>CM042037.1:41340000-46340000 GCA_023525975.1 Smallanthus sonchifolius
AGGACTAAAGTTGGAAAATATCAAGAAACCCTAGTTAGCACGGTCGTGCTTCATCCTAGCACGGTCGCGCTAAGTGCTTCGGCACGGTCGCTCCTATTTTTGGCACGGTCGCGCCTGCGAAACAGCGGAATCGTAACTGCAACTTTAATCGCCCGATTGCTCGAATCCGTAACCGAATTACGTTATGCCTCCAAAATAATACTGCCAATTATTCTCCTTTCATCCAATTAATCAAAATTCGTGAAACTCAAAGAAAATTCTCTCTCAAGCTTTCCAAGAAACTAGAATTCGTATTTCAAACCGAATTCTCTCAAATCCAGCAGTAAAGTCTCGATTCTCAGTCATCCATGAAACTCCTGGACTATCTGCATTGACCGGAGTTGCAGCAAAGATCGCCGAAACCCAAGCCGTCGACGCCGGAGCTTCCTCTTTACCATTCTCTATCGATTCGCTTCTATTCAGGTTAATTGAATCCTCTAATTTATTCATTTCAATATCTGTATCAAAAGCCCTCTGTTAATTGGGGCTTCCATCATAAGAATCGTCCTGAACCAGAATTCTCATATTAATAAAAAAGGATTTAATCGATTCCACTCTTAAACACGATTTTCATACAATTAATTTATATTATTAGACTCGTAATAACCCATTAATCAAAAGCCCTATCAATTACATTGTTTAAAATACAAGAATCTGTCAATTCGTGTCTGATTTGGAAAAGACACGGTCGCGCTAATCATCTAGCGCGGCCGTGCCTCATTTAGCGCGGTCGTGCCGATTAGCAGCGCGGTCGTGTCCTCCTGTCCAGACCTTGTCATGCCCTCTGGGCTAGTCCCTGTTGTGTCTAAAGATCATAGACACGACCGTGCCGGGCCAAGGCACGGTCGTGCCTGTCAAACTTGTCTTGATTGTGCTCCTGTTGATCAACCCGGTCGCGCCCCGACTAGCGCGGTCGCGCCCGTGGCTTGAGCACGATCGTGTCCTTCCGAGGCACGGTCGTGCTAGACTCAGAATTTGTATCAAAATTATAATTTTTATATTTTAATCAATAAATGATTCAGATTTTATAAAAATATGTTTTCTGTATTTAAAAAAAATAGATTAAAAGTTTAATCTTGGCATAAATATAAATTATTGAAAAGTTTATAAAAATTAAATTTATTTATCAACTTACACTTAAATGATATTTTAAACAATTAAGTTACAAAATTTATAAATAATGATGATTTATTTAATTTACAAAATCATTCATTCACTTATACTTAATTGTAATTAATATTTACATAAACTATAGTTATACACTTATTTATTTAATTCAAACCAAATTAAATTGTTTCAAACATATTTTACCTCAAACTTTATATATTTTATCCAATACTTTTTAAATACAAATCAATGGTTTTATATACAAATTCAACTTTCATTTTAGACTTAAACTTTATGCATCTATGTGATTCAATACATATTACTCTTTAGGTTAAAGTGTGCATTTCAAGGATCTTATTTGCTATCTATATTCCTTGTTAGCTTCACTTCCATACCAAGTGAGTATTCACAACCCCCTTTTACTCTTTTACACTTTTGGGGTGAAACATGAACTATATACAAATTACATGTTTACATTTACGCAAACAACACAATTACAAAACCTATTACATTCATGTGTGCAATTTGAGCTTTATGCCCGAGGACTATTGGTGCTAACTTTTGCATGCTATTATGTACAATCATTAACTATACAAGCCGACGGTTTTCAATGATAGATCTATTGAGTCTGACAAACCCACCCAAGTGGAGGTGATTGATACCGACAACACAATTTGCATACTAGTTACTAAGGTTTGATTGTACTTGGTTACACAATAGCGGCTCCCCATAAATGCCTTATTTTATCATGTCTTGTAAAGGATTTGTTTTTAACTATATGATATCTATATACAACTGTGTTATACTCACCAACTTTTTAGTTGACTTTATTTTATTCATGTTTCAGGCCCCAATATGTGAGATTGATACAAGACGTGTTCAACATAGGATTTGGACTTAGCAATATAAATCAAGAATTTTATGAGTTGTTTATGTTTCTTGTTTGAATTTGATTTTGTACTTGGATTTTGTGTAATGGAAATTTGACCTCATGTGCTATGAACAGTCTTACATGTCCCGCCCCGATGATTCCGCCATCGGTCGGGGTGTGACAGATTGGTATCAGAGCCTTGGTTATAGGGAATTAGGTTATTAGACACCTTGACCTAGACTATAACTTTAGGACACCCACTTATACTATGCTTCATGATTTTTGTGCTATGTGTTACATGCTATGTGCTATATGTTATATGTTACATGTTTAGTATGATTACTTATTGCAATATGATGACTTATGTGTTTTAAATCCATGACTTATTAGGATATTCTTAATAATTAAATAAATAATATACTTTCCTATATTCTAAAACCTCATAATATTTCTATCTTCTTTTCTATCCTTATCCTTTCTAAGTATGTGGAAAATTCTTGAAGCAAAAATCTTTAAAATTTTTATTTCTTCGTTAAGGTTTTTAAACTTGTTAAATTATTTGAGGACACATGCAATCTGGAAGGGTGACACCTGTATTTTGGGTTTTCTGTCTAGGAAAGCATTTCGCATAAATCCCAATCAACCGAGGGACCCGTATGCTTTCCTGGGAATTCCCGAGATGAGTGTTTACCTATAGGCTAAAGCATGTCTCCTTGAAAATTATATACGTTTAAATTAACCTTAATATGCCTTAGTATTCAAGTGATTTTATCACTTTTGAGTACAATCCAAACTATGAACATCTATTTTTACTTGGTTATCTCATCCTATATTAAATCCTAGCAATTCTCATAAGTTCTTACGATCTTTTTTTCTTGTTTTGTGAAAATCTGTAGAATGCCTCCTCGTCGTGCTCCCGCCGCCAACGCCAACTCCGACATTGCTGCTATTCTTACCCAATTGGTGACACAACTCACCCAAGCCAATGGTGCCACCAATGGCAACAATGGTGGAAATGGAAGCAATAGTGGTAATAATGGTGGAAATGGTGGTAACAATCCACCTCAATGCACCTTCAAACACTTCAATTCATGCAATCCCCTAAAGTTCTATGGTACCGAAGGAGCTACTAGACTCCTTCAGTGGTTCGAAAGCATTGAGAATACCTTTCTCAATAGTGACTGTCCCGACAACCTCCGTGTTCGTCATACTACAAGTGTCCTACAAAAACGGGCACTTACATGGTGGAATGGGGAGAAAAGAAATAGGGGTGTTGACATAGCTATGGCCTTACATTGGGATGAGGTCAAAAGGCTTATGACCGAGGAGTTCTGTCCTAGAAATGAAGTGAAAAAGTTAGAAGCTGAATTTTGGGATCTTGCCCAAGATAGTGGGGAAAACTTAGCATATACAACTCGGTTCCATGAGTTGAGTCTACTTGTGCCCCACATGGTCACTCCGTTATCTCGTTGTATAGAAAAGTATATTGGTGGGCTACCAAGACAAATTCAAGATACTGTCTTAGGTAGAAATCCTGCTACTCTGGAGGATGCTATTCATCTATCTGCTACTTTGACTGATAATCATGTAAAAGCTGGGACTCTTACAAAAAAGGGTTCTAAGAAAGTTGCTGAAACCGTAACCACTTCTACCCACAACAAAGAAGCCACAACTGAACCCTCTCGCAATAAAAAAAAGAGGAAAGTTAGAAACTTTGCTGTGGTTACTCCTGCTGTACCCGTTAATCAAGTTGCACCCGTAGTTCAAGCACCGACTAAAAAGCCATATGTTGGGATTTATCCTCTTTGTGCCACCTGCAATTTTCATCATCCTCAAAATATCCCATGTCGCCTTTGCACTCATTGTGGGATATACGGCCACACTATCAATATTTGTAGGGCCAAAGCTTTTGCGGGTCAAGTCAATCCACCGAACCAACCTAACCCGCGAGTGGCTAATCAAGGTGCTCCCGCCATTGCTAATAGGCGTGCTTGTTATGAGTGTGGTGACCCGAACCATTTTCGTAATCTATGTCCAAGACTTGCAAATGCTACACAAAGTGGAGCACGTGGGCGTGCGTTTAACATAAATGCCATCGAAGCTCAAGCCAACAATGACGTGGTTAATGGTACGTTCCTTATAAATAGTCATTATGCCTCCATTTTGTTCGATACCGGTGCCGATAAAAGTTTTGTGTCACTTAATTTTGAGCCTTTACTTGCAAAGACGCGATCCCAATTAGAGAAAACCTTCACCGTTGAAATAGCAAATGGTGACTCCCTTACAATTGAGTCTATTATCTATTATTGCTCTTTAGAACTTAATGATCATGCATTCCCAATCAACCTTGTTCCAATGCCACTAGGAAGCTTTGATAATATCATAGGTATGGATTGGCTATCAAATCATCATGCCGAAGTCATTTGCTTTGAAAAATGTATCCGAATTCCGCTACCATCGGGAGAAACATTAAGGGTTTTTGGTGAAAAGCCTTGCAAGGGTCTTAAGTTGATGTCTTGTACTACCGCTCAAAAGTACTTACGAAAGAAGTACATTGCTTTCTTAGCTCATATTGTTCAAAAGGATGTCAAGGAGAAGAGTATTCAAGACATTCCGATCATTCGGGATTTCCCCGAAGTTTTTCCTAAAGATTTATCCGGTCTTCCTCCCGTTCGTCAAGTCGAGTTCCGTATTGATCTCATGCCCGGAGCTAATCCCGTTGCTAGAGCTCCTTATCATCTTGCACCTTCCGAAATGCAAGAGCTCGCAAGTCAACTTCAAGAACTCTCCGACAAAGGGTTCATTCGCCCGAGTAATTCACCGTGGGGTGCACCCGTCTTATTTGTTAAAAAGAAGGATGGATCATTCCGTATGTGTATTGACTACCGCGAACTCAACAAGCTTACTATCAAGAACCGTTATCCCTTGCCTAGAATCGATGATCTCTTTGATCAACTTCAAGGTTCTACTTGCTTCTCGAAGATTGATCTTCGATCCGGTTATCATCAGCTTCGTGTTCAAAAAGATGACATTCCTAAGACTGCTTTTCGAACAAGGTATGGTCATTACGAGTTCATGGTTATGCCTTTCGGGTTAACCAATGCACCTGCAGTTTTCATGGACCTCATGAATCGTGTGTGCAAACCGTACCTTGATAAATTCATAATCGTTTTCATTGACGATATCTTAATCTATTCCAAGACTAAAGCCGACCATGAAGAACACCTTAGATTGGTTTTGGACCTTTTGAAGAAAGAACAACTATATGCCAAGTTCTCCAAATGTGAATTTTGGTTAAAAGAAGTTCAATTTCTTGGTCACATCGTCAACGACAAGGGTATTCATGTTGATCCTGCTAAGATTGAAACGGTTAAGAATTGGAATGCCCCGAAGACTCCTACCGAATTTCGTTCATTTCTTGGTCTTGCGGGTTATTATCGTCGTTTCATCTCAAACTTCTCAAAGATTGCTGTCCCTCTTACCGCTTTGACTCATAAGGGTAAAACTTATGAATGGGGACCGAAACAAGAAGAAGCTTTCCAAACTCTTAAGCATAAGTTGTGCAATGATCCTATATTAACTCTCCCCGATGGAAATGATGATCTAGTTGTCTATTGTGATGCTTCTAACCAAGGTCTTGGTTGTGTCCTCATGCAACGAGGAAAAGTGATCGCTTATGCATCAAGACAACTCAAAATTCATGAAAAGAATTATACGACGCACGATCTCGAGTTGGGTGCGGTCGTATTCGCGTCAAAGATTTGGAGACATTACCTATATGGCACGAAATGTGTGGTATTCACCGACCACAAAAGTCTTCAACATATCTTCAACCAAAAAGAACTCAATATGAGGCAACGACGTTGGGTCGAACTCCTTAACGACTATGACTGCGAAATTCGTTACCATATCGGCAAAGCGAATGTCGTAGCCGATGCTTTGAGTCGAAAGGACCATGTTATGCTTCATTGTGCCCGTATTCAAACCAATATTCAAACCCGTATCTTAGACGATCAACACGTCTTGGTAACTGAGGGTAACATGTATGAAGAAATGTCGTGTGGTGTTGAACTTCTTCTTGAATCAAAACCCAATGGCTTACTATATTATTTGAATCGTATTTGGGTTCCCGATCGCGATGATCTCCGTGCATTTCTCATGAACGAGGCTCATAAGACTCGTTATTCTATTCATCCTGGCGCGGATAAAATGTACCAAGATCTTCGCCAACTTTATTGGTAGCCTGGTATGAAGAAGGACATTGCTCTTTATGTTGCCAAATGCTTAACTTGCTCCAAAGTCAAAGCCGAACATCAACGTCCTTCTGGTTTGCTTGAACAACCGGAAATTCCCGTGTGGAAATGGGAAAATTTAGCTATGGATTTCATTACCAAGCTCCCTCGCACCTCGAGTGGTTATGATAGTATTTGGGTGATCATTGATCGTCTCACCAAATCTGCCCACTTCTTGCCTATTTGTGAAGACTTCAAAGTGGAGAAATTAGCCCGAATTTACATTGATGAAATCGTGAGCCGTCATGGTGTTCCCTTGAACATAATATCCGATAGAGACGCTCGGTTCACTTCGCGATTTTGGAAATCTCTCCAAAAGGCTCTTGGTACTCGATTGGATTTGAGCACGGCTTACCATCCGCAAACTGATGGTCAAACCGAGCGAACAATCCAAACTCTTGAAGACATGCTTAGAGCTTGTGTAATCGATTTTGGTGGAAATTGGGATTCACATTTATCCCTCATTGAGTTTTCTTACAACAATAGCTACCACACAAGTATCAACATGGCTCCATTCGAAGCTCTCTATGGTCGCAAGTGTCGTTCTCCGATCTGTTGGAACGAGATTGGTGAAGCACAAATCACCGGTACTGAGTTAATTCAAGAAACTTCCGACAAGATTATTCAAATCCGTGACAATATTCGAGTAGCGAGGAGTCGGCAAAAGAGTTATGCCGACAAACGTCGAAAACCCTTGGAATTCCAAGTCGGTGATCTCGTTCTTCTTAAGGTATCTCCATGGAAGGGTGTGATCCGTTTTGGAAAGAAAGGCAAGTTATCACCTCGTTATGTTGGTCCGTTCAAAATCCTTGAAAGGATTGGGAAAGTGGCTTACAAGCTCGAGTTACCTCCATCTCTTGGCAATGTGCATCCTACATTTCATATATCTAATCTAAAGAAGTGTCTCACCGACGAAAATCTCCATATACCGCTTGACGACGTGCGCATTGATGAAAAGATGCACTTCGTTGAGAAACCGGTGGAAATTATGGATCGTGAAGTCAAGTAACTCAAGCGAAGTCGCATTCCTATCGTTAAAGTTCGTTGGGAATCTAAGCGTGGTCCTGAGTTCACTTGGGAACGAGAAGACCAAATGAAGCTCAAGTATCCTCATCTTTTTACTAATAATGTTGTTTCCTCTAGCTAAATTTCGGGACGAAATTCTCTCAACATGGGGAGACTGTAACATCTCGGATTTTTAGTATTCGTATTTCAATTCAATGTAATGCAATTTCAAGTTCTATACTCGTGCAATGGCTCATTATTTTCTCGCCGTAAATTTAATGCAATAATTCTATACAAATTCGCAAGTTTTACTAGATTATATACATTAAAACACTATGCAAGAAACTATTTTATTCAAACTTATCAAACCTGAAAAGTCAAGGACTAAAGTTGGAAAATATCAAGAAACCCTAGTTAGCACGGTCGTGCTTCATCCTAGCACGGTCGCGCTAAGTGCTTCGGCACGGTCGCGCCTATTTTTGGCACGGTCGCTCCTGCGAAACAGCGGAATCGTAACTGCAACTTTAATCACCCGATTGCTCGAATCCGTAACCGAATTACGTTATGCCTCCAAAATAATACTGCCAATTATTCTCCTTTCATCCAATTAATCAAAATTCGTGAAACTCAAAGAAAATTATCTCTCAAGCTTTCCAAGAAACTAGAATTCGTATTTCAAACCGAATTCTCTCAAATCCAGCAGTAAAGTCTTGATTCTCAGGCATCCCTGAAACTCCTGGACTATCTGCATTGACCGGAGTTGCAGCAAAGATCGCCGAAACCCAAGCCGTCGACGCCGGAGCTTCCTCTTTACCATTCTCTATCGATTCGCTTCCATTCAGGTTAATTGAATCCTCTAATTTATTCATTTCAATATCTGTATCAAAAGCCCTCTGTTAATTGGGGCTTCCATCATAAGAATCGTCCTGAACCAGAATTCTCATATTAATAAAAAAGAATTTAATCGATTCCACTCTTAAACACGATTTCCATACAATTAATTTATATTATTAGACTCGTAATAACCCATTAATCAAAAGCCCTATCAATTACATTGTTTAAAATACAAGAATCTGTCAATTCGTGTCTGATTTGGAAAAGACACGGTCGCGCTAATCATCTAGCGCGGCCGTGCCTCATTTAGCGCGGTCGTGCCGATTAGCAGCGCGGTCGTGTCCTCCTGTCCAGACCTTGTCATGCCCTCTGGGCTAGTCCCTGTTGTGTCTAAAGATCATAGACACAACCGTGCCGGGCCAAGGCACGGTCGTGCCTGTCAAACTTGTCTAGATTGTGCTCCTGTTGATCAACCCGGTCGCGCCCCGACTAGCGCGGTCGCGCCCGTGGCTTGAGCACGATCGTGTCCTTCCGAGGCACGGTCGTGCTAGACTCAGAATTTGTATCAAAATTATAATTTTTATATTTTAATCAATAAATGATTCAGATTTTATAAAAATATGTTTTCTGTATTTAAAAAAAATAGATTAAAAGTTTAATCTTGGCATAAATATAAATTATTGAAAAGTTTATAAAAATTAAATTTATTTATCAACTTACACTTAAATGATATTTTAAACAATTAAGTTACAAAATTTATAAATAATGATGATTTATTTAATTTACAAAATCATTCATTCACTTATACTTAATTGTAATTAATATTTACATAAACTATAGTTATACACTTATTTATTTAATTCAAACCAAATTAAATTGTTTCAAACATATTTTACCTCAAACTTTATATATTTTATCCAATACTTTTTAAATACAAATCAATGGTTTTATATACAAATTCAACTTTCATTTTAGACTTAAACTTTATGCATCTATGTGATTCAATACATATTACTCTTTAGGTTAAAGTGTGCATTTCAAGGATCTTATTTGCTATCTATATTCCTTGTTAGCTTCACTTCCATACCAAGTGAGTATTCACAACCCCCTTTTACTCTTTTACACTTTTGGGGTGAAACATGAACTATATACAAATTACATGTTTACATTTACGCAAACAACACAATTACAAAACCTATTACATTCATGTGTGCAATTTGAGCTTTATGCCCGAGGACTATTGGTGCTAACTTTTGCATGCTATTATGTACAATCGTTAACTATACAAGCCGACGGTTTTCAATGATAGATCTATTGAGTCTGACAAACCCACCCAAGTGGAGGTGATTGATACCGACAACACAATTTGCATACTAGTTACTAAGGTTTGATTGTACTTGGTTACACAATAGCGGCTCCCCATAAATGCCTTATTTTATCATGTCTTATAAAGGATTTGTTTTTAACTATATGCTATCTATATACAACTGTGTTATACTCACCAACTTTTTAGTTGACTTTATTTTATTCATGTTTCAGGCCCCAATATGTGAGATTGATACAAGACGTGTTCAACATAGGATTTGGACTTAGCAATATAAATCAAGAATTTTATGAGTTGTTTATGTTTCTTGTTTGAATTTGATTTTGTACTTGGATTTTGTGTAATGGAAATTTGACCTTAATATTATTTCAATCTAGTCAACCATGTGCTATGAACAGTCTTACATGTCCCGCCCCGATGATTCCGCCATCGGTCGGGGTGTGACAGTTAAACCGGCCAAAATCCATAAATCCAACCTACGAAATCGATGAATCGGGTTGTTATGGACTTCCATTACACACAAAATCAGGAATTGGCCTTACCTTGACCCAAGTAGCAGCCCAATTCTATCTATCACGTGGTTGAATTCAAATTTTAAACCCATTTGACTTTGTGGAGTCAAAGCCGAATCAATCCGATCCAATTCGATTAATAAAACGCGTTTCAATCCCGGAAATCACGCATAAGCTGATCGTGCATGTATCTGAACCTATTACACGACCAAATTCATTTGATTACAACTGTATTAACGTGTAATCGTGACCAAGACCGACACCCATAACCTTTGCAATCGAATCAAGCATTAAAGGCCAAATCAATCAAATTAAATCCTCACGAACCTTCGCACGTCCTTATATAATCTCGCTCAAACCTCATTTGAGTCTCTTTCCATCTCTGTTTGCCGATTGAGCACCAACAACTCCGCCACTGAACGTCTAGTCATCAGCCCTCTGTACTCAACCGATTCAGGTATGGTTTATGCCATTTGTTTCGTTTTCATGTAAGGGTCGAAAGCCCTCTGTCAATTTCATATGATAGAGGGCTTTAAACTCGAATTCGTGTAAAATTTGCGGGCTGTTCATATGGGTTCTAATTAGGAATTTCTGAAACGAGTTATTTAACGTATTTATTAAATTTACATATCTATCTACCAGTGAAACCATCTGGTTTGACTGGTTATGGCGTTGCACCGTCGGACCAGAGGGCGTGAGTTCGAAACTAACATACGAAACACTTTTTGCGCGCCTCCTTCAAACCCAACCGGACCTCTTTACAACCAAGAGTTAAAACGCATTTAAACCGAATCATTATCATGAAATAGCCCCTGGTCCAGTGGTAGCACACAAGCTCAACTCAGAACCCACCCGGGTTCAAACCGTGTGGTGTTCTTTTGATTTTAAACCCATTTTTTTTAGTATTTGGATTCTATAAAAACTATTTTATAAATCTAACATTTTCTAGAACCGATCTTTACCAAAAAAAAACGATGTTTAAACCCAAAACATTTATTTTTACAACTTTAATTGTTAAAAACCTCATTTTAAAACTATTTAAAGATATAAATGTAAAAAAAATTAAATGGAGTAAGTAATTTCCCAAGTTATAAACGTATTGACAAGGGATAATAATACATTTTTATAAGTCATTTACTTTTCTTACCTATATATATATATATATATACATTTTGTTTAGCATATTACCTTCACATTAATAAAATAAAATTTACTACATTATACATTTAAAATTCTTTAATCCATATGGGTATGTTTTTGACATTTTGTCATAAATAAATGGATGGAATTATTTGATAGTTTATATAAAAATCATATTTCTTTTTAGCAATAATTATTAGTCTAATGAAATAAATGAAAAGAGTTTTATTTATTCAAAACCCTAAAGGTATAGTATTTTCATATAACATTTTGAACCCTCGAAGTCCACACCAAACTTTCGATAACCTTTCTTCCACATAAAATAACACAAACTTTATAAGTTCTTATATAACAGGACCCGATGAACATTAGACCCATTCTTAGACTTGGTATCTATCCTTAATTTAAGATCATACTTTTCACACTAGGGTAACTTGTGGTTTGGTAATCACTAGTGCTTCATACTCGCTCGCGTTATCCATACAAGATATGTACAAGTGAGTTTTACTTAGCCCCTTTTTACATTTTGCATTTTTGCGGTGAAACATGATTACACTTTGAAACTCTTTGCAATTACTTATATACAATTCAATAATATGATGCTATGTGTTATTTGTGCTTTATGCTTGAATGCTATGAGTTAAGACTACATATAGATGACATTAGTACAATCATTAACTCGGTACAAGCCAACGGTTATCATTGATAGATCTATTGCGTTTGACAAACCCACCCGGTTAGGGTGTTTGTTACCGACATTACATTAGGGTAATGCCTCACAACAGTCACAACGTTTGATTGTACACCTAGTTTAACTATAGATTCTCCATAAATGCCTTATATATCATGTATCGTATGAATTATATAAAACATTTGAACTTTATTTGTGGTGTCAAAACCTATGTATGCTCACCAACTATTTATAGTTGACCCTCTCATTTTAAAAAATGTTTCAGGTGGATATGTTGATGTACAAGTTTATCATATAGGAGCTTATGGACCTAGTGACAAATAAAATGGATATATTGTTAGTTCCTGATGTTTGAACAAAATGTAATTGTACTTGTAATTCAATTTAATAAAGTAGGAAATTTAGTTTGATCATGAGCTTTTGAACAGTCTACATGTCCCGCCCCGACGTATTCCGCCGTCGGTTGGGGTGTGACAATATACACATATACTTTACATGTCTTTATATTTTTAGATCTTTAAAGTTATCACATGTTGAGACATGTTTCATGATCTACATTAAAATATACACACATGTATACATATATATATCTCGGCTTATATATATATATATATATATATATATAGGGGATGGATCAAGAGAAAACCACATCATTTCAGGCAGTTTTTTTATTTACGTATACGTATCCAAAAATAATTTTTTGATTTACGTATACGTAACCACGATTTTTTTGTTTTATGTTTACGTATACGTAACACTATGTGTAAAAATGTTTTTTGGTAAAAATGTTTAATATTACATTGATACACTTATAAATAAACAAAAATAAAATAAAACAAAAAATAAATATTTTTATATGATTGGGTAAAATTGGTTTTTTTAGTGGTTTTCTCGGTTTTTGCCTAACTTGTGGTTTTCTCTGGAACTCTCCCCTATATATATATATATATATATATATATATACACACACACACTTTACTTGATTCAAATCTTAAATCTATCGGGTTATCACTTTGATACTCTTTATAAAAATCATTAATTTCCCCAAACCCTTTCGTTTACAAAGATGAACAACGTGCTTAGATTAAGAATAAAAGGCGAAGATAAAGATTATATTGGTTTCGTACCACTAGACAAATCTAGGTGAAGAACAACGGTTAAAAAGTGATGATAACTTGATATGCTAGCAAAACCGATCCTTATACCTTAAAGGCTTCCGTGAATCTCCAAATTTCTAGTTAGAACTCTCTAGATTTTTTCTCTTGGATTTTGAAAGAATGCAAGTGTGTGTGTGTGTGTATGAATTGATTTATATAGGGAGAAATATATGGAGTTGGAGTGGAGTGTTCAACTTTCCATAATCATCACCATAATGACTAGATAAGATTGATTTGATCTTAGCTTGTATTTCTAGTTGAATGAGCATGGCTTTTATGACAATCATCATGAAGAAGTTGTGGGTTTGTAAGTGGGTGGCCCCCACTTGGACCATTCGGCCGAGAAAGGGGGGTAGGGGTGGGGGGTTGGGTCTTGTCATTTCACTAGTTGTAGTCTAAGTATTAGTCGGGTCGGTCCTAGTTAGAGTAGACCCGGTAGCTGATACCGTAATATAAAACCCGGTGTAGGAACTTTTATGATTTATACTTTATATATATCTATATACCTAGATATTTTTATTTATATATACATATATATATATATATAAATATTAGACGAAACGGGGGTTGAGTGTAAATCTCAATAAGTCATTATTATTATGACTTGATGTTGGATTGGAGTATAAGCAAAGATATAATGATGGTGATGTGATCTTTAAGTTGCTTGCACTCTTGGTCATAATTCTGATGATTATGAAGCTTGAGTGTTGTGTAAGCAAAGCAATCATGATGATGGTGTGATTGATTTTAACGCGGTATATTACCCGAAATTAATACCCGCTTCAATATCTTTAATTATTAAGACGTCCTACATTTTGTGTAGTTTGACTAGCTTTAATTATTTGCTAGTGAATCCCGACATAGTTAATATCTTTAACTATTTGTACATGTTCACATATACGAAATAAACTAAGACCATGTGAACAAACATTTTTGTGTCAATCTTTAAAGATTTAGTCGTGAACAAACATTTTTGTGTCAATCTTTAAAGTTTTAGTCACAATTATATACTTTGTATAAAATAATTATACCTCTAGACTTTACTTGTATAACTTTGATAATCACCAATGACCGTACATTGCGGGTTATAAATGTTTTTGACCTAGTAATTCTTAAAATTACTAAAATATGACATGTGTTCCTTTGCTATACTTCTGACAATACCATGTCAAATATAATGTTCCAGGAAATATAAAATATGAACTTTCAAATATGACTATGGGTATTGACCTGGAATACTGGGTGTCACACTTGAGTAGTAACTTTTCATTTAGTACACCCTTGACACTCTCGTCATCACTTTTGTCACTAACTTCAGTCACATCACTTTCTTCATAAGAATGAACTGTACCAATCAAGTCCGCTAAAGACATATCGGTTAACTTCTCATTTTTCTTGATGAGCACTGAGTACTTCTCAAACTTAGGTGGAAGAGCATCCAACATCTTCTCATTCACCTCAGTATTAGTGTAAGAAACATCACATTTTACCAACTCTCGCAAAAGATGGTAGTATCTTATACCGATATTATCAACAGTTTCATTCTCCAAATACTTGAAAAATATTAACCGTTTCTTCAGCAAATCTCTCCTGCTCATTGAAATATTAGTCATCCCGAGAATTTTGTGTAAACTACCAAGAAAAAATTTCCCTCCAAAAAACTCTTTTTTGTGAAGTGAAAAATTCAAAATTACAATATTCTCCAAAACAGCTTGAAACACTCATACTAACCTCAGTCACATCACTTTTTTTTAATCACTAGCGAACTTAGTGAGCGAACTTGGTAAGTTCGCATGAACTGCACTGAGCGAACTTGTTAAGTTCGCCTACTTAAGTTCGCCTACTAACGGAATCAACAAGTTCACCTAAAACGCTTAAATTTATGTAAAATCACAAACACGAACCAACTCTGCTGAAAATCATGATTTCTAATGTATATGATTGAATATGATGAAATTAAACCGTATGAATGATTAGAAACTGATTAGGAACAATCCTATCGGATCAATTTCTTAAAATCAATCCAAAATCAATCCAAAATGATCAAAATTACTCCATTTTTGTCAAGAACTCAAAAATGATGAAAAGGTCTTCAAAATCACTGAAATTTGATGTTGATTGTACACGAAAACACCACGAATCTGCTGCTAATCGAGACAAAAGCTCTGATACCAATTGAAGGGCCCCTAATGGTGTGACAGATCTCTAGACTCACGATACAACACAGTGATAACGTGCGGAATACATTGATCAACGTGCAATGTGTAAGCAATCAACAACACGGTGTAAATACTCTTTGTATTTCCACACAGAATATCAGTTTACAAGTTCTCTCTGTTTTTCTGTTCTGTGTTCTAGACTCTAGTATTTTAATTAATAAGACCTTGTAATCCCTATTTATAGTAAACACAAACCTTCTAGCATACTTAGCTAAGTGCTCTAGAACAAACCTTTAGAAGCACTTGCTAAGTGTTCTAGACCAAACCTAGACAAACACTAATACAACCCAGTCAGATACAATAACACAAAAATTCTTCAAGCTTGTTGTCACAAAACATACTCCAACACTATGTGTGCCAGCCTCTGAAATTTGAAGATCCAGATTATCCGAGTCGAGTCTACAAATTAGACAAAGCTCTGTACGGATTTCATCAGGCTCCAAGGGCTAGGTATGATACTCCATCATCTTATCTTCTACATAATGGCTTTGATCGGGGGAAGATTGATATGACTTTATTCAAGAAGAAGATCAAAAAATATATCATGCTTGTACAGATTTATGTTGACGACATCATCTTCGGTTCAACCAATGAGAAGTTGTGTAGAGACTTTGAGGACGTGATGAAGGCCAAGTTTGAGATGAGCAAAATGGGAGTGCTCACATTCTTTCTGGGATTGGAAGTTAAACAGTTAAATGATGTAGGATCGGTGTTTACAAGATGATTCTGTTCTTAGTTAAGATTGGCGGAAACAATAACAACTAATCAATGTAAACAAGAAAACAAGGATAATACTGATAAACGTAAAGTGTATTAATCTTCAACGTTTACAAGTTTACAGAGAAAACTCTAAGGTGTCACACCCCAACCGACGGCGGATGTCACACCCCGACCGATGGCGGAATCATCGGGGCGGGACATGTAAGACTGTTCATAGCACATGGTTGACTAAATTGAAATATATTAAAGTCAAATTTGCATTACAATAAATCCAAGTACAAGATCAAATTCAAACAAGAAACATAAACAATTCATAAAATTCTTGATTTATTTTGCTAAGTCCAAATCCTATGTTGAACACGTCTTGAATCAATCTCACATATTGGGGCCTGAAACATGAATAAAATAAAGTCAACTAAAAAGTTGGTGAGTATAACACAGTTGTATATAGATAGCATATAGTTGAAAACAAATCCTTTACATGACATGATAAATAAGGCGTTCATGGGGAGTAACTATTGTGTAACCAAATGTACAATCAAACCTTGTAACTAGCATGCAAAACAAAGTGTGTTGTCGGTTTCAATCACCGCGTACCATGGGTGGGTTTGTCAGACTCAATAGATCCATCATTGAAAACCGTCGGCTTGTATAGTTAATGATTGCACATAAGAGCATACAAAGGTTAAACACACCTAGCACTCGGGCACAAAGCTCAAATTTTTGCACACATGTATGTAAATAGGATTTTTGCACTTGTGTTGTTTGTGTAAATGTAATTGTGTAATGTGTAATGAGTATAGAGTTCATGTTCCACCCCAAAAGTGTAAAAGAGTAAAAAGGGGTTGTGAATACTCACTTGGTATGGAAGTGAAGCTAACAAGGAATATAGATAGCAAAGAAAGATCCTTGAAAAGCACACTTTAACCTAAATAGTAATATGCATTGAATCACATAGATGTATAAAGTTTAAGAATGAAAGTTGGATTTGTATGTAAAACCATTGGTTTGTATTTAAAAAGGATTGAATGAAATATATAAAGTTTGAGGTAAAATATGTTTGAAACAATTTAATTAGGTTTGAATTAAATAAATAAGTGTATAACTATAGTTTATGAAATAATGTCAATATTAATTGTAATTAAGTATAAATAAATAAAACGATTTTGATTTAAAATGTAAAGTAAATAAGTCATCATTATTTATAAATTTTGTAACTTAATTATTTAAAATATCATTTAAGTGTAAGATGATAAATATAAATTTAATTTTTATAAACTTTTCAATAAATTACATTTATGCCAAGATTAAACTTTTAATCTATTTTTAAATACAGAAAACATATTTTTATAAAATCTGAAACATTTACTGATTAAAATATAAAAATTATAATTCTGTTAAAAATTCTGAGTCTAGCACGACCGTGCCTCGGAAGGGCACGATCGTGCTCAAACCACTGGCGCGACCGGGTTGATCAATCAGGAGCACAATCTAGACAAGTCATCAGGCACGACCGTGCCTTAGCCCGACACGGTCGCGTCTATGATTTTTAGACACAACAGAGACTAGCCCAAAGGGCATGACAAGGTCTGGACGGATGACACGACCGCGCTTCTAGTCGACACGACCGCGCTAAACGAGGCACGGCCGCGCTAGATGATTAGCGCGACCGTGTCTAATCTAAATCAGACACGAATCGAGAATTTCTTGTATTTTAAACACTGGAATTGTTAGGGCTTTTGATTAATAGGTTATTACGTGTCTTTTCATATACCTTAATTGTATGGAAATCGGGTTTAAGTAGGGGTTCGATTAAATCATTTTTATTGGAAACATGGTTTCTGATTCTGGTCGATTTCTATTGTGGAAGCCCAAATTGGATGAGGGCTTTTGATAATGATACTGAAATGAATGAGAAGACGATTATATTTACCCTGAAACGAAACGAATTTATAGAGAACGGTTGGAAGGAAGCTCCGGCGACGACGGCTCGAGTTCCGACGATCTTTACTGCAACTCCGGTCAATCCAGACAGTCCGGAAGCTTCAGAGATGGTTTGATATCGCGATTCTGCTACTGAGTTGGGAGCATTTGGGTCGAAAAGCTTTGAGAGAGTTTCTTTCTTGAAATTTGCTTGAGAGAGTTTTCTTGCAAATGAATACTGAGGCGTTTGGGATTTGAAAAGTGGTAATACAATTGTTAAGGGGAAAAGAAACGTATAACGGTTTCGGATTCGAACGATCGGGTGATTAATCTGCATTTACGTTTTTCTGTTACGCAGGCGCGACCGTGCCAAGGAGAGGCGCGACCGTGCCAAGGCACCGGGCGCGATCGTTCCAGAGCAGGTCGCGCGACCGTGCCAAAGCACTTGGCGCGACCGTGCTAGAACGAAGCACGACCGTGCTCACTAGGGTTTCTTAATGTTTTTCAATTTTAGTCCTTCACTTTTCAGGTTTGATAAGTTTGTACCAAATAGTTTCTTGTATAGCGTTTAAATGTAAATAATCGAGTAAAACTTGCGAATTTGTATAGGATCATTGCATTAAATTTTACGACGAGAAAAATAATGAGGCATTGCACGAGTATAGAACTTGAAATTGCATTACATTGAACTGAAATAGGCATACTAAAATCCGAAATGTTACAGTCTCCCCATGTTGAGAAAATTTCGTCCCGAAATTTAGCTAGAGGAAACAACATTATTGGTAAAAAGATGAGGGTACTTGAGCTTCATTTGGTCTTCTCGTTCCCAAGTGAACTCAGGACCACGCTTAGATTCCCAACGAACTTTAACAATAGGAATGCGACTTCGCTTGAGTTGCTTGACTTCACGATCCATAATTTCCACCGGTTCCTCAACGAAGTGCATCTTTTCATCAATGCGCACGTCGTCAAGCGGTATATAGAGATTTTCGTCGGCGAGACACTTCTTTAGATTAGATATATGAAATGTAGGATGCACATTGCCAAGAGATGGAGGTAACTCGAGCTTGTAAGCCACTTTCCCAATCCTTTCAAGGATTTTGAATGGACCAACATAACGAGCTGATAACTTGCCTTTCTTTCCAAAACGGATCACACCCTTCCATGGAGATACCTTAAGAAGAACGAGATCACCGACTTGAAATTCCAAGGGTTTTCGACGTTTGTCGGCATAACTCTTTTGCCGACTCCTCGCTACTCGAATATTGTCACGGATTTGAATAATTTTGTCGGAAGTTTCTTGAATTAACTCGGGACCGGTGATTTGTGCTTCACCAATCTCGTTCCAATAGATCGGAGAACGACACTTGCGACCATAGAGAGCTTCGAATGGAGCCATGTTGATACTTGTGTGGTAGCTATTGTTATAAGAAAAATCAATAAGGGATAAATGTGAATCCCAATTGCCACCAAAATCGATTACACAAGCTCTAAGCATGTCTTCAAGAGTTTGGATTGTTCGCTCGGTTTGGCCATCAGTTTGGGGATGGTAAGCCGTGCTCAAATCCAAACGAGTACCAAGAGCAGATTGGAGAGATTGCCAAAATCAAGAAGTGAACCGAGCGTCTCTATCAGATATTATGTTCAAGGGAACACCATGACGGCTCACAATTTCATCAATGTAAATTCAGGCTAATTTCTCCACTTTAAAGTCTTCACGGATAGGCAAAAAGTGGGCAGATTTGGTGAGTCGATCAATGATCACCCAAATACTATCATAACCACTCGAGGTGCGAGGGAGCTTGGTAATGAAATCCATAGCTAAATTCTCCCATTTCCACACGGGAATTTCTGGTTGTTCGAGTAAACCAGAAGGCGCTGATGTTCGGCTTTGACTTTGGAGCAAGTTAAGCATTTGGCAACATAAAGAGCAATGTCCTTCTTCATACCGGGCCACCAATAAAGCTGACGAAGATCTTGGTACATTTTATCCGCACCAGGATGAATAGAATAACGAGTCTTATGAGCCTCATTCATGAGATTTGTACGGAGATCATCGCGATCGGGAACCCAAATACGGTTCAAGTAATATAGTAAGCCATTGGTTTTAGATTCAAGAAGAAGTTCAACACCACACGACATTTCTTCATACATGTTACCCTCGATAACCGAGACGTGTTGAGCTTCCAGGATACGGGTTTGAACATCGGATTGAATACGGGCGCAATGAAGCATAACATGGTCTTTTCGACTCAAAGCATCGGCTACAACATTCGCTTTGCCGGGATGGTAACGAATCTCGCAGTCGTAGTCGTTAAGGAGTTCGACCCAACGTCGTTGCCTCATATTGAGTTCTTTTTGGTTGAAGATATGTTGAAGACTTTTGTGGTCGGTGAATACCACACATTTCGTGCCATATAGGTAGTGTCTCCAAATCTTTAACGCGAATACGACCGCACCCAACTCGAGGTCGTGCGTCGTATAATTCTTTTCATGAATTTTGAGTTGTCTTGATGCATAAGCGATCACTTTGCCTCGTTGCATGAGGACACAACCAAGACCTTGGTTAGAAGCATCACAATAGACAACTAGATCATCATTTCCATCGGGGAGAGTCAAGATGGGAGCATTGCACAACTTATGCTTAAGAGTTTGGAAAGCTTCTTCTTGTTTCGGTCCCCATTCATAAGCTTTACCCTTATGGGTCAAGGCGGTAAGAGGGACAGCAATCTTTGAGAAGTTTGAGATGAAACGACGATAATAACCCGCAAGACCAAGAAATGAACGAACTTCGGTAGGAGTCTTCGGGGCATTCCAATTCTTAACCGTTTCAATCTTAGCAGGATCAACATGAATACCCTTGTCGTTGACGATGTGACCAAGAAATTGAACTTCTTTTAACCAAAATTCACATTTGGAGAACTTGGCATATAGTTGTTCTTTCTTTAAAAGGTCCAAAACCAATCTAAGGTGTTCTTCATGGTCGGCTTTAGTCTTGGAATAGATTAAGATATCGTCAATGAAAACGATCACGAATTTATCAAGGTACGGTTTGCACACACGATTCATGAGGTCCATGAAAACTGCGGGTGCATTGGTTAATCCAAAAGGCATAACCATGAACTCGTAATGACCATACCTTGTTCGGAAAGCAGTCTTAGGAATGTCATCTTCTTGAACACGGAGCTGATGATAACCAGATCGAAGATCAATCTTCGAGAAACACGTAGAACCTTGAAGTTGATCAAAGAGATCATCGATTCTAGGCAAAGGATAACGATTCTTGATAGTAAGCTTATTGAGTTCGCGATAGTCAATACACATGCGAAATGATCCATCCTTCTTCTTTACAAATAAGACGGGTGCACCCCACGGTGAATGACTCGGGCGAATGAACCCTTTATCGGAGAGTTCTTGAAGTTGACTTGCGAGCTCTTGCATTTCGGAAGGTGCAAGACGATAAGGAGCTCTAGCAACAGGGTTAGCTCCGGGCATGAGATCAATACGGAACTCGACTTGACGAACGGGAGGAAGACCGGATAAATCTTTAGGAAACACTTCGGGAAAATCTCGAATAATGGGAATGTCTTGGATACTCTTCTCCTTGACATCCTTTTGAACAATATGAGCTAGGAAGGCGATGTACTTCTTTCGCAAGTACTTTTGAGCAGTAGTACAAGACATCAATTTAAGACCCTTGCAAGGCTTTTCACCAAAAACCCTTAAGGTTTCTCCCGAAGGTAGCGGAATTCGGATGCACTTTTCAAAGCAAATAACTTCGGCATGATGATTTGATAGCCAATCCATACCTATGATAATGTCAAAGCTTCCTAGTGGCATTGGAATAAGGTTGATTGGGAATGCATGATCATTAAGTTCTAAAGAGCAATCATAGATAATAGACTCAATTGTAAGGGAATCACCATTTGCTATTTCAACGGTGAAGGTTTTCTCTAATTGGGATCGTGTCTTTGCAAGTAAAGGCTCAAAATTAAGTGACACAGAACTTTTATCGGCATCGGTATCGAACAAAATGGAGGCATATTGACTATTAACAAGGAACGTACCATTAACCACGTCGTTGTTGGCTTGAGCTTCGTTGGCGTTAATGTTGAAAGCACGCCCACGAGCTCCACCTTGTCTAGTATTTGCGAGCCTTGGACATAGATTACGAAAATGATTCGGGTCACCACACTCATAACAAGCACGCCCATTAGCAATGGCGGGAGCACCTTGATTAGCCACTTGAGGTACGGTTTGGTTTGGAGGGTTGACTTGGCCCGTAAGGGCTTTGGTCCTACAAACATTAACCGTATGACCATATCTCCCACAATAAGTACAAAGGCGACATGGGATGTTTTGGGGATGATGATAGTTGCAGGTGGCACAAAGTGGGTAAATTCCACCATATGGCTTTTTGACTGGTGCTTGAACCATAGGTGCAGCTTGGTTCACGGGAACAGCAGGAGTAACCACAGCAAAATTTCTAACCTTCCTCTTTCTAGTGTTGCGAGAGGGCTCGGTTGTAGCTTCTTTGGTGTGGTTAGGAGGGGCTACGGTTTCAGCAACTTTCTTAGAACTCTTTTTGGTAAGAGTTCCAGCTTTAATATGATTATCGGTTAGGGTAGCAGACAGGCGGATGGCATCTTCCAAAGTAGCAGGATTTCTACCTAAGACAGTATCTTGAATTTGTCTTGGTAGCCCACCAATGTACTTTTCGATGCAACGAGATAATGGAGTGACCATGTGGGGCACAAGAAGACTCAATTCATGGAACCGAGTTGTGTAAGCCAAGTGTTCCCCACTATCTTGGGCAAGATCCCAAAATTCGGCCTCTAACTTCTTCACTTCATTGCGAGGACAGAACTCCTCGGTCATAAGCCTTTTGACCTCATCCCAAGGTAAGGCCACAGTTACATCAACACCCCTATTCCTTTTCTCCCCATTCCACCATGTAAGTGCCCGCTTTTGAAGGACACTAGTAGCATGACGAACACGGAGGTTGTCGGGACAGTCACTATTGAGAAAGGTATTCTCAATACTTTCGAACCATTGGAGGAGTCCGGTAGCTCCTTCGGTTCCATAAAACTTTAGGGGATTGCACGAATTGAAGTGCTTGAAGGTGCATTGGGATGGATTACCACCATTTCCACCATTACCACCATTATTACCACTATTGCTTCCATTGCCATTAGTGGCACCATTGACTTGGGTGAGTTGTGTCACCAATTGAGTAAGGATAGCAGAAATGTCGGAGTTGGCGTTAGCGGCGGGAGCACGACGAGGAGGCATTCTACAGATTTGAAACACAAGACAAGAGAGATTGTAAGAACTTATGAGAATTGCTAGGATTTAATAGAATGAGATAACAAAATAAAAGATAGATAATCATAGTTTGGATTGTACTCAAAAGTGACAAAAATTCACTTGAATACTAAGGCATATTAAGGTTAATTTAAACTCATATAATTTTCAAGGAGACATGCTTTAGCCTATAGGTAAACACTCATCTCGGGAGTTCCCAGGAAAGCATACGGGTCCCTCGGTTGATTGGGATTTATGCGAAATGCTTTCCTAGACAGAAAACCCAAAATACAGGTGTCACCCTTCCAGATTGCACGTGTCCTCAAATAATTTAACAAGTTTAAAAACCTCAACGAAGAAATAAAAATTTTATTTAAAGATTTTTGCTTCAAGAATTTTCCACATGCTTAGAAAGGATAAAGATAGAAAAAGAAGATAAGAATAATAAGAGGTTTAGGCCATAGGAAAGGATGTTATTTATTTAATTATTATTTAAGAATATCCTAATAAGTCATGCATTTCTAACAAAGAAGGTAGCAAATATAATAATAATTAATCATGGTAAGCATGTAGCACATAGCACAAAATCATGAAGCATAACATAAGTGGGTGTCCTAAAGTTATAGTCTAGGTCAAGATGTCTAATAACCTAAATCCCTATAACCAAGGCTCTGATACCAATCTGTCACACCCCGACCGATGGCGGAATCATCGGGGCGGGACATGTAAGACTGTTCATAGCACATGGTTGACTAAATTGAAATATATTAAAGTCAAATTTGCATTACAATAAATCCAAGTACAAGATCAAATTCAAACAAGAAACATAAACAATTCATAAAATTCTTGATTTATTTTGCTAAGTCCAAATCCTATGTTGAACACGTCTTGAATCAATCTCACATATTGGGGCCTGAAACATGAATAAAATAAAGTCAACTAAAAAGTTGGTGAGTATAACACAGTTGTATATAGATAGCATATAGTTGAAAACAAATCCTTTACATGACATGATAAATAAGGCGTTCATGGGGAGTAACTATTGTGTAACCAAATGTACAATCAAACCTTGTAACTAGCATGCAAAACAAAGTGTGTTGTCGGTTTCAATCACCGCGTACCATGGGTGGGTTTGTCAGACTCAATAGATCCATCATTGAAAACCGTCGGCTTGTATAGTTAATGATTGCACATAAGAGCATACAAAGGTTAAACACACCTAGCACTCGGGCACAAAGCTCAAATTTTTGCACACATGTATGTAAATAGGATTTTTGCACTTGTGTTGTTTGTGTAAATGTAATTGTGTAATGTGTAATGAGTATAGAGTTCATGTTCCACCCCAAAAGTGTAAAAGAGTAAAAGGGGGTTGTGAATACTCACTTGGTATGGAAGTGAAGCTAACAAGGAATATAGATAGCAAAGAAAGATCCTTTAAAAGCACACTTTAACCTAAATAGTAATATGCATTGAATCACATAGATGTATAAAGTTTAAGAATGAAAGTTGGATTTGTATGTAAAACCATTGGTTTGTTTTTAAAAAGGATTGAATGAAATATATAAAGTTTGAGGTAAAATATGTTTGAAACAATTTAATTAGGTTTGAATTAAATAAATAAGTGTATAACTATAGTTTATGAAATAATGTCAATATTAATTGTAATTAAGTATAAATAAATAAAACGATTTTGATTTAAAATGTAAAGTAAATAAGTCATCATTATTTATAAATTTTGTAACTTAATTATTTAAAATATCATTTAAGTGTAAGATGATAAATATAAATTTAATTTTTATAAACTTTTCAATAAATTACATTTATGCCAAGATTAAACTTTTAATCTATTTTTAAATACAGAAAACATATTTTTATAAAATCTAAAATATTTACTGATTAAAATATAAAAATTATAATTCTGTTAAAAATTCTGAGTCTAGCACGACCGTGCCTCGGAAGGGCACGATCGTGCTCAAACCACGGGCGCGAGCGCGCTAGTCGGGGCGCGACCGGGTTGATCAATCACGAGCACAATCTAGACAAGTCATCAGGCACGACCGTGCCTTAGCCCGGCACGGTCGCGTCTATGATTTTTAGACACAACAGAGACTAGCCCAAAGGGCATGACAAGGTCTGGACGGATGACACGACCGCGCTTCTAGTCGACACGACCGCGCTAAACGAGGCACGGCCGCGCTAGATGATTAGCGCGACCGTGTCTAATCTAAATCAGACACGAATCGAGAATTTCTTGTATTTTAAACACTGGAATTGTTAGGGCTTTTGATTAATAGGTTATTACGTGTCTTTTCATATACCTTAATTGTATGGAAATCGGGTTTAAGTACGGGTTCGATTAAATCATTTTTATTGGAAACATGGTTTCTGATTCTGGTCGATTTCTATTGTGGAAGCCCAAATTGGATGAGGGCTTTTGATAATGATACTGAAATGAATGAGAAGACGATTATATTTACCCTGAAACGAAACGAATTTATAGAGAACGGTTGGAAGGAAGCTCCGGCGACGACGGCTCGAGTTCTGACGATCTTTACTGCAACTCCGGTCAATCCAGACAGTCCGGAAGCTTCAGAGATGGTTTGATATCGCGATTCTGCTACTGAGTTGGGAGCATTTGGGTCGAAAAGCTTTGAGAGAGTTTCTTTCTTGAAATTTGCTTGAGAGAGTTTTCTTGCAAATGAATACTGAGGCGTTTGGGATTTGAAAAGTGGTAATACAATTGTTAAGGGGAAAAGAAACGTATAACAGTTTCGGATTCGAACGATCGGGTGATTAATCTGCATTTACGTTTTTCTGTTACGCAGGCGCGACCGTGCCAAGGAGAGGCGCGACCGTGCCTAGGCACCGGGCGCGATCGTTCCAGAGCAGTTCGCGCGACCGTGCCAAAGCACTTTGCGCGACCGTGCTAGAACGAAGCACGACCGTGCTCACTAGGGTTTCTTGATGTTTTTCAATTTTAGTCCTTGACTTTTCAGGTTTGATAAGTTTGTACCAAATAGTTTCTTGTATAGCGTTTAAATGTAAATAATCGAGTAAAACTTGCGAATTTGTATAGGATCATTGTATTAAATTTTACGACGAGAAAAATAATGAGGCATTGCACGAGTATAGAACTTGAAATTGCATTACATTGAACTGAAATAGGCATACTAAAATCCGAAATGTTACAGCGGAATACGTCGGGGCGGGACATACTGTTCATGAGCTCAATGATGACTAAATTGTATTATATTAAATCCATTTCAATTCAAACAAACATAACCCAATTCCAAAGTACATAAATGAAATACAAATTGTTCTTGATTTAAAATTAACTAAGTCCCAAAGCCTATTGTAGGTCCCTAATTCGGTGCGTGACGGATCTCTAGACTCGTGGAACGACACGGTGATAATGTGCAGAATCCATGATCAACGTGCTCGTGTAACTCAATCAATAACAACGGTGTAAATAAACTCTTCGTATTTCCACCACAATATCAGTTTACAAGATTCACATTACTCTCTCTAGTCTATTCTGATATCTAATCTAACAGACTCTGTAAACTGTCTATTTATAAGCACTAGTTAAGTTCGCCTAAAAGATGCTTAGGCGAACTTATTAAGTTCGCCTCTAATAGGCTAAGTGAACTTAACAAGTTCGCCTCAGATAGACTAAGCGAACTTAACAAGTTCGCCTCTGATAAAACAGGCGAACTTGTTAAGTTCGCCTCTCTATGAACTTACACAGAATTTTATCAACAGTTACAAAACATGTCCTAACAGACTCCCCTTTAACTGTTGCTAAAAATTCTATCAACTACAAGTCAAAGACTCGAAAACTAAGACATAATATCTTCAAGCTCGTTGTCACCAGAATATGCTCCAACAGACTCCCCTTTGACAAAAGCTTTAGAAGATTGTCATCCGTCTTCATATATCATCAAACAAGTTGTAGTCTTCGTCTTGTTCATCTGCACTTTCTCTCTTTATTTCTAGAAGAAAACTTGGGAGAAGGACCCCTTGTCAACTTTTGTCTGCAATATTCAGTTTTTGCAAAGGAGAACAACCAAGAATAACCAACAATTAAGATTTCCATGGAAGTTGGAAAAATAAAATCTTTTTGGTTTTTCAAACATAAGAAACACAAAATCTTTTTGTTTTTTCTCTATATAAACTGAAATGTAAAATGCAAAATCAAATATTTTTGATCAAACATCACGAGTAAGAAGATCATATCAGTATATATGAGATATCAATCACACATCTTGGATTTAAAATCCATATAATATCAAATGGTATCCTATGTCATTCTTTCAAGCCTTGACCAATCAAACCAATATCTTTCAAGATTATCACACTCTATCTTTTCAAGACTTTCATATTGCCTGTTATGATACGCGATAAACATTCAAAGAAAATAGAATCAGGCTATGACACACAAATTCAAATTGTCAATATTATAAGATTTGAAACTAAAGCATCTAATTCCCACTTTCTTGTGAGTTAAGGTACCATTTAAGTATGAAATACAACGTGTACCCCACTAGTATGCCAACAGAAAGTAAATGCACTATCTTCAAGACATATGAGATTTTACTAAAGATTATCCGAATTTCCAGAATGAGGAGACATCACTTAGCACATAAATAGCAGAATCCAAATTGGATTGTATAGGAATTAATGAGATTCAGAATCGAATGATTCAATGTTTTGGCTTATATATGTGGAATCATAAGATTCAGGTACGTGGATCCAACTGTTATCTGGATTATGAATTTAATGGAATCAGTAAAGATGATTTATCAATATGATCCAAGCGCTAGTATATGTTTGACAGATGTTGTCAAGTACATATTTTGATTATACTTCAAATTGCATGCTTTTCGGGACATGCACTTAAGCAAATCGAATGAATAGTGCTAAGGACAAAACCCGAAACTGATCTCATAGGAAAATCTTTATTAAAAGCTAATATTCTTTATCTGATAGTGATCCTTTAACACACACACTCAGGCATAAAATGGGTTCAAATCACAGTTGTAACATATGCAATTATGTTTTCACACTACTAATGGTTCAGTTACGCTTTTAGTCTACTGACAATTTAAATTATATGAATACACAACACTATCATTTCCTATTTGTGCAGTATCTGAAGTTTAGATCAAAACATATAATTCAGATATATTATCATAGAGCACCAACCAGTCAATCTAAGGTCATTTGTGAAAGAACATCTACTGATGTACTTTCATCTTTTCTTTAACTTCAAGTAATGTGGATTTTATTTTTTTCAATTTCTTTGGCTTTTACAAAATCTTTTTCAAAGAAAAATAAAACAAACGAAAATAAACCTTCCATGAAAACATTTTATAAAAAAACATTTTACTTGGTTACTCAGGATTAAGCAAATCAATCAATTAAAAAAAACTCAAACCGATGTAATCCTATAATTGAATGTCTTCGCCTTTGTCACCAACACAAATTTGTACTCCCCCTGTCCTGTAGACTCTTTCAACTAGTCAAATGGTTGCATCAATGACTTTATGCTCACCATTGTCATCCTAAATTTCAGGTTATCATTTGGACTTTGGAAAACTCTTTCCAAAACATTGTGTGTGACATATTCTCCCCCTTGAGCATCAAGTCGTTGAATCAAATAGATTTCTTAGTTATCAACAACTCTTTACTCTTGCAGATGTCATTCCCTGTCATGTGCTTAGAACCACCACTATCAACAAACCAAATGTTATTAATAGTCCCTCTTGATAAATCCTGCACATCTAACAAGAATCAATAACTTGAAATTGGGACCCAAGCCATGCTACGACACGGTGATAACGTGCGGAATCCATGATCAACGTGCTCGTGTAACTCAATCAACAACAACGGTGTAAATAAACTCTTCGTATTTCCACCACAATATCAGTTTACAAGATTCACAGAATTCTCTCTTGTCTATTCTGATATCTAATCTAACAGACTCTGTAAACTGTCAATTTATAAGCACCAGTTCTGTAAGTTCGCCTAAAAGATGCTTGGGCGAAGTTATTAAGTTCGCCTCTAATAGGCTAAGCGAACTTAATAAGTTCGCCTCAGATAGACTAAGCAAACTTAACAAGTTCGCATCTGATAAACCAGGTGAACTTGTTAAGTTCGCCTCTCTATGAACTTACACAGAATTTTATCAACAGTTACAAAACATGTCCTAACACCTATGTGTAGCAAGCCTTGATCAAACATTAGCACCTGAAACATGAATAAAATAAGGTCAACTAAAAAGTTGGTGAGCATACATAGGTTTGTACATAGATAGTATATAGATGTGAATTAACAAATCCTTACATAACATGATAAAATAAGGCATTTATGGGGAGCAACTATTGTGTAACCAAAAGTACAATCAAACCTTTGTAACTAGCATGCAATTTGTGTTGTAGGTAACAATCACCCTAATCTGGGTGGGTTTGTCAGACTCAATAGATCTATCATTCTTAACCGTCAGCTTGAATAGTTAATGATTGCACATAAATTGCACACAAACAGTTGTCACACCTAGTACTCAAAACATAAAGCTCAAATTTACACAGATGAATGTAAAGAGGATTTGTGTTTGTGTAGTTTGTGTAAATGTAAACAATTGTATGTATAGAGTTCATGTTTCGGAGATTTCGGGTTCGGAGAATGGCCGAGAGTTCGGGTTCGGAGTTCTTAGAGCTCGACTGCTTTCCAGAGACGTGATGCAGCCGAATTGAGAGTTTGGAGGGTTTGTAATGGGTTATGTGAAGGTGTGAGAGCAAATTAATTTGATTGATTTTATCTTAATTACATGATTCGATCAAGGGTTTGCATGCGACGGGTATCGAATGAATTTTGCGTAAATTCGATTAAGTGGGAATGAATTGGATCAGGTTTTAGGGCTATATACATTCATGATCAATCAGTGTGTGATTTACGGGTGATAAACGCGTCTAAATCCCTTAATTAATGATCGAATTAAACACGGTTTGACTGTACAAAGTCAATTCCGTTTGAATTGATTTGAATTTCAAAATTGGCCACGCAAGGATCGAATTGAGATGTTATTTTGGCTTGGAAACAGTCGATATCCGTTCTAGTGTTCAAGGCAAGTCTAGATTGGTTGGGTTTGATAGGATTTGGTATAGAATCTTAGGTAATATGGGGCTGTTTGACTTTTAAAAAGTCAAACCGGTTCAAATGGTTGGATTTGGTTAAAATTGGGGATTAGAGGGTTCAATTTCAAAAAGAGTTTGGGTTCAAAATAAGGGTTCAAATGCCTAGAGGGTTCAAACTAGTTAAATTGAAAGTTTGTTATAAAATATTTTTTTTATAAAACTTGGCCCTCTTTTCCAGTTGGGTTTAAAGAACATGGGTAAGTATTAGTTGAACCTGTGCACCCTCAGTAGGTTGCACAGGGGTTCGATCAAGGGCAGCAGTTGTGTGTTCAGGCTGTGAAGTGGAGGGTGTGAGATCAGTATCAGCTGGGACTACTGAACTGTCACCCTAGGTACTTTGTATGTTCATCATTGTTGACAACAATGGAACACTGACCCCAAAGAACTTTTTTTAAACAGTTCTTATGCTTTGAAAAATATTATTTTTATGTCCCAATATTATGTAGATTCTTGTAGGTTTTGAAAGATCTTTTAATTCATGGTTAGAAACTTCCTGCAAGAATCTAGGGTACATAAAGAAGGATTATCTTGCCCCTTCCTTAAGGTTATATCTCAAACCTTCGAAGATTAAATGAGAAAAATTAAATCCTTGCCCAGGTACCATACCATGAACAACAGAGGTTAGAGCAGAGTTCAGTTGATTCCATCCACTCCACTTCAGAGATTTACATTGTAGAAGAGTGTGGCACAGGAACTACCATGGAGGACCCATCAATGCCTTCTCGATTGTGTATTCATCTTGATTTCCAGTGTACCCTATGGATACAGAGGTCCTCATGTACTCTGTTTTGGCGTATGAACTGGCTGCACCCTCGTCCTGAAGCTTGAGATTTTTTCTGAGTGTAGCTTCTGTAACGGTGATGTCTTTGTCGTCTACCTTGTCTTTGATTTAGGGAGTCCCCTGTTCGATGGAGAAGAAGGCAGAATTCCATAAATCTTCCATTTGGGTTATGTAGATTGTGGGGTTGACTGTTAGAGCAAAGTGTATTTTTGACCGACACAGAAAGTCGATCATGTCATTGAACCCTTCTGATTTCTTACCCTTAACAATATATGCCGTTAAATTATGGTAAGTTGAGAACTTGTCATCAGGGTTATTGATGTCAACGTTTGCTATTGAGGTTTTGGATGGAAGGATGAAGCTTTTAAAAGTTGGTTAAGTGTGAAAAAGCTTTGAATCCTTGGGATAGATGGAGGGTTAGGTCAAAATTGAATGTGAAGAGGTGAAGGAGAAATTTGATTTGTATGATAACGGAAAAGGAGGGAAAAGGCAGATTTACTTGTACTGTACAACCCATTTGTTTTTCACTGTTTTATAGCTGTAACACACTGTAGCAGCCATGGTAAAGACTGAAGGTGGTTTTTACAGCGGGTAAAAGTTAATTTGGACCCATTTTACCGATCATTAGCAAGCCTGGTAGCTGTGGATGGTTAAGCCTATCAGCAGCAAACTTGCTTGCTGCTGATGGCTAAGTCTATCAGCAGCAAAACTTGATTGTTGCTGATGGATGTACTGGTCTACAGCAAAGATATTGCTACTGATTGCCTTGAAGCTATGGGCAACAACCTTGTTCCTGCTGATAACTTAAGGCAGTCAGCGGCAAATACTTTACTGCCGATGACTAAAACTATCAGCAGCAAAAATATTTGCTGCTGATCATTTAAATTTCAGAAAACCTTATTTATAACAAGAGAGAGACAGACACATTTATTTTAAATTTTTTAGAGAAAGATTTTAATCAAAGTTTATCATGCCAATGGATTCAACAAGATATCTGAATCAAGCTTCATCAAAGGCTTTTGTGAATAAGTCAGTATACTGCTCATTGGTATGAACTTTGGTTAAAATGATTCTCTTTTTCTCAGCTTGATCTCTTATGAAATGATACCTGATGTCAATGTGCTTTGTCTTGGAGTGCTGTAAAGGATTGTTTGTAATTGATATAGCACTCATGTTGTCAATGTGATTGGGAGTTGCTATGAAAGTCATCCCTTAATCCAGCATTTGATTTTGTATCCAGATGACCTGTGCACAGCAACTTGAAGCAACAATGTATTCAACATCTGCTGTAGAGGTTGATACACAAGTTTGCTTTTTGTATTGCCATGAAATCAGTCTTCCTCACAGAAATTGACATCATCCTAATGTGGACTTCTTGTCCAAGTTGCATCCTCCATAGTCACTATCAGTGTATGCATATAGATTGAAGTTGTCATTTTTAGAATACCATAGCCCAAGTCTTGGGGCTCCCTTTAGGTATCTAAAAATTCTCTTGACAACTTGAAAGTGTGTGTTCTTTGGAGCTGCTTGGAATCTTGCACACACGCATACTGCAAACATGATATCTGGCCTTGAGGCAGTTAGATACATGAGTGATCCTATCATTGCACGGTACTGATGTTGATCAGTGTCTTTTCCATCTTTATCTAGAGTCAGTTGATGGTGCGCTTGCATGGGGGTTCTTGCAGAAGAACAGTTAGCTAGTTTGAATCTTTCCAAGATACTTTTGACATACTTGGATTGGTTGATGAAGATTCCATTTGGAACTTGTTTGACTTGGAGACCCAAAAAGAAATTTAGTTCACCCATTTCAAATTTTAAGTGCATTAGAATCTCAAAGTCCTTTCATAATTTCTTCTTTGTTGATCCAAAGATGACGTCATCTACATATATTTGCAACAATAGAATTTCTCCCCTTCATCTTTGATAAACAATATCTGGTCTATGGCACCTCTTCTGAAATTGTTGCTTAGTACATATCCTGACAAGGTCTTATACCAGGCTCTTGGGGCTTGGTGTAGTCCATATAGAGCCTTGTCACACCCCAACCGACGGCGGAATCATCGAGGCGGGACATGTAGACTGTTCATGAGCACAAGGTTGACTAGATTTCAATATTTTAATCATCAAATTTAGCTTCAAATAATTCAACACAACCAAATTCAAACAAGTACATAAACGAAATACATAATATTCTTTATTTAAATTTAACTAAGTCCAAAGCCTATGTGTAGCATGCCTTGATCAAACTCACTCATTAGCACCTGAAACATGAATAAAATAAGGTCAACTAAAAAGTTGGTGAGCATACACAGGTTTGTACATAGATAGCATATAGATTATGAATAAACAAATCCTTACATAACATGATAAAATAAGGCATTTATGGAGAGCAGCTATTGTGTAACCAAGTACAATCAAACCTTTGTAACTAGCATGCAAAATTGTGTTGTCGGTAACAATCATCCCAATCTAGGTGGGTTTGACAGACTCAATAGAACTATCATTGTTTACCGTCGGCTTGAATAGTTAATGATTGCACATAAGTTGCACACAAGTTGCACACAAAAGTTAGCACAACTAGCACTCAGGCATAAGCTCAAATTGCACACATGAATGTAAAGAGGATTTGTATTCGTGTAGTTTGTGTAATTGTAAGCAGTAGTTTGTATAGTGTTCATGTTTCACCCCAAAGGTGTAAAATAGTAAAAGGAGCTATGTAATACTCACCTGAATCAAAGGTGTAGTTAACACGAGAGACTAGATAATAACGAGATCCTTGTAATGCACAATGTTAACCTAGAGTGTAATATGTATTGAATTAATAGGGTGCACAATAGTCTATGTCTAAGTCTAGGGTTGAATTGGATGTGTGTTCAAGGAGTTGGAGTTGTAGGCGTTAAGTTTTGTTAAGTATAACCTAAATAAATAATTTTTGTTTAAATATAGATTAAATAAATAATTGATACTTTATCTATTTATGTATTTATAAAAATATGTACTTAGTCATTTAGTGATAAAAAATGTATCGAGCGTTTTATATTATATATAAATTTAATAAATAACTTTTGTTAATCTATTTTTATAAATATGTGTAAATGAGTTGTATAAATAATGTCTAGGCGTAGGGTTTAATAATAAGTATAAAATTAATTTTGTAGGTTTAAATAAATAATTTCTATTTATTTCTTAATAGGGATTTGATCTTTTTAAATAAGGTTAATATAAATCTTTATAAAATCAATTATTTTTATTTGAAAATTCATTTGAAATGCTTATTGTTTTTAAATAAATCTAGTATTCTGCCAAGATTTTCTCACACACACGACCGTGCTTGGGACAAGGCACGATCGTGCTAAGACCACGGGCGCGACCGTGCTAGTCAGGGCGCGACCGTGTTGATCAAACAGAAGACAAAACTAAGCTGTTCACTAGGCACGACCGTGTCTGGGCCAGGCACGACCGTGTCTAGGGTTCTGAGCCATGACCTTGTCTGGCTAACAGGCGCGACCAGGTCATGTATGGGGCATGACCGTGCTCGGATAGGCACGACCGCGCTAGTAGATTAGCGTGACCGTGTCTGACTAATTTCATAAACAAATCGATTAAATCTTATAATATTAACGTTGGAAATCATGGGGCTTTCATCCATTAGGTTATTACAAGTTTATTCGTATAGATTGATTGTGTTTAAAACATGTCCAGAACTGGATTCGATTAAACCATTTTAGAATGAAACATAGATTCGGTTTCGTGTTAATTTCCATATTGTAAGCCCAAATTTGTAACATTTCTAGTTTTTACCGTGAAATCGTTCTGAACGCAATAAACGAGTATTTTAGCTCAATTCGTGTATAAACAACTATGATGCAAGTACGTAGACAAACTATTCTATTACAATAACAAATTAAACAAAACACCATTATCTCACAAGCCTCGAGGACCAAAATTGACAAAACTCAAAAACTACAAAACTAGGCAAGCACGGTCGCGCCTTGGAACCAGCACGACCGCGCCTGCAGATCTAAGCACGGTCGCGCCTAATACCAGGCACGGTCGCGCCTGCAGAAGCAACTTGCCTCTGCAGAGCCAAATCACATCAACACTTGACGAATTCGCAGAATTTAAAAATGGATAAAGCCGGTTTTCACGCGTTCGACCATACGCGACTGATTCCACACTGAAACACGCTTCCATCGTCATCCAATTTGCCATTTGTTTAATCCCATACCTACCTCTATCCATATCTCCTGAATTCGTCGATATAAAGCAACTTCCATGCTTTCTACACCCTCATTTGTACCTACTCAACCACTTAGAACGCTCGCTCGACATTCACATCGTCCCTGGAGTCCGATCGATCACCGAGAAACGCGACCACACAACCCGTAGCCGACTGCATTAATTGCCCTATTATAACAAGTAAGTATTACGCGTTTAGATTCACATCTACCTCTACTACGAAAGCCCTATGCCAATTCGTAGTAGAAACACTCAAATCGGTTCGATTTTGAACATAAAAGCCGAAACATAACTTTTACTCGAACTACACTTTAGACACGATATAAATACAATTAAACCATGTATAAACATTCAAAATCATCCACTAAGTGAAAGCCCTAAGAATCCAGAAGCTTTTAATATAAGAATCGATCGAATTGAGTCTGAAAAAGACTCGACACGGTCGCGCTCGTCATTGAGCGCGGTCGTGCCTGACCAAGCACAATCGTGCCCCAGGTGTGGCCCGATCGTGCTTACCGAGGAAACAAGTCTTGACCAAAAACAAACACTAGACGCCGTCGTGCCAGATACGAGCACGGTCGTGCTCTATGTCCAAAAACTAAGTAGCACCTTCTGACTTGACCACGGGCGCGCTCCAGACCACCACGGTCACGCCCGGCAACGAGCGCGGTCGTGCCTCTCGCGAGCACGGTCGTGCTCCTTGACCAGAAACTTTAGATTTGATTATTTTCAAAATTGATTTAATATGTTTTATTAAAAATCTCAAAATTTATTTATTTATAAAAAAATTAGGTTATAAAAATCCCAAGACCCGGGAATCATTTATAAACCGAATCGTTGATTTAGAAATTTAAACTGATTAATTCCCGATAGTTTCAAAACCGATGAATTTCTAATTAAAAGTTTATATGGTTATTGTTATAAACTATTTACGCAAATACATATTTCAAACCAAATATGATTTATTTAAATTTATATTTAAATAAATATGTATAAATCATTTATTTAAATTTGTATTTAAATAAATATATATATATATCAATACTATTTCAAATATTCTAAATAAATAAATAAAAATTATTTATTTATCTGTTATTTCAAACAAACCCTAAACGTACAAATCCATTTCTGACAAAAAAACAACACAAACAATAACACGCGTATTACATTTATCCAATAGGTCAAACGTAGCGACCTACAACACGCTTGGCATTTTTGGTTGATTTTTGTGCAAACAACACTATCCAACACAAGTGAGTTTCATAGCCCCTCTTTTACTATTTACAAACTTTTGGGGTGGAACATGAGTTCGATCTAAATGTTTACAAACTACACAATACAATTCCACCCTACAAATCATGTGTTACAATTTTGAGCTTTGTGCTTGAGTACTAGGTGTGTAGACCAACGCGCAGTTAGCCATTCACGTGCAATCATTAACTATTTTATAGCCTACAGTAAACAGTGATAGATCTATTGAGTCTGACAAACCCACCCAGGTAGGGTGACTGTTACTGCCAACACGCTTTTTGGATACTAGTTACAAAGGTTTGATTGTACTATCTGGTCACATGATGGTAACTCTCCATAAATGCCTTAATTGCCATGTTTGTATGAATTGTATGCACACAACACTATATTCTCTTACTTGACACAAAAACCTATGTATTCTCACCAACTTTTTAGTTGACATTGTTTTTAACCATGTTTCAGGTGATAATGTTTGAAGAATTACAAGCTTGCTACACATAGGATTTGGACCTAGCAATTAATCTAAACCTGTTGTCTTTTGTATTCGCTACATGTATTTCTGTATTGTATGAACTTGCTTTGTGTAATGAAATTGAATGCTTAATTATTCAAACTTAGCAACCATGAGCTACGAACAGTCTGCACAGCTTCACGCCCCGACGTTTTCCGCCGTCGGTTGGGGTGTGACAGATTGGTATCAGAGCCTTGGTTATAGGGAATTAGGTTATTAGACACCATTGACCTAGACTATAACTTTAGGACACCCAACAATGCCATGCTACATGTTTTATGTGATACGTGCTATTTGCTATATGTCACATGCCTTATGTGTTAGTTATTTGATACTTAAATTGTTTAGACTACAAGACTTAATAAGCATACGTAAATAATAAAATAAATCGTATCCATACCCGTATCCTAAGCCGCATATCCTCCTTAACTGCTTCTATGTCATCATCGCCATAACTTGTGGAAAAACTCATACTCGTGGACCTATGCCTATCAAAAATATTTTTCATACCCGTTAAGGTTTTAGACTCTGTGAATTATTAGAGGACACGTGCAATCTGGAAGGGTGACACCTGTATTCTGGGTTTTCTGTCTAGGAAAGCATTTCATATAAATCCCAATCAACCGAGGGATCCGTATGCTTTCCTGGGAATTCCCGGGATGAGTGTTTACCTATAGGCTAAAGCACGTCTCCTTGAAAATTATATAAGTCTAATTAACCTTAATATGTCATTGTGTTCAAGTAGAAATGTGATTACTTGAAAACAATCCGAACTATGAAATAAATGTGTTATTTTTCCTCCTATCCTAAATTTCAACGGATTTTTATAAATTCTCACAACTCTTTTATATCATTCTCTTTTGTATAGAATGTCTCCTCGTCGTAACAGCAATCGCAACAACACCAATACTAGCAATGCCAACAACAACAATAATACCAACCTTGCTGCTCTCCTCACTTAGCTAGTAACCCAATTTACCCAAGCTAATAACAACGCCAAAAGTACAATGAAAGCAACTGACCCAGCAGCCTCTTTCGAGCCCTCTAAGGAAAACAAACCCAGACCTCCTCAATACAATAAGAAACGCAACTTTGCTGTCGTTATCGCTGCTATACCGATCAACCAAGTTGCACCACTAGCCCAAGCCCAGAATAAGAGACCATATAGGGGCAACAACCCTTTGTGCAACACATGCAATTATCATCACTTCCTAAAAATGCCATGCCGTCTATGTGCTAACTGTGGGAAATATGGCCATACTGCCAACGATTGCCGATCTGGACCACCCATTACTCGAGCCAACCGGGGGAATAGGACCAAGCAGCAAGTGATAAACCCAGTGGTCCCGGCTATTACCAACGGACGAGCTTGCTTTGAATGTGGCGACCCAAACCATTTCCGTCACCGATGTCCCAGGATTGTCAATGTTGCCCAGGGTGATGCTCGTGGACGCACCCTCAACATAAACACCAACAAAGATCAAGTCAGCACCGAGCCAGTGAATAAGACCAATTGAAGCTAGTGCAAGATGGAGGCAAATGAAGATCTAATTTAGAATAAAAATTTCGCCTTGTAACCATTTATGTCATTTGTCGTTATCCGAACTACTTACGCCTACCACAGTTTGTCACTATTACTAAGACCAAGTTGAACTTACGAGCTAAAGTCCGAGGGAGCTAGAATTGAGACCCGTTTTGCTATCCAAGTGACCGTAACCATGTTCTTTCTAGTACTCATCTGCTTCCTTGTTAAAGCTACCTGAGACGCTAGCTGGGTTGTTTTACTTTGTCTTTAAATTTCTGTTTGAAACTATCATCCTATGTTGGGATGAAGTTTTTGACACTTTATCATTTATGTTAAGTTTTATTTTACAACTTTAATACCATTACTCTTTGACTCAATATTACCACCATATTTTCATCAAGATCACACAAACACCATCTTCTCATTCATTGCGAATTAGTACACGTACCCAAGCCTCCTTTGCAAAACTAATCATTCTATTCATTTAAAACAACATCGTTTTTGTACTCAAGCAAAAGCATCTATCAAACTCTGGATTTATAAATATTACTTAGAATATAGATTTCCAACGAACCTTTTTACCTTGTAAAATATTTTTATATACGACTTGTTTTATAAAACCTTTTCTAAATAAATTATAATTTTGATTTTTAAACCTTTGGCTTAATTAGTCACTATTTTTGTCCTTCTCTGGGACTTTCTCTCATTGATTAAAGTAAAAGATTCTAAATTATTCATTTCGCTCACTTGGTTATTCAAATTACTATTTTTGCTAATTTAATCAAATCACAACCAAGGATAAATTACAATTTCTTACCCGCTTACAAACAAGCTCAAATCATTTACTCGCAAACAAATCACCCTAATTACCCGCAACACCCTCTCGCTACCTTACACCTTCAGAAACCTACGAGTATACTTCCCACTTCAACGAGATGAAGCGTTTCGCATAGACGTTAACCCTTCCTACAAACCACAGCAAGATCTAAAAAGCTAAAACCCAACTACCCGCATTTTACATGAATATCAAACAACACGCTTGTCCTAAACACTCGACCACCTATACAAACGAATTCGTTAATGTACGTCACTCATGAGATTCAATAGCTTACACACAAACATCCACAAAATCAAATGAAACTCAGTTATTCACAAACATACATGCAACGTAGTAGTTTGCCATATACGCGATTGAGTACATGCTACATGAACCTTAAGCTATCTACAACATACACGATACAAGATCAATTACATAATACATAAAGCTTGGTTGCTCACGATACTCAATGTGTTTACATTATACATGAAAAACTATTTGTTTCCATTATACATGAAACTCATTTGTTACTACATACATGGTACTAAACTATTCACACTATACATGCTTACAATGTACATAACACTAGATCATACATGGATGTAGTGAGTGCTTACATATTACACGGAACTAAATTGCTTACAATTGTTGCAATTTACCTTACTATCTAGGTATACAATTATTTGCAACACATACGTGATAACAGTAGTTACAAATTATGTGAATTTTTGTGTTACCCCCCCCCCCCCCCGTCCCACACACATAATGGGATGGACTATACGGACCATGCGACGATTTGGATAATTACGGGTGCACACGAAATTATACAAATCAGCGCATGGAAAGCATAGCAAATTCTATAGTGTGTTATGACATGAAACTTAGCATGATATACAAATAACGAAACTGATGAAATACGACAAGGGCATGGTGGATACGCCGCTGGTACTTCCTATATATAAGTGTTCCTATCGTATTATCAGCAGTAGCGTTATTCGTGTCACGTAAAGTTTCATGTTGTTTAACGGGCCAATGTTTGTGAAACCACTTAACCACTGAGAATACTTAAGCATAGTAGGCTACATCTTGAACAAATTCTAATCATCAAATTCCCATCAACACTATTCCCAGTAATGTATTTCGCCTTTGGCGCCAACGTATCCTTCCAACAGTTTCTCCTAAATCCTCTTGACCTAACTCATTAATACTATTCATACATGACCTCGGATAACAGACCTAAACCATGTCATCATAAATGCTCCTCAAACTAACAGCCAAACTCGGTGAAGAATCCAAACCCACGTCTTCCTTGCTATTTAAGTAGCCTCAACTAGTCAAATTTCGGGACGAAATTCCCTCAACACGGGGAGACTGTAACATTTCTGGTTTTTACCGTGAAATCGTTTTGAACGCAATAAACGAGTATTTTAGCTCAATTCGTGTATAAACAACTATGATGCAAGTACGTAGACAAACTATTCTATTACAATAACAAATTAAACAAAACACCATTATCTCACAAGCCTCGAGGACCAAAATTGACAAAACTCAAAAACTACAAAACTAGGCAAGCACGGTCGCGCCTTGGAACCAGCACGACCGCGCCTGCAGATCTAAGCACGGTCGCGCCTAATACCAGGCACGGTCGCGCCTGCAGAAGCAACTTGCCTCTGCAGAGCCAAATCACATCAACACTTGATGAATTCGCAGAATTTAAAAATGGATAAAGCCGGTTTTCACGCGTTCGACCATACGCGACTGATTCCACACTGAAACACGCTTCCATCGTCATCCAATTTGCCATTTGTTTAATCCCATACCTACCTCTATCCATATCTCCTGAATTCGTCGATATAAAGCAACTTCCATGCTTTCTACACCCTCATTTGTACCCACTCAACCACTTAGAACGCTCGCTCGACATTCACATCGTCCCTGGAGTCCGATCGATCACCGAGAAACGCGACCACACAACCCGTAGCCGACTGCATTAATTGCCCTATTATAACAAGTAAGTATTACGCGTTTAGATTCACATCTACCTCTACTACGAAAGCCCTATGCCAATTCGTAGTAGAAACACTCAAATCGGTTCGATTTTGAACATAAAAGCCGAAACATAACTTTTACTCGAACTACACTTTAGACACGATATAAATACAATTAAACCATGTATAAACATTCAAAATCATCCACTAAGTGAAAGCCCTAAGAATCCAGAAGCTTTTAATATAAGAATCGATCGAATTGAGTCTGAAAAAGACTCGACACGGTCGCGCTCGTCATTGAGCGCGGTCGTGCCTGACCAAGCACAATCGTGCCCCAGGTGTGGCCCGATCGTGCTTACCGAGGAAACAAGTCTTGACCAAAAACAAACACTAGACGCCGTCGTGCCAGATACGAGCACGGTCGTGCTCTATGTCCAAAAACTAAGTAGCACCTTCTGACTTGACCACGGGCGCGCTCCAGACCACCACGGTCACGCCCGGCAACGAGCGCGGTCGTGCCTCTCGCGAGCACGGTCGTGCTCCTTGACCAGAAACTTTAGATTTGATTATTTTCAAAATTGATTTAATATGTTTTATTAAAAATCTCAAAATTTATTTATTTATAAAAAAATTAGGTTATAAAAATCCCAAGACCCGGGAATCATTTATAAACCGAATCGTTGATTTAGAAATTTAAACTGATTAATTCCCGATAGTTTCAAAACCGATGAATTTCTAATTAAAAGTTTATATGGTTATTGTTATAAACTATTTACGCAAATACATATTTCAAACCAAATATGATTTATTTAAATTTATATTTAAATAAATATGTATAAATCATTTATTTAAATTTGTATTTAAATAAATATATATATATATCAATACTATTTCAAATATTCTAAATAAATAAATAAAAATTATTTATTTATCTGTTATTTCAAACAAACCCTAAACGTACAAATCCATTTCTGACAAAAAAACAACACAAACAATAACACGCGTATTACATTTATCCAATAGGTCAAACGTAGCGACCTACAACACGCTTGGCATTTTTGGTTGATTTTTGTGCAAACAACACTATCCAACACAAGTGAGTTTCATAGCCCCTCTTTTACTATTTATAAACTTTTGGGGTGGAACATGAGTTCGATCTAAATGTTTACAAACTACAAAAATCATGTGTTACAATTTTGAGCTTTGTGCTTGAGTACTAGGTGTGTAGACCAACGCGCAGTTAGCCATTCACGTGCAATCATTAACTATTTTATAGCCTACAGTAAACAGTGATAGATCTATTGAGTCTGACAAACCCACCCAGGTAGGGTGACTGTTACTGCCAACACGCTTTTTGGATACTAGTTACAAAGGTTTGATTGTACTATCTGGTCACATGATGGTAACTCTCCATAAATGCCTTAATTGCCATGTTTGTATGAATTGTATGCACACAACACTATATTCTCTTACTTGACATAAAAACCTATGTATTCTCACCAACTTTTTAGTTGACATTGTTTTTAACCATGTTTTAGGTGATAATGTTTGAAGAATTACAAGCTTGCTACACATAGGATTTGGACCTAGCAATTAATCTAAACCTGTTGTCTTTTGTATTCGCTACATGTATTTCTGTATTGTATGAACTTGCTTCGTGTAATGAAATTGAATGCTTAATTATTCAAACTTAGCAACCATGAGCTACGAACAGTCTGCACAGCTTCACGCCCCGACGTTTTCCGCCGTCGGTTGGGGTGTGACAAAATTAGGTTGGGGCTTTTGATCTATAGACTAAAACGAAGGTGTAGGAGGATTCAATTACCCGGAAGGATGATGAATCGGTGGCGTACGTATAGAACGAGTTCCGGCGACGACGGGTTTGATTTTCGGTGCTCCTTGCTGCAACTCCGGCTGCCTCAATGTTCTCGGGAGCTTTAGAGAGGGTCGATGATGTATTTGCTTGGGGGAATTGCAAATCAAAATGGTGGATTCGATGGCCTCATGAAAGAATTTGACGGTTATGGGATGAATTGACACAATTGAGTTTATTTGTTGTAAATACGATGATTAAAATCTTAATTGGGTTGTTAATGGTAGAAACGTGTGGAACGGTTACGAAATCAAATGATTATGTGATTAAAGGCTGCATTTACGTTTTAACTGACGAGAGGCACGACCGTGCCAATAAGAGGTGCGACCGTGCCAAGGCACTTGGTGCGACCGTGCCAAAACAATGCGCGACCGTGCCTACTAGGGTTTCTGGTTATTTACCAAATCTGCCCTTGCAACTTCAGCTTTGAGACATTTATATAAATATTTACATATATAGGATTCTAATAGAATATACCCGTGTAAAACTCGCGGATTTGTATTGGAACCTAATATTTAATAGTTGATACGAATAGAATAAATCAGTGAACTAGAATTGGATTTGAAATGTGTTACATTGAATGAAAAATACTGATAATAAAATCAGAAATGTTACAGTATCCCCATGTTGAGGGAATTTCGTCCCGAAATTTAGCTAGTGGAAGCGACGGCATCAGTGAAGAGATGGGGGTACTTGAGCTTCATTTGGTCTTCTCGTTCCCAAGTGAATTCAGGACCATGTTTAGATTCCCAACGAACCTTGACAATAGGAATACGGCTTCGCTTGAGCTGCTTGACCTCACGATCTATGATTTCCACTGGTCTCTCAACGAAGTGCATCGTTTCGTCAATGTGCACGTCGTCAAGAGGTATGTGAAGGTTCTCATTAGCATGACATTTCTTCAGATTAGACACATGAAAAGTAGGATAAACATTGCCAAGTGATGGAGGTAAGTCAAGTTTGTAAGCCACTTTCCCAATCCTTTCAAGGATCTTGATGTCACACCCCGACCGGAGGCGGATTATACGCCGGGGCTGACGCGGTTGTTCATAAGCACACGATCATCTATTAAATGTGACAATATTTATTCATCAAAATTAAACGCATCCGTTACAAGTAGAAATGGATAATAAAGCGTTCAAACATGACATAAGTTGAATTTAATCTTTAATAGAGCTAGGTCCAATGTCCTAAGTGATCAAGTAGTGTCCTCAAACTGGTGCACCTGAAACATGTGAGTAAATGTCAACTACAAGTAGTTGGTGAGTAACGTAGGTTTTGACACCAAACAAAAGTTAAGTATAGGTTTACAATTCAATATGTTCAAAGCATGTCTAAAGCATATATGTGAAAACATACAAGGTTCCAAGCGTCCAATTCAAGCCTGATAATAGAAAACTAGATACGCAATCCCACTGATTGCCATTTTGAAAAAGGGAGCAAACGGATACTCCAAGTTATAGTTGATACCCAACAAAACCCGCCAAGGTCTTGTGGTAAGTTATAGTTTCAGTTTCCCATATAAATGATCATGTTAGGTACTACCTTAGGCTTGGGCTGCAAGTTAATGAATGTACTGGCATGAAACACATGCAATGGTCACCAAGTAGTTCAAATATAAAGCATAAAGATCAAGCACTAGAACATAGATATTGAATTGTTTAAATAGATAAAGTTGATAACATGTTTCACCCCAAAAGCAAAAACAGTAAAAAGGGGCTAGGTAAACTCACCTTGCAATGAGTAGCTTAGATGTCACACAAGTATATTGCACAAATGTTCTAGCTAATCACAAGATTAACCTATGTTTGATGGAACATATATATCAATGATTTGTACAACTGAAATAGAGAATCCTATTGTGCGAGGAGATTGTTGTGAGTGTCCTCATTTTAATAATAAAATAATTATTTGAGTTGCAAATAATATTTTATGTAAATCTTTGATAAATATTTGTATTGTAATAAGTGAAAGAATTAATAACGATGTTGTTTATTTGTAATAATTATAAAAACGTATGAATAAATAATTAGGTTTCTTTTGTTTGTAAATAAATACACAAATAAATAAATGACTAGTTTTCTTTTATTTGTAATTGCATAAATTAATAGATACATAGATGAATAAATAAATGAGTAATAATTAGTTGAGTAATTAAAAAATTTACTACATAAATAAATGAATGAAACCTTTCATTTGATTTACGAAAAACAAGTGTTAAAAATAATGATTTAATTAGTTGGTAATTAAACCAAAATTTAAAGTATAATAATGTTTTAATTAATTAATAATTAAACCATAATTAATTATTAATTAAAAGTATAGAATTGAGTTTTAAATGTTCTCATATAATAAAAATAAATTATATAAAAGTTTGTATAAATATTTATAAAGAAATGAGTTTATAATCATAATCATAATTAGTTGAAAGTGGTTGTTGTACACTAGAATGGTTATCATTCCAGAGTAGTACCTCCAACAGAAAAGTTCCTAGGAAAGAGTTGATCGGATCAGAACCCCGTCTTTTCCTAGCCAGAACTTTAATGTTTGCTAGATAACTACATACTGGTTTGAAATTTACTCTATTTTCATACTTAACCAAGTTTAGTTTGTGTTTGGAAAGTATATGGGCTAAAGTGAAAATATAAGTTTATGTAAAGATAGAAATTGAATATTAAATAATTTAACTTGAAAATAATGATTTTTAGTAAAAACATAATTTTTGAAATTGAAAGGAGTAAGAATGATCAACCAAGCTTTTAAATAAAAGTTTGAACAAGTTTAATTAAAATAAGACTTTTAATCTTGGACAGGTCTATGATTATAACATAAACATGTTAGGGATCAGAGATCTTGCTAGTTATGAGATATTTTTTAAAGGAAAAGTATGAACAAGCAAGAACATAAGAAAAACTTACTTATGAATATGGAAACGACTTTGGATCTCGAGGGAGGGATTAGAACTTGATATGGTGTGAGAATGGGGCTATTCAACTTTGTGGGAATGGTGTGAGAATGAGAGAAGAATGAGGGTCTATTTATAGTGAGGGATCATAAGAAAAACATAAATAAAATGTTTCATGATATTTAAGAGGTTTAAATTCCATTTATATGATATAAAAATTTATAAGTTTTTTTTCTTAATAACATTCATGACTAAATAAATATTAATATTTTTTTTTGTAAAAGGTTTAAATTAATGATCTTTTAAATATTAGTTTTTATAAAAAATACACACACGGACTTGTTAGTTATAAATGTGTGGTTTGATACTTTTTAGCTTTCTTATAACTAATTTTTACATTAACTCCTATGAATATAATAAAGAAAATTTGGAATTAAAATTATGATAACTTAAATTAGTAAATGCATGAGTTAAGAAAGGTTTATAATAATATAGTGAATATGTCATAAGTTTGATATATTATTGGAACATAAGTATGAAATTAGAGGTTTAAGTCCATAGTAAATATAAGTCATTTGATATAAAAATGTTTAGTGGAAATAATATTTTATAAATGATGATGTATAAATATGATGTGTTGAAATAGAGAGCATTTGTAAAGATGACTATGATTGACCATGTGTTATAATAACTTGTACAATGCATAATGTAAAATGAACACTTGGTTTATGTTGTGTTGAAATTTGAACTTGCTCATGGATTACATGAGCTTGTACGATGAATACAATGAAATGGAAAAACTAAAATGTTACAGTCTCCCCTACTTTAGGGAATTTCGTCCCGAAATTGAAATTAGGAAGAGTTTGTAGAGAATAAGTGCAAGTACTTGGCCTGCATTTGATCATCGCATTTCCCAATTAAACTAGGGGTCACGTTGGATTCCCAACGAGTTTTGACTGTCGGTTTAAGGAGTACAATTGATAACAAGATTCAGGTTTGATACTCAAAGTTAGGAACGAATGATGATAGTGGATTTAGTTTGAAAAGAATTGAGGAGAAAACTGTCAAAGAATATTTTGCACTCCAAAGATGGAATGCATCACTTGAAATGAGAACGATGAGAATATGAAGATAAAAATGTGTTTAGGTTGTATTCTAATATGTTCAAGACACGTTACTGGACAAGAGATTTCAAAAACATTGGCTACGGTCAAGATAACATAAAACTTCACATGACAAGAACAACGCTACTTCTGATAATATGACAGGAACACTTATATATAGGAAGTATCAGCGGTATATCTACTATTCCCTTATCATATGCCGTTAGTTTCGTTAGTGTATTTCACCATAGGTTTTATGTCATCGCACACGACAGAATTTACTATGTTTTCCATGCGCTGATTTTTATAATTACGTGTGCACCCGTAATTACTCAAATCGTCGTATGGTCCGTATAGATCGTTCTATTACGTGTGGGTACAGAGGTGGGGGAAATATCAAAAACATTTACTTTATTATTGTTTTCATACATGAGTTGCTAGTGAGTAATTGTGTGTCTAGATGGTAAAGTCAATCAGGGAGTAGAGACTGGCACAACCCCATACATGGGTGCCCTAAGTAGATGGCACACCCTCCAGGTTATCCATAAAGTTTATAGCTCTCTCGTGTTTGAACAAGAATACGTCAAACCCCGAGTAATTCAAAGTTTATAGCTTTCTCGTGTTTGAACAAGAAAACGTCAAACCCCGAGTAGCTTAAAGTTTATAGCTATCAAGTTTCATGGATAAAGTGAACGATCATGCTTCATGTATATAGTGGGCAATTTATTGTAAACAATGTAAACAGTCTAGTTTCGTGTGTAATGTAGGCACTCAAGTTTCATGTGTAATGTAGGCACTCAAGTTTCATGTATAGCGTGAATAATATAGTACTATGCATATTGTAATTAACCAAGTATCACGTATCGTGTGAACAATCTAGTGTCGTGCATGTTGCAAGTAATCAAGTTCCGTCTACAATGTGATCAATCTAGTATCATATATATTGTAAACAACCAAGTATCTGTATCATGTGAACAATCTAGTATCATGTATATTGCAAACGAGTAAGTTTCAGGTGTGATGTGATCAATCTAGTATCATGCATATTGCAAACAACCAAGTTTCGTGTATAATGTGACTAATTAAGTTTCGTCTATGAAGTAAACAAATTGGTTTTCACGTATAATGTGAACGTTCATATGTAAGTAATAAAGTCTCATGAGTAACGTAAGCTATCAAATTTTGTAGGTGATCGAGTTTTGCAGCCAGGCATGTTGCTTGACATTCATCTATCATGTAGGTAGTTGGGTTTTAAGTTTCCCATTTTCGTTGAGGTTTATATGGGTGGTTAACGCCTACGCGAAATGATTCATCACCTTGAAATAACTAGTAAGCTCATACATTCCGGAAGGTGCAAGGTGATAGGAAGGTTTTGCAGGTATTCAGCATAATGTGTACATGAATATCTAATTTATGCTTTTTGTTTATAAATAAATGGGTAATTTGAAATTTGTACTCTTGTTTGTAAATTAATAAATGGAATAATAATTTGGGCGGATGGATAAAATAAAAACCTTTTAATTTGATTATCATAAAGCAAATGTTTCCAAAGATAATAATGACCTTATTATTTAATAAATAAGCCAAAATTTTAATAATAATTAGTTTAACGAAATAACAAGTCATAATAAAATAGTTATTCAAGTCATCATAAAAAGGATGAAATACTTGTTATTACTTTTATAAAATCATTTGTACAAGACTGGTATTAAGCTTCTTTGCGAGGTAAAGGGGGTTTGTAAATAGTTTATACTCTAGATAAAATCTATAAACCAAGAGTTTGATAAAGGTTTTGTTTGAACAAAATAACTATATTAGTTAAATCGGGGAGATAACAAGATAACTAGTTTACAAAGAAGGTTTAGATATCAATCATTAAGGAAAGTTAAAAAAAAAATTAACATTTATATTTAGGTACAGAATATGGGTTTCAATTTAAGTTTTTAAGAAGACGTGAAATAGGGTATCCGGCTAACATCTCAGGTAGTTTTCCACCAGGAAGCAGACGAGTACCAAAATGAACATCGTTGTAGTTATTCGTATTGCAAACCGGGCGTCAGCCCTAGTTATTTTCGTATGTGGTCCTTACATATAGGTGAGCGGCATCAGGTAGAACTCCTAACGCACTGGTAGGTTCCTTGTCTTGTCCTTCTCCTGGATCTGGATGGTATAGGTTAGGTGTTAAATAAGGTTTCTCGGAGGTGATTCAGCTTCTCAGAGTCTCAAGTCTGCTCCTAAGCCAATATGCTATGCAGTCAAACATGGATCTAGCAACTAGTCATTCCGGTGACTGGTTGTCTGGTGATGGGGACCCAAAGTATTCCTTTTGTGTTGACTCTGATTTGGGGTGATTCTTAGGGGAATGAAGAGGGTAAGAGACCCTGTCTAGCACGAAAAGGTCATAAGTGTAATGGTAAGTTGTTAAGTACAAAGGTATTCAGGAGTTTAAAATTTTGACTAATCATAACATCGAGCTCTTATAATAATATATTAGGAGTAACACTTGACCTATAAGTAGTGTACCCACGAGAAGGATTCCCAGGAAAGAGAGGTGGGTCACAAAGGACACACTGAAGTACTCAGTCTTTCCTTAGTCAGAATCTTTCAAGGACTTGCACCCACTCTTCCAGCCATCATGTACAAGTGACATTATTATTTGAACTCATGGTTATGGTGAGAATCGTTAGGGATTGTGTCTTGTGGCTCAAGGGTGTGCTTCACCTATTGAAGCAGCTTCTTTTCCTCAGATGGTAAGGGCTAAGAGTTTAAATCCTTTGAAAGTGATAATATGGGTGATAAAATTTCCAAGGCATAAGGATGAAGAGGTATAGTTGACTTAAATATGATTAAGTGTAAGGATAAAATAGAGGGTTTAGACTTGTGTACCAAATTATAATAATTAAGCGGATGATGTTTAGATTGCATTCATCTGGTGTATAGCCGAATGGATGTTACGATAAATCAAAGTGATTCAAGTCCTTATACTTTCAAGAAGACATGCTTTAGCCTATAGGTGAACACTCACTTCGGGAATTCCCAGGAAAGCATACGGATCCTTCGGTTGATTTGGATTTATATGAAATGCTTTCCTAGACAGAAGACCCAAAGTATAGGCATTCACCCTTCCAGATTGCACATGTTCTCTACTAATTTCAGAACTCAAAACTTTAATGGGACTTTAAAATTTTAATAGGTATTGGATCTAGGAGTTTTAAATCTTTCCGTGAGTGATCAGTGATGATGTGTAAAGATGGAGGTGTATATGTCAAAACCTAGGATTGCATTTAGTAATATCAAATAGGTATTGCGCAGAGAATTCAAATAGTGTAACAAATGAGGTATTACAGGAGTAGCAGTTTTGTGAACATGTAGGTTATCAAGTAATATAGTACATAAGAAAATTTGTATTGCACATGCAATGTAATACACCAGATAATATGTAAGATACTTACATAAGGGTATCCTAAGGTTATAGGATATAGTATAGAAATATGTTTCAAGTAATCCATATGGTTTTAAATAAATCCATGTAGTCCTTGGAATAGATAGATGTAGATAAGTATGTGTATAAATGAGTATAAAGTGGAGTTCCTAATAAAAGACATGAGTTAAACTCATGTTTGGGGACTCCTAGGTTATATTCTAGGTCATGTGTGTCTAATAACCTAATTCCCTATAACCATGGCTCTGATACCAATCTGTCACACCCCGGCCGGAGGCGGATTATACGCCGGGGCTGACGCGGTTGTTCATAAGCACACGATCATCTATTAAATGTGACAATATTTATTCATCAAAATTAAACGCACCCGTTACAAGTAGAAATGGATAATAACGCGTTCAAACATGACATAAGTTGAATTTAATCTTTAATAGAGCAAGGTCCAATGTCCTAAGTAATCAAGTAGTGTCCTCAAACTGGTGCACCTGAAACATGTGAGTAAATGTCAACTACAAGTAGTTGGTGAGTAACATAGGTTTTGACACCAAACAAAAGTTAAGTATAGGTTTACAATTCAATATGTTCAAAGCATGTCTAAAGCATATATGTGAAAACATACAAGGTTCCAAGCGTACAATTCAAGCCTGATAATAGAAAACTAGATACGCAATCGCACTGATTGCCATTTTGAAAAAGGGAGCAAGCGGATACTCCAAGTTATAGTTGATACCCAACAAAACCCGCCAAGGTCTTGTGGTAAGTTATAGTTTCAGTTTCCCATATAAATGATCATGTTAGGTACTACATTAGGCTTGGGCTGCAAGTTAATGAATGTACTGGCATGAAACACATGCAATGGTCACCAAGTAGTTCAAATATAAAGCATAAAGATCAAGCACAAGAACATAGATATTGAATTGTTTAAATAGATAAAGTTGATAACATGTTTCACCCCAAAAGCAAAAATAGTAAAAAGGGGCTATGTAAACTCACCTTGCAATGAGTAGCTTGGATGTCACACAAGTATATTGCACAAATGTTCTAGCTAATCACAAGGTTAACCTATGTTTGATGGAACATATATATCAATGATTTGTACAACTGAAATAGAGAATCCTATTGTGCGAGGAGATTGATGTGAGTGTTCTCATTTTAATAATAAAATAATTATTTGAGTTGCAAATAATATTTTATGTAAATCTTTGATAAATATTTGTATTGTAATAAGTGAAAGAATTAATAACGATGTTGTTTATTTGTAATAATTATATAAACGTATGAATAAATAATTAGGTTTCTTTTGTTTGTAAATATATACACAAATAAATAAATGACTAGTTTTATTTTATTTGTAATTGCATAAATTAATAGATAGATAGATGAATAAATAAATGAGTAATAATTAGTTGAGTAATTAAAAAATTTACTACATAAATAAATGAATGAAACCTTTCATTTGATTTATGAAAAACAAGTGTTAAAAATAATGATTTAATTAGTTGGAAAGTAAACCAAAATTTAAAGTATAATAATGTTTTAATTAATTAATAATTAAACCATAATTAATTATTAATTAAAAGTATAGAATTGAGTTTTAAATGTTCTCATATAATAAAAATAAATTATATAAAAGTTTGTATAAATATTTATAAAGAAATGAGTTTATAATCATAATCATAATTAGTTGAAAGTGGTTGTTGTACACTAGAATGGTTATCATTCCAGAGTAGTACCTCCAATAGAAAAGTTCCTAGGAAAGAGTTACATTAACTCCTATGAATATAATAAAGAAAATTTGGAATTAAAATTATGATAACTTAAATTAGTAAATGCATGAGTTAAGAAAGGTTTATAATAATATAGTGAATATGTCATAAGTTTGATATATTATTGGAACATAAGTATGAAATTAGAGGTTTAAGTCTATAGTAAATATAAGTCATTTGATATAAAAATGTTTAGTGGAAATAATATTTTATAAATGATGATGTATAAATATGATGTGTTGAAATAGAGAGCATTTGTAAAGATGACTATGATTGACCATGTGTTATAATAACTTGTACAATGCATAATGTAAAATGAACACTTGGTTTATGTTGTGTTGAAATTTGAACTTGCTCATGGATTACATGGGCTTGTACGATGAATACAATGAAATGGAAAAACTAAAATGTTACACTTGAATGGACCCACATAGCGAGGTGTTAACTTGCCTTTCTTTCCAAAGCGGATTACACCATTCCACAGAGACGCCTTTAGAAGGACAAAGTCACCGACTTGGAATTCCAAGGGTTTTCGTTGTTTGTCGGCATAACTCTTTTGCCGACTTCTCGCTACTCGAATGTTGTCACGGATTTGGATAATCTTGTCGGATGTTTCTTGAATTAGTTCAGGACCGGTGATTTGTGCTTCACCAACCTCGTTCCAACAGATAGGAGAACGACACTTGCGACAACAGAGAGCTTCTAATGGAGCCATGTTGATACTCGTGTGGTAGCTATTATTGTAAGAGAACTCGATTAGGGATAGATGTGAATCCCAATTTCCGCCAAAATCAATAGAGTTTGGATTGTTTGCTCGGTCTGACCATCAGTTTAGGGATGGTAGGCCGTGCTCAAATCCAATCGTGTACCAAGAGCAGTTTGGAGAGATTTCCAAAACGAGAGGTGAACCGAGCATCTCTATCGGAGATTATGTTTAAGGGAACACCGTGACGGCTCACAATTTCGTCAATGTAAATTCGGGCTAGTTTCTCAACCCGGTAGTCTTCACGGATAGGCAAGAAATGAGCAGATTTAGTGAGACGGTCAATGATTACCCAAATGCTATCATAACCACTTGAGGTGCGAGGGAGTTTGGTACTGAAATCCATGGCTAAGTTCTCCCATTTCCACACGGCAATTTCCGGTTGTTCAAGTAGACCGGAAGGACGTTGATGTTCGGCTTTGACTTTGGAGCAAGTTAGACATTTGGCAACAAAGAGAGCAATGTCTTTCTTCATACCGGGCCACCAATATTGTTGGCGAAGATCTTGGTACATCTTATCCGCACCAGGATTAATAGAATAACGAGTCTTATGAGCCTATTTCATGAGAAGTGCATGGAGATCATCGCGATCGGGGACCCAAATACGGTTTAAGTAGTAAAGTAAGCCATTGGGTTTTGATTCAAGCTGAAGTTCAACACCACACGTCATTTCCTCGTACATGTTACCCTCGGTGATTGAGACGTGTTGAGCTTCTAAGATGCGGTTTTAAATTTCGGTTTGGATTCGGGCACAATGAAGCATGACATGGACCTTGCGACTCAAAGCGTCAGCTACAACATTCGCTTTGCCAGGATGGTAACGAATCTCGCAGTCATAGTCATTAAGGAGTTCAACCTAATGTCGTTGCCTCATATTGAGTTCTTTTTGATTGAAGATGTGTTGGAGACTTTTGTGGTCGGTGAACACCACACATTTTGTGCCATAGAGGTAATGTCTCCAAATCTTCAATGCAAATATGACCGCACCCAACTCGAGGTCGGGCGTCGTATAATTCTTCTCGTGAATCTTGAGTTGTCTTGATGCAAAAGCGATTACTTTGCCTCGATGCATGAGGACACAACCGAGACCTTGGTTAGAAGCATCACAGTAGACAACTACATCATCATTCCAATCAGGGAGAATCAAAATAGGAGTATTGCACAACTTTTCTTGAGAGTTTGGAAAGCTTCTTCTTGTTTTGGTCCCCATTCATAAGCTTTACCCTTGTGGGTTAAAGCGGTAAGAGGGACAAAAATCTTAGAGAAATTTGAGATGAAGCGACGATAATATCCCGCAAGACCAAGAAATGAACGAACTTCTGTGGGGGTCTTCGGCGTATTCCAATTCTTAACTGTTTCGATCTTAGCAGGGTCAACATGAATTCCCTTGTCGTTGACGATATGACCAAGAAATTGAACTTCCTTTAGCCAAAATTCGCATTTAGAGAATTTAGAATATAGTTGTTCTTTCCTCAAGAGGTCCCAAACCAGTCTAAGGTGTTGCTCATGGTCGGATTTAGTCTTGGAGTAGATTAAGATATCATCAATGGAGACGATCACGAATTTATTAAGGTATGGTTTGCACACACGATTCATGAGGTCCATGAAAACTGCGGGTGCATTGGTTAGCCCAAAAGGCATGACCATGAACTCGTAGTGACCATACCTTGTTCGGAAGGCAGTCTTTGGAATATCTTCCTCTTGTACACGGAGTTGGTGATAACCAGATCGAAGGTCAATCTTCGAGAAGCAAGTAGAACCTTGAAGTTGATCAAAGAGATCATCAATTCTCGGCAAGGGATAACGGTTCTTGATGGTAAGCTTGTTGAGTTCGCGGTAGTTAATACACATGCAGAATGATCCATCCTTCTTCTTGACGAATAAGACGGGTGCACCCCATGGTGAATGACTTGAACGAATGAAGCCCTTGTCGGAGAGCTCTTGGAGTTGACTTGCAAGTTTTTGCATTTCAGAAGGTGCAAGACGATAATGAGCTCTAGCCACGGGGTTAGCTCCGGGTATCAGGTCAATGCGAATTTCTACTTGTCGAACGGGTGGAACACCCGATAGATCTTCGGGAAATACTTCGGGAAAATCCTGAATGATGGGAATGTCTTGGATACTCTTCTCTTTGACATCCTTTTGAACAACATGAGCTAAGAAGGCTACGTACTTCTTTCGTAAGTACTTTTGAGCGGTAGTGCATGACATTAACTTGAGTCCTTTGCAAGGCTTTTCACCAAAGACTCTTAACGTTTCTCCTGACGGTAGAGGTATTCGGATGCACTTCTCGAAACAGATAACTTCGGCATGATGATTTGATAGCCAATCCATGCCTATGATGATATCAAAACTTCCTAGTGGCATTGGTACAAGGTTGATTGGAAATGTATGATCATTAAGTTCTAGAGAGCAGTCGTGAATAACAGAGTCAATTGTAAGGGAGTCACCATTTGCTACTTCGACGGTGAAGGTTTTCTCTAATTTGGATCATGTCTTTGTAAGTAAGGGTTCAAAATTAAGTGACACAAAACTTTTATCGGCACCGGTATCAAATAATATGGAGGCATATTGACTATTAACAAGGAACGTACCGTTGACCACATCATTGTTGGCTTGAGCTTCATAGGCGTTTATGTTGAAAGCACGTCCACGAGCTCCGCCTTGTCTAGCATTGATTAACCTTGGGCACTGGTCACGAAAATGATTTGGGTTACCACATTCATAACAAGCACACCCATTTGCAATAGCAGGAACACCTTGATTAGCCACTTGGGGGTTGGTTCGGTTTGGTGGGTTGACTTGGCCTGCAAGTGCTTTGGCTCTACAAACATTGACTGTATAGCCATATTTCCCACAATGAGTGCAAATGCGACATGGAATGTTTTGGAGATAGTGATAGTTGCATGTGGCACAGAGTGGGTAGATCCCAACATATGGCTTTTTGGCTGGTGCTTGAACCATAGGAGTAACTTGGTTAACAGGGATAGCAGGAGTGACCATAGCATAGTTTCTAGCCTTTCTTTTCTTATTATTACGGGAGGGTTCAGTTGTGGCTTCTTTGATGTGTGTGGGAGGGGTTGTGGTGTCGGGAACTTTCTTGGTGCCTTTTCTAGTCAGAGTTCCCGCTTTCACATGGTTGTCGGTTAAAGTAGCAGATAGGCGGATAGCATCTTCGAGTGTTGTGGGATTTCTCCCTAAGACAGTATCTTGAATTTGCCTAGGTAATCCACCAATGTACTTCTAAATGCAGCGGGATAAAGGTGTGACCATATGGGGCACAAGGAGACTCAACTCATGGAACCGAGTTGTATAAGCTAGACTTTCACCACTATCTTGGCAAAGATCCCAAAACTCGGCTTCCAGTTTCTTTAGCTCATTTCGAGGACAAAATTCTTCGGTCATTAGCCTTTTAACCTCATCCCAAGGTAAGGCCATTGCTACTTCCACGCCTCTGGTTCTCTTTTCCCCATTCCACCACGTGAGTGCCCGTTTTTGTAAGACACTTGTGGCATGACGAACACGAAGGTTATCGGGGCAGTCACTATTTAGGAAGGTATTCTCAATACTTTCAAACCATTGAAGAAGTCCCGTAGATCCTTCGGTACCATAGAACTTAAGAGGATTACATGAGTTGAAATGCTTGAAGGTGCATTGTGATGGGTTGGCACCACCATTACCATTAGCCCCATGGTTACTATTTGTGGCACCATTAGCTTGAGTGAGTTGAGTTACAAGTTGTGCAATGATAGTAGCAATGTCGGTATTGTTGTTGGTCACGGGAGCACGACGGGGAGGCATTCTACAGAATTGCACAACACAAGAAAAAATGTAAGAACTTATGAATGTTGTTTGGATTTAAAAGAATAAGATAGCAAAGAAAATAGTTAATCATACTTTGGATTGTACTCAAATAGTGATAAAATCACTTGAATACTATAACACATTAAGGTTAATTAAACTCTTATAATTTTCAAGGAGACATGCTTTAGCCTATAAGTAAACACTCATCCCGGGAATTCCCAGGAAAGCATACGGGTCCCTCGGTTGATTGGGATTTATGCGAAATGCTTTCCTAGACAGAAAACCCAGAATACAGGTGTGTCACTCTTCCAGATTGCACGTGTCCTCAAATAATTAACAAGTTTAAAAACCTTAACGAGGGCATAAAAATATTTTTATAATTTTTGATCCATGAAGTTTCCACATGCTAAGAAGATGATGATAGAGAAGTAGGTAAGGATATTATGAGGTTTTAGGGTATAGGTAGGGATATTGTTTGTTTAATTATTATTTAAGTATATCTTAATAAGTCATGAATTTTTAACAAGTAAGGCATCAAAAACAAGATAATAATTAATAATAGTAAGCATGTAACACATAGCATGTAGCACATATCACATAATCATTGAGCATGGCATAAGGGGGGTGTCCTAAAGTTATAGTCTAGGTCAAGGGTGTCTAATAACCTAGTTCCCAATAACCAAGTCTCTGATACCAATCTGTCACACCCTAACCGACGGCGGAATCATCGGGGCGGGACATGTAGACTGTTTATGAGCACAAGGTTGACTAGATTTCAATATTTTAATCTTCAAATAATTCAAAACAACCAAATTCAAACAAGTACATAAACGAAATACATAATAGTCTTTATTTAAATTTAACAAAGTCCAAAGCCTATGTGTAGCATGCCTTGATCAAACTCACTCATTAGCACCTGAAACATGAATAAAATAAGGTCAACTAAAAAGTTGGTGAGCATACACAAGTTTGTATATAGATAGCATATAGATTATGAATAAACAAATCCTTACATAACATGATAAAATAAGGCATTTATGTAGAGCACCTATTGTGTAACCAAGTACAATCAAACCTTTGTAACTAGCATGCAAAATTATGTTGTCGGTAACAATCACCCCAATCTGGGTGGGTTTGTCAGACTCAATAGAACTATCATTGTTTACCGTCGGCTTGAATAGTTAATGATTGCACATAAGTTGCACACAAAATTTAGCACAACTAGCACTCAGGCATAAAGCTCAAATTGCACACATGAATGTAAAGAGGATTTGCATTTGTGTAGTTTGTGTAAATATAAGCAATAGTTTGTATAGTGTTCATGTTTCACCCCAAAAGTGTAAAAGAGTAAAAGGGCCTATGTAATACTCACCTGAATCAAAGGTGTAGTTAACACGAGAGACTAGATAGTAACGAGATCCTTGTAATGCACAACGTTAACCTATAGTGTAATATGTATTGAATTAATAGTATGCACAATAGTCTATGTCTAAGTCTAGGGTTGAATTGGATGTGTGTTTAAGGAGTTGGAGTTGTAGGCGTTAAGTTTTGTTAAGTATAACCTAAATAAACAATCTTTGTTTAAATATAGATTAAATAAATAATTGATACTTTATCTATTTATGTATTTATAAAAATATGTACTTAGTCATTTAGTGATAAAAAATGTATCGAGCGTTTTATATTAAATATAAATTTAGTAAATAACTTTTGTTAATCTATTTTTATAAATATGTGTAAATGAGTTGTTTAAATAATGTCTAGGCGTAGGGTTTAATAATAAGTATAAAATTAATTTTGTAGGTTTAAATAAATAATTTCTATTTATTTTTTAATAGGGATTTGATCTTTTTAAATAAGCTTAATAAAAATCTTTATAAAATCAATTATTTTTATTTTAAAATTCATTTGAAATGCTTATTGTTTTTAAAATAAAATCTAGTATTCTGCCAAGATTTTCTCACACGCACGACCGTGCTTGGGACAAGGCACGATCGTGCAAGGACCACGGGCGCGACCATGTTGATCAAACAGAAGACATAACTAAGTTGTTCACTAGGCGCGACCGTGTCTGGGCCAGGCACGACCGTGTCTAGGGTTCTGAGGCATGACCTTGTCTGGCTAACAGGCATGACCAGGTCATGTGTGCTCAGATAGGCACGACCGCGCTAGCAGATTAGCGCGACCGTGTCTGACTAATTTCAGAAACAAATCGATTAAATCTTATAATATTAACGCCGGAAATCATGGGGCTTTCATCCATTAGGTTATTACAAGTTTATTGGTATAGATTGATTGTGTTTAAAACATGTCCAAAACTAGATTCGATTAAACCATTTTAGAATGAAACATAGATTCGGGTTCATGTTAATTTCCATATTGTAAGCCCAAATTAGGTTGGGGCTTTTGATCTATAGACTAAAACGAAGGTGTAGGAGGTTCAATTACCCGGAAGGATGATGAATCGGTGGCTTACGGATAGAACGAGTTCCGACGACGACGGGTTTGATTTTCGGTGCTCCTTGCTGCAACTCCGGCTGCCTCAATGTTCTTGGGAGCTTTAGAGATGGTCGATGATGTATTTACTTGGGGGAATTGCAAATCAGAATGGTGGATTCGATGGCCTCATGAAAGAATTTGACGGTTATGAGATGAATTGACACAATTGAGTTTATTTGTTGTAAATACGATGATTAAAGTCTTAATTGGGTTGTTAATGGTAGAAACGTGTGGAACGGTTACGAAATCAAATGATTCTGCGATTAAAGGCTGCATTTACATTTTAACTGACGAGAGGCGGGACCGTGCCAATAAGAGGCGCGACCGTGCCAAGGCACTTAGCGCGACCGTGCCAAGGCACTTGGCGCAACCGTGCCAAAACAAGGCGCGACCGTGCCTACTAGGGTTTCTGGTTATTTACCAAATCAGCCCTTGCAACTTCAGCTTTGACACATTTATATAAATATTTACATATATAGGATTCTAATAGAATATACCAGTGTAAAACTCGTGGATTTGTATTGGAACCGTATTTAATAGTTGGTACGAATAGAATAAATCAATGTACTAGAATTGGATTTGAAATGTGTTACATTGAATGAAAAATACCGATAATAAAATCAGAAATGTTACAAGCCTTGTGTAGTTTGAAAACTTTATTTGGATGTGAGGAATCTACAAAGCCTAGAGGCTGTCGGGCATACACTTCCTCACCAATCTTCCCATATAGAAAAGCACTTTTGACATCCATCTGATAAACAGTAAAGCTTTTGGATGCAGCATATGCTAGGAAGATTCGAATTGCCTCCGGTCTAGCAACAGGAGCAAAGACTTCATCATAGTCAATTCCTTCTTCCTGAGTGTATCCCCGTGCCATAAGTCTAGCTTTGTTCTTGATTACAATCCCTCTTTCATCTTGCTTGTTCCTAAAGACCCATCTTGTGCCAATAGCAGTTTAACCAGGTGGAAGTTCAACCAGGGTCCATACTTCTTGTCTTTTGAATTGCAGCAACTCTTCCTGCATTGCTTCAATCCAATTGCTATGTTTCAAAGCTTCATCTGTTTTCTTTGGTTCTACTTGAGATAAAAAGCAAGAATACAGACATATATTGGCCTCATGAGTCTTGCTTCTTGTTTGGACTCCTTACTGAACTTGCCCAATTATATTTTCCAAATGATGTTCCTTGTTGATTCTCTGTGCTGGAACAACATCCATCTGTATTTCTTGCTCCAGATTGCTTTGATTTTGATCAGGAAGATGATGATTTTCAAGAGGGTTATTTGCAAAAATTTCTTCAACAGCAACAGGATCTGTAGATGAGTTGTCAGCAGCGTCAGCAGCATCAACAGTATCAGTAGCATTAGTATCATCATCAGCATCAGCTGCATCAGATGCAATACCCTCATCTTCATCTTCATTGTCAGAGAAAATGTTGCTGGTGACATTAGAGTTGCTTGTTCTGGCTTCACTGGCTTCAATAGCATCAACGACAGATGGAGGATCAATGGATGGTCTTTTGATTCTTATAGATGGACCATTGAGACCCACTATGTAGTCTTCAAATGATGTAGATGCTTGCTTTTGCTAAGAGGTAGACTCTATATTTTAGAAGATGAGAGGCTCAAATACTTGTGAAAAGGAGTCAATATCAAAAAGCCAGTCTAGTCCTTTACCCTTTTCACATGGAATGTGTTCCCTGCATCCCACATTTGCTGATTCTTCAACTATTCTTGTTCTGGAGTTGAATACTGTGTAAGCCTTGGATTGAAAGGAATAGCCCACAAAGTATCCTTCATCTGATTTTGCACCAAACTTTGGAAGACTTCCATTGGTGATAAGAATGGTACATGGACATCCAAAGGGTTTCAAGAATCCAATGTAGGGAACTCTTTTGAACCAAAGCTCATAAGGTGTTTTGTTGGGAGGCTTGACAATGATAAGTCTATTTTGCACATAGCAAGCTGTGCTTACTTCTTCTTCCCATAATGTGAGAGGCAGTTTTGAATCAGCCAACATTGATCTTGCTGATTTAATTAGAGTTCTGTTTCTCCTTTTAGCAACCACATTTTGTTGAGGAGTTCTTGGAGCACTGTATTGTCTTTCTATACCCTTGCTCTCACAGAAACAATTCAGGGTGTGGTTTTTGAACTCGGAACCTTGTTCACACCTTATGACTTTGACTTTCCGATTGCTTTGATTCTCCACCCTAAGAATGTAGGATTTAAGGATCTCAGCAGTTTCATCTTTTGTTCTCAAGAAGTATACCCATGAGAATCTAGTATAGTCATCAGTTATCACCAGATAGTACAACTTCTTGCCCATTGACATGACATTTGTAGGACCAAAAAGATCCATATGCAACAGTTGTAGAGGAGTGTCATTTGTATTCAATGTCTTGCACTTGTGAGAACTTTTGTGTTGCTTCCCCTTCAGGCATGCTATGCAATAATCTTCAAGTTGGAATTCTTGTCAGGAAGGCCTCTGACAAGATTTCCCTTCACCAACTTGTTGATGGTTTTTACATTAACATGGCTTAATCTTCTATCCTAGAGAGCTGATTCATCAGCTGATGCCTTGGACAGAAAACAAGATATGCTTCCGGATGGAGTGACCTCATTCATGACAAGCACATAGAGGTTATCTTTTCTTTGGGCAGTTAATAAATCTTATATTGAGGAGGTTTACTTAAACCAGGGGAGAGCACAAAACATTCTTTGTCTGTGAAAAACATCCAATGCTTTTGATCACAGATCTGAGACACCCTCATGAGATTGAAGTCCATTTCTTTGACAAAGTTTACCCTTTCAATACTCATTCTTTCATTGGACACGGTTCCTTGTCCAGTTATAGATCCTCCCTTTGAATCACTCCCAAAGGCAAAATATCCTCCATTGAAATGTCTTAACTTGGAGAGAATGGACCTGTTTCCGGTCATGTGACTGGTACAACCACTATCTACAACCCAAGTGTTATCCTTGTGACGTGGTTGTCCCTACACATGAGAGAGATCTAGTTAGAGGGAGGAACCCAAGAACTTGTAACTTGGGTAAGTGTGGCCTTGAGCCAATAGCATCAATATGCTTGCATTCAATGGATCCTATGATGATGCTTTGAGAGATGGAAGCAGTGAACTTGGCTTTCCATTGTTGAGGAAGTGATTTTCCAGACCCTTTTACTCTATCATCGGTTGATGTGGCTTTTGGTGCTGATGGCTTTGGCTGATCAGCAGCAATCTTAGTTGCTGCTGATGGCTTTGGCTGATCAGCAGCAAAATTGGTTGCTGCTGATGGCTTTAGCTGATCAGCAGCAAACTTGGTTGCTAATGATGGCTTTGGCTGATCAGCAGCAAACTTGGTTGCTGCTGATGGCTTGTTCTTGGGCTTCTTTAACTTACATGATCAACAACATTTTTGCTGGCTGCTAATGGTTCAACAGATACATGCTTCTACTGTTTTACCTTTCTATTAAAAGTGGGTTTCTCTGTGGGAGTTCTTCTATAGATAGGCTTCTGTTTTGGAGTAGCATGAACTGCTATAGAGGCTGGTTGAAAAATCTGGCTGAAGTATTGAATTTACAATCAGCAGCAAAGTGGTTTGATTCACCACATATGATGTAGGATTGTTGAGGTTTCTGAAGCTACTTTCTTGGAGGAGAGAGAGAAATTCTGAATTGAGTTTTTTTGGCTTCATAGCTTCTTACCTTCTTGTTTTGTTTGTCTTCTCAAAAGCACTTTGCTTGAGGATTCTTTGCTGCTGAAGGTAGTAGAAGCATGTGCTTGCAGTGTGATTGTATTTGCCATAGACAAAACAGGATTTAGCTGATTTATCTCTTTGAAAGTATACATATTCTTTTCTTTTGAATAGATCTTTAAAGTTCCAGGGATGAGCTTTGTTGTAACACCCAGTATTTCAGGTCATTATCCATATTCATAATGGCACGTTCGTATTTTATATTTGTTAGGAGTATTATCTTTGACATGATATTGTCAGAAGTCTAGCAAAGGAACACGTGCCATATTTTAGTAATTTTCAAGAGTTACTAGAATAGTAAACAGTTATAACCCGCAAGATACGGTCGTTGGTGATTAAAAAGGATTTTATTCCAATAAAGTCTAGAGACACACCTTAAAATGAAGAAACAAATATTGGTGACTAACTTTTATAAAAAGTTGACACATAAATAAGTGTTACGTGTCTTTATGTTATTTTATGTGTAATATAGTTAAAGTGGTAACTATAACGGGTTAACTAGTAGTTTATGGAAACAAGTCAAAACCATCCAAAAACTTATAAGTAATGAATCGCTTAAAGGTTTTACACCAAGTATTAGATCACGGGAACATCTACCGGGAACAAGACCCAAACTCACCCCCCTTATGCTCCCTTCGGCCGAGAACCACCCAAGGGGCCCCACCCATTTACCAAACCAACTACTCCATCATTATGAATGTCATAAGGCCATGCTTCATCAACCAAATGAGCAAGCAAAGGTCAAATCCATCATATCCAAGTCATGATTATAATTATTAGAGCAAGTTTAACACTCAAGCTCCATCCCCCTTTCACCCTATATATATCGACACATGCACATACACAACCACTTTACATCTTTCAAATCCAAGAGCAAAAACCAAAAGAATACCCAAAAATCCCGTCACTCAATTTCTGGCAGATTTTTGGCCAACTTTGCAAGACCATATCTCCTTCGTTACTTGGCCAAATCGGTCCACTCTTCTTCTAGAATGAAGCTCAATGTTAAGAAGGAAGAAACCAAGTGGAATCACTCGAATCCATGGAGTATTCGACCTCCAAACAGCCAGCGCGAGAAGGCCGCTCTGTGCAGGTCGAATCTGAACACTTCTTTCCATTTTCCTGTTTTGAGGTACCTACACAACTCAAAATGTAGTAATTCTTTTTCACATCTCCTCTGGTTTCAATAAACTTGATTTTAGAAGAAAACCCTTAGTCATTTGGTCTTCTAAAACCATCTAAAAGTCTATTCGAAGTACGCCTAAAAATCTGAGTTTTCAAAAACGAAATAAAACATAAAAGTCTTGATGAGTTTTGGCTTTATTTCTTCATAAGTCATGTTTGCGTACATATATTTAATACACGTACATGTTCATACATAAAATACCAAACTAAAAGGACCATGGACATGACAAGGACACATCAAATATAAACTACATATATATACTATCACATAAAATAAACACTTGGATGATGGTGTTCCTCACAAACCCTTCATTCCATTCATGTGTTATGTTGAAGGATACATGTTCGTGAAGTTATATGATCATGTGTGACTTACCTGGCAAGACCCAAGGTAGTGTCCTATGATTCAAGAAGACATACGAACGATTATCATCAACATATGAACGTGAAAGGTGTTACTAAAAGTATAGGTTTATGGATAAAATTATGATATATATGTGTTGATGTACGGTTTTGGTTAAATCATGGAAATGTTCTAAGAATTAAAGATTAGTATCCTAATATGAACATTGGATATATGTACATGGAACATATGAAGAGATTCGGTTAAAAATAAATAATCACGTGACATCGTGGAACATAAGTGAATATATTTTAAGTTACAAAAATAATATTTATTTTTGGTACACTTAATAAGTCACCAATAGGGAAACATATTATTTTCTCGGAAAATATGTAAGCGTCTAGACTGGAATAATAATCACCAACGAGTCGTAAATAAAAACACTATTTTTACTAAACAAAGGCGTACTTAACGGGATTTGTTAAGTCGGATATAAGACGGGTAGTTTTAACACATTAGTACCCTTGTGTGATTAGGGTACGGATAGACAAGAACTAGCACAAGTTTGTTTGCTAGGATTTCATCAAACACAAGGTGAGTTCACGGCCCCCTTTTAACTGTTTAATGTTTTGTAAACATCGGGGGGAGAAACATACTTACTTGTTATGTTTGAAAACATGAATTACATTTGCTTACAAGTTTGACATCATGAACATTCTGGTCTAACTCCTTGTGAGTTTCACTAATTCCCCTTTTACTAAGTTTTTGAAATGATTTGGGGTGGAAACATAATTGTAAAAGACTTTTGTGTGTAAATGAATTGAACTAATGATCTGACCGTATGTGTGTATTGAGGGAAAAGTAAAGCGCTTAAAGTCCTCTGAATAAGTTAGTAACCATTAGCTATTTTAGCCCGGGATTATATGGATAGTACTATTGGGGGTGACGCCTCCGGTCATGGTTAGTCGCGCTAACCAAGGGTCAAAACGGCCGAATGACCGCATATTTTCTTACTCGCAAAAAGGCGAGGGGGAGGCACAAAAGGTCGGGGTTTGGTTACGGTCTCGTACATTACATACTATTTTGTATTACTTGCAAGCTTACAAATGGGGTTAATAGATCGGATTAGTATCCAAATTCATTGGTAATACATGCAAAAGGGTTCTGATCAGGTTAAAGTGATCAGGTTTTAAGCAAAAGAGTTCTGATCAGGTTAAAGTGATCAGGTTTTAAACAAAAGAGTTCTGATCAGGTTAAAGTGATCAAGTTTTAAACAAAAGAGTTTTGATCAGGTTAAAGTGATCAGGTTTTAAGCAAAAGAGTTCTGATCAGGTTAAAGTGATCAGGTTTTAAGCAAAAGAGTTCTGATCAGGTTAATGTGATCAGGTTTTAAACAAAAGAGTTCTGATCAGGTTTAAAACAAAAGAGTTCTGATCAGGTTAAAGTGATAAGGTTTTAAGCAAAAGAGTTCTGATCAGGTTAAAGTGTTCAGGTTTTAAACAAAAGAGTTCTGATCAGGTTAAAGTGATCAGGTTTTAAACAAAAGAGTTCTGATCGGGTTAAAGTGATCAGGTTTTAAACAAAAGAGTTCTAATCAGGTTAAAGTGATCAGGTTTTAAACAAAAGAGTTTTTGATCAGAAAATGATCATGTTTAAACATTGGATTCATGACGGTTAAGTCATGGTTATGTTTTCAAAGGAAAAACTACATATTTTATGACGGTAAATTCATGGACACGTTTTCAAATGAAAACTACTCATTATTATTGTGAGGCCCCGATCCCGGGAGACCTCACTTATTGGATTTACTCATCAACACATAGCACTTTAAACGTAAGGCATTCATTAATACAGCGGAAACGATTTAATCTTCTTTACATACGCAGCGGAAACATAAACATGTCTAATACAAATTGTCTTTAACAACGTCAAGCTAAAACATAACATAAACATAATCGGGATGCCAGACACTGATCTTCGGGTAACTCTTCTCTCTAAGCCCAAGCATCCACATCCATCATCTAAACCTGCACTTAACTGATATGCATACTAAAAATCAGCAACGCTGAGTGAGTTCTAACGTTTACTTTAAATCAATTTTACAAAAGATTTACTAAAACACATATACTGCCAATAAGGCTAAACTTAACACACTTTACTTTTCAAACATATATACTGCCATTAAGGCTAAACTTAACACACTTTACTTTTCAAACAGTTTAAAACGTATAATAAACCGTCAATTCCTCTTTACTGTACTGCCCTCATGGCTTACATCCATGAACCGACAAGTACCTGGTCAATGCCCCCATGATCAACGACCATGAACCGACAATACCGCTTATCCGTCAATTCCTTGTCACTACTGTACCGCCCCCATGGCTTTCATCTATGAACCGACGAGTACCTGGTCAATGCCCCCATGATCAACGACCATGAACCGACAATACCCTGGTCAATGCCCCCATGGCTTACATCCATGAACCGACAATACCGCTTAACGCTAAGGGGAGGTTGCGTGGACCTCCCGAGCAACCGCCGTCACTCATCCCAGTTGTACAACCGTTAACGAACCCAAAGGTTCTTACTAATGGGTAGAACCCATATCTGACATCTTGTACAAGTAACATCTGTCCCAAGGACCTGTATAGCTGGTACATATTCCCGAAGGAAAACTGTTCACTTTACTGTTCATAAATATTTCTGTAAATCTTGCTCATAACTTAACATATATCATGCCTTTGTTTATGTATATAAAAATATAGTAAACGCTTGCCAAATGATATATCTTTGCTTTTACTGAAACATAGCTTATCATAAAATACATCTTACTTTCTGAAACATAGCTTATCATATATATCATGCCTTTGTTTATGTATATGAAAATATAGTAAACGCTTGCCAAATGATATATCTTACTTTACTGAAAACATACTAGCACATATATCATGCCTTTGTTTATGTATATAAAAATATAGTAAACGCTTGCCAAATGATATATCTTACTTTACTGAAAACATACTAGCACATATATCATGCCTTTGTTTATGTATATAAAAATATATTAAACGCTTGCCAAATGATATATCTTACTTTACTGAAAACATACTTTTGCCTCTTTTAAACCTTTCACTAAAACATAGCTTTTCTCTTCAGTTTATAATATATAAAATATAATAAACACTTTACACTAAGTATGCATACCACCCCTAAAGAAGGCAAAAAGGGGATTAGAACTCACCTCTTATCTTAGCTGGAATGGTCTACTGGATCTCACTCAATCTGAACAATCATAACAGTTGACACATATCAGACCTAATCCCGACTCTAACGGTTTACTCGTTCTGTTACAGGTGAATACACTGACTTCACTTACTGATGCAGACCTATCGAAACTACTTAGTTTCGACAGGTGCAGGCCCATCGAAACTTCTAGTTTCGATACCTGCAGGCCGCTCGAAACTTCTGTTTCGATACCTGCAGGCCGCTCGAAACTTCTAGTTTCGATACCTGCAGGCCGCTCGAAACTTCTAGTTTCGATACCTGCAGAACTCAGCTATCTTCCCCGTGAAAAACCCTAACTTTCGCAATGCAGGTCCGACCTGGTCAAGATCTGGACTTTTTACATTCAAAATGTTTGTTTTTCGTTTAAGAACTCAAATCTATGCTTTTCTTTCAGTTTCATCTGTAAAAACGTTCCCGTTTCACCCAAAACCCGAAAAACCCAAAAATGAACTAAAACTCAGATCTAGGAGAATCGGTTACCTGTAATCACTTCCTTTTCGTTGCTAAACACTCGCGAGACTCTTGCTAACGATCCTTGAAGCTCTAATCCGAAAACCGGGACTTTCTCTCTCTAGGCTCTCCCTCGCTTTCTCTCTCTAGAATTCCGAAAATGGTGTTGTAAATGAGGGTTTGGGGCTGGTCTTGAGACTTATAAGGGCCCAAACCCTTGCCCCTTTCGGCCCATACACCCCGGCCCAAGCCCGATTCCTTTCTTTTTATTTAAGTTTTAATTCCTCGTGAATTCTCTCGTGCTCTAAAACTCGGGATGTTACAAGTCTACCCTCCTTACAATAGGTTTCGTCCTCGAAACCTGCCATAAGCTATACCGATAGCAAATCACAGAATGGGTGGCATAAACCGTAGCTATGCAAGGCAGCTTGGTCATGAAGGCCATTGTGATTAACTACCGCTGAGGATCTAATCCGGGTAATATCTAGTTCTAAGGCTCCTAAGCTGATGGGGCTAACTAATCATTCAAGGAAATAAAATCATAAACTTGGCATATCACAAATAAGAGTTTGCAACGTACCTTACTGAGTCATCTGGTAAACCCTTGCTGTGGCCTTGTTGATGTAAGGTTCTTTCTCTGCACCCTTACCCTTTCCGGATCCTCCCGCTTCCGGCTCTTTGCGCTTCCTACAATCTCGGCTCACGTGTCCCTGTCCCCCACAATTGTGGCATCTTGGCCTTTCCGGGCAGTCCCGTGATTGGTGTCCAAACTTGCCACACCTGAAACATCCCACCTGACCCGCCTTACATTCACCTCCATGTCTCCTCCCACATTTACCGCATAGACCCTCTGCTTCTACCCTCGCCCTCCTATCGTTAGGACCCTGGAGTTCCTCAGCAGTGCGCTTAGCTGCTTGTTTCTTGGGTGCTTCAGCAATGACTTCAGAGGCAATGTCATCATAGACAACTCCGCTCAGAACAACCACCGACTCAAAGGTACTCGGTGTGTTGGCCTTTACAAAGGTACGTATCTTTGGAGGCAACCCCTGAACATAATAATGAATCCTCCTCTCCTCTGACGTTACAAGATGAGGCACCAGACGCGCCAACTCATTGTACTTTGAAGTATATTGCCGGTGAGTCATGAGTCCGGCTTGCAGAGTCAAGAATTCCCTTTCCACCTTGTGGACCTCATTCTTAGGACAAAACTTTTCAGTTACCAACGCTTTCAGGTCACTCCACCTCATCAATCCGACCGCTTGGTCACCCTTAGCCTGTTTCACAGTTTCCCACCAGTGTGCGGCTTCCCCTTTCAATGACTTTGCAGCGAACATGACTGCTTGTTCCGGTCGACATTCACTAAGACGAATGGTCGACTCCATGCCGTTAATCCAATCTAAGGTATCTGATGCTTCCTTTTCCCCAGTAAGCACGGGTGGATCACAACCCCGAAATGCCTTATAGTCACAGCCGCGAGCAGGCGGTGCAACATTTTCTACTAGGTTTGGTCCTCCCATTGCTGGAAGCACCACAGGCTCTTCAGTTGTGTTAGGGCTCTCCTTGGCCTTCCTCAAGGCTTCGTCTAGTATGGCCGGTAAGGTTTCCTTCAACAGTCGGGTAAACTCACGGCCAATAGCTGCTTGCACGGCCGGCTCGAACACGAATGTCTGATCATCTTCTGCCGCATGTTCAACATTGTGCTGACTGACTACCGTATCAGTATGGGTAGTGTGAACACTCCCTTCAATCACTTGGTTTGTGCTAGCTCCACCGTGGCGGCCTGTACGCCCACCACGTCTTCCTCCTCCACCCCCTCTAGTTCCTCCACGTCTAGCCATTTCTAACTGAAAGATAGAGAACAAAAGATTTAATTTCACCATGCTAGGGAATATGTAGAACACAATAAGTAAGGTAAGATGTTAATATACACTGGCCATCTGTAATTAACCATTACATCACATCTTGTTTTCTATTTATTCGCTTTCATGGTTCCACTAAAGCCTCTATTCTTATCTTGACACTCTAAAGGTAAACTTTACTTACTATACGCTTCTGATGCTTTGGCTTGAGTTACCCGTACTGGCATCCGCTAATTGTCCCATTCTCAGTTTAAGTCTGGACATCGGGGATGTCCAAATCTCTCAAACTATGGCTCTGATACCAACTTGTGAGGCCCCGATCCCGGGAGACCTCACTTATTGGATTTACTCATCAACACATAGCACTTTAAACGTAAGGCATTCATTAATACAGCGGAAACGATTTAATCTTCTTTACATACGCAGCGGAAACATAAACATGTCTAATACAAATTGTCTTTAACAACGTCAAGCTAAAACATAACATAAACATAATCAGGATGCCAGACACTGATCTTCGGGTAACTCTTCTCTCTAAGCCCAAGCATCCACATCCATCATCTAAACCTGCACTTAACTGATATGCATACTAAAAATCAGCAACGCTGAGTGAGTTCTAACGTTTACTTTAAATCAATTTTACAAAAGATTTACTAAAACACATATACTGCCAATAAGGCTAAACTTAACACACTTTACTTTTCAAACATATATACTGCCATTAAGGCTAAACTTAACACACTTTACTTTTCAAACAGTTTAAAACGTATAATAAACCGTCAATTCCTCTTTACTGTACTGCCCTCATGGCTTACATCCATGAACCGACAAGTACCTGGTCAATGCCCCCATGATCAACGACCATGAACCGACAATACCGCTTATCCGTCAATTCCTTGTCACTACTGTACCGCCCCCATGGCTTTCATCCATGAACCGACGAGTACCTGGTCAATGCCCCCATGATCAACGACCATGAACCGACAATACCGCTTAACGCTAAGGGGAGGTTGCGTGGACCTCCCGAGCAACCGCCGTCACTCATCCCAGTTGTACAACCGTTAACGAACCCAAAGGTTCTTACTAATGGGTAGAACCCATATCTGACATCTTGTACAAGTAACATCTGTCCCAAGGACCTGTATAGCTGGTACATATTCCCGAAGGAAAACTGTTCACTTTACTGTTCATAAATATTTCTGTAAATCTTGCTCATAACTTAACATATATCATGCCTTTGTTTATGTATATAAAAATATAGTAAACGCTTGCCAAATGATATATCTTTGCTTTTACTGAAACATAGCTTATCATAAAATACATCTTACTTTCTGAAACATAGCTTATCATATATATCATGCCTTTGTTTATGTATATGAAAATATAGTAAACGCTTGCCAAATGATATATCTTACTTTACTGAAAACATACTAGCACATATATCATGCCTTTGTTTATGTATATAAAAATATAGTAAACGCTTGCCAAATGATATATCTTACTTTACTGAAAACATACTAGCACATATATCATGCCTTTGTTTATGTATATAAAAATATAGTAAACGCTTGCCAAATGATATATCTTACTTTACTGAAAACATACTTTTGCCTCTTTTAAACCTTTCACTAAAACATAGCTTTTCTCTTCAGTTTATAATATATAAAATATAATAAACACTTTACACTAAGTATGCATACCACCCCTAAAGAAGGCAAAAAGGGGATTAGAACTCACCTCTTATCTTAGCTGGAATGGTCTACTGGATCTCACTCAATCTGAACAATCATAACAGTTGACACATATCAGACCTAATCCCGACTCTAACGGTTTACTCGTTCTGTTACAGGTGAATACACTGACTTCACTTACTGATGCAGACCTATCGAAACTACTTAGTTTCGACAGGTGCAGGCCCATCGAAACTTCTAGTTTCGATACCTGCAGGCCGCTCGAAACTTCTAGTTTCGATACCTGCAGGCCGCTCGAAACTTCTAGTTTCGATACCTGCAGAACTCAGCTATCTTCCCCGTGAAAAACCCTAACTTTCGCAATGCAGGTCCGACCTGGTCAAGATCTGGACTTTTTACATTCAAAACGTTTGTTTTTCGTTTAAGAACTCAAATCTATGCTTTTCTTTCAGTTTCATCTGTAAAAACGTTCCCGTTTCACCCAAAACCCGAAAAACCCAAAAATGAACTAAAACTCAGATCTAGGAGAATCGGTTACCTGTAATCACTTCCTTTTCGTTGCTAAACACTCGCGAGACTCTTGCTAACGATCCTTGAAGCTCTAATCCGAAAACCGGGACTTTCTCTCTCTAGGCTCTCCCTCGCTTTCTCTCTCTAGAATTCCGAAAATGGTGTTGTAAATGAGGGTTTGGGGCTGGTCTTGAGACTTATAAGGGCCCAAACCCTTGCCCCTTTCGGCCCATACACCCCGGCCCAAGCCCGATTCCTTTCTTTTTATTTAAGTTTTAATTCCTCGTGAATTCTCTCGTGCTCTAAAACTCGGGATGTTACAATTATGACGGTTAAATCATGTATAGTTTTTCGGGGAAAACTACTTAGTTTTATGACGGTAAAGTCATGTACATGTTTTCGGGAAGAACTATAAGCACTGAAATAACTAACTCTGTGAACTCACCAACCTTTGTGTTGACACTTTCAAGTATGTTTCTCAGGTAACCTTTAGCTATGGCGCGGTTGGAATAGGCTAGCTTTGTTGGATCAATTTCCTAGTAGCTGGAAGGACGTAGAATATCAAGTCTCAAGTCTATCGTTGATCTAGAAGAACTTAGATCATAGTATTACTTATTTTAGTAATTGTATATGTAATCAAGTCTTATAAATCACAATTACCGCTTCCGCTATCGTGTAATGAACCAATCGTTGCAACCTGTATTTATTTATTAAGTAAATAAATTTGGGGTTGTGACAGATTGGTATCAGAGCCATGGTTTTAGCTAATTAGGTTTCCTTAGTGATACCTAGGCTCTAACCGGACTTATTTAGGGACCAAGATTTCTAAGACTTGCATCACACTAACCCAAGACTTGAGTATAGGAATTCCAACCGTTGCCGAACAATTTGTGTAGACTATTAGTGTATGGAGTTACACTAGGGTATCATTAGCTACACTAATACAATTACATGGCACATGTAATGAACACTTAAACACATACAACAATGTGGAAATAATAAACACTTATAACATGTTACTGTTCGGATTACGAGTCATGAATAACGGGTACTCAGCATACTGCAACCTTAGAAGATCGAGTTACGAGCTGAGCTTGGACGACGACGGCAGCGATCGTCAGTTACCGATCTTGGTATCACAACAGGCTGAACCCGTACCAGAATCTGTACCTATACCTGCACCACAACTACTCCAGCCATGGAGGCAACTATCTTTCTAACATATTTGCGGTATAAATACTCTCCTTCATAAGTTGCCGGATCGGATGCCTAGAATTTCGCCATGAGATATGGAAGACGGGATTACCCGGATAGAAGGGAACCCAAGATGGATGAGCAGGACTAAACGGGAGAGAACTATACGGCTCAAGAGACCCAGACATTCATCAGGATCATGTGGATCCATAAGTACATACATACTTGGAGCATGAGCTGCTCGATAATCATTTGAGGATCTCTGCCCTACACATAGTGCCTGACTTTCATACGCATTTTAATTCTGAGACACTGGTAGTGCCTCTCTACCATTAGCCTCATCCGACAACATCCATATTCGGCAAATTCATGAGTATTGGTACACATAATTAAGAGTAATCCGATAAAACAATACACACTCCTGTACAAATGTGCAAACGCAATCTAATGATCATTTCAAATCCCTTTTGATTAAAAGCTAGGGATAGGGGAAACACTATAGGGATCAGGCAAGGCAAATTATCATTACGGGTGCACACGTAATCATAATTTGCAGTGCATGGGAACTTTAGTGAGTCTTGCCGTCTAAGCTGATGATCAACCCATATTCTCAATCACTTGATTAAGGATTGGATCTTAACAAATCAGACTTCTCAATTAGGTACTCACAAAGCATTCTCCTAGTTTTGGAGGAACGAGAGAAATTCTAATTGAATTCAACCAATCCTTAGTAAATCCTGAACGACGAAGGAATTCGCACATTCATTCTTTGAGATTCTACTTGTCAGGAATGCTTCAAATTGAGCGTTATGACAACTAACACTTACAATAATTGCACAATTATTGTGGGAGATTATAGCGTAATCTCAGAATCCATCATACAGTTCAATCTCACAATTGCTTTAAAGTTACACCAAGAGTGTTATGCACTAACTTCAGTAATGGGGCAGGATATTATTCTGACCCGCATACACATGGCACCTATGGATATTGTGGAAGCTCGACATGAGACAAGTAGGTAATCGGACATTTCAAAATATCGGTCAAACAGGGTTGCTCTCGCAGCCATTGACATTCAATATACCTTTAAGTCTAACTATTCTCTCGGTAATGGATAAGCCGGGGTTGATGCTCAAGCGAATGCCAAAGAAACCTAAGTGTGGACTAACGACTATTGTCGCACTAACAGGGAAACGACATGCAAAACTCTTAAAGGAGTCCCAAATGCGGAATTTCATGCTAATCTCATTAGTTCGTGATATGCACAAGGGACGTAAGCTCGAGCTATTCACAACAGGCCACTGTCCACAAAGAGTTGAGAAGAATAATTTATTACTCTTTTGTACTCACACTTCCCCAAAGTTCATCTTGATGGATGGATCCCAGATTTTAGCCTAGAAGAGAGGTGTGATTGCATCTTTCACTCCTAGTTTTCTATAATTGGGATGCTCTAGAGCATCTATTTTTAAGAAATGATCTCTTGGAGTAGACTCAGTTAGAATACAAAAGTCTCGACGTTCAACACTTATTACCTCAAGTTTATCTTTGTGCTAAGGATTTTGAGGCTATAACCTGAATGAGTGGAATACGTAATGCCATTCAAACCCTAAGTAAATGCAGACACACTGAATGACTACAAGATGGAAATTGTAAAACTCCCAAAACATTTCAGTCAACTTAATGGGTTGACAAACCCATAGCCCATTTTGGGGAAAGCACTAATTCGATGAGACCATTCTCACAGTATCACTGTTCATTTCCTTACATAGACAGAATGTGAATATTCCAAACAAACATCAAACTTCGTATGGCTTACATACTTTGAAGGTATGGTAGTCGAGACATGAGTTTACATATCAGGACGCTACAACCCAAAGGCTAGTCTGCCTCGAAAGGTAGTGCAAGCAAAGGGGTAAAGTGGTGATTAGACTCGAAGTTCGCAAATAAGAGCTCCCAAGGAACATCAATTCTTAGCTCCATGAAGGCACATGGAGAGGAAAATCCTAGAAAACATGAAACCTGAAATAAGAGAAAAGTCTTAGTCCGGGAAAATGCTTTCGAAAAGCATAAGAGGGACAAACATAAAAGTTTCATTTTCGTATTGTGTCATTACTACCCAATATTCAACTAAAACTTGGACACTTCGTCGAGTAATTCTTTCCTAAGATCTATAGAGATCTGCTTTTGTGACAAAGTGCGTAGACGAATAGAGGGTATGTGTCAACATACGCTCAAGATTCGTAGGCACCATTCCTTTCATTACCAGGAATGAGCATCACATAACCCTACCATATTGAGGGTAATCAAATAAACGGGTTCTGGCACGTATAATATTGTTAGTCGGAGAAGTATTCGCTTTGCTTTCGAATACCGACTACCAAGTAAATGGAATCAAGCAATTGAAGCCTAAGTTGGATGATACAGATATAATTTGGGTACCAGGTATCGGTAGCCTATGTGGGAGGTTATGGATGAAGTCCATAAGCCCAAGTACTCCGTTCATCCAGAATCAAATGAAACGTATAAGGACCCCGAGGAACTCCATTATGTGGCCAAACATGAGAGGAGGAATTGCTATTTGTGTTGGGAGATACCCGACCGTACAAGCAGAATGTTAGGAATCAACTGAGTAATCACAACAACCTCATATTCCTCAATGGAAATGGGAGGAGGATTCCATGGATTTCATTACAAAGCTACCCAAAACACATAGCGGTTATGATACAATACGGGTAATCGTCAGTCGTTTTACGAAATCCGCTCACTCCCTACCAATAAAGGAGACAGATAAAAGTAAGAAGCGTGCGAGGCGAAATATTAAGGAAATTAAGGCTAAGCATGGTATGCCAGTTTCCATTTTCTCTAAAAGGGACAGTTGATTCATGTCAAGAACCTGGCAGTCTGTAAAAGAAGCCTTGGGCACACGCCTTTACACGAGCACTGCATATCATCCCTAGATGAACGGTCAAGGTAAAAGGACCATCCAAACTTTAAAAGATGTGCTCCGTGCATGTGTAATTGATTTCAGAGTAAATAGGGATACTCATTGCCGTTGGCTGAGTTTTCATATAATAAAAACTACCATACCAGCATTAAAGCCGCTCCGCTGAGGCTTTGGATGGTTGTAAGTGTCGCCCATCGCTATGTTGGGCGGTGGTTAGCGAAAATCATTTGACTGGTCCTGATATTGGCTAGTAAACCATGGACAAGATCGTCGAAATCAAAAATCGTCCGAAAGCCACTAGAGACAGTCGAAAGAGAGTTGTGCTAGCGACAGACGAAAGAGAGGTGCGCTAGCAACAGACGAAAGCCATTAGAATTCCAAGTGGGAAACAAAGTCATGTTGAAGGTCTCACCTTGGGAAGGAGTTGCAAGATTTGGCAACCGTGGCAAGCTTAACCCTAGGTACGTTGAACCATTTGAAATTTTGGCTAGGGTTGGCCTTGTAGCATACAAGCTCAAGATGCCACAAGAACTAAGCAGTGCACATGATACGTTTCATGTATCAAATCTCAAGAAGTGTTTATCAGACGAGACATTAATTATATCGCCTGATGAGATTCACATAGATAACAAGCTACACTTCATTGAGGAACCGATTGAAGTCACTGATTGGGAGGATCAGAAAACAAGGCGTAGCCGGGTTAAATTGGTTAAGGTACGTTGGAATTCAAAGCGCGGCCCCGAGTATACGTGGGAGAGGGAAGATAAAATGAAAGCCAAGTACACGTCCTTGTTCACGAACACTCTAAGTAAAGATGACAAGAACTGAATTTCAGGACGAAATTCTCTTTAACATGGGGAGAATGTAACACCCAGTATTTCAGGTCATTATCCATATTCATAATGGCACGTTCGTATTTTATATTTGTTAGGAGTATTATCTTTGACATGATATTGTCAGAAGTCTAGCAAAGAAACACGTGCCATATTTTAGTAATTTTCAAGAGTTACTAGAATAGTAAACAGTTATAACCCGCAAGATACGGTCGTTGGTGATTAAAAAGGATTTTATTCCAGTAAAGTCTAGAGACACACCTTAAAATAAAGAAACAAATATTGGTGACTAACTTTTATAAAAAGTTGACACATAAATAAATGTTACGTGTCTTTATGTTATTTTATGTGTTATATAGTTAAAGTGGTAACTATAACGGGTTAACTAGTAGTTTATGGAAACTAGTCAAAACCATCCAAAAACTTATAAGTAATGAATCGTTTAAAGGTTTTACACCAAGTATTAGATCACGGGAACATCTACCGGGTATATACTACCTAAAAATAGCTTGACTAATACATAGACTTAGTTAAATGATGGAACAAGACCCAAACTCACCCCCCTTGTGCACCCTTCGGCCAAGAACCACCCAAGGGGCCCCACCCATTTACCAAACCAACTACTCCATCATTATGAATGTCATAAGGCCATGCTTCATCAACCAAATGAGCAAGCAAAGGTCAAATCCATCATATCCAAGTCATGATTATAATTATTAGAGCAAGTTTAACACTCAAGCTCCATCCCCCTTTCACCCTATATATATCGACACATGCACACACAACCACTTTACATCTTTCAAATCCAAGAGCAAAAACCAAAAGAATACCCAAAAATCCCGTCACTCAATTTCTGGCAGATTTTTGGCCAACTTTGCAAGACCATATCTCCTTCGTTACTTGGCCAAATCGGTCCATTCTTCTTCTAGAATGAAGCTCCATGTTAAGAAGGAAGAACCAAAGTGGAATCACTCGAATCCATGGAGTATTCGACCTCCAAACAGCCGGCGCGAGAAGGCCGCTCTGTGCAGGTCGAATCTGAACACTTCTTTCCATTTTCCTGTTTTGAGGTACCTACACAACTCCAAATGTAGTAATTCTTTTTCACATCTCCTCTGGTTTCAATAAACTTAATTTTAGAAGAAAACCCCAAGTCATTTGGTCTTCTAAAACCATCTTAAAGTCTATTCGAAGTACGCCTAAAAATCTGAGTTTTCAAAAACGAAATAAAACATAAAAGTCTTGATGAGTTTTGGTGTTATTTCTTCATAAGTCATGTTTGAGTACATATATTTAATACACGTACATGTTCATACATAAAATACCAAACTACAAGGACCATGGACAAGACAAGGACACATCAAATATAAACTACATATATATACTATCACATAAAATAAACACTTGGATGATGATGTTCCTCACAAACCCTTCATTCCATTCATGTGTTATGTTGAAGGATACATGTTCATGAAGTTATATGATCATGTGTGACTTACCTGGCAAGACCCAAGGTAGTGTCCTATGATTCAAGAAGACATACGAACGATTATCATCAACATATGAACGTGAAAGGTGTTACTAAAAGTATAGGTTTATGGATAAAATTATGATACATATGTGTTGATATACGGTTTTGGTTAAATCATGGAAATGTTCTAAGAATTAAAGATTAGTATCCTAATATGAACATTGGATATATGTACATGGAACATATGAAGAGATTCGGTTAAAAATAAATAATAACGTGACATCGTGGAACATAAGTGAATATATTTTAAGTTACAAAAATAATATTTATTTTTGGTACACTTAATAAGTCACCAATAGGGAAACATATTATTTTCTCGGAAAACATGTAAGCGTCTAGACTGGAATAATAATCACCAACGAGTCGTAAATAAAAACACTATTTTTACTAAACAAAGGCGTACTTAACGGGATTTGTTAAGTCGGATATAAGACGGGTAGTTTTAACACATTAGTACCCTTGTGTGATTAGGGTACGGATAGACAAGAACTAGCACAAGTTTGTTTGCTAGGATTTCATCAAACACAAGGTGAGTTCACGGCCCCCTTTTAACTGTTTAATGTTTTGTAACCATCGGGGGGAGAAACATACTTACTTGTTATGTTTGAAAACATGAATTACATTTGCTTACAAGTTTGATATCATGAACATTCAGGTCTAACTCCTTGTGAGTTTCACTAATTCCCCTTTTTCTAAGTTTTTGAAATGATTTGGGGTGGAAACATAATTGTAAAATACTTTTGTGTGTAAATGAATTGAACTAATGATCTGACCGTATGCGTGTATTGAGGGAAAAGTAAAGCGCTTAAAGTCCTCTGAATAAGTTAGTAACCATTAGCTATTTTAGCCCGGGATTATATGGATAGTACTATTGGGGGTGACGCCTCCGGTCATGGTTAGTCGCGCTAACCAGGGGTCAAAAGGGCCGAATGACCGCATATTGTCTTACTCGCAAAAAGGCGAGGGGGAGGCACAAAAGGTCGGGGTTTGGTTACGGTCTCGTACATTACATACTATTTTGTATTCCTTACAAGCTTACAAATAGGGTTGATAGATCGGATTAGTATTCAAATTCATTGGTAATACATGCAAAAGGGTTCTGATCAGGTTAAAGTGATCAGGTTTTAAGCAAAAGAGTTCTGATCAGGTTAAAGTGATAAGGTTTTAAACAAAAGAGTTCTGATCAGGTTAAAGTGATCACGTTTTAAACAAAAGAGTTCTGATCAGGTTAAAGTGATCAGGTTTTAAGCAAAAGAGTTCTGATCAGGTTAAAGTGATCAGGTTAAAGTGATCAGGTTTTAAGCAAAAGAGTTCTGATCAGGTTAAAGTGATCAGGTTTTAAACAAAAGAGTTCTGATCAGGTTAAAGTGATCAGGTTTAAAACAAAAGAGTTCTGATCAGGTTAAAGTGATCAGGTTTTAAGCAAAAGAGTTCTGATCAGGTTAAAGTGATCAGGTTTTAAACAAAAGAGTTCTGATCAGGTTAAAGTGATCAGGTTTTAAACAAAAGAGTTCTGATCAGGTTAAAGTGATCAGGTTTTAAACAAAAGAGTTCTGATCAGGTTTTAAACAAAAGAGTTCTGATCAGGTTAAAGTGATCAGGTTTTAAACAAAAGAGTTTTTGATCAGAAAATGATCATGTTTAAACATTGGATTCATGACGGTTAAGTCATGGTAATGTTTTCAAAGGAAAAACTACATATTTTATGACGGTAAATTCATGGACACGTTTTCAAATGAAAACTACTCATTATTATGACGGTTAAGTCATGTATAGTTTTTGGAGGAAAACTACTTAGTTTTATGACGGTAAAGTCATGTACATGTTTTCGGGAAGAACTATAAGCACTGAAATAACTAACTCTGTGAACTCACCAACCTTTGTGTTGACACTTTCAAGTATGTTTCTCAGGTAACCTTTAGCTATGGCGTGGTTGGAATAGGCTAGCTATGTTGGATCAATTTCCTAGTAGCTGGAAGGACGTAGAATATCAAGTCTCAAGTCTATCGTTGATCTAGAAGAACTTAGATCATAGTATTACTTAGTTTAGTAATTGTATATGTAATCAAGTCTTATAAATCTTAATTACCGCTTCCGCTATCGTGTAATGAACCAATCGTTGCAACCTGTATTTATTTATTAAGTAAATAAATTTGGGGTTGTGACATTTGTTGTGTTCAAAAAGTGGCTTCCTCCAATGTTTTCTGAACATATGGAGGTCTCTCTCCAGGTGCATGACACATGTCAAACACCTTCCTGGGTTGATTGGATTTTGAGTGAGGAATGGTTGAGGTTGAAGATTTTCCATGTCCAACTTTTAACTTTCTTCCTTCAGGAGGATAGCTAATTTTGATTTGTTTGGTGGGAGGAGTTACTGGTATAGAGGGAATAAAGGGACTTGGACCATTGGTTTGGATTACTTTACCATATTTGGTGGTTTTGAGAATTACTTCATTGGTAGGGCGTAATGGAGCTTCACTTGTTTGAGTAGATTCTGAGCATGTGGACTCAGATTCAGAGGAGGTATTGCAGTCTTGCACAGATGATTATTCCTTAGAAGGATCAAGGTTTCAGTTTGCATGGTCAATATTTGTGAGATTGAAGTTTGGTTCATGGATGGTTACATAGTTAGCTGGTGGGGGGATGGTGTTGTAGGGCTTTTCAGCTTGAAACCCAAGGTCAGCAGTCACCTTTTTATGAATTTGAGCATCCAAAAGTCTTTGCAGCTTTTTGGATGCAAACTCATATTTGTCAACATGAACTTTTTGATCTGCCAACTTAGCTCTTGTAGCTTTTAACTTAACCAATAGATCATCAATCTGAGTTTCAAGATTTGTTTGTTCATGTTTTAGTGATGAAATCTCTTTCTTTAGGCAGTTAATCTTTTCTTTATAACTGTTTTCAACCTTTTTAAATTCAGATTTCATTTGGTGAAACTCTTCATTTTGATCTATAAGGTTTTGGTTATGTTTCCTGTATCCTAGAACCTTATCAATGCAAGCTTAAGTACAAAGATGTTCATATACCTGAGGTGGTATCTCTGTTGTGTCTACCATGAGTGCTTGGTTGTTGGCAGGAAGATCTTCATACTGGAAGCTCCAATAAAAATCAGTTGTTCCAACAGCTGCATAGGCTGCAGTTTGAGCAGGAGTGGTGTTGTCGTGACTTGCTTGACCATGATGGGTCAGTCTAGGTTGTGCCACAGTTGGGTTTTCCTTTGGTGCCTTGCATTCTCTGGCAAAGTGACCAAGTTGGCTACAATTGTAACATCTTAGCTTGCTCTTGTCCAAGCCAACTCTAGTGTTAGAGTTGTTGCTTGGAATTGGTCTTCCAGTCGTATAGTAGAACCGTTTTGCTCTGAGAGAGAGCATGGCATAGGAGTGTTGTATGTCCATTTCTTCGAAGTCATCTGGATGAAAGTATTCCATATCTTCTTTGATGAAGGACATGTTGCTAGAATTTTCGGAGACAAAGGTAGCTGCGTTTGGTTGAGGTGGAGCTTCAAGAACAAATGGTGACTTGTTTGTTTGTGAGTTGGGAGTCTGAGGGTGGGTGACAATGGGAGGATAATAGTTACTAGAACTGGGAGCTGAGAAGTCAAATTGAAGTGCATATGAAGTGGTGGTTGTTGATGAAGCTGTTGAATGACCTGAGCTTCTTTCTTTGGCTTGAGTCATTTCTAATTCATATGTCTTTAGCATGCCATACAGCCCAGTCATTTTTAGAGTTTTCAAGTTTTCAGTTCTTCTAATTGACACTGTATAGAGTGTCCAGCAGCTTGGAAGATATCTGATAAACTTTTTGAGAATGTCTTCATTCTCCAGCTTCACTTTTGAGCACTGTAGATCTCCCTCCAAATAGGTGTACCTGTTGAACAAAATAGTAAGAGACTCACCTTCCTTCCAGAAAAAGTTCTCATATTGTTGCTTCAGAATGTCTCTTCTATTTTCCTTCACCTCCTCAGAACTAGCAAACATCTTCTCAAGAGCTTCACATAGCTCCTTAGCAGTCTTGTATTCTCTGAAGTTATGGAAAACTTCATTTGGCAAGCACATCTGAATGGCTCCCAAAGCTTTAAAATCTACCTCCATCTTCTTGATGTCTTCCTCTGAGTACTTTGAGGCTTCTTTAGGGACTGATGGACCTCCAGATTCAGCAGAAGCCACCATAGGCACATATGGACCACCAACTATGGATCTCCACATTCCATATTCTTGGTAGTAGAAGAAACTTTCCATTCTTTTTTTCCACATATCATAGTCTTCTCCAGACACCAGTCTTGGTACTCTGTGAAAGCTTCCAACATCATCAAATCCAGTGTTTTGTGCCATTTCTGAATAAGTGGTGTTTGGCAAAGAGATAGTAGTGAACAGAATCAGAGAGTATTTAAACAAGTGTGAGTTTGTTTAATCTGAGAGCCAAAGCTCTGATACCACTTGTAGGATCATTGTTTACAAGATGATTCTGTTCTTAGTTGAGATTGGTGGAAACAATAACAACTATTCAATGTAAACAAGAAAACAAGGATAATACTGATAAATGCAAAGTGTATTAATCTTCAATGTTTACAAGTTTACAGAGAAAGCTTTAAGGAAGCACACGTTGTAAATGGAAAAGATACAATACATATAAAGGAACTTAGAATCAAGACAGACCCTTGATTCTAAGGATCAAATCAAACACAAGCTGTTGATCTTTAACAGTTACAAGTTACACTACTATTTGTAGACAACTAAAAGACAAGTAGCTAAAAGACAACTGTAGTGAAAAGACTTTTGCACTGAAAACACAACAGCAAAAGTAATGTCTTCTCAGAAATCATTGCAGGACAGATCAGAATAGGAGCATTGTCATTTGTCATCCGCACCAATAACATTCCTTTTGCTGATAGGTGTGTCAGTGTTACAGTAGAGGTGTTAGTGGCAAAGTCAAAGCTGCTAATGATTTGCCTATCAGCAGCATCAAATGTTTGATGTTGCTGAGAAACCTATCAGCAGCAACTTTGGGACTTCAGCAGATAAGGCTATCCACAGTAAACTTGTTCATCAGCAGGAGAACACAACTATCTGCAGCATTTAGCCTTATCTATAGCAACTTGTAAGTCCGCAGCAAAATTGTGGAGTCCGCAGCAATCTTACTTAGAGAATTTTGTAGCCATCAGTCTTTATCTCTACAAATGATGAAAAACTGATTCATCAAGCCAAGTATGTTCTAGATATGCTTAAAAATTTCCAGATGACTGACTCTAAAGCACCATCAACACCTTTTGCTGTTCAAACTCCCCTTTCCACCGATCAAAAAGGAAAACCTGTTGATAGGTACCATTACCGTTCAATGATAGGTTCTCTGATATATCTCCCTGCTAGTCGTCCGGATATCATGTTCGATATTTTCTATTGCACCCATTATCAAACGAATCCCAAGGAATCCCAGGAAATTTTTGTTAAAAGGATATTCCGCTACTTGAAAGGCTCTCAGAAGTTAGGGCTTTGGTATCCAAAAGCCAATAGCTTTGATTTGGTCGCCTACTCTGATAGCGATCATGGAGGATGTAAACTTGACAGAAAGTATGTGTCAAGAGGATTCCAGTACTTGGGACACTATTTGGTATCTTGGCAATGCAAGAAACAAACCACAGTCTCCATTTCTTCTACCGAAGCTGAGTATATTGCTGCTTCCAGTTGCTGCTCTCAAATCCTATAGATTCATCATCAAATAATGGATTATGGTATCAACTTGAAGCAGACTCCGATGTTCATTAATAATGAAGCATGTGTGAAAATTGTCAAGAACCCGATCTACCATTCAAAAACAAAGCATATTGACGTGCGGGTTCATGCCATTCGTGATGCTTATGAAAAGGAATATGATGTGTTAGAATTTACACATCTTTTTGACACAAAACTTCGCTCATTTCATGTTCAATTCTTGGTTATTTTAAACGTTTAGACACTTATTTGCTTTTCCAGATTTGTTGGTTTTTGTGAAGCTTAGTGAACAAAAAAGGGAATTAGAGGACAAAAGTTGGAGTTTTAGGGTTTCTGAGTTGAAGGGACGGTCGTGCCCCCTATTTGGCACAATCGTGCCAATCTTCCAAACCCTAGGCACGGTCACACCCCGCATCTAGCATGACCACGCCAAGCCTAGTTACCGAGCACAACCGTTCTCTTTATGCCCCACGGCCTCGTGTAATCCCGTGAGTTTGACCCCTGACCTCAGAGCCGTACTTCCTCGTTCAATGGGACCCAATAGAAGCTTCGGATCGGTCAACCCTCTACACCACGACCGTGCTAGTTCTTAGGCACGGTCGCGCCCCAGTGACAGGCACGGTCGTGCCTTCCCTTCTGGTGCGGTTGTGCCCCCTTCGGTCTATAAATACATAAATTTATTTCCTATTCAGACATTCAGCAACCAGAGCAAAAACCTACTGTTTGAGCTCCGAATGAACCTTGTTCCAGCCGTATTTCAAGCATCTTGGACGGATTACAACATCAAGAGGATCACCATACATCACCAACAACATCTAGGCTTGTAGGAGTGGTTTGATTCTTGTTTTCATAGCATGTCTCTTACTATTTGTCCCTGTTTATTTGTCATTCTTGTGCTCATTATGAGCTAAAACTCTTGTTCACTTTGGTTTATATGAAGTTTAGATACATTTGACAACATTCATGGATTATTGGCAATTATTGTGTTAATGTTATGACAATCGTATGATTATTCTTCAATGAAATTATATATTCAAGTATTTAAAATTGTTTTCAAGACTTGTGTTTGCGTATGCCATATTATGTTGGAAAACTTATGGTTTATGCTTATATTCATGGACTAGCGTATGGTTGTATGCTATTTTATGGCATTTGACTAGGAATGGTGGATGAAGTCTTGTCTATTATTTATGATTCTTGTATGTGTATCCTTATACTTATGTTTGGAATGACAAAGTGTTTGTTATTGTGTTTCATGCTTAGTTTTATGTTTATCTAGGATTTGTTGACACAATCTCCTATTTTATATGAACTTTGTATGAACATTGTATGTTGAAGAAATGCATGTGATTGTATAATTAAATCAACTTGAGGTGGGTAGTGTGTTTTTCATATTATCTTTCCAACTAGTTGCTAGATTGGTGTACCTTAATCAGGAGCTAGTTCAATCTTTTTATAAACATTGACATGATTACAACAAGTGAGCTTTATCGCATGATTTTAGGTGGTTAGTTTGTGTCTCTCATTCTAGCTTTTCGAATGGTCATTTGATTGAATGTCTTTGACGAGAATTTGGTCAATCTATGTTTCGTGCATTTGCCATGTTTCTATGAGTGTATTGAATGTATTCTAGATGGATTCGACACCGAAGTGATCTTTTCTCCTTGATTGTTTGACTTGTGATTTTAGTTTAGTTTTATATAAGTTGAATGCAAGTTAATTAAATAAACTCTTCAAAATATCTTTTTCCATCACTTGATTGAATCTTAGTTCTGGTTTATTATTGCATTCCACCGTGTACACGGATTGATATCCGGTTCTTACCTTTGCTATATTGCTATCCGACGGGTACACTTGCCCGAGGTGTGTGTGATTAGTCTTTGGTGAAAACCCTTTTTAAAACTAATTGTGTAAAAATCTTTATAAAAATATATATATACTTTAAACACATCAGAATACATTCAAGTCCTTCCGGTGAATACAAGTGATCAAAACGTTGACATATTCACGAAGGCATTTGATAAGTCCAAGTTTCTGATCTAATTCAGAAATTGGGTTTGTTGAATTTTTAGTAACATCTTCTGTCCCTCATGCATAAGTGTATATATCTTGTTTATTTTCTTTCAAAAATCCAAAAATATTTTCTTGACCAAAATGATTTGATGATTGAGCTGCAATAATATTGTTTTTCGTTTAGAAAATTATATTTTTAGAGGTTGTCTATAAATAAAATTTTCGGGGGAAATGTCTGTGAATAGAAAGAAAAGAAAAGAAAAAGGATTGAAAAAGATGTGTATTGTCTCCGCTTTTGCATAACTATTATTGTGGGAATTGATAGTTGAACTAACATACTTAATCACTGTTTAAATAGGATCGAAGGAGGAAGCGGTTATACTGAAGGACATGTTGGTAGGCTCAGCATTCAAACACAGTAGACTGTAATTCAGTGACAAAGATAATGATTGCAGAAAAGTGTATACCCATCTTGTCCAGGTCTACACATAACCATAGTCCTATCACAAAGGGGTTGCGAGTCCTTGTTACTGTATATATATTCAAAAGAAAAGAAAAGGCCAAAGGTCATAAAGACACGCAATGTTGTGCATTAGGTAAAAATAAAAGACACAAATGTTGTGCATCTTAGTACTGAATCGATCTGCAAAGCAGAAACTCCTGAGCAAAAGACATGCAATGTTAATGTCGTGCAATAGGAAACAAATCAAAAGATACACAATGTTAGTGTGGACATATATATTACATATATATTTTTCTTTTTGGGTTTCAATGACTGTGAAGGGAATTTCTTAACAAAAACATGGCCTGTAAGTCCAACGAGCAAGTAAGTCCAACTAATTTCAATAATCAGAACATGTAAGTTTGCCGTGCCTTGTCTCTGAACCAAAATAGTTTTAAAGATACCCTAAAATTTTCACGGACCCATGCAAGTTATGCTCAATTTGCTATTTTAAGATTCTCGATGATCAACTTCTCTGATTATGCGTTGGCATAGACCTGAAGCTCACATCATCATACTCAAAAGATCATGAGGATGGGTTGGTTATACCTGATGTGACACCCAGCATCAATATCCATATTTCATAATTGCACGTTCATTAATTATATTTCCTGGTTTATTATTTTGACATAGTTTTGTCATGGAGTCTAGCAAAGGAACAAATATTATACTTTAGTAATTTTTAGAATTACTAAGAAGTAAACGGTTATAACCCGCAAGGAACGTCGTTGGTGATTAACAAAACTTTATTCCGGAAAAGTCTAGTAATACGCTTTGATATAAAAACATATATATTGGTGACAATATTATTAAAAATGAACACAACGATATCAGTTCATGGTGACGAGTTATTATTACAAGTGCATATATATATATATATTGTAGTTAAACATTAACTATGACGTGTTAAATTAGTGGATTATTGAAAAATAATCAAGATACAAAATATATAGGGTTTTTTACATTTAAAAATCCGAACACCGAGTGTTAGATCACGAGAGCGCCTACCGGGTATACCCTACCCAAAAATCACTCAACTAATAACTAGATTAATACCACATGTGGGAACAAGACCCAACACCCCCCCCCTAACCCCTCTCGGCCGAGACCACCCACCCACCACCCACTTTCCACCTTTTCCACTAACTCCATCAAATCATGTAATTAGAGCCATGCCATTTCAAGTGCTAACCCATCCAAGATCACATCAGTCTCATCTAACATATCTTGTAATGATGATAGTGTTTAAAACACTCCAACTCTTCTATCTCTACACATATATACACGTCACACACACATATATACACACACATTCACATTCCAAGACAAAACCAAAGTTAGAAAGTTAGGGTTAGAGCTTTGGAGATTGAAGAAGCTCTTGAAGGTTTGAAAGACGGTTTGCTAGTGCATCAAGTCATCCACATCTTTCTACCAACAAATCCCCACCTAGCTTGTCTAGTGGTAAGGAAAACGACACCCAACTCTAGTTCCACCTTTATTTTCTTAATCTAAACACGTTGTTCATCATAATAAACAAAGGGATTGAAAGATTAAAAGAGTTTTCTTAAGAATTTAACTTTATAAAGTTTAAAAGTTAGGGTTTTGTATAAATATGTATAAATGGGTCGAAATTATTAAAGATGAAATGTAATATTTGTTGGTTTGATTATTTATGTAGTGAATGGATATATAATCTTGTAATATCAAGGATAAAGGTAGAGAAAAACTAAAATATACATAGATATATATATGTTGGTCGAAAATATACATGCACATGCTTATTTATATGTTTGACTTGATTAAGAAACAAGAAGTGTTAGTGTATGATTTCATGTATATAAATAGAGACTAGAATATGCATGCATATATATATATGGATCGAAATAAATATATATATATATAGATATATTTGTGTTTGATTTGATAAATGATTTGGTAATAATCAAGTAGTTGGATCCATAAATAAAAATGATAAGTTAATATGAATATATGCACACGGTTTTGTTATTTGAATAATCATGATAATAAATCATAGATGAATAAAAGTATAAAATTATACTTGGTGAAAAAGTGAGATACATGTGTATGTATATATGTGAAATCGTATGGAACATACATAAATAGATATGTGTTTAAGTTGGTGAATTTGAAAAGATTGTCAAGTATGAAAATGTGTTTATATGAAAAGTATATAAATGTATGAGTATGATTATAACTGGCAAAATTTGAAAAGTTGTTAAACATTTCATGTATATATATATAGAAGTCATGATATATATATAAATAACGGGGAAATTGTTAACTCGGAACTAGACATGAAGCGACTAAATAAATGAAAACATATATGTTTAGAACTTGTTGATAACATGGAACGTAGACGCGAATAATGAAATATAAAGACGTTCGGTTTAAGGATAAATAATCATATGTTATTTAGAAACTTATTTAAATATATGTTGGATTGTTAAAGCATGATTATATTTGTGTGCATAAATAGATATAAATAAATGCATGTTGAACGTAAACACGTTAATAAATGTCGTTCGGAACGAGTAAATTGTATGAGTACGTGTTAACATGGATTATGTGCACGTAGGATGACTCGCATGCTTAGAACATACTTGAACGACATTTGTAGTCTTATATAATTATTGATACGAAATAATTATATGGTAATACGCGAAATATAATATAAATATATTATAAGATGTTGCAAAAATAATATTTATTTTTGACAAACGTATCAAGTGACCAATATGAAAATATATTATTTTCTCGGGAAATAAGTAAAGCGTCTAGACTAGGAATAATAATCACCAACGGGTCGTCACGTTAAAACACGGTTTTATTAAACAAAAACGCACCTAACGGGATTCGTTAAGGCGGGTGAACAACTTGTGTTTAAGACAGTTAGTCTTAACATGTAAGGTATCCTTGTGTGATTAGGGTACGGATAAGCGGGGTTTACGGTTATTCAAGTGTTTGCTAGCAGTCATACTGACGAGGTGAGTTTCACTAATTCCCCTTTTTCTAAGTTTTTCAAATGATTTGGGGTGAAAACATACTTGTAAAAGACTTTTGTGTGTAAATGAATTGAACTAATGATCTGACCGTATGTGTGTATTGAAGGAAAAGTAAAGCGCTTAAAGTCCTCTGAATAAGTTAGTAACCATTAGCTATTTTAGGCCGGGATTATATGGATAGTACTATTGGGGGTGACGCCTCCGGTCATGGTTAGTCGCGCTAACCAGGGGTCAAAAGGGCCGAATGACCGCATATTGTCTTACTCGCAAAAAGGCGAGGGGGAGGCACAAAAGGTCGGGGTTTGGTTACGATCTCGTACATTACATACTATTTTGTATTCCTTGCAAGCTTACAAATGGGGTCAATAGATCGGATTAGTATTCAAATTCATTGGTAATACATGCAAAAGGGTTCTGATCAGGTTAAAGTGATCAAGTTTTATGCAAAAGGGTTCTGATCAGGTTAAACTGATCAGGTTTTAAACAAAAGGGTTCTGATCAGGTTAAAGTGATCAAGTTTTATGCAAAAGGGTTCTGATCAGGTTAAAGTGATCAGGTTTTAAACAAAAGAGTTCTGATCAGGTTAAAGTGATCAAGTTTTAAGCAAAACAGTTCTGATCAGGTTAAAGCGATCAGGTTTTAAGCAAAAGAGTTCTGATCAGGTTAAAGTGATCAGGTTTTAAGCAAAAGGGTTCTGATCAGGTTAAAGTGATCAGGTTTTAAACAAAAGAGTTTTGATCAGATTAAAGTGATCAGGTTTTAAATAAAGGGTTTTGATCAGGTGAAAATGATCAGGTTTAAACATTGGGTTTATGATAACTCTTTATAATAATTTGTGAACTCACCAATCTCGTGTTGACATTTTTAAGTATGTTTTCAGGAAAATGAACGTGGTCTCCAGGCTAGCAATGTAGGTTACTTACATACATGAGGATACAGCTTTTGGAAGGATTTCACTATAACACATGGTTTTGAGTCATATTTGAGAAATCTTAAACTTTGTAAAAACTAAGTTATGTTTTGGGATGTAAACATTTAAACTTTGGTTATGTATCGAGTATCATGTATGTGTTTGCGGTAATCATATGCTTCGAAAACCAGTGAACGTTACGCCTCGCGTTTCCGCCTTGGCGGGGTGTGACAGAACTTGGTATCAGAGCCATTGATTATAGCTAATTAGGAGTCTAAAATGGAACCTAGTCTATAATTTGAATGACTCACTAAAATGTTTTCATTGCATAAGCATTGCATAACCAGTCATCATGTAATATGGATATTGTAGTCACGCCATGTCACACACTAACCCCACTTAAACTCCATAGTTAGGAAACGTCTTACACAACAATGGCTTAATCCACCGGAGAGACCATGCCCAGAGGACCAAGGATCGACGCATCATACTGGGAATGGCTTTGCCAAGTAGTTCAAATGTGGAGGGTGGAGGAGGATCTCCCTGCGACCTGCGACTCTGTCGGACTGACATGCGAATCAGAACCAGTGCCGCTCATCGGGGAGTGCGCAGAATGCACCATTCCTTTACTTGTGTCCCGAACCAGTAAGCACGGGACAGAGATTGATCTCTTGGAGATGAATGTGAAGTCCATCCTAAAGGACTTGGCAACTCTTCCAACTTTAGTGGAAAATGTTAATGGGATGGCAGAGGATCAGAAATTAATCGACCAGTCTCTTCAGCATGCATCCAGTCACATGATGGAGTTCGAGAAGAGATTGGCGGAAATGGAGAGGAGGACCGCTGCAGCCGAACGGAGGGCAGAAGTAGCCGAGCTGAGGGCGATAGATGCTGAACTTCGAGCTACTCTAGCTGAGGCACGCGTGGAGCAGATGCTGACCTTAGCTACCGTTCCGACAGGAACGCTTGCCTATTTCTAGACCTATTACAGGCGGGTTGTGCCCGTAACACGTTATGTAGTTTAAAACTTTGGTACTGATGTGGTCATGTGAACCCATCCCTTTTGTATCCTTGTCTTTTGGAACAATGTACTATGTATGTTTTAACTATGTATGTGATGGTTTATGTTGTGATGATGGTTGTTTACGTTTGACATTGTTGTATCCTTATGTCATGATCTATCATTATTATTATCTAATGTTGTTTCTTTTTAAATGTTATGTTAGAAAGAACGTCATGGCACCTAAGCGAAGGACGCCCCGTAACACTACTAGTGGCAACAACGAGACGATTTCCTCAAACGTGGAACAACTCATAGCACAGCGAGTAGCTACCGCCATGGAGCAGTATGAAGCAAATCGAAATAGTGGCGGAGGAAACGGCAGCGGTACCGGCGGAGGAGGTGCAGGAGGTAGCGGTACAGCAGGAGGTTCTGGAGGTAATAAAATAAATAAGCCATAACACATAGTCATGATCCGAATTAATGACGTTATGACTTGTGATTCTACAGATGCTCCAAATAGGAAGTGCACCTACAAGGCCTTCCTATCCTGCAACCCCCGCAATTTCAATGGCACCGAAGGTGCAGTTGGGCTAATGAGATGGGTAGAAAAGATGGAATCGGTGATTGATATTAGTGAATGCACCGCTGACTGCATGGTGAAGTATTCTACATGCACACTCACTGATAAAGCTTTAACCTGGTGGAATTCACAAGTCAAGACTTTGGGGAGAGAGACAGCGTATCAATTATCTTGGGAAGACTTGAAAAACATGATGATCGAGGAATATTGTCCTCGAAACGAATTTCAAAAGATTGAAACTGAGATGTGGAACTTACAAATGATCGGAGATGATGTGGCGGGGTACACCGACCGTTTTAATGAATTGGCAATTCTGGTACCTCATATGGTCACACCAGAACATAAGCGTGTGGAAAGGTATCTGTGGGGCCTTGCGCCTCAAATTCGTAGTATGGTAACATCATCTAATCCAATGGATGCCAAGAGTGCTATAACTTTAGCATTCAAACTGAGGGATGACGCAGTGCGTAATGGAGTGTTTAGAAGGAAGGAGAACGAGGAAGGAAGATCTGGGGAGAAAAGGAAATGGATGGGAAATTCAAGTAATAAATCTGGAAAACAAGGGTTTAAGAAATAAGGAACTGTGAAGGCTTTTGCAGCAAACACAACGGAAAGGAAGGAGTATGATAGGGGCCTACCGAGGTGTGAGAAGTGCGGAAATCAGCACACCGGTGAATGTATCAAATGTGGAAAGTGCGACAGGTTTGGTCACACCACACCAGCTTGTCGAGTTAACGACCAAATGGGGAAATTTAAACCAGGATGTTTCATATGTGGTGACCTGAAGCACTTCAAGAAGGATTCTCCCAAGTGGAAGAATCAGACGAATGCTCAGGCACGAGGGAGGGCATTTGTGATGGGTACAAGGGACGCACGCCAGGACCCGAACATCGTCACTGGTACGTTCCCGATAAATAATCACTATGCCTCTGTACTTTTTGATTCGGGTGCGGATATGAGCTTTGTGTCGAATGATTTTAAATCCTTACTCGGTATTAAAGCCAGCAAACTAGATCAAAGTTATACAATTGAATTGGAGAATGGAAAATTAATAGAAACCGGAGAGGTCATTAGGGGTTGTACTTTATATTTAGAAAACCATACATTCAGTATAGACCTTCTACCCGTCGAACTAGGGAGTTTTGATATTGTTATTGGCATGGATTGGTTATCAAAGAATCGTGTCGAGATCATATGCTTCGAGAAGTTTGTACGTATCCCACTACCAAGCGGAGAAATTCTTTCAATTCGAGGCGAAAAGTGTAGAACGATGTTGAAGAGGATAAACTGCATGAAAGCTCATAAGTATCTACGCAAGGGTTATTGTGCATTCCTGGCTCACATCGTCGAGAAGAAACCCGAGGAACGTCGACTTGAGGACATACCAATCGTTAGGGATTACCCTGAAGTATTTCCCGAGGACTTACCTGGATTACCACCATCAAGGCAAGTCGAGTTCCGGATCGACCTAGTACCAGGAGCCGCACCAGTTGCACGATCTCCGTATCGTCTAGCCACTTCCGAGATGCAGGAACTGTCAAGCCAACTACAAGAATTACTTGACAAATGTTTCATAAGACCGAGTTTCTCACCATGGGGAGCTCCGGTCCTGTTTGTAAAGAAAAAGGATGGAACCTTTAGAATGTGTATTGATTACCAGGAATTGAACAAGCTGACAATCAAAAACCGGTATCCTCTTCCTCGAATAGACGATTTGTTTGATCAACTTCAAGGTTCCAGTTTCTATTCTAAAATCGATCTATGATCAGGGTATCATCAACTGAAAATTCAAGAAGAAGATATACCAAAAACGGCTTTTAGGACTCATTACGGTCACTACGAGTTCCTAGTTATGCCATTTGGCTTGACTAATGCACCGGCTGTTTTCATGGATCTCATGAACCACGTGTGCAAGCCGTAGTTGGATAAATTCGTGATTGTGTTTATCGATGACATATTGATATATTCACGAACCAAGGAAGAACATGAACGTCATTTGAAATTAATCTTGGAACTACCCAGGAATGAGAAGCTTTACGCCAAATTCTCTAAGTGTGAGTTTTGGATCCGAGAGGTTCACTTTCTCGGACACGTCATCAATAAGAATGGTATTCACGTAGATCCATCCAAGATTGAAGCTATCAAAAACTGGGAAGCACCAAGAACTCCGACTGAGGTGCGTCAAAATCTGGGTTTGGCAGGCTATTACAGGCGATTTATCGAGAATTTTTCAAAGATAGCTTTGCCTATGACCATGTTAACTCAGAAGGACAAAAAGTTTGATTGGACTGATAAACAAGAATCAGCTTTTCAATTGCTGAAGCAGAAACTTTGCAGTGCACCAATCCTATCCCTTCCCGAAGGGACTGACAATTTCATTGTGTACTGTGACGCATCACACCAAGGTCTGGGATGTGTGTTGATGCAGAAAGAAAAAGTCATAGCATATGCATCCAGACAACTGAAAGTCCATGAGAAAAATTATACGACTCACGATCTGGAATTGGGTGCTGTCGTGTTTGCACTCAAGATTTGGAGACATTACTTATACGGTACAAAATGTACTATATTTACAGACCACAAGAGTCTCCAGCACATCTTTAACCAGAAAGAACTCAACATGAGACAACGCTGTTGGGTAGAGCTACTGAATGATTACGACTGTGATATCAAGTATCACCCTAGTAAGGCAAACGTCGTAGCAGATGCCTTGAGTCGTAAGGAACGGGTTAAAACTCTTCATGTTCGTGCCCTAGGATTGACAATTCATACGAGTCTCACGACTCAAATCCGGATGGCACAACAAGAGGCAATCAAAGAAGAAAACATTCAGAATGAAGCTTTACGAGGGATGATAAAGCAGTTGGAACCAAAGTCAGATGATACTTTATACTTCATGAATAGAATTTGGGTGCCATGTTATGGTAACTTACGGGAGTTGGTTATGGACGAAGCCCACAAGTCCAGGTACTCCATTCACCCAGGTTCGGATAAGATGTATAAGGATTTGAAAGAACACTATTGGTGGCCGAACATGAAAGGAGAAATTGCCATTTATGTCGGTAAATGCCTGACATGTTCAAAGGTAAAGGCAGAACATCAGAAACCATCGGGATTGTTACAACAACTCGAGATACCTCAATGGAAATGGGAAAAAATTTCCATGGATTTCATTACAAAGTTGCCCAGGACGTCGAGCGGATATGACACGATATGGGTAGTTGTCGATCGTTTGACAAAATCAGCTCATTTCCTACCCATCAAAGAAACGGATAAAACCGAGAAACTTGCAAAGCTTTATATCAAGGAAATTATGGCTAGGCATGGGGTACTAATTTCTATTATCTCTGATAGAGACAGCAGATTCGTGTCTAGAATCTGGAAATCATTACAAGAAGCCATGGGCACACGTCTTGACATGAGCACGGCATATCACCCACAAACCGATGGTCAAAGCGAAAGGACCATTCAAACCTTAGAGGATATGCTCCGTGCGTGTGCAATCGACTTCGGTGGAAATTGGGATACTCATTTGCCGCTAGCTGAGTTTTCATACAATAACAGTTACCACACCAGCATCAAAGCCGCTCCGTTTGAGGCTTTGTATGGTCGAAAATGTCGTTCACCGCTATGTTGGGCGGAGGTTGGCGACAAACATTTAACCGGTCCTGAGATTATTCAGGAGACTACCGATAAGATCTTCAAGATCAAAGATCGTCTGAAAGCCGCCCGTGACAGGCAAAAGAGTTACGCGGATGATAGACAAAAACCATTAGAATTCCAAGTTGGGGACCGCGTCATGTTGAAGGTCTCACCTTGGAAAGGAGTTGCAAGATTTGGCAACCGTGGCAAGCTTAACCCTAGGTACGTTGGACTATTTGAAATATTGGCTAGGGTTGGCCCTATAGCATACAAGCTCAAGTTGCCACAAGAACTAAGCAATGTACATGATACGTTTCATGTGTCAAATCTCAAGAAGTGCTTATCGGACGACACATTAATTATACCGCCTGATGAGATTCACATAGATAACAAGCTGCACTTCGTTGAGGAACCCATTGAAGTCACAGATTGGAAGGTTCAGAGAACAAGGCGTAGCCGGATTAAATTGGTTAAGGTACGTTGGAACTCAAAGCGCGGCCCCGAGTATACGTGGGAGCGGGAAGATAAAATGAAAGCCAAGTACCCATTCTTGTTCACGAACACTCCAAGTCAAAAGGACAAGAACTGAATTTCGGGACGAAATTCTCTTTAACATGGGGAGAATGTGACACCCAACATACCAGGTCAATATCCATATTTCATAATTGCACGTTCATTAATTATATTTCCTGGTTTATTATTTTGACATAGTTTTGTCATGGAGTCTAGCAAAGGAACAAATATTATACTTTAGTAATTTTTAGAATTAGTAAGAAGTAAACGGTTATAACCTGCAAGGAACGTCGTTGGTGATTAACAAATCTATATTCCGGAAAAGTCTAGTAATACGCTTTGATATAAAAACATATATATTTGTGACAAGATTATTAAAAATGAACACAACGATATCAGTTCATGGTGACGAGTTATTATTACAAGTGCATATATATATATATATTGTAGTTAAACATTAACTATGACGTGTTAAATTAGTGGATTATTGAAAAATAATCAAGATACAAAATAAATAGGGTTTTTGACATTTAAAAATCCGAACACCGAGTGTTAGATCACGAGAGCGCCTACCGGGTATACCCTACCCAAAAATCACTCAACTAATAACTAGATTAATACCACATGTGGGAACAAGACCCAACACCCCCCCCCCCCTAACCCCTCTCGACCGAGACCACCCACCCACCACCCACTTTCCACCTTTTCCACTAACTCCATCAAATCATGTCATTAGAGCCATGCCATTTCAAGTGCTAACCCATCCAAGATCACATCAGTCTCATCTAACATATCTTGTAATGATGATAGTGTTTAAAACACTCCAACTCTTCTATCTCTACACATATATACACGTCACACACACATATATACACACACATTCACATTCCAAGACAAAACCAAAGTTAGAAAGTTAGGGTTAGAGCTTTGGATATTGAAGAAGCTCTTGAAGGTTTGAAAGACGGTTTGCTAGTGCATCAAGTCATCCACATCTTTCTACCAACAAATCCCCACCTAGCTTGTCTAGTGGTAAGGAAAACGACACCCAACTCTAGTTCCACCTTTATTTTCTTAATCTAAACACGTTGTTCATCATAATAAACAAAGGGATTGAAAGATTAAAAGAGTTTTCTTAAGAGTTTAACTTTATAAAGTTTAAAAGTTAGGGTTTTGTATAAATATGTATAAATGGGTCAAAATTATTAAAGATGAAATGTAATATTTGTTGGTTTGATTATTTATGTAGTGAATGGATTTATAATCTTGTAATATCAAGGATAAAGGTAGAGAAAAACTAAAATATACATAGATATATATATGTTGGTCGAAAATATACATGCACATGCTTATTTATATGTTTGACTTGATTAAGAAACAAGAAGTGTTAGTGTATGATTTCATGTATATAAATAGAGACTAGAATATGCATGCATATATATATATGGATCGAAATAAATAAATATATATATAGATATATTTGTGTTTGATTTGATAAATGATTTGGTAATAATCAAGTAGTTGGATCCATAAATAAAAATGATAAGTTAATATGAATATATGCACACGGTTTTGTTATTTGAATAATCATGATAATAAATCATAGATGAATAAAAGTATAAAATTATACTTGGTGAAAAAGTGAGATACATGTGTATGTATATATGTGAAATCGTATGGAACATACATAAATAGATATGTGTTTAAGTTGGTGAATTTGAAAAGATTGTCAAGTATGAAAATGTGTTTATATGAAAAGTATATAAATGTATGAGTATGATTATAACTGGCGAAATTTGAAAAGTTGTTAAACATTTCATGTATATATATATATAGAAGTCATGATATATATATATAAATAACGGGGAAATTGTTAACTCGGAACTAGACATGAAACGACTAAATAAATGAAAACATATATGTTTAGAACTTGTTGATAACATGGAACGTAGACGCGAATAATGAAATATAAAGACGTTCGGTTTAAGGATAAATAATCATATGTTATTGAGAAACTTGTTTAAATATATGTTGGATTGTTAAAACATGATTATATTTGTGTGCATAAATAGATATAAATAAATGCATGTTGAACGTAAACACGTTAATAAATGTCGTTCGGAACGAGTAAATTGTATGAGTACGTGTTAACATGGATTATGTGCACGTAGGATGACTCGCATGCTTAGAACATACTTGAACGACATTTGTAGTTTTATATAATTATTGATACGAAATAATTATATGGTAATACGCGAAATATAATATAAATATATTATATGATGTTGCAAAAATAATATTTATTTTTGACAAACGTATCAAGTCACCAATATGAAAATATATTATTTTCTCGGGAAATAAGTAAAGCGTCTAGACTAGGAATAATAATCACCAACGGGTCGTCACGTTAAAACACGGTTTTATTAAACAAAAACGCACCTAACGGGATTCGTTATGGCGGGTGAACAACTTGTGTTTAAGACAGTTAGTCTTAACATGTAAGGTATCCTTGTGTGATTAGGGTACGGATAAGCGGGGTTTACGGTTATTCAAGTGTTTGCTAACAGTCATACTGACGAGGTGAGTTTCACTAATTCCCCTTTTTCTAAGTTTTTCAAATGATTTGGGGTGGAAACATACTTGTAAAAGACTTTTGTGTGTAAATGAATTGAACTAATGATCTGACCGTATGTGTGTATTGAAGGAAAAGTAAAGCGCTTAAAGTCCTCTGAATAAGTTAGTAACCATTAGCTATTTTAGGCCGGGATTATATGGATAGTACTATTGGGGGTGACGCCTCCGGTCATGGTTAGTCGCGCTAACCAGGGGTCAAAAGGGCCGAGTGACCGCATATTGTCTTACTCGCAAAAAGGCGAGGGGGAGGCACAAAAGGTCGGGGTTTGGTTACGGTCTCGTACATTACATACTATTTTGTATTCCTTGCAAGCTTACAAATGGGGTCAATAGATCGGATTAGTATTCAAATTCATTGGTAATACATGCAAAAGGGTTCTGATCAGGTTAAAGTGATCAAGTTTTATGCAAAAGGGTTCTGATCAGGTTAAAGTGATCAGGTTTTAAACAAAAGGGTTCTGATCAGGTTAAAGTGATCAAGTTTTATGCAAGAGGGTTCTGATCAGGTTAAAGTGATCAGGTTTTAAACAAAAGAGTTCTGATCAGGTTAAAGTGATCAAGTTTTAAGCAAAACAGTTCTGATCAGGTTAAAGTGATCAGGTTTTAAGCAAAAGAGTTCTGATCAGGTTAAAGTGATCAGGTTTTAAGCAAAAGGGTTCTGATCAGGTTAAAGTGATCAGTTTTTAAACAAAAGAGTTTTGATCAGATTAAAGTGATCAGGTTTTAAATAAAGGGTTTTGATCAGGTGAAAATGATCAGGTTTAAACATTGGGTTTATGATAACTCTTTATAATAATTTGTGAACTCACCAACCTCGTGTTGACATTTTTAAGTATGTTTTCAGGAAAATGAACGTGGTCTCCAGGCTAGCAATGTAGGTTACTTACATACATGAGGATACAGCTTTTGGAAGGATTTCACTTGTATAACTCATGGTTTTGAGTCATATTTGAGAAATCTTAAACTTTGTAAAAACTAAGTTATGTTTTGGGATGTAAACATTTAAACTTTGGTTATGTATCCAATATCATGTATGTGTTTGCGGTAATCATATGCTTCGAAAACCAGTGAACGTTACGCCTCGCGTTTCCGCCTTGGCGGGGTGTGACACCTGACAAGCGTGGGGAACACTGACTTCACCTTAATTCTACCAAAACATGATAAACGTTCGCTAGTTGTATGTTGAAAGAATGATGCATGGGCTTAAGAGGACAAGCATACCAACAGTAGTTCGTAGGCCGTGGACATCCGAATGCATTAAGAAAAGGTTGTGTGACATGTTATGTCGGTATGATTCCACATGATCAGGTTTGCACGTTCTATTTCTTATGTTGAAAAGGTTTTGCTTTGCTTTGCCTCATATTTTGTCTCTCTGCTTGATCAAAAGGCTTATTTCTACTTGTTTATAGTTTCATGTAGGGGTTTTCAAAAGTATCCGTATCCGAAACCGAACCCAAAATATCCGAAATTCCGAATCCGAATTATCCGAATTTTCGGATTCCGATTCGAATAGTATTTTTCAAAAATTTCGGATATCCGAATTTTTATTTATTTATTTATTTTTTTAAGATATCTTTCTTAGAATGTGTTATTAATACAATATATATATAAAGTATATGGTTTTTATGTTATGTGTTTAGCTCTCTTTTTTTTAAATAAAACGTATTCGCGTCGTAATTTCGAAAATTATTTTTTTCTTGGCCAAATTTATGTATTGTTTCCTAAAAAGTGTTATGTGACATTTCAAAATTTCAGTTATAATATATTTTAAAATTATTTGAGTAAAATGTAGGTTCAGATTTACTTGGAATTTCTGATTTGATCGAAACTATTTTTGGTAGTGTAAAGTATCGAAACTATGTTCAATCGAAACTACTAGTTTCGATTGATCATAGAACTGTCGAAACTATGTTCAATCGAAACTACTTAGTTTCGATTGAATTAAATAAGTAGTTATTATGTATTTATAAAAAAAATTCTATTTATTTATTTATATTATCATTATTATATATATATATTTTTTTTTGTAAGTTAAAACCATTTTAAAAATTTTATAAAAATAAATGACTTTGAAAACAAATAAAATGATTTGACAAAAAAATGAGTTGATTTATATAAAATAATGTATTATTTCAATAAGATAATTATTTAAAAATAATTAGTTTTTTTTTAAAGAAAATGGATTTATAAAATGTATAAATATAATCTGAATTAATTAAGGTTTAAAAAGAAACTAAATTTTGTAATTAAATTAAAGTCAGAGGGCCGTTTGGAATTAAACAGAACTGTAGGGGCTTGCTTTGAAATTCTTCTAGGGCCTGTTTTAAACGTTTTCAAACCCCAGGGACCTAAATTGCCAAGTTGCATTTCGTTTCCCCGGTCGCCCTGTCCCTTGGTCCGGCGGGTAAACCGCTTTTCGGACGAGCCAAACAGCCCTGTCCCTCTACCCCTCAACACCTAAAACCTGCGCCATTTTACTCGTCGTCCTCACGCGACCACGTTCCTTCGACCAATTTACTTTTTCATCATCAGAATTCCCGCGGCACCATTTATCTCCAAAGTCAACCCATGAAATTCGACCGACACACAGTACCTCCACGACTAAAAGCGGTCTCGTTAGTTTCGTATGACCTGTCCGAACCCAATTGCGGAGACAATTTCTGGTTCCATCATACGGATTTCCTTCGGGTATAAATGACCATACCCGGTCCTTCTCGAGCTCGATTCTCCCTCATATCGCCCTCTCTCTCTAAATCGGCAACACCCTCAGACTCGTACCCTCATTCCGAAGCCCCACCTCTAAGTTGGAGTTCCAATTCGACCCCAAGGTCTGGTTCCAGTTCATGGTACTCTCGGCTTCGTTCTCGACTTCGCAGACCCCTTCGGTTCAGGTATTATCACCACATTTCGTTCCTTAACCTTCGTTTATCTTAGTGCTAACAATTCCAATCGTCATCTTGACCATAGCCCACTGATTCCCGGCCAAACAAAGTTGCCCGGACACGAGTCCTGGTCATTGCCGAGAACCAGTGGACAATACTCTAATTAGTCATAATTTAATTAACGTATACCTGACCAGTGATGGGCTATAGCCCGGCGGGTCAGTGTCTTGTGCGGTGAATGAAGTGTCCCGGGTTCGAGACTTGTGGCCTCCGGCCCACCCCCCCTTTTTGTCAGTTTAAGCCCTCTGGACCCGTTTCCCCTTTCTGAACCCGGATTCGGGTCTGGGCGGACCCGGTCCGACCCATTTGACTATTTAATCTTATTTTATCTATTATATATATATTAAAATAATTAATTTAAAACCCACTTATTATTACTTATTTAAATTAATTGTTTTAAAATCCATTTAATTATTTCTAAATATTTTAACTCACTAAAAATTATTTCGAGCCCATTAACTCGACACATTTATTTTTAACCCAACTTTTGAACATATTCAAACCCGTTAGATTTTATAAAATAATAAAACCGACATTTTTCTAAGTTATTTAATTATTTAAGCCCTCGGAAAATAATAAAATAACATTTTTATAAATAAATAAAAATACGCGTTATTTAAAATATAATGTTTTCACGAAATTTAAAATAGGTAATTTAGGATTTATAAAATGCAAGTGTTATTAAAAATATATATATATATTTTTTTTTGAGAAGTTTAAATATTTAATTTGGAATTTTATAAAAATACAAAGTCTTCCAAAAATTAATTTGTACGATGATTTTAAAACATATAATTTTTCACAAAGGCTATTCCATTTACGAATCCACATATATTTAAACAAATATACGCGTGCGCGAATATATAATTGATACATATTCATTTACATAGGATTTCATCGTGTATAACAACAATACAAATATCACCAACGCGCGTGAAGTAAAACTCTTGCTGCAAGGTTAGTTACATACCCCCTATTTACATTTTTATACATTTTAGGGTGAGACGTAATATGTGCATACTTACATACAATTCAACTTGTGTTTACATGCGTAGATTATTGTGCTTTTGTGCATGGTCACTTGTTATGCTATGGATACTTTTAGGGTGGTTTTAAACTGTGTGTGACCCACATAGTCTTGATTCCATGCCTATCACGTTAAACCTTTGTGCTTATACATACTTGCATGCTTTGGATACTTTTAGGGTGGTTTTAAACTATGTGTGACCCACATAGTCTTGATTCCATGCCTATCACGTTAAACTTGTATGCTTATACTTACATGCTTACAATTGGTATACACATAGTGAATTCTCCACATTATGTCGTATCTTGCCATGTCAAACCAAGAATTGTATAAACGTTTTTAATTAAACTTTTATTCAAACATATGTAAACTCACCAACTCTTGTAGTTGACACTTGTTTTGGATTACGTTTCAGGTGAAGATATGTGATTGTGTGACTATGTGTTGAAGGTGCTACACATAAGGCTTTTGGACCTAGTAAAATAATTATGTGTAATATTCTAGAATAGGGTGTTGTAACTTGAATTGTATTTGGATATTTGGTATTTAAATCTTATTAATGAATTATGCAACCATAGTAGATCATGTGCTTATGAACAATCATTCCATTGTCCGCCTCGATGATTCCGCCATCGGTCGGGGTGTGACAGATTGGTATCAGAGCCATGGTTATAGGGAATTAGGTTATTAGACACAATGACCTAGACTATAACCCTAGGACTCCCTTTTATGTGTTATGTGCTAAATGATTAATTGCTATGTGAATTATTTGTAGTTAGGTATTATTTGAATCTTCCCGAGTTTAGTACATGAGACTTATACACATACATACAAGACTTTGATACATGATACATACTTTACATACACATTTGACAAACAAATACACTACCCATCCTTATCCATACTCTTTCCTAATCCGTATTAATTGCAACAATTCCTACACATTTTATACTCATAGACTCTCAAGTCTATTAAAATCTTGAAAATCTCGTCAACGACTTAATTTCTCGAAACCAGTAAAGGACACATGCAATCTGGAAGGGTGACACCTGTACATCGGGTTTTCTGTCTAGGAAAGCATTTCGTATAAATCCAAATAAACGGACCCGTATGCTTTCTTGGGAATTCCTGAAGTGAGTGTTTACCTATAGGCTAAAGCATGTCTCCTTGAAAGTTTTGAGGAATTACTTAACGTTGATAAGTCATTGTATTCGTAAGAATACGATCCGAACCTAAACTCAAAATTTTGGGACATTATAGCAAGATAGGAAGAACTAGACAAACATGCAAAACAAATCATTATTACGGGTGCACACGTAATAACAATTTGTAGTGCATGCGAATCCCGGCCATTCCTATTACGCGAATAATGATCTATGTTATCATATCCTCCCAGGAATAGATTTCATGGTTTATTTCCCCTATACCTTTTGTGTTATAAAAATTTTGAATGAAATATGTGATCAGTTTTAGTCAGAACATACATACATTATCACGCGACATGATGAGTGTCATCTCGCGTTCCTACTTGCATTATTGTGAACAGTCTACCAACTGTGGCACATACATGCCTATTTTATCCGAAGTCTCATAAGTTCTTGTCTTTTCTTGTGGTACTTATAGAATGCCTCCCCGTCGCGCGGTTAATGCTAACTCTAGCAACTCCAACGTTGACCTTGCTGCACTACTTACTCAACTATTAGGCCAAATGATCCAAGCTAACAACAACAGTGATGGGTCTAATACGCAAGGGAATGGTGCAAACCCACCGTACTGCACATTCAAGCATTTCAATTCTTGCAACCCCACCAAATTCTTCGGGACGGAAGGTGCTACTGGCCTTCTTCAATGGTTTAAAAGTATGGATAGTACTTTCCTAAACAGCGATTGTCCCGAAAACCTCAAAGTCCGTTATGCTGCCAGCGTCTTCCCAAAACGAGCACTCACCTGGTGGAACGGTGAGAAACGTACTCGAGGCAACGAATCTGCTATGTCCTTATCTTGGGATGAAATGAAACGACTTATGACTGACGAGTTCTGTCCTCGCAACGAAATGAGGAAGCTTGAAGCTGAGTTTTGGGATCTCACCCAAGATAGCGGAGAGAATTTGGCTTACGCCACTCGTTTTCAAGAACTAAGTTTGCTCGTGCCCCACATGGTTACTCCCTTAGCGCGGGGAATTGAGAAATACATAGGTGGACTGCCTATGCCACTCCAAGACACCGTATTGGGAAGTAATCCCTCCACTCTCGAAGACGCTATCCGTTTGTCTGCTGTGTTGACTGACAATCACGTCAAAGCGGGTACCTTATCCAGGAAGGGTACCAAGAAAGTGGTCGACAAAGCTGCTACTTCTGTGTCCGACAAACACGAAGAGCTCAAATCTTCCCATCATGATAGGAAGCGCAAGGCCCAAAACTTTGCGGCCATCATTCCTGCCGTACCTGTGACCCGAGTTACTCCTGCGGGTCAAATTCTGAGAAATTATGTAGGTTCATTTCCCCAATGCCCTATTTGCAAGTATCACCATGCCCCGCATGCTGCATGCCGTCTATGCTCAAAATGTGGACGCTGTGGACGCTATGGACACGTTGTTACTACTTGCCATGCTCGCATTATTGTTAATCAAGCTACTCAAGGCAATCATCCAGTGCCTCTCACTGTCACCTATGGACGGGCCTGTTACGAATGTGGAGACCCAAACCACTTTCGAAACCAATGTCCAAGACTTCAAAATCAAGGTGGTCCTCGTGGACGAGCATTTAATATAAATGCTAACGAGGCTCCGACCAATGACGACACTGTCAACGGTACGTTCCTTTGTTCACTATCTTTATACATCCGTTTTATTCAATATTCATGCCAATAAAAAAATTGTGTCTCTTGCTTTTAACCAACTATTTGCTAAACCACCAACCAATCTTGATAACTCGTATATCATGGAAATAGCGGATGGGAAATCCACTACTATGAGTTCTATAACCCGTGATTGCATATAACAGCTATGCTATCACCATTCATCTCATCACTATACTTTTGTGAAACAAACCTATTATGTTTAAACTCGGTCATACAACTTGCTAGCTCTGTTAAAGTTAGTAATTATGCACGGGGAATCCCCGGTATATCAAAGGGGTGGTGGGTTAGCCGCTGGTACACCCTATACATAAACCCACTTGATATAACGAGTATAAACCATGCATAAGTACTAGGAGGAGGACCGGTTTTTGAAAATGTTTTTTTTGCAAAATTTGAAAATATGAACACCCGTGGGGTGGAGTTTTAAAGGAAAATGCCATGTCACGAGGTGATTGACACCAATATTGTTAAGAATGGTTTCATGTAGTTTACATTCATGCATGTATGAACAATTGTATGCATAAGTCTCACTATACTATTAGAGCAATTAGTTGACAACTCAACTCGAATTAGCATCGTCATCCGTTATCATACACTATTTCCCCGCTGAATCTTTCCCTGGTGAAGTAATTACATCCTAAGTCTTTTGTCATCTCTTTCCCGCTTCTATAACCTTCGTAAATCGAATTTCGGGACGAAATTCCTTCAACATGGGGAGACTGTGACATTTCAAAATTTCAGTTACAATATATTTTAAAATTATTTGAGTAAAATGTAGGTTCAGATTTACTTGGAATTTCTGATTTGATCGAAACTATTTTTGGTAGTGTAAAGTATCGAAACTATGTTCAATCGAAACTACTAGTTTCGATTGATCATAGAACTGTCGAAACTATGTTCAATCGAAACGACTTAGTTTCGATTTAATTAAATAAGTAGTTATTATGTATTTATAAAAAAATTCTATTTATTTATTTATATTATCATTATTATATATATATATATTTTTTGTAAGTTAAAACCATTTAAAAATTTTATAAAAATAAATGACTTTGAAAACAAATAAAATGATTTGACAAAAAAATGAGTTGATTTATATAAAATAATGCATTATTTCAATAAGATAATTATTTAAAAATAATTAGTTTTTTTTAAAGAAAATGGATTTATAAAATGTATAAATATTATCTGAATTAATTAAGGTTTAAAAAGAAACTAAATTTTGTAATTAAATTAAAGTCAAAGGGCTGTTTGGAATTAAACAGAACTGTAGGGGCTTGCTTTGAAATTCTTCCAGGGCCTGTTTTAAACGTTTTCAAACCCCAGGGACCTAAATTGCCAGGTTGCATTTCGTTTCCCCGGTCGCCCAGTCCCTTGGTCCGGCGGGTAAACCGCTTTTCCGGCGAGCCCGACAGCCCTGTCCCTCTACCCCTCAACACCTAAAACCTGCGCCATTGTACTCGCCGTCCTCACGCGACCATGTTCCCCCGACCAATTAACTTTTTCATCATCAGAATTCCCGCGACACCATTTATCTCCGAAGTCAACCCATGAAATTCGACCGACACACAGTACCTCCACGACTAAAAGCGGTCTCGTTTGTTTCGTATGACCTGTCCGAACCCAATTGCGGAGATAATTTCTGGTTCCATCATACGGATTTCCTTCGGGTATAAATGACCATACCGGGTCCTTCTCGAACTCGATTCTCCCTCATATCGCACTCTCTCTCTAAATCGGCAACACCCTCAGACTCGTACCCTCATTCCGAAGCCCCACCTTTAAATTGGAGTTCCAATTCGACCCCAAGGTCTGGTTCCAGTTCTGGGTACTCTCGGCTTCGTTCTCGAATTCGCAGACCCCTTCGGTTCAGGTATTATCACCACATTTCGTTCCTTAACCTTCGTTTATCTTAGTGCTAACAATTCCAATAGTCATCTTGACCGTAGCCCACTGATTCCCGGCCAAACAAGGTTGCCCGGACACGAGTCCTGGTCGTTGCCGAGAACCAGTGGACAATACTCTAATTAGTTATAATTTAATTAACGTATACCATCGCTGGTCAGTGTCTTGTGCGGTGAATGATGTGTCCCGGGTTCGAGACTTCTGGCCTCCGGCCCACCCCCCCTTTTTCTCAGTTTAAGCCCTCTGGACCCGTTTCCCTTTTCTGAACCCGGATTCGGGTCTGGGCCGACCCGGTCCGACCCATTTGACTATTTAATCTTATTTTATGTATTATATATATATTAAAATAATTAATTTAAAACCCACTTATTATTACTTATTTAAATTAATTGTTTTAAAATCCATTTAATTATTTCTAAATATTTTAACTCACTAAAAATTATTTCGAGCCCATTAACTCGACCCGTTTATTTTTAACCCAACTTTTGAACATATTCAAACCCGTTAGAATTTATAAAATAATAAAACCGACATTTTTCCTAAGTTATTTAATTATTTAAGCCCTCGGAAAATAATAAAATAATATTTTTATAAATAAATAAAAATACGCGTTATTTAAAATATAATGTTTTCACGAAATTTAAAATAGGTAATTTAGAATTTATAAAATGCAAGTGTTATTAAATATATATATATATATATATATATTTTTGAGAAGTTTAAATATTTAATTTGGAATTTTATAAAAATACAAAGTCTTCCAAAAATTAATTTGTACAATGATTTTAAAACATATAATTTTTCACAAAGGCTATTCCATTTACAAATCCACATATATTTAAACAAACATACGCGTGCGCGAATATATAATTGATACATATTCATTTACATAGGATTTTCATCGTGTATAACAACAATACAAATATCACCAACGCGCGTGAAGTAAAACCCTTGCTGCAAGGTGAGTTACATACCCCCTATTTACATTTTTATACATTTTGGGGTGAGACGTAATCTGTGCATACTTACATACAATTCAACTTGTGTTTACATGGTCACTTGTTATGCTATGGATACTTTTAGGGTGGTTTTAAACTGTGTGTGACCCACATAGTCTTGATTCCATGCCTATCACGTTAAACCTTTGTGCTTATACATACCTGCATGCTTTGGATACTTTTAGGATGGTTTTAAACTATGTGTGACCCACATAGTCTTGATTCCATGCCTATCACGTTAAACTTGTATGCTTATACTTACATGCTTACAATTGGTATACACATAGTGAATTCTCCACATTATGCCGTATCTTGCCATGTCAAACCAAGAATTGTATAAACATTTTTAATTAAACTTTTATTCAAACATATGTAAACTCACCAACTCTCGTAGTTGACACTTGTTTTGGATTACGTTTCAGGTTAAGATATGTGATTGTGTGACTATGTGTTGAAGGTGCTACACATAAGGCTTTTGGACCTAGTAAAATAATTATGTGTAATATTCTAGAATAGGGTGTTGTAACTTGAATTGTATTTGGATATTTGGTATTTAAATCTTATTAATGAATTATGCAACATTAGTAGATCATGTGCTTATGAACAATCATTCCATTGTCCGCCTCGATGATTCCGCCATCGGTCGGGGTGTGACATGTTATAAATACAATATATATGAAGTGTATGACTTTTTATGTTATGTGTTTAGTTTTCTTATTTTTTTAAAAAACTAAAGCGTATTCGCGTCGTAATTTCGTAAATTATTCAAAAATTGGTTTTTAATATTTTTTTAATTATTTCATAAAGATGATGTTTATTTAGTATATTTTCTATATTTAGATTTTAATTTAAAAAATATATTTAAGCAAAAAAAAGGGATATCGGTTTCACTATCCGAATCCGAATCCGAAATTTCGGATTCAGATACGGATAGTGAAATTCACTATACGAAATTTTTTGGATATCCGAAATTTTGGATATCCGAATTTGAACACCGCTAGTTTCTGGGGTCGTTAATTCAAAAATCTAGCTCGAAAATCGATTTTTTTTTGTCAAAAGTTCAAATTTTTTGCCCTAGTGACTCTTTGGGCCGACTGTCGAGAGTCGGTCCCACAAAGTTTTTGAAGTATATATGTTTGAAAAGGGGGAACATTTCTTTCAAAACCCTAGTTTTTACTTTTCTTCTACAACGATTCAGTCTCCTTGCCGTCAAAACTCTATATTTTAATGTTTTGTGCTGTAATTCTTGCATCGTTTTAATGTAACTTTATGATTCTATAAATGTTTCTCATCTTCATTTGTCTGATTGGTACATAGAAAAAGCGTCAACATGGTACCTTTTGATCAGCATTTAAACACAGTAGACTGCAATTCAGTGACAAAGATAATGACTGCTGAAAAGTGTATACCCATCTTGTCCAGGTCTACACATAACCATAGTCCCATCACAAAGGGGTTGCGAGTCCTTGTTACTATATATATATATATTCAAAAGAAACGAAAAGGCCAAAGGTAAAAAAGACACGCAATGTTGTGCATTAAGTAAAAATAAAAGACACAAATGTTGTGCATCTTAGTACTTAATCGATCTGCAAAGCAGAAACTCTTGAGCAAAAGGCACGTAATGTTAATGTCATGAAATAGGAAACAAATCAAAAGATACACAATGTTAGTGTGTACATATATATTACATATATATTTTTCTTTTTGGGTTCCTATGACTGTGAAGCGATTTTCTTGACAAAAACATGGCCTATAAGTCCGACGTGCAAGTAAGTCTTGCTTATTTCAATAATCAGAACATGTAAGTCCGTCGTGCCTTGTCTCTGAACCAAAATCTTTTTAAAGATACCCTAAACTTTTCACGGACCCGTACTAGTTACGCTCAATTAGATATTTTAGGATTCACGATGATCAACTTCTATGATCATGCGTTGGCATAGACCTGAAGCTCTCATCATCGCACTCAAAAGACCATGAGGACGGGTAGGTTATACCTGACAAGTGAAGGGAACATTGACTTCACCTTATTTCTACCAAAACATGATAAACCTTCGCTAGTTGTATGTTGAAAGAATGATGCATGGGCTTAAGAGAACAAGCATACCAACAGTAGTTCGTAGGCCGTGGACATCCGAATGCATTAAGAAAAGGTTGTGTGACAAGTTATGTCGATATGATTCCACATGATCAGGTTATCAGGTTTGCACGGTCTATACCCTATGTTGAAAAAGTTTTGCTTTGCTTTGCCTCGTATTTTGTTTCTCTGCTTGCTCAAAAGGCTTATTTATCTACTTTTATTGTTTCATGGGTCGTTAATTCAAAAATCTAGCTCGAAAATTGATTTGTTTAGATCAAAAATTCAAATTTTTCATTTTTATTCTTTTGCCCTAGCGACACTTTGGGCCGACTGTTGAGAGTTGGCCCTTCAAAATTTTTGAAGTATATATGTTTGAAAAGGGGAACATTTCTTTCAAAACCCTAGTTTTTACTTTTCTTCTTCGGCGACTCAGTCTCCTTGCCGTCAAACCCCATATTTTTCTGATTCATGCTTTGTGCTGTGATTATTGCATCATTTTAAGGTAACTTTATGATTCTATACATGTTTCTCATCTTCATTTGTCTGATTGGTACATAGAAACATCATCCAAATGGCACCTTTTGATCTGAAATGGATTTTGATAAAGTTAACTGTTCATATTCCTCTTGAGCCGACTGTCGTATTGAAGAATATGACAAGAATCGGCTCAAGGGTGCCGACTCTCATCCTCAAGCCAACACTCCGTCTATCCATCTATTTGTGAATATCATTCCCTTGAACGCAAGTTCATTATCGCGCCCGACTCTAAGGGTCACTAGGGGGCCGATTGTTTGATCAAAAATCATAAGGAACTGCCGAGTGTCTCATATTTGGAGCCGACTGTTACCGAGTCAATCACCGACTCTCACTTGTGTAGGTCCACTCGTCTCTCCTATGGATCAAACTCGAGACATGACGTAACAAGAACACGGAGTGCGGAATCCAACCGTGTCAATGACAGTGTATATGAGACCACTCTAACAAAGACAATCACACACAATGTAAATAATCACTCTATCAATAGCACCAGAACATAGAGTTTACAGAATGTCAATTTCCAAAGATCTCTAAAACTGAACAAATAATCATCTATTTATGGAAAAGTGTTCTGCCACAGGCAAACTTAACAAGTTCGCCTAAACTAGGCCGAACTTAACTAAAACATTACAAAATCAAAGACATATAAGATATAAACTATTACAAGGCCTATTGTCACACTTCTATGTCCTAACAGACTCCCCCTTGACAATAGCTTGATCTTTTGTCTTCATGCTGAGCTCTTCCACTTCTCCGGTAATTTGCTCCCTTCGTATACTCCATGTTTCACACAGATCTCCAACACACGTTTATATTGTAATCCCTATTCACGACATTCACTTGTAAACATAATCTCCTTTCTTTTCAGTATCAGTTGGTCTTTCTTTGAAAAGTTTATAAGGTTCATAGCATCATAGAAACAAGTTATGACCTTATTATCTTGATCTTCAATCCTTGCTTTTCTAGTGTTTACATCCACATACCACCATTTCATATTACCTAGACAATCTTGTGGTATTTTCCTCAAAGGTATCTTCTTCACTACCATGACTGGTTTGAACTTGTAATTCCAAATCACCTTATCAGTTTTAGAGTCAACACTCTTTATTCTCTTTCCCTTTTGTGGTTTAAGCTTTTCATACTTTCCAGAACCACCTTTCATCCATATCAATTTTGCAATCGCATCAGCAATACCATGCTTAGATCTATTGATTAAACACTTTGTTGCTAGACCATTTATTTCATATCTTGGTAAAGTATTGAAGTACCTTAGTCTTGGCATCAAATATTGTACACCATCAGATCTCTTCAAAGAAAAAAGATTAATTTCTTCATCAAAGAACCAACTTATAATCCTCCCAACACATCTATCTTTGTTTACATACTTTCCCTTAAGAACAGGTGGTGACGATGACACATGTAATACTTTCTTCCAACTCTTCACCAATTCTAACCATTTCTCTTTGGTCATGCCTGTATCCCTATACATCACAGGCTCTTCAGTTGGCTTAGTCTGAGCAGTGTCAGAACTAGAATCAGGCTTTGTGACATCTTCAGTAGAGTCCATAGAATCAGTCATTCCATCAGAAGTGACTTCAGGAATAATATCATCTTGGATGAAATCAAAAGGCACATTAAGACCATCACAACCTTCATACGTCAACCTTGTTGTATCTTTAGTAATCTCCAATTCTACTATCTCTCCTTCTTCTATCTCTGAGTTATTCATTTCATCTTCTAAATCATCAAACAACTCATCTAGACCATCTAAACAGTCTATATTTTCAGCTTCATCAAGATCAGAATCTTCTCTAAAGAATTCTATATGCAATCCCTCTTCATTTTGTCCTGTACTTTTATCACCAGAAGCTTCAACTTGATTTGAAGTAGACTCCCCCTGAAACTGACATATCGGAGCAACGTCAAAGTATTGACGATCACCCTTGTTCCCACTGGGATCATTATCTTCATTGTCATTTCTTTGAACTTCCTCTGTATGACAAGCATCTTTAACCACTATAGACATCCCCCCCTGAGCGTCAATATGCTCTATTAATTGTGAAATAAGAATATGCATCTCATAAATTTGTTTGCTTTGAGACTGAAGAACTTGTTCTCTCTTAAAATCATTAGCCCTTAATACATCTACTTGACCTTGAAGACCCACAACTTGAGCTTCTAGGCAAGAGACTTTGCCTTGTAGAGCAACAATCGTAGCATCCTTTGATGTAGACGGACCAACTTGTGAAGAAGTATGAGAAGGAATTGGAGTAGGAGTAACTTGTGGAGAAGTAGTCTGAGACGGTTATGGTGATATAATCAGTGATTCCCCAAAATCCATGTCATCGGCTACCTGAGTACGAGCAGCAGATATAGAAGCATGTTGGTATATTTTAAGTGACATATAGCTTTGTATAGGTCTTTGTATGTTTTTGTCATTGTAATGTCTTCTTAGTTAAGTTCTGTAACAGGTGAACTTAATAAGTTCGCCCATGCCATGTGAGTGGCAAACTTAATAAGTTCGCCTGTGGCGAACTTGCTAAGTTCGCCTGTGGCAGTTTGGTGTCTATAAATAGTGTTTACTTGTATGTTTTTATTAACGGTCTTTGAATGTATACTTGTAAGCACTTTGATTGAAGTAATACATGAAGCTTTCTGAGAATATTGCTTTGTGTGATCTTATTAGTTCGTTACGCGTTTACTCGTTAGGATTCCGCACTACGAGTGTACGTTGTGTTTTATACGAGTTGTGTTCGATCTTTAGACCTGCTGGGACCTACAATTGGGATCAGAGCTATTGATCTTGATTGGAGATCATCGTGTGACACTGTTTCGATCTAATTGTGCATCAAAAAGTTGAGATTTTTTAAGGTTTTGTGTATTGCTGGGTTCTATACAAGTATCGATCTGATTTAAGCCAAATTCGTCGATTTTGAAGAAGTTTTTGTTGAAATTGATCCGATAGATTTGTTCTAATTCATGTTTTGATGAATCCTACGGTTTGAATTTGATTGATTCCAACAAATATGCAAGATTTGATGATTTTCAGCTTGTTTGGCGCGTTTGGGTAATAAAGAACACTTCCTCTGTGTTCTTCAGCTGCGTCTAGCAAACTTAGTTTTTCTGTTACAACAGGCGAACTTATTAAGGCGAACTTGTTAAGTTCGCTCCTTCCTGGTTAGGCAAACTTGCCTAAGTTCGCTTAAGGCAGATTTTTCAAATTCTTCTAAGTGTTGAATTTCAAGTTTGTGAAGATGTTAACTTCTACTCAAGCAAGTGTAAGAAATATGATAAACATTTTGAACTATGACAATGAAATTGGTACTCCAACCAAAAATCCCCAAGATTGATGAATCTGAAATACTACTCAAACTGGAAAAGCCGGTTTGAAAATTATATCAACATCAATGATACTAGTATGTGGATTCCTATTGCTGAAGGATATACATATCCAACTTATACTCATACGGGTATATCAGATACTGCAAAACCAGTTTCGGCTTTCACTGTAGAAGAGAAGACTTTGTATGATAGAGATAAAAAGGAATTAGCTACCTTGTCTATGTGTTTGCCTTTGGACATTTACCATACCTTCAAGAAATACAAACCTTCTCGTGATCTTTGGGATGGTTTAGCCAAGAGATGTGAAGGATCAACTGACATCAAGAAGAGCAGAAGAGAGTTACTAAAGAAACAATTCAGTGTGTTTAAGCATTTTGATGGTGAGACAGTTGATGAATTTATGTCCAGATATTATCACTTGTTAAGTGAAATGGTAAAAAATGACATTACTTACAAGAATGAAAAAGTACTTGAGAAATTTTTGGATGCTTTACCTGCTCATTTTGAAATGTATTCCATAGTTATCAAAGAACATCCTGAGTTTGATAAAATGAGTCTTGAAGATTTAATGGGAAAGATTCAGTCATATGATTTGAACAAAAAGAAGAAAGACACAGTTTCAAGATCCAAGCATTTATTTTGGAAAGAATGTGCCTCCACCAAAGTCTGGTATTGCTTTATTTTCAAGGGAAATTTCTGATAATCAACGTTCAAAGGAGAGTTCATATGGGGAATCTACATCTTGTTTTGTTGCTTCAAGTTCTAGATGCTCGAAGAATTGTCAAAGTGAAATTCATTCATGTTCACCAAATATGTCTCCTAAAGCTGTTGATGACATGATGGCCATGATTGCTTCTTTTCTTACTTCTTATGAAAATTTTATTGGAGGTAAGATAACAGATCCTGATATGATAGAGGAAGACTTCAAACAGCTGGATAAAGATGCTCTTGAAGAGATGAATATTTAATGGAATATGGCATTGTGGATGAGGCAAGGAAAGGAACATCTGAAAAAGGACAGGAAAGAAATTCATCAGAGCTACTAGTAAGACAAGAGTTGGGTTGGATAAGTCAAAAGTGAAGTGTTATAATTGTAAAAAATTTGGGCACTTTGCTAGAGAATGTACAAAGCCTAAGGTTCTGTATCAAAACTTATCTTCAGGAAACAAGAATAATCAGAGTGGTCAAAGTTCTTCTACAGCTTTGATTTCTCAATAAGATGAAAATTATGATTGGGGAATTCATTTAGAAGACATTGCTTCTCATGTTAGTCAAGCTTTTCCTGCAGAAGTTCACATTGAAGAGGGTTCTAATAGTGGTTCATCTTCAGATAGTGATACTAGTGATTCTAGGATTGTTGCTAGAGGTAATGAACCTACAAGTCAAAAGGTGGAAGCTAAAACAGAAGTTAAAGTAACTACTGAAGAGCTAGTGAATGAGTTTGGAGCTGCAGGAAAGGTGACAGAAAAGATTGTTGAGATGTTTACCGAAGCCAGTGGATTCATGGCTGACACTAAACAGGTAAATAAGGTTATTTCTGATCCTTGTTCTAAATGTATTGTTTCTGATTTGAAAATTCTGAGATTGTGTGATGACAACACCAACCTCATTTGTGACTTGAAGGCAAGCTATCAAACTAATCAAATTTTGAAAGAAAATAAGAAGCTTTTAAATGAAAGAATTAAGTAATTGAAAGATGACATCAAAGTTTTACAATCAAAAGTAAATGAACAAGCTTTTCAAATTGATGTGGCACACTCTGAGTATGAAAAGAAAATAAATGAGCTTGTCCAGTCACAAAGTGAAGTCACCAAGTTGTTAAGAAAGCTTGAAGGTTATAAGAATTCCAGTTTCTTATTGGAATACTATAATAACAAAGCTATTGGTGAAAATGTTGTTGGTGGAGTTGGTTTTTGTTCTTAGGAAGATAAGAATGTTGGGGGAGTGGGATATTGTCCTCTATTCAATGGTAATTACACATCAAGGAGTGTTGGAGAGGTAAAAGAAGAAGAATTGGAACCAAACACCATTCTTAAAGTCAATCCGGTTACAGGAGAAGATATGGTTTATAATGATTCCAGTGATGATGGGTGTTTTGATTCTGAAGTTGAAGGAAAAGTAAAAGAGTGTAAGATAAAGGAACCTGTTGTTATCAAGAAAGTAACCAGCGATAGGTGCATTTTGACAGAACCTGATGAGGACATTGAGCAACCGAAAACAAAACTTTCAAAACCTTTTGTGAGTGCAGGTTTTGATTTTCAAGAAGTTCATGACATTGAGAAAACATCAAATGTGAATTTTATAAAAGAAAAGGTTGTTTTGGAAAAATAAAAGGTTGTTCAATCGTCTAACACTGCTTCTCAGTGTGAATCATCTTGTTCAAAGGAGGTTCAGAAAGAAAGATTTGTTCGTGTTTACAAAGAAAGGCATGCATGTTTTCATTGTGGAGTAATTGGACACATATTGTTAAATTGTTCAAACAAGAATGTTGGAAAATGTCTAGAAGATCCTAGATTGGCTAGACCAATTGTTAAACCAACTCTTGTGAAGAAGGTGATGAAACCAGTGTAGAAAGTTGAGGTGACGTCATCATCAAACAAACCTGTGATGGAAACAACATCAGTAAAATCTGTGATAAAAAAGTTGAGGTCAATAAAGAGATGAAACCTGTTGTGAGAGTTTCAGACGATCAAGTCAATTCAAAGATTAACTCGTCTGGAGTTAAAACAATTGTTTCTTCAAGTGGTGAAACAAAAGAATGAATTAAATTATCACGACCACAAAGAAGAAGAAGAAACAAGAAATTAAAGAAGCTCTTAGAACCGTCAATGGTAAAAAATGTTAGTGAAGGTTCTGAGAAGTCCAAACCAAGTGATAATGATCATTCAAAGTGGAAATCTAAAGTTTCTGAGTCTGATTCAGTTACAAAGTCTCTTAGATAAGAGAATATATTTGATTGTACTTTAAAAGAAATTGTTTATTTTGATGAGTCAGGCCGACCCAAGACCGCTATGGCTTGGGTCTCGATTGCTAAGTAAAATTTTATGTTTGTATGTAGGGAACTCCAAGGAGGACTGTTGGCAATAACTAGTATGTTGACAGTGGATGTTCTCGGCATATGACAGGCAATCTTAACTTATTGCAGAATGTGAAAGAAATTAAAGGCGGATATGTAGCATTTTCTGGAAAGAAAGGAGGAAATATTTCTAGGCAAGGCACATTTTCCAATGGATGTTTGAGCTTTGAGAAAGTCAACTATGTGGAGCAGCTTAAACATAATCTGTTATCTGTTTCGCAAGTCTGTGACAAAGATTTCTCATTTCATTTTAAAAAGAAAGAGTGTTTGGTTCTAAAGCCAGGGTTTGAGATTCCTGAAGATTGGATCCTTATGCATGCTCCTAGAAAGAATGACACTTAAATTTTGGATATGAGTACTGCAACGACAACTTCGTCGGTTCCAACATGCCTTCTTTCTACAGCTTCAGAGTCCGAATTAACTTTATGGCATCGGAAGATGGCTCACATTAATCTTTACAAAATGAATCATTTGGTGAGAAATGGGCTTGTTTCTGGTGTTCCAAGCATGAGGTTTCACGTGTCCGAAGACTGTATTCCATGCAGGAAGGGGAAGCAGCATAGGAAATCTCATAAATCAAAGTTGACAAATTCAATTGTGACTCCTCTCAAGTTGCTACATATGGATTTATTCGGACCTATTAGTATCAAGAGTGAAGGTGGCAAATCATATTGTTTGGTGGTGACTGATGATTTCTTGAGATTTTCTTGGGTGAAATTTCTTGCTTCAGAAGATGAAACTGCAGAAATTCTGAAATTGTTGATTATAGGGCTGGAGACTCTATTCAATTTGAAGTTCAGAAGAATTCGTAGCGATAATGGAACTGAGTTTAAGAATGGAGTAACGAATTTATTCTGTATTAAGAAAGGTATTCATCATGAGTTTAGTGCTCCTTATGTTCCTTAACAGAATGATGTAGCTGAACGAAAGAATAGAACGCTGATTGAGACGGCTCGTTCAATGTTATCTGAGTCTAAGCTACCCGTAACTTTTTGGGCAGAGGCTATCAATACGGCTTGCCATGTTCTTAATCGGGTTCTAATTGTGAAGCGACACAACAAAACATCTTATGAATTGCTGAATCGTCAGAAGCCAAATCTTGATTATATTTTGCCTTTTGTAATCCTTGTACTTTGTTGAAGACTCGAGATGTTCAAACAAAATTTAGTTCAAAGAATCATCCAACAAAAAATATTATTGGTGATTTGAATGCAGGCGTTCAGACTCGTCATAGAACTCTTGCTGAAAATTCATGTTTGTATGCTCAGATTGTGGATAAGGGTATAATGGAGACGTGTTCGCATGCGTGTTTTATATCTCAAACTGAGCCAAGCAGTGTGGCTAATGCTCTTGATGATGATTGATGGATAGAGGCTATGCAAGAGGAGCTAGCTCAATTTGACAAACTACATGTTTAGGATTTGGTTGACTTGCCAAAAGGCTCTAGATCAATTGGAACAAAGTGGGTTTTTAAATGTAAACGTGACGATCGGGGTGTTGTGGTTCACAATAAAGCAAGGCTTGTTGTCCAAGGTTTTAACCAACAAGAAGGGGTCGATTACAAGGAAGTTTATGCTCCGGTTGCGAGGACTGAGGCTATACGTTTATTTCTTGCCTTTGCATCTTTCAAAGGATTTAAAGTTTTTCTGCTTGACGTGAAGAGTGCTTTCCTTTATGGAAATGTTAAGGAAGAGGTTTATGTTAAACAACCGCCTGGTTTTGAAGATCCAAAGTTTCCATATAGAGTTTTCAAACTTGATAAGGCGTTATATGGTTTTCATCAGGCTCCTCGTGCTTGGTATGAAACTTTGTCAGTGCATTTGCTAGAAAATGGATTTGAACGTGGTTAGATTGATTCAACTCTTTTCATAAGGAAAACAGGGGGAGATATCTTACTAGTTCAGGCGTGTGTTGATGACATAATTTTCGGGTCGACAAATGTTAAAATGTGCAAAGATTTTGAGAGGGTTATGAAGCTGAAGTTTGAAATGAGTAGTATGGGAGAATTATCTTTTTTCCTAGGTCTTCAAGTGGATCAAATGCACGATAGATTTTACATTCATCAAACCAAATATGTGTCGGATATTGTGAAAAAGTTTGAGATGACAGATGCATCAGCTTTTAGTACTCCAATCCCTGTTAACCACAAACTTGGTTCTGACTCAAAACGAAAGGATGTAGATTGTCGGTTATATAGAGGAATGATCGGATCTTTGATGTACTTGACTGCGTCTAGACCTGATATTATGTTTGCTGTTTGTTTGTGCTCGAGGTTTCAATCTAAACCGAAGGAATCTCATCTGATTACTGTAAAAAGAATTTTTCGATATCTGAAGGGTAAACGGAAGTTAGGGTTATGGTATCCTAATAACTCTGATTTTGATTTTAAAGCACTTACAGATTCAGATTATGGAGGTTGCAGTTTAGATTGGAAATAAACATCTGGTGGATGTCAGTTTCTTAGAAACAGATTAGTGTCATGGCAGTGCAAAAAGCAAACTTCTGTTGCTATTTCTACTTGTGAAGCTGAATATATTGCAGCGGCTAGCTGTTGTTCCCAAATCTTATGGATCCAACAACAACTTCGGGATTATAGTCTGAACTTCACAGAGAAACTGATGATGATAGACAATACCGCCACGATGTCGATCACAAATAATCCAGTAAAGCACTCGAAGACAAAGCACATTGAATGTCAACATCATTTTATTCGAGATTATGTAGATAAGAGACTCATTGAGTTGGTGAAAGTCGACACAGACAACAATTTTGCAGATCTGTTTACTAAAGCATTCGATCGGTCACGGTTTGAATTTCTTACTAAAATGATTGGAATGTTTAATCCTGCTTGAAAAAGGTTTTCAAAATGATTTTCATGGAAATTTTTGTTTTCATTTTAAAAAAAAATTATTTTCTTGTTTTTAAGTTTGTTAGTCGGCTTGCTTTCTGAAACTCCAAACAAATTTAAAAAAAAAATCGACACTGTTTGAAGGTAGAGAAGAAATGATAGTACATCAGTAGGTGATTATACACACATGACCATAGAATGACTACATGGTTTCTGTACTTATGATTATGCTCAAATGATTTGATCTAAGCTTCTCAGTTTGCACGAACAGGAAATGACTGTTTCATGACTGCCTGACATTTTAATTTAATAATTTGTATATATTGCATGTAATTTGAATTGTCAGTAGGCTATAAACGTTTTTAGACCATTAGTAGTGTGAAAACATAATGATGTATGTCACAACTGTGATTTGAACACATGGTATGCCGAGTGTGTGTGTTAAAAGATCATTATCAGATATAGAATATGAGGCTTTAAGAACTTCATGAGACCAGTATCGGACTATATTGATTAGCAAAAGTTTTCGGTTCACTTCACTACCTATGCCCCGAAAAACATGCAATGTGAAGTTGGACTAAGATATGTTTCTGACGACATTTGTTAGAACATATGCTAGCCCTTGGATAATTTATCTTGATTCCGTTGAATATATCCAGATAACAGTTGGATCACACTACCCTGTTTCATTGAATCAGTCGATTCCTTGATCATTCTTATGTTGAAGAATTCTATCGGTACAATCTTTCTGTTGATATGAATCTTGATACTTCATCCAAACCAAGCAATATGAATCATTCGATTCTGAATCATTCTGGTTCCTTATATCCTTTGGGGTCTGCTTCTTTTCCTATGCTAATTGAGATAGTTTCATCCTGGAGAGTGATTTAATCTTTGCATAAGACTCATATGTCTTGAAGATAGTGCAATTTATATTTATGTTGGCATACTTGTGGGGTACACATTTGTTTTCATATAAATGGTACTAACTCACAAGAACGAGGGATAAAAATATTTTTAGTTTCAAATCTTATAATGCTGACAACTTGAATTTACATGTAGTATATTTCAAATTCGGTAAGAATAAGTCGGCATGTCATGATATGATCCTATTTACTTTGAAGTTTATTGCGTATCATTTCATGATTTTCAAAAGTTTGATATTTTGTGAATGATAAAATTGTATTGGTCCTGAGAATTTCATTGCAAAGATATCACGGTATGTTGCACAAAGTTGCATGCTTGTTTGCTGAACTGAGATTTGTATATACACAGAATGCCATAGGTCACCTTAGATCTGCTAGGGATTTATATCCAGAATGTGTGTGATTCATCAAATGTACTGATATGATCTTCTTGCTCATAGTGTTCGACCAAAAACATGTGTTTCAGTATGTACAGATAAATCCGAAAATATTTTTGTTTGTTTTTACTTCTGTTATTTCATATTGAAAAACACAAAAAAAATATTAAATGTGTTTTAGAATAAACTTTGCAAAATCAAAAATATTTTAATTCTTGTACAGTTTATTCAAAATTAAAATTCCAAAAAGATTTTCTTTCTATCTTCCATGAAATCATAACTGACAGGATTGCATCTTATTTTTACAGGTTGAAGGTTTGAAGGATGTTTTGAGAATATGTCTGGAATTTGAAAAAGATCAAATTTTTCATCTTGAACTTAAAACTAGCGAACTTGCTAGTAAGTTTAAGTTCGCATGGGTGGCGAACTTATTAAGTTCTCTTGGTAGGCGAACTAGTTTATAGGGTATAAGAGTACAGTCCAGCGAACTTAGTCGTTTACCCTTGTTTGACTTTGAGCGAACTTATTTTGAGCGAACTTGTTGACCTTTGCGCGAATTGTTTTTTCTGTGTAGTAACTCGGTGTTTGTCTGGCTAATTCTTATTCCAAATCACATTGCGAATCTATTGAAGGTAGAATTTCATGTTTTCATTCAATGATTAGGTAGATTCGATGGTATTCGGACTTAGGGTTTGCATAAAATCTGTTAGTTTCTAGTTCGGAGTGTGTTTGTGGTTGGAATTAGAAATTGATGGTTTATACATGATAATCGGTTGATTACGATTGGGTTGTATGCTTTGGATCTTGTTTTCATCATCTGATTTGAGATATTTGATTTCTGTGTTGCTTAATGAGTTCTAGTGAACTTAATAAGTTCGCCACAGGGACTGTAGCGAACTTATTAAGTTCCCCACGGTGTGCCTTAGGGTTCAAGACTTGGTATTTTTTTTGTTTGTTTGTCAATTTTATTTTTGTTAAATTTTTGTTTTATTTTTTTCTTGTTTATGTTTAAATGCTAAAGTCTAACTGTGTATTTTTGTGTAGATCATGGACAAACGGGTTGAATACAAGCATAATCAAGTAGTTTTACTGGATCCTGATCAACCAGAGGTAGTTAATTACCGTCAGATCATTACTTTCTTGAACAGATCAAGACTGGGGGTTGCTTTATCTGCTAATCCATTTATCAGCCTACAATACATTCAACAGTTCTGGGATACAGCTGACCATGATTGTACAGTTGAACCAAATGTGATCCGAGCTATAGTGAACAATCAGGCTATTGCTATTTCAGTTGCAACAATTAGAGAAGCTTTGAGTCTAGGTGGTGATGCAGAGGATCCTATTAGCCTTCCAAATCATTTAATTACTGGATGTTTTCACCGTATGGGCTATAGGGGTAAGGCTAATGACGCACAAGCAAGGAAAGGTAGGTTAGTTGGACAATGGAGATACTTCATGCACGTGATAATCCAGTTCGTGACTCCAAGGAAAGCATGAACAGATGGTTTGAAGTCTGCTTTACAAGGTGCAATGGTGGCACTAACTCTAAACAGACCATTCAATTTTGCTTCTTGCATTTACAGAGAGTTAGTTGCACAGATAAATCCACCAGAGGGACAAGATTTCTTGATGTATCCAAGATTTCTTCAAGTCATTATTAATCATTTGATTCCAAACCTACCACCGTTGAATCCGAGACTCACACAAACTCCAATGACAAAAAGAATTTTCTCGGATTGCAACACAATCAAAAGACGTGATCCAGCTTTGATTTCAGTTCATACACCGTTGTTTTGTCACTTGATTAATCCTAATTATGTGGCTCCACCAAATGACAACTAGATCAATGTTGATGCACAACAGCAACAACCAGAACAGTAACAACAACATCAAGCACCACAAATTCAAGCACATGTTTAAAAACAACAACCTGAGCAGCCACAACAGTAACAACAAAATCCTGAACCTGATCGTCATGAAGTTATTGGTGAACACGAGGACCAAGTAGAAAATGCTGAACAAGTGGATGTCAATCCACCATCTCCACAGCTAGAAAATGTAGAGGCTGTTGAAACTAGCACTAGTTCCAGTTCAAGTTCAGGAGATACTATTGAAAAGCAAGATGATTCTAGTGATTCTGAAAAGACAGAGATGGATTTCAGTCCTGAGCATTATGCTCAGTTGGCTGCTCATCCAAGAATTCAAAAGAATATTCCAAGGAGAAAATCAGCTCGGGGTCCTCCTCCTGGTGCTGTACTAGGAAAGAGACAGTTACATGACGAATCATCTGATTCAGATTATGTTCCTGACCCTCCAATGACAAAGAATTCCAAAGCTATCGAAGGGGCATCTAATGTAATTGATGACTTAGTTTTTGTGGATTCTTTGTTCATCTCACCTTCACATACACCGACAACTTCACAACTTTCTACTTCTAGGATAGATCGTCTATTCCTCATCAAACAGAAGGTGAAAAAGACAAAAAGATTACAGTTTTAGAACAAAAGGTATCTACTTTAGAAGCTCAAGTGGTTGGACTTCAAGGTCAGATAGATGTACTAAGAGAAAATGATGCTAAGCGTCAACAACAACTTAATTCTCAAAGTGGTCAGATTGCTGAGATAGAGATCTTAATATCTCAGTTGATTAAGCGCCTTGACGCTAAGGGGGAGAATCCAGAGAAGCCAAGAGACGATACTTGTCATACTGAAGGTATACAAAAGAATAATGATGATGATGAGCCAGATATGGATAAAGGCAGAAGTAAACGTCAAGACGCTACTGGTACAATAATAATGGTGCTACTAGTGGTGCTCTTGATATTGTTCCTATATCTAGTGTTCGTGGTGAATCTGGTGGCTCTGAAGATGATCATCAAGATGAACAAGATAAAGATATTAAAGCCATTACGGACATGTTAAATGATTCATTCTATGAAGATTTTGATGGTGATCTTGGTGATAAGCTTGATTGTTTAGATGATCTTGATGTTCTGTTTGATGATGAGGAAGTGTCGGATATTGAAGAAGGAGAAATTGTGGAGATAGAGATAGAGAAGGATGATATAGATACTACTTATGAAGGTGTAGACGGTGTAAAGGTGACACTTGACTTTGTTCAAAACAATGTGATTTATGAGGCAAGTTCTGATGAATATGAAGATGCTGTGAACAAAGAACCTGAGGTTGCAAAGCCTATTTCTCCACCTTTTTTATATAAATATACTGGTATGACTAAGGAAAAGTGGCTAGAGGTAGTGAAAAGTTGGAAGAAAGAACTACCTGTGACACCATCATCTCCCATTAAAAAAGAAATATATGTTAATAAAAGTCACTTCAATGGAAGAATTCTCAGCTGGTTATATGAAGAATAATTCAAATTGATTGCTTGTAGGTCCCTTCGTGTGTGTCGGATCGTTGCATGCAAGTGGTCTACTAGTCCGACCGGGTGCGGAATACCCATGACTAGGCGGAGAGTCTAACTAAAATAAAGTAAACCAAACACGAGAGTCACAATAAAAGCTCTTTCTATTATAAACACTCAACGGTTACAGAGAGATTACAAATTACGTACTTAACAAACTGAGTTCGTCTAAGGTATGAGTTCTGCGTACTTATCCTCTGTGAACCAAACCTATTTATACAGACCTGATACCTGCGCACTTAGCAAGTGCGCAGGACCAAATGCTCTTGCGTACTTAGCAAGTACGCATGGGTCTTCCTGCGTACTTGCTAAGTACGCAGGAGCTTTCTCCTGCGCACATGTAAGTGCGCAAAACACTTAGAAGAAATGAAACATACACTATGTAAAAGTAAATACAACTCGATAAACTATTACATAACGACTCTTACATACAAAGACAAATTACAGACATTAGAAATACAAACTAAGACTCTATCCAGAGTGTTGTCACAGTAAAGTGCATCAACAAACTCCCCCTTGACAACAGCTCGGGATCTTCATCGTCTTCAGTCTTCAATCTTCAGTCTTCACAGCACTGGTCCCTTAGCTTCCATCTTCTTCTTGTAATCAAGGCAGAACTTAATCACCTTGTCATATTTAGAAGCAAGGAGCTTTGTCCATTCGTCCGTGTGGACACAGTAGCGTTCCGCTAGTACCTCCAGATCTTTCACAGAAAAGTTGATGAAGCAGACTTCATCAAAAATTCTGATCAGTTCTTTTGGTACTGTGTTCCCACTCTCGGAACGAACCTTTCCCATGATCACAGCCTCGCCCGTTTTTGGATCTACATACCAGTACCACATGTCACCAAGAATATCTTGAGATGACTTGCTCAAGGGAATCTTAGTTTCACATTGCACTGGCTTGTATACCAATCTTTTTATGTGCTTCTTAGTCACAGGATGTACAGCGTGCTTATCCTTGACTCTTCTGGGCACTTGAGTCTTGAAGTATTCAAATTTCCATGAACTTGCTTCCTGTTGTAGTGTTACCCACAAACCCATTGCTACTGCATGACTCGAGTGACTCAGCAGGTCGCGGTTAGCGAGGTTCACAAGGTCGTACTTGGGCAAAGAGTTGAACGCCTCACTGGTTGGTTTCAAGTATTGAACCCCCCCAGATATTTTGATGGTGAACTACTGTTTGTCCTCCTCGAACCTAACAGCCAAGATCATACATGTAGCTCCATGCTTGTCTGTGATGGACGTCTTTTGCCACACGGGAGCTGGACCCTTAGATGATGCAGAAGGCATGTATTTATCTTTGGGTGCCTCGGGGTCCACATGTGTAGGGTCGACTGGGGAGGCTTCAGTTGTAGCTTCAACATTACTTGCCATGTCAACTGAGCCTGTGTCGAGCAGAGATTCGAGCGATGGTACTTCAAAGATCTCACCATCCTCTAACTCGTACTCTCCTTCCCCGTCGCCCTTGGGAATCTCTATCACCACATCCTCATCTTCATCATTCCAGTCATCACCAGAGTCGATCTCTCCTTCTTCTAGATTGAAGAGAGCATCGATCTGTGCTTCTTTAGAGTAGTCATGCTCTAGATATAGGATCTCATCATCAGATAAGTCCTTAAGTACTCCAGCCATTGACTTCCCTTTATCACCACAATCACCAGATGTATCACCACCCTCTTGCTGAGTAGACTCCCCCTCAGCCATTGGAACAGAAGAGATGGGCACAATCTCCAAAGCTTGGTGCTCACCTCCACTAGGACCGGCTTCAGGATCCTTGTCTTTATCATCATCCTTAGTCAAGTCGACTGGATGACAAGGCTCAGCACCAGTGGATTTATGTTCTTTCTCTTTCTCCTTCTCTTTCTCTTTCTCTTTTTCTTTCTCCTGTTCTTTCTCTTTCCCTTTCTCCCCCTGAGCAACAAGATTCTTGGTCAGTTCTTCAACTAATTTGACCATCGCTTCATGCTCTTTTCTCTGTAAATCCATCCTTAGCTCAAGTGAAGTTCTGTGGCCTAGAATCATTTCATTGGTTTTCATCAACAGCTCGTTCTGTGCCATAACATTCTTCAGTTGCTCATTTGTCCCTGTTCTCTGGCCGTGGAGAATCCTAACTTCATCGGCCAGGGAATTAATCTGTGCTTGTTGAGCATCAGACTCCTCCTTTAACTTTTGAATGGTCTTCAACAGTTCAGCAACTTGGGTCTCTAGGACATCGATCCTTGCATCATACGGATCAGAATGCCTAGATGATGAGGCTTCAGCATTATGGATGGGGGAGGAGAAGATTGTGTCAAAGTCAAACCCTTGTGAGAAATCACCATAGTTGAAGGGTTGACCTGACGGCTCAGTGGTGTGAGGTGGGTGTGGGGATGTAATGATGGGAGTGGGTGTTATGGTTGGGGTGATGGTGACTGACTCCGTGAGAAGTGGAGTAGTCACTGTCACCTGGACGGATGTTTTAGGGAGGGTCACCGTCACAGGAACCTCCTCTGTGACTGTCGTGACTGCCACATCAGCTTGAACTTGTGGCCTTCTCCTCCTTTGGTGCAATTGATGTTCTGGTGGGGTAGAGGCTGAATCTGGACTGGCAGCTGGAACTTGTACTTGCTGCACAGTCGGGACCTCTACTACCCTGTGGATAGCAACCTCTTGCCTATCTCCCCTGTTCTTATGAATGCTTTCCCGTCTTTGTCTTTGTACAGCAGCGTCAGAGTCAGAATTTGGCTCATATTCGCTGCTTGAGCTTTGTCGCTTTCTTTTGGAGGACGACTCAGGTAGGGTTACCTTAGTCGTTCTCCGTGGGTCTACCTGTGATGGTGCGTCATCAGAATCAGAAGAATTTGATTTTGTTGCTTCTGAATCGGATTCCTCAGCACCACCATCACCGCCTTCGTCGTCTCCATCCTCAGACGAGCTATCATCACTATCATTTTCCTCATGGTGTTGTTCTTGTTGCTCATCGGAGTGTTCACTCATGTCAGGTTCCGAGTCGTGGCTATACCATCTCAAGTCTTCAGGTGCCACATATGCTTCATTTAGAAGGTGGCCAAAGAGTTCTGTGTGCACAGGGGTAGGTTCTACACTGTCTGGCTTCAGAAATTAAGCAAATACTCTTTTGTCCACCCGTTTGACTTGCAGTCTCTCCCCTATAGTAGGAAGGTTTGGCAACGCGTCATTTATCAAAAGTTGCACAAACCGAGGGTATAACAAGAACCGAAACCTCTCCGCTGTGTTGATCTGGTCATTGATGGCCTTAAAGATGTAGCGGGAGAAGTTGTAGCCCATGTTGAGAGAAAGGCCGACCATGGCTGCTGCAAGGTCATGACCCATGGCATCTTTCCCAGCTTTCCTAGACGAGATGCACACGATCATGACGTGGGCGAAATACCGCCATTGGTCTAATACCCACATCTTTTTATAAGAAGCATAGTCCCTTGCTCCGACGTATCCCATTCGTTGCCTCTAACACCCATCCACAAAGTAGTCTGGATAGGCTGTCGGGTCGGTAGCAAGGTCTCTGAACTGCAGGACCCTTCTAATGGTATCTTCAGAAAATGCGATAGCTTGACCTGCAACAGTAGCCCTACTGACATTGGGGGATACCGTGCAGTCATGCTCCGCCGTCTCCCAGAATTGTTCGAGATAGGGTCTTGACACGATAGGGTCAGCAGAAATGGCGTAGCTGATTCTTGAACGGTTCAAGAAATCAACTATGTCTCTATACTGCAACGCTGCACCCTTCCATTCTGGTTCAGTGTTAGCTAACAGGTTGAATTCGTTAGAAAACGCCCGAGCCATGATCTGCAAAAACACACAGAAAACCTAATCAGAACAACACGTATCATTGGAAACGGATAAACATGACTCAGTATAGCAGTTACTCAATGAAGTGAATTTCAGACTTAGGAAATTTTGCTAAGTGTTGGTCCTGCGTACTTAGCAAGTACGCAGGAGTTTGTTCTTGCGTACTTAACAAGTACGCAGGAATTACTTCTTGCGTACTTGTTAAGTGCGCAAGACTTGTACTTAGCCAAAATTCCAGAAGTCTCAATTTCAAACAGAAGTGAGGCATTTCCGTGGATTATGGTCACCACAAGGTCGAAATACTTGATTAAGACCTATGGGACCACTATCCACCTCAAGTAACTGCTAAACTCGTCAATTTTATGACCTAGATGACAACCCAGTGGAAACAACGGTCAATCGAGGGTCAAGGCCAAAATCAAACCATGTTAGGGACAAATTCGGAGTCAATAGGTTTCGATTAGTGATTATTAACAAGTTTTAGGTCTTAATTTGTATTTAGAACACCAAAATCGGTCAATAATTTCACACTCAAAACCGTCGATGAATCGGTCGAAAACATGGGATTTAATGGATGATACGGACCGAGATTCTCACCAAGTAAATGTTTGATGATGATTAAACAATGAGTGGGACGAAAAATCCGGTTGGAACACTCGAAATTTTTTTGAGGAAGATGGTCGGAGGGAATATCACAGGAGAAAACGATTTGAAAGTGATAAACCCTAAAAAATTTTCTACGTCCTGTATTTATACCCAACACATATTGGTCGTGCGTACTTACTAAGTGCGCAGGACTTAACTCCTGCGTACTTACTAAGTACGCATGACTTAAGTCTTGCGTACTTGTTAAGTACACAGGGTTTACCTCATGCGCACTTATCAAGTACGCAGAGACCCTTATGTGCGCACACTTTCAACTCAAATTATGAAGATTTTAAGTCAAATAACGAACAAGATAAAAGCGTTCAATCAAGAGGAATCAAAATCAATTCAGGAAGGTTAAATACAAATATTTTTGGCTTTTCTGAATAAAGTTGAACTATGCATAAACTTAAAATATTTTTGATCTTTTCTCATAGAAATATACAAGTATTCACACAAACTATTTTTGATCAAAGACACGAGCAGAGGATCATATCAGGCTATCTTTTAGCAAAAACGATACAAAATAAACATCAAAGAATATGGGATCATGTCGTGGATTACTATTTATTCATACGTAATAAGCATATAGACAAGTAATTCAAGTTGACAATATGATAAGATTTGAAACTATAAGCATCTTTGTATCACATTCTTGTGTATTAAGGTATTATTTATAAGATATACAACGTGTACCCCACTGATATGCTATTCTAACTTGCACTATCTCAAGGCATCTAAGATTTTTCCAATGATTTTCTAAATTTTCATAATGAAGCTACATCTATTAGCACAGGAAAAATCAAGCAGAATCCATAAGGATTATCGGGAATCATAAGATTCAGAATCGAGTGATTCATTTGTCTTGGTTTCATGTGATTTTCTTCTTTGAATATCGGGATGATGATTCAGGATAATAGATATGGTGTTTGATTATCAGGTAAGGGGATCCAACTTTTATCTGGATTTGATTTCAATGAATCAGGAGTGATTCAAGGGTGAATACATGCTCAACGGTTAATGTAGAGACATGTCTTGATTCAATCTCTCCTTGCATACTTGTGAGTATGGGCAGTGAGATGAACTGCATTAATTGTGCTAACGACATAACCCGAAACTGATCTCAAAAGAAAATTATTGCCAAAATCTAACATCCTTTATCTGATAATGATCTTTTCTATTCTTTTACGCACACACGCTTACAAACATGGGTTCAAATCACGGTTGTAATTTAGATTTAGTTTCCACACTACTAGTTATTCAAAGACGCATACAGCCTACTGACAATTCAAATTACTTGTTAATAAACAGATTAAAAACATAATAATTTAAACAATTAAGTAATCATGACGCAATCATTTCCCATATGAGCAGTCTATTGTGTTTAGATCATTTCTGATGTACCATCATTTCCTCTTTTCTCAAGTTAACTTTGAAATTTTCTCCATTTTCTATTTTGTTTTTTTTGATTTTTGTAAAATATTTTAAAAGCTAAAAGATCTATACAGAATATTTAAAAGAATTAAAAATTTAACTTTCATGAATTGAATTGAGTTAAGAAAACTTAGTTTTCACTCAGGATTGAACATTCCTATCAAGTTGACAAGATGCTCAAAACGGGATCGATCAAATGCCTTTGTGAAAAGGTCAGCAAGATTGTCATCCGTGTGAACTTTTACAAGTTCAATTAAATGCTTTTCAGCACAGCCACGCATGAAATGATGGCGGATCTCTATATGTTTAGTTTTGGAATGTTTCACCGGGTTATTTGTGATGGACATGGTGGCATTGTTGTCAATGAATAGTCCAGTGAAGTTTAATCTTGTTCACTGAATCCATAGTATCTGAGAACAACTGCTCGATGCAGCAACGTATTCTGCTTCACAAGTTGAGACAGAAACCGTTGACTGCTTCTTACACTGCCAGGAGACCAGTCTGTCTCCTAAGAATTGACATCCACCAGAAGTTGACTTTGTGTCAAGGTTACAACTGCCATAATTTGAATCAGTGTAGGCTTTGAAGTCGAATGACTGCTGCTTAGAGTACCAAAGACCTAATCGGGGTTTCCCTTTTAGGTATCTGAAAATTCTCTTCACGGCTATCATATGTGACTCCTTTGGTTGAGACTGAAACCTTGAGCACAAGCACACAGCAAACATTATATCGGGTCTTGAAGCTGTGAGATACATAAGTGATCCGATCATCCCACGGTATAATCTGTTGTCTACATCCTTTCCATCTTTGTCAGGATGCAAACCATGATTGACTGGGATAGGTGTACCATAAGTACTGCTATCATTCATCTTGTATTTTGATAAGATGTCCTGCACATACGTAGTTTGATGTAGATAAATGCCATCCTCTCTTTGACTGACTTGCAGACCCAGAAAGAACGACAATTCACCCATATTACTCATTTCAAATTTGGACTTCATCACCTGCTCGAATTCCCTACACATCCCTTCATTGGTAGACCCAAAAATGATGTCGCCGACATATACTTGTACAAGAAGAATGTCACCTCCTGCTTTCCTAATGAAGAGAGTCGAGTCAATCTGTCCACGGTCAAAACCATTAGACAGTAAATTCTTAGATAATGTCTCATACCATGCCCGCGGTGCTTAATGAAGACCATAAAGTGCTTTGTCGAGCTTATACACTTTATTGATATTATGTGGATCTTCAAAACCGAGTGTCATAGACTTCTTCATGAACTTTACCATAAAGGAAAGCACTCTTCACATCAAGTTGATAGACCTTGAAGCCGACATATGTGGCATAAGCCAAGAACAGTCGAATGGCTTCAATTCTAGCAACTGGGGCATATACGTCTGTGTAATCCAAGCCCTCTTGCTGATAAAAACCCTGAACAACCAATCTTGCTTTTTTCTTCACAACAACATGACGATCATCCGTCTTGCATTTGAACACCCATCTGGTTCCAATTGACTGAAAGCCTTTTGGCAAGTCAACCAAATCCCACACGTGCAACTTTTGGAATTGAGACAGTTCATCTTGCATCGCCTCAATCCAGCAGTTGTCAGTAAGAGCCTCCTTCACATTCTTCGGCTCTAACTGGGACACGAATGCAGCATGCAGACATGTTTCCATGACACCAGTGACAAGTATCTCTGTGTAAAGACTGGTGTTCTCGGTGATGGTTCGATGACGAGTCTGAACGCCGGCATTAGGATCACCAATAATATTGTCAATTGGATGATTCCTATGCACTCTCGTCTCCGGTACAATTGGTTCCTGAATTTCTGGATCAAGATTCGTGCTTAACTCCCCCATTTCCTGTGTTCCAGAGGAAGAAGATTCAATGTTAATTGGATCAGCTGGAGCTTCATTTCCTACAGTTGTGTTAGGATTAGCTGGAGCGTCATCTCCAACGACAAGAACATCTTCACTGTTATCACTGTCATGAGTTCCAGATGCAGATGCAGCATTGGAATCAGGAGTTACAATCGGTACAGTAGCACGAGTAGAGAAGCTGGAGTCATCGCTGCCACCCAATAAATCATAGACATTTGCAGCGTCATCTGCAGATATATCAGGAAGATTGAATGACTTGAATAGCGCATCATAATCAAAACCCCAAGCTGGACCTGTTGGTTCGGGTGGAATGTTGTGTTTACTACAATCCACTTCAAACCATTCCTCGACAGTACAAGTTCCTATGTTGTACACTCTCTTGCAAGGCGAGTTGGCAACGTATCCTAAGAAGATGCCTTCCACCGCTTTTGCATGAAACTTAGACTGGCGGTCTTTGTACTGTAGCAACAAGGAGCAAGGACTACCGAAAGGAACTAGGTAATCAAGATTAGGAAGTCGATTGTTGATCAACTCGTAACAAGTCTTCCTATGCCTCTTCAGTACCAGAACTCTGTTTAAGACGTGACACGTTGTATTAACTTCTTCTGCCCAGAAAGTGACAGGAAGCTTTGCATCCGATAGCATAGTCCTTGCAGTCTCAATCAGTGTTCTGTTCTTCCGTTCAGCAACTCCATTTTCTATTTTGTTCTTGTCGGTCCCTTCGTGTGTGTCGGATCGTTGCATGCAAGTGATCTACTAGTCGGACCGGGTGCGGAATACCCGTGACTAGGCGGAGAGTCTAACTAAAACAAAGTAAACCAAACATGAGAGTCACAATAAAATCTCTTTCTATTATAAACACTCGACGGTTACAGAGAGATTACAAATTGCGTACTTAACAAACTGAGTTCGTCTAAGGTATGAGTTCTGCGTACTTATCCTCTGTGAACCAAACATATTTATACATACCTGATACCTGCGCACTTAGCAAGTGCGCAGGACCAAATGCTCTTACGTACTTAGCAAGTACGCATGGGTCTTCCTGCGTACTTGCTAAGTACGCAGGAGCTTTCTCCTGCGCACATGTAAGTGCGCAAAACACTTAGAAGAAATGCAACATACACTATGTAAAAGTAAATACAACTCGATAAACTATTACATAACGACTCTTACATACAAAGACAAATTACAGACATTAGAAATACAAACTAAGACTCTATCCAGAGTGTTGTCACAGGAAAGTGCATCAACATTGCTATCAAAAGAACAGATGGTGTTCAGTACTTAAAACCAAGACAGAAATACCTAAATTCTTTACCAAGATGTGAGATGAATGGATTAGCATCAAAACCTTTGATAAATTGATCTGGTAATGGTATTACAGATGAAATAGCCAGGCTGATCAGAAGAGAAAGTGATTTGGGAAAATTTGAATATTTAAAACCTCAAAAAAGAGTGAGTAGAAAAGTAAATGATCCAATGTTGAACAAGAATGTTATCAAGTATAAATACAAACTAGTGAAGACTCTAAAGAGAATCCCTTTGAAGAAAGTTCCTCATAATTTCATAGGGAATATGAAATGGTGGTTTGTGGATGTTAATACTGGTGAGGCAGTGATAGAAGATAAAGATGGGAAGGATATATACAGATTCTATGATGCTCTGACCTTGATAATTTTTCAAAGAAAGATCAGAAAACTTTAAAAAGAAAAGAGATCATGTATACAGGAGAATGGAGAGAACAAGCCATGCAATACAAGAGGGTGTTACAGCTATGTATTAATCAAGAACTTTATGTTGGAAGCAATTTTTTGGAGAGTCGGAAGAACTAGTGAAGAATACAAGACCAAGCTAATGTCAAGGGGGAGTCTGTTGGTATATTTTAAGTGACATGTAGCTTTGTATAGGTCTTTGTATGTTTTTGTCATTGTAAGGTCTTTTTAGTAAAGTTCTGTAACAGGCAAACTTAATAAGTTCGCCTATGCCATGTGAGTGGAGAACTTAATAAGTTCGCCTGTGGAAGTTTGGTGTCTATAAATAGTGTTTACTTGTATGTTTTTATTAACAGTCTTTGAATGTGTACTTGTAAGCACTTTGATTGAAGTAATACAAGAAGCTTTCTAAGAATCTTGCTTTGTGTGATCTTATTAGTTCGTTATGCGTTTACTCGTTAGGATTCCGCAGTGGGAGTGTACGTTGTGTGTTATACGAGTTGTGTTCGATCTGTAGACCCGCTAGGACCTACAAAGCAGACATTAGCTTCTTTGATTTTAGAGAAGGTATATACTCAGAATCAGACGACAATTCATCCCGTAATGTTCTTTTACCAAGTACTGCACAAGGAGGAGGACCCCGAGCAGACTTGCATCTTGGTTTCTTTACTTTTCTTGTACTGACAGACTTCATTCTTTTCCCAGCATTTGCCACTGGAATGTTAGCCAGTCTGTCATAATGATTTGAGCTGAAATCTTTTGTAGCTTCCTAATCAGTATCCGACTCATTATCATTAGCAGGTTCAGAAGAACTCGTGCTAGTATCATTGACATTTCCCTCTTGATCCTTTGGAAGAGAGTGAATTTGTTCTTCTTCAACGTTATGCATGTTCTCATCATGTTGATCATCATGAACATAAACTTGAACCTCATCATGAACCTCCACATTTGGTTCTATTACATTGTCTTGAACTGGTTCTTGAACATGTTTTTGATGTATTTGAGGTTGATGTTGCTGTTGTTGTTCTTCCGGATTAATCCAATTATCATTAGGTGGTGCAACATAATCGGGATTAATTAGGTGCCCAAATAATGTAGGAACTGGGATCAGTGCCGGATTCTGATTATGCTTATATTCCACTCTATGATCCATCTGTACATGGCAATGATGAATTAGCAAAGTCACAAACATATTAAAACAATAAAGAAAAAAAAAATTAAACAATTTTTTTTTTTGCTAAGTCACAAAACACTACTGCACAGTGAGGCGAACTTAATAAGTTCGTTTAGAGTTGCAAGAGGCGAACTTATTAAGTTCGCTCCAAGCACTTAACTAGATCAGAAATCCAAAATTTGTCCAATCGATGAAATCTGAAGCAATAAGCCACCCAAATAGCTACTATACCCACCGATACAACATAATACACCATCAATTTCATTATCAAGCCACAACAACCCTCTATAATCGACAAAACAGATACGACGCAATAAAACCTATGGTCAGATCATAAACTTGATTCATGTGAACAATTTAACGGTTAAAAGACCTTGAATCTACCTTGGTTTGTAGCGCAAACACTTTAATATCAAAAGATTAACACACAACAATTGATTGTTCAACCACAGAATTTAATCAGAACAAGTTCGCTTAACCCACGCGTAAGTTCACTTTATAAGTTCGCTCAGATTTGAAATTGGGTAAACGAACAAGTTCGCCTGAACTTATATATATACTCAGTCACTAAGTTCGCTTACCAGGCGAACTTGGTAAGTTCGCTTACTTGGTGAACATGATAAGTTCTTTTAATCTCAAACACTTAGAGAATTTTTGAAATTTCATCCTTTTCAACCATCAACTTTCAAACACCGATCCTTTTTGTCTTCCACCTGGAAACTGTATCTGATCCAATCCCGAACATAAAAAAATGTGAATTTACATGGAAGCCCGAAAGAAAATCTTTTTTGATTTTTGAAAGCATTAAAAAAATGAAATTTAAAACTAATAAACGAAACTAAAAAGCACATCTTTTTGGATTTTATCTATACAAACAGAAACACATATTTTTGAGATTTTTTTAAATAAAACAAAAAAAAATATTTTTGGTCGAACATCATGAGTAAGAAGATCATATCAGTAAACGAGAAAGTCGTCACACAATCTAATTAGATCTATGGGTAACCTATAATCCAAATTCTCACATCTCACAGTTGTATTTCTTACAAACTTTTCAGATCATATTCTTTTCAATTTTTACACTTAGCCATGAAATGATACGCGATAAATCTCAAAGTAAACAAGATCAGATCATAAAATGCTCAAATATTCACACCGAAATTGCAATATAAAGCATGTAAATCTAGGTTGTCAATATTATAGAATTTGAAACTACAAGCATTTTTCTTCCATGTTCTTGTGATTTAAGGTACCAATTTGATGAACAACAACGTGTACCCCACATATATGCCAACAGAAATATAAATTTGCACTATCTTCAAGACATATGAAACTTATGCAAAGATAATATCAATCTCCTGGATGAAACTCTCACAATTAGCACAGGAAAAGAAACAGATCCCGAAGGATATCAGGAATCAGAATGATTCAATTTCTTGGTTTTGGATGTATATCATGATTGAGTGTAACAGAAGAACTCTTCAGTAGAATGAAGGATTAAAGAATCGATTGATTCAATAATATAGGGTAATGTGGTCCAACTGTTATCTGGATATTCAATGGAATCAAGATATTGATCCAAGGGCGAGTATATGTTCCAACAGATGTTGTCAGAAACATATCTTAGTTCAATATCACATTGCATGTTTTTCGGGGCATGGGCAGTGGAGTGAACCTAAAAATTGTGCTAATCAATATAGTTTGATACTGGTCTCATGAAACACTTTAAGCCTCATATTTATATCTGATAATGATCTTTTAACACACACACCCCGGCATAAATGGGTTCAAATCACAGTTGTTATCAAGAATCATTATGTTTTCAAACTACTAATGGTCTAAAAACGCTTCTAGTCTACTTACAATCTAAATTACATACACATATCCAAATTATTCATGAAATAGATTTTCAAGATTAGAGCATTTATGACACTCTCATTTCTTGTTCATGCAGACTTTGAAATTTAGATCAAATCAACAAAACATAAACACAAATTATCATGTCATATCAACAGGTCATCTATGGTCATGTGTGATAGATTTTCAACTCATGTACCATCATTTCTTCTCTAACTTCAAATGATGTCGAATTTTATCTTTTTCATTTGTTTGGAATTTTTATAAATAACTGAAAATAAATTCTTCCATGAAAATTATTTTTTAAATTAAAGTAAAAATAAATTGTCATCAGTGTGTACCTTCACCAGCTCAATCAACCTCATATCTGCACAATCACGAATAAAATGATATCTTATTTCAATGTGTTTAGTTTTATTTTGCTTAACAGGATTGTTAGTTATGGACATTGTGGCATTGTTATCTATGAACAAAGGAGTGCAAGTAAAAATCAAACCGTAGTCTCTTAATTGTTGTTGGATACAAAAAATTTGGGAACAACTTGAAGCTGCGATGTATTCTGCTTCACATGTTGATATGGAAACTGTGGTTTTCTTTTTACACTGCCATGAAACAAGCCGATTACCTAGAAATTGGCAACCTCCTGTCGTAGATTTCCTGTCCTAACAACAACCTCTGAAATCTGAGTCAGTATAAGCATTTAATTCAAAATTAGAACCATGCGGAAACCATAATCCTAATCTCAGTTTCCCTTTCAGGTACCGGAAAATACGTTTGACTGTAATCAGATGAGATTCATTTGGTTTTGATTGAAATCTGGAACAGAGACACGGCAAACATTATATCTGGTCTTGATGTGGTTAAGTACATGAGAGATCCAATCATTGCCCTGTATAAGCGGCTGTCAATATCCTTTCCTTCCTGATCTAGATTCATCTTGTGATTTACAGGAATTGGAGTATCGTATGGGGTACAATCTTCCATCTTGAACCGGCTCAAGATGTCTTTCACTTACTTAGACTGATGAATAAAGAAACCATCCTCTTCTTGATTAACTTGCAATCCTAAAAAGAACGATAACTCTCCCATAGCGGACATTTCAAACTTCAATTTCATGACACTCTCAAACTCTTTGCATAACTCTTCGTTAGTTGAACCAAATATAATATCATCCACGTAGATCTGAACCATCAGATAATCTCCCCATGCTTTCTTGATGAACAAGGTTGAATCAATTTGACCACGATCGAAACCATTGTCCGAAAGATGCTGTGACAACGTTTCATACCACGCACGAGGTGCTTGATGTAGACCATAAAGAGCCTTATCTAGCTTGAATACTCGTGAGGGATACAATGGATACCCAAACCCCGGTGGTTGACACACGTAGACATCTTCTTTAACCTTTCCATACAAGAAAATACTTTTGATGTCCAATTGATATACCTTAAATCCTTTAAACGACGCAAATGCTTGAAACAAACGAATTGCTTCCAAACGTGCAACCGGTGCGTACGCCTCAGTATAATCTTTACCTTCTTGTTGATTGAACCCTTGAACTACCAATCTTTTCGATTGGATACATACCCTTTGGAAGATCAACCAAATTCCACACCTTTAGCTTATCAAACTGTGCAAGCTCTTCTTGCATCGCTTCAATCCAATTGTTATCTTGAAACGCCATCTCCACATTTTTCGGTTCGCTTTGAGAAATAAAACAAGAATATAAGCAAACATCAAGTACTCCAGTATCCCTAATTCTAGAATATAAACAAGTATTTTCATATAAAGAGCGAGTTTGAACTCCATCCAGCAGATTCCCAATGATATTTTTCACCGGATGATCTTTCAATTCTTTTATGGAGGCCACCTCAGGAACAAGTAGAACATCAACTTGAGTAGTTTCCTTTTGAGAAAGAACTTTTTGAGTAACTGGAATCACAGACTCCAGATTTGTAGGAAGCTCCCCCTGAACATGTGGAGAAGAAGACAAATCATCAACAATTAACGGATCAGCCAAAGAATCCTAAAAAAGTGCTTCATCATCTTCACTCTCAGACTCATGAGTTCCCGAAGTAGATGATACATTCGGATCAAGGTTAAATGAGGATGAAACGGATAAGGAACCATGGATCTTGGTAGAAAACCACAATCATGGTCACCATGACAGGACTCATATAACAATGCAACTTCGTCAGCAGATAAATCAGAAGTAAAATTGAAAGACTTGAATAAGCTATCTTAATCAAATGCCCACTCTAGACCAACCGCCTTCTGGGGAATAGATCGATTAGAACAATCGATATTGAACCATTCTTCAATATGTCGTGTTTCCTTGTTATACACTTGTTTATTCAACGAATTGGCAACACAGCCCAGAAAAATTCCTTCGATCGCCTTTTCGCTAAACTTGGAAGAAACATCCCGGATATTCAGAAGAGTACACGGATTCCCAAAAGGAAGAAGGTAATTTAGATTAAGCTTCTGATTGTTTAACAATTCATAACAAGTCTTGTTGTGACGCTTCACAGTCAGAACACGATTCAGGACATGGCATTCCGTATTCACAGCTTCGGCACAAAAAGTAACCGGTAGCTTAGAATCCGCCAACATTGTTCTTGCTGCCTCAATCAGAGTTATGTTCTTTCGCTTAGCAACACCATTTTGTTGAGTAACATATGGCGCACTAAACTCATGATTAATTCCCTTTTGTAACCAAAAGAAACCCATCTTGCTATTCTTGAACTCGCTGCCATTGTCACTTCTAATACGCCTGACTTTCTGTTTACAAAGATTTTCCAAACCAAGAATCAAGTATTGAACTGTCTCAGTTGTTTCAGCCTTGGTTGCTAAGTGCTTGACCCACAAGAATCTGGAAAAATCATCCGTTTTCACCAAACAATACGATTTTCCTCCAATGCTACGAATACTTTTCGGCCCAAACAAATCGATATGAAGTAACTCTAGAGGAGTAACAATATAATTTTGTTTCTTTGATTTGTGGGACTTTCTGTGCTGCTTACCCTTCTTGCAAGGAATACAGACATCAGGCACAGAAAATTTATTTTCGGAATACCAGTAACCAAATCATTCTTCACTACGTAATTCATTTTTTTGAAGTTGATATGAGCTAGCTTCCGATGCCAACGAATAGAGTCAGATTCAGATGCTTTCGAGAGTAAACATGTAGGAATCGAATCCATTATTGTAGCAACACTCATGTCCAAGAGATATGTGTCATTTCTTCTCGGAGCTTTCATCAGAATCCATTCTTCAGGTATCACAAATCCCGGCTTCAAAATGTAACATTCAGAATCATTGAAATGGAAAGCAAACTTCTTGTCGCACACTTAGGATACACTAAGGAGATTGTGCTCGAGTTGCTCTACATAATTGACTTTCTCAAACTTCACCTTTTCATTCTTCAGCGTTCCTTGGCCTGTTATGTACCCACCTTTATTCCCTACAAAGGCGACATAACCACCATCCATTTTAATAACATCTTCAAGCAAACGAATATTTTTTGTCATATGTCGAGAGCAACCACTATCCACATACCAAGTATTGTTGAGAGTCCTCCTTGGTTGACCCTACATAAACAAAGGAAATTAGTAAGAATCGGGGACCAAAGCCATTTTGGTCTTGGGTCTACCATTAGCATCAAAATAAACAATTTCAAGCAATTCTCAATCTCTATTATCATCCACCCTAGATGATTTAGGCAAATCTGTAGGTCCCTCGGGTGTGGTGGATCGTCACATGCAAGTGGGTCTACCAGTCGGACCGGGTGCGAAATGCCCGTTACTAGGTGGAGAGTCTTACGAAACAAAGTAAACCGACAAGATAATCACTATAAACGTTCGTCTATTATAAACACTTGAAGGTTACAGAGAGAAGTACTGAGATTACAATTTGCGTATTTGCTGAGTCTAGGATTGAGTACTTATCTACTGTCAACCATTCCTATTTATACATGACCTGATGCCTGCGCACTTAGCAAGTGTGCAGGGCAAAATGCTCTTGCGTACTTAACAAGTACGCAAAGGTATTCTTGCGTACTTGCTAAGTACGCAGGAGTTTTCTCCTGCGCACATACAAGTGCGCAAAACACTTAGAGAATTACGCAACATTCAATATGTAAAAGTAAATACAACTCGATAAACTAATACATAAAGACTCTAACATACAAATACAATTACAAACATTAAAGTACAAACTAAGACTTTATCTATCCAGAGTGTTTGTCACAGGAAAGTGCTTCAACAAACTCCCCCTTGACAACAGCTCTGGATAATCTTCAGTCTTCAGTCTTCACATCTTCGGTCTTCACAACACTTGATCTTTAGCTTCCATCTTCTTGTATTCAAGGCAGAACTTAATCACCTTGTCATATTTAGAAGCAGGGAGCTTTGTCCATTCATCAGTGTGCACGCAATAACTGTCTGCTAGTGCCTCCAGATCTTTCACAAAGAAGTTAATGAAGCAGACTTCATCAAATACTCTGATTAGTTCCCTCGGCACTAAGCATCCACTTTCTGACCTCACCTTTCCAATCACCACAGCCTCGCCCGTCTTTGGATCTATGTACCAGTACCACATGTCACCAAGAATATCCTGAGATAACTTGCTCAAGGGAATCTTAGTTTCACATAGCACTGGCTTGTATACCAATTTCTTTAAGAATTTCTTAGTCACAGGATGTCTTGCTGTCTTATCCTTGACTCTCTTGGGCACCTGAGGCTTGAAAACTTCGAATTTCCCAGATCTTTTTTCCCGCTGCAGAACCACCCACAGACCCATCGCCACTGCATGATTAGAATGACCCAGCAGCTCTCGGTTTGCTAGGTTCACAAGGTCGTATTTGGGTAAGGAGCTGAACGCTTCACTGGTGAGTTTCAAGTATTGAACCCCCAGATCTTTTGATTGCGAACAGATGCTTATCCTCCTCGAACTTTACAACCAAGATCATCCATGTTGCTCCTTATTTGTCTATTATAGACGTCTTTTGCCACACATGAGTTGGACCCTTTAATGAAGTAGAAGGCATATATTTTTCTTTCGGTGCCTCTGGGTCCACAGGTGTAGGGTCAACTGGGGAGGCTTCAGTCGAGGTTTCCATATTACTAGCATGCTCGACTGAACCTGTGTCAAGCTAGCTTCGAAGGATGGAAATTCAAAGATCTCTCCATCTTCTAACTCGTACTCTCCTTCCACGTCACCCTTGGGAATTTCAATTACAACATCCTCATCATCATCATCCCAATCGTCACTAGAGTCGATCTCTCCTTCTTCTAGATTAAAGAGAGCATCGATCTGTGCTTCCTTGGAATAGTCAGGCTCTAGGTATAGGATCTCATCATCATATAAGTCCTTAAGCACTTCAGCCGTTGACTTTCCTTTCTCACCACCACCACTAGATGTATCACCACCTACTTGATGAGTAGACTCCCCCTGAGCCATTGGAATAGCAAAGATGGGCACAATTTGGTGCTCACCTCCACTAGGACCGGCTTCGGGATCCTTGTCTTTGTCATCATCCTTAGTCAAGTCGACAGGATGACATAGTTCATCACCAGTGGGTGTCTTTTCTTTCTCTTTCTCCTTCTCTTTCTCTTTCTCTTTCTCTTTCTCCCCTGAGCATCAAGCTTCTTGGTCAGTTCGGCAATTAGTTTGACCATCGCTTCATGCTCTTTCCTCTGTCCATCAAACCTCAGCTCCAAGGACGACCTGTGACCCAGAATCATTTCATTTGTCTTGATTAGGAGCTCGTTCTGGGCCATGACGTTCTTCAGTCTATCATCAGTCCCCGTTCTCTAGCTACATAGGATTCTAACTTCGTCTACCAATGAATTAATCTGTGCTTGTTGAGCGTCAGACTCCTCCTTTGATTTCTGAATAGTTTCCAATAATCCAGCAACTTGGGTTTCCAGAACATCTATCCTTGCAGCATTCGGATCAGGATGTCTAGATGATGACGCCTCGGCATTGTGAATAGGGATACCAATCTGTCACACCCCCAATTTCAACTAACGGAGTATTACCGTTTGGGAAGTGACAAACCAGGATCTCAGACACTAGTTACATTGAACGACTCTACATGGGACTCAAAATGAAAATATCTTTTAAATCAGAGTATCAATGCGGAAGCGTAAAGAAAGTAAATGCGCAAAATACACGCGCCCAAAACCAAAGTCCAAACGTCCAATCAAACAAAGTACATTAAAATAATTCAATCAACATAAATAGACACAAAGCAAAGCAGTTGAATCCCATGCATGCCCTAACGTGCACCTGTGTCTTAGCTTAGCGTCCTGAGAAAAACATGTAAGAAAAAGTGTCAACACGAGGTTGGTGAGTTCACAGGTTTCAAATAAATAAGTAAATGTTACCAGATTTATGATCTTTCAATATGTATCTATAGGTAGCTAACCTATGTTCGTGTTTTAGCTCAAGTGCTCGCAACCGAAACTGATTGTTTGTTTATTGCCTCCTGCCAGGTTCTATCAATACTGGCCATGTGAATAGGCTAACATTTCACCCGTTCGATATCCGATCGAGTTAGCGCGACTAACGCGGGTGGGATTTGTCAAACCCAGTAGTACTACTAAACATTACCTCGCTAAGATCCATATTAACGGTTCGAAATAAGATGAGGACTTTCTGTGATAGCATGTTACACTTAGCTTTAACATTGATAGCATATGAAATACAAAATCTAAAATCAGTTTAAGCATGTTTTCTCCCCCAAGTTAAAAGTAGTAAAAAGGGGCCGTGAAACTCACCTGCTTGGCGTTGAAGGTAGTTTCACACTAGAAGTAAATTGGAACCACGAGTGTAAGTCTCAAACGACTTACGAATGCCATAAAATTATAAACACATAAATTAGGGATAAAGCTTGGGAATTGTGACAGCGACACGGAAAGAGGAACGTCCTAAGAAGCGTTCTAATATTCAAGAGTAAACGAACGGGTCCACGGGGATATAAATTCCTTAACTTATTATTATGATATATATATATATATACACGTTACGCGACGAAATGACAAAAATAATAATAAATAAAATCGAGTGTTTTGTCATTCACAAAAATTAGGAAAATAATATAATTTAATATATTATTTTTATATTCGAAAGAACATTCTAATTACTCGTTTGGGGTACAAAATAATAAATATATTATTTTTATGAACGTAGCAATGCGAGTAAATAATATAACTATTTATATTATTATTTAGTTTCAGATGTTACACGAGGTTGTAAAACGATACGAAGTAATATATGTATATACATTATTAAATAACACGAGTCACGGTTTGAAACTAAACGTATTATTTTATACAAATTTGTGGCTTAAAATAATATATCATATTATTTTTACTTAGGGATAATAGCAATAAATTATTTATAAAAGTGGGTATAATATATAAAAATATGTTAATAATTCAAACCTAAGCCTATGGGTTGTTTTCCGGGTAAAAACACAATTGTATAATATTATAATATTATAGGGTTTGATTTTTATTAATTAAATATTAACAGAAAAATGTTTAAAAATGATTGTGGGAGCCCGGACTCGAACCCGGGTCTCTCCCACACACGCACAAGTCACTAACCAGTCCCGCCCGCTAGGGAATCGCGTTAGATACCCAGATTAAATCGTTTTAACATACAACTCCAGCGTGTTCTTCTCTCCCATCGTAATCGAGCCAAAACCAGTCCCGATTCCTTTGATTTGGATATCGATCGAACCAAGAAACATGTGGGTTTTGCTGATTAGGTTATTGCGAAACTGTTGGTTAGGTTTAATTGTAAAATCGATTAGTAAAAGGGTGTTTAATTTCGGAATGAGCACCGAAACCCTAGAACAAGGTCATGAAATCGATTTGAACAATTCTGATGTTAGAATTCATTGAAAACATAGGGCTTTTAGAGAATAAAGGATTTTGAACCTGGCCATGATGTTTAATTAGATTGAGATTAAGTTTATGACTGAAATCCCCAAATCGTTTTTATGAAGAACCCTAGATTATGAACTGAGTTGAATTCGATATTAAAAATGGTTGGATTCATAGGGCTTTCGATGAGTGGCCAGTTTCGAATCTAACCACATACGTTGATTGGATTATAATCGGTTCCGGGATAGTGATCGATTAAACTGTAAACGCATGAACCCTAAATTCGGGTTCATGTTAAAATCGTTACCGCAAGCCTTAATTATGATAGGGCTATTGTTCTAGAGATTGAAACGAAGCTATAGATGAGATCAATTACCAGAATAGTTGATGGATTGATAGAAATCGAGCAAATGCAGGTCCGACAGTGAACAGCTTGATCTCCGGCGACTTCCTCTGCTACTCCGATCGAATTGGCGTGTGGGATAGCTTCTGTGTGACTCGTCTGGTGTGCGCAGGGGTTTGGTTTGCGAGAATAACATACAAACAATTCGAATTTGGTAGTAATTGATGAGGGTGTCAACGGTTATGAAACGAACGGCCATTTTCGATTAATTCGCATGTAATGCAGGTGATTAAGGCTCAATGATGTTCGAGAATGTTAATAATGCCCGTAGTAATTAAGAGTTTCAACGAATTTCAGTTAAAATCCACGAATTGGAAAATCAAGGATCGAACTTTGACTTCTAAAAGTCAACTGAAGACAAATTGGTCAATTTTGACTTTTAGGAGTCAATTTATTCAGTTTAGTATAATTACACAAAGTTTTGAGTTGATATTGTGGCTGAATTAGTCCTTGAGGTTAGATTTGATTAACGGGGTTAAGTTTTTAATAAGAAACTTAACGGAATAGTTAACGGGGTTAACTTAAAAAGTCGGATTGTCACATCATTCCCTAGTTGAAAGAATTTTCGTCCCGAAAATTAAAATAACTAAAAAAAAATTCTGGGGTTTCACATCATTCCCTAGTTGAAAGAATTTTCGTCCCGAAAATTAGATAGTACCTTAGGGATTTGACGCGGAGTGCTTGAACAGATTAGAATATTTGCGCATCATCTGATCCTCGCGCTCCCAAGTAAATTCTGGTCCGCGTTTCGAGTTCCAACGGACTCGAACAATAGGGATTTTACTGTGCTTTAACGATTTGACTTCCCTATCCATAATTTCCACAGGTTCTTCGATGAAACGTAACTGTTCATCAACATGTAGTTCCTCCAGCGGAACTGCGAGTGATTCATCTGCTAGGAATTTCTTTAAATTTGAGACGTGAAAAACGTTGTGCACACCACTAAGCCTTTCAGGTAAGTCCAGTTGATACGCGACTGGTCTGATTCTCTTTAATATTTTGAAAGGTCCAACGTAACGAGGATTCAGTTTTCCTCGTTTCCCGAAACGAATGATACCTTTCCAAGGTGAGACTTTGAGCAAAACCATGTCACCTATTTGAAATTCCAAAGGTTTACGGCGTTTGTCGGCGTAGCTCTTTTGACGATCCCGAGCTGCCGGCATACGGTTTCTAATTTGAACGATTTTTTCGAAAGTTTCAAATACAAGTTCAGGACCTGTGAGTTGGCTATCCCCAACCTCGGTCCACAAATGGGAGAACGGCATTTCCGTCCATAAAGTGCTTCAAATGGAGTTGCCTTGATGCTAGTGTGATAACTGTTGTTGTAGGAGAACTCCACCAACGGTAGGTGAGATTCCCAAGTGTTACCGAAATCGATCACACAAGCTCGTAGCATGTCCTCCAGAGTTTGGATAGTACGTTATGTTTGACCATCGATTTGAGGATGGTAAGTTGTGCTCATATCTAGACGCGTGCCTAATGCTTTATGCAATGACTGCCAGAAACGGGAAGTGAATCGTGCATCACGATCCGAAATAATAGAGATTGGCACTCCGTGCCGAGAGACTACTTCTTTCAAGTATATTCGAGTGAGTTTATCCATTTTGTCGGTTTCTTTGATTGCTAGAAAGTGAGCAGATTTTGTTAGGCGATCCACAATTACCCATATAGTATTACATCCGGTAGGGGTTCGGGGTAATTTGGTAATGAAGTCCATGGATATTTGTTCCCATTTCCACATGGGAATTTCATGTTGCTGCAGGAGACCGGACGGTTTTTGGTATTCAACTTTGACCTTCACGCAGGCCAGGCGGCCTTCATCTTCGGCCACCAATATAGTACTTTTAGATCATGGTACATTTTATCGGAACCCGGATGAATGGAGTAACGAGATTTATGAGCTTCATCCATAATCAGTTCCCTTAAATTTCCGAACACTAGAATCCATATTCGTTCGACAAAGTAACGAATTCCGTCAGATTTTACTTCAAATTGTGCTTCCATGCCGCGAGTACCTTCTAACAGTAGGTTATCTTCTTTCAAGGCTTCAAGTTGAGCACTACGGATTCTGTCAGGCAATCCAGGGTGAATAGTGAGTTGTAACGCTCGAACTCGTTTGGGTTTCGTTTCCTTTCGGCTTAGTGCATCAGCCACAACGTTAGCTTTACCCGGATGATACCGGATCGCACAGTCGTAATCATTTAAAAGTTCAACCCAACGACGTTGTCGCATGTTCAACTCCTTCTGCTCGAACATATGCTGGAGGCTCTTGTGGTCGGTGTAAATTGTGCATTTGGTACTGTACAAGTAATGTCTCCATATCTTAAGTGCAAAAACTACTGCTCCCAACTCTAGGTCATGAGTGGTGTAGTTTTTCTCGTGAACCTTTAACTGACGTGAAGTGTATGAACGTAGCAATGCGAGTAAATAATATAACTATTTATATTATTATTTAGTTTCAGATGTTACACGAGGTTGTAAAACGATACGAAGTAATATATGTATATACATTATTAAATAACACGAGTCACGGTTTGAAACTAAACGTATTATTTTATACAAATTTGTGGCTTAAAATAATATATCATATTATTTTTACTTGGGGATAATAACAATAAATTATTTATAAAAGTGGGTATAATATATAATAATATGTTAATAATTTAAACCCGAGCCTACAGGTTGTTTTCCATGTAAAAACACAATTGTATAATATTATAATATTATAGGGTTTGATTTTTATTAATTAAATATTAACAGAAAAATGTTTAAAAATGATTGTGGGAGCCCGGGGTCTCTCCCACACACGCACAAGTCACTAACCAGTCCCGCCCGCTAGGGTATCGCGTTAGATACCCAGATTAAATCGTTTTAACATACAACTCCAGCGTGTTCTTCTCCCCCATCGTAATCGAGCCAAAACCAGTCCCGATTCCTTTGATTTGGATATCGATCGAACCAAGTGTTGGTCCTGCGTACTTAGCAAGTACGCAGGAATTTCCTCTTGCGTACTTAACAAGTACGCATGAATTGCTTCTTGCGTACTTGTTAAGTGCGCAAGAAACGCACTTGGTGAAAAATTCCACAATTTGAAAAATTCAACAGGAGTTCAAACAACGGGTAGATTAGGTCACCACTAGGTCGAAATCGATGATTCTAGCCTATGGGACCAACATCAACGCCAAAACATTGCTTTACTTGTCCATTTCTGATCTAAATTAACACTCAGATGAAACGAGGTTCAAATGGCAAAATCAAAGACTAAAATGGATGATTAAGGGTCTAGCACAGGTTCTATACAATATTTAGTTATCAAGTTTTATCAAAACAACCAATGATTTGTTCAAAACCACGATTCAAACCCTAATCAATTTTATAGTCGAAATCGGTCCATACTAAGTGATTATGTGGATGGATTAAGCCTAGTTTCTCACCGATTGATTGTAATGAAATGATGAAACTGGCAACGGGACGAAAAATCGGTTTAGGAACACCTTAATTTTTGAGTAAAAGTCGGAGGGAATTTGAACCGGTTTGAAAGTGATGCAACTCGGAAATTTTTCTAAGTCCAGATTATATACCCGACGCAAAAAGGTCGTGCATACTTAGCAAGTGCGCACGCTTTAACTCTTGCGTACTTACAAGTGCGCAAGACTTAATTTGTCACACCCCCAATTTCAACTAATGGAGTTTTACCGTTTGGGAAGTGATGAACCAGGATCTCAGACATTAGTTACTTTGAACGACTCTACATAGGACTCAAAATGAAAATATCATTCAAATCAGAGTATCAATGCGGAAGCGTAAAGAAAGTAAATGCGCAAAACACACGCGCCCAAAACCAAAGTCTAAAAAGTCCAAAAGTCCAAAACGTTCAACCAAACCAAGTACAATAAAATAATCCAAACAAATATAAAAAGTCATAATCAAAGTAGTTGAATCCCATGCATGCCCTAATGTGCACCTGTTTCTTATCGTAACGACCTGAGAAAACATGTAAGAAAATATGTCAACACGAGGTTGGTGAGTTCACAGGTTTCAATATGTAAATAAGCGTTTACCAGATTTATGTTCATTCAGTACGTATCTATAGGTAGCTAACCTATGTTCATGTTCAGCTCAAGCGCTCGCAACCGAAGCTGACTGTTTGTTTATTTGCCTCATGCCAGGTCTATCAACACTGACGGTGTGAGTAGGCTAACATTTCACCCGTTCGATCTCTAATCGAGTTAGCGCGACTAACGCGGGTGGGATTTGTCAAACCCAGTAGTACTAATAAATATTACCTCGCTAAGATCCATATTAACGGTCCGATATAAGTTGAGGACTTTCTGTGATAGCGTGTTATGCTTAGCTTTAACATTGATATCATACGAATTACAAAATCCCAAAATTGTTTAATCATGTTTTCTCCCCCAAGTTAAAACAGTAAAAGGGGCCGTGAAAACTCACCTGCGTTGCGTTCTAGGTAGTATCACAAAAAGGATAAGTTGGAACCACGTGTTTAAGTCTCAAACGACTTACGAATGCCCTAAAATTATAAACATATAAATTAGGGACAAAAATGGGAATAGTGACATCGACACGGAATGAGAAACGTCTTAACGAAACGCTCTAATATTCAAGAGTGGACGAACGTGTCCACGGAGTTAGGAATTTCTTAAATAATCAAATTATAATTACTTTACGCGACGAATGACAAAAATAATAATAAATGTAATCGGGTGTTTTGTCATTCACGAAAATTAATAATATATATATACGAGTAAATAATATAACTAATTATATATTTTTAATCTCAACCGATACACGATGTTATAAAATGATTCGAAATAATATAAATATATATCATTTAATAATACGGGTCACCGTTTGAAAATAATATAAACATATTATTTTATACGAAGCTACAGTTTGAAAATAATATAAACATATTATTTTTATTTGATGATAACAATACTATTTTATTTATAAAAGTGATATAAAAATAGTTTAACAATTCAAACCCGAGCCTACGGGTTGTTTCCCGGGCTAAAACATATTTATATAATAATATAATATTATAGGATTTGATTTTGTATTAAAATAATATAAGAACACTGTTCAAAAAATAGATGTGGGAGCCCGGTCTCGAACCCGGGTCTCTCCCCCACACACACACTGCCTTAACCAATCTGCCCGCTAGGGTCATCGCAACAAGTACCCGGATCGATTTGTTTTAACATCTAAAGTCTCTGTGTTCTACCCCCCTTTCGAAAACGAGCCCAATCCAGTCCCGATTCTAATCATTTGGACTTCGATCGAACAAATTAGATTAGGGGTTTTCTAAATCGAGCATAGGCGAATATGTGATGAGGTTTAATTGCAATACCATCGAGTTTTAAACTGTAAATTCTTGAACTATCAAGTTGAAACCCTAGTTTTAAGAACACGAATCAAATCCGTTGATTCTGATAACAAAACTTGTTAGAATTATAGGGTTTTTATTAAAAATGCAATTGCGAAACTGAGGGTGTAACTTAATTTGATTGAGGTTGAGTTTAAGGTCGAGATCCCCAAATCGTTTTTATGAAGAACCCTAGTTTACGGTTTATAATCAATTCGATGTTATTTGATTCAATTGATATGGGGCTTTCAAAGAGTAGATGGTCGCGAGTCTAACCATATGATTCAATTGAATTTTAATCAAGTTTAGAATCAAAAGCCCCAAAGTGGGTTTCGTATGAACCCTAGATTCGGATTACAATGATCCTGATAATAAAACATCAAATTGACCGAGGGTTTTCAAAGCAATTGGTATTGTGAATCTGACCGTATAGTTTAATTGTATTTTTATTGGGTCTAGACTAGGGTTCGATTAAACCGATCAGTGATGAACCCTAGATTGCAGATTTCGATCGAATTGATAATGTAAGCCCCGGTAACGATAGGGCTTTCACTCTATGGATAAAAACAACAGTGTGAGTGCAAGCAATTACCAGAAATGTTGTCGGATTGATGGTGATCGACTGAAACTGATGCCGACAGCGACTGAGTTGGCCTCCGGCAACTTCAGGCTTGAATCCGGTTGAATTGGAATGTGCAATAGGCTCTTTGGGATTCGATTGGAGTATGCAAAGTTCTAATTCATGAGGGTAATTCATGAATTTGTTCAATTTGATGATCGAAGACGATAGGGGCGACGGTTACAGGTTTAATGGTTATAATTGGGTTTAATTCGAATAATTAACAAGGTTTAATGCTCTAATTATGATAGTAATTGACATATTCATACAATTCAATTAATAATTTGAATAGAAATTGGTTATAGAATTCGAATTTAGATCAAAGGTCACGAATTTGACTTTATAAAGTCAAACAGGATTAATTTGAATTGATTTTGACTTTGGGAGTCAACAATTCAAGTTTTGGGACTTGGCAGAACTAGTCCCTGCAGTTTAAGATTAGAAATTGGCAGAATTAGCCCTTGGGATTAAATATCGAGTTAACTGGGTTAGGTTTTAACAGGAACTTTAACGGAATTTCTAACGGAACTAACTGAAAAGTCCGGATTGTCATATCATCCCCTAGTTAAAAGAATTTTCATCCCGAAAATTAAATAACTGCAAAAAAAATTTCCCGGTATATCACATCATCCCCTAGTTAAAAGAATTTTCGTCCCGAAAATTAAATAGTAACTTAAGAATTTGACACGGAGTGCTTGAACAAATTAGGATATTTACGCATCATCTGATCCTCACGTTCCCACGTGAATTCCGGTCCGCGTTTCGAGTTCCAACGAACTCTGACAATAGGTATTTTACTGTGTTTTAACGTTTTGACTTCCCTATCCATAATTTCCACGGGTTCTTCGATGAAACGTAACTGTTCATCAATGTGTAGTTCCTCAAGAGGAACTGCGAGTGATTCGTCTGCGAGACATTTCTTTAAATTTGAGACGTGAAACACGTTGTGTACACCACTAAGTCCTTCAGGTAAGTCCAGTTGATATGCCACTGGTCCGATTCTCTTCATTATCTTGAATGGTTCAACATAACGAGGATTCAGTTTACGTCGTTTCCCCAAATGAATGACACCTTTCCAAGGTGAGACTTTGAGTAAGACCATGTCACCTATTTGAAACTCTAAGGGTTTACGACGCTTGTCGGCATTGCTCTTTTGACGATCCCGAGCTGCCGCCATACGGTTTCTAATTTAAACGATCTTTTTAGAAGTTTCAAATAAAAGTTCAGGACCTGTGAGTTGGCTATCCCCAACCTCGGTCCAACAAATAGGAGAACGGCATTCCGTCCATAAAGTGCTTCAAATGGAGCTACCTTGATGCTAGTGTGATAACTGTTGTTGTAGGAGAACTCCACCAACGGTAGGTGAGACTCCCAAGTGTTACCGAAATTAATCACACAAGCTCGTAGCATGTCCTCCAAAGTTTGGATAGTACGTTCCATTTGGCCGTCCATTTAAGGATGGTATGATGTGCTCATATCTAGACGCGTGCCTAAAGCTTTATGTAACGACTGCCAGAAACGAGAGGTGAATCGTGCATCACGATCCGAAATGATAAATATTGGCACCCCGTGCCGAGAGACTATTTCCTTCAAGTAAGTACGAGTAAGCTTATCCATTTTGTCGGTCTCTTTGATTGCTAAGAAGTGAGCGGACTTTGTTAATCGATCAACAATTACCCAAATGGTATTACATCCGGTAGAAGTTCGTGGTAATTTGGTGATGAAGTCCATGGATATTTGTTCCCATTTCCACATGGGAATTTCTGGTTGTTGGAGAATACCGGATGGTTTTTGATATTCAACTTTGACCTTCGCGCAAGTCAGACACTTACTAACATAGGTGGCTATATCGGCCTTCATCTTCGGCCACCAATATAGCACCTTTAGATCATGGTACATTTTGTCGGAACCTGGATGTATTGAGTAACGAGATTTATGAGACTCATCCATAACTAGTTCCCTTAGGTTTCCAAATACTGGAACCCATATTCGTTCGGCAAAGTAGCGAATTCCGTCAGATTTGACTTCATGTTGTGCTTCCATACCGCGTGTACCTTCCAGCTGTAGGTTTTCTTCTTTTAGGGCTTCGAGTTGAGCACTACGGATTGTGTCAGGTAATCCGGGGTGAATAGTAAGCTGTAATGCTCGAACTCGTTTGGGTTTCGTTTCCTTTCGACTTACGGCATCAGCTACAACATTAGCTTTACCCGGGTGGTACCGGATCGCACAGTCATAATCGTTTAAGAGTTTGACCCAACGACGCTGTCGCATGTTCAACTCTTTCTGTTCGAAGATGTTCTGAAGACTCTTGTGATCGGTGTAGATGGTGCACTTGGTACCGTACAAGTAATGTCTCCATATCTTAAGTGCGAAAACTACGGCTCCCAACTCTAAGTCATGAGTGGTGTAGTTTCTCTCGTGTACTTTTAGTAGACGTGAAGCGTATGCGATCATCTTTTCGCGTTGCATTAAGACACAACCCAGACCCTGAATAGATGCATCACAATGCACTACAAAATCATCGGTTCTTTCCAGAAGAGCTAGAATAGGTGCACTGCAAAGTTTCTGTTTGAGGTGTTGGAATGCTGACTCTTGGTTATCGCCACAATTATAGGCTTTACCCTTTTGAGTTAAGGCAGTGAGAGGTTGTGCAATTTTTGAAAATCCTTCGATGAATCGACGGTAATACCCAACCAATCCCAGAAATTGTCGCACCTCAGTCGGAGTAGTCGGTGCTGCCCAATTCTTTATGACTTCTATCTTTGATGGGTCAACATGTATTCCTTTCTCGTTAACCACATGCCCTAGAAACTGAACTTCCCGGATCCAGAATTCACACTTGGAAAACTTAGCATACAGTTGCTCTCGCTTAAGTAATTCCAAAATTTGGCGTAGATGTTCCTCATATTCTTCCTTGTTCTTGGAATAAATGAGGATGTCGTCGATGAAAACGATAACGAATTGGTCAAGGTAAGGCTTACACACACGGTTCATGAGGTCCATGAATACCGCAGGTGCGTTGGTTAATCCGAAAGGCATGACCATAAACTCGTAATGGTCGTACCATATTCTGAATGCAGTCTTAGAGATATCCTCTTCTCGGACTCTTAAGTAATGGTAACCTGACCTAAGATCAATTTTGGAATAGAAACTTGATCCTTGGAGTTGATCAAAGAGGTCATCTATGCGAGGCAAAGGGTAGCGGTTCTTGATTGTGACTTTATTCTGCTCCTGGTAGTCAATACACATACGGAAAGTACCGTCCTTCTTTTTACAAATAGTACCGGAGCTCCCCACGGCGATGAACTAGGTTGGATGAAGCCTTTATCCAACAAATCTTGCAATTGAGTGGACAACTCCTGTAATTCACTGGGTGCTAGTCTGTAAGGTGCTCGAGCAATCGGTGCTACTCCGGGTGCTAGATCAATTTGGAATTCAAATTGACGGTACGGTGGCAGATCAGGCAGATCCTTGGGAAATACTTCCACAAATTCACGAACGATGGGAATATCTTCAATCTTCTTCTCTTCTAATGGTTGCTCAGCAACGAGAGCCAAAATAGCCGTATGCCCCTTTCGAAGGCATTTTTGTGCTCTCATAAAAGATATGATGCCCATGACTGCACCAACTCTTTCGCCTTGAACGGAAAGGGTTTCTCCATTCGGGAAAGGAATACGAACAATCTTCTCATGACAGATAATTTCAGCTTGTTTTTTAGACAGCCAATCCATGCCGACAATTACATCAAAACTACCAAGTGTGACCAGCATAAGGTCGATATCAAATATATGTTTAGCTAGCTCAAGCTTACATTCCTTAAGAATGTGAGTTGCTTCAATTATTTGGCCATCAGCTATCTCTATTATATACTTAGCTTCTAATAGAGTTTGAGTTCCTTTTATCATATCACTAAGTTTCTTAGATATAAAACTCCTATCAGCACCAGTGTCAAAAAGGACAGAAGCAAAGTAATTATTTAAGAGAAACTTACCGGTGACCACATTATGATCGTAACGGGCTTCTCCAGATCCTAGTACGAAAGCTCGTCCTTTCGTACCATTTCCTCCCCCATTGCCATTATTACCACCATTTCCATTGTTATTCTGGTTAGGGTTGTGGTTTCCATTACCCCCTTTCTTCAATTGAGGACAGTTCTTCCAAATATGTCCTTCCTTTCCGCACTCAAAACAACCCCTTGTGGATCCCGGTTGTTGAAAAGGTTGTTTAGCTTGTAACTCACCCCTACAATCCTTGGCAGCATGACCTATTTTGCCACACCTCTTGCAACGAATGCAAAGTCCGAAGTGGTGGAAGTTGCACTTGTTACACTTCGGAGACTTCCCCGCGTAACCACCCTGGTTTTGACCTCAAGAGGTCGACTGGTTGAAGTTCTTAGTAGGCTCAAACCTAAGCTGCTGTTGTTGCTGCGGTTGATTAAACTGGGGTTGGTTGGGTTGGGGTCCTTTGGAGTGAGAGTTGGAGTGGTTGTGGGTGTTGGAATGGTGATCAAACTTGCGTTTGTGATTGTCGGTGGGTTTAGAGACCGAACCTCTCAGAGGTAGAGTCCCTTGTGTCACCGCATGATCGGTTAACTTATGGGCAAGTCGGATAGTTTGTTGGATAGTGGCAGGATTGGATGAAGTAACCATGCTTTGTATTTGAGGCACTAGACCTCCAATGTAAAGCTCAATTCTCTTGTAATCAGGGGTCACCATATGCGGACACATAGTAGCAAGTTCATGTGAACGTGTGGTGTAGAGTTCAATTTCAGAACCCTCCATCTTTAGGTTCCAAAACTCTCCCTCTAACTTCTGGATTTCATCGCGAGGACAGTATTCCTCCTTCATCATTGATTTAAATTCCTCCCACGAGAGTCCATTCGCCATGGCCAGACCCAACATTTGGACCTGGGCGTTCCACCATTTGAGTGTCGGGCCCTCCAAAGTTCCGGTGGCAAACTTTACCTGATTAGCCACAGGGCAGTTGCACATGGCAATCACTGATTCTACCTTCTCAAACCAACGAAGTAGTCCAACGGCTCCTTCAGCTCCACTAAAGGCGTGGGGCTTACAATCCATGAATGCCTTGAAAGTGTAGGCTGGTGGCTGATTCTGCTGGTTTTACTGGCCTGGATTTAGAAATAAAAATAGGGTTGGAATTATAGAGTTTAGGGTAAATGTTTTTAGAAGATGGATTGACATCATTAGTCAATAGCTAAAGCATTTACCTGCAGCATTCTGTGATGCTAGAGCCTCCACCACACTATCATTTATTAGTGCGCTAGCTCTGCTGCCGTCATGCTAATGGTACCTCGACCACCGGTACGACCTCCACGTCCTCTCCCTGACATGATTCTTCACAATCACAAATGAAAAACAATGAGAAATATATCGCATATTAAACATTATTCAGGTACGAGTAAGAAGATACAACATCTAATATTTTGGAAATTAAATAAATTGTAAGGCTACAAAATAAATAACTCAAAAATTAAACTTCTCATGCTTTTATTGAATGGGAACAACCTTACCCATCTTGGTTTGAAAAGTGAAATAACATAAGCAGAAACATGCATGAAAAGGAAGATAGAATATGAAGATCATCAAGCATCTTCGTCATCGGAAGAAACATACGATTGTGCATCGTCTATCTCCATCGGTTCCTCCTCCAAGGGCTCCTACTTAAAGGGCTCTTCCTCAAAGGGCTCCTCCTCGCCATCAGAAAGAGGAATCTCCTCAGGAAATAGAGCGGCTTGCAGTTGGGCTTCCAAGTGAGTCACCCTCTCTTGAAGACCCTCAGCAGTGTGGTTTGCTACATGTAGTTGAGCTTCCATAGCAGCCAATCTCTCCAGAACTCCTTCCATATCATCGTCCATAGTGTCGGCCCTCGTCTCCAGGTGTGCCACACGATCCACTAAAAGGTTATGGACATGGTCCGTTACAGCTAGTTCGGTAGTCAAGAGTTCTATTCCTACTTTATTCACCTCTATTTGAGGCCCATTCTTCAGAAGGCTAGGTATTTCCTGTTAGGACATAGATTTGTAATGACAAAAGCTTGTAATAGTTAGATTTGTGTCTTTATGTTTTGTTATGTAATTGTTTAAAGTTGCTAAGTGTTTTTACAAGTGTGTCTAGAGGCAAACTTGTTAAGTTCGCCTGGTCTATCAGAGGCGAACATAATAAGTTCGCTTAGATCTAACTGAGGCGAACTTGTTAAGTTCGCTTAGTCTGTTTTAGGCGAACTTAACAAGTTCGCTTACAGCAGGTTAGTTTCTATATATATAAGTTTACTGAGTCATTAGACATAACACAGAACAGAGAGAACTATTTGTCTGATTGAGTCTGTAAACCATTGTGAATTTGAATATATTTGAGAAGTTTATTTACGTGTGTTGTTTTTGGAATTGTCGGTTAGTATACAAACGTTAACACGAAGGATTCCGCACTTCGTGTTATAGGAACGTCATATCATGAGTTCGATCAGTAGTTGAGTTACCTGGACCTACAAGTGGTATCAGAGCTTATGCTCGTGAATTATGTACGATTCTCGATGATTAGTGACGGTTTTTGTGTACAATTCGACAAGAAATTCAATATTTTTGAAGTTTCTGCAACAATGGAGTTTTTCAAGTTCTTGAAGATTGTTTCTCTGCTGAATTCGTGATTTTAGAAGTGTTTTTGACGAAATTAGTCCGATAGAACTGTTCTATTTGATAAAATTCATAATCCTACGGTTCAATTTCGTTAAATTCCATCAATTCGCTAAGAAATCATGAATTTTGAAGGTTTCAGTTCGTGTTTGGATGTAGATTCTGTTGAATCTGTTACAGCAGTTTAAGCGAACTTGCTGAGTTCCTATGCAGGCGAACTTAGCAAGCGAACTTATTAAGTTCGCTTCTCACATTTTCAAGCGAACTTAGCTGTTAAGCGAACTTACCGGATTTCCTCCTTGAGCGAACTTGTCTTGTTCGCCTGATATCAAGTTCGCTTAGTACTCACTAAAGCGAACTTACTAAGTTCGCCTGAGGGTAAAACAGCTCAATACTTAGAAATTTTTCAGAAAATTTGTTTTAACATGGCAAATATGGTTCAAGTCACAAACATGTTCAATTATGACACTGAGATAGGTACATATCAAAAACCTCCGAAGTTGTTGAATCAGGCTGATTATTCAAATTGGAAAGATCGGTTTGACCAATTCGTATCTTTTACCGATACTAGTTTGTGGATTCCAATTTTGGAAGGATATACACACCCTACTTATTCATGGATGGGAAAAGATGATGTTCCAAAACCAGTATCAGCTTTAACTACTGAAGAGAAGCTGTTATTTGATCGAGAAAAGAAAGCAATGGCTAGCATTTCAATGTCTCTACCAAAGGAAATTTATCACAGTTTTAAACAGTTCAAGTCTTCTCAAAAACTGTGGGAAGCCCTACAGAAAAGGTGTGAAGGGAGTTTAGATGTGAAGAAAAGTAGAAAAGAGTTACTAAAGAAGCAGTTCCTAGTTTTTAAACATTTTCAGAATGAATCTTTGGATGATCTTGCTACAAGATTCTATCATCTTCTTAGTGAACTGGCTAGTGCATCTGTGGTATATGAGACTGAGGAAATCAATGATAAATTCTTGGAGGCTTTACCATCAAAGTTTGATGTGTATACGGTTTTGATCAAAGAAAATGTTAAGTACAAAACCATGTCTCTTAAAGAAGTCATAGGAAAGATCCAGTCACATGACATGAATATGAAAAAGAAAGAGACTAATATGGAGCATATCCAGGATCCCTTGATGTATTTTGCCAAATCTGTTGGTAAATCTGGTGCTGGAGTGGCATTCTTTTCTGGTGATGCTCAAGAGTCTTCAAATGATCAGTGTTCTGGAGTTCCAATCTATTCTGGTCATACAAGCCATTCTAGATTTTCTGCTACTACTGCTTCAACATCATCTGGATCTCATGTGAATCAGAAAGTTGCTGATGATTATCTGGCTATGTTTTCTTCATTCATGGCATCATATGAGAATTTCATTGGAGGAAAAATACAAGATCCTGAGGTAATAGAAGAAGATTTCAGACAGATTGACCCTTTTGATCTGGAAGAAATGAATATCCAATGGAATATGGCCATGTTAATGCGACAAGCTAAAGATTTTTTGAAGAGAACTGGCAGAAAATATATTGGTTCAAATAGTCGATCGCGTATGGGTTTTGATAAGAGCAAAGTTAGGTGTTACAATTGCCAAGAGTATGGTCACTTTGCTAAGGAGTGTGTTAAGCCAAAGGTAGAATTTGATTCTCAAAAGAAGCAATCAACTTTCAGCATAATAGGAATCAGCCACATGGTTCATCTGGTAATCAAAATCACGGTTCTTCTAGAAATACAACTCATGCATCTGCATCATCAGCTTTAGTTGCTCAAAATGACGAAAACTATGATTGGGGCATTCATTTGGAAGATTTAGTGGGTGCTGTGAGTCAGGCTTTTGTTGCCGAAATTCATTCAAAAAAACCAGAAGAGTCTACTGATGATGAAAGTTCTAGTGATGATTCATGTGATGGTGATAGTGTTCCAAGTGTTGATGATGAGGAAGACAGAGAGCAAAGTATTGATTCTGATGTTGTGACAGGGGTTGCTGAGGAAGAAATTGTTCTTACAGAAAATGCTTCAGTTGGTGAAAATTCAGAGAACATTCCGATTGCCAAAGTATTAATGGCAGACATGTCTGACCCGACTAAGGTAAAAGACTCTGCCTGTCATATATTTTGTTCTAATTGCATTTCTGTTAAAGATAAACTACAAAAAGTCATGGATGATAACACAAATTTAATTTGTGACATGAAATCAATGCATTCAGTTAATCAGAAACTGAAAGATAATGATAAATTGTGCATTGATAGAATTGAATCTTTGAAAAGAGATTTAAATTCTCTTGGGTTAAAATACAAAGAGCAGGGTTATCATCTAGACATGGCTTATGCTGAGATTGAAAAACGTAATGAAGTAGTTGCTCAAAAGAACAAGGAGATTTCTGAAAAAGAATCTGAGGTGATAAAGTTACATAGAAAGTTGGAACAGTTTGAGAATTCATCTGTAGTGTTGGATTATTTTATTGCTAATGCTGATCCCACAAAAAGGGTTGCTGGTATTGGGTTTGTTCCTCCTCCGTTCAATGCAAATTATGTGGTTGAGCCTGAAATCATTCATGAAGAGGAGATTGATCCCAAGAGAGTATTAAAAGTGAATCCAGTGACGGGTGAAGACATGGTGTATGATTCTGAAACAGAGGATGAAGTGTTTGATGATTCAAAGGTTGAAGGCATTCCGAGAGAAGTGAAAATTGAGGAACCAAAGGTTGTAAAGAATGTTACTCGGGATAGGTGCATCTTGACAAAACCTGAAGAGGTGATAGTGGTTCCAACTAAACTTCTTCAATCTTACAGTCAAGTGGGTTTGTTGCGGCTGGTTTTCAAAAGGTGAATTCTTCAATTGTGCCAAAACAGACTTATGTTCCTAAGAAGCCGGTAAATTGTTCTGGGCATTCATCTGAAGCTTCTTCTTCTGGTGGTTCTTCAAATTCAAAGAAAACATCGTATTTCAGAAGTTATCAAGAAAGACGAGTGTGTTTTCATTGCAATGAGCCTGGTCATATTTTGATTAATTGTCCATCCAAGAACAAGGGTAAAATGAAGACTGTTCCTTCACGACCGAGAGGGGTGAAAATTCTGAAAAGAAAAGATGAAGGAAAATCGTCTTCTAGTTTGAATAAAGATATGACTGGACGATCTTTTGTTAATTCTCATGGAATTAAACAACAGAATACATTGCATACTAAATCTTTTGTATGCAGAGAAAATCTTGAGATTCCAAAAGTTAGGATTTCAAAAGATACTTTTCAGGAGGTTAAATTGTCTAGACCTCAAAGAAGAAGGAGAAACAGAAAATTAAAGAAAATTTTGGAAACATCTGAATCTGACAATAATATATCAAATAATGTTTTTCAAAATAATAAAAATGCTTCTTCTTTGAAAAGGTCTGATTGTCAAACATCTGTTCCAAAATTGAATGATAAAATTGATTGTACATTACAAGAAGTGGTTTATTTTGATCAATCCGGACGACCCAAGACCACGATGGCTTGGGTTCCACTTTCTAACTAATTCTCATTGTTTATGTAGGGACAACCAAGGAGGACTATCAACAATACATGGTATGTGGATAGTGGTTGCTCTCGACATATGACAGGGAATGTTAGATTGCTTGAGGATGTGATTAAAATTGATGGTGGTCGCTTTTGCGGGTAATAAAGGCGGGTACATAACAGGCCAGGGAACGTTAAAGAATGACAAAGTCAAATTTGAAAAGGTCAATTATGTTGAGCAGCTGGAACACAATCTTTTAAGCGTATCACAAGTCTGTGACAAGAAGTTTTTGTTCCATTTCAACGATCATGAATGTTATATTCTGAAACAGGGTTTTGTGATTCCTGATGATTGGATTCTCATGAAGGCTCCAAGGAGAAATGACACGTATGTCCTTGACATGAGTGTCGCCACTACAACGGATTCAATTCCAACAGCTCGCACGATGCTTGCAGATTCTAAGCTTCCAGTCACCTTTTGGGCTGAAGCCGTGAACACTGCGTGTCATGTTTTGAACAGGGTCTTGACCGTAAAGCGACATAACAAGACTTGCTATGAATTGCTAAATAATCGAAAGCCGAATCTGGAATACTTATTTCTTTTGGTAATCCGTGTACCCTACTGAAGGTTAGAGATGTCCCAACAAAATTCAGTGCAAAGGCTATTGAAGGGATTTTTCTGGGGTATGTGGCAAATTCAACTACCAAGAGGGTTTATAATAAAGAGACATGCCAAGTTGAAGAATGGTTCCATATTGACTGTTCAAATCGGTCTTTACCACAAATGGCGATAGGTCCGGATTAGGCATTTGATTATGAAAACTTATTCAAGTCTTTTCATTTACCTTCTGACATTTCTGATGAAGATGCTGCTGTTATCTATGATTCGTTTCAAGATGCTCAGTACAATGGATTTCTACCAAATGCAGTTCCCAATTCATCGATTCCATCTACTTCTGCTCTAGATCCAAATGTTGCTTCTTGTTCAGGTCTACAGGATTCAGAGAGTGAGGAGGATAATGCTATTTTTCAAGATTCTTCTGCTGATCCGTTGTTGAGTGATGATCCATTACCTTCGACACAGGTTCAGGGGGAGATTCCAACAAATTTAGACTCGGAAATTCCAATTCCTCAAGATTATTCTTATCAATCTGACTCTACTCAAGTTGATGTGTTGCCGGTTCCTGAGGTCGCATCCATCAAGGAACACAAAGATCATCCCGTAACAAATATAATTGGAAATTTACAGGATGGAGTGAAAACTCGTTCTCTTGTTGACAATACTTGTTTGTATACTTGCATTAAAGATTCTGGTGTTCTTGACGATTGCTCACATTCTTGCTTTATTTCACAGGTTGAACCCAAGAATGTAGAAATGGCTTTAAATGACAATAACTGGATAGAAGCTATGTAGGAAGAACTTGCTCAATTTGACAAACTTAAGGTTAGGAATCTGGTTGATCTTCCGAAAGGTGCGTATCAGATTGGAACAAAATGGGTGTTTAAATGTAAAAAGGACGATCGAGGTGTCGTGGTACGCAATAAGGCAAGATTAGTTGTCCAGGGCTTCAATCAACAAGAAGGAATTGATTACACCGAAGTTTATGCGCCGGTTGCAAGGCTTGAAGCTATAAGGCTATTTCTAGCTTTTGCTTCCTTTAAAGGTTTTAAGGTGTTTCAATTAGACGTCAAGAGTGCATTTTTATATGGAAAGGTCAAGGAGGAAGTCTATGTGTGTCAGCCGCCGGGGTTTGAAGATCCACTGAATCCGAACATGGTTTTCAAGCTTGATAAGGCCCTCTATGGTCTTCATCAGGCTCCTCGTGCATGGTATGAGACTTTATCTAAACATCTTTTGGCGAATGACTTTGTTCGTGGAAATATAGACTCGACCTTATTCATAAAGAAATCAGAGGGAGATTACCTACTGGTACAGATTTATGTGGATGATATTATATTTGGCTCGACAAATGAAGGGTTGTGCAAAGACTTTGAGGGTGTTATGAAGTTGAAATTTGAAATGTCTGCGATGGGAGAGTTATCGTTTTTCTTAGGTTTACAAGTAAATCAAAAGGACGATGGTTTCTTTATTCATCAGTCCAAGTATGTCAAAGACATCTTGAGCCGGTTCAAGATGGAGGACTGTACTTCATACGATACTCCAATTCCGGTCAATCATAAGTTAAATTCTGACCCGGAAGGAAAAGATGTAGATTTTCGACTTTACAGAGCTATGATTGGATCCCTCATGTACTTAACCGCTTCAAGGCCAGATATAATGTTCACCGTGTGTATCTGTTCCAGATTTCAGGCAAAGCCAAAAAAATCTCATTTAATTGCTGTGAAAAGAATCTTTCGTTATTTAAAAGGAAAACAACGTTTAGGGCTATGGTATCCTCATGGTTCTAACTTTGATTTCAATGCTTATACTGATTCTGATTTTGGTGGTTGTTGTCTGGACAGGGAATCTACAACAGGTGGTTGCCAATTCTTAGGAAATCGACTTGTATCTTGGCAATGCAAAAAGCAAACCACAGTCTCGATTTCTACATGCGAAGCAGAATACATTGCTGCTGCAAGTTGCTGTTCACAAATCCTGTGGATACAACAACAATTGAGAGATTACGGTTTGAATTTCACAGTAACCCCCATGTTTATTGATAACAATGCTACTATGTCCATAACGAATAATCCTGTTAAACATAGTAAAACTAAGCACATCGAAATTCGATATCATTTTATACGTGATTGTGTAGAGAAAAGGTTGATTGAGCTGGTCAAGGTACACACTGAAGATAATTTTGCTGATTTGTTTACTAAGGCATTTGATCGTACCAGGTTTGAATTCTTGATAAAAATGATTGGTATGATCAATCCCGAATAAAAGTTTTTCAAAATCAGAATTACATGGAAAATTTTCTTTAAGTTCTTTTATTGCTTTATTACATTTCTGCATTTACTTTTTCAGTCAAAAAGCTTAAATTATAAAAAGTCAAAACAAATTAAAAAATATAAAATTTGACATCATTTGAGGTTTTGAGAAGAAAAGATATTACATCAGTGATTAGTTCATTTCACACGACCTTATTAGACCTTGATATATGAATGATTAAAATAAGTTGATCTGATCTAAATTTCAAAGTCTGCATAAATAAGAGATGATAGTGTTGTGAATGCTCTATTCTTGATAATTTGTTTTATAATTTGTGTATAAAATTTGAAACTTAAATTGTCAATAGGCTAAAAGCGTTTTGAAACTACTAGTAGTGTGAAAATTAAATATAATATGATTACATATGTGCTTTAAATCCATTATATGCCTGGGTGTGTGTGTTAAAAGATCACTATCAGATAAAGAATATTAGCTTTTAATAAGGATTTTCCTATGAGATCAGTTTCGGGTTATGTCCTTAGCACTATTCATTCGATTTGCTTCAGTGCCCATGTCCCGAAAAGCATGCAATTTGAAATATAATCAAGATATGTCCTTGACAACATCTGTTAAACATATACAAGCCCTTGGATCATATTGATATATCATCTTTACTGATTCCATTGAATTCATAATCCAGATAACAGTTGGATCCACGTGCCTGAATCTTATGATTCCACAAATATAAGCCAAAATATTGAATCATTCGATTCTGAATCTCATTGATTCCTTTACAATCCAATTTGGATTATGCTATTCATGTGCTAAGTGATGTCTCCTCATTCTGAATATTCGGATAATCTTTAGTAAAATCTTATATATGTCTTGAAGATAGTGCATTTATTTTCTATTTGGCATATATGTGGGGTACACAATGTTTATCATCTAAATGGTACTAAATCACATGAATTTGGAGAATAAACGCTTATAGTTTCAAATAATATAATATTGACAATTTTAAGAATTCAGGCTTTATATTTCAAATTCGGTATACATAAAAGAGCATTTTATAACCTGATCTTATTTACTTTGAAATTTATCGCGTATCATTTCAAATATTATTCAAATTAAACAAGTTTCAAAAAGAAAAAGATGCAAAATGCACAAAATTGAGTTGAATGGTCTCTTACTATAGGTTACCCTTTGTTATTGATAATATGTGTGATGAATTAATTGAATACTGATATGATCTTCTTGCTCATGATGTACAAACCGAAAATATGTGATTCAGATAAAAATCAAAAATATGTGATTCTGTTTGTATAGAGAAAAACCAAAAATATGTGATTTCAGTTTGTACAGAGAAAAATCAAAAATATGTGTTTCCGTCTGTATAAATAAAATTCAAAAAGATTTTGATTTTTATATTTTCCGTGAAAATTTTAAACTTTTATTAAAATTGTTCGGGATTGAATCAAATATGTGTTGCTGACGGAAGTTCAAGTTTTGAAAAGTTGAAGTTGATAAAATTTGTGTTCAAGGCAAAAAGGTTGAAAATTAATTAAGTTCGCCTGTGTACAGTGAAGCGAACTTAATATGTTCGCTTAAATCAGTGCAGCGAACTTAATCTTCAGTCAAGGGTGAAGCGAACTTAAGGGTGAAGCGAACTTATCTTGTTCGCCGAAGGCTTGTTAAGCGAACTTAACAAGTTCGCTTAATCAAGCGAACTTAATCTGATTAAGTGTTGAATCAGGCGAACTTGTCCTTCTTATTGTCTTCATCAGACTCGAGCGAACTTAACCCAAATTTCTCAAAATTTTAAAACTGTGTTGTGAGTGTTAACTGCTGTATGTATCTTGATCGAAATTACATTGCGAATCTATCAAAGGTATTTTCGTCAATTTTCATCCGCTAAATTGAGTGTATTTGATGGTTTTTCATCTCGGTTTTCATCGAACTGTTTCAAGGCTGTTTTTGACCTAATTTTTGCCCTAAATCTAAAGTTGATCATCATTTTTGCTTGTAATGTGTTATTCGATTGTTTGTCCATGGTTATTTCATGATAATGATCGATTTGCCGGAGTTTGAAAATCCGTGTGTTGAATTTGAAATGTCTCAGGTTCAGGCGAACTTGTTCCAAGCGAACTTGTTCGAAGCGAACTTGTCAGGTGAACTTAATAAGTTCGCCTCTTACACTACTAAGCGAATTTATTAAGTTCGCCTAGGGGTCAGTAGTGAAAAGGACTTGTAATATATTTTTTTTTTTTTAAAAAAAAGAAAATTTTGTTTTGTTTTTGTTTGATTTTTTTTTGTTTGTTGTTTCATATATGTGTTAGTCAACTAATGTTTGTTGTGTTGTCCGAAATTTTTCACAGATGGCTCGACGTGTCGAATATAAGCATAATCAAGTGGCGTTGTTAGATCCTAATTTGCCAGAAGCAGTTCATTTTCAGGGCATTATCAATTTTCTGAATCGATCAAGACTACATGTTGCATTATCTACAGATCCTTATATTATCTTGGTGTACATCCAACAATTCTGGGATACGGTACATCAAGATATCGATGTGGAACCACATGTCCTTCGTGCAACAGACAATAATACCGAGATTGCCATTTCAGAAGAGACAATTCGTGTTGCTCTAGATTTGGGTGGAAATGCTGAAGATCCAATATCTTATCCTAACACTCTTATTATGGGTTGTTTTCAAAGGATGGGTTATCGTGGACGACAAAATGATACACAAGCTAGAAAAGGTGGACTAGTAGGTGAATGGAGATACTTTATGCATGTGATTATATAATGCATCTCTCCGCGAAAAGCTGGTACAGATGGCTTGAGGATGGCACTTCAAACAGCAATGGTGGCCTTAACTTTGAATAAAAGATTCAATTTTCCTCTGTATTTTTATCGGGAGATGGTAATGCAGATAAATCCGGCTGAAGGTCAAGGTTTCTTGATGTATCCACGATTCATTCAAATGATACTCAATCATCTTATTCTGGATCTTCCACAACATGCCATAAGATTGACTTTGACTCTGATGTCAAAACGTATCTTTACAGATTGTACAAAGGTGAAACAGCAAAATGCTGCGTTGATTCCAGTTAATACTCCACTGTTTGGGCACTTAATCAATCCTGATTATGTTGCACCACCTAATGATAATTGGTTTCATCCTAATGAACTTGCTCAAGCTCAAGGAGTTAACGTTCCAGCACAACAACAACAACAGCAACAACCACAACATCCTGCCCAACAACAACAGATACCAGTTCCACAACTTCAAGTTCAACAACCACAAATACAAATTCCTATTCCTGAACAAGTTCCTATTCCACGGGCTGCCGTTAATATTCCGATTCAGGAACCAGTTCAAGAAGAGGTCGTTCATGATCCTAATCAAGATCTAGGTATGAACATGGATGATTTTGTTGATGAAGCTGTGAACTCGCCCATTCATGAACAAGAAGGGAATGTGGTGACAAACGCTGAGTCTAGTTCCAGTTCAAGTGATACAACATCATCTGATGATGACAGCACTGATTCTGATGAGTCTAGGGATTTTTCTCCAGGTCATTATGAACGGTTGGCTGCTATTCCACTGGCTAATGCTGTAAAACGCATTAAATCTCAAGCCAGACGACCACGACGCAAGTCTGTTCGGGATCCTCCTTCTGGATCAGTAGTTGGAAAAAGATTGTTGGTAGATGAGAGTTCTGACACTGACAGTGACTTTAATCCAGATCCTTCACGTCAAAAGTTAATGTCTGCGTCAATTGCTGCTGCAAGATCTTCTCAAGGAGTTGAAGATGCTAATTTTGTTGCTTCTCTGATCATTACTCCTCCACGATCTAAGGATCCATCTCCAGTTCATACTCATGTTCCTCCAGTCATTCCTACTACTTCAAGTCCTTCTATTCCACAATCAACAGCTGGTCCGTCAAAGCCTTCTGATTCTGACAGGATTACTTTCCTTGAATCTCAAGTGCTGTCACTACAAACACAAGTTAACTCACTTGTATCTATTGATTCACAATGGCAGCTGGTGATTCATACTCAAGCTCAACAGATTGCTGATATGCAAGTCTTAGTGTCCAAACTCGTTCAGCGTCTTGACGCTCAGGGGGAGTTGAGGATACCTGATACTTGTCACACAGAGTCAATTCAAAGATGTGATGATGAAGACAATGATCCTGCTGGAAATATTGAGGGTGATCGTCAATACACTGACACAAATCCTATATCTAGAGTTCAGGGGGAGTCGACATCACAATCTCTTGAAGGAAACAAGGACAAAGATACTTCTGGTACTAATGACGAAGAAATTCTGTTATTAGAATTCTTTCAAGACTCCTAAGAAGAGGAAGCTGAAAAGATTGAATGTCTTGATGACATTAACGATTTATTCAATGACATGGACGAAGATATGTCAGATACTGAGATAGAAGAAGGTGAAATAGTAGAGATTGAAATAGAGAAAGATAAAGACAGTGTTACCTGTGAAGGTTGTGACGGTCTTAAGGTGCCGTATAACTTCATCCAAGAGGATGTTGTTCCTAAGTTCTCCTATGACAGAATAACTGACTCTATATTGAAGACGTCACACTGCCTGATGATACAGCTGAGTCAAAGATGTATACTGGTGATGAGAATCTTCAATTCAATAAGGGTGCTGAAACTGAAACTACTCACACTGAGTCTCCAAAGATTAATGAAGAACCTGTGATGTTCCGAGATATAGGAATGACACGAGAACAGTGGAGAGAAGTTGTAAACAGTTGGATGAAGGTGCTACCCAAGTCTCCAGCACAACCTGCTCAGAAAGAGAAATATGTGAATAAAGAGCAATGTGTAGGAAGGATCATAAGTTGGTTCTATGATGGTGAATCAAAATTGTTTGTAATCAAACGATCTGATGGTGTTCAATACTTAAAGCCAAGGATCAAATATTTCAATACCTTGCCGAGGTGTGAAATAAATGGTCTAGCTTCAAAGCCACTCATAAATAGATCGAAGAATGGTTTAGCTGATGTGATAGCAAACCTGATAAAGAAAGAAGGTAGTTCGGGTAAGTATGAACGGCTGAAACCACAGAAAGGAAAGAGAGTGAAGATTACAGATCCTAAGACTGGGAAAGTAACCTGGAGATACAAGTATAGACCAGTGCGTGCTATACACAAGATACCATTAAAGAATATTCCTCAAGATTTTCTTGGGAATATGAAATGGTGGTATGTTGATGTTAATACTGGTGAAGAAAGGGTTGAAGATAAATATAATAAGGTCATTGTGTGTTTCTATGACGCAATGAATCTTATTAATTTTTCAAAGAAAGATCAAAGGACACTGCGAAAGAATGAGATCATGTATACTGATGAATGGAGAGAACAAGGTCTACAGTACAAAAGAGTTTTGGAGATATGCAGAAGATATGGAGTGCATGCTGGCAGCAGACTACCAGACAACTGGAAGAGTTCAAGATAAAGACTGAAGACAGAAGATCAAGCTATTATCAAGGGGGAGTCTGTTAAGACATAGATTTGTAATGACAAAAGCTTGTAATAGTTAGATTTTGTGTCTTTATGTTTTGTTATGTAATTGTTTAAAGTTGCTAAGTGTTTTTACAAGTGTGCCTAGACGCGAACTTGTTAAGTTCGCCTGGTCTATCAGAGGCGAACTTAATAAGTTCGCTTAGATCTAACTGAGGCGAACTTGTTAAGTCCGCTTAGTCTGTTTCAGGCGAACTTGACAAGTTCGCTTACAGCAGGTTAGTTTCTATATATATAAGTTTACTGAGACATTAGACATAACACAGAACAGAGAGAACTATTTGTCTGATTGAGTCTGTAAACCATTGTGAATCTGAATATATTTGAGAAGTTTATTTACGTGTGTTGTTTTTGGAATTGTCGGTTAGTATACAAACGTTAACACGAAGGATTCCGCACTTCGTGTTATATGAATGTCATATCACGAGTTCGATCAGTAGTTGAGTTACCTGGACCTACATTTCCTCGGTAGCATCTTGCACAATGCTCAATTCCTTCGACATGTAAGATACGAAGGCTGCAAAATCTTGTTCCATAGTGCATGGCAAGCTAGGTAGTGTGGATGATGAGGATGCAGAACCAAAGTAGGGTGATGGAACATCTCCCATTTCGATCCACCTTTGGTTCTTTTGCGGGTATACGTTCCAATTGAGAGTATAATCCATTGCTCGCGCGCTACTCGGTTCACCTTGGTCAACGGAATGGTCACTAGAACTAGTCCGGCGCCTTTTGGGCTCCGGGGATGATAGGATATGTGCCTTATGTCCTGGTGCCTTAGGTGATGGAGGTGGTGTTGACGACATGTTCCAGTAACAATACATATAAGTGCCAAACATCCAAATGACATGTAACTAATATGTGAGGCTATAGTCTAGTACGCAATCCTAGTTCTCTAAAACCTGACTCTGTTACCAATCTGTCACACCCCCAATTTCAACTAACGGAGTTTTACCGTTTGGGAAGTGACGAACCAGGATCTCAGACATTAGTTACTTTAAACGACTCTACATGGGACTCAAAATGAAAATATCATTCAAATCAGAGTATCAATGCGGAAGCGTAAAAAAAGTAAATGCGCAAAACACACGCGCCCAAAACCAAAGTCCAAAACGTTCAACCAAACCAAGTATAATAAAATAATCCAAACAAATATAGACAAGTCATAATCAAAGTATTTGAATCCCATGCATGCCCTAATGTGCACCTGTGTCTTATCTTAGCGACCTGAGAAAATATGTAAGAAAATATGTCAACACGAGGTTGGTGAGTTCACAAGTTTCAATATGTAAATAAGCGTTTACCAGATTTATGTTCATTTAGTACGTATCTATAGGTAGCTAACCTATGTTCATGTTCAGCTCAAGCGCTCACAACCGAAGTTGACTATTTGTTTATTTGCCTCCTGCCAGGTCTATCAACACTGGTGGTGTGAGTAGGCTAACATTTCACCCGTTCGATCTCTAATCGAGTTAGTGCGACTAACGCGGGTGGGATTTGTCAAACCCAAGAGTACTACTAAACATTACCGCGCTAAGATCCATATTAACAGTCTGATATAAGTTGAGGACTTTCTGTGATAGCGTGTTACACTTAGCTTTAACATTGATATCATACGAATTACTAAATCCCAAAATTGTTTAATCATGTTTTCTCTCCCAAGTTAAAACAGTCAAAGGGGCCGTGAAAACTCACCTACGTTACTTTGTAGGTAGTATCACACAAAGGATAAGTTGGAACCACGTGTGTAAGTCTCAAACGACTTACGACTGCCCTAAAATTATAAACATATAAATTAGGGACAAAAATGGGAATAGTGACATCGACACGGAATGAGAAACGTCTTAACGAAACGCTCTAATATTCAAGAGTGGACGAACGTGTCCACGGAGTAAGGAATTTCTTAAATAATCAAATTATAAATACTTTACGCGACGAATGACAAAAATAATAATAAATGTAATCGGATGTTTTGTCATTCACGAAAATTAATAATATATATATATATATATATATATATATATATATATATATATATATACGAGTAAATAATATAACTAATTATATATTTTTAATCTCAACCGATACACGATGTTATAAAATGAATCGAAATAATATAAATATATATCATTTAATAATACGGGTCACGGTTTGAAAATAATATAAACATATTATTTTATACGAAGTTACGGTTTGAAAATTATATAAACATATTATTTTTATTTGATGATAACAATACTATTTTATTTATAAAAGTGGGAATAATATAATAATAGTTTAACAATTCAAACCCGAGCCTACGGGTTGTTTCCCGGGCTAAAACATATTTATATAATAGTATAATATTATAGGATTTGATTTTTATATTAAAATAATATAAGAACACTGTTCAAAAAATAGATGTGGGAGCCCGGTCTCGAACCCGGGTCTCTCCCACACACACACTGCCTTAACCAATCCGCCCGGATCAATTTGTTTTAATATCTAAAGTCTCTGTGTTCTACCCCCCTTTCGAAACCGAGCCCAATCCAGTCCCGATTCTAATCATTTGGACTTCGATCGAACAAATTAGATTAGGGGTTTTGTAAATCGAGTATAGGCGAATACGTGATGAGGTTTAATTGCAATACCATCGAGTTTTAAACTGTAAATTCTTGGACTATCAAGTTGAAACCCTAGTTTTAAGGACACGAATCAAATCCGTTGATTCTGATAATAAAACTTGTTAGAATTATAGGGTTTTTATTAAAAATGCAATTGGGAAACTGAGGGTGTAACTTAGTTTGATTGAGGTTGAGTTTAAGGTTGAGATCCCCAAATCGTTTTTATGAAGAACCCTAGTTTACGGTTTATAATCAATTCGATGTTATTTGATTCAATTGATATGGGGTTTTCAAAGAGTAGATGGTCGCGAGTCTAACCATATGATTCAATTGAATTTTAATCAAGTTTAGAATCAAAAGCCCCAAAGTGGGTTTCGTATGAACCCTAGATTCGGATTACAATTATCCTGATAATAAAACATCAAATTGACAGAGGGTTTTCAAAGCAATTGGTATTGTGAATCTGGCCGTATAGTGTAATTGTATTTTTATTGGGTCTAGACTTGGGTTCGATTAAACCGATCAGTGATGAACCCTAGATTGCAGATTTCGATCGAATTGATAATGTAAGCCCCGGTAACGATAGGGCTTTCACTCTATGGATAAAAACGATAGTGTGAGTGCAAGCAATTACCAGAAATGTTGTCGGATTGGTAGTTATCGACTGAAACTGATGCCGACAGCGACTGAGTTGGTCTCCGGCAACTTCAGGCTTGAATCCGGTTGAATTGGAATGTGCAATAGGCTCTTTGGGATTCGATTGGAGTATGCAGAGTTCTAATTCGTGACGGAAATGCATGAATTTGTTCAATTTGATGATCAAAGACGATAGGGGCGACGGTTACGGGTTTAATGGTTATAATTGGGTTTAATTCGAATAATTAACAAGGTTTAATGCTCTAATTATGAGAGTAATTGACATATTCATACAATTCAGTTAATAATTTGAATAGAAATTGGTTATAGAATTCGAATTTAGATCAAAGGTCACGAATTTGACTTTATAAAGTCAAACAGGATTAATTTGAATTGATTTTGACTTTGGGAGTCAACAATTCAAGTTTTGGGACTTGGCAAAACTAGTCCCTTCAGTTTAAGATCAGAAATTGGAAGAATTAGCCTTTGGGATTAAATATCAAGTTAACTGGGTTAGGTTTTAACAGGAATTTTAACGGAATTTCTAACGGAATTAACTGAAAAGTCCGGATTGTCACATAACTCTTGCGTACTTGATAAGTACGCAGGGCTTACTTCATGCGCATTTACAAGTACGCACAAACCCTTAAGTGTGCAAACTTTCAACTCAAATTTATGAAGATTTTCAAATCAAATAACGAAAAAGATAAAAGTATTCAATCACGAGGATTCAAATGCAATTCAGGAAGGTTAAACACAAATATTTTTGCCTTTTCTGAATAAAATTGAACTATTCATAAACTTAAAATCTTTTTGATCTTTTCTCATAGAAATATACAAGTATTCACACAAATTGTTTTTGATCAAAGACACGAGCAGAGGATCATATCAGGCTAACTTGTAGCAAAAACGATACAATATAAACATCAAAGAATATGGGATCATGTCATGGATTACTATTTATTCATATGTAATAAGCACATAAACAAGTAATTCAAGTTGACAATATTATAAGATTTGAAACTATAAGCATATGTGCATCACGTTCTTATGTATTAAGGTATTAATTATAAGATATACAACGTGTACCCCACTGATATGCTACAATAATGTAAATTGCACTATCTCAAGGCATCTAAGATTTTCCTAATGATTTTCTAAATTTTCAGAATGAAGTTACATCAATTAGCACAGGAAAAATCAAGCAGAATCCATAAGGATTATCAGGAATCATAAGATTTAGAATCGAGTGATTCATTTGTCTTGGTTTCATTTGATTTTCTTCATTGAATATCGGTATGATGATTCAGGATAATGAGTATGGTGTTTGAATAAGGTAAGGGAATCCAACTTTTATCTGGATTTGATTTCAATGAATCAGGAGTGACTCAAGGGTGAATACATGCTCAACGGTTAATGTAGAGACATGTCTTGATTCAATCTCTCCTTGCATACTTGTGAGTATGGGCAGTGAGATGAACCGCATTAATTGTGCTAAGGACATAACTCGAAACTGATCTCAAAAGAAAATTATTGCCAAAATCTAACATCCTTTATCTGATAATGATCTTTTCTATTTTTTTTACGCACACACACTAGCAAACATGGGTTCAAATCACATTTGTAATTTAGACTTTAGTTGCCACACTACTAGTGATTCAAAGACGCATATAGCCTACTGACAATTTAAATTACTTGTAAAAAATCAAATTAAAAACATAATAATTTAAACAATTAATTAAGCATGACGCAATCATTTCCCATATGAGCAGTCTATGGCGTTTAGATCATTTCTGATGTACTATCATTTCCTCTTTTCTCAAGTTAACTTTGAAATTTTCTCTATTTTCTATTTTGTTTTTGATTTTGTAAAATATTTTAAAAACTAAAAGAACTATACAGAAAATTTAAAAGAAATAAAATTTAACTTCCATGAATTGAATTGATTTAAGAAAAAATAATTTTCACTCAGGATTGAACATTCCTATCAAGTTGACAAGATGCTCAAAACGGGATCGATCAAATGCCTTTGTGAAAAGGTCAGCAAGATTGTCATCCGTGTGAACTTTTACAAGTTTAATTAAATGATTTTCAGCACAATCACGGATGAAATGAAGGCGAATTTCTATATGTTTAGTTTTGGAATGTTTCATCGGGTTATTTGTGATGGACATGGTGGCATTGTTGTCAATGAATAAAGGAGTTCCAGTGAAGTTTAAGCCGTAGTCTCTCAATTGCTGCTGAATCCACAATATCTGAGAACAACCGCTCGCCGCAGCAATGTATTCTGCTTCACAAGTTGAGCCAGAAACCGTTGACTGCTTCTTGCACTACTAGGAGACCAGTCTGTCTCCTAAGAATTGACATCCACCAGAAGTTGACTTTCTGTCAAGGTTACAACCGCCATAGTCTGAATCAGTGTAGGCTTTGAAGTCGAATGACTGTTGTTTAGAGTACCAAATACCCAATCGAGGATTCCCTTTCAAGTATTTGAAAATTCTCTTCACGGCTATCATATGTGACTCCTTCGGTTGAGACTGAAACCTTGAGCACAAGCACACAGCAAACATTATATCGGATCTTGAAGCTGTGAGATACATAAGTGATCCGATCATCCCACGGTACAATCTGCAATCCACATCCTTTCCATTTTTGTCAGGATGCAGACCATGATTGATTGGGATAGGTGTGCCATAAGTACTGCTATCATTCATCTTGTATTTTGACAAGATGTCTTGCACATACTTTGTTTGATGTAGATAAATCACATCCTCTCTTTGACTGACTTGTAGACCCAAGAAGAATGACAATTCACTCATGTTACTCATTTCAAATTTGGACTTCATCACCTTTTCGAATTCCCTACACATTCCTTCATTGGTAGATCCAAAAATAATGCCGTCGACGTAGACTTGTACAAAAAGAATGTCACCTCCTGCTTTCCTAATGAAGAGAGTCGAGTCAATCTGTCCACGGTCAAAACCATTAGACAGTAGATGCTTAGATAATGTCTCATACCATGCCCGTGGTGCTTGATGAAGACCATAAAGTGCTTTGTCGAGCTTATACACCTTATTGATATTATGTGGATCTTCAAAGCCGGGAGATTGAGTGACATAAACCTCTTCATGTACATTTCCATATAGGAAAGCACTCTTCACATCAAGTTGATAGACCTTGAAGCCGACATATGTGGCATAAGCCAAGAACAGTCGAATGGCCTCAATTCTAGCAACTGGGGCATATACTTCTGTGTAATCCAAGCCCTCTTGTTGGTAAAAACCCTGAACAACCAATCTTGCTTTGTTCTTCATAACCACATGACGATCATCCGTCTTGCATTTGAACACCCATCTGGTTCCAATTGGCTGAAAGCCTTTTGGCAAGTCAACCAAATCCCACACGTGTAACTTTTGGAATTGAGACAATTCATCTTGCATCGCCTCAATCCAGCAGTTGTCAGGGAGAGCCTCCTTCACATTCTTCGGCTCTAACTAGGACACGAATGCAGCATGCATACATGTTTCCATGACACCAGTGTCACGTATCTCCGAGTAAAGACTAGTGTTCTCAGTGATAGTTCGATGACGAGTCTGAACACCGGCATGAGGATCACCAATAATTTTGTCAATTGGATGATTCTTATGCACTCTCGTCTCTAGTACATTCGGTTCCTGAGATTTTGAATTGAGATTTGTGCTTAACTCCCCCATTTCTTGTGTTCTAGAAGAAGAGGATTCAATGTTAATTGGATCAGCTGGAGCTTCATTTCCTACAGTTGTGTTAGGATTAGCTTGAGCGTCATCTCCATCAACATGAACATCTTCACTGTTATCACCATTAAGAGTTCCAGATGCAGATGCAGCATTGGAATCAGGAGTTACAATCGGTACAGTAGCACGAGTAGAGAAACTGGAGTCATCGCCACCACCCAATAATTCATAAACATTTACGGCGTCAACTGCAAATAGATCAGGAAGATTGAATGACTTGAATAGCGCATCATAATCAAAACCCCAAGCTGGACCTGTTGGTTCTGGTGGAATGTTGTGTTTACTGCAATCCACTTCAAACCATTCCTCGACAGTACGAGTTCCTATATTGTACACTCTCTTGCAAGGCGAGTTGGCAACGTATCCTAAGAATATGCCTTCCACCACTTTTGCATGAAACTTAGACTGGCGGTCTTTGTACTGTAGCAACAAGGAATAGGGACGACCAAAAGGAACTAGGTAATCAAGATTGGGAAGTCGATTGTTGATCAACTCGTAACAAGTCTTGTTGTGCCTCCTCACAACCAGAACTCTGTTTAAGACGTGACAAGCTGTATTAACTGCTTCTGCCCAGAATGTGACAGGAAGCTTTGCATCCGACAGCATAGTCCTTGCAGTCTCAATCAGTGTTATGTTCTTCCGTTCTGCAACTCCATTCTGCTACGGTGTGTACGGGGCGCTGAATTCATGACGGATCCCCTTCTTGAGACAGAAAAGTTCCATCAAATTATTCTTGAACTCAGTTCCGTTGTCACTTCTTATTATTCTAACCTTCAGCTTGCAAAGAGATTCCAAGCTCAGGATTAGGTAATGAAAAATATCAACAGTCTCGTCCTTAGTACCTAAAAAATGCACCCAAGAAAAAATTGAGAAATCATCAGTTACAACCAGACAGAACGACTTACCTCCAATACTCCTGATACTTATGGGGCCAAACAGATCCATGTGTAATAGCTCCAAAGGGGTATCAATGGAATTTTGGAGCCTGGGCTTGTGAGACTTCCGCTGCTGTTTGCCCTTTTTAAAAGGCATACAGTCATCTGCAACGGTAAATCTCAGCTTAGGAACCCCGGTTATCAAACCGTTTCGGACAAGATGGTTCATTTTACGATACGAAATATGTCCGAGTTTCCTATGCCACAAGATAGAGTCCAGCTCTGTCGCTTTGGTAAGCAAGCAAGTAGCAACTGATGAGGTGGTTGTTGCCACGCTCATATCAATCTGATAGGTGTCGTTTGTCCTTGGCGCTCTCATCAGAATCCAATCTTCGGGAACTTCAAAAACAGGCTTGAGAATCAAGCATTCATTCTTATCAAACATCACCGAATACTCCTTGTCGCACATTTGGGAGACACTCAGCGGGTTATGCTTCAGCTGCTCGCAAAAGTTGACATTGTCAAAACTGACACAACCATTTGATACCACGCCTTGACACGTGATACTACCACCTTTTTCTCCAGCAAAGGCCACATAGCCGCCTCTGAATGGTTTCACGTCTTGAAGCAAGGCCATGTTTCCTGTCATGTGCCAGGAGCATCCACTATCTACATAACAGTGGTTAGAGATAGTACCCTTCGGACGTCCCTGCACGAGTCACAAAAAGAATTAGTTAGATTTGGAGACCCAAGCCATAGTGGTCTTGGGTCGTCCATCCTTTTCAAAATAAACTACCTCTTTTAACTCACAGTCGTGATGCCTGTTCGAAATGGATGAATCTTTAAAAGAAGTAGGACTAGGAGATTGAGAATTTTTGAATTTGTTAGTCCAGGACCTCTTCTTTTTCTTATCCGGAATAGTAGAATTTGGTTCAACAACAGCAGGTGAACTTGTGGAAGCTTCACCTGATTGAACTAAAGTCAGCTGCTCTTGCTTTCTCAACCTCTTATTCTTTCTCCTTCTCTGTGGCTTAGAGAGTTTCACCACAGGTTTCTCATCAGTATGTGTACTACCAGAGGTAGATACACAAGGTACAGCAGGTTGCTTTACCTTTGTTGAAACAAATGGTTTAGCCTCAAAGGTTATTTTGGCTTTACCATTGGTTTTACTGGTGGTTTCATCACATTTGCTTTTGGACTTTTGGGATGGTTCACTTGTGGTGACTTAGGGATGACAGCCGGTTGTGAAACAATAGGCCGTTTCCCTTGGTTCTTAGAAGGGCAGTTCACAAAAATGTGACCAACCATACCACAGTGAAAACAAGTTCTCTTGTCTGTGTAAGTTCTCCTGTAAGGCTCATTGGATCTGGCATTAGATGACTCAGCATGATGAGCAGAAGGAGTTTGTTTGTGAACAGGAGTTTGACCCGATACAGATTGGTTCTTGGGAGTATAGTATTTTTGCAAATTTTCTTTGTAACCATGCCCAAAGTGAGCTGAAAAAGCCTCTTTCTTTACTTGATTAAGATTTTTATACCCCCATAAAGCATTACCTTTAATTTATCATTAGATTCAATGATATCGGGTTCAGTTAGAATACAGTTATCACTATTAGTGATAATGTTTTTCTTGACTGTCTGTTCAGATAGCAACTCCTTTAGGGCAAGTGTTAACCGACCCATCATTAGAAGCAGTAAAGAACTCCTCATCAAATGCGGAGTTGGCCTTACTTGAGGAATCATCCCTTTTAGAGGAGTCATCCTTTCTTGAGGACTCATCAAGACAAGTTAGATCAATGTCTACTAAGCCGTTGACAAATTTCCCGCTAACTGGTGGAGGAATGACATTAGTACCCAACCCTAAGCCATTCATTTGTCTCACTACAGATTCGTAGTGTTCCACCACAAAACGTGAATTTTTCAACTTCTCATAAGTACATTTCAACTGCAAGATCTCATTTTGCAGCTTGTTGATCTCATTGTTCCTTTTCTCTAACCCCTTATATGCAATATCCAAGTGAAGTTGTTGATCGCTCATTTTTAGTGAATAATCAAGTTTTTCCTTTTTCAAAGTTTCAATTGAATCTTTAAAACGTTTTTCGTTTTCTTTATAACTTAGAGCTGTAATGCGAAGGGGTTCGACCTTGTCTTGAAGCTTAGAATTTTCAAGTTTTAGGCTTAGACATTTAGAACAAGAAATAACAGAAAAAGGATTAGAATCTACCTCAGACGATGAACTTGTTGCTTCTCCAATGGCCATGAGGGCAACAGCAGTAGTAGATTCCTCTTGATCAGCTACAGAAGCTTCCTTTCTTCAGCTTCCTTCTCCTCAGCTTCCTTTTTCTCAGTTTCCATCAACTCCATGATCTCAGCCATGAGACCAACTTGAGTTTGTACAATGATGGCATCTTCCAGATGAACACCCCAATCAAAGTTGTCGTCCTGTTGAACTACCAGTGCATTGGATGTTCCAGTTTGGTTTTGATTGTGGTTGTTTGAGTTGTTGTAGCCATGGCTGTTTCCTTGGCTAGGTCTGGTGAAACCCGAGGCAGGTGCTCTGTCTTTTTGACATTCACGAGCAAAGTGTCCATAGTTCAGACACTTGTAGCATTTGGCCTTGGATTTGTCAAAACCAACCTTGGCATTAGAATGCCCACCAATGAACTTTCTTCCTATTCTGTTCAGGAAACGCTTGGCTCTCCTCAATATCATCGCCATATTCCACTGAATATCCATGTCATCAGGATCCACTTGATTAAAATCTTTTTCAATCGTCTCGAGATTTGTAAGCTTGCCACCTATGAAGTTCTCGTAGGCCAGCATACAAGATGAAAATAGTGCTACATGATCTTCAGCTATTTTGGCTATAGCTGATTGGTTAGCTGAAGTTGTAGCGGGAGGATTTCTTGAGGGATGTTGTTGATGAGATCCAGAACCAGATCCGGATGCTGCATAACATGCATGACCAGCATAAGTTTTTACAGTTTCTTCCTCATGAGAGTTTCCAGAGAAAAGGGAAATTCCAGAGCCCGATGACTTGAACCTTTCCAATTGCCTCATCAATTGTCATCTCATAGAATTTAGGATTCTATCTCATCAGGGTTGTATACATCTCAAACTTGGGAGGCAAAGCATCCTGAAACTTTTCAACTAATTCTTCATCAGGATACTTTAGCTCAAAAGCTTTTAACTCGGTCTACAGATGATAGAATCTAGAGATGACTCGTCTATAGATTCGTTCTCCAGAAATCTGAAGCACTCATACTGCTTCCTGAGAAGATCCCTTTTACTTTTCTTGATGTCACTATTGCCCTCGAATCTTTTCTGTAATGCCTTCCAAAGATCCTTGGAGTTATCATATCCTCTGAAACAGTGGAATAACTCCCTAGTCAAGGCCATAGTGATAGAACCGTGAGCCTTCTTCTCTCGATCATAAACTTTCTTTTCTTCTTCGTCGAGTTTAGAGATAGGCTTGGGCATTACTTCATCAAGTTAAATATGTGTGGGATGCTTATATCCCTCAAGGATAGGTATCCATAGCGATGAGTCGGTATACGAAATGTAGTGCTCAAAACGTGCTTTCCAATTAGAATAATCGTTTACGTTCAGCAACTTTGGTGGTTTCTGTGGTGTACCGATCTCATTATCATAGTTTAAAAGGTTTCCATGATTCTGAAGATTCGACATAGTGAACACTTAGTCAAATTTCAGAAAAATCAGACACTGTTGCACACTTGATATTGGCCTTGCGCACTTGAGAAATGGTCTTGCGTATTTAAGATTTGCTCTTGCGTACTTGATAAGTACGCATGAGTAAATGATAAGTACGCAGGATATAACTTAAGTACGCACAAGATTAGTCTTGCGTATTTAGTAAGTACGCAGCAAGACTGTACTTTTTGCCAGATATGGTAAGTACGCAGAACACCTTTTTACCAACTCTCACCAAACTATTCCGGTCACTGGAAACACACCGGAGATGGCAAAAATCGACGAATGAACAATCAAAATGAGCCAAAGGGTCAGAAACTTGTTTCTAACCAACCTTTGATGCTCAAAACACTCAAAATACACAACAAAAGTCGGTTTTTGAGTGATTTTTGCTTCTAAAATAGTGCTCAAGAGCTACCCCTATTTTATCACAAAAACACCTCCTTTTGCTTGTAAAACTCTGTAGAAAACTCTCCAAACTCACTCACAACACTCGAAATCAAGAGCAAAGCTCTAATACCACTTGTAGGTCCCTCGGGTGTGGCGGATCGTCACATGCAAGTGGGTCTACTAGTCGGACCAGGTGCGGAATGCCAGTGACTAGGTGGAGAGTCTTACGAAACAAAGTAAACCGACAAGATAATCACTATAAACGTTCGTCTATTATAAACACTTGAAGGTTACAGAGAGAAGTACTGAGATTACAATTTGCGTATTTGCTGAGTCTAGGATTGAGTACTTATCTACTGTCAACCATTCCTATTTATACATGACCAGATGCCTGCGCACTTAGCAAGTACGCAAAGGTATTCTTGTGTACTTGCTAAGTACACAGGAGCTTTCTCCTGCGCACATACAAGTGCGCAAAACACTTAGAGAATTATGCAATATTCAATATGTAAAAGTAAATACAACTCGATAAACTAATACATAAAGACTCTTACATACAAAGACAATTACAAACATTAAAGTACAAACTAAGACTCTATCTATCCAGAGTGTTTGTCACAGGAAAGTGCTTCAACAAAATCAGAATCAGATATTCTGGATTTTGAATTATTCTTTTTCTTATCAAAATTTGATTGAGTTTTGATAAGTTTTCTTAACCGTATGTTCCTTCTTCGCTATTGAGGTCTTGTAAGTTTGACCTCAGGTTGTAAATACTTTGTGAATCCAACTTTAGGATTCTCAACAAACTTATGAAAAACAATATTTTTTCTAACACCAGATTGGACAAACTCTGGTTTAGAACCAACAAATCTATCATGAACATGTTGTGTCATCTCTTTCTTAAACCCAGAAGGTTTAGTAACATGCCGCTTAGGCAAATTTTCCTTGACATAATGTTTCATCACATTATCAGATGCAGGCTTTCCCACATTCGGTCTTTGCAGAATCTTTACTACTCTTGATTGACCATGAACAATAGCTGGTGTAACATTCTCTGAAATAAGAAAATTCTTCTCTTTGTTTTTGTAAGGACAATATAACACAATATGCCCCACTTCATTACAATGAAAGCAAGCTCTCTTATCCTTGTATTCTCTGAAATAAGGAACCCTTGTTGAAGTTGAGGAACTTCCTGATGAATAACCTTCAGTAGATTTAACATCACTACCTCCTTGTTTCTTTGGAACATAAATCTTTCTGGAGGGTTCACCGACATAAGTCTTTGAAACTTGAGACTGAACAACTTTGGTTTTTGCCACATTCACCTTCTGTTTAATGAAATCACTTGTTGATTTATTTTCAACTGTTGAAACCTCCTTCTAGATATCACCAGCACTTATAAAACCACTTTTATATAAAATTGGTGAAATAGTTGGTTGTTCAACTTCATCGGGCTCTGTAAGAATACATCGATCTCTTGTGACTTGTTTTACCACTTTTGGTTCATCAATCTTCAAATCTTTAGGAACACCATCAATTTTCTGAGCATCAAATATCTCATCATCACTATCAGAATCATAGACCATTTCTGCCCCTGTGACTGGATTAATCTTCAAAACTGTCTTTGGATCAATATCCTCTTCAGTAATGATCTCTGGTTCTGCAACATAGTTTCCATTAAATGGTGGAGTAGCAAATCCAACTCCAGTTGTTCTCTTAATAGGACCAGCATTGTCATTGAAATAACCTAACAATAGTGATGAATTTTCAAAACTTTCTAGTTTTCTATGTAATCTGATCACCTCTGCTTCTTTGTCCGAAATTTCTTTGTTTTTCTCATCAACAATTTCATTTTTTTTTTCAATCTCAGCATAGTCCATATCCAAACGATATGCATGTTCCTTAATTTTCAAAGTCAGAGAATTAACGTCTCTCTTGAGGGATTCAATTATGACAATACACAGCTTATCATTGTCCTTTAATTTCTGATTCACTGTGTGCATCGATTTCATATCACAGATCAAGTTTGTGTTATCATCCATGACTTTTATCATTTTTTCCTTCACCAAAACACAATTAGAAAAATATATATTACATATAACATCTTTTACCTTTGATGGATCAGACATGTCAGCCATGAAGACTCTTGCAGTTGGAATCTCTTCAGTCATCTCAGGTACTCTTTTAGTCAACAAAATCTCATCTTCAGATACACTTGTTGTGGACACATTATCTTTAGAATGAACTTTATCAGCACTTTCAGTATTATTTTCTTTAGAAGTTTCTTCTGCAGTGAAACTCTCAGAAGGTTCATCATTCTGACTTTCTACTTCACTCACTGAGCTTTCTTCATCACTTGAATTATCATCCCCATATGTCTCATCAGTATGAATTTCAGCCACGAAAGCTTGACTCACAGCACCAACTAGATCCTCTAAATGAATTCCCCAGTCATAGTTATCATCTCCTTGAGCAACCAAAGCAGATGATTTTGAAACATTTGCTGAAGTTCCAGAACTGCCAGATCCATGTTGTTGATTTCTATTATTTTGATAATTATTCTTCTTTTGAGAATCAAATTCAACCTTTGGCTTGTTACATTCCTTAGCAAAGTGACCATATTCTTGATAGTTGTAACACCGAACCTTTGTTTTATCAAAACCCATTCTTGTTCTACTGTTTGATCCGATGTACTTTCTTCCAGATTTTTTAAGAAAATCCTTTGCTTGCCTCATCAACATTGCCATGTTCCATTAAATATCCATCTCTTCTAAGACAACAGGATCAATCTGACGATAGTCTTCTTCAATTGCTTCTGGATCATGAATCTTTCCTCCGATAAAATTTTCATACGAAGAAAAAAAGGATGAAAACATCGCCACATAATCTTCAGCTACCCTTTGACTCATATGTTGTGAATTAGAAGGTTGTGATCTAGATGAAGGAATAGATGTATTTGCAGAAAAACCCGATTGGTAAGAATGTACAGAAACATTCTCATTTGAATTATCTTGACCATCTCTAGAAAACAATGCAACTCCAGATCCAGATTTTCTAGATGTTTTAGCAAAGTACATTGAAGGATTTTGAATGTGTTCCATATTAGTTTCCTTCTTCTTCAAATTTAAGTCATGAGATTGTATCTTTCCCAACACATACTCAAGAGACATAGTTTTGTATTTGTCATTCTCTTTGATTAGAATAGAATACACATCAAACTTGGATGGTAAAGCTTCCAATAACTTGTCATTTAACTCTTTAGGTTCATAAACAACCTTCGCACTTGCTAACTCACTCAGTAAATGATAAAATCTTGTTGCTAGATCATCCACAGATTCATTCTGAAAATGTTTGAATACCAAGAATTGTTTTTTCAATAACTCCGTTCGACTTTTCTTCACATCCAGACTTCCTTCACATCGTTTTTGTAAAGCTTCCCATAGCTGCTTGGAAGATTTAAAATGTTTGAAGCTGTGATAAATCTTTTTTGGTAATGACATAGAAATGCTCTCCATTGCCTTCTTTTCACGATCAAATAACAGTTTTTATTCAGTTGTTAATGCAGATACAGGATTAGGAACATTATCACTATACATTCATGAATAAGTCGGATGAGTATATCCTTCCAGAATAGGAATCCATAAACTCGTATCAGTGAATGACACGAACTGATCAAAACGATCCTTCGAGTTTGAATAATCAGCAAGACATAGCAGCTTTGGTGGTTTCTGAGAAGTACTAATCTCATTGTCATAGTTGAACATGTTTGTAACCTGCACCATGTTAGCCATAACAACAAATACACAAATATCACAAGTAAAAACAAAAGCTTTGAACAAAAATACCCTAAGGCGAACTTGATAAGTTCGCTTCACACCCATCAAGTGAACTTGATAAGTTTGCTTAATCAAGAATTTGCACTAAGTTAGCCTGTAACTGACTTCTTGATTAAGTTTGCCTGTTTCAGCTGAACAAAATCAGGAAGACGAACTCTTCAGCCAAAACACGAACCAGAACCTCCAAAAATCATCATAACTTGCTGAATTGATGAAATTTGATGAAATTGAACCGTAGGATTGAGTATTTTATGAAATAGAACACTTTTAATGATACAATTTCTTCAAAAACACCTCCAAATTGATGAATTCAGATCCAAAAGCCTCTCAAGAACTTAAAAAGTCCATGGATATGAAAAATATGCAAAAGGCATTCGTTTTTGTGTCAAATCGTATACAATTCGTCACAAATCAATCACGAAATCACGAGCAAGAGCTCTGATACCACTTGTAGGTCCACTCATCTCTCCTATTGATCAAACTCGAGACATGACGTAACAAGAACATGGAGTGCGGAATCCAAACGTGTCGATGAAAGTGTATATGAGACCACTCTAACAAAGACAATCACACACAATGTAAATAATCAGTCTTTCAATAGCACCAGAACATAGAGTTTACAGAATGTCAATTTCCAAAGCTCTCTAAAATTGAACAAGTAAACATCTATTTATAAACAAGTGTTATGCCACAGGTGAACATAACAAGTTCGCCTAAACTAGGCCTAGGCAAACTTATTAATTTCGCCTATTGCAAAACATAACTAAAACATTACAAAATCAAATACATATAAGATCTAAACTATTACACGGCCTATTGTCACACTTCTATGTCCTAACAACTTGATTAGGGCAGAATCTAGCCCTTGATCTGTCGATTCTTTGTCTGGAGCCGACTATCGCCTGAATTCAGGCCGACACTCTTTCGCCGACTATCACATTTCATGGGCGACTCTCAATGTGACACCCAACATTTCAGGTCAACATCCATATCCATAATTGCACGTTCATATTTTATATTTCCTGATCTATTATTTTGACATAGCATTGTCAAGGAGGCTAGCAAAGGAATACACATATTGTTTTAGTAATTTTAAGAATTACTAGGAAATAAACAATGATAACCCGCAAGGTACGTTCGTTGGTGATTAACAAGATTTTATTTAAATAAAGTCTAGTGCACTTTATAATATAAAAACTTAAAAATTGGTGACTAAACTCTTAAAAAGATGACGTCTAAGTTTATTACACGACGTTAAGTTATTTTTGTTGATGCACTTTCCTGTGACAACACTCTGGATAGAGTCTTAGTTTGTATTTCTAATGTCTGTAATTTGTCTTTGTATGTAAGAGTCATTATGTAATAGTTTATCGAGTTGTATTTACTTTTACATAATGTATGTTGTTTTTCTGCTAAGTGTTTTGCGCACTTACAAGTGCGCAGGAGAAAGCTCCTGCATACTTAGCAAGTACGCAAGAACACCTCTGCGTACTTGTTAAGTACGCAAGAGCAATTGGTCCTACGCACTTGCTAAGTGCGCAGGCATCAGGTCAGTATAAATAGGATAGGTTCACAGAAGCTAAGTACGCAGAACCATTTGTTTAAGACGAACTCAGTTTTGCTAAGTACGCAGCTTGTATTCTCTCTGTAACCGTCGAGTGTTTATAATACAAAGAACGTTTATTGTGACTCTCGTGTTTGGTTTACTTTGTTTAGTAAGACTCTCCACCTAGTCACGGGTATTCCGCAACCCGGTTTGACTAGTAGACCACTTGCATGTGACGATCCGACACACACGAAGGGACCTACAAGTGGTATCAGAGCATTGCTCTTGAATTCGAGTGTTGTAAGTGAGTTTGGAGACGTTTTACTGAGTTTTACGAGCAAAAAGAGGTATTTTTGTTGATTTTTGTGATAAAAAAGGGTAGCTCTTGAGCACTTTTTTAGAAGCAAAAATCTCTCAAAAAACCGATTTTTGTTGTGTATTTGTGTGTTTTGAGCATCAAAGTTTGGTTAGAAACTTGTTTCTGATCCTTTGGCTCGATTGCATTGATCATCAGCCTATTTTTCACTATCTCCGGCGAGTTTCAGGTGACCGGAAAAGTTTGGTGAGAGTAGGTGAAAAGGTGTCCTGCGTACTTACCATTTTTGGTAAAAAGTACAGTTTTCTGCGTACTTACTAACTACGCAAGAGTTATCTCCTGCGTACTTACAAGTGCGCAAGACTGAACTTGTGCGAACTTAAGTTATATCCTGCGTACTTAATATTTCCTCCTGCGTACTTATCAAGTACGCAAGAGCAAATCTTAACTACGCAAGACCATTTCTCAAGTGCGCAAGGCCAAAACCAAGTGCGCAACAGTGTCTGACTTTTCTGATTTTTTGACCAAGTAATTCACTATGTCGAACCTTCAGAATCTTGGAAACATGTTAAATTATGATAATGAGATCGGTACACCTCAGAAACCGCCTAAACTATTAAATGTAAACGATTATTCGAATTGGAAGGCGCGTTTTGAGCACTACATTTCATACACCGACTCATCATTATGGATACCAATCCTTGAGGGATATAAGCATCCCACACACATCTATCTTGATGAAGAGGTGCCAAAGCCCATCTCTAAGCTTGATGAAGAACAAAAGAAAGCTTATGATCGGGAAAAGAAGGCTCTTGGCTCAATCACTATGTCATTAACTCGGGAATTGTTTCACAGTTTCCGAGGCTATGACACCTCCAAGGATCTTTGGAAAGCACTTCAGAAAAGATTTGAGGGGAACAGTGACATTAAGAAGAGTAAGCGGGATCTTCTCCGGAAGCAGTATGAATGCTTCAATTTCATGGAAAATGAATCGTTAGATGATCTCATCTCTAGATTCTATCATCTACAAACGGAGTTGAAAGCTTTTGAACTGAAATATCCCGATGAAGAACTGGTGGAAAAATTTCTTGATGCTTTGCCACCAAAGTTTAAGATGTATACAACCCTTATGAGGGAAAATCCTAAATTCTATGAGTTAACAGTAGATAAGGCTATTGGTAAGATTCAAGCTCATAACATGAATCTTATGAAGAAGGAGAGCTCGGGAAGACCTCAGATACAGGACCCTTCCATGTATCATGGGACGACTTCCACTTCAAAATCATCGGGCTCTGAAATTGCCCTCTTTACTGGACACTCTAATGAAGAAGACCACTCAAATGGGTGTGGTGGTCATGCTTGTTATGCATCCGGATCAGGGTTGGGAACCAATCATCAACACACCTCAAGAAATCCTCCAGCTACGTCTTCAGCTAACCATTCTGCAATAGCCAAAATAGCTGAAGATCACGTAGCATTGTTTTCATCATGTATGCTTGCGTATGAGAATTTCATAGGCGGCAAGCTAACGGATCCCGAAACTAATGAAGAAGACTTTAACCAAGTGGATCCTGATGATATTGAGGACATGGATATTCAATGGAATATGGCCATGCTTTTTAGGAGGGCCAAGCGTTTCCTGAACAGAACAGGAAGAAAGTTCATTGGTGGACATTCTAATGCCAAGGTTGGATTTGATAAATCCAAGGCCAAATGCTACAAGTGTCTGAACTATGGACACTTTGCTCGTGAGTGTCAAAAAGACCGAGCACCGGCCTCTGGTTTCACCAGACCTAGCCAGGGAAACAGCCACGGCCACAACAACACTAGCCACCACAATCAACACCAAGATGGTTCGTCAAATGCACTGGTAGCTCAGAATGACAAAAACTTTGATTGGGGTGTTCATCTAGAGGACGCCATCATTGCTCAAACACAGGTTGGTCTCATGGCTGAGATCATGGAGCTGATGGAGGCTGAGAGAAAAGAAGCTGAGGAGAAGGAAGCTTCTGTAGCTGTTGAAAAGGAGTCTACCACTGCCGTTGCTCTCATGGCCATTGGTGAAGCACAGAGTTCATCATCTGAGGTAGATTCTAACCCTTTCTTTGTTATTTCTTGTTCTAAGTGTCTAGAGCTAAAGCATGAAATTTCTAAGCTCCAAGACAAACTCGAACCCCTAACTATGGCAGCTCATAATTACAAAGCAAACGAAAAACGTTTTAAAGAGTCTGTTGAAATGTTAAAAAAGGAAAAATGTGAACATTCTTTACAAATAAGTGAGCAACAATTTCACTTGGATATTGCGTATAGGGGGTTAGAAAAACGGAACAATGAAATCAACAAACTGCAAAATGAGATCCTGCAGTTAAAATGTACAAATGAGAAGTTGAAAAACTCTCGCTTTGTGGTGGAGCACTACGAATCAGTAGTGAGGAAAATGAAGGGTATAGGTCTTGGTACCAATGCCATTCCTCCACCAATAAGTGGGAAGTTTGTCAATAGCTTGATAGACATTGATCTCACCTGTCTAGATGAGTCCTCTGATAAGGATGATTCCCCTAAAAAGGATGAATCCTCAAGTAAGGCTAACTCCACATCTAGTGAGGAGTATGTTACTGCTTCTGAAGATGGGTCGGTTGACACTTGCCCTGAAGGAGTAGTCTCTGAGGAGTTGTTGACTGAACAGAAAGTCCACAAAAACGTTATCACTAATAGTGATAACTGCATTTTAACTGAACCTGATATCATTGAAACAAATGATAAACTTAAGGTAATGCTTTACGGGGGTTATAAAAATATTAACCAAGTTAAGAAAGAGGCTTTTTCAGCTCATTATGGGCTTGGTTACAAAGAGAATTTGCAAAAGTATTATACCCCCAAAAACCAAACTGAAAAAGGTCAGACTTCTGTTCATAAACCAACTCCTCCTGCTCATAATGGAGAGTTTCCTAAGGCCAGATTTAATGAGCCTTACAAGAGAACTTATGTAGATAAGAGGAACTGTTTTCACTGTGGCTTGGTTGGGCACATTGTTATGAACTGTCCTTCTAAGAACCAAGGCAAACAGCATGTTGTTTCACAGCCTGTTGTTATCCCTAGGTCGCCACCAGTGAAACCATTTCCCAAAAGTCCAAAGCAGAATGTGGTGAAACCACCAGTACAACCTATGGGAAAACCTAAGATTAAGTCTGAGGCCAAACCATCTGTTGCAAGAAAGGTAAAGCAACCTGTTGTACCTCGTGTGTCTACATCTGGTAGTACACGCACTGGTGAGAAATCTGTGGCTAGACTCTCTAAGCCACAAAGAAGAAGAAGGAATAAGAGGTTGAGAAAGCTGGAACAGCTGACTAAGACTCAATCAAGTGAAGCTTCCACAAGTTCACCGGCTGTGGTTGAGCCAAAGTCTACTGTTCTGGTTAAGAATCAAAAGAGATCCTGGAACAAGAAAGTTAAAAGTTCTCAATCTCATGTTCCAGATTCATCCAAAGATTCACCAATTTCAAACAGTCATCATGACTGTGAGTTGAAAGAAGTAGTTTATTTTGAGAAGGATGGACGACCCAAGACCACAATGGCTTGGGTCTCCAAATCTAACTAATTCTTTTGTTACTCGTGCAGGGACGTCCGAAGGGTACTATCTCTAACCGTTGGTATGTAGATAGTGGATGCTCCCGGCACATGACAGGAAACATGGCCTTGCTTCAAGATGTTAAACCATTCAGAGGCGGCTATGTAGCCTTTGCCGGAGAAAAAGGCGGCAGTATCACGTGTCAAGGCATGGTTTCAAACGGTTGTGTTAGCTTTGACAATATCAACTTTTGCGAGCAGCTGAAGCACAACCTGTTGAGTGTCTCCCAAATGTGTGACAAAGAGTACTCGGTGATGTTTGACAAGTCAGAATGCCTGATTCTCAAACCCGGTTTTGAAGTTTCGAAAGATTGGATCCTGATGAGAGCACCAAGAACAAACGACACCTATCAGATCGATATGAGCGTGGCAACAACCACCTCATCAGTTCCTACCTGTTTGCTTACCAAAGCGATAGAACTTGACTCCATCTTGTGGCATAGGAAACTCGGACATATTTCTTATCATAAAATGAATCATCTTGTCCGAAACGGTTTGGTAACCGGGGTTCCTAAGCTGAGGTTTACCGTTACAGATGACTGTATGCCTTGTAAAAAGGGCAAACAGCAACGGAAGTCTCACAAGCCCAAGCTCCAAAACTCTATCGATACCCCTTTGGAGCTATTACACATGGATCTGTTTGGCCCCATAAGTATCAGGAGTATTGGAGGTAAGTCATTCTGTCTGGTTGTAACTGATGATTACTCACGTTTTTCTTGGGTTCATTTTTTAGGTACTAAAAACGAGACTGCTTATATTCTTCAATACTTGATCCTGAGCTTGGAATCTCTTTGCAAGCTGAAAGTGAGAAGAATTAGGAGTGACAACGGAACTGAGTTCAAGAATAACTTGATGGAGCTTTTCTGTCTCAAGAAAGGGATCCGTCACGAATTCAGCGCGCCGTACACTCCTCAGCAGAATGGAGTTGCTTAAAGGAAGAACAGAACACTGATTGAGACTGCAAGGACTATGCTATCAGATGCAAAGCTTCCTATCACTTTCGGGGCAGAAGCCGTTAATACAGCTTGTCACGTCTTAAACAGGGTTCTGGTTGTGAAGAGGCACAACAAAACTTGCTACGAGTTGATCAACAATCGACTTCCCAATCTTGATTACCTAGTTCCTTTCGGTAGTCCTTGTTCCTTGTTGCTACAGTACAAAGACCGCAAGTCTAAGTTTCATGCAAAAGCGGTGGAAGGCATCTTCTTAGGATACGTTGCCAACTCGCCTTGCAAGAGAGTGTACAATATAGGAACTCGTACTGTCGAGGAATGGTTTGAAGTGGATTGCAGTAAACACAGCATTCCACCAGAACCAAAAGGTCCAGCTTGGGGTTTTGATTATAATGCGCTATTCAAGTCCTTCAATCTTCCTGATTTATCTGCAGAAGACGCCGCAAATGTTTATGAGTTATTTCGTGGCGGCGATGACTCCAGTTTTTCCACTCGAGCTACTGTACCAATTATAACTCCAGATTCCAATGCTGCATCTGCATCTGGAACTCATGATAGTGATAACAGTGAAGGTGTTCATGTTGTTGGAAATGACGCTCAAGCCAATCCTAACACAATTATAGGAAATGAAGCTCCAGCTGATCCAATTAACATTGAATCTTCTTCCTCTGGAACACAGGAAATGGGGGATTTAGGCACGAATCTAGATCCAGAAATTCAGGAACCGATTGTACCGGAGACGAGAGTGCATAGGAATCATCCAATCGACAACATTATTGGTGATCCTTATGCCGGTGTTCAGACTCGTCACAGAACCATCACTGAGAACACCTGTCTTTACACAGAGATATTTGACACTGGTGTCATGGAAACATGTCTGCATGCTGCATTTGTGTCCCAGTTAGAGCCGAAGAATGTGAAGGAGGCTCTCACTGACAACTGCTGGATTGAGGCGATGCAAGATGAACTATCTCAATTCCAAAAGTTGCACGTGTGGGATTTAGTTGACTTGCCAAAAGGCTTTCAGCCAATTGGTACCAGATGGGTGTTCAAATACAAGACGGACGATCGTCATGTTGTTGTGAAGAACAAAGCAAGATTGGTTGTTCAGGGTTTTTATCAACAAGAGGGCTTGGATTACAATGAGGTATATGCCCCAGTTGCTAGAATTGAGGCCATTCGACTATTCTTGGCTTATGCCACATATGTCGGCTTCAAGGTCTATCAACTTGATGTGAAGAGTGCTTTCCTTTATGGTAAGGTGCATGAAGAAGTCTATGTCACTCAACCTCCCTGTTTTGAAGATCCGCATAATATCAATAAAGTGTACAAACTCGACAAAGCACTTTATGGTCTTCATCAAGCACCGCGGGCATGGTATGAGACATTATCTAAGCATTTACTGTCTAATGGTTTTGACCGTGGACAGATTGACTCGACTCTCTTCATACAGAAAGCAGGAGGTGACATTCTTCCTGTGCAAGTATATGTCGACGACATTATCTTTGGGTCGACCAATGAAGGGATGTGTAGGGAATTCGAGAAGGTGATGAAGTCCAAGTTTGAAATGAGTAATATGGGTGAACTGTCATTCTTTCTAGGTCTGCAAGTCAGTCAAAGAGAGAATGGAATTTATCTACATCAAACTAAGTACGTGCAGGACATCTTGTCAAAATACAAGATGAGTGATAGCACTACTTATGGCACACCAATCCCAGTCAATCATGGTTTGCATCCTGACAGAGATGGAAAGGATGTGGACAGCAGGTTGTACCGTGGGATGATCGGATCACTTATGTATCTCACAGCTTCAAGACCCGATATAATGTTTGCTGTATGTTTGTGCTCAAGGTTTCAGTCTCAACCGAAGGAGTTACATATGATAGCTGTGAAGAGAATTTTCAGATATCTGAAAGGGAAACCCCGATTAGGTCTTTGGTACTCTAAGCAGTAGTCATTCGACTTCAAAGCCTACACTGATTCAGATTATGGCGGCTGTAACCTTGACAGAAAGTCAACTTCTGGTGGATGTCAATTCTTAGGAGACAGACTGGTCTCCTGGTAGTGCAAGAAGCAGTCAACGGTTTCTGTTTCAACTTGTGAAGCAGAATACATTGCTGCAGCGAGCGGTTGTTCTCAGATACTGTGGATTCAGCAGCAGTTGAAAGACTATGGCTTAAACTTCACTGGAACTCCTCTATTCATTGACAACAATGCCACCATGTCCATCACAAATAACCTGGTGAAACATTCCAAAACTAAACATATAGAGATTCGCCATCATTTCATCCGTGACTGTGCTAAAAAGCATTTAATTGAACTTGTAAAGGTTCACACGGATGACAATCTTGCTGACCTTTTCACAAAGGCATTTGATCGATCCCGTTTTGAGCATCTTGTCAACTTGATAGGAATGTTCAATCCTGAGTGAAAACTAAGTTTTCTTAACTCAATTCAATTCATGGAAGTTAAAAAAAAATTATTCCTTTAAATTTTCTGTATAGTTCTTTTAGTTTTAAAATATTTTACAAAAATCAAAAACAAAATAGAAAATGGAGAAAATTTCAAAGTTAACTTGAGAAAATAGGAAATGATAGTACATCAGAAATGATCTAAACACCATAGACTGCTCATATGGGAAATGATTGCGTCATGTTTACTTATCTGTTTAAAATTATTATGTTTTTAATCTGTTTATTTACAAGTAATTTGAATTTTCAGTAGGCTGTATGCGTCTTTGAATCACTAGTAGTGTGGAAACTAAATCTAAATTACAACCGTGATTTGAACCCATGTTTGCAAGTGTGTGTGTGCATAAAAGAATAGAAAAGATCATTATCAGATAAAGGATGTTAGATTTTGACAATAATTTTCTTTTGAGATCAGTTTCGGGTTATGTTGTTAGCACAATTAATGCGGTTCATCTCACTGCCCATACTCACAAGTATGCAAGGAGAGATTGAATCAAAACATGTCTCTACATTAACCGTTGAGCATGTATACACCCTTGAATCATTCCTGGTTCATTGAAATCAAATCCAGATAAAAGTTGGATCCCCTTACCGTATAATCAAACACCATGTTCATTATCTCGAATCATCATACCGATATTCAAAGAAGAAGCTCACATGAAACCAAGACAAACGAATCAATCGATTCTGAATCTTATGATTCCTGATAATCCTTATGGATTCTGCTTGATATTTCTGTGCTAACTGATGTAACTTCATTCTGAAAATTAAGAAAATAATTGAAAATAATCTTAGATGCCTTGAAGATAGTGCAAAATATCATAGCATCTCAGTGGGGTACACGTTGTATATCTTATAATTAATACCTTAATACACAAGAACATGATACAAAGATGCGTATAGTTTCAAATCTTATAATATTGTAAACTTGAATTACTTGTTTATGTGCTTATTACGTATGAATAAAAAGTAATACATGACATGATCCCATATTCTTTGATGTTTATTTTGTATCGTTTTTGCTAAAAGATAGCCTGATATGATCCTTTGCTCGTGTCTTTGATCAAAAATAGCTTGTGTAAATGATTATATATATCTATCTTGAAAAGCACAAAAAGATTTTAAGTTTTTAAGTTTATGCATTGTTCAAGTTTAATCAGATAAAGCCAAAAATATTTTATGTTTAACCTTCATGAATTGTATTTGAATCCTCTTAGGTGAATAGTTTTATCTTGTTCGTTATTTGACTTGAAAATCTCCATAAATTCTGAGTTGAAAAGTTGCGCACTTATGGTTTCTGCGCACTTAGCAAAGTACGCACGAAGTAAAACTTGCGCACTTAGCAAGTACGCAAGAGTTAAGCCTTGCGCACTTGTTAAGTACGCAAGATTTAATTCGTGCGCACTTAACAAGTACGCACGAACAATTTCTGAGGGGTATAAATCCGACACTTAGAAAATTTTCAGGTTTTACGCTTTAAAACCTAATTTTTTTCCCCCCTGCAATTTTTCTCTCAAAATCAAGTGTGTTCAAACCCTCTTTTCATCCCGTCAATACTTTCATCATCGTATTACATCTCATTGGTGAGAATCTAGGGCAATTCCAACCGTAGATTCATGACTTTTGGACCGATTTGACATAGAAATTCTTTTTGGTTAAATCCGATAAAGTTTTTGGGAAAATGGGATTGTTTGGGTAACTTATTATCATTAACATGCTAATAGATAGCTGAATCGATCCTATAATCATCTTTCTGGTCCTCGATTTGATCCTTCAGTTGAAACTGAATCGTCATTGGATCGAGAGACTGGCTAGGTCAAACTTGGTGTATTTTGGTAGTTGCTGGTGTCGACAATGGTCCCATAAGTTAGAATCGTTGATTCCGACTCAGTGGCGACCTACTCGACCTGTCATTATGCATTCTGTGATTTTTTTCATGTTTCTGAAATTTTGCTAAGGGTTGTTCTTACGCACTTAGCAAGTACGCAAGAAGTAATTCCTGCGTACTTGTTAAGTACGCAAGAGGAAAATCCTGCGCACTTGCTAAGTGCGCAGGACCAACACTTAGAAATTTTTTCTAAGTCTGAAAAATTTTTCAAAGTGTAACTATTATACCGTGTCATGTGTGTCTACTTCCAGTGTTATAAGCTATTCTGAATATGTTTTCTGTGTGTGTTTGCAGGCTATGGCTCGTGCATTCACGGACGAATTCAACCTAGTGGCTAACACCGAACCAGAATGGAAAGGCGCAGCCTTACAGTACAGGGAGATTGTGGATTTTCTCAACAGATCCAGAATAAGTTTTGCAATCTCAGCAAACCCAACAGTCTCAAGACCTTACCTGGAGCAATTCTGGGAGACTGCAGAGCACGACTGCACGGTGTCCCCTAATGTCATAAGGGCAACCGTTGATGGTCGGGCAATTGTATTCTCTTAAGATACAATCAGGAGAGTACTGCGGTTCGGAGACCTTGCTACCAACCCGACATCCTATCCAGATTACTACGTGGATGGGTGTTCGAGGCATAGAATGGGGTATGTCGGGGCAAGGGACTATGCTTCTTACAAGAAGATGTGGGTATTGGATCAATGGCGTTATTTTGCCCACATCATGATCGTGTGCATCTCATCCAGGAAAGCGGGGAAAGATGCCATGGGTCATGACCTAGCAGCGGCCATGGTGGGCCTGTCTCTCAATCGGGGCTATAACTTCTCTCGCTATATTTTCAAAGCACTAAATGACCAGATAAATACAGCAGAGAGGTTCAGGTTCCTTTTGTACCCGAGGTTTGTGCAGCTACTGATCGATGATGCACTGCCAAACCTACGTGCTATCGGGGAGAGACTGCAGGTAAAACGGGTGGACAAGAGAGTCTTTGCACAGTTTCTAAAGCCAGGCAGTGTAGAACCTACCCCTGAGCATACTGAACTCTTCGGCCACCTAATTAATGAAGCATACGTCGCTCCGGAGGACTGGAACTGGTATAGTCCCAACTCGGGACCAGAGATGAGTGATCACTCTGATGAAGAACAAGATGAAGAGAATGAGGATGATTAAGGTGATGATGAACATGAAGATGATGAACATGAAGGTGATGATGAAGGTGGTGTTGGTGGTGCTGAGGAATCCGATTCGGAGGCAACAGAATCAGATTCTTCTGATTCCGATGACGCACCATCACAGATACATCCGAGAAGGTTGGCACAGGTTACCCTGCCTGCGTCATCTTCAAAAAGAAAGCGACAAAGCTCAAGCAGCGAATTTGAGCCGGATTCTGACTCTGACGCTGCTCTACAAAGACAGAGACATGAGAGTGCTAACAAGGAAAGGGGCGATAGGCAAAAGGTTGCTATTCCCAGGGTTGAAGAGATTCCAACTGTGCAGCCAGTACAGGTTGAAGCTGCCAGACCAGAGTTAGAATCTACCCCATCAGAACAGCAACTATATAGACGGAGGTGAAGGCCACTAGTACAAGCAGATGTGGCAGTCACGGCGGTCACAGAGGAGATTCATGTGCGGTGACCCTCCCTACTCCAACTGTCCAGGTGACAGTGACTACTCCAATTCTCACGGAGTCAGTCACCGTCACCCCAACCATAACTCCCATCATTACATCCCCAATTCCAACACCTACCAAAGAGCCGTCAGGTCAACCCTTCAACTATGGTGATTTCTCACAAGGGTTTGACTTTGACACAATCTTCTCCTCTCCCATCCATAATGCCGAAGCCTCATCTTCTAGGCATCCTGATCCGAATGATGCAAGGATCGATGTGCTAGAGACCCAAGTTGCTGAACTGTTGAAGATAATTCAAAAGTCAAAGGAGGAGTCTGATGCTCAACAAGCACAGATCAATTCTCTGGCCGATGAAGTTAGGATTCTCCATAGCCAGAGAACAGGGACTAATGAGCGGCTGAAGAATGTGATGGCACGGAATGAACTTTTAATGAAGATGAATGAAATGATTCTAGGCCACAGAACTTCACTTGAGCTAAGGATGGATTTGCAGAGAAAAGAGCACGAAGCGATGGTCAAATTAGTTGAAGAACTGACCAAGAAGCTCAGTACTCAGGGGGAGAAGGAGACAGATACAGAGAAAGACAAAGAAAAGAAATCCACCGGTGCCGAGTCTTGTCATCCAGTCGATCTGACTAAGGATGATGATAAAGACAAGGATCCTGAAGTCGGTCCTAGTGGAGGTGAGCACCTAGCTTTGGCGATTGTGCCCATCTCTTCTATTCCATTGGCTGAGGGGGAGTCTACTCAGCAAGAGGGTGGTGATACCTTAGGTGGTGGTGGCGGTGACAAAGGGAAGTCAGTGGCTGATGAGATTCTCTATCTCGAGCCTGACTATTCTAAAGAAGCACAGATCGATGCTCTCCTTAATCTGGAAGAAGGAGAGATCGACTCTGGTGATGATTGGAACGATGATGATGATGATGTGATAATCGAGATTCCCAAGGGCGACGGTGAACTAGAGTACGAGTTAGAGGATGGTGAGATCTTTGAAATACCATCGCTCGAATCTCTGCTCGAAACAGACACAGGCTCAGTTGACATGGCAAGTAATGTTGATGCTACAACTGAAGCCTCCCCAGTCGACCCTACTGTCACACCCCCAAATCCCACTAACGGAGTTTTACCGTTTTGGAAGGTGACACATCAGGATCTCAGTCATTAGTTACACGGAACGACTCTATATGAATTTAAATAAACCACTAATGCTGCTCATAGTCACGAGACAACAAAAGTTCAAGTTTGAAAACGTTGCGGAAGCGTAAACATAAACCAATGTAAGTAAAAGTAAGTTGCGCAAAACAAAGCGCCCAAAACCATGCAGTTTAAGTAAATAACGTAAATTCAATGTTCGATAGTGATAAGACTCCATGCATGCCCTATGCTCGTGCTTGGATACCTTAGTGACCTGAGAAAGACATGCTAGAAAGTGTCAACACAATGGTTGGTGAGTTCATAAAGTAATGTAAGTAAATCCAATTGTTTAACGCAAGCATCCCATGCTCAATGTTTGTCAGATAAAGTAATTATTGTTTACCGATAGATAGCTAGTCTAATGCATTGCTACTTTAAGTGTTCGCAACCGAAGCTGACTATTTGTATGTTTGAATGCCTCAAGCCATGTCTACCGAACACTGGCTAATGTTTAGGCAAATTTTACACCCGTTGACCTCCAATCATAGTTAGAGCGACTAACTCGGGTGGGGCTTTGTCAAAACCCAGTAGTACTACTCAAAATCCCCTCGCTATTCCCCAATACTAACGGTTCGAAATGTAAGGACTTGTTTGGTATGTTTGTGCACTTTCAGTACGCAAGCGGTAAAACAGTAATACAGAATCCCATAATATTTGAAATGTTTGAAAGCATGTTTTCTCCCCCAAAAAGGAAAACAAGTAAAATAGGGGTTATGAAACTCACCTGAGTGCGTATGCAAGTATGAAAGCTAAGAAGCAACTGCTGGACTTCTAACTGCCACCTATAACCGTAGTCTATAAGTGCGTGTTCGTGATGTTCGATATAGACCCATATATCCAAACAATGTTGTTGTTAAAGGTTTTAGAAAATAGTTTGCAAGTGCGACTCAAGTTTGACACGACGACCCGTTGGTGACACGTTTGTGTTTTAATGTTTGAGTTGCATACTAACACATAGCACACAATTGATCATACGATGGCACGTAGCAACAAATCCTATTTGTTCTAGAAAGATAGCATGTTTCCATTAATGGCAGGTTCCATAATTAGTAAGTTTCTATAAATAGTAACCATGTTCGGGTTTCACATCATTGTTATCATATGCTTGCAGGTTTCAATTCAAGTAGCACATAGCAATCATCATATCCTACAACAATTCTATTCTACTTAGTATGTTTGACTTGGTTCCGATAAAGTTTCTATTTTTAGCAACCTATGATGAGCATGCGCGTTATATAATCATCAATCAAGTTTACACACATTATCATGTCATGTCAAGTACAAAACCATCATCAAGAAGCAATAGAATTCAAAACAAGTGAAAGATTGAAAAACTGAAAAACTAAATTATCTTTCTGTTAACAACGATCCCTCGCGGTACGCGATAGATGAGAGGGTTCTCCCTCGCGGTACGCGAGAAGATTAGGAACTCGCCCAGGTTAGCTTGTCTCCCGCGGTACGCGAGAGATGTGACCTTGGTGCCTCGCGGTACGCGAGAGAACCAAAAACCAGTCCCGACTATTTTGTCTCTCGCGGTGCGCGAGAGAATGTTCCGAAGGCCCTCGCGGTACGCGAGAGGGTTAAAATTCAGCAAATTGTTTTAAACATTAGGGTTTAGCCGTTTCTCATGCAATACAACGATTTCATCAGTAAAGTTCTTGACTTTTATCATGTTCTACACCATTATAACATTACTAGTTTCATTATTCAACAATTAATCAATCAAATAACACTAGGGTTTAGCAAAACATCATAAATCAACAATTATCATCAAATACCAATCAAGCTTGCAACTTTATTATGAAAATCATCATGTTTGGATGGATCTAAGGTCTGATCTAACTGTAAGAATCAAAAAGTATTCAAATCGGTCGAAACAACTTACGTGTGGATGTTAGAAACGCAAAGAGGATTCCGAATACGCGTTTAGTTCCAAGATTGAAGCTTGAATGAGCGATCCTTGCTTGGTTGCAGGTTCAATTTCGTGAGAGAGGGTGAGAGAGAGAGAGAGAGACGGCAAGATTGAGAGAGAGAGTGATTTAGGTTAGAAACTTTTATAAAAATCTTTTTATAAATCTTGTACGGGCTTTTACTAACGGGTTTGGGTAATTACGGGCTTTTAATTTAACTTTAACTAATTAATAATTAAAACCCTTTAACTAATTTATTTTATAAAAATACAATCTTTATAAAATAGCAGATAAATAAGCAGTCCGGTAAATCTACGCGATTTAACGAAAATTTACGTAATTCACAGATAATTCACGTAGCACGTAAAAGCACATAATTTATATTCATTATAAATTATTTATTGCTTGAATTATTATTTATTGTTTATCACCAACGTTCCGGGTTCGACTCGTGTGTGCTCCGATGTGTGTGAACTAACTGACACATTTAATTAATCCTAATTAAATGCAATGTATGTGTGACGAACTAAGATAACTGAGTTTGTAACGAAAAATGTTTGAACTAACGAGGTTTGAGTTAACGGAGTTAACCTGAAAATGCCGGATGTCACATCATCCCCTTGTTGAAAGAATTTTCGTCCCGAAAATTAAGCGAAGTCGTTAAATTTCTGAAACAAAAGTTTGGGTTGTCACATCATCCCCTTGTTGAAAGAAATTTCGTCTCGAAATTTAGTTAGTACCTTTCGTGTTTGCCGTTGAATGTTTGAACAGGTGAGGATACTTTTTCATCATCTGATCCTCGCGTTCCCACGTGAACTCAGGTCCACGCTTCGAGTTCCAGCGAACTCTGACAATAGGTATCTTACTGCGCTTGAGGGTTTTGACCTCTCGGTCCATGATCTCAACTGGTTCCTCAACAAAACGTAGCTGTTCATCAATTTCCAACTCCTCGAGTGGAACTACAAGAGTCTCATCTGATAGGCACTTCTTTAGGTTTGAGACATGAAAGACATTATGCACCCCATTGAGTGTATCTGGCAGGTTCAACTGATATGCTACTGGACCAATCCTTTTCACTATCTCGAATGGTCCAACATAACGGGGGTTTAACTTTCCTCGTTTCCCAAAACGAATCACACCTTTCCAAGGTGAAACTTTTAATAAAACTTTGTCTCCCACTTGGAATTCTAGCGGTTTTCTACGCTTGTCTGCATAACTCTTTTGACGGTCACGCGCTGCCGCCATACGGTTTCGGATTTGCACGATTTTCTCTGAGGTTTCGTGCACAAGTTCAGGACCAGTAAGTTGACTATCTCCAACTTCAGCCCAACAAAGTGGTGATCTACACTTTCGTCCATACAAAGCCTCAAACGGTGCGGCTTTGATGCTAGTATGATAGCTGTTATTGTAAGAGAACTCCACTAAAGGCAAGTGAGTCTCCCAACTGTTACTAAAATCGATCACACAAGCTCGTAGCATATCTTCTAGGGTTTGAATGGTACGCTCACTCTGGCCATCTGTTTGAGGATGGTACGCTGTGCTCATATCCAGGCGCGTGCCTAGAGCTTTCTGCAGTGATTGCCAGAAGCGCGAAGTAAAACGAGCGTCTCTATCGGAGATGATTGAAACTGGCACTCCGTGCCGAGAGACTACTTCCTTCAGGTAAATGCGAGTTAACTTCTCCATTCTGTCTGTTTCTTTGATAGCAAGGAAGTGTGCGGACTTGGTCAGACGATCCACTATTACCCAAATTGTGTCACAACCGGTTGGAGTTCGGGGTAATTTGGTAATAAAGTCCATGGAAATTTGTTCCCATTTCCACATTGGAATCTCCGGTTGTTGAAGCAATCCGGATGGTTTTTGATACTCCACCTTAGCTTTTGAACAAGTAAGACACTTGCTCACATAGGTGGCTATGTCGGCTTTCATGTTTGGCCACCAATACAAAACTTTCAGATCGTGGTACATTTTGTCAGATCCCGGGTGAACAGAGTATCGGGATTTGTGAGCTTCATCCATAACGAGCTCTCTCAGGTTTCCGTACACTGGAATCCATATTCGCTCTGCGAAGTAGCGAATACCATCGGATTTAACCTCTAGTTGTTTCTCCATACCACGGGTGGCTTCCAGAGTTAAGTTCTCTTCCTTTAGTGCTTCAAGTTGAGCATTGCGGATTTGTTCGGGTAATCCTGTATGAATAGTGAGTTGCAACGCTCGAACTCGTCGGGGTTTAGTTTCCTTTCGGCTTAGGGCATCGGCTACCACGTTAGCTTTGCCCGGATGGTATTTGATTGCACAATCATAATCATTTAGAAGTTCGATCCAGCGACGCTGTCGCATGTTCAACTCTTTCTGCTCGAATATGTGCTGAAGACTCTTGTGATCGGTGTAAATGGTGCACTTGGTACCGTACAAGTAGTGTCTCCAGATTTTCAGTGCGAACACCACGGCTCCCAACTCCAAGTCGTGAGTCGTGTAGTTCTTCTCGTGGATTTTCAATTGTCGGGAAGCGTATGCGATAACTTTCTCACGTTGCATAAGCACACAACCGAGACCTTGGATCGATGCATCGCAATACACTATGAAATCATCGGTTCCTTCAGGTAGGGATAGGATGGGTGCGCTGTAAAGTTTCTGTTTCAAAAGTTGGAATGCTGATTCTTGGGTTTCGCTCCAGGTATAAGGTTTACCTTTTTGAGTTAAGGCGGTGAGGGGTTGAGCGAGCTTAGAAAATCCCTCGATAAACCGGCGGTAGTAGCCAGCCAATCCCAAAAATTGTCGCACCTCAGTCGGAGTCGTTGGTGCTGCCCAATTCTTAATGGCCTCTACTTTGGATGGGTCGACATGTATTCCCTTCTCGTTGACTACATGTCCAAGGAATTGAACCTCGCGAATCCAAAAATCGCATTTGGAAAACTTCGCGTATAGCTGCTCCTGCCTAAGCAGTTCAAGGATTAAGCGCAAATGTTCTTCGTGTTCTTCCTTACTCTTAGAATAGATAAGGATATCGTCAATGAATACAATGACGAATTGATCGAGGTAGGGCTTACACACACGGTTCATGAGGTCCATGAACACCGCGGGTGCGTTGGTTAATCCAAATGGCATGACCAAAAACTCGTAATGGCCGTACCGGGTTCTGAAAGCGGTTTTGGATATATCCTCATCACGAACTCGTAGCTGATGATATCCAGATCTTAGATCGATTTTTGAGTAAACACTCGACCCTTGAAGTTGGTCGAATAGATCGTCAATGCGGGGAAGTGGGTAGCGGTTCTTGATGGTTACCTTGTTCAACTCTCGGTAGTCAATACACATACGGAAAGTCCCATCTTTCTTTTTGACAAATAGGACTGGGGCTCCCCATGGTGATGAACTGGGTCGGATGAAACCCTTATCCAACAGTTCTTGCAACTGTGTGGACAACTCCTGCAGCTCACTTGGTGCAAGTCTATAAGGTGCTCTGGCAATAGGTGCTGCTCCGGGGGTTAGGTCAATCTGAAATTCGACCTGTCGATGGGGTGGAAGACCGGGTAAGTCATCAGGAAAGACTTCTGGGAAGTCGCGAACAATAGGGATATCTGCAATTTTCTTCTCCTCGAAAGGTTTGTCAACGACAAGGGCTAGTATCGCAGTATGACCCTTGCGTAGGCATTTCTGCGCTTTCATGTAAGATATGATGCCCACGACGGCACCACTCTTCTCGCCTTTCACAGAAAGAATCTCTCCACTAGGTAGAGGGATACGAACGATTTTGTCCCTACAGATGATTTCGGCTTGGTTTTTGGACAACCAATCCATGCCAACTATTATGTCGAAACTGCCAAGTGTAACTGGCATGAGATCGATGTCGAGTTTGTGACCAGATAGTCCCAACTTACACCCCTCGAGGATATGAGTTGCCTCGATTAGTTTACCGTCAGCTATTTCTATGGAATATTTGTGCTCTAACGGGGTTTTGGTCAGCTCTAAGTGTTTACTAAAGTTTTCGGAAATAAAGCTCCTATCGGCACCAGTATCAAAGAGAACAGAAGCAAAATGATCGTTTAAAGGAAACATACCAGTGACAACATTTTGATCTTTACGAGCTTCACTTGAACCAATTACGAAGGCCCGACCCTTCGCACCATTACCGTTGCCATTACCATTACCACCCTGATGGTTGCCGTTTCCGTTCCCATTACCAGCTTTCTTCAGTTGAGGGCAATCCCGCTTGTAGTGCCCTTCCTTGCCACACTCAAAACACCCTTTAGGCGCCTCACCAGTCGGTGCCTGTTTAGCTTGTAGATCCCCTCTACAATCCTTGGCCGAATGGCCCATCTTCCCGCACCTCTGGCAACGGTACCTGTCGCACGCCCCAGTATGATGAAAGTTGCATTTATTACACTTAGGGTACTTACCAGCATAAGATCCCTGATTCTGCTGAGCCGAGTTAGACTGTGAATGGCTCTTAGCAGGCTCGAACTTTCGTTGCTGATGATGCTGCTGTTGAGGCGGATTGGACTGAGAAGACTTGAAATGTGGACTTTCAAACTTACGCTTATTATCTGCCAGCTTAGAAAGTGCTCTCCTGGGAGGAAGTGTACCCTGTGCGACCGCCTGATCGGTCAACCTGTGAGCCAAACGGATGGTTTGCTGGATAGTGGTGGGGTTGGATGATGTCACCATACTCTGAATTTGAGGGACTAGACCCTCGATAAACCTCTCAATGCGCTTGTACACTGGAGTCACCATCTGTGGGCACAAAGTAGCTAGTTCATGAGAGCGGGTAGTGTAGGCTTCGATCTCTGACCCTTCCATCTTGAGGTTCCAGAACTCGACCTCAAGCTTCTGCACCTCATCGCGAGGGCAGTACTCCTCTGTTAACATAGTCTTGAACTCATTCCATGGCAAAGCATTTGCCATTTCTAGAGTCAGCATTTGTACCTGGGCGTTCCACCAGGTGAGGGCTGGACCCTCCAGTGTGCCAGATGCAAACTTCACCTGGTTGGCTTGTGGGCAGTTGCACATAGCAAAGACAGACTCTGTCTTCTCCATCCAGCGGAGTAGACCTACAGCTCCTTCGGCTCCACTAAAAGTGTGGGGCTTACAGTCCATAAATGTCTTATAAGTGCAGGCCTGTTGGTGGTTGTTCTGACCTGGATTAAATATAAAGAATGCGTTCAGGGACAAATAAGATTCGGAAGTGAGTTCAGAATGAATGTTGACTCGTTAAAGTCGACAGATGATAGATTTACCTCCATTCGGGTTGGCTGCCAAAGCCTCAGCCACACGCTCGTTAATCATAGCAGTAAGCTCTGCTGGGGTCAGATTGATGCTACCACGCCCGGCATTACGTCCACCTCTTCGTCCAGACATGTTCTTCACATTCACAAATACAAAATCATGAGCAAAAATACATCGCATATCATTGTCATACAAGTATAAGTAAATAACAGAAAATTAAACCACAACATCTAACATTTCAATAATAATACTTGATAAAATAAATTGTAAAGGCTACAAAGTACTTTCAATCAAACATCAAAATCCAGAAATATCTGTTGGATGGGAACAACCCTGCCCATCTAGGTTTAAATAAAAGCAAAATAACTCAAAAGATAGTCTATCAGTCATCATCACTGTCAACTGAAGTCACACCAGAAACAGTATCCTCATCCTCATCCTGTTCCTCATCATCACCCTGCTCTTCATCCTCACCCTGCTCCTCCTCCTGCTCAACCTCTGCAGCATTGGCAGCCTCAAGCTGCTCCTCCAGCTGCTCAATCCTAGCCTCTGCTGCCTCGAGGTTAAGGCGCTGGACGTTCACTTGATCTCGTAACTCATAGTATGCTGCTGCTAGTTGGTCTTGCACAGTGTTCAACCTTCCCTGGTTGTTAAGCAGCTTCTCCACTCTCTGGTCAGTCTTGTATCCACGCTGTAGTAGCCCGGTGATCTCACCAGCAGCCTCGCGCATGTTTCTGATCTCTCGGTCCATCTTAGCTACAAATGCAGCTAGAACCTGCTCAGGTGGATATCTCAACGGTGGCAAAGTTCGCGAAGTAGAAGAGGAAGAAGTAGGAATGTCAGCAGCAAGTGGAGGTGGAACCTGCTCCTCGCGGATCCAACTCCTAATCATGTCGGGATACCAATCCCAATGCTCCGTGTCGTCTCTAATACGCACATGGAATGGCTCGCCATACACTCTAGTATCATCAATGGGCGTCATCCTTCGCCTCTTTGGCTCGGGTGAAGGTACTGTTGGAACCTCGGGTTCCTGCTCGATCGGGGAATCTGGTGACTTGGGTGAATGAGACATTTCCTGTAGTGTGATGAGTCAGTGTACTGTATGAGTGTAAGTGTTGTGTAACTAATGCAAGTGTGTGGTTAAAGTCTAGAATGCAATGCAATTCCTAGTTCACTAAAACCAATGTCTCTGATACCAATCTGTCACACCCCCAAATCCCACTAACGGAGTTTTACCGTTTTGGAAGGTGACACATCAGGATCTCAGTCATTAGTTACACGGAACGACTCTATATGAATTTAAATAAACCACTAATGCTGCTCATAGTCACGAGACAACAAAAGTTCAAGTTTGAAAACGTTGCGGAAGCGTAAACATAAACCAATGTAAGTAAAAGTAAGTTGCGCAAAACAAAGCGCCCAAAACCATGCAGTTTAAGTAAATAACGTAAATTCAATGTTCGATAGTGATAAGACTCCATGCATGCCCTATGCTCGTGCTTGGATACCTTAGTGACCTGAGAAAGACATGCTAGAAAGTGTCAACACAATGGTTGGTGAGTTCATAAAGTAATGTAAGTAAATCCAATTGTTTAACGCAAGCATCCCATGCTCAATGTTTGTCAGATAAAGTAATTATTGTTTACCGATAGATAGCTAGTCTAATGCATTGCTACTTTAAGTGTTCGCAACCGAAGCTGACTATTTGTATGTTTGAATGCCTCAAGCCATGTCTACCGAACACTGGCTAATGTTTAGGCAAATTTTACACCCGTTGACCTCCAATCATAGTTAGAGCGACTAACTCGGGTGGGGCTTTGTCAAAACCCAGTAGTACTACTCAAAATCCCCTCGCTATTCCCCAATACTAACGGTTCGAAATGTAAGGACTTGTTTGGTATGTTTGTGCACTTTCAGTACGCAAGCGGTAAAACAGTAATACAGAATCCCATAATATTTGAAATGTTTGAAAGCATGTTTTCTCCCCCAAAAAGGAAAACAAGTAAAATAGGGGTTATGAAACTCACCTGAGTGCGTATGCAAGTATGAAAGCTAAGAAGCAACTGCTGGACTTCTAACTGCCACCTATAACCGTAGTCTATAAGTGCGTGTTCGTGATGTTCGATATAGACCCATATATCCAAACAATGTTGTTGTTAAAGGTTTTAGAAAATAGTTTGCAAGTGCGACTCAAGTTTGACACGACGACCCGTTGGTGACACGTTTGTGTTTTAATGTTTGAGTTGCATACTAACACATAGCACACAATTGATCATACGATGGCACGTAGCAACAAATCCTATTTGTTCTAGAAAGATAGCATGTTTCCATTAATGGCAGGTTTCCATAATTAGTAAGTTTCTATAAATAGTAACCATGTTCGGGTTTCACATCATTGTTATCATATGCTTGCAGGTTTCAATTCAAGTAGCACATAGCAATCATCATATCCTACAACAATTCTATTCTACTTAGTATGTTTGACTTGGTTCCGATAAAGTTTCTATTTTTAGCAACCTATGATGAGCATGCGCGTTATATAATCATCAATCAAGTTTACACACATTATCATGTCATGTCAAGTACAAAACCATCATCAAGAAGCAATAGAATTCAAAACAAGTGAAAGATTGAAAAACTGAAAAACTAAATTATCTTTCTGTTAACAACGATCCCTCGCGGTACGCGATAGATGAGAGGGTTCTCCCTCGCGGTACGCGAGAAGATTAGGAACTCGCCCAGGTTAGCTTGTCTCCCGCGGTACGCGAGAGATGTGACCTTGGTGCCTCGCGGTACGCGAGAGAACCAAAAACCAGTCCCGACTATTTTGTCTCTCGCGGTGCGCGAGAGAATGTTCCGAAGGCCCTCGCGGTACGCGAGAGGGTTAAAATTCAGCAAATTGTTTTAAACATTAGGGTTTAGCCGTTTCTCATGCAATACAACGATTTCATCAGTAAAGTTCTTGACTTTTATCATGTTCTACACCATTATAACATTACTAGTTTCATTATTCAACAATTAATCAATCAAATAACACTAGGGTTTAGCAAAACATCATAAATCAACAATTATCATCAAATACCAATCAAGCTTGCAACTTTATTATGAAAATCATCATGTTTGGATGGATCTAAGGTCTGATCTAACTGTAAGAATCAAAAAGTATTCAAATCGGTCGAAACAACTTACGTGTGGATGTTAGAAACGCAAAGAGGATTCCGAATACGCGTTTAGTTCCAAGATTGAAGCTTGAATGAGCGATCCTTGCTTGGTTGCAGGTTCAATTTCGTGAGAGAGGGTGAGAGAGAGAGAGAGACGGCGAGATTGAGAGAGAGAGTGATTTAGGTTAGAAACTTTTATAAAAATCTTTTTATAAATCTTGTACGGGCTTTTACTAACGGGTTTGGGTAATTACGGGCTTTTAATTTAACTTTAACTAATTAATAATTAAAACCCTTTAACTAATTTATTTTATAAAAATACAATCTTTATAAAATAGCAGATAAATAAGCAGTCCGGTAAATCTACGCGATTTAACGAAAATTTACGTAATTCACAGATAATTCACGTAGCACGTAAAAGCACATAATTTATATTCATTATAAATTATTTATTGCTTGAATTATTATTTATTGTTTATCACCAACGTTCCGGGTTCGACTCGTGTGTGCTCCGATGTGTGTGAACTAACTGACACATTTAATTAATCCTAATTAAATGCAATGTATGTGTGACGAACTAAGATAACTGAGTTTGTAACGAAAAATGTTTGAACTAACGAGGTTTGAGTTAACGGAGTTAACCTGAAAATGCCGGATGTCACACCTACACCTGTGGACCCCGAGGCACCAAAAGAGAAAGACATGTCTTCTGCATCTACAAAGGGTCCAGCTCCCGTGTGGTAAAAGACGTCTATCACAGACAAGCACGGAGCGACAGGTATGATCTTGGCTGTTAGGTTCGAGGAGGACAAGCAGCTGTTCGCCATCAAAAGATCTGGGGGGGTTCAATACTTGAAACCCACCAGTGAGGCGTTCAACTCTTTGCCCAAGTATGACCTTGTGAACCTCGCAAACCGTGACCTGCTGAGTCACTCGAGTAATGCAGTAGCAATGGGTTTGGGGGTAATACTATAGCGGGAAGCAAGATCAGGGAAATTTGAATACCTCAAGCCTCAGGTGCCCAGAAGAGTCAAGGATAAGCACGCTGTGCATCCTGTGACTAAGAAACCCTTAAAGAGATTGGTATACAAGCCAGTGCGATGTGAAACTAAGATTCCCCTGAGCAAGTTATCTCAGGATATTCTTGGTGACATGTGGTACTGGTACGTTGATCCAAAAACGGGCGAGGTTGTGGTTATGGGTAAAGGTAAGTCAGATAGTGGAAACACAGTGCCAAAGGAAGTGATCAAGGTTTTCGATGAAGTTTGCTTCATCAATTTCTCTGTGAACGATCTGGAGGTACTAGCAGACAAGTTCTGCATCCACACTGACGAATGGACAAAGCTTCTCTCGGCCAAATACGACAAGTTAATCAAGTTTTGCCTTGATTACAAGAAGAAGATGGAAGCTAAGGAACAAGTGCTATGAAGACTGAAGAATGAAGACTGAAGACGATGAAGATCCCGAGCTGTTGTCAAGGGGGAGTTTGTTGATGCACTTTCCTGTGACAACACTCTGGATAGAGTCTTAGTTTGTATTTCTAATGTCTGTAATTTGTCTTTGTATGTAAGAGTCATTATGTAATAGTTTATCGAGTTGTATTTACTTTTACATAATGTATGTTGTTTTTCTGCTAAGTGTTTTGCGCACTTACAAGTGCGCAGGAGAAAGCTCCTGCGTACTTAGCAAGTACGCAAGTACACCTCTGCGTATTTGTTAAGTACGCAAGAGAAATTGGTCCTGCGTACTTGCTAAGTGCGCAGGCATCAGGTCAGCATAAATAGGATAGGTTCACAGAAGCTAAGTACGCAGAACCATTTGTTTAAGACGAACTCAGTTTTGCTAAGTACGCAGCTTGTATTCTCTCTGTAACTGTCGAGTGTTTATAATACAAAGAACGTTTATTGTGACTCTCGTGTTTGGTTTACTTTGTTTAGTAAGACTCTCCACCTAGTCACGGGTATTCCGCAACCCGGTTTGACTAGTAGACCACTTGCATGTGACGATCCGACACACACGAAGGGACCTACAATTTTTATGTGAAAACGTATATGTTATAGTTAAAATAATAACTAGGTCGGGTTCAACTAATAGGCTACTAAAACTAATCAAAGTACACAATATATATAAGTTTTTAATCCTAAAAGGTCATACACCGAGTATATGATCACGGGATCACCTACCGGGCTTACACTACCTTAATAACATCTAGTAATCATTGTAATGATTGCTTGATGTGACAACACCCAACCCCCCATACTTCCCCCATTTGGTCAAAAATATATGGGACCCACCCGTAATCATCACAAAACTCTTCCATCATCATGATCATTGTCATAAGACCGTGCCTCATTAACCAAGTTGGCAAGCCAAGGTCTCATCAATCATCATTGGTAATCATGAAGATGGCTAGAACACTCAACCCCACTCTTTTTCTCTCTGTATATATACGATCCACACACACTTACTTCATTCAAAAATTCAAGAACAAGTCCTCTAGAGAGATTTAGCTAGAAAATTGGGAGATTCAAAGAAGTCTTGAGGTATAAGGATCGGTTTTGATAGCAACACGAGCATCTATCACTTTCTACTTGGGAATCTTCACCTAGCTTGAATAATGCTATGAAACCGACACCAATCTCTAGATTCATCTTTATTTTCTTGAATAAAGCATGTTGTTCATCTTAATAACCCAAGAGATTTGAAAAGTTAAAGAGTTTTTATAAAAGTTCAACTTATTAAGTTTAAAAGCTATGTTTTGTATAAATATATATATATTTGTCAAAATCTGGTATATATATATATATGGGTGTATTTTTTATGTTTTGATGATTATGATAATGAGTTATAGATTAGTAAAAAGTATAAATCACACTTAATGAAAAATATAGGTAGATACATGAAGGAATCGTGATTGTATGAATATATATGTGGATATTGTTGTTGACCATATGATATTAAGATTTAAAACAAAAAAAACTAAAATATGTGTACATATATATATGTAGGCCAAGATATACATGCATGTATACATGTTTAATTTGATTTGATTATATAATTTGAAAATGATTAAGTATAGGTATACATGTATAGAAATCGCAATTTGTATATATGTCCATGTATAGATGTTGTTGTTTAATCATTTGATGTTAAGATGAGGATTTTAAATGGAAAGTATGATTATTAAAGGTTGAAAAATGGAACACATACATATAAATATGGTGAAGTATAAATATATGTAAATATATGTATGTATGAGATTTTAATCATCAAATATGGAGATATATATATTTCTACATAAATTGTTAAGTGGGAAAAATAAGAAGACACGGCGTATATGTAGAAATTGTGAATCATAAGTATGTATATGCGTATGTTAAAGTTTAATAACTTGGAAAAATGTATATATATATGAGTATGATCATAACTGGTTTATAGTTGATAATATGGAATGTGGACATGAGTACATGAGGTCGGAAAATAAATAAATATTTTTGTGTTTCGGTTAAAAATAAATGTTCACCTATTTAAGTATATGTTGAAATGTTGGAAATACTTGTATGCATATATTGGTATAAATAAATGCATTTTGAATAAAAACAAGTTAATAAATGTCGTTCGAAACAAGTAATTGCATGTGGACGTGTTAACATGGTTTATGTGCACGCAGGGTAATTGACATGCGTAGAACATACTTGAACGAAATTTGTGATTTTATATAATTATTTTTAAGAAATAATTATATGTTTATATGCGAACGTGTAGGTCCCCGGGTGTCTCAGATCGTTACGTGTGGGTGTGTGACTAGTCGGACCGGGTGCGGAATGTCCGTGACTAGGTGGAGAATCAAGTAACACAAAGTAAACCGACAACGAAATCACTTTCAAACTCCGTCTATTATAAACTTGAAGGTTACAGAGAGAATACAACTGAGTGCAAATGCCTGCGTACATAACTTCTGTTAACCTAGCCTATTTATACTAGACTTGATCTCTACGCACTTAACAAGTGCGCAGGGCAAATTGTTCCTGCGTACTTGACAAATACGCAGAGAGTTCTTGCGTACTTGCTAAGTACGCAGATGCTAAGTGCACAAAACACTTAGAGAAATTAGACAACGAGTACATACAATAGTAAATACAACTCGATAACTAATACATACAGACACTAACATACAAAGACTAATACATACAAGACAAGTACAAAAGCTAAGATAATATCAAGAGTTTTTGTCACACAAAAGTGCTTCAACAAACTCCCCCAATACAACAGCTCTGGATTGTCTTCGGTCTTCACTGCTCCCCAGCTTTAGCTTCCATCTTCTTCTTGTAGTCAAGCCAGAACTTGATCACCTTGTCGTATTTAGAAGCAAGGAACTTTGTCCACTCGTCTGTGTACATGCAGTACTTGTCAGCTAGCGCCTCCAGATCTTTCACAGAAAAGTTTATGAAGCAGACTTCATCAAACACTCTGATCAGTTCCCTTGGCACTAAGTTTCCACTCTCGGACCACACCTTTCCAATCACCACTGCCTCGACCGATTTAGGATCTACGTACTAGTACCATATGTTACCGAGGATATCCTAAGATAACTTGCTCAGGGGAATCTTGGTTTCACACAGCACTGGCTTATATACCAGTTTCTTTAAGCTTTTATTAGTCACATGATGTCTAACGTTCTTGTCCCTGACTAGATTGGGCACTTGACGCTTAAACATTTCAAATTTCCCAGATCTTATCTCTCGTTGTAGAACCTGCCACAAACCCATCGCTACTGCGTTATTTGAGTGACCCAGCAGCTCTCGGTTTACTAGGTTCACGAGGTCGTATCTTGGCAAGGAGTTGAAAGCTTCGCTGGTTGGTTTCAAGTATTGAACCCCCCCTCCTCCTCGAACCTCACAGCTAAGACCATCCATGTCGCTTCATGTTTGTCTATGATTGATGTATTTTTTCAGACGGGAGCCGGATCCTTCGATGAACTTGCAGACATATGTTTGTCTTTCTGTGCCTCTGGATCCACAGGTGCAGGGTCGGCAGGGGAGGCATCAGTCGACGCCTCAACCGTACTAGCAGGCTCGACTGAACCTGTGTCAAGATGAGTTTCAAAGGATGGAACTTCGGAAATCTCACCATCTTCAAACTCATACTCTCCTTCCCCGTCACCCTTGGGAACTTCGATTACAACATCATCATCCTCCTCATCCCAGTCGTCACCATAGTCGATCTCTCCCTCTTCCAGATTGTAGAGAGCTTTGATCTGTGCTTTTTTGGAATAGTCTGGCTCTAATAATAGGATCACATCATCCGACACGTCGTCGGATAGATCTTTTAGAACGTTAGCCACCGACTTTCCTTTATTACCACCTGAAGCATCACCTCCACCTTCACTCTGATTGGACTCCCCCTCAGCCATAGGCACGACAGAAATGGGAAAAATCACCAAAGCCGACGATTGCTGCTCACTTCCACTCGGTCCGACTTCAGGATCCTTGTCCTGGTCATCTCCCTTAGTTAGGTCAACAATGTGACAAGCCTCTACACTGCTAGGCTTGGGTGATTGCTCTTCCAACAACTCCTTCAATCTCTCCCCCTGAGCAGCAAGCGTCTTGGCCTTATCACAGACCAATTTCACCATAGTGTCATGCTCTAAACGCTGCTTGTCATCAGCACTATTTCTTTAGTACGGCTACCTCATCAATCAGAGAGTTAATCTGCCCCTATTGTTTGTCAGATTCTTCTCTCGATTTTCATAGCGTTTCAAGAAGACTAGCGACTTGAGTCTCTAGGGTATTGATCCGGGTATCACGAGGATTAGGTCCCCTGGAAGACGATGCTTCTTCTTGATGAGTTGGGAACGTGAAGATTTTATCAAAATCAAATCCATGAGTAAAATCTAACTAAGCAAATGGTTCATTGATGTGTTGAAGAGTGGTTTGGGGAATTGAGGTAGGAATGGTGGTAGGGGTGATGGTGATAGACTCGGTAAGAATTGGAGTTGTCACCGCCATATGGACAGATTGCATAGGTAGGGCATTAGCACAGGAACCTCCTCTGTGATAGCAATGGTAGACACATCAGTTGTTACATGTGGCCTCCTCCGCTGTCGCCTGTAAAGCTGTTGTGAAGGTGAGGTAGAAGTGGAATCAGTACTCACAGCCGTTGCACATACTTGCCTCTGAGCACTGACTTCTACCTGACGAAGGATATCTTGGTGAGGCCTATCCCCGCATTGCTTGTTTATACTTTCTCTTCTGCGTCTCTATATTGCAGCGTCCGAATCAGAATCAGGCTCGTATTCACTGCTAGTCGCTTGTCTCTTCCTCTTGGAAGATGACTCGGGAAGGGTCACCTTCTTCAATCTTCTTGGGTGTGCCTGGGATGGTGCATCATCAGAATCAGAGGAATCTGACTCGGTCAATTCTGAGTCGGAATCTTCAGCACCTCCAACTCCATGTTCTTCGTTTCCTTCGTCTTCAGATATCTCATCTTTAGATTCAATTTCCTCTTCTTCCTGTTGTTCGTCACTGTGTTGACTGAGTTCAAGCTCAAACTCTACACTATACCATCTGAAGTCAGCAGGGGCCACATAAGCTTCATTAATTAGATGGCTAAAAAGTGGAGTATGCTCAGGGGTTGGTTCTATACTGCCTGGAGTTAAGAACTGTGAGAAAACTCTCTTGGCCACCCGCTTCACTTGTAATCTCTCTCCAAGTGCCGGTAGATTAGGTACATCATCATTAATCAACAGCTACACGAACCGAGGGTATAATAGAAATCTAAACCTATCAGCAGCATTGATCTGATCGGTGATAGATTTGTAGATATACTTTGAAAAGTTACAACCCTTGTAAAGAGAGAGGGGCAACCATTGCAGCTGCCAAGTCATGCCCCATGGCATCCTTTCCTGCCTTCCTAGCAGACAGGCACATGATCATGACGTGGGCGAAGTAACGCCACTGATCAAGTACCCACATCTTCTTATACGAGGAGTAGTCCATGGTGTGACAATCCGACTTTTCAAGTTAATTCTGTTAGTGATCCCGTTAAATATTCTGTTAAATCCTAACCAAGTTAACCCAAATTCTAATGCCAAGGAATCATTTCTGTCAAAGCTGAAGTTACAGGGACTAGTTTTGTAAATATCTAGAAATCCTAGTAGGCACGGTCGCGCCAAATGTCCTGGAACGGTCGCGCCACATATTGGCACGGTCGCGCCTCTTGCCCAGTTGAAACGTAAACTCAGCCTTTAAACGCAAATCCGTTCGAATATCAAGTTGTAACGTAAAATCTCTAATGGCGGTCATCATTGAGCCATTATTCGGCACTTTAACACTCGTAATGGCCGAATTCAACCTCATCATTGTAATTAAACTGAAACCGTCGAGTTCATCGCTAGTCCTCACCAATTCGACTAAATTCGTCAATTATCCTCTCGATCGAGCACCTACACGCGTTAGACGAGTCTCCCAGAAGCTTCAGAATATACCAATTTGGTCGGAAGAGTGGCCGGAAACACCAAGGACCAAACCTGTCGCCGTCGGACTGAGTTCTAACCATACGCTATCAATCAATCATCTATTCTGGTAATCAAACTCATCCTTAGCTTCATTTCAATCTTCTAATCAAAAGCCCTATCATATTTCGGGCTTGTATTATCGAATTTAACTCAATCAGAAACCTAGGGTTCATACACTTTCGGGTTAATCGAATACTAATCTAGACATGTTATTAATTCAATTAAAATACATGGTTATGTTCGAAATTCTTTGTTTATCAAAAGCCCCATGATTTCCAACGTTAACATTATAAGATTTAATCGATTTGATTATGAAATTATTCAGACACAGTCGCGCTAATCGGAAAGCGCAGTTGTGCCTATCCGAGCACAGTCGTGCCCCGTACCCGACCTGGTCGTGCCTGCAAGCCAGACATGGCCATGCCTAGAAAACCCTAAACACGGTCGTGCCCGACATAAGCACGGCCGTGCCTGATGACCAAACTTTGTTGTGTCTTCTGTTTTGATCAACACGGTCGTGCCCCTGACCAGCACGGTCGCGCCCGTGTCCTGAACACGGTCGTGCCTTGTCTTAGGTGCGGTCGTGTGTGAGAAAGCCTTTTGTCAGAATGTTTGATTAATATTTATATTTTCAAAATAATAATTATAATATTAACTTAATATGTTTTAGCCCGAGAAATAACCCGTAGGCTCGGGTTTGAATTTATTAACCTACTTTTATTATTAATTCTCCACTTTTAAAAATAATATATTTTCCAAGACTTAGTATAAAATAATATATAGATTTATAGTATTTCTTATCGTTTTGTAACCTCGTATAACATTTGAAACTAAATAATAATATAATTAATTATATTATTTACTCGCATTTATCGCGTTCATAAAAATAATATATTTATTATTTTGTACCACGAATGAGTAATTAGAATATCCTTTCGAACCTAAAAATAATATATTAAATTATATTATTTTTCTAATTTTTATAAATGACAAAACGCTCGAATATATTTATTATTGTTGTTGTCATTCGTCGCGCAACGTATATATATAATCTAATTATTAATTAAAGAATTCCTATTCACGTGGACACGTTCGTCTACTCTCGGTTACTAGAGCGTTTCTTTAGGACGTCTCTCATTCCGTGTCATTGTCACGATTCCCATTTTATTCCAAATTTATGTGTTTATAATTTTATGACATTCGTAAGTCGATTGAGACTTACACACGTGGTTCCAACTTGTCCTTTGTGTGATACTACCTACAACTTGGGGGAGGAAACATGACTAAACAATTTTACTGTTTTAACTTGGGGGAGGAAACATGACTAAACAATTTTGGATTTTGTAATTCGTATGATATCAATGTTAAATGCTAAGCGTAACACGCTACCACAGAAAGTCCTCAACTAATATCGGACCGTTAATATGGATTTTAGCGAGGTAATATTTAGTAGTACTACTGGGTTTGACAAATCCCACCCGCGTTAGTCGCGCTAACTTGATTAGATATCGAACGGGTGAAATGTTAGCCTACTCACACCGCCAGTGTTGATAGACCTGGCAGGAGGCAATAAACAAACGGTCAGCTTCGGTTGCGAGCGCTTGAGCTGAATATGAACATAGGTTAGCTACCTATAGATACGTACTGAATGAACATAAATCTGGTAAACGCTTATTTACATATATTGAAACCTGTGGACTCACCAACCTCGTGTTGACATATTTTCTTACATGTTTTCTCGGGTCGCTAAGATAAGACACAGGTGCACGTTAGGGCATGCATGGGATTCAATTGCTTTGATTATAACTTATTTATGTTTGTTTGAATTGTTCTATTGTACTTGTTTTGGTTGGACGTTTGGACTTTTGGACTTTTGAACTTTGGTTTTGGGCGCGTGTATTTTGCGCATTTACTTTCTTTACGCTTCCGCATTAATACTCTGATTTGAACGATATTTTCATTTTGAGACCCATGTAGAGTCGTTCAAAGTAACTAATGTCTGAGATGCTGGTTCGTCACTTCCCAAACGGTAAAACTCCGTTAGTTGAAATTGGGGGTGTGACAGATTGGTATCAGAGTCATTGGTTATAGAGAGCTAGGATTGGTACTATACTATAGCCTCACACATTAGTTACATGTCATTTGGATGTTTGGCACTTATACACATTGTTACAGGAACATGTCGTCAACCCCACCTTCATCACCTAAGGCACCAAGACATAAGGCACCTATCCTAGCATCCCCGGAGCCCAAAAGGCGCCGGACTACTTCAAGTGACTATTCAGTTGACCAAGGGGAAGCAAGCAGCGCGCAAGCAATGAATCCTGCTCGAAGCTGGAACACATACCCACAAATGATCCAAAGATGGATCGAAATGGGAAATGTCCCATCACCTTACTTCGGTTCTACTTCCTCATCACCCACTTTGCCTAGCTTGCCATGTACAATGGAACAAGCTTTTGCGGCCTTTGTGTTTTATATGTCTAGAGAATTAAGCATTATGAAGGATGCTACCGATGAGATACCGAATATTTTGAAGAAAGAGCCTCAAATAGAGGAGAATAAAGTAGGGATAGAACTTCTAACTGCTGAACTAGCAGTAACTGACCAGGTCCATAACCTTTTAGTGGATCGTGTGACACACTTGGAGACGAGGGTGGACACCTCAGATGATGACATGGAATGAGTTCTGGAGAGAGTAGCTGCTCTGGAAGCTCAGCTACATGTAGCAAACCACACTGCTGAAGGTCTTCAAGAGAGGGTGACACACCTGGAAGCTCAATTGCAAGCCGCTTTATTTCCTGAGGAGATTCCACATTCTGATGGTGAGGAGGAACCTTTTGAGGAGGAACCTTTTGAGGAGGAGCCTTTTGAAGAAGAGCCCTTCGAGGAGGAGCCTTTGGAGGAGGAACCAGTGGAGATAGACGATGCACAATCGTATGTTTCTTCCGATGACGAGGATGCTTGATGATCTTCCTATTCTATCTTCCTTTTCATGCCTGTTTTTGCTTATGTTATTTCTCTTTTCAAACCTAGATGGGTAAGGTTGTTCCCATCCAATAAAAGCATGAGAAGTTTAATATTTGAGTTATTTATTTTGTAGCCTTACAATTTATTTAATTTTCAAATTATTAGATGTTGTATCTCCTTACTCCTGCCTGAATAATGTTTAATATGCGATATATTTCTCATTGTTTTTCATTTGTGATTGTGAAGAATCATGTTAGGGAGAGGACGCGGAGGCCATGACAGTGGTCGTGGTACCATTAACATGACGGCAGCTGTAGGTCCAGGTAACTCAACTACTGATCGAACTCATGATATGACGTTGCTATAACACGAAGTGCGGAATCCTTCATGTTAACGTTTGTATACTAACCGATAATTCAAACAACACGTTTAAATAAACTTCTCAATTATATTCCAAATCACAGTGGTTACAGACTCAATCAGACAAGTTTATCTCTCGGTTCTCTCTCTGCTCTGATGACTCTGTAAACACATATATATAGAAACTAACCTGCTGTAAGTGAACTTATTAAGTTCGCCTGAAACAGACTAAGCGAACTTAACAAGTTCGCCTCAGTTAGACTTAAGCGAACTTATTAAGTTCGCCTCTGATAGACCAGGCGAACTTAACAAGTTCGCCTCTAGGCTCACTAGTAAAAACACTTAGCAACTTTATACAATTACATATCAAAAACACAAAGACATAAAATCTAACTATTACAAGCTTTTGTCATTACAAATCTATGTCCTAACAGACTCCCCCTTGACAATAGCTTGATCTTCTGTCTTCAGTCTTTAACTTGAACTCTTCCAGTTGTCCGGTAGTCTGCTGCCAGCATGCACACCGTATCTTCTACATATCTCCAAAACTCTTTTGTACTGTAGACCTTGTTCTCTCTATTCATCAGTATACATGATTTCATTCTTTCGCAGCGTCCTCTGATATTTCTTTGAAAAATTAATAAGATTCATTGCGTCATAGAAACATACAATGACCTTATTATCTTTATCTTCAATCCTTGCTTCACCAGTATTAACATCAACATACCACCATTTCATATTCCCAAGAAAGTCTTAAGGAATATTCTTTAATGGTATCTTGTGAATAGCACGCACTTGTTTATACTTATATCTCCAGGTTACTTTCCCAGTCTTTGGATCTGTGTTCTTCACTCTCTTTCCCTTCTGTGGTTTCAGCCGTTCATACTTACCCGAACTACCTTCTTTCTTTATCAGGTTTGCTATCACATCAGCCAAACCATTCTTCGATCTATTTATGAATGGCTTTGAAGCTAGACCATTTATTTCACACCTCGACAAGGTATTGAAATATTTGATCCTCGGCTTTAAGTATTAAACACCGTCAGATCGTTTGATTACAAATAATTTTGATTAACCATCATAGAACCAACTTATGATCCTTCCTACACACTGCTCTTTATTCACATATTTCTCTTTCTGAGCAGGTTGTGCTGGAGACTTGGGTAGTACCTTCATCCAACTGTTTACAACTTCTCTCCACTGTTCTCGTGTCATCCATGTATCTCTGTACATCACAGGTTCTTCATTAATCTTCGGAGACTCAGTGTAAGTAGTTTCAGTTTCAGCACCTTTATTGGATTGACTTATCTCATCATCAGTATCCATCTTTGAATCAGCTGTATCATCAGGCAGTGTGATGTCTTCAACAGAGTCCATAGAATTTGTTACTCCTTCATAGGTGAATTCAGGAATAACATCATCCTAGATGAAGTTATACGGCACCTTAAGACCATCACAGCCTTCATAAGTGACACTGTCCTTATCTTTCTCTATTTCAATCTCTACTATTTCTCCTTCTTCTATCTCAGTATCTGACATATCATCTTCCATGTCATTGAATAAATCGTCAATGTCATCAAGACATTCAATCTTTTCAGCTTCCTCTTCTTCTGAATCTTCAAAGAATTCTAATAACAGAATTTCTTCGTCATTAGTACCAGTAGTATCTTTGTCTTTGTTTCCTTCAATTGATTGTGATGTCGACTCCCCCTGAACTCTAGATATAGGATTAGCGTCAGTGTATTGACGATCACCCTCAATATTTCCAGCATGATCATTGTCTTCATCATCACGTCTTTGAATTGACTCTGTGTGACAAGTATCAGGTATCCTCAACTCCCCCTGAGCGTCAAGACGCTGAACGAGTTTGGAAACTAATGCTTGCATATCAGCAATCTGTTGAGCTTGAGTTTGAATCACCAGCTGCCGTTGTGAATCAATAGACACAAGAAAGTTTACTTGTGTTTGTAGAGAAATCACTTGAGATTCAAGGAAAGTAATCCTGTCAGAATCAGAAGGCTTTGACGGACCAGCTGTTGATTGTGGAATAGAAGGACTTGAAGTAGTAGGAATGACTGGAGGAACAGGAGTTTGAACTGAAGATGGATCCTTAGATCGTGGAGGAATAATTATCAGAGAAGCAACAAAATTTGCATCCTCAACTCCTTGAGAAGATTTTGCAGTAGCAATCGACGCAGACATTAACTTTGGATGTGTAGGATCTGGATTAAAGTCACTGTCATTGTCAGAACTCTCATCGACCAAAGATCTTTTACCAAGTACTGATCCGGAAGGAGGATCCCGAACAGACTTGCGTCGTGGTCGTCTGGCTTGAGATTTAATGCGTTTTCCAGGGTTAGCCAGTGGAATAGCAGCCAACCGTTCATAATGACCTGGGGAAAAATCCCTAGATTCATCAGAATCAGTGCTGTCATCATCAGATGATATTGTATCACTTGAACTGGAACTAGACTCAGCTTCTGTCACCACATTCCCTTCTTGTTCATGAATGGGCGAGTTCACAGCATCATCAACAAAATCAACCATGTTCATTCCTAGATCGTGATCAGGGTCATGAACGACCTCTTCTTGAACTAGTTCCTGAATAGGAATATCAAATGCAGCTTGTGGAATAGGAACTTGTTCAGGAATAGGAATTTGAGGTTGTACAGGAACTTGTATTTGTGGAACTGGTATCTGTTGTTGTTGTGCGGGTTGTTGTGGTTGTTGCTGTTGTTGTTGTGATTGAACATTTAACCTTGAGGTTGAACAATTTCATTAGGATGAAACCAGTTGTCATTAGGTGGTGCAACATAATCAAGATTGATTAAGTGGCCAAACAGTGGAGTATTGATTGGAATCAAAGCAGCATTCTGCTGTTTCACCTTTGTACAGTCGGTAAAGATACGTTTTGACATCGGAGTCAAAGTCAATCTTATAGCATGTTGTGGAAGATCCGGAATAAGATGATTGAGTATCATTTGAATAAATCGAGGATACATCAAGAAACCTTGACCTTCAGCTGGATTGATCTGCATTACCATCTCCCGATAAAAATAAAGAGGAAAATTGAATCTTTTATTCAATGTTAAGGCCACCATTGCTGTTTGAAGAGCCATCTTCAATCCATCAGTACCAGCTTTTCGTGGAGATATGCATTGAATAATCACATGCATAAAATACCTCCATTCACCCACTAATCCACCTTTCCGAGCTTGGGTATCATTTTGTTTCCCACGATATCCCATCCTTTGAAAACAACCCATAATAAGAGTGTTAGGATAAGATATTGGATCTTCAGCATGTCCACCCAAATCAAGAGCAGCACGAATCGTCTCTTCAGAAATTGCAATCTCAGTATTGTTTACTGTTGCACGAAGTACATGCGGTTCCACGTCGATATCTTGATGTACCGTATCCCAAAATTGTTGTATATACACCAAGCTAATATAGGGATCCGCAGATAAGGCAACATGCAGTCTTGATCGATTCAGAAAATTTATGATGCCTCGAAAATGAACTGCTTCTGGCATATTAGGATCTAACAACGCCACTTGATTATGCTTATATTCGACACGACGAGCCATCTGTGAAAATATCGGACAACACAACAAACATTAGTACACTTACACATATATGAAACACACATTTAATAATACACACAAACAAAACAAAACAAAAATTTTTAAATTCAAACAAAAAAAATTTACAAGTCCATTTCACTTCTGACCCATAGGCGAACTTAATAAGTTCGCTTAGTAGTGCAAGAGGGGAACTTATTAAGTTCTCCTGACAAGTTCGCTTCGAACAAGTTCGCCTGAACCTGAGACGTTTCAAATTCAAACACAGATTTTCCAAACTTCGGCAAATCGATAGAAATCGTGAAATAAGCTTTGAACAACAGTCGAATTCCAATTTACAGCCAAAGATGATAATTAATTTTATATTTCATTCAAAAATTAGGTCAAATTCCGCCTTTGAACAGTGTGACGTACAACCGAGATAAAAATCATCAAATACACACAATTGACCGGATGAAATTCAACGAAAATACCTTTGTTAGATTCGCAATTCAATTTTGATCAAGATTCAACCAGAAAACAACACTCACAACACAGTTTTAAAGTTTTGAGAATTTTGGGCAAGTTCGCTTAAGTCTGAGGAAGACGATGAGAATGACAAGTTCGCCTGATTCAACCCTTATTCAGATTAAGTTCGCCTGCCTAAGCGAACTTGTTAAGTTCGCTTAACAAGCCTTCGGCGAACAAGATAAGTTCGCTTCACCCTTAAGTTCGCTTCACCCCAGATGTCGATTAAGTTCGCTTCACTGTACACAGGCGAACTTAATTACTTTTCAACCTTTTTGCCTTGAACACAAATTTTACCAACTTCAACCTTTCAAATCTTGAACTTCCGTCAGCAACACATATTTGATCCAATCCCGAACAATTTTAATAAAAGTTTAGAATTTTCATGGAAAATCAAAATCAAAATCTTTTTGAGTTTTATCTATACAGACGGAAATACATATTTTTGGTTTTTCTCTGTACAAACTGAATCACATATTTTTTGGATTTTATCTATACAAACAGAATCACATATTTTTTACTTTTATCTAAATAAACTGAAATCACATATTTTTGGTTTGAACATCATGAGCAAGAAGATCATATCAGTATTCAATTAATTCATCACACATATTATCCATAACAAAGGGTAACCTATAGTAAGAGACCATTCAACTCAATTTTGTGCATTTTGCACCTTTTTCATTTTGAAACTCATTCAATTTGAATAATATTTGAAATGATACGCGATAAATTTCAAAGTAAATAAGATCAGGTTATAAAATACTCTTTTATTTATACCGAATTTGAAATATAAAGCCTGAATTCTTAAATTTGTCAATATTATATTATTTGAAACTATAAGCGTTTATTTTCCAAATTCATGTGATTTAGTACCATTTAGATGATAAACATCGTGTACCCCACATATATGCCAAATAGAAAATAAATGCACTATCTTCGAGACATATATAAGATTTTACTAAAGATTATCCGAATATTCAGAATGAGGAGACATCACTTAGCACATGAATAGCAGAATCCAAATTGGATTGTAAAGGAATCAATGAGACTCAGAATCGAATGATTCAATGTTTTGGCTTGTATCTGAGGAATCATAAGATTCAGGTACGTGGATCCAACTGTTATTTGGATTATGAATTCAATGGAATCAGTAAAGATGATATATCAATATGATCCAAGGGCTAATATATGTTTGACAGATGTTGTCAAGTACATATATCTTGATTATACTTCAAATTGCATGCTTTTCGGGACATGGGCACTGAAGTAAATCGAATGAATAGTGCTAAGGACATAACCCGAAAGTGGTGTCATAGGAAAATCTTTATTAAAAGCTAATATTCTGTATCTGATAATGATCTTTTACACACACACACAGGCATATAATGGATTTAAATCACAGATGTAATCATATTATATTTAATTTTCTCACTACTATTAGTTTCAAAACGCTTTTAGCCTATTGACAATTCAAGTTTCAAATTTTATACACAAATTTTAAAACAAATTATCAAGAATAGAGCATTCACAACACTATCATTTCTTATTTATGCAGACTTTGAAATTTAGATCAGATCAACTTATTTTAATCATTCATATATCAAGGTCTACTAAGGTCGTGTGAAATGAACTAATCACTGATGTACTATCATTTCTTCTCAAAACCTCAAATTATGTCAAAATTTTATATTTTTCAATTTGTTTGGACTTTTTATAGCTTAAGCTTTTTGACTGAAAATGTAAATGCAGAAATGTAATAAAGCAATAAAAGAACTTAAAAGAAAATTTTCCATGAAACTCTGATTTTGAAAATCTTTTATTCGGGATTGATCATACCAATTATTTTAATTAGGAATTCAAACCTTGTACGATCAAATGCTTTGGTAAACAAGTCAGCAAAATTATCTTCAGTGTGTACCTTGACCAGCTCAATCAACCTTTTCTCTGCACAATCACGTATAAAATGATATCGAATTTCGATGTGCTTAGTTTTACTATGTTTAACAGGATTATTCGTTATGGACATAGTAGCATTGTTATCAATAAGCATGGGGGTTCCTGTGAAATTCAAACCGTAATCTCTCAATTGTTGTTGTATCCACAGAATCTGTGAACAGCAACTTGCAGCAGCGATGTATTCTGCTTCGCATGTTGAAATCGAGACTGTGGTTTGCTTTTTGCATTGCCAAGATACAAGTCGATTTCCTAAGAATTGACAACCTCCTGTTGTAGATTTCCTGTCCAGACAACAACCACCAAAATCAGAATCAGTATAAGCATTGAAATCAATGTTAGAACCATGAGGATACCATAGCCCTAAACGTTGTTTTCGTTTTAAATACCGAAAGATTCTTTTCACAGCAATTAAGTGAGATTCTTTTCGCTTTGCCAGAAATCTGGAACAGATACACACAGCGAACATTATATCTGGCCTTGAAGCAGTTAAGTATATGAGGGATCCAATCATAGCTCTGTAAAGTCGACAATCCACATCTTTTCCTTCCGGTTCAGAATTTAACTTATGATTGACCGGAATTGGAGTATCATATGAGGTACAGTCCTCCATCTTGAACCGGCTCAAGATGTCTTTGACATACTTGGACTGATGAATAAAGAAACCATCTTCCTTTTGATTTACTTGTAAACCTAAGAAAAACGATAACTCTCCCATAGCAGACATTTCAAATTTCGACTTCATAACACCCTCAAAGTCTTTGCACAACCCTTCATTTGTCGAGCCAAAAATAATATCATCCACATAAATCTGTACCAGTAGGTAATCTCCCCCTGATTTCTTTATGAATAAGGTCGAGTCTATCTTTCCATGAACAAAGTCATTCGCCAAAAGATGTGTAGATAAAGTCTCATACCACGCAGGAGGAGCCTGATGAAGACCATAGAGGGCCTTATCAAGCTTGAAAACCATGTTCGGATTCAGTGGATCTTCAAACCCCGGCGGCTGACACACATAGACTTCCCCCTTGACCTTTCCATATAAAAATGCACTCTTGACGTCTAATTGAAACCCCTTAAAACCTTTAAAGGAAGCAAAAGCTAGAAACAGCCTTATAGCTTCAAGCTGCGCAACCGGCGTATAAACTTCGGTGTAATCAATTCCTTCTTGTTGATTGAAGCCCTGGACAACTAATCTTGCCTTGTTGCGTACCACGACACCTCGATCGTCTTTCTTACATTTAAACACCCATTTTGTTCCTATCGGATACGCACCTTTTGGTAAATCAACAAGATTCCAAACCTTAAGTTTGTCAAATTGAGCAAGTTCTTCCTGCATAGCTTCTATCAAGTTATTGTCATTTAAAGCCATCTCAACATTCTTGGGTTCAACCTGCGAAATAAAGCATGAATGTGAGCAATCATCAAGAACACCAGAATCTTTAATGCAAGTATACAAACAAGTATTGTCAACAAGAGAACGTGTTTTCACTCCATCCTGTAAATTTCACTCCATCCTCGATCGTCTTTCTTACATTTAAACACCCATTTTGTTCCTATCGGATACGCACCTTTCGGTAAATCAACAAGATTCCAAACCTTAAGTTTGTCAAATTGAGCAAGTTCTTCCTGCAAAGCTTGTATCCAGTTATTGTCATTTAAAGCGATCTCAACATTCTTGGGTTCAACCTGCGAAATAAAGCATGAATGTGAGCAATCATCAAGAACACCAGAATCTTTAATGCAAGTATACAAACAAGTATTGTCAACAAGAGAACGTGTTTTCACTCCATCCTGTAAATTTCCAATTATATTTGTCACTGGATGATCTTTGTGTTCCTTGATGGATGCAACCTCAGGAACCAGCAACACGTCAACTTGAGTAGATTCAGATTGATAAGAATAATCTTGAGGAATTGGAATTTCCGAGTCTAAATTTGTTGGAATCTCCCCCTGAGCCTGTGTCGAAGGTAATGGATCATCACTCAACAACGGATCAGCAGAAGATTCTTGAAAAATAGCATTATCCTCCTCACTCTCTGAATCTTGTGGACCTGAACAAGAAGCAACATTTAGATCTGGAGCAGAAGTAGATGGAATCGATGAATTGGGAACTGCATTTGGTAGAAATCCATTGTGTTGTGCATCTTGACAAGATTCATAAAGAACAGCAGCATCTTCATCAGAAATATCAGAAGGTAAATGAAAAGACTTGAATAAGTTTTCATAATAAAATGCCCAATCTGGATCAATCGCCATTTGTGGAAAAGACCGATTTGAACAGTCAATATGGAACCATTCTTCAACTTGGCGTGTCTCTTTGTTATAAACCCTCTTGGTTGTTGAATTAGCCACATACCCCAGAAAAATCCCTTCAATAGCCTTTGCACTGAATTTTGTTGGGACATCTCGAACCTTCAGTAGGGTAAACGGATTACCAAAAGGTAATAAGTATTCCAGATTCGGCTTTCGATTATTTAGCAATTCATAGCAAGTCTTGTTATGTCGCTTTACGGTCAAGACCCTGTTCAAAACATGACACGCATTATTCACAGCTTCAGCCCAAAAGGTGACTGGAAGCTTTGAATCTGCAAGCATCGTGCGAGCTGTTTCGACCAACGTCCTGTTCTTTCGTTCAGCGACACCGTTTTGTTGAGGAACATATGGCGCACTGAATTCATGATGAATTCCTTTTTGTAGACATAATAAGCCCATTTTGCTATTCTTAAATTCGCTGCCATTGTCACTCCTGATTCTTCTGACTTTCAGATTGAATAGATTCTCCAAACCCAGGATTAAGTATTGTACCAACTCAGTGGTTTCAGCTTTAGAAGAAAGAAACTTAACCCATGAAAATCTGGAGTAATCATCAGTTACGACCAAGCAATATGATTTCCCCCCAATGCTTCTAATACTGATAGGACCGAACAAATCCATATGCAGCAACTCCAAAGGAGTTACGATAGAATTCGTCGATTTTGAATTGTGAGATTTCTTTCTTTGCTTCCCCTTCTTGCACGGAATACAATCATCAGGAACTGAGAATTTCATTTTTGGAATACCAAGCACAAGATCATTCCTAACAATGTAGTTCATCTTCCTGTAGTTAATGTGAGCTAGCTTCCTGTGCCACAATATTGAATCAGATTCCGACGCCTTGGAGAGTAAACATGTTGGAATTGAATCCGTTGTAGTGGCGAAACTCATGTCAAGGACATACGTGTCATTTCTCCTTGGAGCCTTCATTAGAATCCATTCATCAGGAATCACAAAACCCGGTTTCAGAATATAGCATTCATGATCGTTGAAATGGAACGAAAACTTCTTGTCACAGACTTGTGATACACTTAAAAGATTGTGTTCCAGCTGCTCAACATAATTCACCTTTTCAAATTTGACTTTGTCATTCTTTAACGTTCCCTGGTCTGTTATGTACCCGCCTTTATTACCCGCAAAAGCGACATAACCACCATCAATTTTAATCACATCCTCAAGCAATCTAACATTCCCTGTCATATGTCGAGAGCAACCACTATCCACATACTATGTATTGTTGATAGTCCTCCTTGGTTGTCCCTACATAAACAACGAGAATCAGTTAGAAAGTGGAACCCAAGCCATCGTGGTCTTGGGTCGTCCGGATTGATCAAAATAAACAACTTCTTGTAATTTACAATCAATTTTATCATTCACTGTTGGAACAGATGTTTGACAATCAGACTTTTTCAAAGAAGAACCATTTTTATTATTTTGAAAAACATTATATGATATATTATTGTCAGATTCAGATGTTTCCAAAATTTTATTTAATTTTCTATTTCTTATTCTTCTTTGAGGTCTAGACAATTTAACCTCCTGAAAAGAATCTTTTGAAATCCCAACTTTTGGAATCTCAAGTTTTGTCTTTGCAATCAAAGGATTTAGCAGTCAATATATTCTGTTGTTTAAATCCAGGAGATTTAACAAAAGAATGACCAGTCATATTTTTCTCCAAACTAGAAGACGACTTTCCCTCATCGTTTCTTTTAAGAATCTTCACCACTTTCGGTTGTGAAGGAATAGTCTTCATTTTACCCTTGTTCTTGTATGGACAATTAATCAAAATATGACCAGCCTCATTGCAGTGAAAACACACTCTTCTTTCTTGATAACTTCTGAAATAAGATGTTTTCTTTGAATTTGAAGAACCATCAGAAGAATAAGCTTCGGAGGAATGCCCAGAACAATTTATCGGCATCTTAGGGACATAAGTCTGTTTTGACACCTTTGAAGAATTCACCTTTTGAAAACCAGCCGTCACAAACCCACTTGACTGTAAGATTGGAGAAAGGTTAGTTGGAACCACTTTCACCTCTTCAGTTTCAGTCAAAATGCACCTATCCCGGGTAACATTCTTCACAACCTTTGGTTCCTCAATTTTCACTTCTCTCGGAATGCCTTCAACCTTTGAATCATCAAACACTTCATCCTCTGTATCAGAATCATACACCATGTCTTCACCCGTCACTGGATTCACCTTTAATACTGTCTTGGGATCAAATTCCTCTTCATGAATGATTTCAGGCTCAACCACATAATTTGCATTGAACAGAGGAGGAACAAACCCAATACCAGCAACCCTTTTTGTGGGATCAGCATTAGCATTAAAATAATCCAAAACTACAGATGAATTCTCAAACTGTTCCAGCTTTCTATGTAACTTTATCACCTCAGATTCTTTTTCAGAAATCTCCTTGTTCTTTTGAGCAACTACTTCATTTCGTTTTTCGATTTCAGCATAAGCCATATCTAGATGATAACCCTGCTCTTTGTATTTTAACCCAAGAGAATTTAAGTCTCTTTTCAAAGACTCAATTCTATCATTGCACAGCTTATCATTATCTTTCAGTTTCTGATTCACTGAATGCATTGATTTCATGTCACAAATCAAGTTTGTGTTATCATCCATGACTTTTTGTAGTTTATCTTTAACAGAAATGCAATTAGAACTGTATATATGACAAACAGAGTCTTTTACCTTAGTCGGATCAGACATGTCTGCCATGAATACTTTAGCAATTGGAATATTCTCTGAATCATCACCAACTGAAACATTTTCTGTAAGAACAATTTCTTCCCCAGCAACCCCTGACACAGCATCAGAATCAATACTTTGCCCTCTTTCTTCCTCATCATCAACACTTGGAACACTATCACCATCACACGAATCATCACTAGAACTTTCATCATCAGTAGATTCTTCTGGTTTTTCTGAGTGAATTTCTGCAACAAAAGCCTGACTCACAGCACCCACCAAATCTTCCAGATGAATGCCCCAATCATAGTTTTCATCGTTTTGAGCAACCAGAGCTGATGATGCAGATGCATGATTTGTATTACCAGAAGGACCATGATTTTGATTACAAGATGAACCATGTGACTGATTCATATTATGCTGAAAGTTAGACTGCTTCTTTTGAGAATCAAATTCTACCTTTGGCTTTACACACTCCTTAGCAAAGTGACCATACTCTTGGCAGTTGTAACACCTAACTTTGCTCTTATCAAAACCCATACGCGATCGACTATTTGAACCAATATATTTTCTGCCAGTTCTCTTCAAGAAATCTTTAGCTTGTCGCATTAACATGGCCATATTCCATTGGATATTCATTTCTTCCAGATCAACAGGGTCAATCTGTCTGAAATCTTCTTCTATTACCTCAGGATCATGTATTTTACCTCCAATGAAATTTTCATATGATGCCATGAATGAAGAAAACATAGCAAGATAATCATCAGCAACTTTCTGATTCACATGAGATCCAGATGATGTTGAAGCAGTAGTAGCAGAAAATCCAGAATGGCTTGAATGACCAGAATAAATTGGAACTCCAGAACACTGATCATTTGAAGATTCTTGAGCATCACCAGAAAAGAATGCCACTCCAGTACCAGACTTACCAGCAGATTTGGCAAAATACATTGAGGGATCCTGGATGTGCTCCATATTAGTCTCTTTCTTCTTCATATTCATGTCATGTGACTGAATCTTTCCTAGGACTTCTTCAAGAGACATGGTTTTGTACTTAACATTTTCTTTGATCAAAACCGTATACACAACAAACTCTGATGGTAAAGCCTCCAAGAATTTATCATTGATTTCCTCAGTCTCATATACCACAGATGCACTAGCCAGTTCACTAAGAAGATGATAGAATCTTGTAGCAAGATCATCCAAAGATTCATTTTGAAAATGTTTAAAAACTAGGAACTACTTCTTTAGTAACTCCTTTCTACTCTTTTGCACATCCAAACTCCCTTCACACCTTTTCTGTAATGCTTCCCACAGTTGTTGAGAAGACTTGAACTGTTTAAAACTGTGATAAATTTCCTTTAGTAGAGTCATCGAAATGCTAGCCATTGCTTTCTTTTCTCGATCAAATAACAGCTTCTCTTCAGTAGTTAAAGCTGACACTGGTTTCGGAACATCATCCTTTCCCATCCATGAATAAGTAGGATGCGTATATCCTTCCAAAATTGGAATCCACAAACTAGTATCGGTAAAAGATACAAACTGGTCAAACCGATCTTTCCAATTTGAATAATCAGCTAGATTCAGCAACTTCGGAGGTTTTTGAGATGTACCAATCTCATTGTCATAATTGAACATGTTTGTGACTTGAACCATATTTGCCATGTTAAAAAATTTTCTGAAAAAATTCTAAGTATTGAGCAGTTTTACCCTCAAGCGAACTTAATAAGTTCGCTTTAGTGAGTACTAAGCGAACTTGAGATCAGGCGAACAAGACAAGTTCGCTTAAGAAGGAAATCTGGTAAGTTCGCTTAACAGCTAAGTTCGCTTAAAATGTGAGAAGCGAACTTAATAAGTTCGCTTGTTAAGTTCGCCTGCACAGGAACTCAGCAAGTTCGCTTAAACTGCTGTAACAAACTCAGAGGAATCTTTATCCAAACACGAACCAAAAACTTCAAGAATCATGATTTCTCAGCGAATTGATGGAATTTAAGGAAATTAAACCGTAGGATTATGAATTTTATCAAATAGAACAGTTCTATCGGACTAATTTCGTCAAAAACACTTCCAAAAACACGAATTCAGCAGAGAAACGATCTTCAAGAACTTGAAAAACTCCATTGTTGCAGAAAATTCAAAAATGTTGAATTTCTTGTCGAATTGTACACAAAAACCGTCACTAATCACCGAGAATCGTACTTAATTCACGAGCATAAGCTCTGATACCACTTGTAGGTCAAGTAACTCAACTACTGATCGAACTCGTGATATGACGTTGCTATAACATGAAGTGCGGAATCCTTCGTGTTAACGTTTGTATACTAACCGACAATTCAAACAACACGTGTAAATAAACTTCTCAATTATATTCCAAATCACAGTGGTTACAGACTTAATCAGACAAGTTTATCTCTCGGTTCTCTCTCTGATCTGATGACTCTGTAAACACATATATATAGAAACTAACCTGATGTAAGCGAACTTATTAAGTTCGCCTGAAACAGACTAAGCGAACTTAACAAGTTCGCCTCAGTTAGACATAAGCGAACTTATTAAGTTCGCCTCTGATAGACCAGGCGAACTTAACAAGTTCGCCTCTAGGCTCACTAGTAAAAACACTTAGCAACTTTATACAATTACATATCAAAAACACAAAGACATAAAATCTAACTATTACAAGCTTTTGTCATTACAAATCTATGTCCTAACAGCAGCAGAGCTAGCGGCACTGATAAATGATAGTGTAGCGGAGGCTCTGGCAGCACAGAATGCTACAGGTAAATGCTTTAGATATTGACTAATGATGTCAATCCACATCTTAAAAAGCCTGCCCAAAACTCTCTAATTCCAATCCTATTTTTATTTCTAAATCCAGGCCAACAAAATCAGCAAAACCAACAACCAGCCTGCACTTTCAAGGCATTCATGGATTGCAAGCCCCACACCTTTAGTGGAGCTGAAGGAGCCATTGGATTACTTCGCTGGTTTGAGAAGGTTGAATCGGTGATTTCCATGTGCAACTGCCCCGTGGCTAATCAGGTAAAGTTCGCCGCCGGAACTTTGGAGGGCCCGGCACTCACATGGTGGAACGCCCAGGTCCAAATGTTGGGTCTGGCCATGGCGAATGGACTCCCGTGGGAGGAATTTAAATCAATGATGAAGGAGGAATATTGTCCTCGCGATGAGATCCAGAAGTTAAAGGGAGAGTTTTGGAACCTAAAGATGGAGGGTTCTGAAATTGAACTCTACACCACATGTTCCCATGAACTTGCTACTATGTGCCTGCATATGGTAACTCCTGATTACAAGAGAATTGAACTTTACATTGGAGGTCTAGTGCCTCAAATACAAAGCATGGTTACTTCATCCAATCCTGCGACTATCCAACAAACCATCCGACTTGCCCATAAGTTAACCGACCAAGCGGTGACACAAGGGACTCTACCTCCGAGAGGTTCAGTTTCAAAACCCACCGACAATCACAAACGCAAGTTCGATCACCATTCCAACACCCACAACCACTCCAACTCTCACTCCAAAGGACTCCAATCCAACCAACCCCAGTTTAATCAACCACAGCAGCAGCAACAGCAACAGTGTAGGTTTGAGCCTACCAAGAACTTCAACCAGTCGACCTCTTCAGGTCAAAACCAGGGTGGTTACGCGGGGAAGTCCCCGAAGTGTAACAAGTGTAACTTCCACCACTTTGGGTTCTGCAATCATTGCCAGAGGTGCGGCAAAATAGGTCATGTTGCTAAGGACTGCAGGGGTGAGTTACAAACTAAACAGCCTTTTCAACTACCTGGATCCACAAGGGGTTGTTTTGAGTGCGGAAAGGAAGGACATATTCGGAAGAATTGTCCTCAATTGAAGAAAGGGGGTAACGGAAACCACAACCCTAACCAGAATAACAATGGCAATGGTGGTAATAATGGCAATGGTGGAGGAAATGGTGCGAAGGGACGAGCCTTCGTACTAGGATCTGGAGAAGCCCGTTACGACCATAATGTGGTCACCGGTAAGTTTCTCTTAAATAATTACCTTTCTTATGTCCTTTTTGACACTGGTGCTAATAGAAGTTTTATATCTAAGAAACTTAGTGATATGATAAAAGGAACTCAAACACTGTTAGAAGCTAAGTATATAATAGAGATAGCTGATGGTCAAATAATTGAAGCAACTCACATTCTTAAGGGATGTAAGCTTGAGTTAGCTAAACATATATTTAATATCAATCTTATGCCGGTCACACTTGGTAGTTTTGATGTAATTGTCGGCATGGATTGGCTTCTAAAAACCAAGCCGAAATTATATGTCATGAGAAGATTGTTCGTATCCCTCTCCCGAGTGGAGAAACCCTTTCCGTCCAAGGCGAAAGAGTTGGTGCAGTCATGGGCATCATATCTTTTATGAAAGCACAAAAATACCTTCGAAAGGGGCATACGGCTATTTTGGCTCTCGTTGCCGAGCAGCCATCAGAAGAAAGAGGATTGAAGATATTCCCATCGTGCGTGAATTTTTGGAAGTGTTTCCCGAGGATCTGCCCGGTCTGCCACCGCACCGTCAAGTTGAATTCCAAATTGATTTAGCACCCGGAGCAGCACCGATTGTCACCTTACAGACTAGCACCCAGTGAATTACAAGAACTGTCCACTCAACTACAAGATTTGTTGGATAAAGGTTTCATCCGACCTAGTTCATCACCGTGGGGAGCTCCGGTACTATTTGTCAAGAAGAAAGACGGAACTTTCCGTATGTGTAATGACTATCGGGAGCTGAATAAAGTCACAATCAAGAACCGCTACCCTTTACCTCACATAGATTACCTCTTTGATCAACTACAAGGATCGAGTTTCTATTCCAAAATAGATCTTAGGTCCGGCTACCATTAGTTAAGAGTCCGAGAAGAAGATATCTCTAAAACTGCATTCAGAACAAGGTACGGCCATTACGAGTTTATGGTCATGCCTTTCGGATTAACCAACGCACCTACGGTATTCATGGACCTCATGAACCGTGTGTGTAAGCCTTACCTTGAACAATTCGTTATCGTTTTCATCGACGACGTCCTCATTTATTCCAAGAACAAGGAAGAACATGAGGAACATCTACGCCTAATTTTGGAATTACTTAAGCAAGAGCAACTGTATGCTAAGTTTTCCAAATTTGAATTCTGGATCCGGGAAGTTCAGTTTCTAGGACATGTGGTTAACGAGAAAGGAATACATGTCGACCCATCAAAGATAGAAGCCATCAAGAATTGGGCAGCACCGACGACTCCGACTGAGATTTGACAATTTTTGGGATTGGCTGGATATTACCGTCGATTCATCGAAGGATTTTCAAAAATTGTTCAACCTCTCACTGCTTTGACTCAAAAGGGTAAAGCCTATAATTAGGGCGATAACCAAGAGTCAGCATTCCAACATCTTAAACAGAAACTTTGTAGTGCACCTATTCTAGCTCTTCCGGAAGGAACCGATGATTTTGTAGTGTAGTGTGATGCATCTATTCAAGGTCTGGGTTGTGTGTTAATGCAACGCAAAAAGGTGATGGCATACGCTTCACGTCAACTAAAGGTCCACGAGAGAAACTACACCACTCATGACTTAGAATTGGGAGTCGTAGTCTTCGCACTTAAGATATGGAGACATTACTTGTACGGTACCAAATGCACCATCTATACCGATCACAAGAGTCTTCAGCACATTTTTGAACAGAAAGAGTTGAACATGCGACAGCGTCATTGGGTCGAACTCTTAAACGATTATGACTGTGCGATCCGATACCACCCGGGTAAAGCTAACATCGTAGCTGATGCCCTGAGTCGAAAGGAAATGAAACCCAAACGAGTTAGAGCATTACATCTTACTATTCACCCCGGATTACCTGACAAAATCCGTAGTGCTCAACTCGAAGCCCTAAAAGAAGAAAATCTACCGCTGGAAAGTACACGCAGTATAGAAACACAACTTGAAGTCAAATCTGACGGTATTCACTACTTTGCCTGGCGAATATGGGTTCCAGAATTCGGAAACCTAAGGGAACTAGTTATGGATGAGTCTCATAAATCCCGTTACTCGATACATCCAGGTTCCGAAAAAATGTACCATGATCTAAAGGTACTATATTGGTGGCCGAAGATGAAAGCCGATATAGCCACCTATGTTAGTAAGTGTCTGACTTGCGCGAAGGTCAAAGTTGAATATCCAAAACTATCCGGTCTTCTACAACAACCAGAAATTCCCATGTGGAAATGGGAACAAATATCCATGGAGTTCATCACCAAATTACCACGAACCCCTACCGGATGTGATACCATATGGGTCATTGTTGATCGATTAACAAAGTCCGCTCACTTCTTAGCAATCAAAGAGACCGACAAAATGGATAAGCTTACTCGTACTTACTTGAAAGAAATAGTCTCTCGGCACGGGGTGCCAATTTCTATCATTTCGGATCATGATGCACGATTTACTTCTTGTTTCTGGCAGTCGTTACATAAAGCCTTAGGCACGCGTCTAGATATGAGCACAGCATACCATCCTTAAACTGATGGCCAAATAGAACGTACTATTCAAACGCTGGAGGACATGCTACGAGCTTGTGTGATTGATTTCGGTAACACTTGGGAGTCTCACCTACCGTTGGTGGAGTTCTCCTACAACAACAGTTATCACACTAGCATCAAGGAAGCTCCATTTGAAGCACTTTATGGACGAAAATGCCATTCTCCTATTTGTTGGACCGAGGTTGGAGATAGCCAACTCACAGGTCCTGAACTTGTATTTGAAACTTCCGAAAAGATCGTTCAAATTAGAAACCGTATGGCAGCAGCTCGTGATCGTCAAAAGAGCTATGCCGACAAGCGTCGTAAACCTTTAGAGTTTCAAATAGGTGACATGGTCTTACTCAAAGTCTCACCTTGGAAAGGTGTCATTCATTTCGGGAAACGAGGCAAACTGAATCCTCGTTATGTTGGACCATTCAAGATAATGAAGAGAATCGGACCAGTCGCGTATCAACTGGACCTACCTGAAAGACTTAGTGGTGTGCACAACGTCTTTAACGTCTCAAATTTAAAGAAATGCCTAGCAGACGAATCACTCGCAGTTCCTCTTGAGGAAATACACGTTGATGAACAGTTACGTTTCATCGAAGAACCTGTGGAAATTATGGATAGGGAAGTTAAAACGTTAAAGCACAGTAAGATCCCTATTGTCAGAGTTCGTTGGAACTCGAAACGCGGACCGGAATTCACGTGGGAGCGCGAGGATCAGATGATGCGCAAATATCCTAATCTATTCAAGCACTCCCCATCAAATTCTCAAGGTACTATTTAATTTTCGGGACGAAAATTCTTTCAACTAGGGGATGATATGACATCCCGGGGATATTTTTTTTTATTATTTAATTTTCGGGACGAAAATTCTTTCAACTAGGGGATGATGTGACAATCCGACTTTTCAAGTTAATTCCGTTAGTGATCCCGTTAAATATTCTGTTAAATCCTAACCAAGTTAACCCAAATTCTAAGGCCAATGAATCATTTCGGTCAAAGCTGAAGTTGCAGGGACTAGTTTTGTAAATATCTAGAAATCCTAGTAGGCACGGTCGCGCCAAGTGTCCTGGCACGGTCGCGCCTCTTGCCCAGTTGAAACGTAAACTCAGCCTTTAAACGCAAATCCGTTCGAATATCAAGTTGTAACGTAAAATCTCTAATGGCGATCATCATTGAGCCATTATTCAGCACTTTAACACTCGTAATGGCCGAATTCAACTTCATCATTGTCATTAAACTGAAACCGTCGATCTCATCGCTATTCCTCTCCAATTCGACTAAATTCGTCAATCATCCTCTCGATCGAGCACCTACACGCGTTAGACGAGTCTCCAAAAAGCTTCAGAATATACCAATTTGGTCGGAAGAGTGGCCGGAAACACCAAGGACAAAACTTGTCGCCGTCGGACTGAGTTCTAACCGTACGCTATCAATCAATCATCTATTCTGGTAATCAAACTCATCCTTAGCTTCGTTTCAATCTTCTAATCAAAAGCCCTATCATATTTCGGGCTTGTATTATCGAATTTAACTCAATCAAAAACCTAGGGTTCATACACTTTCGGGTTAATCCAATACTAATCTAGACATGTTAGTAATTCAATTAAAATACATGGTTATGTTCGAAATTCTTTGTTTATCAAAAGCCCCATGATTTCCAACGTTAACATTATAAGTTTTAATCGATTTGATTCTGAAATTATTCAGACACGGTCGCGCTAGTCGGAAAGCGCGATCGTGCCTATCCGAGCACAGTCATGCCCCGTACCCGACCTGGTCGTGCCTGCAAGCCAGACAAGGCCATGCCTAGAAAACCCTAAACACGGTCGTGCCTGACACAAGCACGGTCGTGCCTGATGACCAGACTTTGTTGTGTCTTCTGTTTTGATCAACACGGTCGCGCCCCTGACCAGCACTGTCGCGCCCGTGTCCTGAACACGATCGTGCCTTGTCTTAGGTGCGGTCGTGTGTGAGAAAGCCTTTTGTCAGAATGTTTGATAAATATTTATATTTTCAAAACAATAATTATAATATTAACTTAATATGTTTTAGCCCGGGAAACAACCCGTAGGCTCGGGTTTGAATTTATTAACCTACTTTTATTATTAATTCCCCACTTTTAAAAATAATATATTTTCCAAGACTTAGTATAAAATAATATGTTTATATTATTTTCAACCCGTGACTCGTATTATTAAATAATATATAGATTTATAGTATTTCGTATCGTTTTGTAACCTCGTATAACATTTGAAACTAAATAATTTAATTAATTGTATTATTTACTCGCACTTATCGCGTTCATAAAAATAATATATTTATTATTTTGTACCATGAATGAGTAATTAGAATATCCTTTCGAACCTAAAAATAATATATTAAATTATATTATTTTCCTATTTTTTGTAAATAACAAAACGCTCGTGTCACACCCCAACCGACGGCGGAATCATCGGGGCGGGACATGTAGACTGTTCATGAGCTCAAGGTTGACTAAATTGTAATATGTTAAATCCATTTCCATTCAAACAAACATGAATCAAATTCAAGTACATCATGAAATACAATTTGTTTTTGAATTAAGATTAACTAGGTCCAAAGCCTATGTGTAGCATGTCTTGATCAAACTCATATGAAAGTACCTGAAACATGAATAAAATAAGGTCAACTAAAAAGTTGGTGAGTATAACACAGGTTTGTATATAGGTAGCATATAATTTGTAAACCAAATCCTTTACATAACATGATAAATAAGGCATTTATGGGGAGCAGCTATTGTGTAACCAAGTACAATCAAACCTTTGTAACTAGCATGCAAAAATTGTGTTGTCGGTTTCAATCACCGCGCACCTGGGTGGGTTTGTCAGACTCAATAGATCTATCATTGAAAATCGTCGGCTTGTATAGTTAATGATTGCACATAATCGCATACAAAGGTAAGCACACCTAGCACTCGGGCATAAAGCTCAAATTGCACACATGAATGTAAATAGGATTTGTACTTTGTGTTGTTTGTGTAAATGTAATGTGTAATTTGAATAATGTTCATGTTTCACCCCAAAAGTGTAAAAGAGTAAAAGGGGCTATGAAATACTCACTTGTATCGAAGGCGTAGCTAACACGAGATACTAGATAGTAATGTGATCCTTGTATTGCACAATGTTAACCTAGAGTGTAATGTATATTGCATTAATAATGCACAATAGTCTAAGTCTAAGTCTAAGGTTGAATTGGATAAAGTTAGTGATTGGTACTTGAAAGTATTGTATAAAATGGAAGATTTGAAATGAATATTTTTAGAATATTTTGAATAAGGTTTGAGTTTGAAATAATTAAATAAGTAAATTAGATAATTATTGTTTATGAAAATGATGTAAGTATTAGATGTATTCAAGTATAACTAAATAGATGCTTTTGTTCAAATATAAATCAAATAAATAATTATTACTCTATTCATTTATTTATAAAGTGTAACTTAGACATTAAATTATTATTAAGTGTAGGGTTTATAATTTAGATGTTGGACTTTAAATAATTCTCTTTTATTTTAAGATTAAACATTTGATCTTTTCTAAATAAGGATACTACAGATTTTTAAATTTAATTACTTTTATTTTAAAAACAACTCTGGAATATTAATTGTTTTAAAAATATAAAAATATAAACATTCTGCCAACACACACGACCGTGCCAGGGAAGGGCACGATCGTGCTTGGTCGGGCGCGGCCGTTCTGGCAGGGCGCGACCGCGTTGGTCAAACAGAGGACAACTGGCCAAATCACTAGGCACGACCGTGCCTTAGATAGGCACGACCGTGTCTGTGCTTCTGGGGTACGATCAATTCTAGCCAACGAGCATGACTGGGTCTGAGCAGGAGGCACGACCGCGCTAGAAGTCGACACGACCGCGGCTCCCGAGGCACGACCGCGCAAGATGATTAGCGCGACCGTGTCTCTTTCAAAACAGGAACGAATTGATTGATTCCTATATTGATAGTGCTGGAATGTATAGGGCTTTCATTCACAAGGTTAGTACGAGACTGTTGGTGTAGATTAATTGTGTTTAAAACATGTTTAAAGTAGTATTCGATTAAACCATTTTGGAATGAACCCTAGATTCGGGTTCGTGTTAAATTGTATATTGTAAGCCCAAATTAGTTTAGGGTTTTTGATCTATAGACTAAATCGAAAGTGTAGGAGGTTTCAACTACCCGTAAGGACGATGAATTGATAGCGTACGGTAGAGATGAGTTCCGGCGACGACGGGTTTGATCTCCGACGTCTTCTGCTGCAACTCCGGCTAACTCAATGTGTTCTGAAACTCTAGGGAGGTTTGTATATCGTGAATCTTCTGTTTGGTTGAGAGAATTCGGATCGAAGGAAGAGTTTATGTTTTCTTTGAAATGTTTGAACGATTTTTCGAGTCCGAAGGAATTAAACTGGGACGTTCGTGTAATTGAAAATGTTATTACTCTCGTAAATGGAAATGAAGTGAGGAACGGTTACGGAACTCAATGATCGAGCGATTAAAACTGCATTTACGTTTCAACTTATGTGAGGCGCGACCGTGCCTCTTATAGGCGCGACCGTGCCAGACGAGGCGCGACCGTGCCAACACGTAGCGCGACCGTGCCTACTAGGGCTTCTGGTTATTTACAAAATCAGCCCTTGTAACTTCAGCTTTGACAGAATTAGCTTGGTTAGGATTTAACAGAACACCTAACGAGATTACTAACTGGATTAACTCTAAGAGGTGTTACCACTTGATTATGAGTTCTAAATCCTTGAATTGAATACGATCGGCTAACGATTAATGAGGTGCAGGTTTGAACAAGTATATGATTCAATGTCGTGTTGTTATTTTATTAGTTAAAATAAGTTAAAATAGGGTCAGAAAATCAGGGATGTTACAGCTCGAATATATTTATTATTGTTGTTGTCATTCGTCGCGCAACGTATATATATAATCTAATTACTAATTAAGGAATTCCTATTCCCGTGGACACGTTCGTCTACTCTCGGTTACTAGAGCGTTTCTTTATGACGTCTCTCATTCCGTGTCATTGTCACGATTCCCATTTTATTCCTAATTTATGTGTTTATAATTTTAGGACATTCGTAAGTCGATTGAGACTTACACACGTGGTTCCAACTTGTCCTTTGTGTTATACTACCTACAACGCAACGCAGGTGAGTTTTCACGGCCCCTTTTACTGTTTTAACTTGGGGGAGGAAACATGACTAAACAATTTTGGATTTTGTAATTCGTATGATATCAATGTTAAATGCTAAGAGTAACACGCTATCACAGAAAGTCCTCAACTAATATCGGACCGTTAATATAGATCTTAGCGAGGTAATATTTAGTAGTACTACTGTGTTTGACAAATCTCACCCGCGTTAGTCGCGCTAACTCGATTAGATATCGAACGGGTGAAATGTTAGCCTACTCACACCGCCAGTGTTGATAGACCTGGTAGGAGGCAATAAACAAACAGTCAGCTTCGGTTGCGAGCGCTTGAGCTGAACATGAACATAGGTTAGCTACCTATAGATACATACTGAATGAACGTAAATCTGGTAAACGCTTATTTACATATATTGAAACCTGTGGACTCACCAACCTCGTGTTGACATATTTTCTTACATGTTTTCTCAGGTCGCTAAGATAAGACACAGGTGCACGTTAGGGCATGCATGGGATTCAATTGCTTTGATTATAACTTATTTATGTTTGTTTGAATTGTTCTATTGTACTTGTTTTGGTTGGACGTTTGGACTTTTAGACTTTTGAACTTTGGTTTTTGGCGCGTGTATTTTGCGCATTTACTTTCTTTACGCTTCCGCATTGATACTCTGATTTGAATGATATTTTCATTTTGAGTCCCATGTTGAGTCGTTCAAAGTAACTAATGTCTGAGATCCTGGTTCGTCACTTCCCAAACGGTAAAACTCCATTAGTTAAAATTGGGGGTGTGACACATGGTACCAACATACCCCATCCTTTGTCTCTAGCATCCATCAATGGAGTAGTCAGGGTAGCTCACCAGATCAGTTGATAAGTCCCTAAACTATAGTACTCGTCTGATGGTGTCTTTAGAAATAGCAATATCATGACCTGCTACAGTAGCCCTAATGACCTTTGGGGTTACTGTACAGTCATGTTCAGTAGTATAACATCCATGATTTTTCAGACCATATTTTTTTTCCTTACTCATTTTATTATGTACAATAATGACACTAAATTTCAATCCCGTACTTGCTCAACACAATTTGTTACATTAACTATTATTTTAATGTGTATCGTTCCAAAGTTTCAACCTTACATTAACATATTATTTTCTATTATATATATACGTATGTATGAATATTATTATACACACACATATATATGTACTTTGTTATAATAAATATATCAAAAATAAAACTTATAAATTTTAATCATATAATTACATTTTTATGCACATATATATATATATATATATATATATATATATGTATTTATTTATAAGCATAAAGGGAATATACAAAGTTTTTTTTTATATTGAGTAAATCAATTATACAACTTGTAATTTTATAAAAAAAATGGAACTCTTCCTTTTAAATAATTTAAATAAAACATATAATGTCCAAGTTTTTATAAATTTATAAAAACTATTTTTATGAATAAATAAAGAGGATTCAAATTAATTAAATTGAGCTTTGAACCCCCTTTCATTGCCATTGAACCCCCCTATATAGCATTGAACCCTACTTGTTGCCTTTGAACCCATCCATTTGGACCCCCATTGATCCTCTTGAACCCAGACTACTTCAAATCCAATTTTGACTTTGAAAAAGTCAAAATCGCATGAATCCCTTCAAATCACCTGAAATTTTGGGATTGAAATCCTTCCCAAATCAATTCCTAAACGATTTGCAATCATATGAAAACTAGAAATCAATCAATTGTATAAGAATCACGAATTATTAGACCAAAAATCAAGGTTTCAGTCGTGGGTTTCAAACCGTAAACGCAAGACCAAATCTCCGCTAATCTCGTCCAATTAACAGATGTAAACGCGTTAAAACCATTCTATAAGATCCCATGGCCATTTTCAACTCGAGAACCAACCTCAAATCCGTCTTTTTCTTCTCTAAAAAATTTGCGATCGGAGTAAGGAGAAGAGGGAGCCGAGCCTTTCAGATTCGTCGATTCAAAGCCTTCCCTGTGTAGATTTTGTTCTAGGTAAGCATTACTCGTTAATGTTCGTACCTCTGGTTTTGATTTTCTTTATGCGATATAGGGAGGGAGCCTCTGTCACGATTTGGGAGTGTGGGGAAGATGATGAACTGGGTTCCATTGTTAAAATGCTTGGCATTCTGAATTAAATTAATCTAAGGCTGTAGAGCAGCCGGTTAAAGCATTTCACCCACACTGCAGAGGTCATGGGTTCTAGACCCGGCCCCTGCTGCATTTTAACCCTTTTTCTGTTTTGCCCCTTTCCATCACATGAATCATGACTTGTTCAAATCAAGGTAACCATGTATAAATAATTAGGTTAATAATGTAAGGTTTCATCTAAATCCTTTTAAAAGTGTTGTTAATTTAAATAATATATTTTTGAGAAATTCTTATAATTTTTTTTCTAAATAAACTAAAAGTTTAAACATATGTTAACCTAAACATTTTATCTAAATAGACTTGATCCTAATCCTTAAGTCCGGTTAGTGTTTTACATACAAATATTAATTTTGTGTAATTATTACAACTATTAGTAAACCATGAGCTTATGAATAGTCTACATGTCCCGCCCCGACGTTTCCGCCGACGGTTGGGGTGTGACAGATTGGTATCAGAGCCTTGGTTATAGGGAATTAGGTTATTAGACACTTTTGACCTAGACTATAACCTTAGGACAACCATCAAATGCCATGTGCTATGCTACATGGTATTTGCCAAATTACTAAATGTTACATGTTTACTACCTTGTGTGAATATCTTACATGTTATTCTAACTATGACATCGCATGATACAATGCCTGATAGTTTATGTGCTACACTACTTGATAACTCACATGCTTATAGACATTGCTACATATGTAATACCTTCTTTACCACATTGTTTGATTACATGCTACCTAATTGATCACATTTAAATGCTATCATAAGTCTTATCACATGCGTATTCATATCTAAGTCTTTATACACCTTCACTTTTACACATTGAGATATATGTCACCATCATTATTTGTGAACAAAAAAAACAATTTTACTCTTAGGCCTAAGCCTATTAAAATTTTAAAATCTCGTCAAAGTTTTGGGTTCTGAAAATTAGTAAAGAACATATGCAATCTGGAAGGGTGAGTGCCTGTACTTTAGGTCTTCTGTCTAGGAAAGCATTTCATATAAATCCAAATCAACCGAAGGATCCGTACGCTTTCCTGGGAATTCCCGAAGTGAGTGTTCACCTATAGGCTAAAACATGTCTTCTTGAAAGTATAAGAACTTAAATCACTTTGACTTGTCAAAGTATCCATTTGATTATATTATTAAAGGGGTACAATCTAAGCACCATCGTTCTGTTTATTACAATTTAGTATACGTACCTAAGCTCTCTTGTAACTAATAATTTTATTAACTGAATCATTATTTTGTTCAAACAAAATGTTTATCAAACCTTTAGATAGAATCTGAAATATAATTTTTCTATAAACATTTTCACCTTGTAAGGAAATTTAATACAACTCGTTTTATAAAAATATTTTTTTAATTAATAATTAATTATGACTTTTCTCGTTAAATTAATTATTATTAAACATTGGCTTAGTTATTAAATAATTTAGCAATTATTTTCTCTTAGAAATAGCCTTCTTATAATAATTTAAAATAAATAAAAAGATTTTCATTTAATTATCCATATAGTTAATTATTCAACTGTTTTTTTTTACCATTTTATAAAAAATAATAAGTTACAACTACTTATTTATTCTACAAACAAAAGAGCACAAATCAGTTATTCGTAAGAACACTGCTCTAAATATCTACACAACCTTCTCGTTATCTTACACAGCCAGAAATGCATTATTTTACTAGACACTGCAATGAGTTGAATCATTTCGCGTAGGCTTTAGTCATCCGTATAAACCTCAACAAGATTTTAAAAATCCAACTACCCATGTTATACATGAACGTCAAACAACACGCTCGTCTGCAACACTCGACTACCTGCAAAATCCAATAGTTTACATTAATCATGAGACCCAATAACTTACATATGAACATTCACATGATACATGAAACTTAGCTGTCTACCATATGCATGATACTAGGTTAATCACATGATACATGAAATTTGCTTGTTTAATACATGATTGAGCACATTATACACGATCACATGATACGTGAAACTTAGTTTGGTTGCAATATACATAATGTTACACTGATCACATAATACATGAAACTTAATTGTTTACAAAATACATGTTCACACTATGCAATATATATGAAACCACATTATACCTGAAACTCGGTTGTACACAAAATATATGATACTAAATTGTTCACCCTATGCAATATTCATTGTTTACATTATACTTGAATCTTGTTTGGTTACAAAATACATAAATACTAAATTGATCACCTTATACATAAAACTCATTTGTTTACTATATATATGGTACTAAACTATTCACAGTATACATGAAACCTATTTGCTTACAACGTACATAACACTAGATCATACATGGGAACTTGAGTGCTTACATTATACACGGGATTAGATTGTTACATTGTTGCAATTGATTAAGTATATCAATCACAAGGCATGATTATTCACCTTATCGATGAAAGCTACTCGGGGTTTGACATATTCTTGTTCAAACACGAGCAAGCTATGGAACCCTAAAACTATGTCACATTATTACTCTTTAGTACCTGATTGACTCTACTATCTATGAGCATAGTTAATTGTTAGCAACACATACGTGAAAACAATAGTCATGAATTAAGTAATTTTGTGTTACCCCCTTTGGCCCACACACACAATGGGATGAACTATACGGACCATGCGACGATTTGGATAATTACGGGTGCACAAGTAATTATAAAAATTAGCGCATGGAAAACATAGTAAATTTTGTCATGTGTTATGACGTAAAACCTATCGGGATATACAGTAACGAACCTAATGTGATATGATAAGGGCATGGTGGATACGCCGCTGGTACTTCCTATATATAAGTGTTCCTGTCATATTATCAGAAGTAACGTTATTCGTGTCACGTAAAGTTTTATGTTGTTTGACAGGGTCAATGTTTGTGAAATCTTTTATCCACTGACAATTCCTGAACATATTAGATTACATCTTAAACAAACCTTGATCGTCCGGTTCTCATCAATTCCCTTCCAAGTAATGCATTTCACCCTTAGAACCCAAATATTATTCAACAGACTTTCTCCTTAAGTTTATTTAAAAACTAAATCTCCTGTCATCCTTCGTGCCTGACCTTGAGAAACAGACTTGAATCTTGTTATCAGATCTACTCCTCGAACCAACAGTCAGAACTCATTGAGAATCCAAGCCCTCACTTTTTTTTTGGTCTAATAGACTCCATTAGTTAAATTTCGGGACGAAATTCCCTCAACATGGGGATACTGTAACATCCATGATTTTTCAGACCATATTTTTTTTCCTTACTCATTTTATTATGTACAATAATGACACTAAATTTCAATCCCGTACTTGCTCAACACAATTTGTTACATTAACTATTATTTTAATGTGTATCGTTCCAAAGTTTCAACCTTACATTAACATATTATTTTCTATTATATATATACGTATGTATGAATATTATTATACACACACATATATATATATATACTTTGTTATAATAAATATATCAAAAATAAAACTTATAAATTTTAATCATATAATTACATTTTTATGCACATATATATATATATATATGTATTTATTTATAAGCATATAAGCGAATATACATAGTTTTTTTTATATTGAGTAAATCAATTATACAACTTGTAATTTTATAAAAAAAAATGGAACTCTTCCTTTTAAATAAAACATATAATGTCCAAGTTTTTATAAATTTATAAAAACTATTTTTATGAATAAATAAAGAGGATTCAAATTAATTAAATTGAGCCCTTTCATTGCCATTGAACCCCCCCTATATAGCATTGAACCCTACTTGTTGCCTTTGAACCCATCCATTTGGACCCCCATTGATCCTCTTGAACCCAGACTACTTCAAATCCAATTTTGACTTTGAAAAAGTCAAAATCGTATGAATCCCTTCAAATCACCTGAAATGTTGGGATTGAAATCCTTCCCAAATCAATTCCTAAACGATTTGCAATCATATGAAAACTAGAAATCAATCAATTGTATAAGAATCACGAATTATTAGACCAAAAATCAAGGTTTCAGTCGTGGGTTTCAAACAGTAAACGCAAGACCAAATCTCCGCTAATCTCGTCCAATTAACAGATGTAAACGCCTTAAAACCATTCTATAAGATCCCATGGCCATTTTCAACTCGAGAACCAACCTCAAATCCGTCTTTTTCTTCTCTAAAAATTTTGCGATCGGAGCAAGGAGAAGAGGGAGCCGAGCCTTTCAGATTCGTCGATTCAAAGCCTTCCCTGTGTAGATTTTGTTCTACGTAAGCATTACTCGTTAATGTTCGTACCTCTGGTTTTGATTTTCTTTATGCGATATAGGGAGGGAGCCTCTGTCACGATTTGGGAGTGTGGGGAAGATGATGAACTGGGTTCCATTGTTAAAATGCTTGGCATTCTGAATTAAATCAATCTAAGGCTGTAGAGCAGCCGGTTAAAGCATTTCACCCACACAGCAGAGGTCACGGGTTCTAGACCCGACCCCTGCTGCATTTTAACCCTTTTTCTGTTTTGCCCCTTGCCATCACATGAATCATGACTTGTTCAAATCAAGGTAACCTTGTATAAATAATTAGGTTAATAATGTAAGGTTTCATCTAAATCCTTTTAAAAGTGTTGTTAATTTAAATAATATATTTTAGAGAAATTCTTATAATTTTTTTTCTAAATAAACTAAAAGTTTAAACATATGTTAACCTAAACATTTTATCTAAATAGACCCGATCCTAATCCTTAAGTCCGGTTAGTGTTTTACATACAAATATTAATTTTTAACGAGACTATTACTTATTAATAAATTAGTTTTGAATCGTTAACGGCTCTGTCCTATTAATAGATTTACAAATAATAATATTTAAAAGTGACAATTATCTTATTAATAACGTGATTTTGGTCTACCTTTTGGCATTGGTCTTAATCGTGTATTAAGATGGTTATTACATTTATATTTTTACAAATAATGTTTATTATTGACACCTAAATTCCTTTTATAAATAAAAGCATCATTTACACTCTCTATTTGTATCCTCGATCGTTCATTCATTCCAAAACCCTAACATCCCAACTCATTCCATCGTTGTTCCCTTAAAACGTTCTACATTATAACAACATCTCTTATTTAACTTAGAGGCACCCTTAATTGTTGTTGCTAAAAGTTTCAAGTCCAACCCTCTACTTATCAAGGTGAGTTTACATAGCCCCTTTTTCCTTTTGTATATTTTTGGGGTGAAACATGATTACACAACAAATACTATTTGCAATTACACATGTACAATTCTATAATATGATCATATGTGTTTATTTGTGTTTTATGCTTGAATGCTATTTGTTAAGGCTACATATACATAATACACTCGTGCAATCATTACCTCTTTACATCAGGATAACATTTGTTGTTATGCCCTACACTTACATTAGGATAACATGAGTTGTTATGCCCTACATTTACATCAGGATAATGTGTTGTTATGCCCTACATTTACATCAGGATAACATGTGTTGTTATGCCCTACATTTACGTTAGGATAAGTTGTTATGCCCTTCAGTTAAAAGGTTTCATTTGTGCAACTAGCTTAACTTAGATTCTCCATAAATGCTTTATAAACCATGTATCATATGAATTGTACACAAAACATTTGAACTTTACTTGTGGTGTCAAAACCTATGTTTGCTCACCAACTATTTATAGTTGACCCTCTCATTTTGTCATGTTTCAGGTAAGGATGTTTGAGTTAAGATTTCAAGTTGCTTCACTTAGGATTGAGGACCTAGTTTTAAACTTAATAAAGACATACATGTATTTATGAGTTTTGTAAATGTTGTAATTGTCTATTTGAGCTATGAAATGAAATCATTTGTGTAATTATTACAACTATTAGTAAACCATGAGCTTAAGAACAGTCTACATGTCCCGCCCCGACGTTTCCGTCGTCGGTTGGGGTGTGACAAGCAGTTTCCCAGAATTGCTCCAGATACGGTCTTGAGACAATAGGATCAACAGAGATTGCATAGCTTATCTTCGATTGGTTCAGGAAATCGACTATCTCCCTATATTAAAGTGCATCACCCTTCCACTTGGGTTGTGTTAGAGCCAGCAGATTGAATTCGCTGGTAAATGCATGAGCCATAACTGCAAAAACAAACAATAAACACAATAAGAACAAGAAGCATCATTGGAAATGAATCAAACATGACTTGATATAGCAATTACACAATGAATTGAATTTCAGACTTAGAAATTTTTCACAAGTGTCCTTCCTGCGTACTTAGCAAGTACGCAGGGGTTAGTTCTTGCTTACTTAACATGTACGCATGAATTACTTCTTGCGTACTTGTTAAGTGCGCAGGAGCTTGCACTTAGCCAAATTTCAAACTCCAAAAATTCAATAGATAGAGATATTGATGTGGATTAGGATCACCATAAGGTCGAAATACATGAGTATGACCTATGGACCCACTATCAACATCAATGAGTTGATAAACTAGTCAATTTTGACCTAGCCTTGGTCCGAAAGTAACCTACGATCAAACAAGGGGTCAAAGACAAAATCAAACCCGGATACAGAAAATTTAGGAGTCAATAAGCTTCGATTAGTGACTTATAACTAGATTTAGGTCTTAATTTTCATTTAGAACAACCAAAATTGGTCAAAGTTTCACTATCAAGAACCTTCAAAGAATTTGTCAATAACAGGAGATTTAATGGGTGGAATGGACTGAGATTCTCACCAAAGATTATTAAGGTGAAGATGAAACGAAGATCGGGATAAAAATCGTTTAGGAACACACGCAAATCTTGAGTGAAAATGAGCAGGAGGTATTCAACAGAGTAGATACGTTTGAAATGAGATGAAACTCAAGAAAAATTCTAACTGTTGTGTATATACCCAACACAAACTGGTCGTGCGTACTTGTTAAGTGCGCAGGACTTAACTCCTGTGTACTTACTAAGTACGCATGACTTAAGTTTTGCGTACTTGTTAAGTACGTAGTGTTTACCACATTCACACTTAATAAGTACGCAGAGACCCTTGTGTGCTCAAACTTTCAACTCAAATTATTAAGATGTCAACTCAAATAACGAGCATGATAAGCACATTCAATCAAGAGGATTCAAAGTCAATTCAAGAAGGTTAAACACAAATATTTTTGGCTTTTCTGATTAAAATTGAACTGTACACAAACTTAAAATCTTTTTGATCTTTTCAGAGTTACGATATACACATATGCAAACACAATCTATTTTTGATCAAAGACACGAGCAGAGGATCATATCAGGCTAAACTATAGCAAAAACGATACAAGATAAACGTCAAAGAATATGGGATCATGTCATGGATTACAATTTATTCATACGTAATAAGTATATAAACAAGTAATTCAAGTTGACAATATTATAATATTTGAAACCATAAGCATCTTTGTATCACGTTCTTGTGTGTTAAGGTATTAATTTTAAGATATACAACGTGTACCCCACTGATATGCTACAGAAATGTAAATTACACTATCTCAAGGCATCTAAGATTTTCCAAAGATTCTTAAATCTCCAGAATGAAGTTACATCGTTTAGCATAGAAAAAATCAAGCAGAATCCATAAGGATTATCAAGAATCATAAGATTCAGAATCAAGTGATTCAGATGTCTTGGTTTGATTGGTTTTTCTTCTGTGAATATCATATGATGATTCAGGGTAATAGATATGGACTCTGAGAATTTAGGTAAGGTGATCCAACTTTTATCTAGATTTGATTTCAATGAATCAGGTTTGATTCAAGGGTGAATATATGCTTAACGGTTGATGTCAAGACATATCTTGGCCCAACTTCCCATTGCATACTTATGAGTATGGGCAGTGAAGTGAACCGAAAAATTGTGCTACAGACATAACCCGAAACTGGTCTCTTAAGAAAATATTTGCTAAAATCTTACATCCTTTATCTGATAATGATCTTTTTTTATTCTTTTACACACGCACACAAACATACATGGGTTCACATCACAGTTGTAGTCTAGATATAGTTTCCACACTACTAATGATTCAAAGATGCATATAGCCTACTGACAATTCAAATTACTTGTAAATAAGCAGATTAAAAACACAAAAATTTAAACAATCAAGTAAGCATGACGCAATCATTTCCCATACGTGCAGTCTATGGCGTTTAGATCATTTCTAATGTATTATCATTTCCACTTTTCTCAAGATAACATTGAAATTTTTCTCCATTTTCTATTTCGTTTGGATCTTTGTAAAGTATTTGAAAACTAAAAGAACTATACAGAAAACTTAAAAGATATAAAATTTAACTTTCATGAATTGAATTGATTTAAGAAAAACAAGTTTTCACTCTGGATTGAACATTCCTATTAAGTTGACAAGATGTTCAAAACGGGTTCGATCAAACGCCTTAGTGAAAAGGTCAGCAAAGTTGTCATCCGTGTGAACCTTTACAAGTTCAATGAGATGCTTTTCAGCACAATCACGGATGAAATGATGGCGAATTTCAATATGTTTAGTTTTGTAATGTTTCACTGGGTTCTTTGTGATGGACATGGTGGCATTATTGTCAATGAACAGTGGAGTTCCAGTGAAGTTTAAGCCGTAGTCTCTCAATTGCTGTCGAATCTACAATATCTGAGAACAACCGCTCGCTGCAGCAATGTACTCTGCTTCACATGTTGAGACAGAAACAGTTAACTGCTTCTTACACTGCCAGGAAACCAGACTGTCTCCCAAGAATTGATATCCACCTGAAGTTGACTTTCTATCAAGGTTACAACCGCCATAGTCTGAATCAGTATAGGCTTTGAAGTCAAATGACTGCTGCTTTGAGTACCAAAGACCCAATCGGGGTTTCCCTTTTAAGTATCTGAATATCCTCTTGACATCTATCATATGTGACTCCTTTGGTTGTGACTGAAACCTTGAGCACAAGCATACAGCAAACATTATGTCGGGCCTTGAAGCTGTGAGATACATAATAGATCCGATCATCCCATGGTACAATTTGCAATCCACATCCTTTCCATCTTTGTCTGGATGCAGACCATGATTGATGGGGATAGGTGTGCCATAAGTACTGCATTTATATATCTTGTATTTTGTCAAGATATCCTGCACATACGTAGTTTGATGCAGATAAATGCCATTCTGCCTTTGACTGACTTGCAGACCTAGAAAGAACGAAAATTCACCCATGTTGCTCATCTCAAACTTGGACTTCATCACCTTTCGAATTCCCTACACATCTCTTCATTTGTAGACCCAAAGATAATGTCGTCGACATACACTTGTACAAGAAGAATATCACCTCCTGTTCTCCTAATGAAGAGGGTCGAGTCAATCTATCCACTGTCAAAACCATTTGACAGTAGATGTTTTGATAACGTCTCATACCATGCCCGAGGTGCTTGATGAAGACCATAAAGTGCTTTGTCGAGCTTATACACTTTATTGATATTATGAGGATCTTCAAAGCCGGGAGGTTGAGTGACATAGACCTCTTCATGAACTTTTCCATATAGGAAGGCACTCTTCACATCAAGTTGATAGACGTTGAACCCGACACGGGAGGCATAAGCCAGAAATAGTCGAATGGCCTCAAGTCTAGCAACTGGGGCATATACTTCTGTTTAATCCAAGCCCTCTTGTTGATAAAAACCCTGAACTACCAACCTTGCTTTATTCTTCACTACGACATGACGATCATCCGTCTTGCACTTGAACACCCATCTGGTTCCAATTGGTTGTACGCCTCTTGGCAAGTCAACCGAATCCCACACATGCAACTTTTGGAATTGAGACAATTCATCTTGTATCGCCACAATCCAGCAGTTGTCAGCGAGAGCCTCCTTCACATTCTTCGGCTCTAACTGGGACACGAATGCAGCATGCAGACATGTTTCCATGACACCAGTGTTAAGTATCTCAGAGTACAAACTAGTGTTTTCAGCAATGGTTCTATGATGAGTCTGAACACCGGCAAGAGGATCACTAATAATGTTGTAGGTCCAGGGAGCCTCGTCGCGCAACGGAGATACACGGACTTGTTTTGTGATTTGTGTGGGAACCAAGAAACGAGATAGAGAAACACGAACACAGACAAAAGATAATGAAACGACACGTATGCCATAACATAGAAGTCATCCCGTATTACAGACTACATACCGAAGGAGCACACATCTCTCATCTAAGCTCACGGTCCAGGGGTCGGGAGAGCTCGTCCTGACCCGGACACCTCTCAACCTAGTTCAATAGTTCCACCTACAAATGAAGACAAGTCTTCTATTTATAGGGGAAGGAACATTACCTGCGTACTTACTAAGTACGCAGGACCAAACTGGTGTGCAGGCTAAGTACTCAGGAACACCCTGCTGCGTACTAGCCACGTACACCGATACATAGAATTTAATCTATAGTTACAAAAACATAAAAAAAATGTATCATCAACTGTTATTTCTCATGTAAAATATATTTTTCGTGCTCATTAGTCAAGCATGTGTTCAAGATTTGATGTGATTCAATTATGATGAGATTTCTCATTTGCGATTTGGGCGGAATCCAGATAGATAACCTAGTTATGGAACTTCACCACGGTGAACGTATACAGATTAGGAGGTGTGAACCAGGAATGAAGATCTAATTGAAGAATGTTGGACTTTGGATATAAGGTGATCACTGCTGAGTATGATTTTGTGTTTGATTCTATCAAGTGTTTTCAGGATAAAGCTAGATATCCGTTGGATTATTAGTTGAATATGGAACCTTTTATCATTGGCCGATGGGATAGGAAACATACCCTTGTTTTTGGTCTAGTCAGATGGAGCTTAAACTGAAAGGGGATATTGGAAATGAACATCTTCGGGAATTTGGTTGACTCGTGAAGATACAGGATAGAGTTGGACACATCTGGTTAAAGACTGAAGTTTATCTTACTGGAATTCCTATGGGAGCTGATTAGTTTGATGCAGGTTATTGGAAATTCAAACTCTCTATCATATGCCAGCTGATTTGGAGTTGTCTTAGTCTACTATTGTTACCTGTTAGGAAGATATTGTCAGATTCAGAGTTCTAAGTCAAGGTGGAGCAAGCTACTGCTGAGAGGATGAACTACAATGAGTTGTGTTGGGTTAGTTGGTTCTTATTGAAGCACTTGGTTTGGTCTACAATGAAAGCTACAGTTAAGAGGGAGTCGGGTTTCTCATCACTCAGTAACTGAATACTGAAGTTTGATGTGACATTTCGGATTTTCGATCGCGCACTTGTAAAATGTTTATCGTGTAATCATTCTCAAATTAAATAAAATACAAGTGTTTTTATTTAATAAGTATTCTATTTTTATTTTTATTTTTACAGATTTGAATTAATTAAAATTTTACAAGCTTTAAAACTTATATACAATTTCTATATAAAAATCTAATTTAAAAGTTCCGTATTTAATAAAATAACCTGTTTAAAATAAGATAACTAACTTTTATAAAAATTATTTATAACAATAACAATAATATAAGTTTATAAAATATATTTAAAATTTTAAAAGAAATCAAATTAATTGTTTTGTATAAAAGATAAGGGGTTGTTTTGAAACTTTTCAAACTAAAAGGTTGTAAGCTAAAATCAGTTGAGGGACTATTTCTGTACAAATAAAACTACAAGGACTCATCCGTATTTATTTCAAGGGCTAATTTAAGTAAAACCAAACTCCAGGGACTAAAACTGCCAATTCTCAAATCGTTTATCCGGTCACCCCCTACAATTGTCCGGCGGTCCAAAGCTTTCTCCGGCGAAGCCACCGACAGGGCTGTTCCCTGCACCTCGACAGCCGCTAAAGGCACCCCTGGCTTCGTCGTCCCCACGGGAACAATAGCCCCTGACCAATTGGTCTCCCCGACATACAGAAAGTTCGATCGTGCTTGTGACCGAAAACCCACGCCACAAATTCGGCCCCGACAGTCAACCCCCACGCCTGCAAGATGGCTCGACAGCTTCGTCTCGTCCAGACGAGTGTCGGGACATGCTCAATTGCTTGTCTCATTATCAGGATCGAGCTCGGCTATAAAAAGCCATTACCGCGCCTGCACGACTCCTCCACCCAATCTCTCTCCAAATTGAAGACACCATTACAATCGCCATCTCTGTGTGAAGCTGTGACCAAGGTTGTAGAGGCTAATCCCATCAAGAAGCTCGATTCTCATTCTGGACATTCTCGGATTTAAGACTCTGCCGACCAGACCCTTCACGACCACGTAAGAATCCTCAACTTCGTTTCTTTACCTTCTGTTATCATAAGACAAACTGAACCACTCGAAGTCACAACTCCAAACCATCGATTTCCGGACAAATTAATGTTACTGTTTTATTAGCTAAAGTCTGGGCCATCGAAACTACTTAGTTTCAATTGAGTAAATGGTCGATCGAAACTAATAGTTTCAATAGATGGTAGTTTCGACAGTTCTGTGGTCAATCGAAACTAGTAGTTTCGATTGAACATAGTTTCGATACTTGAACATAGTTTCGATACTTGAACATAGTTTCGATACTTGGACATAGTTTCGATACTTGAACATAGTTTCGATACTTGAACATAGTTTCGATACTTGAACATAGTTTCGATACTTGGACATAGTTTCGATACTTGAACATAGTTTCGATACTTGAACATAGTTTCGATACTTGAACATAGTTTCGATACTTGAACATAGTTTCGATTGAACATAGTTTCGATACCAGTCACATCTATAAAACAGTTTCGATCAAATCAGTAATTTCAAGAAAATCTAGACTAGCTTCTATGCTAATACCACTGAGGAATGCTATCATAAACTTATACACAATTGAATACTAATACGCAAATGTAAACATACAATGATACCCATTTACCTACATAGGGTTTCAACGTGCTTAGACTTCAACATCTTTATCGCCTACACGCGTGGAAAAATATCCGCTTGCAAGGTGAGTTACATAGCCCCTATTTTACATTTTTACATACTTTGGGGTGAAACATTATTTCATGCTACTCAATCAAATTGTTTATACGTGTTATACATGAGACTATATGCTTATTCTTTGGATGTACATACATTTAAACACAAGACAACCAACTTTAATATTGATAGATCTATTGTGCCTGACCAGCCCACCCGGTTAGGGTGTTTATTACTGCATACTCGGATATAACCGCGTGTTATATTCAATCATATCGAATATAGTGGGTAACTATATTCAAACATACCGGACTTAGCTGTTGTGCTCTGTTCAAGCGCGTCAAACTCGGTTTGAATTGTGATTAAATAAATGGTACATCATACATACTATGTTTAATAGGATAAACAATGAGTTGCAAAACGATTTACAACTACTATTTATCGGAATTACTATACCTATGTACTCACCAACTTTTTAGTTGACACTTGATTTAAATAATGTTTCAGGTTTGAATATGTAACTACTTGCCGAAGATTTCTCCACATAAGGACTATGGACCTAGTTAAATAAATCAATGTTTTGAACTAGACTAGGTTATTTGGAATGTATCATATTTGGATCTTGTTGTCTTTAAATTTAATTAATGGATTATGCAACCTTTTACCTATCATGTGCTTTTGAACAATCATTCCATTGTCCGCCTCGATGATTCCGCCATCGGTTGGGGTGTGACATTTGAAGATTTGAAGATCTCAAGTGGAATGCCAGAAGATCAAGTCTCGCCAGAAGACACTTGATGTCATTAGTTTAGAGGGAGTCTGTTAGGACATTCTTTGTAAACTGATAGTTATCAGTGTTAGTGATAGATAGAATTTGATGCTATAGTTAAGAGGGAGTTTGTAGAAGCATGTTTTTGTAACTATAGATTAAATTCTATGTATCGGTGTACGTGGCTAGTACGCAGGAGGGTGTTCCTGAGTACTTAGCCTGCACACCAGTTTGGTTCTGCGTACTTAGTAAGTACGCATGACCAAACCCTGCGTACTTATACAAGTACGCAGGTAGTGTTCCTTCCCCTATAAATAGAAGACTTGTCTTCATTTGTAGGGGGAACTCTGGAACTAGGTTGAGAGGTGTCCGGGTCGGGACGAGCTCTCCCGACCCCTGGACCGTGAGCTTAGATGAGAGATGTGTGTTCCTTTGGTATGTAGTCTATAATACGGGATGACTTCTATGTTATGGATTACGTGTCGCTTCGTTATCTTTTGTCTGTGTTCGTGTTTCTCTGTCTCGTTTCTTGGTTCCCATACAAATCACAGAACAGATCCGTGTATCTCCGCTGCGCGACGAGACTCCCGAGACCTACACATGTTTGTTCTTTAACAACTAACATAAAATAGTATAGTAATACCACAATATAACATATATTTTAATGTAATTTAGTATCAAGGAATAAACGCATTACCCGTACGAATAGACCGAAGGAGTGTAATCACATTTCTAAAAAGTTAGACTAAAACACCATCTTTATCTTGTACACTCTCTAACATTATTTTTTCAATTTGAACAAATAAAAATATTGATTGGAGGGGCATTTCTGAAAAACTCATAATCGTTGACTGTTTTCAAATTTGCCCAACTTTTTTTAAATGTTCATAACTTTTTATACAACATTATTTTTTTTTAAAATACATCATAAAATCAAGTATTTTTTACTTTTAACTCAAATATAGTATTGCTATATTTAAAAATGATAAAAACAAACTTACCAATCAAACCAAGCCTACAAACTGTTAATAAAGCAACCTTCAAAGTGCAAAAACTAAAACAAAAGGTAATAAAAATAATAATAAAATCTCACCGACACTAAGTTTATTGATAATTTATAAAGCTGACGATGGTGATGCTTGCCTCTTTTCTTCCGGACTTCACTCTTCCTTCTTCATTTCCGTTTCTGCTGCTTCCAAATTTTCTCCACGTGAATCTATTGCTTCCAAATTTTCGCCCTTTGAAGCCACATCCAGACCCAACTGCGGGAGATGGTGGTGATTTTGGGTTTCACGCTGATTTGTGTTCTACGGCGAGGCACCGGAGGTTGTGGTGGTTGTGCGACGGGACACCTAATTTCAGATTTGCAAATCGCATATACGTTGTACGCAAAATCAAAATCAGGTTTGCAAATCACAAAACTTAATCCAAAATCGGTCAAGCCTGTGTATTTGATTCTGTTTTTTTTACTTTTTTATGTATGCCTTGGTTGCTAGATTGCATTTTTGTGTGCTATTTTAACAAATTCTTGCTACAAGATAGAAACATTCATCTGTCCTGATTTCTGCCCGCAAGGTGTTTGTTAAAATGTCGTAGCCAACTGGGATGAATAAATTTGATGATTGATTAGATTGATGGTTATTTCTTATGTCATAATCACTGAGGTCATGGTTCAACACACCCCTCTTTGTTTATGTATACATTTTTTAGAGCTAAATGGGGCTGCCTCAGTTTATTTTTCCCTTTGAATTTCTTTGGTCAAATTGCCAAAAATACTCATTAAAAGTTTGGTGTGCATGATAATCAAGTGTTTGTGCTGATGTTTGTAATTGAAGGATGGATATTGTTGTTTTGAGTGAGTTTAAAGTCAATTGTAATATGTTTTGGGTCAGTGCAATGGGTTGCATGTTTGTATGTCAAATGATTATTTTGGATTCTAGGTTGCCAAGATTTTACAGAGGGCCAATAGATGTCAATCTGATCAGATGGTATCAACGGCTTTGTAAATGTTGTTGCCAAGTGTTTATTGCTAGTGTGCAGATTGTTATTAGAGAGCATGGTAATTTAGGTATGGATTATGTTTGAAAATATATATGTGTGTATATGGAAGTTTGATGGCTGCTGTTGATCAAATATGTTATAAGATTTTGATGAGGATGATTGTTGTAAAATTAGTCGGGGCCATCAATTTCCAGCTTTTTATATTGTTCAATTTAAAGCTCTTTATTTTCTTACATGTTTGGTAATAAATGCATTAATAAGAATGCTTTGAACATTGATCTCATTTTTCTTACATGTTTGCTGATAAATATAGTAATTGAAGACTGAAATGCTGATGTGGTGACTACTATGTTCCCAAAGGCAAAACAGATGTAAGTTTGAATTCAATCTTTGAACCACCATGAACCCAAAGTGTGAGATTAGAGTTAGTAGTGGATCGGGTGTGGCACCACCACGCATGGCTGCACTTAAGAAGGAATGCAGGTCGGTCAAGGCTCAAGCTGATAAAAAAAAAAGAATGAGCAAGAAAAAGAATTAATGTCTTTGTTTTGTTTATATGAACAAATGTTGGCTGAGTCGCAACTGTATCAAACAGATTTGTATGCTTGATTAATGATTTGGTTAATCCAAAACTTGTTTGTATATATGTACGCACCTTATTTTGATAAAGATGGCGGTGGGTATGTAAAGCTTAGAGCACCCACAATGGTGGATGTCATCCACCAAACCAAAAGCGGCACATCAGATTTTCACTCATCCTTTAAAAACCTAGTTTTTTACTCTAACTATACATCCAATTTCAAACACCCCTATATTTTCACATCATCACCTACTTTTATATACCAAAAAAACTTATTTATTATAATTGTATTATTTTAAATAATATTATATTTCCAAAAAAAAATAAACGAAAATAAAAAATTAGATAAACTAAAAATAAAAAATTACATTAACTAAAAACTAAAAATTACATAAACTAAAAATTAAAAATTTAACAACTTAAAAATTAGAAATTACAAACCCACTAAAAACTAAAAATGCTCGAATGAATCAAACGAGTAATCTGAATCCCTCGAGCGCTCGTCTTCCCATGGATCATGGTACCTGGGACACTCGTCATCTATGTCCTCGTCTTCAGACTTAGGCACGTATTCCTCTCCGGGGTCAGTGACGTACCTCTCCTCTGAATTGGGGACGTACCCCTCATCCGAACTGGGTCATACCCCTCATCTGAACTGGCCAAAGACCTGATCAAATGCCCAATTCTACTCTTCATCCGTCCAGATCAATGGTTCATCAGCTTGACGAGAAGGGTTTGTAGGCTGTATCGGATGCGAAGAGTTTGCTAGAAATTGATACCCTCCACCCATATTTGAGAAGTAAAAATATAAACTTTAGAGTGAAAACTGAAATTTGAGGAGTGAATTGAATATGAAACAATTACTTGTATTTATACTGATAAAAATTAGCCGTTGCAAAACAAGCCGTTCAACTAGTCATTAGAAATATTTCAAATTTATATATTTTAAATTTAAAAAAAATTAAATTTAGTTAAATTATTAAATTAAATTAAATAAATTTTAAATAATTTTAAAACATATTAGTATTTAAACAAAAAGAAGCCTTTTGAAAAAAATAATATTATTTTTAAAGAATGTTACCATTGGAAAAAAAAAAGAATTAAACACCCCAAAGGGCCCCACTATCTCCATCCGGTTTCATCTGGATTTCCGGATACCCCTGCAACCGGACGACCGGCAAACGAGGACTCCATCGCTGCCCCTCATCCGGTTCCTCGTCCATTTCGCGCGAATGCCCGCGTTGGAGCTGCTCTTACCAAATGGTGATTGATCTACAAAGTTATCTAAACCATAGTTTTTTTATATATAAAGTTACATTGACATTTATTTATTTTGTGGTTTAACGAGCTAGTGTTGATTTTTTTCCAAGTTAATGCATAGGAACGCGTGATTTTAAAAAAATTAGAACTCCGTTATTGGTGTTAGTTGTAATGAGTCTTGATCTTGAGTCAAGCTGGGGCGTAACACTCATTCGTAACATGTAACAGTTTTTCTTTTCTTTTTGATTTATTCAGTTTTTTAACATGTCGTAACGAGAGTCGGCCGCAACGCGCCGGGTGAACTACTAGTTAATACTATTATGATGACAAATTATTAGTATATAATAAATATAGAACATTTATTACAAATTTAATTACTGAACTTTAAATGTTATTGTAATTTGGTTATATTAAATGAAAAAACAATGTTTTATTGTATTTCTTTAAACTTATTAAATGGTGATTGATCTACAAAGTTATCTAAACCATAGTTTTTTTTATATAAAGTTACATTGACATTTATTTATTTTGTGGTTTAACGAGCTAGTGTTGATTTTTTTCCAAGTTAATGCATAGGAACGCGTGATTTTAAAAAAATTAGAACTCCGTTATTGGTGCTAGTTGTAATGAGTCTTGATCTTGAGTCAAGCTAGGGCTTAACACTCATTCGTAACATGTAACAGTTTTTCTTTTCTTTTTGATTTATTCAGTTTTTTAACATGTCGTAACGAGAGTCGGCCGCAACGCGCCGGGTGAACTACTAGTTAATACTATTATGATGACAAATTATTAGTATATAATAAATATAAAACATTTATTACAAATTTAATTACTGAACTTTAAATGTTATTGTAATTTGGTTATATTAAATGAAAAAACAATGTTTTATTGTATTTCTTTAAACACCTTTTCAGTTTTGTTGGAGTTTAAAATATGTAATTACGGTTTATAAAATAACAATAAAAACAAAGTAATGCAAAGTGAGTGAAATGCAGAGATAAAATAAAATTAATTCACTATCTCCTCTCTCCCTATTTTGAATTTTGTTTCTCCTCCGGCGCTCCCTCTGCAACATGTTTGACTAGCACCATAGATTCCGGCTGATGATGCTCGACGCTCCAAAAGACGTATGTAGGTTAAATCCAAAATCTGGAGCTTCCAGCCACCCTTTTCTCTTCTCTTCTTCTCTGGTCTGGTGGTTGTCGGAGATCTCGTTCAGATCCATTTTTCTTGGACGTTAAGTCCTGTCATCTAGTCCGGTCCCGGTTTCCGGCCAACCGGTCCAACCCCTAACCGCCAGAACCGGCGGTTCTTTAAGAAACGGCTCTAATAGGCCTAACCGGACCGCCGGTGGCAACGGTTCCCAGCAGCCGGTCCGGTTCGGCCCGGTCGTGAAAACATTGGAGTGAACAATGGTTTTGGTTCCCAAAGTGTATTGGGGGAACATTGTTAGGCTTCTTAGAGGGTATGCCCCCTTTTAGGTGTAATCCTTTATTCTCTAATTTATATACGAGTAAAGTGTCATTTTCCCTTCCCTTTTTTTATTCCCCTTTATTTCCCCGCACCCCTCCCATTTTTCAACGAATTATCATGTTAAAACCATAAATTATACAAAGCTATGATGTTTATCAAATTCACTTGCAAAATATGTATAAACAGAAAACAAGTCTTAAAAACAAATAGTAACATTTTAAACTTCTGTGATACATTAGAGGCATGATAATATTTACCAAGGCCAGGGGTATCTCTAAGCTCATACTTCATATGAGTGACGAGCCACAAATTGATCCTCCACTATTTGCGGCAACGGATTCTCCACAGCTGCATTCCTAACCACTCTGGCTAGACTGAGGCGCCGCCGCGTCTCACCCGCGGCAACATTATTAGCCTGCCTGATAACCCCAAGCTTCGACGGTAGCCTCCCAGTACGCCCTCAGTCTCCGTCCTCTTCTTCACCGACTGATCCTTATCTGATTGCCCCTACACCTTCGCATATACGGCACTGCCGCCGGTGGAGTCGTACCGTTCACCGCAGGGGTTGGACGAGCGCGTCCAACTTCCGGATCAACCGGAGGCCTGGTAATTTGACCAGAATCACTGGCATTGGTCTCTCCAGAAAACTTAGGGCGGAAACCCGTGCGTTTGGCCCAGGAAGAAGGAGGTATCGCAGGTGCTTCGTTTTGTGACCAGGAGGCCACGGGCCAGGTTTGAGCCGCACCACATAAGCATAGAACCATGGTTGATTTCGGAGAAGACGATGATGTTCAGGGACGATCGATTTGAAAAGGGAGAAGACGATGATTCAGGGACGGAGAAGACATTGGATTTAGGGTTTTGAAAGGGAGGGGGGGGGGGGGGCTATAGGGAATAAAAAAAAGACTTAAAAATGATTTTTGAAAAGACCGAATTGTCCCTGATTTAATGTTAAAATTTTAACGAATTTAGTCAGTTGGATGAAAGTGGCTAATCAGGGACGGAAAAGCTAAAAAAAAGTTTTTGGATAAAAGTGACTATAATGGCCAAACCACATAGACGAAAATGACACTTTACTCTTTATATATTTTCCAAGCATAGCCCTTTATAAAAAAAAACGTAAATGAAGTCCAAATTCGAATATATAACAGAATGATAACTCAAAACGAATACAAAAGAAAGTAATAATGGATTTGCTATTTTGCAAAGTTGTGAGCCTATGACTCAATTGGAACGGAGAAAGAGAGACGACAAGACTCACGGGTGGCGACTGTGCAACAACTGTTCAAAATTATGGTTCATGACTTCATGGGTGGCGATTGTGCTGTAGAACATGAACCTCTGATGGATGGTAAGGGCTCTTCTTTATAGAAGAGCTTTTCCGCTTCTGCTGACGCCCAGCTTTGGTCTATTTGAGGTATGCTTTCCTCTTACTTTCTATGATGTCGAAAGACTTTGCTTATTTGGTGCAGGCACCAGGTTTCAGTTTACGAGGGCGACGTTCTTCTATTCACAGGGAGATCTTATATCTCAGTATCCTTGTCTTGGAGTGTTGACTTCTGAATCATGTACTGTTCCTTTATTGTAGTAAGATGCTACTTAGCTTCTAAGCTATGTAGCCATTATGGTTAGTTGTTGTGCTTCTAAGCTTCGTGGTTCGTAGGTTTACCTACCCACGTCATCATCATGTAACTTCTACTTTGTATTAACGGACTTCCTAAAAGATCACTCCTAATAATTCATACGCTAAAAAACCACATAAGAGGTGAATTTCTCACACCAAAACGCACTTTTAACATTAGAACCTAGGAAAAAGCATCAAGCAAGAAAACACTTTATGTTACATTCAAATCTAGGGGTGTAAATAAGCCAATTCAGCTCTTGAGCTACTTGAAATCGGCTTGCTAAAAACTCGAATTGTGCCGAGCTTAAATGGGCTCGAGCCTAAAAATAAGCTTGTTTACAAGCTCAAGCCCAAGCTTCATTTATCGAGCTCGAATCGGTTCACGAGCCTATTACTTATATAATTTTTATTTATTATATTTAAAATATATTTATATAATAATAATAATAAATAGTACATATAAAATTACGATAAAAATAACTAAGTAATATATATTATGTTATATATTAAATTTATAGTAAAAATAATTATAAATATATTATATAATATATTTATAAGTATATACATATAAATTAATTAATAAATATATAATAAACGAACCGAGTTCGAGCATAGAAACTACCAACAAGCCGAGCTCGAGCTTTAGAAATAGAGCTTGAAACGAGCCAAGCTCAAGCTCTCTATAAGACTCGGAACGTTTACCCCCGAGTCCCCGACGGTGAATCTCAGAACAAATATTATTCTTTTCATCATAGTAACCAACAAATATACCCGTGTGGTGTAGTCTCAAAATTTCTTACCCTAGAAAAATACTTAAATGTGAACTTCCCTCAACAAAACGCTGACGTTTAAAGTTAGAACCCAGGAAAAAGCGTCAAGAGACAAAATACTAAAATTCAAACTAAACGGCAACATGAATGAAACAACTTCTACAAAAACAAGTTAGAAAGTAGAGCTCCGTCTAAATAAATATTACAAATTTGTCTTACATGTTTCTGATGAAACGAACACTAATATTTGTAATGGGTTCGAGAACGGTACTCCGGTAACACCAATGACGGAGAATGGTAATCACTTGCAATCTCCACGTCTTGATAATTCGGCACACGACGATACTCGACTGCAGAAGGGTGGTGGTACTCTCCGCTTACAAGGTGGTACTCTGGTGGTACGGTGTAGGCTGCATCACGATACAAAGGTGGTTCTCTGCTATATGCTAGGTATGGGTCCCGCTCCCGGTCGACGACACGGAAAGGGTGAGGCCCGGGTACATGGTCACGAACGTAGGACGGGATATCTAAAGGTTGTCTCTCATAGGTGTATAATCTCACTGGAGAGCCCATGGCAGTGGGTTGAAGTGGGCGGTGGTATCTTGGAACAGGTGGCTCACGGTCGTATAAAACAGGTGGGCGGTCATAGTCGGTGTACCGGCCTTTTTCTCTAGCTGGTGGCGAACGAGGACGCCTTTCTTCATCTCGGGCCCATCTTTTACGTTTCTCTTGGGCACGAGATGTGCGTCGATCATCGGGTCGGTTTCTATGGCTTTCATCTCGACGAGTCCTACGTAGTTTGGAAGAGGATTTGGAACGGGTCCCACCTCTGTCAAAAAGGTTACATAACTTCTTCACCTGTCAAATTCAGATTTGTAATTCATTAACAGCCTGCTAGTGGTTGGTTTGTAATCTACAACTATTTATCGAAACTAGAGGCGACAAAAAGGGTAGGTCGAGTAATGTAAGTAAGAATCACATATTTTTTGGCTTTTGAGAATGACTTATTGATAAGTCAATAAGCACTTTCCCACCACATTCCCAAACACGCTCTAAATTGACCAAAAACAACCTTATCTTCTACAATCTCTTTATTTTTCTTTTAAACCTTCATTCATAAATTCAAGAACTAAAACAAAAAGGCAATTTCATATATACCCCTATAAACCGGGAAAATATCATATATACCCAACTAAAACTAAAAATATCATATATACCTTTATAAACATATAAAAATATCATATATATATATATATATATATACCCATTTTATTATAAAAATTTAAGAAATGACCATTTTATCCTTATTTTTCTAAAACTTTAAAACTTCATATTTACCCACTTTTAACTTTAAAATTTCATATTTATCCATTTTTAACTTTAAAATTTCATATTTATCCATTTTTAACTTTAAAATTTTATATTTACTCAAAAAAAATAATCCTTAAAATATTATATTTAACTTTCTCGGTTTCTTTTATAATTTTACCAAATTTTCTTTTATTTATACATCATGTATGGAGGAACTCATTTTCTTTTATAACAACTATTAAAGAGAACACAAGTAAGAAATTAATCAATATTCGCAATCGACGATGCCTTCTGAATGGGTTTGGAGAATCGCGATGACCGTCGTCTCCTTTACGTATGGGATAAAAAGTAAAAAAAAAATAGGTTATAAGAAATCATATAATGGATACATGTAAAATGGTCATAAAGTAAAAAATCATTTAAATTGGTAACTATTGTTCTAATCAATCCCGACAATCTAAAATTAATCAAAATCAAGTCCAATACCCACAAAACGTCATCTTTATCTTAATTAAATCAAGAACACTAGTTTTCAAACACAAACAAATCAAAATAGAAACGTCAAGAGTCAAATATGTTTATAAAAAATGCATTATTTTAATAATAATCTAAATTATTCGAATTAAAACAATATATAAGTTTCATGGTTAAAAAAACACTTCAGATGACTTTTGACCAATTTGAAACATAACTCTAATCAACCCATCTAAATTATTCGAATTAAAACAATATATAAGTTTCATGGTTAAAAAAACTTTTCAGATGACTTTTGACCAATTTGAAACATAACTCTAATCAACCCAGTCATAGGTAGATGGGTCAAAATTGTGGCCTCTAATATTCCAAAACATAAATAAGAAAATACAAAAAGATAGGGAAGAAGACAGACCTGCTCTGATTTCAGCAGACCTTCAAACTTGTTTCGACTGTAGTAGTTTTCTTTAAGGACATTCTTAAACTTCTCTTCTGCCAGTGGCAGGCAATCATCGAGCACAGTAAAGCGAACCTAAACATATTATTAAGAATAATGCATTTGATTAGCAAACAAATACTAACGTTTACATGAGTTAATTATACAAGTTTACATAGCATGATAGTGTGAGTTGGTGAAAAAGCAAAAAGTAGCGAGAAACGAAGTATGAAAACAAAATGCGGCTTGATTTCATGTGAGATTTGGTTGGATTGGCATCGCCACTTATACGTGGCTAGTGGCAAGGGACGGCGGGAGAAGAACATCATCTTTTTGTTTTTTTAATTTTTTATAATTTTGGTCCCACGCCGGCAAAGAAAAGCCACTTGTACGCCATGTCATGAGGTACACATGACATTAGGGGGATGGTGTATGTTCATATTAGCACATAATCTCAAACATCATACACTATCCTGTATGGATGGCAATCCTAACCCAAAAGGTTTAAAATGGGTCATTTTGGACTCTTTATAAATCTTTATGGGGGTTTTGGGTTAGGTAATAAAGTCAACGGGTCAGATCGGGCACAATTAAAAATAGGAGGAAAGAAACGACGGGTCAAGTTGGGCTGAAAGGAAAAAAAGGATGGATCGTCTAGGGTTTTCTCATCTTATCACTCCACGCTTTTTTTTCTCTGCATCATAAGTCAAGCTCTTCGATCTTCACCTAGTGGAAAAAGAATCATAATCTATGTTTTCAAAATTTACTCAACCATCGGACTCGGCGGCTTTGAAGAACCACAATGCTCAACCAACAAACCCTAGGATCTCCCAAATCACGAAGAAGAAAATGATGATGCTAAAGAAGAGGAGAAATCAAAAGCAAGAAATAGAATGAATCAAATCTATATATCATTTTCTCTGTACACGACTCCTGAACCAACTCCGATTATGAACTATTCTTCATTCGGGTGCCTACTCAGTACGTGTAGGGACGTGGGATGGAAGTCAGCTAATCGGAGGATCGATGGGAGCATGTTTCATTGACTGATCTATCAACCGGTGTCGAACTAATTATTTATTTTTGTTAAATTGAATATTTGATACCATTTGACCTAATTACAGATAATTAACTTGAATCTGTTGTTTGTGGGTTGCCAAGAATGGTAAATTTTTGGGTCCTTGATCTTGTCTGGTTGCTACGTAAAAGAGGGGTGGATTGAGAATCTTGTTGAAAACAACTAGTTTTGACCCATACCTATTATTATCAAAACCCGTTCTGACCCGATCCAAAATGATTATTATTTTAAAACGGCCCGTCTTACACCCAAACCCGTCCTGACCCGTTACCCTGTCCGACCCAACCCGTCTGTTTTGTCAAGTATACTATACAGGTATTGAAGTGGGTGCATGTACCATCTTGGAACATTTGTGGAAGTAGGAAGCCATCATGTGATTTTTACACTTCAGTAAACCCCACACGAAAAAAAATATAATTTCATTATAGAAAGTAATATGATTTTTGTGATCATATTTGAGACACTAACATTAAAATATATTATAACAAGAAAACAAACATATGAGTTTAAGTATTGGAGAACTTTTCATAAATAAAAGCTGTAACTTTGAAAAATCATAAAGACATTAACAATTAATAACGCCTAAAAAAATAACTTCATTATAGAAAGTAATATGATTTTTGTGATCATATTTGACACACTAACATTAAAACATATTATAAGCTGTAACTTTGAAAAATCATAAAGACATTAACAATTAAATAACGCCTAAAAAAATAATTTCATTATAGAAAGTAATATGATTTTTGTGATCATATTTGACACACTAACATTAAAACATATTATAACAAGAAAACAAACATATGAGTTTAAGTTTAAGTATTGGAGAACTTTTCATAAATAAAAGCTGTAACTTTGAAAAATCATAGACATTAACAATTAAATAACGCCTAAAATCTAGTTGTTCTTTTAGTGGGTAACGAGGAGGTCAGATAAGATTCTTTAACCATCTTGTCATTATGTTTAAATCATCAACAACCCTCTCCTTCCACGGTATGATAGTTGGTAACTGAAAATATATCAATCGTGCTTCATATGCATTCACAAACATAATTTAATAACGTGAAGATATCCAACAAACGTATAAGAACAGTGATATGAATACTTCAAGGCAATAAACAGACATTGCTACAGATCTGTAATTACTGGATTTTCACAGCCTCGCTCTGAAACTAACCACAATAATCATATAGAACCAAATGAAAACAGTAATAAAGAAGCTGATGAACTATCAAGTCTTAGCTTAACAAACATTCTATCGAAAGCGAAGCTCACTAGTGAGGCAATCACTTATAACCATAGTTGTCAAGGCGCTCAGGCACACTCAAGGCGCATAGAACTCGCCCGGGCCTAGTTGCAAGGTGCAAAAAAGCGAGGGCTTTTTTAAGCGACGCGCATAGTATAAAAATACCATTTTAGAGGTTTTAGACATGCTTCAGGCTTATTTGGGCTGTTTTAGGTTGATTCCAAGCTTGTTTAGGGCTAGTGTAGGCTGTTTTAGGCTGTTTAGACCTGTTTCAGATGACTTTCGGCCAGAATTTAGCCTGAATTTGGCCAGGAATTGGCCTGAATCTGCGCCTGAGAGCCTGAAACTGCGCCTATCCAGGCGAGGCACACAAGTTGCGCTGCACTGCGCTTCTGCATCTAGGCGCACGCCTTGTGCGTGACAACATTGATTATATCGAGAGCTAAATTCACAAGTAGTGGGGCAATCACTTATAACCTCTACAACTGTTTGAATATGGTGGTGATTTGACAAACATTTTGTTTCCATGAAGATCTTGCTCATACTATACAAGCAGCAAATTTCTACAAATGTCTCGGGAATAATAAATTACTAGACAACCTACCCATTTTCCACAAGTCATGAAAACACAAACTTCATAAATCAATAAAGGAAGATAATTATAAAAGCAACAGGAATACTAACTTGAGATGGGAACTCCGACTTGAAAGCCTTTGGTTCAATGTTATAACCTCCAGGTCCCGCAGCTTTAAAAATCCCATACATCAACCTCAAATCAACATCAAAGAGAAACAGCCTCATTCCTTTGTAAATCTTTAATATTTGATCTTTCTTACTTTCAGGCAACCCAAGAATCTTGTAGCGGAAGCAGTCAGTTTTGGTTTTGGAACTACACATGAACACCATCCCCATGCTCGCAACCCTCTTTGAAGCCTTCTTTCTGTTGGATGATTCTGGCTTATCCCCATTAACAGCCATAGTACCAGAATCACTCTTTTTTCTGTTCCTGTTACTAGGTCTTTTCTCTTTACTCTTTAAACTCTCACCTAATTTTTCATCACTTTTGGGTTCTCGGCCTCTTTTTCCATCTTCTTTCACAGCATTTTCTTTCTTTGGTTTTTCTTCTTCATCGTCTTCTTCCTCTTCCTCTTCTTCTTCTTCCTCTTCCTCATACTCGTACTCATACTCATACTCATCTTCATCAACATCATCATCATCATCATCACCACCCTCTTCCTCTTCCATAGTGTCTGTAATTGCAGAAGAAACTACAGTTTTTTCAAAGTCTGTAATGGATGTACTTATTATATAGTCAATGGAGAAACTGACATACTTAATGAATTCGAAAGAGCTTCATCCTTTTCAGTTTCATCCTTTCCAGGATTTAATTCTGATTTTGGAGCTTCATCCTTTTCGTTTGCATCAACCATCCTCCTGCAACGTCATAAAACCAAACAATCAAAGAAACAACTCAAGTTTACAAAAAGTACAAAGAAACAGAACCACGCAAGGTTAAATAACATAAGGCACACTTTATAAACAAAAGTCAAGGTACAATCAACTATAGACTATAGCTATGTTGTCAAAAGCACACGCAGCCCAGTGCTACCTTGTCACATCGCTTCAAAAGCCCCAATATCAGGCGCTCAGGTGCGTTTTCAGGCCAAATTCCGGCTAAAAATCTTCTAAACAGGTTTGAAACAATTACACTAGCCCTAAACAAGCCTGAAATCAACCTAAAACAGCCTACACTAGCCCAAGCAAGCTTAAAACATGTCTAAAACCCCCTAAAGATGGTATTTTTACACTATGCGCATCACTTAAAAAAGCCTCACATTTTAAGCGCCTTGCACCTAGGCTCCGGGCGAGGCCGATGCGCCTTGACAGCACAGCATTTGTCAAATATAATATGCTTCTACAAATTTAGCTGTATGGTTTTCGCCTGATACAGAAGCGGCATACATATTACAAGCACAAAAAGTACACCATTACAAGCTCCTTTTTCTCCAAAAAAGATGCACAACATGTAGAAATTGAATCAAATTCGGAGCAAAACATCAACGGAAACTAGAATCGTGTATCAAGGTACCAATAAATTCTTGAACCTTAGGATTCAACTGAACATGAACAAGTTCTTAGCACTAATTAAATCCCATTGACTCACTCAAACCGTGACCAAATCAATACCTAAATCACATTAAATATCTGGAACACAAACCCTAGCCCTAACTAAACCTCTCGAACAATTTGATTCGAAGATAAAGAAGACAGAATTCGTAATCATCAACAAACTGCAACACTTAATTTTGATTACTCGCGAATGGAGAGAGATGCGAGAAATCACCTGCAATCGCGAAAGAAATCGGCGAAAAGGAAAATAGTTAAAACCACCCTTAGCACTGTATTTATGCAAGAAAATTTGCAGTATGTGGGCTTGGGCTTGGGATTATTTCACATTTCACCTAGGACTAGACTTGCACAAAAAAATCGGTCCCCGTTCCTACCCGACCCAAACAAGAACCGGTTACTACCTGATTGTACCCGTTGGTTTGTAGATTTTTTGCACTCAACCGGTTCCTAACCGGACCCGAACCAGACCGGTTCCCACCCGGACCCGGCTAGAACCGATTCCTACCCGGTTCTAGCCGTTAAACATGTTTTTTAAAACCGTTTTTTAACGGTAATATTACCGTTGGAGCCGATTTTTTACCCTTTTTGTAGTTTAACCCCCTTAAGTTAGTGTAAATAGATGTTGGATGAATTAGTTGAGTACCCAACTTAAAAACACAAAACCGAGCGGAAAAAAACGGAAAAAATACTCGTTTTACTCTCATTCCCGACTTTATACTCTCAATGGCTCAGACACAATCACAATCATCTGTTGCTCAATACCCAACTGTTGTTCGGGTGATTCCGCATATTTGGAGTCAAGAAATTTGGTGCAATTGGGATTTGGTTGAGTTGAGTGACAGGTCTCAAAAGACTCGTTGCAAGTTTTGTGGCAGTTTTATGAGTAAAGAATCAAACTCAAGTTTAAAAAAAACACATTATTAATAAATTTTGCAAGGCGTTGAAGTGTCGACGGATGACTCCGAACAAACACAATTGGGTAGTGGCGGTCATATTTCATTACGACGTAAATATGGTTCAAGATCGAGTGGCGAAGTTCGTGATTTTAGAAGCTTTGCCATTTGACTAGGGGTGGAAACGAGTCAAGCCGGCTCGTGTGCTACTCGAGATTGGCTCGCTAAAAACTCGAATCGAGTCGAGCTTAAACGAGCTCGAGCCCGAGTTCGAGCCTAAGAATAGACTTGTTTAATAAACGAGCCCGAGCTTCACTTATCGAGCTCGAGCCTGCTCGCGAGCCTAAACGAGCTTGTCATTTATATAATTTTTTAATTAATATATTAAATATATATTTATAAAATAATAATTAGTATATACAAAATTATGATAAAAATAACCAAATACTATATATTATGTTATATATAAAAATTATAATAAAATTTATATAAAAATAATTATAAATATATATAAATTAATAAATAAATAATAAACGAGCCGAGCTCGAGCTTAAAAAACTATCCACGAGCCGAGCCCGAGCTTTAGAAATATAGCTCGAATCGAGCTCGAGCTCACAACAAGTTAAACGAGCCGATCTCGAGCCTAGTCGAGCTCGGCCTCGGCTCGTTTACACCCCTACATTTGACCACTTCGATAACCCTCAGTTGACAAACATGATTCGGGAGACGCTTCAACCTTGTTACACACACGTAAGTCGTACTACACTTAAACGTTATTGTTTAAAAATATGGAAAATGCCAAAAAAAGATTTAATTGCAATTTTTGAAAATTTAAAAACCGGTGTGAACTTAACTGGTGATGTTTTGTGGGCACCACATGATTCGGCGAAGACGACGAGTAAAAAATAAAACAATGAAGACGATGAATAAAATAAAAACAAAAAAGATTGTGTTTAATATTGTATTTCTTTAGTTATATAACTATTAAAAATAAATAAAAATTGTATTTTATGTTATTTAATGTTATTTTAATTATTAAAAAATATATATATTGAACCCGGTTTGGAACCGGTTCCATACCCAAACTGGACCCGACCCTACCCTAACCGGTTCCACCGGGTATGATTTCCCAACCCTAAAACCGGTTCCGGTCCCTACCCGGTCAAAAACCAACCCGGTCCACCAAGAACAGGTTCTGGTTCTTGGGCCTAACCCGGTTTGTGCACCTCTACTTTGGACTGTTTGAAAAATCTCGCGGCTCGCTCGAAGTTCGCTAAACAAAACTTGGGAAAAGTTCGGCTTGAAAAAAGTTCGGTTGAAAATAAGCCGCGCCGGCTCGATTTATAAACGATCGAGCCTGAGTTAGGGTAGGCTCGGCTTGTGGCTCGTTTGATAGCTGACTCGCCCGTGGCTTGCTTGTTAAATCGTTTAAGATAAGAATATTAATAATAAATAACATATAAAAGAGTTGGAAAAAAATAATACATATGATATTTTGAATTTGACTCGGCGTCTCTCGATCTTTAAAAAAATAATATATTTTTTTGTTTACAACCTTTATACTATTTTCTTAGTTCTAATAATGCTTTGCTTTTCTATATTTATCAAAATGTACAAAAAAATACAAAATAAAAAAATCATTTTTTTTAAATTATCGAGCTGGCTCGAGCTTTTCACAAGCGGAGCTCGAGCTCAACTTTTCAGCTCGTTAAAATTTTCGAGTCGAGCCGAGCTCGAGCCCACCCTGACTCGGATTGGCTTGTTTACAGCCCTAAGTTCACCTTTAGTTTGCTAAAATTAATAAGAAACCAAAATTAGTAGTTTGGGTTAGGTTTTGTATGGGTCGGTTTTATCCTCTAATCGTATTGTAAATAGCATGTCGGTTATGAGGAATTTTTAACAGAATGGTTCGGTTTAACCGTTTTAGTTAATTACATATATTCAGTTTGCTTACCCATCTATTAGGCGTAACCGGTACAGTGCATAATTGGTTCGGCAATCGGGTTAAACAAAAAAAAAGAGAAAAAAAACAGAGAGAGATAGAAGCTTCAGCCAATGAGCCTGAAAATAAGTTTGTTTATTTCTGTATAAAAAATAGATACTTTTAAGCAGGTATTTTTTAAGTTTGAAACTGCATCAAAAATATAATATGTTTATTTCTGAAATATTCCAAAAAAAGGTTTGTTGTATATTATTTATTTATTTATGTATTTTTTTTTTTTTTGGATTTAAGGAGTAGCATACATAGTTCAAAAATCTACTACCAAATTAAAAAAAATTTAAAAAAAATAATAATAATGAGTTGCAAGAGATTACCTGAAATAATGCATGGAAGCATCTTTGGAAATTCAACTTGCAAAAGATTGTGCTAGATGCTAATTGGGACTCCTCATATTCGATTGATGAGAAAATAAACTACTGAAGTGGCTTTTTGTGGCATTTTGCAAGAGGTCGTGTATGTGATCCAACCGATTAATTTTGCATACCGTGTTTCATGTTTCAAACCTAGAACTTAACTGGAAAACTGTTGATAATCAAAACACGAATTGGATGAACAAACACAAAGAATTTGGTAATACTTGCTTGATTTTTGTTGAATTCGTTCAATATTATCAACCGACCCTTACATTCGCGTTTTAGGGGGGTGTTTATAACCCTAATTTACAAACGCATCGTTTAGTAAATGATACAACGTTTGACTTTTGAAAATTACATACAGACCCCTAAACTTTTAATATGTACATAACTGACCCGAACTTATTATAAAGTTTAGTTTATTGTCTTCATTCTCCCCTTTAAACTAAACTAGTCCAAGAAAGGTCTTCTTCTTGCTTGAGTTGCTTTTTACAGCAATGTTGGTTCTTCATCATAGACAAAGTTGGATTCTTGTTGCTTGTCTTTCTCCTTGTATTTCTATTTGGTGCATTCTTTTTCAAAATGATAGAGTTTTCCACATTCATAGCACCAGAACTTGCTTTTATCTTTATTTCCTCGACTCATACCTTTTTTATGTCCACTTTTCCTTTGTTAAAGTTCTTTCCACGTCTTCTACCATGGCCTTGATTGCTTGAACTTGCTATAAGAAGTTTGTTTTGATAATTTGCCTCTAGTATATCCTGACTTTTAAGACGTTCTTCAAATGTTGTTATTCTACCCATTGCTTCTTCAAATGGCATTTTATCAATTTCTGAAACTTGCTCGCTGGATGCCACAATTGGTAGAAACTTCTTTGGTAGCGAGTTAAGCAGCTTTCTCACAATTGTTTTATCTTTTTGAGTTGTACCAAGACTTTTAAACTTGGCTTTTGTGCTACCCAACTTTCCAGCAAAATCACTTACCGTTTCGTTTGGTTTCATTCTCAAAGTTTCTAAATAGCTCCTTAAAGTTTGTATGCGAGCTTTCAGAACCATATTTGCTCCAAGGAATCGAATCCCATACTTCCTTTGCACTTGAATGTTGTGCAACTTGCATCACACACATCTTCCAGTAATGTTTAGAAGATCATTGCTTTCATTGTGTGATCCTTCTTTTCATCTACTTCTTCTTTTGAGATAACCATTTCCCAAAGGCTTTTGTTTCCATCAGAATTGCCCATCGGGTGTAATTTGATTAAGTCAGTTTTGGGCATTGAAGGAATATGTTTCCTTGCTCACGGGCTGGCACCGATGTGCTTTCTTGTTTCTTATCTTCTTTGCCAGTCATGCTTTCTTGCTTATTTCGGATCTTCCAAAACTTGTTGTTCTTGCTGTTGCGATTTTGATCAAAAATTATCCAACCAACTTGCTAACTGGACTTTAATTTAGATCGACCCGCTATACTTGTGTAACACCCGAAAATTTAAAAGATAAATTTAAACACCTTGCGGAAAATAGGCCCATATATATTTTTTTTAATTAAGAACTCATTTCACCAAAAGTAACACCTCATATAATATTATACCAACATGCATGATGTGTTGCAAAGCACACATGCATTTCCGTCCTATTTCGTGTCGTTTTTGTATAGTTTTCGAGTCATATTGAGTCGTTTATAGTAAGTATTGATTTGTGTCATGTTTGTAGGGAATCGGGTGAGTTTGGAGCTTTAACAATCAAGTATGGTGAAGGCACGGGCGAACGAGGCGAAACGAGAAAAAGGATAAAACTTTCTGTCAATATGGACTCCTCGCGGTACGCGAGGGGTGTGATTTCTGACGCGACTATTTTGCCTCTCGTTGTACGCGAGAGACTGGACCCATGGGCCTCGCGGTACGCGAGAGACCCTGAATCGCGGTTTTTGCCTATTTTCTAGGTATAAAAGATTTGGTTCGATTCTAGGGTTCAGAGGGCGATTCCAGACGCAAAGTTAGGAGCTTTTTGGCGATTTTGAGTGGGAGAAGTCTCAAGGGATCAACCATTGAAGCGTTGGATGCGTGGATCGATTGGATTATCGTCTTTTCGGTTTATGTTTCTTATATTTTGTTATTTGATTCATCTATCTTGCACTATGATTCTGAATATTAGACTTTGTGTTGATGTTTTGATGATGGTAGTAGGCTAGATTTCTTGAACTACCTAGATTTTGATGATTATGCGTTGTTAATCGGTTTGATTTCGGTTTCTTTTTTATGGATTAACAATAAAGTAAAGAACTTGGTTTTGTTTGATTGGATGTATATGCGTATTTGATCTTGATTTATGATCTATTGATTGTTCCATATGCTGCTTTGTGAATGTCTTTCATGTATGGTTGCATATTTGGTCACTAGCTGTGTGTATGTGGTTGGTTTATGGTTTACTGGTTGTATCCATAGGAACATTGATTGAGAGTTTGTTAAGGTTAAGTATTCTGCCTGCTTCAATAGCTGAAAGGTGCGAAGTTGTCAGCTAATCTTTGGTGTTTGGGTTTTAGGTTAACTGCTCTGAAAGGAGGGTTTCCTAGGTTGTCTTAGCGTCATTGTTATTCCGTGTCTAGTCAAGTGAATTAAAGTTACTCCTTGCACTGAAAGGTGTATTGAGATAGTGAGACTGAGAGGTATTCTATCTAGCGAGTACTTTAGTGTTGTTGGAGATAGCTGAGAGGTGATCCGACTAACTGGTGAGTTTCACACGTCCCTTTGGTTTCCTTTTAGGTCACACCCGGAGAATGATATGGGATCCACGAGGTTGTTTAAGTGTGTCGTATTCTAAGAGCCCGGTTCCATCATAGTTTTCGTATCCGAGAGATTTCCAAGGTACATACATAGGATTCAAGGTCTAGGTAGTGCTTTCCCCATTTGTGAGTTGTCTAAAGTCTCTTGCTTTCTGTTTGGTGTCGTTAGTTAGAGAGTTCCATTAGGTTACAACACAAGTCCCCCCAATATAAATCAATTTAGTTAGTTGAGTCAGAGTCTAGATAGAGTTGTCGCTAGTGTCTCGTGGGTTCGACATCCGGACTTCATTTGACTTTGCTACATTGGTCGGTACACTTGCCGGTTGTGTGGTCTAGTATTAGGTTGAGTCTAGATTTATAAATTTAAAGCTAGAGTGTTTAGGTTAGGTTTTATAGTTAGTTTTTATAGACCGTCCAGCACACATAAAGTTTTGGCGCCGTTGCCAGGGATGCTTAGGCGATAGCGTATCTAACTTTGATTGAACTTAATTGATTATTTGGTCTTTTTGTGTTTTGAGTCTTTTCTATTTTGTTGAGTCTAGTTTGTGTGTCCTTTTGTGCATCTTTGTTTTAAGTGTGTCTAGATTGTATCTTGAGTCTATTCGTTAATTTTCTTTCATTATGTGTGAAATCTGTGGAGGACCCCATTTTACTCGTCGTTGCCCATATTCATCGGGGGATTCTGCAAACTGCTATGATCATGCTTATCCGCAGGTACAGCCATATACGGAATACAGAACTAAAGAAGAGTTGACTGCCTGGTGCAAGGAGGCAAATGAGCAGTATGAGAAAGATATCCAAGCATTAATTGCTCGCATTGGATTACATCGGCCTAAGAATCTGGAGCGTGTGGTTTATGATCATGAAGGGAACGAAATTGGGATTGAAACTGCAGCGGGGGAGTTAATTCTAACAACCCCATCACTGGAGACTATAATGGACGACGTGCAAATCACAGTGACAGAAGGTGAAGCACAAGTCCCACCTCCAGGTAAGTCTTCTGCTCTTAATCTAAATAGTGATGAAGTTTATACTGATTCCATGCAAGATCACAATGTTCCATTCGATTCTTTACACTTGTCTTGTGAGGATGATTTTTCACAGGAATCGCAGATAGAACCGAGGACAAAAATGAACGTCTTAGTCCCACCCTCGGACTTACAGGGTGTTAAGCAACTTCGGCCGGGTGTTTATGAATTTTCTTGGGATGATAGTGATGATGATACAATGCAGGAGTCACAGGAAACTCCAGAGCCGGAGACGATAATGGACATCAAAGTCCCACCTCCGGTTCAGCAATACATCAAGCAAAAATTTTGGTGCCCCATACCATGGAATATTGATGATGGCTTTTGGAGTGATGAGGAAGATGTGATTGAAGAAGAAGAGATGATAGAGATCCCTAAAACCCCGACTGACGATGAGGTCGGTTCGAGACATAGGATGATAGTGAAGATGAGTTCTTAGTTGAGATGATAGAAGAGGAGCAGGTCCCATCCTGGGAGGATGAGTTCGGTGATGAGTTGGTGGACCTGCCGACTCCTAGTGAAGAGAGTTTCGACCCACTTGGCGATCTGAAACTCCTGGAAGATCTATTATATCAAGGGCAAAGTGTGGGGATAGAAGAGGAGGTGCACGTGATAGAGCTGGTGTAGGACCCACCACAGTGCACCCAAGAGAAAGAGAAGCAAGACCCTTGAAGGTAGTAAATGGTGGATCGCCACCCAGATCAGCACGACCACAGGACAGGGCACAGAGACGTATAGACCGGCATGCTGTGAAGGTCCTCGGATGGTCATACAAGGATGATAGGATGCAAAATACCGGAGATGATCATGTACCACATTAAATGCCACGTATCAGGTTTGGTCCAGTTAAGTTCAAGTATTGGGGGACCGACCCGTTTAGATTTTTTAAAACCCATTTAAGGTCTACCACCAGAGTTTGTCAAATCGGTGGTAGACCAATTACACTAAACAGACCGGATGGGGGCGGCATAAAGGAGAAGCCTCCTGATTAGGTTTGTTTCTCGGGTTAGAACCCGAGTGTATAGTTTGTTTAAGTTTTGGTTTTATTTTGAGTCTGTTTGATATTGTTTTGGGTTTGCTATGAGTTTAATGTTGCAGGTATAGATCACACCGTCCGTACTCAATCTCTATTCGGGAGGGGTCGGTTCAAATCTTATAATCATGTAAAGGGGATCCAGCAGAGTGTATGTGCAAGCCGCGAATGAAATGTTATACGGTTGCACAAGTGGAAGAACGAAGCCGCATAGAATCATGCTATCATTACCAGCTAAGTCGTTTCCACTTTACTATTTTTGTTTATTTTTGATTTTTTATTTTTATTTTTCGTTGTTTCTCGGTTCACATTGAGGACAATGTGTCGTTCAAGTGTGTGGATGGGAATCAGTCGTCTAGGTTTCGTAATTTGAGTCTATTTTTGTATTTTTAGGTAAAAATTTAAAAAATATTCAAAAAATGTCCTTTGAATTAGAGTTTTTGCAAGAAAAATAGAAGATGATAGGTATAACTGGATCTGCAGTTGTTTTTAAATAAGAATAAATGATAGAAAACGCGTCTAATCTGTGATGTTTTGGTAGACCCATCCGATTTGAAAGCTTAAATATCCTGTGCGTGTTGCTTAGGATTAATAAAATGAATTAAATCATGAAATCTTATGGGTATTCATCTTAGGGTAATCGGTGAAACTGAAACTGTCAACATAGGGTGATATGTACCACGTTAAGCTAGAATTTAGAGTTTTTTTGAAAATTCTTGGCACACCACTCTCTTTTTATGAAAATAAATCCGAGTTTGGTGGTGCCCGCATCCATAATTTCATAATTCATGAGCTTATTTGTTAGAAGCTGAGTTTTCCTTATGTGTTACCCTCCGGGATGACCACTTGGAGAAAACACCCCTAAGTGATTCTTATGTGCTTAAATTGATATGACTTAGTCTATGTGTTACCTTCCGGGATAGCGACTTTGTTGAAATGCCTCTAGATGAAGTTTAATTTGCTTATTAATGCTCATATTCATTCATTCATTCCATTATTTCATCTGAATTTCTAAAACCTGTAAATCTTAGTTTAGCGTGGTGGGAGAAATCTATACGGTTTAACCCGTGCCTAAACATGATCGTGAGACGGGATTAGGTGGAACTGTAGCTCGTAAGTGTGGGACCAATAGATTGATTGATATGCTTGGTAATAAGGAATTAGAACACAAACGGGGGCTTGATAGTTAGTGTTGGGTTTAGTCGGATCGAAATATCATTTGTTGCATTTTAACACGTGATTATATCTGTGCTAATGAAATTATAAGATTGTTAAAGCTTATATTCCAGTTGTGATTGTAGGTCCTCATTACACATCTCAGATCGATCTCGTGACAGGACGTATCATTAACGCGGAGTGCGGAATCCTACCGTATTAACGTTTTGTATAACAATCGACAATAGAAACAGCGCTAAATAAAACTTTTTCTTTGTATTCACAAACACAGAGTTTACAGAATTCTTCTTCGATCAGTCTCACTTGTCTATTCTAAACAGACTCTGTAACTCTATTTATGGACATATGTTCTGCACCAGATAGACCAGGCGAACTTATCAGGTTCGCCTCTAGCAGAACTTGTATAAAAACTTAGACAAAAACTAAATATATACATAAAAACATAAAGACAATAAGATTTAAACTATTACAAAGCTTTTGTCATACAATCTATGTCCTAACAGACTCCCCCATGACAATAGCTTGATCTTCTGTCTTCAGTCTTCATGATGAGCTCTTCCACTTATCTGATGCCTGCATGCACTCCATATCTTCTACAAATCTCTAACACTCTTTTGTACTGCAATCCTTGTTCTTTCCATTCATCAGTAAACATGATCTCATTCTTTTTTAATGTTCTTTGATCTTTCTTTGAGAAATTAATAAGATTCATTGCATTGTAGAAACTAACAATGACCTTATTATCCTTATCATCAATCCTAGCTTCACCGGTATTCACATCTACATACCACCATTTCATATTACCCAGAAAATCTTGTGGAATTTTCTTCAATGGTATCTTCTGTACAGCATGTACCGGCTTGAACTTGTACTTCCAAGTCACTTTCTTAGTCTTTTGATCTGCAAGCTTCACTCTTTTACCCTTCTGTGGTTTTAACCTTTCATACTTCCCTGATCCACGTTCTCTCTTTATCAACTTGGCAATCACATCGGCTAATCCATAATTTGATCTATTAATCAATGGTTTAGTAGCTAGACCATTCATTTCACACCTTGGCAAGGTATTGAAATACTTGATCCTAGGCTTTAGGTACTGAACATCATTAGATCTTTTAAGAGCAAACAACTTTGTCTCATTATCATAGAACCAACTTATGATCTTTCCAATACACCTCTCTTTATTCACATATCTTTCTTTTTGAGCAGGTTGTACAGGTGACTTTGGTAGTACTTTCATCCAACTATTCACCACTTCTCTCCACTGTTCTCTAGTCATACCTGTATCTCTATACATCACAGGTTCTTCATTCAGCTTAGGAGACACAGTACGAGTAGTATCAATATCAGAATCTATCTTGGATTGAGCAGTATCATCAGGTGTAGTGATATCTTCAACAGAGTCCATAGAATCTGTTACTCCATCATAGGAAAACTCATGAATAACATCATCTTGGATGAAGTTATACGGAACATCCAGACCATCACTTCCTTCATATGTAATCTTAGATTTACTCTTTTCTACCTCAATCTCTACAATCTCTCCTTCTTCTACTTCATTATCAGACATATTTTCTTCAACATCATCAAATAATTCGTCAATATCATCTAGACACTAACTTCTCAGCTTCGTCTTCTTCAGATTCTTGAAAGAATTCCAATAATAGTATTTCTTCATTCACTCCAGAATCATGAGTAGTGGTTCTTTCAATAGATTGTGATGTCGACTCCCCCTGAACTCTTGATATAGGATTCACGTCAGCGTATTGACGATCACCCTCAACATTACCACGAGGATCATTGTCTTCATCATCCTTTCGTTGAATTGATTGAGTATGACACGTATCAGGTATCCTTAACTCCCTCTGAGCGTCAAGACGCTTAACAAGTGTAGACACCAATAACTGCATGTCAGCAATCTGTTGTGCTTAAGTTTGAAGGACCAATTGTCTTTGAGAATCAACAGACACAAGAGTATCCACCTGAGTCTGTAATGCTAGCACCTGGGATTCAAGGAATGTAATTCTTTCAGAATCAGACGGCTTTGAAGGACCAGCATCGGATGAAGTAGGAACATTTGGAACATTTGGAGAAAGCACTGGAGATTGATGCCTAGAAGGAGGAGGTGTAACCAGTAGAGATGAAATAAAAGTAGCATCCTCAACTCCCTGAGATGATTGAGCAGCAGCAATAGAAGCAGACATAAGCTTTTGAGCTTTAGGAACTGGAATAAAATCACTATCCGAGTTAGAACTTTCATCAAGCAAAGTTCTTTTGCCAAGTACTGATCCAGAAGGAGGATTCCGAACAGACTTACGCCTTGGCTTTCTGGCTTTAGATTTAATGCGTTTTCCTGCATTTGCCAACGATATCTTAGCCAAACTCTCATAATGATCTGAGCTAAAGTCTCTAGACGAATCGGACTCAGTAGCCTCAGAATCAGGTAAGACAGTATCACCGAAACTCGTATCTTCAACATTGCCTTCAGCCTCATGAATCGGTGAGTTCACAGCATCATGATCAAAATCATCCATATTCATACCCAAATCTTGTTCATTATCATGAGCCATCTCTTCTTGAACTGGTTCATTAACATGAATTTGAACCTGTACTTGTGGAATAGGGACATTTTGCTGTTGTGGAGCGGGCACTTGTTGTTGTTGAGTAGGAACTTGTTGTACTTGAGCTTGAACTGGTTGTTGAATTGGAACTTGATTCTGCACCTGTCCTTGTTCTAACTCCTCAGGATGAAACCAATGATCATTAGGTGGCTCAACATAATCAGGATTGATTAAGTGACCAAACAACGGAGTTGGAACAAGAATTAGAGCAGCATTTTGTTGTTTCACCTTTGTACAATCAACAAAAATCCTTTTTGACATCGGAGTCAAAGCCAAACGGATTGGATGCTGAGGTAAATCCGGAATTAAATGATTCAAAATCATTTGCACGAACCTAGGATACATCAGAAATCCTTGACCTTCAAGCGAATTTATTTGCATGACTAACTCACTGTAGATGTATAAAGCGAAATTAAACCGTTTATTGAGTGTCAAAGCAACCATAGCAGCTTGTAGTGCACTCTTCAAACCATCAGTACCAGCCTTCCTTGGAGACAGACATTGTATGATAACATGCATAAAATATCTCCATTCGCCAACCAAACCTCCTTTTCTTGCTTGTGTATCATTCGGTCTTCCTCTATAACCCATCCACTGAAAACATCCCATAATCAGGGTTCCAGGATATGATATCGAATCATCAACAGCACCTCCTAATGCCAAAGCAGTACGAATAGTTTCTACTGAAATAGCAACCTCCGTATTATTTACTGTAGCACGAAGAACGTGAGGTTCAACGTCTGTGTCTCGATGAACGGTATCCCAGAATTGCTGAATATAAGGTAAACTTATATACGGATTAGCAGATAAAGCAACATTCAAACGTGAACGATTCAAAAAGTTGATAATTCCTTGAAAATGAGCAGCTTCAGACAAATTAGGATCAAAAAATGCCACCTGATTATGTTTGTACTCAACAAGACGAGCCATCTGAAATGTAGAGGACACAAACACATTAGTAAGCAAAAAAAATTTAAAAAAAAATTAAATTTTTTTTTAAATTTTCAACAAAACAAAAAAAATCACAAGTCCCAAACACCACTAAGCCCCTAGGCGAACTTACTAAGTTCGCTTAGTGTTGCAAAAGGCGAACATAATAAGTTCGCCTGAACAGGTCTGTCGATACAAATTCCACACATAATCACAAATTTGTCTGAATCAAGCAAAAAATTCCAATTCAAGCTTAACATTAGCAGCGATTAAGATTCACGACACATTTTCAATCATCAATTTCAACTGTTAATGCATAAACCATGTTCAAATTTTAGAAAACGTGAAAAATTTAAACCGAATGAACACATATCAAAACTTGCAAAATCTAAAAGATTTACCGGATAGAAACCGATGAAATTACTCTAGAATGACTCGCAATTGAAAACCGATTTAGAAACAACCACAAAAAATCGAACAGAAACTCTAGATCTGAAATTATAAGATTTCTAGAAAAGTCCGTATAAGTTCTCTCGTATAAGTCCGCTCAAACAGTGAAGAGGATGAAAGAATAAGTTCACCTGAACACAATACTAAAGCACCATTAAGTTCGCTCCATTAGGCGAACTTGTTAAGTTCGCTTAACAATCCTCAGGCGAACATATTAAGTTCGCTTACTCAGAACCAGGCGAACATGTTAAGTTCGCTCCAAACCCTTCCTTTGACCAAAATTCTTCACTTTCAACACGACCCATTCTCGTGAACTTCCATCTGTATCAAGTATCCGATCCAATCCCGAAACATTTTAAAATTAAAATTTTCATGGAAGATAAAAACAAAATATTTTTGGATTTTATCTGTATAAACGGAATCACATATTTTTTGTTTTTAAATGAGCAAACTAAAATGCATATTTTTGGATGAACATCATGAGCAAGAAGATCATATCAGTATATGAGTAATTCATAACACAGTTTATTATCAACTATGGGTAACCTAAGATATGAAACAAACAAACTCATACTTATGTAACTCATACTTTTTCAATTCTATGAACTTTTTCAATCAATTTGAATAATACTTGAAATGATACACGATAAATTTCAAAGTAAACAAGATCAGGTTATCAAATGCTCAATTATTCATTCCGAATTTGCAATACAAAGCATGAAATTTTAAATTTTCAATATTATATGATTTGAAATTATAAGCATTTTTCTTCCAAATTCATGTGAGTTAGTACCATTTAAATGAAAAACATCGTGTACCCCACATATATGCCAACAGAAATTTAAATTTGCACTATCTTCAAGACATACACAGTTTATTGTAAGATTAGATCAATCTCCAAGATGAAATTATCTCTATTAGCACAAGTATAGAATAGCAGATCCCAAAGGATGTAAGAATCAGGATGATTCAGAATCAAAAGATTCTAATGAATTGGATTTGTAATGAGAATCAATAGATTCAGGTAGGAGGATCCAACTATTATCTGGATAAATTTCAATGAAATCAGAATAGATGATGTATCTAACTGATCCAAGGGTGAATATATGTTCTAACAGATATTGTTAGAAAACATATCTTAGTTCAGCAACACATTGCATGTTTTTCGGGGCATGGGCAGTGAAATGAACTGAAAGAGATTGTGCTAAAGACATAATTCGATATTGGTCTCATGAAATTCTTAAAACCATACATTCTTTATCTGATAATGATATTTTACACACACACCCAGGCATATAATGGATTCAAATCACAGATGTAATCATATCATATTTAATTTTCACACTACTATTAGTTCAAAAACGCTTCTAGTCTATTGACAATTCAAGTTTCAAACTCATATTCAAATTTAAAACATATTATCAAGATTAGAGCATTCAAAACACTATCATTTCTCATTTATACAGACTTTGAAATTTAGATCAAATCAATTTACTTTAAACTATCATATATCAAAGGTCTATTATGGTCATGTGTAATGAACTATTCACTGATGTACTGTCATTTCTTCTGTAACTTCAAATGATGTCAATTTTATATTTTTCATTTTTTTTAATTTTTATAAATAACAATTTTTGACTGAAATTTAAAATGCAGAAATGTAATAAAGCAATAAAGAAATTTAAAACAAAAACTTCCATGAAAAATTGTTGTTAAAAACCTTTTATTCGGGATTGATCATACCGATCATTTTGATCAGAAATTCAAACCTGGTACTATCAAATGCCTTGGTAAAAAGATCAGCAAAGTTATCATCTGTATGTACCTTTACCAGCTCAATCAACTTTTTATCTGCACAATCACGAATAAAATGATATCTAATTTCAATGTGCTTTGTTTTACTGTGCTTAACAGGATTATTTGTGATAGACATTGTAGCATTATTATCAATAAACATGGGGGTTCCTGTAAAATTCAAACCATAGTCTCTTAATTGCTATTGGATCCACAAGATATGTGAACAACTTGCAGCAGCAATGCATTCTGCTTCACATGTTGAAATGGAGACCGTAGTTTACTTTTTTGCATTGCTAGGAAACTAGACGATTACCCAAGAACTGGCAACCACCTGTAGTAGATTTCCTGTCCAAACAACAACCACCAAAATCAGAATCAGGGTATGCATTGAATTCAAAGTTAGAACCATGTGGAAACCATATTCCCAATCTTTGTTTTCCTTTCAGATAAAGAAAGATTCTCTTTACTGCAATCAAATGAGACTCTTTTGGTTTTTCTTGGAACCTGGAACAAATACACACAACGAACATTATGTCTGGCCTTGAAGCGATTAAGTACATGAGAGATCCAATCATTGCACGGTAGAGTCGGCAATCAACTTCCTTTCCATCCGGGTCAGAATTCAATTTATGATTAACCGGGATCAGAGTATCATATGGGGTACAGTCCTCCATTTTGAACCAGCTCAAGATGTCCTTTACGTACTTGGACTGATGAATAAAGAAACTATCTTCCTTCTGATTAACTTGAAGACCTAAGAAAAATGATAACTCTCCCATAGCTGACATCTCAAACTTAGATTTCATAACACTCTCAAAATCTTTGCACAACCCTTCATTTGTAGAGCCAAAAATAATATCATCTACATATATCTGCACCAGTAGGTATTCTCCCCCTGCTTTCTTAATGAATAAAGTCGAGTCAATTTTCCCATGAACAAAATCATTTTCCAAAATATGTGCAGACAATGTTTCATACCACGCTCGAGGAGCTTGGTGAAGACCATAGAGAGCTTTATCAAACCTCGGCGGCTGACACACATAAACTTTAGACGGATTAAGCGGATCTTCAAACCTCGGCGGCTGACACACATAAACTTCCTCCTTGACTTTACCATATCAGAAAGCACTTTTGACATCTAATTGAAACACCTTAAACCCTTTGTAAGAAGCAAAAGCCAAAAACAACCTTATAGCTTCAAGCCTAGCAACAGGCGCATAAACCTCGGTGTAATCAATACCCTCCTGTTGATTGAAACCTTGTACAACTAGTCTAGCCTTATTTCTTAACACAACACCTCGATCGTCTTTCTTGCATTTAAACACCCACTTTGTACCAATTAGATACATACCCTTCGAAAGATCAACAAGATTCCAAACCTTGAGTTTGTCAAACTGAGCAAGTTCTTCCTGCATGGCCTCTATCCAATTGTTATCACTTAATGCCATTTCGACATTCTTTGGTTCGACCTGAGAAATAAAACAGGAATGTGAGCAAACATCAAGAACACCAGAATCTTTAATACCTGTATACAAGCAAGTATTGTCAATAATAGAACGCGTTTGCACTCCATCTCACAGATTCCTAATTATATTCGTCACCGGATGATATTTGAGTTCCTTGTTTGATGCAACTTCAGGAACCGGCAACACATCAACTTGAGTTGAATCAGATTGATAAGAAATATCCTGATTAATTGGTATCTCCGAGTCCAAATTTGTAGGAATCTCCCCCTGAGCCTGTGTCGAATTAGAAGGTTCATCAACGAACAAAGGATCAGCAGAAGAATCTTGGAAAATAACATTTTCATCTTCACTATTAGACTCTTGTGGTCCAGAACAAGAAGCAACATTAGGATCGGGAACAGAAGTAGATGGAACAGATGACTATGGAACTGCATTTGGTAGAAAACCACTATTCTGTCCATCCTGACATGAATCAATTAATATAGCAGCTTCCTTAGGAGAAATATCAGAAGGTAAATGAAAAGACTTGAATAAATTATCATAATCAAAAGCCCAGTCTGGTCTAATCTCCATTTGAGGTAAAGACCGATTAGAACAGTCAATATGATACCATTCTTCAACTTGGCGAGTCTCTTTGTTATAAACCCTTTTGGTAGTAGAATTAGCAACATACCCCAGAAAGATCCCTTCAATAGCCTTAGCACTGAACTTGGTTGGGAAATCTCGAACTTTCAAAAGGGTGCATGGATTACCAAAAGGTAGTAAATATTCCAGGTTCGGCTTACGATTATTAAGCAACTCGTACCATGTCTTGTTGTGTCGCTTAACGGTCAAGACTTGATTCAAAACGTGACACGCAGTATTCACAGCCTCAGCCCAAAAAGTAACTGGAAGCTTAGAATCTGCAAGCATCGTACGTGCCGTTTCAACCAAAGTCCTGTTCTTTCGTTCAGCAACCCCATTTTGTTGAGGTACATATGGCGCACTAAATTCATGATGAATTCCCTTTTGAAGACAGAATAAACCCATCTTGCTATTTTTAAATTCACTGTCATTGTCACTCCTAATTCTTCTGACTTCCTGTTTGAACAAATTCTCTAAACCCAGGATTAAGAATTGTACCAAGTCTGTGGTTTCGTCTTTAGAAGCAAGGAAATTAACCCATAAAAATCTAGATAAATCATCTGTTACGACCAGGCAGTAAGATTTACCGCCAATGCTCCTGATACTAATCGGTCCAAACAAATCCATATACAGTAGCTCCAAAGGAGTTACAATAGAATTCTTTGTCTTAGATTTGTGATACTTCTTCTGTTGTTTCCCCTTCTTGCAAGGAATACAGTCATCAGGAACTGAATATTTCATTTTCGGAACACCAAAAACCAGATCATTCTTTACAAGATAATTCATTTTCCGATAGTTGATATGAGCAAGTTTCCTGTGCCACAAAATAGAATCTGACTCAGACGCCTTGGAGAGTAGACAAGTAGGAATTGAATATGTAGTAGTAGCAACACTCATGTCGAGGACATATGTGTCATTTCTCCTCGGAGCCTTCATTAGAATCCATTCATCAGGAATTACAAAACCCGGTTTCAAGATATAACATTCCGAATCATTGAAATGAAATGAGAACTTCTTGTCACACACTTGAGATACACTCAAAAGATTGTGTTCAAGTTGTTCCACATAATTCACTTTCTCAAATTTGACTTTTTCGTTCTTTAAAGTACCCTGACCTGTTATGTACCCACCTTTATTTCCCGCAAAAGCGACATAACCACCATCAATCTTAATCACATCTTCCAACAAACTAATATTCCCTGTCATATGTCGAGAACAACCACTATCTACATACCATGTATTGTTGATAGTCCTCCTTGGTTTCCCCTACATAAACAAAGAAAATCAGTAAGAAATAGGAACCCAAGCCATTGTGCTCTTGGGTCGTCCAGATGGATCAAAATAAACAACTTCAAGTAATTCACAATTAACATTGTCATCAACCTTTGGAACATAAGATTTATTATTTGACTTTCTCAAAGAAGACATATTTTGATTTATTAGAAAAACAATTTTAGATTTATTATTATCAGATTCAGTTGTTTCCAAAATTTTCTTTAATTTCCTATTACGTCTTCTTCGTTGTGGTCTAGAAAGTTTGACCTCAGGTTGAGACTCCTTTGAAATTCCAACATGTGGAATCTCAAACTTCTGTTGAAAAACAACTGGTTTAGAACTGTGTTTGTCATGTTGCTTAAATCCCAAAGATTTATCAAATTATTGACAAGACACATTCTTTGCACCACTAGAAGTAGGCTTTCCCTCATTTGGTCTTTTCAGAATCGACACCACTTTTTGTTGTGAGGGAGCGATCTTTAATTTGCCTTGGTTATTATAAGGACAATGAATCAGAATGTGACCAGCCTCATTACAATGAAAACAAATTCTTCTATCATGATGATTTCTGACATAAGGAGTTTTTCTTGAATTTGATGAATCTGCTGATGAACAAGCTTCAAAAGAATTTACTGAACAGTTAACCGGCTTCTTTTGAACATAAATTTGTGTAGGTACCTTTGATGAAAGCGGCTTTTGATAACCGGCAGCAACAAAACCACTTGATTGTAACATTTTCGACAGCTTAGGTTGTTCAACTTTCACCTCATCAGGTTCTGTCAAAATGCATCTATCACGGGTAACATTTTTCACTATCTTTGGATCATCAAGTTGCACTTCCTTTGGAATGCCCTCAACCTTCTTATCATCAAAAACCTCATCCTTAGAATCAGAATCATATATCATATCTTCACCAGTTACTGGATTTACTTTCAACACTGTCTTTGGATCTATTTCCTCTTCATGAATAATTTCAGGTTCAACCACATAATTTGCAGTGAATGGTGGAGGAACAAATCCAATCCCAGCAACCCTCTTAGTAGGATCAACATTAGCATTAAAATAATCCAATACTACAGATGAATTTTCAAAATTTTCCATCTTTCGATGTAGTTTGATCACTTCAGATTCTTTATTAGAAATTTCATTGTTCTTTTGAGCGACAATTTCATTTCGCTTCTCAATCTCAGCATAAGCCATATCCAGATGATATGCTTGTTCCTTATATTTCAACCCCAAAGAATTTAAATCTCTTTTTAAAGATTCAATTCTATCGACACACAGTTTATCATTATCTTTCAGTTTTTGATTAACTGAATGCATCGATTTCATATCACAAATTAAATTTGTGTTATCATCCATGACTTTTTTGCATTTTATCCTTTACACTAATGCAATTTGAACAATAATCATGACAGACATAATCTTTTACCTTTGAAGGATCGGACATATCTGCCATGAATACTTTGGCAATACGAATATTCTCTGAATCAGCACCATCAGAAGAATTTTGAGTTAAAACAATATCATCTTCAGAAACACCAGAAGTAATATCAGATTCAACTTTCTGTACTTGATCACGCTCTTCATCAGTACTCGGCAAACTCTCACCATTACTTGAGCTATCATCATCAGTTGACTCTTCAGATTCTGTAGAATGAATTTCGGCTACAAACGCTTGACTTACCTAACCAACCAAATCTTCAAGATGAATACCCCAGTCATAATTGTCATCATTCTGAGCTACCAAAGCAGATGATGCAGAAGTATGATTAGAATTTCCAGAACTAGAGGGACCATGTGACTGATTCCGATTGTTCTGAAAGTTATTAGGCTTCTTCTGAGAATCAAACTCAACTTTTGGCTTTACACATTCTTTGGCGAAATGACCATACTCCTGACAATTATAGCAACGAACTTTGGTTTTGTCAAATCCCATACGTGAACGACTGTTAGACCCAATATACTTTCTTCTAGTCTTCTTTAAAAAATCCTTTGTTTGTTGCATCAGCATAGCCATGTTCCATTGAATATTCATCTCTTCTAGATCAACAGGATCAATCTGTCTAAAATCTTCTTCAATAACCTCTGGATCATGAATCTTCCCACTAATAAAATTTTCATAAGATGCCACGAAGGAAGAAAACATTGCTAAATAATCATCAACAACTCTTTAACTCATATTATGTGTTCCAGATGATGAAGAAGTTGAATTTGCAGAGAAACTTGAATGACTTGGAATTCTAGAACAATAATCATGAGAAACCTCTTGAGTATCTCCAGAAAAGAATGCAACCCCTGTACCAGTTTTGCCAGAAGACTTAGCAAAATACATTGAAGGATCTTGGATATGCTCCATATTGATTTTCTTCTTCTTCATATTTAAATCATGTGACTGAATCTTGCCAAGTACCTCCTCAAGAGACATTGTTTTATACTTGATATTCTCTTTAATCAAAACTGTATACACATCAAATTTTGATGGTAATGCCTCCAAGAATTTATCATTTATCTCCTCAGTCTCATAAACCACTGAAGCACTCGACAACTCACTTAGCAAATGATAGAATCTAGTTGCAAGATCATCTAAAGATTCATTTTGAAAGTGCTTGAACACTAAGAATTGCTTTTTCAATAATTCTTTTTGGATTTTCTTAACATCCAAACTCCCTTCACACCTCTTTTGCAACGCCTCCCACAATTGTTGAGAAGTCCTGAATTGTTTAAAGCTGTGATAAATTTCTTTTGGAAGAGACATTGAGATACTAGCCATTGCCTTCTTTTCTCTATCAAACAATATTTTTTCTTCTATGGTTAACGCAGATACTGATTTAGGAACATCATCCTTTCCCATCCAAGTATATGTCGGATGCGTATAACCTTCTAAGATTGGAATCCATAAACTTGTATCAGTAAAGGATACGAACTGATCAAACCGATCTTTCCAATTCGAATAATTTGCAAGACTTAACAATTTGGGCGGTTTCTGAGATGTACCAATCTCGTTGTCGTAATTCAACATATTTGTCACTTGTACCATATTTGCCATTTTTCAGAAAAAAATTTCAAGTGTTGAAAAAAAAATCCCCTTAAGCGAAGATAATAAGTTTGCCTCAAACAAGTAGATTTGATATCAAGCGAACTTGATAAGTTCGCTTACCCAAGAAACTTCAGTAAGTTAGCCGATTAAGTTCGCCTATTAAATTCGCCTAAACTGACAGGAGCGAACTTAATAAGTTCGCCTGCAACAACTTTCAGCAAGTTCGCTTAAAACAGCTGAAACAAACTCAGCAAGAACTTTAACCCAAACACGAACAAAAATACCAAAAATCATCATTTCAAGCAGATTTAGAAGGAATTAGAAGAAATTGAACCGTAGGATATCGTATTTTATCAATTCAAACACTTCTATCGGATTAATTTCATCAAAATTCACCTCAAATCCACAAAATCAGCAGTAAAATCAGTTTCAAGAACTTGGAAACTCCATGGATACAAAATCTTCAAAAATTACCAATTTCTTGTCAAATTGTACACAAAAACCGTTTCTAATCAACAAAAATCAACCACAAATCACGAGCAAAAGCTCTGATACCACTTGTAGGTCCTCATTACACATCTCAGATCGATCTCGTGATAGGAAGTATCGTTGGAGTGCGGAATCCTACCGTATTAACGTTTTGTATAACAATCGACAATAGAAACAGCGGTAAATAAAGCTTTCTCTTTGTATTCACAAACACAGAGTTTACAAAATTCTTGTTCGATAAGTCTCACTTGTCTATTCTAAACAGACTCTGTAACTCTATTTATGGACATATGTTCTGCACCTGGCGAACTTAACAAGTTCGCTTCAAAGATGCTTAGGCGAACTTAACAAGTTCGCCAAGTTCGCCTCTAGCAGAACTTGTATAAAAACTTAGACAAAAACTAAACATATACATAAAAACATAAAGACAATAAGATCTAAACTATTACAAAGCTTTTGTCATACAATTTATATCCTAACAGTGATTCCATTGTAGAGATATTTTTCGAGGACAAAAAAGGGTTAAGTGTGGGGATGTTTGATGTGTTGCAAAGCATACATGCATTTCTGTCCTATTTCGTGTCGTTTTTGGATAGTTTTCGAGTCATATTGAGTTGTTTATAGTAAGTATTTATTTGTGTCATGTTTTTAGTGAATCGGGTGAGTTTGGAACTTAAACGATCAAGTATGGTGAAGGCACGAGCAAACGAGGCGAAACGAGAAAAAGGACAAAACTTTCTGTCAATGTGGACTCCTCGCGGTACGCGAGACATGAGGTCCTTCCCCCTCGTGATACGCGAGGGGTGTGATTTCTGACGCGACTATTTTGTCTCTCGCTGTACGTGAGAGACTGGATCCATGGGCCTCGCGGTATGCGAGAGACCCCTGAATCGCGGTTTTTGCCTATTTTCTAGGTATAAAATATTTGGTTCGATTCTAGGGTTCAGAGGTCGATTCCAGACGCAAAGTTTGGAGCTTTTTGGAGATTTTGAGTGGGAGAAATCTCAAGGGATCCAGAATTGAAGCATTGGATGCGTGGATCGATTGGATTATCGTCTTTTCGGTTTATGTTTCTTATCTTTCGTAATTTGATTCATCTATCTTGTACTATGATTCTGAATATTAGACTTTGTGTTGATGTTTTGATGATGGTAGTAGGCTAGATTTCATGAACTACCTAGATTTTGATGATTATGCGTTGTTAATTGGTTTGATTTCAGATTTCGGTTTCTTTTTGATGGATTAACAATAAAGTAAAGAACTTGGTTTTGTTTGACTGGATGTATATGCGTATTTGATCTTGATTTATGATCTGTTGATTGTTCCATATGCTGCTTTGTGAATGTCTTTCATGTATGGTTGCGTATTAGGTCACCAGTTGTGTGCATGTGGTTGGTTTATGGTTTACTGATTGTATCCATAGGAACATTGATTGAGAGTTTGTTAAGGTTAAGTATTCTGCCTGCTTCAATAGCTGAAAGGTGCGAAGTTGTCGGCTAATCTTTGGTGTAAGGGTTTTAGGTTAACTGCTCTGAAAGGAGGGTTTCGTAGGTTGTCTTAGTGTCATTGTTATTCCGTGTCTAGTCAAGTGAATTCAAGTTACTCTTTGCACTGAAAGGTGTATTGAGATAGTGAGACTGAGAGGCAATCTGTCTAGCGAGTACTTTAGTGTTGTTGGAGATAGCTGAGAGGTGATCCGACTAACTGGTGAGTTTCACACGTCCCTTAGGTTTCCTTTTAGGTCACACTCGGAGAATGATCTGGGATCGACTAGGTTGCTTAAGTGTGTCGTATTCTAAGAGACCGGTTCCATCATAGTTTCCGTATCCGAGAGATTTCCAAGGTACATGCATAGGATTCAAGGTCTAGGTAGTGCTTTCCCCATTTGTGAGTTGTCTAAAGTCTCTTGCTTTCTATTTGGTGTCGTTAATTAGAGAGTTCCATTAGGTTACAACACAAATACCCCTAATGTAATTAAGTTTAGTTAGTTGAGTCAGAGTCTAGATAGAGTTGTCGCTAGTGTCTCGTGGGTTCGATATTCGGACTTCATTTGACTTTGCTACAATGGTCGGTACACTTGCCGGTTGTGTGGTCTAGTATTAGGTTGAGTCTAGATTTATAAATTTAAAGCTAGAGTGTTTAGGTTAGGTTTTATAGTTAGTTTTTATAGACCGTCCAGCACACATCAATGCACCCAAAGTGTCATACCCCGCCTCAGGCACCCCCTCGACGTGTGTGAGCTCGATTGATACCTGTTTTGATTTCAGAGTTTTATAAAATACAACGGAAGTCTTTGAGGATCGTTTCATCATTTGTTCAACCTCAAGGGTTGTATTTGTAAATATCAAAACTCAGTTGGAAGACAAAAGTTTCGTATTTACTTTATAAACTTAGGGAATTAAATACACTTTTTAATTTGATTACAAAACATTGTTTGAATCCAAATACATCTCTTGTCTTATAGACAAGTCATAAGCCATCAGGAATTAGTACTATCCAGGGTTGATCAATCCCCCGATCCTAGTCCTCATTACTCTTTCTTTTAGGATTTCCTATGCATGAGGCCTAAGAATCCAACATGCATGTTATCCTTTTCTTTTCATTCATGGGTCAGATCATATGTCTGCCCGAATCCTATTTCCATCAGATTTTATTGATTACCTGAAAACATTTTGAAAATGAAACGTCAGTCCGAATGCTGGTGAATACATTTATCTTGACAGTAAAATCATTTGGCACAAACAAGTATTAATTTCATAATCACAACTTTATGTTCAATCTACACATTCAGCAGATCCTTATCTCCTGATCTTATGCGCCACTATATATACTGGCGTCATACCTTATAACAACGGACAAGTCTACGCCTCCGAATTTGTTATAAGATAAGCACCAGCCGCAATCCGGGACTTTCACCCGAGACCCGTGTATCCCTTGCAAGTTTTACGTATACCTATGGCCTGAATGCTTTGTTCGTAGAAGAACGTTTAGCATTATTCCCTTAATCTTTATTTGGCCATTTTCGTAAATATAAATGTTTGACACAAGTTTTGAAATAGATAAAGTATTCACCTTGATTATAGGTATGAGCCTCTAAGACAAAATTATAGAGCTAGCCTCCTAACTTGATTTCTTTAGCGTATCAGCACCTTTACAAGCATTTCTTCTTACATCGAGCATTACAACGGGCGGGAGTGGGACCGGGATCGTCGGGAACTAGCTAGAGGTCTCCTGGAATGAGTTTAGAGTGAAATGGACGTTTGTGTTATGAGGAAAACTGATGAGCTCGACCAACTATATATAGGCCAAAAATCAGACCCATGTCGGACCGAGTTGGTAGGGCATGTCGGTCCGACTTCCCCATATCGGACCGGTATGGTAGGGCATGTCAGCCCGACATCGTCCAATGATTTTGTCAGCTCTGCATGTCCCATTCTTATTGGATCGAACCTCATTTTGCGGCTATCGAACCGTTACGGTGGATATATCCGTCCGATATCAAGACACGCGTCACATTTTAAGGCTAAGTCATAGGACACGGGTCAACACGAGAAATTGCAGCTCAATTGAGGCAAGTCGGACCGTTATCCAAATGGTATCGGTCCGATATCGACACGTCGGACTGTTATCCAAATGATATCGGTCTGATATTGACACGTCATTATTATCCAAATTATATCGGTCCGATATCCGACCAAAAAAAAATTTTCATTTTTTTTGTTGATGCACTTTCCTATGACAACACTCTGGATAGAGGTTTGTATTTCTAATGTCTGTAATTTGTCTTTGTATTTATGAGTCATTATGTAATAGTTTATCGAGTTGTATTTACTTTTACATAATGTATGTTGTTTTTTGCTAAGTGTTTTGCGCACTTACAAGTGCGCAGGAGAAAGCTCCTGCGTACTTAGCAAGTACGCAGGAAGACCCATGCGTACTTGTTAAGTACGCAAGAGCAATTGGTCCTGCGCACTTGCTAAGTGCGCAGGCATCAGGTCTGTATAAATAGGATAGGTTCACAGAAGCTAAGTACGCAGAACCATTTGTTCAGACGAACTCAGTTTTGCTAAGTACGCCGCTTGTATTCTCTCTGTAACCGTCGAGTGTTTATAATACAAAGAACGTTTATTGTGACTCTCGTGTTTGGTTTACTTTGTTTTGTAAGACTCTCCACCTAGTCACGGGTATTCCGCAACCCGGTCTGACTAGTAGACCACTTGCATGTGACGATCCGACACACACGAAGGGACCTACAAGTGGTATCAGAGCATTACTCTTGAATTCGAGTGTTGTAAGTGAGTTTGGAGACGTTTTACTGAGTTTTACAAGCAAAAAGAGGTATTTTTGTTGATTTTTGTGATAAAAAAGGGTAGCTCTTGAGCACTTTTTTAGAAGCAAAAATCTCTCAAAAAAACCAATTTTTGTTGTGTATTTGTGTGTTTTGAGCATCAAAGGTTTGTTAGAAACTTGTTTCTGATCCTTTGGCTCGATTGCATTGATCATCAGCCTATTTTTCACTATCTCCGGCGATTTTCAGGTGACCGGAAAAGTTTGGTGAGAGTTGCTGAAAAGGTGTCCTGCGTACTTACCATTTTTGGTAAAAAGTACAGTTTTCTGCGTACTTACTAACTATGCAAGAGTTATCTCCTGCGTACTTACAAGTGCACAAGACTGAACTTGTGCGAACTTAAGTTATATCTTGCGTACTTAATATTTCCTCCTGCGTACTTACAAGTACGCAAGAGCAAATCTTAACTACGCAAGACCATTTCTCAAGTGCGCAAGGCCAAAACCAAGTGCGCAACAGTGTCTGATTTTTCTGATTTTTTGACCAAGTAATTCACTATGTCGAACCTTCAGAATCTTGGAAACATGTTAAATTATGATAATGAGATCGGTACACCTCAGAAACCGCCTAAACTATTAAATGTAAACGATTATTCGAATTGGAAGGCGCGTTTTGAGCACTACATTTCATACACCGACTCATCATTATGGATACCAATCATTGAGGGATATAAGCATCCCACACACATCTATCTTGATGAAGATGTGCCAAAGCCTATCTCTAAGCTTGATGAAGAACAAAAGAAAGCTTATAATCGGGAAAAGAAGGCTCTTGGCTCAATCACTATGTCATTAACTCGGGAATTGTTTCACAGTTTCCGAGGCTATGACACCTCTAAGGATCTTTGGAAAGCACTTCAGAAAAGATTTGAGGGGAACAGTGACATTAAGAAGAGTAAGCGGGATCTTCTCCGGAAGCAGTATGAATGCTTCAATTCCATGGAAAATGAATCGTTAGATGATCTCATCTCTAGATTCTATCATTTACAAACGGAGATGAAAGCTTTTGAATTGAAATATCCCGATGAAGAACTGGTGGAAAAATTTCTTAATGCTTTGCCACCAAAGTTTGAGATGTATACAACCCTGATGAGGGAAAATCCTAAATTCTATGAGTTAACAGTAGATGAGGCTATTGGTAAGATTCAAGCTCATAACATGAATCTTATGAAGAAGGAGAGCTCGGGAAGACCTCAGATACAGGACCCTTCCATGTATCATGGGACGACTTCCACTTCAAAATCATCGGGCTCTGGAATTGCCCTCTTTACTGGACATTCCAATGAAGAAGACCACTCAAATGGGTGTGGTGGTCATGCTTGTTATGCATCCGGATCAGGGTTGGGAACTAATCATCAACACACCTCAAGAAATCCTCCAGCTACGTCTTCAGCTAACCATTCTACAATAGTCAAAATAGCTGAAGATCATGTAGCTTTGTTTTCATCACGTATGCTTGCGTATGAGAATTTCATAGGCGGCAAGCTAACGGATCCCGAAACTATTGAAGAAGACTTTAACCAAGTGGATCCTGATGATATTGAGGACATGGATATTCAATGGAATATGGCCATGCTTTTGAGGAGGGCCAAGCGTTTCCTGAACAGAACAGGAAGAAAGTTCATTGGAGGACATTCTAATGCCAAGGTTGGATTTGATAAATCCAAGGCCAAATGCTACAAATGTCTGAACTATGGACACTTTGCTCGTGAGTGTCAAAAAGACCGAGCACCGGCCTCTGGTTTCACCAGACCTAGCCAGGGAAACAGCCACGGCCACAACAACACTATCCACCACAATCAACACCAAGGTGGTTCGTCAAATGCATTGGTAGCTCAGCATGACGAAAACTTTGATTGGGGTGTTCATCTAGAGGACGCCATCATTGCTCAAACACAGGTTGGTCTCATGGCTGAGATCATGGAGCTGATGGAGGCTGAGAGAAAAGAAGCTGAGGAGATGGAAGCTTCTGTAGCTGTTGAAAAGGAGTCTACCACTGCCGTTGCTCTCATGGCCATTGGAGAAGCACAGAGTTCATCATCTGAGGTAGATTCTAACCCTTTCTCTGTTATTTCTTGTTCTAAATGTCTAGGGCTAAAGCATGAAATTTCTAAGCTCCAAGGCAAGCTCGAACCCCTAACTATGGCAGCTCATAATTACAAAGAAAACGAAAAAGGTTTTAAAGAGTCTGTTGAAACGTTAAAAAGGGAAAAATGTGAATATTCTTTACAAATAAGTGAACAACAAGTTCACTTGGATATTGCGTATCGGGGGTTAGAAAAACGAAACAATGAAATCAACAAACTGCAAAATGAGATCCTGCAGTTAAAATGTACAAATGAGAAGTTGAAAAACTCTCGCTTTGTGGTGGAGCACTACGAATCAGTAGTGAGGAAATTGAAGGGCCTAGGTCTTGGTACCAATGCCATTCCTCCACCAATAAGTGGGAAATTTGTCAATAGCTTGATAGACATTGATCTCACCTGTCTAGATGAGTCCTCTGATAAGGATGATTCCCCTAAAAAGGATGAATCCTCAAGTAAGGCTAACTCCACATCTAGTGAGGAGTATGTTACTGCTTCTGAAGATGGGTCGGTTAACACTTGCCCTGAAGGATTAGTCTCTGAGGAGTTGTTGACTGAACATAAAGTCCACAAAAACATTATCACTAATGGTGATAACTGCATTTTAACTGAACCTGACATCATTGAAACAAATGATAAACTTAAGGTAATGCTTTACGGGGGTTATAAAAATATTAACCAAGTTAAGAACGAGGCTTTTTCAGCTCATTATGGGCTTGGTTACAAAGAGAATTTGCAAAAGTATTATACCCCCAAAAACCAAATTGAAAAAGGTCAGACTTCTGTTCATAAACCAACTCCTCCTGCTCATAATGGTGAGTTATCTAAGGACAGATCTAATGAGCCTTACAAGAGAACTCATGTGGACAAGAGGATGTGTTTTCATTGTGGCATGGTTGGTCACATTTTTGTGAACTGTCCATCAAAGAACCAAGGGAAACGGCATGTTGTCTCACAGCCAGCCTTTATCCCTAAGTCACCAATAGTTAAACCTCCCAGAAGTCCAAAGCAGAATGTGGTGAAACCACCAGTACAACCTATGGGAAAACCTAAGATTAAATCTGAGGCCAAACCATCTGTTGCAAGAAAGGTAAAGCAACCTGCTGTACCTCGTGTGTCTACATCTGGTAGTACACGCACTGGTGAGAAATCTGTGGCTAGACTCTCTAAGCCACAAAGAAGAAGAAGGAATAAGAGGTTGAGAAAGCTGGAACAGCTGACTAAGACTCAATCAGGTGAAGCTTCCACAAGTTCACCGGCTGTGGTTAAGCCAAAGTCTACTGTTCTGGTTAAGAATCAAAAGAGATCCTGGAACAAGAAAGTTAAAAGTTCTCAATCTCCTGTTCCAAATTCATCCAAAGATTCACCAATTTCGAACAGTCATCATGACTGTGAGTTGAAAGAAGTAGTTTATTTTGAGAAGGATGGACGACCCAAGACCACAATGGCTTGGGTCTCCAAATCTAACTAATTCTTTTGTTACTCGTGCAGGGACGTCCGAAGGGTACTATCTCCAACCGCTGGTATGTAGATAGTGGATGCTCCCAGCACATGACAGGAAACATGGCCTTGCTTCAAGATGTTAAACCATTCAGAGGCGGCTATGTGGCCTTTGCCGGAGAAGCATAACCTGTTGAGTGTCTCCCAAATGTGTGACAAGGAGTACTCGGTGATGTTTGACAAGTCAGAATGTCTGATTCTCAAACAAGGTTTTAAGGTTCCCGAAGACTGGATTCTGATGAGAGCACCAAGATCAAACGACACTTATCAGATTGAAATGAGTGTGGCAAAAACCACCTCATCAGTTGCTACTTGTTTGCTTACAAAAGTGACAGAACTTGACTCCATCTTGTGGCACAGGAAACTCGGACATATTTCTTATTCGTAAAATGAATCATCTTGTCCGAAACGGTTTGGTAACCGGGGTTCCTAAGTTGAGGTTTACCGTTGCAGATGACTGTATGCCGTGTAAAAAGGGCAAACAGCAACGGAAGTCTCACAAGCCCAAGCTCCAAAACTCTATGGATACCCCTTTGGAGCTATTACACATGGATCTGTTTGGCCCCATAAGTATCAGGAGTATTGGAGGTAAGTCGTTCTGTCTAGTTGTAACTGATGATTTCTCACGTTTTTCTTGGGTGCATTTTTTAGGTACAAAAGACGAAACTACTGATATTCTTCAATACCTGATCCTGAGCTTGGAATCTCTTTGCAAGCTGAAAGTTAGAAGAATAAGGAGTGACAACGGAACTGAGTTCAAGAATAATTTGATGGAACTTTTCTGTCTCAAGAGAGGGATCCGTCACGAATTCAGCGTGCCGTACACACCTCAACAGAATGGAGTGCTGAATGGAAGAACAGAACACTGATCGAGACTGCAAGGACTATGCTGTCAGATGCAAAGCTTCCTGTCACTTTCTGGGCAGAAGCAGTTAATACAGCTTGTCACGTCTTAAACAGGGTTCTGGTTGTGAAAAGGCACAACAAGACATGTTATGAGTTGATCAACGTTCGACTTCCCAATCTTGATTACCTAGTTCCTTTTGGTAGTCCTTGTTCCTTGTTTCTACAGTACAAAGACCGCCAGTCTAAGTTTCATGCAAAAGAGGTGGAAGGCATCTTCTTAGGATACGTTGCCAACTCGCCTTGCAAGAGAATGTACAACATAGGAACTCGTACTGTCGAGGAATGGTTCGAAGTGGATTGTAGTAAATACAGCATTCCACCTGAACCAACAGGTTCAGCTTGGGGTTTTGATTATGATGCGCTATTCAAGTCCTTCAATCTTCCTGACTTATCTGATGAAGACGCCGCAAATGTCTATGATTTATTGCGTGGCGACAATGACTCCAGTTTTTCTACTCGTGCTACTGTACCAATTATAACTCCTGATTCCAATGCTGCATCTGCTTCTGGAACTCATGACAGTGATAACAGTGAAGGTGTTCATGTTGTTGGAGATGACGCTCAAGCCAATCCTAACACAATTATAGGAAATGAAGCTCCAGCTGATCTAATTAACATTGAATCTTCTTCCTCTGGAACACAGGAAATGGGGGAGTTAAGCACAAATCTAGATCCAGAAATTCAAGAACCAATTGTACCGGAGACGAAGGTGCATAGGAATCATCCAATCGACAACTTTATTGGTGATCCTTATGCCGGTGTTCAGACTCGTCATAGAACCATCACTGAGAACACCAGTCTTTACACAAAGATATTTGACACTGGTGTCATGGAAACATGTCTGCATGCTGCATTTGTGTCCCAGTTAGAGCCGAAGAATGTGAAGGAGGCTCTCACTGACAACTGCTGGATTGAGGCGATGCAGGATGAACTGTCTCAATTCCAAAAGTTGCATGTGTGGGATTTAGTTGACTTGCCAAAAGGCTTTCAGCCAATTGGTACCAGATGGGTGTTCAAATGCAAGACGGATGATCGTCATGTAGTTGTGAAGAACAAAGCAAGATTGGTTGTTCAGGGTTTTTATCAACAAGAGGGCTTGGATTACAATGAAGTATATGCCCCAGTTGCTAGAATTGAGGCCATTCGACTGTTCTTGGCTTATGCCACATATGTCGGCTTAAAGGTCTATCAACTTGATGTAAAGAGTGCTTTCCTTTATGGTAAGGTACATGAAGAAGTCTATGTCACTCAACCTCCCGGTTTTGAAGATCCGCATAATATCAATAAAGTGTACAAGCTCGACAAAGCACTTTATGGTCTTCATCAAGCACCGCGGGCATGGTATGAGACATTATCTAAGCATTTACTGTCTAATGGTTTCGACCGTGGACAGATTGACTCGACTCTCTTGTCACACCCCGACCGATGGCGGAATCATCGGGGCGGGACATGTAAGACTGTTCATAGCACATGGTTGACTAAATTGAAATATATTAAAGTCAAATTTGCATTACAATAAATCCAAGTACAAGATCAAATTCAAACAAGAAACATAAACAATTCATAAAATCTTGATTTATTTTGCTAAGTCCAAATCCTATGTTGAACACGTCTTGAATCAATCTCACATATTGGGGCCGGAAACATGAATAAAATAAAGTCAACTAAAAAGTTGGTGAGTATAACACAGTTGTATATAGATAGCATATAGTTGAAAACAAATCCTTTACATGACATGATAAATAAGGCGTTCATGGGGAGTAACTATTGTGTAACCAAATGTACAATCAAACCTTGTAACTAGCATGCAAAACAAAGTGTATTGTCGGTTTCAATCACCGCGTACCATGGGTGGGTTTGTCAGACTCAATAGATCCATCATTGAAAACCGTCGGCTTGTATAGTTAATGATTGCACATAAGAGCATACAAAGGTTAAACACACCTAGCACTCGGGCACAAAGCTCAAATTTTTGCACACATGTATGTAAATAGGATTTTTTTTGCACTTGTGTAGTTTGTGTAAATGTAAATGTGTAATGTGTAATGAGTATAGAGTTCATGTTCCACCCCAAAAGTAAAAACTATAAAAAGGGGCTATGTAAACTCACTTGGTATGGAAGTGAAGCTAACAAGGAATATAGATAGCAAAAAAGATCCTTGAAAAGCACACTTTAACCTAAATAGTAATATGCATTGAATCACATAGATGTATAAAGTTTAAAAATGAAAGTTGGATTTGTATATAAAACCATTGGTTTCTATTTAAAAAGGATTGAATAAAATATATAAAGTTTGAGGTAAAATATGTTTGAAACAATTTAATTAGGTTTGAATTAAATAAATAAGTGTATAACTATAGTTTATGAAATAATGTCAATATTAATTGTAATTAAGTATAAATAAATAAAACGATTTTGATTTAAAATGTAAAGTAAATAAGTCATCATTATTTATAAATTTTGTAACTTAATTATTTAAAATATCATTTAAGTGTAAGATGATAAATATAAATTTAATTTTTATAAACTTTTCAATAAATTACATTTATGCCAAGATTAAACTTTTAATCTATTTTTAAATACAGAAAACATATTTTTATAAAATCTGAAACATTTACTGATTAAAATATAAAAATTATAATTCTGTTAAAAATTCTGAGTCTAGCACGACCATGCCTCGGAAGGGCACGATCGTACTCAAGCCACGGGTGCGACCGCGCTAGTCGGGGCGCGACCGGGTTGATCAATCAGGAGCACAATCTAGACAAGTCATCAGGCACGACCGTGCCTTAGCCCGGCACGGTCGCGTCTATGATTTTTAGACACAACAGAGACTAGCCCAAAGGGCATGACAAGGTCTGGACGGATGACACGACCGCGCTAAACGAGGCACGGCCGCGCTAGATGATTAGCGCGACCGTGTCTATTCCAAATCAGACACGAATCGAGAGTTTCTTGTATTTTGAACACAGGAATTGTTAGGGCTTTTGATTAATGGGTTATTAAGAGTCTTTTCATATAACTTAATTGTATGGAAATCGAGTTTAAGCATGGGTTCGATTAAATCATTTTTATTAAAATATGATTTCTGATTCTGATCGAATTCTATAATGGAAGCCCAAATTGAATGAGGGCTTTTGATAACGTTACTGAAATGAGTGAGATGGAGAGTATACTTACCCTGAAACGTAACGAATCGATGAAGAACGACAGAGATGAGTTCCGGCGACGGAGGTAAAGGTTTCCGGTGACTTCGACTGCGATTCCGGCTAGGCCAGAGAGTCCAGAGTCTTGGAGAGAGCCGGGAGATGATAAATCCTTTCTTGATCGGGAGAATTTGGGTTCCAGGAGGAAGACTCGAGTTTTGTTTGAATTGCTTGAGAGAGAATTCGAGATTGATGGAGAAAAACTGAGGCGTTGAGTAATTGAAAATGGTATAACTCGCGTTAAAGGAAAAGAAACGTAATCGGATTTGAAATTCGAACGATTGAGCGTTTTGAAATCACATTTACGTTTCGACTGTTTCGCAGGCGCGACCGTGCCAAGATTGGCGCGACCGTGCTTAGGAACCGGGCGCGATCGTTCCAGGACCAGCCGCGCGATCGTGCCGAGGCACTTAGCGCGACCGTGCTAGAACGAAGCACGACCGTGCTAACTAGGGTTTCTTGATAAATTTTCAACTTTAGTCCTTGACTTTTCAGATTTTATAAATTTGAAATATATAGTTACTTGTATAGCGTTTATGTGCATATAATCGAGTAAAACTTGCGAACTTGTATAGAATCATTGCATTTTATTTACCGCGGGAAAAATATTGAGACATTGCACGAGTATAGAACTTGAAATTTCATTACATTGAATTGAAATATGAATACTAAAAATCAGAAATGTTACAGTCTCCCCATGTTGAGAGAATTTCGTCCCGAAATTTAGCTAGAGGAAACAACATTAATAGTAAAAAGATGAGGGTACTTGAGCTTCATTTGGTCTTCTCGTTCCCAAGTGTACTCAGGACCACGCTTAGACTCCCAACGAACTTTGACGATAGGAATACGACTTCGCTTGAGTTGCTTGACTTCACGATCCATAATTTCCACCGGCTTCTCAACGAAGTGCATCGTTTCATCAATGCGCACGTCGTCAAGCGGTATATGGAGATTTTCATCAGCGAGACACTTCTTTAGATTAGATATATGAAATGTAGGATGCACATTGCCAAGAGATGGAGGTAACTCGAGCTTGTAAGCCACTTTCCCAATCCTTTCAAGAATTTTGAATGGACCAACATAACGAGGTGATAACTTGCCTTTCTTTCCAAAATGGATCACACCCTTCCATGGAGATACCTTAAGAAGAACGAGATCACCGACTTGAAATTCCAAGGGTTTTCGACGTTTGTCGGCATAACTCTTTTGCCGACTCCTCGCTACTCGAATATTGTCACGGATTTGAATAATTTTGTCGGAAGTTTCTTGAATTAACTCGGGACCGGTGATTTGTGCTTCACCAATCTCGTTCCAACAGATCGGAGAACGACACTTGCGACCATAGAGAGCTTCGAATGGAGCCATGTTGATACTTGTGTGGTAGCTATTGTTATAAGAAAACTCAATAAGGGATAAATGTGAATCCCAATTGCCACCAAAATCGATTACACAAGCTCTAAGCATGTCTTCAAGAGTTTGGATTGTTCGCTCGGTTTGGCCATCAGTTTGGGGATGGTAAGCCGTGCTCAAATCCAAACGAGTACCAAGAGCAGATTGGAGAGATTGCCAAAATCGAGAAGTGAACCGAGCGTCTCTATCAGATATTATGTTCAAGGGAACACCATGACGGCTCACAATTTCATCAATGTAAATTCGGGCAAGTTTCTCCACTTTGAAGTCTTCACGAATAGGCAAAAAGTGGGCAGATTTGGTGAGTCGATCAATGATCACCCAAATACTATCATAACCACTCGAGGTGCGAGGGAGCTTGGTAATGAAATCCATAGCTAAATTCTCCCATTTCCACACGGGAATTTCCGGTTGTTCAAGCAAACCAGAAGGACGCTGATGTTCGGCTTTGACTTTGGAGCAAGTTAAGCATTTGGCAACATAAAGAGCAATGTCCTTCTTCATACCGGGCCACCAATAAAGCTGACGAAGATCTTGGTACATTTTATCCGCACCAGGATGAATAGAATAACGAGTCTTATGAGCCTCGTTCATGAGAATTGCACGGAGATCATCGCGATCGGGAACCCAAATACGGTTCAAGTAATATAGTAAGCCATTGGGTTTAGATTCAAGAAGAAGTTCAACACCACACGACATTTCTTCATACATGTTACCCTCGGTAACCGAGACGTGTTGAGCTTCCAGGATACGGGTTTGAATATCGGATTGAATACGGGCACAATGAAGCATAACATGGTCCTTTCGACTCAAGGCATCGGCTACAACATTCGCTTTGCCGGGATGGTAACGAATCTCGCAGTCGTAGTCGTTAAGGAGTTCGACCCAACGTCGTTGCCACATATTGAGTTCTTTTTGGTTGAAGATATGTTGAAGACTTTTGTGGTCGGTGAATACCACACATTTCGTGCCATATAGGTAGTGTCTCCAAATCTTTAACGCGAATACGACCGCACCCAACTCGAGGTCGTGCGTCGTATAATTCTTTTCATGAATTTTGAGTTGTCTTGATGCATAAGCGATCACTTTGCCTCGTTGCATGAGGACACAACCAAGACCTTGGTTAGAAGCATCACAATAGACAACTAGATCATCATTTCCATCGGGGAGAGTCAAGATGGGAGCATTGCACAACTTTTGCTTAAGAGTTTGGAAAGCTTCTTCTTGCTTCGGTCCCCATTCATAAGCTTTACCCTTATGGGTCAAGGCGGTAAGAGGGACAGCAATCTTTGAGAAGTTTGAGATGAAACGACGATAATAACCCGCAAGACCAAGGAACGAACAAACTTCGGTAGGAGTCTTCGGGGCATTCCAATTCTTAACCGTTTCAATCTTAGCAGGATCAACATGAATACCCTTGTCGTTGACGATGTGACCAAGAAATTGAACTTCTTTTAACCAAAATTCACATTTGGAGAACTTGGCATATAGTTGTTCTTTCTTTAAAAGGTCCAAAACCAATCTAAGGTGTTCTTCATGGTCGGCTTTAGTCTTGGAATAGATTAAGATATCGTCAATGAAAACGATCACGAATTTATCAAGGTACGGTTTGCACACACGATTCATGAGGTCCATGAAAACTGCGGGTGCATTGGTTAATCCAAAAGGCATAACCATGAACTCGTAATGACCATACCTTGTTCGGAAAGCAGTCTTAGGAATGTCATCTTCTTGAACACGGAGCTGATGATAACCAGATCGAAGATCAATCTTCGAGAAACACGTAGAACCTTGAAGTTGATCAAAGAGATCATCGATTCTAGGCAAAGGATAGCGATTCTTGATAGTAAGCTTATTGAGTTCGCGATAGTCAATACACATGCGAAATGATCCATCCTTCTTCTTTACAAATAAGACGGGTGCACCCCACGGTGAATGACTCGGGCGAATGAACCCTTTATCGGAGAGTTCTTGAAGTTGACTTGCGAGCTCTTGCATTTCGGAAGGTGCAAGACGATAAGGAGCTCTAGCAACAGGGTTAGCTCCGGGCATGAGATCAATACGGAACTCGACTTGACGAACGGGAGGAAGACCGGATAAATCTTTAGGAAACACTTCGGGAAAATCTCGAATAATGGGAATGTCTTGGATACTCTTCTCCTTGACATCCTTTTGAACAATATGAGCTAGGAAGGCGATGTACTTCTTTCGCAAGTACTTTTGAGCAGTAGTACAAGACATCAATTTAAGACCCTTGCAAGGCTTTTCACCAAAACTTAAGGTTTCTCCCGAAGGTAGCGGAATTCGGATGCACTTTTCAAAGCAAATAACTTCGGCATGATGATTTGATAGCCAATCCATACCTATGATAATGTCAAAGCTTCCTAGTGGCATTGGAATAAGGTTGATTGGGAATGCATGATCATTAAGTTCTAAAGAGCAATCATAGATAATACACTCAATTGTAAGGGAGTCACCATTTGCTATTTCAACGGTGAAGGTTTTCTCTAATTGGGATCGTGTCTTTGCAAGTAAAGGCTCAAAATTAAGTGACACAAAACTTTTATCGGCACCGGTATCGAACAAAATGGAGGCATATTGACTATTAACAAGGAACGTACCATTAACCACGTCGTTGTTGGCTTGAGCTTCGTTGGCGTTAATGTTGAAAGCACGCCCACGAGCTCCACCTTGTCTAGTATTTGCGAGCCTTGGACATAGATTACGAAAATGATTCGGGTCACCACACTCATAACAAGCACGCCCATTAGCAATGGCGGGAGCACCTTGATTAGCCACTTGAGGTACGGTTTGGTTTGGAGGGTTGACTTGGCCCGTAAGGGCTTTGGTCCTATAAACATTAACCGTATGACCATATCTCCCACAATAAGTACAAAGGCGACATGGGATGTTTTGGGGATGATGATAGTTGCAGGTGGCACAAAGTGGGTAAATTCCACCATATGGCTTTTTGACTGGTGCTTGAACCATAGGTGCAGCTTGGTTCACGGGAACAGCAGGAGTAACCACAGCAAAATTTCTAACCTTCCTCTTTCTAGTGTTGCGAGAGGGCTCGGTTGTAGCTTCTTTGGTGTGGTTAGGAGGGGCTACGGTTTCAGCAACTTTCTTAGAACCCTTTTTGGTAAGAGTTCCAGCTTTAATATGATTATCGGTTAGGGTAGCAGACAGGCGGATGGCATCTTCCAAAGTAGCAGGATTTCTACCTAAGACAGTATCTTGAATTTGTCTTGGTAGCCCACCAATGTACTTTTCGATGCAACGAGATAATGGAGTGACCATGTGGGGCACAAGAAGACTCAATTCATGGAACCGAGTTGTGTAAGCCAAGTGTTCCCCACTATCTTGGGCAAGATCCCAAAATTCGGCCTCTAACTTCTTCACTTCATTGCGAGGACAGAACTCCTCGGTCATAAGCCTTTTGACCTCATCCCAAGGTAAGGCCATAGTTACATCAACACCCCTATTCCTTTTCTCCCCATTCCACCATGTAAGTGCTCGCTTTTGAAGGACACTAGTAGCATGACGAACACGGAGGTTGTCGGGACAGTCACTATTGAGAAAGGTATTCTCAATACTTTCGAACCATTGGAGGAGTCCGGTAGCTCCTTCGGTTCCATAAAACTTTAGGGGATTGCACGAATTGAAGTGCTTGAAGGTGCATTGGGATGGATTACCACCATTTCCACCATTACCACCATTATTACCACTATTGCTTCCATTGCCATTAGTGGCACCATTGGCTTGGGTGAGTTGTGTCACCAATTGAGTAAGGATAGCAGCAATGTCGGAGTTGGCGTTAGCGGCGGGAGCACGACGAGGAGGCATTCTACAGATTTGAAACACAAGACAAGAGAGATTGTAAGAACTTATGAGAATTGCTAGGATTTAATAGAATGAGATAACAAAATAAAAGATAGATAATCATAGTTTGGATTGTACTCAAAAGTGACAAAAATTCACTTGAATACTAAGGCATATTAAGGTTAATTTAAACTCATATAATTTTCAAGGAGACATGCTTTAGCCTATAGGTAAACACTCATCTCGGGAGTTCCCAGGAAAGCATACGGGTCCCTCGGTTGATTGGGATTTATGCGAAATGCTTTCCTAGACAGAAAACCCAAAATACAGGTGTCACCCTTCCAGATTGCACGTGTCCTCAAATAATTTAACAAGTTTAAAAACCTCAACGAAGAAATAAAAATTTTATTTAAAGATTTTTGTTTCAAGAATTTTCCACATGCTTAGAAAGGATAAAGATAGAAAAAGAAGATAAGAATAATAAGAGGTTTAGGCCATAGGAAAGGATGTTATTTATTTAATTATTATTTAAGAATATCCTAATAAGTCATGCATTTCTAACAAAGAAGGTAGCAAATATAATAATAATTAATCAGGGTAAGCATGTAGCACATAGCACAAAATCATGAAGCATAACATAAGTGGGTGTCCTAAAGTTATAGTCTAGGTCAAGATGTCTAATAACCTAAATCCCTATAACCAAGGCTCTGATACCAATCTGTCACACCCCGACCGATGGCGGAATCATCGGGGCGGGACATGTAAGACTGTTCATAGCACATGGTTGACTAAATTGAAATATATTAAAGTCAAATTTGCATTACAATAAATCCAAGTACAAGATCAAATTCAAACAAGAAACATAAACAATTCATAAAATCTTGATTTATTTTGCTAAGTCCAAATCCTATGTTGAACACGTCTTGAATCAATCTCACATATTGGGGCCTGAAACATGAATAAAATAAAGTCAACTAAAAAGTTGGTGAGTATAACACAGTTGTATATAGATAGCATATAGTTGAAAACAAATCCTTTACATGACATGATAAATAAGGCGTTCATGGGGAGTAACTATTGTGTAACCAAATGTACAATCAAACCTTGTAACTAGCATGCAAAACAAAGTGTATTGTCGGTTTCAATCACCGCGTACCATGGGTAGGTTTGTCAGACTCAATAGATCCATCATTGAAAACCGTCGGCTTGTATAGTTAATGATTGCACATAAGAGCATAGAAAGGTTAAACACACCAAGCACTCGGGCACAAAGCTCAAATTTTTGCACACATGTATGTAAATAGGATTTTTTTTGCACTTGTGTAGTTTGTGTAAATGTAAATGTGTAATGTGTAATGAGTATAGAGTTCATGTTCCACCTCAAAAGTAAAAACAATAAAAAGGGGCTATGTAAACTCACTTGGTATGGAAGTGAAGCTAACAAGGAATATAGATAGCAAAAAAGATCCTTGAAAAGCACACTTTAACCTAAATAGTAATATGCATTGAATCACATAGATGTATAAAGTTTAAAAATGAAAGTTGGATTTGTATATAAAACCATTGGTTTGTATTTAAAAAGGATTGAATAAAATATATAAAGTTTGAGGTAAAATATGTTTGAAACAATTTAATTAGGTTTGAATTAAATAAATAAGTGTATAACTATAGTTTATGAAATAATGTCAATATTAATTGTAATTAAGTATAAATAAATAAAACGATTTTGATTTAAAATGTAAAGTAAATAAGTCATCATTATTTATAAATTTTGTAACTTAATTATTTAAAATATCATTTAAGTGTAAGATGATAAATATAAATTTAATTTTTATAAACTTTTCAATAAATTACATTTATGCCAAGATTAAACTTTTAATCTATTTTTAAATACAGAAAACATATTTTTATAAAATCTGAAACATTTACTGATTAAAATATAAAAATTATAATTCTGTTAAAAATTCTGAGTCTAGCACGACCGTGCCTCGGAAGGGCACGATCGTACTCAAGCCACGGGCGCGACCGCGTTAGTCGGGGCGCGACCGGGTTGATCAATCAGGAGCACAATCTAGACAAGTCATCAGGCACGACCGTGCCTTAGCCCGGCACGGTCGCGTCTATGATTTTTAGACACAACAGAGACTAGCCCAAAGGGCATGACAAGGTCTGGACGGATGACACGACCGCGCTGCTAGTCGACACGACCGCGCTAAACGAGGCACGGCCGCGCTAGATGATTAGCGGGACCGTGTCTATTCCAAATCAGACACGAATCGAGAGTTTCTTGTATTTTGAACACAGGAATTGTTAGGGCTTTTGATTAATGGGTTATTAAGAGTCTTTTCATATAACTTAATTGTATGGAAATCGAGTTTAAGCATGGGTTCGATTAAATCATTTTTATTAAAATATGATTTCTGATTCTGATCGAATTCTATAATGGAAGCCCAAATTGAATGAGGGCTTTTGATAACGTTACTGAAATGAGTGAGATGGAGAGTATACTTACCCTGAAACATAACGAATCGATGAAGAACGGCAGAGATGAGTTCCGGCGACGGAGGTAAAGGTTTCCGGTGACTTCGACTGCGATTCCGGCTAGGCCAGAGAGTCCATAGTCTTGGAGAGAGCCGGGAGATGATAAATCCTTTCTTGATCGGGAGAATTTGGGTTCCAGGAGGAAGACTCGAGTTTTGTTTGAATTGCTTGAGAGAGAATTCGAGATTGATGGAGAAAAACTGAGGCGTTGAGTAATTAAAAATGGTATAACTCGCGTTAAAGGAAAAGAAACGTAATCGGATTTGAAATTCGAACGATTGAGCGTTTTGAAATCACATTTACGTTTCGACTGTTTCGCAGGCGCGACCGTGCCAAGATTGGCGCGACCGTGCTTAGGAACCGGGCGCGATCGTTCCAGGACCAGCCGCGCGATCGTGCCGAGGCACTTAGCGCGACCGTGCTAGAACGAAGCACGACCGTGCTAACTAGGGTTTCTTGATAAATTTTCAACTTTAGTCCTTGACTTTTCAGATTTTATAAATTTGAAATATATAGTTACTTGTATAGCGTTTATGTGCATATAATCGAGTAAAACTTGCGAACTTGTATAGAATCATTGCATTTTATTTACCGCGGGAAAAATATTGAGACATTGCACGAGTATAGAACTTGAAATTTCATTACATTGAATTGAAATATGAATACTAAAAATCAGAAATGTTACATCTCTTCATACAGAAAGCAGGAGGTGACATTCTTCTTGTGCAAGTATATGTCGACGACATTATCTTTGGGTCGACCAATGAAGGGATGTGTAGGGAATTCGAGAAGGTGATGAAGTCCAAGTTTGAAATGAGCAATATGGGTGAACTGTCATTCTTTCTAGGTCTGCAAGTCAGTCAAAGAGAGAATGGTATTTATCTACATCAAACTAAGTACGTGCAGGACATCTTGTCAAAATACAAGATGAGTGATAGCACTACGTATGGCACACCAATCACAGTCAATCATGGTTTGCATCCCGACAGAGATGGAAAGGATGTGGATAGCAGGTTGTACCGTGGGATGATCAGATCACTTATGTATCTCACAGCTTCAAGACCCGATATAATGTTTGCTGTATGTTTGTGCTCAAGGTTTCAGTCACAACCGAAGGAGTCACATATGATAGCCGTGAAGAGAATTTTCAGATACCTAAAAGGGAAACCCCGATTAGGTCTTTGGTACTCCAAGCAGCAGTCATTTGACTTCAAAGCCTACACTGATTCAGATTATGGCGGTTGTAACCTTGACAGAAAGTCAACTTCTGGTGGATGTCAATTCTTAGGAGACAGACTGGTCTCCTGGCAGTGTAAGAAGCAGTCAACGGTTTCTGTCTCAACTTGTGAAGCAGAGTACATTGCTGCAGCTAGCGGTTGTTCTCAGATATTGTGGATTCAGCAGCAATTGCGAGACTACGGCTTGAAGTTCACTGTAACTCCTCTATTCATTGACAACAATGCCACCATGTCCATCACAGATAACCCGGTGAAACATTCCAAAACTAAACATATAGAGATTCGCCATCATTTCATCCGTGATTGTGCTGAAAAGCATTTAATTGAACTTGTAAAAGTTCACACGGATGACAATCTTGCTGACCTTTTCACAAAGACATTTGATCGATCCCGTTTTGAGCATCTTGTCAACTTGATAGGAATGTTCAATCCTGAGTGAAAACTAAGTTTTCTTAAATCATTTCAATTCATGGAAGTTAAATTTTCAATTCTTTTAAATTTTCTGTACAGTTCTTTTAGTTTTTAAAATATTTTACAAAAACCAAAAACAAAATGGAAAATGGAGAAAAAAAAAATTAAAGTTAACTTGAGAAAAGAGGAAATGATAGTACATCAGAAATGATCTAAACACCACAGACTGCTTATATGGGAAATGATTGCGTCATGCTTACTTATCTGATTAAAATTATTATGTTTTTAATCTGTTTATTTACAAGTAATTTGAATTGTCAGTAGGCTGTATGCGTCTTTGAATCACTAGTAGTGGAAACTAAATCTAAATTACAACTGTGATTTGAACCAATGTTTGCAAGCGTGTGTGAGTAAAAGATTAGAAAAGATCACTATCAGATAAAAGATGTTAGATTTTGACAATAATTTTCTTTTGAGATCAGTTTCGGGTTATGTTGTTAGCACAATTAATGCGGTTCATCTCACTGCCCATACTCATAAGTATGCAAGGAGAGATTGAATCAAGACATGTCTCTACATTAACCGTTGAGCATGTATTCACCTTTGAATCACTCCTGATTCATTGAAATCAAATCCAGATAAAAGTTGGATCCCCTTACCCTATAATCAAACACCATGTTCATTATCCCGAATCATTATACCGATATTCAAAGAAGAAAATCACATGAAACCAAGACAAATGAATCACTCGATTCTGAATCTTATGATTCCTGATAATCCTCATGGATTCTGCTTGATTTTTCTGTGCTAATAGATGTAACTTCATTCTGAAAATTAAGAAAATAATTGAAAATAATCTTAGATGCCTTGAAGATAGTGCAAAATATCATAGCATCTCAGTGGGGTACACGTTGTATATCTTATAATTAATACCTTAATACACAAGAACATGATACAAAGATGCGTATAGTTTCAAATCTTATAATATTGTCAACTTGAATTACTTGTTTATGTGCTTATTACGTATGAATAAAGAGTAATACATGACATGATCCCATATTCTTTGATGTTTATTTTGTATCGTTTTTGCTAAAAGATAGTCTGATATGATCCTTTGCTCGTGTCTCTGATCAAAAATAGTTTGTGTGAATACTTGTATATTTCTATGAGAAAAGATCAAAAATATTTTAAGTTTATGCATAGTTCAACTTTATTCAGAAAAGCCAAAAATATTTGTATTTAACCTTCTTGAATTGATTTTGAATCCTCTTGATTGAACGCTTTTATCTTGTTCGTTATTTGACTTAAAATCTTCATAATTTGAGTTGAAACTGTGCGCACATAAGAGTCTCTGCGTACTTGATAAGTGCGCATGAGGTAAACCCTGCGTACTTAACAAGTACGCAAGACTTAAGTCATGCGTACTTAGTAAGTACGCAGGAGTTAAATCCTGCACACTTAGTAAGTACGCACGACCAATATGTGTTGGGTATAAATACAGGACTTAGACAATTTTTTAGGGTTTATCACTTTCAAATCGTTTTTCTCCTGTGCTATTCCCTCCGAGCATTTTCCTCAAAAATTTCGAGTGTTCCAACCGGATTTTTCATCCCAATCACATTGTCATCTTCGTATTTCATCTCAGTGGTGAGACTATAGGCCAATTCCATCCATCGATTCTTGACATTTGGACCGATTTTTGACTTAGAAAATATTAGGTTAAATCCGATACATTTTGGGGTAAAATGGGGTTGTTTGGGTAACTTATTATCTGTAACAAGCGAATAGGAAGCCTTAATCGATTCCCTAATCATCTCCTGGTCCTCGATTGATCCGTCGGTTGAAGTTGAACCGACAGTGGGTCGGCGACCAGTCTAGGTCAAAAATTGAACTAGGTTAAGCAGTGTGTGGTGTTGATAATGGTACCATAGGTTAGAATCCTTGATTCTGACCTAGTGGCGACCTAATCAATCCACGTTTTGAACGAATTACAAGTTTTGGAAATTTTTGCTAAGGGTTGTTCTTGCGCACTTAGCAAGTACGCAAGAAATACTTCTTGCGTACGCAAGAGGAAAATCCTGCGCACTTGCTAAGTGTGCAGGACCAACACTTAGAAATTTTTCCTAAGTCTGAAAATTTTTTCAAAGTGTAACTACTATACTATGTCATGTGTGTCTACTTCCGGTGTTATAAGTTGTTCTGAATATGTTTTCTGTGTGTGCTTGCAGGCTATGGCTCGTGCATTCACTGACGAATTCAACCTATTGGCTAACACCGAACCAGAATGGAAAGGCGCAGCCTTGCAATACAGGGAGATAGTGGATTTTCTAAACAGATCAAGGATAAGTTATGCAATCTCAGCAAACCCAACAGTCTCAAGACCTTACCTGGAGCAATTCTGGGAGACTGCAGAGCACAATTGCACGGTGTCTCCTAATGTCATAAGGGCTACCGTTGACGGTCGGGCTATTTCTATCTTTGAGGATACAATAAGGAGAGTATTGCAGTTCGGAGACCTTGCCACCGACCCGACATCCTATCCAGATTACTACGTGGATGGGTGTTGGAGGCACAGAATGGGATATGTCGGGGCTAGGGACTATGCTTCTTACAAGAAGATGTGGGTATTGGATCAATGGCGTTACTTTGCCCACATCATGATCGTGTGCATCTCATCCAGGAAAGCAGGGAAAGATGCCATAGGTCATGACCTTGCAGCGGCCATGGTGGGCCTGTCTCTCAATCGGGGCTACAACTTCTCTCGCTATATCTTCAAAGCACTCAATGACCAGATAAATACAACAGAGAGGTTCAGGTTCCTTTTGTACCCGAGGTTTGTGCAGCTCCTGATCGATGATGCATTGCCAAACCTACGTGCTATCGGGGAGAGACTGCAGGTAAAGAGGGTGGACAAGAGAGTCTTTGCTCAGTTTCTAAAGCCAGGCAGTGTAGAACCTACCCCTGCGCACACTGAACTCTTTGGCCACCTACTGAATGAAGCATACGTCGCTCCTGAAGATTGGAACTGGTATAGTCCCAACTCAGCACCAGAGATGAATGATGACTCTGGTGAAGAGCAAGAGGAAGAGCATGATGATGATGAAGGTGATGATGAAGGTGATGTTGGTGGTGCTGAGGAATCCGATTCGGAGGCAACAGAATCAGATTCTTCTGATTCCGATGACGCACCATCACAGGCACATCCGAGAAGGTCGGTACAGGTAACCCTGCCTGTGTCGTCCTCAAAAAGAAAACGACAAAGCTCGAGCAGCGAATACGAGCCGGATTCCGACTCTGACGCTGCTCTACAAAGAAAAAGGCGTGAGAGTGCCAGCAAGGAAAGGGGCGATAGGCAAGAGGTTGCTATCCCCAGGGTGGAAGAGATTCCGACTGTGCAGCCAGTACAAGTTGAAGCTGCCCGTCCAGAGTCAGAATCTACCCTGCCAGCACGACAACTGTTTAGAAGGAGGAGAAGGCTACTGGTACAAGCAGATGTGGCAGTCACGGTGGTCACAGAGGTGATTCCTGTGACGGTGACCTCCCTACTCCAACCGTCCAGGTGATGGTGACTGCTCCACTTCTCATGGAGTCAGTCACCATCACCCCAACCATAACTCCCATCATTTCATCCCCCATCCCAACACCCACCAAAGAGCCGTCAGGTCAACCCTTTAACTACGGTGATTTCTCACAGGGGTTCGACTTTGACACAATTTTCTCTTCCCCCATCCACAACGCCGAAGCCTCATCGTCTAGGCATCCGGATCCAAATGAAGCTAGGATCGATGTGCTAGAAACCCAAGTTGCTGGCTTGTTGAAGACTATTCAAAAGTCAAAAGAGGATTCTGATGCTCAACAAGCACAGATAAATCTCTGGCGGATGAAGTTAGGATTCTGCGTAGCTAGAGAATGGGGACTGATGAACGGTTGAAGAATGTCATGGCACAGAATGAACTGTTGATGAAGACTAATGACATGATTCTAGCTCACAGGACTTCCCTGGAGCTAAGGTTGGATCTACAAAGGAAGGAGCACGCAGCTATGGTCAAATTAGTTGGTGAACTGACCGCGAAGCTAGGTGCTCAGGGGGAGAAGGAGACGGAGAAGGAGACAGAGAAAGAGAAAGAGAAAGAAAAAGAAAAGAAATCCACCGGTGCCGAGTCTTGTCATCCAGTCGATCTGACTAAGGATGATGATAAAGACAAGGATCCTAGTGGAGGTGAGCACCTAGCTTTGGCGATTGTGCCCATCTCTTCTGTTCCATTGGCTGAGGGGGAGTCTACTCAGCAAGAGGGTGGTGATACCTCAGGTGGTGGTGGCGGAGATAAAGGGAAGTCAGCGGCTGATGTGCTCAAGGACTTATCTGATGATGAGATCCTCTATTTAGAGCCTGACTATTCCAAAGAGGCACATATCGATGCTCTCCTTAATCTGGAAGAAAGAGAGATCGACTCTGGTGATGACTGGAACGATGATGACGATGATGTGGTAATTGAGATTCCCAAGGGCGACGGGGAAGGAGAGTACGAGTTAGAGGATGGTGAGATCTTTGAAGTACCATCGCTTGAATCTCTGCTCGACACAGGCTCAGTTGACACGACAAGTAAAGTTGAAACTACAACTGAAGCCTCCCCGGTCGACCCTATACCTGTGGACCCCGAGGCACAAAAAGAGAAAGACATGCCTTCTGCATCTACAAAGGGTCCAGCTCAAGTGTGGAAAAAGACGTCTATCACAGACAAGCACGGAGCGACAGGTATGATCTTAGCTGTTAGGTTTGAGGAGGACAAGCAGTTGTTCGCCATCAAAAGATCTAGGGGGGGTTCAATACTTGAAACCCACCAGTGAGGCGTTCAACTCTTTGCCCAAGTACGACCTAGTTAACCTCGCAAACCGCGATCTGCTAAGTCACTCGAATCATGCAGTAGCAATGGGTTTGTGGGTAACACTACAGCGGGAAGCAAGATCAGAGAAATTTGAATACCTCAAGCCTCAGGTGCCCAGAAGAGTCAAGGATAAGCACGCTGTGCATCCTGTGACTAAGAAGCCCATAAAGAGATTGGTATACAAGCCAGTGCGATGTGAAACTAAGATTCCCCTGAGCAACTTTTACTTGAGAATAGGTTAAGCATTTTGCAACATAGATAGTGATATGGTTTTTTATTCCTATCCACCACTAATTGGCTTTTAGGTTTTTATGGATTTTATCGCTTCCAGGATGCATTGTATACTTAGATTTATGGGCTTCCTCGAGGATATTTTCACGTAAGTCTCCATAGATAGGAATCCAGATTCTCTTATTCATTCTAAGAATATCATTATTGCCTTTGACCAGTTGATCAATCATTCCTCCCAAACCTTCGTTCTCAAGGATCGGTTCTTGTAAGTCAATCTTTTGGGATTCCTTAATACGAGTAATAAGATGGATTTGAAGATCGAGTCTTAAATGTCACACCCCGACCGATGGCGGAATCATCGGGGCGGGACATGTAAGACTGTTCATAGCACATGGTTGACTAAATTGAAATACATTAAAGTTAAATTTCCATTACAAATAATCCAAGTACAAACCAAATTTAAACAAGAAACATAAAACAACTCATAAAATTTTTGATTTAAATTGCTAAGTCCAAATCCTATATTGAGCACGTCTTGAATCATTCTCACATATTAGGGCCTGAAACATGAATAAAATAAAGTCAACTAAAAAGTTGGTGAGTATAACACAGTTGAAAATAGATAGCATATAGTTGAAAACAAATCCTTTACAAAACATGATAAAATAAGGCATTTATGGGGAGCAGCTATTGTGTAACCATGTACAACCAAACCTTGTAACTAGCATGCAAAAATTGTGTTGTCGGTTTCAATCACCGCGCACCATGGGTGGGTTTGTCAGACTCAATAGATCTATCATTGAAAACCGTCGGCTTGTATAGTTAATGATTGCACATAATCGCATACAAAAGTTAGCACAACTAGCACTCGGGCACAAAGCTCAAAATTTGCACACATGTATGTAAATAGGATTTTTGCACTTGTGTTGTTTGCGTAAATGTAAATGTGTAATGTGTATAGAGTTCATGTTCCACCCCAAAATTGTAAAAGAGTAAAAAGGGGTTGTGAATACTCACTTGGTATGGAGATGTAGCTAACAAAGAGCATAAATGAAATAAGGGTTCTTGATACGCACGGGTTAACCTAGATAGTAATGTATATTGAATCAAATCGGTGTACAAAGTTTAAGTCTAACATTGAAGGTTGAATTTGTGTATAAAAAGTAATAAATGAAATATATAAAGTTGTAGTAACCATTTTTGGAACATTTGATTAAAGTTTGGAATTTAAATAATAAAACAGAATTCTTATAAAATTGTTGATTATGAAAATAATGCATGTGTTAAATGTAAATTAATAAATAAGTAAATGATTATAGTTTATGAAATAATGTAAATATTGATTGTAATTAAGTATAAATAAATAAATGATTTTTGTTTAAATATTAAATAAATAATTATTATCTTATTTATTTATTTATAAACTTGTAACTTAATCATTTAAAACATTATTTAAGTGTAAGATAAATATAAATTTAATTTTTTTATAAAATTTTAAATAAATAATATTTATCTCTTCAAATACAGAAAACATATTTTTATAAAATTTGAAACATTTATTGATCGAAAAATATAAAATTATAATTCTGTTACAATTTCTGAGTCACACACGACCGTGCCTCGGAAGGGCACGATCGTGCTCAAGCCACGGGCGCGACCGCGCTAGTCGGGGCGCGATCGGGTTGATCAACAGAGGGCACAAACTAGACCAGTCAATAGGCACGACCGTGCCTTGGCCCGGCACGGTCGTGTCTATGATTCTTAGACACAACAGAGACTAGCCCAAAGGGCATGACTAGGTCTAGACAGGAGGGCACGACCGCGCTGCTACTCGGCACGACCGCGTTTCATGAGGCACGGCCGCGCCTAATGATTAGCGCGACCGTGTCTCTTTCAAGTCAGACACGAATTGAACAATTTTTGTATTTATAACGATGGAATTGATAGGGCTTTTGATTACTGAGTTATTACGAGTCTTTTCATATAATTTAATTGCATGTAAATCGTGTTTAAGTATGGATTCGATTAAATCTTTTCTTATTAAAATAATCATTCTGTTTCGGACGATTTCTGTAATGAAAGCCCAGATTGATAGGGGCTTTTGATATATGGACCGAAACGAAAGGGAGGGATGATTCAATTACCTCAAACAAAAAGGAATTGATAGTGATTGGTAGAAGGGAGTTCCGACGACGGCAAGATTTGCTTCCGGCGGCTTCTGCTGTGATTCCGGCTGCTCCAACCCTTCGGAAACCTTAGAGATGATCGGAGGATCGAGTTCCTTGATTAATTGGTAGCAATTGGATCGAGAATGGAGGTTTGAGGCTTGGGAGATAATTTGGACGGTTTCTTGAGAGTAAAATGTAATTGAATTGATAAAACTTGTATTGGACTGAGATATTTTCCTTGACAATGAAAATGAAACGTAATCGGGTTTGAATTCGAACGATCGAGCGTTTTGAAATCACATTTACATTTTGACAGTTACGCAGGCGCGACCGTGCCCAAGAGAGGCGCGACCGTGCTTAGGCACCGGGCGCGATTGTTCCAAGACCAGTCGCGCGATTGTGCCGAGGCACTTGGCGCGACCGTGCCAGGACGAAGCACGACCGTGCTAATTAGGGTTTCTTGATAAATTTTCAACTTTAGTCCTTGACTTTTCAGGTTTGATTAGTTTGAAATAAATAGTTACTTGTATAGCGTTTAAGTGTATATAATCGAGCAAAACTTTTAAATTTGTATTGAATCATTGCATTTAGTTTACGGTAAGCAAAATAATAAGACAGTGCACGAGTATTGCGTTCGAAATTGCATTACATTGAATTGAAAATATGAATACTAAAATCAGAAATGTTACAGTCTCCCCATGTTGAGAGAATTTCGTCCCGAAATTTAGCTAGAGGAAACAACAGTATAAATAAAAAGATGAGGGTACTTGAGCTTCATTTGGTCTTCTCGTTCCCAAGTGAACTCAGGACCACGCTTAGATTCCCAACGAACTTTGACAATAGGAATGCGACTTCGCTTGAGCTGTTTGACTTCACGATCCATAATTTCTACCGGCTTCTCAACGAAGTGCATCGTTTCATCAATGCGCACGTCGTCAAGCGGTATATGGAGATTTTCATCAACGAGACACTTCTTCAGATTAGATACATGAAATGTAGGATGCACATTGCCAAGAGATGGAGGTAACTCGAGCTTGTAGGCCACTTTCCCAATCCTTTCAAGGATCTTGAATGGACCAACATAACGAGGTGCTAACTTGCCTTTCTTTCCAAAGCGGATCACACCCTTCCATGGAGACACCTTAAGAAGAACAAGATCACCGACTTGGAATTCCAAGGGTTTTCGACGTTTGTTGGCATAACTCTTTTGCCGACTCCTCGCTACTCGTATATTATCACGGATTTGAATAATCTTGTCGGATATTTCTTGAATTAACTCGGGACCGGTGATTTGTGCTTCACCAATCTCGTTCCAACAGATAGGAGAACGACACTTGCGACCATAGAGAGCTTCGAATGGAGCCATGTTGATACTTGTGTGGTAGCTATTATTGTAAGAGAACTCAATGAGGGATAAATGTGAATCCCAATTGCCACCAAAATCGATTACGCAAGCTCTAAGCATGTCTTCAAGAGTTTGAATTGTTCGCTCGGTTTGACCATCAGTTTGGGGATGGTAGGCCGTGCTCAAATCCAATCGAGTACCAAGAGCCTTTTGGAGAGATTGCCAAAATCGAGAAGTGAACCGGGCATCTCGATCAGATATTATGTTTAAAGGAACACCATGACGGCTCACGATTTCGTCGATGTAAATTCGGGCTAGTTTCTCAACCCGATAGTCTTCACGGATAGGCAAGAAATGAGCAGATTTGGTGAGTCGATCAATGATCACCCAAATACTATCATAACCACTCAAGGTGCGAGGGAGTTTGGTAATAAAATCCATTGCTAGATTCTCCCATTTCCACACGGGAATTTTTGGTTGTTCGAGTAAACCAGATGGACGTTGATGTTCGGCTTTGACTTTGGAACAGGTTAAGCATTTGGCCTCATAAAGAGCAATGTCTCTCTTCATACCGGGCCACCAATATTGTTGGCGAAGATCTTGGTACATTTTATCCGCACCAGGATGAATAGAATAACGAGTCTTGTGAGCCTCGTTCATGAGAAATGTACGGAGATCATCGCGATCGGGAACCCAAATACGGTTCAAGTAATACAGTAAGCCATTTGGTTTTGATTCAAGAAGGAGTTCAACACCACATGACATTTGTTCGTACATGTTACCCTCGGTCACCGAGACATGTTGAGCTTCTAAGATATGGGTTAGAATATTGGTTTGAATACGGGCACAATGAAGCATAACATGGTCCTTTCGACTCAAAGCATCGGCTACAACATTCGCTTTGCCGGGATGGTAACGAATCTCGCAGTCGTAGTCGTTAAGGAGTTCGACCCAACGTCGTTGCCTCATATTAAGTTCTTTTTGGTTGAAAATATGTTGAAGAATTTTGTGGTCGATGAACACCACACATTTCGTGCCATATAGGTAATGTCTCGAAATCTTTAACGCGGATACGACCGCACCTAACTCGAGATCGTGCGTCGTATAATTCTTCTCATGAATTTTGAGTTGCCTTGATGCATAAGCGATTACTTTGCCTCGTTGCATGAGAACACAACCAAGACCTTGGTTAGAAGCATCACAATAGACAACTAAATCATCATTTCCATCAGGGAGAGTCAATATGGGAGCATTGCACAGCTTTTGCTTAAGGGTTTGAAAAGCTTCTTCTTGTTTCGGTCCCCATTCATAAGTCTTACCCTTGTGGGTCAAAGCGGTAAGAGGGACAGCAATCTTTGAGAAGTTTGAGATGAAACGACGATAATAACCCACAAGACCAAGAAATGAACGAACTTCGATAGGAGTCTTCGGGGCATTCCAATTCTTAATCGTTTCGATCTTAGCAGGATCAACATGAATACCCTTGTCGTTGACGATGTGACCAAGAAATTGAACTTCCTTTAGCCAGAATTCACATTTGGAGAATTTGGCATATAGTTGTTCTTTTCTCAAGAGGTCCAAAACCAATCTAAGGTGTTGTTCATGATCGGCTTTAGTCTTGGAATAGATTAAGATATCGTCAATGAAGACGATCACGAATTTATCAAGGTATGGTTTGTACACACGATTCATGAGATCAATGAAAACTACGGGTGCATTGGTTAGCCCGAAAGGCATAACCATGAACTCGTAATGACCATACCTTGTTCGAAAAGCAGTCTTGGGAATGTCATCTTCTTGAACATGGAGCTGATGATAACCGGATCGAAGATCAATCTTCGAGAAGCAAGTAGAACCTTGAAGTTGATCAAAAAGATCATCAATTCTAGGTAAGGGATAATGGTTCTTGATAGTAAGCTTATTGAGTTCGTGGTAGTCAATACACATGCGAAATGATCCATCCTTCCTCTTAACAAATAAGACGGGTGCACCCCACGGTGAATGACTTGGGCGAATGAAACCTTTGTCGGAGAGCTCTTGAAGTTGACTTGCAAGCTCTTGCATTTTGGAAGGTGCAAGACTACAAGGAGCTCTAGCAACGGGGTTAGCTCCAGGTATAAGATCAATACGGAACTCTACTTGACGAATGGGAGGAAGACCGGATAAATCCTTAGGAAAAACTTCGGGGAAATCCCGAATGATCGGAATGTCTTGGATACTCTTCTCCTTGAAATCCTTTTGAACAATATGAGGTAAGAGAGCAATGTACTTCTTTCGTAAGTACTTTTGAGCGGTAGTACACTACATTAACTTAAGTCCCTTGCAAGGCTTTTCACCAAAATCTCTTAAGGTTTCTCCCGATGGTAGCGGAATTTGGATACACTTTTCAAAACAAATGACTTCGGCATGATGATTTGATAGCCAATCCATACCTATGATAATATCAAAGCTTCCTAGTGGCATTGGAACAAGGTTGATTGGGAATGTGTGATCTTTAAGTTCTAAAGAGCAATCATAGATAATGGACTCAATTGTAAGGGAGTCACCATTTGCTACTTCAACGGTAAATGTTTTCTCTAATTGGGACCGAGTCTTTGCAAGTAAAGGTTCAAAATTAAGTGACACAAAACTTTTATCGGCTCCAGTATCAAATAAAATGGAGGCATATTGACTATTAACAAGAAACGTACCATTGACCACGTCATTGTTGGCTTGAGCTTCGTTGGCGTTTATGTTGAACGCACGCCCACGAGCTCCACCTTGTCTAGCATTTGCAAGTCTTGGATATTGATCACGAAAATGGTTCGGGTCACCACACTCATAGCAAGCACGCCCATTAGCAATGGCGGGAGCACCTTGGTTATCCACTTGAGGTACGGTTCGGTTTGGAGGGTTGACTTGGCCCGTAAGAGCTTTGGTCCTACAAACACTAACTATATGACCATATCTCCCACAATAAGTACAAAGGCGACATGGGATGACTTGGGGATGATTGTAGTTGCAGGTGGCACAAAGGGGGTAAATTCCAACATATGGCTTTTTAGCCGGCGCTTGAACCATAGGTGCAGCTTGGTTGATGGGAACAGCAGGAGTAACCACAGCAAAATTTCTAACCTTCCTCTTTCTATTATTGCGAGAGGGCTCGGTTGTGGCTTCTTTGTTGTGAGTAGGAGGGGTTACGGTTTCAGAAACTTTCTTAGTACCCTTCTTAGTAAGTGTTCCCGCTTTCACATGGTTATCAGTTAAGGTAGCAGATAGACGAATAGCATCCTCCAGAGTAGCAGGATTTCTACCTAAGACAGTATCTTGGATTTGTCTTGGTAGCCCACCAATATACTTCTCAATACAACGGGACAAAGGAGTGACCATGTGGGGCACTAGAAGACTCAACTCATGGAACCGAGTTGTATATGCTAAGCTTTCCCCGCTATCTTGGGCAAGATCCCAGAATTCAGCTTCTAGCTTTTTCACTTCATTTCGAGGACAGAACTCCTCGGTCATAAGCCTTTTGACCTTATCCCATGGTAAGGCCATAGCTACATCAACACCCCTATTCCTTTTCTCCCCATTCCACCATGTAAGTGCCCGTTTTTGTAGGAAACTTGTAGCATGACGAACACGGAGGTTGTCGGGACAGTCACTATTGAGAAAGGTATTCTCAATGCTTTCGAACCATTGAAAGAGTCCAGTAGCTCCTTCGGTACCATAGAACTTTAGGGCATTGCACGAGTTGAAGTGCTTGAAGGTGCATTGAGATGGATTATTACCACCATTTCCACCATTATTACCACTATTGCTTCCATTTTCACCATTGTTGCCATTTGTGGCACCATTGGCTTGGGTGAGTTGTGTCACCAATTGGGTAAGAATAGCAGCAATGTCGGCGTTGGCGTTGGTTGCGGGTGCACGACGAGGAGGCATTCTACAGATTTTTACAAGACAAGAAAAATTGTAAGAACTTATGAGATTTGATAGGATTTAATAGAATGAGATAACAAAATAAAATAGATATTCTTAGTTTGGATTGTACTCAAAAGTGACAAAATCACTTGAATACCATGACACATTAAGGTTAATTAAACTTATAAAATTTTTCAAGAAGACATGCTTTAGCCTATAAGTAAACACTCATCTCGGGAATTCCCAGGAAAGCATACGGGTCCCTCGGTTGATTGGGATTTATGCGAAATGCTTTCCTAGACAGAAAACCCAAAATACAGGTGTCACCCTTCCAGATTGCACGTGTCCTCAAATAACTTAACAAGTTTAAAACCTTAACGAAGAAATAAAGATTTTTAAAGATTTTTGCTTCAAGAATTTTCCACATGCTTAGAAAGGATAAAGATAGAAAGAAGATAGAATTATTATGAGGTTTTAGGATATAGGAAAGGATATTATTTATTTAATTATTATTCAAGAAGATCCTAATGAGTCATGAATTTCTAACAAGTAAGGTATCAAATATAATAATAATTAATCATGGTGAGCATGTAGCACATAGCATGTAACACATAGCACAAAATCATGAAATATAGCATAAGTGGGTGTCCTAAAGTTATAGTCTAGGTCAAGGTGTCTAATAACCAAATTCCCTATAACAAAGGCTCTGATACCAATCTGTCACACCCCGACCGATGGCGGAATCATCGGGGCGGGACATGTAAGACTGTTCATAGCACATGGTTGACTAAATTGAAATATATTAAAGTTAAATTTCCATTACAAATAATCCAAGTACAAACCAAATTCAAACAAGAAACATAAAACAACTCATAAAATTTTTAATTTAAATTGCTAAGTCCAAATCCTATATTGAGCACGTCTTGAATCATTCTCACATATTAGGGCCTGAAACATGAATAAAATAAAGTCAACTAAAAAGTTGGTGAGTATAACACAGTTGTAAATAGATAGCATATAGTTGAAAACAAATCCTTTACAAAACATGATAAAATAAGGCATTTATGGGGAGCAGCTATTGTGTAACCATGTACAACCAAACCTTGTAACTAGCATGCAAAAATTGTGTTGTCGGTTTCAATCACCGCGCACCATGGGTGGGTTTGTCAGACTCAATAGATCTATCATTGAAAACCGTCGGCTTGTATAGTTAATGATTGCACATAATCGCATACAAAGGTTAGCACAACTAGCACTCGGGCACAAAGCTCAAATTTTGCACACATGTATGTAAATAGGATTTTTGCACTTGTGTTGTTTGCGTAAATGTAAATGTGTAATGTGTATAGAGTTCATGTTCCACCCCAAAAGTGTAAAAGAGTAAAAAGGGGTTGTGAATACTCACTTGGTATGGAGATGTAGCTAACAAAGAGTATAAATGAAATAAGGGTTCTTGATACGCACGGGTTAACCTAGATAGTAATGTATATTGAATCAAATCGGTGTACAAAGTTTAAGTCTAACATTGAAGGTTGAATTTGTGTATAAAAAGTATTAAATGAAATATATAAAGTTGTAGTAACCATTTTTGGAACATTTGATTAAAGTTTGGAATTTAAATAATAAAATAGAATTCTTATAAAATTGTTGATTATGAAAATAATGCATGTGTTAAATATAAATTAATAAATAAGTAAATGATTATAGTTTATGAAATAATGTAAATATTGATTGTAATTAAGTATAAATAAATAAATGATTTTTGTTTAAATATTAAATAAATAATTATTATCTTATTTATTTATTTATAAACTTGTAATTTAATCATTTAAAACATCATTTAAGTGTAAGATAAATATAAATTTAATTTTTTTATAAATTTTTAAATAAATAATATTTATCTCTTCAAATACAGAAAACATATTTTTATAAAATTTGAAACATTTATTGATCGAAAAATATAAAATTATAATTCTGTTACAATTTCTGAGTCACACACGACCGTGCCTCGGAAGGGCGCGATCGTGCTCAAGCCACGGGTGCGACCGCGCTAGTCGGGGCGCGATCGGGTTGATCAACAGAGGGCACAAACTAGACCAGTCAATAGGCACGACCGTGCCTTGGCCCGGCACGGTCGTGTCTATGATTTTTAGACACAACAGAGACTAGCCCAAAAGGCATGACTAGGTCTGGACAGGAGGGCACGACCGCGCTGCTACTCGGCACGACCGCGTTTCATGAGGCACGGCCGCGCCAGATGATTAGCGCGACCGTGTCTCTTCCAAGTCAGACACGAATTGAAAATTTTTTGTATTTATAACGATGGAATTGATAGGGATTTTGATTACTGAGTTATTACGAGTCTTTTCATATAATTTAATTGCATGTAAATCGTGTTTAAGTATGGATTCGATTAAATATTTTCTTATTAAAATAATCATTCTGATTCGGACGATTTCTGTAATGAAAGCCCAGATTGATAGGGGGCTTTTGATATATGGACCGAAACGAAAGGGAGGGATGATTCAATTACCTCAAACAGAAAGGAATTGATAGCGATTGGTAGAAGGGAGTTCCAGCGATGGCAAGATTTGCTTCCGGCGGCTTCTGCTGTGATTCCGGCTGCTCCAACCCTTTAGAAACCTTAGAGATGATCGGAGGATCGAGTTCCTTGATTAATTGGTAGCAATTGGATCGAGAATGGAGGTTTGAGGCTTGGGAGATAATTTGGACGGTTTCTTGAGAGTAAAATGTAATTGAATTGATAAAACTCGTATTGGACTGAGATATTTTCCTTGACAATGAAAATGAAACGTAATCGGGTTTGAATTGGAACGATCGAGCGTTTTGAAATCACATTTACGTTTTGACAGTTACGCAGGCGCGACCGTGGCCAAGAGAGGCACGACCGTGCTTAGGCACCGGGCGTGATCGTTCCAGGACCAGTCGCGCGATCGTGCCGAGGCACTTGGCGCGACCGTGCCAGGACGAAGCACGACCGTGCTAATTAGGGTTTCTTGATAAATTTTCAACTTTAGTCCTTGACTTTTCAGGTTTGATTAGTTTGAAATAAATAGTTACTTGTATAGCGTTTAAGTGTATATAATCGAGCAAAACTTGTAAATTTGTATTGAATCATTGCATTTAGTTTACGGTAAGAAAAATAATAAGACAGTGCACTAGTATTGCGTTCGAAATTGCATTACATTGAATTGAAAATATGAATACTAAAATCAGAAATGTTACATTAAAGCACGCACTCGTTTAGGTTTTCATGTTCTTTTCTACTCAAGGCGTCAGCTACAACATTGGCTTTGCCCTCATGATAACAGATTTCGCAATCATAATCATTTAGGACTTCCATCCAATGCCTTTGCCTCATATTCAGTTCTTTCTGACTGAATATATACTTTAGGCTTTTGTGATCGGTGAATATGGTGAATTTGATTCCATAAAGATAGTGCCTCCATAATTTCAAAGAGAAAATTATGGCGCCCAACTCTAAATCATGAGTCGTATAATTCTTTTCATGAGTTTTCAATTCACGGGAAGCATAAGCAATGAATTTTCTTCCTTGCATTAACACAGATCCAAAGCCGGTGTATGAAGCATCACAATAGACAAAAAAGCCTTCATTTCCATCTGGCAAAGCCAGTATGGGTGCTTGAGTTAGTTTCTGTTTTAAAGTTTTAAAGGCTTCAGATTGCTTTGGACCCCATTCATACTTAACTGACTTGCGAGTCAAAGAAGTTAATGGCACAACAATTCGGGAAAAATCTTGGATGAATTTCCGATAGTAACAAGCCAAACTGAGAAAACTACGAACTTCGGTAGGTGACTTCGAGATTTCTCATTTGGATATCGCTTCTATTTTGACAGGATCAACTTAGATGCCATCAGTGTTAATGACATGACCAAGGAATTGAACTTCTGACAGCCATAATTCATATTTTGAGAATTTAGCGTATAGCTTTTGGATTCTCACGAGTTCAAGTAAGATTTTTAAATGACTCGCATGATCTTCCTACTTTTGGAATAAATAAGGATATCGTCAATGAATACGATAACGAATTTATACAGGTAAGGTTTACAAATTCGATTCATCATATCCATAAAAGCAGCTGGTGCATTAGTAAGTCCAAACGGCATTACCGTGAACTCATAATGACCATATCGTGTTCTGAAAGCTGTTTTAGGAATATCTTCTTCCTGGACTTTCAATTGGTGATAGCCAGAACGAAGATCGATTTTGGAAAAACAACGAGCTCCTTAGAGTTGATCAAAGAGATCATTGATTCTTGGAAGCGGATAACGGTTCTTTATCGTGACTTTATTCAATTCACAATAATCAACACACGTACGCATTGAGCCGTCTTTCTTCTTAGCGAATAAGACCGGAGCTCCCCAAGGTGATGAGCTAGGTCGAATGAATCCTTTCTCGAGTAATTCATCTAACTGTTTCTTCAATTCTGCTATTTCTGTTGGAGCTAATCTGTACGGAGCTTTAGCAATCGGTGTTATACCGGGTACAAGATTAATTCTGAACTCCACTTCTCTTTCAGGTGGAATTCCATGTAGTTCATCCGAGAAAACATTAGGGAATTCAGTCACAACCGGCACATCTTCAATCTTCTTTTTGGTGTCGGTGGTTACAGATACAAGGTATGCTAAGCATCCTTTGTGTAGGTATTTTGTGGCTTTTAACATGGAGATTATTCCAACAGAGTTGGATAATTTATCACTATTGATAAGAATGTTGCCTTTCGGTGAATGAAGCTCTATGGCTTTCTCGTCACACATGATACTGGCTTGGTTTGAGGCTAACCAATCCATTCCTAGGACAATGTCAAAACCTGCCAAACTCATTCGCAACAATCATACATGTATAACATGTCATGATAGCGTGATATTACAATCGTTTAAGATTTCTGAAATTTAGACGAGATCCCCATTGGCGGTTTCTACTACGTATTTGTTGTCTAATTTAGCTAGAGTTTTATTTAACAGTCTACAGAATTTATAATCTATAAAACTTTGGTTTGCACCAGAGTCAAATAGAACTCGAGCATAAATATCATTGACAAGAAATGTACTCGTAATGACATTGGGCATACCTGCTGCTTCATGAGTGTTGAGAACCAATGCTCGTGCATTCTTCTTTATCCCATCAGCAGGCTTAGGACCTGTCCCATCAGGCTTCTTCAATTTGGGACAATAACTTTTGATGTGGCCACCTCACCACATTTAAAACAAGTGATTGGTTTCTTTTTTTTAACAATCTTGCATTTTATGCCCAGACATCTTGCAGAAGCTGCAATAAGGTCCGGCTCGACATTGTCCCAAGTGCTTCTTCTTACACCTTGGACATTCAGGAATGGAAGAGTTGTTATTTCATGGAGTAAAGTTTGGCTTTTTAGATCCACTTGGGCCTTGCCCAGTTGCTTCCTTCTTCTTATTTCCCTCCTCCTGATTTCTGATCAGACTATCTGTCAAGGAGACTCCTAAATCCATAGCATCATCAGGGTTTTCACATTTGGCAACCTTGACCATGTCATGACTTTCTTCGATCAACCCCAAATGTATCTTTTGATCAGATTTGATTCAGGGGCAGCTAAATGAGGAACTATCCGAGCATACTCAAGGAGTTTAGTCGAATACTCCTGATGATTGGTTCCTACCATCTTCAAACTTAAAAAAATTTCCTTCAATTTGTTCCCTCTCATTCTGGGGAACATATTTCTTTTCTACTCTTGCCTTAAAAGCACCCCAACCCATAACGTAGGCCGCGTCCCTTCCCTTGGCAGCAATAATATTGTTCCACCATTCCAAAGCTTGGTCTTTAAAAAGATTTGAAGCATATAAGACTTTGTCTTCCTCTGCACAATTGCTTATGGCAAGAACAGATTTTGTCTTTTCTATCCATCTCAATGTGGCAATACCTCCTTCCTTGCAAGAAAAATTGTATGGCTTGCAATCTTAAAACATTTTATACGTGTAGCCATCTATTCTTCTCTTCTTATCTACATGACCATAATTATTACCCATCCGTGCATCTTCAGATGAGTTATTGTAGTATTCTTCCCTCTCCGTTCTCTTGGTTGGATGAGTAGCAAAACCTTCAGTTCTAAGAGTGATGGGTTTAGACTGAGTGATTGTTCGGGCATGTTGAGTCACTGGTTGTGAATGGACATATTGTGGAATTGATGGTTGAGCAGATAGCTTATCTGCTTGCCTCCTTTCCATCTCCTCAGATATCATTAGGAGAGAATCTTTGATTCCTTCCGCAATCATCTTTTGAAATTCCTTTCGGGAATCAGTAACATCAGTAGCATTTTCAACTAATGTCTGTTTCTTCTTTCCCCTGGTGTTATATGAAGGTCCGGTATTTTTCGACATGCTATAAGAGAAACAAGATTGGAATTAAAAGCAGAACTTTTTATTGATAAGAATATATACAAGAGATAATACATATAGAAGTCATTGTTTCTAAAAATTTCTAATTTTTTTTTCTTCAAGAGCCTGAACTAAAAGAGCATTCTGAGCTTCAACTTTGGCTTTCTCTCTCTCTAGTTCAGCTATTCGGTTTAACAACATTTGTTTCCTTTCGCTCCCTGAAGCATTCTCATTTATGTGTGGAACAGGGATAGGAACAGTCTCATAATAAGGAACGTAAGGTATATTGGAATCAGCTCGTTCTTCTTCTTCAGGATCACATTTATTTTCATAAGGCATTTCAGCGTATCCTTCATGAAACTTTTTTGAATATATAGGAGTAATATTGTAGCTTCTAGAAGTAGGAGTAGAATGAAAACTTATAGAAGGATTAGAGGGAACACTAGGGTTTCCTATTTCTCCGAGGCTTTTGAAAGTTGAACTTTCAGCTTCCTCATTATTTTCTACAGTAGTTTCATTTGTTTTACGATCAAAATAATTAGCTGGTGCTAATTTGTGAAGAAAGCTAGGACCTTTGCCCTTTCCAACCATTCTGAAAATGAAACAAAATTATTTTATTATTAAGGAAATATATTACATTATAAAGCAAAATACAACAGAGAATTTTAATCCTTCATTAGTTCCTTTCCAAGAGTCATCAAGTCTTCTCCATAATCATATATGATATGCCCTAAATTATACATGTTTTGCATGCATAATAATCTCCATATTATGGTACTAATTGATTAAAAGCCTTGCAATTGATACTTAAAATGTTAATATTTCACAATTGCAGGTTATTCGGTGTTCCAAGATAAACTGAGCAAAAACCAGTCTAAAACATGAAGAAATCAAGCTTTTGGAGGACCAAACCTGAGCATTGACCCCCCAAGAAGTCAAACCAGGTCAACATAAACAAACCGGCAGCTAAAAGACAAATCTAGGAGGCAGAGGGGCATTGCACGGCCGTGCAAATGCTTTCCTACTCTCCCAGACCCTGGTACACTGTCCTTTGTACCCTGTTTGATTCCCGAGGTGTTTGCACGCCTGTGCAATCCAATGCACGACCGTGCATTACTCATTTTGAGGCCTATAAATAGATGGCTTGAGTTCTTCATTTGGATATCACTTACACAACCCAAGAACACACCAGAGAAAGCTTATTTCGTAGTTAGAGTGAAGCAGTAGTGAGTAGATGGGCTCTTCCTCCTTATTCCGCATTAGGGGAGCCTACGAAACTCAACGTTATGCTAGTTAGTATGGCCATTCATGGCTAGACTCTTTGTATTGCTAGGGTGAAGATGAAGTTTGGTGCATGTTAATGTAATGTATTAAAACCTTTTTAACCATTTTGGTGGGCTTTTATTATTGTCTAAATCCGGCTTGGTCAACACTATTAAGGTCGTACGTCTTTATACGAACTTATTATGCGACCAAGAATTGGTGAACTCTTGTTGTGAACGGTACGTCTTTATACTTGGTCCCATTGTTGCACCGCCTCCTGGTGAACAAAATATAATCACCTCTTTAACTTGAATATAAAGCATTTTACGTTTGATGTCTTAAACCAACCCGGAGATGACCATTCGAAGGGTTGAGGGTAACTGTTGTCCTTAATGGGAGGCACTACTACTTTTTAAAGATTTTAATTTGCAAATCAAATGTCGTGAGCACGAGGCTCTAGCGGTTACCCGGGTCACAAATTTGTAGTAGTCATATCACTGGATTAGTCAACTTAACATTATCACGTACCAAGCAGATTCGAATCCCAAAGCAATACTCTCCGTGACCTGATCATCTTCGAGATATTTACTTTTATGTTATTTACTATTCTGTTCGTTACATTTCTGTTACACACATCACGCACGTTTTTACTTTTCTGTTATTTACTTTACCGTTATTTACTTTTCTGTTATTTACTATTCTGCTTCACAAGCACACAAAACCCACTCACTAATTGATCCGGCTAAACGATAACAAAAGTTGAGTACCGAAACTCGACCATGTCCATTGGTTCGATACATGGTTCTTACCTAAACTATATTACGCTGCGATAGGTCCACTTGCCTATTGTGTGTGTTTTTAAGTTAAAGTAATTAACATTTTATAAATTTAAAACCTGATCTCGTAAAACCATCCTAAAAATATATTTATTATATTTTTATATGCTAAAAATGACACATCAATATACTTGTTACCCATAGAATTTCGTCCTCGTTTTATCCATAATCTTCTCCCTGGTTACTTCGTCCGTTTGGCGCAACGAACGTTCTAAACACTCGATGGGAGAAGAGGGCATACTATCTTCATAACCATATTTTGGTGGGGGCTCGTGGAGTTCCATCATAATATCATTATAAACATTATGACATTCTAGAGGAGCTTGAAAATATTCTTTGAAAGGACCATCATGCGGAGGTTCAAGGAACATATAAGGATCGTATAAAACTGGGGATTCAGAGTTATAGGAATGATCAAGATTTTCTGAAACATAATTGGTATGATAGGATTCTTCCTCAAAAGGTTCCTCCTCTGTTGACATGCTCTGCTGAACATGACTTGATTCCACCTCATTATTATTCTGCAGAAGTGGGACATCGGTGTTCAAGTTACTAAAGTCATATCCAACCTCCATCCACTGGCTTGAAGTATCATAAGATTAAGGATGGGATTCAGGAGTGTGGTTATCCGGAAGTATGGTAAACAAGTCATCATTGTAGTAAGGTGAAGAAATAGGATTCATTCGTGAACCCAAAGGATGATATTTAGGTGATTCTTGCTTAATAGGACATGTAGAGCTGACACAATCACATTTTAAGGCTGAGTCATCGGACACCGTTCAACTCGAGAAATTATGGCGCAATTGCGGAAAGTCTGACCGTTATCCAAATGATATCGGTCCGATATCGACACGTCAGGCCGTTATCCAAATGATATAGGTCTGATATCGGCATGTCGGACCGTTATCCAAATGATATCGGTCCGATAACCGACCATAATCAAAAGTTTTCATTTTATTTCAACCCTAGACTTTGGTATTTTAGATACACAAGTCCTTATAGGTTCTAACCTTAGCATTTCTTAGACATTTTTATGGCTGGTGTTACAGAAATAGTACTTATAAAATGCACCCGAGTTTTCTCATAAAATTTCGACATGACCCGTTCGTAAAATTAACAACCCTTATGAAACATTAACCTGTTTAGACACCAAATAAAACCAAACCAAATGACCAAAACATCCATGGACACATCGACGTATAATAATTCAACATGGAGTTTATACTCCAAAACGACAATGCAAAATCATACGCCACGACAACTCCAAACCTCCATCCCGTTGACCCAATCCCTTGACTTGATCACGAACGCCTTTCACCATCGAAAACTGTCATATGACATCACCTAATGGTTAGTTAACTCACAATTCATATATTTCTATGGTATTAACCCCATGACCACATATATATATATATACAGATCTAATTACGTGTTTATCACCCAAACCAAATAATTAAGAATGGTTTATATATTCACTTATCTTTTAAGTGGGATTAAGCCACCTCTTTGACCCTCTTGTTACTCCAAGATAAATGCCTCCAATTAATCACCATAGATATGTAATTCAAGCCGACCCGCTTAATCCACATGTCTTGACCACCTCCGTGTATGTAGGTCCACATGACTCATCTTAGATCGATCTCATGACAGGACGCCTCGTTAACACGGAGTGCGGAATCCTACCGTATTAATGTTTGTATACTAATTGACAATAGAAACAACATGTAAATAAACTTTCTCTTTGTATATCACCAAAACACAGAGTTTAAAGAATAATCTCTACTTCGCTGTTATGTTCCAGAACAGATTCTGTAAACTCCTATTTATAGACACAAACTCTGCAATAGGCGAACTTAACAAGTTCGCCTCTAACAGAACTTGTTCTATCACTTAGACAAAATCTATACGATTACATAAAAACATAAAGACAATAAGACCTAAACTATTACAAAGCTTTTGTCATACATTCTCTGTCCTAACAGACTCCCCTTTGACAATAGCTTGATCTTCTGTCTTCAGTCTTTATGACGAGCTCTTCCAGTTATCTGGTAATCTGCTTCCTGCGTGCACTCCATATCTCTGACAGATCTCCAACACTCTTTTATACTGCAATCCTTGTTCTCTCCATTCATCAGTAAACATAATCTCATTCTTTCTTAACGTCCTATGATCTTCCTTTGAGAAGTTAATAAGATTCATTGCATCATAGAAACTAACAATAACCTTATTATCTTTATCATCAATCCTAGCTTCACAAGTATTCACATCTACGTACCACCATTTCATATTCCCTAGAAAATCTTGTGGTATTTTCTTCAATGGTATCTTCTGTACAACACGTACTGGCTTGAACTTATACTTCCAAGTCACAGTCTCAGTCTTAGTCTTTTGATCTACAATCTTCACTCTTTTTCCTTTCTGTGGCTTTAATATTTCATACTTCCCTGATCCACCTTCTCTTTTAATCAGGTTGGCAATCACATCGGCTAATCCACACTTTGATCTATTAACCAGTGGTTTCGTAGCGAGACCATTCATTTCACACCTTGGCAAGGTATTGAAATACTTGATCCTAGGCTTTAAGTATTGAACACCATCAGATCTTTTAAGAGCAAACAACTTCGTGTCATCATCATAAAACCAACTGATGATTCTTCCAATACACCTCTCTTTGTTCACATATCTTTCTTTCTGAGTAGGTTGTATAGGTGACTTTGGTAGTACTTTCATCCAACTGTTAACAACTTCTCTCCACTGTTCTCTAGTCATTCCTGTCTTTCTATACATCACAGGTTCTTCATTCAGCTTAGGAGACACATGATGAGTAGTATCAACATCAGAATCTATCTTGGATTGAGTAGTATCATCATGTGTAGTGATATCTTCAACAGAGTCCATAGAATCTGTTACCCCTTCATAAGAAAACTCAGGAATAACATCATCTTGGATGAAGTTATACGGTATATTCAGACCATCACTGCCTTCATATGTAACTTTATCTTTACTCTTTTCTATCTCAATTTATACAATCTCTCCTTCTTCAACTTCATTATCAATCACATCCTCTTCAACATCATCAAATAATTCATCAATATCATCCGGACATTCTAACTTCTCAGCTTCTACTTCTTCAGAATCAGCAAAGAATTCCAATAGTAAAATATCTTCATTCACTCCAGAATCATTCTTGGTTCCTTAAATATTACCTGATGTAGACTCCCCCTAAACTCTTGATATTGGATTCATGTCAGCGTATTGATGATCACCCTCAATATTACCACTAGGATCATTGTCATCATCATTCTTTCGTTGAACAGAATCAGCATGACAAGTATCATGTATCCTTAACTCCCCCTGAGCGTCAAGACGCTCAACAAGTTTGGACACCAATAACTGCATGTCAGCAATCTGTGTAGCTTGAGCTTGAAGAACTAACTGTTTCTGAGTCTCAGTAGACACAAGAGAATCTACCTGAGTCTGCAAAGCAAGCACCTGTGCTTCAAGGAAGGTAATCCTTTCAGAATCAGAAGGCTTTGAAGGACCAGCGTCAGATGAATGTGGAACATGTGGAGAAATCACCGGAGATGGATGTTTAGATGTAGGAGGTGTAACTAGTAAGGAAGCAACAAAAGTAGCATCCTCAACACCTTGAGATGAATGAGCAGCAATAATAGAAGCAGACATAAGCTTCTGAGCTTTTGGAACTGGAATAACATCGCTATCCGAGTCAGAACTCTAATCAATTAATGTTCTCTTGCCAAGTACTGATCCAGAAGGAGGATTCCGAACAGACTTACGCCTCGGTTTTCTGGCTTTAGATTTAATACGTTCCCCGCATTTGCCAATGGTAACGTAGCCAATCTCTCATAATGATCTGAGCTAAAATCTCTAGACGAATCAGAGTCAGTAGCCTCAGAATTAGGTAAAATAGTATCACCGGAACTCGTTTCCACCACATTCCCTTCAGCTTCATGAATGGGTGAGTTCATAGCTTCATTATCAAAATCGTCCATATTCATACCCAAATCTTGTTCATTATCTTGAGCAATATCTTCTTGAACTGGTTCATTAACAGGAATGGGAACCTATTCTTGTGGAATAGGAACTTGTGGTTGTGGAATAGGAACTTGTTGTTGTGCTTGTACATGAGCTTGAACTTGTTGCGGTTGTTGTTGTTGTACTTGATTCTGGACTTGGCCTTGAACTAACACCTCAGGATGAAACCAATTATCATTAGGAGGTTCAACATAATCAGGACTGAGTAAGTGACCAAACAAAGGAGTCGGAACAGGAATCAAAGCAACATTTTGTTGTTTAACCTTAGTACAATCAGTAAAGATTCGTTTAGACATAGGAGTCAAGGTCAAACATATTGGATGCTATGGTAAATTTGGAATTAAATGATTCAGCATCATTTGCAAGAACCTAGGGTACATAAGAAACCCTTGACCTTCTGGAGGATTGATTTGCATACCAACTCACGGCAGATATATAAAGCAAAGTTAAACCATTTGTTCAGGGTCAATGCAACCATTGCAGCTTGCAATACACTCTTCAAACCATCAATACCAACCTTTCTTGGAGACAAACATTGAATGATTACGTGCATAAAATACCTCCATTCTCCAACTAAACCACCTTTTCTTGCTTGAGTATCATTTGGTATGCCTCTGTAACCCATCCTCTGAAAACACCCCATAATCAGTGTTCCAGGATAAGACATAGGATCGTCATTAGCACCTCCCAATGCCAAAACATCACGAATAGTTTCCACTGAAATAGCTACCGCTGTATTATTCACCGTTGCACGAAGTACGTGAGGTTCAACATCTGTGTCTTGATGTACTGTATCCCAGAATTGTTGAATATATGGTAAGCTAATGTACGGATCTGCGGATAATGCCACATGTAAATGTGAACGATTCAAGAAGTTGATAATTCCTTGAAAATTTACAGCCTCATATATATTTGGATCTAAAAACGCCACTTGATTATGTTTGTACTCAACATGACGAGTCATCTGTAAATGTATTGGACAAAGAACACACATTAGTCATATAACAAACTAAAGGAAAAAAAATTCGCAAAACAAAAAAAATTTCGCACAAAAAAAAAATCACAAGTCCAAACACTGCTTAGCCCTTAGGCGAACTTAATAAGATCGCTTAGTGTTGCAAGAGGCGAACATAATAAGTTCGCCTAAATAAGTTCGCTTGAACAAGTTCGCCTGAACCAGTTTGTCGATACAAATTCTACAGCAGAATCTCAAAATGTCCAAATCGTCAATTTTGTTCGAATCAAACACATCATAGACATTGATACAACCACGAAACAATATTAAGCATCAATTGTAAGTTTTAACCATGAAAAGACATCATATCAGATCAATCTCAGACCGGCGGTCAAAAGACGATGAACACAGGGTCAAAGGTTCAATTTATCATATAAGAAAGCACTTTTTACATCTAATTGAAACACCTTAAACCCTTTGTATGAAGCAAAAGCAAGAAACAACCGTATAGCTTCAAGCCTAGCAACAGGGGCATAAGCCTCGGTGTAATCAATTCCCTCTTGTTGATTGAAACCTTGTACAACTAATCTTGCCTTATTTCTCATCACAACACCTCGATCATCTTTCTTGCATTTAAACACCCACTTAGTACCAATTGGATACACACCCTTTGGAAGATCTACAAGATTCCAAACTTTGAGTTTGTCAAACTGTTGAAGCACTTTCCTGTGACAAACACTCTGGATAGATAGAGTCTTAGTTTAGTACTTTCATGTATGTATTTGTCTTTGTTTGTAAGTGTCTGTATGTATTAGTTATCGAGTTGTATTTACTTTTACATATTGACTGTTGCAGATTTCTCTAAGTGTTTTGTGCACTTGTATGTGCCCAGGAGATAGTTCCTGCGTACTTAGCAAGTACGCAAGAATACCTTTGCGTACTTGCTAAGTACGCATGAGCAAATTGCCCTGCGCACTTGCTAAGTGCGCAGGCATCAGGTCGTGTATAAATAGGAATGGTTGACAGTAGATAAGTACGCATTCAGATTAGCAAATACGTAGAACTTTGTAATCTCAGAACTTCTCTCTGTAACCTTCAAGTGTTTATAATAGACGAACGTTTATAGTGATTATCTTGTCGGTTTACTTTGTTTCGTAAGACTCTCCACCAAGTCACGGGTATTTCGCACCCGGTCCGACTAGTAGACCCACTTGCATGTGACGATCCGCCGCACCCGAGGGACCTACAAGTGGTATCAGAGCTTTGCTCTTGATTTCGAGTGTTGTGAGTGAGTTTGGAGAGTTTTCTATAGAGTTTTACAAGCAAAAGGAGGTGTTTTTGTTGATATTTATGATAAAATAGGGGTAGCTCTTGAGCACTATTTTAGAAGCAAAAATCACTGAAAAATCGACTTTTGTTGTGTATTTTGAGTGTTTTAAGCATCAAAGGTTGGTTAGAAACAAGTTTCTGACCCTTTGGTTCATTTTGATTGTTCATCCGTCTGATTTTTGCCATCTCCGATGTGTTTCCAGTGACCGGAATAGTTTGGTGAGAGTTGGTGAAAAGGTGTTCTGCGTACTTACCATATCTGGCAAAAAGTACAGTCTTGTTGCGTACTTACTAAATACGCAAGACTAATCTCTTGCGTACTTGCTAAATACGCAAGACTAATCTTGTGCGTACTTAAGTTATATCCTACGTACTTATCATTTACTCCTGCATACTTATCAAGTATGCAAGAGCAAATCTTAAATACGCAAGACCATTTCTCTAAGTGTGCAAGGCCAATATCAAGTGCGCAAGTGTCTCTGATTTTTCTGAAATTTGACCAAGTGTTTACCATGTCGAATATTCAGAACCTTGGAAATCTTTTAAACTATGACTGTAGGATCGTGAAATTACAAGATGGTTCTATTCTTAGTTGAGATTGGCAGAAACAATATCAACTACACAATTACAATCGAGTAAACAGAAAGAATACTGATAAGAACACTGTTGTATTAAGCTTTGTGAATAAACGATTACAAATGGAAACTCAGTGAAGAAGCACAAAAAGCACACTTCAATTTAAGTGTTTACACAGTATTTATACTAACTTAGAATCAAGATAGACCCTTGATTCTAAGGATCAGATCAAACACAGACCGTTGATCTTTTACACAAAAGCTAATAATACACGTTAAAGCTAAACTAGCTAACTTTATTGAAGCGTTTACTTTATTCATCATTGTTTGCATGCTCGGGGAAGAGCATTGTCGTCCATCATTGGTTGCACCATTGAGGTTCCTTCTGCTTTGAGTGTGTCAGTTGCTTTTGCAGAAAGTTGTCAGTGACGCTTGGCATGGATAGTCAGCTGCAACGATTTGTCTTCAAGGGACATAGCTATCAACAGCAAGAATGAGAACAATGCTGCTGATAAGCCTATCAGCAGCAACTTGTGTTGAACGCTGCTGATAAACCTATCAGCAGCAACAAGTGTTGAATGCTGCTGATAAGCCTATCAGCAGCAACATGTGCTGAATGCTACTGATAAGCCTATCAGCAGCCATATGTGTTGAATGCTGCTGATAAGCCTATCAGCAGCATTTGTACTTAGAATAATTTGGTATCAATCAGTCTTTGGTTCTACAAACTCCCCCTAGACTGATGCAACCAAAATTCTTCTAATTACTTTACTTCTGAAGCTTTTGCATGTGGCTGACTATCCTTTCAACCTCATAGCCTCTTGGATCCTTGCTAGGATTGTTCAGTGGAAGTGCAGACAGAGTCTTGATGTCTTTATTTGGCATTTTGTAGATTGTTTTGTTTGAACATCTCATCTTCTGCTTCCTTACATCAGTTAAGGTGAACTCGTCCAAATCAGCATTATAGGACCAACTTACAAATGGAGAGTGGGACTTGAGTGGTTTGATGTCAATGATCACATCTTTGCTAGGGTTGAAGTAGTGTTTGATTGCTAGCACAAGACGTTTCCCACTCTCGTTTGCAGGCTCATGAGCTTCACCTAGCTCCAGAATTCTGCCAAGATCTGAATATGGCAATTGCATAATTTCATCAACAGATCTGTAGTTAGATCTTCTTTTTTCAGTTCTCCCCCTGAAGATCTCAAAACTTTGATCCTGTGGATTATAGACCTAATCAACTATGTCTCTTGAGTCTTCTAGTTTAGGTGTGGGTTTGGATTTCTTCAAGGGAGGCTGTTGATGAGTGGGGGCTTGGTGAGATGGTTTGGACTTTTTGGGTGGAGGAGTGGAAGTTTTGGGGAGGAGAGTGGAAGGTTGTTGGACTGAGGAAGAGGTAGGTGAGGGAGAAGGCTTGGGTTTCTTTGATTTTGTTTCTCCTTCTTCCTGAATAGGTACCCTTTTCTTGGATCCCTTCTTGCCCACTCTTTCTTCCTCATCCTTCTTGACTTTGAAGTAGAGGGCTTGCAGCTTCATGAAGTTCATAGGACCTAGCCTCTTTCCATTCTCTCCTCTAGCCTTAAGGAAGTTAATCATGACCTTCCTTTCTTCATGGGTCCGTTTATTAAAGGCAATGGTCTTTTTGGACTGTTGTTTGGCTTTTTCTTCTTCTTCAGCTTGTTTCTTCTTTGCCAACTGACCTTGCTGACTCATGAAGGCTCTGTAGACTTCTTTAGTTGATAGTTTCTCAAGGTAGTCTGCATCCTCACCTTGAGAGACTAGAGTCTTTACCCACTCCTCCCTCATTTCTTTAGCTAGTTCAGAATCGGTTATTCTGAACTTAGCTTCTTCTTTCTTCTTCTTCTCCAATTCTTCCTCTTCTCTATTGAATTGTTCCTGCAGTTGAAGAGCAAGAGCTGCATCTTCTTTAATCCGGTCAACTGCAGGAATCTTTCTTTTCAGTTCATCCAGCTGTTTAGCATACAACTGGACGGTTTGTTCTCTTAGGAGAATAGCTGTTTTTCTTTCTTGAGCCTTTTTCATGTCAGTCATCTCCTCTTCTTCTCTTCTTCTTCTTTTCTCTTCCCTCTCTCTTTTCTCTTTTAGCAACCTCTCTTCATCTTCATCTGTCATGATTCCCTTTCCTTTGTTTACATTGGATGCCTCTGCTTCAGCTTCACTGATCACAACAGCAGATGATGATGCTGCTATTGGGATCTCTGCCTCAGCTTCATTGGCAATTTGGGATGTGAACATGGGAAGGTCATTGGCCTCGTTCGATTTGCACTCGGGACTTGTGACTTCTTTCAGCATTTCTTTGATAGTTGATCTTGACCCATATGCTGCAGTGCAGATGTCTACTCGAGGGGAAGATGAGTCAGTGTCAGTGTCAGAGTTTGACACATATACTGCCTCAGTAATTCTTCCTACTTGTTCAAGTTTGGCTCTGACAGTAGCTATCATTGCCTGGCTTTCAAGTGAGTTGACATTGCAGATGTTTGCCCTGAGTTGAAAGATCTTGTAGAGTAGGAAGTGACAAGATGTTCCTGGTGTTGATGGTGAGAGAGGAGCCGTTGCTTAGTAAGAAGGTGTGGTCAAGAGACTTAGTGCTTGTCCATCCCAGCACATCTAAATCTTTGACAATGAAGGAGTACAGAAATCTTCTTAAGCAGCAAATTTCTTCGTTAGTGAAGACTGCTCCTTATAATGTCAAGTCTTCTAAGAGTCAGTCTTCTTTCTGCTGCTGTCGAAGATTCAGGATAAGCTACCCGTTTTGCTGTTTGTATTAGTCTTTGGAAGTGGGGTAGATTATCCTCCATCAAGTCATGGAACCTGCCAATGGCAAGTTCAGCTGAGAGATCTGATGAAGTGTTGATGCAGTTAGTTAAATGCAGTTGTAGGACTTGGAGGGCATTGAGAGAGTTCTAGTTTAGCTCTTTTACACCACTAAACTCCCATCCAATCCAAAATCTCTCAGCTGATCCATCATACCCCCAAGCTAGAATGGATTAAAATTCTAGCTTCTGTGTTGTTTGAAGGAGTTGGGGGGTTATGGATTGACTTATGATGGATGCTGCTTCAGGAAGGATGCTGAATGATGTATTTGTTTGTTCTGTGTCTTCAGCATCATTCAACATTTCATCAACAGCCCTGACGACCAACTTCCAGTCTTCAGATGTCTCTTCTGCTTCGTTATTTGAGACTGGCAAGTCATGAATTTGTATAAAAGCCGGTTTGAATAGTGAGCTTTGAATTTCAACCTGCTCTTGAATCCAGTCGTCAAGACTGTCTGTGTCTTCCTCCATAGAGACCATCTCCCCCTTTTTGGTTGCATCAGTAGACAAGTAAGCATCAGTTTGGGTGCCTACTGATACAAAAGAGGGAATGGCTAAAGTTGGGCATTGATGGGCTTCATGCATAGAGACTTGGTGTCTTAGTTTGGACACTTCAGCCTCCAGCATAGCCACCTTGGCCATCAATTTCAAGTTATGAAGTTTCAGTCTGTCCTCATCCACAGATGTGGAATCCTTAGACCCAGATGGGGCCTTAGTCCTAGCCTCTTCATCCCCATCACCCGTGGTTTCTTGGCGCCTGGGATTCCTCTCAGTGAGGGGAGTTTCCAAGGAAACACCCTCACCATGAGTTGCCGTGGTTGAGGTCTTAAAGATGTTGTCACTGTCCTCCTGGTTATTTGATGGACCAGCAGTAGTGACAGCCTCTTCCACATCCACTCTTTCATTACTCCTAGAGTGGACCTTCAAGGGTGAAGAACTTGGGTTGGGTGTTTCGGAAGCAAGACCAATTAGTACCTCCTTGATAGTGGTAGTTGGAGAAGGTACATCACTTTGGTCAGGTTCCTCAACACTTACATCCAAAGAAGATAGGAATGGCTCAAAGGGCTGTTCTATGGATCTGGGAAGTGATCCTAATCCTAATAGAGAGACTTCCGAAGGAGTCTCCCTAACAGTGTGGCTTTCCCTTATGATATTCTCACTAGAATGTTGTGATTCTGAGTGAGGGATGTTGGCTTGGGTTTGGGCCTTGGAGGCAAGAGAAGAAGGAGTTCTCTTGCCCCTCTTCCTTGTATATTTGGCTGCAACCGGGGCCCTGTGTTCCGGTTGAGCAATCAAACTGTGGGTGAGTAAAGTATGTGCCTGTACATCCTCAGTAGAATGCACAGGGGTTCGATCAAGGGAAGCAGCAGTTTGAGTTTATGGCAGTGAGGTGGAGGGTGTGGGATCAGTATCAGCTGGGTTTGCTGAACTGTCACCCTGGGCACTTTGCGTGTTCAACATTGTAGACAACAATGGAACATCGGCCCCTGAGAACTTTGATGAAACTGTTCTCATGCTTTGAAAAATGTTGTTCTTATGTCCTAGCATTATGTAGATTCTTGCAGTTTTTGAAAGATCTTGGTGCTTAATGTTGAACACTTCCTGCAAGAATCTTGGGTACATGAAGAACTGTGATTTCACCCCTTCTTGAAGGTTGTATCTCAAACCTTCAAGAATGAGGTGGGAAAAATTGAAACCCGCCCCAGTTATCATACCGTGAATTGCCGACGCAAGTCTGGAGCTAAGTTGGTTCCACCCACTCCTCTTCTGGGATATGCATTGGAGAAGAGTGTGGCAGAGATACTTCCATTTGGGACCCATGAGTGCCTTCTCTATCGTATACTCTGTTTTATTCCCAGTGTACCCTATGGATACAAAGGTCCTCATGTATACGTCTGTTGGGTAAGAGATGGCGTCCCCTTCATCCTGAAGCTTGAGGTGTTGGCGGAGCTTTGCTTCAGTGATAATCATCTCCTTGCCGTCTACTGTGCCTCTGATTTGGGGAGTGCCCTGGTCAGTAGAATACACGGCTGAGCTCCAAAACTCTTCCATGTGGGAAGTATAGATGGTTGGGTTGAATGTTAAGGCATGGTGGATTTTGGACCGACAAAGAAAGTCGATCATTTCATCGAAACCTTCGGATTTCTTGCCCTTTATTAGGTATGCAGTGAGGTTGTGATATGGGGAAAACTTGTCGTTGGGGTTGTTTATGTCTGCGCCTGCCATTGTTATGGATTTGGAGGGAAGAGAGAAGGGTGTTTGAATGGTGGTTAATTATGGAGGGCTTTGAATGCTGTGGGGACGGGAGAGAAAGTGATGGGAGATTAGGGTTTGAAATTGAATATGTAGAGGTTGTGGGAACGTTTGAAATTGTGATATAACGGCAGACGAAGAAAAAGCAACTTTACTTGTACAGTACAACCTGCTTCACTTTTCATTGTTACAGCTCTAAAACACTCGAGCAGTCATGGTAAAGACTGAGAGTAGTTTTTACCGCGGGTAAAAGTTAATGTAGACTTGTTTTACCCATCAGTAGCAAACTTGGTTGCTGCGGATAGTGAAGTCTTTCAGCAGCAGATTTGGGTGCTGCTGACTGTTGTATTCATTCCGCAGCAAAAAGGTTGCTGCTGACCGCCTTATAGCTGTCCGCAGGAAACTTGTTCCTGTTGATAACTTAAAGCGATCAGTGGCAAAGGCTTTGCTGCTGAAGAGTAAATCTGTCAGTAGCGAAAAAAGTGCTGCTGACTATAACCTTTTATTAAGAACAAAAACATAGACATATTTACAAGGAAAGATAAAAATTAGAGACATGTCTTATTCAAAGTTCATCATGCCAATTGATTCAACTAGATATCGAAATCTTGCTTCATCAAAAGGTTTAGTGAACAAGTCAGCATATTGCTCATTTGTGTGAACCTTGGATAGGACAATTCTCTTTTTATTTACATCAATAGACATGCATATTTACAGTAAAGGATAGATGCAGTCAACTGAACCGATGATGATGCTTGGTGGTTTCTTTGCCTTCCATTGTTGAGTTGGTGGTTTTCCAGCTCTCTTTGCCTTTTTAGCAGTAGACGTTGTATCTGATGATTTTACTTGAGCAGAAGCAGACTTTGTTGCTGTTGAAGGCTTTGCCTGAAGCATCAGTAGTGGACACTTTTGCTGCTGATAGTTTTGCCTTATCAGCAGCAGATTTTGCTGCGGACTTTGTTAGCTTATCGGCAGCAGATTTGGTTGCTGCTGAAAGCTTCTGCTTTGTTTTCTTGGGCTTAACTGGACTAACAACCGATGTATGTTGATCCTTCTTTACCCTTTGTCTTTGAGGGGCTTAATGAAGAATCTGGTTGAAAGGGTTAAACTTACAGTTGGCAGCAAAGTGGTCTGATTCTCCACAGATGATGCAAGATTGTTGAGGCTTTGACAACTGCTCCCTTGGTGGAGAAAGAGATTTTTTGAATTGAGTTGTCTTAGCTTCAAAGCTTCTTACCTGTTTGTTCTTCTTTGTCTTCTCAAAAGCATGTTGCTTGAGGTTTCTTTGCTGCTGTAGGTAGTAGAAGCAGGTGCTGGCAGTGTGGTTATATCTGCCACACACAAAGCATGATTTTGCCAGTTTGTCTTTTGAAAGGTAGACATAGTCCTTTCTTTGGAACAGATCCTTGAAGTTCCATGGATGGGCTTTGTTATGTTCAAAGGTGGCTTCTTCTAGGGTCCTTTGAACATATGGAACCTTTTCTTCAGGTTTACAACATACATCAGATACCTTTCTCTTTGTGATTGGCATGAACTGAGGCTTGGAGTTTGTGGGTTCTGATGTCTGTCCCTTTTCTAGCTTTCTTCCATCTGGAGGATAGCTGATCTTGATCTGTTTGAATGGCACAGGGGCTATAACAGCTGGAAGAACAGTAGGAACTGCAACTCTATTCAGAACAGCTTCATATGGGACTGCACTGGTTTCATCATGGTCTGAGTGAGTTGACTCAGATTCCGATGAGGTAGTGCAGTCTTTGATGAGAGGTTCATCCGTTGAAGGATCAAGGTTTCGGTTTGCAGTGTCAAGATTTTCAACATTGAAGCTTGGTTCGTATATGGCAATATAGTCAGTAGGAGGAGGAACAGATTTGTACTGATCAGTGTTATACCCAAGTCCAGTTTTTACTTTCTCATGGACTTGAATATGTAAAAGTCTTTGTACCTTTTTGGAGGAAAATTCATATTTTTTAGCATGAACTTTTTGTTCTGCCAGTTCAGCTCTGGTAGCTTTTAGTTTGACCAGTGGATCATCAATCTGAGTTTCAAGATTAGTTTGTTCGTGTTTTAGAGATGAAATCTCTTTCTTAAGGCAGTTAACCTTTTCTTTATAAGTATTTTCAACCTTTTTGGACTCAGATTTCATCTGATGAAACTCTTCATTTTGATCTATGAGGTTTTGGTTGTGCTTTTTATAACCCAAAACTTTATCAATACAGGCTTGAGAAAAAAGATGTTCAAATACCTGAGGTGGTATCTCTGTAGTGTCTGCCATTAGAGCTTGATTGTTGATGGGCAGTTCTTCATATTGAGAGCTCCAGTCGAACTCAGAAGTTCCAACAGTTGCACATGCTGCAGTTTGAATTGAACTAGGACCCGAGTGCTCACAATGTAGGGCAGAGGAGGTGGCGGTGGATGTTGAGGCTGTTTGGTAGCTTGAGCTTCTTTCTTTTGCCTGAATCATCTCTAGCTCATAGGTTTTTAGCATACCGAAGAGCTCAGTTATTTGGAGAGTCTTCAGATTCTCAGTTCTTCTAATGGACACCGTGTAGAGTGTCCAACAGCTAGGTAAAGACCTGATGAACTTTTTGAGAATATCTTCATTCTCTAGCTTCACCTTTGAGCACTGCAGCTTCCTTACAAGATAGGTAAATCTATTGTATGAAACAGTTAGAGACTCACCTTCCTTCCAGACGAAGTTTTCATACTGTTGCTTCAGGATGTCTTCAAGCCCGTTGCTTTGTGCCATTTTTGTTCTTGGTGACTTTTTGAAGGAGAGAGAGTTTAGAATAGAACCAGAAGTGATTAAACAAGTGTTAGTTTGTTTAATCTTGAGCCAAAGCTCTGATACCACTTGTAGGATCGTGAAATTACAAGATGGTTCTATTCTTAGTTGAGATTGGCGGAAACAATATCAACTACACAATTACAATCGAGTAAACAGAAAGAATACCGATAAGAACACTGTTGTATTAAGCTTTGTGAATAAACGATTACAAATGAAAACTCAGTGAAGAAGCACAAAAAGCACACTTCAATTGAAGTGTTTACACAGTATTTATACTAACTTAGAATCAAGACAGACCCTTGATTCTAAGGATCAGATCAAACACAGACCGTTGATCTTTTACACAAAAGCTAATAATACACGTTAAAGCTAAACTAGCTAACTTTATTGAAGCGTTTACTTTATTCATCATTGTTTGCATGCTCGGGGAAGAGCATTGTCGTCCATCATTGGTTGCACCATTGAGGTTCCTTCTGCTTTGAGTGTGTCAGTTGCTTTTGCAGAAAGTTGTCAGTGACGCTTGGCATGGATAGTCAGTTGCAATGATTTGTCTTCAAGGGACATAGCTATCAGCAGCAAGAATGAGAACAATGCTGCTGATAAGCCTATCAGCAGCAACTTGTGTTGAACGCTGCTGATAAACCTATCAGCAGGAACAAGTGTTGAATGCTGCTGATAAGCCTATTAGCAGCAACATGTGCTGAATGCTGCTGATAAGCCTATCAGCAGCCATATGTGTTGAATTCTGCTGATAAGCCTATCAACAACATTTGTACTTAGAATAATTTGGTAGCAATCAGTCTTTGGTCTATGACAATGAGATCGGAACTCCTCAGAAACCGCCAAAGCTGCTAAATGTAAATGATTATTCCAACTGGAAAGCACGCTTTGAGCATTACATTTCTTATACCGATTCTTTGTTATGAATACCAATTCTGGAGGGATATAAGCATCCCACATACATTTACCTTGATGATAAACTGCCTAAGCCTATTTCTAAACTCGATGAAGAAGAAAAGAAAGTTTATGATCGAGAGAAGAAGGCTCACGGTTCTATCACTATGGCGTTGACTCAGGAATTGTTCCACAGTTTCAGAGGATATGAAAACTCTAATGATCTTTGGAAGGCGTTATAGAAAAGATTCGAGGGGAATAGTGACATCAAGAAAAGTAAACGGGATCTTCTCAGGAAGCAGTATGAGTGCTTCAGATTTCTGGAGAATGAATCTTTAGATGACCTCATCTCTAGATTTTATCATCTGTAGACAGAGTTGAAAGCTTTTGATCACAAGTATCCCGATGAAGAGTTGGAGAGTTGGTGGAAAATTTTCTGGATGCTTTGTCACCCAGGTTTGAAATGTACACAACCCTGATGAGAGAGAATCCAAAATTCTATGAAATGACAGTGGAGGAGGCAATTGGAAAGGTTCAAGCTCATAACATGAACCTTAGAAAGAAGGAGCTATCACACCCCAACCGACGGCGGAATACGTCGGGGCGGGACATGTAGACTGTACAAAAGCTTAAGGTTTGCTAAAGTTTAAATATTTAAACAACCAGTTTCATATCATAAATAATCATGAGTCCAACAATACAAGGAAAATAGAAATACATAAATAGTTTATTTCAATTAGGTTCTAGGTCCTCGGTCCTAAGTGAAGCAGCTTGTACTTATTCTCAAACATTAGTACATGAAACATGATGAAAACAAGGTCAACTAAAAAGTTGGTGAGCATACATAGGTTTTAACACACAACTAAGCTTAAAGTGTTTTATACAATTCATACGATATACGTGTATAAGGCAATTATGGAGAATCTATAGTTAGACTAAGTGTGCACAATCAAACCTTGTGACTGAGGCATAACACGCAGGTTACCCTTATGTAAAGTCGGTAACAAACACCCTAACCGGGTGGGTTTGTCAGACATAATAGATCTATCAATGTTAACCGTTGGCTTGTACGGAGTTAATGATTGTACTAATGTCATGTATATGTAGTCTTAACTCATAGCATTCAAGCATAAAGCACATTACACATAATATTATATTATTGAATTGTATTTAAGTCTATGCAAAAAGGTTTCAAAAAGGTAAATCATGTTTCACCCCAAAAGTACAAAATGAAAAAGAGGCTATGTAAAACTCACTTGGATATATTTTGTGGGTAACACGAGCAAGTATGTAGCACAAGTGATTTTCAAATCACAAGTTAACCTAGTGTGAAAAAGCATGATCTTAGATTAATAACGTACCCAAGTCTAAGGATAGGTCTAATGTTCATCGGGTTTTGTTATGTGAGAACTTATATAAAGTTTGTGTTATTTTATGTGAAAGAATAAGTTATCGAAAGTTTGGTGTAAACTTTGGAAGTTCAAAATGTTATATGAAAATATCATGTGTCTTTAGGGTTAAAGATTAAATAAATAAAACTCTTTTTATTTATTTAATTAAAATAATAATCATTGCTAAAAGTAATATGATTTTTATAAAATATTAAATCAACCCATTGCTTTATTTATTTATGTCAAAGTGCCAAAATCGTATTAATATGGGTTAAAGAAAACCCTAGATGCATTGTAATAATAATACTTTTATTTATTATAAAATAAATAAAGAATATAATATGTGTATATATATATTTAAAAAAAGTTTTGTTCAAATGTATATATGTATATATGGGATAAATAATTGATTTACAAAAAAAATACATATCTTATAAAATATCTAGTGAATATATTTATGAATTAGAAAATTAATTATTTTGATTAATTATTTAAAAGTATATAAAAAGTGAGATTTTTAAATAACTAAATTTATAAAAATTTATATTTTATGTTAAAAATCTTAAAATTTTATTGTATTCCGGTCTAAATAGGGTAAAGTTTATAAATTTTTTTTTATAAAAAGTTTATGTTGTTAAAAATTGATTTTAAAAATAAAACAGATCACCTGGTTCGAACCCGGGTGGATTCTGTGTGAGGCAGCCGTCTCAACCACTGGACCATGGGACTAACCCGTGTTATGGAACCGGTTTGATTTGTATATAACCAATTCAGTACAAGGGGCCGGGTCTGGCTTTGAGTTCACACACAAAAAGGACCGGTTATGTGGGTTTTGAACCCACGCCCTCTGGTCCGACGGTGCAATGACTTAACCGGTTGGACCAGATGGTTCGCTGTAAAATTATAGTGTTTAAATGATTAAATACACTAAGCCCTTCGAATTAGAAAAATCCCCATTTAGAACCCGTATGAACAGCTCTCGATTTCAAACACATTTAGGTTTGATGCCCTCTGTCATATGAGATTGACAGAGGGCTTTCGATCTTAACATGAAAACGATTCGAATGATTCAAACCATACCTGAATCGGTTGAGTACAGAGGGCCGACGACTAGACGTTCAGTGGCGGAGTTGTTTGTGCTCGATCGGTAAACAGAGATGGAATGAGACTCAAATGAGGTTTTGGAGAGTTTGTAGAGAGTCGTGCGAAGGCCTATGGCGATTTAATTTGATTAATTTCATCATTAAGGTCCGATTCAATTGAGAGGATTACGGGTGTCGGTTTTAGTCTCGATTACGCGTTATTACAGTTGTAATTGAATGAATTGGGTCGCGATAACAGGTGTGGTACATGAGGAAACAGTCTACACTTGATTCCCTTGATTGAACGCGTTAGATTTCTCATTTTTGGAAACGATTTGTGTCCGGTTTGACTCTGAGGAGTCAAACTTATTCAAAATTTGAAATCCTCGCTTTCTTGATCGAGTTAGGTCATTTATCAGGATTGGATTGAGGTTGATTATTGAATTCATGTGTAAGAAAGTCCATAATAACAGGTTTATCGATTCTCCTATGTTGGATTTTATTGAATTGGGCCGGTTTGACTTTCCAAGGTCAAATTTGACGAATGAGGTCAAAGTTTTGGTCATGGGGAGTCAAATCTAGACCAAAAGTGCAATTTGTAATGCTTGGGGGGTTCATGTTTAGGGTTCAAATACCTTGGGGAGAAGGTTCAAGACCAATTTGCTAATAGAAATGTATTTATATACATATATCTATATATTCTTATATATATGTTTACATGTATGACTAAGTGAATTGTTTTGACTACGAAGGCTTTGTGGTTTTGATAATTAATCGTCGGGTTTCAATATATGTATATTCATATAACCCTTTGAAATGTATCAATTGAAATCTTAGGGTTAAGTGTTTGCATCAAGAGTTGTGTTAAAATTGAATTTTTGTTCATTGCACCAAACGATTACATGAAAGAAAAATCAGAGATGTTACAGGAGAGCTCAGGAAGACCTCAGATACAAGACCCTTATATGTATCATGGGACGTCTTCTACAACCAAATCTTCGGGCTCTAGAATTGCCCTTTTCTCTGGAAACTCTACTGAAGAAAACCACTCAAATGGTTGTGGTGGTCATGCATGCTATGCATCTGGATCTGGTTCTGGATCTCATCAACAACATACCTCAAGAAATCCTCCCGCAACAACTTCAGCTAACCAATCAGCTATAGCCAAAATAGCCGAAGATCATGTAGCACTATTTTCATCTTGTATGCTGGCCTACGAAAACTTCATTGGTGGCAAGCTTACAGATCCTGAGACAATAGAAGAAGACTTCAATCAAGTGGATCTTGATGACATGGAGGACATGGATATTCAATGGAATATGGCCATGACATTGAGGAGAGCCAAGCGTTTCCTTAACAGAACAGGAAAAAGTTCATTGGCGGGCATTCTACAGCCAAGGTTGGTTTTGACAAATCCAAGGCCAAATGATATAAGTGTCTAAACTTTGGACACTTTGCTCGTGAATGTCAGAAAGACAGAGCACCGGCTTCGGGTTTCACCAGACCTAGCCAAGGAAACAGCCATGGCTACAACAACACTAACAACGACAATAAAAGCCACGGTGGTTCGTCCAATGCACTGGTAGCTCAACGGGACGACAAATTTGATTGGGGTGTTCGCTGTTCTCAAGTTACAACACTAACAACGACAACACTACAACAACACTAACAACAACACTAACAACGACAATCAAATTACTTGTAAATAAACAGATTAAAAACATAATAATTTAAACAATTAAGTAAACATGACGCAATCATTTCCCATATGAGCAGTCTATGGTGTTTAGATCATTTCTGATATACTATCATTTCCTCTTTTCTCAAGTTAACTTTGAAATTTTCTCCATTTTTTTTTGTAAAATATTTTAAAGACTAAAAGAACTATACAGAATATTTAAAAGAATTAAAAATTTAACTTTCATGAATTGAATTGAGTTAAGAAAACTTAGTTTTCACTCAGGATTGAACATTCCTATCAAGTTGACAAGATGCTCAAAACGGGATCGATCAAATGCCTTTGTGAAAAGGTCAGCAAGATTGTCATCGTTGTGAACTTTTACAAGTTCAATTAAATGCTTTTTAGCACAGTCACGGTTGAAATGATGGAGAATCTCTATATGTTTAGTTTTGGAATGTTTCACCGGGTTATTTGTGATGGACATGGTGGCATTGTTGTCAATGAATAGAGGAGTTCCAGTGAAGTTTAAGCCGTAGTCTCTCAACTGTTGCTGAATCCACAGTATCTGAGAACAACTGCTCGCTGCAGCAATGTATTCTGCTTCACAAGTTGAGACAGAAACCGTTGACTGCTTCTTACATTGCCAGGAGACCAGTCTGTCTCCTAAGAATTAACATCCACCAGAAGTTGACTTTCTGTCAAGGTTACAACCGCCATAATCTGAATCAGTGTAGGCTTTGAAGTCGAATGACTGCTGCTTAGAGTACCAAAGACCTAATCGGGGTTTCCCTTTCAGGTATCTGAAAATTCTCTTCACAGCTATCATATGTGACTCCTTTGGTTGAGACTGAAACCTTGAGCACAAACATACAACAAACATTATATCGGGTCTTGAAGCTGTGAGATACATAAGTGATCCGATCATCCCACGGTACAATCTGCTGTCTACATCCTTTCCATCTTTGTCAGGATGCAAACCATGATTGACTGGGATAGGTGTACCATAAGTACTGCTATCATTCATCTTGTATTTTGATAAGATGTCCTGCACATACTTAGTTTGATGTAGATAAATGCCATCCTCTCTTTGACTGACTTGCAGACCCAGAAAGAACGAAAATTCACCCATATTACTCATTTCAAATTTGGACTTCATCACCTGCTCGAATTCCCTACACGTCCCTTCATTGGTAGACCCAAAAATGATGTCGTCGACATATACTTGTACAAGAAGAATGTCACCTCCTGCTTTCCTAATGAAGAGAGTCGAGTCAATCTGTCCACGGTCGAAACCATTAGACAGTAAATGCTTAGATAATGTCTCATACCTTGCCCGCGGTGCTTGATGAAGACCATAAAGTGCTTTATCGAGCTTATACACTTTATTGATATTATGCCGATCTTCAAAACCGGGAGGCTGAGTGACATAGACTTCTTCATGAACTTTACCATAAAGGAAAGAACTCTTCACATCAAGTTGATAGACCTTGAAGCCGACATATGTGGCATAAGCCAAGAACAGTCGAATGGCTTCAATTCTAGCAACTGGGGCATATACTTCCGTGTAATCCAAGCCCTCTTGCTGATAAAAACCCTGAACAACCAATCTTGCTTTGTTCTTCACAACAACATGACGATCATCCGTCTTGCATTTGAACACCCATCTGGTTCCAATTGGCTGAAAGCCTTTTGGCAAGTCAACCAAATCCCACACGTGCAACTTTTGGAATTGAGACAATTCATCTTGCATCGCCTCAATCCAGCAGTTGTCAGTGAGAGCCTCCTTCACATTCTTCGGCTCTAATTGGGACACGAATGCAGCATGCAGACATGTTTCCATGACACCAGTTACAAGTATCTCTGTGTAAAGACTGGTGTTCTCAGTGATGGTTCGATGAGGAGTCTGAACGCCGGCATTAGGATCACCAATAATGTTGTCAATTGGATGATTCCTATGCACTCTCGTTTCCGGTACAATTGGTTCCTGAATTTCTGGATCAAGATTCGTGCTTAACTCCCCCATTTCCTATGTTCCAGAGGAAGAAGATTCAATGTTAATTGGATCAGCTGGAGTTTCATTTCCTACAATTGTGTTAGGATTAGCTGGAGCATCATCTCTAACGACAAGAACATCTTCACTGTTATCACTGTCATGAGTTCCAGATGCATATGCAGCATTGGAATCAGGAGTTACAATCGGTACAGTAGCACGAGTAGAGAAGCTGGAGTCATCGCTGCCACCTAATAAATCATAGACATTTGCAGCGTCATCTGCAGATATATCAGGAAGATTGAATGACTTGAATAACGCATCATAATCAAAACCCCAAGCTGGACCTGTTGGTTCGGGTGGAATGCTATGTTTACTACAATCCACTTCAAACCATTCCTCGACAGTACGAGTTCCTATGTTGTACACTCTCTTGCAAGGCGAGTTGGCAATGTATCCTAAGAAGATGCCTTCCACCGCTTTTGCATGAAACTTATACTGGCGGTCTTTGTACTGTAGCAGCAAGGAGCAAGGACTACCGAAAGGAACTAGGTAATCAAGATTGGGAAGTCGATTGTTGATCAACTCGTAACAAGTCTTGTTGTGCCTCTTCACTACCAGAACTCTGTTTAAGACGTGACACGCTGTATTAACTGCTTCTGCCCAGAAAGTGACAGGAATCTTTGCATCCGACAGCATAGTCCTTGCAGTCTCAATCGGTGTTCTGTTCTTTCGTTCAGCAACTCCATTCTGCTGAGGCGTGTACGGCGCGCTGAATTCGTGACGGATCCCTTTCTTGAGACAGAAAAGCTCCATCAAATTATTCTTGAACTCAGTTCCGTTGTCGCTCCTTATCCTTTTAACCTTCAGCTTGCAAATTGATTCCAAGCTCAGGATCAAGTATTAAAGGATATCAGCAGTCTCTTCTTTAGTACCTAAAAAATGCACCCAAGAAAAACGTGAGAAATAATCAGTTACAACCAGACAGAACGACTTACCTCCAATACTCCTGATACTTAAGGGGCCAAACAGATCGATGTGTAATAGCTCCAAAGGGGTATCAATAGAGATTTGGAGCTTGGGCTTGTGAGACTTTCGTTGCTGTTTGCCCTTTTTACAAGGCATACAATCATCTGCAACAGTAAACCTCAGCTTAGGAACCCCGGTCACCAAACCGTTTAGGACAAGATGATTCATTTTACGATTCGAAATATGTCCGAGTTTCCTATGCCACAAGATAGAGTCAAGCTCTGTGGCTTTTGTAAGCAAACAAGTAGCAACTGATGAGGTGGTTGTTGCAACGCTCATATAGATCTGATATGTGTCATTCGTTCTTGGTGCTCTCATCAGAATCCAGCCTTCGGGAACCTCAAAACCAGGTTTGAGAATCAGGCATTCTGACTTGTCAAACATCACCGAGTACTCCTTATCACACATTTGGGAGACACTCAACAGGTTATGCTTCAGCTGCTCGCAGAAGTTGACATTGTCAAAGCTGACACAACCGTTTGAAACCACGCCTTGACACGTGATGTTGCCGCCTTTTTCTTCGGCAAAGGCCACATAGCCGCCTCTGAATGGTTTAACGTCTTGAAGCAGGGCCATGTTTCCTGTCATGTGCCTGGAACATCCACTATCTACATACCAGCGGTTAGAGATAGTACCCTTCGGACTTCCCTGCACGAGTAACAAAAAAAGAATTAGTTAGATTTGGAGACCCAAGCCATTGTGGTCTTGGGTCGTCCGTCTTTCTCAAAATAAACTACTTCTTTCAACTCTCAGTCATGATGACTGTTCAAAATTGGTGAATCTTTGGAGGATTTGGGAACAGGAGATTGAGAACCTTTTACTTTCTTGTTCCAGGATCTCTTTTGATTCTTAACCAGAACAGGAGACTTTGGCTCAACCACAGCCGGTGAACTTGTGGAAGCTTCACCTAATTGAGCTTTAGTCAGCTGTTCCAGCTTTCTCAACCTCTTATTCCTTCTTCTTCTCTGTGGCTTAGATAGTCTAGCCACAGATTTCTCACCAGTACGTGTACTACCAGATGTAGATACACGAGGTACAACATGTTGCTTTACCTTTCTTGCCACAGATAGTTTGGCCTCAGATTTGATCTTTGGCTTTGCCATTGGTTGGACTGGTGGTTTCACCACATTCTGCTTTGGATGTTTGGGTGATGGTTTCACTGGTGGCAACCGGGGAATAATAGCTGGTTGTGAAACAACAGGTCGTTTCCCTTGGTTCTTAGAAGGACAGTTCACAAAAATGTGACCAACCAAGCCATAGTGAAAACAGTTCCGCTTGTCTACATAAGTTCTCTTGTAAGGCTCATTGGATCTGGCCTTAGAAAACTCTCCATTATGAGCAGGAGGAGTTGGTTTTTGAACAGCAGTCTGAACCTTAGCAATTTGATTTTTGGGAGTATAGTATTTTTCCAAATTTTCTTTGTAACCAAGACCAAAGTGAGCTGAAAAAGCCTCTTTCTTTACTTGGTTAAGGTTTTTATACCCTCCATAAAGCATTACCTTAAGTTTATCATTTGATTCAATGACATCAGGTTCAGTTAAAATGCAATTATCACCATTAGTGATAATGTTTTTCTTGACTTCCTGTTCAGTCAACAACTCCTCAGATACTACTCCTTCAGGGCAAGAGTTAACCGACCCATCTTCAGAAGCAGTAACAAACTCCTCACTAGATGTGGAGTTAGCATTACTTGAGGATTCATCCTTCTTAGGGGAATCATCCTTATCAGAGGACTCATCTAGACAAGTGAGATCAATGTCTATTAAGCTATTGACAAACTTCCCGCTCACTGGTGGAGGAATGGCATTGGTACCAAGACCTAGACCATTCATTTTCCTCACTAGAGATTCATAGTGTTCCACCACAAAGCGAGAGTTCTTCAACTTCTCATTAGTGTATTTTAACTGCAAGATCTCATTTTGCAGTTTGTTGATTTCATTGTTCCGTTTTTCTAACCCCTTATAAGCAATATCCAAGTGAAGCTGTTGTATGCTCATTTTTAAAGAATACTCACGTTTTTCCTTTGTCAATGTGTCAATAGATTCTTTAAAACGTTTTTCGTTTTCTTTATAGTTTAGAGCTGCCATACTTAGGGGTTCGATTTTGTCTTGGAGCTTAGAGTTTTCAAGTTTTAGCCCTAGACACTTAGAACATGAAACAATAGAAAATGGATTAGAGTCTACCTCATGAGATGAACTTGTTGCTTCTCCAATGGCCATGAGAGCAACAACAGTCGATTCCTCTTTCTCAGCTACCGAAGCTTCCTTTCCTTCAGCTTCCTCCTCTTCCTCTATAGCAGCAGTAGTAGACTCTTTTGGGTCAGCAATAGAAGCTTCCCTTCTCTCTGCTTCCATCATTTTCATGATCTCAGCCATGAGACCAACCTGTGTTTGTACAATGATGGTATCCTCAAGACGAATGCCCCAATCAAAGCTGTCATCCTGTTGGGCTACCAGTGCATTGGACGTTCTACTTTGGCTTTGATTGTGGTGGTTTGGATTGTTTAGGCCATGGCTGTTTCCTTTGGCTGGGTCGGGTAAAACTAGAGGCAGGTGATCTGTCTTTCTGACACTCACGAGTAAAGTGTCCGTAGTTCAGACACTTGTAGCATTTGGCCTTAGATTTGTCGAACCCGACCTTGGCATTAGGATGCCCGCCAATAAACTTTCTTCCTGATCTGTTCAGGAAATGCTTGGCTCTCCTCAAAAGCATGGCCATATTCCATTGAATATCCATGTCCTCCATGTCATCAGGATCCACTTGATTAAAATCTTCTTCAATCGTCTCTGGATCAGTAAGCTTGCCACCTATGAAATTTTCATATGCAAGCATACAAGATGAGAATAAAGCTACATGATCTTCAGCTATTCTGACAATAGCTGAGTTGTTAGCTGAAGACGTAGCAGGAGGATTTCTTGAGGTATTTTGATGATGAGACCCCAACCCTGATCCTGAAGCATAGCAAGCATGACCACCACATCCAGTTGAGTGGTCTTCTTCAGTAGGATTTCCAGTGAAGAGGCAATTCTAGAGCCAGATGACTTGGATGTAGAAGTCGTCCCATGATACATAGAAGGGTCTTGTATCTGGGGTCTTCTAGAGCTCTCCTTTCTTTTCAAGTTCATTTCATGAGCTTGAATCTTTCCTATTGCTTCCTCAACTGTTAACTCATAGAATTTAGGATTTTCCCTCGTCAGGGTTGTGTACATCTCAAATTTGGGTGGTAAGGCATCCAAAATTTTTTCCACCATCTCTTCATCTGGATACTTGAGGTCAAAAGCATTCAACTCAGTCTGTAAATGATAGAACCTAGAGATGCGGTCATCTAAAGATTCGTTCTCAAAGAATCTGAAGCACTCATACTGCTTCCTGAGAAGATCCTGCTTACTCTTCTTGATGTCACTATTTCCTTCGAATCTCTTCTGTAAGGCTTTCCAGAGATCATTAGAATTGTCATACCCTCGAAAACTGTTGAACAATTCCCGAGTTAATGCCATAGTGATCGAACCAAGTGCCTTCTTTTCTCGATCATAAGCTTTCTTTTCTTCGTCAGAAAGCTTAGAGATAGGCTTGGGCAATTCATCATCAAGATAGATGTGTGTGGGATGCTTATATCCCTCAAGGATTGGTATCCATAATGATGAGTCCGTATATGAAATGTAGTGCTCAAAACGTGCTTTCAAATTAGAATAATCGTTCACGTGCAACAACTTTGGTGGTTTCTATGGTGTACCGATCTCATTATCATAATTCAGCAGGTTTCCAAGATTCTGAAGATTCGACATAGTGAACACTTAGTCAAATTTCAGAAAAGTCAAACACAGTTGCGCACTTGAGAAATGGTCTTGCGTATTTAGATTTCCTCTTGCGTACTTGTAAGTACGCAAAAGGAAATGATTAAGTACGCAGGATATGACTTAAGTTCGCACAAGTTCAGTCTTGCGCACTTGTAAGTACGCAGGAGATAACTCTTGTGTATTTAGTAAGTAAACAGAAGACTGTACTTTTTGCCAAAAATGGTAAGTACGCAGGATACCTTTTCAGCAACTCTCACCAACCTTCTCCGGTGACCTGAAAATCGCCAGAGATGGTAAAAATTGGTCTGATGATTGCAAATGAGCCAAAGGGTCAGAAACTTGTTTCTAACCAACCTTTGATGCTCAAATAACTCAAATACACAACAAAAATTGGTTTTTGAGAGATTTTTGCTTCTAAAAAAGTGCTCAAGAGCTTCCCTTTTTTTATCAGAAAAATCAACAAAAATACCTCTTTTTGCTTGTAAAACTCAGTAAAAACGTCTCCAAACTCACTTACAACACTCGAATTCAAGAGCAAAGCTCTGATACCACTTGTAGGTCCCTTCGTGTGTGTCGTATCGTTGCATGTAAGTGGTCTACTATTCGGACCGGGTGCGAAATACCCGTGAATAGGCGGAGAGTCTAACTAAAACAAAGTAAACCAACACGAGAGTCACAATAAAAGCTCTTTCTATTATAAACACTCGACGGTTACAGAGATAATACAAATTGTGTACTTAACAAACTGAGTTCGTCTAAGATATGAGTTCTGCGTACTTATCCTCTGTGAACCAAACCTATTTATACAGACCTGATGCCTGCGCACTTAGCAAGTGCGCAGGACCAAATGCTCTTGCGTACTTAGCAAGTACGCATGGCTCTTCCTGCGTACTTGCTAAGTACGCAGGAGCTTTCTCCTGCGCACATGTAAGTGCGCAAAACACATAGAAGAAATGCAACATACACTATGTAAAAGTAAATACAACTCGATAAACTATTACATAACAACTCTTACATACAAAGACAAATTACAGATATTAGAAATACAAACTAAGACTCTATCCAGAGTGTTGTCACAGGAAAGTGCATCAACAGGAGTCAAACTTATTCAAAATTTGAAATCCCCGCTTTCTTGATCGAGTTGGGTCATTTACCAGGATTGGATTGAGGTTGATTATTGAATTCATGTGTAAGAAAGTCCATAATAACAGGTTTATCGATTCTCCTATGTTGGATTTTATTGAATTGGGCCGGTTTGACTTTCCAAGGTCAAATTTGACGAATGAGGTCAAAGTTTTGGTCATGGGGAGTCAAATCTAGACCAAAAGTGCAATTTGTAAAGCTTGGGGGGTTCATGTTTAGGGTTCAAATACCTTGGGGAGAAGGTTCAAGACCAATTTGCTAATAGAAATGTATTTATATTCATATATCTATATATTCTTATATATATGTTTACATGTATGACTAAGTGAATTGTTTTGACTACGAAGGCTTTGTGGTTTTGATAATTAATCGTCGGGTTTCAATATATGTATATTCATGTAACCCTTTGAAATGTATCAATTGAAATCTTAGGGTTAAGTGTTTACATCAAGAGTTGTGTTAAAATTGAATTTTTGTTTATTGCACCAAACGATTACATGAAAGAAAAATCAGAGATGTTACAGGAGAGCTCAGGAAGACCTCAGATACAAGACCCTTCTATGTATCATGGGACGTCTTCTACAACCAAATCTTCGGGCTCTGGAATTGCCATTTTCTCTGGAAACTCTACTAAAGAAGACAACTCAAATGGTTGTGGTGGTCATGCATGCTATGCATCTGGATCTGGTTCTGGATCTCATCAACAACATACCTCAAGAAATTCTCCCGCAACAACTTCAGCTAACCAATCAGCTATAGCCAAAATAGCCGAAGATCATGTAGCACTATTTTCATCTTGTATGCTGGCCAACGAGAAATTCATTGGTGGCAAGCTTACAGATCCTGAGACAATAGAAGAAGACTTCAATCAAGTGGATCCTGATGATATGGATATTCAATGGAATATGGCCATGATATTGAGGAGAGCCAAGCGTTTCCTGAACAGAACGGGAAGAAAGTTCATTGGCGGGCATTCTAATGCCAAGGTTGGTTTTGACAAATCCAAGGCCAAATGCTATAAGTGTCTAAACTTTGGACACTTTGCTCGTGAATGTCAGAAAGACAGAGCACCGGCTTCGGGTTTCACCAGACCTAGCCAAGGAAACAGTCATGGCTACATCAATACTAACAACGACAATCAAAGCCACGGTGGTTCGTCCAATGCACTGGTAGCTCAACAGGACGACAACTTTGATTGGGGTGTTCATATGGAAGATGCCATCATTGCATAAACTCAGGTTGGTCTCATGGCTGAGATCATGGAGTTGATGGAAGCTGAGAAAAAGGAAGCTGAAGAAAAGGAAGCTTCTGTAGCTGATCAAGAGGAATCTACTACTGCTGTTGCTCTCATGGCTACTAGAGAGGCAACAAGTTCATCAACCAAGGTAGATTCTAATCCTTTTTCTGTTATTTCTTGTTCTATATGTCTAGGCTTAAAACTTGAAAATTCCAAGCTTCAAGACGAGGTCAAACCCCTTCGCATTGCAGCTCTAAGTTATAAAGAAAACGAAAAACGTTTTAAAGATTCAATTGAAATGTTGAAAAACGAAAAACGTGAGTATTCACTGAAAATGAGCGATCAACAGCTTCACTTGGATATTGCATACAAGGGGTTGGAGAAAAGGAACAATGAAATTAACAAGCTGCAAAATGAAATCTTACAGTTGAAATGTTCTAATGAGAAGTTGAAAAACTCTCGTTTTGTGGTGGAACACTACGAATATGTAGTGAGGCAAATGAATGGCTTAGGGCTGGGTACTAATGCCATTCCTCCACCAGTTAGCGGGAAGTTTGTCAACAGCTTAGTAGACATTGATCTAACTTGTCTTGATGAGTCCTCAGGAAAGGATGATTCCTCTAAAAGGGATGATTCCTCAAGTAAAGCCAACTCCGCATCTGATGAGGAGTTCTTTACTGCTTCTGATGATGGGTCGGTTAACACTTGCCCTGAAGGAGTAGTATCTGAGGAGTTGTTATCTGAACAGAAAGTCAAGAAAAATATTATCACTAATAGTGTAGGTCCCTCGGGTGTGGCGGTCTACTAGTCGGACCGGGTGCAGAATACCCGTGACTAGGTGGAGAGTCAAACAACACAAAGTAAACCAACAAGAGAATCACTTTAAACGTTCTTTCTATTATAAACACTTGAAGGTTACAAAGAGAAGTACTGAGATTACAATTTGCGTATTTGCTACTATGACTGCGTACTTAACTTCTGTTAACCTTTCCTATTTATACCTGACCTGATGCCTGCGCACTTAGCAAGTGCGCAGGGCAAAATGCTCTTGCGTACTTAACAAGTACGCAAAGGTATTCTTGCGTACTTGCAAAGTACGCAGGAGCTTTCTCCTGCACACATACAAGTGCGCAAAACACTTAGAGAATTATGCAACATTCAATATGTAAAAGTAAATACAACTCGATAAACTAATACATAAAGACTCTTACATACAAAGATAATTACAAACATTACAATACAAACTAAGACTCTATCTATCCAGAGTGTTTGTCACAGGAAAGTGCTTCAACAAACTCCCCCTTGACAACAACTCTGGATAATCTTCAGTCTTCACATCTTCGGTCTTCACAGCACTTGGTCTTTAGGTTCCATCTTCTTCTTGTATTCAAGGCAGAACTTAATCACTTTGTCATATTTAGAAGCAAGGAGCTTTGTCCATTCATCCGTATGCACACAATACCGTTCTGCTAGTACCTCCAGATCTTTCACAGAAAAGTTGATGAAGCAGACTTCATCAAATATTCTGATCAGTTCCTTTGGCACTATGTTCCCACTCTCTGCACGTACCTTACCCATAATCATAGCCTCGCCCGTCTTTGGATCTATGTACCAGTACCATATGTCACCAAGAATATCCTGAGATAACTTGCTCAGGGGAATCTTAGTTTCACATCGCACTGGCTTGTATACCAATTTCTTTAAGTGCTTCTTAGTCACAGGATGTCTAGCGTGCTTATCCTTGACTCTCTTAAGCACTTGAGGCTTGAACATCTCGAATTTCCCAGATCTTGCTTCCTGCTGCAAAACCACCCACAAACCCATCACCACTGCGTCACTAGAATGACCCAACAGCTCTCGGTTTTCTAGGTTCACAAGGTCGTATTTGGGTAAGGAGCTGAACGCTTCACTGGTGGGTTTCAAGTATTGAACCCCGCCAGATCTTTTGATTGCGAACAGCTGCTTATCCTCCTCGAACCTTACAGCCAAGATCACCCCTGTTGCTCCTTGTTTGTCTATTATAGACGTCTTTTGCCACACAGGAACTGGACCCTTTGATGAAGTAGAAGGCATATCTTTTTCTTTCGGTGCCTCTGGGTCCACAGGTGTAGGGTCAACTAGGGAGGCTTCAGTCAAGGCTTCCACATTACTAGCATGCTCGACTGAACCTGTGTCGAGCTGAGCTTCGAAGGATGGAACTTCAAAGATCTCTCCATCTTCTAACTCGTACTCTCCTTCCCCGTCACCCTTGGGAATTTCAATTACAACATCCTCCTCATCATCATCATCCCAATCGTCACCAGAGTCGATCTCTCCTTCTTCTAGGTTAAAGAGAGCAACGATCTGTGCTTCTTTGGAATAGTCAGGCTCTAGGTATAGGATCTCATCATCAGATAAGTCCTTAAGCACTTCAGCCGCTGACTTTCCTTTCTCACCACCACCACCAGAGGTATCACCACCCTCTTGATGAGTAGACTCCCCCTGAGCCATTGGAATAGCAGAGATGGGCACAATTGCTAAATCTTGGTGCTCACCTCCACTAGGACCGGCTTCGGGATCCTTGTATTTGTCGTCATCCTTAGTCAAGTCAACAGGATGACAAGCCTCATCAACAGTAGTTTTGTCCTTCTCTTTCTCCTTCTCTTTCTCTTTCTCTTTCTCCCCCTGAGCATCAAGCTTGTTGGTCAGATCTGTGATTAGTTTGACCATCAGCTCATGCTCTTTCCTTTGAGTATCAAACCTCAGCTCCAAGGACGACCTATGACCCAGAATCATTTCATTTGTCTTGATTAGGAGCTCGTTCTGGGCCATGACGTTCTTTAGTCTTTCATCAGTACCCGTTCTCTGGCTACGTAGGATTCTAACTTCGTCTACCAATGAATTAATCTGTGCTTGTTGAGCGTCAGACTCCTCCTTTGATTTCCGAATAGTTTCCAGTAATCCAGCAACTTGGGTTTCCAGAACATCTATCCTTGCAGCATTCAGATCAGGATGTCTGGATGATGACGCCTCGGCATTGTGAATAGGGGAGGAGAATATGGTATCGAAGTCAAACCCTTGTGTGAAATCTCCATAATTGAAGGGTTGACTTAAAGGCTCAATGGTGGTGGTTGGGATTGAGGATGTGATGAGGATTGTAGGTGTTATGGAAGGGGTGATGGTGACTGACTCCGTGAGAATTGGAGAAGTCACCGCCACCTGAGCATTTGTGGTAGGGAGGGTCACTATCACAGGAATCATCTCTGTGATTGAAGTGACGACCATGTCAAGTTGCACCTGTGGCCTCCTCCTCCTACGGTATAGTTGTTGTGAAGGTGGGGTGGACGCTGAATCAGGACTAGCAGCTGAAACTTGTACTTGCTGCTGAGCCTCCACCTCACTGGTGATAGAAAGTTGTTGCCTATCGCCCCTGTTTTTGTGAATGCTTTCTCGTCTTTGTCTCTGTATAGCGGCGTCAGAGTCAGAGTCCTGGATCGTATTCGCTGCTAGAAGACTGTCGCTTTCTCTTGGAGGATGACTCAGGTAGGGTTACCTTTGCCATTCTCCTTGGGTGTACCTGCGATGGTGCGTCATCGGAATCAGAAGAATCTGACTCAGTCTTTTCTGAGTTGGAATCCCTCAGCACCATCATTTCCTCCTTCTTCGTCTCCATCATCAGACGATCCATCATCACTGTCCACTTCCTCCTATTGTTGTTGCTGTTGTTCATCGGAGTGTTCACTCAATTCAGGCTCCGAATCGTGACTATACCATCTCCAATCACCTGGTGCCACATATGCTTCATTGACGAGGTGGCCAAAGAGTTCTGTATGCACATGGGTAGGTTCTACACTGCCTGGCTTTAATAATTGTGCGAACACTCTTTTGTCCACCTTTTTTACTTGCAGTCTCTCCCCTATAGCAGGTAGGTTTGGCAACGCGTCATTAATCAATAGTTGCACAAACCTAGGGTATAATAAGAACCTAAACCTCTCCGCCGTGTTGATCTGGTCATTGATGGCTTTGAATGTGTAGCGGGAGAAGTTGTAGCCCTTATTGAGAGATAGGCCCAACATGGCTGCTGCAAGGTCATGACCCATGGCATCTTTTCCAGCTTTCCTTGATGAGATGCACATGATCATGACGTGGGCGAAGTATCTCCATTGGTCTAACACCCACATCTTCTTATATGAAGCATAGTCTCTCGCACCCATATAACCCATTCTTTGCCTCCAACAGCCGTCCACAAAGTAGTCTGGATAGGCTGTCGGGTCGGTCGAGAGATCTCTGAATTGAAGGACCCTTCTAATAGTATCTTCAGAGAAAGCGATAGCATGACCAACAATGGTAGCCCTTATAACGTTGGGAGTTACCATGCAATCATTTTCCGCAGTCTCCCAAAACTGCTCCAGATAGGGTCTTGACACGATCGGGTCAGCAGAAATAGCGTAGCTGATTCTTGAACGGTTCAAGAAATCAACTATTTCTCTATATTGCAGTGCTGCACCTTTCCATTCTGGTTCAGTGTTAGCTAACAGGTTGAATTCGTTAGTAAACGCCCGAGCCATGATCTGCAAAAACACATAGAAAACATAATCAGAACAACACGTATCATTGGAAATGGATAAACATGACTCAGTATAGCAGTTACTCTTTGAACTGAAATTTCAGACTTAGAATTTTTCCCAAGTGTTGGTACTGCGTACTTAGCAAGTACGCAGGGCATTTCCTCTTGCGTACTTAACAAGTACGCATGAATTGCTTCTTGCGTACTTGTTAAGTGCGCAGGAAACGCACTTGGTGAAAAATTCCAGAAATTGAAAAATTCAACAGGAGTTCATAAATCAGGTCGATTAGGTCGCCACTAGGTCAGAATCGATGATTCTAGCCTATGGGACAAACATCAACATTAACACTCTGCTACATTGGCCACATTTTGACCTAAAAGGTCGACCGAACCACTGTCAGTTCAAATTCAAGCACAAGGTCAGAATTAAGGACGAATTTGGACGATTAAGGTCTCATAGGTGATCGATTAATGATTCTTAACAAGTTTTAATTATCAGGTTTTACCCAAACAACCCAAAAATTGTCTAAAAATCTCGAACAAAAACCTAAGATGAATCGGTCCAAAATCACTAGTTTTTGCGGATGGATTGAGCCTAGATTCTCACTGAATGGATGTTATGAGATGATGAAACTTGTAATGGGGCTAGAAATCGGATTGGAACACACAAATTTTTTTGAGTAATTTGGCAGGGGGAAAAAATCAGTTTGAATGCGATGAAAAACTCAGAAAATTTCTATGTCCCAACACCAAAAGGCCGTGCGTACTTAGCAAGTGCGCACGCTTTAACTCTTGCATACTTACAAGTGCGTAAGACTTAACTCTTGCGTACTTGTTAAGTATGCATGGCTTACTTCATGCGCACTTACAAGTACGCACAAACCCTTAAGTGCGCAAACTTTCAACTCAAATTTATGAAGTTTTTCAAGTCAAATAACGAACAAGATAAAGATATTCAATCAGGAGGATTCAAATACAATTCAGGAAGGTTAAACACAAATATTTTTGGCTTTTCTGAATGAAATTGAACTATGCATAAACTTAAAATCTTTTTTATCTTTTCTCATAGAAATATACAAGTATACACAAAAACTATTTTTGATCAAAGATACGAGTAGAGGATCATATCAGTCTATCTTTTAGCAAAAAATGATACAATATAAACATCAAAGAATACGGGATCATGTCATGGATTACTATTTATTCATACGTAATAAGCACATAAACAAGTAATTCAAGTTGATAATATTATAAGATTTGAAACCATAAGCATCTTTGTATCACGTTCTTGTGTATTAATGTATTAATTATAAGATATACAACGTGTACCCCACTGATATGCTACAATAATGTAAATTGCACTATCTCAAGGCATCTAAGATTTTCACAATGATTTTCTAAATTTTCAGAATGAAGTTACATCTATTAGCGCAGGAAAAATCAAGCAGAATCCATAAGGATTATCAGGAATCATAAGATTCAGAATCGAGTGATTCATATGTCTTGGTTTCATTTGATTTTCTTCATTGAATATTGGTATGACGATTCAGGATAATGTATATTGTGTTTGAATAAGGTAAGGGGATCCAACTTTTATCTAGATTTGATTTCAATGAATCAGAAGTGATTCAAGGGTAAATACATGCTCAACGGTTGATGTAGAGACATGTCTTGATTCAATCTCTCCTTGCATACTTGTGAGTATGGGCAGTGAGATGAACCGCATTAATTGTGCTAACGACATAACCCGAAACTGATCTCAAAAGAAAATTATTGCCAAAATCTAACATCCTCTATCTGATAATGATCTTTTCTATTCGTTTACGCACACACACATGCAAACATGGGTTCAAATCACAGTTGTAATTTAGATTTAGTTTCCACATTACTAGTGATTCAAAGACGCATACAGCCTACTGACAATTCAAATTACTAGTAAATAAGCAGACTAAAAACATAATAATTTAAACAATTAAGTAAGCATGACGCAATCATTTCCCATATGAGCAATCTGTGACGTTTAGATTATTTCTGATGTACTATCATTTTCTCTTTTCTCAAGTTCACTTTGAAATTTTCTCCATTTTCTATTTTGTTTTTGATTTTGTAAAATATTTTGAAAATTAAAAGAACTATACAGAAAATTTAAAAGAAATAAAGTTTAACTTCCATGAATTGAATTGATTTAAGAAAAATAAATTTTCACTTAGGATTGAACATTCCTATCAACTTGACAAGATGCTCAAAAGGGGATCGATCAAATGCCTTTGTGAAAAGGTCAGCAAGATTGTCATCCGTGTGAACTTTTACAAGTTCAATTAAATGCTTTTCAGCACAATCACGGATTAAATGATGGCGAATTTCTATATGTTTAGTTTTGGAATGTTTCACCGAGTTATTTGTGATGGAAATGGTGGCATTGTTGTCAATGAATAATGGAGTTCCAGTGAAGTTTAAGCCGTAGTCTCTCAAATGCTGCTGAATTCACAATATTTGAGAACAACCGCTCGCCGCAGCAATGTATTCTGCTTCACAAGTTGAGACAGAAACCGTTGACTACTTCTTGCACTGCCAGGAGACCAGTCTGTCTCCTAAGAATTGACATCCACCAGAAGTTGAATTTCTGTCAAGGTTACAACCGCTATAATCTGAATCAGTGTAGGCTTTGAAGTCGAATGACTGCTGCTTAGAGTACCAAAGACCTAATCGGGGTTTCCCTTTCAGGTATTTGAAAATTCTCTTCACGGCTATCATATGTGACTCCTTCGGTTGAGACTGAAACCTTGAGCACAAGCACACAACAAACATTATATCGGGTCTTGAAGCTGTGAGATACATAAGTGATCCGATCATCCCATGGTACAATCTGCTATCTACATCCTTTCCATCTTTGTCATGATGCAGACCATGATTGACTGGGATAGGTGTGCCATAAGTACTGCTATCATTCATCTTGTATTTTGACAAGATGTCCTACACATACTTAGTTTGATACATAAATCCCATCCTCTCTTTGACTGACTTGCAGACCCAGGAAGAATGACAATTCACCTATATTACTCATTTCAAACTTGGAGTTCATCACCTGCTCGAATTCCCTACACATCCCTTCATTGGTAGATCCAAAAATAATGTCATCGACGTATACTTGTACAAGAAGAATGTCACATCCTGCTTTCCTAATGAAGAGAGTCGAGTCAATCTGTCCACGGTCGAAACCATTAGACAGTAAATGCTTAGATAATGTCTCATACCATGCCTGCAGTGCTTGATGAAGACCATAAAGTGCTTTGTCGAGCTTATACACTTTATTGATATTATGCGGATCTTCAAAGCCGGGAGGTAGAGTGACATAGACCTCTTCATGAACTTTACCATAAAGGAAATCACTCTTCACATCAAGTTGATAGACCTTGAAGCCTACATATGTGGCATAAGCCAAGAACAGTCGAATGGCCTCAATTCTAGCAACTGGGGCATTTACTTCCGTGTAATCCAAGCCCTCTTGTTGATAAAAACCCTGAACAACCAATCTTGCTTTGTTCTTCACAACAACATGACGATCATCCGTCTTGTATTTGAACACCCATCTGGTTCCAATTGGCTGAAAGCCTTTTGGCAAGTCAACCAAATCCCACACGTGCAACTTTTGTAATTGAGACAATTCATCTTGCATCGCCTCAATCCAGCAGTTGTCAGTGAGATCCTCCTTCACATTCTTTGGTTCTAACTGGGACACGAATGCAACATGCAGACATGTTTCCATGACACCAGTGTCAAGTATCTCTGTATAAAGACTGGTTTTCTCAGAGATGGTTCGATGACGAGTCTGAACACCGGCATAAGGATCACCAATAATGTTGTCGATTGGATGATTCCTATGCACTCTCGTCTCCGGTATAATCGGTTCCTGAATTTTTGAATCGAGATTCGTGCTTAACTCCCCCATTTCCTGTGTTCCAGAGGAAGAGGATTCAATGGTAATTGGATCAGCTGGAGCTTCATTTCCTACAGTTGTGTTAGGATTAGCTTGAGCGTCATCTCCATCAACATGAACATCTTCACTGTTATCACTGTCATGAGTTCCAGATGCAGCATTGTAATCAGGAGTTACAATCGGTACAGTAGCACGAGTAGAGAAACTGGAGTCATCGCCGCCACCCAATAATTCATAAACATTTACGGTGTCAACTGCAGATAGATCAGGAAGATTGAATGACTTGAATAGCGCATCATAATCAAAACCCCAAGCTGAACCTGTTGGTTCAGGTGGAATGCTGTATTTACTACAATCCACTTCGAACCATTCCTCGACAGTACGAGTTCCTATGTTGTACATTCTCTTGCAAGGCGAGTTGGCAACGTATCCTAAGAAGATGCCTTCCACATCTTTTGCATGAAACTTAGACTGGCGGTCTTTGTACTGTAGAAACAAGGAAAATGGACTACCAAAAGGAACTAGGTAATCAAGATTGGGAAGTCGATTGTTGATCAAATCGTAACAAGTCTTGTTGTGCCTCTTCACAACCAGAACTCTGTTCAAGACGTGACAAGTTGTCTTAACTGCTTCTGCCCAGAACATGACAGGAAACTTTGCATCTGACAGCATAGTCATTGCAGTCTCAATCAATGTTCTATTCTTTCGTTCTGCAACTCCATTCTGCTGAGGTGTATACGGGGCGCTGAATTCGTGACAGATCCCCTTCTTGAGACGGAAAAGTTCCATCAAATTATTCTTGAACTCAGTTCCATTGTCACTCGTTATTCTTCTAACTTTCAGCTTGCAAAGAGATTCCAAGCTCAGGATCAGGTATTGAAGAATATCAGCAGTCTCGTCTTTAGTGTGACACCTGCAAAATTTCAGAATCCAAAACCCAGTTGTTGGGCTAAAACCCAACTAGGCCCAATAAGGCCCAATAGGAAGTCAAGTCAATTTGAGGCCCGGTAAGGATCCAAGCCCGTTAGAAATTCAAATTAACACAATCATAATATCATATTAGTCACACGATTTCATTTAATGACTCGTTACGCGATTCTGAGAATTTAAGAAAAGATATATAAGAACGTACGCGGTTCAGAAATTCTAAACGTTAAACGTGTTAAACAACGGTTTTTACCGGGTATTCGACAGAACGATTAAATGAATTAATGAATTATTGATATTAAGTATTAATATTCATTTGAAAAGACTGTTCGGATAAATACACGTGTAGTACGTGTATACGAATGTTAAACCACGTTAGATCCTCGTAAAACTAACGATAGCGGTACGGTTATTACCGATACGACAAATATTATAAATATTTGTTTATAATAAAAATGTTATTAATAACCGGAGAGTGAAACGATAAATCCGACGAACAGACTCACACACGCGTTGTCAGCTCATACCGACTCGAATATTCTCCGGTAATAAGCTAACAAAATAAATTATTTGAATATTTATTTTAGTATTAATATTTATATTATGAACGACAAATATTAATCGGGAACTAAATGCATGACGATATTTTGGGTTTGACACGCGTTACTGGTAGGTAGCCTACCCACTTAAAACGCTAGATATATATATAAAATCTTCTCATCTTTTCCTCATTTTCACCCATTTCAAACACACACCATGTGTGTGTCTAGAGAGAGAAACCACCGCAGAGAGAAAGAAAGGCCGGTGGCCGGCTCCACCGCGGCGGCACTACCGGCGACGACCACGATGGCGGCGAGTCTGGTGGTGGCGAGCATGACGGAGGCGGAGTCCGGCCGAGCAGCCGGCGGCGCACAGCGGCGGATCACAGCGGACCGGCGAGTGGCGGCAAGTGCACCTCCTCATCTGATAGATCTCGACGTCCTGAGTCCGATGGTGGTGGTGGTTTGCACTAGATCGCGACGGTGGTGGAGATTCCGGCCAAAAACACTTTTCCGGCGACCTCGACAAATGGGGCTTTTGCTAGAAAAGGGTTCCTAAAGGTTCGATCTACGCATACGAAGAAGTTTGGGTCGAAAATGTGAAGCTTTCCGGCCAAAACCACCAAATCCGGCCACTGTCCGGTTTTCCGGCGACGGCGGCAGAGACCGGCGGCACTGGTGGGGCTTGGGTTTCTTCTCGTGTCGTGCTCAGCTTTTCGTACAAAACCGCTTAGAACGGCTTGTAGGTTAAGGTATGACCCGAAACACTTATATATCTATTGTCAGGTAGTAGCACGGGACCTATAAATTTTGTCGGGGACGTCTTTTGAGAACATTTTTCGGGCACGTTAAATTGTATTATAATTATATAGTTTTTATATATTTATCAAATAATTGTCGAATTGAAGTATGACTTTAGTATTAGGATCTAAAGTGCGGTTTATTGGATTATTGGTGTAAGTTGATGTTGTAATTGGACAATTGGATATTGTCGGGTTTAGCCAAAAACAAACGGGACTCTGCCCAATTTTCGTTAAAAATAAAGAATTTGGTTTCTACAACTTAGATGTCCTCAACATAGGTTGGGTTTAGATTTGAAACCTTAATGTTAGGGCACGATCCTAGTTATATTGTTGTTGATATTGACAACACTTGTTTGAACAATAGGAACCGTTTAGGATCGTTGCGCTCACTTGTTGTCAGTTGAGCTTGTGATCGCATTTGCTGGACTTGAGGTGAGTTCACTGTCCCCTTTTAACTTTTAATGTTTTAGAAACATCGGGGGAGAAACATACTTCCATAACACGTTTGAAAACATGAATCATCATTACTTGATACATCTTAGAAAACATGGAACACATACTTATAAACATTTTCATATGGTAACAAGAAAACAAGACCCGACCTTTATGTTTGCATGAGTGAACACGTTTGGAGCTCGTAAATCCCCCTGACCATCATATTTTATAACCATTAGCTAAGGATAGCCTGGGATTCTATGGATAGTACTATTGGGATTGACACCCCCGGTCATGGTTAGTCGCGCTAACCATGGGTCCCTCTGGCCAAATGACCGCATAGTGTTCAATCATTGCTCGTGAGGTACGAGCGAGGGGCAAAACACCTGTGTCATGGTTTGGTTATGCCTCATGTATGTACATATTATTTGTATTCCTAGATAGTCTACAAATGGGTCAACATTACTTGTTTTGTTTATCATATTCATTGAAACGTTTTCGTGCAGATGGATCTGCCAATCACTTATACACCAATGGTTTTGCCATTCGTTTACGTGAAAATGTTTTTATCAATGTTTTCAAGGAAAACAGTTTCATATTATGGCCATGTACACATTATTAATGTTTTAAGGAAAAACTACTCGCTTTATGACTATGAAGTCATCACATGTTTTCATTGGGAAAACTACTCGTTTTATGACTATGAAGTCATCACATGTTTTCATTGGGAAAACTACTCATTTTATGACTATGAAGTCATCACATGTTTTCATTGGGAAAACTACTCGTTTTATGACTATGAAGTCATCACATGTTTTCATTGGGAAAACTACTCGTTTTATGACTATGAAGTCATCACATGTTTTCATTGGGAAAACTACTCGTTTTATGACTATGAAGTCATCACATGTTTTCATTGGGAAAACTACTCGTTTTATGACTATGAAGTCATCACATGTTTTCATTGGGAAAACTACTCGTTTTATGACTATGAAGTCATCACATGTTTTCATTGGGAAAACTACTCGTTTTATGACTATGAAGTCATCACATGTTTTCATTGGGAAAACTACTCGTTTTATGACTATGAAGTCATCACATGTTTTCATTGGGAAAACTACTCGTTTTATGACTATGAAGTCATCACATGTTTTCATTGGGAAAACTACTCGTTTTATGACTTTGAAGTCATCACATGTTTTCATTGGGAAAACTACTCGTTTTATGACTATGAAGTCATCACATGTTTTCGAGGAAAACAACCTTACATTAAACCCGTGTACATATTTTAAATGTTTTCAAGGAAAACAGTTTCGTGTCATGGCCATGTACACAATATCAATGTTTTCAAGGAAAATCACTTTACATTGCAACAATCAAACCTGTGAACTCACCAACCTTTGTGTTGACATTTTTAAGTATGTTTTTCAGGTAACACGTAGCTATGGCACGGTTGGAATAGGTTAACGATTCGGATTAAAGCCTAGAAGCCGAAGACGTATAACTGTTAAACCTCAAGTCGATTTTGATATATATGGATTTAGGTCAATGTACTATTTTGTGTTAGTATCAAATGATGCTCAACATCTTAGAAGTCTTTATTTAGCTTCCGCTGTTGTGTAATGTTACCAATCGTTACAACCTTGATTTATTTATTTATTTATTAAGTAAATAAATTTAGGGGTGTGACAGATTGGTATCAGAGCCAATGGTTTTAGCGAATTAGGTTTCCTTAGGGTCACCTAGGCTCTAACCAGACTCATTTAGGGACCAAAAATTCAAAGATTTGCATCACACTAAGAACACCCAATACTTGAGCATAGCAATTCCAACCGTTGCCGAGCAACTTGAGTAGATCATTAGTGTATGTAGTTACACTAGGGTAGCATTTGCTACACTAATATATAATACAATTACATAGCATAAGGAATAAACATTTAACACATACAACAACGTGTAAATAATACACATCTACAACATTACTCAACGAATTATCACTATTCAGATTACAAATCAAGCCACTCATGTATCTAGTTCAACTATGGAGTTAGTTTCCTTTTCTAACCTATGTTTTCTCCACTTGGTGTGATATGTATACCCTCCTTCATGATATGCTGGGTTGGATGATTAAAACTTTCGCCATGAGATATGGCAAACGGGACTACCCAATCGGAAGAGAACCCGAGGTGGATATGGAGGACTAAACGGGAGAGAACTCCACGGGTCAGGAGACCCATAGACTCATTGGGATCATGTGGATCCACACATACAAACAAACTTGGAGCATGAGTTGCTAGACTCTGATTTGAGGGTCTCTACCCTGACATAGTCCATGACTTCCACCGCACACGTCCTGATATTAGAAGACACCGGTTGTGTCTCTCTACCATTAACACCATCCAACAACAGCTTTAGTCGGCAGATCCATGGGTGCTGATACCATGACTATGAGTAATCTGATAGAACATAGACACTCTTACGCAAGAGTGCAACACGATGACACAAACTAATGAACATTATAGATTCCTTTTAGTTGAGAGCTTGAGATAGAGAAAACACTAGAGGGACCATGCGAAATAAATTATCATTACGGGTGCACACGTAATCATAATTTACGGCGCATGAGAAGTCTGGTGAGTCTTACTATCCGAGTTAATGTTCATGATTAATCTGTATTCCTAATCTCAATTCACAGTCACTCGATTAATGATCAAAATTACCATAACCAAAGGGTTTAGCCTAAAGGCATAGGAGGATGCGATAGGCTATCACAAGTGATTGGAAGTATACATCATCTCCTTCATCTTCGAATCCTAATGGATCTAAAATTCTTATCGAGACTTCATGGGCATGTCGATCTTGACTGAGGCACTGAAGATGTCTATTCTCAGTTAATTTGACCTCAATACTCGGATCGAATTTAGAAATTCCTTGTAAAGAATTGTTTCACCTTTTGAGGTTCAGCTATAAAAATTTTCTCTTTTCGATCTCATTACTTATCTACCAACGCTTGTGGCTGATCTTCGGTCTAGCTTGAGTCAGACCTTAACATTTTTGAGTTCCCTATTGAATTTTCATGTAACATTCTCGCAGATCTGGAAGAACGGGAGAAATTCAATTGGATCTAATCAACTCTAAGTGGATCTTGAGCGACGAAGATTTTCACTTATCCATTTTTACTTGCTAATTCATGTCCTTTGAGATCTTACTTGCCACGAAAACCCCATGTTGACCCGTACAACGATCAACACTTGCAGTAATTGCACAACTATTATCGAAAAACACGGCATAATCTCAGGGTCTGTCTTACAATTAAGTATCACACTTACTGAAATTTACATCGGAAGTGCTATGCACTAACTCCTGTAATGGGATGGAAATATATTCTGACTCTCTTACGCGTGACACCTATAGGGTATTGTGGAAACCCGACTTGAGACTAATGGATAATCTTACAAACTTTTGTGCTTGTATTTTTCCAGGAATCATTTTGTTGGCTGAATCTCTGACTTCATACCGCAAGAGAGACGTATCCACATCTCTTACTCTCAGCCTTCTATAGTTAGAGAGCTCTAGAGCGCCTACCCTTAGGAAACGACTTCTTAACACATACTGAGGGAAAATACAAAGCTTTGACATTTAACACTCATTACCTCAATTTTATAGATTAAACCCTTGGACTAGGGACTTAAAGGCTATAACCGATATGAGTGAAATACGTACTGGTAAGTCGTGACAATACCATTCGAATGCCAGGGAAGTTGCAGACAAACTGTAGTATCAGTTGTTAGCAAATTCTGAAACTCCGTGATCCATTCCGACCAACTTTGATAGGAAATAAAGAACCTAAGTCGAAATCCGAGGATTTAATTCTGCGTACGCTACCAGGAAGATGAACAAAGGACGAATCAATTCCGGAAGTTTTACTTGACTGTCGTCTATTTCCTGACATCCGCTTAATGAGAAGGCAAGCCTTTGATTAAACAAACCATGATTTCACATCGCAGTCTACCAATTTAGTGGGTTAGCAAGCGCTAAATCAGTTTCGGGGAAACACCATTCTTATGAGGCTACTTCCACGATGCGACTATTTACCTTCTCATCTAGACGAACCGCGACTTTTCCAAGCAAACATAGAACTTCTTAAGACTTATCTATTTCGTGGACATGATAGTCAGGTCATGAGTTCACAAATCAAGATATTACAGCCTAAATACCAGACTACAGTAGAAGTGCAGTGCAAACGATGGTAATGAGGTATTAAACTAAAACTTCGCCAGTGAAACCATACGAGAAATCTTGAAACCTTTAATCCGTTGTGACCAATGTTGATGGAAAAATCTCATATGGCACATAACCTAATATGAGAGTATAACTTTAAGTCCCAGAAAATGCCTTCGTGGAGTATAAGGGAACAATCATAACGTTTCGTTTATGAATTCTGTCACTACTATCCGAGTACAAGAAGGTGATGGATATTCAGTTAGAAAACGAATAAGTGAAACTATGTCACTAACACTTAGCAACTGTTTGAGAGCCATTCTCACTTCTCCTTGAACCCCGTGAAGATTATTAATCTTTAGTATCTGTTGAGCCTAGCCAACTAAAATATTCTCAAATACTTTGATATTCTCTTTCGTCTTCATCTAGATTCACCTTCATCTTAAGATGAAAAAAAAAAAAAAAAAAAAAAATCTAGATGATTCAATGAGACTACGAGAATTTATTGTGGCAAGTTTGTTAATCGATATCCGTTTCGTTTAGATTTCAATCTAAATCAAATTACGGATAACATACGTGATGATGTTATCAGTAATGGAATTTGATAAAAACTAGGATCAATCTCAGGAGATCATGTCTCCGTAAAAATTTTATCCCATATCATAGTTGTTTAATTCGTTAACTAGACAACTACTGACGTTCCATTAAACCATTCCAGCTCCTTTGTGAGAAATTGTATACACTGACATTATTGTCTTGAACTCAATTGAATCAGTTTAACCTACATACTGATTTGACGGACAAAATGTCAAAATTAAAATCTTTCATTCTAGAAGATTGAATGCACCAAGATGTTGACCCGTCGCGATGAACGGTCGATTACCTGATTTGGACTAACACATGGACATCTCATTAAAGAATCTGACCTATCTTTACCAAATGCGTGATAATTTTCTTTTAGATCCTAGCACGATTTGTTTTTCTGGAGAGAAAACCCGAATATGAATAATGAAGTATGTACCTATATATACTTTCGGAAATACGTGTGCATGAACGCACTTTTGTCTTTCATTATGAATGATAATGATCATACAGTTCCACTCTGATGAGAATGATCACATAATGAAATGCTTCGTCATCTGATCCTTGATTGTTTATTTTGGTATGTGAGTTGTTCACTTGGTTAGTGAAAACTCATTATTATAATTCACATCGACCAGGCAATTCTCTTGATGACTTACTCATTACATGAAAGTGACCCCACTGATTGTAATCCCGTTGTTCATGGGACTCTAGTAATGAGTTTATCACTTCAGGGTATAGCCAACGCCGTTCCCTTGACGATATATTCAAAGAAAATTCCTAAATCTACTCATTCGAATTTAAGGTATACTCAATAGTAACGTTATACTGTTACATGATAAGAGAATATCTCAAGTCCGTACACATCCAATATCGTTAATTGGTGAGATATCCACCTTATCTTCGTATACCAACTGCTATTTGGAATGAGTCGACATTCTTCGTAAGAATCCAAAAATGGAAAAGGATACGAAATCCTAATCCATGTGTTAATATCAAATTTCGAGGACGAAATTTCTTTATGGATGGGAGAATGTGACACCTGCAAAATTTCAGAATCCAAAACCCAGTTGTTGGGCTAAAACCCAACTAGGCCCAATAGGAAGTCAAGTCCATTTGAGGCCCGGTAAGGATCCAAGCCCGTTAGAAATTCAAATTTACACAATCCGAATATCATATTAGTCACACGATTTCATTTAATGACTCGTTACGCGATTCTGAGAATTTAAGAAAAGATATAAGAACGTACGCGGTTCAGAAATTCTAAACGTTAAACGTGTTAAACAACGGTTTTTACCGGGTATTCGACAGAACGATTAAATGAATTAATGAATTATTGATATTAAGTATTAATATTCATTTGAAAAGACTGTTCGGATAAATACACGTGTAGTACGTGTATACGAATGTTAAACCACGTTAGATCCTCGTAAAACTAACGATAGCGGTACGGTTATTACCGATACGACAAATATTATAAATATTTGTTTATAATAAAAATGTTATTAATAACCGAAGAGTGAAACGATAAATCCGACGAACAGACTCACACACGCGTTGTCAGCTCATACCGACTCGAATATTCTCCGGTAATAAGCTAACAAAATAAATTATTTGAATATTTATTTTAGTATTAATATTTATATTATGAACGACAAATATTAATCGGGAACTAAATGCATGACGATATTTTGGGTTTGACACGCGTTACTGGTAGGTAGCCTACCCACTTAAAACGCTAGATATATATATAAAATCTTCTCATCTTTTCCTCATTTTCACCCATTTCAAACACACACCATGTGTGTGTCTAGAGAGAGAAACCACCGCAGAGAGAGAGAAAGGCCGGTGGCCGGCTCCACCGCGGCGGCACTACCGGCGACGACCACGATGGCGGCGAATCTGGTGGTGGCGAGCATGAAGGAGGCGGAGTCCGGCCGAGCAGCCGGCGGCGCACAGCGGCGGATCACAGCGGACCGACGAGTGGCGGCAAGTGCACCACCTCATCTGATAGATCTCGACGTCCTGAGTCCGATGGTGGTGGTGGTTTGCACTAGATCGCGACGGTGGTGGAGATTCCGGCCAAAAAAACTTTTCCGGCGACCTCGACAAATGGGGCTTTTGCTAGAAAAGGGTTCCTAAAGGTCCGATCTACGCATACGAAAAAGTTTGGGTCGAAAAAGTGAAGCTTTCCGGCCAAAACCACCAAATCCGGCCACTGTCCGGTTTTCCGGCGACGGCGGCGGCGGCGGCAGAGACCGGCGGCGCTGGTGGGACTTGGGTTTCTTCTCGCGTCGTGCTCAGCTTTTCGTACAAAACCGCTTAGAACGGCTTGTAGGCTAAGGTATGACCCGAAACACTTATATATCTATTGTCAGGTAGTAGGACGGGACCTATAAATTTTGTCGGGGACGTCTTTTGAGAACGTTTTTCGGGCACGTTAAATTGTATTATAATTATATAGTTTTTATATATTTATCAAATAATTGTCGAATTGAAGTATAACTTTAGTATTAGGATCTAAAGTGCGGTTTATTGGATTATTGGTGTAAGTTGATGTTGTAATTGGACAATTGGATAATGTCGGGTTTAGCCAAAAACAAACGGGACTCTGCCCAATTTTCGTTAAAAATAAAGAATTTGGTTTCTACAACTTAGATGTCCTCAACATGGGTTGGGTTTAGATTTGAAACCGTAATGTTAGGGCACGATCCTAGTTATATTGTTGTTGATATTGACAACACTTGTTTGAACAATAGGAACCGTTTAGGATCGTTGCGCTCACTTGTTGTCAGTTGAGCTTGTGATCGCATTTGCTGGACTTGAGGTGAGTTCACTGTCCCCTTTTAACTTTTAATGTTTTAGAAACATCGGGGGAGAAACATACTTCCATAACACGTTTGAAAACACGAATCATCATTACTTGATACGTCTTAGAAAACATGGAACACATACTTATAAACATTTTCATATGGTAACAAGAAAACAAGACCCGACCTTTATGTTTGCATGACTGAACACGTTTGGAGCTCGTAAAGCCCCCTGACCATCATATTTTATAACCATTAGCTAAGGATAGCCTGGGATTCTATGGATAGTACTATTGGGATTGACACCCCCGGTCATGGTTAGTCGCGCTAACCATGGGTCCCTCTGGCCAAATGACCGCATAGTGTTCAATCATTGCTCGTGAGGTACGAGCGAGGGGCAAAACACCTGTGTCATGGTTTGGTTATGCCTCATGTATGTACATATTATTTGTATTCCTAGCTAGTCTACAAATGGGTCAACATTACTTGTTTTGTTTATCATATTCATTGAAACGTTTTCGTGCAGATGGATCTGCCAATCACTTATACACCAATGGTTTTGCCATTCGTTTACGTGAAAATGTTTTTATCAATGTTTTCAAGGAAAACAGTTTCATATTATGGCCATGTACACATTATTAATGTTTTAAGGAAAAACTACTCGTTTTATGACTATGAAGTCATCACATGTTTTCATTGGGAAAACTACTCGTTTTATGACTATGAAGTCATCACATGTTTTCATTGGGAAAACTACTCGTTTTATGACTATGAAGTCATCACATGTTTTCATTGGGAAAACTACTCGTTTTATGACTATGAAGTCATCACATGTTTTCATTGGGAAAACTACTCGTTTTATGACTATGAAGTCATCACATGATTTCGAGGAAAACAACCTTACATTAAACCCGTGTACATATTTTAAATGTTTTCAAGGAAAACAGTTTCGTGTCATGGCCATGTACACAATATCAATGTTTTCAAGGAAAATCACTTTACATTGCAACAATCAAACCTGTGAACTCACCAACCTTTGTGTTGACATTTTTAAGTATGTTTTTCAGGTAACACGTAGCTATGGCACGGTTGGAATAGGTTAACGATTCGGATTAAAGCCTAGAAGCCGAAGACCTATAACTGTTAAACCTCAAGTCAATTTTGATATATATGGATTTAGGTCAATGTACTATTTTATGTTAGTATCAAATGATGCTCAACATCTTAGAAGTCTTTATTTAGCTTCCGCTGTTGTGTAATGTTACCAATCGTTACAACCTTGATTTATTTATTTATTTATTAAGTAAATAAATTTAGGGGTGTGACATTTAGTACCTAAAAAATGCACCCAAGAAAAACGTGAGAAATCATCAGTTACAACCAGACATAATGACTTACCTCCAATACTCCTGATACTTTTGGGGCCAAACAGATCCATGTGTAATAGCTCCAAAGGGGCATCAGTAGAGTTTTGGAGCTTGGGCTTGTGAGACTTCCGTTGCTGTTTGCCCTTTTTACAAGGCATACAGTCATCTGTAACGGTAAATCTCAGCTTAGGAACCCCGGTTACCAAACCGTTTCAGACAAGATGATTCATTTTATGATACGAAATATGACCGAGTTGCCTATGCCACAAGATAGAGTCAAGCTCTGTCGCTTTGGTAAGCAAGCAAGTAGCAACTGATGAGGTGGTTTTTGCCACGCTCATATTAATCTGATAGGTGTCGTTTGTCCTTGGCGCTCTCATCAGGATCTAATCATCAGGAACTTCAAAACCGGGTTTGAGAATCACACATTCTGACTTATCAAACATCACCGAGTACTTGGGAGACACTCAACAGGTTATGCTTCAGCTGCTCGCAAAAGTTGACATTGTCAAAGCTGACACAATCGTTCGAAACCACGCCTTGACATGTGATACTGCAGCCTTTTTCTCCAGTAAAGGCAACATAGCCGCTTCTGAATGGTTTCACATCTTGAAGCAAGGCCATGTTTCCTGTCATTGTGGTTCCACTATCTACATACCAGCGGTTAGAGATAGTACCCTTCGGACGTCCCGACACGAGTCATAAAAGAATTTGTTAGATTTGGAGACCCAAGCCATTGTGGTCTTGGGTCGTCCATCCTTTTCAAAATAAACTACCTCTTTTAACTCACAGTAGTGATGACTGTTCAAAATTGATGAATCTTTAAAAGAATAAGAACTAGGAGATTGAGAATTTTTGGATTTGGCAGTCCAGGATCTCTTCTTTTTCTTAACCAGAACAGGAGACTTTAATTCAACTACAACAGGTGAACTTGTGGAAGCTTCACCTGATTGAACTGAAGTCAGCTGTTATAGCTTTCTCAACCTCTTGTTCCTTCTTCTTCTCTGTGGTTTAGAGAGTCTCGCCACAGGTTTCTCACAGTACGTGTACTACTAGAGGTAGATACACAAGGTACAGCAGGTTGCGTTACCTTTCTTGAAACAGATGGTTTAGCTTCAGATTTGATCTTAGGCTTTACCATCGGTTTGACTGGTGGTTTCTCCACATTTTGCTTTGGACATTTGGGAGGGGTCACTGATGGCGACTTAGGGATAACAGCTGGTTGTGAAAAAACAGGCCGTTTCCCTTGGTTCTTTGAAGGAAAGTTCACAAGAATGTGACCAACCAAGCCACAGTGAAAACAATTCCTCTTGTCTATATAAGTTCTCTTGTAAGGCTCATTAGATCTGGCCTTAGATAACTCAGCATTATGAGCAGGAGGAGTTGGTTTATGAACAAGAGTCTGACCCTTTGCAGTTTGGTTTTTGGGAGTATAGTATTTTTGCAAATTTTCTTTGTAACCAAGCCCATAGTGAGCTGAAAAAGCCTCTTTCTTTACTTGATTAAGACTTTTATACCCCCCGTAAAGCATTACCTTTAATTTATCATTAGATTCAATGATATCGGGTTCAGTTAAAATGCAATTATCACCATTAGTGATAACGTTTTTCTTTACTTTCTGTTCAGTTAACAACTCCTCAGATACTACTCCTTCAGGGCAAGTGTTAACCGACCCATCATCAGAAGCAGTAAAGAACTCCTCATCAGATGCGAAGTTGGCCTTACTTGAGGATTCATCCTTATTAGGGGAATCATCCTTATCAGAGGACTCATCTAGACAAGTGAGATCAATGTCTATTAAGCTATTGACAAACTTCCCGCTTACTGGTGGTGGAATGGCATTTGTACCCAGCCCTAACCCATTCATTTGTCTCACTACAGATTCATAGTGTTCCACCACAAAGCGAGTGTTTTTCAACTTCTCATTAGAACATTTTAACTGTAAGATCTCATTTTGCAGTTTGTTAATTTCATTGTTCCGTTTTTCCAACCCCCTGTATGCAACATCCAAGTGAAGATGTTGATCGATTATTTTTAGAGAATATTCACATTTTTCCTTTTTCAACGTTTCAATTGAATCTTTAAAACGTTTTTCGTTTTCTTTATAGTTTAGAGCTGCCATACTTAGGGGTTCGATTTTGTCTTGAAGCCTAGAATTTTCAAGTTTTAGCCCTAGACATTTGGAACATGAAATAACAGAAAAAGGATTAGAGTCTACCTCAGAAGATGAACTTGTTGCTTCTCCAATGGCCATGAGAGCAACAGCAATAGTCGATTCCTCTTTATCAGCTACAGAAGCTTCCTTTTCTTCAGCTTCCGTCTCTTCCTCTGTAGCAGCAGTAGTAGACTCTTCTAGGTCAGCCATAGAAGCTTCCTTTTTCTCAGCTTCCATCATCTCCATGATCTCAGCCATGAGACTAACCTGGGTTTGAGCAATGATGGCGTCCTCCAGATGAACACCCCCAATCAAAGCTGTTGTCCTGTTGAGTTATCAGTGCATTGGTCGTTCCGGTTTGACTTTGATTGTGGTTGTTTGAGTTGTTGTACCCATGGCTATTTCCTTGGCTAGGTCTGGTAAAACCCGAGGCCGGTGCTCTATCCTTTTGACATTCACGAGCAAAGTGTCCAAAGTTCAGACACTTGTAGCATTTGGCCTTGGATTTATCAAAACCAACCTTGGCATTAGAATGCCTGCCAATGAACTTTCTTCATGTTCTGTTCAGGAAACGCTTGGCTCTTCTCAATATCATGGCCATATTCCACTGAATATCCATGTCCTCCATGTCATCAGGATCCACTTGATTAAAGTCTTCTTCTATTGTTTCAGGATCCGTTAGCTTGCCGCAAATGAAGTTCTCATAGGCAAGCATACATGATGATAATAATGCTACATGATCTTCAGCTATTTTGGCTATAGCTGATTGATTAGCTGAAGTTATAGCGGGAGGATTTCTTGAGGTATGTCGATGATGAGACCCCAACCCTGATCCAGATGCATAGCATGCATGAACACCACAACCATTTGACTGGTCTTCCTCAGTAGAGTTTCCAGTGAAAAGGGCAATTCCAGAGCCCGATGACTTGGATGTAGAAGTCGTCCCATGATACATAGAAGAGTCTTGTATCTGAGGTCTTCCTGAGCTCTCCTTTCTTTTTAGGTTCATGTCATGAGCTTGAACCTTTCCTATTGCCTCCTTTACTGTCATCTCATAGAATTTTGGATTTTCCCTCATCAGGGTTGTGTACATCTCAAATTTGGGTGGCAAAGCATCCAAAAACTTTTCCACCAGCTCTTCATCTAGATACCTGAGTTCAAAAGCCTTCAACTCAATCTGTAGATGATAGAATCTAGAGATGAGGTCATCTAAAGATCCGTTCTCTAAAAATCTGAAGCATTCATACTGCTTCCGGAGTAGATCCCGCTTACTCTTCTTGATATCACTATTTCCTTCGAATCTTTTCTGTAAGGCTTTCCAAAGATCCTTAGAATTGTCATAACCTCAGAAACTGTGGAACAACTCCCGAGTTAATGCCATAGTGATTGAACCAAGTGCCTTCTTTTCACGATCATAAGTTTTCTTTTCTTCGTCAGAAAGTTTAGAGATAGGTTTGGGCATGGTTTCATCAAGATAGATGTGTGTGGGATGTTTATATCCCTCAAGGATTGGTATCCATAACGATGAGTCGGTATAAGAAATATAGTGCTCAAAACGTGCCTTCCAATTAGAATAATCGTTTACGTTCAGCAACTTTGGCGGTTTCTGTGGTGTACCGATCTCATTATCATAGTTTAAAAGGTTTCCAAGATTCTGAAGATTTGACATAGTGAACACTTAGTCAAATTTAAAAAAAAATCAGACACATTTGCGCACTTGATATTGGCCTTGCGCACTTGAGAAATGGTCTTGCGTATTTAATATTTGCTCTTGCGTACTTGATAAGTACGCAGGAGTCAATGATAAGTACGCAAGATATAACTTAAGTTCGCACAAGATCAGTCTTGCGTACTTGTAAGTACGCAGGAGATTAGTCTTGCGTATTTAGTAAGTACGCACAGAACTGTACTTTTTGCCCGAAATGGTAAGTACGCACAACAGCTTTTCAGCAACTCTCACAAACTATTCCGGTCACTGGAAAGTCGCCGGATATGGTAAAAATTGGACTGATGAACAATGCAAATGAGCCAAAGGGTCAGAAACTTGTTTCTAACCAACCTTTGACATTCAAATCACTCAAATACACAACAAAAATCAGTTTTTGAGTGATTTTTGCTTCTAAAATAGTGCTCAAGAGCTACCCCTATTTTATCACAAAAATCAACAAAAATACCTCTTTTTGCTTGTAAAAACTCGGTAGAAACTCTCCAAACTCACTCACAATACTCAAAATCAAGAGCAAGCTCTGATACCACTTGTAGGTCCCTTGGGTGTGGCGGATCGTCACATGCAAGTGGGTCTACTAGTCGGACCGGGTGCGGAATACCCGTGACTAGGCAGAGAGTCTTACTAAGACAAAGTAAACCAACAAGAGAATCACTTTAAACGTTCTTTCTATTATAAACACTTGAAGGTTATAGAGAGAAAGTACTGAGATTACAATTTGCGTAAATGCTCTTGCGTACTTAACAAGTACGCAAAGGTATTCTTGCGTACTTGCTAAGTACGCAGGAGCTTTCTCCTGCGCATATACAAGTGCGCAAAACACTTAGAGAATTATGCAACATTCAATATGTAAAAGTAAATACAACTCGATAAACTAATACATAAAGACTCTTACATATAAAGACAATTACAAACATTACAGTACAAACTAAGACTCTATCTATCTAGAGTGTTTGTCACAGGAAAGTGCTTCAACATATAGTGATAACTATATTTTAACTGAACCCGATATCATTGAATCTAATGATAAATTAAAGGTAATGCTTTATGGGGGGTATAAAAAACTTAATCAAGTAAAGAAAGAGGCTTTTTCAGCTCACTTTGGGCTTGGTTACAAAGAAAATTTGCAAAAATACTATACTCCCAAGAACCAATTTGTATTGGGTCAAACTTTTGTTCACAAACCAACTCCTCCTGCTCATCATGCTGAGTCATCTAATGCCAGATCTAATGAGCCTTACAGGAGAACTTACACAGACAAGAGAACTTGTTTTCACTGTGGTATGGTTGGTCACATTCTTGTGAACTGCCCTTCTAACAACCAAGGGAAACGGCCTATTGTTTCACAACCGGCTGTCATCCCTAAGTCACCACAAGTGAACCATCCAAAAAGTCCAAAAGCAAATGTGGTGAAACCACCAGTAAAACCGATGGTAAAGCCAAAGATAACCTCTGAGGCTAAACCATTTGTTTCAATGAAGGGAAAGTTTCCCGCTACACTTTTTGTATCTACCTCTGGTAGTATATCTACTGGTGAGAAACCTGTGGTGAAACTCTCTAAGCCACAGAGGAGGAGAAGGAATAAGAGGTTGAGAAAGCTAGAACAGCTGACTGGAGTTTAATCAGGTGAAGCTTCCACTAGTTCACATGCTGTTGTTGAACATAAGTCTACTGTTCCAGTTAAGAAACAGAAGAGGTCCTGGACTAACAAATTCAAAAAATTCTCAATCTCCTAGTCCTAATTCTTTTAAAGATTCATCCATTTCGAACAGTCATCACTACTGTGAGTTAAAAGAGGTAGTTTATTTTGAAAAGGATGGACGACCCAAGACCACTATGGCTTGGGTCTCCAAAACTAACTAATTCTTTTTGTGACTCGTGCAGGGACGTCCGAAGGGTACTATCTCTAATCGCTGGTATGTAGATAGTGGATGCTCCTGGCACATGACAGGAAACATGGCCTTGCTTCAAGACGTGAAACCATTCAGAGGCGGCTATGTGGCCTTTGCTGGAGAGAAAGGCGGCAGTATCACGTGTCAAGGCGTGGTATCAAATGGTTGTGTCAGTTTTGACGATGTCAACTTTTGCGCGCAGCTGAAGCATAACCTGCTGAGTGTCTCCCAAATGTGCGACAAGGAGAACTCGGTGATGTTTAATAAGAATGAATGCTTGATTCTCAAGCCTGGTTTTGAAGTTCCTGAAGACTGGATTCTGATGAGAGCGCCAAGGACAAACGACACCTATCAGATTGATATGAGCGTGGCAACAACCACCTCATCTATTGCAACTTGTTTGCTTACCAAAGCGACAGAGCTTGACTCTATCTTGTGGCATAGGAAACTCGGACATATTTCGTATCGTAAAATGAACCATCTTGTCCGAAACGGTTTGGTAACCGGGGTTCCTAAGCTGAGATTTACCGTTGCAGATGACTGTATGCCATGTAAAAAGGGAAAACAGCAGCGGAAGTCTCACAAGCCCAAGCTCCAAAACTCCATCGATACACCTTTGGAGCTATTACACATGGATCTGTTTGGCCCCATAAGTATTAGGAGTATTGGAGGTAAGTCTTTCTGTCTGGTTGTAACTGATGATTTCTCACGTTTTTCTTGGGTGCATTTTTTAGGTACGAAGGACGAAACTGCTGACATTCTTCAATACCTTATCCTGAGCTTGGAATCTCTTTACAAGCTGAAAGTAAGAAGAATAACGAGTGACAATGGAACTGAGTTCAAGAATAATTTGATGGAACTTTTCCGTCTCAAGAAGGGGATCTGTCACGAACTCAGCGCCCCGTATACACCTCAGCAGAATGGAGTTGCAGAACGGAAGAACAGAACATTGATTGAGACTGCAAGGACTATGCTGTCAGATGCAAAGCTTCCTGTCATGTTCTGGGCAGAAGCAGTTAAGACAACTTGTCACGTCTTGAACAGAGTTCTGGTTGTGAAGAGGCACAACAAGACTTGTTACGAGTTGATCAACAATCGACTTCCCAATCTTGATTACCTTGTTCCTTTCGGTAGTCCCTGTTCCTTGTTGCTACAGTACAAAGACCGCCAGTCTAATTTTCATGCAAAAGCGGTGGAAGGCATATTCTTAGGATATGTAGCCAACTCGCCTTGCAAGAGAGTGTACAATATAGGAACTCGTACTGTCGAGGAATGGTTTGTAGTGGATTGCAGTAAACACAGCATTCCACCAGAACCAACAGGTCCAGCTTGGGGTTTTGATTATGATGCGCTATTCAAGTCATTCAATCTTCCTGATCTATCCGCAGTTGATGCCGCAAATGTTTATGAATTATTGGGTGGCGGCAATGACTCCAGTATCTCTACACGTGCTACTGTACCGATTGTAACTCCTGATTCCAATGCTGCATCTGCATCTGGAACGCTTAATGGTGATAACCGTGAAAATGTTCATGTTAATGGAGATTACGCTCAAGCTAATCCTAACACAACTGTAGGAAATGAAGCTCCAACTGATCCAATTAACATTGAATCCTCTTCTTCTGGAACACAAGAAATGGGGGAGTTAAGCACGAATCTCGATTCAGAAATTCAGGAACCGAATGTACCAGAGGCGAGAGTGCATAAGAATCATCCAATTGACAACATTACTGAGAACACTAGTCTTTACTCGGAGATACTTGACACCGGTGTCATGGAAACATGTCTGCATGCTGCATTCGTGTCCCAGTTAGAGCCGAAGAATGTGAAGGAGGCTCTCACTGACAACTGCTGGATTGAGGCGATGCAAGATGAACTGTCTCAATTCCAAAAGTTGCACGTATGGGATTTGGTTGACTTGTCAAAAGGCTTTCAGCCAATTGGAACCAGATGGGTGTTCAAATGCAAGATGGATGATCGTCATGTGGTTGTGAAGAACAAAGCAAGATTGGTTTTTCAGGGTTTTTATCAACAAGAGGGCTTGGATTACACGGAAGTATATGCCCCAGTTGCTAGATTTGAGGCCATTCGATTGTTCTTGGCTTATGCCACATATGTCGGCTTCAAGGTCTATCAACTTGACGTGAAGAGTGCTTTCCTATATGGAAAAGTTCATGAAGAGGTCTATGTCACTCAACCTCTCAGCTTTGAAGATCCGCATAATATCAATAAAGTGTATAAGCTCGACAAAGCACTTTATGGTCTTCATCAAGCACCGCGGGCATGGTATGAGACATTATCTAAGCATCTATTGTCTAATGGTTTCGACCATGGATAGATTGACTCGACTCTCTTCATTAGGAAAGCAGGAGATGACATTCTTCTTGTACAAGTCTACGTCGATGACATTATTTTTGGATTTACCAACGAAGGGATGTGTAGGTAATTCGAAAAGGTGATGAAGTCCAAGTTTGAAATATTGTCATTCTTCTTGGGTCTGCAAGTCAGTCAAAGAGAGGATGGGATTTATCTACATCAAACAAAGTATGTGCAGGACATCTTGTCAAAATACAAGATGAATGATAGCAGTACTTATGGCACACCTATCCCAGTCAATCATGGTCTACATCCTGACAAAGATGGAAAGGATGTAGATTGCAAATTGTACCGTGGTATGATCGGATCACTTATGTATCTCACAGCTTCAAGACCCGATATAATGTTTGCTGTGTGCTTGTGCTCAAGGTTTCAGTCTCAACCGAAGGGGTCACATATGATAGCCGTGAAGAGAATTTTCAGATACTTGAAAGGGAAACCTCGATTGGGTATTTGGTACTCTAAGCAGCAGTCATTCGACTTCAAAGCCTACACTGATTCAGACTATGGTGGTTGTAACCTTGAAAAAAAGTTAACTTCTGGTGGATGTCAATTCTTAGGAGACTGGTTTCCAGGCAGTGTAAGAAGCAGTCAACGGTTTCTGTCTCAACTTGTGAAGCAGAATACATTGCTACGGTGAGGGGTTGCTCTCAGATATTGTGGATTCAGCAGCAATTGAGAGACTACGGCTTGAACTTCACTGGAACTCCTTTGTTCATTGACAACAATGCCACAATGTCTATCACAAATAACCCGGTGAAACATTCCAAAACTAAACATATAGAAATTCGCCATCATTTCAACCGTGATTGTGCTGAAAAGCATTTAATTGAACTTGTTAAAGTTCACACGGATGACAATCTTGCTGACCTTTTCACAAAGGCTTTTGATCGATCCCGTTTTGAGCATCTTGTCAACTTGATTGGAATGTTCAATCCTGAGTGAAAACTTGTTTTTCGTAAATCAATTCAATTCATGAAAGTTAAATTTTATTTTCTTTTAAGTTTTCTGTATAGTTCTTTTAACTATCTAAAACATTCTACAAAATCAAAAACAAAATAGAAAATGGAGAAAATTTTAAAGTTAACTTGAGAAAAGAGGAAATGATAGTACATCAGAAATGATCTAAACGTCACAGACTGCTCATATGGGAAATGATTGCATCATGCTTACTTAATTGTGTAAATTATTATGGTTTTAATCTGCTTATTTACAAGTAATTTGAATTGTCAGTAGGCTATATGCGTCTTTGAATCACTAGTAGTGTGGAAACTTAATCTAAAATTAAAACTGTGATTTGAACCCATGTTTGCTAGTGTGTGTGCGTAAAAGAATAGAAAAGATCACTATCAGATAAAGGATGTTAGATTTTGGCAATAATTTTCTTTTGAGATCAGTTTCGGGTTATGTCGTTAGCACAATTAATGCGGTTCATCTCACTGCCCATACTCACAAGTATGCAAGGTGAGATTGAATCAAGACATGTCTCTACATCAACCGTTGAGCATGTATTCACCCTTGAATCACTCCTGATTCATTGAAATCAAATCCAGATAAAAGTTGGATTCCCTTACCTTATTCAAACACCATATTCATTATCCTGAATCATCATACCGATATTCAATGAAGAAATCAAATGAAACCAAGACATATGAATCACTCGATTCTGAATCTTATGATTCCTGATAATCCTTATGGATTCTGCTTGATTTTTCCTGTGCTAATTGATGTAGCTTCATTAAGAAAATTTAGAAAATCATTGGGAAAATCTTAGATGCCTTGAGATAGTACAATTTACATTATTGTAGCATTTCAGTGGGGTACACGTTGTATATCTTATAAGTAATACCTTAATACACAAGAACGTGATACAAAGATGCTTATAGTTTTAAATCCTATAATATTGTCAACTTGAATTACTTGTTTATGTTGGAGCATATTCTGGTGACAACGAGCTTGAAGATATTATGTCTTAGTATTAGAGTCTTTGACTTGTAATTGATAGAATTGTTAGCAACAGTTAAAGGGGAGTCTGTTAGGACATGTTTTGTAACTGCTGATAAAATTCTGTGTAAGTCCTACTAGAGGCGAACTTAACAAGTTCGCCTAGCCTATTAGAGGCGAACTTAACAAGTTCGCCTAGCCTATTAGAGGCGAACTTAATAAGTTCGCTTAGGTCTATCAGAGGCGAACTTATTAAGTTCGCTTAGTCTGTTAGAGGCGAACTTAATAAGTTCGCCTGGTGCAGAACAGTAGTTTATAAATAGGCATAGAACAGAGTTTGTTAATTAGAGAAGAGACGATATCAAGAGGAACTGATTAGAGACAGAATCTTGTAACCTGATATTGTGGTGGAATAGAAAGAGTTTATTTACACCGTTGTTGTTGATTGAGTTACACGAGCACGTTGATCATGGATTCCGCACGTTATCACCGTGTCGTACCACGAGTCTAGATATCCGTCACACACCTTAGTAAAATCTCTTATGTCTTGAAGATAGTGCATTTACTTTCTGTTGGCATACTAGTGGGGTACATGTTGTATTTCATACTTAAATGGTACCTTAACTCACAAGAAAGTGGGAATGAGATGCTTTAGTTTCAAATCTTATAATATTGACAATTTGAATTTGTGTGTCATAGCCTGATCCTATTTTCTTTGAATGTTTATCGCATATCATAACATGCAATACGAAAGTCTTGAAAAGATAGAGTGTGATAATCTTGAAAGATATTGGTTTGATTGCTCAAGGCTTGAAATAATGACATAGGATACCATTTGATATTATATGGATTTTATATCCAAGATGTGTGATTGATATCTCATATATACTGATATGATATTCTTACTTGTGATGTTCAAACAAAAATATGTGATTTTGTATTTTACATTTCAGTTTATACAGAGAAAAACCAAAAAGATTTTGTGTTTCTTATGTTTGAAAAACCAAAAAGATTTAATTTTTCCAGCTTCCATGGAAATCTTAATTGTTGGTTATTCTTGGTTGTTCTCCTTTGCAAAAACTGAATATTGCAGACAGAAGTTGACAAGGGGTCCATCTCCCAAGTTTTCTTCTAGATAGAAAGAGAATGTGCAGATGAACAAGACGAAGACTACAGTGTGTTTGATGATATATGAAGACGGATGACAATCTTCTGAAGCTGTTGTCAAGTCTGTTGGAGCATATTCTGGTGACAACGAGCTTGAAGATATTATGTCTTAGTATTAGAGTATTTGACTTGTAATTGATAGAATTGTTAGCAACAGTTAAAGGGGAGTCTGTTAGGACATGATTTGTAACTGTTGATAAAATTCTATGTAAGTTCTGCTAGAGGCGAACTTAACAAGTTCGCCTAGCCTATCAGAGGCGAACTTAATAAGTTCGCCTGGTCTATCAGAGGCGAACTTAATAAGTTCGCTTAGGTCTATCAGAGGTGAACTAATTAAGTTCGCTTAGTCTGTTAGAGGCGAACTTAATAAGTTCGCCTGGTGCAGAACTGTAGTTTATAAATAGGCATAGAACATAGTCTGTTAATTAGAGAAGAGACGATATCAGGAGGAACTGAGTAGAGACAGAATCTTGTAACTTGATATTGTGGTGGAATAAAAAGGGTTTATTTACATCGTTGTTGTTGATTGAGTTACACGAGCACGTTGATCATGGATTCCGCACGTTATCACCGTGTCGTACCACGAGTCTAGAGATCCATCACACACTGAATTTGGGACCTACAGTTTATGTGCTTATTATCTATGAATAAATAGTAATCCATGACATGATCCCATATTCTTTGATGTTTATATTATATTGTATCGTTTTTGTTATAAGTTAGCCTGATATGATCCACTGCTCGTGTCTTTGATCAAAAATAGTTTGTGTAAATACGTGTATATTTCTATCTAGAAACGATCAAAAAGATTTTAAGTTTATGAACAGTTCAATCTTAATCAGAAAAACCAAAAATATTTGTGTTTAACCTTCCTGAATTGATTGTGAATCCTCTTGATTGAATGTTGTTTATCTTGTTCGTTATTTGACTTGAAAAATCTTCATAATTTGAGTTGAAAGTTTGCGCACTTAAGGGTTTCTGCGTACTTGTCAAGTGCGCATGAAGTAAGCCCTGCGTACTTAACAAGTACGCAAGAGTTAAGTCTTGCGCACTTGTAAGTACGCAGGAGTTAAAGCTTGCGCACTTAGCAAATACGCACGACCGTTTTTGTGTTGGGTATAAATACTGGACTTAGAAAATTTTCAGAGTTCTTATCACTTTCAAATTTTCTAAGTCTGTTCAATTCCCTCCGACAATTTTCCTCAAAAATCCGAGTGTTCCTAACCGATTTCTTGTCCCATCTCTAGTATCATCATCGTGTAACAATCAATCGGTGAGAATCTTGAGCCAATCCATCCACAAAATTCGCGATTTTGGACCGATTCAGAGACTTAAAACTTAGGGTTTTTGATTCGAGTTTTTAGTCATAAGTTTGGTTGTCTAGGTAAAAACTGATAATTAAAACCAGTAATCGACCCTTAATCGTCCGTCTAATCTTTGATTTTGACCATTGGGCTTGGATTTGACCGTTGGTACGACTGGTCGTCTTATAGGTCAAAATTGGATGAATGTAGCAGTGATTTGGTGTTGATGGTGGTTCCATAGGTCGTAATCACTGATTCCGACCTTGTGGTGACCTAATCTACCCAATGTTTGAACATCTGTGAATTTTTGATTTCCAAAAAAAAAAATATATTTGAACAAGTGTGTTTCCTGCGCACTTAACAAGTACGCAAGAAGCAACTCATGCGTACTTGTTAAGTACGCAAGAGGAAATTACTGCGTACTTGCTAAGTACGCAGGACCAACACTTGGAAAAAATTTATAAGTCTGAAATTTCAGTTCAAAGAATAACTGCTATACTGCGTCATGTTTATTCATTTCCAATGAAACTTGTTGTTCTGATTATGTTTTCTATGTATTTTTGCAGATTATGGCTCAGGCATTTACAAATGAATTCAACCTGTTAACTAATACTCAATCGGAATGGAAGGGTGTAGCGCTTCAGTATCGAGAGATAGTTGATTTCTTGAACCGTTCAAGAATCAGCTACGCTATTTTAGCTGACCCGATCATTTCAAGACCTTATCTGGAGCAATTTTGGGAGACTGCGGAGCATGATTGCATGGTAACCCCCAATGTTATAAGGGCTACCGTGGCTGGTCATGGCATCGCCTTCTCTGAAGATACAATTAGAAGGGTCCTGCAATTCCGAGATCTCTCGACCGACCCTACAGCCTATCCAGACTACTTTGTGGATGGCTGTTGGAGGCAACGAATGGGATATGTCGGTGCGAGAGACTATGCTTTGTATAAGAAAATGTGGGTGCTTGACCAATGGAGATATTTTTCCCACGTCATGATCATGTGCATCTCCTCAAGAAAAGCTGGAAAGGATGCAATGGGTTATGACCTTGCTGTAGCCAGGGTTTGCTTATCTCTCAATAAGGGCTACAACTTCTCATGCTACATATTCAAAGCCATCAATGATTAGATTAACACGGCTGAGAGGTTCAGGTTTATATTATACCCTAAGTTTGTGCAACTTCTGATAAACGATGCGTTGCCACACCTACCTGCTACAGGGGAGAGATTGCAAGTGAAAAGGGTGGAAAAAAGGGTGTTCGCACAATTCCTTAAGCCAGGCATTGTAGACCCTACCCCTGAGCATACAACACTCTTTGGCCACCTTATAAATGAAGCGTACGTGGCACCAGGTGACTGGAGATGGTATAGTCATGATTCGGAGCCAGAGTTGAGTGAGCATTCAGATGAACAACAACAACAACAGGAGGAAGTTGAAAGTGAAGAGGGATCGTCGGATGGTGGAGACGAAGAAGAAGGTCATGATGGTGCTGAGGGATCCGACTCAGAAGAGACAGAGTCTGATTCTTCTGATTCCGATGATGCACCATCGCAGGTTCACCCGAGGAGAACGACGAAGGTCACTCTTCCTGAGACGTCCTCAAAGAGAAAGCGACAGTCCTCTAGCAGTGAATATGAGCCAGATTCTGACTCTGACGCTGCTATTCAAAGGCTAAGACGTGAAAGTATACATAAGAACATGGGGGATAGGCAGCAACAACCTATTCCTAGTGAGGTGGTGGTGAGTCCTCAAGTTTCAGCTGCGAGTTCTGATTCAGCTTCCACCCCACCTTCACAGCAACTATACAGGAGACAGAGGAGGAGGCCACAGGTACAACCTGAGGTGGCAGTCACATCAATCACAGAGGAGGTTCCTGTGATAGTGACCCTCCATGTCACATCTGCCCAGGTGGCGGTGACTACTCCAATTCTCACGGAGTCAGTCACCATCACCCCTTCCATAACACCTACAACCGTCATCACATCCAGAATCCCAACAACCACCATTGATCCTCTAAGTCAACCCTTCAACTATGGGAATTTAGTCAAGGGTTTGACTTCGACACCATCATCTCCTCCCCAATTCACAATGCCGAAGCGTCATCATCCAGACATCCTAATCCTAATGATGCAAGGATAGATGTTCTGGAAACCCAAGTTGCTGGATTATTGGAAACTATTCGGAAGTCAAAGGAGGAATCTGACGCTCAACAAGCACAAATTAATTCGTTGGTGGATGAAGTTAGGATTCTAAGAAGCCAGAGAACGGGGACTGACGAGAGACTGAAGAATGTCATGGCCCAGAACAAGCTTCTAATCAGGACAAATGAAATGATTATGGGTCACAGGTCATCTCTAGAGCTGAGGTTTGGTACTTAATAGAAAGAGCATGAGCTGATGGTCAAACTAATTGCTGATCTAACCAAAAAGCTTGATGCTCAGGGGGAGAAAGATAAGGAGAAGGAGAAAGAGAAGGAGAAAACTACTGGTGATGAGGCTTTTCATCCTGTTGACTTGACTAAGGATGACGACAAAGACAAGGATCCCGAAGCCGATCCTAGTGGAGGTGAGCACCAAGCTTTAGCAATTGTGCCCATCTCTGCTATTCCAATGGCTCAGGGGGAGTCTACTCATCAAGAGGGTGGTGATACCTTTGGTGGTGGTGACAAAGGAAAGTTAGCAGCTGATGTGCTTAAGGATCTATCTGATGATGAGATCTTATACTTAGAGCCTGACTATTCCAAGGGAGCACAGATCGATGCTCTCTTTAATCTAGAAGAAGGAGAGATCGACTCTGGTGATGATTGGGATGAAGATGATGAGAAGTTCCCAGGGGTGACGGGGAAGGAGAGTACGAGTTAGAAGATGGAGAGGTCTTTGAATTTCCATTCTTCGAAGCTCAGCTCAACACAGGTTCAGTCGAGCATGCTAGTAATGTGGAAGCCTCGACTGAAGCCTCCCCAGTTAACCCTACACCTGTGGATCCGGAGGCACCAAAAGAAAAAAATATGCCTTCTTCTTCATCTAAGGGTCTAGCTCCTATTTGGCAGAAGACGTCTATCATAGACAAACAAGGGGCAACAGGGATGATCTTGGCTGTAAGGTTCGAGGAGGATAAGCAGTTGTTCCCAATCAAAATATCTGGGGGGTTCAATACTTGAAACCAACCAGTGATGCGTTCAACTCCTTGCCTAAATACGCCCTTATGAACCTAGCAAACCGAGAGCTGTTGGTTCATTCTAATCATGCAGTGGCGATGGGTTTGTGGGTGGTTCTACAACGGAAGTAAGATATGGGAAGTTTGATATGTTCAAGCCTCAAGTGCCCAAGAGAGTCAAGGAAAAGACAGTAAGACATCCTGTGACTAATAAATTCTTAAAGAAATTGGTATACAAGCCAGTGCTATGTGAAACCAAGATTCCCCTAAGCAAGTTATCTCAGGATATCCTCAATGACATGTGGTACTGGTACGTAGATCCAAAGATGGGCGAGGCTGTGGTGAATGGAAAGGTGAGGTCAGAAAGTGGATGCTTAGTGCCGAGGGAACTAATCAGAGTATTTGATGAATTTTGCTTCATTAACTTCTCTGTGAAAGATCTAGAGGCACTAGCAGACAGGTATTGCATGCATACGGACGAATAGACGAAATTCCTTGCTTCTAAATATGACAAGGTGATCAAGTTCTTCCTTGAATATAAGTAGAAGATGGAAGCTAAAGATGCATAGTTGTGAAGACTTAAGACTGAAGATCGAAGACTGAAGACTAAAGATCGAAGATGATCCAGAGTTGTTGTCAAGGGGGAGTTTGTTGAAGCACTTTCCTGTGACAAACACTCTGGATAGATAGAGTCTTAGTTTAGTACTTTCATGTATGTATTTGTATTTGTTTGTAAGTGTCTGTATGTATTAGTTATCGAGTTGTATTTACTTTTTATATATTGACTGTTGCAGATTTCTCTAAGTGTTTTGCGCACTTGTATGTGCGTAGGAGATAGTTCCTGCGTACTTAGCAAGTACGCAAGAATAACTTTGCGTACTTGCTAAGTGTAGGATCGTGAAAGTACAAGATGGTTCTGTTCTTAGTTGAAATTGGCGGAAACAATAACAACTACACAAGTATAATCGAGTAAACAAAAAGAATACTTTTAAGAACACTGTTGTATTAAGCTTTTGCAAATAAACGATTACAAATGAAAACTCAATCAAAAAACACACTTACAATGAAGTGTTTACACATGTATTTATAATCACTTAGAATCAAGACAGACCCTTGATTCTAAGGCTCTGATCTAACACAGACCGTTGATCTGTTTTATATAGCTAACTATTACACGTTTAGTCTAAAACTAGTTAACTTTATTGAAACGTCTTCTTTATGCATCATTGCTTGCATGCTTGGAGAAGAGCATTGTTGTCTGTCATTGGTTGTGCCATTGAGGTTCCTTCTGCTTTGAGTGTGTCAGTGGCTTTTGCAGAAAGTTGTCAGTGACGCTTGGCATGGATAGTCAGCTACAACGATTTGTCTTAAAGTCACAAGACTGTCAGCAGCAAAGATGATGATCAGCAGCAAGATGTAACCATCCAAAGCTGATGATGATTTGCCTGTCAGCAGCATCAAGTGTTGATGCTGCTGAGAAGCCTATCCGCAACAACTTTGGTCTTCAGCAGATAAGGCTATCCGCAGTAGATTTGTTCTTCAACAGGAGAACAAGTATCCACAGCAGATAAGCTTGTCCGCAACAGTTTTTTGGTAAGCAGCAAACTCTGAGATCAGCAGCATTTGTACTTAGAGAATTTTGTAGCCATCAGTCTTTGTTTCTACAAACTCCCCCTAGACTGATGCTACAAAAATTCTCTTACTGCCTTTGTTGCTGAAGCTTTTGCATGTTTCTGACTATCCTTTAAACCTCATATCCTATTTGGTCCATGCTGGGATTGTTAAGAGGAAGCTCAGATAGAGTCTTGATGCCTTTGCATGCCATTTTGAAGATAGCTTTGCTTGAACACCTCATCTTCTGTCCTTTAACATCTGTCAGAGTGAATTCATTCTTCTCAGCATTGTAGGGCCAGCTGATGAATGGAGAGTGGGATTGGAGAGGTTTGACATCAATGATTTCATTTTTGCTGGAGTTGAAGTTATGTCTGATTGCCAGCAATAGATGTCTCCCTCTTTCATTCTCAGGCTCAAAGGATTCACCCAGCTCCATCATTCTTCTTAGATCAGAATATGGAAGCTGCAGTACCTCATCAACAGATATATAGATTGATCTTTTAGGTTCTGTCCTCCCCCTAAACACTTCAAACCATTGGTCTTCAGGGCTATATGACCATCTGATTATTTCTCTTAAGTCTTTTGGTTTGGAAGTGGGTTTGTTTTTCTTTTTGGGAGGTTGCTGATGAGTAGGAGCTGAGTGTGGGGATTTGGACTTTGAGGGAGGAGAGGAGGGAGGTCTAGGAAGGAGAGTGGAAGGTTGTTGGATTGAGGAAGTGTTGGGTAAGAGAAAAGGCTTGGATTTCTTTGATTTCCTTTCTTCTTCTTGAGTGTTTACCCTTTTCTTGGAGCCTTTCTTCTCCAGTCTTTCTTCCTTATCCTTCTTTACTTTAAAATAGAGGGCTTGCAGGTTCATGAAATTCATGGGACCTAGCCTCTTTCCACTCTCTCCTCTAGCCTTAAGGAAGTCAATCATATTCTTCCTTTCTTCATGGGTCCTTTTATTAAAGGCAATGGTCTTTTTGGAATTTTGTTTGGCTTTTTCTTCTTCTTCAGCCTTTTTCTTCTTTGCCAATTGACCTTGCTAACCCATGAAGGCTCCGTAGATTTCTTTATTTGATAGTTTCTCAAGGTAGTCTGCATCATCACCTTGAGAAACTAGAGCCTTTACCCACTCCTCTCTCATTTCTTTGGCTAGTTCAGAATCAGTTATTCTGAACTTAGCCTCTTTCTTCTTCTTCTTTTCTATCTCTTCTTTTTCTTTATCAAATTGTTCCTGCAGTTGAAGAGCAAGAGCTTCATCTTCTTCAATCTGATAAACTGCAAGAATCTTTACTTTGAGCACATCCAGTTGTTTTGCATACAGCTGGATTTGTTGCTCTCTGAGGAGAATGGCTGTGAGTCTATCTTAATCTTTCTTTGTTTCAGCCATCTCCTCTTCTTCTCTTATTTTTCTTCTTTCTTCCTTCTCTTTCTTCTCTCTTAGCAACCTGTCTTCATCTTCTTTGGTCATAATTCCCTTTCCCTTATCTTTGTTGGATGCCTCTGCTTCGGCTTCACTGATCACAGCAGCAGATGATTGTGCTGCTGTTGGGATCTCAGCCTTAGCTTCATTGGTAATTTGAGAGGTTGATAAGGGAAGATCATTAGCTTCATCTGTTTTGCACTCAGGACTTGTAAATTCTATCAGCATTTCTTTGACAGTGGATCTTGATTCATATGCAGCAGCAAAGATGTCTACTCGAGGGGAAGCTGAGTCAGAATCAGTGTCAGAATTTGACACATATACCGCTTCAGCAATGATTCCTTCTTGTTCAAGATGGGCTCTGACGGTAGCTATCATTGCCTGGCTTTCGAGGGAGTTGACATTGCGGATATTTGCTCTGAGTTGAAAGATCTTGTAAAGAAAGTCTGTAGGCAGTAGCAGGATGTTCCTTGTGTTGATGGTGAGAGAGGAGCCGTTGCTTAGTAGAAAGGTGTGGTCAAGAGACTTAGTTCTTACCCATCCTAGCACATCTAAGTCCTTAACAATAGAGTTGTACAGAAATCTTCTTAAGCACAGAACTTCTTCTTCAGTGAGACGACTGCTCCTTATTATTTCAAGTCTTCTAGGAGTCAGTCTTCTTTCTGCTGCTGTTGAAGATTCAAGATAGGCTACCCTTTTGGCTGCCTGTATTTATCTTTCAAAGTTGGGTAGATTATCCTCCATCAAGTCATAGAACCTGCCAATAGCAAGTTCTGCTGAGAGGTCCGTTGAGTTGTTGATGCATTGTAGATGGTATAGGTGAAGGACTTGGATGCTGTTGAGAAAGTCCCAGTTTAGCTCTTCTACTCCGCCAAACTCCCAACCAATCCAGAACCTCTCAGACTTTCCATCATACCCCCAAGCTAGTATTATATCAAACTCTAGCTGTATTGAAGTCAGTGGAAATTAGGGGGGGGCAGTGAAGTGACTTATGATGGCTACTGCTTCAGGGATGATGCTGAAAGATGTATATGTTTGTTCTGTGTCTTCAGCATCATTCATCATCTCATCAACAACCCTGAAGACTAACTTCCAGTCTTCAGATGTCTCTTCTTCTTCGTTATCTGAAGCTGGCAAGTCATGAACCTGTACAAAAGCTGGCTTGTAAAGTGTGCTTTGAAACATAGCCTGCTCTTGAATCCAGTTGTCAAGACTGTCTGAGTCTTCCTCCATTGGGACCATCTCCCCCTTTTTGGTTGCATCAGTGGACAAATAAGCATCAGTTTGGGTGCCCACTGATACAAGAGAGGGAGTAGCTACAGTTAGGCCTTGATGGGCTTCATGTATAGAGACTTGGTGTCTTCGTTTGAACACTTCAGCCTCTAGCATAGCCACCCTGGGCGTCAATTCCATGTTATGAAGTTTCAGTCTGTCCTCATCCACAATTGTGGAATCCTTAGATCCAGATGGGGCCTTAGGCCTAGCCTCTTCATCCCCATCACCCATGGTTTCTTGGCACCTGGGATTCCTCTCAGTGAGGGGAGTTTCCAAGGAAGAATCCTCACTGTGAGTTGCCGTGGTTGAGGTCTTAGCAATGTTTTCACTGTCCTCCTGGTCATTTGATGGACCAGCAGTAGTGACAGCCTCTTCCACAACCACTCTTTCATAACTCCTAGAGTGGACCTTCAGGGTAGAAGAACTTGGGTTGGGTGTGTTGGAAGCAAGATCAATCAATACCTCCGAGATAGTGGTAGTTGGAGAAGGTACATCATCTTGATCAGGTTCCTCAACACTTAAGTTCAGTAGAGAAAGGAAAGGCTCAAGGGGCTGTTCTATGGATCCGGGAAGTGATCCTGATCCTAATAGAGAGACATCCAAAGGAGTCTCCCTAATAATGTGGCTACTGTGACATTTCGGGTTTTATTCACGCTTTTATATTATGTATCCTGTTAACATTTTCTATTCAATGGAATGCAAGTGTTTTTATTTAAATTTTTGTACAAAGTATATATATATATTTAATTTATGGATTTAAAATAAATAAAATTTTATAAGTTTAAACTTATATAAAATTTTATATAAAAATCTAAATTAAAAGGTTCATTTATAAATAAGATAAACTATTTAAATAAAATAATTAACTTTTATAAAAATATTTATAATAATAATAATATAAGTTTATAAAATATAATTGAAATTAAAAAGAAACTTAATTAATTATTTTTATATAAGTTAAGGGGCTGTTTTGAAATATCTCAAACTAAAAGGTTTTAAAGTAAAAGTAAGTTAAGGGGCTGTTTCTGGACAAACTAAACCTCAGGGACTAACGGGTAAAAATCCCAGGGACTAACTTAATACAAAAACAAGCTACAAGGACCAAAATTGCCAACTTCGAATTCGCGTTTCCGGTTGTCTCCTCCATTGTCCGGCGGTCCAAGCCATTTTCCGGCGACCCCATCGACACGCCTGTCCCCTGCACCTCGACAGCCGAAAATGGTCTCCCTGACCTCGTCTTCCCCACGCGAGCAAAAGCCCCCGACCAATTTGTCTCCCCAATATTCGAAACGTCTGATCGTGTTTGTGGCCGAAAGCCCACGCCACGAATTCGGCCCCGACAGTAGACCTCCACACCTGCTAGATGGCTCGTTAGCTTCGTCTTGTCCAGACGAGTGTCTGGACATACTCAATTGCATGTTTTATTATAGGGATCGAGCTCGGCTATAAATAGCCATTTACGGACCTGCTCGAGCTCGCCACCCCTCCTCCACCCACTCTCACTCAAAATTGAAGCCGGCATTGTGTTCGTCGTCTCTGTGAGAAGCTGTGACCAGCATCTCAGAGCCCAATTCCATCCTAAAGCTTGAATTCCCGATCTTGGTATTTCCGGATTAAAAGCCCTGTCGTCCAGCCCCTTCACGACCTAGTAGGTACCTCGAATTCGTTCCTTTGCCTTCTGTTATCCTCTGGCAATCTGTACCAATCAAAATCGCGACTTCAAACCATCGATTACCGGGCAAACCAGTGTTCTCGGACACGGTTTGCCGGCTGCCGAGGACCAGCGACCAGTTTCGCGTATGCGTTTATTAATTAAACGATACAAACATAACCAGCGATAGGCAGTAGCCCGGCTGGTTAAGCGTGTGTGTGTTTGAGCCTTAGGTCGCGGGTTCAATTCTGGTGGCCTCTGGCCCAACCTAATTTTTTCTGTTTTAATGATATAATTTATTTTATTTATTTATTTTATCATATTTTAATATTATATCTATAAAATAAAACTATTACGGGTTGGGTGACTCGTTCGTTTATTTTCGAAACCATTAAATAACTTTTTACACATATTTAACCCATTGAATTTTTATAAAATAATAAACCGTATGTTTTATAAACTCGTTTAAATAATTTTAACTCACAAAAGAAAATATATAATAATAATAATAATATAAATAGACAAAATAGAGATTATTATATAATATATCTACTTATTTAAAAATATAATATTTTAACAAGATTAAAAATTATATTTTTTGATGTTAAGTTTTACAAAATCATTATCATCTTTCTACAATATTTTATACAAATAAATTTTAAGAAATATTATTATAAGCCTATACACGTTTAAATACGAATACACACATACAAAACCTACAATAATACCTATTTATCCACATAGGGTTCCAACGTGCTTAGGTTTCAACATCCTTATCACCTACACTCGTGGATTAAAATACCCGCAAGCCAGGTGAGTTACATAGCCCCTATTTTACATTTTTACATACTTTGGGGTGAAACATTATACATGCTACTCATCAAATTGTTTATACGTGTTATACATGTGAATTATATGCTTGTTCATCGTGAATTATCTTGGGTGTATACTTATTTATTTTAAACACAATAAAACCAACAATAATATTTATAGATCTATTGTGTCTAACCAGCCCACCCATGTAGGGTGTTTATTACTGCATACTCGGATATAGCCGCGTGTTATATTCAAACATATCGGATATAGTGGGTAAGTATATTCAAACACACCGGGCCTAGCTGTTGTGCTATGCTCAAGCGCTTCAATCAAGGATTGAATTATGCTTAGATAAACATGAAGGATACAACTATATATGTTATGTTTAACAAGATAAACAATGACTTGCAAAACCTTTTTATCTACTATTTATCGGGTCCACAAAACCTATGTACTCACCAACTTTATAGTTGACACTTGATTTAAATAATGTTTCAGGTTTGGATATGTGATTGCTTGCTGAAGATTCCTCCACTTAAGAACTTATGGACCTAGTTAATTAAATCAATGTTTTGGAATAGACTAGGTTATTTGAAATGTATTGTACTTGGATATTTGTTGTCTTTAAATTAAATTAATAAATTATGCAATATTTTAGCTATCATGTGCTTTTGAACAATCATCCATTTTCCGTCTCGATGAATCCGCCATCTGTCGGGGTGTGACAGATTGGTATCAGAGCCATGGTTATAGGGAATTAGGTTATTAGACACAATGACCTAGACTATAACCCTAGGACTCCCTTTTACGTGTTACGTGCTAAATGATTATTTGCTATGTGAATTATTTGTAGTTAGGTATTATTTGAATTTTCCCAAGTTTAGTACATGAGACTTATACACATACATACAAGGCCTTAAACATACAATACATACTTTACATACACATTTGACAAATAAACATATGCAAACAAATACACTACACATCCTTATCCATACTCTTTCCTCATCCATACTATTTGCAACATTCCTACATATTTTATACTCGTAGACTCACAAGTGTATTAAATTCTTGAAAATCTCGTCAATGACTTAATATCTTGAAAACTAGTAAAGGACATGTGCAATCCGGAAGGGTGACACCTGTACATTGGGTTTTCTGTCTAGGAAAGCATTTCGTATAAATCCAAATAAACGGACCCGTATGCTTTCCTGGGAATTCCTGAAGTGAGTGTTTACCTATAGGCTAAAGCATGTCTCCTTGAAAGTTTTGAGGAATTACTTAACGTTGATAAGTCATTGTATTCGCAAGAATATGATCCGAACCTAAACTCAAAATTTGGGGACATTATAGTAAGATAGGAAGAACTAGATGAACATGCAAAGCAAATCATTATTACGGGTGCACACGTAATAACGATTTGTAGTGCATGCGAATCCCGACGATTCCTATTGCGCGAATAATGATCTATGACATCATCTCCTACCCGGAATAGATGACTTATTTTCCCCATCAACCTTGAATAAATACACATACAATGGCACGTGACATGATGAATCCCGCATTTCTGCTTACATTATTTCCCACTATAACTCATATATATCCACTTTATCTAAAATATCATTGTCTTTTCTTATGGTGTTAGAATGCCTCCTCGACGTGCAAACTCTAGCACTTCCAACCCGGATCTTGCTACTCTTCTTGCCCAATTGGTGGGGCAAATGACCCAAGCCAATAACAACAGTGACGGGTCTCACAACATCCAAGGAAACGGTGGTACCAACCCGCCTCAATGCACGTTTAAGCACTTTAACTCATGCAACCCTACAAAATTTTACGGGACTGAGGGTGCTACCGGCCTACTAAAATGGTTTGAAAGCATGGAGAGCACATTCCTAAACAGTGACTGTCCCGATAATCTTCGGGTTCGCTACGCCAAAAGTGTACTTCAAAAGAGAGCCCTCACCTGGTGGAACGGTGAGAAACGCACTCGTGGTGTTGAGGTTGCTACATCCTTATCATGGGATGACCTGAAGAAAGCCATGACTGATGAATTCTGTCCTCCAAATGAAATAAGGAAGCTCGAGACTGAGTTTTGGGATCTTGCCCAAGACAGCGGGGATAATCTGGCTTACACCACCCGATTTAAAGAGCTGAGCCTATTGGTGCCTCATATGATCACTCCTCTTGCTCGGGAAATTGAAAAATACATAGGCGGGCTGCCTATGCAAATTCAGGATGCTGTGTTAGGAAGCAATCCTCCTACACTTGAAGCTGCTATCCGTCTATCCGCTACGCTATCCGACAACCACGTCAAAGCCGGAACCTTATCAAGAAAGGGCTCCAAGAAGGTTGTTTCTACTCTTCGGTCGTAAAAGATATAAAGCCCGAGTCTTCTAACCGCAACAAGAAACGAAAGGGTCGAAACTTCGCAGCTGTAACTCCCACCGCACCTGCTATTCAAGTGGCACCTTTGGGTCAAAACCCAAAACCTTATTTGGGCCCAAATCCCCAATGTCAGACCTGCAAATACCACCATCCTGCCAACTTACCATGCCGATTGTGTTCAAGCTGCGGACGATATGGACACATGGCCACTACTTGCCGTACCCGTCCTCCCGTCCATCAAGCTGCTCCAGCCAACCGTCCAAACTATCCGACACCTCTCAATGGTCGGGCATGTTACGAATGTGGAGACCCAAACCATTTCTGTGACCGATGCCCAAAACTTCATCAACAAGGTGGTCCTCAAGGACGAGCGTTTAATATAAACGCTAATGAGGCACAAGCAAACAACGACGTGATAAACGGTACGTTTCTCGTAAACAATAATTATGCATCCGTTTTATTTGATACCGGTGCCGATAGGAGTTTTGTGTCTCTTACCTTTGAATCTCGACTTGCTAAACAAAGAACGAAACTTGACAATTCTTATTCCGTGGAGATAGCAAACAGGAAATCTATTGCTATAAATTCTGTTATCCGCTACTGCAATCTCGATCTTAATAATCATGAGTTCTCTGTTGATCTCCTTCTGATGCAATTGGGAAGCTTCGATATTATAATTGGCATGGATTGGTTATCCAAACACCATGCCGAGGTTGTTTGCTATGAAAAGTGCATTCGTATACCTCTCCCTTCGGGCGACACGTTAGTTATTTTCGGTGAAAAATCGTGTCGTGGTCTTCAACTCATGTCTTGCACATTGGCACAAAAGTACTTGCGAAAAAAGTACGTTGCCTTCTTGGCCCACGTAGTTGACACGAAAGATAAGGGTAAGAAATTGCAAGATATTCCGATCATTCGAGACTTTCCCGAGGTATTCCCCGAGGATTTACCCGGTCTTCCTCCCCCTAGACAAGTAGAGTTTCGTATTGACCTGGTGCCCGGAGCAACTCCCGTGGAAAAAGCTCCCTATCGTCTTGCACCTTTCTAGATGCAAGAGCTCGCAAGTCAATTACAAGAACTATCATCCAAAGGTTTCATCCGACCAAGCCATTCACCTTGGGGTGCTCCCGTGCTGTTCGTAAAGAAAAAAGATGGATCGTTTCGAATGTGCATTGATTATCGTGAACTCAACAAGCTTACAATCAAGAACCGTTATCCTTTACCCCGTATCGACGATCTTTTCGATCAACTTCAAGGTTCAACATGTTTCTGCAAGATTGACCTTCATTCCGAATACCATCAACTTCGTGTTCTCGATGAAGACATTCCGAAGACTGCCTTTCGGACTAGATATGGTCACTACGAGTTCATGGTCATGCCTTTTGGTTTGACTAATGCACCTGCGGTTTTCATGGACCTCATGAACCGCGTATGCAAACCTTATTTGGACAAGTTCGTGATCGTTTTCATTGACGACATTCTCATCTATTCTAAAACGAAAGCGGAACATGAACAACATCTTCGTTTGATTTTGGAGCTCTTGAAGAAAGAACGACTATACGCCAAGTTCTCCAAGTGTGAATTCTGGCTAAAGGAAGTTCAATTTTTGGGACACATAGTCAACGAAAAGGGGATTCATGTGGACCCGGCAAAGATCGAGGCGGTAAAGAATTGGAGTACTCCTAAGACTCCTACCGAGATTCGTTCCTTCCTTGGACTAGCGGGTTACTATCGCCGCTTCATCTCAAATTTCTCCAAAATTGCGGTCCCGCTCACTGCCTTGACTCACAAAGGTAAACCTTACGAGTGGGGACCCAGACAAGAGGAAGCTTTTCAAACTCTCAAGCACAAGCTCTGCAACGCTCCTGTTCTAACTCTTCCTAGTGGTAATGACGAATTTGTCGTTTATTGCGATGCATCCAACCAAGGTCTTGGTTGTGTTCTTATGCAGCGTGGCCAAGTAATTGCATACGCATCACGTCAGCTCAAAATCCATGAGAAGAACTATACGACCCATGATCTCGAGCTTGGTGCAGTCGTTTTCGCCTTGAAAATTTGGAGACACTATCTTTATGGCACCAAATGCGTGGTTTTCACCGACCACAAAAGTCTCCAACATATTTTCAATCAAAAATAGCTTAATATGAGGCAACGACGATGGGTCGAACTTCTTAACGATTACGACTGCGAGATTCGCTACCACCCTGGCAAAGCAAATGTTGTAGCCGACGCCTTGAGTCGTAAAGAACGTATCATGCTTCATAGTGTTCGTATTCATAACGATATCCAAGCCCGCATCCTCCAAGCACAACACACCTCGGTTACCGAGGGAAACATGTACCACGAAATGGCATGTGGTGTGGAACTCTTGTTAGAAACTAAAGCCAATGGCCTGTTGTATTACTTGGATCGTATCTGGGTTCCCGATCGCGACAACCTTCGTATATTTTTGATGAACGAGTCCCACAAGACTCGATATTCGGTACATCCCGGAGCTGATAAGATGTACATGGGTCTTCGTCAGCAATATTGGTGGCCCGGCACGAAAAAGGATATTGCCCTCTTTGTGGCAAAATGCTTAACTTGTTCTAAAGTAAAGGCCGAACACCAGAAGCCTTCCGGACTCCTCGAACAACCTGAAATTCCCATGTGGAAGTGGGGGAACCTTGCTATGGACTTCATCACCAAACTCCCACGCACTTCTAGTGGACACGATAGTATCTGGGTTATTATCGATCGACTCACAAAGTCTGCTCATTTCTTGCCTATTCGTGAGGACTATCGAGTCGAGAAATTGGCTCGGATCTACATTAATGAGATCGTAAGTCGGCACGGAATCCCTTTGAACATTATCTCCGATCGTGATTCGTGTTTTACTTCCCGATTTTAGCAATCATTACAATCTGCGCTTGGTACTCGTTGTACCATCCTCAAACTAATGGACAAACCGAGCGAACAATCCAAAATCTCGAGGATATGCTTAGAGCTTGTGTCATTGACTTTGGCGACAATTGGAATTCTCACCTACCACTGATCGAATTTTCCTACAACAACAACTACCACACAAGTATTAACATGGCACCGTTTGAAGTTCTTCATGGACGAAAATGTCCTTCACCGATTTGTTGGAAAGAAATTGGTGAAGCACAAATCACCGGTCCCGAGCTTATCCAAGAGACCACCGATAAAATATCTCTTATTCGTGACAACATTCGAGTAGCAAGGAGTCGGCAAAAGAGCTATGCCGATAAACGACGAAAACCCTTGTAATTCCAAGTTGGGGATATGGTTCTTCTAAAGGTATCACCTTGGAAAGGCGTAGTCCGATTTGAAAAGAAAGGAAAACTTGCACCTCGATATGTGGGTCCATTCAAGATACTCGAAAGGGTAGGAAAAGTGGCCTACAAACTCGATCTTCCTTCAGAGCTCAGCAACGTTCATCCGACTTTTCACGTATCTAATTTGAAAAAGTGCCTAGCCGACGAGAATCTCCACATCCCTCTTGATGAAGTGTGTATTGACGAGAAAATGCACTTCGTTGAGAAACCCGTGGAAATCACGGACCGTGAAGTCAAGAAACTCAAGCGTAGCCGCATCCCCATTGTCAAGGTCCATTGGGAGTCTAAACGTGGACCCGAGTTCACTTGGGAATGTGAAGACCAAATGAAGTCCAAATATCCGCATCTCTTTTCATAAACCTCCATTAGTTGAATTTCGGGGCGAAATTCCTTTAACATGGGGAGACTGTGACCTTTCGGGTTTTATTCACGCTTTTATATTATGTATCCTGTAAACATTTTCTATTCAATGGAATGCAAGTGTTTTTATTTAAATTTTTGTACAAAGTATATATATATATATATATATATATATATATTTAATTTATGGATTTAAAATAAATAAAATTTTATAAGTTTGAAACTTATATAAAATTTTATATAAAAATCTAAATTAAAAGGTTCATTTATAAATAAGATAACCTATTTAAATAAAATAATTAAATTTTATAAAAATATTTATAATAATAATAATATAAGTTTATAAAATGTAATTGAAATTAAAAAGAAACTTAATTAATTATTTTTATATAAGTTAAGGGGCTGTTTTGAAATATCTCAAACTAAAAGGTTTTAAAGTAAAAGTAAGTTAAGGGGCTTTTTATAGACAAACTAAACCACAGGGACTAACGGGTAAAAATCCCAGGGACTAACTTAATACAAAAACAAGCTACAAGGACCAAAATTGCCAACTTCGAATTCGAGTTTCCGGTTGTCTCCTCCATTGTCCGGCGGTCCAAGCCATTTTCCGGCGACCCCCTCGACACACCTGTCCCCTACACCTCGACAGCCGAAAATGGTCTCCCTGACCTCGTCGTCCCCACGCGAGCAAAAGCCCCCGACCAATTTGTCTCCATAACATTCGAAACGTCTGATCGTGTTTGTGGTCGAAAGTCCACGCCATGAATTTGGCCCCGACAGTAGAGCTCCACGCCTGCTAGATGGCTCGTTAGCTATACAATAAAAACTATTACGGGTTGGGTGACTCGTTCGTTTATTTTCGAAACCATTAAATAACTTTTTACACATATTTAACCCATTGAATTTTTATAAAATAATAAACCCTATGTTTTATAAACTCGTTTAAATAGTTTTAACTCACAAAAGAAAATATATAATAATAATAATATAAATAAACAAAATAGAGATTTTTATATAATATATCTACTTATTTAAAAATATAATATTTTAACAAGATTAAAAATTATATTTTTTTGATGTTAAGTTTTACAAAATCATTATCATCTTTCTACAATATTTTATACAAATAAATTTTAAGAAATATTATTATAAACCTATACACGTTTAAATACGAATACACACAAAACCTACAATAATACCTATTTATCCACATAGGGTTCCAACGTGCTTAGGTTTCAACATCCTTATCACCTACACTCGTGGATTAAAATACCCGCTAGCCAGGTGAGTTACATAGCCCCTATTTTACATTTTTACATACTTTGGGGTGAAACATTATATATGCTACTCATCAAATTGTTTATACGTGTTATACATGTGAATTATATGCTTGTTCATCGTGAATTATCTTGGGTGTACACTTATTTATTTTAAACACAAGAAAACCAACAGTAATATTAATAGATCTATTGTGCCTGACCAACCCATCCATGTAGGGTGTTTATTACTGCATACTCGGATATAGCTGTGTGTTATATTCAAACATATCGGATATAGTGGATAACTATATTCAAACATACCGGGCCTAGCTGTTGTGCTATGCTCAAGCGCGTCAATCAAGGTTTGAATTGTGCTTAGATAAACATGAAGGATACAACTATATATGTTATGTTTAACAAGATAAACAATGAGTTGCAAAACGTTTTTATCTACTATTTATCGGGTCCACAAAACCTATGTACTCACCAACTTTATAGTTGACACTTGATTTAAATAATGTTTCAGGTTTGGATATGTGATTGCTTGCTGAAGATTCCTCCACTTAAGAACTTATGGACCTAGTTAATTAAATCAATGTTTTGGAATAGACTAGGTTATTTGAAATGTATTATACTTGGATATTTGTTGTCTTTAAATTAAATTAATAAATTATGCAATATTTTAGCTATCATGTGCTTTTGAACAATCATCCATTGTCCGCCTCGATGATTCCCCATCGGTCGGGGTGTGACAGCTGTCCCTTATGATATTCTCACTAGAAAGTTGTGATTCTGAGTGAGGGCTGTTAGGTTGGGTTTGGGCCTTGGAGGCAAGAGAAGAAGGAGTTCTCTTGCCCCTTTTTCTAGTATATGTCGTTGCAACTGGGGCCCTGTGTTCCTGTTAAACGATAACATCCAAAAGAGGTGTAAGTAATTTTTGTGCCTGTGCATCCTTAGTAGTATGTACAGGGGTTCGAATGGTAGAAGCAGACTGTTGTTCAGGATTTGAGGTGGAGGGTGTGGGATCAGTATCAGCTGGGATTGCTGAACTGTCACCCGGGGTACTCTGTATGTTCTGCATTGTAGATAACAATGGAACATTGACCCCTGAGAACTTTTTGGAAACAATTCTCATGCTTTGAAAAATATTATGTTTATGTCCCAACATGATGTAGATTCTTGCAGGTTTTGAAAGTTCTTTTAGTTCTTGATTGAAAACTTCCTGCAAGAACCTTAGGTACATAAAAAATTGTTGCTTTGCACCCTCTTGAAGGTTATATCTCAAACCCTCAAAGATGAGGTGTGCAAAGTTGAAGCCTTGGTTAGTGACCATACCATGGAAGGCGGAGGCAAGTGCGGAGCTCACCTGATGCCATCCACTCCTCTTCTGGGATATGCATTGGAGAAGAGTGTGGCAAAGATACTTCCATGGAGGGCCCATCAGCGCCTTCTCGATCATATACTCGGTCTGATTTCCAGTGTATCCAATGGATACAAAGGTCCTCATGTATTCGTCCTTCGAGTATGAGATGGCTGCTCCCTCATCTTGAAGCTTAAGATGTTTTCTGAGTGTGGCTTCCAAGATGGTGATATCCTTGCCGTCTACTTTGGCTTTAATTTGAGGAATCCCTGTTCGGTTGAGTAGACGACGGTACTCCAAAAATCCTCCATATGAGGGATATATATGGTAGGGTTGGTTGTGAGGGCAAAGTAGATTTTTGATCGACATAAGAAGTCAATCATATCATTAAATCCTTCGGATTTCTTTCCTTTGGTAAGATATGCTGTAAGGTTGTGGTATTGGGAGAACTTATCATCAGGGTTATTGATGTCTACCATTGTTGTTTGACTTGGAGGGAAGGTTAGAATATGGGAGGCTTTGAATGTGGTGGGGACTTGAGAGAAAGTGATGTGGGTTTAGGGTGAAATTGAAGGTGAAGAGGTGGTAAGGAAATTTGATTTGTTTTTATATTGGCAGAGGAGAGAAAAAGCAAAAAGACTTGTATAGTACAACCTTATTTACTTTTTATTGTTACAGCTGTAATCTCCATGGATACAAAAACTTGTAAAAATGATCAATTTCTTGTCAAATTGTACACAAAATCATCTCTAATCACTAAGAATCAAACACAAATCACGAGCAAAAGCTCTGATACCACTTGTAGGTCCACATTACTCATCTTAGATCGATCTCGTGACTGGACATCTCGTTAACTCGTAGTGTGGAATCCTACCGTATTAACGTTTGTATACTATTGATAATAGAAACAACATGTAAATAAACTTTCTCTTTGTATATCACCAAGACACAGAGTTTACAGAATACGATCAATCAAGTCTCTCTACTTCGCTGCTCTGTTTCAGAATAGATTCTGTAAACTCCTATTTATAAACACAAACTCTGCAATAGGCAACTTAACAAGTTCACATCAAATATGCTTAGGCGAACTTAACAAGTTCGCCTCTAACAGAACTTGTTCTATCACTTAGACAAAATCTATACAATTACATAAAAACATAAAGACAATAAGACCTAAACTGTTACAAAGCTTTTGTCATACATTCTATGTCCTAACAGTGTATAAACGACTCTTCATACCCGCACATCACCACCATCATAACTAATTAGCCGAAGCTTAGCGATGACTCACATTCCACATATAATTATACGAATACGATTTGAATATATAAACTCGAAGCGCGTCAAGTTTCATCCCCGAGGCACGACTCCCATAAAGGTTTAAAACTCCGTTGTATACTTCTTTGTTCCCTTCTTCTCACGACCCTGACACCGGGTCATTTCACCTTTGATATCCCTTTTAGCACGAATTTAAAACACTCCAAACACCATTAGTAGGTTAGTTCGCACCGTAAAGATTAAACAACATAATTGATGTTGTCCAGACGGTCTATAAAAACTAACAAATAAACCTAACCTAGACTCCTAAGTAATAAAAGGAGTACCTTCAACTAAACCGCGCTGACAGGTAAGTGTACCTATCGAGTGTAGCACAACTTAATTGTAAACCGGAATATCGAACCTTAGAGACACTGTGTAACAAAACTAGACTCTAACTCGGACTAAAGACTGATTTGGTTTGGGGGGTTTACTACACTAAATATTAAACTAAGAATGCAATAAACTAAGGTCGACTCAACTAACCAGACAAAGGACAAAGCTAATATCAAGAACGGGAAAAATATCACCTAGGTCAGAATCCTACTTGCAAAGCAAAACTTCTATCGGTTATGGAAACTATAATGAATCTAGGTTTCTAAAGAAACAACTCTAGACAGCCTAGTGGATCCCTAATCACTCTCAGGGTGTCACCAACTAAGGAAAACTAAGATGTACTAACTCACCAGATTGTTGGATCACTTCTCAGGTATTTCCAACTATGATAAAGTACCCTAATAGACAGATTACATCTCAGTCTCACTGTCCACCAATACACTTAAAGAATGCACGGGGTAATCTCAAGATAACAACTATGACACGAATAGCAACAATCACTAGACACCTAATACCGACTTCCTCTTAGACAGCTGACACTCGGATTCCTTATGACGAAGACTATACGACTAATTCTCACCTCTCGGGTATTGAACTAGGATACACATTTAATTCTAATCGGCAATCAAAGACAACTCCTTATGGCTACTACGTCTAGCAAACCACCCTAATCACAAACCCTAAGATCTATGACCAAGATACAAAGATCAAACTAGCAGACAACCACAATCAACGCAAGGAATTGAAATCAAACCCAAGATCATATCTAAACATGCAATAACATCACAAAAATCAACTCAAGATCATTTACAAAATCATAAAACCATTAATTATAATCCAAAACTGATAAAAAAATCAAACTTTAACAAGTATTCATCATGTGACCTAGGCAATATCAAAGTTCTAGCCTAGGATCATGTTCAAACAACTGAAACAGAAGTAGAAAACAAGATTCATGGTTTCAAACAATCAAATCAAAGATAAAAATCCAATCTTTCAAACCGAATAAGTAAAACTACAAACCCGAGATTCAAAGATGTAAGCTTTCCTCTTCATATGGCTTCTCCAACCTCAAAATCGCCTCTAGACCCTTCTATGGACGGAAAAAGATCAAACTCCCAAAAGAATGGGCATAAAAATATATTTAGAATCGAAATCTAGGGTTTTGCGGAAATTAGGTCCCTCGCGTACTGCGAGAGGTTTGGGTTAATAGTCGCGGCCAAATTTGTCTTCCCTTGAGTACCGTGAGAACTTTCCTTCTCCTCTCTCGCATACCGCGAGAGGCATAAATTTCCCATTTTCATCTTTTGACTTTTGGGCTTCATTCTCTAGCTCGGTTTCGTCGTATATTCCCTTGTAATCTTCACGAGCACCTACAAACATACAAAGACTCAAATGTACATTAAAACGACTCAAAACAAATATAAAACTAAGTAAAAAAACGCACAAAACACTAGGAATAAAGATGTGTGCTTTGCACTACATCAAACATACCCACATTTAACCTTTTCGTTCTCGAAAAAGCTCAAATGGAATCAAAACTCAGATCTAACCTACCAAACATCAATTACCAATTAGCAGAATATACTCACGCGTTAAAAAGCAATAATCAGTATTTATGTCCGATTAAACCCAAGCACCAACTTTCAAGCCCCCGTACAGTGTTCTAATATTCTTTACCAAGCATATCAATCAATCTATGTGACTCACACTTAAAAGTTACAACTCTACCTAATCCCGTCTCACGGTCATGTCTAGGCACGGATCAAACCATATAGATTTACCCTACCACATTAAACTAAAATTTACAGGTTTTTAGAAATCAGATGAAAAATGGAATGAATGGATATGAGCATAAGGTAGCACATAGGATGAAGTTTATCAATTAAGAACATAAGAATCACTTAGAGGCGTTTTCTCCAAGTGGCCATCCCGGAGGATAACACATAAGCAACACTCAGTATTCTAATCAAATAAACTCATGAATTATGGAATTTATAGATGCGGGCGCCACCAAACTCCAATTTAATCTCATAAAAAGAGTGTGGTGTGCCATTAAATTTCAAAAACCTCTAAATTTTAACTTGACGTGGTACCTATCAACCTATTTTGACAATTTCAGTATTGCCATTACTCTAAGATGAGTACCCACAAGATATCAAGAATTAATTCAAATATTAATCTTATTTAACACAAACAGGCTATTTAAGCTTTACTAGCTGGCTTGGTCTTCCAAAACATCACTAATTAAACACTTTTCAATTATCTATATCATTTAAACTCACAAGCAGATCTAGTTCTAAAATCATTTTCCATTTATTTTGCAGTTATTTCCAAGGACATTTTTTAAAATTTTTTTTTTTTTTGTTTATTTTTGAATTTTTATAAACAAGACAAACTAGACTCCACTAAACACTCACATCCCCACACTTGAAAGACACATTGTCCACAATGTGAAGTAAGACACAACGTAAAAAATACAAAAATAAAAGAAAATAGGAAGCTACTTAGCTGGTAATGTAGGTGCAGCTTCGTTCTTCCATGTGTGCACCGTATAGCATTTTGGTCAAGGTTGCACGAACGACTGTCGGGTTGCCTTTACAAATTGTATATAAGTGATGATCAATCCTGCTCGAATGGAGATTGAGTACGGGCAGTATGACAAAACATCCAAAATAAACCTCACAACAAACCCGCAACGTTAAACTGACTCAAATTAAAATAAAAGACTTGACTGACTCAAACTAACTCACTAAAAATTTAAAGACTCAAGATAGATAGCCTGCAGAAAAACATACTCAATGATTTTCTAAAAAATAAAAAATTAAAAAAAATAAATTAAAAAAAAAAACACTTGGGATTTGCACTCCCTCTAACTCACATGTATCTCTCAACGTACGGGTTCTCTTCCGGGGTGGCCTAGATCTAGGGGTGACTCAGTCTCATGCCCCTCAGCACAAAGAAAAAAATGGGTATAGGCTCAGGAGTAAGATTCTCTATGGTTACGACCTCCAAGCTCTTACCAGGATCTTCCCGTTCATCTACACCCACCACCGTGGGTGGTTCACATACTATCTTCCCCACTTGTGCTAGAATCTCACTCAAACTGAAATCATCAACGTCAGCACTCAAAAACAGGGACCTTATCAAACTCTTTTCAAACTCCTCCAACCAATCCGGAGGCTCCTCTAACATTCCTTTATCCAAATCATCCTCTAATGGATTTGAGTCCCGATGATCATCCACGAAGGCATCAAGCATGCACACGAAGTGGCTATGCTCGCCAACATCCTCCACAGAGTTTGTAGCATCGAATGTAATAAACTCATCCCCCACACGAAGTGTGAGTTTCCCGTCAAAGACATCAATCTTCGCCTTGGCGGTACGTAGGAACAGGCGTCCTAGGATGAGTGGGACTCTATCATCCACTTCCATGTCCAGAATAAAAAAATCCACGGGGAATACAAACTTGCCTACTTTCACTAAAAGATTCTCCACAATTGCCCGTGGATACTTGACTGAGCAGTCAGCCAAGGAAATGCTCATGCGTGTCGGCTGCAGTTCACCAAGGTCTAGCCACTTATAGATAGAATGTGGCATCAGGTTGATGCTAGCACCCAGACCAGCTAACGTGTAGTGTAAGGGCAAGCCGCCAAACAGACACGGGATCGTGAAATGACCCGAATCTCCCTATTTCTCGGGCAGCTTGTTCTGCACCACTGCAGAACATTGCTCACTATGTGAGACTTCAGAGATCCCTCCTAGTTTCTTCTTGTTGGAAAGAAGATCTTTGAGTAACTTGCCATACTTAGGCATATGCTGGAGGACCTCTATAAATGGGAGATTGATCTTGAGTTGTTTGAACATAACAAGGAAAGTATCGTATTCCCTAGCATTCTTATAAGGCAGCAACGCTGGATAGGGAACATGACTCAGGTCAATCTCGATGGACTTCATCTCCTCCCCCTTCTTCTTCTCCACTGCCCTCTCGGCAGGCTTCTCCTCTACTATCTCCTTGTCCACCGATTCTTCCTCTTCGACAACCGGTGGGTTCTCCTTCTCTTCGGCCTTATGACTTCTTGTCGACACAACTTTTAACTCGGGCTCCTCTATCCTCCTAGCATCGATCTCAGCAAATCGATATCTCCAGTCTACCTTATTCACTTCCTTTACCGAATGTATACCATACTCAATGGAGTGGGAGTTATCCTCTGCAACCTCTTTCTTCTCCACACTCCTTACTGACACGTCCATCACTAAAGCGTTGGAGCCTGAAGATGGACCTCCCTATCGATCTTTCAAGCTCTGATCGATATCTCCTATCGTGCGCTGCAAGTCCTAGAATGCCGACTGCTGATTCTTCAATAGAGTGTCGTGGCTATCCAGTCTTTGCCTCGTATCCTTGTCTTGCTGGACTAGGTGGGGAAGCATTTGTGTCTGGTTCTCAATCATCTCCTCTATCTTCTTGGTGTCGACACTGCTTCCCGAGCTAGCTCCTCCTTTTGCTCCTTGCTGATGCTGGCGGCCATTAAACCCAGGCGGGTTATTTCCATATCTCCATCCTGAGCCAAATGAATTATTATAGTTGTATCCTCGGTTCTGGTATTGGTTGCCAGCAAAACTCACGTGCTCCTGATTATTAACTGGGCAGTCCCTGGTGTCGTGGCCTCCCCTACAAACTTGACACCGCTGAGCCCTGAGCTTCAACTCCTTGATCTCGTTAGCCACTGAGGCGAGTGCAGCAGCCATGCTAGAATTAGGAGTGACTTGATGCACACCTCTAGAAGAAGAGGCAGCTGCCCTAGCACTAGTAATGGATGTCCTAGTAGATGGATACTGTTGTTCGGCTTGAGCGAAGCTCTCGAACATTTCCTCGCACTCATCAGGCTCGAGTCACTCCATGGTATGGCCTCCCGCAGCTGTATTGAACATTTGCTGCTTCTCGAAGGTGAGACCATTGTAGAACTTCTCCACTTGTCACACCCCGACCGATGGCGGAATCATCGAGGCGGACAATGGAATGATTGTTCAAAAGCACATGATTGCTAAAATATTGCATAATTCATTAATTTAATTAAAGACAACAAACATTCAAATACAAATTCAAATAACCTAGTCTATTCCAAAACATTGATTTAATTAACTAGGTCCATAAGTTCTTAAGTGGTAAAATCTTCAGCAAGCAATCACATATCCAAACCTGAAACATTATTTAAATCAAGTGTCAACTATAAAGTTGGTGAGTACATAGGTTTTGTGAACCCGATAAACAGTAGATAAAAACGTTTTGCAACTCATTGTTTATCTTGTTAAACATAGCATATATGGTTGTATCCTTCATGTTTATCTAAGCACAATTCAAACCTTGATTGAGGCGCTTGAGCATAGCACAACAGCTAGGCCCGGTATGTTTGAATATAGTTATCCACTATATCCGATATGTTTGAATATAACACGCGGCTATATCCGAGTATGCAGTAATAAACACCCTAACCGGGTGGGCTGGTCAGGCACAATAGATCTATTAATATTACTGTTGGTTTTCTTTGTGTTTAAAATAATTGAATGTACACCCAAGATAATTCTCGATAAACAAGCATATAATCCATATGTATAACACGTATAAACAATTTGATGAGTAGCATGTATAATGTTTCACCCCAAAGCATGTAAAAATGTAAAATAGGGGCTATGTAACTCACCTGGCTTGCGGATGTTTTAATCCACGTGTGTAGGTGATAAGGATGTTGAAATCTAAGCACGATGAAATCCTATGTAGATAAATATGTATTATTGTATGTTTGTATATGTGTATTCGTATTTAAATGTGTATAGGTTTATAATAACATTCCTTAAAATTATTTGTATACAATATTGTAGTAAAATAATAATAATTTTTAGTAAAATTTAACATCTAAAAATATATATTTAATCTTGTTAAATATTTATATTTTTAAACAAGTAGATATTATATTTATAAAAATTTCTATTTTGTTTATTTATGTTATTATTATTATATATATATATTTTCTTTTGGGAATTAAAACTTATTTAAACAAGTTTATAAAATATAGGGTTTATTATTTATTATTTTAAAACTTTGACGGGTTAAATATGTGTAACGAGAAATTGTTTAATTGTTTCCAAAATAAACGAACGAGTCAACCAACTCGTAATAGTTTTCATTGCATAGGGAAAATATTAGAATAAGATAAAATGAATAAATAAAATAAAAACAGAAAAAAAATGGGTTGGGCCGGAGGCCATCAGGTTCGAACCCGCGACCTACGACACAAACACACACACCCATAACCAGCCGGGCTACTGCCCATCGCTGGTTATGTGTGTATCGTTTAATTGATAACCACGAGTGCGAAACTGGTCGCTGGTTCTCGGTAATGGGCAAACCAGTGTCCGAGACATTTAGTTTACCTGGTAACTCAATGTTTGAGGTCGCGATTTCGTTTGGGATAGCTTGCCAGACGATAACAGAAAGTAAAGGAACAAATTCGAGGCTCGTACCTGGTCGCGAAGGGTCTGGATGACAGGGCCAAAGGTCCGAAATTTCCAAGATCGGGACAACACGACTCGGGACGAATTGGACTCTGAGATTCTGGTCACAACTTCTCACAGAGACGACGAACACAACATCGGCTTCAATTTTGAGTGAGAGTGGGTGGAGAGGGATGGCGAGCTCGTACATGTCCGATAATGGCTATTTATAGCCGAGCTCGATCCCGATAATGAGACATGCAATTGAGTATGTCTGGACATTCGTCTGGGCAAGACGAAGCTATCGAGCCGTCTTGCGAGCATGGAGGTCTACTGACGAGGTCGAATTCGCGGCGTGGACTTTCGGCCACAAACATGATCAGAAGTTCTGTATGATGGGGAGACAAATTGGTCGAGAGCTTTTGTTCGCGTGGGGACGACGAGGTCAGGGAGACCAATTTCGGCTGTCGAGATGCAGGGGACATGCATGTCGAGTGGGTCGCCGGAAATTAGCTTAGACCGCCGGTCAATGGGGGAGACGACCGGAAACGCGATTTGGGATTTCTCAACTTTGGTCCTTGGAGTTTGATTTTGATTTAAAATAGTCCCTAAGATTTTTTATAGTTTGGTCCCTGTGATTTGATTTGTCAAGGATTAGCCCCTTAACTGATTTTTGTCTTAAAACCTTTTAGTTTCATAATTTTCAAAACAGCCCCTTAACTTTTATAAAAATAATTAATTAGATTTCTTTTTAATTACAATTATTTTTTTTATAAACTTATATTATTATTCTTATTATAAATATTTTTATAAAAGTTAATTATTTTATTTAAATGGGTTATCTTATTTATATATGAACCTTTTAATTTAGATTTTTATATAAAATTTTATATAAGTTTAAAACTTATAAAATTTTAATTATTTTAAATCCATAAAATAAAAAAAATATATATATATTTTGTACAAAATTAAATAAAAACACTCGCATTTCATTTAATAGAAAATGATTACAGATACATAATATAAAGCGTGAATAAAAAACCCGAAATGTCACACCACTAGCGCCCAGTCGGAAAGACCGTCCTGGGGACATCGGCTCAAGAGCGCGTTGAACCGCTCCCAGGCCATGTGATTGGGCTCGTCGGGATCCATCCGAAAGGAGTGGATCTGATACCTAAGGCGAGAGGCTCTGGAAGGTGGAAATACTTCTTGAAGAACTTGGCTTCGAGATCATCCCATGTGGTGATTGAGTTGTCTGGGAGAGTGTCGAGCCAAGTAGATGCACGACCAGATAGGGAGAATGGGAAGAGACGCAACTAGATTGCGTCCTTAGATACACCCATGGGATTGAAAGTATCACATATGCGCGCAAAGCAGGACACATGTCCCGGTGCATCCTCATCCTCAAGGCCATGGAATTGGGTGGCATGAGTGATCGTACTCATGACATGTGATGGGATCTGCCAAGAATTGGTGTTCGGTATAGTGGGGCGTGTGATCGAAGATCTCATGCTCGTGACCCCATCATTGGCCCTCTAGTGTATTGTACGCCTCGCTGGTGGGTCAGCGTTGCCAATTTGTGGAAAGGGGACTGGGCTAGTAGGACGTACCTGGGTGATGCATAATGCTTTCAAATGCTCCCGGAAGTCGCGGGTGCGCTCGTGTAGCTCTCGCTTGGGCTCTAGGAAAGCTGAATAAGGTGGTGATCCCTGCGAGCGAGTATGGTGCATAAACAGAAAGACTCTAGAAGGAAACAAAAAAAAAAGACTCAAAGACACATAGAAAGACTCGATTCTAAATTAGACACTCAGATAAGACTCACTAGTAGTGCAGAAGACTCAACATAAAACAAAACAAATCAAAAATCACTAAAAGAACTAGTCAAAGCTAATATTGCTATTGCCAAGTGTCCCCGGCAACGACGCCAAAAACTTGATGTCGTCCAGACGGTCTACAAATACTAACAAATAAACCTAACCTAGACTCCTAAGTAATAAAAGGAGTACCTTCAACTAAACTGCACTGACAGACAAGTGTACCTATCGAGTGTAGCACAGCTTAATGGTAAACCGAAATATCGAACCCTAGAGACACTATGTAACAAAACTAGACTCTGACTCGGATTAAAGATTAATTTGGTTTGGGGAGTTTACTACACTAAATATTAAACTAAGAATGCAATAAACTAAGGTCGACTCAACTAACAAGACAAAAGACAAAAGTAATATCAAGAATGGGAAGAATATCACCTAGGTCGAAATCCTATTTGCAAAGCACAACTTCTATCGGTTATGGAAACTGTAATTGATCTGGGTTTCTAAAGAAACAACTCTAGACAGCCTAGTGGATCTCTAATCACTATCAGGGTGTCACCAACTAAGGAACCTAAAGATGTACTAAATCACCAGATTGTTGGATCACTTCTCAGGTATTTCCAACTATGATAAAGTACCCTAATAAATAGATTACATCTCAGTCTCACTGTCCACCATTACACTCAAAGAATGCACGGGGTAATCTCAAGATAACAACTATGACACGAATATCAACAATCACATAGACACCTAATACCGGCTTCCTCTCAGACAGCTGACACTTGGATTCCTAATGACGAAGACTATACGACTAATTCTCACCTCTCGGGTATTGAACTAGGATACACATTTAATTCTAATCGGCACTCAAAGATAACTCCTTATGGCTACTACGTCTAGCAAACCACCCTAATCACAAACCCTAAGATCTATGACCAAGATACGAAGATCAAACTAGCAGACAACCACAATCAACGCAAGGAATTGAAATCAAACCCAAGATCGGATCTAAACATGCAATAACATCACAAAAATCAACTCAAGATCTTTTACAATATCATAAAACCATTAATTATAATCCAAAACCGATAAATAATCAAACTTTAACAAGTATTCATCATGTGACCTAGGAAATATCAAAGTTCTAGCCTAGGATCATGTTCATACAACTAAAACAGAAGTAGAAAACAAGATTCATGGTTTCAAACAATCAAATCAAAGATAAAAATCCAATCTTTCAAACCGAATACGTAAAACTACAAACCCGGGATACAAAGATGTAAGCTTTCCTCTTCAATTGGCTTCTCTGACATCAAAATCGCCTCTAAACCCTTCTCTGGACGGCAAAAGATCGAACTCCCCAAAGAATGGGCATAAAAATCTTTTTAAAATATAAATCTAGGTTTGCAGAAATTAGGTCCCTCGCGTACCGCGATAGGTTTGGGTTGGGTTCCTCGCGTACTGCGAGGAACAAAATAGTCGCGGATGGATTTGGCTTCCCTCTCGTACCGCGAGAACTTTCCTTTTCCTCTCTCGCGTACCGCGAGAGGCATAAATTTCCCATTTTCTTCTTTTGACTTTTGTCCTTCATTCTCTAGCTCGTATATTCCCTTGTAATCTTCATGAGCACCTACACACATAACAAAGACTCAAATGTACATTAAAACGACTCAAAACAAACACAAAACTAAGTAAAAAACGCACAAAACACTAGGAATAAATATGTGTGCTACTACATCAATAATACACCGACATTCATTTTATTTCACATCACAACCCGCCCTGTTAACAACTTATTATTATCCCCGCCACATATCCTAATTAAGTTTGTAACATTCACCCGTCTTTGGTTTGTAAATCCCCTTAAACGCCATATATGGTAAAAGTATATTTAAACCGGGATTATATCAAACCCCACAACTTAACCTAAATCCCATCATTTAGTTTACTCTAAATCAAGATATACCTCATCCCTAACTCATCTAAAGAGTTTTAGACACCTTGAGGTTTACAACCATATAAAAGACACCCCTAACGAGTTCTCGGTTAATCCCCAACAATTTTAAAAATACTATAAAGTTCCCGTTTCAAAACATCCACTTACACCCACTTACAATACGTATTTTGTTAGGACATGTTTTGTAACTGTTGATAAAATTCTGTGTAAGTTCTGCTAGAGGCGAACTTAACAAGTTCGCCTAGCCTATCAGAGGCGAACTTAACAAGTTCGCTTAAGTCTATCAGAGGCGAACTTATTAAGTTCGCTTAGCCTAGGCGAACTTAATAAGTTCGCCTAAGCACAGTGAAGCGAACTTGTTAAGTTCGCCTGGTGCAGAACTGTTGTCTATAAATAGGATATTTCAGCAGAAATAGAAAGTAGAACACATAACAGTAAGAAAGGTATACAAGACAGATTAGAGACGAGAGAAATTCTGTAATCTTGTAACCTGATATTGGTGGAATATAAAGAGTTTATTTACACCGTTGTTGTTGATTGAGTTACACGAGCACTTTGATCATGGATTCCGCACGTTATCACCGTGTCGTACCGCGAGTCTAGAGATCCGTCACGCACCGAATTAGGGACCTACAAGTGGTATCAGAGCTATTGCTCTTGATTAGCAAAAGATTCGTGGTGTTTTCGTGTCCAATCAACATCAAAATTCAGAGAATTTGAAGGATTTTTCATCTTTTTCGTGTTCTTGATAAAAATGGAAGATTTTTGATCAATTTGGATTGATTTTGGATTGGTTTGAAGAAATTGATCCGATAGGATTGTTCCTAATCAGTTTCTACACAATCATACGGTTCAGAATTGCTTAATTCCATCATTTTGATCAGAAATCATGATTTTCGGAATTTTTGGTTCGTGTTTAAGGTTAAACAGCTGAACCAGGCGAATTTAAAATTCTGTTGCAGGCGAACTTAGTAGGCGAACTTCATAAGTTCGCTTCACTCAGCATCAGGCGAACTTAATAAGTTCGCTTGGGGTCAAGTTAGCTCAGTCAGGCGAACTTATTAAGTTCGCTTAGGCAGGCGAACTTAGCTAGTATTTTGGCGGGAAAATATTTCTTGTCCAAATTTTTTAGGGAAAGTTTATACGGTCGTTTTGAATCATTTTTGAAATTTTGAATTTTTGAAATTTTTTAAAAAGAGTATTTTGGCGGGAAAATTTTTTCCGGATATTTTCGCAAAAATTTCAAAATGTCAATTTCGTGTGATGATAATGAGATTGAAAATATGCCACCGAGACTTTTGTGCATATCAGATTTTCATAGCTGGAAAGTCCGGTTCGAACAGTTCGTATCAGTCACTGATGAAAACTTTTGGACATTCATATTTGAAGGATATGTGCATCCTACATATGACTATATGGGATATTATGATGTTCCTAAACCAGTGACAGCTCTTGCTAAAGTAGAAAAGCAGAAGTTTGATCGAGAGATGAAGACACGTGAAACTTTAACGATGTCTTTACCTAAAGAAATCATTCATAGTCTTGGGAAGTTTCCAACTTCAAGAGATCTATGGGAAGCTTTGAAGAAAAAGGGTGAAGCTACTACTTAAGCGTTTGTGGTCTTGATCAAAGAAGTATTGGAGAAGCCGAGTTATTCTCAAAGTGATTCTTCTGCAGATTTAACTGATAGTGAGAGTATTCGTTCTGGTGAAAGTACTCAATCTACTGAGACTGATGTGATGAGTGAAGAAAGTTTTCAGACAGTTGAAGATGATCTGAGTGACTTAGAAACTGATGCAGAACCTGTCATTATTGATCAAAAGCGTGAAGCTGATGATGACGTATTCATGGCTCCTGGTGTATCTTCTTCAGAAGAAAAAGCTGAGGTACTTACTAACTCTGAAACGTTTTGTTCTAACTGTGTTTCAGTTAAGGATAAAATGATGAGGGTTATGGATGACAATGTAAACCTCATTTGTGATATGAAATCAATGCACACGGTAAATCAGAAATTAAAAGATAATGAGAATGTGTGTATTGAGAGAATAGAACCACTGAAGAGGGATATAAGTTCCTTGACTTTGAAGATCAAAGAGCAGGCATATCACCTGGATATGTCCTTTGCAGAAATTGAGAAACGAAATAATGATCTTGTTGCGAAAGATAAGGAACTAGCTGGATCTAAAGCAGAGGTGATCAAATTGCATAAAAAGTTAGAAAGCTTTGGAAATTCATCATTCTTGTTAGGATATTATCATGATAATACTGAAGAGGGGAATGGAACTAGTGGTATTGGCTATGTTCCTCCACCATTCAATGGAAATTATTCCGTTACACCTGAGATTATAAACGATGAGGATTTAGATCCTAAGACTGTGTTAAAGGTGAATCCAGTCACAGGTGAAGATATGGTGTATTCTGATGAGAGTGATGATGAATATTTTGATGAAGCTAAGGTAGAGGGGATACCGAAAGAGATTAAGAAAGAAGACTCAAAGGTTGATTCTAATTTATCTGAAAATTCTACATTTGGAAGTTCTTCAAATTCAAGGAGAGTTCCATATGTCAAAGATTATAAAGACAGGCGTACATGCTTTCATTGTAATGAGATGGGACACATTGTGGTGAACTGTCCTTACAAAAATAAAGGAAAGAAGCATGTAGTTCCTGAGAAGATGAAGTCTGAATCAAAACCTGTTGCAAAATCTGGAGTTCCAGAGAAAATAAAGCAAAAAGAAGTTCATGTAGGAGAATCTTCTTCAAGTGCATCTAATCGTGTGAAGATTCCTTATATGAGAGAATATCATGAGACGAGATCTTGCTTTTATTGTGGTCGTGTTGGTCACATTCGGATTGCTTGTCCTCACAACGACAAAGGTAACAGACATGTTACTCCAGAAAAGGTAAGAACTCATGGTAAGCCTTATGTTAATCCAAATGTGGTTATGTGACACCCGACATTCCAGGTCAATATTCGTACATGTTATAAACAAGTTTACATTTTAATTGTTTTTGTGATTTATTTAATTTCACAAACAAGGACATTAAGGTCTAACAAAAACCGTACATGGTCTCATTTCATATATGGTAATTCTAGGAGTTACCGGTTCACATACCCGTATAACCCGACTAAATACGAACGTTAGTAATTAAATTAAATAACCAAGAAAAATATCTAGAAATATATATTACACGAACTTTCCGTTGGACAATAATTCATTTTTAGACTAAAATATATATATAATACGTAAAAGTAAACTAACGAACTCTTTCGAAGATATTACCTGGTAGTGTCAACTTTAGGTATCTATACCTACAAATAGTCACCTCAACGAATTATACAACCCAAGATTTCAATATCTTTCGATAACGAGCCATAAACTTAATAAATTTATGATACCGTGGAAAACCTAAATCAAATTAAATTACCATTTGAAACTCTAATTAATATTAATACACATAATGAATTAAATATTTTACACTTAAATCTAATTATTTGATTAATTAACCCAATCCCCCTAATCCCTTGACCTTCTCGGCCGAAGCCAGAGAAGACTCCCCCCCCTTTCACACTACTGTACTTCTCTCATTCAAATTCTTTAATCCTTATACCATACCTCTTGCCTTCTAAAACTTGACAAGAGCTCACCTTCCATCACATCTATCACTTACCAATTCCAAACACACACTCCACCGTATTTTTCTCTCTTTACGGCAACAACATCAACGCCTTCATCCTCATCATATTTTCAAGAGTTCATCCATTTTCAAGCTCAAAGTTATCTACCTGTTGGGTGTTATACGAAACATCCAAGTGTTTTTCTCAAGAATCAAGCTAAGAAGCTTAAGATCATTCTCTGTTTCTCTCAAAATCGTCATCTCTGTCTATAGGTAAAAACTCGATACCATCCATATTATTTTCTTTAAAACCGTAGCTAAACATACAGTTTACTCGAATGTAAGAAAAATAACCAGAAAAGTTTGTCGAATTCAAGTTTAAAACATAAAAATATGCAGGACTGATTCTGTCAATCAAAATTTCAGTAATCGAAACTATAGTTTCGATACCAGTTTACTCAATCGAAACTAAGTAGTTTCGATACCTCAATCGAAACTAGGTAGTTTCGATACCTGTTTACTCAATCGAAACTAGGTAGTTTCGATACCTGTTGATCAATCGAAACAAGGTAGTTTCGATACCTTTCTTGCCCAATCGAAACTAGGAAGTTTCGATACCCAGTTTGCTCAATCGAAACTAGGAAGTTTCGACATCTGTTCTGTTCAATCGAAACTAAGTAGTTTCGATACCTATTTCAGGCCCATTGGGCAGTAACTTAGAAATATTTTATAAACGAAACAAGTGTTGAAAAACTAAAAAGATATTTAAACAAAAGCAATCAGATTTGCTAAGTCGGTGAACAATTTGCATATAAGGCATTCGGTCATAACACGAATTACCCTTTTTGTAATTAGGGTACGAATAGTCAAGTTTGACGAGAACAATTATCATCGCAAGCATACACAAACTCAAGGTGAGTTTCACGGCCCCTTTTTACTGTTTTGTATAATTTGGGGGAAAAACATACTTATAACTATTTTTATATGATAACAAGAAAACAAGACCCGACCTTTATGTTTGCATGAGTGAACACATTTGGAGCTCGTAAAGTCCCCTGATCATCATATTTATAACCATTAGCTATAGATTAGCCTGAGATTCTATGGATAGTACTATTGGGTCTGACACCCCCGGTCATGGTTAGTCGCGCTAACCATGGGTCACTCTGGCCAAATGACTGCATAGTGTTCTAATATTGCTAGTGAGGTATGAGTGAGGGGCAAAACACCTGGTCTTGGTTTGGTTATGCCTCATGTATGTACATATTATTTGTATTTCTAGCTAGTTTACAAATGGGTCAAACATTACTTGTTTTGTTTATCATATACGAAAAATCATTTTCATGCAATTGGTTTGCTCATTGTATTCATATATAAAACCTGTGAACTCACCAACCTAGTGTTGACATTTTCAAGTATGTTTTTCAGGAAATTAATCGCGGCAACAAGAGTAATACTACGTAGGGTTCTTGCATACATGGTGGATACTACTTTTAAAGATTTTTCTTGTATAACCCATAATGTTTGGGTCATATTTGCAAAATCTTAATATTTTGTAACTTCAAATACTATTTTGGGCTGTAAAACCTTAAATTTAATTTATGTATCCAGTTGTATGTATGCGTTTGCAATAATTATATGCTTTGAAAAACCATGAACGTTACGCCTCGCGTTTCCGCCTTTGCGGGGTGTTACAGGTTAAACCTCGTGATACACCAAATGGTAATTCAAAATCTGAGGTTAGGCTTTCTAAACCTCAAAGACGAAGGAGAAACAGAAGATTGAGAAAACTTTTAGAACAACAAGAGTTTTCACAATCAAATCAATTTTCAAATGAAAGAAAATGTTCAAACACTTCACATTTTAAGCAAAAAGAACTTAATGAAAAGAAATATGTTTGCAAATCTAAAGTTTCTGTTTTTGACTCGTCGGAGCAATCACCGATAATTGATGAGAGATTCGATTGTGAATGGAGTGAGGTTTATTATTTTGATACAGATGGAAGACCCATGACTACCATGGCTTGGGTCCCAATTTCAAATTAATGTTTTTTGTTAGTTGTGCAGGAATAACCAAGAGAGACTATTATAACATTTTGGTTGTTGATAGTGGTGGTTCTTAGCACATAACAGGGAATGACATCTGCAAGAGTAAAGAGTTTTTGATAACTGAGAATATATTTGATTCAATGACTTGATGCTCAAGGGGGAGAATATGTCACACACAATGTTTTGGAAAGAATTTTACAAAGTCCAAATGATAACATGAAACTTAGGATGACGATGGTGAGCATAAAGTCATTGATGCAATCATTTGACTAGTTGAGGGGGAGTCTACAGGACAGGGGGAGTACAGAACTGTGTTGGTGATAGAGGCAATGACATTCAATTACATTACATCGATTTTAGTTTTTAAATTGATTGAATTGCTTAATCCTGAGTAACCAAGTAAAACGTTTTTCTTAAAATGTTTTCATGGAAGATTTTATTTTCTTTTGTTTTACTTTCTTTGAAAAAGATTTTGAAAAAGCCAAACAAATTGAAAAAGATAAAATCGACATTACTTGAAGTTAAAGAAGAGATAATAGTACATCAGTAGATGTTCTTTCACACATGACCTTAGATTGACTGGTTGGTGCTTTATGTTAATATATCTGAATTATATGTTTTGATCTAAACTTCAGAGACTACACAAATAGGAAATGATAGTGTTGTGTATGCATATAATTTGAATTGTCAGTAGACTAAAAGCATCACTGAACCATTAGTAGTGTGAAAACATAATTTCAAATGTTACAACTGTGATTTGAACCCATTTTATGCCTGGGTGTGTGTGTTAAAACATCTCTATCAGATAAAGAATATTAGCTTTTAATAAAGATTTTCCTATGAGATCAGTTTCGGGTTATGTCCTTAGCACTATTCATTCGATTTGCTTCACTGCCCATGTCCCAAAAGCATGCAATTTGAAGTATAATCAAGATATGTTCTTGACAACATCTGTCAAACATATACTAGCCCTTGGATCATATTGATAAATCATCTTTTCTGATTCCATTGAATTCATAATCCAGATAACAGTTGGATCCACGTACCTGAATCTTATGATTCCGCATATATCAGCCAAGACATTGAATCATTCGATTCTGAATCTCATTGATTCCTATACAATCCAATTTGATTATGCTATTCTTGTGCTAAGTGATGTCTCCTCATTCTGAAAATTCGGATAATCTTTAGTAAAATCTCATATGTCTTGAAGATAGTGCATTTACTTTCTGTTGGCATACTAGTGGGGTACAAGTTGTATTTCATACTTAAATGGTACCTTAACTCACAAGAAAGTGGGAATGAGATGCTTTAGTTTCAAATCTTATAATATTGACAATTTGAATTTGTGTGTCATAGCCTGATCCTATTTTCTTTGAATGTTTATCGCGTATCATAACATGCAATATGAAAGTCTTGAAAAAATAGAGTGTGATAATCTTGAAAGATATTGGCTTGATTGGTCAAATCTTGAAAGAATGACATAGGATACCACTTGATATTATATGGATTTTATATCCAAGAAGTGTGATTGATATATCATATATACTGATATGATCTTCTTACTCGTGATGTTTGAACAAAAATATGTGATTTTGTATTTTACATTTCAGTTTATATAGAGAAAAACCAAAAAGATTTTGTCTTTCTTATGATTGAAAAACCAAAAAGATTTTATTTTTCCAGCTTCCATGGAAATTTTAATTGTTGGTTATTCTTGGTTGTTCTCCTTTGCAAAAACTGAATATTGCAGACAGAAGTTGACAAGGGGTCCTTTTCCCAAGTTTTCTTCTAGATAAAAAAAGAGAGTGCAGATGAACAAGACGAAGACTACAACTCGTTTGATGATATTTGAAGACAAATGACAATCTTCTGAAGCTGTTGTCAAGGGGGAGTCTGTTGGAACATATTCTGGTGACAACAGCTTGAAGATATTATGTCTTAGTCTTAGAGTCTTTGACTTGTAATTGATAGAATTGTTAGCAACAGTTAAAGGGGAGTCTGTTAGGACATGTTTTGTAACTGTTGATAAAATTCTGTGTAAGTTCTGCTAGAGGCGAACTTAACAAGTTCTCCTTGCCTATCAGAGGCGAACTTAACAAGTTCGCTTAAGTCTATCAGAGGCGAACTTATTAAGTTCGCTTAGCCTATTAGAGGCGAACTTAAGCATAGTGAAGCGAACTTGTTAAGTTCGTCTGGTGCAGAACTGTTGTCTATAAATAGGATATTTCAGCAGAAATAGAAAGTAGAATACAGAACAGTAAGAAAGGTATACAATACAGATTAGAGACGAGAGAAATTATGTAATCTTGTAACCTGATATTAGTGGAATATAAAGAGTTTATTTACACCGTTGTTGTTGATTGAGTTACATGAGCACGTTGATCATGGATTCCGCACGTTATCACCGTGTCGTACCGTGAGTCTAGAGATCCGTCACGCACCGAATTAGGGACCTACATATTTCACCTCAACCAAAACATATTAGTAAACTAGACCCATAGAGCTTTCCGTCGATGTATAATACGCCTCGAACGGACATCCTGTTAATTTACTATGAATATTTCAAAACCGGTTAAATTCTGAAAATATGCTGAATTTTCAACACTTTTATCACCCGACTCATTATTAGTTTACACCATTTCTTTATGGGTTCAAACCCCCAAAACACCGTCAAACAATACGACATTGTTTTGTTAAACCATACACAATAATTATAATAAAAACACGTTAACCATAAGAATCCCAAGTCATTATTATGACTATTCTAATCGAACCCAAATTCGAGTTGTGGAAAACTGTTATTCGTAGCAGATTCAATACATCGATACAAGAATCAAGAAACGAGGTAGAATCAGAAACACATAGTTAAAGGTGTAAATCTCCAATGTGTATTGATATTCCAAATGAAGTTCCCCCTACAATGTTCAAACTATACAAGTATTTATACTAAAAATACAAAAAATGATTCCGTCTGAAACACATTTCGGTCGAAATGTCCGAAAACAACTTCGAACGAAAAAGATTTCAGACGAAATATTTTATCTATAAAGAATTCTTCCGTCTTCAGACTGTTTTATATGCGATGGCCTACAATTAGTTCCAACAATCTCCCCCAAGGCCATTGCATATCAAAACAAGGGAATTCTGACAAGCTCCCCCATACACTTTGCATCATCAAAGTTGGATCTTGGACTCGAAGCTTTAACTCTCCAAACTTGTCTTGGTTTAGCTTTGACTTGCCAATCTCGTTTTGGTTTTGACGTCCAAAACATCTTCAACCTATTAAAAGATTTAATAACCTTTTCTTGAAACTTTCTCTAAGGTTGAGAAATGACTTTCTGTTTGGGAGACCTGTGTTTCTTGGTACATCAATCTCTTGATAAATGACCTTGCTTTCCACAAGTGAAACATTTCTTCAAAGCAGTACATGTTCTTTGATAAGGCCCCTTTCGAGATGCTGACTTGTCTTTAACCTTCTGTTCTTCTACTTTTGAAGTTTCTACTCCCTCTTTAACAAACATGAGCGGAGCAAATGTATTCGAAACGAACGGGATGGCATTAGCATTGAGGATACCTGATACTTGTCACACAGAGTCAGTTCAAAGACGTGAAGATGAAGACAATGATCCTGCTAGAAATATTGAGGGTGATCGTCAATACACTGAAGCTAATCCTATATCTAGAGTTCAGGGGGAGTCGACATCACAATCTCTTGAAGGAAACAAGGACAAAGATACTTCTAGTACTAATGACGAAGAAATTATGTTATTAGAATTCTTTCAAGACTCAGAAGAAGAGGAAGCTGAAAAGATTAAATGTCTTGATGACTTTAACGATTTATTCAATGACATGGAAGATGATATGTCAGATACTGAGATAGAAGAAGGAGAAATAGTAGAGATTGAAATAGAGAAAGATAAAGACAGTGTTACCTATGAAGGTTGTGACGGTCTTAAGGTGCCGTATAATTTCATCCAAGAGGATGTTGTTCCTGAGTTTTCCTATGACGGAATAACTGACTGTATGGACTCTATTGAAGACGTCTCACTGCCTGATGATACAACTGAGTCAAAAATGGATACTGAAGATGAGAATCTTCAATTCAATAAGGGTGCTGAAACTGAAACTACTCACACTGAGTCTTCGAAGATTAATGAAGAACCTGAGATGTTCAGATATACAGGAATGACACGAGAACAATGGAGAGAAGTTATAAACAGTTGGATGAAGGTGCTACCCAAGTTTCCAGCACAACCTGCTCAGAAAGAGAAATATGTGAATAAAGAGCAGTGTGTAGGAAGGATCATAAGTTGGTTCTATGATGGTGAATCAAAATTGTTTGTAATCAAACGATCTGATGGTGTTCAATACTTAAAGCCAAGGATCAAATATTTCAATACCTTACCTAGGTGTGAAATAAATGGTCTAGCTTCAAAGCCACTCATAAATAGATCGAAGAATGGTTTGGCATAGCAAACCTGATAAAGAAAGAAGGTAGTTCGGGTAAGTATGAACGGCTGAAACCACAGAAGGGAAAGAGAGTGAAGATTATAGATCCTAAGACTGGGAAAGTAACCTAGAGATACAAGTATAGACCAGTGCGTGGTATACACAAGATACCATTAAAGAATATTCCTCAAGACTTTCTTGGGAATATGAAATGGTGGTATGTTGATGTTAATACTGGTGAAGCAAGGGTTGAAGATAAAGATAATAAGGTCATTGTGTGTTTCTATGACGCAATGAATCTTATTAATTTTTCAAAGAAAGATCAAAGGACGCTGCGAAAGAATGAGATCGTGTATACTGATGAATGGAGAGAACAAGGTCTACAGTACAAAAGAGTTTTGGAGATATGCAGAAGATACGGTGTGCATGCTGGAAGCAGACTACCAGACAACTGGAAGAGTTCAAGATAAAGACTGAAGACAGAAGATCAAGCTATTGTCAAGGGGGAGTCTGTTAGGACATAGATTTGTAATGACAAAAGCTTGTAATAGTTAGATTTTATGTCTTTATGTTTTTACTATGTAATTGTTTAAAGTTGCTAAGTGTTTTTTACAAGTGTGCCTAGAGGCGAACTTGTTATGTTCGCCTGGTCTATCAGAGGCGAACTTAATAAGTTCGCTTAGGTCTAACTGAGGCGAACTTGTTAAGTTTGCTTAGTCTGTTTCAGGCGCACTTAATAAGTTCGCTTACAGCAGGTTAGTTTCTATATATATGGGTTTACAGAGTCATTAGACAGAACACAGAACAGATAGAACATAGACAACGATTTGTCTGATCGAGTCTGTAAACAATTGTGAATCTGAATATATTTGAGAAGTTTATTTATGCGTGTTGTTTGAATTGTCGGTTAGTATACAAACGTTAACACGAAGGATTCCGCACTTCGTGTTATAGAAACGTCATATCACGAGTTTGATCAGTAGTTGAGTTACCTGGACCTACAAGTGGTATCAGAGCCTATGCTCGAGAATTAAGTATGATTCTCGGTGATTAGTGACGGTTTTTGTGTACAATTCGACAAGAAATTCAACATTTTTGAAGTTTCTGCAACAATGGAGTTTTTCAAGTTCTTGAAGATCGTTTCTCTGCTGAATTCGTGATTTTGGAAGTGTTTTTGACGAAATTAGTCCGATAGAACTGTTCTATTTGATAAAATTCATAATCCTACGGTTCAATTTCCTTAAATTCCATCAATTCGCTGAGAAATCATGAATTTTGAAGGTTTCGGTTCGTGTTTGGATGAAGATTCCGTTGAATCTATTACAGCAGTTTAAGTGAACTTGCTGAGTTCCTGTGCAGTAAGTTCGCTTCTCACATTTTCAAGCGAACTTAACAGATTTCCTCCTTAAGCGAACTTGTCTTGTTCGCCTGATCTCAAGTTCGCTTAATACTCACTAAAGCGAACTTATTAAGTTCGCCTTAGGGTAAAACAGCTCAATACTTAGAAATTTTTCTGAAAATTTTTTTTAACATGGCAAATATGGTTCAAGTCACAAACATGTTCAATTATGACAATGAGATAGGTACATCTCAAAAACCTCCGAAGTTGCTGAATCTAGCTGATTATTCAAATTGGAAAGATCGGTTTGACCAATTCGTATCTTTTACCGATACTAGTTTGTGGATTCCAATTTTGGAAGGATATTCGCATCCTACTTATTCATGGATGGGAAAGGATGATGTTCCGAAACCAGTGTCAGCTTTAACTACTGAAGAGAAGCTATTGTTAGGACATGTTTTGTAACTGTTGATAAAATTCTATGTAAGTTCTGCTAGAGGCGAACTTAGCAAGTTCGCCTAGCCTATCAGAGGCGAACTTAATAAGTTCACCTGGTCTATCAGAGGCGAACTTAATAAGTTCGCTTAAGTCAATCAGAGGCGAACTTATTAAGTTCGCTTAGCCTATTAGAGGCGAACTTAATAAGTTCGCCTAAGCACAGTGAAGCGAACTTGTTAAGTTCGCCTGGTGCAGAACAGTTGCTTATATATACAGAACAGAGTCTGTGAAACTGAGACCAGAATAGGAGAGGTGAGACGATATCAGAGTAGACAGATTCGGTAATCTTGTAACCTGATATTGTGGTGGAAATACAAAGAGTTTATTTACACCGTTGTTGTTGATTGAGTTACACGAGCACGTTGATCATGGATTCCGCACGTTATCACCGTGTCGTACCGCGAGTCTAGAAATCCGTCACGCACCGAATTAGGGACCTACAAGTGGTATCAGAGCTATTGCTCTTGATTAGCAAAAGATTCGTGGTGTTTTCGTGTCCAATCAACATCAAAAATCTGAGCTTTTTCATCTTTTTGTGTTCTTGATAAAAATGAAGAATTTTTGATCATTTTGGATTGATTTTGGATTCATTTGATGAAATTGATCCGATAGAAGTGTTCCTAATCAGCTACTACACATTCCTACGGTTCAATTTTATCAAATTCCATCAATTCAGCAAGAAATCATGATTTTCGGAATTTTTGGTTCGTGTTTGGGTTGAACAGCTGAACCAGGCGAACTTAACGTTCTGTTGCAGGCGAACTTATAAGCGAACTTAATAAGTTCGCTTCATTCAGTATTAGGCGAACTTAATAAGTTCGCTTGGTGAAGGTCAGGCGAACTTAACAAGTTCGCTTGGGTCAAATTCGCTCGGGTCAAGTTCGCTTGTACAGTATCAGGCGAACTTAGTATTCTTAAAAAAAATAAAATAAAATTTGGCGGGAAAATTCATCTTGTCCAAATTTTTTAGGGAAAGTTTATATGCTTGTTTCGGATCATTTTTGAAATTTTGAATTTTCGAAATTTTTTAAAAAGAGTATTTTGGCGGGAAAATTTTTTCCGGATATTTTCGCAAAAATTTCAAAATGTCGATTTCATGTGATGATAATGAGATTGAAACTATGCCACCGAGACTTTTGTGCATATCAGATTTTCGTACCTGGAAAGTCCGGTTCGAACAGTTCGTATCAGCAACTGATGAAAACTTTTGGACATCCATATTTGAAGGATATGTGCATCCTACTTATGACTATATGGGATATTATGATGTTCCTAAACCAGTGACAGCTCTTAGTAAACTAGAAAAGAAGAAGTTTGATCGAGAGATGAAGACGCGTGAAACTTTAACGATGTCTTTACCAAAAGAAATCATTCATAGTCTCGGGAAGTGTTCAACTTCAAGAGATCTATGGGAATCATTAAAGAAAAAGGGTGAAGCAACTTCTCAAGCGTTTGAGGTCTTGATCAAAGAAGTATTGGAGAAGCCGAGTTATTCTCAAAGTGATTCTTCTGCAGATTTAACTGATAGTGAGAGTATTCATTCTTGTGAAAGTACTCCATCTACTGAGACTGATGTGATGAGTGAAGAAAGTTTTCAGACAGTTGAAGATGATCTGAGTGAATTAGAAACTGATACAGAGCCTGTCATTGTTGATCAAAAGAGTGAAGCTGATGATGACGTATTCATAGCTCCTGGTGCATCTGGTTCAGAAGTAAAACCTGAGGTACTTTCTAACTCTGAGACGTTTTGTTCTAACTGTGTTTCAGTTAAGGATAAAATGATGAGGGTTATGGATGACAACGTCAACCTCATTTGTGATACGAAATCCATGCACACGGTAAATCAGAAATTAAAGGATAATTAGAATGTGTGTAATGAAAGGATAGAATCACTGAAGAGGGATATAAATTCTCTGACTTTGAAGATCAAAGAGCAGGCATATCACCTGGATATGTCCTTTGCAGAAATTGAGAAAAGAAATAATGATCTTGTTGAGAAAGATAAAGAACTAGCTGAATCTAAAGCAAAGGTAATCAAATTGCATAGAAAATTAGAAAGCTTTGAAAATTCATCATTCTTATTAGAACATTATCATAATAATACTGAAGAGGGGAAGGGAACTAGTGGTATTGGCTATTTCCTCCACCATTCAACGGAAATTATTCTGTTACACCTGAGATTATAAACGATGAGGATTTAGATCCTAAGACTGTGTTGAAAGTGAATCCAGTCACAGGTGAAGATATGGTGTATTCTGATAAGAGTGATGATGAATATTTTGATGAAGCTAAGGTAGAGGGGATACCCAAAGAGATTAAGAAAGAAGACTCTAAGGTTGATTCTAATTCATCTGGAAATTATTCATTTGGAAGTTCTTCAAATTCAAGGAGAGTTCCATATGTCAGAGATTATAAAGGCAGGCGTACATGTTTTCATTGTAATGAGATGGGACACATTGTGATGAATTGTCCTTACAAAAATAAAGAAAAGAAGCATGTAGTTCCTGAGAAGGTGAAGACTGAATCAAGACCTATTGAGAAAAAGTTTGTTCCGTCTCAAACTCCAAAAGAAGTTCATGTAGGAGAATCTTCTTCAAATGCATCTAATCGTATGAAGATTCCTTATATGAGAGATTATCGTGAGAAGAGATCTTGCTTTTACTGTGGTCTTGTTGGTCATATTCGGATTGCTTGTCCTCACAAAGCCAAAGGTAACCGACATGTTACTCCAGAAAAGGTAAGAACTTATGGTAAGCCTTATGTTAACCCAAATGTGGTTAAACCTCGTGATATACCAAAGGGTAATTCAAAAACTGAGGTTAGGCTTTCTAGACCTCAAAGACGGAGGAGAAACAGAAGATTGAGAAAACTTATAGAACAACAAGAGTTTTCACAATCTAAACATCTTTCAAATGAACGTAAATGTTCAAACACTTCACATTTTAAACAAAAAGAACTTAATGAAAAGAAGTATGTTTGGAAATATAAAGTTTATGTTTCTGACTCGTCGGAGCAATCACCGAAAATTGATGAGAGATTCGATTGTGAATGGAGTGAGGTTTATTATTTTGATACAGATGGACGACCCCTGACTACCATGGCTTGGGTCCCAATTTCAAATTAATGTTTTTTGTTAGATGTGTAGGATTTACCAAGAGGGACTATTATAACATTTTGGTTGTTGATAGTGGTGGTTCTAAGCACATGACAGGGAATGACATCTGCAAGAGTAAAGAGTTGTTGATAACTGAGAATCTATTTGATTCAACGACTTGATGCTCAAGGGGGAGAATATGTCACACACAATGTTTTGGAAACAGTTTTACAAAGTCCAGATGATAACCTGAAACTTAGTATGAAGATGGTGAGCATAAAGTCGTTGATGCAACCATTTGACTAGGTGAAGGGGAGTCTACAGGACAGGGGGAGTACAGAACTGTGTTAGTGACAGAGGCAATGACATTCAATTACAGGATTACATCGGTTTTAGTTTTTAAATTGATTGAATTGCTTAATCCTGAGTAACCAAGTAAAACGTTTTTCTTAAAATGTTTTCATGGAAGATTTTATTTTCTTTTGTTTTACTTTCTTTGAAAATGATTTTGAAAAAGCCAAACAAATTGAAAAAGATAAAATCGACATTACTTGAAGTTAAAGAAGAGATGATAGTACATCAGTAGATGTTCTTTCACAAATGACCTTAGATTGACTGGTTGGTGCTTTATGTTAATATATCTGAATTATATGTTTTGATCTAAACTTCAGAGACTACACAAATAGGAAATGATAGTGTTGTGTATGCATATAATTTGAATTGTCAGTAGACTAAAAGCGTCACTGAACCATTAGTAGTGTGAAAACATAATTTAATATGTTACAACTGTGATTTGAACCCATTTTATGCCTGGGTGTGTGTGTTAAAAGATCACTATCAGATATAGAATATTAGATTTTAATAAAGATTTTCCTATGAGATCGGTTTCGGGTTATGTCCTTAGCACTATTCATTTGATTTGCTTCAGTGCCCATGTCCCGAAAAGCATGCAATTTGAAGTATAATCAAGATATGTACTTGACATCATCTGTCAAACATATACTAACCCTTGGATCATATTGATAAATCATCTTTACTGATTCCATTGAATTCATAATCCAGATAACAGTTGGATCCACGTACCTGAATCTTATAATTCCACATATATAAGCCAAGACATTGAATCATTCGATTCTGAATCTCATTGATTCCTATACAATCCAATTTGGATTCTGCTATTAATGTGCTAAGTGATGTCTCCTCATTCTGGAAATTCGGATAATCTTTAGTAAAATCTTATATGTCTTGAAGATAGGGCATTTACTTTCTGTTGGCATACTAGTGGGATACGCGTTGTATTTCATACTTAAATGGTACCTTAACTCACAAGAAAGTGGGAATGAGATGCTTTAGTTTCAAATCTTATAATATTGACAATTTGAATTTATGTGTCATAGCCTGATCCTATTTTCTTTGAATGTTTATCGCGTATCATAACATGCAATATGAAAGTCTTGAAAAGATAGAGTGTGATAATCTTGAAAGATATTGGTTTGATTGGTCAAGGCTTGAAAGAATGACATAGGATACCATTTGATATTATATGGATTTTATATCCAAGATGTGTGATTGATTCATCATATATACTGATATGATCTTCTTACTCGTGATGTTCGACTAAAAAGATGTGATTTTTTATTTTACATTTCAGTTTGTACAGAGAAAAACCAAAAAGATTTTGTGAGTCTTATGTTTGAAAAACCAAAAAGATTTTATTTTTCTAGCTTCCATGGAAATCTTATCTGTTGGTTATTCTTGGTTGTTCTCCTTTGCATAAATGAATATTGCAGACAGAAGTTGACAAGGGGTCCTTCTCACAAGTTTTCTTCTAGATAGAGAGAGTGTGCAGATGAACAAGACGAAGACTACAACGTGTTTGATGATATATGAAGACGGATGACAATCTTCAAAAGCGGTTGTCAAGGGGGAGTCTGTTGGAGCATATTCTGGTGACAACGAGCTTGAAGATATTATGTCTTAGTCTTAGAGTCTTTGACTTGTAATTGATAGAATTGTTAGCAACAGTTAAAGGGGAGTCTGTTAGGACATGTTTTGTAACTGTTGATAAAATTCTACGTAAGTTCTGCTAGAGGCGAACTTAGCAAGTTCGCCTAGCCTATCAGAGGCGAACTTAATAAGTTCGCCTGGTCTATCAGAGGAGAACTTAATAAATTCGCTTAAGTCTATCAGAGGCGAACTTATTAAGTCCGCTTAGCCTATTAGAGGCGAACTTAATAAGTTCACCTAAGCACAGTGAAGCGAACTTGTTAAGTTCGCCTAGTGTAGAACAATTGCTTATATATACAGAACAGAGTCTGTGAAACTGAGACCAGAATAGGAGAGGTGAGACAATATCAGAGTAGACAGATTCTGTAATCTTGTAACCTGATATTGTGGTGGAAATACAAAGAGTTTATTTACACCGTTGTTGTTGATTGAGTTACACGAGCACGTTGATCATGGATTCCGCACGTTATCACCATGTCGTACCGCGAGTCTAGAGATCCGTCACGCACCGAATTAGGGACCTACAGCTATTATGTGATCGAGAAAAGAAAGCAATGGCTAGCATTTCGATGTCTCTACCAAAGGAAATTTATCACAATTTTAAACAGTTCAAGTCTTCTCAACAACTGTGGGAAGCATTACAGAAAAGGTGTGAAGGGAGTTTAGATGTGAAGAAAAGTAGAAAAGAGTTACTAAAGAAGCAGTTCCTAGTTTTTAAACATTTTCAGAATGAATCTTTGGATGATCTTGCTACAAGATTCTATCATCTTCTTAGTGAACTGGCTAGTGCATCTGTGGTATATGAGACTGAGGAAATAAATGATAAATTCTTGGAGGCTTTACCATCAAAGTTTGATGTGTATACGGTTTTGATCAAAGAAAATGTTAAGTACAAAACCATGTCTTTTGAAGAAGTCCTAGGAAAGATTCAGTCACATGACATGAATATGAAGAAGAAAGAGACTAATATGGAGCATATCCAGGATCCGTCGATGTATTTTGCCAAATCTGTTGGTAAATCTGGTACTAGAGTGGCATTCTTTTCTGGTGATGCTCAAGAGTCTTCAAATGATCAGTGTTCTGGATTTCCAATTTATTCTGGTCATACAAGCTATTCTGGATTTTCTGCTACTACTGCTTCAACATCATCTGGATCTCATGTGAATCAGAAAGTTTCTGATGATTATCTGGCTATGTTTTCTTCATTCATGGCATCATATGGGAATTTCATTGGAGGAAAAATACATGATCCTGAGGTAATAGAAGAAGATTTCAGACAGATTGACGCTGTTGATCTGGAAGAAATGAATATCCAATGGAACATGGCCATGTTAATGCGATAAGCTAAAGATTTTTTAAGAGAACTGCAGAAAATATATTGGTTCAAATAGTCGATCGCGTATGGGTTTTGATAAGAGCAAAGTTAGGTGTTACAATTGCCAAGAGTATGGTCACTTTGCTAAAGAGTGTGTGAAACCAAAGGTAGAATTTGATTCTCAAAAGAAGCAATCTAACTTTCAGCATAATAGGAATAAGTCACATGGTTCATCTGGTAATCAAAATCATGGTCCTTCTGGTAATACAAATCATGCATCTGCATCATCAGCTTTAGTTGCTCAAAATGACGAAAACTATGATTGGGGCATTCATCTGGAAGATTTGGTGGGTGCTGTGAGTCAGGCTTTTGTTGCAGAAATTCATTCAGAAAAACCAGAAGAGTCTACTGATGATGAAAGTTCTAGTGATGATTCGTGTGATGGTGATAGTGTTCCAAGTGTTGATGATGAGGAAGAAAGAGAGAAAAGTATTGATTCTGATGCTGTGACTGGGATTGCTGAGGAAGAAATTGTTCTTACAGAAAATGCTTCAGTTGGTGAAGATTCAGAGAATATTCCGATTGCCAAAGTATTCATGGCAGACATGTCTGACCCGACTCAGGTAAAAGACTCTGTTTGTCATATATTTTTTTCTAATTGCATTTCTGTTAAAGATAAACTACAAAAAGTCATGGATGATAACACAAATTTGATTTGTGACATGAAATCAATGCATTCAGTTAATCAGAAACTGAAAGATAATGATAAATTGTGCATTAATAGAATTGAGTCTTTGAAAAGAGACTTAAATTCTCTTGGTTTAAAATACAAAGAGCAGGGTTATCATCTAGATATGACTTATGCTGAAATTGAAAAACGGAATGAAGTAGTTGCCCAAAAGAACAAGGAGATTTCTGAAAAAGAATCTGAGGTGATAAAGTTACATAGAAAGCTGGAACAGTTTGAGAATTCGTCTGTCGTTTTGGATTATTTCAATGCTAATGCTGATCCCACAAAAAGGGTTGCTGGAATTGGGTTTGTTCCTCCTCCGTTCAATGCAAATTATGTAGTTGAGCCTGAAATCATTCATGAAGAGGAGATTGATCCCAAGACAGTATTAAAAGTGAATCCAGTGACGGGTGAAGACATGGTGTATGATTCTGATACAGAGGATGAAGTGTTTGATGATTCAAAGGTTGAAGGCATTCCGAGAGAAGTGAAAATTGAGGAACCAAAGGTTGTGAAGAATGTTACTCGGGATAGGTGCATCTTGACAAAACCTGAAGAGATGAAAGTGGTTCCAACTAAACTTTCTCCAATCTTACAGTCAAGTGGGTTTGTTGCAGCTGGTTTTCAAAAGGTGAATTCTTCAAATGTGCCAAAACAGACTTATGTTCCTAAGAAGCCGGTAAATTGTTCTGGGCATTCATCCGAAGCTTATTCTTCTGATGGTTCTTCAAATTCAAAGAAAACATCTTATTCCAGAAGTTATCAAGAAAGACGAGTGTGTTTTCATTGCAATGAAGCTGGTCATATTTTGATTAATTGTCCATACAAGAACAAGGGTAAAATGAAGACTGTTCCTTCACAACCGAAAGTGGTGAAGATTCTTAAAAGAAATGATGAGGGAAAGTCGTCTTCTAGTTTGGAGAAAAATGTGATTGGTCATTCTTTTGTTAAATCCCATGGATTTAAACAACATAATTTATTGAATGCTAAATCCTTTGTTTGCAAAGAGAAACTTGAGATTCCAGAAGTTGGAATTTCAAAGGATTCTGTTCAGGAGTTTAATTGTCTAGACCTCAAAGAAGAAGAAACAGAAAATTAAAGAAGATTTTGGAAACATCTGAATTTGAAAATAATATATCACATAATGTTTTTCAATATAATAAAAATGGTTCTTCTTTGAAAAGGTCTGATTGTCAAACATCTGTTCCAAAAGTGAATGATAAAATTGATTGTAAATTACAAGAAGTTGTTTATTTTGATCAATCCGGACGACCCAAGACCATGATGGCTTGGGTTCCACTTTCTAACTGATTCTCGTTGTTTATGTAGGGGCAACCAAGGAGGACTGATGTCGTCCAGACGGTCTATAAAAACTATCAAATAAAACCTAATCTAGACTCTCTAGCTTTAAATTTATAAAACCTAGACTCGACCTAAAACTAGACCACACAACCGGCAAGTGTACCGATCAATGCAATATAGCCTAACGAAGTCCGGATATCGAACCCAAAAGACACTGAATAACTAAATTAGACTCTAACTAGGACTTAATATGATTAATTGATTGGGGGGTTTACTACACTAAAGATTAACTAAGAATGCAATAAACTAAGGACAATTCAAGCTATCAAGAGTAAACTAAAGATGAAATCAAGAATGGAGAAGTCACTACCTAGGTCGGAATCCTATGTGTAAAGCTCAACTTCTATCGGTTTTGGAACTAGGTTGGATCTGGGTTTCTAAAGATATAACACCTAAAAGATATCTAGTGGATTCCCGATCACTCTCGGTCTCGGGATGTGACCAGAAGACAACCTAAGGATATTAACTCACCAGATGATCGGATCACCTCTCGGGTATTTCCTACTATGACAAGTACCCTAATAAACGGATTACCTCTCAGTCTCACCGCTAACCATACACTCAAGGAATGCATGGGGTAGTTCTAGAATGGATACTATGATTCGGATAGCAACTATCACTAGACACCTAATACCAACTTCCTCTCAGACAGCTGACACTCGGATTCCTAATGACGAAGACTAAACGACTAATTCTCACCTCTCGGGTATTGAACTAGGACACACATTCACTTCTAATCAGTAATTAACTAGGTTTTCTATGGCTACTACGTCTAGACACCACTCTAACTCACAAACCCTAAAGTCTATGAACCAGAAACGAAGATCAAACTGGCAGACAACCACAATCAACGCAGAAAAGCATAATCAACCACATAATCAGAATTAAACATGCACTAACATCACACATAAACAAACTCAAACCTTTACTAAATCATAAATCCAACATTCAAATCCAAAAACCGAATAAAAATCGAAACTTTAACACATAATCATCATATTGACCTAGGTAGATCAAGGATCTAGCCTAGAATCATACTAAGAACATCTACACAGAAGCAAATAGCAAGATCCATAGGTTCAAAACATAAAATCAAAGATAAAAATCAAGTCTTTAAAACCTAGAACGTATAACTACGAACCCGGAATCCAAAGCTTTAATCTTTAAGCTTCAATCTTCTTCCAAACTCCCAAAATCGCCTCTTTTCTTCCCTGGAACGGCTTAGAATCGAACTCTCTCATAATGGCCGTTTAAATCTTTTTAATTTAGAAAATTAGGGTTTTGCGGAAAACGGCCCTCTCGCGTACCGCGAGAGAATGTTGACTGGATCCTCGCGTACCGCGAGGACCAAAATAGTCGGGCGGATTCCTGGAGTTTCCCGCGTACCGCGAGAATTATTACACTCGTCTTTCGCGTACCGCGAGAGACCTAAATTTCAGAAAATTGTCTTTTGATCTTTGGACTTTTCCGGGCTTCGTTTCTTCGCTCGTTTTCTTCACGTATTCTTCATTAATATTCCCGAGCTCCTACAAATAAGACCAACGACTCAAATGTACATAAAATTGACTCAAAACTAATATAAAACTACTTAGAACACATTAAAACAAAGGAATAAAGACGTGTGCTTTCGCACCCTATCAAATATCCCCACACTTAACCTTTTTTCGTCCTCGAAAAATCTGCAAATGGAATCATAACTGGCATCTAACTCAACAAACATAAATTTCAATTTTCAAAACATACTCACGTGTTAAAAAGCAACAATTAGTATTTCTGTCCGATTAAACCCAAGCACTAACTTTCAAGCCCCCGTTACGTGTTCTAAATCCATTTTATACAACATATCAATCAATCTATGTGACTCACACTTAGAAGTTACAGCTCTACCTAATCCCGTCTCAAGGTCATGTTTAGGCACGGATTAAACCATATAGATTTACCCTACCACGTTAAACTACTATTTACAGGTTTTTAGAAATCAGATGAAATCATGAATGAATGGATGATAATGAGCATAATAAGCAAAAGAACTTTCGTCTAGAGGCGTTTCAACCAAGTCACTATCCCGGAGGGTAACACATAGACTACATTCTATCAATGAAGCACATAAATCTTACTTAGGGGTGTATCCTCCAAGTCGCTATCCCAAAGGGTAACACATAAGCAAAACTCAGTATAGCTCATAAATTATGGAATAACATGGATTATGGAATGCGGGCGCCACCGAAACTCGGATTTATTCTCATAAAAAGAGAATGGTGTGCCATAAAAAATTTCAAAAACCTTTAAATTTTAACTTAATCGTGGTACCTATCACCCTATATTGACAGTTTCAGTATTACCATTACTCTAAGATGAATACCCACAAGATATCATGATTTTATTCCGTGATTAATCCTAAATAACACAAACAGGATATTTAAGCTTTATTAGTTAGCTGGGTCTACCAAAACATCACTAATTAGACACGTTTTCAATTATTTAATCTTTTAAACTCATAAATAGATCCAGTTCTACTATCATTTTCCAAATATATGCAATTATTTTCAAGAACATTTTTCAAATTTTTCAATTTTTTTTTTTTTTTTTTGAATTTTTAAAAACAAGACAGATTAAACTAAACACTCACATCCCCACACTTGAAAGACACATTGTCCGCAATGTGAAGCAAAACAAAACTAAAAATAAAAATGCAAAAATAAAACAAGAGAAAAAAAAAAGAACAGGAATCGACTTAGCTGGTAATGTAGATGCAAACTAATATGCAGCTTCGTTCTTCCTTGTGTGTGCACCGTATAGCATTTCGGTCGCGGTTACACATCAGCTGTTGGGTTGCCTTTACAAGATAGTAATGGTAATCATCAAACCCGCCCGAATGGAGATTGAGTACGGACAGAATGATAAAACCTGCAAAATAAACCTCATACAAACCCACAGCATTAAACTGACTCAAATAAAATATAGAGACTAGACAGACTCAAGAAAACTAAAAGACTCAAGATAGATAGATGCAGAGAAAACATACTCGACATGTGGCAAACACAAAGACATGAATACCACAGCAAGTTCGAACATCGGTCATAAACGGTTTCTAGTTTCCCATGGTCACGGTGGTCGGATGGTGGTAGGTGGGTGAATTAATGTGATGGATGATGGTGGTTAAAGGTGATGCTTCATGGTAGTGGTGGTACGAAGGTAGGTGATGAATAGTGGTGGTGAGTGAAAACGGGGACAGAAACGGGTACGGGAAACCATGGGAAACAAAGGAAATAGGGTGACACCAGCAGTCCCTCGCGTACCGCGTAAGTCGAAGGGGATATTCTTCGCGTACCGCGAAGGCCAAAAAGTTAGGCCGGCCGAGACTTTTGTCTCTCGCGTACCGCGAGAGATCTTCCTCTCGTTCTTCGCGTACCGCGGGAGGGTGTCGTTAACAGAAAGTTTTGAAGTTTTTTTTCAATTTTGTACTTAGAAAAATTTTTTGCCATTTAAGAAAAAATTTTCACCCACTTCCTTAAAACCTTGTCCCAAGCATAAAAACACATGTAACCATACCTGGGGCTTCATTCCCGACGATTTTCCTTACCGAATCAAGCATGGATTCCTGCAAAACTTGACAAAAACAAAACACAAACCGAAAAACAAAGAAAAAGACACGGACTCAACCCAATGAAATCATACAAACTCTACATCCCGGGCACTTGCCCATGACTCAAGCAAGCCTATCAGGGGGCTTCTCCTTGATCCTAACCGGTACCGCCTTCATCCTGCGCGGCCTCCGGGTCCTCCATACCTCTAGCAAACAACTACTACTCTCAAACATTAAACTCATATCACATGTAGCAATCCAGTCCTTCCACCACAACTTAAACCTACCCGGACCGAAGATAATATTGTTCAAATAACCGAGTGTACTGTCATCTTTACATATCCCCACACTTGGGGTTTGCTCCATCTTCAACTCTACCTCTCTCGACTCGCGGGTTCTCTTACGTGGTGGCCTAGATCTAGGGGGATTAGAATTTGGGGTCGGTTTTTCAATTCTCCCCTCAGCACAAACAAGGGTGAGGACATGTGAAGGTTCAGGAATAGATATTGTCAGCGGTATGGCTTCTTCACTCTCACCAGGATCATCATAGGGATCCTCCACGATATCTACTAACTTCCCCACATTTGGGGTTTTGCCCATGACATCTTCAAATTCAGCCATTATGTTCAGTACATCATCGGGCATCTCATCATCACCGTAATCATCCGGCTCCCCTAACAACCTTTCTAACTCCAACGCCCACTCAGATGGTTCTTCTATATTCGGGGCGGGTTCACCAACTTCTAACATCGGATCGGAGTCCCAATGGTGGTCTATGAAAGAGTCGAGCATGCACACGGAATGGCTGTGCTCGCCAACATCCTTCCCGGACTCTACAGCATTGAATGTAAGGACCTCATCCCCCACACGAAGTGTGAGCTTCCCGTCAAAGACATCAATCATCGCCTTTGCGGTCCGTAGGAACGGGCGCCCTAAGATGAGTGGGACCTTGTCATCCACCTCCATATCTAGAATCACAAAATCCACGGGGAAAACAAAATTGCCCACTTTCACTAATAGATTTTCCACTATTCCCCGTGGATACTTGACTGAGCGGTCAGCCAAGGAAATGCTCATGCGCGTTGGTTGTGGTTCACCTAGGCCCAGCTGCTTGTACAATGAATAGGGCATCAAATTGATGCTAGCACCTAGGTCGGCCAACGCGTGGTGTAATGGTAGGTTGCCCAACAAGCACGGGATCGTGAACCGACCCGAATCAGACAACTTTTCTGGCAAATGATTTTGCACCACTGCCGAGCATTGCTCACCAAGTGAGACTCCAGAGACCTCCTCAAGTTTCTTCTTGTTGGAAAGAAGGCCTTTTAAGAACTTGGCATATTTGGGCATATGCTGGAGGACCTCTACAAACGGGAGATTGACCTTGAGTTGTTTGAACATATCAAGGAAGTGACCGTATTCCTTAGCGTGTTTATGTGGCAACACACGTGCGGGATAAGGAATACGACTCAAGTCAATCTCGGGGGACTTCATCTCCACCCCCTTCTTCTTCTCCTGTGCCTTCTTGGTAGGCACCTCAACCACTATCTCCTCCTCCACCGGCTCTTCTTCTACTACTACCGGTGGGCTCTCATCCTCCTTCTCTATCATGCTCCTCGTCGAAACAGCATTCGACTCGGTCTCTTTTAGCATCCTAGCATCGATCTCAGCAAATCGAGCTTCCCAGTCAATCTTGTTCACCTCCTCCACTGAGGGAATATTATGCTCCTTAGAGTGGGGGTCAACCTCTTCAACCACTTTACTCTCCACACTCTCTATAGACACGGCCATCACTGAAGCGTTCGGGCCCGTAGAAGGGCTTCCTTGTCTATCATGTATGCTCCTAGCAATGTCTCCTACCGTGCGTTGCAAATCCTGGAACGCCGATTGCTGATTCTTCATCAAAGTGTCATGGCTATCCAGTCTTAGCCGAGCATCCTTGTTATTCTGCACCAGCTGGGCAAGCAACTGTGTCTGAGTCTCCATCATCTCCTCAATCCTTCGTGACCCAACAGTGCTCCCAGAACTCGCTCCTTCTTCTGCTCCTCCATACTGTTGCTGACGACCAGTGAATCCAGATCTCCATCCCGAACCAAAAGTATTAGAATTGTTGTAATTTCGGTTCTGGTATTGGTTGCCAGCATAGCTCACATGCTCTTGATTATTTACCGGGCAATCTCGGGTGTCGTGTCCTCCCCTACACACTTGACACCTTAGAGCATTGAGCTTCAGCTCTTTAATCTCATTTGCCATCGAGGCGAGGGCAGCAGCCACGCTAGTATCAGGAGTGACCTGATGCACACCTCTAGGAGAAGAGGCGTGTGACCTAGCAGTAGGGATGGAATCCCTAACAGAACGTGGGTGCTGCTGCTCGGCTTGAGTGAAGCTCTCGAACATATCCTCGCACTCCTCATGCTCGAGTCTATCCATGATATGGCCTCCTGCAGCTGTGTTGAACATTTGCTGCGTCTCGAAGGTGAGGCCATTATAGAACTTCTCCACTAGTGCCCAGTCGGGGAGACCGTGCTGGGGACATCGGCTCAACAGCGCGTTGAACCGCTCCCAGGCCATGTGGTAAGGCTCGTCGGGATCCATCCGAAACGAATGGATCTGGTCCCGAAGGCGAGCGGCCCTGGAAGGTGGAAAGTATTTCTTGAAGAACTTGGCTTCGAGATCCTCCCATGTGGTGATAGAATTGTCGGGAAGAGTGTCGAGCCAAGTAGATGCACGCCCAGAAAGAGAGAATTGAAAGAGACGCAAGTAGATTGCGTCCTTAGATACACCCGTGATATTAAATGTATCACATATCCGCGCGAAGCGGGACAAATGTCCGGGTGCATCCTCATCCTCGAGGCCATGGAATTGAGTGGCATGAGTGATCGTACTCATGACATGTGATGGGATCTGCCAAGAATTGGTGTTCGGTATAGTGGGACGTGTGATCGAAGATCTCGCGCCCGTGACCCCCTCACTGGCCCTCTGGTGCACCGTACGTCTAGCCGGTGGGTTAGCGTCACCCATAGTAGGAAATGGAACTGGGCTAGTAGGACGTACCTTTGGTTTAACCAGCTCCTCTAAACGCTCCCGAAAGTCGCGGGTGCGCTCGTGAAGCTCTCGTTCGGGCTCTTGAAAAGCTGCGAAAGATGATGATCCTTGCGAACGAGTATTGGGCATAAACAGAAAGACTCTAAGAAGGAAACAGAATAAAGACTCACAAGTAGCACACAAGACTCAAAAGAAAACAAAAATCTAACAAAGAACTAGTCAAAGCTAATATTGCTATTGCCAAGTGTCCCCGGCAACGGCGCCAAAAACTTGATGTCGTCCAGACGGTCTATAAAAACTATCAAATAAAACCTAATCTAGACTCTCTAGCTTTAAATTTATAAAACCTAGACTCGACCTAAAACTAGACCACACAACCGACAAGTGTACCGATCAATGCAATATAGCCTAACGAAGTCCGGATATCGAACCCAAAAGACACTGAATAACTAAATTAGACTCTAACTAGGACTTAATATGATTAATTGATTGGGGGGTTTACTACACTAAAGATTAACTAAGAATGCAATAAACTAAGGACAATTCAAGCTATCAAGAGTAAACTAAAGATGAAATCAAGAATGGAGAAGTCACTACCTAGGTCGGAATCCTATGTGTAAAGCTCAACTTCTATCGGTTTTGGAACTAGGTTGGATCTGGGTTTCTAAAGATATAACACCTAAAAGATATCTAGTGGATTCCCGATCACTCTCGGTCTCGGGATGTGACCAGAAGACAACCTAAGGATATTAACTCACCAGATGATCGGATCACCTCTCGGGTATTTCCTACTATGACAAGTACCCTAATAAACGGATTACCTCTCAGTCTCACCGCTAACCATACACTCAAGGAATGCATGGGGTAGTTCTAGAATGGATACTATGATTCGGATAGCAACTATCACTAGACACCTAATACCAACTTCCTCTCAGACAGCTGACACTCGGATTCCTAATGACGAAGACTAAACGACTAATTCTCACCTCTCGGGTATTGAACTAGGACACACATTCACTTCTAATCAGTAATTAACTAGGTTTTCTATGGCTACTACGTCTAGACACCACTCTAACTCACAAACCCTAAAGTCTATGAACCAGAAACGAAGATCAAACTGGCAGACAACCACAATCAACGCAGAAAAGCATAATCAACCACATAATCAGAATTAAACATGCACTAACATCACACATAAACAAACTCAAACCTTTACTAAATCATAAATCCAACATTCAAATCCAAAAACCGAATAAAAATCGAAACTTTAACACATAATCATCATATTGACCTAGGTAGATCAAGGATCTAGCCTAGAATCATACTAAGAACATCTACACAGAAGCAAATAGCAAGATCCATAGGTTCAAAACATAAAATCAAAGATAAAAATCAAGTCTTTAAAACCTAGAACGTATAACTACGAACCCGGAATCCAAAGCTTTAATCTTTAAGCTTCAATCTTCTTCCAAACTCCCAAAATCGCCTCTTTTCTTCCCTGGAACGGCTTAGAATCGAACTCTCTCATAATGGCCGTTTAAATCTTTTTAATTTAGAAAATTAGGGTTTTGCGGAAAACGGCCCTCTCGCGTACCGCGAGAGAATGTTGACTGGATCCTCGCGTACCGCGAGGACCAAAATAGTCGGGCGGATTCCTGGAGTTTCCCGCGTACCGCGAGAATTATTACACTCGTCTTTCGCGTACCGCGAGAGACCTAAATTTCAGAAAATTGTCTTTTGATCTTTGGACTTTTCCGGGCTTCGTTTCTTCGCTCGTTTTCTTCACGTATTCTTCATTAATATTCCCGAGCTCCTACAAATAAGACCAACGACTCAAATGTACATAAAATTGACTCAAAACTAATATAAAACTACTTAGAACACATTAAAACAAAGGAATAAAGACGTGTGCTTTCGCACCCTATCAAGGACTATCAACAATACATGGTATGTGGATAGTGGTTGCTCTCGACATATGACAGGAAATGTTAGATTGCTTGAGGATGTGATTAAAACTGATGGTGGTTATATCGCTTTTGCGGGTAATAAAGGCGGGTACATAACAGGCCAGGGAACGTTAAAGAATGACAAAGTAAAATTTGAAAAGGTGAATTATGTTGAGCAGCTGGAACACAATCTTTTAAGCATATCACAAGTCTGTGACAAGAAGTTTTGGTTCCATTTCAACGATCATGAATGTTATATTCTGAAACCGGGTTTTGTGATTCCTGATGAATGGATTCTCATGAAGGCTCCAAGGAGAAATGACACGTATGTCCTTGAGATGAGTGTCGCTACTACAACGGATTCAATTCCAACTTGTTTACTCTCCAAGGCGTCGAAATCTGATTCAATATTGTGGCACAGGAAGCTAGCTCACATTAACTACAGGAAGATGAACTACATTGTTAGGAATGATCTTGTGTTTGGTATTCCGAAAATGAAATTCTCAGTTCCTGATGATTGTATTCCGTGAAAGAAGGGGAAGCAAAGAAAGAAATCTCACAAATCGAAGTCGAAGAATTCTATCGTAACTCCTTTGGAGTTGCTGCATATGGATTTCTTTGGTCCTATCAGTATTAGGAGCATTGGTGGGAAATCGTATTGCTTGGTCGTAACTGATGATTACTCCAGATTTTCATGGGTTAAGTTTCTTTCTTCTAAAGCTGAAACTACTGAGTTAGTACAATACTTAATCCTGGGTTTGGAGAATTTATTCAATCTGAAAGTCAGAAGAATCAGGAGTGACAATGGCAATAAATTTAAGAATAGCAAAATGGCCTTATTCTGTCTACAAAAAGGAATTCATCATGAATTCAGTGCGCCATATGTTCCTCAACAAAACGGTGTCGCTGAACGAAAGAACAGGACGTTGGTCGAAACAGCTCGCACGATGCTTGCAGATTCTAAGCTTCCAGTCACCTTTTGGGCTGAAGCTGTGAATACTGCGTGTCATGTTTTGAACAGGGTCTTGACCGTAAAGCGACATAACAAGACTTGCTATGAATTGCTAAATAATCGAAAGCCGAATCTGGAATATTTACTACCTTTTGGTAATCCGTGTACCCTACTGAAGGTTAGAGATGTCCCAACAAAATTCAGTGCAAAGGCTATTGAAGGGATTTTTCTAGGGTATGTGGCTAATTCAACAACCAAGAGGGTTTATAACAAAGAGACACGCCAAGTTGAAGAATGGTTCCATATTGACTGTTCAAATCGGTCTTTACCACAAATGGCGATTGGTCCGGATTGGGCATTTGATTATGAAAACTTATTCAAGTCTTTTCATTTACCTTCTGACATTTCTGATGAAGATGCTGCTGTTATCTATGATCTTTGTCAAGATGCTCAGCACAATGGATTTCTACCAAATGCAGTTCCCAATTCATCGATTCCATCTACTTTTGCTTCGGATCCAAATGTTGCTTCTTGTTCAGGTCAACAAGATTCAGAGAGTGAGGAGGATAATGCTATTTTTCAAGATTCTTCTACTGATCCGTTGTTGAGTGATGATCCTTTACCTTCGACACAAGCTCAGGGGGAGATTCCAACAAATTTAGACTCGGAAATTCCAATTCCTCAAGGTTATTCTTATCAATCTGACTCTACTCAAGTTGATGTGTTGCCGGTTCCTGAGGTCGCATCCATCAAGGAACATAAAGATCATCCAGTAACAAATATAATTGGAAATTTACAGGATGGAGTGAAAACTCGTTGTCTTGTTGACAATACTTGTTTGTATACTTGCATTAAAGATTCTGGTGTTCTTGATGATTGCTCACATTCTTGCTTTATTTCACAGGTTGAACCCAAGAATGTAGAAATGGCTTTAAATGACAATAACTGGATAGAAGCTATGTAGGAAGAACTTGCTCAATTTGACAAACTTAAGGTTTGGAATCTGGTTGATCTTCCGAAAGGTGCGTATCCGATAGGAACAAAATGGGTGTTTAAATGTAAAAAGGACGATCGAGGTGTCGTGGTACGCAATAAGGCAAGATTAGTTGTCCAGGGCTTCAATCAACAAGAAGGTATTGATTACACCGAAGTTTATGCGCCGGTTGCGAGGCTTGAAGCTATAAGGCTGTTTCTAGCTTTTGCTTCCTTTAAAGGTTTTAAGGTGTTTCAATTAGACGTCAAGAGTGCATTTTTATATGGAAAGGTCAAGGAGGAAGTCTATGTGTGTCAGCCGCCGGGGTTTGAAGATCCACTGAATCCGAACATGGTTTTCAAGCTAGATAAGGCCCTCTATGGTCTTCATCAGGCTCCTCGTGCGTGGTATGAGACTTTATCTACACATCTTTTGGCAAATGACTTTGTTCATGAAAAGATAGACTCGACCTTATTCATAAAGAAATCAGGGGGAGATTACCTACAGGTACAGATTTATGTGGATGATATTATTTTTGGCTCGACAAATGAAGGGTTGTGCAAAGACTTTGAGGGTGTTATGAAGTCAAAATTTGAAATGTCTGCGATGGGAGAGTTATCGTTTTTCTTAGGTTTACAAGTAAATCAAAAGGAAGATGGTTTCTTTATTCATCAGTCCATGTATGTCAAAGACATCTTGAGCCGGTTCAAGATGGAGGACTGTACTTCATACGATACTCCAATTCCGGTCAATCATAAATTAAATTCTGAACCGGAAGGAAAAGATGTGGATTGTCGACTTTACAGAGCTATGATAGGATCCCTCATGTACATAACCGCTTAAAGGCCGGATATAATGTTCGCCGTGTGTATCTGTTCCAGATTTCAGGCAAAGCCAAAAGAATCTCACTTAATTGTTGTGAAAAGAATCTTTCGGTATTTAAAAGGAAAACAACGTTTAGGGCTATGGTATCCTCATGGTTCTAACTTTGATTTCAATGCTTATACTGATTCTGATTTTGGTGGTTGTTGTCTGGACAGGAAATCTACAACAGGTGGTTGCCAATTCTTAGGAAATCGACTTGTATCTTGGCAATGCAAAAAGCAAACCACAGTCTCGATTTCTACATGCGAAGCAGAATACATTGCTGCTGCAAGTTGCTGTTCAGAAATCCTATGGATACAACAACAATTGAGAGATTACGGTTTGAATTTCACAGAAACCCCCATGTTTATTGATAACAATGCTACTATGTCCATAACAAATAATCCTGTTAAACATAGTAAAACTAAGCACATCGAAACTCGATATCATTTTATACGTTATTGTGCAGAGAAAAGGTTGATTGAGCTGGTCAAGGTACACACTGAAGATAATTTTGCTGATTTGTTTACTAAGGCATTTGATCGTACCAGGTTTGAATTCTTGATAAAAATGATTGGTATGATCAATCCCGAATAAAAGATTTTCAAAATCAGAATTTCATGGAAATTTTTCTTTTAAGTTCTTTTATTGCTTTATTACATTTCTGCATTTACTTTTTCAGTCAAAAAGATTAAATTATAAAAAGTCAAAACAAATTGAAAAATATAAAATTTGACATCATTTGAGGTTTTGAGAAGAAATGATAGTACATCAGTGATCATTTCATTTCACACGACCTTAATAGACCTTGATATATAAATGATTATAATAAGTTGATCTGATCTAAATTTCAAAGTCTGCATAAATAAGAAATGATAGTGTTGTTAAGGCTCTATTCTTGATAATTTGTTTTATAATTTGTGTATAAAATTTGAAACTTAAATTGTCAATAGGCTAAAAGCATTTTGAAACTAATAGTAGTGTGAAAATTAAATATAATATGATTACATTTGTGCTTTAAATCCATTATATGCCTGGGTGTGTGTTAAAAGATCACTATCAGATAAAGAATATTAGCTTTTAATAAGGATTTTCCTATGAGATCAGTTTCGGGTTATGTCCTTAGCACTATTCATTCGATTTGCTTCAGTGCCCATGTCCCGAAAAGCATGCAATTTGAAGTATAATCAAGATATGTACTTGACAACATCTGTCAAATATATACTAGCCCTTGGATCATATTGATATTTTATCTTTACTGATTCCATTGAATTCATAATCCAGATAACAGTTGGATCCACGTACCTGAATCTTATGATTCCTCAGATACAAGCTAAAACATTGAATCATTCGATTATGAATCTCATTGATTCCTTTACAATTCAATTTGAATTCTGCTATTCATGTGCTAAGTGATGTCTCCTTATTCTGAATATTCGGATAATCTTTAGTAAAATCTTATATATGTCTTGAAGATAGTGCATTTATTTTTTATTTTCTGTTTGGCATATATGTGGGGTACACGATGTTTATCATCTAAATGGTACTAAATCACATGAATTTGGAGAATAAACGCTTATAGTTTCAAATAATATAATATTGACAATTTTAAGAATTCAGGCTTTATATTTCAAATTCGGTATAAATAAAAGAGCATTTTATAACCTGGTCTTATTTACTTTGAAATTTATCGCGTATCATTTCAAATATTATTCAAATTAAATGAGTTTCAAAAGGAAAAAGATGCAAAATGCACGAGATTGAGTTGAATGGTCTCTTACTATAGGTTACCCTTTGTTATTGATAATATGTGTGATGAATTAATTGAATACTGATATGATCTTCTTGCTCATGATGTACAAACCAAAAATATGTGATTTCAGTTTATTCAGAAAAAAATGAAAAATATGTGATTCTGTTTGTATAGAGAAAAACCAAAAATATGTGATTTCAGTTTGTATAGAGAAAAACCAAAAATATGTGATTTCAGTTTGTACAGAGAAAAATCAAATATATGTGTTTCCGTCTGTATAGATAAATTTCAAAAAGATTTTGATTTTTATTTCCATGAAAATTCTAAACTTTTATCAAAATTGTTCGGGATTGAATCAAATATGTGTTGCTGACAGAAGTTCGAGATTTGAAAGGTTGAAGTTGGTAAAATTTGTGTTCAAGGCAAAACAAGTTGAAAAGTAATTAAGTTCGCCTGTGTACAGTGAAGTGAAGCGAACTTAATCTTCAGTCTAGGGTGAAACGAACTTAAGGATGAAGCGAACTTATCTTGTTCGCCGAAGGCTTGTTAAGCGAACTTAACAAGTTCGCTTAATCAAGCGAACTTATTCTGAATAAGTGTTGAATCAGGCGAACTTGTCCTTCTCATCGTCTTCATCAGACTTGAGCGAACTTGCCCAAATTTCTCAAAAATTTAAAATTGTGTTGTGAGTGTTAATTGCTAGTTGTATCTTGATCAAAATTGTATTGCGAATCTAAGAAAGGTAGTTTCGTTGATTTTCATTCGCTAAATTGAGAGTATTCGATGGTTTTTCATCTCGGTTTTAGTCGGACTGTTTCAAGGAATTTTTGAACTAATTTTTGACCTAAACATAAAATTGATCATCATTTTTTATTGTAATGTGTTATTCGATTGCTTGTATATGGTTATTTCACGATGTCGATCGATTTGCCGAAGTTTGAAGAAAATCTGTGTTTGAATTTGAAACGTCTCAGGTTCAGGCGAACTTGTTCGAAGCGAACTTGTCAGGCTAACTTATTAAGTTCGACTCTTGCACTACTAAGCGAACTTATTAAGTTCGCCTAAGGGTCAGTAGTGAAAAGGACTTGTGATATTTTTTAGTTTAAAATTTTTTTTGTTTGAAATTTAAAAAAAAAAAATTTTTGTTTGATATTTTTGTTGTTTCATATATGTGTTAGTCTACTAATGTTTGTTGTATTGTCCGATATTTTCACAGATGGCTCGACGTGTCGAATATAAGCATAATCAAGTGGCGTTGTTAGATCCTAATATGCCAGAAGCAGTTCATTTTCAAGGCATCATCAATTTTCTGAATCGATCAAGATTGCATGTTGCATTATCTGCGGATCCTTATATTAGCTTGGTGTATATACAACAATTCTGGGATACGGTTCATCAAGATATCGATGTGGAACCACATGTCCTTCGTGCAACAGTAAACAATACCGAGATTGCAATTTCCGAAGAGACGATTCGTGCTGCTCCTGATTTAGGAGGAAATGCTGAAGATCCAATATCTTATCCTAACACTCTTATTATGGGTTGTTTTCAAAGGATGGGTTATCGTGGATGACAAAATGATACACAAGCTCGGAAAGGTGGACTAGTAGGTGAATGGAGGTACTTTATGCATGTGATTATACAATGCATCTCTCCGCGAAAAGCTGGTACAGATAGCTTGAAGATGGCTCTTCAAACAGCTATGGTGGCCTTAACATTGAATAAACGATTCAATTTTCCTCTGTATTTTTATCGGGAGATGGTAATGCAGATAAATCCGGCTGAAGGTCAAGGTTTCTTGATGTATCCTAGATTTATTCAAATGATACTCAATCATCTTATTCCGGATCTTCCACATCATGCTATAAGATTGACTTTGACTCCAATGTCAAAACGTATTTTTACTGACTGTACAAAGGTGAAACAGTAGAATGTTGCTTTGATTCCGGTCAATACTCTACTGTTTGGGCACTTAATCAATCCTGATTATGTTGCACCACCTATTGACAACTGGATTCATCCTAATGAACTTGCTCAAACTCAAGGCGTTAACGTTCCAGCACAACAACAACAGCAACAACCACAACAACCTGCACAACAACAACAGATACCAGTTCCACAAATGCAAGTTCCACAACCACAAATACAGGTTCCTGTACAACCTCAAATTCCTATTCCTGAACAAGTTCCTATTCCACAAGTTGCAGTTGATATTCCGATTCAGGAACCAGTTCAAGAAGAGGTCGTTCATGATCCTAATCAAGATCTAGGAATGAACATGGATGATTTTGTTGATGATGCTGTGAACTCGCCCATTCATGAACAAGAAGGGAATGTGGTGACAGATGCTGAGTCTAGTTCCAGTTCAAGTGATACAACATCATCTGATGATGAAAGCACTGATTCTGATGAATCTAGGGATTTTTCTCCAGGTCATTATGAACGGTTGGCTGCTATTCCACTGGCTAATTCTGGAAAAAGCATTAAGTCTCAAGCCAGACGACCACGACGCAAGTCTGTTCAGGATCCTCCTTCCGGATCAGTACTTGGAAAAAGATCTTTGGTCTATGAGAGTTCTGACACTGACAGTGACTTTAATCCAGATCCTACACGTCCAAAATTAATGTCTGCATCGATTGCTACTGCAAAATCTTCTCAAGAAGTTGAGGATGCAAATTTTGTTGCTTCTCTGATCATTACTCCTCCACGATCTAAGGATCCATCTCCTGTTCATACTCTTGTTCCTCCAGTCATTCCTACTACTTCAAGTCCTTCTATTCCACAATCAACAGCTGGTCCGTCAAAGCCTTCTGATTCTGACAAGATTACTTTCCTTGAATCTCAAGTGCTTTCTCTCCAAACACAAGTAAACTCTCTTGTGTCTATTGATTCACAACGGCAGCTGGTGATTCAGACTCAAGCTCAACAGATTGCTGATATGCAAGCATTAGTGTTCAAACTCGTTCAGCGTCTTGACGCTCAGGGGGAGTTGAGGATACCTGATACTTGTCACACAGAGTCAATTCAAAGACGTGATGATGAAGACAATGATCCTGTTGGAAATATTGAGGGTGATCGTCAATACACTGACGCTAATCCTATATCTAGAGTTCAGGGGGAGTCGACATCACAATCTCTTGAAGGAAACAAGGACAAAGATACTTCTTGTACTAATGATGAAGAAATTCTGTTATTAGAATTCTTTCAAGACTCAGAAGAAGAGGAAGCTGAAAAGATTGAATGTCTTGATGACATTGACGATTTATTCAATGACATGGAAGATGATATGTCAGATACTGAGATAGAAGAAGGAGAAATAGTAGAGATTGAAATAGAGAAAGATAAAGACAGTGTTACCTATGAAGGTTGTGACGGTCTTAAGGTACCGTATAATTTCATCCAAGAGGATGTTGTTCCTGAGTTTTCCTATGACGGAATAACTGACTCTATGGACTCTATTGAAGACGTCACACTGCCTGATGATACAGCTGAGTCAAAAATGGATACTGATGATGAGAATCTTCAATTCAATAAGGGTGCTGAAACTGAAACTACTCACACTGAGTCTCCGAAGACTAATGAAGAACCTGTGATGTTCAGAGATACAGGAATGACACGAGAACAGTGGAGAGAAGTTGTAAACAGTTGGATGAAGGTGCTACCCAAGTCTCCAGCACAACCTGCTTAGAAAGAGAAATATGTGAATAAAGAGCAGTGTGTAGGAAGGATCATAAGTTGGTTCTATGATGGTGAATCAAAATTGTTTGTAATCAAACGATCTGATGGTGTTCAATACTTAAAGCCAAGGATCAAATATTTCAATACCTTACCTAGGTGTGAAATAAATGGTCTAGCTTCAAAGCGACTCATAAATAGATCGAAGAATGGTTTGGCTGATGTGGTAGCAAACTTGATAAAGAAAGAAGGTAGTTCGGGTAAGTATGAACGGCTGAAACCACAGAAGGGAAAGAGAGTGAAGATTACAGATCCTAAGACTGGGAAAGTAACCTGGAGATACAAGTATAGACCAGTGCGTGCTATACACAAGATACCATTAAAGAATATTCCTCAAGACTTTCTTGGGAATATGAAATGGTGCTATGTTGATGTTAATACTGGTGAAGCAAGGGTTGAAGATAAAGATAATAAGGTCATTGTGTGTTTCTATGACGCAATGAATCTTATTAATTTTTCAAAGAAAGATCAAAGGACGCTGCGAAAGAATGAGATCCTGTATACTGATGAATGGAGAGAACAAGGTCTACAGTACAAAAGAGTTTTGGAGATATGCAGAAGATACGGTGTGCATGCTGGAAGCAGACTACCAGACAACTGGAAGAGTTCAAGATAAAGACTGAAGACAGAAGCTCAAGCTATTGTCAAGGGGGAGTCTGTTAGGACATAGATTTGTAATGACAAAAGCTTGTAATAGTTAGATTTTATGTCTTTATGTTTTTACTATGTAATTGTTTAAAGTTGCTAAGTGTTTTTACATGTGTGCTTAGAGGCGAACTTGTTAAGTTCGCCTGGTCTATCAGAGGCGAACTTAATAAGTTCGCTTAGGTCTAACTGAGGCGAACTTGTTAAGTTCTCTTAGTCTGTTTCAGGCGAACTTAATAAGTTCGCTTACAGCAGGTTAGTTTCTATATATATGGGTTTACAGAGTCATTAGACAGAACACAGAACATAGAGAACAGAGAGAACGATTTGTGTGATCGAGTCTGTAAACCATTGTGAATCTGAATATATTTGAGAAGTTTATTTACGCGTGTTGTTTGAATTGTCGGTTAGTATACAAACGTTAACACGAAGGATTCCGCACTTCGTGTTATAGAAACGTCATATCACGAGTTCGATCAGTAGTTGAGTTACCTGGACCTACACACCCTTATTGTCAAAATAATCCACACATTCTTGACTTTCTTAAGATTTGTCACTCACACAATCATCATCAGAAGCAAGATCAATTGGAATCTTCGATTCAACTTTCTTTGCTTCAGAATTTCTCTTTGCCTCTAACGAAGTATAATTATTTGGCACAAATGGCTCTGGAATGTATGGTTGAGGCATCTGTGAATAAAATCCATTTGTAGTAAATGGAGGAAGAACATTTTTGTATCCAATCTCGCTATTCACTTTATCATTAATTTGAGCCTCAATGTTTTCATCAATGCTTTTATATCCAATCCCAGAGTTTACTTTGTCATGTATTTGAGCTTCAATGATCTCACTAGAAACTTTCCTAGAAATGTGTATTTTATCAACTTTGATTGCTATTTTGGCAACTTTCTCCATCTTCTCTGTCAACAATTTCTTTTATGTTTCTCTTTCTCAATCAACAGTTGAATTGCATAATTTTTTTCTCTTTAACCGAAGATTCACATAAGAATTTTCTTTGACACAATCATCAATCTTTCTTTTAAACTCTTTCTCATGATCTTTTAGAATATTGATTGTAGTATGTGAATGTTTCAAAGCATCCATCAGAAGTTGATTTTGTTTCTTGTATTCGGGAATTTTCTCAAAACACTTCACATAACACATATTTTCGTTGAGTAGTTCAGAATAAGCTTTAAGTTCCTCTGATTCTTTTACTGCTTCACTATTCTGTCCTTATCCGCTTTGATCGCATACATCTCTAGCTTTTCAAACAAATCCTCTAATCAATTAATTTTTGTCCTTTATTCCTGATGTTAAGTTTATAAATCTCCCATTGCTATAGTTGAGCAATGAGAAATTTATCCATGACTTCTGAATTTTTGTGTTCAATATCAACATCCTTTAGATCATTTATCAAGACTTGTCTATGATACTGGTTAGTCAAAGATTCTCCTTCAACGCGTATGAAGACTTGATATCTTTTCTTTAATGTGTCTTGTCTTGCTTGTCTTTTCTTATCTTCCTTATTAACACTTAATGATTCAACAAGATCTGGATGAATATAACCCCGTCCATTTACAAAGACCATATGATTTCGGATTAAACTTGTGATTTCGATCGAAAACTCTGGTTGAAAATGATTTCAATCGAAAAGAGATTTCGACCCCTTCAAACAGATATTTTGGACGATTCAACTGAAACTCGTGAAATTCCATCCTGCAACTCCCAAACGTCAACTTAACCCCCGAAAATCATCCCAAACTCGATCTCCACTGTTGTACATGCTAAATACTAAAAAATGGCACTGAAAACGATTCAATTTGATGACTTTTGAATCTTGAAAAGTTGAAAACTTTAAAAAACTTTGAAACTTGCTTGAATCTGCTTGAATCTCCCAAAACCAAGCACCGAAATCTTCGATACCACTTATGGAAACCTGTTATTCGTAGCAGATTCAATACATCGATACAAGAATCAAGAAACGAGGTAGAATCAGAAACACATAGTTAAAGGTGTAAATCTCCAATGTATATTGATATTGCAAATGAATTCCCCCCTACAATGTTGAAACTATACAAGTATTTATACTAAGAAGACAAAAAATGATTTCGTCCGAAATACATTTCGGTCGAAATGTATTTCCTCCGAAAACAACTTCGAATGAAAAAGATTTTGGACAAAATCTTTTATCTACAAAGAATTCTTCCGTCTTTAGAATAATTTATATGCGATAGCCTACAATTAGTTCCAACACGAGTCACTCACCTTTGCCCGTAGGAAGGTCGTTGCTTTGTCACCCGGTTGATCTGTTGCCAATATAGACTTGTCACACCTATCTTGACAACAATCAAACTTGTAAACCATAAGACCGCATAATTGGGACGTTCATCCCTTTAATACGTATGTATTATTCACCCACCAATAACATGTGTTCTAACCCATCATTATTTAACATACAAATAATAAATGGGTTACTCCCACCTATGAGACCCGTCATCACCCATCTGACCCGTCATCACCCGTTCTTGTTCAACCACAACTATGGGTCAAAGTCACCATTTCAACATACACTATTTAACAACAAGTAATGGTTATTTGGTTATAAACCAAACCATGTTAATCCCATATACCCATCCGACCCATTAAGGTGATTAGCTAAAAATAATATTCACATATGTAATTTATGTTAACCCCATTCACCATTAGCTTCACCCAAGCTTTATGTTTACTAAACACCCATTGATTATTAACAAATCATTTAAATCAAGTAAACATTATAAAATCTCCCTATTTCCACTATTTATTTAGTTAGGCATTTCATCGAACACCTTGTGGGCAAGATTAAAATTCACCATTAACGTAACCATTTGAACTCCCAAAATCACCATTTTATCATCAAAGTCATCAAGTTCATTAAACATACATATACAACTTGAAACTATAATCAAACTCCTACTTTGTTAATCAACTATCACCATAAAAGTGTGAAGTTGCTAGAACCCAACATAAATCACTATGTTTACACCTTTTACACACCAAATCATATAATCTAACATCTAGATTATAACATGCAACCAAACCCATAACTCATGAATCACAAAAAAACCATTGTAGCGCATAAATTGGAGCCATTCACACCCAAATCGTACAAATGGAAACCCAAATTCGTGGGTTTAAAAACCACTAACACAAGAACCCTAAACCATCAAATTAACCACATAAAAACGGGAATTTACATACCAGAAAGTTTAGGAATCACAAAAGAAAGATGGAATTATGCCTCATTCCTCTTAATCCATCATCAATTTGATGAAAATAACCCCCACATGGGGTCTCCACTTCTTGAGACATCGACCAGGAGGGTTCATGACCTCCTGGTCTCGTGACTTCCTTTTCTTTTCTTTTTTTGTTTATTTCTATTAATTAAAATCCCACAATTCCACTTACACCCCTTTTTCTTATTACATTACTCCCCTTTACCACTAATTATGGGTTTTGTCAAGATTAGTCCCCATAATTACAAGTTTGTAAATAATAGATGCAATCTTTTATTCACATCTCACCCATGTCAATTTAACTCCCTTTATATTAAACCATATTATAGTATTTTTATAAAATACTATTTCACCCGCCATCAATTTCATTTTAAAGAGTATATATGTTTTTTTAAAACATATTTTATTTTCTTCGAAAATCGGGATGTTACAAATCTAACCCCCTCAAAAAGGTTTCGACCCCGAAACCGAAACACATACTCTAATAAAGGCTTACCCTAATTCTTTAATAACCCATTTCGATTACTTATTCGCATATGCTTATGCAAGAAGTCAATTCAACCCCCCGATTATCGCCACCCCAAGGTACTAACATTATGAATTTCATAATTTAGAGTGACCCGATCCCTTGACTTGATCTCCAACGCCTTTCACCATCCAAAACTGTCACATGACATCACCCAACGGTTAGTTAACTCACAATTCAAATATTTCTATGGTATTAACCCTGTGACCACATATATATATACACATCTAATTATGTGTTTATCACCCAAACCAAATAATCGAGAATGGTTTATTTATTCACATATATTTTAAGTGGGGTTAAGCCACCTCTTTAACCTTCCTGTTACTCTAAAATAAATACCTCCAATTAATCACCATAGATATGCAATCCAAGCCGACCTGCTTAATCCACATGTCTTGACCACCTCCGTGTATAAACGAATCTTCACACGTGCACATCACCACCATCATAACTAATTAGCCGAAGCTAAGTGAGAACTTACATTCCGCATATAATTATACGAATACGATTTGAATATATAAACTCGAAGCGTGTCAAGTTTCATGTCACACCCCCAAATTCCACTAACGGAGTATTACCGTTTGGCGTGTGACCAACCAGGATCTCAGTCATTAGTTACATCAAACGACACTATATGGGACATAATCAAATGCATTAAATGTTCAGAGTTAAGTGCGGAAGTGATAAACAATGAAATAAATGCGCAAAACAAACGCCCAAAGTCAAAGTAAACAAAAAGCTTAATAATAGTTTAATTGATTGTAAAGTATTGGAAATGATAAAGAGACTACATGCATGTCCTAGTGTGTACCTGTTCCCTAGCGTCATGAGAAAATATGTAAGAAATGAGTCAACACTAGTTTGTAAAAGTGTTTGCTAGATTATGTACATTCAATATATATATCAATAAGTAGCTAGCCTATGTTCATGTTTACTAAAGCGCTCGAAACCGAAGCTGACTGTTTGAATGCCTCCCACCATGTCTATCAACAATGGTGCTGTGTTTAGGTCAATATTACACCCGTTCGACCTCCAATCGAGTTAGCGCGACTAACGCGGGTGGGGTTTGTCAAACCCAGTAGTACTACTCAAGATTACCTCGCTTTGTATATATTAAGCGGTTCGATGTGTAAGGACTTTCAGGATAGAACGTGTCGCTTAGTCTATAAGAAGTGATAACATATGAATTACAATAATCAAAAGCGTTTGCATCATCTTTTCTCCCCCAATATAAAACAGTAAAAAGGGGCCATGAAAGTCACCTGAGTTGTGTAAGCTTAGGTGGTTATTACCACACAAGGATGCAATAGAAAACACAAGAGTATGCCTATGAACCACCTACGAATGCCCTACAATTAGATTTACAATTGTTAGGGACATATGGGATTTTGTGACGACGACACATAAAGATTTGAAGTCCTAAGACACACTAATGATTAACGAGTAGATGAACTTATCATCGGGATTAAGAAATTTCTTAATTTAATAAGATAGATGTGGTACGAATAAAACGTCACCTAACATGAGGTATTAATTAAAAATAAATGTTTCGCGTGTTTGTTTGAGTTAAATAATAACTTTAGTTAATAATATAAATAATTATATTATTTTAAAATGCGAGGATAATAATTAAAACGAGTTATAAATAAAAGTTTAGGTGTTAATAAAATAAATATACTATTTTTATTATTATAATAAACACCTAAATTGAGATATAATTCCAAATCCCGAGCCAACGGGTATTCTCCGGGGTTTAAACGTATTAATATACTAATATAATAGTTAGGGGTTTGTTTTTGTTTAAAATCAATAACTAGAAAACTATTTAAAAATAAAAAGAGGGTGGAGAGACTCGAACTCGGGTCTCTCCCACAACAGCCTAACACACTAACCATCACAGCCCGCTAGGGAATCGCATACATACTTGGTTCCAAATGGTTTTAACATCTAAACCCAGTGGGTTCTTCCCTCCCATCGAAGCCGAATCAAACCCAGTCCCCAATCCATTGTTTCAGTCGCGATTTGAAATAAAGGTTTAGGGGTTTTGTTAACAGATCCATTATGAACTTGTAGGTGTAATTAATTGCAATTTCATCAAGTTAAGATCGGTTAACCATTCGATTAAAATCCCGAAGCCCTAGTTTTAGAACTCAGAATCAAATGGATTGAATTCGATAATAATAACTTCTGGAATCATAGGGCTTTTATAGAGTGAATGATCGCGAAACTAACCCTGTAATTAATTTGATTGTGATCGGGTGTAGGTTGGTGTTCGATTGAGCCCGTAAGCATGATGAACCCTAGAATTGGTTCATCATTAAATCTATATTATAAGCTTCAATTAGCTTAGGGCTTTTGATCTAGGTGTGAATACAAAACTGTGGATGTGAGTGGGTACCTTAAATGTTATCGAATTGATGGTGATAGACTAAACCTTAGTCGCGGCTCCGAAAGCATGTCTCCGGCGTCTCCGGCTACTTCTCCGGCCAAAATAGAATGTGCAAAAGCTTGACAGAGGTTCGAATGAGGTGCGTAGAGGGTTTGATTGCAAAATTACTATACCAAATGATCGAATTGAGGGGCTTTATTAGGACATAGTTTGTAATGACAAAAGCTTTGTAATAGTTTAGATCTTATGTCTTTATGTTTTTGTATGTATTAATGTTCTAAGTGTTTTTATACAAGTTGCTAGAGGCGAACTTCTAACAGAGGCGAACTTGTTAAGTTCGCCTAAGTCTATCTGAGGCGAACTTGTTAAGTTCGCTTAGTCTGTTAGAGTCGAACTTGTTAAGTTCGCCTAATGCAGGCTTGTAGTCTATATATAGATGTTTACAGAGTCAGTTTAGTATACAGACAGAGATTAGCAGTGATCAGAATCGATTAGATTGAGTCTGTAAACTCTATTGTGAATTGGAATACAAGCATGAAGTTTATTTACGTGATTGTCTTTATTGTCTTTTATGAATGCAATCGTTGATTCGTTGGATTCCGCACTCTGAGTTAACGATACGTCTTATCACGAGAACGATCTGTAGAAGTGCCATGAGGACCTACAAGTGGTATTTGAGACGGTTTTGCATGCAAATTGATAAGAAATTCATCATCTTTGACATTTTCATTTCCATGGAGTTTTCAAGACTAATTTGGTTCTGATTTTTTGTTTTTGAAGAGGATTTTGAAGAAATTGATTCGATAGAAACGTTCTAATTGAGAAATTACACAATCCTACGGTTTGATTTTGACTAATTCCTTCAAAACAGTGAATTATAGAGATTTTTGACTCTTTCTGGTTCGCGGTCTTTGTTTGAATTGTTCTTGAGTTTGAATCTGCTGAACTAAGCAAACTTGCTGATTTCTTGTGCAGGCGAACTTAGCAGGCGAACTTGTCAAGTTCGCTTCTCACAGATTAAGCGAACTTATTTTTAGGCGAATTTAATCGGATTTTCAGGTTTCTGGTTCAAGCGAACTTATTAAGTTCGCTTCATATTAAGTTCGCTTGGGTATCACAGAAGCGAACTTATTATCTTCGCCTAAGGGTAGAGGGTGTTTAACACTTGGAAATATTTCAGGAAATTTTTCAGAAAAATGGCAAATATGGTTCAAGTAACAAATATGTTCAATTATAATAATGAGATAGGTACATCTCAAAAACCACCGAAGTTGTTGAATCTTGCTGATTATTCGAATTGGAAAGACAGGTTTGATCAGTTCGTATCTTTCACCGACACCAGTCTCTGGATTCCTATTTTAGAAGGTTATACGCATCCAACTTATTCATGGATGGGACAGGATAATGTTCCAAAGCCGGTGTCTGCGTTAACGAATGAAGAAATGGTCTTGTTTGATAGGGAAAAGAAAGCGATGGCAAGTATTTCGATGTCTCTTCCAAAGGAAATATATCACAGTTTCAAACAATTCAAGTCTTCTCAACAACTGTAGGGAAGCATTACAGAAAAGATGTGAAGGCAGTTTGGATGTAAAGAAGAGTAGAAAAGAGCTATTGAAGAAGCAATTCTTGGTCTTCAAACATTTTCAAAATGAATCCTTGGATGATCTTGCTACCAGATTTTATCATCTGCTTAGTGAACTGTCGAGTGAATCTGTGGTGTATGAAACTGAGGAAATAAATGATAAGTTCTTGGAGGCATTACCATCAAAATTTGATGTGTATACGGTTTTGATCAAAGAAAATATCAAGTACAAAACCATGTCTCTTGAAGAAGTTCTTGGGAAGATTCAATCACATGTCCTGAATATGAAGAAGAAGGAGACTAACATGGAGCACATCTAGGATCCTTCAATGTATTTTGCCAAGACTACTGGTAAAACGGGTAAAGGAGTTGCATTCTTTTTTGGAGATGCTCAAGATTCTTCTATAGTTCAGAGTTCTGGAGTTGCTATTCATTCTGGTCATTCTAGTCATCTGGTTTTTCTGCAACAACAGCTTCTACATCTTCTGGATCTCATGTAATTCAAAAGGTTGCTGATGATTATCTAGCTATGTTTTCCTCATTCATGGCTTCATATGAGAATTTTATTGGAGGGAAAATTCATGATCCTGAGGTAATTGAAGAAGATTTCAGACAGATTGACCCTGTTGATCTGGAAGAAATGAACATCCAATGGAATATGGCTATGTTAATGCGTCAAGCAAAAGATTTCTTGAAGAAATTAGCAGAAAGTATATTGGCTCAAATAGTCGATCACACATGGGTTTTGATAAAACCAAAGTGCGTTGTTATAACTGTCAAGAGTATGGTCACTTTGCTAAAGAGTGTGTGAAACAAAAGGTAGAGTTTGATTCTCAGAAGAAGCAGAATAATTTTCAGAATAATCGTCATCAATCACATGGTTCATCTGGAAATTCAAATCATGCGTCTGCATCATCGGCATTGGTTGCACAAAATGATGAGAACTATGACTGGGGTATTCATTTGGAAGATTTAGTGGGTGTTGTAAGCCAAGCCTTTGTAGCAGAAATTCATTCTCAAAAATCAGAAGAGGTGGCTGATGATGATGGTTCAAGTGAGAGTTCAAGTGATGGTTCGAGTGATGCTGACAGTGTGCAGGTTGTTGATGAAGAGGTAGAACAAGAACAGAATATTGATTATGATGTTGCATCAGGTGTTGCTGAAGATGATATTGTTTTAAAACAAAATGCTTCGGATGGTGCTGATTTAGAGAATATTCCCATTGCCAAATTTTTCATGGCAGACATGTCTGATCCGTCAAAGGTAAAAGACTCTGTTTGTCATATTTTCTGTTCTAACTGCATTACTGTTAAAGATAAATTGCAAAAGGTCATGGATGATAACACAAACTTGATTGTGATATGAAATCGATGTATTCTGTTAATCAGAAATTGAAAGATAACGATAAATTGTGCATCGATAGAATTGAGTCTTAGAAAAGAGACTTAAATTCTCTGGGGTTGAAATATAAAGAACAAGCTTATCATCTGGATATGGCTTATGCTGAAATAGAAAAAATGAACTAAAGTTATTGCTCAAAAGAATAAGGAAATTTCTGACAAAGAGTCTGAGGTGGTCAAACTTCATAGAAAGTTGGAAATTTTACAAATTCTTCTGTTGTTTTGGATTATTTTAATTCAAATGCTAATCCTACTAAACGGGTTGTTGGGATTGGATTTGTTCCTCCACCTTTTAATGCAAATTATGTGGTTGAACCTAAAATCGTTCATGAAGAGGAAATAGATCCAAAAACAGTATTGAAAGTGAACCCGGTAACTGGTGAGGATACGGTGTATGAATCTGATTCTGAGGATGAGGAATTTGATGAAAAGAAGGTGGAAGGTATTCCAAAAGAGGTGAAGCTTGATGAACCAATTGTTGCAAAAGTTGTTACCCGTGATAGATGCATTCTGACTGAACCTAATGAGGTGAAGGTTGTTACCCCTAAGCTTTCTCTAATTTTACAGTCAAGTGGGTTTGTCGTTGCGGGTCATCAAAAGGTGCATTCATCGAAGGTGTCTACACAAGTTTATGTTCCAAAGAAGACAGTAACCTGTTCTGGAAAATCTTCTGAAGCTTATTCTTCTGATGGCTCCTCAAATTCAAAGAATTCTTCTTACTTTAGAACTTTTAAAGAGAGAAGAGTTTGCTTTCATTGCAATGAAGCTGGTCACATTCTAATCAATTGTCCTTATAAGAACAAGGGTAAATTGAAGACTGTTGCTTCACAACCAAAAGTGGTGAAGATTCTGAAAAGAACAGATGAGGGAAAGTCATCATTCAGTTTGGAGAAAAATATGTCCTGTCGATCTTTTGTTAAATCTTCTAGATTTAAACAACAGGATAAGTTGAAATCTAAATCATTTGTGTGTCAAGAGAAACCTGAGATTCCTCATGTTGGAATTTCAAAGGATTCTCAATCTGAAGTAAAATTGTCTAGACCACAAAGGAGAAGACGAAACAGAAAATTGAAGAAAATTTTGGAAACATCTGAACCTGATAATAATATATCAAATAATGTTTTTCAAAATAATAAAAAATTGTCTCCTTTGAAAAAGTCTGTTGGTAAAACTTCTATTCCAAAAGTTAATGATAACATTGATTGTGAATTACTAGAAGTTGTTTATTTTGATCAATCTGGACGACTCAAGACCACAATGGCTTGGGTTCCTATTTCTAACTGATTCTCGTTGTTTATGTAGGGACAACCAAGGAGGACTATCAACAATACATGGTATGTGGATAGTGGTTGCTCTCGACATATGACAGGGAATATCAAATTGCTTGAAGATGTTAAAAAGATTGATGGAGGTTATGTTGCTTTTGCGGGGAATAAAGGCGGGTACATAACTGGACAGGGAACTTTAAAGAATGATAAAGTCAAATTTGAGAAGGTGAATTACGTGGAGCAGCTGGAACACAATCTTTTGAGTGTATCACAAGTTTGTGACAAGAAGTTTTCATTCCATTTCAATGATGCTGAGTGTTATATTTTGAAACCTGGTTTTGTTATTCCTGACGAATGGATTCTCATGTAGGCCCCGAGGAGAATTGACACGTATGTCCTATACATGAGTGTCGCTACTACAACGGATTCAATTCCTACATGTTTACTCTCCAAGGCGTCGGAATCAGATTCTATTCTGTGGCATAGGAAGCTAGCTCACATCAACTATCGGAAGATGAACTACATTGTTAAGAATGATCTGGTTCTTGGTATTCTGAAGATGAAATTCTCAATTCTTGATGATTGTATTCCGTACAAGAAGGGGAAATAACGGAAGAAATCACACAAATCTAAATCGAAGAATTCTATCGTAACTCCTTTGGAGCTGCTGCATATGGATTTGTTCGGTCCGATTAGTATCAGGAGCATTGGTGGAAAATCATACTGTTTGGTAGTAACGGATGATTTTTCCAGATTTTCATGGGTTAAGTTTCTCTCTTCTACGGCTGAAACCACTAAGTTGGTACAATACTTAATCCTGGGTTTGGAAAATTTGTTCAATTTAAAGGTCAGAAGTATTAGGAGTGACAATGGCAGCGAGTTTAAGAATAGCAAGATGGGCTTATTCTGTCTACAAAAAGGGATTCATCATGAATTTAGTGCGCCATATGTTCCTCAATAAAACGGTGTTGCTGAGCGAAAGAACAGGACGCTGGTTGAAACGGCACGCACTATGCTTGCAGATTCTAAGCTTCCAGTTACTTTTTGGGCTGAGGCTGTGAATACTGCGTGTCATGTTTTGAACAGTGTCTTAACCGTCAAGCGACACAACAAGACTTGCTACGAGTTGCTGAATAATCGAAAGCCGAATCTGCATTATTTACTACCTTTTGGTAATCCTTGCACCCTGTTGAAAGTTAGAGATGTCCCAACAAAATTCAGTGCTAAGGCTATTGAAGGGATTTTTCTGGGGTATGTTGCCAATTCGACTACCAAGAGGGTTTTTAACAAAGAGACGCGCCAAGTTGAAGAATGGTGCCATATTGACTTTTCAAATCGGTCTTTACCTCAAAAGGCGATTGGACCAGATTGGGCATTTGATTATGACACATTATTCAATTCTTTTCATTTACCTTCTGATATTTCTCCTGATGAAGATGCTATCTCTATGATTCATGTCAAGATGCACAGCACAATGGCTTTCTACCAAATATAGTTCAAAATTCATCGGTTCCATCTACTTCTGCTCCCGATCCTAATGTTGCTTCTTGTTCTGGACCACAAGATTCAGAGAGTGAGGAAGACAATGTTATTTTTCAAGATTCTTCTGCTGATCCTTTGTTGGGTGATGATTCATTACCTTCGACACATGATTTGGGGGAGATTCCTACAAATTTAGACTCGGAAATTCCTATTAATCATGATTTGTCTTATCAATCTGATACAACTGGTGTTGAAGTGTTACAGGTTCCTGAGGTCGCTTCTATCAAGGAATTCAAAGATCATCCGGTGACAAATATAATCAGCAATTTACAGGATGGAGTGAAAACACGTTCTCTTGTTGACAATACTTGTTTGTATACATGTATTAAAGATTCTGGTGTTCTTGATGATTGCTCACATTCATGTTTTATTTCTCAGTTTGAACCCAAGAATTTTGAAATGGATTTAAATGATAACAATTGGATAGAGGCTATGCAGGAAGAACTTGCTCAGTTTGACAAACTTAAGGTTTGGAATCTTGTAGATCTTCCGAAGGGTGCATATCCGATTGGTACTAAATGGGTGTTTAAATGTAAGAAACATGATCGGGGTGTCGTGGTAAGAAACAAGGCAAGATTAGTTGTCCAGGGCTTCAACCAACCAGAAGGAATTGATTACACCGAGGTTTATGCGCCTGTTGCGGCTTGAAGCGATACGGCTCTTTCTAGCTTTTGCTTCTTATAAAGGTTTTAAGGTGTTTCAATTAGATGTGAAAGGTGCATTTTTATATGGAAAGGTCAAGGAGGAAGTTTATTTTTGCCAGCCGCCGGGGTTTGAAGATCCACTTAATCCGACTATGGTTTTCAAGCTTGATAAGGCCCTCTATGGTCTTCATCAGGCTCCTCGCGCATGGTATGAAACATTGTCCGCACGTCTTTTGGCAAATGATTTTATTCGTGGCAAGATTGACTTGACCTTATTCATAAAGAAATCAGGGGGAGATTACCTACTGGTGCAGATATATGTGGACGATATTGTTTTTGGCTCAACAAATGAAGGGTTATGCAAAGATTTTGAGAGTGTAATGAAGTCGAAGTTTGAAATGTCTGCTATGGGAGAGTTATCGTTTTTCTTAGGTTTACAAGTAAATCAAAAGGAAGATGGTTTCTTTATTCATCAGTCCAAGTATGTCAAAGACATCTTGAGCCGGTTCAAGATGGAGGACTGTACCCCATATGATACTCCGATTCCGGTCAATCATAAGTTGAATTCAGACTCAGATGGAAATGATGTGGATTGTCGACTTTACAGAGCAATGATTGGATCTCTCATGTACTTAACCGCTTCTAGGCCAGATATAATGTTCGCTGTGTGCATCTGTTCCAGATTCCAGGCAAAACCAAAAGAATCTCACTTAATAGCTGTAAAAAGAATCTTTCGTTATTTGAAAGGAAAACAAAGATTGGGACTATGGTATCCACATGGTTCTAACTTTGATTTCAATGCTTATACTGATTCTGATTTTGGTGGTTGTTGTTTGGACAGGAAATCTACAACAGGTGGTTGCCAGTTCTTAGGTAATCGACTTGTTTCCTGGCAATGCAAAAAGCAAACCACAGTCCCCATATCTACATGCGAAGCATAATACATCGCTGCTGTGAGTTGTTTTTCACAGATCCTGTCGATACAACAGCAATTAAGAGATTACGGTTTGAATGTCACAAAAACCCCTATGCGTATTGATAATAATGCTACAATGTCTATAACTAATAATCCTGTTAAGCACAGTAAAACAAAGCACATTGAGATTAGATATCATTTCATTCGTGATTGTGTAGAGAAAAGGTTGATTGAGCTGGTAAAGGTTCACACTGATGATAATTTTGCTGATTTGTTTACCAAGGCATTTGATCGTACCAGGTTTGAATTTCTAATCAAAATGATAGGTATGATCAATCCCGAATAAAAGTTTTTCAAAATCAGATTTTCATGGAAAATTTTGTTTTTAATTTCTTGTATTGCTTTATTACATTTCTGCATTTTAAATTTTCAGTCAAAAATTTCTTAATTTATAAAAAGTCAAAAAAAATTGAAAAATATAAAATTTGACATCATTTGAAGTTAGAGAAGAAATGATAGTACATCAGTGATTAGTTCATTTTACACGACCTTAGTAGACCTTTGATATATGTTTGATTAAACTGAGTTGATTTGATCTAAATTTCAAAGTCTGCAAAAATGAGAAATGATAGTGTTGTGCATGCTCTAATCTTGATAATCTATTTTCAAATTTGTGTATGAGTTTTGAAACTTGAATTGTCAATAGACTAAAAGCGTTTTGAAACTAATAGTAGTGTGAAAATTAAATATGATATGATTACATCTGTGATTTGAATCCATTATATGCCTGGGTGTGTGTGTAAAAGATCATTATCAGATAAAGAATTTATGGTTTTAAAGAATTTCATGAGACCAATATCGAATTATATCTTTAGCACAAATCTATTTCAGTTCACATTACTGCCCATGCCCCGAAAAACATGCAATGTTTTGTTGAACTAAATATGCTTTCAAAATCTGTTGAAACATATATTCGCCCTTGGATCAGTTAGATACATCATCTAGTCTGACTCCATTGAATCTTGTCCAGATAATAGTTGGATCCTCATACCTGAATCTGTTGATTCTCATTATACAGCTAATTCATTAGAATCTTCTGATTCTGAATCATCATGATTCTTATATCCTTTGGGATCTGCTTCTATTCTTGTGCTAAATGAGATAATTTCATCTTGAAAATTGATCTAATCTTAAAATAAACTGTATATGTCTTGAAGATAGTGCAAATTGTATTTCTGTTTGGCATATATGTGGGGTACACGATGTTTTTCATCTAAATGGTACTAAATCACATGAAATTGGAGAATAAACGCTTGTAGTTTCAAATCATATAATATTGACAAATTTAAGAATTCATGCTTTATATTTCAAATTCGGTATAAATAAAAGAGCATTTCATAACCTGATCTTATTTACTTTGAAATTTATCGCATATCATTTCAAATATTATACAAATTGAATGAGTTACAAATACTGAAAAAGATACATAAAGTACAAGATGAGTTGGATAGTTTCATATCATAGGTTACCCTTGGTTATTGCTAAAATGTGTGATGAATTACTCGGATACTGATATGATCTTCTTACTCATGATGTTCATTCAAAAATATGTGATTTTGTATTTTACATTTCAGTTTATATAGAGAAAAACTAAAAATATGTATTTTCGTTTGTACAGGTAAAAATCCAAAAATATGTGTTTCCTTTTGTATAGATAAAATTAAAAAAAAAATTTATTCTTTTATTAAATTGTTCGGGATTGGATCAAATACATGCTGCTGGCGGAAGTTCAAGACGTGACGGATTGAAAGTTGGTAAAAATTTTGATTAAGGCAAATGTTAAAGAACATTAAGTTCGCCTCTTTCGGGTGAAGCGAACTTAATATGTTCGCCTGAAATAGGTGAAGCGAACTTATTATGTTCGCCGAGGGCTTGTTAAGCGAACTTAACAAGTTCGCCTAATCAAGCGAACTTAATCTGAATAAGGGTTTAACCAGGCGAACTTATCAGTTTCATCGTCTTCTCAGATTTTCATGCGAACTTATTCAAAAATTTTTGAAATTTCAAATTACGTGGTTGTTGTGTTGTTAAACGGTTCATTCTTAATCGAAATTGGATTGCGAATCTAACCAAGGTATTTTCATTGAATTTTGTCCGATAAATCAAGAGAAAATCAAGGTTTTTGTCTCGGTTTTTGTCTCGAGTTATTTTTGCCTAAATTAAGAATATTCTAGTGTTAAATCATGAAATTGTTCATGGATATGGTCTTAGTAGTACACAGCGATTGACTTTCAATATTTATTTCAAGTTTTTATCACAGATTGAAGGATTTGTGATTTCTGGTTTGAAGTTGAATCGACAGACGGTTCAGGCGAACTTGTTCCAAGCGAACTTGTTCAAGCGAACTTGTCCAGGAGAACTTAATAAGTTCGCCTCTTGAAACACTAAGCGAACTTATTAAGTTCGCCTAGGGGTCAGAGAAGTTTTGGACTTGTGATTTTTTTTTGTGTTTGTTTTTAAAATTTTTTTTTTGTTTTGTTTTTTGTTTCAAATTTGTTGTTCATAATGTTTGTGTTTTGTTATTTGTCTAATATGTGTTTGTTGTCCAAATCTTTTTCAGATGGCTCGTCGTGTCGAATACAAGCACAACCGGGTGGCATTGTTAGATCCTAACATGTCAGAGACCATACACTTTCAAGGAATTATAGGATTTCTGAACCGCTCACGACTACGTGTTGCCTTATCTACTGATCCATATATCAGTCTAGTGTATATTCAACAGTTTTGGGACACCGTACATTCAGATACTGACGTAGAACCTCACGTTCTTCGTGCCACAGTCAACAATACTGAGATTGCTATATCTGAACACACTATTCGTGCAGCTCTTGCATTAGGAGGTGCTGCTGAAGATCCTATATCTTATCCTAATCCTTTGATCATGGGATGCTTTCAAAGAATGGGTTATCGTGGAAAACCTAATGATACTCAAGCCCGTAAAGTTGGATTGGTGGGTGAATGGAGATACTTCATACATGTGATTATTCCGTGTCTCGCTCCTCGTAAAGCCGAGACTGATGGCTTAAAGACTGCTTTACAAGCTGCAATGGTAGCTTTGACGTTGAACAAACGATTCAATTTTGCAAGATATATCTATAGGGAGATGGTCATGCAAATTACACCTGCTGAAGGTCAAGGATTTTTGATGTATCCAAGGTTTATTCAGATGATTCTAAATCATATTCTTCCAGATCTTCCACAACATCCGATAAGATTAACTTTGACGCCGATGTCTAAGCGTATCTTTACGGATTGCACTAAAGTGAAACAACAGAATCAAGCATTGATTCCAGTAAATGCTCCATTGTTTGGTCACTTAATCAATCCTGATTATGTTGAACCACCAAATGATAACTGGTTTCATCCTAATGAGTTAGCTCAAGGTGAAAATGTTCAACAACAACAACAACCACAACAACAACAACCCATTCCACAAGTACAAGTTCCCCAACATCAAGCTCAACAACAACATGTTCCCGTACAACCATAAATTCCTATTCCAGAACAAGTTCCAATTCCACAAGCTCAGGTTGATATACCTGTTAATGAGCCTGTTCTAGAAGAGGTCGTTCATGAACATGAACAAGATTTAGGAATGAATATGGATGACTTTGTTGATGATGCTGTGAAATAGCACATTCATGAAGCTGAAGGGAATGTAGTGACTGAGAATGAGTCGAGTTCTAGCTCAAGTGATACAATCCTACCTATTTCTGAAGATACCGATTCTGATGAGTCTAGAGATTTCTCTTCAGGTCATTATGAACGGTTGGCTCGTATACCTTTGGCTCATGCTGGCAAACGCCTTAAATCTACAGCCAGAAGACAACGACGAAAGTCTGTTCGGGATCCTCCTTCCAGATCAGTACTTGGTAAAAGAACGTTAATAGACGAGAGTTTGGATAGTGATTTTAATCCGGATCCTAAAGCTCCAAAGCTTATGGCTGCTTCAATTGCTGCTGCCCAATCTTCTCAAGGTATGGAAGATGCTACTTTTGTCGCTTCATTGATTGTCACACCTCCAAGTTCTAAGGAACAATCTCCTGTTCACACTCCTATTCCTCCAGTGATTCCTACTCCCAGTACTTCCGTTCCTCAATCGTCAGCTGGTCCATCTAAGCCTTCTGATTCTGAAAGGATTACTTTCCTTGAATCACAAGTGCTTGCTTTACAAACCTAGGTGGATACTCTTGTATCTAATGATACTCAATGACAGTTGGTAATCCAGACTCAAGCTACTCAGATTGCTACTATGCAAGCATTAGTATCCAAGCTTGTTGAGCTGTAACATTTCTGATTTTTAGTATCCGTATTTCAAATTCAATGTAATGCATTTCAAACCAAATTCTAGTGCACTGTTTTGTTCTATTCATACCATCAATTAAATACTATATTTCAATGTTAATCCGTAAATTTTACACGGTTATAACCTACTAAAACACTACATAAGTATCTATTTATACAAATATGTTAAAGACCAAAGTTACAAGGTCTCATGTTGAAAACTTACAGGAAACCCTAATAGGCACGGTCACGCCAAGTGCCTTGGCACGGTCGCGCGCCTTGCTTTCGAACGGTCGCGCCCGGTGCCTTGGCACGGTCGCGCCTCGTTTGGGCATGGTCGCGCCTAGTACCAGTTGAAACATAAATACAGTTTTAATCGCCCGATCGTTGAGTTCCGTAACCGATTTACACTTCATTACCATTAACGAAAGCAATAACATATTCAATTACAACAAACGTCTCAGTTTAATTCCATTAGACTCAAAAATCTCTCAAGCATTTCAAAGAAAACACAAACCCTCCTTTCGATCCGAATTCTCTCAATCAAACAACAAATTCACGCTACTCAATCCTCACTAAAACTACTGGACTCTCTGGTTTAGCCGGGATTGCAGCAGAAGACGCCGGAAGTCGTTCGCATCGTTTCCGGAACTCTTTTCTACCGAACTCTATTCGTCCATTGTCCTCCCAGGTAATTAAAACCTTTTCCTCGTTCGTTTCAGTCCATAGATCAAAAGCCCCGTATTAATTTGGGCTTCCATTATAGAAATTATCCCGAATCAGAGTCTATGTTTTATTCAAAATGGTTTAATCGATTTCGACCCTGAACATGTTGTTAATACAATTAAAACATCCCACCATACTCGTAATAATACTATAAATAAAAGCCCTATAATTTACATCACTAACAATATAAGAATCAGTCAATTCGTGTCTGATTTAGAAGAGACACGGTCGCGCTAATCATCTAGCGCAGTCGTGCCTCATGAGACGCGGTCGTGCCTACTACCAGCGCGGTCGTGTCCTCCTGTCCAGACCCAATCATGCCCTTTGGCTAATCTCAGTCGTGTCTTAGAATCATAGACACGATCGTGCCTTGCCAAGGCACGGTCGTGCCTAATGATTTAGTTAGTTAAGCCCTCTGATTGATCAACACGGTCGCGCCATGACTAGCATGGTCGCGCCCGTGGTTTGGGCACGATCGTGCCCTTCCCAGGCACGGTCGTGTGTGAGTTAAATTTTTGGCAGAATTATAATTTTATATATTTTTCAAACAATAAATATTTCTGATTAAATTACAAAATAAAAATAGTTGATTTTTATAAAAATGCATTTAATTCTATCAAATATTTAATCTTGGAATAAATAGAAAATTATCTATTTAAAGTTTATAAAAATTAAATTTACAATTATTGCTAAACCTTTCTTTTAAAAAGTATTTAAATGGTTAAGTTACATTTTATAAATAAATAAATAAAATAATGATTATTTATTTACTTTATATTTAAACAAAGACATTTATTTATTTACACTTAATTTCATTTAACACTTACAATATTTTCACAAACGATAATTATTTAATTTAATTAATTAATTATTCAAACTCAAACCTTAAACAAAATGCTTCAAAAATGTTTATTTCAAAACCTTATATTTTATTTAATACTTTTAAGTACAAATCAATGGCCTTATACACAAACTCAAATTCAACTTTAAACTTAAACTTTTGTGCACACTATTGATACAATACGCATTGTACACTAGGTTAACTTGTGCATTTCAAGGATCCTTATTCTATATAGTATCTTTGTTAGATACGCCTTCAAACCAAGTGAGTATACATAGCCCCTTTTACTCTTTTACATTTTTGGGGTGAAACATGAACACTATTCAAATTACATGTTTACATTTACACAAACAACACAAGTACAAATCCTATTTACATTCATGTGTGCAAATTTGAGCTTTATGCCCGAGTGCTATGTGTGCTAACTTTTGTGAATACTTATGTGCAATCATTAACTATTCAAGCCGACGGTTTTCAATGATAGATCTATTGAGTCTGACAAACCCACCCAGATTGGGGTGATTGATATCGACAACACAATTTGCATGCTAGTTACAAAGGTTTGATTGTACTTGGTTACACAATAGCTGCTCCCCATAAATGCCTTATTTATCATGTTATGTATGGATTTGTTTTACAAACTATATGCTATCTATATACAAACCTGTGTTATACTCACCAAATTTTAGTTGACATTATTTTATTCATGTTTCAGGTTCTAATGTGTGAGATTGGTCAAGATGTGCTACACATAGGCTTGGACTTAGCTAATATAAATAAAAGAACTCTATGTATTTCAATTTTGTTCTATCTTGGATTTGGTTGTGTTTGGATTACTTGCAATGAAATTTGACGTTTAATATATTCAATTTAGTCAACCTTGTGCTTATGAACAGTCTACATGTCCCACCCCGATGATTCTGCCATCGGTCGGGGTGTGACAGATTGGTATCAGAGCCTTGGTTATAGGGAATTAGGTTATTAGACACCTTGACCTAGACTATAACTTTAGGACACCTACCTATGCTATGTTTCATGATTACAAGTTATATGCTACATGCTATATGTTATATGTTATGTGTTACATGCTATGTGCTACATGCTTACTATGATTAGTTATTATTTTATTTGATGACTTAATTGTTAAAAATCCATGATTTATTAGTATATACTTAAATGATAAATTAAATAAACAATATCCTTTCCTATATCCTAAAACCTCATAATATTCTTATCTTCTTCTCTATCTTTATCTCTCTAAGAATGTGGAAACTTCATGAGGCTAGATGCATAAAATTTCTTTATTTCCTCGTTAAGGTTTTTAAGCTTTGTTAATTATTTGAGGACACATGCAATCTGGAAGAGTGACACCTGTATTTTGGGTTTTCTGTCTAGGAAAGCATTTCGCATAAATCCTAATCAACTGAGGGACCCGTATGCTTTCCTGGGAATTCCCGAGATGAGTGTTTACTTATAGGCTAAAGCATGTCTCCTTGAAAATTATATAAGTTTAATTAACCTTAATGTGTCATAGTATTCGAGTGATTATATCACTATTTGAGTACAATCCAAACTATGATTATCTATTTATTTTGTTATCTTATTCTATTAAATCCAAACAATTCTCATAAGTTCTTACATCTTTTATTGTCTTGTGAAAATCTATAGAATGCCTCCTCGTCGTGCTCCCGCGGCCAACACCAATACCGACATTGCTGCTATTCTTGCACAACTCGTGACACAACTCACTCAAGCTAATAGTGCCACCAATGGCAACAATGGTGGAAATGGTAGTAATAGTGGTAATGGTGGTAATGGTGGAAATGGTGGTAACAACCCATCTCAATGCACTTTCAAACATTTCAACTCGTGTAATCCTCCCAAATTCTATGGTACCAAAGGAGCTACTGGACTCCTTTAATGTTTCGAAAGCATTGAGAATACTTTTCTCAATAGTGACTGCCCCGACAACCTTCGTGTTCATCATGCCACAAGTGTCCTACAAAAACGGGCACTCACGTGGTGGAATGGGGAGAAGAGAAATAGAGGTGTGGATGTGGCAATGGCCTTACCTTGGGATGAGGTTAAAAGGCTAATGACCGAGGAATTCTGTCCTCGAAATGAAGTGAAGAAAATTGAAGCTGAGTTTTGGGATCTTGCCCAAGATAGTGGAGAAAATTTGCTTATACAACTCGGTTCCATGAGTTGAGTCTCCTCGTGCCCCACATGGTCACACTTTTGTCCCACTGCATTGAAAAGTATATTGGGGGACTACCTAGGCAAATTCAAGATACTGTCCTAGGAAGGAATCCCATAACACTTGAGGATGCTATCCGTTTGTCTGCTACCTTAACCGACAATCATGTGAAGGCGCGGACTCTTACTAAAAAGGGCACAAAGAAAGTTTCCGACATTGCAACTTCTTCCACCCACAACAAGGAAGCCACAACTGAACCCTCCTGACATAATAAGAAAAGAAAGGCTAGAAATTATGCTATGGTCACTCCTACTATGCCTGTTCACCAAGTTGCTCCTATGGTTCAAGCACCAGCCAAAAAGCCTTATGTTGGAATCTACCCACTTTGTGCCACCTGCAACTACCATCATCCCCAAAGCATCCCATGTCGCCTATGTACTCATTGTGGGAGACATGGCCATACGGTCAATGTTTGTAGGGCCAAAGCTCTTGCGGGCCAAGTCAACCCACCAAACCAACACCCAAGTGACTAATCAAGGTGCTCCCGCTATTGCAAATGGGCGTGCATGTTATGAATGTGGCAACCCGAACCATTTCCGTGATCAATGCCCAAGATTTGCCAATGCTAGACAAGGTGGAGCTCGTGGGCGTGCATTCAACATAAACGCCAACGAAGCTCAAGCCAACAATGACGTGGTCAATGGTACGTTCCTTGTAAATAGTCAATATGCCTCCATTTTATTTGATACTGGTGCCGATAAAAGTTTTGTGTCACTTAACTTTGAACCTTTACTTGCAAAGACACGATCCCAATTAGAGAAAACCTTTACCGTCGAAATAGCAAATGGTGACTCCCTTACAATTGACTACGTTATCTATGACTGCTCTTTAAAACTTAATGATCATGCATTCCTAATTAACCTTGTTCCAATGCCACTAGGAAGTTTTGATATCATCATAGGCATGGATTGGCTATCAAATCATCATGCCGAAGTCATCTGTTTCGAGAAGTGCATCCAAATACCTCTACCATCAGGAGAAACGTTGAGAGTCTTTGGTGAAAAGCCTTGCAAAGGGCTTAAATTAATGTCATGCACTACTGCTCAAAAGTACTTACGAAAGAAGTACGTGGCCTTTTTGGCCCATATCGTTCAAAAGGATGTCTAAAAGAAGAGTATTCAAGACATCCCCATTATCCGAGATTTTCCCGAAGTGTTCCCCGAAGATTTATCCGGTCTTCCGCCCGTTTGACAAGTAGAATTTCGCATTGATCTTGTGCCTGGAGCTAACCCCGTGGCTAGAGCTCCTTACCGTCTTGCACCTTCTGAAATGCAAGAACTTGCAAGTCAACTTTAAAAGCTCTCCGACAAGGGATTCATTTATCCAAGTCATTCACCGTGGGGTGCACCCGTCTTATTCGTCAAAAAGAAGGATGGATCATTTCGCATGTGCATTGACTACCGCGAACTCAACAAGCTTACTATAAAAAACCGTTATCCTTTGCCTAGAATTGATGACCTCTTTGATCAACTTCAAGGTTCTACTTGCTTCTCGAAGATTGATCTTCGATCTGGTTATCACCAAGTCCGTGTGCAAGATGACGATATTCCAAAGATTGCCTTCCGAACAAGGTATGATCATTACGAGTTCATGGTTATGCCTTTTGGACTAACCAATGCACCCGCAGTTTTCATGGACCTCATGAATTGTGTGTGCAAACCGTACCTTGATAAGTTCGTGATCGTTTTCATCGATGACATCTTAATCTATTCCAAGACCAAATACGATCATGAGCAACATCTTAGATTGGTTTTGGATCTCTTGAAGAAAGAACAACTATATGGCAAATTCTTCAAATGTGAATTTTGGTTAAAAGAAGTTCAATTTCTTGGTCATATCGTCAACGACAAGGGTATTCATGTTGACCCTGCTAAGATCGAAACGTTTAAGAATTGGAATGCCCCGAAGACTCCCACTGAAGTTCGTTCATTTATTGGTCTTGCGGGATATTACCGTCGTTTCATCTCAAACTTCTCTAAGATTGCTGTCCCCCTTACCGCTTTGACTCACAAAGGTAAGACTTATGAATGGGGACCAAAACAAGAAGAAGCTTTCCAAACCCTCAAACAAAAATTGTGCAATGCTCCCATTTTGACTCTCCTTGATGGGAATGATGATCTAGTTGTCTAATGTGATGCTTCCAACTAAGGTCTTGGTTGTGTCCTCATGCAACGAGGCAAAGTAATCGCTTATGCGTCAAGGCAACTTAAGATTCATGAGAAGAATTATACGACGCACGATCTCGAGTTGGGTGCGGTCGTATTCTCATTGAAGATTTGGAGACATTATCTCTATGGCACAAAATGTGTGGTGTTCACCGACCCAAAAGTCTTCAACATATCTTTAACCAAAAAGAACTCAATATGAGGCAACGACGTTGGGTTGAACTCCTTAACGACTATGACTGCGAGATTCGTTACCATCCCGGCAAAGCGAATGTTATAGCCGAAGCTTTGAGTCGAAAGGACCATGTTATGCTTCATTGTGCCCGAATTCAAACCGATATTCAAATCTGCATCTTAGAAGCTCAACACGTCTCAGTCACCGAGGGTAACATGTACGAGGAAATGTCGTGTGGTGTTGAACTTCTGCTTGAATCAAAACCCAATGGCTTACTTTATTACTTGAACCGTATTTGGGTTCCCGATAGCGATGATCTCCGTACCTTTCTCATGAACGAGGCTCACAAGACTCGTTATGCTATTCATCCCCGTGCGGATAAAATGTACCAAGATCTTCGCCAACAATATTGGTGGCTCGGTATGAAAAAGGACATTGCTCACTATGTTGCCAAATGTCTAACGTGTTCCAAAGTCAAAGCCGAACACCAACGTCCTTCCGGATTACTTGAACAACCGGAAATTCCCGTGTGAAAATGGGAGAACTTAGCCATTGATTTTATTACCAAACTCCCTCGCACCTCGAGTGGTTATGATAGCATTTGGGTGATCATTGATCGTCTCACCAAATCTGCTCATTTTTGCCCATCCTTGAAGACTATCGGGTTGAGAAACTAGCCCGAATTTACATCGATGAAATTGTGAGCCGTCATGGTGTTCCCTTGAACATAATATCCGATAGAGATCCACGGTTCACTTCTCAATTTTGCCAATCTCTCCAAACTGCTCTTGGCACACGATTGGATTTGAGCACGGCTTACCATCCTCAAACTGATGGTCAAACCGAGCAAACAATCCAAACTCTTGAAGACATGCTTAGAGCTTGTGTAATCGATTTTGGTGGCAATTGGGATTCACATTTACCCCTAATTGAGTTCTCCTACAATAATAGCTACCACACGAGTATCAACATGGCTCCATTTGAAGCTCTCTATGGTCGCAAGTGTCGTTCTCCTATCTGTTGGAACGAGATTGGTGAAACACAAATCACCGGTCCCGAGCTAATTCAAGAAACATTTCGACAAGATTATCTAAATTCGTGACAACTTTCGAGTAGCGAGAAGTCTGCAAAAGAGTTATGCCGACAAACGTCGAAAACCCTTGGAATTCCAAGTCGGTGACCTTGTTCTTCTTAAGGTGTCCCTGTGGAAGGGTGTGATCCGCTTTGGAAAGAAAGGCAAATTAGCCCCTCGCTATATTGGTCCATTCAAAATCCTTGAAAGGATTGGGAAAGTGGCTTACAAAATCGAGTTACCTCCATCTCTTGGCAATGTGCATCCTACATTTCATGTATCTAATATGAAGAAATGTCTCGCTGATGAGAATCTCCATATATTGCTTGATGACGTGCACATTGATGAAACGATGCACTTCGTTGAGAAACCGGTAGAAATTATGGATCGTGAAATCAAGCAACTCAAGCGAAGTCGTATTCCTATTGTCAAAGTTCGTTGGGAGTCTAAGCGTGGTCCTGAATTCACTTGGGAACGAGAGGACCAAATGAAGCTCAAGTACCCCCACCTTTTTACTGATGCCGTCACTTCCTCTAACTAAATTTCGGGACGAAATTCCCTCAACATGGGGAGACTGTAACATTTCTGATTTTTAGTATCCGTATTTCAAATTCAATGTAATGCATTTCAAACCAAATTCTAGTGCACTGTTTTTTTCGATTCGTACCATCAATTAAATACTATATTTCAATGTTAATCCGCAAATTTTACATGGTAATAACCTACTAAAACACTACATAAGTATCTATTTATACAAATATGTCAAAGACCAAAGTTACAAGGTCTGACGTTGAAAATTTACAAAAAACCCTACCTGGCACGGTCGCGCGCCTTGCTTTGGAACGGTCGCGCCCGGTGCCTTGGCATGGTCGTGCCTCGTTTGGGCACGGTCACGCCTAGTGCCAGTTGAAACGTAAATACAGTTTTAATCGCCCGATCGTTGAGTTCCGTAACCGATTTACACTTCATTACCATTAACGAAAGCAATAACATATTCAATTACAACAAACGCCTCTGTTTAATTCCATTAGACTCAAAAATCTCTCAAACATTTCAAAGAAAACACAAACCCTCATTTCGATCCGAATTCTCTCAATCAAACAACAAATTCACGCTACTCAATCCTCACTAAAACTACTGGACTCTCTGGTTTAGCCGGGATTGCAGCAGAAGACGCCAGAAGCCGTTCGCATCGTCGCCGGAACTCTTTTCTACCGAACTCTATTCGTCCATCGTCCTCCCATGTAATTAAAACCTTTTCCTCGTTCGTTTTAGTCCATAGATCAAAAGCCCCATATTAATTTGGGCTTCCATTATAGAAATTATCCCGAATCAGAGTCTATTTTTTATTCAAAATGGTTTAATCGATTTTGATCCTGAACATGTTGTTAATACAATTAAAACATCCCACCATACTCGTAATAATACTATATATAAAAAGCCCTATAATTTACATCACTAATAGTATAAGAATCAGTCAATTCGTGTCTGATTTGGAAGAGACACGGTCGCGCTAATCATCTAGCGCAGTCATGCCTCATGAGACGCGGTCGTGCCTACTACCAGCGCGGTCGTGTCCTCCTGTCCAGACCCAATCATGCCCTTTGGCTAATCTCAGTCGTGTCTTAGAATCATAGACACGATCGTGCCTGGCCAAGGCACGGTCGTGCCTAATGATTTAGTTAGTTAAGCCCTCTGATTGATCAACACGGTCGCGCCCTGACTAGCATGGTCGCGCCCATGGTTTGAGCACGATCGTGCCCTTCCTAGGCACGGTCGTGTGTGAGTTAAATTTTTGGCAGAATTATAATTTTATATATTTTTCAAACAATAAATATTTCTGATTAAATTACAAAATAAAAATAGTTGATTTTTATAAAAATGCATTTAATTCTATCAAATATTTAATCTTGGAATAAATAGAAAATTATCTATTTAAAGTTTATAAAAATTAAATTTACAGTTATTGCTAAACCTTTCATTTAAAAAGTATTTAAATGGTTAAGTTACATTTTATAAATAAATAAATAAATAAAATAATGATTATTTATTTACTTTATATTTAAACAAAGACATTTATTTATTTACACTTAATTTCATTTAACACTTACAATATTTTCACAAACGATAATTATTTAATTTAATTAATTAATTATTCAAACTCAAACCTTAAACAAAATGCTTCAAAAATGTTTATTTCAAAACCTTATATTTTATTTAATACTTTTAAGTACAAATCAATGGCCTTATAGACAAACTCAAATTCAACTTTAAACTTAAACTTTTGTGCACACTATTGATACAATACGCATTGTACACTAGGTTAACTTGTGCATTTCAAGGATCCTTATTCTATCTAGTATCTTTGTTAGCTAAGACTTCAAACCAAGTGAGTATACATAGCCCCTTTTACTCTTTTACATTTTTGGGGTGAAACATGAACACTATTCAAATTACATGTTTACATTTACACAAACAACACAAGTACAAATCCTATTTACATTCCTGTGTGCAAATTTGAGCTTTATGCCCGAGTGCTATGTGTGCTAACTTTTGTGAACACTTATGTGCAATCATTAACTATTCAAGCTGACGGTTTTCAATGATAGATCCATTGAGTCTGACAAACCCACCCAGATTGGGGTGATTGATACCGACAACCCAATTTGCATGCTAGTTACAAAGGTTTGATTGTACTTGGTTACACAATAGCTGCTCCCCATAAATGCCTTATTTATCATGTTATGTATGGATTTGTTTTCCAAACTATATGCTATCTATATACAAACCTGTGTTATACTCACCAACTTTTAGTTGACATTATTTTATTCATGTTTCAGGTTCTAATGTGTGAGATTGGTCAAGATGTGCTACACATAGGCTTAGACTTAGCTAATATAAATAAAAGAACTCTATGTATTTTAATTTTGTTCTATCTTGGATTTGGTTGTGTTTGGATTACTTGCAATGAAATTTGACGTTTAATATATTCAATTTAGTCAACCATGTGCTTATGAACAGTCTACATGTCCCGCCGCGATGATTCCGCCATCGGTCGGGGTGTGACATGAGCGTCTTGATGCTCAGGGGGAGTTGAGGATACGTGATGCATGTCATACTGAGTCTATTCAGCGACATGATGATGAAGACAATGATCCTTTGGGTAATATTCAGGGTGATCGTCAATACGCTGACGTTGATCCTATTTCTAAAGTTCAGGGGGAGTCAACATCACAATCAATTGATGGAAATAAAGATACTTCTAGAGATAATGATGAAGAAATTTTATTATTGGAGTTCTTTGCTGAGTCTGAGGAGGAAGAAGCTGAAAATATAGCATGTCTTGATGACATAGATGATTTATTCAATGACATAGAAGATGATGTGTCAGATACTGAGATAGAAGAAGGGGAGATAGTGGAGATAAAGATTGAGAAAAGTCAAGACAAAGTGATTTATGAAGGCTATGATGGTCTTAATGTACCTTATAACTTCATCCTAGATGATGTTATTCCCGAGTTTAATTATGAAGGAGCAACAGATTCTATGGACTCATTTGAAGACATCACACTGCCTGAAGATATTGCTAATTCTAAGATTGATACTGATGAAGAAAATCTTCAATCCAATCCAGATGCTGAAGCTAATACTACTCACACTGAGTCTCCAAAGGTTAATGAAGAACCTGTGATGTACAGAAATACAGGTATGACCAGAGAACAGTGGAGAGAAGTAGTGAATAGTTGGATGAAGGTGCTACCCAAGTCTCCAGCACAACCTGCTCAGAAAGAAAATTATGTGAATAAAGAGAGGTGTGTAGGAAGAATTATAACTTGGTTTTATGACAATGACATAAAACTATTTGCTATCAAAAGATCTGATGGTGTGTAGAACCAAAGACTGATTGCTACCAAATTATTCTAAGTACAAATGCTGCTGATAGGCTTATCAGCAGCATTCAACACATATAGCTGCTGATAGGCTTATCAGCAACATTCAACACATATGGCTGCTGATAGGCTTATCAGCAGCATTCAACACTTGTTGCTGCTGATAGGCTTATCAGCAGTGTTCAACACAAGTTGCTGCTGATAGTCTTATCAGCAGCATTACTCTCATATCTGCTGCTGATAGCTTTATTCACTGAAGACCAAACGTTGCAGCTGACTATCCATGTGAAGCACCTCTGACACCTTTTTGCAAAAGCAACTGCCACACTCCAAGCAGAAGGAACCTCGCTGGTGCAACCAATAAAGGACAATGACGCGCTTCTCCAAGCATGCAAACAATGATGCCTAAGAAGACGTTTCAGTAAAGTTATCTAGATTAGCCTTTGCGTGTAATTTAGATTAATAAACAAGATCAACGGCTTGTGTTAGATCTGATCCTTAGAATCAAGGGTCTGTCTTGATTCTAAGTTATTATAAATACTGTGTAAACACTTCATTGTAAGTGTGTCTTTTATGTGCTTGCTGTGCTTTCATAGTGCTTCTTGATAGTGTTTTACTTGTAAACTTGTAATCTCAGAAGTTTAATAGAACAGTGCATTTATCAGTATTCTTGCTGTTTACTTGTTTACTTTGTTGGTTGTTATTGTTTTTGCCAATATCAACTAGAATAGAATCACCTTGTAATCTTACGATCCTACAAGTGGTATCAGAGCTTTGGCTCAAGATTAAACAAACTAACATTTGTTTAATCACTTTCTGATTCTATTCAAAACTCTATTCTTGATCAAGTCACACAAAACAAAATGGCACAAAGTCATGGATCTGAAGACATCGGCAGTATCAACCGACCACCGAGGTTGGTGTCTGGGGAGGACTATGATATGTGGAAGAACCGTATGGTAAGCTTCTTCTTCTACCATGAATACGGAATGTGGAAATCCATAAGGGATGGACCTTATGTTCCCATGGTGGCCTCTGCTGACTTCGGAGGACCACTAGTTCCTAAGGAACCCTCCAAGTATTCTGAAGAAGACATCAAGAAAATGGAGGTGGACTTCAAGGCATTAGGAGCTATCCAAATGTGCCTTCCAAATGAAGTTTTTCACAATTTCAAGGCTCACAAAACTGCAAAGGAATTATGGGGAGCCCTGGAAAAGATGTTTGCTGGATCTGAGGTGGTCAAGGAGAACAGACGTGACATTCTCAAGCAACAGTATGAAAACTTCGTCTGGAAAGAAGGTGAGTCACTAACAGTTTTATATAACAGGTACACGTACCTGGTTGGAGAACTGTAGTGCTCCAAGGTAAAGCTGGAGAATGAAGACATTCTCAAGAAGTTCATAAGATCTCTTCCTAGTTGTTAGACATTATATACAGTGTCCATCAGAAGAACAGAGAATCTGAAGACTCTTCAGATGACTGAGCTCTTTGGCATGCTCAAAACCTATGAATTAGAAATGATTCAAGCTAAAGAAAGGAGCTCCAGTTATCAATCAGCTACCACTTCCTCCACCACCACCTCAGCGCTTCACTCTAATCATTCTGGTCCTAGTGCAAGCAACTACTATCCTCCCATTGTTACTCATCCTCAAACACCAACTGCTTCACAATCCAACTCATCACCATTTCTTCTTAAGGCACCTCCTCAACAGCCAACCTCTACTGCTTTTGTCTCTGACAACTCAAGCAGCATGTACTTCATAAAGGAGGATCTGGAATGCTTTCATCCAGATGATCTTGAATAAATGGATATTCAGCACTCATATGCCATGCTCTCCCTCAGAGCAAAAAGGTTTTATTCTAGAACCGGGAGATCAGTTCCAAGCAACAACTCAAACACCAGAGTTGGGCTTGATAAAAGCAAGATCCGATGTTACAACTGTAACCAAATGGGTCACTTTGCTAGGGAGTGCAAGGCAACTAAAGCTAATCAGGGTGCCAGCCATCAAAGACAAGCTTACCAAGGTCAGCCCAGGCAGCAGCAAGGAACTCTTCCAGCACAAACTGCAGCCTGTGCAAATGTTGGAACTTCAGACTTTGACTGGAGTTTTCAATATGAAGATGTTCCTGCCTCCAACCAAGCACTTATGGCAGACAATGCTGAAATACCACCTCAGGTATTTGAACATCTTTGCTCTCAAGCTTACATTGACAAAGTTTTAGGTTATAGAAAGCATAACCAAAATCTGATAGATCAAAATGAAGAGTTTCATCAAATGAAGTCTGAATTCAAAAAGGTCGAAGATACTTACAAAGAAAAAATTAACTGCCTTAAGAAAGAGATTTCTTCATTAAAACATGAACAAACCAATCTAGAAACTCAGATTGATGATCTATTAGTAAAACTTAAAGCTACCAGAGCTGAACTGGCTGAACAGAAAGTTCATGTTGAAAAATATGAATTTTCATCTAAAAAGTTACAAAGATTGTTAGATATTCAAGTCCATGAAAGGGTAAAAACTGGACTTGGATATCATAGTGACGAGTACCAGACAGTTCCTCCTCCTGCTGATTATGTTGCCATTCACCAACCAAGCTTTAATATTGCAAACCTTGACATGGTAAACCGAAACCTTGATCCTTCAATGGATGCATGTTTTGTGGAAGACTGCTTCAGAATCTGAGTCAACCTGCTCAGACCACTGTGAAACTAGTGCAGTCCCATCTGCTCCTTTCTCTGAAGCCGGTTGTCATGTTGTTACTCCAACCATTCTAGCTCCCATCCCATTCAAACAAATAAAGATTAGCTATCCTCCAGGTGGAAGAAAGCTAATCATTGAAAAGGGAGAGACATCAGGTTTCACCAACCCCAAATCTCAGTCAAAGTCAAAGGCGTTTGATATTTCTCATACACCTGGAGAAAAAGGTCCATATGTTCAAAGGACACTAGAAGAAGCCACATTTGAACATAACAAAGCTCATCCCTGGAACTTCAAAGATTTGTTTCAAAATAAGAACTATGTGGACTCTCACAGGGACAAGATAGCAATATCATGCTTTGTGTGTGGCAAATACAATCACACTACCAGCACCTGCTTTCACTACCGTGAACACCAAAGAAACTCAAAGCAGCATGCCTTTGAGAAAACAAACAGAAACAAACAGGTGAGAAGCTATGATGCAAAGGCAACAAAGTTCAGAGAATCTCTATCCCCTCAAAGAGTGAAGATGCAGAAACCTCAACAAACTTGCATCATATGTGGGGAATCAAACCACTTTGCTGCAACATGCAAGTTCAACCCTTTTAACCAAGTTGTAAATCGTTCATCTGTGTTCAACCCATCAGCAGCAAACAAAATCGCTGTTGATAGAGTAAAGTCCAGGAAACCAAAGGCAAAGCATTCAGCAGCAAAAGTCTCTGCTGCTGACAAAGCACAATAAAAAACAACGACGTCAGTAGCAAAAGTATCTGCTGCTGACAAAGCAAAATCCAAAACAAAGCTTCCAGCAGCAAAAACAGCTACTGCTCCAGCAAAGCCTTCATCAGCAAAATGGGCTGTGAATAAGCCAGAATTGTCAGCAACAACATTTTCTGCCGACAATGTAAAGAAAGCTAGAAAACCACCAGCACAGCAATGGAGGGCCAAACAATCTCCAAGCATAACAAATGGTTCCATTGACTGCAAGCTTGCTGACAATGGCAAGTTAGCAACGATTATCTACAATGCTGCAAGCTACAATGTTCCTCCCACTAATTAGATATTTCCCATTTGCAGGGACAGCCAGGCAACAAACACAATACTTGGGTGGTAGATAGCGGCTGTTCCAGGCACATGACAGGCAACAGGTCCATCCTCTCCAACTTCAGACATTTCAATGGAGGATATGTTGCCTTTGGGAGTGACTCAAAAGGTGGATCTATCACTGGACAAGGAACTGTGTCCAATGAAAGGATGAGTATTGAAAGAGTCAACTATGTTAAAGAACTTGACTTCAATCTCATGAGTGTTTCCCAAGTATGTGATCAAAAGCATTGGATGCTCTTCACTGACAAAGAATGTTTTGTGTTAGCTCATGGTCTATCTAAACCCCCTCCAGAGAAGATTCTCCTAACTGCTCATAGAAAGGACAACTTATATGTGCTTGACATGAATGAAGCCACTCCATCCGGTAGTGTTTCATGTTTTCTGTCAAAGGCATCAGTTGATGAATCCGCTCTTTGGCACAGGAGGTTAAGCCATGTTAACATCAAAACAATCAATAAATTAGTGAAGGACAATCTTGTCAGAGGGCTTCCTGACAAAGAATTCCAGCTAGACGATCACTGCATTGCCTGCTTGAAGGGAAAACAACACAAGAGTTCCCATAAGCCCAAGACATTGAACACAAATGACACCCCTCTCCAGCTACTGCATATGGATCTCTTTGGTCCTACGAATGTCATGTCAATGGGCAAAAAGTCCTACTATCTAGTGATAACTGATGACTTCTCCAGATTCTCATGCGTATTCTTCCTAAGAACAAAAGATGAAACTGCTGAGATTCTCAAATCCTATATTCTTAGGGTAGAGAACCAAAGCAATCTGAAGGTAAAGATCATAAGGTGTGATCAGAGAACAGAGTTCAAAAATCACACTTTGAATAGTTTCTGTGAGAGCAAGGGCATTGAAAGGCAATACAGTGCTCCAAGAACTCCTCAACAAAATGGGGTTGCTGAAAGAATAAATAGGACTCTGATTGAATCAGCAAGATCTATGCTGGCTGACTCAAAGCTGCCACTTACTTTCTGGGCAGAAGCAGTAAGCACAGCTTGTTATGTGCAGAATAGAGTCCTTATTGTTAAGCCTCTCCAGAAAACACCCTATGAACTATGGCTCAAAAGAGTTCCCTACATTGGCTTCCTGAAGCCCTTTGGATGTCCATGTACCATCCTCATCACACTCGGTGCAAAGTCTGATGAAGGTTACTTTGTGGGTTACTCCTCTCAATCAAAGGCCTACCGAGTGTTCAATTCTAGGACTAGGATTATGGAAGAATCCGCTAATGTGGAATGCAGGGAACATGTTGTATGTGAACAAGGCAAAGGTCCTAACTGGCTCTTTGATATAGACTCCTTCACCCAGATATTTGAGCCTCTCATCTTCTCAAATATGGAGTGTTCTCCTTCAAAATCAACATCTTCTGCCTCAGCCTCTTCTACTGACTGATTTTCCCAGTCCCTACATCAGGATGAAAAAACCATCCATTGATCCTCCATCAGTGGCAGAAGCTATTGAAGCCAGTACAGGTGAAGCCGGTACTTCCAACACCACAAGCAGAAATCTCTCTGACCAAGAAATCTGTAATGAAGCCTCCTTAATCCATGCTGAAGAGGCCTCTGATGCTAATACTGCTGACAATGTGGAACACAATGATCGGAACCCCCAAGCTCCTCTCCTCACAACTGAAGACAATCCTGATCTAAACCAAAGCAATCTTGAAGAGGGAATACGGCTGGATGTGATACCAGCACAGAGAATAAACAAAGAGCATCCTCTGGAAAATATCATTGGCCAAGTCCACACAGGTATCCAGACAAGAAGTAAGTCTCATGAAGCCAACATTTGTTTGTTCTCTTGCTTTCTATCTCAGGTGGAACCCAAGAAGATTGATGAAGCTCTCAAGCACAACAGCTGGATTGAGGCAATGCAGGAAGAATTGCTACAGTTCAAAAGACAAGATGCTTGGAAGCTTGTTGATCTTCCACCTGGTCAAACAGCCATTGGAACAAGATGGGTTTTCAGAAACAAGCAAGATGAAAGGGGCATCGTGGTCAAGAACAAAGCCAGACTGGTAGCTCAAGGTTACACTCAAGAAGAAGGCATTGACTATGATGAAGTCTTTGCTCCTGTTGCCCGTCTGGAAGCCATCAGAATCTTTCTGGCATATGCAGCATCCAAAAACTTTATGGTCTATCAAATGGATGTGAAGAGCGCCTTTTTGTATGGCAAGATTGGTGAAGAGGTCTATGTCAAATAGCCTCCAGGCTTTGTGGATCCTGCACATCCAAATAAGGTCTTAAAACTGGACAAAGCTCTCTATGGCTTACACCAAGCCCCAAGAGCCTGGTATGAAACTTTATCTGGATATCTACTTAGCAACAACTTCAGAAGGGGGGCCATTGATCAGACACTTTTCATCAAAGATGAAGGGGGAGAAATTTTGTTGTTCTAGATTTATGTTGATGACATTATCTTTGGATCTACAAGAAAGAAGCTCTGCAAAGACTTTGAAGTTCTGATGCATTCCAAATTTGAAATGAGTTCAATGGGTGAACTAAATTTCTTTTTAGGACTTCAAGTCAAACAAGTACCAAATGGAATCTTCATAAGTCAATCCAAGTATGTAAAAAGCATCTTGGAGAGGTTCAAAATGGCTGACTGCTCTGCTGCAAGAACTCCTATGCAAGTGCACCATCAATTATCTCCGGATAAAGAAGGACAAGACACTGATCAACATCAGTACCGAGCAATGATAGGGTCTCTCATGTATCTCACTGCCTCAAGACCAGATATCATGTTTGCAGTTTGTCTCTGCGCAAAATTTCAAGCAGCTCCAAAAGTGTCTCATCTTCAAGCTGTCAAAAGGATCTTTAGATACCTAAAGAGAGCTCCAAAACTTGGGCTATGGTATCCAAAGAATGGAAATGTCAATCTCTATGCCTACACTGACAGTGACTATGGGGGATGTAACTTGGATAAAAAGTCCACATCAGGGGGATGTCAATTTCTTGGAGGAAGGCTCATCTCATGGCAATGCAAAAAGCAAACATGTGTCTCCACTTCAACAGCTGAAGCAGAATACATTGCAGCTTCAAGCTGCTGTGCACAGGTCATCTGGATCCAAAATCAAATGCTTGACTATGGAATGACCTTCATGCAGACTCCAATTCACATTGACAACATGAGTGCAATCTCTATCACGAATAATCCAGTGCAGCATTCCAAGACTAAGCACATCGACATCAGGTATCACTTTATCAGGGATCAAGCTGAGAAAAAGAGAATTGTCCTATCCAAGGTTCACACAAATGAGCAATATGCTGATTTGTTCACTAAACCTTTTGATGAAGCAAGATTTCGATATCTAGTTGAATCAATTGGCATGATGAACTTTGAATAAGACATGTCTCAATTTTTATCCTTCCTTGTAAATATGTCTATGTTTTTGTTCTTAATAAAAGGTTATAGTCAGCAGCACTTTTTCACTGCTGACAGATTTACTCTTCAGCAGCAAAGTCTTTGCCACTGATTGCTTTAAGTTATCAGCAGGAACAAGTTTCCTGCGGATAGCTTTAAGGCGGTCAACAGCAACCTTTTTGCTGCGGAATGAATACAACAGTCAGCTACTACCAAATCTGCTGCTGAAAGACTTCACTATCTGCAGCAACCAAGTTTGCAGCGGATAGCACACCATCGGCAGCAACCAAGTTTGCTACTGATGGGTAAAACAAGTCTACATTAACTTTTAACCGCAGTAAAAACTACTCTCAGTCTTTACCATGACTGCTCGAGTGCTTTACAGCTGTAACAATGAAAAGTGAAACAGGTTGTACTGTACAAGTGAAGTTGCTTTTTCTTCGTCTGCCGTTATATCACACTCTCAAACGTTCCCACCACCTCTTTATTTTCAATTTCAAACACTAACCTCCCATCACTTTCTCTCCCGTCCCCACAGCATTCAAAGCCCTCCATAATCAACCACCATTCAAACACCCTTCTCCCTTCCCTCCAAATCTATAACAATGGCAGGCGCAAACAAAAACAACCCCAACGACAAGTTTTCCCCATATCACAACCTCACTGCATACCTAATAAAGGGCAAGAAATCCAAAGGTTTCGATGATATGATCGACTTCCTTTGTCGGTCCAAAATCCACCATGCCCTAACAGTTAACCCAACCATCTATACTTCCCACATGGAAGATTTTTGGAGCACAGGCGTGTATTCTACTGACCAGGGCACTCCCCAAATCAGAGGCACAGTAGACGGCAAGGAGACGATTATCACTGAAGCAAAGCTCCGCCAACACCTCAAGCTTCAGGATGAAGGGGACGCCACCTCTTACCAAAGAGACGTATACATGAGGAACTTTGTATCCATAGGGTACACTGGGAATCAAACAGAGTATACGATAGAGAAGGCACTCATGGGTCCCAAATGGAAGTATCTCTGCCACACTCTTCTCCAATGCATATCCCAGAAGAGGAGTGGCTGGAACCAACTTAGCTTCGGACTCGCGTCGGCAATTCACGGTATGATAACTGGGGAGGGTTTCAATTTTTCTCACCTCATTCGTGAAGGTTTGCGATACAACCTTCAAGAAGGGGTGAAATCACAGTTCTTCATGTACCCAAGATTCTTGCAGGAAGTGTTCAACATTGAGCACCAAGATCTTTCAAAAACTGCAAGAATCTACTCAATTCTGGGACATAAGAACAACATTTTTCAAAGCATGAGAACAGTTTCATCAAAGTTCTCAGGGGCCGATGTTCCATTGTTGTCTACAATGTTGAACACGCAAAGTGCCCAGGGTGATAGTTCAGCAAACCCAGCTGATACTGATCCCACACCCTCCACCTCACTGCCACAAACTCAAACTACTGTTTCCCTTGATCGAACCCATGTGCATTCTACTGAGGATGCACAGGCACATACATTACTCACCCACAGTTTGATTGCTCAACCGGAACACAGGGCCCCGATTGCAGCCAAGTATACAAGGAAGAGGGGCAAGAGAACTCCTTCTTCTCTTGCCTCCAAGGCCCAAACCCAAGCTAACATCCCTCACTCAAAATCACAACATTCTAGTGAGAATATCATAAGGGAAAGCCACATTGTTAGGGAGACTCCTTCGGAAGTCTCTCTATTAGGATTAGGATCACTTCCCGGATCCATAGAACAGCCCTTTGAGCCATTCCTATCTTCGTTGAACTTAAGTGTTGAGGAACCTGACCAAAGTGATGTAACTTCTCCAACTACCACTATCAAGGAGGTACTGATTGGTCTTGCTTCCGAAACACCAAACCCAAGTTCTTCACCCTTGAAGGTCCACTCTGGGAGTAATGATGGAGTGGATGTGGAAGAGGCTGTCACTACTGCTGGTCCATCAACTGACCAGGAGGACAGTGACAACATCTATAAGACCTCAACCACGGAAACTCATGGTGAGGGTGTTTCCTTGGAAACTCCCCTCACTGAGAGGAATCCCAGGTGCCAAGAAACCACGGGTGATGGGGATGCTGAGGCTCGGCCTACGGCCCCATCTGTGTCCAAGGATTCCACAACTGTGGATGAGGACAGACTGAAACTTCATAACTTGGAATTGACGGCCAGGGTGGCTATGCTAGAGGCTAAAATGTCCAAATTAAGACACCAAGTCGCTATGCATGAAGCCCATAAATGCCCAACTTTAGCCACTCCCTCTCTTGTATCAGTAGGCACCCAAACTGATGCTTACCTGTCTACTGATGCAACCAAAAAGGGGGAGATAGTTTCTATGGAAGAAGATTCAGACAGTCTTGACGACTGGATTCAAGAGCAGCTTGTACTTCAAAGCTCACTATTCAAGCCAGCTTTTGTCCAAGTTCATGACTTGCCAGTCCCAGATAACGAAGACGAAGAGACATCTGAAGACTGGAAGTTGGTCGTCAGGGCTGTCGATGAAATGCTGAATGATGTTGAAAACACAGAACAAACAAATACATCATTCAGCATCCTTCCTGAAGCAGCAACCATCATTGGTCAATCCTCAACCCCCCAACTATTCAGATCATCAAAGAAGCTAGAATTTGACTCCATTCTAGCTTGGGGGTATGATGGATCAGCTGAGAGGTTTTGGATTGGATGGGAATTCAGCAGAGTAGAAGAGCTGAACTGGAACTCTCTCAATGCCCTCCAAGTCCTACAGCTATACGTATCAAACTGCATCAACAACTCAGCAGATCTCTCAGCAGAACTTGCCATTGGCAGGTTCTATGACCTGATGGAGGATAATCTACCCAGGCTCCAAAGATTCCTACAAGCAGCACATCGGGTAGCTTATCCTGAATCCTCGGCGGCCACAGAAAGGAGACTGACTCCTAGCAACCTTGAAATAACAAGGAGCAGTCTTCTCACTGAAATAGAAATTCTGGGCCTTCGAAGATTCTTGTATGCCTTCCTGGTCAAGGACTTGGACGTGCTAGGTTGGGTGAGCACTAAGTCCCTTGACCACACTCTTCTGCTCAGCAACGGCTCCTCTCTCATCATCAACACCAGGAACATCCTTCAGCTGCCCTCAGACTTCCTATTCAAGATTTTTCAGCTCAGAGCCAACATCTGCAATATTAACTCACTGGAGAGCCAGGCAATGATGGTCATCATCAAAGCCCATCTTGAAAAAGAAGGACTGATTCCTTAGGAAGAGACTGTGTCAACTTCTGATACTGACTCCAACTCTGATACTCCACAAGTTGACATCACATCTGCAGCTTTTGGCACAAGATCTTCCATCAGGGATCAACTGAGGGAAATAGAAGGTCCTGAGTGTCAACTTGATGAAGACAGTGACCGTCCCTTTTCAATTCCTCAACAGGCCAATGAAGCTGAGGCAGAGATCCCAATAGCTGCATCATCATCTGCTGTTGTGATCAGTGAAGCTGAAGCAGAGGCACCCAATGTAAACAAAGGAAAGGGAATCATGACTGATGAAGATGAAGAGAGGCTGCTAAAAGAGAAAAGAGACAGGGAATAGAAAAGAAGAAGAAGAAGAGAAGAAGAGGAGATGGCTGAAAGAAAAACAACCATTCTCCTAAGAGAACAAACCATCCAGCTGTATGCTAAACAACTGGATGAGCTAAAAAGAAAGATTCCTGCAGTTGACCAGATTGAAGAAGATGCAGCTCTTGCTCTTCAACTGCAGGAACAATTCAATAAAGAAGAAGAAGACTTGGAGAAGAAGAAGAACGAAGAAGCTAAGTTCAGAATAACTGATTCTGAATTAGCAAAAGAATTAAGGGAGGAGTGGACTGAAGCTCTGATCTCTCAAGGTGAGGATGCAGACTACCTTGAGAAACTTTCAAACAAAGAGATTTACAGAGCCTTCATGGGTCAGTAGGGTCAATTGGCTAGCAAGAAAAAGGCTGAAGAAGAAGAAAAAGCCAAGCTACAGTCCAAGAAGACCATTGCACTGAATAAAAGAACCCATGAAGAAAGGAAGGTCATGATTGACTTCCTTAAGGATAGAGGAGATAGTGGAAAGAGGCTAGGTCCCATGAATTTCATGAACCTGCAAGCCCTCTACTTCAAAGTTAAAAAGGATGAGGAAGAAAGACTAGGGAATAAGGCCTCCAAGAAAAGGGTACTTATCAAAGAAGAAGAAAAACCAAAGACAAAGAAACCCAAGCCTTCTCCCTCACCTACCTCTTCCTCAGTCCATCATTCTTCCACTCTCCTCCCCAAACCTTCCACTCCTCCACCCAAAAAGTCCAAATCATCCCACCCAGCTCCCACTCATCAACAACCTCCCTTAAAGAAATCCAAATCCTCATCTGAACCTGAAGACTCAAGAAACATAGTTGAATGGGTCTACAATCCATAGGATCAAAGGTTTGAGATCTTCAGGGGGAGAACTGAAAGAAGAAGATCTACATACAGGTCTATTGATGAGGTTCTGCAACTACCAGATTCAGACCTAAGAAGAATTTTGGAGCTGGGTGAAGCTCATGATCCTGCAAATGAGAGTGGGAAACGTCTTGTGCTAGCAATCAAACACTACTTCAACCCTAGCAAAGATGTGATCATTAACATCAAACCACTCAAGTCCCACTCTCCATTTATATCTTGGTCCTACAACACTGATTTGGATGAGTTCACTCTGATTGATGTAAAGAAGCAGCAGATGAGATGTTCAAGCAAAGCAATCTACAAAATGCCACACAAAGACATCAAGACTCTGTCTGAACTTCCATTGAACAATCCCAGCAAGGATCCAAGAGGCTATGAGGTTGAAAGGATAGTCAGCCACATGCAAAAGCTTCAGCAACAAAGTGATTAGAAGAATTTTGATTGCATCAGTCTAGGGGGAGTTTGTAGAACCAAAGACTGATTGCTACCAAATTATTCTAAGTACAAATGCTGCTGATAGGCTTATCAGCAGCATTCAACACATATAGCTGCTGATAGGCTTATCAGCAGCATTCAACACATATGGCTGCTGATAGGCTTATCAGCAGCATTCAACACTTGTTGCTAGTGTTCAACACAAGTTGCTGTTGATAGGCTTATCAGCAGCATTACTCTCATATCTGCTGCTGATAGCTTTATTCACTGAAGACCAAACGTTGCAGCTGACTATCCATGTGAAGCGCCTCTGACACCTTTCTGCAAAAGCAACTGCCACACTCCAAGCAGAAGGAACCTCACTGGTGCAACCAATAAAGGACAATGACGTGCTTCTCCAAGCATGCAAACAATGATGCCTAAGAAGACGTTTCAGTAAAGTTATCTAGATTAGCCTTTGCGTGTAATTTAGATTAATAAACAAGATCAACGGCTTGTGTTAGATCTGATCCTTAGAATCAAGGGTCTGTCTTGATTCTAAGTTACTATAAATACTGTGTAAACACTTCATTGTAAGTGTGTCTTTTATGTGCTTGCTGTGCTTTCATAGTGCTTCTTGATAGTGTTTTACTTGTAAACTTGTAATCTCAGAAGTTTAATACAACAGTGCATTTATCAGTATTCTTGCTGTTTACTTGTTTACTTTGTTGGTTGTTATTGTTTCCGCCAATATCAACTAGAATAGAATCACCTTGTAATCTTACGATCCTACATGGTGTTCAGTACTTAAAGCCGAGGATCAAGTATTTCAATACCTTGCCAAGGTGTGAAACGAATGGATTAGCTGATGTGATAGCAAATCTGATCAAAAGAGAAGGTAGTTCGGGAAAGTATGAAAGGCTAAAGCCTCAAAGAGGAAAGAGAGTGAAGAACACAGATCACAAGACTGGGAAAGTAATCTGGAAGTACAAATTCAGACCAGTACGTGTTGTACATTGGATACCATTGAAGAAGATTCCACAAGACTTTCTTGGGAATATGAAATGGTGGTATGTCGATGTGAATAATGGTGAAGCAAGGATTGAAGACAGAGAGAATAAGGTAATTGTATGTTTCTATGATGCAATGAACCTTATCAACTTTTCAAAGAAAGATCAGAGAACACTGAGAAAGAATGAAATCATGTTCACTGATGAATGGAAAGAACAAGGGTTGCAGTACAAGCGAGTATTGGAGATATGTAGAAGATATGGAGTGCATGCAGGAAGCAGATTGCCGGATAATTGGAAAAGCTCATCATGAAGACAGAAGACTGAAGATCAAGCTATTGTCAAGGGGGAGTCTGTTAGGACATAGTTTGTAATGACAAAAGCTTTGTAATAGTTTAGATCTTATGTCTTTATGTTTTTGTATGTATTAATGTTCTAAGTATTTTTATACAAGTTGCTAGAGGTGAACTTGTTAAGTTCGCCTAGTCTAACAGAGGCGAACTTGTTAAGTTCGCCTAAGTCTATCTGAGGCGAACTTGTTAAGTTTGCTTAGTCTGTTAGAGGCGAACTTGTTAAGTTCGCCTAATGCAGGCTTGTATTCTATATATATATGTTTACAGAGTCAGTTTAGTATACAGATAGAGATTAACAGTGATCAGAATCGATTAGATTGAGTCTGTAAACTCTATTGTGAATTGGAATACAAGCATGAAGTTTATTTACGTGATTGTCTTTTATGAATGCAATCATTGATTCGTTGGATTCCGCACTCTGAGTTAACGATACGTCTTATCACGAGAACGATCTGTAGAAGTGCCATGCGGATCTAAGGCTTTGGCTACGGTATCGACGGTTATGTCTTGAATACCCATAATTGGGTTTAAATCCGAACCAATAACATGTTACTTGCTTCAATGATGGTCGTTTATGACATTTAATGTGTTTTGCGGTTTTAAATTCAAACGAATTTGGTTTAAGCATGCGGATTTGGATCAAGAACATGAATGGTTTGACTTCTAAAAGTCAACAGGAACCAATCTCATTCAAATTTGAGTTTTAAAGTCAACAGAATTGGATTTAGGTTAATTACACAACTAGTCCCTGCAGTTTTAGTTTAAATATTGATAGAATTAGTCCTTGTTGTTTCTAACATAGTTAACAGGGTTAAGAGAAAACGGAATTGTGCTAACGGAGTTAACTCTAAAAGGTCGGATGTTACATTTCATCCCCGAGGCACGACTCCCACAAAGGTTTAAAACTCCGTTGTATACTTCTTTGTTCCCTTCTTCTCACGACCCGACACCGGGTTGTTTCACCTTTGATACCATAGTTAGTACGAATTTAAAACACTACAAACACTGTGACACCTGCAAAAATAACAGAATCTAAATCCTAGATGTTGGCCTAGGCCCAACTGGGCCCAATAAAAATCCAAGCCTATTTGAGGCCCAATAAGGATCTAAGCCCGTTAGAGGCCCAAGTTGCATAATCCGAACATCAAACTAGCCATTCAGTGTCGCCTAATGACTCGTTACGCGATTATGAGAATTTAATAATAGATGTATGTACGCGATTCTGTATATTTAAACGTTTAACGCGCCAGACGTCGGTTTATAAACGGATATCTGGCAGTACGAATAATTAAGATAACAAACTATTAATATTGATTATTAATAGTTATCTAAGAAGTCCGTTTAAATAATTTCACTTGGAGTACGGATATGGAAATGCAAAACCGCGTTAGATGCGCAAATGAGCTACCTAAATAGTATAAATTCTAATAACCAATACATTGTTACGGAAAGTATTAAAATATACTTATTATAATATTATTAGAATATAATATTAATGATCGGAGTGCAAAATGTTGATTTTACCGAAGCGTTTGGAGACGCGACTGAGGGGCGTACCGGCTAGGTTGACTATTGAACGCGAAGTTTAATTAATATATATATTAAACATGTATATTATCATAAATCTCCTAATCAATTTACTTACAAAATACGAATTTAAATTTATAAAGACGCAACGAAAAGTCGGACGAGACGAGAGACGAGACGCAATGCTAATGCGCGATACTTGCTAGGAGTGCACCCACTTAAAACCCTAAGTATAAATTGTAGGTCCCTTCGTGTGTGACGGATCGTTGCATGCAAGCGGTCTACTAGTCGGACCGGGTGCGGAATACCCGTGACTAGGCGGAGAGTCTAACTAAAACAAAGTAAACCAAACACGAGAGTCACAATAAAAGCTCTTTCTATTATAAACACTCGACGGTTACAGAGAGATTACAAATTGCGTACTTAACAAACTGAGTTCGTCTAAGATATGAGTTCTGTGTACTTATCCTCTGTGAACCAAACCTATTTATACAGACCTGATGCCTGCACACTTAGCAAGTGCGCATGACCAATTGCTCTTGCGTACTTAACAAGTACGCATGGGTCTTCCTGCGTACTTGCTAAGTACGCAGGAGCTTTCTCCTGCGCACATGTAAGTGCGCAAAACACTTAGAAGAAATGCAACATACATTATGTAAAAGTAAATACAACTCGATAAACTATTACATAACGACTCTTACATACAAAGACAAATTACAGACATTAGAAATACAAACTAAGACTCTATCCAGAGTGTTGTCACAGGAAAGTGCATCAACAAACTCCCCCTTGACAACAGCTTGGGATCTTCATCGTCTTCAGTCTTCAATCTTCAGTCTTCATAGCACTGGTTCCTTAGCTTCCATCTTCTTTTTGTAATCAAGGCAGAACTTGATCAACTTGTCGTATTTGGCAGAAAGAAGCTTTGTCCATTCGTCAGTGTGGATGCAGTACTTATCGGCTAGTACCTCCAGATCGTTCACTGAAAAGTTGATGAAGCAGACTTCATCAAATATCCTGATCACTTCCTTTGGCACCATGTTTCCACTTGCTGACTTACCCTTACCCATAACCACAGCCTCACCCGTTTTTGGATCAACATACCAGTACCACATGTCTCCAAGAATATCCTGAGGTAACTTGCACAGGGGAATCTTAGTTTCACATCGCACTGACTTGTATACCAATCTCTTTATGTGCTTCTTAGTCACAGGATGTACAGCGTGCTTATCCTTGACTCTTCTGGGCACTTGAGGCTTGAAGTATTCGAATATCCCTGATCTTGCTTCCCGCTGTAGTGTTACCCACAAACCCATTGCTACTGCATGACTCGAGTGACTCAGCAGGTCGCGGTTTGCGAGGTTCACAAGGTCGTACTTGGGCAAATAGTTGAACGCCTCACTGGTTGGTTTCAAGTATTGAACCCCCCAGATCTTTTGTTGGCGAACAACTGCTTGTCCTCCTCGAACCTAACAGCCAAGATCATACCTGTAGCTCCGTGCTTGTCTGTGATGGACATCTTTTGCCACACGGGAGATGGACCCTTAGATGATGTAGAAGGCATGTCTTTATCTTTTGGTGCCTCGGGGTCCACAGGTGTAGGGTCGACTGGGGAGGCTTCAGTTGTAGCTTCAACATTACTTGCCACGTCAACTGAGCCTGTTTCGAGCAGAGATTCGAGCGATGGTACTTCAAAGATCTCACCATCCTCTAACTCATACTCTCCTTCCCCGTCGCCCTTGGGAATCTCTATTACCACGTCCTCGTCTTCATCATTCCAGTCATCACCAGAGTCGATCTCTCCTTCTTCCAGATTAAGGAGAGCATCGATCTGTGCTTCTTAGGAATAGTCAGGCTCAAGATAAAGGATCTCATCATCAGATAAGTCCGTGAGCACATCGGCCGCTGACTTCCTTTTATCACCACCACTACCAGAGGTATCACCACCCTCTTGCTGAGTAGACTCCCCCTCAGCCATTGGAATAGAAGAGATGGGCACAATCGCCAAAGCTTGGTGCTCACCTCCACTAGGACCGGCTTCAGGATCCTTGTCTTTATCATCATCCTTAATCAAGTCGACTGGATGACAAGGCTCAGCACCAGTGGATTTATTTTCTTTCTCTTTCTCCTTCTCTTTCTCTTTCTCTTTCTCTTTCTCTTTCTCCCCCTGAGCATCAAGCTTCTTGGTCAGTTATTCAACTAATTTGACCATTTCTTCGTGCTCTTTTCTCTGTAAATCCATCCTTAGCTCAAGTGAAGTTCTGTGGCATAGAATCATTTCATTGGTTTTCATTAGCAGCTCGTTCTGTGCCATAACATTCTTCAGTTGCTCATTTGTCCCTGTTCTCTGGTTGTGGAGAATCCTAACTTCATCGGCCAGGGAATTGATCTGTGCTTGTTGAGCATCAGACTCCTCCTTTGACTTTTGAATGGTCTTCAACATTCCAGCAACTTGGGTCTCTAAGACATTGATCCTTGCTTCATACGGATCAGAATGTCTAGATAATGAGGCTTCAGCATTATGGATGAGGGAGGAGAAGATTGTGTCAAAGTCAAACCCTTGTGAGAAATCACCATAGTTGAAGGGTTGACCTGACGGCTCAGTGGTGTGATGTAGGAGTGGGGATGTAATGATGGGAGTGGGTGTTATGGTTTGGGTGATGGTGACTGACTCCGTGAGAAGTGGAGTAGTCACTGTCACCTGGACGGTTGGAGTAGGGAGGGTCACCGTCACAGGAATCTCCTCTGTGACCGCCGTGACGGCCACATTACCTTGTACTAGTGGCCTTCTCCTCCTTCTGTACAGTTGTTGTGCTGTTCGGGTAGATTCTGACTCTGGACTGTCAGCCGCAGCTTGTACTTGCTGCACAGTCGGGATCTCTACAACCCTGGGGATAGCAACCTCTTGCCTATCGCCCCTCTCCTTGTTGGCACTCTCTCGCCTTTGTCTTTGTAGAGCAGCGTCAGAGTCAGAGATCGGCTCATATTCGCTGCTCGAGCTTTGTCGCTTTCTTTTAGAAGACGACGCAGGCAGGGTTACCTGTGCCGATTTCCTCGGGTGTGCCTGGGATGGTGCGTCATCGGAATCAGAAGAATCTGATTCTGTTGCTTCTGAATCGGATTCCTCAGCACCACCATCACCACCTTCGTCATCACCTCCATCACTTTCATTCTCTTCTTCTTATTGTTCATCAAAATCATCACTCATCTCTGGTGCCGAATTGGGACTATACCAATTCCAAACTTCTGGCACGACATATGCTTCATTAAGTAGGTGGCCAAAGAGTTCAGTATGCACAAGGGTAGGTTCTACACTGCCTGGCTTTAGAAACTGAGCAAATACTCTCTTGTCCACCCGTTTTACTTGCAATCTCTCCCCGATAGCACGTAGGTTTGGCAATGCATCATCAATAAAGAGCTGCACAAACCTCGGGTACAATAGGAACCTAAACTTCTCTGCTGTATTGATCTGATCATTGATTGCTTTGAAGATGTAGCGAGAGAAGTTGTAGCCCCTATTAAGAGACAAGCCCACCATGGTTGCTACCAGGTCATGACCCATGGCATCTTTCTCCGCTTTTCTTGACGAGATGCACACGATCATGATGTGGGCAAAATACCGCCATTGATCCAATACCCACATCTTTTTGTAAGAAGCATAGTCCCTCGCTCCGACATATCCCATTCTACGCCTCCAACACCCATCCATATAGTAATATGGATAGGATGTCGGGTCGGTAGCAAGGTCTCCGAACTGCAGAACCCTTCTTATTGTATCTTCAGAGAAAGCAATAGCCCGACCATCAACGATAGCCCTTATGACATTAGGGGATACCGTGCAGCCGTGCTCTGCCGTCTCCCAGAATTGCTCCAAGTAAGGTCTTGAGACTGTTGGGTCAGCTAAGATTGCATAACTTATTCTTGATCGGTTCAAAAAATCAACAATCTCCCGATATTGCAAAGCTGCCCCTTTCCACTCAGGTTGAGTGTTCGCTAACAAGTTGAATTCGTTAGTGAATGCCCGAGCCATAGTCTGCAGAAACACACAGAAAACATAATCAGAACAACGTATGTTATAGGAAATGAACAAACATGACATGGTATAGTAGTTACTCATTGAACAAAAATTTCAGACTTAGAAAAGTTTCTAAGTGTTGGTGCTGTGCACTTAGCAAGTGCGCAGCTTTTTCTTCTTGCGTACTTAACAAGTACGCATGAATTGCTTCTTGCGTACTTGTTAAGTGCGCAAGAACAACACTTAAGAACAAAATTCAGAAGTTGATTGATCGTTCAAAAAATGGGTCGATTAGGTCGCCACTAAGTCGGAATCAAGGATGCTAACCTATGGGACCATTATCAACACCACAAACTACCAACATTTCACCAATTTTTGACCTAACACAGTCGTCGACCCACTGTCGAGTAAGCTTCAACCGACGGCTCAAATCAGGATCAAAGGGTGATTAGAGAATCGATTAAGGTTCCTATATGCATGAAACACACAATAAGTTACCCAAACAACCCCAAATTTTACCCAAAAATTCAAGATTTTAACCTAAAGTTTTCTAAGTCACAAATCGGTCGAATGTCACGATTTTATGGATGGAATCGGTCTAAATTCTCACCAATGCGATGTAATGAGATGATGAAAGTATAGACGGGACGAAAAGATGGTTTAGACACAATCGATTTTGAGTAGAAAATTGCAGAGGGAAACTCTTAGGTTTGAAAGCGTGAAACTCAGAAAAAGTTCTAAGTGTCATTATTATACCCATCACTCATCGGTCGTGCGTACTTACAAGTACGCAGTACTTAACTCTTGCGCATTTACAAGTGCGCAAGACTAACTCTTGCGTACTTGTTAAGTACGCAAGGCTTACTTCATGCGAACTTATCAAGTACGCACAGCCCTTAAGTGCGCAACTTTCCAACTCAGAATTATGAAGATTTTTCAAATCAACGAACAAACAAGATAAAAAATATTCAATCACGAGGTTTCAAATACAATTCATGAAGGTTAAACATAAAATATTTTTGGCTTTTTCTGATTAAACTTGAACAATGCATAAACTTAAAATATTTTTGTTCTTTTCTAGATAGATATATACAAGTATTCACACAAACTATTTTTGATCAAAGACACGAGCAGAGGATCATATCAGGCTATCTTTTAGCAAAAATGATACAAAATAAACATCAAAGAATATGGGATCATGTCATGTATTACTCTTTAGTCATACGTAATAAGCACATATTTGTATCATGTTCTTGTGTATTAAGGTATTAATTATAAGATATACAACGTGTACCCCACTAATATGCTATTCTAACTTGCACTATCTCAAGGAATCTAAGATTTTTCCAATGATTTTCTAGATTTTCAGAATGAAGCTACATCTATTAGCACCGGAAAAAATCAAGCAGAATCCATAAGGATTATCGGGAATCATAAGATTCAGAATCGAGTGATTCATTTGTCTTGGTTTCATGTGATTTTCTTCTTTGAATATCGGGATGATGATTCAGGATAATAGATATGGTGTTTGATTATCAGGTAAGGGGATCCAACTTTTATCTGGATTTGATTTCAATGAATCAGGAGTGATTCAAGGGTGAAAACATGCTCAACGGTTATTATAGAGACATGTCTTGATTCAATCTCTCCTTGCATACTTGTGAGTATGGGCAGTGAGATGAACCGCATTAATTGTGCTAACGACATAACCCGAAACTGATTTCAAAAGAAAATTATTGCCAAAATCTAACATCATTTATCTGATAATGATCTTTTCTATTCTTTTACGCACACACACTTGCAAACATGGGTTCAATTCACTGTTGTAATTTAGATTTAGTTTCCACACTACTAGTAATTCAAAGACGTATACAGCCTACTAACAATTCAAATTACTTGTAAATAAACAGATTAAAAACATAATAATTTAAACAATTAAGTAAACATGACGCAATCATTTCCCATATGAGCAGTCCATGGTGTTTAGATCATTTCTGATGTATTATCATTTCCTCTTTTCTCAAGTTAACTTTGAAATTTTCTCCATTTTCTATTTTTTTTATTTTTGTAAAATATTTTAAAAACTAAAAGAACTATACAGAAAATTTAAAAGAATTAAAAATTTAACTTCCATGAATTGAATTAAGTTAAGAAAACTTAGTTTTCACTCAGGATTGAACATTCCTATCAAGTTGACAAGATGCTCAAAACAGGATCGATCAAATGCCGTTGTGAAAAGGTCAGCAAGATTTTCATCCGTGTGAACTTTTACAAGTTCGATTAAATGCTTTTCAGCACAATCACGGATGAAATGATGGCGAATCTCTATGTGTTTAGTTTTGGAATGTTTCACCGGGTTATTTGTGATGGACATGGTGGCATTGTTGTAATGAATAGAGGAGTTCCAGTGAAGTTTAAGCGGTAGTCTCTCAACTGCTGCTAAATCCACAGTATCTGAGAACAACCTCTCGCTGCAGTAATGTATTCTGCTTCACAAGTTGATACAGAAACCGTTGACTGCTTCTTACACTGCCAGGAGACAAGTCTGTCTCCTAAGAATTGACATCCACCAGAAGTTGACTTTCTGTCAAGGTTACAACCGCCATAATCTGAATCAGTGTCAGCTTTGAATTCGAATGACTGCTGCTTAGAGTACCAAAGACCTAATCGGGGTTTCCCTTTCAGGTATCTGAAAATTTTCTTCACAGCTATCATATGTGACTCCTTCGGTTGAGACTGAAACCTTGAGTACAAGCACACAGCAAACATTATATCGGGTCTTGAAGCTGTGAGATACATAAGTGATCCGATCATCCCACGGTACAATCTGATGTCTACATCCTTTCCATCTTTGTCAGGATGCAGACCATGATTGACTGGGATAGGTGTTCCAAAAGTACTGCTATCATTCATCTTGTATTTTGATAAGATGTCCTGCACATACTTAGTTTGATGTAGATAAATGTCATCCTCTCTTTGACTGACTTGCAGACCCAGGAAGAACGACAATTCACCCATATTACTCATTTCAAATTTGGACTTCATCACCTGCTCGAATTCCCTACACATCCCTTCATTGGTAGACCCAAAAATGATGTCGTCGATATATACTTGTACACGAAGAATGTCACCTCCTGCTTTCCTAATGAAGAGAGTCGAGTCAATCTGTCCACGGTCGAAACCATTAGACAGTAAATGCTTAGATAATGTCTCATACCATGCCCGCGGTGCTTGATGAAAACCATAAAGTGCTTTGTCGAGCTTATACACTTTATTGATATTATGCGGATCTTCAAAACCGGGAGGCTGAGTGACATAGACTTCTTCATGAACTTTACCATACAGGAAAGCACTCTTTACATCAAGTTGATAGACCTTGAAGCCGACATATGTTGCATAAGCCAAGAACAGTCGAATGGCTTCAATTCTAGCAACTGGGGCATATACTTCCGTGTAATCCAAGCCCTCTTGCTGATCAAAACCCTGAACAACCAATCTTGCTTTGTTCTTCAAAACAACTTGACGATCATCCGTCTTGCATTTGAACACCTATCTGGTTCCAATTGGCTGAAAGCCTTTTAGCAAGTCAACCAAATCCCACACGTGCAACTTTTGGAATTGAGACAATTCATCTTGCATCGCCTCAATCCAGCAGTTGTCAATGAGAGCCTCCTTCACATTCTTCGGCTCTAACTGGGACATGAATGCAGTATGCAGACATGTTTCCATGACACTAGTGTCAAGTATCTCTGTGTAAAGACTGGTGTTCTCAGTGATGGTTTGATGACGAGTCTGAACGTCGGCATAAGGATCACCAAAAATGTTGTCGATTGGATGATTCCTATGCACTCTCGTCTCCGGTACAATCAGTTCCTGAATTTCTGGATCAAGATTCGTGCTTAACTCCCCCATTTCCTGAGTTCCAGAGGAAGAAGATTCAATGTTAATTGGATCAGCTGGAGCTTCATTTCCTACAGTTGTGTTAGGATTAGCTGGAGCGTCATCTCCAACCACAAGAACATCTTCACTGTTATCATTGTCATGAGTTCCAGATGCAGATGCAGCATTAGAATCCTGAGTTATAATTGGTACAGTAGCACGAGTGGAAAAACTGGAGTCATCACCGCCACCCAATAATTCATAAACATTTGCGGCGTCATCTGCAGATATATCAGGAAGATTGAAGGACTTGAATAGCGCATCATAATCAAAACCCCAAGCTGGACCTGTTGGTTCGGGTGGAATGCTGTGTTTACTACAATCCACTTCAAACCATTCCTCGATAGTACGAGTTCCTATATTGTACACTCTCTTGCAAGGCGAGTTGGCAACGTATCCTAAGAAGATGCCTTCCACTGCTTTTGCATGAAACTTAGACTGGCGGTCTTTGTACTGTAGCAACAAGGAACAAGGACTACCGAAAGGAACTAGGTAATCAAGATTGGGAAGTCGATTGTTGATCAACTCATAACAAGTCTTGTTGTGCCTCTTCACTACCAGAACTCTGTTTAAGACGTGACACGCTGTATTAACTGCTTCTGCCTAGAAAGTGACAGGAAGCTTTGCATCCGACAGCATAGTCCTTGCAGTCTCAATCAGTGTTCTGTTCTTCCGTTCAGCAACTCCATTCTGCTGAGGCGTCTACGGCGCGCTGAATTCCTGACGGATCCCTTTCTTGAGACAGAAAAGCTCCATCAAATTATTCTTGAACTCAGTTCCATTGTCGCTCCTTATCCTTCTAACTTTCAGCTTGCAAAGAGATTCCAAGCTCAGGATCAAGTATTGAAGAATATCAGCAGTCTCGTCTTTAGTACCTAAAAAAAGCACCCAAGAAAAACGTGAGAAATCATCAGTTACAACTAGACAGAATGACTTACCTCCAATACTCCTGATACTTATGGGGCCAAACAGATCAATGTGTAATAGCTCCAAAGGGGTATCAATAGAGTTTTGGAGCTTGGGCTTGTGAGACTTCCGTTGCTGTTTGCCCTTTTTACAAGGCATACAGTCATCTGTAACGGTAAATCTCAGCATAGGAACACCGGTTACCAAACCGTTTCAGACAAGACGATTCATTTTACGATAAGAAATATGTCCGAGTTTCTTATGCCACAAGATAGAGTCAAGCTCTGTTGCTTTTGTAAGCAAACAAGTAGCAACTGATGAGGTGGTTGTTTCCGCGCTCATATCGATCTTATATGTGTCATTCGTTCTTGGTGCTCTCATCAGAATCCAGTCTTTGGGAACCTCGAAACCCGGTTTCAGAATCAGGCATTCTGACTTGTCAAACATCACCGAGTACTCCTTATCACACATTTGGGAGACACTCAACAGGTTATGCTTCACCTGCTCGCAGAAGTTGACATTGTCAAAGCTGACACAACCGTTTGAAACCACGCCTTGACACGTGATGCTGCCGCCTTTTTCTCCGGCAAAGGCCACATAGCCGCCTCTGAATGGTTTAACGTCTTGAAGCAAGGCCATGTTTCCTGTCATGTGCCGGGAGCATCCACTATCTACATACCAACGGTTAGAGATAGTACCCTTCGGACGTCCCCGCACGATTAACAAAAGAATTAGTTAGATTTGGAGACCCAAGCCATTGTGGTCTTGGATCGTCCGTCTTTCTCAAAATAAACTACTTCTTTCAACTCACAGTCATGATGACTGTTCAAAATTGGTGAATCTTTGGAGGAATTGGGAACATGAGATTGAGAACCTTTTACTTTCTTGTTCCAGGATCTCTTTTGATTCTTAACCAGAACAGGAAACTTTGGCTCAACCACAGCAGGTGAACTTTGGAAGCTTCACCTGATTGAGCTTTAGTCAGCTGTTCCAGCTTTCTCAACCTCTTATTCCTTCTTCTTCTCTGTGGCTTAGAGAGTCTAGCCACATATTTCTCACCAGTACGTGTACTACCAGATGTAGACACACGAGGTACATCAGGTTGCTTTACCTTTCTTGCAATAGATGGTTTGACCTCAGATTTGATCTTTGGCTTTACCAACCGTTGGACTGGTGGTTTCACCACATTCTGCTTTGGATGTTTGGGAGATTGTTTTACTGGTGGCGACATGGGGATAACAACTGTTTGTGAAAGAACAGGCCGTTTCCCTTGGTTCTTAGAAGTACAGTTCACAAAAATGTGACCAATCAAGCCACAGTGAAAACAGTTCATCTTGTCTACATGAGTTCTCTTGTAAGGCTCATTAGATATGGCCTTAGAAAACTCTCCATTATGAGCAGGAGGAGTTGGTTTCTGAACAGCAGTCTGAACCTTAACAGTTTGATTTTTGGGAGTATAGTATTTTTCCAAATTTTCTTTGTAACCAAGCCCAAAGTGAGCTGAAAAAGCCTCTTTCTTTACTTGGTTAAGGTTTTTATACCCCCCATAAAGCATTACCTTAAGTTTATCATTTGATTCAATGACATTAGGTTCAGTTAAAATGCAATTATCACCATTAGTGATAATATTTTTCTTGACTTTCTGTTCAGTCAACAACTCCTCAGATACTACTCCTTCAGGGCAAGAGTTAACCGACCCGTCTTCAGAAGCAGTAACAAACTCCTCACTAGATGTGGAGTTAGCCTTACTTGAGGATTCATCCTTTTTAGGGGAATCATCCTTATCAAAGGACTCATCTAGACAAGTGAGATCAATGTCTAATAAGCCATTGACAAACTTCCCACTGATTAGTGGAGGAATGGCATTGGTACCAAGACCTAGACCATTCATTTTCCTCACTACAGATTCGTAGTGTTCCACCATAAAGCGAGAGTTTTTCAACTTCTCATTTGTACATTTTAACTGCAGGATCTCATTTTGCAGTTTGTTGATTTCATTGTTCCGTTTTTATAACCCCTTATAAGAAATATCCAAATGAAGCTGTTGATCGCTCATTTTTAAAGAATACTCACGTTTTCCTTTTTCAACGTTTCAATAGACTCTTTAAAACGTTTTTCATTTTCTTTATAGTTTAGAGCTGCCATACTTAGGGGTTCAATTTTGTCTTGGAGCTTAGAATTTTCAAGTTTTAGCCCTAGACACATAGAACATGAAACAACAGAAAAGGGATTAAAGTCTACCTCATGAGATGAACTTGTTGCTTCTCCAATGTCCATGAGAGCAACAGAAGTAGTCGATTCCTCTTTCTCAATTACAGAAGCTTCCTTTCCTTTAGCTTCCTCCTCTTCCTCTGTAGCAACAGTAGTAGACTCTTTTAGGTCAGCCATAGAAGCTTCCCTTCTCTCTGCTTCTGTTAGGACATAGAATTGTAATAACAAAAGCTTGTAATAGTTAGATTTTGTGTCTTTATGTTTTGTTATGAAATTGTAAAGTTGCTAAGTGTTTTTACTAGTAAGCCTAGAGGCGAACTTGTTAAGTTCGCCTGCTCTAACGGAGGCGAACTTAATAAGTTCGCTTAGGCATAACTGAGGCGAACTTGTTAAGTTCGCTTAGTCTGTTTCAGGCGAACTTAACTAAGTTCGCTTACAGCAGTTTTGGTTATATATATATATATATGTGTTACAGAGTCATTAGACAGTAGAAAACAGAGATCGATCTGAGAGAGAAACAATTGTCTGATTGAGTCTGTAACCATTGTTATTTGGAATATAATCGAGAAGTTTATTTACGCGTGTTGTCGGTTAGTATACAAACGTCAATACGAAGGATTCCGCACTTCGTGTTATAGCAACGTCATATCACGAGTTTGATCAGTAGCTGAGTTACCTGGACCTACAAGTGGTATCAGAGCAAAGTGCTCGTGAATTAAGTACGATTCTTGATGATAATTGACGGTTTTTGTGTACAATTCGACAAGATATACAACTTTTTGAAGTTTCTGCAACAATGGAGTTTTTCAAGTTCTTGAAGATCGTTTCTTTGCTGAATTTGTGATTTTGGAAGGGATTTTGACAAAATTAGTCCGATAGAACTCTTCCATTTGTTAAAATTCATAATCCTACGGATAAATTTTCTTAAGTTCCATCAATTCGCTGAGAAATCATGAATTTTGAAGGTTTCGATTCGTGTTTGGACGAAGACTGTGTTGATTCTGTTACAGCAGTTTAAGCGAACTTGCTGAGTTCCTGTTCAAGCGAACTTAGCAAGCGAACTTATTAAGTTCGCTTCTCACATTTCAAGCGAACTTAGCTGTTAAGCGAACTTACCGGATTTCCTCCTTAAGCGAACTTGTCTTGTTCGCCTGATATTAAGTTCGCTTAGTACTCCCTAAAGCGAACTTATTAAGTTCGCCTGAGGGTAAAATCAGTTCAGTACTTAGAAATTTTTCAGAAATTTTTTTAACATGGCAAATATGGTTCAAGTCACAAACATTTTCAATTATGATAATGAGATTGGTACATCTCAAAAACCTCCGAAGTTGCTGAATCTAGCTGATTATTCAAATTGGAAAGATCGGTTTGACCAATTCGTATCTTTTACCGATACTAGTTTGTGGATTCCAATTTTGGAAGGATATACACACCCTACTTATTCATGGATGGGAAAAGATAATGTTCCAAAACCAGTGTCTACTTTATCTACTGAAGAGAAGCTGATATTTGATCGAGAAAAGAAAGCAATGGCTAGCATTTCCATGTCTCTACCAAAGGAAATTTATCACAGTTTTAAACAGTTCAAGTCTTCTCAACAGCTGTGGGAAGCTCTACAGAAAAGGTGTGAAGGGAGTTTAGATGTTAAGAAAAGTAGAAAAGAATTACTAAAGAAGCAGTTCCTAGTTTTTAAACATTTTCAGAATGAATCTTTGGATGATCTTGCTACAAGATTCTATCATCTTCTTAGTGAACTGGATAGTGCATCTGTGGTATATGAGACTGAGGAAATCAATGATAAATTCTTGGAGGCATTACCATCAAAGTTTGATGTGTATACGGTTTTGATCAAGGAAAATGTTAAATACAAAACCATGTCTCTTGAAGAAGTCCTAGGGAAGATCCAGTCACATGACATGAATTTGAAAAAGAAAGAGACTAATTTGGAGCATATCAAGGATCCCTCGATGTATTTTGCCAAATCTGTTGGTAAATCTGGTACTGGTGTGGCATTTTTTTCTGGTGATGCTCAAGAGTCTACAAATGATCAGTGTTCTGGAGTTCCAACTTATTCTGGTCATACAAGCCATTCTGGATTTTCTGCTACTACTGCTTCAACATCATCTGGATCTCATGTGAATCAGAAAGTTGCTGATGATTATTTGGCTATGTTTTCTTCATTTATGGCATCATATGAGAATTTCATTGGAGGAAAAATACATGATCCTGAGGTAATAGAAGATGATTTCAGACAGATTGACCCTGTTGATTTGGAAGAAATGAATATCCAATGGAATATGGCCATGTTAATGAGACAAGCTAAAGATTTCTTGAAGAGAATTGGGAGAAAATATATTGGTTCAAATAGTCGATCGCGTATGGGTTTTGATAAGAGCAAACTTAGGTGTTACAACTGCCAAGAGTATGGTCATTTTGCTAAGGAGTGTGTGAAACCAAAGGTAGAATTTGATTCTCAAAAGAAGCAATCTAACTTTCAGCATAATAGGAATCAGCCTCATGGTTCATCTGGTAATCAAAGTCATGGTCCTTCTGGTAATACAAATCATGCATCTGCATCATCAGCTCTAGTTGCTCAAAACGATGATAACTATGATTGGGGCATTCATCTGGAAGATTTGGTGGGTGCTGTTAGTCAGGCTTTTGTTGCAGAAATTTATTCAGAAAAACCAGAAGAATCTACTGATGATGAAAGCTCTAGTGATGATTCATGTGATGGTGAGAGTGTTCCAAGTGTTGATGATGAGGAAGAAAGAGAGCAAAGTAGTGATTCTGATGCTGTGACAAGGGTTGCTGAGGAAGAAATTGTTCTTACAGAAAATGCGTCAGTTGGTGAATATTCAGAAAACATTCCGATTGCCAAAGTATTCATGGCAGACATGTCTGACCCGACTAAGGTAAAAGACTCTGTTTGTCATATATTTTGTACTAATTGCATTTCTGTTAAAGATAAACTACAAAAAGTCATGGATGATAACACCAATTTGATTTGTGACATGAAATCAATGCATTCAGTAAATCAGAAACTGAAAGATAATGATAAACTGTGCATTGATAGAATTGAATCTTTGAAAAGAGATTTAAATTCTCTTGGGTTAAAATACAAAGAGCAGGGTTATCATCTAGACATGGCTTATGCTGAAATTGAAAAACGTAATGAAGTAGTTGCTCAAAAGAACAAGGAGATTTCTGAAAAAGAATCTGAAGTGATAAAGTTACATAGAAAGTTGGAACAGTTTGAGAATTCATCTGTCGTGTTGGATTATTTTAATGCTAATGCTGATCCCACAAAAAGGGTTGCTGGTATTGGGTTTGTTCCTCCTCCGTTCAATGGAAATTATGTAGTTGAGCCTGAAATAATTCATGAAGAGGAGATTGATCCCAAGACAGTATTAAAAGTGAATCCAGTGACGGGTGAAGACATGGTGTATGATTCTGATACAGAGGATGAAGTATTTGATGATTCAAAGGTTGAAGGCATTTCGAGAGAGGTGAAAATTTATGAACCAAAGATTGTGAAGAATGTTACTCGGGATAGGTGCATCTTGACAGAACCTGAAGAGGTGAAAGTGGTTCAAACTAAACTTTCTCCAATATTAAAGTCAAGTGGGTTTGTTGCGGCTGGTTTTCAAAAAGTGAATTCTTCAAAGGTGCTAAAACAGACTTATGTTCCTAAGAAGCCGGTAAATTGTTCTGGGCATTCATCCGAAGCTTCTTCTTCTGATGGTTCTTCAAATTCAAAGAAAATACCTTATTTCAGAACTTATCAAGAAAGACGTGTGTGCTTTCATTGCAATGAGCCTGGTCATATTTTGATTAATTGTCCATACAAGAACAAGGGCAAACTGAAGACTGTTCCTTCACAACCGAAAGTGGTGAAGATTCTGAAAAGGAAAGATGAGGGAAAATCGTCTTCTGGTTTGGGAAACGATATGACTGGACGATCTTTTGTTAATTCTCCTGGAATTAAACAACAGAATACATTGCATGCTAAATCTTTTGTATGCAGAGAAAATATTGAGATTCCAAAAGTTGGGATTTCAAAAGATACTTTTCAGGAGGTTAAATTGTCTAGACCTCAAAGAAGAAGAAAAACAGAAAATTAAAGAAAATTTTGGAAACATCTGAATCTGAAAATAATATTTCAAATAATGTTTCTAAAAATAATAAAATTGGTTCTTCTTTGAAAAGGTCTGATTGTCACACTTTTGTTCAAAAAGTAAATGATACAATTGATTGTCAATTGCAAGAAGTAGTTTATTTTGATCAATCCGGACGACCCAAGACCATGATGGCTTGGGTTCCACTTTCTAACTGATTCTTGTTGTTTATGTAGGAACAACCAAGGAGGACTGTCAACAACACTTGGTATGTGGATAGTGGTTGCTCTCGACATATGACAGGGAATGTGAAATTGCTTGAGGATGTGATTAAAATTGATGGTGGTTATGTCGCTTTTGCGGGTAATAAAGGCGGGTACATAACAGGCCAGGGAACGTTAAAGAATGACAAAGTAAAATTTGAAAAGGTGAATTATGTTGAGCAGCTGGAACACAATCTTTTAAGCGTATCACAAGTCTGTGATAAGAAGTTTTCGTTCCATTTCAACGATCATGAATGTTATATTCTGAAACCGGGTTTTGTGATTCCTGATGAATGGATTCTTATGAAGGCTCCAAGGAGAAATGACACGTATGTCCTTGACATGAGTGTCGCCACTACAACGGATTCAATTCCAACATGTTTACTCTCCAAGGCGTCGGAATCTGATTCAATATTGTGGCACAGGAAGCTAGCTCACATAAACTACAGGAAGATGAACTACATTGTTAGGAATGATCTTGTGCTTGGTATTCCGAAAATGAAATTCTTAGTTCCTGATGATTGTATTCCGTGCAAGAAGGGGAAGCAAAGAAAGAAATCTCACAAATCAAAATCGACGAATTCTATCGTAACTCCCTTGGAGTTGCTGCATATGGATTTGTTCGGTCCTATCAGTATTAGGAGCATTAGTGGGAAATTGTATTGTTTGGTCGTAACTGATGATTACTCCAGATTTTCATGGGTTAAGTTTCTTTCCGCTAAAGCTGAAACCACTGAGTTGGTACAATACTTAATCCTGGGTTTGGAGAATTTATTCAATCTGAAAGTCAGAAGAATCAGGAGTGACAATGGCAGCGAATTTAAGAATAGCAAAATGGGCTTATTCTGTTTACAAAAAGGAATTCATCATGAATTCAGTGCGCCATATGTTCCTCAACAAAACGGTGTCGCTGAACGAAAGAACATGACGTTGGTCGAAACAGCTCGCACGATGCTTGCAGATTCTAAGCTTCCAGTCACCTTTTGGGCTGAAGCTGTTAATACTGCGTGTCATGTTTTGAACCGGGTCTTGACCGTCAAGCGACATAACAAGACTTGCTATGAATTGTTAAACAATCGAAAGCCGAATCTGGAATACTTATTACCTTTTGGTAATCCATGTACCCTACTCAAAATTAGAGATGTCCCAACAAAATTCAGTGCAAAGGCTATTGAAGGGATTTTTTCTGGGGTATGTGGCTAATTCGACAACTAAGAGGGTTTATAACAAAGAGACACGCCAAGTTGAAGAATGGTTCCATATTGACTGTTCAAATCGGTCTTTACCACAAATGGCGATTGGTCCGGATTGGGCATTTGATTATGAAAACTTATTCAAGTCTTTTTATTTACCTTCTGACATTACTGATGAAGATGCTGCTGTTATTTATGATTCTTGTCAAGATGCACAACATAATGGATTTCTACCAAATGCAGTTCCCAATTCATCGATTCCATCTACTTCTGCTCCTGATCCTAATGTTGCTTCTTGTTCCGGTCCACAAGATTCAGAGAGTGAGGAGGATAATGCTATTTTTCAAGATTCTTCTGCTGATCCGCTGTTGAGTGATGATCCATTACCTTCGACACAGGATCAGGGGGAGATTCCAACAAATTTAGACTCGGAAATTCCAATTCCTCAAGATTATTCTTATCAATCTGATTCTACTCAAGTTGATGTGTTGCCAGTTCCTGCGGTCGCATCCATCAAGGAACACAAAGATCATCCAGTAACAAATATAATTGGAAATTTACAGGATGGAGTGAAAACCCGTTCTCTTGTTGACAATACTTGTTTGTATACTTGCATTAAAGATTCTGGTGTTCTTGATGATTGCTCACATTCTTGCTTTATCTCACAGGTTAAACCCAAGAATGTAGAGATGGCTTTAAATGACAATAACTGGATAGAAGCTATGCAGGAAGAACTAGCTCAATTTGATAAACTGAAGGTTTGGAATCTGGTTGATTTACCGAAAGGTGCGTATCCGATAGGAACCAAATGGGTGTTTAAATGTAAAAAGGACGATCGAGGTGTCGTGGTACGCAATAAGGCAAGATTAGTTGTCCAGGGCTTCAATCAACAAGAAGGAATTGATTACACCGAAGTTTATGCGCCGGTTGCAAGGCTTGAAGCTATAAGGCTGTTTCTCGCTTTTGCTTCCTTTAAAGGATTTAAGGTGTTTCAATTAGATGTCAAGAGTGCATTTTTATATGGAAAGGTCAAGGAGGAAGTCTATGTGTGTCAGCCGCCAGGGTTTGAAGATCCACTGAATCCGAACATGGTTTTCAAGCTAGATAAGGCCCTCTATGGTCTTCATCAGGCTCCTCGTGCGTGGTATGAGACTTTATCAACACATCTTTTGGCGAATGACTTTGTTCGTGGAAAGATAGACTCGACCTTATTCATAAAGAAATCAGGGGGAGATTACCTACTGGTACAGATTTATGTGGATGATATTATATTTGGCTCGACAAATGAAGGGTTGTGCAAAGAATTTGAGGGTGTTATGAAGTCGAAATTTGAAATGTCTGCGATGGGAGAGTTATCGTTTTTCTTAGGTTTACAAGTAAATCAAAAGGAAGATGGTTTCTTTATTCATCAGTCCAAGTATGTCAAAGACATCTTGAGCCGGTTCAAGATAGAGGACTGTACTTCATACGATACTCCAATTCCGGTCAATCATAAGTTAAATTCTGACCCGGAAGGAAAAGATGTGGACTGTCGAATTTATAGAGCTATGATTGAATCCCTCATGTACTTAACCTCTTCAAGGCCGGATATAATGTTCGCCGTGTGTATCTGTTCCAGATTTCAGGCAAAACCAAAAGAATCTCACTTAATTGCTGTGAAAAGAATCTTTCGGTATTTAAAAGGAAAACAACGTTTAGGGCTATGGTATCCTCATGGTTCTAACTTTGATTTCAATGCTTATACTGATTCTGATTTTGGTGGTTGTTGTCTGGACAGGAAATCTACAACAGGTGGTTGCCAGTTCTTAGGTAATCCACTTGTATCCTGGCAATGCAAAAAGCAAACCACAGTCTCGATTTCAACATGCGAAGCAGAATACATCACTGCTGCAAGTTGCTGTTCACAGATCCTGTAGATACAACAACAATTGAGAGATTACGGTTTGAATTTCACAGGAACCCCAATGTTTATTGATAACAATGCTACTATGTCCATAACGAATAATCCTGTTAAACATAGTAAAACTAAGCACATCGAAATTCGATATCATTTTATCCGTGATTGTGCAGAGAAAAGGTTGATTGAGCTGGTCAAGGTACATACTGAAGATAATTTTGCTGATTTGTTTACTAAAGCATTTGATCGTACCAGGTTTGAGTTCCTAATTAAAATGATTGGTATGATCAATCCCGAATAAAAATTTTTCAAAATCAGAATTTCATGGAAAAAATTTCTTTTAGTTTCTTTTATTGCTTTATTACATTTCTGCAGTTACATTTTCAGTCAAAAAGTCTAAATTATAAAAAGTCAAAACAAATTGAAAAATATAAAATTTGACATCATTTGAGGTTAGAGAAGAAATGATAGTACATCAGTGATTAGTTCATTTCACACGACCTTAGTAGACCTCGATATATGAATGTTTAAAATAAGTTGATTTGATCTAAATTTCAAAGTCTGCATAAATAAGAAATGATAGTGTTATGAATGTTCTATTCTTGATAATTTGTTTTAAAATTGGTGTATAAAATTTGAAACTTGAATTGTTAATAGGCTAAAAGCATTTTGAAACTAATAGTAGTGTGAAAATTAAATATAATATGATTACATCTGTGATTTAAACCCATTTTATGTCTGGGTGTGTGTGTTAAAAGATCACTATCAGATAAAGAATATTAGCTTTTAATAAGGATTTTCCTATGAGATCAGTTTCGGGTTATGTCCTTAGCACTATTCATTCGATTTGCTTCAGTGCCCATGTCCCGAAAAGCATGCAATTTGAAGTATAATCAAGATATGTACTTGACAACATCTGTCAATCATATACTAGCCCTTGGATCATATTGATACATTATCCTTACTGATTCCATTGAATTCATAATCCAGATAACAGTTGGATCCTCGTACCTGAATCTTATGATTCCACAAATATAAGCCAAAACATTGAATCATTCGATTGTGAATCTCATTGATTCCTATTCAATCCAATTTGGATTCTGCTATTCATGTGCTAAGTGATGTCTCCTCATTCTGAATATTCGGAAAATTTTTAGTAAAATCTTATATGTGTCTTGAAGATAGTGCATTTATTTTCTATTTGGCATATATGTGGGGTACACGATGTTTATCATCTAAATGGTACTAAATCACATGAATTTGAAGAATAAACGCTTATAGTTTCAAATAATATAATATTGACAATTTTAAGAATTCATGCTTTATATTTCAAATTCGGTATAAATAAAAGAACATTTTATAACCTGATCTTATTTACTTTGAAATTTATCGCGTATCATGTCAAATATTATTCAAATTGAATGAGTTTCAAAATGAAAAAGATGCAATATGCACAAAATTGAGTTGAATGGTCTCTTATTATAGGTTACCCTTTGTTATTGATAATATGTGTGATGAATTAATTGAATACTGATATGATCTTCTTGCTCATGATGTTCAAACCAAAAATATGTCATTTCAGTTTATTCAGAGAAAAATCAAAAATATGTGATTCTGTTTGTATAGAGAAAAACCAAAAATATGTCATTTCAGTTTATTCAGAGAAAAATCAAAAATATGTGTTTCCGTCTGTATAAATAAAATTCAAAAAGATTTTATTTTTACTTTCCATGAAAATTCTAAACTTTTATTAAAATTGTTCGGGATTGGATCAAATATGTGTTGCTGACGGAAGTTCAAGATTTGAAAGGTTGAAGTTGGGAAAGTTTGTGTTCAAGGCAAAAAGGTTGAAAAAGTAATTAAGTTCGCCTGTGAACAGTGAAGCGAACTTAATATGTTCGCTTAAATTGGTGAAGCGAACTTAATTTTCAGTCTCGGGTGAAGCGAACTTAAGGTTCAAGCGAACTTATCTTGTTCGCCGAAGGATTGTTAAGCGAACTTAACAAGTTCGCTTAATCAAGCGAACTTAATCTGAATAAGTTTTGAATCAGGCGAACTTGACTCTCATCGTCTTCATCAGAAAATCAAGCGAACTTGTTCAAATTTCTCAAAATTTTAAATCTGTGTTGTGGGTGTTAATTTTCGGTTGCCTCTTGATCGGAATCTCGTTGCGAATCTAACAAAGGTATTTTCATTGGATTTCATCCGATAAATTGTGTGTATTCGATGGTTTTTCATCTCGGGTTTCGTCGGCCTGTTTCACGTTGATTTTGACCTAAGTTGTGACCGAGATATCAAATTGTGTAGAATTTTTGGTCATATTGTGATATTCGATTGTTTGGATAGGTTTATTTCATGTTCTAATATCGGTTTGCAGGATTTTGAAATTTCAGTGTGTGAATTTGAAACGTCTCAGGTTCCAAGCGAACTTGTTCCAAGCGAACTTGTCAGGCGAACTTAATAAGTTCGCCTCTTGCACTACTAAGCGAACTTATTAAGTTCACCTAGGGGTCAGAAGTGAAAAAGAGTTGTGATTTTTTTTGTGTTTGAAATTTTTTTAAATTTTTTTTGTTGTTGTTTTGTTTGTGTGTTTTATTAATTGTGTATTCTATATGTGTACGTGTTCTAATGTTTGTTAAGTTGTCCAATATTTTCACAGATGGCTCGTCGTGTCGAATACAAGCATAATCAAGTGGCGTTAATAGATCCAAATTTGCCTGAAGCAGTTCACTATCAAGGCATTATAAATTTTCTGAATAGATCAAGACTACATGTTGCATTATCTGCGGATCCTTATATTAGTTTGGTGTACATCCAACAATTCTGGGATACTGTACATCAAGATATCGATGTAGAACCACATGTTCTTCGTGCAACAGTCAATAATATAGAGATTGATATTTCAGAAGAGACAATTCGGGCTGCTCTAGTTTTGGGAGGTAATGCTGAAGATCCAATATCTTATCCCAATACTCTTATTATGGGCTGTTTTCAACGGATGGGATATCGTGGAAGACAAAATGATACACAAGCTAGGAAAGGTGGATTAGTGGGAGAATGGAGGTACTTTATGCATGTGATTATACAATGCATTTCTCCGCGAAAAGCTGGTACCGATGGCTTGAAGATGGCACTTCAAACAGCGATGGCGGCCTTAACTTTGAATAAAAGATTCAATTTTCTGCTTTATTTTTACCGAGAAATGGTAATGCAGATCAATCCAGCTGAAGGTCAAGGTTTCTTGATGTATCCACGATTTATTCAACTGATACTCAATCATCTTATTCCGGATCTTCCACAACATGCCATACGATTGACTTTGACTCCGATGTCAAAAACGTATTTTTACAGATTGTACAAAGGTTAAACAGCAAAATGCGGCGTTGATTCCGGTTAATACTCCACTGTTTGGGCACTTAATCAATCTTGATTATGTTGCACCACCAAATGATAATTGGTTTCATCCAAATGAACTTGCTCAAGTTCAAGGAGCTAACGTTCCAGTACAACAACATCTGCAACAACCACAACAACCTGCCCAACAACAACCAATACCAGTTTCACAAATTCAAGTTCAACAACCACAAATACAAGTTCCTGTACAACCTCAAATTCCTATTCCTGAACAAGTTCCTATTCCATAGGTTGCAGTTAATATTCCTATTCAGGAACCAGTTCTAGAAGAGGTCGTTCATGATCCTAATCAAGATATGGGTATGAACATGGATGATTTTGTTGATGAAGCTGTGAACTTGCCCATTCATGAACAAGAAGGGAATGTGGTGACAGACGCTGAGTCTAGTTCCAGTTCAAGTGATACTTCATCATCTGTTGATGACAGCACTGATTCTGATGAATCTAGAGATGTTTCTCCATGTCATTATGAACGGTTGGCTGCTATTCCACTGGCTAATGCTGGAAAACGTATTAAATCTCAAGCCAGACGACCACGACGCAAGTCTGTTCGGGATCCTCCTTCCGGTTCAGTTCTTGGAAAAAGATCGTTGGTAGATGAAAGTTCTGAGACTGATAGTGACTTTAATTCTGATCGTTCACGACAAAAGTTAATGTCTGCTTCAATTGCGGCTGCACATTCTTCTCAAGGAGTTGAGGATGCAAATTTTGTTGCTTCTCTGATTGTTACTCCTCCAAGTTCTAAAGATCCATCTCCAGTTCCATCTCCTATTCCTTCAGAGATTCCAACTACTCCAAGTCCTTCTATTCCACAATCAACAGCTGGTCCATCAAAGGCTTCTGATTCTGACAGGATTACTTTCCTTGAATCTCAAGTGCTTACTTTACAAACACAAGTTAACTCTCTTGTGTCTATTGATTCTCAACGACAGCTGGTGATTCAGACTCAAGCTCAACAAATTGCTGATATGCAAGCGTTAGTGTCCAAACTCGTTCAGCGTCTTGACGCTCAGGGGGAGTTGAGGATACCTGATACTTGTCACACTGAGTCAATACAAAGACGTGATGATGAAGACAATGATCCTGCTGGAAACATTGAGAGAGATCGTCAATACACTGACGTTAATCCTATATCTAGAGTTCAGGGGGAGTCGACATCACAATCTCTTGAAGGAAACAAAGATAAAGATACTTCAGGTAATAATGAAGAAGAAATTTTGTTATTAGAATTCTTTCAAGATTCAGAAGAAGAGGAAGCTAAAAAAATTGAATGTCTTGATGACATTGATGATTTATTCAATGACATGGAAGATGATATGTCAGACACTGAGATAGAAGAAGGAGAAATAGTGGAGATAGAAATAGAGAAAGATAAAGACAGTGTTACATATGAAGGCTGTGACGGTCTTAAGGTGCCGTATAACTTCATCCAAGAGGATGTTGTTCCTGAGTTCTCTTATGATGGAATAACTGACTCTATGGACTCTATTGAATACGTCACATTGCCTGATGATACAGCTGACTCAAAGATGGATACTGATGATGAGAATCTTCAATTCAATAAGGGTGCTGAAACTGAAACTACTCACACTGAGTCTCCGAAGATTAATGAAGAACCTGTGATGTTTAGAGATACAGGAATGACACGAGAACAGTGGAGAGAAGTAGTAAATAGTTGGATGAAGGTACAACCCAAGTCTCCAATACAACCTGCTCAGAAAGAAAAATATGTGAATAAAGAGCAGTGTATAGGAAGGATCATTAGTTGGTTTTATGATGGTGAATCAAAATTGTTTGTAATCAAACGATCTGATGGCGTTCAATACTTAAAGCCAAGGATCAAATATTTCAATACCTTGCCGAGGTGTGAAATAAATGGTCTAGCTTCAAAGCCACTCATAAATAGATCGAAGAATGGTTTGGCTGATGTGATAGCAAACCTGATAAAGAAGGAAGGTAGTTCGGGTAAGTATGAAAGGCTGAAGCCACAGAAGGGAAAGAGAGTGAAGATTACAGATCCTAAGACTGGGAAAGTAACCTGGAGATACAAGTATAGACCAGTGCGTGCTGTTCACAAGATACCATTAAAGAAGATTCCTCAAGACTTTCTTGGGAATATGAAATGGTGGTATGTTGATGTCAATACTGGTGAAGCAAGGGTTGAAGATAAAGATAATAAGGTCATTGTGTGTTTCTATGACGCAATGAATCTTATTAATTTTTCAAAGAAAGATCAGAGGACGCTGCGAAAGAATGAGATAATGTATACTGATGAATGGATAGAACAAGGTCTACAGTATAAAAGAGTTTTGGAGATATGCAAAAGATACGGTGTGCATGCTGGCAGCAGACTACCAGACAACTGGAAGAGTTCAAGATAAAGACTGAAGACAGAATATCAAGCTATTGTCAAGGGGGAGTCTGTTAGGACATAGAATTGTAATGACAAAAGCTTGTAATAGTTAGATTTTGTGTCTTTATGTTTTGTTATGAAATTGTAAAGTTGCTAAGTGTTTTTACTAGTAAGCCTAGAGGCGAACTTGTTAAGTTCGCCTGCTCTAACAGAGGCGAACTTAATAAGTTCGCTTAGGCATAACTGAGGCGAACTTGTTAAGTTCGCTTAGTCTGTTTCAGGCGAACTTAACTAAGTTCGCTTACAGCAGTTTTGGTTCTATATATATGTGTTACAGAGTCATTAGACAGTAGAAAACAAAGATCGATCTGAGAGAGAAACAATTGTCTGATTGAGTCTGTAACCATTGTTATTTGGAATATAATCGAGAAGTTTATTTACGCGTGTTGTCGGTTAGTATACAAACGTTAATACGAAGGATTCCGCACTTCGTGTTATAGCAACGTCATATCACGAGTTTGATCAGTAGCTGAGTTACCTGGACCTACAGCTTCCATCATTTCCATGATCTCAGCCATGAGACCAACCTGTGTTTGTGTGATGATGGCATCCTCAAGATGAACGCCCCAATCAAAGCTGTCGTCCTATTGGGCTACCAGTGCATTGGACGTTCCACCTTAGCTTTGATTGTGGTGGTTTAGATTGTTTTGGCCATGGCTGTTTCCTTAGCTGCTCGGGTAAAACCAGAGGCAGGTGCTCTGTCTTTCGGACACTCACGAGTAAAGTGTCCATAGTTCAGACATTTGTAGCATTTGGCCTTAGATTTGTCAAACCCGACATTGGCATTAGGATGCCCGCCAATAAACTTTCTTCCTGTTCTGTTCAGGAAACGCTTGGCTCTCCTCAAAAGCATGGCCATATTCCATTGAATATCCATGTCCTCCATGTCATCAGGATCCACTTGATTAAAATCTTCTTCAATCGTCTCTGGATCAGTAAGCTTGCCACCTATGAAATTTTCATATGCAAGCATACAAGATGAGAATAATGCTACATGATCTTCAGCTATTCTGGCTATAGCTGAGTTGTTAGCTGAAGACATAGCAGGAGGATTTCTTGAGGTATTTTGATGATGAGACCCCAACCCTGATCCTGAAGCATAGCAAGCATGACCACCACACCTAGTTGAGTGGTCTTCTTCAGTAGGATTTCCAGTGAAGAGGGCAATTCCAGAGCCAGATGACTTGAATGTGGAAGTCGTCCCATGATACATAGAAGGGTCTTGTATCTGGGGTCTTCCAGAGCTCTCCTTTCTTTTCAAGTTCATTTCATGAGCTCGAATCTTTCCTATTGCTTCCTCTGCTGTCAACTCATAGAATTTAGGATTTTCCATCATCAGGGTTGTGTACATCTCAAATTTGGTAGGTAAAGCATCCAAAAACTTTTCCACCATCTCTTCAGCTGGATACTTGAGGTCAAGAACCTAGAGATGAGGTCATCTAGAGATTCGTTCTCAAAAAATCTAAAGCACTCATACTGCTTTCTGAGAAGATCCCGCTTACTCTTCTTGAGTCACTGTTTCCTTCGAATCTCTTCTCTAAAGCTTTCCAGAGATCCTTAGAATTGTCATACCCTCGGAAACTTTGGAACAATTCCCGAGTTAATGCCATAGTGATCGAACCAAGTGCCTTCTTCTCTCGATCATATGCTTTCTTTTCTTCCTCATCGAGTTTAGAAATAGGCTTGGGCAATTCATCATCAAGATAGATGTGTGTGGGATGCTTATATCCCTCAAGGATTGGTATCCATAGTGATGAGTCGGTATACTAAATATAGTGCTCAAAACGTGCTTTCCAATTAGAATAATCGTTTACGTTTAGCAACTTTGGTGGTTTCTGAGGTGTACCGATCTCATTATCATAGTTTAACATGTTTCCAAGATTCTGAAGGTTCGACATAGTGAACACTTAGTCAAAACTCAAAAAAATCAGACACAGTTGCGCACTTGGGATTGGCCTTGCGCACTTGAGAAATAGTCTTGCGTATTTAAGACTTACTCTTGCGTACTTGTAAGTACGCAGGAGGAAATGATTAAGTACGCAGGATATAACTTAAGTTCGCACAAGTTCAGTCTTGCGCACTTGTAAGTACGCAGGAGATAACTCTTGCGTATTTAGTAAGTACGCAGAAAACTATACTTTTTTCCAAAAATGGTAAGTACGCAGGATACCTTTTCAGCAACTCTCACCAACCTTTTCCGGTGACTGGAAAATCGCCGGAGATGGTAAAAATTTGCCTGATGATTAATGCAAATGAGCCAAAGGGTCAGAAACTTGTTTCTAACCAACCTTTGATGCTCAAATAACTCAAATACACAACAAAAATTGGTTTTTGAGAGATTTTTGCTTCTAAAAAAGTGTTCAAGAGCTACCGCTTTTTTATCACAAAAATCAACAAAAATACCTCTTTTTGCTTGTACAACTCAGTAAAAACGTCTCCAAACTCACTTACAACACTCGAATTCAAGAGCAAAGCACTGGTACCACTTGTAGGTCCCTTCGTGTGTGACAGATCGTTGCATGCAAGTGGTCTACTAGTCGGACCTGGTGCGGAATACCCGTGACTAGGCGGAGAGTCTAACTAAAACAAAGTAAACCAAGCACGAGAGTCACATTAAAAGCTCTTTCTATTATAAACACTCGACGGTTACAGAGAGATTACAAATTGCGTACTTAACAAACTGAGTTCGTCAAAGATATGAGTTCTGCGTACTTATCCTCTGTGAACCAAACCTATTTATACAGACCTGATGCCTGCGCACTTAGCAAGTGCGTAGGACCAAATTCTCTTGCGTACTTAACAATTACGTATGGGTCTTCCTGCGTACTTGCTAAGTACGCAGGAGCTTTCTCCTGCGCACATGTAAGTGCGCAAAACACTTAGAAGAAATGCAACATACATTATGTAAAAGTAAATACAACTCGATAAACTATTACATAACGACTCTTACATACAAAGACAAATTACAGACATTAGAAATACAAATTAAGACTCTATCCAGAGTGTTGTCACAGGAAAGTGCATCAACATAAATACCTAGCTATAAGTGTGGCCTCCATTTGCACAACCAAACACACACACACATGTGTGTGTGAACGAGACAGAGATCAAGAGGGTGAGGGGGAACCTCCAACTCTCCTCCGGCAGCGTCCCCTCTGGCGGTCGGCGGCGTAACCCCGCAGCACACGGCAACAAGCAAGGGCGGTGCGGCGGCGGCGGAGCATGATGGTGCATGGGTTCCGGCGAGTGGCAGCGAGTAGGGTTATTTTCTGACCGATCTCGAAGTCCTAAACACCATGGTGGTGGTAGAAGTTGCTGATTCGTGGCGGTGGTGAAGGTTTTTCCGACCCAAAGGCGCCGTCGGCGGCTAGGGTTCCGCCTTAGCCTTGGGTGCAGAGACGGTGGAGATGGGTTAGCGATGGTGACGACGGGTATTAAGGGATCTAGAAAACATCAGAGAAGGGATGAAGCCGATGTGACAGCTGGATCGATTTTCCGACGATGGCCGTTTTTCCGACGAACACTGCTCAGACCCGTTCTTCGGGCCGGCTAGGGTTTAGGACGCGACTTTCCGGTGAGTTTTCTTCTGATTACCATTTTATTCCGGTTTAAACCTTCATACATGTACTAATTTGTTCCATTTTCGTACTTTCCGGCGAGTCTCCGACGAGCCCAAACGACCGATCTTGTTTTGTTTGTGGTTGAGTGTCCCGATCTACAATTTCTAGGTTTGTTTTGAAGCATTAAGTTAATCATTCATGGTTGGTTACTTTCTGACTAGATCTAGTAATTCTGGTTGGCCGTGTTTCATTCCCGGTTTGTTAAACGTTAGTTTTTGGATGGGATACGATGTCCCGAGTCATGGTCAAACTTGGTCAATATCCTCAGGTTTTAGTCAAATTAAGCAACACAAGTCAAACATGATCAACGGACTATAAACGAGTTTAAGCCTATGTCAATACGCGAACCGAATGTGCGGAAAGGTATAAACGCACGTCTCAACTATTTAAATAATTATTTGTTATCTAAATATCAAAAAAATAAATCAAACGCGTGTGAGACGAAGGAACCGAGCTTCAATGACCCGACCCAACCAACGACATAGTAACGAGATCAAAAATAATAAAATGGACAAATAAATTATAGACTAGTATCGGTAAATAATAAATAAAACTACATGTTTTATTTTACAATAGACACAATTACCTTACTGTCAAATATTATCACAACTTTTGGTATTATTTTATTAATAACAATAACATCGTTATTTTTATCATTATTAAAATAGGGAACAACTAGTAATAATATTGGTAACAACGAGACTCGGGTGAATAAATAATAAACATTTTATTCGAACAATATGTGACTACTATTACTATTATGTAATTTTAACGTAATTGCTTGAAAACTATACCAACATTAGACGTAACTTGCATTCAACGTCGAGTAAACTATTATAGACACGAACGATAATTTTGTTAAATATGTGTATGTATACACGAGCATTTACACCTTAAGACACAAACCGTATTTGTATAAAGTATACTCAATAATAGATATATTAACACATATATGTACATACATATTCATGACACGTATGTTAGTTATAAACATCTAAATCAATCTATGTATTTATAAAGCATATGTTATAATTTGATACAAACATATACGGTGATATATTTTAAAAAGCTTATGTATATACATGAAAGTACACGTAATTGACATGAATAATCAACACTGATAGTTATGGATTTTTACGCTTGTTTTGATATAAACCTAATTATACACGTGATGTACATTTACTTCCAGATTATACGTATCTATATAAATATACATACGAAGGATCAAACGGGATCGATCACGTGGAACGAACTACTACTCTTCTAATCAACAGCTTAAACATATAATTTTGGTTAAGATTTAAACATACTTTGTTTGGTAAACGATTACTATAAATTACATATATACTTACAAGTATATTTATACTTATACACACATTGACATACAAGTGTAACTAGTACATACAAAGTAACATATGTACCCCCCATCAATAAACAACTCAAATTTATCAACGGGTCGTAGAACCTTAACGGATAGTTCGAGCGCTTTCACATGTGTAATAACATTACCCGAATACGAAATACTTATACTAAATTACTTGTTAGGGTTACCTTGATGCTTCACATATGCTTTACCAAGCTAACCACTTCGACACATGGAATTATTTATGCTCTTAACCCTTTTTACTGTTTACCGTGTTTAGAAACATCGGGGGAGAAACATACTTGATTTACACGGTTGAAAAAATGAAACATATTTACTTGTTACGTTTGAAAAACATGAAACATATTTACTTGATACGTTTGGAAAACATAAAGCATAGTTACAACTATTTTTATATGATAACAAGAAAACAAGACCCGACCTTTATGTTTGCATGAGTGAACACACATAGAGCTCGTAAAGTCCCCTGAACATCATATTTTATAACCATTAGATGTGGATAGCCTGGGATTCTATGCATAGTACTATTGGGATTGACACCCCCGGTCATGGTTAGTCGCGCTAACCTAGGGTCCACTGTCCAAATGACCGCATATTGTCTTAACACATACTTCGTGAGGAACGAGGGAGGGGCATACACTGTTGTCATGGTTTGGTTATGCCTCATGTATGAACATATTCTTTGTAAAGCTATCTTGTTTACAAGTGGGTCAAACATTACTTGTATGATCGGTGTTTTACAAGATGGTTCTGTTTACTTGAGATTGGAAGAAACAATCACAGAATTGTTGAGTCCGCGGCATATGTACTTAGAGAATTTTGTAGCCATCAGTCTTTATCTCTACAAACCCCCCTAGACTGATGCTACCAAAACACTCTTTCTTGCTTTGTTCCTGAAGCTTTTGCATATGCAAGACTATCCTTGCAGTCTCATAGCCTCTTGGATGCTTGCTAGGATTATCAAAAGGATATCCGACAGAGATTTGACGTCCCTTCAAGGCTTGCAGGTTCATGAAGTTCATGGGACCCAGCCTCTTTCCACTCTCACCTCTTGCCTTTAGGAAGTCGATCATGACCTTCCATTCTTCATGAGTTTTTAAGCTAAAGGCAATGGCTTTCCTAGATTTCAGCCTGGCTTTTCTTCTTCTTCTGCCCTTTTCTTCTTGGCCAGTTCTCGTGGTTGACCCATAAAGGCCCTGCAAATTTCTTTATTAGATAATTTCTCAAGGTAGTCTGCATCCTCACCTTGAGAGATTAGAACTGCCATCCACTCCTCCCTCATTTCTTTTGCAAGTTCAGAATCATAAATTCTGAACTTGGCTTCTTCAATTTTCTGCCTCTCTCTCTCTCTCTTCGTCTTCTTTGTTTAGTTGTTCCTGTAGCTGGAGGGCTAAAGCTTCATCTTATTTTATTTGTGAAGCTGCAGGAACTTGAAATTTTGTTCTATATTGCCTTGCATGCAACTGGATCCGTTGTTCTCTAAAAAAATGGCAGCTTTTCTTTCTTGAGGTTTGTTAAGCTCAGCCATCTCTTCTTCTTCTTTCTACTTATTTCTTTTCTTCCTCTATCTTCTTTTCTTCTTCTTCTGTCATAATTCCCTTCCCTTTGTCTTTATTGGATGCCTCTGCTTCAGCTTCATAGATCACAATAGTAGATGTGGGAGTTGCTATTGATACCTCAGCTTCAACCTCATTGGCAATTTGAGGAGTAGATAGAATGGGGGAAGCTTCTTCATCTTCACCTGTCACTGTCTTCCATTCTGTCATTATCTTCTATCCTTCCCTTCTTTTAGATTCCTCTTCTGTGATCAGAATGACAGTTAGAGAAGAGGGAAGGGACCGGTCTGAATCAGAGTCATCCATTGCAATCCATCCCTCTTTCTCAAGAACGGTTTTAACAATGAGGATCATTTCTTGACTTCTTTTGTAGTTTATATTGCAGATATGTGACCTTAATTCAAACACCTTGTAGAGGAAGTCTGGGTTGAGGAGTAGGATTTCTTGAATATTGTTAATTATAAATGAAGATCTATCACTAAAAAAGAATTAAAACCCTGAAGGCTCAGTGCTTGACCACCCATGAACTTCCAAGCCTCTAACCAACTCATTGAATAGGTATTTTGCCTTTCTTCAGCTGCTCTTGAGGACTCTGCACCTTCATCCTTATGTCTTGGATAAGCCACCCTTTTTGCTTCTTCAAGAAACTTCTCAAACCGAGGCATATTGTCTTCACATATATCATGGAATCTTTCAATGGCAAGCCCGGTAGATAGGTCCTTGGAAGTATTAACACTTTCAGTCAGGTGCAAGGACAGAATTTCAAACAGATTAAGGTTATCCAAGATAAGCTCTTTGACTCTAGCAAATTCACAGCCCATCCAGAATCTTTTAAGGATGCCATCATAACCCCATGCTAGAATAGAGTCAAATTCTAAGTTGTGTGTAGTTAGTGGGAATTGGGGGGCTATGATATGTCTTGATATGTTTGTAGCAGCTGGAAATATAAGAAATGAAGGAGGCATTTCTTCATCTTCATTTTCAAACTCCATCTCCTTAGGGAATACTTCATCTACAGCCCTGGTAACTAACTTCCATTCTTTAGAGATCTCTTCTTCTTCATCTCTGAGGGGCATCAGATCATGGACTTGAACAAAGGCAGGCTGGAATAGTAGTCTTTGAAAGGCTGCTTGCTCTTGTATCCAATCCTCTAGGCTGTTAGTGTCATCTTCAGTTGTAATTTTCTCCCCCTTTTTGGTTGCATCAGTGCATAGAGAGGGGTCTGTTTGAGTGCCTACTGATACAAGGGAAGGAGGAGTCATTGTTGGGCATTGATGGGTTTCATGCACAGAAACTTGGTTTCTTAGTTTTTACACTTCAGACTCTTGTATAGCCACCCTAACCGTCAATTCCAAATTTTGAAGTTTTAAACTATCCTCATCCACATATGTGGAATCCTTGGAACTAGATGGGGCCTTAGGCCTAGCCTCTGCATCCCCATCACCTTGGTTTTCTTGGCTCCTGGGATTCCTCTCAGTGAAAAATATTTCAAAAGAAATATTTTCACTTTGAGTTGCCGTGGTTGGGGACTTAGTAATGTTATCACTGTCCTCCTAGTCAATTGATGCTCAGTAGTAGTGATAGCCCATTCCACATTCACTCTATAAGTACTTCCAGAGTGAACCTTCTTGGGTGATGAACTTGGGCTGGGTACATTAACAGCCAAGTCAATCATTACCTTCGAGATAGTGGCAGTTGGATAAGGTACATCATCTTAACTAGGTGCCTCTACAGTTAAGTTCAATGAAGAGAGAAAGTGTGTGGGCTCATTGGGGTGTTCTATGGATCCGGGATGTGATCCTGATCCAAATAGATAAACTTCCAAGGAAGGTTTCCTAGTAATGTGGCTATCCCTTTTGATATTTGAATCAGAATTTTGTGATTCTGGATGAGGGCTTTTAGGTTGGGATTGGGCCTTTGAGACAAGAATAGACGGATTCTTCTTGCTCTTCTTTCTTTTTCTGGTATAGCTTGCCTCAACTGGGGCCCTGTGTTCCATTTGGGCATGGAGAGTAGGGGTGATTAAATGTTGTACATAAGCACCCTCAGTAGGTTACACAGGGGTTCGATAAAGAGAAGAAGTTATATGTTCAAGCTGTGAAGTGGAGGGTGTCACACCCCCAAATTCCACTAACGGAGTTTTACCGTCTTGGAAGGTGACAAACCAGGATCTCAGACATCAGTTACTTCAAACGACACTATATGGGACTTGAAATGTAATAACATAAAAGTTCAAGGTTCAGAGTGTATATGCGGAAGCGTTAAACGAAAATAAATGCGCAAAACAACGCGCTCAAGTCCAATTACAACAAAAGATAAATATTATTCAGTAGATAATTATTTCAATTGGAGTCCAAGACACATGCATGACTTAATGTGATCCTGAGTGCCAACCTGAGAAAACATGTAAGAAAACGAGTCAACACTAGGTTGGTGAGTTCACAGGTTTCAATCATTTAAAGTAAAGCGTTTGCGGATTATGTACATTCAATATGCATATCAATAGGTTGCATGCCTATATTCATGTTTTGCTAAAGCGCTCGTAACCGAAACTGACAGTGTGTTTGTTTGTTTGCCTCCAGCCAGGTCTATCAACTCTGAATAATGTGTTAAGGTCAATATAACACCCGTTCGACCTCCAATCGAGTTAGCGCGACTAACACGGGTGGGGTTTGTCAAACCCAGTAGTACTACCAAAATTACCCCGTTCATACCATATTAACGGTCCGATGTGTGTGAGGACTTTTCATGATAGTGTGTTACGCTTAGCCTCAACAGTGATATCATATGAATTACAATAAACCAAAAAGGTTGTGACATGTTTTCTCCCCCAAATAAAAATAGTAAAAAGGGGCCGTGAAACTCACCTGCGTTGCGTAGTAGGTAGTATCACACAAGTATGAGATTTAGAACCTCAAGTGTTAGCCTGCACGGCTTACGGATGCCCTAGAATTACAACATAATCATTAGGGATAAAGATGGGAATTGTGACGACGACACGAAAGATTGAACGTCCTAAGGAAGCGCTCTAATGATTAAGAGTAGACGAATGTGTCTACGGAATTAGATAAATCTCTTAATAAAATCATTAAAGAAAAAGCGTTACGTGTCGTACGTTAATAACGAATAATAAATAAATAAATACATTCGTACGTTAAAGTCGTTTACAAAAGTTAGGAAAAATAATATAATTTAATATATTATTTTTAGGTTCGAAGGATTAACTAAATAGTCATTTGTGTGGAAAAAAAAATATATATTATTTTTAATCGAGCATATAAACGTGGGTAAATAATATAACAATTATATTATTAATTGGTTTGAAAACATCACACGAGGTATAAAACGATACGAAATAATATAAACATATATATTATTTAATAAGATTAGTCACGGGTTGAAAATAATATAAACATATTATTTAATACGAAGTTACGGTTTGAAAATAATATAAATATATTATTTTTATTTGATAATAACATAAATATATTATTTATAATAGTGGGAAAACTAATAAAATGGATTAATAAATGAAACCCGAGCCTACGGGTCGTTTTCCGGGATAAAACACTTTTATATAATAATATAATATTATATGGTTTGATTTTTATATTAAAATAATACAAGGAAAACTGTTTAAAAATAAAACGGTGTGGAGAGACTCGAACCCGGGTCTCTCCCACACAAACACACACACTTAACCAGTCCCGCCCGCTAGGGTCATTGCATTAGGATCCGGATCTGATTAGTTTTAATAAGGCGTTCTGGGTGTTCTTCCCCCTTTACGCGAATCCGGACCAGATCCCATCCCAAAATCAACGAATTCAGTTATGATATGATATAGAGACATAGGGGTTCTGTTAATCGAATGTTTTCGAATCTGTACAAGTGTTTAATTGTAAAAACATCAAGTTGGGGTCGATCAATTCTTGATTTGAAACACCGAAACCCTAGACTATAAACTTGAGATCGATTTGATGAAATCTGGTAATTAAAGGGTTTGAATTCATGGGGCTATTGATTATTGAAGGTTTTCGAATCTACCCATACGGTTTAATTGGATTTACACTGAGTTTAGGATTGAGTTCGACTAAATTGGATTCGCGAAGAACCCTAAATTCTGGTTTCGTTTAATTCGATGTTATGCGATTCCAAAAGGTTAGGGCTTTCGAATACTAGATGATGGCGAGTCTTTTTATATAGTTTAATTGGATTTATATTGTGTCTAGGCTATGGCTCGATTAAATCCAAATGTATATGAACCCTAGAATTAGTACGCGATAAATTAGATAATATAACTCTGAATTGATAAGGGGGTTTTGATCTAGACACTTAAACGAAACCAGGGATGTAAACGATTACCAGAATGATTCTCGCTTTGATGGTGTTCGATTAAATAGACTCCGACTGTGAATAGCTTTAGCTCCGGCGACCTTAACTGCTATTTCCGATTGAATTGAGGTGTAACACAGGTTCTCTGAGGCTCTATTGAGATGTGGTTCGATTTGTGGAAATAATACAAGCATTAGCCGAATTTGATGAGTTCATAGCGGGAGTTGACGGTTTTGAGATAAATGTCCATTATTAGGTTTGATTACTATTCAATTTCTGTGTTTAATGTGATAATGGTGATCGTTAATGGCCGAGACGTGTCCAACAGTTACAAAATCGGGCGAATTCGATCATGATCGCTTGAATTGGAATAAAACTGCGAGTTTGACTTTCTAAAGTCAAACATAAATCAAGATAAGGTAAATTACAGAATCGGTCCCTCTGGTTTCTGTTTTCGAGTTTGGAAAATGACAGAATAGTCCCTATGGTTTGAATTTGATTAATAAAGTTATAATTTGGTTGGTTTAACTAATAAAAGTCAACATGATTTAGATAATTAATTTAGACCTTACAAAGTCAAATATAATTAGGTGTAGGCTAAATACACAAATAGTCTTTGAGATTTGAGTTTGAAAATTGACAATTCACATCCCTGAAGTTTGTGAATAGTCAGCGTTTAACTGGATTGCTAACTGGGTTAACATGAAAAGTCCGGATTGTCACATCATCCCATAGTTGAAAGAATTTTCGTCCCGAAAATTAAACAAAAATCAAATAAATTTTTTTTTCGGATGTCACATCATCCCTTAGTTGAAAGAATTTTCGTCCCGAAAATTAGGATAGTACTTTAAGAGTTTGAAGTGGATTGCTTGAACAGATGCGGATACTTGCGTATCATCTGATCCTCGCATTCCCACGTGAATTCCGGTCCGCGTTTCGAGTTCCAACGAACTCTGATAATAGGGATTTTACTGTGTTTTAACGTTTTGATTTCCCTATCCATGATTGTTATCGGTTCTTCAACGAACTACAGTTGTTCATCGGTTTGTAGTTCCTCAAGAGGAACTACGAGTGTTTCGTCTGCTAGACATTTCTTCAAGTTCGAGACATGAAAGACATCGTGTACACCACTAAGTCCTTCAGGTAGGTCCAGTTGATACGCTACTGGGCCAATTCTCTTCACTGTCTTGAATGGTCCAACATAACGGGCATTCAGTTTGCCTCGTTTCCCGAAGCAAATTACACCTTTTCAAGGTGAGACTTTGAATAGAAACATGTTGCCTATTTGAAACTCTAACGGTTTACGACGCTTATCGGCATAACCCTTTTGACGATCATGAACTGCCGCCATACGGTTTCGGATTTGAACGATCTTTTCAGAGGTTTCGAATACAAGTTCGGGACTTGTAAGTTGGCTATCCCCAATTTCAGCCCAACAGATAAGAGATGGCATTTACGTCCGTACAATGCCTCGAATTGTGCTGCCCTGATACTAGTGTGGTAACTATTATATAGGAGAACTCCACTAGAGGTAAGTGAGACTATTATTTGTGCTTTCATGAAGGGTATAATGCCCATAATAGCACTACTCCTTTCGCCTTGGACGGAGAGAGTTCCTCCATTAGGAAGAGGAAGGCGAACGATTTTTTTTTTTTTTCGCGACAGATAATCTCAGCTTGGTTCTTAGATAAACAGTCCATTCCGACACTCACGTCGAAACTACCGAGTGTGACCGGTATGAGATCAAAGTCAAATTTATGACTAGTCAGTTCAAATTTACAACCCTTAAGATCATGGGTTGCTTATATTATTCGTTCGTTGGTTATTTCTATGGTGTATCTATTTTCTAACAGAGTTGGGGTTTTTCTTAGTAGGTTGCCAAGTTTATTAGTCATGGAATTCCTATCAGTATCAGTGTCAAATAGTACAGAAGCAAAATAGTTGTTTAGAAGGAACTTACCGGTAACCACGTTGTGGTCATAACAAGCTTTCCCGGATCCTAGCACAAATGCTCGCCCCTTTGCACCATTCCCTGCATTATTGCCCTGGTTGTTATTATTGTTTTGGTGGTTGTTGTTGTTGTCGATGTCACCCTTCTTTAATTGTGGACAATCCTTCCGGAAGTGTCCCTCTTTTCCACATTCAAAACAACCTTTGGTAAAACCTGGTTGTTGGAAGGGCTGCTTGGCTTGTAATTCCCCTCTGCAGTCTTTGGCAGCGTGGCCCATCTTACCACACCGCTGGCAACGGTTTTTGTCACAAGAACCGAGGTGGTGGTAATTACATTTGTTACACCTGGGGTGTCTCCCAATATAACCACTTTGATGCTGACTTGAAGAAGTCGACTGGTTGAAGTTGCTGTGGCTGATTTGACTGAAATCCTATGTTGTTATTGCTATTGTCAAACTTCCTCTTGTTGTTGTCAGTAGACTTGGATGATGACTTCCTGGGAGGTAGTGTCCCTTGGGTAATGGCTTGGTCCGTCAGTTTGTGAGCAAGACGGATGGTTTGTTGAATGGTAGTGGGGTTGGATGAAGTAACCATGCTCTGGATTTGTGGTACTAATCCACTGATGAACATTTCAATTCTCTTGTAGGGTGGTGTGACCATGTGAGGACACATCCCCGCTAATTCATGCGAGCGAGTGGTGTAGAGCTCTATTTCAGAACCCTCCATTTTCAGATTCCAGAATTCTCCCTCGAGTTTCTGAATTTCATCCCTGGGACAGTACTCTTCCTTCATCAGGATCTTGAAATCTTCCCATGGTGATGCATTGGCCATGTCCAGACCTAGCATCTAGACCTGTGCATTCCACCATGTGAGGGCAGGACCCTCTAGAGTTCCCGATGCAAATTTGACTCGGTCGGCTACAGGGCAGTTACACATGGAGAACACAGATTCAATCTTTTCAAACCATCGGAGTAATCCGACAGCTCCCTCAGCTCCACTGAATGTGGGGGGCTTGCAGTCCATAAATGTCTTGAAGGTACAGACATGCTGATTGTTCTGTGGATTGTTCGCTTGCCCTGGATTAGAAAGAGTAGGTTGGGTTTAGGAAAAAAATGGAATAAATGTGTACAGTTGGTTGTCTAGAATTAACGGTTAACAGGTTTACCTGCAACGTGTGCTGCTAAGGCTTCAGCAACACTGTCATTAATCAACGCGGCCAGTTCGGCTGGTGTCAGGTTGATATTTCCACGACCACCGTTGTGACCACCACGTCCACGTCCGGCCATGATTCTTCATATTCACAAACACAAGAAATGAGTAAATACATTGCATATTGACATCACTCAAGTGTAAGCAAACAGAAGGAGATGTGTAAAGACATGCAGGTTTATGATTTTAGTACAAGGCTAACTTAAATCATAAGGCCATGGAATAAATGGTTCAACTCAAACAGTTCACTCAGATTTTATTGGAATGGGAACATCCTTACCCATTTAAGTTTTTATTTGAAACATAAAGAAATGACAAAATAAGATAAGATAGAATAGAATGGAATATCAAGCTCCACTGCCGGCGGATGAGACGACTGACTCAGCATCATCCTCCTCTACTTCCTCGGGCTCATCCTCAGGCTCAAAATTGGGTACTTCGGCTGGCTCTAAAGCAGCTGCAAGTTGTATCTCTAATTCTCCAATTCTTTCCTGAGATTCTACTTCAGCCTCCTCGAGTGCATTCACTCTAGCCTGCAACGCCCTTACCTCGTCCACTAATGCATTATGCAAGCGGTCAGTGCTTGCCAGTTCTGCTACTAGCAGATATATCCTGTGATCCGTTTGTTTCTCTCCTCTTAACAAACCTGTGATTGCTCCTGCTGCGTCTCTCATATTCCGGATCTCTCGATCCATAGTTGCTACAAATACTGCAAAGGCTTGCTCCAAGTGACAAGGTAATAATGGTAAACGTGGTCCTGATGATGACGAAGCTCCAAAGTACGGTGATGGAACTCGTTCCTGTCTAACCCATTTGCTCAGTAAACCGGGGTACCAATCCCAGTCACTCCCATTCCGGATATGCATGGGCTCTCCATACACAATAGAGTTATCAATGGGCTCAAGCCTACGCTTCTTGGGCTCCGGTTATGCAATGGCGGGAATGTTACGTTTCTGATTGTTAGGTGGTGAAGATGGTGGTGTAGACATAATTCCTGAAACATAAGAAGTAAGTGTCTATGCTAAGTAACTAATGTGTGGCTATAGTCTAGAATGCAGTCCTAGTTCTCTATAACCAATGGCTCTGATACCAATCTGTCACACCCCCAAATTCCACTAACGGAGTTTTACCGTTTTGGAAGGTGACAAACCAGGATCTCAGACATCAGTTACTTCAAACGACACTATATGGGACTTGAAATGTAATAACATAAAAGTTCAAGGTTCAGAGTGTATTTGCGGAAGCATTAAACGAAAATAAATGCGCAAAACAACGCGCTCAAGTCCAATTACAACAAAAGATAAATATTATTCAGTAGATAATTATTTCAATTGGAGTCCAAGACACATGCATGACTTAACGTGATCCTGAGTGCCAACCTGAGAAAACATGTAAGAAAACGAGTCAACACTAGGTTGGTGAGTTCACAGGTTTCAATCATTTAAAGTAAAGCGTTTGCGGATTATGTACATTCAATATGCATATCAATAGGTTGCATGCCTATATTCATGTTTTGGTAAAGCGCTCGCAACCGAAACTGACAGTGTGTTTGTTTGTTTGCCTCCAGCCAGGTCTATCAACTCTGACTAATGTGTTAAGGTCAATATAACACCCGTTCGACCTCCAATCGAGTTAGCGCGACTAACACGGGTGGGGTTTGTCAAACCCAGTAGTACTACCAAAATTACCTCGTTCATACCATATTAACGGTCCGATGTGTGTGAGGACTTTTCATGATAGTGTGTTACGCTTAGCCTCAACAGTGATATCATATGAATTACAATAAACCAAAAAGGTTGTGACATGTTTTCTCCCCCAAATAAAAACAGTAAAAAGGGGTCGTGAAACTCACCTGCGTTGCGTAGTAGGTAGTATCGCACAAGTATGAGATTTAGAACCTCAAGTGTTAGCCTGCACGGCTTACGGATGCCCTAGAATTACAACATAATCATTAGTGATAAAGATGGGAATTGTGACGACGACACGAAAGATTGAACGTCCTAAGGAAGCGCTCTAATGATTAAGAGTAGACGAATGTGTCTACGGAATTAGATAAATCTCTTAATAAAATCATTAAAGAAAAAGCGTTACGTGTCGCACGTTAATAACGAATAATAAATAAATAAATACATTCGTACGTTAAAGTCGTTTACAAAAGTTAGGAAAAATAATATAATTTAATATATTATTTTTAGGTTCGAAGAATTAACTAAATAGTCATTTGTGTGGAAAAAAAATATATTATTTTTAATCGAGCATATAAACGTGGGTCAATAATATAACAATTATATTATTAATTGGTTTGAAAACATCACACGAGGTATAAAACGATACGAAATAATATAAACATATATATTATTTAATAAGATTAGTCACGGGTTGAAAATAATATAAACATATTATTTTATACGAAGTTACGGTTTGAAAATAATATAAATATATTAGCTTTATTTGATAATAGCATAAATATATTATTTATAAATGTGGGAAAACTAATAATATGGATTAATAAATTAAACCCGAGCCTACGGGTCGTTTTCCGGGATAAAACACTTTTATATAATAATATAATATTATATGGTTTGATTTTTATATTAAAATAATACAAGGAAAACTGTTTAAAAATAAAACGGTGTGGAGAGACTCGAACCCGGGTCTCTCCCACACAAACACACACACTTAACCAGTCCCGCCCGCTAGGGTCATTGCATTAGGATCCGGATCTGATTAGTTTTAATAAGGCGTTCTGGGTGTTCTTCCCCCTTTACGCGAATCCGGACCAGATCCCATCCCAAAATCAACGAATTCAGTTATGATATGATATAGAGACATAGGGGTTCTGTTAATCGAATATTTTCGAATCTGTACAAGTGTTTAATTGTAAAAACATCAAGTTGGGGTCGATCAATTCTTGATTTGAAACACCGAAACCCTAGACTATAAACTCGAGATCGATTTGGTGAAATCTGGTAATTAAAGGGTTTGAATTCATGGGGCTATTGATTATTGAAGGTTTTCGAATCTACCCATACGGTTTAATTGGATTTACACTGAGTTTAGGATTGAGTTCGACTAAATTGGATTCGCGAAGAACCCTAAATTCTGGTTTCGTTTAATTCGATGTTATGCGATTCCAAAAGGTTAGGGCTTTCGAATACTAGATGATGGTGAGTCTTTTTATATAGTTTAATTGGATTTATATTGTGTCTAGGGTATGGCTCGATTAAATCCAAATGTATATGAACCCTAGAATTAGTACGCGATAAATTAGATAATATAACTCTGAATTGATAAGGGGGTTTTGATCTAGACACTTAAACGAAACCAGGGATGTAAACGATTACCAGAATGATGCTCGCTTTGATGGTGTTCGATTAAATAGACTCCGACTGTGAATAGCTTTAGCTCCGGCGACCTTAACTGCTATTTCCGATTGAATTGAGGTGTAACACAGGTTCTCTGAGGCTCTATTGAGATGTGCAGGTGTTCGATTTGTGGAAATAATACAAGCATTAGCCGAATTTGATGAGTTCATAGCGGGAGTCGACGGTTTTGAGATAAATGTACATTATTAGGTTTGATTACTATTCAATTTCTGTGTTTAATGTGATAATGGTGATCGTTAATGGCCGAGACGTGTCCAACAGTTACAAAATCGGGCGAATTCGATCATGATCGCTTGAATTGGAATAAAACTGCGAGTTTGACTTTCTAAAGTCAAACATAAATCAAGATAAGGTAAATTACAGAATCGGTCCCTCTGGTTTCTGTTTTCGAGTTTGGAAAATGACAGAATAGTCCCTATGGTTTGAATTTGATTAATAAAGTTATAATTTGGTTGGTTTGACTAATAAAAGTCAACATGATTTAGATAATTAATTTAGACCTTACAAAGTCAAATATAATTAGGTGTAGGCTAAATACACAAATAGTCTTTGAGATTTGAGTTTGAAAATTGACAATTCACATCCCTGAAGTTTGTGAATAGTCAGCGTTTAACTGGATTGCTAACTGGGTTAACATGAAAAGTCCGGATTGTCACATCATCCCATAGTTGAAAGAATTTTCGTCCCGAAAATTAAACAAAAAATATAAAAAAAAAAATTTCCGGATGTCACAGAGGGTGTGGGATCAGTATCATCTGGGACTACTGAACTGTCACCCTGGGTACTTTGTGTGTTCATCATTGTAGATAACAATGGAACATTGACCCCTAAGAACCTTTCTGAAACAGTTCTCATACTCTTAAAAATGTTATTTTTATGTCCCCCAATCATGTAGATTCTTGCAGTTTTTGAAAGATCTTTTACTTCATTGTTAAAAACTTCCTGCAAGAACCTATGGTACATATAGAAAGCTTGTTTTGCTCCTTCCTGAAGATTGTATCTTAAACCTTCAAAAATCAAATGAGAGAAATTGAACCCTTGCCTAGTTACCATACCATGAACAGCAGAGGCAAGAGCATAGTTCAGTTGATGCCATCCACTCCTCTTTTGAGATATACATTGGAGAATAGTGTGGCACAAAAACTTCCAAGAAGGGCCCTGCAGTGCCTTCTTGATTGTGTACTCCTGTTGATTTCCAGTGTACCCTATGGATACAAAGGACCTCATGTACTTATTCTTGGTGTACGAGTTGGCGGCACCCTCATCTTGAAGCTTGAGATGGTTTCTGAGTGTAGGTTCGAAGATGATTATGTCTTTGCTGTCTACTTTGGCTTTGATTTGCGGAATCCCCTCTTCGGTTCAGTAGACGGCTGAGTTCCAAAAGTCTTCCATAAGGGATATATAGATTGTGGGGTTAATAGTCAGAGCAAAGTGTAGTTTTGATCGACACAGAATGTCGATCATATCATCGAACCCTTCAGATTTCTTACCCTTGACTAGATACGTCGTTAGATTGTGGTAAGTTTAGAACTTGTCATTTGTGTCGTTGATGTCAACGTTCACCATTATGGAAAGGTTTGGAGGAAGGATGAAGCTTTTGAAAGTTGGTTATGTGTGGGTAAGCTTTGAATGCTTGAGTGAGAGAGAGAAAAGATGGAGGGTTAGGTCAGAATTGAATATGAAGAGGTGAAGTAGGGAATTTGATTTTATTATAACGGCAAAAGTTTGGGCAACGGTCACTTGTACCATACAAAAAGATGAAGTGTAGCACACTGTATTAGTCATCTAAAGTGACACTTTAGTTTTTACTGTGTTACAGCTGTAACACACTGTAGTAGTCATGGTAAAGACTGACATTGACTTTTTACAGCGGGTAAAAGTTAATTTGGGCCATTTTTACCCATCCACATCAAACAAGGTTGCTGCTGATTGTGACACTTCTGATTTTCACAACTTGTACTCATTCTAGACTTATCAATGAAAATCCGCATGACATTTCTTTTTACTTGAAATCCTATTTAGACGTTGTTACAATACTAGTTCACATGTGAAACATTACGTTTATGCTTGATTTCAAAGACTTATACTTATATGTGATTGATTCATGGATCACACGTAGACTTAATTGATCTTTATGACACATTAAATACACATGAACCACCCCCATACATCTCAAACATGTTCTTACAAACCATTCAATGTGAATTGATGCTTAAAAGTACTAGTTAGTACTTTCGTGCGATCGTTCGCCTTTTAAACCGTCGTTAACTACGTACCGTCCACGACCGACAAATCGTTTAACATGACATTAATTTATGTTTTAAATGTTTAAAATATTCATTTCTTTAATTAAAACAAAGTTTGTTTGCAAAACTTTCCGTAAATAAATCATGAAATTCGAAAAAACGATCAAAAAGTCCGTTTTCTCGCCCACCGATCGCCAACTACTATACGCGAATAACGTAACTTTAACTTAAATGTTTTTAGCTAAACATACTCTTTTTGTTATGACAATCAACTTTAATGTTGAAAACCAATTTCGCTTAGAAATGCTTAAAATCGCAATTTTCGAATGCACGCACTCAACCGGATCAAGCTAGGACCCAACCCACCTACTCTTGGACCTATCCCAAGCAAGAAATCACAAAAAACCCAGCCCCATTGAGGAAAATTTCGCAGATTTGAGGGCCCTAAAACCCTAAATTGCTTTCCAAGACATTCCATATTTACACCCCTTCAACCATTAGTATAAATAGGAGGCTTAGGATCTTGTTTTCTTTGCTAATTCTCCCTCAAACACTCCCAACCCCTCCTAAGTTGTGAAATCCCTTCCCAACCTTGAAGATTTCAAAAATCCCTTAGAAGATTCCAAGAGTTTGAAGAACAAACAAGTAAGTAACCCTCCGAAGTTGAATACCGTCTTTTTATTTTATTCTTTCTTCATCCCCTCAATCTTTTTCTACTTTCTATCCATGATCACTTGATCATGTGAAACCTCAGCCCTAAAAACCCTCTAATAATGTTAATCAAACTAATAAATCAAGCTAACATCACCAACTAACAAACAAAGGATCCCGTTTGCAATGGCGGCTATGCCGTCGCATTCTGCGAATCCTCAAGACAACTATTGCAAAAGTGGCTCTGCCGATTCTTTAGTATGTTCTTGCTAACTTAAAACATGTTATTTATTCTATATTATCACTTATATGAACTCACACGCTAATTAAATATAGAATCCGCTTGCCCGTGTCGGCTATGCCGATTGCATTATGTGATTCTCCAAAACGCTTATGTGAATATCATGGCTAGACCGGTGACACGGGACATTTTGGCTAACCTAATCTGATTATATTATGTATTATAATAACATAATAACATTCGTCTAATTTTTATTTGCACGTTCGGTAATCCTAAAACCCTAAACGGACCACTTAAGTGCAACCATTGATTTTGGACAGAAACTGTGCTGAATTTAACTGAGTGTAACTTGACCATAATTAATCTAAACTGAGCAAACTCAATTTCCACGACGTAGTTCGTCGAATTTCCTTTCGAACCATAATTCGATCGTTTTCTAATTCAAAAGTATGACTCCGTAGTAGCCAAAACGGGACAGAAACCTTTTTCAGTACCTTCTGTTTTGTTGGACTATTTTGGATATGATCCGGGTCTCAAATGCAAAAACTTTCTAAACGAAACTTCTTCGGAACGACTTAAACTAATTCCCTAAAAATTTCACAATTTTTAGACGTCGTTTGATATTTTTAACAATCCCATTTCTGTTCAGCTACTTTGCTATCCAAATCTGAAAATCAACTAAAACTCTATTTTTGCAACTAATTCTTAATCTTATGACCCGAACCGCCTATCTAACACTCGTAACCATCGAACCTACCCTAAAACTGGTTTATTTATTTGTTTAGGGTCTGGTCCGTGATTCATCTCGTCTATTCGTTCAAGTTTCTTATCTCGTCTAGCTTTCAAGGTGAGACTTCATAGCCCCACTTTATTCAAATCGTTTTGGGGGAAACATGTACGCGTTGGCACGAATTAAAACACATTTTCAAACAATTCTAAAACAAGAAAATCATATATGTATGTGAGTAAATGAACACAACATGATAAACGTTAAACTTGCAAATCCTTAACTTGAAACTTTCAAGCCAACGGTAGTACAGATATGGGCCATAGGATGGAAACCGCATATACTTTATGGACAACTTTTGGTTGGACATCTTATTCGTTATCAGTGCAACTTGCGAGTTGTACCACTTATTCGTTTCTCATCATTTTAGGTTGGATTTGCTAATCATGTGTTTGTTTTATTACGTGCTATATGATGATCTTGGAATATGAATTGTCACCTTTGCCAAACTTATACCTGTGATTTCTCACCAACTATTTTTAGTTGACACTTGTTTTTCGTACATGTTTCAGGTGATTAAGCTCGTGATAGGTCAAGTCAATATAACATAGGATTTGCCTAGATATCAATTGAAGAATCGTATTTTAAGTTGCTTGTCTTTTGAACATGTTATCTGTTTGGTTTAATTCGAAACTTATGTAATTGGGATTTTTTTAATATTATGAAATTTTAATAGTAAATGTCTTTATTCCATTGTGTTCTTTTGTCAATTAAGTCGCACCTGTGGTTAAGATGCACGGTTGGGGTGTGACAGATTGGTATCAGAGCCGTGGTTATAGAGAATTAGGCAACCATTTGACCTAGACTATAACCTAAGCTCCCCTTTGGAACTTATATGCTTATGTGATTCTAATCCACTAACTCTCTTATCTTTAGTATGTCGTTCGTACTCTGCTGACATCTCTAGCAATTCAAGCCTTATTTTTGATGATGGGTCCCAAAGCCCAATTAGTTGGAGTAGGCTAATCTCACCACGATCATCTTTCTCTGGAAGCCTGCTACCCTCAAAACATAATGCCAAGCCCGAGTTAATCTCCGATGCAAAAAAGGCTGCCTGCACCGAAGCCTGAAGTAATCAACATATCAAGTGATTCGGAATCCAAAGACCAAGAGAGCCATGTTGGAACCACTTCTGAGGCCCAACTCCCGTTCAAGAAAAGAAAGCTGACTTGTGAAGCTGAATCCAACTCTTGGGCAAGGCCCAATCCATAATGTTCTCATCAAAATCAAAGGCTTGGATAGTGATACTAGAGACACGTGTAATCTGGAAGGGTGAGCGCCTGTACACTGGGGGTCTTGTCAAAGGAAAGTGAGGCACGTTCGTTACGAGTCGCACTTACCTGGGGACCCTTGGAGTGAGTGCTCACTTATAGGCTAAAACACGTCTCACTAGTATCATTCATCCGAATCTTGAATTTTGACTAGTCAGTTTTGTCTTTATATTTCATTTGTAATTCAACATATATGTTTTAAATATATGTTTTATTTATCTTGTAAGACATTAATATTAATGAATGAGTGATTTTATTTATAAATATTGTCACTTTTAATTCTAGAATGTCTATCCTAACTACCGACTTATGATTTCTTTTTCGTAGAATGCCTCCTCGTCGTGATCCTGATAACACCGTGGCTAACACCAGTGAAGCCTCCGCTGAAACCACCGCCATAGCCACCCTGCTCACTCAACAACTTGCTACGGTCTTACCCACTATTGTCACTCAAATCAACAACTCCACCGGAGGATCTAGTGGGAGTGTTTGTACTTTAAAGCACTTCAACTCTTGTAACCCACACAAGTACCTTGGATGTGAAGGTGCGACAGGGCTATTGCAATGGTTTGAAGGCATGGAGAACACATTTGAGATGAGTGGATGCCCCGATGAACTTAAGGTAAAATATGCTTCAATTGCCTTCCAAAGGAGGGCACTGACTTGGTGGAATGCTGAAAAGAAAATTCGGGGTAGGGAAGGAGCTCTTGCTATGACTTGGGATAAGCTTAAGGAAATTATGATCGAGGAGTTCTGTCCTAGCAATGAGATGAAGAAGTTGGAGATTGAGCTGTGGGACCTTACCCAGGATAGTGGGGAGAGTGAGGCGTACACCACACGCTTTCATGAACTCTGCATCCTAGTCCCTCATCTGTTTACACCCTTGACCCGAATGATTGATCATTATATTAGAGGCCTTCCGCCTCAAATTCGGGGTACTGTCATGGGTAGTAGCCCATCAACACTTGAAGCTGCTATTCGTTTATCTACGTCCTTAACGGACGATCAAGTTAAGTCTGGAGTTCTATTCAGGAAAGGTAACAAGAGAGTTAAGGAGGAAGTGGCGAAAAAGCCTGAGTATCGCCACAAGAAGCAAAAGACCTCTAAAAGCTTTGCCATGGTTACCCCAGCTGTTCCTGTTGCCCAAGTAGCACCTAGACCTGCACCTGGCAGGAAGCCATATAGTGGACCTCACCCGCTGTGTGCAAGGTGTCAATACCATCACCCTACTACTGTTCAATGTCATTCGTGCACTAAATGTGGAAGGCTTGGTCAATTTGCTAACGCTTGTCGCGTAGCTGAAAAGGCTGCTACGACCCAAACTGCCACTCCTGCCATCATCAATGGTAGGACCTGTTATGAATCTGGTGCTCCTGATCACTACAAAAACCAATGCCCGAAGCTCAACAACAATAACTGAGGTGCACGTGCTCGCACTTTTGCCATAGGAGCAACCGAGGCCAAAAATGACAATGTCGTGGTTACTGGTACGTTTCTCATCAATAATCGTTATGCCTCTATCTTATTTGATACCGGAGCGGATAAAAGCTTTGTCTCCTTAGAATTTGAACCTTTACTTAAAACTTGTCGTACCGCTCTTGAACCTTCTTATACTATAGAAATAGCTGATTGCAAACTAACTGTTGTGCATTTCGTTGTCCGAGGTTGTGCTCTAACTCTCAACGATCTCACATTCTCTATTGACCTGATTCCCATCACTCTTGAGAGTTTTGATATCATCGTGGGAATGGATTGGCTATCCCACAATCATGCGGAAATCAACTGTTCGGAGAAACTCATTCGTATCCCTCTACCATCCGGTGAGACCTTGAAAATCTTTGGAGAGAAACCTTGCAAAGGTTTGAAATTCATCTCCTGCATGAAGGCACGTAGATATTTAAGGAAGCGATACTATGCTTTCTTGGCACATGTGGTCGAGAAATCTGAAGAAAAGAAATTACAAGATATACCGATCATCCGAGATTTTCCGGAAGTATTCCCTGATGACTTGCATGGACTCCCTCCAACTCGACAAGTTGAATTTCGGATTGATCTTTTACCAGGAGCTAACCCCATTGCCAAATCTCCATACCGCCTAGCCCCTTCTGAGATGCAAGAACTATCTAGCCAACTGCAAGAGCTGCTGGACAAGGGATTCATTAGACCGAGCTTCTCACCTTGGAGAGCTCCGGTTTTCTTTGTCAAGAAGAAGGATGGGTCCTTCCGCATGTGCATCGACTACCGTGAACTAAACAAGCTTACCATCAAGAATCGTTACCCGCTACCTAGGATCGATGACCTTTTCGATCAACTGCAAGGAGCAACTTATTTCTCGAAGATTGACCTCCGATCTGGGTATCATCAACTCCGAGTCCATGAAGAGGACATTCCCAAAACTGCTTTTAGAACTCGTTATGGACACTACGAGTTCATGGTTATGCCTTTTGGGTTAACCAATGCGCCCGCGGTGTTCATGGACCTCATGAACCGTGTCTGCAAACCCTACCTAGATCAATTTGTCATTGTCTTCATCGATGACATCTTGATCTACTCCCGAACCAAAGAGGATCATACAACCCACCTTAAGCTGATTTTGGAACTCTTGAAGAAGGAACAACTTTATGCTAAATTCTCCAAGTGTGAATTCTGGCTCAGAGAAATTCATTTCTTGGGTCACGTGATCAACAACCAGGGTATACACGTCGATCCAACCAAAGTCACCGCTATCAAGAATTGGAGTACACCATCCACACCCTCTGAGATCCGTTCGTTTCTGGGTGTGGCGGGTTATTATCGAAGATTCATCCCGAACTTTTCAAAGATTGCCCTGCCTTTCACTACATTAACTCAGAAAAAATAAGCCTTTCGTCTGGGAACAAAAGCAAGAAGATGCGTTCCAAACTCTTAAGCAGAAATTGTGCAACTCCCCTATTCTATGTCTTCCCGATGGCAATGATGATGTCGTTGTATACTGTGATGCCTTAAACCAAGGTCTTGGTTGCGTGTTGATGCAACGAGACAAGGTCATAGCCTATGCATCCAGACAACTCAAGGTTCACGAAAAGAACTACACCACTCATGACCTTGAGTTGGGTGCGGTGGTCATTGCTTTGAAAATCTGGAGACATTATCTCTACGGAACTAAATGTGTGGTTTTTACTGATCACAAGAGCCATCAACATATTCTGAACCAGAAAGAACTCAACATGAGGCAACGACGTTGGATTGAATTACTTAGTGACTACGATTGCGAAATTTGTTACCACCCGGAGAAAGCTAATGTGGTGGCTGACGCCCTTAGCCATAAGGACCGAATCAAACCCACCCGTGTGCGAGCCATGGGAATGTTGGTCCAAACCAGTCTCAAAGATAAGATCCTCCTAACTCAAAAACAAGTTGTTGCAAATGATGAGTTGAAGAAGGATTTGGATTGTGGTGTCGAAAAGCACTTGGAACCCAAACCCGATGATCTCCTTTACTTCGTGGGTTGAATTTGGATCCCCGACTCAAGTGAGCTCCGAACCCTTATCCTTGATGATGCACATAAATCCCGTTATTCTGTTCATCCCGGTGCTGATAAGATGTATCACGACTTGAAAGAATTTTATTGGTGGCCAGGAATGAAGAAAGACATCGCCCTCTATGTAGGGAAGTGTCTTACTTGCTCTAAAGTTAAAGCTGAGCACCAGAAACCATCTGGTCTTCTCCAACAACCCGAAATCCCACAATGGAAATGGGAGCAAATTTCCATGGACTTCATCACTAAGCTTCCGCGAACCTCTAGTGGTCATGACTCCATCTGGGTCATTGTTGACCGCTTAACCAAATCCGCTCATTTTCTCCCAATCCGTGAGGACTACAAAATGGAGAAGCTTTCCAGACTCTATATCAATGAGGTCGTGACACGTCACGGTGTCCCTCTATCCATTATCTCCGACCGTGATAGCCGTTTTACCTCCCGATTCTGGTAACCTTTACCGAAAGCTTTGGGAACTCGTTTGAACCTTAGCACGGCTTACCATCCCCAGACTGATGGTCAAAGTGAAAGGACCATACAGACCTTGGAAGACATGCTCCGTTCTTGTGTGATTGACTTTGGAGGAAGTTGGGATCAACACTTGCCACTCATCGAATTCTCTTACAACAATAGTTACCATACGAGCATCAAGTGCGCCCCTTTCGAGGCTCTATATGGTAGGAAGTGTCGATCTCCGGTGTGTTGGACCGAGATCGGAGCCGCTCAAATCACCGGTCCCGAACTCATTCAAGAAACCACCGACAAGATACTTCAAATTCACGAAAGACTCAAGGACTCTCGTGATCGTCAAAAGAGTTATGCTGACAACCGTAGGAAGCCCCTTGAATTTCAAGTCGGTGATAGAGTCTTACTCAAGGTTTCCCCCTGGAAAGGTGTTGTACGATTTGGGAAGAAGGGAAAGCTAGCCCCTAGGTTGGTTGGGCCATTCGAAATTCTTGAAAGGATTGGCCCAGTAGCCTATAGACTCAAGCTACCAACCGACCTTTGTAACGTTCATGACGTTTTTCATGTATCAAACCTTAAAAGGTGCCTTGCTGATGACACACTTCAAATTCCTCTGGATGATGTTCGTATCGACAACTCTATGCATTTCGTCGAAAAGCCCGTTGAAATCATGGACCGTGAAGTCAAGCAACTCAAGCGTAGCCGCATCCCTATTGTGAAAGTTCGTTGGGAAGCCAAGCATGGTCCTGAGTTCACCTGGGAACGTGAAGACCAAATGAAACATAAGTACCCTCATCTCTTTCTAGACCCTACAGCCTCTACTAGTTGAATTTTGGGGACGAAATTCTTTTAACTAGGGGAGACTGTGACACTTCTGATTTTCACTACTTGTATTCATTCTAGACTTATCAATGAAAATCCGCATGACATTTCATTTTACTTGAAATCCTATTCAGACGTTGTTACAATACTAGTTCACATGTGAAACATTACGTTTATGCTTGATTTCAAAAACTTATACTTATCTGTGATTGATTCATGGATCGCACGTAGACTTAATTGATCTTTATTACACATTAAATACACATGAACCACCCCCATACATCTCAAACATGTTCTTACAACCCATTCAATGTGAATTGATGTTTAAAAGTACTAGTTAGTACTTTCGTGCGATCGTTCGCCTTTTAAACCGTCGTTAACTACGTACCGTCCATGACCGACAAATCGTTTAACATGACATTAATTTATGTTTTAAATGTTTAAAATATTCATTTATTTAATTAAAACAAAGTTTGTTTGCAAAACTTTCCTTAAATAAATCATGAAATTCGAAAAAACGATCAAAAAGTCCGTTTTCTCGCCCACCGATCGCCAACTACTATTCGCGAATAACTTAACTTTAACTTAAATGTGTTTAGCTAAACATACTCTTTTTGTTATGACAATCAACTTTAATGTTGAAAACATTTGCCAATTTCGCTTAGAAATGCTTAAAATCGCAATTTTCGAATGTGCGCACTCAACCGGATCAAGCTAGGACCCAACCCACCTACTCTCGGACCTAGCTCAAGCAAGAAATCAAAAAAAACCCAGCCCCATTGAGGAAAATTTCACAGATTTGAGGGCCCTAAAACCCTAAATTGCTTTCCAAGACATTCCATATTTACACCCCTTCAACCATTAGTATAAATAGGAGGCTTAGGATCTTGTTTTCTTTGCTAATTCTCCCTCAAACACTCCCAACCCCTCCTAAGTTGTGAAATCCCTTCCTAACCTTGAAGATTTCAAAAATCCCTTAGAGGATTCCAAGAGTTTGAAGATCAAACAAGTAAGTAACCCTCCGAAGTTGAATACCGTCTTTTTATTTTATTCTTTCTTCATCCCCTCAATCTTTTTCTATTTTCTATCCATGATCACTTGATCATGTGAAACCTCAGCCCTAAAAACCCTCTAATAATCTTAATCAAACTAATAAATCAAGCTAACATCACCAACTAACAAACAAAGGATCCCGTTTGCAATGGCGGCTATGCCGTCGCATTATGCGAATCCTCAAGACACTATTGCAAAAGTGGCTCTGCCGATGCTTTAGTATGTTCTTGCTAACTTAAAACATGTTATTTATTCTATATTATCACTTATATGAACTCACACGCTAATTAAATATAGAATCCGCTTGCTCGTGTCGGCTATGCCGATTGCATTCTGTGATTCTCCAAAACGCTTCTGTGAATATCATGGCTAGACCGGTGACACGGGACATTTTGGCTAACCTAATCTGATTATATTATGTATTATAATAACATAATAACATTCGTCTAATTTTTATTTGCGCGTTTGGTAATCTTAAAACCCTAAACGGACCACTTAAGTGCAACCATTGATTTTGGACAGAAACTGTGCTGAATTTAACTGAGCTTAACTTGACCATAATTAATCTAAACTGAGCAAAATCAATTTGCACGACGTAGTTGGTCGAATTTCCTTTCGAACCATAATTGGATCGTTTTCTAATTCAAAAGTATGTCTCCGTAGTAGCCAAAACGGGACAGAAACCTTTTTCAGTACCTTCTGTCTTGTTGGACTATTTTGGCTATGATCCGAGTCTCAAATGGAAAAACTTTCTAAACGAAAATTCTTCAAAACGACTTAAACTAATTCCCTGTAAATTTCAAAATTTTTAGACATCGTTTGATATTTTAACAATCCCGTTTCTGTTCAGCTACTTTGCTGTCCAAATTTGAAAATCAACTAAAACTCTATTTTTGCAACTAATTCTTAATCTTATGACCCGAACCGCCTATCTAACACTCATAACCATCGAACCTACCCTAAAACTGGTTTATTTATTTGTTTAGGGTCTGGTCCGTGATTCATCTCGTCTATTCGTTCAAGTTTCTTATCTCGTCTAGCTTACAAGGTGAGACTTCATAGCCCCACTTTATTCAAATCGTTTTGGGTGAAACATGTACGCGTTGGCACACATTAAAACACATTTTCAAACAATTCTAAAACAAGCAAATCATATATGTATGTGAGTAAATGAACACAACATGATAAACGTTAAACTTGCAAATCCTTAACTTGAAACTTTCAAGCCAACGGTAGTACAGATATGGGCCATAGGATGGAAACCGCATATACTTTATGGACAACTTTTGGTTGGACATCTTATTCGTTATCAGTGCAACTTGCGAGTTGTACCACGTATTCGTTACTCATCATTTTAGGTTGGATTTGCTAATCATGTGTTTGTTTTATTACGTGCTATATGATGATCTTGGAATATGAATTGTCACCTTTGCCAAACTTATACTTTTATTAAACCTGTGATTTCTCACCAACTATATTTAGTTAACACTTGTTTTTCGTACATGTTTCAGGTGATTAAGCTCGTGATAGGTCAAGTCAATATCACATAGGATTTGCCTAGATATCAATTGAAGAATCTTATTTTAAGTTGCTTGTCTTTTGAACATGTTATCTGTTTGGTTTAATTTGAAACTTATCTAATTGGATTTTTTTAATATTATGAAACTTTAATAGTAAATGTCTTTATTCCATTGTGTTCTTTTGTCAATTAAGTCGCACCCATGGTTAAGATGCACGGTTGGGGTGTGACACTGATGGAGTTACTGGTTCGCAGCAATAGATGTTGCTGCAGATTGCCTTAAAGCTATCCGCACAAAAGTGTTCTTGTGGATGGCCTAAAGTACTCAGAAGCAAAAGCCTTTTGCTGCTGATAACTAAACATATCAGCATCAACTTTGTTTGCTGCTGCGAGATGAAGTTATCAACAATAACTTAAACATATTTTTGAGTTTTTCAGAAGAATTTTATTGACAGCAAAAGAAAGACAAACACATTTATTATTGATGTTTTGGAGAAAAATTTTAATCAAAGTTCATCATGCCAATGGACTCAACTAGATATCTAAATCTAGCTTCATTAAAGGCTTTTGTGAATAAGTCTGCATATTGCTCATTGGTATGAACTTTGGTTAAAATGATTCTCCTTTTCTCAGCTTGATCTCTGATAAAATGATACCCGATGTCAATGTGTTTAGTCTTGGAGTGCTGCACAAGATTATTTGTAATTGATATGGCACTCTTGTTGTCAATGTGTATGGGAGTTGCCATGAGAGTCACCCCATAATCCAGCATTTGATTTTGTATCCAGATGACTTGTGCACAATAACTTGAAGCTGCAATGTATTCTGCTTCTGCTGTAGATGTTGATACACATGTTTGCTTTTTGCATTGCCATGAAATCAGTCTTCCACCTAGAAACTGACATCCTCCTGATGTGGATTTTTTGTCCAAGTTGCATCCTACATAATCACTATCAGAGTATGCATATAAGTTGAATTTATCATTCTTAGAGTATCATAGCCTAAGTCCTAGAGCTCCCTTTAGGTATCTAAAAATTCTCTTGATAGCTTGGAGGTGTGACTTCTTTGGAGCTGCTTGAAATCTTGCACATAGACATACTGCAAACAAGATATCTGGTCTTGATGCAGTTAGATACATGAGTGATCCAATCATTGCCCTGTACTGATGTTGATCAACGTCTTGACCATTTTTGTCTGGGGGCAGTTGATGGTGCAGTTGCATAGGAGTTCTTGCAGCAGAGCAATCAACTAGTTTGATTCTTTCCAAAATGCTACTTACATATTTGGATTGACTGATGAAGATTCCATTTGGAACTTGTGTGACTTGTAGACCCAAAAATAAATTTAGTTCACCCATTGAACTCATTTCAAACTTTGACTGCATTAGGATCTCAAAATCTTTGCATAACTTCTTCCTTGTTAATCCAAAGATGATATCATCTACATAGATTTGTACAAGTAGGATTTCTCCCCCTTCATCTTTAATAAACAAGGTTTGATCAATAGCACTTCTTCTGAAATTGTTGCTGAGTAGATATCCTGACATGGTCTCATACCAGGCTCTTGGAGCTTGATGTAGGCCATAAAGAGCTTTGTCTAGTTTGAACACTTTGTCAGGATGTGAAGGATCTACAAAGCCTGGAGGTTGTCTGACATAGACTTCTTCACCGATATTCCCGTATAGAAAAGCACTTTTGACATCCACCTGATAGACAGTGAAGCTCCTAGATGCAACATATGCTAAGAAGATTCTGATAGCCTCCAGTCTGGCAACAGGTGCAAATACTTCATCATAGTCAATTCCCTCTTCCTGAGTGTAGCCTTGAGCTACAAGCCTAGCTTAGTTCTTGACTACAATCCCTCTCTCATCTTGCTTGTTTCTGAAGACCTACCTTGTGCCAATAGCAGTTTGACCAGGTGGCAGATCAACTAAGGTCCATACTTCTTGTCTTTTGAATTGCAAAAGCTCTTCCTGCATAGCTTCAATCCAGCTGCTATGCTGCAGTGCGTCATCTATCTTCTTTGGTTCAACTTGAGACAAAAAGCAGGAGAACATACAAATATTGGCTTCATGTGACTTGCTTCTTGTCTGAATTCCTTGTTGAACTGAACCAATTACATTCTCTAGAGAATGTGTTCTATTCATTCTTTAGACTGGAACACCATCTATCCAGATTTCTTGGTCAAGATTGCTTTGGTTTTGATCAGGAAAATGATTACTTTCAAGAGGGTTGTTTGCAGAAATGTCTTCAACATCATCAACATCTGCAGGTGAGTTGTCAGCAGCATCAGCAACATTAGCAGCATCAGCAGCATTAGATGCAATACCCACATCTTGATCTTCATTGTCAGAAACACTATTGCTGGTGACATTTGAGTTGCTTGTTCTAGCTTCACTGGCTTCAATAGCATCAACAACAGATGGAGGATCAATGGATGGTCTTTTGATTCTTATAGATGGACCATTGAAGCCTAATCTATAGTCATTATTTGATGAAGTGGCTGGGTTGTGTGTGGATGAAGACTCTATATTTGAGAAGACGAGAGGCTTAAATATTTAAGAGAAGGAATCTATATCAAACAACCAGTCTGGCCCTTTCCCCTTTTCACATGGAATGTGTTCCCTACATTCCACATTTTCTGATTCTTCAACTACTCTTATTCTAGAGTTAAATACTCGGTAGCTTTGGATTGAGAGGAATATCCCACAAAATATCCTTCATCAGATTTGGAACCAAATTTTGGAAGAACACCATTATTGTTATGAATCGTACATGGGCATCCAAAGGGTTTTAGGAAGCCAATATAGGGAACTCTATTGAACCATAGTTCATAAGTTATTTTGTTGAGAGGCTTGACAATAAGAACTCTATTTTGTATATTACAAGCTGTACTAACTGCCTCAGCCCAGAATGTGAGAGGCAGCTTTGAGTCAGCCAACATGGATCTGGCAGACTCAATTAGAGTTCTATTTCTTCTTTTAGCAACCCCGCTTTATTGAGAAGTTCTTGAAGCACTGTATTGTATTTGAATTCCTTTTCTCTCACAAAAACAGTTCAAGGTTTGGTTCTTAAATTATGTACCTTGATCACACCTTATGATTTTGACTTTCTGATTGCTTTGATTCTCAACCCTAAGAATGTAGGATTTAAGAATTTCAGCAATTTCATCTTTTGTTCTCAAGAAATATACCCATGAGAATCTGGTGTAGTAATCAGTTATCACCAGACAGTATGACTTCTTGCCCATTGACATGACATTTGTAGGACCAAAAAGATCCATATGCAGCATCTGTAGTGGAGTGTCATTTGAATTCAATGTCTTGGGCTTGTGAGAACTTTTGTGTTGCTTCCCCTTCAAGCATGCTATGATGTGATCTTCAAGATGGAATTCCTTATAAGGGAGTCCTCTAACAAGATTTCCTTTGACCAGCTTATTGATGGTTTTAACATTAACATGATGCAATCTTCTGTGCCATAGAGCAGATTCATCAACTGATGCCTTAGACATAAAACACGATTTCATGTCAAGAACATATAGATTATCTTTCCTTTGAGAAGTCAGCAAGATCTTCTCTGGAGAAGGTTTGCTTAGCCCAGGGGAGAGCACAAAACATTCTTTATCTATGAAAAGCATCCAATGCTTCTGATCATAGATTTGAGACACACTCATGAGATTGAACTCTAATTTCGTTTACGAAGTTCACCTTTTCAATACTCATTCTTTCATTGGACACAGTTCCTTATCCAGTTATAGATCCTCCTTTTGAGTCACTCCCAAAGGTAACATATCCACCATAGAAGTTTCTGAAATTTGAGAGGATGGATCTGTTTCCGGTCATGTGCCTGCAACAACCACTGTCTACAACCCAGGTGTTATCCTGGTTACCTGGTTGTCCCTCCACATGAGAGAGATATAGTTAGAGAGAGATATAGTTAGAGGGAGGGACCCAAGAACATGTAGACTTGGGTGAGTGTGTTTAGAGACCAAAATCATCACTAAGCTGACACTCAATAGATCCAATGATGATACTTTGAGAGGATGGAGGTGTGGACTTGGATTTTCATTGTTGAATTAATTTTCCAGACCCTTTTTCTCTATCAGCAGCATATGTGACTTTGGCTGCTGATAATTCTTTCTGGATTTTAAGATTTGCTGCTGATGGTTTTACTGATCAGCAGCAAACTTGGTTGCTGCTGATTTTGGCTGTTCAGCAGCAAACTTGATTGCTGCCGATGGCTTTGACTAATCAGCAATGACTTAGATTATTTCTTCATTTTTTTAGGCTTAATTTGCTCAGCAGCACTCCTGATTGCATCTGACTGTTCAACTACAATTACTTCTTTCTCCTTCTTTACCTTCCTGTTGAAAGTGGTTTTTCTATAGGAGTTCTTTTATAGACCGACTTCTGTCTAGGAAGGATCTTGATTGTTGCTGCTGCTGATTGAGAGAGCTGGTTGAAAGGATTGAATTTACAATTGGCAGCAAAAGTGATATGATTCTCCACATATGATGCAAGATTGTTGAGCTTTTGGGATCTGCTTTCTTGGTGGAGAGATAGATTTTCTGAAATGAGTTGTTTTTGCTTTATAGCTTCTTACCTTCTTGTTTTTGTTTGTTTTCTCAAAGGCTTGTTGCTTGAGATTTCGTTGCCGCTGAAGGTAATAGAAGCAGGTGCTTGCAGTATGATTGTATTTGCCACAAACAAAACATGATTTAGCAATTTTATCCCTTTGAAAGTACACATAGTCCTTTCTTTTGAATAAATCTTTGAAATTCAAGGGATGAGTTTTGTTATGTTCAAAAGTAGCTTCCTCCAATGTTTTCTGAACGTATGCAGTTCTCTTTCCAGGTGCATAACAGATGTCAAACATCTTTCTTGGTTGGTTGGGTTGGTGGTTTGTGAAGGTTAAGGATTGTCCCTTTTCAATAATTAGCTTTCTTCCTTCAGGAGGATAGCTGATTTTGACTTGCTTGGTGAGTTGAGTTACTGGTATGGAAGGAATATAGGGACTTGGACCATTTGTTTGAATTACTCTACCAGATTTGGTGGTTTTTAGAATTACTTCATTGGTAGGAAGTAATGGGGCTTCACCGGTTTCAGTGGATTCTGAGCAAGTGGACTCAGATTCAGTTGAGGTATTGCATTCTTGCACAAATGTTTCTTCCTTGGAAGGATCAAGGTTTTGGTTTTCATGGTATTGCATTCTTGCACAAATATATAGACATCTGACCTGCATTAGGCGAACTTAACAAGTTCGCCTCTAACAGACTAAGCGAACTTATTAAGTTCGCCTCAGATAGACTTAAGCGAACTTAACAAGTTCGCCTCTGTTAGACTAGGCGAACTTAACAAGTTCGCCTCTAGCATAACTTGCATAAAACACTTAGAACATTATACATAACAAAAACATAAAGACATTAGATCTAAACTATTACAAAGCTTTTGTCATTACAAACTATGTCCAAACAACATCCACCACCACCTCTTCTGCCCTCCACTCTGACCACTCAGGACCTAGTTCAAGCAACTATTATCCTCCCATCGTCAGTCATCTCTAAAATCCAACCTATCAAACAAACACATCACCATTTCTCCTAGAAGCTCCTCCTCAAACCCCAACCTCTACTGCTTTTGTTTCTGAAAACTCAAGCAACATGTCCTTTATCAAGGAGGATCTAGAATGCTTCCATCCAGATGACATAGAAGAAATGGACATACGGCACTCGTATGCCATGCTCTCTATAAGAGCAAAAAGGTTCTACTCTAGAACCGGAAGACCCATTCCAAGTAACAACTCCAACACCAGAGTTGGCTTGGATAAAAGCAAATTAAGAAGTTACAACTGTAACTAACTGGGTCACTTTGCTAGAGAATGCAAGGCACCTAGGGCAAACCCAGCAGCTCCTCAATCAAGATAAGCTCACCAAGCCCAACCAAAAAAAAAAAAACAGCAACAAGCTACTCCTCCAGCTTAAACTGGAGCTTGTGCAGCTGTTGGAACTTCTGACTTTGACTGGAGCTTCCAGTATGAAGATCTTCCTGCTAACAACCAAGCTGTTATGGCAGACACAACTGAGATACCGCCTCAGGTATATGAACATCTCTGTTCACAAGCTTGTATTGATAAGGTGTTAGGCTAAAGAAAGCATAATCAAAACCTTATAGATCAAAATGAAGAGTTTCATCAAATGAAATCTGAATTCACAAAAGTCGAAAACAGTTATAAAGAAAAAATTAATTGTCTAAAGAAAGAGATTTCATTATTAAAACATGAACAAACAAATCTTGCAACTCAGATTGATGATCTACTAGCTAGATTAAAAGCTACCATAGTAGAATTGGCAGAACAGAAAGTTCATGTTGACAAATATGAATTTGCATCCAAAAAGCTGCAAAGACTTTTGGATGCTCAAACTCATGACAAGGTAAAACTTGGTCTGGGGTATCATGCTTAACAATACCAATCCGTTGCACCTCTTGTTGACTACGTTGCCATCCATGAATCAAGCTTCAATCTCTCAAATCTTGAAAAGGCCAACCGAGATATTGACCCTTCAAGGCATGAACCATTGGTGCAAGAATGCACTACCTCGTCAGAGTCTGAGTCAACTTGCTCAGAGTCCACTAAAACTGAGGAGACCTCATCACCAGTACAAGTACCAGCACCGCATGTTCTTGAAGTCATTCAAACAAGTGCTCATGTTCCTTTACCAGCTGTTCCGGTTCCTATGCCTTTCAAACAAATCAAAATCAGCTATCCTCCAGAAGGTAGAAAGCTAACTTTTGAAAAGGGACAGTCTTCAACCTCCACCAACTCAAAGCCTTAAAGAAAGGTGTTTGACATATGTCATGCGCCTAGAGAAAGAGTTCCATATGTTCAAAAGATGTTGGAAGAAGCCACTTTTGAGCACAAAAAAGCTCACCATTGGAACTTCAAAGACTTGTTCAAAAGAAAGGACTATGTGTACTTTCAGAAGGACAAACTGGCTAAATCATGCTTTGTCTGTGGCAAATAAAACCACACTGCTAGCACCTGCTTCTACTACCTTCAGCAGCAAAGAAACCTCAAACAACATACTTTTGAGAAGACACACAAGAACAGAAAGGTAAGGAGTTCTGAAGCCAAGGCAACTCACTTCAGAAACTCCCTTTCCCCACCAAGGAAGCAGCTGCCAAAGCCTCAACAATCTTACATCATCTGTGGTGAATCAGACCACTTTGCTGCAAATTGTGAATTTAATCCTTCATCCAGATCCTTCATCAAGCCCCTCCTAAACAGAAGCCCATCAGCATGAGAACTTCTACATAGAAGCCCTCCGTCAACAAGGCAAAGAAGGATAAGCATACGTTGGTTGTTGAACCATCAGCAGCCAGCAAAAATGTTGGTAATCAAGCCAAGCCCAAGAAACCAAAGGACAAGCCTTCGACAGCAACCAAGTCTGCTGCTGCTCAAGCAAAACCATCCGCAGCAACAAAATCTACTGCTGATAAGCTAAAGTCATCAGCAGCAAAATCCCCTGCTGCTGATAGGCCGAAGTCCTCAGAAGCAACAACATCGGCTGCTGATAAGCCAAAGTCATCAGCAGCAAAATCTGCTGCTGATAAAGCAAATCCATCAGCAGCCAAAGCAACATCAGCTGCTGACAGAGCAAAGAGAAATGGAAAACCATCTCCTCAGCAATGGAGAACCAAGATCCCAACTTCTATCCCTCCAAGAATTATCATTGGCTCTGTTGAATGTCACATGCTGAAACTGATATTCCGAGAACCCTTTTCTTCAAGGATGCAAGCTCTTGGATTCCTCCCAGTAACTAGATCTCTCACATGTGCAGGGGTAGCCAGGTCACAAGAATAACACCTAGGTGGTAGACAGTGGTTGTTCCAGGCACATGACAGGCAACAGATCTATCCTCTCCAACTTCAGACACTTCAATGGAGGATATGTTGCCTTTGGATGTGACTCAAAAGGAGGACTATTACTGGACAAGGGACTGTTTCAAACGAAAGAATGAGTATTGATAAAGTAAATTATGTCAAAGAATTGGACTTCAATCTCATGAGTGTCTCCCAGGTCTGTGATTAAAAGCATTGGATGCTCTTCACAAACAAAGAATCAGCTCTCTGGCACAGGAGATTAAGCCATGTTAACATCAAAACCATCAACAAATTGGTGTAGGATAATCTTGTCAGAGGGCTTCCTGATAAAGAATTCTAGCTAGAAGATCACTGCATTGCTTGTTTGAAGGGAAAGCAACACAAGAGTTCTCACAAGCCCAAGACTTTGAATACAAATGATACTCCACTACAGCTGCAGCATATGGATCTCTTTGGTCCTACAAATATTATGTCAATAGGCAAGAAGTCATACTGTCTGGTGATAACTGATGACTACACCAGATTCTCATGGGTATACTTCTTGAGAACAAAAGATGAAACTGCTGAAATTGTCAAATCCTACATCCTTAGGGTAGAAAATCAAAGCAATCAGAGGGTAAAGACAATAAGGTGTGATCAGGGCACAGAGTTCAAGAACCACACTTTGAACTGTTTTGTGAGATCAAGGTAATCGAAAGGCAATACAGTGCTCCAAGAACTCCTCAACAAAATGGAGTTGCTGAAAGAAGAATCAGAACTCTAATTGAGTCATCAAGATCTATGTTGGCTGACTCAAAACTGCCTCTCACATTCTGGGCAAAAGCAGTAAGCACAGCCCGCTATGTTCAAAATAGAGTTCTCATAGTCAAGCCTCTTAACAAGACACCTTATGAACTATGGTTCCAAAGAGTTCCATACATTGGATTTCTAAAACCTTTTGGATGTCCATGCACAATTCTGATCACACATGGGGTTCTTCCTAAGTTTGGTGCCAAATCTGATGAAGGATATTTTGTGGGCTATTCCTCTCAATCCAAGGCCTACAGAGTATTCAACTCAAGAACATGAATTGTGGAAAAATCAGCCAATGTGGAATGCAGAGAACACATTGTCTGTGAACAGGGAAAAGGCCCAAACTGGCTTTTTGACATAGACTCCTTCACCTAAATATTTGAGCCTCTCATCCTCTCAAATATGGAGTCTTCCTCTTCTCAAGCACCTGCTTCCACTTTCTCCTCTGACTACAGACTGGATTTTCCCAAATCCTCTATCAGTCAGAGAAGACCATCCATTGATCCTCCATCTGTTATGGAAGCCATTGAAGCAAGTACAGCCAGGACCACACTCTCCAATGTCACCAGCAGCAGCCTGTCTGAAAATGAAAATTTGAATGAAGACTCTTCGGTAAATGCTATAGATGCTGCAAATACTATTGCTGATAATACTGATGTAGCTGTTGATCTTGAAGACTCTTCAACCATGAATGAAGAAATCCCTAATCAAAATCAAAGTAATCTTGAGCAAGGGATACAGCTGGAGGTGGTACCAGCACAAAGGATCAACAAGGAACATCCTCTAAAAAATATTATTGGCCAAGTTCACCAAGGAGTTCTAACAAGAAGAAAATCTCATGAAGCCAATATATGTTTGTTTTCATGTTTTCTATCTCAGGTAGAACCCAAGAAGATAGATGAAGCTCTGCAACACTGCAGTTGGATTGAGGCAATGCAGGAAGAGTTGCTGCAATTCAAGAGACAGGATGTCTGGAAGCTTGTTGATCTTCCACCCGGTAAATCTGCCATTGGCACAAGATAGGTATTCAGGAACAAGCAAGATGTGAGAGGCATTGTAGTCAAGAAAAAAGCCAGACTTGTAGCTCAAGGCTACACTCAGGAAGAGGGAATTAACTATGATGAAGTCTTTGCTCCTGTTGCCAGACTAGAGGCCATCAGAATCTTCCTGGCATATACTGCATCCAAGAATTTCATGGTCTATCAAATGGATGTCAAGAGTGCCTTTTTGTATGGGAATATTGGTGAAGAAGTATATGTCAAACAGCCTCCAGGCTTTGTAGATCCTGTACATCCTAACCAAGTGTTCAAACTAGACAAAGCTCTATATGGCTTACATCAAGCCCCAAGAGCTTGGTATGAAACTTTGTCTAGATATCTACTAAGCAACAACTTCAGAAGAGGTATCATTGACCAGACCTTGTTTATCAAAGATGAAGGGAGAGAAATCTTACTAGTTCAAATCTACGTAGATGATATCATCTTTGGATTAACAAGGAAGAAGCTGTGTAAAGACTTTGAGATCCTGATGCACTCAAAGTTTGAAATGAGCTCAATGGGTGAGCTAAATTTCTTTCTAGGTCTTCAAGTCAAACAAGCCCCAAATGGAATTTTCATCAGCCAATCCAAATATGTCAAGAGCATTCTGGAAAGATTCAAGATGATTGACTGCTCTGCTGTACGAACCCCTATGCAAGTGCACCATCAGCTAACTCAAGAAAAAGATGGTCAAGACACTGATCAACATCAGTACCGTGCAATGATAGGGTCTCTCATGTATCTCACCGCCTCAAGGCCAGATATCATGTTTGCAGTATGTCTTTTTGCAAGATTTCAAGCAGCTCCAAAGATTTCACATCTTCAAGCCGTCAAGAGAATTTTTAGATACCTAAAGGGAGCCCCAAGACTTGGGCTATGGTACTCTAAAAATGATAAGTTTAATCTGTATGCATACACTGACAGTGATTATGGGGGATGCAACTTGGACGAAAAGTCCACTTCAGGGGGATGTCAGTTTCTGAGAGGAAGACTGATTTCATGGCAGTGCAAGAAGCAAACATATGTTTCAACTTCTACAGCAGAAGCAAAATACATTGCAGCTTTAACTTGCTGTGCATAAGTCATCTGGATACAAAATCAAATCCTGGATTATGGGATGACTTTCATGGCAACTCCCATTCACATTGATAACATGAGTGCTATATCAATCACAAATAATCCAGTGCAGCACTCCAAGACAAAGCACATTGACATCATGTATCACTTCATAAGAGATCAAACTAAGAAAAAGAGAATTATTTTAACCAAAGTTCATACCAATGAGCAATATGCTGATTTGTTTACAAAACCGTTTGATGAAGCTAGATTTAGATATTTAGTTAAATCTATTGGTATGATGAACTTTGATTAAAATATGACTCTAAAAATTTGTCTTTGTAAATATGTTTGTCTTTTGTTATAAATAAAAGTTACAAGTCAACAGCATCCATTTTTTGCTGCTGACATGTTTAATAATCAGCAGCAAAGATTTTGCCACTGACTGCTTTAAGTTATCTGCAGTGTAGGTCCAGATTTAATCGAAAGTCACTGATATGATCGATTCAACACATACACAGGCGGAAACTGTGTATATGGAGGTGAAACTGATAAACGAAACAGTGATGGTGAAGATAACCAGCTAACCACAAATGAATCAACAATCAAAGGGTATGAAAATGTAAGAACACAGTGAATAAACAACTGCATATTGTATTGATTCAAGCAAAATGTGAAAGAGAAAGTTCAGGGTTACAGCCGCTACACACACCCTAAACAATCTCAAACTAGGCTATTTATAGTAGTGACAGGTATCGAAACTATGGTCAATCGAATCTACTAGTTTCGATTGACCATTTACAAATGATACTTAGACCTGTCGAAACTACCATCTATCGAAACTACTAGTTTCGATTGAACAGACTCAATCGAAACTAAGTAGTTTCGATGGCCCAGAATTAACTAATTACAGAAAACTGAAATTACAATAATGAAATGACAGAAAGTAAACTAGTCTAAAATTGGTTAAACATACAATAAATGACAACAGCTTATACGAAATATATGACTCTACAATCTCCTCCTAAGCTGTTGCATTACTGTCTTCAGCTCTTCATCAAGCAGCTGGTCTTTCAGATGTCTTTGGAATGAAAGGTTTGACATGGAGAGAGACAATCCTTTGATAGGCCTTCGCATCAGCTTCATCTTCATCGCTGTAAGCCTGAATGTGATTCTGGAAAAGTACTTCCAGATCTTCCGGTTGAAATTTTAACAGCTCCATTGGATCAAAGATGGTGATGTCTTCCTTGCCCTCACATTAAATAACTGCACTGCCAATGACTGGGTTATAGAACCACTTTCTGAAAGTTTGTAGCTAGACAGGTATAGATTTTGGAATAGTGATAGTCTTGTGTGTTTGGGCAGGCTTGTATCTTAGGAACACATATGGCTTTTTAGTTTTAGGATGAAACCTAGTCTTTGAGATCTTTTTCTGAGTTTTCATAGGCTTCATTCCTTTGAAATCATTGTTGACTTGAGAATGCAGAAACTTCTCAAAGTCATAATCCATCATGACCTTCCTAGGGTTTTGAAGTGGAAGTTTTGCTAAATCCCTGAGGTCATAGAAAGGAAGGGTTTGGAAGTCAATCATATTTTTGAAGTGCTGAACTCCCCCTCTAAATCTTCTGATGATAAAGAGCTTCCTTTCAGCATCATATTTCCAGCCAATTGGAGGCCTTTTTAGTTCTTGATGCTCTGCTATCCACTCATATGTCTTAGGAGTTTCCTCTTGAATTATTTTCTTAAACCAGGACTTTCTTGAGATTGGAGGTTCAGGTGCAGTTGAAGGTTGATCTTGTGCTGGAGTTGTTTCAGATACTGGAATGGTTGGTTCATGAATGATATCTTTGATGAGGTTAATCTGAACATCTTCTTCATCTGATAGTGTTTGAATCTCATCACCTTCTTCAGTAAAATATCTTGTTCGTTCAGTCGCCTTTTCTTCAGTGGTTAGAATTTCTGGATGAAGGTCATTATAGCCAAAGTTTTCAATGTCATCTAGAAGAGCATTCAGCTCATCATCAGATGGTATATCTTCTTCATCCAGAATGACAGTTTCAATATCAGGCACAGCTCCCTTCCCTCTTTTCCTTGCTTCTCTTCTTTCACTAGCTGAGGGAAGGTTTAGTTCTGTACCTTCAATTTTGACTTCAACCGTCTCTTTTGTCTTTTCAATATGCCCAGCGAATAAAGTTAGTGCAGATTCTGGATTAATTACAAGGTCAGGAGATGAGGGTTCAACCACAGATGTGGTCTCCCCCTGAGCTGTTGAAGGAGTTGGTTGTTTTTGCACAGGTTTAACCATTGAGGCTTTGAGCTGCTCCACTGCTTCAGCCAAAGCCTTGAATTCTTCATTTTGCATTGATATTAGTTTCTGCTGTGTTTTAAGTTGGGTTTGTTGGACCTCAATTTGGGTATGTAAACCCCTAACTTCCAGCTTTAGGTCCTTAACCTCTTCCTGAACATTATGCAAATTATTTTTTAAGCCTTCCATTTCTTCATCTTTCTTTTGAATTGTATCCTGCATTTTCTTCAGTTCAAGGCTTAGAGTCTTAACTCTTGGTACAGGAGAGGCTGAATCATGAGTTGGTGATGTGGGAGTAGTATGGATGGGTGATTATTGTTGAGAAGTAGGAGGTGTAGGTATGAGTGCCTGTTGTGGAGAAGTAGGTGGTGTAGGTATGGGTGCCTGTTGTGGAGAGGAAGGTGGAGTTGGATGTGGGGATGGTTCTGGAGTAGTGAATATGAATCCGACGAGGATGACAAATCCTCCAATCCAGTCTTTATCCTTTTAGCTCTATGGTCCTCCTCTTCAAAATCAGACCCTGATTCAATTTTCCTTTTAGAGGAAGATGCAAGTTGCTCTTTTCTATCATCTGAATCAGATTTGTAATAGTCTGATCCATAGATCCCTGCATCAAGAGTCCCACTTGACTCTGCAGCTTCTACTTCAACCTCCTGTACATCAGCTTCAGCAATGACTGCTGGCTCTTGAACTACTTGTATTTCTTCAACAAAGGGGGCCTCTATCACAGGCTCAAGAATTTGCTGTTCTTCTTCTTGTACAACAGGAATGTCTATATCGATTTCAGCTTCCAGCTCTTCATCTGATGATAAGTCTTCTTCTTCAAGGTCAGGATCAATGTCAGGAATGAACTCTTCTTCTTCTCCAATGACATGACCAAACAGGGGAATGTCAGCTATCGCCCTGTTGGTCCTTTTGCTGGTGCTTTTCATGTAGCTGAGAGTTTTGGCTATCATGTTATCAAAAACAAAAGTGTTTCCACCTTGTTGAATCTCTGGAAGAAGATGATTGATGATAATTTGTAGAAATCTAGGATATGCTAGAAATTTCTCCTTTACTGCTCCTGTTAAGTTATACTTCAGCTGAGTGAATATGAAACCAGAAAAGTTGTAGTCTCTTCCCTTTGTTAATCCCAAAATAGCTGATCCCAGAGTACTGTTAGCTGAATCAAAACCCCCTTTCCTTATTGATAGGCAGTGAATAAACACATGCACTATATATCTCCAATGGCTAGGTAAAGAGTTCTTGATTATTTGACCATTCTTAAACTCATCAGGATGACCCATTCTTCTAAAGCATTCTTTCACATAGAAGATTGGGAACTCAACGGGTGCTTCTGGATTGTCATTTAACTGCAGTGCTTCTCTAACTGTGTCTTCAGAAAATAATACTTCTTGGCCATGTACGGTTGCCCTAATGTGCTGCACATCATCAATTGTTATTATCTCAGCAGTTTCCCAGAATTGTCTTATAGTTGCTTCAAAAACCGGCAGGTTGTGGCTGATGGTAAAACTTATGTTGGAGTTTTCCAGAAAATTTAAGACAGGAATAAATTCAGCAGCTTTCGGATCATTGCTATTAAGGAATGCACAGACATTGTGCCTCTTCACGAATACGAGATCCATACCTGTAAAATTCATCAATGAATAAAGGTTCTGAATATCGAAACTAAGTATTCCAACACTTAGAAAAAATCAGAAATCCTTACTGTTGAAACTAACTAGTTTCGATAGAGAAGGACGTATCAAAACTAACTAGTTTCGATAGAGGCAAAAAGCCTTGATCAACACTTATAGAAACTCTGAAATCAACACTGTCGAAACTAAGTAGTTTCGATAGAGATGAATTTATCGAAACTAACTAGTTTCGATAGGGTCAATGAGCTTTGATCAACACTTGTAAAAATTCTGAAATCAACAATGTCGAAACTAAGTAGTTTCGATAGAGATGAATTTATCGAAACTAGTAGTTTCGATAGAGAGATTAGATCAAGTTTGGGTGTCGAAACCAGTAGTTTCGATTAAAAACCTTTTGAAAACTTTTTGAAGGAGTTGAACTCCTTTATCGAAACTAACTAGTTTTGAAACCCAAACCCCCTATTGATTCATTATACTCAGACAATATAAACAATTAAATGAAAGGTTTTAGAGTGGCCTGTAAATGACGGATATTCGTCTTACCGAAAGCGAGTATGATTTCTGCAAGAATACACATACAAAGTGAGTTCTCAGATGATAAAGATGTATGCAAACACGGATATGACAGAGATTATGAAGATTCGGTCGAACTGATTTTTTTGAAATTTTGAAACTCTAGGTCTGTTGATTCGCAAGAATCATTCAAAAGAAATAGTGACTTTACCTGATGATGGAGACGCTGGTGACAACGGGAAAATCAGGTGAATAATCACTGATATCTTGCAACTCAGACCAAGGCTTGATAGGTTTGTGAGAGACGGAGAAGATGAATAGGGTTTGCGAAAAAGACAAGTGAATAACAAGTGAAGAGAGGGATTCATTTATGCAGGCGTTTAAATTTGCGAGGAACAAAAGACAAAAATGCCCCTGTCGAAACAACTAGTTTCGATAGGGCAAACTAGTTTCGATATTTACAGAGTAGTTTCGATAGAGCAAACTAGTTTCGATATTTACAGAGTAGTTTCGATAGTGCAAACTAGTTTCGATATTTACAAAGTAGTTTCGATAGAGTCAAACTAGTTTCGATATTTACATAGTAGTTTCGATAGAGTCAAACTAGTTTCGATATTTACATAGTAGTTTCGATAGTGCAAACTAGTTTCAATATTTACAAAGTAGTTTCGATAGAGTCAAATTAGTTTCGATATTTACATAGTAGTTTCGATAGAGTCAAACTAGTTTCGATATTTACATAGTAACAGAAATAAGACTAACATATATACACAAGATATTTACACTTTTTCTTCTTGAAAAAGATCCGACATGAGATCAGATCTGGTCGGTCTCTTGAAACACTTCCTTTTGCAATTAATTACTGGGAGTCCCTGAAGATAGCTGATATTTGTGCAAAGTAAACCCGAACATTTGTTTGTATTTTGATTTCATGTGATTAAAAGGTACCATTTTAAGCACTATACAAGGTGTACCCCACATATTAAAATAAAATGATTTTGAAAACCTATCAATCCTCAAGAAGTACCCATTTTCATCCTATCATCTCTTTCTGATTAACCAAGGTACCGTCTTAGTAATGTCAAAGTACCACCAAAATAAAATAATATATCCAAGTGGATTTTGAAAATTAAAATTAAAAATATCCAAGTAGATATTAAAAAGGTACGAGCATTCTAGATCTTTGCGTAAGCAAAACAGAAGAAGTCGTAAAATTATCCAAGCGGATAGAAAAATGTTGAACACCCGAGATCTTTGCGTAAGCAAAAACAGACGGGGTCAAATCATCCAAGTGGATGGGAAAAGGATGAGCACCCGAGATCTTTGCGTAAGCAAAACATACGGGGTCATCGGTGGTAAATATCGTTATATTGACGGTCACTTGGCGTATGAATAGAAATCCAAACGTAAGCCTGTATCTGATTGAATTGGTTTTCTTAGATATAAAAATGGGTTAGATGTTTCAATAATGGGTTCAAACACACAAGTATGAGATATGTATTAGAGTTTTCACACTACTTACAAGTTTTAACCATATGTCGGGCCTACCAGCTATACCTCAGTAAACACCATCGCTTTTGGTCCATTCCATGTCCAAGAGATGAGATCAGACACTATCATTTCTCAAAGGTCAGATTCAATTCTTCCTACAACTTAAAACCACTTGTAAGATTTTATACACAGCGATTCTTTTCAATATAATATTTCTCCCCCAAAAGAGTTGCGTAAAAACTGTTCATAAAAATAAAATATTTTTTTTTTTTTTTGGAATTTTCTTTTGTCAAGTAAGCAGAATAATAATAAAAATAAAATAAAATAAAATAAAATAAATACTATTCACACTATTTACTGAAAGTTGATCATTCCAAGCATCTCCACCAGTTGGGCGAATCTGGTAGAGTCAAAAGCCTTTGTTAAGATGTCTGCGGTTTGTTTGTGAGTTTTGACTTCAACAATTTGAATATGCTTCTTTTCAACACAGTCACGGATAAAGTGATGTTTGATTTCAATGTGTTTGGTTTTGGAATGCTGAACGGGGTTTTTGGTGATATGAGGAACGGCGGTGTTGTCACACAGAATTGGTGTCTCATGGAATGTGATCCCATAGTCAAGCATCTGATGGTGTATCCATCTGACTTGGGAACAACAGAGGGCTGCGGCAATGTATTCGGCTTCGGCGGTGGATTGGGAAACGGTGGACTGTTTCTTACATTGCCATGAGACAAGGCGGTTGCCAAGGAATTGACAACCTCCAGAAGTGGATTTTCGGTCTAAGTTGCAACCCCCGTAGTCTGAGTCTGAATAAGCCACAAGATCAAACAAGTCAGTTTTAGGATACCACAGACCCAATTTTGGCTTATATTTTAAATATCTCAAAATACGTTTTACAGCAGATAAATGAGAGAGTTTAGGATTAGCCTGAAAACGTGCACATAAGCACACTGAAAACATGATGTCTGGTTTGCTGGCCGTGAGATACATGAGCGATCCTATCATGGAGCGATATAGATGCGGATCAACGCTTTCACCATCCACATCAGGAGTCAAACAGTGACGAACTTCCACAGGAGTTTTTACAGGGTGGGAATCAGCCATTTTGAACTTGGTCAAGATTTCTTTGACGTATTTTTCTTGATGGATAAGGATTCCTGACTCAGACTGATCAACTTGTAGTCCCAAAAAGAACTTCATTTCCCCCATGGAGCTCATCTCAAACTTAGATCGCATCACTTCTTCAAATTCTTTGCAAAGACGGGGATTTGTAGAGCCAAAAATGATATCATCCACATAAATTTACACCATGATTGTATCCTTTTCCTCCTTCCATTTGAACAATGTTTGGTCAATTGCTCCTCGTGTGAAACCATTCTCAAGCAGATGCTTTGATAAAGTTTCATACCACGCACGAGGTGCTTGGTGAAGACCGTACAATGCTTTGTCTAACTTGTAAACACGGTCTGGAAAATTAGGATCAATGAAACCCGGCGGCTGCTTGACATATACTTCTTCTTGAACTTTGCCATACAAAAATGCGCTTTTGACATCCATTTGATGGACGGTGAAGTCCATGTAGGCTGCATAGGCTAGAAACATTCGGATGGCTTCTAAGCGAGCCACTGGTGCAAAGACTTCCTCGTAGTCAATCCCTTCTTCTTGATAGAAACCTTGAACCACCAGACGTGCTTTGTTACGAATCATAGTGCCGCCTTCATCCTTTTTGTTGCGAAAGACCCAACGAGTACCGATTGGAACTTTGTTCATGGGTAGATCTACCAAATTCCACACATGTAACTTTGAGAATTGCTGTAGCTCTTCCTGCATTGCTTCCACCCAGCTGTTTTCTAGTAGTGCTGCTTTAATGTTCTTTGCTTCAGTTTGAGAGATGAAGCAGGAAAACATGCTGTTTTCAAATGCTTCACAGGCACTTCGGGTACTAACACCCACATTGAGTGGTCCAATGATGTTATTGGTGGGATGAATCTTGTGAATTCGCAGTTGAGGAATTGCATCTTCTTCCACGACTTCTTCCAAATTGGTAAGAATTTCAGCAGGAGGATCGGCAATGTCATTAATAGGATCTTCAGCAGATGATTGTGGTGCAACATCTACTGTTGGAATGGAGTTGTCTTCAACAGTTTCACTTGTTGCACCAGAACCGGAAGACTCCATATTAGATTCAGCATTTGCAACCATAGGAATTTCAACCTGAGCAGATGAGGAAGAACCTAGATCATTTAAGTTCCCTAAATTGTTCACAGAAAAATAAGGATTAGCATGAGTTGAGTCAATTGAGAAATCAGGAAGATTAAATGATTTAAAAACTGAATCAACGTCAAATAGCCAATTGGGACCGTCTCCTACGTCCGTGTGATTATTTTCATGCCAATTGATATCAATGGACTCCAGCACTATTCTTTTCTGCTTATGATAGACATGAAAAGCACGTTGATTGGAGGAATAACCAACAAAATAACATTCATCAGCTTTGGCTTCAAACTTGTTGAGCTGATCTGAAGTGTTCAGCATCGTGCACACACACCCAAATTTTCTGAAGAAATCAATAACTGGCTTGCGCTTGTACATAATCTCATATGGTGTCTTGTTGCAGCTTTTAGTGATAAGAACCCGATTTTGCACGAAGCATGCAGTGTTGACTGCCTCAGCCCAGAAAGTCACGGGAAGCTTAGAGTCAACAATCATAGTTCGTGCAGCTTCAATTAAAGTGCGGTTTCTCCTTTCAGCTACACCGTTTTGTTGAGGAGTACGAGGTGCACTAAATTGACGAGAAATTCCTTTGCTTTCACAGAAGGAATCAAGAGTTGCATTCTTAAATTCAGTTCCATGATCGTTGCGGATAGTCTTCACACTTAAACTGAAGAGGTTTTCAATTTGAAGCAGATAGGTCTTTAAAATCTCTGGCGTCTCATCCTTTTTAGCTAAGAAAAATACCCAAGTGAATCGAGAAAAATCATCTGTTACCACCAGACAGTATGACTTTCGTCCAAGACTCATGACACTCACTGGACCAAAAAGATCCATGTGAAGCAATTGGAGAGGAGAGTCAATGGAATTGGTGGTCTTAGGCTTATGTGAAGATTTGTGTTGTTTTCCCTTGGAACATGAAATACAGTGTTCCATAGGAGTGAAATCTTTGAGAGGTAATCCAGTGACTAGGTTGCCTCGAACCAGTCGGTTCATTGTTTTGAAGTTGACATGTCCCAACCTCTTATGCCACAGGAAAGATTCATCTTCGGAAGCCTTTGACAGAAAACATGATTCAATTCCCGATGGGTTGTTCATATCCAAGCTGTATGTGTTGTATCTTCTGGGAGCACGCATGAGAATGAGTTCTTCCAGAATCACCACTCCCGACTTTAAGATAAGACATTCTTTTGAATTGAATAAAGCACAAAAGTCCTTGTCACAAATCTGTGAAACACTCATCAGATTGTACTTTAACTGAGGAACATAGTTGACAAATTCCAGACTATTTACTCCATTTGATACTGTTCCTTGTCCTTCAATCTTTCCTCCTCTTGGGTTTCCAGCAAAAGCAACATACTCTCCATCAATCTGATGATAATCTTGCAGCAAGTTAAAGTGCCCAGTCATATGCCTTGAACATCCACTATCTACATGCCAGATATTATCGCCGGTTCTTCTTGATTGACCCTATACACAACGAACCATTTATACGTTTTGACCAAAAATGTATCAATCAAGAGATTTTAGTGTCAAGATATGACATATCATTGGAATCAGAAGTGCAACCATCCTTTGATGAAGCACGGTCATCAAATAGAACATTATTTTTAATTTTCCAAGTTCGTTTTAAATAATTTTTAGCATTTTTAATTCTTTTACGCCTAGATTTCCTACTGTGAGAAGAGTTAGGCAGCACATATGAATTTAATGAACTTTGGGTAGGTGATTCTTCATTAAGATTTGCGGTTGTTAATTTACAACTTTTTGAAACATGATTTGAGGCACCACAACTAAAACAAACGTTCTTACAAGATATCTTAGCCTGATAATAATCATCACAAGATGAAGATGATTGTGATGTTGAGGAATCTGAACATGAGATGGTTCTTTCATCAATAACTTTGTCTTGAAGATGATGTGCTTCCTTTAATCTGAAAAATTCCATGTTGCTCATGGTTTCACGTGGTACATCATTCACAATAATTCCTGCACTTTTAAATTTTGTAACACATGGCATAAAATTCAAAGATTTAGGAACAAACGGCAAGGCATTTTGAAATTTAGAAACATCACATCCCAAACCCGTATGCTCAGCAGGCATAGAATCAAAATACAAATTTTTAACGTGTTCACAAATATTTGGTTTTGACACGGACATATTATTACATTCATCCGACTCAAGTTCTTTTAAAATAGTTCTATCATTAGCACTCTTATCATAATCATCTTCGGACTTTACACAATTTGACTCTACACAAGAAGCAAAACTGTCAGAATCAGAGGATGTAATATAATCATCAGGAGATAATGTGCAAACAAAAGGTGTGGAAACATGTGGAGTAGGCATATCAGCAAATTTCCCTGATTTAGAATAAGGAGGTGGATGAGAGTTATACCCAAGACCTTCTGTGCCTTTTCTATTAAATTGTTTGTCAATTATTCCAAACAGAATTTTCTGATCCATATCCATGTGATCAACCTGTAATTTGGCTTTTTCTGCCTTTTGGACTCTTTCTGTTAAAATTGTATTATTAATGGTTTGAGTATTGAGTTGCACAATTAAAGAACGATTTTCACCAGAAATATCACGAATTTTCTTTAGGTAAAGTTTCTCATTTTTGGCCACAGAGTCATACATCACCTTAATGTGATTTCGTTCATCAATCAAGGCTTGATTGATGAATCTGTATTTTTGAATTTCATTTAAGCAAGATCTAGAATCACAAAGTTTAGAAGTAACCTCAGCAGGCACAGCAGTGAGATCCTCAGCTGGTTCAATCATGACACACTTGCCATTTTCTTCCACATCAGCCATCAAGGCTTTATCAGCAGCTTCCTCAGCTTGTTCTCCCCAATGATAATGTCCATCAACTTGGCACACAAGAGCTGTGGAACTGGAAGTTGTGTTTGTCTTTGGAGGATTGGCAGCTTGTTTACCAGAGGAAATCTTCTTATCTTGCTGATCTTTGGAGGACGGCTCCTTGCAGTTTCTGGCAAAGTGACCCAGCTGATCACAATTGTAGCATCTCACCTTCTTGATGTCAAACCCAAGCGTCTTTCCTTGCTTGAACCTGTCTATACCAGTCCTTTTGATAAAACTCTTGGCTCTTAAGGTCAACATGGCCATGAACCAATCAATGTCCATTTTCTCCAAATCATCAGGATTAATCTGCTCCAAGTCATCAGGTTGAAAGCTAACCGGTGTTAGATTTCCAGAGATCAGTGCATCATAGCACGACATGAAAGCAGTCATGATTGGGACATATTCATCAGGAATCATGGTGATAGTCTTTTGAGGAGCAGAGGAGCTGGTAGACTTAATTGCAGCAGCTGAAGGAGGAACATCAGTCTGAAAGTATAATGAGAGCTGTGTTTCCAGACTGATTAGATGGGGTGACTGCTCCCTTCTTAATCTCAATTTCATAAGATTCAAGAATGCTATAGACTTCCTGTTGAGACAGAGCACTCAGATTCTCAGTCTTTTTGATCATGATTCGATACATATTCCATTCCTCAGGAAGAGAATCTAGGAGTTTCTTGTTCAGATCAAGAGTAGGGTAACAAGTTTCCTGTGGATAGCTTTAAGGCAGTCAGCAGCAACTCCCTTGCTGCGGATCAATGCATCCATCAGCAGCAATAGTGTTTGCTGCTGACAGACTTAACTATCCGCCGTAACCAAGCTTGCCGCGGATAGGCTTAACCATCTTTAGTAACCAAGTTTGCTAGTGATGGGTAAAAATAAGTCTAAATTAACTTTTACCCGCTGTAAAAATTTCTTTCAGTCTTTACCATGACTGCTATAGTGTATTACAGCTGTAACAGTAAAAAGGTGAATGAGGTTGTACTATACAAGTCATTTTGCTTTTCCCTCCTCTGCCGTTATAAGAACAAATCAAATTTCTTCACCACCCCTTCACATTCAATTTCGCCCTAACTCCCATCACTTTCTCTCAAGCCCCCACAACATTCAAAGCCTTCCATTCCTAACCTCCCTTCAAAACCTTCCTCTTTCCCTCCAAACCAAAAAGAATGGCAGATGTAGACATAAACCATCCAGATGATAAGTTTTCCCCATACCACAATCTCACAGCATACTTAACAAAAAGGAAGAAGTCCGATGGGTTTGATGACATGATCGACTTTCTCTGTCGATCAAAAATTTACCATGCACTCACTGTCAACCCACCCATTTATATTCCTCACATGGAGGATTTTTGGAAATCCACCATCTACTCTACCGAACAAGGGATACCCCAAATTAAAGCCAGGTAGATGGCAAGGACATCATCTCTGAAGCCACTCTCCGCAAACACCTCATGCTTCAAGACGAGGGGGCCGCCATTTCGTACTCAAAAGAAGTCTACATGAGTACCTTTGTATCCACAGGGTACACTAGAAATCAAAACGAGTAACAATAGAGAAGGCACTGATGGGACCCCCGTGGAAGTATCTATAACACACTCTTCTACAATGCATATCTCAGAAGAGAAATGGATGGCATCAAGTGAGCTCTACACTTGCCTCTGCTGTTCACGGTATGATTACTTGCCAACGATTCAACTTTGCACATCTCATCTTTGAAGGTTTGAGATACAACCTTCAAGAGGGTGCAAAGCAACAATTTTTCATGTACTCAAGATTCTTGCAAGAGGTGTTTAACAATGAAATAAAAGAACTTTCAAAACCTGCAAAAATCTATCTTATGCTGGGTCATAAAAGCGACATTTTTCAAAGCATGAGAACTGCTTCCAAAAAGTTCTCTGGGGTCAATGTTCCATTGTTATCTACAATGGTGAACATACAAAGTACCCAGGGTGACAGTTCAGCAATCCCAGCTGATACTGATTCCACACCCTCCACTTCAAATCCTGAACAACAAGCTGCTTCCATTGCTCGAACCCCTGTGCAAACTACTAAGGATGCACAGGTACAAAAACCACTTACATCTGTTTTGGATGTTATCGTTCAACTGGAACAAAGGGCCCCAGTTGCAACGACATACACTAGAAAAAGGAGCAAGAAGACTCCATCTCTTCTTGTCTCAAAGGCCAAATCCCAACCTCATAGCCCTCATTCAGAATCCCAACATTCTGATGAGAATATCAAAAGGGATAACCAAAATATTAGAGAGACCTCCTTGGAAGTTTCTCTATTAGGATCAGGATCATATCCCAGATCCATAGAATAACCCGCTGAGCCATACCTTCATTTCTCTTCTCTAAACTTAATTGCAGAGGCTCCTTGTCAAGATGATATACCTTCTCCAACAACCACTATCTCGGAGGTATTGATTAACTTGGCTGCTGGTGCACCTAACCCAAGTTCATCATCCAAGAAGGTTCACTCTGGCGGTACTGATAGAGTGAATGTGGAAAGGGCTGTCACTACTCCTGGTACATCAACTCCTCAGGAGGACAGTGACAACATCTCTAAGACCCTAACCACGGCAACTCATAGTGAGGATGTTTCCTTTGAAACACTCTTCACTGAGAGGAATCCTAGGTGCCAAGAAAACCAGGGTGATGGGGATGCAGAGGCTACACCTAAGGCCCCTTCTAGCTGCAAGGATTCCACAACTGTGGATGAGGACAGACTAAAACATCATAATATGGAATTGACGTCCAGGGTAGCTATGCTAGAGGCTGAAGTGTCCAAACTAAGGCACCAAGTCTCTATGCATGAAGTCCATCAATGCCCAACTGTGCCTACTCCCTCCCTTGTATCAGTAGGAACTCAAACAGATGCAGACCTTTACGCTGATGCAACCAAAAAGGGAGAGATAGTTGCAGAAGAAGATGATGCTGATAGCCTAGAAGAATGGATACAAGAGCAGGCCGCATTTCAATGTTCATTATTCAAGACTACCTTAGTTCAAGTCCATGACTTGCCAGACTCAGTAGATGAAGTGGAAGAAATCACTAAGGACTTGAAGTTGGTTGTCAGAGCTGTTGATGAGGTGTTAAAGGATGAATGTCAAAATGAAGACACACCTCCATCAGTCAGCGTAGCTCCTGAAGCAGCAACAATAATAAGTCAACCCACTGCCCCTCAATTCACACTGTCTACAAATAAGTTAGAATTTGACTCCATTCTAGCTTGGGGGTATGATGGTTCAACTGAGAGATTCTGGATTGGAAAAGAGTTCAGCGGAGTAGAAGGGCTGAACTGGAATTTACTAAATCCACTCCAAGTGCTTGAACTGTACCTATCCAACTGCATCAATACCTCTACAGATCTCTTCGCAGAACTTGCAATCAGCAGGTTCCAAGACCTAATGGTGGAAAAGTTGCCCTAGTTTAAAACACTATTAGAAGAAGCAAACAAGGTGGCCTATCCTAAAGACAGTGCATAATCTTCAACAGCAGCAAAACAAAGACTGGCTCCAAGAAGACTTGACTTAATCAGGAGCAACACTTTAACAGAAGAAGAAGTTGTCTGCTGGAGAAGATCTCTGTACAACAAAGTGGTCAGAGATGTGGAAGTGCTAGGATGGGCAAGCACTAGGTCTTCTAACTTCACATTTTTCCTGAGTCATGGATCATCTCTCTCAATCAACATCAATGAGATCCTACTCTTAAAGACAGACTTTCTGCACAAGGTCTTCGAGCTCAGAACACACACATGCAACGTTAATTCCTTAGAGAGTCAAGCAATGATAAAAACCATCAAAGCTCAGCTTGAAATGGAAGGTCTACTTGCAATGGATGCCTCTGACTCCGACTCAGACCTATACTTCCTTTCCTCGCCTACAATCAGACTGAACACAGAACAAGAATCCAAAAGAAGAGAAAAAGAAAAGGTGAAGGAGGGGTGGAAAGAAGTAACCGGTCTTGAATGGGAATAAGATGAAGAAAGTGTCGTTCCCTTGTCCATTCCCCAAAATGCCAATGAAGCTGAAGCTGAGATCCCAACAGCATCTCTTACATCTGCTGTTGAGGTCAATGAAGCTGAAGCTGAGGCATCCAACAAAGACAAGGGGAAGGGACTTATGACAAAAGAAGATGAAGAAAGGATAATGAAGGAAAAGAGGGAAAATGAGGAAAGAAGAAGAAGAGGAGATGGCTGAATTACGAAAAGCCCAAGAAAGAAAAGCGGGCATTCTCTTCAGAAAAAAACAGATCCAGATGTATGCTAAGCAGCTGGATGATCTGAAAGTAAAGATTCATGCAACTTTCCAAATAGAAGAAGATGAAGCACTAGCTCTTCAGCTGCATGAACAATTCAATAAAGAAGAAGAAGAAAGAGAAAAGAAGAAAAAGGAAGAAGCTAAGTTCAAAATAACTGATTCTGAACTAGCCAAAGAAATGAGAGAGGAGTGGATAGAGGATCTGATTTCTCAAGGTGAGGATGCAGACTACCTTGAGAAACTATCAAATAAATAAATCTACAGAGCCTTCATAGGTCAGCAAAGTCTATTGGCAAACAAGAAAAGGGCTGAAGAAGAAGAAGAAGAAAAAGCCAAACAGAAATCCAAGAAGACCATTGCCTTCAACAAAAGAACCCATGAAGAATGGAAGGTCATGATTGACTTCCTAAAGGCTAGTGGAGAGAGTGGAAAAAGGCTGGGTCCCATGAGCTTCATGAACCTGCAAGCTCTTTACTTTAAAGTCAAAAAGGAAGAGGAAGAAAGACTGGGGAAGAAAGGCTCAAAGAAGAGGGTAATCAATCAAGAATAAGAAAGGAAACCAAAGAAACCCAAGCCTTCTTCCTCATCCACCACTTCCTCTATCCAACAAACTTCCACTCTCCATCCTAGACCTCCCTCCTTTCCACCCACAAAGTCCAAATCCTCCCACCCAGCTCCCACTCATCAATAACCTCCCAAGAAGAAAAGCAAACCTACTACCAAACCAGAAGACTCAAGAGAAATTGTCAGCTGGTTCTACATCACTCAAGATCAAAGGTTTGAAGTCTTCAGGGGAAGAACAAAAGAAAGAAGATCAATTTATACAACTGTTGATGAGGTATTGCAGCTTCCAGATTCTGATCTAAGAAGAATGATGGAGCTGGGTGAAGCCAATGAGCCTGAGAATGAAGGTGGGAGACATCTGTTGCTGGTGATCAAACATTACTTCAACACCAGCAAAGATGAAATTATTGATGCCAAACCTCTCCAATCCCATTCTCCATTCATCAGTTGGTCCTACAATGCTGAAAAGAATGAGTTCACATTGACAGATGTTAAAGGACATAAGATGAGGTGTTCAAGCAAGGCCATCTTCAAAATGGCAAGCAAAGACATCAAGACTCTATCTGAGCTTCCTCTTAACAATCCCAACAAGGACCAGAGAGGATATGAGGTTGCAAGAATAGTCAGCAACATGGAAAAGCTTCAGCAGCAAAAGAAGTAAGAGAGTTTTGGTAGCATCAGTCTAGGGGGAGTTTGTAGAAATAAAGACTGATGGCTACAAAACTTTCTAAGTGCAAATGCTGCTTACCTCAGAGTTTGCTGCTGACCAACAAACTGCAGCGGATAAGCTTATCTGCAGCGGATACTTGTTCTTTTGCTGAAGAACAAATCTGCCACGGATATCCTTATCTGCTGAAGACCAGAGTTGCTGCGGATAGGCTTCTCAGCAGCATCAACACTTGATGCTGCAAATAGGCAAATCATCAGCAGCTTTGGATGCTTGCATCTTGCTGCTAATCTCCAACTTTGCAGCTGATAGCCATTTCCACTGAAGATCAAACTTTACAGCTGACTGAATTCGATAAAGCAACCATTACCACTGACAACTTCCTACTACACCACTGACACACTCCATGCAGAAAGAATGTCACTGGTGCAGACAATTAAGCACTACAACGCTCTTCTCCAAGCATGCAAGCAATGATGCCTAAGAAGACGTTCGAGTAAAGTTAACTTTTATAGTGTTTATTGTCATTATATGTAGAATAGCTTCAATACAAGATCAACGGTTTGTGTTAGATCTGATCCTTAGAATCAAGGGTCTGTCTTGATTCTAAGTTACTATATAAGTAGTACTTAGAGTCATTGTACCTTAGTGCTTTTCTTAGAGTTTTTCTCTGTAATCTTGTAACCATTGAAGCTTAATACAAATTGCTTTTATCAGTACTTCTTTTGTTTACTTGTTTACTTTGATTAAGTTGTGATTGTTTTCGCCAATCTCAACTGGAATAGAACCATCTTGTATTTACCTATCCTACAGATGTAGAAATACATGTACGCATATAATTGATAAAATTAAATAAAGATGAATACATGACGAACATTACAAAGATAATAATAATCGTTCGGAAAATAAGTATTTGCATGTGGACGTAGTAACGTGGATTGTACGTACGGAGAATAATTAACATGCACTGGATATATTTGAACGATATTTGAGGTTGTATATAATTATTTTTATGAAATAATTATATGTTTATACGTGAACTATAATGTGAATATATTATAAGTTGTTACAAAAATAATATTTATTTTTGATACACTTAATAAGTCACCAATGTGGAAACATATTATTTTCTTGGAAAATATGTAAGCGTCTAGACTAGAATAATAATCACCAATGAGTCGTAAATGAGAACACTGTTTTTACTTAACAAAGACATACTTAACGGGATTCGTTATGTCGGGTGAACAATTTGCGTATAAGACGGGTAGTCTTAACACATTAGTACCCTTGTGTGATCAGGGTACGGATAGGCAGGAACTATTAGCACATTGTTATTTGCTACCATACATCAATCACCAGTTGAGTTCACGGCCCCCTTTTCACTTTTTAATGTTTTGTAAACTGCGGGAGAGAATCATACTTATATATTATGTATTACATTATTGTTTAATACATTTGGAAACATTGTTAGGAAAACATTGGAAACATTTTTTATATGATAACAAGGAAACACGACACTAACCATTAGCTATGGTCTTAGTCGGCGATTCTTTGAATAGTACTATTAGGGGTGACGCCCCCGGTCGTGGTTAGTCGCGCTAACCGGGACTTGAAGGGTCAAATGGTCACATATTATCTTATTCTCGTGGTATAGAAAGGTGTTGGATCGGGATCTACCTTGATCCAATGATTCAACACATTAACCGAACCAAATCGTGCGGAATCCGATTTGATTGGCAATCCAATCTATGACACGGATCGGGTCGTAAGAAACGAGCGGATTAGATGTCGAAACGAAGGTTTCTATCGACCCTTTGGTGTAGAGAAGTTGGATACAAGACCTGGAAACTCTCAACGGACAGAGATTCGACAATACAGGTGCAGAGAGTTTGTGTGTTGTTGCTTAGTCTGGTTCTGTGTGTATATGTGTTGTATTTCTGTTGTGTTTTTTGTGTTATGTGTGCTCATGAAGTGAAAGTTCTATATATAGTGTTGAGGCCATTCGTACGAATGATCCATGTGAATGGACTCATTCGTGCGAATGAATCAGCAGAATGGTTCATTCTTAAGAATGAATCATCAGAATGGTTCATTCTAGCGAATGAATCATTCTCATGACTTATTCTAGCGAATGAATCATTCTCATGAGCTATTCGCGCGAATGGATCATTCTCATGATCCATTCGTGCGAATGGGCCTTTCATTAGCACGATTGATCAACGTTATCGCTATTTATCAGATCGTTTAATACACAGTCATTATATATTAGTAAACATTAAGGATAAACATGTAATTTCATTAATACATCAAATAATTACATTAAACATAGATGAAATACATATTACAAGGGATTAGGGACATATTATGCATCTACATACTCCCCCTTGGACCTAGATCCCTTCAAAATGACCTAACTAACATTAGTTGGTCTTCAACATCTCTTTTGTACGAGTTTTCCAGTTAACTCCGGCGTGTATGTCAAAAGCAAAGCATATACGTATCACTTTCACATACTGCAACGCCTGGTCTATATCTGCAACTTCAAAAAACGGTTGACACTTGTATAGAGTTGTAACATCTTGTTCAGACAAGTTAGTCAGCCACAAGGGATCAAAGACCCTGATGGTCTCCCATGACCCTTCTTTACAAAGCACTATAACAGCTTCACCAGTACGCCCATCATAGTACCACCATTTGAACTGATCTGAGAAGTCCTGGATCATTTTCCTTAAAGGAATCTTCTTCATGATCGTTGGAGGTTTCCACTTTAAGACTATTAGGGGCTTCTTGGTGATTGGATGAACCTTTTCCTTATGAATGTAACGTGTAGGCATTTGTGGCTTGAAGTTCACCCACTTCTTCCGGTATTCGTATTGTAATTGACGTTCAAACCATTCGGATAGACCGAAAGATTCGCTGTATAGAAGCTTTAGACGCGCCAATTGATTTACTTCAAATGCGGGCAGCGTCTTGAAGTCATGAGGGTACCTGAAATATTGTATGCCCTTCTCTCTTTTTATAGCATAGCAGCTTAAGTCGTTGAAGTATGCCCGCTGATTATACGACCATCAGACTTGTGTCCTTTGAGTCGATAAACTTTAGTGTACTTGGTTGGAGGAGAGGGCTTTGAGTTCTTCTTTAATTCGGCCATGTATTCCATCCACTGACTTTTACGTTCATTCAGCTCGTCAATGTCAACAGTGGAGGGACCGGCTTCATCTCCTTTGTTGTCGATAATGCGGTTGACCTCCTCGTCAGACTGCTGAGTGAATAAGTCTGCGAAGGAGGGATGATCATCACCATCTACTGATGTGTACTTTGGATATTCTTGATCAGTGATGTCTTCGACTTCAACCTCATCAACGTCTTCTAGTTCGTCAAAGGAGGGATAATCAGTTGTAGGAACAGATGCCTCTTCAGTGATGACTTCGTCGGGATTCATTTGAAATAGCTCGGCAATATGTTCTTTTTACAAGCAGTGTACGATTTCCCCTTCCTCTTTGTCATAAATAACTGAATGTTGGATGATCCCTTGCATGTCAAGCACATAAGTTAACTTTGAAGGTTGTTGCTTGAGAGGCATCACATCCAAAACTATTTTCATAAACAAACAAAGAATAAACATGTGAGAATTTTAAATTTCATTGATTTAATCAAAATAAAACTGAAATTATTTACATAATAATCTAATATTTACAATAAGACAACTTAAAACACTTAAAACAAAAACTATCAACCTTCAGTGCCCTTTTGTGTATCTGATGATGAGCCTTCTGATTTGTCTGATTTTTGCTTTGTGCGTGCCTCTGCTTCTGCTGTCTTTGAAGCACTTGATGCAGCACCAGCATTGGCACCATCATCCTTATCTTTGTCATTATTGTCATCATCATCACTATCATCATCATCATCGTCATCATCATCATCATCGTCATCATCATCATCATCATCGTCACCATCATCACCATCATCACCATCATTTCGAGCACCCTCAATTCTGGGTGTCGGGTCTCTTCTGCTTTCTAAGTCTTCCAACAGCTTTTTGTTTTCCTCCTCTAGCCTTTGTATCCTCTGAGTATGTGCATCAACAGTTGTAGACAACTTTTGATTCTGGTTTGTAGCAGTGAGAAGGAGGGCTTGTTGATCATTACACCTAGTGGAAAGACTTGTGATGGCTTGGGCTTGTTCAGTATTTTGCAGAGTCAACTGACTGATCTGCGAGCCCTGTTGATCAAGACGCTTTGATTGCTATTCATTCTGAGCCAGTAAACGAAGTACCAAACTGTTTAAAGTACTGATCTGGTCGTGTAGAGAGACAGTCGACAGTGACATTGAAGATTCAGCTCGAATAGTTGATGACTGTGATGTAGGAGCAGTCGTGTAGATGGGAGGAGGCACAGTTTGTGTCTGAGGCATAGATGTTGACATTGGAGCCTCAGACCTGGTAGCAGTTGCTGTAGTAGCAGAGGTGCTCTCCGTCCTTTTAACAAGTTTAAACTTTTGGCGTTTGGCCATTCTCTTTCCTCTTCCTTTCTTGACTGGGGTAGATTGGGAAGAAGAAGCAGCAGATACTTGTGGACAGTCAGGGACAAAGTCAGCATCCCTGACGTCATCATCAACCCTTGAGCTTCCTTGATCTGCTCCCCTTTTTCGTTTTGTTGCGACCAATCTTGCCCCTTGTTGACTGATTACAAATTCGTCTTCAGTGTCCACAGAATCAGTAAACAGGACGGTGTCCAGGTTAACGTCTTCTGGGTTCGTTGGAAGGGAAGAATCGATAGCAGCAACAGTGGGGGTGGTGGCAGCGGTAGATGGAACATTAGGAGCATTGCCACCATCTCCCTGACCATCTTGGTCGTCATCATCTTGGTCGTCAGCTGGAGGTACAACAATATCCTCCCTGTCAGAATCACTGTTATCGTGACGCCAATTTCTGTTTGTTGGTGCCACATAATCTGGATTTGCCAGATGTCCAATAAGTCGTTTGTGAGGTGGCTTTGTTGGTCTTCCCCTGTAGGTCTATACTCTGTTTAGAGTGACATCCGTCATGTGTTCTAGCTTGATCATGTCGATGTCTGACCTTGGCAGAAGAGGAAGTTGGTCATCTATTATCATTTGTAAGAATCTGGGGTACATAAGATACGCATTGTCCCCTTTTAGATAGATGTTTTCCTTAAGATGAGTGAACACCATCTCGGAAAAGTTGAACGGAATGTTCAACACCAGAGCAACGAATGCGCTCTGAATTGTTTCGCGCATGTCGTCGAAACCGCCACGACGGGAACCGAGGCAATGCAGAAGAACATGTCCAAGATACTTGTACTGCGGACAGAGGTTCGCTTTGTTTAAAACTCCCTCGGCGACATTCCCGTCGTACTTTATCCTAATGAAGCATCCGCGAACCAGATATTTATCCAGTGTCACTAGATCTTCAGGATGATCACCGAATTGACACAATCGGCGAATGTGAGCTGCCGATACAACCACATCTTGACCTGCGATCTTCCCTCGTATGACCGGTGGAGATACCTCGCAGTCAATCTCGGCAGAGGCCCAGAACTCCCTTTGATGCGACGTATATGGAGTCCGGTGATGGGATATAGCATGAGCAATCCTTGATCTTGATAAAAACTCGATCATTCCGACAAACGGACGTGCATTCTTTGATGTAGGAATCATGTACGCACATATGTTGCTTTTTATTGAAGCCTTAAGAACAACTGGAGCTCTGTGCGCCATAACGATCAGTCTGTAAACACAAAAACATGAAGCACATCAGATCAGTACATGCAAGATTTTGGAAATATGAACTTTTGGACCATTTTCCCTTTGTACGAATGAACCCAAAAAGTTGGTTCATTCGTGCGAATGGATCATTCTGCCTATTCATTCGTGCGAATGAGTTTCATTCATATGAATGAGTATTCATTCGTGCGAATGAGTTTCATTAGTATGAATGAGTGTTCATTCATGTGAATGAGTGCTCATTCGTACGAATAAACATGAAGAGTGTGTCCATTCGTATGACAGACGGGTCGCGATCCAACTTGTCCAAAAATTCGATCAAGACTTGAAAATATTTGCCGAAAAAGACACCAACACACTCGACTATGATTTTCAACCAATATTTAGCATTTTAATTGGTTTATTAAGTCACTTTTTACGTTTTTTAGGTTTGGCTTTCGGTTTTGAACCCTAAATCTAGTCGAACATCCACGAATCGGTATACAATCGATGAATACTTGTGGGGTTATACCTGTAAAATGAAAACGAATGATTAGATTACAGATTTGACAAAGTTTTGTTCAAAATCAGAATTTGATGAAACAGACGTGCGAATAAGGATTTCTGATTTGTGCGAATGATGCTGAGAATGCGAATGAATGGCCTTTTTATAGGATGGCCTGGTTCATTCGTACGAATGGATCATTCTGGTCAGTCCATTCGTGCGAGTGACCCAGAATTGATTCATTCTGCCACTCATTCGTACGAGTGGACCATTCTTGTCAGTCCATTCGTGTGAATGAGCTATTCTCCTCATCCATTTGTACGAGTGAGCCATTTTGCTCACCCATTCGTACGAATGGGACAATCCCCTTATGCAAATTAAACTTTTCAAGTTAAATGGGGTATCCGACCACATCGGTCTTGACAACAATTTGATTATGAAGTAATTTACATTTAATTATGAAGTGAGGGATCAATTATGAAGTTTTGGAATAGTTTATGAAGTAAAGAAACGATTTGATCAATCAGGAAGTCAAGCGGTTTTCAAATTTTGATTTTCAGACAGTCGTTCGAGTCTTATCAGATAATCTAAAATTCAGGAAAAGTAAAATCTTTTTGGATTTTTGAATATGTAATGCTGAAAATAATATCAACAAGATATATACACGCATGTCTTATTAAGAATTATCCTTATGAGAAATCATACAGACTTAGTGACTAATGATCTGAGACATTTTGAATTTTGTAGATACAACTATACAATGGTATTTACACATCTTTTTGTGAGAAAGATCCGAACATAGGATCAGTACTAAACTCATAGCAATCAGCAACATTGCAAATTATCTGAGCTTTAAGTACACTTAGTCAAAATGCGATCATTGATATGTTTGTCCATCTTAAACTTATGCAGACCTTTTCTCAACACTTACAAGATGATCTTGAAGGATTAAGTCCATTATCTGTGTGTCCCACACTAGTTAAGTATTGACTTGAATTACTTTTCAAAACATGTTAATGTTTCAAATCAGCACAACTTACTTAACCAGTCATCATAAGTTCATGAGATCTTAGTTATTCCCTGTTACTTCTTTACTACACTCAAATTTTTTTTTTTTTTTAGTATTCACAGTGACAGCCATCAGCTCATGGACGGCTTCAGCCAGGTATTTACAAGGCAATATGGCACGTATGCAGCTAACGGTGTTTGTGTTCATCCTATCCCATGGATGGCTTCAACCAGGCTGCAACCCGGTAATATGGCACATATACGAATTCGGATTCATACTTTTATTTTATTCTTAATCGCATGGACGGCTTCAGCCAGGTATTTACAAGGCAATATGGCACGTATACGACTTCGGAATCATACTTTTATTTTATTCTTAATCGCATGGACGGCTTCAGCCAGGTATTTACAAGGCAATATGGCACGTATACGACTTCGGAATCTAATTTTTAATTTTATAACTACTTTCTGATATCTCATTAAACCGATGATAACTGGTGTGCACAGAATGAGAAACACCTTCAGTTTCTATTGTTGATTTTCATCAATCCTTTCACCATTATGTGACTCACAAGACAATATCTAATATGGTATTGATTGATCATCAATGGTCGAGATTCAGTAAGATAAGCCTATCAATGCATCACATGTCGACTCAGTGTGACTATTCACTATGACATTAAATGCAATGTGCTTCATACATATGGTTAATGTGCCATCACTTCCCAAAGGTTGGATACGATTTCTCATTTTTGAGTTTTTCAGATGTTTTTTGGTAAACAAACTGTACACAAATAACTGTACACAATTTAGAAAATCTTTTTGGAGTCTCAGATAACTAGCGTCTGTGTACTATCATTTTTCTCAGCGAGAGATCATTTTCTTACTGACATTTTCTCCCCCTAAAATTTCAAAATGAAAAATCTTTTTGGGTTTTTGAGATTTTTAATAAATGCAAGAAAGAAAATATATACAGGAACGTAATTGATAAAAATGATTACTGACTCGACTCTTGGTCTGGAACAACGTCATCCTTCTTTTTCATGCCGTTTACCTCTAACAAGAATAAAAATCTTGGTTTGTCAAAGGCTTTTGTATAGAGGTCGGCCTTTTGGAAATCAGTGTTAATTTGAACCACATCAATCAGTTTCTTTTCAAAACAATCACGAATGAAGTGATATTTTATGCCGATGTGTTTGGTTTTTGAATGCTGAACCGGATTCTTAGTGATAGCTATGGCAGCAGAATTATCTACATAAATAGGAGTGTTAGAGAATTACAAACCGTAGTCCCAAAGTTTCTGTTGAATCCAGATAATCTGAGAACAGCAACTGGCAGCAGCGATGTATTCAGCTTCACATGTAGATGTAGCCACCGAAGTCTGCTTTTTGCATTGCCATGTCACAAGACGATTTCCAAAGAACTGACACCCTGCAGATGTAGACTTGAAGTCTATTTTGCAACCACCATAATCAGAATCACTATATGCAGTAAGCTCAAAGTTATCATCATTAGAGTACCATAATCCAAGATCAGGAGTACCCTTCAGATAACGAAAAATCCTTTTGACAGTAATTAAGTGGGAGACTTTTGGTTTTGACTGATATCGGGCACAGAGACACGTGGCGAACATGATGTCTGGTCGAGATGCCGTGAGATACCGGAGAGATCCGATCATGGCTCGATAGAGAGTAGCATCAATATACTCCCCCTTGTCATCAGGCGAAATCCCGTGATTGATCGCCAATGGAGTACCAGCAGGTTTGGCATCAGTCATACTGAATCGGCTCAGTATGTCTCCAACATAATTTGTTTGATGAAGGAAAATCCCTGTCTCATATTGATCTACTTGTAGCCCTAGAAAGAACTTCATCTCTCCCATGGAACTCATCTCGAACTTGTCCTGCATAACTCTTTCAAATTCTTTGCACAGAACATCATTCATCGATCCGAAAATAATGTCATCCACGTATACCTGTACCATTAAAAGTTCTCCACCCTTTTCCCGAATAAACAACGTGCAGTCGATGACACCTCTTCTAAAACCATTGTTCAGAAGATGAGTGGAAAGTGTCTCGTACCACGCTCGCGGAGCTTGGTGCAATCCGTACAGTGCCTTGTTCAATTTGTAGACACGGTCACGATGCATAGGATCTTCAAACCCGGGAGGTTGACTGACGTATATGACTTCACTGATTTCTCCATGAAGGAAAGCACTCTTTACATCCATTTGATAGACTTTGAACCTTTTGTAGGATGCATAAGCAAGAAAAATTCGAATTGCTTCCAGACGAGCAACCGGTGCAAACACTTCATTGTAATCTATACCTTCAATTTGCCTAAATCCATGAACGACCAAACGAGCCTTATTTCTTATGACTATTCCTTGATCATCCCTTTTGCAACGAAGAACCCATCGAGTACCAATCTTCTTAGGTAAATCAACTAACTTCCAAACTCTGAGCTTCTGAAATTGGAGTAGTTCTTCCTGCATTGCATTTACCCAAGATTCTTCTTTTAAAGCATCTGTTATAGACCATGGTTTGATTTGCGAGACGAAACATGAATGCGCACAATCGTTGACCACACCAGATTCCATGATTTCTGAGTAGACTCCAGAATTGATCTGACCCCTAGTTTTAACACCAGATGTGGGATCACCAATAATGTTCTGTTGAGGATGAATTCTATCAATCCTACCCACAGGATGAGCAGGAACCTCAATAGTTTGATCAAGGTTTGTGATACTCTGTTCAATTGCCATAGAATGTGAAACATCATCACTCAATTGTACAACATCATGGGAAGGATCTTCAATCACCTGGTCTATTTCTTGTCGAGAACCCTCATACTCTGAAGAAGAAGAAGAGTCATCATCCTGTGTGACTTGTGTGTTATTGGAGGACTCAGGAATGTCAGATGATGAGGGAGTAGGTTGCACATGTTCATCAGGTGCGTTTTGAGCATCATACATCATTTGAACAACAACCTCCTCATCTGAACATTCTGGAGGAAGATTAAACGAGGCAAAAAGTTCTTCATAATCAAACATCCAAGGAAGACCTTTTCCAGCAGCAAGAGAGGTATACTTTTGAACATCAACATGGTACCATTCTTCTACATTCCCAGAGGCTTTGTTGTAAACTCTTTTATTGGGAGTGCTGTACCCTAAGAAGTAACCTTCCTCTACTTTCTCGTTAAACTTGCCATGAGCATCCTTTTTCAACATGGTACATGGAGCGCCGAACGGTTCAAGATACTGTAAGTTCAGTTTCCGTCGATGCAACAATTCAAAGCAAGTTTTATCGTGACGCTTGATAACTAGAACCCGGTTGAGCGTGTAACACGCATTAGCAATAGCTTCATTCCAGAACTGTACGGGTAAGTTTGAGTCAGCGAGCCTAGTCCTTGCAGCTTCTATCAAGGTCCGATTCTTCCTCTCAGCAACACCGTTCATTTGTGGAACATATGGCGCACTGAATTCATGGTGAATACCAAGTTTTTGACAGAAAGTTTCCATAAGATGATTTTTAAATTCAGTACCATTGTCCGAACGGATCCTCCTAACCTTTAACTTATACAAAGACTCCAATTTGGTAATCAGAATCTCCACATATTAAAAAGTTTCAGATTTTTCTTTTAAGAACATCACCTAAGAATATCTTGAATACTCATCCGTCACAACCAAACAATATAAGTCTCCAGCAATACTCTTCCGGTTGATAGGACCAAACAAGTCCATGTGTAAGAGCTCTAGTGGTATAGTGATGGAATGTTGAGATTTGGGTTTATGAGATTTTTCGGTTTGTTTGCCTTTCTTGCAAGAAACACACACGTCAGGAAGATGAAAACTTTTCACAGTGACTCCTTCAACAAGATTTTTGTGCACCAAATGATTCATTTTTCTGAGACTGAGATGTCCCATTCTTTTGTGCCACAAAATAGAATCCTTCTCAGTGGCTTTTGAAACAAAACATGATGCTGTGGACACTGAGGATGATGCTTGTGACATGTCAAGAATATAAAGATCATTCATTCTTGGAGCAGACATAACCACCATGTCTTCTGGAATCATAAACTCCTTTTTCAAGATATAACAATGCTTGTCATCAAAAAGAACCTTGAACTCCTTATCACAGATTTGAGAAACAGAAAGTAAGTTGTTATCCAACTGTTTGACAAAGTTGACTTTCTCAAAGCTGACAGCTCCATTAGACAGTGTTCCCTGAGCTGAGATAAAACCACCTTTATCGCCTGCAAATGAAACATAGCCCCCTTTGATATTTCTGACGTCGAAAAGGAGAGCTAAGTTCCCAGTCATGTGCCTGGATGCCCCACTATCAATAATCCAATTATTGCTAATAGGATTATAAAGGATAACCTGCACAAGAAGGAAAGTAATTAGTTTAGGTTAGGAACCCAAGCCTTTACGGTCTTGGGTTTCCCAGTCTCATCTACAACAGTACAATCCATCCACTGTCCTTGTGGACTTTTGGAACAACCATTTGACTTTGAAGTACAGTCGTCAGAAGCATCATCTGATTTTGCTTTCCACACATGTTGTTTGTGCAACGACTGTTTGTGGTAAACAGTGGATTGCTTAACAATTTGTACAGGTGTGGAACTCGAATCAGAGACCAACAAGTCATGCATCTTTTGTTTAACTTTCTTTTGATGCACTTGTTGTTGGGTAAAAGAGTTAGATTTTGACTTTGAAAATGATTAACTCTTTTACTTGGCTTCTGAAGATAAGGACAGTCGACAACAATGTGTCCTTTTGTACCGCACTCAAAACAGTATCTCCGCTCAACCAACCTTGGAGATCTGTATTGATTTTCACTTTGGTGAGTTTTTGAACCACAAGCCTTAGCTTCTTTTTGTTCAGCTGAAGAGAGTGATTTGTTTGATTGAACAGACTCTCCAGCTTTAACAAAATTTACCTTTTTGATTGAGGCTTTGGTTACTTGACTCTTCTGATCAGAAGTAGTGGGATAAGATGGACTGCAATTGGTTGGTTTAATTTTAAAAACATTTTTAGAAGCAGATTTTGAAATACCAATGCTGTCATTCTGTGGAGCAGACGAGTTTTTGTGTCCCAAACCACGAGTAGGGCACTCATCGTCGTCTTCATCCCACTCTTTCCTGGACGCCGTGAAATCATGTAATCAAGAATGTAAGCAGAATTTGAATAACTTTTCAGCTTTTGATTTAAAGTTTCATAATCACACTCGACAAGCGCCAGCTTTTTCTTTGTTTCATCAATCGTGTTTAAATAAAAAGTGATGGCATTTTGTTTGTTGATAACACAGATTTCTAATTCATGAACTTGCCTATTTAAAAGATCAATTATGTTTTTGAAAGCAAGTTCGTTTCCCTTTAAAACACGGTTTGCTTCAAGACAATTAGTTAAATCAGCAATTAAGTCTGTGTTGTGACTTTTAAGTGTCTCAACTTTCTTCTCAAGTTCATCACAAATTAAACACGGTTGAGATTCAGACTCACTTTCAAAACTGTCAGAATTTACCTGAATGCCTGTGGATGTTTTTACCATAAAAGTACAGCTACAGGTAGATTCAGAAGAGGAATTGTTATCATCCACATCAGCTGTCGATTGACTTGAAGAGACAACAGATGATTTATCTTCATTCTCAGCTGTGAATCCAGAACTGTTTGAAGATGTGTCGTCTGCAGCTGATGAACTTTCTGAAGCAATCTCTCTCTGAGCATTAGAATCTGATTCTTCATTGACTTCTACAGCCTTTGCCATGTAAGCTCTATCCCCTGAACTACCATCAGCTCCAAATTTAAAAGACCAATCAACAGTCTCATCTGTTTGAACAACCATAGCTTTTGTTCCACTTGAAGTGCCCTTATCTTGTGCAAGAGTAACTGGAACAAGGTTTGTTTCTGTATGTTGATTTTGTGGCTTCGGTTGGCTTTGACGGTTGTTGAAAGGGTTGCGGTTTCCAGTCTGTTTAGGCTTTTCACATTGCCTAGCAAAATGCCCTTTCTCACCACAGTTAAAACAAAAAACAGTAGACAGATCAAAACCATAAGTAGTGTCTTTGTTCCCTTCGAGAGTTTTTCCTGTCCTTTTTACATAATCTCTCGCTCTTCTGACTGCACTTGCAAGAGCCCACATTATATCAATTCGATCCATTTCATCCTTATCAATCTGAGCATAGTCTTCTGCTGTCATATGACTGTTTGCAACCAGTCCAGCAACAAGACTGTCATATGAATTGACAACGGTAGACAACAGTGCCATGTGTTCCTTGGCCACTTCGATAGTAACCTTGTCGAAGTTGTCTGTTTGCAATTTATTGGGGCTTGGTGGAGGAGTACTAGCAGTATTTCCCTGCTGTGGAACCGAGCTTGATGAAACTGAAGCATGAGCTGTTGAAGACTGGCTGGCTGAAACATTTGACATGTTTGATACAAACGCAGTCTGCAAAGGAGCATTTTGTTGAGTTGATGTGGAATAGTACAATGAAGGATCCTGAGCTTGTACACCTCTCTTTAACTTCCACTTATTCATCACCTCTTGTTCTCTCAATTTCTGAAGAAATTCATTGATATCAATGGTTTCAAGAGTCTTGTTCTGTTTGAGAACCATCAAGAATGAATCCCATTTTGGTGGTAGTGCATCTGCCATGCATTGAACCTTTTCTTCTTTCGTTGTTTTGATCTCATGGGCATGCAATTCACTCATCAAGTGATAGAATCTCTCAAATAGATCATCTAAGGACTCATTCCCAATATACATGAAATTATCAAATTCCTTCTTAATGGCCTTAGCATTTATAGCTTTCAACGAAGCATTTCCTTCGTGACGTTGTTCTAAGGCAACCCACAGAGATTTTGAAGATGTAAACTGCCTGAATTGATGAAATATTTCTCTTGATATGGCCTGAGATAAGATAGCATATGCCTTCTTTTCTAAGTCATAATATTTTCTTTGTTGTTCGCTTAAAAGGGAAGCCAAAACAGGAGTTCCATCCTCACTCAACACTTTTTGATATCCATTCTCTATCATCATCCATAAGTTTGTATCAACTCCATTAATGTGTATCTCAAACCTGTTTTTCCAGTGATGATATTCGTCCATTGTCATGAGTTTTGGAGCCTTGTTAGCATTTCCAGCTTCATTATCGATTAATAACAAGTTTTGGATTTTACTGTTCTGACTGGCAACAAAGGCTAAGTCCGACATGGTAAAAAACGAAGTTTTTCGACACAAGAAAAAAATTTAGAAGAGATTTATGCGAATGGGTCTATTCGTGCGAATGGAATGTTCTATTCGTGCAAATGGAATTTTCTATTCGTGCGAATGGAATTTTCTATTCGTGCGAATGGAATTTTCTATTCGTGCAAATGGAATTTTCTATTCGTGCGAATGGAATGTTCTATTCGTGCGATTGGAAGTTTGAACAAATGAGCAGGAGACTTGATCTATTCGTGCGAATGGTAGGAGCCATTCGTGCGAATGAAGTTCATCATAGTAGCCATTCGTACGACAGAGAGCTGTTTGACTTTTTTGCACCAAAAAGCACCAATGATTGATCCTTTTATCAGATCTGAAAACTGAGACGATCAGATCACTCAGAAGCAATAATCACAAGTTTTGAACGTGGCTAAACAACGACCAAGTGATCTTTATAACATTCAAGAAGCTAGAAAAAGCAAGATTAAAAGCAAGATTAGATTTTCTATGTTGAATCTAGAGCACAATCAGGCTCTGATACCACTTTGTTGGATCGGGATCTACCTTGATCCAATGATTCAACACATTAACTGAACCAAATCGTGCGGAATCCGATTTGATTGGCAATCCAATCTATGACACGGATCGGGTCGTAAGAAACGAGCGGATTAGATGTCGAAACGAAGGTTTCTATCGACCCTTTGGTGTAGAGAAGTTGGATACAAGACCTGGAAACTCTCAACGGACAGAGATTCGACAATACAGGTGCAGAGAGTTTGTGTGTTGTTGCTTAGTCTGGTTCTGTGTGTATATGTGTTGTATTTCTGTTGTGTTTTTTGTGTTATGTGTACTCATGAAGTGAAAGTTCTATATATAGTGCTGAGGCCATTCGTACGAATGATCCATGTGAATGGACTCATTCGTGCGAATGAATCAGCAGAATGGTTCATTCTTAAGAATGAATCATCAGAATGGTTCATTCGTACGAATGAATAATTCTCATGACTTATTCTAGCAAATGAATCATTCTCATGAGCTATTCGCGCGAATGGATCATTCTCATTATCCATTAGTGCGAATGGGCCTTTCATTAGCACGATTGATCAACGTTATCGCTATTTATCAGATCGTTTAATACACAGTCATTATATATGAATAAACATTAAGGATAAACATGTAATTTCAATAATACATCAAATAATTACATTAAACATAGATGAAATACATATTACAAGGGATTAGGGACATATTATGCATCTACAAAAGGGAGGGGCATTCATTTGTAATGCTTTGGTTACGGTTTCATGTATGAACATAGGTATTTGTAAGCCTAGCTAGCTTACGAATGGATCAATAACACTTGTTTTGTTTATCATATGCGTTTAGAATTATTTGTACTTATTTATGATGGTAATGTCATAGGCATGTTTTCGGGTAAAACTACCTATTTATGACCCTAATGTCATGGTCATGTTTTCGGGTAAAACTACTTATTTATGACGGTAATGTCATATGCATGTTTTCAGGTAAAACTACTTATTTATGACGGTAATTTCATGTAAAACTACTTGTTTTTATGATGGTTATGTCATGTATATATTTTCGGGGAAAACTATTTATTTTATGACGGTAAGGTCATGTATATGTTTTCGGGGAAAACTACTTATTTTTATGACAGTTAAGTCATGTATATGTTTTCGAGGAAAACTACTTATTTTATGACGGTAAGGTCATGTATATGTTTTCGGTGAAAACTACTTATTTTATGACGGTAAAGTCATGTACATGTTTTCCAGGAAAACTACTTATTTTTATGACTGTTAGGTTATTTATATGTTTTCGGTGAAAACTACTTATTTTTATGACGATTAAGTCATGTATATCTTTTCGGTGAAAACTATTTACTTTTATGACTGTTAGGTTATTACATGTTTTCGGGGAAAATTACTTGCACTGAAATAACAAACTCTGTGAACTCACCAACCTTTGTGTTGACACTTTCAAGTATGTTTCTCAGGTAACCCTTAGCCATGGCGTGGTTGGAATAGACTAGCTATGCTGGATTAATTCCTAGTAATTGGAAGGGCATAGAGTATCAAGTGTCAAGTCTATCGTTGATCTAGAAGACCTTAGATCAGTGTATTACTTAGTTTTAGTAATTGTATATGTAATCAAGTCTTAGAAATCACTTTTACAGCTTCCGCTATCGTGTAATGGACTAATCGTTCCCTTTATTTATTTATTAAGTAAATAAATTTGGGGGTGTGACAGATTGGTATCAGAGTAATGGTTTTAGCGAATTAGGTTTCCTTAGTGACACATAGGCTCTAACCGGACCCATTTAGGGACCAATATTTCTTAGACTTGCATCACACTAAGAACACCTAAGACTTGAGTGTAGGAATTCTAACCGTTGCCGAACAATTTTTGTAGACTATTAGTGTATGGAGTTACACTAGGGTATCATTAGCTACCCTAATACATAATACAATTACATGGCATGTGCAACAAACACTTAAATACATACAACAATGTTGAACAAATAGACACTTACAACGTTTATCAATAAAGTGTTACTGTTCGGATTACGAATCAAGAATGACGGGTACTCAGTGCACTACAACTCTAAAAGATTGAGTTACGAGCTGAGCTTGGGTGACGATGGCAGCAATCGCCAGTTACCGATCTTGGTATCATAACAGGTTGAACCTGTACCAGAACCTGTACTTATACCTGCATCACACCTACAACTACTCCAGCCGCGGAGGCAGTTTCTTTCTGACATATGTGAGGTATAAATGCTCTCCTTCACGAGTTGCCGGATCGGATGCCTAGACTTTCACCATGAGATATAGCAGACATGATTGCCCAGACAGAAGGGAATCCGAGGTGGATAAGCAGGACTAAACGGGAGAGAACTCCATGGGTCAAGAGACCCAGACATTCATCAGGATCATGTGGATCCATGCATACATACAGACTTGGAGCATGAGTTGCTTGACACTGATTTGACGATCTCTGCCCTACACATAGTGCCTGACTTCCATACACATGTTATTTTTAGAGACACTAGTGGTGCCTCCCTACCATTAACCCCATCTGACAACAGCCATATTCGGCATGTTCATGAGTATTGGTACACATAATTAAGGGTAATCCGGTAGAACAATACACACTCCTGCACATGTGTGCAAACACGATCTAATGAACATTTCAAATCCTTTTTTACTAGAAGCTTGGGATAGAAGAAACACTACAGGGATCATGCAAAGTAAATTATCATTACGGGTGCACACGTAATCATAATTTGCTGTGCATGGGAACTTTAGTGAGTCTTGCGGTCCACGCTAAACTTGATTAAGGATTGGACCGTAACAAATCAGACTTCTCAATTAGGTGTTCACAAAGCATTCTCCCAGTTTGGGAGGAACGAGAGAAATTCAAATTGAATTCAACCAATCCTTAGTGAATCCTGAACGACGAAGGATTTCGCACATTCACCCTTTGAGATCCTACTTGTCAAGAAGACTTCAAATTGAGCGTTACCACAACCAACACTTACAATAATTGCATAATTATTGTGGGAGATTATAGCATAATCTCAGGATCCATCATACAGTTCAGTCTCATAATTACTTGAAATTTACGGCAGGAGTGCTATGCACTAACTTCAGTAATGGGGCAGGAAATTATTCTGACCCGCATACTATGGGGTATTGTGGAAGCTCGACAAGAGATAAGTAGGTAATCTGACATTTCAGGATATTGGTCATGCAGGGTTGCTCTCAGAACCTTTGACAGTCAGTACACCCTCAAGTTCGACTATTCTTCCGGTGATGAATAAGCAGTGATTTATTCTCAAGCGAATTCCAAAGAAACCTAAGTATGGAACAACGGCTATGGTCGAACTAACAGAAGAACGACATTCAAAACTCTCAAAAGAGTCCTAAAAGCGGGATTCCTCGCTAATCTCATTAGTTCATGATGAGAGTATGGGATGTAAGCACGAGCTATTCACAACAGACCATTGTCCACAAGGATCCGAGAAGGATAATTTTATACTCTTTCATACCAATACTTCTCTAAGGATCATTTTGTTGGATGAATCCTATTTTTCTGCCTAGAGGAGAGGCTTGAGCACATCTTTCACTCCCAAATTTCTATAATTAGGAAGCTCTAGGGCATCTATTGTTAAGAAATGAACTCTTAACTCAGGCTAAGTAAGAGTACAAAATTTTTGATGTTTAACGCTCATTACCTCAATTTTATCCTTGTGCTAGGGATTTTGAGGCTATAACCTGTATGAGTGGAATACGTAATGGTATGTCACCAAAGTACCATTCGAACACTAAGGAAGTGCAGACACACTGAATGACTAGTAGTTGACAAATTTTAAAACTCCTGAATTTTTCCTACCAACTTAATGGTTGACAAACCCATAGCCTACTTTGGGAGAACACTAATTCTATGAGACCATGCTCACAGTGTCACTGTTCATTTCCTCACCTAGACGAAATGTGAACATTCCAAACAAACATAGAACTTCATATGGCTTACCTACTCCAAGGGTATGGTAGTCAAGTCATGAGTTTACATATCAGGACGATACAACCCAAATGCTAGTCTGTCGTGGAAAGGTAGTGCAAGCAAAGGGGTAAAGCGGTGATTAGACTAGACCTTTGCTAGTAAGAGCTCACAAGGAACCTCAAAATCTTAGATCCATTAGGATACATGGAAAGTAAGATCCTAGGTAACACGAGACCTAAATTAAGGGTAAATTCTTAGTCCGAGAAAGTGCTTTCTAGAAGCATAGGAGGGACAAACATAATGATTCATTTTCATATTTTGTCGTTGCTACCTAATCATCAACTAAAGCCTGAACACCTCGTAAAATTTTCTATTCAACGGAATGCAAGTGTTTTTATTTAAATTTTTGTACAAAGTATATATATATATATATATTTAATTTATGGATTTAAAATAAATAAAATTTTATAAGTTTTAAACTTATATAAAATTTTATATAAAAATCTAAATTAAAAGGTTCATTTATAAATAAGATAACCTATTTAAATAAAATAATTAACTTTTATAAAAATATTTATAATAATAATAATATAAGTTTATAAAATATAATTGAAATTAAAAAGAAACTTAATTAATTATTTCTATATAAGTTAAGGGGCTGTTTTGAAATATCTCAAACTAAAAGGTTTTAACGTAAAAGTAAGTTAAGGGCTGTTTCTGGACAAACTAAACCTCAGGGACTAACGGGTAAAAATCCCAGGGACTAACTTAATACAAAAACAAGCTACAAGGACCAAAATTGCCAACTTCGAATTCGCGTTTCCGGTTGTCTCCTCCATTTTCCGGCGGTCCAAGCCATTTTCCGGCGACCCCCTCGACACGCCTGTCCCCTGCACCTCGACAGCCGAAAATGGTCTCCCTGACCTCGTCGTCCCCACGCGAGCAAAAGCCCCTGACCAATTTGTCTCCCCAACATTCGAAACGTCTGATCGTGTTTGTGGCCGAAAGTCCACGCCACGAATTCGGCCCCGACAGTAGACCTCCACGCCTGATAGATGGCTCGTTAGCTTCGTCTTGTCCAGACGAGTGTCTGGACATACTCAATTGCATGTTTTATTATAGGGATCGAGCTCGGCTATAAATAGCCATTTACGGACCTGCTCGAGCTCGCCACCCCTCCTCCACCCACTCTCACTCAAAATTGAAGCCGACATTGTGTTCGTCGTCTCTGTGAGAAGCTATGACCAGAATCTCAGAGCCCAATTCCATCTCGAAGCTTGAATTCCCGATCTTGGTATTTTCGGATTAAAAGCCCTGTCGTCCAGCCCCTTCACGACCTAGTAGGTACCTCGAATTCGTTCCTTTGCCTTCTGTTATCCTCTGGCAATCTGTACCAATCGAAATCGCGACTTCAAACCATCGATAACCAGTGTTCTCGGACACGGTTTGCCGGTTGCCGAGGACCAGCGACCAGTTTCGCGTATGCGTTTATTAATTAAACGATACACACATAACCAGCGATGGGCAGTAGCCCGGCTAGTTATGCGTGTGTGTGTTTGAGCCTTAGGTCGCGGGTTCGATTCTGGTAGCCTACGGTCCAACCAAAATTTTTTTTCTGTTTTAATGATATAATTTATTTTATTTATTTATTTTATCATATTTTAATATTATATCTATACAATAAAAACTATTACGGGTTGGGTGACTCGTTCGTTTATTTTCGAAACCATTAAATAAATTTTTACACATATTTAACCCATTGAATTTTTATAAAATAATAAACCCTATGTTTTATAAACTTGTTTAAATAATTTTAACTCACAAAAGAAAATATATAATAATAATAATAATATAAATAAACAAAATAGAGATTTTTATATAATATATCTACATATTTAAAAATATAATATTTTAACAAGATTAAAAATTATATTTTTTTGATGTTAAGTTTTACAAAATCATTATCATCTTTCTACAATATTTTATACAAATAAATTTTAAGAAATATTATTATAAACCTATACACGTTTAAATACGAACACACATACAAAACCTACAATAATACCTATTTATCCACATAGGGTTCCAACGTGCTTAGGTTTCAACAACCTTATCACCTACACTCGTGGATTAAAATACCCGCTAGCCAGGTGAGTTACATAGCCCCTATTTTACATTTTTACATACTTTGGGGTGAAACATTATACATGCTACTCATCAAATTGTTTATACGTGTTATACATGTAAATTATATGCTTGTTCATCGTGAATTATCGTGGGTGTACACTTATTTATTTTAAACATAAGAAAACCAACAGTAATATTAATAGATCTATTGTGTCTGACCAGCCCACCCATGTAGGGTGTTTATTACTACATACTCGGATATAGCCGCGTGTTATATTCAAACATATAGGATATAGTGGGTAACTATATTCAAACATACCGGGCCTAGCTGTTATGCTATGCTCAAGCACATCAATCAAGGTTTGAATTGTGCTTAGATAAACATGAAGGATACAACTATATATGCTATGTTTAACAAGATAAACAATGAGTTGCAAAACGTTTTTATCTACTATTTATCGGGTCCACAAAACCTATGTACTCACCAACTTTATAGTTGACACTTGATTTAAATAATGTTTCAGGTTTAGATATGTGATTGCTTGCTGAAGATTCCTCCACTTAAGAACTTATGGACCTAGTTAATTAAATCAATGTTTTGGAATAGACTAGGTAATTTGAAATGTATTGTACCTCGATATTTGTTGTCTTTAAATTAAATTAATAAATTATGCAATATTTTAGCTATCATGTGCTTTTGAACAATCATCCATTGTCCGCCTCGATGATTCCGCCATCGGTCGTGGTGTGACAAAAACATTGCAAACATTTTTTTATATGATAACAGGGAAACAAGACACTAACATTATGTTGAACATGAGGAACAATAGAGCGCTAAAAGTCCCTGGAACAACATTAACATTTTGTAACCATTAGCTATGGTCTTAGCCTGGGATTCTATGAATAATACTTTTGGGGGTGACGCCCCCGGTCATGGTTAGTCGCACTAACCGGGACTTGAAGGGTCAAATGGCCGCATATAGTCTTATTCACGTGGTATAGCGAGGGAGGAGCAATCATTTGTCTTGGTTTGGTTACAGTTTCATGTATGAACATAGGTATTTGTAAGCCTAGCTAGCGTACGAATGGATCAATAACACTTGTTTTGTATATCATATGCGTTTAAAATTATTTGTACTTATTTATGATGGTAATGTCATGGGCATGTTTTCAGGTAAAACTACATATTTATGACGGTAATGTCATGGCCATGTTTTCAGGTAAAACTACTTATTTATGATAGTAATGCCATGTGCATGTTTTCGGGTAAAACTACTTATTTATGATGGTAATGTCATGGGCATGTTTTCGGGTATAACTACTTATTTTTATGACAGTTAAGTCATGTATATGTTTCGGGAAAAAACAACTTATTTTATGACGGTAAGGTCATGTATATGTTTTCGCGGAAAATTACTTATTTTTATGACGGTTAAGTCATGTATATGTTTTCGCGGAAAACTACTTATTTTATGATGGTAAGGTCATGTATATGTTTTCGGGAAAAAGTACTTATTTTATGACGGTAAGGTCATGTACAAGTTTTTGGGGGAAAACTACTTATTTTTATGACGGTTAAGTCATGTATATGTTTTCGGTGAAAACTACTTATTTTTATGACGATTAAGTCATGTATATGTTTTCGGTGAAAACTATTTACTTTTATGACTGTTAGGTCATTACATGTTTTCGGTGAAAACTAGTTGCACTGAAATAACAAACTCTGTGAACTCACCAACCTTTGTGTTGACACTTTCAAGTATGTTTCTCAGGTAACCCTTAGTCATTGTGCGGTTTGGAATAGGCTAGCTATGCTAGATTAATTCCTAGTAACTGGAAGGGCATAGAGTATCAAGTGTCAAGTCTATCGTTGATCTAGAAGAACTTAGATCAGTATATTACTTAGTTTTAGTAATTATATATGTAATCAAGTCTTAGAAATCACTTTTACAGCTTCCACTATCATGTAATGAACCAATCGTTGCAATCTTTATTTATTTATTAAGTAAATAAATTTAGGGGTGTGACATAGTGTTAGAGTCTTTGACTTGTAATGTGTTAGAATTGTTAGCAACAGTTAAGAGGGAGTCTGTTAGGATATGTTTTGTAACTGTTGTTAAAATTATGTGTTGTAAGTTAGCGAATCTGTCAAATTCGCCTAAGGAACGTAGAGCGAATTAGATAGGCGAACTTAAGCATCTTGAGGGGTGAACTTGTTAAGTTCACCTGGGCTTTGTGGTTTCCCTATAAATAGATGTTTACATGTGAGTTTTAGTAGACTAGACTAGAGAGTTGATGCGCTCATTCTGAGTCTTGTAAACAGTTTCTGAGTTGAAATACAAAGAGGATTATTTACTTTGTGTTGTTGATTGCTTTGCACGTTGCACGTTGATCATGGATTCCGCACGTTATCACCGTGTCATACCGCTAGTCTAGAGATCCGTTACGTCACAGGGATCTACACTTACAGGCTCATATCCTTTGAGATTTTGCTTGTCTTGAAAACTCCATCTTAGTCCTTACAACGATCAACACTTGCAGTAATTACACAACTACTATTGGATAACACAGCATAATCTTAGGGTCTATCTTACAGTCCAGTATCACACTTACTTTAATCTTACACCGGTGTGCCATGCACTAACTCCTGTAATAGGATGGAAAATTATTCTGACTCTCTTACACGTGACACCTATAGGGTAATGTTGAAACTCGACTTGAGGACTAGTGGGTAACCTTAAGTCCTTTTGTGCTTGTGATTCCCCAAGAATCATTCTATTGGTTGAGTCTCTGACTTCATATTGCAAGAAAGACATGCTCACATCTTTTATTCCAAGCCTTCAATAGTTAGGGAGCTCTAGAACACCCACTGTTAGGAAACGACTTCTTAACACATGCCGAGGGAAAATACGAAACTTTTACAGTTAACACTGGCTAAAAAGTCTAGGGAACAGGGCGTAATCGTATTGAATTGGTTAAGGTACGTTAGAACTCGAAGAGTGACCCTAAGGATACATTGGAACATGAAGATCAAATGAAACTCGAGTACCAGACCTTGTTCATGAATACACCAATTCAAGATAACATCAACTGAATTTCGAGACAAAATTCTTTTTAACACGAGGAAAATGTGACACCCAGCATTTCAGGATAAAAGCCATATTCGTTTTATCACTTTCATATGTCATAGTTCTTGGATCATTATTTTGACTAAGTGTTGTCATGAGTCTAGCATAGAACACAAGTTACATTTTAGTAATTTTAAGAATTACTAGGAAATAAACAATTATAACCCGCAATGTACGTTCGTTAGTGATTAACAAGATCTTATTCAAGTAAAGTCTAGAAACACGTTTTAATAAAAAAACATATATATTGCTGACTAAACTTTTAAAAGTGGACATAAAAATGTGTACTACATGGTCTTAAGTCATTTTTATGTGTATACATGTATATTATAGTTAAGGTAATAACTATGTCAGGGTTAACTAGTAAACTGTTAAAACTAGTCAAGATACACAAAATACATAAGGATTTTTTATCATAAAAGTTCCTACACCGGGTATTATATTATAGGAGCACCTACCGAGTTTACACTAACTAGGACCGACCTAACTAGTACTTAGATTGCAACTAGTGATGTGACAACACCCAACCCCCACCCCCATAATCAATCTCGGCCGAGATCTAGAAACCCACTTGACTTCTCCATTTTCTTCCCATACTTGTTGTCATATGGAGCCATCTCCAATCAAGTAAGAATCAAGCTAGTGTTAAATCCTATCTTTCAAGATTACCTTGTAAAGATTATAGATGGTTAAACACTCCATTCCAAGGTCACTTGTCAAATGATGATGATTATGTTTAAAACCACACTCAAACTCCAGATATATATGTGCATAAACCTACCACAAGATCACTTCTTAATCTTCCATCTACCCCCCTCTTTCTCTCAGTTTAAACTAGCCCCAAAACCAAAAATGGAACAAAATGTTAGGACATAGATTGTAATGACAAAAACTTGTAATATTTAGATTTTATATCTTTATGTTTTTGTTATGTAAATGTCAAAAGTCTCTAAGTATTTTACAAGTATAGCCTAGAGGCGAACTTGTTAAGTTCGCCTGGTCTATCAGAGGCCAACTTAATAAGCTCGCTTAGGTATAACTGAGGCGAACTTGTTAAGTTCGCTTAAGCTGTTAGAGGCGAACTTAATAAGTTCGCTTATATCAGGTCAGTTGGTTATATATATGTGTGTTTACAGAGTCAGTCATAACGAACCAGATAGATCAGATCAGAGAAGTCCGATTGAGTCTGTAAACATCATTGTGATTTGAAATACGAATTGAGAAGTTTATTTACTTGCGTGTTTGAATTGTCTTTTATGCATATAAACGTTGACTCGTTGGATTCCGCACTCCGAGTAAACGTCACGTCTTATCACGAGATCGATCCGTAGACACGTCATGGGGACCTACAAGTGGTATCAGAGCTTTTGCTCGTGATTCTTGTTGATTCTAGACATTTTATATGCAAATTGACATCAAATTCATCATTTTTGAGTTTTTCATTTCAATGGAGTTTTCAAGACTGATTTTGATCTGATTTGGTGTTTTTGAAGAGGATTATGATGAAATTGATCCGATAGAAAGCTTCTAATTGACAAATTACGCAACCCTATGGTCCAATTTTGTTTAATTCCTTCAATTCAGTGATTAATGATGATTTTTGAATGTTCTTGGTTCGCGAGTTTGGGCAGAAGAAGTTCTTGATTAAGATTTTGTTTCGGCAAGCGAACTTGCTGATTTCTTGTGCAGACGAACTTAGCAGCAGGCGAACTTGTGAAGTTCGCTTCTCACAGGGTTAAGCGAACTTATTTTAGGTGAACTTAATTAGATTGTTGATTTCTGATTTAAGCGAACTTAATAAGTTCGCTTCTCATTAAGTTCGATTGGGTGTATTATAGGCGAACTTATTATCTTCGCCTGAGGGTAAGATTGTTCAGCACTTACAAATTTTTCAGAAATTTTTTTTTTAAAATGGCAAATATGGTTCAAGTCACAAACATGTTCAATTATGATAATGAGATCGGTACATCTCAAAAACCTCCAAAGTTGTTGAATCTAGCTGATTATTCTAATTGGAAAGATCGGACTTATTCTTGGATGGGACAGGACAATGTTCTCAGCATTAACTACTGAAGAAAAGTTGTTATTTGATAGAGAAAAGAAAGCGATGGCTAGCATTTCGATGTCTCTTCCAAAGGAAATATATCACATTTTTAAACAGTTCAAGTCTTCTCAACAACTGTGGGAAGCATTACAGAAAAGGTGTGAAGGAAGTTTGGATGTGAAGAAGAGTAGAAAGGAGTTACTAAAGAAGCAGTTCCTAGTCTTTAAACATTTTCAAAACAAATCCTTGGATGATCTTGCTACAAGATTCTATCATCTTCTTAGTGAACTGGCTAGTGCGTATGTGGTATATGAGACTGAGGAAATCAATGATAAATTCTTGGAGGCTTTACCATCAAAATTTGATGTGTATACGGTTTTAATCAAAGAGAATATTAAATACAAAACCATGTCTCTTGAAGAAGTTCTCGGGAAGATTCAGTCGCATGACATGAATATGAAGAAGAAAGAAACTAATATGGAGCATATCCAGGATCCCTCAATGTATTTTGCCAAATCTACTGGTAAATTTGGTACTGGAGTGGCATTCTTTTCTGGTGATGCTCAAGAGTCTTCAAATGATCAGTGTTCTGGAATTCCAATTTATTCTGGTCATTCAAGCCATTCTGGATTTTCTGTGACTACAACTTCAACATCATCTGGATATCATTTGAATCAGAAAGTTGCTGATGATTATCTTGCTATGTTTTCATCTTTCATGGCATCATATGATAATTTTATTGGAGGGAAAATACGTGATCCTGAGGTTATAGAAGAAGATTTCAGACTGATTTACCCTGTTGATCTGGAAGAAATGAATATCTAATGGAATATGGCCATGTTAATGCGTCAAGCTAAAGATTTCTTTAAAAGAACTAGCAGAAAATATATGGTTCAAATAGTCGATCTCGTATGGGTTTTGATAAGAACAAAGTTCGTTGTTTCAACTGCCAAGAGTATGGTCATTTTGCTAAGGAGTGTGTGAAGCCGAAGATAGAATTTGATTCTCAAAAGAAGCAGTATAACTTTCAACATAATAGGAATCAGTCACATGGTTCATCTGGTAATCAAAATCATGGTCTTTCTTGTAATACAAATCATGCATCTGCATCATCAGCTTTGGTTGCTCAAAACGATGAAAACTATGACTAGGGCATTTTTGTTGCAGAAATTCATTCTGAAAACCAGAGGAATCTACTAATGATGAAAGTTCTAGTGATGATTCTTGTGATGGTGACAGTGTTCCAAGTGTTGATGATGAGGTAGAGCAAGGGCAGAATATTGATTCTAATGCTGCATCAGGGGTTGCTGAGGAGGAAATTGTTCTTACAGAAAATGCTTCAGTTGGTGATGATTCAGAGAACATTCCCATTGCCAAAGTATTCATGGCAGACATGTCAGATCCGTCTAAGGTAAAAGATTCTGTTTGTCATATTTATTGTTCTAACTGCATTTCTGTTAAAGATAAACTGCAAAAGGTCTTGGATGATAACACAAACTTGATTTGTGACATGAAATCAATGCATTCAGTTAATCAGAAACTGAAAGATAATGATAAGCTATGCATTGATAGAATTGAGTCTTTGAAAAGAGACTTAAATTCTCTTGGGCTAAAATACAAAGAGCAGGGTTATCATCTAGATATGGCTTATGCTGAAACAGAAAAACGTAATGAAATTGATGCCTAAAAGAATAAAGAAATATCTGACAAAGAGTCTGAGGTGATCAAACTTCATCGAAAGTTGGAACAATTTGAAAGTTCTTAAGTTGTTTTGGATTATTTTAACTCAAATGCTGATCCTACTAAGCGTGTTGCTGGTATTGGATTTATTCCTCCACCGTTTCATGCAAATTATGTGGTGGAACCTAAAATCATAAATGAAGAGGAGATAGATCCAAAAACTGTGTTAAAGGTGAATCCAGTGACTGGGGAGGATATGGTGTATGAGTATGATTCTGAAGATGAGGTGTTTGATGACAAGAAGGTTGAGGGCATTCCAAAAGAAGTGAAAATTGATGATCCAACAGTTGTTAAATCTGTTACCTGGGATAGATGCATTCTGACTGAACCTGAAGAGGTGAAAGTTGGCACTTCTAAGCTTTCTCCGATTTTACAGTCGAGTGGATTTGTAGTGGCCGGTTATCAAAAAATGTATTCTTCAAAGGTGCCAACACAGGCTTATGTTCCAAAGAAGCCAATAAATTGTTCTGGACATTCCTCTGAAGCTTATTCTTCTGATGGATCCTCAAATTCAAAGAAAACTACTTATTTCAGAACCTACCAAGAAAGAAGAGTATGTTTTCATTGCCATGAGGCTGGTCACATTCTGATCAATTGTCCTTACAAGAACCAGGGTAAAATGAAGACTGTTCCTTCACAACTGAAAGTGATGAAGATTCTGAAAAGAAAAGATGAGGGAAAGTCGTCTTCTAGTTTGGAGAAAAAGTTGCCTGGTCGATCTTTTGTTAAATCCACTGGATTTAAACAACAAGATAAATTGAATGCTAAATCTTTTGTATGCAAGGAGAGGCTTGATATTCCTAATGTTGGAATTTCAACAGATTCTCATCAGGAAGTTAAACTGTCTAGACCTCAAAGGAGAAGAAGAAACAGAAAATTAAAGAAAATTTTGGAAACATCTGAATCTGACAATAATATATCAAATAGTGTTTTTCAAAATAATAAAAATGGATCTTCTTTGAAAAAGTCTGATTGTCAAACTTCTGTTCCAAAAGTGAATGATAAGATTGATTGTAAATTACAAGAAGTTGTTTATTTTGATCAATCTGGATGACCCAAGACCACGATGGCTTGGGTTCCTATTTCTAACTGATTCTCGTTGTTTATGTAGAGACAACCAAGGAGGACTATCAACAATACATGGTATGTGGATAGTGGTTGCTCTCGACATATGACAGGGAATGTTAGATTGCTTGAGGATGTAAAACAAATTGATGGTGGTTATGTCGCCTTTGCTGGTAATAAAGGCGGGTACATAACTGGATAGGGAACGTTAAAGAATGACAAAGTCAAATTTGAAAAGGTGAATTATGTTAAGCAGCTGGAACACAATCTTTTAAGCCTATCACAAGTCTGTGACAAGAAGTTTTCGTTCCATTTCAACGATACTGAATGCTATATTCTGAAATCAGGATTTGTGATTCCTGATGAATGGATTCTCATGAAGGATCCGAGGAGAAATGACACGTATGTCCTTGACATGAGTGTCGCCACTACAATGGATTCAATTCCAACATGTTTACTGTCCAAGGCGTCGGAATCTGATTCAATATTGTGGCACAGGAAGCTAGCTCACATTAACTTTAGGAAGATGAACTAGATTGTTAGGAATGATCTTGTTCTTGGTATTCCGAAGATGAAATTCTCAGTTCCTGATGATTGTATTCCGTGCAAGAAGGGGAAGCAAAGAAAGAAATCTCACAAATCTAAATCGATGAATTCTATCGTAACTCCTTTGGAGTTGCTGCATATGGATTTGTTCGGTCCTATCAGTATCAGAAGCATTGGTGGAAAATCATACTGCTTGGTAGTAACTGATGATTACTCCAGATTTTCATGGGTTAAGTTTCTTTCCTCTAAAGCTGAAACCACTGAGTTGGTACAATGCTTAATACTGGGTTTGGAGAATTTATTCAATCTGAAAGTCAGAAGAATCAGAAGTGACAATGGCAGCGAATTTAAGAATAGCAAAATGGGCTTATTCTGTCTACAAAAAGGAATTCATCATGAATTCAGTGCGCCATATGTTCCTCAACAAACCGGTGTCGCTGAACGAAAGAACAGGACGTTGGTCGAAACAGCTCGCACGATGCTTGCAGATTCTAAGCTTCCAGTCACCTTTTGGGCTAAAGCTGTGAATACTGCGTGTCATGTTTTGAACAGGGTCTTGACCATCAAGCGACATAACAAGACTTGCTGCGAATTGCTAAATAATCGAAATCCGAATCTGGATTATCTACTACCTTTTGGTAATCCTTGCACCCTATTGAAAGTTCAAGATGTCCCAACAAAATTCAGTGCGAAGGCTATTGAAGGGATTTTTCTGGGGTATGTGGTGAATTCAACGACCAAGAGGGTTTATAACAAAGAGACACGCCAAGTTGAAGAATGGTTCCATATTGACTGTTCAAATCGTTCTTTACCACAAATGGCGATTGGTCCGGATTGGGCATTTGATTATGAAAACTTATTCAAGTCTTTTCATTTACCTTCTGATATTTCTGATGAAGAGGCTGCTGTTCTTTATGATTCTTGTCAGGATGCACAGCACAATGGATTTCTACCAAATGCAGTTCCAAATTCATCGATTCCATCTACTTCTGCTCCCGATCCAAATGTTGCTTCTTGTTCAGGTCCACAAGATTCAGAGAGTGAGGAGGATAATGCTATTTTTCAAGATTCTTCTGCTGATCCGTTGTTGGGTGATTATTTATTACCTTCGACACAGGCTAGGGGGAGATTCCTACAAATTTAGACTCGGAAATTCCAATTAATCAAGATTATTCTTATCAATCTGCCTCTACTCAAGTTGACGTGTTGCCGGTTCCTGAGGTTGCATCCATCAAGGAACTCAAAGATCATCCGGTGACGAATATAATTGGAAATTTACAGGATGGAGTGAAAACACGTTCTCTTGTTGACAATACCTGTTTGTATACTTGCATTAAAGATTCTGGTGTTCTTGATGATTGTTCACATTCATGCTTTATTTCGCAGGTTGAACCTAAGAATGTTGAGATGGCTTTAAATGACAATAATTGGATAGAAGCTATGCAGGAAGAACTTGCTCAATTTGACAAACTTAAGGTTTGGAATCTTGTTGATCTTCCGAAGTGTGCATATCCGATAGGAACAAAATGGGTGTTTAAATGTAAGAAAGACGATCGAGGTGTCGTGGTACGCAACAAGGCAAGATTAGTTGTCCAGGGCTTCAATCAAGAGGAAGGAATTGATTACACCGAGGTTTTTGCGCCGGTTGCGAGGCTCGAATCTATAAGGCTGTTTCTAGCTTTTGCTTCTTTTAAAGGTTTTAAGGTGTTTCAATTAGACGTCAAAAGTGCGTTTTTATATGGAAAGGTCAAGGAGGAAGTCTATGTTTGTCAGCGTCCGGGGTTTGTAAATCCACTGCATCCGAATATGGTTTTCAAACTTGATAAGGCTCTCTATGGTCTTCATCAAGCTCCTCGTACGTGGTATGAGACTTTTCCACACATCTTTTGGCGAATGAATTTGTTCGTGGAAAGATAGACTCGACCTTATTCATAAAGAAATCAGGGGGAGATTAACTACTGGTCCAGATTTATGTGGATGATATTATTTTTAGCTCGACAAATGAAGGGTTATGCAAAGACTTTGAGGGTGTTATGAACTCGGAATTTGAAATGTCTACTATGGGAGAGTTATCGTTTTTCTTAGGTTTACAAGTAAATCAAAAGGAAGATGGTTTCTTTATTCATCAGTCCAAGTATGTTAAAGACATCTTGAGCCGGTTCAAGATGGAGGACTGTACCCCATATGATACTCCAATTTCGGTCAATCATAAGTTGAATTCTGACCCGGAAGGAAAAGATGTGGATTGTCGACTTTAAAGAGCTATGATTGGATCCCTCATGTACTTAACCGCTTCAAGGCCGGATATAATGTTCGTCGTGTGTATCTGTTCTAGATTTCAGGCAAAGCCAAAATAATCTCACTTAATTGTTGTGAAAAGAATCTTTCGGTATTTAAAAGGAAAACAACGTTTAGGGCTATGTTATCCTCATGGTTCTAACTTTGATTTCAATGCTTATACTGATTCTGATTTTGGTGGTTGTTGTCTGGACGGGAAATCTACAACAGGTGGTTGCTAGTTCTTAGGAAATCGACTTGTGTCCTGGCAATGCAAAAAGCAAACCACTGTCTCGATTTCAACATGCGAAGCAGAATATATCGATGCTGCGAGTTGTTGTTCACAGATCATATGGATACAACAGCAATTGAGAGATTACGGTTTGAATTTCACAGGAACCCCCATGCTTATCGATAATAATGCTACTATGTCTATAACTAATAATCCTGTTAAACATAGTAAAACTAAGCACATTGAAATTCGATGTCATTTTATACGTGATTGTGCAGAGAAAAGGTTGATTGAGCTGGTCAAGGTACACACTGAGGATAATTTTGCTGATTTGTTTACCAAGGCATTTGATCGTACCAGGTTTGAATTCCTAATTAAAATGATTGGAATGATCAATCCTGAATAAAAGCTTTTCAAAATCAGAATTTCATGGAAAATTTTGTTTAAGTTCTTTTATTGCTTTATTACATTTCCGCATTTACATTTTCAGTCAAAAATTTTAATTTATAAAAAGTCAAAACAAATTGAAAAATATAAAATTTGACATCATTTGAGGTTAGAGAAGAAATGATAGTACATCAGTGATTAGTTCATTTCACACGACCTTAGTAGATGTTGATATATGATTGATTAAAATAAGTTGATTTGATCTAAATTTCAAAGTCTGCATAAATAAGAAATGATAGTGTTGTGAATGCTCTATTCTTGATAATTTGTTTTAAAATTTGTGTATAAAATTTGAAACTTGAATTGTCAATAGGCTAAAAGCGTTTTGAAACTAATAGTAGTGTGAAAATTAAATATAATATGATTACATCTGTGATTTAAATCCATTATATGCCTGGGTGTGTGTGTAAAAGATCATTATCAGATAAAGAATATTTGGTTATAAAGAATTTCATGAGACCAATATCGAATTATATCTTTAGCACAAATCTATTTCAGTTCACTTCACTTCCCATGCCCTGAAAAACATGCAAAGTGTTGTTAAACTAAGATATGATTTCAAAATCTGTTGAAAACATATATTCGCCCTTGGATCAGTTAGATACATCATCTAGTCTGATTCAATTGAATTTCATCCAGATAATAGTTGGATCCTCATACCTGAATCTGTTGATTCTCACTAATCAACCAATCCATTAGAATCTTCTGATTCTGAATCATCATGATTCTTATATCCGTTGGGATCTGCTTTTATACTTGTGCTAAAAGAGATAATTTCATCTTGGAAATTGATCTAATCTTAACATTAACTGTATATGTCTTGAAGATAGTGCAATTTATATTTCTGTTTGGCATATATGTGGGGTATACGATGTTTTTCATTTAAATGGTACTAAATCACATGAATTTGGAGAATAAACGCTTATAGTTTCAAATAATATAATATTGACAAATTTAAGAATTCATGCTTTATATTTCAAATTCGGTATAAATAAAAGAGCATTTTATAACCTGATCTTATTTACTTTGAAATTTATCGCGTATCATTTCAAATATTATTCAAATTGACTGAGTTTCAAAATGAAAAAGATGCAAAGTGCATAAAACTGAGTTGAATGGTTTCATAATATAGATTACCCTTTGTTATTGCTAAAATGTGTGATGAATTAATTGAATACTGATATGATCTTCTTGCTCATGATGTTAAATCCAAAAATATGTGTTTCTGTTTGTACAGATTAAATCCAAAAATATGTGTTTTTGTTTGTACAGATAAAATCCAAAAATATGTAATTCCGTTTGTATAGATAAAACTCAAAAAGATTTTGTTTTTTATTTTCCATGAAAATTCTAAACTTTTATTAAAATTGTTCGGGATTGGATCGGATACGTGTTGCTGACGGAAGTTCAAGATTTGACAGGTTGAAGTTGATAAAAATTTTGTTCAAGGCAAAAAGGTTGAAAAGCTATTAAGTTCGCCTGTGTACAGTGAAGCGAACTTAATTAGTTCGCTTAAAAACAGTGAAGCGAACATAATCTGATTATCCTGGGTGAAGCGAACTTAGGGATGAAGCGAACTTATCATGTTCGCCGAAGGCTTGTTAAGCGAACTTAACTAGTTCGCCTAATTAAGCGAACTTAATGGGTTTAAGGATCTAGAACAAGCGAACTTATCAGTTCATCGTCTTCTTCATTTTTAGGCGAACTTGACTAAATATTTTCGAAATTTTTAAACTGTGTTGTGAGGATTGTTTACCGGTTGTATCATATTCCAAATTGAATTGCGAATTCAACCAAGGTAATTTCGCTGAATTTCATCCGATAAATTGTGAGTATTTGGTGTTTTTCATCTCGGTTTTCGTCGAACATTTAAAAGGACGGATTTTGACCTAACTTTGACCGGATTTATAAAATTGATCATCCTATTTGGTTGTTAATTGATATTCGACTGATATTCATTGATTATTCCATGATTTCATCTTGATTGGTTGATTTTTGATCGACTGTGTTTGAATTTGAATCGTCACAGGTTCAGGCGAACTTATTCCAAGCGAACTGTTCGCCTCTTGCTCTACTAGGCGAACTTATTCCAAGTGAAGATTTGAACTTACTAAGCTATTGTCAAGGGGGAGTCTGTTAGGACATAGATTGTAATGACAAAAGCTTGTAATACTTAGATTTTATGTCTTTATGTTTTTGTTATGTAAATGTCAAAAGTATCTAAGTGTTTTACAAGTATAGCCTAGAGGCGAACTTGTTAAGTTCGCCTAGTCTATCAGAGGCGAACTTAATAAGTTCGCTTAGGTATAACTGAGGCGAACTTGTTAAGTTCGCTTAAGCTGTTAGAGGCGAACTTAATAAGTTCACTAATATCAGGTCAGTTGGTTATATATATGTGTGTTTACAGAGTCAGTCATAACGAACCAGAGAGATCAGATCAGAGAAGTCCGATTGAGTCTGTAAACATCATTGTGATTTGAAATACGAATTGAGAAGTTTATTTACTTGCGTGTTTGAATTGTCTTTTATACATATAAACGTTGACTCGTTGGATTCCGCACTCCGAGTAAATGTCACGTCTTATCACGAGATCGATCCGTAGACGCGCCATGGGGACTACACAAAATCCCGTAATCAGCTTTCTTGCAGATTTTTAGTCAACTTCGAAAGGACATATCTCCTTCGTTCTTTGGCCAAGACAGTCCCTTCTATTTCTAGTATGAATCTCCATGTTAAGAAGGAAGAACCCAAGTGGAATCACTCGAATCCATGGAGTATTCGACCCCTAAACAGCCTGCGCAAGAAGGCCGCTTAGTGAAGGTTGAATCTTGACACCTCTTTTCATTTTCTTGTTTTAGGTTCCTACACAACTCCAAATCTAGTAATTATTTTTCACATATCCTCTAGTTTCAATAAACTTGATTTTAAAAGAAAACCCAAAGTCATTTGGTGTTCTAAAACCATCTAAAAGTCTAGTCTAAATACGCCTAAAAATGTGAGTTTTAAGGAACAAAATAAAACATAAAAATCTTGATGAGTTTTGCTTTATTTCTTCATGAGTCATGTTGAATATATATATTTATACACAAACATGTTCATAAATATAATACTAAGCTAGAAGGACCATGAACAAGACAAGGACACATCAAATATAAATCACATATATATATACTATCACATAAAATAACACTTGGATGGTGGTGTTCTTCATAAACCCTTAATTCCATTCATGTGTTATGTTGAAGGATACATGTTCGTGAATTTATATAATAATGTGTGACAAACCTGGCAAGACCCGAGGTAGTTTCCTATGATTCAAGAAATCATACGAACGATTATCATCAACATATGAACGTGAAAGGTGTTAATAAAAATATATACATAAACAACGATCAATTATGCAAGTTCATGCATTTATCAATGTCTATTATCAATGTATGTGTATACATGAAGTGTATGTATGTGTAGGTACATAAATACTAGAAGCATGTTGAAAAGTTCGTCTAAAAATATATGTTTACAGATAAAATTGTGATATATATATGTTGGTGTACTGTTTTTGTTAAATCATGAAAATGTTCTAGGAATTAAAGATTAGTATCATAATATGAACATTTGATATATGTACATGTGGTCAAAAAATAAATAGATGTATATATGCATGATAAAGAAACAAAAGGGTTAATTGATAGAAAAGAGGGTAACATATATGTATTTGATGATTTATGTACATGTACACATGTGATGACATAGCCGCATGAAACATATGGATAGGATCGGTTGAAAATAAGTAACCTCATTACATCGTGGAACATATGTGATATATGTAGTAATGTAGAAATACATGTACGCATACAGTTGATAAAAATAAATAAAGATGAATACATGACAAACCTAACGAAGTTTCTTTATTGAAGGGAGAATGTGACACCTGCAAAAACAACAGAATCTAAAACCTAGATGTTGGGCTAGGCCCAATAAAAATCCAAGCCTATTTAAGGCCCAATAAGGATCCAAGCCCGATATAGCCCCAAATTGCATAATCCGAACATAAAATTAGCCATCCAGTGTCGCCTAATGACTCGTTACGCGATTCTGAGAATTTAAGAAATATTTGATGTATGTACGTGATTCTGTATATTTAAATGTTTAACGCGCCAGACGTCGGTTTATAAACGGATATCCAGAAGTACGAATACTTAAGATAATGAACTATTAATATTAATTATTAATAGTTATCTAAGAAGTCCATTAAGATAATTTCACTTGAAGTACGCATATGGAAACGCAAAACCGCGTTAGACGCTCAAACGAGCAAACTTAATAGTATAAATACTAATAATAACCAGTACATTGTTATGGAAAGTATTAAAATATAATTCTTATAATATTATTAGAAAATAATATTAATGATCGGAGTGCAAAATGTTGATTTTACAGAAGCGTTTGGAGACGCGACTGAGGAGCGTACCGGTTAGGTTGACTATTGAACGCGAAGTTTAAATAATATATATATATATATATATATATATATATATATTAAACATGTATATTATTATAAATCTCCTAATCAATTTAGTTACGAAATACGAATTTAAATTTATAAAGACGCAACGAAAAGTCGGACGAGACGCGAGACGAGACGCAGTGCCAATGCGCGATACTTGCTAGGAGTGCACCCACTTAAAACCCTAAGTATAAACACCTAGTTATAAGTGTGGCCTCCATTTGCACAACCAAACACACACACAAATATGTGTGTGAACGAGACAGAGATCAGGAGGGTGAGGGCGAGCTCTCCTCCGGCAGCCTCCCTTCCGGTGGTCGACGACGGAACCTACCAACACACGGCGGCGAGCGACGGCGGCGGCGGAGCATGACGGTGCACGGGTTTCGGCAATTGGCAGCGAGTAGGGTTGCTTTTCCGACCGATCTCGAAGTCCTAAACATGATGGTGTTGGTAGACGTGGCATTGGTGAAGGTTTTTCCAACCCAAAGGTAGTAGCGGCAGCGGCTAGGGTTCCGCCTTAGCCTTGGCGGCAGAGATGGTAGAGAATGGTTAGCGACGGTGATGACGGATATTAAGGGATCGAGACAGCATCGGAGGATGGATGAAGCGGTTGTGACGGCTGGATCGATTTTCCGGCGATGGCCGTTTTTCCGGCGATGGCCGTTTTTCCGGCGAACGCTTCTCAGACCCGTTCTTCCAGCCAGCTAGGGTTCAGGACTCGACTTTTCGGTGAGTTTTCTTCTGATTACCTTATTATTCTGGTTTAAACCTTCATGCTTGTACTGATTTGTTCCATTTTCATACTTTTCGGTGAGTCTCCGACGAGCCCAAACGACCGATCTTGTTTTGTTTGTGGTTAAGTGTCCTGATCTACAATTTCAAGGTTTGTTTTGAAGCTTTAAGTTAATCGTTCATGGTTGGTTACCTTCCGACTAGATCTAGTAATTTTGGTTGGCCTTGTTTCATTCCCGGGTTGTTAAACGTGAGTGTTTGTGGTTGAGTGTCCCGATCTACAAAAATGACTCTTCATACCTGCACATCACCACCATCATAACTAATTAGCCGATGCTAAATGAGGACTCACATTCCGCATATAATTATATGAATACGATTTGAATATATAAACTCAAAGTGTGTCAAATTTCATCCCCAAGGCACGACTCCCACAAAGGTTTAAAACTCCGTTGTATACTTCTTTGTTCCCTTCTGCTCATGACCCCGACACCGGGTCCTTTCACCTTTGATATCCCTGTTAGTAAGAATTTAAAACACTACAAACACCATTAGTAGGTTGGTTCACACCGTAAAGATTAAACAACATAATTCACCGATGATGTAGTGCGAAGCACACATCTTTATTCCTATTGTATTCGTCCGTTTTTTATTAGTTTTATCTTTGTTTTGAGTCGTTTTTGTATACTATTGAGTTGTTATGTTTACAGGTGCTCGTGAATATTACAAGTGAATAACCAAAGAAACCGAGCTAGAGAATGAAGCCCAAGAAACAAAAGTCAAAATTTGTGAAAATAAGTCCCTCGCGGTACGTGAGGTAGGAGCTTCAATGTCTCGCGGTACGCGAGGACTTTCAGAACCGGCCGTGACTAATTTGTTCCTCACGGTACGTGAGGAACCAGCCCAACCTCTCGCAGTACGCGAGAGGCCTGCAAATCCGCAAAAAGCCCTAATTCGATTATAGATAGAATTGTAAGGCTATTATCCAAGGAGTTCGATTGTTTGCCATCTAGAGAGAGACCAAATGAGATTTTGGAGCTTAGGATGTCAATTGAAGAGGAAAGTTGAAGACTTTAGATTCCAGGTTTGTTATATTAGCGATTCAAGTTTTCAAGCTTTGATTTTTATTCTTTGTTTGCTGTGTTTGAACCATGTTCTTATTTGATACTTCTGTTCTAGTTGTTTTGAGCATGATTCTTGGCTAAAACTCATATGCTGCTTGGGTCATAAGATGATTGCTTGTTAAAGTTTCAATTTTTATCGGTTTTGGATTATAATGATGGTTTAATGATTTTGTAACGAACCTTGAGATGTTAATTGTGATGAATATGTATGCTTCGATCTGATTGGTGTTTGATTATAATTCCGTACGTTGATTGTGGATGTCTTCCAGTTTGATTTGCGTATATAGGTCATAGAATTTAGGGTTTATGATCGTCTGTGTGGTTTGCTAGAGATAGTAGCCATAGGAGTTGTGATTGAGTGTTATGTAGAACTGAGTGTGTATCCTGTCTCAATACATGAGAAGTGAGAGATAGTCGTTTATTCTTCATCATTAGGAATCTGAGTGTCAGCTATCTGGGAGGACGTTGGTATTAGGTGTCTAGTGATTGTTGCTATTCTGAGTCATAGTTCTTATCATGAGATTATCTCGTGCATTCTTCGAATGTATTGTGGACAGGGAGACTGAAAGGTGATCTGTCTATTTGGGTGAAAGGTAATCCACTATCTGGTGAGTTATTACATCTTTAGGTTCCTTAGTTGGTGACAACCTGCGAGTGATTAGGGATCCACTAGGTAGTCAAGAGCTGTTTCTTTAGAAACCCAGATCCATATTAGTTTCCAGAATCGGTATAAGTTGTGCTTTGCAAGTAGGATTCCGACCTAGGTAGTATTCTTCCCATCTCTGATTTCTTCCTTAGTTCTTTATCTTGATAGCTTGAGTCGACTTTGTTTGCTGCATTAGTAGGTAATCTTTAATGTAGTCAACCCTCCATCAATCAATCTTTAGTCCGAGTCAGAGTCTAGTATAGTTATAGTAGTGTCTCTAGGGTTCTATAACTCGGTTTACCATTAAGTTGTGATACACTCGATAGGTACACTTGCCTGTCAGTGCGGTTTAGTCGAAGGTACTCCATTTATTACTTAGGAGTCTCGGTTAGGTTTTGTTAGTTTTTATATAGACCGTCTGGGCGATATCAAGTTCTTGGCGCCGTTGCCGGGGACACTTGGCAATAGCAATACTAACTTTGACTAGTTCTTTGTTTGATTTTTGGTTTATTTTAATTTCTTTTCTTCTGAGTCTTGTGTGTTTGCTTGTCTTATGTGCTACCTTGTGTGTCCTATATGAGTGTCTAATTTAGAATCAAGTCTTTCTGTCTTTGAGTCTTTGTCTCTTTCCTTCTATAGTCTTTCGGTTTATGCACAATACTCGTTCGCAGGGTTCACAACCTTATTCAGCTCTTCTACAGCCTGAACAAGAGCTACACGAGCGCACCGGGACTTCCGGGAGTGTTTGAAAGAGCTGTGCAAATCCCAGGTACGTTCTACTAGCCCAATTCCATTTCCTATCATGGGCGACGCTGACCCACCAGCGACGCGTACCGTGCACAAGAGGGCCAATGACGGGGTCAAGGGGGCGAGATCTTCGATCACACGCCCCACTATTCCGAACACCAATACATGGCATATCCCGTCACATGTCATGAGCACGGTCACTCATGCCACTCAATTTCATGGCCTCGAGGATGAGGATGCACCCGGACACCTTTCTTGCCTCGCGCGCATATGTGATACTTTCAATATCATAGGTGTGTCTAAGGACGCTATCTACTTGCGTCTCTTCCCATTCTCGCTCTCTGGGCATGCATCTACTTGGCTTGACACCCTCCCTGACAACTCTATCACCACATGGGAGGATTTTCAAGCGAAGTTCTTCAAGAAGTACTATCCACCTTCCAGGGCCGCTCGCCTTCGGGATCAAATCCATTCATTTCGGATGGATCCTGACAAGCCTTATCACATGGCCTGGGAGAGGTTCAACATGCTGTTGAGCCGATGTCCCCAGCATGGTCTTTCTGACTGGGCGATAGAGAAGAAGTTCTACAACGGTCTCACCTTCGAGAAGAAGCAAATGTTCAACACAGCCGCGGGAGGCCATATCATGGCTAAACTCGAACCAGCCGAGTGTGAAGGGATGTTCGAGAGCTTTGCTCCGGCGGAACATCAGCATCCATCTACTAGGACTTCCATTACTAGTGCTAGAGCACCCGCCTCTTCTCCTAGTGGTGCGCATCAGGTCAACCTTGATACTAGCGTGGCTGCTGCCTTCGTAGCTAAGGCTAATGAGGTCAAAGAGCTGAAGCTGGGTGCTCAAAGGTGTGAGGTGTGTAGGGGTGGCCACGACACCACAGATTGCCCCGTTAATCATCAGGAGCAGGTAAGCTTTACGTTTAACCAGAACCGACGATACAACAACTATAATAATTCTTTTGTCTTGGGATGGAGATCTGGAAATAACTCGCCTGGGTTTAATGCTAGCCAGAATCAGTATGGAGGAGCTGAAGCAGAAGCGAGTTCGGGAAGCAGTGTCAACACGAGAAAGATTGATGAGATGATAGAGAATCAGACACAGATGCTTGCCCACTTTGTCCAGCAGAACAGGGACGCTCGGAAAAGACCGGATGTCCATGACACTTTATTGAAGAATCAGCATTCGGCATTTCAGGATTTACAACGCACGGTAGGAGACATTGCGAAGAGCTTGAGGGAAAGACAGGGAGGTCCATCTTCATGCCCTAATGCTTCAGTCATGGCCGTGTTGATCAGGAGTCATAGAGAGGAGGAGAGAGTAGAGAAGTATAGGTCCCTGTGGCGTCCTCAAACAAGTAGAACGCACATGATCAAACGTATTACTCTATGATTCCTCTTATGAGAAAGAAGCACGAAGTGAATCAAACAAACACACGAACATAGAAGATAGATGAAACACATAAACGATACTTTATTCATAACGAACTTGTCATCCGAATACAATACCGAATGAGTATATATCTCTACGTTTAAGCTCCAATTCCAATCCCTAGGTGAGCTCTACCTAGGGATGGTGACTCACATCTCACAGAGACTCACTCCCTCTCTGTGGATGCTAACTCTAGCATGCTTACCTACAAATGAACACTTAAGTTCCTATTTATAGGTAAACTGAGTCCTTAGGTGAACTTTTCAAGTTCGCCCATAACTCTATAGGCGAACTTAGTAAGTTCGCTAGTTAAGTTCGCCCAAACATTCTTTTAGGCGAACGTAACATGTTCGCTACACATAAACTTAGAATTTTTGCTACAGTTACAAAAACATGCTCTAACAGACTCTCTCTTAACTTATGCAAACAATTCTAAACAAATACTGATAAATCATCAGTCACAAACTGTGCTTCAACAAACTCCCTCTTGACTGATGATCTTGGGTTTTCACTTTACTTGGTAAGACATGATCTTCGGAATTACACTATGATCTTCAACCGGCAATGCTTCAATCTTGAGGCAAAAGACTCCCTCTAAACTGATGCATCCGTTGTAGAACAATTTTGTTTGGCCTCTTTATGAAAATCGACGAATCCAACACCTTTCATTGTAGTCCATCCTCTCAACAATAACCACCTCTGTGTTGATTCAAGAATCTATCCCATGTTGCTTAGACATCAGTAAACCAACCGGCAAAAGATAGATATTCTGAATTTCCAACAATCAGCATCAAACTAATCAACTTCCACAAAGGCAAAAGATAGAGATTCTGATAGTGACTCAACTGATTCTGGGAGTGTGGCTGAGGTTGAAGAATGTATTATTCAGAATAATGAATCTAAGTTTTCAATTGAATAATTGCTTGAAGATAGTGGGGCTGCTGGAAAGGTGACTGAGAAGATTGCTGAGATGTTGACTGAAGCTAATGCATTCATGGGTGATTCTAAACACGTACAAAAGGTTGTTTCTTGTACTAAATGCATTGAATCTGATTTGAAAATTATCATATTATGTGATGATAACACAAATCCGATCTATGATATGAAGGCAATTCACATATCTAATCAAATTTTAAACGAAAATGAAAAACTTTTGAACATTAGAATTGAATCTTTAAAGGAAGATATTAAAGTTTTACAAATTAAAGTAAATGATCAAGCTTTTCATATTGATGTGGCATATTTTGAATATGAAAAGAAAATTAACGAACTTGCCCAATTACAGACAGAAGTAACAAAATTGTTGAGAAAGCTTTAAAGTTATAAGAATTCCAGCTTTCTATTGGAATATTATAATGAGAAAGCTACAAATGAGAAAGTAGTGGGAGGTATAGTTATTGTCCTTCTTTTGATGATAAGGCTATTAGTGGGGGAGTTGGTTTTTGTCATCTGTTCAATGGTAACTATACTTCACGTAGCATTCATAAAGTGACAGAAGAAGATCTAGAGCCAAAAACCGTCCTCAAGGTGAATCCACTTACTGGAGAGGATATGGTTTATGATGATTCTAGCGATGATGAAACCTTTGAGCCAGAAAAGGCTGAAGGCATTGTGAAAGAATGTAAAGTTGATGAACCTGTTATGGTAAAGAAAGTAGCCAGAGATAGATGCATCCTGACAGAACCGAATGAGGATACTAAACAATCTCAACCTATACCGTTGAAACCATTTGTGGGCGGTGGGTTTGATTTTCAAGAAACTAAGGAGATTGAGAAGACTTCAAATATTGATTTTGTGAAAAGCAAAGTTGATTCAGATAAACGCAAGGTTGTTCAAACATTTAACACTGACTCTCAGTGTTAATCATCTAGATCGAAGGGAATTCAGGAAGAAAAGTATATTAGGGTGTACAAAGAAAGACGTGTTTGTTTTCATTGCAGAGTTGTTGGTCATATTCTGAAAAATTTTCGAGAGAAAAATCAGGGAAATGTCTAGAAGATCCCAGGCTAGGAAGATTTTTTGTTGAACCACCAGTAAAGCCAGTAGTGAAAACAATGGATGTAAAGCCTAGTATGGCTAAGGTTGTGAAGAAACCAGTTGTCAAAGCACCTATTTTAGTGAAGACAATTTCTGAAAAACGTTGAGTCTAGTGAAGACAATATCTGTTTCACAAGTCTGTGATAAAGATTTCTCATTTCATTTTAACAAGTCATAATGTTTGGTGTTGAAGCCTGGTTTTGAGATACCTGAAGATTGTATCCTAATGCGAGCTCCAAGGAAGAATGATACATACACGCTCGACATGAGCATGGCGAAGGCAACTTCGTCTGTCCTGACGTGTCTTCTTTCTAAAGCCTCTGAGTCCGAGTCAAATTTGTGGCACCAGAAGATGGCTCACATAAATATCAGGAAAAGGAACTATTTAGTGAAGAACGGACTAGTTTCTGGTGTTCCAGCCATGAGATATCAAGTAAACGAAGACTGTATTTCATGCAAAAAGGGGAATCAGCACAGGAAATCTCACAAATTGAAGTTGATTAATTCAATTGTGACTCCTCTAGAGTTGTTGCATATGGATTTATTCGAACCTGTTAGTGTTAAGAGTGAAGGAAGAAAATCATACTGTTTGGTAGTGACTGGCGATTATTCAAGATTCTCTTGGGTAAAAGTTCTAGTTTCGAAGGATGAGACATCTGAGATTTTTAAGTTCCTGATTGTTGGACTTGAGAGTTTGTTCAAACTGAAGGTCAGGAGGATTCATAGTGACAATGGGACAGAATTCAAGAATGGAAATATGAGTTTATTTTATTTACAAAAAGGCATCCATCATGAATTCGGTGCTCCTTATGTTCCTCAACAAAATGGTGTGGATGAACGGAAGAATCGAACGCTGATTGAGACGACTCGCACAATGTTATCAGACTCGAAGTTGCAGTGACATTTTGGGTAGAGGCGGTGAACACGGCGTGTCATGTTCTTAATCGTGTTTTGACCATGAAGAAACACAACAAAACGTGTTATGAATTCCTGAACAATCGAAAGCCGAATCTAGATTATCTGTTGCCCTTTGGAAATCCGTGCACTTTATTGAAGACTAGAGATGTTCCAACGAAGTTCAGTGCTAAGGCAATTGAAGGAATTTTCTTGGGATATGTTGCAAATTCTCACAACAAACGGCTGTTCAATAAAAAGAGCAGACAGATTGAGGAATGGTTTCATATTGATTGTGATAATCGCTCAATTCCTCAGGATACCAAAGGACCGTCATGGGCTTTTGATTTTGATGCTTTGTTCAGATCATTTAATGTTCCTCTTGCAGTGTCTCCTATTGAAGCAGAAATTTTGTATCAGTCCTGCTGTAACAATGATTCAATTGCGAGTCACGATCAGTTGTTCCAATTGTGGTTACTACTTCTGTTGATCCGAATGTAGCTTCGACCTCGGGTACAACACAAGACAGTCACAGTGATGATGATGAAACTGTGTTTCAGGAGTCTTCTAATGATATCCAGAACATAGTTGATGATTCATTTACACTGACACAGTCTGAGGGGGAGATGCCTTCTAATCTTGATGCTGTGATTCAAACTTCGGATATTCCTCAAACTCATGTGCATAAACGTCATCCGACTGATAACATTATTGGTGATTTGAATGCAGGTGTTCAAACTAGACATCGTTCACTTGCTGAAAATTCATGTTTATATGCATAGATCGTGGATACTGGTATTATGGAGACATGTTTGCATGCTTGCTTTATTTCTCAAACAGAGCCAAAGAATGTGGCTGAAGCACTTGATGATGATTGTTGGATCGAGGCTATGCAAGCGGAGCTAACTCAATTTGACAAACTACATGTTTGTTATTTAGTTGACTTACCCAAAGGTTCAAGATCAATTGGCACGAAATGGGTGTTTAAGTGCAAACGTGACGATCAAGGTGTGGTGGTATGCAACAAAGCGAGGCTTGTTGTTCAAGGATTTAACCAACAAGAAGGTGTTGACTACACAGAAGTTTATGCTCCGGTTGCGAGGATTAAGGGGATCCATTTATTTCTTGGTTATGCATATCTCAAGGGGTTCAAGGTATTCCAGCTAGATATGAAAAGTGTTTTTCTGTATGGAAAGGTGAAGGAAGAGGTATACGTGAAACAACAGCCTGGTTTTAAAGACTCCAAGTTCCCAGACAAAGTGTTTAAACTTGATAAGGCGTTATATGGTCTTCATCGGGCTCCTCGCGCCTGGTATGAAACTTTTTCCATGCACTTATTTGAGAATGGATTTAAGGTTGGTCAGATCGATTCCTATCTTTTCATCAGAAAAGCAGGGGGAGATATCTTACTAGTTCAAGTTGATGTAGACGACATAATTTTTGGGTCGACGAATGTTGATATGTGTAAAGATTTTGAGAGAGTGATGAAGCTAGAATTTGAAATGAGCAGCATGGGAGAGCTATCATTCTTTTTGGGTCTTCAAGTTGATCAGAAAGAAGATGGTTTCTGTATTAATCAAATGAAATATGTGTCAGATATTTTGAATAAATTTGAGATGTCAGATACCTCAGCGTTAAGTACTCCAATTCCTGTAAATCATAAGCTAGATTCTGACTTGAAAGGGAAGGAAGTGGATTGTAGGTTATACAGAGGAATGACCGGGTCTTTAATGTATTTGACTGCATTCAGGCATGATATTATGTTCGCGGTATGCTTGTGTTCGAGGTTTCAGTCCAAGCCGAGGGAATCTCATCTGAGAGCTGTAAAGCAGATCTTTCGATACTTAAATGGTAAACCGAGGTTGGGATTGTGGTATCCTAATAATTCTGACTTTGATTTCAAAGCTTTTAGAGATTTAGATTATGGAGTGTAGGATCGGTGTTTTACAAGATGGTTTTGTTTAGTTGAGATTGGCGGAAACAATCACAACTATGCAATGTAAACAAGAAACAATGATAATACTGATAAATGCAAATTGTATTAATCTTCAAGGTTTACAAGTTACAGAGAAAAGTATAAGGAAGCACACTAGTAAAATGAAAAGATACAATACATATAAGGGAACTTAGAATCAAGACAGACCCTTGATTCTAAGGATCATATCAAACACAAGCCGCTGATATTTTACAGTTACAAGTTACACTACATTTGGTAGACAACTAAAAGACAAACTGCAGTAAACAGTATGAATCAGGTCAAAATTCTTCTTAGGAATCTTTGTAGGAGAGTTCAGAAGTGGTAGCTTTGTCTTTAATCATATGCACCAATAACATACCTTCTGCTGATAGGTGTGTTAGTGTTGCAGCAAAAGGTGTTAGTAGTAAAGTCAAAGCTACTGATGATTTGCCTATCAACAGCATAAATGTTTGATGCTGATGAGAAGCATGTCAGCAACAACTTTAGACTTCAGCAGATAAGGCTATCAGTAGGAGAACTTAACTATCCGTATCATAATTCTTATCTGAAGCAACTTGTAAGTCAGCAAAACTGTAGAGGCCGCATAATCTATACTTGGAGAACTTTGTGGCCATCAGTCTTTATCTTTACAAACTCCCCTAGACTGATGCTACCAAAACTTCTGTTACTGTCTTTGTTCCTGAATCTTTTGCTTGTTCAGGATAATCCATGCAGTCTTATAGCCTCTTGGATCCTTGCTTGGATTGTCAAGAGGAATTTCAGATAGAGATTTTATGTCTTTGCTTGGCATGCTGAAGATAGCCTTGCTTGAACATCTCAAATTTTGTCCTCTGACATCTATCAGTGTATATTCATCCTGGATAGCATTATAGGACAATTTGATAATTGGAAAGTGGGATTGGAGAGGTTTAGCATCAATGACAACATATTTGCTGGGGTTGAAGTGATGTTTGATCACTAGCAACAGATGTCTCCCACTTTCATTGTCAGGCACATGAGATTCACCCAGCTTATCCACAGACTTGTATGTTGATCTTTTCATCTCTGCCTTTCCCGTAAACACTTCAAACCACTGATCTGGTTCACTGTAAAACCATATCACAATTTCTCTTGATTCTTCAAATGTGGTAGGAGGTTTAGTTTTCTTTTTAGGAGGCTGTTGATGAGAGGGAGCTGGGTGGGAGGATTTGGAATCTTTGGGAGGGGAGGAGAGTGATATAGGAGGGTGGGAGGGAAGTTTTTGGACAGAAGGAGGGGAGGTTGTCACCCAACTGATGTAAATAAGCATAATGATGATGATGAACCAGATGTTGGAGGTGGTTCAGGTGAGTGTCAAAACGCTGATGCCACTATGACATCATTAACTCAGGGGGAGTAGGATAAGGTTGTTGAAGCTGAGACTATAATTGAGAAAGAAACTTCTGGAGTTAATGCTGATATGTTAGATAATTCAATTTTTGAAGATACTGACGTAGATGAAGCTGATAAGCTAGAGTGTTTGCTGAATCTTGATGAGCTTGTTGATGATGAAGAAGTAGATGTTGGAAATGAGTCTAAGGTTGAGGAAGGAGAGATAGTGGAATTAGAAGTAGTGAACGACACACATAAGATAGTTTATGAAGGATATAATGGACTGAATATTGACATGGACTTATTCCATGATAATGTGATACCTGAAGAGGTTTCTGAAGGTATTGCAGAGTCGGAAGAATCAGATTATGATGTTACAAAGCCTAGTTCTGATACTGTTGAAGACAAGCCAGAAGATCAAGTGTTATATAAGGATACTGACATGTCTAAAACACAGTGGTTGGAAATTATAATGAGGTGGAAGAAGGTTTTACCAGCCTCTCAATCAGTTCAAATTCAGAAAGAAAGATATGTGAACAAGGTCAGGTGTGTAGGTAGGATTGTTAGTTGGTTTTATGAAGATGAGTTCAAGCTATTTGCCATAAATAGAACTGACAGTGTTCAGTATTTGAAGCCACTGCTGAAGTACTTTAACTCTATGCCGAGATATGAATCCTTGATTAACAGATCAAGCAATGGCATAGCTAATTCAATTGCCAAGCTGATAATACTTGAAGGAGGATCAGGGAAATATGAGAGATTGAAGCCACAACAGGGAAGAAGATTTAAAGATATATGTAGATCCAGTTTCAAAGAAAATGATCTGGAGATATAAATTCAAACCTGTTAAAGTTGTTCCTAATATTCCTTTAAAGATGATTCCTCCAGATTGTTTGGATGAATTAAAGTGGTGGTACGTGGATGTCAATACAGGTGAAGCAGTAGTTGAAGATATGCATGGTAAGGTTCTAGCAAGATTTTTTGATGCCATGAATCTTGTTAATTTTCCTAAGAATGATCAAAAGATGCTGAATCGTAGAGAAATTATGTACACTAGTGAATGGAGAGAACAGGCGATGCAGTACAAGAAAGTGCTTTATGTGTGTGTTAAGTATGGAGTGTGTGCAGGAAGCTCGTTACTAGAGAGTTAGAAGAGCAAGACTAGAAGATAAATACCAAGTTATTGTCAAGGGGGAGTTTGTTGGAACATTTATGTGACAACCACTCTTGTAATAGATTAGGTCCTTATGATTTCTTGTTTGTAATGTTTTCTAAGTGTTTGTTAAGTTGTTGTAATAGGTGAACTTAACAAGTTCGCCTGATATAGTTGTGGCGAACTTAATAAGTTCGCCTAAGGCTAGTTCTGGCGAACTAGCTAAGTTCGCCGAAAAGAAAAGGATGTCACGAGACCAGGATGTCATGAACCCTCCTGGTCGTTGTCGCAAGAAGTGGAGACCCCATGTGGGGGTGATTTTCACCAAATTGATGATGGATTAAGAGGATTGAGGCATAATTCCATCTTCCTTTTGTGTTTCATAAATTTTCTAGTATGTAAATTCCCCTTTTTATGTGGTTAATTTGACGGTTTAGGGTTCTTGTAATAGTGGTTTTTAAACCCACGAATTTGGGTTTCCATTTGTGCGATTTGGGTGTGAATGGCTCGAATTTATGGGCTACAATGATTGTTTGTGACTAATGAGTTATGGGTATGGTTGCATGTTATAATCTAGATGTTAGATTATATGATTTGGTGTGTAAAAGGTGTAAACATAATGATTTATGTTTGGTTCTAGCAACTTCACACTTTTATGGTGATAGTTGATTAACAAAGTAGGAGTTTGATTATAGTTTCAAATTGTATATGTATGTTTAATGAACTTGATAACTTTGATGATAAAATGGTGTTTTTGGGAGTTCAAATGGTTACGTTAATGGTGAACTTGATAAATTATGTACACTAGTGAATGGTTAGTGGCGTTTAATAGGATTTACAAACCAAAGACGGGTAAATATTACAAACTTAATAAGGATATGTGGCGGGGATAATAATAAGTTGTTAACCGGGTGGGTTTTGATGTGACACAAAATGAATGTTGGTTGATGACACCTAGACGGTCTATATAAAAACAAACAAAATCTAACCTAGACTCCTAAGTAATAAATGGAGTACCTTCGACTAAACCGCACTGACAGACAAGTGTACCTATCGAGTGTAGCACAACTTAGTGGTAAACCGAGTTATCGAAACCTAGAGACACTACTATAATTATACTAGACTCTGACTCGGACTAAAGATTAATTGATGGGGGGTTGACTACACTAATGATTACCTACTAATGCAGCAAACAAAGTCGACTCAAGCTATCAAGATAAAGAACTAAGGAAGAAATCAGAGATGGGAAGAATACTACCTAGGTCGGAATCCTACATGCAAAGCACAACTTCTATCAGTTCTGGAAACTAAGATGGATCTTAGTTTCTAAAGAAACAGCTCTAGACTACCTAGTGGATCTCTAATCACTCTCAGGGTGTCACCAACTAAGGAACCTAAAGATGTAATATCTCACCAGATAGTGGATTACCTTTCGGTCTCTCCAACAATGATAAAGTACCCAAATAGACAGATCACCTTTCAGTGTCACTGACCACAATACATTAGAAGAATGCATGGGGTAATCTCATGATAAGAACTATGACTCAGAATAGCAACAATCACTAGACACCTAATACCAACTTCCACTCAGATAGTTGACACTCGGATTCCTAATGATTAAGACTAAACGACTATCTCTCACTTTTCTGGTATTGAGACAGGATACTCACTCAGTTCTAAAAAACACTCAATCATAACACCATGACTACTATCTCTAGCAAACCACATAGACAATCACAAACCCTAAAGTCTATGACCTAGATACGCAAATCAAACTGGAAGACATCCACAATCAACATACGGAATTATAATCAAACACCAATTAGATCAAAGCATACTTATTCATCACAATTATCAACTCAAGATTCGTTACAAAATCATTAAACCATCATTATAATCCAAAACCGATAAAATCGCAACTTTAACAAGCAACCATCTTTTGACCCAAGTAGTATATGAGTTTTAGCCAAGAATCATGCTCAAAACAACTTGGACAGAAGTATCAAACAAGAACATGGTTCAAACACAGCAAACAAAGAATAAAAATCAAAGCTTGAAAACCGGAATTGCTAATATAACAAACCCAGAATTCAAAGTCTTCAGCTTTCCTCTTTAATTGATCTCCTAAGCTCTAAAATCGCCTCTGGTCTCTCTCTAGACGGCAAACAATCGAACTCCCTTGCATAATAGCCTTAAAATTCTATCTATAATCGAATTAGGGCTTTTTTGTGGATTTACGGGCCTCTCGCGTACCGCGAAAGGTTGGGCTGGGTTCCTCGATTATCGCGAGGAACAAATTAGTCGCGACCAGTTCTGAAAGTCCTCACAAATTTTGACTTTTGTTTCTTGGGATTCATTCTCTTGCTCGATTTCTTCGGATATTCACTTGTAATCTTCACGAGCACCTGCAAACATAACAACGACTCAATAGTATACAAAAACGACTAAAAAAAAGATAAAACTAATCAAAAACGCATGAATACAATAGGAATAAAGATGTGTGCTTCGCACTACATCAAACATCCCCACAATTAACTTTTTTCGTCCTCGAAAAAGCTGCAATGGAATCATAACTGAGATCTAACTTAACAATTCATAATTACCAATTAGCCAAACATACTCACGCGTTAAAAAACAACAATTAGTATTTCTGTCCGACTAAACCCAAACACCAACTATCAAGCCCCCGTAATGTGTTCTAATTCCAATTTATACAGTTATCAATCAACCTATGTGACATACACTTAGAAGTTACAGCTCTACCTAATCCCGCCTCACGGTCATATTTAAGCACGGATCAAACCATATAGATTTATCCTACCACGTTAAACTAAGATTTATTTGTTTTAGAAATTAGATGAAATATTGAATGAATGGTATGATAATGAGCATTAGTTCAAGCAAATGAACTTTCGTTTAGAGGCGTTTCAACCAAGTCACTATCCCGGAAGGTAACACATAGACTAAGTCATATAAATAAAGCACATAAGAATCACTTAGGGGTGTTTTCTCCAAGTGGCCATCCCGAAGGGTAACACATAAGCAAAACTCATAATTCTAACCAATAAGCTCATTAATATGAAATTTATGGATGTGGGTGCCACCAAACTCGGATTTATTCTCATAAAAAGAGAATGGTGTGCCAAAAATTTCAAAAACAAACAAATATTATCTTAACGTGGTACCTATCACCCTATGTTGACAGTTTCAGTATTACCGACACCCTAAGATGAGTACCCACATGATTTCATGATTTAATTACGTGATTAATCCTAAGTAACACTCACAGGCTATCTAAGCTATTCAAGTTGGCTGGGTCTTCCAAAAATCACTAATTAGACGCGTTTTCAATTATTTATATCATTTAAAACCAACAAGTAGATCCAGTTGTACTATCATTTTCAATTTTTTATTGCAAAACTTATACTTTCAAAGGACCCTTTAAAAATTTTTTTTTTTTGTATTTTTTATTTTTTATAAAGAAGACAAACTAACTAAACTAGACACTCACATCCCCACACTTGAAAGACACATTGTCCCCAATGTGAAGCAAGACACAACTAAAATTAAAAATGCAAAAATAAAACAGGAAGCGACTTAGCTAGTAATATATATGCTCTCTTCGTTCATCCTTGTGTGCACCGTATAGCATTTCCGTCGCGGTTGCACAATTGACTGTCGGGCTGCCTTTACAAACTTTATATAAGTTATGATCGACCCTGCCCGAATGGAGATTGAGTACGGACTAAATGATTTAAACCAGCCAAACAAACACACAATACCCACAACATCAAACTGACTCAAAGACCGACTCAAATTAAAAATAAAGATTCAACTGACTCATTATAAAAACATAAAGACTCAAGATAGATAGAATGCAGAGAAAACGTACCCGATGGGTGGCAAACACATAGGTCATCGGTTACGAATGGTTTCAAGTTCCCCATGGTAGTGGTGGTCGACGGTGATGATGATGGTGGTGAATGATGGATGGTGGTAGAATGGATGGTAGATGATGATGGTGTAAGTGAATGTATGGGTGGTGGTGGAATGGTGGTGATGGTGGTGGTGACGGGTAGGGAAATCTATAGGAAACAAAGGAGAAAATGGGTGAATCAAGAGCCCCCCGCGTACCGCGAGAATGAAAGTCCCATCCCTCGCTTACCGCGACGGATTGAACTACAAGCCGGCCTAAAAATTTTCTCTCTCGAGTACCGCGAGAGACTTGTGTTCCAGTGTCGCGTACCGAAAGAAGGTGCTAATCACAGAAAATTAAGAAGGATTTTCAATTTTTATACTTAGAATAATTTTGGCCTTCTAAAAATCTTTTTCATCCAAATCCTTTAAAAACCTATTCCAATGATAAAAACTAATGTAAAACATAGTTGGAACTTCATTCCTGATGACTTTCGTCACCGAATCAAACGCGAATCTCTGCAAAACATGACACAAACAAAACACACATCGAAAAAATAGAAAATGGCACGTACTCAAACCAAGTAGTGCATACAAACTCTACATCCCGGGCATTTGCCCGAGACTCAAACAAGCCTATCAGGAGGCTTCTCCTTGATCCTAACCAGTACCGCCTTCATCCTGCGTGGTCTACCGGCTCTCCACAGCCTCAACAAACTCCTACTCCTATCAAACTTCAAACCTCTATTACATTTATCAATCAAGTCCTTCCACCATAGCTTAAACCTACCAGGTCCAAAGATAACACGGTTCAAGTATCCTAGCAAGTTGTCACTTCTAAATATCCCCACACTTGGGGTTTTCACTCTCCCTAGATCACAAGACTCACTTAACTCTCGGAGTTTCTTACGGGGCGGCCTAGACTTAGGGGATGACTCGGCTTCTATCCCCTCAGCATGAACAACAAGGTCAAAGGCTCAATGTGTGATATCCTTAAAGGTGTGGCCTCTAACCTCTCGCCCAGATCTTCGGGGACCTCTACACTCTCCTCAGTCATCCCCACACTTGGGGTTTTTCCTATGATCTCATCTAATTCTGCCATCATCTCTAGGAGATCATCATACACCTCATCTCCGTATCCATCCAGCTCATCTAACAGCTTCTCCAACTCCAACACCCATTCATATATCTCTCCTAAGTTAGGGGCGGTTTCATCAATTTCTCTCTGGAGCAAAGCCCCGATGGTCACATATGAGGGCATCAATCATGCAAACCGAATCGCTCTGCTCAATAGACCCCTTCACAGGTTTCATAGCATCGAATGCGATCATCTCATCCCCACATGAAGTGTGAGTTTCCCGTCAAAGACATCGATCAATGCCTTGGCGGTACGTAGGAACGGGCGTCCTAGGATGAGCGGGACTTTGTCATCCACCTCCATGTCCAGGATGACAAAATCCACGGGGAAGAAAAATTTGCATACTTTTACTAAAAGATTCTCCACAATTCCCAGTGGATACTTGACCGAACGGGATCATGAAATGACCCAGTTCAGATTGACGCTAGCACCCAGCTCAGCCAATGCGTGGTTTAAGGGCAAACCGCCAAGCAGACACGGGATCATTAAATGACCCGAATACGCCAGTTTCTCTGGCAGTTTGTTCTGAACCAGTTTAGAACATTGCTCACTAATTGAGACTTCAGAAATCCCCTTTAGCTTCTTCTAATTGGAAAGAAGATCTTTTAAGAACTTGTCATACTTTGGCATATGCTGAAGGACCTCTATGAATGGGAGATTGACCTTGAGTTATTTAAACATATTAAGGAAGTGATCGTATTCCCTAGCGTGTTTATGTGGTAGCAAGTGCGCTGGATAGGGAACATGACCCAGGTCAATCTCGGGGGACTTCATCTCCACCCCCCTTCTTCTTCTCCTCTGCTTTCTCGGTAGACTTATCCAAAACTATCTCCTCATCCACCGGCTCTTCTTCTTCTACCGGTGGGCTCTCCTTCTCTTCCTAGTGGAAACAGCTTTCACTGAGGTTCCTGGTCCCGTCACATCAGCTGACTCGGCCTCCTATAACACCCTATCATCGATCTCAGCAAAGCGGGCTCTCCATTCTATCTTCTTCACCTCTTCAGGGGAAGGTATGCCATAGTTTGCGTTCTGGGAGACTTCCTTCTTGTTAGAGCATATTTTTGTAACTGTAGCAAAAATTCTAAGTGTATGTGTAGCGAACCTGTTAAGTTCGCCTATGGGAATGTTTGGGGGAACTTAACTAGCGAACTTGCTAAGTTCGCCTATAGAGTTATGGGCGAACTTGACAAGTTCGCCTGAGGACTTAGTTTGCCTATAAATAGGAACTTAGGTGTTCATTTGTAGGTAAGCATGCTAGTGTTAACATCCATAGAGAGGGAGTGAGTCTCTGTGAGAAGTGAGTCACCATCCCTAGGTAGAGCTCACCTAGGGATTGAAATTTAAGCTTAAACGTAGAGATGTATACTCATTCGGTATTGTATTCGTATGACGAGTTCATTATGAAAAAAGTATAATTTCTGTGTTTCATCTATCTTCTATGTTCGTGTGTTTGTTTGATTCACTTCGTGCTTCCGTCTCATAAGAGGAATCATCAGAAGAACTATTATCAGTACCATCTTCAGAAAGAACTTCAGCAAGAAACGCTTGGCTGACATGACCAACAATATCATCCAAATGGATACCCCAGTCATAGTTTTCATCTTGTTGAGACATCAAAGTTGTGGAAGTATTCTTCTTATTATGATTATTCTGGTTACTTGATGTGACACCCGACTTTTCCAGGTCATAATCCATACTATAATTACATTTGATTATATTATTTTATACGTCATTAGGCTTAATCATTATTTAATTCTGTCACTTAAAAAGTCTAGCAAGCTTGTATAATGCATAAGATTGCATTTAGTTCACTAAAAGAATTAACGTGTCGCGTTGCGATAAATTTCTAGAACGAGCGTTGGTGACGACTCGGTTAATTTTAAAAATTCAAAAATTTACTAGTATGCTTGGTTTAGAATAAATTAATATATTACAAGTGAAAATAATATAAATTCAATTAAAAACCAAAGCTGGTGGTTTTTGCCGGAAGGCATCCAGAACTTTCATTTGTTTTAGACGTTACACCGTCCTAAGACATGAGACACGGTCTAACACCCTATAATAATAATATTATTTGCTGAACATTATGATACATAGGTGAATAAATATTTATTTGTTAAATTAATCGGTGTAAAAACGTTTAAATAAAACGCAATTTAAACTGGAACGGGTGCAAGACTCAACAAATAATGGGATATTTTATAAAAATAAGTGGGTAGGCACCCCCACCATTAGATTTTCGAAATCCACTAGGGGGACCCACCAATGATTACTAAAATCTCTTAAAAGATCATTAAATATCTATTTAATACCCCCAACACACTTCCTATTCCCCAAAACTCTTCCATTTTCCGAAAATCACTCTACCTCTTCTCTCTTCCCCCTCTCTTTGGCCGAAATCCCCCCACCACCCCCTACTCTATACATTTTTCTTCCATCTTCATAAAAATCAAGCTTCATTCAACCCCTTTGATGAATGTTTAGGCGATTTCAAGCTCGGATTTGAAGATTTTACCTTGTTCTTGGAGGTTCTACCCTAGAAAAACTCATCTTCATCTCTTTAAGTGTTCATCTAGGGTATAAACACTATTCTTTTACTCTTGCATGTGTAATCTAAGCTTGATTTCACAAGTTGTTCACCAAATAAATAAAGGGGGATTGATTTCTGTTTTAAAACAAACAAATCTTTTAAAAAAGAAAAATGAAAAGTTATAAATGGGTTATATGTTGGTGGGTGTGGCGTGTGTGTGTTTGTCATATGATTTTATGTGTATGTTCATTAAGTTCTGAAAATTCTTGATTTTGTTAGATCTTTACATGCATGTATGAATCTTTAAATGGATGAACATAAAATACAAGAATATACATGAGATATTTAAAAACTCATATAAATATATGTATGTGTGTGAGGCGTATATATATGTATGAATGCATGCATGTGTGCATGTTTAGAGCATTCAATGGATGATCATAAGATATAAAAACACATAAAGATATTTAAAAAGTCAGGTATATATATGTAATATATCGTATATATATGCATGCATGCATGCATGTGTGAATCATGTATTATTATGTATGTGCATATGTGCATTAAATTGTGCATTAATTTTGTGCATAAATTTTGTGCATAAAGTTGTAATAATGAAAGAGGATAATCATACTTGGTTAAATACAAAAAGTGAGTTTTATGACCTACACTAAAAAGGCATAATGATAATTTAATAAAGTCATAAAAATAATTATATAAAAATAACAAAGTCTAGTTACAATAAATTGTCGGTTTTACTCGAAAAGGGGTGATTTCGGGTAAATAAAAAGGAGTTGAATTATGATATGTTAAGAGTTGGACAAATATAGTTTTTATAATAATATTCTACTGTAAAAATAATAATTTTTATATAAAATGATGAACTTGACAATTGAACAAATTTATAATCGGGTTTTACGTACAAAATGTAGTCCAAAAGGACGTATTTCGGCTTTATAATTTGAATTTCGCATAAATCTGACTTAGATCAGGTTTGAACAGTAAGTTTTGAAGGAAAACTTATATTTTAAGCATAAAAATTTATTAATAAAGAAATGGTTCAATCGTGGTTGCGTTTTAGACCCAAGAAACCGACGAATTTCGGCTTATAAAGGAGGTTACTTTGAAAATTAATTTTGGGCAGAAAATTTAGCCATATTTTGGACACAAAATACATATGTTAAAGTGTATAATACAATCATGAAGTTATTCGTGTATTTATATATATATTCTTGACGCATAGGACGCCCGAAAATACAAGAACTTGTTATATTTAAGTAAATTGTGACATAAATTGCATGAACATGTTTATATGGTTAAAATATATTTTAACTTGGTTAAATAAAAGTATTTTAATGTGTCACATATTTATATGTTTAATATGAGAAAACCCCATATGCATGGTTTATTTTGCTAACTTACATGTTAATGACTATAAATTTGATTCTTATGCGTATATGTCATACTTATGTATTACTAATAACAATTTTGTATGCATGTTGAATTAAATATTTAAAATAATATTCATGCTTATAAAATATAAATTTAACCGAAGTCATAGTCACCAACGGATCATCAAAATTAACAATTTTCAAGTTAACAAAACATTTTCCAAAGTCTAGTAGGTTGGGTGAACAACTTGTAAGTAGACTTGTCAGTTCGACCATCAAAGTGTCCCTTATTGTTTAGGGAACCGTTAGGTCGGGTTCATTTGGGCTTTTGCTTTGCTAGCTTGTTTGACGCGCACTAAGGTGAGTTCACGGCCCCTTTTTATTGTTTTCTATATTTGGGGAAGAAGCATGTCATATATTTTCATTTGATACGACTAACGAGATATTAACTTATCGTGACACTATGATGGCCCTGAGTATTTCGCTTTCGTACGATGACCCACATATTGTAATCATTAACCTAGGAACTAGGCCGGAGAGTATATTAGTAGATCTACCGGGTTTAACAACCCACCCCCGTGACCGGTCGCTCTGGTTTACATGAACGGGGGCAATATATTTGAAAAGGAACAGAGGGAATTTGTCGTTTTGGCTTGATTACGGGCTCTTGGTTGCATCATGTCGTTAGAACTAGCTATTCTATGACGTCCTCAGGTTATATCTTAATAATTCATATCGGTTAAATACAAGAATTCTGGTTTGTATTCGCTTTTCAGTTAAAAGAAAATTTGGAAATAAATTTTGCTTTTCAGTTAAATTTGTGAACTCACCAACTTTATGTTGACTCAAGTTTTTGACATGTTTCTCAGGTACTTAGTTATGCATGGGAATGAAGCCGTTTGTGGCAAACATGAATAAAACCCTGGATGCTACAGTTGGGACCAAACTATGTTGTTTTTAAAATATCTTTAAGTAACGAATAAATTACTTCCTGTTAAGACATGGTGATTTTCAAAACAACGTTATGTAATATCGTTAATTTGTAACTTTTATGGTATCCAATATATGGTTTGTATGTTTGCTTAACCCGTTAATGATAACCAACTTCCGTTATCGCCACACGCTTAATCTCCGCGCATATTCCTGGGTGTGACAGAAGTTGGTATCAGAGCCAACGGTTATAGCGAACTAGAAAAAGTTTTAAAAATATAGACTATAACTATAAAAGTTTTTCACATTCAAAAGTTGTAAAAACAAACGCATTTCATTCCCGAAGTGTATGCCATGCATACACTAATTTGTTCCTTAGTATGTGAACTTATGTGCTTACGCGATATTATTATAGATATATTAAGAAGTATACAAGTAGCTAATTTAAGTACGGATTATATCATATGTCACAGATGTCTGATCATGTACCTGTCATTGAGATCCCTGATACCGATACCGAAACCGAAGTCCCGCCGTATGACACTTTTGCCACATCATTCGAAAATACATTTCAAGACATTTCTGAATATATGGTAATGGATGGCTATGGGAGACTGACGATGAGACCGAAACCGCTAATGAGCTAGGTCATGAGGCTCTAGTGGTAGAGGCCCAAGCTGCTGATGAGCGAGGTCATGAGGCTCCAGCGGCAGTTGAGCCCATTCAGTCTGAATCCATAGCATCTGCTCGTTCTACTCGACCCTTCAGAGAGATCCGCATAGTCTACACTAGAAAGAAGAGGAAGCCAGAGACTGGACCAAGTGCTGAGCCTGTGACTAAAAAGGCGAAGGAGGATGTCCCGTCTACCATTAAGATTAGTCAGTCCTCAAGGGCGCGCCATGATCTGACTACAGATGGCGAGCCCATGGATTGCTCAGTTACCACTTTAGCCACATGTTGCATGCGTTATGAGCACTAGATTTCATCACTGCAAGGGAGTATGAGCGCCATGCGGGAGTTGATGTAATCTATGATGGGACAACTGACGTTTTTGGAAGAAGATAAGGGCATCGAGTTGACATCAGGAATCAACTACATTTTCGGATTTCTAATCTGGAATCGGAGTGAGCTGAGATGAAGAAGAAGTTAGATGCTGAGAGTCATAACGTGGAGGCTGTTGAAGCTATTTTAGTGGTAGCCAAACAACAGATGGTGACTATTGGTGAGAATGTGGAGGCTGCAGTAGCGCTTGCTACCACTTGTTTGATGATGTTTGCAGTTATGATTTGTGCAGGTGGAATTGCACGATTTCCTTATTAGATTCACCTAGAGCGGTTGTGCCTTTGCATTTTACATATGTGGGAAAAAAACATGTATAGGAAGTGACTTATGATCACGCCTACTTTTTTTGTTTTCTTTTGAACTTTGAACAAGTACTTTTGTTTTCCCTATATAAAATGCATCTTTTGGTTTTGACTTAATTATTTGTTGATTATATAATATTGTGATTATGTACGTTCTTACACATCAAACGTTATTACATGGTAGATGACTAATTTATTTCCCCTTGTATTAGAAACAAAATCATGCCACTAAAAACACGAAGGACCCCAAACACTAGTCGTACCGAATTGCCTACCACTAATGAAGAGCTAGCACAGTTGATATTTGAACACGTCAATATCGTTCTTGAAAGACAAAATGCCGATCTCGGTGCTGGACGCAGAAAAGGACGTGGTCATCCAGGAAGTGGTACCAATGACAAAATTCATATTGGGAGTTCCTCGAAAAACCAAGTAAAAGGTTCTACATACAAAACATTCCAAGCCGGTAATCCACAATCCTTCTCCGGAGCCGAGGGTGCTCTCGATATTGTCCGTTGGATCGAGAAAATAGAATCCGTCATGGCAATATCCAACTGTTCAGCTGATCAAAAGGTGAAATATGCCACATGCTCATTTCATGACGAAGCACTGACATGGTGGAACTCACAGATTAAGAATCTAGGTGGGGACGTTGCCTATGGCCTTTCCTGGAACGAGCTGAAAGATATGTTGCTTAGGGAGTACTGTCCCCGCAGTGAGCTCCAGAAGATTGAAGAAGAGTTTTGGAACTTAACCATGGAAGGCGCTGAGGTTAGGGCTTACACATCCAGATTCAATGACCTCGCAAGGTTGGTGCCCCTCATGGTTGAACAAGAGTATGCCTGAATCGAACGATACATATACGGGCTGGCACCTCAAATCCGAGGCATGGTTCAAGCATCAAACCCCACTACAATACAAAGTGCTATAACTTTAGCACAATCTCTAACCGATAACGCGGAGAAGGTATGTTGATCAAGAAAAAGGATGTGGGAAAGAAGCCAACAGAAGCTGTGAAGAGGACTGAGGAGCCTGAGAAGAAACCTGTAGAAAGCAAAAGAAAGTGGACTAGAAAGAACCAAATTGGGAATCGTAAGAACGCAAAGCGTGAAACGGGAAAAGTTTATGCTTCTAACTCAACTGAACCTACGAAGTACACTGGTCCGCTCCCGAAGTGTAACAGGTGCAACTTTCATCACAACGGTTCTTGTGACGAGCATTTGTGCACCAGGTGTAACAAGTTTGGGCACAAAGCTCAGACTTGTCAAGTAAAGTTGGCAGGAAAACACGATAGGCCTGGTACTGGTTGCTTTCAGTGTGGTGCCAAGGGACACTTCAAGAGGGATTGTTTTAAGCTAAAAGTACCAAATTCTAGAGGTAGAGCATTCGAGATGAACGCGAGGAACTAGCTGTCGTTACAGGTACGTTCCTCATTAATAATCACAACGCATCTATACTATTTGATACTGGTGCCGACATGAGTTTTGTGTCAAAAAACTTTGAACCATTGCTTGGCCTTAAATCTAGTAAGCTAGATAAGAAATACACCATAGAACTAGCTAATGGGAAGAAAATAGAATCCGGCGAGGTGATTAGAGGCTGCACTTTGCAATTAGAAGGCCATTCTTTCAATATCGATCTCGTACCTATCGCACTTGGTAGTTTTGACATTGTCGCGGGCATGGATTGGTTGTCCAAAAATCATGCTGATGTTGTATGTTATGAGAAAATAGTTCATCTTCCAATACCTAGTGGTGAAGTCTTAGCTATCCAAGGAGATAAAAGCATAACTGCCTTGAAGATTGTCAACGTTATGAAGACTTGTAAGTATTTGCGAAAAGGGTATCCAACCTTCCAAGCCAATGTTGTTGATACTGCAGTTGCAGAGTGAAAGTTTGACGAAATACAAATCGTTCGAGATTATCCCAAAGTTTTCCCTAAAGACTTACCTGGTTTACCTCCATCTAGAAAAATCGAATTATGAATCGACTTGGTGCCTAGAGCCGCCCCTATTGCTCGATCACCATATCGATTAGCTCCATCAGAAATGAAAGAGCTGCCCAAGAAATTACAGGAGTTGTTGGATAAGGGATTCATAAGACCAAGCTTATCACCTTGGGGACTGCCAGTTTTATTTGTTAAAAAGAAGGATGGATCATTCCGAATATGCATTGATTATCAGGAATTGAACAAGCTTACCATTAAGAACCAATACCCGCTGCCAAGGATCGATTATCTATTCGATCAATTACAAGGTTCCAGCTTCTACTCTAAAATTGACTTACGTTCTGGTTATCATCAATTAAAGATAGTTGAAGAGTATATTCTGATGACTGCCTTTAGAAGGCGCTATGGCCATTACAAATTTTTGGTTATGCCATTTGGTTTGACGAATGCACCCATAGTGTATATGGATCTTATGAATAAGGTATGTAACCCCTACTTGGACAAATTCGTGATAGTGTTCATCGATGATATTCTTATCTATTCACGAACTAAAGAAGAACAAGAACAACATCTGAAACTGATCCTAGAATTGTTAAAAAATGAGAAGTTGTATGCAAAGTTCTCAAAATGCGAGTTTTGGATCCAAGAAGTTCATTTTCTTGGACATGTTATCAATTAGAAAGGCATACATGTAGATCCAGCCAACATCGAAGCAATCAAAAATTGGGATGTACCCCATTCTTCGACTTAAGTGCATCAGTTTTTGGGTTTGGCTGGCTATTATCGAAGATTCATCGAGAACTTCTCTAAGATAGCAAAACCATTGAAGCAATTGACTTGGAAAAGTAAAGCATATGATTGGGGTGATGATCAAGAAGCACCTTTTCAGTTGCTGAAGCAAAAGCTATGTAGTGCTCATGTCTTGTCTCTTCCCGAAGGGACGGATAATTTCATGGTATAATGTGATGCCTCTCGTCTAGGTCTTGGGTGTGTATTAATGCAAAGGGATAAAGTCATAGCTTATGCATCCTGATAACTCAAGGTGCATGAGAAAAACTACGCTACACATGACTTGGAGTTAGGAGTAGTGATCTTCGCACTAAAAATTTGGAGACACTACCTGTATGGTACTAAGTGTACAATTTTCATGGATCACAAGAGTCTCCAACACATCTTTGATCAAAAAGAACTTAATATGAGACAGCGCCGATGGTAGAATTGCTGAATGATTATGATTGTGAAATCCGTTACCACCCGGGCAAAGCAAACGTCGTTGCCGATGCCCTGAGTAGAAAGGAAAGAGTTAAACACTTGCGTGTCCGCGCGTTAGGACTAACTATTCATACCAACCTCACTGCTAAAATTCATGACGCTCAACATGAAGCATTGAAGGAAGAAAATGTGAATAATGAAGGCCTTCGAGGAATGGTTAATGAATTGGTACCTAAAACTAATGACACGTGGTACTTCATGGACCGAATCTGGGTACCGCGCATGGGTAACTTGCGTGAAGTAATTCTAGACGAAGCCCATAAGTCCAAGTACTCGATTCAGCCTGGTTCGGATAAGATGTACAAAGACGTGAAAGAGTTTTATTGGTGGCCTAACATGAAAGGAGAAATTGCAATTTATGTAAGTATCTAACTTGCTCCAAAGTAAAGGCTGAATATCAAAAACCGTCTGGACTTTTGCAGCAACCCGAGATCCCACAGTGGAAATGGGAGTGTATAGCAATGGACTTTATAACAAAATTGCCCCAAACAACTAGTGGCTATGACACTATTTGGGTAATCGTTGATCATCTGACTAAGTCCGCTCACTTCTTACCCATAAAAGAAACTGACATAATGGAAAAGTTGACCAAATTTTATCTTAAGGAGGTGATATCCCGTCATGGAGTGCCAATATCAATTATCCTTGATAGAGATAGCCGCTTTACTTCAAGATTTTGGCAGTCCCTATAAACTATAAAAAGCCTTGGGTACTCGTTTGGACATGAGTACTGCTTATCATCCGTAAACTGATGGTCAAAGTGAAAGGACCATTAAAACATTAGAAGACATGCTTCGTGCCTGTGTGATTGACTTTGGCAGAAATTGGGATACTCACCTACTGTTACCTGAGTTTTCCTATAATAACAGTTACCATACTAGCAATAAAGCCGCTCCGTTTGAGGCATTGTAAGGACGGAAATGTCGCTCGTCGCTTTGTTGGGCGGAAATTGGTGAAAAGCAGTTGACTGGACCCAAGGTTATCCGGGAGACAACTGATAAAATCTTTCGAATCAGAGATATACTAAACGCTGCAAGAAATAGGCAGAAGAGTTATGCGGATAACCGAAGGAAACCTTTAGAATTCCAGATTGTAGACAGAGTCATGTTGAAAGTCTCACCGTGGAAAGGATTCGTCAGATTTGGTAAGCAAGGGAAGCTTAGTCCCCGCTATATTGGACCTTTCGAAATCCTAGCTTGAGTTGGTCCCGCTGCTTATCAACTCAAGTTACCAACAGAACTCAATGGAGTGCACGACGTATTTCACGTGTCGAATCTAAAGAAGTGCCTGCCTGATGAGACATTGATTATACGCCTGAAGAAGTTCGCATCGATAACAAACTTCGTTTCATCGAAGAACCCGTCGAGGTTACAGACTGGAAGGTTCAGAAACTCAGACGGAGTAAAATCAAGCTCGTCAGGTTAGATGGAAATCTAAACGCGGCCTCAAGTTTACATGGGAACAACAGGATCAGATGAACAGTAAATATCCCCATTTATTTCCTCCGAAAGCAAAACCGGATGTAGCAGTGTAAATTTCGGGACGAAATTTATTAAACGAGGGAAAGCTGTGACAGCCGACTTTTCCAGGTCATAATCTGTACTATAATTACATTTGATTATATTATTTTATGCGTCATTAGGCTTAATAATTATTTAATTATGTCACTTAAAAAGTCAAGCAAGCCCGTATTGTAACACCTCGAAAATCCCTTATAAATTAAAGGGCTAAACTTGCCAAGTTTCGAAGTTAAAAGTGCATTGTGGGAATAATCAAAGTCCAAAGACTTAAAATGAAAAATTCTAAAAACAAAAGGGTAGCGAACCGCTACCCAGGGCTTAACGGTCCGCTACGTGCTGAGCAAGGGAGCAGTGAGAAGCTGACACGTGTCCTATGACTCATCGATTGGAAACTGACGCATGGAAGGGGTGGCGGACCGCTAGCCAGACCATGTCGGTCCGCTACGTGTGCACGAAGCCAAATAGGCCTCCTCAAAGGGTGGTGGACCACCATCACCTAGCATAGAGGTCCGCTACGAGTGTGATGTTGGCCCTATAAATAGTTGAACGATTTCAACTCTTTTGCACACACAAACATACTCAAATACACTCACACACTCTCTTAAGATCCATTCCTGAGCCCCGGTTCGCGTACGAGAGTCCGATTTCCAACGTTTCGATTCCAAATTGTCGTAGATAGTTCTTAGGTAAGGTTCTGACACCCTTTAAAACTTTGGTTATGAATCATTAAGCTAGAATTATATGATTAAGTAATATTATGATTATCTAGGAACTCTACCCGAGGTGATTGCCACATTATTACTAACCCGAAATACTGTCGAGATGAGTTTTTAAACTGTGTTGCATGAACCCTTTCATGACCTTGTCTAGCATGATTGATTTATGAAACATGTTGAGTATCTTGAAACGATTGTACCGGTTGTTTATATATAACGTATTCTAAGCGCTTATTGATTTTCACTTGCCCGTGGAATGCATGTTGGACAGGACCCGTGGAACGGTCTTTGGTTATATATAAATTAAATGATTGTTTAGTTGGGTGTTGAAGCCCATTAGGTGTTGAAGACCATGAATGTGTTCAAGATACTTTAGCGGGTCCTTTTAATAAACTATTTTAGTTTATGAATTCACCAGCTTTGTGCTGACCCATGTTTTATCAAAGGTTTTTGAATGCATCACAGGTAGACAATAGATGAGGCATTTCTAGGACTAGAACGAAAAGATGAACGATCCAAAGATGATGGGCATGCCTGAAACATTAAGTCCCGAATGACTTGTTCCTTGTTAGGAATGGGCGATGTAACTTTTGTTAACGATTGTGTAAACCATGTTTTGATGTTAATAGAAGTTATGATTTAGTCTTCCGCTGTGTGTTTTGATATCAACGTCACAGTAATTAGAAGGCAACCTTCTGACCAGTATGTTGTTATTTGACGAACGGAATGTTCTGTCTAGGAAAGGACGGTGTATAAATCTCTCCTAGACCCGTCGTTCTTTCATGGGAACATCTCTATTGGAGGTACTACTCTGGTTAGATAATTGTTTTGTGTTACGGGCGTGACACGTATAATGCATAGGATTGCATTTAGTTCATTAAAAGAATTAACGTGTCGCGTTGCGATAAAATTTCCAAAACTAGCGTTGGTGACGACCCGGTTAATTTTAAAAATCCAAAAAATTACTAGTACGCTTGGTTTAGCATAAATTAATATATTATAAGTGAAAATAATATTAACTCAATTAAAAACCAAAGCTGCTCGTTTTTGCCGGAAGGCATCCGGAACTTTCATTCGTTTTAGACGTTACACCGTCCTAAGACATGAGACACGGTCTAACACCCTATAATAATATTATTATTTACTAAATATTATGATACATAGGTGAATAAATATTTATTTCTTAAATTAATCGGTGTAAAACGTTTAAATAAAACGTAATTTAAATTCCGTTAAGTATTCCGTTAAATCCTAACCCAGTTAATCCAACCTAAAACTTCAGGGACTATTTCTGTCACATGTTTGATCTAAAAATCAGGGACTAGTCTTGCCGAGTTCTAATACTCGAATTGTTGACTCCCAAAGTCAAATTCAACTCTAAAATCGATTCTGTTTGACTTTAGAAAGTCAAACTCGCGGCTTTGATCTAAATTCGAATTCCATAACCAATTTCTATTCGAATTAATAACTGAATTATACGTTTATGTAATTTACTTTCATCATTAGAGCATTAAACCCCGTTAATGATTTGAATTAAACCCAATTATACTCATTAAATCTGTAACCGTCGTCTCTATCATCTTCGATTATCAAATTGAACAAATTCATGTATTACTCTCACAAATTGAACTCCTACACACGACAAACAAGACCATGCGAAGCTTTTGCACATATCACATTCGCCGGAGACGCAACCAGAGCCGCCGGGACTAAGCAATTTGAAGTCGGACCTGCATTTGGTCGATCTGTATCAATCCAGCATTCATTTTGGTAATTGAACTTTCCCACACCTTCGTTTTCATCCATATAACAGAAGCCCTAACCTGTTAGTGGCAGATATCATTGAATTGATCATGAACCCGATTATAGGGTTCATGAGAAACCAGTTTAATCGAACTCCATCTCAGGCTTTGTTTAAATTCAATTAATTAACACCATTAGCATCGCAATACCTTACCTATTGATAACCCTATGTTAATTTAACAAACAACATCGAATTTTTCATAATCCGAATTCTAGGGTTCGTCCTTATTCAATTTGGGGGTTTCGATCCTAGGGTTAATCAAAACAAAATTAACCTACATGGTTAGCTTCGTAATGACCTACTCTTTGAAAGCCCTCTATTAATTCAACCTTTTAATACCGAATTTATAATGATCTGGAAATTAGGGTTTGTTCATAATCTAATTTGGGGTTTTTGATCCTAATCACCACCTCAATCCAATTAAACTATATCAACAGTTTTGAAATTCTTCGGCAATCAAAAGCCCTGTGATTTAAACATGTTTTATCATCTAAATTCCTCAAATCGAACTAGGGTTTCAATCTTCATTCGGTAATTAAAAGACCCTAAAGATGTTGTTTTTGCAATTAAGCGAACCCACAGATTCGCAGATCCCTGATTAGATAAACCACTATGCATTTGTGTTAAATCCTTGCCGGAACTGTTGGATTTGGGACGGGTTCGATCGTGGATGGTTAGAGAAGAAGATCACGCTGAACTTGTATGATAAAACCAATTGGAACCGGGTTTGTATGCGATACCCTAGAGGGCGGGACTGGTTAAAGCTGTGTGCGTGTGTGGGAGAGACTCAGGTTCAAGACCGGGCTCCCACATTTATTTTTGGAGGCACTTTTTTAATTATATTTAATTATTAAAAATCAAACCTTATATTATTATATTATTATATTAAGAGTTTTAACCCGAAAAACAACCCGTAGGCTCAGGTTTGGTTTCATAACCTATTTTTATTATTATTATCCCCACATTTAAATAATATGTTTATATTATTTTTAACCCGTAACTCTCACTATTAAATTATATATATTTGTATATTATTTCATCTCGTTAAAATACTTTGTGTGACGTTTTAACTAAAAATAATATAATAGTTTATATTATTTACTCTCGTTTATACCCTTGATTATAAATAATATATTTAATATTTTCCACACAATGATTAATTAGTTAATCCGACAAACCTAAAAGTAAAGTATTAAATTATATTGTTTTCCTAATCTTTGTAAACGACTCGTACGTACGAATATATGTGTTTGTTTAATTATTATTATTTATTAACATACGACACGTAACGCTTTTCCCTTAACGATCATAATAAAAATTTATATAATTCCGTAGACACGTTCGTCTACTCTTAAATCCTTAGAAAGCGTTAAGATGTTCTAATTTCCGTGTCATCGTCACAAATTCCAACTTGTTCCTAATTTATGTGTTTATAATTTTAGGGCATTCGTAAGTCTTTTGAGACTTACACTCGTGGTTCCAACTTATCTCTTGTGTGATACTGCCTACGCTATTCAGGTGAGTTTTCACGGCCCCTTTTACTGTTTTAAACTCGGGGAGAAAACATGTTGTAAATGCTTTTTGATTTTTGTAATTCATATATGGTATCACTTGTATGACTATGCGTATACATTATCCTTTAAGTCCTCACATCGGACCGTTAATATGAACATAGCGAGGTAATTTGAGTAGTACTACTGGGTTTGACAAACCTCACCCGCGTTAGTCATGCTAACTCGATTGGAGGTCGAACGGGTGCAATATTGACCTAATCATGCACCGTGATGGTGGGAGGCATATAAACAGTCAGTTGTCGGTTTCGATTGCATTAGTTAACATGTTTATGGGTTAGATACCTATTGATTTATATATTGAATGTACATTAATCTGTTAAACGCTTCTATAAATTGAAACCTGTGAACTCACCAACCTCGTGTTGACATTTTCTTACATGTTTTTTCTCAGGTCACTTAAGATAAGGCACAGGTGCACACAATAGGACATGCATGGAAATTCTGCCTTTGATTTATGTTTTATTAAACTGTTTGGACTATTTTAAATTTGTGTTTGGTTTGGAATTTTGGACTATTCTTTTGGGCGCGTGTGTTTTGCGTATTTACTTTCTTTACGCTTCCCCATTAACTCTGATTGATATGATAATTTTCATTTGAGTCCCATGTAGAGTCGTTCAATGTAACTAATGTCTGAGATCCTGGTTCGTCACTTCCCAAATGGTCAAACTCCGTTAGTTGAAATTTGGAGGTGTGACAGATTGGTATCAGAGCCAGGTTATAGAGAACTAGGAAAGCATACTAGACTATAACCTCACATATTAGTTACATGTCATAAATCTTGGATGTTTGGCACTTATATGTTATATTACAGGAACCTGTCGTTAACCCCACCACCATCACCTAAGGCACCAGGACACGATGCACCTATCTTATCATCCCTGGAGCCCAAAAGGCGCCGGACTAGTTCTAGTGATTATTCGGTTGATCAGGGTGAACTGAGTAGCGCGCAAGAAACGAATCCTGCTCGTAATTGGAATGCATACCCGCAAATGATCCAAAGGTGGATCGAGATGGGAAATGTTCCATCACCCTACTTTGGTTCCGCTTCCTCATTATCTACTTTACCTAGCTTGCCCTGCACTATGGAACAAGCTTTTGCAGCTTTCGTATTTTACATGTCTAGGGAGTTGAGCATTGTGAAAGATGCTACTGAAGAGATACCTGACATTCTGCAGCGAGAGACACAAATGGAGGAGAACAAGGTAGGAACTGAGCTTTTGACTGCTGAGCTAGCAGTGACGGATCAGGTCCATAACGTTTTGGTGGATCGGGTGACACATTTGGAGACGAGGGTGGACACCTCGGATTTTCAGATAGGAGGGATTCTAGAGAGAGTGGCTAATCTGGAAGGCCAGCTGCAAGTAGCAAATCATGCTGCCGAGGGACTTCAAGAAAAAGTGACTCACTTAGAAGCCCAACTGTAAGCAGCCTTATTTCCGGAAGACATTCCACTTTCGGACGACGAGGAAGAACCTTTCGAGGAGGAGCCCTTCGAGGATGAGCCCTTCGAGGATGAGCCCTTAGAGGAGGAGCCACCCGAGGAGGAACCGATGGAGATTGATGATGCTCAATCATACATTTCTTCCTATTTATTTTGTAGCCTTACAATTTATTTAATTTTCAAAATATTAGATGTTGTATTTCCTTACTTGTACGTAAATAATGTTTAATATGCGATATATTTCTCATTGTTTGTATTTGTGAATATGAAGAATCATGTCAGGAAGAGGACGTGGAGGTCGTGCTTGTGGCCGTGGTACCATCAACATGACAGCAGCTGAACTGGCGGCACTGATCAACGATAGTGTGGCTGAGGCTCTAGCAGCACAGAATGCTGCTAGTAAATGCTTTAACTATTGACTAATGAGGTCAATTCATTGCTTAAAGTGCTTTTCCTAAGCTCTATAATCCCAATCCTATGTTATTTCTAAATCCAGGCCAGCAAAACCTGCAGAATCAGCAACCAGCATGCATGTTCAAAGCATTTATGGACTGTAAGCCCCACGCCTTTAGTGGAGATGAAGGAGCTGTCGGACTGCTCCGTTGGTTCGAAAAGGTAGAATCGGTGATTGCCATGTGCAACTGCCCAGTGGCCAATCAGGTCAAGTTCACCACTAGTACTTTGGAGGGCCCGGCTCTCACGTGGTGGAACGCTTGATAAGTAACCAAAGTTTCATGCATTAAAGGGTGCTATATGTTATATTTATGCAAATTAATATGGGGAATACAAAGATTTTGTGTAGCTATGCATGTGCAGGTGTTGGAAGCTTAATGTACGATTTTAGAAGATATTATACGAGATGCAAGAGTTAGATGGAAGACGGAGGAAACGGAGCAAAAGAGCAGGATCCAGCGTAGGCCTACGCCACCTGGCATAATCCTATGCCGCCCATCGTAAGCCTACGCCGCCCAGCGTAGGCATACGCCTAACTACTGCCTTCACAACATGTTTCAGGGAGCTGGCGTAAGCTTACACCACACCAGCGTAAGCTTAAGCTGGTTACGTTTCAGATGCGGATTTTTAGTGAGACAGCCGATTTTCAGTGTTTAATTGGGGTTTTCTTCCCCAAATTCGAAATCAACTTTTTCTACACAGTTCTTAGGCGTTTTTGGGTGTGCTTGGAGGCTAGGAAACATATTCTTGAAGATTGGTATCAAGAAATTGAAGAATCAAAGACGAATTCCACAACCATGAGTGGCTAATCCACCGGTAATCATTCCCTGGTGGATTGTTTGTAAGTTTTTAGGGTTTTATCATGTGCTAGTGTTGAGAAACAATTCTTGTAATCGTTTGGTTTGAAATACTTGAATCTTTGTGTTTAGTATGGTTATGAACTTACGGGAGTCGATAAATTCTTGCACCATTGACCCCGTTAGATGATAATTGCTATGAACTTTGATTTGTGTTGAATCTATTGATTAATCTAATTCTATATTGCATACATTTTTCTCGATTTCATTCGTGAATATTGTTTTACACTATTTGCCGATGATGTATGAATGTTGATGTTCTTGGTTAGATTTGGTTAATTTGATTTGGATAACCATTTGATTGTTTGAACTCATATGTTGGTGTGATAATCCCTAATTACTTGTGAACATGAAACCCGGGTGTGATTCCTTTTTAATTATTGTTTACAACTTAAACCGTTTATTTGCTACTTGATTACTCGTGATCGTTTTGCTAGTTGATAATCATTGCGTGTTGGATTTGTTAATTTTACCTCAATCATCGCTTGTGTTTGGTCTGAAAGACCCGTTGCAACTTCATAAATCACATTGTTAATTGAAGTTAAGCACCGACCACAAACTCTTCGTGGTTCGACACCCTTCTTACCCTAACTAGTTTAAGGTGATTAGGACACTCTAATTCTTTATCTTTAACCGGTCCCTTCGACACCGATCAAATTTTGGCGCCGTTGCCGGGGAGTGTGTGCGCTTGGTGTTTTATTTTAATTAATTCGTGTGACTATTTGTTACTTATTTTGTTTGGTTAATCTTCTTCTATTTTTGTGTTACGCGTGGTGTTTGTTTATGTTTGCAGGTGACAGATTAGTGCATGCGTACCCGTTCATCCGGGAGGACTTCACCGCTTGTTTTTGAACCAGATATTGAGAAGATAGCAAGGCAAAACCGAACCCAACAACAAAATCTACAACCTATTTCATCAGAACCATCATCTATGGATGGTCGAAGCAGTCATTCCGGATCTAGCATGAGAAACTGTGGCCCAACTCCAAACAGAGGCCCTATCCCTAACCGCCCACTAACTCCACCTCACCGAACCCCAACCCCATCTATACCTATCAATAACAACCAACCCCGTGGGTAGGGTCCAGTTCAATAAAACCAACCCGTTAACATCCGAACCAATCCCACGTACCAAGGACGAAGGGGACCACAACAAAATCAAACCCCTCCTGGAAACATCTTTGGAGCTCAACCAAGAAACAAAAATGAGAACGATGGTTGGGAGGATGACGATGGTGAATACTTTGGGTATGATGATAATGAAGATATTGGGAATGGTGATGGGTTTGGAGATTACGAATATGAAGATGGTGAGAGGAGTCAATTTGGAGAATATAACGAGGGGTAAGGCTTTGGAGAGGAAGAAGAGGTGAATTATGTTCACAAAAGGGTAAGACAACCAATGGGTCGAACAGGTAGACCAAGGAGATTTGGATATCCTCCTAGACAAGAAGGGAGGAGAGTTAATGGGGGCTATAACAATGAAAACCGAAGACAACCGGTAGCCCCTATGGGTGGAGTTAATGGTCGCTTTCGACCGGCTATTTCGGAGAATGCTTCTCCAATTGTTCCACCAATTCCCGGAATGAGGAGGTTCAAGTCAAGACCGAATTACATCAACTTCCTTCCATATTTTCATGGCATGGTTACCGAAGAACCATACACCCATTTAATCAAGTTTGCCGCCATCTGTAGCACAATTAGAGATGAGAACTTCGATCAAAGCGAGGTCAAACATAGACTTTTCCAGTTTTCCCTAAAGGATCGAGCAAAGCAATGGTTCATCACATTGCCGGCTAATAGCATCCACACATGGGATGAAATGTAATAAGTTTTCTTGGATGAGTACTATTAGTTTGCAAAGACGAATGACTCCCGAATTGAGATTCGGACCTTTCAATAACAAACGGGTGAACCTCTACATGAAGCCTTTACACGCTTCAAAGAGTTGTTGAGGAAATGCCCCCACCATCAAATCGAGTTGTGGGAACTAGTGAAGTGTTTTGTGGATGGTTTGACTCAAGAGGAGAGGAAGTATTTGAAGTCCACAAGTAATGGGACATTGTTGTCTAATCCCGAAGAAGATGATTGGGATTTCTTAGAAAGGATGAGCCAAATTTCTAAAGCCGAGTCATCGGCTAGCCGAAGAGCTAAACACGTAATTTCTAAGTCCGTCCCGGATTATGAAATGAAAGAGAGGTTAGCATCTATGGAGAGAGAACTGGCATTGTTGAGAAAAGGTGAAAAGAAAGAAGTAGCGGGAGTAAAAGTTCGATTCGACGTTTGTGAAGATTTGGAGATTTAGGCCACAAAACAATAGAATGCCCATTTCAAGAAGGGGGACAAGAAGAGGTGAATCAAGTGTATGGTGAGAGGAAGCAATATGACATGAACTCGAACAACTATCATCCTGGGTTGAGAAACCATCCCAACTTCAAGTATGGGAACGCGGTAAACCAAATGAACCCTAACTTTCAAGGTGTGAATCAAAACAATTCGCCAACCTCATATCAACCGCGTCAACAAGGAAACTACAATTCGGGTAGTTATCAAAGGGACTCTTATAACGATAACCAGAACACAAATTACCCCCCAAGGAATTACAATCAAGATCATCAACAACAAAATGGGTCATCAGGGGGTGATGATGCGGTTAGCTCAAAGTTGGATGCATTATTGGAGATGATGAAAGAATCAAAGAAGGAGAGTGAAGTGAGAGACAAGTCTTTTGTGGCATTGGAAAGACAAGTGGGGCAAATGGCCGAAGAAATATCTATGCTAAAGCAAGGTGGGGGGAGGCTATCTAGTAACACTACATTAAACCCGCAACATCAAGGATCGAGTTAAACCAATGCAAATGTAAGTAAAGTTATGGTTCTTCGTAATGGTAAGGTTATCGATAATAAAGTTGAGTCTCCACCACAATTGGTTGAAGTGGTGGTGGAGGATGTTATTCAGGGTGAGGAAAGTGAAGGCGAAGCGGAATTTGTTAATGATAAAAAACCAATTACTCAAAATCTTGAAAAAATTAAACCGGTTCTTAGAGATGAGTCACCTATTGCTAAAGGAAAGAATATGACGGGTGATTCCGTCTCTTACCCAGAGGCATTAGTTGAACCATTTAAAGCAAAAATGGTAAATAAAAGAGGACCACAACAAGAAGAAATGTGGGAGATGTTTAGACAGGTCAAAATTAACATACCTCTTTTGGATGCCATTAAACAAATTCTAGCTTACGCAAAGTACTTGAAAGAATTGTGTACACAAAAGCGGAATCATAAATTCCCAAAGAAACTTGATGTAACCGCTAATGTAAATGCTATTCTATCGGGTGCTCTTCCACCTAAACTACAAGATCCACCGCTCATTTAAAGCTATTCTATCGGGTGCTCTTCCACCTAAACTACAAAAGCGGAATCATAAATTCCCAAAGAAACTTATATCTATTCAAGTAGGTGATTTCAAAATAAAAAGGGCACTCCTAGATCTTGGAGCTAGTGTTAGTATTCTTCCAGGGAGCCTTTATAATAAATATGATTTTGGCTCTCTTAGGAAGGCCGACACTACCGTGGTTTTGGCTGACATAACTCCTAAGCTCCCCCAAGGAATATTGACTGATGTTATTGTGAAGGTGGAAGAGTTTTATTTCCCAGTGGACTTTCTAGTGTTGGATTATGTCTCTTCCGATAGAACAAAACAACCGACGGTTATCCTTGGTCGGCCATTTCTGGCAACCACAAATGCCCAAATTAATTGCCGAAGTGGAACGGTTGGCATGACATTTGGGAACCGAAAGTCGAGATTAAATGTTTTTTCACATATATCTAACTCTCTGGTCAACGATGAGTGCTTTATGGCGGACATTGTTGACGGGTACATTCCTCTTTGCGATGTTATTGTAAACGAGGATGGCACCACAGAGACATGCTTTTCATGTGACAGGTTATAGGTTGAGACAAGCAGGGAACTCGAAGAAGAAGAAAAACGGCTTGAAGCAATGGCAATTAAGAATGGGAGACCACCGTGGACTCACCAAGTGGAAAGCTTGCCGGAACACATTGACAAAAAGCTGAAGCCATCTTTGGAGCAACCCCCAAAGGTCGAGTTGAAGGAGTTGCCAAAGAACCTCAAGTATGCTTTTGTAGGAGAAGACGACACCCTCCCGATAATCATTGCATCAACTTTAACAAAGGAACAAGAGGAGGCTGTGATGAAGGTGTTAGCCGCACATAAGGCGGCAATTGGGTGGAGTATTGCTGATTTGAAGGGTATTAGTCCCTCGATGGTTATGCACAAGATTGTCACAGATCAAGTTATTGCACCATCTCACGATGCACAAAGGTGGTTAAATCCAAATATGCGGGAAGTTGTAAAGAAGGAAGTGCTCAAATGGTTGAACGCCGGCATCGTTTACCCAATTTCTGAGAGTACATGGGTGAGTCCAACACAAACCGTGCCCAAAAAGGCGGGCATTCAAGTCATCAAGAACGACTCAGGTGAGGAAGTAGCCACTCGGCCGGTAACCGGGTGGCAGATTTGTATCGATTACAAGAAATTAAATGCAGCTACTTCAAAAGATCATTTCCCATTACCGTTCATTGAACAAATTGTGGAAAAACTCGCAGGTCAGACATATTACTGTTTTCTTGATGGTTATTCGGGTTACAACCAAATTGCTATACATCCTGAGGATCAACATAAGACAAAATTTACTTGTCCATATGGTACTTTCGCATTTAGGCGAATGCCGTTTGGACTATGTAATGCCCTCGCCACCTTCTAAAGGTGTATGATGAGTATCTTTTCAGATATGGTGGGCGAGTCTTTGGAGATTTTTATGGATGATTTTTCCATTTTTGGTACATCTTTTGATTTATGTTTGAACCAATTGGAAAAAGTTTTAAAAAGGTGTGTTGAAACAAATTTGGTCTTGAGTTGGGAAAAGAGTCATTTTATGGTCCAAGAAGGGATAGTTTTGGGTCATGTGATTTCGAATCGAGGGATTGAGGTAGATCATGTGAAAGTTCAAGTTATATCTACTTTGCCTCATCCCACGAATGTTAAAAGGCATTAGATCATTTTTGGGGCATGCGGGGTTTTATAGGAGGTTTATTAAGGGTTTTATCTCAATCACGAAACCATTATGTAACTTACTTTTAAAAGATGCGCCGTTTGTTTTTGATGATGAGTGTATTCATGCTTTAACATTTTGAAACAAAAATTGGTGGGGGCCCCAATCTTACAATCACCAAATTGGTCACTTCCTTTTGAAATCATGTGTGATGCTAGTGACTATGTGGTTGGGGCCGTGTTGGGACAACGGGTTGAGAAGAAACCCGTTGCCATATATTATGCAAGTAAAACTCTTTCGGATGCTCAACTGAATTATATCACAACCGAAAAAGAATTATTCGCAGTAGTATATGCGTTAGACAAGTTTAGGTCCTATATATGGGGAAGCAAAATTATTATCTATTCTGATCACAGTGCTGTCAGGTACCTCATGGAGAAAAAGGATGCTAAACCAAGACTCATAAGGTGGATCTTGTTGTTGCAAGAATTTGATGTGGGGATCCGTGATAAAAAGGGGAGTGAGAACGTAGTAGCCGACCACTTATCAAGGATCATGGTTGAGGATGAAGATTCCACGACAATGATAAATGAATCATTCCCTGATGAGTATATTATGTCTGTTTCATCTGTACCTTGGTTTGCTAATATTATAATTTTTTTGGCGACAGGTGCAATCCCGAGTCATTGGGTAAAGAAGAAGAAGGCCCATTTTCTATCCCAAGTAAAGCAATACATTTGGGAAGAACCAGATTTATTTAAAGTGGGAACGGATCAAATGATTAGATGATGTGTTCCCAATGAAGAAATTCCAAGTGTGATAGAACATGTGCACTCTTATGCATGTGGAGGCCATTTCAGTGGCCAAAAGACAGGACACAAAATTCTTTCATGTGGTCTTTTCTGGCCAACTTTGTTTAAGGATGCGTTTGAGTTTGCGAAACATTGCATTAAATGTCAACAATTAGGGAGCATCTCCAAAAGAGACGAAATACCCATGAAACCGATTCTCATCCTTGACATCTTTGATGTTTGGGGAATTAATTTCATGGGACCCTTCGCAAACTCTTTTGGCAATTTGTATATCTTGGTGGCGGTCGACTATGTATCTAAATTTGTCGAGGCGATAGCCACTAAGACGAATGACCATACCGTGGCGTGTAACTTTGTCCAAACAAACATTTTCTCGAGATTTGGTATCCTCCGTGTCATTATAAGTGATGGGGGATCTCATTTCAAAAGCTTTAAATTTGGCAAATTACTAAAACGGTATGGCGTGGATCATAGAATAGCAAATCCCTACCACCCACAAACAAGCGGACAAGTGGAAGTGTCTAATAGGCAAATAAAAGATATTTTACAAAAACCGCCCGACGAACCGAAAGGATTGGTCAACCAAATTGACTGATGCTTTATGGGCTTACCGAACGGCTTATAAAACCCCTATTGGCACGACCCCGTACCGGTTGGTTTATGGAAAAGATTGTCATTTACCAGTAGAGTTAGCTCACCTGGCGTTTTGGGCTATCAAAGAGGTTAATGTGGATTATGATATTGCAGGAAAAGAAAGGAAGTTAAGTCTAAATGAATTGGAAGAATTGAGAAATGAGGCATATGATTGTGCATCCGCTTACAAGTACAAAATGAAGGCGGTTCATGATGCCAAGCTTCGGAAGAAGGAGTTTGAAGTGGGTCAAAGAGTCTGGCTTTATAATTCAAGGCTGAAGTTCTTTCCAGGAAAATTGAAAAGAAAGTGGTCGGGACCATTTTTGATCACACGAGTTGGCAACTATGGAGATATAGAGATTGAAGATTGTGACGATCACTTGAGGCAAGTTGTGAATGGTCACCGATTAAAGACATACCTCGAACTCAACGAGATCAATGGGCCAACAAACCAAGTAGAAGCATTCTTATTGAGCTTGATGACGAATGAACAGGAGTAACACCATGAAGAAGTGTCGGGCTGAGGACAATAAACTTAGCGCTAACCGGGAGGCAACCCGGCTTATGTGATGTTTTTAAGTAAATTATGTTTTATTATTTTTCTTCGTTTAGCTAATTTTAGTTTAATTTTGTTCAAGAATCAAAGGAAGGCGGAAAGTATGAGGTTACAGTGGATGTCGGTGTTTCAGGGACGAAATACATTCAAGTGGGGAGCTGGAAAAAGAACCATCAGCAAGGCAGCGTAAGGCTACGCTGACACAGCGTAAGCCTACGCCGAAGTTAAGTTACAAACAAAACCATCAGCAAGGCAGCGTAAGGCTACGCTGACACAGCGTAAGCCTACACCGAAGTTAAGTTATAAACAGAACCATCAGCAAGGCAGCGTAAGGCTACGCTGACACAGCGTAAGCCTACGCCGACACAGCGTAAGCCTACGCCGAAGTTAAGTTACAAACAGAACCATCAGCAAGGTAGCGTAAGGCTACGCTGACACAGCGTAAGCCTACGCCGAAGTTAAGTTACAAACAGAACCATCAGCAAGGCAGCGTAAGGCTACGCCGCGTAAAAGAGTTTTCCGACAGCAGGTAAGTCCGAAAAAAAAATTAAAAAATAAAAGTATTATAAAAACGTTTTTTTTTCCTCTTTCCTCATTTTCACCTACCTTTCATCCTTCTACTCCATCTTCTTCTCTAAAAAACCTCCATTCATCTTCTCCCTTCCTTAATCTACCATCTTTTCATAAAAATCAAAAATTGGTTGAGGATTTTTGCATAACTTTGCAAGAGGAGTAAACCCTACCAAGCGGAATTCAACGAATCAACCATATTTGAGGGACCCAAAATTCTAGGGTTTCGTAATTTTTGGGGCTTTTGTGTGTAGTGAAAGGAATAATCGTCACCCTTTTAGATTTCATCATCTAAACCCAAAAGGTACGTTTGTATTACAATTCGTGATTATTTGAAGGTATATTTTCAATTAAGAATTGATGTTACATTGTAGTTGATTTGTGTACTTTGGGAGGGATGATTTAAGTTAATTCGTAGATTGAATGATGCCATTGTTGAAGCATTGGAAATAATTGTGTTAGTGACTAATTGAATAGGACTTGATTAAGATTTTGGAAGAAATTTTGAAATTTTAAAACAACATGTAAACTTGTTTTGATGAAAATAGCAGAAATTTTGTTTTCACATGATAAAAAGTTAATATGGAGTGAATTCAATTAGCAATATTAATGAAGAATTGCTACAAGTTTGATTCTTGGTGAATTCTTTAATTTATGCGTGCTTGGTGAAATTGTAGGAACAATGGTCAGAATGAAAGTGTCTCACAAGGGTAAAGAAAAAGTGCGTGAGTCATCATCACGGAGTAGGTCAAAGAGGGCACGAAACACTGTTGTTGTGCATGAAAGAAGTGAGGAAGAGAGTGCCCATGAATCTGAAGAGGAACTTGGACCCACAACATGGAAGAAACCTGTGAGATTATCATCTTTCCCATATCCGCAGCAGAAGGATTTATATATGGACAAGGTGAAAAACCCGGCTGGTGGATTTGAATCATTATTTGCATGTGAAAAGCAGATCCATGAGCCGGATTTCGAGAGATATGGAGTTGTTAACTATTTTCGACGGCTTGGTTGGGAAGAGAGTCTTGCTTTCCATTATGATGGAATTGATGATGTGTATGGTGAAGCAATTCTAGAGTGGATGGCGACCCTTCAGCGAATTGAAGGAAATAACCCGCCTCAAACGACAATTTTGAGGGGTACCGTGAATAGGAAACAAGCAAACCTGTCATTTCAGAATATTGACAAGATTGCCCACTTTGACTCTGGAGCAGAGAATAATGAACCTTATGAATATATTTCTAATGATAAGTTGAAGGCTCACGTGATCCAGGAAACAATGTGGGAAAACATGATAAGAACCCTTTTTGTGGTGGATGAAGTTTGTGATATATACCGGTTAGTTTTGAGAATAGATATGTTGAAGCCCAAGTTGTTATTGATATTTGTAACATTGAACGTGGTCCCGAGAACGGGGGATAAGACCAAGGTGCGTTTTTATGAAGTTATGGTTCTACATGCACTATTGGCGGGTTCCCCAGTTATGTCATCTAAACATTTGATCATGTGGAATATTTGGGAATCACGTGAAGAAAGAGAAAGGATGGTTATTCCTCATTGTCGGTTGTTATCAAAGTTCCTTAAATGGGCAAAGTTTTTGCCACGAAGACCGACGGTGCTAAAAATTAAGCATAAACCTTACACCATAAAATCTTTGCAACAAGGAAGTTGGCGATATGAGTTGACAACAAGAACTCATGTGTTGACTGATACCACCACTGCTAGGTTTTTAGAGGAATTGAGAAGTGATGTGTCGGAGGAGGAAGAAATGAACTTGGAAGATGAAGATATTGATCCCACAGGACCAAATATAGGGACAAGTGGTGCAGGTTATGGGTTCGAGCACGGATTTGGGTATGGTGCTGATTACAATCAACCCTTCACGTAAGTAACAGAGCAGGCTAGCCCGACAACTTATCCTAGTTTGATAGGCAAACACAGAATCTGGAGGAAGATAGGAGATTTAGAAGGGGGATGATGTGGGCCCAAGAGGAGGAAATAAACAGGAATTTTAGGGACAACGAAGAAGTGTGCCACTACAATGATTACCATCAGGGCGTACCATATTCTTCACATCCAGCCCCTACTGATTGGGAAGCTTTGAATCCTTACGACATGGGTGATACATACCAGCGCTACCCACAGAGTCATCGTTCTGAATGGGTGGCGCCGTAACCGACGTCGGATGTAAGTGGGCAAGGCGCAAGTGGAGAGGCTCAAGGAGGTCTGAATAATATGAGAGATATGACTCGATCATTATATGAGTCAGTTTTTGGTCAACCGTTACAGCAGGAGCCATATGATGCTAGGCCGGAAGCATACTGGCCTTACAAGTCAGGCAATGATGATGCCGATGATGATGAGGAGGAAGATGACGATGAGGAGGAGGAAGATGATGATGAGGAACAGAACAGTCAGGACAACTTTGCCTCATGTTGTTGAGCATGTCGAACAGGTCCACGTACTTTTACTTCTTTCTTGCAAAAATTTGAACTACTTTATTAATTGTTTTGGTGTGCTTTGTGTGTTTTAGGTTGTTTTGTTATTTTGTTTTGTGTTTGTTTTGGTGAGAACTTGGGTGATGCTTGGGTTGATGTTTATGGTTTGAGAATTTACTTCTGGAATTTTGGAGGTTGAGTGTTAGATTTGTTTGGCACCCACTAACCGCACTTTTATATTTCAAATCTATCTAAATTGGGACAATGTAAGGTTCAAGTGTGGGGATGTGGGAAATCTTGGAAACCATACAATTTTTTTGATAATTGTTTTACAAAGTGTTTGGTAGAGGTCTTTGGTCATGGTTAATTCACTAAGTACTTGATTAAGTCTTTCCAACAAATAAAAAAAAAATTGGAAAAGTTGAATTCGGGAGTAACAAAATTGAAGGTGACGGTTTGCATGCACATGTCGGTAACCTATTTTCCACCGTTTTTGTGAGATTTTGAGCCAAATTGATATATATGTTCTCTTATTAGAGTGGTTGGCCACTTTGTTTCAAATTTTTGAACTTGCATAATGTTGATACATGTCGAGACCTTGAACCAATTGATTGCACAAAATGATAAAGGCACTAGGAGAAACCGTTTTTATTTTTAGCCATTTTTATACCTTTACCCGTTAATATCCACTAGATGCCCATTATGAGCCTATACCTTTTTCCTTTTGACAAAACCCATAACATTAACATATTCACCTTTTTAGCCTTTTATTTTTAAACCCGTGAGTTGGAATTCAATTAACTTAGATTGTTGTAGTTGCGGTTGCAATTGAAAAAAAAATTAAATGAAAAAGAAATACAAAAATAGTATTGGGTCAAAATTTGCCCAAAGGTTTTGAGTATTAGTTTGAGCTACAGTAAAAGATGTTATTGGGTCAGTTTAACTCAAGTTTCATTTGATAGTTTGAAGAAAATAAGAGCTTTAGTGTTGATGGGTCATTTATACCCATAGTAGAGATTTGAAAGTTTTAGATTGATTTGTAGTTTCATTAGTTGAATTCCACTCACCTTTAGCCACTTTAAAAATCCTTATCCATACCCGTAACCCTAGCCTACATTACAACCCTTAAAAGACCTTTTGATTTGTGCTTTTTGGTTGTGTTAGTAGGTGGAGATGTGATCAATATGCAAGCCTATGATAATGTGGTTCATTGTTTGGTTTCGAGTGAAAAATACTAGCACGTCATCTCTAGTCCACATATGAAGCCGAGTGGAGTGATTGATTGTGAGGGGTGTATGCATGCAAAGCCATAACTGGATGTGATTTAAGCCCGTTCAAGTGTTTCCTTTTGTTTAAAAAGTTATCGATTGTTTGTTGGATTGTAAATCTATTGAGAGTATAATTCTTATAAATTTTGCATGACTTTGGACCTTAACATACGTTTAGTGAAAACAATTATTGGAGAATTTGTAATGTGAATTTAAAGCAAAAGACTTTACTTGAGAGCAAGCACAACTCATGTGTGGGGATGTGATAAGTAACCAAAGTTTCATGCATTAAAGGGTGCTATATGTTATATTTATGCAAATTAATATAGGGGAATACAAAGATTTTGTGTAGCTATGCATGTGCAGGTGTTGGAAGCTTAATGTACGATTTTAGAAGATATTATACGAGATGCAAGAGTTAGATGGAAGACGGAGGAAACGGGCCAAAAGAGTAGGATCCAGCGTAGGCCTACGCCACCTGGCGTAATCCTACGCCGCCCAGCGTAAGCCTACGCCGCCCAGCGTAGGCCTACGCCTAACTACTGCCTTCACAACATGTTTCAGGGAGCTGGCGTAAGCTTACGCCACACCAGCGTAAGCATACGCCACACCAGCGTAAGCTTACGCTGGTTACGTTTCAGACGCGGATTTTTAGTGAAACAGCCGATTTTCAGTGTTTAATTGGGGTTTTCTTCCCTAAATTCGAAATCATCTTTTTCTACACAGTTCTTGGGCGTTTTTGGGTGTGCTTGGAGGCTAGGAAACATATTCTTGAAGATTGGTATCAAGAAATTGAAGAATCGAAGATGAATTCCATAACCATGAGCGGCTAATCCACCGGTAATCATTCCCTGTTGGATTGTTTGTAAGTTTTTAGGGTTTTATCATGTGCTAGTGTTGAGAAACAATTCTTGTAATCGTTTGGTTTGAAATACTTGAATCTTTGTGTTTAGTATGGTTATGAACTTACGGGAGTCGATAAATTCTTGCACCATTGACCCCGTTAGATTATAATTGCTATGAACTTTGATTTGTGTTGAATCTATTGATTAATCTAATTCTATATTGCATACATTTTTCTCGATTTCATTCGTGAATATTGTTTTACACTATTTGCCGATGATGTATGAATGTTGATGTTCTTGGTTAGATTTGGTTAATTTGATTTGGATAACCATTTGATTGTTTGAACTCATATGTTGGTGTGATAATCCCTAATTACTTGTGAACATGAAACCCGGGTGTGATTCCTTTTTAATTATTGTTTACAACTTAAACCGTTTATTTGCTACTTGATTACTCGTGATCGTTTTGCTAGTTGATAATCATTGCGTGTTGGATTTGTTAATTTTACCTCAATCATCGCTTGTGTTTGGTCTGAAAGACCCGTTGCAACTTCATAAATCACATTGTTAATTGAAGTTAAGCACCGACCACAAACTCTTCGTGGTTCGACACCCTTCTTACCCTAACTAGTTTAAGGTGATTAGGACACTCTAATTCTTTATCTTTGACCGGTCCCTTCGACACCGATCAACGCTCAGGTCCAGATGTTGGGTCTGGCCATGGCAAATGGACTCTCGTGGGAGGAGTTTAAGACGATGATGAACGAGGAGTACTGTCCTCGTGATGAAATGCAGAAGTTGGAAGGTGAATTTTAGAACCTGAAAATGGAAGGTTCTGAAATTGAGCTGTATACCACACGCTCCCATGAGCTCGCTACCATGTGCCCACATATGGCGACTCCAGATTACAAGAGATTTGAACTGTATATTGGAGGTCTAGTGCCTCAGATTCAATGTATGGTTACTTCGTCCAACCTTACTACCATCCAGAAGACGATCAGACTGGCTCACAAGCTAACCGATCAGGCGATGACTCAAGGGACTTTACCCCCGAGAGGTTCAGTCTCTAAATCCACCGACAATCATAAACGCAAGTTTGATCACCTACTCCAACTCTCACCCTCACTCCAAAGGACCTCAGTTCAATCAACCCCAGCAGCAGCAGCGAAAGTTTGAGACTGCTAAGAATTTCAATCAGACGACCGTCCCAGGTCAAAATCAAGGTAGTTATGCGGGGAGAGCCCCCAAGTGCAACAAGTGCAATTACCACCATGTCGGTGCTTGTAACCGTTGTCAACGGTGTGGCAAGATGGGTCACGCTGCAAACGATTGTAGAGTGGATCTTCAGAATAAGCAACGGTTCCAACCGCAAGGGTCCAGAAGGGGATGTTTTCAATGCGGTAAGGAGGGACATATTCAGAGGGATTGTCCTCATTTGAAGAGGGGTGGTAATGGAAATGGGAATGGAAATGTTAATGGTAACGGCAATAACCAGAGTAACAATGGTAACGGTAACAACAATCAAGGCAACAACAATGGTGGCAATAATGTCAATAATGGAGGGAATGGTGTGAAAGGACGAGCTTTCATGCTAGGATCTGGAGAAGCTCGTTATGATCATAATGTGGTCACCGGTAAGTTTCTCTTAAATAATTACTTTGCTTCTGCCTTTTTGACACTGGTGCTGATAGGAGTTTTATATCTAGAAAACTTAGTGATATGATAAAAGGAACTCCAACTCTGTTAGAAGCTAAGTATATAATAGAGATAGCTGATGGCTAAATAATTGAAGCAACCCACATTCTTAAGGGTTGTAAGCTTGAACTAGCTAGTCATAAACTTGATATCGACCTTATGCCGGTAACACTTGGTAGTTTTGATGTAATTGTCGGCATGGATTGGTTATCTAAAAACAAAGCTGAAATCATCTGTCGAGAGAAAATTGTTCGAATTCCTCTCCCGAGTGGAGAAACCCTTTCCGTTCAGGGTGAAAAGGTTGGAGAAGTCATGGGCATCATATCCTTTTATGTAAGCACAAAAATGCCTTCGAAAAGGGCATACTGCTATTTTGGCTCTCGTTGCTGAGCAGCCCTCAGAAGAGAAGAAGATTGATGATATTCCCATCGTTCGTGATTTTCTAAAAGTATTTCCCGAAGATTTTCCTGGTCTGCCACCATACCGCCAAGTTGAATTTCAAATCGATCTAGCACCCGGAGCGGCACCGATCGCTCGGGCACCTTATACACTGGCACCTAGTGAATTGAAAGAGCTATCTACTCAGTTACAGGAATTGTTGGATAAAGGTTTCATCCGACCTAGCTCATCGCCATGGGGAGCTCCGGTCCTGTTTGTCAAAAAGAAGGACGGGACTTTCCGTATGTGTATCGACTACCGTGAACTGAATAAAGTCACAATCGAGAATCGTTATCCTTTGCCTCGCATAGATGATCTCTTTGATCAACTCCAAGGATCCAGTTTCTATTCCAAGATAGATCTTAGGTCCGGCTACCATCAATTGAGAGTACGAGATGAAGATATCTCTAAGACTGCTTTCAGGACAAGGTACGGCCACTATGAATTTATGGTCATGCCTTTCGGATTAACCAACGCACCTGCGGTATTCATGGACCTCATGAACCGTGTGTGTAAGCCTTACCTCGATCAATTTGTCATCGTTTTCATCGACAACATTCTCATTTATTCCAAGAACAAGGAGGAACACGAGGAACATCTACGTTTAATCCTGGAATTATATAAAAAGGAACATCTGTATGCTATGTTTTCCAAGTGTGAATTTTTGATCTGGGAAGTTCAATTCTTAGGACATGTGGTTATTGAGAAAGGAATACATGTTGATCCATCAAAGATAGAAGCCATCAAGAATTGGGCAGCACTGACGACCCCGACTGAGGTGCGACAATTTCTGGGATTGGCCTGTTATTACCGTCGATTCATCGAAGGATTTTCAAAAATTGCACAACCTCTCACTGCCTTAACTTAGAAGGGTAAAGCCTATAACTGGGGAGATAACCAAGAGTCAGCATTCCAACATCTTAAGCAGAAACTTTGCAGTGCACCTATCCTAGCTCTTTCGGAGGGTACGGATGATTTCGTGGTGTATTGCGACGCATCTATTCAGGGTTTGGGCTGTGTATTAATGCAACGAGAAAAGGTGATCGCATATGCTTCGCTTCAACTAAAGATTCACGAGAAAAACTACACCACTCATGATCTAGAGTTGGGAGCCGTAGTTTTCGCACTTAAGATATGGAGACACTACTTGTACGGTACCAAGTGCACCATCTACACCGATCACAAGAGTCTTCAGCATATCTTCGAGCAGAAAGAGCTGAACATGTTACAACGTCATTGGGTCGAGCTTCTGAATGATTATGACTGTGCGATCCGATATCATCCGGGTAAAGCTAACGTTGTAGTTGATGCCCTAAGTTGAAAGGAAACCAAGCCCAAACGAGTTCAAGCATTACAGCTTACTATTCACCCTGGATTACCTGACAAAATCCGTAGTGCTCAACTTGAAGCCCTGAAAGAGGAAAACCTACGGCTGGAAGGTACATGCGGTATGGAAGCACAACTCGCGGTCAAATCTGATGGTATTCGCTATTTCGCTGAACGAATATGGGTTCCAATATTCGGAAATTTAAGGGAACTAGTCATGGATGAGGCTCATAAATCTCGTTACTCTATTCATCCAGGTTCCGACAAGATGTATCATGACCTAAAGGTGTTATATTGGTGGCCAAAGATGAAGGCCGATATAGCCACCTATGTGAGCAAGTGCCTGACTTGCGCGAAGGTCAAAGTTGAATATCAAAAGCGTTCTGGTCTTATCCAACAACCAGCGATTCCTATGTGGAAATGGGAACAAATATCCATGGACTTTATCACAAAATTTCCACGAACTCCTACCGGATCTGATACCATTTGGGTAATCGTTGACCGCTTAACAAAGTCCGCTCACTTCTTAGCAATAAAGGAAACCGACAAAATGGACAACCTTACTCGTATTTATTTGAAAGAAGTAGTATCTCGGCACGGGGTGCCAATCTCTATCATTTCGGATCGTGATGCACGATTCACCTCTCGTTTCTGGCAATCGTTACATAAAGCTTTAGGCACGCGTCTAGATATGAGCACATCATACCATCGTCAAATTGATGGCCAAACAGAACGTACTATTCAAACTCTGGAGGACATGCTACGAGCTTGTGTGATTGATTTCGGTAACACCTGGGAGTCTCATCTACAGTTGGTGGAGTTCTCCTACAACAACAGTTATCACACTAGCATCAAGGCAACTCCATTTGAAGCACTATATGGACGGAAATGTCGTTCTCCTATTTGTTCGGCTGAAGTTGGGGATAGTCAACTTACAGGTCCTGAACTCATACTTGAAACTTCTGAGAAAATTGTTCAAATTAGAAACCGTATGACAGCAGCTCGTGATCGTCAAAAGAGCTATGCCGATAAGCGTCGTAAAACGTTAGAATTTCAAGTAGGGGATATGGCCTTATTAAAGTCTCACCTTGAAAGGGTGTCATTCGTTTTGGGAAACTAGGCAAATTGAATCCTCGTTATGTTGGACCATTTAAAATAGTGAAGAGAATTGGCCCAGTAGCGTATCAACTGGACCTACCTGAAGGACTTAGTAGTATACACAACGTCTTTCACGTCTCAAACTTGAAGAAATGTCTGGCAGACGAGTCAGTCGCGGTTCCTCTCCAGGAACTACACATTGATGAACAGTTACACTTCATCGAAGAACCTATGGAAATTATGGATAATGAAGTCAAAACGTTAAAACGCTGTAAAATCTCTATTGTTAGAGTCCGTTAGAACTCGAAACGCGGACCGGAATTCACTTGGGAGCGCGAGGATCAGATGATGCGCAAGTATCCTCATCTGTTCAAGCAATCCACTTCAAACTCTTAAGGTACTATTTTAATTTTCAGGGCGAAAATTCTTTCAACTAAGAGATGATGTGACATCCGGAAAAAAAAATTTCTTCATTATTTAATTTCCGGGACGAAAATTCTTTCAACGAGAGGATGATGTGACAATCCGGACTTTTCCTGAAAACTCTGTTAAAAATTCCGTTAAGTATTCCGTTAAATCCTAACCCAGTTCATCCAACCTAAAACTTCAGGGACTATTTCTGTCACATGTTTGATCTAAACATCAGGGACTAGTCTTGCCGAGTCCTAATACTCGAATTGTTGACTCCTAAAGTCAAATTCAACTCAAAAATCGATTATGTTTGACTTTAGAAAGTCAAACTCGCGGCTTTGATCTAAATTCAAATTCCATAACCAATTTCTATTCGAATTAATAACTGAATTATACGTTTATGTCATTTACTTTCATCATTAGAGCATTAAACCCCGTTAATGATTCGAATTAAACCCAATTATGCTCATTAAACCCGTAACCGTTGTCTTTATCATCATCGATTATCAAATTGAACAAATTCATGTATTACTCTCACAAATTGAACTCCTACACATGACAAACAAGACCTTGCGAAGCTTTTGCACATATCACATTCGCCGGAGACACAACCAAAGCCCCCGAGACTAAGCAATTCGAAGTCGGACCTGTGTTTGCTTGATCTCTATCAATTCGGCATTCATTTTGGTAATTGAACTTTCCCACACCTTCATTTTCATCCATATAACAGAAGCCCTAACCTATTAGAGGCTGATATCATGGAATTGATCATGAACCCGATTCTAGGGTTCATGAGAAACCAGTTTAATCGAACTCCATCTCAGGCTTTGTTTAAATTCAATTAATTAACACCATTAGCATCGCAATACCTTACCTATTGATAACCCTATGTTAATTTTAACAAACAACATTTAATTTTTCATAATCCGAATTCTAGGGTTCGTCCTTCTTCAATTTGGGGGTTTCGATCCTAGGGTTAATCAAAACAAAATTAACCTACATGGTTAGCTTCGTAATGACCTACTCTTTGAAAGCCCTCTATTAATTCAACCTTTTAATACCGAATTTATAATGATCTGGAAATTAGGGTTTGTTTATAATCTAATTTGGGGTTTTTGATCCTAATCACCACCTCGATCCAATTAAACTATATCAACAGTTTCGAAATTCTTCGGCGATCAAAAGCCCTTTGATTTACACATGTTTTATCATCTAAATTCCTTAAATCGAACCTGAATTCATAAACTAGGATTTCGAATCTTCATTCGGTAATTAAAAGACCCTTAAGATGTTGCTTTTGCAATTAAGCGAACCCACAGATTCGCAAATCCCTGATTAGATAAACCCCTATGCATTTGTGTTAAATCCTTGCTGGAACTGTTGGATTTGGGACGGGTTCGATCGTGGATGGTTGGAGAAGAAGATCACGCTGAACTTGTATGATAAAACCAATTAGAACCGGGTTTGAATGCGATACCCTAGCGGGCGGGACTGGTTAAAGCTGTGTGCGTGTGTGGGAGAGACCCGGGTTCCAGACCGGGCTCCTACATTTATTTTTGGAGGCACTTTTTAATTATATTTAATTATTAAAAATCAAACTTTCTATTATTATATTATTATATTAATAGTTTTAACCCGAAAAACAACCCGTAGGCTCGGGTTTGGTTTCATAACCTATTTTTATTATTATTATCCCCTCTTTTAAATAATATGTTTATATTGTTTTTAACCCGTAACTCCCACTATTAAATTATATATATTTGTATATTATTTCACCTCGTTAAAATACTTTGTGTGACGTTTAAACTAAAAATACTATAATAGTTTATATTATTTACTCTCGTTTATATCATTGATTAAAAATAATATATTTATTATTTTCCACACAATGATTAATTAGTTAATCCGACGAACCTAAAAATAATGTATTAAATTATATTATTTTCCTAATCTTTATAAACGAATCGTACGTACGAATATATGTGTTTGTTTAATTATTATTATTTATTAACATACGACACGTAACCCTTTTACCTTAATGATCATATTAAAATTTATATAATTCCGTAGACACGTTCGTCTACTCTTAAATCCTTAGAAAGCGTTAAGATGTTCTAATTTCCGTGTCGTCGTCACAAATCCCAACTTGTTCCTAATTTATGTGTTTATAATTTTAGGGCATTCGTAAGTCTTTTGAGACTTACTCGTGGTTCCAACTTATCTTTTGTGTGATACTGCCTATGGTATTCAAGTAAGTTTTCACGGCCCCTTTTACGGTTTTAAACTGGGGAAGAAAACATGTTGTAAATGTTTTTTGATTTTTGTAATTCATATATGGTATCACTTGTATGACTATGCGTATACATTATCCTTTAAGTCCTCACATCGGACCGTTAATATGAACATAGCGACGTAATTTGAGTAGTACTACTTGGTTTGACAAACCTCACCCGCGTTAGTCGCGCTAACTCGATTGGAGGTCGAACGGGTGCAATATTGATCTAATCATGCACCATGATGGTGGGAGGCATATAAACAGTCAGCTGTCGGTTTCGAGCGCATTAGTTAACATGTTTATGGGTTATCTATCTATTGATTTATATATTGAATGTACATTAATCTGTTAAACGCTTCTATAAATTGAAACCTGTGAACTCACCAACCTCGTGTTGACATTTTCTTACATGTTTTTCTCAGGTCGCTTAAGATAAAGCACATGTGCACACAATAGGACATGCATGGAAATTCACGTGAGTTTTCATGGCCCCTTTTACTGTTTTAAACTGGGGAAGAAAACATGTTGTATTTGCTTTTTGATTTTTTTAATTCATATATGGTATCACTTGTATGACTATGCGTATACATTATCCTTTAAGTCCTCACATCGGACCGTTAATATGAACATAGAGAGGTAATTTGAGTAGTACTACTAGGTTTGACAAACCTCACCCGCGTTAGTCGCGCTAACTCGATTGGAGGTCGAACGGGTGCAATATTGACCTAATCGTGCACCATGATGGTGGGAGGCATATAAACAGTCAGCTGTCGGTTTCGAGCGCATTAGTTAACATGTTTATGGGTTAGCTACCTATTGATTTATATATTGAATGTACATTAATCTGTTAAACGCTTCTATAAATTGAAACCTGTGAACTCACCAACCTCGTGTTGACATTTTCTTACATGTTTTACTTAGGTCGCTTAAGATAAGACACAGGTGCACACAATAGGACATGCATGGAAATTCTGCCTTTGATTTATGTTTTATTTAACTGTTTGGACTTTTTTAAATTTGTGTTTGGTTTTGACTTTTGGACTATTCTTTTGGGCGCGTGTGTTTTGCGCATTTACTTTCTTTACGCTTCCGCGTTAACTCTGATTGATATGATAATTTTCATTTGAGTCCCATGTAAAGTCGTTCAATGTAACTAATGTCTGAGATCCTGGTTCGTCACTTCCCAAACGATAAAACTCCGTTAGTTGAAATTTGGGGGTGTGACATTTCTTAATCATGTCAGGATCAGTTATTTTGCCTCCTATAAAGTTTTGATATGATGTCATAAATGAAGCAGTCATAGCCATCATATCATCTACAGCTTTAGGAGACATCTTTTGAGACCACGAATGATTGTCACACTTGGAATTTTTGGAACATCTAGAACTTGAAGCAACGAAACATGAACCTTCATTAAAAGAACTCTCCTTGTGACTTTCAGAAATATCTCTAGAAAACAATGTAACTCCAGATTTCTGTGTAGATGTACCTTTACCAAAATAAATGCTTGGATCCTAATAGACCGCATCCTTTTTTTGTTTATTCAAATCATATGATTGAATCTTTCCCATAAGATCTTCCAGACTCGGTTCATCAAATCCAAGCTGCTCTTTAATGACTATGGTATACATCTCAAAACAAGCTGGTAGAGCATCTAGAATTTTCTCAAGTACCTTCCTGTTCTTGTATGAATTATCATTGGTCACCATCTTACTCAAAATATGATAATACCTGGACATCAGTTCATCAATAGTTTCTCCATCAAAATGCTTAAACACACTAAACTGTTTTTTTAGCAACTCTCTCCTGCTCTATTTTATATCAGTACTCCCTCCACATCTCTTGGCTAACCCTTCCCAAAGATCACGCGAGGTAGTAAACTTCTTGAAAGTATGATATATATCTAAAGGTAGACACATTGACAAAGTAGTTAGTGCTTTCTTTTCTCTATCATACAAAAGCATCTCTTCAACTGTAAGAGCTAAAAATATTTTTGGAAAATCTGCTCTTCCCATATGAGAATGAATAGGATGTTTGTATCCTTCACTAATTGGAATCCACAAGCTCGTATCGCTAATGTTAACATAGTTCTCAAAACGACTTTTCCAGTTAGAGTAATCTTTTAAGTTCATTAGCCTCGGTGGCTTGGTTGGAGTACCAATTTCATTATCATAGTTCAGTAAATGAGTCATGTTGTTCACACTAGCATGATTTTAACTTGACATCTTTGCAATCTTGAAAAATTCAACACTTCGAAAAATTTTGAACAAATTCTGTCAAAAGCTAACTTACCAAGCAAACATAACAAGTTCGCCTGATCAAGAAGAAGCAAACTTAATAAGTTCGCCTGTAACTACCTGGATAAGTTCGTCTGTTTCAGCTGAAGAACAAGGAGGAATGTGCTAACACCCAAACGCAACGAACCAGACTGAAAATCATCATACTTTGCGATTTTGAAGGAATTGAACAAATTCAAGTCGTAGGATTCTTCAATTTGTGAAATAGAACACTTCTAACAGATCAATTTTGGCAAAACAACACCAAAAAAAGATGAAATCAATCCAAAAACTCTTCAAAAACAGCAAGAAACTCCATGAATACAAAAGTCTTTGAAAATCTCAGTCTTTGAATGCAAATCTAATCAAAACAATGTCACACGATGATCTCTAATCAAGATCAAAAGCTCTGATACCAATTGTAGGTCCCATCATGTCTACGGATTGATCTCAGACGTATAACACGTAAGACGTAATCATAGTGCCGAATCCTAACGAATACACGCGTCTCGAACAGATACACATACAATAGAAACACACACAAAGACAAGATCTCCAATAAACTCTCTTTTGTATTGCTCTGATAAAAGTGCTTACAAGTTACAAATCCAGATGTACAAATCAACACAAAGTAAGCATTATTTATAGGCAGCACACTGCTACAGGCGAACTTAGCAAGTTCACCAGAACTAGCCTTAGGCGAACTTATTAAGTTCGCCACAACTATATCAGGCGAACGTTTTAAGTTCGCCTGTTACAACAACTTAACAAAAACTTAGAAAACATTACAAACAAGAAATCATAAAGACCTAATCTATTACAAGACTGGTTATCATACAAATGTTCCAACATAAAGTTCTATGTCTCTAAATTAACCCTGAGGTTATTTCACCACTGTGTAGCATGATACATCTTCATATCTATTGTCTCAATACACCCTTGTGGTTCTTCCAGTTCATAATTGGGGTTACGATACACCCATGTGACTCTCATATTTACCACCACTACTGAAGTCACAATACACCCATGTGACTCTCATATTTACCACCACTACTGAGGTCACAATAAACCCATGTGACTCTCATATTTACCACCACTACTGAGGTCACAATACACCCATGTGACTCATAAGTAGCCCCCTACAGGTGATCAGCTTGTAGTATCGCCCACGGATAATCAGTCCGCATAATCCGGATGGTCACTACCACAACTCTTACAACCGGTCACCCCCAATATCACCATATCAGCAGCCAAATGTCACACACCAGTGACAATCCCATCCAATGGCCGCTTATCCGCATCCTATTGTTTCACCTTTTTCCTGTCACAACAAAATTTAACACCACTAGTAAGATATGCCTACTTACTTTTCAATACTTTCAACATAATCATGGCAATACTATGAACATTCTAATTCCATGTGTTGATCAATACACTTGCCAGGCGTACCAATCATCACAGTATACATTGGTGTTCTTATTATCACCACAACGTGTTAAAAGCAACAAATTTCAGCTTCATATCCTTCAATATTCATAGCTTAAAACTACCCCCGTAATATATCACCTCCATTTGCAAGGGACATTAAAATCCCATTTCATCCCCCATACACCACCCATTGGCCATAAGGGTCTAATCACCACTTGATATATATATTAAAATAAATAATCGACACCCATAGAAATTTTACTAACCTCGTGTCTTCGGTTGCATGATCATGTATCAGGTCAACGTTTCCCCCCATCAAGAGCACTAAGGTTGAGTTTGAATACCACCATATATTCAAATCCCTCAACCTACGGCTCTGATACCAAGTTGTAACACCAAAAAAATTAAAACATAAATTTAAACACCTTGCGGAAAATAGGCCCATATTTTTTCTTTTTTAATTAAGAACTCATTTCACCAAAACTAACACCTCATATAATATTATACCAACATGCACCCGAAGAGTACTCATAAAACACACCCGAGTTTTCTCATAAAATTTTGACATGACCCGTTCATAAAATAAACAACCCTTACTAAACATTAACCTGTTTAGACAACAAATAAAACCAAACCAAGTGACCAAAACATCCATGGACACATTGACGTATAATAATTCAACATGGGGTTTATTCTCCAAAACGACAATACAAAACCACAGTGTAAATGAATGACTTTACAAAACGACAATGCAAAATCATACGCCACGACAACTCCAAACCTCCATCCCGTTGAACCGATCCCTTGACTTGTTCACTAACGCCTTTCACCATCCAAAACTGTCACATGACATCACTCAACGGTTAGTTAACTCACAATTCAAATATTTCTATGGTATTAACCTCGTGACCACATATATATACACACATCTAATTATGCGTATATCACCCAAACCAAATAATCGAGAATGGTTTATTTATTCACTTATCTTTTAAGTGGGGTTAAGCCACCTCTTTGACCCTCCTGTTACTCCAAGATGAATATCTCCAATTAATCACCATAGATATGCAATCCAAGCCGACCCGCTTAATCCACATGTCTTGACCACCTTAGTGTATAAACAACTCTTCATACCCGCACATCACCAGCATCATAACTAATTAGCCGAAGCTAAGTGAGGACTCACATTCCACATATAACTATACGAATGCGATTTGAATATATAAACTCGAAGCGTGTCAAGTTTCATCCCCGAGGCACGACTCCTACAAAGGTTTAAAACTCCGTTGTATACTTCTTCGTTCCCTTCTTCTCACGACCGCGATGCTGGGTCGTTTCACCTTTGAAATCCCTGTTAGTACGAATTTAAAACACTACAAACACCATTAGTAGGTTAGTTCGCACCGTGAAGATTAAACAACATAATACACCTACATTCATTTTGTTACACATCACAACCCGTCCGGTTAACAACTTATTATTATCCTTGCCCCATATCCTTATTAAGTTTGTAGCATTCACCCGTCTTTGATTTATAAATCCCCTTAAACTCTACATATGGAAAAAGTATATTTAAACCAGGTTACAAACTTGTGACCCCATGATTACATCAAACCCCTCAACTTAACCGAAATCCCACCATTTAGTTTACTTTAATCAAGATATACCTCATCTCTAACTCACCTTAAGAGTTTTAGACACCTTGAGGTTTACAACCATATAAAAGACACCCCTAACGAGTTCTCGATTAATCCCCAACAATTTAAAAAAAACTATAAAATTCCCGTTTCAAAACAGCCTTGCGCGGCTGTAAAAATTCAACGTTTACACCCACTTACAATAGGTATTTTATCTCAACTAAAAATTATTAGTAAAATAGACGCATAGAGCTTTCCATCGATGTAAAATACACCTCGAACGGACATCCGGTTAATTTACTATGAATATTTTAAAACCCGTTAAATTAGGAAAATATGCTGAATTTTCAACACTTTTATCACCCAACTCATTATTAGTTTACACCATTTCTTTATGGGTTCAAACCCCCAAAACACCATCAAACAATACGACATTGTTTAGTTAAACCATACACAATAAATGTAATAAAAACACCTTAACCATAAGAAACCCATGTCATTATAATTACTATTCTAATCGAACCCAAATTCGAGTCACTCACCTTTGCTCGTACGAAGGTAATTGCTTGGTCACCCGGTTGATCCGTTGCCAATATAGACTTATCACACCTATCTTGACAACAATCAAACTTTTAAACCATTAGAACACATAATCAGGAGGTTCATCCCTTTAATACGTATGTATTATTCACCCACCCATAACATGTGTTCTAACCCACCATTCTTTAACATACAAATAATAAACGGGTTACTCCCACCCATGAGACCCGTCATCACCCATTGGACCCGTTATCATCTGTTCTTGCTCAACCACAACTATGGGTTAAAGTCACCAATTCAACATGCAGCATTTAACAACAAGTAATGGTTATTTGGTTATAAACCAAACCATGTTAATCCCATATAACCATCCGAACCACTAAGGTGATTAGCTAAAAATAATATTCACATATGTAATTTATGTTAACCCCATTCACCATTAGCTTCACCCAAGCTTTATGTTTACTAAACACCCACTGCTTATTAACAAATCATTTAAGTCAAGTAAACATTATAAAATCTCCCGATTTCCACTATTTATTTAGTTAGGCATTTCATCGAACACCTTGTGGGCATGATTAAAATTCACCATTAACATACCTATTTAAACTCCCAAAATCACCATTTTATCATCAAAGTTATCAAGTTCATTAAACATACATATACAACTTGAAACTATAATCAAACTTCTACTCTGTTATTCAACTATCACCATAAAAGTGTGAAGTTGCTAGAACATAACATAAATCATTATGTTTACAAATTTTACACACCAAATCATATAATCAAACATCTAGATTAAAACTTGCAACCATACCCATAACTCATTAATCACAAAAAATCATTGTAGCGCCTAAATTGGAGCCATTCACAACCAAATCACACAAAATTCGTGGGTTTAAAAACCACTAACACAAGAACCCTAAACCATCAAATTAACCACATAAAAGGGGGAATTTACATACCAGAAAGTTTAGGAATCACAAAAGAAAGATGGAATTATGCCTCAATCCTCTTAATCCATCATCAATTTGGTGAAAATCACCCCCACATGGGGTCTCCACTTCTTGCAACATCGATCAGGAGGGTTCACAACCCCCTTGTCTCGTGACTTCCTTTTCTTTTTCTTTTTTTATTTCTATTAATTAAAATCACATAATTCTACTTACACCCCTTTTTCTTATTACATTACTCCACTTTACCACTAATTATGGGTTTTGTCAAGATCAGTCCCCGTAATTACAATTTTATAAATAATAGATGAAATCTTTTATTCACATCTCACCCATGTCAATTTAACTCCCTTTATACTAAACCACAATATAGTATTTTTATAAAATACTATTTCACCCGCCATCAATTTCATTTTAAAGAGTATATATATGTTTATTTAAAACATAATTTATTTTCTACGAAAATCGGGTTGTTACAAATCTAACCCCTTTAAAAAGGTTTCGTCCCCGAAACCGAAACACATACTCTAATAAGGGCTTACCATAACTCTTTAATCACCCATTCCGATTACCTATTCGCATATGCTTATGCAAGAAGTCAATTCAACCCCCCGATTATCACCACCCCAAAGTACTAATATTATGAATTTCATAAGTTAGAGTGACCCGGTCCCTTGATTGATCACCAACGCCTTTCACCATCCAAAACTATCACATGACATCACCCAACGGTTAGTTAACTTACAATTCAAATATTTCTATGGTATTAACCTTGTGACCACACACACACACATATATATATATATACACACATCTAATTGTGTGTTTATCACCCAAACCAAATAATCGAGAATGGTTTATTTATTCACTTATATTTTAAGTGGGGTTAAGCCACCTCTTTGACCCTCCTATTACTCCAAGATAAATACCTCCAATTAATCACCATAGATACGCAATCCAAGCCAACCCGCTTAATCCAAATGTCTTAACCACCTCCGTGTATAAACGACTCTTCATACCTACACATCACCACCATCATAACTAATTAGCCGAAGCTAAGTGAGGACTCACATTCCGCATATAATTATACGAATACGATCTGAATATATAAATCAAGTTTCATCCTCGAGGCATGACTCGCATAAAGGTTTAAAACTCCATTGTATACTTCTTTGTTCCCTTCTTCTCACGACCCGACTCCATTGTACGAATTTAAAACACTACAAACACTGTGACACCTGCAAAAATAACATAATCTAAAACCTAGATGTTGGGTTTGTGTCACACCCCGACCGACGGCGGATTATACGTCGGGGCTGACACGGTTGTTTAAAAGCACATGATCAACTATTAAATGAGTTCCAATATTTATTCAACCATATTAAGTATTCATTACAAGGAAATGAGAAACACAAAGTTCAAAAGAAACATGACATAATCAAAGCTTGAGTTAAGTATAACTAGGTCCATAGTCCTATATGATCAAGACTTGTTCTCAAACAGGTGCCCCTGAAACATGTTAAGTAAATGTCAATTACAAGTAGTTGGTGAGTAACATAGGTTTTGACACGAACAAAAGTTGAAAATGATTTACAATTCAGTATGTCCATATCAATTCTAAGTCATAAATGTGAAAACATACAAGGTTCCAAGTGTACAATCAAGCCATGAAATATGAACAATGTATACACAATCCATCTGATTATGTTATGAAAGGTACCAAAATGTATACACAAATCCGCCAAGATTTGTTTTAAGTAATGAACCGGGTTCCCATATATATGATCATAATAAGTACTATCTTAGGCTTGCAACTCAAGTTAATGATTGTACTAAAAACATGAACACATGTAACACCAATTAGTTTAGGACATGAAGCACATAGACCTTGTATAAGGACATAGTATTTGAATTGTGCAAAGTGAAGTATTGTTGTGACAATCCGGATTTTCCAGGTTAACTCCGTTAACATAATCCAGTTAAATGCTAACCTATTTTACTCGTCTCTAACTTCAGGGACTAACCCTGCCTATTTTCAAACTCACATACAAGAAATTGGAGGGACCAATCATGTAATTTGCCTATAGTTAATTTCTGTTGACTTTTGAAAGTCAATTAAACTTGTTCTTAACCTATCTTAAACCCCAGGGACTGTTTATGCTACTATTTAAACTAGAAACCTCAAGGACCAATTCTGTCATAATCCAAACTTGATTCAATTGACTTTGAAAGTCAAAATTCACATGTTTTAGCTCCTGTTGACTTCTTGGAGTCAAAACCGTAGCATTTTGATCTCAATTCGCATTCATGATCGATGTTATACCAGGATTTGTAACCGTTGTACACGAACAAGTGTTTAACGAACTTAATTAAGACTTAATCATCACCATTATACTGAAATTAAACTAAATTAATAGGTATTAACTCAAAACCATCGACAATGATTATTTGGCTCTCAAATTCACTTAAACCTGGTGTTAGTCTCATAAACTGAACTCCTGCGCACTTCATTCGAACGCCATTGAAGCAATTGCACACATCAAACTCGTCGGAATCACAGCAGAAGTCGCCGGAGGTCAACCCGGTTGCTGTCGGCACCTGTTTTAGTCAGGCACCTACAATCCGAATCAAATTCTGGTAACTACCTACACCCACACCTTCGTTTTCATCTATTTAGTGAAAGACCTATCAATTCCAGGGCTTACAACATCGGATTGAATCAATCAAGTAATCTAGGGTTCATACGATTCCAGTTTGGTCGAACCTTATCAATTCGATGTGCATTTATGAAATTGAACACACCCATAGGATCGCTTATATGCCTGGATTGAAAGCCCTATGAAATCCACGGCTTATATCATCGAATCGAGCATGATCCAGATTCTAGGGTTTGTTCATATTTCAATTTGGGGGTTTTGATCTTAACGACTATCTCAGTCAAATTAAACCACAGGGTTGGTTCGCAACCCTCTGTTTATCAAAAACCCCATGAATCCAACAGTTTCTAATATCAGAATTAATCCAATCGAATTCACGTTCATATCTAGGGTTTCGGCCTGTTTTTCCTAAATTTAACGATCTTAGACCATTTGCTTTTCCAATTAATCACACACACAAGTTTGCAAACTTCTGTTAAACAAAACCCCTATGATCTTATAGTCGATCGCCAACAGATTTGGTGGAATTAGGACTGGGTTCGATCGGATTTGCGTATGGGGGAAGAACCCACTGAACCTTGATGTTAAAACAATTTCGTACCGGTTGAGTTTGCGATTCCCTAGCGGGCGGGACTGGTTAAAGCTGTGTGCGTGTGTGGGAGAGATCCGGGTTCGAGGCCGGGCACCCACATTTTATTTTTTGAAGCATTTTTATTATATTTAATTGTTAAAAATCAAACCCTATATTATTATAATATTATATTGATGTGTTTTAGCCCGGGAAACCACCCATAGGCTTGGGTTTGGTTTTATAACCCATTTTTATATTATTTCCACTTTTAAAAATAATATAATTATGTTATTACTAAATAAAAATAATATATTTATATTATTTTCAAACCGTGACTCCTAGTATAAAATAATATATAGTTTTATATTATTTCGCCTCGTTTAATTAATTCGTGTGACGTTTTAAAATTTTAAATAATATAATATGTTATATTATTTACCCATGTTTATATATCCGATTAAAAATAATATATTTATTATTTTTCCATACAAATGATTATTTGGTTAATCCTAAGAACCTAAGAATAATATTTTAATTTATATTATTTTCCTAATCTTTGTAAACGACTCGAACGTACGAATTTATGTAATTGTTTAATTATTATTCGTTATTTACATGCGATACGTAACGCTTCAATCGTAAATTTGGTATTAAGGATCTTTATTCCCGTAGACACGTTCGTCCATTCTTAAATCCTTAGAATGCGTTAAGACGTTCTAACCTTCCGTGTCGTCGTCTCAAATCCCATTGTGTCCCTAATTGTTATGTTTATATTCTAGGGCATACGTGATCCGTTTCAGGCTAACACTTGTGATTTCATTCAGCTATTTTGATATTTTTGTAATTCATATGTTGTCAATGTTAAAGCTAAGCGTAACACGCTATCACTGAAAGTCCTCAACACTCATCGAACCGTTAATATGGATCTTAGCGAATTAATGTTTAGTAGTACTACTAGGTTTGACAAATCCCACCCGAGTTAGTCACGCAAACTCGATTGGAAATCGAACAGGTGAAATGTTAGCCTACTCACATCGCCGGGGTTGATAGACCTGGCAGGAGGCAAATAAACAAACAGTCAGCTTCAGTTGCAAGCGCTTAAATTAAACATGAACATAGGTTAGCTACATATAGATACATATTGAATGATTAATAATCTGGTAAACGTTTATTTATATATTGAAACCTGTTAACTCACTAACCTCGTGTTGACATCTTTTCTTGCATGTTTTCTCAGGTCGCTAAGATAAGGCACAGGTGCACGTATAAGACATGCATGAGATTCTCCTTTTTGATTGATGTCTTGTTAAATTGTTTGGACTTTCTTCGGACTATGTTTGGTTTGGACTTTTGGACTTTTTGGGCGCGTGTGTTTTCGCATTTACTTTTCTTTACGCTTCCGCATTAAACTCTGATTGTTATGATATTTTCATTTGAGTCCCATGTAGAGTTATTCAATCTAACTAATGACTGAGATCTTGGTTTGTCACTTCCCAAATGGTAAAACTCCGTTAGTTGAAATTGGGGGTGTGTGATGTTCTAAACGTATAGTTATTAAATTATTAACTAAATTAACCTATTCTAGAAACTAAGTTATACTCTAGACTCTCTAAAACTCGACTAAACTACTAACCGGCAAGTGAACCGATTGACTCTAGTACAGCTAAATAAGTCCGGAAATCGAACCCACGAAACTCTATTTATTACGTAAATTAGACTCACTTAAACAGACTGACTGACACGACTAATTGTTTTTATATTTGGGGGGGGGGGGGTTTGTCTAAAATCCTAAAAGAAAAGCGATTAAATTACTATCAATTAACTAAATTACCTAAGACACGAAGGTGATTTTGGGTTTTACTTCAGTTGACGATGGGTAACTACCTAGACTGAATCCAGGGATACTTCGAGCTATACTTTAAATGGATGCAAGTTAATAAGGAACCGGGATCATAAATTTCTAACCTCTTGAGACACCGAACAGGACTCCCGACCCTTTTCGGGAAGACACCTAAGGAACTCTGAAGGCTGCTGAAAACACCGGTTGATCTAGACTTCCTCTCGGTTATCTAAATGTTTATGTAAAGTACCCTAATATGACCTACTCCCTCTCGGGTTGTAAACCTAGGACGACTTGGGTTCTTGATTCGACTTGATAGACATATATTAGCAAGGCAACAACGACAGACTTCTCTCAAAGACCACCCTAGCAATTTACCAATTTAGACCTATCAATAATCTCGCACCTCTCGGCTATTAAGATTAGTATAACACCTAGACCTATTCAATTATCAAATATAGCTTCTAAGGTATTTTTGCCAATTAACCCAACAAATCACAACGCAAGTTAATGATCTAGCATGACCCTATTACGCAAAAGACATTCACCAAAGATCATACGAAGCAATATATAACAATTAGAATAATTCTAAGCATGCATATACAATGAATCAATAATCAAGTTTGCTACTTTATCATGAAATCCAAAATTAACAAGCATCCAATATAAAAATCACAACTTTAGCATCCCATTCATCATAATCTAGGTAGTTTATCTAATTTAGCTACTCATCATTATCCAAATCAAAGACGCAATTTCAACAAAGTGGAAAAACATGGTAAAAATTAAGAAAACAAGGAATTGATAAACCCGGATAGCCAAACCACGAGCTTAATCGATCCTAGGACTCCAACCTTCAACCGTTTCTCCTTCTTGCTTGAAATTGCTCCAAAATCTCTCCAAAATTCGTCCTAGATTCTTCAAAATCGGCTAGGGTTTTACTAGTATATGATTGAGATGTATTTATACCCCAATCCAGCATCAACCCACCTGAAGGTCGAAACATTTTGCGGAAAATAGGCCCTCGCCACCCGCGGAGCCCATTGGCTTCCCTTCTCGCGGGTGGCGAGGAGTTAAAAACTGTGTGTTGTGATACAACTCTCTCGCGGCCCGCGAGGGACAACTCCTGACCTTCTCGCGGGTGGCGAGAAGGTGTTTCTTCTCGAATTTCATGCTTTTAATTGACTCTTGACCTCCCGATCTCTTCTGATACTCGGTTTTTGCATATATATATTTGACTCGTTTTCTGCCCATTTCAGCAACAACTATCACTCGAGACCTGGTAAACACAAATGGATCAACAGTAACATATTCTAACTAAAAACTAAAAGAAAACTAAACAAAACCACTCAAACTGAACATGATAAATGGGTGTATTTTGCAATACATCAAATATCCCCACACTTACCCTTTTTTCGTCCCTGAAAAAGAATTATGTATACGGAATCATAGTCAGGTAGAAACTTGGTTCTCAAAAACTCAGTTATTTTAATTAAAGCTTAATGACGTGTTAGCTGCGATTGCAAATATATTATCCTCTTAAACCCAAATCCGGTATCTAAGTTCCTTATCATGTTTATTTAATTTAAGTTCAATCAGATTATCTAGGGTCTCACGCATCGGAAGCTATAGTTTCATCTAATCCCACCTCAAGCTTATGGAACAAAAGGAACAACCAATTGATTATTTCCTAACCGTCTTATGCTTTAAAAATCAAAAGAATTAACATCAAATTTATTTATTTATTTATTTATTTTTTCATAGAAATCACGAGCACACAATATTCATACCTTACCCAGAGGTTGTTTCAATCAGAGTCACCATCCCCAAGAGCGACAATGTGAGCGTCGGTAATCATATCATTTTATTTTAACTTATCCTAGCGGGAATTTCAATCAGAGTCACCATCCCCAAGAGCGATTCCATAGGCATCGTTATTTTATTTGCTCTTTTATTCTATATTTTTTTCTCGATAAAAATTCTAAGATTTTAAAACTTATAACGGCATTCCTTATACTATTTGTGGCGGTATCGACTTCCCTACTTCTCCTAGATTATAACCCACAAATATCCCAACATTTGATATATTTAAGCTAAAAGGAAACTTCTCAACCGGTCGGGCCTACCCACATATCCCAAACTAGACACGCTTTCACTTTATTTATAATCTCATATTCAAAAACCAAGTAAAAACCCGACTTTACTATCATTTTCCGTGCTTTTAATTGCAAACTTCTAAAACAGAGACATTTTCCAATTTTATAATTTTTTATTTTTTTTATCATGAAAAATTAAATGTCCCATCCCCACACTTAAATGTTGCATTGTCCCTAATGCAGGAATGAAAAGAAATGAAAATACAAGATATACAACTAGAAAACACTTAGCTGGTAATAAAGCAAGACTGTCAATGTGCCAGTCAATTTCCACTAGTGCCCTCCATACCGAACGTGCCCAGCCAACAATCCTCATTTATCACACACGAACGGAAGCGGCAACATCACAACAACCTAAACATAATCAAAATACTCGTAGAGAAAACTTTTCAGTTTGTTCAAGCCAAACACAAACCAACCAAACCAACCCACCCAATGTATCAATGTATTAAAACATCACAAACCATATAAACTGAAAACATCATAAACGAAAAATAAATAGAAAGGACACGATAACAGCTGCATCATCCCCACACTATTCTTTGTCCTCTTCACTCTCAGCCTAAAAAATTGAAAACTCTGGTGGTGAGCGGTCGGCACCATACTGACCTGAGCTGCTCGGTTGTCCATAAGAACCATACTGACCATAACCACTATACTGCTGACCACTTGACCCCTGAGGCGTGAAAAAACTCGGGACATTCATATTCATGTTTCCCATCATATACCTCAATGCCTCCTGCTGACGTTGCTGCCCAGTAGAAAGCAGCGTCCTGATCTCATTATAGCTAGTGGTCACCAACCCATGTAACTCCCTAAACCCATGCTCCAACCTATCATACATCAAATCCAATGTGAGGGGGTCTGGTCATGGCTGTTGTAGAGGATACTGTGGTGCTGGGCTCTCAGACCGATGCAATGGTCTCTGATAACGGGTCGGTATCTCGGACTGCATAGCTGCTGTAGCCTCAGATCCTGCTGGTGGTTGACCCTGTGGCCCTGCTCGAATCGGTTCCCAACTAGGCGGTTCATGCATACTGAGAATCCCTGCAAACTATAATTCTCTAACCCCCATCATAACTGTAACCGACCCATCTTTCAAATAACTCGCCTCATATTTGTCAAACACCCAAAGACTTTCAGCAATTCTAGTCACATAAGGCCCCATGTAGACACCAGCATCTTCGGACCACCCCTCCAGGTCCTTTTCATGGACCATGCGATAATACTAGCCACATTTGCAGGCCTCTGCTCCACCATACACAGCAAACAAAACAGATCAACCTGGTTGATCTTATTCTCCCCCGAGCCTCTGCCAACAAGTGTCGCTGTCAAGTTCTTATGAATATACCTGTAGACTGGATCGATAATTTCTGAATTTAACATACGCCCTGAGAAGGGAGCATTTGAGATAGTACCCCAAAACCTAACCAGATCATTCCTCACCAAGCTGTAATCATGGTGCCTCGTAAAGACACCCCTCACACTAGTGATAAACTCCGGTGTTTGAACCTCTACCTGTGTATATAATTGAGTAGCCACTGCAAATTGGGGCATGGTCATCTCGTACACCTGTCTACCCAAAGAAAATGAGACCGCATCATGTTGCTCAAAATTTCCCTGCTTGTACCTGAAAGTAGCATGGAACTCTAAAGTCAACTCCTCATATTGTGGAGCCATACAACACAATGCAGCCCTGAACTTATCACCCAGCAACGCCTCGATCCTATCTCTTTGGCCAATGTGATCTAGAAGCGTCCAATCGATCGTCCTAAATTGTAGTAGATTTGTATCAATCAAGGTATCCAATTTCCGCGATTCCTGAGTTCCCAACTCAAATTGCAGAAGCGGGTGTTCTCGAAGCCTCGTGACTCTACAGTTAGGGATACGTTCTCTGGTATGATACTTGATCCTCCTTTGACCCAGATTTGGATTATAGTCCTGCTCAGCCGCGTCCCCTCGCGGGCGCGGTGGTGGGCCTCTTCGCTTCCTTCCTGATCTACTTGACGAACCTTCACCTGACATATCTGCACATGAATAATCAAACAAAGAAAAAAAAAGCAGAAAGTCAGTATTCACAAACTTTATTTATTTATTTTTATTATTATTTTTTTTAAAAATTTTTTATTTAATAATAAATAATCAACCGTATAGCATTTCATTCGCGGTTGCACCAGAAAACCTGAAGTTACAAACACTTTGGGTGACAATTTACAAGAAGATAAGTGTTTAGACCAAACTCGCCCGAATGGAGATTGAGTACGGGCGAGTAGCCTTTAACCTGTCAAAACATAAAATTACCCAAAAACTAACCCGAAACAAAAAAAACGACTCACTAAGTAGACTCAATGTACATTACCTCCCTCGGCACTTTAATTGTCCCCAATTAAACCTAAGTGCCACAACAAACCGACATTGAATACAAAGCTTAAGTTATCCTGAACCAAACCATCTCAATTTCCGAATGTTCCCAAACCAAGCCACCGGCACAGACACAACCAAAACAACCCCGAACTTACCCATCCGCACTACATTTTTCATCAAAGACCCAAACTAACCCAACCTCACTGCAATTATCATCAAAAAACAATCTAACTAAACGACACGATGAAGAACCGACACCTAAACATGCAAAACTACCCACTGCCGATCAAAACTCGAAGACTAAAAGATTACAAAATACAAGAAAACATACGTGGAGAGCGAGTTAATCAGTAAGAAAACTAAGAAACTAGAGGTACACCCAGAACCCCGTGAAAATGTATGCTGGTGAGTGAACAAATGAGTAGTTTCTGGTGGGTTTCAGGTGTAGGATGATATGATAGGTGTAAGAGGATCAAACAATGGTGAATGGGGTGTAAAAATGGTGGATTTATGGTGGGTTGGTGGTGGAGGCCGTAAGGTATTTTAGGGTTTGTAAGGAGAAAAGTGACTGCAGGTTTGGGGATGAGAGGTTTTGTTCTGAAGAGAAAGGGGGGCTCGCAGCCCGCGGCGAGTATAGGAATGTGTCTCACGGGTGGCGAGGAGCCTCGCGGCCCGCGATTATATATCTTCAATCCCTCGCGGGTGGCGAGGGACTCAGTGAACTGGCGAAAAGGATTAAGGGTCGCGGCACGCGAGGCTTTAACATGTATACCCCTCGCGGGTGGCGAGGGGCCTATTTCAACAGAAAGTTTCGAGATGTTGCCAGCTCCCATGCCTTAGAAAAAATTATAAGTTTTTCGAACCTCCCAAAAACCCATTCCAAATAAAATCTAACACTGAGACTTACCTGGAAATTTGTTTTCCTATCTATCGTTGCTCCCCAACGGTGATGTTTTCCTGCACAAGACTCAAAAACACAAGACACAAAAACAAAAACTACGAAAAAATACAAACTTTACACTTGAGCTTTCACTCAAGACTCTATACTTGGGCGTTGTTAGGAGGTATTTCGAGAGGAATTTCCTCCACTTCGGTAAGATCTATGGGTCCCCCTACATAGTGTTTCAAACGGTGGCCATTTACTTTCCATGTATTCCCATCGGCTTCATCTAACAACTCAATCGTCCCGTATGGAAAAACCTCCTTGACCACATATGGTCCCGACCACTTGGACTTCAACTTCTCCCAAACAACTTCAACCGGGAGTTATAAACAAGTACCTTATCCCCCTTTCTAAACTCCCTCACTCTCCTAAGCCTCCTATCGTGCAATGCCTTAGTTTTCTCCTTAATATTCCATGAACGTGCATATGCCGCATCCCTAAGCTCCTCTAACTCATGAATTTGGAAAAATCATTTTCGAGCGGCTTTGGTTAAGTCTAGGTTCACGATTTTGAGAGCCCAAAGCGCACGGTGTTCCAATTCTACGGGTAGGTGACATGCTTTTCCATAAACGACCATAAACGGGGTGGCTCCTAAGGGTGGTTTGTATGCGGTTCGGAACGCCCAAAAAGCATCATCTAGCTTCTCGGACCAATCTTTCTATTTTTCCCTACGGTTTTCTCTAGGATTCGCTTCACTCCTCGATTGGCATTCTCAACTTGACCGCTTGTTTGGGGGTGATATGCGGTGGACAAACGATGAGTGACCCCGTAGCGTGCTAACGCTTATTCCATCACGGCGTTGCAAAAATGAGTGCCACCGTCACTTATGAGAGCTCTAGGTGTACCAAAATGAGTGAATAACTTCTTTAGGAATCTCACCACCACTCGGCCATCATTTGTGGGAAGAGCTTGAGCCTCTACCCACTTTGAAACATAGTCAATCGCCACGAGGATGTACCAATTCCCACTAGAGATGGGGAATGGTCCCATGAAGTCAATGCCCCAAACGTCGAATATTTCAAGGATCTGGATTGGATTTTGAGGCATCTCGTTCTTGGATGAGATATTGCCAGTACGTTGGCACGCATCACATCTCCTAACAAACTCTAAGGCATCCTTAACTACCGAATGCCAATAAAACCCACAATCAAACACCTTTTGGGCGGTGGTGTGAGGACCATGGTGACCTCCCGTTAAACCCTGATGAACATGCCTAAGGATCTCATTACCTTCCTCCTTCGTCACACACCTCCTAAGAATCCTATCTCCTCCTACCCTAAAAAGAAAAGGGTCATCCCAAATGTACCTCCTAGCATCCCTAAAAAATTTCTTCCTCTGTTGGGTTGTCATACCCTTCAACACAACCCCATTCGCTAGGTAATTTGCCAAATTAGAGAACCATGGCATACCTTCCTTCTCCGTTGCCACAAGCTCAACCGACTCGTGAGGGAATTTATCACCTATCGCCTCCTCACGAATCTCCTCTCTCTTCGGGTCCTCCAACCGTGACAAGTGGTCGGCCGCAACATTCTCCGCTCCTCTCTTATCCTTAATTTCTATATCGAACTCGGAGAGCAATAGGATCCACCGTATGAGACGTGGCTTAGCATCTTTCTTTTGGAAGAGAAAACGCAAAGCAGAATGATCAGTGAAAACGGTGGTTTTCGAAAGCACGAGGTATGAACGGAATTTATCGAATGCGAATACTACGGCTAGGAGCTCTTTCTCTGTGGTGGTATAGTTTTCTTGAGCATCATTTAGAGTTTTGCTCGCGTAGTAGATGGGGTGGAAGTGCTTATCCCGTCTTTGCCCCAAAACTGCACCAACTGCGTGGTCACTCGCATCACACATGAGCTCAAAAGGCAAGCTCCAGTCGGGTGATATAAGAATGGGGGCACTGGTTAACATTTCTTTCAAAAAATCAAAGGCTTTGAGACACTCCTCATCGAAGACAAATGGGACATCCTTCTCGAGGAGTCGGGTCATGGGCCGAGTAATTTTAGAAAAATCCTTGATAAAACACCTATAAAAGCCCGCATGACCGAGAAAACTACGGATCGACCTAACACTCGTCGGTGGGGGTAACCTGCTGATTGTATCTATTTTGGCTCTATCCACCTCTATGCCATCTCGTGAGATGTTATGGCCTAACACTATCCCTTCCGTCACCATGATGTGACATTTCTCCCAATTTAACATCAACTTCGTCTCCATACACCGCTTCAACATCTTCCCCAAATTAATCAAACACTAATCAAACGAGCCTCCATAAACCGAGAAGTCATCCACGAAAACTTCCATGGAAGTCTCAATCATATCCTGGAATATTGCGACCATACAACTCTGGAAGGTAGCTGGAGCGTTACATAACCCGAATGGCATGCAGCGGTACGCTTATGTGCCATAAGGGGATGTAAATGTCGTCTTATCCAGATCCTCCGGTGCGATGGGAATCTGGAAGTAACCCGAAAATCCGTCGAGAAAACAGTAAAACTGTTGACCCGCCAGACGCTCCAACATCTGATCGATGAATGGTAGAGGGAAATGGTCTTTCCAAGTGGCGTCGTTTAATTTTCGGTAATCAATGCACACACGCCAACCGGTGACCGTACGAGAAGGGATTAGCTCATTCTTCTCATTCATGACCACTGTCATCCCCCCTTTCTTCGGGACAACTTGGGTCGGGCTCACCCATGGGGAATCAGAAATTGGGTAAATCACCCCGACATCTAGCAACTTCAAAACCTCCTTCTTCACTACCTCTTACATGTTTGGATTGAGACGCCTTTGAGGTTGCACCACCGGCTTATATTCATCCTCCATAAGAATCCGGTGAGTAAAATAGGCGGGGCTTATGCCCTTAATATCCGAAAGGCTCCATACAATTGCCTCTTTGTGTAACTTCAGCACCTCTAATAACCTCAACTTCTCCTCCTCCTTCAACTTAGAGGAGATAATAATGGGAAGACTCGAACCCAATCCTAAATAAGCATACTCTAGGTGTGAAGGCAGAACCTTTAGATCTAAAGGGGTTGGTATCTCTAAGGGATCTCTCTCACTCTCATTCCTAACCTCACTAAGCTCCATCACCTCGGGAAACGACAGGGTTTCCTCCTCTTCTTCTTCACTCTCCTCCAATTCATCAAGCACTCCCCCTCCTAAAAAATCGACTCCACTGATATACTCGAGACATTGGTCCACGCCCGACATGAATGAATTCAAGAAATAGACGGAGTGGCATGGGCCGCTAAAATCACTAGAATCGTTTGGGTGTTGCATGGATCTAACTACCTCAAATGTGACCTTCTCGTCACCAACGCAGAGTGAAATTTTTCCATCATAAACATCGATGAGTGCCTTTGAAGTGCGCAAGAATGGACGGCCTAGAATGATAGGAACTCCCTCATCAGCTTCCATATCAAGAATGACAAAATCGACCGGGAAGACAAACTTATCGACCTTAACAAGTAGATTTTCAATGATACAACGAGGGTATTTGACGGAACGATCGGCTAAGGATAAATTCATGCGAGTGGGTGAAAGTTCGCCTAGGTCTAGCTTCTCATAAAGGGAAAACGGCATCAAGTTGATGCTAGCACCTAGGTCGGCTAAAGCTCTACATTGGGTATCACTACCGAATAGGCATGGAATGGTGAAGATACCCGGATCCGTCAGTTTTTCTGGTAATTTGTTCAAAACAACCGCGGAACAACCTCCGGTCAATGGAATGTTTGAGAGCTCCCCTAATCAATCCTTTCTTTTAAGAAGGTCCTTCAAAAACTTGGCATATTTGGGCATGCATTGGAGAGCCTCAATGAACGGGAGAGTAATTTTTAGTTGTTTGAACATGTCGAGAAAATGCCTGTATTCCTTGGTATATTTATGTTGCTTAAGACAGGCAGGATACGGGACTCGTGAAAGATCTATAACTGGTGAAGGCCTAGACTCTATTGGTCTCTTCTCAACGCTCCTCTCTACTTGGGGCTCGACGGTGTGTGCGGTAATTGCTGGGTCTAGCTTAGATTGCACTTTACCAGGAGCTTGCAATTCAATTTCTTTATCAACTGGCTCCTCCTCCTCTACCTGTTCCCCTTCTCTCACTTTCGGTTCACCTAAAATTCTTCCGCTACGAGTGGTGATGGCTTTCGCATGAGCATTCGGATTGAGTTGAGTGCCACCCAGAAATTGACCGGGTAACCTCTCCTCAAGTTTTCTAGCCATGTCACCAACGGACCTTTGAAGGTCAAGGAAAGCGGACTGCTGATTCTTAAGGAGAATATCGTGTTCAGAAAGAGTTTTCTGGGTGACCTGATCCTTAACAACTAACTGTGATAGGAGTTCCTCAATTCTATCTAAACCCTTGTTTGAACCCTGACCACTAGATGATCCCTGACCAACTGAACCTCCATTACCATTACCCTGTCCCTGGTTGTTAAACTGATTTCCAAACTGTTAGGACATGTTTTGTAACTGTTGATAAAATTCTGTCTAAGTTCTGCTAGAGGCGAACTTAATAAGTTCGCCTAGCCTATCAGAGGCGAACTTAATAAGTTCGCCTGGTCTTTCAGAGGCAAACTTAATAAGTTCACTTAAGTCTATCAGTGGCGAACTTATTAAGTTCGCTTAGCCTATTAGAGGCGAACTTAATAAGTTCGCCTAAGCACAGTGAAGCGAACTTGTTAAGTTCGCCTGGTGCAGAACTGTTGTCTATAAATAGGATATTTCAGCAGAAACAGAGTAAGGGATACAAGACAGATTTGAGACGAGAGAAATTCTATAATCTTGTAACCTGATATTGTGGTGGAAATACAAAGAGTTTATTTACACTGTTGTTGTTGATTGAGTTACACGAGCACGTTGATCATGGATTCCGCACGTTATCATCGTGTAGTACCGCGAGTCTAGAGATCCATCACGCACCGAATTTGGGACCTACAAGTGGTATCAGAGCTATTGCTCTTGATTAGCAGAAGATTCGGGGTGTTTTCGTGTCCAATCAACATCAAAGTTCAGAGATTTTGATGATTTTTTTATGAATTCGTGTTCTTGATAAAAATGGAAGAATTTTGACAAATTTGGATTGATTTTGAATTGTTTTGATGAAATTGATCCGATAGAAGTGTTCCAAATCAGTTTCTACACATTCCTACGGTTCAATTTTATCAAATTCCATCAATTAAGCAAGAAATCATGAATTTCGGAAGTTTTGGTTCGCGAATATGGTTCTGAGCTGTTCTTGAGTTGATTCTGTTGGAGCAAGCGAACATGCCAAAATCTGTGCAGGCGAACTTAGCAGCAGGCGAACTTGTCAAGTTCGCTTCTCACAGGGTTAAGCGAACTTATTTTAGGCGAACTTAATCGGATTTTCAGGTTTCTGGTTTAAGCGAACTTATTAAGTTTGCTTGGGGAGAAGTTTAGGCGAACTTATTAAGTTCGCTTAGGTAGGTGAACTTAGCTAGTATTCTTAAAACAATATATATATATTTTGGCGGGAAAATTTTTTCCGGATATTTTCGCAAAAATTTCAAAATGTCAATTTCATGTGATGATAATGAGGTTCGGAACGCCCATAAAGCAACATCTAGCTTCTCGGTCCAATCTTTCCTATTTTTCACTACGGTTTTCTCTAGGATTCGCTTCACTCCTCGATTGGCATTCTCAACTTGACCGCTTGTTTGGGGGTGATATGCGGTGGACAAACGATGAGTGACCCCGTAGCGTGCTAACGCTTTTTCCATCACGGCGTTGCAAAAATGAGTGCCACCGTCACTTATGAGAGCTCTAGGTGTACCAAAACGAGTGAATAACTTCTTTAGGAATCTCACCACCACTCGGCCATCATTTGTGGGAAGAGCTTGAGCCTCTACCCACTTTGAAACATAGTCAATCGCCACAAGGATGTACCGATTCCCACTAGAGATGGGGAATGGTCCCATGAAGTCAATGCCTCAAACGTCGAATATTTCAAGGATCTGGATTGGATTTTGAGGCATCTCGTTCTTGGATGAGATATTGCCGGTACGTTGGCACGCATCACATCTCCTAACAAACTCTAAGGCATCCTTAACTACCGAAGGCCAATAAAACCCACAATCAAACACCTTTTGGGCGGTGGTGTGAAGACCATGGTGACCTCCCGTTAAACCCTGATGAACATGCCTAAGGATCTCATTACCTTCCTCCTTTGTCACACACCACCTAAGAATCCTATCTCCTCCTACCCTAAAAAGAAAAGGGTCATCCCAAATGTACCTCCTAGCATCCCTAAAAAATTTCTTCCTCTGTTGGGTTGTCATACCCTTCAACACAACCCCATTCGCTAGGTAATTTGCCAAATTGGAGAACCATGGCATACCTTCCTTCTCCGTTGCCACAAGCTCAACCGACTCGTGAGGGAATTTATCACCTATCGCCTCCTCACGAATCTCCTCTCTCTTCGGGTCCTCCAACCGTGACAAGTGGTCGGCCGCAACATTCTCCGCTCCTCTCTTATCCTTAATTTCTATATCGAACTCGGAGAGCAATAGGATCCACCGTATGAGACGTGGCTTAGCATCTTTCTTTTGGAAGAGAAAACGCAAAGCAGAATGATCAGTGAAAACGGTGGTTTTCGAAAGCACGAGGTATGAACGGAATTTATCGAATGCGAATACTACGGCTAGGAGCTCTTTCTCTGTGGTGGTATAGTTTTCTTAAGCATCATTTAGAGTTTTGCTCGCGTAGTAGATGGGGTGGAAGTGCTTATCCCGTCTTTGCCCCAAAACTGCACCAACTACGTGGTCACTCGTATCACACATGAGCTCAAAAGGCAAGCTCCAGTCGGGTGATATAAGAATGGGGGCACTGGTTAACATTTCTTTCAAAAAATCAAAGGCTTTGAGACACTCCTCATCGAAGACAAATGGGACATCCTTCTCGAGGAGTCGGGTCATGGGCCGAGTAATTTTAGAAAAATCCTTGATAAAACACCTATAAAAGCCCGCATGACCGAGAAAACTACGGATCGACCTAACACTCGTCGGTGGGGGTAACCTGCTGATTGTATCTATTTTGGCTCTATCCACCTCTATGCCATCTCGTGAGATCTTATGGCCTAACACTATCCCTTCCGTCACCATGAAGTGACATTTCTCCCAATTCAACATCAACTTCGTCTCCGTACACCGCTTCAACATCTTCCCCAAATTAATCAAACACTGATCAAACGAGCCTCCAGAAACCGAGAAGTCATCCATGAAAACTTCCATGGAAGTCTCAATCACATCCTGGAATATTGCGACCATACAACGCTGGAAGGTAGCCGGACCGTTACATAACCCGAATGGCATACGGCGGTACGCTTATGTGTCATAAGGGCATGTAAATGTCGTCTTATCCTGATCCTCCGGTGCGATGGGAATCTAGAAGTAACCCGAAAATCCGTAGAGAAAACAGTAAAACTGTTGACCCGCCAGACGCTCCAACATCTGATCGATGAACGGTAGAGGGAAATGGTCTTTCCAGGTGGCGTTGTTTAATTTGCGGTAATCAATGCACACACGCCAATCGGTGAGCGTACGCGAAGGGATTAGCTCATTCTTCTCATTCATGACCACTGTCGTCCCCCCTTTCTTCGGGACAACTGGGGTCGGGCTCACCCATGGGGAATCAGAAATTGGGTAAATCACCCCTACATCTAGCAACTTCAAAACCTCCTTCTTCACTACCTCTTGCATGTTTGGATTGAGACGCCTTTGAGGTTGCACCACCGGCTTATATTCATCCTCCATAAGTATCCGGTGAGTACAATAGGTGGGGCTTATGCCCTTAATATCCGAAAGGCTCCATGCAATTGCCTCTTTGTGCAACTTCAGCACCGCTAACAACCTCAACTTCTCCTCCTCCATCAACTTAGATGAGATAATAACGGGAAGGCTCGAACCCTCTCCTAAATAAGCATACTCTAGGTGTGAAGGCAGAACCTTTAGTTCTAAAGGGGTTGGTATCTCTAAGGGAGCTCTCTTACTCTCATTCCTAACCTCACTAAGCTCCATCACCTCAGAAACCACAGGGTTTCCTCCTCTTCTTCTTCACTCTCCTCCAATTCATCAAGCACTCCCCCTCCCAAAAAATCGACTCCACTGATATACTCTAGACATTGGTCCACGCCCGACATGAATGAATTCAAGAAATTGACGGAGTGGCATGGGCCGCTAAAATCACTAGAATCGTTTGGGTGTTGCATGGATCTAGCTACCTCAAATGTGACCTTCTCGTCACCAACGCAGAGTGAAATTTTTCCATCATAAACATCGATGAGTGCCTTTGCGGTGCACAAGAATGGACGGCCTAGAATGATAGGAACTCCCTCATCAGCTTCGATATCAAGAATGACAAAATCGACCAGGAAGACAAACTTATCGACCTTAACAAGTAGATTTTCAATGATACCACGAGGGTATTTGACGGAACGATCGGCTAAGGATAAAGTCATTCGAGTGGGTGAAAGTTCGCCTAGGTCTAGCTTCTCATAAAGGGAAAACGTAGCACCTAGGTCGGTTAAAGCTCTACATTGGGTATCACTACCGAATAGGCATGAAATGGTGAAGATACCCGGATCCGTCAGTTTTTCCGGTAATTTGTTCAAAACAACCGCCGAACAACCTTCGCTCAATGGAATGTTTGAGAGCTCCCCCAATTGATCCTTTCTTTTAAGAAGGTCCTTCAAAAACTTGGCATATTTGGGCATGCATTGGAGAGCCTCAATGAACGGGAGATTAATTTTTGGTTGTTTGAACATGTCGAGAAAATGCCCATATTCCTTGGCATATTTATGTTGCTTAAGGCGGGCAGGATACGGGACTCATGAAAGATCTATAACTGGTGAAGGCCTAGACTCTATCAGTCTCTTCTCAACGCTCCTCTCTACTTGGGGCTCGACGGTGTGTGCGGTAATTGCTGGGTCTAGCTTAGATTGCACTTTACCAGGAGCTTGCAACTCAATTTCTTTATCAACTGGCTCCTTCTCCTCTACCTCTACCCCTTCTCTCACTTTCGGTTCACCTAAAATTATTCCGCTACGAGTGGTGATGGCTTTCACATGAGCATTCGGATTGAGTTGAGTGCCACCCGAAAATTGACCTGGTAACCTCTCCTCAAGTTTTCTAGCCATGTCACCAACGGACCTTTGAAGGTCAAGGAAAGCGGACTGCTGATTCTTAAGGAGAATATCGTGTTCAGAAAGAGTTTTCTGGGTGACCTGATCCTTAACAACCAACTGTGACAGGAGTTCCTCAATTCTATCTAAACCCTTGTTTGAACCCTGACCACTAGATGATACCTGACCAACTGAACCTCCATTACCATTACCCTGTCCCTCGTTGTTAAACTGATTTCCAAACTGTTAGGACATGTTTTGTAACTGTTGATAAAATTATGTCTAAGTTCTGCTAGAGGCGAACTTAATAAGTTCGCCTAGCCTATCAGAGGCGAAGTCTATCAGAGGCGAACTTAATAAGTTCGCTTAAGTCTATCAGAGGCGAACTTATTAAGTTCGCTTAGCCTATTAGAGGCGAACTTAATAAGTTCGCCTAAGCACAGTGAAGCGAACTTGTTAAGTTCGCCTGGTGCAGAACTGTTGTCTATAAATAGGATATTTCAGCAGAAACAGAGTAAGGGATACAAGACATATTTGAGACGAGAGAAATTCTGTAATCTTGTAACCTGATATTGTGGTGGAAATACAAAGATTTTATTTACACTGTTGTTGTTGATTGAGTTACACGAGCACGTTGATCATGGATTCCGCACATTATCACCGTGTCGTACCGCGAGTCTAGAGATCCGTCACGTCCCGAATTTGGGAACTACACAAACTGACCCTGTCCACCTGAACTCCCAGAACTGAACTGACCTTGACCCCGATTAAAATTAGATTGGAAACCAGGGGGGTTACCGGAAGAACGCCAATTTGAATTATTATTATTATTATGCCAGTTCGAATTATAGTTATTATTATTAAAAGCATTTAATGGACCTCTCGACTGACCGGCTACGAAATCGACTTGCTCCTCACTCATCAACGGGCAATGTAAAGTGCTATGACCTCCCCTACAGAACTCACATTTATCTACCTTGGCTTTTATCTCTTTCATCTCACGGTGCAAGTTCTCTAGAGCAGCAGCAACACTAGTATCCAGTGTGACCTGGTGAACACCTCGTAAAGATGAGGTTGCACTAGTGATAGGAGTGGTATTCCTATTTGCTGAGCGCTGCTCAGACTCAGATTGGGCAAAACTCTCAAACATATCCAGGCATTCGGTTACTGATTTCTTACCCCTGAGGTGTCCTCCCGCTGAACTATCGAAACGAGCTTTCGTGTCATAATTGAGACCATTAAAGAATTTCTCTACAAGGGCCCAATCAGAGAGACCATGCTGGGAGCATCGAGAAAGTAGGTTTTGGAAACGCTCCCAAGCAAGGTAATAGGACTCATCGGGTTCCATGCGGAACGAGTGAATCTGATCACGGAGGCGAGATGCCTTAGCGGGTGGGAAATACTTCTTGAGAAATCCATCCCTACGGGTGGCCCAAGTAGTGTATGTGTCTGCGGGTTGAGAATCGAGCCAAGTGGCAGCTCGATCGGCTAGAGTGAACGGGAAAAGTTGGAGAAAGATGGCGTCATTGGTGGCTCCTTGTAGCTGGAACGTACCTAAAATGCGAGTGAGGCGGGCGATATGTGCAGGTGCGTCCTCATCATCACGACCGTGAAATTGACACGTGTTAGAGATGGCGGTCATGATGTACGAGGGGATTTGCCATGAATTTTCATTGGAGATGGGTGGAATAGTGATGGGTGAGTTTACACCAGTGAATCCTAGGGTGGATTATTGGTGAACGGTCTGACGGTCGGCCATTTGGTCGACTCGGAAAGGTGGTGGGCTGGATGGTGGTGAAGAAAAAGTACTAACCTCTGGCGTGAAATCCGTTAGAGGGAAGTTGTTCTCCTTCTCTGGCTTAGGTAGCAGCCCCTTTGAGCGCGTATGCATAAACTGCAAGACTAACACAAGGAAACAGGTGAGAAGACTCTATTATTATACAAAAAAAAAATTTTACGAAAGATAACTAAAGAGACACGACTGATTAGATACCTACGACTCAAAATATTACACAAGTAGTACGTATTTATTATGCAGTATGATCAAAGCTAATGAACACAATCGCCAAGAGTCCCCGGCGGCGGCGCCAAAAACTTGATGTTCTAAACGTATAATTATTAAATTATTAACTAAATTAACCTATTCTAGAAACTAAGTTATACTCTAGACTCTCTAAAACTCTAGTAAACTACTAACCGGCAAGTGAACCGATCGACTCTAGTACAGCTAAATAAGTCCGAAAATCGAACCCACGAAACTCTATTTATTACGTAAATTTGACTCACTTAAACAGACTGACTAACACGACTAATTGTTTTTATATTTTGGGGGGGGGGGGGTTTGTCTAAAATCCTAAAAGAAAAGCGATTAAATTACTATCAATTAACTAAATTACCTAAGACACGAAGGTGATTTTGGGTTTTACTTCAGTTGACGATGGGTAACTACCTAGACTAGAATCCTGGGATACTTCGAGCTATACTTTAAACGGATGCAAGTTAATAAGGAACCGGGATCATAAATTTCTAACCTCTTGAGACACCGAACAGGACTCCCGACCCTTTTCGGGAAGACACCTAAGGAACTCTGAAGGCTGCTGAAAACACCGGTTGATCTAGACTTCTTCTCGGTTATCTAAATGTTTATGTAAAGTACCCTAATATGACCTACTCCCTCTCGGGTTGTAAACCTAGGATGACTTGGGTTCTTGATTCGACTTGATAGACATATATTAGCAAGGCAACTACTACAGACTTCTCTCAAAGACCACCCTAGCAATTTACCAATTTAGACCTATCAATAATCTCGCACCTCTCGGCTATTAAGATTAGTATAACACCTAGACCTATTCAATTATCAAATATAGCTTCTAAGGTATTTTTGCCAATTAACCCAACAAATCACAACGCAAGTTAATGATCTAGCATGACCCTATTACGCAAAAGACATTCACCAAAGATCATACGAAGCAATATATAACAATTAGAATAATTCTAAGCATGCATATACAACGAATCAATAATCAAGTTTGCTACTTTATCATGAAATCCAAACTTAACAAGCATTTAATATAAAAATCACAACTTTAGCATCCCACTCATCATAATCTAGGTAGTTTATCTAATTTAGCCACTCATCATTATCCAAATCAAAGACGCAATTTCAACAAAGTGGAAAAACATGGTAAAAATTAAGAAAACAAAGAATTGATAAACCCGGATAACCAAACCACGAGCTTGATCGATCCTAGGACTCCAACCTTCAACCGTTTCTCCTTCTGCTTGAAATTGCTCCAAAATCTCTCCAAAATTCATCCTAGATTCTTCAAAATCGGCTAGGGTTTTACTAGTATATGATTGAGATGTATTTATACCCCAATCCAGCATCAACCCACCTAAAAGTCGAAACATTCTGCGGAAAATAGGCCCTCGCCACCCGCGGAGCCCATTGGCTTCCCTTCTCGCGGGTGGCGAGGAGTTAAAAACTGTGTGTTGTGATACAACTCCCTCGCAGCCCGCGAGGGACAACTTCTGACCTTCTCGCGGGTGGCGAGAAGGTGTTTCTTCTCGAATTTCATGCTTTTAATTAACTCTTGACCTCCCGATCTCTTCCGGTACTCGGTTTTTGCATATATATTTGACTCGTTTTCTGCCCATTTCAGCAACAACTATCACTCGAGACCTGGTAAACACAAATGGATCAGCAGTAACATATTCTAACTAAAAACTAAAAGAAAACTAAACAAAACCACTCAAACTGAACACGATAAATGGGTGTATTTTGCAGTACATCAGTGAGACAGATTGGTATCAAAGCCATTGGTTATAGAGAACTAGGATTGCATACTAGACTATAACCCCACACATTAGTTACATGTCATAAACATTTGGATGTTTGGTACTTATATGTTATATTACAGGAACATGTCGTCAACTCCACCACCATCACCTAAGGTACCTACCGTATCGTCCCCGAAGCCTAAAAGGCGTCGGACTAGTTCTAGTGACAACTCGGTGGAACAGGGTGAACCAAGTAATGCACGAGCATGGAACACGACACTTAATTGGATTGCATATCCGAAGATGATCCAAAGGTGGATCGAGATAGGAAATGTTCCATCGCCCTACTTAGGTTCTACTTCCTTATCCGCTACTTTACCTAGCTTGCCATGCACCATGGAACAAGCTTTTGCAGCTTTTGTGTTTATCATAAATAAGGAGTTAAAGGAGATGAAGGATCCCACTGATGAGATACCGGGCATTCTAGAGCGAGAGCCACAAATGCAAGAAAACAAGGTAGGAATTGAGCTTTTGACTGCTGAGCTAGCAGTGACAGACCAAGTCCATAACCATTTGGTGGATCGGGTTACACATTTGGAGACGAGGGTGGACACCTCGGACCAGGATGTAGGAGGGATTATGGAGAGGGTGACTCATCTGGAAGCCCAACTTCAAGTAGCAGATCATGCTGCTGAAGGACTTCAGGTGAGAGTGACTCACTTAGAAGCCCAACTACAAGCAACCCTATTTCCGGAGGACATTCCACTTTCGTACGACGAGGAGGAACCTTTCGAGGAGGAGCCCTTCGAGGATGAGCCCTTAGAGGTGGAGCCACCCGAGGAGGAACCGGTGGAGATCGACGATGCACAATCATACGTTTCTTCCGATGAAGAGGATGTTTGATAATATTTCTATTCTATCTTTCCTTTTCATTCATGTTTCGCTTATGTTATTTCTCTTTTCAAACCTAGATGGGTAAGGTTGTTCCCATTCAATAAAAGCATGAGAAGTTTATTGTTTGAGTTATTTATTTTGTAGCCTTACAATTTATTTAATTTTCTAAATATTAGATGTTGTATTTCCTTACTCGTACATAAATAATGTTTAATATGCGATATATTTCTCATTATTTTGTATTTTTGAATGTGAAGAATCATGTCGGGATGAGGACGTGGAGGTCGTGCTGGTGGCCGAGGTACCATCAACATGACAGCAGCTGAGCTGGCGGCACTAATCAACGATAGTGTGGCAGAGGCTCTCGTAACACAGAATGCTGCAGGTAAATACTTTAGCTATTGACTAATGAGGTCAATCCATCTCTTAAAGCGCCTTTCCTAAGCTCTATAATCCCATCCCTATATTATGCTTCTTAATCCAGGTTAACAGAATCAGCAACCAGCCTGCACGTTCAAAACATTTATGGACTGTAAGCCCCACACTTTTAGTGGAGCCGAATGAGATGTCAGACTACTCCGGTTGTTCAAAAAAGTAGAATAAGTGATTGCCATGTGCAACTGCCCAGTGGCCAATCAGGTCAATTTCGCCGCTGGAACTTTGGCTCTCACGTGGTGGAACGCTCATGTCCAGATGTTGGGTCTAGTCATGGCAAATGAACTCCCGTGGGAGGAGTTTAAGATAATGATGAAGGAAGAGTACTGTCCTCACGATGAAATTCAGAACTTGGAAGGAGAATTTTGGAACTTGAAAATGGAAGGTTCTGAAATCGAGTTGTATACCACTCGCTCCCATGAGCTTGCTACCATGTGCCCACATATGGTGACTCCGGACTACAAGAGGATTGAGCTGTATATTGGAGGTCTAGTGCCTCAAATTCAAAGTATGGTTACTTCATCCAACCCTACTACCATCCGGTAGACGATCAGACTGGCCCACAAGCTAACCGATCAGGCGGTGACTCAAGGGACTTTGCCTTCGAGAGGTTCGGTCTCTAAATCCACCGACCATCATAAGCACAAGTTTGATCACCACTCCAACTCTCACTCCAGCTCCAAAGGACCCAAGCCCAACCAACCTCAGCAACAGCAGCAGTGTAGGTTTGAGCCTACTAAGAACTTCAACCAGACAACCTCTCCAAGTCAAAATCGGGGTGGTTACGCGGGGAAGTCTCCCAAGTATAACAAATGCAACTTTAATCACTTCGGGGTTTGCAACCGTTATCAGCGGTGTGGCAAAATAGGTCATGCTGCCAAATATTGTAGGGTTGAGTTGCAAGCCAAGCAGCCTTTTCAATAGCCTGGGTCTACAAAGCGTTGTTTCGAGTGTGGGAAAGAGGGACATTTTTGGAAGAATTATCCACAGTTAAAGAAGGGAGGTAATGGAAACCATAACCCTAATCAAAATAACAACAATGGTGGCAACAACGGCAATAACGGGGGGAATGGTGCGAAGGGACGAGCCTTCGTGGTTGGATCTAGAGAAGTTCGTTATGATCATAATGTGGTCACCGATAAGTTTCTCTTAAATATTTACTTTGCTTCTGTCCTTTTTTACACTGGTGCTGATAGGAGTTTTATATCTAAGAAACTTAGTGATATGATAAGGAACTCCAACTCTATTAGAAGCTAAGTATGTAATAGAGATAGCTGATGATCAAATGATTGAAGCAACCCACATTCTTAAGGGTTGTAGGCTTGAACTAGCTAGTCATAAACTTGATATCGACCTTATGCTGGTCACGCTTGGTAGTTTTAATGTAATTGTTGGCATAGATTGGTTATCTAAAAACCAAGCCGAAATTATTTGTCATGAGAAAATTGTTCGCATTCCTCTCCCGAGTGGAGAAACCATTTCCGTTAAGGGCGAAAAGGTTGGTGCAGTCATGGGCATCATATCCTTTATGAAAGCACAGAAATGACTTCGAAAAGGGCATACTGCTATTTTGGCCCTCGTTGATGAGCAGTCATCAGAAGAGAAGAAGATTGATGATATTCCCATCGTTCATGAAATTTTGGAAGTATTTCCCGAGTATTTGCCTGGTCTGCCACCACACCGTCAAGTTGAATTTCAAATCGGTCTAGCACCCGGAGCGCCACCGATCGCTCGGGCACCTTACATACTTGCACCTAGTGAATTGCAAGAGCTATCTACTCAGTTACAGGAATTGTTGGATAAAGGTTTCATCCGACCTAGCTCATCACTATGGAGAGCTCCAGTCCTGTTTGTCAAGAAGAAGGACGAAACTTTCCGTATGTGTATCGACTACCGTGAACTAGATAAAGTGACAATTAAGAACCGTTATCCTTTGCCTCGTATAGACGATCTCTTTGATTAACTCCAAGGATCAAGTTTCTATTCCAAGATAGATCTTAGGTCCGGTTACCATCAATTGAGAGTCTGAGATGAGGATATCTCTAAGACTGCTTTCATGAAAAGGTACGGCCACTATGAGTTTATGGTCATGCCCTTCGGATTAACCAACGCACCTGCGGTATTCATGGACCTCATTAACCGTGTGTGTAAACCATACCTTGATCAGTTTGTCATCGTTTTCATTGACGACATTCTTATTTATTCCAAGAACAAGGAGGAACATGAGGAACATCTACGCTTAATTCTGGAATTAGTTAAGCAGGAGCAGCTATATGCTAAGTTTTATAAGTGTGAATTCTGGATTCGAGAAGTTCAATTCTTAGGACATGTGGTTAACGAGAAGGGAATACATTTCTATCCATCAAAGATTGAAGTCATCAAGAATTGGTCAGCACCGACGACTCCGACTGAGGTGCGACAATTTCTGGGATTGGCTGGATATTTCCGTCGATTCATCGAGGGATTCTCTAAGATTGCACAACCTCTCACTGCCTTAACTCAAAATGGTAAAGCCTATAACTGGGGCGATAACCAAGAGTCAGCATTCCAACATCTTAAGTAGAAACTTTGCAGTGCACCTATCCTAGCTCTTCCGGAGGGTACGGATGATTTTGTGGTGTAATGTGATGCATCCATTCAGGGTCTGTGTTATGTTCTAATGTAACGAGAAAAGGTGATCGCATATGCATCACGTCAACTAAATATTCACGAGAAAAACAACACCACTCATGATCTAGAGTTGGGAGCTGTAGTTTTTGCACTTAAGATATGGAGACACTACTTGTACGGTACCAAGTGCACTATCTATACCGATCATAAGAGTCTTAATCATATCTTCGAGCAGAAAGAGCTGAACATGAGACGGCGTCGTTGGGTCAAGCTCTTGAATGATTATTACTGTGCGATCCGGTATCATCCGGGTGAGGCTAATGTTGTAGCTGATGTCCTAAGTAGAAAGGAAACCAAGCCTAAACGAGTTCGAGCATCATTACAGCTTACCATTCACCCCGGATTACCTGACAAAATCCGTAATGCTCAACTTGAAGCTCTGAAAGAGGAAAACCTACCGCTAGAAGGTACACGTGGTATAGAGGCACAAATCGAGGTCAAATCGGAAGGTATTCACTACTTGCTGAGCGAGTATGGGTTCCAATATTCAGAAATTTAAGGGAACTGGTCATGGATGAAGCTCATAAATCTCGTTACTCTATTCATCCAGGTTCTGACAAAATGTATCATGACCTAAAGGTGCTATATTGGTGGCCAAAGATGAAGGCCGATATAGCCACCTATGTGAGCAAGTGCCTGACTTGCGTGAAGGTCAAAGTTAAATATCAAAATCCTTCTTGTCTTCTCCAGCAACCAGAGATTCCCATGTGGAAATGGGAGCAGATATCCATGGACTTTATCACAAAATTGCCACGAACTCCTACCGAATGTGATACCCTTTAGGTAATCATTGACCTTTTAACAAAGTCCGCTCACTTCTTAGCAATCAAGGAAACCGAAAAAATGGATAAACTTACTCGTATTTACATAAAAGAAGTGGTCTCTCGGCATGAGGTGCCAATCTCTATCATTTCAGATCATGATGGACGATTCACCTCTCGTTTCTTGCAATCGTTACATAAAGCTTTAGGCACGCGTCTAGATATGAGCACAGCATACCATCCTCAAACCGATGGCCAAACGGAGCGTACAATTCAAACTCTGGACGATATGCTACGAGCATGTGTGATTGACTTCGGAAACACCTGGGAGTCACACCTACCATTGGTGGAGTTCTCCTACAACAACAGTTATCACACTAGCATCAAGGCAGCTCCATTTGAAGCACTATATGGACGTAAATGTCGTTCTCCTATTTGTTCGGCCGAGATTGGGGATAGTCAACTCACAGGTCCTGAACTAGTACTTGAAATTTCTAAGAAAATCATTCAAACTAGAAATCGTATGGCAGTAGCTCGTGATCGTCAAAAGAGCTATGCCGATAAGCGTCGCAAACCGATAGAATTTCAAGTAGGGGATATGGTCTTGTTAAAAGTCTCACATTGGAAGGGTGTCATTCGTTTTGGGAAACGAGGCAAGCTGAATCCTCGTTATATTGGACCATTCAAGATGGTGAAGAGAATTGGTCCAGTAGCGTATCAACTGGACCTACCTGAAGGACTTAGTGGTGTACACAATGTCTTTCACGTCTCCAACTTGAAGAAATGTCTGGCAGACGAGTCACTCGCGGTTCCTCTTGAGGAACTACACATTGATGAACAGTTACGTTTCATCGAAGAACAAGTAGAAATCATGGATAAGGAGGTCAAACATTAAAACGCGGTAAAATCCTAATTGTCAGAGTCCGTTGGAACTCGAAACGCGGACCGGAATTCACGTGGGAGTGCGGGGATCAGATGATGGGCAAATATCATAATCTGTTCAAGCACTCCGTGTCAAAGTCTTAAAGTACTATTTAATTTTCGGGATAAAAATTCTTTCAAATAGGGGATGATGTGACATCCCGGGAAATTTTTTTATTTTTTTATTTACGATTTAATTTTCAGGATGAAAATTCTTTCAACTAGGGGATGATGTGACAATCCGGATTTTTCCATGTTAACTCCGTTAACATAATCCAATTAAATACTAACCTAATTGACTCATCTCTAACTTCAGGGACTAACCCTGCCTATTTTCAAACTCACATACAAGAAATTGGAGGGACCAATCATGTAATTTGCCTATTGTTAATTCCTGATGACTTTTGAAAGTCAATTAAACTTGTTCTTAACCTATCTTAAACCCCAAGGAATGTTTATGCTACTATTTAAACTAGAAACCTCAAGGACCAATTCTGTCATAATCCAAACTTGATTCAATTGGCTATGAAAGTCAAAATTCGCATGTTTTAGCTCCTGTTGACATCTTGGAGTCAAACCCGTAGCATTTTGATCTCAATTCACATTCATGATCGATGTTATACCAGGATTTGTAACCGTTGTACACGAACAGGTCTTTAACGAACTTAACTAAGACTTAATAATCACCATTATACTGAAATTAAACTGAATTAATAGGTATTAACTCAAAACCATCGACAATGATTATTTGGCTCTCAAATTCGCTTAAACCTAATGTTAATCTCCCAAATTGAACTCCTGCGCACTTCATTCGAACGCCATTGAAGCAATTGCACACATCAAACTCATCGGAATCACATCAGAAGTCGCCGGAGGTCAACCCGGTTGCTGTCGGCACCTGTTTTAGTCAGGCACCTACAATCCGAATCAAATTCTTGAAACTACCTACACCCTCACCTTCGTTTTCATCTGTTTAGTGAAAGCCCTATCAATTCCAGGGCTTACAACATCAGATTGAATCAATCAAGTAATCTAGGGTTCATACGATTCCAGTTTGGTCGAACCCTATCAATTCGATGTCCATTTATGAAATTAAACACACCCATAGAATAGCTTATATGCCTAGACTGAAAGCCCTATGAAATCCACGGCTTATATCATCGAATCGAGCATGATCCAGATTCTAGCGTTTGTTCATATTTCAATTTGGGGGTTTTGATCTTAACGACTATCTCAATCAAATTAAACCACAGGGTTGGATTCGCAACCCTCTGTTTATCTAAAACCCCATGAATCCAACAGTTTCTAATATCAAAATTTATCCAATAGGATACACGTTCATATCTATGGTTTCAGCTTGTTTTTCCTAAATTTAACGATCTTAGACCATTTGATTTTGCAATTAATCACACACACAAGTTCGCAAGCTTCTGTGAAACAAAACCCCTATGATCTTATATTCGATCGTGACCAGATTTGGTGGAATTGGGACTGGGTTCAATCGGATTTGCGTATGGTTGAAGAACCCACTGAACCTTGATGTTAAAACAATTTTGAACCGGTTGAGTTTGTGATTCCCTAGCGGGCGGGACTGGTTAAAGCTATGTGCGTGTGTGGGAGAGACCCGGGTTCGAGGCCGGGCTCCCACATTTTATTTTTTGAAGCATTTTTATTATATTTAATTATTAAAAATCAAACCCTATATTATTATAATATTATATTGATGTGTTTTAGCCCGGGAAACCACCCGTAGGCTAGGGTTTGGTTTTATAACCCATTTTTATATTATTTCAACTTTTAAAAATAATATAATTATGTTATTATTAAATAAAAATAATATATTTATATTATTTTCAAACTGTGACTCCTAGTATAAAATAATATATAGTTTTATATTATTTCGCCTCGTTTAATTAATTCGTGTGACGTTTTAAAATTTTAAATAATATAATCTGTTATATTATTTACCCATGTTTATATATCCGATTAAAAATAATGTATTTATTATTTTTCCATACAAATGATTATTTGGTCAATCCTACGAACCTCAGAATAATATATTAAATTATATTATTTTCCTAATCTTTGTAAACGACTCGAACGTACGAATTTATATAATTGTTTAATTATTATTCGTTATTAACATGCGACACGTAACGCTTCGATCGTAAATTTGGTGTTAAGGATCTTTATTCCCGTAGACACGTTCGTCCACTCTTAAATCCTTAGAATGCGTTCAGACGTTCTAACCTTCCGTGTCGTCGTCACAAATCCCATTGTGTCCCTAATTGTTATGTTTATATTCTAGGGCATACGTGATCCGTTTCAGGCTAACACTTAATCTCATACTTGTGTGATACTACCTACTACGCAACGTATGTGAGTTTTCATGGCCCCTTTTTACTATTTTAACTTGGGGGAGAGAACATGATTCAACTACTTTGAGATTTTTGTAATTCATATGTTATCAATGTTAAAGCTAAGCGTAACACGCTATCACTGTAAGTCCTCAACACTCATCGAACCGTTAATATGGATCTTAGCGAGGTAATGTTTAGTAGTACTACTGGGTTTGACAAATCCCACCCGCGTTAGTCACGCTAACTCGATTGGAGATCCAACGGGTGAAATATTAGCCTACTCACATTGCCGGGGTTGATTGACCTGATAGGAGGCAAATAAACAAATTGTCAGCCTCGGTTGCGAGCGCTTAAATTAAACATGAACATATGTTAGCTACCTATAGATACATATTGAATGCTCAATAATGTGGTAAACGTTTATTTATATATTGAAACATGTAAACTCACCAACCTCATGTTGACATCTTTTCTTGCATCTTTTCTCAGGTCGCTAAGATAAGGCATAGGTGCACGTATAGGACATGCATGTGATTCTCCTTTTTTATTGATGTCTTATTAAATTGTTTGGACTTTCTTTGGACTATGTTTGGTTTGGACTTTTGGACTTTTTGGGCGCGTGTGTTTTGCGCATTTACTTTTCTTTCCGCTTCCGCATTAAACTCTGATTGTTATGATATTTTCATTTGAGTCCCATGTAGAGTCGTTCAATGTAACTAATGACTGAGATCCTGGTTTGTCACTTCCCAAACGGTAAAACTCCGTTAGTTGAAATTGGGGGTGTGACAATTGTAAACATGTTCCACCCCGAGTATTTGTAAATAAAAGTAATGTAAAAGGGGCTATGAAACTCACTTTTAATATGCAGCTTGGAAATCACGAACAAGTTGTTGCACAAGCGTTTAGCTAACCACAAGGTTAACCTATGATTTAATGGTACAAGTGTATCAATGATGGGTTTAAGTGATTAAAGGGTATCCTAGTGTGTATAGAGATGGATTTGGGGGTCCTTGATTATGTAAGAAAATATTTATTTGAGTTTCAAATGACACTTATGAAATACTTTGATAAAAGAAAAGGTATAAGTGTATGAATAAATGGTTCTGTTTGTTTTGTAAACATAATTGTATATATGAATAACTAATTAGTGCTCTTTATTTATAAATAAACAAATAATTGAAAAAATAATTTACTCTTGATTGTAAATTAATAAATAAATAAATAAGTGAATGAATAATAATCAACTACATAAATAAAACCTTGACTTTATTTTTGTTTGAATTTCCTGTAAAAGAAATGAGTGTTAAAGTATAATGATTTAATTAATTAGTAATTAAACCACAATTTAAAGTATAAAGTAACGTTCTGATTAATTAGTAATTGTATCATAGTTGAATATTAATTAAAATTATAAAATTTGATTTAAATGATTTTATATAATAAAAATAAATTATTACAATAGAGTATATATATGTATCTTTATAAATATACAAGCATGTGTTATACATATAAATAGAAATTATTATGTAAATGCAAGGTTTAAAATTTGAATTAAAATATTAATTAATGTGACACATTGTGTGGGACAAGAAATGGGGTTGAAATGGGATGTCACTATTGTATTGAATAATATAAAAATAATATTGGAAAATCATAGATGTTATAGCTTGGCCCAACTAGGCCCAATAAAAATCCAAGCCTATTTGAGGCCCAATAAGGATCTAGACCCGTTAGAGGCCCAAATTGCATAATCCAAACATCAAACTAGCAATTCAGTGTCCCCGAATGACTCGTTACGCGATTCTGAGAATTTAAGAAATAATAGATGTCTGTATGCGATTCTGTATATTTAAACATTTAACGCGCCTTTTCACACCCCAACCGACGATGGAATACGTCGGGGTGGGACATGGAGACTGTTCATAAGCACATTATCAAACTAAATTTCATATAATATTAAACAAAGATTTCATGATATAAGTTCAAACAAACATCCAAAACAAAATACATCAAATTGTTCAATTCATTATTCAAACTAGGGCCAAATCCTAAGTGAAGCATCTTGCATATGATCTCAAATATTTGCACCTGAAACATGATGAAAACAAGGTCAACTAACAATAGTTGGTGAGCATACATAGGTTTTGACTCTACAAATAGTTTCAAATTATTGTGTACAATTCACATGTTACATGGTATAAATAGGCAATTATGGAGAACCACTATAGTAAACCGGTGCACATTCAAACATTGTGACATGTTAGGCATAACACTCAATGTTACCCTTGTGTTTATCGGTAAGCAATCACCCTACCTGGGTGGATTTGTCAAATGCAATAGATCTATCATTGTTACCGTTGGCTTGTACGGAGTTAATGATTATACTTGTTATAAATGTAGTTTAACTCATAGTGTTCAAAGCATAAGACACAAAAATACACACATGTACACGTTGTTAGAATTGTATAAATTGCAAATAGTTCAATGTAATCATGTTTCACCCCAAAAATATAAAAATGTAAAATGTGGGGCTATGTAACTCACCTTGCAATGAGTAGCTTGAAAGTCACACAAGTATATTGTTGTTGCACATATGTTCTAGCTAATCAGATGATTAACCTATGTTTGATGGAATATGTGTATCAATAATTTGTACAAAATGAATAAGGGAATCCTAATGCGAAAGGGTATTGATGTGGGAGTCCTCATTTTAATAATAAAATAATTACTTGAGTTTCAAATAGTATTTATATAAATCTTGATAAATAATTATATTGAAATTTTAATATGTAAAAGAATTAATAAATACGTAGTTTTCTTTTGTTTGTAAATGCATAAAATAATAAATGAATAAATAAATAAATGAATAATAATTAGTTGAATAAATAATTAATTAACTACATAAATAATTAATTAAATCATTTTATTTATATAGTTTGAATTTTTATGGGTAACATCCCGAAAATAATGAAGAAAAACAATAAATTGAAAGGCGACGGGTAACGAGTAAAGAAGAAAATGAAAGAAAAATAGATCGTGGAATCGCGGGTTAGGATGTTGGGCTAGTCTAAGGAGTCGCACAAGGAAGGGAGTAAAAACCCACCTCGTTTGCTTCCTTCAACATTCATCTTCTTCACCACCTTAACCTAGAGAGAGAGAGTAGTGAGAGAAAGCTTGGAAACCGCACCCGAGGTCTCCATCTAGGCTAAGATCATCATTAGGACGCTTCTAGAGTTTAGAGACGAAGAAACAAGCGAATCCAAGGTACGAATCGAGCTCAGATCTCTGCATTAAGTTGAGAAATGGGTTTGTTAGGACATAGTTTGTAATGACAAAAGCTTTGTATTAGTTTAGATCTAATGTCTTTATGTTTTTGTATGTAATGTTCTAAGTGTTTTATAAAAGTTATGCTAGAGGCGAACTTGTCTAACAGAGGCGAACTTGTTAAGTCCGCTTAGTCTATCTGAGACGAACTTGTTAAGTTCGCTTAGTCTGTTAGAGGCGAACTTGTTAAGTTCGCCTAATACAGATCATATGTCTATATATAGAGGTTATAGAGTCAGTTTACGTAGCGTTGAATAGAAGTGAACGAATTATCTGATTGAGTCTGTAAACTCTATGATTGTTGGAATACAAGCTTGAATGTTATTTACGTGATTGTTTCTATTGTCTTTTGTGTATACAAATGTTGATTCGTTTGGATTCCGCACTCCGTGTAAACAATACGTCTTATCACGAGAACGATCCGTAGAAGAGCCATGTGGACCTACAAGTGGTATCAGAGCTTATGCACATGATTCTTGGTGATTTTAGACAGTTTTGTATGCAAATTGACAAGAAATTCATCATCTTTGAAATTTTCATTTCCATGGAGTTTTCAAGCTTATTTTGCTTCTGATTTGGTGTTTTTGAAGTGGATTTTGAAGAAATTGATCCGATAGAAAGGTTCTAATTGAGAAAATACACAATCCTAAGGTTTAATTTGGTCTAATTCCTTCAAATCAGTGAATTATGAAGATTTTTGGTGAAATTGGGTTCGTGTTCTTGAGGTGAATCTGTTACTGAGTTTTGATTCTGCTGAAGCAAGCGAACTTGCTGAATTGGTCTGCAGGCGAACTTGTCAAGTTCGCTTCTCTCAAATTAGGCGAACTTAATTTTTAGGCGAACTTAATCAGATTTCTGGATTCTGGTTTAAGCGAACTTATTAAGTTCCCTTCATATTAAATTCGCTTGGGTGTATCTGAAGCGAACTTACTATCTTCGCCTAAGGGTAGTGTGTGTTCAACACTTGAAAATTTTTTTTTCTGGAAAATGGCAAATATGGTTCAAGTAACTAATATGTTCAATTATGAAAATGAGATTGGTACATCTCAGAAACCGCCGAAGTTGTTAAATCTTGCTGATTATTCTAATTGGAAAGATCGGTTTGATCAGTTCGTATCCTTTACCGATACCAGTCTATGGATTCCAATCTTAGAAGGTTATACGCATCCGACTTACTCGTGGATGGGAAAGGATGATGTTCCAAAGCCGGTGTCTGCGTTAACCACAGAAGAAAAGTTATTGTTTGATCGGGAAAAGAAAGCGATGACAAGTATTTCGATGTCTCTTTCGAAAGAAATATATCACAATTTTAAACAATTCAAGTCTTCTCAACAACTGTGGGAAGCATTACAGAAAAGATGTGAAGGTAGTTTGGATGTAAAGAAGAGTAGAAAAGAGCTACTGAAGAAGCAATTCTTGGTTTTCAAGCACTTTCAAAATGAATCCTTGGATGATCTTGCTACAAGATTCTATCATCTGCTGAGTGAATTGTCAAGTGCTTCTGTGGTGTATGAGACTGAAGAGATTAACGATAAGTTCTTGGAGGCATTACCATCTAAGTTTGATGTGTATACAATTTTAATAAAAGAGAATATCAAGTATAAATCAATGTCTCTGGAAGAGGTTTTTGGAAAGATTCAATCTCATGATATGAATATGAAGAAGAAGGAGACTAATATGGAACATATAGAAGATCCTTCAATGTATTTTCCCAAGACTTCTGGTAAAACTGGTACAGGGGTTGTTTTTTTTCTAGTGATTCTCAAGATACTTCTAATGATTAGTGTTCTGGAGTTCCTCTTCATTCCGGTCATTCTAGTCATTTTGGTTTCTCTGCAACTATAGCGTCTTCATCGTCTGGAACTCACAATATGAATCAAAAGGTTGCTGATGATTATTTGGCTATGTTTTCCTCATTCATGGCGTCGTATGAAAATTTTATTGGAGGAAAAATTCATGATCCAAAAGTTATTGAAGAAGTCTTCAGACAGATTGATCCTGTTGATCTGGAAGAAATGAACATTCAATAGAATATGGCTATGCTGATGCGACAAGCAAAAGATTTTCTGAAAAAGACTGAAAGAAAATATATTGGCTCTAACAGTCGATCTCGCATGAGATTTGATAAAACCAAAGTGCGTTGCTATAACTGTCAAGAGTATGGTCACTTTGCTAAAGAAAGTGTGAAGCCAAAAGTTGAGATTGATTCTCAGAAGAAGCCGAATAACTTTCAGCATAATCGTAATCAGTCACATGGTTCATCTGGTAATTCTAATCATGCATCTACATCATCGGCTTTGGTTGCTTAGAACGATGAAAACTATGACTGGGGTATTCATCTGGAAGATTTGATGGGTACGGTAAGTCAAGCATTTGTAGTAGAGATTCATTCTGAAAAATCCGAAGAGTCGACTTATGATGATAGTTCGAGTGATGGTGAAAGTGTGCAGAGCATTGATGAAGAGATAGAACAAGTGCAGAATATTGATTCTGATATTGCATCAGGTGTTGCTGAAGATGATATTGTTCTAACACAAAATGCTTCAGATGGTGCTGATTCAGAGAGTATTCCCATTGCCAAAGTTTTCATGGCAGACATGTCTGATCCGTCAAAGGTAAAAGACTCTGTTTGTCATATTTACTGTTCTAACTGCATTACTGTAAAAGATAAATTGCAAAAGGTCATGGATGATAACACAAACTTGATTTGTGATATGAAATCGATGCATTCAGTTAGTCAGAAAACTGAAAGATAATGATAAATTGTGCATCGATAGAATTGAGTCTTTGAAAAGAGACTTAAATTCTATAGGGTTGAAATATAAAGAACAAGCTTATCATCTGGATATGGCTTATGCTGAGATAGAAAAACGAAATGAAGTTGTCGCTCAAAAGAATAAAGAAATTTCTGACAAAGAGTCTGAGGTGATCAAACTTCATAGAAAGCTGGAAAAGTTTGAAAATTCATCGATTGTATTGGATTATTTTAATGCAAATGCTGATTCTAAGAAGCGAGTTGCTGGAATTGGAATTATTCCTCCACCATTTAATGCAAATTATGTGGTTGAACCTGAAATCATACATGAAGAGGAAATTGATCCAAAAACAGTATTAAAAGTTAATCCGGTAACTAGTGAGGATATGGTTTATGAGTCTGATTCTGAGGATGAGGTATTTGATGAGAAGAAGGTTGAAGGTATTCCAAAAGAGGTGAAACTTGATGAACCAACAGTTGTAAAAACTGTTACTCGTGATAGATGCATTATGACTGAACCTAACGAGGTGAAAGTTATTACACCTAAGCTCCCCAATTTTACAGTCAAGTGGGTTTGTTGCTGCCGGTCATCAAAACATGCTTTTATCAAAGGTACCTACACATGTTTATGTTCCAAAGAAGCAAGTAAAGTTTTATGTATAATCTTCTGAAGCTTACTCATCTGATGGTTCCTCAAACTCAAGAAAAACCCCTTATTTTAGAAATCATCAAGAGAGAAGAGTTTGTTTTCACTACAATGAAGCTGGTCATATTCTGATAAATTGTCCTTATAAGAACCAGGGAAAATTGAAGACTGCTCCTTCACAATCAAAAAGTGGTGCAAATTCTGAAAAGAACAGATGAGGGAAAGTCGACTTCTAATGTGGAGAAAAATATGCCTTGTCGATCTTTTGTTAAATCTTCTGGATTTAAACAGCAGGATAAATTGATTTCTAAATCAATTGTTTGTCAAGAGAAATTTGAGATTCCATATGTTGTAATTTCAAAAGATTCTCCACCTGAAGTTAAACTGTCTAGACCACAAAGGATAAGACGAAACAGAAAATTGAAGAAACTTTTGGAAACTTCTGAATCTGATAATAATATATCAAACAATGTTTTTCCAATTAAGCATAATGTGTCTTCTTTGAAAAAGTCTGTGTGAAACTTCTGTTCCAAAGGTTAATGATAACATTGATTGTGAATTGCTTGAAGTTGTTTATTTTGATCAATCTGGATGACCCAAGACCACAATGGCTTGAGTTCCTATTTCTAACTGATTTTCGTTGTTTTTGTAGGGATAACCAAGGAGGACTATCAACAATACGTGGTATGTGGATAGTGGTTGCTCTCGACATATGACAGGGAATATTCGGTTGCTTGAAGATGTCAAAAATATTGATGGAGGTTATGTCGCTTTTGCGGGTAATAAAGGCGGGTACATAACTGGTCAAGGTACTTTAAATAATGACAAAGTCAAATTTGAGAAGGTGAATTATGTGGAGCAGCTTGAACACAATCTTTTGAGTGTATCACAAGTATGTGACAAGAAGTTTTCGTTCCATTTTAATGATGTTGAGTGTTATATCTTGAAACCGGGCTTCGTTAATCCTGACGAATGGATTCTCATGAAGGCTCCGAGGAGAAATGACACGTATTACCTTGACATGAGTGTCGCTACTACAACGGATTTAATTCCTACTTGTTTACTCTCAAAGGCGTCGGAATCAGATTCTATTTTGTAGCACATGAAGCTAGCTCACATCAACTATCGGAAGATGAACTATATTCCGAAGATGAAATTCTCTATTCCTGATGATTGTATTCCTTGCAAAAAGGGGAAACAACGAAAGAAATCACACAAATCTAAACCGAAGAATTCTAACGTAACTCCTTTGGAGCTGCCGCATATGGATTTGTTCGGTCCGATTAGTATCAGGAGAATTGGTGGAAAATCGTACTGTTTGGTAGTAACGGATGATTTCTCTAGATTTTCATGGGTTAAGTTTCTTTCATCTAAAGCTGAAACCATTGAGTTGGTACAATACTTAATCCTTGGTTTGGAGAATTTGTTCAATCTGAAGGTCAAAAGAATTAGGAGTGACAATGGCAGCGAGTTTAAGAATAGCAAGATGGGCTTATTCTGTCTACAAAAGGAAATTCATCATGAATTCAATGCGCCATATGTTCCTCAACAAAATGGTGTTGCTGAACGAAAGAACAGGACATTGGTTGAAACGGCACGCACGATGCTTGAAGATTCTAAGCTTCCAGTTACTTTTTTGGGTGAAGATGTGAATACTACGTGTCACGTTTTAAACAGAGTCTTGACCGTCAAGCGACACAACAAGACATGCTACGAGTTGCTTAATAATCGGAAGCCGAATCTGGAATATTTACAACCTTTTGGTAATCCATGCACCCTATTGAAAGTTAGAGATGTCCCAACCAAGTTCAGTGCTAAGGCTATTGAAGGAATTTTTCTGGGGTATGTTGCAAATTCTACTACCAAGAGGGTTTATAACAAAGAGATGCGCCAAGTTGAAGAATGGTTCCATATTGACTGTTCAAATCGGTCTTTACCTCAAATGGCAATTGGACCAGATTGGTCATTTGATTATAAAAATTTATTCAAGTCTTTTCATTTACCTTCTGATATTTCTCCTGAAGAAGCTGCTGTTCTCTATGATTCATGTCAGGATGTACAGCACAGTGGTTTTCTACCAAATGCAGTTCAAAATTCATCGGTTCCATCTACTTCTGCTCTCGATTCTAATGTTGCTTCTTATTCAGGACCACAAGATTCTGAGAGTGAGGAAGACAATGCTATTTTTCAAGATTCTTCTGCTGATCCTTTGTTGGGTGATGATCCATTACCTTCGACACAGGCTCAGGGGGAGATTCCTACAAATTTAGACTCGGAAATTCCAATTAATCAAGATTTTTCTTATCAATCTGATACAACTCAAGTTGAAGTGTTGCCGGTTCTTGAGGTCGCATCCATCAAGGAACTCAAAGATCATTCGATGACGAATATAATAGGAAATTTGCGTGATGGAGTGAAAACACGTTCTATTGTTGATAATACTTATTTGTATACATGTATTAAAGATTCTGGTGTTCTTGATGATTGCTCACATTCATGTTTTATTTCTCAGGTCGAACCAAAGAATGTTGAAATGCCTTTAAATGATAACAATTGGATAGAGGCCATGCAGGAAGAACTTGCTCAGTTTGACAAACTCAAGGTTTGGAATCTTGTAGATCTTCCGAAGGGTATGTATCCAATTGGTACAAAATGGGTGTTTAAATATGAGAAAGACGATCGAGGTGTCGTGGTAAGAAATAAGGCAAGATTAGTTGTCCAGGGTTTCAATCAACAAGAGGCAATTGATTACACCAAGGTTTATGCTCCTGTTGCGAGGCTTGAAGCTATACGACTGTTTCTGGGTTTTGCTTCTTATAAAGGTTTTATGGTGTTTCAATTGGACGTTAAAAGTAATTTTTTATATGGAAAGGTCAAGAAGGAAGTTTATGTTTGTCAGCCGCCGGGGTTTGAAGATCCACTTAATCCGAATATGGTTTTCAAGCTTGATAAGGCCCTCTATGGTCTTCATCAGGCTCGTCGTGCGTGGTATGAAACGTTGTCTACACATCTTTTGGCAAATGATTTTGTGCGTGGCAAGATTGACTCGACCTTATTCATAAAGAAATCAGGGGGAGATTACCTACTGGTTCAGATATATGTGGACGATATTATTTTTGGCTCTACGAATGAAGGGTTGTGCAAATATTTTGAGAGTGTTATGAAGTTGAAGTTTGAAATGTCAGCTATGAGAGAGTTATCATTTTTCCTAGGTTTACAAGTAAATCAAAAGGAAGATGGTTTCTTTATTCATTAGTCCAAGTATGTCAAAGACATCTTAATCCGGTTCAAGATAGAGGACTGTACCCCATATGATACTCCGATTCCGGTCAATCATAAGTTGAATTCTGACCCGGATGGAAAAGATGTTGATTGTCAACTTTACAGGGCAATGATTGGATCTCTCATGTACTCCGCTTCAAGGCCTGATATAATGTTTGCTGTGTGAATTTGTTCCAGATTCTAGGCAAAACCAAAAGAATCTCACTTGATAGCTGTAAAAAGAATCTTTCGTTATTTGAAAGGAAAGCAAAGATTGGGACTATAGTATCCACATGGTTCTAACTTTAATTTCAATGCTTATAATGATTTTGATTTTGGTGGTTGTTGTTTGGACAGGAAATCTACAATAGGTGGTTGCCAGTTCTTGGGTAATCGACTTGTTTCCTGGCAATGCAAAAAGCAAACCACAGTCTCCATTTCTACATGCGAAGCAGAATACATCGCTGCTGCAAGTTGTTGTTCACAGATTTTGTGGATACAACAGCAATTAAGAGATTACGGTTTGAATTTTATAGGAACCCCTATGCTTATTGATAATAATGCTACAATGTCTATAACTAATAATCCCGTTAAGCACAGTAAAACAAAGCACATTGAGATTAGATATCATTTTATTCGTGATTGTGCAGAGAAAAGGTTGATTGAGCTGGTAAAGGTTCACACTGATGATAATTTTGGTGATCTGTTTACCATGGCATTTGATCGTACCGGGTTTGAATTTCTAATCAAAATGATAGGTGTGATCAATCCCGAATAAAAGTTTTGCAAAATCAGATTTTCATGGAAAATTTTGTTTTTAATTTCTTTTATTGCTTTATTACATTTCTGCATTTTAATTTTTCAGTCAAAAAGTTCTTAATTTATAAAAAGTCAAAACAAAGTGAAAAATATAAAATTTGACATCATTTGAAGTTAGAGAAGATAGTACATCAATGATTAGTTTATTTCACACGACCTTAGTAGACCTTTAATATATGATTGCTTAAAGTGAGTTGGTTTGATCTAAATTTCAAAATCTGTATAAATGAGAAATCATAGTGTTTTGAATGCTCTAATCTTGATAATCTGTTTTTAAATTTGTGTATGAGTTTTGAAACTTGAATTGTCAATAGACTAGAAGCGTTTTGAAACTAATAGTAGTGTGAAAATTAAATATGATATAATTACATCTGTGATTTGAATCCATTATATGCATGGGTGTGTGTGTAAAAGATCATTATCAGATAAAGAATATATGGTTTTAAAGAATTTCATGAGACCAATATCGAATTATATCTTTAGCACAAATCTATTTCAGATCACTTCACTGCCCATGCCCCGAAAAACATGCAATGTGTTGTTGAACTAAGATATGCTTTCAAACAACATCTGTTGAAACATATATTCGCCCTTGGATCAGATAGATACATCATCTAGTCTGACTCCATTGAAACTTATCCCGATAATAGCTAGATCCTCATACCTGAATCTGTTGATTCTCATTATACAGCTAATTCATTAGAATCTTCTGATTCTGAATCATCATGATTCTTATATCCTTTGGGATCTGCTTTTCTATACTTATTCTAAAAGAGATAATTTCATCTTGGAAATTGATCTAATCTTAAAATAAAACTGTATATGTCTTGAAGATAGTGCAATTTATATTTCTGTTTGGCATATATGTGGGGTACACGATGTTTTTCATCTAAATGGTACTAAATCACATGAATTTGGAGAATAAACGCTTATAGTTTCAAATCATATAATATTGACAAATTTAAGAATTCTTGCTTTATATTATAAATTCGGTATGAATAATTGAGCATTTCATAACCTGATCTTATTTACTTTGAAATTTATCGCGTATCATTTCAAATATTATTCAAATTGATTGAAATGTTTGAAAAGAAAAGTAAATTGTTAGAAAAGAAAAGAGACAAGAGACATTTGAGAGAAATATGTCAAAGAAATAAATATGTTGGATTTATTAATACTGAAAAGAGTATGTAAAAATGAAAAAGATGCATAGTGCACAATAATGAGTTGGATTGTTTCATATCATAGGTTACCCTTGGTTATTGCTAAAATATGTGATGAACTACTCAGATACTGATATGATCTTCTTACTCATGATGTTCATTCAAAAATATGTGATTTCAGTTTATTCAGATAAAAATTTAAAAATATGTGATTTCAGTTTGTATAGATAAAAATCCAAAAATATGTGATTCCGTTTGTATAGATAAAATTCAAAAGGATTTTGTTTTTTATTTTCCATGAAAATTCTATGCTTTTATTAAAATGTTTGGGATTGGATCGGATACATGCTGCTGACGGAAGTTCAAGAAATGACGTGTTGAAAGTTGGAAAATTGTTCAAGGAAAAAGGTTGAGGAGAACTTGTTATGTTCGCTTGGTTGAGGTGAAGCGAACTTAATATGTTCGCCTGAGGTTGGTGAAGCGAACTTAATATGTTCGCCTGGGGCTTGTTAAGCAAACTTAACAAGTTCGCCTAATTAAGCAAAATTAATGTGTATAAGGATTTTTGTCTAGGCGAACTTAGTCACTTTCTCTTTTCAGAAATTTTAAGCGAACTTGTCTGTGTTGAGCGATTTTCAAAAATTTTCAAAAGCAGTGTGTTGTTGGATTGTTTACTGGTACCTTCTTGTCCGGATTTGAATTGCAATCATTCCTAAGGTATTTTTATTGTTTTTCATCCTTTGAATCGTGAGAATTTAGAACTTTTTCATCTCGGACTCGTCGGACATTTTTTTTATCTGCATTTTTGACCTAATTTGATGCCAAATCTGTCTTATCTCATTAAATTGAAGCTTGATAGTATGTTGTAATTGTTTAACGATGTGATTCCAGTGGTTATATCATGTTTCTATATCGATTTGATGAATTTTGATTTTTGTGTGAGAATTTGAAACGTCAAGCGAACTTGTCTAGGCGAACTTATTAAGTTCGCCTCTTGTAACACTAAGCGAACTTAGTAAGTTCGCCTAGGGGCTCAGGAGGATTTTGGACTTGTGAAATTTATTTTGTGTTTGAAATTTTTTTTAATTTTTTTTTGTTACAAATTTTTTTTTTACTTCTTGTTGTGTGTGTTTATTATTTGTCTAATGTGTTTGTTGTCCAAATACTTTTCAGATGGCTCGTTGTGTAGAATACAAACATAACCAGGTGGCACTGTTAGATCCTAACATGTCGGAGGCCGTTAATTTTCAAGGAATTATTGGGTTCTTAAATCGTTCACGTCTCCGTGTAGCCTTATCTGTAGATCCATACATCAGCTTGGTGTATATTCAGCAATTTTGGGACACAGTACATCAAGATACAGACGTAGAACCTCATGTTCTTCGTGCTGCTGTGAACAATACAGAGATTGCCATATCGTCAGAGACTATTCGTGTTGTTCTTGCTCTAGGTGGTGCTGCTGATGATCCTATGTCATATCCTACAACTTTGATTATGGGATGTTTTCAGAGGATGGGTTACCGTGGAAGACCTAATGATACACAAGCTCGTAAGGGTGGTTTGGTTGGTGAATGGAGGTATTTCATGCACATTATCCAATGCTTATCTCCTCGTAAAGCTGGTACATATGGATTAAAGAATGCTCTTCAAGCTGCTATGGTGGCTTTGACATTGAACAAGCGATTCAATTTTGCTCTTTATATTTACCGAGAATTGGTTAGGCAAATAACTCCTGCTGAAGGTCAAGGATTTCTTACGTATCCTCGGTTCATCCAAATGATTCCGAATCATCTTATTCCTGATCTCCCACAGCATCCTATTCGTTTAACATTGACTCCGATGTCAAAGAGAATTTTTACAGATTGCACTAAGGTAAAACAACATAATGTAGCGTTGATTCCTGTTCAAACTCCATTATTTGGTCACTTAATCAATCCTGATTATGTTGAACCACCAAATGACAACTGGTTTCATCCTGAAGAGTTGGCTCAAGGACATGGTCATAATGTACAACAACCTCAACAACAACCTCAACAACAACCTGTACAAGTTCCTCAACAACAACAAGTTCCAGTACAACAACCAATTCCTATTCAAGAACAAGTTCCTATTCAACAAGCTCGGGTTGATATACCTGTTCAAGAAGAGGTCATTCAAGAACATGAACAAGACCTAGGGATGAATATGGATGATTTTGTTGATGATGCTGTGAACTCACCCATTCATGAAGCTGAAGGGAATGTGGTGACAGAGAATGATTTGAGTTCCAGCTCTAGTGATACTATTATGCTTATTTCTGAAGAAACTGACTCTGATGCGTCTAGAGATTTTTGCTCAGATAATTATGAGAGATTGGCTACTGTGCCATTGGCAAATGCTGGAAAGTGTATTAAATCCAAAGCCAGAAGACCGAGACGTAAGTCTGTTCGGGATCCTCCTTCCGGATCAGTACTTGGAAAAAGAACATTGGTGGATGAGAGTTCTGATACTGATAGTGATTTCAATCCAGATCCTAAAGCTCAGAAGCTTATGTCTGCTTCAATTGCTGCTGCTCATTCTTCACAGGGTGTAGAGGATGCTAATTTCGTTGCTTCCTTAATAGTTACACCTCCAAGGTCTAAAGATTCATCTCCTGAGTTCCTCCAGTGATTAATCCAAGTCCTTCGGTTCCTCACTCTTCAGCTGGTCCTTCAAAGCCTTCTGATTCTGATAGGATTACTTTCCTTGAATCTGAAGTGCTTACTTTACAAACTCAGGTGGATACTCTTGTATCTACTGATTCTCAAAGACAGCTGGTGATTCAGACTCAAGCCAAGTAGATTGCTGACATGCAAGCATTGGTATCCAAACTTGTTGAGCGTCTTGACGCTCAGGGGGAGTTAAGGATCCATGATACGTGTCACACTGAGTCCATTCAAAGAAATGATGATGAAGACAATGATCCTACTGGAAATGCTAAGGGTGATCGTCAATACGCTGCTGACGTTAATCCTATATCTACAGTTCAGGGGGAGTCGACATCTCAAACAATTGAAGGAAACAACGATGCTTCTGGAGTTAATGAAGAAGTTTTGCTATTGGAATTCTTTGCGGATTCTGAAGAGGAAGAAGCTAAGAAGATAGATTGTCTGGATGACATTGATGAATTATTCAATGACATTGAAGATGATGTGTCTGATAATGACGTGGAAGAAGGAGAGATAGTGGAGATAGAGATAGAGAAAAATAAAGATAATGTTACTTATGAAGGCAGTGATGGTCTTAATGTTCCTTATAACTTCATCCAAGATGTTGTTATTCCTGAGTTTTCTTATGAAGGAGTAACAGATTCTACGGACTCTATTGAAGATATCACTGTGCCTGAAGATACTGCTGAATCCAAGATGGATACTGATGATGAGAATGTTCAATCCAATATAGATGCTGAAGCTGATACTACTCACACTGTGTCTCCTAAGGTGAATGAAGAACCTGTGATGTACAAAAATACAGGGATGACTAGAGAACATTGGAGAGAAGTTGTGAATAATTGGATGAAGGTGCTACCCAAGTCTCAAGCACAACCTGCTCAGAAAGAAAAATATGTGAATAAAGAGAGTGTGTGTTGGAAGAATCATAAGTTGGTTTTATGATAATGACACAAAATTGTTTGGTATTAAAAGATCTGATGGTGTTCAGTACTTAAAGCCGAGGATCAAATATTTCAATACCTTGCCAAGGTGTGAAATGAATAGTCTAGCTTCAAAACCACTTATTAATAGATCCAAGTTTGGTTTAGCGGATGTGATTGCTAATCTAATCAAGAGAGAAAGTGGTTCGGGAAAGTATGAAAGGCTAAAGCCTCAGAAAGGAAAGAGAGTGAGGATAATAAATCAAAATACTGGGAAAGTGACCTGGAAGTACAATTTCAAACCAGTACGTGCTGTACACAAGATACTGTTGAAGAAGATTCCTTAAGATTTTCTTGGGAATATGAAATGGTGGTATGTTGATGTTAATACTAGTGAAGCAAGGATTGAAGACAAAGATAATAAGGTTATTGTATGTTTCTATGATCCAATGAATATTATCAATTTTTCAAAGAAAGACCAGAGAACGTTGAGAAAGAATGAAATCATGTTCACTGATGAATGAAGAGAACAAGGATTGCAGTATAAGAGAGTGTTGAAGATATGTAGAAGATATGGAGTGCATGCAGGCAGCAGATTACCAGATAATTGGAAAAGCTCATCATAAAGACTGAAGACTGAAGATCAAGCTATTGTCAAGGGGGAGTCTGTTAGGACATAGTTTGTATTGACAAAAGCTTTGTAATAGTTTAGATCTAATGTCTTTATGTTTTTGTATGTAATGTTCTAAGTGTTTTATACAAGTTATGCTAGAGGCGAACTTGTCAAGTTCGCCTAGTCTAACAGAGGCGAACTTGTTAAGTTCGCTTAGTCTATCTGATGCGAACTTGTTAAGTTCGCTTAGCCTGTTAGAGGCGAACTTGTTAAGTTCGCCTAATACAGATCAGATGTCTATATATAGAGGTTACAGAGTCAGTTTACGTAGCGTTGAACAGAAGTGAACGAATTATCTGATTGAGTCTGTAAACTCTATGATTGTTGTAATACAAGCTTGAATGTTATTTACGTGATTGTTTCTATTGTCTTTTGTGTATACAATTGTTGATTCGGTTGGATTCCACACTCCGCGTTAACAATACGTCTTATCACGAGAACGATCCGTAGAACAGCCATGTGGACCTACAGGGTTTAGGGTTTTAAGTTGGTTTTTTTCAAAAAGTCAAGATTTTTACGTATAGATTGGGCTAAAAAGGGTGGATTCTGCTTCATGGATGTCATACTAAAGTTTTGGATGTAAAAAGATTCAAACTTGGATAAAAAACAACGATTTTGGCCCAGAACATATGAATCGTCCGAAAACTCTTTGAATGGGCCGCCCGTTCGAAAAGTATTTCGGACACAGTAGTTTTTGTACAATATACACCCGATCGAAATGGTTTTCGATTAGAAGGGATTTCGTCCATAAAAGCTTTCAGAAGAAAATGTTTTCAAAGGGAAGAGTTTTTGGTAGAAAAAGATTTCGAACGAAATAGTTTTTGGACAAGAAGTTTACGAATGAAAAGGCCATGTAATAGAAAATAGTTCTAACACAGAAGTTTTCGGTCAAAAAAGATTTCGATCGAAATAGATTTCGGCCGAACAAGATTTCGGACAGGATGACCTGATGTTAATTTGTCTACTCCGTGACTCTTAATAGACCCTTTAGCCTCCACCTAAATCGAAGTTCTTGCTGAGTGAGTTAATCCTTAAGAAAATCAGGTGAGTTCAAGATCGCTATTTTACTGTTTTAGGGTGGTGTGCATACTCAAGAATTAGATGTTTATAAAAAATATACTTTATTAATTAAACGTTTGTAAAGAAAGATAAGAACAATAACGGTTTTTGTAAATGAACGTTTTGTAAGAAAGAAAGATACGTTTTATATAACCGAACGTTTTGTAAGAAAGAATGACAAGAAAGATACGGTTTATATAACGAACGTTTTGGTAAGAAAGAAAGATAAGAAAGATACGGTTTATGTAACCGAACGTTTTGTAAGACAGAAAGATAAGAAATATATGATTTATATAACCGAACATTTTATAAACGAAAGATAAGATAAGAGAATGGTTTATATAACTAAATGTTTTATAAACAAAGAGAGGAGAACGGTTTATTTAACTATATGTTTTATAAACAAAGAGAACATAATGATTTATTTAACTATATGTTTTATAAACAAAGAGAAGAGAATGATTTATTTAACTATATGTTTTATAAACAAAGAGAAGAAGGATAAGTCAAATATACTGTCTAATCTATCAGAGTATACGACCCAAAAAAGAATAGACTTGGGGTAATAGCGTAGTCCTAGAGTCTAGTGCTACCCTAAGCATAGTAGCAAGTCTTGAGGTAGTAGTATGGTCCTTGAGGCTAGTGCTACCCAAAGCCGATGTTGCGTCATGGACCGAGACCATGACGTACCATGAGAATAATCGGGACAATGCTTGGCAGGGCATTGTTACGAGGATGTTGTACAGCTAGTAGAAATGGGTAACGACGGTTACCCCGGTGACGACGGTTACCTGAGAAGTCCCTTGTGGACACATTTGTGAGTATCGGCCTTTAGACGATGAGCCTTAGGGAACAATACTCGCTGAGAAGTCCTTTATGGACACGAGAAGTCCTTGTTTGACACCAGACCGAGAAATAAATAAATTGTAGACTATAAATGTATGACTTAATAAGAAAGAGCACAAAATAACTAAGTATCAATTTACATATTGTATTGTAATGTATTTTACTTAGTAGTATAAAGAATGTTTTTCATTAAATGAGTTTTATATGATTAAAATGAGAAATAAATGTTTTTATGCTAAATGATGTAAACTTGAACTCACTAGCGTTAGCTGACTATTTTGTATGCACATCAGGTAACAAAAGAAAGAATAAGATATGAAGCCGCGAGGGCTTAGGAGGAGATGGTTGGATGGCTACTGCTGACAAGACTGACATCCCAATTATATTTAGTTTATGAATGATGAAACAATTTTATGTTTAAAGTTTTTGTTAACTCGGAATTTTGCACAAGACTTCCGCTGTTGATGTTTAATGTTTAATTCAAAGTTTAAGAACTATGTTTATGCTATGTTTGCCAACTATAAGAGGTACCCGGTTTGGGTCCTTTCATTATGAAAGATAAGTGTTAAAAATAATGATTTAAATTAATTGGTAATTAAACCAAAATTTAAAGTATAAAAATAATGTTCTAATTAATTAATAATTAAACCAAAATTAATTATTAATTAAAAGTATGAAAATGTGCTTTAAATGTTTTTATATAATAAAAATTAATTATATAAAAGATGTATAAATCTTTACAAAATAAATGGGTTTATAAAAATGATCATAATTAATTTTTAGTTAAAAGTAATAATTTTTTTTAATGATTCATATAAGAAAACAATCTAAATAAATGAATTTATAAAACTATAAAAGGCAAATATTTACATAAAACAATTTCTTTTATATCTCAAAATATATTTTATAATCCAAGATTTCAATTACATAATTAGTAATGAATCATTACACGTGCTAGAAATAATAATGTTAACATATCATTCGTTAAACTTTTGTGATAATAATTATGCAAAGTTATAAATATGTATATTTTTATTTGAAAAGGATAGTTATTGTAATCCCTTGAAAATTTATAAAAGAATTGGTTTATAACGATGATTTATAAAAATACATATATATATATATATATATGTTTACACACCCAAAAGTTTATAAAAATATTTAATATTTGTATATGTTTGGTTACAGTTAAAATATGTGTTGATTTCTATTACTTTATACAAAGAATACATGGGTTTATATATATATATATATAGGGGTATGTTCTTTTGAGAACCAACCATATGTTGAGAACCGAAAGAACCGCACAAAACGTGTACATATCGCTTTAGTGAAAAAAGTAAAATTCAACAACAATGTTTTATTTATCTCTTCCCACTCTTAGTTTGAGTTTATCTCCTCTCTCCTGAATTTTTTTAAGAAAAGTATAAAAATATGCATACATGCATTCATTTGTGCATATAGTGTGAGTGCATATATGCATTTAAAAAAACGACTATAAATTCGAGGTCTTTTAAAACCAAACCTTAAACATATTGAAATGTACATGAATTCTAGTCAATTTATATTATAAATAGAGGAACAGTTAATGCGGTTCTCACGGTTCTTAACTTATTGTTGGTTCTCAAAAGAACATACCCCTATATATATATGTATATATATATAAGTATGTACGTGTGTGTAAGTGGGTGTGCTAAGCAAGGAAAACAAGAAACAAAAATGAAAACAAGAACGCAAAATAGAATGCGGGTAGAACTTACTTAAGAACAAGGAAACGACTTTGGATCTTGAGGGGGGATTAGAACTTGATTATAGTAATATTTGGGCTATTCAATTTTGTGGGAATGGTGTGAGAATGGAGATAGAATGAGGGTCTATTTATAATGAGTGATTATGAGAAAAACTAGTAAATTATTAATAAAATGCTTCATAATATTCAAGAATAATTAAGAGGTTTAAATTTCATTAATTTATATAATATAAAAATTCGTAAGTTTTTTTTTAAAATTGAGTATTCATCTTTAAGGTTTTTAATAACATTCATTACTAAATAAATATTAAAATTTATTTTTTTTGTAAAAGGTTTAAAGTAATGATCTTTTAAGTATTAGTTTTTAAAAAAGGTACACCAATGAACCTTGTAGTTATAAATGTGTGGTTTTAAACTTTCTAAGTCTGAATTTAGTTTTTCTAATGATTGAAACTTATAACTTAATTGTTACAATAACTCCTATGATTATAATTCATTAAAAAAATTAAAAAAAAATTGGAATTAAAATCATGATAACTTAAATTAGTTAATGCATGAGTTAAGAAATGTTTATAATAGTATAGTGAATAAATATATATCACGAGTTTGATATATTTTTGGGACATAAATATGAAATTTGATATAGTTTTAATTTCATAGAAAATATAAGTCATTTGATATAAAAATGTTTAGTGAAAATAAATAAATGTTTAAATAATATTTTAAAAATGATGATGTATAAATATGATGTGTTGAAATATGAACGCATTTGTAAAGATGACTATGATTGATCATGTGTTATAATAACTTATACAATGCATAATGTATAATGAACAATTGGTTTATGTTGTGTTGAAATTTGAACATGCACATGGATTAAATGGGCTTGTAAGATGAATACAATGAAATGGAAAAACACAAATGTTACAGTCTCCCCTGCTATAGGGAGTTTCATCCTGAAATTGAAATTAGGAAAGAGTCTGTAGAGAATAAGTGCAAGTACTTGGTCTGCATTTGATCCTCGTGTTTCCCAAGTATGTAACATCCCAAAACAATAAAAATAAAATAAAACGACGAGTTATAATAATGGGTAAACACGAGACGAAAAGAATAAACGAACGCGGCGTGACTGGCCGGGCCGGGGAACTTGAGAGTGGCATATAAGGGGGAGGAGTCTCCCTATATATAGCCTAAACCCTCCTCATTCTCTCATTGACACATTCTGGAGAGAGAAACCGTAGAGAGAGAGAAAGTGCAAGGATCGACCCGAGGAGCTAGCATCGTGTTCCACTACTGTTCACGAGGGGATTCTCCGATTCAAAATCTCGAAACAGTTAACACCCCGTTCCAAATCTGATTTTTTGTTTTATGTGGGTTTTCGGGTATTTTTGTGAAAAGGTTGAGTTTTTTGTGAAACAAACAGGAAAAAGGGTTATAGATATGTAAACAGGAATGAAAACTACAAGTTTTAAACGTAAAAAGTCGGCAACTGGAACATAATCAGATCTGGCAGCCATTTGCATGCAACTTAGTGTTCTTGGGGAAGAAGACTGCCCGACAGGCGAACTTATCAAGTTCGCCTAGCAAGGATTGGGGCGAACTTATCGAGTTCGCTTGACAATTTTGCCTGGGGCATAAAGGTAAGCGAACTTAGTGGCTTCGCTGGGTTGAAACCAGCGAACTTATGGGGCAAACTTGCTAAGTTCGTTGGGCATGGATCAGGCGAACTTAGCCTATGTTCGCCTGTATGTTTGCTAGGTTGGTAAGAGGCGAACTTAAAAATAGAACGAGTAAACTGTTAGAGTCGGGATTAGTTCTGATGTGTATTTAACTAATGAATTCAGATCGGAAGTGACGTTGTTGGACCTTAAGATTAGCTTATCAGGTGAGTTCGAGCCCTTCTTTTAAATATTTTTAAATGAAGTTTTGGGCTGGTATGCATACTTACTAAATGTGGTTTATAAAAAAATGAAGGATGAAACGTGAATATAAAATGTGTTGCCAAAGTGAATTTTATGAAAGGTTTACAAATGAAATGTTGTTTAATAAAACGTACGAATGCTTTAACTAAAATGAGGAAAAGGTTTTTATGAAAGTCACGAAATGAACGAATCTGCCACGAGTTCCTTCGGGAGCAAAGGTATGTATGCATGTATGGGCCATACCCTTATGGGGGCCTTTGTGGCTGGCTAACGGTTGTACAACTAGGTGGGAAAGGGGTGATGACGGTCACCAATGGGGGATTACTAGGATCCCTAATAAGGTACTATTCTCTGCGAGGGAGTAGTACTTAAGGTGTGGTACGAGCTATCCTTTGGGACGCCGTGATTGAAGGGAATTGACGGTTACGAATGGGTAATGTGGGTACATGTGCTCTATGAAGTACCGTGCTCAAGGTCGGTGCATGTACTCTATGAAGTACCGTGCTGTAATGAGGAATTGACTGTTACGAAAAGGCGCAGATTCGGTTTATTGATGACTTATGTTTAATGTTATGTTATTGCCCGATTTACGTACCCTTTTGTTAAATAAATAAATGTTATGTTTTTGGAAAATGTTTATGTTAAGGTTTTATGTAAAGCTAGAACTCACTAGCGTAGCTGACTTCTAGTATGCACATTCAGGTTAAGGCAGGTTGTGATGATGGACGGTGATATTGGGCGTCTTGATGAGTTACCCGATTAATATGAAGACTGGCATCCCGTTATGAGTTGCTATGTTATGTTTATGTAATTGACAATGTTACGCTTCCGCACGTTGAACAATGTTAATGTTATGTTTGAATGAAATTTTCCGCTGCGTTATTTGATATTCAAGTTTAAGAACTGTTTGTGAATGAGTAAATCCAACAAGTGAGGCCTCCCGGGTTTAGAGCCTTACAAAGTAAACTCGGGTTCACGTTTGGATTCCCAACGAGCTTTGACTGTCGGTTTGAGGAGTACAATCGATACAATATTCAGGTCTGATACTCAAAGTCAGGCATGAATGATGATAGTGGATTTAGTTTGAAGAGAATTAAGGAGAAAAATGTCGAAGAATATTTTGGACTCCAAAGATGGAATGCATCACTTGAAATGAGAACGATGAGAATTTGATGATCAAAACTTGTTTAGGATATAGTCTAATATGTTTAAGAAATGTCACTGGATAAGAGATTTCACAAACATTGGTCAAGGTCAAAATAACATAAAACTTCACGGGACACGAACAATGCTACTTCTAACAATATGACAGGAACACTTATATATAGGAAGTACCAGCGGCGTATCCACCATGCCCTTATCATATCACATTAGTTTTGTTACTATATATCACGATAGGTTTTATGTCATAACACACGACAGAATTCACTATGTTATCCATGCGCTGACTTTTATAATTACGTGTGCACCCGTAATTACTCAAATCGTCGCATGGTCCGTATTGATCATCCCATTGTGTGCGGGTCAAGAGGGGAAACAAAATCACTTAAATCATAACTATTGTTTCATGTATGTGTTCTAATAAATAACTATGTCCATAGATAACTTCGCTGGCAATCAAGTTCATAGTCTCTCACACTCACGCTCATCATATACATTAAACCTGAGGTTTTATTAGTACCCTTGTTCGTGAGTAATATAGACAATCATGTTCATGTTCACAGATGATTCGTGTAATCAAATTTCCTAGATGGTGTACAAAAGTCAAATTTCTTATAACAATCAACTTTCATGGATAAAATAAATAATCATGCCTCATGTATAATGTAAACAATCAATTGCAAACCATTGAGTTTCATGTATAATGTAAACAATCAATTTTAAATAATCGAGTTTTGTGCATATTGTAAACAGTCGAGTCTTATGGATAATGTGAACAATCAAATGTAAATAATAGAATCTCATGGATAAGGTAAAAAAAAAACGAATTTCGTAGGTGGTCGAGTTTCGTGGACAAGCGAGTTGCTCAGTGTTCATGTACAGTGTAGGTAGTCGAGTTTCTAATTTTCAAATTCATTAATGTTAATATGGATAGGCAACGCCCATGTGAAATGATTCATCTTCTTGAAGTTGGCTAGTAAGCTAATACATTTCCGAGGGTGCAAGACGATGAGAAGGTTTGGTCATGGATTAGATCTCGATTCAAGTCGATGAGGGGTTCAAACTGGTGAACAAAGGAAGTACAAGATTGGTCCTTGGGGAATATATCCAAAAAGTCTTGTAGAGTAGGAATGTCTTGAATAATCTTCCTTTTCTCCTTCTTCTTGACCACATGGGCTAAGAGGCTATGTATTTCTTGCATGAATACATTTGGACAAGGTTCTCAATGTGCTACTCGAAAGAAAGAAAATTTGGAATAACTTCACGAAACGAACAGTCTTGACACGTCATTTGGATATCCAATCCATGTCTACTATGATATCAAGGTTCTCAAGTTGTATAGATATGAAGTTAAATAGAGAAAATATGATTTCTAAAATTAAAGGAACAATCGCGAATGATAGAATCAATAATGGTGGAGTTTCCACTCGTAACTTCTACCGTTAGGGTGTCCTTTGGTTCATCGGTTTCTATCAAGTAATGGCTCACTTTTAAGGAGCTCAAACTCTTATTAATGATGGTGACAAACCTAAGTAGGTGTAAATAGTTCAAACAAATACAAGATAACGTAATTGATTACAATGCATAATTTATTCTAGATTAAATCTCCATTCGACTCCATCTTGCACTTGCTTCAAACGGTCTCATTCATCGTCTCGGTATTGACTTGAGTTTCGATGGTGTTTATGTTGAAATCACGCCCATGAGCACCACCTTGGTTTGCATTATCCAATCTTGGGCATTGGTTCCGAAAGTGGTTTGGATCACCACACTTAAAACAAGTACGCCCATTAGTAATAGTCGGTGGGACTTGGGTAGCAACTTGTTGGTTGGCTCGGTTTCCTTGATTGGCTTGGTTAACGGGAGGCCCAGATCGACAGGGATTTGTCAAATGACCATACCTTCCACCACTTGTGCATAGACGACATCGTACATTTGAGAAATGATGGTAGTCGCAAGTGTTGCATAGACGGTTGTTGGCCACATATGGCTTTTTATTCAGGTTTTGGACCATGGGAGCAACTTGGTTAGTTGGGGTAGCAGGGGTAATGTTGAAGCACTTTCCTGTGACAAACACTCTGGATAGATAGAGTCTTAGTTTGTACTGTAATGTTGGTAATTGTCTTTGTTTGTTAGAGTCTTTATGTATTAGTTTATCGAGTTGTATTTACTTTTACATATTGAATGTTGCATAATTCTCTAAGTGTTTTGCGCACTTGTAAGTGTGCAGGAGAAAGCTCCTGCGTACTTAGCAAGTACGCAAGAATACCTTTGTGTACTTTGCGTACTTGTTAAGTACGCAAGAGCATTTTGCCCTGCGTACTTTCTAAGTGCGCAGGCATCAAGTCAGGTATAAATAGGAATGGTTGACAGAAGTTAAGTATGCAGTCACAGTAGCAAATACGCAAATTGTAATCTCAGTACTTCTCTTTGTAACCTTCAAGTGTTTATAATAGAAAGAACGTTTAAAGTGATTCTCTTGTTGGTTTACTTTGTGTAGTAAGACTCTCCGCCTAGTCACGGGTACTCCGCACCCGGTCCAACTAGTAGACCCACTTGCATGTGACGATCTGCCACACCCGAGGGACCTACAAGTGGTATCAGAGCATTGCTCCTGATTTCGAGTGTTGTGAGTGAGTTTGGAGAGTTTCTACTGAGTTTTTACAAGCAAAAAGAGGTATTTTTGTTGATTTTTGTGATAAAATAGGGGTAGCTCTTGAGCACTATTTTAGAAGAAAAAATCACTCAAAAACTGATTTTTGTTGTGTATTTGAGTGATTTGAGCATCAAGGGTTGGTTAGAAACAAGTTTCTGACCATTTGGCTCATTTGCATTATTCATCAGTCCAATTTTTACCATCTCCGACGATTTTCCAATGACCGGAATAGTTTGGTGAGAGTTGCTGAAAAGGTGTTGTGCGTACTTACTATTTCTAGCAAAAAGTACAGTTCTATTGCGCACTTACTATATACGCAAGACTAATCTCCTGCGTACTTACAAGTGCGCAAGACTGATCTTGTGCGAACTTAAGTTATATCCTGCGTACTTATCAAGTACGCAAGAGCAAATCTTAAATTCGCAAGACCATTTCTCAAGTGCGCAAGGCCAATATCAAGTGCGCAACAATGTCTGATCTTTCTGAAATTTGACTAAGTGTTCACTATGTCGAATATTCAGAATCTTGGAAACCTTTTAAACTATGATAATGAGATCGGTACACCACAGAAACCGCCAAAGTTGCTGAACGTAAATGATTATTCTAATTGGAAGGCACGTTTTGAGCACTACATTTCTTATACCGACTCATCGTTATGGATACCAATCCTTGAGGGATATAAGCATCCCACACACATCTATCTTGATGAAACCATGCCCAAACCTATCTCTAAACTTTCTGACGAAGAAAAGAAAGCTTATGATCGAGAAAAGAAGGCTCTTGGTTCAATCACTATGGCATTAACTCGGGAGTTGTTCCACAGTTTCCGAGGTTATGACAATTCTAAGGATCTTTGGAAAGCTTTACAGAAAAGATTCGAAGGAAATAGTGATATCAAGAAGAGTAAGCGGGATCTACTCCGAAAGCAGTATGAATGCTTCAGAATTTTAGAGAACGAATCTTTAGATGACCTCATCTGTAGATTCTATCATTTACAGACTGAGTTGAAGGCTTTTGAACTCAAGTATCCCGATGAAGAGTTGGTGGAAAAGTTTTTGGATGCTTTGCCACCCAAATTTGAAATGCACACAACCCTGATGAGGGAGAATCCAAAATTCTATGAGATGACAGTAGAGGAAGCAATTGGAAAGGTTCAAGCTCATGACATGAACCTAAAAAGAAAGGAGAGCTCAGGAAGACCTCAGATACAAGGCCGTTCTATGTATCATGGGACGTCTTCTACAACCAAGTCATCGGGCTCTGGAATTGCCCTTTTCTCTGGAAACTCTCATGAGGAAGAAACTGTAAAAACTTGTGCTGGTCATGCTTGTTATGCAGCATCCGGATCTGGTTCTGGATCTCATCAACAACATCCCTCAAGAAATCCTCCTGCTACAACTTCAGCTAACCAATCAGCTATAGCCAAAATAGCTGAAGATCATGTAGCATTATTCTCATCGTGTATGCTTTCCTATGAGAACTTCATTGGCGGCAAGCTAACGGATCCTAAAACAATAGAAGAAGACTTTAATCAAGTGGATCCTGATGACATGGAGGACATGGATATTCAGTGGAATATGGCCATGATATTGAGGAGAGCCAAGCGTTTCCTGAACAGAACAGGAAGAAAGTTCATTGGCGGGCATTCTAATGCCAAGGTTGGTTTTGACAAAACCAAGGCCAAATGCTACAAGTGTCTGAACTATGGACACTTTGCTCGTGAATGTCAAAAAGACAGAGCACCGGCCTTGGGTTTTACCAGACCTAACCATGGAAACAACCATGGCTACAACAACTCAAACAACCACAATCATAGCCAAAGTGGAACGTCCAATGCACTGGTAGCTCAACAGGATGAAAGCTTTGATTGGGGTGTTCATCTGGAGGATGCCATCATTGCACAAACTCAGGTTGGTCTCATGGCTGAGATCATGGAGATGATGGAAGCTGAGAAAAAGGAAGCTTCTATGGCTGATCTAGAAGAGTCTACTACTGCTACTACAGAGGAGGAGAAGGAAGCTAAAGAAAAGGAAGCTTCTATAGCTGATCAAGAGGAATCTACTACTGCTGTTGCTCTCATGGCCATTGGGGAAGCAACAAGTTCATCGTCTGAGGTAGATTCTAATCCTTTTTCTGTTATTTCATGTTCCAAATGTCTAGGGCTAAAACTTGAAAATTCTAGGCTTCAAGACAAAATCGAACCTCTAAGTATGGCAGCTCTAAACTATAAAGAAAACGAAAATCGTTTTAAAGATTCAACTGAAACGTTGAAAAAGAAAAATGTGAATATTCTCTAAAAATAAGAGATCAACAGCTTCACTTGGATGTTGCATACAGGGGGTTGGAAAAACGGAACAATGAAATTAACAAACTGCAAAATGAGATCTTGCAGTTAAAATGTACTAATGAGAAGTTGAAAAACTCTCGTTTTGTGGTGGAACACTACGAATCTGTAGTGACACAAATGAATGGGTTAGGGCTGGGTACTAATGCCATTCCTCCACCAGTAAGCGGGAAGTTTGTCAATAGCTTAATAGACATTGATCTAACTTGTCTTGATGAGTCCTCAGGAAGGGATGATTCCTCAAGTAAGGCTAACTCTGCATCTGATGAGGACTTCTTTACTGCTTCTGATGATGGGTCAGTTAACACTTGCCCTGAAGGAGTAGTATCCGAGGAGTTGCTATCTGAACAGACAGTCAAGAAAAACATTATCACTAATAGTGATAACTGTATTCTAACTGAACCTGATATCATTGAATCTAATGATAAATTAAAGGTAATGCTTTATGGGGGGGTATAAAAATCTTAATCAAGTAAAGAAAGAGGCTTTTTCAGCTCACTTTGGGCTTGGTTACAAAGAAAATTTGCAAAAATACTATACTCCCAAGAACCAATTTGTATCGGGTCAAACTTCTGTTCACAAACCAACTCCTCCTGCTCATCATGCTGAGTCATCTAATGCCAGATCCAATGAGCCTTACATGAGAACTTACACAGACAATAGAAGTTGTTTTCACTGTGGTATGGTTGGTCACATTTTTGTGAACTGCCCTTCTAAGAACCAAGGGAAACGGCCTATTGTTTCACAACCGGCTGTCATCCCTAAGTCACCATAAGTGAACCATCCCAAAAGTCCAAAAGCAAATGTGATGAAACCACCAGTAAAACCAATGGTAAAGCCAAAGATAAGCTCTGAGGCTAAACCATTTGTTTCAAGGAAGGGAAAGCAACCCGCTACACCTTGTGTATCTACCTCTGGTAGTATACCTACAGGTGAGAAACCTGTGGTGAAACTCTCTAAACCACAGAGAAGGAGAAGGAACAAGAGGTTGAGAAAGCTAGAACAGCTGACTTCAGTTCAATCAGGTGAAGCTTCCACAAGTTCACCTACTGTAGTTGAATCAAAGTCTCATGTTTTGGTTAAGAAACAGAAGAGATCCTGGACTGCCAAATCCAAAAATTTTCAATCTCCTAGTTCTAATTCTTTTAAAGATTCATCAATTTTGAACACTCATCACGACTGTGAGTTAAAAGAGGTAGTTTATTTTGAAAAGGATGGACGACCCAAGACCACAATGGCTTGGATCTCCAAATCTAACTAATTCTTTTTGTGACTCGTGCAGGGATGTCCGAAGGGTACTATCTCTAACCGCTGGTATGTAGATAGTGGATGCTCCCAGCACATGACAGGAAACATGGCCTTGCTTCAAGACGTGAAACCATTCAGAGGCGGCTATGTGGCCTTTGCTGGAGAAAAAGGCGACAGTATCACATGTCAAGGCGTGGTATCAAATGGTTGTGTCAGTTTTGAAAATGTTAACTTTTGCGAGCAGCTGAAGCTTAACCTGCTGAGTGTCTCCCAAATGTGTGAGAAGGAGTACTCGGTGATGTTTGATAAGATAGAATGCTTGATTCTCAAGCCTGGTTTTGAAGTTCCTGAAGATTGGATCCTGATGAGAGCGCCAAGGACAAACGACACCTATCAGATTGATATGAACGTGGCAACAACCACCTCATCAGTTGCTACTTGCTTGCTTACCAAAGCGACAGAGCTTGACTCTATGTTGTGGCATAGGAAACTCGGACATATTTCGTATCGTAAAATGAACCATCTTGTCCGAAACGGTTTGATAACCGGGGTTCCTAAGTTGAGATTTACCGTTGCAGATGACTGTATGCCTTGTAAAAAGGGCAAACAGCAGTGGAAGTCTCACAAGCCCAACCTCCAAAACTCCATTGATACCCCTTTGGAGCTATTACACATGGATCTGTTTGGCCCCATAAGTATCAGGAGTATTGGAGGTAAGTCGTTCTGTCTGGTTGTAACTGATGATTTCTCACTTTTTTCTTGGGTGCATTTTTTAGGTACTAAGGACGAGACTGCTGATATTCTTCAATACCTGATCCTGAGCCTGGAATCTCTTTGCAAGCTGAAAGTTAGAATAATAAGGAGTGACAACGGAACTGAGTTCAAGAATAATTTGATGGAACTTTTCTGTCTCAAGAAGGGGATCCGTCACGAATTCAGCGCCCCGTATACACCTCAGTAGAACGGAGTTGCAGAACGGAAGAACAGAACACAGATTGAGACTGCAAGGACTATGCTGTCGAATGCAAAGCTTCCTGTCACTTTCTGGGCAGAATCAGTTAATACAACTTGTCACATCTTAAACAGAGTTCTGGTTGTGAAGAGGCACAACAAGACTTGTTACGAGTTGATCAACAATCGACTTCCCAATCTTGATTACCTAGTTCCTTTTGGTAGTCCCTGTTCCTTGTTGCTACAGTACAAAGACCGCCAGTCTAAGTTTCATGCAAAAGCGGTGGAAGGCATCTTCTTAGGATACATTGCCAACTCGCCTTGCAAGAGAGTGTACAACATAGGAACTCGCACTGTCGAGGAATAGTTTGAAGTGGATTGCAGTAAACACAGCATTCCACCAGAACCAACAGGTCCAGCTTGGGGTTTTGATTATGATGCGCTATTCAAGTCATTCAATCTTCCTGATCTATCTGCAGTTGACGCCGCAAATGTTTATGAATTATTGGGTGGCGGCGATGACTCCAGTTTCTCTACTCGTGCTACTGTACCGATTGTAACTCTTGATTCCAATGCTGCATCTGCATCTGGAACTCTTAATGGTGATATCAGTGAAGATGTTCATGTTGATGGAGATGACGCTCAAGCTAATCCTAACACAGCCGTAGGAAATGAAGCTCCAGCTGATCCAATTAACATTGAATCCTCTTCTTCTGGAACACAAGAAATGGGGGAGTTAAGCACAAATCTCGATTCAGAAATTCAGGAACCGAATGTACCAGAGACGAGAGTGCATAAGAATCATCCAATCGACAACATTATTGGTGATCCTCATGCCGGTGTTCAGACTCATCATCGAACTATCACTGAGAACAATAGTCTTTACTCGGAGATACTTGACACTGGTGTCATGGAAACATGTCTGCATGCTGCATTCGTGGCCAAGTTAGAGCCTAAGAATTTGAAGGAGGCTCTCACTGACAACTGCTGGATTGAGGCGATGCAAGATGAATTGTCTCAATTCCTAAAGTTGCATGTGTGGGATTTGGTTGACTTGCCAAAAGGCTTTCAGCCAATTAGAACCAGATGGGTGTTCAAATGCAAGACGGATGATCGTCATGTGGTTGTGAAGAACAAAGCAAGATTGGTTGTTCAGGGTTTTTACCAACAAGAGGGCTTGGATTAGACGGAAGTATATGCCCCAGTTGCTAGAATTGAGGCCATTTGACTATTCTTGTCTTATGCCACATATGTCGGCTTCAAGGTCTAGCAACTTGATGTGAAGAGTGCTTTCCTATATGGAAAAGTTCATGAAGAGGTCTATGTCACTCAACCTCCCGGCTTTGAAGATCCGCATAATATTAATAAAGTGTATAAGCTCGACAAAGCACTTTATGGTCTTCATCAAGCACCGCGGGCATGTTATGAGACATTATGTCACACCCCCAAATTTATTTACATATTAAATAAATACAGGTTGCAACGATTGGTTAATTACACGATAGCGGAAGCTGTAACAGTGATTTCTATGACTTGTATACATACACAAATAGTAAGACTAAATAGTACAATGATCTAAGTTCTTCTAGATCAACGACAGAATTGAGACCGGATTATCTATGTCCTTCCAGCTAGGAATTGTTCCAACATAGTTAGCCTATTCCAACCGCGCCATGGCTAAAGGTTACCTGAGAAACATACTTGAAAGTGTCAACACAAAGGTTGGTGAGTTCACAGAGTTTGTTCATTTAGTACAGTTAGTTTTCCCCGAAAACGTATACATGACTTAGCCGTCATAAAATAAGTAGTTTTCCTTTGAAAACATGCCCATGACTTTACCGTCATAAAATAAGTAGTTTTCCCTTGAAAACATGCCCATGACTTTACCGTCATAAAAGGGGTTAGTGAAACTCACAAGAAGTTAAACCCGAATGTTCATGATGTCAAACGTGTAAGCAAATGTAATTCATGTTTTCAAAATATAACAAGTAAGTATGTTTCTCCCCCGATGTTTACAAAACAGTAAAAAGTTAAAAGGGGGCCGTGAACTCACCTTGTGTTCGATTAAATCCTTGCAAAATAAGTAGCAACTAGCAAGGTCCGTGAATATGTGAGCCAACCTAACCATTCCCTATGGTAAATAAGATACATTACGGTCTAAACACTATTTCGAATGTGTTAGTTGATCGTGTGTATGATTCACCCAATTAGACTCGACATGAATACTAGTTTATATTTCCGACAGTTTTGACATGACGACTGTCAGTGACGAGTTGTGACAATCAGCTACATTTATATATACTTATATAAATAAGTTATGCATCTCAAGACGTGTCTTTACGTTTACACAACCACCTCATGGTTGGAGTTGAAAACAAATATATAGTATGGAAGGTAAAACTTTTACATCAAAATAGCCTTTATTAATGTATTCGGGTTTTTAAGTCAACTTGTGTCGTGTTTTTAGTCATTTTATCGAACTCAATAATTTATGAAACTTTTACCACACTCAACTAAGTGTATTGACTCTATAGATATGTATGGGTCATAATTTATAAAGGGGTTTAAGGGTTTTAAACAAAAATCATAACACAAAGATGTTAACAGCTTTGGTTTTGTCGGGTAGGTCTCGGAAATCTTGACGGTTGGGGGCCAAAATGTTAGTTTTCTGATAATAGGACATATGGGTTGTAATGCCAACACAAAATACTAGTTTTAGAAAAAGGAATCAAGTCATTTGAACCATTTTTGAGTGAGTTATGACCCCATGAAGTCGGCCTTAGAATTCTGTCCAAAAACTCAGGTTGTACCAATTTTCTTGTATCGATCTTTTCAGGTATCAAAACTCCACGAAAAATCACCAAATCACTTGGGTTGGATAGAGGATTCTTTTAACTTAATTTTTAACTCAAGAATCGTCCATTTTGGTTTAGTTTTGACCTAGATACAACTCCCTAAAGATGGCTAAAATTTCTGCCAGCAATAACGTGTATAAAGTCGCGACTTTTTCTTTGAACAATCCATTATTTGGGTGAATCTCCTACACAAAACAACTAGTGTACTTAATGAAATCAAGACTTAGGATATGAACACTCACTTAAAGCAAGCAAGGAGAAGGATGGAATTGTGTAGGAAGCTTGAACTCTTTAAAACACCCTTGAAACACCTTGAAGCTTCAAAGCTCTAGCTAAACCTATAGAGGATTTTGTTCTTGATTTCAAAATGGTAAAGTGTGTGTGCATGTATGTGTCGATACATATGGAGAGAAAGAAAGGAGTTGGAGTGTTTGAGTTTCCATACCACTAGTCTAGCTAGGGAAGAACCATTAGTGAAAGATGATAATGCTTGAATCCTCTTAGTAAAAGCTTCCTAAAACTCCAAGATCTCTTGAATCTCCAAGGCTTTTAGCTAATTCTTTCCAATGGATCTTGATCTTTAAGTTTTAAGTGTGTGTTTGTGTGTGTTGCTTGAGCCGAGAAAGGGAGAGAACAAGAGGAAACTCTTGTTCTCCCTCCATACACTCTTATATATATATATATATATGTTGGATGGAGTGTGAACTTGGTGATCATCATGTATCATTAGTACAAGGTATGGTCGATGTGATGGAGGTGACTCTTGCTTGGAGTGTTGGTTAAATGGGCATGGCCTTATGACACATATGATGGGTGAGGATGGTGGGTGGGATTGATGTGACTTTGGCTTGATTGTCACATGAAAGAGTATGGTGCAAATGACACGGTGCCATGGAGAAGACAAGAAGGTGGGTCCCCCTCTAGGGCCAACTTCGGCCGAGAATAGAGTATGGGTGGGGGGTTGGTCTTGTCAAATCTTGTAGTTAGGATCCAATGGTTAGTTAGGTCGGTTCTAGTTAGAATACACCCGATAGGTGATACCGTGATATAATACTCGGTGTAGGAACTTTTAGTGATTAAAACTTTATATCTATATACCTAGATATATATATATATATATAAATATATATATAATTATTAGATGAAACGAGGGTTGAGTATAGATCTCAACAAGTCATCATCATTAAGATTTGATGCTGGAGTGGAGTACAAGCAAGGATATAATGATAGTGATGTGATCTTTATGTTTCTTGCATCTTTGGTCATAATATGATTATGACTCTTGAGTGTTGTGTAAGCTAAACAATCATGATGATGATGTGATTGATTTAGATGTGGTATAATACCTGAAATTAATACCCGCTTTAATATCTTTAATTATTAAAACATCTTACTAGACTTTTACTATCAAGTTCTTGGCAATCACCAACGACCGTACTTTGTGGGTTATCACTGTTTATTTTCCTAGTAATTCTCCAAAATTACTATTTTGGTATAATTTCCTTTGTTAGACTCCTTGACTTTACTTAGTCAAAATAAAACTTCAGGAAATATATGTTATAAACGTGCATTTATGTAATATGGACACTTACCTGAAATACTGGGTGTCACACATTATCTAAGCATCTACTGTCTAATGGTTTTGACCGTGGACAGATTGACTCGACCCTCTTCATTAGGAAAGCAGGAGGTGACATTCTTCTTGTACAAGTCTACGTCGACGACATTATTTTTGGATCTACCAATGAAGGGATGTGTAGGGAATTCGAAAAGGTGATGAAGTCCAATTTTGAAATGGGTAACATGGGTGAGTTGTCATTCTTCCAGGGTCTGCAAGTCAGTCAAAGAGAGGATGGGATTTATCTATATCAAACAAAGTATGTGCAGGACATCTTGTCAAAATACAAGATGAATGATAGCAGTACTTATGGCACACCTATCCCAGTCAATCATGGTCTGTATCCTGAGAAAGATGGAAAGGATGTGGATTACAGATTGTACCGTGGGATGATCGGATCACTTATGTATCTCACAGCTTCAAGACCCGATATAATGTTTACTGTGTGCTTGTGCTCAAGGTTTCAGTTTCAACCGAAGGAGTCACATATGATAGCCGTGAAGAGAATTTTCAGATACTTGAAAGGGAAACTCGATTGGGTATTTGGTACTCTAAGCAGTAGTCATTCGACTTCAAAGCCTACACTGATTCAGACTATGGCGGTTGTAATCTTGACAGAAAGTCAACTTCTGGTGGATGTCAATTCTTAGGAGACAGACTGGTTTCCTGGCAGTGTAAGAAGCAGTCAACGGTTTCTGTCTCAACTTGTGAAGCAGAATACATTGCTGCGGTGAGCAGTTGTTCTCAGATATTGTGTATTCAGCAGCAATTGAGAGACTACGGCTTAAACTTCACTGGAACTCCTTTATTCATTGACAACAATGCCACCATGTCCATCACAAATAACCCGGTGAAACATTCCAAAACGAAACATATAGAGATTCGCCATCATTTCATCAGTGATTGTGCTGAAAAGCATTTAATTGAACTTGTAAAGGTTCACACGGATGACAATCTTGCTGACCTGTTCACAAAGGCATTTGATCGATCCCGTTTTGAGCATCTTGTCAACTTGATAGGAATGTTAAATCCTGAGTGAAAATTAATTTTTCTTAAATCAATTCAATTCATGGAAGTTAAATTTTATTTCTTTTAAATTTTCTGTATAGTTCTTTTAGTTTTTAAAATATTTTACAAAATCAAAAAAAAATATGGAGAAAGTTTCAAACTTAACTTGAGAAAAGAGGAAATGATAGTACATCAGAAATGATGTAAACGTCACATACTGCTCATATGGGAAATGATTTCTTCATGCTTACTTAATGGTTTAAAATATTATGTTTTTAATCTGCTTATTTTCAAGTAATTTAAATTGTCAATAGGCTATATGCGTCTTTGAATCACTAGTAGTGTGGAAACTAAAGTCTAAATTACAACTGTGATTTGAATCCATGTTTGCTAGTGTGCGTAAAAGAATAGAAAAGATCATTATCAGATAAAGGATGTTAGATTTTGGCAATAATTTTCTTTTGAGATCGGTTTCGGGTTATGTCGTTAGCACAATTAATGCGGTTCATCTCACTGCCCATACTCACAAGTATGCAAGGAGAGATTGAATCAACACATGTCTCTACATTAACCGTTGAGCATGTATTCACCCTTGAATCACTCCTTATTCATTGAAATCAAATCCAGATAAAAGTTGGATTCCCTTACCTTATTCAAACACCATACTCATTATCCTGAATCATCATACCGATATTATATGAAGAAAATCAAATGAAACCAAGACAAATGAATCACTCGATTCTAAATCTTATGATTCCTGAAAATCCTTTTGGATTCTGCTTGATTTTTCCTGTGCTAATTGATGTAACTTCATTCTGAAAATTTAGAAAATCATTGGGAAAATCTTAGATGCCTTGAGATAGTGCAATTTACAGTATTGTAGCATATCAGTGGGGTACACATTGTATATCTTATAATTAATACCTTAATACACAAGAACGTGATGCAAAGATGCTTATAGTTTCAAATATTATAATATTGTCAACTTGAATTACTTGTTTATATGCTTATTACGTATGCATAAAGAGTAATCCATGACATGATCCCATATTCTTTGATGTTTATATTGTATCGTTTTTGCTATAAGTTAGCCTGATATGATCCTCTGCTCGTGTCTTTGATCAAAAATAGTTTGTGTGAATACTTGTATATTTCTATGAGAAAATATCAAAAAGATTTTAAGTTTATGCATAGTTCAATTTTATTCAGAAAAGCCAAAAATATTTGTGTTTAACCTTCCTGAATTGTATTTGAATCCTCATGATTGAATACTTTTATCTTGTTCGTTATTTGATTTGAAAATCTTCATAAATTTGAGTTGAAAGTTTGCGCACTTAAGGGTTTGTGCGTACTTGTAAGTGCGCATGAAGTAAGCCATGAGTACTTATCAAGTACGCAAGAGTTAAGCCTTGCGCACTTGTAAGTACGCAAGAGTTAAAGCGTGCGCACTTGCTAAGTACGCACGGCTTTTTTGCGTGGGGTATATAAACTGGACTTAGAAAAATTTCAGAGTTTCACCACTTTCAAACCTGTTCAAATTCCCTCTGACTTTTACTCAAAAATTAAAGTGTTCCTAAACCGATTCTTCGTCCCGTTGCTAGTTTCATCATTTCATTACAATCAATCAGTGAGAATCTAGGCTAAATCCATCCACGAAATCGTGACTTTGGACCGATTCAATGACTTAGAAAATCTAGGTTTATTCCGTGATTTTTGGGCAAATTTTGGGTTGTTTGGGTAAATCTTTATCACTAAAACATGATTAGATACTATAATTGACCCTTAATTTGTCCGTATAGCTCTTGATTTTGTCCTTGACCTCGAATTTGAACCGACAGTGGTTTCGGTTGACTTTTAGGTCAAAATTGGTCAAGTATAGCAGTGTGTTGGTGTTAATGTTGGTTCCATAGGCTAGAATCATCGATTCTGACCTAGTGGCGACCTAATCTACTCGTTTTTTTGAATTTTTCAAATTCTAGAATTTTTCACCAAGTGCGTTTCCTGCGCACTTAACAAGTACGCAAGAAGCAATTCATGTGCACTTGTTAAGTACGTACGAGGAAATTCCTGCGTACTTGCTAAGTACGCAGGACCAACACTTGGGAAAAATTTCTAACTCTGAAATTTCAGTTCAAAGAGTAACTGCTATACTAAGTCATTTTTATTCATTTCCAATGATACTTTTTGTTCTGATTATGTTTTCTATGTGTTTTTGCAGATCATGGCTCGGGCGTTTACTAACGAATTCAATCTGTTAGCTAACATTGAACCAGAATGGAAGGGTGCAGCACTACAGTATAGAGAAATAGTTGATTTCTTGAACCGTTCAAGAATCAGCTATGCTATTTCCGTTGACTCGATCGTATCAAGACCCTATCTGGAGCAGTTTTGGGAGACTGCGGAGCATGATTGCACGGTAACCCCCAACATTATAAGGGCTACCGTTTCTGGTCATGCTATCTCCTTTTCTGAAGATTCTATTAGAAGGGTCCTGCAATTCAGAGATCTCTCGACCGACCCGACAGCCTATCCAGACTACTTTGTGGACGGCTGTTGGAGGCAAAGAATGGGATATGTCGGTGCGAGAGACTATGCTTCATATAAGAAGATGTGGGTGCTAGACCAATGGAGATACTTTGCCCATGTCATGATCATGTGCATCTCCTCAAGGAATCTAGAAAAGATGCCATGGGTCATGACCTTGCAGCAGCCATGGTTGGCCTATCTCTCAATAAGGGCTACAACTTCTCCCGCTACATATTCAAAGCCATCAATGACCAGATCAACACGGCGGAGAGGTTTAGGTTCTTATTATACCCTAGGTTTGTGCAACATTTTGGCCAAACCTACCTTCTATAGGGGAGATACTACAAGTGAAGAGGGTGGACAAAAGAGTGTTCACACAATTCTTAAACCCAGGCAGTGTAGAACCTACCCCTGTGCATACAGAACTCTTTGGCCACCTCATAAATGAAGCATATGTGGCACCTGGTGACTAGAGATGGTATAGTCACGATTCAGATCCTGAATTGAGTGAACACTCCGATGAACAACAACAACAACAACAGGAGGAAGTGGAAAGTGAAGTTGGATCGTCTGATAATGGAGACGAAGAAGGAGGAAATGATGGTGCTGAGGGATCCGACTCGGAAGAGACAGAGTCAGATTCTTCTGATTCCAATGATGCGCCATCGCAGGTACACCCAAGGAGAACGACAAAGGTAACCCTACCTGAGTCGTCCTCCAAGAGAAAGCGACAGTCTTCTAGCAGTGAATATGAGCCAGACTCTGACTCTGACGCTGCTATACAGAGACAAAGACGAGAAAGCATTCATAAAAACAGGGGCGATAGGCAACAACTTTCTATCCCCAGTGAGGTGGAGGCTCAACAGCAAGTATAAGTTTCAGCTGCTAGTCCTGATTCAGCCTCCACCCCACCTTCACAGCAACTATACCGCAGGAGGAGGAGGCCACATGTGCAACTTGACGTGGCAGTCACTTTAGTCACAGAGGAGGTTCCTGTGATAGTGACCCTCCCTACCACATCTTCTCAGGTGGCGGTGACTACTCCAATTCTCACGGAGTCAGTCACCATCACCCCTACTATAACTCCTACAACCCTCATCACATCCTCGATCCCAACAACCACCATTGATCCTCTAAGTCAACCCTTCAATTATGGAGATTTCACACAAGGGTTTGACTTCGATACCATCTTCTCCTCCTCTATTCACAATGCCGAGGCGTCATCATCCAGACATCCTGATCCGAATGCTGCAAGGTTAGATGTTCTGGAAACCCAAGTTGCTGGATTATTGAAAACTATTCGAAAATCAAAGGAGGAGTCTGACGCTCAACAATCACAGATTGATTCATTGGTAGACGAAGTTAGAATCCTACGTAGCCAGAGAATGGGGACTGATGAAAGACTGAAGAACGTCATGGCCCAGAACGAGCTCCTAATCAAGACAAATGAAATGATTCTGGGTCACAGGTCGTCCTTGGAGCCGAGGTTTGATATACAGAGGAAAGAGCATGAAGTGATGGTCAAACTAATTGCCGAACTGACCAAGAAGCTTGATGCTCATGGGGAGAAAGACAAAGAGAAGGAGAAAGAGAAATAAAAGACACCCACTGGTGATGAACCTTGTCATCCTGTTGACTTAACTAAGGATGACGATAAAGACAAGGATCCCAAAGCGGGTCCTAGTGGAGGTGAGCACCAAGCTTTAGCAATTGTGCCCATCTCTGCTATTCCAATGGCTCAGGGGGAGTCTACTCATCAAGTAGGTGGTGATACATCTAGTGGTGGTGAGAAAGGAAAGTCAGTGGCTGAAGTACATAAGGACTTATCTGATGATGAGATCCTATACCTAGAGCCTGACTATTCCATGGAAGCACAGATCAATGCTCTCTTTAATCTAGAAGAAGGAGAGATCGACTCTGGTGACGATTGGGATGATGATGATGAGGATGTTATAATTGAAATTCCCAAGGGTGACGGGGAAGGAGAGTACGAGTTAGAAGATGGAGAGATCTTTGAAGTTCCATCCTTCGAAGCTCAGCTCGGCACAGGTTCAGTCGAGTATGCAAGTAATGTTGATGCCTCGACTGAAGCCTCCCCATTTGACCCTACACCTGTGGACCCAGAGGCACCGAAAGAAAAAGATATGCCTTCTACTTCATCAAAGGGTCCAGCTTCTGGGTGGCAAAAGACGTCTATAATAGACAAACAAGGAGCAACAGGGATGATCTTGGCTGTAAGGTTCGAGGAGGATAAGCAGCTGTTCGCAATCAAAAGATCTGGCGGGGTTCAATACTTGAAACCCACCAGTGAAGCGTTCAGCTCCTTACCTAAATACGGCCTTGTGAACCTAGCAAACCGAGAGCTGCTGGGTCATTCTAATCATGTAGTGGTGATGGGTTTGTGGGTGGTTCTGCAGCGGGAAGCAAGATCTGGGAATTTCGAGATGTTCAAGCCTTAGGTGCCCAAGAGAGTCAAGGATAAGAAAGCAAGACATACTATGACTAAGAAATTCTTAAAGAAACTGGTATACAAGCCAGTGCTATGTGAAACTAAGATTCCCCTGAGCAAGTTATCTCAGGATATTCTTAGTGACATGTGGTACTGGTACGTAGATCCAAAGACGAGCGAGGCTGTGATTATGGGGAATGTACGTTCAGAGAGTAGGAACATAGTGCCAAAGGAACTGATCAGAATATTTGATGAAGTCTGCTTCATCAACTTTTCTGTGAAAGATCTGGAGGTACTAGCAGAACGGTATTGTGTGCACATGGATGAATGGACAAAGCTCCTTGCTTCTAAATATGACAAGGTGATTAAGTTCTGCCTTGAATACAAGAAGAAGATGGAAGCTAAAGATCAAGTGCTGTGAAGACTGAAGACTGAAGATTATCCATAGCTGTTGTCAGGGGGAAGTTTGTTGAAGCACTTTCCTATGATAAACACTCTGGATAGATAGAGTCTTAGTTTGTACTGTAATGTTTGTAATTGTCTTTGTATGTAAGAGTCTTTATGTATTAGTTTATCGAGTTGTATTTACTTTTTCATATTGAATGTTGCATAATTCTCTAAGTGTTTTGCGCACTTGTAAGTGCGCAGGAGAAAGCTCCTATGTACTTAGCAAGTACGCAAGAATACCTTTGCATACTTGTTAAGTACGCAAGAGCATTTTGCCCTGCGCACTTGCTAGGTGCGCAGGCATCAGGTCAGGTATAAATAGGAATGGTTGACAGAAGTTAAGTACGCAGTCATAGTAGCAAATACGCAAATTGTAATCTCAGTACTTCTCTCTGTAACCTTCAAGTGTTTATAATAGAAAGAACGTTTAAAGTGATTCTCTTGTTGGTTTACTTTGTGTAGTAAGACTTGTAACATTTCTGATTTTCATTATCTGTATTTCAGTTCAATGTGATACATTTCAAACCCAATTCTAGTACACTGACTTGTTCTATTCGTACCAACAATTAAATACTATGTTCCAATGCAAATCCGTAAATTTTACACGGGTATATCCTATTAAAATTCTAAATAAGTTTATACTTATATAAATCTATCAAAACTAAAATTTGCAAGGATTGATTTTATAAATTAACAAGAAACCCTAATAGGCACGGTCGCGCCTCGTTCTGGAAGGGACGCGCCAAGTGCCTTGGCACGGTCGCGCGCCTTGTTTTGGAACGGTCGCGCCCGGTGCCTTGGCACGGTCGCGCCTCGTATAGGCACGGTCGCGCCTCACGTCGGTTGAAACGAAAATGCAGTTTTTAAATGCAGAATCGTTTGAATTTCATAACCGATATACGCATCATTACCATTAACGAAAACAATAAATCGAATAATCACCACAATTACATCCAATAACTCCGAGAAATTCGATTAGTCTCAAAAACCGAGATTGTTTCATTTGGAACCACAATTCGTCTATCCTGAATTGAAATCCTCCTAAGCAAACACTCCATCGATCCTCTCTGAAGCTCTCAAAAACAGTGAAGCAGTCGGAATTGCAACAGAAGACGCCGGAAAACCGTCGTCGCCGGAAACCCGTCGTCGCCGAAACTCGCCTCTACCGTACGCTATCGATTCATCGTCTTTTCGGGTAATTGAAACCTCATGCATTCTCGTTTTAGTCTATAGATCAAAAGCCCCAACCTAATTTGGGCTTACAATAGCTAATTTAACACGAACCCGAATGTAGGGTTCATTCTAAAATGGGTTAATCGAATACTACTTTGGAGATGTTTTAAATACAATTAACCTATACAAAAAGACTCGTAATAACCTAATGGGTGAAAGCCCTATGATTTCCAACATTAACATCATAAGATTTAAACAATTCGTTTCTGTTTTGGAACAGACACGGTCGCGCTAATCTCCTAGCGCGGTCGTGCTTCATGAGACACGGTCGTGCCAATACCAGCGCGGTCGTGCCTCAAACACTCAGACACGGTCGTGCCCCTTGGCTAGACTTGGTCGTACCTCGGAACCCTGGACACGGTCGTGCCTAGTGAACAACTTAGTTATGTCTTCTGTTTGATCAACACGGTCGCGCCCTGACTAGCACGGTCGCGCCCGTGGTCTTAGCACGACCGTGCCTTGTCCCAAGCACGGTCGTGTGTGTTAGAAAATCTTGGTAGAATACTAAATTTTATATTTTAAAAACAATAAGCATTTCAATGAATTTTCAAATAAAAATAATTGATTTTATAAAGATTTATATTAACCTTATTTAAAAAGATCAAATTCATATTCTAAAATAAATAGAAGTTATTTATTTAAACCACAAAATTAAATTTATACTTATTATTAAACCCAACACCTAGATATTATTTATACAACCCATTTACACATATTATAAAAATAGATTAACAAAAGTTATTTACTAATTTATATTTAATATAAAACACTCGATACATTTTATCATTAAATGACTAAGTACATATTTTTATAAATAAATAAATAAATAAAGTATCAATTATTTATTTAATCTATATTTAAACAAAGAGTGTTTATTTAGGTTATACTTAACAAAACTTAACGCCTACGACTCCAACTCTTTGAACACACATCCAATTCAACCCTAGACTTAGACATAGACTATTGTGCACACCATTAATTCAATACTTATTACACTCTAGGTTAACGTTGTGCATTACAAGGATAATATTTGTATCTAGTCTCTCGTGTTAGCTACGCCTTTTGAATCAAGTGAGTATTACATAGCCGCTTTTACTCTTTTACACTTTTTGGGGTGGAACATGAACACTATACAAACTATTGCTTACATTTAGACAAACTACACAAATACAAATCCTCTTTACATTCATGTGTGCAATTTGAGCTTTATGCCTGAGTACTAGTTGTGCTAACTTTTGTGTGCAATCATTAACTATTCAAGCCGACGGTAAACAATGATAGTTCTATTGAGTTTGACAAACCCACCCAGATTGGGGTGATTGTTACCGACAACATAATTTTGCATTCTAGTTACAAAGGTTTGATTGTACTTGGTTACACAATAGCTGCTCTCCATAAATGCCTTATTTTATCATGTTATGTAAGGATTTGTTTATTCATAATCTATATGCTATTTATATACAAACCTGTGTATGCTAACCAACTTTTTAGTTGACCTTATTTTATTCATGTTTCAGGTGCTAATGAGTGAGTTTGATCAAGGCATGCTACACATAGGATTTGGACTTAGTTAAATTTAAATAAAGACTATTATGTATTTCGTTTATGTACTTGTTTGAATTTGGTTGTGTTGAATTATTTGAGGCTAAATTTGATGATTAAAATATTGAAATCTAGTCAACCTTGTGCTCATGAACAGTCTACATGTCCCGCCCTGATGATTCCGCCGTCGGTTGGGGTGTGACAGATTGGTATCAGAGCCTTGGTTATAGAGAACTAGGTTATTAGACACCCTTGACCTAGACTATAACTTTAGGACACCCACTTATGCCATGCTTCATGATTATGTGATATGTGCTACATGCTATGTGTTTCATGCTTACTATTATTAGTTATTATTTCGTTTTTTATGCCTTACTTGTTAAAAATTCATGACTTATTAAGATATACTAAAATAATAATTAAACAAACAATATCCCTACCTATACCCTAAAACCTCATAATATCCTTACCTACTTCTCTATCATCATCTTCTTAGCATGTGGAAACTTCATGGATCTAAAACTACAAAAATCTTTTTATGCCCTCGTAAGGTTTTTAAACTTGTTAATTATTTGAGGACACGTGCAATCTGGAAGAGTGACACCTGTATTCTGGGTTTTCTGTCTAGGAAAGCATTTCGCATAAATCCCAATCAACCGAGGGACCCGTATGCTCCTGGGAATTCCCGGGATGAGTGTTTACTTATAGGCTAAAGCATGTCTCCTTGAAAAATTATATGAGTTTAGTTAACCTTAATGTGTCATAGTATTCAAGTGATTATATTACTATTTAAGTACAATCCAAACCATGATTAACTATTTTATTTGTTATCTTATTCTTTTAAATCCAAACAACATTCATAAGTTCTTACGTCTTTTCTTGTGTTGTGCAATTCTGTAGAATGCCTCCCCGTCGTGCTCCCGTGACCAACATCAATACCGACATCGCTGATATCCTTAAACAACTTGTAACCCAAATCACTCAATAGTAACCATGTGGCTAATGGTAATGGTGGTGCCAACCCATCACAATGCACCTTCAAACACTTCAACTCATGTAATCCTATTAAATTCTATGGTACTGAAGGAGCCACAAGACTTCTTCAATGGTTCGAAAGTATTGAGAATACCTTTCTCAATAGTGACTGCCCCGCTAACCTTCGTGTTCGTCATGCCACAAGTGTCTTACAAAAACGGGCACTCACGTGGTGGAATGGGGAAAAGAGAACTAGAGGCGTGGAAGTAACAATGGCCTTACCTTGGGATGAGGTTAAAAGGCTAATGACCGAAGAATTTTGTCCTCGAAATGAGGTAAAGAAACTGGAAGCCGAGTTTTGGGATCTTGCCCAAGATGGTGGTGAAAGTCTAGTTTATACAACTCGATTCCATGAGTTGAGTCTCCTTGTGCCCCATATGGTCACACCTTTATCCCGCAGCATTGAGAAGTATGTTGGTGGATTACCTAGGGAAATTCAAGATACTGTCTTAGGGAGAAATCCCGCAACACTCAAAGATGCTATCCCTTTATCTGCTACATTAACCGACAACCATGTGAAAGCGGGAACTCTGACTAGAAAAGGCACCAAAAAAGTTCCCGACACCACAACCCCTCCCACACACATCAAAGAAGCCACAACTGAACCCTCCCGTAATAATAATAAAAGAAAGGCTAGAAACTATGCTATGGTCACTCCTGCTATCCCTGTTAACTAAGCTGTGCGTATGGTTCAAGCACCAGCTAAAAAGCCATATGTTGGGATCTACCCACTCTCCAAAACATTCCATGTCGCCTTTGCACTCACTGTAGGAAATATGGCCATACAGTCAATGTTTGTAGAGCCAAAGCACTTGTAGGCCAAGTCAACCCACCAAACCGAACCAACCCCCAAGTGGCTAGTCAAGGTGTTCCCGCTATTGCAAATGGGCGTGCTTGTTATGAATGTGGTAACCCAAATCATTTTCGTGACCAGTGCCCAAGGTTCATCAATGCTAGACAAGGCGAAGCTCGTGGGCGTGCTTTCAATATAAACGCCAATGAAGCTCAAGCCAACAATGATGTGGTCAACGATACGTTCCTTGTTAATAGTCAATATGCCTCCATTTTATTTGATACCAGTGCCGTTAAAAGTTTTGTGTCACTTAACTTTGAACCCCTACTTGCAAAGACACGATCCTAATTAGAGAAAACCTTCACCGTCGAAGTAGCAAATGGTGACTCACTTACAATTGACTCTATTATTCACGACTGCTCTCTAGAACTTAATGATCATACATTTCCAATCAACATAGTACCAATGCCACTAGTAAGTTTTGATATCATCATAGTCATGGATTGGCTATCAAATCACCATGCCGAAGTCATCTGTTTCGAGAAGTGCATCTGAATACCTCTACCGTCGGGAGAAACGTTAAGAGTCTTTGGTGAAAAGCCTTGCAAAGGACACAAGTTAATGTCATGCACTACCGCCCAAAAGTACTTACGAAAGAAGTACGTAGCCTTCTTAGCTCATGTTGTTCAAAAGGATGTCAAAGAGAAGAATATCCAAGACATTCCCATCATTCGGGATTTTCCCGAAGATCTATCCGGTCTTCCACCCGTTCGACAAGTAGAATTTCGCATTGACCTTATACCCGGAGCTAACCCCGTGGCTAGAGCTCCTTACCGTCTTGCACCTTCTGAAATGCAAGAACTTGCAAGCCAACTCCAAGAGCTCTCCGACAAGGGCTTCATTCATCCAATTCATTCACCGTGGGGGGCACCCGTCTTATTCGTCAAGAAGAAGGATGGATCATTCCGCATGTGTATTGACTACCGCGAACTCAATAAGCTTACCATTAAGAACCGTTATCCCTTGCCTAGAATTGATGATCTCTTTGATCAACTTCAAGGTTCTACTTGTTTCTCGAAATTGATCTCCGATCTGGTTATCACCAACTCCGTGTACAAGAGGAAGATATTCCAAAGACTGCTTTCCGAACAAGGTATGCTCACTACGAGTTCATGGTCATGCCTTTTGGGCTAACCAATGCACCCGCAGTTTTCATGGACCTCATGAATCGTGTGTGTAAACCGTACCTTGATAAATTCGTGATCGTCTTCATTGATGATATCTTAATCTACTCCAAGACTAAAGCCGACCATGAGCAACACCTTATACTGGTTTTGGACCTCTTGAGGAAGGAACAACTATATGCTAAATTCTCCAAATGTGAATTTTGGCTAAAGGAAGTTCAATGTCTTGATCATATCGTCAACGACAAGGGAATTCATGTGGACCCTGCTAAGATCGAAGCGGTTAAGAATTGGAATGCCCCGAAGACCCCCACCGAAGTTCGTTCATTTCTTGGTCTTGCGGGATATTATTGTCGCTTCATCTCAAATTTCTCTAAGATTGTTGTCCCTCTTACCGCTTTAACCCACAAGGGTAAACCTTATGAATGGGGACCAAAACAAGAAGAAGCTTTCCAAACTCTCAAGCAAAAGTTGTGCAATGCTCCTATTTTGACTCTCCCTGATGGGAATGATGATCTAGTTGTCTACTGTGATGCTTCTAACCAACGTCTTGGTTGTGTCCTCATGCAACGAGGTAAAGTAATCGCTTATGCATCGAGGCAACTTAAGATTCATGAGAAGAATTATACGACGCACGACCTCGAATTGGGTGCGGTCGTATTCGCATTGAATATTTGGAGACATTACCTCTATGGCACAAAATGTGTGGTGTTCATCGAGCATAAAAGTCTCCAACACATATTCAATCAAAAAGAACTCAATATGAGGCAACGACGTTGGGTTGAACTCCTTAATGACTATGACAGCGAGATTCGTTATCATCTCGACAAAGCGAATGTTGTAGCCGACGCTTTGAGTCGCAAGGACCATGTCATGCTTCATTGTGCCCGAATCCAAACCGACATTCAAAACAGCATCTTAGAAGCTCAACACATCTCAATCACCGAGGGTAACATGTACGAGGAAATGTCGTGTGGTGTTGAACTTCAGCTTGAATCAAAACTCAATGGCTTACTTTATTACTTAAACCATATTTGGGTTCTCGATCGCGATGATCTCCGTGCAATTCTCATGAAAGAGGCTCATAAGACTCGTTATTCTATTCATCCTGGTGCGGATAAGATGTACCAAGATCTTTGCCAACAATATTGGTGGCCCAGTATGAAGAAAGACATTGCTCTCTATGTTGCCAAATGCCTAACTTGCTCCAAAGTCAAAGCCGAACATCAACGTCCTTCCCGTCTAATTGAACAACCGGAAATTCCCGTGTGGAAATGGGAGAATTTATCCATGGATTTCATTACCAAACTCCCTCGCACCTCAAGTGGTTACGATAGCATTTGGGTAATCATTGACCGTCTCACCAAATCTGCTCATTTCTTGCTTATCAATGAAGACTATCGGGTTGAGAAATTGGTCCGAATTTACATTGACGAAATTGTGAGCCGTCACGGTATTCCTTTAAAAATAATATCCGATAGAGATGCTCGGTTCACTTCCCGTTTTTGGCAATCTCTCCAAACTGCTCTTGGTACAAGATTGGATTTGAGCACGGCCTACCATCCCCAAACTGATGGTCAGACCGAGCGAACAATCCAAACTCTTGAGGATATGCTTAGAGCTTGTGTAATTGATTTTGGTGGCAATTGGGATTCACATCTATCCCTAATCGAGTTCTCTTTCAATAATAGCTACCACACGATTATCAACATGGCTCCATTTGAAGCTCTCTATGGTTGTAAGTGTCGTTATCCTATCTGTTGGAACGAGATTGGTGTATCACCGGTCCCGAGCTAATTCAAGAAACACCCGACAAGATTATCCAAATCCGTGACAACATTCGAGTAGCGAGGAGTCGGAAAAAGAGCTATGCCGACAAACGACGAAAACCCTTGGAATTCCAAGCCTGTTACTTTGTTCTTCTAAAGGTGTCTCCGTGGAAGGGTGTGATCCGTTTTGGAAAGAAAGGCAAGTTAGCACCTCGCTATGTGGGTCCATTCAAGATCCTTGAAAGGACTGGGAAAGTGGCCTACAAACTCGAGTTACCTCCATCACTTGGCAATGTGCATCCTACATTTCATGTGTCTAATCTGAAGAAATGTCTTGCTGATGAAAACCTCCACATACCTTTTGACGACGTGCACATTGACGAAACGATGCACTTCGTTGAGAGACCGGTAGAAATCATGGATCGCGAGGTCAAGCAGCTCAAGCGAAGCTGTATTCCTAATGTCAAAGTTCGATAGGAATCTAAACGAGGTCCTGAATTCACTTGGGAACGAGAGGACCAAATGAAGCTCAAGTACCCCCATCGCTTCACTGATGCCGTTGCCTCCACTAGCTAAATTTCGCGACGAAATTCCCTCAACATGGGGATACTGTAACATTTCTGATTTTCATTAATTGTATTTCAGTTCAATGTGATACATTTCAAACCCAATTCTAGTACACTGACCTGTTCTATTCGTACCAACAATTAAATACTATGTTCCAATGCAAATCCGCAAATTTTACACGGGTATATACTATTAAAATTCTAAATAAGTTTATAATTATATAAATCTATCAAAACAAAAATTTGCAAGGACTGATTTTATAAATTAACAAGAAACCCTAATAGGCACAGTCGCGCCTCGTTCTGGCAAGGTCGCGCCAAGTGCCTTGGCACGGTCGCGCGCCTTGTTTTGGAACGGTCGCGCACGGAGCCTTGGCACGGTCGCGCCTCGTATAGGCATGGTCGCGCCTCACGTCGGTTGAAACGTAAATGCAGTTTTTAAATGCAGAATCGTTTGAATTTCATAACCGATATACGCATCATTACCATTAACGAAAACAATAAATCGAATAATCACCACAATTACATCCAATAACTCCGAGAAATTCGATTAGTCTCAAAAACCGAAATTATTTCATTTGGAACCACAATTCGTCTATCCTGAATTGAAATCCTCCTAAGCAAACACTCCATCGATCCTCTCTGAAGCTCCTGAAAACAGTGAAGTAGTCGGAATTGCAACAGAAGACGCCGGAGGTCAAACCCGTCGTCGCCGGAACTCGCCTCTACCGTACGCTATCGATTCATCGTCTTTTCGGGTAATTGAAACCTCATACATTCTCGTTTTAGTCTATAGATCAAAAGCCCCAACCTAATTTGGGCTTACAATAGCTAATTTAACACGAACCCGAATGTAGGGTTCATTCTAAATGGGTTAATCGAATACTACTTTGGAGATGTTTTAAATACAATTAACCTATACAAAAAAACTCGTAATAACCTAATGGGTGAAAGCCCTACGATTTCCAACATTAACATCATAAGATTTAAACAATTCGTTTCTGTTTTGGAATAGACACGGTCGTGCTAATCTCCTAGCGCGATCGTGCCTCAAACACTCAGACCAGGTCGTGCCCCTAGGCTAGACTTGGTCGTGCCTCAGAACCCTAGACACGGTCGTGCCTATTGAACAGCTTAGTTATGTCTTCTGTTTGATCAACACGGTCGCGCCCTGACTAGCACGGTCGCGCCCGTGGTCTTAGCACGATCGTGCCTTGTCCCAAGCACGGTCGTGTGTGTGAGAAAATCTTAGCAGAATACTAAATTTTATATTTTAAAAACAATAAGCATTTCAATGAATTTTCAAATAAAAATAATTGATTTTATAAAGATTTATATTAACCTTATTTAAAAAGATCAAATTCCTATTCTAAAATAAAGAGAAGTTATTTATTTAAACCTACAAAATTAAATTTATTCTTATTATTAAACCCTACACCTAGATATTATTTATACAACCCATTTACACATATTATAAAAATAAATTAACAAAAGTTATTTACTAAATTTATATTTAATATAAAACACTCGATACATTTTATCATTAAAAGACTAAGTACATATTTTTATAAATAAATAAATAAATAAACTATCAATTATTTATTTAATCTATATTTAAACAAAGATTGTTTATTTAGGTTATACTTAACAAAACTTAACGCCTACAACTCCAACTCTTTGAACTCACATCCAATTCAACCCTAGACTTAGACATAGACTATTGTGCACACTATTAATTCAATACAAATTACACTCTAGGTTAACGTTGTGCATTACAAGGATCTCGTTACTATCTAGTCTCTCGTGTTAGCTACGCCTTTTGAATCAAGTGAGTATTACATAGCCCCTTTTACTCTTTTACACTTTTTGGGGTGGAACATGAACACTATACAAACTATTGCTTACATTTACACAAACTACACAAATACAAATCCTCTTTACATTCATGTGTGCAATTTGAGCTTTATGCCTGAGTACTAGTTGTGCTAACTTTTGTCAGCAATTTATGTGCAATCATTAACTATTCAAGCCGACGGTAAACAATGATAGTTCTATTGAGTCTGACAAACCCACCCAGATTGGGGTGATTGTTACCGACAACACAATTTTGCATGCTAGTTACAAAGGTTTGATTGTACTTGGTTACACAATAGCTGCTCTCCATAAATGCCTTATTTTATCATGTTATGTAAGGATTTGTTTATTCATAATCTATATGCTATTTATATACAAACATGTGTATGCTCACCAAGTTTTTAGTTGACCTTATTTTATTCATGTTTCAGGTGCTAATGAGTGAGTTTGATCAAGGCATGCTACACATAGGCTTTGGACTTAGTTAGATTTAAATAAAGACTATTATGTATTTCGTTTTATGTACTTGTTTGAATTTGGTTGTGTTGAATTATTTGAAGCTAAATTTGATGATTAAAATATTGAAATCTAGTCAACCTTGTGCTCATGAACAGTCTACATGTCCCGCCACGATGATTCCGCCGTCGGTTGGGGTGTGACAAGACTCTCCGCCTAGTCACGGGTATTCTGCACCCGGTCCGACTAGTAAACCCACTTGCATGTGACGATCTGCCACACCCGAGGGACCTACAGGTAATGATAGCAAAGTTTCTAGCCTTACGCTTGTAGTTGTTGTAAGAAGGTTTGACTTTGTCCTCTTTAGCCGTTTCGGTTGTAGCTGCCTCGACGTTGGTTTTCTTAACACCCTTTCTTGTTAGTGTTCCCACCTTCATGTGATTGTCGGTCAATGTGGCGGCTAAGCGTATGTCGTCTTCAAGAGTTGTGGGGTTTCTTCCTAACACGGTGTCTTGAATTTTTATAGGTAGACCACCTACATACTTCTCAATGCAACGGGATAATGGTGTAATCATGTGTGGCATGAGAACACTCAACTCATGGAAGCGAGTTGTGTAAATTAGGTTTTCATCACTATCTTGAGAAAGATCCTAAAATTCAGCTTCCAACCTCTTCATTTCATTCTGAGGACAAAACTCCTTGGTCATTAACATATTCACCTCATCCCATGGTAAGGCCATTGCCACATCAACGCCTCGAGTCCGTTTTTCACCGTTCCACATTAACATATTCACCTTTTGAAATACGCTCATAGCATAATGGACCCGAAGATTGGTGGGGCAATCACTATTGAGAAAGGTATTCTCAGTGCTTTCAAACCATTGGAGAAGCCCGGTAGATCCCTCCATCCTATAGAATTTTGGTGGGATTACAGGAATTAAAGTGTTTAAAGGTGCATCGGGGCGGGTTGGCACCACCACCACCACCATTGTTTGCAACATCACCATTGTTGGCCGCTTGAGTAACTTGAGTTACAAGTTGAGTGAGGAGGGTATAAATTTCATCGTTGGTGTGGTTATCACAGCGGGGAAGCATGCTATATAAGAAGACAACACAAGGAAAAAGAATTTGGATATTGATAAGGATGAAAACAAACATATGTCACGTTATGCAACATGTAAAATAATCATATTTGGATTGCACTCACTTGGTAACATAACCAGTTGAATACTTTGACACATCCAGGTTATTTAAATTCATATAACTTTCGAGAAGACATGCTTTAGCCTATAAGTAAACACTCACCCCGGGAATTCCTAGGAAAGCATACGGATCCTTCGGTTGATTTGGATTTATATGAAATGCTTTCCTAGACAGAAAACCCAGAGTACAAGTGTCACCCATCCAGATTGCACATGTTCTCTAATAATTAACAAAATTTAAAACCCTAACAGGGGTTTTTAGAATTTTAATAGAGTGTTGTCTATGAGTATGATGTTCCACATCTGAAGATGATGAAGGCATAGCAAGGGGAATGAAAGGATAAGTGACTTAGGATAGGAGTATTATTATATAATTATTTAGTTATCATTTTGGTATGAATTAGTAAGTCGTATAATCTAACAAGCAAGGCATAAAATAATTTAGCACATAGAGTAGAAAATAGCACGTAACATGTAATCATAGTACCTAATGGGCATCCTAAGGTTATATTCTAGGTCATTGGTTTCTACTAACCTAATTCCCTATAACCATGGCTCTGATACTAATCTGTCACACCCCAACCAACGGCGGAATACGTCATGGTGGGAAATGAAGACTGTTCATAAGAAAATGATCAAACTAAATTTCATATAATATTAAACCAAGATTTCATGACATAAGTTCAAACAAACATCCAAAACAAAATACATCTGTAAGGCCCCATTTCCGGGAAACCTCACTTGTTGGATTTACTCATAAACATAGTCATTAATTACTGAATTTTAATTAAAAACATTCAAACACAGCGAAAGCATTCATCATTCAAAAACATTGACAGTGGAAGTCTTAACATTTAAACACAAAACATTGTCTTAACATAAATTCAATTAACGGGATGTCAGTCTTGAGCTTGTTAACCTTCACGCCTTAGCCTATCCTTTCTTCTTGCTACCTGAAGTGCATACTAAATGTTAGCTAACGCTTGTGAATTATAGTTTAACAATTAGGTATAAACATCATTTCTTTACAAGTAAGTTTATATAATGTGTATATATATAGATACACATTCAGCGTATCCTTGACTTTATTTATCAATCATATTTAAGTACATATATAATATGTATTCACCTTTGCATTCATTTAGCATTCATTGGTCATACACATAAGGGTTATCAACCCATCATTTGCTTACGTGAGTCACAAAGACAAACGTTCTCAAACTACCGTCGTAGTTCATTTCATACCGTTTCTACCTAAGTAGTCCGTCCTTCATTACCGTCCGGCAAACCTTCGGCCATCCATCTACCGTACTACCGTCGCAGTCTGTCCTTTTTCCGATCTGCCCTAGGGTATCCGTTTCCCACGGGAACTATTAGTTATGCAACTATTCTACTTATCGTAATAAGGCAATAATTGTGACCTCCTGTTGATGCCTTTTAAGGAACGTACATATCCCCGTTGCAAAATAGTTACGTGGTCGTCCGTCTACCGAAGTAGCCGTTATCATCGAAGCGTCCATAACGCTTACATACATTCATAACATGCAATATATATAATATAAAGCAAGATTTCATCTTTATACGTTATGTCATTCTTTCTTTTCTTTTAATGTACTTACGTTTCATTATTTGGTCTTCATTGATTTACATATATCACGTATAACCAAATTCGCATTAGTATATACATCATGTAAAAATCATATTGGCATTTTTAACATTTAATCATTTATTGTATACACTTCAGCCCCATAACATTTAAAGAGATTTGCATATAACTGTAAGACCCCAAACCCGGGAGGCCTCACTCGTTGGATTTACTCGTTCAGAAACAGTTCTTAAACTTGAATATCAAATAATGCAGCGGAAAATTTCTTTCGAATAAAACGTCAACATGGTGAAACATGCGGAAGTGTAAACTTTGTCTAAAACATAAACACATCATAACTAAAACATAACGGGATGCCAGTCATCATGATCAGCCGGGTAACTCTTCTCTCTTGCCAAGCATCACTGTTCCTCGTCCATACATGTCGTTAACCTGAATGTGCATACTAAAAGTCAGCTACGCTGGTGAGTTGTAGCTTTAACATAAAACTTTTAACTTCAAATATTTTGCCAAAAACATAACATTTAAATTTCATTTATAAAAGCGTACGTAAAGCATGCAATAACATAACATAACACATAAGTCAACAAACATTTCAAATATGCGCCTTCTCGTAACCGTGAATTCCAAACTTCAAGTACGATACCTCATAGGATATACTGTTAGGACATAGAATGTATGACAAAAGCTTTGTAATAGTATAGGTCTTATTGTCACACCCCCAAATTCCACTAACGGAGTTTTACCGTTTTGGAAGGTGACAACCAGGATCTCAGATATCAGTTACTTCAAACGACACTACATGGGACTTGAAATGTAATAACATAGAAGATCAAGGTTCAAAGTGTATATGCGGAAGCGTTAAACGAAAGTAAATGCGCAAAACAACGCGCCCAAATCCAAATACAAACGAAACATAAAGATTATTCAATAGATAATTATTTCAATTGCAGTCCAAGACACATGCATGACTTAACGTGATCCAGAGTGCCAACCTGAGAAAAACATGTAAGAAAATGAGTCAACACTAGGTTGGTGAGTTCACAGGTTTCAATCATTTCAAATAAAGCATTTGCGGATTATGTACATTCAATATGTATATCAATAGGTTGCATGCCTATATTCCTGTTTTGCTAAAGCGCTCGCAACCGAAACTGACAATGTGTTTGTTTGTTTACCTCCAGCCAGGTCTATCAACTCTGACTAATGTGTTAAGGTCAATATAACACCCGTTCGATCTCCAATCGAGTTAGCGCGACTAACGTGGGTGGGGTTTGTCAAACCTAGTAGTACTACCAAAATTACCTCGTTCATACCATATTAACGGTCCGATGTGTGTGAGGACTTTTCATGATAGTGTATTACGCTTAGCCTCAACAGTGATATCATGTGAATTACAATAACCCAAAAAGGGTTGTGACATGTTTTCTCCCCCAAATAAAACAGAAAAAGGGGCCGTGAAACTCACCTGTGTTGCGTAGTAGGTAGTCTCACAAAAGTATGAGATTTGAAATCTCAAGGGTTAGCCTGCATGGCTTACGTATATCCTAGAATTATAAACACATAAGTTAGGGACATATGAGATTTGTGACGACAACACGGATGTTAGAACATCTTAACGCTTTCTACAGATTTAAGAGTAGACGAACATGTCTACGGAATTATATAAATTTCTTAATATAATTATTAAGGGAAAAGCGTTACTTGCCGTACGTTAATAACGAATAATAAATAAATACATTCGTACGTTAAAGTTGTTTTCAAAAGTTAGGAAAATAATATAATTTAATATATTATTTTTAGGTTCGTATGATTAATAATAATCATTGTGACAAAAATAATAAATATATTATTTTTAATCGAAGTAATAAACGCGAGTAAATAATATAACTATTATATTATTATTTAGTTTAAAACGTCACACGATGTATCAAACGATACGAAATAATATAAATGTATATTATTTAATAACATTAGTCACGGGTTGAAAATAATATAAACATATTATTTTATACGAAGTTACAGTTTGAAAATAATATAAATATATTATTTCTATTAGATAATAACATAAATATACTATTTTTAAAAGTGGGGATAATATAAAAATAGGTTAATAATTCAAACCCGAGCCTACGGTTTGTTTTCTGGGTTAAAACACTTTAATATAATAATATAATATTATGGGGGTGGGTTTTATATTAAAAATAACATTAATAATAAAGGTTTAAAAATAAACAGGGTGGAGGGACTCGAACCCGGGTCACCTCCCCCACAGCCTAACACCCTAACCAACTCAGCCCGCTAGGGATTCGCAACAAGAACCGGATTCATTTAGTTTTATCAATGAAGTCTAGTGGTATCCCCTTCTAACCCACGCACGATCGAATCCCAAGCCAAACCCCATGATTTCCATTACGAATTGAAACAGAAGCAAAGGGGTTTTGATTACAAGGAAAAAGCGAACCTGATTACGGGTTAAATTGTAAAAACATCAATTCTTGAATCGTTTAAATCGTGAATTGAATGGCCGAAGCCCTAAGTATGAACACCAGATTTATTTGACAAAATTCGATATTCAGAGTTGTTAGAATCAAAGGGTTTTCACTAAATAGATCCTTTCGAATCTGATGGTGTTGTTTAATTTGATTGAAATTAGGTCTAGAGCCAAAAGCCCCAAAATGTTTTAATGATGAACCCTAGTTTACGGATTATGATCAAATCGATGATATAATTTAAATTAACATAGGGCTTTTATTAAACAGGAGATTGCGAGTCTGGTGATTCAAGTTAATTGGATTAAAACAGGGCCGAAGGTAGTGATCGAGTAAACCATTTTCACATAAACCCTAGATTACGGATCGGATAAAATTCGATAGTGAAAGCCTCAACTAGATTAAGGCTTTCACTCAAGGTATGGAAACGATGCTAATAGTGTATTTGGTTACCTGAAACAATGTCGGGATGGTGGAGATCGACTAAAACTCAGTCGCGGCTTGCTTGGTTTGATCTCCGGCTACTGCAGCTTCGTCTCCGACCAAATTAACACGTATAATAGTTTCAGAATTCGTTTGAAATGGAGATGGGTTTCGACGGTTATGGTTTGATTAGCCATTATTGAGTTTAATTGTGCGTAATGTCGATGATTAAGACCTTAATTAAGATTGTTAATGTCGTGAACATGGATATCCGTTACTAACAGTAACGAATTTCAAGTATGGAATTCAGATTTGGGCAAAAACTGCGAGTTTGACTTTACAAGGTCAAACAGGAATCAAGTTCGGGTTAATTACAGAATTGGTCCCTCTGGTTTCATGTTATGAAGTTTTGAAATGGCAGAACTGGTCCTTGAGTTTGTAATTGGGTTAAATACAAGGTTAGTTGTTAGACAATTGGATTTTGACTTTACAAAGTCAACTAGAATTATGTTTAGGTTAATTACACAATTAGTCCTTGTAGTTAGGGTTTGAAGAAATGACAGAAACAGTCCCCGAAGTTTGAATTAAGTTAATTAGGTTAACTTTAACTGGATTTAAATAACGAAGTTAAACTGAAAAGTCCGGATTGCCACATCATCCCCTAGTTGAAAGAATTTCCGTCCCAAAAATTTAATAATAATAAAAAAATTTCTGGATGTCACATCATCCCCTAGTTGAAAGAATTTTCGTCCCGAAAATTAGAATAGCACCTTAAGAGTTTGAAGTGGATTGCTTGAACAGATGCGGATACTTGCGTATCATCTGATCCTCGCGCTCCCAAGTGAATTCCAGTCCGCGTTTCGAGTTCTAACAGACTCTAAGAATAGGAATTTTACTGCGTTTTAACGTTTTGACTTCCCTATCCATAATTTCCACGGGTTCTTCGATGAAACGTAACTGTTCATCAATGTGTAGATCCTTAATAGGAACCGCGAGTGACTCGTCTGCCAGACATTTCTTCAAGTTTGAGACGTGAGAGAGGTTGTGTACACCGCTAAGTCCTTCAGGTAGGTCCAGTTGATACGCTACTGGCCCGATTCTCTTCACTATCTTGAATGGTCCAACATAACGAGAATTTAGTTTGCCTCGCTTCCCGAAGAGAATTACACCTTTCCAATGTGAGACTTTGAGTAGAACCATGACGCTTACTTGAAACTCTAACGGTTTACGACGCTTATCGGTGTAGCTCTTTTGACGATCATGAGTTGCCGCCATACGATTTCGGATTTGAACGATCTTTTCAGAGGTTTCGAATATGAGTTCGGGACCTGTAAGTTGGCTATCCACAACTCCAGTCCAACAGATAGGAGATCGGCATTTACGTCCGTACAATGCCTCGAATGGTGCTGCCTTAAAGCTAGTGTGATAACTGTTTTTGTATGAGAACTCCACTAGAGGTAAGTGAGACTCCTAAGTGTTACCGAAATTGATCACACAAGCTCGTAGCATGTCCTCTAAGGTTTGAATGGTACGTTCTGTTTGACCATCAGTTTGCGAATGATATGATGTACTCATGTCTAGACGTGTGCCTAAGGCTTTTTGCAATACAGTTGTTCTTTCCTAAGCAATTCCATAATCTTAAGATGGCTGTTCGGCGACGCGAGCCAAAATGGCAGTATATCCTTTACGTAGACATTTTTGTGCCCTCATGAAGGATATGACGCCCATACCAGCACCACTCCTTTCGCCTTGGACGGAGAGGGTTTCTCCATTAGGAAGATGAAGGCGAACGATTTTCTCGCGACAGACAATTGCGGCTTGTTTCTTAAATAACCTGTCCATTCTGAAAATTACATCAAAACTACCGAGTGTGACCGTCATGAGATCAATGTCAAATTTATGACTAGCCAGTTCAAGTTTACAACCCTTAATACTATGGGTTGCTTCTATTATTTGTCTGTATGCTATTTCTATGGTGTATTTGTCCTCTAACAGGGTTGGGGTTTTTCTTAGTAGGTTACTAAGTTTATTAGTCATGAAACTCCTATCAGCACCAGTGTCAAATAGTACAGAAGCAAAATAGTTGTTTAGAAGGAACTTACCGGTAACCACGTTGTGGTCATAACGAGCTTTTCCGGATCCTAGCACAAAGGCTCGCCCCTTTGCACCATTCCCTCCATTATTGTCCTGGTTGTTATTATTGCCTTGGTGGTTGTTGTTGTTGTCATTTCCACCCTTCTTTAATTGTGGACAATCCTTTCGGAAGTGTCCCTCTTTTCCACATTCAAAACAAACCTTGGTAAGACCCGGTTGTTGGAAGGGCTGCTTGGCTTGTAATTCCCCTCTGCAGTATTTGGCAGCATGGCCTATCTTGCCACACCGCTATCAACGGTTTTTGTCACAAGAACCGAGGTGGTGGTAATTACATTTGTTACACCTGGGGTGTCTCCCACCACTCTGATGCTGACCCGAAGAGGTCGACTGGTTGAAGTTCTTCGTAGGTGTTGAAGCACTTTCCTGTGACAACACTCTGGATAGAGTCTTTGTTTGTATTTTCATGTCTGTAATTGTCTTTGTATGTAAGATTCTTTATGTATTAGTTTATCGAGTTATATTTACTTTTACATATTGAATGTTGCATTTCTTCCTAAGTGTTTTGCGCACTTATATGTGCGCAGGAGAAAGCTCCTGCGTACTTAGCAAGTACTCAAGAATACCTTTGCGTACTTGTTAAGTACGCAAGAGCATTTTGCCCTACGCACTTGCTAAGTGCGCACGCATCAGGTTAGGTATAAGTAGGATAGGTTGACAGAAGTTAAGTACGCAAACATTATAGCAAATACGCAAATTGTAATCTCAGTACTTCTCTCTGTAACCTTCAAGTGTTTATAATACAAAGAACGTTTAAAGTGTTTTCCCTTGTCGGTTTACTTTGTTTAGCTAGACTCTCCACCTAGTCACGGGCATTCTGCACCCGGTCCGACTAGTAGACCCACTTGCATGTGACGATCCGCCACACCAGAGGGACCTACATGTGGTATCAGAGCATTTGCTCCTGTTTCGAGTGTTGTGAGTGAGTTTGGAGAGTTTTTACAAGCAAAAAGAAGTATTTTTGTTGATTTTTGTGATAAAATTGGGGTAGCTCTTGAGCACTATTTTAGAAGCAAAAATCACTCAAAAACTGATTTTTGTTGTGTATTTGAGTGTTTTGAGCATCAAAGGTTGGTTAGAAACAAGTTTCTGACCCTTTGGCTCATTTGTATTGATCATCAGACGAATTTTTACCATCTTCGGCGAGTTTCAGGTGACCAGAAAAGTTTGGTGAAAGTTGCTGAAAAGGTATACTGCGTACTTACCATTTCTGGAAAAAAGTACAGTTTTGTGCGTACTTACTAAATACGCAAGACTTATCTCCTACGTACTTATAAGTGCGCAAGACTGAACTTGTGCGAACTTAAGTTATATCCTGCGTACTTACATTTACTCCTGCGTACTTACAAGTACGCAAGAGGAAATCTAAATACGCAAGACTATTTCTCAAGTGCGCAAGGCCAAAACCATGTGCGCAACTGTTTCTGACTTTTCTGAAATTTGACCAAGTGTTCACTATGTCGAATCTTCAGAATTTGGGAAACATGTTAAATTATGATAATGAGATCGGTACACCACAGAAACCACCAAAGTTGCTGAATGTGAACAATTATTCTAATTGGAAAGCACGTTTTGAACATTATATTTCGTATACCGACTCATCTCTATGGATACCAATCCTTGAGGGATATAAGCATCCCACACACATCTATCTTGATGAAGCCATGCCTAAACCTATTTCTAAACTCAATGAAGAAGAAAAGAAAGCTTATGATCGTGAAAAGAAGGCACTTGGCTCGATCACTATGGCATTAACTCGGGAATTGTTCCACAGTTTTTGAGGGTATGACAATTCTAAGGATCTCTAGAAAGCTTTACAGAAGTGATTCGAAGGAAATAGTGACATCAAGAAGAGTAAGCGGGATCTTCTCAGGAACCAGTATGAGTGCTTCAGATTTTTTGAGAACGAATCTTTAGATGACCTCATCTCTAGGTTCTATCATTTACAGACTGACTTGAAGGCTTTTGAACTCAGGTATCCTGATGAAGAGATGGTGGAAAAGTTTTTAGATGCTTTACCACCCAAATTTGAGATGTACACAACCCTGATGAGGGAAAATCCTAAATTCTATGAGCTGACAGTTGAAGAGGCAATAGGAAATGTTTAAGCTCATGACATCAACCTAAGAAGAAAGGAGAGCTCTGGAAGACCCCAGATACAAGACCCTTCTATGTATCATGGGACGACTTCTACATCCAAGTCATCTGGCTCTCGAATTTCCCTCTTCACTAGAAATCCTACTGAAGAAGACCACTCAACTGGGTGTGGTGGTCATGCTTGCTATGCTTCAGGATCAGGGTTGGGGTCTCATCATCAAAATACCTCAAGAAATCCTCCTGCTACGTCTTCAGCTAACAACTCAGCTATAGCCAGGATAGCTGAAGATCATGTAGCACTATTCTCATCTTGTATGCTTGCATATGAAAATTTCATTGGTGGCAAGCTTACTGATCCAGAGACGATTGAAGAAGATTTTAATCAAGTGGATCTTGATGACATGGAGGACATGGATATTCAATGGAATATGGCCATGTTATTGAGGAGAGCCAAGCATTTCCTGAACAGTACAGGAAGAAAGTTTATTGGCGGGCATCCTAATGCCAAGGTCGGGTTTGACAAATCTAAGGCCAAATGCTACAAGTGTCTGAACTATGGACACTTTGCTCGTGAGTGTCAGAAAGACAGAGCACCTGCCTCTGGTTTTACCCGACCTAGCCAAGGAAACAGCCATGGCCACAACAATCCAAACCACCATAATCAAAGCTAAACTGGAACGTCCAATGCACTGGTAGCACAACAGGACGACATCTTTGACTGGGGTGTTCATCTTGAGGATGCCATCATCGTACAAACCCAGGTGGGTCTCATGGCTGAGATCATGGAGATGAGGAAGCAGAGAAAAGGGAAGCTTCTATAGCTGACCTAGAAGAATCTACAACTGCTGCTACAGAGGAGGTGAAGGAAGCTGAAGAAATGGAAGCACCTGTAGCTTATGAAGAGGAATCGACCACTGCTGTTGCTCTCATGGCCATTGGAGAAGCAACAAGTTCGTCGTCTGAGGTAGATTCTAACCCTTTCTCTGTTATTTCATGTTCTAAATGTCGAGGGCTAAAACTTGAAAATTCTAGGAACCAAGACAAAATCGAACCCCTAAGTTTGGCAGCTCTAAACTATAAAGAAAATGAGAAACGGTTTAAAGATTCTATTGAAACGTTAAAAAGGGAAAAATTTGAATATTCTTTAAAAATAAGTGATCAACAGCTTCACTTAGATGTTGCCTACAGGGGGTTAGAAAAACGGAACAATGAAATCAACAAACTGCAAAATGAGATCTTGCAGTTAAAATGCACTAATAAGAAGTTGAAAAACTCTCGCTTTGTGGTGGAACACTACGAGTCTGTGGTGAGACAACTGAATTGGTTAGGTTTGGGTACTAATGCCATTCCTCCACCAGTGAGCAGGAAGTTTGTCAATAGCTTAATAGACATTGATCTCACTTGTCTAGATGAGTCCTCTGATAAGGATGATTCCCCTAAAAAGGATGAATCCTCAAGTAAGGCTAACTCCACATCTAATGAGGAGTTTGTTACTGCTTCTGAAGACGGGTCGGTTAACTCTTGCCCTAAAGGAGTAGTATCTGAGGAGTTGTTGACTGAACAAAAGGTAAAGAAAAACGTTATCACTAATGGTGATAACTGCATTTTAACTGACCCGACATCATTGAAACAAATGATAAACTAAAGGTAATGCTTTACGGGGGGTATAAAAGTCTTAACCAAGTAAAGAAAGAGACTTTCTCAGCTCACTATGAGCTTGATTATAAAGAAAATTTGGAAAAATATTATACTCCCAAAAAACAAACTGTTAAGGTTCAGACTAATGATCATAAACCAACTCCTCCTTCTCATAATGTTGAGTTATCTAAGGCCAGATCTAATGAGCCTTATAAGAGAACTTATGTAGACAAGAGGAACTGTTTTCACTGTGGCTTGGTGGGTCATATTTTTGTGAACTGTCCTTCTAAAAACCAAGGGAAACGGCATGTTGTTTCACAACCAGCTGTTATCCCCAGGTCACCACCAGTGAAACCTCCTCCCAAACATCCAAAGCAAAATGTGGTGAAACCACCAGTCAAACCGATGGTAAAGCCTAAGATCATATCTGTAGCTAAACCATCTATTCCAAGAAAGGTAACGCAACATGTTGTACCTCTTGTATCTACCTATGGTAGTACATGTACTGGTGAGAAACCTGTGGCAAGACTCTCTAAGCCACAGAGGAGGAGACGGAACAAGAGGTTGAGAAATCTTGAACAGCTGGCTTCAGTTCAATCAGGTGAAGCTTCCACAAGTTCATCTGCTCTAGTTGAACTAAAGTCTCCTATTCCGGTTAAGAAACGAAAGAGATCCTGGACTGCCAAATCCAAAACTTCTCAATCTCCTAGTTCTATTTCTTCTAAAGATTCATCAATTTTGAACAGTCATCATGACTGTGAGTTAAAGGAAGTAGTTTATTTTGAAAAGGATGGACGACCCAAGACCACAATGGCTTGAGTCTCCAAATCTAACTAATTCTTTAATGACTCGTGCAGGGACGTCCGAAGGGTACTATCTCTAACCGCTGGTATGTAGATATTGGATGTTCCAGGCACATGACAGGAAACATGGCCCTGCTTCAAGATGTTAAACCATTCAGAGGCGGCTATGTGGCCTTTGCCAGAGAAAAAGGCGGCAGCATCACGTGTCAAGGCATGGTTTAGAACGGTTGTGTCAGATTTGACAATGTCAACTTCTGCGAGTAGCTGAAGCATAACCTGTTGAGTGTCTCCCAAATGTGTGATAAGGAGTACTCGGTGATGTTTGACAAGTCAGAATGCCTGATTCTCAAACCCGGTTTTGAAGTTTCGAAAGATTGGATCCTGATGAGAGCGCTAAGAACAAACGACACCTATCAGATCGATATGAGCGTGGCTACAACCACCTCATCAGTTCCTACCTGTTTGCTTTCCAAAGCGACAGAGCTTGACTCCATCTTGTGGCATAGGAAACTCGGACATATTTCGTATCGTAAAATGAATCATCTTGTCTGAAACGGTTTGGTAACCGGGGTTCCTAAGCTGAGGTTTACCGTTGCAGATGATTGTATGTCTTGTAAAAAGGGCAAACAGCAACGGAAGTCTCACAAGCCCAAGCTCCAAAACTCTATTGATACCCCTTTGGAGCTATTACACATGGATCAGTTTGGCCCCATAAGTATCAGGAGTATTGGAGGTAAGTCGTTCTGTCTAGTAGTAACTGATGATTTCTCACGTTTTTCTTGGGTGCATTTCTTAGGTACTAAAGACGAGACTGCTGATATTCTTCAATATTTGATCCTTAGCTTGGAATCTCTTTGCAAGCTGAAAGTTAGAAGAATTAGGAGTGACAACGGAACTGAGTTCAAGAATTAATTTGATGGAGCTTTTCTGTCTCAAGAAAGGGATCCGTCACGAATTTAGCGCGCCGTACACGCCTCAGCAGAATGGAGTTGCTGAACGGAAGAACAGAACACTGATTGAGACTGCAATGACTATGCTGTCGGATGTAAAGCTTCCTGTCACTTTCTGGGCAGAAGCCGTTAATACAGCTTGTCACGTCTTTAGAAAAGATCATTATCAGATATAGGATGTTAGATTTTGGCAATAATTTTCTTTTGAGGTCAGTTTCGGGTTATGTCGTTAGCACAATTAATGCGATTCATCTCACTGACCATACTCACAAGTATGCAAGGAGAGATTGAATTAAGACATGTCTCTACATTAACCGTTGAGCATGTATTCACCCTTGAATCATTCCTAATTCATTGAAATCAAATCCAGATAAAAGTTGGATCCCCTTACCTTAAAACTCAAACACCATATATATTATCCTGAATCATCATACCAGTATTCAATGAAGAAAATCATATGAAACCAAGACTAATGAATCACTCGATTCTGAATCTTATGATTCCTGGTAATCCTTATGGATTCTGCTTGATTTTTCCTGTGCTAATAGATGTAACTTCATTCTGAAAATTTAGAAAATCATTGGGAAAATCTTAGATGCCTTAAGATAATGCAATTTACATTAGTATAGCATATCAGTGGGGTACACGTTGTATATCTTATAAATAATACCTTAATACATAAGAATGTGATACAAAGATGCTTATAGTTTCAAATCTTATAATATTGTCAACTTGAATTACTTGTTTATGTGCTTATTACGTATGAATAAATAGTAATCCATGACATGATCCCATATTCTGTGATGTTTATTTTGTATCATTTTTGCTAAAAGATAGCCTGATATGATCCTCTGCTCGTGTCTTTGATCAAAAATAGTTTGTGTGAATACTTGTATATTTCTATGAGAAAAGATCAAAAATATTTTAAGTTTATGCATAGTTCATTTTATTAAGAAAAGCCAAAAAAAAATATATCTGTGTTTAACCTTCCTGAATTGTATTTGAAACCTCGTGATTGAATATTTTTATCTTGTTCGTTAGTTGATTTGAAAGACTTCATAAATTCTGAGTTGAAATTTTGCGTACTTAATCGTTGTGCGTACTTGTCAAGTTCGCACGAAGTAAGTCTTGCGCACTTATAAATGCGCAAGAGTCAAAGCTTGCGTACTTGTAAGTACGCAAGAGTTAACTCGTGCGCACTTAACAAGTACGCACGACTGATTGTGGTTGGGTATAAAAGTGGGACTTAGAAAATTTTCTTAGTTTCATCACATTCAAACCAATAGTTTCCCTCTGCAAATTTTTACTCAAAACCGAGTGTTCCTAAACGATCTTCTCGTCCCACTACTAGTTTCATCACCTCATAACATCGACTTGGTGAGATTTTGGGCTTGATCTATCCACAAAACTAGTGACAGTGGACCGATTCTTGAATAAGAAAACCTAAGTTCAATCCATGATTTTTAGGGCAAATTGGGGGTTGTTTGGGTAACCTATTATCATTAAACATGATTAGATCACATAACCGATCCTTAAACGTCCTTTTTAATCTTTGATTTTTGACTTTGGGTTTGAAGTCGAACCGTCAGTGGGTCGGTCGACCATTTTAGGTCAACATTGGTCATGTTTAGCATGTATTGGGTGTTGTGGTTGGTCCCATAGGTTAGAATCATTGATTCCGACCTAGTGGTGACCCAATACACACCAATTTTTGCACTTTGATTGAATTTCAAATTTTTGTATTTTCACCAAGTACGTTTCCTGCGCACTTAACAAGTACGCAAGAAGCACTTCATGCGTACTTGTTAAGTACGCAAGAGGAAACTCCTGCGTACTTGATAAGTACGTAGGACCAACACTTGGCAAAAATTCCTAGCTCTGAAATCCTGTTCAAAGAGTAATTGCTATACTGAGTCATGACTATCCGTTTCTGATGATACGTGTTGTTCTGATTGTGCTTTCTGTGTGATTTTGCAGATTACGGGCGTTTACTAACGAATTCAACCTGTTAGCGAACACTCAACCCGAATGGAAAGGTGCAGCATTGTAATATAGGGAGATAGTTGACTTTTTGAACCGCTCAAGAGTCAGCTATGCTATCTCAGCTGACCCGACCGTGTCAAGACCTTACTTGGAACAATTCTGGGAGACGGCGGAGCACGACTGCACGGTATCCCCAAATGTCATTAGGGCTACCGTTGCAGGTCAGGCTATTGCCTTCTCTGAAGATACTATAAGAAGGGTCCTGCAGTTCAGAGACCTCGCGACCGACCCGATAGCTTATCCAGACTACTTTGTGGATGGTTGTTGGAGACAAAGAATGGGATACATCGGAGCGAGGGACTATGCTTCATACAAAAAGATGTGGGTATTAGACAAATGGCGGTATTTCGCCCACGTCATGATCATGTGCATCTCGTCAAGGAAAGCTGGTAAAGATGCCATGGGTCATGACCTTGCGGCAACTATGGTGGGCTTGTCTCTTAATAGGGGCTGCAACTTCTCGCGCTACATTTTCAAAGCAATCAATGACCAGATCAACACAGCGGAGAAGTTTAGATTCTTATTGTACCCTAGGTTTGTGCAACTCTTGATTGATGACGTGTTGCCAAACCTTCCTGCTATAGGGGAGAGACTGCAAGTCAAGCGGGTGGACAAAAGAGTATTTGCTCAATTCCTGAAGCCAGGCAGTGTAGAACCTACCCCTATGCACACAGAACTCTTTGGCCACCTTCTAAATGAAGCATATGTGGCACCCGAAGACTGGAGATGGTACAGCCATGACTCGAAACCTGAAATGAGTGAACATTCCGATGAACAGCAGGAACAACACGATGAGGAGAATGATAGTGATGATGGCTCGTCTGAGGATGGAGACGACGAAGGCGGTGATGGTGGTGCTGAGGAATCCGATTCAGAAGAAACAGAATCAGATTCTTCTGATTCCGATGATGCACCATCACAGGCACACCCCAGGAGATCGACACAGGTAACCCTACCTGAGTCATCCTCCAAAAGAAAGCGACAGAGCTCGAGCAGCGAATATGAGCCAACAACTGACTCTGACACTGCTCTACAAAAACAAAGACGAGAGCGTGTTCATAAGAACAGGGGAAATAGGCAAGAGGTTGCTATCCCCATTGTGGTAGAGGCCCGGGCTCAGCAGCAAGTACAAGTTCAAGCTGCCAGTACAGATTCAGCCTCTACCCCACCAGCACAGCAATTGTACCGTAGGAGGAGAAGACCACAAGTTCAAGCTGACGTGGTAGTCACGGCAGTCACAGAGGAAGTTCCTGTGACGGTGACCCTCCCTACAACATCAGTCCAAGTGGCGGTGACTACTCCAATTGTCACGGAGTCTGTCACCATCACCCCTACCATAACACCCACTCTCATAATCTCATCCCAAATCCCAACAAACACCATTGATCCTCAAGTCAACCCTTCACTTATGAAGATTTCTCACAAGGGTTTGACTTTGGTACCATCTTCTCCTCCCCTATCCATAATGTCGAAGTGTCATCGTCTAGGCATCCTGATCCGAATGAGGCAAGGATCGATGTGCTAGAAACCCAAGTTGCTGGACTGCTGAAGATTATTCAGAAGTCAAAGGAGGAATGTGATGCTCAACAAGCACAGATTAATTCGCTGGCCGATGAAGTTAGGATTATACATAGCCAGAGAACGGGGACTAATGAGCGACTGAAGAATGTAATGGCATAGAATGAGCTGTTAATGAATACAAATGAAATGATTCTAGGCCACAGAACGTCACTTGAGCTAAGGCTGGATTTACAAAGAAAAGAGCACGAAGCGATGGTCAAATTAGTTGCAGAACTAACCAAGAAGCTTGATGCTCAGGGGGAGAAGGAGAAGGAGAAGAAGAATGAGAAAGAAAAGGAGAAAGAGAAAGATAAAGGGAAAGAAAAGAAATCCACTGGTGCTGAGCCTTGTCATCCAGTCGACTTGACTAAGGATGACGATAAAGACAAGGATCCTGAAGCTAGTCCTAGTAGAGGTGAGCACCAAGCTTTGGCAATTGTGCCCATCTCTGCTATACCAATGGCTGAGGGGGAGTCTACTCAGCAAGAGGGTGGTGATACCTCTAGTGGTGGTGGTGATAAAGGGAAGTCAGTGGCTGAAGTACTTAAGGACTTATCTGATGATGAGATCCTATATCTAGAGCCTGACTATTCAAAAGAAGCACAGATCGATGCTCTCTTCAATCTAGAAGAAGGAGAGATCGACTCTGGTGACGATTGGGATGATGATGACGAAGATGTTGTGATCGAAATTCCCAAGGGTGACGGGGAAGGAGAGTACGAGCTAGAAGATGGAGAGATCTTTGAATTTCCATCTTTCGACGCTCCACTTGACATAGGTTCAGTCGAGCAGGCTAGTAATGTAGAAGCCTCGACTGAAGCCTCCCCAGTTGACCCTAAACCTGTGGACCCAGAGGCACCGAAAGAAACAGACATGCCTTCTACTTCATCAAAGGGTCCAGCTCAGGTGTGGCAAAAGACGTCTATCATAGACAAGCACGGAGCAACAGGGATGATCTTGGCTGTAAGGTTCGAGGAGGACAAGCAGTTGTTCGCCATCAAAAGATCTGGCGGGGTTCAATACTTAAAACCCACCAGTGAAGCGATCAGCTCCTTGCCCAAATACGACCTAGTGAACCTAGCAAACCAAGAGCTGCTTGGTCATTCCAATCATGCAATGGCGATGGGTTTGTGGGTGGTTCTACAACGAGAAGCAAGATCAGGGAAGTTCGAGATGTTCAAGACTCAAGTGCCCAAGAGAGTCAAGGATAAGCACGCTTTACATCCTGTGACTAAGAAGCACTTAGAGAAATTGGTATACAAGCGGGTGCAATGTGAAACTAAGATTCCCTTGAGCAAGTTATCTCAGGATATTCTTGGTTATATGTGGTACTGGTACGTAGATCCAAAAATGGGCGAGGCTGTGATCATGGGAAAGGGACGTTCCGAGAGTGGGAACATAGCGCCAAAAAAACTGATCAGAATATTTGATGAAGTTTGGTTCATCAACTTTTCTGTGAAAGATCTGGAGGTACTAGCTGCTAGGTATTGTGTCCAGACGGACGAATGGACAAAGCTCCTTGCTTCTAAATATGACAAGGTGATCAAGTTCTTCCTTGAATACAAGAAGAAGATGGAATCTAAGGATGGACAACTGTGAAGACTGAAGATTGAAGATTGAAGACGATGAAGATCCCGAGCTGTTGTCAAGGGGGAGTTTGTTGAAGCACTTTCCTGTGACAACACTCTGGATAGAGTCTTTGTTTGTATTTTCATGTCTGTAATTGTCTTTGTATGTAAGAGTCTTTATGTATTAGTTTATCGAGTTGTATTTACTTTTACATATTGAATGTTGCATTTCTTCCTAAGTGTTTTGCGCACTTATATGTGCGCAGGAGAAAGCTCCTGCGTACTTAGCAAGTACGCAAGAATACCTTTGCGTACTTGTTAAGTACGCAAGAGCATTTTTCCCTGCGCACTTGCTAAGTGCGCAGGCATCAGGTCAGGTATAAGTAGGATAGGTTGACAGAAGTTAAGTACGCATACATTATAGCAAATACGCAAATTGTAATCTCAGTACTTCTCTCTGTAACCTTCAAGTGTTTATAATACAAAGAACATTTAAAGTGTTTTCTTTTGTCTGTTTACATTGTTTAGCTAGACTCTCCACCTAGTCACGGGCATTCCGCACCCGGTCCGACTAGTAGACCCACTTGTATGTGACGATCCGCCACACCCGAGGGACCTACAGTAGGTTCAAACCTACGCTGTTGTTGTTGTTGTTGCTCTGGCTGATTCGGCAGAAATCCCATGTTGTTATTGCTACTGTCAAACTTCCTCTTCTTGTTGTCAGTAGACTAGGATGCTGACTTCCTGGGAGGTAGTGTCCCTTGGGTAATAGCTTGGTCCATCAGTTTGTGAGCAAGACAAATGGTTTGTTGGAGGGTAGTGGGGTTAGATGAAGTAACCATGTTCTGGATTTATGGTACTAATCCACTGATGAACATTTCTATCCGCTTGTAGGGTGGTGTGACCATGTGAGGACACATCCCCGCTAGCTCATGAGAGCGAGTAGTGTAGAGTTCTATTTCAGAACCCTCCATTTTCAGATTCCAGAATTCTCCCTCGAGTTTCTTGATCTCCTCCCTGGGACAGTACTCTTCCTTCATCATGATCTTGAAATCTTCACATGGTGATGCATTGGCCATATCCAGACCTAGCATCTGGACCTGTGCATTCCACCATGTGAGGGCAGGACCCTCTAAAGTCCCGATGTAAATTTGACTCGGTCGGCTACAGGGAAGTTACACATGGAGAACATAGATTCAATCTTTTCAAACCATCGGAGTAATCCGACAGCTCCCTCAGCTCCACTGAACGTGTGGGGCTTGCTGTCCATAAATGTCTTGAAGGTACAGACATGCTGATTGTTCTGTGCATTGTTCGCTTGCCCTGGATTGGAAAAAGTAGGTTGGGTTTAGGAAAGAGTGGAATAAATGCGTACAGTTAGTTGCCTAGAGTTAACGGTTAACAGGTTTACCTGCAATGTGTGCTGCTAAGGCTTCAGCAACGCTTTCATTAATCAACACGGCCAGTTCGGCTGGTGTCAGGTTGATATTTCCACGACCACCGTTGTGACCGCCACGACCACGTCCATCCATGATTCTTCAAATTCACAAACATAATAAATGAGTAAATACATCTCATATTGACCTCATTCAAGTGTAAGCAAATAGAAGGAGATGTGTAAAGACATGTAGGTTTATGATTATAGTACAAGGCTAACTTAAATTATAAGGCCATAGAATAAATAACTCAACGCAAACAGTTCACTAAGATTTTATTGGTATGGGAACATCCTTACCCATTTAGGTTTTTTTTTAACATAAAGAAATGACAAGACAAGATAAGATAAGATAGAATAGAATGGAATATCAAGCTCCACTGCCGGCGGATGAGATGACTGACTCAACATCATCCTCCTCTATTTCCTCGGGCTCATCTTCAGGCTCAAGGTCAGGTACTTCAGCTGGCTCTAAAGCAGCTGCAAGTTGTATCTCTAACACCCTAATTCTTTCCTGAGATTCTACCTCAGCCTCCTCGAGGACATTCACTCTAGCCTGTAACGCCCTTACCTCGTCCACTAATGCATTATGCAAGTGGTCAGTGCCTGCCAGTTCTGCTACTAGCAGATCCATCTAGTGATCCGTCTGTTTCTCCCCTCTTAACAGACCTGCGATCGCTCCTGTTGCGTCTCTCATATTCCGGATCTCTCGATCCATAGTTGCTACAAATGCTGCAAAGGCTTGCTCCAAGTGACAAGGTAGCAATGGTAAACGTGGTCCTGATGATGTTGAAGCTCCAAAGTACGGTGATGGAACTCGTTCCTGTCTAACCCATTTGCTTAGTTAACCGAGGTACCAATCCCAGTCACTCACATTTCGGATATGCATGGGCTCTCCATACACAATAGAGTCATCAATGGGCTCAAGCCTACGTCTCTTGGGTTCCGGTGATACAATGGCAGGAGTGTCATGTTCCTGAATGGTAGGTGGTGAAGATGGTGGTGTAGACATAATTCCTGAAACATAAGGGATAAGTATCTATGTCGAGTGTCTATGCCAAGTAACTAATGTGTGTGGCTATAGTCTAGAATGCAGTCCTAGTTCTCTATAACCAATGGCTCTGATACCAATCTGTCACACCCCTAAATTCCACTAACGGAGTTTTACCGTTTTGGAAGGTGACAACCAGGATCTCAAACATCAGTTACTTCAAACGACACTACATGGGACTTGAAATGTAATAACATAGAAGATCAAGGTTCAGAGTGTATATGCAGAAGCGTTAAACGAAAGTAAATGCGCAAAACAACGCGCCCAAATCCAAATACAAACGAAACATAAAGATTATTCAATAGATAATTATTTCAATTGCAGTCCAAGACACATGCATGACTTAACGTGATCCAGAGTGCCAACCTGAGAAAAACATGTAAGAAAATGAGTCAACACTAGGTTGGTGAGTTCACAGGTTTCAATCATTTCAAATAAAGCATTTGCGGATTATGTACATTCAATATGTATATCAATAGGTTGCATGCATATATTCATGTTTTGCTAAAGCGCTCGCAACCGAAACTGACAGTGTGTTTGTTTGTTTGCCTCCAGCCATGTCTATCAACTCTGACTAATGTGTTAAGGTCAATATAACACCCGTTCGACCTCCAATCGAGTTAGCACGACTAACGCGAGTGGGGTTTGTCAAACCCAGTAGTACTACCAAAATTACCTCGTTCATACCATATTAGCGGTCCACTGTGTGTGACGACTTTTCATAATAGTGTATTACGCTTAGCCTCAACAGTGATATCATATAAATTACAATCACCTAAAAAGGGTTGTGACATGTTTTCTCCCCCATATAAAACAGTAAAAGGGGCCGTGAAACTCACATGCGTTGCATAGTAGGTAGTCTCACAAAAGTATGAGATTTGAAATCTCAAGTGTTAGCCTGCACGGCTTACGTATGCCTTAGAATTATAAACACATAAGCTAGGGACATATGTGATTTGTGACGACAACACGGAAGTTAGAACATCTTAACGCTTGCTAAAGATTTAAGAATAGACGAACGTGTCTATGGAATTATATAAATTTCTTAATATAATTATTAAGGGAAAAGCGTTACGTGTCGTACGTTAATAACGAATAATAAATAAATAAATACATTCGTACGTTAAAGTTGTTTACAAAAGTTAGGAAAATAATATAATTTAATATATTATTTTTAGGTTCGTATGATTAATAATAATCATTGTGGCAAAAATAATAAATATATTATTTTTAATCGAAGTAATAAACGAGAGTAAATAATATAACTATTATATTATTATTTAGTTTAAAACGTCACACGAGGTATCAAACGATACGAAATAATATAAATGTATGTTATTTAATAACATTAGTCATGGGTTGAAAATAATATGAACATATTATTTTATACGAAGTTACAGTTTGAAAATAATATAAATATATTATTTCTATTAGATAATAACATAAATATATATTATTTTTAAAAGTGGGGATAATATAAAAATAGGTTAATAATTCAAACCCGAGCCTACGGTTTGTTTTCTGGATTAAAACACTTTAATATAATAATATAATATTATGGGGGTGGGTTTTATATTAAAAATAACCTTAATAATAAAGGTTTAAAAATAAACAGGGCGGAGGGACTCGAACCCGGGTCACCTCCCCCACAGCCTAACACCCTAACCAACTCAGCCCGCTAGGGATTCGCAACAAGAACCGGATTCATTTAGTTTTATCAATGAAGTCTAGTGGTATCCCCTTCCAACCCACGCACGTTCGAATCCCAAGCCAAACCCAATGATTTCAAATACGAATTGAAACAGAAGCAAAGGGGTTTTGATTACAAGGAAAAAAGCGAACCTGATTACGGGTTAAATTGTAAAAACATCAATTCTTGAATCGTTTAAATCGTGAATTGAATTGCCGAAGCCCTAAGTATGAACACCAGATTTATTTGAAAAAATTCGATATTCAGAGTTGTTATAATCATAGGGTTCTCACTAAATAGATCCTTTCGAATCTGATGGTGTTGTTTAATTTGATTGAAATTAGGTCTAGAGCCAAAATCCCCAAAACGTTTTAATGATGAACCCTAGTTTACGGATTATGATCAAATTGATGATATACATTTAAATTAACATAGGACTTTTATTAAACAGGAGATTGCAAGTCTGGTGATTCAAGTTAATTCGATTAAAACAGGGCCGAAGGTAGTGATCGAGTAAACCGTTTTCACATGAACCCAAGATTACGGATCGGATCAAATTCGATAGTGAAACCTCAGTTAGGTTAGGGCTTTCACTCAAGGTACGGAAACGATGCTAATAGTGTATTTGGTTACCTGAAACAATGTTGGGATGGTGGAGATCGACTAAAACTCAGTCGCGGCTTGCTTGGTTTGATCTCCGGCTACTACATCTTCGTCTCCGACTAAATTAACACGTATAATAGTTTCAGAGGATCTCTTTCAGTATGCGCAAAGTGTTTGTGAGAGGAATGGCAAACCAATTGCCCGAATTCATTTGAAATGGAGATGGGTTTCGACGGTTATGGTTTGATTAGCCATAATTGAGTTTAATTGTGCGTAATGTCGATGATTAAGACCTTAATTAAGATTGTTAATGTCGTGAACATGGATATCAGTTACTAACAGTAACGAATTTCAAGTATGGAATTCGGATTTGGGCAAAAACTGCGAGTTTGACTTTAGAAGGTCAAACAGGAATCAAGTTCGGGTTAATTACAGAATTGGTCCCTCTTGTTTCATCTTATGAAGTTTTGAAATGGCATAACTAGTCCTTGAGTTTGTAATTGGGTTAAATACAAGGTTAGTTGACTTGTAAAAGTCAACATGGCTTAAACAATCGGATTTTGACTTTACAAAGTCAACTAGAATTAAGTTTAGGTTAATTACACAATTAGTCCTTGTAGTTAGGGTTTGAAGAAATGATAGAAACAGTCCCCGAAGTTTGAATTAAGTTAATTAGGTTAACTTTAACTGGATTTAAATAACGAAGTTAAACTGAAAAGTCCGGATTGTCACACTTATTGTCTTTATGTTTTTATGTAATTGTATAGATTTTGTCTAAGTGTTAGAATAAGTTCTGCTAGAGGCGAACTTAACAAGTTGACTTAGACAAAAGCTTAATTGTATAGACTTGGCAAACTCTCACCATCACTTGAGCTATCATCATCAGTTGACTCTTCAGATTTTGCAGAATGAATCTCAGCTACAAAAGCTTGACTTACAGTACCAACCAAATCTTCAAGATGAATACCCCAGTCATAATTTTCATCATTCTGAGCAACCAAAGCAGATGATGCAAATGCATGATTAGAATTTCCAGAGCCAGAGGAGCCATGTGACTGATTATGATTGTTCTGAAAGTTATTAGGCTTCTTCTGTGAATCAAATTCAACTTTTGGCTTCACACATTCTTTGGCGAAATGACCATACTCCTGACAATTATAGCAACGAACTTTGGTTTTGTCAAATCCTATACGTGAACGACTGTTAGAACCGATATGCTTCCTTCCAGTCTTCTTCAAAAAATACTTTGCCTGTCGCATTAGCATAGCCATGTTCCATTGAATGTTCATCTCTTCCAGATCAACAGGATCAATTTGTCTAAAATACTCTTAAATAACATCTAGATCATGAATCTTTCCTCCAATAAAATTTTCATAAGAAGCCATAAAGGAAGAAAACATCGCTAAATAATCATCAGCAACTCTTTGATTCATATTATGTGTTCCAGATGATGAAGAAGATGTATTTACAGAGAAACCATAATGACTTGGAACCCCAGAACAATGATCATTAGAAACATCTTGAGTATCATCAGAAAAGAACGCAACCCCTACACCAGTTTTGCCAGAAGTCTTAGCAAAATACATTGAAGAATCTTGAATATGCTCCATATTGGTTTCCTTCTTCTTCATATTTAAAACATGTGATTGAATCTTGCCAAGAACCTCTTTAAGAGACATAGTTTTATATTTGACATTCTCTTTTATCAAAACTGAATACACATCAAATTTAGATGGTAATGCCTCCAAAAACTTATCATTTATCTCTTCAGTCTCATAAACCACTGAAGCACTTGACAATTCACTCAGCAAATGATAGAATCTCGTTGCAAGATCATCTAAAGATTCATTTTGAAAGTGCTTGAATACTAAGAACTGCTTCTTCAGTAAGTTTTTTCTGCTTTTCTTAACATCCAAACTACCTTCACACTGCTTTTGTAACGCTTCCCACAATTGTTGAGAAGTCTTGAATTGTTTAAAACTATGATAAATTTCTTTAGGAAGAGACATTGAGATACTAGCCATAGCCTTCTTTTCCCTATCAAACAATAACTTTTCTTATGTGGTTAAAGCTGATACCGATTTAGGAACATCATCCTTTCCCATCCAAGTATATGTCGGATGTGTATCAGTAAAAGACACGAACTGATCAAACCGATCTTCCCAGTTAGAATAATCTGCAAGCCTTAACAATTTGGGTGGTTTCTGAGATGTACCAATCTCGTTATTGTAATTTAACATGTTAGTCACTTGCCCCATATTTGCCATTTTAAGAAAAATTTCTAAGTATTGAACAAGTACTCCCCTCAGGCGAAGATAATAAGTTCGCTTCAGATCCAAACAAGAGAACTTGATACCAAGCGAACTTGTTAAGTTCGCTTAAACAACAAAATCAGGTAAGTTCTCCTACTGAATAAGTTCCCTTAAACTGAGAGAAGCGAACTTGTAAGTTCGCTTGCTAAGTTCGCCTGCAACAAAATCTCAGCAAGTTCGCCTGCTTTAGCTGTAACAAACTCAGGAAGAAAACTTCAACCCAAACACGAACTAATCAGCACCGAAAATCATCATTTCTCACAGATTAGAAGGAAGTTGAAGAAATTGGACCGTAGGATTTAGTATTTTATGAATTAGAACACTTCTATCGGATTAATTTCACCAAAATTCACTTCAAATCCATGAATTCAATAGCAAAATCAACTTTAAGAACTTGAAAACTCCATGGATATAAAAACTTGAAAAAATCAACAATTTCTTGTCAAATTATACACAAAATCATCTCTAATCACCAAGAATCAAACACAAATCACGAGCAAAAGCTCTGATACCACTTGTAGGTCCACATGACTCATAAATCTAATAATGTTTTTCCAATTAATCATACTGTGTCTTCATTGAGAAGGTCTAATTGTGATCTTATGTTCCAAATGTTGATGACACTGTTGATTGTGAACTGCTTGAAGTTGTTTATTTTGATCCATCGGACGACCCAAGACCACAATGGCTTGGGTTCCTATTTCTAACTGATTTTCTTTGTTTATGTAGGGGCAACCAAGGAGGACTATCAATAATACGTGGTATGTGGATAGTGGTTGTTCTCGACATATAACAGGGAATATTCGTGTGCTGGAAGACGTTAATAATATTGATGGTGGTTATGTCGCTTTTGCTGGAAATAAAGGTGGGTACATAACCGGTCAGGATACTTTGAAGAATGATAAATTCAAATTTGAGAAAGTGAACTATGTGGAGCAACTTGAACACAATCCTTTGAGTGTATCTCAAGTGTGTGACAAGAAGTTTTCATTTCATTTCAATGATTCTGATTTGTTCGGACCGATTAGTATCAGGAGCATTGGCGGTAAATCTTACTGTCTGGTAGTAACAGATGATTTCTCTAGATTTTCATGGGTTAAATTCCTTGCTTCTAAAGCCGAAACCACAGAGTTGGTACAATTCTTAATCCTGAGTTTAGAGAATTTGTGCAAACAGAAAGTCAGAAGAATTAGGAATGACAATGGCAGCGAGTTTAAGAATGGCAAGATGGGTTTATTTTGTCTTCAAAAGGGAATTCATTATGAATTCAGTGCTCCATATGTACCTCAACAAAATGGAGTTGCTGAACGAAAGAACAGGACTTTGGTTGAAACGACACGTACGATGCTTGCAAATTTTAAGCTTCTAGTTACTTTTTGGGTTGAGGCTGTGAATACTGTGTGTCCCATTTTGAAAAGAGTTTTGACCATTAAGCGACACAACAAGACATGCTATGAGTTGCTTAATAATCGAAAGCCGAATCTGGAATATTTACTACCTTTTGGTAATCCATGCACCCTGTTGAAAGTCAGATATGTCCCAACCAAGTTCAGTGCTAAGGCTGTTGAAGGGATCTTTTTGGGGTATGTTGCAAATTCTACTACCAAGAGGGTTTATAACAAAGAGACTTGTCAAGTTGAGGAATGGTTTCATATTGACTGTTCTAATCGGTCTTTACCTCAAATGGCGATTGGACCAGACTGGGCTTTTGATTATGACAATTTTTTCAAGTCTTTTCAATTACCTTCTTATATTTCTCCCGAGGAAGCTGCTGTATTATATGATTCATGTCAGGATGCACAGATTAGTGGTTTTCTATCGACTATGGTTCCACAATCATGTGTTCTCTCTACATCTGCTCTAGATCCTAATGTTGCTTCTTGTTCGGGAACACAAGAGTCTGATAGTGAGGATGACAATATTATTTTCCAAAATTCTTCTGCTGATCCTTTGTTAGTTGATGAACCTTCTAATTTGACACAAGCTCAGGGGGAGATTCTTACTAATCTGGACTCGGAGATACCAGTTAATCAGGATATGTCTTATCAATCTGATACAACTCAAGTTGATGTGTTGTCGGTTTCTGAGGTTGAATCAATCAAGGAACTCAAAGCTCATCCGATTACAAATATCATTGGGAATTTGCGAGATGGAGTGCAAACGCGTTCTATTATTGACAACACTTGCTTGTATACAGGTATTAAGGATACTGGTGTTCTTGATTTATGCTCACATTTATGTTTTATTTCTCAGGTCGAACCAAAGAATGTCAAAATGGCGTTACGTGATAACAATTGGATAGAGGCCATGCAGGAAGAACTTGCTCATTTTGACAAACTCAAAGTTTGGAATCTTGTAGATCTTCTAAATGGTGTGTATCCAGTTGGTACAAAGTGGGTGTTTAAATGCAAGAAAGACGATCGAGGTGTTGTGGTGAGAAATAAGGCAAGATTAGTTGTACAAGGTTTCAATCAACAAGAGGGAATTGATTACACCGAGGTTTATGCTCCTGTTGCCAGGCTTGAAGCTATACGGTTGTTTCTTGCTTTTGCTTCATACAAAGGGTTCAAGGTGTTTCAATTAGATGTAAAGAGTGCTTTCTTATATGGTAAAGTCAAGGAGGAGGTTTATGTGTGTCAGCCGCCGGGGTTTGAAGATCCAATTAATCCGTCTAAAGTTTTCAAGCTTGATAAGGCTCTCTATGGTCTTCATCAAGCTCCCCGAGCATGGTATGAAACGTTGTCTACACATCTTATGGATAATGAATTTGTTCGTGGCCAAATTGACTCGACTTTATTCATTAAGAAAGCAGGGGGAGAATACCTACTGGTGCAGATATATGTAGATGATATTATTTTTGGCACTACAAATGAAGGGTTGTGCAAAGAGTTTGAGAGTGTTATGAAATCGAAGTTTGAGATGTCAGCTATGGGAGAGTTATCATTTTTCCTAGGTCTTCAAGTTAATCAGAAGGAAGATGGTTTCTTTATTCATCAGTCCAAGTATGTAAAGGACATTTTGAGCCGGTTCAAGATGGAGGACTGTACCCCATACGATACTCTGATTCCGGTCAATCATAAATTGAATTCTGACCCGGATGGAAAAGAAGTTGATTGCCGACTCTACCGTGCAATGATTACAGTAAAGAGAATCTTTCGTTATCTGAAAGGAAAACAAAGATTGGGACTATGGTTTCCACATGGTTCTAACTTTGAATTCAATGCATACACTGATTCTGATTTTGGTGGTTGTTGTTTGGACAGGAAATCTACTACAGGTGGTTGCCAGTTCTTGGGTAATTGTCTAGTTTCCTGGCAATGCAAAAAGTAAACTACGGTCTCCATTTCAACATGTGAAGCAGAATACATTGCTGCTGCAAGTTGTTGTTCATAGATCTTGTGGATCTAACAGCAATTAAGAGACTATGGTTTGAATTTTACAAGAACCCCCATGTTTATTAATAATAATGCTACAATGTCTATCACAAATAATCCTGTTAAGCACAGTAAAACAAAGCACATTGAAATTAGATATTATTTTAACCGTGATTGTGTGGATAAAAAGTTGATTGAGCAGGTGAAGGTTCATACAAATGATAATTTTGCTGATCTTTTTACCAAGGCATTTGATTGTACCAGGTTTGAATTTCTGATCAAAATGATTGGTATGATCAATCCCGAATAAAAATTTTTCAAAAACAATTTTTCATGGGAGATTTTGTTTTAAATTTCTTTGATTGCTTTATTACATTTCTGCATTTTAAATTTCAGTCAAAATTTTTTATTTATAAAAATTCAAAATAAAATGAAAAATATAAAATTGACATCATTTGAAGTTAGAGAAAAAAATGATAGTACATCAGTGAATAGTTCATTACATATGACCATAGTAGATCTTTAATATATGATAGTTTAAAGTAAATTGATTTGATCTAAATTTCAAAGTCTGCATAAATGAGAAATGATAGTGTTTTGGAATGCTCTAATCTTGATAATATGTTTTAAACTTGAATATGAGTTTGAAACTTGAATTGTCAATAGACTAGAAGCGTTTTTGAACCAATAGTAGTGTGAAAATTAAATATGATATGATTACATCTGTGATTTGAATCCATTATATACCTGGGTGTGTGTGTAAAAGATCATTATCAGATAAAGAATATATGGTTTTAAGAATTTCATGAGACCAATATCGAATTATGTCTTTAGCACAATCTCTTGCATTTCACTTCACTACCCATGCCCTGAAAAACATGCAATGTGTTGCTGAACTAAGATATGCTTTCTAACAACATCTGTTGGAACATATATTCACCCTTGGATCAGTTAGATACATCATCTATTCTGATTTCATTGAAATTTATCCAGATAATAGTTGGATCCTCCTACCTGAATCTATTGATTCTCATTATAAAGCCAATTCTTTAGAATCTTTTGATTCTGAATCATCCTGATTCTTATATCCTTTGGGATATGCTATTCTATACTTGTGCTAATAGAGATAATTTCATATTGGAGATTGATCTAATCTTACGATAAACTGTGTATGTCTTGAAGATAGTGCAAATTTAAATTTCTGTTGGCATATATGTGGGGTACACGATGTTTTTCATCTAAATGGTACTAACTCACATGAAATTGGAAGAAAAAAATGCTTATAGTTTCAAATTATATAATATTGACAACTTAAGAATTCATGTTTTGTATTACAAATTCGGTATGAATAATTGAGCATTTCATTACCTGATCTTGTTTACATTGAAATTTATCACGTATCAGTTCAAGTATTATTCAAATTGATTGAAAAGTTGAAAAGTGAATATGATGGATTTATAAATAGTCATTGCAAAAATTACATATAATTGAAAAAGATTCGAGTTACATAAAAATGAGTTTGATTGTTTCATATCATTTTTTTGTGCATATCCTAGGTTACCCATAATTGATAATAGAATGTGTGATGAATTGCTCATATACTGATATGATCTTCTTGCTCATGATGTTCATCAAAAAATATGTGTTTTAGTTTGCTCAGATAAAAACAAAAAATATGTGATTTCGTTTGTACATATAAAATCCAAAAATATTTTGTTTCTATCTTCCATGAAAATTCTATCTTTTATTAAAATGATTCGGGATTGGATCGGATACATGCTACAGATGGAAGTTCACAAGAATGTGACGTGTTGAAAGTTGACGAAATTGTTCAAGGCAAAGGTTTGAAGCAAACTTAATATGTTCGTCTGTTCCTGATTAAGCGAACTTAATATGTTCGCCTGGGGCTTGTTAAGCGAACTTAACAAGTTCGCCTATTGAAGCGAACTTAATTGTGTGAATATATATTTTGTTCAGGCGAACTTATCCTTATTACCATTTTCACTGTGTGAACGAACTTCTGTGAGCGAACTTCTGTGAGCGAACTTCTGTGAGCGAACTTACTGGATTTTAGCGAACTTGTGAAATTTTGAATTAGGGTGTTTCGATTTGAAATTTTCGTGTCTGTTTCTGGATTGGTTTTGAATTGCGAGTCTATCTAAGGTACTTTCATGGATTTTTATCCGTTAAATCGATGGGAAATTGCTTCTTTCACCCTGTGTTCGTCGTATTTTGATATTCTTACGAGTGTCTGAGTAAATCATGTTTATCTAGGTGTAAATCTTGAAATTGAAGCTTAATATTGTTTAGTTGTTGTGAACCGATGCTTATACTGTGTTTGATTTGAAAATATTTGACGATTTGAACATTTTTGGAATCTGCTGTTGAATTTGTATCGACAAACTGGTTCAGGCGAACTTGTTTAGGCGAACTTATTATGTTCGCCTCTTGCAACACTTAGCGAACTTATTAAGTTCGCCTAAGGGCTATGTAGTGTTTGGACTTGTAATTTTTTTTGTGAAGATTTTTTTTGTTTGATTTTTTTTTGTTTCTATATTTGTATGTGTATCTCGTGTGTGTATCATATATGTATGTGTACTATTACTAATGTTTGATACTATGTCCAATACATTTACAGATGGCTCGTCGTGTTGAGTACAAACATAATCAAGTGGCGTTGTTAGATCCAAATATGTCTGAGGCTATTAATTTCTAAGGAATTATCAATTTTTTGAATCGTGCACGTTTACATGTGGCCTTATCCGCAGATCCGTACATCAGCTTGCTGTATATCCAACAATTCTGGGATACAGTACATCAAGACACAGATGTTGAACCTCACGTACTTCGTGCAACGGTGAATAATACAGAGGTAGCTATTTCAGTGGAAACTATTCGAGCTTCTTTGGCATTGGGAGGTGCTAATGAAGATCCTATGTCTTATCCTGGAACACTGATTATGGGGTGTTTTCAGAGGATGGGTTACAGAGGCAGACCAAATGATACTCAAGCATGGAAAGGTGGTTTAGTTGGAGAATGGAGATATTTTATGCATGTAATCATCCAATGTTTATCTCCAAGAAAGGCTGGTACTGATGGTTTGAAGAGTGCATTACAAGCTGCAATGGTTACATTGACCCTTAACAAACGGTTTAACTTTGCTTTGTATATATACCGTGACTTGGTCATGCAAATCAATCATCCAGAAGGTCAAGGGTTTCTTATGTACCCTAGGTTCTTGCAAATGATTCGGAACCTTTTAATTCCAGATTTACCACAGCATCCAATACGTTTGACCTTGACTCCCATGTCCAAAAGAATCCTTACTGATTGTACCAATGTTAAACAACAAAATGTTGCTTTGATTCCAGTTCCGACTCCTTTGTTTGGTCATTTAATCAATCCTGATAATATTGAGCCTCCTAATGATAATTGGTTTCATCCTGAGGAGTTAGTTCAAGGACAAGTACAGAATCAAGTACAACAACCACAACAACCACAACAAGTTCAAGCTCAGGTACAAGCACAACAACAAGTTCCTATTCCACAAGAACAAGTTCATATTCCTGTTAATGAACCAGTTCAGGAAGACGTTGCTCAAGAAAATGAACAAGATTTGGGTATGAATATGGAATATTTTGATAATGAAGCTGTGAACTCACCCATTCATGAAGCTGAAGGGAATGTGGTGGATACGAGTTCCGGTGATACTATTTTACCTGATTCTGAAGCTACTGACTCTGATTCGTCTAGAGATTTTAGCTCAGATCATTATGAGAGATTGGCTACTTTGCCATTGGCAAATGCGGGGAAACGTATTAAATCTAAAGCCAGAAAGCCGAGGCGTAAGTCTGTTCGGAATCCTCCTTATGGATCAGTACTTGGAAAGAGAACATTAATCGATGAGAGCTCGGATTCTGATAGTGATGCACATCCGGTTCTAAAAGCACAGAAGCTTATGTCTGCTTCTATTTCTGCTGCACATTCATCTCAAGGTGTTGAGGATGCTACTTTTGTTGCTTCCTTACTGGTTACACCTTCTTCATCTACACATCTGTCTCCTGTGATTACTCCTGGTCCTATAGTTTCTAAATCTTCTACTGGTACTTCAAAGCCTTCTGATACTGAAAGGATTACCTTCCTTGAATCACAGGTGCTTGCATTACAGACTAAGGTAGATACTCTTATGACTACTGATACTCAGAGACAGTTGGTCCTTCAGGCTAAAGCTACACAGATTACTGACATGCAGTTATTGGTTTCCAAACTTGTTGAGTGTCTTGACGCTCAGGGGGAGTTAAGGATACATGATACTTGTTATGTTGAGTCAATTCAACGAAAGGAGGATGATGACAATGATCCTAGTGGTAATGTTGAAGGTGATCGTCAATACGTTGCTGACGTAAATCCCATATCAAGAGCTCAGGGGAGTCGACATCACAAACTATTGAAGGAACCAAGAATGATTCTGGAGTGAATGAAGAAATTTTATTATTGGAATTCTTTACTGATTCTGAAGAAGAAGAAGAAGAAGAAGCTGAGAAGTTAAAATGTCTGGATGATATTGATGAATTATTTGATGATGTTGAAGAGGATGTGTTGGATAATGAAGTTGAAGAAGGATAGATTGTAGAGATTGAGATAGAAAAGAGTAAAGATAAAGTTACATATGAAGGCAGTGATGGTCTGAATGTACCGTATAACTTCATCCAAGATGATGTTATTCCTGAGTTTTCTTATGAAGGAGTAACAGATTCTATGGACTCTGTTGAAGATATCACTACACCTGATGATACTGCTCAATCCAAGATAGATACTGATGCTGATACTACTCATCCTGTGTCTCCTAAGCCGAATGAAGAACCTGTGATGTATAGAAATACATGAATGACTAGAGAACAGTGGAGAGCAGTAGTTAACAGTTGGATGAAAGTACTACCCAAGTCACTTATACAACCTGCTCAGTAAGAAATATATGTGAATAAAGAGAGGGGTATTGGAAGAATCATCAGTTGGTTTTATGATGATGACATGAAGTTGTTTGCTCTTAAGAGATCTGATGGTGTTCAATACTTAAAGCCTAGTATCAAGTATTTCAATACCTTGCCAAGGTGTGAAATGGATGGTCTAGCTACGAAACCACTGATCAATAGATCAAAGTGTGGATTAGCCGATGTGATTGCCAACCTGATTAAAAGAGAAGGTGGATCAGTGAAGTATGAAAGATTAAAGCCACAGAAAGGAAAAAGAGTGAAGATTGTTGATCAAAAGACTGAGATTGTGACCTGGAAGTATAAGTTCAAGCCAGTACGTGTTGTACAGAACATACCATTGAAGAAAATACCACAAGATTTTCTGGGGAATATGAAATGGTGGTACGTAGATGTGAATACTTGTGAAGCTAGAATTGTTGATAAAGTAATAAGGTCATTGCTAGTTTCTATGATGCAATGAATCTTATTAACTTCTCAAAGAAAGATCAAAGGACGTTAAGAGAAAATCAAATTATGTTTACTGATGAATGGAGAGAACAAGGATTGTAGTATAAAAGAGTGTTGGAGATATGTCAGAGATATGGAGTGCATGCAGGAAGCAGATTACCAGATAACTAGAAGAACTCGTCATCAAGTCTGAAGACAGAATATCAAGCTATTGTCAAGGGGGAGTCTGTTAGGACATAGAATGTATGACAAAAGCTTTGTAATAAGTTCTGCTAGAGGCGAACTTGTCCAGTGCGCCTAGTCTATTAGAGGCGAACTTGTTAAGTTCGCCTAGTCTCATGTGAGGCGAACTTGTTAAGTTTGCCTAGTCTATTTGAGGCGAACTTGTTTAGTTCGCCTATTGAAGAGTTTGTGTCTATAAATAGGAGTTTATAGATTCTGTTTGAGTAGAATATTGACTTGAACGATTGTATTCTGTAAACTCTGTGTTTTTGTGGAATACAAAGAGAAAGTTTATTTATCTGCTGTTTCTATTGTCAATTCGTATACATACATTAACACGAAGGATTCCGCACTCCGTGTTATCGAGACGTCCTGTCACGAGATCGATCTGAGATGAGTCATGTGGACCTACATATACGTACCAAACTTCAAGCACGGCATCACAAGGATGACACGTACCAAACTTCCAGCACAATACTCCGAGGAGTAGTCATACCTAACTTCCAACATGATTACCCCGTAAGGTAAGTCGTACCTACTTCAAGGATCACAGGAATCCCCATGGTGACCGTCATAACCCCAGTTGTACAACAGTTGGCCAGCCACAAACGCCCCTAAAAGGTAAGGCCCATAACATACATCCCATATCCATGACCTCAATTCCCTAAGGAATAATGACAGATTCGTTCGTTTGTGACTTTCATAAACATTCACTTCTTTACATCAAAACTTTAGTTAAATTATTCATACGTTTTATTAAAAATCAGTCGTTCGTAAACACATCGTAAATCTCATTTGGCAAAATATTTCATAAACACGTCGTTCATAACCTTTCTTTCCAAAACATCATTTATAAGCATCGTTTTATAAAACATCATAAACATCAAACATCATTTTTATAAAACAGTCACATCATTACGTATGCACACTAGCCCGAAAACACTATTTAAAACATTTAAAAAGAGCTTTATAGAACTCACCTTAGCTAATGCTAAATTCACAAGTTATCGTTTCACCATTTTTATCACTTCTACCTAGAAATTATCCTGGGCTGGTAAGTATAAAAACTATACTTACAGACTTCTGATCATAAATTCCTTTTTTGGAAATAATCATCTATATGTTACGAATGTACAGTCCAAATTTTATCCAATTTTAATGGTCGGATCTCCGGGAAACACCCGATCTCTGCAGCATCATTTTTCAGAAAAACACAGCTTCAACCTCTGGGAAACTCCGATCTCTTATTTTCACCGGTCAAAATGATCATCTATGTGTTATAAACCCTCTGTTTAAAAATCAAGATGATCCAACGGTTGGATTTTCCAGAAATTTCTATTCTTTAAAACCGTGCACATAAAAACCATTATGGACAGATTCTAAAAACTCAATTTAAGCGACCATAAAATGGGATTAAGGGAAATCGGAGCATACCAACATGTTTAGAATGTCGAGAAACAGTTTAGGGTGAAGACCCGTAACTCCGATCACCGTGCACCACCGCGTCGAAGCACCACCGGTCGCCGGAAGTTCTTCCTCTCTCTCTTTCTCTTTAGTCTTTCTCTTTCTACCTTTTCTCTCTTAAATATGAAAATGAAGAGATATGGATGCTATTTATATAAATGTATGAAGCATATGGGTGTGACACATGTCCACCACATGTCGCTACGTGGTGCATCATATGGTGACTCATCACCACATGTGACCTTGTAAGGTAGGATGGTTGTGGATGTGCCACGTGTCATGCCACATGTCTCTTCCTACCCTAAAAGGCTTAAAACTTGCCAAGTGTCCTTACACACTTTAACACGAACTCGTTTCCCTATGGATTCGTTAATACGTTAAACCTCCTAAATCGTCTCTTAACGCTCCGAATAAAAATTCGGGGTGTTACAAGTCTACCTAAGTCAAACAATTGAGGGTACAACTCCCTCATTCTTTCTCTGTCTCCCAAGTGGCTTCAGATCCCTTCCAGTGTTTCCACTGTATTTTGACTAAGTAGATGACTTTATTACATAAATGTTTCTCCTTTCGATCGAGGATGGCCACAGGTTCCTCGATTTATTTTAGGTGGTTGTTGATCTCGATGTCAGTAAGTGGTACGTGAGTAGATTCATCCGCCAAACACTTTCTCAAGTGTGATACATGGAACGTAGGATGAATCCCACTTAACTCATCAGTTAACTCCAACCGATAAGCGACTTCACCAACCCGTGCCAATATCCTGAACGGTCCGACAAACCTCAGACTTAACTTCCCTCTCTTTTTGAATCATATGATTCCCTTCCAGGGCGATACCTTCAACAACACTTTGTCCCAACATTAAATTCAATAGGCCTTCGCCGTTTATCCGCATAGGATTTCTGACGATCTTGGGCGGCCTTCATTCGTGCCTTAATCTGGTCAAACCTTTCTGACGTCTCTTTTTTTACTTCGATACTTCCCAATTATTTTTGTCTAATCTCACCCCAATAGACCGGGGTCCTGCACCTCCTCCTATACAACATCTCGTAGGGCGGCATGCCTATCGTCGAGTGATAACTGTTGTTGTAGGAGAATTCGGCTAACGACAGGTGACTATCCCAACTGTAACTGAAGTCTATAATACAAGCACGGAGCATGTCCTCCAACGTTTGAATGGTCCTTTCGGACTGGCCATCCGTTTACGGGTGGTATGCCGTTCTGATATTAAGTCTCGTGTCCATCGCTTTGTGAAATCTTTTCCAAAACCTCGATGTTAATCGTGTGTCCCGGTTAGATAAAATCACTAAAGGCATCCCATGTCGTGCTACTACCTCGTTAATAAATAATTCCGCTAACCTTTCTGATGAGAACATCTCTCGAATAGGTAGGAAATGAGCACTCTTCGTTAAGCGGTCCACAATTACCCAAATGGTGTCATGACCTTTAGCTGTGCAAGGTAGCTTGGTTATGAAGTCCATGGTAATGTGATCCCATTTCCATTTCGGTATATCAAGAGGTTGAATCTTCCCGTATGGTTTTTGGTGTTCGGCCTTTACTTGTGAGCAAAATAAGCACTTGCTTACGTATTTTGTCACCTCATGTTTCATTCCAGGCCACCAGTACTTCTTACTCGGATCTTGGTACATTTTGTTGGTACCGAGATGGATAGAGTAACGAGACTTATGAGCCTCATCCAAGATTTTGGTTCCAAGCTCACCTCTCATAGGTATCCATACCGACCAAAAGGTGTCCTAACACCAAGGGTGTTATATTCCAACTTGTCCCGTTGTCCGACCATCATCTATTTCTTTATATTATCTTCCTTAAGTGACTCGTCTTGAGCCTTTTCAATTTCCTTCATAACATCCGGGGTTACCACCAACTGGCAATGTTTCACTCTAATAGGAGTTGGCACGCCCTTTCGGCTTAGAGCATCAGCCACCACATTTGCCTTTCCAGGATGGTATATGATTTCACAATCATAATCTTTCAAAAGTTCCAACCATCGCCTCTGCCTCATATTCAGTTCTTTTTATTCGAAGAAGTACTTCAAACTTTTATGGTCGGAGTAAATGGTAAACCTAACCCCATAAAGGTAGTGTCTCCAGATTTTCAATGCGAATACGACATCAGCAAGTTCCAAATCATGAGTCGGATAATTGACTTCGTGAACTTTCAACTACCGTGATGCATACGCGATCACTCTTCCGCGTTGCATCAGCACGCACCCCAATACCTGACCCGAAGCGTCAGAGTATACCACCAAGTCTTCATTGCCCTCGTGAAGTATCACAGCCCAACTGACGGCGGAATACGTCGGGCCGGACGTGTAGACTGTTCATATGCACATGATCAAGCTAAGGTTTCATATATTAATTACTTCAAGATTTCATTACATAAGTTCAATCAACAACCAAAATCAAATACATCAACATGTTCAAGTTCAAGTTCTTTGTTCACTAAGTCCAAATCCAATATGTTGTATCTTGCATATGATCTCATACACTAGTACCTGAAACATGATGAAAACAGCGTCAACTAAAGATAGTTGGTGAGCATACATAGGTTTTGACACCACAAGTAATATCAAGAGTTTGGGTACAATTCACATGATGCATGGTTTAATAAGGCAATTATGGAGAATCACTATAGTCAAAATTGGGGCGTACAATCAAACCTTGTGACTACATACAAAGTTATCCAAATGTAATATCGGCAAAAATCACCCTACCTGGGTGGGTTTGTCAGACACAATATATCTATCATTGTTACCGTCGGCTTGTATAGAGTTAATGATTGCACTTGCACTATTGCACAGAAGTATGTAAATGTAGTTTGCACTAATAGTGTTCAAGCATAAGACACAAATTGCACACATGATCATAATGTAGAATTGTATAATGTAAATTGCAAATAGTGTTTTATGAATCATGTTTCACCCCAAAGTATGTAAAAATGAAAAAGGGACAATGTAAATTCACCTTGAAATGAGTAGCTTCGAATGTCACACAAGTATGTTGTTTGTTGCACAAAAGTTCAAGCTAATCATAAGATCAACCTAAGTTTGATGGTATAAGTGTATCAATGATTTGTACAAAATGGAATAGAGAATCCTAATGCGCAAATGGATAGATGTGGGTTTCCTCATTTTAGTTATATAAGAAACCATTTGTTTGAGTCTCAAATAATAGTTATGTAAATCTTTGATAAATAATTGTATTGTAGTTTAAATAAGTGAAAGGATAAATAAATGTTTTTCCTTTGTTTGTAATTAAATAATTAAATATATATGAATAAATAAGTAGTATTCTTTTGTTTGTAAATAAATAAATAAATAATTTTTTCTTGTTTGCAAATTAATAAATGAATAATAATTAGTTGAATACATAAATAATTAGATGAATAAATAAATAAAACCTTTTACTTATTTAGTTTGATTTTCCTGAAAAAAATAAGTGTTAAAAATAATGATTTAATTGATTAGTAATTAAACCAAGACTTAAAGTATGAAAATAATGTTCTAATTAATAATTAAGTCATAATTAATTATTAATTAAAAATATAAAATTTGGTTTAAATGATTTTATATATTAAATAAGTTAGAAAGAATGAATAAATCTCTACAAGATAAATGGACTTATAAAAATGATCATAATTGTATTCCAATAACCATTTATAAACTAGGGATTTTAAATGGATAATTTGTTTAAAGTAAACATGTTATTTAAATTAAAATTTATTAGGTTTTAACCTAAAAATAATAAATAAAATTATTCCTCTCAAAACTTATCAATTTAAAGATCATAGTTTTATAGTTTTATAAAATGATTTGTAAAAAGAATTAGTTAATAGAATCGAGTCTTAAAACCGCGTTTGTCATGATTTAGACTAAATACATTAGTAACAAAATAAAACACGCGTATAACTAGTTATGCTCAAATACAGGTCATTATATGTTTGTGAGAATTAGAATAATCACATATACATATACATATATATATGTATATATATATATATATATATATATATATATATATATTTAAGAAGGATATCAATCATAAACACTAGGCAAATCCATAACGGAATTGTTTATGTATATACTTTTTTTTTAACTTTAACTCTTTTCTTAATCAATTTGTCAAATGAAGTTTGATATATAAAAAAATGCATCCGAAATTATAGAGTTAACAGTCAAGAAGAAAAAAAATAAAAATAAAAATAAAAAAGAAAGAATAGAAGGACAAAATCCATGTATATTACAACTGGAAGTAAAATTTAATAATATAAAGAAATAGAGAAATTATTTCCAGTTCATCTTTTTCGTTCTTAACATTCCGACTAGACCTCTTCGCCGGGAAATATCGATCTAAATACAGTTTCTAATTTAATTGATTTAGCAAATATACACATAACAGATAATAGATTCGAATGATACCTTACGGACGAGTAACAATGCGGTCGAAGACGGGTTGTCAAATCGATTAAACAGAAATGTTGTTTTCGTGTGCTCAGGACGTTGTCGATAAAAAAGAATAAGTGACACTGTCTGCGGTATATTGGCCGTATTGTTGTTGTTGTGATGCGACGAACAAGAGGGATAACGGTGAATTGAAAAGAGAATTGGAAGCTTAAATGATAATGTGGAATACGGGAGAAACTCATGGCTTTAGGTTAGTAGAACTATCGAAGTTGTTAAAATCGTGGTGTACTGAAAGTCTAGTAACGGTAATTGCTTTCATTTCCCAAACGATGGTCATCAAAGACGGTGACGGTTACGAGGATAAATTCTCATCAGAGTTCCAAGGTTACAACTAAATTAGTGGGTTTCATACCAAAAGGTTTAATGGCTCCAGTTTCATATTTAATTTATTACTTATAATATATATATATATATATATATATATATATATATATATATAATATGTGAAATTATAAAATAAAGCCTAAAAAACAACGAGTCATTTATATGTTTTAATGTAATAATGGACATGGAAAGACGTAATGTACATGTTATGACGAGGTGGTTACAATTGTTATTAATGCACCAAATAAAATAAATTTTATAGGAAAAATCATGGATATTACATGAAGGGCCAACACTAGAGTTTGGGTTAGTTTCTCCTTCAGTTCCTTAAACTCTTCTTCTTAGGTCCAACCCCTTTGTCAACGGCGAAGCTATTTTCGAGAAATCCTGGATGAATCTCTGATAGTAGCCTGCCAATCCTAATAAACTACGGATTCAGTTGGAGTCTTAGGAATACCTCATTCTCTTACCGTCATTATCTTTGCTGGGTCAACCATAATGTTGTTCGGGTTGATGACATGACCTAGGAATTGGACTTCGCTAAGCCAGAACTCGCATTTGGAGAACTTAGCATACAGTTTCTCCTCCTCAAGGCTTCTAACACTTCCTTTAAGTGACATGCGTGATCACCCTCATTCTTGAAGTAGATGAGGATATTATCGATGAACACTATTACTGATCGGTCCAGCATCAATCGACACACCCTATTCATCAAATCCATGAACGATGCGGGGGCGTTCGTTAGTCCGAAGGACATTAAGCGGAACTCGAAATGTCCATAACGCGTGCGAAACTAGGTTTTCTGTATGTCTTCTTCCCTTACTTACAACTGATGGTACCCGGATGGAAGGTCGATTTTTGAGAACCAACTTGCGCCCTGTAATTGATCGAACAGGTCGTCGATCCTTAGTAAAGGGTACTTGTTCTTCACTGTATGTTTGTTCAACTACCTGTAGTCGATACACATTCTCATAGAACCATCTTTCTTTTTCACAAATAATACCAGAGCACCCCAAGGCGAGATGCTCGGCTGGATAAATCCTTTCTCAAGTAACTCGTCTAATTGTGCCATTAGTTCTTTCATCTCCACTGGTGCTAGTCGATATGGAGCCTTAGCCACGGGATGAGCATCCGGTACTAATTCGATTCAGAACTCAATTTCTCTGTCGGGTGGTATCCCAGGCAAATCCTCTAGAAACACCTCCGGGTACTCGCGTACCACGGGTACATGGTCTAGTTAATTTACTTCCTTACATTTGTCAATTACGTACACCAGATAAGCCTCGCATCCGCGCCTCAAGTAATTTGTTGCCTTAATCATCGATATGACGTTGGGCATCGGGGCGTCGCGATCCCCGAAGACTTCGACTTCACTACCATCTGGAGCCTTGAGTCGGATTATCTTTCGTTTACATATAATTTGTGCTTCGTTGGCAGTTAGCCAATCCATACCCATCACACCATCAAATCCTCCCAAAACCATAACAAACAACCTGACGGGGAATCTATGACCTTCTATTTTTATCGTGGACTTGTCAACTACTTCGGTTACCCTTGCTGTTCCACCCTCAACGGTTTCTATGCTAAAGACTCTTTCTAGTTTACTGACTGAGTATTTCACCCGCTTAAAGAAAGTAGCAGATATAAAGCTCTTACTAGCGTCCGAATCAAATAACACAGAAACAAAGTGTTGTCAAGGATGAACGTACCTGACGCCACATGGGGGTCTACCCTGGCCTGTTCTTGCGCCAGTGCATACGCTCGAGTCTTCGCTCGGGACACTCCTGTTTCTTTTCTGGGCCCTTACCCTTTCCGGCTTCACCCATCCTTAGCTTAGTGCATTCTCAACTCATGTGGCCACTCTCCCGTCTTGCCGCATTTGAAGCAAAAAAATTCGATCCCAGCCGGCATTCACCGGCATGCCTTCCTCCACACTTCCCACAGACTGCTGACTCGCCTACTCTGGCATGTCTGTCCCGAGCTCCAGACAACTTCCCACCCGATCGCTTGGCAGGAAAGCTCAACTTCTTCTTGAGCTCGTCAATGGCGACGACATTCAGTGCCAGATCATCAAATACCACGCCACTCAGTTCCACCACCGAATCGTAGGTAGTAGGGGCGTTTTCCTTAACATATGTGTGGACCTGGTCCGACAGTCCTTGAATGTAGCAGGCAATCTTCCTCTCTTCATGAAAAGATGTGGTACAAGGCTTTCCAATTCATGGAACCGAGTGGTGTACTGCCGGTGCATCATGCTTCCGGCCTTCAACCCCAGAAATTCCCTCTCTACCTTCTCCTCTCTACCTTTGGCTTGACGCACACCTTCCCACCAGTGTGATGCTTCTTCCCTCAAGGAATTTGCAACAAATTTAACAACCTGATTACGTCGGCATTCGCTCAGACGATTGGCGGCTTCCATACAGATCACCCCGTCAAAAGTAGCCACCGTGTCTTTCTTTCCAGTCAGGACCGGCGGGTCATATGACTTAAAGAACTTATATTCGCAACGGCGAGCAAGCGGCGCGTTGACAGCCTCATTGTTCGGGGAACCAATTGTCGTATTAGTCCCGCCCGCCTCATTAGCTTTCCTTAAAGCTTCTGCCAATAGATTTGGAAAGGAAGCCTTCATCATTTCAGTAAATTCTCGATCTAGGGCCGCCTTCACTTCCGGCTCAAAGGAGAATTGTTGTTCTTTAACGTGAGTCCGTTCTGTTCCATGCACACTATTTTTTGGTTCCGTATGAGCACTTCCTTCCTCTATGTACTCTTGACGAGCAGGGATCCTGCCACGTACACCATTACGACCTCCGGTACGGCCCCCACCACGTCTTCCGCCTCTTCTACCAGCCATTTCATTCTAAAAGACATGGAATCCAATGTCATCACGCTAGTTAAGAAATAGAATTCAACAAGTATTGTAAGATGTTATTATACACTGGCCATCTGTAATTAACCATTATCCTACCTCTTGAATTCTTCTTGACCACCTTTATGATTCCATCAGAACACATGTCCTAACCTACCATTTTCTAAGGCGTTCTACATATGTAAATATATACTACCTTCAAACCTGATGTTGTGGCTCGAGTTACCTATACTGGCATCCGCTCGCGGTCCCATTCACAGTTTAAGTTTAGATACTAGGAGTGTCTAAATCTCCAAACTATTGCTCTGATACCAACTTGTAAGACCCTAAACCCGGGAGCCTCACTCATTGGATTTACTCATTCACAAACAGTTCTTAAACTTGAATATCAAATAACGCAGCGGAAAATTTCGTTCGAACATAAAGTTAACATTATTAAACATGCGGAAGTGTAAACGTTGTCTAAAACATAAACACATCATAATTACAACATAACGGGATGCCAGTAATCATGATCAGCCGGGTAACTCTTCTCGCTTGCCAAGCATCACCGTTCCTCATCCATACCGGTCCTTAACCTGAATGTGCATACTAAAAGTCAGCTACGCTGGTGAGTTCTAGCTTTAACATAAAACTTTTAACTTCAAATATTTTGCCAAAAACATAACATTTAAACTTCATTAATAAAAACGTATGTAAAGCATGCAATAACATAACATAACACATATGTCAACAAACATATCGAATATGCGCCTTCTCATAACCGTGAATTCCAAACTTCAAGTACGATACCTCATAGTATATATGTACCAAAATTCATGCATGACATCACAAGGATGACACGTGCCAAACTTCCAGCACGATACTCCGAGGAGTAGTTGTACCTAACTTCCAGCACGATTACCCCGTAAGGTAAGTCGTACCAAATTCAAGGATCACGTAATCCCCATGCTGACCGTCATCACCCAAGTTGTACAACAGTTGGCCAGCCACAAAGGCCCCTAAAAGGTAAGGCCCATAACATATATCCTATACCCATAACCTCAATTCCCTAAGAAATAATGGCAGATTCGTTCGTTTGTGACTTTCATAAACATTCACTTCTTTACATCAAAACTTCAGTTAAATTATTCGTACGTTTTATTAAAAATCATTCATTCGTAAACAAATCATAAATCTCATTTGGAAAAACATTTCATAAACACATCGTTCATAACCTTTCTTTCTAAAACATCGTTCATAAGCATCGTTTTATAAAACATCATAAACATCAAACATCATTTTTATAAAACCCTCTGTTTAAAAAATCAAGATGTTCCAACAGTTGGATTTTCCAGATCGTTCGATTCTTTAAAACCGCGCACATAAAAACTATTCTGGATAGATTCTAATAACTCAATTTAAGTGACCATAAAAAGGGATTTAGGGAAATCGGAGCTTATCAACACATTCAGAATGTCGATAAATGATTTAGGGTGAAGACCCGTAACTCCGATCACCATGCACCACCGCGTCGAACCACCACCGGTCGCCGAAAGTTCTTCCTATCTCTCTTTCTCTTTAGTCTTTCTCTTTCTTCATTCTCTCTCTTAAATATGAAAATGAAGAGATATGGCTGCTATTTATAGAAAGGTATGAGGCATATAGGTGTGACACGTGTCCGCCGCATGTCGCTACGTGGTGCATCATATGGTGACTCATCACCATGTGTCACCTTGTAAGGTAGGATGGTTGAGGATGTGCCACGTGTCCTGCCACATGTCTCTTCCCCCCCCCCCCCTAAAAGGCTTAAAACTTGCTAAGTTTCATTACACACTTTAACACGAACCAGTTTCCCTATGGATTAGTTAATACGTTAAACCTCCTAAATTGTCTATTAACGCTCCGAATAAAAATTCGGGGTCTTACAATAACATATAGGGGGCACATAGAACTCACCTGATGAGCAGTTCCCGAAAGATACATAGGAGCTCTGAGTTAGGTGAGTGTTAACATATATGTCAATGATCACGAATGGAAAAAGGTTATAACTTACATGTTTCATCCAAAGTCTATCTCTCCGAAATCTTTTTTGACTGAAAACTATTTAGTTTGAAATATCTTTTACTAGGTAATCTTTTCGTTCGAAAACTTTGGTCCGAGAACTTTTTCGTTCGAGAACATTTGTTGAAATCGTGCCATCCGAAAATACTTTTCGGACGAAAATAGTTTTCGGACCATTCATCCGACTTTTCGGACGATTCATCGGGCCTTGATTGAATTCTTCATTTTTTTATCCAATTTCGAATCTTTTTACATTCAAAACTTATATCTAACTTTCATGAAGCTAAATACATACTTTTTATGCAAATTCACACGTAAAAATCTCGACTTTTGATTCGAAACCCCCATGAACCCTAAAACCCATTTCTTAACTAAAAGCTTAGATTCGAGCTTGGTGGTTACCGGTTTTCGTTCCCTCTTCGTTGCTAAACGTTCCTGAGATGGAGAGTGATGATTCCCAAGCTTTGGAGCAGTTTCCTTTGCTTTCTCTCTCTAGAACCGGTTCTCTCTCTCTCTAGCCTTGCGTAAATTAGGGGAATGAGGGAGAGGCTGAGGTGAGGGTGCTGATATAAGGAGCTTTCCCTCCTGTTCTCGGCCTATGGGCTGGCCTAAGGCCTACTCGTATGCTTCTTTTTCACCCCACGATGTTAGTCTTGATCTTTATTTCCTTTTATTTAGTTTATTAAATTTAGGGATGTTACAAGTCTACCCTCTTTATAGAGGTTTCATCCTCGAAACTCGTTACTAGTTAAACAACTGCGGATACAGTTCCTGCATTTCGTTCTCTTTCTTCCACATAGCTTCTGAACCTTTTCTATGTTTCCATTGTACTTTGACTAAAGGAATTGACTTATTACGTAGTAGTTTTTTTGGCTCGGTCAAGGACAGCTATTGGTTCCTCTACATAGTTTAGACTGTTATCCACCTCAATCTCGTCATATGGTACGTGAGCCGTGTCGTCAGCCAGGCACTTACGTTAGTGCGACACGTGGAATGTAGGGTGAATTCCACTGAGCTCGTCGGGTAGGTTGAGTCTGTAAGCAACTTGCCCAACTCTCGCTAAGATCCTTAAAGGTCCTACAAACCTTAGACTTAGCTTCCCACGTTTCCTGAATCGGATAATTCCTTTCCAGGGCGACACTTTCAACAGTACCATGTCCCTTACTTGAAACTCTAAATCTCTTCTTCTTTTATCCGCATATGATTTTTGTCTATCTTTAGCAGCTTTCATGCGTTCTTTGATCTAGTCGAATTTCTCGGAAGTAACTTTGACTATTTCGAGACTTGCAAAGTCCTTTTGTCCAATTTCCCCCCAACAGACCGGGGTTCTACATCTTCTACCATACAACATCTCAAACGGCGGCATGTCAATGGTTGGGTGATAGCTGTTGTTATATGAAAACTCTGCTAAAGGTAGGTGGCTATCCCAGCTCCCACCAAAATCAATAATACATGCCCGAAGCATGTCCTCCAAGGTCTGAATGGTCCTTTCCTATTGACCATCGGTTTGAGGGTGGTAAGCGGTGCTGATATTCAATCTAGTGCCCATTGCTACGTTGAATTTCTTCCAAAATCTTGACATGAACCGAGTGTCCCATTCGTACATGATCGACACTGGCATACCATGTCTGCTTACAATTTCATGGATGAACAACTCTGCTAGCTTCTCTGACAAAGAGGCTTCACGTATAGGTAAGAAGTGAGCTCTTTTCGTCAAGCGGTCGACGATCACCCAAATGGTATCCTTGCCCTTAACTGTTCTCGGTAGCTTGGTAATGAAATCCATTATGATCTCTTCCCACTTCCATTTCGGTATCGGCAAAGGTTGCATTTTACCACATGGTTTCTGGTGCTCGGCCTTACCTAGTGAACAAGTGAGGCACTTGCTCACATATTCTGTTACATTGTTCTTCATGCCATGCCTCCAGTATTCTTTCTTCAGATATTGATACGTTTTGTTCATCCCGGGGTGGATAGAGTAGCGAGACTTATAGGCCTCGTCAAGGATTTTGGCCCTAAGTTCACCAATCTTAGGTATTCACAGCCGGCCAAAATGGGTTCGTACACCGTACGCATTCGCCTCCAGATTACTCTGTTGTCTCACTATTCTTTCCCATTTCACATTCCTTCCCAATAGTGCTTCATCTTGCGCTTTTGCTATTTCATTCATCAGATTTGGAGTTATAATCAACTCACATGCTTTGATCTGGATAGGCGTCGACTCTCCATTTCTACTTAAGGCGTCAGCCACTACATCTACCTTCACTGGATGGTACAATATCTCACAATCATAATCTTTTAGCAGTTCCAACCACCTTCTTTGTCTTATGTTTAATTCTTTTTGTTTGAAAAATTACTTCAGGCTCTTGTGATCGGAGTAAATGGTGCATTTAACCCCGTACAGATAGTGTCTCCATATTTTTAACGCGAAAACCACAGCCGCCAATTCCAGATCATGAGTCGGGTAGTTAACCTCGTGAACCTTTAACTGTTGCGAGGCATAAGCAATCACTTTTCCACGTTGCATAAGTACACAATCCAATCCCTGACCTGAAGCGTCAGAATAGACTACGAAGTCTTCATTTCCCTCAGGTAAGGTTAAGACCGGAGCTTGGGTCAATTGTGTCTTTAGTTCTTCAAATGCATTATTTTGGGTTGGACCCCATTCATACTTTACTTTTTTACGCATTAGCTTTGTTAATGGCGAGGCTATTCTCGACAAATCCTGGATGAATCTCTTATAGTAACCTACCAAACCCAAAAAACTGTGTATCTCTGTTGGTTTCCTTGGCACATTCTATTCTTTTACAGTCTCGATCTTTGTAGGGTCTACCATAATTCTATTTGGGTTTATGACATGACCTAGGAATTCGACTTCCCTAAGCCAGAACGCGCATTTGGAGAATTTTGCGTACAAATTCTCCTGCTTCAGAATTTCCAATACTTCTCTTAGGTGACAGTGATTATCACCCTCGTTCTTTGAGTAGATGAGAATGTCATCTATGAAAACTATTACCGACCGATCTAACATTGGTCGGCATACCCTGTTCATTAAATCTATAAATGTTGCAGGTGCGTTGGTTAGTCCGAAGGACATCACGAGGAATTCATAATGTCCATAACGTATGCAAAACACGGTTTTTGGTACATCCTCCTCCCTTACTTTCAATTGATGGTAACCCGACCTAATATCGATCTTTGAGAACCAACTCACGCTGTTGAAGCACGTTTGTGTGACAGACACTCTAGATGTTGTCTTAGCTTATGTACTTGTCTTTATGTATTTGTACTTGTATTTAAGTATATGTATGTATTGATTATCGAGTTGTAATCACATATGTATGTACTTAGTCTTGTCTGTTTCTGTTAAGTGTTGTGCGCACTTAATAAGTGCGCATGATGTATATCCTGCGTACTTAGCAAGTATGCAAGAACATAGTCTGCGTACTTGATAAGTACGCGTGAGTTAAACCTTGCGTAGACAACAGGTCTAGTATATATAGTTGTTAGTGACAGAATGTATGTACGCACTCATTCTCTCTGTAACCGGCTGTGATTATAAATAGACGAAGGTTAAATTTATCTTGTGTCTTTGTTGTCGGTTTACTTTGTGTTGATTGATACTCCACCTAGTCACGGGCATTCCGCACCGTGAACCTTTAACTGTTGCGAGGCATAAGCAATCACTTTTCCTCGTTGCATAAGTACACAATCCAATCCCTGACCTGAAGTGTCAGAGTAGACTACGAAGTCTTCATTTCCCTCAGGTATGGTTAAGACCGGAGCTTGGGTCAATTGTGTCTTTAGTTCTTTAAATGCATTATTTTGGGTTGGACCCCATTCATACTTTACTTTCTTACGCATTAGCTTTGTTAATGGCGAGGCTATTCTCGACAAATCCTGGATGAATCTCCTATAGTAACCTTCTAAACCCAGAAAACTGTGTATCTCTATTGGTGTCCTTGGCACATTCTTTTCTTTTACTGTCTCGATCTTTGTAGGGTCTACCATAATTCTATTTAGGTTTAAGACATGACCTAGGAATTCGACTTCCCAAAGTCAGAACGCGCATTTGGAGAATTTTGCGTACAAATTCTCCTTCATCAGAATTTCCAATACTTCTCTTAGGTGACAGTGATTATCACCCTCGTTCTTTGAGTAGATGAGAATGTCATCAATGAAAACTATTACTGACCGATCTAACATTGGTCGGCATACCCTGTTCATTAAATCCATAAATGTTGCAGGTGCGTTGGTTAGTCCGAAGGACATCACGAGGAATTCATAATGTCCATAACGCATGCGAAACATGGTTTTTGGTACATCCTCCTCCCTTACTTTCAATTGATGGTAACCCGACCTAATATCCATCTTTGAGAACCAACTCACGTTGTTGAAGCAAGTTTGTGTGACAGACACTCTAGATGTTGTCTTAGCTTATGTACTTGTCTTTATGTATTTGTACTTGTATTTAAGTATATGTATGTATTGATTATCGAGTTGTAATCACATATGTATGTACTTTGTCTTGTCTGTTTCTGTTAAGTGTTGTGCGCACTTAATAAGTGCGCATGATGTATATCCTGCGTACTTAGCAAGTATGCAAGAACATAGTCTGCGTACTTGATAAGTACGCGTGAGTTAAACCTTGCGTAGACAACAGGTATATTATATATAGTTGTTAGTGACAGAATGTATGTACGCACTCATTCTCTCTGTAACCGGCTGTGATTATCAATAGACGAAGTTTAAAAGTATCTTGTGTCTTTGTTGTCGTTTTACTTTGTGTTGATTGATACTCCACCTAGTCACGGGCATTCCGCACCGTGAACCTTTAACTGTTGCGAGGCATAAGCAATCACTTTTCCTCGTTGCATAAGTACACAATCCAATCCCTGACCTGAAGCGTCAGAGTAGACTACGAAGTCTTCATTTCCCTCAGGTATGGTTAAGACCGGAGCTTAGGTCAATTGTGTCTTTAGTTCTTTAAATGTATTATTTTGGGTTGGACCCCATTCATACTTTACTTTCTTACGCATTAGCTTTGTTAATGGCGAGGCTATTCTCGACAAATCCCGGATGAATCTCCTATAGTAACCTACCAAACCCAGAAAACTGTGTATCTCTATTGGTGTCCTTGGCACATTCTATTCTTTTACTGTCTCGATCTTTGTAGGGTCTACCATAATTCTATTTAGGTTTATGACATGACCAAGGAATTCGACTTCCCAAAGTCAGAACGCGCATTTGGAGAATTTTGCGTACAAATTCTCCTGCTTCATAATTTCCAATACTTCTCTTAGGTGACAGTGATTATCACCCTCGTTCTTTGAGTAGATGAGAATGTCATCTATGAAAACTATTACTGACCGATCTAACATTGGTCGGCATACCCTGTTCATTAAATCCATAAATGCTGCAGGTGCGTTGGTTAGTCCGAAGGACATCACGAGGAATTCATAATGTCCATAACGCATGCGAAACATGGTTTTTGGTACATCCTCCTCCCTTACTTTCAATTGATGGTAACCCGACCTAATATCGATCTTTGAGAAACAACTCACGCTGTTGAAGCATGTTTGTGTGACAGACACTCTAGATGTTGTCTTAGCTTATGTACTTGTCTTTATGTATTTGTACTTGTATTTAAGTATATGTATGTATTGATTATCGAGTTTTAATCACATATGTGTGTACTTAGTCTTGTCTGTTTCTGTTAAGTGTTGTGCGCACTTAATAAGTGCGCACGATGTATATCCTGCGTACTTAGCAAGTATGCAAGAACATAGTCTGCGTACTTGATAAGTACGCGTGAGTTAAACCTTGCGCAGGCAACAGGTCTAGTATATATTGTTGTTAGTGACAGAATGTATGTACGCACTCATTCTCTCTGTAACCGGCTGTGATTATCAATAGACGAAGTTTAAAAGTATCTTGTGTCTTTGTTGTCGGTTTAATTTGTGTTGATTGATACTCCACCTAGTCACGGGCATTCCGCACCGTGAACCTTTAACTGTTGCGAGGCATAAGCAATCACTTTTCCTCATTGCATAAGTACACAATCCAATCCCTGACCTGAAGTGTCAGAGTAGACTACGAAGTCTTCATTTCCCTCAGGTATGGTTAAGACCGGAGCTTGGATGTTGCGTACAAGGGGTTAGAAAAGAGAAATAATGAAATTACCAAGCTGTAGAATGAGGTCTTGCAGTTAAATGATAAAATTGAGAAGTTGAAAAATTCTCGCTTTGTGGTGAAACATTATGAATCAATGGTGAGACAAGTGAATGGCTTAGGGTTAGGTACTAATGCCATTCCTCCACCAGTAAGCGGAAAATTTGTCAACGGCTTAATTGATATTGACTTGTCATGCCTTGCTGAATCCTCAAGTCAGGATGATTCCTCTAACAAGGATAATTCCTCAAGCAAGGCTGACTCTACTTCTGATCAGGAGTTCTTCACTGATGAAGGCTCTGAGAACACCATCCCTGATGGTGCTGTCTCAAAGAAGTTGATTGGTGAACACAAAGTTGTGAAAAACATTATCATTGTTCGTGATAATTGCATTTCGACTGAGCCTGATACCTTTGAAACAAATGAAAAACTAAAAGTGATGCTTTATGGGGGTTATAAGAATATTAACCAAGTTAAGAAAGAAACCTTTGCAAATCATTATGGGCTTGGTTATAAAGCAAATTTAGAAAAATACTACATTTCGAAAAATGAATCAACATCAGGTACATCAAAAACCACTACTCATGTTCACCAAACAACTTCTCCTGTTCATTATGCTGAGTCTTCAAATGTCAAATCAAATGAGCCATATAGGAGGATTTATAAGAAAAAGCGTGCTTGCTTTCACTGTGGTATGGTTGGTCACATCCTTGTGAACTGCCCTGCTAAGAACCAAGGGAAACGACCAATTGTTTCACAACCGGCTATTATCTCTAAGTCACCACCAGTGAAGCAACCCAAGAATCCCAAATCAAATGTGGTGAAACCACTAGTGAAATCTATGGTGAAGCCAAAGATCACATCTGAGGCTTAGCCATCTGTTCCAAAAAGGGAAAAAGCAACCTGCTAAACCCTGTGTGTCTACCTCTGGTAGTGCACCAACTGGTGAGAAACCTGTGGTTAAGCTTTCTAAGCCACAGAGGAGAAGAAGGAACAAGAGATTGAGGAAGCTGGAACAACTGGCTAGAATTCAATCAGGTGAAGCTTTTACTAGTTCACCTGGTGCTTCTGAATGCAAGTCGACTGTTCCAGTAAAACAAAAGAAAAGGTTCGGGAACAAGAAATCTAAAAGTTCTCAATCTCCTGGTCCCAAGTCTTCTAAAGATTCACCCATTTTTGACAGTCATGACTGTGAATTAATTGAAGTAGTTTATTTTGAGAAAGATGGACGACCCAAGACCACCATGGCTTGGGTCTCCAAATCTAATTAATTTCTTGTGACTCGTTCAGGGACATCTGAAGGGAACTATTTCTTATCGTTGGTATGTAGATAGTGGATGCTCTAGGCACATGACAGGCAACATGGCCCTACTTCAAGATGTAAAACCATTCAGAGGCGGCTATGTGGCCTTTGCAGGCGAGAAGGGCGGCAATATTACTTGTCAAGGCGTGGTTTCAAATGGTTATGTTAGCTTTGACAACGTCAACTACTGCGAGCAGCTAAAGCATAACCTGTTGAGAGTTTCTCAGATGTGTGATAAGGAGTACTCAGTCATGTTTGACAAATCTGAATGCATGATTCTCAAACCTGGGTTTGAGGTTCCTGAATACTGGATTTTGAAGCGTGCACCAAGAACGAATGATACCTATCAGATCAACATGAGCATGGCAAAAACCACATCTTCAGTTGCTACTTGTTTGCTTACCAAAGCGACAGAGCTTGACTCAATCTTGTGGCATAGGAAACTCGGACATATTTCTTATCATAAAATTAACCATCTTGTCCGAAACGGTTTAGTTACCGGGGTTCCTAAGCTGAGATTCTCCGTAACAGATGACTGTATGCCTTGTAAAAAGGGAAAACAGTAATGGAAGTCTCACAAGCCCAAACTCCAAAACTCCATCGATACCCCTTTGGAGCTCTTACATGTGGATCTGTTTGGGCCCATAAGTGTCAGGAGTATTGGAGGGAAGTCATACTGTCTAGTTATATCTGATGATTTCTCACGTTTTTCTTGGGTGAATTTTTTAGGTACAAAGGATGAGACTCCTGACGTTCTTCAATACCTGATCTTGAGCTTGGAATCTTTATGCAAGTTGAAGGTTAGAAGAATAAGGAGTGATAACGAAACTGAGTTCAAGAATAATTTGATGGAACTTTTTTGTCTCAAGAAGTGTATTCGTCAAGAATTTAGTGCCCCGTACACACCTCAGCAGAATGGAGCTGCAGAACGGAAGAACATAACACTAATTAAGACTGCAAAGACAATGCTGTCAGATGCAAAGCTTCCTCTCACTTTCTGGGCAGAAGCATTCAATAAAACGTGACACGTCTTGAACAGAGTTCTGGTGGTTAAAAGGCACAATAAAACTTGTTATGAGTTGATTAACAATCGACCTCCCAATCTTGACTACCTTGTTCCTTTTGGTAGTCCCTGCTCTTTATTATTACAGTACAATGACCGCAAGTCTAAATTTCATGCAAAAGCAATGGAAGGCATCTTCATAGGATATGTTGCCAACTCGCCTTGCAAGAGTGTGTACAATATTGAGAGTAGGTCTGTGGAAGAATGGTTCGAAGTGGACAACACAGCATTCCACCAGAACCAACTTGTCCTTCTTGGGGGATTTGATTATGATGCTCTATTCAAGTCGTTCAATCTTCCTAATCTATCTGCAGATGATGCCACCAATGTGTATGAGTTCTTTGGTGGCGGTGATGACTCCAATTTCTTAACCCGTGCAACTGTACCGATTGTAACACCCGATTCAAGTGTTGTTTCTTCATCTGGAACTCATGATAGTGATAACATTGAAGTTGTTCATGTTGACGGAAATGACGCTCAAGCTGATCCTAACACTCACGTAGGAAATGAAGCTTCTGCTGATCCAATCAACATTGAATCTTCTTCTTCCAGAACACAGGATATGGGGGAGTTGAGCATGAACCTCGATTCAGAAATTCAAGAACCGAAATTACCAGAGACGAGTGCATCGGAATCATCCAATTGAGAACATTATTGGTGATCGTGATGTCGGTGTTCAAACGCGTCATAGAACCATTACTGAGAACACCTGTCTGTACGCTGAGATACTTGACACAGGTGTCATGGAAACGTGTCTGCATGCTGCTTTCGTATCCCAATTGGAGCCGAAGAATGTGAAAGAGGCTCTCGCTGACAACTGCTGGATAGAGGCGACGCAAGATGAATTGTCTCAATTTCGAAAGTAGCACGTGTGGGATCTCGTTGGCCTTCCAAAGGGAATGCATCCGATTGGAACTAGATGGGTGTTCAAATGCAAGACGGACGATCGACATGTTGTAGTGAAGAATAAAGCAAGGTTGGTTGTTCAGGGTTTTTTATCAACAAGAGGGCTTGGATTACATAGAAGTATATGCCCCAGTTGCTAGACTTGAGGCCATTCGACTGTTTCTCGCTTATGCCTCCTATGTCGGGTTCAAGGTATATCAACTTGATGTGAAGAGTGCTTACCTGTACGGAAAAGTTCATGAAGAGGTCTATGTCACTCAACCACCAGGTTTTAAAGATCCGTATAATATCAATAAAGTGTACAAGCTCGACAAAGCACTTTATGGTCTTCATCAAGCACCTCGGGCATGGTATGAGTCTTTATCAAAGCATCTTTTATCCAATGGTTTCGATCGTGGACAAATTGACTCGACCCTCTTCATTAGGAAAGCAGGAGGTGATATTCTTCTTGTACAAGTCTATGTCGACGACATTGTCTTTGGGTCTACAAATGAAGGGATGTGTAGGGAATTTGAACAGGTGATAAAGTCCAAGTTTGAAATGGGCAACATGGGTGAACTGTCGTTCTTTCTAGGTCTGCAAGTCAGTCAAAGGCAGGATGGCATATATCTGCATCAAACTAAGTATGTGCAGGACATCTTGACAAAATACAAGATGAATGATAATAGTACTTATGGCACACCTATCACCGTAAATCATGGTCTACATCCAGACAAAGATGGAAAGGATGTGGATTGCAAATTGTACCTTGGGATGATCGGATCTCTTATGTATCTCACAGCTTCAAGGCCCGACATAATGTTTACTGTATGCTTGTGATCAAGGTTTCAGTCACAACCAAAGGAGTCTCATTTGATAGCTGTTAAGAGAATCTTCAGATACTTAAAGGGGAAACCCCGATTGGGTCTTTGGTACTCGAAGCGGCAGTCATTCAACTTCAAAGCCTATGCCAATTCTAATTATGGCGGTTGTAACCTTGATAGAAAATCAATCTCAGGTGGATGTCAATTCTTGGGAGACAGGCTGGTCTCCTGGCAGTGCAGGAAGCAGCCAACGGTTTCTGTCTCAAAATGTGAAGCAGAGTACATTGCTACCACGAGCTGTTGTTCTCAAATATTATGGATCTAGCAGCAATTGAGAGATTATGGCTTGAACTACACTGGAACACCTCTGTTCATTGACAACCCGGTGAAACATTCCAAAACTAAGCATATAGAGATTCGCCACCATTTCATCCGTGACTGTGCTAAAAAGCATTTGGTTGAGCTTGTCAAAGTTCACATGGATGACAACTTTGCTGACCTTTTCACTAAGGCGTTTGATCGGACCCGTTTTGAACATCTTGTCAACCTGATAGGAATGTTCAATCCTAAGTGAGAAAACTCATTTTTCAAATCAAATCATTTCATGGAAGTTAATCTTTATTTCTTTTAAATTTCTTCTGTATAGTTACTTTTAATTTTCAAATATTTTACAAAAATCAAAACAAAATAGAAAATAGAGAAAATTTCAAAGTTATTTGAAGAAAAGAGGAAATGATAGTACATCAGTAATGATCTAAACGTCTTAGACTGCACATATGGGAAATGATTGCGTCATGATTACTTGAATGTTTAAGTTGTTTCAGTCTTAATTTGAATATTTACAAGTAATTATAATTGTCAATAGGCTATAAGCATTTTTGAATCATTAGTAGTGTGGAAACTAAATCTAGACTACAACTGTGATTTGAACCCATGTATGCATGTGTGTGTGTGGGTAAAAGAATACAAAAAGATCATTACCAGATAAAGGATGTAAAATTTTAGCAAATATTTTCTTAAGAGACCAGTTTCGAGTAATGTCTTTAGCATAATTTTTTGGTTCACTTCACTGTCCATACTCACAAGTATGCAGTGGGAAGTTGGGACAAGATATGTCTTGACATCAACCGTTAAGCTTATATTCACCCTTGAATCATACATGTTTCATTGAAATCAAATCCAGATAAAAGTTTGATCCCCTTACCTCAATCCTCAAACTCCATATCTATTAACCTGAACCATCATATGATATTCACAGAAGAAAAACCAATCAAACCAAGGCAACTGAATCACTCGATTCTAAATCTTATGATTCTTGATAATCCTTATGGATTCTGCTTTGATTTTTTCGGTGCTAAACGATGTAACTTCATTCTGGAGATTTGAAAATCTTTTGGAAAATCTTAGATGCCTTGAGATAGTGCAATTTAAATTTATGTAGCATAACGATGGGGTACACGTTGTATATCTTATAATTAAGTACCTTAACACAAAAGAACATGATATAAAGATGCTTATGGTTTCAAATCTTATAATATTGACAACTTGAATTTACTTGTTTATATTGCATACTACGTATGAATAAGTAGTAATCCATGACATGATCCCATATTCTTTGATGTTTATTATGTATCATTTTTGCTTACAATAGCCTGATATAATCCTCTGCTCATGACTTTGACCCAAAAACAGCTTGTGTGTATATTCGTGTGCATATAATCTTCTTTCCGAAAAGCGCAAAAATATTTTGAGTATAGTTTATCAAAAGTTAAGAAAAATAAAAAAAAATGTGTTTAACTTCCTTAAATTGCGTTTGACACCTCTTGATTGAATGTTCTTATCAAGTTCGCTATTTGACTTGACATCTTCATAATTTGAGTTGAAGTTTGAACTCACATTCTGCGTTACTTGTTAAATACGCAGGAATTAAACCTTGCGTACTTACAAGTACGCAAGACTTAAGTCATGCGTACTTGCTAAGTACGTAGGAGTTAAGTCCTGCGTACATGTTAAGTACGCACGGCCAAGTTGTGAAGCGTATGTATACAAGTGTTAGAAATATTTTGAGGCTTCATCTCATTTGGAACTCTAACACTGTGTTATTCCCGCTGCTCATATTTCCTCAAATTTTTGGTGTGATTCCAAACGTTTTTATCGTCCCGGTCATTGTTTCCTCTTCACCTAATCAACTATTGGTGAGATTCTCAGAAGATTTCATCTGCAAATATCGTCCTTTACATCGTTTTATTTTAACTCTTGACTTGGTCTGGCCGTCGGTTGAGGTCAGGACAGGTTTAGGTCAAAATTGACCATGGTTTTAGCCCATTTTTGGTGTTTGACTTGGTCCCATGAATTCTAAATGCGTTTTTCAAAGTTGTGGTGACCTTGAACAACATCAAATTCGTTCATTCATTGATTTGGAAATGTCTGCTTTTTGTTCAAGTGTTAGAACTTGCGCAGTCAGTAAGTACGCAAGATATAACTCTTGCGTACTTACTAAGTACACAAGGTATAAACCCTACGTACTTCTAAGTACGCAGGAAGGCAAATTGCAAATTTTTCTAAGTCTTGAAATTTCTTTCTTGTGAATGTGCTACACTGGGTCATGTTTGTACATTTCCAGTGATCATTCTTGTTCTAATTATGTTCATTGTATGTTTTTGTAGTGATGGCTCGTGTGTTTACAAGTGAATTCAATCTGCTGGCCCTTACTGAACCGGAATGGAAGGGTGCTGTACTTGAGTACCGGGAGATCATCGATTTCTTGAACCGCTCAAAGATTAGCTACGCTATCTCAGCAGACCGTGTCGTATCAAGACTATACTTGGAGCAGTTCTGGGATACGGCAGAACATGACTGCACAGTAACTCCCAATTTCATTCGGGCTACTGTGGCAGGACATGACATTGCCATTTCTGAGGACACTATCAGAAGAGTTTTACAGTTCCGGGATGGTACAACTAACCCTACTTCCTATCCTGATTACTTTGTGGATGGGTGTTGGAGGCAACAAATGGGATAAGTCGGTGTGCAAGACTATGCATAGTACAAGAAGATGTGGGTGCTAGATCAGTGGAGGTACTTTGCCCACATAATGATCATGTGTATTTCTTCCAGGAAGGCAAGGAAGGATGCCATGAGTCATGATCTAGCAGCTGCTATGGTTGGGCTGGCTCTAAACACGGGTTATAACTTCTCTAGATACATCTACAAAGCCTTAACTGATCAGATCAATACAGCGGAGAGGTTTATGTTCTTGTTATACCCCAAATTTGTGCAACTTTTGATCAATGACGCGTTGCCAAATCGACTGGAATTTGGGGAAAGATTACAAGTGAAACGAGTGACAAGAGAGTATTCGCTCAATTCTTAAAGCCAGGCAGTGTAGAACCTACCCCTGTGCATACTCCTCTCTTCGGACACTTAATCAATGAAGCATATGTGGCCCCAGATAATTTCAGATGGTATAGTCCCGAGTCAGAGCCTGAACTAAGTGAACACTCTAACGAGCAAGAAAAGGAGGAAGTTGAAGGTGGTAATGAATCTGAAGATGAAGGAGACGAAGAAGAAGGAAATGCTGGTGCTAAAGAATCTAACTCCGAAGCAACCGAATCTGATTCATCTGATTCTGATGATGCACCAGACCAATCACACCCGAGAATAACGACAGCGGTTGTAGAACCAAAGACTGATTGCTACAAAATTGTTCTAAGTACAACTGCTGCGGACAACACAAGATTGCTGCTGACCAAAACAGCTGCTGATACTTTGTCTGCTGTTGAAGACCAAAGTAGCTGCGGATAGGCTTATCAGCAGCATTCAACACATGTTGCTGCTGATAGGCATATCCTCAGCAGCTGCGGATAGATCAATCTTGCTGCTGGTCCTCATCTCTACTGCTGATAGCTTTATTCTCTGAAGACCAAACGTTGCAGCTGACTATCCATGCGAAGCGCCTCTGACACCTTTCTGCAAAAGCAACTGCCACACTCCAAGCAGAAGGAACCTCACTGGTGCAACCAATAAAGGACAATGACGCTCTTCTCCTAGCATGCAAACAATGATGCCTAAGAAGACGTTTCAGTAAAGTTAACTAGATTAGCCTTTACGTGTAATTTAGATTAATAAACAAGATCAACGGCTTGTGTTAGATCTGATCCTTAGAATCAAGGGTCTGTCTTGATTCTAAGTTACTATATATATCTTGTAAACACTTCAAACAAAGTGTGCCTTTATAGTGCTTTTTGTGCTTCTTCACAGAGTTTTCATTTGTAGTCGTTTATTCACTAAGCTTAATATAACAGTTTTCTTACTAGTATTCTTTCTGTCTGTTCGATTACATTTGTGTAGTTGTTATTGTTTCCGCCAATTTCAACTAAGAATATTACCACCTTGTAATTTCACGATCCTACAAGTGGTATCAGAGCTTTGGCTCAGATTAAACAAACTAACACTTGTTTAATCACTTCTGGTTCTATTCTAAACTCTCTCTCCTTCAAAAAGTCACCAAGAACAAAAATGGCACAAAGCAACGGGCTTGAAGACATCCTGAAGCAGCAGTATGAAAACTTCGTCTGGAAGGAAGGTGAGTCTCTAATTGTTTCATACAATAGATTTACCTATCTTGTAGGGGAGCTGCAGTGCTCAAAGGTGAAGCTAGAGAATGAAGATATTCTCAAAAGGTTCATCAGGTCTTTAACTAGCTGTTGGACACTCTACACGGTGTCCATTAGAAGAACTGAGAATCTGAAGACTCTCCAAATGACTGAGCTCTTCGGTATGCTAAAAACCTATGAGCTAGAGATGAATCAGGCAAAAGAAAGAAGCTCAAGCTACCAAACAGCCTCAACATCCACCACCACCTCACCTGCCCTCCATTCTGAGCACTCGGGTCCTAGTTCAAGTAACTACTATCCTCCCATCATCACCCATTCTGGAGAGTTCGACTAGAGCGGTCAATATGAAGAACTGCCCGTCAACAATCAAGCTCTAATGGCAGACACTACAGAGATACCACCTCAGGTATTTCAACATCTTTGCTCTCAAGCCTGTATTGATAAAGTTTTGGATTATAGAAAGCACAACCAAAACCTCATAGATCAAAATGAAGAGTTTCATCAGATGAAATCTGAATTCAAAAAGGTTGAAGACAGTTACAAAGAAAAAATTAACTGCCTAAAGAAAGAGATTTCTTCATTAAAACATGAACAAACCAATCTTGAAACTCAGATTGATGATCTATTAGTAAAACTTAAATCTACCGGAGCTGAATTGGCTGAACAGAAAGTTCATGTTGAAAAATATGAATTTTCATCTAAAAAGTTACATAGATTGTTAGATATTCAAGTCCATGAAAAGGTAAAAACTGGACTTGGATATCATAATGACCAGTACAAGACAGTTCCTCCTCCTGCTGACTATGTTGCCATTCACGAACCAAGCTTCAATACTGCAAATCTTGACACGGCAAACCGAAACCTTGATCCTTCAATGGATGCATGTTTTGTGGAAGACTGCTCCACCTCTTCAGAACCTGAGTCAACCTGCTCAGACCACTGTGAAACTAGTGCAGTCCCATATGCTCCTATCTCTGAAGCTGTTCTGAACAAAACTGAATGTCCTGTTGTTACTCCAGCTATTCCAGCTCCCATCCCATTCAAACAAATCAAGATTAGCTATCCTCAAAATGGAAGAAAGCTAAACATTGAAAAGGGAGAGACATCAGGTTTCACCAACCCCAAGTCTCAGTCAAAGCCAAAGGTGTTTGATATTTTTCATGCACCTGGAGAAAAAGGTCCATATGTTCAAAAGACACTAGAAGAAGCCACTTTTGAACATAACAAAGCTCATCCCTGGAACTTCAAAGATTTGTTTCAAAGAAAGGACTATGTGCACTTTCACAGGGACAAGATAGCACTATCCTGCTTTGTGTGTGGCAAATACAATCACACTGCCAGCACCTGCTTTCACTACCGTGAACACCAAAGAAACTCAAAGCAGCATGCCTTTGAGAAAACAAACAGAAACAAACAGGTGAGAAGCTATGATGCAAAGGCAACAAAGTTAAGAGAATCTCTATCTCCTCAAAAAGTGAAGATGCAGAAACCTCAACAAACTTGCATCATATGTGGGGAATCAAACCACTTTGCTGCAACATGCAAGTTCAACCTTTTTAACCAGATTGCAAATCGTTCATCTGTGTTCAACCCATCAGCAGCAAACAAAATCGCTGCTGATAGAGTAAAGTCCAGGAAACCAAAGGCAAAGCCTTCAGCAGCAAAAGTCTCTGCTGCTGACAAAGCAAAATCTGCTGCTGATAAGGCAAAGACATCAGCAGCAAGAATGTCTACTACTGATAAGGCAAAACCCAAGGCAAAGAATGCTGACACTTCAACAAAGCTGTCAGCAGCAGGATCTACTGTCAACAAGCCAGAAACATCAGTAGCAAAATCTGATGCTGACAGTGTGAGGAAAACTAGAAAACCACCAACTCAACAATGGAAGGCAAAGAAACCACCAAGCATCATCATCGGTTCAGTTGAGTACATCTATCCTTTACTGTAAATATTCCTGTCTTTTGATGTAAATAAAAGTTATAAGTCAGCAGCATTTTTGCCCCTCAGCTGCTGACAGGTTTAATATTCAGCAGCAAAGGATTTGCCACTGACTACCCTAAGTTATCAGCAGGAACAAGTTTCCTGTGGATAGCTTTAAGGCCATCAGCAGCAACATCCCTGCTGCAGATCATTGCATCTATCAGTAGCAATTAAGTTTGCTGCTGACAGACTTAACCTTCCGCAGCAACCAAAGTTGCTGCGGACAGGCTTACTCATCCACAGCAACCAAGTTTGCTGCCGATGGGTAAACTTAAGTCCAAAATTAACTTTTACCCGCTGTAAAAGAAAATAACGTCAGTCTTTACCATGACTGCCTCGGTGTATTACAGCTGTAACAATGAAAAGTAAACAGGTTGTACTGTACAAGTAAAGTTGCTTTTTCTTCGTCTGCCGTTATATCACAATCTCAAACGTTCCCACAACCTCTTCATATTCAATTTCAAACCTATCTCCCATCACTTTCTCTGCCGGTATTCAACACCCTTCTCTCTTCCCTCCAAATCCATAACAATGGCAGGCGCAGACATAAACAACCCCAACGACAAGTTTTCCCCATATCACAACCTCACTGCATACCTAACAAAGGGCAAGAAATCCGAAGGTTTCGATGATATGATCGACTTCCTTTGTCGGTCCAAAATCCACCATGCCCTAACAGTCAACCCAACCATCTATACTTCCCACATGGAAGAGTTTTGGAGCTCAGCCGTGTATTCTACTGACTAGGGCACTCCCCAAATCAGAGGCACAGTAGATGGCAAGGAGATGATTATCACTGAAGCAAAGCTCCGCCAACACCTCAAGCTCCAGGATGAAGGGGACGCCATCTCTTACCCAAGAGACGTATACATGAGGACCTTTGTATCCATAGGGTACGCTGGGAATCAAACAGAGTATACGATATAGAAGGCACGCATGGGTCCCAAATGGAAGTATCTCTGCCACTCTTCTCCAATGCATATCCCAGAAGAGGAGTGGCTGGAACCAACTTAGCTCCGGACTTGCGTCGGCAATTCACGGTATGATAACTGGGGCGGGTTTCAATTTTTCCCACCTCATTCTTGAAGGTTTGAGATACAACCTTTAAGAAGGGGTGAAATCACAGTTCTTCATGTACCCAAGATTCTTGCAGGAAGTGTTCAACATTGAGCACCAATATCTTTCAAAAACTGCAAGAATCTACATAATGCTGGGAAATAAGAACAACATTTTTCAAAGCATTAGAACAGTTTCATCAAAGTTCTCAGGGGCCGATGTTCCATTGTTGTCTACAATGTTGAACACGCAAAGTGCGCAGGGTGACAGTTCAGCAAACCCAGCTGATACTGATCCCACACCCTCCACCTCACTGCCACAAACTCAAACTGCTGCTTCCCTTGATCGAACCCCTGTGCATTCTACTGAGGATGTACAGGCACATACTTTACTCACTCACAGTTTGATTGCCCAACCGGAACACAGGGCCCCGGTTGCAGCCAAATATACAAGGAAGAGGGGCAAGAGAACTCCTTCTTCTCTTGCCTCCAAGGCCCAAACCCAAGCCAACATCCCTCACTCAGAATCACAACATTCTGGTGAGAATATCATAAGGGAAAGCAACACTGTTAGGGTGACTCCTTCGGAAGTCTCTCTATTAGGATTAGGATCACTTCCCAGATCCATAGAACAGCCCTTTGAGCCATTACTATCTTCTTTGGACTTAAGTGTTGAGGAACCTGACCAAAGTGATGTACCTTCTCCAACTACCACTATCAAGGAGGTACTGATTGATCTTGCTTCCGAAACACCCAACCCAAGTTCTTCACCCTTGAAGGTCCACTCTAGGAGTAATGAAAGAGTGGATGTGGAAGAGGCTGTCACTACTGTTGGTTCATCAAATGACCAGGAGGACAGTGACAACATCTTTAAGACCTCAACCACGGCAACTCATGGTGAGGGTGTTTCCTTGGAAACTCCCCTCACTGAGAGGAATCACAGGCGCCAAGAAACCACGGGTGATGGGGATGCTGAGGCTCGGCCTACGGCCCCATCTGGGTCCAAGGATTCCACAACTGTGGATGAGGACAAACTGAAACTTCATAACTTGGAATTGACGGCCAGGGTGGCTATGCTAGAGGCTGAAGTGTCCAAACTAAGACACCAAGTCTCTATGCATGAAGCCCATCAATGCCTAACTTTAGCCACTCCCTCTCTTGTATCAGTAGGCACCCAAACTGATGCTTACCTGTCTACTGATGCAACCAAAAAGGGGGAGATGGTCTTTATGGAAGAAGACACAGACAATCTTGACGACTGGATTCAAGAGCAGGTTGTAATTCAAAGCTCACTATTCAAGCCGGCTTTTGTACAAGTTCATGACTTGCCAGTCTCAGATAACGAAGAAGAAGAGACATCTGAAGACTGGAAGTTGGTCGTCAGGGCTGTTGATGCAATGCTGAATGATGCTGATGACACAGAACAAACAAATACATCATTCAGCATCCTTCCTGAAGTAGCAGCCATCATAAGTCAATCCATTACCCCAACTCTTTCAAACTACACAAAAACTAGAATTTAACTCCATTCTAGCTTGGGGGTATGATGGATTAGCTGAGAGATTTTGGATTGGATGGGAGTTTAGTGGTGTAGAAGAGCTAAACTGGAACTCTCTCAATGCCCTCCAAGTCCTACAACTGCATTTAACTAACTGCATCAACACTTCATCAGATCTCTCAGCAGAACTTGCCATTGGCAGGTTCCATGACTTGATGGAGGATAATCTACCCCACTTTGAAAGACTAATACAAACAGCAAAACGGGTAGCTTATCCTGAATCTTCGGCAACAGCAGAAAGAAGACTGACTCTTAGAAGACTTGACATTATAAGGAGCAGTCTTCTCACTAACAAAGAAATTTGCTGCTTAAGAAGATTTCTGTACTCCTTCATTGTCAAAGACTTAGATGTGCTGGGATAGACAAGCACTAAGTCTCTTGACCACACCTTCTTACTAAGCAACGGCTCCTCTCTCACCATCAACACCAGGAACTTCTTGTCACTTCCTACAGACTTTCTCTACAAGATATTTCAACTCAGGGCAAATATCTGCAATGTCAACTCACTTTCTCTATGTGTTACATGCTATGTGCTATATGTTATATGTTACATGTTTAGTATGATTACTTATTATTGCATTATGATGACTTATGTGTTTTAAATCCATGACTCATTAGGATCTTCTTAAATAATAATTAAATAAATAATATCCTTTCCTATATTCTAAAACCCCATAATATTTCTATCTTCTTTTCTATCTTTATCCTTTCTTAGCATGTGGAAAATTCTTGAAGCAAAAATCTTTAAAATATTTTTATTTCTTCGTTAAGGTTTTTAAACTTGTTAAATTATTTGAGGACACGTGCAATCTGGAAGGATGACACCTGTATTTTGGGTTTTCTGTCTAGGAAAGCATTTCGCATAAATCCCAATCAACCGAGGGACCCGTATGTTTTCCTGGGAATTCCCGAGATGAGTGTTTACTTATAGGCTAAAGCATGTCTCCTTGAAAATTTTATAAGTTTAATTAACCTTAATGTGCCATAGTATTCAAGTGATTTTGTCACTTTTGAGTACAATCCAAACTATGAATATCTATTTCTTTTATTATTTTGTTATTCTATTCTATTAAATCCTAGCAATTCTCATAAGTTCTTACAATCTTTTCTTGTCTTGTGAAAATCTGTAGAATGCCTCCTCGTCGTGCTCCCGCAACCAACGCCAACACCGACATTGCTGCTATTCTCACCCAATTGGTGACACAACTCACCCAAGCCAATGGTGCCACCAATGGCAACAATGGTGGAAATGGAAGCAATAGTGGTAACAATGGTGGAAATGGTGGTAACAATCCACCTCAATGCACCTTCAAACACTTCAATTCGTGCAATCCCCTCAAGTTTTATGGAACCGAAGGAGCTACTGGACTCCTTCAACGGTTTGAAAGCATTGAGAATACCTTTCTCAATAGTGACTGTCCCGACAACCTCCGTGTTCGTCATGCTACAAATGTCCTACAAAAACGGGCACTTACTTGGTGGAATGGGGAGAAATGAAATAGGGGTGTCGACATAGCTATGGCCTTACCTTTGGATAAGGTTAAAAGGCTTATGACCGAGGAGTTCTGTCCTCAAAATGAAGTGAAAAAGTTAGAAGCTGAATTTTGGGATCTTGCCCAAGATAGTGGGGAAAGCTTAGCATATACAACTCGGTTCCATGAGTTGAGTCTTCTAGTGCCCCACATGGTCACTCCGTTATCCCGTTGTATCGAAAAGTACATTGTTAGGCTACCAAGACAAATCCAAGATACTGTCTTAGGTAGAAATCCTGCTACTTTGGAAGATGCCATCCGCCTGTCTGCTACCCTAACTGATAATCATGTAAAAGTTGGAACTCTTACCAAAAAGGGTTCTAAGAAAGTTTCTGAAACCGTAACCCCTCCAGCTCACAACAAAGAAGCCACAACCGAGCCCTCTCGCAATAATAGAAAGAGGAAAGTTAGAAATTTTGCTGTGGTTACTCCTGCTGTTCCCGTCAACCAAGCTGCACCTATGGTTCAAGCACTGGTCAAAAAGCCATATGGTGGAATTTACCCACTTTGTGCCACCTGCAACTACCATCATCCCCAAAACATCCCATGTCGCCTTTGTACTTATTGTGGGAGATATGGTCATACGGTTAGTATTTGTAGGACCAAAGCTCTTACGGGCCAAGTCAACCCTCCAAACCGAACCGTACCTCAAGTGGCTAACCAAGGTGCTCCCGCCATTGCTAATGGGGGTGCTTGCTATGAGTGTGGTGACCCGAACCATTTTCGTAATCAATGTCCAAGACTTACAAATGCTAGACAAGGTGGAGCTCGTGGGCGTGCGTTCAACATAAACGCCAACGAAGCTCAAGCCAACAACGACGTGGTTAATGGTACGTTTCTTGTTAATAGTCAATATGCCTCCATTTTGTTCGATACGGGTGCCGATAAAAGTTTTGTGTCACTTAATTTTGAGCCTTTACTTGCAAAGACACGATCCCAATTAGAGAAAACCTTCACCGTTGAAATAGCAAATGGTGACTCCCTTACCATTGAGTCCATTATTTATGATTGCTCCTTAGAACTAAATGACCATTCATTCCCAATCAACCTGGTTCCAATGCCACTAGGAAGCTTTGATATTATTATAGGTATGGATTGGCTATCAAATCATCATGCCAAAGTCATTTGCTTTGAAAAATGTATCCGAATTCCACTACCATCGGGAGAAACCTTAAGGGTTTTTAGTGAAAAGCCTTGCAAGGGACTTAAGTTGTTGTCGTGTACTACCGCTCAAAAGTACTTACGAAAGAAGTACATTGCTTTCTTTTCATATTGTTCAAAAGGATGTCAAGGAGAAGAGTATCCAAGACATTCCGATCATTCGGGATTTCCCCGAAGTTTTTCCTAAGGATTTATCCGGTCTTCCTCCCGTTCGTCAAGTAGAGTTCCGTATTGATCTTGTGCCCGGAGCTAACCCCGTTGCTAGAGCACCTTATCGTCTTGCACCTTCCGAAATGCAAGAGCTTGCAAGTCAACTTCAAGAACTCTCCGACAAAGGTTTCATTCGCCCGAGTCATTCACCGTGGGGTGCACCCGTCTTATTTGTGAAAAAGAAGGATGGATCATTCCGTATGTGTATTGACTACCGCGAACTCAACAAGCTTACTATCAAGAACCGTTACCCTTTGCCTAGAATCGATGACCTCTTTGATCAACTTCAAGGTTCTACATGTTTCTCGAAGATCGATCTTCGATCCGGTTATCATCAGCTTCGTGTTCAAGAAGATGACATTCCTAAGACTGCTTTTCGAACAAGGTATGGTCATTACGAGTTCATGGTTATGCATTTCGGGTTAACCAATGCACCCGCAGTTTTCATGGATCTTATGAATCGTGTGTGCAAACCGTACCTTTATAAATTCGTGATTGTCTTCATTGACGATATCTTAATCTATTCCAAGACTAAAGCCGACCATGAAGAACATCTTAGATTGGTTTTGGATCTCTTAAAGAAAGAACAACTTTATGCCAAATTCTCCAAATGTGAATTTTGGCTAAAGGAAGTTCAATTTCTTGGTCATATTGTCAATGACAAAGGAATTCATGTTGATCCTGCTAAGATTGAAACGATTAAGAATTGGAATGCCCCGAAGACTCCTACCGAAGTTCGTTCATTTCTTGGTCTTGCGGGTTATTATCGTCGTTTCATCTCAAACTTCTCAAAGATTGCTGTCCCTCTTACCGCCTTGACCCATAAGGGTAAAGCTTATGAATGGGGACCGAAACAAGAAGAAGCTTTCCAAACTCTTAAGCATAAGTTGTGCAATGCTCCAATTTTGACTCTCCCCGATGGAAATGATGATTTAGTTGTCTATTGCGATGCTTCTAGCCAAGGTCTTGGTTGTGTCCTCATGCAACGAGGAAAAGTAATCGCTTATGCATCAAGGCAACTCAAAATTCATGAGAAAAATTATATGACGCACGATCTCGAGTTGGGTGCGGTCGTATTCGCGTAAAAGATTTGGAGACATTACCTATATGGCACGAAATGTGTGATATTCACCGACCACAAAAGTCTTCAACATATCTACAACCAAAAAGAACTCAATATGAGGCAACGACGTTGGGTCGAACTCCTTAACGACTATGACTGCGAAATTCGTTACCATCCCGGCAAAGCGAATGTAGTAGCCGATGCTTTGAGTCGAAAGGACCATGTTATGCTTCATTGTGCCCGTATTCGAACCGATATTCAAACCCGTATCTTAGAAGCTCAACACGTCTCGGTAACCGAGGGCAACATGTATGAAGAAATGTCATGTGGTGTTGAACTCCTTCTTGAATCAAAGCCCAATGGCTTACTCTACTACTTGAACCGTATTTGGATTCCCGATCGCGACGATCTCCGTACATTTCTCATGAACGAGGCTCATAAGAGTCGTTATTCTATTCATCCTGGTGCGGATAAAATGTACCAAGATCTTCGCCAACTTTATTGGTGGCCCGGTATGAAGAAAGACATTGCTCTTTATGTGGCCAAATGCTTAACCTGTTCCAAAGTCAAAGCCGAACATCAACGTCCATCTGGTTTACTTGAACAACCAGAAATTCCCATGTGGAAATGGGAGAATCTAGCTATGGATTTCATTACCAAGCTCCCTCGCACCTCGAATGGTTATGATAGTATTTGGGTGATCATTGATCGACTCACCAAATCTGCCCACTTCTTGCCTATACGTGAAGACTTCAAAGTGGAGAAACTAGCCCGAATTTACATTGATGAAATTGTGAGCCGTCATGGTGTTCCCTTGAACATAATATCCGATAGAGATGCTCGGTTCACTTCTCGATTTTGGCAATATCTCCAAAAGGCTCTTGGTACTCGATTGGATTTGAGCACGGCTTATCATCCGTAAACGGATGGTCAAACCGAGCGAACAATCCAAACTCTTGAAGACATGCTGAGAGCTTGTGTAATCGATTTTGGTTGCAATTGGGATTCACATTTATCCCTTATTGAGTTTTCTTACAACAATAGCTACCACACAAGTATCAACATGGCTCCATTCGAAGCTCTCTATGGTCGCAAGTGTCATTCTCCTATCTGTTGGAGTGAGATTGGTGAAGCACAAATCACCGGTCCCGAGTTAATTCAAGAAACATCCGACAAGATCATTCAAATCCGTGACAATATTCGAGTAGCGAGGAGTCGGCAAAAGAGTTATGCCGACAAACGTCGAAAACCCTTGGAATTCCAAGTCGGTGACCTTGTTCTTCTAAAGGTGTCTCCATGGAAGGGTGTGGTCCGTTTTGGAAAGAAAGGCAAGTTAGCACCTCGTTATGTTGGTCCATTCAAAATCCTTGAAAGGATTAGGAAAGTGGCTTACAAGCTCGAGTTACCTCCATCTCTTGGCAATGTACATCCTACATTTCATATATCTAATCTAAAGAAGTGTCTCGCCGATGAAAATCTCCATATACCGCTCGACGACGTGCGCATTGATGAAACGATGCACTTCGTTGAGAAGCCGGTGGAAATTATGGATCGTGAAGTCAAGCAGCTCAAGCGAAGTCGCATTCCTATCGTTAAAGTTCGTTGGGAATCTAAGCGTGGTCCTGAGTTCACTTGGGAACGAGAAGACCAAATGAAGTTCAAGTACCCTCATCTTTTTACTAATACTGTTGTAACCTCTAGCTAAATTTCGGGACAAAATTCTCTCAACATGGGGAGACTGTAACATCTCGGAATTTAGTATTAATATTTCAATTTAATGTAATGCAATTTCAAATTCAATGTTCGTGCACTGCCTTATTATTTTGCTTATCTTAAACGAAATGCAATGATTCAATACAAATTTACAACTTTTGCTCGATTATATACACTTAAACGCTATACAAGTAACTATTTATTTCAAACTTATCAAACCTGAAAAGTCAAGGACTAAAGTTGAAAAATATTAAGGAACCCTAGTATAGCACGGTCGTGCTTCGTCCTGGAACAGTCGCGCCAAGTGCCTCGGCACGATCGCGCGACTGGTCCTGGATTGATCGCGCCCGGTGCCTAAGCACGGTCGCGCCTCTATTGGGCACAGTCGTGCCTGCGTAACTGTCAAAACGTAAATACACTTTTAATCACCGATCGTCGAGAATCCGTAACCGTTCCTTCGTTTCATTCCGATTGTGAGAGTAATACCATTTTCAAATTACACAAACGCCTCAGTTACATTCCATCAAACTCGAAGAAAAACTCTCTCAAGCATTCCAAAAAGCTAGAATCCGCTTTTCGATCCGAATCCCTTCAATCCAACAGCAGAGTCACACTACTCGATCCTCCCTGGAGCTACTGATCCTTTGTAGTCGCCGGAATCATATCAGAAGACGCCGGAAGCCTTTCTCACCGACGTCGGAATTCCGTTCTACCGTGCTCCATCAATTCGATACGCTCCAAGGTAACTATAATCGTTTCCTCAGTCGACTCAGTCTCTTTATCAAAAGCCCCTTATCAATTTGGGCTTACAATATGTAAATCATCCCGAATCAGAACTCAAATTTTATTCAAAAATGGTTTAATCGAATCCGATCCTAATCATGTTTTCAATACAATTAAAACATCTCAGAATACTCGCAATAACTATATAAGTAAAAACCCTATCAATTCCAACATCTACAATACAAGATTTCGTCAATTCATGTCTGATTTGGAAGAGACACGGTCGCGCTAATCATCTAGCGCGGTCGTGTCTCATGTAGCGCGGTCGTGTCGAATAGCGGCGCGGTCGTGTCCTCCTGTCCAGACCTTGTCATGCCCTCAGGGCTAGTCTCTGTTGTGTCTAAAGATCATAGACACGACCGTGTCGGGCCAAGGCACGGTCGTGCCTGTTGACTTGTCTAGATTGTGCCCTCTGTTGATCAACCCGGTCGCGCCCCGACTAGCGCGGTCGCGCCCGTGGCTTGAGCACGATCGTGCCCTTCCGAGGCACGGTCGTGTGTGTGACTCAGAAACTTTTACAAAATTATAATTTTATATTTTTCAATCAATAAATGTCCCAAATTTTATAAAAATATGTTTCCTGTATTTGAAGAGATAAATAGTATTTAAAAGTTTATTTAAAAATTTATGAAAATTAAATTCATATTTACTATCTTACACTTAAAAGATATTTTAAATAAATAAGTTACAAAATTTATAAATAAATAAGATAATGATTATTTATTTAATTTACATTTTAAATCAAAATCAGTTATTCATTTATACTTAATTACAATTAATATTTACATATTTATTCAATTCAAACCTAATTAAATAGTTTCAAAAATATTTTACTTCAAACTCTATATATTTTATTCAATACTTTTTAAATACAAATCAATAGTTTTATACACAAATTCAACTTTCATCTTAGACTTAAACCTTATGCACTATTTGATACAACATACATTACTCTTTAGGTTGATTTGTGCACTCGAGGATCTTTATTTTCTATCAATTATCCTTGTTCGCTACACCTCCTTATCAAGTGAGTATTCACAACCCCTTTTTACTCTTTTACACTTTTGGGGTGGAACATGAACTCTATACACATTACACATTACACATTTACATTTACACAAACAACACAAGTACAAAAATCCTATTTACATACATGTGTGCAAAATTTGAGCTTTGTGCCCGAGTGCTAGGTGTGCTAACCTTTGTATGCTCTTATGTGCAATCATTAACTATACAAGCCGACGGTTTTCAATGATAGATCTATTGAGTCTGACAAACCCACCCATGGTACGCGGTGATTGAAACCGACAACACATTTGTTTTGCATGCTAGTTACAAGGTTTGATTGTACATTTGGTTACACAATAACTGCTCCCCATAAATGCCTTATTTTATCATGTTTTGTAAAGGATTTGTTTTCAACTATATGCTATCTATATACAACTGTGTTATACTCACCAACTTTTTAGTTGACTTTATTTTATTCATGTTTCAGGCCCCAATATGTGAGATTGATTCAAGACGTGTTCAACATAGGATTTGGACTTAGCAATTTAAATCAAGAACTTTATGAACTATTTTATGTATCTTGTTTGAATTTGGTTTTGTACTTGGATTATTTGAAATGCAAATTTGACTTTAATATATTTCAATTTAGTCAACCATGTGCTATGAATAGTCTACATGTCCCGCCTCGATGATTCCGCCATCGGTCGGGGTGTGACAGCGGGTATCCCTAGAGAAGTAGAAGTTAGTCTTGCATGGCGACAAGTCACTAAGGCCGTGAGCACTGCTTCAACCTCCACGTCAACTTCCACCAAGCTATATCAAAGGATGGGGAGGCGGCCACGTGTAACAAGTCAAGTAACTACTGCTACTATCATAGAGGAGGTTCCTGTGATAGTATCCCTCCCACTACTACCTGTCCAGGTGACGGTGACGACTCCAATCCTCACTGAGTCGGTCACTATCACCCTAACCACCATTGCAACATCTACCATACCAACTTCCATCCCAACCACTATTCTAACTACCACCCTTCAACCAATTAATGAACCCTTTTTCATATGGTGATTTCAACCATGGGTTCGACTTTGATGACATCTTCACTTTTCCCACTCATACAGCCGGAGCCTCAACATCTAGGGATCCAGATCCACGGGATGCAAGGATTGCTACCCTGGAGTCTCAAGTTGCTGGTTTACTAGAGACGGTAGGAAATCAGGGGAGCAGTCTGACAAGCAACAAGGTCAGATTAACTTTTTGGTTGATGATGTAACGGCTTTGAAAAAGGAAAGGGCGGTTGATGAGTTGCATCATAAAGAGCATGATATGATGGTCAAATTGGTCTGTGGTATGACCAAAACTCTTGATGCTCAGGGGGAGAAGATTAAGGAGTTGTTGAAGGATAAGGAGAAACCGACAAAGCCAAGTAGTGATGAGGCTTGTCACCTAGATGATCTGTCTAAGGGTGACGACCAGGACAAGGATCCTGAAGCCGGTCCCAGTGGAAGTGAGCATCAATCGTTAGCATGGGCGATTGTTCCTTATTCTGCCATGCCTATGGCTGAGGGGGAGTCAACTCAACATGAAGGCGGTGATGCTTCTAGTAGTGGAGGTGATAAATGAAAGTCTACGGCTGAGGTGCTATACGACCTATCTGATGAAGTCATTCTACTGATTGAGTCAGACTATTCCAAAGAAGCTCAGATCAATTCCCTCAGCAATATGGAGGAAGGAGAGATCGAGTCTGATAATGAATGGGATGTAGAAGATGAGGATGTTATGGTAGAGTTTCCCAAAGGGGACGATGAAGGAGTTTACGAGCTTGAGGATGGAGAGATATTTGAAGCTCTAGCCTTTGAAGCTGATTTTAACACAGGTTCATTCGAGCTCGAAAGTACTGCTGAGGCTTCGACTGGAGCATCTCCCACCGTTCCAAAACCTGTTGATCCAGAGCCGTGGAAAAGTAAATATCCGCCTGGTTGGTTTACAAAGGATCAAGCTCCTGTCTGGTAGAAGACATCCATCATAGACAAACATGGAGCTACGGGTATGATCTTGTCTGTCAGGTTCGACGATAACACGAAGTTGTTCGCTATTAAACGGGCTGGTGGGGTTCAATACTTGAAACCTACCAGTGAAGCGTTCAGCTCCCTACCGAAGTATGATCTGGTGAACCTTGCAAACCGATAGCTGCTTGGTGATTCTCATCACGCGGTGGCAATGGGTTTGTGGAAGACAATACAAAGAGTGGGAAGATCAGGGAACTTTGAAGTCATCAAGCCTCAGATGCCCAAGAAAGTCCAGGATAAAAGTATTAAACATCCTGTGACAAACCGTAGTCTAAAGAAGCTGGTTTACAAGCCAGTGCTGTGTGAAACCAAGATTCCCCTGAGAAAGTTATCTTAGGATATCCTTGGTAACATATGGTACTGGTACGTGGACCCAAAGACGGGCGAGGCAGTGGTGATTGGAAGAGTAAGGTCCGCAGGTGGAAGTTTGAATCCAAAGGAACTTATCAGAGTTTTTGATGAAATCACTTTCATCAATTTCTCTGTGAAAGATCTGATGGTCCTAAATGAAAGATACTGCATCTACAAGGACGAATGGACAAAGCTTCAAGCATCTAGATACGACAAGTTGGTCAAGTTTTGTCTAGACTACAAGCTGAATATGGAAGCTAAAGCTGGTGGAGTTTGAAGACCGAAGACAATCGAGAGTTGTTGTCAAGGGGGAGTTTGTTGAAGCACTTTTGTGTGACAGACACTCTGAATGTTGCCTTAGCTTATGTACTTGTTTTTATGTATTTGTACTTGTATTTAAGTATCTGTATGTATTGATTATCGAGTTGTAATCACATATGTATGTACTTAGTCTTGTTTGTTTCTGTTAAGTGTAAGTGCGCAGGATGTATATCCTGCGTACTTTGCAAGTACGCAAGAACAAAGTCTGAGTACTTGCTAAGTACGCATGAGTTAAACCCTGCGCACTTGCTAAATGCGCAGGCAACATGTCTAGTATATATAGCTGTTAGTGACAGAATGTATGTACGCACTCATTCTCTCTGTAACCGGTTGTGATTATCAATAGACGAAGTTTGAAAGTATCTTGTGTCTTTGTTGTCGGTTTACTTTGTGTTGATTGATACTCCACCTAGTCATGGGCATTCCGCACCCGGTTCGACCAGGAACACACTTGCACGTGACGATCCGAGACACCCGAGGGAGTTACACGCGCCTTGTAGTTGATCGAAAAGATCGTCTATTCAAGGCAGTGGGTACTTGTTCTTTACGGTTTTTTTTGTTCAACTCACGGTAGTCGATGCACATGCGCATGCAACCATCTTTCTCCTTTACAACTAATACCATAGTGCCCCATGGTGAGATTCTCGGTCTGATAAATCCTTTCTCTGTCAATTCTTCAAGTTGAGACATTAACTCTTTCATTTCTGACGGAGCCAATCGGTAAGGTGCTTTGGCAACGGGCTGAGCTCCTAGTAGTAAGTCAACCTCAAATTATATTTCCCGGTCGGGCAGCAAGCCATGTAGGTCCCCTGGGAACACTTCTGGAAAGTTGCACACTACGGGTACGTCTTTGAGTTCTTTCGTTTTCTTTCTATCTTCAATAACATATGTTTGGTAAGCTTCGCAACTGCACCTTATGTAACTTTCGGCCTTGATCTTCAAGATGACGTTCGACATTGTGCAATTCTAATCACCATACACCGTAATCTGACTGTCGTGGCCTTGAGATGTATCATCTTTCTCTTACACACGATTTGTGCTTCGTTGGCAGCTAACCAATCCATGCCCAACACTATGTCAAATCCTCCTAAGGTTATTAGGTACAATCTAGAAAGAAACTTATGGCCCTCTATTTCAATCATGCAATCGTCAGTCATTCAGATGACTACTGAGTTCCTACCAACATCAGTTTTACGCTAAAGGCCCTTATGAGGTTAGGGATAGTGCAGTTTAGTTTGTGACTGAATGTGGTGGATATAAAGCTTTTGCTAGCACTAGAATCAAATAATATAGTAGCAGTTTCATCGTTAACCAGGAACGTACCAGACACGACGTCAGGGTTTCCTCTGCGTTCCTCCTTAGTTAAAGCGTAGGCTCGAGTCCTAGCCTTTGGTTGCTCCTTTTCCCCTTCCTTTCCTTTCCCCGAACCAGATTGTCCGGTTTTCCTACAATCCTTAGTTGCATGCCCATATGAACCATAGTTCTGGCACTTGATGGTGCTCCTACAGTCCTTGGAGTAGTGTCCAGGCTTCCCACATTTATAGCACATGGTTGAGCCAGCCCGACACTCACCGCGGTGTAGTTTCCCAAATTTTGCGCACGTTTCATACTCATCTGTCCTTGGCTTCTTAACTTCAGTTGTTGCATAGTTCCCCTTTTCATTCCCCGTTGACGGTTTCTCCCATTTCCTTTTTGATGCTTCTGGAGCTGGGTCCTCATTGATGGACACGGTCGATCTCATTTTCCACATGGTCGATCTCGTTCCGTGGACAGAACTTCTGAATCATTTTTTATTTCGGGTCTTCCCAAGTCATTCTCCGGAGTGCATTTGGCGACTTAGTTCTCTGGATGTTTCTCCACCAACTTAGTGCTTCGTTGGTGAAAGAGTGAGCAACATACTTAACAGCTTGATCAGGTCGGCACTCGCTTATGTTAATTACCCCATTCATTCTCTCGGTCCTTTCGAATGTGTCCACGGAATCCTTTTTCCCATCAAACTTTGGCGGAACGCAGTACTTGAAGCCTTTATAGGTGCATCCTTTCGTAGCCAGTCCCATGTTCACTTCATCCTCGTCGCTATCATAAACTTTTTCCTCATGGTTCTCTTCCTTGTTTTTCTTCCGTGCCTCAGATAACAGATCAAGCAATACATCTTTCTGAGTCAGTACCACCTCCCAGGCGATAGCATCTCTAACTTCGGGTTCGATTCGTAGTGACCCTTCATTGCCATCTCCAGGTGGGGTCACATTAGTTTCATGCACACTTTCAGTGTGTTCCACGTGTACACTTTCTTCTTCTTCCTGTCTCTGATTCAATGGTGGTCTTCCAAATCGGACAGTACGACCGCATCGGCGTCCAGTTCTTCTTCTACCAGCCATAGTTGTCTAGTTTTACTGATAAGTAAGGGTATACATCAATGCCATTCCTTTAGATCATAGATTAAAAGCATAATAATTTTAAAAAGATAAGTAAGCATGACGCAACCATTTCCCATATGAGCAGTCTATGGTGTTTAGATCATTTCTGATGTACTATCATTTCCTCTTTTCTCAAGTTAACTTTGAAATTTTCTCCATTTTCTATTTTTTTGGTTTTTGTAAAATATTTTAAAGACTAAAAGAACTATACAGAAAATTTAAAAGAATTAAAAGTTTAACTTCCATGAATTGAAATGATTTAAGAAAACTTAGTTTTCACTCAGGATTGAACATTCCTATCAAGTTGACAAGATGCTCAAAACGGGATCGATCAAATGCCTTTGTGAAAAGGTCAGCAAGATTGTCATCCGTGTGAACCTTTACAAGTTCAATTAAATGCTTTTCAGCATAGTCACGGATGAAATGATGGCGAATCTCTATATGTTTAGTTTTGGAATGTTTCACCGGGTTATTTGTGATAGACATGGTGGCATTGTTGTCAATGAATAGAGGAGTTCCAGTGAAGTTTAAGCCGTAGTCTCTCAACTGCTGCTGAATCCACAGTATCTGAGAACAACCGCTCGCTGCAGCAATGTATTCTGCTTCACAAGTTGAAACAGAAACCGTTGACTGCTTCTTGCACTGCCAAGAGACCAGTCTGTCTCCTAAGAATTGACATCCACCAGAAGTTGACTTTTTGTCAAGGTTACAACCGCCATAATCTGAATCAGTGTAGGCTTTGAAGTCGAATGACTGCTGGTTAGAGTACCAAAGACCTAATCGGGGTTTCCCTTTCAGATATCTGAAAATTCTCTTCACAGCTATCATATGTGACTCCTTCGGTTGAGACTGAAACCTTTAGCACAAACATACAGCAAACATTATATCGGGTCTTGAAGCTGTGAGATACATAAGTGATCCGATCATCCCACGGTACAACCTGCTGTCCACATCCTTTCCATCTCTGTCGGGATACAAACCATGATTGACTGGGATTGGTGTGCCATAAGTAGTGCTATCACTCATCTTGTATTTTGACAAGATGTCCTGCACGTACTTAGTTTGATGTAGATAAATTCCATTCTCTCTTTGACTGACTTGTAGACCTAGAAAGAATGACAGTTCACCCATATTGCTCATTTCAAACTTGGACTTCATCACCTTCTCGAATTCCCTACACATCCCTTCATTGGTCGACCCAAAGATAATGTCGTCGACATATACTTGCACAAGAAGAATGTCACCTCCTGCTTTCCGTATGAAGAGAGTCGAGTCAATCTGTCCACGGTCAAAACCATTAGACAGTAAATGCTTAGATAATGTCTCATACCATGCCCGCGGTGCTTGATGAAGACCATAAAGTGCTTTGTCGAGTTTGTACACTTTATTGATATTATGCGGATCTTCAAAACCGGGAGGTTGAGTGACATAGACTTCTTCATGCACCTTACCATAAAGGAAAGCACTCTTCACATCAAGTTGATAGACCTTGAAGCCGACATATGTGGCATAAGCCAAGAACAGTCGAATGGCCTCAATTCTAGCAACTGGGGCATATACCTCATTGTAATCCAAGCCCTCTTGTTGATAAAAACCCTGAACAACCAATCTTGCTTTGTTCTTCACAACAACATGACGATCGTCCGTCTTGCATTTGAACACCCATCTGGTACCAATTGGCTGAAAGCCTTTTGGCAAGTCAACTAAATCCCACACGTGCAACTTTTGGAATTGAGATAGTTCATCTTGCATCGCCACAATCCAGCAGTTGTCAGTGAGAGCCTCCTTCACATTCTTCAGCTCTAACTGGGACACAAATGCAGCATGCAGACATGTTTCCATGACACCAGTGTTAAATATCTCTGTGTAAAGACTGGTGTTCTCAGTGATGGTTCTATGATGAGTCTGAACACCGGTATAAGGATCACCAATAATGTTGTCGATTGGATGATTCCTATGCACCCTCGTCTCCGGTACAATCGGTTCTTGAATTTCTGGATCTAGATTCGTGCTTAACTCCCCCATTTCCTGTGTTCCAGAGGAAGAAGATTCAATATTAATTGGATCAGCTGGAGCTTCATTTCCTATAATTGTTTTAGGATTGGCTTGAGCGTCATTTCCAAAAACATGAACACCTTCACTGTTATCACTGTCATGAGTTCCAGATGCAGATGCAGCATTGGAATCAGGAGTTATAATTGGTACAGTAGCACGAGTAGAAAAACTGGAGTCATTGTCGCCACGCAATAAATCATAGACATTTGCTGCGTCTTCATCAGATAAGTCAGGAAGATTGAAAGACTTGAATAGTGCATCATAATCAAAACCCCAAGCTGGACCTTTTGGTTTCGGTGGAATGCTGTGTTTACTGCAATCCACTTCAAACCATTCCTCGACAGTACGAGTTCCTATATTGTACACTCTCTTGCAAGGCGAGTTGGCAACGTATCCTAAGAAGATGCCTTCCACCGCTTTTGCATGAAACTTAGACTTGCGGTCTTTGTACTGTAGCAACAAGGAACAAGGACTACCGAAAGGAACTAGGTAATCAAGATTGGGAAGTCGATTGTTGATCAACTCGTAGCAAGTTTTGTTGTGCCTCTTCACAACCAGAACCCTGTTTAAGACGTGACAAGTTGTATTAACGGCTTCTGCCCAGAAAGTGACAGGAAGCTTTGCATCTGACAGCATAGTCCTTGCAGTCTCAATCAGTGTTCTGTTCTTCCTTTCAGCAACTCCATTCTGCTGAGGCGTGTACGGCGCGCTGAATTCGTGACGGATCCCTTTCTTGAGACAGAAAAGCTCCATCAAGTTATTCTTGAACTCAGTTCCGTTGTCACTCCTAATTCTTCTCACTTTCATCTTGCAAAGAGATTCCAAGCTCAGGATCAAGTATTGAAGAATATCAGCAGTCTCGTTTTTAGTACCTAAAAAATGACCCCAAGAAAAACGTGAGTAATCATCAGTTACAACCAGACAGAATGACTTACCTCTAATACTCCTGATACTTATGGGGCCAAACAGATCAATGTGTAATAGCTCCAAAGGGGTATCGATAGAGTTTTGGAGCTTGGGCTTGTGAGACTTCCGTTGCTGTTTGCCCTTTTTACAAGGCATACAGTCATCTGCAACGGTAAACCTCAGCTTAGGAACCCCGGTTACCAAACCGTTTCGGACAAGATGATTCATTTTACGATAAGAAATATGTCCGAGTTTCCTATGCCACAAGATGGAGTCAAGTTCTGTCGCTTTGGTAAGCAAACAAGTAGGAACTGATGAGGTGGTTGTTTCCACGCTCATATCGATCTGATAGGTGTCGTTTGTTCTTGGCGCTCTCATCAGAATCCAGTCTTCGGGAACCTCAAAACCAGGTTTGAGAATCAGGCATTCAGATTTGTCAAACATCACCGAGTACTCCTTGTCACACATTTGGGAGACACTCAACAGGTTATGCTTCAGCTGCTCGCAGAAGTTGACATTGTCAAAGCTGACACAACCGTTTGAAACCACGCCTTGACACGTGATACTGCCGCCTTTTTCTCCGGCAAAGGCTACATAGCCGCCTCTGAATGGTTTAACGTCTTGAAGCAAGGCCATGTTTCCTGTCATGTGCCGGGAGCATCCACTATCTACATACCAACGGTTAGAGATAGTACCCTTCGGACGTCCATGCACGAGTAACAAAAGAATTAGTTAGTTTTGGAGACCCAAGCCATTGTGGTCTTGGGTCGTCCATCCTTCTCAAAATAAACTACTTCTTTCAACTCACAGTCATGATGACTGTTTGAAATTGGTGAATCTTTGGATGAATTTGGAACAGGAGATTGAGAACTTTTAACTTTCTTATTCCAGGATCTCTTTTGATTCTTAACCAGAACAGTAGACTTTGGCTCAACCACAGCCGGTGAACTTGTGGAAGCTTCACTTGATTGAGTCTTAGTCAGCTGTTTCAGTTTTCTCAACCTCTTATTCCTTCTTCTTCTTTGTGGCTTAGAGAGTCTAGCCACAGATTTCTCACCAGTGTGTGTACTACCAGATGTAGACACACGAGGTACAGCAGGTTGCTTTACCTTTCTTGCAACAGATGGTTTGACCTCAGACTTAATCTTAGGTTTTCCCATAGGTTGTACTGGTGGTTTCACCACATTCTGCTTTGGACTTTTGGGAGATGGTTTCACTGGTGGCGACCTGGGGATAACAGCAGGCTGTGAAACAACATGTTGTTTCCTTTGGTTCTTAGAAGGACAGTTCACAACAATGTGCCCAACCAAGCCACAGTGAAAACAGTTCCTCTTGTCTACATAAGTTCTCTTGTAAGGCTCATTAAATCTGGCCTTAGAAAACTCTCCATTATGAGCAGGAGGAGTTGGTTTATGAACAGAAATCTGACCTTTTTCAGTTTTGTTTTTGGGGGTATAATACTTTTGCAAATTCTCTTTGTAACCAAGCCCATAATGAGCTGAAAAAGCCTCTTTCTTAACTTGGTTAATATTTTTATAACCACCGTAAAGCATTACCTTAAGTTTATCATTTGTTTCAATGATATCAGGTTCAGTTAAAATGCAGTTATCACTATTAGTGATAATGTTTTTGTGGACTTTTTATTCAGTCAACAACTCCTCAGAGACTACTCCTTCAGGGCAAGTGTCAACCGACCCATCTTCAGAAGCAGTAACATACTCCTCACTAGATGTAGAGTTAGCCTTACTTGAGGATTCATCCTTTTTAGGGGAATCATCCTTATCAGAGGACTCATCTAGACAGGTGAGATCAATGTCTATCAAGCTATTGACAAACTTCCCACTTATTGGTGGAGGAATGGCATTGGTACCAAGACCTATACCCTTCATTTTCCTCACTACTTATTCGTAGTGCTCCACCACAAAGCGAGAGTTTTTCAACTTCTCATTTGTACATTTTAACTGCAGGATCTCATTTTGCAGTTTGTTGATTTCATTGTTCCGTTTTTCTAACTCCCTATACGCAATATCCAAGTGAACTTGTTGCTCACTTATTTGTAAAGAATATTCACATTTTTCCTTTTTTAACGTTTCAACACACTCTTTAAAACGTTTTTCGTTTGCTTTGTAATTATGAGCTGCCATAGTTAGGGGTTCGAGTTTGTCTTGGAGCTTAGAAATTTCATGCTTTAGCTCTAGACACTTAGAACAAGAAATAACAAAGAAAGGGTTAGAATCTACCTCAGATGATGAACTCTGTGCTTCACCAATGGCCATGAGAGCAACGGCAGTGGTAGACTCCTTTTCAACAGCTACAAAAGCTTCCTTCTCCTCAGCTTCTTTTCTCTCAGCCTCCATCAGCTCCATGATCTCAGCCATGAGACCAACCTGTGTTTGAGCAATGATGGCGTCCTCTAGATGAACACCCCAATCAAAGTTTTCGTCATTCTGAGCTACCAGTGCATTTGACGAACCACCTTGGTGTTGATTGTGGTGGCTAGTGTTGTTGTGGCCGTGGCTGTTTCCCTGGCTAGATCTGGTGAAACCAGAGGCCGGTGCTCGGTCTTTTTGACACTCACGAGCAAAGTGTCCATAGTTCAGACACTTGTAGCATTTGGCCTTGGATTTATCAAATCCAACCTTGGCATTAGAATGTCCACCAATGAACTTTCTTCCTGTTCTGTTCAGGAAACGCTTGGCCCTCCTCAAAAGCATGGCCATATTCCATTGAATATCCATGTCCTCAATATCATCAGGATCCACTTGGTTAAAGTCTTCTTCAATAGTTTCGGGATCCGTTAGCTTGCCGCCTATGAAATTCTCATACGCAAGCATACATGATGAAAACAATGCTACGTGATCTTCAGCTATTTTGGCTATTGCAGAATGGTTAGCTGAAGACGTAGCTGGAGGATTTCTTGAGGTGTGTTGATGATTGGTTCCCAACCCTGATCCGGATGCATAACAAGCATGACCACCACACCCATTTGAGTGGTCTTCTTCATTAGAGTGTCCAGTAAAGAGGGCAATTCCAGAGCCCGATGATTTTGAAGTGGAAGTCGTCCCATGATACATAGAAGGGTCCTGTATCTGAGGTCTTCCCGAGCTCTCCTTCTTCATAAGATTCATGTTATGAGCTTGAATCTTACCAATAGCCTCATCTACTGTTAACTCATAGAATTTAGTATTTTCCCTCATCAGGGTTGTATACATCTCAAACTTTGGTGGCAAAGCATCAAGAAATTTTTCCACCAGTTCTTCATCGGGATATTTCAGTTCAAAAGCTTTCAACTCCGTTTGTAGATGATAGAATCTAGAGATGAGATCATCTAACGATTCATTTTCCATGAAATTGAAGCATTCATACTGCTTCCGGAGAAGATCCCGCTTACTCTTCTTAATGTCACTGTTCCCCTCAAATCTTTTCTGAAGTGCTTTCCAAAGATCCTTGGAGGTGTCATAGCCTCGGAAACTGTGAAACAATTCCCGAGTTAAAGACATAGTGATTGAGCCAAGAGCCTTCTTTTCTCGATCATAAGCTTTCTTTTGTTCTTCATCAAGCTTGGAGATGGGCTTTGGCACCTCTTCATCAAGATAGATGTGTGTGGGATGCTTATATCCCTCAAGGATTGGTATCCATAATGATGAGTCGGTGTATGAAATGTAGTGCTCAAAACGCGCCTTCCAATTCGAATAATCGTTTACATTTAATAGTTTAGGCGGTTTCTGAGGTGTACCGATCTCATTATCATAATTTAACATGTTTCCAAGATTCTGAAGCTTCGACATAGTGAATTACTTGGTCAAAAAATCAGAAAAGTCAGACACTGTTGCGCACTTGGTTTTGGCCTTGCGCACTTGAGAAATGGTCTTGCGTAGTTAAGATTTGCTCTTACGTACTTGATAAGTACGCAGGAGGAAATATTAAGTACGCAGGATATAACATAAGTTCGCACAAGTTCAGTCTTGCGTACTTGTAAGTACGCAGGAGATAACTCTTGCGTAGTTAGTAAGTACGCAGAAAACTGTAGTTTTTACCAAAAATGGTAAGTACGCAGGACACCTTTTCAGCTACTCTCACTAAACTTTTCCGGTCACCTGAAACTCGCCGGAGATAGTGAAAAATAGGCTGATGATCAATGCAATCGAGCCAAAGGATCAGAAACAAGTTTCTAACCAAACTTTGATGCTCAAAACACACAAATACACAACAAAAATCGGTTTTTGAGAGATTTTTGCTTCTAAAAAAGTGCTCAAGAGCTACCCCTTTTTATCACAAAAATCAACAAAAATACCTCTTTTTGCTCGTAAAACTCAGTAAAACGTCTCCAAACTCCCTTACAACACTCGAATTCAAGAGCAGTGCTCTGATACCACTTGTAGGTCCATTCGTGTGTGTCGGATCGTCACATGCAAGTGGTCTACTAGTCAAACCGGGTTGCGGAATACCCGTGACTAGGTGGAGAGTCTTACTAAACAAAGTAAACCAAACACGAGAGTCACAATAAACGTTCTTTGTATTATAAACACTCGACGGTTACAGAGAGAATACAAGCTGCGTACTTAGCAAAACTGAGTTCGTCTAAACAAATAGTTCTGCGTACTTATCCTCTGTCAACCTATCCTATTTATACAAACCTGATGCCTGCGCACTTAGCAAGTGCGCAGGACCAAATGCTCTTGCGTACTTAACAAGTACACATGGGTCTTCCTGCGTACTTGGTAAGTACGCAGGAGCTTTCTCCTGCGCACATACAAGTGCGCAAAACACTTGGAAGAAATGCAACAAACATTATGTAAAAGTAAATACAACTCGATAAACTATTACATAACAGCTCTTACATACAAAGACAAAATACGGACATTAGACATACAAACTAAGACTCTATCCGGAGTGTTGTCACAGGAAAGTGCATCAACAAAAATCATATTGGCATTCTTAACACTTAATCATTTGTTGTATACACTTCAGCCCCAAAACACTTAAAGCGATTTGCACATAACATATAGGGGCACATAGAACTCAACTGATGAGCAGTTCCCGAAGGATACTTAGGAGCTCTGAGTTAGGTGGGTGTTAACAGATCTGTCAATGGTCACGAATGGAACAAGGTTATAACCTACATGTTTCATCCGAAATCTAGCTGTCCGAAATCTTTTTCGACCGAAATCTCCTTCGGTCGAAATCTTTCTCGACCGAAAACTATTTAGTTAGAAATATCTTTTACTAGGTAATCTTTTCGCTCGAACTCTTTGGTCCGAGAACTTTTTCGTTCGAGAACATCTGTTCGATATCGTGTACGCCGAAAATATTTTTCGCACGAAAATAGTTTTCGGACCATTCATCCGACTTTCCGGACGATTAATCGGGCCTTGATTGAATTCTTCATTTTTGATCCAATTTCAAATCTTTTTACGTTTAAAACTTATATCTAGCTTTCATGAAGCTAAATACATAGTTTTTATGCAAATTCACACGTAAAAATCTCGACTTTTGATTCAAAACCCGCATGAACCCTAAAACCCATTTCTTAACTAAAAGCTTAGATTCGAGCATGGTGGTTACCCGTTTTCGTTCCCTCTTCATTGCTAAACGTTCCTGAGATAGAGAGTGATGATTCCCGAGCTTTTGAGCCGCTTCCTTTTCTTTCTCTCTCTAGACCCGGTTCTCTCTCTCTAGCCATGCGTAAATGAGGGGAATGAGGGAGAGGCTGAGGTGAGGGTGCTGATATGAGGAGCTTTCCCTCCCGTTCTCGGCCAATGGGCTGGCCCAAGGCCTACTCGTATGCTTCTTTTTCACCCCGTGATGTTAGTCCCGATCTTTATTTCCTTTTATTTTTGTTTATTAAATTTAGGGATGTTATAACATCAAATTGTTCAATTCATTATTCAAACTAGGTCGAAATCCTAAGTGTAGCATCTTGCATATGATCTCAAACATTTGCACCTAAAACATGATGAAAACAATGTCAACTAAAAATAGTTGGTGAGCATACATAGGTTTTGACTCTACAAATAGTTTCAAATTGTTGTGTACAATTCACATGTAACATGGTATAAATACGCAATTATGGAGAACCACTATAGTAAACCGGTGCATAATCAAACCTTGTGACATTTTAGGCATAACACTCAATGTTACCCTTGTGTTTGTCGGTAAACAATCACCCTACCTGGGTGGATATGTCAAATGCAATAGATTTATCATTGTTACCGTTGGCTTGTATGGAGTTAATGATTGTACTTGTTATAAATGTAGTTTAGCTCATAGTGTTCAAAGCATAAGGCACAAAAATACACACATGTACACGTTGTTTGAATTGCACAAATTGCAAATAGTTCAATTTAATCATGTTTCATCCTAAAAATGTAAAAATATAAAATATGAGGCTATGTAACTCACCTTGCAATGAGTAGCTTGAAAGTCACACAAGTATGTTGTTGTTGCACAAATGTTCTAGCTAATCACAAGATTAACCTATGTCTGATGGAATATGTATATCAATAATTTGTACAAAATGAATAAGGCAACCCTAATGCGCAAAGGGATTGATGTGGGTGTCCTCATTTTAATAACAAAATAATTATTTGAGTTTCAAATAGTATTTATATAAATCTTGATAAATAATTGTATTGAAATTTTAATATGTAAAAGAATAAATAAATACATAGTTTTCTTTTGTTTGTAAATGCATAAAATAATAAATAAATAATCGAATAATAATTAGTTGAATAAATAATTAATTAACTACATAAATAATTAATTAAACCTTTTTATTTATACAGTTTGATTTTTATGAAAGATAAGGGTTAAAAATAATGATTTAAATTAATTGGAAATTAAACCAAAATTTTAAGTATAAAAATAATGTTATAATTAATTAATAATTAAACCAAAATTAATTATTAATTAAGAGTATAAAAATATGCTTTAAATGTTTTTATATAATAAAAATAAATTATATAAAAGATGTATAAATCTTTACAAAATAAATGGGTTTATAAAAAAGATCATAATTAATTTTTAATTAAAAGTAATAAGTTTGTTATGTATAAATATTTACAAAATAAATGGGTTTATAAAAAAGATCATAATTAATTTTTAATTAAAAGTAATAAGTTTGTTTTATTGATTCATATAAGAAAACAATCTAAATAAATGAATTTACAAAACTATACAAGGCAAATATTTACAAAAATAATTTCTTTTATATCTCAAAATATATTTTATAATCCAAGATTTTAATTACATAATTAGTAATGAATCATTACACGTGTTAGAAATAATAATGTTCACATATCATTCGTTAAACGTTTGTGATAATAATTATGCAAAGTTATAAATATGTATATTTGTATTTGAAAATAATAGTTATTGTAATCCCTTGAACATTTATAAAAGAATTGGTTTATAACGATGATTTATATATATATATATATATATATGTTTACACACCCAAAAGTTTATAAAAATATTTAAAATTTGTATATGTTTGGTTATAGTTAAAATATTTATTGATCTCTAAGACTTTATACAATGAATACATGGGTTTATATATATATAAGTATGTACATATATTTACATGTGTGTGAGTGGGGGAACACTTGGTTTATGTTGTGTTGAAATTTGAACTTGCTCATGGATTACATGGGCTTATACGATTAATACAATGAAATGTAAAAACACAAATGTTACACGCCAGACGTCAGTTTATAAACAGATATCCGGCAGTACAAATACTTAAGATAACGAACTATTAATATTAATTAGTAATAGTTGTCTAAGAAGTCTGTTCAGATAATTTCACTTAAGTACGCATATGGAAACGCAAAATCGCGTTAGACGCGCAAACGAGCAACCTTAATAGTATAAATACTAATAACCAGTACATTGTTACGGAAAGTATTAAAATATACTTATTATAATATTATTAGAAATTAATATCAATGATCGGAGTGCAAAATGTTGATTTCACTGAAGCATTTGGAGACGCGACTGAGGCGCGTACTGGCTATGTTGACTATTGAACGCGAAGTTTAATTAATATATATATTAAACTTGTATATTATTATAAATCTCCTAATAAATTTAGTTACGAAATACTAATTTAAATTGATAAAGACGCAACGAAAAGTCGGAAGTGCCGCGAGACAAGACGCAGTGCCAATGCGCGATACTTGCTAGGAGTGCACCCACTTAAAACCCTAAGTAAAAATACCTAGTTATAAGTGTGGCCTCCATTTGCATAACCAAACACACACACACACATATGTGTGTGAACGATAGAGAGATCAGGAGAGTGAGGTAGGTAACCGCCAGCTCTCCTGCGGCAGCCTCCCCTCCGGCGGTCGACGACGGAACCTCGCAACACACGGCAACGAGCGACAACGGTGCGGCGGCGGCGGAGCATGACAGTGCACGGGTTCCGTCGAGTGGCAGCAAGTAGGGTTGCTTTTCGGACCGATCTTGAAGTTCTAAACACAATGGTGGTGGTAGACGTTGCTGATTCGTAGCGGTGGTGAAGGTTTTTCCAACCCAAAGGTAGCAGCAGCGGCTAGGGTTCTGCCTTAGCCTTGGCTGCAGAGACGGTGGAGAAGGGTTAGCGATGGCGAAGACGGGTATTAAGGGATCTAGACTGCATCGGAGGAGGGATGAAGCCGCTGTGACGGCTGGATCGATTTTCCGGCGATGGCCGTTTTTTCGGCGAACGCTGCTCAGACTCGTTCTCCCAGCAGGCTAGGGTTTAGGACCCGACTTTCCGGTGAGTTTTCTTCTTATTACCTTATTATTCCGGTTTAAACCTTCATGCTTGTACTAATTTGTTCCATTTTCGTACTTTCCGGCTAGTCTCCGACGAGGCCAAACGACCGATCTAGTTTTGTTTGTGGTTGAGTGTCCAGATATACAATTTCGAGGTTTATATATATATATATATATATATATATATAAATATATTATTGCCTTATATATTCTTTACTAAAGAGTCTTTGCAAGTCAACACTCGGTTAGGTCTAGTGATTAACACACATTGTGTATGTATATGTATATGTATATGTATATGTATATGTATATGTATATATCCATATATTGTCACAATTATTCAAGTAGCACATATTTTTCATTAAAGTCTCGTCATGATTAATTTCAAAGGTATAATAATTGTAGAAATTTCCAATGTACATGTTAATACTCGTAATGGTTATATTTACCGAACGAATACTTGGGTTTTATAATGTCCATTTTCGTTATAAAATACCTTTTATATTTGATTCTTTTCAAAACGTCTTTAATATATCTAAATCACCTACTTTTATTAAAAATATATTTAAAGTTATAAAATCACTAAAAATCATTTTTGCGAAACACAGGTTGAGTCCTTAATTTTTAAACTAATATGACCATTTTACTTGCAACAACCGTTTAACCATATTGTTGTTTACCACAATACTCCTAATCAAGAGTATGCGTTTTTATCTATGATATTTATAACACAAGTTAGATGTAAATCTTTTATTGTTAACAAAACATTTCTATCTATTTAAATTTACCAAATGGATACCCATGTATACTTTGTTTTTTAGAACTCCCATAGACAAATATTAAATATGTATTCACATATGTATCTAAATGTATATCAATACTCAAGGATTTACTTTTCCTATCATTAGTAACTAATAACTTTTCATAAAACAACAATTTACATGCCTACATATATATACATACTCATACGACACATACACATATATATGCATGATTCCATGCTTTAACTTAAGTTTTAATGCACATCCTTTAATCTTTTCAAGATAGATGAATTTATAAAGATATCCCACTTTTAATGGTGAATAAAGTGTATGTTAACAAAATTTCAAAAGAAAGACATAAAATTAAGATTAAGTGGGTAGATTTCTCATCACTAGACAAAGCTAGGGAAGATTTCGAACTAGATGATGATATATGACTTGAATAACTTGTAGATACTTCAAAAACTCTAGTAGACTCTTGGAATCTTGGGAGCTTCACTAGATTTTTACTAAAGGGTGTTTGAAACTTGGAGCAAACTTGAAGATGAGAGTATTGTTGGTGTTGTCTGTTAGGACATAGTTTGTAATGACAAAAGCTTTGTAATAGTTTAGATCTAATGTCTTTATGTTTTTGTAATTTAAAATGTTCTAAGTGTTTATGCAAGTTATTCTAGAGGCGAACTTGTTAAGTTCGCCTAGTCTAACAGAGGCGAACTTGTTAAGTTCGCTTAAGTCTATCTGAGGCGAACTTGTTAAGTTCGCCTAATGCAGGTAAGATGTCTATAAATAGGGTTTACAGAGTCAGTAGAACAGAGGAGAACAGAGTTGAACAATTTGGTCTGATTGAGTCTATAAACTCTATTGAGAATTGGAATACAAGCGTGAATGTTATTTACTTGATTGTCTCTATTGTCTTTTGTGTATGCAATCGTTGATTCGTTGGATTCCGCACTCTGAGTTAACGACACGTCTTATCACGAGAATGATCCGTAGAAGTGCCATGAGGACCTACAAGTGGTATCAGAGCTTATGCTCGTGATTCTTGGTGATTCTAGACGGTTTTGTATGAAAATTGACAAGAAATTCATCATCTTTGAAATTTTCATTTCCATGGAGTTTTCAAGCTTAATTTGGTTCTGATTTGGTGTTTTTGAAGAGGATTTTGAAGAAATTGATCAAATAGAAAGGTTCTAATTGAGAAATTACACAATCCTACGGTTTGATTTTGACTAATTCCTTCAAATCAGTGAATTATGAAGTTTTATGTTGAATTTTGGTTCGTGGTTTCTGGACTGAAATGTTCTTGATTTTGATTCTGCTGAAGTAAGCGAACTTGCAGATTTGGTGTGCAGGCGGACTTATTAAGTTCGCTTCATATTAACTTCTCTTGGGTATCACAGAAGCGAACTTATTATCTTCGCCTAAGGGTAGTTGGTGTTCAACACTTGGAATTTTTTTAGGAAAATGGCAAATATGGTACAAGTAACGAATATGTTCAATTATGATAATGAGATTAGTACATCTCAAAAACCGCCGAAGTTGTTGAATCTTGCTGATTATTCTAATTGGAAAGATAGGTTTGATCAGTTCGAATCTTTTACCGATACTATTCTAAGGATTCCTATTTTAGAAAGTTATACGCATCCGACTTATTAGTGGATGGGAAAGGATGATGTTCCAAAGTCGGTGTCAGCGTTAACTACTAAAGAAAAGTTACTGTTTGATAGGGAAAAGAAAGCGATGGCAAGTATTTCAGTGTCTCTTCCGAAGGAAATATATCACAGTTTCAAACAATTCAAGTCTTCTCAACAACTGTGGGAAGCATTACAGAAAAGATGTGAAGATAGTTTGGATGTAAAGAAGAGTAGAAAAGAGCTACTGAAGAAGCAATTCTTGGTCTTCAAACATTTTTAAAATGAATCCTTGGACGATCTTGCTACCAGATTCTATCATCTGCTTAGTGAACTGTCGAGTGCTTCTGTGGTGTATGAGACTGAAGAAATTAATGATAAGTTCTTGGAGGCATTACCATCAAAATTTGATGTGTATACGGTTTTGATAAAAGAAAATATCAAGTACAAAACCATGTCTCTTGAAGAAATTCTTGGGAAGATTCAATCGCATGACCTGGATATGAAGAAGAAAGAGACTAACATGGAGCATATCCAGGATCCTTCAATGTATTTTGCCAAGACTTCTGGTAAAATTGGTACAGGAGTTGCATTCTTTTCTTGCGATGCTCAAGATTCTTCTAATGATCAGTGTTCTGGAGTTCCTATTCATTCTGGTCATTCTGGATTTTCTGCGACTACAGCTTCTACATCTTCTGGATCTCATATAAATCAAAAGGTTGCTGATGATTATCTAGCTATGTTTTCCTCATTCATGACTTCGTATGAGAATTTTATTGGAGGAAAAATTCATGAACCTGAGGTTATTGAAGAAGATTTCAGACAGATCAACCCGGTTGATCTGGAAGAAATGAACATCCAATGGAATATAGCTATGTTGATGCGTCAAGCAAAGGATTTCTTGAAGAAAATTGGCAGAAAGTATATTGGGTCTAATAGTCGATCACGCATGGGATTTGATAAAACCAAAGTGCGTTGTTATAACTGTCAAGAGTATGGTCACTTTGCTAAAGAGTGTGTGAAGCAAAAGGTTGAGTTTGATTCTCAGAATAATCGTTATCAGTCACATGGTTCATCTGGAAATTCAAATCATGCATCTGCATCATCGGCGTTGGTTGCTCAGAACGATGAAAACTATGACTGGGGTATTCATCTCGAAGATTTAGTGGTTGCTGTAAGTCAAGCCTTTGTAGCAGAAATTCATTCTGAAAAATCAGAAGAGGTGATTGATGATGACAGTTCGAGTGATGGTGAAAGTGTGCAGATTGTTGATGAAGAGATAGAACAAGTGTAGAATATTGATTCTGATGATGCATCAGGTGTTGCTGAAGATGATATTGTTCTAACACAAAATGCTTCAGATGGTGCTGATTCAGAGAATATTCCCATTGCCAAAGTTTTCATGGAAGACATGTCTGATCCGTCAAAGGTAAAAGACTTTGTTTGTCATATTTACTGTTCTAACTGCATTACTGTAAAAGATAAATTGCAAAAGGTCATGGATGATGACACAAACTTGATTTGTGATATGAAATCGATGCTTTCAGCTAATCAGAAACCGAAAGATAATGATAAATTGTGCATCGATAGAATTGAGTCTTTGAAAAGAGACTTAAATTCTCTGGGGTTGAAATATAAATAACAAGCTTATCATCTGGATATGGCTTATGCTGAGATAGAAAAACGAAATGAAGTTGTCGCACAAAAGAACAAAGAAATTTCTAATAAAGAGTCTGAAGTGATCAAACTTCATAGAAAAATGGAAAATTTTGAAAATTCTTCTGTTGTTTTGGATTATTTTAATTCAAATGCTGATCCTACTAAGAGAGTTGCTGGGATTGGATTTATTCCTCCACCATTTAATGCAAATTATGTGGTTGAACCTGAAATCATACACGAAGAGGAAATAGATCCAAAAACAGTGTTGAAAGTCAATCCGGTAACTGGTGAGGATATGGTTTATGAATCTGATTCTGAGGATGAGGTGTTTGATGGAAAGAAGGTTGAAGGTATTCCAAAATAGGTGAAACTTGATGAACCAACAGTTGTAAAAACTGTTACCCGTGATAGATGCATTCTGACTGAACCTAATGAGGTGAAAGTTGTTACACCTAAGCTTTCCCCAATTTTACAGTCAAGTGGTTTTGTCGCTGCTGGTCATCAAAAGGTGCATTCATCAAAGGTGCCTACACAGATTTATGTTCCAAAGAAGTCAGTAAACTGTTCTGGACAATCTTCTGAAGCTTATTCCTCTTATGGCTCCTCAAACTCAAAGAACACTTCTTATTTCAGTTTTCATTGCAACGAGGCTGGTCACATTTTGGTCAATTGTCCTTATAAGAACCAGGGAAAATTGAAGACTGTTCCTTCACAACCAAAAGTGGTGAAGATTCTGAAAAGAACATATGAGGGAAAGTCATCCTTTAGTTTGGAGAAAAATATGTCCTGTCGATCTTTTGTTAAATCATCTGGATTTAAACAGCAGGATAAATTGAACTCTAAATCATTTGTTTATCAAGAGAAACTTGAGATTCCTCATGTTAGAATTTCAAAAGATTCTCATTCTGAAGTTAAACTGTCTAGACCACAAAGGAGAAGATGAAACAGAAAATTGAAGAAAATTTTGGAAACATCTGAATCTGATAATAATATATCAAATAATGTTTTTTAAAATAATCAAAATATGTCTTCTTTGAAAAAGTCCGATGGTGAAACTTCTATTCCAAAGATTAATGATAACATTGATTGTGAATTACTAGAAGTTGTTTATTTTGATCAATCTGGACGACCCAAGACCACAATAGCTTGGGTTACTATTTCTAATTGATTTTCGTTGGTTATGTAGGGACAACCAAGGAGTACTATCAACAATACATGGTATGTGGATAGTGATTGCTCTCGACATATGACACGGAATATTAGATTTCTTGAAGATGTCAAAAATATTGATGGAGGTTATGTCGCTTTTGCGGGTAATAAAGGCGGGTACATAACTGGACAGGGTACTTTAAAGAATGATAAATTCAAATTTGAGAAGGTGAATTATGTGGAGCAGCTTGAACACAATCTTTTGAGTGTATCACAAGTTTGTGACAAGAAGTTTTCGTTCCATTTCAATGATGCTGAGTGTTATATCTTGAAACCGGGTTTTGTTATTCCTGACGAATGGATTCTCGTGAAGGCTCTGAGGAGAAATGACACGTATGTCCTTGACATGAGTGTCGCTACTACAACGGATTCAATCCCTACATGTTTACTCTCCAAGGCGTCAGAATCAGATTCTATTTTGTGGCACAGGAAGCTAGCTCACATCAACTATCGGAAGATGAACTATATTGTTAAAAATGATCTGGTTCTTGGTATTCCGAAGATGAAATTCTCAGGTCCTGATGATTATATTCCTTGCAAGAAGGGGAAACAACGAAAGAAATCACACAAATCTAAATCGAAGAATTCTATCGTAACTCCTTTGGAGCTGCTACATATGGATTTGTTCGGTCCGATTAGTATCAGGAGCATTGGTGGAAAATCATACTGTTTGGAAGTCACTGAAGATTTTTCCAGAGTTTCATGGGTTAAGTTTCTTTTTTCTAAAGCTGAAACTACTGAGTTGGTCCAATACTTAATCCTGGGTTTGGAAAATTTGTTCAATCTGAAGGTCAGAAGAATTAGGAGTGACAATGGCAGCGAGTTTAAGAATAGCAAGATGGGCTTATTCTGTCTACAAAAGGGAATTCATCATGAATTCAGTGCGCCATATGTTCCTCAACAAAACGGTGTTGCTGAATGAAAGAACAGGACGTTGGTTGAAACGGCACGCACGAGGCTTGCAGATTCTAAGCTTCCAGTTACTTTTTGGGCTGAAGCTGTGAATACTGCGTGTCACATTTTGAACAGGGTCTTGACCGTCAAGCGACACAACAAGACTTGCTACGAGTTACTGAAGAATCGAAAGCTGAATCTATATTATTTACTACCTTTTGGTAATCCTTGCACCCTGTTGAAAGTTCGAGATGTCCCAACAAAATTCAGTGCTAAGGCTATTGAAGTGATTTTTCTAGGGTATGTTGCTAATTCGATTACCAAGAGGGTTTATAACAAAGAGATGCGCCAAGTTGAAGAATGGTTCCATATTGACTGTTCAAATCGATCTTTACCTCATATGGCGATTGGACCAGATTGGGCATTTGATTATGAAAACTTATTGAAGTCTTTTCATTTACCTTATGATATTTCTCCTAATGAAGCTGCTGTTCTCTATGATTCATGTCAGGATGCACCGCACAATGGCTTTCTACTAAATGCAGTTCCACATTCATCGGTTCCATCTACTTCTGCTCCCGATCCTAATGTTGCTTCTTGTTCGGGACCACAAGATTCAGAAAGTGAGGAAGACAATGTTATTTTTCAAGATTCTTCTGCTGATCCTTTGTTGGGTGATGATCCATTACTTCGACACAGGATTCAGGGGAGATTCCTACAAATTTAGACTCGGAAATTCCAATTAATCATGATTTGTCTTATCAATCTGATACAACTCATGTTGAAGTGTTGCCGGTTCCTGAGGTTGCTTCCATCAAGGAACTCAAAGATCATCCGGTGACAAATATAATCGGGAATTTGCAGGATGGAGTGAAAACACGTTTTATTGTTGACAATACTTGTTTGTATACATGTATTAAAGATTCTGGTGTTCTTGATGATTGCTCACATTCATGTTTTATTTCTCAGGTCGAACCCAAAAATGTTGAAATGGCTTTAAATGATAACAATTGGATAGAGGCCATGCAGGAAGAACTTGCTCAGTTTGACAAACTTAAGGTTTGGAATCTTGTAGATCTTTCGAAGGGTGTATATCCGATTGGTACTAAATGGGTGTTTAAATGTAAGAAAGACGATCGAGGTTTCGTGGTAAGAAACAAGGCAAGATTAGTTGTCCAGGGTTTCAATTAACAAGAGGGAATTGATTACACCGAGGTTTATGCGCCTGTTACGAGGCTTGAAGCTATACGGCTGTTTCTGGCTTTTGCTTCTTATAAAGGTTTTAAGGTGTTTCAATTGGATGTGAAAAGTGCATTTTTATATGGAAAGGTCAAGGAGGAGGTTTATGTTTGTCAGCCGCCGGGGTTTGAAGATCCACTTAATCCGAATATGGTTTTCAAGCTTGATAAGGCCCTCTATGGTCTTCATCAGGCTCCTCGAGCGTGGTATGAAACATTGTCCATACATCTTTTGGCAAATGATTTTGTTCGTGGCAAGATTGACTCGACCTTATTCATAAAGAAATCAGGGGGAGATTACCTACTGGTGCAGATATATGTGGACGATATTATTTTTGGCTCAACAAATGAAGGGTTATGCAAAGATTTTGAGAGTGTTATGAAGTCGAAGTTTGAAATGTCAGCTATGGGAGAGTTATCGTTTTTCTTAGGTTTACAAGTAAATCAAAAGGAAGATGGTTTCTTTATTCATCAGTCCAAGTATGTCAAAGACATCTTGAGCCGGTTCAAGATGGAGGACTGTACCCCATATGATACTCCGATTCCGGTCAATCATAGGTTGAATTCTGACCCGGATGGAAAAGATGTGGATTGTCGACTTTACAGAGCAATGATTGGATCTCTCGTGTACTTAACCACTTCAAGGCCAGATATAATGTTCGCTGTGTGCATCTGTTCTAGATTCCAGGCAAAACCAAAAGAATCTCACTTAATTTTGTGGTTGTTGTTTGGACAGGAAATCTACAACAGGTGGTTGCCAGTTCTTGGGTAATCGACTTGTTTCCTTGCAATGCAAAAAGCAAACCACAGTCTCCATTTCTACATGCGAAGTAGAATACATCGCTGCTGCAAGTTGTTGTTCATAGATCCTGTGGATACAACAGCAATTAAGAGATTACGGTTTGAATTTCACAGGAACCCTTATGCTTATTGATAATAATGCTACAATGTCTATAACTAATAATCCTGTTAAGCACAGTAAAACAAAGCACATTGAGATTAGATATTATTTTATTCGTGATTGTGCAGAGAAAAGGTTGATTGAGCTGGTAAAGGTTCACACTGATGATAATTTTGCTGATTTGTTTACCAAGGCATTTGATCGTACCAGGTTTGAATTTCTAATCAAAATGATAGGTATGATCAATCCCGAATAAAAGTTTTTCAAAATCATATTTTCTTGGAAAATTTTGTTTTTAATTTCTTTTATTGCTTTATTACATTTCTGCATTTTAAATTTTCAGTCAAAAAGTTCTTAATTTATAAAAAGTCAAAACAAAGTGAAAATATAAAATTTGACATCATTTGAAGTTAGAGAAGAAATGATAGTACATCAGTGATTAGTTCATTTCACATGACCTTAGTAGAACTTTGATTTATGATTGATTAAACTGAGTTGATTTGATCTAAATTTCAAAGTCTGTATAAATGAGAAATGATAGTGTTTTGAATGCTCTAATCTTGATAATCTGTTTTTAAAATTTGTGTATGAGTTTTGAAACTTGAATTGTCAATAGACTAGAAGCATTTTGAAACTAATAGTAGTGTGAAAATTAAATATGATATGATTACATCTGTGATTTGAATCCATTATATGCCTGGGTGTGTGTGTAAAAGATCATTATCAGATAAAGAATATATAGTTTTAAAGAATTTCATGAGACCAATATCGAATTATATCTTTAGCACAAATCTATTTCAGTTCACTTCAATGCCCATGCCCCGAAAAACATGCAATGTATTGTTGAACTAAGATATGCTTTCAAAATCTGTTGAAACATATATTCGCCCTTGGATCAGTTAGATACATCATCTAGTCTGACTCCATTGAATCTTATCCAGATAATAGTTGGATCCTCATACCTGAATCTGTTGATTCTCATTATACAGCCAATTCAATAGAATTTTCTGATTCTGAATCATCATGATTCTTATATCCTTTGGGATCTTCTTCTATTCTTGTGCTAAATGAGATAATTTCATTTTGGAAATGATATAATCTTAAAATAAACTGTATATGTCTTGAAGATAGTGCAATTTTTATTTATGTTTGGCATAGATGTGGGGTACACGATGTTTTTCATCTAAATGGTACTAAATCACATGAATTTGGAGAATAAATGCTTATAGTTTCAAATCATATAATATTGACAAATTTAAGAATTCATGCTTTATATTACAAATTCGGTATGAATAATTGAGCATTTCATAACCTTATCTCATTTACTTTGAAATGTATCGCGTATCATTTCAAATATTATTCAAATACTGAAAAGAATGTATAAAAACAAAAAAGATGTAAAGCGCACAATAATGAGTTGGATTGTTTCATATCATAGGTTACCCTTGGTTATTGCTAAAATATGTGATGAACTACTCGGATACTGATATGATCTTCTTACTCATGATGTTCATTCAAAAATATGTGATTTCAGTTTATTCAGGTATAAATTCAAAAATATGTGATTTCAGTTTATTCAGATATAAATTCAAAAATATGTGATTTCAGTTTGTACAGATAAAAATACAAAAATATGTGATTCCGTTTGTATAGATAAAATTCAAAAAGATTTTGTTTTTTATTTTCCATGAAAATTCTAAGCTTTTATTAAATTATTCGGGATTGGATTGAATACATGCTGCTGACGGAAGTTCAGAAGTGACGGGTTGAAAGTTGGTAAAAATTTGATCAAGGGAAAAGTTGAAGTCATTATGTTCGCCTAACTCTGGTGAAGCAAACTTAATATGTTCACCTGATGTTGGTGAAGCGAACTTATTATGTTCGCCTAGGGCTTGTTAAGCGAACTTAACAAGTTCGCCTAAATAAGCGAACTTAATCTGTATAAGGTTTTTGTCCAGGCGAACTTAATCAGTCATCCTCTTCAAATTTCAAGCAAACTTGTCTGTGTGTCGAAATTTTTTAGAAATTTTCAAAATCAGTGATTGTTGGGTTGTTTACAGATTTATTCTTGTTCGAATTTGAAATACGAACTTGCCTAAGATATTTTAATCGAATTTCATCCATTCAATCGTGAGAAAATTACCTTTTGTCAGTCGGTTTTCATCGTTATTTTCATCGGGACTGTTTTGCCCTAAATTGATGGGTATTTTGACTTAAATCATACAATTGATCATTGATATTGATTCATTAGTGCTAATCGATGTGATTCCAATGCTTATTTCATGATTTCCAATCGATTTGAAGATATTTGATTTCTCGGTTGGTATTTGAAACGTCAGACAGGTTCAGAAAAACTTGTTCAAGCGAACTTGTTCAAGCGAACTTGTCTAGGCGAACTTAATAAGTTAGCCTCTTGCAACACTAAGCGAACTTACTAAGTTCGCCTAGGGGTCAGAAGGGTTTTGGACTTGTTAAATTTTTTTTTGTTTGAAATTTTTTTTAATTTTTTTTTGTTTTGTTTTTGTTTAAAATTTTTTTCTTGTTGTTTGTGTTTGTTATTTGTCTAATGTGTCTGTTGTCCAAATATTTTTTCATATGGCTCGTCGTGTCGAATACAAACATAACCAGGTGGCATTGTTAGATCCTAACATGTCAGAGGCCGTAAACTTTCAAGGAATTATTGGATTTCTGAATCGTTCACGACTTCATGTCGCATTATCTGCAGATCCATACATTAGTCTGGTGTATATTCAGCAATTTTGGGACACAGTTCATCAAGATACTGACGTAGAACCTCATGTTCTTCATGCCAATGTAAACAATACGGAGATTGCAATATCGGTAGAAACTATTCGTGTTGCCCTTGCTCTAGGTGGTGCTGCTGATGATCCTATGTCATATCCTAGTACTTTGATTATGGGATGCTTTCAGAGGATGGGTTACCGTGGAAAACCTAATGATACACAAGCTCGTAAGGGTGGTTTGGTTGGTGAATGGAGATATTTCATGCATGTGATTATTCAATGCCTATCTCCTCGTAAAGCTGGTACAGATGGATTAAAGATTGCTCTACAAGCAGCAATGGTGGCTTTGACCTTGAACAAACGGTTCAATTTTGCTCTTTACATTTATCGGGAATTGGTAATGCAAATCACTCCTGCTGTAGGTCAAGGATTTCTTATGTATCCTTAGTTCATCCAAATGATTCTGAATCATCTTATTCCTGATCTCCCACAGCATCCTATTCGTTTAACATTGACTCCGATGTCAAAAAGAATTTTTAAAGATTGCACTAAGGTAAAACAACAGAATGCAGCATTGATTCCTGTCAATACTCCATTGTTTGGTCACTTAATCAATCCTGATTATGTTGAACCACCGAATGACAACTGGTTTCATCCTGATAAGTTAGCTCAAGTGCAAGGTCCGAATGTTCAACAACAACATCAACAACCACAACAACCTATTCAACAACCAGTACTAGTTGTACAACAACAAGTTCTCGTACAACAACAAATTCCTATTCAAGAACAAGTTCCAATTCAACAAGCTCAGGTTGATATACCTGTTAATGAACCTGTTCCAGAAGAGGTCGTTCATGAACATGAACAAGATCTAGGGATGAATATGGATGATTTTGTTGATGACGCTGTGAACTCACCCATTCATGAAGCTGAAGGTAATGTGCTGACAGATAATGATTCGAGTTCTAGCTCAAGTGATACGATTTTACCTATTTCTGAAGAAACGGAATCTGATGAATCTAGAGATTTTCCTTCATATCATTATGAAAGGTTGGCTAGTATACCATTGGCTAATGCTGGTAAACGTATTAAATCTACAGCCTGAAGACAAAGACGTAAGTCTGTTCGGGATCCTCCTTCCGGATCAGTACTTGGAAAAAGAACATTGGTGGATGAGAGTTCTGATAGTGATTTTAATCCGGATCCTAAAACTCAAAAGCTTATGTTTGCTTCAATTGCTGCTGCTCAATCTTCACAGGGTGATACATCTCCTGTTCTAACTCCTGTTCCTCCTGTGATTATTCCTACTCCTAATCCTTCGGTTCCTCAATCTTCGGCTGGACCTTCCACGCCTTCTGATTCTGATAGGATTACTTTCCTTGAATCTCAAGTGCTTGCTTTACAAACTCAGGTGGATACTCTTGTATCTACTGATACTCAAAGACAGCTGGTGATTCAAACTCAAGCTACGCAGATTGCTGCCATGCAGGCATTAGTGTCCAAACTTGTTGAGCGTCTTGACGCTCAGGGGGAGTTAAGGATACGTGATACATGTCACATTGAGTCTATTCAAAGACATGATGATGAAGACAATGATCCTTCTGGTAATATTGAGGGTGATCGTCAATACGCTGACGTTAAACCTATATCTAGGAAACAAAGATACTTCTGGAGTTAATGAAGAAGAAATTTTATTATTAGAGTTCTTTGCAGATTCTAAAGAGGAAGAAGCTGAAAAGATAGCATGTCTTGATGACATTGATGAATTATTCAATGACATAGAAGATGATGTGTCGGATAATGAAATAGAAGAAAGAGAGATAGTGGAGATAGAGATAGAGAAAGGTCAAGATAAAGTGGCTTATGAAGGCTGTGATGGTCTTAATGTCCCTTATAACTTCATCCAAGATGATGTTATTCCTGAGTTCACTTATGAAGGAGTAACAGATTCTATGGACTGTTTTGAAGACATCACACTGCCTGAAGATACTGCTGATTGTAAGATTGATACTGATGATGAAAACATTCAATCCAAGAAAGATGCTGAAGCTGATACTACTCACACTGAGTCTCCAAAGGTGAATGAAGAACATGTGATGTACAAAAATACAGGTATGACTAGAGAACAGTGGAGAGAAGTTGTGAATAGCTGGATGAAGGTGCTACCCAAGTCTCAAGCACAACCTGCTCAGAAAGAAAAATATGCGAATAAAGAGAGGTGTGTAGGAAGAATCATAAGTTGGTTTTATGATAATGACACAAAATTATTTGCTTTTAAAAGATCTGATGGTGTTCAGTACTTAAATTCGAGGATCAAGTATTTCAATACCTTGCCAAGGTGTGAAATGAATGGTCTAGCTTCAAAGCCACTTATTAATAGATCCAAGATTGGTTTAGCTGATGTGATTGCAAATCTGATCAAGATGGAAGGTGGTTCAGGGAAGTATGAAAGGCTAAAGCCTCAAAAAGGAAAGAGAGTGAAGAACATAGATCAAAAGACTGGGAAAGTGACCTGGAAGTACAAATTCGAACAGTACGTGCTGTACACAAAATACCATTGAAGAAGATTCCTCAAGATTTCCTTGGGAATATGAAATGGTGGTATGTCGATGTTAATACTAGTGAAGCAAGGATTGAAGATAAAGACAATAAGGTCATTGTGTGTTTCTTTGACGCAATGAATCTTATTAATTTTTCAAAGAAAGATCAGAGGACGTTGAGAAAGAATGAGATCATGTACACTGACGAATGGAAAGAAAAAGGATTGCAGTACAAGAGAGTGTTGGAAATATGTAGAAGATATGGAGTGCATGCAGGCAGCAGATTACCGAATAATTGGAAGAGCTCATCATAAAGACAGAAGACTGAAGATCAAGCTATTGTCAAGGGGGAGTCTGCTAGGATATAGTTTGTAATGACAAAAGCTTTGTAATAGTTTAGATATAATGTCTTTATGTTTTTTTAATGTAAAATGTTCTAAGTGTTTATGCAAGTTATGCTAGAGGCGAACTAACAGAGGCGAATTTGTTAAGTTCGCTTAAGTCTATCTGAGGCAAACTTGTTAAGTTCGCTTAGTCTGTTAGAGGCGAACTTGTTAAGTTCGCCTAATGCAGGTCAGATGTCTATAAATAGGGTTTACAGAGTCAGTAGAACAGAGAAAAACAGAGTTGAACGATTTGGTCTGATTGAGTCTGTAAACTCTATTGAGAATTGGAATACAAGCGTGAATGTTATTTACTTGATTGTCTCTATTGTCTTTTGTGTATGAAATCGTTGATTCGTTGGATTCCGCACTCCGAGTTAACGACACGTCTTATCACGAGAATGATCCGTAGAAGTGCCATGAGGACCTACATTGTCATTCGAATAAGAGGGAGAGAGAAAGAGTTGGTGTGTCGACTTGGACAAAATGATAAAGTAGTGTGGATGTAGAGGTTTTGAAATGATGGTAGTGTGTAATCCAAGTTGAATGAAGATGGCCATATCAAACAAATGATGGTGCATAGATTTTAGTTTGGGTGGCCCCACTAGGGCTCTTGGCCGTAAGGAGGGATAGGGGGGAGGTTTGGGTTAATTAATTTAGTAATAGGTTTAAATGTTAATTAATTAGTTCATTAAGTGTATTAATCTCAATTAGAGTTTTAAATGGTAATTTAATTCGGTTTAAGTTATTAACGATACTAAAATTATAATTTACCTTGTTAAAGGCTAGTTTGATAAAAAAAAATTCAAATCACGGGTTGTATGATCTGTTGAGGTGATTATTTGTAGGTATACGTGCCTAAAGGTGACGATACTCGATAACATCTTCGAGAGGGCTCGTTATTTAACCTTACGTATAATATAAGTTTTAGTTATAAAAAAAGAATTTATTGTCCAACGTAAAGTTTGTGTACCATATACGTCTAGATATATATACATATATATATATATATATATATTTTCTGGTTATTTAATTTAATCACCAATGTTCGTATTAGATGGTTTAAATGTACACGTGCACCAGTAATTCCTAAATTTACCAAAATGTGAAATAATCAGCGTATGGAATTTGCTAGATATCTCCGATTAAGTGGACCAGGAAACATAAATAATGTAAACACGTTTATGATTGGTATGGATATTGACCTGAAATGTCGGGTGTCATATAAAGCATAGTTACAACTATTTTTATATGATAATTAGAAAACAAGACCCGACCTTTATGTTTGCATGAGTGAACACACATAGAGCTCGTAAAGTCTCCTGAACATCACATTTTATAACCATTAGTTGTGGATAGCCTTGGATTCTATGCATATTGCTATTGGGATTGACACCCCCGGTCATGGTTAGTCGCGCTAATCTGGGGTCCACCTAGCCAAATAATCGCATATTGTCTTAACATATACTTCGTGTGGAACGAGGGAGGGGCATACACTGTTGTCATGGTTTGGTTATGCCTCATGTATGAACATATTCTTTGTAAAGCTAGCTAGTTTATAAATAGGTCAAACATTACTTGTTTTGTTTATCATATACACGTGAAACCACTACTTGTTTTGGTTAATGTTCCTTTCTTTATCAATTTCGTGAAGAAGGGCTTGACATGGGCATAACGTCATTAACATGTTTTCATTGGGAAAACTACTTGTTTTATGACTATGAAGTCATCACATGTTTCCGTTCGGAAAACTACTCATTTTATGATAGTGAAGTCATCACATGTTTTCGTTAGAAAAACTACTCTTTTTATGACTATTAAGTCATCACATGTTTTCGAGGAAAACGTTTTATATATGCCCATGTACACGATATCACTGTTTCAAGGAAAACGACTTTATATTGAAACAGTTAAACATGTGAACTCACCAACCTTTGTGTTGACACTTGTATGTATGTTTTTTAGGTAACTTATAGCTATGATACTGTTGGAAAAGGCTAGCCATTTGGATTAAACCCTAGAAGCCAAAGAAACATGATTGTTAAACCTCAAGATGGTTTTGAACTGTATGGTTCTAGGACAATGTATAGCTTGTTTTAGTATTTGTAAGGGTATTCAATACTTTAGATGTCTTCAATATGCTTCCATTATTGTGTAATGATACCAAACATACTTGGTTTACACGTTTGAAAACATGAAACATATTTACTTGGTACGTTTGGAAAACATGAAACATATTTTCTTGATATGTTTGGAAAACATAAAGCATAGTTACAACTATTTTTATATGTTAACAAGAAAACAAGATCCGACCTTTATGTTTGCATGAGTGAACACACATAGAGCTCGTAAAATCCCTTGAAAATCACATTTTATATCCATTAGCTGTAGATAGCCTAGGATTCTTTGGATAGTACTATTGGTATTGACACCCCCCGGTTATGGTTAGTCGCGCTAACCTGGGTTCCACAAGGCCAAATGACCGCATATTGTCTTAACACATACTTCGTGAGGAACGAGGGAGGGGCATACACTGTTTTCATGGTTTGGTTATGCCTCATGTATGAACATATTCTTTGTAAAGCTAGCTAGTTTACAAATGGGTCAAACATTACTTGTTTTGTTTATCATATACACGTGAAACCCTAACCTGTTTTGCTTAACATTCCTATCTTTATCAATTTCGTTAAAATGGGCTTGACATGGGCATAAATTCATTACCGTGTTTTCATTGGGAAAACTACTTGTTTTATGACTATGAAGTCGTCACATGTTTTCATTGGGACAACTACTCGTTTTATGACAATGAAGTCATCACATGTTTTCGTTGGGAAAACTACTCATTTTATGACTGTGAAGTCATCACATGTTTTCATTGGGAAAACTAATCTTTTTATGACTATTAAGTCATAACATGTTTTTGAGGAAAACATTTTTATATTATGCCCATGTACACGATATCACTATCTCAAGGAAAATGGCTTTACATTACAACAATTAAACCTGTAAACTCACCAACCTTTGTGTTGACACTTTTAAGTATGTTTTTTAGGTAAGTTATAACTTTGGCACAGTTGGAATAGGCTAGCCATTTGGATTAAACCCTAGAAGCCAAAGAAACATGATTGTCAAACCTCAAGACGGTTTTAAACTGTATGGTTCTAGGACAATGCAATAGCTTGTTTTAGTATTTGTAAGGGTGTTCAATACTTTAGATGTCTTCAATTTGCTTATGTTATTGTGTAATGATACCAATCATTGCAAACTTAATTTATTTATTAAGTAAATGAATTTGGGGGTGTGACAGATTGGTATTCGAGCCAATGGTTTTAGCGAATTAGGTTTCCTTAGTGTCACCTAGGCTCTAACCAGACTAATTTAGGGACCAAGAATTCTAAAACCAATATCACACTAAGAACACCCAAGACCCAAGTATAGAAATTCCAACCGTTAGAGAACAACTTGAGTTGACTATTTGTGTATGTGATTACACTAGCGTGTTATTAGGTATATTAATACTAAATACAATAACATGGCATACGTAACAAACATCTAACACGTACAACAATGAAGAAATAAAAAACACCTACAACATTACTCAATAGAAAGTCACTATTCGGATTACGAATCAAGGATGAAGGGTACTCAGCACACTGTAACCCTAGAAGATCGAGTTATGAGCTGACCTCAGGTTACGACGGTGGTAATCTCCAGTTATCGATCTTGGGGAAACCCGTACCTGAACCTGTACATGTACCTACGCCACACCTACATCTACTCCAGTTGTGGAGTCCGTCTTCTTTTTTGACATATGTTGTCTTCATTCGGTGTGGTATATATATATTCTCTTTCATGATTTTTTTGGATTGGATGACAAAAACCTTCACCATGAGATATGGCAGACGAGACTACCCAAGCAGAAGGGAACCCGAGGTGGGTAAGCAGGACTAAACGAGAGAGAACTCCACGAGCATGAGTTGTCCACACGTATGTACAAACCAGGAGCATGAGTTGCTCGACACTGATTTGAGGATCTTTGCCCTAAAATAGTCATTGACTTCCACCACACACATCCTGTTATTAGAAGACATCGGTAGTGTGTCTCTACCATTAACTCCATCCGGCAACAGCCTTATTCGGCAGATTCATGGGTATTGGTACGCACGACTAAGAGTAATCCAATAGAACATACACACTCTTACGCAAGAGTGCAACACAATGACACGATCTAATGAACATTTCAGATCCCCTTTAACTGAGAGCTTGGGATAGGAGAAACACTATAGGGACTATGCAAAGTAAATTATCATTGCGGGTGCATACGTAATCATAATTTGCAGTGCATGAGAACTCTAGTGAGTCTTACTGTCCGAGATAATGTTCATGATCAATCCGTAACTCTAATCTAAATTCTCAGTCACTCGATTAATGATCAGACCTTAACTATTCGGACTCCTTAATTAGATATTCACGTAACATTCTCTCAGTTCTAGAGGAACAAGAGAAATTCATGTAACATCCTTGATTTTCTGGTATTATTTTACTTTATTTTACACAATAATGACACTTCACTTCAATCCCGTACTTCCCCGGCACAATATGTCACATTAATTATTATTTTAACGTCTATCAATTCACAGTTTCAACCTTTCATTTACATATTATTTTCTATTATATAACACATATGTGTGTGTATATATATATATATATATATATATACTTTATTATATTAAATATATCAAAAATAAAACTTATGGATTTTAATCATGTAATTACATCTTTTCAGATATATATATATATATATGTGTATATATATGTACTTATAAATATCTATACTATATAATAAAAATGTTTTTTCATGCCACGTGTCGCTTCATATTCATTCTCATTATTTTTTTTCTCATATCTCTCTCTTATTAAATACGCATATATCTTTTAATAATAATTATTATTATTATAATATATTTTTAAAGAAAATACTAATGATACTATTAAAACATATTTATTTTAAATTATCACTTATTATAAGAAACTTTGGAATCTAATTATATAACTTTTATTTTCAATCAAATAGTAATGAAAGTCAAATTACATTAAGTAGTATTTAACGTATTTTTAAAACTCAATTATATATTAATTTTACATATTTTGAATATTATTTTATATCCTAAGTATATGTAATATATTTTTACACCTGAATATATACAAAAAGATTTAAGAATTTCATGTATTGATATTTTTCACCTCGTGTGTGTTACACTGGTTCTAAGCTAGTATATATACATATGTAAATATATATAGTTATTTATATTAAATAAATCAATGATACAATCTGTAAATTTAATAAAAATAGAAATTTGTTCTTTTATAAAATACTTATAATTAAACAAATAATAATAATTAGATTTTTATAAATACAATTTTTATAAGCAAATAAAAAGGACTTAAATTGAGCCTTGAACCCTTTCAATAGCAATTGAACCCCCAGTCTCGTTTGAACCCTGATTTTAACCCCCTTACCTTTTCCATTTGACCCTTCTCATAAAAATTGCCCGATTTTGACTTCTCAAAGTCAAAATGAATCCGAATCGATTTCAATTTGCATAAATTCAATGATGTTAATGCACCCAATCGTGCGTAGATGTTATTTGACCGAATCCAAATGATTATAATGAACCAATTCATTCGAAATCAAGAGCATTAATCCCAAATCAACCCCCGTAACTGATCCTCATAACTCGAACATCAATGGCACGTTTCGAGTGAAATTAATCTAGGAAACTGAACCTAAATCATGTGCGACATTTCCTTTGAACCCTCTAAACTCGCAATTCCAACTTACTTCATCTTTGGAACTCGATTCAAGCCGAAGAATTCGATCCCGAAGGCTCTAGTCGACCTCCACATCCTCGTAACCATTTCAGGTAATTAACCTATCTTTTTACTCATCTTGATCTCCTAAACAAAAGCCCCATCATTTTTGTCTCGTATCTATGCTTAAACACGATCAATTTGGGGGCTAGGGTTATGGGTGCGCGAATTAGGGAAGAAGGGTCTTCAGACCCTTATGTTAAAACTCATAAAACCCAGTAAACTGATAAGGCATTAGCCCAGATCACTTGGTTAAACTCAAGCCCCATCACAGACAAGGTCGCGGGTTCGAACCCACACCCACACCTTTTTGCACGCCTTGTATAACTGCATTGACCCCCATTCCTTGTAGCTCTTGATTAAAAAAGATATTGGACCCAATCTTATAACACCATTGTTGCCACTGGTCTAGTGGTAACTCATTGGACTCCCACCTGGCAGACCCGGGTTCGATTCCCAGGAACCATTTCTTTTTTTTAAATCCAATTTTTAATCCAATAATTTTTATAAAAAATGTTTTATAAAACTTATAAAACCCAGAATTGTTTTAATAAATTTAATTGTTAAATTCTCAACGAAAAATAATTTATTTCATTATTATTAGATTAAAAACCTAATAAAATCTAATTTATTTAAATTATTTTTAACCCTTGGTTTATATATTATAACTAGGACATAATCATTTTTATAAACCCTTTTATTTTGTAAAGAAATATACATCTTTTATATGATTTATCTTTAGTATTTAAATCATATTTTTTTACTCTTAATTAATAATTTTGATTTAATTATTAATTAATTGGGACATTATATTTATATATATATATATATATATATATATATATATATACTTTAAATTTTGGTTTAATTACTAATTAAATTAAATCATCATTATTTATAACACTTAAATCAAACTAAATAAATAAAAGGATTTATTTATTTATTCAATAGTTATTTATTTATATGGTTAAATTATTTATTTACTTAAACTAATTATTTATTCTTATAGTTACCCATTCATTATTTAATCTATTCAAACAAATGAAAGACTATTTATTTATTTATTTATGCATTTGTTTACAAAAGAACACTAATTATTTATTTACACAATTATTTACAAACAAATACAACCCTTTATTCCTACACTTATCACAATACAACTATTTATTTATCAAAGAATTAAATAAGCATTATTTGAAACACACATAATTATTTTACTATTAAGGACACCACATCAATCCCTTCGCGCATTAGAATTTCCTATTTCATTTGTACAAATCAATGATACACTTATACCATCAAACATAGGTTAACATTGTGGTTAACTAGATCATTTGGGTAACAACAACGTATTGTGTGACATCCAACTACTTATTGTAAGGTAAGTTACATAGCCCCACATTTTACAGTTTTACATCTTTTGGGGTGAATCATGATTACATTGAACTATTTGCAACTTATACAATTCAAACATTATGTACATTTGTATTCTTTTGTGCCTTATGCTTGAATAATATGAGCTAAACTACATTCATGACAAGTACAATCATTAACTCAGTACAAGCCAACGGTAACAATGGTAGATCTATTTCATTTGACAAATTCACCCAGGTAGGGTGATTGTTGTCGACAATACACAAAGATAACATTGAGTGTTATGCCTCATATGTCACAAGGTTTGATTGTGCGCCGGTTTACTATAGTGATTCTCCATAATTGCCTAATTATACTATCTCACATGTGAATTGTACACAACAATTTAAAACCAATTGTAGAGTCAAAACCTATGTATGTTCACCAACTATTTTTAGTTGACCTTGTTTTCATCATGTTTCAGGTGAAAATGTTTGAGATCATATGCAAGGTGCTCCACTTAGGATTTGGACCTAGTTTTAAATAAAGAATGAAACTTTTGATGTATTATGTCTTGAATGTTTATTTAAACTCATGTTATGAAATTCTGATATAATGATATATGCAATTTTGTTTGATTATGTGCTTATGAACAGTCTTCATGTCCTGCCCCGACGTATTCCGTCGTCGGTTGGGGTGTGACAATTCAAATTGAATCTAACCACCCTTAGTAGACCTTGAGCAATGAAGATTTTCGCTCATCCATTTTTACTTATAAAGCCTTATCTAGCTATTCTATTAAACCAAATGTGGTGAAACCGCGTGTTACACCAAAGGGAAATTCAAAATCTGAGGTTAGGCTCTCTAGACCTCAGCGACGGAGGAGAAACAGAAGATTGAGAAAAATTTTCGAAAAACAAGAGGTTTCACAATCTAAACATGTTTTAAATGAACCTGAATGTTTAAACACTTCACATTTTAAGAAGAAAGAACTTAATGAAAGGAAGTGTGTTTGGAAATCTAAAGTTTCTGTTTCTAACTCGTCGGACCAATCTCCAAAAATTGATGAGAGATTAGACTATGAATTGCGTGAAGTCATTTATTTTGATACCGGTGGACGACCCAGGACCACCATGGTTTGGGTCACACTTTTAAATTAATGTTTCTTGTTATATGCGCAGGATTAACCAAGAAGGACTATAAATACCATTTGGTTCGTTAATAGTGGTTGTTCATAGCACATGATAGGGAATGGCATCTGCAGGAGCAAGGAGTTGTTAGAAAATTGCTAAATCAATTTGATTCAACGACTTGATGCTCAGAGTGTCACACCTCGGTCGACGGCAGATTATACGCCGGGACTGACGCGGTTGTTCAAAAGTACATGATCAACTATTAAATGTATTATATTATTTATTCATCGTATTAAATATTCGTTACAAGAGAAATAGAAACGTATTATTCAAATGAGACATAACAAGAAACAAAACTTTGATTGATTTCAACTAGGTATGTAGTCCTAAGTGTTCAAGCATGGTCCTCAAACGGTGCACCTGAAACATGTTAGTAAATGTTAACTACAAGTAGTTGGTGAGTAACATAGGTTTTGACACCAAACAAAGTTAATTAATGTTTATAATTCAATATGTTCAAAGCAAGTCTAAAGCATAAATGTGAAAATGTACAAGGTTCCAAGGCATACAATCAAGCCATGTAATAGGAAAATAGTTTACACAATCCAACTGATTGTTTCATGAAAAAGTAGTAAGATGTATACGCAAAAACCCGCCAAGGTTTTGTGTTAGATAATGTATCAGATTCCCGTATAAAATGATCATGTTAGGTACTACCTTAGGCTTGCCACACAAGTTAATTATTGTACTAACATGAACACACGTAATGGTCACCAAGCAGTTTAAGACATAAATAGATGGCTTGGGTTCTTCATTCCATACACCTCAACACACCAATCCATACCTCAAGATAGAGAGAATAGTTCATTTCTAGTAGTATTAGAGTAGTAGTAGCGAGTAGAGGGGCTCTTCCTCCCTGTTCCACATTAGGGGAGCCTACGAAACTCAGAGTTATGCTAGTTAGCATGGCCATTCGCTGCTAGCTTCTTGTATTGCTAGGGTGAAGATGATGTTTGGTGCATGTTAATGTTTGACGTATTAATCAGTGGTATGTTTATGTCTTTAATTATTCGTCCTTAAAACCACCATTTGGTGGGCTTTTATTATTGTCTAAATCCGTCTTTATATTTGTGAGTGTTCTTGATTTTAAAGTGTAAGATCATAAAACCTTTTTAATCAAACTTCTTTTAAAACTTGTACGTCTTTATACTAGCGGAGATTGATAAGCCAAGGCTTGGTCAAAATTATTAAGGTCGTACGTCTTTATATGAACTTATTATGCGACCAAGAATTGGTGAACTCATGTTAGAAATGGTACGTCTTTATACTTGGTCCCATTGTTGCACTGCCTCCCGGTGAGCAAAATATAATCCCCTATTTAACCTTAATACAAAGCATTTACGTTCGATGTCTTAAACCAACCCGGAGATGACCATTCGAAGGGTTGAGGTAACTGTTGTCCTTAACGGGAGGCACTACCATTTTAATTTAAGGATTTTAATTCGTGAATCAAATGTAGTGACGACGAGGCTCTAGCGGTGACCCGGGTCACAAGTTTGTAGTAGTCATATCACTGGATTAGTCAACTTAACATTATCACGTACCAAGCGGATTTGAAGCCCAAAGCAATAATCTTCGTGACCTCATCATTTCCAAGATATTTACTTTCCTGCTATTTACATTCCTATTACACAGATCACGCACGTTTCTGCTTTTCTGTTATTTACTTTACCGTTATTTACTTTTCTGTCATTTACTATTCTGCTTTACAAACACATAAACCCACTCACTAATTGGTCCGGCTAAACGATAACAAAAGTTGAGTACTGGAACTCGACCGTGTCCATTGGTTCGATACTTGGTTCTTACCTAAACTATATTATGCTGCGATAGGTACACTTGCCTATTGTGTGTGTTTTTAAGTTAAAGTAATTATCATTTTATAAATTTTAAAACCTGATCTCGTAAAACCATCCTAAAAATATATTTATTATATTTTTATACTAAAAACGACACATCAAGTTTTTGGCGCCGTTGCCGGGGACACGGTGATTTCAAGAAAGATCAAGTTAACAGATTAGCCTTATCATTTTCCTATGTTTCTCTCTTACATTTTGTTGCAGGCAGTGTATGATACATAGCTCCACTACTGGTTTATATCAGCCTTTAGTAGAGCCTGAAAGATTCTTTCACCGCCGAATACGAGAAAACCATACGAGAAGAATGGCCATAGAAAACCGCACTATCTCCGATTTTGCAAGATCGTTACTAGAGGCTTTGGGGTCTATTTTCACAAGGCCAACGGTTGATGCTAACAACTTTGAGATCAAATCTCATGTTATCCACATGATCCAGTCATTATGCACTTTCCATGGATTACCCGATGAAGATCCACATGCCCACATTGCAAATTTCCTCGAAATTTGTGACATTTTCAAACTAAACAGAGTCTCGAATGACGTAATTCGCCTCTGAATGTTTCCCTTTTACTTAAGGGAACAAGCTAAGGCATAGCTAAACTCTCTTCCTACCAGGTCGATCACTACATGGGATGATCTAGCTCAGAAATTTCTGTCAAAATACTTCCTACTAGCAAAAACTACAAAACTGAAAAATGATATCACCACTTTCACCCAGGAAGATGGTGAATCACTATATGAGGCATGGGAATGTTTGAAGGACATGTTAAGGAAATGTCCACATCATGGGCTAGAAGTTTGGTTTCAAGTATCATCATTCTACAATGGGTTGCACAATCAAGCTCGTCAGACACTCGACGCCACTCAGGTGGTAGTTTTGGAAACAAGAGGCCATAAGAAGCTTGCAACCTAATTGAGGAAATAGCTATGAACAACTATCAATGGTACAATCCAAGGAGTAACAGGGGAGCCAAGCAAGGAGTTCATTATGTCAATATTGTCACTTCACTATCCGCTCATGTAGATGCTCTCACCACTCGACTCAATCAGCTTAGCAAGGGCAAAGCGATCACTGAGACTACTGAAGAAGTAAAAAGCATCACTGCTAATACTGAGCAAGTTGACTTTATCAAAACAAACCGGTCGCAGAACAACCCCTACAGCAACACTTATACTCTTGGATGGAGGAATCATCCTATGAGCGGGGGTGGAACCCAAGAACTGTGTTCAAGATACTTTGGCAGGTCATTTTAATAAACTATTTTAGTTTATTAATTCACCAGCTTTATGATGACCCATGTTTTATCAAATGTTTTTGAACGCATCACAGGTAGACAATAGATGAGGCATTTCTAGGACTAGAATGAACCGATGAATGATCCAGATGATGGGCATGCCTGGAACTATAAGTCTCGAATAATATGTTCCTTGTAAGGTACTTTATCAGAATAATATTATTTTCCAAAAATAATATGAATTCACCAGTTTATGTTATGTAACATTTTGATTTCACGAATGTAAAAAAATGTTTTGATAAAATAAAAGATGATGGTTTAGTTTCCACTGTGTGTTTTTTATATCAACATCACAGTAACTAGAAGGCGACCTTCTGACCAGTATGTAGTTATCTGGCAAACAAAATATGATGTCTAAGGAAAGAGCGGTGTATAAATCCCTCCTGGACCCGTCGTTCTTTCCTAGGAACATATCTGTTGGAGGTACTACTCTGGTTAGATAAATGTCCTGTGTTACAGGTGTGACAAGTTGGTATCAGAGGCTTAGTTTAAGGGATTTAGATACTACAGGAATAGTGTCTAGACTTAAACTAAGACTCTGAGATTAGTCTGGAATGCCCCAGGATAAGTTAGGTGTGTACATTCAGTATGACCTATAATGGGAAATAATTAGAAATCAGATAATTAAAGGCATTTTGGCCAAGTGTTGTTAATTTCTGAATTTGTAAACCCGTCAAATTCAGGATAATATCCATACCTGACTAACACATATATTATAGTATATGACATGCATCACACTTAAGTTTATAGTAATTAAGTCCATTTCACACTTAGCAAATAAATCCGTTCACACGTGTCGGTAATAAAGAAGATTACCAGGTCAAACACGCGTCCTACATCATGACCGTTGGTGATAATTTAAAACAAATACCTAGACATATAAACTATGCGTGCAAATTATATGTAACACTGTGATTTAATTAATCACACCTATATTAATTTTTCGGTGATTTATAGATATACTTTTATTTTCAGCACAGTCCGATAGACACGCACTTTGCACTAGCTACGTGAATAATTCTAAGCAAACACTTAGACACATATTTGGTGTGCACAAATTACATGTAATACTGTGATATGTTATTTTATGTCTCTGTGAATTTTTCTGGAATTTTCGAAGAAACTTTCTGTTTCAACGCAATCCAGCCAGTCCGGAGTATGTACCGACAGTTTCAAATAAAAATATGAAAATTTTATATGGTAAACATACCAATATGAGTCAAATTATTTTTAAAAAATTTCATTCATACCAATTCGGGATTTCCGTCAAAAAATCATTGACTATTCGTTTTTCACCACCCGGTATCCCAAGACCCTATAAATACCCCGTGCCCCCCCCCCCCCATTTCACCATCCACCACTCTCTCCCTCCTCTTTCTTCTCCTTGGCTGAAATCACCTCCCACCCACCATCATATTCATCTTCATCTTTTTTTTGTGATTTTGATCCATTCTTCCACCAAATCCAAGATTCCAAAGGTGATTAACAAGTATTTGCAAGAGATTTCATCCATCAATCCATCCATTTTCAAGTTTGGTAAGCACAAAACCCACTTTTTCTCTATTTTCATCTTCTTGTTCTTATGAACATGCATCTAAGAAAAAGTCATTTTTTAAGAAAGTTTAACCATGGATTCTTGAAAGAAATGAGTTTTCTAACGAAATGGTAACATATTGATGGTGATTTTGGACCCGGATTTTGCTCTTATGCTCGATTTCCATAAAAGGAAACTTTATTGTATGAGCATTTGTTAGATGATGTGTTCTTGATGATTTGATGATGAATTGTGTTGTAGTAATGTTGGTAGATGGTTAATATATGAAAACTTTGTTTTCAAAAGTGTTCAATGATACATGCATGCTCGTTTTTTCTATTTATGGAAACTTTAAATTTCGTGTTTTTGTTAGAAGAGGTTATGATGTGATTTTTTTGGTGGAATTGATGCATAAACACTAGATATAGAGATTGTATAATTCTTTTTCGGTAAAATCATACGCTCATGGTGTTTTTAGGCTCGTTTTCTATTTTTAGAAAATTTATTTCTTGACATTAATGAAAACTTGATATTTGGGTGTATTCAAAGCATGAAACTAGTATAGTGAACATTATGGAAGTATGATTGACAAAAATGATGGGTTTAAATGCATGTGTATGGGTTCTAAAGCCCAGTTTCTAATTAAGGAAACTTTGTTTTTCTAAAAGTTGTGTTTGCAAGTTGTTGACATGATTAGAGGGTTTAAATGACTTAGTAACATGTAGCTAAGTGCATTGTATGATAATAGATGTTGTCTATCCACAACAATTTGACATGATTCTGCTATAATAAGAAACTTTAAGTATCCGAAACTCGCATGTTTGTCTATTTTTAGCAAGTAAACATTGAAATGTTCTATATGTGCTATAACATGCCTAATTTTATGTGTGAACATTAAATTTGCATAGTTGCCATGTTTAGGACTCAAAAACTTGACTTTCTAATTAAGGAAACTTTTATGTTTCAAGAGTTGTGTTTCAAGTTCTAAATTCCAATCAAATGTGCCAATGTGTTTTTTAGACGATAATAGACTATTTCAATTTAGGTTTGAATTCTATGTTAGAATTTGAATGCTTAAGTCCAACGTGTCACCAACGGGTCATCATGTCAAAACGCCTTTGAAATGTCAAAGTCACCTTTAAACAACTAATTTGGATGCATAGAGTTCATAGTCAAACATTTACAATACTTAGACCTTAAAGTCCTAAATGTTTCGTAGGACATGAGTAGGTCGTCTCATTTGGCTGGATTTGCTAAGACTTGGCACATCATTTCACTGCTTTATCAGGTGTGTTTCACGGCCCCTTTTTACTTGCTTTATAATTTGGGGAAAAAACATGTAGAGTCTTACAAAACATACCCGCTTTACATAGACATTCCAGTCTTACAAAGACATTCCAGTTTTACAAAGACATTCCTGTTTTACAAAGTCATTCCAGTCTTACAAAGACATTTCAGCCTTACAAAGGCATTCCAGTTTTACAAAGACATTCCAGTCTTACAAAGGCATTCCAGATTTACAAAGACATTTTAGCCTTACAAAGGTATTTCAGTCTTACAAAGACATTCCAGTCTTACAAAGACATTCCAGTCTTACAAAGACATTCCAGTTTTACAAAGACATTTCAGCTTTACAAACGCATTCCAGTTTTACAAACACATTCCATTTTAATGAAGACAATCCAGTTTTACAAAGACATTTCAGTCTTATAAAGAAATTCCAGTTTTACAAAGACATTTCAGTCTTACAAAGACATTTCAGTCTTACAAAGACATTCCAGTCATACAAAGACATTCCAGTTTTACATAGACATTTCAGTCTTTCAAAGACATTCAGTTTTACAAAGACATTCCAGTCTTACAAAGACATTCCAGTTTTACAAAGACATTCCAGTTTTACAAAGGCATTTCAGTTTTACAAAGACATTCCAGTCTTACAAAGATATTCCAGTTTTACAAAGACATTTCAGTTTTACAAAGACGTTCCAGTCTTACAAAGACGTTCTAGTCTTACAAAGACGTTCCCGTCTTACAAAGACATTTCAGCTTTACAAAGACATTCCAGTTTTACAAAGACATTCCAGCTTTACAAAGAAATTTCAGCTTTACAAAGGCATTCAAGTTTTACAAAGACATTCTATTTTTACAAAGACATTTCAGCTTTACAAAGGCATTCTAGTTTTACAAATACATTACAGTTTTACGAAGATATTTTAGTCTTGGAAAGACATTACTGCTTTACAAAACATACGATGTTTTCAATCATACAAAATTTAGAAAGACATACATGGTCTTCACATGATAACGTGGTATTCCGATCTTAAATGGGTTACATGGGTTTACAAGGACATCACAACCAAAGTCCCAAGGAACACACACTATAACCATTAGATATGGAGTTAGCCTAGGAATATATGATTAGTACTATTGGGTTGACACCCCCATTCATCAAGTTGGTCGCGCCAACTATCAGTTTAATGGATGCATATTATCTGGAAATTTCACTTCAATGTTTGTGATGGAACATTAACGGGGCAAAAATCAAGAATCGTCTATGGTTGGTTATAGGCTAATGGTAATTGCGTTACTTTTTGTTGATCCTAGCTAGACAACAATAGATCATCCTAGGACTTGTTTATCACAGTTATGATATTTCATTTTTTCCAATTTATCAAAAGCTTTCCATACTTGTCCATCATGATGTCCGATGTTCAACAAGATTGTTGAACGTGTGTTTATCATGCTTTTGACGAAACGTTTTACAAACATTTCAAGGGAATGTCCCAGGGGAATTCCAACCATATTATCCAATAAAACGTTTTACAAATATTTCAAGGGACTGTTTTACGGGAATTTTAACTACATTGCTTTCTAGATTTACAAAGGAAAGTTTTACAAAATCCTTAGGGTATGTTTCATAAGTTTTCAAGGAAATAAACTTCCATTGTGGCACTTAAACCTGTGAACTCACCAACTTTATGTTGACCTTTTCAAGCATGTTTTTCAGGTATTGTTTGGCAACGGCACGGTTTTAATAGGCTAGTCATTTGGATTAAACCCTAGAAGCCAAAGATACCTAATTGTCATACCTCGAGACAAATTTGACTTAGATGGTTCTAGACATCGTACTAGTTATATTAGTATTTGTAATGGTGTTAAACACTTTAGAAATCTTCATTATAGCTTCCGCAACTATGTAATGATATCAGTCGTTATAACCTTGAGTTATTTATCAAGTAAATAATTTTTGGGATGTGACAGATTGGTATCAGAGCCAATGGTTTTAGCGAATTAGGTTTCCTTAGTGATACCTAGGCTCTAACCGCACGTATCTAGGGACCGAGATTTCATACATTTGTATTACACCAGGAACACCTCAGACTCGGGTATAGAAATTCCAACCGTTGCCAGGACATTTGAGTCAACCGTTAGTGTATATGTTTGCACTAGGATATCATTAGCTACATTGACACTACGAACAATTGTGTGGAATACGTGACTAAAATCTAACATACGTATCTATACGAAAATGATAGGCATCTACATTATGACCCACCACAGTAGAATACTAGAGTGATTAAGTGAAGTAAATTGACAATTACACTTGATATCACGTAATTGTGAATTTACATGCGCTTGTGAATTCTAGGAAATCCTAAGGTGATGACCTAAGTAGGACATAATAATTAGCTACTACTGATGACATAAGCATAACCATAAGTCTATACCTTATTTCGTCATCATAAATCCGACCTTCTATTCAGCAGTTTAAACAAACTGAAAGTATGCATTAGAAATCTTGACGATCCTGTCTTCCGTTCTTTAGTAATCATTCTATCACCTTTGACGCTAATCTTGTTTTGCTGATACAAACCTAGTACCTTAAACATGTCTTCAGTTCTTATGTTATACAACCTTATGGCGACGTAGGATCGGACCCTTATTCATATTCAAGCCGTATTTCAACTCTTCGGACACACTTGCCATGTTTTCTAGCTGGACGCTCTACAAGTCCTACAGGGATTGCTAATAATGGAGATGACTCCGACGGATACTTCAACTAGCCATGCACATTATGAACTCATCCAAATTCTATCCTTATTAAATCATTTATGTTACTAAAACTCCTTCGCTGTGACTTTCTACCAACTTGTGACATTGATTGGAACTTATGCATACACCTTTGTACACCTAATTTCATCTCTTTCATTCAGTTACTTACTACCAATTGTCCTAATACGTCTTGGGTTTGTATTAATTGGTGCACATTAAATTCAATTACACTTCGGTACGCCTCTCATGCTCTATCACATCGAATCTTGATGGATGTCATTTCAACTACTAGCTAGAGACACAAACATAAAGGAGTAACCAGCAAGGTGTACGTGAAAGTCTAGCCCAGAAGTCTTCAACTCCTGATCACAAAACCCTGAGTGAATTGTTATGATTCACCTCTCTTGTCAATCTCTAGATTCATGCCTGTACACAAGATGAGTTTTGGAAGCGGGACATAAGTTATCTGTTCCAACCTCATCTAAGACTAACCTATTATATGCAAGAAATGTCACACCTACGTGAAATCTTGTCAGCATCCCTTGATACATAATCCTTATCACCCTATGAGAAGAAAAATGACTTCAACAACTGATTAGTTGCAAAGGTTATAGATGACAATACTATTTTCGCAAATAGTACGCCAGCTAATTATGACCTCAACTTGTACACATCACCTGGTCATGCTTCATCGTAAGGAGGCAAACTCATAATCGCAAATGTTGATAGTAGGGATGTTCACATTCCTCATGCTTAACATTGTTAACTGAGATCAAATGTTGCGCTTCTAAATCATTGAAATATAATCTCTTCTTACAACGTGAATGTCTACCCATTCCAACATCAAATACTAAGTGTAAGAGTGAGATTGAAGTCAAGAAGTATTTGTAACATTTCTGATTTTATTATCTTTATTTCCAATTCAATGTAACACATTTAATTCCAAAATCTAGTACACTAGTTTATTCTATTCGTACCAACAATTAAACCCTAGGTTACAATGCAAATTCATGAGTTTTACACGGGTATACATTATTAGAATCATATATATATATATATATATATATATATATATATATATATATATATATACGGATATATTTATGTAAATACCAAACAAATACATACATACATAGATGCATTTATTCAATTAACAAGAAATTACTCGTTTGCTTGAACCCCAAACCATTTGAACCCTAAATTGGAACCCCACACTCAATTTTGACTTCTAAAACGTCAATTTTGACTTTTCTTGGACTCAGTTGACTTTCAAAAGTCAAATAAGCCCAACCTTGTTAATCCAAGACTGCCATTAGACGATTTCCAGTTGGTTTGGACCCCTCATGATTTTCCAAACAAGAATCGACCCAATCTCGGCCCATGTAATATCTCATTTCGACCGATTAAGCGGCATATTCAAATTTCAAACGGATTTGACTTTGGATAGTCTAAATCCGTATCAATCCACATTCAATTCAAGAAATTAAAGCGTCCAAATCCCGCGATTCACTCGCCAGTCAACCTCGAGTGTACCTGGACCATTATCAGACCCAATCCATTCCCAAATCGATGGATTAACGTGTAATCAGTCACCCGTAATCATTGTGGATAAAATTGAAATTGAATCGGCTATTACACACAAAATTAATCAAATTAAACCGCTCTCTCACTCGCGTATACCTCCACACAAACTCTCCCAGCCTCTGGTTAATTCGCATTTCATCTCTGGACGCCTGTCGATCACCAAGAACAGCCGTATCAAACTCATAGCCGTCTGCATTCGTGCCCAAACCAATCAAGTAGGTTCTTACATCATTCGGTTCGTTTTTCAGTGCTCTTCAAAAGCCCCTTATCAATTCGCGTTCATATGACGCATCGAACTCAATTGCGACTTGAGTTCGTGCCGTGTTCTTGCGTTTTCTGATTTGGGGATTTGATGAATTTAATTTTAGTATTTAAATTTTTGTGTTCCCGTTATAATCAGCGAACCACTCGGTCCGACTGGTTAACACCACGCGCCATCAGACCCGGTGGTGTGTGTTCGAAACCCACGGCCCGCATGACTGTCAGGCTTTTTGCACCTCATTTAAAAACCCAAACCCGGACCCAACTCAGTCGCAGGTTAAAACGTTTTGGAATCCAATTCAATCACCGAACCCGCCTCTTGGTCCAGTGGTTTGTTCGTCCGGCGCACCCAGCACAGACTCGGGTTCGAGTCCCTGTGGTCTGTTTAATTTTTAAAACCGTTTTTAAGGCTCCAAAAAGTATAAAAAAATTATTTTTATAAACTTTACAATTATCAGAACAGAATGAAACCAGTTTTATAATTTTCGAATAAAAATCTCTATTTTTATAAAATAATTTATTGAATACTCAATTTAAATTATGTATTTATTTTGAATAAATTATTTATAAAATTTGGTGACAATTTTTATAAACACTTTATACAAAGTTTTAAAAATTTTAATTATATTTTTTTTACACAATTAAATCATATTTATAAATTTTCAATATGAATTCATTTTATTATGAAGTTATAACTAAAAATTTGTACATTAAATATTTAATGCAAAAATCTAAATATTTAAATTAATTTCCAAATAAAAACAATTGATTTTATAATATTTATAAAATATTAACTTTATTTAAAACGATCAAATATATTTATTTCTAAATGGTAAATAAATAAATAAAAGTTATTTATTATAAAGGTAAATGTATATTTAACTCTACACATAAATATTATTTACACAACTCCATTTTACACATCCTTATAAATGAATATTATTCTTTTTATAAATAAAGCAAAGTTTTTTATTTAATTTATATTTAAGATAATTCACACACTAATTTTTTAACTAAATTACTAAATAATAATTATTTAATTTAGTTATTCAAACCTTAATCTAATTATTTTAAGACTATTCATTTAAATTTCTTATTTTATAAAGCACCTCATTCAAGTATGAACCACTAACACCTACAACTCCAACTCTTGATACACACATCCAATTCAATTCTAGACTTAGACAAAGACTATTGTACCCACTATTAATTCAATATACATTACACACTAGGTTAACGTGGTGAGTTGCAAGGATCATTTTACTACCTAGTCTCACGTGCTAGCCACACCTTCGAATCATGTGAGTATTACATAGCCCCTTTTACTCTTTTACACTTTTTGGGGTGAAACATGAATCTCTATACACACAATTGCTTACATTTACACAAACTAGACAAACACAAATCCTCTTTACATTCATGTATGCAAAATTTGAGCTTTATGTTTGAGTGCTAGGTGTGTTAACTGTTTGTGTGCAATTTATGTGCAATCATTAACTATTCAAGCCGACGGTTAACAATGATAGATCTATTGAGTCTGACAAATCCACCCAGATTGGGGTGATTGTTACCGACAAAACAATTTGCATGCTAGTTAGAAAGGTTTGATTGTACTTTGGTTACACAATAGTTGCTCCCCATAAATGCCTTATTTTATCATGTTATGTATGGATTTGATTATTTACATCTACACACTATCTATGTATAAACCTGTGTATGCTCACCAACTTTTTAGTTGACTTTATTTTATTCATGTTTCAGGTGCTAATGTGTGAGTTTGATCAAGACATGCTACACATAGGCTTTGGACTTACTTAAATTAAATAAAGAATATTATGTATTTCATTTATGTACTTTTTTAAAATTGGTTGTGTTGGATTTGTTTGAAATGAAATTTGATGATTAAAATATTGCAATTTAGTCAACCTTGTGCTCATGAACAGTCTACATGTCCCGCCCCGACGTATTCCACCGTCGGTTGGGGTGTGACAGTATTCCTTTGCAAAGCGCTCAAGTTCAACTTCTAGTACCTATGTGTATCATATCTGTTGCCTAAAAGCATCAATGATGAGAGCCATGACATCGACTGTCATGTACAGATTCAAGCTTCCTGCTTCCTTTAAATGTTATGCTTTGACTGTAAAGTCACGAGTACATGATTCGTGACCGTACACCCTTAAAGTCAAACTCTTATAGACACGTCTTGTGTTAAAACACCCACTACCTGTTGAATAGCAAAGTGTGTAAGACACGATATATACAAACAAAAGTAGAACTGTATAACTAGCAGTCAATGCTCGAGGGCGAGTACCATGTTCATTTCCTTGGAAACATCGAACCCAACTAGATCAATGTGTTCCTCACATTTGACTCTTCTAACTGGATTATTTAAATTCCACCTTGTCATGCACCTTGACTTGAATCACCTTACTGATCCATAGCAATAACCGACCCCACACCAGTAAATGACCGACATTATCCGACTTCTCCGTAGTTTGGATTGTGATTAAACCTATTCTCAATCAGCATATCATGATGTGAATGATCATTATACGCCAATATATGCCAAAAAGGTACATTATGAATCACAATAGCCTTGGCTAACGACATGTCACCTCGATGACTATGGCAAATATCAGGCTCACCTTTAGAAACGGTGGCTAGCTCATAGTCTAGTCCCAGGTTTCAAAAACCTGATACAAAACATAACTAATGTTATAGGTATATCAATTCATAGGCTTGTATATGAAAATATTCACTTGGAAATTTCATTCAGAATAACTCCCAACTTCAAGTATGGACAAATTTCATAGAGCCATCTATCAAAGACGTATATTCTGTTTATGACCACACTTTGATCTATGAGCATTCAAGGCGAATGCTTCATGAAAGATCAAACATTTATATGACCGTATTCATGAGATATGAAAGGTAACTTCGTTACCCTAGGGAGTATAAATCTCGCGCAATCGAAGGATTGATCTCCGAACCTCCTAGAGTCAATACACTATGGTGGCAACCACCTCAATGGCTTTACTCGGCAACATTGCATGATAGTGTATGAGTTATCATGTACTGACACTACTGTTGCTAGTTGCAGATACATTATTACCCTATACCGGTACTTATTATTCATGGATGTCTGGTGTAACCTTTTCACTCTTAGACTCTAGTATCAATACAAGCATATCTCAGTTCAATGACCCTTCAAGAACCACTTGCCCTCATTCAAATTAAGGAACTGTCAATTACCTAATTATGGGACTAACACACAATCATTTCATTAAACCCTTTGATCTATCGTTATTGAACTCTCAATAATTCTATTTTAAATTCTATCATGATTTGATTCCCATGAGAGGAAACACAGATATAAACTTGAGGTATGTGTCCGCAAACGTTCAGAAATCCATGTGTATGAATGCACATCTACCTCTCATTACTAAGAATGGTCATCGTACTATACCACGCTGAGAAGAATGATCACATAATGAAATGCTTCATCATCAAATGCTTGATGGGTTACTCTCGTATGTGAGTTCACTTGATTTGTGAAAAGTCGCTATTTCATTTCACACCGAGTAAACATTCTTTTCATGACTTTATCACCTCGGGGCATAGCTAACATCGTTCACATGGTGAAATAATCATAGGATTCCCTAAATCAACTCATTCGCTTTAATGCATGCTCAACAGTAACGTTATACTATTATTTGATACAATGGCATCTCAATTCCTTACACAACCAGTATCATTAGCTGATGAGATATCCAATTTGCCTACATTACCGACTATTATTTGAAATAAGTCTAAATTATCCTTAGGCGTCCGGATTTAGAGATAATGCTTAATCCGAGTAAGCTTAACAAATTTCGAGGATGAAATTTCTGTAAGGAGGGAAGAAAGTGACACCCGTCAAATTCGGGTTAATATCCATACCCGACTAACACATATATTATAGTATATGACATGCATCCCACTTAATTTTATAGTAATTAAGTTCATTTCACACTTAGCAAGTCAATCCGTTCACACGTGTCGGTAATACAGAAGATTACCAGGTCAAACACTCGTCCAACAGCACGACCGTTGGTGATAATTTAAAACAAATACCTAGACATATAATATATGTGTGCAAATTATATGTAATATTGTGATTTAATTATCACGCCTATATGAATTTTTCGGTGATTTATAGAGATATTTTTATTTTCAGCACAGTCCGTAGACACGCACTGTGCACTAGCTAGGTGAATAATTCTAAGCAGACACTTAGACACATATTTGGTGTGCATTAATTAAATGTAATACTGTTATATGTTATTTTAAGTCTACGTGAATTTTTTGGGAATTTTCGGAGAAACTTTCTGTTTCAACGCAGTCCAGCCAGTCCGGAGTATGTACCAACAGTTTCAAATAAAAATCTGAAAATTTTATATGTTAAACATACCAATATGAATCACATTATTTTTAAATATTTTCATTTATACCAATTCGGGATTTCTGTCAATAAATCGTTAACTATTCGTTTTCCATCACCCGGTATCCCAAGACCTTATAAATACCCCCTCCCCCCCCCCCCCCATTTCACCATCCACCACTCTCTCTTTCCTCTTTCTTCTCCTTGGCCGAAATCACCTCCCACCCACCACCATCTTCATCTTTTTTTATGATTTTGATCCATTCTTCCACCAAATCCAAGCTTCCAAAGGTGATTAACAAGTATTTGCAAGAGATTTCATCCATCAATCCATCCATTTTCATGTTTGGTAAGCATCAAAACCCACTTTTTCTCCATTTTAATCTTCATGTTCTTATGAACATGCATCCAAGAAAAAGTTGTTTTTATGAAAGTTTAACCATAGATTCTTGAATGAAATGTGTTTTCTAACAAAATGGTACATATTGATGGTGATTTTGGACCCGGATTTTGCTCTTAGACTCGGTTTCCATATAAGGAAACTTTATTGTATGAGCATTTGTTAGATGATGTGTTCTTGATGATTTGATGATGGATTATGTTGTAATAATGTTGTTAGATGGTTAATATATGAAAACTTTGTTGTCAAAAGTGTTGGACGATACATGCATGCTCGTTTTTTCTATTTATGGAAACTTTAAATTTCGGGTTTTTGTTAGAAGAGGTTATGATGTGAATTGTTTGGTGGAATTGATGCATAAACACTAGATATAGAGATTGTATGATTTTTTTCGGTAAAATCACATGCTCATGGAGTTTTTAGGCTCGTTTTCTATTTTTAGAAACTTTATTTCTTGACATGTATGAAAACTTGATGTTTGGGTGTATTCAAAGCATGAAACTAGTATAGTGAGCACTATGAAAGTATGATTGACAAAAATTATTGGTTTAAATGCATGTGTATGGGTTCTAAAGCCCGGTTTCTATTTAAGGAAACTTTATTTTTCCAAAAGTTGTGTTTGCAACTTGTTGACATGATTAGAGGGTTTAAATGACTTAGTAACATGTAACTAAGTGCATTTTATGATAATAGATGTTGTCTATCCATAAACTTGACAATTTGACATGATCTTGCTATAATAGGAAATTTTAATTATCTGAAACTCGCATGTTTGTCTATTTTTAGCAAGTAAATATTGAAATGTTCTATATGTGCTATAACATGTCTAATTTCATGTGTGAACATTAACTTTGCATAGTTGCCATGTTTAGGACTCAAAAACTTGACTTTCTAATTAAGGAAACTTTTATGTATCAAGAGTTGTGTTTCAAGTTCTAAATTCCAATCGAATGTGCCAATGTATTTATTAGACGATAATAGACTATTTCAAAGTAGGTTTGAATTCTATGTTAGAATTTGAATGCTTAAGTCCAACGTGTCACCAACGCGTCGTCATGTCAAAACGCCTGAAACGTCAAAGTCACTTTTAAACAACTCATTTGGATGCATAGAGTTCATAGTCAAACATTTACAATACTTAGACCTTAAAGTCCTAAATGTTTCCTAGGGCATGAGTAGGTTGTCTCATTTAGCTAGATTTGCTAAGACATGGCACATTATTTCACTTCTTTATCAGGTGAGTATCACGGCCCCTTTTACTTGCTTTATATTTTGGGGGAAAAACATGCAGAGTCTTACAAAACATACCTGCTTTACAAAGACATTCCAGTTTTACAAAGACATTCCAGTCTTACAAAGACATTCCAGTCTTACAAAGACATTCCAGTCTTACAAAGACATTCCAGTCTTACAAAGACATTTCAGCTTTACAAAGGCATTCCAGTTTTACAAAGACATTCTAGTCTTACAAAGACATTCCAGTTTTACAAAGACATTTCAACTTAACAAAGGCATTTCAGTCTTACAAAGACATTCCAGTTTTACAAAGACATTCCAGTCTTACAAAGACATTCCAGTTTTACAAAGACATTTCAGCTTTACAAAGGCATTCCAGTTTTACAAAGACTTTCTAGTTTTACAAAGACAATCCAGTTTTACAAAGACATTTCAGTCTTATAAAGACATTCCAGTTTTATAAAGGCATTCCAGTTTTACAAAGACATTCTAGTCTTACAAAGACATTCCAGTTTTACAAAGACATTCCAGTCTTACAAAGATATTCCAGTCTTACAAAGACATTCCAGTCTTACTAAGACATTCTAGTTTTACAAAACATTTCAGTTTTACAAAGACATTCCAGTCTTACAAAGATATTCCAATTTTACAAAGACATTCCAGTTTTACAAAGACATTTCAGTTTTACAAAGACGTTCACGTCTTACAAAGACGTTCCAGTCTTACAAAGACATTTCAGCTCTACAAAGGTATTCCAGTTTTACAAAGACATTCCAACTTTACAAAGACATTTCACCTTTACAAAGGCATTCTAGTTTTACAAAGACATTCCAGTTTTACAAAGGCATTTCAACTTTACAAAGGTATTCCAGTTTTACAAAGACATTCTAGTTTTACAAAGACTTTTCAGTCTTGCAAAGACGTTCCAGCTTTACCAAAACATACGATGTTTTCAATCATACAAAGTTTACAAAGACATACAAGGTCTTCACATGATAACGAGGTATTCTGATCTCAAATGAGTTACATGGGTTTACAAGGACATCACAACCCAAGTCCCCAGGAACACACACTATAACCATTAGATATGGAGTTAGCCAAGGAATATATGAATAGTACTATTGGGATGACAACCCTATTCATAAGTTGGTCACGCCAACTATCAATTTAATGGATGCATATTATCCGGAAATTTCACTTCAATGTTTGTGATGGAACATTGACGGGGCAAAAATCAAGAACCGTCTAGGATTGGTTATTGGATCATGGTAATTGCATTACTTTTTGTTGATCCTAGCTAGACAACAATAGATCATCCTAGGACTCGTTTATCACAGTTATGATATTTCATTTTTTCTAATTTATCAAAAGCTTTCCATACTTGTTCATCATGATGTCCGACGATGAGTTCAACAAGATTGTTGAACGTGTGTTTATCATGCTTTTGATGAAACATTTCAAGGGAATGTCCTAGGGGAATTCCAACCATATTATCCAATAAAACGTTTTACAAATATTTCAAGGGAATGTCCTACGGGAATTCCAAATACATTGCTTTCTTGATTTACAAAGGAAAGTTTTACAAAATCCTTAGGGTATGTTTCATAAGTTTTCAAGGAAATAAACTTCCATTGTGGCACTTAAACCTATGAACTCACCAACTTTATGTTGACCGTTTTAAGCATGTTCTTCAGGTATTGTTTGGCAACGGCACAGTTGTAATAGGCTAGTCATTTGGATTAAACCCTAGAAGACGAAAAGACCTAATTGTCAGACCTCGAGACATATTTGACTTACATGGTTCTAGAACATTGTACTAGTTATATTAGTATTTATAATGGTGTTCAAAACTTTAGAAATCTTCGTTATAGCTTCCGCAACTATGTAGTGATATCAGTCGTTATAACCTTGAGTTATTTATCAAGTAAATAATTTTTGGGGTGTGACAGAATTTCTGGATTATGACCGGTTATACGAATTCTGATGTTATATACCTGTATGTAGGTACAAATGGCAGGACGTGGTAGAGGACAAGGAAGAGGTAGGGGTAGGGGAAGGATACCTAACACTAGGTCCCGTACCCACGACACGACAAACACAAACACTGATCCGAATGAAAACGTCAATACAAATAATGAACCTGAACACCATGTGGAAGAAGTTATTATGACTGGAGCTCAATTCCATGGAGCGTGGCATCTGAGGTCACCCGAGTACTTCAAACAACTCTGCCCCGATTCTTGATGATGCTCTTAGGAGAAGGGAAATCATAACAGTCTGGGAAATCAGAATGAAGGAACAAGTGGTGCTATGCCCCGAACATAAGACACCCTTCATACCACTCCAGTAGGAAACAATATAGGCACCCTCCGAACCCATGAAACCATCAGACTGACAAACCAGAGCACATGAATTCATGGCTAAGGATGTAACTACAAGAATTTCAGTGACTGTCACCCCTAAGCCATTTAATGGGAAGAAGGATGCCATTGCAGCTTTACATTGGATCACCTCTATGGAAGCAGTAATAAAGATGAATGAGTGTAGAGCAGAACAAGTTGTAAAGTTTGCTGCACATTCCTTTTAGGAGGAAGCCCTTGACTGGTGGACAAGCTTACACTGACAGAATGACTTGGGAAGATATTAAATCATTGATCATTAAGAGATACTTTCCACAAAATGCTGTGGATAAGATTGAAGCTGAATTTCTGCGGTTAGAAGCTGGAACCATGACTCATCAGGAGTACACGACCAAGTTTAATGAGATGGCCAAACTGGTGCCACATTTGGTTACTCCCAAGTCAAGAAGAATCAAATCTTATGTCCATGGTTTACCTCCTAAGGTTCATACGTTAGTGAAATCTATCGCACCCGAGAAAATAGATTTGGCTATTGAGAAGAGTGTAGTGATGTTTGACGAGGTGGCAGCAAAAGTTTTTCACAAGAGGAAATCTGAAGAGGTTGTTTATAAGTTTAAACCGGGAAATAATAAATTTCCTAGAAAAGGAGAATTCAACTCCAACCCAGATAGGACCACCCAAGGAATAAAGTGCCGGACTTGCCAAAAGTTTGGTCACTTGGCAACTGATGCATGTGAGATTAAGTAAATATAAATATATATAAATATATATATTTGTTTAAGAAATGGTTTCACGGGATCAGATTTTAAATTTATAAAATGATAAATACTCAAACTTAAAACACACACAAAAGGCAAGTGTACCTATCGCAGCGTAATATAGTTTAGGTAAGAACCAAGTATCGAACCAACGGACACGGTCGAATTCCAATACTCAACTTTTGTTATCGTTTAGCCAGTTTAATCAGTGAGTGAGTTTTGTGTGCTTGTGGAGCAGAAAAGTAAATCACAGAAAAGTAAATGGCGATAAAGTAAATAGCAGAAAAGTAAAAACGTGCGTGAAGTGTGTAATAGAAACGTAACGAACAGAATAGTAAATAACAGGAAAGTAAATATGTCGGAAATGTTCAGGTTACGAATAGTATTGCTTTGGGTTTTGAATCCGCTTGGTATGTGATAATGTTAAGTTGACTAATCCAGTGATATGAATACTACAAACGTGTGACCCGGGTCACCGCTAGAGCCTCGTCCTCACGACATTTGATTTGAAAATTTAAAAGCTTTAACAAATGGTAGTGCCTTCCGTTAAGGACAACAATTACCCTCAACCCTTCGAATGGTCATCTCCGGGTTGGTTTAAGACATCGAACGTAAAATGCTTTATATTAGAGTTAAATAGGTGATTATATTTTGCTTACCGGGAGGCGGTGCAACAATGGGACCAAGTATAAAGACGTACCATTCCCAACATGAGTTCACCAATTCTTGGTCGCATAATAAGTTCGTATAAAGACGTACGACCTTACTAGTGTTGACCAAGCCTTGGCTTATCAATCTCTGCTTGTATAAAGACGTACAAGTTTCAAAAGAAGTTTGATTAAAAAGGTTTTACGATCTTACACTTTAAAATCAAGAACACTCATAAATATAAAGATGGATTTAGAAAATATTAAAAGCCCACCAAAATGGTGGTTTTAAGGACTAATAGTTAAAGACATAAACATATCACTTGGATTAATACGTTTAAACATTAACATGTACTAAACTTCATCTTCACCCTAGCAATACAAAGAGTTTAGCCACGAATGGCCATACTAACTAGCATAATGCTGAGTTTCGTAGGCTCCCATATTGCGGAAAAAGGAGGAAGAGCCCCTCCACTCACTACTCTCTACTCTAGCTATGAAATAGGCTCTCAATTGAGGTCGGCATGGTTGTTGTAAGGTGTGTGTAATGAAGAACTCAAGCCATATATTTATAAGCCTAAGAATGAGCAATGCACGACCGTGCATTGGATTGCACGGCCGTGCAAACACCTCCGGAATCAAACAGGGTACACATGATAATGTATTGTGCCATAGGGAGCAAGATAGGGCAATGCACGCCCGTGCATCCCTCTCATGCTGCCCAGTTTTGTCTTTTAGCTACTGGTTTACTTCCTATGGTCCAATTTTGACTTCTTGGGGGTCAATACTCGGGTTTGGTCTTCCAAAAGCTTGATTTCCTCACGTTTTAAGCTGATTTTTGCTTTATTCGTCTTTGGGATACCGAATAACTTGCAATTATGAAATATTAATGTTTTAAGTATCAACTGGAAGGTTATTAATCAATTAGTACCATAATATGGAGAATATTATGCATGCAAAACATGTATAATTTAGGACATATCATAATATTCCACACTTAAACTTTGATTGTCCTCAAGCAAACTCATGCATGATCATACCCATAACTAAAATTTTACGAGGGGAAATGGAGCTCCAAGTATTTGGAAACTTCGGGATAACTCTTGAGCTGCTTAATCTATTTTTGTATTTTTCTATTATGGAATTCATGACAAGCCTACTAGAACTTCAATTATGCATAAACTTTCACTCCTCACAATGTTCACTCAACTCTAGGGTTATATATGTATGGATAATGTAAGTTAAGTGGAACACTCAAGTTCGAATTGAATTATGCAATGGTCATAAGCTTGTGTGCAAATCAAGTCTCCACCGATTAACTAAGTAGTATGCATGAATCAAGAGGACTTTAACAGGGGTTGTAATGTGGCTAAAATAAAAATAAAGGGGTGAAAATGAAAATCTTTTTGGAGTTTTTAGAGATTTAAAAGGGTTAAAGGGTTGCAGCTATCGTGAAACATACAGACGAATTCATGGCTTAAAATGGAAAATACTAGCAGGTCTCTTTAAATTGCTTGGATCATGAGGGTATAACTAATCCGAGGGCTCGTTTATGGTAAGATTGCCAAGACCAAGATCTTTCATCAGTGTCAACTCTTTCCTTACTGCGTAGTATACATTACTGCCTCTTCATTTGGATCCTTCGGCTTGTAGCCTAACAGCTCCTACTCTGATTAGTTGCGTATACTCACTTTGTGAATAGGTTTGGTTCTTGCTACATTTCTCATCGTGGCTCCAGTTGACACACTTCACACATTTTTCGTATCTTTTGGCTCTTCTTTTGGTGGAACTTTTTGACAAGCCGCAGAATGGTGACAGTTGTTCTTGCTTGCGCCACCGTTTTCTTACATCACTAGTTGCTTTGAAAATCTTCTCTCGGAGTTCGGATGGTAATTCAGGTCGTTTTCTTGTCACAATCAATCTGGTTTATTAATCTTGACCGTTTTCTTGTCACAATCAATCTGGGCCTGGTATTGGTTTAACCAATCCATCCCTAGGATAACCTCATATTCATTGGCATTAGGGTAACTAATACCTTATCATCACCAAAGTCGATGACACAATCAGGGTGTGATTCGTTTATCCTAATTTGTTCGCCACTTGCCGTTTCAAAGACATAGGCACGAGTAAGCGAAATCGGTCTTACGCCTAAATATGGGGTGAATGCACATGAAACAAAACTTCTATTAGCTCCTTTATCAAATAAAATCTTGACGTAAATATTATTAACTAAGAAAGTACCTGCCACTTCCTTAGCTTTATTTTGTTCATCTCCACTTCCTAAAACGAATACCCGTCCTGTTCATTTATTTTAATCACCTATTCTTGGTTTAAGTGGTTTAGGACAAGAAGTCTTATAGTTCCCTATCTCTTCGCAGTTAAAACACTTAACATTCGGGCACTAGGTTGCTGATATGTCCTAAATTATACATATTTTGCAAGCATAATAATCCCCATATTATTGTACTAATTGATTAATAACCTTGCAATTGATACTTAAAACGTTAATATTTCATAATTGCAGGTTATTCGGTATCCCAAAGACGAATAGAGCAAAAATTAGCTTAAAACATGAACAAATCAAGCTTTTGGAAGACCAAACCCGAGCATTGACCCCCAAGAAGTCAAAATTGGACCATAGGAAGTCAACCAGTAGCTAAAAGACAAAACTGGCCAGTAGGAGAAGGATGCACAGCCGTGCATCCCAATGCACGGGCGTGCATTGCCCTATCTTGCTACCCAAGGCCCAGTACATTGTCCTGTGTACCATGTTTGATTCCCGAGGTGTTTGCACGGTTGTGCAATCCAATGCATGGCCGTGCATTGCTCATTCTGAGGCCTATAAATAGATGGCTTGAGTTCTTCATTACACACACCTTACAACAACCATCTTGACCTCAATTGAGAGCGTATTTCATAGTTAGAGTAGAGAGTAGTGAGTGGAGGGGCTATTCCTCCTTGTTCCGCAATAGGGGAGCCTACGAAACTCAGTGTTATGCTAGTTAGTATGGCTATTCGTGGCTAAAATCTTTGTATTGCTAGGGAGAAGATGATGTTTGGTACATGTTAATGTTTAAACGTATTAATCCAAGTGATGTGTTTATTTCTTTAACTATTCGTCCTTAAAACCACCATTTTGGTGGGCTTTTATTATTGTCTAAATCCGTATTTATATTTATGAATGTTCTTGATTTTAAAGTGTAAGATCGTAAAACCTTTTTAATCAAACTTCTTTTGAAACTTGTACGTCTTTATACAAGCAAAGATTGATAAGGCAAGGCTTGGTCAACACTAGTAAGGTCGTACGTCTTTATACGAACTTATTATGCGACCAAGAATTGGTGAACTCATGTTAGGAATGGTACGTCTTTATACTTGGTCCCATTGTTGCACCGCCTCTTAGTGAGCAAAATATAATCACCTATTTAACTCTAATATAAATCATTTTACATTCGATGTCTTAAACCAACCCGGAGATGACCATTCGAATGGTTGAGGGTAATTTTTGTCCTTAACGGGAGGCACTACCATTTGTTAAAGCTTTTAAAGTTTCAAATCAAATGTCGTGAGGACGAGGCTCTAGCTGTGACCCAGGTCACACGTTTGTAGTAGTCGTATAACTGGATTAGTCAACTTAACATTATCACGTACCAAGCTGATTCGAAACCCAAAGCAATACTATTCATAACCTGATCATTTCCGACATATTTACTTTCCTGTTATTTACTATTCTGTTCGTTACGTTTCTATTACACACTGCACGCACGTTTTTACTTTTCTGCTATTTACTTTACCGCCATTTACTTTTCTGTTATTTACTTTTCTGTCATTTACTTTTCTGCTCCACAAGTACACAAAACTCACTCACTAATTAAACCGGCTAAACGATAAAAAAAGTTGAGTATTGGAATTCGACCGTGTCCGTTGGTTCGATACTTGGTTCTTAGCTAAACTATATTACGTTGTGATAGGTACACTTGCCTATTGTGTGTGTTTTAAGTTTGAGTATTTATCGTTTTATAAATTAAAACCTGATCTCGTGAAACCATTTCTTAAAAAAATATATATTTATATTTACTTAATCTCACACGCATCATGTTTTTGGCACCGTTGCCGGGGACACGGTGATTTCAAGAAAAAATCGAGTTAACGGATTAGCCTTTTTATTTTTATGGTTTGTTTTGAATTTTCTTTACAACAACTTTCATGGATGACAACTACGAGAGTTGTTATGGAGGATACCAAGACAACTATGAGTACCACTATTCGGAGGTTTGGTGTGAGATCTGTGGGGAAGCCCACTACACTCAAGATTGTTATCACTATCAAGGGTATTCCATAGATTTTCACCAACCCTACTGGCAACCATATGAAAAACCACACCGCCCCAAGAAATTCAACACTCAGTTCTAGATTCCGACTCATGGACCCCAGGAAATCTGTTTCATCTTTTGGAAGAAATTAAGATTCAACTCCTAAAGAGCTCTCCAACTGAACAACAAGTGTTTCATCATTTGGAAGAAATTAAGGTTCAAATCCTAAAGAGCTTTCCAACTGAACAACAAGATGATATATTCAAAGTCCAAGAATCGAAAGTTATAGCTCCAACATATCTAGTAGAGTCAAGTGACTCTAAGGAGCAAGAACCTTCCAACTTCACAAGCATGGATCAGTCGGAAATGAGACCGGAGGATTCAGAAGAGAGAGTTACTGCGACTTTACAATAACTTCTTGACTTTTCTGAGAAGCTGGAAGCTAAACAATCAAAGGAGCCAGAAGAACGAAGATCTAAAGAAGAATTGGTGGGAATCCTCAATATGGAAGCACAAGAAGGATGTATGAAACAGTCTGGAGTTCCTGTCACTTCCGAGACAACATCATATGAAGAACCAGATTGTGAGACCTACATCTAGGAGGAGAATATGCAGGAGAATGTGATCACCAACAAAAAAATGACAACGGTGGCACCTCTTCCTTGCAACAGTGATAGCTGGCCTGTGACTAAGCATATCAGTGAATCATTCCATGAATCACATAAGCCACAGAATAGGGCACATCACTCTGAAGACCACTTCTCATGGAGGAAGAAACGTTCATCCAATGAAAATTACGTGACAAAATTATCATACCGGGGTGACCGTCTCCTTCACTACATAGGTTTCTTGAAGTTTAGTCCAAGAAATGTCAAATGGTGGTGGCGTGATTTAATTTCATTGTTTTCTTTAGGTGCTCTTCTATAGAGCATTCTAAATTTGCCAGGTCTACAAAAATTTTCAAAATTTCAAATCAATCCATCCAAACTAAAATTAAAACTATAAAAAGACTTCTAAAATACATAAATAAATGATTCACCCGTTTTAGCACAAAAAAATTGAAAATATTAAAAATAGAAAATTAGGGAAAATTTTTGATTTGTGAAATTGGGCAACTTAATGGGGGAAATTTGCTCGGACCACTGGGACAAATCGCCTACGACGTTTTCCATATGATCTGGCTCATCAAAACCTTTTCGTCCCCTGGTCGGGGGCCCTCTAACCCTAAACGTAGCTCAAGTTATGACCGTTTCAAGTTTAAACACTTGTTACCCTATTTTTCTCTATCCAGCTGGTCCAGGATGGACTCCACTAATTCCTGGATCAGCTTATTATCATTATATGCATGGTTATCAAATGGGTTGGACGAACCTCTCCATATTACAAGCCACCCATTTGACAGATTATTCCACCAATAACACTTAACTGGAAATTCACAAAACACGTACGGGTCTAGCCAGCGACCCTTAAATAAACGTGGCGCTTCCGGGAGGCACCCCGATGATCATGAATAAATTGAGAGGTTATGGCAGAATTATGGACCTTAGGTTTGACTTTTCAAATTTAAGTTTCTCATACTTCAGCCCCAGGTGTGCCCTCGCGATACTAGGACCTTAGTAGCTTAAGTACTACCTTTTATTTTCCTTGTCTGCTTTTATGTTTTCCCTTATGTGTCAGGTAGAATAGCATCACCAAATAGTCTATCTACTTCTTTGAGGAATCACACTCCATCTCTACAACCTGAGGAATCGGAAACCACATAAAATTTCTTTGAAATTCGATGACGTCTTTGAAGCAACATGTTGACAAGCAGCTTATAGGCATCGCCTGACAATAGCAATAAGTTTCAGCCTTAGGTTATATACTGAATTGACCGGGGGAGTACCGGTTTCTTTTCCCTTTAAACTTCATGCATTTAAATTCCTGCATAGCATTTCATTACATGCATTTGTGCATTGATGGCAATGCACAGTTTTAAGTGTGGGGTGGGAAATTAAGAGATTCAAGATTACTTGTAACCTCAAAGCAGTAAAATTTCAACTTGTGATTTTCTACCCATTTGACTAAATTTTTACAAAAAAAACATACCTTTTGTAAAACCCGAAAAATTTTCAAAATTTTAAACCCTAAAATTTAAAACCTCTTTGAGTTCGCACCAAATTAAATAAAATGAATACATGGCAAGTAGAAACAAATTAATATTATGCATAACGATTCAGTAAACCCTATCCCATTCGTTTTCATGTGAGGAAAATCAAGCCTATTACACAACATCAAATTCTTGGCGCAATATATAATTATTCGCATGCTCTTGCGTTTGGAATTACGGAGTGTTTTTCGATTGAATTTTATGCATAATTAGAACTTGTGTGACGTATACATATCAAGACCATGAACTAGTAGAAGTATGAAAGTGATTGAGACACCTAGGACTTTATTACCCTTATCCTTAAACCCAAAAATCTAAAAAATATAATCCGCTTAGATAGCCTTTTGAGCCTTAGACTTTTCTTTTCTACTACCTACAATTATCACCCAACCAGCCTCTCGTAAACACCGGTTATTGGCTAACTATCTTCAAAATGGAAAAAATTATCCTATGTTGTTATTTCAAGTTTATTACCATTAAGACAACTTCAGAAAGAATCTGTTTTACTCAAGAGAGTTGGAATATACAGAAAAGTGGATGTATTAGGAAGAAACAGCCGAACTATCTGCAAGGAATTTATGGAAATATTATTTCAAAGAATTTGAGGAAAAAGAATTATTGAAGAAATTGTCTTGATACAAAAAGAAAAAGAAAGAAGTTGGTCTTTTACCGGTTAGACCTTAAGACAAATAAGATTGAAAGCATTTCGATAGCAAAGGTTAAGAAAGAATTGATTAAGGGAGACGGTATATTCTTACTCCATGCTTTAAACATTGTTGAAGCACTTTCCTGTGACAAACACGCTGGATAGAGTCTTAGTTTGTATTTTCTTGTTTGTAGTTGTCTTTGTATGTAAGAGTCTTTATGTATTAGTTTATTGAGTTGTATTTACTTTTACATATTGAATGTTGCAAAATTCTCTAAGTGTTTTACGCACTTGTAAGTGCGCAGGAGAAAGCTCCTGCGTACTTAGCAAGTACGCAAGAGTAACTTTGCGTACTTGCTAAGTACGCAAGAGCATTTTGCCCTGCGCACTTGCTAAGTGCGCAGGCATCAGGTCTTCTATAAATAGGATAGGTTGACAGAAGTTAAGTACGCATGCATAATAACAAATACGTAAATTATAATCTCAGTGCTACTCTCTGTAACCTTCAAGTGTTTATAATACAAAGAACGTTTAAAGTGTTTTCTCTTGTCGGTTTACTTTGTTTAGTTTGACTCTCCACCTAGTCACGGGCATTCCGTACCCGGTTCGACTAGTATACCCACTTGCATGTGACGATCCGCCACACCCGAGGGACCTACAAGTGGTATCAGAGCATTGCTCCTGACTTCGAGTGTTGTGAGTGAGTTTGGAGAGTTTCTGCCGAGTTTTTACAAGCAAAAAGAGGTATTTTTTTTTATTTTTGTGATAAAATAGGGGTAGTTCTTGAGCACTATTTTAGAAGCAAAAATCACTCAAAAACTGATTTTTGTTGTGTATTTGAGTGATTTAAGCATCAAAGGTTGGATAGAAATAAGTTTCTGACCCTTTGGCTCATTTGAATTGATCATCAGTTCAATTTTTACCATCTCCGATGACTTTCAGGTGACCGAAAAAGTTTGGTGAGAGTTGCTGAAAAGGTGTTGTGCGTACTTACCTTTTCTGGCAAAAAGTACAGTTCTGTGCGTACTTACTAAATACGCAAGACTAATCTCCTGCGTACTTACAAGTACGCAAGACTGATCTTCTGCGAACTTAAGTTATATCATGCGTACTTATCATTTACTCCTGCGTACTTATCAAGTACGCAAGAGCAAATCTAAATACGCAAGACCATTTCTCAAGTGCGTAAGGCCAAAATCAAGGGCGCAACTGTGTCTGAATTTTCTGAAATTTGACTAAGTGTTCACAATGTCGAATCTTTAGAATCTTGGAAACATGTTAATCTATGATTGTGAGATCGGTACACCACAGAAACCGCCAAAGTTGCTGAACGTGAACGATTATTCTAATTGGAAAGCACGTTTTGAGCACTACATTTCTTATACCGAATCATCGCTATGGATACCAATCCTTGAGGGATATAAGCATCCCACACACATCTATCTTGATGAAGCCATGCCCAAACCTATCTCTAAACTTTCTGATGAAGAAAAGAAAGCTTATGATCGTGAAAAGAAGGCACTTGGTTCGATCACTATGGCATTGACTCGGGAATTGTTCCACAGTTTCCGAGGTTATGACAATTCCAAGGATCTTTGGAAAGCTTTACAGAAAAGATTCGAAGAAAATAGTGATATCAAGAAGAGTAAGCAGGATCTTCTCAGGAAGCAGTATGAGTGCTTAAGATTTTTAGAGAACGAATCTCTAGATGACCTCATCTCTAGATTCTATCATTTACAGACTGAGTTGAAGGCTTTTGAACTCAGGTATCCAGATGAAGAGATGGTGGAAAGTTTTTGGATGCTTTGCCACCCAAATTTGAGATGTACACAACCCTGATGAGGGAAAATCCAAAGTTCTATGAGTTGACAGTGGAGGAGGCGATAGGAAAGGTTCAAGCTCATGACATGAACCTAAAGAGAAAGGAGAGCTCAGGAAGACCCCAGATACAAGACCCTTCTATGTATCATGGGACGACTTCTACATCGAAGTCATCGGGCTCTGGAATTGCCCTTTTCATTGGAAACCCTACTGAAGAAGACCACTCAAATGGTTGTGGTGTTCATGCATGCTATGCATCTGGATCAGGGTTGGGGTCTCATCATCAACATACCTTAAGAAATCCTCCTGCTGCTTCTTCAGCTAACCAATTAGCTATAGCCAGAATAGCTGAAGATCATGTAGCACTATTCTCATCTTGTATGCTTGCGTTTGAGAATTTCATAGGCGGCAAGCTTATCGATCCCGAGACAATTGAAGAAGATTTTAATCAAGTGGATCCTGATGACATGGAGGACATGGATATTCAATGGAATATGGTCATGCTATTGAGGAGAGCCAAGCGTTTCCTAAACATAACAGGAAGAAAGTTTATTGGCGGGCATCCTAATGCCAAGGTCGGGTTTGACAAATCTAAGGCCAAATGCTATAAGTGTCTAAATTTTGGACACTTTGCTCGTGAGTGTCAGAAAGACAGAGCACCGGCCTCTGGTTTTACCAGACCAAGCCAAGGAAACAGCCATGGCCACAACAATCCAATCCACCACAATCAAAGCCAAGGTGGAACGTCCAATGCACTGGTAGCTCAGCAGGACGAAAGCTTTGATTGGGGTGTTCATCTTGAGGATGCCATCATCGAACAGACACAGGTTGGTCTCATTGCTGAGATCATGGAGATGATGGAAGCAGAGAAAAAGGAAGCTTCTATGGCTGACTTAGAAGAGTTTACTACTGCTGCTACAGAGGAAGAGAAGGAAGCTGAAGAAAAGGAAGCTTCTGTAGCTGATAAAGAGGAATCGACCACTGCTGTTGCTCTCATGGCCATTGGAGAAGCAACAAGTTCATCTTCTGAGGTAGATTCTAACCCCTTTTCTGTTATTTCATGTTCTAAATGTCTAGGGCTAAAACTTGAAAATTCTAGTCTCCAAGACAAAATCGAACCCCTAAGTATGGAAGCTCTAAACTATAAAGAAAGCGAAAAACGTTTTAAAGATTCTATTGAAACGTTGAAAAAAGAAAAATGTGAATATTCTTTAAAAATAAGCGATCAACAACTTTACTTAGATGTTGCATACAGGGGGTTGGAAAAACGGAACAATGAAATCAACAAACTGCAAAATGAGATCTTGCAGATAAAATGTTCTAATGAGAAGTTGAAAAAATCTCGTTTTGTGGTGGAACACTACGAATCTGTAGTGAGACAAATGAATGGGTTAGGGCTGGGTACTAATGCCATTCCTCCACCAGTAAGCGGGAAGTTTGTCAATAGTTTAATAGACATTGATCTCACTTGTCTAGATAAGTCCTCTGATAAGGATGATTCCCCTAAAAAGGATGAATCCTCAAGTAAGGCTAACTCCACATCTAGTGAGGAGTTCTTTACTGCTTCTGATGATGGGTCGGTTAACACTTGCCCTGAAGGAGTAGTATCTGAGGAGTTGTTAACTGAACAAAAAGTAAAGAAAAACATTATCACTAATGGTGGTAATTACATTTTAACTGAACCCGATATCATTGAAACAAATGATAAACTAAAGGTAATGCTTTACGGGGGGTATAAAAGTCTTAACCATGTAAAGAAAGAGGCTTTCTCAGCTCACTATGGGCTTGGTTACAAAAAAAATTGCAAAAATACTATACTCCCAAAAACCAAATTGTAAAGGTTCAGACTCCTGTTCATAAACCAACTCCTCCTGCTCATAATGCTGAGTTATCTAAGGCCAGATCTAATGAGCCTTACAGGAGAACTTATGTAGACAAGAGGAATTGTTATCACTGTGGCTTGGTTAGTCACATTTTTGTGAACTTTCATTCAAAGAACCAAGGGAAAAGGCATGTTGTTTCACAACCAGCTATTATCCCTAAGTCGCCATCAGTGACCCCTCCCAAATGTCCAAAGCATAATGTGGTGAAACCACCAGTCAAACCGATGGTAAAGCCTAAGATCAAATCTGAAGCTAAACCATCAGTTTCAAGAAAGGTAACACAACCTGCTGTACCTCGTGTATCTACGTATGGTAGTACACGTACTGGTGAGAAACCTGTGGCGAAACTCTCAAAGCCACAGAGAAGAAGAAGGAACAAGAGGTTGAGAAAGCTAGAACAGCTGACTTCAGTTCAATCAGGTGAAGTTTCCACAAGTTCACCTGCTGTTGTTGAACCAAAGTCTCCTGTTCCAGTTAAGAAATAGAAGAGATCCTGGACTGCCAAATTCAAAACTTCTCAATCTCCTAGTCCTAATTCTTTAAAATATTCATCCGTTTTGAACAGTCATCACGACTATGAGTTAAAGGAAGTAGTTTATTTTGAAAAGGATGGACGACCCAAGACCACAATGGCTTGGGTCTCCAAATTTAACTAATTCTTTTGTTACTCGTGCAGGGACGTCCGAAGGGTACTATCTCTAACCGCTGGTATGTAGATAGTGGATGCTCCCGGCACATGACAGGAAACATGGCCTTGCTTCAAGATGTGAAACCATTCAGAGGCGGCTATGTGGCCTTTGCTGGAGAAAAAGGCGGCAGTATCACATGTCAAGGCGTGGTTTCGAACGATTGTGTCAGCTTTGACAATGTCAACTTTTGCAAGCAGCTGAAGCATAACCTGTTGAGTGTCTCCCAAATGTGTGACAAGGAGTACTCGGTGATGTTTGACAAGTCAGAATGCCTAATTCTCAAACCTGGTTTTGAAGTTCCCGAAGATTGGATCCTGATGAGAGCGCCAAGAACAAACGACACCTATCAAATTGATATGAGCATGGCAACAACCACCTCATCAGTTGCTACTTGCTTGCTTACCAAAGCCACAGAGCTTGACTCTATCTTGTGGCATAGGAAAATCGGACATATTTCGTATCGTAAAATGAACCATCTTGTCCGAAACGGTTTGGTAACCGGGGTTCCTAAGCTGAGATTTACCATTGCAGATGACTGTATGTCTTGTAAAAAGGGCAAACAGCAACGGAAGTCTCACAAGCCCAAGCTCCAAAACTCTATTGATACCCCTTTGGAGCTACTACACATGGATCTGTTTGTCCCCATAAGTATCAGGGGTATTGGAGGTAAGTCGTTCTGTCTGGTTGTAACTCATGATTTCTCACATTTTTCTTGGGTGCATTTTTTAGGTACTAAAGACGAGACTGCTGATATTCTTCAATACTTGATCCTGAGCTTGGAATCTCTTTGCAAGCTGAAAGTTAGAAGAATAAGGAGTGACAACAGAACTGAGTTCAAGAGTAATTTGATGGAGCTTTTCTGTCTCAAGAAAGGGATCCATCACGAATTCAGCGCCCCGTACACACCGCAGCAGAATGGAGTTGCAGAACGGAAGAACAGAACACTGATTGAGACTGCAAGGACTATGCTGTCGGATGCAAAGCTTCCTGTCACTTTCTGGGCAGAAGCAGTCAATACAGCTTGTCACGTCTTAAACACAGTTCTGGTTGTGAAGAGGCACAACAAGACTTTTTACGAGTTGATCAACAATCGACTTCCCAATCTTGGTTACCTAGTTCCTTTTGGTAGTCCCTGTTCCTTGTTGCTATAGTACAAAGACCGCCAGTCTAAGTTTCATGCAAAAGCGATGGAAGGCATCTTCTTAGGATACGTTGCCAACTCGCCTTGCAAGAGAGTGTATAACATAGGAACTCGTACTGTCGAGGAATGGTTCGAAGTGGATTAGAGTAAACACAACATTCCACCAGAACCAACAGGTCCAGCTTGGGGTTTTGATTATGATGCGCTATTCAAGTCATTCAATCTTCCTGATCTATCTGCAGTTGACGCCGCAAATGTTTATGAATTTTTGGGTGGCAGCGATGACTCCAGTTTCTCTACTCGTGCTACTGTACCAATTATAACTCCTGATTCCAATGCTGTATCTACATCTGGAACTCATGACCGTGATAACAGTGAAGATGTTCATGTTGATGGAGATGATGCTCAAGCTAATCCTAACACAACTGTAGGAAATGAAGCTCCAGCTGATCCAATTACCATTGAATCCTCTTCCTCTGGAACACCGGAAATGAGGGAGTTAAGCACGAATCTCGATTCAGAAATTCAGGAACCGATTGTACCGGAGACGAGAGTGCATAGGAATCATCCAATCGAAAACATTATTGGTGATCCTTATGCCGGTGTTCAGACTCGTCATCGAACCATCACTGAGAACACCAGTCTTTACACAGAGATACTTGACACTGGTGTCATGGAAACATGTCTGCATGCTGCATTCGTGTCCCAGTTAGAGCCGAAGAATGTGAAGGAGGCTCTCACTGACAACTGCTGGATTGAGGCGATGTAGGATGAATTGTCTCAATTCCAAAAGTTGCACGTGTGGGATTTGGTTGACTTGCCAAAAGGCTTTCAGCCAATTGGAACCAGATGGGTGTTCAAATGCAAGACGGATGATCGTCATGTTGTTGTGAAGAACAACGCAAGATTGGTTGTTCAAGGTTTTTATCAACAAGAGGGCTTGGATTACACGGAAGTTTATGCCCCAGTTGCTAGAATTGAGGCCATTTGACTGTTCTTGGCCTAGGCCACATATGTCAGCTTCAAGGTCTATCAACTTGATGTGAAGAGTGCTTTCCTTTATGGTAAAGTTCATGAAGAAGTCTATGTCACTCAACCTCCCGGCTTTTAAGATCCGCATAATATCAATAAAGTGTATAAGCTCGACAAAGCACTTTATGGTCTTCATCAAGCACCGCGGGCATGGTATGAGACATTATCTAAGCATTTACTGTCTAATGGTTTCGACCGTGGATAGATTGACTCGACTCTCTTCATTAGGAAAGCAGGAGGTGACATTCTTCTTGTACAAGTATACGTCGATGACATTATTTTTGGATCTACCAATGAAGGGATGTGTAGGGAATTCGAAAAGGTGATGAAGTCCAAGTTCGAAATGAGTAACATGGGTGAATTATCATTCTTCCTAGGTCTGCAAGTCAGTCAAAGAGAGGATGGCATTTATCTACATCAAACAAAGTATGTGCAGTACATCTTGTCAAAATACAAGATGAATGATAGCAGTACTTATGGCACACCTATCCCAGTCAATCATGGTCTGCATCCTGACAAAGATGCAAAGGATGTAGATAGCAGATTGTACCATGGGATGATCAGATCACTTATGTATCTCACAGCTTCGAGACCTGATATAATGTTTGTTGTGTGCTTGTGCTCAAGGTTTCAGTCTCAACCGAAGGAGTCACATATGATAGCCGTGAAGAGGATTTTCAGATATCTGAAAGGGAAACCCCGATTAGGTCTTTGGTACTCTAAGCAGCAGTCATTCGACTTCAAAGCCTACACTGATTCAGATTTTGGCGGTTGTAACCTTGACAGAAAGTCAACTTCTGGTGGATGTCAATTCTTAGGAGACATACTGGTCTCCTGGCAGTGCAAGAAGCAGTCAACGGTTTCTGTCTCAACTTGTGAAGCAGAATACATTACTGCGGCAAGCGGTTGTTCTCAGATATTGTGGATTCAACAGCAATTGAGAGACTACGGCTTAAACTTCACTGGAACTCCCTTATTCATTGACAACAATGCCACCATGTCCATCACAAATAACCTAGTGAAACATTTCAAAACTAAACATATAGAGATTCGCCATCATTTCATCCGTGATTGTGCTGAAAAGCATTTAATTGAACTTGTAAAAGTTCACACGGATGACAATCTTGCTGACCTTTTCACAAAGGCATTTGATCGATCCCGTTTTGAGTATCTTGTCAACTTGATAGGAATGTTCAATCCTAAGTGAAAATTAATTTTTCTTAAATCAATTCAATTCATGGAAGTTAAATTTTATTTCTTTAAAATTTTCTGTGTAGTTCTTTTAATTTACAAAATCAAAAACAAAATAGAAAATGGAGAAAAATTTCAAAGTTAACTTGAGAAAAGAGGAAATGATAGTACATCAGAAATGATGTAAAGGTCTCAGACTGCTCATATGGAAAATGGTTGCGTCATGTTTACTAAATTGTTTAAATTATTATGTTTTTAATCTGCTTATTTACAAGCAATTTGAATTTTCAGTAGGTTGTAGGCGTCTTTGAATCACTAGTAGTGTGGAAACTAAATCTAAATTACAACTGTGATTTGAACCCATGTTTGCAAGTGTGTGTGCGTAAAAGAATAGAAAAGATCATTATCAGATAGAGGATGTTAGATGTTGGCAATAATTTCCTTTTGAGGTCAGTTTCGGGTTATATCGTTAGCACAATTAATGCGGTTCATCTCTCTGCCCATACTCACAAGTATGCAAGGAGAGATTGAATCAAGACATGTCTCTACATTAGCCGTTGAGCATGTATTCACCCTTGAATCACTCCTGATTCATTGAAATCAAATCCAGATAAAAGTTGGATCTCCTTACCTTATTCAAACACCATACTCATTATCCTGAATCATCATACCGATATTCAATGAAGAAAATCAAATGAAACCAAGACAAATGAATCACTCGATTCTGAATCTTATGATTCCTGATAATCCTTATGGATTCGGCTTGATTTTTCCTGTGCTAATAGATGTAACTTCATTCTGAAAATTTAGAAAATCATTGGGAAAATCTTAGATGCCTTGAGATAATGCAATTTACATTAGTGTAGCATATTAGTGGGGTACACGTTGTATATCTTATAATTAATACCTTAATACACAAGAACGTGATACAAAGATGCTTATAGTTTCAAATCTTATAATATTGTCAACTTGAATTACTTGTTTATGTGCTTATTATGTATGAATAAATAGTAATCCATGACAAGATCCCATATTCTTTGATGATTATATTGTATCGTTTTTGCTAAAAGATAGCCTGATATGATCCTCTGCTCGTGTCTTTGATAAAAAAATAGTTTGTGTGAATACTTGTATATTTCATTAGAAAAGATCAAAAAGATTTTAAGTTTATGCATAGTTCAATTTTATTCAGAAAAGCCAAAAATATTTGTGTTTAACCTTCTTGAATTGTACTTGAATCCTCCTGGTTGGATATTTCTAACTTGTTCGTTATTTGACTTGAAAAACTTCAAAAACTTGAGTTGAAAGTTTGCGCACTTAAGGGTTTGTGTGTACTTGTAAGTGCGAATGAAGTAAGCCATGCGTACTTAACAAGTACGCAAGAGTTAAGTCTTGCGCACTTGTAAGTACGCAAGAGTTAAGTCTTGCGCACTCGTAAGTACGCACGAGTTAAGACGTGCGCACTTACTAAGTACGCACGACCTTTTTGCGTGGGGTATATAAACCGGACTTAGAAAATTTTCAGAACCTTATCACTTTCAAACAGGTTCATATTCCCTCCGACTTTCACTCAAAAATTCAAGTGTTCCAATCCGATTTTTCGTCCCATTGCTAGTTTCATCACTTCATTACATCAATTTGGTGAGATTTTGGGCTTAATCCATCCACAAAAATCTTGATTTTGGACCGATTATCTTAGATTTTTGTTCAAGATTTTTAGACAATTTTTGGGTTGTTTGGGTAATACCTAATAATTGAAACTTGTTAATAATCATTAATCGATCACTAATCGACCCTTAATCATCCATTCGAGTCTTTGATTTTGACTTTGGGCTCGAATTTGAACCGACGGTTGCTTTGTTCGACTGTTAGAACAAAATAGGTCAAGTTTAGCAGGTATTTGGTGTTGTTGTTGGTCCCATAGGCTAGAATCTTTGATTCTGACCTAGTGGCGACCCAATACACACCAATTTTTGAACATCAGTTGAATTTCAAACTTCTGAATTTTTCACCAAGTGCGTTTCCTGCGCACTTAACAAGTATGCAAGAAGCACTTCATACGTACATGTTAAGTACGCAAGAGGAAACTCCTGCGTACTTGCTAAGTACGCAGGACCAACACTTAGCAAAAATTCCTAAGTCTGAAATTCAGTTCAAAGAGTAACTGCTATACTGAGTCATGTTTATCCATTTCCAATGATACGTGTTGCTCTGATTATGTTTTCTGTGTGTTTTTACAGATCATGGCTCGGGCGTTTACTAACGAATTCAACCTGTTAGCTAACACTGAACCAGAATGGAAGGGTGCAGCATTACAATACAGAGACATAGTTGATTTCTTGAACCGTTCAAGAATCAGCTACGCCATTTCTGCTGACCCGATCATGTCAAGACCCTATCTCGAGCAGTTTTGGGTGACGGCAGAGCACGACTGCACGGTAACCCCCAACGTTATAAGGGCTACCATTGCTGGTCATGTTATTGCTTTCTCTGAAGATACTATAAGAAGGGTCCTTCAATTCAGAGATCTCGCGACCAACCCGACAGCCTATCCAGACTACTTTGTGGACGGCTGTTGGAGAAAAAGAATGGGCTATGTCGGTGCGAGGGACTATGCTTCATAAAAGATGATGTGGGTGCTAGACCAATGGAGATACTTCGCCCACGTCATGATCATGTGCATATCATCAAGGAAAGCAGGAAAAGATGCCAGCGACAGTCGTTTAGCAGCGAATACGAGCCAGACTCTGACTCTGACGCTGCTATACAAAGACAAAGAAGAGAAAGCATTTACAAGAACAGGGGCGATAGGCAACAGCCTTCTATCCCCAGTGAGGTGGAGGCTCAGCAGCAAGTACAAGTGTCAGCTGCTAGTCCTGATTCAGCCTCCACCCCACCTTCACAGCAGCTTTACCGTAGGAGGAGGAGGCCGCAGGTGCAAAGTGAAGTGGCCGTCACTTCAATCACAGCGGAGATCCCTGTGATAGTGACCCTCCCTACCACAACTACTTAGGTGGCGGTGACTACTCCAATCCTCACAGAGTCAGTCACCATCATCCCTACTATTACCCCTACAACTCTTGTCACATCCTCAATCCCAACCACCACCACTGAGCCTTTAAGTCAACCCTTCAATTATGGAGATTTCACACAAGGGTTTGACTTTGATACCATATTCTCCTCCCCCATTCACAATGCCGAGGCGTCATCATACAGACATCCTGATCCGAATGAGGCAAGGATAGATGTTCTGGAAACCCAAGTTGCTGAACTACTGGAGACTATTCGGAAATCAAAGGAGGTTTCTGACGCTCAACAAGCACAGATCAATTCTTTGGTAGACGAAGTCAAAATCCTTTGTAGCCAGAGAACGGGGACTGATGAAAGATTGAAGAACGTCATGGCCCAGAACAAGCTCCTAATCAAGACAAATGAAATGATTATGGACCACATGACGTCCTTGGAGCTGAGGTTTGATACTCAAAGGAAGGAGCATGAGCTGATGGTCAAACTAATTGCTGACCTGACCAAGAAGCTTGATGCTCAGGGGGAGAAAGAGAAAGAAAAGGAGAAAGAGAAAGAAAAGAGGACTACTGGTGATGAGGCATGTCATCTTGTTGACTTGACTAAGGATGACGACAAGGACAAGGATCCCGAAGCCGGTCCTAGTGGAGGTGAGCACCAAGCTTTAGCAATCGTGCCCATCTCTACTGTTCCAATGGCTCAGGGGGAGTCTACTCATCAAGAGGGTGGTGATACCTCTGGTGGTGGTGGTGGTGACAAAGGAAAGTCAGTGGCTGAAATGCTTAAGGACTTATCTGATGATGAGATCCTAGAGCCTGACTATTCCAAAGAAGCACAGATCGATGCTCTCTTTAATCTAGAAGAAGGAGAGATCGACTCTGGTGACGATTGGGATGATGATGATGATGATGATGAAGATGTTGTGATCGAAATTCCCAAGGGTGACGGGGAAGGAGAGTACGAGTTAGAAGATGGAGAAATATTTGAATTTCCATCCTTCGAAGCTCCGCTCGACACGGGTTCAGTTGAGCAGGCTAGTAATGTAGAAGCCTCGACTGAAGCCTCCCCAGTTGACCCTGCACCTGTGGACCCAGACGCACCGAAAGAAACAGACATGCCTTCTACTTCATCAAAGGGTCCAGCTCCTGTGTGGCAAAAGACGTCTATAATAGACAAACACCGAGCAACAGGGATGATCTTGGCTGTAAGGTTCGAGGAGGATAAGTATTTGTTCGCTATCAAAAGATCTGGCGGGGTTCAATACTTGAAACCCACCAGTGAAGCATTCAGCTCCTTACCCAAATACGACCTTGTGAATCTAGCAAACCGAGAGTTGTTGGGTCATTCCAATCACGCAGTGGCAATGGGTTTGTGGGTGGTTCTGCAGCGGGAAGCAAGATCGGGGAAATTTGAGATGTTCAAGCCTCAAGTGCCCAAGAGAGTCAAGGATAAGCACGCTAGACATCCTGTGACTAAGAAGCACTTAAAGAAACTGGTATACAAGCCAGTGCAATGTAAAACTAAGATTCCCCTGAGCAAGTTATCTCAGGATATTCTTGGTGACACGTGGTACTGGTACGTAGATTCAAAGACGGGCGAGGCTGTGATCATGGGTAAAGGACGTTCAGAGAGCGGGAACATAGTGCCAAAGGAACTGATCAGAATATTTGATGAAGTCTGCTTCATCTACTTTTCTGTGAAATATCTAGTGGCACTAGCAGACAGGTACTGTGTCTACACCGATGAATGGACAAAGCTCCTTGCTTAGAAATATGACAAGGTGATTAAGTTCTGCCTTGAATACAAGAAGAAGATGGAAGCTAAAGATCAAGTGCTGTGAAGACTGAAGATGTGAAGACTGAAGAATGAAGACCGAAGACGATGATAATCCAGAGCTGTTGTCAAGGGAGAGTTTGTTGAAGCACTTTCCTGTGACAAACACTCTGGGTAGAGTCTTAGTTTGTATTTTCTTGTTTGTAATTGTCTTTGTATGTAAGAGTCTTTATGTATAAGTTTATCAAGTTGTATTTACTTTTACATATTAAATGTTGCAAAATTCTCTAAGTGTTTTGCGCACTTGTAAGTGCGCAGGAGAAAGCTCCTGCGTACTTAGCAAGTACGCAAGAGTAACTTTGTGTACTTGCTAAGTACGCAAGAGCATTTTGCCCTGCGCACTTGCTAAGTGCGCAGGCATCAGGTCTTGTATAAATAGGATGGGTTGACAGAAGTTAAGTACGCAGGCATAATAGCAAATACGCAAATTGTAATCTCAGTGCTACTCTCTGTAACCTTCAAGTGTTTATAATACAAAGAACGTTTAAAGTGTTTTCTCTTGTCGGTTTACTTTGTTTAGTTAGACTCTCCACCTAGTCACGAGCATTCCGCACCCGGTTCGACTAGTAGACCCACTTGCATGTGACGATCCGCCACACCAGAGGGACCTACAAACATTAAACCCGAAGGACAGCTTGTATATATTCCTGTAGTCTATGATCATCCGGATGTCTTTCTAGAAGAATTACCTGGTCTTCCACCCAATCGTCAGATTGAATTCCGAATCAAACTCATTCCTGGAGCTAAACCTGTTGCAAGATCCCCTTATCGTCTAACTCCTTTCGAACTAAAATAACTAATGAAACAAATTCAAGAACTCTTAGACAAAGGGTTCATTTGTCCGAGCACTTCACCTTGGGGAGAACTGGTACTATTTGTTAAGAAGAAGGACGGAAGCATGAGAATGTGCATTGATTATCGAGAATTAATCAAACTGGCTGTGAAGAACATATATTCATTGCCTCGGATAGATGATCCGTTCGATCAATTGCAAGGAGCCAAGTATTTTTCAAAGATCGATCTTAGATCATAATATCATTAGTTAAAGGTACAAGAAGAAGATGAACCTAAGACTGCTTTCAGGACCAGATATTGTCACTATGAATTCCTGGTCATGTCATTTGGTCTAACAAATGCCCCTGCAACATTTATGGACCTAATGAATCGAGTTTGTAAACATTTCCTTGATAAATTCATCATCGTTTTCATCGATGATATTCTTATCTATTCCCGAAGTCAAGAAGAACATGCTGAGCACCTCAGAATCATTCTGGAAACCCTGAGAAAAGAAAAATTGTACGCTAAGTTTTCCAAATACAAATTTTGGAAACGAGAAGTACAATTTCTTGGGCAAATTGTGAACGGGCATGGAATACAAGTAGACCCAAGTAAGATTGAAGTTGTTGTGAAATCGGAAGCCCCAAAGACTCCGACAAAGATCAGAGGCTTTCTTGGATTAGCCGGTTACTACAAAAGATTTATTCAAGACTTCTCCAAAATTGCCACCCCTTTGACTGCTTTAACTCAGAAAGCAGCAAAGGTTGTGTGTTCATGAGAAGAACTATTCCACGCATAAACTAGAATTAGGTGCCATAGTGTTTGCTTTAAAGATCTGGAGACATTATCTATATGGTACTAAATGTGTGATATATTCAGACCACAAAAGCCTCCAACATATTTTTAATCAGAAGAATTTAAATATGAGACAAAGGAAGTGGATGGAACTCATCCATGACTATGATTGTGAAATTAAATACCATCCCGGGAAAGCAAATGTAGTAGCAGATGCTTTAAGTCAGAAGGAACAAAACTAACCGATTTAAGTAAAAGCACTACGATTAGACCTAAAATTAGATTTACTGGAACAAATCAAGGAAATCCAACTGAAAGCCTTAGAAGAAGGGAATATAAAGAGAGAACGTATGGTTGGGTAATAGAAATTGCTATTCAAAGGAAATGATGGAATTATAAGATTTGATCAAAGAATCTGGATGCCAAAGCTTAAAGATAGTCAAGAAAATATATTAAATGAAGCACACAAGTCAAAATATTCCATGCATCCCAGTGCAAACTAAATGTACAAAGATCTGAAGACGCATTACTGGTGGCCAAACATGAAGAGATTGATAGCCCAATACATAGATAAATGCTTGAATTGTCTTCAAGTTAAGATTGTGTACCGGAAACCAGCAGGTCAGTTACAACAAATAGAATTACCTGTCTGGAAATGGGATCGTATTATAATGGACTTCTTAACTAAATTATCCAGAACCCAGAAAGACATAATGCAATATGGGTCGTTGTCAGTAGACTGACCAAGTCAGCCCATTTCATACCCATCAATGAAACATACTCGATGGATAAGTTAGCCATAATTTACATCAATGAAATTATGAGCCACCATGGCATACCACTGTCTATTATTTCTGATAGAGACAGTCGGTTCACATCAAGATTTTGGACAAGTTTTTAGAAAGAATTGGGAACTAGACTTACCATGAGTGCTGCATATCATCCTCAATCAGATGGAAAGAGCGAATGTATGATTCAAAATCTGGAAGATATGCTAAGAGCTTGTGTGATTGATTTCAGAGGTAATTGGGATAATCACCTACCATTAATCGAATTCTCCTACACCATTTGAAGCATCAAAGCTGCACCATTTGAAGCACTGTATGGGAGAAAGTGCAAAACTCCTATCTGTTGGACTGAAGTAGGAGACAGTCAGGTATCTAGGCCAAAAGTTATACATGAAATGACAGATAAGATAGTCTAGATTAAACAACGGTTAAAAGCTGCTTAGGATCGTCAAAAGAGCTATGCTGACAAACGACGACGATCGTTATATCGGACCTTACAAGATTATTGAAAGAATTGGAGCAGTAGCTTACAAGTTGGATCTACCTGAAGCCTTACAAGGGATTCACAGTACATTTTACGTATCTTGTTTACATAAATGTTTAGCTGGTCCAACTCAGGCTATTGCACTAGATGATGTGCACGTGGACAATAAACTTCATTTCACTGAACAACCGATTAAGATTCTAGATAGTCAAGAATGAAAGTTAAGAAAGAAAGTGATACCGATGGTGTTGGTTCAATGGAAAGGTTGGATAAGAGCCGACAAGACTTGGGAATTAGAGGAACAAATGAGCGTCAAGTACCCTCATTTATTCACATCTTAATTTCGAGGATGAAATTCTTAAAATGAGGGGAGATTTGTAACACCCTGAAAATTCCTATGTAAATGGAGGGCTATGATTGAAAATAAGTGAAAGCCAAAGAACCTAAAGTAGCAAGATTGAAAGAACAAGGAATAAAAATGAAAATTTTGAAAATCCACATGTAACGGACCGTCACCGTTTGATAACGGTCCGTTACGCATCATGACGGACCGTCACAGCTCATGACGGTCCGTGCCACAAAAACCACCAACGGTTTAGGGTTTCTGTCACGTGTGCACTGACTCATCAATCGTGACGGACCATTACGAACCATAATGGTCGGTTACATGGTCCGGAAGTGCGTAGCCGCTAAGTCAAGGCGTGACGATCCATCACGCCTGGTAACGGTCCGTCACGGACTCAAAATTTGCCCTAAAAATACTTGCACGATCTTGGATCATTTTGGACACATTCCATACCACAAAACACACACATACTCTCTGGAACTTTGGTCCCATGTAACATCCCAATAATCCGAGAGTTAATGGTTCGGGTAACGGACAACCCGAATCTTATTTAAACATAATCTTTAGTAGGGTTAAGCAAAGGAGGTGCGTTTTAACAATGATAAGGGAGACAGTTAGTCGTTAAAGAGCTAACTTGTGGTTCAAACACGTAATGTAAGAACCACGAGGACCCGGATGTAATTGTGGGCTATATTTAAATCACTTTTAGAAGAAACCCTAAGCCATTCGGCCTAGGGGGTGTCGCACGACAGTAGAGAGACCAACGAGAGGGAAGAGCCAACGGAGGGACAGTCGGTGGTGCTGTACGACTACGTGACATATAAATCTCGGTCAGGTAATATTCGTTTAATCTTTGTTTGTGTCTTTTGCGTGTATGCATGTAAAGATGAATGGTGTGATTGGCTGTGAGTGACTGTTACGGTGGAGGAGGTGGTCAACTAGTGGTGGTAGTCAGCTGTGATGGTGGCGTGCGATGGTGGTAATTAGGGTGAGGCGAAGATCGACGACCGAAAAGGAGAAAAGAGAAAAGGAGAAAGAGAGAGAGGGTTCGGGTAGCATGGTGGTGGTCTCGAGAGTAGCCAGAAATGGCGACTGCAGCACGGGGTGGTGCCAGTGATCATGGGAGTCGGCTGTGGTGGTGATTCACGGTAGCGGACGATGGGAGTGAGGGTGGTAGTGGTGCTCGATGCGAAAATGGAACCCGGTTAGGGTTCTCACAAAGGTTAGAAAGGTGACAGGAGAATGAGGGTGATACAAAGTGGCGGAGCATGATGGTGGTGCACGTCGGGTGATGCTTTGTGAGGATACACGATGGTGAATGGGGAAGAGCTTGGGATCGGGCTACACCCGATTAGGGTTTTGTGAAGTCAAGTTTGCATGTTGAGTTTCGGACGTGCATGTGGGTCTCGGCTCGAGTACGTGTGACCCTTAAGGCTAAGGTGTTGCATGCCACGTGAATATGCATGCATACGGGTTCCTGACGGGGTCCAGGGTAACCCGATTCGAGCATGCACGTGGACTAGGGTTTTGAATGGTGAAGGGGTTGTGCGGATGAGCAGAGTATCGGGAACATTTATGTTTTTACGTAGTGACACATGTTCAGGATGTACGCTGACTATGTAATCATACGTTAACAGGTTCGGGTTCGTACGAGGAGACGTTGCAGTATTTGTGATGGACTTTCAAACCGGTGAGTTTCTAATTCCCCTCTTTAAATGTTTTTAATGTTTTAGGGATATCGTACATGCTTATGGGGTAAGTTTAATCTATTAAACGTGTTTAGGGTTTTAGGTTCTAATCCGTTGTACTCTTGAAATAAAATTATTATTTAGAGGTCGTAGGGTCTATGGTGTATCCATGGGAATACGTGAGCTAGGGATAATAGTTATTAACGTGTGACGTGTTAAGGGTTGGTCGGGGAGAGTCAAGCTTTAAGCGAAATGCTTATGATTTCATGCAGGTTACTTTATCCTAGTGTTATGTATGAGGTGCAGGTGCAGTTAACGAGTCATATACGTGTAGTGTGATATTATATGTTTATATTTGTGTGGTGTGTTTTGTGTCGTTGTCATTGTGTCATTACGGGTATTGTGTTTGCATCTTTATCTTTATGACACGGTAAACGGGATTGTGAAGGACGAAGTCCTTCGGGCAGTCACCAACGGTGACAATATTTAACAGGCAAATGATGAGCTTGGGGCGTGTTTAACGCCCTGCCGAGGGTGCGGTGATGAGGTATGCGTTTGTGTTTGCATGTAAGCGTTGAATTATATTTATTATGCACGAGATGATATTAATGTGTTGTACAGACGATGTTAATGTGGTGATATTAGGGCGACGTGTAAATGATACTATTGTTGTGTGTAGGGTTAGAACGGCCATTGAGTCAGGGTTGAGTTGTGGTGTTTCCACTGTTACGCCAGTTAAATTGGGAAAGCCTTGGTCTGGGCTGATTAAGTCAAGGTTTAGAGAATTGTTGTGTGAATCAGGTGTTGAGTTAATATGTGAGGTGGGTCATGAGTCAATAGTATAGTGAATTCATCTCATGTCGGTAAGACTACTGGATTTAAATAATATTGGGACATGATTATGGGGCAAGTTCTGGTTGGTGAATCGTTATGAGATATCGTCAGATGATAAGGGTTATGTATTGGTTATTAAGGACCAGAGGGTCCTGGGTGGAAATAAATATTAAATGTAACGATATGGCTTTTGTTAAAACTAAATTATTAGAACTCACTCAGCGTAGCACGTTAGACTGTCTCACAAGTAAGCTTTGGGGTCGGCGTATCTTTGCTTGGGAGCGATGCTACTAGGATTGGTGTGTAGGCATTTGTGTGGTAAGTGTGATAATGTAATATTTAACGTTTTGTAAGGCCCCTTTTCCCGGGTGACCTCACTTGTTGGATTTACTCATAAACATAGCCATAAATACTGAACTTAAATTTTAAAACATTCTTCATTCAATTACATTACATAACAGCGGAAGTCTTAATAATTAAAAACACAACATTGTCTTAACAAACAAAAGTGGGATGTCAGTCTTGTGCCGGGTAACCTTCACGCCATCGCACGACCTTTTCTTCCTTTACCTGAAATGTATACTAAAAGTCAGCTAACGCTGGTGAGTTCTAGTTTAATGCAATTTACTGTAAACATTCTTTTCTTTATAGGTATAAGTATGCATTACTGTATAATCATTCATATAAATACGTATTCATAACTTTTGCCTTTCTTTCTTCTTTCTTTTCTGTATTTTCTTTTCTGTATTTTTGTGATTTCATATATATATATATGCATTCACCCTTTTTCTTTTCTTTTCTTTCTTTCTTTAATTTCATGGGTCATACTATATAAGGGTGATCAACCCGTCATTTGCTTACGAATGTCACGAAGACAATCGCCGTGGTCCATCGTCATGGCCCACCTATACTTACAACCGTCCGGCAACAAGTGCCGTCCGTCATTTTATTCTTACAACCGTCCGGCAACCTTTGTCCGTCCGTCATGACTTACAACCGTCCTACCGTCGTAGGCCGTAATTCGCCCGTCTACCCGAAGGTATCCGTTTCCCATGCGACTATTATTTATACAACCGTTCTACTATAATATGCCAATTGCTTCGACCGTCCTTTAATGGCATTCGTACGTCCTAGCTGATGAAGGAACGCACTTGTCCCGGTTGTAAAATAGTCACATGGTCGTCCGTCTACCGAAGTAGCCGTTATCATCGAAGCGTCCATAACATTTTCTGTACTTTGCAAGCAATATATACATGGATATAAAGCAAGATTTCATTCTTATATGTTATGACATTCATTCATTTCATTCTTTGCAAGCAATATATACATGGATATAAAGCAGGATTTCATTCTTTCATTTTGTGTTATACTTTCGTTCATGCTTTTCATTCTTTATTCATAATTTCTCTTTCGTGTATAGGTATATATATATATACTTGTATAACACCTATGATCACATTAACATTCATAAACTTTATTCACTTAGTGTATACACTTCAGCCCCAAAACATTTGAAAACATTTGCACATAACATAAAAAGGGGCACATAGAACTCACCTGATGAGTAGTTTCTGTAATACACTAAGCTGGCTACTGGGCTTCACTAATGTCACTCACGATCTGTATAATAAAGTCATACACATAAGATGGTGCTCCTAGATGACACTAGACATTACTATGCTTGAACTCAGTAGTTTCGGGAGGTGGGTCGCATCGAAACTATGGTAGTTTCGAGCTATGGTCTTACACTCGAAACTAGGTAGTTTCGAGTCATAATCCTTCTATCGAAACTAGGTAGTTTCGAGTCATGAGATCCTATCGAAACTATGGTAGTTTCGAGTCATTAACTTATGAAAAATCTTAGTTTAGGTTCAAGGTGACACTCGAAACTAGGTAGTTTCGAGTCCTGAGTTCCTATCGAAACTATGGTAGTTTCGAGTCATTGGCTGCTATCGAAACTAGATAGTTTCGAGTCAAACATGACTATCGAAACTAGAGTAGTTTCGACGGGTCTGTATGTATCGAAACTATAGTTTCGAGTCATGGGTCTGCATCTTCCCTGACCAGAACCTTGCTCCAGCCAACTTATTTCCAATCGATTAAACCTTGAGCATTTTACGTTAAACACCTTCCTTTATCGTTCTTGAGTTCAAATACGTGATTTGTTTCAAGTTTCGTATGCAAAAATCGTATCTTTATTTGATTTAAACCCGAGACATGCAAAGACTCATAATCAAAGGCGATGCTTACCTCAACAGGCCCGATTTCTGTTGCTATGCGTTGAAATGGTGGAGTCGGATGATTCCCGAGCCCTTGAGTCTTCTCCTTGCGGTTTTCTTCACAAGCCGATCGCTCTCTCTCTCTCTCTCTAGTATTCTTGCGCAGGAAGATGAAATGAAAGGGGTTTGGGTTGAAGCTGCTGTTTTGTAATGGGGTTTCCCCCTTTTCTTTTCGGCCCATGGGCCGAAATTTTGGCCAAGCCCACTTTATTTCCCTTTTCTATTTGTCTTGTCATTATTTGGGATGTTACAAGTCTACCCTCCTTAATGAGGTTTCGTCCTCGAAACCTGTTACACGTTAAACAACTGGGGATACAGTTCCTTCATCTCGTCTTCTTTCTCCCAAGTAGCCTCGGACCCCTTTCTGTGTTTCCATTGTATTTTGACTAAAGGAATCGACTTATTGCGTAATCGTTTCTCAGCTCGGTCAAGAATGGCTATTGGTTCCTCTACATAATTTAGACTGTTATCCACTTCGATCTCGTCGTAAGGTATGTGAGCTGTGTCGTCAGCTAGGCACTTGCGTAAGTGCGACACGTGGAACGTAGGGTGTATTCCACTAAGCTCGACGGGTAGGTCGAGTCTGTAAGCAACTTGACCCACTCTTGCTACAATCTTGAAAGGTCCGACAAACCTTGGACTTAGTTTGCCACGCTTTCTGAACCGAATGATTCCTTTCCACGGTGATACTTTCAACAGTACCATGTCCCCTACTTGAAACTCTAAATCCCTCCTTCTCTTATCCGCGTATGATTTCTGTCTGTCTTTTGCGGCTTTCATACGAGCCTTGATTTGATCAAATTTCTCAGAAGTAGCTTTGACCACTTCGAGACTTGCAAAATCCTTCTGTCCAATTTCCCCCCAACAAACCGGGGTCCTACATTTCCTCCCATACAACATTTCAAATGGCGGCATGCCAATAGTCGAGTGATAGCTGTTGTTATATGAAAATTCTGCCAATGGTAGATGGCTGTCCCAACTCCCACCGAAGTCAATGATACAGGCCCGGAGCATGTCCTCCAAGGTCTGAATGGTCCTTTCCGATTGTCCATCGGTTTGGGGGTGGTAAGCGGTGCTGATGTTCAGTCTAGTGCCCATTGCTTCATTGAATTTCTTCCAAAACCTTGACGTGAATCTAGTATCCCTGTCAGACACAATCGACAGCGGCATACCATGTCTGCTCACAATTTCCTTGATAAATACTTCTGCTAGCTTTTCAGAAGAAGAAGTTTCTCGTATTGGCAAGAAGTGAGCACTCTTTGTCAAGCGGTCGACGATCACCCAAATGGTATCATTGCCTTTAGCTGTTCGCGGTAGCTTGGTAATGAAGTCCATTGTGATCTCTTCCCACTTCCATTCCGGTATTGGTAAAGGTTGCATTTTACCGCATGGTTTCTGGTGCTCGGCCTTAACTAGAGAACACGTTAGGCACTTGCTCACGTATTCTGTCACATCATTCTTCATGCCAGGCCACCAGTATTCTTTCTTCAAGTCTTGATACATTTTGTTTGTCCCGGGGTGGATAGAATAGCGAGACTTATGGGCCTCATCGAGTATTTTGGCTCTAAGCTCACCAATCTTAGGTATCCACATCCGGCCAAACCTAGTTTGTACTCCGTATGCATTCGCATCTAAGTTCCCTTGTTGTCCTACTATTCTTTCCCGTTTCACATTTCTTTCTAACAATGCTTCATCTTGTGCCTTTGATATTTCACCCATTAAGTCTGGCGTTATAATTAACTGACACGCTTTGATCCGGATAGGTGCCGATTCTTCCTTTCTACTTAAAGCGTCAGCCACTACGTTTGCCTTGCCTGGATGGTACAATATCTCACAGTCATAGTCTTTCAGTAGCTCTAACCATCTTCTTTGCCTCATGTTTAGTTCCTTTTGTTCGAAAAAGTATTTCAAGCTTTTGTGATCGGAGTAGATGGTGCATTTAACTCCATACAAGTAGTGTCTCCATATTTTCAACGCGAAAACTACTGCTGCTAATTCTAGATCATGTGTTGGGTAGTTAACTTCATGAACCTTTAGTTGCCGCGATGCATAAGCAATTACCTTTCCTCGTTGCATGAGTACGCACCCTAATCCTTGCCCTGAAGCGTCAGAGTAGACTACTAAGTCTTCATTTCCCTCAGGTAGTGTTAATACTGGAGCTTGAGTTAATCGTGTCTTAAGTTCCTCAAACGCGTTGTTTTGGGTTGGACCCCATTCATACTTTACTTCCTTCCGTGTCAGTTTGGTTAGCGGCGAGGCAATTCTTGAGAAATCTTGGATGAACCTTCGATAGTAGCCTGCCAACCCTAGAAAGCTTCGTATCTCCGTTGGTGTCTTTGGGATGTTCCATTCCTTTACTGTCTCGATCTTTGCAGGATCCACCATGATGCCGTTTGGGTTTATTACATGACCTAGGAATTGGACATCCCTAAGCCAGAACGCGCATTTGGAGAATTTTGCGTACAACTTTTCCTGCTTTAGCACCTCCAATACTTCTCTTAGGTGACAGTGGTGATCACCTTCATTCTTTGAATATATGAGGATGTCATCTATAAAAACTATTACTGATCGATCCAACATGGGTCGGCATACTCTGTTCATTAAATCCATAAATGCTGCTGGTGCGTTGGTTAGTCCGAAGGACATCACAAGAAATTCATAATGCCCGTAACGTGTACGAAACGCAGTTTTTGGTACATCCTTCTCTCTTACTTTCAATTGATGGTAACCCGACCTGAGATCAATCTTTGAGAACCAACTCGCGCCTTGCAGTTGATCAAAAAGGTCGTCTATTCTAGGCAGTTGGTATTTGTTCTTTACTGTTCTCTTGTTCAATTCGCGGTAGTCGATACACATGCGCATACTGCCGTCCTTCTTCTTTACAAATAGTACCGGAGCGCCCCATGGTGAGATGCTCGGCCTAATAAATCCTTTCTCGGTTAGTTCCTCTAGTTGGGACATCAATTCCTTCATTTCTGACGGAGCCAATCGGTAGGGGGCTTTGGCAACAGGCTCAGCTCCTGGCAGTAAATCAATCTGAAATTCTATTTCCCGATCGGGTGGCAACCCAGGTAGATCCTCAGGGAATACTTCCGGAAAATTGCACACCACGGGTACATTCTTGAGTTCTTTCGTTTTCACTCTATCATCTATAACATATGCCAGATAAGCTTCGCAGCCGCGCCTCATGTAACTTTCGGCCTTAATCATCGAGATGACGTTCGGCATTGTGCAATTCCAATCCCCATAAACCGTAATTGGACTGCCGCTAGGACCTTTGAGGTGTATCCTCTTACGTTTACATATGATTTGAGCTTCGTTGGCAGCTAGCCAATCCATACCCAATACTATATCGAATCCTCCTAAGGTGAGAAGGAATAATCTAGAAGGAAATTTATGACCCTCTATTTCTATTATGCAATCCTCTGTTACTTGGAATACTGCCGAATTTTTACCAACGGCAGTTTGTACACTAAAGGCCTTTACTACTGTGTTGATAGTGCAATTCAGTTTTCGACTAAAGGCATTTGATATAAAGCTTTTACTAGCACCCGAGTCAAATAATATAGCCGCACCTTCATCATTAACTAGGAACGTACCTGACACAACATCAGGATTTCCCCTTGCTTCCTCCTCAGTCAGGGCGTAAGCTCGAGTCCTAGTCTTTGGTTGTTCCTGTTCCTTTTCTTTTCCCGAACCAGATTGTCTGGCTTTTCTGCAATCCTTAGCCAGGTGACCAAACAGTCCACATACTTGGCATTTAGTGTCTCTCAAGCAGTCACGAGAGTAGTGCCCCGCCTTCCCACACCTGTAACATGTGGTGGAGCCGACCCGGCACTCGCCAAAATGTTGCCTTCCGCATTTCTTGCAGGTTTCATATTTGTCCGACCTTGGTTTCTTATTTTCAGTTATTACGTTCCCTCTTCCGGTGCCTCTAGACGGGTTCTCCCACTTTCTCTTTTGGGTTTCTGTTGGTGGGTCCTCATTGGCATAATCGTCGTAGACGATTCCGCTCAGATTCACTACCGACTCGAAGGTCGAGGGTAGGTTGGCTTTCACGTGGACACGGACCCTTTGAGGTAGGCCCTTCACATAATACTTGATCATTCGCTCTTCTGTCTCCACCAGGTGGGGTACCAGCTGTGCCAACTCATTGAATCTAGAAGTATACTGGCGGTGTGTCTTGTTGCCAGCTTTAAGGTTTAGGAATTCATTTTCCACTCGATCAATTTCGTTCTGGGGACAGAACTTTTGAATTACCAGCTTTTTCAGTTCTTCCCATGTCATTCTTGCAAGAGCGTTTGGGGACTTTGTCCTCTGAATGTTCCTCCACCAACCTAAGGCTTCGTTGGTGAAAGAATGAGCAACATATTTAACAGCCTGGTCTGGTCGACACTCGCTGATGTTGATTACAGCACTCATCCTCTCAATCCATTCAAGCGTTGCCACTGAATCTTTGCTCCCATCGAACTTGGGTGGGTCTCCGTCCTTGAAACCTTTGTAAGTGCACCCACGATTGCTCGATCCAATCTTTATTTCATCCCCATCACTGTCATATACTTTCTCTTCATTGTCTCCTTCATCCTCCTCCTTACTTTTCTTTATTGCCTCGGATAGTAGATCAGGCAATACCTTTTTCAAAGTGAGCACAACTTCACGGGCAATAGCATCCCTGACTTCAGGTTCCAACTGTATAGGCCCTGGACTGTCGTCTCCAGCTGGGGTCACTTCGGTTTCGTGTACACTCTCGGTGTGTTCCGCGTGCACACTCTCTTCTTCTTCTAGTCTTTGATTCAACGGAGGTCTACCTCGTCGGCCAGTGCGACCGCCTCGGCGTCCAGTTCTTCCTCCGCCAGCCATAATTTCTTAATTTCCTGATAGTCATAAAGGGAATACATCAATGTCATTACTTCAGATCATAGTTTGGAACAGTACGAGCAAGGTAAATTTTTAATTACAGTGACCGGTTTGTGATTACTAATTTACATTGCTTTTCGGGTTCAAAACTCTTCAAATCGGTTGTGACATTGACATCTATTTGTTCTAAGTTAAGGTATCTATCCTTATTTAGAGCATTAGCTTTAGTACTTACTTACCGTGCTGCGTTGGCGTTGGTTACCCATACTGACATTCGTGCGTTGGTCCCATAATCAGTTTGAGTCCAGACATTTAGGGATGTCTGAATCTCTCAAACTATTGCTCTGATACCAACTTGTAAGGCCCCTTTTCCCGGGTGACCTCACTTGTTGGATTTACTCATAAACATAGCCATAAATACTGAACTTAAATTTTAAAACATTCTTCATTCAATTACATTACATAACAGCGGAAGTCTTAATAATTAAAAACACAACATTGTCTTAACAAACAAAAGTGGGATGTCAGTCTTGTGCCGGGTAACCTTCACGCCATCGCACGACCTTTTCTTCCTTTACCTGAAATGTATACTAAAAGTCAGCTAACACTGGTGAGTTCTAGTTTAATGCAATTTACTGTAAACATTCTTTTCTTTATAGGTATAAGTATGCATTACTGTATAATCATTCATATAAATACGTATTCATAACTTTTGCCTTTCTTTCTTCTTTCTTTTCTGTATTTTCTTTTCTGTATTTTTGTGATTTCATATATATATATATGCATTCACCCTTTTTCTTTTCTTTTCTTTCTTTCTTTAATTTCATGGGTCATACTATATAAGGGTGATCAACCCGTCATTTGCTTACGAATGTCACGAAGACAATCGCCGTGGTCCATCGTCATGGCCCACCTATACTTACAACCGTCCGGCAACAAGTGCCGTCCGTCATTTTATTCTTACAACCGTCCGGCAACCTTTGTCCGTCCGTCATGACTTACAACCGTCCTACCGTCGTAGGCCGTAATTCGCCCGTCTACCCGAAGGTATCCGTTTCCCATGCGACTATTATTTATACAACCGTTCTACTATAATATGCCAATTGCTTCGACCGTCCTTTAATGGCATTCGTACGTCCTAGCTGATGAAGGAACGCACTTGTCCCGGTTGTAAAATAGTCACATGGTCGTCCGTCTACCGAAGTAGCCGTTATCATCGAAGCGTCCATAACATTTTCTGTACTTTGCAAGCAATATATACATGGATATAAAGCAAGATTTCATTCTTATATGTTATGACATTCATTCATTTCATTCTTTGCAAGCAATATATACATGGATATAAAGCAGGATTTCATTCTTTCATTTTGTGTTATACTTTCGTTCATGCTTTTCATTCTTTATTCATAATTTCTCTTTCGTGTATAGGTATATATATATATACTTGTATAACACCTATGATCACATTAACATTCATAAACTTTATTCACTTAGTGTATACACTTCAGCCCCAAAACATTTGAAAACATTTGCACATAACATAAAAAGGGGCACATAGAACTCACCTGATGAGTAGTTTCTGTAATACACTAAGCTGGCTACTGGGCTTCACTAATGTCACTCACGATCTGTATAATAAAGTCATACACATAAGATGGTGCTCCTAGATGACACTAGACATTACTATGCTTGAACTCAGTAGTTTCGGGAGGTGGGTCGCATCGAAACTATGGTAGTTTCGAGCTATGGTCTTACACTCGAAACTAGGTAGTTTCGAGTCATAATCCTTCTATCGAAACTAGGTAGTTTCGAGTCATGAGATCCTATCGAAACTATGGTAGTTTCGAGTCATTAACTTATGAAAAATCTTAGTTTAGGTTCAAGGTGACACTCGAAACTAGGTAGTTTCGAGTCCTGAGTTCCTATCGAAACTATGGTAGTTTCGAGTCATTGGCTGCTATCGAAACTAGATAGTTTCGAGTCAAACATGACTATCGAAACTAGAGTAGTTTCGACGGGTCTGTATGTATCGAAACTATAGTTTCGAGTCATGGGTCTGCATCTTCCCTGACCAGAACCTTGCTCCAGCCAACTTATTTCCAATCGATTAAACCTTGAGCATTTTACGTTAAACACCTTCCTTTATCGTTCTTGAGTTCAAATACGTGATTTGTTTCAAGTTTCGTATGCAAAAATCGTATCTTTATTTGATTTAAACCCGAGACATGCAAAGACTCATAATCAAAGGCGATGCTTACCTCAACAGGCCCGATTTCTGTTGCTATGCGTTGAAATGGTGGAGTCGGATGATTCCCGAGCCCTTGAGTCTTCTCCTTGCGGTTTTCTTCACAAGCCGATCGCTCTCTCTCTCTCTCTCTAGTATTCTTGCGCAGGAAGATGAAATGAGAGGGGTTTGGGTTGAAGCTGCTGTTTTGTAATGGGGTTTCCCCCTTTTCTTTTCGGCCCATGGGCCGAAATTTTGGCCAAGCCCACTTTATTTCCCTTTTCTATTTGTCTTGTCATTATTTGGGATGTTACACGTTTTTAGAAAGACTTCCGCTGTAGTTTATTGATAACTTATACAAATTAAAGAGGATATCACGTTATGAGAACCAACTGTAGGATACTAGGATGCCCGGGTCGGGGTCTTACAAGTTGGTATCAGAGCCGTGGTTTAAGCGAAAAATGGTGTTTTTGAAAAATAAAATACCTTAACTTAAACTGAAAATGGGACGAGGGTGAAACAAATGCCATCACGAGTAACCGCGAGCCAAGAGGTACGTCTTTTGAGTTATGCATTAATTGTGTAGTGTAATACTAGGTGGAGTTGTGTGATATGATTAAGTGAGTTAAGTAATGTGGAGTAGCATTAATTTCGTTATGTGAGATAGTTTGGTGTGTTAGCATGGTTTAATAAATTTGTGTCTAACCATATGTGGTGTGTAATTAGGATTATTATGATGATTTGATAGATTATTGCGTGGTGTCATGTGAGATGTGTGGGGTGCATGTGCATCCAGTGTGTGTGAAAAGTAGAAATCTAGTGTAAATATGATGGGGAGGGTTTAGAACTCGAGCAGTAATGTGTACCACCAAAGTACATTTGATCACCGTGATTTGGCATGTCACACCCCAAACGTCGGGGCGGGACATGTAGACTGTTCATGAGCACAAGGTTGACTAAATTGAAATATATTAATCATCCAAATTCACTACATGTATTCAAGACAAAACCAAATCAAACCAAGTACATAAAATGAAATACATAATCCTTTATTAAAATTATCTAGGTCCAAAACTTATGTGTAGCAAGTCTTGATCAAAATCACACATTAGTACCTGAAACATGAATAAAATAAGGTCAACTAAAAAGTTGGTGAGCATACACAGGTTTGTATATAGATAGCATATAGATTATGAATAAACAAATCCTTACATAACATGATATAATAAGGCATTTATGGAGAGCAGCTATTGTGTAACCAAGTACAATCAAACCTTTGTAACTAGCATGAAAAATTGTGTTGTCGGTAACAATCACCCCAATCTGGGTGGGTTTGTCAGACTCAATAGATCTATCATTGTTTACCGTCGGCTTGAATAGTTAATGATTGCACATAAATTGCACACAAAAGTTAGCACAACTAGCACTCAGGCATAAAGCTCAAATTGCACACATGAATGTAAAGGGGATTTGTATTTGTGTAGTTTGTGTAAATGTAAGCAATAGTTTGTATAGTGTTCATGTTCCACCCCAAAAAGTGTAAAAGAGTAAAATGGGCTATGTAATACTCACTTGAATCGAGGGTGTAGCTAGCACGAGAGTCTAGGTAGCGAAGTGATCCTAGTAACTCACCACGTTAACCTAGTGTATAATATACATATATTAAATTTATAATGTGTACCATAGTCTAGGTCTAAGTCTAGGATTTAATTGGATGGTGTACAAAGGGTTTGAGTTGTAGTAGGTGATTGTGGTTTGTACTTGAAATGGGTGTTTTACAAAAAGGGATGAATTGAAACGAATAGTTTTAAAGTAATTATAGTTTTGGTTTGAATAACTAATAAATTAAATATTTGTTATCTATTTATTTATTTAGTTACAAAAATAATGTGTGAATCATATTAGATGTAAATTAAATAAATAATTTTACTTTATTTATTTATTTATTTATACAGATGTGTAAATAATGTTGATGTGTAAATAATGTTGATGTTTAAAGTTTAATAGTAAATATATATATTTTTTTGTGTAGATTAAAATAAATAAATTTATTTAGCTAATTATCATTTAAAAATCAATATCTGAAAATAGAGTTAAAGTTTTATAAACTTTATAAATTCGAGGGGTATTGTATAAAACTAATATCATATTTGGAAATTAATTTCCTTAAATTATTTAAATATCTAAATCTTAGTTTTAAACATTTAATAAAGAAATTCATAATAATATTGAATTTATATTGAGAATTAACCAATTTGGTTCTATTCTGTTAAAAATATTGTAAGGTTTATAAAAACATTTTTTTTTATAAATTTTTGGGGCTTTAAAAACGGTTTAAAAATATACGCGGCTTGCCAGGTTCGAACCTGGGTCTGCCCGGTAGAAGCATCAAGTATCAACCACTGGACCAGTGGTCACACTTGGAACTAAACTGGTTCGGGTGCGTATTAAACATGCAATGATAAGGGAAGTCAGTTTTGTGTCGGTTTAAGCGTAAAAAGTGCACGGGTTGTGGGTTTAGAACCCGAGACCACGAGTTTATGGGTCGTGTATCTTAACCAGTGGGACTGGGCGATGACCTTGGTTAAGAAGTCAGTCGGAAATATTTAAAACACAAAAACTCGCCCCCCCCCCCTTCGTCCCTAATCGAATTCCCGTAACCCTAGCCATGAAATCAAACCGTTAAGCATAACAATCAAAGCTATGATCATGAGGCTTTCGATATTTGGGTTCAAACGTTCAGAATGACACAAGAAATACCTGATTTGAGGAACTGACGAAGGAGAATCGCTGGAGTGTAGCTTTCAGAGTTCCTGGAGCTCGACGGGTTTCTAGAGAGGTAATGAGACGCGAATCAGAGTGCAGAGAGTTTGGAATGGGTTATTCGAAGGTATGTTGGTGCTTTAATCCGTCCAATTTTACTTTAATTACACAATTCGATTTGTGAAAAAAGGTAACCACTATCGGTCACTAATTCGCGAATTAAAACGGCAATTGATGTTGAATTGGGTCTTGTTTATGGGTTGGATACAAGCGAGGTTTGCCAGGGCGTGATTTACGGGGGAATAACGCGTTTAATTCTTTGATTGAGGACCGATTTGAACATAATTTGACTTTGAAAAGTCAATTTCGTTTGGAATGATTTAAATCTCAAAATGTGTCGTGCAAGGACCGAATTGAACATCCATTTGACTTCGAAACTGTCGATACATGTTTGGTATGCAAGGTAAGTCCGCATTGATCGATTTGGATGATGAATTTCAAGAATTCATTGATGTTGACTTTTCTAAAAGTCAAAATAAATTCCAATTCTTTGAAAGGGTTCGAATTGAGGTGTAAAGGTCCAAGTTTAAGGGTTCAAGTGCTTAGATGGGTTCAAACTAGTTTATTAGATTTGAAATTTGTAAATATTTGTATATATATATATATTTATAATTTTTTTTTTGTAAAACAACTATAAACTTTATAACACTAATTATATCATTAAGTTCATAAAATTTCATTTTTGATTTAATTTTCATAAAAGTATATATAAATATATATGAAATAAACGAAATTAATCTGTCATTCAGAAATGAGCAAGCTCGGGCTAGAAATGAAGTATCATTATTGTTAAAAAAAATTTAAAATAAAATAACATTAGAAAAATCACGGATGTTACAGTCTCCCCATGTTAAGGGAATTTCGTCTTGAAATTTAACCAATGGAGACTACTGGATGAGTAATGAAATGAGTTTAGAGTTTTGATTGTTGATTTGAGGAGTATAACTGATTGAAAATATTCAGGTTGGATTCTCAAAGTCAGATTAGGTCATCATGTCTGGCCCAGACGTGGGTAGTGGATTTAGTTTGAAGAGGGTTAAGGGGATAAGCTATTGAATAATGGTTTGGATTCTAAATGCAGAAATGGGTTTGATGAGAACTTGATGATCAGGGTTTGTTTAAAATGTATGCTCAAACATTGTCAATGGATAAGAGATTTCACTACTATTGGTTCAGGTCAAAACTTCACGTGACACGAACAACGCTACTTCTGATAATATGATAGAGCACTTATATATAGGAAGTACCATCGGCGTATCCACCATGCCCTTGTCATATCACATCATTTTCGTTGTTACATGTCATGATAAGTTTTAGGTCATAACACACGACAAAATTTACTATGTTTTCCATGCGTTGATTTTTATAATTCCGTGTGCACCCGTAATTACTCAAATCATCGTATGGTGCGTATAGATCATTCCGTTGTGTGCGGGTCAAGAGGGGCACAATTTCACTCCATTCATGTCTATTGTTTTCACATAAAAGTTGTTAAAAAGTAACTATGTCCTCAGGTAGGCAGGTCAGTTAGCAACTAAGGAGTAATAAGGTAGTATAACTTAGAGTTTCTTAGTTTACTCGTGTTTGAACAAGAATACGTCAAACCCCGAGTAGTTTCAATGTGTTATGGTTTCCAAGTTTGGTGAACAAAGTGTATGACCATTCTTTGTGTATAATGTGCTCAATCATTTGTAACAAATGCAAGCAACTTAGTTTCGCGTATAATGTAAACACACAGGTCTCATGTATGATCTAGTGTCACGTAGCTTGTAATCAAATAGGTTTCATGTGTAGCGTGAACAACTTAGCATCATGTATTTTGTAAATCAATAAGCTCTCATGTGTAATGTAAACAACATAGGGTCATGTGTATTGTAGGAAATGAAGTTCATGTATGGTGTTGACAACTTAGCATCATGTATTTTGTAGCTCAATAAGTTTCATGTTCAATGTAGTCAATCTAGTATTTTGTACCAAGCAAACAATTGTTATGTATCATGTATATTGCAAATAAACTGGTTTCATGTGTTATGTGATCAATCTAGTAAATTGTGATTTGCAAATAAACTAGTTTCATGTATTATGTGATCGTGATGTGTATCTTGTGAACGTGCACACGTAAGTTATTTAATTTTGTGTGACATATACTAACGAGTTTTGCATGTGATCAGGTGTTGCGGAGCAGCGTGTTGGTTTATGTTCATGTAGGATGTGGTAGTTAGGTTCTAGCTCTTTAAATCTCGTTGAGGTTTGTAGGGATGGTTAATCGTTTACGCGAAATGGGTCGTCTCTTGAAGTGGTAAGTGAAAGATAATGAGGAGGTTCTGAAAACATTCAGGGAAATGTGTTTACAAATACTGATATTTGTTTGAAAATATGAAATTGTAAATTGTTCTTAGTTATAGATATATAAAGTAATGAAACTATTGGGTTAGATAATCTAAATAAATAAACAATTTATAGGAAAAATCTTTTAATTTAAATTTTCAATTATTAATAAGAGAATATTTTTAAGATGAATTATTGTCTTAACAAGTAATTGTATATTAATTTAACCAAGGTTTATAAATAAATACCTTAACGAGAGAATCATAATTATTTATCAATTTGGAATAATATATATATATATATATATATATATATATATTTATAAAATAGGTTGTATTAAGTTCCCTTATAAAGTGAAAATATTTATGGAAAAATTTATATTTCTAATACTCTCTAAAAGTTTGATAAACTCTTGGTTTGAACAAATTAACGAGCTTGATTAAATCTAATAGGGTGATTTGTTTATGAAAGAGATTGTCGGTAGTGTACTAAATCGTATTGAATGAAGAAGGTGATACTTGAAAAATTTTGATGAAAACATGATGGGTGTAATTCACACTCAACGGGTCAAATCAATGAATAGTAATTTTAGAGTTGGGATATATAAAATTAATTAAATGCTGGATGTTAAACATTGCTCATAACATAGGGAAATGGTTCTTAAACTGAAAATTTAAAGACAATAAATAATGGAAAAATATTTTTGTTAACGTCTCTTGTAGCTTTCCACTAGAAGGAGAATAATTCCCAAGACGAGTACCGCTATGGTCACTCGGGTAGCCGATCTGGCTTCAGCTTTAGCTGTCCCCGTGCGATGCTACAGTATTTCTTTTTCGAGGATGGAGATTAACTCTTTTTGGTACCCTAATTGGTTTGCTAGGCTATCCATTATTTGTCCTTGCAAGTCGTGCATTACCCCCTGCTCCATCCTTTGCCTCTCAAATTTTGAGGTCCTTACATATTGGTGAATGTCATTGGTTGGAATTCCCATAACACTAGTGGGTGTCGTGGTATGCCTTACCCAAGAGTTAGGATGGTAAGGGTCGGGCATTAGATATGGCTCTCTTAGTGGGGGTGGTAACTGAGTGTGTAGATGGGGTGTCTGATACTGGTTTCTGGGTGGGGGTGATCCAGATGTTCGAAGTCTTGGGTCGGTGTTCCTAGCCCAATATGTCCTTACATCAAACCTTGGCCTGGCAGTTGGGGGTGGTGACCGATACACGGGTGACCTGTTGTCTTCTTCCTAATCAGACTCTGCTCTGGGACGGTATACTGGGGAGGAAAGAGAGTATGAGTTCATGTCTAGCAGAGAAACAACGAAAAGGTTGTAAGTGAATATAAAACACTGAGTGTTAAATATAGGAATTCTCATAGGTTTAGAGTTTGACTAGTCATAACATCGAGCCTTCACAATAGTATTTTAGAAATACACTTGACCTATAAGCAATGCATCCCTGAGGAGAATTCCCAGGAAAGAGGGGTGGGTCACTAAGACACACTTAAGTACCCTGTCTTTTCTTAGCCAGAATCCCTCATGGGCCTACACACTCTTCCAGTCATCATGTATTAATAACACTATTATTAGGCTCATGGTCATGACGAGAATTGTTGTGGACTGGGCTTTGAGGCCCGAAAGTGAGGCTTATATTATGTAGTAGGCTTCTTCTTCTTGGAGGGTAAGTGGATTTTTAGTTTATTATTAATGGGCATTAGGCCCTATTAGGCCCTATTAGGCCCAATAGTCTAGCTTTTGATCACAAGAGATGGTGATATTTTGTGTGTGAGATTAAGGGTGCATGAAGAACTTAGTGTGTATGAGTGTATGTGGAAAACTTAGGATAGCACTTTAAATAAATCAAATAGGTAGCAATGAATAGGAGACAAAAGTTGGCAGATAATGTGACACATAGACTATTAAGTACTATATCATATGATGTAATTATTTAGTATAACATGTAAAATTATTCACATAAGAAATGATCATATAGCATGTAGTAGCATGGTATAGTATGGGTGTCCTAAGGTTATAGTCTAGGTCAAGAGTGTCTAATAACCTAATTCCCTATAACCAAGGCTCTGATACCAATCTGTCCCACCCCAACCGAAGGCGGAAACGTCGGGGCGGGACATGTAGGCTGTTCATGAGCACAAGGTTGACTAAATTGAAATATATTAATCATCCAAATTCACTACAAGTATTCAAGACAAAACCAAATCAAACCAAGTACATAAAATGAAATACATAATCCTTTATTAAAATTATCTAGGTCTAAAACTTATGTGTAGCATGTCTTGATCAAAATCACACATTAGTACCTGAAACATGAATAAAATAAGGTCAACTAAAAAGTTGGTGAGCATACACAGGTTTGTATATAGATAGCATATAGATTATGAATAAACAAATCCTTACATAACATGATAAAATAAGGCATTTATGGAGAGCAGCTATTGTGTAACCAAGTACAATCAAACCTTTGTAACTAGCATGCAAAATTGTGTTGTCGGTAACAATCACCCTAATCTGGGTGGGTTTGTCAGACTCAATAGATCTATCATTGTTTACCGTCGGCTTGAATAGTTAATGATTGCACATAAATTGCACACAAAAGTTAGCACAACTAGCACACAGGCATAAAGCTCAAATTGCACACATGAATGTAAAGGGGATTTGTATTTGTGTAGTTTGTGTAAATGTAAGCAATAGTTTGTATAGTGTTCATGTTCCACCCCAAAAAGTGTAAAAGAGTAAAAAGGGCTATGTAATACTCACTTGAATCGAGGGTGTAGCTAGCACGAGAGTCTAGGTAGCGAAGTGATCCTTGTAACTCACCACGTTAACCTAGTGTATAATATATATATATATATATATATATATATATATATATATATATATTAAATTAATAATGTGTACCATAGTTTAGGTCTAAGTCTAGGATTTAATTGGATGGTGTACAAAGAGTTTGAGTTGTAGTAGGTGATTGTGGTTTATACTTTAAAAGAGTGTTTTACAAAAAGGGAGGAATTGAAACGAATAGTTTTAAAGTAATTATAGTTTTGGTTTGAATAACTAAATAAATTAAATATTTGTTATCTATTTATTTATTTAGTTACAAAAATAATTTGTGAATCATATTAGATATAAATTAAATAAATAATTTTACTTTATTTATCTATTTATTTATATAGATGTGTAAATAATGTTGATGTATAAAATTTAATAGTAAATATATATATTTTTTGTGTAGATTAAAATAAATGAATTTATTTAGCTAATTATCACTTAAAAATCAATATCTGAAAATAGAGTTAAGGTTTTATAAACTTTATAAATTCGAGGGGTATTGTATAAAACTAATATCATATTTGGAAATTAATTTCCTTAAATTATTTAAATATCTAAATCTTAGTTTTAAACATTTAATATACAATTTTAATAAAGAAATTCATAATAATATTGAATTTATATTGAGAATTAACCAATTTGGTTCTATTCTGTTAAAAATATTGTAAGGTTTATAAAAAACTTATAAATTTTTGGGGCTTTAAAAACGGTTTAAAAATATACGCGGCTTGCCCGGTTCGAACCTGGGTCTGCCCAGTAGAAGCATCAAGTATCAACCACTGGACCAGTGGTCACACTTGGAACTAAACTGGTTCGGGTGCGTATTAAACATGCAATGATAAGGGAAGTCAGTTTTGTGTCGGTTTAAGCGTAAAAAGTGCACGGGTTGTGGGTTTAGAACCCGAGACCATGAGTTTATGGGTCGTGTATCTTAACCAGTGGGACTGGGCGATGACCTTGGTTAAGAAGTCAGTCGGAAATATTTAAAACACAAAAACTCGCCCCCCCCCCTTCGTCCCCAATCGAATTCCCGTAACCCTAACCATGAAATCAAACCGTTAAGCATAACAATCAAAGCTATGATCATGGGGCTTTCGATATTTGGGTTCAAACGTTCAGAATGACACAAGAAATACCTGATTTGAGGAACTGATGAAGGAGAATCGCTGGAGTGTAGCTTTCAGAGTTCCTGGAGCTTGACGGGTTTTGTTGAGTATAATTTTTGAGACTGATGCTGACAATCGAAATTACAGTATCGAAACTACTTGTTTCGATTGAACTTTTGTTCAATCGAAACTACTAGTTTCAGTTGAACATTTGTTCAATCGAAACTAAGTAGTTTCGATACCTGTTTTTCAGGCCCATTGGGCGGTGGCATGGAAAACAAGGCACATGTGCTTGGCCTCCTATATATAGCAGATTATGTCCTAGGAGTGAGAGTGTGTCTGTAGAGGGAATCACCACCCCAGGGGGAGCTCATCCTGGGGTGAGACTAATTGTTAGTGTATGATCGAGCGTTTATTTTCATTTCAATCAAAGAATCATACGTTTTATGCTTTCAATTATCTGTTCTTTTCATTTTCATATGTTTCTGTTCGTGTATGTGATTCCCGCACCCGTCTCTACCATTTCTGATTCGAGAGTGATACCGGATCCAGAGATTCCGCCTCTCGATCCGGACTGTTTGAAGAATTTCTCTGCAGATCTGTTCTCTCAGGTCTGCTCAGGACCTTTAGGTTTCTAGAGAGGTAATGAGACGCGAATCAGAGTGCAGAGAGTTTGGAATGGGTTATTCAAAGGTATGTTGGTGCTTTAATCCGTCCAATTTTACTTTAATTACACAATTCGATTTGTGAAATAAGGTAACCACTATCGGTCACTAATTCGCGAATTAAAACGGCAATTGATGCTGAATTGGGTCTTGTTTATGGGTTGGATTCAAGCGAGGTTTGCCAGGGCGTGATTTACGGGGGAATAACGCGTTTAATTCTTTGATTGAGGACCGATTTGAACATAATTTGACTTTGAAAAAGTCAATTTCGTTTGGAATTATTTAAATCTCAAAATGTGTCGTGCAAGGACCGATTTGAACATCAATTTGACTTCGAAACTGTCGATACATGTTTGGTATGCAAGGTAAGTCCGCATTGATCGATTTGGATGATGAATTTCAAGAATTCATTGATGTTGACTTTTCTAAAAGTCAAAATAAATTCCAATTCTTTGAAAGGGTTCGAATTGAGGTGTAAAGGTCCAAGTTTAAGGGTACAAGTGCTTAGATTGGTTCAAACTAGTTTATTAGATTTGAAATTTGTAAATATTTGTATATATATATATATTTATAATTTTTTTTTGTAAAACAACTATAAACTTTATAACACTAATTATATCATTAAGTTCATAAAATTTCATTTTTGATTTAGTTTTCATAAAAGTATATATAAATATATATGAAATAAACGAAATTAATATGTCATTCAGAAATGAGCATGCTCGGGCTAGAAATGAAGTATCATTATTGTTAAAAAAAATTTAAAATAAAATAACATTAGAAAAATCACGGATGTTACATGGCAGTGTGTGATTATTCTCATATTTTGAACTTGTTTCCCATGGTAATCACTCCAACGTTCTATCTTGAGTAGAATTAGGTGGCTAAGACGAAGCTTCTAAGATTGGGCAAGTGTGAAACTATTACAAAGAGAAATGCAGATCGACAGGTCAACCGACGATTACAGTAGATAGAGCTGACAAAGAGGTGGGAGTGGTGTTGGCGCTTCCCGTGCCAAATGTAACTAGAGTTTCGATCTGTAACATACCGCGTGCAGCTATGATTGGAAAGACGGAATGGAGAAGGAGAGCAGTGTCAGTTATACGTAATTTTCCTCCAGTATATGAACCTGCATGGTTGAGAGATCGACCACTTGCGGCGGTTAAGAGAGCTCTGTTTCAGGAGGAACCAGAGGAGGACACGCTAGACGCACTTGCGTGGTCTAGTAGTGATTTTTCAGGTAGTGTTTGGGATGCTCGATAATTTGATGATTAGTTAGTGTGGCAGATGTCATAAGAGATTTTGGGGTGATTTGACACTATAACTGATTAGACGTTTATGTGGGGTGATTCTCAATTCAAATATTGATTAATTGATTTTGACATTGATTGCGAGTTATACCGCGGGATGACTTGAGCATGATTAATGATAGTTGTTCTTGTGATAGCGTACTATTGCGGGTACAGTCTTAAATTTAGTGCGGTATTAGGTGATTATGTGATTACTTTTTAACAATGTGAGTTCCTTTTTAACAATGTGAGTTCATATTGAATGTAATTTTTGTTGTGGTGCTAAAGCATGGTTAATTAGATTGTATGAGTAGACTTGTATAGACATGAGTTTTGAAATTTTCTATGTGTACAATCTTAAGATAGTGTCACCTACGTGCTAATGATCAGGTGATGTTTGGAGTGCAATGGGTGTATTGCATCCTGTGGGAAATTGTGGTGATATACCTTGTGTGTAGGTATAAAGGTTCGAGATGAGGTCCTATGGTGAATTATGATTTATATATATTATGTGTTTAAATGATTAGGGTGATATCTTGTGTCTAGACTGAGTAATGTGTTGTCCTGAACGAGGTCATATAGTAAATGTGTGGAATTGCTCTAGTCTAGCTAGTGGTGTGTGCACTTTGTGCAAGTTGGGGAGTCGGGATACTATATTGCTATGTATTCCTTAGATATGACAGGTTGCTATTGTGACATGTCGTCGAGTGTCATGGTGATACGTGTTTAGTCGTGCATAGGACGAGTGGTTAGTATGATAATGCATAGTATTTCTATGTGGGCGATTTTCTCAACAATGATACATAGAGGTGATGCGAGCAGTTTTGACGTCTCTCTACACAACCGATGAGGTACACTTACGAAGTCGGGGCACAAAGCCATAGGGTGCAGCAATGAGCGTTGATGATAAAAGCGTTATGTGGACGTTGATCAAAGATAGTTATAACGTGATCGAGGTGACGACGCTAGAGATTTCAGCACGGAGTGAATAAGGTGACGGAAGGGTCTCCATGGAATACGTTCCGTATAGAAAAATCTATCAAGTTAAGACACAAAAGGGGTGGATATATATATATATATATTCTGAATGAGACAAGGGGAGATTGAGGCTTGTGATATGACAGACTGCATGTTCACACGTGATAAATGAGGTGTAGTCGGTGACCGCGTGGTAACGATAGAGCAACGACGAGGAAAGTGCAGAATAAGTGTAGAAATGCACCTAAGTGACTGGGAAGTAAATGCCTACGCTAGTACGAATATGACTGAGTTAGAAGAGGAAAGCTCCCACGGAGCATCAGAAGGGATAACGTTAAGATTTTAGAACAATCATGATCGTGATGTTCAAATCCCAAAATCATCGGGGGACGGTGATCGAAGCACTAGCGATAAGCGGCGTATGCTTGTCTATAAGACGCGGTGAACGCAAGGTAAGGCAGTAAAGAGATGCTGTAATAGTAGAACCATAGAGGAGACTAGTGAAACTTCGCACAAACTCTTGGAGATCACCTGAGAAAGACGAATGTAGCACATTTATGAGTAAGACAGTGGTTCCTGAGTTGTGAGGAATCACCGCTGAGTGGCGATGAGAGTACGAGATGAGGAGGACGACGAACGATCCTGATTATGAAAGGCGAGAAAACCTTACTTAGGGAGATGACCGTCGTAAGGACGAGATCGTCAAGACTATACGAGGAGCAATGACAAAGGTGTCCTAAATAAATTAGGAAAATGTGACGATCGAGCGGGAAATAGACAGTGTTGTATTGTCTAAGTAAAGGTTGGAGGGACGAGTAATGGAGGAACATGTAAGTGAAACCTACAAATCCCAAAGTTGAAAAAAAAAATAATAGAGAAGAATTCTTTGAACACCAAGGTGGTGGTCGTTTTGTAAACTAGGGTAATGAAAACAAGCAGTGTGAAGGTGAATGCTTTTGGTGCACAAGTGAGAAAGGGAGGATAAGTCATGTTGGTTCGTACCGACGCATGATTCGAGGACGAATCCTCTTTTAAGGGGGATAGACTTGTAACATCCCGATAATCCGAGAGTTAATGGTTCGGGTAGCGGACGATCCGAATCTTATTTAAACGAAATGTTTAGTGGGGTTAACCAAAGGAGGTGTGTTTTAACGACGATAAGGGAGACAGTTAGTCGTTAAAGAGCTAACTTGTGATTGAAACACGCAATGTAAAAACCACGAGGACCGGATGTAATTGTGGGTTATATTTAAACCACTTTAAGGAGAAACCCTAGGCCATTCGGCCTAAGGGGTGTCACACAGCAGCAGGGAGACCGACTAGAGGGAAGAGCCGGCGGAGGGACGGTAGGTGGTGGTGTACGACTACGTGAGATCTAAATCTCGGTCAGCTAATCTTTGTTTGTGTCTTTTGCGGGTATGCTTGTAAAGATGAAAACTCGTTTAGGGTTTGAATGGTGTGATTGGCGGTGAGTGACTGTTACGGTGGAGGAGGTGGCAGACCGGTAGTGGTAGTCGGCTATGGTGGTGGCATGCTGTAACACCCTTAATTTAAACACCGGCTATAATAAACATTTTACACACGCGGAAGCATTTATCCCAAGAAATGTTTTTTTTATATATTTTCACGTGTCGCGAAAATCATGAACCCTCCCTTCGCGTGTCGCGAGGGAGTCCAAAGAAGGCAGGTCCGAGAAAGAAGGTCTTCGTGTGTCGCGAAGACCAGGTCCCTGGTTCTCGCATGGCGCGAAGACCCCAACAAACAGAAAGTTTCCAGACCTGTGTAGTTTTTAACACTTAACCAATTTTTCCATCTTTAACACATTTTGCCATAAATTTTTCCCAACACTTAAATATGGGTTCTAACATTCAAACTAACATACTTTTCCATCAAAAAATACAATTTCAAGTATCCATTTACATCCATTAGATGGACTTCTAATTACACCCGAAATAAACCAAAAAGTGCATACGAGAATCCAACATTCACCATAGACTTGACCTTGATTATCCCGGAGCTTTTCCTACATAACACCACATGTAACAACCATTAGTAATGAAGATAAACATAACAAACAAGTAATTACAACTTGTTTTCACCCATTCACCCATTTGACCCGTTTGCACCCAATTTGTCATTAGGCTAAAAATAACTTGCATTTCACCTTACAAGTTCCATTCTTTTCATTTGTCAATCATAATTAACATATTTCCATTTCCATTATGGAACATAGGCCATAACCTCGTTTCCATTATGATACTTAGATCATAACCTCATATCCCATTTCCATTATACTACTTAGACCATAACCTCATTTCCATTATGGTATTTAAACCATAACCTCATTTACACATATTCAATATAGTATTACAACTATAACTACATTCATTCATTTACACATACTAGTTCATACACATTCATACACAACAACATAGTATGCGCACATAACACATCTATCACCCTTTATCATCAATACTAAGTAAGTGCAAAGGCACTTACCTTTCGGGTTCGAATATCCCGCACCACCGTCTCGGTTCACAATTTGATTACCTAAACATATACACCTAGTTTAGTAATCTAATCATACATCAAAATTACATTATAATTGGGTTTACAACCTAATTTCCCATTTCCAACCCAAACACCCTCTTTCAATCCAAACTCACCTACTTGAGTTTCCTTTCAAATTCCTTGACACTAATTTTTTATTCAATAATTATCATTAGGTTAATTTGGTGTTTGTTCAAGTTTCTAACATCATATAAACACTTAATTATGAACCCTAACATCATAATCAAAATCATCATCATCTTATTATCATAATCCAAAAACGCCCAATTTTTCCCATATGAACCCTAACTTCTCATAATCAAAATCAAAGGGTTCTAGGATGTTAATCACCATTCTTTACCTTTAATTTAGCTAGATTATCAACAATCTAACACCAATTAACCACATGCATTCATAATTTCTGGATTTCTACAAAACCCATCTATGAACTCATAAATGGTGAAATCAAATGGAAGATTATCACTTACTTGATGTTAGGAAGGTGATGTGTGAGCCAAAACCTTCACAAAACAAGCCTTAAATGCACGATTTAGGCTTCAATCTAGCTTTCTCTTTTTTCTCCTTTGCTCAAGAACGACCCAACACCCAAATGAGACTAATTTTGATTTTCACTAGTCAATATGGCAGATTTTGCCATTTTACACTTTTAGCCCTCAACTTCTATTTCACCCATTTCATTCCATAATTAGTTATAAAACTAATATAACCCCATTACTAACTTGAAACCCACTTGTTTCAACTTATTTCTAAAATATTATTTTCACCATAATATTTATTAGATTATTTAATTATTTATAACGAAACCCGGATTTTGGTTCGTTACTAATCACCTCCCCTTATTTGGGTTTCGTCCCCGAAACCCGTTTTCACATAAAAAGGTTCGAATAATATTTGAGCATTTCCTCCTCGGTTTCCCAAGTCATTTCCGCTCCCTTCTTATGTTTCCACCTCACCAAAACTTGGCTAATCCCTTTATTGCGTAAACGTTTCACCTTTCTATCCAAGATTGCCACCGGTTTTTCAACATAACTCAACCTTTCATCCAGTTCAATATCATCCAATGGAAAAAAAGTAGATTCATCCGCCAAACATTTTCGTAAATGAGACACATGAAACGTGATATGAAGTATACTTAGTCCCTCTGGTAGCTCCAAACGATAAGCTACCGTTAAACATCATCTCCTTAAACGGTCCAATGAAACGTGGACTTAACTTCACCCGTTTCCTAAACCGTATCACCCCTTTCCAAGGAGATACTTTCAAGAGCACAAAGTCCCCCACTTGAAACTCAATCGCCCGCTTTCTATTATCCACATAGGACTTTTGGCGATCTTGACCCGCCTTCAAGCGATCCTTTATTTGGTCAATACTACTATTAGTTTCCTTGACCACCACTTTGCTACCGAGTTCCCGTTGACCAATCTCACCCCAACACACAGGTGTTCGACATTTCCTTCCATACAATGCCTCAAAAGGCGGCATACCAATACTAGAATGGTAGCTATTGTTGAACGAAACTTCCGCCAACGGTAAATGATCATCCCAATTTCCCCCAAAATCCAATGCACACGCTCGTAACATATCCTCGAGCGTTTGAATCGTTCGCTCGCTTTGACCATCCGTTTGTGGATGATAAGCGGTACTAAGAGTCAATCTAGTCCCCATATCCTCATGGAATTTCTTCCAAAAACATGAAGTAAATCTCGTATCATGATCCGATATAATCAACACCGGCACACCATGACGTGACACAATTTCCTTCACATATATTTCCGCCAATCTATCCGATGAATACGTTTCCTTAATAGGAAGGAAATTGTAGGTCCACATGACTCATCTCAGATCGATCTCGTGACAGGACGTCTCATTAACACGGAGTACAGAATCCTACCGTATTAACATTCATATACGAATTGACAATAGAAACAGCAGGTAAATAAATTTCTTTTTGTATTCCACAAAACACAGAGTTTACTGATTCACAGAATACACTCGTTCAAAGTCCCTCTGCTGCTCTAGAACAGAATCTGTAAACACCTATTTGTAGACACAAACCTGCTATAGGCGAACTTAACAAGTTCGCTTCTAAAGATGCTTAGGTGAACTTGTTAAGTTCGCCTCTCTATGAACTTGTACAATATTCCTTAGGCGAACTTAACAAGTTCGCTTCTAAAGATGCTTAGGCGAACTTGTTAAGTTCGCCTCTCTATGAACTTATACAGAATTTTATCAACAGTTACAAAACATGTCCTAACAGACTCCCCTTTAACTATTGCTAACAATTCTATCAATTACAAGTCAAAGACTCTAAGACTAAGACATAAAATCTTCAAGCTCGTTGTCACCAGAATATGCTCCAACAGACTCCCCCTTGACAACAGCTTTACAAGATTATCATTGTCTTCATATATCATCAAACACACTGTAGTCTTCGTTTTGTTCATCTGCACTTTCTCTTTCTATCTAGAAGAAAACTTGGGAGAAGGACCCCTTGTCAACTTCTGTCTGCAATATTCAGTTTTTGCAAAGGAGAACAACCAAGAATAACCAACAATTAAGATTTCCATGGAAGTTGAAAAAATAAAATCTTTTTGGTTTTTCAAACATAAGAAAGACAAAATCTTTTTGGTTTTTCTCAATATAAACTAAAATGTAAAATACAAAATCACATCTTTTTGGTCGAACATCACGAGTAAGAAAATCATATCAGTAAAAACAATGCATCAATCACACATTTTGGATAAACATCCATAAACATTCTAAGGGTATCCTATCCAGATTCACCATTTCTTTATATCAGATAAGATCAAATATTTTAAGCTTCAACCAAAACATGTAAGGATACGCGATAAACATTCAAAGAAAATAGGATCATGCTATGACATACAAATTCAAATTGTCAATATTATAAGATTTGAAACTAAAGCATCTCATTCCCACTTTCTTGTGAGTTAAGGTACCATTTAAGTATGAAATACAACGTGTACCCACTAGTATGCCAACAGAAAGTAAATGCACTATCTTCAAGACATATGGGATTTTACTAAAGATTATCCGAATTTCCAGAATGAGGAGACATCACTTAGCACATGAATTGCAGAATCCAAATTGGATTGTGTAGGAATCAATGAGATTCAGAATCAAATGATTCAATGTTTTTGCTTATATATGTGGAATCATAAGATTCAGGTACGTGGATCCAACTGTTATTTGGATTATGAATTCAATGGAATCAGTAAAGATGATTTATCAATATGATCAAAGGGCTAGTATATGTTTGACAGATGTTGTCAAGTACATATCTTGATTATACTTCAAATTGCATGCTTTTCGAGACATGGGCATTGAAGCAAATCGAATGAATATTGCTAAGGACATAACCTGAAACTGATCTCATAGGACAATCTTTATTAAATGCTAATATTCTTTATCTGATAGTGATCTTTTAACACACACACCCAGGCATAAAATGGGTTCAAATCACAGTTGTAACATATGCAATTATGTTTTCACACTACTAATGGTTCAGTGACGCTTTTAGTCTACTGACAATTCAAATTATATGCATACACAACACTATTATTTCATATTTGTGCAATCTCTGAAGTTTAGATCAAAACATATAATTCAGATATATTAACATAAAGCACCAACCAGTCAATCTAAGGTCATGTGTGAAAGAACATTTACTGATGTACTATCATCTCTTCTTTAACTTCAAGTAATGTCGATTTTATCTTTTTCAATTTGTTTGGCTTTTTCAAAATCTTTATGAAAGAAAGTAAAACAAACGAAATTAAAATCTTCCATGAAAACATTTTAAGAAAAACATTTTACTTGGTTACTCAGGATTAAGCAATTCAATCAATTAAAAACTTAAACCAATGTAATGTAATTGAATTCCTTTGCCTTTGTCAACACAGATCTGTACTCCCCCTGTCCTATAGACTCCCTCTTAACTAGTCAAATGGTTGCATCAATGACTTTATGCTCACCATTGTCATCCTAAGTTTCAGGTTATCATTTGGACTTTGTAAACTCTTTCCAAAACATTGTGTGTGACATATTCTCCCCCTGAGCATCAAGTCGTTGAATCAAATAGAGTCTCAATTATCAACAACTCTTTACTCATACAGATGTCATTCCTTGTCATGTGCTTAGAACCACCACTATCAACAACCAAAATGTTATTAATAGTCCCTCTTGGTTAATCCTGCACATCTAACAAGAAACATTAATTTGAAATTGGGACCCAAGCCATGGTAGTCATGGGTCGTCCATCTGTATCAAAATAATAAACCTCACTCCATTCACAATCGAATCTCTCATCGATTTTCGGAGATTGTTCCGACGAGTCAGAAACAGAAACTTTAGATTTCCAAACATACTTCTGTTCATTAAGTTCTTTTTGCTTAAAGTGTGAAGTGTTTGAACAATCTTGTTCACTTGAAAAATGTTTAGATTGTGAAAACTCTTGTTCTAAAAGTTTTCTCAATCTTCTGTTTCACCTCCGTCTTTGAGGTCTAGAAAGCCTAACCTCAGATTTTGAACTACCCTTTGGTGTATCATGAGGTTTAACCACATTTGGGTTAACATAAGGCTTACCAAGAGTTCTTACCTTTTTCTGGAGTAACATGTCGGTTACCTTTGGCGTTGTGAGGACAAGCAATCCAAATATGACCCACAAGACCACAGTAAAAGCAAGATCTCGTCCCACTATATTCTCTCATATAAGGAATGTTAACACGATAAGATGCACTTGAAGAAGATTCTCCTACATGAACTTCTTTTGGAGTTTGAGACGGAACAAACTTGTTCTCAACAAGTCTTGATTCAGGCTTCACCTTCTCAGGAACTAAATGCTTCTTCCTTTTATTTTTGTAAGGACATGTCACCACAATGTGTCCCATCTCATTACAATGAAAAGCATGTACGCCTGTCTTTATAATCTCTGACATATGGAACTCTCCTTGAATTTGAATAACTTCCAAATGTATAATTTTCAGATGAATTAGAATCAAACTTTGAGTCTTCTTTCTTAACCTCTTTCGGTATCCCCTCTACCTTAGCTTCATCAAAATATTCATCATCACTCTCATCAGAATACACCATATCTTCACATGTGACTGGATTCACCTTCAACACAGTCTTAGGATCTAAATCCTTATCTTTTATAATCTCAGGTGAAACATAATAATTTCTATTGAATGGTGGGGGAACATAACCAATACCATTAGTTCCCTTCCCCTATTTAGTATTATCATGATAATGTCCTAATAAGAATGATGAATTTCCAAAGCTTTCTAACTTTCTGTGTAACCTGATCACCTCTGCTTTAGATTCAGCTAGTTCCTTATCTTTCTCAGCAAGATCATTATTTCGTTTCTCAATTTCTGCAAAGGACATATCCAGGTGATATGCCTGCTCTTTGATCTTCAAAGTCAGAGAATTTATATCCCTCTTCAGTGATTCTATCCTTTCAACACACACATTCTCGTTATCTTTTAATTTCTGATTTACCGTGTGCATGGATTTCATATCACAAATGAGGTTTACGTTGTCATCCATAACCCTCATCATTTTATCCTTCACTGAAATAAAGTTAGAACAAAACGTTTCAGAGTTAGAAACTACCGTATCCTTTTCTTCTAAAGAAGATGCACCAGGAGCCATGAATACATCATCAGCTTCAATTTCAAAAATGATTCAAAACAACCATATAAGCTTTCCCTAAAAAATTTGGACAAGAAGAAATTTCCCTAAAAATAAGCTTTCCCTAAACTGAGAGAAGCGAACTTGATAAGTTCGCTTGCTATGTTCGCCTGCAACAAATATCAGCAAGTTCGCTTGCTTCAGCTGTAACAAACTCAGCAACGTAAACATGAACATACATCACCAAAAATCATCATTTCTCACAAATTAGAAGGAATTGGAAGAAATTGGACCGTAGGATTTAGTATTTTATGAATTAGAACACTTCTATCAGATTAATTTCACCAAAATCCACTTCAAATCCACTAATTCAGCAGTAAAATCAGTTTCAAAAACTTGAAAACTCCATGGATACAAAAACTTATAAAATGATCAATTTCTTGTCAAATTGTACACAAAAATGCCTCTAATCACCAAGAATCAAACACAAATCACGAGCAAAAGCTCTGATACCACTTATAGGTCCACATGACTCATCTCAGATTGATCTCGTGATAGGACGTCTTGTTAACACGGAGTGCGGAATCCTACCGTATTAACGTTCGTATATGAATTGAGAATAGAAACATCTGGTAAATAAACTTCTTTTTGTATTCCACAAAACATAGAGTTTACAGATTCACAGAATACACTCGTTCAATGTCCCTTTGCTGCTCTAGAACAGAATCTGTAAACACCTATTTATAGACACAAACCTCCTATAGGCGAACTTAACAAGTTCGCTTCTAAAGATGAGTTCGCCTCTCTATGAACTTGTACAATATTCATTAGGAGAACTTAACAAGTTCGCTTCTAAAGATGCTAAGGCGGACTTGTTAAGTTCACCTCTCTATGAACTTATACAGAATTTTATCAACAGTTACAAAACATGTCCTAACAGACTCCCCTTTAACTGTTGCTAACAATTCTATCAATTACAAGTCAAAGACTCTAAGACTAAGACATAAAATCTCCAAGGTCGTTGTCACCAGAATATGCTCCAACAGAAATGTGCACTCTTTGTCAACCGATCCACTACTACCCATATCGCATCATAGCCTTTTCGAGTCTTTGGTAGTTTAGTGATCAAATCCATGGTTATGTTCTCCCATTTCCAAAGCGGTATTTCAAGCGGTTTAAGCTTTCCATACGACTTTTGGTGCTCCGCCTTTACCCTTAAGCATGTGAGACACCTCTCCACATACTTAACAATATCACGCCTCATACCCGGCCACCAAAAATGACACCTCAAATCATAAAACATCTTTGTGGCCCCCGGATGGATAGAATATTTGGATTTATGTGCCTCGTCTACAATAGTTGTCAAAACACTTGACAACCTAGGAATCCAAATTCTATCAAAGCATGTCTTTAAACCCGTGCTATTTTCCCCAAGCTTATCAACATAAGCAACCATCTGTTCCTTCTTCAAATCACCACCAAGTGCTAACACTTGAGCCTCCCGGATTTCATCAATAAGAGATGATAAAATTGTCATCTTAAATGACTTCACCTTGATAGGTGTATGGCTCGTCTTCCGACTAAGATATCCGCCACCACATTCGCTTTACCCGGATGATAAAGTATCTCACAATCATAGTCCTTAACCAATTCAAGCCACCGCCTTTGCCTCATGTTGAGGTCCTTTTGGTCAAAGAAGTACTTGAGACTTTTGTGATCCGTGTATATCGTACACTTAGCCCCATACAAATAATGCCTCCAAATCTTAAGCGCAAAAACCACAGCCGCAAGTTCGAAATCATGGGTAGGGTAATTCACCTCGTGAGTCTTCAATTGCCTAGACGCATAGGCAATTAATTTCCCCCTTTGCATCAAAACACAACCCAACCCCGAATGCGAGGCATCCGAATACACCATAAAATATCCAGTCCCGTCCGGCAAGTATAAAACAAGCGCCTTAGTCAACTTTTATTTCAAGAGTTGAAAGGCATATTCTTGCTCGGAACCCCATACAAATTTAGTCTCCTTTCGCGTTAACCTCGTCATCGGCAAAGCAATCCGAGAGAAGTTCTCAATAAACCGTCGATAGTAACCCGCCAACCCCAAGAAACTTCTAATCTCTAAAGGCGTCTTCGGTGATGACCAATCTTTTACCGCCACTATCTTGGATGGGTCGACTGTATTCCCTATCTCATTAATCACATGACCCAAGAATTGGATTTCGCGCAACCAAAATGAACACTTAGAAAATTTTGCATAAAGCTTTTCTCTTTGAAGAACTCCAAGAATCTCACGTAAATAACAAGCATGATCACCCTCGCTCTTTGAGTAAATGAGAAGATCATCAATAAACATAATGACCGAACGGTCGAGGAACGGTCTACACACCCGGTTCATAAGATCCATGAAAACCATAGGCGCGTTGGTTAAACCGAATGGCATAATCATAAACTCGTAGTGACCGTATCGAGTGTGAAAAGTTATCTTATGAACATCATCTTCTTTTACTTTCAATTGATGGTACCTGGATTTTAAATCAATCTTAGAGAACCATTACGACCCTTGCAATTGATCGAAGAGGTCGTCAATCTGAGCTAATGGGTACCTATTCTTCACCGTCAACTTGTTCAATTCCCGATAATCCATACACATCCTTATGCTTCCGTCCTTCTTTTTAACGAAGAGAGCGGGTGTACCCCAAGGTGAGACACTTGGGCGTATGAAACCTTTATCAAGCAGCTCTTGCAATTGCTCCATTAACTCTTTCATTTCTAGAGGTGCTAACCTATAAGGTGCTTTAGCTACCGGCTTAGCACTCGGTATCAAATCAATCCCAAACTGTACTTCTCTCTCCGGAGGAACCCCCGGTAACTCATCTGGAAACACATCCTCAAACTGATTTACAATTGGGACATCGCGAATATCTTTCACTTTCTCAATCACATCCGCAACACAAGCCATGTATGCCTTGCACCCACGCACCATGTACTTTGTTGCCTTCACATAAGAACTAAACTTTATCTTACCTTTCTTCTCACCTTCTATGTAAAAGGACTCACCCGTCGGGGAATCGAGTTGTATCACCTTAGGTCTACATAGAATATTCGCTTTGTTCTTTGATAACCAATCCATCCCCACTATTACATCAAAATCCCCCATGGTCATAGGAATTAAATCAATAAGGAACGTTTCACCCCCCGCCCTTAACTTGCAATCCCTAAAAATATCAAACACTAGGAAACTCTTATCATTTGCCGCCTCGATTTCTAAGGGTTCATCTAACTTGCTACTTAGAAAAGAAGAATGCTTAACAAATTTCAACGACACAAATGAACGACTAGCCCCCAAATAAAAAAGAACTAGAGAAGGTAAAGAGTTAATATTGAATGTACCTGACACCATCTACGGGTTATTCTTCACCTCTTCCGCCGTGATGTGGAAAGCTCTACCCTTTGGCTTTGGTATTTCCACCTTGCTTAAGCTCGGGGCAATCTGTCCTATTGTGATTGGGCTTGTAATAGTTATAGCATAAATGAATTTGGCTTATACACTGACTAGCCATGTGCCCCGGCTTTCCACATTTATATCAATTCAAAGTCCCCTTCCCACAGTCCCCGAAATGTTCTTTCCCACAAACTTTGCACCCTCGAGGAGAGAACTTGCTAAAAGTCTTCTTACTAGGGCTCCCACCCTTTATCGTTTTCACCACTTGATCCACAATCTCCCTTTTCCTCTTTTCCCTTCTAGCTTCTTGCCTCCTCAACTCCACTTCCCTTTCCCAACACCTGTTTATCAAATCTACAAGTGTGGTAAAAGAGGATGGAGATATGCTATCTCTAAACTCAACAGTCAGCATAGCATAAAACCAGTCAATCTTCGCTTTCTCAGTCGACACCACGTCTGGACAGAACTTGGCGCAATTAAAGAAAGCCCCAGCCAATTCATCTATTGACTCATTCTTTTGCCTCATGAGGAGGAACTCCTCAGTCATCATGTCCACTGCGGCTTGAGGGCAATGATATTTCAGAAAGGCCGTCTTGAATTCCTCCCAAGTCATGGAGGTCACCCCTAATTCACCCCTCTCCTTTCGGAGATTCAACAACCACTCCTTTGCCCTTCCCGTCAGAAGAGGCACACTAAACATAACCCCTATCCTCGGGCTTACACTTAGTCGTCTCAAAGATAGATTCCATATCCACCACCCACCTATGCCTAGGGATCGGGTCCACTTTCCCATCATACTCTTTGGGCTTAATCACCATAAATTCTTTTAGGGTACAACCATGTGGTTCCCTTTCCTTTTCTTTCATAACCTCCTTAAGAGTAAGCTTAATAGTACCTCTCATTTCTTCCATAAGCAAAGATGTGCCTTGCTCAAAGGCCTTGGCCACTTCTTCCTTAATCATTTCTTGGATTCTTGAATCTAACGGTTCATTGCTCGTTTCTTCTATCATCTCTTAACTAAGAATTAGAACAAAAACACCTTAACATCCTTACACTTACAATACCTTAGGTATCCATCACACTTACAGTCTTATATGTATTTAGTATATATAAGTCTACCTATATACATACATACATATATAATCACTTTCACCTAATCCTTGCAAATGTTCATTGTCATATGGTTATCATAAAGACCCTTGCACATCTCGTCTTATTAATCTTATTGGCCAGACATGTTTAATAATACGTTATGCCCAATTGTAATTATCATATTCATATAACAAATCACAAAAACAAGTTTTGACACACATAACACCTTGTCATTCATTCATACATACACACATATATATATATATATATCCACTTTATCAAATCATTACTAACCTTTCATTTCCGTAAGCTCCGAGTCTTAGTTAAGTCCTTCATGGATTCTCGTATCATTTCCCCCATATCAAGAGCACTCGGTTTGAGTTTGGTGCCACCCGCACCATATCGCTCAAACCATTGCCCTGATACCAAGTTATAACACCCTTAATTTAAACACCAGCTATAATAAACATTTTACACACGCGGAAGCATTTATCCAAAGAAATGTTTTTTTATATATTTTTGCATGTCGCGAAAATCATGAACCCTCCCTTCGCGTGTCGCGAAAATCATGAACCCTCCCTTCGCGTGTCGCGAGGGAGTCCAAAGAAGGCAGGTCCGAGAAACCAAGTCTTCGCGTGTCGCGAAGACCAGGTCCCTGGTTCTCGCATGGCGCGAAGACCCCAACAAACAGAAAGTTTCCAGACCTGTATAGTTTTTAACACTTAACCAATTTTTCCATCTTCAACCCATTTTGCCATAAAATTTTCCCAACACTTAAATATGGGTTCTAACATTCAAAATAACATACTTTTCCATCAAAAACCATAATTTCAAGTATCCATTTACATCCATTAGATGGACTTCTAATTACACCCGAAATAAACCAAAAAGTGCATACGAGAATCCAACATTCACCATAGACTTGACCTTGATTATCCCGGAGCTCTTCCTACATAACACCACATGTAACAACCATTAGCAATGAATATAAACATAACAAACAAGTAATTACAACTTGTTTTCACCCATTCACCCATTTGACCCATTTGCACCCAATTTGTCATTAGGCTACAAATAACTTGCATTTCACCTTACAAGTTCCATTCTTTTCATTTGTCAATCATAATTAACATATTTCCATTTCCATTATGGCACGTAGGCCATAACCTCATTTCCATTATGATACTTAGATCATAACCTCATATCCCATTTCCATTATGGTACTTAGACAATAACCTCATTTCCATTATGGAATTTAAACCATAACCTCATTTACACATATCCATTATAGTATTACAACTTTAACTACATTCATTCATTTACACATACTAGTTCATACACATTCATACACAACACACATAGTAGGCACGCATAACCTATGTATCACCCTTTATCATCAATACTAAGTAAGTGCAAAGGCAATTACCTTTCGGGTTAGAAGATCCCGCACCACCGTCTCAGTTCACAATTTGATTACCTAAACATATACACATAGTTTAGTAATCTAATCATACATCAAAATCACATTATAATTGGGTTTACAACCCAATTTCCCATTTCCAACCCAAACTGACCCGTTTGGGTTATTCCCATACCAAACACCCTCCTTCAATCCAAACTCACCTACTTGAGTTTCCTTTCAAATTCCTTGACACTAATTTTTTATTCAATAATTATCACTAGGTTAATTTGGTGTTTGTTCAAGTGTTTAACATCATATAAACACTTAATCATCATTAATTCATCATCTTTTTATCATAATCCAAAAACCCCCAATTTTTCCCATATGAACCCTAACTTCTCATAATCAAAATCAAAGGGTTTTAGGATGTTAATCACGATTCTTTACCTTTAGTTTAGCTAGATTATCAACAATCTAACACCAATTAACCACATGCATTCAAAATTTCCAAATTACTAAAAACCCATCTATGAACTCATAAATGGTGAAATCAAATTGAAGATTGTCACTTACTTGATGTTAGGAAGGTGACGCGTGCGACAAAACCTTCACAAAACAAGCCTCAAATGCACGATTTAGGCTTCAATCTAGCTTTCTCCTTTTTCTCCTTTTCTCAAGAACGACCCAACACCCAAATGACACTAATTTTGACTTTCACTAGTCAATATGGCAGATTTTGCCATTTTACACTTTTATCCTCTCAACTTCCATTTCACCTATTTCATTCCATAATTAGTTATAAAACTAATATAACCCCATTAATAACTTGAAACCCACTTGTTTCAACTTATTTCTAAAATATTATTTTCACCATAATATTTATTAGAATATTTAATTATTTATAACGAAACCCGGATTTAGTTCGTTACACGTGCGATGGTGGTAATTGTGTTGGAACCTGAAAAACCAATGCATTCCTAATATATATTGGGGCTAGTTTGTAATTTTTGTATAGAAAGGTTTTTGGGTCAAGAGTCTCTTGTTAGGACATAGACTTGTAATGACAAAAGCTTGTAATAGTTAGATTTTATGTCTTTATGTTTTGTCATGAAATTGTAATAGTTACCAAGTGTTTTACTAGTGAGCCTAGAGGCGAACTTAGTTAAGTTCGCCTGCCCTATCAGAGGCGAACTTAATAAGTTCGCTTAGGCATAGCTGAGGCGAACTTGTTAAGTTCGCTTATACTGTTTCAGGCGAACTTAGCTAAGTTCGCTTACAGCAGTGTTGGGTCTATATATTGTTGTTACAGAGTCATTAGACAGAAAGGAACAGAAGCGTGAACAGAGGTGAACAAATGTCTGATCGAGTCTGTAACCATTGTTATTCTGAATATAATCGAGAAGTTTATTTACGCGTGTTGTTGTGAATTGTCGGTTAGTATACAAAACGTTAACGCGAAGGATTCTGCACTTCGTGTTATCGCAGCGTCATATCACGAGTTTGATCAGTAGCTGAGTTACCTGGACCTACAAGTGGTATCAGAGCTCAAAGACGAAGAAGAAACAGAAAATTAAAGAAAATTTTGGAAACATCTGAATCCTACAATAAAAAATCTCATAATGTTTTTCAAAATAATACAAATGGTTCCTCTTTGAAAAGATCTGTTTGTCAATCGTCTGTTCCAACAGTGAATGATAAAAATGATTGTAAATTACAAGAAGTAGTTTATTTTGATCAATCGGGACGACCCAAGACCACGATGGCTTGGGTTCCACTTTCTAACTGATTCTCGTTGTTTATATAGGGACAACCAAGGAGGACTATCAACAATACATGGTATGTGGATAGTGGTTGCTCTCGACATATGACAGGGAATGTTAGATTACTTGAGGATGTGATTAAAATTGATGGTGGTTATGTCGCTTTTGCGGGTAATAAAAGCGGGTACATAACAGGCCAGGGAACGTTAAAGAATGAAAAAGTAAAATTTGAAAAGGTGAATTATGTTGAGCAGCTGGAACACAATCTGTTAAGCGTATCACAAGTCTGTGACAAGAAGTTTTCGTTCCATTTTAATGATGCTGAATGCTATATTCTGAAACCGGGTTTTGTGATTCCTGATGAATGGATTCTTATGAAGGCTCCAAGGAGAAATGACACGTATGTCCTTGACATGAGTGTCGCTACTACAACGGATTTAATTCCAACATGTTTACTCTCCAAGGCGTCGGAATCTGATTCAATATTGTGGCACAGGAAACTAGCTCACATCAACTACAGGAAGATAAACTACATTGTTAGGAATGATCTTGTGCTTGGTATTCCGAAAATGAAATTCTCAGTTCCTGATGATTGTATTCCGTGCAAGAAGGGGAAGCAAAGAAAGAAATCTCACAAATCAAAATCGACAAATTCTATCGTAACTCCTTTGGAATTGCTGCATATGGATTTGTTCGGTCCAATAAGTATTAGGAGCATTGGTGGGAAATCGTACTGCTTGGTAGTAACTGATGATTACTCCAGATTTTCATGGGTTAAGTTTCTTTCATCTAAAGCTGAAACCACTGAGTTGGTTCAATACTTAATCCTGGGTTTGGAGAATTTATTAAATCTGAAAGTCAGAAGAATAAGGAGTGACAATGGCAGCGAATTTAAGAATAGCAAAATGGGCTTATTCTGTTTACAAAAAGGAATTCATCATGAATTCAGTGCGCCATATGTTCCTCAACAAAACGGTGTCGCTGAACGAAAGAACAGGACGTTGGTCGAAACAGCTCGCACGATGCTTGCAGATTCTAAGCTACCAGTCACCTTTTGGGCTGAAGCTGTGAATACTGCGTGTCATGTTTTGAACAGGGTCTTGACCGTCAAGCGACATAACAAGACTTGCTATGAATTGCTGAATAATCGAAAGCCGAATCTGGATTATTTACTACCTTTTGGTAATCCGTGTACCCTACTGAAGGTTCGAGATGTCCCGACTAAATTCAGTGCGAAGGCTATTGAAGGGATTTTTCTAGGGTATGTGGCTAATTCGACTACCAAGAGGGTTTATAACAAAGAGACACGCCAAGTTGAAGAATGGTTCCATATTGACTGTTCAAATAGGTCTTTACCTCAAATGGCGATTGGTCCGGATTGGGCATTTGATTATGAAAACTTATTCAAGTCTTTTCATTTACCTTCTGACATTTCTGATGAAGATGCTGCTGTTCTTTATGATTCTTGTCAAGATGCACAGCATAATGGATTTCTACCAAATGCAGTTCCAAATTCATCGATTCCATCAACTTCTGCTCCTGGCCCAAATGTTGCTTCTTGTTCCGGTCCACAAGATTCAGAAAGTGAGGAGGATAATGCTATTTTTCAAGATTCTTCTGCTGATCCGTTGATTGGTGATGATTCATTACCTTCGACACAGGCTCAGGGGGAGATTCCTACAAATTTAGACTCGGAAATTCCTATTAATCAAGATTATTCTTATCAATCTGAATCTACTCAAGTTGAAGTGTTGCCGGTTCCTGAGGTCGCATCCATCAAGGAACTCAAAAGTCACCCGATGACAAATATAATTGGAAATTTGCAGGATGGAGTGAAGACGCGTTCTCTTGTTGACAATACTTTTTTGTATACTTGCATTAAAGATTCTGGTGTTCTTGATGATTGCTCACATTCTTGCTTTATTTCGCAGGTTGAACCTAAGAATGTTGAGATGGCTTTAAATGATAACAACTGGATAGAAGCTATGCAAGAAGAACTTGCGCAATTTGACAAACTGAAGGCTTGGAATCTGGTTGATTTACCGAAAGGTGCGTATCCGATAGGAACAAAATGGGTGTTTAAATGTAAAAAGGACGATCGAGGTGTCGTGGTACGCAACAAGGCAAGATTAGTTGTCCAGGGCTTCAATCAACAAGAAGGAATTGATTACACCGAGGTTTATGCGCCTGTTGCGAGGCTCGAGGCTATAAGGCTGTTTTTAGCTTTTGCTTCTTTTAAAGGCTTTAAGGTGTTTCAATTAGACGTCAAGAGTGCGTTTTTATATGGAAAGGTCAAGGAGGAAGTCTACGTGTGTCAGCCGTCGGGGTTTGAAGATCCGTTAAATCCGAACATGGTTTTCAAGCTAGATAAGGCCCTTTATGGTCTTCATCAGGCTCCTCGTGCGTGGTATGAGACTTTATCCACACATCTTTTGGCGAATGACTTTGTTCGTGGAAAGATAGACTCGACCTTATTCATAAAGAAATCAGGGGGAGATTACCTGCTGGTACAGATTTATGTGGATGATATTATTTTTGGCTCGACAAATGAAGGGTTATGCAAAGACTTTGAGGGTGTTATGAAGTCGAAATTCGAAATGTCTGCTATGGGAGAGTTATCGTTTTTCTTAGGTTTACAAGTAAATCAAAAGGAAGATGGTTTCTTTATTCATCAGTCCAAGTATGTCAAAGACATCTTGAGCCGGTTCAAGATGGAGGACTGTACCCCATATGATACTCCAATTCCGGTCAACCATAAGTTGAATTCTGACCCGGATGGAAAAGATGTGGATTGTCGACTTTACAGAGCTATGATTGGATCCCTCATGTACTTAACTGCTTCAAGGCCGGATATAATGTTCGCCGTGTGTATCTGTTCCAGATTTCAGGCAAAGCCAAAAGAATCCCACTTAATTGCTGTGAAAAGAATCTTTCGGTATTTAAAAGGAAAACAACGTTTAGGGCTATGGTATCCTCATGGTTCTAACTTTGATTTCAATGCTTATACTGATTCTGATTTTGGTGGTTGTTGTCTGGACAGGAAATCTACAACAGGTGGTTGCCAGTTCTTAGGTAATCGACTTGTATCCTGGCAATGCAAAAAGCAAACCACAGTCTCGATTTCTACATGCGAAGCAGAATACATCGCTGCTGCAAGTTGTTGTTCACAGATCCTGTGGATACAACAGCAATTGAGAGATTACGGTTTGAATTTCACAGGAACCCCTATGCTTATTGATAACAATGCTACTATGTCCATAACTAATAATCCTGTTAAACATAGTAAAACTAAGCACATCGAAATTCGATATCATTTTATTCGTGATTGTGCAGAGAAAAGGTTGATTGAGCTGGTCAAGGTACACACTGACGATAATTTTGCTGATTTGTTCACTAAGGCATTTGATCGTACCAGGTTTGAGTTCCTAATTAAAATGATTGGTATGATCAATCCCGAATAAAAGCTTTTCAAAATCAGAATTTCATGGAAAATTTTGTTTTTAATTTCTTTTATTGCTTTATTACATTTCTGCATTTACATTTCAGTCAAAACGTTCTTAATTTATAAAAAGTCAAAACAAATTGAAAAATATAAAATTTGACATCATTTGAAGTTAGAGAAGAAATGATAGTACATCAGTGATTAGTTCATTTCACACGACCTTAGTAGATCTTTGATATATGATTGCTTAAAATAAATTGATTTGATCTAAATTTCATAGTCTGCATAAATGAGAAATGATAGCGTTGTGACTGCTCTAATCTTGAAAATTAGTTTTAAATTTGTGTATGAGTTTTGAATCTTAAATTGTCAATAGACTACAAGCGTTTTGAAACTAATAGTAGTGTGAAAATTAAATATAAAATGATTACATCTGTGATTTGAATCCATTATATGCCTGGGTGTGTGTGTAAAAGATCATTATCAGAAAAAGAATATACGGTTTTAAAGAATTTCATGAGACCAATATCGAATTATATCTTTAGCACAAATTTATTTCAGTTCACTTCACTGCCCATGCCCCGAAAAACATGCAAGGTGATTGTTGAACTAAGATATACTTTCACAATCTGTTGAAATATATATTCGCCCTTGGATCAGTTAGATACATCATCTAGTCTGAATTCATTGAAACTTATTCAGATAATAGTTGGATCCTCATACCTGAATCTGTTGATTCTCATTTTTCAGCCAATTCATTAGAATCTTCTGATTCTGAATCATCATGATTCTTATATCCTTTGGGATCTGCTTCTTTGCTTGTGCTAAATGAGATAATTTCATCTTGGAAATTGATCTAATCTTAAAAAAAAATATTAAAAAAAACTGTTTATGTCTTAAAGATAGTGCATTTTATATTTCTATTTGGCATATATGTGGGGTACACGATGTTTTTCATCAAAATGGTACTAAATCACATGAATTTAGAAAATAAACGCTTATAGTTTCAAATCTTATAATATTGACAAATTTAAGAGTTCATGCTTTATATTTCAAATTCAGTATAAATAAAAGAGCATTTCATAACCTGATCTCATTTACTTTGAAATTTATCGCGTATCATTTCAAATGTCATTCAAATTGAATGAGCTTCAAAATGAAAAAGATGCAAAGTGCACAAGACTGAGTTGGAAGGTTTCATACTATAGGTTACCCTTTATTATTTATAATATGTGTGATGAATTACTCGGATACTGATATGATCTTCTTACTCATGATGTTCATTCAAAAATATGTGATTCTGTTGAAAAATATAAAAATTCAAAAATATGTGATTCTGTTGAAAAATATAAAAATTCAAAAATATGTGATTCTGTTGAAAAATATAAAAATACAAAAATATGTGATTCTGTTGAAAAAATATAAAAAAAAAAGATATACAAAAATATGTGATTCTGTTTGTATAGATAAAATCCAAAAAAAAAATATGTGATTTCGTTTTATTCAGATAAAGGTCAAAAATATGTGGTTCTGTCTGTATAGATAAAACTCAAAAAGATTTTGATTTTTATTTTCCATGAAAATTCTAAAATTTTATTAAAATTGTTCGGGATTGGATCGAATATTGCTGATGAAAGTTCGAGTTTTGAAAGATTGAAGTTGGTAAATTTTTGTTCAAGGCAAAATGGTTGAAAAAGCAATTAAGTTCGCTTGTGTACAGTGAAGCGAACTTAATATGTTCGCTTAAATCGGTGAAGGGAACTTAATCGTTTGTCTGGGGTGAAGCGAACTTAATGGGGAAGCGAACTTATCTTGTTCGCCGAAGGTTTGTTAAGCGAACTTAACAAGTTCGCTTACTCAAGCGAACTTAATCTGATTATGTGTTGAATCAGGCGAACTTGTCTTGTTCTTCGTCTTCATCAGATTTTAGGCGAACTTATCCCAAAATTTCTCAAATTTTATATCTGTGTTGTGGGTGTTAATTTTTGACTGTCTCTTGATCGAAATTGAAGTGCGAATCTAACCAAGGTATTTTCGTTGGATTTCATCCGATAAATTGGTTGTATTTGATGGTTTTTGTCTCGGTTTTTCGTCGATCTGTTACAACGACTGTTTTGACCTAATTGTTGACCTAACAATCAAATTGTTCATCGTTTTTGGTCATATTGTGATATTCGAGTGATTGGATAGGATTATTTCATGTTTTGATCCGATTTTGCCGAAATTTGAATTCTCAGTGTTTGAATGTGAATCGTCTCAGGTTCAAGCGAACTTGTCAGGCGAACTTAATAAGTTCGCCTCTTACAACACTAAGCGAACTTATTAAGTTCGCCTAGGGGTCAGAAGTGAAAAAGTGTTGTGATTTTTTTTGGTTGAATTTTTTTTTTAAATTTTTTTTGTTTGAATATTTTTTTATTTTGTGTTGTCTGTTTTGTTTGTGTGTCGTATTAATTGTGCATCATATATGTGTATGTGTTCTAATGTTTGTTAAGTTGTCAAATATTTTCACAGATGGCTCGACGTGTCGAATACAAGCATAATCAAGTGGCATTATTAGATCCTAATATGCCGGAAGCTGTTCATTTTCAAGGCATAATCAATTTTCTGAATCGATCAAGATTGCGTGTTGCTTTATCTGCGGATCCGTATATTAGCTTGGTGTATATACAACAATTCTGGGATACCGTACATCAAGATATCGACGTGGAACCGCATGTCCTTCGTGCAACAGTCAATAATACCGCTATTGCAATTTTCGAAGCGACAATTCGAGCTGCTCTTGATTTAGGAGGAAATGCTGAAGATCCAATTTCTTATCCTAGTACTCTTATTATGGGATGTTTTCAAAGGATGGGTTATCGTGGACGACAAAATGACACTCAAGCTCGGAAAGGTGGTTTAGTGGGTGAATGGCGATACTTTATGCATGTGATCATACAATGCATTTCTCCATGAAAAGCTGGTACGGATGGCTTGAGGATGGCATTACAAACGGCAATGGTGGCCTTAACATTGAATAAGCGATTCAATTTTCCGCTTTATTTCTATAGGGAGATAGTTATGCAGATCAATCCAGCTGAAGGTCAAGGTTTCTTGATGTATCCAAGGTTTATTCAGCTGATACTTAATCATCTTATTCCAGATCTTCCACAACATGCTATTAGATTGACTTTGACTCCGATGTCAAAACGTATCTTTACAGACTGTACTAAGGTGAAACAGCAGAATGCTGCTTTGATTCCAGTGAATACTGCACTGTTTGGGCACTTAATCAATCCTGATTATGTTGCACCACTGAATAACAACTGGTTTCATCCAGATGAACTTGCTCAAGTTCAAGGAGTTAATGTTCAACCACAACCACAACAGCAACAACCACAACAACCACTACAACAAGTTCAACCTCAACAGATTCCACAACCACAAATTCATATTCCTATTCCTGAACAAATTCCTATTCCACAAGCTGCATTTAATATTCCTATTCAGGAACCAATTTTAGAAGAGGTCGTTCATGATCCTGATCACGATCTAGGAATGAACATGGATGATTTTGTTGATGATGCTGTGAACTCGCCAATTCATGAACAAGAAGGGAATGTGGTGACTGAAGCTGAGTCAAGTTCCAGTTCAAGTGATACTTCATCATCTGATGATGACAGCACTGCTTCTGATGAATCTAGAGATTTTTCTCCAGGTCATTATGAACGGTTGGCTGCTATTCCACTGGCTAATGCTGGAAAACGCATTAAATCTCAAGCCAGACGACCACGACGCAAGTCTGTTCGGGATCCTCCTTTCGGATCAGTTCTTGGAAAAAGATCGTTGGTAGATGAACGTTCTGACACTGATAGTGACTTTAATCCTGATCCTTCACGACAAAAGTTAATGTCTGCCTCAATTGCGGCTGCACAGTCTTCTCAAGGAGTTGAGGATGCAAATTTTGTTGCTTCTCTGATTGTTACTCCTCCAAGATCTAAGGATCCATCTCCAGTTCCATCTCCTATTCCTACAACAATTCCTACTACTTCAAGTCCTTCTATTCCACAATCCACAGCTGGTCCATCAAAGACTTCTGATTCTGACAGGATTACTTTCTTTGAATCCCAAGTGCTTACTTTACAAACACAAGTTAACTCTCTTATGTCTATTGATTCTCATCGACAGCTGGTGATTCAGACTCAAGCTCAACAGATTGTTGATATGCAAGCGTTAGTGTCCAAACTCGTTCAGCGTCTTGACGCTCAGGGGGAGTTGAGGATACCTGATACTTGTCACACTGAGTCAATACAAAGACGTGATGATGAAGACAATGATCCTGCTGGAAATATTGAGGGTGATCGTCAATACACTGACGCTAATCCTATATCTAGAGTTCAGGGGGAGTCGACATCACAATCTCTTGAAGGAAACAAAGATAAAGATACTTCGGGTAATAATGAAGAAGATATTCTGTTATTAGAATTCTTTCAAGATTCAGAAGAAGAGGCTGAAAAGATTGAATGTCTTGATGACATTGACGATTTATTCAATGACATGGAAGATGATATGTCAGACACTGAGATAGAAGAAGGAGAAATAGTGGAGATTGAAATAGAGAAAGATAAAGACAGTGTTACATATGAAGGCTGTGACGGTCTTAAGGTGCCGTATAACTTCATCCAAGAGGATGTTGTTCCTGAATTCTCTTATGACGGAATAACTGACTCTATGGACTCTATTGAAGACGTCACATTGCCTGATGATACAGCTGAGTCAAAGATGGATACGGATGATGAGAATCTTCAATTCAATAAGAATGCTGAAACTGAAACTACTCACACTGAGTCTCCGAAGATTAATGAAGAACCTGTGATGTTTAGAGATACAGGTATGACAGGAGAACAGTGGAGAGAAGTAGTAAATAGTTGGATGAAGGTACAACCCAAGTCTCCAATACAACCTGCTTAGAAAGAAAAATATGTGAATAAAGAGCAGTGTGTAGGAAGGATCATAAGTTGGTTCTATGATGATGAATCAAAATTGTTTGTAATCAAACGATCTGACGGTGTTCAATACTTAAAGCCTAGGATCAAATATTTCAATACCTTACCGAGGTGTGAAATAAATGGTCTAGCTTCAAAGCCTCTCATAAGTAGATCGAAGAATGGTTTGGCTGATGTGATAGCAAATCTGATAAAGAAAGAAGGTAGTTCGGGTAAGTATGAAAGGCTGAAACCACAGAAGGGAAAGAGAGTGAAGAACACAGATCCTAAGACTGGAAAAGTAACCTGGAGATACAAGTATAGACCAGTACGTGCTGTACACAAGATACCATTGAAGAAGATTCCTCAAGACTTTCTTGGGAATATGAAATGGTGGTATGTTGATGTTAATACTGGTGAAGCAAGGGTTGAGGATAAAGATAATAAGGTCATTGTGTGTTTCTATGACGCAATGAATCTTATTAATTTTTCAAAGAAAGATCAGAGGACACTGAGAAAGAATGAGATAATGTATTCTGATGAATGGAGAGAACAAGGTCTACAGTATAAAACAGTTTTGGAGATATGCAGAAGATATGGTGTGCATGCTGGCAGCAAACTACCGGATAACTGGAAGACTTCAAGATAAATACTGAAGACAGAAGATCAAGCTATTGTCAAGGGGGAGTCTGTTAGGACATAGACTTGTAATGACAAAAGCTTGTAATAGTTAGATTTTATGTCTTTATGTTTTGTCATGAAATTGTAATAGTTACCAAGTGTTTTACTAGTGAGCCTAGAGGCGAACTTAGTTAAGTTTGCCTGCCCTATCAGAGGCGAACTTAATAAGTTCGCTTAGGCATAGCTGAGGCGAACTTGTTAAGTTCGCTTATACTGTTTCAGGCGAACTTAGCTAAGTTCGCTTACAGCAGTGTTGGGTCTATATATTGTTGTTACAGAGTCATTAGACAGAAAGGAACAGAAGCGTGAACAGAGGTGAACAATTGTCTGATCGAGTCTGTAACCATTGTTATTCTGAATATAATCGAGAAGTTTATTTACGCGTGTTGTTGTGAATTGTCGGTTAGTATACAAAACGTTAACGCGAAGGATTCCGCACTTCGTGTTATCGCAGCGTCATATCACGAGTTTGATCAGTAGCTGAGTTACCTGGACCTACATCTCTAGCGACTCTTAAGAGTCGACATGTCGGTTATAGGACGACTATCGACAATCGGTAATCTTCATGTCGACTCTTGCTATGAGCTCTATATATAGCAACCCAAAAACCTAATTCAGTAGCTCTCTTAGATAATACAACGTTATTATAGTCATATTAGAACCGGTAGGAGGTTGATGGTATTCTCGGTGTAATCCAGGAGCTTATTGTGTAATCGTATCATTGTGGATCTAATAGAACTGTGTCTTTGATGTTCTTATCTATTATTTCTCTTCATCTTGTGTTTCTTATGATCATCAACAAATTAGATTGTCTATAGCTATTTTGTTGATTGTTTCCTGTTTAGAATCATTCTAGCACACTATTGTCTGGACCTAGAATTTGGTATTTAGGGGACAGATAGTCAGGTTATTGACACTGAAGGAAGCATGACTGAGAATGCCAACATCGTGATCATGAATGTAGTGAATATGAATGATGAGAAGAAGGATATATGTCCCAGTTCCAACTCAACGGATCAATTTAACTCTTCGGAGAGTGCAAGTGATGGAACTCAAACCAACGGTGATGGAAGCTCTAATTAAGGATGCATCTGCAGGTAAAATATTGTCTCTTTTCCTCTGACTGTGTTGACATGATTGCTCACTATAGCACATTAAATCAACCCATTATTCATGAGAAATATGATGCTCTTGCTATCCTCAATCAAATCAAGAAGTGCGAGGTTACTCTCAAAGTCAGTTTGAACCAGGCTAATCAAGAAATCCAAACCCTGAAAGAGTTTGTTTATGGAAAAGAATTTTTAATCACAGATTTAACTGAAAAACTAACATCTTCAAGAAATGAATCTGTTAAATTGCAAATAATTATAGACAAATGAAACGTTAGCAAAAAGGCACAAGATACTATGTTGGATTGTCAGAACACTTTCGGTTTTGTGAAAAAGGGGTAGGATATTTGGGTTCGAATTACTTTGAGAGGAAGTTGTTTCACCCTCCCACCCATGGTCATTATGACCCTATTCCGTCTCAACATCCTAAAAATGATCTTGCAAAATTATTTGTTTCTGCAACTAATGTAAATACTGCAGGTTTAAAAGGACAGGATGAGGATGTGTGGTGCTGGATTGGGTCACACGGAATGCAACCGAGAATCTGTTTTATCTTCATTTTTGAATTTAAATTCCCAGAATCCAGAGTCATGTAATTTGGGCTCTGTTGATAGCATTAGTGGATCATGTTTTAGGATAATTAACTTTAACTATGATTGTAATGAACACAATAGCTGTAATGACTTTATTTCTATGAATAATGTTTGTTTTAATGATTCAATTGATACTGTGTCAAGAAATCAGTTTGAAAGGTTTATGACAGAAGAAATTCTAGTCTTCACCCCAGCGTCAACAAGTCAAAGTGACTCAGACTATTTGTCTACAAGAAATAGTGAAGAAAGTGCATATGATTCGGACAGATTTATCGAAACATCTGCGGAATCATGCAATGCATCTGAAGAAGAAGAAAGTCAAATGACAAATGTTGATAAAGAATCTAACCAAGAATCATCAATCACTCATGTTGAAAGCAAAAGTAAAAAAGCAAATCAAAGTGCCAGTTCAACGTCAGTCATCCTTATCATCTTATCAACCGCCCCATAAAAGAAAAACTTTTAAGAATATTAATTATTTTAGTTGTGGGAAAGGCGGTCACACTGCTAGGATGTGTAGTAATGCATATTATCATAATAATTGGGTCAAATTTGAACAACCTAAAAAGCATAGTGTGGGAAATTTTAACATACACTAACAATATTACAATCCTTTTTATCATAAAATTAACAAAATTCATCAGAATTGTAAGGCCCCTTTCCCGGGTGACCTCACTTGTTGGATTTACTCATAAACATAGTCATAAATACTGAACTTAAATTTAAAACATTCATCATTCAATTACATAATCAAAACAGCGGAAGTCTTTACGAATAAAACATAACATATTCTTAACAAACAAAAGTGGGATGTCAGTCTTGTGCCGGGTAACCTTCACGCCATCGCACGACCTTTTCTTCCTTTACCTGAAATGTATACTAAAAGTCAGCTAACGCTGGTGAGTTCTAGTTTAATGCAATTTACTGTAAACATTCTTTTCTTTATAGGTATAAGTATGCATTACTGTATAATCATTCATATAAATACGTATTCATAACTTTTGCCTTTCTTTCTTCTTTCTTTTCTGTATTTTCTTTTCTGTATTTTTGTGATTTCATATATATATATATGCATTCACCCTTTTTCTTTTCTTTTCTTTCTTTCTTTAATTTCATGGGTCATACTATATAAGGGTGATCAACCCGTCATTTGCTTACGAATGTCACAAAGACAATCGCCGTGGTCCATCGTCATGGCCCACCTATACTTACAACCGTCCGGCAACTAGTGCCGTCCGTCATTTTATTCTTACAACCGTCCGGCAATCTTTGTCCGTCCGTCATGACTTACAACCGTCCTACCGTCGTAGGCCGTAATTCGCCCGTCTACCCGAAGGTATCCGTTTCCCATGCGACTATTATTTATACAACCGTTCTACTATAATATGCCAATTGCTTCGACCGTCCTTTAATGGCATTCGTACGTCCTAGCTGATGAAGGAACGCACTTGTCCCGGTTGTAAAATAGTCACATGGTCGTCCGTCTACCGAAGTAGCCGTTATCATCGAAGCGTCCATAACATTTTCTGTACTTTGCAAGCAATATATACATGGATATAAAGCAAGATTTCATTCTTATATGTTATGACATTCATTCATTTCATTCTTTGCAAGCAATATATACATGGATATAAAGCAGGATTTCATTCTTTCATTTTGTGTTATACTTTCGTTCATTCTTTATAATCATGCTTTTCATTCTTTATTCATAATTTCTCTTTCGTGTATAGGTATATATATATATACTTGTATAACACCTATGATCACATTAACATTCATAAACTTTATTCACTTAGTGTATACACTTCAGCCCCAAAACATTTGAAAACATTTGCACATAACATAAAAAGGGGCACATAGAACTCACCTGATGAGTAGTTTCTGTAATACACTAAGCTGGCTACTGGGCTTCACTAATGTCACTCACGATCTGTATAATAAAGTCATACACATAAGATGGTGCTCCTAGATGACACTAGACATTACTATGCTTGAACTCAGTAGTTTCGGGAGGTGGGTCGCATCGAAACTATGGTAGTTTCGAGCTATGGTCTTACACTCGAAACTAGGTAGTTTCGAGTCATAATCCTTCTATCGAAACTAGGTAGTTTCGAGTCATGAGATCCTATCGAAACTATGGTAGTTTCGAGTCATTAACTTATGAAAAATCTTAGTTTAGGTTCAAGGTGACACTCGAAACTAGGTAGTTTCGAGTCCTGAGTTCCTATCGAAACTATGGTAGTTTCGAGTCATTGGCTGCTATCGAAACTAGATAGTTTCGAGTCAAACATGACTATCGAAACTAGAGTAGTTTCGACGGGTCTGTATGTATCGAAACTATAGTTTCGAGTCATGGGTCTGCATCTTCCCTGACCAGAACCTTGCTCCAGCCAACTTATTTCCAATCGATTAAACCTTGAGCATTTTACGTTAAACACCTTCCTTTATCGTTCTTGAGTTCAAATACGTGATTTGTTTCAAGTTTCGTATGCAAAAATCGTATCTTTATTTGATTTAAACCCGAGACATGCAAAGACTCATAATCAGAGGCGATGCTTACCTCAACAGGCCCGATTTCTGTTGCTATGCGTTGAAATGGTGGAGTCGGATGATTCCCGAGCCCTTGAGTCTTCTCCTTGCGGTTTTCTTCACAAGCCGATCGCTCTCTCTCTCTCTCTCTAGTATTCTTGCGCAGGAAGATGAAATGAGAGGGGTTTGGGTTGAAGCTGCTGTTTTGTAATGGGGTTTCCCCCTTTTCTTTTCGGCCCATGGGCCGAAATTTTGGCCAAGCCCACTTTATTTCCCTTTTCTATTTGTCTTGTCCTTATTTGGGATGTTACAAGTCTACCCTCCTTAATGAGGTTTCGTCCTCGAAACCTGTTACACGTTAAACAACTGGGGATACAGTTCCTTCATCTCGTCTTCTTTCTCCCAAGTAGCCTCGGACCCCTTTCTGTGTTTCCATTGTATTTTGACTAAAGGAATCGACTTATTGCGTAATCGTTTCTCAGCTCGGTCAAGAATGGCTATTGGTTCCTCTACATAATTTAGACTGTTATCCACTTCGATCTCGTCGTAAGGTATGTGAGCTGTGTCGTCAGCTAGGCACTTGCGTAAGTGCGACACGTGGAACGTAGGGTGTATTCCACTAAGCTCGACGGGTAGGTCGAGTCTGTAAGCAACTTGACCCACTCTTGCTACAATCTTGAAAGGTCCGACAAACCTTGGACTTAGTTTGCCACGCTTTCTGAACCGAATGATTCCTTTCCACGGTGATACTTTCAACAGTACCATGTCCCCTACTTGAAACTCTAAATCCCTCCTTCTCTTATCCGCGTATGATTTCTGTCTGTCTTTTGCGGCTTTCATACGAGCCTTGATTTGATCAAATTTCTCAGAAGTAGCTTTGACCACTTCGAGACTTGCAAAATCCTTCTGTCCAATTTCCCCCCAACAAACCGGGGTCCTACATTTCCTCCCATACAACATTTCAAATGGCGGCATGCCAATAGTCGAGTGATAGCTGTTGTTATATGAAAATTCTACCAATGGTAGATGGCTGTCCCAACTCCCACCGAAGTCAATGATACAGGCCCGGAGCATGTCCTCCAAGGTCTGAATGGTCCTTTCCGATTGTCCATCGGTTTGGGGGTGGTAAGCGGTGCTGATGTTCAGTCTAGTGCCCATTGCTTCATTGAATTTCTTCCAAAACCTTGACGTGAATCTAGTATCCCTGTCAGACACAATCGACAGCGGCATACCATGTCTGCTCACAATTTCCTTGATAAATACTTCTGCTAGCTTTTCAGAAGAAGAAGTTTCTCGTATTGGCAAGAAGTGAGCACTCTTTGTCAAGCGGTCGACGATCACCCAAATGGTATCATTGCCTTTAGCTGTTCGCGGTAGCTTGGTAATGAAGTCCATTGTGATCTCTTCCCACTTCCATTCCGGTATTGGTAAAGGTTGCATTTTACCGCATGGTTTCTGGTGCTCGGCCTTAACTAGAGAACACGTTAGGCACTTGCTCACGTATTCTGTCACATCATTCTTCATGCCAGGCCACCAGTATTCTTTCTTCAAGTCTTGATACATTTTGTTTGTCCCGGGGTGGATAGAATAGCGAGACTTATGGGCCTCATCGAGTATTTTGGCTCTAAGCTCACCAATCTTAGGTATCCACATCCGGCCAAACCTAGTTCGTACTCCGTATGCATTCGCATCTAAGTTCCCTTGTTGTCCTACTATTCTTTCCCGTTTCACATTTCTTTCTAACAATGCTTCATCTTGTGCCTTTGATATTTCACCCATTAAGTCTGGCGTTATAATTAACTGACACGCTTTGATCCGGATAGGTGCCGATTCTTCCTTTCTACTTAAAGCGTCAGCCACTACGTTTGCCTTGCCTGGATGGTACAATATCTCACAGTCATAGTCTTTCAGTAGCTCTAACCATCTTCTTTGCCTCATGTTTAGTTCCTTTTGTTCGAAAAAGTATTTCAAGCTTTTGTGATCGGAGTAGATGGTGCATTTAACTCCATACAAGTAGTGTCTCCATATTTTCAACGCGAAAACTACTGCTGCTAATTCTAGATCATGTGTTGGGTAGTTAACTTCATGAACCTTTAGTTGCCGCGATGCATAAGCAATTACCTTTCCTCGTTGCATGAGTACGCACCCTAATCCTTGCCCTGAAGCGTCAGAGTAGACTACTAAGTCTTCATTTCCCTCAGGTAGTGTTAATACTGGAGCTTGAGTTAATCGTGTCTTAAGTTCCTCAAACGCGTTGTTTTGGGTTGGACCCCATTCATACTTTACTTCCTTCCGTGTCAGTTTGGTTAGCGGCGAGGCAATTCTTGAGAAATCTTGGATAAACCTTCGATAGTAGCCTGCCGACCCTAGAAAGCTTCGTATCTCTGTTGGTGTCTTTGGGATGTTCCATTCCTTTACTGTCTCGATCTTTGCAGGATCCACCATGATGCCGTTTGGGTTTATTACATGACCTAGGAATTGGACATCCCTAAGCCAGAACGCGCATTTGGAGAATTTTGCGTACAACTTTTCCTGCTTTAGCACCTCCAATACTTCTCTTAGGTGACAGTGGTGATCACCTTCATTCTTTGAATATATGAGGATGTCATCTATAAAAACTATTACTGATCGATCCAACATGGGTCGGCATACTCTGTTCATTAAATCCATAAATGTTGCTGGTGCGTTGGTTAGTCCGAAGGACATCACAAGAAATTCATAATGCCCGTAACGTGTACGAAACGCAGTTTTCGGTACATCCTTCTCTCTTACTTTCAATTGATGGTAACCCGACCTGAGATCAATCTTTGAGAACCAACTCGCGCCTTGCATTTGATCAAAAAGGTCGTCTATTCTAGGCAGTGGGTATTTGTTCTTTACTGTTCTCTTGTTCAATTCGCGGTAGTCGATACACATGCGCATACTGCCGTCCTTCTTCTTTACAAATAGTACCGGAGCGCCCCATGGTGAGATGCTCGGCCTAATAAATCCTTTCTCGGTTAGTTCCTCTAGTTGGGACATCAATTCCTTCATTTCTGACGGAGCCAATCGGTAGGGGGCTTTGGCAACGGGCTCAGCTCCTGGCAGTAAATCAATCTGAAATTCTATTTCCCGATCGGGTGGCAACCCAGGTAGATCCTCAGGGAATACTTCCGGAAAATTGCACACCACGGGTACATTCTTGAGTTCTTTCGTTTTCACTCTATCATCTATAACATATGCCAGATAAGCTTCGCAGCCGCGCCTCATGTAACTTTCGGCCTTAATCATCGAGATGACGTTCGGCATTGTGCAATTCCAATCCCCATAAACCGTAATTGGACTGCCGCTAGGACCTTTGAGGTGTATCCTCTTACGTTTACATATGATTTGAGCTTCGTTGGCAGCTAGCCAATCCATACCCAATACTATATCGAATCCTCCTAAGGTGAGAAGGAATAATCTAGAAGGAAATTTATGACCCTCTATTTCTATTATGCAATCCTCTGTTACTTGGAATACTGCCGAATTTTTACCAACGGCAGTTTGTACACTAAAGGCCTTTACTACTGTGTTGATAGTGCAATTCAGTTTTCGACTAAAGGCATTTGATATAAAGCTTTTACTAGCACCCGAGTCAAATAATATAGCCGCACGTTCATCATTAACTAGGAACGTACCTGACACAACATCAGGATTTCCCCTTGCTTCCTCCTCAGTCAGGGCGTAAGCTCGAGTCCTAGTCTTTGGTTGTTCCTGTTCCTTTTCTTTTCCCGAACCAGATTGTCTGGCTTTTCTGCAATCCTTAGCCAGGTGACCAAACAGTCCACATACTTGGCATTTAGTGTCTCTCAAGCAGTCACGAGAGTAGTGCCCCGCCTTCCCACACCTGTAACATGTGGTGGAGCCGACCCGGCACTCGCCAAAATGTTGCCTTCCGCATTTCTTGCAGGTTTCATATTTGTCCGACCTTGGTTTCTTATTTTCAGTTATTACGTTCCCTCTTCCGGTGCCTCTAGACGGGTTCTCCCACTTTCTCTTTTGGGTTTCTGTTGGTGGGTCCTCATTGGCATAATCGTCGTAGACGATTCCGCTCAGATTCACTACCGACTCGAAGGTCGAGGGTAGGTTGGCTTTCACGTGGACACGGACCCTTTGAGGTAGGCCCTTCACATAATACTTGATCATTCGCTCTTCTGTCTCCACCAGGTGGGGTACCAGCTGTGCCAACTCATTGAATCTAGAAGTATACTGGCGGTGTGTCTTGTTGCCAGCTTTAAGGTTTAGGAATTCATTTTCCACTCGATCAATTTCGTTCTGGGGACAGAACTTTTGAATTACCAGCTTTTTCAGTTCTTCCCATGTCATTCTTGCAAGAGCGTTTGGGGACTTTGTCCTCTGAATGTTCCTCCACCAACCTAAGGCTTCGTTGGTGAAAGAATGAGCAACATATTTAACAGCCTGGTCTGGTCGACACTCGCTGATGTTGATTACAGCACTCATCCTCTCAATCCATTCAAGCGTTGCCACTGAATCTTTGCTCCCATCGAACTTGGGTGGGTCTCCGTCCTTGAAACCTTTGTAAGTGCACCCACGATTGCTCGATCCAATCTTTATTTCATCCCCATCACTGTCATATACTTTCTCTTCATTGTCTCCTTCATCCTCCTCCTTACTTTTCTTTATTGCCTCGGATAGTAGATCAGGCAATACCTTTTTCAAAGTGAGCACAACTTCACGGGCAATAGCATCCCTGACTTCAGGTTCCAACTGTATAGGCCCTGGACTGTCGTTCATAATTGGGGTCACTTCTGTTTCGTGCACACTTTCGGTGTGCTCTGCGTGCACACTCTCTTCTTCTTCAAATCTTGGGTTCAACGGAGGTCTACCTCGTCGGCCAGTGCGACCGCCTCGAGGTCCTGTTCTTCCTCCACCAGCCATAGTTCTTAATTTCATGATAGTTAAAAAGGGAATACATCAATGTCATTTCTTCAGATCATAGTTTGGAACAGTACGAGCAAGGTAAATTCTTAATTACAGTGACCGGTTTGTGATTACTAATTTACATTGCTTTTCGGGTTCGAAACTCTTCAAATCAGTCGTGGCATTAACATCTATTTGTTCTAAGTTAAGGTATCTATTCCTATGCAAGAGTATTAACTTTATGACTTACTTACCGTGCTAGCGTTGGCGTTGGTTACCCATACTGACATCCGTGCGTTGGTCCCATAATCAGTTTGAGTCTAGACATTTAGGGATGTCTAAATCTCTCAAACTATTGCTCTGATACCAACTTGTAAGGCCCCTTTCCCGGGTGACCTCACTTGTTGGATTTACTCATAAACATAGTCATAAATACTGAACTTAAATTTAAAACATTCATCATTCAATTACATAATCAAAACAGCGGAAGTCTTTACGAATAAAACATAACATATTCTTAACAAACAAAAGTGGGATGTCAGTCTTGTGCCGGGTAACCTTCACGCCATCGCACGACCTTTTCTTCCTTTACCTGAAATGTATACTAAAAGTCAGCTAACGCTGGTGAGTTCTAGTTTAATGCAATTTACTGTAAACATTCTTTTCTTTATAGGTATAAGTATGCATTACTGTATAATCATTCATATAAATACGTATTCATAACTTTTGCCTTTCTTTCTTCTTTCTTTTCTGTATTTTCTTTTCTGTATTTTTGTGATTTCATATATATATATATGCATTCACCCTTTTTCTTTTCTTTTCTTTCTTTCTTTAATTTCATGGGTCATACTATATAAGGGTGATCAACCCGTCATTTGCTTACGAATGTCACAAAGACAATCGCCGTGGTCCATCGTCATGGCCCACCTATACTTACAACCGTCCGGCAACTAGTGCCGTCCGTCATTTTATTCTTACAACCGTCCGGCAATCTTTGTCCGTCCGTCATGACTTACAACCGTCCTACCGTCGTAGGCCGTAATTCGCCCGTCTACCCGAAGGTATCCGTTTCCCATGCGACTATTATTTATACAACCGTTCTACTATAATATGCCAATTGCTTCGACCGTCCTTTAATGGCATTCGTACGTCCTAGCTGATGAAGGAACGCACTTGTCCCGGTTGTAAAATAGTCACATGGTCGTCCGTCTACCGAAGTAGCCGTTATCATCGAAGCGTCCATAACATTTTCTGTACTTTGCAAGCAATATATACATGGATATAAAGCAAGATTTCATTCTTATATGTTATGACATTCATTCATTTCATTCTTTGCAAGCAATATATACATGGATATAAAGCAGGATTTCATTCTTTCATTTTGTGTTATACTTTCGTTCATTCTTTATAATCATGCTTTTCATTCTTTATTCATAATTTCTCTTTCGTGTATAGGTATATATATATATACTTGTATAACACCTATGATCACATTAACATTCATAAACTTTATTCACTTAGTGTATACACTTCAGCCCCAAAACATTTGAAAACATTTGCACATAACATAAAAAGGGGCACATAGAACTCACCTGATGAGTAGTTTCTGTAATACACTAAGCTGGCTACTGGGCTTCACTAATGTCACTCACGATCTGTATAATAAAGTCATACACATAAGATGGTGCTCCTAGATGACACTAGACATTACTATGCTTGAACTCAGTAGTTTCGGGAGGTGGGTCGCATCGAAACTATGGTAGTTTCGAGCTATGGTCTTACACTCGAAACTAGGTAGTTTCGAGTCATAATCCTTCTATCGAAACTAGGTAGTTTCGAGTCATGAGATCCTATCGAAACTATGGTAGTTTCGAGTCATTAACTTATGAAAAATCTTAGTTTAGGTTCAAGGTGACACTCGAAACTAGGTAGTTTCGAGTCCTGAGTTCCTATCGAAACTATGGTAGTTTCGAGTCATTGGCTGCTATCGAAACTAGATAGTTTCGAGTCAAACATGACTATCGAAACTAGAGTAGTTTCGACGGGTCTGTATGTATCGAAACTATAGTTTCGAGTCATGGGTCTGCATCTTCCCTGACCAGAACCTTGGTCCAGCCAACTTATTTCCAATCGATTAAACCTTGAGCATTTTACGTTAAACACCTTCCTTTATCGTTCTTGAGTTCAAATACGTGATTTGTTTCAAGTTTCGTATGCAAAAATCGTATCTTTATTTGATTTAAACCCGAGACATGCAAAGACTCATAATCAGAGGCGATGCTTACCTCAACAGGCCCGATTTCTGTTGCTATGCGTTGAAATGGTGGAGTCGGATGATTCCCGAGCCCTTGAGTCTTCTCCTTGCGGTTTTCTTCACAAGCCGATCGCTCTCTCTCTCTCTCTCTAGTATTCTTGCGCAGGAAGATGAAATGAGAGGGGTTTGGGTTGAAGCTGCTGTTTTGTAATGGGGTTTCCCCCTTTTCTTTTCGGCCCATGGGCCGAAATTTTGGCCAAGCCCACTTTATTTCCCTTTTCTATTTGTCTTGTCATTATTTGGGATGTTACAAGAATGTAAATCATTTTCTAAAGGGAACTTGTTAGTGGAGAACCAGAACAGATAGAATTGCTAAAATTGATGTTCCACCCAAGTTGAGAAAGACTTGGGTTCCCGTTTCTTAATAAATTGTCTTGTGTGTGATAGGGTTTTCCTAGGAAGACTATTGATAGAGCATGGCAAGTTGATAGTGGGTGCTCTCATCACATGACCAAGCTAAAAGATCTGCTCACTGACTTCAGAATTATCGATGGGGGTTATGTTGCCTTTGTGGGTAATGAAAAAGGAGGAAATATTACCAGACAGGGAACTGTATGCAATGGAACTCTAACTTGGAGAAAGTAAATCTTGTTCCAGAACTCTGCTATAATTTGATGAGTGTTTCACAAGTTTGTGATAAACAGCTGTCTGTGCTGTTCAACAAAGCAAAATGTCTCTTTCTCGAGCCTGGATTTGTTATTCTAGAAGATCTAGTCCTGTTGAGGACTCTAAGAAGAAACAACACCTGCATCATCGACATGAATGATCCTTAAGCAAAAGTTTCTATGGATTGTTTACTGTTAAAAGCATCTGACTCTGAATCACTACCTTGGCATCGTCGACTTGGCCATGTGAATTTTAAAAACATAAATCGTTTAGTAAAACAAGATCTTGTGATAGGTTTGCCCTCTAAGGACTTCAATTTTTTCTGAAAAATGCATCACTGGTGCTAAAGGCAAATAGCACAAAAAGACACATAAGTCCAAAGCAGTGAATTCCATTTCTGTTCCTCTTCAATTACTTCACATGGACCTTTTTGGTCCCGTAAGTGTTAAAAGCATCTCTAAGAACTCCTATTGTCTGGTTGTGACAGATGATTTCTCTATGTACTATTGGGTTAATTTCTTAGCAACTAAAGATGGAACTGCTGAAGTATTGAAGAGTCTGATTCTCAAAATCGAGAAAATCTGCAAGCGTTTGGTGATTTCTATCAGAAGTGACAATGGCACTGAGTTCAAAAATCATGTCTTGAATGACTTTTGCGTAAGCAAAGGATTTTCTTGAAAATTCAGTGCTGCGAGGACTCCACAGCAGAATGGAGTTGCTGAAAGGAAGAACCGAACATTGATTGAAGCTGCCAGAACAATGCTGATAGATTCAAAGTTGCCAATCATTTTCTGGGCTGAAGCAGTTAACACTGCTAATTATGTTCTGAATCGTGCTCTTGTGGTCACGGCTCACAAAAAGACTGGTTATGAGCTGTTTCATGGAAGGAAGCCCCTGATCAAATTCTTCAGAGCTTTTAGATGTTCATGTACTCTATTGAACACAGTAGAAAATCTTGCAAAGTTTGGTGCAGTTGGTGACAAATGTTATTTCATTGGATATTCGTCATCTCAAAAGGCCTACCGTGTTGACTACAAAAGGACAAAGATCGTGCAGGAATCTTATTACGTTAACTTGCAAGATGCAAATGCTACAAATACTGGAACTGGTCCTGACTTATTCTATGATGCAGATATTGTATTCAATAACTTCATTCCTCCTGCACCAATCGTACATAAACCATCTTCATCCGCTGAACCTTCATTCATTCTATCCATTCAAGCAGAGGATGATTTTTTGCCTTTTTCAACTAGATTCACACCTATTGTCACTGATCCTTTGTCTGTTTCTGGCAACAGTACAGTAACCTCCTCTTATTCTGAGACTGATGATACAAATCCTGTGAATACTTCTGGTGATGTCAGTTCTGGTCAAACTACAACTGTAAATTCTAATATTGACCAGGACTTGACAAATGATCCCTCTGTCAATTCCGACAGTGATTCTGACAATAATGATGGGCCAATTATTCCTGATAAAAATTTAACAAACCTTCCTGCTCAAGTTGAAGTTGTTGATAGTCCGTCCTTCAAAACTTTATCAAATCATCCTTTGGAGAATGTAATTGGGCCAATCACTGAAGGTGTTCATACCAGAATTTATTCAACTCCGTACAACATGACCCTGTGTGCTTGTTTTCTCTCACAGGATGTTCTAAAGAATATCTCCATGGCCCTGAAAGACTCGAGCTGCATTGACGCCATGCAGGAAGAACTGGCTCAATTCAAGAAATTAAAAGTTTGGGATCTGGTTGACCTACCAAAGAATAAGTTCCCATCGGTACTCGTTGGGTCTTCAGAAACAAGACCGATGAAAGAAATGTAGGCATCAAGAATAAGGCATGTTTGGTTATACAAGGTTTTGCCCAAGAAGAGGGAATTGATTATGAGGAGATGTTCGCTCCCATGGCTCGTTTAGAAGCAATCGGGATTTTCCTAGCATATGCGTGTTTCAAGAACTTTAAGGTCAAGGAGGAAGTCTATGTATGCCAGCCTCCAGGGTTTGAAGATCCAGGTTATCTGAATCGTGTCTACAAGTTAGACAAAGCTCTGTATTGACTCCATCAATCTCCAAGGGCTTGGTATGATACTCTGTCATCTTATCTTCTACAGAATGACTTCGAACGGGGGAAGATTGATATGACTTTAATCAAGAAGAAGATTGGAAAGGATATTTTGATGGTGCAGATTTATGTGGACGACATTATTTTCGGATCAACCAATGAGAAGCTGTGTAGAGATTTTGAGGACGTTATGAAGGCCAAATTTGAATGAACAAAGATGGGTGAGCTCACGTTCTTTCTCGGTTTGGAAGTGAAGCTGTCACATGAAGGAACTCTAATTCATCAAGCCAAGTATACTCAAGATATGCTCAAAAAGTTCCAGATGACTGACTCCAAAGCAGCATCAATACCTTTTTCTGCTAGATCGCCTATCTCTACTGATCCATAAGGAAAACCCAGTGACAGGCATCATTACCGTTCTAAGATTGGGTTTCTACTATATCTCACTGCAAGCCGTCCGGATATCATGTTCGCAGTTTGTTATTGCGCCCGCTTTCAGACAAATCCCAAGGAATCCCATGAAATTGCTGTGAAAAGAATCTTCCGCTACCTAAAAGGCTCTCCCAAGTTAGGGCTCTGGCATCCAAAAGCCAATAAATTTGATTTGGTGGCCTTTTCTGATAGTGATCATAGTGGATGTCAGCTCGACAGAAAGTCTGTGTCAGGTGGATGTCGGTACTTGGGACATTGTCTGGTGTCTTGGCAGTGCAAGAAACAAACTTCGGTCTCCATCTTTTTTGAAGAGGCTGAGTACATCGCTGCTTCCAGTTGCTGCTCTCAAATTCTCTAGATTCAGCATCAAATAATGGATTATGGTATCAACTTGAAGCAGACTCCAATGTTCAACGACAACGAAGCTTGTGTGAAAATCCTGAAGAACCCGATCTGTCATTCAAAAACAAAGCACATTGATGTGCGGGTTCATGCCATTCGGGATGCTTATGAGAAAGAGTATATTCAAGTCCTTCCAGTGAACACCAATGATCAAAAAACTGATATCTTTACAAAATCATTTGATAAATTCAACTTTCTTGATCTCGTGCAGAAATTGGGTTTGTTGAACTTTGAGTAACATCTTCCATCCTTCATGCATTGTATATACCTCAGTTCATATTTTCTTTCAAAAATCCAAAAATGTTTTCTTGACCAAAATGAGTTGATGATCGAGCTGCAAAAAATATTCTATCTTTTATTTATAATTTTCTGTAGAAACAAAGACTGATGACTACAAAATTCTTTAAGTACAAATGCAGATGATCTCAGAGTTTGCTGCTGACAAACAAACTGCTGCGGACAAGCTTATCTGCTGCGGATACCTGTTCTCCTGCTGAAGAACAAATCTGCTGCGGATAGCCTTATCTGCTGAAGGCCAATGTTGCTGCTGATAGGCTTATCAGCAACATCATTCTCATTCTTGTTGCTGATAGCTATGTTCCTTGAAGACAAATCGTTGCAGCTGACTATCCATGCCAAGCGTCACTGACAACTTTCTGCAAAAGCAACTGACACACTCAAAGCAGAAGGAACCTCAATGGCAGAACCAATAAAACCCAGCAATGCTTTTCTCTAGACATGCAAGCAATGATGCATAAAGAAGACGCTTCAATAAAGTTAGCTAGTTTAGCTTTAACGTGTAAAATTAGCTTTTGTATAAAAGATCAACGGTCTGTGTTCGATCTGATCCTTAGAATTAAGGGTCTGTCTTGATTCTATGTTAGTATAAATACTGTGTAAACACTTCATTGTAAGTGTGCTTTTGAATTAGAGTTTTCATTTGTAATCGTTTATTCTCAAAGCTTAGTACAACAGTGTTCTTATCAGTATTCTTTCTGTCTACTCGATTGTAATTGTGTAGTTGTTATTGTTTCCGCCAATCTCAACTAAGTACAGAACCATCTTGTAATTTCACGATCGTACAAGTGGTATCAGAGCTTTGGCTCAGATTAAACAAACTAACACTTGTTTAATCACTTCTGGTTCTATTCTAAACTCTTTTGTTTTATCAAGTCACCCAAAACCACGAAACAAAAATGGCACAAAGCAATGTTTTTGAAGACATCGAAAGCATCAACCGACCACCAAGATTGGTGTATGGAGAAGACTACGACATGTGGAAAAATCGCATGGAAAGTTTTTTCTGCTATCAGGAGTACGGAATGTGGAAATCCATCAGGGATGGACCCTACATTCCCATGGTGGCATCTGCTGACTCTGGAGGACCATCAGTTCCAAAGGATCCCTCCAAGTACTCGGATGAAGATATAAAAAAGATGGAGGTGGACTTCAAGGCACTAGGAGCTATCCAAATGTGCCTTCCAAATGAAGTTTTTCATAACTTCAGAAGTCACAAAACCGCCAAAGAGCTCTGCGAGGCTCTTGAGAAGATGTTTGCTGGCTCAGAAGAAGTCAAAGAAAACAGAAGGGACATCCTGAAGCAGCATATGGAAGGAAGGTGAGTCCCTAACTGTTTTATATAATAGATTTACTTATCTTGTAGGTGAGCTGCAGTGCTCAAAGGTGAAACTAGATAATGAAGATATTCTCAAGAAGTTCATCAGGTCTCTACCAAGCTGCTAGACACTTTACACAGTGTCAATCAGAAGAAGGGAGAATCTGAAGACTCTCCAGATGACTGAGCTCTTTGGAATGTTAAAAACCTATGAGCTAGAGATGATTCAGGCAAAAGAAAGAAGCTCAAGCTACCAAACAGCCTCAACATCCACCACCACCTCCTCTACACTCCATTCTGAACGCTCGGGTCCTAGTTCAAGTAACTACTATCCTCCCATCATCACCCAGCCTCAAACTCCAAGCTCTCAAACAAACAGCTCACCATTTCTCCTAGAAGCTCCTCCTCAAACATCAACCCATGCTGCTTTTGTTTCTGAAAGCTCAAACAATATGTCCTTTATCAAGGAGAATCTGGAATGCTTTCATCCAGATGATTTAGAAGAAATGGACATACAGCACTCATATGTCATGCTCTCTATAAGAGCAAAGAGGTTCTACTCTAGAACCGGAAGACCCATTCCAAGTAATAACTCCAACACCAGAGTTGGCTTGGATAAAAGCAAACTCAGATGTTACAACTGTAACCTACTGTCACTTTGCTAGAGAATGCAAGGCACCAAGAGCAAATCCAGTCACTTCTCAGTCAAGACAAGCTCACCAAGCCCAACCCAGACAACAGCAGCAAGCTACTCCTTCAGTTCAAACTGCAGCCTGTGCAACTGTTGGAACTTCTGAGTTCGACTGGAGCTTTTAATATGAAGAACTGCCAGTCAGCAATAAAGCTCTAATGGCAGACACTACAGAGATACCACCTCAGGTATTTGAACATCTTTTCTCTCAAGCCTGTATTGATAAAGTTTTGGGTTATAGAAAGCACAACCAAAACCTTATAGATCAAAATGAAGAGTTTCATCAGATGAAATCTGAGTTCAAAAAGGTTGAAAATACTTATAAAGAAAAAATTAACTGCCTTAAGAAAGAGATTTCATCGGTAAAACACGAACAAACCAATCTTGAAACTCAAATTGACGATCTACTGGTCAAACTAAAAGCTACCAGAGCTGAACTGGCGGAACAGAAAGTTCATGTTGAAAAATATGAATATTCCTCCAAAAAGTTACAAAGACTTTTAGATATTCAAGTCCATGAGAAGGTAAAAACTGGACTTGGGTATAACAATGATCAGTACAATGCTGTTCCTCCTCCTGCTGACTATATTGCCATATACAAACCAAGCTTCAATGTTGAAAATCTTGACACTTCAAACCGAAACCTTGATCCTTCAACGAATGAACCACTCATCGAAGACTGCACTACCTCATCGGAATCTGAGTCAACTCACTCAGACCATGATGAAACCAGTGCAGTCCCATCTGAAGCTGTTCTGAATAGAGTTGCAGTTCCTGCTGTTCTTCTAGCTGTTATAGCCCCTATACCATTCAAACAGATCAAGATCAGCTATCCTCCAGATGGAAGAAACCTAGAAAAGGGACAGACATCAGAACCCAAAAACCCCAAGCCTCAGTTCATGCCAATCACAAAGAGAAAGGTATCTGATGTATGTCGTAAGCCTGAAGAAAAAGTTCCATATGTTCAAAGGACCTTAGAAGAAGCCACCTTTGAACATAACAAAGCTCATCCATGGAACTTCACGGATCTGTTCCAAAGAAAGGACTATGTCTACCTTTCAAAAGACGAACTGGCAAAATCATGCTTTGTGTGTGGCAGATATAACCACACGGCCAACACCTGCTTTCATTACCTGGAATATCAAAGACATTCAAAGCAATATGCCTTTGAAAAGACTAACAAAAATCAGAAGGTAAGAAGCTACGAAGACAAAGCAACAAAGTTCAAAAAGTCTCTATCTCCCTCAGCTGCCTAGATCTCAACTAACTTGCATCATTTGTGGAGAATCAGACCACTTTGCTGCAAACTGTAAGTTTAACCCATTCAACCAGATCCTTCATCAAGCTCCTCAAAGACAAAGGGTAAAGAAAGATCAGCATACATTGTTTGTTAGTCCAGTTTAGCCCAAGAAAACAAAGCAGAAGCCTTCAGTAGCAACCAAGTCTGCTGCTGATAAGCTAAAATCCTCTGCAGCAAAATCTGCTACTGATAGGGCAAAGACATCAGCAGCAAAAGTGCTCACTACTGATAAGAAAAAATCCAAGGCAAAGCCTACAGTAGCAAAGAATGCTGACACTTCAACAAAGCTGTCAGCAGCAGGATCTACTGTCAACAAGCCAGAAACATCAGTAGCAAAATCTGCTGCTGAGAGTGTGAGGAAAACTAGAAAAATACCAATAAGGCAATGGAAAGCCAAATCATCCTCAAGCACTGTCATTGGTTCCTTTGACTACAAACATACTGAAAAGGATAAACTAACAACCATCTTTTTCAAGTCTGCAGACTCTTGGATTCATTCTACTAATTAGAAATATATCATGTGCAGGGACAGCCAGGTCACAAGAATAACACCTGGGTGGTAGACAGTGGGTGTTCCAGGCACATGACAGGCAACAGATCCATCCTCTCAAACTTCAGACATTTGTTGCCTTTGGAAGTGACTCAAAGGGAGGATCCATCACTGGACAAGGAACTGTGTCCAACGAAAGAATGAGCATTGACAAGGTCAACTATGTTAAAGAATTGGACTTCAATCTCATGAGTGTTTCCCAGGTCTGCGACCAAAAGCATTGGATGCTCTTCACAGATAAAGAATGTTTTGTACTGACTCCAGGCTTATCCACACCTCCTCCAGAAAGCATTCTATTAACTGCTCAGAGAAAAGAAAATCTCTATGTGCTGGACATGAATGAAGTCACTCCATCTGGGAGTGTTTCCTGCTTTCTATCAAAGGCATCAGTTGATGAATCAGCTCTCTGGCATAGGAGATTAAGCCACGTTAATATCAAAACTATCAACAAATTGGTGAAGAATAATCTTGTCAGAGGGATTCCTGATAAAGAATTTCAGCTGGAAGATCACTGCATTGCATGCTTAAAGGGGAAACAACACAAAAGCTCTCACAAGCCCAAGACCTTGAATACAAATGACACTCCACTACAACTGCTGCATATGGATCTCTTTGGTCCTACAAATGTCATGTCAATGGGCAAGAAGTCGTACTGTCTGGTGATAACTGATGACTACACCAGATTCTCATGGGTATACTTCTTGAGAACTAAAGATGAAACTGCTGAAATTCTCAAATCCTACATTCTCAGGGTAGAGAATCAAAGCAATCAAAAGGTGAAGATCATAAGGTGTGATCAAGGCACAGAATTCAAGAATCACACCTTGAACTCTTTCTATGAAAGCAAGGGGATAGAAAGACAATACAGCACTCCAAGAACTCCTCAACAAAATGGAGTTGCTGAAAGAAGAAACAGAACTCTTATTGAGTCAGCAAGATCTATGTTAGCACAGTCTGTTATGTGCAAAACCGAGTTCTAATTGTCAAACCCCTCAACAAAACACCCTATGAACTTTGGTTTCAAAGAATTCCCTATATTGGGTTCCTAAAACCTTTTGGGTGTCCATGCACCATTCTCATCACACATGGGATTCTTCCTAAGTTTGGTGCCAAATCTGATGAAGGATATTTCGTAGGCTATTCCTCTCAATCAAAGGCCTATCGAGTATTCAATTCAAGAACAAGAATTGTTGAAAAATCAGCAAATGTGGAATGCGGATAAAACATTGTCTGTGAGCAGGGAAGAGGACCAAACTGGCTTTTTGACATAGACTCTTTCTCCCAAATATTTGAGCCTCTCACCTTTTCGAATATGGAGTCTACGTCTACACAATCTCCTGCCTCCACTTCATCCACTGACTACATAATGGATTTTCCAAAATATTCTCTCAGTCTAAGAAAACCATCAGTCGATCCTCCAGCAGTTGTGGAAGCAATTAAAGCAAGTGAAGCAGGAACAAGACTGTCTGACGTAACAAGCAGCAGTCTGTCTGATATTGAAAATCTAAATGAAGACTCTTCGGTAAATGCTGTCACTGCTGATAATGCTATTGCTGAAAATATTGAACTGGACAATGCTGTTGAAGACTCTTCCACCTTGAATGAAGAGTCCCTTGATCAAAATCAAAGTAATCTGGAAGAAGGGATGCAGCTGGAGGTGGTACCAGCACACAGGATTAACAAAGAACATCCTCAAGAGAATATTATTGGCCAAATACACCAAGGAGTTCTCACAAAAAGCAAATCTCATGAGGCCAATATATGCTTGTTTTCATGTTTCCTATCTCAGGTGGAACCCAAGAAGATAGATGAAGCACTCAAACACAACAGCTGGATTGAAGCAATGCAGGAAGAATTGCTGCAATTCAAGAGGCAGGATGTCTGGAAACTTGTTGATCTCCCACCAGGCAAATATGCCATCGGCACACGATGGGTTTTCAGGAACAAGCAAGACGAGAGAGGCATTGTAATAAAAAACAAAGCCAGACTTGTAGCTCAGGGCTACACTCAGGAAGAAGGAATTGACTATGATGAAGTCTTTGCTCCTGTTGCCAGACTAGAGGCCATCAAAATCTTCCTGGCATATGTTGCATCCAAGAATTTCACTGTCTATCAAATGGATGTAAAAAGTGCCTTTCTGTATGGGAAGATTGGTGAGGAAGTCTACGTCAAACAGCCTCCAGGCTTTATAGATCCTGCACATCCTACTCAAGTGTTCAAACTAGACAAAGCTCTATATGGCCTACATCAGGCACCCAGGGCCTGGTATGAAACCTTATCAGGATATCTACTAAGCAACAATTTTAGAAGAGGTGCCATAGACCAGACCTTGTTTATCAAAGATGAAGGGGGAGAAATCTTACTAGTTCAAATTTATGTTGATGATATCATCTTTGGATCAACAAGGAAACAGCTGTGCAAAGACTTTGAGATTCTGATGCACTCAAAGTTTGAAATGAGTTCAATGGGAGAACTAAATTTCGTCTTGGTTCTACAAGTCAAACAGGTCCCAAATGGAATCTTCATCAGCCAATCCAAATATGTAAAAACCATTTTGGAAAAATTCAAAATGGCTGACTGCTCTGATGCAAGAACCCCTATGCAAGTTCATCATCAACTGACTCCAGACAAAGATGGCCAAGATACTGATCAACATCAGTACCGTGCAATGATAGGGTCTCTCATGTATCTCACTGCCTCAAGTCCAGATATCATGTTTGCCGTATGTCTCTGTGCAAGATTTCAAGCAGCTCCAAAAGCTTCACATCTTCAGGCTATCAAGAGAGTCTTTAGATACCTAAAGGGTGCCTCAAGACTTGGACTATGGTACTCAAAAAATGACATGTTTAATCTGTATGCATACACTGACAGTGACTATGGGGGATGCAACTTGGACAAAAAGTCCACTTCAGGGGGATGTTAGTTTCTGGGAAGGAGGTTGATTTCATGGCAGTGCAAGAAGCAAACATGTGTTTCAACTTCTAGAGCTGAAGCAGAATACATTGCAGCTTCAAGTTGCTGTGCACAAGTCATTTGGATACAAAATCAAATGTTGGACTATGGGATGAGTTTTATGGCAACTCCAATTCACATTGACAACATGAGTGCTATCTCAATCACAAACAATCCGGTGAAGCACTCAAAGACAAAGCACATTGACATCAGGTATCATTTCATAAGAGATCAAGCTGAGAAAAAGAGGATTATTCTAACCAAAGTTCATACAAATGAGCAATATGTTGATTTGTTTACAAAACCTTTTGATGAATCCAGATTTAAATATTTAGTTGAATCCATTGGTATGATGAACTTTGATTAAAATCTTTCTCTAAATTTTTTATTTAAAAAGTGTTTTGTCTTATGTTGTAAATAAAAGCTACAAGTCAGCAGCATTTTTGTCCTTTCGCGGCTGATAGGTTTAATCATCAGAAGCAAAGGATTTGCCACTGACTGCCTTAAGTTATCAGTAGGAACAAGTTTCCTACGGATAGCTTTAAAGCCATCAGCAGTAACATCCTTGCTGCAGATCACTGAATCCATCAGCAGCAATAGAGTTTGATGCTGACAGACTTAACCTTCCGCAGCAACCAAGCTTGCAGCGGACAGGCTTTTCATCCACAGCAACCAAGTTTGCTGCTAATGGGTAAATTTAAGTCCAAATTAACCTTTACCCGCTGTAAAAGAAATCAACGTCAGTCTTTACCATGACTGCCTCAGTGCATTACAGCTGTAACAATAAAAGGTAAATAAGGTTGTACGGTACAAGTCATTTTGCTTTTTCTCATCTCTGCCCTTATAAAAACAAAATCAAATTTCCTTACCACCTCTTCACCTTCCTCCACAAACCAACATCACTTTCTCATGGAAGTCCCCACCAACCTCCACCCACCAGCATCACTTTCTCACAAGTCCCAACCAACCCTCATCCACCAACCTTCAAACCTTCCCTCCATGGAAGTATCTCTGGAAATCAATCCGGTACACTGGATATCAAAATGGGTATACAGTAGAGAAGGCGCTGATAGGCCCTCCATGGAAGTATCTCTGTCACACTCTTCTTCAATGCATATCTCAGAAGAAAAGCAGATGACATCACTTAAGCTCCGCTCTTGCCACCACAGAGAAGAAGGACAAGGTGGAGAGTTGACTCCTTCTGGATGTTGTAATCGGCTAAGGCTCTGCCGTCCTCGAGCTGTTTTCCGGTGAAGATTAGACGCTGTTGGTCTGACGGGACGCCTTCCTTGTTCTGGATCTTTGCCTTCACGTTGTCGATTGTGTCAAAGGATTCGATCTCAAACGTGACCGTCTTACCAGTTAGGGTTTTCACGAAGATCTGCATTTTAGCCGATTTGGAGTGATAAGATGAAGCTGTTTCCAAAAAGGTACTCATGGGTCAATGTTCCATTGTTATCTACAATGCCGAACATACAAAGTACCCCGGGTGACAGTTCAGCAATCCCAGCTGATACTAATCTCACACCCTCCACCTCATAACCTGAACAACAGTCTGCTTCTACTATTCGAACACCTGTGCATACCACTAAGGATGCACAGGTACAAAAAATCACTTCACCTCTTTTGTATGTTATCGTTCAACCGGAATACAGGGCCCCGGTTGCGACGACTAGGAAAAGGGGCAAGGAATCTCCTTCTTCTCTTGCCTCAAAGGCCCAAACCCAACCTAACAGCTCTCACTCAGAATCACAACATTCTGGTGAGAATATCATAAGGGACAGCCACATTTTTAGGGGGACTCCTTTGGATGTCTCTCTATTAGGATCAGGATCACTTCCCGGATCCATAGAACAGCCCCCTGAGCCTTTCCTCTTTGTTTTGAACTTAAGTGTTGAGGAACCTGATCAAAATGATGTACCTTCTCCAACTACTACTATCTCGTAGGTACTGATTGACCTTGATTCCAACACACCCAACCCAAGTTCGTTTACCCTGAAGATCCACTCTAGGAGCCATGAAAGAGTGGATGTGGAAGAGGCTGTCACTACAGCTGGTCCATCAAATGACTAGGAGGACAGTGGCAACATTGTTAAGACCTCAACCATGGCAACTCACAGTGAGGATGTTTCCTTGGAAACTCCCTTCACTGAGAGGAATCCCATGTGCCAAGAAACCATGGGTGATAGGGATGAAGAGGCCAGGCCTAAGACCCCATCTGGATCCAAGGATTCCGCAGCTGTGGATGAGGATAGACTGTAACTTCATATCTTGATATTGACGGCCAGGATGGTCATGCTAGAGGCTGAAGTGTCCAAATTAAGACACCAAGTCTCTATGCATGAAGCTCATAAATTTCAAACTTTATCTACTCTCTTACTTGTATTAATAGGCACCCAAACTAATGCTTATTCGTCCATTGATGCACCTAAAAAGGGGAGATGGTCCCAATGGAGGATATAAGGTCGAAAGGATAGTCAGAAACATGCAAAGGCTTCAGAAACAAAGACAGTAAGAGAATTTTGGTAGCATCAGTCTAGGGGGAGTTTGTAGAAATAAAGACTAATGACTACAAAATTCTTTAAGTACAAATGCAGCTGATCTCAGAGTTTGCTGCTGACCAACAAACTGATGCGGACAAGCTTATCTGCTGCGGATACCTGTTCTCCTGCTGAAGAACAAATCTGTTGCGGATAGCCTTATCTGCTGAAGGCCAATGTTGCTGCTGATAGGCTTATCAGCAACATCATTCTCATTCTTGTTGCTGATAGCTATGTTCCTTGAAGACAAATCGTTGCAGCTGACTATCCATGCCAAGCGTCACTGACAACTTTCTGCAAAAGCAACTGACACACTCAAAGCAGAAGGAACCTCAATGGCACAACCAATAAAACCCAGCAATGCTCTTCTCCAGATATGCAAGCAATGATGCATAAAGAAGACGCTTCAATAAAGTTAGCTAGTTTAGCTTTAACGTGTAAAATTAGCTTTTATATAAAAGATCAACGGTCTGTGTTCGATCTGATCCTTAGAATCAAGGGTCTGTCTTGATTCAAAGTTAGTATAAATACTGTGTAAACACTTCATTGTAAGTGTGCTTTTGAATTAGAGTTTTCATTTGTAATCGTTTATTCTCAAAGCTTAATACAACAGTGTTCTTATCAGTATTCTTTCTGTCTACTCGTTTGTAATTATGTAGTTGTTATTGTTTCCGCCAATCTCAACTAAGAACAGAACCAAACTATCCGGGTCCTGATCCAGATATCATGCAGGCCGAGGCAGAGGCCATCACCGCCGTCCACCAGGCTCACGCAGCTCAGCAGGAGCACGAGCACGACCACGAGCATCACGAGCCCGATCAGCCGCCTCCTCCGTCTCCGCCTCCACCACCGCCTTCGGTTGTCATACCCAATGATTTTATCATGCGCTACTGGACTTGGCAGTATGAGCTCCAGTGCGCCGCTGTTGCTGTTGGTGGAGCCCCTATGTGGTTCCCTTACCTTTCTTCATGCAGCCAGAGCACCAGCCTTCACCATCACCCCATCATTCACCAGCACATCATTCTCCTTCACCATCACCGCAGTGGAATATGGCCATGATATTGAGGAGAGCCAAGCGTTTCCTGAACAGAACAGGAAGAAAGTTCATTGGCGGGCATACTAATGCCAAGGTTGGTTTTGACAAATCTAAGGCCAAATGCTATAAATATCTAAACTTTGGACACTTTGCTCGTGAATGTTAGAAAGACAGAGCACCGGCTTCGGGTTTCACCAGACCTAGCCAAGGAAACAGCCATGCCTACAACAACTCAAACAACCATAATCATAGACAAAGTGGAACGTCCAATGCACTGGTAGCTCAACAGGACGAAAGCTTTGATTGGGGTGTTTATCTGGAGGATGCCATCATTGCACAAACTCATGTTGGTCTCATGGCCAAGATCATGGAGATGATGGAAGCTGAGAAAAAGGAAGCTTCTATTGCTGACCTAGAAGAGTCTACTACTGCTGCTACAGAGGAGGAGAAGGAAGCTGAAGAAAAGGAAACTTCTGTAGCTGATCAAGAGGAATCTACTACTGCTGTTGCTCTCAAGGCCATTGGAGAAGCAACAAGTTCATCTTCTGAGGTAGATTCTAATCCTTTTTCTGTTATTTCATGTTCCAAATGTCTAGGGCTAAAACCTGAAAATTCTAGGCTTCAAGACAAAATCGAACCCCTAAATATGGCAGCTCTAAACTATAAAGAAAACGAAAAACGTTTTAAAGATTCAATTGAAACATTGAAAAAGGAAAAATGTGAATATTCTCTAAAAATAAGCGATCAGCAGCTTCACTTGGATGTTGCATACAGGGGGTTGGAAAAACGGAACAATGAAATTAACAAATTGCAAAATGAGATCTTGCAGTTAAAATGTACTAATGAGAAGTTGAAAAACTCTCGTTTTGTGGTGGAACACTACGAATCTGTAGTGAGACAAATGAATGGGTTAGGGCTAGGTACTAATGCCATTCCTCCACCAGTAAGCGGGAAATTTGTCAATAGCTTAATAGACATTGATCTAACTTGTCTTGATGAATCCTCAGGAAAGGATGATTCCTCTAAAAGGGATGATTCCTCAAGTAAGGCCAACTCCGCCTCTGATGGGAGTTCTTTACTGCTTCTGATGATGGGTCGGTAAACACTTGCCCTGAAGGAGTAGTATCTGAGGAGTTGCTATCTGAACAGACAGTCGAGAAAAACATTATCACTAATAGTGATAACTATATTCTAACTGAACCCGATATCATTGAATCTATGATAAATTAAAGGTAATGCTTTATGGGGGTATAAAAATCTTAATCAAGTAGAGAAAGAGGCTTTTTCAGCTCACTTTGGGCTTGGTTACAAAGAAAATTTGCAAAAATACTATACTCCCAAGAACCAATCTGTATCGGTTCAAACTTCTGTTCACAAACCAACTCCTCCTACGCATCATGCTAAGTCATCTAATGCCAGATCCAATGAGCCTTACAGGAGAACTTACACAGACAAGAGAACTTGCTTTCACTGTGGTATGGTTGGTCACATTTTTGTGAACTGTCCTTCTAAGAAACAAGGGAAACGGCCTATTGTTTCACAACCGGCTGTCATCCCTAAGTCACCACAAGTGAACCATCCCAAAAGTCCAAAAGCAAATGTGATGAAACTACCAGTAAAACTAATGGTAAAGCCAAAGATAACCTCTGAGGCTAAACCATTTGTTTCAAGGAAGGGGAAGCAACCCGCTACACCTTGTGTATCTACCTCTGGTAGTATACCTACTGGTGAGAAACCTGTGGTGAAACTCTCTAAACCACGAAGAAGGAGAAGGAACAAGAGGTTGAGAAAGCTAGAACAGCTGACTTCAGTTCAATCAGGTGAAGCTTCCACAAGTTCACCTGCTGTAGTTGAATCAAAGTCTCCTGTTCCGGTTAAGAAACAGAAGAGATCCTGGACTGCCAAATCCAAAAATTCTCAATCTCCTAGTTCTAATTCTTTTAAAGATTCATCAATTTTGAACAATGTCAACTTTTCCGAGCAGCTGAAGCATAACCTGCTAAATGTCTCCCAAATGTGCGACAAGGAGTACTCGGTGATGTTTGATAAGAATGAATGCTTGATTCTCAAGCCTGGTTTTGAAGTTCCTGAAGATTGGATCCTGATGAGAGCGCCAAGGACAAACGACACCTATCATATTGATATGAGCGTGGCAACAACCACCTCATCAGTTGCTACTTGCTTGCTGACCAAAGCGATAGAACTCTATCTTGTGGCATAGGAAACTCGGACATATTTCGTATCAAAAAATGAACCATCTTGTCCGAAACGGTTTTGTAACATTCCTGATTTTTCCGACCCTATTTTAATTTATTTTTAATAATAAAATAACTGCACGATGTTGAATCATATACTTGTTCAAACCTACACCTCATAAATCGTCAGCCGATCGTATTAAATTCAAAGATTTAGAACTCAAAATCATGTGGTAACACCTCTTAGACTTAATCCAGTTAGTAATCTCGTTAGGTGTTCTGTTAAATCCTAACCAAGCTAATTCTGTCAAAGCTGAAATTGCAAGGGCTGATTTTGTAAATAACCAGAAACCCTAGTAGGCACGGTCGCGCCACGTTTTGGAACGGTCGCGCCTCGTCTGGCACGGTCGCGCCTCACATCAGTTAAAACGTAAAAACAGTCTTTAATCGCAAATCTGTTCGAATCCAAAATTTGTAACGCTTATTGTGCCGTTTCAAACCAATCATTTCGAATTAATCACTTTCTAATAATCGCGTAGTGATTAAAAAACCAAAACCGTCACCTCTCCATTCCTTTCTCTCAATCTCGTCCAATTCACGAAACACTCCCGAAATCAATCATATGCGCATGATCTTCAAGCTCCTGTAATCACATTCCTCACATCAATTTTGTCGGAATCCCAACAGGAGACGCCAGGGATCAACGCATCAAAGTCGGAACTCCGTTTGGTCGAACTCCACCAATTCGATATCGTTTAAGGTAATTAAACACATCCTCAGACTCATTTCAATCCCGTGAATGAAAGCCCTAACCTATTCAGGGCTTATACCACCGAATTAAACTCAAACAGAATCTAGGGTTCATCACTTTTTTGGCTTAGTCGAACTACACCTTAGACACGATATACATTCAATTAAAATACATGGTTAGATTCGCAAACAGTCGTTCTTTGAAAACCCTATAAATTCAGCCATTTTTAATACAAGAATTTGTCAGATTAGGTTCTGGAAAATCCAGACACGATCGTGCTAATCGCTTAGCACAGTCGTGCCTCTTGTCCAGGCATGGTTGTGCCCCATGCCTAAGCACGGTCGCGCTCCATGCCTAAGCACGGTCGCGCCCCATGCCTAAGCACGGTCGCGCCCCGTGCCTAAGCGCGGTCGCGCCATACCCTTGGCACGGTTGTGCCCAACCTTTGATCAGAATCCGTTTCTTCTGTTATTTTAATTTAAACTCAATTCCTGTTATAAAAAAAATTATTATTTTATAAAACTCCAAAGCCCAGAATTGTTTTCATAAACTAAATTATCAACTTGGGAATCTTAAACAAATTAATTAAATCATTTCTAATGGATTAAAAAGTAGTAAAAAAAATTAAATAAGAAGTTCACATATAATTGTCTTATTCCAAACTCAAACCTTATTCAAAATGTTGTAAAAATATTCATTTCAAATCTTCCGTTTTATACAATACCTCCAAGTACCAATCACTAACTTTATCCAATTCAACCTTAGACTTAGACTTAGACTATTGTGCATTATTAATGCAATATACATTACACTCTAGGTCAACGTTGTGCAATACAAGGATCACATTACTTTCTAGTATCCCGTGTTAGCTACGCCTTCGAATCAAGTGAGTATTCACAACCCCTTTTTACTTTTTTACACATTTGGAGTGGAACATGAACTCTATACTCATTACACATTACACGTTTACATTTACACAAACAACACAAGTGCAAAAATCCTATTTACATACATGTGTGCAAAAATTTGAGCTTTGTGCCCGAGTGCTAGGTGTGCTAACCTTTGTATGCTCTTATGTGCAATCATTAACTATACAAGCCGACGGTTTTCAATGATAGATCTATTGAGTCTGACAAACCCACCCATGGTACGTGGTGATTGAAACCGACAACACAATTTTTGCATGCTAGTTACAAGGTTTGATTGTACATTTGGTTACACAATAGTTGCTCCCCATAAATGCCTTATTTTATCATGTTTTGTAAAGGATTTGTTTTCAACTATATGCTATCTACATACAACTGTGTTATACTCACCAACTTTTTAGTTGACTTTATTTTATTCATGTCTCAGGTGCTTTCATATGAGCTAGATCAAGACATGCTACACATAGGCTTTGGACCTAGTTAATATTAAATCAAAGACAAATTGTATTTCATTATGTACTTTGAACTTGTTTCATGTTGTTTGAATGGAAATGGATTTAATATATTACAATCTAGTCAACCTTGTGCTCATGAACAGTCTTACATGTCCCGCCCCGATGATTCCGCCATCGGTCGGGGTGTGACAGATTGGTATCAGAGCCTTGGTTATAGGGAACTAGGTTATTAGACACTCTTGACCTAGACTATAACTTTAGGACACCCATACAATGCCATGCTACTACATGTTACATTATCAATTTCTGTGTGATTATTTTTACATGCTATCCTAAGTACTTACACTACATGATACAATACATAATGACTTATGTGTCACACTACTTGATAACTTTTGTGCTTACACTCATTACTATCTACATGCTATATGACTACTTTTTATGTGAATATTCTTACATGTTATACTGTATAATTACATCATATGATACAATACTTAAAAATCTATGTGTCACATTACCTACCAGTTTTCTTTTCTCCTATTAATTGCTACCTATTTAAATTATTTAAAGTGCTATCCTAAGTTTCCACACACACTCATACACATGCACCCTTAAACTCACATACATAATACCACACCTCTTGTGAACAACAAATTTTTAAACTATTGGGCCTAATGTCCATCAATAATAAACTAAGAAGCACATCTATCCTTCAAGAAGTAAAAGCCCACTGAAATGCATAAACCGTACTTTCGGGCCACAAGGCCCAGTTCACAACAATTCTCATCATGACCATGAGCCCAACAATAGTATTATTAATACATGATGGCCGGAAGAGTGTGTAGGCCCATGAAGAATTCTGGCTAAAGAAAGATAGGGTATTTAAGTGTGTCCTAGTGACCCACCCCTCTTTCCTGGGAATTCTCCTCAGGGATGCATTGCTTATAGGTCAAGTGTATTTCTAAAATACTATCGTGAAGGTTCGGCGTTATGACTAGTCAAACTCTAAACCTATGAGAACTCCTACATTTGACACTCAGTATTTTATTATCGCTTACAACCTTTCCATTATTTTTCCTGCTAAGTATGGACTCCTACTCTCCTACCTCCCCGGTATGCCGTCCCGAAGAAGAGTCTGATTGGGAAGAAGACACCGGATCACCCGTACATCGATCACCAACACCCGCAGCTGCTAGATCAAGGTTTGATGTAAGGGTAGATTGGATTAGGAACACCGGCCCAAGACTTCGAACACCTGGATCAGCCGCACCCATAAACCCGTATCATACACCCCATCTTCACAATCAATTACCACCCCCACTGAGAGACCCATATCTAATGCCCGACCCGTACCTTCCTAACCCTTGGGTAAAGCATACCATGGTACCCCCTGGTGTTATGGGAATTCCAACCAATGACTTCCATCAATATGTAAGAAATTCAGAATTCGATAGGCAAAGGATAGAGCAGGGAGTAATACACGATTTTCAAAGACAAAGAATGGATAGCCTAGCAAACCAATTAGGATACCAAAAGGAGTTAATCTCCATCCTCGAAAAAGAAATGCAAAGAACATCGCACAGAGACCGCCAGGACTGAAGCCAGATCTACTACTCGAGTGACTATAGCGGTGCTCTTCTTGGCAATTATCTCCTTCCTAGTGGAAAGCTACCAGAGACGTTAGAAGGAGCTTCTACTGATTTCCTTTAAATTGCGAATTGAGAACCATTTCCCTATTTTTTTTAATAATGTTTAACATTCTAGCATTTAATCAATTCCATATATTTCAACTCTACAGTTGTTGTTCATTGATTTGACCCGTGGGGCGTAAATTACACCTGTTATATTCCCATCAAAATTTTCTCAAATATCACTTCTTTCATTCCACATGATTTAGTACATTACCAACAATCTCTTTCATTAAATAAATCATCCTATTTTCTGATTTAAACAAAACCTCGTTTAAACAAAATGTTTAACGAATTTTTAGATAACATCAAAAACATAAATTTCCATAAAACTTTTTCACCTAATAAGGAAGGTTAATGCAACCAATTTTATAAAAATATTATTATTTTTTTTAAACTGATAAATAATTATGATTTTTCCTCATTAAAGTAAATATTTCTAAACTTTGGTTAAATTAATATGCTCCTACTTGTTTAACCAATAGTTAAAAATTTAAATTAAAAATATTTTCTCATAAATAGCATATTCATTTAAAATATGCGATTCAATGATTTCACAACTTTATATATCTACAACCAAAAACAATTTCCCACTTGCTATGTTCAAACAAAGACCCGTATTTGTGAACACAAATTCCAGAATATTTCCAAAACCTCCTCGTTACCTTTCACACGACGCTTCAAGAGACGATCCATATCGCGTAAACGTTAACCTTTCCCACCAACCTCAATGAGATTTGAAGACTTGAACCCAACTACCACATTATGCAAGAACGCCAAACAACACGTTTGTCCGCAGCACTCGATCACATGCAAGACCCGTTAGTACATATCGCACGCGAAGTTCAATACTCATGTATACACGTTCACAATATATTCAACGCAATCTCATAGTACATGAAACTCAATTATCCTCAATATATCCAATTCTACACAAACTACATAATACATGAAACTAGTTTGCCTACAAATCACAATTTGCTCGATTGATCACGTAATGCACGAAACATGTTTACTTGCAATACACATGCTACTGGATTGAGCACATGATGCACGAAACTTAGTTGTTTGCAATATATGTTATACATAAGAATTGCTTCATTGATACATAATTCTAGATTGACCACACTATACATGAAACTCATTTGGTTACAAAGCACTTTATACTAAACGGTGTACATTATACAAAATACACGATGCTAAGTTGCTAACACTATACATGAGATCCATTTCCTACAATACACATAATACCATGTTGTATACATTACACATTAAAGCTTTTCGATTTACAAGATACAAGACGCTAAATTATTTAAGCTATATATGAGACATATTTGATTACAAACTACGTGACACTAGATCATACATGAGACTTGTGTGCTTACTATATACTCGAAACAAAATTTGCTTACAATTATTGCAATGGATTGATTTCATTATACACAAGACATGGTCATGCACTTTGTACACCAAAGTTGAAGACCATAATACATTGAAACGACTCAGGGTTTGACGTATTCTTGTTCAAACACGAGCAAACTAAGAAACTTTAAGTGTTACTACTTTACTACTCTTTAGTTGCGAACTGACCTGATTAGGGACTTAGTTACTTGTTAGCGACTTTCTATGTGTAAACAATAGACGTGATCATAGCGAAATTGTGCCCCTTACCCACACACAACGAAACAGCCTATACGGACCATACGATGATTTGAATAATTACGGGTGCACACGGAATTATGAAAATCAGCGCATGGAAACTATAGTGAAATTTTGTCGTGTGTTGTGACCTAAAATTTATCATGATGTGTAACAACGAAACGGATGTAATATGACGAGGGCATGGTGGATACGCCGATGGTACTTCCTATATATAAGTGTCCTATCATATTATCATAAGTAGCGTTGTTCGTGTCACGTGAGGTTTTGACCTAGACCAATGTTTATGAAATCTTTTACCCACTAACAATTTTGAACACATTAGACTACATCTTACACAAACGTAAAATTTCAAAAACCCATCAAATTCATTTCAAGTAATACATCTCACGTTTAGAATTCAAATTACTATTCGACAATCTTTTCCTTAAGTTCATTTCAAAACTAAATTCATTGTCATCATTCATATTCAACCTCGATGATCTGGCCTAAGCCATGTCCAACAATCAAAACTCACCGAGAACCCAAAACTCCCACATTTTTTTTCTTGATTTTTAGTAGCCTCCATTAGTTAAATTTCGGGACGAAATTCCCTTAACATGGGGAGACTGTAACATTCCTGATTTTTCCGACCCTATTTTAATTTATTTTAAATAATAAAATAATTGCACGATGTTGAATCATATACTTGTTCAAACCTACACCTCATAAATCGTCAGCCGATCGTATTAAATTCAAAGATTTAGAACTCAAAATCATGTGGTAACACCTCTTAGAGTTAATCCAGCTAGTAATCTCGTTAGGTGTTCTGTTAAATCCTAACCAAGCTAATTCTGTCAAAGGTGAAATTGCAAGGGCTAATTTTGTAAATAACCAGAAACCCTAGTAGGCACGGTCGCGCCACGTTTTGGCATGATCGCGCCTCGTCCGGCACGGTCGCGCCACGTTTTGGCACGGTCGCGCCTTGTCTGGCACGGTCGCGCCTCTTATAGGCACGGTCGCGCCTCACATCAGTTAAAACGTAAAAACAGTCTTTAATCGCAAATCTGTTCGAATCCAAAATTTGTAACGCTTATTGTGCCGTTTCAAACCAATCATTTCGAATTAATCACTTTCTAATAACCGCGTAGTGATTAAGAAACCAAAACCGTCACCTCTCCATTTCTTTCTCTCAATCTCGTCCAATTCACGAAACACTCCCGAAATCAATCATATGCGCATGATCTTCAAGCTCCTATAATCACATTCCTCACATCAATTTTGCTGGAATCCCAACAGGAGACGCCAGGGATCAACGCATCAAAGTCGGAACTCCGTTTGGTCGAACTCCACCAATTCGATATCGTTTAAGGTAATTAAACACATCCTCAGACTCATTTCAATCCCGTGAATGAAAGCCCTAACCTATTCAGGGCTTATACCACCGAATTAAACTCAAACACAATCTAGGGTTCATCACGTTTTTGGCTTAGTCGAACTACACCCTAGACACGATATACATTCAATTAAAATACATGGTTAGATTCGCAAACAGTCGTTCTTTGAAAACCCTATAAATTCAGCCATTTTTAATACAAAAATTTGTCAGATTAGGTTCTGGAAAATCCAGACACGATCGTGCTAATCGCTTAGCACGGTCGTGCTTTCTTGTCCAGGCATGGTTGTGCCCCATGCCTAAGCACGGTCGCGCTCCATGCCCAAGCACGATCGCGCCCCATGCCTAAGCACGGTCGCGCCCCGTGCCTAAGCGCGGTCGCGCCATACCCTTGGCACGGTTGTGCCCAACATTTGATCAGAATCCGTTTCTTCTGTTATTTTAATTTAAACTCAATTCCTGTTATAAAAAAAATTATTATTTTATAAAACTCCAAAGCCCAGAATTGTTTTCATAAACTAAATTATCAACTTGGGAATCTTAAATAAATTAATTAAATCATTTCTAATGGATTAAAAAGTAGTAAAAAAATTTAAATAAGAAGTTCACATATAATTGTCTTATTCCAAACTCAAACCTTATTCAAAATGTTGAAAAAATATTCATTTCAAATCTTCCGTTTTATACAATACCTCCAAGTACCAATCACTAACTTTATCCAATTCAACCTTAAACTTAGACTTAGACTATTGTGCATTATTAATGCAATATACATTACACTCTAGGTCATCGTTGTGCAATACAAGGATCACATTACTTTCTAGTATCCCGTGTTAGCTACGCCTTTGAATCAAGTGAGTATTCACAACCCCTTTTTACTCTTTTACACTTTTGGGGTGGAACATGAACTCTATACTCATTACACATTACACATTTACATTTACACAAACAACACAAGTGCAAAAATCCTATTTACATACATGTGTGCAAAAATTTGAGCTTTGTGCCCGAGTGCTAGGTGTGCTAACCTTTGTATGCTCTTATGTGCAATCATTAATTATACAAGCCAACGGTTTTCAATGATAGATCTATTGAGTCTGACAAACCCACCCATGGTACGCGGTGATTGAAACCGACAACACAATTTTTGCATGTTAGTTACAAGGTTTGATTGTACATTTGGTTACACAATAGCTACTCCCCATAAATGCCTTATTGAATGTTGCATAATTCTCTAAGTGTTTTGCGCACTTGTAAGTGCGCAGGAGAAAGCTCCTGCGTACTTAGCAAGTACGCAAGAATACCTTTGCGTACTTATGAAGTACGCAAGAGCATTTTTCCCTGCGCACTTGCTAAGTGTGCAGGCATCAGGTCAGGTATAAATAGGAATGGTTGACAGAAGTTAAGTACGCAGTCACAGTACCAAATACGCAAATTGTAATCTCAGTACTTCTCTCTGTAACCTTCAAGTGTTTATAATAGAAATAACGTTTAAAGTGATTCTCTTGTTGGTCTACTTTGTGTAGTAAGACTCTCTGCCTAGTCACGGGTATTCCGCACCCGGTCCGACTAGTAGACCCACTTGCATGTGACGATCCGCCACACCTGAGGGACCTACAAGTGGTATCAGAGCATTGCTCCTGATTTCGAGTGTTGTGAGTGAGTTTGGAGAGTTTCTACCGAGTTTTTACAAGCAAAAAGAGGTATTTTTGTTGATTTTTGTGATAAAATAGGGGTAGCTCTTGAGCACTATTTTAGAAGCAAAAATACTCAAAAACTGATTTTTGTTGTGTATTTGAGTGATTTGAGCATCAAGGGTTGGTTAGAAACAAGTTTCTGACCCTTTGGCTCATTTGTATTGTTCATCAGTCCAATTTTTACCATCTCTGGCGATTTTCCAGTGACCAGAATAGTTTGGTGAGAGTTGCTGAAAAGGTGTTGTGCGTACTTACCATTTCTGGCAAAAAGTACAGTTCTGTTGCGCACTTACTAAATACGCAAGACTAATCTCCTGCGTACTTACAAGTGCGCAAGACTGATCTTGTGCGAACTTAAGTTATATCATGCGTACTTATCATTTACTCCTGCGTACTTATCAAGTACGCAAGAGCAAATCTTAAATACGCAAGACCATTTCTCAAGTGCGCAAGGCCAATATCAAGTGCGCAACAGTGTCTGATTTTTCTGAAATTTGACTAAGTGTTCACTATGTCGAATCTTCAGAATCTTGGAAACCTTTTAAACTATGATAATGAGATCGGTACACCACAGAAACCGCCAAAGTTGCTGGAAGGCACGTTTTGAGCACTACATTTCTTATACTTAGTCATCGTTATGGATACCAATCCTTGAGGGATATAAGCATCCCACACACATCTATCTTGATGAAACCATGCTCAAACATATCTCTAAATTTTCTGACGAAGAAAAGAAAGCTTATGATCGAGAAAAGAAGGCTCTTGGTTCAATCACTATGGCATTAACTCGGGATTTGTTCCATAGTTTCTGAGGTTATGACAATTCTAAGGATCTTTGGAAAGCTTTACAGAAAAGATTCGAAGGAAATAGTGATATCAAGAAGAGTAAGCGGGATCTACTCCGGAAGCAGTATGAATGCTTCAGATTTTTAGAGAACGAATCTTTAGATGACCTCATCTCTAGATTCTATCATCTACAGACTGAGTTGAAGGCTTTTGAACTCAAGTATCCTGATGAAGAGCTGGTGGAAAAGTTTTTGGATGCTTTGCCACCCAAATTTGAAATGTACACAACCCTGATGATGGAGAATCCAAAATTCTATGAGATGACAGTAGAGGAGGCAATTGGAAAGGTTCAAGCTCATGACATGAACCTAAAAAAGAAAGGAGAGCTCAGGAAGACATCAGATAGAAGACCCTTCTATGTATCATGGGACGTCTTCTACAACCAAGTCATCGGGCTCTGGAATTGCCCTTTTCTCTGGAAACTCTCATGAAGAAGAAACTGTAAAAACTTGTGCTGGTCATGCTTGCTATGCAGCATCCGGATCTGGTTCTGGATCTCATCAACAACATCCCTCAAGAAATCCTCCTGCTACAACTTCAGCTAACCAATCAGCTATAGCCAAAATAGCTGAAGATCATGTAGCATTATTCTCATCGTGTATGCTTGCCTATGAGAACTTCATTGGCGGCAAGCTTACAGATCCCAAGATGATTGAAGAAGATTTTAATCAAGTGGATCATGATGACATGGAGGACATGGATATTCAGTGGAATATGGCCATGATATTGAGGAGAGCCAGGCGTTTCCTGAATAGAACAGGAAGAAAGTTCATTGGCGGGCATTCTAATGCCAAGGTTGGTTTTGACAAATCCAAGGCCAAATGCTATAAATATCTAAACTTTGGACACTTTGCTCGTGAATGTTAGAAAGACAGAGCACCGGCTTCGGGTTTCACCAGACCTAGCCAAGGAAACAGCCATGCCTACAACAACTCAAACAACCATAATCATAGACAAAGTGGAACGTCCAATGCACTGGTAGCTCAACAGGACGAAAGCTTTGATTGGGGTGTTTATCTGGAAGATGCCATCATTGCACAAACTCAGGTTGGTCTCATGGCCAAGATCATGGAGATGATGGAAGCTGAGAAAAAGGAAGCTTCTATTGCTGACCTAGAAGAGTCTACTACTGCTGCTACAGAGGAGGAGAAGGAAGCTGAAGAAAAGGAAGCTTCTGTAGCTGATCAAGAGGAATCTACTACTGCTGTTGCTCTCATGGCCATTGGAGAAGCAACAAGTTCATCTTCTGAGGTAGATTCTAATCCTTTTTCTGTTATTTCATGTTCCAAATGTCTAGGGCTAAAACTTGAAAATTCTAGGCTTCAAGACAAAATCGAACCCCTAAGTATGGCAGCTCTAAACTATAAAGAAAACGAAAAACGTTTTAAAGATTCAATTGAAACATTGAAAAAGGAAAATTGTGAATATTCTCTAAAAATAAGCGATCAGCAGCTTCACTTGGATGTTGCATACAGGGTGTTGGAAAAACGGAACAATGAAATTAACAAACTACAAAATGAGATCTTGCAGTTAAAATGTACTAATGAGAAGTTGAAAAACTCTCGTTTTGTGGTGGAACACTACGAATCTGTAGTGAGACAAATGAATGGGTTAGGGCTAGGTACTAATGCCATTCCTCCACCAGTAAGCGGGAAATTTGTCAATAGCTTAATAGACATTGATCTAACTTGTCTTGATGAGTCCTCAGGAAAGGATGATTCCTCTAAAAGGGATGATTCCTCAAGTAAGGCCAACTCCGCCTCTGATGGGAGTTCTTTACTGCTTCTAATGATGGGTCGGTTAACACTTGCCCTGAAGGAGTAGTATCTGAGGAGTTGCTATCTGAACAGACAGTCAAGAAAAACATTATCACTAATAGTGATAACTATATTCTAACTGAACCTGATATCATTGAATCTATGATAAATTAAAGGTAATGCTTTATGGGGGTATAAAAATCTTAATCAAGTAAAGAAAGAGGCTTTTTCAGCTCACTTTGGGCTTGGTTACAAAGAAAATTTGCAAAAATACTATACTCCCAAGAACCAATCTGTATCGGTTCAAACTTCTGTTCACAAACCAACTCCTCCTACTCATCATGCTAAGTCATCTAATGCCAGATCCAATGAGCCTTACAGGAGAACTTACACAGACAAGAGAACTTGTTTTCACTGTGGTATGGTTGGTCACATTTTTGTTAACTGTCCTTCTAAGAAACAAGGGAAACGGCCTATTGTTTCACAACCGGCTGTCATCCCTAAGTCACCACAAGTGAACCATCCCAAAAGTCCAAAAGCAAATGTGATGAAACTACCAGTAAAACTAATGGTAAAGCCAAAGATAACCTCTGAGGCTAAACCATTTGTTTCAAGGAAGGGGAAGCAACCCGCTACAACTTGTGTATCTACCTCTGGTAGTATACCTACTGGTGAGAAACCTGTTGTGAAACTCTCTAAACCACGGAGAAGGAGAAGGAACAAGAGGTTGAGAAAGCTAAAACAGCTGACTTCAGTTCAATCAGGTGAAGCTTCCACAAGTTCACCTGCTGTAGTTGAATCAAAGTCTCCTGTTCCGGTTAAGAAACAGAAGAGATCCTGGACTGCCAAATCCAAAAATTCTCAATCTCCTAGTTCTAATTCTTTTAAAGATTCATCAATTTTGAACAGTCATCACGACTGTGAGTTAAAATAGTTAGTTTATTTTGAAAAGGATGGACGACCCAAGACCACAATGGCTTGGGTCTCCAAATCTAACTAATTCTTTTTGTGACTCGTGCAGGGACGTCCAAAGGGTACTATCTCTAACCGCTGGTATGTAGATAGTGGATGCTCCCGGCACATGACAGGAAACATGGCCTTGCTTCAAGACGTGAAACCATTCAGAGGCGGCTATGTGGCCTTTGCTGGAGAAAAAGGCGGCAGTATCATGTGTCAAGGCGTGGTATCAAATGCTTGTGTCAGTTTTGACAATGTCAACTTTTGCGAGCAGCTGAAGCATAACCTGCTAACTGTCTCCCAAATGTGCTTCAAGGTGTACTCGGTGATGTTTGATAAGAATGAATGCTTGATTCTCAAGCCTGGTTTTGAAGTTCCTGAAGATTGGATCCTGATGAGAGCGCCAAGGACAAACGACACCTATCATATTGATATGAGCGTGGCAACAACCACCTCATCAGTTGCTACTTGCTTGCTGACCAAAGCGATAGAGCTTGACTCTATCTTGTGGCATAGGAAACTCGGACATATTTCGTATCATAAAATGAACCATCTTGTCCGAAACGGCTTTGTAACATTCCTGATTTTTCCGACCCTATTTTAATTTATTTTAAATAATAAAATAACTGCACGATGTTGAATCATATACTTGTTCAAACCTACACCTCATAAATCGTCAGCCGATCGTATTAAATTCAAAGATTTAGAACTCAAAATCATGTGGTAACACCTCTTAGAGTTAATCTAGTTAGTAATCTCGTTAGGTGTTCTGTTAAATCCTAACCAAGCTAATTCTGTCAAAGCTGAAATTGCAAGGGCTGATTTTGTAAATAACCAAAAACCCTAGTAGGCACGGTCGCGCCACATTTTGGCACGGTCGCGCCTCGTCCGGCACGGTCGCGCCACGTTTTGGCACGGTCTGGCACGGTCGCGCCTCACATCAGTTAAAACGTAAAAACAGTCTTTAATCGCAAATCTGTTCGAATCCAAAATTTGTAACGCTTATTGTGCCGTTTCAAACCAATCATTTCGAATTAATCACTTTCTAATAACCGCGTAGTGATTAAGAAACCAAAACCGTCACCTCTCCATTCCTTTCTCTCAATCTCGTCCAATTCACGAAACACTCCCGAAATCAATCATATGCGCATGATCTTCAAGCTCCTGTAATCACATTCCTCACATCAATTTTGCCGGAATCCCAACAGGAGACGCCAGGGCTTATACCACCGAATTAAACTCAAACAGAATGAAAGCCCTAACCTATTCAGGGCTTATACCACCGAATTAAACTCAAACAGAATCTAGGGTTCATCACGTTTTTGGCTTAGTCGAACTACACCCTAGACACGATATACATTCAATTAAAATACATGGTTAGATTCGCAAAAAGTCGTTCTTTGAAAACCCTATAAATTCAGCATTTTTTAATACAAGAATTTGTCAGATTAGGTTCTGGAAAATCCAGACACGATCGTGCTAATCGCTTAGCACGGTCGTGCCTCTTGTCCAGGCATGGTTGTGCCCCATGCCTAAGCACGGTCGCGCTCCATGCCCAAGCACGGTCGCACCCCATGCCTAAGCACGGTCGCGCCCCGTGCCTAAGCGCGGTCGCGCCATACCCTTGGCACGGTTGTGCCCAACCTTTGATCAGAATCCGTTTCTTCTGTTATTTTAATATAAACTCAATTCCTGTTATAAAAAAAATTATTATTTTATAAAACTCCAAAGCCCAGAATTGTTTTCATAAACTAAATTATCAACTTGGGAATCTTAAACAAATTAATTAAATCATTTCTAATGGATTAAAAAGTAGTAAAAAAATTTAAATAAGAAGTTCACATATAATTGTCTTATTCCAAACTCAAACCTTATTCAAAATGTTGTAAAAATATTCATTTCAAATCCTCCGTTTTATACAATACCTACCAATCACTAACTTTATCCAATTCAACCTTAGACTTAGACTTAGACTATTGTGCATTATTAATGCAATATACATTACACTCTAGGTCAACGTTGTGCAATACAAGGATCACATTACTTTCTAGTATCCCGTGTTAGCTACGCCTTTGAATCAAGTGAGTATTCACAACCCCTTTTTACTCTTTTACACTTTTGGGGTGGAACATGAACTCTATACTCATTACACATTACACATTTACATTTACACAAACAACACAAGTGCAAAAATCCTATTTACATACATGTGTTCAAAAATTTAAGCTTTGTGCCCGAGTGCTAGGTGTGCTAACCTTTGTATGCTCTTATGTGCAATCATTAACTATACAATCCGACGGTTTTCAATGATAGATCTATTGAGTCTGACAAACCCACCCATGGTACGCGGTGATTGAAACCGACAACACAATTTTTGCATGCTAGTTACAAGGTTTGATTGTACATTTGGTTACACAATAGCTGCTCCCCATAAATGCCTTATTTTATCATGTTTTGTAAAGGATTTGTTTTCAACTATATGCTATCTACATACAACTGTGTTATACTCACCAACTTTTTAGTTGACTTTATTTTATTCATGTCTCAGGTGCTTTCATATGAGCTAGATCAAGACATGCTACACATAGGCTTTGGACCTAGTTAATATTAAATCAAAGACAAATTGTATTTCATTATGTACTTTGAACTTGTTTCATGTTGTTTGAATGGAAATGGATTTAATATATTACATTCTAGTCAACCTTGTGCTCATGAACAGTCTTACATGTCCCGCCCCGATGATTCCGCCATCGGTCGGGGTGTTACAGGTTTGATAACCGGGGTTCCTAAGCTGAGATTTACCGTTGCAGATGACTGTATGCCTTGTAAAAAGGGCAAACAGCAGTGAAAGTCTCACAAGCCCAAGATCCAAAACTCCATTGATACCCCTTTGGAGCTATTACACATGTATCTGTTTGCCCCCATAAGTATCAGGAGTATTGGAGATAAGTCGTTCTGTCTGGTTGTAACTGATGATTTCTCACGTTTTTCTTGGGTGCATTTTTTAGGTACTAAGGACGAGACTGCTGATATTCTTCAATACTTGATCCTGAGCTTGGAATCTCTTTGCAAGCTGAAAGTTAGAAGAATAAGGAGTGACAACGGAACTGAGTTCAAGAATAATTTGATGGAACTCTTCTGTCTCAAGAAGGGGATCCGTCACGAATTCAGCGCCCCGTATACACCTCAGCAGAATGGAGTTGCAACGGAAGAATAGAACACTGATTGAGACTACAAGGACTATGCTGTCGGATGCAAAGCTTCCTATCACTTTCTGGGCAGAAGCAGTTAATACAGCTTGTCATTTCTTAAACAGAGTTCTGGTGGTGAAAAGGCACAACAACACTTGTTACGAGTTGATCAACAACCGACTTCCCAATCTTGATTACCTAGTTCCTTTTGGTAGTCCCTGTTCCTTGTTGCTACTGTACAAAGACCGCCAGTCTAAGTTTCATGCAAAAATGGTGGAAGGTATCTTCTTAAGATACGTTGCCAACTCGCCTTGCAAGAGAGTGTACAACATAGGAACTCGTACTGTCGAGGAATGGTTTGAAGTGGATTGCAGTAAACACAGCATTCCACCAGAACTAACAGGTCCAGCTTGGGGTTTTGATTATGATGCGCTATTCAAGTCATTTAATCTTCCTGATCTATCTGCAGTTGATGCCGCAAATGTTTATGAATTATTGGGTGGCGGCGATGACTCCAGTTTCTCTACTCGTGCTACTATATCGATTGTAACTTCGGATTCCAATGCTGCATCTGCATCAGGAACTCTTAATGGTGATAACAGTGAAGATGTTCATGTTGATGGAGATGACGCTCAAGCTAATCCTAACATAACTGTAGGAAATGAAACTCCAGCTGATCCAATTAACATTGAATCCTCTTCTTCTGGAACACAAGAAATGGGGGAGTTAAGCACAAATCTCGATTCAGAAATTCAGGAACCGGATGTACCAGAGACGAGAGTGCAAAGGAATCATCCAATCGACAACATTATTGGTGATCCTTATGCCGGTGTTTAGACTCGTCATCGAACAATCACTGAGAACACTAGTCTTTACTCGGAGATACTAGACACTGGTGTCATGGAAACATGTCTGCATGCTGCATTCGTGTCCCAGTTAGAGCCGAAGAATATAAAGGAGGCTCTCACTAACAACTACTGGATTGAGGCGATGCAAGATGAATTGTCTCAATTCCAAAAGTTGCACGTGTGGGATTTGGTTGACTTGCCAAAAGGCTTTCAGCCAATTGGAACCAGATGGGTGTTCAAATGCAAGATGGATGATCGTCATGTGGTTGTGAAGAACAAAGCAAGATTGGTTGTTTAGGGTTTTTACCAACAAGAGGGCTTGGATTACACGGAAGTATATGCCCCAGTTGCTAGAATTGAGGCCATTCGACTGTTCTTGGCTTATGCCACATATGTCGGCTTCAAGGTCTATCAACTTGATGTGAAGAGTGCTTTCCTATATGGAAAGGTACATGAAGAGGTCTATGTCACTCAACCTCCCGGCTTTGAAGATCCGTATAATATCAATAAAGTGTATAAGCTCGACAAATCACTTTATGGTCTTCATCAAGCACCGCGGGCATGGTATGAGACATTATCTAAGCATCTACTGTCTAATGGTTTTGACCGTGGACAGATTGACTCAACCCTCTTCATTAGGAAAGTAGGAGGTGACATTCTTCTTGTACAAGTCTACGTCGACGACATTATTTTTGGATCTACCAATGAAGGGATGTGTAGGGAATTTGAAAAGGTGATGAAGTCCAAGTTTAAAATGAGTAACATGGGTGAATTGTCATTCTTCCTGGGTCTGCAAGTCAGTCAAAGAGAGGATGGGATTTATCTACATCAAACAAAGTATGTGCAGGACATCTTGTCAAAATACAAGATGAATGACAGCAGTACTTATGGCACACCTATCCCAGTCAATCATGGTCTGCATCCTGACAAAGATGGAAAGGATGTGGATTGCAGATTGTACCGTGGGATGATCGGATCACTTATGTATCTCACAGCTTCAAGACCCGATATAATGTTTGTTGTGTGCTTGTGATCAAGGTTTCAGTCTCAACCGAAGGAGTCACATATGATAGCCGTGAAGAGAATTTTCAGATACTTGAAAGGGAAACCTCGATTGGGTATTTGGTACTCTAAGTAGCAGTTATTCGACTTCAAATCCTACACTGATTCAGACTATGTCGGTTGTAGCCTTGACAGAAAGTCAACTTCTGGTGGATGTCAATTCTTAGGAGACAGAGTGGTTTCCTGGCAGTGTAAGAAGCAGTCAACGGTTTCTGTTTCAACTTGTGAAGCAGAATACATTGCTGTGGTGAGCGGTTGTTCTCAAATATTATGGATTCAGCAGCAATTGAGTGACTACGGCTTAAACATCACTGGAACTCCTTTATTCATTAACAACAATGCCACCATGTCCATCACAAATAACCCAGTGAAACATTCCAAAACTAAACATATAGAAATTCGCCATCATTTCATCCGTGATTGTGCTGAAAAGCATTTAATTGAACTTGTAAAAGTTCACACGGATGACAATCTTGCTGACCTTTTCACAAAGGCATTTGATCGATCCCGTTTTTGAGCATCTTGTCAACTTGATAGGAATGTTCAATCCTGAGTGAAAATTAATTTTTCTTAAATCAATTCAATTCATGGAAGTTAAATTTTATTTCTTTTAAATTTTCTGTATAGTTCTTTTAGTTTTTAAAATATTTTACAAAATAAAAAAAACAAAATAGAAAATGGAGAAAATTTCAAAGTTAACTTGAGAAAAGAGGAAATGATAGTACATCAGAAATGATCTAAACGTCAAAGACTGCTCATATGGGAAATGATTGCGTCATGCTTACTTAATTGTTTAAATTATTATGTTTTTAATCTGCTTATTTTCAAGTAATTTAAATTGTCAGTAGGCTGTATGCGTCTTTAAATCACTAGTAGTGTGGAAACTAAAGTCTAAATTACAACTGTGATTTGAACCCATGTTTGCTAGTGTGTGTGCGTAAAAGAATAGAAAAGATCATTATCAGATAAAGGATGTTAGATTTTGGCAATAATTTTCTTTTGAGATCAGTTTTGGGTTATGTCGTTAGCACAATTAATGCGATTCATCTCACTGCCCATACTCACAAGTATGCAAGGAGAGATTGAATCAAGACATGTCTCTACATTAACCGTTGAGAATTTATTCACCCTTGAATCACTCCTGATTCATTGAAATCAAATCCAGATAAAAGTTGGATTTCCTTACCTTATTCAAACACCATACTCATTATCCTGAATCATCATACCAATATTCAATGAAGAAAATCAAATGAAACCAAGACATATGAATCACTCGATTCTGAATCTTATGATTCTTGATAATCCTTATGGATTCTGCTTGATTTTTCCTATGCTAATTGATGTAGCTTCATTCTAAAAATTTAGAAAATCATTGGGAAAATCTTAGATGCCTTGAGATAGTGCAATTTACATTATTGTAGCATATCAGTGGGGTTCGCGTTGTATATCTTATAATTAATACCTTAATACACAAGAACGTGATACAAAGATGATTATAGTTTCAAATCTTATAATATTATCAACTTGAATTACTTGTTTATGTGCTTATTACGTACGAATAAATAGTAATCCATGACATGATCCCATGTTCTTTGATGTTTATATTGTATCGTTTTTGCTATAAGTTAGACTGATATGATTATCTGCTCTTTTCTTTAATCAAAAAATAAAAAAAATTTGTGTGAATACTTGTATATTTCTATGAGAAAAGATCAAAAAAAGATTTTAAGTTTATGTATAGTTCAATTTTATTCAGAAGCCAAAAATATTTGTGTTTAACCATCCTGAATTGTATTTGAATCCTCATGATTGAATACTTTTATCTTGTTCGTTATTTGATTTGAAAGTCTTCATAAATTTGAGTTGAAAGTTTGCGCACTTAAGGGTTTGTGCGTACTTGTAAGTGTGCATGAAGTAAGCCCTGCGTACTTATCAAGTACGCAAGAGTTAAGCCTTGCGCACTTGTAAGTACGCAAGAGTTAAAGCGTGCGCACTTGCTAAGTACGCACGGCCTTTTTGCGTGGGGTATATAAACTGGACTTAGAAAAATTTCAGAGTTTCATCACTTTCAAACCGGTTCAAATTCCCTCAGAATTTTACTCAAAAAATTAAAGTGTTCCTAAACCGATTTTTCGTCCCGTTGTTAGTTTCATCTTCATATAACAACAAATTGGTGAGAATCTAGGCTAAATCCATCCACGAAATCGTGACTTTCGACCGATTCAATGACTTAGAAAATCTAGGTTTATTCCGTGATTTTTTGGGCAGAATTTGGGTTGTTTGGGTAAATCTTTATCACTAAAACCTGATTAGATACTATAATCGACCCGTAATTTGTCTGTATAGCTCTTGATTTTGTCCTTGACCTTGAATTTGAACCGACAGTGGTTTCGGTAGTCTTTTAGGTCAAAATTGGTCAAGTATAGCAAGTATTTGGTGTTGTTGCTGGTCCCATAGGCTAGAATCATCGATTCCGACCTTGTGGTGACCCAATACAAACCGATTTTTGAACATCAATTAAATTTTCAAATTTCTGGGATTTTCACCAAGTGTAGTTCTTGCGCACTTAGCAAGTACGCAAGAAGCAATTCATGCGTACTTGCTAAATACGCAAGAGGAAATTCCTGCGTACTTGCTAAGTAAGCAGGACCAACACTTGGGAAAATTTTCTAAGTCTGAAATTTCAGTTCAAAGAGTAACTGCTATACTAAGTCATTTTTATTCATTTCCAATGATACTTTTTGTTCTGATTATGTTTTCTGTGTGTTTTTGCAGATCATGGCTCGGGCGTTTACTAACAAATTCAATCTGTTAGCTAACACTGAACCAGAATGGAACTGCAGTATAGAGAAATAGTTGATTTCTTGAACCGTTCAAGAATCAGCTACGCTATTTCTGCTGACCTGATCGTATCAAGACCCTATCTGGAGCAGTTTTGGGAGACTGCGGAGCATGATTGCACGGTAACCCCCAACGTTATAAGGGCTACCGTTGTTGGTCATGCTATCGCCTTTTCTGAAGATTCTATTAGAAGGGTCCTGTAAAACAGAGATCTCTCGACCGACCCGACAGCCTATCTTGACTACTTTGTGGACGGCTGTTGGAGGCAAAGAATGGGATATGTCGGTGCGAGAGACTATGCTTCATATAATAAGATGTGGGTGCTAGACCAATGGAGATACTTCGCCCATGTCATGATCAAGTGCATCTCCTCAAGGAAAGCTGGAAAGGATGCCATGGGTCATGACCTTGCAGCAGCCATGGTTGGCATATCTCTTAATAAGGGCTACAACTTCTCCCGCTACATATTCAAAGCCATCAATGACCAGATCAAACCGGCGGAGAGGTTTAGGTTCTTATTATACCCTAGGTTTGTGCAACTTTTGATTAACGACGCGTTGCCAAAACTACCTCCTATAGGTGAGAGACTGCAAGTGAAGAGGGTGGACAAAAGAGTGTTCACACAATTCTTAAAGCCAGGCAGTGTAGAACCTACCCCTGTGCATACAGAACTCTTTGGCCACCTCATAAATGAAGCATATGTGGCACCAGGTGACTGGAGATGGTATAGTCATGATTCGGAGCCTGAATTGAGTGAACACTCCGATGAACAACAGCAACAACAACAGGAGGAAGTGGAAAGTGAAGATGGATCGTCTGATAATGGAGACGAAGAAGGAGGAAATGATGGTGCTGAGGGATCCGACTCGGAAGAGACAGAGTCAGATTCTTCTGATTCCGATGATGCGCCATCGCAGGTACACCCAAGGAGAACGACAAAGGTAACCCTACCTGAGTCATCCTCCAAGAGAAAGCGACAGTCTTCTAGCAACGAATATGAGCCAAACTCTGACTCTGACGCTGCTATACAGAGACAAAGACGAGAAATCATTCATAAAAACAGGGGCGATAGGCAACAGCTTTCTATCCCCAGTGAGGTGGAGGCTCAGCAGCAAGTACAAGTTTCAGCTGCTAGTCCTGATTCAGCCTCCACCCCACCTTCACAGCAACTATACCGTAGGAGGAGGAGGCCACATGTGCAACTTGATGTGGCAGTCACTTCAGTCATAGAGGAGGTTCCTGTGATAGTGACCCTCCCTACCACATCTGCTCAGGTGGCGGTGACTACTCCAATTCTCACGGAGTCAGTCACCATCACCCCTACCATAACTCCTACAACCCTCATCACATCCTCAATCCCAACAACCACCATTGATCCTCTAAGTCAACCCTTCAATTATGGAGATTTCACACAAAAGTTTGACTTCGATACCATCTTCTCCTCCCCTATTCACAATGTCGAGGCGTCATCATCCAGACATCCTGATCTGAATGCTGCAAGGATAGATGTTCTGGAAACCCAAGTTGCTGGATTATTGGAAACTATTCGGAAATCAAAGGAGGAGTCTGACGCTCAACAAGCACATATTAATTCATTGGTAGACGAAGTTAGAATCCTATGTAGCCAGAGAACGGGGACTGATGAAAGACTGAAGAACGTCATGGCCCAGAACGAGCTCCTAATCAAGACAAATGAAATGATTCTGGATCACATGTCATTCTTGGAGCTGAGGTTTGATGTACAGAGGAAAGAGCATGAAGTGATGGTCAAACTAATTGTCGAACTGACCAAGAAGCTTGATGCTCAAGGGGAGAAAGACAAAGAGAAGGAGAAAGAGAAAGAAAAGACACCCACTGGTGATGAACCTTGTCATCATATCGACTTGACTAAGGATGACGACAAAGACAATGATCTCGAAGCCAGTCCTAGTGGAGGTGAGCACCAAGCTTTAGCAATTGTGCCCATCTCTGCTATTCCAATGGCTCAGGGGGAGTCTACTCATCAATTAGGTGGTGATACATCTGGTGGTGGTGGTGAGAAAGGAAAGTCAGCGGCTGACGTGCTTAAGGACTTATCTGATGATGAGATCCTATACCTAGAGCCTGACTATTCCAAGGAAGCACAGATTGATGCTCTCTTTAATCTAGAAGAAGGAGAGATAATGAGGGTAATGATGAGGATGTTGTAATTTAAATTCCCAAGGGTGACGGGGAAGGAGAGTACGAGTTAGAATATGGAGAGATCTTTGAATTTCCATCCTTCGAAGCTCAGCTCGACACAGGTTCAGTCGAGCATGCTAGTAATGTGGAAGCCTCGACTGAAGCCTCCCCAGTTGACCCTACACCTGTGGACCCAGAGGCACAGAAAGAAAAAGAAATGCCTTCTACTTCATCAAAGGGTCCATCTCCTGTGTGGGAAAAGACGTCTATAATAGACAAAAAAGGAGCAACAGGGATGATCTTAGCTGTAAGGTTTGAGGAGGATAAGCAGCTGTTCGCAATCAAAAGATCTGGCGGGGTTCAATACTGGAAACCCACCAGTGAAGCGTTCAGCTCCTTACCCAAATATGACCTTGTGAACCTAGCAAAATGAGAGTTGTTGGGTCATTCTAATCACGCAGTGGCGATGGGTTTGTGGGTGGTTCTGCAGCGAAAAGCAAGATCTGGGAATTTCGAGATGTTAAAGCCTCAGGTGCCCAAGAGAGTCAAGGATAAGAAGGCAAGACATCCTGTGACTAATAAATTCATAAAGAAACTGGTATACAAGCCAGTTCTATGTGAAACTAAGATTCCCCTGAGCAAGTTATCTCAAGATATTCTTGGTGACATGTGGTACTGGTACGTAGATCCAAAGACGGACGAGGCTGTGATTATGGGGAAGGTACGCTCAGAGATTGGGAACATAGTGCCAAAGGAACTGATCAGAATATTTGATGAAGTCTGCTTCTATAAAAGATCTGGAGGTACTAGCAGAACGGTATAGTATGCACACGGATGAATGGACAAAGCTCCTTGCTTCTAAATATGACAAGGTGATTAAGTTCTGACTTGAATACAAGAAGAAGATGGAAGCTAAAGATCAAGTGCTGTGAAGACCGAAGATGTGAAGACTGAAGACTGAAGGTTATCCAGAGCTGTTGTCAAGGGGGAGTTTGTTGAAGCACTTTCCTATGACAAACACTCTGGATAGATAGAGTCTTAGTTTGTACTGTAATGTTTGTAATTATCTTTGTATGTAAGAGTCTTTATGTATTAGTTTATCGAGTTGTATTTACTTTTACATATTGAATGTTGCATAATTCTCTAAGTGTTTTGCGCACTTGTAAGTGCGCAGGAGAAAGCACCTACGTACTTAGCAAGTACGCAAGAATACCTTTGCGTACTTGTTAAGTACGCAAGAGCATTTTTCCCTGCGCACTTGCTAAGTGCGCAGGCATCAGGTCAGGTATAAATAGGAATGGTTGACAGAAGTTAAGTACGCAGTCACAGTAGCAAATACGCAAATTGTAATCTCAGTACTTCTCTCTGTAACCTTCAAGTGTTTATAATAGAAATAACGTTAAAGTGATTCTCTTGTTGGTTTACTTTGTGTAGTGAGACTCTCGGCCTAGTCACGGGTATTCCGCACCCGGTCCGACTAGTAGACCCACTTGCATGTGACGATCCGCCACACCTGAGGGACCTACAAGTGGTATCAGAGCATTGCTCCTGATTTCGAGTGTTGTGAGTGAGTTTGGAGAGTTTCTACCGATTTTTTAGAAGCAAAAAGAGGTATTTTTGTTGATTTTTGTGATAAAATAGGGGTAGCTCTTGAGCACTATTTTAGAAGCAAAAATACTCAAAAACTGATTTTTGTTGTGTATTTGAGTGATTTGAGCATCAAGGGTTGGTTAGAAACAAGTTTCTGACCCTTTGGTTCATTTGTATTGTTCATCAGGCCAATTTTTACCATCTCCAGTGATTTTCCAGTGACCGGAATAGTTTGGTGAGAGTTGCTGAAAAGGTGTTGTGCGTACTTACCATTTCTGGCAAAAAGTACAGTTCTGTTGCGCACTTACTAAATACGCAAGACTAATCTCCTGCGTACTTACAAGTGTGCAAGACTGATCTTGTGCGAACTTAAGTTATATCCTGCATACTTATCATTTACTCTTGCGTACTTATCAAGTACGCAAGAGCAAATCTTAAATACGCAAGACCATTTCTCAAGTGCGCAAGGCCAATATCAAGTGCGCAACAGTGTCTGATTTTTCTGAAATTTGACTAAGTGTTCACTATGTCGAATCTTCAGAATCTTGGAATCCTTTTAAACTATGATAATGAGATCGGTACACCACAGAAACCGCCAAAGTTGCTGAACGTAAACGATTATTCTAATTGGAAGGCACGTTTTGAGCACTACATTTCTTATACCGAGTCATCGTTATGGATACCAATCCTTAAGGGATATAAGCATCCCACACACATCTATCTTGATGAAACCATGCCCAAACATATCTCTAAACTTTCTGACGAAGAAAAGAAAGCTTATGATCGAGAAAAGAAGGCTCTTGGTTCAATCACTATGGCATTAACTCGGGATTTGTTCCATAGTTTCTGAGGTTATGACAATTCTAAGGATCTTTGAAAAGCTTTACAGAAAAGATTTGAAGGAAATAGTGATATCAAGAAGAGTAAGCGGGATCTACTCCGGAAGCAGTATGAATGCTTCAGATTTTTAAAGAACGAATCTTTAGATGAACTCATCTCTAGATTCTATCATCTACAGACTGAGTCGAAGGCTGTGAAGACCGAAGATGTGAAGACTGAAGACTGAAGATTATCCAGAGCATTTGTCAAGGGGGAGTTTGTTGAAGCACTTTCCTGTGACAAACACTCTGGATAGATAGAGTCTTAGTTTGTACTGTAATGTTTGTAATTGTCTTTGTATGTAAGAGTCTTTATGTGTTAGTTTATCGAGTTGTATTTACTTTTACATATTGAATGTTGCATAATTCTCTAAGTGTTTTGCGCACTTGTAAGTGTGCAGGAGAAAGCTCCTGCGTACTTAGCAAGTATGCAAGAATACCTTTGCGTACTTGTTAAGTACGCAAGAGCATTTTTCCCTGCGCACTTGCTAAGTGCGCAGGCATCAGGTAATGTATAAATAGGAATGGTTGACATTAGATAAGTACGAAGTCACAGTAGCAAATACGCAAATTGTAATCTCAGTACTTCTCTATGTAACCTTCAAGTGTTTATAATAGAAAGAACGTTTAAAGTGATTCTCTTGTTGGTTTACTTTGTTTTAGTAAGACTCTCCGCCTAGTCACGAGTATTCCGCACCCGGTCCGACTAGTAGACCCACTTGCATGTGACGATCCGACACACCCGAGGGACCTACACATGCTAAGGATTTTATAGGCATATTCATTTGATCTACGGTTGTTATTTCATTAGGCTCCTTGGGTTTCATTTAGTCAATTTTGCATTTCTTGAAAAACTTGTCAAACCTTTATAAGTTTATTACTGCTTACGGTTTTCTGATTTGATCCATAGTGCCATTGGAAGTTTTGTTTTATTTTGATTTTTGCTTGAGGACAAGAAATGTTCAAGTGTGGGGTTGTTTTATGTGTTAGAATTTACACATCTTTTTGGCACAAAACTTCGCTCATTTCACGATCAATTCTTGGTTATTTTCAATGTTTAGACACTTATTTGCTTCATTTCTAGTTTTGTAGGTTTTTGTGAAGCTAAGTGAACAAACAAGAGAATTCTAGGAATAAAATTTGAAATTTTAGGGTTTCTGAGTGGAGGCATGGTCGTGCCCCTATCTGGCATGGTCGTGCCAGTCTTCCAAACCCTAGGCACGGTCGCGCCACGCATCTTGCACGACCGCGCCAAGCCATTTCCATGAGCACAACCTTGCTCCAACGCCTCGCGGCCGCATGTATCCCCGTGAGTCTGATCCATGACAACAGAGTCGTACTTCCTCATTCATTGGGACCCAATAGAAGCTCCAGATCGGTCAACCCTTTACACCACAACCATGTTTGGCACGGTCTCACCCACGTGACAGGCACAGTCGTGCCTTCTCTCCTGGCGCGTTCGTGCCTTCCCATTTCTATAAATACAGGAGTCATTCTCTCATTCAGATATTCAGCAACCATAGCAAAAACCTATTGTTCTAGCCACTTTTCAAGCATCTTAGAGGGATTACAACATCAAGAGGATCACCATACATCAACAACAACATCTAGGCTTGTAGGAGTAGTTTGATTCTTGTTTTCGTAGCATGTTTCTTACTATTTTTCCCTGCTTATTTGTCATTCTTGTACTCATGATGAGCTAAAACTCTTGTTCACTTTGGTTTAGATGATGTTTAGAATCATTTTACAACATTCATGGATTATTGGCAATCGTTATGTTAATGTTATGACAATTGTATGATTATTCTTTAATGAAATTATGTATTCAAGTATTTAAAGTTGTTTTCAAGACTAGTATTTGTGTATGCCATATTATGTTGGAAAACTTATGGTTTATGTTTGTATTCATGGATTAGTGTATGTTTGTATGCCAGTTTATGGCATTTAACCAGGAATGGTGAATGAAGTCTTGTTTATGACTTATGATTCTTGTATGTGTATCCGTATGCTTGTGTTTGGAAAGACAAAGTGTTTGTTATGGTGTTTCATGCTTAGTTTATGTTTATCTAGGATTTGTTGACACATTCTCCTAATTTATATGAACTTTGTATGAACATTTTATGTACATTGTATGAACATTGTATGTACATTGTATGAACACTGTATGTTGAAGAAGTGCATGTGATTGTCTAATTAAATCAACTTGAGGTGGGTAGTGTGTTTTTCATATTATCTTTCCAACTAGTTGTTGGATTGGTGTACCTTAATCGGAAGCTAGTTCAATCTTTATAAACGTTGACATGATTACAACACCTGAGCTTTATTGCATGATTTAAGGTGGTTAGTTTGTGTCATTTATTCTAGCTTTCCGAATGGTCATTTGATTAAATGTCTTTGGCGAGAATTTGGTCAATCTATGTGTCGTGCATTTGCCATGTTTCTGTGAGTGTATTGAATGTATTCTAGATGGATTCGACGCCGAAGTGATCTTTTCTCCTTTATTGTTTGACTTTTGATTTTAGTTTAGTTTTATATATTTGCATGTTAGTTAATTAAAACAAACACTTCAAATATCTTTTTATCATCACTTGATTGAATCTTAGTTCTGGTCTATTTTTGCATTCCACCGTATCCACGGATTGATATCCGGTTCTTACCTTTACTATATTGCTATCTGACGGGTACACTTGCCCGATGTGTGTTTGATTAGTCTTTGGTGAAAACCTTTTTTTTTAACTCAAATTGTGTGAAAAGTACTTATAAATGTGTGTATATATATAAATATATATATATATAGTTGATGTAGTGCAAAGCACACATCTTTATTCCTTTGTATTCGTGCATTTTTAGATAGTTTTGTGTACGTTTTTACTTGTTTTTGTTTTGTTTTGAGTCCATGTCATGTTTACAGGAGCTCGTGTGGATTACAAGTCAATATCATGAAGAAACCGAGCAGGAGAAGAAGCCCAGAGGAAGTAATGAAAAAAGTTGGAATTTTACTCCTTTGCGGTACGTGAAGGAGGGAGCACATTTTCTCGCGGTACACGGAAAGTCAGAATCCGGGCCTGACTAAATTGTTCCTTGCGGTACGCGAAGAACCTAGCCCAGTCTCTCGCGATACGCGAGAGACCCGTAATTCCGCAAATAGTTTTTGAAATTAAATAGAATTTGAACGTCCATTCTTAAGAGTGTTCGATCCGTCAGCCGTCAGAGAGGTTCTCTTGGGCGATTTTAAGGAGAAAGAAGGCAAGAGAAGTCAAAGTTTGAAGCTTTTGATCCCGGGTTTGTTAGATTTAACGTATCCGGCTTTAAATTCTTGATCTTTGATCTTTGATTGTTTTGTTGAAACCACCTGTTATGCTTTTACTTCTATTTTGTTGGTTTTAAGTATGATTCTTGGCTAGGTTTATTATGAATACTTGTTAAAGTTACGTGGTTTTTGGTTATTAATGTTGGATTAATGATTTTGTAACGAATCTTGGTTTGATTATTATGATGATTATGCATGTTTAATTCTGGTTTTGTGTTGATTATCACTTCGCATGTTATCTTGTTGAATGTCTTTCAGTTATAGATGCATGTTTAGGTTACTTGCTCATTGTTTGTGACCGTGGTGGTATTGCTAGACGTAGTGATCTATAGGAGAGTTAGTTGATCTTTTACTAGATTGCGCGTTCATCTTATCTAAATACCCGAAAAGTGCGAGATAATCGGTTAGTCTTCGCCATTAGGATTCCAAGTGTCGACTTTCTGAGAGGAATTTGCCTTAGGTTCTTAGTGATTGTTGTATCCCGTGTCATAGCTGTTAATCCAAGATTACCCTGTGCATTCCCCGAATGTATTGTGGACAGTGAGACTGAAAGGTAATATGTCTTCTGGTGAGTTTAGTACATCTTTAGGTTTCTTAGTTGGTGATACCCTGAGAGTGATTAGGGATCCACTTGGTAGTCTAGAGCTGTTATCCATAGAAACCCAGATCCATCATAGTTTCCATAACCGATAGAAGTTGTGCTCTGCAAGTAGGACTCCGACCTAGGTGGTATTCTTCTCATCTCTGATATTTCCCCCAAGTTCCTGTCTTGATAGTTAGAGTCGATCTTTAGTTCTGCATTATTAGTTTAATCAGTAGTGTAGAAACCCCCAAACCAAATCATTATAAGTCTGAGTCAGAGTCTCATTTAGCTATAGCATTGTCTCTAGGGTTCGATAATCCGGTTTACCATTAAGCTGTGCTACACTTGATAGGTACACTTGCCTGTCATTGCGGTTTAGTTCAAAGGTACTCCATTTATTACTTAGGAGTCTTATTAGGTTTTGATTCATTAGTTTTATAGACCGTCTGGGCGACATCAAGTTTTTGGCGCCTTTACCGGGGACCCTTGGCAATAGCAATATTAGCTTTGACTAGTTCTTTGTTTGATTTTCGGTTTATTTTTCCTTCTTTTGTTTTGAGTCTTCTTTGTGTGCTTGTCTTACTTGCTATCTGCGTGTCTAATTTAGGATCAAGTCTTTCTGTGTTTTGAGTCTTTATTTGTTTAATTTGTTTCCTGTCAGTTTATGCACCACACTCGTTCACAGGGATCACCACCGTATTTAGCTTTTCTAGAGCCCGAACGAGAGCTTCACGAGCGCACCCGTGACTTTCGGGAGCGTTTGAAAGAGTTGTGTAAAAACCAGGTACGTTCTACTAGCCTGGTTCCGTTTCCTAAAATGGGCCACGCTGACACACCAGCGAGACGTATCGTACACCAGAGAGCCAGTGATGGGGTCACTGGGATTACTTGGGCGAGATCTTCGATCACACTATCACACCCCCAAATTCCACTAACATATTTTTACCGTTTGGGAGGTGACACACCAGGATCTCAGTCATTAGTTACATCAAACGGCACTATATGGGACTTGAAATGTCATAACATAAAAGTTCAGAGTTAGTGCGGAAGCGTTTAAACAAAAGTAAATGTGCAAAACAACGCGCCAAAGTTTAGCTTAATAAAGGCAAGTGAATTGTTTAAAATGTTAGAAATGAATGACATGACAGTAGGACTCCATGCATGTCCTAAGTGTGCAATCTGTGCCAGTGCGACCTGAGAAACATGTAAGAAAAAGTGTCAACACGAGGTTGGTGAGTTCACGGGTTTGTAAGTAAATAAACTGTTTGTGTGTTTGTAGGATCCACATACGTAAGTCACACCTATTGCTAGCTAGACAATGTACAAGTTACTCTAAGCGCTCGCAACCGAAGATGACTGTTTGTTTGTTTGTTTGCCTCCAGCCAGGTCTATCAACTCTGACTAATATGTTTAGGCCAATCTACACCCGTTCAACCTCCAATCGTGCTAGCGCAACTAGCCCGGGTGGGGTTTGTCAAACCCAGTAGTACTACTCAAATTACCTCGCTAAGTCCATATTAACGGTTTGATGTGAGGACTTTCATGATAGTGTTTACGCTTAAGTACACAAGTGGTAATGAAATACTATGTGATCCATGTCCGTTTGTGTGTATGTTTCTCCCCGGCGGGAAGACAAGTAGCGGATGTCTGTTCGTGTGCATGTTTCTCCCAAACGGGAAAACAAATAAAATGATGCTCGTTTTTATGCATGTTTCTCCCCAACATGAAAACAAGTAAGATGATGCTTGTGTATATGCATGTTTCTCCTCCAACGGGAAAACAAGTAAAATACTGTTTGTTTGTATGCATGTTTCTCCCCAACGGGATAACATGTAAAATGATGTTTGTTTATATGTATGTTTCTCCCCCAATAGGAAAACAAGTAAAAAGGGGCCGTGAAACTCACCTGAGTTGTGTACGAGTAGTAGATAGCACCACACAAGGATGCAAGTAGGAAACACAAGAGTTTGTCTGTGAACTGCTTACGTATGCCCTAAAATTATAAGCATAATAGTTAGGGATACAATGGGGTTTTGTGACGATGACACGGAAGTTTGAACGTCTTAAAATATTCGTAGGATCAACGAGTAGACGAACGTGTCCACGGGATTAGAGATTTCTTAATATAATAAATATTATGATAAATACGTTTCATGTCGAACGAATAATAATTTAAAAGTACACGTTCTTGTGTGTTTGTACCATTTAAAAGTGGTCTAAGAAAATAATATAATTTAATATATTATTTTAAGTTCGTAGAATTAAATAATTAATAATTCTCATGGCAAAAATAATAAATATATTATTTTTAATCGAGAGTAAAAAACATGGGTAAATAATATAAGTATAATTATATTATTTAAGAATTTGAAATATTCCAATAAGTTTATAAACGTGGTGCAAATAATATATATAAATATATTATTAAAATTTGAGTCAAGGGTTAAAAATAATAGTAATATATCATTTTATTCGAGATTAACAAACAGGGATAAATAATATAAACCATTATATTATTTATAACTTTCAATCGTTTCATAAGATTTATAAACGTGGCAAAAATAATATAAAAATATATTATCTTTAATTGAGTTACAAGGTTGAAAATAATATTAGCATATTATTTTAAAAATGGAATTAATTGAAGAAAAATGAGTTAAAAATCAATCCCGAGCCTACGGTGATTTCCGAGGTTAAAATATGTTTATATGTCATTATAATAATATTAGAAATAATTTTTATTAATTAAATATAAAAGAAAAGTCCCCAAAAAAATGCAGGATACCGGTTTCGAACCCGAGTCTTCTGCTTAAGGGTCAAGGGTGTTAACCAAGTCCGCCCGCTAGGGTATCGCATACAAACCCGGGGTGGCTTGGTTTTATCATAGAACTTCAGTGGATTACCCTTCCAAACCCACGCACGGTTGAATCCCAAGCCAAACCCCACGATTTCGATATCGATTAGCAACAACAGGTTAGGGGTTTTGATTATCCGCCAAAGGCGAACCTGTGGTGAAGGTTAATTGCAAAACCAGTTAGATTCGGATCGTTTAATCGAATATTGAAAAGCCGTAACCCTAGATTAGAAACTTAGATTCGAATTGAGAAATTTATATGATAAAACATGTTGAAATCATAGGGCTTTTACAGATTAAGGCCTTGCGAATCTTTCTGTGTGGTTTAATATCATTTATGTCTAGTCTAAGATCAAAAGCCCCAAAACTAGTTATGAACAACCCTAATTTACGGATCATGAACAATTCGATGATATAAACTCCAGTTAGCATAGGGCTTTTATCAAGTAGATGTTTACGAGTCTAGATATGTGGATTAATTGTATTTAAACAGGTTCAGTGGTGGGTTTCGATTAAACTAAGCTCGCATGAACCCTAGAATCGGGTTCATGATCAATTCGACGATCCCAGCCCTTAAAAGGTTAGGGCTTTTATTCTACAGATGAAAAAGAAGGTGTGTAGAGTTTCAATTACCAAATTGTATGACGGATCGATGAAGTACACCTAGAACATGTTCCGACCTCGTTGGTTTGATCTTCGGCGAGCTTGATCGTCTCTCCGTTGACACAGAAATGCGCAAGAGTCTCAGAGTGATTTGTTTGATGTGCAGGTAGTTCTGTTGCGAGATTAACAAATGAATCCCTCAATTTGATGGATACTTCTTGTTGGTCGACAGTTTCGACATTACTACCCATAATTGGGTTTGATTACGAATAATTGTCGTGTTTAATGGTTCATTAGTGGTCATTAATGATTGTTAATGTGTTTTGCAGTTATGATTTCAAACGGGTTCGAGTTAACCGCGAGAACTTGGATCAAGAATGCTTTGGTTGACTTTCTAAAGTCAACAGAATCAAAAATAGCTAAATTACAGATGTAGTCCTTGTGGTTTCATGTATTGAAGTTTGGAACTTGGTAGAAAGAGTCCCTAGGGTTTGAGTTTGGATCAAGAACATGTTAGTTTGACTTTTAAAAGTCAATAGAACAAGAATATTTCTATTTTGACTTAATAGATTTTAGGTTAATTCCACAACTAGTCCTTGAGGTTTGAGTTTGAGAATTGACATTTCTAGTCCCTGGAGTTAGAGTTAGGGTTAGTTAGGTTAACATTTGACTGGATTTAGCTAACAAAGTTAACTAGAAAAGTCCGGATTGTCACATCATCCCCTACTTGAAAGAATTTTCATCCCGAAAATTAAAATAATAAAAAAAAATTTGTGGTGTCACATCATCCCATAGTTAAAAGAATTTTCGTCCCGAAAATTAGAATAGTACCTTAAGAGTTTGACGTGGATTGCTTGAACAGATGAGGATACTTGTACATCATCTGATCCTCGCGCTCCCAAGTGAATTTCGGTCCGCGTTTCGAGTTCTAACGAACTCTGACAATATGGATTTTACTACGTTTGAGCGTTTTGACTTCCCTATCCATGATTTCTACTGGATCCTTCGACAAAACGCAATTGTTCATTGATGTGTAGTTCCTTAAGTGGAACAGCAAGTGTCTCATCTGCTAGACATTTCTTCAAGTTCGAGACATGAAAGACATCATGTACACCACTAAGTCCTTCAGGTAGGTCCAGATGATACGCTACTTGTAGGTCCCAGCGGGTCTACAGATCGAACATAACTCGTATACACACAACGTAGACTCGTTGTGAGGATCCTAATGAGTAAACGCATAACGAACTATTAAGATCACACAAAGCAAGATTCTCAGAAAGCTTTTTGTATTACTTCAATCAAAGTGCTTACAAGTACACATTCAAAGACTGTTAATAAAAACATACAAGTAAACACTATTTATAGACACCAAACTGCCACAGGCGAACTTATTAATTTCGCCACTCACATGGCATAGGCGAACTTATTAAGTTCGCCTGTTACATAACTTAATTAAAAAGACATTACAATGACAAAAACATACAAAGACCTATTCAAAGCTATATGTCACTTAAAATATACCAACAGACTCCCCCCTTGACATTAGCTTGGTCTTGTATTCTTCACTAGTTCTTCTGACTCTCCAAAAATTTACTTCCAGCATAAAGTTCTTGATTAATACATAGCTGTAACACCCTCTTGTATTGCATGGCTTGTTCTCTCCATTCTCCTGTATACATGATCTCTTTTCTTTTTAAAGTTTTCTAATCTTTCTTTGAAAATTTTATCAAGGTCAGAGCATCATAGAATCTGTATATATCCTTCCCATCTTCAACCTGTAAAAATAAAATGCAATCCTGTTAGTTATGATTTCATGGAAGATAGAAAGAAAATCTTTTTGGAATTTTAATTTTGAATAAACTGTACAAGAATAAAATTTTTTTTTGATTTTTCAAACTTTATGCTAAAACACATTTAATTTTTTATTTTTTTTTGTGTTTTTCAATATGAAATAACATAAGTAAAAACAAACAAAAATCTTTTTGGATTTTATCTGTACATACTGAAACACATGTTTTTGGTCGAACAGTATGAGCAAGAAGATCATATCAGTATCTTTGATGAATCACACACACATTCTGGATATAAATCCCTAGCAGATCTAAGGTGACCTATGGCATTCTGTGTATATACAGATCTCAGTTCAGCAAACAAGCATGCAACTTTGTGCAACATACCGTGATATCTCAGCAATGAAATTCTCAGGACCAATACAATTTTATCATTCACAAAATATCAAACTTTTGAAAATCATGAAATGATACGAGATAAACTTCAAAGTAAACAGGATCATATCATGACATGCCAACTTATTCTTACCGAATTTGAAATATACTACATGTAAATTCAAGTTGTTAGCATTATAAGATTTGAAACTAAAAAAGTTTTTATCCCACGTTCTTGTGAGTTAGTACCATTTATATGAAAACAACGTGTACCCCACAAGTATGCCAACAGAAATGTAAATTGCACTATCTTCAAGACATATGAGTCTTATGCAAAGATTAAATCACTCTCTAGGATGAAACTATCTCAATTAGCATAGGAAAAGAAGCAGATCCTGAAGGATATAAGGAATCAGAATGATTTAGAATCGAATGATTCATATTTCTTGGTTTGGATGAAGTATCAAGATTCATATCGATAGAAAGATTTTACCGATAGAATTCTTCAACATAAGAATGATCAAGTAATCGGTTGATTCAATGAAACAGGGTAGCGTGATCCAACTATTACCTAGATATATTCAATGGAATCAAGATAAATGATCCAAAGGCTAGCATATGTTCTAACAAATGTCGTCAGAAACATATCTTAGTCTAACTTCACATTGCATGTTTTTTGGGGCATGGGCAGTGAAGTGAACCGAATAATTGTGCTAATCAATATAGTCCGATATTGGTCTCATGAAGTTCTTAAAGCCTCATATTCTATATCTGATAATGATCTTTTAACACACACACCCGGCATACCATGGGTTCAAATCACAGTTGTGACATAGATCATTATGTTTTCACGCTACTAATGGTCTAAAAATGTTTATAGCCTACTGATAATTCAAATTACATGAAATATATACAAATTAATAAATTAAAATGTCAGGCAGTCATGAAACAATCATTTCCTGTTCGTGCAAACTGAGAATCTTAGATCAAATCATATGAGCATAATCATAAGTACAGAAACAAGGTAGTCAGTCTATGATCATGTGTGTATAATCACCTACTAATGTACTATCATTTCTTCTCTACCATCAAACATTGTCAATTTTTCAACTTTTTTCTTTTAAATTTGTTTGGATTTTCATAAAGCAAGCCGACTAACAAACTTAAAAACAAGAAAATAATTTTTTTTTTAAATGAAAACAAAAATTTCCATGAAAATCATTTTGAAACCCCTTTTCAAGCAAGATTAAACATTCCAATCATTTTAGTAAGAAATTCAAACCCTGACCGATCGAATGCTTTAGTAAACAGATCTGCAAAATTGTTGCCTGTGTGGACTTTCACCAACTCAATGAGTCTCTTTTCTACACAATCTCGAATAAAATGATGTCGAATTTCAATGTGCTTTGTCTTCGAGTGCTTTACTGGATTATTTATGATCGACATCGTTGCGGTATTGTCTATCATCATCGGTGTCTCTGTGAAGTTCAGACCATAATCCCGAAGTTGTTGGATCCACAAGATTTGGGAACAACAGCTAGCAGTTGCAATATATTCAGCTTCACAAGTAGAAATAGCAACAGAAGTTTGCTTTTTGCACTTCCATGACACTAATCTGTTTCCAAGAAACTCACATCCACCAGATGTTGATTTCCGATCTAAACTGCAACCTTCATAATATGAATCTGTAAACGCTTTAAAATCAAAATTATAGTTATTAGGATACCATAACCCTAACTTCGGTTTAGCCTTCAGATATCGAAAATTTCTTTTTACAGCAATCAGATGAGATTCCTTCGGTTTAGATTGTAACCTCAAGCACAAATAAACATAAAACATAATATCAGGTCTAGACACAGTCAGAACCAAGTTTGAGTCAGAACCAAGTTTGTGGTTAACAGGGATTGGAGTACTAAAAGCTGATGCATCTGTAATCTCAAACTTTTTCAAAATATCTGACACATATTTGGTTTGATGAATGTAAAACCCATCCTCCATCTGATCCACTTGAAGACCTTGGAAAAATGATAATTCTCCCATACTACTCATTTCAAACTTCAGCTTTATAAACCTCTCAAAATCTTTGCACATTTCAACATTTGTCGACCCGAAAATTATGTCATCAACATACACCTAAACTGGTAAGATATCTCCCCCTGCTTTCCTTATGAAAAGAGTTGAATCAATCTGACCACGTTCAAATCCATTTTCTAGCAAATGCACTGATAAAGTTTCATACCAAGAACGAGGAGCCTGATGAAGGCTATATAACGCCTTATCAAGTTTGAAAACTCTATCTGGAAACTTTGGATATTCAAAACCAGGCGGCTGTTTAACATAAACCTCTTCCTTAACCTTTCCAAAAAGGAAAGCACTTTTCACGTCAAGCTGAAAAACTTTAAATCCTTTGAAAGATGCCAAGGCAAGAAATAAATGTATAGCCTCAATACTCGCAACCAGAACATAAACTTCCGTGTAATCGACCCCTTCTTGTTGGTTAAAACCTTGGACAACAAGCCTTGCTTTATTGCGAACCACAACACCTCGATCATCACGTTTACATTTAAAAACCCACTTTGTTCCAATTGATCTAGATCCTTCTGGCAAGTCAACCAAATCCCATAAATGTAGTTTGTCAAATTGAGCTAGCTCCTCTTGCATAACCTCTATCCAACAATCATCATCAAGAGCATTAGCCACACTGCTTGGCTCAGTTTGATATATAAAACACGCATGCGAACACGTCTCCATTATACCTTTATCCACAATCTGAGCATATAAACATGAATTTTCAGCAAGAGTTCTATGACGGGTCTGAACACCTGCATTCAAATCACCAATAATTTTTTTAGTTGGATGATTCTTTTGAACCCGAGTTTGAGGAATCAATGTTTCCTGAATCACAGCATCAAGATTAGAAGGTAACTCCCCTCGGTCTGTGATTGTGTTGATGAATCATCGATTATAGTTTGGGGATCATTAGATGACTCCTGAAATATAACCTCATCATCCTCACTCTCACTTTCATGAGTTAAACCTGAAGTCGGAGCTCCATTCGGATCAACAAGAGGAGGAACCACAATAGGTACAACCGATCGTGGCTCGACAGTTGAATCATTGTTGTCACAACATGACTCATACAAAACTTCAGCTTCAAATGAGGACTCATCATAATAAAAATTGAAAGATCTGAAGAGAGCATTATAATTAAAAGCCCATGAAGGTCCTTTGGCATCCTGGGGAACAGAACGATTATCACAATCCACATGAAACCATTCTTCTATTTGTCGACTTTCTTTATTGAAAACTCGTTTGTTGCAGGAATTAGCAACATAACCCAAGAAAATTCCCTCAATTGTCTTTGAACTAAATTTTGTTTGAACACCTCGAGTCTTCAACAAAGTACAAGGACTACCAAAAGGCAAAATATAATCAAGATTTGGCTTCCGACGATTCAGCAATTCATAGCATGTTTTGTTACGTCGCTTCACAATTAGAACTCGATTAAGAACATGGCACGCCGTATTGACAGCCTCTGCCCAAAAAGTTACTGGCAGCTTAGAATCAGATAACATTGTACGAGCCATCTCAATCAGCGTTCTATTCTTTCGTTCATCTACATCATTCTGTTGAGGAACATAAGGAGCACTAAACTCATGATGAATGCCTTTCTGAATACAGAATAAATTCATTACTCCATTCTTAAACTCAGTTCCATTATCGCTACGAATTCTTCTGACCTTCAAATTGAATAGAGTCTCTAGCCCTATAATCAAGAATTTCAGAATTTCTATAGTTTCATCTTTTGAAGCATGAAATTTCACCCAATAAAATCTTGAGTAATCATCAGTCACCACCAAACAATATGATTTGCCACCTTCACTCTTGATACTAATTGGTCCTAATAAATCCATAAGTAACAACTCGAGAGGAGTCACAATTGAATTTGTCAACTTTGATTTATGAGATTTCCTATGTTACTTCTTATTCTTGCATGGAATACAGTCTTCGGACACTTGAAACCTCATGCTCGGAACACCAGAAACAAGCCCATTTCTCACCAAATGATTCATTTTGTAAAGATTAATGTGAGCCATCTTCCGGTGCCATAAAGTTGATTCGGACTCTGAAGCTGTAGAAAGAAGACATGCTGGAACTGACGAAGTTGTCATTGCAGTACTCATATCCAACATATAAGTGTCATTCTTTCTAGGAGCACGCATAAGGATCCAATCTTCAGGAATCTCAAACCCTGGCTATAGAACCAAACACTCTTTCTTGTTAAAATGAAATGAGAAATCTTTGTCACGGACTTGGGAAACAGATAACATATTGTGTTCAAGCTGCTCCACATAGTTGACTTTCTCAAAGCTCAAACATCCATTGGAAACTGTGCCTTGCCCAGAAATATTTCCTCCTTTCTTTCCAGCAAATGCTACATGTCCGCCTTTAATTTCTTTCACATTCTGCAATAAGTTAATATTGCCTGTCATATGCCGAGAACATCCACTGTCAACATATCAGTTATTGCCAACAGTCCTCCTTGGATTTCTCTGCATACAAACAGAAAATTTTAGTTAGCATTCGAACACAATCCATAGTGGTCTTGGGTCGGCCTGACTCATCAAAATAAACAATTTCTTTTAAAGTACAATCAAATCTCTTCTCTTTTCTAATAGACTTTGTAACTGAATCAGACTCAGAAAATTTAGATTTCCACTTTGAATGATCATTATCACTAGGCTTGGACTTCTCATAACCTTCACTAACGTCTTTTACCACTGATTGTTCCAAGAGCTTCTTTAATTTCTTGTTTCTTCTTCTTCTTTGAGGTCATTATATTTTGATTCTTTCTTTTGTTTCACCACTTGAATAAAAAATTGTTTTAACTCCAGAAAAGTTAATCTTTGAATTGACTTGATCGTCTGAAACTCTCACAACAGGTTTTATCTCTTTATTGACCTCAACTTTCTTTATCACAGATTTTACTGATGTTGTTTTCATCACAGGTTAGTTTTATGATGTCATCACCTCAACTTTCTCCACTGGTTTCATCACCTTCTTCACAACAGTTGGTTTAACAAATGGTCTAGCCAATCTAGGATCTTCTAGACATTTTCCAACATTCTTGTTTGGACAATTTAACAATATGTGTCCAATTACCCCACAATGAAAACATGCACGGCTTTCTTTGTAAACACGAACAAATCTTTCTTTATGAGCCTCCTTTGATCAAGATGATTCACACTGAGAAGCAGTGTTAGACGATTGAACAACCTTTGATTTTTCTAAAACAACCATTTCTTTTATAAAATTCACATTTTATGTTTTCTCAATGTCATGAACTTCTTGAAAATCAAAACCTGCACGCACAAAAGGTTTTGAAAGTTTTGTTTTCGGTTGCTCAATGTCCTCATCAGGTTCTGTCAAAATGCACCTATCTCTAGTTACTTTCTTGACAACAACAGGTTCCTTTATCTTACAATCTTTCACTTTTCCTTCAACTTCAGAATCAAAACACTCATCATCACTGGAATTATTATAAACCATATCTTCTCCTGTAACCGGATTGACTTTAAGAATGGTCTTTGGTTCCAAATCTTCTTCTTTTACCTCTTCAACACTCCTTGATGTGTAATTACCATTGAATGGAGGACAGTATCCCACTCCCCCCGCATTCTTATCTTCCTGAGAACAAAAACCAACTCCACCAACAACCTTTTCACCACTAGCTTTGTCATTATAGTATTCCAATAAGAAACTGGAATTCTTATAACCTTCAAGCTTTCTTAACAACTTGGTGACTTCACTTTGTGACTGGGCAAGCTCATTTATTTTCTTTTCATACTCAGAGTATGCCACATCAATTTGAAAAGCCTGTTCATTTACTTTTGACTGTAAAACTTTGATGTCATCTTTCAATGACTCAATTCTTTCATTTAAAAGCTTCTCATTTTCTTTCAAAATTTGATTAGTTTGATAGCTTGCCTTCAAGTCGCAAATGAGCTTGGTGTTGTCATCACACAATCTCAGAATTTTCAAATAAGAAACAATACATTTAGAACAAGGATCAGAAATAACCTCATTTACCTTTTTAGTGCCAGCCATGAATCCACTGGCTTCGGTAAACATCTCAGCAATCTTTTCTGTCACCTTTCCTGCAGCTCCAAACTCATTCACTAGCTCTTCAGTAGTTACTTTAACTTATGTTTTAGCTTCCACCTTCTGACTTGTAGGTTCATTACATTCACCAACACTCCTAGAATCACTAGTGTCACTATCTGAAGATGAACCATTATCAGAACCCTCTTCAATGTGAACTTCTGCAAGAAAAGCTTGTCTAACATGAGCAGCAATGTCTTCTAAATGAATTCCCCAATCATAATTTTCATCTTGTTGAGAAATCAGAGTTGTAGAAGAACTTTGACCACTCTGATTATTCTTGTTTCCTGAAGATGAATTTTGATATTGAACCTTGGGCTTTGTACATTCTCTAGCAAAGTGCCCAAATTCTTGACAATTATAACACTTCACTTTTGACTTATCCAACCCAACTCTTGTCTTGCTAGTAGCTCCGATGAATTTCTTTCCTGTCCTTTTCAGATGTTCCTTTCCTTGCCTCATCCACAATGCCATATTCCATTGAATATTCATCTCTTCAAGATCATCTTTATCCAGCTGTTTGAAGTCTTCCTCTATCATATCAGGATCTGTTATCCTGCCTCTAATGAAATTTTCATAAGAAGTAAGAAAAGAAGCAATCATGGCCATCATGTCATCAGCAGCTTTAGGAGACATCTGTGGTGAACATGAATGAATTTTTCTTTGACAATTCTTCGAGCAACTAGAACTTGAAGCAACAAAACAAGATGTGGATTCCCCACATGAACTCTCCTTTGAACCTTGATTATTAGAAATTTCCCCTTAAAATAAAGAAATACCAGACTTTGGTGGAGACACATTCTTTCCAAAATAAATGCTTGGATCTTGATAAACTGTGTCTTTCTTCTTTTGTTAAAATCATATGACTGAATCTTTCCCGTTAAATCTTCAAGACAATGGAATACATTTCAAAATGAGCAAGTAAAGCATCCAGAAATTTCTCAAGTACTTTTTCATTCTTGTAAGTAATGTCATTGTTTACCATTTCACTTAACAAGTGATAGTATCTGGACATCAATTCATCAACTGTCTCACCATCAAAATGCTTAAACACACTGAATTGTTTCCTTAGTAACTCTCTTCTGCTCTTCTTGATGTCAGTTGATCCTTCACATCTCTTGGCTAAACCTTCCCAAAGATCACGAGAAGTTTTGTATTTCTTGAAGGTATGGTAAATGTCCAAAGGCAAACACATATACAAGGCAGCTAATGCCTTTTTGTAGAAATAAAGACTGATGGCTACAAAATTCTCTAAGTACAAATGCTGCTAATCTCAGAGTTTGCTGCTGACCAACAAAATGCTGCGGATAAGCTTATCTAAAGCGGATACTTGTTCTTCTGCTGAAGAACAAATCTGCTGCGGATAGCCTTTTCTGGTGAAGACCAGAGTTGCTGCGGATAGGCTTCTCAGCAGCATCAACACTTGATGCTGCTGACAGGCAAATCATCAGCAACTTTGGATGGTTGTGTCTTGCTGCTGATCAACAACTCTTTTGCTGATAGTTATTCATCCATTAAAGATCAAACGTTGCAGCTGACCAGCCTTGCAAAAGCAACTGACAACTTTCGGCTACACCACTGACACACTCCACGCAGAAAGAATGTCATTGGTGCAGACAATAAAGCACTACAACGCTCTTCTCCAAGCATGCAAGCAATGATGCCTAAGAAGACGTTTGAGTAAAGTTAACAATTATAGTGTTTATTGTCATTATACTTAGAATAGCTTCAATACTAGATCAACGATTTGTGTTAGATATAATCCTTAGAATCAAGGGTCTGTCTTGTAATATTGTAACCATTGAAGATATTGGAAGCATCAACAGGCCACCAAGACTGGTGTCTGGGGAAGACTACGATATGTGGAAGAACAGAATGGAAAGCTTCTTCGGCTATCAGGAATATGGGATGTGGAAATCCATTAAAGATGGACCATACATACCCATGGTGTCCTCAGCTAATTCTGGAGGTACACTGGTTCCCAAAGAACCCTCCAAGTACTCTGATGAAGACATTAAGAAAATGGAGGTAGACTTCAAAGCATTGGGGGCCATCCAGATGTGCTTACCAAATGAAGTTTTTCATAACTTCGGAGGTTATAAAACTGCAAAGGAGCTATGGGAGGCTCTTGAAAAAATGTTTGTTGGTTCAGAAGAAGTCAAAGAAAACAAAAGAGACATTCTGAAGCAGCAATATGAAAACTTCGTCTGGAAGGATGGTGAGTCTCTAACGGTTTTATAGAACAGATTTACCTATCTTGTAGTGAGCTGCAGTGCTCAAAGGTGAAGCTGGAGAATGAAGATATTCTCAAAAAGTTCATCAGGTCTCTACCGAGCTGCTAGAAGAACTGGGAATCTGAAGACTCTCCAGATGACTGAGCTCTTTGGAATGCTAAAAACCTATGAGCTAGATATGATTCAGGCAAAAGAAAGAAGCTAAAGCTACCAAACAGCCTCAACATCCACCACGACCTCCTCTGCCCTCCATTCTGACCATTCAGATCCTAGTTCAAACAACTATTATCCTCCCATCATCACTCATCCCTAAACTCCAACCTCTCAAACAAACACATCACCATTTCTCCTAGAAGCTCCTCCTCAAAACTCAACCTCTGCTACTTTTGTTTCTGAAAACTCAAGCAACATGTCCTTTATCAAGGAGGATCTGGAATGCTTTCATCCAGATGACTTAGAAGAAATGGACATGCAGCACTCGTATGCCATGCTATCTATAAGAGCAAAAAGGTTCTACTCTAGAACCGAAAGACCCATTCCAAGTAACAACTCCAACACTAGAGTTGGCTTGGATAAAAAGCAAATTAAGATGTTACAACTGTAACCAACTGGGTCATTTTGCTAGAGAATGCAAGGCACCAAGGGCAAACCCAATAGCTCCCTAATCAAGACAAGCTCACCAAGCCCAACCAAGACAAAAAAACAGCAACAAGCTACTCCTCCAGCTCAAACTGCAGCTTGTGCAGCCGTTGGAACTTCTGACTTTGACTGGAGCTTCCAGTATGAAGATCTGCTTGCTAACAACCAAGCTCTTATAGCAGACACAACTGAGATACCGCCTCAGGTATATGAACATCTCTGTTCCCAAGCTTGTATTAATAAGGTGTTAGGCTACAGAAAGCATAATCAAAACCTTATAGATCAAAATGAAGAGTTTCATCAAATGAAATCTGAATTCACAAAAGTAGAAAACAGTTATAAAGAAAAAATTAACTGCCTAAAGAAAGAGATTTCATTACTAAAACATGAACAAACCAATCTTGAAACTCAGATTGATGATCTACTGGCTAGATTAAAAGCTACCAGAGCAGAATTGGCAGAACAGAAAGTTCATGTTGTCAAATATGAATTTGCATCCAAAAAGCTGCAAAGACTTTTGGATGCTCAAATTCATGACAAGGTAAAAACTGGTCTGGGGTATCATGCTGAACAATATCAAGCCGTTGCACCTCCTGCTAACTACGTTGCCATCCATAAACCAAGCTTCAATCTCTCAAATCTTGAAAAGGCCAACCGAGATCTTGATCCTTCAAGGCATGAACCATTGGTACAAGAATGCACTACCTCGTCAGAATCTGAGTCAACTTGCTCAAAGTCCACTAAAACTGAGGAGGCCTCATCACCAGTACAAGTACCAGAACCGCCTGTTCTCGAAGTCATTCAAACAAGTGCTCCTGTCCCTTTACCAGCTGTTCCAGTTCCTATGCCTTTCAACCAAATCAAAATCAGCTATCCTCCGGAAGGAAGAAAGCTAAATGTTGAAAAGGGGCAGTCTTCAACCTCCAACAACTCAAAGCCTCAAAGAAAGATGTTTGACATATATCATGTGCCTGGAGAAAGAATTACATATGTTCAAAAGACATTGGAAGAAGCCACCTTTGAGCACAACAAAGCTCACCCCTGGAACTTTAAAGACCTATTCAAAATAAAGGACTATGTTTACCTTTCAAGGGACAAACTGGCCAAATCATGCTTTGTCTGTGGAAAATACAACCACACTGCCAACACCTACTTCTACTACCTTCAGCAGCAAAGAAACCTAAAACAACATGCTTTTGAGAAGACACACAAGAACAGATGGGTAAGGAGTTCTGAAGCCAAGGCAACTCATTTCAGGAACTCTCTTTCCCCACCATGGAAGCAGCTGCCAAAGCCTCAATAATCTTGCATCATTTGTGATGAATCAGACTACTTTGCTGCAAATTGTGATTTTAATCCCTTCAACCAGATCCTTCATCAAACTCCCCCTAGCATGAGAACTTCTACAGAGAAGCCCTCCGTCAACAAGGCAAAGAAGGATAAGCATACTTTAGTTGTTGAACCATCAGCAGCCAGCAAAAATGTTGGTAATCAAGCCAAGCCCAAGAAACCAAAGGACAAGCCTTCAGCAGCAACCAAGTCTGCTGCTGCTCAAGCAAAACCATCAGCAGCAACAAAATCTATTGCTGATAAGCTAAAGTCATCAACAGCAAAATCCACTGCTGCTGACAAACCGAAGTCCTCAGCAGCAACAACATCGGCTGCTGATAAGCCAAAGTCTTCAGCAGCAAAATCTGCTGCTGATAAAGCAAATCCATCAGCAGCCAAAGCAACATCAGCTACTGACAGAGCAAAGAGAACTGGAAAACCATCTCCTCAGCAATGGAGAGCCAAGATCCCAGCTTCTATCCCTACAAGAATCATCATTGGTTCGGTTGAATGCACATATGATGAATCTGATATTCCAAGAACCCTTTTCTTCAAGGATACAAGCTCTTGGATTCCTCCCACTAACTAGATCTCTCTCATGTGCAGGGGCAGCCAGGACACAAGAATAACACCTGGGTGGTTGACAGTGGTTGTTCCAGGCACATGACAGGCAACAGATCCATCCTCTCCAATTTCAGACACTTCAATGGAGAATATGTTGCCTTTGGGAGTGACTCAAAAGGAGGATCTATTACTGGACAAGGGACTGTGTCAAATGAAAGAATGAGTATTAATAAAATAAATTATGTCAAAGAATTGGACTTCAATCTCATGAGTGTTTCCCAGGTCAGTGATCAAAGGCATTGGATGCTCTTCACAGACAAAGAATGTTTTGTACTATCTCCTGGCTTATCCAAACCTCCTCCAGAAAAGATTTTATTAACTGCTCGGAGAAAAGAAAATCTTTATGTGCTTGACATGAATAAGGCCACTCCATTTGGCAATGTATCCTATTTTCTGTCAAAAGCTTCAGTTGATGAATCAGCTCTCTGGCACAGGAGATTAAGCCATGTTAACATCAAAACCATCAACAAACTGGTGAAGGACAATCTTGTCAGAGGGCTTCCTGATAAAGAATTCCAGCTAGAAGATCACTGCATTGCTTGTCTGAAGGGGAAGCAACACAAGAGCTCTCACAAGCCCAAGACTTTGAATACAAATGATACTCCACTACAGCTGCTGCATATGGATCTCTTTGGTCCTACAAATATTATGTCAATGGGCAAGAATTCATACTGTCTGGTGATAACTGATGACTACACAAAATTCTCATGGGTATACTTCTTGAGAACTAAAGATGAAACTGCTAAAATTCTCAAATCCTACATCCTTAAGGTAGAGAATTAAAGCAATCAGAAGGTGAAGATCATAAGGTGTGATCAGGGCACAGAGTTCAAGAACCACACTTTGAACTCTTTCTGTGAGAGCAAGGGAATTGAAAGGCAATACAGTGCTCCAAGAACTCCTCAACAAAATGGAGTTGCTGAAAGAAGAAACAGAACTCTAATTGAGTCAGCAAGATCTATGTTGGCTGACTCAAAACTGCCTCTCACATTTTGGGCAGAAGCAGTAAACACAGCCTGCTATGTGTAAAATAGAGTTCTCATAGTCAAGCCTCTCAACAAGACACCCTATGAACTATGGTTCCAAAGAGTTCCATACATTGGATTTCTAAAACCTTTTGGATGTCCATGCACAATTCTGATCAAACATGGGGTTCTTCCTAAGTTTTGTGCCAAATCTGATGAAGGATATTTTGTGGTCTATTCTTCTCAATCCAAGGCCTACAGAGTATTCAACTCAAGAACAAGAATTGTGGAAGAATCAGCCAATGTGGAATGCAGAGAACACATTATCTGTGAACAGGGAAAAGGCCCAAACTGGCTTTTTGATATAGACTCCGTCACCCAAATATTTGAGCCTCTCATCTTCTCAAATATGGAGTCTTCCTCCTCTCAAGCACCTGCCTCCACCTCCTCTGACAACAGACTGGATTTTCCAAAATCTTCTATCAGTCTGAGAAGACCATCGATTGATCCTCCATCTGTTATGGAAGCCATTGAAGCAAGTGCAGCCAGAACCACACTCTCAAATGTCACCAGCAGCAGCCTGTTTGAAAATGAAAACTTGAATGAAGACTCTTCGATAAATGTTGTAGATGCTGCAAATACCATTGCTGAGAACACTGATGTAGCTGTTGATCTTGAAGACTCTTCAACCATGAATGAAGAAATCCCTGATCAAAATCAAAGCAATCTTGAGCAAGGGATACAGCTGGAGGTGGTACCAGCACAAATGGTCAACAAGAAACATTCTCTGGAAAATATTATTAGCCAAGTTCACCAAGGAGTTCTAACAAGAAACAAATCTCATGAGGCCAATATATGTTTGTTTTCATGTTTTCTATCTCAGGTGGAACCAAAGAAGATAGATGAAGCTCTGCAACACAGCAGTTGGATTGAGGCAATGCAGGAAGAGTTGTTGCAATTCAAGAGACAGGATGTCTGGAAGCTTGTTGATCTTCCACCTGGTCAATATGCCATTGGCACAAGATGGGTATTCAGGAACAAGCAAGATGAGAGAGGTATTGTAGTCAAGAACAAAGCCAGACTTGTAGCTTAAGGCTACACTCAGGAAGAGGGAATTGACTATGATGAAGTCTTTGCTCCTGTTGCCAGACTAGAGGCCATCAGAATCTTCCTGGCATATGCTGCATCCAAGAATTTCATGGTCTATCAAATGGATGTCAAGAGTGCCTTTCTGTATGGAAAGACTGGTGAAGAAGTATATATCAAACAGGCTCCAGGCTTTGTAGATCCTACACATCCTAACCAAGTGTTCAAACTAGACAAAGCTCTATATGGCTTACATCAAGCCCCAAGAGCCTGGTATGAAACTTTGTCTGGATATCTACTAAGCAACAACTTCAGAAGAGGTGCCATTGACCAGACCCTGTTTATCAAAGATGAAGGGGGAGAAATCTTACTGGTTCAAATCTACGTAGACGATATCATCTTTGGATCAATAAGGAAGAAGTTGTGCAAAGACTTCGAGATCCTGATGCACTCAAAGTTTGAAATGAGCTCAATAGGTGAGCTAAATTTCTTTCTGCAAGTCAAACAAGTCCCAAACGGAATCTTCATCAGCCAATCCAAAGATGTCAAGAGCATTCTTGAAAGATTCAAGATGGCTGACTGCTCTTCTACACGAACCCCTATGCAAGTGCACCATCAGCTGACTCCAGACAAAGATGGTCAAGACACTGATCAACATCAGTACCGTGCAATGATAGGGTCTCTCATGTATCTCACTGCCACAAGGCCAGATATCATGTTTGCAGTATGTCTCTGTGCAAGATTTCAAGTAGCTCCAAAGATTTCACATCTTCAAGCCGTCAAGAGAATTTTTAGATACCTAAAGGGATCCCCAAGACTTAGGCTATGGTACTCTAAAAATGATAAGTTTAATCTGTATGCATACACCGACAGTGATTATGGGGGATGCAACTTGGATAAAAAGTCCACTTCAGGGGGATGTCAGTTTCTGGGAGGGAGAGTGATTTCATGGCAGTGCAAGAAGCAAACATGTGTTTCAACTTCTACAGCAGAAGCAGAATACATTGCAGCTTCAAGTTGATGTGCACAAGTCGTCTGGATACAAAATCAAATGTTGGATTATGGGATGACTTTCATGGCAACTCCCATTCACATTGACAACATGAGTGCTATATCAATCACAAACAATCTGGTGCAGCACTCCAAGACAAAGCACATTGACATCAGGTATCACTTCATAAGAGATCAAGCTGAGAAAAAGAGAATTATTTTAACCAAAGTTCATACTAATGAGCAATATGTTGATTTGTTTACAAAACTGTTTGATGAAGCTAGATTTAGATATTTAGTTGAATCTATCGGTATGATGAACTTTGATTAAAATATGTCTCTAAAAATTTGTTTTTGGAAATATGTTTGTCTTTTGTTATAAATAAAAGTTACAAGTCAGCAGCATCTTTTTTACTGCTGACAAGTTTAATAATCAGCAGCAACTCCCTTGCTGTGGATCATTGCATCCATCAGCAGTAATAGAGTTTGCTGCTGACAGACTCAACTATCCGCCGCAACCAAGCTTGCAGCGGATAGGCTTAACCATCCGCAGTAACCAAGTTTGCTGCTGATGGGTAAAAATAAGTCTAAATTAACTTTTACCCACTGTAAAAATTCCTTTCAGTCTTTACCATGACTGTTATAGTGTATTACAGCTGTAACAGTAAAAAGGTGAATGAGGTTGTACTGTACAAGTCATTTTGCTTTTCCCTCCTCTTCCGTTATAAGAACAAATCAAATTTCTTCACCACCCCTTCACATTCAATTTCGCCCTAACTCCCATCACTTTCTCTCAAGTCCCCCACAACATTCAAAGCCTTCCATTCCTAACCACCCTTCAAAATCTTCCCCTTTCCCTCCAACCAACAAAAATGGCAGACATAAACAATCCTGATGATAAGTTCTCCCCATATCACAACCTCACGGCATACTTAACCAAAGGAAAGAAGTCTTAGGGATTCGATGATATGATCGACTTTCTGTGCCAATCAAAGATACATTTTGTACTAACAGACAGCCCTACCATTTATATTCCTCATATGGAGGATTTTTGGAATGCCGCCGTCTACTCTACCGAACAGGGGATTCCCCAAATAAAATCCAAGGTAGACGGCAAGGACATCATCATCTCTGAAGCCACTCTCCGAAAACATCTTCAGCTTCAAGATGAGGGGGAAGCCATCTCATACTCAAAGGAAGAATACATGAGGACCTTTGTATCCATAAGGTACACTGGAAATCAAAATGAATACACAATAGAGAAGGCACTGATGGGCCGTCCATGGAAGTATCTCTGCCACACTCTTCTACAATGCATATCTCAGAAGAGAAGTGGATGGCATCAAGTGAGCTCTGCACTTGCCTCTGATGTTCACGGTATGATTACTTGCCAAGGTTTCAAATTTACACACCTCATCTTTGAGGGTTTGAGATATAACCTTCAAGAGGGTGCAAAGCAACAATTCTTTATGTACCCCAGATTCTTGCAGGAGGTTTTCAACCAGGAACTAAAAGATCTCTCAAAACCTGCAAGAATCTACATCATGTTGGGTCATAAAAATAATATTTTTCAAAGTATGAGAATTGTTTCCAAAAAGTTCTCAGGGGTCAATATTCCATTGTTATCTACAATGTTGAACATACAAAGTACCTGGGGTGACAGTTCAGCAATCCCAGCTGATACTGATCCCACACCCTCCACTTCAAATCATGAACAACAAGCTGCTTCCATTGCTCGAACCCCTGTGCAAACTACTAAGGATGCACAGGTACAAAAATCACTTACATCTGTTTTGGATGTTATCGTTCAACTGGAACAAAGGGCCCTAGTTGCAACGACATACACTAGAAAAAGGAGCAAGAAGACTCCTTCTCTTCTTGTCTCACATGCCCAATCCCAACCTAAAAGCCCTCATTCAGAATCCCAACATTCTGATGAGAATATCAAAAGGGATAGCCACACCATTAGAGAGACTTCCTTGGAAGTTTCTCTATTAGGATCAGGATCACATCCCAGATCCATAGAACAACCCGCTGAGCCATATCATTATTTCTCTTCTCTGAACTTAAGTGCAGAGGCACTTAGTCAAGATGATATACCTTCTCCAACTACCACTATCTCGAAGGTATTGATTCACTTGGCTGCTGGTGCACCTAACCCAAGTTCATCACCCAAGAAGGTTCACTCTAGTGGTACTGACAGAGTGAATGTGGAAAGGGCTATCACTACTCCTGGTACAACAACTGCCCAGGAGGACAGTGACAACATCACTAAGACCCTAACCACGGCAACTCACAGTGAGGATGTTTCCTTTGAAACACTCTTCACTGAGAGGAATCCCAGGTGCCAAGAAAACCAGGGTGATGGGAATGCAGAGGCTAGGCCTAAGGCCCCATCTAGCTCCAAGGATTCCACAACTGTGGATGAGGACATACTAAAACTTCATAATATGGAATTAATGGCCAGGGTAGCTGTGACACCCGAAATTTCAAGTCAATATCCGTACATGTTATAAACAAGTTTACATTATAATTGTTTTTGTGATTTACTTAATTTCACAAACAAGGACATTAAGGTCTAACAAAAACAGTACATGGTCTCATTTCATATTTGGTAATTCTAGGAGTTACCGGTTCACGTACCAGGATAACCCGACTAAATACGAACACTAGTGGTTAAATTAAATAACCAGAAATATATATATATATATATATATATATATGTATTACACAAAATTTACGTTGAACTATAATTTATTTTTAAGACTAAATCATATAATATACGTAAAAATAAAATAATGGACTTTTCGAAGACGTTACTATGTAGCGCCACTTTTAAGTACTCATACCTACAAATAATCACCTCAACGAATTATACAACCCAAGATTTCAAAATTTTCTTCAACGAGCCATAAACTTGTTAAAATTATAATACCGTGAGAAATCTAAACCGAATTAATTTACCATTTAAAAACTCTAAATAATATTAAGTTACACTTAAATCATATTAGATAAATTAACCCCAACCCACCCTTGACTTTCTCGGCCGAAAATGCAGAGAAGGCCCATTCTCACGTCCCATTTACCTTACATTCTAATAAACTATTCTAAAACCCATACCATACCTGCGAGAACTCAGATATAAAGCATACCCCCTCAATCAAAATCTCACAATTCCTTTTATCTTCCTCATTTTCTTATGGCAATCTTCCCCATTTCTCTTCAAATCGAAGTCAAGTTTTAAGGCAAAATCCACCATATTTCGGTATTATAAGGAGCTTCCAAGGATTTCTAACCAAGAGAATTCAATACCATCTTCTCTGTTTCTCTCAAAAATCATCATCTCTGTTTAGAGGTAAAAACTCAATATTATTCATATTATTTTCTTTAAAACCGTAGCTAAACATACAGTTTATTCGAACGTAAGTAAAATAACCAGAAAAGTGTGTCGAATTCAAGATTTAAAACATGAATATACGCGTATATGTATGAATAATGTTTTGAAACTGATTCTGTCAATTTAAAATTTCAGTAATCGAAACTAGGAGTTTCGATACCTGTTTGCTCAATCGAAACTAGGTAGTTTCGATACCTATTACTCAATCGAAACTAGGTAGTTTCGATACCTGTTTACTCAATCGAAACTAGGTAGTTTCGATACCTATTACTTAATCGAAACTAGGTAGTTTCGATACCTGTTTTGCTCAATCGAAACTAGGAAGTTTCGACATTTGTTCTGTTCAATCGAAACTAAGAAAGTTTCGATACCTGTTCATCAATCCCATGGGGCAGTAACTTAGAACTATTTTATAACGAAACAAGTGTTGAAAAACTAAAAAGATATTTAAACAAAAGCAATCAGATTTGCTAAGTCGGTGAACAATTTGCATATGAGACATTCGGTCATAACACGAATTACCCTTTTTGTAATTAGGGTACGAATAGTCAAGTTTGACTAGAACAATTATCATTGCAAGCATACACAAACTCAAGGTGAGTTTCACGGCCCCTTTTTACTGTTTTCAATATTTGGGGGAAGAACATACTTACAACTATTTTTATGTGATAACAAGAGAATAAGACTCGACTTTTATGTTTACATGAGTTAAACGATTTTAGGCCGCTAAAGTCCCCTGGAACAATTTAGTAACCATTAACTGTAGCCTAGGGTCCTATGAATAGTACTATGGAGAGTGACGTCTCCCAGTCATGGTTAGTCGCGCTAACCACAATCTGGAGGATTTATGGCCGCATAGAACCGGATAACGAAATTAGGGGCGAAGAACAATTGTCATGGTTTGGTTACGGCTCATGTAGGAACATATTATTTGTATTCCTAGCTAGTTTACAAATGGGTCAAACAATTCTTATTCTGATTATCACATGCACATGAAACTATTTACGAACAATTGAATTTTACAAAGAACTATTTGATTAAACTTGTGAACTCACCAACCTAGTGTTGACATTTTCAAGTATGTTTTTCAGGAAATTGAACGTGATCGCAAGGTTAGCAATGTAGATTACATGCATGCACGATGGATACAACTTTTGGGGGATTTCTCTTGTATAACTCATTGTAATAGAGTCATACTTGCGAAATCTTCACTTTTTGTAAACTCAATTTACATTTTGGAATGTAAAACTTTAAACTTGTTTATGTATCCATTTATCATGTATGTGTTTACGGTAATCATATGCTTTGGAAACCATGTAATGTTACGCCTCGCGTTTCCGCCTTGGCGGGGTGTGACAGATTTGGTATAAGAGCCATTGATTATAGCGAACTAGGAGTCTAAAACGGAACCTAGTCTATAATTTAAATGATTCACAAAACATTTTCATTGCATAAGCATTGCATAACCATTCATCTTATCACATGGATATTGTAGTCACAAGCATGTCGTCACACTCTGACCCCGACTCTACCTCTGAATCCAACGAGGAACTTTCCGCCACACGCCCCAAAAATCGAGTACAAGTTCGCAGCTCCACACCACCAAATGTCGCCCTGGTAGAACCGCCTATCGTCTACCGAAAGAAAAGCGGAGGACCAGTTATGGTAAAAAGTGCTAGGAAAAAGGTTCGATTTCCGCGCAAGAGGACCCTGGCAGCCCGTGACCCGGAAGACTTGGAGACTGATGAGGAACCACCTAAACAACGACCCTGCTACCACCCTACTGTGGGGACTATCAGTTAGATGCCCCGTACACTGCCACGATGGAGGGTTCCTTCGGAACTAGTGGTCCTCCAGAGTCAGCAGAGGCCACCATGGGAACATAAGGTCCATCCCTTATGGATTTCCACATTCCGTATTCATGGTAGCAGAAGAAGCTTTCCATACGGTTCTTCCACATATCATAGTCCTCCCCAGACACCAACCTCGGTGGTCGGTTGATACTGCCGATGTCTTCAGATCCATGACTTTGTGCCATTTTGTTTTGTGTGACTTGATCAAGAATAGAGTTTTGAATAGAATCAGAAAGTGATTAAACAAATGTTAGTTTGTTTAATCTTGAGCCAAAGCTCTGATACCACTTGTAGGATCGTAAGATTACAAGGTGATTCTATTCTAGTTGATATTGGCGGAAACAATAGCAACCAACAAAGTAAACAAGTAAACAGCAAGAATACTGATAAATGCACTGTTGTATTAGACTTCTGAGATTACAAGTAAAACTCTATCAAGACACTATCAAAAAGCACTATGAAGGCACACTTTGTTTGAAGTGTTTACAAGATATATATAGTAACTTAGAATCAAGACAGACCCTTGATTCTAAGGATCAGATCTAACACAAGCCGTTGATCTTGTTTATTAATCTAAATTACACGTAAAGGCTAATCTAGTTAACTTTACTGAAACGTCTTCTTAGGCATCATTGTTTGCATGCTTGGAGAAGTGCGTCATTGTCCTTTATTGGTTGCACCAGTGAGGTTCCTTCTGCTTGGAGTGTGGCAGTTGCTTTGCATAAAGGTGTCAGAGGCGCTTCGCATGGATAGTCAGCTACAACGTTTGGTCTTCAGAAGCTATCAGCAGCAAGAATGAGAATAATGCTGCTGATAAGTCTATCAGTAGTAACTTGTGTTGAACGCTGCTGATAAGCCTATCAGCAGCAACAAGTGTTGAATGCTGCTGATAAGCCTATCAGCAGCAACATGTGCTGAATGCTGCTGATAAGCCTATCAGCAGCCATATGTGTTGAATGCTGCTGATAAGCCTATCAGCAGCATTTGTACTTAGAATAATTTGGTAGCAATCAGTCTTTGGTTCTACAAACTCCCCCTAGACTGATGCAACCAAAATTCTTCTAATTACTTTTTGCTGCTGAAGCATTTGCATGTGGCTGACTATCCTTTCAACCTCATAGCCTCTTGGATCCTTGTTGGGATTGTTCAGTGGAAGTGCAGACAGAGTCTTGATGTCTTTATTTGGCATTTTGTAGATTGTTTTGCTTGAACATCTCATCTTCTGCTTCCTTACATTAGTTAAGGTGAACTCATCCAAATCAGCATTATAGGACCAACTTACAAATGGAGAGTGGGACTTGAGTGGTTTGATGTCAATGATCACATCTTTGCTAGGGTTGAAGTAGTGTTTGATTGCTAGCACAAGACGTTTCCCACTCTCGTATGCAGGCTCATGAGCTTCACCTAGCTCCAGAATTTTGCCAAGATCTGAATCTGGCAATTACAGAATTTCATCAACAGATCTGTAGTTAGATCTTCTTCTTTCAGTTCTCCCCCTGAAGATCTCAAACCTTTGATCCTGTGGATTATAAACCCAATCAAATATGTCTCTTGAGTCTTCTGGTTTAGGTGTGGGTTTGGATTTCTTCAAGGGAGGCTGTTGATGAGTGGGGGCTTGGTGAGATGGTTTGGACTTTTTGGGTGGAGGAGTGGAAGTTTTGGGGAGGAGAGTGGAAGGTTGTTGGACTGAGGAAGAGGTAGGTGAGGGAGAAGGCTTGGGTTTCTTTGATTTTGTTTCTCCTTCTTCCTGAATAGGTACCCTTTTCTTGGATCCCTTCTTGCCCACTCTTTCTTCCTCATCCTTCTTGACTTTGAAGTAGAGGGCTTGCAGGTTCATGAAGTTCATAGGACCTAGCCTCTTTCCATTCTCTCCTCTAGCCTTAAGGAAGTCAATCATGACCTTCCTTTCTTCATGGGTCCGTTTATTAAATGCAATGGTCTTTTTGGACTGTTGTTTGGCTTTTTCTTCTTCTTCAGCCTGTTTCTTCTTCGCCAACTGACCTTGCTGACCCATGAAGGCTCTGTAGACTTCTTTAGTTGATAGTTTCTCAAGGTAGTCTGCATCCTCACCTTGAGAGACTAGAGTCTTTACCCACTCCTCCCTCATTTCTTTAGCTAGTTCAGAATCGGTTATTCTGAACTTAGCTTCTTCTTTCTTCTTCTTCTCCAATTCTTCCTCTTCTCTATTGAATTGTTCCTGTAGTTGAAGAGCAAGAGCTGCATCTTCTTCAATCCGGTCAACTGCAGGAATCTTTCTTTTCAGTTCATCCAGCTGTTTAGCATACAGCTGGATGGTTTGTTCTCTTAGGAGAATGGTTGTTTTTCTTTCTTGAGCCTTTTTCATGTCAGCCATCTCCTCTTCTTCTCTTCTTCTTCTTTTCTCTTCCCTCTCTCTTTTCTCTTTTAGCAACCTCTCTTCATCTTCATCTGTCATGATTCCCTTTCCTTTGTTTACATTGGATGCCTCTGCTTCAGCTTCACTGATCACAACAGCAGATGATGATGCTGCTATTGGGATCTCTGCCTCAGCTTCATTGGCAATTTGGGATGTGAACATGGGAAGGTCATTGGCCTCGTTTGATTTGCACTCAGGACTTGTGACTTCTTTCAGCATTTCTTTGATAGTTGATCTTGACCCATATGCTGCAGTGCAGATGTCTACTCGAGGGGAAGATGAGTCAGTGTCAGTGTCAGAGTTTGACACATATACTGCCTCAGTAATTCTTCCTACTTGTTCAAGTTTGGCTCTGACAGTAGCTATCATTGCCTGGCTTTCAAGTGAGTTGACATTGCAGATGTTTGCCCTGAGTTGAAAGATCTTGTAGAGAAAGTCTGTAGGAAGTGACAAGATGTTCCTGGTGTTGATGGTGAGAGAGGAGCCGTTGCTTAGTAAGAAGGTGTGGTCAAGAGACTTAGTGCTTGTCCATCCCAGCACATATAAGTCTTTGACAATGAAGGAGTATAGAAATCTTCTTAAGCAGCAAATTTCTTCGTTAGTGAGAAGACTGCTCCTTATAATGTCAAGTCTTCTAAGAGTCAGTCTTCTTTCTGCTGCTGCTGAAGATTCAGGATAAGCTACCCGTTTTGCTGTTTGTATTAGTCTTTGGAAGTGGGGTAGATTATCCTCCATCAAGTCATGGAACCTGCCAATGGCAAGTTCAGCTGAGAGATCTGATGAAGTGTTGATGCAGTTAGTTAAATGCAGTTGTAGGACTTGGAGGGCATTGAGAGAGTTCCAGTTTAGCTCTTTTACACCACTAAACTCCCATCCAATCCAAAATCTCTCAGCTGATCCATCATACCCCCAAGCTAGAATGGAGTCAAATTCTAGCTTCTGTGTTGTTTGAAGGAGTTGGGGGTTATGGATTGACTTATGATGGCTGCTGCTTTAGGAAGGATGATGAATGATGTATTTGTTTGTTCTGTGTCTTCAGCATCATTCAGCATTTCATCAACAGCCCTGACGACCAACTTCCAGTCTTCAGATGTCTCTTCTTCGTTATCTGAGACTGGCAAGTCATGAATTTGTACAAAAGCCGGCTTGAATAGTGAGATTTGAAGTACAACCTGCTCTTGAATCCAGTCGTCAAGACTGTCTGTATCTTCTTCCATAGAGACCATCTCTCCCTTTTTGGTTGCATCAGTAGACAGGTAAGCATCAGTTTGGGTGCCTACTGATACAAGAGAGGGAGTGGCTAAAGTTGGGCATTTATGGGCTTCATGCATAGAGACTTGGTGTCTTAGTTTGGACACTTCAGCCTCTAGCATAGCCACCCTGGCCGTCAATTCCAAGTTATGAAGTTTCAGTTTGTCCTCATCCATAGTTGTGGAATCCTTGGACCCAGATGGGGCCTTAGGCCTAGCCTCTTCATCCCCATCACCCATGGTTTCTTGGCGCCTGGGATTCCTCTCAGTGAGGGGAGTTTCCAAGGAAACACCCTCACTATGAGTTGCCGTGGTTGAGGTCTTAAAGATGTTGTCACTGTCCTCCTGGTCATTTAATGGACCAGCAGTAGTGACAGCCACTTCCATATCCACTCTTTCATTACTCCTAGAGTGGACCTTCAAGGGTAAAGAACTTGGGTTGGGTGTTTCGGAAGCAAGACCAATCAGTACCTCCTTGATAGTGGTAGTTGGAGAAGGTACATCACTTTGGTCAGGTTCCTCAACACTTAAGTCCAAAGAAGATAGGAATGGCTCAAAGGGCTGTTCTATGGATCCGGGAAGTGATCCTAATCCTAATAGAGAGACTTTTGAAGGAGTCTCCCTAACAGTGTGGCTTTCCCTTATGATATTCTCACTAGAATGTTGTGATTCTGAGTGAGGGATGTTGGCTTGGGTTTGGGCCTTGGAGGCAAGAGAAGAAGGAGTTCTCTTGCCCCTCTTCCTTGTATATTTGGCTGCAACCGGGGCCCTATGTTCCGGTTGAGAAATCAAACTGTGGGTGAGTAAAGTATGTGCCTGTACATCCTCAGTAGAATGCACAGGGGTTCGATCAAGGGAAGCAGCAGTTTGAGTTTGTGGCAGTGAGGTGGAGGGTGTAGGATCAGTATCAGCTGGGTTTGCTGAACTGTCACCCTGGGCACTTTGCGTGTTCACCATTGTAGACAACAATGGAACATCGGCCCCTGAGAACTTTGATGAAACTGTTCTCATGCTTTGAAAAATGTTGTTCTTATGTCCCAGCATTATGTAGATTCTTGCAGTTTTTTGAAAGATCTTGGTGCTCAATGTTGAACACTTCCTGCAAGAATCTTGGGTACATGAAGAACTGTGATTTCACCCCTTCTTGAAGGTTGTATCTCAAACCTTCAAGAATGAGGTGGGAAAAATTGAAACCCGCCCCAGTTATCATACCGTGAACTGCCGACGCAAGTCCGCAGCTAAGTTGGTTCCATCCACTCCTCTTCTGGGATATGCATTGGAGAAGAGTGTGGCAGAGATACTTCCATTTGGGACCCATGAGTACCTTCTCTATTGTATACTCTGTTTGATTCCCGGTGTACCCTATGGATACAAAGGTCCTCATGTATACGTCTCTTGGGTAAGAGATGGCGTCCCCTTCGTCCTGAAGCTTGAAGTGTTGGCGGAGCTTTGCTTCAGTGATAATCATCTCCTTGCCGTCTACTGTGCCTCTGATTTGGGGAGTGCCCTGGTCAGTAGAATACACGGCTGAGCTCCAAAACTCTTCCATGTGGGAAGTATAGATGGTTGGGTTGACTGTTAAGGCATGGTGGATTTTGGACCGACAAAGAAAGTCGATCATTTCATCGAAACCTTCGGATTTCTTTTCTTTATTAGGTATGCAGTGAGGTTCTGATATGGGGAAAACTTGTCGTTGGGGTTGTTTATGTCTGCGCCTGCCATTGTTATGGATTTGGAGGGAAGAGAGAAGGGTGTTTGAATGGTGGTTAATTATGGAGGGCTTTGAATGCTGTGGGGACGGGAGAGAAAGTGATGGGAGATTAGGGTTTGAAATTGAATATGAAGAGGTTGTGGGAACGGCAGACGAAGAAAAAAGCAACTTTACTTGTACAGTACAACCTGTTTCACTTTTCATTGTTACAGCTGTAAAACACTCTAGCAGTCATGGTAAAGACTGAGAGTAGTTTTTACCGCGGGTAAAAGTTAATGTAGACTTGTTTTACCCATCAGCAGCAAACTTGGTTGCTGTCGATGGTGAGCTATCCGCTGCAAACTTGGTTGCTGCGGATAGTGAAGTCTTTCAGCAGCAGATTTGGGTGCTGCTGACTGTTGTATGCATTCCGCAGCAAAAAGGTTGCTGCTGACCGCCTTAAAGCTGTCCGCAGGAAACTTGTTCCTGCTGATAACTTAAAGCGATCAGTGGCAAAGGCTTTGCTACTGAAGAGTAAGTCTGTCAGTAGCGAAAAGAGTGCTGCTGACTATAACCTTTTATTAAGAACAAAAACATAGACATATTTACAAGGAAAGATAAAAAAATAGAGACATGTCTTATTCAAAGTTCATCATGCCAATTGATTCAACTAGATATCGAAATCTTGCTTCATCAAAAGGTTTAGTGAACAAATCAGCATATTGCTCATTTGTGTGAACCTTGGATAGGACAATTCTCTTTTTCTCAGCTTGATCCCTGATAAAGTGATACCTGATGTCGATGTGCTTAGTCTTGGAATGCTGCACTGGATTATTCGTGATAGAGATAGCATTCATGTTGTCAATGTGAATTGGAGTCTGCATGAAGGTCATTCCATAGTCAATCATTTGATTTTGGATCCAGATGACCTGTGCACAGCAGCTTGAAGCTGCAATGTATTATGCTTCAGCTGTTGAAGTAGAGACACATGTTTGCTTTTTGCATTGCCATGAGATGAGCCTTCCTCCAAGAAATTGACATCCCCTAGATGTGGACTTTTTGTCCAAGTTACAACCCCCATAGTCACTGTCAGTGTAGGCATAGAGATTGACATTTCCATTCTTTGGATACCATAGCCCAAGTTTTGGAGCTCCCTTTAGGTATCTAAGGATCCTTTTGACAGCTTGAAGATGAGACACTTTTGGAGCTGCTTGAAATCTTGCGCAGAGACAAACTGCAAACATGATATCTGGTCTTGAGGCAGTGAGATACATGAGAGACCCTATCATTGCTTGGTACTGATGTTGATCAGTGTCTTGTCCTTCTTTATCCGGAGATAATTGATGGTTCACTTGCATAGGAGTTCTTGCAGCAGAGCAGTCAGCCATTTTGAACCTCTCCAAGATGCTTTTGACATACTTGGACTGACTTATGAAGATTCCATTTGGTACCTGTTTGACTTGAAGTCCTAAAAAGAAATTTAGTTCACCCATTGAACTCATTTCAAATTTGGAATGCATCAGAACTTCAAAGTCTTTGCAGAGCTTCTTTCTTGTAGATCCAAAGATAATGTCATCAACATAAATCTGGACCAACAAAATTTCTCCCCCTTCATCTTTGATGAAAAGTGTCTGATCAATGGCCCCCCTTCTGAAGTTGTTGCTAAGTAGATATCCAGATAAAGTTTCATACCAGGCTCTTGGGGCTTGGTGTAAGCCATAGAGAGCTTTGTCCAGTTTTAAGACCTTATTTGGATGTGCAGGATCCACAAAGCCTGGAGGCTGTTTGACACAGACCTCTTCACCAATCTTGCCATACAAAAAGGCACTCTTCACATCCATTTGATAGACCATAAAGTTTTTGGATGCTGCATATGCCAGAAAGATTCTGATGGCTTCCAGACGGGCAACAGGAGCAAAGACTTCATCATAGTCAATGCCTTCTTCTTGAGTGTAACCTTGAGCTACCAGTCTGGCTTTGTTCTTGACCACGATGCCCCTTTCATCTTGCTTGTTTCTGAAGACCCATCTTGTTCCAATGGCTGTTTGACCAGGTGGAAGATCAACAAGCTTCCAAACATCTTGTCTTTTGAATTGCAGCAATTCTTCCTGCATTGCTTCAATCCAGCTGTTATGCTTGAGAGCTTCATCAATCTTCTTGGGTTCCACCTGAGATAGAAATCAAGAGAACAAACAAATGTTGGCTTCATGAGACTTACTTCTTGTCTGGATACCTGTGTGGATTTGGCCAATGATGTTTTCCAAAGGATACTCTTTGTTTATTCTCTATGCTGGTATCACATCCAACTGTATTCCCTCTTCAAGGTTACTTTGGTTTAGATCAGGATTGTCTTCAGTTGTAAGGAGAGGAGCTTGGAGGTTCTGATCATTGTGTTCCACATTGTCAGCAGTATTAGCATCAGAGGCCTCTTCAGCATGGATTGAGGAGGCTTCATTAAAGATTTCTTGGTCAGAGAGATTGATGCTTGTGGTGTTGGAAGCACCGGCTTCACCTGTACTGGCTTCAATAGCTTCTGCCACTGATGGAGGATCAATGGATGGCCTTTTCATCCTGATGTAGGGACTGGGAAAATCCAGTCTGTAGTCAGAAGAGGAGGTTGAGGCAGAAGATGTTGATTTTGAAGAAGAAAACTCCATATTTGAGAATATGAGAGGCTCAAATATCTGGGTGAAGGAGTCTATATCAAAGAGCCAGTTAGGACCTTTGCCTTGTTCACAGACAACGTGTTCCCTGCATTCCACATTAGCAGATTCTTCCACAATCCGAGTCCTAGAATTGAACACTCGGTAGGCCTTTGATTAAGAGGAGTAACCCACAAAGTAACCTTCATCAGACTTTGCACCGAATTTAGGAAGAACTCCATGTGTGATGAGGATGGTACATGGACATCCAAAGGGCTTCAGGAAGCCAATGTAGGGAACTCTTTTGAGCCATAGTTCATAGGGTGTTTTCTGGAGAGGCTTAACAATAAGGACTCTATTCTGCACATAACAAACTGTGCTTACTGCTTCCGCCCAGAAAGTAAGGGGCAGCTTTGAGTCAGCCAGCATAGATCTTGCTGATTCAATCAGAGTCCTATTTCTTCTTTCAGCAACCCCATTTTGTTGAGGGGTTCTTGGAGCACTGTATTGCCTTTCAATGCCCTTGCTCTCACAGAAACTGTTCAAAGTGTGATTTTTGAACTCTGTTCCCTGATCACACCTTATGATCTTTACCTTCAGATTGCTTTGATTCTCTACCCTAAGAATATAGGATTTGAGAATCTCAGCAGTTTCATCTTTTGTTCTTAGGAAGAATACCCATGAGAATCTGGAGAATTCATCAGTTATTACCAGACAGTAGGAATTTTTGCCCATTGACATGACATTCGTAGGACCGAAGAGATCCATATGCAGTAGCTGGAGAGGGGTGTCATTTGTGTTCAATGTCTTGGGCTTGTGGGAACTCTTGTGTTGTTTTCCCTTCAAGCAGGCAATGCAGTGATCGTCTAGCTGGAGTTCTTTGTCAGGAAGCCTTCTGACAAGATTGTCCTTCACTAATTTATTGATTGTTTTGATGTTAACATGGCTTAACCTCCTGTGCCAGAGAGCGGATTCATCAACTGATGCCTTTGACAGAAAACATGAAACACTACCAGATGGAGTGACTTCATTCATGTCAAGCACATATAAGTTGTCCTTTCTATGAGCAGTTAGGAGAATCTTCTCTGGAGGGGGTTTAGATAGGCCCGGAGCTAACACGAAACATTCTTTGTCAGTGAAGAGCATCCAATGCTTTTGATCACATACTTGGGAAACACTCATGAGATTGGAGTCAAGTTCTTTAACATATTTGACTCTTTCAATACTCATCCTTTCATTGGACACAGTTCCTTGTCCAGTGATAGATCCACCCTTTGAGTCACTCCCAAAGGCAACATATCATCCATTCAAATGTCTGAAGTTAGAGAGGATGGACTTGTTGCCTGTCATGTGCCTGGAACAGCCGCTATCTACCACCCAAGTATTGTGTTTATTGCCTAGCTGTCCCTGCACATGGAAGATATCTAATTAGTGGGAGGAACATTGTAGCATGCAGCATTGTAGAAAATCGTTGCTAATTTGCCATTGTCAGCATGCTTGCAGTCAATGAAACCAATAGTTATGCTTGGAGATTGTTTGGCCTTCCATTGCTGTGTTGGTGGTTTTCTAGCTTTCTTTACATTGTCGGCAGAAGATGTTGTTCCTGACAATTCTGGCTTATCCGCAGCCGATTTTGCTGCTGAAGGCTTTGCTGGAGTTTTTGTTGCTGTTGAAGGCTTTGCCTGGGATCTTGCCTTATCAGCAGTGGACACTTTTGCTTTGTCAGCAGCAGATACTTTTGCTGCTGATGCCGTTGTTTTTTATTTTGCTTTGTCAGCAGAAGAGACTTTTGCTGCTGAAGGCTTAGCTTTTGGTTTCCTGGACTTTACTCTATCAGCAGCGATTTTGTTTGCTGCTGATGGGTTGAGCACAGATGAACGATTTGCAATCTGGTTAAAAGGGTTGAACTTGCAGGTTGTAGCAAAGTGGTTTGATTCCCCACATATGATGCAAGTTTGTTGAGGTTTCTGCATCTTCACTCTTTGAGGGGATAGAGATTCTCTGAACTTTGTTGCCTTTGCATCATAGCTTCTCACATGTTTGTTTATGTTTGTTTTCTCAAAGGCATGCTGCTTTGAGTTTCTTTGGTGTTCACGGTAGTGAAAGCAGGTGCTGGCAGTGTGATTGTATTTGCCACACACAAAGCAGGATAGTGCTATCTTGTCCCTGTGAAAGTCCACATAGTTCTTTCTTTGAAGCAAATCTTTGAAGTTCCAGGGATGAGCTTTGTTATGTTCAAAAGTGGCTTCTTCTAGTGTCTTTTGAACATATGGACCTTTTTCTCCTGGTGCATGAAAAATATCAAACACCTTTGGCTTTGACTGAGACTTGGGGTTGGTGAAACCTGATGTCTCTCCCTTTTCAATGTTTAGCTTTCTTCCATTTTGAGGATAGCTAATCTTGATTTGTTTGAATGGGATGGGAGCTGGAATAGTTGGAGTAAAACAGGACATTTAGTTTTGTTCAGAACAGCTTCAGAGATAGGAGCAGATGGGACTGCACTAGTTTCACAGTGGTCTGAGCAGGTTGACTCAGGTTCTGAAGAGGTGGAGCAGTCTTCCACAAAACATGCATCCATTGAAGGATCAAGGTTTCGGTTTGCCGTGTCAAGATTTGCAGTATTGAAGCTTGGTTCGTGAATGGCAACATAGTCAGCAGGAGGAGCAACTGTCTTGTACGGGTCATTATGATATCCAAGTCCAGTTTTTACCCTTTCATGGACTTGAATATCTAACAATCTTTGTAACTTTTTAGATGAAAATTCATATTTTTCAACATGAACTTTTTGTTCAGCCAGTTCAGCTCTGGTAGCTTTAAGTTTTACTAATAGATCATCAATCTGAGTTTCAAGATTGGTTTGTTCATGTTTTAATGAAGAAATCTCTTTCTTAAGGCAGTTAATCTTTTCTTTGTAACTGTCTTCGACCTTTTTGAATTCAGATTTCATTTGGTGAAACTCTTCATTTTGATCTATTAGATTTTGGTTATGTTTTCTATAACCTAAAACTTTGTCAATGCAAGCTTGAGAGCAAAGATGTTCAAATACCTGAGGTGGTATCTCTGCGTTGTCTACCATAAGTGCTTGGTTGGAGGCAGGAACATCTTCATATTGAAAACTCCAGTCAAATTCTGTAGTTCCAACATTTGCACAGGCTGCAGTTTGTGCTGGAGGAGTTCCTTGCTGCTGCTGCTGCCTGGGCTGACCTTGGTAACCTTGTCTTTGATGGCTGGCACCCTGATTGGCTTTGGGTGACTTGCACTCCCTAGCAAAGTGACCCATTTGGTTACAGTTGTAACATCGGATCTTGCTTTTATCAAGCCCAACTCTGGTGTTTGAGTTGTTGCTTGGAACTGATCTCCCGGTTCTAGAATAAAACCTTTTTGCTCTGAGGGAGAGCATGGCATATGAGTGCTGAATATCCATTTCTTCAAGATCATCTGGATGAAAGCATTCCAGATCCTCCTTTATGAAGTGCATGCTGCTTGAGTTGTCAGAGATAAAAGCAGTAGAGGTTGGCTGTTGAGGAGGTGCCTCAAGAAGAAATGGTGATGAGTTGGATTGTGAAGCAGTTGGTGTTTGAGGATGAGTAACAATGGGAGGATAGTAGTTGCTTGCACTAGGACCAGAATGATCAGAGTGAAGCGTTGAGGTGGTGGTGGAGGAAGTGGTAGCTGATTGATAACTGGAGCACCTTTCTTTAGCTTGAATCATTTCTAATTCATAGGTTTTGAGCATGCCAAAGAGCTCAGTCATCTGAAGAGTCTTCAGATTCTCTGTTCTTCTGATGGACACTGTATATAATGTCCAACAACTAGGAAGAGATCTTATGAACTTCTTGAGAATGTCTTCATTCTCCAGCTTTACCTTGGAGCACTGCAGTTCTCCAACCAGGTACGTGTACCTGTTATATAAAACTGTTAGTGACTCACCTTCCTTCCAAATGAAGTTTTCATACTGTTGCTTGAGAATGTCACGTCTGTTCTCCTTGACCTCCTCAGATCCAGCAAACATCTTTTCCAAGGCTCCCCATAACTCCTTTGCATTTTTGTGAGCCTTGAAGTTGTGAAAAACTTCATTTGGAAGGCACATTTGGATAGCTCCTAATGCCTTGAAGTCCACCTCCATTTTCTTGATGTCTTCTTCAGAATACTTGGAGGGTTCCTTCGGAACTAGTGGTCCTCCAGAGTCAGCAGAGGCCACCATGGGAACATAAGGTCCATCCCTTATGGATTTCCACATTCCGTATTCATGGTAGCAGAAGAAGCTTTCCATACGGTTCTTCCACATATCATAGTCCTCCCCAGACACCAACCTCGGTGGTCGGTTGATACTGCCGATGTCTTCAGATCCATGACTTTGTGCCATTTTGTTTTGTGTGACTTGATCAAGAATAGAGTTTTGAATAGAATCAGAAAGTGATTAAACAAATGTTAGTTTGTTTAATCTTGAGCCAAAGCTCTGATACCACTTGTAGGATCGTAAGATTACAAGGTGATTCTATTCTAGTTGATATTGGCGGAAACAATAGCAACCAACAAAGTAAACAAGTAAACAGCAAGAATACTGATAAATGCACTGTTGTATTAGTCTTCTGAGATTACAAGTAAAACTCTATCAAGACACTATCAAAAAGCACTATGAAGGCACACTTTGTTTGAAGTGTTTACAAGATATATATAGTAACTTAGAATCAAGACAGACCCTTGATTCTAAGGATCAGATCTAACACAAGCCGTTGATCTTGTTTATTAATCTAAATTACACGTAAAGGCTAATCTAGTTAACTTTACTGAAACGTCTTCTTAGGCATCATTGTTTGCATGCTTGGAGAAGCGCGTCATTGTCCTTTATTGGTTGCACCAGTGAGGTTCCTTCTGCTTGGAGTGTGGCAGTTGCTTTGCATAAAGGTGTCAGAGGCGCTTCGCATGGATAGTCAGCTACAACGTTTGGTCTTCAGAAGCTATCAGCAGCAAGAATGAGAATAATGCTGCTGATAAGTCTATCAGTAGTAACTTGTGTTGAACGCTGCTGATAAGCCTATCAGCAGCAACAAGTGTTGAATGCTGCTGATAAGCCTATCAGCAGCAACATGTGCTGAATGCTGCTGATAAGCCTATCAGCAGCCATATGTGTTGAATGCTGCTGATTAGCCTATCAGCAGCATTTGTACTTAGAATAATTTGGTAGCAATCAGTCTTTGGTTCTACATATATTAATATATTCACGAACCAAGGAGGATCATGAACATCATCTGAAATTAATTTTGGAACTACTCAGCAACGAGAATCTTTACGCTAAATTCTCTAAGTGTGAGTTTTGAATTCGAGAAGTGCATTTTCTTGGACATGTCATCAACAAGGAAGGAATTCACGTTGATCCATCTAAAATAGAAGCGATCAAAAACTGGGAAGCACCAAAGACTCCGACCGAAGTGCGTCAATTTTTGGGCTTGGCCGGCTACTACAGACGATTCATTGAGAATTTTTCAAAAATAGCCCTGCCCTTAACCACATTAACCCAGAAAGAAAAGAAGTATGATTGGAGTGACAAGCAAGAGTCAGCTTTCCAATTACTGAAGCAGAAGCTGTGTAGTGCACCGATCTTATCTCTTTCGGAGGGAATCAACAATTTTGTCGTATACTGCGATGCATCACACCAAGGACTTGGTTGTGTGTTAATGCAAAGAGACAAAGTCATCGCATATGCCTTACGACAACTAAAAGTGCACGAAAAGAATTATACTACCCACGACTTGGAGTTGGGCGCAGTTGTGTTTGCGCTCAAGATTTGGAGACATTGTCTTTATGGTACGAGATGCACTATTTTTACTGATCACAAGAGTCTCCAACATATCTTTGATCAAAAAGAACTTAACATGAGACAACGTCGTTGGGTAGAACTACTAAACGACTATGATTGTGATATCAAGTACCATCCTGGGAAAGCCAATGTCGTAGCAGACGCTTTAAGTTGTAAGGAACGAGTTAAAACTCTTCGTGTTCGTGCCCTAGGATTAACAATTCATACGAGTCTTACTACTCAAATCCGAATGGCACAACAAGAAGCACTTAAAGAAAAGAACATCCAAAATGAGGCACTACGTGGAATGATCAAACAATTGGAGTCTAAGTCAGATGATACGTTTTACTTCATGGACAGAATTTGGGTGTCGAGTAACGGTAACTTACGTTGGTTGATTATGGATGAAGCCCACAAGTCCAGGTACTCCATTCACCCGGGTTCAGATAAGATGTATAAGGATCTAAAAGAATTATATTGGTGGTCCAATATGAAAGGAGATATTGCCACATATGTCAGTAAATGCTTAACGTGTTCAAAAGTAAAAGCCGAACATCAGAAACCGTCTGGCTTGTTACAACAACCCGAAATTCCCCAATGGAAATGGGAACAGATTTCTATGGATTTCATCATGAAATTACCCAAGACGTCAAGCGGGTATGACGCGATATGGGTAATTGTCGCTCGTCTGACAAAATCAGCTCATTTTCTACCCATCAAAGAGACGGATAAAACCGAGAAACTTGCAAAGCTTTATATCAAGGAAATTGTGGCTAGGCATGGAGTGCCAATTTCTATTATCTCTGATAGAGACAGCAGATTCGTGTCTAGAATCTGGAAATCATTACAAGAAGCCATGGGCACACGTCTTGACATGAGCACGGCATATCACCCACAAACAGATGGTCAAAGCGAAAGGACCATTCAAACTTTAGAGGATATGCTCCGTGCGTGTGTAATTGATTTCGGAGGAAATTGGGATACTCATTTACCGTTGGCAAAGTTTTCCTATAATAACAGTTACCACACGAGCATCAAGGCAGCTCCGTTTGAAGCTTTATATGGTCGTAAATGCCGCTCACCGCTATGTTGGGCAGAAGTTGGTGAAAAACATTTGGCAGGCCCTGAGATTGTCCAGGAAACCACTGATAAGATCTTCAAAATTAAGGACCGTCTGAAAGCGGCCTGAGACAGACAGAAGAGCTATGCTGATAACCGACGGAAACCATTAGAATTTCAAATTGGTGACCGAGTAATGTTAAAAGTCTCACCATGGAAAGGCGTTGCAAGGTTTGGTAACCGTGGTAAGCTCAACCCTAGATACGTTGGATCATTTGAAATACTGGCGAGGGTTGGCCCTGTAGCCTACAAGCTCAAGCTACCGCAAGAACTAAGAAACGTACACGATACATTTCATGTGTCTAATCTCAAAAAGTGTTTGACAAACGAGACTTTGATCATACCGCCTAATGAAATTCACATTGATGATAAACTTCATTTCATCGAGGAACCGATTGAGATTTCAGATTGGAAAGTTCAAAGGTTGAGACGTAGTCGAATCAAACTGGTTAAAGTACGTTGGAACTCAAAACGTGGTCCTGAGTATACATGGGAACGAGAGGATCAAATGAAAACAAAATACCCCTCCTTGTTTAAGGATACACCAGTTCAAGATGGCACGAATTGAATTTCGGGACGAAATTCTTTTAACATAGGGAGAATGTGACACCAGACATTTCAAGTCAACATCCGTACATGTTATAAACAAGTTTACATTATAATTGTTTTTGTGATTTACTTAATTTCACAAACAAGGACATTAAGGTCTAACAAAAACCGTACATGGTCTCATTTCATATTTGGTAATTCTAGGAGTTACCGGTTCACGTACCAGGATAACCCGACTAAATACGAACACTAGTGGTTAAATTAAATAACCAGAAATATATATATATATATATATATATATATATATATATATATATATATATATATATATTACACAAAATTTACGTTGAACTATAATTTATTTTTAAGACTAAATCATATAATATACGTAAAAGTAAAATAATGGACTTTTCGAAGACGTTACTATGTAGCGCCACTTTTAGGTACTCATACCTCAAATAATCACCTCAACGAATTATACAACACAAGATTTCAATATTTTCTTCAACGAGCCATAAACTTGTTAAAATTATAATACCGTGAAAATCTAAACCGAATTAATTTACCATTTAAAAACTCTAATTAATATTAAGTTACACTTAAATCTTATTAGATAAATTAACCCCAACCCACCCTTGACTTTCTCGGCCGAAAATGCAGAGAAGGCCCATTCTCACGTCCCATTTACCTTACATTCTAATAAACTATTCTAAAACCCATACCATACCTACGAGAACTCAGATATAAACCATACCCCCTCAATCAAAATCTCACAATTCCTTTTATCTTCCTCATTTTCTTACGGCAATCTTCCCCATTTCTCTTCAAATCGAAGTCAAGTTTTAAGGCAAAATCCACCATATTTCGGTATTATAAGGAGCTTCCAAGGATTTCTAACCAAGAGAATTCAAGACCATCTTCTATGTTTCTCTCAAAAATCATCATCTCTGTTTAGAGGCAAAAACTCAATATTATTCATATTATTTTCTTTAAAACCGTAGCTAAACATACAGTTTATTCGAACGTAAGTAAAATAACCAGAAAAGTGTGTCGAATTCAAGATTTAAAACGTGAATATACGCGTATATGTATGAATAAAGTTTTGAAACTGATTCTGTCAATTTAAAATTTCAGTAATCGAAACTAGGAGTTTCGATACCTGTTTGCTCAATCGAAACTAGGTAGTTTCGATACCTATTACTCAATCGAAACTAGGTAGTTTCGATACTTGTTTACTCAATCGAAACTAGGTAGTTTCGATACCTATTACTTAATCGAAACTAGGTAGTTTCAATACCTGTTTTGCTCAATCGAAACTAGGAAGTTTCGACATCTGTTCTGTTCAATCGAAACTAAGAAAGTTTCGATACATGTTCATCAGTCCCATGGGGCAGTAACTTAGAACTATTTTATAACGAAACAAGTGTTGAAAAACTAAAAAGATATTTAAACAAAAGCAATCAGATTTGCTAAGTCGGTGAACAATTTGCATATGAGACATTCGGTCATAACACGAATTACCCTTTTGTAATTAGTGTACGAATAGTCAAGTTTGACTAGAAAAATTATCATTGCAAGTATACACAAACTCAAGGTGAGTTTCACGGCCCCTTTTTACTGTTTTCAATATTTGGGGGAAGAACATACTTACAACTATTTTTATGTGATAACAAGAGAATAAGACTCGACTTTTATGTTTACATGAGTTAAACGATTTTAGGCCGCTAAAGTCCCCTGGAAAAATTTAGTAACCATTAACTGTAGCCTAGGGTCCTATGAATAGTACTATGGAGAGTGACGTCTCCCGGTCATGGTTAGTCGCGCTAACCACAATCTGGAGGATTTATGGCCGCATAGAACCGGATAACGAAATTAGGGGCGAAGAACAATTGTCGTGGTTTGGTTACGGCTCATGTAGGAACATATTATTTGTATTCCTAGCTAGTTTACAAATGGGTCAAACAATTCTTATTCTGATTATCACATGCACCTGAAACTATTTACGAACAATTTAATTTTACAAAGAACTATTTGATTAAACCTGTGAACTCACCAACCTAGTGTTGACATTTTCAAGTATGTTTTTCAGGAAATTGAACGTGATCGCAAGGTTAGCAATGTAGATTACATGCATGCATGATGGATACAACTTTTGGGGGATTTCTCTTGTATAACTCATTGTAATAGAGTCATACTTGCGAAATCTTCACTTTTTGTAAACTCAATTTACATTTTGGAATGTAAAACTTTAAACTTGTTTATGTATCCATTTATCATGTATGTGTTTGCGGTAATCATATGCTTTGGAAACCATGTAATGTTACGCCTCGCGTTTCCGCCTTGGCGGGGTGTGACAGTAGCTATGCTAGAGGCTGAGGTGTCCAAAATAAGGCACCAAGTCTCTATGCATGAAGCCCATCAATGCCCAACTGTGCCTACTCCCTCCCTTGTATCAGTGGGTACTCAAACATATAACACTCTATGCACTGATGCAACCAAAAATGGGGAGGTAGTTACCAAGGAATATGATGCGGACAGCCTAGAAGAATGGATACAAGAGCAGACTGTGTTTCAAAGTTCGCTATACAAACCTGCTTTTGTTCAAATCCATGACTTGCCAGACTCAGTAGATGAAGAGGAAGATATCACTAAGGATTGGAAGTTAGTCGTCCGAGCTGTTGATGAGGTGCTGCAAGATGAAACTCTCCATGAAGACACACCTCCATCATTCATCATACTTCCTGAAGCTGCAGCCATAATAAGTCAAACATCTACTCCCCAATCCTCACTAACTTCAAACAAGCTAGAATTCGACTCCATTCTAGCTTGGGGGATGATGTCATAGCTGAGACATTCTGGATTGGATGGGAGTTTAGTGGAGTAGAAGAGCTAAACTGGAACACTCTTAATGACCTCCAGGTTCTTAATCTGTATCTGACAAGATGTATCAACACTTCATCAGATCTCTCAGCCGAACTTGCAATCAGCAGGTTCTATGACTTAATGGAGGATAATATGCCCTGGTTTGAAAGACTACTAAAAGAAACAAATAGGGTGGCTTATCCTGAATCTTCATCAACAATAGAACAAAGACTGGCTCCAAGAAGACTTGACTTAATCAGGAGCAGTGCTTTAACTTAAGAAGAAGTTATCTGCTGGCGAAGATTCATGTACAACATCATAGTCAGGGACTTGGAAGTGCTAGGATGGGTGAGCACTGATTCCTCTGACTTCACCTTCTTCCTAAGCAATGGATCTTCTCTCTCAATCAACATCAAAGAGATCTTACTTCTACCTTCAGACTTCCTACACAAGGTCTTTGAGCTCAGATCACTCATCTGCAACATCAACTCCTTAGAAAGTCAAGAAATGATCAAACTCATCAAGGCTTCTCTGTATAAGGAGGAATCGCCTACAATGAATGAATCTAACTCAGATTTATTTCTTCCCTCCTCACCAACTGTCATTCTGAACGCAGCAGAAGGGTCAAGAAAGGTGGCTGCTCAGAATATCAAAGAAGCCTTTAAAGCTATATATGTGAATGAATGGGAAAAGGAAGAGAGTGAAGCAGTCCCTTCCTCTGTGTCTACCCCTCATCATGCCAATGAAGCTGAAGCCGAGATCCCAGCAGCATTTCTTACATCTGTTGTTGTGGTCCATGAAGCTGAAGCAGAGGCATCCAGCAAAGACAAGGGGAAAAGACCTATGACAGAAGAAGATGAAGAAAAGTTACTGAAAGAGAAGAAGGAAAGGGAGGAAAGAAGAAGAAGAAAAGCAGATGGTTGAACTAAGAAAAGCGGCCATTCTCCTCAGAGAACAACAGATCCAGCCGTATGCCAAACAGCTGGATGATCATAAAGTCAAGATTCCTGTAGTCTATCAAATTCAAGAAGATGAAGCTCTTGCTCTTCAACTGCAGGAACAATTTAATAAAGAAGAAGAAGAAAGAGAGAAGAAGAAGAAGAAGAAGAAGAAGGAAGAGGCCAAGTTCAGAATAACTGATTCTGAGCTAGCTAAAGAAATGAGAGAGGAGTGGATAGAAGCTCTGATTTCTCAAGGTAAGGATGCAGACTAACTTGAGAAACTATCAAATAAAGAGATCTACAGAGCCTTCATGGGTCAGCAGGGTCAATTGAGAAACAAGAAAAGGGCTGAAGAAGAAGAAAAAGCCAAACAGAAATCCAAGAAGACCATTACCTTCAATAAAAGAACCCATGAAGAAAGGAAGGTCATGATTGACTTCCTAAAGGCTAGAGGAGAGAGTGGAAAAAGGATGGGTCCCATGAATTTCATGAACCTGCAAACCCTTTACCTTAAAGTCAAAAAGGAAGAGAAAGAAAGACTGGGGAAGAAAGGCTCAAAGAAGAGGGTAATCAATCAAGAAGAAGAAAGGAAACCAAAGAAACCCAAGCCTTCTCCCTCATCCACCACTTCCTCTATCCAACAACCTTCCACTCTCCATCCTAGACCTCCCTCCTCTCCACCCACAAAGTCCAAATCCTCCCACCCAGCTCCTACTCATCAACAACCTCCTAAGAAGAAAAGCAAACCTACTACTAAACCAGAAGACTCAAGAGAAATTTTCAACTGGTCCTACAGCACTCAAGATCAAAGGTTTGAAGTCTTCAGGGGAAGAACAGAAGAAAGAAGATCACTCTATGCAATTGTTGATAAGATATTGCAACTTCCATATTCAGATCTAAGAAGAATAATGGAGTTGGGTGAAGCTCATGAGCCCGAGAATGAAGGTGGGAGACATCTGTTGCTGGTGATCAAACATCACTTCAACCCCAGCAAAGATGAAATTATTGATGCAAAACCTCTCAAATCTCACTCTCCATTCATCAGTTGGTCCTATAATGCTAAAGAAAATGAGTTCACCTTGACAGACGTTAAAGGACAGAAGATGAGGTGTCTAAGCAAGGCTATCTTCAAAATGCCAAGCAAAGATATCAAGACTCTATCTGAGCTTCCTTTTAACAATCCCAGCAAGGACCCAAGAGGCTATGAGGTTGCAAGAATCGTCAGCCACATGCAAAAGCTTCAGCAACAAAAGTAGTAAGAGAGTTTTGGTAGCATCAGTCTAGGGGGAGTTTGTAGAAAAGACTGATGGCTACAAAATTCTCTAAGTACAAATGCTACTGATCTCAGAGTTTGCTGCTGACCAACAAACTGCTACGGATAAGCTTATCTGCAGCAGATACTTGTTCTTCTGTTGAAGAACAAATCTGCTACGGATAGCCTTATCTGCTGAAGACCAGAGTTGCTGCGGATAGGCTTCTCAGCAGCATCAACACTTGATGCTGCTGACAGGCAAATCATCAGCAGCTTTGGATGGTTGTGTCTTGCTACTGATCAACAACTCTGTTGCTGATAGTTATTCATCCATTGAAGATCAAACGTTGCAGCTGACCAGCCTTGCAAAAGCAAAATCAACCATTACCACTGACAACTTTCGGCTACACCATTGACACACTCCACGCAGAAAGAATGTCATTGGTGCAGACAATAAAGCACTACAGCGCTCTTCTCCAAGCATGCAGCAATGATGCCTAAGAAGACGTTTGAGTAAAGTTAACATTTATAGTGTTTATTGTCATTATACGTAGAATAGCTTCAGTACAAGATCAACGGTTTGTGTTAGATCTGATCCTTAGAATCAAGGGTCTGTCTTGATTCTAAGTTACTATATAAGTAGTATTTAGAGTCATTGTACCTTAGTGCTTTCTTAGAGTTTTCTTTGTAATCTTGTAACCACTAAAGCTTAATACAAATTGCATTTATCAGTACTTCTTGTGTTTACTTGTTTACTTTGATTAAGTTGTGATTGTTTTCGCCAATCTCAACTGGAATAGAACCATCTTGTATTTACCGATCCTACACTTTTTCTCTCTATCATACACAGTCTTCTCTTCTACAGTCAAAGCTGAAACTGGTTTTGCAGTATCTGATATACCTATATGAGTATAAGTTGGATGTGTATATCCTTCAGCAATAGGAATCCACATACTAGTATCATTGATGTTGACATAATTTTCAAACCGACTTTTCCAGTTTGAGTAATCTTTCAGATTCATCAATATTGGGGGTTTGGTTGGAGTACCAATTTCATTGTCATAGTTCAAAATGTTTGTCATATTGCTTACACTTGCTTGAGTAGAATTTGACATCGTCACAAACTTGAAATTCAACACTTAGAAGAATTTTGAAAAATCTGCCTTAAGCGAACTTAGGCAAGTTCGCCTAACCAGGAAGGAGCGAACTTAACAAGTTCGCCTTAATAAGTTCGCCTGTTGTAACAGAAAATTTAAGTTAGCTAGACGCAACTGAAGAACATAGAGGAAGTGTTCTTTATCACCCAAACGCGCCAAACAAGCAGAAAATCATCAAATCTTGCATATTTGTTGGAATCAATCAAATTCAAACTGTAGGATTCATCAAAACATGAATTAGAACAAATCTATCGGATCAATTTCAACAAAAAATTCTTCAAAATTGACGAATTCGGCTTAAATCAGATCGATACTTGTATAGAACCCAGCAATACACAAAAACTTCAAAAATCTCAACTTTTTGATGCACAATTAGATAGAAAACAGTGTCACACGATGATCTCCAATCAAGAGCAATAGCTCTGATACCAATTGTAGGTCCCAGCGGGTCTACAGATCGAACACAACTCGTATAACACACAATGTACACTCGTAGTGCGGAATCCTAATGAGTAAACGCGTAACGAACTAATAAGATCACACAAAACAAGATTCTCAGAAATCTTCTTGTATTACTTCAATCAAAGTGCTTACAAGTACACATTCAAAGACTGATAATAAAAACATACAAGTAAACACTATTTATAGACACCAAACTGCCACAGGCGAACTTATCAAGTTCGCCACAGGCGAACTTATTAAGTTCGCCACTCACATGGCATAGGCGAACTTATTAAATTCGCCTGTTACAGAACTTAACTAAAAAGACATTACAATGACAAAAACATACAAAGACCTATACAAAGCTATATGTCACTTAAAATATACCAACACTACTGGGCAAATTCTCTTCACTATTTTGAATGGTCTAACATAACGAGGATTCAGTTTGCCTCATTTCCCGAAGCGAATTACACCTTTCTAAGGTGAGACTTTTAGTAGGACCATGTCGCCTACTTGACGGTTTACGACGCTTATCGGCGTAGCTCTTTTGACGATTACGAGCTGCCGCCATACAGTTTCGGATTTGAACGATCTTTTCGGATGTTTTGAATAAAAGTTCGGGACCTGTAAGTTGGCTATCCCCAACTTCAGCCAATAGATAGGAGATCAGAATTTAAGTCCGTACAATGCCTCGAATGGTGCTGCCTTGATGCTAGTGTGATAACTGTTGTTCTAGGAGAACTCCACTAGACGTAAGTGGGACTCCCAAGTGTTACCAAAATCGAATCACACAAGCTCGTAGCATGTCATCTAAGGTTTGAATGGTACGTTCCGTTTGACCATCAGTCTGAGGATGATACGACGTACTCATGTCTAGACGCGTACCTAAAGATTTTTGCAGAGATTGCCATAAATATGATGTGAATCGAGCGTCTCTATCCGAAATAATAGAAATTGGCACTCCGTTCTGAGAGACTACTTCCTTCAAGTAAACACGAGTAAGTTTTTCAATCTTGTCGGTTTCTTTGATCGCAAGGAAGTGTGCATATTTTGTCAAGCGATCTACGATCAACAGATGGTGTCGCATCCGTTAGGGGTTATGGGTAGTTTAGTTATGAAGTCCATAGAAATTTGTTCCCATTTCCATATTGGGATCTCTGGCTGCTGCAGTAAGCCAGAAGGCTTTTGGTATTCCACCTTAACCTTTGCACAAGTCAGGCACTTGCTCACATAAGTGGCTATATCAGCCTTCATCTTTGTCCACCAATATAGCACCTTTAGGTCATGATACATCTTGTCAAAACCTGGATGAATAGAGTATCAAGATTTGTGAGCTTCATCCATAACCAGTTCTCTTAAGTTCCCATATGCTGGAACCCATATTTGCTCTGCCAGATAGCGAATGCCATCTGATATTGTAGGTCCCTCGGGTGTGGTGGATCGTCACATGCAAGTGGTCTACTAGTCGGACCGGGTGCGGAATACCCGTGACTAGGTGGAGAGTCTAACTGAACAAAGTAAACCGAACACAAGAGTCACAATAATCGTTCTTTGTATTATAAACACTCGACGGTTACAGAGAGAATACAAGCTGCGTACTTAGCAAAACTGAGTTCGTCTGAACAAATGGTTCTGCGTACTTAACTTCTGTGAACCTATCCTATTTATACTGACCTGATGCCTGCGCACTTAGCAAGTGCGCAGGACCAATTACTCCTGCGTACTTAACAAGTACGCATAGGTATTCCTGCGTACTTACTAAGTACGCAGGAGCATTCTCCTGCGCACATACAAGTGCGCAAAACACTTGGAAGAAATCAACAACACATTATGTAAACGTAAATACAACTCGATAAACTATTACATAATGACTCTTACATACAAAGACAAAATACAGACATTAGACATACAAACCTAGACTCTATCCAGAGTGTTGTCACAGGAAAGTGCATCAACAAACTCCCCTTTGACAACAGCTCGGGATCTTCATCGTCTTCAGTCTTCAATCTTCAGTCTTCACAGCACTGCTTCCTTAGCTTCCATCTTCTTTTTGTAATCAAGACAGAACTTGATTAACTTGTCGTATTTGGCCGAGAGAAGCTTTGTCCATTCGTCAGTGTGGATGCAGAATTTGTCTGCTAGTAACTCCAGATCGTTCACAGAGAAATTGATGAAGCATACTTCATCAAAAACCCTGATCACTTCCTTTGGCACTGTGTTTCCACTATCTGACTTACCTTTACCCATGATCACAGCCTCGCCCGTTTTTGGATCAACGTACCAGTACCACATGTCACCAAGAATATCCTGAGGTAACTTGCTCAGGGGAATCTTGGTTTCACATCGCACTGGCTTGTATACCAATCTCTTTAACGGCTTCTTAGTCACAGGATGCACTGCATGCTTATCCTTGACTCTTCTGGGCACCTGAGGCTTGAGATACTCATACTTTCCCGATCTTGCTTCACGCTGTAGTATACTCCACAAACCCATTGCTACTGCATGATTCGAATGATTCAGCAGGTCGCGGTTTGCAAGGTTAACTAGGTCGTACCTGGGCAAAGAGTTGAACGTCTCACTGGTTGGTTTCAAGTATTGAACCCCTCCAGATCTTTTGATGGCGAACAACTGCTTGTCCTCCTCAAACCTGACAGCTAAGATCATACCTGTCGCTCCATACTTGTCTTTGATAGACGTCTTTTGCCACACTAGAGCTGGACCCTTTGTAGATGCAGAAGGCATGTCTTTCTCTTTTTGTGCCTCGGGGTCCACAGGTATAGGGTTGACCGGGGGGGCATCAGTTGTAGCTTCAACATTACTTGCTGTATCAACTTAGCCTGTGTCTGTTTCGAGCAGAGATTCGAGCGATGGTATTTCAAAGATCTCACCATCCTCTAACTCATACTCTAGATCCCCGTCGCCCTTGGGAATCTCGATTATCACATCATCATCATCATCGTTCCAATCATCACCAGAGTCGATCTCTCCTTCTTCCAGATTAAGGAGAGCATCGATCTGTGCTTCTTTAGAATAGTCAGGCTCGAGACATAGAATCTTGTCAGCCACTGACTTCCCTTTATCACCGCCACCACCACCTCCTGAGGTATCACCACCCTCTTGCGTAGTAGACTCCCCCTCAGCCATTGACGTAGTATAGATGGGCACAATTGTCGAAGCTTGGTGCTCACCTCCACTAGGACCGACTTCAGGATCCTTGTCTTTGTCATCATCCTTAGTCAAATCGACTGGATGACAAACCTCTGCACCGGTGGATTTTTCTTTTTCCTTCTCCCCCTGAGCACCTAGCTTCTCGGTCAGTTCTGCAATCAATTTGACCATAGTAGCGTGCTCCTGCCTTTGAGCATCCATCCTTAGCTCAATTGAAGTTCTGTGGGCCAAAATCATTTCATTCGTCTTCATTAATAGTTCATTCTGCGCCATCACATTCTTCAGCCGTTCATCAGTCCCCATTCTCTGACTACGCAGAATCCTAACTTCATCTGCCAGAGAGTTTATCTGTGCTTGTTGAGCATCAGAATCCTCTTTTGACTTTTGAATAGTCTTCAACAAGCCAGCAACTTGGGTTTCTAGCACATCGATCCTAGCTTCATTTGGATCCGGATGCCTAGATGATGAGGCTTCGGCGTTGTGGATGGGGGAAGAGAAGATTGTGTCAAAGTCGAACCCCTGTGAGATGTCACCATAATTAAAGGGTTGACCTGACGGCTCTTTGGTGGGTGTTAGGGTTGGGGATGGTATGATGTGAGTGGGTGTTATGGTTGGGGTGACTGTGACTGACTCCGTGAGAAGTGGAGCAGTCACCGTCACCTGGACGGTTGGAATAGGGAGGGTCACCGTCACAGGAATCACCTCTGTGACCGCCGTGACCGCCACATCTGCTTGTACCAGTGGCCTTCTCCTCCTACTAAACAGTTGTCGTGCTGGTTGGGTAGATTCTGGAATGGCAACTTCAACTTGTACTGGTTGCACAGTTGGAATCTCTTCAACCCTGGGGATGGCAACCTCTTGCCTATCGCCCCTTTTCTTGTTGGTGCTCTCTTGTCTCTGTCTTTGTAGAGCAGCGTCAGAGTCGGAATCCGGCTCATATTCGCTGCTGGAGCTTTGTCTCTTTCTTTTTGAAGACGACGCAGGCTGGGTTACCTGTGTCAGTCTCCTCGGATGTGCCTGTGATGGTGCATCATCGGAATCTGAAGAATCTGATTCTGTAGCCTTCGAATCGGATTCCTCAGCACCACCAACACCACCTTCATCATCACCTTCATCATTATCATCATCTTCTTCATCTTCTTCTTCATCAGAGTGATCACTCATCTCTGGTCGCGAGTTGGGACTATACCAGTTCCAGTCCTCCGGAGCGACGTATGCTTCATTCAATACGTGGCCAAAGAGTTCAGTGTGCTCAGGGGTAGGATCTACACTGCCTGGCTTTAGAAACTGTGCAAAAACTCTATTGTCCACCCTTTTAACTTGCAATCTCTCCCCGATAGCACGTAGGTTTGGCAACGCATCATCGATCAGTAGTTGCACAAACCTCGGGTATAACAGGAATCTAAACCTCTCCGTTGTATTGATCTGATCATTGATTGCTTTGAAAATGAAGCGGGAGAAGTTGTAGCCCCTATTGAGAGACAAGCCCACCATGGCTGCTGCAAAGTCATGACCCATGGCATCTTTCCCTGCTTTCCTGGACGAGATGCACATGATCATGACGTGGGCAAAGTAACGCCACTGATCTAATACCCACATCTTCTTGTAAGAAGCATAGTCTCTTGCCCCGACATATCCCATTCTCTGCCTCCAACACCCATCCACGTAGTAATCTGGATAGGATGTCGGGTTGGTGGCAAGGTCTCTGAACTGCAGTACTCGTCTGATTGTATCTTCAGAGATTGCAATAGCCCGACCATCAACAGTAGCCCTTATGACATTAGGGGATACTGTGCAATCGTGCTCTGCAGTCTCCCAGAATTGTTCTAAGTATGGTCTTGAGACTGTTGGATTAGCCGAGATTGCATAACTTATTTTAGATCTGTTCAGAAAGTCCACAATCTCTCTATATTGTAAGGCTGCCCCTTTCCATTCCGGTTCAGTGTGCGCCAACAGATTGAATTCGTCAGTGAAAGCACGAGCCATTATCTGCAAACACACACAGAAAACATAATCAGAACAATTTATAACAATGGAAATAGACACACATGACATAGAATAGTAGTTACACTTTGTAAAAAATTTCAGACTTTGAAAAATTTTCTAAGTGTTGGTCCTGCGCACTTAGCAAGTGCGCAGGATTTTACTCTTGCGTACTTAACAAGTACGCAAAAATTACTTCTTGCGTACTTGCTAAGTGCGCAAGAACAACCCTTAGCAAAAATTTCAAAGATTTAAATTCGTTCAAAAAGCGGGTTGATTAGGTAGCCACTAGGTCGGAATCAGGGATTCGAACCTAGGGTACCATGATCAACACCATTAACTACTACGACACGATCAAATTTTGACCTAGGTCAGTGATCGACCCACTGACGGTTCGACTTCAACTCGTCGGATCAATCGATGACCAAAGGGAAAATGTATGATCGATTAGGCAATCTAATAGCTTGTTAGTGACATTAGTTATCCAAACAACCCATTTTACCAAAAATTTTACGGATTTAACCTAAAAATTCTAAGTCAAAAAAAATCGGTCCAAAGAACACGAATCTATGGATGGAATCGGCTTAGATTCTCACCAAAGAGATGAAATACGAAGATGATAATGTGGACGAGATGAAAAACGGGTTTGAACACACTCGATTTTGAGGGGAAAATCGCAGGGGGGAAAAAAATTTGGGTTTGAATGAGAAAACCAGAAAATTTTCTAAGTGTCAAACTTATACCCCACTGATATTGTTCGTGCGTACTTGCTAATACCACTTGTAGGTCCCTCGGGTGTGGTGGATCGTCACATGCAAGTGGTCTACTAGTCGGACCGGGTGCGGAATACCCGTGACTAGGTGGAGAGTCTAACTGAACAAAGTAAACCGAACACAAGAGTCACAATAATCGTTCTTTGTATTATAAACACTCGACGGTTACAGAGAGAATACAAGCTGCGTACTTAGCAAAACTGAGTTCGTCTGAACAAATGGTTCTGCGTACTTAGCTTCTGTGAACATATCCTATTTATACTGACCTGATGCCTGCGCACTTAGCAAGTGCGCAGGACCAATTACTCCTGCGTACTTAACAAGTACGCATAGGTATTCCTACGTACTTACTAAGTACGCAGGAGCATTCTCCTGCGCACATACAAGTGCGCAAAACACTTGGAAGAAATCAACAACACATTATGTAAACGTAAATACAACTCGATAAACTATTACATAATGACTCTTACATACAAAGACAAAATACAGACATTAGACATACAAACCTAGACTCTATCCAGAGTGTTGTCACAGGAAAGTGCATCAACAGATATTACCTCCACTTGTTCTTCCATACTGCGTGTGGCTTCCAGCGGTAGGTTTTCCTCTTTAGGGGCTTCGAGCTGAGCACTACGGATTTTGTCAGGTAATCTGGTGTGAATAGTAAGCTGTAATGCTCGAACTCGTTTGGGTTTGGTGTCCTTACGGCTTAGGGCATCAGCTACCACATTAGCCTTCCCCGGATGGTATCTAATTGCATAGTCATAGTCGTTCAAGAGTTCAACCCAACGACGTTGTCGCATGTTCAACTCTTTATGTTCAAAGATATGCTGAAGACTCTTGTAATAGGTGTAGATAGTGCATTTGGTACTGTACAAGTAATGTCTCCATATCTTTAGTGTGAATACTACGGCCCCCAACTCTAAATCATGAGTTGTGTAGTTTTTCTCATGTATTTTCAATTGATGAGAAGCATAGGTAATGACCTTCTCACATTGCATTAAAACACAACCAAGACCTCGAATGGATGCATCGCAGTATACCACAAAATCATCCGTTCCCTCTGGCAGAGATAGGATAGGTGCAATGCAAAGCTTTTGTTTGAGTAGTTGGAATGCTATCTCCTGAGTGTCACCCCAGTCGTAGGGTTTACCTTTCTGAGTTAGGGTAGTGAGTGGTTGAGCAATATTGGAGAATCCCTCGATGAAACAACGGTAATAGCCAGCCAATCCCAGAAATTGTCGCACCTCAGTTGGACTCGTTGGTGCTGCCCAATTCTTGATGGCTTCTACTTCAGATGGATCATCATATATTCCTTTCTCGTTGATTACATCCCCTAAGAATTTTCACTTCACGAATCCAGAATTCGCACTTGGAAAAATTTTGTGTACAACTACTCTTATTTTAGCAATTCCAGAATCAAACACAGGTGCTCCTCATGTTCTTCCTTATTCTTGGAATAGATGAGGATATCGTCAATGAAGACGATGACGAACTGATCAAGGTAAGGTTTACACACACGGTTCATGAGGTCCATGAGCACCGCGGGTGCATTGGTCAGTTCGAATGGCATGACCATGAATTTGTAGTGACCATACCTAGTTCTGAATGCCGTCTTTGAGATGTCTTCGACTTGGCCTCTCAGCTGATGATAACCGGATCTAAGATCTATCTTGGAATAGGAGCTTGATCCTTGGAGTTGATTAAACAGATCATCAATGCGGGATAAAGGATAACGGTTCTTGACGGTTACTTTGTTAAGCTCACGGTAGTAAAATACACATGCAGAAATGTCCCGTCTTTCTTCTTGACGAATAGGACTGGAACTCCCCATGGTGATGAGCTAGGTCGGACAAAACTTTTATCAAACAACTCTTGCAGTTGGATAGACAACTCTTGCAGATCACTGGGTGCAAGTCTATACGGTGCCTGAGTAATAGATGTCGCTCCGGGTGCTAGGTCAATTTGAAATTTGACTTACGGTGAGGCGGTAGACTAGGTAGGTCTTCAGGAAATACTTCCGGATAATCACGAACAATTGGAATGTTGTCAATCTTCTTTTCCTCAGATGGCTGCTCGGCGACGAGAGCCAGAATGGCAGTATGACCCTTACGTAGATACTTTTGCGCTTTCATGAAAGATATGATGCCAACGTCTGCACCAATTTTCTCTCCTTGGACAGAAAGGGTTTCTCCACTCGGGAGAGGAAGGCGAGAAATTTTGTCATGGCCAATGATTTCAGCTTGATTTATATGTTGGGGTATAATTCCAATTAGACTAGAGGTTAGTCACAGGATGAGGTAACAAGGTCAAATGGAATCTATTGTTGGGGTGTAAGGAATAACGTGTTAGTTTAGTAAGAATTCCCAATTTTCGCTTACCTAGTTGGAGTAGGTGGGTTTACCACGAGGTTCTATTAGAGTTTCAACCGAGATGGTTTCATTGATCAAGTCTGGATGAGAGTCTTAAGTTCACTAAGTCTCTTACATGAGTGACATCAAATGATGGATCCTATGGATGATAGTTCAGTGTGTTCGTAAATACCTTCAACATGATAGTCACGTATATCAACTGTTAAACAGGTTTAACGATACCAACTAGTCGTCGAGTGGGTTACGAGAATTTCTACGGATGGTGGAAACTTAAGTCTGTAACTCACAGATTAGGACCATTTATCCACACACTAGGTTTCACCAGGACTTACATGCACCTCAAATTACTATTACGTGTGCACCTGTAATGATAATTCGCTTTGCATGCTCACCCTAGTTATCCCTGTCCTGTGTCAAAATGTCCTTTAGTTTGTATTGCCGAGTACAGAGTGTTATCAGATACGATAAGTCATCGAGAAGCTTAGTCATCAACCATAAATTGATCAACTAGAACTCATATCAGGATGAGTAGTCGGGAATCGTTTGATCCGAGTATTCACTCGAGTTGAAACACAATACGGGAGTCCAATCCAGTGGATTGTAGATGGGAACATGCACATGAAACAAATATGTACATGAAATGTGGCTTCAAGGAGTGAAACTAGTTCATGGATATGTGTTACTGGAAGAGGCAATGTAGCCGTCCTTCCAACTGAGTCAGGATAGGGTTTGAGTATTCAATGAGCAAGGCGTTCTCCACCTTGTTGTCAATCTTCCTTCAACAGAATATCGACCAAAGCGCGAGCCCACGGCTCAGGAAAATGATGACATCTATGTGTCATTGAATTTCTACAAAGATACGTGCAACGATCTGCCTCCACACGGTGTACCTCAAGCGAGGTCCACGGTTTCGGGCTTGAAGTAGAGTAAAGCTAGTGAGATCGGAATATAGTTGCTAGTGGGTGTAGGAGGGTCTCGCCTCCGACGAACCTAACTCCAAAGATATATGTGCCAGTGTTAGGTTTCGTCCCTATCATGGTCCTGAGAAGGCCCACCATTCCCGATTGTGTCATCGATAGGTTCAAGCCGGTGTCATCTTCGGCTCTGATGGTGTAACAAGGGTGTAGATGATGGTGGTGTGTGTGACTCCTCCGATGGCTCCATCTCACTGCCCTCGGACAGGAGTGGATGATGTTATGATGATTCCCCGACTGTCACCACAGGGAATGATGATGCAATGTGAATGACTTACCCCTCGTCAGCAGAGGGTGATATGGATGATGTCAAAATGCCTGCAATGCAATGTATGTGTAGATGCTACGTGTAGCATGTATGAGTGTCTGTGTCGTATAACTAATGTGTGTGGGTTATAGTCTAGTATGCAATTCCTAGTTCGCTATAACCAATGGCTCTGATACCAATCTGCCACACCCCCAAATTCCACTAACGGAGTTTTACCATTTGGGAGGTGACACACCAAGATCTCAGTCATTAGTTAAATCAAACGACACTATATGGGACTTGAAATGTCATAACATAAACGTTCAAAGTTAATGCGGAAGCGTTTAAACAAAAGTAAATACGCAAAACAATGCGCCAAAGTTTAGCTTAATAAAGGCAAGTGAATTGTTTAAAACTTTAGAAATGAATGACATGACAGTAGGACTCCATGCATGTCCTAAGTGTGCAATATGTTCCAGAGCAACCTGAGAAACATGTAAGAAAAAGTGTCAACATGAGGTTGGTGAGTTCACAGGTTTGTAAGTAAATAAACTGTTTGTGTGTTTGTAGGATCCACATACGTAAGTCACACCTATTTCTAGCTAGACAATGTACAAGTTACTCTAAGCGCTCATAACCGAAGCTGACTATTTCTTTGTTTGTTTACCTCCAGCCAGGTCTATCAACTCTGACTAATATGTTTAGGCCAATCTATACCTGTTCGACCTCCAATCGTTCTAGCGCGACTAGCCCGGGTGGGGTTTGTCAAACCCAGTAGTACTACTCAAATTACCTCGCTAAGTCCATATTAACGGTTCGATGTGAGGACTTTCATGATAGTGTTTACGCTTAAGTACACAAGTGGTAGTGAAATAATATGTGATCCATGTCTGTTTGTGTGTATGTCTCTCCCCGGCGGGAAGACAAGTAACGGATGGTTGTTCGTGTGCATGTTTCTCCCCAACAGGAAAACAAGTAAAATGATGCTCGTTTGTACACATGTTTCTCCCCAATGGGAAAAAAAGTAAGATGATGCTTGTGTATATGCATGTTTCTCCCCCAACGGGAAAACAAGTAAAATATTGTTTGTTTGTATGCATGTTTCTCCCCAATGGGATAACAGATGTTTGTTTATATGCATGTTTCTCCCCCAATAGGAAAACAAGTAAAAAGGGGCCGTGAAACTCACTTTAGTTGTGTATGAGTAGTAGATAGCACCACACAAGGATACAAGTAGGAAACACAAGAGTTGGCCTGTGAACTGCTTACGTATGCCCTAAAATTATAAGCATAATAGTTAGGGATACAATGGGGTTTTGTGACGATCACACGGAAGTTTGAACATCTTAAAATATTCGTAGGATCAACGAGTAGACGAACGTGTCCACGGGAATAGAGATTTCTTAATATAATAAATATTAAGATAAATATGTTTCGTGTCGAACGAATAATAATTTAAAAGTACACGTACTCGTGTGTTTGTACCATTTAAAAGTGATCTAAGAAAATAATATAATTTAATATATTATTTTAAGTTTGAAAAATTAAATAAATAATCATTCTCGTGGAAAAATAATAAATATATTATTTTAATCGAGGGCAAATAACGTGGGTAAATAATATAAGTATAATTATATTATTTAAGAATTTAAAATATTCCAATAAGTTTATAAACATGGTACAAATAATATATATAAATATATTATTAAAATTTGAGTCACGGGTTAAAAATAATAGTAATATATCATTTTATTCGAGATTAATAAACAGGGATAAATAATATAAACCACAATATTATTTATAACATTGAATTGTTTCATAAGGTTTATAAACGTGGCAAAAATAATATAAAAATATATTATCTTTAATTGAGTTACGAGGTTAAAAATAATATAAAAATATTATTTTATTCGGAGTGGTGGTTTGAAAATAATAAGCATATTATTTTAAAAGTGGAATTAATTGAAGAAAAATGAGTTAAAAATCAAACCCCAGCCTACGGGTGACTTCCGGGGTTAAAACATGTTTATATGTCATTATAATAATATTAGAAACATTTTTTATTAATTAAATATAAAAGAAAAGTCCCAAAAAAATGCATGAGACCGGTTTCGAACCCAGGTCTCCTGCTTAAGGGTCAAGGGTGTTAACTAAGTCCGCTCGCTAGGGTATCGCATACAAACCCGGGGTGGCTTGGTTTTATCAGAGTACTTCAGTGGATTCCCCTTCCAAACCCACGCACGATCGATTCCCAAGCCAAACCCCACGATTTCTATATTAATTAGCAACAACAGGTTAGGGGTTTTGATTATCGGCCAAAGACGAACCTGTGGTGAAGGTTAATTGCAAAACCAGTTAGATTCGGATCGTTTAATCGAAGATTGAAAGGCCGTAACCCTAGATTAGAAACTTAGATTCGAATTGAGAAATTTATATGATAAAACATGTTGAAATCATAGGGCTTTTACAGATTAAGTCCTTGCGAATCTTTCTGTGTGGTTTAATTTCATTTATGTCGAGTCTAAGATCAAAAGCCCAAAAACTGGTTATGAACAAACCTTAATTTACGGATCATGAACAATTCGATGATATGAACTCCAATTAGCATAAGGCTTTTATCAAGTAGTTGTTTACGAGTCTAGAGATGTGGATTAATTGTATTTAAAAAGGATCAGTGGTGGGTTTCGATTAAACTGAGTTCACATGAACCCTAGAATCGGGTTCATGATCAATTCGATGATCCTAGCCCTTAAAAGGTTAGGGCTTTTATTCTACAGATGAAAAAGAAGGTGTGTAGAGTTTCAATTACCAAATTGGATGACGGATCGATGAAGTACACCTAGAACAGGTTTCGACCTCGGTGGTTTGATCTCCGGCGAGCTTGATCGTCTCTCCGATGACACAGAAATGCGCAAGAGTCTCAGAGTGATTCATTTGATCTGCAGTAGTTCTGTTGCGAGATTAACAAGTGAATTCGTTAATTTGAAGGATACTTGTTGTTGGTCGACGGTTTTGACATTACTACCCATAATTAGGTTTGATTACGAATAATTGTCGTGTTTAATGGTTCATTAGTGGCAGTTAATGTGTTATGCAGTTATGATTTCAAACGGATTCGAGTTAACCGAGAGAATTTGGATCAAGAACGCTTTGGTTGACTTTCCAAAGTCAACAGAATCGAAAATAGCTAAATTACAGATTTAGTCCTTATGGTTTCATGTATTGAAGTTTGGAACTCGGCAGAAAGAGTCCCTAGGGTTTGAGTTTGGACTAAGAGCATGTTAGTTTGACTTTTAAAAGTTAATAGAACCAGAATATTTCTATTTTGACTTTCAAAGTCAAAATAGAATAGAGTTTAGGTTAATTACACAACTAGTCCTTGAGGTTTGAGTTTGAGAATTGACATTTCTAGTCCCTAGAGTTAGAGTTAGGGTTAGTTAGGTTAAGATTCGACTCGATTTAGCCAACAAAGTTAACTGGAAAAGTCCGGATTGTCACACACACGCCCCACTATCCCTAATACAAATAATTGGCAGATCCCATCACAAGTCATGAGTACGATCGCTCATTCTACTCAGTACCATGGCCTCAAGGATGAGGATGCACCCAGAAACCTGTCCCGCTTCGTTCGCATATGTGATACCTTTAATATCACGGGTGTATCTGGGGACGCAATCTACTTGCGTCTCTTTCCATTCTCGCTCTCTTGGCGTGCTTCCACTTGGCTTGACACCCTCCCCGACAATTCTATCATCACATGGGAGGACTTGCAAGCCAAGTTTATGAAGAAGTACTATCCACCTTTTAAGGTCGCTCGCCTTAGCGACCAGATCCATTCATTCTAGATGGACCCTCACGACCCTTATCACATGGCCTGGGAGCGGTTCAACGCACTGTTGAGCTGATGTCCCCAGCATGGTCTGTCTGACTGGGCAATAGTGGAGAAGTTCTACAATGGTCTCACCTTCGAGAAGCAGCATATGTTCAACACAGCTGCAGGAGGCCATATCATGGATAAGTTAGAGCCTGCTGAATGCGAGGAGATATTCGAGAGCTTTGCTCTGGCTGAACAGCAGCATCCATGTTATATTAGGAATTCCATTCCTACTGCTAGAGCACCCGCATCTTCTCCCAGAGGTGTGCATCAGGTCAACCCTGATACTAGCGTCGTTGCTGCCCTCGCAGCGATGGCAAATGAGATCAAAGAGCTGAAGCTAAGTACTCAACGGTGTGAGGTGTGAAAAGGAGGCCATGACACCAGGGACTGCCTTGTCAGTCAGCAGGAGCAAGTGAGCTTTGCGGGAAACCAGAACCGAGGGTACAATAACTACAATAATTCATACGGTTCAGGATGGAGATCTGGAAATAACCCACCGGGGTTCAATGCCTGCCGGAATCAGCAAGGAGGAGGAGAAACAGGAGCAAGTGGGGGAAGCAATGTCAACACTAAGAGGATCGAGGAGATGCTGGACACACAGACATAGATGCTTGCCCACTTTGTGGTGAAGGATAAGGAGACTCAGCAGATATTGGATGCTCATGATACATTACTGAAGAATCAGCATTCAGCATTCCAGGATCTGCAATGCACGGTAGGAGACATCGCTAAGAGCTTGAAGGATAGAGAGGGAGGTCCGTCTTCAGGCCTTAATGCTTCAGTGATGGCCGTGTCGACTAGGAGTCGAATAATAGGGGAGGAGGAAGAAGTAGAGGAGACTGTTATTGATGCATTGATTCCTACCCTAGAGGAAGTCTCTCATGGCACTGTTCATCACATTCCGTCGTAGGAAGAGGTGAGGAAGATAGATTGGAGAGCCCACTTTGCCGAGATCGAGGATAGGATGGTAGAGGAGCCACTGTTATAAGAGGAAGAGCCGGTAGATGAGGAGATAGTTGTGGAGAAGCCTGCCGAGAAGGAAGAGGAGAAGAAGAAGGGGTGGAGATGAAAACCCCCGAGATTGACCTTAGCCGTGTTCCCTACCTAGCGTGCTTGCTACCACATAAGTATGCTAGGGAATACGGTCACTTCCTCAACATGTTCAAACAACTTAAGGTTAATCTCCCGTTCATAAAGGTCCTCCAGCATATGCCTAAGTATGGCAAGTTCTTAAAAGATCTTCTTTCCAACAAGAAGAAGCTATAGGAGTTCTCTAAAGTCTCACTAAGTGAGCGATGTTCTGTGGTGGTTCAGAACAAACTGCTAGATAAACTGGCAGATCTGGGTCACTTCACGATCCCGTGTCTGCTTGGCGGTTTGCATCTGAACCACGCGTTGGCTGACCTAGGGGATAGCATCATTCTGATGCCATATTCTATCTATAAGCAGCTAGACCTAGGTGAACCGCAGCCGACGCGCATGAGTATATCCTTGGCTGACCGTTCAGTCAAGTATCCATGGGGAATTATGGAAAACTTGCTAGTTAAGATAGATTAATTCGTCTTCCCTGTGGATTTTGTCATCCTGGATATAGGTGTAGATGAAAGAGTCCCACTCATACTAGGGCGCCATTCTTGCGCACCGCCAAGGCATTGATTGATGTCTTCGACGGAAAGCTCACACTTCATGTGGGGGATGATTCGGTCAAGTTCGATGCTGCAAAGTCCATGAAGGAAGCTGGTGAGCAAAGCCAATCCATTTGCATGATTGATGCCTTCATGGACCACCATCAGGACTCTGATCTAGAGAATGTTGTTGATGAAACCGTCCCTGAATTAGGAGAAATATATGAATGCGTTGGAGTTGAAGAAGTTGTTGGATGATCCGGATGAATACGGCGATGAGATGCCTGATGATCTGCTGGAGATGATGGCAGAGTTAGATGAGATCATAGGTAAATCCCCAAGTGTGGGGATCATTGAGGAGAGTATAGGGGATCCTGAAGATCCGGGTGAGAGCATAAGGGCCATAACCGCAGCAAATCCTATTCCTGAACTCTTACCCATCACCATTGTTCATTATGAGGGGAGGACCACCGAACCAACCCCTAGTTCCAGTTCTCCTAGGTCTAGGCCACCCCGTAAGAGAACCCTAGAATTAATTGATTTAGGTGATCTAGGGAGAAATCAAACCCCAAGTGTGGGGATGTTTAAGGGTGACAACTTGCTAGGGTATTTAAGCCAAGTCATCTTCGGACCGGGTAGGTTTAAGTTGTAGTGAAAACACTGGATTGATACATATGATATACATTCAAAGCTTGATAGGAGTATGAGTTTGATGAGGTTGTGGAGAGCCGGTATACCATGCAGGATGAAGGCGGTTCCGATTAGAATCAAAGAGAAACCTCCTGATAGGCTTGTTTGAGTCTCGGGCAAGTGCCCGGGATGTAGAGTTTGTAATTTTCTGGGTTTGAGTCCGTGTCATTTTTTGTGTTTTTTGGTATGTGTGTTTTGTTTTGTATGTGTCTTGCAAGGAATTCGCGCTTGATTCGGTGAGGAAAATCATCGAGAATGAAGTTCCAGGTATTTTTACTTTAGTTTTTATGCTTGGAACAGGTTTTTATTGAATTTGGGTAAAAAGAAGTTTAAGGGGTGAAAAATTTTCTAAGTATAAAAACCCCCTTAACTTTCTGTCACAAGGACTCCCTCGCGGTACGCGAGGTATTTTCTGGGGTTTCTCACGGTACGCGAGTGGGCTAGGATAAGGCCGGCTTAAATGCCACTCCCTCTCTATACGCGAGGAGTGGCAGCTTCCTCTTCGCGGTACGCGGGGGGTTCCTGGATTTGCCTTTCTTCCTTTGTTACTTAGAATTAATCACTTAATAAAATCATGATATCTTGTCGGTATTCATCTTAGGGTAATCAGTAATACTGAAACTATCAACATAGGGTGATAGGTACCACGTTAAGTTAAAATTTAGAGGTTTTTGAAATTTCTTGGAGCACCGCATTCTTTTTATGAGAATAAATCCGAGTTTCGGTGGCGCCCGCATCCATAATTCCATTATTCATGAGCTATTTGATTTAGAATTCTAAGTTTTGCTTATACGTTACCCTCCGGGATGGCAACCTGGAGAAAACACCACTGTGCCATTCTTAAGTGCTTAATTGATTTGATACTGTAGTCTATGTGTTACCTTCCGGGATAGTGACTTGGTTGAAACGCCTCTAGACGAAAGTTCATTTGCTTAATTTAATGCTCATATTTCATTCATTCATTCATTGTTCCATCTTAATTTCTAAAACATTTAAATCTAAGTTTAACATGGTGGGTAGATCTATATGGTTTGACCCGTGCCTAGACATGACCATGAGACGGTATTAGATAGAGCTGTAACTTTTAAGTGTGAGTCACATAGATTGATTGATGTTGTATAAATTGGATTTAGAACACATAATGCGGGCTTGAAAGTTGGTGGTTGGGTTTAATCGGACATAAATATTGATTATTTCTTTTTAACGCGTGAGTATATTTGTGCTAATTGGTAATTGATGAGTTGTTAAGTTAGATCTCAGTTATGATTCCATTACAAACTTTTTCGAGGACCAAAAAAGGTTAAGTGTGGGGATGTTTGATATAGTGCAAAGCACACATCTTTATTCTTTTGTATTCGTGCGTTTTTAGATAGTTTTGTGTACGTTTTTACTTGTTTTTGTTTTGTTTAGAGTCCAGGTCATGTTTACAGGAGCTCGTGTGGATTACAAGTTAATATCATGAAGAAACTGAGCAAGAGAAGAAGCCCAGAGGAAGTAATGAAAATTTTTGGAATTTTACTCCTTCGGGGTACGCGAAGGAGGGAGCACATTTTCTCGCGGTACGCGAGAAAGTCGGAATCTGGGCCCGACTAAATTGTTCCTCGCGGTACGTGAGGAACCTAGCCCAGTCTCTCATGATACGCGAGAGACCCGTAATTCCGCAAAACCCTAGTTTTTTAAATTAAATAGAATTTGAACGGCCATTCTTAAGAGAGTTCAATCAGTCAGCCGTCAGAGGGGATCTCTTGGGCGATTTTGAGGAGCTAGAAGGCAAGAGAAGTCAAAGTTTGAAGCTTTTGATCCCGGGTTTGTTAGATTTAACGTATTCGGCTTTAAATTCTCGATCTTTGGTCTTTGATTGTTTTGTTGAAACCATGTGTTATGCTTTTACTTCTGTTTTTTTGGTTTTAAGTATGATTCTTGGCTAAACAATTGATACTACCTAGGTTTATGGTGAATACATGTTAAAGTTATGATCTTTATTGGTTTTTGGTTATTAATGTTGGATTAATGATTTTGTAACGAATCTTGGTTTGATTATTATGATTATTATGCATGTTTAATTCTGGTTTTGTGTTGATTATCACTCTGCATGTTATCTTGTTGAATGTCTTTCAGTTATAGATGCATGTTTAGGTTACTTGCTCATTGTTTGTGACCGTGGTGGTATTGCTAGACGTAGTGATCAAGAGGAGAGTTAGTTGATCTTTTACTAGATTGAGCGTTCATCTTATCTCAATACCCGAAAAGTGCGAGATAAGCGGTTAGTCTTCGCCATTAGGATTCCGAGTGTCTACTGTCTGAGAGGAAATTGCCTTAGGTTCTTAGGGATTGTTTCTATCATGTGTCATAGTTGTTAATCCAATATTACCCCGTGCATTCCCCGAATGTATTTTGGACAGTGAGACTGAAAGGTAATCTGTCTTCTGGGTACATTATCATTGTTGGAGAGACTGAAAGGTAATCCAACCATCTAGTGAGTTTAGTACATCTTTAGGTTTCTTAGTTGGTGATACCCTGAGAGTGATTAAGGATCCACTAGGTTGTCTAGAGCTGTTATCCATAGAAACCCAGATCCATCATAGTTTTCATAACCGGTAGAAGTTGTGCTCTGCAAGTAGGACTCCGGCCTAGGTGGTATTCTTCTCATCTCAGATATTTCCCCAAGTTCATGTATTGATAGTTAGAGTCGTTCTTTAGTTCTGCATTATTAGTTTAATCAGTAGTGTAGAAAACCCCCCAAACCAAATCATTATAACTCCAAGTCAGAGTCTAGTTTAGCTATAGTAGTGTCTCTAGGGTTCGATAATCCAGTTTACCATTAAGTTGTGCTACACTCGATAGGTACACTTGCTTGTCAGTGTGGTTTAGTTCGAAGGTACTCCATTTATTACTTAGGAGTCTAGTTAGGTTTTGATTCATTAGTTTTATAGATCGTCTGGGCAACATCAATAGTTTACACGCATCAATCAGGTGTCGATTTAATATGTGAGGTGGGTCATGAGTCAATAGTATAGTGAATACAACCCATGTCGGTAAGACTACTGGATTTAAAAAATACCGGGACATGATTATGGGGCAAGTTCTGGGTGGTGAATCGTTATGATATATCGTCAGATGATAAGGGTTATGTATTGGTTAATAAATGTCAAAAAATATTTTATTAAGGACCGGAGGGTCCTGGGTGGAAATAAATATTAAATGTAACAAGATAACTTTTGTTTAAACTAAACAATTAGAACTCACTCAGCGTAGCTGACTTTATGTGTACATTAGACTGTCTCACAGGTAAGCTTTGGGGTCGGCGTATCTTGGCTTGGAAGCGGTGCTACAAGGATTGGTGTGTTGGCATTCGTGAGGTAAGTGTCATAATGTAATAATTAACATTTTTAGAAAGACTTCCGTTGTAGTTTTATTGATAACTTATACATATTAAAGAGGATAACCTGTTATGAGAACCAACTGTAGGATACCTGGGACGGGGTCTTACATCCCGAGCCCCGGTTCGCGTGCAAGAGTCCGGTGGAGCCCCGGTTCGCGTGCGAGAGTCCGGTTTCTAGCGATTCGACTCCAAATTGAAGTAGATCTGAGGTAAGGTTCCGACCCACTATTGAGCTTTGGTTATACATCATTAAGCTAGGTTCACGTAATTAAGAAATGTCATTAAATATCTAGGAGCTTTGTCGGAGGTGTTTGCCATATTACTGATTTGATAAGCCGAAATACTACTAAGGTGAGTTCCTAAACTGTGATGCATGAGTGCAATCATGACCTTGTCCGGCATGATTGATTTATGAAAACATTTTGAGTATCTTGAAACTATTGCATCGATTGTTTATGTATAATGCATTCTAAGCGCTTATTGTGTTTCACTTGCCCGTGGAACGGCATGTTGGACAGGACCCGTGGAACGGTCTTTGGTTATATATAGACTGAATGATTACTCATAGTTGTCTATGAGCGGGGGTGGAACCCCAGAACTGTGTTCAAGATACTTTGGCGGGTCATTTTAATAAACTATTTTAGTTTATGAATTCACCAGCTTTATGTTGACCCATGTTTTATCAAATGTTTTTGAACGCATCACAGGTAGACAATTGATGAGGCATTTCCAGGACTAGAATGAACCGTTGAATGATCCAGATGATGGGCATGCCTGGAACTATAAGTCCCGAATGATATGTTCCTGGTTAGGAACAATGATAAAATGTTATGTAACATTTTGATTTCACGAATGTAAAACATTGTTTTGATGAAATGAAAGATGATGGTTTAGTTTCCACCGTGTGTTTTTGATATCAACATCACAGTTAATAGAAAGCGACATTCTAACCGGTATGTAGTTATCTGGCAAACAGAATGTTCTGTCTAAGGAAATAGTGGTGTATAAATCCCTCCTGGACCCGTCGTTCTTTCCTGGGAACATACCTGTTGGAGGTACGACTCTGGTTAGATAATTGTCCTGCGTTACGGGTGTGAGAGTTAGACACCCGGTGGGACCTACAAGTGGTATCAGAGATCCGCACTGCTAAGGGTCCTCCTCCCTACGCAACTTTAGGGAAAATAAATGTAAGGGATGAATCAAGTGATTTGGATTACGTTCTGGATTCACCAAAGGCAAAAGGAAAGAAGTCTAAGCAAGCTAAGAATTCAGTTGAGATTAATGATGATGTGGTATTCGCTGATTCTTTGATTGTAACTCCGAGGCAAACATCTGTAGGTCCCGGGAGCCTCATCGCACAGCGAAAATACACGAACATGTTCTATGATTTGTGTGGGACCTAAGAAACGAGACAGAGACACACAAACAAAGACAAAAGATGATGAAACGACATGTAATCCATAACATAGAATTCATCCCGTATTACAGACTACAAACCAAAGGAGCACACATCTCTCATCTAAGCTCACGGTCAAGGGGCGGGAGAGCTCATCCCGCCCGGACACCTCTCAACCTAGTTCCAGAGTTACACCTACAAATGAATACAAGTCTTCTATTTATAGGGGAAGGAACATTACTTGCGTACTTGTCTAAGTACGCAGAGTTTGGTCATGCGTACTTGACAAGTACGCAAGGCAAAAGCCTTGCATGCTTACTAAGTATGCAGGACCAAATTGGTGAACAAGCTAAGTACGCAGGACCACCCTCCTGCATACTAGCCTTGTACACCGATACATAGAATTTAATCTATAGTTACAAAAACATGCTTCTACAAACTCCCTTTTAACTATAGCATCAAATTCTATCTATCACTAACACTGATAATCATCAGTTTACAAAGAATATCCTAACAGACTCATTATAAACTAATGACATCAAGTGTCTTCTGGCGAGACTTGATCTTCTGGCATTCCACTTGAGATCTTCAAATCTTCAAACTTCTGTCTTCAGTTGCCAAGTGATGACAAACCCAACTCCCTCTTAACTGTAGCTTTCATTGTAGACGAAACCAAGTGCTTCAATAAGAACCAACTAACCCAACACAACTCATTATAGTTCATCCTCTTAGCAGTAGCAACCTCCACCCTGACTTAGAATTCTGAGTCTGACAATGTCTTCCTAAACAGGTAACAATAGTAGACTAAGACAACTCCAAATCAGCTGGCATATGATAGAGAGTTTGAATTTCCAATAACCTGCATCAAACTAATCAGCTCCCATAGGAATTCCAGTAAGCTGGTGAGCAAAGCCAATCCATTTGCATGATTGATGCCTTCATGGACCACCATCAGAACTCTGATCTAGAGAATGTTGTTGATGAAACCGTCCCTGAATTAGGAGAAATATATGAATGCGTTAGAGTTGAAGAAGTTGTTGGATGATCCGGATGAATACGGCGATGAGATGCCTGATTATCTGCTGGAGATGATGGCAGAGTTAGATGAGATCATAGGTAAATCCCCAAGTGTGGGGATCATTGAGGAGAGTATAGGGGATCTTGAAGATCCGGGTGAGAGCATAAGGGCCATAACCGCAGCAAATCCTATTCCTGAACTCTTACCCATCACCATTGTTCATTGTGAGGGGAGGACCACCGAACCAACCCCTAGTTCCAGTTCTCCTAGGTCTAGGCCACCCCGTAAGAGAACCCTAGAATTAATTGATTTAGGTGATCTAGGGAGAAATCAAACCCCAAGTGTGGGGATGTTTAAGGGTGACAACTTGCTAGGGTATTTAAGCCAAGTCATCTTCGGACCGGGTAGGTTTAAGTTGTAGGGAAAACACTGGATTGATACATATGATATACATTCAAAGCTTGATAGGAGTATGAGTTTGATGAGGTTGTGGAGAGCCGGTATACCATGCAGGATGAAGGCGGTTCCGATTAGAATCAAAGAGAAACCTCCTGATAGGCTTGTTTGAGTCTCGGGCAAGTGCCCGGGATGTAGAGTTTGTAATTTTCTGGGTTTGAGTCCGTGTCATTTTTTGTGTTTTTTGGTATGTGTGTTTTGTTTTGTATGTGTCTTGCAAGGAATTCGCGCTTGATTCGGTGAGGAAAATCATCGAGAATGAAGTTCCAGGTATTTTTACTTTAGTTTTTATGCTTGGAACAGGTTTTTATTGAATTTGGGTAAAAAGAAGTTTAAGGGGTGAAAAATTTTCTAAGTATAAAAACCCCCTTAACTTTCTGTCACAAGGACTCCCTCGCGGTACGCGAGGTATTTTCTAGGGTTTCTCACGGTACGCGAGTGGGCTAGGATAAGGCCGGCTTAAATGCCACTCCCTCTCTATACGCGAGGAGTGGCAGCTTCCTCTTCGCGGTACGCGGGGGGTTCCTGGATTTGCCTTTCTTCCTTTGTTACTTAGAATTAATCACTTAATAAAATCATGATATCTTGTCGGTATTCATCTTAGGGTAATCAGTAATACTGAAACTATCAACATAGGGTGATAGGTACCACGTTAAGTTAAAATTTAGAGGTTTTTGAAATTTCTTGGCGCACCGCATTCTTTTTATGAGAATAAATCCGAGTTTCGGTGGCGCCCGCATCCATAATTCCATTATTCATGAGCTATTTGATTTAGAATTCTAAGTTTTGCTTATACGTTACCCTCCGGGATGGCAACCTGGAGAAAACACCACTGTGCCATTCTTAAGTGCTTAATTGATTTGATACTGTAGTCTATGTGTTACCTTCCGGGATAGTGACTTGGTTGAAACGCCTCTAGACGAAAGTTCATTTGCTTAATTTAATGCTCATATTTCATTCATTCATTCATTGTTCCATCTTAATTTCTAAAACATTTAAATCTAAGTTTAACATGGTGGGTAGATCTATATGGTTTGACCCGTGCCTAGACATGACCATGAGACGGGATTAGATAGAGCTGTAACTTTTAAGTGTGAGTCACATAGATTGATTGATGTTGTATAAATTGGATTTAGAACACATAATGCGGGCTTGAAAGTTGGTGGTTGGGTTTAATCGGACATAAATATTGATTATTTCTTTTTAACGCGTGAGTATATTTGTGCTAATTGGTAATTGATGAGTTGTTAAGTTAGATCTCAGTTATGATTCCATTACAAACTTTTTCGAGGACCAAAAAAGGTTAAGTGTGGGGATGTTTGATATAGTGCAAAGCACACATCTTTATTCTTTTGTATTCGTGCGTTTTTAGATAGTTTTGTGTACGTTTTTACTTGTTTTTGTTTTGTTTAGAGTCCAGGTCATGTTTACAGGAGCTCGTGTGGATTACAAGTTAATATCATGAAGAAACTGAGCAAGAGAAGAAGCCCAGAGGAAGTAATGAAAATTTTTGGAATTTTACTCCTTCGTGGTACGCGAAGGAGGGAGCACATTTTCTCGCGGTACGCGAGAAAGTCGGAATCTGGGCCCGACTATATTGTTCCTCGCGGTACGTGAGGAACCTAGCCCAGTCTCTCATGATACGCGAGAGACCCGTAATTCCGCAAAACCCTAGTTTTTTAAATTAAATAGAATTTGAACGGCCATTCTTAAGAGAGTTCGATCAGTCAGCCGTCAGAGGGGATCTCTTGGGCGATTTTGAGGAGCAAGAAGGCAAGAGAAGTCAAAGTTTGAAGCTTTTGATCCCGGGTTTGTTAGATTTAACGTATTCGGCTTTAAATTCTCGGTCTTTGGTCTTTGATTGTTTTGTTGAAACCATGTGTTATGCTTTTACTTCTGTTTTTTTGGTTTTAAGTATGATTCTTGGCTAAACAATTGATACTACCTAGGGTTATGATGAATACATGTTAAAGTTATGATCTTTATTGGTTTTTGGTTATTAATGTTGGATTAATGATTTTGTAACGAATCTTGGTTTGATTATTATGATTATTATGCATGTTTAATTCTGGTTTTGTGTTGATTATCACTCTGCATGTTATCTTGTTGAATGTCTTTCAGTTATAGATGCATGTTTAGGTTACTTGCTCATTGTTTGTGACCGTGGTGGTATTGCTAGACGTAGTGATCCAGAGGAGAGTTAGTTGATCTTTTACTAGATTGAGTGTTCATCTTATCTCAATACCCGAAAAGTGCGAGATAAGCGGTTAGTCTTCGCCATTAGGATTCCGAGTGTCTACTGTCTGAGAGGAAATTGCCTTAGGTTCTTAGGGATTGTTTCTATCATTTGTCATAGTTGTTAATCCAATATTACCCCGTGCATTCCCCGAATGTATTTTGGACAGTGAGACTGAAAGGTAATCTGTCTTTTGGGTACATTATCATTGTTGGAGAGACTGAAAGGTAATCCAACCATCTAGTGAGTTTAGTACATCTTTAGGTTTCTTAGTTGGTGATACCCTGAGAGTGATTAAGGATCCACTAGGTTGTCTAGAGCTGTTATCCATAGAAACCCAGATCCATCATAGTTTTCATAACCGGTAGAAGTTGTGCTCTGCAAGTAGGACTCCGGCCTAGGTGGTATTCTTCTCATCTCTGATATTTCCCCAAGTTCATGTATTGATAGTTAGAGTCGTTCATTAGTTCTGCATTATTAGTTTAATTAGTAGTGTAGAAAACCCCCCAAACCAAATCATTATAACTCCAAGTCAGAGTCTAGTTTAGCTATAGTAGTGTCTCTAGGGTTCGATAATCCAGTTTACCATTAAGTTGTACTACACTCGATAGGTACACTTGCTTGTCAGTGTGGTTTAGTTCGAAGGTACTCCATTTATTACATAGGAGTCTAGTTAGGTTTTGATTCATTAGTTTTATAGATCGTCTGGGCAACATCAATAGTTTACACGCATCAATCAGGTGTCGAGTTAATATGTGAGGTGGGTCATGAGTCAATAGTATAGTGAATACAACCCATGTCGGTAAGACTACTGGATTTAAAAAATACCGGGACATGATTATGGGGCAAGTTCTGGGTGGTGAATCGTTATGAGATATCGTCAGATGATAAGGGTTATGTATTGGTTAATAAATGTCAAAAAATATTTTATTTAGGACCGGAGGGTCCTGGGTGGAATTAAATATTAAATGTAACAAGATAACTTTTGTTTAAACTAAACAATTAGAACTCACTCAGCGTAGCTGACTTTATGTGTACATTAGACTGTCTCACAGGTAAGCTTTGGGGTCGGCGTATCTTGGCTTGGAAGCGGTGCTACAAGGATTGGTGTGTTGGCATTCGTGAGGTAAGTGTCATAATGTAATAATTAACATTTTTAGAAAGACTTTCGTTGTAGTTTTATTGATAACTTATACATATTAAAGAGGATAACCTGTTATGAGAACCAACTGTAGGATACCTGGGACGGGGTCTTACATCCCGAGCCCCGGTTCGCGTGCGAGAGTCCGGTGGAGCCCCGGTTCGCGTGCGAGAGTCCGGTTTCTAGCGATTCGACTCCAAATTGAAGTAGATCTAAGGTAAGGTTCCGACCCACTATTGAGCTTTGGTTATACATCATTAAGCTAGGTTCACGTAATTAAGAAATGTCATTAAATATCTAGGAGCTTTGTCGGAGGTGTTTGCCATATTACTGATTTGATAAGCCGAAATACTACTAAGGTGAGTTCCTAAACTGTGATGCATGAGTGCAATCATGACCTTGTCCGGCATGATTGATTTATGAAAACATTTTGAGTATCTTGAAACTATTGCATCGATTGTTTATGTATAATGCATTCTAAGCGCTTATTGTGTTTCACTTGCCCGTGGAACGGCATGTTGGACAGGACCCGTGGAACGGTCTTTGGTTATATATAGACTGAATGATTACTCTATAGTTGTCTATGAGCGGGGGTGGAACCCCAGAACTGTGTTCAAGATACTTTGGCGGGTCATTTTAATAAACTATTTTAGTTTATGAATTCACCAGCTTTATGTTGACCCATGTTTTATCAAATGTTTTTGAACGCATCACAGGTAGACAATTGATGAGGCATTTCCAGGACTAGAATGAACCGTTGAATGATCCAGATGATGGGCATGCCTGGAACTATAAGTCCCGAATGATATGTTCCTGGTTAGGAACAATGATAAAATGTTATGTAACATTTTGATTTCACGAATGTAAAACATTGTTTTGATGAAATGAAAGATGATGGTTTAGTTTCCACCGTGTGTTTTTGATATCAACATCACAGTTAGTAGAAAGCGACATTCTAACCGGTATGTAGTTATCTGGCAAACAGAATGTTCTGTCTACGGAAATAGTGGTGTATAAATCCCTCCTGGACCCGTCGTTCTTTCCTGGGAACATACCTGTTGGAGGTACTACTCTGGTTAGATAATTGTCCTGCGTTACGGGTGTGAGAGTTAGACACCCGGTGGGACCTACAAGTGGTATCAGAGATCCGCACTGCTAAGGGTCCTCCTCCCTACGCAACTTTAGGGAAAATAAATGTAAGGGATGAATCAAGTGATTTGGATTACGTTCCGGATTCACCAAAGGCAAAAGGAAAGAAGTCTAAGCAAGCTAAAAATTCAGTTGAGATTAATGATGATGTGGCATTCGCTGATTCTTTGATTGTAACTTCGAGGCAAACATCTGTAGGTCCCGGGAGCCTCGTCGCACAGCGAAAATACACGAACATGTTCTATGATTTGTGTGGGACCTAAGAAACGAGACAGAGACACACAAACAAAGACAAAAGATGATGAAACGACATGTAATCCATAACATAGAATTCATCCCGTATTACAGACTACAAACCGAAGGAGCACACATCTCTCATCTAAGCTCACGGTCAAGGGGCGGGAGAGCTCATCCCGCCCGGACACCTCTCAACCTAGTTCCAGAGTTACACCTACAAATGAATACAAGTCTTCTATTTATAGGTGAAGGAACATTACTTGCGTACTTGTCTAAGTACGCAGGGTTTGGTCATGCGTACTTGACAAGTACGCAAGGCAAAAGCCTTGCATGCTTACTAAGTATGCAGGACCAAATTGGTGAACAAGCTAAGTACGCAGGACCACCCTCCTGCATACTAGCCTTGTACACCGATACATAGAATTTAATCTATAGTTACAAATACATGCTTCTACAAACTCCCTTTTAACTATAGCATCAAATTCTATCTATCACTAACACTGATAATCATCAGTTTACAAAGAATATCCTAACAGACTCATTATAAACTAATGACATCAAGTGTCTTCTGGCGAGACTTGATCTTCTGGCATTCCACTTGAGATCTTCAAATCTTCAAACTTCTGTCTTCAGTTGCCAAGTGATGACAAACCCAACTCCCTCTTAACTGTAGCTTTCATTGTAGACGAAACCAAGTGCTTCAATAAGAACCAACTAACCCAACACAACTCATTGTAGTTCATCCTCTTAGCAGTAGCAACCTCCACCCTGACTTAGAATTCTGAGTCTGACAATGTCTTCCTAAACAGGTAACAATAGTAGACTAAGACAACTCCAAATCAGCTGGCATATGATAGAGAGTTTGAATTTCCAATAACCTGCATCAAACTAATCAGCTCCCATAGGAATTCCAGTAAGATAAACTTTAGTCTTCACACCAGATGTGTCCAACTCTATCATGTATCTTCACGAGTCAACCAAATTCCCGAAGATGTTTATTTCCAATATCCCATTTCATTTTATGCTCCATCTAACTAGACCAGAAACAAGGGTTTGTTTCCTATCCCATTGGCAAATGATAAAAGGTTCCATCTTCAACTAATAATCCAACGAATATCCAGCTTCATCTTGAAAACACACGATAGAATCAAACACGAAAAATATAGTTTACACGAGAAATCATAGTTGAGATCCATGTTACGTCAAAGAGGTATATATATAGGAAGTACCAACGGCTTTTCCACCACCTCTTTAATGTCTCATGAATACTAGATTTTATCCCCCTCGTTTCTCTGTAAACTATGACCAGCTTCATCATCACTTCACTCAAATCCTAAAAAAGCACAACTAGCCAACTCAAGGATTTTATTCTTTTATTCCTTTGCAAAGATCCAAAACAACAAATCATTGGGTTTAAGTTGTTCCCGTATTCATCCCCTATTAAAGAAGTATCCCGGATACTCGTAGCCCACATATTCAGGTTTGAATACCTAAACAAGATGATTCTTTTTTCCGAAAGACCCAAAGCAGCAACATCTTCACAAATAGAACGAGACCTTTAGCCGATGACGACCCAATTTCTCCCATTAGTTCAGCATTCATACCCTATTAAATAAGTATCCCGGATACTCGTAGCCCACATTTTCAGGTATGAACACTTAAACGATGTATGACAAGTGGTATCATCCAACAAAAATCTCGTCCGTGTTTCGCCAAGCCACATCGTATACAAATTCTGGCCCGGAAAAACCAAAATTACTATCTTCTCAAAAATGGCCCAAAACACGCGTACAAATGATCCCTAAAAAATTTGGCCAAGGAAAGTTTTCCCGCCAAAAAACTCTTTTTTTTTAATCCCAGATGCTAGTTCATGCGTACTTAGTAAATACGCACATAAATGGTGTTCATGCGTATTTATTAAATACGCAAAGCCAAGTACCCCATGCGTACTTGCTAAGTGCGTAGAGAAATGCTCTTGTGTACTTAGCTAAGTACGCAGAAAAGGTGATTCTGCGTACTTGTTCAGTACAGCAGTGTTCTTGACGGATCTTGAGGAGAATGCTCAAAAAGTGATGGATCTGAGAAATTGATGCTTCCAAAAGCTTAGAAATCATCATCTAACAAACCCTTAGCCTTCCAAACACCAAATGAAGTGATAACAAACTCATATTTGAGGATTTTTGCAAGAAAAAGTATCAAACTTTTATAACTCAGATCTGCTCAAAAACCCTAAAACCTAAAACTGGAACACAAATCAACGAACACCGAGGCTCTGATACCAGTTGTAGGTCCCGGGAGCCTCGTCGCACAACGGAAATACACGAACCTGTTCTGTGATTTGTGTGGAACTAAGAAACGAGACAGAGAAACACAAACCAAGACAAAAGATATTGAAACGACACGTAATCCATAACATAGAAGTCATCCCGTATTGCAGACTACATACCGAAGGAGCACACATCTCTCATCTAAGCTCACGGTCCAGGGGCGGGAGAGCTCATCCCGCCCGGACACCTCTCAACCTAGTTCCAGAGTTACACCTACAAATGAATACAAGTCTTTTATTTATAGGGGAAGGAACATTACCTGCGTAGGGTTTGGTCATGCGTACTTGACAAGTACGCAAGGCAAAAGCCTTGCGTACTTACTAAGTACGCAGGACCAAATTGGTGAACAAGCTAAGTACGCAGGAACACCCTCCGGGGTACTAGCCTAGTACACCGATACATAGAATTTAATCTATAGTTACAAAAACATGCTTCTACAACATCAACTACAACTACTCCTAAGTCAACTCCATGAGTCACTGATGCTCAACTTAAGGTTGTATTAGAAGCATTGGATAAAGGTAAGTATGTACCGCCTTCATCAACATCACATCAAGAAGAATCTACTGAACCTGATGCCCGTGATAAGAAGATTCAAGAGTTAGAAACTAAAGTTGAAACATTAGAGGCACGGGTGGTTGGACTTCAAGGTTAGATTTATATGTTGAAAGAGAATGAAGCTACACAACAATGTGATATACTATCTAATAAGAAACAGATAGCCAAGATGCAGATCTTAGTTCATCAACTCTTAAAGCGTCTTGACGCTCAGGGGGAGATAACTAGGACGACTGCTGAGGCGTGTCATGATCAAGATTTGAATTGATGATAGAGATCAAGAAGATGATCCCGAGGCAAGAGGTGGAGGTGAGCGCCAAGAAGCTGGTGCAAAGCCAATATCTACAGTTCAGGGGGAGTCTGGGTCTTCTATTCAATAGGATGTGAATGTCACTGACAGATCTGATTAAGGAAAACCTAAAGAGACTACTGAAGTTCTTGATGATTCTATTGTTCTAGATTATTCTATTTTTTATGACTCAGAGTCTAATGAGAATGACAAGATTGAAGCCTTGATGGATATAGATGATGTTGAGTTGAATGATGATGATGATGATGATGATGGTGATAATCTAGAGGTTGAGATAGAGAAAGACAATAATGATGTGATATATGAAGGTGAGGGTGTAGAGATTACTTCGACACTTATGAAGAATGTTATTTCACCTGAAATAAGCTTTGAATTTCAAGATCAAATGTTTGATGAACAAGATACTGAAGTAGAAAATCCTGACTCTGCTCCTAAAGAACCAGTCCAAGAAGAAGCTCCACAGTTGTATAAGCATACGGGAATGACCAAGGAAGAATGGTTAAAGGTCATAAAGACTTGGTGGAAATAGAACGTTGTATCACCTCCAGTCCCCGTACTTAAAGCTACTTATACAAATGAACAAAATTGTGTGGGAAGAATTATCTCTTGGTTCTATGATGAAGAAATTAAGCTGTTTGCTATAAAAAGATTTGATGGCGTACAGTATCTGAAGCCCAAGATTAGATACTTTAACTCAATTCCAAGATGTGAAATGAATGGGCTAGCAACAAAGTCGTTGATAAATAGATCAAGGAATGGGAATGCTTAGCAGATATTCAAGTTAATCAGAAATGAAAGCTCATCGGGTAAATATGAAAGGCTTAAACCGCAGAGAGGAAAACGGGTGATTGATTTTGGAAATGCTAATCCTGAGACAATGAAGCATGTGAGAAAGATCAAATATAAACCCGTGAAAGCTTTAAAGAAAATTCAACTCAAGAAGTATCTACAAGATTACATCGGTAACATGAAATGGTGGTACGTCGATTGGAATACGGAAGAAGCTGTGATAGAGGGTAAAGATATTAAGCGTCTGTATGACTCAATGAACTTGATCAACTTCTCAAAGAAAGATCTAAAGACTCTGCACCGACATAAGATTTTGAACTCTAAAGAATGGAGAAAGCAGGCACTTTAGTACAAGAGTGTGGTTAGTGTTTGTGTCAATAAGGGAGTACATGTCGGAGCCTATTGCCTAAACAATGGAAGAACAAGTGAAGACTGAAGACAACTATGAAACATCCTACTCATTTATTTATTTTATTAGAGTATTTTATAGTGGAAAATGGTCCCAGTTTGACAAAAACCTTACCATAACGGCTAAGGTAACTTTTTCATTATAATATTATTTTATATAAAATAATATATTTACATCATATTACATAGGGATCTTTCAACTCCGATCGTTCCATCCTCAGGAAGCTTTATTCCACGTGCCTCTTTCCTACAATGTTTGAAAAACGTTTTTGAATTAGCTTTCGCTAAGTAAGTACACTGCATCTTTTCATTTCATTATGAACCTTTTAGGTTCTTATTATTGTTCACGTTCTCTTGGGCTCTCGGTGCCCCCGTGACCATCTTCGGACGTACCTTCGATCACGGTATTTGTATATTTTATGGGTGTGCTAACCCCCTCGCAACCAGTATTGGCAAGGTTCTTATACTCGTCAGTATAGACCCCTCGCATTTGTCATGAAGACTCATTCATTCCTCAGCCTCATAGGCTTGGAATCTTTTCTCCTTCATCCCCGTAGGAATGGAGTTCTCTATTTAGTCCTCTTCTTTATTATTTATTAAGATCCACCTTACAGGCCGGGTATCTCATTTTATTTGGGACCATGAGTATCTTAGACTCATAGCCTCCCAAATGTATCAAGCATTTGTTTTCATTTCATGTATATGCTTGATTTATTCCCCCAACCAGTCCTCAACTTAAAACTTCATAACGGTTTCTCCATGATATATTAAAAGGGTTTATATATAGGAAGTACCAGCGGCGTATCCACCATCCCTTTAACACTCTGCGAGTACTCCGTTATTCCATTTTAGGGTTTAGACTCGTTCCATCATACTCATTCATTTTTGCACATATCCTCGGGCATTCACGTATTCATCATGCATTTCACTTATTCATGCTCATCATGTATTTCATGTATTCATATTCATCAGGCATGATATACTTTCATCATATATTCCTATTCGTCATATATTGTAAACTGGGGTGATTATCCTTCCAGAGTAGTACCTCCAACAGAGATGTTCCCAGGAAAGAATGATGGGTCTAGGAGAGATTTATACACAACTCTTTCCTTAGACAGAACATTCTGTTTTTCAGATAACTACATACCGGTCGGAAGTTCTCCCTTACGTTTACTATATTTCATTACTACCTTTTAGTCTATACCCCTAAACATTCATAATGGTTTTACCATGAAGTACCAAGAGGTTTATATATAGGAAGTACCAACGACGTATCCACCACCCCTTGGATACGTCATGACTACTCCATTATTTCCGTTTAATGTTTAGACTAATTCTTCATTACCCCGTACCCTCGTCGTATCACATATCACATAACTCATATCATTTAAGCACGTATTTCACATAATCGTGTCTAGGGTACGGGTCCAGTGTACTTACTTCTTGCCTCAGTTAGTTCCTAAGTTCGTTCCTCGTTTAGACGTTTTCTTGAACTCGAACCATACTCGCAACGTATCCCACTCGTAATCACCATGCTTGTAACCGTCACTCCGATCTCTTCGGTATGCGTGTGTGTGTGATGATGTTGTTGTTATTTCAAATGAACGACTAAGTTCAACTATTTATAGGGCTGGATTGGGATCCATGTCGGACCGATATCCCTGGTGATGTCGGTCCGACATCCAGGTGAGGCGGTGTATTGGCTTGGTGAGCACATAGCGGACCGCTATGTGCATGGATGTCGGACCGCTATCAGAACACGTGTAAGAATTTAGGGCTGGGTCATAGGACACGTGTCAGCATCAGAAATTGCGGCGCAATGGCGGTTATCATACCGTTATTCAACTGATATCGGTTCGATATCTGACCCTCGGTTCACTTCGGACCGATAGGAGAAATGATATCGGTCCGATATCCACTTCAACTTCAGATTTTCATTTCCAGCCCTTGAACTTTAAGCCAATTGCATTCTAACCCTTATACTTTAATGAAATGTCCTTTTAACCCCCTGGGGTTTCATCAAATGATCATGTTAGTCCTCCAACTTGGATTTCTTTGGAAATTGGGGTGTTACAAACTACAAATATTGTCAAGAGGGAGTCTGTTAGAGCATGTTTTGATGTCAATTAGCTTGTAAGTTTTTGATGTAAAAGTCTTAGTCTTTGTATTATTCAAGTTTATAGTTTTGATTGTAATTTTGTTAAGTTTACTAGTTCAGGCGAACTTAATGCTTGTGTCTGGCGAACTTAGCAAGTTTGCCTATGGGTACATGGATAGCTATATATAGTGTGTTTGCATGGTAGACATGGACCCATACACACTTTGCATTCTGTAACGCTTTGATATTGAGAGCAATACAACTGAGTTTATTTACCTCGTGTGTTTACTATTGTGATTGCTTATTTGATTGTCATTATATATACATGAGCATGCATATGTTGGATTTCGCACTTCGTACGTGTGACATGCCACATGTTTAGAGATCCGTTGGACACCCCGGTGGGACCTACACTCACCAACTTTTGTGTTGACATTTTTAAGTATGTTTTTTTGGTGACACATAGCTATGGCCCGGTTGGAATAGGTTAGCCATTTGGATTAAATCCTAGAAGCTGAAGAAGCATGATTGTCAAACCTCTAGACGGTTTTGACATATATGGTTCTAGGACAATGTGTTAGAGCTTATTTGGAAGCATGTGACAAACATCTTCAGAGCTGTTGTCAAGGGGGAGTCTGTTGGAGCATGTTTTGTGATAAGCAGCTTGAAGATTGTTTGTAGTTTATGAGAGTCGTTTATATCTGATCGAGCTGTATATTCGATTCTTTGTTCATGTGTGTTTTCGGTTGTTTTAGTGGATGCGTACTTAGCAAGTACGCAGGGAGAGTTTGTCCTGCGTACTTAGCAAGTACGCAACCTGAGTCTGTGAGTATAAATAGTTGTTAGGGTTCTTGTAGAAAATAGGTCTTAACAAGTTCTTGAGAGAAAACCCTTTGTAATCAGTTGTTTGATGCTAATAGACAAAGTTTTATATACTTGTGTTTGTTCTCATCATATCTAGTCATCTTGTTCAAGCTAATCACAGAGGATTCCGCACTCTGTTGATTGGTTTCATCTCCTATACGTTGCCTCCAACACCCATCCACAAAGTAGTCTGGATAGGCTGTCGGGTCGGTAGCAAGGTCTCTGAACTGCGAGACCCTTCTTATGGTATCTTCAGAAAATGAGATAGCCTGACCTGCAACGGTAGCCCTAATGACATTGGGGGATACCGTGCAGTCGTGCTCCGCCGTCTCCCAGAATTGTTCGAGATAGGGTCTTGACACGATCGGGTTAGCAGAAATGGTGTAGCTGATTCTTGAACGGTTCAAGAAATCAACTATGTCTCTGTACTGCAACGCTGCACCCTTCCATTCTGGTTCAGTGTTAGCTAACAGGTTGAATTCGTTAGAAAACGCCCGAGCCATGATCTGCAAAAACACACAGAAAACATAATCAGAACAACACGTATCATTGGAAATGGATAAAAACGACTCAGTATAGCAGTTACTCTTTGAACTGAATTTCAGACTTAGGAATTTTTGCTAAGTGTTGGTCCTGCGTACTTAGCAAGTACGCAGGAGTTTGTTCTTGTGTACTTAACAAGTACACAGGAATTACTTCTTGCGTACTTGTTAAGTGCGCAAGACTTGCACTTAGCCAAAATTCCATAAATCACATCTTTCAAACAGAAGTGAGGCATTGTCGTGGATTGTGGTCACCACAGGGTCGAAATACTTGATTAAGACCTATGGGACCACTATCCACCGTAACTAACCGCTAAACCCGTCAAATTTTTGACCTAGATGACAACCCAGTTGTACCAACGGGCAATCGAGGGTCAAGGCCAAAATCAAACCATGTTAGGGACAAATTAGGAGTCAATAGGTTTCGATTAGTGATTATTAACAAGTTTTAGGTCTTAATTTGCATTTAGAACACCAAAATAGGTCAATAAGTTCACACTCAAAGCCATCGATGAATCGGTCGAAAACATTGGATTTAATGGATGATACGGACCGAGATTCTCACCAAGTAAATGTTTGATGATGATTAAACAATGAGCGGGACGAAAAATCCGGTTGGAACACTCGAAATTTTTTAGGAAAATGGTCGGAGGGAATATCACAGGAGAAACGGTTTCAAAGTGATAAACTCTAAAAATTTTCTAAGTCCTGTATTTATACCCAACACATATTGGTCGTGCGTACTTACTAAGTGCGCAGGACTTAACTCCTGCGTACTTACTAAGTACGCATGACTTAAGTCTTGCGTACTTGTTAAGTACGCAGGGTTTACCTCATGCGCACTTATCAAGTACGCAGAGACCCTTATGTGCGCACACTTTCAACTCAAATTATGAAGATTTTAAGTCAAATAACGAACAAGATAAAAAACGTTCAATCAAGAGGATTCAAAATCAATTCAGGAAGGTTAAACACAAATATTTTTGGTTTTTCTGAATAAAGTTGAACTATGCATAAACTTAAAATATTTTTGATCTTTTCTCATAGAAATATACAAGTATTCACACAAACTATTTTTGATCAAAGACACAAGCAGAGGATCATATCAGGCTATCTTTTAGCAAAAACGATACAAAATAAACATCAAAGAATATGGGATCATGTCATGGATTACTATTTATTCATACGTAATAAGCATATAGACAAGTAATTCAAGTTGACAATATTATAAGATTTGAAACTATAAGCATCTTTGTATCACATTCTTGTGTATTAAGGTACTATTTATAAGATATACAACGTGTACCCCACTGATATGCTATTCTAACTTGCACTATCTCAAGGCATCTAAGATTTTCCCAATGATTTTCTAAATTTTCAGAATGAAGCTACATCTATTAGCACAGGAAAAATCAAGCAGAATCCATAAGGATTATCAGGAATCATAAGATTCAGAATCGAGTGATTCAGTTGTCTTGGTTTCATTTGATTTTCTTCATTGAATATCGGAATGATGATTCAGGATAATATATATATGGTGATTGAATAAGGTAAGGTGATCCAACTTTTATCTGGATTTGATTTCAATGAATCAGGAATGATTCAAGGGTGAATACATGCTCAACGGTTAATGTAGAGACATGCCTTGATTCAATCTCTCATTGCATACTTGTGAGTATGGGCAGTGAGATGAACCGCATTAATTGTGCTAACAACATAACCCGAAACTGACCTCAAAAGAAAATCATTGCCAAAATCTAACATCCTACATCAGAGACCGATGAAGGTTTTTGGAAACCAATAAAGGAAGAATATACCCCTCCTACTTACACTTTCTTGGGTGATCCGAACACTCCAAAACCTCCATCAAAGTTCACGGTGAAAGAAAAGAAAGAATTTGATAGAGAAAAGAAGACTAGAGAGGTTCTTGAAATGGATTTTTCACAAGAATTCAACTATAAATTTAGTAGTTACTACACTTCAAAAAGCTTATGGGAAGCAGTTCAAATGAAGTGTGAAGGATGCTTGAACGAGAAAGAAAAGACGGTGAATTATGTGGATTCACCAAAATCTTCGGTTGCTCAAAAGGATAAAAAAAATGAATGTGAAATTCCTCTTGAAGGTGTAGAAGTAAGACAGAACCAAGTTGTTGATGATAATATTGTTTCTGAAGAAAGTTTTTGGTCAGAAGAAGCTAAGTATGATACAGAAAATGCTCATGCAGAAGAAAGGGAAGCTTCTGTAGCTGACCTAGAAGAATCTACCACTGTTGTTGCTCTCATTGCGATTGGAGAGGCATCTTGTTCGTCAAATGAGGTAGATTCTAACTCTTTTGCTGTTATTTCTTGTTCTAAATGTCTTAGCTTACAAGATGAAAATTCTAAGCTTCAAGACAAGGTCGAATCCCTTCGTATTGCAGCGTTAGGCTACAAAAAAAATGAAAAACGATTTAAAGATTCAATTGAAACGTTGAAAAAGGAAAAACGTGATTATTCACTAAAAATGAGCGATCAACAGCTTCACTTGGATATTGCATATAAGGGGTTAGAAAAAAGGAACAATGAGATCAACAAACTGCAAAATGAGATCTTGCAGCTGAAATGTACTAATGAGAAATTGAAAAATTCTCGTTTTGTGGTGGAACACTACGAGTCTGTAGTGAGGCAAGTGAATGGATTAGGGCTGGGTACTAATGCCATTCCTCCACCAGTGAACGGGAAATTTGTTAGTGGCCTAATTGACATTGATTTGTCTTGCCTCGATGAGTCCTCAAGTAAGGCTAACTCTACATCTGATGAAGAGTTCTTTACTGCTTCTGATGATGGGTCTGAGAACACCTGCCCTAAAGGAGTAGTTTCAGAGGATTTGCTAGGTGAACAGAAGGTTAATAAAAACTTTGTCACTGAGCGTGATAATTGCATTTTAACTGAACCGATATCATTGAATCAAATGACAAATTAAAAGTAATGTTTTATGGGGGTATAAAAACATTAATCAAGTTAAAAAGGAAGCTTTTTCAGCTCACTACGGGATTGGCTATAAAGAAAACTTACAAAAATACTATACTCCCAAAAGCCAATTACCATCGGGTAAACCAAATGTTCACCAAACAAATTCTCCTGTTCATCATGTCGAGTCCTCACATAGCAAATCAAATGAGCCTTACAAGAGGACTTACAAAGAGAAGAGAGCTTGTTTTCATTGAGGTATTGTAGGACACATTATGGTGAAGTGTCCTCACAAGAACCAGAGTAAGAAACCAGTTGATCCACAACAAGTTAAATCATTTTTGAAGCCACCGGTCAAACTAGTGGACAGATTTGTTGCTCCACGGATTCAGAAAGATAAAAGACCACCAGTTCAAAAGAAAGGTATCTCAAAAGGACAGCCTAGTAGAATACCAAAGGCTAGTCTAAATGTGCCCAAATCAGTTGGTGAACAACATTTTGAGACACCTGTGGTGAAGCTTTCTAAACCACAGAAACAAAGATTGAACAAACGTTTGAGAAAATTAGAAAGAGAATTTCTTGAGGGTAAGATTGATCAAAAACCTGTTTCTGGAAAGCAAACTGGGGAAAGACCAAAGTTTTCAAAACCTGATTTTACAGAGTATAGCCACAAAACGGTTGTACCTGAGTTTTCAAAACACCAAAGTTTTCAAAAGAAAGAGGTTCAAAACAAGAACGTTTGGAAAAGAAAAGATCCAGTCTCTGATTCTAGTTCTAACTCTAAGTTACAATCACCACAACTTGATGATGGGCTTGATTATGAACTTAGAGAAGTGAGTTATATTGGTAAAGATAGACGACCCAAGACAACGATGGCTTGGGTTTCTATTTCAAACTAATGTGTTTGTTGTTGTATGTGCAGGGTCAACCAAAAAGAACTATTACCTGAAATTTTTATTTATTAACATTGATTTGATGTAGGTCAATAGTGGTTGTTTCATGGCACATAATAGGCATGTCACACTTCTACAAAATGTCGAAAATCAGTTGGATGTGGCGACATGGCATAACCATTGCACTAAATGAGTTGTTGAGATATTTCAATGACTTGATGCTTAGAGGGAGAAGTTGAAGAAAGTATCTGGATTTTGAGGTCACACAGTAGATGAGTCTAAGATGACAATGAGTCTTGACACAAGAAGTAGGTGAGTGGGCATCAAGCTTTTGATGTTGTACCTAGTTCTAGTGTTTAAGGGGAGTCATCTGGACAGGGGGAGTCTACCACTCAGGTGATAAAGTTTTAGTTTTTATTGTGTTGACATATCACTGTTTTTGGTAACTTCTGATGATATCTTCTATCTCATCTTGAACATCTTGCCCAAGTTAAAAAAAACGGTTTTTCATGGAAGTTTTTATTTTTAATTTTTCTTTCATTTAAGGTCTTTTTAATTTAATTTACTTTCACATGTACAGTTCCTTTTATTTTGTACATTTCTTTTAATTTTGTACATATCTTAAACAAAAATCTATAAAAATATATATATATATATATATATACATATATATAGAAAATTTTAAAAAATCAAGGTCGTTTGAAGTTTTAGGGGAAATGATAGTACATCAGGTTATTGTTTGACACACTAGACCATAGGATTTGACTGAAATGGTAGTTTAAGTGTTTAATTGAAGTTTACTTTGATCTAGACATCTAAGACTGCACAAATGGGAAATGATTGTCTCATGATTACCTGATTTATTAGAAAATTACAAAAATAGAATAAAGGTGTGTAATTTGGATTGTTGATAGGCTATAAGCGTGTTTATAGCTTGAGTAGTGTGAAAATATAATTAACATGATTCATCTGTGACGTAAACCCGCGTCTAAGTATGTTTAACATCTATGGTGAGCTCTATCAGATATAGATTGCGTGATGAATCTTATATATTTCATGAGATTACCGTCATGGAGAAGTTTTAGCACAATTGGATTGATTTCATGCATATGCCACAAGCATAGAATTGGAATTTAATTCAAAGATGACCTCCTCTACTTTGTTTACGCAATGACCTGGAGTGTTCATCTCACCTAAATAAATGTGTTGATCAAGTGATCAAAACATGAGTCAATCTTTGCAAGTGCAAAGTATTTGAAAGATAAAAAAAATACATATATTAAGGTGTCATCCACTTGGATATTTTCCTGTGCTAAAACAGCTTCATCACTGTAAAGATTGAATGTCTGAATGAATTCTAGCATGTCTTGTGGATAGATAAAGACTTAGACTGTGGGTAACATGATGATATCTACTAAAAGTACCTTAATCACACGAAATTAGGGACTAAACATGATTTTAGCTTCAAGTCTTATAATATCGGCAACTTAAATTATATGCTATGGGGTTTAAATTGCAACACCTTGGTAATTCATGATATGATCCCATTTTCTATGATGTCTATAGTATCATTGCTATTTAATATTGAAATAATGAAATATAATGAATTATCTAACTGTTTGCATTTCATGATTAAGGCTGAAATTGATACTAGAACCCATAGAAGTTAGTTCAATGTGTGTGTCATTCAATTTCTATCTGGTATGATTCCCTTTCTCGCGACTCTTGAACAAAAAGAAGTTTCTTGGTAAATAGTTTTCTGTAAATAACTTTGTTATTTTCTTTTATATTCTAATTTCTTTCTCATTTATTAAAAAATTATATATATATTTTGTTTCAAAACTTCGATGAAGTTCACATTTTTATGACTTGGGAAATTAAGTGTTTGAGAATCCTTGAATGTAGACAAATAGTTCTCTTTCTTATGTCTTGTTCGAGATTAAGTGCAGATATACTAGGCAAGGACTGCAGATACAGGTTGGACTTCATGATGTGAGCAGACTTGAAGACAACTTCTGAAGACTTCTGAAGCTGTTGTCAAGGGGGAGTCTGTTAGAGCTTATTTGGAAGCATGTGACAAACATCTTCAGAGCTGTTGTCAAGGGGGAGTCTGTTGGAGCATGTTTTGTGACAAGCAGCTTGAAGATTGTTTGTAGTTTATGAGAGTCGTTTGTATCTGATCGAGCTGTATATTAGAGTCTTTGTTCATGTGTGTTTTCGGTTGTTTTAGTGGATGCGTACTTTACAAGTATGCAGGGAGAGTTTGTCCTGCGTACTTAGCAAGTACGCAACCTGAGTCTGTGAGTATAAATAGCTGTTAGGGTTCTTGTAGAAAATAGGTCTGAACAAGTTCTTGAGAGAAAACCCTTTGTAATCAGTTGTTTGATGCTAATAGACAAAGTTTTATATACTTGTGTTTGTTCTCATCATATCTAGTCATCTTGTTCAAGCTAATCACAGAGGATTCCGCACTCTGTTGATTGGTTTCATCTCCTATACGTCAATCGATCTAACACCAGGGGACCTACACAATGTACTAGTTTATTTAGTAATTGTAATGGTGTTCAAAACTTTAGATGTCTTCAATGTGCTTCCGCTATCGTGTAATGTTACCAATCGTTGCAACCTTAATTTATTTATTTATTAAGTAAATGGATTTGGGGGTGTGACAAGATGTGGAAACTACTACTGATACATGCACTGAACGGAGAAAAACATGGGGAAAGAAGATTCCAGAATCACCACCACAACCTATTTTGAAGACCAAATATGTGTCACACCCCTAAATTTATTTACTTAATAAATAAATAAATAAATCAAGGTTGTAACGATTGGTAACATTACACAACAGCGGAAGCTAAATAAAGACTTCTAAGATGTTGAGCATCATTTGATACTAACATAAAATAGTACATTGACCTAAATCCATATATATCAAAATCGACTTGAGGTTTAACAGTTATACGTCTTCGGCTTCTAGGCTTTAATCCGAATCGTTAACCTATTCCAACCGTGCCATAGCTACGTGTTACCTGAAAAACATACTTAAAAATGTCAACACAAAGGTTGGTGAGTTCACAGGTTTGATTGTTGCAATGTAAAGTGATTTTCCTTGAAAACATTGATATTGTGTACATGGCTATGACACGAAACTGTTTTCCTTGAAAACATTTAAAATATGTACACGGGTTTAATGTAAGGTTGTTTTCCTCGAAAACATGTGATGACTTCATAGTCATAAAACGAGTAGTTTTCCCAATGAAAACATGTGATGACTTTATAGTCATAAAACGAGTAGTTTTCTCAATGAAAACATGTGATGACTTCATAGTCATAAAACGAGTAGTTTTCCCAATGAAAACATGTGATGACTTCATAGTCATAAAACGAGTAGTTTTCCCAATGAAAACATGTGATGACTTCATAGTCATAAAACGAGTAGTTTTCCCAATGAAAACATGTGATGACTTCATAGTCATAAAACGAGTAGTTTTCCCAATGAAAACATGTGATGACTTCATAGTCATAAAACGAGTAGTTTTCCCAATGAAAACATGTGATGACTTCATAGTCATAAAACGAGTAGTTTTCCCAATGAAAACATGTGATGACTTCATAGTCATAAAACGAGTAGTTTTCCCAATGAAAACATGTGATGACTTCATAGTCATAAAATAAGTCGTTTTTCCTTAAAACATTAATAATGTGTACATGGCCATAATATGAAACTGTTTTCCTTGAAAACATTGATAAAAACATTTTCACGTAAACGAATGGCAAAACCATTGGTGTATAAGTGATTGGCAGATCCATCTGCACGAAAACGTTTCAATGAATATGATAAACAAAACAAGTAATGTTGACCCATTTGTAGACTAGCTAGGAATACAAATAATATGTACATACATGAGGCATAACCAAACCATGACACAGGTTTTTTGCCCCTCGCTCGTACCTCACGAGCAATGATTGAACACTATGCGGTCATTTGGCCAGAGGGACCCATGGTTAGCGCGACTAACCATGACCGGGGGTGTCAATCCCAATAGTACTATCCATAGAATCCCAGGCTATCCTTAGCTAATGGTTATAAAATATGATGGTCAGGGGGCTTTACGAGCTCCAAACGTGTTCACTCATGCAAACATAAAGGTCGGGTCTTGTTTTCTTGTTACCATATGAAAATGTTTATAAGTATGTGTTCCATGTTTTCTAAGATGTATCAAGTAATGATGATTCGTGTTTTCAAACGTGTTATGGAAGTATGTTTCTCCCCCGATGTTTCTAAAACATTAATAGTTAAAAGGGGACAGTGAACTCACCTCAAGTCCAGCAAATGCGATCACAAGCTCAACTGACAACAAGTGAGCGCAACGATCCTAAACGGTTCCTATTGTTCAAACAAGTGTTGTCAATATCAACAACAATATAACTAGGATCGTGCCCTAACATTACGGTTTCAAATCTAAACCCAACCCATGTTGAGGACATCTAAGTTGTAGAAACCAAATTCTTTATTTTTAACGAAAATTGGGCAGAGTCCCGTTTGTTTTTGGCTAAACCCGACAATATCCAATTGTCCAATTACAACATCAACTTACACCAATAATCCAATAAACCGCACTTTAGATCCTAATACTAAAGTCATACTTCAATTCGACAATTATTTGATAAATATATAAAAACTATATAATTATAATACAATTTAACGTGCCCGAAAAACGTTCTCAAAAGACGTCCCCGACAAAATTTATAGGTCCCGTGCTACTACCTGACAATAGATATATAAGTGTTTCGGGTCATACCTTAGCCTACAAGCCGTTCTAAGCGGTTTTGTACGAAAAGCTGAGCACGACGCGAGAAGAAACTTGTTTCGCTCATAACTTGATCATACGAACTCCGATTGAGGTGATTCAAGCGGCCATGAACTCGTCTCGCCAAGCCCCACCAGCGCCGCCGGTCTCTGCCGCCGGCCGTGGCCGGATTTGGTGGTTTTGGCCGGAAAGCTTCACTTTTTCGACCCAAACTTCTTCGTATGCGTAGATCGGACCTTTAGGAACCCTTTTCTAGCAAAAGCCCCATTTTTCGAGGTCGCCGGAAAAGTGTTTTTGGCCGGAATCTCCACCACCGTCGCGATCTAGTGCAAACCACCACCACCATCGGACTCAGGACGTCGAGATCTATCAGATGAGGTGGTGCACTTGCCGCCACTCGCCGGTCCGCTGTGATCCGCCGCTGTGCGCCGCCGGCTGCTCGGCCAGACTCCGCCTCCGTCATGCTCGCCACCACCAGACTCGCCGCCATCGTGGTCGTCGCCGATAGTGCCGCCGCGGTGGAGCCGGCCACCGGCCTTTCTCTCTCTCTGCGGTGGTTTCTCTCTCTAGACACACACATGGTGTGTGTTTGAAATGGGTGAAAATGAGGAAAAGATGAGAAGATTTTATATATATATCTAGCGTTTTAAGTGGGTAGGCTACCTACCAGTAACGCGTGTCAAACCCAAAATATCGTCATGCATTTAGTTCCCGATTAATATTTGTCGTTCATAATATAAATATTAATACTAAAATAAATATTCAAATAATTTATTTTGTTAGCTTATTACCGGAGAATATTCGAGTCGGTTTGAGCTGACAACGCGTGTGTGAGTCTGTTCGTCGGATTTATCGTTTCACTCTCCGGTTATTAATAACATTTTTATTATAAACAAATATTTATAATATTTGTCGTATCGGTAATAACCGTACCGCTATCGTTAGTTTTACGAGGATCTAACGTGGTTTAACATTCGTATACACGTACTACACGTGTATTTATCCGAACAGTCTTTTCAAATGAATATTAATACTTAATATCAATAATTCATTAATTCATTTAATCGTTCTGTCGAATACCCGGTAAAAACCGTTGTTTAACACGTTTAACGTTTAGAATTTCTGAACCGCGTACGTTCTTATATCTTTTCTTAAATTCTCAGAATCGCGTAACGAGTCATTAAATGAAATCGTGTGACTAATATGATATTCGGATTGTGTAAATTTGGATTTCTAACGGGCTTGGATCCTTACCGGGCCTCAAATGGACTTGACTTCCTATTGGGCCTTATTGGGCCTAGTTGGGTTTTAGCCCAACAACTGGGTTTTGGATTCTGAAATTTTGCAGGTGTCACATTCTCCCATCCATAAAGAAATTTCGTCCTCGAAATTTGATATTAACACATGGATTAGGATTTCGTATCCTTTTCCATTTTTGGATTCTTACGAAGAATGTCGACTCATTCCAAATTGCAGTTGGTATACGAAGATAAGGTGGATATCTCACCAATTAACGATATTGGATGTGTACGGATTTGAGATATTCTCTTATCATGTAACAGTATAACGTTACTATTGAGTATACCTTAAATTCGAATGAGTAGGTTTAGGAATTTTCTTTGAATATATCGTCAAGGGAACGGCGTTGGCTATACCCTGAAGTGATAAACTCATTACTAGAGTCCCATGAACAACGGGATTACAATCAGTGGGGTCACTTTCATGTAATGAGTAAGTCATCAAGAGAATTGCCTGGTCGATGTGAATTATAATAATGAGTTTTCACTAACCAAGTGAACAACTCACATACCAAAATAAACAATCAAGGATCAGATGACGAAGCATTTCATTATGTGATCATTCTCATCAGAGTGGAACTGTATGATCATTATCATTCATAATGAAAGACAAAAGTGCGTTCATGCACACGTATTTCCGAAAGTATATATAGGTACATACTTCATTATTCATATTCGGGTTTTCTCTCCAGAAAACCAAATCGTGCTAGGATCTAAAAGAAAATTATCACGCATTTGGTAAAGATAGGTCAGATTCTTTAATGAGATGTCCATGTGTTAGTCCACATCAGGTAATCGACCGTTCATCGCGACGGGTCAACATCTTGGTGCATTCAATCTTCTAGAATGAAAGATTTTAATTTTGACATTTTGTCCGTCAAATCAGTATGTACGTTAAACTGATTCAATTGAGTTCAAGACAATAATGTCAGTGTATACAATTTCTCACAAAGGAGCTGGAATGGTTTAATGGAACGTCAGTAGTTGTCTAGTTAACGAATTAAACAACTATGATATGGGATAAAAATTTTACGGAGACATGATCTCCTGAGATTGATCCTAGTTTTTATCAAATTCCATTACTGATAACATCATCACGTATGTTATCCGTAATTTGATTTAGATTGAAATCTAAACGAAATGGATATCGATTAACAAACTTGCCACAATAAATTCTCGTAGTCTCATTGAATCATCTAGATTTTTTTTTTTTTTTTTTTTTAAGTTCATCTAAAGATGAAGGTGAATCTAGATGAAGAAGAAAGAGAATATCAAAGTATTTGAGAATATTTTAGTTGGCTAGGCTCAACAGATACTAAAGATTAATAATCTTCATGGGGTTCAAGGAGAAGTGAGAATGGCTCTCAAACAGTTGTTAAGTATTAGTGACATAGTTTCACTTATTCGTTTTCTAACTGCATATCCATCACCTTCTTGTACTCGGATAGTAGTGACAGAATTCATAAACGAAACGTTATGATTGTTCCCTTATACTCCACGAAGGCATTTTCTGGGACTTAAAGTTATACTCTCATATTAGGTTCTGTGCCATATGAGATTTTTCCATCAACATTGGTCACAACGGATTAAAGGTTTCAAGATTTCTCGTATGGTTTCACTGGCGAAGTTTTAGTTTAATACCTCATTACCATCGTTTGCACTGCACTTCTACTGTAGTCTGGTATTTAGGCTGTAATATCTTGATTTGTGAACTCATGACCTGACTATCATGTCCACGAAATAGATAAGTCTTAAGAAGTTCTATGTTTGCTTGGAAAAGTCGCGGTTCGTCTAGATGAGAAGGTAAACAGTCGCTTCGTGGAAGTAGCCTCATAAGAATGGTGTTTCCCCGAAACTAATTCAGCGCTTGCTAACCCACTAAATTGGTAGACTGCGATGTGAAATCATGGTTTGTTTAATCAAAGGCTTGCCTTCTCATTAAGCGGATGTCAGGAAATAGACAACAGTCAAGTAAAACTTCCGGAATTGATTCGTCCTTTGTTCATCTTCCTGGTAGCGTACACAGAATTAAATCCTCGGATTTTGACTTAGGTTCTTTATTTCCTATCAAAGTTGGTCGGAATGGATCACGGAGTTTCAGAATTTGCTAACAACTGATACTACAGTTTGTCTGCAACTTCCCTGGCATTCGAATGGTATTGTCACGACTTACCAGTACGTATTTCACTCATATCGGTTATAGCCTTTAAGTCCCTAGTCCAAGGGTTTAAGCTATAAAATTGAGGTAATGAGTGTTAAATGTCAAAGCTTTGTATTTTCCCTCAGTATGTGTTAAGAAGTCGTTTCCTAAGGGTAGGCGCTCTAGAGCTCTCTAACTATAGAAGGCTGAGAGTAAGAGATGTGGATACGTCTCTCTTGCGGTATGAAGTCAGAGATTCAGCCAACAAAATGATTCCTGGAAAAATACAAGCACAAAAGTTTGTAAGATTATCCATTAGTCTCAAGTCGGGTTTCCACAATACCCTATAGGTGTCACGCGTAAGAGAGTCAGAATAAATTTCCATCCCATTACAGGAGTTAGTGCATAGCACTTCCGATGTAAATTTCAGTAAGTGTGATACTTAATTGTAAGACAGACCCTGAGATTATGCCGTGTTTTCCGATAATAGTTGTGCAATTACTGCAAGTGTTGATCGTTGTACGGGTCAACATGGGGTTTTCGTGGCAAGTAAGATCTCAAAGGACATGAATTAGCAAGTAAAAATGGATAAGTGAAAATCTTCGTCGCTCAAGATCCACTAAGAGTTGATTAGATCCAATTGAATTTCTCCCGTTCTTCCAGATCTGCAAGAATGTTACATGAAAATTCAATAGGGAACTCAAAAATGTTAAGGTCTGACTCAAGCTAGACCGAAGATCAGCCACAAGCGTTGGTAGATAAGTAATGAGATCGAAAAGAGAAAATTTTTATAGTTGAACCTCAAAAGGTGAAACAATTCTTTACAAGGAATTTCTAAATTCGATCCGAGTATTGAGGTCAAATTAACTGAGAATAGACATCTTCAGTGCCTCAGTCAAGATCGACATGCCCATGAAGTCTCGATAAGAATTTTAGATCCATTAGGATTCGAAGATGAAGGAGATGATGTATACTTCCAATCACTTGTGATAGCCTATCGCATCCTCCTATGCCTTTAGGCTAAACCCTTTGGTTATGGTAATTTTGATCATTAATCGAGTGACTGTGAATTGAGATTAGGAATACAGATTAATCATGAACATTAACTCGGATAGTAAGACTCACCAGACTTCTCATGCGCCGTAAATTATGATTACGTGTGCACCCGTAATGATAATTTATTTCGCATGGTCCCTCTAGTGTTTTCTCTATCTCAAGCTCTCAACTAAAAGGAATCTGTAATGTTCATTAGTTTGTGTCATCGTGTTGCACTCTTGCGTAAGAGTGTCTATGTTCTATCGGATTACTCATAGTCATGGTATCAGCACCCATGGATCTGCCGACTAAAGCTGTTGTTGGATGGTGTTAATGGTAGAGAGACACAACCGGTGTCTTCTAATATCAGGACGTGTGCGGTGGAAGTCATGGACTATGTCAGGGTAGAGACCCTCAAATCAGTGTCTAGCAACTCATGCTCCAAGTTTGTTTGTATGTGTGGATCCACATGATCCCAATGAGTCTATGGGTCTCCTGACCCGTGGAGTTCTCTCCCGTTTAGTCCTACATATCCACCTCGGGTTCTCTTCCGATTGGGTAGTCCTGTTTGCCATATCTCATGGCGAAAGTTTTAATCATCCAACCCAGCAGATCATGAAGGAGGGTATACATATCACACCAAGTGGAGAAAACATAGGTTAGAAAAGGAAACTAACTCCATAGTTGAACTAGATACATGAGTGGCTTGATTTGTAATCTGAATAGTGATAATTCGTTGAGTAATGTTGTAGATGTGTATTATTTACACGTTGTTGTATGTGTTAAATGTTTATTCCTTGTGCTATGTAATTGTATTATATATTAGTGTAGCAAATGCTACCCTAGTGTAACTACATACACTAATGATCTACTCAAGTTGCTCGGCAACGGTTGGAATTGCTATGCTCAAGTCTTGGGTGTTCTTAGTGTGATGCAAATCTTTGAATTTTTGGTCCCTAAATGAGTCTGGTTAGAGCTTAGGTGACCCTAAGGAAACCTAATTCGCTAAAACCATTGGCTCTGATACCAATCTGTCACACCCCTAAATTTATTTACTTAATAAATAAATAAATAAATAAATCAAGGTTGTAACGATTGGTAACATTACACAACAGCGGAAGCTAAATAAAGACTTCTAAGATGTTGAGCATCATTTAATACTAACATAAAATAGTACATTGACCTAAATCCATATATATCAAAATCGACTTGAGGTTTAACAGTTATACGTCTTCGGCTTCTAGGCTTTAATCCGAATCGTTAACCTATTCCAACCGTGCCATAGCTACGTGTTACATGAAAAACATACTTAAAAATGTCAACACAAAGGTTGGTGAGTTCACAGGTTTGATTGTTGCAATGTAAAGTGATTTTCCTTGAAAACATTGATATTGTGTACATGGCCATGACACGAAACTGTTTTCCTTGAAAACATTTAAAATATGTACACGGGTTTAATGTAAGGTTGTTTTCCTCGAAAACATGTGATGACTTCATAGTCATAAAACGAGTAGTTTTCCCAATGAAAACATGTGATGACTTCATAGTCATAAAACGAGTAGTTTTCCCAATGAAAACATGTGATGACTTCATAGTCATAAAACGAGTAGTTTTCCCAATGAAAACATGTGATGACTTCATAGTCATAAAACGAGTAGTTTTCCCAATGAAAACATGTGATGACTTCATAGTCATAAAACGAGTAGTTTTCCCAATGAAAACATGTGATGACTTCATAGTCATAAAACGAGTAGTTTTCCCAATGAAAACATGTGATGACTTCATAGTCATAAAACGAGTAGTTTTCCCAATGAAAACATGTGATGACTTCATAGTCATAAAACGAGTAGTTTTCCCAATGAAAACATGTGATGACTTCATAGTCATAAAATAAGTCGTTTTTCCTTAAAACATTAATAATGTGTACATGGCCATAATATGAAACTGTTTTCCTTGAAAACATTGATAAAAACATTTTCACGTAAACGAATGGCAAAACCATTGGTGTATAAGTGATTGGCAGATCCATCTGCACGAAAATGTTTCAATGAATATGATAAACAAAACAAGTAATGTTGACCCATTTGTAGACTAGCTAGGAATACAAATAATATGTACATACATGAGGCATAACCAAACCATGACACAGGTGTTTTACCCCTCGCTCGTACCTCACGAGCAATGATTGAACACTATGCGGTCATTTGGCCAGAGGGACCCATGGTTAGCGCGACTAACCATGACCGGGGGTGTCAATCCCAACAGTACTATCCATAGAATCCCAGGCTATCCTTAGCTAATGGTTATAAAATATGATGGTCAGGGGGCTTTACGAGCTCCAAACGTGTTCACTCATGCAAACATAAAGGTCGGGTCTTGTTTTCTTGTTACCATATGAAAATGTTTATAAGTATATGTTCCATGTTTTCTAAGATGTATCAAGTAATGATGATTCGTGTTTTCAAACGTGTTATGGAAGTATGTTTCTCCCCCGATGTTTCTAAAACATTAAAAGTTAAAAGGGGACAGTGAACTCACCTCAAGTCCAGCAAATGCGATCACAAGCTCAACTGACAACAAGTGAGCGCAACGATCCTAAACGGTTCCTATTGTTCAAACAAGTGTTGTCAATATCAACAACAATATAACTAGGATCGTGCCCTAACATTACGGTTTCAAATCTAAACCCAACCCATGTTGAGGACATCTAAGTTGTAGAAACCAAATTCTTTATTTTTAACGAAAATTGGGCAGAGTCCCGTTTGTTTTTGGCTAAACCCGACAATATCCAATTGTCCAATTACAACATCAACTTACACCAATAATCCAATAAACCGCACTTTAGATCCTAATACTAAAGTCATACTTCAATTCGACAATTATTTGATAAATATATAAAAACTATATAATTATAATACAATTTAACGTGCCCGAAAAACGTTCTCAAAAGACGTCCCCGACAAAATTTATAGGTCCCGTGCTACTACCTGACAATAGATATATAAGTGTTTCGGGTCATACCTTAGCCTACAAGCCGTTCTAAGCGGTTTTGTACGAAAAGCTGAGCACGACGCGAGAAGAAACTTGTTTCGCTCATAACTTGATCATACGAACTCCGATTGAGGTGATTCAAGCGGCCATGAACTCGTCTCGCCAAGCCCCACCAGCGCCGCCGGTCTCTGCCGCACAGTGGCCGGATTTGGTGGTTTTGGCCGGAAAGCTTCACTTTTTCGACCCAAACTTCTTCGTATGCGTAGATCGGACCTTTAGGAACCCTTTTCTAGCAAAAGCCCCATTTGTCGAGGTCGCCGGAAAAGTGTTTTTGGCCGGAATCTCCACCACCGTCGCGATCTAGTGCAAACCACCACCACCATCGGACTCAGGACGTCGAGATCTATCAGATGAGGTGGTGCACTTGCCGCCACTCGCCGGTCCGCTGTGATCCGCCGCTGTGCGCCGCCGGCTGCTCGGCCGGACTCCGCCTCCGTCATGCTCGCCGCCATCGTGGTCGTCGCCGGTAGTGCCGCCGCGGTGGAGCCGGCCACCGGCCTTTCTCTCTCTCTGCGGTGGTTTCTCTCTCTAGACACACACATGGTGTGTGTTTAAAATGGGTGAAAATGAGGAAAAGATGAGAAGATTTTATATATATATCTAGCGTTTTAAGTGGGTAGGCTACCTACCAGTAACGCGTGTCAAACCCAAAATATCGTCATGCATTTAGTTCCCGATTAATATTTGTCGTTCATAATATAAATATTAATACTAAAATAAATATTCAAATAATTTATTTTGTTAGCTTATTACCGGAGAATATTCGAGTCGGTATGAGCTGACAACGCGTGTGTGAGTCTGTTCGTCGGATTTATCGTTTCACTCTCCGGTTATTAATAACATTTTTATTATAAACAAATATTTATAATATTTGTCGTATCGGTAATAACCGTACCGCTATCGTTAGTTTTACAAGGATCTAACGTGGTTTAACATTCGTATACACGTACTACACGTGTATTTATCCGAACAGTCTTTTCAAATGAATATTAATACTTAATATCAATAATTCATTAATTCATTTAATCGTTCTGTCGAATACCCGGTAAAAACCGTTGTTTAACACGTTTAACGTTTAGAATTTCTGAACCGCGTACGTTCTTATATCTTTTCTTAAATTCTCAGAATCGCGTAACGAGTCATTAAATGAAATCGTGTGACTAATATGATATTCGGATTGTGTAAATTTAGATTTCTAACGGGCTTGGATCCTTACCGGGCCTCAAATGGACTTGACTTCCTATTGGGCCTTATTGGGCCTAGTTGGGTTTTAGCCCAACAACTGAGTTTTGGATTCTGAAATTTTGCAGGTGTCACAATATGTATCAAAGAGCGAAGCCACAGACCGGATTGTGAGCTGGATTTATGATGAGAAGATATTATTGTTTGCTATCCAAAGATCTGATGGTGTTCAGTATTTAAAACCTAGTCTCAAATACTTTATTTTGTTGCATGCTGTTGAGATAATCGACTTAGCTCAAAGACCTCTGATTAATAGATCAAATGACGGAATTGCCAACGTCATAATGAGGAAAGTGATTAAAGAAGGTTAGGTAAAGAAGTTTGTAGAACTTGATCCTAAGAGAGGTCAAAGGGTTGTTTATAAAGATAGAATTGACCAGAAGACATAGAAACCATTGGTAAAAATAGGATAGTGTGACCATTATACACCTTAGTGATTCGGTTTATTGATTGTCCTCCTACTGACGTGACGGTGACGTGGCGGGGCGTTTTTCATCTTTTATTGAAACCATTACACATAACCTTAAAGCGGCTTGCTTGCTTTCTTTTAGGGGTGTTCAATCTAATCGAATCGGTTTATTCAAATCTGGAATTTGAAAACTGAATTCGAATTCGAATAAGAATCACTTAAACTGATTCTAATAAGCTTATTCGTGTTCGAATCCATTTGAAGAAACCGAATTAGGAAAAAAATTACAAATAATTAGATCTTTAACTACATTTTTAAAAATTTGAAGCCTAGTAGCCCATAAAAAACTTATACAGAAGCCCAAAAGTAGTTTGAACTTAAAGCACAAACCCAAAAACTAATTTGACATAAGGATATTATATATTAAAAAATATATAAATTATATATAATACAAATTCGGGTTATTCGAATCGATTTGAATTAGAGATTTTTAAATTCAAATTCGACTTATTTGTTCGAATCAAATAATAACCTAAAATTCAAAAAAGAAAATTTTATTTGAATTTAGTTCGAATTAAATTTCGGATTATTCAAATGAACGCCACTACTTTCTTTATAATTTTTCCTTCTATTCTTGTCAGCTAAAAAAAAAAGGTGACGCAGATTCCACCGTCTACCGACTATAACCGGTTTCAAGCCGACGTCCGAGTCAACTCAGTCGCCACCTCGATCCTTCGTTCCCATACCAAACCCTCGGTTTATAAAACGTAAAACCAGCACCTGCAAATTTCGATCGTGCAAAAGTATTCGTTTTCGATTTCTATAGATCTCACTGCCCTTCAAATCAGCTGTTTCTAGGTATGTGATCAACAATATCTTTACTGAATTTGCGGTAATTAGGTCTTGATTTTTTTATTACATCCTTTGTTCTTTTACTATTGTGGCAGATCGTAACTAATTAGATCCATCGACTGTAGTTTACGTATTTTGTTTGCAGATCAAGCTTCTTTGAGTTCCTACCGTTGTATTATTCTGCTTGATAGTGTTGTTTTTCGTTACAGCTTTCTATTCTTCTTTTGGATTTTATTTTAGGAAGCTTTATGCACCTTTTGCACGGTGCTATTCATGAGTTACTTTTTGTTAGCAGCAGTTTCTAGAAAAATCTAGGATAAATACACTATAACCACCATGTAGAATTTGAACCCCTGACCTTTCGATCATAGGTTATACCACTTAACCACCAGGGTGTAGGGATATTCATGAGTTACTTTGTTAATTTTATGGAATTATGATCATTATTCTTCAGTTCATGTTCTGATTTCTTATGGAATGTTGCTAATAGAGTTTTAGTTGCAAACTTTGCTTATTAACTCTTCTATCTAGAACCAGAGGATACTAATTCGGTGTTATCAGAATCGGACTGGACCGGGAACCGAGCATAACATCAAATCATAAAATATTTTTATATTTTGTATCTATATATATAGTTTTAATTTTGATATTATTTATGACGTCATCCTGTTTTTAAATCTGGTCCAACCGGTCTGACCAGTGAACCTTTAAGACGGCCGGTTAGCTGTCCGGTCCGATTCTGAAAACGTAGCTAAGAGATGATTTTTTTTCTGTTTACTGTTAATTCAGGTGTCTTCGTGCGCTTAGTTTTGACTCATATTTCCGTGAGATCAAAGGTTAGATGGTTATGGAATCGAGAGATGATGAATATCTTGACTACGTCAATAGTTTCTCTTTGGATGATGAGATTATCTCGCCTGTCTTTGGTCAGTCTCCGGGTATTGCCAATGGATACAGATTCAGAGATGAACATTTAGATCTCAGTCTTTTAGAAATTCCTAACTCAGCACCAAAATCTGGTCCCTGCACTTCAGATCCGTCTTGCTTGTCTTCACAATCATACTCTCCCGACGAGTTTGGTGACTGTGTACTCAAATTCATAAACCAGATTCTTGTGGATGAGGATATGGAGGCTAAACAGAGTATGTTTCCTGATCCGTTAGCTCTACAAGCGACCGAGAAATCGTTCTATGAAGCCCTAGGTGAGAAATACCCTCCTGTTTCAAACGTTGAATCCTCTGAAGGGAACTTTTTCAGCAGTTTAAGCGAGTACAGTACAAACAGTAGTTTAAGCAACACCAATGATACTCACTCTCACTGGTCTGGTGGTGATTCTCTCGAGGCCAAATCATTAAGTTTACAAACTCCATCTCTTGAATACCCTTTGTTGTCTTCCTTTAGCTCTACCACTAGCGCTATTAATGATGGAACGTTGGACTCAGTGATAAACGCACACCTTGTAGACAATATATTCAGCGATACTGAATCTATCTTGCAATTCAATAGAGGGATGGAGGAAGCGAGTAAATTCCTTCCTCCTAGTAAACCTCTGGTAATCGATTTGGATAAATACAACCTGCCTTCAAATTCACACGATACTTCTTCTTCAGTTGTTATCAAGGAAGAGATTGTGGAGACGGATAACTCATTTAGAAGCAGAAAACATTACCAGATCGAGGATAATGGTTATGCGGAAGAAAGAAGCAGCAAACAGTCAGCTGTTTATGTGGAAGAAGACGTGTTATCCGAGATGTTTGATAGAGTTGTTCTCTGCACTGATCCTGGTGGTCCATCAATGTCTGCTTGTGAAGAACCAACTAAACATGAAACCAAAAAACTTCAGAAAAATGGACAAGCATACGGGTATAGTAGCGGTTGGATTACTCGTTCTTGGGGAGGAAGTTCAGGTGAACTCATGGATGTTAGGACTCTACTGATTAACTGTGCACAATCAGTAGCTGCTGATGACCACTTGACAGCAAATGAACAATTGAAACAAATTAGACAACATGCTTCTCCTACAGGTGATGCTCCACAAAGGTTAGCTCATATCTTTGCTAGTGGCCTCGAGGCCCGCTTAGCTGGCACTGGATCTCAGCTTTATGCTACAAGAAGTGCGATGACAATCTCAGCTGCTGAAAAACTAAAAGCTTACCAAGTTTATCTTTCAGCCTGCCCATTTAAAAAAATAGCCATTTTCTTTGCAAATAAAGTGATATACGATGCAGCTTCGACATCATCCACCCTTCATATTGTAGATTTTGGCATTGCATACGGTTTCCAGTGGCCTGTTCTTATTAAGCATCTTTCAGAGAGACCTGGTGGGCCACCTAAGTTAAGGATTACTGGAATCGAATTTCCAAAACCTGGTTTTAGACCAGCTGAAGGGGTAGAGGAGACAGGGCGGCGTTTGGCTAATTTTTGTGCTAAGTATAACGTCCCGTTTGAGTATAATGCAATAGCAACTCAGAACTGGGAAACGGTTAAAGTTGAAGATCTGAAACTCCAGAGAAACGAGTGTCTTGCTGTGAACACTTTAATTCGATTCAAGAACTTGCTTGATGACTCAGTTATGGTGGATAGTCCACGCGATGGTGTTCTGAAATTGATTAGGGATATGAAGCCTGATATTTTTGTTCAAACTGTTGTTAATGGATCTTATAGCTCACCATTTTTTGTCACTCGTTTCAAGGAAGCCCTCTTCCATTTCTCTTCCATGTTTGATATGTTTGATGCCACTTTAGACCGTGATGATGAGCAACGGTTGAATTTTGAGAAGGAGTTTTGTGGGCGTGAAGCTATGAATGTGATTGCATGTGAAGGTGGTGAACGGGTTGAAAGGCCCGAGACCTACAAGCAGTGGCAGATCAGACTATCACGGGCCGGGTTCAAGGTCAAACCGTTGAACCGGGAGCTTGTTTCAAAACTGAGGGCTAAGGTGAAAACAGGGTATCATAAAGATTTTGTGTTTGATGAGGATGGTAAGTGGGTGTTACAAGGATGGAAGGGTCGGATTTTGCGTGCTAGTTCATGTTGGGTGCCTACCTAAGAATCTTGTATTGCTGATTCCACATGAAAGCCAGTGGAAATTGACAAAAGGTATTCATCTTTCTAGTTGTCTTGTTAACCGTCTAAAAACGTTGGGGGGGGAAATCAAGTTTCATCACTATTCCATTTAGGTTACTCAAGTTTCATATCATTATGAAATTTTTCATAACTGGTTAAACTGAGTGAACTAAATGAAGTAAACAATTACTTATGAAACTTGGTTACTATTTAGTGACTTATGAAAAAAAATGTTTACCGGGAACAAGTTACTTTATGTTGAACTTTCATACATGGCATACTTTTTCTATAACAGAAAAAATATTACATAGTAACCAAGTCTCATAACTGGTCATGTACGTCACTCAAAACATTTCACATGGTATAAATTGACGGCTTAAATAGAACAATTACAAAACTTGGTCACTATTTAGTGATATTGCTCCAAAAGTTAAGTCACTATTGTTAGCAACACTGTTATTAATTACTTCTAAGAGGTCAAATGGTTCAGCTCCAAATTTGTTTAAAACTTGAATGGGTCAAGAGTGTTCATATTATTCTAAATGTTCATATTAGTATTTTAATAATATAGTTGTGGTAATCATATTCATTACATCAATTAGTTATTATGAAATTTAAGAAAACAACAGAACAAGATGAATGCAACCCAACTTGACCCATTATTGGCCAAACTCATTTTTACATAGCACTGGCAATTTCTGACACAACCCGTTAACATGACACAGAGTTAAACAGGTTTGGGTTTGAGTTAAACAGGTTTCGAGTCATAAACAGGTTGACACGTTTATGACACGATTAAAATTGTGTCTAAACGGGTTCAACCAGTCTAACCCATTTATGACACGATTAAACCCGTTCATATTTTTAAAATAATTAAATATATATTTATATCATTCTATGTTGTTTAAGGATATTATGGTTTGTAATTTTTGGTGACTTTAATTTTATTTTGTTGTTTATTAACTATGTTAAACGGGTCGCGTCGTGTCTTGCCGTGTTGTGTCATTCGTGTTACTGAACAGTTATATATAATTGTGTTAAACGGGTCGTGTTTGTGTAACCCGTTTATTAACAGGTCCGTGTTCGTGTTTGGGTAATTGACACGTTTCGTTAAGTGGGTCATGTTCGTGTTTGGTACACGTGTTAATCGTGTCACGTCTGACTCGTTTAACACGACTAGACACGTTTTGCCAACCCGTTCATTTGGTTACATTTGTGTAAATTTGAATTGGAGTATTTAATTGGGGACTGAGTTAACGGGTTGCTCCTGTTGTTAGGTAATGGCTGGAGGAATCTCTTGGATGACACAGAAGGACCAAATTTGTGAGCTACATGTAAGTCAAGAATCATATCTTCTAGTACTCTGCTAATGTACTGGGATTGTTGTTCAACTTTGCTACATGATTAGTTGGTTGTAACTAAGGTTTTGTCTGCAAGTTATCTCGATTTGTAGTTGCACGCCCTCATCTCACCATTCTCAGACCCTACTTTTGATTGAGATTTTGCTGGGTATGTTTGTTTGTTTCTACACTTATGGGCTCTGAAGGGTTCTTACGTATATACTGAACCATAATGTATTTACAGGTGAAACCAAAGACATCTTCCTCTATAAACAGAGCACGTTCGGACCCAAACCGGACCTCAACAGGACTCAACCCTAATTCCTTTTCTTTGTGGTGTAGAATGAAAAAAGTGAAAACCCACCGGACTTGATCAAACTTTTAGGCTAGCATAATTCCTTGCCGAAATGATGTCAATTTATTAAAAAGAAAATGAAATTCTAGTTTTGGACCGGATTGAAAGGGAGACCGATATAATTTGGTTTACAGTTATCGAGGAAGACAATTCAGTTATTCAGTTGACTATCCATTCTAGGTTTTGAGTTAATTCAATCTTTTAGTTGATATATTAAATCAGATTTTGCGTAATAGTCAACGATGCAAGTGTTATGATTTAGGAACTTGAAAAAAAAGTTTTTTTTACTATAATACCGTGTAACGGGGGGTGAGGGAAGAGGGCGTGGATGACCTGGCGGCGTGAGGCGCGTACCTTTTTGTGAGAGGGGTAACGGTATAACATGTCAGACACGACACGATGACCTGTTGTGTTTAACATGAACACGACACGATAACTAATCGTGTCATTGTTTTCAAACACGAACACGACCTGTTTAGAAACAGGTTTCCTGTTAAGGGACCTGTTTAGAAACTTGTTTAGAGAAAAAATAAATATAACATATGTAATGAAAGAAAAAATGTCAAAAGTCGAATCATAACATCCATTAACATAATAAATCATAAACCTTTTTAAAACAAAAACCCATAAAAGTCCGGAGACGACGAGGAGACCGGATACGACAAGGAGACCGGAGATGACGAGGAGACCGTTGAAGGGGTGAAGACTGATGAGGACGATGTGGATGGACTGTGGGAATCGCAAATCGCAAGGGATGGAGTCAGACAGTTTCAAAAAATTAGGTCAAAAGATGGGGATGAAGTCAGACGCAAGAGTTAAGACGTTAAGTCTCTGGACCTGGGAAGTGGGCTGTGGGCAACGCAGGTTCTAGCCTTCTAGGTGTTTGGGCTGGATCTAGAATCTAGAGGTAAATAGGAAGTTAAGTGTAAACATGTCTCTAACAGGTTTTAACGGGTTAACATGTCTTTAACCTGTTTAGACACGAATTTAACCGTGTCTTAACATGTCGACATGTTTAAGACACGAAACTTGTTAAGGTCAAACACGAGACATGTTAATTACGTGTCGTGTCGTGTTAACAGGTTCGTGTCAAAATTACCAGCCCTAGGTAACGGGCATGGGGCATCTTGAAAGGCCTGTTGACTCATTGGTTTTCAAACAAAAAAAAAAGCCGTTGGGCTTAGTTTAATTGAAAAAAATAATTTTTTAAAAGAATCTATATATCACTACACTACACACAATCGAACCATTTCAATCTGTTCTTCAACCCAAATCATCCATTCTTTCAAAACCGATCATAATTCAACTCAAACGCCCCTAACCAATTTAACCTGAACATTTTCGATCCTAATATTAGTTACCGCCCTCCAAATGGAATCAAACCCGATCCAGCCAATGCGCACTTTTGCTAATTGGAACCAATCTCTATCCACCCCCGATTACGTTCCAGATACACGACTCACCCCTATACATGACTCACCCCTAATTTCGTTCCCGAAACTCAACCCGGTCCAAATTTTGTTGTCCAAACACAACCGATTTCCATGAAACGATGGAAAACGAAAACACAAAGGGAAACAAACTTCAACATCCGTACCCGAAGGCACCATAAGAACCAGATGCAAGAAGTGGACGGTGATCGAAGAATTAGCATTGCTTTGGGCTCGGGTTTGACATGTCCGAGGACCCAAAGATCGGTAATAATTTTTTATATGTTAATATATTTTTTAATTTTACTAATATTTATTTTTTATATGTTAATATGTTTTTTAAATTTACTAATGTTTATTTTTTATATGTTAATATATTTCTTAATTTTGTAGGAACCAATCAAACAACCTCATATTTTTTAAATGAATTCATGAAAATTTTCATAATGCAAACCGTTGCCCCGACATGATATCGTCCAAATGAAAGGACGACCTTTTAAAGGTTGGAATTCAACGGTATCTACAACAAGTACAACCACCGATGGAGTGGTGCAAGTGACACGGATATTTTAAGTGATTCGTGTGAGGAATATAAAAATGAGATGGGTTCGGCTTTTACCCTTGTAAAAGTTTGGGAGATTTTGAAAAAAAGTCTAAACTGGGTGAACGCCTCGTTGATGGGACAAGCATCAAAACGAACAAACACATCATCCGACAACGAATTAGTAGCCAGCCTAGTTCAGATCGCCGTAGTCACATTAACCTTAATGACATGGATGATGAGTTTGAAGGCCACGACAAATCGATTCGCCTGCCTGGGAGGAACAACAAAGGGAAACGGGTCTCCTCTAAAGAGCCCGACTACAAACAAAGTTTTGATACCATGACAGACAAGATACAACGGTTTAAAGAGCTAAAAGAGGAAAATAATGTGATAAGGAAAGAAAAACAAAGGAACTCGAGTATGAAATTGCTTTGGACTAACAACGTTCACTTGACGAGCAGGGATCATGAACACGCCTAAAAGTTGAAAGAAGATATTAGGAAGAAATACGACATAACCTGATTTTATTATGTTTTTATTATCTTTTTGTAATGCTTTAAAAAATTAATATTAATTTTAATGTTTTGTTTATATTTTATTTTTTTAAATATGCATAATTTTATTTTTTTTATTAATTTTAGTTTTATTATTATTATTATTAAATATATGTATAAAAAACAATGATTATTTAATTATTATAAAAAACTGGTCACTCTCACTAACCATTACACCCCTTTAGTGTGAGTTTGTCCCCCGGCACAGCTTGTGTGGTGCATGCGTGACACCACTTTTTGGCTGTCATGTGAGTGTGATCATAAAGTGGCGCCACGTAGGTAGGAGTGGTTTCATCCATCATACTCATTATAGGTGTGTAATGGTCATGTGAGTGCGGAGGGGGCGAGTGGATTTTTTTTCTAATTTTAATGTATTTTCTAAACTATTTTTAAAGAAATGATATTAATTTTTTAAAACAATTACTTATCATCCAAAATATTGATCCAAACACGTGTCAAAACCACTTACGAGACCCAAAATACTTTTTTTGAAAGCAACTTTGTTATCGTTAAAATTTTAATCGGAATTTTTAGAAAAAAAAAATAACAAAGACCATGTATTTCGTTTTTTTAAAGATAAGAGTGAAAAATCAAAATAAGCATTAAATTAATCTTATAATAAAAATATTAAAAAAGAAATGATGAGGTGTCAAGTGATTGACCTATTTAGTTTTCGTTTTTGCCCTCACGCTTGTGATTGATCTCACGTTGAAATGGGCCACGCCCTGCTCTGCGGCGCGGTGTACGTGGGCGTGAGGCTGATGTGGCTCACGACTCACAGACATTAGACATGGTCTAATATATTATTTATGAAGAACAAAGAAATAAAGGTTAGGTATTAATGAAAGCAAACTTCAGTTACTTTTATTTACACATAAATACAGTCAGCTCCTAATAAATTATTATCAAAAACTCGTAACCAAACATCGGCTTCTCAATTGATCTTATATTGGTTTGATTTCTCGATTATCGATATCGGTTTGATTTCTCGATTATTGTTTGTTTTTGGTTGGTTTTCCGCTTAACCCAACAATTTCAATTCTTGGTTACCTAGCGCTAAAGAAAATAAAATGTTAATTATTCCTAAATGTATTCAATTAGTGAACACGCTACCGCGCATTGGGGCGGTGATACTGACGTTGTTAAGTACGTAAAGAGAAGGATATTAAGTTGAGGCGGCTCGGTTTTGAATATTGAAACGTATATAAAAAAAGAGTAAATTACAGAAAACAACATTTATGTATACACCAAATTACACATGCAGACCTTAATCTTCACTATTTAGGTTGGACACCCTTTTATGTATATGGTTTGTATCAAATTATAACCTTTAGACTAACAGACGTTAGATGTTTCAATTAAATGACATGTAAATGACCAATTTACCCTCCATTCTGGGATATTACTGGTGGGATGAAGATGATGGAGTTGGGACCACAATACTTTTGATTTTATTTTTTATTTTATAATAGTAAGGGTATTTTGGTCATTTAAAAAAACTAACTGAAAAATCTAACGTCTGTTAGTCTAAAGGCTATAATTTGATACAAACCATATACATAAAGGGTGTCTATCGTAATTAGTTAAAATTAAGGTCCGCGGGTGTAATTTGGTATATACATAAAGGTTATTTTTTGTAAATTACTCTAAAAAAACACGTCGCAACGGTATATTCAGAAATAAAAAAATTGACATCGTTGTAAAAATACGCGTTAAGAAACACGAAATCGAATTTAAAAAAGAAAGTTAAACATTACGTAGTTGTGAAGATTAGAGCTGAACTGCGGAACATGCGTTAAATAAAGAACGTCACAACCGTACATTTAGAAGTAAAAAAAAGTAACGTTGTTGTAAAAATAAGCGTTTAAAAACACAAAAACGAATTAAAAAAAGAAAGTAAAAATATATAATTTTTGGCCCGACTCGATTTTCAATTAAATTTATGTCGCCACATAGACCGGCTCGATTTTAAATACAATTTATACAGGAACATTGATTAAAAAAATGATTATTATTAAATAATAAGTTAACTAAATTATTGTCAAACATGATTATTATTTAATGAAAGAGTTAAGTTTTTTTTTGAACGCCCAACGAATACTATAAGCCCGGCCACCCGGGTAAACGTATTGGCAAAAGGCTATCCATCCCCGCGAACGCAGACAACGCTGGTGACCCGGCCTACCCACCATTCCAGGGGAAACCCACCACCTAAAGGTCTATTGTGGAAAAACCCCTGGGGCACCTGAGCATATTGCACCAAGTGAGAATCGAACTCATGACCCCCACATTGGAAGGCTATGCGAATAATAATAATAATAATAATAATAATAATAATAATAATAGTAACATTTAGGGGTGTTCATCGGTTCGGGTTACGGTTTTTTCAGATAATTCGGTTCGGGTTTTTCGATTTGATTTTTTTTGTTGGAACCACAAACCAAACCTAATTCATCGAAACCTAATTCGAACCTAAAACAACTTTATAATTCGGTTTGGTTTTGGGTTTGAACCTAACAAACCGAGTTAGCTACAAAAAAGACATTTTTTCTTTTCTTTTGAGTAGACATAACAAATTCGGTTTAAAACAACATAATATTTTAGGAAAGTGTAAACAAAAACATAGCTTCATCAAATAACTATTTCGGTTAAAACAACACGACTAAACTCACAAGTTTGGTAAATGTTACTAACATGTCTCAATTGGAACCCTATCTAATTTAGTACATCCAACAATAATTATTTTAGTACATCCAACAAAATGAGTTATCAACTTAAAGCAATCTAAAGGGATGTTTGGATTTGCTTATGGAACATAATCATGTAATATCAGTTTTTCATGTTTGTATAAACCGTATTCTGTTTTTGATTATTGAAGGCTTAAAAGAATCAATTTAGGATAATCAACTTCATAAAAAAATATCCAAGGTAAAATTAATGATTTATAATCCATATACGGTATTGATTATTGATATAAATGAATTGGGTTAACTATAAAATATGAATTAAAATAGTGGTATAACTCAATTTGGTTTTTCCTGTTCAAACCGAATTCAAAATCTTGAAACCTAATATTCGGTTCGGTTTTAAACGATTTCAGTTTTGATTCAGTTATTGGTTTAATCGGTTTGAAACCAAATATTGAACACCCTTAATAACATTAAAGAATAGAATAGTCAATAACAAGACACACATATGCGCGTGAGCAACAAAAAAAAAAGTAATTTGCTGACATGGGCCAATCATTGACCTTCCAATGAACAGTGTGTAAGTGACATTTCAAATTGTTAGTATTATAAACTAGTAGATGTAAACCCATAACAATGAGGTTGTTGATAACATTCGAAACTTTATAAAGAAAATCAAAACCGTAACATAAACCCGCACGGTACGATGAGATCATTGATAATATTTGAAACTTTATACTAAAAAAATCGATACCATGAAAAAAATCACGTTGGAACGTTGATAATAAAAAAAAACACGTTATGGAAACGTAGACAGAATAAGCACGTCACATCGATATTTTCGGAATTTTAAAAAACATTACGTTGTTGTAGAAAAAATAAAAAATATATTATATTTGACCTGGGTTAGTTTTGAAAAAAAATTATGTCAAAACATAAATAAAAATAACCATGTTGCAACAATGTATTCAAAATTTTGTAGAAAATTTTATTTTAAAAGTTACAAGAGAAAAATAAAATATGTTCAAAAGTAATTATAAACAATAGTAGCTTTGAGGAGTTCTACATTGTGCTTGGAGAACATGTATATTAGTAAAAAAAAAGAAGAAGAAGAAGAAGAAGGTGGGCGGGCAATCGAACCGATCGTTGGGGGGACACCCAGTGGTGGATTCAGGAATTTTCGTTAGGGGGTGCACAATATGGGTCAGGACAAAATGAGTCAGGTAGCTATGGATCGGGTCCAAATGAGTCGGGTAAATATGGACCGGGTAATGATAAAATAACATGAAACGTTTTAATATAACTTCAAAAAAGAAACTTAAAATAATTTCTTTAGGAATTTTGATGATGCCATCTTTACAAATTACAGAAGTGTTTAAATTTACAGTTTTTAGATAAGAATTTTAATATAAACATACAATGATAAATAAAAGTAATAGTTAATGTTAAAAACAAGGGAAAACTTTATAAAAATGCAACCAAGTTTCAAATTTATTCTAATTAAGTCACTCATACATTTTTTTGTCCTTATTAGATCACTCAAATTTATTCTAATTAAGTCACACATACTCATAAAAATGCAACCAAGTTTTAAAAATGCAACCAAGGTTCAACGAGAGGTCGAGATCGGAGAAACCAATTCTTAGTTTCTGATCTTCTATAAATCGGCCATGGAAATCCTCAATCGTCATCTTACAATCTCCCAAAATCTCAGTTCTGATTTTAATTCTTCAATTGCATTCCAATTCTAGTAATAGATCATCAAACGCCAATCAAAATGGACATCAATTTAATGGGTTTCGATACACCGTTCGGCCGTTCCTGAGGATAGGTAAGTTCATGAGGAAGTTTGCGTTGCCGGAAAATGCGAATACAAATGCATATGCGGTAATCAGTATTCCCATGAATAATCAATTTGATGTTAGATCCGATTCAAGCGATTCAACGTCGATAGATGTATGAAAAGGTGTTCGGAATCGGACCGGAGATGAAGTAATCATACACACAGATAATGAAGTTTCCAATGAGCAGTTAGTGTGTATTATTAATATATAATTAATTTTTTTAATCCACATCATCATCTTAACCTATTATGTAGGTAAAAAAAACATAGTATTAAAACAACTATTGAAAATTGAGTGACCTAACTGAGACAAAAAAAGTATAAGTGACTTAATTCAAACTTGAAACTTGGTTACATAAAAAAAATACCATTGTAAAGAAATAATACAAAATTACTTATTTATTTTAAAAGAATACAAAATTACTTATAATTTTTGTAAAAAACAAAAGTCAAAATTTAAAACATGAGTGAATTTCTACATTTTAGGCCCCATGTACAAAAAAATCAGGCACCACCGCATAAAATCAGCCCCAAATATGACTAAACTTAGGTTAAATTGTTTAAATAAGTAAAAGTTATCGCAATACATGGCTAATCCTATGGGGTGCCTAAGCCTCCCTACCAAAGCTTTGCATCCGCCACTGGGGACACCTAGCCTCGAACCCGCGCCACACGGGTAGCCAAATGGCATGCGAACCATTAAGTGGAGCACAGATTCACGTCTCGTTCTTAGTAGTAAAATACTTAAAATAATGATAATATCTGAACTTTTCGTAGTTCATATTTTAAAAACTACGAATATTATATATATAAATATAAGGGATGGATATTCTAGGAAGGCAAAAAACTGTAAAAAATCTTTTAAAAACCCGACCACCCCCCCCCCCCCAAAAGCCTAAAACCCCACCCCACCCTACCCCATAAAACCTAAACCCCCCACCCCCACCCTCAAAAACCTAAATCCTAACGAAAAAACCCAAAAAAGCTAAAAAAAACCGTCTAAAAACACCACCACCCCCCAAAAGCCTAAACCCCCAACCCAACCCTCCCCCCCCCCCCAAAAAAAAAAAACCTAACCCCCAACCCAACCCCCAAAAACCTAAAACCCCACCCCCACCCCCACCCCCATAAGCCTAAATTATTAAATCTAAACACTAAGACTAAACCTTAAGACAAAAACTAAATCATAAAATCTAAACCCTACAAGCTAAGATCGTAGAGTTCGACGAGATGGTTCCAACGCCGCCGAAATGAGTAAAATCGGAGTTCGTATGAGCCAGTTATAAGCGTTTTAAAATCCTTCCTACACTTCTCACAGTTTTAGGCCTTTCTAGTAGATCCCTATACTATATATATATATATATATATATATATATATATATATATATATATATATATATATGAATCAGAATTTTTAATAACCCATTGTTATTGTAATAATCCATTAACTTTGGCAAAAAATCTCCAAATCATTATTTTTTTTTCTTGAATAACATTATTACACAAATACAATGTGACTTTATTTTTTGCATTTTTGCAAATTCGCAACCGAAAAATAATGATTTGGAGATTTTTTTACCAAAGTTAATGAATTTTTAATTGCTTCGTTTCGATTTTATTTGGCGAAAATTGTCGTTGTTTTCGATCTTGACGTTTCCGACAATGTTATGATGATTGATGTGCTGGTTTGTTTTTTGTGCTGTTTTAATATTTTTGTTGTGTTGTTTTCTGTTTGTTCTTTTCAGTTGTGCTGGTTTGTTGTTTTTGTGCTTATTTTTTTGTGTTGGTTTGTTGTTTTTGTGCTAGTTTGATATTTTTGTTGTGTTGGTTTGCTTTTTTTTGTGCTGGTTTGTATTTTTGTGCTGGTTTGATATTTTTATTGTGTTGGTTTGAATTTTCAGAAAACAACACAATTTATGTAAAATAGCACAATTTTGTATAGTGTCGGTTTTTTTTATAAAAAATATAGGAATACTATACTCGAATTAAAGGTAAAAAAATGCTCGATTTTATGGTGCAATTTAAAAAAAAATAAGGTCGTATGAAAAAGTTATGTAAGTTTAAAAAAAAGTGAGGGAATTTGAAAAAAGTCAACAATTTTGGGTTTTCCATAAATGCCCTACACCACTTATTTTTTCTACACTTAAATCTCAACCCTTGATCATTCGAGTGAATGAGTGAGATTGTTTCTTAGGCTTCTTATGCAAATTACACTTCTTAGGGGAACCTTTTTTTCTTAAGCTATATATAGGGGACGTTTCAAATGAAAACACTAAGTTGTTGTAAAAACCCAGAAACTCATTCTAGACCACATCTTTTTTTCTTTATTTACTGATTTATTTTAAATGTTGAAAGGCATTCTAGTAGTTTTACTTTTACCCTATATATAGCTTCTTCTTCTCTCTCTCAAGTCTAGATCTCACAAAATCCCCCATCTTCAACTTAAGATCTTCTTCTCAAATCTAGATCATTTTCTTCATCTTCGTCCTTATATTCACTCATACAGTCCTCATCTTCACTCATACATGCCGATCAGAGACCTATCGTTGTTGTAGTTGCACTCGTCGGAGACGATGACGACGGAGACCCGTCGCTGCTGTAGCTGCAGTTGTCGGAGACGACGATGGAGACCCATCGTTGCCGTAGCTGCACTCGCCGGAGAACGGAACGATTTCTGGTGCAGCCAAGAACAAGGTAAGAAATTAGGATTCAATACTATGTTTTTACAAATCACAAATTCTGGAATAGAAAACAAGCATCAGGGCAACATCAAAAGGAACTTACAAATCACAAAAGGACAAATTAAGTCTTACATAAAGCTTATTGTTTGATATACTGAACTAGTGGGTTGGGCATCAGAGAGTGGTTTGGTGGGATTATGTTTCTTTTTTGATTTTAGCCAACATCGTTTTTTATTTTTCCATCTTGAAACATAACCCAATCTTGGTACACCTCTAATTTCATTTTCTTTATCTAGAAAAAAATGTCACTTTATTTGTTCTTGTTTTAAATTAATGTTATGAACGTTTATGGGTAGATATGAACTAGAGTTTAAAAAAAATAGAGTTTATACTCATATTTGTGGCTAAACTGTGGAAACGAGTTGCAAGCTTGGAATCATTTTGATTTGTTCTTTTTTTTGTTATTATTATTAATATTTTAAATTTGGGTTAGGTTAGTCACTGATTATTTTGTGGTTTTATTACCAGGTCGTCATCTTCACTCCTACACTCATCGAATCTGCACTCGGCGTTGGTAAATCAGGTTAGTTACTGATTATTCTGTGATTTTATACATTTACACATGTGTATATTTTATTTACACATATGTATATTCGATTTACACATGTGTATGTTCGATTTACACAAGGTAAGTTACACATGTTTATATTCGATTTACACATATATCTCATGTTGTTTCTGAGTTCTTGGCCACCGATACACTAAATAACTTTTGTCTATCTTGATTCTTTTTTGAATTTCAGGTGGATCTGCAAAGTTTGATTTACAAGGGTTTGATACTTGAGAGTTTGATTTTACAATTGGTTTTGATTTTCTACACATGTGTATTTTGATTTTACACGTGTATTTTGATTCTTTTTCATAAGTGTAAATTGAATTTACATATGTGTAAAGAGTTTTTACCCATGTGTATTTGATTTTACATATGTGTATTTAATGTTCTTTTATACAGTGTAATTATGTATACATTTTTTTCTAGTTTGCAAAGATATTTTGATATTTTGGATGTAAATTATTTTTTTTAATTTGTTTATATGGGTTTTTACCTATATTTATTTGATAGTTACACATGTGTTTTTTATTTTTACATAAGTGTTAAAACCATGAATTAGTAAAAAAAAAATGTAGTACACAAATAATCATTATTTTGTAAAAAAGAAAAAAAGTATAATTACCTTTTTACCCCTCTATTTAATCTAAGCCACGAGTTTTTTTTATTAACTATATTAAAAATTCAGATTAATTACAACCACATATTAAAATAATAAGAAAATAATGTGTGACCAGAAATGAGTTTTTGGGTTTTCACAATAACTCAAGGTTTACAACCGATACGTCCCCTATATATATATATACATATATTTGGTAGTGGATATGCTAGAAAGGAACAAAACCATAGAAAGTATAGGAAGCAATCTCAGGGTGACACGTGGCATGTTTGAAATTTTAGGCGGAAGGTAGTTTGGTCTTTTTGCAAGTGGTGGTTTTTTTGGAAAACGTTCCAGATTAGGCATCTAACGATTTTGTGGAATATCAGAGATATCTCTTCCAAATTCAAGCGATTTTATACTAGGGATTCCAATGTGCGAATTTCGTTATTTTTTGGTCCTGATTCGACGATTCTGCCTTCGTTTTTTCAATTTTAATTTGATCTAACAGGCAAACACTACAATTGACGTTGTAGTTAGTATATTTGATTTTGAAGTTCGTTTTTTGGTTAATTTTGCTTGTTTTTACGTTTTTGTTACGAAAAATAGTTTACATTTGATTATCGTTGTGTTTTCTGTGTTGATTTAGACTAATGTCAATAGCGATAGTGTAACAACCCTGAATTAGGGTCAATAACCCTTGATAATTAGTTCATCATAAATGGGCTTGGTCCATTAGCGGCCCAATTGTAGGCCCAATATGTGAACGTGATATGTAACCTTACTTGACGGATCACTGAATGATTCGAGATATCATACGATTACACACATAGTGTTTACATAAGTTGTGCGGTGTACGGTTAAATAAGTTAATGCGTGCACCGTTTGTAACGGATACCCGACACAACACCTATCAATTATTAAATATTAATAATATCTATTAATATTTACCTCGGCTGATTAATTTAGGAACATTTACGTGTGGGCTATATGACATGGAGAGCACGATTACGACAAATGCCGAAGTAAACAAAATTCGGTATTTATTTCCTGGTATAATTAAATAATACAAATAATTGTTAATTATATTTTAACATTACTGATTTATTATTATTATTATTGTTAAAAAATAATAATATCGTTATGCCATGCAAAACGTTTGAACGAACAAAACACATTAGATACACGTACCGGCCTGGACGCTAGTCAAAGCGAAACTCTCATAAATTAATATTTAAATAATATTAATAATAACGTTAGGTGATTTCTAGAGTCAAGAAATAATAAGTTGGTGACGAGATTTTGCGACGTTATACCGATAATTCACGTGTGACACGTCCACCTATCCATTCACTCACCCTAGAAACCCTAAATATATAAACAACTCATCTCCCCTAAGTCCTCATTTCCTTTAATTTCAAACACACACATATGTGTGTATCAGAGAGAGAGATTGAAGATATGAGGGGAGGAGGTCGACCACACCCCTTGGCGGCTCCTCCCGGCGACTCTAGCAGCAGTAGTGGAAGAAGACGACGACGACAACGCCTGGAGGCGTTCGCGCCTATCGTGGCGGCGGTCCTGGAGGTTGGAGCAGTAGATGGCGCGCGTGGTGGTGTTAACGACGACGGGCTAGGGTTCCGCCATCAGCGGCGTCGACAGTTTCAAGCGAAGGTGAGGCCGACGATTAGATCTGGCTGGTTCGACGACCTGTTTTGGCAATGGGGCGGCCGAGCGTTGTTCCGCCGAGTACCATTAGCGGCGACGGCATTGTGAAGGTGAAATAGACGAGTTTTCCGGCGAGATAAAGAAGACGGCGATTAGGGTTCCTTTAAAACTCGATTTTCCGGCGGCGGGGACCTAGAGTTCCGATAGCAGCCGCTTCTCTGGCAGTCCCTATTTCCGGTGAGTTCCTTTTCTCGTTTTCCTGTCATACGAGGTGAGAATCACACCCTTGTACTAATTAATTCTCGGTTTAAGGTTCCGACGACTGGTTCTTGTTTTGTATGGTTCTCGATCATCCCGATTTACAGTCTCGAGGTTTGGTTTGAAGTTTTTAGGTTAACCGTTAATGTTTGGTAGTTAATACGTTTAGATCTAACAATTGTGGTGGCCGGGTTTCTTTCCTGGATGTTAAATACATGCTTTTTGGACAGGATACGACATCCCGAGCCCTGGTCAAACTCAATCAAATTCGGGTCAACGGCGGTCAAACGTGGCCATTACGAAAACCGTGAGGTTTCGTCGGTTCGAAAACGAGACCGACGAAAGGTATATATGCGTGCTGAAGTTATATATATTTGCATACGCATTAAATAATAAACCTAACGCGTGTGGATTAAAAACGAAATGAATTCGAATAAGGAGGCGTTATTATGAAGGAGAAAATATAATATATCTATTTATTGAGTCTTCGACTAATAAAATGTGTATAAATATTTAGGCAAACAACATGAATTTTCAATAATGTGACAAACACATCCTCGAATAGACATATATATATATATATATATATATATATCTCGTATACGAATAATAACTATTAGTGATATTATACCCTTGTTAACTTTGATTAGAACTTGGTTTAATCATAAGATTCGTTAACTTTTGGAAATTGCATACAATATTAATAGCGGAATTTCAATGGCAGATACATGTATATTTACAATGGTCAACATTCATATTTACTTATAATATATATACATACTCGTTTTACATATAATTATGCAAGTGTAGTTACGTTCGACAACGATTACGTTTTGAGATAAAGCATATATTTATTTCTCACAACTCGGTTGCAAAACTTAATACACATTATTTTTAGTACAAATTCAGAAATTTTAAACCTGAGCAACGATTTTATTAAAATATGTGTATATATACGTTTATGTAATGAAAATTTTATAAGATTGGGTTAAATATTTTGAGAACTTACTAATCGTGATCATTATTTTGCTACGGCTAACAATAATGACCCTAATATTATAAACAATATTTTTATTTATATTTATAAAATTTGTGAAACATAACTATTATAAAAAATGGTATTATTTTTTGTTCCCTCAATATCAGTTCATTTATAAATGGATTTAAGCTAATATTGCAACTTGGACCGTCTCGTTAAAAAAAGTTGTTTATATCGTTTTTAAAATATTTAACCTATTGATTTAACATGATAAACGTTGAGGAGACTTTTATAAACAATTCTATTATCAATATTGTTTTATAAATAATACAAGCCTTATTAAAAGATCATATGTATTATAATATTTTATACTTAATGCTCATAACTGGTGTTCGGAGATTAAGTTAAGTATTTTATACATGTTTATTTTATTTCTTTTAATATATATATATATATATATAATGGAAAAATAGAGTTACAACCACATATTGCTACAAAAATTCTAGATTTTTCAGAAAAACTTACAAATTTAAAACAAATACAAGCTTTTCTAAGCCTAGTAAATTATGTCAGAAAATTCATACCAAATCTTTCAAAACTAGTTGGTCCGTTGTATAGTAAAACCATAAAAAACGGCCAAAGACATTTCAATAATGAAGATATGATTTTGATAAAAAAGATTAAAGAAAAGGTTAAAGAAATAAAATCTTTAGAATTACCTCTTTTAACAGATCATATTATTATAGAAGTTGATGGATGTAAAGACGGATGGGAGCAGTCCTCCTTTGCAAACCAGATATACACAGTTATAAAAAGGAAGAAAAAATTTGCTCTTATTACAGCGGAAGCTTTAAAACTGGATCCACTTGGACCAGTTTAGATTTTGAAATACAAGCCTTAATTAATGCTTTAGACAAATTCAAACTATTTTTACATAAAGACTTTACAGTCAGAACAGACTGCGAAGCCATAGTTAAATTTATTAAAAACAATCAAAGTAAAAAGATAAATAGAACAAGGTGGGTAAATTTACAAAATATTATGCAGGGAAATGGGTATTCAATACAGTTTGAACACATAAAGGGAAAAGACAACGGAATAGCCGACTTATTATCTCGTAATATTAACAAACTTTTTTCCACAGATGGATAGAAAAAACAAGGGAAAAGAAAAAGTGGTCATTAGACCATTACAGCATAAACAGACAGTAAATTTGTCCTATAGGTAACTTTCTTCCGGTTCCATTGTAACCAGATTCCTGTTGATAACTTGTGACTGGTTTTGTCCAAGGTTCTCTTCCCATAGTGTCATTTGATGTTTGTCCTAAGTCGTATTGTTGATAGTTTCTTTTAGGTTTATTTTCAGGATTCATAAAGCTGTTATCTTGTTTTTTGTAAAAATCAGAGATCATTGTGTCTCCTTTAACTATACTATTTACTAAGGGTAAATTAAAATCTTCTTGTAATTTTTTGTAGCTCTCTTCATATGTCATTTTTAAATTTAACATACATTCTACTATAATATCGTCTACTTCTTCTTGTATATTTGCTTCTGTAAATTTTCTGTTTGTTATTTGTTCGTAGGATTTGTTAATCTCTTCTGATTTAAAAATTGTGTTTGTTTCCTGTCTTATTTCTTCTAATAAGCTGTAATCTATATCTTCTTGTTCAAATTTCGAGAATTCTGAATCTAATAAGTATTCATCTTCTTCTTCTTCTTCTTCATTTTCTGTATCATATATTGGTTGTTCATACTCAGATTCATCATCTGATTCTATAGTCATAAAATTGTATTGTGGTTCTTGAGGAGGTTGTTCTTCTGAACAAGTATTCTCTTCATATTTATCTTCTCTTTTAAAATCTGTAAATCTTAGACTCTGTGTGCCGTCTATATTTTCATATATATGACTCTGTTTAGGAACTAATGTTGAATTTTCTGCTTCTTTTAAATCGTTTATTTGTCATTCTAATCCTGCTAATTCTTCAGGATCTATTTTAACTGGTTCAATCATTTGTATAGATTTAGATGCTATTGTATTTACTATTCCTTCTATATTTACTTTGTATTTCATTCCTGATTTATTACTAGCTTTGCCTAAGACTCCTATGCTTATTACTATGTTATTTTCTTCATAATTTTCATAACCTTTTGTCTGTAACGCTATTTTTAATTTTTGTAAATCTTTTATGTCTTTTAATATTCCAGGTGTACAATAAAATAAGGCTGTATTTTGGCTTAAATCTATTTCCATACCTGAGATTATTGCCTTTTTCATTTCTGATTTTCAACTTTTGTCTAATATTAATGTTAAAAGTTTAGTTCCTAGGTTTTTTCTTCCTAGGGCTTTTATTCCTATTACTATGAGTCCTGTATGTATAAACTGTTTTCCTGATTGTTTAATTTTTAAGATTGTTTCTGGTGAAAATAAATCTATTTCTACCATTTTATCTATTACTCGTAAACTTTCTTCTCTACTACTTTGTATTAAAGTTGTGTTCACGTTTAACATACCTGTTTGATATAGCGTTCTTGGATTTAATATATCTAATTGATGTTGATTGTATAAATTTATATTTTTGTCTAATTTTATTTCTTCTTCTAATTGTATTGTTTGTTGTGTACTTCTAGAAGATGATCCTTTTCTTAGAATTCTGTTTAAAAAAGTGTCTGAAGAAATAATATCTCTTGTATTACTAGTTGATTTTCTAGATCCTTGGATGATTTGTTTATTCATCTCTAGGTTTCTAATGTTTATAGATTTTTGGTTTTTCACTTAGATATGTCTGACTTAGTTTATTTATGAGATTGTTTATATCAGTAGAGTTTCCTATTACTTCTGGATGTTTATTCTTGTTTATATTTTTAACTTCTAGCAAAATTTGGTTATTTTGCTCTCTTATGTAGTCTAAGTTATCTGTTAATTTTTTAATTTCTTTTGTTTGTTTTGTTATAGAGTGTATAATTTTTTCTAACAAATATTTATTATTAACGGAATCTTTTTGTAGACTAAATCCTAAGTTTATAATTAAGTCTGTGATACTATTTAGGTGTGTATTGTCTGTGTGCAGACTGTGTGTATGTAATTCTTTGAATCTACAAATATGATTGTAGTAACTACTAGATATATTTTTATGATCACTTTTATCGAAAAATTCTAAGTTTAAGAATTCGAGTTTTTTGAACGTTATCGCTGATTCAATAATTTCTTGATTAAAAATCTGATTTCTTCTTTAAAACGCTTCATCTCTTTAGTTTTCTTAAAATATTTTCATATATCCCAATATTTTTTAATAAAAGCAAACTTGAAAAGAGTTATATTAACATATATACTAAGTGTAAAATTCAATGATTTCTTCATCTAGTTTAGTTTCAAAGCAATTTTTTCCCTAATCTTCACCTTAGCGGGTTTCCACATTAATAGGACTTAAGCATACCAAACTGTCTGATATGGACCTGTCTAAGTCTTTTAGATGTTAGAAAAGCCTTTGCTCTGATACCAAATTAAATTGGGTCATCAGAGTTTCAAACACTCAATATAACACTGGGTAATAGTAACAAAACATAAGAAGTTTCATTAGTACGTGGCGTTGTTATACCAGAGTTATGAAGAATTTAATCTTCCTTAGGACCAGTAGCCCCGCAAACTCGGGTTTCCAGCCTATATACTGTAGAAACGTCAAAATAAAGCATAATTTATAAAACTTACAGTGTTTTAGTAGAGGTTGAAGGTTGATAGTATTTGTAGCGGATGAGTTGATTTGCACAGCTGATGATTTTTTTTTTTTTTTTTATACTTGGGATATAATATGAAGAGCTTGGAAAACTAATAAGAGATTGAAGGTTTTTTGGGAAGAAATCAGATAGAGAGTTTAAGTATTCATAGAGAGAATTGCTATTGAAAATTTTCTCTGATATTTCTTGTGTGTTTTTTACAAATGAACTCTTGCCTTTAAATAGGCATAAGACTAGACTAACAGACAAAAAATCAAAGAGCGCATTAGGGCGCACAATCTATCTATAATAATAAAATAAAAGGCGCACTGAGAGCACTATCTATCTATAGTACAATAATTACAACGCACATAGCGCACTATCTGAAAAAGTAAAAACGACAAAATCTTTTTTGGAGCTGTCTGACGAGTGGAGCGTCGGCAGAATTATTTGTGTAGTTTGACGTCATGGCTTACGTCTGTCTTCTAAAAATCTCTGTGAGTGTCTGGGATTGTGTCTGTGTCACTGAAGTCATCTAGGTTCCTGTAATAATCATCTTGATCTATTATGTGATTCAACTGGAGAGACTCTCCTTCTCCTATGAATGGTAGAAGCATGTTCCAGTTTTTAAGACTCCAGATTTGTACATAATGTCCTTCTGCTAGTAAGTGGTAGCAGTCCCAATGAAAATTAGGAGGAAGGTCTGGGGTTTTTTGATGTAAAGAAATGAAGTATTTGGTGTCTTTCTGTTTTTCTTTTGAGCTAAGGCTGGCAAGATTGTCAACCCAGTATAGTTCAGATAACTGGATTTCTGTTTGAACTGCTAGGTTTTTTAGGTAGTTGTTTATGGAGTTTTTATGGCTGATAAATAATCTTTTTCTAGCAGGTCTGTATGTGTGATCGTTTGCAAAGGGGAAGGAATTAAAGATTTTGCAACCGATAAAAGGGGTGGAGATGTGAGTGGAGATATTTCCTGTGGTTATCACAAATTTTTCTCCGAAGAGATTTATGATACCTTCTGTCTTGGGGTTTAATTCTAACTCAATATAATCAATCATGCCATTATGATAAAATTGGAGAATTAAATCATTCGGCATATCTGTCTCTTTTAAGTTTATTTGGAGAAGAAGTAAGCAAGTTCCTTCTCCATCTTCATCCGTCCTTTCAACGACCTTTACTCCTTTGTATTTTTCTTCGTTGAGAGCAATGGACATGAGTCTGAGTTGTAAATCATACAACACAAATGGAAATTCTGTGTTTATTTTTTGAGAAATAATCTGTTCGAATTCAGGGAATTGATCGAACACCGTTTGAAGACAGGTCTTCCAAGGTGTGTCAAGCATCCTTGCTCTAAAAGCATCATAGCTTCTGTAGCTGTTGTTGTAGCTGTTTTCTTTTTTGTTTAATTGTTCTGAGAGCAACATATTTTTTGCTTTAAGTATTTCTACTTTCTGCTTTAGTTTGTTGATTTCAATATGTTCCTGCACCAACTGTGTATTCTTTCCCTGCTGTATAAGCTGTCTTTGCAGATTTGCTATGGTTTCTTCCTGAGTCTTTATAATCTGTTCATGACTCTTCTTTATAACTTGAGAAAAGGTCTGTACCTCTTCTGGTTCTATGAAAAAATTGTCTAAGCCAAAATGATTTCTGGCTGTGTTTAAGGCTTCAGAAAAGCTATGATATCCCTTATAAATAGGACCATGGCACTGTATATGCTTTGCAACTGTTTCCCATTTATTAAAAATCCTGATTTTTGTGCCTCTGAAAATTCTGTAATGTGTAAACTTTGGTGGAGGCTGGGTTTTTTCAGGGCATTTTGTTTCCTGTTCACTGAAATATGTACTAAGAGCATTTAAAACTTGTACTTTGAAAGAGGATGCGTGTGACATGGTTTGTATATGCCACAAGTTGTCTAATAGACACTGCTGTTTTTCTGTAAGTTTTATTCCGTGGTTTGGACGGAATTTCATGTGTGTATCGTTGCAGGCTTGTAGGTCATATGTGCCAAAAGAGAAGATAAGAGATTTTTGTGATGAAGTGGGTTTTTGGGCCTTTTTATGGGCTGGTTTTTTGTTTAGCATGTCTTGAATAAAGTTTGGGCTTTGAGGGATATGTGTATACTGTGTAAGGAAATAAGGAGGGAACTGTCTAGTACTTTGTAGAATAGGGGTTGTTTGTACAAGAGCCGCTTGTCTAGAACTGTTTATCTTTTCGGCTTTCATGGACTGACTGAGTAGTTTCTCTGTGTCTTCATCGTCGTTAGACGAAATACTCATGGGTGAAGGAGTCTGTTTATGCTGTAATGGTCTAATGACCACTTTTTCTTTTCCCTTGTTTTTTCTATCCATCTGTGGAAAAAAGTTTGTTAATATTACGAGATAATAAGTCGGCTATTCCGTTGTCTTTTTCCTTTATGTGTTCAAACTGTATTGAATACCCATTTCCCTGTATAATATTTTGTAAATTTACCCACCTTGTTCTATTTATCTTTTTACTTTGATTGTTTTTAATAAATTTAACTATGGCTTCGCAGTCTGTTCTGACTGTAAAGTCTTTATGTAAAAATAGTTTGAATTTGTCTAAAGCATTAATTAATGCTTGTATTTCAAAATCTAAACTGGTCCAAGTGGATCCAGTTTTAAAGATTCCGCTGTAATAAGAGCAAATTTTTTCTTCCTTTTTATAACTGTGTATATCTGGTTTGCAAAGGAGGACTGCTCCCAATCCGTCTTTGCATCCATCAACTTCTATAATAATATGATCTGTTAAAAGAGGTAATTCTAAAGGTTTTATTTCTTTAACCTTTTCTTTAATCTTTTTTATCAAAATCATATCTTCATTATTGAAATGTCTTTGGCCGTTTTTTGTGGTTTTACTATACAACGGACCAACTAGTTTTGAAAGATTTGGTATGAATTTTCTGGCATAATTTACTAGGCCTAGAAAAGCTTGTATTTGTTTTAAATTTGTAAGTTTTTCTGAAAAATCTAGAATTTTTGTAGCAATATGTGGTTGTAACTCTATTTTTTCCATTGCCTATTTCTAATCCTAAAAACGAAAATTTTCTTTTAAATAATTCCATTTTTCTTTTTGATACTACTATCCCATTCTTTTTTATTTCTTCAAATACTTGTTGCAAGTGTTTTTCATGTTCTTGAACAGTTTCACTATATATATATATATATATATATATATGAATATACATATACTATATTTTCAGGAAAACAACAATATTTTCTATACACGAATCTACTATTATTTTGCAATAAATCAAGCCTATATTTTTCTCGTATTCCCAAATATATATTATTGACACGAGCGTTAATAGTTAGAATCTGAGAGACTTCATGGCGAGTTGTGCATCTAAACGTAGAACATGTAGAACCAGAGCATGATTCTACTTGTGCATTGATAAACATATTGACCCATTTATATGGAACATAGGATAGTCCATAAATCTTCCGGTGTCTACGTGTATCATGGAACTCAAGTAAGACGTATACCTAGCATTAACACATATTTGAGGAATACTGTTTTTACCGCAACATTATCAGGTGAGTTTTACGGCACTTTTTTACTGTTTTCTATATTTGGGGAAAAAACATGTTAAATTCAAATGGTATGATAACTAGAAAATACGAAACAAGCATATGATTCCCTAGTGTGCATGAGTTACACCTAAAAGTCCTCGGTATTTCGAACTATAACTATTAGCTATGGACTTAGCCGTAGATCGATATGAATAGTACTATTCGGGTTGTGTCACACCCCCGCCAAAGGTGGAATCACGGGAGCATGACGAAATTGAGTAACGAGAAACACAAGGCATAAAGAATCACTAAAATATTATTATTATCAAATATTTCGTTACATAGATCGAATTGAAATTTACAAACAACTAAATAGATTTTATTTTTGTTCATCTCTAAGGCCACATGCGTCCTATGGTGACAATCCAAGATCCCAGCTTAATCTTTGTACCTGAAAACATGTAGAAAACGGGTAAACTACGAGAGTTGGTGAGATTCATAGGTTTTAAGTAGCATGATAAGATAAAGTTTGCACGTGAACAATTCATAACAACATAGCCATATAACACATTATGTAAACGTCTCACATGATCGTTCCAATGATGATAGTTCGGCTCAACCCTCATGGTTGCCCAATTGATGAATGTGTCAGATTCTGATCTATAGGCCTATAATCGTACTACCGATCGATATTGATAATGATAACAAATGATGTGTCATGTGTCCATAGTTTAAAGTAACATGCATAAATGAAACTATTTGTTATAGTTGAATTGTACGAGAAAGGTTTATTGCATGATTACATGTTTCCACCCCAAAGATAAAAGTAGAAAAGGGGCTATGAGATCTCACCTTGATGATTAGAGAGGAGGCGGGTGTATCAACCTTAGTGAATGTGCCCTGTAGAATTTAAGAATTTGAGTAAGTTTAAGGAATTATTGCTCGCGAAGAGGAAGTTTGAATGAGAACGACGAAGGGGGGTAGGTGGTTGCATAAAATATGGTAATCCACCTAGAGTAGTACATCCAATGAAAAGATTCCCCGGAAAGAGGGGTCGGTGACAAATGACTCGTTTAGATTACCACGTCTTTCCTAGTCAGAACCGTTCATTTATCATATACGTACATCATAGGTTTGGATAGGATTCTAATGCATGCAACACCTTAGATTAAGGATTAAAAGGTTTTTTTAAGAAAGGCTTTCAAGAATTAGGGTTTAGGATTAAGTTTTCAAGATTAGGCTGTTAACAGATTTGAATACCCGATTATAATTGCGTTTTTAGTATAGTAAATATTTTTATAAAATTCTCATAATCTCCAGAAACTTAATTTAGGATGTTATTAACATTTATTATTTAGAAAGCTTTTTAATTTAGGTAGTGGATCATTGCCAAAAACGTGACACGAGATCAGAGGTACATAATTGACCTTACTGCCTTGTTTTATTAATTCAGAGAGTTATACTACGAATTATGGTGTTAATCTTATATGGTTTTAAAGAGGATTCCAGTATCTTTCATTTAAAAAAAGTAGAACAAATTTGGATTAGTAGATTAGAAGATATGGTCTCGCAAAATCAGCACAATTATTCTGTTAAGAAATCAAATTAGACCTTTAATTTTCTAAAATATGTTTGGATGACTTAAGCTTGTCTAAAAATTATGAGGTTAGATTTTATTGAAAGAATACTCTTTAAATTGATTTTAGACTCAAGAGTCAACCTTTTTGGTTAAGGAATGACCAAGATATGGCCATTCGAAGTCGACACAAGCATTATGTCTAGACAAGGATGAAAGAACGAAAGACGAACTAGCTTACCTTGTTGTTGCGATTTCTTCTTGGATGTAGGAGGGTGGCTCACGAATTTTGTAGGGGGTTAGGGCAGAGATTTGTCTGGTAAAAGTTGTAGCAAAGTGTGAAGAGAGTGGGGGAATTAAGCCTTATATTTATAGTTGTAGGTTAAGGGGTTTAAGTATGGAAAGACCCTGAGAACAAGTTTTAGGGTTTCAAGGGGTGCAAAAGGGGGAGGAGGCCGAAATTTTCATGTGTGTTGGGGCTTGGGTTTCGCAAATGGTCTAGTGGGTAAGGGTATTGGGTCGTCTTGACCCATGGATGGTCCAAACAGTTTGTATACGCGCAATTTGATAGTTTTTCAAATTCCGGTGTTTATTTAAGGAAAGTTTTGTTCACGAAAAATGTTTTATATGATGAAATGAATATGTTAGTCATTTAAAATAAGAATTAAGGATATATTAGACATGGTTGTCGGTAGTGGACGGCACGCGGTAAACAAAGGTTTAGATGTGAAAGCACTAATTAACATACTAAGGTACCAAATTGAATTGTTTGAAGTATTATGTGATGTTTGAGATCTATTGGGATGTAAGGGGGTGGTTTCATGTATTACTAACTAGTCCTAGAAAGTTATGAAAAGTTGGAGATGTTACAGGTTAACACCCCCAATCATGGTTAGTCGTGCTAACCACGACCAGCAGGGTCAAATGATTGCATATTAGGTCTTGTTGTTCTCATTGTGTAAAGGTATAATTGGCTGGGGAAAAATTGAGAATTCATTAAAGGTTTGGTTATAGACTTGTGTATCAAATAATTCGTAAGTGCTAGCTAGATTTCGATAAATCAACCGCTAACTTGTTTTGTTTATCATATGCATAACTTAAATTTCGAGCAAAGGATTTTGCCAATGGTACACTTATAAACAGTTTTGCCAGACAATTTCGAGAAAAGGGTTTCGCCAATGGTATAGTATACGTACTAATGGTTTTGCCAGTCATTTTAGAGAAATGGGTTTTTACCAATGGTATACGTATCAATGGTTTTACCAGTAAATTTCGAGCAAAGGATTTTACCAATGATACCCGTACAAACAGTTTTGTCAATCATTTTCGTGCAAATGTATTTTTTTCGAACGATTTCGTACAAATGGTTTTTGCCAAATGTTTTCGTACAAACGGTTTTGCCAATTGTATTCATTTAAAACCTGTGAACTCACCAACATTGCGTTGACATTTTTGAACATGTTTTTAAGGTATCACATGAGTTTGGCACGGTTGGAATAGGTTAAGCATTTGGATTAAGACCATAGAAGACAAAGACGCATGGTTGTTTAACGTCAAATCCATCTAGACTTGTATGACTTTAGGTCTATGAGTTCATTTAGTGCATGTAATGGTGTTCGACTCTTTAGAAGTCTTCATTTAGTTTCCGCTATTGTGTAATGTTACCAATGGTTACAACCTTAACTTATTTATTTATTAAGTAAATAATTTGAGGGTGTGACAGATAGCGGTATTTTATATGAAGATGCTCAACATATCGCTTTAGTCTATTGTAACATGTGGTAGTTTGTTTTTTAAATTATGTTTTAGACAGTTGTGTTGTATATCTGAATATGGCGTTATAACTTATTGTATGGTGTCATAAGATCTGATGTGTAAAGTTAGTTATTAATGAGTTTATATGGCGTTTTAACTAATTTTTATTTATTGAATTATACATACTCCTTATATGAACTATATGTTTTTCATGTATACGGCGTTTCAATATTTTTAACCAAATGTATTGTTTTAGGCTAGTTATAGATGAATTACATGGCATTTTAGTGAATTTAAGTTTTTATTAATGTTATGGCGTCGTTATATGAATAGTGTTGTGTTGCATGGATGTGACATTTTTACATTTTTAACTTTATTTATCGTTTTAGATTTACATGGCGTCTTATTAAATTTTGTTTATTGAATTATATGGCGTCCAGCTATGTCACACCCCGGTTTTCAGGACCCCGGGCGTTCGACCATCAGTTGGTACCTGGTTTCTAATTTCATAATTTTCAGAGTTTTGAAATACGCAACAGAAAATGTTAAGAGTTTCAATAACTCAAAATATGCTTTTCATTGCAAAACAGGGAATTTCATCCTGAATATTACAGAACATGTATTTTACATTGTTTAACCAAGGGTTTTACAGAGCCAACGGTTACAGTGGATTTCTAGAGAGTCGTCATCTCTACGACATCATATCTTTCTATCATCTACCAAGGAGTAGTAGTCCTTTCCGGCATAAAACCATTATCCTTCGTTACCTGAAAATATTTTGAAAACATATCAGCAAAAGCTGGTGAATACATATTTGTTTGATACTGACTAAACTAAAATTATAAAACAATTTTCCCATATTTGGATTAGTATTTTACACATTCAGTGGGACTGTTTCACCTAAAGGTATTACCACAGATCACACTATTATTCACTCGGTGTTTTACGTATAGTCATAACCGATACACTCTGTGCGTTCGGTGTTTTACATGAACCTACAACCGAGCCTGTTACTAGCCCCATTACAACGTTTCATCTATAACACGTGTACAACTTGGATTCAATCATATGTGACCTTATGCCCTGAATGCTATCACATAAACTACCTTATGCAACCAAACGGTTTTAGTAGTTCATTTTAGTTAGACCATAAAGAAAAATCAGTTCACGGTTTTGAATGCATTTAAATGTATTGAAAGCATGTATTCACCTTAACAAAGTCCTTGTTTTTGAAAAGTTTTGAGAGTTCCTAACGTCCTTCTCTTAACTGGGCAGCACCTCGACAATTGTTCCTAACCTCGGGTTATTTGGTGGAGATTCTAAGCGTTTCGTCCAAGCAGATTTTGCTTAAATATGAGTTTGGTAGGTTAATTTAAGAATGGGTTCGTATTCCAGAAAGTAAGATTATAAGTGGGATGTTTGTGAATTGAACGGGCCTTGCTTCTAAAATTATAGGCTGATTTTGCACCCGTAGTGGACCGCTAGGCAGGGAGTAGTGGTCCGCTATCGCCCTAACCCTAGCGAGTCAACGGGGACACGCGGTAGCCTTTCTGGGCACCACTCTACTTTGCGGAGTAGCAGACCGCTAAGGGATGGGTAGCGGTCCGCTACCCTTAACGCGCGGCAGAAACCCTGGATGTCTCATCAGGACACTTGTCAGCACCCGGTGGTTTCCTTTGGGGCTATGTAGCGGACCGTTAAGGGACGGTAGCGATCCGCTACCAATAAAATTTCAAATTTTTTTCATTTTTAGTCCCTAAATTTTTGCTTAATTGCAGTTCTAGTCCTTTTAGTTTTATTTTTGTACAACTTAGGGATGAAATTTTTTCAAATGTTACATCATCCCCACCTTTAATTCAAATCTCGTCCTCAAGATTTAGTGGAATATGTGCGGATATTTCTTCTTCATTTCTGACTCCAGATGTATATTCAGAACCACGTCTGAGTTCCATCGTACATTAACTAATATCAGCCTCTTCTTTTTTAGTTTCTTTATTTGTCGATCTTCAATTTGTAATGGTTGTTCTATGAATTAAAATTTTTCATTTACCTCTACATTTGTAGGGGCATTACTAGAGACTCATTTGCCAAAATTTTTGCATAAGTTTGACACATGGAATTTATCATGTACTCCACTCATATCTTCTGGTAATTCTAACTAATAAGCTACTGGTCTGATTCGTTTTACAATATTGAATGGTCTAATGAAACGTGGACTCAACTTTCCTTTCTTTCGAAATCGAACCACACCTTTCCAAGGTGATATCTTCAATAACACCTTGTCTCCGATCTTAAATTCCAACGGCTTTCTTCTCTTATCAGCATAACTCTTTGTTGATCACGAGCCGTTTTCAATCATTCTCATATTTGTATCATGTTGGAACCTAATAGTCCATTGAAACCAAAATGTTCAAGTTTTTGTGAAATTGTTCAAGTTAATAGTTTTCGGTCGAAAACTATTTCGGTCTAAAATGTTTTCGGACGAAATCTTTATCTATATATAGCAGATTGTTTTGAACTTGTAATCAGAACTAGAACTTGAAATTGATTTGTAACCAGTCTTAGAGAGAGAGAGAGAGAGAGAGTCAAGTTTGGGAGATTAGCCTAATAACTTGTATTCTGTCCATATTAACATTGTAATCAGTTCTTCATCAATCAAAGAAGCGTTTATTGATAAAAAAAATATATTGAAAATATTGTTTTATTTTCAATAAGTTCTGATTTTGAGTGAAAGACCATTTGTTCCTCAAAAAGATTTCATTTTAGTATTTAAAATTATGTTGTGTGAGTTGTATATGTTTTTTTTTGTTTTACACTTGCATTGTTTGTTTAATATTTCTTCACATTACAATTTAGGGGGAGAATAAAAGAAAATGAAAATGAAAATGAAAAAGAAAATAAGTGATTCAGTGTTCTAGTATGTGTTATAGTTTATGTTGTTTGATATAAATTGTGCTGCTCGTATGTAAAGAAAAAGATAAAAATATGAAAATATGAAAATTTGTGACTGATTGACTTGCAAAATAGGAAATGATAGAATATCTGTTATACTGAGCTTACACATGAATTGGATATGATGGCACCAATTACAGTTATTGATGTTGGTAGGCTCTGCATGTATAAACTAGGCGGTATTTGTGTGATTAACTAAATTACAATATTTGTGTTTTACCTATATCGAATATCGGTCATTTCATCATTCGAATGCTAGGTGAATCTAGACATACCATGAAACCATGATCTTGATGCGTCCTTAGCACAATTTGTTTGATCTATGACTATATCCGTCAAATATATGATTAGAGTTAAACACTTTCTACATAACTGATGGTTCTGGTGAAAATCTCGGATGAAACCAAGAAGTCAGTCTGTTTTACCCCTTGAATCAGCTTCTGATTTCATAGTATATCCGGATAATAGTTGGATACCCGCTTACCCGAATCATCTGATTCTTTGCATCTACATATACTCATCTGAATCATCTGATTCTTTGCATCTACATATATTCATCTGAATCATCTGGATTCTTTGCATCTTCATACACATAAATCAAGACAATTGAATCGAACAGATTCGGAATCAATATGATTCCATCTAAATCCACTTGGATTGCTTTTTCATGTGCTAAGGATACTACCTTCATGTTGGTGATTGGATTATGTTTTAGTGAAATCTTCCATTGTTTCTTAGTTCATTCCATGTCGATTGTGGGGTACACAATGTATTGATTAATCTTACCCTAATTGTCACACGGTATTTGCTGAAACATGATGCATGAGTTTATGAAGACAAACATACCGGCAATCAATGTTGAACTGTATCGATCTTGATTTGATATGAAGTGTGATTAAGACAATGTGCAGTTATGATCCTATGTCAATTTCAGTTCATCAAAAAGATAAATAGAAATTCAAAAAGGAATTCATTGAAATATTTGTATAAATTTGAGTTTCATATCTTGAATATGTGCTTCATTTGATAAGTGATATACATGTTATCTTAATAAGTGATGTAAAGAGTATAAGTGTTGTGTGTTTGCATTTTTCCATCGGTGTTTGTGTTTATAATTGAAGTATGTGAGAATAAAATGTATCTGTTTATAGTGTTATGCTGTTAGTTTTGCGTGAAAGTGTGGAGTTAAAATGTTTTGGAATAGGTCTTAATGATCTAGGGATTGGATTGTTGTGTAAAAAGTTGAAAATTTTTCAAATTTTAAGTTTTCGTTCGAAAACTCTGTCCGAAAAGTTTCGTCCGAAATGGTTTTCGTTCTAAATCTGTTGTCCGAAATCTTGAAATGTATATATATGTGTTTTCGTCCAAAATATTTTTCTACCCACCTTTTTCGATCCATTGACCCTTATACTTGGATTTTTCGTTCTTCACTTTTCGATCAAGTTTTCGAGCATTCGGTGATAGATTTGAGCTTGTAGAAAGTTTTTCATCATCAAAGGTACGCCACATATTCTCTTAGATCACATTTGAATATTTACCGTTGTTAAATTTCTTGAATTTTAATCGTTCGAAATCTTATGTTGAATGGTCCGAAATCTTTTTCGGAGGAATATGAAAAGTCAGTTTTTAGGTGTCCGAAATTTTTTTTGTTCGAAATCTGTTTTCGATCAAAATTTTGTCTTAGTTGATTGCTTCATAGTTTTCGATCGAAAAAGTTTTCGATCAAAGATTTCGATCAAAATCTTTGGAGTTAGCAATTTTTTCAAAAAACTTCTGACAACTTGAACTTCATATCTTACAGCGATGGAGTTGCTTAAGTTTGATTCTAGGCACACCATATGTGCTGTTGGAGCACGTTTGTGCGACAAACACTCTGGATGTTGTCTTTGCTTTTGTATTTGTTCTTTGTACTTGTATTTTAGTGTTTGTATTTACTGGTTATCGAGTTGTAATCGTGTCTGTAAGTACGTAGTCTTGTAACAGTCGTTTGTGTATTTTGTTAAGTGTTGTGCGCACTTACTAAGTGGACATGGTTTGTAACCTGCGTACTTAGCAAGTACGCATGAACAAAGTGTGCGTACTTACTAAGTACGCAAGAAGAAATTCCTGCGCACTTGATAAGTGCACAGGCATCAAGTCTGTTGCTATATATAGCCGTGTGTTGTAGTTGACAAGCACGCTCTCACTTGTAACTTGTAATCGGCTGTGATTGATAATAGACGAATTTTTAAAGTGACTCTTGTTTGTTGTCAGTTTACTTGTTGTGTTTGATTCTCCAACTAGTCACGGGCATTCCGCACCCTATTCGACTAATCACACACTCGCACGAGACGATATGTGACACCCGGGGACCTACAAGTGGTATCAGAGCAATTTGCTCTTGATTTTGAGTGTTGTGAGTGTGTTTGGAGGATTTTCGACACATTTGGTAGCCTTTTTACTTGAAAAAGTGATTGACTTTGTTGATTTTTGGCACTAAAACAACCCCTGTGTTCATCGCTGTTTTAGAACCCAAAAAGCTTCAAAATCCAACCTTTTTGTTGTTTGTTTGAGTGTTTTGATCATCAAGGGTTTGTTAGAAACAAGTTTCTAACCTTTTGGCTTGATCAATTTGTTCATAACATCAACATTTGAAGATTTGAGCATTTTCCGGTGACCGGAAAAAGTTGGTGGAACAGGTTGAAAAAGTGAACTACGTACTTACCATTTTTGGCAAAATCTCATCAGTTCCTACGTACTTGTTAAGTACGTAAGACCATTTCCCTGTGTACTTATCAACTGTGCCTACGTACTTACCAGTTGTTCCTGCGTATTTGATTAAGTATGCAAGACAATTCCTTAAGTGCGCAAGACCTTCTCACAAGTGCGCAAGTTGTGCAGAATTTCTGATTTTTGACTAAGTTTCACACTATGTCGAACATTCAGAACATTAGTAGTATGCGTAATTATGACAACGAGATAGGGACTCCACAAAAACCACCAAAGCTGCTTAATGTAAATGATTATTTTAACTGGAAAGCACGTTTTGAGGAGTATGTCTTGTACACTGATTCCACCATGTGGATACCCATCCTTGAGGGGTATAAGCATCCAACACACGTGTTTCTTGAGGAAACTGTTCCCAAACCCATCTCCAGGCTTACTGATGAAGAAAATAAGGCTTATGACCTAGAGAAGAAAGCACATGGTTCTATAACTATGGCATTGACAAGAGATTTATTTCACAGCTTCAGGGGTTATGATACTTCGAAAGATCTTTGGAAAGCGCTGCAGAAAAGGTTCGAGGGTAACGGTGACATCAAGAAGAGTAAGAGAGAGCTGTTGAGGAAAAATAATAAATGCTTCAGATACTTGGAGAATGAATCCATTGATGACCTTATTTCCAGATTCTATCATTTGAAGATTGAGCTAAAGTCTTATGAACTGAAGTATCCTGATGACGAGTTGGTGGAAAAGTTTTTTGATTCATTGCCACCAAATTTTGACATGTATACTACCCTATTGAGAGAGAACCCAAAATTTTATGAGATGACAATTGATGAAGCGATAGGAAAGGTTCAAGCACTTGACATGAACCTGAAGAAGAAAGAAACCTCTGGAAGACCTCAGATTCAAGATCCATCTATGTACTATGAGGGTTCTTCCACAGCAAAGACATCGGGTTCTGGAATTTCTTTGTTCTCCGGGAATCCTACTCAGGATGAAGATAATTCTAATAGTTGTGGTGGTCATACTTTTTTTGCTGCTTCGGGATCTGGTTCATATCATCAACATTCCTCAAGAGGTCCTTCATCTACATCTTCAACTCACCAAAATGCTATTGCCAAGATTGCAGAAGATCATGTGGCATTATTCTCCTCATGCATGCTTGCCTACAAGAACTTCATCGGTGGGAAGCTAACGGATCCTGAAATAGTTGAGGAAGATATCAATCAGGTGGATCCAGATGACATGGAGGATATGGATATTCAATGAAATATGGCCATGATTTTGAGAAGGGCGAAGCGTTTTTTGAACATAACTGGTAGAAAGTTTATCGGTGAGCATTCTAATGCTAAGGTTGGATTTGATAAGTCAAAGGCAAAGTGCTACAAGTGTCAAAACTTTGGACACTTTGCAAGAGAATGTCAAAAAGATAATGGATCAGCTTCAGGTTTCACTCGATCACGTTCGGGAAACAACCAAAATTTCAACAATCAGAAGAACCGCAGTCAGACTCAAGGAGCATCATCCAACGCATTGGTGGTTTAACAGGATGATAGCTTTGACTGGGGAGTACACTTGGAAGATGCCATTGTTTCACAAACCCAGCTCGGGTTAATGGCAGAAATTGTTGAAATGATTGAAGCTGAGGAACGGGAAGCAGCTGCTGCTGATCAACCGGAATCTACACTCGCTCTAATGGCCATTGGAGAAGCGTCCAGTTCATCAACTGAGGTAGATTCTAACTCTTTTGCTGTTGTTTCTTGCTCTAAATGTTTAATCTTGAAGGACGAGAATGGTCGAATCCATGATCAACTCGAACCTCTACGTAGTGCAGCTCTAAACTACAAAGAAAATGAAAAACGTTTTAAAGATTCAATTGAAAATCTTAAGAAAGAAAGACATGAGTTTTCAATTAAAATCAGTGAACAACAGTTTCATTTAGACGTTGCCTACAAGGGGTTAGAGAAAAGAAATGTTGAGATCGCCAGACTGCAAAATGAGATCCTGCAGTTAAGTAGCAAACTTGAGAAGTTGAAAAACTCTCGCTTTGTGGTGGAACACTACGAGTCCGTGGTGCGAAAAGTGAGTTGCAAAGGTTTAGGTACTAATGCCATTCCTCCACCAGTGAGCGGCAAGTTTGTCAACGGGCCAGTTGACATTGACTTGTCCTTTTTGGATGAATCCTCAAGTAAGGCTGATTCAGCTTCTGATGAGGAGTTTTATTCTGATGAATGATCTGAGGACACCAAAGTTGAGGGTGCTGTCTCAGAGGAGTTGATTGGTGAACATAAAGTTCAGAAAAACATTGTCATTGACCGTGACAATTGCTTTTTAACCGAACCTGATACAATTGAGTCAAATGATAAATTGAAAATGATGCTTTATGGAGTTTTCAAATCTATAAAGCAAGTAAAGAAAGAAGCTTTGCTAATCAACTAGGAAAGAATTTTCAAGAAAACATTGACAAACATTACACCCCAAAAAGTCAATCAACATCAGGTCAAGCACAAGATGTTGTTCATATTCACCAAACAACTCCTATTGCTCATCAAGCTGAAACATCTACATCCAAAACCAGAGAGCCTTATAGGAGGGTTTACAAAGAAAGAAGAGCTTGCTTTCACTGTGGTACAGTCGGTCACATCATGGTGAACTGTCCTGAAAAGAATCAAGGGAAACGACCAGCTGTCCCACAACATGCTGAAATCCCTAAGACACCACCAGTGAAGCAACCCAAAAGCCCAAGATCAAAAGTGGTGAAACCACCAGTGAAGCAAATGATTAAGACTCTAGCAAAACATGTGGCTGAACCATCTATTCCAAGATGGGAAAAGCAACCTGCTTGTCCTAGTGTATCTACCTCCGGTAGTACACAAACTTGTGAGAATCCTGTGGTGAAACTCTCTAAGCCATAGAGGAGAAGAAGGAATAAGAGATTGAGGAAGTTGTCGACCAGGTGAAGCTTCTACTAGTTCACTTGTGGTTGACTATAGCAAGCACACTGTTCAAAAGAAACAAGTGAAAAGATCCTGGAGAGAGAAAACCAAATCTCCAACATATTCATCAATTTTTGACAGTCATGATTGTGAGTTAATTGAAGTTGTATACTTTGAGAAAAATGGACGACCCAAGGCCACAATGGTTTGGGTCTCCAAAACTAATTAATTTCTTTTGACTCGTGCAGGGACATCCAAAAGAAGCTATTGCTAACCGTTGGTATGTTGATAGTGGATGCTCGCGGCACATGACAGGTAACATGGCCCTGCTTCAAGATGTTAAACCATTCAATGGCGGATATGTGGCCTTTATAGGGGAGAAGGGCGGTAGCATAACTTGTCAAGGCGTGGTTTCTAATGGATGTATTAGCTTCGACAATGTCAACTATTGCGAGCAGCTGAAGCATAATCTGTTGAGTGTCTCTCAAAAAATGCGACAAGGAGTACTTGGTTATGTTTGACAAGTCTGAATGCTTGGTTCTCAAGCCTGGTTTTGAGGTTCCGGAAGATTGAATTCTGATGCGAGCACCAAGAACAAACGACACCTATCATATCGATATGAGCGTGGCTATAACCACCTCATCAGTTGCTACTTGTTTGCTTACCAAAGCGACAGAACTTGACTCAATCTTGTGGCATAGGAAACTTGAACACATTTCTTATCGAAAAATGAATCATCTTGTCCAAAACGGTTTGGTAACCAGGGTTCCTAAGCTGAGATTTGCCGTTGCAGATGACTGCATGCCTTGTAAGAACGGCAAACAGCAACGGAAATGTCACAAGCCCAAGCTCCAAAACTCTATCGATACCCCTTTGGAGCTCCTACATATGGATTTGTTTGGGCTCATAAGTATCAGGAGTATTGGAGGTAAGTCATACTGTCTGGTTGTAACTAATGACTTCTCATGTTTTTCTTGGGTGCATTTTTTAGGTACAAAGGATGAGACTGCTAAAATTCTTCAATACCTGATCTTAAGTCTGGAATCTTTATGCAAGCTGAAGGTTAGAAGAATAAGGAGTGACAACGGCACAAAGTTCAAGAACAACATGATGGAGCTTTTCTGTCTCAAGAAGGGTATTCGTCATGAATTCAGTGCACCATACACACCTCAGCAGAACGGAGTTGCAGAAAGGAAGAACAAAACTTTAATTGAAACTGCAAGGACAATGCTGTCGGTTGCCAAGCTTCCAATAACATTCTGGGCGGAAGCAGTTAATACAACGTGTGACGTTTTGAATAAAGTTCTGGTGGTGAAGAGACACAACAAGACATGTTATGAGTTGATAAAAAATAGACCTCCCAATCTTGACTACCTAGTCCCATTCGGTAGTCCCTGTTCATTATTGTTACAGTACAAGGATCGTAAGTCCAAATTTCATGCAAAAGCGGTGGAAGGCATCTTCTTAGGATATGTTGCCAATTCACCATGCAAGAGAGTGTACAATATTGAAAATTGTTATGTCGAAGAATGGTTCATAGTGGATTGCAGTAAACACAGCATTCCACCAGAGCCAACAGGTCCAGCTTGGGGATTCGATTATGATACTCTCTTCAAGTCTTTCAACCTTCCCGATCTATCTGCTGAAAATGCTGCCAATTTGTATCAGTTTTGTAGCGGCGGCGACGACTCCAATTTCTCAACCAAATCAACAGTACCTATTCCAACTCCCAATTCCAATGCTGCATCTGCTTCTGGAACTCATGACAGTGAAAGTGAGGAGGATATTCATGTTGAAGGAAACGATGCTCGAGCTGATCCTAACACTCGTGTAGGAAATGAAGGTCTAGTTGATCCAATCAACATTGAATCCTCTTCAGGTACACATGTTATGGGGGAGATGAGCGCAAACATTGAATTAGATATCCAAGAACCCAATATACCAGAGACGAGAGTGCATACGAATCATCCAATTGACAACATCATTGGTGATCCTGATGCCGGTGTTCAAACTCGTCACAGAACCATTGCCGAGAACACCAACTTGTACACTGAGATACTTAACACATGTATCATGGAAACATGCTTGCATGCTGCATTCGTATCCCAATTGGAGCAGAAGAATGTGAAGGAGGCTCTCGCTGACAACTGTTGTATAGAGGCGATGCAAGAAGAACTGTCTCAAATCCAAAAGTTGCAAGTGTGGGATCTGGTGCCAAGAGGTGTTGATCCAACTGGAACCAGATGGGTGTTCAAGTGTAAAAAATATGATTAACATGTTGTGGGAAAAATAAGGCAAGATTGGTTGTTCAAGGGTTTTATCAACAAGAGGGGCTGGACTACACTGAGGTGTATGCCCCATTGCTAGACTTGAAGCCATCCGACTGTTTCTTGCTTATGCCTCCTTTGTCGGCTTCAAAGTCTATTAACTCAATGTGAAGAGTGCTTTCCTATATGGAAAGGTACATGGAGAAGTCTATGTCACTCAACCACCTGGTTTTGAAGACCCGCATAACCATCATAAAGTGTACAAGCTAGACAAAGCACTTTATGGTGTTCATCAAGCACCAAGGGCATGGTATGAGACTCTTTCAAAGCATCTATTGTCCAATGGTTTCGACCGATGACAAATTGACTTGACTCTCTTCATTAGGAAAGCAGGAGGTGATATTCTACTTGTACAAGTGTATGTTGATGACATTATCTTTGGGTCTACAAATGAAGAGATGTGTAGGGAATTCAAGCAGGTGATGAAGTCCAAGTTTGAGATGAGCAACATGGGTGAACTGTCATTTTTTCTGGGTCTGCAAGTCAGTCAAAGGGAGGATGGCATTTATCTACATCAGACTAAGTATGTACAGGACATTTTGTCAAAATACAAAATGAATGATTGTTCTACTTATGGCACACCAATCCCAGTCAATCATGGTCTACATCTAGACAAAGATGGAAAGGATGTGGATTGCAAGTTGTACCGTGGAATGATCGAATCTCTTATGTATTTCACAGCTTCAAGACCAGACATAATGTTTGCAGTCTGCTTGTGCTTGAGGTTTCTGTAACATTTCTGATTTTCATTATCTGTATTTCAATTCAATATGATACATTTCAAACCCAATTCTAGTATACTGATTTGTTCTATTCATACCAACAATTAAATACTATGTTTCAATGCAAATCCAATTTTACACGAGTATATCCTATTAAATTCTACATAAGTTCATATTTATACAAATCGATCAAAACTGAAATTTGCAAGGATTGGTTTTATAAACTAACAAGAAACCCTAATAGGCACGGTCGCGCCTCGTTCTGGCACGGTCGCGCGCCTTGCTTTGGAACGGTCGCGCCCCTCGTCAGTTGAAACGTAAATGTAGCCTTTAATCACATAATTGTTTGAATTCGTAACCGTTCCACACGTTTCTACCATTAACGAACCCAATTAAGATTTTAATCACTGTATTTACGACGAATTAATCTAATTATACCAATTCATCTCAAAACCGTCAAATCATTTCACGAGACCATCGATTCCTCCATTTCGATCCAAATTCTCTCAAGCAAACAAACGACACACACTACTCTATCCTCTCTAAAACTTCTGGACACACCGATTTAGCCGGATTTGCAGCAAAGAGCACCGGAGATCAAACCCGTCGTCGCCGGAACTCATCTCTACCGTACGCTATCGATTCATCGTCTTTTCAGGTAATTGAAACCTCATACACATTCGATTTAGTCTATAGATCAAAAGCCCCAACTCAATTGGGGCTTACAATAGCGAAATTAACACGAACCCGAATCTAGGGTTCGTTCTAAAATGGGTTAATCGAATACTACTTTGGAGATGTTTTAAATACAATTAATCTATTCAAAAAGACTCGTAATAACCTAATGGGTGAAAGCCCTATGATTTCCAACATTAACATCATAAGATTTAAGCAATTCGTTTCTGTTTTGGAACAGACACGGTCGCGCTAATCTCCTACCGCGGTCGTGCCTCATGGAGACACGTTCGTGCCAATCCAAGCGCGGTCGTACCTCAAACACTCAGACCCGGTCGTGCCCCTTGGCTAGACTTGGTCGTGCCTGGCCCAGACACGGTCGTGCCTAGTGAATAGCTTAGTTATGTCTTCTGTTTGATCAACACGGTCGCGTCCCGACTAGCACGGTCGCGCCCGTGGTCCTAGCACGATCGTGCCTTGTCCCAAGCACGGTCGTGTGTGTGAGAAAATCTTGGCAGAATACTAAATTTTATATTTTCAAAACAATAAACATTTCAAATGAATTTTCAAATAAAAATAATTGATTTTATAAAGATTTATATTAACCTTATTTAAAAAGATCAAATTCCTATTCTAAAATAAATAGAAGTTATTTATTTAAACCTACAAAATTAAATTTATACTTATTATTAAACCCTACGCCTAGATATTATTTATACAACCCATTTACACATACTTATAGAAATAGATTAACAAAAGTTATTTACTAAATTTGTATTTAATATAAAACGCTCGGTACATTTTTATCACTAAATGACTAAGTACATATCTTTATAAATAAATAAATAAATAAATAAATAAAGTATCAAATATTTATTTAATCTATATTTAAACAAAGATTATTTATTTAGGTTATACTTAACAAAACTTAACGCCTACAACTCCAACTCTTTGAACACACATCCAATTCAACCCTAGATTTAGACATAGACTATTGTGCACACTATTAATTAAATACATATTACACTCTAGGTTAACGTTGTGCATTACAAGGATCTCGTTACTATCTAGTCTCTCGTGTTAGCTACGCCTTGTGAATCAAGTGAGTATTACATAGCCCCTTTTACTCTTTTACACTTTTTGGGGTGGAACATGAACACTATACAAACTATTGCTTACATTTACACAAACTACACAAGTACAAATCCTCTTTACATTCATGTGTGCAAATTTGAGCTTTATGCTTGAGTGCTAGGTGTGCTAACTTTTGTGAACAATTTATGTGCAATCATTAACTATTCAAGCCGACGGTAAACAATGATAGTTCTATTGAGTCTGACAAACCCACCCAGATTGGGGTGATTGTTACCGACAACACAATTTTGCATGCTAGTTACAAAGGTTTGATTGTACTTGGTTACACAATAGCTGCTCTCCATAAATGCCTTATTTTATCATGTTATGTAAGGATTTGTTTATTCATAACCTATATGTTATCTATATACAAACCTGTGTATGCTCACCAACTTTTTAGTTGACCTTATTTTATTCATGTTTCAGGTGCTAATGAATGAGTTTGATCAAGACATGCTACACATAGGCTTTGGACTTAGTTAAATTTAAATAAAGAATATTATGTATTTCGTTTATGTACTTGTTTGAATTTGGTTGTGTTGAATTATTTGAAGTTAAATTTGATGATTAAAATATTGAAATCTAGTCAACCTTGTGCTCATGAACAGTCTACATGTCCCGCCCTGACGTTTTCGTCGTCGGTTGGGGTGTGACAGTTTCAGTCACAACCGAAGGAATCACATTTGATAGCTGTAAAGAGAATATTCATATACCTGAAAGGGAAACCCCGATTGGGTCTTTGGTACTCCAAGCAGCAATCCTTTGACTTCAAAGCATATACTGATTCTGATTATGGCGGTTGTAACCTCGATAGAAAGTCAACCTCAGGTGGATGTCAGTTCTTAGGAGACAGGCTGGTCTCCTGTCAGTGTAAGAAGCAGTCAACAGTTTCTGTATCAACATGGGAAGCAGAGTACATTGCTGCCGCTAGCTGCTGTTCTCAGATATTATGGATTTAACAACAATTGGAGACTGCGGCTTGAACTACACTGGAACTCCATTGTTCATTGACAACAATGCCACCATGTCCATCAAGAAACATTCCAAAACGAAACATATTGAAATTCGTCACCACTTCATCCGTGATTCTGCTGAAAAGCACCATGTGGAACTTGTAAAAGTTCACACGGATGACAATTTTGCCGACCTTTTCGCCAAGGCGTTTGATCGTACCCGCTTTGAACATCTTGTCAACATGATATGAATGTTCAATCCTGAGTGAGAAAACGTTTTCAAATCAAAACGTTTCATGGAAGTTAAGCTTTATTTCTTTTAAACTTTTTTCTGTACAGTTCGTTTTCTTTTTAAGTAAAATTTCAGAAAAACCAAACAAAATAGAAAATCAAGAAAATTTCAAAGTCACTTGAGGATAAGAGAAAATGATAGCACATCAGTAAATGATCTAAACGTCTTAGACTGCACGTATGGGATTGCGTCATGATTACTTGAGCTTTAAATTTGATTTTAATTTGAATACTTGCAAGTAATGTGGAGTGTCACTAGGCTATAAGCATTTCTGTACCATTAGTAGTGTGAAAACTAAACATAATCTACTACAACTGTGATTTGAACCCATGCTATGCTGTGTGTGTGAGTAAAAGATCATTTATCAGATATAGAATGTAGGATTTTGGCTAGTATTGTCTTATGAGATCAGTTTCGGGTTATGTCTTTAGCATAATTTTTTGGTTCGCTTCACTGACCATGTTCTGTCAAGCATGCAATGTGAATTTGGATCAAGATATGTCTTGACAACAACCGTCAAGCATATGCTAACCCTTGGATCACATCTGATTCCATCGAAGACAAATCCAGATAAAAGTTGGATCCCTTTGCCCGAATCTTCAGATTCCATGTCTATTAACCAGAATCGTCACAAATATACATCGAAGATATTCTCATAAACCAAGACAAATGAATCAATCGATTCTGAATCTTATGATTCTTAATAATCCTTATGGTTTATGCGTGATTTTTTCTGTACTAAATGATGTAACTTCATTATGAATATTAGGATAATCCTTGGGAAAATATTATATGTCTTGAGATAAATGCACTCTATATTCTGTTAATTTAGTAGTGGGGTACACATTGTATAACTTTAAATATTACCTTAACTCACAAGAACGTGATACAAAAATGCTCATAGTTTCAAATTTTATAATATTGCCAACTTGGATTGACTTGCTTGTGTTGCAAGTTAGGTATGAATATGTAGTAATCCATGACATGGTCCTATATTCTTTGATGCTTATATTGTATCATCTATTGCTAATTATAGCCTGATATGATCCTCTGCTCATGACATTGACCAAAAAGAGTTTGTGTGTATATTCTTGTTTATTCGAATCTGTACCTTGTGCATAATTTCTTTATTCAGAAAAGAAAAGAAATATTTTTAGTTTGTACAATTCTATCATTATCAAAATGCCAAAAATATTTTAAGTACAGTTTATTAAACTTTAAGAAAAACCAAAAATATTTGTATTTAACTTCCATGGAGTGTTTTTGTAACCCCGTGATTGAACGTTCTTATCCGGTTCGCTAGTTGACATGACAATCTTCATATTTTGAGTTGATTTTTGAAGAATACTAAGGCTTTTGCATACTTAGCTAAGTGCACAAGAGGTAACCTCTGCGTACTTATCCAAGTACGTAGGACTTAGTCATGCGTACTTGTTAAGTACGGAGGAGTAACTTTCTGCACACTTAGATAAGTATGCAAGGCCTATGTCAGTGGAGTATATATACAAGTGTTAGTCATTTTCATCTGTTTCATGCATCCAAACCTTCAACTACTGTTGTATACGTTCATACTCAGTGTTAGTCATTTTCTTCTGTTTCATGCTTTCAAACCTTCGACTACTGTTGTATAAGTTCATACTCACAATAACTCAAAATTCCTTGTGTTCCTAAGCGATTTTTCATCCTGTTTCTAGTTTCATCTTTACCTAACTAACATTTGGTGAGAATCTCAAACAATTCCATCCACAAATTCTTGAGTTTTGGACCGATTCGTGAAAAAAAAAAATTGAACTTAGGGTTTGATGACCAAATGTTAACCATTTTTGGATGTTCTTGACTAAAATTGAGACCTAAAATGTCACACCCTAACCAACGGCGGAATACGTCGGGGCGGACGTGTAAACTGTTCATAAGCACATGATCAAGCTAAAGTTTCATATATTAATTACATAAAGATTTCATTACATAAGTTCAATCAACAACCAAAATTAAATACATCCACATGTTCTAGTTCTTTGTTCACTAAGTCCAAATCCTATATGTTGTATCTTGCATATGATCTCGTACACTAGTAACTGAAACATGATGGAAACAGGGTCAACTAAAAATAGTTGGCGAGCATACATATGTTTTGACACCACAAGTAATATCAAGAATTTGTGTACAATTCATATGATACATGGATTAATAAGGCAATTATGGAGAACCACTATAGTTTAAACTGGGGCGTACAATCAAACCTTGTGACTGATAGACATAACACAACAGTTATCCTTAAAAGTTAGGCATAAAACAACAATTATCCTTAAGTGTGAGGCATAAAACAACAGTTATCCTTAAGTGTGAGGCATAACACAACAGTTATCCTTAAGTGTGAGGGTTAACACAACAATTATCCTTAAATGTGAGGCATAACATAACAGTTATCCTTAAATGAGGCATAACACAACATTTATCCTTAAATGTGAGGCATAACTCAACAGTTATCCTTAAGTGTTTTTCGACAACAATCACCCTAACTGGATGGGTTGGTCAGACACAATAGATCTATCATTGTATACCGTCGGCTTGTATTGAGTTAATGATTGCACTTGCACTATGCACAAAAAGTATGTAAATGTTGTTTGCACAAATAGTGTTCAAGCATAAGACACAAATTACACACATGATCATAATGTTTGAATTGTAATAATTGCAAATAGTTTGAATGTATTCATGTTTCACCCCAAAGATATAAAAGTGAAAAAGGGGCTATGTAAACTCACCTGAGTTGCGTACGAGTAGTAGATAGCACCACACAATGATGCGATTGGGACCACAAATGTTTGCCTGTGAACGGCTTACGTATGCCCTAGAATTATAAGTATAATAGTTAGGGATACAATGGGGTTTTGTGACGACGACACGAAAGATTTGAATGTCCTAGAATATACTTAGGATCAACGAGTAGACGAATGTGTTCACCGGAATAAGAGTTTCTTAATATAGTTATTTAGCTACATATGTTTCGTGCCGAACGTCTCTAATTACGAATAATATTAATTAATAAATATATTCATGCGTTTGTGCCGTTTAAAGATGGCCTACGAAAATAATATATTTTATTATATTATTTTTAAGTTTTAAAAAATAACACGATAATTAATTGCGTGACAAAAATAATAAATCTATTATTTTTATTCGGGGATATAAACGCGGGTCAAAATATAAATAATCATATTATTTATAGGCTCGAAGTGTTACACAAAGTTTATAAACGTGACGAAAATAATATATGAATATATTGTTTTTAATTGGAGTCACGGGTTGAAAATAATATAAATATATTATTTTATGAGTGGAAAAACCATTAAAGATGAGTTATCAACCAAACCCGAGCCTACGGGTGGTTTCCGGGCTCAAAACATTTTAATATGTTAATATAATAATACGGGGGTAGGTTTTTATATTAAAATAATGCTAAAAAATTGATTTAAAAAGAAAACGGGAGGAGGGACTCGAACCCGGGTCTCTCCCACACAAGCACACACACTTAACCACTCCACCCGCTAGGGCTATCGCAACATAATTCGATTCTAATTGTTTTTATCAAAGAATCCCCCGTGTTCTTAATACCCAATCGAAGTCGAGACAGATCAGTCCCAATCCATCAGATTCCGATCGCGATAGACCAAGAATTTATAGGGGTTTTGTTAATCGAGTCGTGGCGAATCTCTAGTGATTTTTAATTGCAAACATATCAAGTTTAGGATTGTTAAATTGTAGACTGAAAAGCCGAAACCCTAGATCAAGAACCTGGAATCGATTTGGTTAAATCTTGTAATAAAACTTGTTAAATCCATGGGGCTTTTATAGATTAGAACCTTGCGAAACTGTTGATGTTGTTTAATTGGATTAAGATGGACTTTAGGATCAAAACCCCTAAAATCGATTATGAACGAACCCTAATTAATGGGTCATAAACAATTTGATGTTAAAAGGTCAAATTGATAGAAGGCTTTCAATGAGTGGGTGTTTGCGAAACTGGTTATGTCATTTAATTGTATTTAGATCGCGTTTAGGTTAGGGTTCAATCAAAATGTGAATGTATGAACCCTAGATTCGGGTTCATGCTCAATTCGATGATATAAGCCCTGGTTATGATAGGGCTTTTGATCCAGACACAGAAACGAAACTAAGGATACAAACAATTACCAGAATGATGCTCGAATTATTGGTGTTCGACTAGAATGAGCTTCGACTTCGAAGTGCTTAGTCCCCGGCGGCTTTGGTTGCCTCTCCGGCGAATGTGATGTGTGCAAAAGCTTTAAGGGAGTTCGTACAAGATGCGCATGTGCTGAATTTGAAAGGATAATAGACAGAATGATCGAATTCATTTGAAATGAGGGTGGGTCTCGAAGGTTATGGTTTGAATGCACATAATTGGGATTAACTACACGTAATGGTGATGTTTAATGATTCAATGATGAACGTTAATGATGTTATCATGCATTTCGGTTACAATTTCAAATGAATTTCAGTTGATAATACGAATTTGGATAAAAAACATGAGTTGTTTGACTTCTAAAAGTCAACAGAAGTAAAATATGTTCAATTTTGACTTTGCAAAGTCAATAGGATGGATTTTTGACTAATTACACAATTATTCCTTGTAGTTTTAAGTTTAGATAATGTCAGAATTAGTCCCTAGGGTTTGAGATAGGGTTAAATAGGTTAGGATTTAACTGGATCTGGTTAACGGAGTTAACCTAAAAGTCCGAATTGTCACATCATCCCCTAGTTGAAAGAATTTTCGTCCCAAAAATTAGAATAGTACCTTAAGTGTTTGACGTGTTCTATTATTATGCATTTCATAAATGAAGTAGTTAATGGTAGTTAATGGTGGAGTGTTTGAACAGATGAGGATACTTAAGCTCCATTTGATCCTCACGTTCGCAAGTAAACTCGGGGTCACATTTAGATTTCCAACGAGCTTTGACTGTTGGTTTGGGGAGTACGTTTGATAACAAGATTTAGGTCTGATACTCAAAGTTAGGAGTGAATGATTGATAGTGGATTTAGTTTGAAGAGAGTTGAGGGGAAAAATTGTTGAAGAACATTTTGGACTCCAAAGACGGAATGTATCACTTGAAAGGAGAACGATGAGAATTCGATGCGTAAAACTTGTTTAGGATGTTGTCCAATATGTTCAAGAAATGTCATTGGATAAGAGGTTTCACAAACATTGGTCAAGGTTAAAATAACATAAAACGTCACATGATACGAACAACGCTACTTCTGACGATATGGCAGGAACACTTATATATAGGAAGGACTAGCGGTGTATCCACCATGCCCTTATCATATCGCATCAGTTTCGTTGTTATATATCACGATAGGTTTTATGTCATAACGCACGACAGAATTCACTATGTTTTCCATGCGATGACCTTTATAAATACGTGTGCACCCGTAATTACTCAATTCATTGCATGGTCTGTATAGATCATCCCATTGTGTGTGGGTCAAGAGAGGAAACAAAATTACTTAGTTCACATCTATTGTTTTCATGCATGAGTTGCTAATGAATAACTGTGCCTCTAGATATTAAGGTCAATCAGAAAGCTAAAGAGTAATAATGTGGCATAACTTAGAGTTCCCTAGCTTCTTCGTGTTTGAACAAGAATACGTCAAACCCCGAGTAGATTAGAAGTTTTACAACTTCCTCGTGTTTGAACAAGAATACGTCAAACCACGAGTATCTTAAAAGTTTGTAGTTTTCTACCTTCATGGATAAGGCGAGATATCATGCCTTGTGATCCATCAATTGCAATAATTGTACCCACTCTAGTTTCGTGTATAATGTAAACATCCAAGTTTCATGTTTAATCTAGTATCATGTACATTGTAAACAAATAAGTTTCACGTATAGTGTGAACAACTTAGTATCATGTATATTGTAAACAAATAAGTTTCATGTATAGCGTGATCAATTTAATATCATGTGTATTGCATTCAACCATGTATCATGTGATTAATCTAGTAATGTGTATATTGTATTTAACCAAGTATCATGTATCATGTGAACAATCTAGTATTGTGTATCATGTGCTGAATCTAGTATTATGTATATGGTATTCAACCAAGTGTCATGTATCATGTGAACAGTTTAGTATTGTGTATCATGTGCTAAATCTAGTATTATGTATATTGTATTCAACCAAGTATCATGTGAACAGTCTAGTATTGTGTATCATGTGCCAAATCTAGTATTATGTATATTGCAAACAAACAAGTTTTATGTATCATGTGATAAATCGAGTGCTATGTATCATGTGAATGCTCATATGTAAGTTATTGAATCTCATGAGTAACGTAAACTATTGAATTTTGTAGGTGGTCGAGTGTTGCGGACAAGCGTGTCGCTAGACGTTCTTGTATAATGTGGGTAGTTGGGTTTTAAATTCTCAATCTTCTTGAGGTTTATATGGATGGTTATCGCCTACGCGAAAGGATTCATCTCCCTGAAGTGCCTAGTATGTTCATATATTTCCGAAGGTGTAGGATAACGAGAAGGTTTTGTAGGTGTTTAGAGTGATGTGCTTATGAATAATTGATTTGTGCTTTTTGTTGGTAAATAAACAGGTAATTGTAATTTATTATTGTTTGTAAATTAATAAAATAGTGAGCATAATAAGTTGAATAACTAGATAAATGGATGAATAAATAAAATTCTTTTATTATCATGAGGAGAATGTTTCAAGGGAAAAATAAAGGCTAAATCATTTAATAATTAAGCTAAGATTTAATAATAAATAATTTAGCGAAGTAAGAGTTATAATTAATTATTAATTAAGATAATGTTTTTATAAAACAAATTGTATTAAGTTTCCTTACAAGGTGAAAAAGGTTTATAAAAAATTTTTATTCTAGATAATATTGGTAAACTAAGGGTTTGATAAAGGTTTTGCTTGAATGAGTAAATGATGTTAATAAAATAGTTAGTTTACAAATGAATGTTTAGGTATGTGTACTAAATTGCAATAAATAAAATGATGGAGTTTAGATCGTACTTATTTGGTATCATAACCAAATGGGTACTTTGACAAAATAAAGTAATTCAAATTCTTATACTTTCAAGAAGACATGCTTTAGCCTATAGGTGAACACTCACCTCGGGAATTCCCAGGAAAGCATACAGATCTTTCGGTAGATTTGGATTTATATGAAATGCTTTCCTAGTCAGAAGACCCAAAGTACAAGTATTCACCCTTCCGGATTGCACATGTTCTTTACTAATTTTCAGAACTCAAAACTTTGATGGGATGTTAAAATATTAATAGGCTTTAGGCTTAAGAGTTTATATTTTTCACAAGTGATGATGAAGACATAATTCTCAATGTATAAGGGTGGAGGTGTATAAAGACATGGGTATGAATAAGTGTGTGATGAGACTCAGGGTAGCGTAAATAAGTAGCATGTAGTAAAATAGTGTGGTAAACAGGGTATTACATATATAGCAATTTTATAAGCATATGAGTTATTAAGTAGTGTGGCACATAGTATAACATGTATTGTATCATGCAATGTAATACCTAGGATAACATGTAGCATACTCACACAAGGGGGTATTCTAAGGTTATAGACTAGGTCATTGGTTTCTAATAACCTAATTCCCTATAACCATAGATCTGATACCAATCTGTCACACCCCAACCGACGACGTAATACGTCGGGGTGGACGTGTAGACTGTTCATAAGCACATGATCAAGCTAAAGTTTCATATATTAATTACATCTAGATTTCGTTACATAAGTTCAATCAACAACAAAAATCAAATGCATCCACATGTTCTAGTTCTTTATTACTAAGTCTAAATCCTATATGTTGTATCTTGCATATGATCTCGTACACTAGTACCTGAAACATGATGGAAACAGGGTCAACTAAAAATAGTTGTTGAGCATACATAGGTTTTGACACCACAACTAATATCAAGAGCTTGTGTACAATTCATATGATACATGGATTAATAAGGCAATTATAGAGAACCACTATAGTTTAAACTGGGGCGTACAATCAAACCTTGTGACTGATAGGCAAAACACAATAGTTATCCTTAAATGTTAGGCATAACACAACAATTTTCCTTAAGTGTGAGGCATAACACAACAGTTATCCTTAAGTGTGAGGCATAACACAACAGTTATCCTTAAATGTGAGGAATAACACAATAGTTATCCTTAAATGTGAGGCATAACACAACAGTTATCATTAAATGTGAGGCATAACACAACGGTTATCCTTAATTATGAGGCATAACTCAACAGTTATCCTTAAGTGTTTTTCGGCAACAATCACCCTAACCGGGTGGGTTGGTCAGACATAATAGATCTATCATTGTATACCGTCGGTTTGTACTGAGTTAATGATTGCACTTGCACTTGCACTATGCACAAAAAGTATGAAAATGTTGTTTGCACAAATAGTGTTCAAGCATAAGGCACAAATTGCACAGATGATCATAATGTTTGAATTGTAATAATTGCAAATAGTTTGAATGTATTCATGTTTCACCCCAAAGATATAAAAGTAAAAAAGGGGCTATGTAAACTCACCTGAGTTGCGTACGAGTAGTAGATAGCACCACACAAGGATGCGATTGGGACCACAAGTGTTTGCCTGTGAACGGCTTACGTATGCCCTAGAATTATAAGCATAATAGTTAGGGATACAATGGGGTTTGTGACGACGACACGAAAGATTTGAATGTCCTAGAATATACTTAGGATTAATGAGTAGACGAACGTGTTCACCGGAATAAGGGTTTCTTAATATAATTATTTAGCTACATACGTTTCGTGCCGAACGTCCCTCATTACGAATAATATTAATTAATAAATATACTCGTGCGTTTGTGCCATTTAAAGATGGCCTAGGAAAATAATATAATTTATTATATTATTTTTAAGTTTAGAAAAAAAAACACAATAATTAATTGCGTGACAAATATAATAAATCTATTATTTTTATTCGGGGATATAAACGCGGGTCAAAATGTAAATAATCATATTATTTATAGACTCGAAGTGTTACACAAAGTTTATAAACGTAACGAAAATAATATATGAATATGTTGTTTTTAATTGGAGTCACGGGTTGAAAATAATATAAATATATTATTTTATGAGTGGAAAAACTATTAAAGATGGGTTATCAACCAAACCCGAGCCTACGGGTGGTTTTCGGGTTCAAAACATTTTAATATGTTAATATAATAATATGGGGGTAGGTTTTTATATTAAAATAATGCTAAAAAAATTGATTTAAAAAGAAAACGGGTGGAGAGACTCGAACCCGGGTCTCTCCCACACAAGCACACACACACTTAACCACTCCACCCGCTAGGGCCACAACATAATTCGATTCTAATTGTTTTTATCATAGAATCCCCCGTGTTATTAATACCCAATCGAAGTCGAGACAGACCAATCCCAATCCATCAGATTCCGATCGCGATAGACCAAGAATTTATAGGGGTTTTGTTAATCGAGTCGTAGCGAATCTGTAGTGTGTTTTAATTGCAAACATATCAAGTTTAGGATTGTTAAATTGTAGACTGAAAAGCCGAAACCCTAGATCAAGAACCTGGAAACGATTTGGTTAATTCCTGTAATAAAACTTGTTAAATCCATGGGGCTTTTATATATTAGAACCTTGCAAAACTGTTGATGTTGTTTAATTGGATTAAGATGGACTCTAGGATCAAAACCCCTAAAATCGATTATGAACGAACCCTAATTATTGGGTCATAAACAATTCGATGTTAAAAGGTCAAATTGATAGAGAGCTTTCAATGAGTGGGTGTTTGCGAAACTGGTTATGTCATTTAATTGTATTTAGATCGTGTTTAGATTAGGGTTCAATCAAAATGTGAATGTATGAACCCTAGATTCGGGTTCATGCTCAATTCGATGATATAAGCCCTGGTTACGATAGGGCTTTTGATCCATACACAGAAACGAAACTAAGGATACAAACAATTACCAGAATGATGCTCGAATTGTTGGTGTTCGACTAGAATGAGCTCCGACTTCGAAGTGCTTATTCCCCGACGGCTTTGGTTGCGTCTCTGGCGAATGTGATGTGTGCAAAAGCTTCGAGGGAGTTTGTACTAGATGCGCAGGTGCTGAATTTGAGAGGATAATAGACAGAATGATCGAATTCGATTGAAATGAGGGTGGGTCTCGACGGTTATGGTTTGAATGCACATAATTGGGATTAACTGCACGTAATGGTGATGTTTAATGATTCAATGATGAACGTTAATGATGTTATCGTGCATTTCAGTTACAATTTCAAATGAATTTCAGTTGATAATACGAATTTGGATCAAGAACATGAGTTGTTTGACTTCTAAAAGTCAAAAGAGGTAAAATATGTTCAATTTTGACTTTGCAAAGTCAATAGGATGGATTTTTGACTAATTACACAATTAGTCCTTGTAGTTTTAAGTTTAGATAATGTCAGAATTAGTCCCTAGGGTTTGAGATAGGGTTAAACAGGTTAGGATTTAACTAGATTTGGTTAACGGAGTCAACTTGAAAGTCCGGATTGTCACATAAAACATGTTTAATATCATCAATCGACCTTTTATAACATCATAATCGTCCTTAACATCGTGTGATTTGTGCTTTGACCTACCTTGGAACCGTATATTTGCTTCGGCACAGGGTTAGGTCAAACTGACCATGTTTTAGTATGACATTGGTGATGATTTAGGTCCCATGTGTCTTAAACAAGTTTTTCGACACTGTGGTGTTCAAAATCCATCACCAAAACACAAGATTATGAGATTTAGAGTTTCAAAATTTCACTAATACGCAAGAAGTAATTCATGCGTACATACTAAGTACGCAAGACCAATATCCTGCGTACTTGCTAAGTATGCAGGAGATGCAATTATGAAATTTTCTAAGTCTGGATATCAAGTTTCTTGTGAAAGTGCTATACCATGTCATGTCTGTTCCATTCCAATGATTCTATTTGTTCTAATGTTGTTTATCTTGTGTTCTTGTAGACATGGCTCGTGCATTCACCGATGAATTCAACCTGCTATCACTCACTCATCCAGAATGGAAGGGTGCTGCCTTAGAATACCAAGAGATTGTGGACTTCCTGAATATATCAATTATCAGCTATGCAATCTCTGCTGATCCAGTTGTTTCTAGATCCTACTTGGAGCAGTTCTAGGATACTGCAGATCATGACTACACTGTAACCCCAAACGTCATTAGGGCTACTGTGGCAGGGCATGAGATAACCATTTATGAAGACACCATCAGGTGAGTGCTGCAGTTCAGAGACTTACCTACTGATCCGGTGACGTATCCGGACTACTTTGTTGACGGGTGCTGGAGGCAAAGGATGTGCTATGCTGGGACGACAGACTATGCCTTTTACAAGAAAATGTGGGTACTTGATCAATGGAGGTATTTTGCACATGCCATGATCATGTGCTTATCTGCAAGGAAGGCTGGCAAGGATGCCATGGGACACGACTTGTCAGCTGCAATGGTCGGGCTGTCACTGAACAAGGGTTACAACTTCTCAAAGTACATCTACATATCTTTGACAGATCAGATCAATGTAGTAGAGAGGTTCAGATTTCTTTTGTACCCGAGGTTCATGCAGTTGCTGATAAATGATGCTATGCCCAATCTACCACAGATTAGAGAAAGACTGCAAGTCAAATGGGTGGACAAGAGGGTGTTTGTCCAATTTCTGAAGCCGGGTAATGTAGAACCAACTCCCGTGCATACACCCTTCTTTGGCCACATGATCAATGAAGCATATGTGGCCCCTCCCAAGGATCGGTGGTATAGTGTTGATTCCGAGCCAGAGCTAAGTGAACATTATGATAAACAAGAGGATGAACCAGTAGAGGAGGAAGAAGAACACGGAGATGAGTCTGATGAGGATGATGATGAATCTGGTGATGGAGGTGATGAAGAAGAATGAGGTGAGGGTGCTGAAGAGTCAGATTTTGAAGCTACTGAATCTGATTCGTCTGACTCTGATGACGCACCAGATCAGACACACCCCAGGAGAACGGTGAAGGTTTCCCTTCCCGAGTTGTACTCCAAAAAAATGATGACAAGAGAGTCCTGACAGTGATTATGAACCAGAGTCACAGACTGAGGTACATAAACGAGGACAGAGGGAAGAATTAAGCAAGACCATTTGATGTAGACATGAGGGATCTAGAGGGTCGTGGCTAAGGCTAATCTAGTACTTAGGAACCGAGTACTAATCAATCATCTGCTCAGCTCTATCAAAGGAGGAGGCAGCCATGGGTAACAAGTGATGTGGCTGCTACAACTGTCTTAGTGGAGATGTCTGAGATATTATCCCTCCACTTGCAACTGTCCAACCAATGGTGGTTACTTCTCCGATTTAGACCGAGTCTGTCATTACAACGCCAACCACTATTCAAGCATCAACAATCCCATCTCACAGGTTCGACTTTGATGATATTTTCTCCTCCCCAATCCAAGGCGGTGCTGAAGCCTCTACATCCAGGGATCCTGATCATCGTGATGAGAGGATTACACACTTGGAAACTCAGGTCGCTGGTATGCTTGAAACAGTTCAGAAATCAAGAAGTGAGTCCGACGCTCCACAGCTAAGGATAAATTCCTTGGTAGATGAAGTCACACGTCTGAGGCAGCAGGGTGAGGGCACCGAGGAGCAGCTAAAGAGCTTGATGGACTAGAACGAAATGATGTTCAAGAAAAATGAGGCTATTCTAACTCATGGGAAAACGATTGAAGGGCGTTTGTTACTACAAAGAGAGGAACATCGGGTCATGGTTAAGCTAGTAACAGAACTATCCTCCAAGCTTGCTGCTAAGGGGGAGAAGGAGAAGGAGAAAGAGAAAGAGAAGGAGAAGGAAAAGCCAAGTGGTGATGAGGCTTGTCATCCGGTTGATTTGACTATGGATGATGACACAGACAAGGATCCCGAGGCCGGTCCTAGTGGTGGTGAGCAACAAGCCTTGGCGATTGTTCCTATTACCACTGTTCCTATGGCTCAGTTGGAGTCTACTCAACATGAAGCTTCGGGTAGTGGTGGTGGTAGTCAGCAAGGAAAGTCGGTAGCTGATAAGTTCGCTTTTCCAACAACACAGATTAAAAATTTCAAAAAAATTTCAGATAAGTCGCTTGTTCAATGAAGACGATGACTGATAAGTTCGCTTGGCCAAGAGCCTTATACACATTAAGTTCGCTTATTTAGGAGAACTTGTTAAATTCCCTTATTTAAGCTTCGGCGAACATGCTAAGTTCGCTTCACCATCCACAGGCAAACATATTAAGTTCGCCTCACTGTTCTTGGGCGAACATATTAAGTTCGCTTCACTGTACACAGGCGAACATAATATCTATTCACTTTTGCTTTGAACAAAATTTTACCAACTTCAACCTTTCAAGTCTTGAACTTTCATCAGCATCATGTATCCGATCCAATCCCGAACAATTTTAATAAAAGTTTAGAATTTTCATGGAAAATAAAAAATAAAATCTTTTTGAATTTTTTCTATACAAATGAAAACACATATTTTTGGATTTTTATCTGTACAAACAGAAACACATATTTTTAGATTTTTATCTGTACAAACGGAAACACATATTTTTAGATTTTTATCTGTACAAACGGAAACACATTTAAATTTTTTTTTTTTTGCTTAAATTTTTTTAATGTTCGTGTTTGTTATTTTTTTTTAATGTGATTGTTGTCCGAATGTTTTCAGATGGCTCGACATGTAGAATATAAACATAACCAGGTGGCATTGTTAGATTCTAACATGTCAGAGGCCATCAATTTTCAAGGAATAATCGGATTTCTGAACCGTTCGCGTCTCCATACTGCTTTATCTGCTGATCCTTACATCAGTCTGGTATACATACAACAATTTTGGGATACAGTTCATCAGGATACGGACGTAGAACCTCATGTTCTTCGTGCCACTGTAAATAATACTGAAATTGTCATATCTGAAGAAACAATTCGTGCTGCTCTTGCTTTGGGTGGTAATGCTGAAGATCCGTTGTCATATCCGAGCACTCTTATTATGGGTTATTTTCCAAGAATGGGTTATCGTGGGAGACAGAATGATACACAAGCTCGTAAAGGTAGCTTAGTCGGTGAATGGAGATACTTCATGCATGTAATTATTCAATGCATCTCTCCTCATAAAGCTGGAACTGATGGCTTAAAGATGGCTCTTCAAACTACAATGGTGGCTTTAACGTTGAATAAGCGATTCAATTTTGCACTTTACTTCTATCGGGAGATGGTCATGCAAATTAATCCTGCTGAAGGTCAAGGATTTTTGATGTATCCTCGCTTTATTCAAATGATTCTAAATCATCTTATTCCGGATCTTCCACAACATCCTATAAGATTAACTTTGACTCCGATGTCAAAGCGTATCTTTACTGATTGCACGAAGGTGAAACAGCAGAATGCCGCATTGATACCGGTTAATACTCCTTTATTTGGTCACTTAATCAATCCTGATTATGTTGCACCACCGAATGACAACTTTTTTCATCCTGATGAAATTGCTCAGATGCAAGGTCCAAATGTTCAACAACAGCAACCACAACAACAACAAGTTCACATTCCTGTACAACAACAAGCTCAAGTTCCTGTACAACCACAAATTCCTATTCCTGAACAAGTTCAAATTCCACAAGCTGAGGTTGAAATACCTATTCATGAACCAGTTCAAGAAGAGGTCGTTCATGCACATGAACAAGATCTAGGAATGAACATGGATGATTTCGTTGATGACGCTGTGAACTCGCCCATTCATGAAGCTGAAGGGAATGTGGTGACTGATGATGAATCTAGTTCAAGCTCTAGTGATACGATCTTACTCGTTACTGAAAGCACTGAATCTGATGCATCTAGGGATTTTTCCTCAGATCATTATGAGCGGTTAGCTGCTATTCCACTAGCTAATGCTGGAAAACGCATTAAATCTCAAGCCAGACGACCAAGAAGAAAGTCTGTTCGAGATCCTCCTTCCGGATCAGTACTTGGAAGAAGATCCTTGGTTGATGAGAGTACTAATTCTGATAGTGACTTCAATCCAAATCCAAAGACTCAAAAGTTAATGTCTGCTTCTATAGCTGCTGCTCAATCTTCGCAGGGAGTAGAGGATGCTAATTTTGTTGCTTCCTTGATTATTACTCCTCCAAGATCTAAAGATACATCTCCAGTTATAACTCCTGGTCCTCCAGTTATTACTCCTACTGCAAGTCCTTTAGTTCCACAATCGTCAGCTGGTCCATCAAAGCCTTCTGATTCTGAAAGGATTACTTTCCTTGAATCTCAAGTGCTTACACTACAAACACAGGTGAATATTCTTGTTTCTACTGATTCCCAACGACAGCTGGTGATTCAGACTCAAGCTCAACAGATAGCTGACATGCAAGCATTGGTGTCTAAACTCGTTCAGCGTCTTGACGCTCAGGGGGAGTTGAGGATACACGATACTTGTCACACAGAGTTTATTCAAAGACATGATGATGAAGACAATGACCCTTCTGGTAATATTGAGGGTGATTGTCAATACGCTGACGTGAATCCAATATCTAGAGTTCAGGGGGATTCGACGTCACAATCTATTGAAGGAAACAAAGATACTTCTGGAGCTAATGAAGAAGAAATTTTATTATTGGAGTTCTTTGCAGATTCTGAAGAAGAAGAAGCTGAAAAGATAGCATGTCTTGATGACAATGATGAGTTATTCAATGACAAAGAAGATGATGTGTCAGATAATGAAATAGAAGAAGGAGAGATAGTGGAGAAAGAGATAGAGAAAGGTCAAGAGAAAGTGACTTATGAAGGCAGTGATGGTTTTAATGTTCCTTATAACTTCATTCAAGATGATGTTATTCCTGAGTTCACTTATGAAGGAATAACTGATTCTATGGACTCTTTTGAAGACATCACACTGCCTGAAGATACTGCTGATTCTAAGGTTAATACTGATGATGAAAACATTCAATCCAAGAAAGATACTGAAGCTGATACTACTCACACTGAGTCTCCAAAGGTGAATGAAGAACCTGTGATGTACAGAAATACAGGGATGACTAGAGAACAGTGGAGAGAAGTAGTGAATAGTTGGATGAAGGTGCCACCTAAGTCTCAAGCACAACCTCCTTAGAAAGAGAAATATGTGAATAAAGAGAGGTGTGTTGGAAGAATCATAAGTTGGTTTTATGATAATGACACAAAGTTATTTGCTGTTAAAAGATCTTATGGTGTTCAGTACTTAAAGCCGAGGATCAAGTATTTCAATACCTTGCCAAGGTGTGAAATGAATGGTCTAGCTTCAAAACCGCTTATTAATAGATCCAAGAATAGTTTAGCTGATGTGATAGCAAATCTGATCAAGAGAGAAGGTGGTTCGGGAAAGTATGAAAGGTTAAATCCTCAGAAAGGAAAGAGAGTGAAGAACTTAGATAAGAAGACTGGGAAAGTGACCTGGAATTACAAGTATAAACCAGTACGTGCTGTACACAAGATACCATTGAAGACGATTCCTCAAGATTTCCTTGGGAATATGAAATGGTGGTATGTCGATGTTAATACTGGTGAAGCAAGGATTGAAGATAAAGACAATAAGGTCATTGTGTGTTTCTATGACGCAATGAATCTTATCAATTTTTCAAAGAAAGATCAGAGGACGTTGAAAAAGAATGAGATAATGTTCACTGATGAATGGAAAGAATAAGGAATACAGTACAAGAGAGTTTTGGAGATATGCAGAAGATATGGAGTGCATGCAGGAAGCAGACTACCGGATAATTGGAAGAGCTCATCATAAAGACAGAAGACTGAAGATCAAGCTATTGTCAAGGGGGAGTCTGTTGGGACATAGTTTGTAATGACAAAAGCTTGTAATAGTTTAGATCTTATGTCTTTATGTTTTTGTTATGTAAAAGTCACTAAGTGTTTATGCAAGTTTACCTAGAGGCGAACTTGTTAAGTTCGCCTGGTCTAACAGAGGCGAACTTAATAAGTTCGTTTAAGTCTATCTGAGGTGAACTTGTTAAGTCGCTTAATCTGTTAGAGGCGAACTTAATAAGTTCGCCTATATCAGGTCAATCGTCTATAAATAGGAGATTTCAACAGACTAGGAACAGAATAGAACAGAGAATTATCGAATTAGTCTGATTGAGTCTGTAAACTCTACTGTGATTTGGAATACAATTGTGAAGGTTATTTACTTGATTGTCTACATTGTCTTTTGTGCATATAAACGTTGATTCGTTGGATTCCGCACTCCGAGTTAACGTCACGTTTTATCACGAGGTCGATCCGTAGAAGTGCCATGAGGACCTACAGGTGCTTCAAGACCTCTCTGATTATGTAATTCTCTTGTTAGAGCTGGACTATTCCAAGAAGGCTCAGATCGATACTCTTAGCAATCTTGAAGAAGGAGAGATTGAGTCTGACGATGATTGAGATGATGATGAGTATGTAGTGGTGGAGTTCCCAAAAAGTGACGGAGATGATACTTATGAGCTTGAGGATGGAGAGATTTTTGAGGCTCCAACCTTTGAAGATGCTTTTACAACAGGTTCATTCGAGCCCGAGAATGTTGCTGAGGTTAGTGGAGCAGCAACCTCGACTGAAGCCTCCCCTACCGATCCCCAACCTGCTGATGCTAACGCCTGGACGAACAAGTATCCTCAGGGATGGTTCAAAAAGAGTCAGCCTCCTGCTTGGCAAAAGTCTTCAATCATAGACGAGCATGAAGCAACAGGGATGATTCTATCTGTCCGCTTCGATGACGACAAGAAACTGTTTGCCATCAAACGCGCCGGGGGGTTCAATATTTGAAACCAACCAGCAAGGCATTCAGTTCTTTGCCCAAATACGACTTAGTGAACCTGGAAAATCGTGAGCTACTTTGTGATACAAGTCACGCGGTAGCAAAGGGTTTACGGGGAACACTTCAGCAGGAAGGTAGATCAGGGAACTTTGAGGTGTTCAAGCCTTAGATGCCCAAGAGATTCCAGGACAAGAATGTCAGAGATCACGTGACAAATAGATACCTAAAGAAATTGGTCTACAAGCTGATGCTATGTGAGACCAGGATTCCCCTGAGCAAGTTACCTCAGGATATCCTTGGGAGCATGTGGTACTGGTACGTGGATCCAAAGACGGGCGAGGTCGTGATGAAGGATAAGACGAGGTCCAAAGGTGAAAGCGTAGAACCAAGGGAACTGGTCAGGGTTTTTGATGAGATTTGTTTCATCAACTTCTCTATGAAAGATCTGGAGGTTCTGCATGACAAGTACTGTATTTCCACGGACGAGTGGACGAAGCTTCTTGCATCAAGATACGACAGGTTAGTCAAGTTCTGCTTCGACTACAAAATGAAGATGGGAAGCTAAGTCAGAGCTGTAGAATATTGAAGATCGAAGACAATCCAGAGCTATTGTCAAGGGGGAGTTTGTTGGAGCACGTTTGTGTGACAAACACTCTGGATGTTGTCTCTGCTTTTGTATTTGTTCTTTGTACTTGTATTTTGTATTTTAGTGTTTGTATGTACTGGTTATCGAGTTGTAATCATGTCTGTAAGTACTTTGTCTTTTAACAGTCGTTTGTGTATTTTGTTAAGTGTTGTGCACACTTAGCAAGTGCGCAGGGTTTGTAACCTGCGTACTTAGCAAGTAGGAATGAACAAAGTGTGCGTACTTACTAAGTACACAGGAAGAACTTCCTACGCACTTGATAAGTGGGCAGGCATCAAGTCTGTTGCTATATATAGCCGTGTGTTGTAGTTGACAAGTACGCTCTCACTTGTAACTTGTAATCGACTGTGATTGATAATAGATGAAGTTTTAAAGTGACTCTTGTTTGTTGTAGGTTTACTTGTTGTGTTTGATTCTCTGACTAGTCACGATTCCGCACCCTGTTCGACTAGTCACACACTCGCACGAGACGATCCGTGACACCGGGGACCTACATGTTCCTGTTTGACTACAAATTGCAAGAAATCAAGAGGCTAGGAACAGATTGTTCACTTTCTGTTAAAATCAAGAATATCTACAGCGTTATCCAAAAATTTTTAAGTCTTCAATGCTCAAGTTCGATAATTCTGGCATAATGTGGAGTACAAAAATGTAGACAAGAACATCTGGATAGAGTGCAAGGTCGGTGGCAAAGTTATCAAGGTCACTGAACAAGTTATCAGGGAAGTATTGAATTTCAGAGACACCATTGATTTCCCTAACAGACTGAACTACACTAAAGTGTCTGGAATAATACAATCCATGGGTTATGAAGGAGAATATTCGAGAAGTCAAGTGGCAAAGACATTACCTAGGAAGCAATGGAGAAATCTGGTTCTTGTCTTCATATAATGTTTAGGTCCAAGAAAAAGAGGGTTTGACCAGATAGGTGAATTTTTTAGTACGGCTTTGGTATGTTTGGCTACACATAGAAGATTTAACTTCTCTCGAATGATATTTGAAGCCATGATTAATAACTTTGTGGGACCAAGGCAGAACAAGAAGTTTATATTGTATCCAAGGTTTGTTCAAATGATAATCAACACACCACTGCTAGATTTACAGAATAATGGGTTTGAATTATCATTGGATCACATGCCAGAGTCGATCTTTAGTAGCATGAATTCTATAAGAAAGAGGAACAAGTTCAGTGGTACTGTTACTCCTTTGTTCCCCAATATGCTAGAAGAAAACCCTGATCTGGACTTTGGTGTCAATGATGAAGTAGATGATCTGCTTAGTAGTGGCATTAAGGATAATGACAATGAGGATAATGGTGATGATTGAAATACCGGTAATAGAGGTGAAGCTAGGGTTGTGAAAGAGAAAGTTCAAGATCAACCGATAAATGTGAAGATTTTCAAGATAGTGAAGCACCTGGTGATAACATTCAATCTTGAATTACAAGTACCACCAATAACAGATGAAAGAGTTGAAGTTGATAATTTGAATGAAAATGTGAACAAAGTAGCTGAAGATGAAGTTATCATAGAAAGAGAACAAGTACAAATAGAGACTAAGTCCACTACTCCAAAGGCAACAACCGACACCACAAAGAAAAGGAAAGAACCAGAAAAGGACATGCCTTCTAGACCTCCTCCATCTAAAGGTATCGTATTCAAGAGTCCCGAGAAGAAGAGAATGAAAAAAATGGCAAAAAGAGATTATGGTGGCAAAGGCAAGGCTAAGGAAACTGCTGAACCTGCAAGATCAAAGGCTTCAAAGTTTAATTTGATTGATGAAGAGTTTGCAAACTTTGCAACTCAGGAAACATCTAATACATTTAGTTTGTTAAAGACACAGATTGCAAACTTACAGAGCAGAGAAGCAGTTAGTGCAAGAGAAACCAGAGAGTTAAAAGCTACTGTTTAAAGACAACAAGAGTAAATTAATCAATTGCAAAAATTAGTGCAAGACTTGGTGAAGCACGTTGGATTTCAATCTCAACCTGGAACAACAGAACCACAAGTGAATGTAAATCAAGAAGGACCTTCTAGTTCAAAGTCACCACAGAATATTCAAGATCCTGAAGCAGATGTTAATATATCTGGATCCCAAGATTTATTTGATGTAGATGCTTTACTTAATCCATAAGGTGAAGGAATGAAGTTTCAGAAAATCAGAATCAAGAAGAAGAAGAAAAAGAGAAAGAGGATAGGATGAAGAGGTAGTGGTGACCAGGGAAAAGAAGAATGACGACAAACCGTCTGACGATGATGATAGTTGTGGAGGTACCGGAGACTTGAATGATAATCCTGATGATTCTAATTCTGATAATGCTGAAGGTACTTCTAACAAGGAATACACAAAGTATGAGTACGAACAAACACATACCTATGTCGAGGGAGATGGAACATTAATAGGGAAACTGGATAGAGTAGTGTCTAAAGATGACATCTTTGATATTCTTGAAGAGTCAAGTGCACAAGATAAAAATCATTCTGAACCTGCAAAGAAATCAAATGTCATTGACAAAAGTGCTTGGTGGAGGAAGGACGAAAGAATTTCAATTGTAGAACAAGTTACTCAGAAAATTAGAAACCCTAAAAAGGCTTTGCCTGGAAAGATACTAGGGTGGAAATATGATCAAGACAAAGAGATGTTTGTGGTTAAACGGGTTGAGGGCGAGATACAATATTTTGAGACAAGTTATAAACTTCAAAGTTTACCGAGGTGGGATATCTGTGAACTGGGTCATCTTGACCTGATTAATCATACCAAGAACAATCATGCAACTACCTGCAATCAAGACACATTCACAAGCTTCAAGCCTCAAGTACCTAAGAGAGTAAAGTCGAAGCATAAAGACAAAGCTACCGGAAAGAGGAAGATTATTTGTATTGTAAAGCCTTCAGACACAGTTACTATTGTGTATCTTCCAGCTAGAAAGGAGAGCTTTATAACTGATCTTGACAAATGGTATTATGATAGCAAGTCACATGAAGCTATCATACTTAAAAAGAATCTTTATGAAGTTAGAATATTTGATCCGATGGACTTGTTTAGTTATTCTGATAAAGACATGAAGATTCTTTATTATAGTCCAATTCGTTGTGATCAAAGCTCTGTGATTAAAGTTGAAGCAAAGTTGTACATGCGCGTTGTCACTAGGTGTCTGACTATGAGAGAAGAAGCCAAGATCTTAAAGAAGAGATTGCAGGAACTTGAAACCAAGAAGATTAAGGTCAAACACAAGACTGCTACAAGCAAAGAATGAATGGTTGGTTCTCAACGGACTAGGGGGTATTGTTGGAACCTAATAGTCCATTGAAACCAAAATGTTCAAGTTAATATTTTTCGGTCGAAAACTATTTCGGTAGAAAACGTTTTCGGACGAAAAAGTTTTCGGATAAAATCTTTTTTGAGATATGTTTTGGTGACAATGAGCTTTGTAATAGTATGGGTATTTGTATTGTCTTTACGTTTCATGTATTGTATTTTATGTTTGAAGTTATAATAGTTGGATAAGTTTTGTTATAAGCGAACTTATCAAGTTCTCCTAGGACAAGTTTCTGGCGAACTTGTTTAGTTTGCCTGTGGCAGTTTGTGTGCGTATATATAGTGTTTACATGTTATAGTTTTAGAAGCTTTGGAGTATTGATCAGTTCTGTATACACTCAAGTTTGAGAGCAATAGAAGAGAAGTTATTTACATCCTGTGTTCATTACTATTGTTCTTGTAATCTCTATACAAACATGCATACGTTGGATTCCGCACTCCGTGTGCGTGTCGAGTCGCTCGTCTAGACAGATCCATATAGACCTCGGTGGGACCTACAATCTTTATCTGTATATAGCAGTTTGTATTGAACTTGTAATCAGAACTAGAACTTGCAATTGATTTGTAATCAGTCTTAGAGAGAGAGAGTCAAGGTTGGGAGATTAGTCTGATAGCTTGTATTTTGTCCATATTATGGCGTATTTCGTGGTTTGATTAGTCGTTTTGGATATCTGGATGGATTTGGATTGATTCCGCCTTTCCTTATCTGTTTTGCAAGATTAGAAGCTTGAATTGAGCCGATCAGAGGTGTTCACAATATCTTGTTGAAACCGGTTATTTATAGTAGATTCAATCTATCCACATGGAGAAACAAGAATCGAGTAGAATAATCAAGAAATGAGAATCAAATCAAAACACATAGTTAAAGGTGTACATCTCAAGTCTTTATTGATATGAAAATGAACTCCGTCTTTACAAAGCTTCAAATGAACAAGTATTTATACTTAGAAGACAAAGTATGAATTCGTCTGAAAACTATTTTGGTCGAAATCTTCTATACACAAAGAATTCTTCTGTCTTCATCTTTATCTGACTGTTTTATATGCGATGGCCTACAATTAGTTCCAAAAATCTCCCCCTAGGCCATTCCATATCAAAACACGAGAATTCTGCTAAGCTCCCCCATACACTTTACATCATCAAAGTTAGATCTTGGACTCGAATCTTTAACTCTCCAAACTTGTCTTGGTTTAGCTTTGACCTTCAAATCTGGTTTTGGTTTTGACGTCCAAAACATCTTCAACCTATTAAAAGCTTTAACAAATTTTTCTTGAACCTTTCTCTGAGGTTGAGAAATGACCTTCTGTTTGGGAAACTCTTGTTTCTTGATAAAGCAATCTCTTACTAAATGACCCTTCTTTCCACAGTAGAAAAATTTCTTCAAAGTAGGAGATGTTCTTTGATAAGGCCCCTTTCGAGATGCTGATTTGTCTTTAGACTTTGACTTTTCAACTTTTGGCTTTTTCTCTACTCCTTTCACAAACAAAAGTGGAGTAAATTTATTTGAAATGAATGGGATGGCATTAGGATTAAGTGAACTCTCTTTCTTGAACCCTAAGCCACCCTTATTGTCAAAATAATCCACACATTCTTGACTTTCTTCAGATTTTTCATTAACACAATCATCATCAGAAGCAAGATCACTTGGAATCTTCGATTCAACTTTCTTTTCTTCAGAATTTCTCTTTGGATCCAACGAAGGATAAACATTTGGCACAAATGGCTTTGGAATGTATGGTTGAGGCATCTGTGAATAAAATCCATTTGTAGAAAATGGAGGAGGAACACTTTTGTATCCAATCTCTCTATTCACTTTATCATTAACTTGAGCCTCAAGGTTTTCACCAGTGCTTTTAATGCAACCCCAGACTTTACTTTGTCATGTATTTGAGTTTCAATGATCTCACTAGTAACTTTCCCTGAAATTTTAATTTTATCAACCTTAATTGCTGCATTTGCTACCTTTTCCATCTTCTATGTCAACATTTTCTTGTTTCTCTTTCAGCAATCAATAGTTGAATTTTATAATTCTTTCTCTTTAACTGAAGCTTCAAATGAGAATTCTCTTTGACACAGTCATCAATCTTTCTTTTATACTCTTTCTCACGATCTTTTAGAATCTTGTTCGTAGTATGTGCATGGTTTAATGCATCCATCAGATGTTGATTTTGTTTCTTGTAATAAGCAATTTTCTCAAAACACTCCACTGAACACATATTTTCATTGAGCAGTTCAGAATAAGCTTTAAGTTCCTGTGATTGTTTCACTACTTCAGCAACCAAATAGGATTCTATACGCTTACAATTTCCTTGAAAATCATAACCGTATCCTCCTTTGATCACTATTCTGTTATGATCCGCTTTGAGCGCATACATCTGTAGCTTTGCACACAAATTTTCTAATGAGTTAAATTTTAATCCTTTATTTCTGATGTTAAGTTTATAAATCTCCCATTCCTGTGGTTTAGCATTGAGAAATTTATCCATGACTTCTAATTTTTCATAATCAATGTTAACATCCTTTAGATCATTTATTAATTTCACATATCTATGATATTGGTCAGTCAAAGAATACACTTCAGCGCGTGTGAAGACTTGATATGTTTTCTTTAATGTGTATTGTCTTGCTTTTTTCCTTTCACATTTCCTTACAAAGATCTGGATGAACATACCCCAATCTATTTACAAAGACCTTATGCACACAACCTTCATCAGCCATCGAGATTTTTTTTTATTTTTTATATATTTTTTATATATTTTTTTAACTACCTCATTTTTTCATAAGCAACCCGAAACATAAGTGTAAACATCCTCCATTTTTTTTGGAAGTGCAAATTTTTTAAGGCAAAAGTTTTCGGCCGAAAACTATTTCGGATAAAGTTTTCGACCAAAAACAATTTCGACCGAAAACGATTTCGGACAGACTTTTCGACCAAAAAAGATTTCGGACATACTTTTCGACCAAAAAAGATTTCGGTTGCTTCAAGCACTTTTCAGACGATTCATGATGTTTGATCCTGGAGACGCACCAAAACTTCCAAAAATCATCAAATCAACCCCTTAAACCCTCAAATTGATCCCAAATTGATTCTCCATCACTTTATATCATAAATCTTCAATAATGGCGTGAATTTGGATGCAAATTGAAGACTTTTGAATCTTGAAACCTCAAAATCAAGCACCGAAAGCTCTGATACCACTTGTTGAAACTGGTTATGCATAGCAGAATCAATCTATTAACATGGAGAAACAAGAATCGAGTAGAATAATCAAGAAACGAGAATCAAGTCAAAGCACATAGTTAAAGATGTAAATCTCAAGTCTTTATTGATATGAAAATGAACGCCCTCTTTACAAAGCTTTAATTGAACAAGTATTTATACTAAGAAAACAAAGTATGAATTCGTCCGAAATACATTTCGGTCGAAATGTATACTAAGAAAAACTATTTCGGTCGAAATCTTCTATACACAAAGAATTCTTCTGTCTTCAGCTTTATTTGACTGTTTTATATGTGATGGCCTACAACTAGTTCCAACATATCACTTTGTTAGTTGCTTCTTGTACCAATTCAAGTCCTAGCAACTGACCTTCTCCTACCTAGGACCGACATACATGCGTCCGACATTGAGCTTCGAATGGAGCTGCCTGAATGCTTGTGTGATAACTATTATTATAAAAAAAAATTCCATTAAGGGTAGGTGATCATCCCAATTACTACCCAGTCTATGATACATGCCTGAAGCATATCTTCTAATGCATGAATTGTTCTTTCACTCTGCCCATCAGTTTATGGATGGTAGGTAGTGCTTAGATTCAAACGTGTTCCCATTAATTTTTGAAAGCTTTGCTAGAATCGAGATGTGAAACGACTATTTCTATCTGACACTATAGATAGTGGCACACCGTGTAAAGACACGATTTCATGTACGTACAAACAAGCCAATCTATCAATACTGAAAGTTTCTTTCATTGGCAGGAAATGAGCAGATATAGTCAATCTATCATTAATAACCCACATGGCATTGTTTCCACGACTGGTTCAGGGAATTAGTAATGAAATCCATGGTTATCATTTCCCATTTCTAGACATGTAATTCTAACTGTTACAATACGCCAGAGGGCTTTTGATGTTCTGCCTTTACTTGGGAACAAGTAAGAAATTTTGCAACATATAATGTCATATTTTTCTTCATACCTATCCACTAATAGGTTTCTTTCAGATTTTTATACATCTTGTCACTTCCTGGGTGCATCGTATACTTGGATTTGTGAGCTTCTTCAAGAATTCTTTCTCGAAGATCTCCAACTATTGGTACCCAGATTCTTTTGTTCATTCTTAAAATTTCATCTTCTCGTTTGACAAATTGGTCAGACATACCTTTCTTTCCTTCATTCTCTATATTTCCTTCTTCTTGAGCTAGTTTCTGTGTATCTTTTATTTAAGACATAAGATCAATTTGGAGATCGAGTCTTAGAGCACATACCCTTTTGGGCTTTTCTCTGTCCTTTCTACTTAAGGCATCAGGTACTACATTAGCTTTGCCCTCATGATAGCAGATTTCATAATCGTAGTCGCTCAAGATTTCCATGCATCTTCTCTGCCTCATGTTCAGTTCTTTTTGACCAAAAATATACTTCAAACTTTTGTGGTCAATCTAAAATGTGAATTTGATTCTGTATAGATAGTGTGTCCATAATTTCAGAGCAAAAATTATGTCACCTAACTCTAGATCATGAGTCGTATAATTTTTCTCATGAGTTTTTAATTAACGGGACGCATATGCAATGACTTTGTTTCGTTGCATTAACACACAACCTAGGCCGGCGTGTGAAGCTGTAAAGCCCCAAACCAGGCACTCTACAGTTGGTTCTCATAACTGGTTATACTCTTTAAAAACATCTAACTTTCATCTAAATAAACATCGGAAGACTTTCTCGAAATAGTATTACCTTTAAACTCGTTAATTTTCATAATGTTACCTGACGAATGCATGCGCACCAACCCTAGTAGCCCGCTCCCAAGCCAAGATACCTCGTCTAGCAGACTCACCTGCAAAACAATCTAACGTACATACAAATTCAGCTACGCTGAGTGAGTTCTAATAGTCTAAACTAACAAAAGCCAACTCGTCTCATTTAATATTTATTTCCACTCAAGACCCTCCGGTCCTTATAAAAATAGTTTTACAAAATATCACCATATAGATAACCCAATTATCTTACCATCTTCCAAAGGATTCACCACCCCAGACTCACCCCGCCAATTATACTCAGTAAGTTTCTCCGACATGGATCGAGCTTACTACTCTGATAACACACAATTTACCATATATATCAACCATACACTGGTTAACTCAACAAACCTCTAGACACTGGCTTAACCAGCCCTGCCCAAGACTCTTACAATTCAACTGACACGACAGTTGTACACGATGTACTCGTCGCAACACAACGGTCACTCTAACTCGACGCACCACATTGATTCCATCTATTTATCACATCAATATCATCTCGTACACAATTAATAGAACCCATCACTTGTAGGCAATTTTACACATATACATGCATACAAAAACATACCCCATCACTGTATTCTCGTCAGGGTCATCCCTGTCGGGATACTCGTCATAAGCTCAGCTATACCCTTGTTACAGGGCCCCGCCACTAAACATAGTTACATACTCGTCATCTACAATGACTACCCAGCCACCCGAACAGTTGCTATATCATCTACCATACGGTGACTGACACCTCACCACATGATGACTGCCAGATCACGCGTATAATGATGACCCCGAAGGAACCCGTCATCCACACCACCGTTGACCGTACACACGGACAATAATGCAAGCACACAAAGCAACAGATATTTACACATGACACTACCTGGACTTGTACTACGACTCACCACCCTTTCACGATCACTTACGTGTGTAATAAAACACCTACTTTAGACGTATCCCCTTAACGTCTAGACACATTACCCATCTCTTTACAAATAGGTAAACATATGACACACAATCACCATACTGACCTCTAGTCTGTATATACTATGATACCACATAAACCCATACACACACGATACCCGCCGTGTCACGAGGACAATGACACAACACACACAACATCAAGCACATGACGCATAACAACATACTTGCATCTACTTGAATCGTTAATGAACCACATACGGGTTCCCATGCTAACTTTCAGTATATAACCCTCACAGGTTTAACAAAATTTCTGACTCCCTGACTAACTCATAAGATCACAACTCTTGTTCACCCACCCTAAGGACCCCAAAACGACCCTTAGCTTCATTATTCCATAACGATCTCATAAAACACTTCAGGTTTAAATCATAACTCATAATACGTTCGTTTAATAAAACATGCGAGTATGTACGATAGCTCCAAAACAGTAAAATGTTTAAAAGAGGAGATTAGAAACTCACTGTAACGAAGATCTAACTCCCGCACTGCAACGGTCACTACGCAGTATCCCTAACTTGTAAACGTATGGTCACACAGTCACAGTACATTCTAGACATGTGTCACAACTTAAAAACATACATGTTCCTGATATTCGTCTCATCCACACAACCCCCATCAACCATGAAAAACCCTAATCCACGCGTCTGCTCGGATTGGGTCATCCTGGATCCGTTTATAACCCGCATGCATGCACGTACACGTGCCATGAAAAAACCCTAGCCTCCAGGATTATACGTACATGAGTCGAGTTCCCCATGATCCTGCCATGCAAGCTCCAAGCTCGCCAATGCCCTAATCGGGTGTAACCCGATTCCGTCTTCTTCCTCGTTCATTCCCGTGAACCACCACCACGGTGCTTACTCTTACGCACCTCACGTCGTGTCCCTCCATCCAGTTTCATCGCTTCATACAATCGTACCGCTCTCACGTTCCCACCACCTTTCTAACCATGAGAAACCCTACCTGGGTTCCCTTTTACATTGGAAACCACTACTAATCTCAATCCTGCCGTCCACCATCGTGAACCACCACCACAGCCGACTCCCGTTAATCTCCGACACCACTCCTTTCTGATGTCGCCGATCCCAGCTGTTCACGAGATCACCACCACGCTACCCGAACTCTTTCTCCTGCTCTCTCACCATCTCGATCGTTGGCCTTCATTCCATTATCCGGGCACCACCATCACGCGCCACCGCTACCAACACAGTCGGCCGCCCCCACCCATCGACCTCCTCCTTCACCACAGACGTTGTCTATGGCCGAACCACCCCCATCAAACCCTAATCGGGTTTCTAACTGGACAAAATGAAAAAGCGGTAAAAAGAAAAAGGAATGAGAATCACCTTGTCGATGAGGAGCTCTCCTTCCCCGCTTGTTACCACTATGGACCACCGCGAAACCACCCTGCTCGGACTCCTCTTCCATTGCATCTCTCTTGGCTGCTGTCCAACACCCTTTTCCGATTAAGGCTTAGGTTTGCCATTAGGTGGCTTATAAACCCTTTGTTTTTAGTTTTGGGTCCCTCTGAATACCTTTAACACGTTTCTATCTCACATTCTCGAATAAACGGCTATTCAGGTCCTCTAACTGTGATAATCCCGCTTCAGGGGAAACTTTTATAATCCAAGTTTTTTAAAAGAGACCTTGATCCCTCAGTAACTCGATTCATTCGTTAAATAACTTTTCGGGATGTTACAGAAGCATCACAGTAAACAACTTTATAGATTTGCGAGTCAAAGTAGTTTAAGGGACAACAATTTTTGAGAAATCTTGAATAAATTGTCGGTAGTATCTATCGAAACGTAAGAAAATACAAACTTCTGTTGGCGATTTAGGAATTTCCCATTTGGATATGGCCTCAATGTTGGCAGGATCTACTTGAATGCCATTCATATTTATAATATGACCGAGAAATTGTACTTCAGGAAGCCAAAATTCACATTTTGAAAATTTTGCATATAATTTCTAGTTCCTCAATGTAGTGAATCACTTTTCAGGTCTAAATATATAATATATGAAAAACATATTATAAGGGTGTAAATAACCAAAATAAAAGTGGAGGGTTTAGTTGCAATTGAGCAAACTTGACTTATTAACAAAACAGGGCAAAACTATAAGTCTAGGGGCTTGGTAAATCAGGCAAACCAGATTTCTTATGTGTGTGAGGGTAGCGCAGAACATACACATAAGTGTGCGTGTTCTTACAATTTTTATACCAGGGATATAAGGAGATGAAGCAAAAATCCGATTTTGAGGAGTTGCATGTGAAATTATTTGATTTCTAAGTATTCATCTCTTTACGGCCCGCTACGTGGTCAAGAAGGCAGTAATGATGATCTGACACATGTCAAGCTGACTCGCGTTATCCAAAACCCTATGGCCGACCGCCAAGGACTTCTTAACGGTCCGCTAAGGGACCAGTAACGGTCCTTTACTTCGTCCCTAAGCTGAATTTGCGGCTGGAGGCGGTGGCGGACCACCACCTTGTGTAGCGGTCCGATACGGGTGGAACATTTTCCCTATAAATACTTGATCGATTCCAACCATTTCCTACACCTCCCACCTTCAATCTCACACACAAACTCTTTGATTCTCTGATCCTGAGACCTGGTTCGCGTACGAGAGTCCGGTTTCTAGCGTTTCTACTCCAAATTGCAGTAGATAGTGCAGAGGTAAGGTTCCGACCTACTGTTAAGCTTTGGTTATACACCATTAAGCTAGATTTGTGTAATTAAGTAATATCATTATATATTTAGGAGCTTTATCCGAGGTGTTTGCCATATTACAGATTTGATAAGGAGAGGTATTGCCAAGGTGAGTTCTTAAACTGTGATGCATTTGAACTAACCATGACCGTGTTATGGTTGATTTTATTTAAACATTTTGAGTATCTTGAAACGATTGCACCGATTGTATATATATAACACATTCTAAGCGCTTATTATGTTTCACTTGACCCGTGGAAAGGCATGATGGACAGGACCCGTGAAACGGTCTTCAGTTATATATATACTGATGATTATTCATAGTTATCTATGAAATGGGGGTGGAACCCCATGAATGTGTTCAAGATACTTTGGCGGGTCATTTTAATAAACTATTTTAGTTTATGAATTCACCAGCTTTGCGCTGACCCATGTTTTATCAAATGCTTTTGAACGCATCATAGGCACTCAATAGATGAGGCATTTGTAGGACTAGAATGAACCGATGACTGATCCAGATAATGGGCATGCCTGGAACTATAAGTCCCGAATGACTTGTTCCTTATTAGGAACAAATGATGAAACGATGTAACCTTTATTATAACATGATGTAAACAATATTTTAATATTTTAAAGGTTGATGACTTTAGTTTCCGCTGTGTGTTTTGGTATCAACGTCACAGTAACCAGAAGGCGACTTTCTGACCAATATGTAGTAATCTGACAAACGGAATGTTCTGTCTAAGGAAAGAGAGGTGCATAAATCCCTCCTGGACCAGTCGTTCTTTCTAGGGAACATATCTGTTAGAGGTACTACTCTGGAAAGATAACGTCCTGGGTTACGGGTGTGACAAAATTGTGGAATGTGTGTAGGTCCAAAAGCCTAGATATTTTCACAAATCAGTATGGTAAACAACTAGAAATTCAACTGTAATCAATAGATCTGATCAAATCGAGTAACTAGGGCTAGATATATGAAATACATGAATAACCAAAAGGAAGAGACTCAAGAACATGCCATGATCCCCCAAAATACACTTGATTCTTTGATAAAAGCTACTAAACTGTTACAAATAAGCTCCTTGCCAATACAATATCGCACCAAAACTATCAGATTGCAATTACAAGTGAGTATCAAGAGTCTAACCTATCCAAGGAATAAACAAGAGCGTAAATAACCAAAAATCAAATAGTGTCGCCATGCACAGGGACAACACTGAGTAGTGTCATCATGAAGACTAATGTTGCCATGCACGGGGACGGCACTGAGTAGTGTCGCCTGAACACACTAGTGTCGTCCAAAATACAAAATCTTCAAAATATTTCTCTTTAAGCTCCGTTTGATGCTACATTGGTATACAACAGCCTTTAAGGTCCAACAATCTCCCCCGAGGCTGTTGCATACTGATGTCGTCCAGACGGTCTATAAAAACTATCAAATAAAACCTAATCTAGACTCTCTAGCTTTAAATTTATAAAACCTAGACTCGACCTAAAACTAGACCACACAACCGGCAAGTGTACCGATCAATGCAATATAGCCTAACGAAGTCCGGATATCGAACCCAAAAGACACTGAATAACTAAATTAGACTCTAACTAGGACTTAATATGATTAATTGATTGGGGGGTTTACTACACTAAAGATTAACTAAGAATGCAATAAACTAAGGACAATTCAAGCTATCAAGAGTAAACTAAAGATGAAATCAAGAATGGAGAGGTCACTACCTAGGTCGGAATCCTATGTGTACAGCTCAACTTCTATCGGTTTTGGAACTAGGTTGGATCTGGGTTTCTAAAGATATAACACCTAAAAGATATCTAGTGGATTCCCGATCACTCTCGGTCTCGGGATGTGACCAGAAGACAACCTAAGGATATTAACTCACCAGATGATCGGATCACCTCTCGGGTATTTCCTACTATGACAAGTACCCTAATAAACGGATTACCTCTCAGTCTCACCGCTTACCATACACTCAAGGAATGCATGGGGTAGTTCTAGAATGGATACTATGATTCGGATAGCAACTATCACTAGACACCTAATACCAACTTCCTCTCAGACAGCTGACACTCGGATTCCTAATGACGAAGACTAAACGACTAATTCTCACCTCTCGGGTATTGAACTAGGACACACATTCACTTCTAATCAGTAATTAACTAGGTTTTCTATGGCTACTACGTCTAGACACCACTCTAACTCACAAACCCTAAAGTCTATGAACCAGAAACGAAGATCAAACTGGCAGACAACCACAATCAACGCAGAAAAGCATAATCAACCACATAATCAGAATTAAACATGCACTAACATCACACATAAACAAACTCAAACCTTTACTAAATCATAAATCCAACATTCAAATCCAAAAACCGAATAAAAATCGAAACTTTAACACATAATCATCATATTGACCTAGGTAGATCAAGGATCTAGCCTAGAATCATACTAAGAACATCTACACAGAAGCAAATAGCAAGATCCATAGGTTCAAAACATAAAATCAAAGATAAAAATCAAGTCTTTAAAACCTAGAACGTATAACTACGAACCCGGAATCCAAAGCTTTAATCTTTAAGCTTCAATCTTCTTCCAAACTCCCAAAATCGCCTCTTTTCTTCCCTGGAACGGCTTAGAATCGAACTCCCTCATAATGGCCGTTTAAATCTTTTTAATTTAGAAAATTAGGGTTTTGCGGAAAACGGCCCTCTCGCGTACCGCGAGAGAATGTTGACTGGATCCTCGCGTACCGCGAGGACCAAAATAGTCGGGCGGATTCCTGGAGTTTCCCGCGTACCGCGAGAATTATTACACTCGTCTCTCGCGTACCGCGAGAGACCTAAATTTCAGAAAATTGTCTTTTGATCTTTGGACTTTTCCGGGCTTCGTTTCTTCGCTCGTTTTCTTCACGTATTCTTCATTAATATTCCCGAGCTCCTACAAATAAGACCAACGACTCAAATGTACATAAAATTGACTCAAAACTAATATAAAACTACTTAGAACACATTAAAACAAAGGAATAAAGACGTGTGCTTTCGCACCCTATCACATACCCAACGGTATCTGAGCTTCTTCTTCAGCTCCAAAGCCTCTTTTCTCATCTTCAAAGCTCTTGTAACAACTCGCATATACAGTTTTCCTACGTCTTTTGTGGCATTTCCTGCACCAATACGAATTGGACTTACATACAAATTCTGGAGGTCAGATGTATCGAACATGAACATGTCCATAGGGTCAAAAACCCTAATGAACTCTCCATCTAATGTCTGGATTATGACCGGTTATATGAATTCTGATGTTATACATCTGTATGTAGGTACAAATGGTATGACGTGGTAGATGATAAGGAAGAGGTAGGGGTAGGATGTCCAACACTAGGTCTCGTACCCGCAAAACGATAAATACAAACATTGAATCAAATGAAAACGTCAATACAAATGTTGAACCTGAGCAACCTGTGGAAGAATTCATTATAACTGAAGCTCAATTTCAAGGAGCGGTGGCATCTGAGGTCACCCGAGCACTTCAAACGACTCTACCTGGAATCCTTGATGACGCTCATAGGAGGAGGGAAAATCATAATAGTCTGGGAAACCAGAATGAAGGGACGAGTGGTGCTATTCCTCGAATAGAAGAAACCCTTCATACCACTCTAATAGGAAATAATATAGGCACCACCCGAACCCATGAGACAGTTGGAATAACAAACCAGAGTATGGGGATACATGGCCAAGGATGCAACTACAAGAATTTTAGTGACTGTCACCCCAAGCAGTTCAATGGAAAGAAGGACGCCATTGCAGCCTTGCAAAGGATCGCATCTGTGGAAGCAGTGATAAAGATGAGTGAGTGCAGAGCGGACCAAGCTGTAAAGTTTGCTGCACATTCATTTAAAGAGGAGGCTCTTGACTGGTGGGAGGCAGTCAAACAGACAAAAGGAGAAGCTGTGACTGATAGGATGATGTGGGAAGATCTCAAAACTTTAATTATAAATAGGTACTGTCTAAAACTTTTCAGGGACAAAATTGAATCCGAATTTCTACGGTTCGAAGCTGGAACCATGAGTTATCAGGAGTATACAACCAAGTTTAATGAAATGGCCAAGTTAATGCCACATTTGGTTACTCCCGAGTTAAGAAGAATAAAATGTTATATTCAAGGATTACCTCCTAAGGTTCGTTGTCACACCCCGACCGATGGCGGAATCATCGGGGCGGGACATGTAAGACTGTTCATAGCACATGGTTGACTAAATTGAAATATATTAAAGTCAAATTTCCATTACAAATAATCCAAGTACAAACCAAATTCAAACAAGAAACATAAAACAACTCATAAAATTCTTGATTTAAACTGCTAAGTCCAAATCCTATATTGAGCACGTCTTGAATCATTCTCACATAGTAGGGCCTAAAACATGAATAAAATAAAGTCAACTAAAAAGTTGGTGAGTATAACACAGTTGTAAATATATAGCATATAGTTGAAAACAAATCCTTTACAAAACATGATAAAATAAGGCATTTATGGGGAGCAGCTATTGTGTAACCATGTACAACCAAACCTTGTAACTGGCATGCAAAAATTGTGTTGTCGGTTTCAATCACCGCGCACCATGGGTGGGTTTGTCAGACTCAATAGATCTATCATTGAAAACGGTTGTCTTGTATAGTTAATGATTGCACATAATCGCATACAAAGGTTAGCACAACTAGCACTCGGGCACAAAGCTCAAATTTTGCACACATGTATGTAAATAGGATTTTTGCACTTGTGTTGTTTGCGTAAATGTAAATGTGTAATGTGTATAGAGTTCATGTTCCACCCCAAAAGTGTAAAAGAGTAAAAAAGGGGTTGTGAATACTCACTTGGTATGGAGATGTAGCTAACAAAGAGTATAAATGAAATAAGGGTTCTTGATACGCACGGATTAACCTAGATAGTAATGTATATTGAATCAAATCGGTGTACAAAGTTTAAGTCTAACATTGAAGGTTGAATTTGTGTATATAAAGTATTAAATGAAATATATAAAGTTGTAGTAACCATTTTTGAAACATTTGATTAAAGTTTGGAATTTAAATAATAAAATAGAATTCTTATAAAATTGTTGATTATGAAAATAATGCATGTGTTAAATGTAAATTAATAAATAAGTAAATAATTATAGTTTATGAAATAATGTAAATATTGATTGTAATTAAGTATAAATAAATAAATGATTTTTGTTTAAATATTAAATAAATAATTATTATTTTATTTATTTATAAACTTGTAACTTAATCATTTAAAACATTATTTAAGTGTAAGATAAATATAAATTTAATTTTTTTTATAAATTTTTAAATAAACTTTTAAATAAATAATATTTATCTCTTCAAATACAGAAAACATATTTTTATAAAAATTGAAACATTTATTGATCGAAAAATATGAAATTATAATTCTGTTACAATTTCTGAGTCACACACGACCGTGCCTCGGAAGGGCACGATCGTGCTCAAGCCACGGGCGCGACCGGGTTGATCAACAGAGGGCACAAACCAGACCAGTCAACAGGCACGACCGTGCGTTGGCCCGGCACGGTCGTGTCTATGATTCTTAGACACAACAGAGACTAGCCTAAAGGGCATGACTTGGTCTGGACAGGAGGGCACGACCGCGCTGCTACTCGGCACGACCGCGTTTCATGAGGCACGGCCGCGCCAGATGATTAGCGTGACCGTGTCTCTTCCAAGTCAGACACGAATTGAACAATTTTTGTATTTATAACGATGGAATTGATAGGGCTTTTGATTACTGAGTTATTACGAGTCTTTTCATATAATTTAATTGCATGTAAATCGTGTTTAAGTATGGATTCGATTAAATCTTTTCTTATTAAAATAATCATTCTGATTCGGACGATTTCTGTAATGAAAGCCCAGATTGATAGGGGCTTTTGATATATGGACCGAAACGAAAGGGAGGGATGATTCAATTACCTCAAACAGAAAGGAATTGATAGCGATTGGTAGAAGGGAGTTCCGGCGACGACAAGATTTGCTTCCGGCAACTTCTGCTGTGATTCCGGCTGCTCCAACCCTTCAGAAACCTTAGAGATGATCGGAGGATCGAGTTCCTTGATTAATTAGTAGCAATTGGATCGAGAATGGAGGTTTGAGGCTTGGGAGATAATTTGGACGGTTTCTTGAGAGTAAAATGTAATTGAATTGATAAAACTCGTATTGGACTGAGATATTTTCCTTGACAATGAAAATGAAACGTAATCGGGTTTGAATTCGAACGATCGAGCGTTTTGAAATCACATTTACGTTTTGACAGTTACGCAGGCGCGACCGTGCCCAAGAGAGGCACGACCGTGCTTAGGCACCGGGCGCGATCGTGCCGAGGCACTTGGCGCGACCGTGCCAGGACGAAGCACGACCGTGCTAATTAGGGTTTCTTGATAAATTTTCAACTTTAGTCCTTAACTTTTCAGGTTTGATTAGTTAAAAATAAATAGTTACTTGTATAGCGTTTAAGTGTATATAATCGAGCAAAACTTGTAAATTTGTATTGAATCATTGCATTTAGTTTACGGTAAGCAAAATAATAAGACAGTGCACGTGTATTGCGTTCGAAATTGCATTACATTGAATTAGAAATATGAATACTAAAATCAGAAATGTTACAGTCTCCCCATGTTGAGAGAATTTCGTCCCGAAATTTAGCTAGAGGAAACAACAGTATCAATAAAAAGATGAGGGTACTTGAGCTTCATTTGGTCTTCTCGTTCCCAAGTGAACTCAGGACCACGCTTAGATTCCCAACGAACTTTGACAATAGGAATGCGACTTCGCTTGAGCTGTTTGACTTCACGATCCATAATTTCTACCGGCTTCTCAACGAAGTGCATCGTTTCATCAATGCGCACGTCGTCAATCGGTATATGGAGATTTTCATCAGCGAGACACTTCTTCAGATTAGATACATTAAATGTAGGATGCACATTGCCAAGAGATGGAGGTAACTCGAGCTTGTAGGCCACTTTCCCAATCCTTTCAAGGATCTTGAATGGACCAACATAACGAGGTGCTAACTTGCCTTTCTTTCCAAAGCGGATCACGCCCTTCCACGGGGACACCTTATGAAGAACAAGGTCACCGTCTTGGAATTCCAAGGGTTTTCGACGTTTGTCGGCATAACTCTTTTGCCGACTCCTCGCTACTCGAATATTGTCACGGATTTGAATAATCTTGTCGGATGTTTCTTGAATTAACTCAGGACCGGTGATTTGTGCTTCACCAATCTCGTTCCAACAGATAGGAGAACGACACTTGCGACCATAGAGAGCTTCGAATGGAGCCATGTTGATACTTGTGTGGTAGCTATTATTGTAAGAGAACTCAATGAGGGATAAATGTGAATCCCAATTGCCACCAAAATCGATTACGCAAGCTCTAAGCATGTCTTCAAGAGTTTGAATTGTTCGCTCGGTTTGACCATCAGTTTTGGGATGGTAGGCCGTGCTCAAATCCAATCGAGTACCAAGAGCCTTTTGGAGAGATTACCAAAATCGAGAAGTGAACCGGGCGTATCGATCAGATATTATGTTCAAAGGAACACCATGACGGCTCACGATTTCGTTGATGTAAATTCGGGCTAGTTTCTCAACCCGATAGTCTTCACGGATAGGCAAGAAATGAGCAGATTTGGTGAGTCGATCAATGATCACCTAAATACTATCATAACCACTCGAGGTGCGAGGGAGTTTGGTAATAAAATCCATAGCTAGATTCTCCCATTTCCACACGGGAATTTCTAGTTGTTCGAGTAAACCAGATGGACGTTGATGTTCGGCTTTGACTTTGGAACAGGTTAAGCATTTGGCCACATAAAGAGCAGTGTCTTTCTTCATACCGGGCCACCAATATTGTTGGCGAAGATCTTGGTACATTTTATCCGCACCAGGATGAATAGAATAACGAGTCTTGTGAGCCTCGTTCATGAGAAATGTACGGAGATCATCGCGATCGGGAACCCAAATACGGTTCAAGTAATAGAGTAAGCCATTGGGTTTTGATTCAAGAAGTAGTTCAACACCACATGACATTTCTTCGTACATGTTACCCTCGGTCACCGAGACGTGTTGAGCTTCTAAGATACGGGTTTGAATATCGGTTTGAATACGGGCACAATGAAGCATAACATGGTCCTTTCGACTCAAAGCATCGGCTACAACATTCGCTTTGCCGGGATGGTAACGAATCTCGCAGTCGTGTCGTTAAGGAGTTCGACCCAACGTCGTTGCCTCATATTAAGTTCTTTTTGGTTGAAAATATGTTGAAGACTTTTGTGGTCGGTGAACACCACACATTTCGTGCCATATAGGTAATGTCTCCAAATTTTTAACGCGAATACGACCGCACCTAACTCGAGATCGTGCGTCGTATAATTCTTCTCATGAACTTTGAGTTGCCTTGATGCATAAGCAATTACTTTGCCTCGTTGCATGAGAACACAACCAAGACCTTGGTTAGAAGCATCACAATAGACAACTAAATCATCATTTCCATCGGGGAGAGTCAATATGGGAGCATTGCACAGCTTTTGCTTGAGGGTTTGAAAAGCTTCTTCTTGTTTCGGTCCCCATTCATAAGTCTTACCCTTGTGGGTCAAAGCGGTAAGAGGGACAGCAATCTTTGAGAAGTTTGAGATGAAATGACGATAATAACCCGTAAGACCAAGAAATGAACGAACTTCGGTAGGAGTCTTCGGGGCATTCTAATTCTTAATCGTTTCGATCTTAGCAGGATCAACATGAATACCCTTGTCATTGACGATGTGACCAAGAAATTGAACTTCCTTTAGCCAGAATTCACATTTGGAGAATTTGGCATATAGTTGTTCTTTTCTCAAGAGGTCCAAAACCAATCTAAGGTGTTGTTCATGATCGGCTTTAGTCTTGGAATAGATTAAGATATCGTTAATGAAGACGATCACGAATTTATCAAGGTATGGTTTGCACACACGATTCATGAGATCCATGAAAACAGCGGGTGCATTGGTTAGCCCTAAAGGCATAACCATGAACTCGTAATGACCATACCTTGTTCGAAAAGCAGTCTTGGGAATGTCATCTTCTTGAACACGGAGCTGATGATAACCGGATCGAAGATCAATCTTCGAGAAGCAAGTAGAACCTTGAAGTTGATCAAAGAGATCATCAATTCTAGGTAAGGGATAACGGTTCTTGATAGTAAGCTTATTGAGTTCGCGGTAGTCAATACACATGCGAAATGATCCATCCTTCTTCTTAACAAATAAGACGGGTGCACCCCACGGTGAATGACTTGGGTGAATGAAACCTTTGTCGGAGAGCTCTTGAAGTTGACTTGCAAGCTCTTGCATTTCGGAAGGTGCAAGACGATAAGGAGCTCTAGAAACGGGGTTAGCTCCAGGTATAAGATCAATACGGAACTCTACTTGACGAACGGGAGGAAGACCGGATAAATCCTTAGGAAAAACTTCGGGGAAATCCCGAATGATCGGAATGTCTTGGATACTCTTCTCCTTGACATCCTTTTGAACAATATGAGCTAAGAAAGCAATGTACTTCTTTTGTAAGTACTTTTGAGCGGTAGTACACGACATTAACTTAAGTCCCTTGCAAGGCTTTTCACCAAAAACTCTTAAGGTTTCTCCCGATGGTAGCGGAATTTGGATACACTTTTCAAAGCAAATGACTTCGGCATGATGATTTAATAGCCAATCCATACCTATGATAATATCAAAGCTTCCTAGTGGCATTGGAACAAGGTTGATTGGGAATGTGTGATCATTAAGTTCTAATGAGCAATCATAGATAATGGACTCAATTGTAAGGGAGTCACCATTTGCTACTTCAACGGTAAATGTTTTCTCTAATTGGGACCGAGTCTTTGAAAGTAAAGGTTCAAAATTAAGTGACACCAAACTTTTATCAGCTCCGGTATCGAATAAAATGGAGGCATATTGACTATTAACAAGAAACGTACCATTGACCACGTCATTGTTGGCTTGAGCTTCGTTGGCGTTTATGTTGAACGCACGCCCACGAGCTCCACCTTGTCTAGCATTTGCAAGTCTTGGACATTGATCACGAAAATGGTTCGGGTCACCATACTCATAGCAAGCACGCCCATTAGCAATGGCGGGAGCACCTTGGTTAGCCACTTGAGGTACGGTTCGGTTTGGAGGGTTGACTTGGCCCGTAAGAGCTTTGGTCCTACAAACACTAACTGTATGACCATATCTCCCACAATAAGTAGAAAGGCGACATGGGATGACTTGGGGATGATGGTAGTTGCAGGTGGCACAAAGGGGGTAAATTCCAACATATGGTGCAGCTTGGTTGATGGGAACAGCAGGAGTAACCACAGCAAAATTTCTAACCTTCCTCTTTCTATTATTGCGAGAGGGCCCGGTTGTGGCTTCTTTGTTGTGAGTAGGAGGGGTTACGGTTTCAGAAACTTTCTTAGTACCCTTCTTAGTAAGTGTTCCCGCTTTCACATGGTTATCAGTTAAGGTAGCGGATAGACGAATAGCATCCTCTAGAGTAGCAGGATTTCTACCTAAGACAGTATCTTGGATTTGTCTTGGTTGCCCACCAATATACTTCTCGATACAACGGGACAAAGGAGTGACCATGTGGGGCACTAGAAGACTCAACTCATGGAATCGAGTTGTATATGCTAAGCTTTCCCCGCTATCTTGGGCAAGATCCCAGAATTTAGCTTCTAGCTTTTTCACTTCATTTCGAGGATAGAACTCCTTGGTCATAAGCCTTTTGACCTCATCCCAAGGTAAGGCCATAGCTACATCAACACCCCTATTCCTTTTCTCCCCATTCCACCATGTAAGTGCCCGTTTTTGTAGGACACTTGTAGCATGACGAACACGGAGGTTGTCGGGACAGTCACTATTGAGAAAGGTATTCTCAACGCTTTCGAACCATTAAAGGAGTCCAGTAGCTCCTTCGGTACCATAGAACTTTAGGGGATTGCACGAGTTGAAGTGCTTGAAGGTGCATTGAGATGGATTATTACCACCATTTCCACCATTATTACCATTATTGCTTCCATTTCCACCATTGTTGCCATTTGTGGCACCATTGGCTTGGGTGAGTTGTGTCACCAATTGGGTAAGAATAGCAGCAATGTCGGCGTTGGCGTTGGTTGCGGGTGCACGACGAGGAGGCATTCTACAGATTTTTACAAGACAAGAAAAATTGTAAGAACTTATGAGATTTGATATGATTTAATAGAATGAGATAACAAAATAAAATAGATATTCTTAGTTTGGATTGTACTCAAAAGTGACAAAATCACTTGAATACCATGACACATTAAGGTTAATTAAACTTATAAAATTTTTCAAGAAGACATGCTTTCGCCTATAAGTAAACACTCATCTCGGGAATTCCCAGGAAAGCATACGGGTCCCTCGGTTGATTGGGATTTATGCGAAATGCTTTTCTAGACAGAAAACCCAAAATACAGGTGTCACCCTTCCAGATTGCACGTGTCCTCAAATAATTTAACAAGTTTAAAAACCTTAACGAAGAAATAAAGATTTTTAAAGGTTTTTGCTTCAAGAATTTTTCACATGCTTAGAAAGGATACAGATAGAAAGAAGATAGAATTATTATGAGGTTTTAGGATATAGGAACGGATATTATTTATTTAATTATTATTCAAGAAGATCCTAATGAGTCATGAATTTCTAACAAGTAAGGTATCAAATATAATAATAATTAATCATGGTGAGCATGTAGCACATAGCATGTAACACATAGCACAAAATCATGAAATATAGCATAAGTGGGTGTCCTAAAGTTATAGTCTAAGTCAAGGTGTCTAATAACCTAATTCCCTATAACCAAGGCTCTGATACCAATCTGTCACACCCCGACCGATGGCGGAATCATCAGGGCGGTACATGTAAGACTGTTCATAGCACATGGTTGACTAAATTGAAATATATTAAAGTCAAATTTCCATTACAAATAATCCAAGTACAAACCAAATTCAAACAAGAAACATAAAACAACTCATAAAATTCTTGATTTAAACTGCTAAGTCCAAATCCTATATTTAGCACGTCTTGAATCATTCTCACATAGTAGGGCCTGAAACATGAATAAAATAAAGTCAACTAAATAGTTGGTGAGTATAACACAGTTGTAAATAGATAGCATATAGTTGAAAACAAATCCTTTACAAAACATGATAAAATAAGGCATTTATGGGGAGCAGCTATTGTGTAACCATGTACAACCAAACCTTGTAACTAGCATGCAAAAATTGTGTTGTCGGTTTCAATCACCGCGCACCATGGGTGGGTTTGTCAGACTCAATAGATCTATCATTGAAAACCGTCGGCTTGTATAGTTAATGATTGCACATAATCGCATACAAAGGTTAGCACAACTAGCACTCGGGCACAAAGCTCAAATTTTGCACACATGTATGTAAATAGGATTTTTGCACTTGTGTTGTTTGCGTAAATGTAAATGTGTAATGTGTATAGAGTTCATGTTCCACCCCAAAAGTGTAAAAGAGTAAAAAAGGGGTTGTGAATACTCACTTGGTATGGAGATGTAGCTAACAAAGAGTATAAATGAAATAAGGGTTCTTGATACGCACGGGTTAACCTAGATAGTAATGTATATTGAATCAAATCGGTGTACAAAGTTTAAGTCTAACATTGAAGGTTGAATTTGTGTATATAAAGTATTAAATGAAATATATAAAGTTGTAGTAACCATTTTTGAAACATTTGATTAAAGTTTGGAATTTAAATAATAAAATAGAATTCTTATAAAATTGTTGATTATGAAAATAATGCATGTGTTAAATGTAAATTAATAAATAAGTAAATAATTATAGTTTATGAAATAATGTAAATATTGATTGTAATTAAGTATAAATAAATAAATGATTTTTGTTTAAATATTAAATAAATAATTATTATTTTATTTATTTATAAACTTGTAACTTAATCATTTAAAACATTATTTAAGTGTAAGATAAATATAAATTTAATTTTTTTTATAAATTTTTAAATAAACTTTTAAATAAATAATATTTATCTCTTCAAATACAGAAAACATATTTTTATAAAAATTGAAAAATTTATTGATCGAAAAATATGAAATTATAATTCTGTTACAATTTCTGAGTCACACACGACCGTGCCTCGGAAGGGCACGATCGTGCTCAAACCACGGGCGCGACCGCGCTAGTCGGGGCACGACCGGGTTGATCAACAGAGGGCACAAACTAGACCAGTCAACAGGCACGACCGTGCTTTGGCCCGGCACGGTCGTGTTTATGATTCTTAGACACAATAGAGACTAGCCCAAAGGGCATGACTAGGTCTGGACAGGAGGGCACGACCGCGCTGCTACTCGGCACGACCGCGTTTCATGATGCACGGCCGCGCCAGATGATTAGCGCTACCGTGTCTCTTCCAAGTCAGACACGAATTGAACAATTTTTGTATTTATAACGATGGAATTGATAGGGCTTTTGATTACTGAGTTATTACGAGTCTTTTCATATAATTTAATTGCATGTAAATCATGTTTAAGTATGGATTCGATTAAATCTTTTCTTATTAAAATAATCATTCTGATTCGGACGATTTCTGTAATGAAAGCCCAGATTGATAGGGGGCTTTTGATATATGGACCGAAACGAAAGGGAGGGATGATTCAATTACCTCAAACAGAAAGGAATTGATAGCGATTGGTAGAAGGGAGTTCCGGCGACGGCAAGATTTGCTTCTGGCGGCTTCTGCTGTGATTCCGGCTGCTCCAACCCTTCAGAAACCTTAGAGATGATCGGAGGATCGAGTTCCTTGATTAATTGGTAGCAATTGGATCGAGAATGGAGGTTTGAGGCTTGGGAGATAATTTGGACGGTTTCTTGAGAGTAAAATGTAATTGAATTGATAAAACTCGTATTGGACTGAGATATTTTCCTTGACAATGAAAATGAAACGTAATCGGGTTTGAATTCGAACGATCGAGCGTTTTGAAATCACATTTACGTTTTGACAGTTACGCAGGCGCGACCGTGCTTAGGCACCGGGCGCGATCGTTCCAGGACCAGTCGCGCGATCGTGCCGAGGCACTTGGCGCGACCGTGCCAGGACGAAGCACGACCGTGCTAATTAGGGTTTCTTGATAAATTTTCAACTTTTGTCCTTGACTTTTCAGGTTTGATTAGTTTGAAATAAATAGTTACTTGTATAGCGTTTAAGTGTATATAATCGAGCAAAACTTGTAAATTTGTATTGAATCATTGCATTTAGTTTACGGTAAGCAAAATAATAAGACAGTGCACGAGTATTGTGTTCGAAATTGCATTACATTGAATTGAAAATATGAATACTAAAATCAGAAATGTTACATTCGTAATGTTGGAACTATTTTTAGGTCATCGCATATAAAACAGTCTGAAGACGGAAGAGTTCTTTGTAGATAAAATATTTCGTCCGAAATCTTTTTCGTTCGAATTCAACCGAAATGTATTTTGGACTAAATCATTCTTTGTCTTCTTAGTATAAATACTTGTATAGTTTGAATGCTTTGTAAGGGAGTTCATTGCAAAATATTATAAACATTGGAGATTTGCACCTTTAACTATGTGTTTTCATTTGATCTTCGTTTCTTGATAATCCTAGTCGATTCTAGTTTCTCCACATCGATAAATTGAACCTGCTAAGAATAACCGGTTTCCACAAGTTTTTTTTTGAATCACAAAATACTTTCTTCTATTGATAATGATGTTGAATTACAAGACTAATCCAGACTAAACACTCTACAATTCTCTCTGAAGACAATTACAAAAGATTACAAGTTCTTAGAAGTTCTAATTACAATTCAAACAACAAGACTATTTATAGAACAAAGATTTTGACCGAAATCTTTGTCGTCCGAAAACAATTTCGACCGAAATCGTTTTCGTCGAAAGAAGTTTTCGACCAAAAACATTCTACTTATACACATTTAAGCTTTGAACTTGGATTCGATGGACTACTCGGATTGTTTCTGCCTTTCCTGGAGATATTCGGTGATTGGTTAGCTTGGGAAATAGCAGATCAAGTGGACTAACAAGTGGTATCAGATCAGAAAGCCGATATTTTTACAAAATGCTTTTCCAACTGATCAGTTTTACTCTCTGGTACAGATATTGGGGATTATTTAATTTTGTGTGCAGTTTGAGTTTTATAAAAAAAATTAATAAAAAATTTTTGTTTGAATAAAATCTAGTTTTGATTGAAAGACTATGTTTGTTCCTCAAAACGATTTTCTTTTCGTATTTCTCTTTTAGTGATAAAGTTGTGTTGTGTGTTTTGCTGTGTGAATCATGTTATGATTACTATGTTGTTTTATAATGCAGTTAGTGTTTAGTTAAATAATGTACATCACAAGTTTTGGGGGAGAATAAAAGAAAATAAAAATATATGAAAAAGAAAATAAGTGAGTACTTTGTTTTTGTGATTGAGAATATGTGATTTGTGCTGATCCTGAAAATTGAAAATATGTGACCGATTGACTTGCATATAGAAAATAATAGTATATTTGTGTACTGAGCTTATGCATGAATAGGATATGATGGTGACATTGGTTACAATTATTGATGTGTCGGTAGGCTCTGCATGTAATAAATTAGGCGATATTTGTGTGATTAATTAAATTGCAATCTTTGTGTTTTACCCACATCGAATATCGATTGTTTCATCATTCGAATTCTAGGTGAATCTAGTCATACCAAGAGACCAAGATCTTGATGCGTTCTTAACACAATTCGTTTGCTCTAGTGACTATATCCGTCACATATATGATCTAGAGTTAAACACCTCTTACACAGCTGATGATTCTGTTGAAAATCTCGGATGGAAACTAGGAAGTCAGTCTGTTTGCCCTTGATTCAGTTTCTGAATTCATTGTATATCCACAAAATAGTTGAATATTCGTTACCCTAATCAATCTGATTCTTTGTCTATATACACTCATTCAACTCAATCAGGATTCCATATATCATTCATCTCATTCAAACATATGATTCCGTATCAATCATAAACCAAGCCAATTGATTCTACATTCAAATCCCCTTTGATTACATTTTTCTGTGCTAAGAATACTACTTTCATGATGGTGATTGGATCACGATCTAGTGAAATCTTACATTATGCTTTATTTCATTTCATCTCGATTGTGGGGTACACATTTTATTGATTAATCTTACCTTAATTGTCACACGGTATTTGCTGAAATATGATGCATGAGTTTAAGTGGACAATTATACTGGCAATCAATGTTGAACTGTATAGATCTTGATTTGATATGAAGTGTAATGAGACAGTATGCATTTATGATCCTATGTCAAATTCAGCTCACCAAAAAGATAAAGAAAAGATTCAAATAAAGAAAAGTGTGATAATTCTATAAGTGTTGTTCATATATTGTGAGTATAGTTAGTATTGTAAATATTCTTGATTTTATTTTTCATGTTTTTATGTTTGTTTTAGTTGTTTAGTTTTTTTTTAATTTTGTTCGTGTGTGTCAGAATATGCTACATATTTTGTTTCTTGTGTGGTCATGTGTGGTTTTAAGTTTACAAAACATTTTAGATCAAGTCTTTGAAGGATCGATGTTTTACAAGATGGTCCTGTTTAGTTGAGATTGACGGAAACAATCACAACTATGCAAAGTAATAAGAAACAGTGAAGGAACTGATAAATGCAAATTGTACTGATCTTCAAAGTTTACAAATTACAGGGAAAACTCTAAGGAAGCATGTTTTTACAATGAAGAGAAACAATACATATAAAGGAACTTAGAATCAAGAAAGACACTTGATTCTAAGGATCAGATCAAACACAAATCATTGATCTTGAACTGATAAGAAGCTACACTTACTATTGGTTTACAACATAGAGACAAGTAGCAAAAAGACAACTGCAGCGAAAAGACTTCTACAATGAAAAGACAACAACAAAACAAAGGTCTTCTTAGTAATCATTGCAGGATAGAGTAGAATAGAAGCATTGACTTTTGTCATCTACACCAATAACATTCCTTCTGCTGATAGGTGTGTCAGTGTTGCAGAATAGGGAGTCAGTAGACAAGTCAAAGCTGCTGATGATTTGCCTATCAACAACATCAATGTTTGATGTTGCTGAGAAGCCTATCAGCAGCAACTATGGACTTTAGTAGATAAAACTATCCGCAACATAGTAGTTCATCAGCAGCAGAACTTAACTATCCGCAGCATATACCTGATCGCGGTGTCAAGGTCAATAAAAAACTATATTAAAAACTACTCCTTAGCTACCTTAGATTGCAGACAGGGAAGTAGGGTTGTCGAATCCACAGGGAACCAGTGGAGAATGCTATTTGAACGAAACTGATTCAATTACTACTAAAGTTCTAAACTTTATTACTTAGAAGACTTAGGATTATCAAAAAAACTTAACTTAATTTATGAAAACATAGGGAGAAGAATGACCACTCTCGGTTTCGGATTTAGCAAAACATGCACACACTTTTAGTTTCAAATCAGAATAGAGATTACATAGACATAACCTTGTTTTACTGTTTAACCCAACCACATAATAATCAATTTAATCACAAAATTAGATTATTCCCGATGCAAGAAAACCAAGAAACGATGATAGATGCGATAAATCGAAAAATGCAATTGTTAATAAATCAAACACACAATTGAATTCAAAGAACTTAAGGGGCTCACAAAACTTCAATCCAAACTGATAATCAACTGAAATCATGTACATACATGCATAAACCGTTCACCTGGAGGGATCATAAAAGCGTTTAGCCGCTCATGATTGTAGAAAACATTAAAAATCTAAAGTTTAAACTTACAATCATTCAAAATTAAGAACAATTGGCCAAATAAGCTCTAGAATCTCCTTAGGATCGCTCTGGGACGGCTGGAAGGAAGTTAGTTCGAGAATGGGAGTCCCTATGGGTTTATAATTGGAATTAGGTTTAATTTGCCGTAAAACCCTTTCTTCACGTGTCGCGAACATTTCTGGATGGGTCTTCGCGTGGAGCGAAGACCAAATTAGTCGGGGCCCCTTTCAAGTCCTTCGCGTGTCACGAGAAATCTCTCCCAGGTCTTCGCGTGTCGCGAAAACCTAACTTTTTAGGAATTTGACTTTTTGCTTTGACTTTTATTTCCTTTGACTTCCCGAGCTTTGTACCTTCTTTATTTTCTTCATATACTCTAGCTCTTTTAGCACATTTATCCTGTAACACATCAAACTACAAAACACACGTAAAACCGACTCGATATACAAAACTAAACTACTAAACTATACAAAAACCGACACTTATACTTGGGATATTTGACCCTACATCACATCCCCACACTTAACCTTTTGCGTCCCGAAAAAGAATAATGCAATGGAATCATAATCGGAAAACTTGCTACTTATACTTTCATTATACACAACCCAGATTCTCATAACACGTTAATGGTAAGAATCAGTATTTCGATCCGATTAAACCCAACCACCGACCTATCAAGCCCCCAATTCTGTGATCTAATATATCATACATTACCAAGCAGTCAGTTTATCTATGGGTCTCACACTCAGAAAGCTACGACTCAGACTAGTCCCACCTCAAGGTCATGTTTAGGCACGGGTTAAACCATATAGATTTCCCACCACTATAAACACTAATCTATAAGTTTTCAAAATCAGGTGAATTATGGATCGATGAATGAATGAAATGAGCTTTTAGCAATGAAGTACGTAAGATTCGGTTTAGTGGTGTATCCTCCAAGTCACCATCCCGAAGGGTAACACCTAAACCTAACTTAGATGTCCAGATATTGATTACTTAAATCCCGCCCATGGGCGTTTCAACCAAGCTTGTAACCCGGAGGGTAACACGTAGGCAGAACTCAAATTAATTAATTACACTATGCAAGATGAATTATGGAATGCGGGCGCCAGCAACTTTCGGATTTATTTTCATAAAAAGAAAGCAGTGTGCCAAAGATTTCAAAAACTAATAAATTATTGTTTGTTGAGGTACCTATCACCCCATGTTGACAGTTTCGACCTTACCGACACCCCTAAGATGAGAACCCACAAGATATCCTGAATTAATTATTCCAATTAAACTAGATTCACTATCAGGATATTTAAGCTCTTCAAAGTCGGTTGGGCCTACCAAAACGTTACAAATCAGACATGTTCGATTATCATTATTATTCATTTAAATTCCACACGCAAAGTTCCCAATTGTACTATTATTTTCCGTTTAGTTGCAAAACTCTAATCCAGGGACATTTTTGAATTTTTTTTAAATTTTTATGATTTTTCTGATTTTTATGACTCAAAATACAGGCCTGGACTAAGGTCTCCCTTCCCCACACTTAAACTCTACATTGCCCTCAATGTAGGAAGAGCGACTCAAAAACAAAATAAAAAAACAAAAATTAAAACTTAGCTGGACCGACGATCGTATAGCATTTCATTCGCGATCGTGTCGCACAGATACAAGCGGGTTGCTTTGTACAAAAATAGCAAAATCGGATTATCGTCATCCGGATGGAGATTGAGTACGGGAATTTCAAATCCACACCTGCAAAATAAGCTTAAACAAACCCATAAGCGTCATATCGACTCAATATAATGACCCAATTAAAACTAAAAGACCTGACGGACTCGAACACGACCCAAAATAAAAAAAAAACAAAAAAATTAGGGTTTCAAGGTTCTTCGCATGTCGTGAAATACTGGGAGGAATCCTTCGTGTGCCGCGAAGGACAAAAAATTGTCCTGCCCCTTGGTTTGTTCTTTGCTTGTCGCGAAGATGGGTCACCAACTCTTCGCGTGGCGAGAAGAGACCTCATTCACAGAAAGATTAGAAAATTTTCCAATTTTTGCCTTAGAATTTTTTTCACCTCTTAAACTCAAAATTTTCAACTTCTTCAAAAACTCATTCCAACACTTAGGTTATAAGCACATATACCTGGAATGTCTTTCCTGATGATTTTTAACACCCAAATTGCCACGGACCCCTGCAAAAACATAGAAAAGACGCAAAACCATACCGAAAAACTAAAAAAATTATACAAACTCTACAACGACATCCTACCCCCCACGGGTTTGTGTATAGCCCTCAATTACACTCCTTCCAACCGTAATCTCCCCATATACATCTCCACACTTGGCCTATTGCAAACAATTAACTAAAATAAAGAAATGACAACTAACTCACTTTCGTAGGAATCACGATTGCATTTAGCATATGCAACAAGCCTTTTAAACCCCTCGGTAGCCCGAGTGGACGAGTTGAGTCTCGTGAGGGTTTCTAGAGAACACACCCACAACATTAATTTAACTAGACATGAATTAAAACTAACTAACCTTAGGTTGCCTCCTAAGAGCGCTAAGTTTAACGTCTTCAGCCAGACGCGGTGTACCTCATTATGGTTAAGGATTCTTCAAGATACTCCATGATTCTACAATGAAATTGATGTTTTCTGCTTCTAGATATGGTTTCAACATGTGGCTATTGACTACCTGCCTCAGATGATCGTCGAAGTCTTCAATCTCAATGTCCCCATAGTTACCTACCCGTGTAATCAGGTACGGGCCCATCCACTTGCTTTTTAACTTTCCTGGAAACAACTTAAGCCTAGAGTTGCAGATCCAAACTTTCTGCCCCACTTCAAATGTCATCTTCTTCAACTTAACGTCATGCACTTTCGTCATCCGATCTTTATAAGCAGAAGCACACTCATACGCTGCATCCTGTAACTCTTCCAACTCATTCAATTGTAACTTCCTTTCCATACCCGCAACATCATAGTCAAGGTTAACCTCTTTGACCGCCCATAATACCCTATGTGCAATCTCAACCGGCAAGTGGCAATCCTTGCCATACACCAATCTATACGGTGTATTGCCGTTTGGAGTTTTATAAGCGGTGCGGTAAGCCCACAAGGCATCATCAAGCTTTTCTGACCAATCTTTCCTATCTGACCGCACTATCTTCTACAAAATCTCTTTGATCTGTCGGTTGGAAACTTCGACCTGCCCACTTGTTTGTGGGTGATATGGGGTGGCTATTCTATTATCTATGACATACCGTTTAAGCAATCTCCCGAATTAAAAGTTTTTGAAATGTGAGCCCCCATCACTTATGATTGCACGAGGGATTCCAAATCGAAAAAAATGTTGGTTTACACAAATTTGCACACCACTGCATGATCGTTTGTTTTTGTTGCTATAGCCTCTACCCACTTGGACACGTAATCCACAACCACTAGAATATAGAGATACCCACAAGAGTTCAAAAATGGCCCCATAAAATCTATGCCCCATACATCAAACAAATCCACAACCAAGATTGGCTATAGTGGCATCTCGTTCCTCTTTGAAATACTGCCCATCTTCTGGCAGTTCACACAGTTCTTAGCAAACTCAAAAGCATCCCAAAAGATGGATGGCCAAAATAGGCCTGCTTCAAATACCTTTCCCCGGTCTTTTGCCCACTGAAATGTCCACCATACGCAGATGCATGTACTAGTCCTAATACACATTGAATCTCTGACTTTGGTATACATCTTCTAACCAGTTGATCTGCACCCACTTTAAATAAGTCTGGTTCATCCCAGATGTACTGGCGCGACTGTACAATGAACTGGTGTCGCTTCTTCTTAGACCAATGTTCCAGAATTGCTCCTGTAGCCAAATAGTCAACAATGTTAGCAAACCAATGAGTAGTAGAAACTAATAGTAATTGTTCATCAGGGAATGTTTCATTAATCTCTCCCTCAGAATTTTTTTCATCCTACACAATGCGTGACAAATGATCTGCCACGACATTCTTACTCCCCTTCTTTTCACGGATCTCCAAGTTAAAATCCTCTAATAACAAGATCCAACGGATCAACCGTGGCTTGGCATCCTTCTTTGCCATGAGGTACCTGACTGCACTATGATCAGAATAAACAATAACTTTACTGGCCTATATATTTGATCTAAATTTATCCAATGCATATACTATTGCTAGTAGCTCTTTCTCAGTTGTTGTGTAGTTAAGCTGAGCATCTGAAAGAGTCTTACTTGCATAGTATATCACCACGGGTTTCTTATCCACCCGTTATGCCAACACTGCCCCCACAACATAGTTACTAGCATCACACATAATCTCAAAGGGTAAAGACCAATCCGGTGATTTTAAAATGGGTGCCTCCACCAGGTGTTGCTTAATTAGATTAAAAGATTTTAGACATTCATCATTAAACTCAAAAGGAGCATCCTTCAGCAAATGATTGCATAAGGGTTTTGTTACTGCACTAAAACCTTTGATGAATTGTCTATAAAAACCTGCGTGTCCCAAAAAAGAATGGACCTTTGATGTTGTTTGGTGGAGGTAAAGTAGCAATTACCCGGATTTTCATGTGATTAACTTCAATGCCCTTGCTTGAGATCACGTGCCCCAATACAATCCCCTCTTGAACCATGAAATGGCTCTTTTCCCAACTTAAGACCAAATTGGTCTCGACACACTTTTTCAAAACTTTTGTTAATTGTTCAAGACATGACTCAAAAGATGGACCAAATATAGAAAAGTCATCCATGAAGATTTCCATAGACTCCCCGATCATATCTGAAAAGATACTCATCATGCACCTTTGGAAGGTGGCCGGGGCATTGCATAAACCAAATGGCACTCGCCTAAATGCAGATGTACCATAAGGACAAGTGAACGTGGTTTTCTGTTGATCCTCAGGATGTATAGCTATCTGATTATACCCTAAATATCCAGCTAGAAAATAGTAATACTTCTGACCTGCCAACTTTTCAACAATCTGGTCAATAAAGGGCAAGGGAAAATGATATTTGGCAGTGGCAGCATTCAGTTTTCTTTAGTCAATACAGATGCGCCACCCGGTTGCTGGGCTTGTGGTAACCTTTTCACCATTCTCACCTTTTACTATCTGGATACCTGCTTTCTTCGGAATAGTCTGTGTCGGGTTCACCCATGTACTGTCAGATATGGTATAAACAATTCCTGCATGTAGCCACTTTAGAACCTCTTTCTTCACTACTTCCTGCATGTTGGGATTTAATCGTCTCTGCACATCCCTAGATGGTCTAGCTCCCTCATCCGTTACAATCTTATGCATCACAATCGCCAGACTAATCCCTTTTAGATCTGCAATGGTCCATCCAATTGCTGCCCTATGGGCAACTAAGACCTTCAACAAAGCTTGCTCATGCTCTTTAGTCAAACCTGCAGCAATAATAACAGGTAAGGTGTCATTTTCACCTACAAAAGCATATTTCAAATGTTTAGGTAATTCTTTCAGCTTTAAAGCAGGTGGTGATTCCAAGGACGGTTTCAACTGAGTGTCAATGTGCTGTGGCAGGTTCTCTACTTGATGTGTCCAAGTGGGCACTCTTTCTCTAAGGGCACACACCTCCCCTTGTACCTCTACATCCTTTAACTCCTGCTCATGTTCGGCCTCTGTCCTGTCACAAAAAGCACACGAGTCCATGGTTTGGCCCTCATTTTCATGCGGGTTACACCTATCCACGATGTCTGCCATAAAGCATTCATCGGTGATTGGAGTGTTAAATATGCGGGTAAAAATAATCAATCTCAACTTTCGATTACCAAATGCCATGTCAACCGTTCCTGTCACACAATTGATTACACACTGAGCTGTTCGCAGAAAAGGTCTTCCCAGTATCACATTAGGGTTCCTGTCACTAGACGGAGCTGCATAATCAAGCACTAAGAAATCGACAGGATAGTAAAAATCTTCCACCTTTACTATTACATCGGTTAGTATCCCCCTAGGAAGTTTAAGAGTAAGATCTGCCAGCACCACGGTGGTGTCGGCCTTTTGTAGAGGACCAAAGTCATACTTGTCATACAAACTTCCTGGGAGGATACTAACACTTGCTCCAAGATCTAGGAAAACCTTTTTGATTTTTAGTTCACCAATTTGCACTGAAATTAAAGGTGCTCCTGGATCCTATAGCTTAGGTGGCAATGCACCTGACAAAACGGCATTGACATTGTCTGTTAGGTCAAGCTTTTTGGGCATTTTAAGGTGCCGTTTTTGGATGCATAATTCTTTCAAGTACTTAGCATAAGCAGGTACTTTCCTAATTGCATCTAAAAGAGGGAGATTAATTTTCACTTGTTTGAACATGTCCCATAACTCACCCTGTTGTGGGCCCCTTTAAGTCACACTTTTCTTAGATGGTTCCAATAGAGCAACATGATAAGGGATGGCATTATTCTCCAACCCTACACCTTGACTGACAGATGTGTTCGGTTTAGATTTAATTATTTTTGAAAAAGTTACTTTTTTTAGCTTGTTTAATAAATACTGCTTCCGAATCGCTGTCACTCTCACCATATTCTCCTAGGTCAACTACCACTCCCTCAACATCCGGTGACGCCGAGGTGACTTTGTTATAAACCTTACCACTTCTGAGAGTACTTACCTGGGAGACATTAGCATTCCTTGAGTCGGAAGAGCTGGCTCCTTGATGTTACGGATTTAGTTTTGTGTCACTCGGGAGTTGTCCCGGTGGTCTCCCTGCCACTTCAGCTATCTTTTTGGCCAGCTGACCCAGTTGCCTTTCAAATGATTCATTGGTCTTTACCTGGATCTCTCTATCCTGCTTAATTCTTTTCAATGATTGTAGTATGGCTATGAGCTGAGGGTCACCTCCATTTGCAGGTTTGTTTTACTGGTTTCGCTGTTGCAGATACTGCTAGGGTTGATTTTGTTGGTAGTTTCTTTGTTAATAACCCCCTTGTTGGTACCTCTGATTACCTTGACTTCTTTGGTACCTGCCTTGATTATAGCTTTGTTGGCGATTCTGGTACTGCTGCTGACTCCCACCCTACACATCAGAACCCTAAAAGTTAGGATTTAATTGATTAGATGCATTACCATACCTGAGATTTGGATGGTTTCAGAGTCCCGGATTGTAGTGGGTTGCATTCATGTCCTGCTTCTATCTCCTCCAACCTGATTCACATATTCCGCCTTGCCCTGCTCCCTTGGACAGCTTGCCAATGTATGGCCCAGATCACTACATCCTTCACATACCGGGTATCCTTCTGACACATTAGACACCTCTTTACCTCCAGACCTGCCAAGTCGTGCCATTTGTAGTTCAATGGCATCTAGACGCTTTTGTGTCTCATAATCCACTGCCTTGGCAGATGCCCCATTCTTAGCTCTCCTACTGGCATGTGCCTGCCTCTTTGATGTTACCGCCATCCTTTCTAGTATGTCCCAATCATCATCCACATGATTTGAAAAGAATGACCCGTTACTAGTTGAATTAATATCCCGAACATCCTCAGGTAACAACCCATCATAAAAGGCTTGGATGAGATCCCACTTATCTATTCCTTGATGTGGGAAATTCCTTAGCAACTCTTTAAACCACTTAAATGCCTCATAAAAAGGCTCCCCTGATTGTTGCTTAAAGTCTCGGATTGCAGCTCGGGCCTCATTAGTTTTGTGAGGTGGAAAGTATTCATCCAGGAATTGTTGTTGCAGCTCTGCCCAGGTGGCAATACTTATATATGGCAAAGTCAAGAACCAATGCTTCGCCTTGTCCTTAAGTGAAAACTAGAAGAGTACCAGTTTCACCTCATCAGTTGTGAACCCTTGACCACCAATGGTTCCACAAGTAGCCTCATATTCTGAAAGATGAGTGTAAGGCTCTTCAGTATCTCTCTCAAAGAAGTGTGGGAGAATCCCTAGGCATCCGGGTCGGATCTCGAATGCGTTCCCCCTACGAACCGGTGGTAAAACGGGGGAAGCATTTAAAGCTAAAGCGGGGCGGAAGTGACTATCCACCCCTTGACCATGCCGACTGGGTACCTGTTCCTAGGCTCTTCCTCTCAATAGTTGGGTCTGTTCACTTACAGCTGCCTATACTTGTTGTCCCTGTTAAAATTTTCCACATTACCTTACCGGTTATTCACTTGATAATGCCCATATTCTGCCCTTAGTGGTGGTTGAACCCAACCGTCAATGCCATCATGTTTGTTGATGCACTTTCTTGTGACAACACTCTGGATAGAGTCTTAGTTTGTATTTCTAATGTCTGTAAATTGTCTTTGTATGTAAGAGTAGTTATGTAATAGTTTATCGAGTTGTATTTACTTTTACATAGTGTATGTTGCATTTCTTCTAAGTGTTTTACGCACTTACATGTGCGCATGAGAAAGCTCATGCGTACTTAGCAAGTACGCAGGAAGACCCATGCGTACTTGCTAAGTACGCAAGAGCATTTGGTCCTGCGCACTTGCTAAGTGCGCAGGCATCAGGTCTGTATAAATAGGTTTGGTTCACAGAGTATAAGTACGCAGAACTCATATCTTAGATGAACTCAGTTTGTTAAGTACGCAATTTGTGATCTCTCTGTAACCGTCGAGTGTTTATAATAGAAAGAGCTTTTATTGTGACTCTCGTGTTGGTTTACTTTGTTTTAGTTAGACTCTCCGCCTAGTCACGGGTATTCCGCACCCGGTCCGACTAGTAGACCACTTGCATGCAACGATCCGACACACACGAAGGGACCTACAAGTGGTATCAGAGCATTGCTCTTGAATTCGAGTGTTGTAAGTGAGTTTGGAGACGTTTTTACTGAGTTTTACAAGCAAAAAGAAGTATTTTTATTGATTTTTGTGATAAAAAAGGGGTAGCTCTTGAGCACTTTTTTAGAAGCAAAAATCTCTCAAAAAAACCAACTTTTGTTGTGTATTTGAGTTATTTGAGCATCAAAGGTTGGTTAGAAACAAGTTTCTGACCCTTTGGCTCAGTTGCATTAATCATCAGACCAATTTTTACCATCTCCGGCGATTTCAGGTCACCGAAAAAGGTTGGTGAGAGTTGCTGAAAAGGTATCCTGCGTACTTACCATTTTGGCAAAAAGTACAGTTTCTGCGTACTTACTAAATACGCAAGAGTTATCTCCTGCGTACTTACAAGTTCACAAGACTGAACTTGTGCGAACTTAACTTATATCCTGCGTACTTAATCATTTCCTCCTGCGTACTTACAAGTACGCAAGAGCAAGTCTTAAATACGCAAGACTATTTCTCAAGTGCGCAAGACCAATCCCAAGTGCGCAACTGTGTCTGATTTTTCTGAATTTTGACTAAGTGTTCACTATGTCGAACCTTCAGAATCTTGGAAACATGTTAAACTATGATAATGAGATCGGTACACCTCAGAAACCACCTAAGTTGCTAAACGTAAACGATTATTCCAATTGGAAGGCACGTTTCGAGCACTACATTTCGTATACCGACTCATCACTATGGATACCAATCCTTGAGGGATATAAGCATCCCACACACATCTATCTTGATGATGAATTGCCCAAGCCTATCTCTAAGCTTTCTGACGAAGAAAAGAAAGCTTATGATCGAGAAAAGAAGGCACTTGGTTCGAACACTATGGCGTTAACTAAGGAATTGTTCCACAGTTTCCGATGGTATGACAATTCTAAGGATCTCTGGAAAGCCTTACAGAAGAGATTCGAAGGAAATAGTGACATCAAGAAGAGTAAGCGGGATCTTCTCAAGAAGCAGTATGAGTGCTTCAGATTCTTTGAGAACGAATCTTTAGATGACCTCATCTCTAGGTTCTATCATTTACAGACTGAGTTGAATGCTTTTGACCTCAAGTATCCAGATGAAAAGATGGTGGAAAAGTTTTTGGATGCCTTACCACCCAAATTTGAGATGTACACAACCCTGATGAGGGAAAATCCTAAATTCTATGAGTTGACAGTAGAGGAAGCAATAGGAAAGATTCAAGCTCATGAAATGAACTTGAAAAGAAAGGAGAGCTCTGGAAGAACCCAGATACAAGACCCTTCTATGTATCATGGGACGACTTTTACATCCAAGTCATCTGGCTCTGGAATTGCCCTCTTCACTAGAAATCCTACTGAAGAAGACCACTCAACTGGGTGTGGTGGTCATGCTTGCTATGCTTCAGGATCAGGGTTGGGGTCTCATCATCAAAATACCTCAAGAAATCCTCCTGCTACGTCTTCAGCTAACAACTCAGCTATAGCCAGAATAGCTGAAGATCATGTAGCATTATTCTCATCTTGTATGCTTGCATATGAAAACTTCATCGGTGGCTAGCTTACTGATCCAGAGACGATTGAAGAAGATTTTAATCAAGTGGATCCTGATGACATGGAGGACATGGATATTCTATGGAATATGGCCATGCTTTTGAGGAGAGCCAAGCGTTTCCTGAACAGAACAGGAAGAAAGTTTATTGGTGGGCATCCTACTGCCAAGGTCGGGTTTGACAAATCTAAGGCCAAATGCTACAAGTGTTTGAACTATGGACACTTTGCTCGTGAGTGTCAGAAAGACAGAGCACCTGCCTCTGGTTTTACCTGACCCAGCCAAGGAAACAACCATGGCCTAAACAATCCAAACCACCATAATCAAAGCCAAAGTGGAACGTCCATTGCACTGGTAGCACAACATGACGACAGCTTTGATTGGGGCGTTCATCTTGAGGATGCCATCATCGCACAAACACAGGTTGGTCTCATGGCTGAGATCATGGAAATGATGGAAGCAGAGAGAAAGGAAGCTTCTATGGCTGACCCGAAAGAGTCTACTACTGCTGCTAGAGAGGAAGAGGAGGAAGCTGAAGGAAAGGAAGCTTCTGTAGCTGAGAAAGAGGAATCGACTGCTATTGCTCTCATGGAAATTGGAGAAGCAACAAGTTCATCTCATGAGGTAGACTCTAATCCCTTTTCTGTTGTTTCATGTTCTAAGTGTCTAGGGCTAAAACTTGAAAACTCTACGCTCCAAGACAAAATCGAACCGCTAAGTATGGCAGCTCTAAACTATAAAGAAAACGAAAAACGTTTTAAAGAATCTATTGAAACATTGAAAAAGGAAAAACGTGAGTATTCTTTAAAAATGAGCGATCAACAGCTTCACTTGGATATTGCTTATAAGGGGTTAGAAAAACGGAACAATGAAATCAACAAACTGCAAAATGAGATCCTGTAGTTAAAATGCACAAATGAGAAGTTGAAAAACTCTCGCTTTGTGGTGGAACACTACGAATCTGTAGTGAGGAAAATGAATGGTCTAGGTCTTGGTACCAATGCCATTCCTCCACCAATCAGTGGGAAGTTTATCAATGGCTTATTAGACATTGATCTCACTTGTCTAGACGAGTCCTCTGATAAGGATGATTCCCCTAAAAAGGATGAATCCTTAAGTAAGGCTAACTCCACATCTAGTGAGGAGTTTGTTACTGCTTCTGAAGACGGGTCGGTTAACTCTTGCCCTGAAGGAGTAGTATCTGAGGAGTTGTTGACTGAACAGAAAGTCAAGAAAAACATTATCACTAATGGTGATAATTACATTTTAACTGAACCTGATGTCATTGAATCAAATGATAAACTTAAGGTAATGCTTTATGGGGGGTATAAAAACCTTAACCAAGTAAAGAAAGAGGCTTTTTCAGCTCACTTTGGGCTTGGTTACAAAGAAAATTTGGAAAAATACTATACTCCCAAAAATCAAATTGTTGAGGTTCAGACTGCTGTTCAGAAACCAACTCCTCCTGCTCATAATGCTGAGTTATCTAAGGCTGGATCTAATGAGCCTTACAAGAGAACTTATATAGACAAGAGGAACTGTTTTCACTGTGGCTTGGTTGGTCACATTTTTGTGAACTGTCCTTCTAAGAACCAAGGGAAACAGCCTGTTGTTTCACAACCAGCTGTTATCCCCAGGTCACCACCAGTGAAACTATCTCCCAAACATCCAAAGCAGAATGTGGTGAAACCACCAGTCCAACTGATGGCAAAGCCAAAGATCAAATCTGAGGCCAAACCATCTGTGGCAAGAAAGGTAAAGCAACCTGCTGTACCTCGTGTGTCTACATCTGGTAGTACACGTACTGGTGAGAAATCTATGGCTAGACTCTCTAAGCCACAGAGAAGAAGAAGGAATAAGAGGTTGAGAAAGCTGGAACAGCTGACTAAAGCTCAATCAGGTGAAGCTTCCATAAGTTCACCTGCTGTGGTTGAGCCAAAGTCTCATGTTCTGGTTAAGAATCAAAAGAGATCCTGGAACAAGAAAGTAAAAGGTTCTCAATCTCTTGTTCCCAATTCCTCCAAAGATTCACCAATTTTGAACAGTCATCATGACTGTGAGTTGAAAGAAGTAGTTTATTTTGAGAAAGACGGACCACCCAAGACCACAATGGCTTGGGTCTCCAAATCTAACTAATTCTTTTGTTACTCATGCAGGGACGTCCGAAGGGTACTATCTCTAACCGCTGGTATGTAGATAGTGGATGTTCCAGGCACATGACAGGAAACATGGCCCTGGTTCAAGACGTTAAACCATTCAGAGGCGGCTATGTGGCCTTTGCCGGAGAAAAAGGCGGCAGCATCACGTGTCAAGGCGTGGTTTCAAACGGTTGTGTCAGCTTTGACAATGTCAACTTCTGCGAGCAGCTGAAGCATAACCTGTTGAGTGTCTCCCAAATGTGTGATAAGGAGTACTTGGTGATGTTTGACAAGTCAGAATGCCTGATTCTCAAACCCGGTTTTGAGGTTCCCGAAGACTGGATTCTGATGAGAGCACCAAGAACGAATGACACTTATTAGATCGATATGAGCGTGGAAACAACCACCTCATCAGTTGCTACTTGTTTGCTTACAAAAGCGACAGAGCTTGACTCTATCTTGTGGCATAGGAAACTCGGACATATTTCTTATCGTAAAATGAATCATCTTGTCCGAAACGGTTTGGTAATCTGGGTTCCTAAGCTGAGGTTTACCGTTGCAGATGACTGTATGCCTTGTAAAAAGGGCAAACAGCAATGGAAGTCTCACATGCCTAAGCTCCAAAACTCTATTGATACCCCTTTGGAGCTATTACACATGGATTTGTTTAGCCCCACAAGTATCAGGAGTATTGGAGGTAAGTCGTTCTGTCTAGTTGTAACTGTTGATTTCTCACGTTTTTTTTGGGTGCATTTTTTAGGTACTAAAGACGAGACTGCTAATATTCTTCAATACTTGATCCTGAGCTTGGAATCTCTTTGCAAGCTGAAAGTTAGAAGGATAAGGAGCGACAACGGAACTGAGTTCAAGAATAATTTGATGGAGCTTTTCTGTCTCAAGAAAGGGATCCGTCACGAATTCAGCCCGCCGTACACGCCTCAGCAGAATGGAGTTGCTAAACGGAAGAACAGAACACTGATTGAGACTGCAAGGACTATGCTGTCGGATGCAAAGCTTCCTGTCACTTTCTGGGCAGAAGCAGTTAATACAGCGTGTCATGTCTTAAACAGAGTCCCGGTAGTGAAGAGGCACAACAAGACTTGTTACGAGTTGATCACCAATCGACTTCCCAATCTTGATTACCTAGTTCCTTTCAGTAGTCCTTGTTCCTTGTTGCTACAGTACAAAGACCGCCAGTCTAAGTTTCATGCAAAAGCGGTGGAAGGCATCTTCTTAGGATACGTTGCCAACTCGCCTTGCAAGAGAGTGTACAACATAGGAACTCGTACTGTCGAGGAATGGTTTGAAGTGGATTATAGTAAACACAACATTCCACCCGAACCAACAAGTCCAGCTTGGGGTTTTGATTATGATGTGCTATTCAAGTCATTCAATCTTCTTGATATATCTGCAGATGACGCTGCAAATGTTTATGATTTATTGGGTGGCGGCGATGACTCCAGCTTCTCTACTCGTGCTACTGTACCGATTGTAACTCCTGATTCCAATGCTGCATCTACATCTGGAACTCATGACAGTGATAACAGTGAAGATTTTCTTATCATTGGAGATGACGCTCCAGCTAATCCTAACACAACTGTAGGAAATGAAGCTCTAGCTGATCCAATTAACATTGAATCTTCTTCCTCTGGAACACAGGAAATGGGGGAGTTAAGCACGAATCTTGATCCAGAAATTCAGGAACCGATTGTACCGGAGACGAGAGTGCATAGGAATCATCCAATCGACAATATTATTGGTGATCCTTATGCCGGCGTTCAGACTCGTCATCGAACCATCACTGAGAACACCAGTCTTTACACAGAGATACTTGACACTGGTGTCATGGAAACATGTCTGCATGCTGCATTCGTGTCCCAGTTAGAGCCGAAGAATGTGAAGGAGGCTCTCACTGACAACTGCTGGATTGAGGCGATGCAAGATGAATTGTCTCAATTCCAAAAGTTGCACGTGTGGGATTTGGTCGACTTGCCAAAAGGCTTTCAGCCAATTGGAACCAGATGGGTGTTCAAATGCAAGACGGATGATCGTCATGTCGTTGTGAAGAACAAAGCAAGATTGGTTGTTCAGGGTTTTTATCAGCAAGAGGGCTTGGATTACACAGAAGTATATTCCCCAGTTGCTAGAATTGAAGCCATTCGACTGTTCTTGGCTTATGCCACATATGTCGGCTTCAAGGTCTATCAACTTGATGTGAAGAGTGCTTTCCTATATGGTAAAGTTCATGAAGAAGTCTATGTCACTCAGCCTCCCGGTTTTGAAGATCCGCATAACATCAATAAAGTGTATAAGCTCGACAAAGCACTTTATGGTCTTCATCAAGCACCTCGGGCATGGTATGAGACATTATCTTAGCATTTAATGTGTAATGGTTTTGACCGTGGACAGATTGACTCGACTCTCTTCATTAGGAAAGCAGGAGGTGACATTCTTCTTGTACGAGTATATGTCGACGACATCATTTTTGGGTCTACCAATGAAGGGATGTGTAGGGAATTCGAGCAGGTGATGAAGTCCAAATTTGAAATGAGTAATATGGGTGAATTGTCGTTCTTCCTGGGTCTGCAAGTCAGTCAAAGAGAGGATGGCATTTATCTACATCAAACTAAGTATGTGTAGGACATCTTATCAAAATACAAGATGAATGATAGCAGTACTTATGTCACACCTATCCCAGTCAATCATGGTCTGCATCCTGACAAAGATGGAAAGGATGTAGACAGCAGATTGTACCGTGGGATGATCGAATCACTTATGTATCTAACAGCTTCAAGACCCGATATAATGTTTGCTGTATGTTTGTGCTCAAGGTTTCAGTCTCAACCGAAGGAGTCACATATGATAGCCGTGAAGAGAATTTTCAGATACCTGAAAGGGAAACCCCGATTAGGTCTTTGGTACTCTAAACAGCAGTCATTCGACTTCAAAGCCTACACTGATTCAGATTATGGTGGTTGTAACCTTGACAGAAAGTCAACTTCTGGTGGATGTCAATTCTTAGGAGACAGACTGGTCTCCTGGCAGTGTAAGAAGCAGTCAACTGTTTCTGTCTCAACTTGTGAGCAGAATACATTGCTGTAGCGAGTGGTTGTTCTCAGATACTCTGGATTCAGCAGCAGTTGAGAGACTACGGCTTAAACTTCACTGGAACTCCTCTATTCATTGACAACAATGCCACCATGTCCATCACAAATAACCCGGTGAAACATTCCAAAACTAAACATATAGAGATTCGCCATCATTTCATCCGTGACTGTGCTGAAAAGCATTTAATTGAACTTGTAAAAGTTCACACGGATGACAATCTTGCTGACCTTTTCACAAAGGCATTTGATCGATCCCGTTTTGAGCATCTTGTCAACTTGATAGGAATGTTCAATCCTGAGTGAAAACTAAGTTATCCTGAGTGAAAACTAATTTTTCTTAACTCAATTCAATTCATGAAAGTTAAATTTTTAATTCTTTTAAATTTTCTGTATAGTTAATTTAGTTTTTAAAATATTTTACAAAAACCAAAAACAAAATAGAAAATGTAGAAAATTTCAAAGTTAACTTGAGAATAGAGGAAATGATAATACATCAGAAATGATCTAAACGTCATAGACTGCTCATATGGGAAATGATTGCGTCATGTTTACTTAATTGTTTAAATTATTATGTTTTTAATCTTTTTATTTACAAGTAATTTGAATTGTCAGCAGGCTGTATGCGTCTTTAAATCACTAGTAGTGTGGAAACTAAATCTAAATTACAACCGTGTTTTGAACCCATGTTTGCAAGTATGTGTGCGTAAAAGAATAGAAAAGATCATTAACAGATAAAGGATGTTAGATTTTGGCAATAATTTTCTTTTGAGATTAGTTTCGGGTTATGTCGTTAGCACAATTAAGGCGGTTCATCTCACTGCCCATACTCACAAGTATGCAAGGAGAGATTGAATCAAGACATGTCTCTACATTAACCATTGAGCATGTATTCACCCTTGAATCACTCCTGATTCATTGAAATCAAATCCAGATAAAAGTTGGATTCCCTTACCTTGAAAACTCAAACACCATATATATTATCTTAAATCATCATTCCGATATTCACTGAAGAAAATCAAATAAACCAAGACAAATGAATCACTCGATTCTGAATCTTATGATTCCTGATAATCCTTATGGATTCTGCTTGATTTTTCCTGTGCTAATAGATGTAGCTTCATTCTGAAAATCTAGAAAATCATTGGGAAAATCTAAGATGCCTTGAGATAGTGCAAGTTAAAATAGCATTTCAGTGGGGTACACGTTGTATATCTTATAATTAATACCTTAATACACAAGAACTTGATACAAAGATGCGTATAGTTTCAAATCTTATAATATTATCAACTTGAATTACTTGTTTATGTGCTTATTACTTATGAATAAAGAGTAATCCATGACATGATCCCATATTCTTTGATGTTTATTTTGTATAGTTTTTGCTAAAAGATAACCTGATATGATCCTCTGCTCGTGTCTTTGATCAAAAATAGTTGGTGTGAATACTTGTATATATCTATCTAGAAAAGAACAAAAAGATTTTAAGTTTATGCATTGTTCAAGTTTAATCAGAAAAAGCCAAAAATATTTTATGTTTAACCTTCATGAATTGTATTTGAAACCTCGTGATTGAATACTTTTATCTTGTTCGTTATTTGATCTAAAAATGTTCATAAATCTGAGTTTCAAATTTGTGCACTTAAGGCTTGTGCGTACTTGTCAAGTTCACACGAAGTAAACCTTGCGCACTTAGCAAGTACGCAAGAGTTAGTCTTGCGCACTTGTAACTGCGTAAGAGTTAAGTCCTGAGTACTTGTAAGTACGCAAGAGTTAACTCGTGCGCACTTAACAAGTACGCACGACCGTTAAGTGAGGGGTATAAAAGTGACACTTAGAAAAACTTTTCAGTTTCAAGCGTTCAAATCGATCTTTTTCCCTCTGCAAATTTAACTCAAAATCAAGTGTGTCTAAACCATCTTTTCATCCCATCTATAGTTTCATCATCTCATTTCATCTCATTGGTGAGAATCTAGGCGATTTCCATCCATAGAATCGTGACATTGGACCGATTCGTGACTTAGAAATTTTTAGGTTAAATCCGAAATATTTTGGGTAAAATTGGGGTTGTTTGGGTAACTTATTGACATTTCTATGCTAATAGGATTCTTAATCGACTCCATATTCATCCATTTCGTCCTCGATTCTAGCCGTCGGTGGAATCTTAATCGATAGTGGGATTGGGCGACGTTTTTAAGTCGAAATTGGTCTTGGTTTGGTAGTTACTGGTGTTAATAATGGTCCCATAAGTTCGAATCCTCGATTCCGACCTAGTGGCGACCTACTTGACCCGATCTTTGAGCAATCTGTCATCTTGTTAAAATTCTAAAATTTTTGCCAAGTGTTGTTCTTGCGCACTTAGCAAGTACGCAAGAAGCAATTCCTGCGTACTTGTTAAGTACGCAAGAGGAAAAGCCTGCGCACTTGCTAAGTGCGCAGGACCAACACTTAGAAAAATTTTCAAGTCTGAAATTTTTGTTCATAGTGTAACTACTATACCGTGTCATGTTTGTTCATCTTCAATAATATATGTTGTTCTGATTATGTTTTCTGTGTGTTTCTGCAGACTATGGCTCGGGCATTCACTGATGAATTCAACTTGTTAGCGAACACTCAACTTGAGTGGAAAGGGGCAGCTTTGCAGTATCAGCAGATCATTGATTTTTTGAACCGATCAAGAATAAGTTATGCAATCTCAGCTGACAGTGTCAAGACCTTACTTAGAGCAATTCTGGGAGACGGCAGAGCATGACTGCACGGTATCCCCTAATGTCATAAGGGCTACCGTTGATGGTCGGGCTATTGCTTTCTCTGAGGATACAATAAGAAGGGTCCTGCAGTTCGGAGACCTCGCTACCGACCCTGCATCCTATCCAGATTACTATGTGGATGGATGTTGGAGGCATAGAATGGGATATGTCGGAGCGAGGGACTATGCTTCTTACAAGAAGATGTGGGTTTTGGATCAATGGCAGTATTTTGCCCACATCATGATCGTGTGCATCTCGTCATGAAAAGTGGGGCAAGATGCCATGGGTCATGACCTTGCAGCAGCGATGGTGGGCTTGTCTCTTAATAGGGGCTACAACTTCTCTCGCTACATCTTCAAAGCAATCAATGATCAGATCAATACAGCAGAGAAGTTTCGGTTCCTATTGTACCCGAGGTTTGTGCAACTTTTGATTGATGATGCATTGCCAAACCTACGTGCTATCGGGGAGAGACTGCAAGTAAAACGGGTGGACAAGAGAGTATTTGCTAAGTTTCTAAAGCCAGGCAGTGTAGAACCTACCCCTGTGCATACTGAACTCTTTGGCCACCTACTTAATGAAGCATATGTCGCGCCAGAAGATTGGAATTGGTATAGTCCCAATTCGGCACCAGTGATGAGTGATGATTCTGATGAACAACAAGAAGAAGAGAATGAAAGTGATGGAGGTGATGGCGAAGGTGGTGATGGTGGTGCTGAGGAATCCGATTCAGAAGCAACAGAATCAGATTCTTCTGATTCCGATGACGCACCATCCCAGGCACACCCGAGGAAATCGGCACAGGTAACCCTGCCTGCGTCGTCTTCTAAAAGAAAGCGACAAAGCTCGAGCAGCGAATATGAGCCGACTTCTGACTCTGACGCTGCTCTACAAAGACAAAGGCAAGAGAGTGCCAACAAGAAAAGGGGCGATAGGCAAGAGGTTGCTATCCCCAGGGTTGTAGAGATCCCGACTGTGCAGCAGGTACAAGCTGCAGCAGCCAGTCCAGAGTCAGATTCTACCCCACCAGAACAGGAACTGTACAGAAGGAGGAGAAGGCCACTAGTACAAGGTAATGTGGCAGTCACGGCGGTCATAGAGGAGATTCCTGTGACGGTGACCCTCCCTACTCCAATCGTCCAGGTGACGGTGACTACTCCACTTCTCATGGAGTCAGTCACCATCACCCCAACCATAACACCCACTCCCATCATTACATCCCCACACCCACCTCACACCACTGAGCCGTCAGGTCAACCCTTCAATTATGGTGATTTCTCACAAGGGTTTGACTTTGACACAATCTTCTCCTCCCCCATCCATAATGCTGAAGCTTCATCATCTAGGCATTCTGATCCGTATGATGCAAGGATCAATGTCTTAGAGACCCAAGTTGCTGAACTGTTGAAGACCATTCAAAAGTCAAAGGAGGAGTCTGATGCTCAACAAGCACAGATTAATTCCCTGGCCGATGAAGTTAGGATTCTCCACAGCCAGAGAACAGGGACAAATGAGCAATTGAAGAATGTTATGGCACAGAACGAGCTGCTGATGAAAACCAATGAAATGATTCTAGGCCACAGAACTTCACTTGAGCTAAGGATGGATTTACAGAGAAATGAGCACGAAGCGATGGTCAAATTAATTGAAGAACTGACCAAGAAGCTTGATGCTCAGGGGGAGAAAGGGAAAGAGAAAGAGAAAGAGAAGGAGAAAGAAAAAGAAAATAAATCCACTGGTGCTGAGCCTTGTCTTCCAGTCGACTTGACTAAGGATGATGATAAAGACAAGGATCCTGAAGCCGATCCTAGTGGAGGTGAGCACCAAGCTTTGGCGATATTGCCCATCTCTTCTATTCCAATGGCTGGGGGGAGTCTACTCAGCAAGAGGGTGGGGATACATCTGGTGGTGGTGGTGATAAAGGGAAGTCAGTGGCTGAAGTACTTAAGGACTTATCTGATGATGAGATCCTATATCTAGAGCCTGACTACTCTAAAGAAGCACAGATCGATGCTCTCTTCAATCTAGAAGAAGGAGAGATCGACTCTGGTGATGACTGGAATGATGAAGATGAGGATGTGGTAATAGAGATTCCCAAGGGCGACGGGGAAGGAGAGTACGTGTTAGAGGATGGTGAGATCTTTGAAGTACCATCGCTCGAATCTCCGCCTAGTCACGGGTATTCCGCACCCGGTTCGACTAGTAGACCACTTGCATGCAACGATCCGACACACACGAAGGGACCTACAATGTCTTTGGTTTCGGGGAGGGAATTCCTCCTGGTGGTTTAGGTCATACCACTCCTCTTCCTTGCTCTAGTTCTCACGTTGAGAACCATGCTCTGGGTGATGGTTGCGTCCTGGTGACACAGGCCCGTCACCCTCATACTCTAACTGGCTTGGAAAGTTGTTATTAGGGTGGTATTGGTGATCATGGAAAAAGGGTTGTTGGTTTTGTGGAAGTGGTTGATTTGGTAGAGGTTATGGTGCTGGTGGTTGTTGGTTTGGAAAAAGGAGATCGACTGTCAAGGTGGGTTTTGATTCCCACATTGATTAGGATCTTGGTTTACCGGTTGGTTCTGTGACATTCTCACATATGGATTGTCAAGCTTTTCAAGAATGGTTTGGACTGTTCCTTGGAGCTTTCTGTTAGCTCTTGCTGCTCTCCGTATCTCTGGATAAAAAATTAATGGTGAAGTTCTTCTTGAGCGCCTAGTATGCACAAAACTGTCCCTACACACGTAAGCACAAAATTAGTATCACTTAATAAAATAGATCAAAAAGAGCACTTTGCGCACAAGTTCCCCGAAAACGGCGCCATTTTGATCGCGGTGTCAAGGTCAATCAAAAACTTCATTAAAAACTACTCCTTAGCTACCTTAGACTGCAGACAGGGAAGTAGGGTTGTCGAATCCACAGGAACCAGTGGAGAAAGCTATTTGAATGAAACTGATTCAATTACTACTAAAGTTCTAAACTTTATTACTTAGAAAACTTAGGATTTTCAAAAACACTTAACTTAATTTATTAAAATAGAGGGAGAAGAATGACCACTCCGGGTTTCGGATTTAGCAAAACACGCACACACTTTCAGTTTCAAATCAGATTAGAGATTACATAGACATAACCTTGTTTAACTATTTAACCCAACCACACAATAATCAATTCAATCACAAAATCAGATTATTCCCAATGCAAGAAAACCAAGAAACGATGATAGATGCGATAAATCGAAAACATGCAATTGTTAATAAATCAAACACACAATTGAATTCAAAGAACTTAAGGGGTTCACAAAACTTCAATCTAAACTGATAATCAACTGAAATCATGTACATACATGCATAAACCGTTCACCCGGAGGGATCATAAAAACGTTTAGCCGCTCATGATTGTTGAAAACATTAAAAATCTGAACTTTAAACTTACAATCTTTCAAAACTAAGAACAATTGGCCAAACAAGCTCTGGAATCGCCTTAGGATCGCTCTGGGATGGCTGGAAGGAAGTTAATTCGAGAATGGGAGTCCCTATGTGTTTATAATTGGAATTAGGTTTAATTTGCCGTAAAACCCTTTCTTCGCGTGTCGCGAACATTTCTGGATGGGTCTTCACGTGGCGCGAAGACCAACTTAGTCGGGGCCCCTTTCAAGCCCTTCGCTTGTCGCGAGAAATCTCTCCCAGGTCTTCGCATGTTGCAAAAACCCAACTTTTCAGGAATTTGACCTTTTGATTTGACTTTTATTTCCTTTGACTTCCCGAGTTTTGTACCTTCTTTATTTTCTTCATATACTCCAGCTCTTTTAGCACATTTATCCTGTAACACATTTATCCTGTAACACATTAATCTAAAAAACACAACCGACTCGATATACAAAACTAAACTATACAAAAATCGACACTTATACTCCGGATATTTGACCCTAAATCAATACCTTATCCACAACAACTACATCATTTATCAAAATCTTTGAGTCCATAGCAGATATACTTTGAGAATTTTGTAGCCATCAGTCTTTATCTCTACAAACTCCCCCTAGAATGTTTGTTGATGCACTTTCTTGTGACAACACTCTGGATAGAGTCTTAGTTTGTATTTCTAATGTCTGTAAATTGTCTTTGTATGTAAGTGTAGTTATGTAATAGTTTATCGAGTTGTATTTACTTTTACATAGTGTATGTTGCATTTCTTCTAAGTGTTTTGCGCACTTACATGTGCGCATGAGAAAGCTCATGCGTACTTAGCAAGTACGCAGGAAGACCCATGCGTACTTGCTAAGTACGCAAGAGCATTTGGTCCTGCGCACTTGCTAAGTGCGCAGGCATCAGGTCTGTATAAATAGGTTTGGTTCACAGAGTATAAGTACGCAGAACTCATATCTTAGATGAACTCAGTTTGTTAAGTACGCAATTTGTGATCTCTCTATAACCGTCGAGGGTTTATAATAGAAAGAGCTTTTATTGTGACTCTCGTGTTGGTTTACTTTGTTTTAGTTAGACTCTCCGTCTAGTCACGGGTATTCCGCACCCGGTCCGACTAGTAGACCACTTGCATGCAACGATCCGACACACACGAAGGGACCTACAAGTTGTATCAGAGCATTGCTCTTGAATTCGAGTGTTGTAAGTGAGTTTGGAGACGTTTTTACTGAGTTTTACAAGCAAAAAGAAGTATTTTTGTTGATTTTTGTGATAAAAAAGGGGTAGCTCTTGAGCACTTTTTTAGAAGCAAAAATCTCTCAAAAAAACCAACTTTTGTTGTGTATTTGAGTTATTTGAGCATCAAAGGTTGGTTAGAAACAAGTTTCTGACCCTTTGGCTCAGTTGCATTAATCATCAGACCAATTTTTACCATCTCCGGTGATTTCAGGTCACCAAAAAAGGTTGGTGAGAGTTGCTGAAAAGGTATCCTGCGTACTTACCATTTTGGCAAAAAGTACAGTTTCTGCGTACTTACTAAATACGCAAGAGTTATCTCCTGCGTACTTACAAGTTCACAAGACTGAACTTGTGCGAACTTAACTTATATCCTGCGTACTTAATCATTTCCTCCTGCGTACTTACAAGTACGCAAGAGCAAGTCTTAAATACGCAAGACTATTTCTCAAGTGCGCAAGACCAATCCCAAGTGCGCAACTGTGTCTGATTTTTCTGAATTTTGACTAAGTGTTCACTATGTCGAACCTTCAGAATCTTGGAAACATGTTAAACTATGATAATGAGATCGGTACACCTCAGAAACCACCTAAGTTGCTAAACGTAAACGATTATTCCAATTGGAAGGCACGTTTCGAGCACTACATTTCGTATACCGACTCATCACTATGGATACCAATCCTTGAGGGATATAAGCATCCCACACACATCTATCTTGATGATGAATTGCCCAAGCCTATCTCTAAGCTTTCTGACGAAGAAAAGAAAGCTTATGATCGAGAAAAGAAGGCACTTGGTTCGAACACTATGGCGTTAACTCAGGAATTGTTCCACAGTTTCCGATGGTATGACAATTCTAAGGATCTCTGGAAAGCCTTACAGAAGAGATTCGAAGGAAATAGTGACATCAAGAAGAGTAAGCGGGATCTTCTCAGGAAGCAGTATGAGTGCTTCAGATTCTTTGAGAACGAATCTTTAGATGACCTCATCTCTAGGTTCTATCATTTACAGACTGAGTTGAATGCTTTTGACCTCAAGTATCCAGATGAAAAGATGGTGGAAAAGTTTTTGGATGCCTTACCACCCAAATTTGAGATGTACACAACCCTGATGAGGGAAAATCCTAAATTCTATGAGTTGACAATAGAGGAAGCAATAGGAAAGATTCAAGCTCATGAAATGAACTTGAAAAGAAAGGAGAGCTCTGGAAGAACCCAGATACAAGACCCTTCTATGTATCATGGGATGACTTCTACATCCAAGTCATCTGGCTCTGGAATTGCCCTCTTCACTAGAAATCCTACTGAAGAAGACCACTCAACTGGGTGTGGTGGTCATGCTTGCTATGCTTCAAGATCAGGGTTGGGGTCTCATCATCAAAATACCTCAAGAAATCCTCCTGCTACGTCTTCAGCTAACAACTCAGCTATAGCCAGAATAGCTGAAGATCATGTAGCATTATTCTCATCTTGTATGCTTGCATATGAAAACTTCATAGGTGGCTAGCTTACTGATCCAGAGACGATTGAAGAAGATTTTAATCAAGTGGATCCTGATGACATGGAGGACATGGATATTCTATGGAATATGGCCATGCTTTTGAGGAGAGCCAAGCGTTTCCTGAACAGAACAGGAAGTAAGTTTATTGGTGGGCATCCTAATGCCAAGGTCGGGTTTGACAAATCTAAGGCCAAATGCTACAAGTGTTTGAACTATGGACACTTTCCTCGTGAGTGTCAGAAAGACAGAGCACCTGCCTCTGGTTTTACCTGACCCAGCCAAGGAAACAGCCATGGCCTAAACAATCCAAACCACCATAATCAAAGCCAAAGTGGAACGTCCATTGCACTGGTAGCACAACATGACGACAGCTTTGATTGGGGCGTTCATCTTGAGGATGCCATCATCGCACAAACACAGGTTGGTCTCATGGCTGAGATCATGGAAATGATGGAAGCAGAGAGAAAGGAAGCTTCTATGGCTGACCCGAAAGAGTCTACTACTGCTGCTAGAGAGGAAGAGGAGGAAGCTGAAGGAAAGGAAGCTTCTGTAGCTGAGAAAGAGGAATCGACTGCTGTTGCTCTCATGGCAATTGGAGAAGCAACAAGTTCATCTCATGAGGTAGACTCTAATCCCTTTTCTGTTGTTTCATGTTCTAAGTGTCTAGGGCTAAAACTTGAAAACTCTACGCTCCAAGACAAAATCGAACCGCTAAGTATGGCAGCTCTAAACTATAAAGAAAACGAAAAACGTTTTAAAGAATCTATTGAAACATTGAAAAAGGAAAAACGTGAGTATTCTTTAAAAATGAGCGATCAACAGCTTCACTTGGATATTGCTTATAAGGGGTTAGAAAAACGGAACAATGAAATCAACAAACTGCAAAATGAGATCCTGTAGTTAAAATGCACAAATGAGAAGTTGAAAAACTCTCGCTTTGTGGTGGAACACTACGAATCTGTAGTGAGGAAAATGAATGGTCTAGGTCTTGGTACCAATGCCATTCCTCCACCTATCAGTGGGAAGTTTATCAATGGCTTATTAGACATTGATCTCACTTGTCTAGACGAGTCCTCTGATAAGGATGATTCCCCTAAAAAGGATGAATCCTTAAGTAAGGCTAACTCCACATCTAGTGAGGAGTTTGTTACTGCTTCTGAAGACGGGTCGGTTAACTCTTGCCCTGAAGGAGTAGTATCTGAGGAGTTGTTGACTGAACAGAAAGTCAAGAAAAACATTATCACTAATGGTGATAATTACATTTTAACTGAACCTGATGTCATTGAATCAAATGATAAACTTAAGGTAATGCTTTATGGGGGGTATAAAAACCTTAACCAAGTAAAGAAAGAGGCTTTTTCAGCTCACTTTGGGCTTGGTTACAAAGAAAATTTGGAAAAATACTATACTCCCAAAAATCAAATTGTTGAGGTTCAGACTGCTGTTCAGAAACCAACTCCTCCTGCTCATAATGCTGAGTTATCTAAGGCTGGATCTAATGAGCCTTACAAGAGAACTTATATAGACAAGAGGAACTGTTTTCACTGTGGCTTGGTTGGTCACATTTTTGTGAACTGTCCTTCTAAGAACCAAGGGAAACAGCCTGTTGTTTCACAACCAGCTGTTATCCCCAGGTCACCACCAGTGAAACTATCTCCCAAACATCCAAAGCAGAATGTGGTGAAACCACCAGTCCAACTGATGGCAAAGCCAAAGATCAAATCTGAGGCCAAACCATCTGTGGCAAGAAAGGTAAAGCAACCTGCTGTACCTCGTGTGTCTACATCTGGTAGTACACGTACTGGTGAGAAATCTATGGCTAGACTCTCTAAGCCACAGAGAAGAAGAAGGAATAAGAGGTTGAGAAAGCTGGAACAGCTGACTAAAGCTCAATCAGGTGAAGCTTCCATAAGTTCACCTGCTGTGGTTGAGCCAAAGTCTCATGTTCTGGTTAAGAATCAAAAGAGATCCTGGAACAAGAAAGTAAAAGGTTCTCAATCTCTTGTTCCCAATTCCTCCAAAGATTCACCAATTTTGAACAGTCATCATGACTGTGAGTTGAAAGAAGTAGTTTATTTTGAGAAAGACGGACCACCCAAGACCACAATGGCTTGGGTCTCCAAATCTAACTAATTCTTTTGTTACTCATGCAGGGACGTCCGAAGGGTACTATCTCTAACCGCTGGTATGTAGATAGTGGATGTTCCAGGCACATGACAGGAAACATGGCCCTGGTTCAAGACGTTAAACCATTCAGAGGCGGCTATGTGGCCTTTGCCGGAGAAAAAGGCGGCAGCATCACGTGTCAAGGCGTGGTTTCAAACGGTTGTGTCAGCTTTGACAATGTCAACTTCTGCGAGCAGCTGAAGCATAACCTGTTGAGTGTCTCCCAAATGTGTGATAAGGAGTACTTGGTGATGTTTGACAAGTCAGAATGCCTGATTCTCAAACCCGGTTTTGAGGTTCCCGAAGACTGGATTCTGATGAGAGCACCAAGAACGAATGACACTTATTAGATCGATATGAGCGTGGAAACAACCACCTCATCAGTTGCTACTTGTTTGCTTACAAAAGCGACAGAGCTTGACTCTATCTTGTGGCATAGGAAACTCGGACATATTTCTTATCGTAAAATGAATCATCTTGTCCGAAACGGTTTGGTAATCTGGGTTCCTAAGCTGAGGTTTACCGTTGCAGATGACTGTATGCCTTGTAAAAAGGGCAAACAGCAATGGAAGTCTCACATGCCTAAGCTCCAAAACTCTATTGATACCCCTTTGGAGCTATTACACATGGATTTGTTTAGCCCCACAAGTATCAGGAGTATTGGAGGTAAGTCGTTCTGTCTAGTTGTAACTGTTGATTTCTCACGTTTTTTTTGGGTGCATTTTTTAGGTACTAAAGACGAGACTGCTAATATTCTTCAATACTTGATCCTGAGCTTGGAATCTCTTTGCAAGCTGAAAGTTAGAAGGATAAGGAGCGACAACGGAACTGAGTTCAAGAATAATTTGATGGAGCTTTTCTGTCTCAAGAAAGGGATCCGTCACGAATTTAGCCCGCCGTACACGCCTCAGCAGAATGGAGTTGCTGAACGGAAGAACAGAACACTGATTGAGACTGCAAGGACTATGCTGTCGGATGCAAAGCTTCCTGTCACTTTCTGGGCAGAAGCAGTTAATACAGCGTGTCATGTCTTAAACAGAGTCCCGGTAGTGAAGAGGCACAACAAGACTTGTTACGAGTTGATCACCAATCGACTTCCCAATCTTGATTACCTAGTTCCTTTCGGTAGTCCTTGTTCCTTGTTGCTACAGTACAAAGACCGCCAGTCTAAGTTTCATGCAAAAGCGGTGGAAGGCATCTTCTTAGGATACGTTGCCAACTCGCCTTGCAAGAGAGTGTACAACATAGGAACTCGTACTGTCGAGGAATGGTTTGAAGTGGATTATAGTAAACACAACATTCCACCCGAACCAACAAGTCCAGCTTGGGGTTTTGATTATGATGCGTTATTCAAGTCATTCAATCTTCTTGATATATCTGCAGATGACGCTGCAAATGTTTATGATTTATTGGGTGGCGGCGATGACTCCAGCTTCTCTACTCGTGCTACTGTACCAATTGTAACTCCTGATTCCAATGCTGCATCTACATCTGGAACTCATGACAGTGATAACAGTGAAGATGTTCTTATCATTGGAGATGACGCTCCAGCTAATCCTAACACAACTGTAGGAAATGAAGCTCTAGCTGATCCAATTAACATTGAATCTTCTTCCTCTGGAACACAGGAAATGGGGGAGTTAAGCACGAATCTTGATCCAGAAATTCAGGAACCGATTGTATCGGAGACGAGAGTGCATAGGAATCATCCAATCGACAATATTATTGGTGATCCTTATGCCGGCGTTCAGACTCGTCATCGAACCATCACTGAGAACACCAGTCTTTACACAGAGATACTTGACACTGGTGTCATGGAAACATGTCTGCATGCTGCATTCGTGTCCCAGTTAGAGCCGAAGAATGTGAAGGAGGCTCTCACTGACAACTGCTGGATTGAGGCGATGCAAGATGAATTGTCTCAATTCCAAAAGTTGCACGTGTGGGATTTGGTCGACTTGCCAAAAGGCTTTCAGCCAATTGGAACCAGATGGGTGTTCAAATGCAAGACGGATGATCATCATGTCGTTGTGAAGAACAAAGCAAGATTGGTTGTTCAGGGTTTTTATCAGCAAGAGGGCTTGGATTACACGGAAGTATATTCCCCAGTTGCTAGAATTGAAGCCATTCGACTGTTCTTGGCTTATGCCACATATGTCGGCTTCAAGGTCTATCAACTTGATGTGAAGAGTGCTTTCCTATATGGTAAAGTTCATGAAGAAGTCTATGTCACTCAGCCTCCCGGTTTTGAAGATCCGCATAACATCAATAAAGTGTATAAGCTCGACAAAGCACTTTATGGTCTTCATCAAGCACCTCGGGCATGGTATGAGACATTATCTAAGCATTTAATGTGTAATGGTTTTGACCGTGGACAGATTGACTCGACTCTCTTCATTAGGAAAGCAGGAGGTGACATTCTTCTTGTACGAGTATATGTCGACGACATCATTTTTGGGTCTACCAATGAAGGGATGTGTAGGGAATTCGAGCAGGTGATGAAGTCCAAATTTGAAATGAGTAATATGGGTGAATTGTCGTTCTTCCTGGGTCTGCAAGTCAGTCAAAGAGAGGATGGCATTTATCTACATCAAACTAAGTATGTGTAGGACATCTTATCAAAATACAAGATGAATGATAGCAGTACTTATGTCACACCTATCCCAGTCAATCATGGTCTGCATCCTGACAAAGATGGAAAGGATGTAGACAGCAGATTGTACCGTGGGATGATCGAATCACTTATGTATCTAACAGCTTCAAGACCCGATATAATGTTTGCTGTATGTTTGTGCTCAAGGTTTCAGTCTCAACCGAAGGAGTCACATATGATAGCCGTGAAGAGAATTTTCAGATACCTGAAAGGGAAACCCCGATTAGGTCTTTGGTACTCTAAACAGCAGTCATTCGACTTCAAAGCCTACACTGATTCAGATTATGGTGGTTGTAACCTTGACAGAAAGTCAACTTCTGGTGGATGTCAATTCTTAGGAGACAGACTGGTCTCCTGGCAGTGTAAGAAGCAGTCAACTGTTTCTGTCTCAACTTGTGAGCAGAATACATTGCTGTAGCGAGTGGTTGTTCTCAGATACTCTGGATTCAGCAGCAGTTGAGAGACTACGGCTTAAACTTCACTGGAACTCCTCTATTCATTGACAACAATGCCACCATGTCCATCACAAATAACCCGGTGAAACATTCCAAAACTAAACATATAGAGATTCGCCATCATTTCATCCGTGACTGTGCTGAAAAGCATTTAATTGAACTTGTAAAAGTTCACACGGATGACAATCTTGCTGACCTTTTCACAAAGGCATTTGATCGATCCCGTTTTGAGCATCTTGTCAACTTGATAGGAATGTTCAATCCTGAGTGAAAACTAAGTTATCCTGAGTGAAAACTAATTTTTCTTAACTCAATTCAATTCATGAAAGTTAAATTTTTAATTCTTTTAAATTTTCTGTATAGTTAATTTAGTTTTTAAAATATTTTACAAAAACCAAAAACAAAATAGAAAATGTAGAAAATTTCAAAGTTAACTTGAGAATAGAGGAAATGATAATACATCAGAAATGATCTAAACGTCATAGACTGCTCATATGGGAAATGATTGCGTCATGTTTACTTAATTGTTTAAATTATTATGTTTTTAATCTTTTTATTTACAAGTAATTTGAATTGTCAGCAGGCTGTATGCGTCTTTAAATCACTAGTAGTGTGGAAACTAAATCTAAATTACAACCGTGTTTTGAACCCATGTTTGCAAGTATGTGTGCGTAAAAGAATAGAAAAGATCATTAACAGATAAAGGATGTTAGATTTTGGCAATAATTTTCTTTTGAGATCAGTTTCGGGTTATGTCGTTAGCACAATTAAGGCGGTTCATCTCACTGCCCATACTCACAAGTATGCAAGGAGAGATTGAATCAAGACATGTCTCTACATTAACCATTGAGCATGTATTCACCCTTGAATCACTCCTGATTCATTGAAATCAAATCCAGATAAAAGTTGGATTCCCTTACCTTGAAAACTCAAACACCATATATATTATCTTAAATCATCATTCCGATATTCACTGAAGAAAATCAAATAAACCAAGACAAATGAATCACTCGATTCTGAATCTTATGATTCCTGATAATCCTTATGGATTCTGCTTGATTTTTCCTGTGCTAATAGATGTAGCTTCATTCTGAAAATCTAGAAAATCATTGGGAAAATCTAAGATGCCTTGAGATAGTGCAAGTTAAAATAGCATTTCAGTGGGGTACACGTTGTATATCTTATAATTAATACCTTAATACACAAGAACTTGATACAAAGATGCGTATAGTTTCAAATCTTATAATATTATCAACTTGAATTACTTGTTTATGTGCTTATTACGTATGAATAAAGAGTAATCCATGACATGATCCCATATTCTTTGATGTTTATTTTGTATAGTTTTTGCTAAAAGATAACCTGATATGATCCTCTGCTCGTGTCTTTGATCAAAAATAGTTGGTGTGAATACTTGTATATATCTATCTAGAAAAGAACAAAAAGATTTTAAGTTTATGCATTGTTCAAGTTTAATCAGAAAAAGCCAAAAATATTTTATGTTTAACCTTCATGAATTGTATTTGAAACCTCGTGATTGAATACTTTTATCTTGTTCGTTATTTGATCTAAAAATGTTCATAAATCTGAGTTTCAAATTTGTGCACTTAAGGCTTGTGCGTACTTGTCAAGTTCACACGAAGTAAACCTTGCGCACTTAGCAAGTACGCAAGAGTTAGTCTTGCGCACTTGTAACTGCGTAAGAGTTAAGTCCTGAGTACTTGTAAGTACGCAAGAGTTAACTCGTGCGCACTTAACAAGTACGCACGACCGTTAAGTGAGGGGTATAAAAGTGACACTTAGAAAAACTTTTCAGTTTCAAGCGTTCAAATCGATCTTTTTCCCTCTGCAAATTTAACTCAAAATCAAGTGTGTCTAAACCATCTTTTCATCCCGTCTATAGTTTCATCATCTCATTTCATCTCATTGGTGAGAATCTAGGCGATTTCCATCCATAGAATCGTGACATTGGACCGATTCGTGACTTAGAAATTTTTAGGTTAAATCCGAAATATTTTGGGTAAAATTGGGGTTGTTTGGGTAACTTATTGACATTTCTATGCTAATAGGATTCTTAATCGACTCCATATTCATCCATTTCGTCCTCGATTCTAGCCGTCGGTGGAATCTTAATCGACAGTGGGATTGGGCGACGTTTTTAAGTCGAAATTGGTCTTGGTTTGGTAGTTACTGGTGTTAATAATGGTCCCATAAGTTCGAATCCTCGATTCCGACCTAGTGGCGACCTACTTGACCCGATCTTTGAGCAATCTGTCATCTTGTTAAAATTCTGAAATTTTTGCCAAGTGTTGTTCTTGCGCACTTAGCAAGTACGCAAGAAGCAATTCCTGCGTACTTGTTAAGTACGCAAGAGGAAAAGCCTGCGCACTTGCTAAGTGCGCAGGACCAACACTTAGAAAAATTTTCAAGTCTGAAATTTTTGTTCATAGTGTAACTACTATACCGTGTCATGTTTGTTCATCTTCAATAATATATGTTGTTCTGATTATGTTTTCTGTGTGTTTCTGCAGACTATGGCTCGGGCATTCACTGATGAATTCAACTTGTTAGCGAACACTCAACTTGAGTGGAAAGGGGCAGCTTTGCAGTATCAGTAGATCATTGATTTTTTGAACCGATCAAGAATAAGTTATGCAATCTCAGCTGACAGTGTCAAGACCTTACTTAAAGCAATTCTGGGAGACGGCAGAGCATGACTGCACGGTATCCCCTAATGTCATAAGGGCTACCGTTGATGGTCGGGCTATTGCTTTCTCTGAGGATACAATAAGAAGGGTCCTGCAGTTCGGAGACCTCGCTACCGACCCTGCATCCTATCCAGATTACTATGTGGATGGATGTTGGAGGCATAGAATGGGATATGTCGGAGCGAGGGACTATGCTTCTTACAAGAAGATGTGGGTTTTGGATCAATGGCAGTATTTTGCCCACATCATGATCGTGTGCATCTCGTCATGAAAAGTGGGGCAAGATGCCATGGGTCATGACCTTGCAGCAGCGATGGTGGGCTTGTCTCTTAATAGGGGCTACAACTTCTCTCGCTACATCTTCAAAGCAATCAATGATCAGATCAATACAGCAGAGAAGTTTCGGTTCCTATTGTACCCGAGGTTTGTGCAACTTTTGATTGATGATGCATTGCCAAACCTACGTGCTATCGGGGAGAGACTGCAAGTAAAACGGGTGGACAAGAGAGTATTTGCTAAGTTTCTAAAGCCAGGCAGTGTAGAACCTACCCCTGTGCATACTGAACTCTTTGGCCACCTACTTAATGAAGCATATGTCGCGCCAGAAGATTGGAATTGGTATAGTCCCAATTCGGCACCAGTGATGAGTGATGATTCTGATGAACAACAAGAAGAAGAGAATGAAAGTGATGGAGGTGATGGCGAAGGTGGTGATGGTGGTGCTGAGGAATCCGATTCAGAAGCAACATAATCAGATTCTTCTGATTCCGATGACGCACCATCCCAGGCACACCCGAGGAAATCGGCACAGGTAACCCTGCCTGCGTCGTCTTCTAAAAGAAAGCGACAAAGCTCGAGCAGCGAATATGAGCCGACTTCTGACTCTGACGCTGCTCTACAAAGACAAAGGCAAGAGAGTGCCAACAAGAAAAGGGGCGATAGGCAAGAGGTTGCTATCCCCAGGGTTGTAGAGATCCCGACTGTGCAGCAGGTACAAGCTGCAGCCGCCAGTCCAGAGTCAGAATCTACCCCACCAGAACAGGAACTGTACAGAAGGAGGAGAAGGCCACTAGTACAAGGTAATGTGGCAGTCACGGCGGTCATAGAGGAGATTCCTGTGACGGTGACCCTCCCTACTCCAACCGTCCAGGTGACGGTGACTACTCCACTTCTCATGGAGTCAGTCACCATCACCCCAACCATAACACCCACTCCCATCATTACATCCCCACACCTACCTCACACCCCTGAGCCGTCAGGTCAACCCTTCAATTATGGTGATTTCTCACAAGGGTTTGACTTTGACACAATCTTCTCCTCCCCCATCCATAATGCTGAAGCTTCATCATCTAGGCATTCTGATCCGTATGATGCAAGGATCAATGTCTTAGAGACCCAAGTTGCTGAACTGTTGAAGACCATTCAAAAGTCAAAGGAGGAGTCTGATGCTCAACAAGCACAGATTAATTCCCTGGCCGATGAAGTTAGGATTCTCCACAGCCAGAGAACAGGGACAAATGAGCAATTGAAGAATGTTATGGAACAGAACGAGCTGCTGATGAAAACCAATGAAATGATTCTAGGCCACAGAACTTCACTTGAGCTAAGGATGGATTTACAGAGAAATGAGCACGAAGCGATGGTCAAATTAATTGAATAACTGACCAAGAAGCTTGATGCTCAGGGGGAGAAAGGGAAAGAGAAAGAGAAAGAGAAGGAGAAAGAAAAAGAAAATAAATCCACTGGTGCTGAGCCTTGTCTTCCAGTCGACTTGACTAAGGATGATGATAAAGACAAGGATCCTGAAGCCGATCCTAGTGGAGGTGAGCACCAAGCTTTGGCGATATTGCCCATCTCTTCTATTCCAATGGCTGGGGGGAGTCTACTCAGCAAGAGGGTGGTGATACATCTGGTGGTGGTGGTGATAAAGGGAAGTCAGTGGCTGAAGTACTTAAGGACTTATCTGATGATGAGATCCTATATCTAGAGCCTGACTACTCTAAAGAAGCACAGATCGATGCTCTCTTCAATCTAGAAGAAGGAGAGATCGACTCTGGTGATGACTGGAATGATGAAGATGAGGATGTGGTAATAGAGATTCCCAAGGGCGACGGGGAAGGATAGTACGTGTTAGAGGATGGTGAGATCTTTGAAGTACCATCGCTCGAATCTCTGCTCGAAACAGGCTCAGTTGACATGGCAAGTAATGTTGAAGCTACAACTGAAGCCTTCCCAGTCGACCCTACACCTGTGGACCCCGAGGCACCAAAAGATAAAGACATGCCTTCTGCATCATCTAAGGGTCCAGCTCCCGTGTGGCAAAAGACGTCCATCACAGACAAGCACGGAGCTACAGGTATGATCTTGGCTGTTAGGTTCGAGGAGGACAAGAAGCTGTTCGCCATCAAAAGATCTGGGGGGGGGTTCAATACTTGAAACCAACCAGTGAGGCGTTCAACTCCTTGCCCAAGTACGACCTTGTGAACCTCGTAAACCGCGACCTACTGAGTCACTCGAGTCATGCAGTAGCAATGGGTTTGTGGGTAACACTACAGCGGGAAGCAAGATCAGGGAAATTTGAATACTTCAAGCCTCAAGTGCCCAGAAGAGTCAAGGATAAGCACGCTGTACATCCTGTGACTAAGAAGCACATAAAGAGATTGGTATACAAGCCAGTGCAATGTGAAACTAAGATTCCCCTGAGCAAGTTACCTCAGGATATTCTTGGTGACATGTGGTACTGGTACGTTGATCCAAAAACGGGCGAGGCTGTGGTTATGGGTAAAGGTAAGTCAGCAAGTGGAAACATGGTGCCAAAGGAAGTGATAAGGATATTTGACGAAGTCTGCTTCATCAACTTTTTTGTGAACGATCTGGAGGTACTAGCCGACAAGTACTGCATCCACACTGACGATTGGACAAAGCTTCTTTCTGCCAAGTACGACAAGTTGATCAAGTTTTATCTTGATAACAAAAAGAAGATGGAAGCTAAGGAACCAGTGCTGTGAAGACTGAAGATTGAAGACTGAAGACGATGAAGATCCCGAGCTGTTGTCAAGGGGGGGTTTGTTGATGCACTTTCATGTGACAACACTCTGGATAGAGTCTTAGTTTGTATTTCTAATGTCTGTAAATTGTCTTTGTATGTAAGAGTAGTTATGTAATAGTTTATCGAGTTGTATTTACTTTTACATAGTGTATGTTGCATTTCTTCTAAGTGTTTTACGCACTTACATGTGCGCAGGAGAAAGCTCCTGCGTACTCAGAAAGTACGCAGGAAGACTCATGCGTACTTGCTAAGTATGCAAGAGCATTTGGTCTTGCGCACTTGCTAAGTGCGCAGGCATCAGGTCTGTATAAATAGGTTTGGTTCACAGAGGATAAGTACGCAGAACTCATATCTTAGACGAACTCAGTTTGTTAAGTACGCAATTTGTGATCTCTCTGTAACCGTCGAGTGTTTATAACAGAAAGAGCTTTTATTGTGACTCTCGTGTTGGTTTACTTTGTTTTAGTTAGACTCTCCGCCTAGTCACGGGTATTCCGCACCCGGTTCGACTAGTAGACCACTTGCATGCAACGATCCGACACACACGAAGGGACCTACAATGTCTTTGGTTTCGGGGAGGGAATTCCTCCTGGTGGTTTAGGTCATACCACTCCTCTTCCTTGCTCTAGTTCTCACGTTGAGAACCATGCTCTGGGTGATGGTTGCGTCATGGAAAAAGGGTTGTTGGTTTTGTGGAAGTGGTTGATTTTGTAGAGGTTATGGTGCTGGTGGTTGTTGGTTTGGAAAAAGGAGATCGACTGTCAAGGTGGGTTTTGATTCCCACATTTATTAGGATCTTGGTTTACCGGTTGGTTCTGTGACATTCTCACATATGGATTGTCAAGCTTTTCAAGAATGGTTTGGACTGTTCCTTGGAGCTTTCTGTTAGCTCTTGCTGCTCTCCGTATCTCTGGATAAAAAATTAATGGTGAAGTTCTTCTTGAGCGCCTAGTATGCACAAAACTGTCCCTACACACGTAAGCACAAAATTAGTATCACTGAACAAAATAGATCAAAAAGAGCACTATGCGCACAAGTTCCCCGAAAACGGCGCCATTTTGATCGCGGTGTCAAGGTCAATCAAAAACTTCATTAAAAACTACTCCTTAGCTACCTTAGACTGCAGACAGGGAAGTAGGGTTGTCGAATCCACAGGAACCAGTGGAGAAAGCTATTTGAATGAAACTGATTCAATTACTACTAAAGTTCTAAACTTTATTACTTAGAAAACTTAGGATTTTCAAAAACACTTAACTTAATTTATTAAAATAGAGGGAGAAGAATGACCACTCCGGGTTTCGGATTTAGCAAAACACGCACACACTTTCAGTTTCAAATCAGATTAGAGATTACATAGACATAACCTTGTTTAACTATTTAACCCAACCACACAATAATCAATTCAATCACAAAATCAGATTATTCCCAATGCAAGAAAACCAAGAAACGATGATAGATGCGATAAATCGAAAACATGCAATTGTTAATAAATCAAACACACAATTGAATTCAAAGAACTTAAGGGGTTCACAAAACTTCAATCTAAACTGATAATCAACTGAAATCATGTACATACATGCATAAACCGTTCACCCGGAGGGATCATAAAAACGTTTAGCCGCTCATGATTGTCGAAAACATTAAAAATCTGAACTTTAAACTTACAATCTTTCAAAACTAAGAACAATTGGCCAAACAAGCTCTGGAATCGCCTTAGGATCGCTCTGGGATGGCTGGAAGGAAGTTAATTCGAGAATGGGAGTCCCTATGTGTTTATAATTGGAATTAGGTTTAATTTTCCGTAAAACCCTTTCTTCGCGTGTCGCGAACATTTCTGGATGGGTCTTCACGTGGCGCGAAGACCAAATTAGTCGGGGCCCCTTTCAAGCCCTTCGCTTGTCGCGAGAAATCTCTCCCAGGTCTTCGCATGTTGCAAAAACCCAACTTTTCAGGAATTTGACCTTTTGATTTGACTTTTATTTCCTTTGACTTCCCGAGTTTTGTACCTTCTTTATTTTCTTCATATACTACAGCTCTTTTAGCACATTTATCCTGTAACACATTTATCCTGTAACACATCAATCTAAAAAACACAACCGACTCGATATACAAAACTAAACTATACAAAAATCGACACTTATACTCCGGATATTTGACCCTAAATCAATACCTTATCCACAACAACTACATCATTTATCAAAATCTTTGAGTCCATAGCAGATATACTTTGAGAATTTTGTAGCCATCAGTCTTTATCTCTACAAACTCCCCCTAGAATGATGCTACCAAAACTCTCTTACTGCCTTTGTTCATGAAGATTTTGCATGTGCAGGACAATCCTTGCAGTCTCATAGCCTCTTGGATCCTTGCTGGGATTGTCAAATGGGATTTCAGACAAAGATTTGATGTCTCTTCTTGGCATGTTGAAGATGGCTTTGCTGGAACATCTCATCTTGTTTCCTTTGACATCAACCAGTGTGTATTCATCTTTGTCAGCATTGTAGGACCATTTGACAAGAGGAAAGTGAGATTGGAATGGTTTTGCATCAACAACAACATCTATGCTAGGATTGAAGTGATGTTTGATCACAAGAAGAAGATGCTTCCCACTTTCATTGTCAGGCTCATAAGATTCACCCAGCTCCAAAATTTTCTTTAGATCATAATCTGGAAGCTGCATTACTTCATCAACAGACTTGTAGACTGTTCTCTTCTTTTATATCTCTCCTCTGAACACTTCAAACCATTGATCTAGATCATTGTAAAACCATTGCACAATCATACTTGAATCTTCAGATAAGGTAGGAGGTTTGATTTTCTTTTTGGGAGGCTGTTGATGAGAGGGAGCTGGGTGGGAGGATTTGGACTCTTTGGGAGTGGAGGAGGGAAGTCTAGGAGGGAGAGTTGGAATTTGTTGCATAGAAGGAGGAGAGACTAAGGGAATAGTTTTGTGCTTGTTTGATGTTCTTTCTTCTGTAGAGGTATCTACCCTTTTCAAAGGATTAGTCTTCTTCAATCTTTCCTCTTCTTCCTTTTTTACTTGTCTGTAGAGAGCTTGCAGATTTATGAACTTCATAGGACCTAGTCTCTTCCCACTCTCTCCTCTTGCCTTTAGGAAGTCAATCATTACCTTCCTTTCTTCATGGGTTCTTTTATTAAAGGCAATGGGTCTCCTAGATTTCTGTCTTGCCTTTTCTTCTTCTTCAACTCTTTTCTTCTTTATCAGTTCTCCTGGTTGACCCATAAAGGCCCTGTAAATTTCTTTATTTGATAGTTTCTTAAGGTAGTCTGAATCCTCACCTTGAGAAATGAGAACTGCTATCCACTCCTCCCTCATCTCCTTTGCAAGTTCAGAGTCAGTAATTTTAAACTTGGCTTCTTCAGCCTTTTGTCTCTCTCTTTCTTCATCTTCTTTATTTAGTTGTTCCTGCAGCTGGAGAGCTAGAGCTTCATCTTCTTCAATTTGAGAAGTTGCAGGAACCTGAACTTTCTTTTCATCTAGAGATCTTGCATGCATTTTGATTTGTTTTTATCTGAAGAGCATGGCAGCTTTTCTATCCTGATCTCTGTTAAGCTGTGCCAACTCTTCTTCTTCTCTTTCCCTTCTTCTTCTTTCCACTTCTCTCTTTTTACTTCAATCCTCTTCTCTTATTCCTTTGTCATGATTCCTTTCCCCTTGTCTCTGTTGGATGCCGCTGCTTCTGCTTCATAGACCACAATAGCAGATGAGGAAGTTGCTATTGGAGTCTTAGCATAAGCTTCATTGGCAATTTGTGGAGTGGACAGGGGAGGAGCATTTTCTTCTACTTCTTCTTCTTCATCAACATTCATAGACTTCCATTCCTTCATGATATTCAGTTCAGTGGTCTTAGCAGATAATGTTTCAGTATTAAGCACAGCCTTTGGAGAGGAGGAAGGTGACCTAGACGATTCAGATGATGACTCCACTCCAATCCATCCACCATTCGTAAGGAAAGTCTAAATAAGTTCTATCATTTTTATACTTCTGGATGAGTCAAAGGCAAAAATTCGTGATCTTAGCTCCCAGACTTTAACAACAAAGACAAAATTTAGCATTAATATCTCTTGGATGTGGTTGATTTCAAAGGTTGATCCATTACACAAGAAGAATTTTATTCCTGAGGGATTAGTGTTGGACCATCCATATACTTCAAGACCTCTCACTACCTCATTGTACATATGTCACCTTAAGCACAAAACTTGATCTTCAGTCAGGACCCCGCTTCTTATCAATCCCAGTCTTTAACTTCTTCTTTCTTGTGCTGCTATTGAGGACTCTGCTTCTTCATCCTCAAGGCTGGGGTAAGCAACCTTCTTAGTTTCTTCAATAAACCTCTCAAATATAGGCATGTTGTCTTCACATATATCATGAAAGCGTTCAATGGCAAGCCTGACAGAGAGATTCTTGGGGGTATTGATGCATTTAGTCAGGTGCATGGCCCATATGTCAAATTGGCTTAAATTGTCCCAATTGTGTTCTTGAATTCCAGCAAACTCCCATCCAATCCAAAATATTTCAGATAGGCCATCATATCTCCATGCTAGAATTGTGTCAAACTCTAGATTGTTAGCTGTTAAGGGGAACTCGGGGGCTATGACTCTCCTGGAGATGTTAGCAGCAGATTCAAGTATTTGGACTTTTGGGAATGCTTCTTCTTCTTCTTCTTCTTCTTCCCTTTCTATCTCTCTCTCCTCGGGAAATACTTCCTCTACATTCCTAGTAACTATTCTCTATTCTTCTGAGACCTCTTCCTCTTCATCTTTGGGGTCTTCCCATTCAATCTCCTGAACTTGAATAAAAGAGGGCTTGAAGATTGTACGTTGAAATTCCTCTTGTTCTTTGAACCATTCTTCTAAGCTATCATTATTTTGAAATCTTTCCTCCCCCCCTTTTTGGTTGCATTAGTAAGCAAAGTTGAATCAGTTTGAGTGCCTACTGATACAAGGGAGGTAGAAGCAGAACTGGTACATTTGTGGGACTCATGTATAGAAGCTTGGTGCCTTAATTTAGACACTTTAGCCTCCAGCAGAGCAACCCTATACGTCAATTCCAAGTTTTGCAGTTTCAGTATGTCCTCATCCATAGATGTGGAATCCTTGGAACTGGATGCGGCCTTAGGCCTAGTCTCTGCATCCCCATCACCCTGGTTTTCTTGGCTCCTTGGATTCCTCTCAGTGAAGAATGTTTCAAACAAAACATTCTCACTGTGAGTTGCCATTGTTGGGGTCTTAATGATGTTATCACTGTCCTCCTGGTCAATTGATAGACTAGAAGTAGTGATAGCCCCTTCCACGTTCACTCTATCAATACTTCCAGAGTGAACCTTCTTGGGTGATGAACTTGGGGTGGGTACATTGGCAGCCAAGTCAATCAGTACCTCCTTTATAGTGTCATTTGGAGATGGTACATCATCTTGACTAGGTGACTCTGCACTTAAGTTCAAAGAAGAAAAGAGTATAGGCTCAGTGGGAATTTCTACAGACCCGGGATGTGGTCTTCATCCTAATAAGGATCCTTCCAAGGAAGTTTCCCTAGTCATGTGGGTATCCCATTTGATATTCTCACCAGAATGTTGTGATTCTGGATGAGAGCTTTTAGGTTGGGATTAGGCCTATGATACAAGAATAAAAGGATTCTTCTTGCTCTTCTTTCTTTTCCTAGTATAACTTGCCACAACTGGGGCCCTTTGTTCCAGTTGGGCTTGAAAAGTGGGGGTGAGTATTTGTTGTACATGTACACCCTCAGGAGGTTGTACAGGGGTTCGATCAAGGGAAACAATTCTTGTATGTTCAGGCTGTGAAGTGGAGGGTGTGGGATCAGTATCAGCTAGGACTGCTGAACTGTCACCCTTGGTACTTTGTATGTTCATCATTGTAGGTAACAATGGAACATTGACCCCTAAGAAATTTTCTGAAACTGTTCTCATGCTTTTAAAAATGTTATTTTTATGCCCCCTATCATGTAGATTCTTGCAGGTTTGGAAAGATCTTTTAGTTCATTGTTAAAAACTTCCTACAAGAACCTAGGGTACATATAAAAACCTTGTTTTGCCCCTTCCTGAAGTTTGTATCTCAAACCTTCAAAACTCAAGCGAGAAAAATTAAATCCTTGGGCAGTGATCATACCATGAACTGCATATGCCAGTCAAGAGTTGAGTTGATGCCATCCACTCCATCCACTGCTCTTTTGATATATACATTAAAGAAGAGTATGGCATAGGTACTTCCAGGGAGGACCTAGTAGAGCTTTTTCAACAGTGTATTCTTGTTGATTTCCAGTGTACCCTATTGATATAAAGGTCCTCATGTATTCATCTTTGGTGTAGGAGTTGGGAGCACCTTCATCTTGAAGCTTGAGATGTTTTCTGAGAGTTGCTTCAGGGATGATAATATCTTTGCCATCTACCTTAGATTTGATTTGGGGAATCCCCTGTTCAGTGGAGTAGGAGGCAGAGTTCCAGAAATCTTCCATGTGAGAGATGTAGATTGTTGGGTTGACGGTTATAGCAAAGTATATTTTTGATCGACAGAGGAAGTCGATCATTTCATCAAAACCCTCTGATTTCTTCCCTTTTACCAGATATGCTGTGAGATTGCGGTATGTAGAAAATTTATCATTAGGGTTGTTGATGTCAACGTTTGCCATAATGATGAAGTTTGGAGTGAAAGATGAAGCTTTTGAAAGTTGGTTATGGATGTAGGGAGCTTTTAATGCTTGAATGCGGGAGAAAAGATGGAGGGTTAGGTCATAATTGAATGTGAAGAGGTGAAGGAGGGAATTTGATTTTGTTATAACGGCAAAGGTTGAGGGGTTTGGGCAACGGTCACTTGTACCATACAAAAAGATAAAGAATAGGTATGTCATCTACAATGACACTTTACTTTTTACCATGTTACAGATGTAATACACTGTATCAGTCATGGTAAAGACTGGCAGTGACTTTTTGTAGTGGGTATGTAGGTCCACATTACTCATCTCAGATCGATCTCATGACAGGACGTCTCGTTAACACGGAGTGCGGAATCCTATGTATTAACGTTTGTATACTAATTGACAATTGAAACAACATGTAAATAAACTTTCTTTTTATATCACCAAAACACAGAGTTTACAGAATACGATCAATCAAGTCTCTCTACTTCGCTGCTCTGTTACAGAACAGATTCTGTAAACTCCTATTTATAGACACAAACTCTGCAATAGGCGAACTTAACAAGTTCTCCTCAAAGATGCTTAGGCGAACACATGAGACTAGGCGAACTTAACAAGTTCGCCTCTAATAGGCTAGGCGAACTTAACAAGTTCACCTCTAGCAGAACTTGTTCTATCACTTAGACAAAATCTATACAATTACATAAAAACATAAATACAATAAGACCTAAACTATTACAAAGCTTTTGTCATACATTCTATGTCCTAACAGACTCCCCACTTGACAATAGCTTGATCTTCTGTCTTCAGTTTTTATGACGAGCTCTTCCAGTTATCTAGTAATCTGCTTCCTGCGTGCACTCCATATCTCTGACAGATCTCCAACACTCTTTTATACTGCAATCCTTGTTCTCTCCATTCATCAGTAAACATAATCTCATTCTTTTTTAACGTCCTCTGATATTTCTTTGAGAAGTTAATAAGATTCATTTCATCATAGAAACTAACAATGAACTTATTATCTTTATCATCAATCCTAGCTTCACCAGTATTCACATCTACGTACCACCATTTCATATTCCCCAGAAAATCTTGTGGTATTTTCTTCAATGGTATCTTCTGTACAGCACGTACTGGCTTGAACTTATACTTCCATGTCACAATCTCACTCTTTTGATCTAAAATCTTCACTCTTTTTCCTTTCTGTGGCTTTAATCTTTCATACTTCCCTGATTCACCTTCTCTTTTAATCAGGTTGGCAATCACATCGGCTAATCCACACTTTGATCTATTAATCAGTGGTTTCGTAGCTAGACCATTCATTTCACACCTTGGTAAGGTATTGAAATACTTGATCCTAGGCTTTAAGTATTGAACACCATCAGATCTTTTAAGATCAAACAACTTCGTGTCATCATCATAAAACCAACTGATGATTCTTCCAATACACCTCTCTTTATTCACATATATTTCTTTCTGAGCAGGTTGTATAGGTGACTTTGGTAGTACTTTCATCCAACTGTTAACTACTTCTCTCCACTGTTCTCTAGTCATTCCTGTCTTTCTATACATCACATGTTCTTCATTCGGCTTAGGAGAAACATGATGAGTAGTATCAACATCAGAATCTATCTTGGATTGAGCAGTATCATCAGGTGTAGTGATATCTTCAACAGAGTCCATAGAATCTGTTACTCCTTCATAAAAAAACTCAGGAATAACATCATCTTGGATGAAGTTATACGGTATATTCAGACCATCACTGCCTTCATATGTAACCTTATCTTTACTCTTTTCTATCTCAATTTCTACAATCTCTCCTTCTTCAACTTCATTATCCAACACATCCTCTTCAACATCATCAAATAATTCATCAATATCATCCAGACATTCTAACTTCTCAGCTTCTTCTTCTTCAGAATCAGCAAAGATATCCCATAGTAAAATATCTTCTTTCACTCCAGAATCATTCTTGGTTCCTTCAATATTACCTGATGTTGACTCCCCCTGAACTCTTGATATTGGATTCACGTCAGCGTATTGACGATCACCCTCAATATTACCACTAGGATCATTGTGATCATCATTGTTTCGTTGAACAGAATCAGCATGACAAGTATCATGTATCCTTAACTCCTCATGAGCGTCAAGACACTCAACAAGTTTGGACACTAATAACTGCATGTTAGCAATCTGTGTAGCTTGAGCTTGAAGGACCAACTGTCTCTGAGTATCAGTAGACATAAGAGAATCTACCTGAGTCTGCAAAGCAAGCACCTGTGCTTCAAGGAAGGTAATCCATTCAGAATCAGAAGGCTTTGAAGGACCAACGTCAGATGAATGAGAAACATGTGGAGAAATCACCGTAGATGGATGTTTAGATGTAGGAGGTGTAACCAGTAAGGAAGCAACAAAAGTAGCGTCCTTAACACCTTGAGATGAATGAGCAGCAACAATAGAAGCAGACATAAGCTTCTGAGCTTTTGGAACTGGAATATCATCGCTATCCGAGTCAGAACTCTCATCAATTAATGTTCTCTTGCCAAGTACTGATCCAGAAGGAGGATTCCGAACAGACTTACGCCTCGGTTTTCTGGATTTAGATTTAATATGTTTCCCCGCATTTGCCAATGGTAACGTAGCCAATCTCTCATAATGATCTGAGCTAAAATATGTAGACGAATCAGAGTCAGTAGCCTCAGAATCAGGTAAAATAGTATCACCGGAACTCGTTTTCACCACATTCTCTTCAGCTTCATGAATGGGTGAGTTCACAGCTTCATTATCAAAATCGTCCATATTCATACCCAAATCTTGTTCATTATCTTGAGCAATATCTTCTTGAACTGGTTCATTAACAGGAATGTGAACCTGTTCTTGTGGAATAGGAACTTGTGGTTGTGGAATAGGAACTTGTTGTTGTTGAATAGGAACTTGTTGTTGTGCTTGTACCTGAGCTTGAACTTGTTGTGGTTGTTGTTGTTGTTGATTCTGGACTTGTCCTTGAACTAACTCCTTAGGATGACACCAATTATCATTAGGAGGTTCAACATAATCAGGATTGATTAAGTGACCAAACAAAGGAGTCGGAACAGGAATCAAAGCAACATTTTGTTGTTTAACCTTAGTACAATCAGTAAAGATTCGTTTAGACATAGGAGTCAAGGTCAAACGTATTGGATGCTGTGGTAAATTTGGAATTAAATGATTCAGCATCATTTGCAAGAACCTAGGGTACATAAGAAACCCTTGACCTTCTGGAGGATTGATTTGCATGACCAACTCACGGTAGATATATAAAGCAAAGTTAAACCGTTTGTTCAGGGTCAATGTAACCATTGCAGCTTGTAATGCACTCTTCAAACCATCAGTACCAACCTTTCTTGGAGACAAACATTGAATGACTACGTGCATAAAATACCTCCATTCTCCAACTAAACCACCTTTTCTTGCTTGAGTATCATTTGGTCTGCCACTGTAACCCATCCTCTGAAAACACCCCATAATCAGTGTTCCAGGATAAGACATAGGATCGTCATTAGCACCTCCCAATGCCAAAACAGCACGAATAGTTTCCACTGAAATAACTACTGCTGTATTATTCACTGTTGTACGAAGTACGTGAGGTTCAACATCTGTGTCTTGATGTACTGTATCCCAGAATTGTTGAATATACGGTAAGCTAATGTACGGATCTACGGATAAGGCCACATGTAAACGTGAACGATTCAAGAAGTTGATAATTCCTTGAAAATTTATAGCCTCAGACATATTTGGATCTAATAACGCCACTTGATTATGTTTGTACTCAACACGACGAGCCATCTGTAAATGTATTGGACAAAGAACACACATTAGTCATATAACAAACTAAAGAAAAAAAATTTCACACACAAAAAAAAAATCACATGTCCAAACACTGCTTAGCCCTTAGGCGAACTTAATCGCTTAGTGTTGTAAGAGGCGAACATAATAAGTTTGCCTAAAAAAGTTCGCCTGAACCAGTTTGTCGATACAAATGCTACAACAAAATCTCAAAATGTCCTAATCGTCAATTTTGTTCAAATCAAACACATCATAGACATCGATACTCAACCACGAAACAATATTAAGCGTCAATTATAAGTTTTAACCATGAAAAGACATCATATTAGATCAATCTCAGACCAGTGGTCAAAAGACGATGAACACATGGTCAAAGGTTCAATTTACCATCGATTTAACGGATAAAAAACCCTGAAATTACCTTAGAAAGCTTCGCAATTCAAATCCGATCCAGGGAGAAACACGAAAATTTCAAATCGAAAACCTTAGTTCAAATTTTCACAAATTCACTAAAAAACCCGTAAGTTTACTCAATAAGTTCGCTCCCACAGTGAAACAAATAATAAGGATAAGTTCGCCTGAACAAAATATTTAATCACAATTAAGTTCGCTTCATTAGGCGAACTTGTTAAGTTTGCTTAACAAGCCCAGGCGAACATATTAAGTTCGCTTAATCAGAAACAAGCGAACATATTAAGTTCGCTCCAAACCTTTGCCTTGAACAATTTCTTCACCTTCAACACGACACATTCTTGTGAACTTCCATATGTAGCATGTATCCAATCCCGAATCATTTTAATAAAAAATAAAATTCTCATGGAAGTTAGAAACAAAATATTTTTGGATTTTATCTGTACAAACGGAATCACATATTTTTGGTTTTTATCTGAGCAAACTGAAACACATATTTTTGGATGAACATCATGAGCAAGAAGATCATATCAGTATATGAGCAATTCATCACACAGTCTATTATCAACAATGGGTAACCTATGATATGCACAAAAAAATGATATGAAACAATCAAACTCATTCTTATGTAACTCGAATATTTTTCATTTTTATGTAACTTTTGCAATCAATTTGAATATTACTAGAAATGATATGTGATAAATTTCAATGTAAACAAGATTAGGTCATGAAATGCTCAATTTTTCATTCCGAATTTGTAATACAAAGCATGAATCCTTAAATTGTCAATATTATATAATTTGAAACTATAAGCATTTTTCTTCCAACTTCATGTGAGTTAGTACCATTTAGATGAAAAACATCGTGTACCCCACATATATGCCAACAAAAATTTAAATTTGTATTATCTTCAAGACATACACAGTTTATTGTAAAATTAGATCAATCTCCAAGATGAAATTATCTCTATTAGCGCAAGTATAGAATAGCAGATCCCAAAGGATATAAGAATCAGGATGATTCAGAATCAAAAGAGTGTAATGAATTGGCTTTATAATGAGAATCAATAGATTCAAGTAGGAGGATCCAACTATTATCTAGATAAATTTCAATGAAATCAGAATAGATGATGTATCTAACTGATCCAAGGGTGAATATATGTTCCCACAGATGTTGTTAGAAAACATATCTTAGTTCAGCAACACATTGCATGTTTTTCGGGGCATGGGCAGTGAAATGAACTGAAAGAGATTGTGCTAAAGACATAATTCGATATTGGTCTCATGAAATTCTTAAAACCATATATTCTTTATCTGATAATGATCTTTTACACACACACCCAGGCATATAATGGATTCAAATCACAGATGTAATCATATCATATTTAATTTTCACACTACTATTACTTCAAAAACGTTTCTAGTCTATTGACAATTCAAGTTTCAAACTCATATTCAAATTTAAAACATATTATCAAGATTAGAGCATTCAAAACACTATCATTTCTCATTTATGCAGACCTTGAAATTTAGATCAAATCAATTTACTTTAAACTATCATATATCAAAGGTCTACTATGGTCATGTGTAGTGAACTATTCACTGATGTACTATCGTTTCTTCTCTAACTTCAAATGATGTCAATTTTATATTTTTCATTTTGTTTTGAATTTTTATAAATAACAATTTTTGACTGAAATTTAAAATGCATAAATGTAATAAAGAAATAAAAGAAATTTAAAACAAAAACTCACATGAAAAATTGTTGTTAAAACCTATTATTCGGGATTGATCATACCGATCATTTTGATAAGAAATTCAAACCTGGTACTATCAAATGACTTGGTAAAAAGATCAGCAAAATTATCATATGTATGTTACTTTACGAGCTCATACAACTTTTTATCTGCACAATCACGAATAAAATGATATCTAATTCAATGTGCTTTGTTTTACTGTGCTTAACATGATTATTTGTGATAGACATTGTAGCATTATTATCAATAAACATGGGGGTTCCTGTAAAATTCAAACCATAGTCTCTTAATTGATGTTGGATCCACAAGATCTGTGAACAACAACTTGCAGCAGCAATGTATTCTGCTTCACATGTTGAAATGGAGACCGTAGTTTGCTTTTTGCATTGCCAGGAAACTAGACGATTACACAAGAACTGGAAACCACCTGTAGTAGATTTCCTGTCCAAACAACAACCACCAAAATCAGAATTAGTGTATGCATTGAATTCAAAGTTAGAACCATGTGGAAACCATAGTCTCAATCTTTGTTTTCCTTTCAGATAACGAAAGATTCTCTTTACTGCAATCAAATGAGACTCTTTTGGTTTTGCTAGGAACCTGGAACAAATACACACAGTGAACATTATGTTTGGCCTTGAAGCGGTTAAGCACATGAGAGATCCAATCATTGCACGGTACAGTCGGCAATCAACTTCTTTTCCATCCGGGTCAGAATTCAATTTATGATTGACCGGAATCGGAGTATCATATGGGGTACAGTCCTCCATCTTGAACTGGCTCAAGATGTCCTTTACATACTTGGACTGATGAATAAAGAAACCATCTTCCTTCTGATTAACTTGAAGACCTAGGAAAAATGATAACTCTCCCATAGCTGACATCTCAAACTTCGATTTCATATACTCTCAAACTCTTTGCACAACCCTTCATTTGTAGAGACAAAATTATATCATCTACATATATCTGTACCAGTAGATATTCTCTTCCTGCTTTCTTAATGAATAAAGTCGAGTCAATATGTCCACGAACAAAATCATTATCCATAAGATGTGTAGACAACGTTTCATACCACGCTCGAGGAGCTTGATGAAGACCATAGAGAGCTTTATCAAGCTTGAAAACTTTAGAAGGATTAATTGGATCTTCAAACCCCGGCGGCTGACACACATAAACTTCCTCCTTGACTTTACCATATAAGAAAGCACTTTTTACATCTAATTGAAACACCTTAAACCCTTTGTATGAAGCAAAAGCAAGAAACAGACGTATAGCTTCAAGCCTAGCAACAGGAGCATAAACCTCGGTGTAATCAATTCCCTCTTGTTGATTGAAACCTTGTATAACTAATCTTGCCTTATTTCTCACCACAACACCTCGATCATCTTTCTTGCATTTAAACACCCACTTAGTACCAATTAGATACACACCCTTTGGAAGATCTACAAGATTCCAAACTTTGAGTTTGTCAAACTGAGCAAGTTCTTCCTGCATGGCCTCTATCCAATTATTATCACCTAACGCCATTTCGACATTATTTGGTTCGACCTGAGAAATAAAACAGACATGTGAGCATACATCAAGAACACCAGAATTCTTAATACCTGTATACAAGAAAGTGTTGTCAATAATAGAACGCGTTTGCACTCCATCACGCAAATTCCCAATGATATTAGTAATTGGATAAGCTTTGAGTTCTTTGATTGATGCAACCTCATGAACCGACAACACATCAACTTGAGTTGTATCAGATTGATAAGACAGATCTTGATTAACTGGTATCTCCGAGTCCAGATTTGTAGGAAGCTCCCCCTGACCCTGTGTCAAATTAGAAGGTTCATCAACTAACAAAGGATCAGCAGAAGAATCTTGGAAAATAACATTTTCGTCCTCACAATCAGACTCTTGTGTTCCCGAACAAGAAGGAACATTAGGATCTGGAGCAGATGTAGAAGGAACAGATGAATATGGAACCGCAGTCAGTAGAAAACCACTATTCTACGCATCCTTACATGAATCATATAAAACAGCAGCTTCCTCAAGAGAAATATCAGAAGGTAAATGAAAAGACTTGAATAAATTCTCATAATCAAAAGCCCAGTTTGGTCCAATCACCATTTGAGGTAAAGATCGATTAGAACAGTCAATATGAAACTATTCTTCAACCTGACGAGTCTCTTTGTTATAAACCGTCTTGGTAGTAGAATTTGCAGCATACCCCAGAAAGACCCCTTCAATAGCCTTAGCACTTAACTTGGTTGAGATATCTCTAACTTTCAACAGGGTGCATGGATTACCAAAAGGTTGTAAATATTCCAGATTCGGCATACGATTATTAAGCAACTCATAGCATGTCTTGTTGTGTTGCTTAACGATCAAAACTCTGTTCAAAACGTGACACGCAGTATTCACAGCCTTAGCCCAAAAAGTTACTGGAAGCTTAGAATCTGCAAGCATCGTACGTGCCGTTTCAACCAAAGTCCTGTTCTTTCGTTCAGCAACACCATTTTGTTGATGTACATATGGCGCACTGAATTCATGATGAATTCCCTTTTGAAGACAAAATAAACCCATCTTTCTATTTTTAAACTCGTTGCCATTGTCACTCCTAATTCTTCTGACTTTTTGTTTGAACAAATTCTCTAAACCCAGGAATAAGAATTGTACCAACTCTGTGGTTTCGGCTTTAGAAGCAAGGAACTTAACCCATGAAAATCTAGCGAAATCATCTGTTACTACCAGACAGTAAGATTTACCGCCAATGCTCCTGATACTAATCGGTCCGAACAAATCCATATGCAGTAGCTCCAAAGGAGTCACAATTGAATTCTTTGACTTAGAGTTGTAGGACTTCTTGTGTTGTTTCCCCTTCTTGCAAGGAATACAGTCATCAGGAACTGAAAATTTTATTTTCGGAACACCAATAATCAGATCATTCTTCACGAGATAATTCATTTTTCGATAATTGATGTGAGCAAGTTTCCTGTGCCACAAAATAGAATCCGACTCAGACGCCTTGGAGAGTAAACATGTAGGAATTGAATCCGTTGTAGTAGCAACACTCATGTCTTGGACATATGTGTCATTTCTCCTCGGAGCCTTCATTAGAATCCATTCGTCAGGAATAACAAAGCCCGGTTTCAAGATATAACACTCAGAATCATTGAAATGAAATGAAAACTTTTTGTCACACACTTGAGATACACTCAACAGATTATGTTCAAGTTGCTCCACATAGTTCACTTTCTCAAATTTGACTTTATAGTTCTTCAAAGTACCCTAACCAGTTATGTACCCGCCTTTATTTCCAGCAAAAGCGACATAACCACCATCAATATTAATAACATCTTCCAGTAAATGAATATTCCTTGTTATATGTCGAGAACAACCACTATCCACATACCATGTATTTTTGATAGTCCTCCTTGGTTGCCCCTACATACCATCTTCCAGTAAACGAATATTCCTTGTCATATGTCGAGAACAACCACTATCCACATACCATGTATTTTTGATAGTCCTCCTTGGTTGCCCCTACATAAACAAAGAAAATCAGTTAGAAATTGGAACCCAAGCCATTGTGGTCTTGGGTCGTCCAGATGGATCAAAATAAACAACTTCAAGCAATTCACAATCAACATTGTCATCAACCTTTGGAACATAAGATTCACAATTAGACCTTCTCAATGAAGACATAGTATGATTAATTGGAAAAACATTATTAGATTTATGATTATCAGATTCAGATATTTCCAAAAATTTCTTTAATTTTCGGTTACATCTTCTTCGTTGTGGTCTAGAATGTTTGACCTCAGGTTGAGAACTTTTTGGAATTCCAACATGTGGAATCTCAAACTTATTTTGAAAAACATCTGGTTTAGAAATATGCTTATCATTTTGCTTAAATCCCAAATATTTAGCAAATGATTGACAAGGCACATTCTTTACAACACTAGACGTAGGCTTTCCCACATTTGTTCTTTTCAGAATTGGCACTACTCGTTGTTGTGAGGAAACACTCTTTAATTTGCCTTGATTCTTATAAGGATAGTGAATCAGAATATGACCAACCTCATTACAGTGAAAGAAAACTCGTCCATCTTGATGATTTCTTATATAAGAAGTTTTTCTTGAATTTGAAGACCCTTCCGATAAACAATCTTCAGAAGATTTTACTGAACTGTTGACTGGCTTCTTTTGAACAAAAAATTGTTTAGTCACCGTTGATAAATTCTTCTTCTGATGACCATCAGCAACAAAACCACTTGATTGTAACATTTTTGAAAGTTTAGATTGATCAACTTTCACCTCATCAGGTTCTGTTAAAATGCATCTATTATGGGTAACATTTTTCACTACCTTTGGTTCATCAAGTTGCACTTCCTTAGGAATGTCTTCAACCTTTTTATCATCAAAAACTTCATCTTTAGAATCAGAATCATAGATCATATTTTCACCAGTTACTGGATTTACTGTCAACATCGTCTTTGGATCAATTTCCTCTTCATGAATAATTTCTGGTTCAACCACATAATTTGCATTGAATGGTGGAGGAACAAATCCAATTCCAGCAACCCTCTTTGTTGGATCAGCATTAGCATTAAAGTAATCCAATACCACAGATGAATTTTTAAAATTTTCCAGCTTTCTATGTAATTTCATCACTTCAGATTCTTTATCAGAAATTTCTTTGTTCTGCTGAGCGACAATTTCATTTCACTTCTCAATCTCAGCATAAGCCATATCCAGATGATATGCTTGTTCTTTATATTTCAATCCCAAAGAGTTCAAATCTCTTTTCAAAGACTCAATTCTATCTATACACAATTTATCATTGTCTTTCAATTTTTGATTAACTGAATGCATCGATTTCATATCACAAATTAAATTTGTGTTATCATCCATTACTTTTTGAATTTTATCTTTTATACTGATGCAATTAGAGCAATAAATGTGACAGACAAAATCTTTTACCTTTGAAGGATCTGACATATCTGCCATGAAAACTTTTGCAATCGAAATATTTTCATAATCAGGACCATCAGAAGAATTTTGAGTTAATACTATATAATCTTCAGATACACCAGATGCAATATCAGACTCAACATTATGTACTTGATCACGCTCTTCATCAGCACTTGGCAAACTCTCACCATCAGATTTTGTAGAATGAATCTCAGCTACAAAAGCTTGACTTACTGTACCAACCAAATCTTCAAGATGAATACCCCAGTCATAATTTTCATCATTTTGAGCAACCAAAGCAGATGATGCAGATGCATGATTAGAATTTCCAGAACCAGAGGAGCCATGTGACTGATTACGATTGTTCTGAAAGTTATTAGTTTTCTTTCGAGAATCAAATTCAACTTTTTTGTTTCACACATTCTTTGCCAAAATGACCATACTCCTGACAATTATAGCAACGAACTTTGGTTTTGTCAAATCCCATACGTGAACGACTGTTAGAACCGATATACTTTCTTCCAGTCTTCTTAAAAAAATCCTTTCCTTGTCTCATCAGCATAGCCATATTCCATTGAATGTTCATCTCTTCCAGATCAACAGGATCAATTTGTCTGAAATCCTCTTCAATAACATCAGGATCATGAATCTTTCCTCCAATAAAATTTTCATAAGAAGCCATAAAGGAAGAAAACATCGCTAAATAATCATCAGCAACTCTGTGATTCATATTATGTAACATTTCTGATTTTCATTATCTATATTTCAATTCAATGTGATACATTTCAAACCAAATTCTAGTACACTGACTTGTTCTATTTGTATCAACAATTAAATACTATGTTTCAATGCAAACCCACAAATTTTACCATATTAAACTATACATAAGTCCATATTTATACAAATCTGTCAATACTGAAACTTGCAAGGACTGATTTTTATAAATTAACAAGAAACCTTAATAGGCACGGCCGCGCCTTGTTCTGGCACGGTCGCGCCAAGTGCTATGGCACGGTCGCGCGCCTTGCTTTGGAACGGTCGCGCCTCATATTGGCACGGTCGCGCCTCTCGTCAGTTGAAACGTAAATGCAGCCTTTAATCACAGAATCGTTTGATTTCGTAACCGTTCTACACGTTTTCACCATTAACGAACCCAATTAAATCTTTTAATAAATAAACTCAATTTCGTCGATTTATATCATAACCGCCTAATCCTCTCATGAGACCATCGAATTCACCATTTGGATTGCAATTCTACCAAGAAAACGCACTATCAATCCTCTCTGAAGCTCCCGAAAACACTGAGTCATCGGAATAGCAGCAAAAGGGCACCGGAGATCAAACCGTCGTCGCCGGAACTCGTTCCTACCACGCGCTATCGATTAATCATCTTTTCGGGTAATTTGAAATCTTCCACACTTTCGATTTAGTCTATAGGTCAAAAGCCCCAAACTAATTTGGGCTTACAATAGCGAAATTAACACGAACCCGAATCTAGAGTTCGTTCTAAAATGGTTTAATCGAACCCTGCTTTGAACACGTTTTAAATACAATTAATATATTCAAATAGACTTGTAATAACCTAATGGGTGAAAGCCCTATGATTTCCAATATTAACAATATAAGATTTAAGCAACTCGTTTATGTTTTGGAACAGACACGGTCGCGCTAGTCTTCTAGCGCGTTCGTGCTTCATGAGACACGGTCGTGCTAATACCAGCGCGGTCGTGCCTCACACACTCAGACCCAGTCATGCCTCTTGGCTAGACTTGGTCATGCCTCAGAACCCTAGACACGGTTGTGCCTGGCCCAAGACACGATCGTGCCTAGTGAACAGCTTAGCTATGTCTCTGTTTGGTCAACACGGTCGCATCCCTGACTAGCACGGTCGCGCCCGTGGTCCTAGCACGATCGTGCCTTGTCCCAAGCACGGTCGTGTGTGCGAGAAAAATCTTGGCAGAATAATTATTCTTATATTTTAAAAACAATAAGTATTTCAGATTAATTTTCAAATAAAAATAATTGATTTTATAAATATTTATATTAACTTTATTTAAAAGATCAAATTCTTAATTCTAAAATAAATAGAAGTTATTTATTTACATTTAAAAAACTAAATTTATACTTATTGTTAAACCCTACACTTAAATATTATTTACACAACTTATTTACACATCTTTATCAAAATAAAGTAAAGAAATTTATATTTAAAATAAAACATCTGATACATTTTTATAACTAAATGACTAAGTTACATATTTTATAAATAAATAAATAAGGTAACAATTATTTATTTAATTTACATCTAAACAAAAAATATTTATTTAGGTTATACTTAATTACCCCTGATACCTATATCATCTTTATAACTAAGTGAATAAATAATAATTATGTAATTTATTTATTTGGTTATTCAAACTCAAACCTTGATCAAAATGTTCTAAAAATATCCATTTCAAATCTTTCATTTTATACAATACCTTTCAAGTACAAACCACAAGCTTTATACACACATCCAATTCAAACCTAGACTTAGACATAGGCTATTGTGCACACTATTAATTCATATACATTTCACACTAGGTTAACGTTGTGCATTACAAGGGTCATATTACTATCTAGTATCTCGTGTTAGCTACGCCTTCGAATCAAGTGAGTATTACATAGCCCCTTTTACTCTTTTACACTTTTTGGCGTGGAACATGAACACTCTACAAACTATTACTTACATTTACACAAACTACACAAATACAATTCCTCTTTACATTCATGTGTGCAATTTGAACTTTATGCCTGAGTGCTAGTTGTGCTAACTTTTGTGTGCAATTTATGTGCAATCATTAACTATTCAAGCCGACGGTAAACAATGATAGATCTATTGAGTCTGACAAACCCACCCAGATTGGGGTGATTGTTACCGACAACACAATTTTGCATGCTAGTTACAAAGGTATGATTGTACTTGGTTACACAATAGCTGCTCTCCATAAATGCCTTATTTTATCATGTTATGTAAGGATTTGTTTGTTCATAATCTATATGCTATCTATATACAAACCTGTGTATGTTCACCAACTTTTTAGTTGACCTTATTTTATTCATGTTTTAGGTACTAATGTGTGATTTTGATCAAGACTTGCTACACATAAGTTTTGGACTTAGATAATTTTAAATAAAGGATTATGTATTTCATTTTATGTACTTGGTTTGATTTGGTTTTGTCTTGAATACTTGAAATGAATTTGAATGATTAATATATTTCAATTTAGTCAACTTTGTGCTCATGAACAGTCCACATATCCCGCCCCGATGATTCCCCCGTCGGTTGGGGTGTGACAGATTGGTATCAGAGCCTTGGTTATAGGGAACTAGGTTATTAGACACCCTTGACCTAGACTATAACTTTAGGACACCCACTTATGCCATGCTTCATGATTATGTGATATGTGCTACATGCTATGTGTTACATGCTATGTGTTACATGCTTACTATGATTAGTTATTATTTAGTTTTGATGCCTTACTTGTAAAAAAAAATCATGACTTATTAAGATATACTTAAATAGTAATTAAATAAACAATATCCCTACCTATACCCTAAAACCTCATAATATTCTTACCTACTCCCCTATCATCATCTTCTTAGCATGTGGAGACTCCATGGATCTAAATCTATAAAATTTCTTTATTTCCTCGTTAAGGCTTTTTAAACTTTGTTAATTACTTGAGGACACGTGCAATCTGGAAGGGTGACACCTGTATTCTGGGTTTTCTGTCTAGAAAAGCATTTCGCATAAATCCCAATCAACCGAGGGACCCGTATGCTTTCCCGGGAATTCCCGGGATGAGTGTTTACTTATAGGCTAAAGCATGTCTCCTTAAAAATTATATGAGTTTAATTAACCTTAATGTGTCATAGTATTCAAGTGATTTTATCACTATTTGAGTACAATCCAAAGTATGTTAACCATTTTATTTGTTTTCTTATTCTTTTAAATCCAAACAACATTCATAAGTTCTTACATCTTTTCTTGTCTTGTGCAAATCTGTAGAATGCCTCCCCGTCATGCTACCGTGACCAACAACAACACCGATATTGCTACCATCCTTGCACAACTTGTGAATCAACTCACTGAAGCTAATGGGGTAGCCAATGGTAACCATGGAGCTAATGGGGGTGGTGGTGCCAACCCACCACAACGCACCTTCAAACACTTCAACTCATGTAATCCTCTTAAGTTCAATGGTACCGAAGGAGCTATGGGACTTCTTCAATGGTTTGAAAGTATTGAGAATACCTTCCTCAATAGTGACTTCCCCGATAACCTTCGTGTTCGTCATGCCACAAGTGTCTTACAAAAATGGGCACTCACATGGTGGAATGGGGAAAAGAGGACTAGAGGCGTGGAAGTAGCAATGGCCTTACCTTGGGATGAGGTTAAAAGGCTAATGACCGAAGAATTTTGTCCTCGAAATGAGGTAAAGAAACTGGAAGCCGAGTTTTGGGAGATGGTGGTGAAAGTCTAGCTTATACAACTCGGTTCCATGAGTTGAGTCTCCTTGTGCCCCATATGGTCACACCTTTATCCCGCTACATTGAGAAGTATATTGGTGGATTACCTAGGAAAATTCAAGATACTGTCTTAGGGAGAAATCCCGCAACACTCGAAGATGCCATCCGCTTATCTGCTACGTTAACCGACAACCATGTGAAAGCGGGAACTCTGACTAGAAAAGGCACCAAGAAAGTTCCCGACACCACAACCCCTCCCACACACATAAAAGAAGCCACAACTGAACCCTCCCATAATAATAAGAAAAGAAAGGCTAGAAATTATGCTGTGGTCACTCCTGCTATCCCTATTAACCAAGCTGCGCCTATGGTTCAAGCACCAACCGAAAAGCCATATGTTGGGATCTACCCACTCCGTGCCACATGTAACTATCACCATCTCCAAAACATTCCATGTCGCCTTTGCACTCACTGTGAGAAATATGGCCATACAGTCAATGTTTGTAGAGCCAAAGCGCTTGCAGGACAAGTCAACCCACCAAACCGAACCAACCCCCAAGTGGCTAATCAAGGTGCTCCCGCTATTGAAAATGGGCGTGCTTGTTATGAATATGGTAACCCAAATCACTTCCGTGATCATTGCCCAAGGTTAATCAATGCTAGACAAGGCGGATATCATGGGCATGCGTTGAACATAAACGCCAATGAAGCTCAAGCCAACAATGATGTGGTCAACGGTACGTTCCCTGTTAATAGTCAATATGCCTCCATTTTATTTGATACCAGTGCCGATAAAAGTTTTGTGTCACTTAACTTTGAACCCTTACTTGCAAAGACACGATCCCAATTAGAGAAAGCATTCACCATCGAAGTAGCAAATGGTGACTCCCTTACAATTGACTATGTTATTAACGACTGCTCTCTAGAACTTAATGATCATACATTTCCAATCAACCTTGTACCAATGCCACTAGGAAGTTTTGATATCATCACAGGCATGGATTGGCTATCAAATCATCATGCCGAAGTCATCTATTTCGAGAAGTGCATCGAATACCTCTACCGTCGGGAGAAACGTTAAGAGTCTTTGGTGAAAAGCCTTGCAAAGGACTCAAATTAATGTCATGCACTACCGCCCAAAAGTACTTACGAAAGAAGTATGTAGCCTTCTTAGCTCATGTTGTTCAAAAGGATGTCAAAGAGAAGAGTATCCAAGACATTCCCATCATTCAGGATTTTCCCGAAGTATTTACCGAAGATCTATCCGGTCTTCCACCCGTTCGACAAGTAGAATTTCGCATTGACCTTGTACCCGGAGCTAACCCCGTGGCTAGAGCTCCTTACCGCCTTGCACCTTCTAAAATGCAAGAACTTGCAAGTCAACTCCAAGAACTCTCCAACAAGGGCTTCATCCGTCCAAGTCATTCACTGTGGGGTGCACCCGTCTTATTCGTAAAGAAGAATGATGGATCATTCCGCATGTGTATTGATTACCGCGAACTCAACAAGCTTACCATCAAGAACTGTTATCCCTTGCCTAGAATTGATGATCTCTTTGATCAAATTCAAGGTTCTACTTGCTTCTCTAAGATTGACCTTCGATCTAGTTATCACCAACTCCGTGTACTAGAGGAAGATATTCCAAAGACTGCCTTCCGAACAAGGTATGGTCACTACGAGTTCATGGTCATGCCTTTTGGAATAATCTGCAAGACTTAACAATTTGGGTGGTTTGTGAGATGTACCAATCTCGTTATCGTAATTTAACATGTTAGTCACTTGCACCATATTTGCCATTTTCAGAAAAAAAGTCCAAGTATTGAACAAGCACTCCCCTCAGGCAAAGATAATAAGTTCGCTTCAAATCCAAACAAGCGAATTTGATATCAACCAAACTTGATAAGTTCGCTTAAAACAAGAAAACCTGGTAAGTTCGCCTACTGAATAAGTTCGCTTAAACTGAGAGAAGCGAACTTGATAAGTTCACTTGCTAAGTTCGCCTACAACAAATATCAACAAGTTCGCTTACTGCAACTGTAACAAACTCAGCAAGAACTTTACCCCAAACACGAACAAACATCATCTAAAATCATCATTTCTCACAGATTAGAAGGAATTTGAAGAAATTGGACCGTAGGATTTAGTATTTTATGAATTAGAACTCTTCTATCAGATTAATTTCACCAAAATCCACTTCAAATCCACGAATTCAGCAGCAAAATCAACTTCAAGAACTTGAAAACTCCATGGATACAAAAACTTGTAAAAATGATCAATTCCTTGTCAAATTGTACACAAAATCGTCTCTAATCACTAAGAATCAAACACAATCACGAGCAAAAGCTCTGATACCACTTGTAGGTCCACATGACTCATCTCAGATCGATCTCGTAACAGGACATCTCGTTAACACGGAGTGCGGAATCCTAACGTATTAACGTTTGTATACTAATTAACAATAGAAACAGCATGTAAATAAACTATCTTTTTATATCATCAAAACACAGAGTTTACAGAATACGATCAATCAAGTCTCTCTACTTTGTTTCTCTGTTGTAGAACAGATTCTGGAAACTCCTATTTATAGACACAAACTCTACAATAGGCGAACTTAACAAGTTCACCTCAAAGATGCTTATCACATGAGACTAGGCGAACTTAACAAGTTCGCCTCTAATAGGCTAGGCGAACTTAACAAGTTCGCCTCTAGCAGAACTTGTTCTATCACTTAGACAAAATCTATACAATTACATAAAAACAAAAAGACAATAAGACCTAAACTATTACAAAGCTTTTGTCATTCATTCTATGTCCTAACAGGGTAAAAGTTAATTTGAACCATTTTTACCCATAGAAAACAAACAAGGTTGCTGCTGATGGTTTTACTGGTTCGTAGCAATGAATGTTGCTGCTGATTTCCTTAGAGCTATCCGCAACAAAAGTATTCATGTGGATGGCCTAAAATAATCAGTAGCAAAAACTTTTGCTGCTGATAACTAAACCTATCAGTAACAACGTTGTTTGCTGCTGACCGATGAAGTTATCAACAATGACTTAAACATATTTTTGAACTTTCAGAAGAGATTTATTAACGACAAAAGAAAGGCAAACACATATTAAAAAAAATTGAGGAGGATTTTAATTAAAGTTCATCATTCCAATGGACTCAACTAGATATCTAAATCTAGCTTCATCAAAAGCTTTGGTGAACAAGTCAGCATATTGCTCATTGGTATGAACTTTGGTTAAAAAGATTCTCCTTTTCTCAGCTTGCTCTCTAATGAAATGATACCTGATGTCAATGTGTTTTGTCTTTGAGTGCTGCACGGGATTGTTGGTGATTGAGATAACAATCTTGTTGTCAATATGAATGGGAGTTGCCATGAATGTCAGTCTATAATCTAGCATCTGATTTTGAATCCAAATCACTTGAGCACAACAACAACTTGAAGCTGCAATGTATTCTGCTTTTGCTGTTGATGTTGACACACATGTCTGCTTCTTACATTGCCAAGAGATAAGTGTTCCTATCAGAAATTGACATCCTCCTGATGTGGATTTCTTGTCCAAGTTGCAGCCTCCATAATCATTGTCAGTGTATGCATACAGATTGAATTTGTCATTTTTGGAGTTCCAAAGCCCCAGTCTTTGAGCTCCTTTTAGGTACCTAAAAATTCTCTTGACAGCTTGGAGATGAGAAGTCTTTGGAGCTACTTGAAATCTTGCTCATAGACATAATGCAAACATGATATCTGGTCTGGAAGCAGTCAGATACATGAGTGATCCAATCATTGCCCTATACTGATGTTGATCAGTGTCTTGGCGATTTTTGTTTGGGGACAAATGATGGTGTACTTGAATTGGAGTTCTTGCAGCAAAGCAATCAGCCAGCTTGAATATTTCCAAGATTCTTTTAACATATTTGGATTGGCTGATGAAGATTCCATTTGGAACCTCTTTGACTTGGAGACCCAGAAAGAAATTTAGTTCACCCATTGAACTCATTTCAAACTTTGAGTGCATTAGGATTTCAAAGTCTTTGCATAGGTTATTCTTTGTTGATCCAAATATGATGTCCTCAACATAGATTTGCACCAGTAGAATTTCTTCCCTTTCATCTTTGATAAACAAAGTCTGATCAATGGCACCTCTTCTGAAGTTGTTACTGAGTAGATATCCGGACAAGGTTTCATACCAGGCTCTTGGGGCTTGATGTAACACATACAGAGATTTATCTAATTTGAAAACCCACCAAACCGAACCAACCCCCAAGTTGCTAATCAAGGTGCTCTCGCTATTGAAAATGGGCGTGCTTGTTATGAATATGGTAACCCAAATAACTTCCGTGATCAGTGCCCAAGGTTAATCAATGCTAGACAAGGCGGAGATCGTGGGCATGCGTTGAACATAAACGCCAATGAAGCTCAAGCCAACAATGATGTGGTCAACGGTACGTTCCCTGTTAATAGTCAATATGCCTCCATTTTATTTGATACCAGTGCCGAAAAAAGTTTTGTGTCACTTAACTTTGAACCCTTACTTGCAAAGACACGATCCCAATTAGAGATAGCATTCACCGTCGAAGTAGCAAATGGTGACTCCCTTACAATTGACTCTGTTATTCACGACTGCTCTCTAGAACTTAATGATCATACATTTCTAATCAACCTTGTACCAATGCCACTAGGAAGTTTTGATATCATCATAGGCATGGATTGGCTATCAAATCATCATGCCGAAGTCATCTGTTTCGAGAAGTGCATCGAATACCTCTACCGTCGGGAGAAACGTTAAGAGTCTTTGGTGAAAAGCCTTGCAAAGGACTCAAATTAATGTCATGCACTACCGCCCAAAAGTACTTATGAAAGAAGTATGTAGCCTTCTTAGCTCATGTTGTTCAAAAGGATGTCAAAGAGAAGAGTATCCAAGACATTCCCATCATTCAGGATTTTCCCGAAGTATTTACCGAAGATCTATCCGGTCTTCCACCCGTTCGACAAGTAGAATTTCGCATTGACCTTGTACCCGGAGCTAACCCCGTGGCTAGAGCTCCTTACCGCCTTGCACCTTCTGAAATGCAAGAACTTGCAAGTCAACTCCAAAAACTCTCCAACAAGGGCTTCATCCGTCCAAGTCATTCACCGTGGGGTGCACCCGTCTTATTCGTAAAGAAGAATGATGGATCATTCCGCATGTGTATTGATTACCGCGAACTCAACAAGCTTACCATCAGGAACTGTTATCCCTTGCCTAGAATTGATGATCTCTTTGATCAACTTCAAGGTTCTACTTGCTTCTCTAAGATTGACCTTCGATCTAGTTATCACCAACTCCGTGTACTAGAGGAAGATATTCCAAAGACTGCCTTCCGAACAAGGTATGGTCACTACGAGTTCATGGTCATGCCTTTTGGAATAATCTGCAAGACTTAACAATTTGGGTGGTTTGTGAGATGTACCAATCTCGTTATCCAAATTTAACATGTTAGTCACTTGCACCATATTTGCCATTTTCAGAAAAAAATTCCAAGTATTGAACAAGCACTCCCCTCAGGCAAAGATAATAAGTTCACTTCAAATCCAAACAAGCGAATTTGATATCAACCGAACTTGATAAGTTCGCTTAAAACAAGAAAACCTGGTAAGTTCGCCTACTGAATAAGTTCGCTTAAACTGAGAGAAGCGAACTTGATAAGTTCACTTGCTAAGTTCGCCTACAACAAATATCAACAAGTTCGCTTACTGCAGCTGTAACAAACTCAGCAAGAACTTTAACCCAAACACGAACAAACATCATCTAAAATCATCATTTCTCATAGATTAGAAGGAATTTGAAGAAATTGGACCGTAGGATTTAGTATTTTATGAATTAGAACGCTTCTATCAAATTAATTTCACCAAAATCCACTTCAAATCCACGAATTCAGCGGCAAAATCAACCTCAAGAACCTGAAAACTCCATGGATACAAAAACTTGTAAAAATGATCAATTCCTTGTCAAATTGTACACAAAATCGTCTCTAATCACTAAGAATCAAACACAATCACGAGCAAAAGCTCTGATACCACTTGTAGGTCCACATGATTCATCTCAGATCGATCTCGTAACAGGACATCTCGTTAACACGGAGTGCGGAATCCTAACGTATTAACGTTTGTATACTAATTAACAATAGAAACAACATGTAAATAAACTTTCTTTTTATATCACCAAAACACAGAGTTTACAGAATACGATCAATCAAGTCTCTCTACTTTGCTGCTCTGTTGTAGAACAGATTCTGGAAACTCCTATTTATAGACACAAACTCTACAATAGGCGAACTTAACAAGTTCACCTCAAAGATGCTTATTACATGAGACTAGGCGAACTTAACAAGTTCGCCTCTAATAGGCTAGGCGAACTTAACAAGTTCGCCTCTAGCAGAACTTGTTCTATCACTTAGACAAAATCTATACAATTACATAAAAACATAAAGACAATAAGACCTAAACTATTACAAAGCTTTTGTCATTCATTCTATGTCCTAACAGAGTAAAAGTTAATTTGAACCATTTTTACCCATACAAAACAAACAAGGTTGCTGCTGATGGTTTTACTGGTTCGTAGCAATGAATGTTGCTGCTGATTTCCTTAGAGCTATCCGCAACAAAAGTATTCATGTGGATGGCCTAAAATAATCAGTAGCAAAAACTTTTGCTGCTGATAACTAAACCTATCAGTAACAACGTCGTTTGCTGCTGACCAATGAAGTTATCAACAATGACTTAAACATATTTTTGAACTTTCAGAAGAGATTTATTAACGACAAAAGAAAGACAAACACATATTAAAAAAAATTGAGGAGGATTTTAATTAAAGTTCATCATTCCAATGGACTCAACTAGATATCTAAATCTAGCTTCATCAAAAGCTTTGGTGAACAAGTCAGCATATTGCTCATTGGTATGAACTTTGGTTAAAAAGATTCTCCTTTTCTCAGCTTGCTCTCTAATGAAATGATACCTGATGTCAATGTGTTTTGTCTTTGAGTGCTGCACGGGATTGTTGGTGATTGAGATAACAATCTTGTTGTCAATATGAATGGGAGTTGCCATGAATGTCAGTCTATAATCTAGCATCTGATTTTGAATCCAAATCACTTGAGCACAACAACAACTTGAAGCTGCAATGTATTCTGCTTTTGCTGTTGATGTTGACACACATGTCTGCTTCTTACATTGCCAAGAGATAAGTGTTCCTATCAGAAATTGACATCCTCCTGATGTGGATTTCTTGTCCAAGTTGCAGCCTCCATAATCATTGTCAGTGTATGCATACAGATTGAATTTGTCATTTTTGGAGTTCCAAAGCCCCAGTCTTTGAGCTCCTTTTAGGTACCTAAAAATTCTCTTGATAGCTTGGAGATGAGAAGTCTTTGGAGCTACTTGAAATCTTGCTCATAGACATAATGCAAACATGATATCTGGTCTGGAAGCAGTCAGATACATGAGTGATCCAATCATTGCCCTATAATGATGTTGATCAGTGTCTTGGCGATTTTTGTTTGGGGACAAATGATGGTGTACTTGAATTGGAGTTCTTGCAGCAAAGCAATCAGCCAGCTTGAATATTTCCAAGATTCTTTTAACATATTTGGATTGGCTGATGAAGATTCCATTTGGAACCTGTTTGACTTGGAGACCCAGAAAGAAATTTAGTTCACCCATTGAACTCATTTCAAACTTTGAGTGCATTAGGATTTCAAAGTCTTTGCATAGGTTATTCTTTGTTGATCCAAATATGATGTCCTCAACATAGATTTGCACCAGTAGAATTTCTTCCCTTTCATCTTTGATAAACAAAGTCTGATCAATGGCACCTCTTCTGAAGTTGTTACTGAGTAGATATCCGGACAAGGTTTCATACCAGGCTCTTGGGGCTTGATGTAACACATACAGAGATTTATCTAATTTGAAAACTTTGTTAGGATGTGAGGGATCTACAAATCCTGGAGGCTGTTTGACATATACTTCCTCACCAATTTTTCCATATAGAAAAGCACTCTTGACATCCATCTGATAAACATTAAAGCTCTTGGATGCAGCATATGCTAGGAAGATTATCATTGCCTCCAATTTGGCAACCGGTGCAAAGTCTTCATCATAATCTATTCCCTCTTTCGAAGTGTAGCCTTTAGCTACAAGTCTGGCTTTGTTCTTGATCACAATTCCTCTCTCATCTTGTTTGTTTCTAAAGACCCACCTTATGTCTATAGCAGTTTGTCAAGGTGGCAGATCAACTAGGGTCCACACTTCTTCTCTCTTGAATTGCAGAAGCTCCTCTTGCATTGCTTCAATCCAAATGATGTGTTGCAGTGCTTCATCTATCTTCTTTGGTTCAACTTGAGATAGAAAACAGGAGTACAAACAGATATTGGCTTCATGTGACTTTCTTCTTGTCTGAACTCCTTATTGAACTGAACCAATTACATTCTTTAAAGGATGTGTTCTATTAATTCTTTAGACTGGGACAACATCCATCATGATTTCTTGGTCAAGATTGCTTTGGTTTTGATCTGGAAGATTTTCATTTTCAAGAGGGTTGTTTGCAGAGTTGTCTTCAACTGCAACAACATCTTTAAGTGAGTTGTCAACAGCATCAGTAGCATCAAATGCAATACCCTAATCTTGATCATTATTGTCAGAGAGACTATTGTTGGTGACATTTGAGTTGCTTGTTCTGGATTCACTGGCTTTAATAGCATCAACAACAGATGGAGGATCAAGGGATGGTCTTTTGATTCTTATAGATGGACCATTGAAGCCTAATCTGTAGTCATCAATTGATGAAGTAGTTGGGTTGTGTGTGGATGAAAACTCCATATTTGAGAAGATGAGAGGCTCAAATATTTGAGAGAAGGAATCTATATCAAACAACCAGTCTGGCCCTTTTCCCTTTTCACATGGAATGTGTTCCATACATTCCACATTTGTTGATTCTTCAACTATTCTTGTTATAGAGTTGAATACTCTGTAGGCTTTGGATTGAGAGTGTCACACCCCGACCGATGGCGGAATCATCGGGGCGGGACATGTAAGACTGTTCATAGCTCATGGTTGACTAAATTGAAATATATTAAAGTTAAATTTCCATTACAAATAATCCAAGTACAAACCAAATTCAAACAAGAAACATAAAACAACTCATAAAATTCTTGATTTGTTTTGCTAAGTCCAATCCTATATTGAGCACTTGAATCATTCTCACATATTAGGGCCTGAAACATAAATAAAATAAAGTCAACTAAAAAGTTGGTTAGTAACACAGTTGTAAATAGATAGCATATAGTTGAAAACAAATCCTTTACAAAACATGATAAAATAAGGCATTTATGGGGAGCAGCTATTGTGTAACCATGTACAACCAAACCTTGTAACTAGCATGCAAAAATTGTGTTGTCGGTTTCAATCACCGCGCACCATGGGTGGGTTTGTCAGACTCAATAGATCTATCATTGAAAACCGTCGGCTTGTATAGTTAATAATTGCACATAATCGCATACAAAGGTTAGCACAACTAGCACTCGGGCACAAAGCTCAAATTTTGCACACATGTATGTAAATAGGATTTTTGCACTTGTGTTGTTTGCGTAAATGTAAATGTGTATAGAGTTCATGTTTCACCCCAAAAGTGTAAAAGAGTAAAAGAGGTTGTGAATACTCACTTGGTATGGAGATGTAGCTAACAAAGAGTATAGATAAAATAAGGGTTCTTGATACGCACGGGTTAACCTAGATAGTAATATATATTGAATCAAATTGGTGTACAAAGTTTAAGTCTCACATTGAAGGTTGAATTTGTGTATAAAAAGTATTAAATGAAATATATAAAGTTGTAGTAACCATTTTTTAAACATTTGATTAAAGTTTGGAATTTAAATAATAAAATAGAATTCTTATAAAATTATTGATTATGAAAATAATGCATGTGTTAAATGTAAATTAATAAATAAATAAATGATTATAGTTTATGAAATAATGTAAATATTGATTGTAATTAAGTATAAATAAATAAATGATTTTTGTTTAAATATTAAATAAATAATTATTATCTTATTTATTTATAAACTTGTAACTTAATCATTTAAAACATCATTTAAGTGTAAGATAAATATAAATTTAATTTTTATAAACTTTTAAATAAATAATATTTATCTCTTCAAATACAGAAAACATATTTTTATAAAATTTGGAACATTTATTGATTGAAAAATATAAAATTATAATTCTGTTAAAATTTCTGAGTCACACACGACCGTGCCTCGGAAGGGCACGATCGTGCTCAAGCTACGGGCGCGACCGCGCTAGTCGGGGTACGACCGGGTTGATCAACAGAGGGCACAAACTAGACCAGTCAACAGGCACGACCGTGCCTTGGCTCGGCACGGTCGTGTCTATGATTTTTAGACACGACAGAGGCTAGCCCAAAGGGCATGACTAGGTCTGGACAGGAGGACACGACCGTGCCGCTATTCGACACGACCGCGCTACATGAGGCACGGCCGCGCTAGATGATTAGCGCGACCGTGTCTCTTCCAAATCAGACACGAATTGACAAATTCTTGTATTCTAAACGCTGGAATTGTTAGGGCTTTTGATTAATGGGTTATTACGAGTCTTTTCATATAACTTAATTGCATGTACATCGTGTTTAAGCAGGGATTCGATTAAATCATTTTTTTATAAAACATGAGTTCTGATTCAGATCGATTTCTATAATGGAAGCCCAAATTGAATATGGGCTTTTGATACTGATACTGAAATGAATGAATTAAAGGTTTAAGTTACCCTGAACAGTAGCGAATCGATGGATATTGGTAGAGAGGAAATTCCGGCGACGACGAGATTGAGTTCCGGTGATCCTTGTTGCACTCCGGCCAATCCAGTCAGTCCAGAACTTCTCGGGAGGGACGAGTGACACGAATATCTTGCTTGAGAGAATACGGATTGCAGGAGAGAATTTCTTGGTTTTCTTGAAAAGCTTTGAGAGAGAAATTTCGAGATTGGTAATATGAAACTGAGGCATTTGAATAATTTGGAAAGCGATAATACGTTTGTTAAGGGAAAAGAAACGGATGGATGTAACGGATTCGAACGATCGGGTAATTAAACTGCATTTACGTTTCAACTGTTACACAGGCGCGACCGTGCCCAAATATGGCGCGACCGTGCCTAGGCACCGGGCGCGATCGTTCCAGGACCAGTCGCGCAATCGTGCCGAGGCACTTGGCGCGACTGTGCCAGGACGAAGCACGACCGTGCTAGACTAGGGTTTCTTGACATTTTTCAACTTTAGTCCTTGACTTTTTCAGGTTTAATGTGTTTGAATTAAATAGTTTCTTGCATAGTGTTTAAATGTATATAATTGTGTAAAACTTGCGAATTGTATCGAGTCATTTCGTTTAGTTTACGGTGAGCAAAATAGTAAGACAGTGCACTAGTATTGAATTCGAAATTGCATTACATTGAATTGAAATATGAATACTAAAAATCAGAAATGTTACAGAGAGGAATATCCCACAAAATATCCTTCATTAGATTTGGTACCAAATTTTGGAAGAACACCATTGGTGATAAAAATAGTACATGGCCATCCAAAGGGTTTTAGGAAGCCAATATAGGGACCTCTATTGAACCACAATTCATAAGGTGTTTTGTTGAGAGGCTTGACAATAAGAACTCTATTTTGTACATAACAAGCTATACTAACTGCCTCAGCCCAGAATATGAGAGACATCTTTGAGTCGACCAACATGGATCTGGCAGACTCAATTAGAGTTCTATTTCTTCTTTCAGCAACCCCATTTTGATGAGGGGTTCTTGGAGCACTGTATTGTCTCTGAATGCCTTTGTTCTCACAAAAACAGTTCAAGGTTAGATTCTTGAACTCTGTCCCTTGATCACACCTTATTTTCTTAACTTTCTGATTGCTTTGATTCTCAACCCTAAGAATGAAGGATTTGAGAATTTCAGCAGTTTCATCTTTTGTTCTCAAGAAGTATACCCATGAGAATTTGTGTAGGTCCCCAGGTGTCTCGGATGGTTACGTGTGAGTGTGTGACTAGTCGGACCGGGTGCGGAATGCCCGTGACTAGGTGGAGAATCAAACAACACAAAGTAAACCAACAAAGAAATCACTTTAAAGTTCCGTCTATTATAAACTTGAACGGTTACAGATAGAAAATATTGAGTGCAAAATGTCTGCGTACATATCTTCTGTCAACCTATTCTATTTATAATAGGCCTGATCTCTGTGCACTTAACAAGTGCGCAGGGCAAATTGTTCATGCGTACTTAGCAAGTACGCAGAGTATTCTTGCGTACTTGCTAAGTACGCAGGAAGTAATTCCTGCACACATGCTAAGTGCGCAAAACACTTAGAGAAATAATACAACAATAACATGCATTAGAAATTACAACTCGATAACTAATACATACAGACACTAACATACAAAGACAAATAAATACAAGACAAGTACAATAAACTAAGACACTATCTAGAGTGTTTGTCACAAAAAAAGTGCTTCAACAAACTCCCCCTTGACAACAGCTCTGGATTGTCTTCGGTCTTCACTGCTCCCCAGCTTTAGCTTCCATCTTCTTCTTGTAGTCAAGGCAGAACTTGATCACCTTGTCGTATTTAGAACAAAGTCCACTCGTCCATGTACATGCAGTACTTGTCAGCTAGTGCCTCTAGATCTTTCACAGAGAAGTTTATGAAGCAGACTTCATCAAACACTCTGATCAGTTCCCTTGGCACTAAGCTTCTGCTATCGGACCACACCTTTCCAATCACCACTGCCTCGCCCGATTTAGGATCTACGTACCAGTACCATATGTTACCGAGGATATCCTAAGATAACTTGCTCAGGGGAATCTTGGTTTCACACAGCACTGGCTTGTATACCAGTTTCTTTAAGATTTTCTTAGTCACAGGATATCTAGTGTTCTTATCCCTGACTCGCTTGGGCACTTGAGGCTTTAACATTTTGAATTTCCCAGATCTTACCTCTCACTGTAGAACCTGCCACAAACCCATCACTACTGCGTTATTTGAGTGACCCAGCAGCTCTCGGTTTACTAGGTTCACGAGGTCGTATCTTGGCAAGGAGTTGAAAGCTTCGCTGGTTGGTTTCAAGTATTGAACCCCCCCAGCTCGTTTGATTGTAAACAACTTCTTATCCTCATCGAACCTCACAGCTAAGATCATCCCTGTCGCTCCGTGTTTGTCTATGATTGAAGTCTTTTGCCATATAGGATCCGGATCCTTCGATGAACTTGCAGGCATATGTTTGTCTTTCTTTGCCTCGGGATCCACAAGTGTAGGGTCGGCAGGGGAGGCTTCAGTCGACGCCTCAACGGTACTAGCAGGCTCGATTGAACCTGTGTCAAGATGAGATTCAAAGGATGAAACTTCGAAGATCTCTCCATCTTCAAACTCATACTCTCCTTCCCTGTCGCCCTTGGGAACTTCGATCACCACATCATCATCTTCCTTATCCCAATCGTCACCAGAGTCGATCTCTCCCTCTTCAAGATTGCAGAGAGCCTCGATCTGTGCTTCTTTGGAATAGTCTGGCTCTAAGAATAAGATCATATTATCCGACACATTGTAAGATAGATCTTTCAAAACGTCAGCCACCGACTTTCCTTTATTTCCACCAGAAGCATCACCACCTTCCTAGTGAGTCGACTCCCCCTCGGCCATTGGAACAGCATAAATGGGCACTATCGCCAAAACTTGTTGCTCACTTCCACTAGAACCGACTTCAGGATCCTTGTCTTTGTCATCATCCTTTGTTAGATCAACAGGATGACAAGCCTCATCATCGGTAGATTTTGATGCCTTCTCCTTCTCTTTTTCTCACCCCCCTTAACAAGAAGCTTCTTGGTCAGTTCAGCTACTAACTTGACCATCATTTCATGTTCTTTCCGCTACATGTCAAACCAAACCTCTAAAGACGTTCTGTGTACCAGAATCATATTGTTCGTTTTGATCAGTAGTTCATTCTGGGCCATCACATTGCAAGTCTCTCTTCAGTCCCAGTCCTTTGGTTTCTCAGAATAGTAACTTCGTCCACCAACGAGTTTATCTGAGCCTATTGAGCCTCAGATTCTTCCCTTGATTTCCGAACAGTTTCAAGTAGACCAGCGACTTGTGTTTCCAAAGTGTCTATCTTAGCATCATTTGGATCAGGATTCCTGGACGTAGAGGCTTCAGCATTATGGAGGGAAGATGAGAAGATTGTATCAAAGTCAAAACATTGGGAAAAGTCTCCAAAGTTGTAGGGTTAACTGATAGGTTCAATGGTGGTAGTAGGGATTGTGGATGGGATGGTGGTTGTAGGAGTGATAGAAGGGGTGATGGTGACTGACTCGGTAAGAATAGGAGTTATCACCGCCACTGGGACAGGTGGTATAGGGAGGGACACAATTACAGGAACCTCCTTTGTGATAGCAGTGACAGCCACATCAGGTGTTACCTGTGGCCTCCTCCGCTGTCGCCTGTACAGCTGTTGTGAAGGTGAGGTGGAAGCAGAATTAGTACTCGCAACCGATACATGTACTTGCCTTTGAGCACTGACCTCTACCTCACGAAGGATAGCTTGTTGCGGCCTATCCCCCGTTGCTTATTATTACTTTCTCTCCTACGTCTTTGTATAGCAGTGTCCGAATCAGAATCGGGTTCGTATTCACTGCTAGTCGATTGTCGCTTTCTCTTAGAAGATGAATCGGGAAGGGTCACCTTTGTTAATCTTCTTGGGTGTGCCTGGGATGGTGCATCATCAGAATCAGATGAATCTGACTCAGTCGATTCTGAGTCGGATTCTTCAGCACCTCCAACAACTTGTTCCTCGTCCCCTTCATCTTCATACATATCATCTTCAGATCCAACTTCCTCTTCTTCTTGCTGTTCATCACTGTGCTGACTGAGTTCTGGCTAAGACTTGGCACTATACCATCTTAAGTTAGCAGGGGCCATATATTCTTCATTGATCAGGTGGCCAAAGAGAGGAGTGTGCTCAGGGGTAGGTTCTACACTGCCTGGCTTTAGAAATTGTGCAAACACTCTCTTGTCCACCCGTTTGACTTTTAGTCTCTCTCCAATCGCCGGTAGATTCGGTACAACATCATTAATCAACAGCTGCACGAACCTAGGGTATAATAGAAATCTAAACCTATCAGCAACATTGATCTGATCGGTAATAGACTTGTAGATATACTTCGAGAAGTTATAACCCTTGTTGAGAGAAAGGGCAACCATTGCAGCTGCCAAGTTATACCCCATTGCATCTTTCCCAGCCTTTCTAGCAGACAGGCACATGATCATGACGTGTGCGAAGTAACGCCACTGATCAAGTACCCACATCTTCTTGTATGAGGAGTAGTCCATGGTACCGACATACCCCATCCTTTCGCTCCATCATCCATCAACGAAGTAGTCAGGGTAACTCACCGGATCAGTGGATAAGTCCCTAAACTGTAGCACGCATCTGATGGTATCTTCAGAAATAGCAATGTCATGTCCTGCTACAGTAGCCCTAATGACGTTTGGGGTTATTGTACAGTCATGATCAGCAGATTCCCAGAATTGCTGCTACAGTAGCCCTAATGACGTTTGAGACAACAAGATCAGCATATATGGCATGGTTGATCTTTGATCGGTTCAGGAAGTCGATTATCTCCCTATACTGAAGTGCAGCCCCCTTCCACTCTGGCTGTGTTAGTGCCAGCAGATTGAATTCGCTGGTGAATACACAAGCCATCACTACAAAAACAAACAATAAACACAATACGAACAAGAAGCATCATTGGAATGGATCAGACATGACAAGATATAGCAGCTACACAATGAACTGAATTTCAGACTTAGAAAATTTTCACAAGAGTTCTTCATGTGTACTTAGCAAGTACGCAGGGATTAGTTCTTGCGTACTTAGCAAGTACGCATGAATTACTTCTTGCGTACTTGTTAAGTGCGCAAGAACTTGCACTTATCCAAATTTAAAAAAAAATCCAACATTCATCAGATGAGAGGCATTGTTGTCGATTATGGTCACCACAAGGTCGAAATTCAAGATGATGACCTATGGAACCACTATCAACATCAATGAGCCGCTAAACTTAGTTAAATTTGACCTAGCCTTTGTTCGATGGTAATCTACGGTCAAACAAGGGATCAAAATCAAAATCAAAATCAAACCTTGTTAAAGACAAAATAGGAGTCTAGGAGCTTCGATTAGTGACTTAAAACTAGATTTAGGTCTTAATTTTCATTAAGAGCATCCAAAATCGGTTAAAACCTCACTATGAAATCCTTAAACGAATCAGTCAATAAACGTAGATTTTAAGAATGAAGTTCACTGAGATTCTCAACAAAGATGATTAAGGTGAAGATGAAAGAAGAATCGTGATGGAAAATCGATTAGGAACACACTTAAAAATTTCGAGTGAAAATGAGTCCAGATATTCAAGAGTCGAAATGTTTGAAAGGAGGTGAAACTCATGAAAAATTCTAACTCCTGTATATATACCTAACACAAAATGGTCGTGCGTACTTGTTAAGTGAGCAAGACTTAACTCTTGCGTACTTACTAAGTACGCATGACTTAAGTCTTGCGTACTTGGTAAGTACGCAGGGTTTACCTCATGCACACTTACTAAGTACGCAGAGACCCCTGTGTAATCAAACTTTCAACTCAAATTATGAAGATTTCAAGTCAATTAACGAACAAGATAAGCACATTCAATCAAGAGGATTCAAAGTCAATTCAAGAAGGTTAAACCCAAATATTTCTGGCTTTTCTGATTAAAATTGAACTGTACACAAACTTAAAATCTTTTTGCTCTTTTCTAAATAGAGATAAGCAAGTAAATACAAATACACTATTTTTGCTCAAAGACACGAGCAGAGGATCATATCAGGCTAAACTATAGCAAAAACGATACAAGATAAACGTCAAAGAATATGGGATCATGTTGAATTACAATTTATTCATACGTAATAAGCACATAAACAAGTAATTCAAGTTAGCAATATTATGATATTTGAAACCATAAGCATCTTTATATCACGTTCTTGTGTGTTAAGGTATTAATTTTAAGTTATACAATGTGTACCCCACTGATATTCTACAGAAATGTAACTTACACTATCTCAAGACATCTAAGATTTTCCCAAAGATTTTCAAATCTCTAGAATGAAGTTACATCGTTTAGCACAGAAAAAATCAAGCAGAATCCATAAGGATTATCAAGAATCATAAGATTCAGAATCGAGTGATTTGGATGTCTTGGTTTGATTGGATTTTCTTCTATGAATATCATATGATGATTCAGGTTAATAGATATGGAGTCTGAGGATTTAGGTAAGGTAATCCAACTTTTATCTGGATTTGATTTCAATGAATCAGGTATGATTCAAAGGTGAATATAAGCTTAACGGTTGAAGTTAAGACATATCTTGGCCCAATTTCCCATTGCATACTTGTGAGTATGGGCAGTGAAATGAACCGATAAATTGTGCTAAAGACATAACCCGAAACTGGTCTCTTAAGAAAATATTTGCTAAAATCTTGCATCCTTTATCTGATAATGATCTTTTTGTATTCTTTTACAAACGCACACATGCATACATGGGTTCAAATCACAGTTGTAGTCTAGATTTAGTTTCCACACTACTAATGATTCAAAGACGCCTACAGCTTACTGACAATTCAAATTACCTGTAAATAAGCAGATTAAAAACATAACAATTTAAACAATCAAGTAAGCATGACACAATCATTTCCCATATGAGCTATCTATGGCGTTTAGATCATTATTGATGTACTATCTTTTTCTCTTTTCTCAAGATAACTTTGAAATTTTATCCATTTTCTATTTTGTTTGAATTTTTGTAAAATATTTGAAAATTAAAAGAACTATACAGAAAACTTTAAAAGAAATAAAATTTAACTTTCATGAATTAAATTGATTTAAGAAAAACAAGTTTTAACTCTGGATTGAACATTCCTATCAAGTTGACAAGATGCTCAAAACGGGTTCGATCAAACGCCTTAGTGAAAAGGTCAGCAAAGTTGTCATCCGTGTGAACCTTTACAAGTTCAATGAGATGCTTTCAACAAAATCACGGATGAAATGATGGCGAATTTCAATATATTTAGTTTTGGAATGTTTCACCGGGTTGTTTGTGATGGACATGGTGGCATTATTGTCAATGAACAGTGGAGTTCCAGTGAAATTTAAACCATAGTCTTTCAATTGCTGCTGAATCCACAATATCTGAGAACAACCGCTTGCTGCAGCAATGTACTATGCTTCACATGTTGAGACAGAAACCGTTGACTGCTTCTTACACTGCCAGGAAACCAATCTGTCTCCCAAGAATTGATATCTACCAGAAGTTGACTTTCTATCAAGGTTACAACCACCATAGTCTGAATCAGTGTAGGCTTTGAAGTCAAATAACTGTTGCTTAGAGTACCAAAGACCCAATCGGGGTTTCCCTTTTAAGTATCTGAAAATCCTCTTGACATCTATCATATGAGACTCCTTCGGTTGTGACTGAAACCTTGAGCACAAGCATACATCAAACATTATGTCGGGCATTGAAGCTGTGAGATACATAAGAGATCCGATCATCCCACGATACAATTTGCAATCCACATCCTTTCCATCTTTGTCAGGATGCAGACCATGATTGACGGGGATAGGTGTGCCATAAGTACTGCTATCATTCATCTTGTATTTTGACATGATGTCCTGCACATACTTGGTTTGATGCAGATAAATGCCATCCTCTCTTTGATTGACTTGCAGACCCAGGAAGAATGACAATTCACCCATGTTACTCATCTCAAACTTGGACTTCATCACCTGTTCGAATTCCCTACGCATCTCTTCATTTGTAGACCCAAAGATAATGTCATCGACATACACTTGTACAAGAAGAATATCACCTCCTGCTTTCCGTATGAAGAGCGTCGAGTCAATCTGTCCACGGTCGAAACCATTTGACAGTAGATGTTTTGATAATGTCTCATACCATGCCCTAGGTGCTTGATGAAGACCATAAAGTGCTTTGTCGAGCTTATACACTTTATTGATATTATGCGGATCTTCAAAGCCTGGAGGTAGAGTGACATAGACCTCTTCATGATCCTTTCCATACAGGAAAGCACTCTTCACATCAAGTTGATAGACCTTGAAGCCGACATAGGAGGCATAAGCCAGAAACAGTTGAATGGCCTCAAGTCTAGCAACTGGGGCATATACTTCTGTGTAATCCAAGCCCTCTTGTTGATAAAAACCCTGAACAACCAACCTTGCTTTGTTCTTCACTACAACATGACGATCATCCGTCTTGCCTTTGAACACCCATCTGGTACCAATTGGTTGTAAACCTCTTGGCAAGTCAACCAAATCCCACACATGCAACTTTTGTAGTTAAGACAGTTCTTCTTGCATTGCCTCAATCGAGCAGTTGTCAGCAAGAGCCTCCTTCACATTCTTTGGCTCTAACTGGGACACGAATGCATCATGCATACATATTTCCATGACACCAGTGTCAAGTATCTCAGAGTAAAGACTAGTGTTCTCAGTAATGGTTCGATGACGAGTTTGAACACCGGCATGTGGATCACCAATAATGTTGTCAATTGGATGATTCTTATGCACTCTCATCTCTTTTACATTTGGTTCCTGAATTTCTGAATCGAGGTTCGTGCTTAACTCCCCCATATCCTGTGTTCTAGAAGAAGAAGATTCAATGTTGATTGGATCTGCTGGAGCTTCATTTCCTACACTAGTGTTAGGATTACATTTCCGTCAACATGAACATCTTCAATGTTATCACTGTCATGTGTTCCAGATGCAGATGCAGCAGAGGAATCAGGAGTTACAAGCGGTACAGTAGCACGTGTTGAGAAACTGGAGTCATCACCGCCACCAAATAATTCATATACATTTGCGGCATCAGCTTCAGACAAACAGGAAGGTTGAAATATTTGAATAGCGCATCATAATCAAAACCCCAAGCTGGACCAGTTGGTTCTAGTGGAATGCTGTGTTTACTACAATCCACTTCAAACCATTCCTCGACAGTATGAGTTCCTATATTATACACTCTCTTGCAAGGAGAGTTGGCAACATATCCTAAGAAGATGCCTTCCACCGCTTTTGCATGAAACTTAGACTTTCGGTCCTTGTATTGTAGCAATAAGGAACAGGGACTACCAAAAGGAGCTAGATAGTCAAGATTGAGAGGTCGATTGTTGATCAACTCATAACAAGTCTTGTTGTGCCTCTTCACAACCAGAACTCTGTTCAAGACGTGACAAGCTGTATTAACTGCTTCTGCCCAGAAAGTGACATGAAGCTTTGCATCCGACAGCATTGTCCTTGCAGTCTCAATCAAGGTTCTGTTCTTCTGTTCTGCGACTCCATTCTGCTGAGGTGTGTACGGGGCACTAAATTCGTGACGGATCCCCTTCTTAAGACAGAAAAGTTCCATCAAATTATTATTGAATTCAGTTCTGTTGTCACTCCTTATTCTTCTAACCTCAACTTGCAAAGAGATTCCAAGCTCAGGATTAGGTATTGAAGAATGTCAGCAGTTTCGTCCTTTGTACCTAAAAAATGCACCAAAGAAAAACGTAAGAAATCATCAGTTACAACCAGACAGATTGACTTACCTCCAATACTCTTGATACTTATGGGCCCAAACAGATCCATATGTAATAGCTCCAAAGGGGTATCAATGGAGTTTGGGCTTGTGAGACTTCCATTGCCGTTTGCCCTTTTTACAAGGCATACAGTCATCTTCAACGGTAAATCTCAGCTTAGGAACACCGGTTACCAAACCGTTTCAGACAAGATGATTCATTTTGTGATAAGAAATGTGTCCGAGTTTCCTATGCAACAAGATAGAGTCAAGCTCTGTCGCTTTGGTAAGCAAACAGGTAGCAACTGATGAGGTGGTTTTCGCTATTCTCATGTCGATCTGATAGGTGTCTTTTGTCCTTGGCACTCGCATCAGAATCCAGTCTTCAGTAACCTCAAAACCAGGTTTGAGAATCAAGCATTCAGTCTTATCAAACATCACTGAGTACTCCTTGTCACACATCTGGGAGACACTCAATAGGTTATGCTTTAGCTACTCGCAGTAGTTGACGTTGTCGAAGCTGACACAACCATTTCAAACTACGCCTTGACACGTGAAACTACTGTCTTTCTCTCCAGCAAAGGCCACATAGCCGCCACTGAATGGTTTCACATCTTGAAGCAAGGACATGTTACCTTTCATGTGCCGGGAGCATCGATTATCTACATACCAACGATTAGAGATAGTACCCTTTGGATGTCCATGCACGAGTAAAAAAGAATAATTAGATTTGGAGACCCAAGCCATAATGGTCTTGGGTCGTCCGTCTTTCTTAAAATAAACAGCCTCAATTAACTCACAGTCGTGACTGTCAAAAATGGATGAATCTTTAGAATATTTGGGATCAGGAGATTGAGAACATTTGGATTTGTTATTCCAGGACCTCTTCTTTTTCTTAACTGGAATAGTAGACTTAGATTCAACAGCAGCAGGTGAACTAGTGGAAGCTTCACCTGATTGAATTTCAGCCAACTGTTCCAGCTTTCTCAATCTCTTGTTCCTTCTTCTCCTCTGTGGCTTAGAGAGTTTCACCACAGGTTTCTCACCAGTTGATTGACTACCAGAGGCAGAAGCACTAAGTTTAGCAGGTAGATTTCCATTCTTTGAAACATATGGTTTAGCCTCAAATGTGATCTTAGGCTTTACCATAGGTTTTACTGGTGGTTTCCCCACATTTGCTTTTAGACTTTTGGAATGCCTCACTAGTGGTGACTGAGGGATAACAGCCGGTTGTGAAACACTTGGCCGTTTCCTTTGGTTCCTAGTAGGTCAGTTCACAAGAATGTGACCAACCATACCACAGTGAAAGCAAGTTCTCTTTTCTTTGTAAGTCCTCCTGTAAGGCTCATTAGATCTGGCATTTGATGACCCAACATGATGAGCAGGAGAAGTTGTTTGGTGAACAGTAGTTTGACCCGATGATGATTGATTTTTGGGAGTATAAAATTTTTGCAAATTTTCTTGATAACCAAGCCCAAAATGAGCTGAAAAAGCTTCTTTCTTAACTTGATTAATGTTTTTATATCCCCCATAAAGCATCACTTTCAATTTCTCATTTGATTCAATGATATCGGGTTCAGTCAAAATACAATTATCACTATCAGTGATAATGTTTTTCTTAACTTTCTTTTCACCTAGCAATTCCTCAGAGACTACTCCTTCACGGCAGGTGTTCTCAGACCCATCATCAGAAGCAGTAAAGAACTCTTCATTAGCTGTAGAGTCAGCCTTACTTGAGGAATCATCCTTGTTAGAGGAATCATCTTGACTTGAGGACTCATCAAGGCAAGACAAATCAATGTCAATTAAGCGGTTGACAAATTTCCCTCTAACCGGTGGAGGAATGGCATTAGTACCCAGCCCTAAGCCATTCACTTACCTCACTACAGACTCGTAGTGTTCCACCACAAAACGAGAATTTTTCAACTTCTTAATATTACCTTTCAACTGCAAGATCTCATTTTGCAGCTTGTTGATCTCATTGTTCCTTTTCTCTAACCCCTTGTACGCAACATCCAAATGAAACTGTTGATCACTGATTTTAAGTGAATAATCATGTTTTTCTTTCTTTAAAATTTCAATTTAATCTTTGTAATGTTTTTCATTTTCCTTGTAGCTTAACGCTGCAATACGAAGGGGTTCGACTTTGTCTTGAAGCATAGAGTTTTCAACCTTTAAACTTAGACATTTGGAACAAGAAATGACAGCAAAAGGATTAGAATCTACCTCATTCGATGAACATGATGCCTCTCCAATAGCCATGAGGGCAACTGCAGTTGTAGACACTACTTGATCAGCCACAGAAGCTTCCCGTTCCTCTGCTTCCATCATCTCCATAATCTCAGCCATGAGACCAACCTATGTTTGTGCAATAAGGGCATCCTCCAAATGAATACCCCAATCAAAGCTTTCGTCCTGTTGAGCCACAATGCATTGGACGTTCCACCTTGACGTTGATTACGGTTGTTAGAGTTGTACCATTGATTGTTTCCTTGGTTGCTTCCCTGGCTTGGTCTTGTGAATCCAGAGGCAGGTGCTTTGTCCTTCTGACATTCACGAGCAAAGTGTCCAAAGTTCAGACACTTGTAGCACTTATCCTTGGATTTGTCAAAACCAACCTTGGCATTAGAATGCCCACCAATAAAATTTCGGCCAGTTCTGTTCAGGAAACGCTTCGCCCTCCTCAAGATCATGGCCATATTCCATTGAATATCCATATCCTCCATATCATCTGGATCCACCTGATTGAAGTCTTCATCTATGGTTTCAGGATCTGTGAGCTTACCGCCAATGAAGTTCTCATAGGCAAGCATGCATGATGAGAATAAAGCCACATGATCTTCAGCTATCTTGGCTATTGCTGATTGGTTAGCTGAAGATGTGGGAGAACGGTTTCTTGAAGGATTCTGGTGATGAGATCCAGCAGATCCAGATGCTGCATATCAAGCATGACCACCATAGACATTTGAGTTATCCTCTTCATGAGAGTTCCCTGAGAAAAGAGCAATTTCAGAACCCGATGACTTGGCTGTGGAAGACGTCCCAAAATACATAGAAGGGTCTTGTATTTGAGGTCTCCTTGAGCTCTCTTTTCGTTTTAGGTTCATATCATGTGGTTGAACCTTTCCAATTGCTTCATCAATAGTTATCTCATAAAACTTTGAGTTCTCTCTCATCAAAGTGGTGTACCTCTCAAATTTTGGTGGTAGGGCATCTAGAAATTTCTCAACTAACTCTTCATTCGGATAGATCAGGTCATAAGCTTTCAGCTCAGTTTGCAGATGATAGAATCTAGAGATAAGTTCATCTATAAATTCATTCTCCAGATATCTGAAGCACTCATACTGCTTCCTAAGAAGATCCCTCTTACTCTTCTTGATGTCGCTGTTTCCCTCGAATCTCTTTTGCAAAGCCTTCCAGAGATCCTTGGAGTTATCATATCCTCTAAAGCTGTGGAATAACTCCCTGGTCAAGGCCATAGTAATAGACCCGTGTGCCTTTTTTTCTCTGTCATAAACTTTCTTTTCTTCTTCATCAAGTTTGGAGATAGGCTTGGTAACTTCCTCATCAAGATATGCATATGTTGGATGCTTATAACCCTCTAGAATGGGTATCCAAAGTGAAGAATCGGTATATGAGATATAGTGCTCAAAGCGTGCTTTCCAGTTTGAATAATCATTTACATTAAGCAGCTTTGGTGGTTTCTGTGGGGTTCCAATTTCATTGTCATAATTAAGTAGGTTACCGAGGTTCTGAAGATTTGCCATAGTGTAACACTTAGTCAAATTTCAGAAAAGTCAAAACAACTTGCGCACTTGTCTCTTGCCTTGCGCACTTAAAAAAATTGGTCTTGCGTATTTAGAATTTGCTATTGCGTACTTGACAAGTATGCAGGAGAAAATGAGAAGTACGCATGAGAAGAATTAAGTACGCAGCAAATATGGTCTTGTGTACTTGATAAGTATGCTGCAAGATTGTACTTGTTGCCAAATAAGGTAAGTACGCAGGTCACTTTTTCACCAACCCTCACCAACTTTTTCCTGTCACTGGAATCTCACCGGAGACGGCAGAAATCAAAAATATGAACAAACAAAAGGAGCCAAAGGGTCAGAAACTCATTTCTAACCAACCTTTGATGCTCAAAACACTCAAATACACAACAAAAGTCGATTTTTGAGTGATTTTTGCTTATAAAACAGTGCTCAAGAGCTACCCCTATTTTATCACAAAAATCAACAAAAACGCCCACTTTTGCTTGCAAAAACTTTGTAGGATGTGTAGAAGATGTTCCTAACACACTCACAACACTCGAAATCAAGATCTAAGCTCTGATACCACTTGTAGGTCCCCGGGTGTCTCAGATCGTTACGTGTGAGTGTGTGACTAGTCGGACCGGGTGCGGAATGCCCGTGACTAGGTGGAGAATCAAACAACACAAAGTAAACCAACAAAGAAATCACTTTAAAGTTCCGCCTATTATAAACTTGAACGGTTACAGAGAGAAAATACTGATTGCAAAATGTCTGCGTACATATCTTTTGTCAACCTATTCTATTTATACTACACCTGATCTCTGTGCACTTAACAAGTGCGCATGGCAAATTATTCATGCGTACTTATCAAGTACGCAGAGTATTCTTGCGTACTTGCTAAGTATGTAGGAAGTAATTCCTACGCACATGCTATGTGCGCAAAACACTTAGAGAAATAATACAACAATAACATGCATTATAAATTACAACTCGATAACTAATACATACAGACACTAACATACAAAGACAAATACATACAAGAGAAGTACAATAAAGTAAGACACTATCCAGAGTGTTTGTCACACAAAAGTGCTTCAACAATCTGGTATAGTCATCAGTTATCACCGGACAGTATGACTTCTTGCCCATAGACATAACATTTGTAGGACCAAGAAGTGCTTCAATAATCTGGTATAGTCCTCTAACTAGATCTCCTTTAACCAACTTGTTGATGGTTTTGACATTAACATGGCTCAATATCCTATGCCATAGAGCAGATTCATCAGGTGATGCCTTGGATAGAAAACAAGATATACTACCAGATGGAGTGACCTTGTTCATATCAAGCACATATAGATTGTCCTTTCTTTGAGTAGTAAACAAGATCTTCTCAGGAGGAGGTTTACTTAGTCCAGAGGATAACGAAAAACATTTTTCATCTGTGAATAACATCCAATGCTTTTGATCACAGATTTGTGATACACTCATGAGGTTAAACTTCAATTCCTTCACATAATTTACCCTTTCAATGCTAATCCTTTCATTTAACATTGTTCCCTGTCCGGTGATAGAGCCTCCCTTTGAATTGCTCCCAAAGGCAACATATTCTCCATAAAAGTTTCTGAAGTCTGAGAGGATGGACCTATTGCCTGTCTTGTGTCTGGAACAACCACTATCTACAAGCCAGGTGTTATCTTTGTCACTTGTTTGTTCCTGCACATGAGAGAGTTCTATTTAGGAAAGGGGACCCATGAGCTTGCAGACTTGGATGGGACTTTTGACTTAAGACTAAAATCATTAGCAGGATGCCATTCAATTAATCCAATTATGATACTCTGAGATGATGAGGATTTGGATTTTGCTTGCCATTGTTGAATCACCTTTGTAGTTCTTTTAACATTATCAGCAGCAGATGTAGCTTTAGCTGCTGATATTTCTGTCTGATTATTGAAATCTCTGGGTTTAGACTTATCAGCAGCAAACTTGGTTGTTGTGGATAGTTTAATTGATCAGCAACAGATTTGGTTGCTGCTGAAAGCTTTGAATTGTTCTTCATCTTCTTTGGCTTCTCATGATCAGCAGTATTCCTAGTTGATGCTGAAGGTATAGCTGGTTTAACAATCATTGACTTCTCCTTCTTTACTTTCCTATTAAAAATAGGTTTTTCTGTGGGGGTTCTTCTATAGACAGGTTTTTGTCTATCAGGGATGATTTTGACTGTTGATGCTGAGGATGATGATTGAGAGAACTGGTTGAAAGGATTAAACTTACAGTTTGCAGCAAAGTGACCCGATTCACCACAAATGATGCAAGATTGTTTAGCTTTTGGTGGTTTGATAGTAGCAATCTGTCTTGGTGGAGAAATAGACTTTCTGAACTGAGTTGATCTTGCTTCATAGCTTCTTACCTTCTTGTTTTTTCTTGTTTTCTCAAAAGCTTATTGCTTGAGATTTCTTTACTGCTGAAGGTAGTAGAAACATGTGCGTGCTGTATGGTTGTATTTGCCACAAACAAAACATGATTTTGTAGTCTTGTCGCTCTGAAAATACACATAGTCCTTTCTCTTAAATAGACCTTTGAAGTTCCAGGGATGTTTTTTGTTATGTTCGAAGGTGGCTTCTTCCAGTGTCTTCTGAACATAAGGCATTCTTTCTCCAGGTGAATGACAGATGTCAAATACTTTCTTTGCAAGGATGGAGACTAAGGATGTTGAGGATTGTCCCTTTTCCATAATCAGTTTTCTACCTTGAGGAGAATAGCTGATTTTGATTTGTTTGGTGGGTTGTGTGACTGGTGTGGATGGAATGAAAGGACTTGGAAAGTTTGTTTAAATCACTTTCCCAGATTTGGTGGTTTTCATAAGTACTTCATTTGTGGGAAGAAAAGGGGCATCACAGTTTTTAGAGGTGTCTGAGTATGTGGAATCATATTCAGTGGAGGTAATGCATTCTTGAACAACAATGTATTCTTTGGAAGGATCAAGGTTTCGGTTTGCATGGTAAAGATTGGTTAGGTTGAAGTTGGGATCAAGAATTTTTACATAATCAGTGGGTGGTGGTACAGATTTGTAATGTTCAGTTTGGTACCCAATACCAGCAGTTACTTTTTCATGGATTTCAGCATCCAATAATCTTTGCAGTTGTTTAAATGCAAACTCATATCTTTCAACATGAACCTTTTGATCGGCCAGATCAACTCTTGTAGCTTTTAACTTAACCAACAAATCATCAATCTGAGTTTCAAGATTTGTTTGTTCATGTTTTAATGAGGAAATTTCTTTCTTTAGACAAATAATCTTTTCTTTATAACTTTTTTCAACCTTTTTAACTCAGATTTCGTTTGATGAAACTCTTCATTTTGATCTATAAGATTTTGGTTATGCTTTCTATATCCCAAAACTTTATCAATGCAAGCTTAAGAGCAAAGATGTTCATATACGTGAGGTGGGATCTCTGTAGTGTCTGCCATGAGTGCTTGGTTATTGGTAGATATTTCTTCATGCTGAAAGCTCTAGTCAAAGTCAGCTGTTCCAAGTTGTTGAGTTGCACAAGCAACAGTTTGATCAAATTGAGTGTTTTGACCTGTTTGACGTTGATGAGTCTGTCTTGGTTGTGCAGCAGCTTGGATTGCCTTTGGTGCTTTACATTCTCTAGCAAAATGACCAAGTTGATTACAGTTGTAGCATCTTAACTTGCTCTTGTCCAAGCCAACTCTGGTGTTTGGACTGTTGCTTGGATAGGTCTTCCAGTTCTGGAGTTGAACCGTTTTACTTTGAGAGAAAACATAGCATAAGAATGTTGTATGTCCATTTCTTCTAAGTCATCTGGATGAAAGTACTCCAGATCTTCTTTGAAAAAAGACATGTTGCTTGGGGTATCAGAAATAAAGGCAACTGGGTTTGGATTCTGAGGAGGAGCTTCAAGAAGGAATGGAGAGTTGTTTTCTAGTGAGTTGAGTGTTTGAGGATGTGTGACAATGGAATGATAATAGTTTCTTGAGCTTGGTAGTGACTGGTCAAAGTGTAATGCAGAGGCGGTGGTGGATGATGAGGGTGTAGAATAACCTGATTTTCTCTATTTAGCTTGAATCATTTCCAGCTCATATGTTTTTAACATACCAAACAGCTCAGTCATTGTGAGAGTCTTCAAGTTTTCAGTTCTTCTAATTGGCACTGTATAGAGTGTCCAACAACTTGGAAGGGGTCTGGTGAAATTTTTGAGAATATCTTCATTCTCTAGGTTGACCTTAGAGCACTGTAGCTCACCCACAAGATAAGTGTACTTGTTGTACATGATTGTAAGGGACTCACCATCCTTGTATACAAAATTTTCATATTGTTGCTTCAGAATGTCTCTCCTGTTTTCCTTAACCTCTTCAGATCCAGCAAACATCTTCTCAAGAGCTTCCCATAGCTCTTTAGCAGTCTTTTGTTCTCTGAAGTTGTGAAACACTTCATTTGGCATGCACATCTGTGTAACTCCTAGAGCTTTAAAGTCTACCTCCATCTTCTTAATATCTTCCTCTGAATATTTTGAAGCTTCTTTGGGTATAGATGGACCTCCGGAATCAGCAGAGGCCACCATAGGCACATAGGGACCATCAATTATGATTTCCACATTCCATATTCATGATAACAGAAGAAGCTTTCCATTTTGTTCTTCCACATGTCATAATCTTCCCTAGACACCAGCCTTGGTGGTCTGTGAAGGCTTCCAATATCATCAAATCCAGTATTTTATGCCATACTTTGGATGGATGATGTGCAACAAAGAGATAATAGTAACAGAACCAGTGAGCGATTAAACAAATATGAGTTTGCTTAATATGAGAGCGAAGCTCTGATACCACTTGTAAGATTGATGTTTTACAAGATGGTTCTGTTTAGTTGAGATTGGCGAAAACAATCACAACTTTGCAAAGTAATAAGATACAGTAAAGGAACTGATAAATGCAAATTGTATTGATCTTCAAAGTTTACAAATTAGAGGAAAAACTCTAAGGAAGCATGTTTTTACAATGAAAAGAAACAATACATATAAAGGAACTTAGAATCAAGACAGACCCTTGATTCTAAGGAACAGATCAAATACAAGCCATTGATCTTGAACTGATGAGAAGCTACGCTTACTATTGGTTTACAACATAGAGACAAGTAGCAAAAAGACAACTGCGGTGAAAAGACTTCTGCAATGAAAAGACAACAGCAAAACAAAGGTCTTCTCAGTAATCATTGCTGGATAGAGCAGGATAGAAGCATTGTCTTTTGTCATCTGCACCAATAACATTCCTTCTGCTAATAGGTGTGTCAGTGTTACAGAAGAGGGTGTCAATAGACAACTCAAATCCGCTGATGATTTTCCTATCAGCAGCATCAATGTTTGAGGCTGCTGAGAAGCCTATCAGGAGCAACTATGGACTTCAGAAGATAAAGCTATCCGCATCATAGTAGGTCATCAGCAACAAAACTTAACTATCTGCAGCATATACCTTATCCACGGCAACTTCAGCAATTATCAAAATTGTTGAGTCCGCAGCAGATATACTTATAGAATTTTGTAGCCATCAGTCTTTATCTCTACCGTCTTGATGATATCGAAATTGGATTAAGGAATTAAAGTTTGAAAATTGTACAAGTTAAAGTTTTTGGTCGAAAAGTCCTGTACGAAATCAACTTTGACCGAAATTGTTTTCGATCGAAAGATCGTGCTCGAAATGTGTTTTCATTCGAAATCTCTGAAGGTATTTATACACCCTTTTCGGTCGAAAATCAGTTTTACCACCATTATTGTGTTTTCGCTTGTGTTTCTGAATTCATCGAAGTTGATTGTTTTCGAGCGAAATCTCATCAAGCTTTGTGATTTGTTGATACAAGAAGCTTTCCGACATCGAGGTAAGTTTTTCTCGTCACATAGATTAAGATAGGATAGATCCATGAACTTATAATTTTCAGATATGAATCGTCCGAAATCTATTTTGAATTGTCTGAAATCTCTGTTGATTGGATTGAAATCTTTCTCGGATGGAAATGAAGAGTCTCTATCTGATCTGTCCGAAAAGGTTTTCGATCAAGATATTTTTAGTAACGTTCAAAATCTCTGGAGTTGGACATTTTGGATATTTTGAGTTTTCGATCGAAAAAGTTTCCGAGCAGAAGTTTTCGTTCGAAATCTTTGGAGTTGTAAAATTTTCAAAATTTTTGATATTTGATTTTTTTGTTGTGCAGTTATGAATAGATTAAAGTTCGACGCTAGGCACAATATATGGGCATGCTTGACATCAAGTACAAGGAAGTCAAGAGGTTATGAGGAGATAGTTCAGTTCTTAAACAAATCAAGGATCTTCACAGCAATATCGACTCAAGTAACCATCAGTGAAACTCAAGTCAGAGAATTCTGGGATAACATAGAATACAAACATGTGAATAAGGATACATGGTTAAAGAGCACTGTTGGTGGAAAGAAAATAAAATTTGATGAGCAAGTGAAAAGGGAGGTGTTGAATTTCAAAGACAATTCAAATTTTCCTTACAGAATCAGTTATACAAGAGTGTCTCAAATCATTCTAACAATGGGTTATGAAGGTATATTTCCGAGAAGGCAAGTGACAGAGACACTGTTGGGAAAACAACGGAGATATCTGGTTCATGTTTTCATTCACTGCTTAGGACCAAGAACCGTTGATCAGATCGGTGAAGTCTTTAGTAGAGCCTTGGTATGTCTAGCCACACATAGACGTTTCAACTTTTCAAGGATGATCTTCGAGGCTATGATCAACAATTTTGTGGGTCCATGGCCAAATATCAAGTTCTTGTTATATCCAAGATTCGTTCAGATGATAATCAATACTCTATTACCGGATCTGCCAAATGATGGAATTGAATTGCCTCCAGAGCATATGTCGGAGACAATCTTCAGTAGTATGAATATCATCAGAAGGAAAAGCAAGTTTTCTGGTCAGTTAACACCATTATTTCCTAACATGCTTGAAGAGAATCCAGATCCAGATTTTGGAGTTGACGATGAAGTGGATGATATACTAAGTAGTGGTGTAGAGGATAATGAATATAATAATGATGATAGTGATGATGATGAAGGTGGTGAAGGTGGAGATGGTGGTGTAGGTCAAGTGAATGTGAATCAAGAAGCTGAACTTCCGATGAATACTGAAGGTAATCAAGTATCTGACAAAAATACTGAGAATGTGTTAATGAAGGTAGTTTGAAAGAAAGTGAGCTAGAAGTGAATAAAGAATCACATGAAGATGTTATTTTAGATGATAGTGCTACAAAACAAGTTCAAGTTGAAACTACTGAAGTAACACTTGTAGTAGAATCAACAACAACAACAAAGACTCCAGTAAAAAGAAAGGAAGTTGAACCTAAAATGAACGTGCCTTCTAGACCTCCTTCGTCTAAGGGTATCATGATCAAAGAGCCTAAAAAGAAGCGTATGAAGACAATACTACAAAGATACACAAGCAAAGGCAAAGGAAAAGAAGTTCCAGAACCTGCAAATTTCAAGGATTCAAAAGATTTTAATTTGGTCGATGAAGAGTTTGCTAATTTTGCAACTCAGGAAACAGCAAATGTTGTCAGTCAGCTAAAGACACAGATAGCTAATCTTAAAAGGAGAGAAGCAACAAATGAAAGAGAGATTAGAGAGCTGAAAGCTAGTGATACAAGAAAGCAACAACAGCTTGATCAACAACAAGTTCAGATTAATCAACTTCAAGGAATGGTGCAAGGATTGTTCAAGCATCTTGGAATGTCATTTCAAAGTGAAAATGTTACTACTCAAATCAACCCTGATAATGTTAAAGTGACTGATAATAAAGAAGGACCGTCAACAACTGAATCTCCTCAACAAAATGTGTCTCCAATCATTGAAGCAGGATTGTTTGGTTCACAAGATCTGTTTGATGTTGATTCTTTGATTAATCAACAAGGTCAAGGAATGGAGGTAGATAATGGAGAGAAAGAGAAAGAAGAAGAGGAGAAAGAGAAGGAGAAAGAGGAAGAAGATGAGGTGGTTATTACTAATATTAAAAAGAATGATGATAAGCCTTCAGATGACGATGATAGCAGTAGTGATAGCTCTGATGGTATTGGTGGTGGTTCTAATGACCAAGAGTCAAGTGATGAAGGCGAGTCAAATAAGGTGTTTGAAAAATATGAATATGAAGAAAAACAAACATATGCTGATGGTGATGGTTCTGTGATTGGTAAAATGGATAGAGTTGTTGATGAACGAATATCGTTTGATGTTTCGGTCGAAGAAGGAGATAAAGATGAAACTCAAACTGATTCTACACCAAAACAAGATGTGATTGACAAGAGCTTATGGTGGAAAGTAAATGAGAGATCGTCAATAGTTGAGCAGATTACACAGAAAATCAGAAATCTGAAGAAAGCATTGACAGGTCAAATACTCGGTTGGAAGTATTATCATGAGAAGAAGATGTATGTTATAAAGAGGGTTGATGGTGAGATTTAATACTTTGCTACATGTCACAAGCTTCAGATATTATCAAGATGGGATATAGGAGAATCAAGTTATCTGTACTTGATTAATTATACAAACAACACTCGTGCATCAGACTTTGAGAAATTCTTGAGAAATCAATGTGACCATGATAGTTTTACTTCATTTCAGCCATAGATTCGAAAGTGTGTAAAGATCAAGAAGAGAGACAGAATGACAGGTAAGAGGAAGTACAAGTACATAGTTCAACCTGCTGATACTGTGACAATTGTACGCATTCCTAAAAGAAAAGAATGTTTTATCAAGGATTTGATAGATGGTTTTATGATAGCAAAACTCATGAAGCTATTATTCTACAAAGAGGTCTACCAGAATTTAGATTCTTTGATCTGATGAAGCTGTTCAGTTTATCCGATGAAGATTTAAAGATTCTTTATTACAACACAATCCAATGTGATATGAGTATGCTGATCAGGAATGAAGCAAAGCTTTATATGAGAGTTGTTGCTCGGTGTTTGTCAATGACAACATAAGCCAAGATAATCATGAAGCGTTTGAAGGATCTGTAAACTAAGAAAGTCAAAGTGAATCCTAAGCATGTTGCTGACAAGACTGAAGACTTGTGATTCAATGGACTCGGGGGAGATTGTTGGAACCTAGTAGTCCATCGAATCCAAGTTCAAAGCTTAAATGTGTATAAGTAGAAAGTTTTCGGTCGAAAACTTCTTACGACGAAAACGATTTCGGTCGAAATTGTTTTCGGACGACAAAGATTTCAGTCAAAATCTTTATACTAGAAATAGTCTTGTTGTTTGAATTGTAATTAGAACTTCTCAGAACTTGTAATCTTTTGTAATTGTCTTAAGAGAGAATTTTAGAGTGTTTAGTCTGGATTAGTCTTGTAATTCAACATCATTATCAATAGAAGAAAGTATTTTGTGATTCATCTCGTTTACATGGCATTTCACTCGTTATTTGGAATTTGATTCGTCGGATTGATCTCATCGTCTCTCTGATTGTTTCCGCCTTTCCTGAAGATATTCGGTGATTGGTTAGCTTGGGATATAGCAGATCAGGTGGACTAACACGTACCTTAGTAAAATCTATCGCACCTAAAACGATAGATTTGTCTGTTAAGAAGACTGCGGTGATGTTTGATGAGGTGGCAGCACAAGAACCACCAAAAGTTGATCATAGGAGGAAGTCGGAGGAGGTTGTTTACAAGTTTAAACAGGGAAATAGTAAATTTCCCAGAAGAGGAGGGTTCAATTCTAACCCGAATTGGACCACCCAGGGAACAAAGTGCCAGACTTGCCAAAAGTTTGGTCACTCGGCAACCAGTGCCCAAATGTTAAGTGTTTTAATTGCGGAGAAATAGGGCACTATAGGACTTCTTGTCCTAAACCACTTAAACCAAGAATGGGTGGTCAGAATAAGTGGACAGGACAAGTGTTCATCTTAGGAAGCGAAGATGCATAGAAAAGTAAAGCTAAAGAAGTGGCATGTACTTTCTTAGTTAATAATATTTATGATGTAAGTCCCAATCTCTATATGGATCTTCGCATAAACACACAATAACGAACATGATTTCAATTCTCACAATCAATAGACGGAAACTATTGATTATGGTGATTCAAGAACAAGAAAATCAATGCAAAACCATTTGTATTACTCATGAGAATTACAAAGAAAACAAACACTCAAAACCGCTAACCATACTCGGTTAGGGTATACATGTATTTATACCTAGCCTATACAAGTCTAGGCCTATCATACACATACTCGGCCCAAGGCCAGTCCAATAATACCCATCCTGTGAACCTTTGGTTAGGTTCACGGTTACACCAAACCAATAAAAATAACAAGCTTAATCATACAATGGGTCCTACAATCCACCCCTAGGATTAAGATGTCTATTGATCTTCAAAAGTCAATACCCACTCCATGGCTTCCACTTCCTGCATAGAGCTTCTTAATTAGGATGTCAGATACAACTCTAGTAAACACTTTAGCTTGTTCCTCGAACAACTGCTCGCTTCTGATCTGACTCCTAGCCAACAATTTGATGTCTTGTTCACCAAATTTTGACATTTCAAAAGGATCTAAGATTCTGATCTGACTCTTTATCTTTATTTAAGTCATTAGGAGACAATTACGATTTCCTATCAGTCTTCTGATCTGACTCTTTATCTTTATTGAAGTCATTAGGAGACACATCATCTCCACCTCCTTGATTATCATCATCTTTATTTTCTCCAGTTTGATTGCCCTGATCTTTTTCCCCATTATCTCCACCTCCTTGATTATCATCATCATCATCATCATCATCATCATCATTTCCTCTAGAATCTGTCTTCTCATTGTTCTTAGACTCCAGATCTTCTAATTTCTTCTTTAGCTCAAACACGAGAGCAGTTAAATAGATTTGATTAGCCTCTAAGGACATAATCTTGACATTTTGTGCCGCCACCTGATGTTCTAGAATAAACACTTTTTCTTATAGAACATGTGGATCTACAGGAGCAGGTGTGGTTGAATCCAAATGACTCTTGCCCTTAGCTTTCTCGGCTTTGTAGGCTTCAGCCGATGACACAAAGAACTGATCGGTGTCGAAAGCATGTGAAGAAGGACTTACCTGGGATGATGACTGAGGTAGGGTTGAGGTAGGTAGTGGTGAATGTAGTTTCTGAGTGGATACAGAAGGTGTTAGAGTAGGTGTTGGTGTCGGTGGGATTATTACTCTTCTCGAATCTCTTCGTTTTCTTGGTCTAGATTTAAGATCATGATCCGGTGTGTACTCAAGATTGGTGTCAGCTTGGTTTGATTAAGTGGTAAGAGGAGGATTCTAAACTCGACGTCGTTTGCTTTCCATTTCTCGGATAAACCGATTAATCGATACTAAAGGTCTCTCAGGTGTGCCTTCACTTTCAGAAGAAGAAATAATCTCAGCATCTTCTAACTCCGGCATAACTGGCTCTTGTGGTTCTTGTTCTGGTTCATTAGGTTGCTCTAGCTGTGGTTGAGGAGGGAGTTGTTGTTCCTCTGCAACCTTGGCTTCAACTACGGTAGCCGGTTCTTCAACTTCTTCATTAACTAGGGTAGCGAATCTGCCAAACTTCTCAAGGGGAGGCAACCCCTGATATACTCGTTTCCCTTGCTTGTTGACATTCATAAATTTGAAGATCATTGGGCCTATAGCTTTCAGATCCAATGTTTCAATTGTAGGTTCCAGTTCAGCATGGTTTCTATTGAAAATAATCTAGAGAAACCTAGGATACATCAGAAAATATCCTTCTTACCTCCTTTCACATTGCTTTTTAACTCTTCAAACACCATCATAGAAAAGTTGTAGTTCCAGATCATGGTTAGTGCTACCATAGCTAAAGATATGGTAGCATTTATCTCATCAAACCCTCCCTTCCTTCCCGACAAGCAGTTCATGCACACGTGTGCAAGATATCTCAAATAAGGATGCAACAATTTCTTGTAGACAGGTCGGTAGTTTCCTTCATAACCCATTCTTAGCAGAACAAGAGTGACAACATTTGTATCCAACTTTTTTGGATAAGCAGGTTCATCACCAAACTGTAGTGCCTCACGAATGATTGCCTTTGAAATTCTTATTCTTTTGTTCTGAATGGTTCCAACAATACATTCCTCTCCATTGTCATTAGGATGAATGGAGGCAGTTGACCAGAATTCCTGAATGTGGCTTTTGTAGATTACTAGATTCTCCATAACTACAAAGTTGATGGGGGAAAGTGTCAACCCCACAACCATAGAGTTGAAATACTCATACTCCTCAGTTGGATTTAGAGTGAATGCACACACGTTGTGATCAGGAACAAATCTCATCTCGGCCATATCTGTACAAAACTTTCTAAGTTAGGACCATAATTAACCCATGATATTTAAAATTATTGTTTAAAAGGTTCTCAGGAAAAGGGCTATTCGGCCTTCAAGGGGTTTATGGCCCCTATATAGTTCACGGGAATGAGGTTTTATGGTCAAGATGTTGGTTTTTTTGGGAGGTTCACGGTAGATTAACCGTACACGGGAATTTCAACAGGTTCACGATTCCTTCTGAATGTGAATGGTGAACTGGTTTACGGGTAACAACAAAAAAAACACCCTTCAAATATCCAAATTGACCATCTTTGTCCTAGATTTATGGAAGATTAGTCAAAGCCATGAGGTCGCCTACAAGTTTCGACCATATATAACCGTTCAATTTCAACTTTAACCCGTAAATCATTTAAAAAAGAACATATATTCTTTAGCTTGAATGTCTTCAGTCAGATTTTGGGATTCCAATGACTTAACTCGTCAAATTAGATAGGGTGGAATGTAGAGATTACCTTCTACCTGCAAGAAAGATGATTAACGAGCCGTGAAGAAGGATTTCAAGCTGCGGATTCTTAGTAGATTGCCAAGGAGGAAATTTCTTTTTTGAAATAAGGGAACCGTGAACCCTTAAACCTAACAAAGGGTTTTTATAACCTCTATGCATCACGGTTCCCTTGTGGGCCCACCGAAATAAGTGGTGGGCTCTGCCTAAACCTCAATACCTCTGACCTTTTAAATTAATCCCTTAAATGCTTATTGTAAAAATTGAACTTGGTCATTTTATTAATTTGAATTAAAAATGAAATAAACTAAGGTAAAGTAAAAATAAAACTAATGGAAAAATAAAGAAAGCAAAAAATACGTGACTCAATTAAACTGAGTTGCATACAGACCTTTATCTATACAGTTTTATCAACAACGAGCCTTTGTGAAGTATGCAATGGGATCATATCGTTCTATAGGCAAACCAAAGAACATTTTTCAGCATGTATTTACCCAGACAGGTTAACTAGATTGCCAATATTTAGATCCTTCTACACTCATACTTTAGTTTCAAACCTAAATTTTTTCACTGTGGTTTAAATTATCATATTTTGGATAGAATTAGATATGACTTAATAGGTCCCACACTCATATCTCAGAAACCTGTTATTAAATAAATGTAAATTATGTGAATTATTGATGAACTTTAATGGACCCCACAACTTATCAGGTAAACCTTTCCTTTCTCATGAAATTTTGAGCACCTAAATAATAACTAATTGAGCATAACTAGCACGGGTTTATGCAACTTTCCAGGGAGACTTTGACAAAATTTGATCAGAAACATAGCACTACGGGCTTACATGTTCAGAATCAGCAAATGCTCAGGGTCATGGCACAACGGACTTACATGCCTTGACAAGAGATCCATTTCCAGTCACATATTCCCAAAAAGAAAAATATTTACATGTATACTAATATGTACGTCTTTAGACATATATTTTGGATGTATGACATTGCATATCTTTTGAGATTTTCCTATAGCACGACATTAACATTGCGTGTCTTTTTGCTCAGAATTCTGCTTTGCAGAGTAGCTTTGCACTATCATTGAGTGTCTTCTCACCTATTGCATGTCAATGCATGTCTTTTAACTATATATATCTGAGTTGCATACAGACCTTTATCTATACAGTTTTATCAACAACGAGTTGCATACAGACCTTTATCTATACAGTTTTATCAACAACGAGCCTTTATGAAGTATGCAATGGGATCATATCGTTCTGTAGGCAAACCAAAGAACATTTTTCAGCATGTATTTACTCAGACAGGTCAACTAGATTGCCAATATTTAGATCCTTCTTGAAAGGCCCCTTTCCCGGGTAACCTCACTTGTTGGATTTACTCATAAATATAGTCATAAATACTGAACTTAGATTAAAAACATTCATCATTCGATTACATATCATTCGTCATTCTATTACATAACATGACATAACTTGACAGCGAAAGTCTTAACACATATATTAAAGTGGGATGTCAGTCTTGTGTCGGGTAACCTTCACGCCATCGCACGACCTTTTCTTCCTTTACCTGAAATGTATACTAAAAGTCAGCTAACGCTGGTGAGTTCTAGTTTAAAGACAATCATGCATAATATTTATCTTACCATGAGTATTATATTTATATATATACTTAACGTTTGAGCTTTTACTTAATCTTCACTTTACTGTTCTCACATAACATTCAATTGTGGGTATGTACATATGTACATACGTGCTTACTTGTGGAGAACAGTTATTGGCCATAATCTTTAGGGAGATCAACCCATCTCACTTGTCGCGAATGTCACAAAGACATCGCAGTGAGAACTACCGTCGTAGCCCTTTTCATTCTCCGTCCGGCTCTAGAAAACCGTCCGTTCTTTACTTAAATTCGTCCGGCAACTTGTGTCCGTCCGCACTTCACCGTCCTACCGTCGTAGTTCGTCCTTTTGTCCGTCTGCCCTAGGGCGTCCGTTTCCCACGTGACCATTATGTATGCAACCGTTCTACTTGGTTTAAGGTAATTGCTTCGACCGTCCTTTAGTGCCTTAATATACTACCTAGCTTGCGAAGGAACGTTTTCGTCCCGGTTGTAAAATAGTCACGTGGTCGTCCGTCTACCGAAGTAGCCGTCGTCATAGAAGGGTTCATAACGTTTACTTACATTCATAACATGCAACATATATATAATATAAAGCAAGATTTCATTCTTTTACGTTATGCCTTCTTTCTTTCTTTTCTTTATAATTCATACGCTTCATTCTTTGTTCATAATTCTTTTTCATATACAAATATATATATATATATATATATATATATATATATATATATATATATATTAGTATACCATGTATGATCACATTGCCATTCATAGTATTTATTCATTTAGTGTATACACTTCAGCCCCAAAACATTTAAAATGATTTGCACATAACATAGAGGGGGCACATAGAACTCACCTGATGAGTAGTTTCTGAGATACAGTTACCTGGTTACTGAGCGTCACTAATGTCACTCACTATCTGTATAATGAAGTCATACTCGTAAGGTAGTGCCACTAGACATTACTATGCTTGAACCTAGTAGTTTCGATGGATTTGTTTATATCGAAACTTGATAGTTTCGATAGGCTGCTTATGTCGAAACTTTGTAGTTTCGATAGGCTGTTTATGTCGAAACTTGGTAGTTTCGATAGGCTGCTATGTGTAATCTTAGCTTCGGATCGTGGGCTCATATCAAAACTATGGTAGTTTCGATAGGTTACACATATCGAAACTGGGTAGTTTCGATGGGTCTGTACATGTCGAAACTATGTAGTTTCGATGGTTCTGCACATATCGAAACTAAGTAGTTTCGATAGGTCTGCATAGATCGTCTTCCCAAAAATCCAAAGTTTTTGCATGCGCGTCTGATCGAGTCAATATCTCATTTTTCTTAGATCAAAACGTTCGGTTTACATTCTAGATGCTAAACCTAAGTTCATTTTCAAGTTTCATCCGCAAAATCGTTACCTTTTTAGCCAAAACCCGAAAATCCTAAAAAGTTATAAAAACTCAGATTATGATCGAACGCTTACCTGGATTGGATTTCTGATTCGGCGGAGATGATCACGAGCATAGCAGCAACGTTCTCCTGAATTTCTAAGTCGATCCGTCACCTTCTCTCTCTAGGCCTGTACTCTCTTCTCTCTCTCTAGAACTTGAGATTGGTGGAAAATGAGAAGTTTGGGCAGTCCTTGCCCTTATATACTTGGGCTTCCTTCGGCCCGTTGGAGCCGAGCCCAAGCCCATCCATTTTTCTTTCGTCATTTGAAAATTATAATTTCGATCGTGCCATTATTTATTTATTACCAGTTTTGGGATGTTACAAGTCTACCCCCCTTAAAGAGGTTTCGTCCTCGAAACTGCTTATACGTTAAATAATTGAGGGTATAGTCTCCTCATCTCGTCTTTTTTTCCCACGTAGCTTCTCACCCTTTTATGTGCTTCCATTGTATTTTGAGTAGAGGAATCGACTTATTGCGTAGTCGTTTTTCAGCTCTGTCAAGGATGGCTATCGGTTCCTCTACATAATTTAGACTGTTATCTACTTCGATCTCGTCGTAAGGTATGTGAGCTGTGTCGTCAGCTAGGCACTTGCGTAAGTGCGACACGTGGAACGTAGGCTGTATTCCACTAAGCTCAACAGGTAGGTCGAGTCTGTAAGCAACTTGACCCACTCTCGCTAAAATCTTGAAAGGTCCGACAAACCTTGGACTTAATTTGCCACGTCTTCTGAATCGAATGATTCCTTTCCATGGCGATACCTTTAACAGTACCATGTCCCCCACTTGAAACTCTAACTCCCTTCTTCTCTTATCCGCGTATGATTTTTGTCTGTCCTTTGCGGCTTTCATTCGAGCCCTGATTTGATCAAACTTCTCGGAAGTAGCTTTGACCACTTCGAGACTTGCAAAATCCTTCTGTCCAATTTCCCCCCAACAAACTGGGGTCCTACACTTCCTCCCATACAACATTTTGAATGGCGGCATGCCAATAGTCGAGTGATAGCTGTTGTTATATGAAAATTCTGCCAATAGTAGATGGCTGTCCCAGCTCCCACGGAAGTCAATGATACAGGCCCGGAGCATGTCCTCCAAGGTCTGAATGGTCCTTTCCGATTGTCCATCGGTTTGAGGGTGGTAAGCGGTGCTGATGTTCAGTCTAGTGCCCATTGCTTCATTGAATTTCTTCCAAAACCTTGACGTGAATCTAGTATCCCTGTCGGAGACAATCGACAGCGGCATACCATGTCTGCTCACAATTTCCTTGATAAATATTTCTGCTAGTCTTTATGACGAGGAAGTCTCACGTATTGGTAAGAAGTGAGCACTTTTCGTCAAGCGGTCGACGATCACCCAAATGGTATCATTGCCTTTAGCTGTTCGTGGTAGCTTGGTAATGAAGTCCATCGTGATCTCCTCCCACTTCCATTCTGGTATTGGTAAGGGTTGCATTTTACCGCATGGTTTCTGGTGCTCGGCCTTAACTAGCGAACACGTTAGGCACTTTCTCACGTACTCTGTCACATCATTCTTCATGCCAGGCCACCAATACTCCTTCTTCAAGTCTTGATACATTTTGTTTGTCCCAGGGTGGATAGAATAGCTAGACTTATGGGCCTCATCGAGTATTTTGGCTCTAAGCTCGCCAATCTTCGGTATCCATATTCGGCCAAACCTAGTTCGTACACCATAGGCATTTGCATCCAAATTCCCTTGTTGTCATACTATTCTTTCCCGTTTAATATTTCTTTCTAATAGTGATTCATCTTGTGCCCTTGATATTTCGCCCATCAAATCTGGCGTTATAATTAGCTGACACGCTTTGATTCGGATATGCGCCGATTCTTCCTTTCTGCTTAAAGCGTCTGCCACCACGTTTGCTTTGCCTGGATGGTACAATATCTCACAGTCATAGTCCTTCAGTAGCTCTAACCACCTCCTTTGTCTCATGTTTAATTCCTTTTGTTCGAAAAAGTACTTCAGGCTTTTGTGATCGGAGTAAATGGTGCATTTGCCTCCATACAGATAGTGCCTCCATATTTTCAACGCGAAAACTAATGCTGCAAACTCTAGATCGTGTGTTGGGTAGTTAGCCTCGTGAATCTTTAGTTGCCGCGAGGCGTAAGCAATTACCTTTCCTCGTTGCATAAGTACACACCCCAAACCCTGCCCCGAAGCGTCAGAATAGACTACCAAGTCTTCATTTCCCTCAAGTAGTGTCAAGACTGGAGCTTGGGTTAATCGTGCCTTAAGTTCTTCAAACGCGTTGTTCTGGGTTTGACCCCATTCGTACTTCACTTCCTTTCGTGTCAACTTAGTTAGTGGCAAGGCTATTCTTGAAAAATCTTGAATGAACCTTCGATAGTAGCCTGCCAATCCCAGAAAACTTCGTATCTCTGTTGGTGTGTTTGGGACGTTCCATTCCTTCACTGTCTCAATCTTTGCATTATCCACCATAATGCCGTTTAGGTTTATTACATGACCTAGAATTGGACTTCCCTAAGCTAGAACGTGCATTTGGAGAATTTTACGTACAACTTTTCTTGCTTTAGCACCTCTAGAACCTCCCTTAGGTGACAGTGGTGATCACCCTTGCTTTTCGAATATACCAGTATGTCGTCTATAAAAACTATCACTGATCGATCCAACATGGGTCGACATACTCTATTCATCAAATCCATGAACGCTGCTGGTGCGTTAGTCAATCCGAAGGACATCACGAGGAACTCATAATGCCCATAACGCGTGCGAAACACGGTCTTTGGTACGTCTTCCTCTCTCACTTTCAACTGATGGTAACCTGACCTAAGATCGATCTTTGAGAACCAACTCGCACCTTGCAGTTGATCAAAAAGGTCATCTATTCTAGGTAGTGGGTATTTGTTCTTTACTGTCCTCTTGTTCAGTTCACGGTAGTCAATGCACATGCGCATGCTGCCGTCTTTCTTCTTTACAAATAGTACCGGAGCGCCCCATGGTGAAATGCTCGGTCTAATAATCCTTTTTCTGTTACATCCTGTAGTTGGGACATCAATTCTTTCATTTCTGACGGATCCAATCAGTAGGGGGCTTTGGCAACGGGCTCAGCTCCTGGCAGTAAATCAATCTGGAAATCTAATTCCCGATCGGGTGGCAACCCAGGTAGATTCTCAGGGAATACTTCCGGAAAGTTGCACACCACGGGTACATTCTTGAGTGCTTTCGTTTTCATTCTAACGTCAATAACATACGCCAGATAAGCTTCGCAACCGCGCCTCACGTAACTTTCGGCCTTGATCATCGAAATGACGTTTGGCATTGTGCAATTCCAATCCCCATAAACCGTAATTGGACTTCCGCTAGGAGCTTTGAGGTGTATCCTCTTACGTTTACATATGATTTGAGCTTCGTTGGCAGCTAACCAATCCATACCCAATACTATATCGAATCCTCCTAAGGTGAGAAGGAATAATCTAGAAGGTAACTTATGGCCCTCTATTTCTATGATACAATCCTCTGTTACTTGAAACACTGTCGAATTTTTACCCACGGCAGTTTGTACGCTAAAGGCCTTTACTATGGTGTTGATAGTGCAATCCAGTTTACGACTAAATGTATTTGATATGAAGCTTTTACTAGCACCAGAGTCAAATAAAATAGCAGCATTTTCATCATTTACTAGAAACGTACCTGACACAACATCAGGGTTTCCTCTTGCTTCTTCCTCAGTCAGTGCATAGGCTCGAGTCCTAGCCTTCGGCGGTTCCTTTTCAGCCTCTTTTTTCCTTTCCCGAACCGGATTGTCTGGTTTTTCTACAATCCCTAGTCAGGTGCCCATACCTTCCACAACTTTGGCACTTGACGTCCTTTAAGCAATCTCGGGAGTAGTGCCCCGGTTTCTCGCACTTATAGCATGTGGTGGTGCCGATTCGACACTCGCCAAGATGTTGCCTTCCACATTTCTTGCATGTTTCATATTCATCCGACCTTGGTTTCTTAAGTTCAGTTGCTACATTCCCTTTTCCGGTGCTTCTAGACGGGTTCTCCCACTTTCTCTTTTGTGTCTCAGGTGCCGGGTCCTCATTGGCATAATCGTCGTAAATGATTCCAGGCAGGTTGACTACCGACTCGAAGGTCGATGGTAGGTTGGCTTTCACGTGGACACGGACCCTTTGAGGTAGGCCCTTCACATAATACTTGATCATTCGCTCCTCTGTCTCCACCAGGTGGGGTACTAGTTGAGCTAATTCATTGAACCTAGAAGTATACTGGCAGTGTGTCTTGCTGCCAGCCTTAAAGTTTAGGAATTCATTTTCCACTCGATCAATTTCATTCTGGGGACAGAACTTCTGAATTATTAGCTTCTTTAGGTCTTCCCATGTCATTCTTGCAAGAGCGTTTGCGGACTTTGTCCGCTGGATGTTCCTCCACCAGCCTAGTGCCTCATTGGTGAAAGAATGAACAACATACTTAACAGTTTGGTTCGGTCGACACTCGCTGATATTGACTACAGCATTCATTCTCTCGATCCATTCGAACGTAGCCACTGAATCTTTTCTCCCATCGAATTTGGGTGGGTCTCCGTCCTTGAAGCCTTTGTAAGTACACCCACGATTGTTCGATCCCATCTTCACTTCATCCCCATCACTATCATACAGTTTCTTTTCATGGTTTCCTTCATCCTCCTCTTTACTTTTCTTTAGTGCCTCGGATAGTAGATCAGGCAATACTTTCTTCAGAGTGAGCACAACTTCACGGGCAATAGCATCCCTGACTTCGGGTTCCAACTGTATAGGCCCTGAATTGTCGTCCCTAGTTGGGGTCACTTCTGTTTCGTGCACACTTTCGGTGTGTTCTGCGTGCACACTCTCTTCTTCTTCAAATCTTTGGTTCAATGGGGGTCTACCTACTCGGCCAGTGCGACCGCCTCGGCGTCCCGTTCTTCCTCCACCAGCCATAATTCTTAGTTTCCTGATAGTTATAGAGGGAATACATCAATGTCATTTCTTCAGATCATAGTTTTAAAACAGTACGAGCAAGGTAAATTGTTAATTACAGTGACCGGTTTGTGATTACTAATTTACATTGCTTTTTGGGTTCAAAACTCTTCAATTCGGTTGTGACATTGACATCTATTTGTTCTAAGTTAAGGCGTCTATTCTTATCCAAGTGTATTAACTCTAGTACTTACTTACCGTGCTGGCGCTGGCGCTGGCGTTGGCGTTGGTTACCCATACTGACATCCGTGCGTTGGTCCCATAATCAGTTTGAGTCCAGACATTTTGGGATGTCTGAATCTCTCAAACTATTGCTCTGATACCAACTTGAAAGGCCCCTTTCTCGGGTAACCTCACTTGTTGGATTTACTCATAAACATAGTCATAAATACTGAACTTAGATTAAAAACATTCATCATTCGATTACATATCATTCGTCATTCTATTACATAACATGACATAACTTGACAGCGGAAGTCTTAACACATATATTAAAGTGGGATGTCAGTCTTGTGTTGGGTAACCTTCACGCCATCGCACGACCTTTTCTTCCTTTACCTGAAATGTATACTAAAAGTCAGCTAAAGCTGGTGAGTTCTAGTTTAAAGACAATCATGCATAATATTTATCTTACCATGAGTATTATATTTATATATATACTTAACGTTTGAGCTTTTACTTAATCTTCGCTTTACTGTTCTCACATAACATTCAATTGTGGGTATGTACATATGTACATACGTGCTTACTTGTGGAGAACAGTTATTGGCCATAATCTTTAGGGAGATCAACCCATCACACTTTTCGCGAATGTCACAAAGACATCGCAGTGTGAACTACCATCGTAGCCCTTTTCATTCTCCGTCCGGCTCTAGAAAACCGTCCGTTCTTTACTTAAATTCGTCCGGCAACTTGTGTCCATCCGCACTTCACCGTCCTACCGTCGTAGTCCGTCCTTTTTTCCGTCTGCGCTAGGGCGTCCGTTTCCTACGTGACCATTATGTATGCAACCGTTCTACTTGGTTTAAGGCAATTGCTTCGACCGTCCTTTAGTGCCTTAATATACGTCCTAGCTTGCGAAGGAACATTTTCGTCCCGGTTGTAAAATAGTCACGTGGTCGTCCGTCTACTAAAGTAGCCGTCATCATAGAAGGGTTCATAATGTTTACTTACATTCATAACATGCAATATATTGAACAAAGAGATCATCGATTCTAGGCAAAGGATAACGGTTCTTGATAGTAAGCTTATTGAGTTCGCGGTAGTCAATACACATGCGAAATGATCCATCCTTCTTTTTAACAAATAAGACGGGTGCACCCCATGGTGAATGACTTGGGCGAATGAAACCTTTTTCGGAGAGCTCTTGAAGTTGATTTGCAAGCTCCTGCATTTCGGAAGGTGCAAGACGATAGGGAGCTCTAGCAACGGGGTTAGCTCCAGGTATAAGATAAATACGGAACTCTACTTGACGAACGGGAGGAAGACCGGATAAATCCTTAGGAAAAACTTCGGGGAAATCCCGAATGATCGGAATGTCTTGGATACTCTTCTCCTTGACATCCTTTTGAACAATATGTGCTAAGAAAGCAATGTACTTCTTTCGTAAGTACTTTTGAGCGGTAGTACACGACATCAACTTAAGTCCCTTGCAAGGCTTTTCACCAAAAACTCTTAGGGTTTCTCCCGATGGTAGCGGAATTTGGATACACTTTTCAAAGCAAATGACCTCGGCATGATGATTTGATAGCCAATCCATACCTATGATAATATCAAAGCTTCCTAGTGGCATTGGAACAAGGTTGATTGGAAATGTGTGATCATTAAGTTCTAAAGAGCAATCATAGATAATGGACTCAATTGTAAGGGAGTCACCATTTGCTACTTCAACGGTAAATGTTTTCTCTAATTGGGACCGAGTCTTTGCAAGTAAAGGTTCAAAATTAAGTGACACAAAACTTTTATCAGCTCCGGTATCGAATAAAATGGAGGCATATTGACTATTAACAAGAAACGTACCATTGACCACGTCATTGTTGGCTTGAGCTTCGTTGGCGTTTATGTTGAACACACGCCCACGAGCTCCACCTTGTCTAGCATTTGCAAGTCTTGGACATTGATCACGAAAATGGTTCGGGTCACCACACTCATAGCAAGCACGCCCATTAGCAATGGCGGGAGCACCTTGATTAGCCACTTGAGGTACAGTTCGGTTTGGAGGGTTGACTTGGCCCGCAAGAGCTTTGGTCCTACAAACACTAACCGTATGACCATATCTCCCACAATAAGTACAAAGGCGACATGGGATGTTTTGGGGATGATGGTAGTTGCAGGTGGCACAAAGTGGGTAGATTCCAACATATGGCTTTTTAGCCGGTGCTTGAACCATAGGTGCAGCTTGGTTGATGGGAACAGCAGGAGTAACCACAGCAAAATTTCTAACCTTCCTCTTTCTATTATTGCGAGAGGGCTCGGTTGTGGCTTCTTTGTTGTGAGTAGGAGGGGTTACGGTTTCAGAAACTTTCTTAGTACCCTTCTTAGTAAGTGTTCTCGCTTTCACATGGTTATTAGTTAAGGTAGCGGATAGACGAATAACATCCTCCAGGGTAGCAGGATTTCTACCTAAGACAGTATCTTGGATTTGTCTTGGTAGCCCACCAATATACTTCTCGATACAACGGGACAAAGGAGTGACCATGTGAGGCACTAGAAGACTCAACTCATGGAACCGAGTTGTATATGCTAAGCTTTCCCAACTATCTTGGGCAAGATCCCAAAATTCAGCTTCTAACTTTTTCACTTCATTTCGAGGACAGAACTCCTCGGTCATAAGCCTTTTGACCTCATCCCAAGGTAAGGCCATAGCTACATCAACACCCCTATTCATCTTCTCCCCATTCCACCATGTAAGTGCCCGTTTTTGTAGAACACTTGTAGCATGACGAACACAGAGGTTGTCGGGACAGTCACTATTGAGAAAGGTATTCTTAATGCTTTCGAACCATTGAAGGAGTCCAGTAGCTCCTTCGGTACCATAGAACTTTTGGGGATTGCACGAGTTGAAGTGCTTGAAGGTGCATTGAGATGGATTATTACCACCATTTCCACCATTTCCACCATTATTACCACTATTGCTTCCATTTCCACCATTGTTGCCATTGGTGGCACTATTGGCTTGGGTGAGTTGTGTCACCAATTGGGTAAGAATAGCAGCAATGTCGGTGTTGGCGTTGGTTGCGGGAGCACGACGAGGAAGCATTCTACAGATTTTCACAAGACAAGAAAGATTGTAAGAACTTATGAGATTTGATAGGGTTTAATAGAATGAGATAACAAAATAAAATAGATATTCTTAGTTTGGATTGTACTCAAAAGTGACAAATCACTTGAATACCATGACATATTAAGGTTAATTAAACTTATAAAATTTTTCAAGAAGACATGCTTTAGCCTATAAGTAAACACTCATCTCGGGAATTCCCAGGAAAGCATACGGGTCCCTCGGTTGATTGGGATTTATGCGAAATGCTTTCCTAGACAGAAAACCCAAAATACAGGTGTCACCCTTCCAGATTGCACGTGTCCTCAAATAATTTAACAAGTTTAAAACCTTAACGAAGAAATAAAAATTTTAGAGATTTTTGTTTCAAGGAATTTCCAAATGCTTAGAAAGGATAAGGATAGAAAAGAAGATAGAAATATTATGAGGTTTTAGAATATAGGAAATGATATTATTTATTTAATTATTATTCAAGAAGATCCTAATGAGTCATGAATTTCTAACAAATAAGGTACCAAGTATAATAATAATTAATCATGGTGAGCATGTAGCACATAGCACAAAATCATGAAATATAGCATAAGTGGGTGTCCTAAAGTTATAGTCTACGTCAAGGTGTCTAATAACCTAATTCCCTATAACCAAGGCTCTGATACCAATCTGTCACACCCCGACCAATGGCGGAATCATCGGGGCGGGACATGTAAGATTGTTCATAGCACATGGTTGACTAAATTGAAATATGTTAAAGTTAAATTTCCATTACAAATAATCCAAGTACAAACCAAATTCAAACATGAAACATAAAACAACTCATAAAGTTCTTGATTTAAATTGCTAAGTCCAAATCCTATGTTGAACACGTCTTGAATCATTCTCACATATTGGGGCCTGAAACATGAATAAAATAAAGTCAACTAAAAAGTTGGTGAGTATAACACAGTTGTATATAGATAGCATATAGTTGAAAACAAATCCTTTACAAAACATGATAAAATAAGGCATTTATGGGGAGCATCTATTGTGTAACCATGTACAACCAAACCTTGTAACTAGCATGCAAAAATTGTGTTGTCGGTTTCAATCACCGCGCACCATGGGTGGGTTTGTCAGACTCAATAGATCCATCATTGAAAACCGTCGGCTTGTATAGTTAATGATTGCACATAATCGCATACAAAGGTTAGCACAACTAGCACTCGGGCACAAAGCTCAAATTTTGCACACATGTATGTAAATAGGATTTTTGCACTTGTGTTGTTTGCGTAAATGTAAATGTGTAATGTGTAATGTGTATAGTGTTCATGTTCCACCCCAAAAGTGTAAAAGAGTAAAAAGGGGTTGTGAATACTCACTTGGTATGGAAGTGTAGCTAACAAAGATTATAGATAGCAAATATGATCCTCGAAATGCACAATTTAATCTAAAGAGTAATGTGTATTGAATCAAATAGATGCATAAAGTTTAAGTCTAAAATGAAAGTTGAATTTGTGTATAAAACTATTGATTTGTATTTAAAAGTATTGAATAAAATATATAGAGTTTGAAGTAAAATATTTTTGAAACAATTGATTAGGTTTGAATTGAATAATTGAATAAATATATAATTATAGTTTATGAAATAATGTAAATATTAATTGTAATTAAGTATAAATAAATAAATGATTTTGATTAAAATATAAATTAAATGAATAATCATTATCTTATTTATTTATAAATTTTGTAACTTAATTATTTAAAATATCATTTAAGTGCAAGAATATAAATTTAATTTTTCGTAAACTTTTAAATAAATTGTATTTATGCCAAGATTATACTTTTAATCCAATTTTAAATACAGAAAACATATTTTTATAAAATCTAAAACATTTACTGATTAAAATATATAAAATTATAATTCTGTTAAAAGTTTTGAGTCTCACACGACCGTGCCTCGGAAGGGCACGATCGTGCTCAAGCCAGGGGCGCGACCGCGCTAGTCGGGGCACGACCGGGTTGATCAACAGAGGGCACAAACTAGACCAGTCAACAGGCACGACCGTGCCTTGGCCCGACACGGTCGTGTCTATGATTCTTAGACACAACAGAGACTAGCCCAAAGGGCATGACAAGGTCTGGACAGGAGGACACGACCGCGCTGCTATTCGGCACGACCGCGCTGCTATTCGGCACGACCGCGCTACATGAGGCACGGCCGCGCTAGATGATTAGCGCGACCGTGTCTCTTCCAAATCAGACACGAATTGAACAAATCTTGTATTTATAGCGTTGGAATTGTTAGGGCTTTTGATTACTGGGTTGTTACGAGTCTTTTGGGATATTCTAATTGTATTAACAACGTTTTTAACAACGAATTCGATTAAATTATTTTCAATAAAACATCGATTCTGATTCGGGGTAAATTCTATGATAGAAGCCTAAATTATTATGGGGCTTTCGATATAGAGACTAATTAACTGAAATAAATGATTTCAATTACCCGAAACAGTAGAGGATTGATAGAGATCGGCAAGAAGGAGTTCCGGCGATCTTTACTGCAATTCCGGCCAATCCAAATAGCCTGGGAACTTCAGGGAAGATTGAGTATCGAGACTCTGCTGCTGGATTGAGAGGATTCGGGTCGAACAGCGAATTCTAGTTTCTTGGAAGGCTTGAGAGAGAGTTTTTCGAGATTGATAGGATTAAGATGGAGCGTTTGAGAATTTGAAATTTGCATTACTCACGTAAATGAAAAAGAAAACGGTGGGCGGTTACGGATTCTTGACGGTCGGTGATTAAAAGTGTATTTACGTTTTGACAGTTACGCAGGCGCGACCGTGCCAAGATAGGCGCGACCGTGCTTAGGCATCGGGCGCGATCGTTCCAGGACCAGTCGCGCGTTCGTGTCGAGGCACATGGCGCGACCGTGCCAGGACTAAGCACGACCGTGCTAACTAGGGTTTCTTGATAATTTTTCAACTTTAGTCCTTGACTTTTTCGGTTTTATAAATTTGAAATAAATAGTTTCTTGCGTAGAGTTTAAGTGTATATAATCGAGTAAAACTTGTGAACTTGCATTGAATCATTGCATTTAATTTATGGCGAGAAAAATAATAAGATAGTGCACGAGTATTGAATTCGAAATTGCATTACATTGAATTGAAATATGAATACTAAAAATCAGAAATGTTACAAATGAGGCCACAACTGAACCCTCCCGCAATAATAGGAAAAGGAAGACTAGAAACTATGCTGTGGTCACTCCTGCTATTCCTGTTAACCAAGCTGCACCTATGGTGTCACACCCCGACCGATGGCGGAATCATCGGGGCGGGACATGTAAGACTGTTCATAGCACATGGTTGACTAAATTGAAATATATTAAAGTCAAATTTGCATTACAATAAATCCAAGTACAAGATCAAATTCAAACAAGAAACATAAACAATTCATAAAATCTTGATTTATTTTGCTAAGTCCAAATCCTATGTTGAACACGTCTTGAATCAAACTCACATATTGGGGCCTAAAACATGAATAAAATAAAGTCAACTAAAAAGTTGGTGAGTATAACACAGTTGTATATAGATAGCATATAGTTGAAAACAAATCCTTTACATGACATGATAAATAAGGCGTTCATGGGGAGTAACTATTGTGTAACCAAATGTACAATCAAACCTTGTAACTAGCATGCAAAACAAAGTGTATTGTCGGTTTCAATCACCACGTACCATGGGTGGGTTTGTCAGACTCAATAGATCCATCATTGAAAACCGTCGGCTTGTATAGTTAATGATTGCACATAAGAGCATACAAAGGTTAAACACACCTAGCACTCGGGCACAAAGCTCAAATTTTTGCACACATGTATGTAAATAGGATTTTTTTTGCACTTGTGTAGTTTGTGTAAATGTAAATGTGTAATGTGTAATGAGTATAGAGTTCATGTTCCACCCCAAAAGTGTAAAAGAGTAAAAGGGGTTGTGAATACTCACTTGGTATGGAAGTGAAGCTAACAAGGAATATAGATAGCAAAAAGATCCTTGAAAAGCACACTTTAACCTAAATAGTAATATGCATTGAATCACATAGATGTATAAAGTTTAAAAATGAAAGTTGGATTTGTATATAAAACCATTGGTTTGTATTTAAAAAGGATTGAATAAAATATATAAAGTTTGAGGTAAAATATGTTTGAAACAATTTAATTAGGTTTGAATTAAATAAATAAGTGTATAACTATAGTTTATGAAATAATGTCAATATTAATTGTAATTAAGTATAAATAAATAAAACGATTTTGATTTAAAATGTAAAGTAAATAAGTCATCATTATTTATAAATTTTGTAACTTAATTATTTAAAATATCATTTAAGTGTAAGATGATAAATATAAATTTAATTTTTATAAACTTTTCAATAAATTACATTTATGCCAAGATTAAAATTTAAATCTATTTTTAAATACAGAAAACATATTTTTTATAAAATCTGAAACATTTACTGATTAAAATATAAAAATTATAATTCTGTTAAAAATTCTGAGTCTAGCACGACCGTGCCTCGGAAGGACACGATCGTGCTCAAGCCACGGGCGCGACCGCGCTGGTCGGGGCGCGACCGGGTTGATCAATCAGGAGCACAATCTAGACAAGTCATCAGGCACGACCGTGCCTTAGCCCGGCACGGTCGCGTCTATGATTTTTAGACACAACAGAGACTAGCCCAAAGGGCATGACAAGGTCTGGACGGATGACACGACAGCGCTGCTAGTCGACACGACCGCGCTAAACGAGGCACGGCCGCGCTAGATGATTAGCGCGACCGTGTCTATTCCAAATCAGACACGAATCGAGAGTTTCTTGTATTTTGAACACAGGAATTGTTAGGGCTTTTGATTAATGGGTTATTAAGAGTCTTTTCATATAACTTAATTGTATGGAAATCAAGTTTAAGCATGGGTTCGATTAAATCATTTTTATTAAAATATGATTTCTGATTCTGATCGAATTCTATAATGGAAGCCCAAATTGAATGAGGGCTTTTGATAACGTTACTGAAATGAGTGAGATGGAGAGTATACTTACCCTGAAACGTAACGAATCGATGAAGAACGGCAGAGATGAGTTCCGGCGACGGAGGTAAAGGTTTCCGGTGACTTCGACTGCGATTCCGGCTAGGCCAGAGAGTCCAGAGTCTTGGAGAGAGCCGGGAGATGATAAATCCTCTCTTGATCGGGAGAATTTGGGTTCCAGGAGGAAGACTCGAGTTTTGTTTGAATTGCTTGAGAGAGAATTCGAGATTGATGGAGAAAAACTGAGGCGTTGAGTAATTGAAAATGGTATAACTCGCGTTAAAGGAAAAGAAACGTAATCGGATTTCAAATTCGAACGATTGAGCGTTTTGAAATCACATTTACGTTTCGACTGTTTCGCAGGCGCGACCGTGCCAAGATTGGCGCGACCGTGCTTAGGAACCGGGCGCGATCGTTCCAGTACCTGCCGCGCGATCGTGCCGAGGCACTTAGCGCGACCGTGCTAGAACGAAGCACGACCGTGCTAACTAGGGTTTCTTGATAAATTTTCAACTTTAGTCCTTGACTTTTCAGATTTTATAAATTTGAAATATATAGTTACTTGTATAGCGTTTATGTGCATATAATCGAGTAAAACTTGCGAACTTGTATAGAATCATTGCATTTTATTTACCGCGGGAAAAATATTGAGACATTGCACGAGTATAGAACTTGAAATTTCATTACATTGAATTGAAATATGAATACTAAAAATCAGAAATGTTACAGTCTCCCCATGTTGAGAGAATTTCGTCCCGAAATTTAGCTAGAGGAAACAACATTAATAGTAAAAAGATGAGGGTAGTTGAGCTTCATTTGGTCTTCTCGTTCCCAAGTGTACTCAGGACCACGCTTAGACTCCCAACGAACTTTGACGATAGGAATACGACTTCGCTTGAGTTGTTTGACTTCACGATCCATAATTTCCACCGGCTTCTCAACGAAGTGCATCGTTTCATCAATGCGCACGTCGTCAAGCGGTATATGGAGATTTTCATCAGCGAGACACTTCTTTAGATTAGATATATGAAATGTAGGATGCACATTGCCAAGAGATGGAGGTAACTCGAGCTTGTAAGCCACTTTCCCAATCCTTTCAAGGATTTTGAATGGACCAACATAACGAGGTGATAACTTGCCTTTCTTTCCAAAACGGATCACACCCTTTCATGGAGATACCTTAAGAAGAACGAGATCACCGACTTGAAATTCCAAGGGTTTTCGACGTTTGTCGGCATAACTCTTTTGCCGACTCCTCGCTACTCGAATATTGTCACGGATTTGAATAATTTTGTCGGAAGTTTCTTGAATTAACTCGGGACCGGTGATTTGTGCTTCACCAATCTCGTTCCAACAGATCGGAGAACGACACTTGCGACCATAGAGAGCTTCGAATGGAGCCATGTTGATACTTGTGTGGTAGCTATTGTTATAAGAAAACTCAATAAGGGATAAATGTGAATCCCAATTGCCACCAAAATCGATTACACAAGCTCTAAGCATGTCTTCAAGAGTTTGGATTGTTCGCTCGGTTTGGCCATCAGTTTGGGGATGGTAAGCCGTACTCAAATCCAAACGAGTACCAAGAGCAGATTGGAGAGATTGTCAAAATCGAGAAGTGAACCGAGTGTCTCTATCAGATATTATGTTCAAGGGAACACCATGACGGCTCACAATTTCATCAATGTAAATTCGGGCAAGTTTCTCCACTTTGAAGTCTTCACGAATAGGCAAAAAGTGGGCAGATTTGGTGAGTCGATCAATGATCACCCAAATACTATCATAACCACTCGAGGTGCGAGGGAGCTTGGTAATGAAATCCATAGCTAAATTCTCCCATTTCCACACGGGAATTTCCGGTTGTTCAAGCAAACCAGAAGGACGCTGATGTTCGGCTTTGACTTTGGAGCAAGTTAACCATTTGGCAACATAAAGAGCAATGTCCTTCTTCATACCGGGCCACCAATAAAGCTGACGAAGATCTTGGTACATTTTATCCGCACCAGGATGAATAGAATAACGAGTCTTATGAGCCTCGTTCATGAGAATTGCACGGAGATCATCGCGATCGGGAACCCAAATACGGTTCAAGTAATATAGTAAGCCATTGGGTTTAGATTCAAGAAGAAGTTCAACACCACACGACATTTCTTCATACATGTTACCCTCGGTAACCGAGACGTGTTGAGCTTCCAGGATACGGGTTTGAATATCGGATTGAATACGGGCACAATGAAGCATAACATGGTCCTTTCGACTCAAGGCATCGGCTACAACATTCGCTTTGCCGGGATGGTAACGAATCTCGCAGTCGTAGTCGTTAAGGAGTTCGACCCAACGTCGTTGCCTCATATTGAGTTCTTTTTGGTTGAAGATATGTTGAAGACTTTTGTGGTCGGTGAATACCACACATTTCGTGCCATATAGGTAGTGTCTCCAAATCTTTAACGCGAATACGACCGCACCCAACTCGAGGTCGTGCGTCGTATAATTCTTTTCATGAATTTTGAGTTGTCTTGATGCATAAGCGATCACTTTGCCTCGTTGCATGAGGACACAACCAAGACCTTGGTTAGAAGCATCACAATAGACAACTAGATCATCATTTCCATCGGGAAGAGTCAAGATGGGAGCATTGCACAACTTTTGCTTAAGAGTTTAGAAAGCTTCTTCTTGCTTCGGTCCCCATTCATAAGCTTTACCCTTATGGGTCAAGGCGGTAAGAGGGACAGCAATCTTTGAGAAGTTTGAGATGAAACGACGATAATAACCCGCAAGACCAAGGAACGAACGAACTTCGGTAGGAGTCTTCGGGGCATTCCAATTCTTAACCGTTTCAATCTTAGCAGGATCAACATGAATACCCTTGTCGTTGACGATGTGACCAAGAAATTGAACTTCTTTTAACCAAAATTCACATTTAGAGAACTTGGCATATAGTTGTTCTTTCTTTAAAAGGTCCAAAACCAATCTAAGGTGTTCTTCATGGTCGGCTTTAGTCTTGGAATAGATTAAGATATCGTCAATGAAAACGATCACGAATTTATCAAGGTACGGTTTGCACACACGATTCATGAGGTCCATGAAAACTGCGGGTGCATTGGTTAATCCAAAAGGCATAACCATGAACTCGTAATGACCATACCTTGTTCGGAAAGCAGTCTTAGGAATGTCATCTTCTTGAACACGGAGCTGATGATAACCAGATCGAAGATCAATCTTCGAGAAACACGTAGAACCTTGAAGTTGATCAAAGAGATCATCGATTCTAGGCAAAGGATAGCGATTCTTGATAGTAAGCTTATTGAGTTCGCGATAGTCAATACACATGCGAAATGATCCATCCTTCTTCTTTACAAATAAGACGGGTGCACCCCACGGTGAATGACTCGGGCGAATGAACCCTTTATCGGAGAGTTCTTGAAGTTGACTTGCGAGCTCTTGCATTTCGGAAGGTGCAAGACGATAAGGAGCTCTAGCAACAGGGTTAGCTCCGGGCATGAGATCAATACGGAACTCGACTTGACGAACGGGAGGAAGACCGGATAAATCTTTAGGAAACACTTCGGGAAAATCTCGAATAATGGGAATGTCTTGGATACTCTTCTCCTTGACATCCTTTTGAACAATATGAGCTAGGAAGGCGATGTACTTCTTTCGCAAGTACTTTTGAGCAGTAGTACAAGACATCAATTTAAGACCCTTGCAAGGCTTTTCACCAAAAACCCTTAAGGTTTCTCCCGAAGGTAGCGGAATTCGGATGCACTTTTCAAAGAAAATAACTTCGGCATGATGATTTGATAGACAATCCATACCTATGATAATGTCAAAGCTTCCTAGTGGCATTGGAATAAGGTTGATTGGGAATGCATGATCATTAAGTTCTAAAGAGCAATCATAGATAATAGACTCAATTGTAAGGGAGTCACCATTTGCTATTTCAACGGTGAAGGTTTTCTCTAATTGGGATCGTGTCTTTGCAAGTAAAGGCTCAAAATTAAGTGACACAAAACTTTAATTGGCACCGGTATCGAACAAAATGGAGGCATATTGACTATTAACAAGGAACGTATCATTAACCACGTCGTTGTTGGCTTGAGCTTCGTTGGCGTTAATGTTGAAAGCACGCCCACGAGCTCCACCTTGTCTAGTATTTGCGAGCCTTGGACATAGATTACGAAAATGATTCGGGTCACCACACTCATAACAAGCACGCCCATTAGCAATGGCGGGAGCACCTTGATTAGCCACTTGAGGTACGGTTTGGTTTGGAGGGTTGACTTGGCCCGTAAGGGCTTTGGTCCTACAAACATTAACCGTATGACCATATCTCCCATAATAAGTACAAAGGCGACATGGGATGTTTTGGGGATGATGATAGTTGCAGGTGGCACAAAGTGGGTAAATTCCACCATATGGCTTTTTGACTGGTGCTTGAACCATAGGTGCAGCTTGGTTCACGGGAACAGCAGGAGTAACCACAGCAAAATTTGTAACCTTCCTCTTTCTAGTGTTGCGAGAGGGCTCGGTTGTAGCTTCTTTGGTGTGGTTAGGAGGGGTTACGATTACAGCAAATTTCTTAGAACCCTTTTTGGTAAGAGTTCCAGCTTTAATATGATTATCGGTTAGGGTAGCAGACAGGCGGATGGCATCTTCCAAAGTAGCAGGATTTCTACCTAAGACAGTATCTTGAATTTGTCTTGGTAGCCCACCAATGTACTTTTCGATGAAACGAGATAATGGAGTGACCATGTGGGGCACAAGAAGACTCAATTCATGGAACCGAGTTGTGTAAGCCAAGTGTTCCCCACTATCTTGGGCAAGATCCCAAAATTCGGCCTCTAACTTCTTCACTTCATTGCGAGGACAGAACTCCTCGGTCATAAGCCTTTTGACCTCATCCCAAGGTAAGGCCATAGCTACATCAACACCCCTATTCCTTTTCTCCCCATTCCACCATGTAAGTGCCCGCTTTTGAAGGACACTAGTAGCATGACGAACACGGAGGTTGTCGGGACAGTCACTATTGAGAAAGGTATTCTCAATACTTTCGAACCATTGGAGGAGTCCGGTAGCTCCTTCGGTTACATAAAACTTTAGGGGATTGCACGAATTGAAGTGCTTGAAGGTGCATTGGGATGGATTACCACCATTTCCACCATTACCACCATTATTACCACTATTGCTTCCATTGCCATTAGTGGCACCATTGGCTTGGGTGAGTTGTGTCACCAATTGAGTAAGAATAGCAGCAATGTCAGAGTTGGCGTTAGCGGCGGGAGCACGACGAGGAGGAATTCTACAGATTTGAAACACAAGACAAGAGAGATTGTAAGAACTTATGAGAATTGCTAGGATTTAATAGAATGAGATAACAAAATAAAAGATAGATAATCATAGTTTGGATTGTACTCAAAAGTGACAAAAATTCACTTGAATACTAAGGCATATTAAGGTTAATTTAAACTCATATAATTTTCAAGGAGACATGCTTTAGCCTATAGGTAAACACTCATCTCGGGAGTTCCCAGGAAAGCATACGGGTCCCTCTGTTGATTGGGATTTATGCGAAATGCTTTCCTAGACAGAAAACCCAAAATACAGGTGTCACCCTTCCACATTGCACGTGTCCTCAAATAATTTAACAAGTTTAAAAACCTCAATGAAGAAATAACAATTTTATTTAAAGATTTTTGCTTCAAGAATTTTCCACATGCTTAGAAAGGATAAGGATAGAAAAAGAAGATAAGAATAATAAGAGGTTTAGGCCATAGGAAAGGATGTTATTTATTTAATTATTATTTAAGAATATCCTAATAAGTCATGCATTTCTAACAAAGAAGGTAGCAAATATAATAATAATTAATCATGGTAAGCATGTAGCACATAGCATGTAGCACATAGCACAAAATCATGAAGCATAACATAAGTGGGTGTCCTAAAGTTATAGTCTAGGTCAAGATGTCTAATAACCTAAATCCCTATAACCAAGGCTCTGATACCAATCTGTCACACCCCGACCGATGGCGGAATCATCGGGGCGGGACATGTAAGACTGTTCATAGCACATGGTTGACTAAATTGAAATATATTAAAGTCAAATTTGCATTACAATAAATCCAAGTACAAGATCAAATTCAAACAAGAAACATACACAATTCATAAAATCTTGATTTATTTTGCTAAGTCCAAATCCTAAGTTGAACACGTCTTGAATCAAACTCACATATTGGGGCCTGAAACATGAATAAAATAAAGTCAACTAAAAAGTTGGTGAGTATAACACAGTTGTATATAGATAGCATATAGTTGAAAACAAATCCTTTACATGACATGATAAATAAGGCGTTCATGGGGAGTAACTATTGTGTAACCAAATGTACAATCAAACCTTGTAACTAGCATGCAAAACAAAGTGTATTGTCGGTTTCAATCACCGCGTACCATGGGTGGGTTTGTCAGACTCAATAGATCCATCATTGAAAACCGTCGGCTTGTATAGTTAATGATTGCACATAAGAGCATACAAAGGTTAAACACACCTAGCACTCGGGCACAAAGCTCAAATTTTTGCACACATGTATGTAAATAGGATTTTTTTTGCACTTGTGTAGTTTGTGTAAATGTAAATGTGTAATGTGTAATAAGTATAGAGTTCATGTTCCACCCCAAAAGTGTAAAAGAGTAAAAGGGGTTGTGAATACTCACTTGGTATGGAAGTGAAGCTAACAAGGAATATAGATAGCAAAAAGATCCTTGAAAAGCACACTTTAACCTAAATAGTAATATGCATTGAATCACATAGATGTATAAAGTTTAAAAATGAAAGTTGGATTTGTATATAAAACCATTGGTTTGTATTTAAAAAGGATTGAATAAAATATATAAAGTTTGAGGTAAAATATGTTTGAAACAATTTAATTAGGTTTGAATTAAATAAATAAGTGTATAACTATAGTTTATGAAATAATGTCAATATTAATTGTAATTAAGTATAAATAAATAAAACGATTTTGATTTAAAATGTAAAGTAAATAAGTCATCATTATTTATAAATTTTGTAACTTAATTATTTAAAATATCATTTAAGTGTAAGATGATAAATATAAATTTAATTTTTATAAACTTTTCAATAAATTACATTTATGCCAAGATTAAACTTTTAATCTATTTTTAAATACATAAAACATATTTTTTATAAAATCTGAAACATTTACTGATTAAAATATAAAAATTATAATTCTGTTAAAAATTCTGAGTCTAGCACGACCGTGCCTCGGAAGGACACGATCGTGCTCAAGCCACGGGCGCGACCGCGCTTGTCGGGGCGTGACCGGGTTGATCAATCAGGAGCACAATCTAGACAAGTCATCAGGCACGACCGTGCCTTAGCCCGGCACGGTCGCGTCTATGATTTTTAGACACAACAGAGACTAGCCCAAAGGGCATGACAAGGTCTGGACGGATGACACGACCGCGCTGCTAGTCGACACGACCGCGCTAAACGAGGCACGGCCGCGCTAGATGATTAGCGCGACCGTGTCTATTCCAAATCAGACACGAATCGAGAGTTTCTTGTATTTTGAACACAGGAATTGTTAGGGCTTTTGATTAATGGGTTATTAAGAGTCTTTTCATATAACTTAATTGTATGGAAATCAAGTTTAAGCATGGGTTCGATTAAATCATTTTTTATTAAAATATGATTTCTGATTCTGATCGAATTCTATAATGGAAGCCCAAATTGAATGAGGGCTTTTGATAACGTTACTGAAATGAGTGCGATGGAGAGTATACTTACCCTGAAACGTAACGAATCGATGAAGAACGGTAGAGATGAGTTCCGGCGACGGAGGTAAAGGTTTCCGGTGACTTCGACTGCGATTCCGGCTAGGCCAGAGAGTCCAGAGTCTTGGAGAGAGCCGGGAGATGATAAATCCTCTCTTGATCGGGAGAATTTGGGTTCCAGGAGGAAGACTCGAGTTTTGTTTGAATTGCTTGAGAGAGAATTCGAGATTGATGGAGAAAAACTGAGGCGTTGAGTAATTGAAAATGGTATAACTCGCGTTAAAGGAAAAGAAACGTAATCGGATTTGAAATTCGAACGATTGAGCGTTTTGAAATCACATTTACGTTTCGACTGTTTCGCAGGCGCGACCGTGCCAAGATTGGCGCGACCGTGCTTAGGAACCGGGCGCGATCGTTCCAGGACCAGCCGCGCGATCGTGCCGAGGCACTTAGCGCGACCGTGCTAGAACGAAGCACGACCGTGCTAACTAGGGTTTCTTGATAAATTTTCAACTTTAGTCCTTGACTTTTCAGATTTTATAAATTTGAAATATATAGTTACTTGTATAGCGTTTATGTGCATATAATCGAGTAAAACTTGCGAACTTGTATAGAATCATTGCATTTTATTTACCACGGGAAAAATATTGAGACATTGCACGAGTATAGAACTTGAAATTTCATTACATTGAATTGAAATATGAATACTAAAAATCAGAAATGTTACACATGGTTCAAGCACCGGCCAAAAAGCCATATGTTGGAATCTACCCACTTTGTGCAACTTGTAACTACCATCATCCCAAAAGCATCCCATGTCGCCTTTGTACTTATTGTGGGAGATATGGCCATACAGTTAATGTTTGTAGGACCAAAGCTCCACCAAACCAAACCAACACTCAAGTGGTAATCAAGGTGTACCCGCTATTGCAAATGGGCGAGCATGTTATGAATGTGGCAACCCGAACCATTTCCGTGATCAATGCCCAAAGTTAGTCAATGCTAGACAAGGTGGAGCTCGTGGGCGTGCTTTCAACATAAACGCCAATGAAGCTCAAGCCAATAATGACGTGGTCAATGGTACGTTTCTTATTAATAGTCAATATGCCTCCATTTTATTCGATACCGGTGCCGATAAAAGTTTTGTGTCACTTAATTTTGAACCTTTACTTGCAAAGACACGATCCCAATTAGAGAAAACCTTCACCGTTGAGGTAGCAAATGGTGACTCCCTTACAATTGAATCCATTATCTATGTTTGCTCTTTAGAACTTAATGATCACACATTCCCAATCAACCTTGTTCCAATGCCACTAGGGAGCTTTGATATCATCATAGGCATGGATTGGCTATCGAATCATATTGCCGAAGTCATTTGCTTTGAGAAGTGTATTCGAATACCTCTACCATCGGGAGAAACGTTGAGAGTCTTTGGTGAAAAGCCTTGCAAAGGGCTTAAATTAATGTCATGCACTACTGCTCAAAAGTACTTACGAAAGAAGTACGTGGCCTTTTTGGCCAATATCGTTCAAAAGGATGTTAAAAAGAAGAGTATTCAAGATATCCCCATTTTCCGAGATTTTCCTGAAGTATTCCCCGAAGACTTATCCGGCCTTCCACCCGTTCGCAAGGTAGAATTTCGCATTGATCTTGTGCCCGGATCTAACCCCGTGGCTAGAGCTCCATACCGTCTTGCACCTTCTGAAATGCAAGAACTTGCAAGTCAACTTCAAGAGCTCTCCGACAAGGGATTCATCCGTCCGAGTCATTCACCGTGGGGTGCACCCGTCTTATTCATTAAAAAGAAGGATGGATCATTTCGCATGTGTATTGACTACCGCGAACTCAACAAGCTTACTATCAAAAACCGTTATCCTTTACCTAGAATTTATGACCTCTTTGATCAACTTCAAGGTTCTACTTGCTTCTCGAAGATTGATCTTCGATCTGGTTATCACCAACTCCGGGTGCAAGAAGACGATATTCCAAAGACTGCCTTCTGAACAAGGTATGGTCATTACGAGTTCATGGTTATGCGTTTTGGACTAACCAATGCACCTACAGTTTTCATGGATCTCATGAATCGTGTGTGCAAACCGTACCTTGATAAGTTCGTGATCGTTTTCATCGATGACATCTTAATCTATTCCAAGACTAAAGCCGATCATGAGCAACATCTTAGATTGGTCTTGGATCTCTTGTAGAAAGAACAACTATATGCCAAAATCTCCAAATATGAATTTTGGTTAAAAGAAGTTCAATTTCTTGGTCACATTGTCAACGACAAGGGTATTCTTGTTGACCCTGCTAAGATCGAAACGGTTAAGAATTGGAATACCCCGAAGAATCCCACTAAAGTTCGTTCATTTCTGGGTCTTGCGGGATATTACCGTCGTTTCATCTCAAACTTCTCTAAAATTGTTGTCCCCCTTACCGCTTTGACCCACAAGGGTAAGACTTATGAATGGGGACCAAAGCAAGAAGAAGCTTTCCAAAACCTTAAGCAAAAGTTGTGCAATGCTCCCATTTTGACCCTCCCTGATGGGAATGATGATTTAGTTGTCTACTGTGATGCTTCTAACCAAGGTCTTGGTTGTGTCCTCATGCAACGAGGCAAAGTAATCGCCTACGCATCACGACAACTCAAGATTCATGAGAAGAATTATACGACGCATGATCTCGAGTTGGGTGCGGTCGTATTCGCGTTAAAGATTTGGAGACATTATCTCTATGGCACAAAATGTGTGGTGTTCACCGACCACAAAAGTCTTTAACACATTTTCAACCAAAAAGAACTCAATATGAGGCAACGGCGTTTGGGTTGAACTCCTTAACGACTATGACTGCGAGATTCGTTACCATCCCGGCAAAGCGAATGTTGTAGCCGACGCTTTGAGTCGAAAGGACCATGTTATGCTTCGTTGTGCCCAAATTCAAACCGATATTCAAACCCGCATCTTAGAAGCTCAACATGTCTTAGTCACCGAGGGTAACATGTACAAGGAAATGTCATGTGGTGTTGAACTTCTGCTTGAATCAAAACCCAATGGCTTACTTTATTACTTGAACCGTATTTGGGTTCCCGATCGCGATGATCTCCGTACATTTCTCATGAACGAGGCTCACAAGACTCGTTATTCTATTCATCCTGGTGCGGATAAAATGTACCAAGATCTTCGCCAACAATATTGGTGGCTCGGTATGAAAAAGGACATTGCTCTTTATGTTGCCAAATGTTTAACATGCTCCAAAGTCAAAGCCGAACATCAACGTCCTTCTGGTTTACTTGAACAACCAGAAATTCCCATGTGGAAATGGGAAAACTTAGCCATGGATTTTATTACCAAACTCCCTCGCACCTCGAGTGGTTATGATAGCATTTGGGTAATCATTTATCGTCTCACCAAATCTGCTCATTTCTTGCCTATCCGCGAAGACTATCGGGTTGAGAAACTAGCCCGAATTTACATTGATGAAATTGTGAGCCGTCATGGTGTTCCCTTGAACATAATATCCGACCGAGATTCCCGGTTCACTTCTCGATTTTGGCAATCTCTCCAAACTGCTCTTGGCACACGATTGGATTTGAGCACGGCATACCATCCTCAAACTGATGGTCAAACTGAGCGAACAATCCAAACTCTTGAAGACATCTTTAGAGCTTGTGTAATCGATTTTGGTGGAAATTGGGATTCACATTTATCCCTCATTGAGTTCTCCTACAATAATAGCTACGACACGAGTATCAACATGGCCCCATTCGAAGCTCTTTATGGTCGCAAGTGTCGTTCTCCTATCTGTTGGAACGAGATTGGTGAAGCACAAATCACCGGTCCCGAGCTAATTCAAGAAACATCCGACAAGATTATTCAAATCCGTGACAACATCCGAATGGCGAGAAGTCGGCAAAAGAGTTATGCCGATAAACGACGAAAACCCTTAGAATTCCAAGTCGATGACCTTGTTCTTCTTAAAGTGTCCCCGTGGAAGGGTGTGATCCGTTTTGGAAAGAAAGGCAAGTTAGCCCCTCGCTATGTTGGTCCATTCAAAATCCTTGAAAGGATTTGGAAAGTGGCTTACAAACTCGAGCTACCTCCATATCTTGGCAATGTGCATCCTACATTTCATGTATCTAATCTGAAGAAATGTCTCGCCGATGAGAATCTCCATATACTGCTTGATGACGTTCACACTGATGAAACAATGCACTTCGTTGAGAAACCGGTAGAAATTATGGATCGTGAAATCAAGCAACTCATGCGAAGTCGTATTCCAATTGTCAAAGTTCGTTGGGAGTCTAAGCGTGGTCCTGAATTCACTTGGGAACGAGAGGACCAAATGAAGCTCAAGTACCCCCATCTTTTTATTGATGCCGTAGCTTCCTCTAGCTAAATTTCGGGACGAAATTCTCTCAAAATGGGGAAACTGTAACATTTCTGATTTTAGTTTCGGTATTTCAATTCAATGTAATACGTTTCAAACTCTATTCAAGTGCACTGTTTTGTTTCTTTTCGTACCAACAATTTAATACTATATTTCAATGCAAATCCGTGAAATTTACTCGGTTTTATTCTATTAAAACAATACATAAGTATCTAATTATACAAATATGACAAAAGACTAAAGTTACAAGGTCTGATGTTAAAAATTTACAAGAAACCCTAATAGGCACGGTCGCGCCTAGTTCTAGCACGGTCGCGCCGAGTGCTTTGGCACGGTCGCGCGACTTGCCTTGGAACGATCGCGCATGGTGCCTTAACACGGTCGCGCCTCATATTAGCACGGTCGCGCCTCTCATCAGTTGAAACGTAAATACAGACTTTAATCACAGAGACGTTCGATTTCATAACCGTTCGACGCGTTTTCACCATTAAGAAACTCAATTAACTCTTTTAATCATAACAATTACAACAAATAAACAAAATTTCGTCGATTCAACTCATAACCATCCAATTCTCCCACAAGACCATCGAATTCTCCAAATCGTTTGCAATTCTCTCAAGCAAACGCACAAACGATCCTCCCAGAAGCTACTGACCCACTTGAAGCAACCGGAATCGTAGCAGAAGACGCCGGAAACCAAGCTCGCCGACGCCGGAACTCCTTCCTACCGTTCACTATCAATTCGCCATTGTTCCGAGTAATTGAAACCTTGTCCTCTATCGATTTACTCTTTAGATCAAAAGCCCCAAGTTAATTTGGGCTTTCATTATGGAAATCACCACGAACCCGTATCCACCTTTTCGTTAAAAATGATTTAATCGAAACGAACATTAGACACGTTTTAAATACAATTAATTTATACAAAAAGACTCGAGGTAATCTAATGGGTGAAAGCCCTATGATTTCCAACCCTGTTATTATAAAAATTAGTCAATTCGTTCCTGATTTGGAACAGACGCGGTCGCGCTAATCATCTAGCGCGGTTGTGCCTCATGAGACGCGGTCGTACCGACTATCAGCGCGGTCGTGTCCTCCTGTCCAGACCCAATCATGCCCTTTGACTAATCTCAGTCGTGTCTTAGAATCATAGACACGATCGTGCCTGGCCAAGGCACGGTCGTGCCTAATGATTTAGTTTGTTAAGCCTCAATTTGATCAACATGGCCGCGCCCGTGGTTTGAGCACGATCGTGCCCTTCCCAGGCACGGTCGTGTGTGAGTTAAAATCTTGGCAGAATTATAACATTTATATATTTTTCAAACCATAAATATTCTGATTGAATTACAAAATAAAAATAGTTGAATTTTATAAAAATTGCATTTAATCTTATTTAGAAAGAACAAATATTTAATAAATGGAAAAATTAATTATTTAAAGTTTATAAAATTTAATTTACAATTATTGTTAAACCTTTCATTTAAAAAGTATATAAATGGTTAAGTTACATTTTATAAATAAATAAATAAAATGATTATTTATTTAATTTATATTTAAACAAAAACGATTAATTAATTATACTAACTTATAACTAATACTTACAATGTTTTCATAAACAATAATTATTTACATTACTTATTTAATCATTCAAACTCAAACCTTAATCAAAAGGTTCTAAAAATACTCTTTCAAACTTTATATATTTTAGTCAATACTCCAATTACAAATCAATGACTTTTTACACAAGTCCAAATACAACTTTAGAATTAAACTCTTGTGCAAACTATTAATACCATACACATTACACTTTAGGTTAACTCGTGCATTTCAAGGATCTTTAGTCTACCCAGTATCTTTGTTAGCTACGCCTTCAAACCAAGTGAGTATTTCATAGCCCCTTTTACTCTTTTACACTTTTGGGGTGAAACATGAACATTATTTGAATTACACGTTACAATTACACGAACAACACAAGTACAAATCCTATTTACATTCATGTGTGCAATTTGAGCTTTATGCCGAGTGCTAGGTGTACTAACCTTTGTATGTGATTATGTGCAATCATTAACTATTCAAACCGACGGTTTTCAATGATAGATCTATTGAGTCTAACAAACGCACCCAGATTGGGGTGATTGATACCGACAACACAATTTTGCATGCTAGTTACAAAGGTTTGATTGTACATGGTTACACAATAGCTGCTCCCCATAAATGCCTTATTTATCATGTTATGTAAGGATTTGTTTTACAACTATATGCTATCTATATACAAACCTGTGTTATACTCACCAACTTTTTAGTTGACTTTATTTTATTCATGTTTCAGGTTCTAACGTGTGAGATTGTTCAAGATGTGCTACACATAGGATTGGACTTAGTTAATTTAAATAAAAGAACTCTATGTATTTTCAATTTTGTTCTATCTTGTATTTGGTTGTGTTTGGACTACTTGTTATGAAATTTGATGTTTAATATATTCAATCTAGTCAACCTTGTGCTTATGAACAGTCTACATGTCCCGCCCCGATGATTCCGCCATCGGTCGGGGTGTGACATCGGGCACCACGAAGCCCGGTTTTAGAATTAAGCATTCTTTGTTTGTGCAGTGTGCTAAAAAGTCCTTATCACAAATTTGGGAAACACTTAGTAAGCTATGATTTAGCTCAGAGACGTAGCTTACGTCATGAAAACTTAAAGAACCATTAACCACAATACCTTTCATGCTAATTTTGCTACCTTTACCTCCGCAAAAGAAACATAACCTCCATTAAAGTTTTGCACGTCATGAAGTAGAGATATGTCTCCTATCATGTGCTTGGAACAACCACTATCAACGTACCAATTGTTAATGAAAGTCCTCCTTGGTTGTTCCTACACGACATGGGAGATTAATTAGTAATTGGTACCCAGGCGATAGTAGATCTGGGTATTCCCTTAGCATCAATGGAAGACACCTCCTGCAGACACATATTTTCACACCCCAAAATATGTAGCGGATATTAAGCGTGATGTGGTAACAGGAGTTGGTTATCATTAACGGGTTAAGTAAACATACAAACCATAAATTGGATACCATAAAAGTTAAACAAGTTAACAATATTACATAATGTAGTTTTGAAAATCACCGAGTCTTAACAGGAAAATAAATTCTTCATTACTTAAAGACATTTTCAACAACATAGTTTGGTCCCAACTATAGCATCCAAGGTTTTATTCATGTTTTCCACAAACAGTTTCATTCCCATTCATAACTACGTACCTGATAAACATGTCAAAAATTTGTGTCAACATAAAGTTGGTGAGTTCACAGGTTTAACTGAAAAGCAGAATTTAATTCAAAATTTTCTTATACTTAAAAGCGAATTCAAACCAGAATTCCTACATTTAACTGATATGAATTATTAAGACATAACCTGTGCACGTCATAGAATAGCTTCTAACCACATGATGCAACCAAGAGCCCATAATCAAGCCAAAATGACAAATACCCTTTGTTACTTTTAAAATATATTGTCCCTTCCATGAAAACTAAAGCGACCGGTCACAGGGGTGGGTTGTTAAACCCGGTAGATCTACTAATATACTCTCCGGCCTAGTTCCTAGGTTAATGATTACATTATGAGCGCATTTGTACGAAACGGATAAACTCAAGGCCATCACAGTGTCATGATAAGTTATTATCTTTTTAGCCACATCAAAAGAAATTGTATGGCATGTTTCTTCCACAAATATAGAAATCAGTAAAAAGGGGCTGTGAAAACTCACCTTAGAGCGCGTCAAACAAGCTAGCAAAGTAAAATCCCAAATGAACACCAACCTAACGGTTCCCTAAACACAAACGGACACTTTAGTGGTCGAACTGACAAGTCTACGTACAAGTTGTTCATCCAACCTACTAAACTTAAGGAAATATTTTATTAACTGAAATCGTTAATTTTGACGAGCCGTTGGTGACTGTGACTTCGGTTAAATTTATATATTTATAAACATAAATCTTATTTTAAATATTTAATCCAACACGCATACATTCTAAGTGTATACATACACGTGTTAGAGCATGTTTTTGTAACTGTAGCAAAAATTCTAAGTGTATGTGTAGCGAACATGCTAAGTTCGCCTAAGGGAATGTTTGGGCGAACTTAACTAGCGAACTTGCTAAGTTCTCCTATAGAGCTATGGGCGAACTTGACAAGTTCGTCTGAGGACTCAGTTTGCCTATAAAGAGGAACTTAAGTGTTAATTTGTAGGTAAACTTAGAGTGAGTCTCTGTGAGAAGTGAGTCACCATCCCTAGGTAAAGATCACCTAGGGATTGGAAATGGAGCTTAAACGTAGAGATGTATACTCATTCGGTATTGTATTCTTATGACTCGTTCGTTATTGAATAAAGTATCATTTCTTTGTTTCTTATATCTTCTATGTTCATGTGTTTGTTTGATTCACTTTGTGCTTCCGTCTTATATGAGGAATCTTCGAGTAATTCGTTGTGATCACGGTGTTAGGACATAGATGTGTGACAATAGGCCTTGTAATAGTTAGATCTTTTATGTCTTTATGTTTTTGTAAATTTTTAGTTATGTTTTGCAATAGGCAAACTTAACAAGTTCGCCTAGGCCTAGTTTAGGCGAACTTGTTAAGTTCGCCTATGGCAGAATGCAAGTCTACAAATAGATGTTTACTTGTTCAGCTTTGGAGTAGCTTTTGAAATTGACGTTCTGTAAACTCTATATTCTGGTGCTATTGAAAGAGTGATTATTTACTTTATGTGTGATTGTCATTGTTAGTATTGTCTCATATACACAGTCATTGACACGGTTGGATTCCGCACTCCGTGTTCTTCTTACGTCATGTCTCGAGTTTGATCCATAGGAGAGACAAGTGGACCTATAAGTGGTATCAGAACTCTTGCTCGTGATTTGTGATTGATTTGTGACGAATTATATATGATTTGACATAAAAACGATTGACTTTTGCATTATTTTCATATCCATGGAGTTTTCAAGTTCTTGAGAGGATTTTGGACCTGAATTCATCAATTTGGAGGTGTTTTTGAAGAAATTGTTCCATTAAAAGTGTTCTATTTCACATAATAATCCATTCTACAGTTCAATTTCATCAAATTCCATAAATTCAGCAAGTTATGATGATTTTCGGAGGTTCTGGTTCGTGTTTTGGCTGAAGAGTTCGTCTTCCTGAGTTTGTTCAGCTGAAACAGGCGAACTTAATCAACAATTCAGTTATAGGCAAACTTATTAGGAGAAATTAGTGCAAATTCTTGGTTAAGCGAAGTTATCAAGTTCGCTTGAAGAGTGAGAAGCGAACTGAACAAGTTCGCCTCAAGGTATTTTTGTTCTAAATCTTTGTTTTACTTGTGATATTTGTGTATTAGTTGTTATGGCTAACATGGTGCAGGTTACAAACATGTTCAACTATGACAATGAGATTGGTACTTCTTAGAAACCACCAAAACTGCTAAGTCTTGCTGATTATCCAAACTGGAAGGATCGTTTTGATCAGTTCGTGTCATTCACTGATACCAGTTTATGGATTCCTATTCTAGAAGGATATACTCATCCGACTTATTTATGGATGGATAGTGATAATGTTCCTAAGCATGTATCTGCATTAACAACTGACGAAAAGTTGTTATTTGATCGTGAAAAGAAGGCAATAGCGAGCATTTCTATGTTATTACCAAAAGAGATTTATCACAACTTCAAACAGTTTAAATCTTCCAAGCAGTTATGGGAAGCTTTACAAAAACGATGTGAAGGAAGTCTGGATGTGAAGAAAATTCGAAAGGAGTTATTGAAAAAGCAATTCTTAGTATTCAAACATTTTCAGAATGAATCTCTAGAAGATCTAGCAACAAGATTTTAACATTTACTGAGTGAGTTAGCAAGTGCCAAGGTTGTTTATGAACCTGAAGAGATAAATGACAATTTCTTGGAAGCTTTACCATCCAAGTTTGATGTGTATTCAGTTGTAATCAAAGAGAATGACAAATGCAAAACTATGTCTCTTGAAGATGTGTTGGGAAAGATACAATCTCATGACTTAAATTTGAAGAAGAAGGAAACTAATATGGAGCACATTCAAGATCCTTCAATGTATTTTGCTAAATCATCTGGAAAATCTGGATCTGGAGTTGAATTGTTTCTTAAGATGGTAAAGATAATTCAAATGAAATGTTTCTGGATATTCTTATCAATCGGGATTTTCTGTAAATACTTATATTCCTTCATTTGGATCACAACCATCTAATTCACATTATGTGAGTCATAGGGTAGCTGAAGATTATATGGCGATGTTTTCATCCTTTGTTGCTTCGTATGAAAACTTTATAGGGGGGAAGATTCATGATCCAAAGGCAATTGAAGAAGACTATCATCAGATTGATCCTATTGATTTAGAAGAGATGAATATTCAATGGAACATGGAAATGTTGATGAGGCAAGCAAAGCATTTTCTTAAAAAGACTAAAAGAAAGTACATCGGATCAAACAATAGAACAAGAATGGGTTTTGATAAAACAAAGGTTCGGTGTTATAATTGTCAAGAATATGGTCACTTTGCTAAGGAATGTAACAAGCCAAAGGTTGAATTTGATTCTCAAAAGAAGAACAATTATCAAAACAACAGAAATCAGCAACAAGGATCTGGCAGTTCTGGAAGTTCAGCAAATGTTTCAACATCATCTGCTTTGGTTGCTCAAGGAGATGATAACTATGACTAGGGAATTCACTTAGAGGATCTAGTTGGTGCTGTGAGTCAAGATTTCATGACTGAAATTCATACTGATGAGATATCTGAGGAAGATAAGTGATGAAGAAAGCTTATGGAGTGAAGTAGAAAGTCAGAATGATAAATCTTCTGAGAATTTCACCGCAGAAGAAACTTCTAAAGAAAATGATAATGAAAGTGATGAAAAAGTTCATTCTGAAGATAATGTTTCCACAACAAGTGTATCTGAAGATGAGATTTTGTTGACTAAAAGAGTACCTGAGATGACTGAAGATATTCCAAGTGCAAAAGTCTTCGTGCCTGACATGTTTGATCCATCAAAGGTAAAAGATGTTATCTATAATATATATTGTTCTAACTGTGTTTTGGTGAAGGACAAAATGATAAAAGTCATGGATGATAACAAAAACTTGATATGTGATATGAAATAGATGCACAAAGTGAATCAGAAATTAAAGGACAATGGTAAGTTGTGTATTGACAGAATTGAATCACTCAAGAGAGACATTAATTCTCTGACTTTGAAGATTAAGGAACAAGCATATCATTTGGATATGGCCTATGCAGAGATTGAAAAGAAAAATGAAATTGTTGCTGAGAAAAACAAAGAAATTTCAAACAAAGAAGTAGAGGTGATCAGATTATAAAGAAAACTGGAAAGTTTTGAAAATTCATCATTATTGTTGGGTTATTTCAATGACAATGCTGATCCTGTTAAGAGAACAACTTAATTGGATTTGCTCCTCCACCATATAATGGAAACTATGTTATAGAACCAGAGATCATTACTGAAGAGGATATTGATTCAAAGACAGTTTTGAAGATTAATCCAGTCACAGGGGAAGAAATGGTCTATGATTCTGATAGTGATGATGAGATATTTGATGCACAGAAAATTTACGGTGTTCCTAAAGATGTGAAGATTGATGAACCAAAAGTGGTAAAACAAGTCACAAGAGATTGATGTATTCTAACAAAGCCCGATGAAGTTGAACAACCAACAATTTCACCAATTTTATCTAAATATGGTTTTGTAAGTGATGGTGATATCAAGAAGGAGGTCTCAAAAGTTGAAAATAAATCAACAAGTGATTTCATTAAACAGAAGGTGAATGTGGCAGAACCCAAAGTTGTTCAGTCTCAAGTTTCAAAGACATATGTTGGTGAACCATCCAGAAAGATTTATGTTCCAAACAAGCAAGGAGGTAGTGATGTTAAATCTAGTAAAGTTTATTCATCAGGAAGTTCCTCAACTTCAAAAAATGTTCCTTATATCAGAGAATACAAGGATAAAGAGTTTGCTTTCATTGTAATGAAGTGGGGCATATAGTGATATACTGTCCTTAAAAGAACAAAGAGAAGAATTCTCTTATTTCAGAGAAAGTTACACCAGCTGTTGTTCATGGTTAATCAAGAGTAGTAAAGATTCTTAAAAGACAGAGTGTGGGAAAGCCTACATCTGATAATGTGATGAAACAATCTGTCAAGGAAAATTTGCCTAAGCAGCATGTTACTAAACCTTCTAAGTTTAAGAAAGAGATGAAACAGCATGTTAATGATAGATTTGTTGGTTCTAAACCAGAGTTTGTCCAATCTGGTGTTAGAAAAAATGTTGTTTTTCATAAGTTTGTTGAGAATCCTAAAGTTGGATTCACAAAGAATTCACAACCTGAGGTCAAACTTTCAAGACTTCAAAGGCGAAGAAGGAACAGACGGTTAATAAATCTTTTAGAAACTGATCAATTTGAATCTGAATTTCAAAATCAATCAAATTTTGATAAGAAAAAGAATGTTTCAAAATCCACGATGTCTGATTCTGATTTTCCTAAATCACCAACGGTGAATGATAATAGAGATTGTGAATTGCTTGAAGTAGTTTATTTTGATGCTAATGGTAGACCCCAAGACCATAATGGCTCGGGACCCCGTTTCTAACTGATTTCCTTTGTTTGTGTAGGGTCAACCAAGGAGGACTATCAACAATACTTGGTATGTGGATAGTGGTTGCTCCCGACATATGACCAGAAATATTCGTTTGGTTGAATAAAGTTCGGTACATAACATGCCAAGGAACGCTGAAGAATGAAAAGGTGAAGTTTGAGAAAGTCAATTATGTTGAGCAACTCGAGCACAATCTCCTTAGCATATCCCAAGTGTGCGACAAGAAGTTTGCTTTCCATTTCAATGATTCTAAATGTTATATTTTGTGATACCTGAAGAATGGATTCTGATGAAAGCTCCGAGAAGAAATGACACCTATGTCTTGGACATGAGTTAAGTACAATAATGGATTCGATTCCTACATGTTTACTCTCGAAAGCATCTGAATCTGATTATATTCTTTGGCATCGGAAGCTAGCTCATATCAACTTCAGAAAAATGAAATACTTAGTGAAAAATGATTTGGTTACTAGTATTCCGAAAATGAAATTTTCTGTGCCTGATGACTGTATTCCTTGCAAGAAGGGCAAGCAGCACAGAAAGCCACAAATCGAAGAAACAAAATTCTATTATTACTCCTCGTGAGCTACTTCATATGGATTTGTTTGGGCATTCGAAGCATTTGAGGAAAATCGTATTGTCTAGTGGTAACGGATGATTTTTCCCGATTCTCTTAGGTCAAGTTCTTAGCAACCAAGGCTGAAACAACTGAGATAGTTCAATACTTGATTCTTGGTTTGGAAAATCTTTGTAAGCAGAAAGTCAGGCGTATTAGAAGTGACAATGGCAGCGAGTTCAAGAATAGCAAGATAGGTTTCTTTTGCTTACAAAAGGGAATTCGTCATGTGTTTAGTGTGCCATATGTTCCTCAACAAAATGGTGTTGCTGAGCGAAAGAACAGAACTCTGATTGAGGCAGCAAGAACAATGTTGGCGGATTCTAAGCTACCGGTTACTTTTTGGGCCGAAGCTGTGAATGCGGCATGCCATGTCCTGAATCATGTTCTGACTGTGAAGCGCCACAACAAGACTTGTTATGAGTTGTTAAACAATCGGAAGCCTAATTTGAATTATCTTCTTCATTTTGGGAATCCGTGTACTCTTCTGAAGATCAGGGATGTTTCTACCAAGTTTAACGAAAAGGCGATCGAAGGAATTTTTCTGGGCTATGTTGCCAATTTGTTGAGTAAATGAGTGTATAACAAGGAAACACGAGAGATCAAAGAATGGTTCCATATCGATTGTTCTAATCGATCTATTCCCCAGAAGAGGGTAGGTCTAGAGTGGGCATTTGATTATGACAGCTTATTCAAGTCTTTCAATTTTACTTCTGATCTATCTACTGAAGAAGTTGCATTGTTATATGAGTCATGTCATAGTGACCAAGATTGCGGTTTTCTACCAAGAATAACGGTTCCATTATCCGTTTCATCCTCATCTAACCCTGATTCGAATGTACCATCTACTTCGGGAACTCACGAGTCTGAGAGTGAAGATGATGAATCAATATTCTAGGATTCTTCGGCTGATATGTTAATTGTTGATGATTCTTCCACTTCTACACATATTCAGGGGGAGCTTTCTACCAATCTGGAGTCTGTGATACCAGTTACTCAAAATGTTCTTTCTCAAGAGGAAACTAATCAAGTTGATGTTCTACTTGTTCCTGAGGTGACTTCCATAAAAGAATTGAAAGATTATCCGGTGACAAATATTATTGTGAATTTGCAGGATGGAGTCCAAACTCGTTCTTTATCTGAATATACTTGTTTATATTCTAGCATTAGGGATACTAGAGTACTTGATGTTTGCTTATATTCTTTGTAATATCCCACATCGGTTGAGGGGGAGAACGAAGCCTTCCTTATAAGGTGGTGGATACCTTCTCTATGAAGACACGTTTTTCCTGGGCGAGCAACTCGTCGGGTGAAAAAAAAAACTATGAGTTCCTAGATGGGCAACCCATCGGGGGCAAAGCGGACAATATCTTGGTACGGTTTGCTTGGGCCGTTACAGATGGTATTAGAGCTAGGGGCCGGACTGGTGTGCCAGCGAGGACGCTGGGCTCCGTAAGGAGGGTGGATTGTAATATCCCACATCGGTTGAGGGGGAGAATGAAGCCTTCCTTATAAGGGGGTGGATACCTTCTCTATCAAGACGCGTTTTTTTCCTGGGCGAGCAACTCGTCGGGTGAAAACAAAACTATAAGTTCCTAGATGGGCAACCCATCGGGGGCAAAGCAGACAATATCTTTGTACGGTTTGCTTGGGCTGTTACATTCTTGTTTTATTTCTCAGATCGAACCGAAAAATGTGGAGATAGCGTTACAAGATAACAATTGGATTGAAGCGATGTAAGAAGAGCTTGCACAGTTTGATAAGCTAAAGGTGTGGAATTTGGTTGCTCTTCCAAAGGGTGTGTGTCCGATCGGCACCAAATAGGTTTTTAAATGTAAAAAATATGATCGTGGTGTCGTGGTGAGGAACAAGGCAAGATTGGTTATTCAAGGATTCAATCAACAAGAGGGTATAGATTATACTGAGGTGTACGCACCTGTTGCATGGTTGGAAGCAATTCGTTTGTTTCTGGCATTTGCGTCGTTTATAGGATTTAAGGTATATCAATTGGACGTCAAAAGTGCTTTCTTGTATGGAAAGGTTAAAAAAGAAGTGTATGTGTGTCAAGCACTGGGGTTTGAGAATCCATTGTATCCCTCATGAGTATTCAAGCTAGATAAGGCTCTTTATGGTCTACATCAAGCACCCCGTGCGTGGTATGAAACATTATGGCAACATCTCTTGGACAATGGTTTCGATCGTGGTCAAATTGATTCAACCTTGTTCATCAAGAAAACAGGGAGAGATTACCTGATGGTTCAGATCTACGTGGATGATATTATATTTGGTTCAACAAACAAAGAGTTATGCAAAGAGTTTAAGAGTGTTATGAAATTGAAGTTCGAAATGTCTGCTATGGGAGAATTATCGTTCTTTTTTAGGATTGCAAGTTAATCAAAAAGAGGATGGTTTCTTTATTTGTAACATCTCTGAATTTAGTATTCATATTTCAATTCAATGTAATGCAATTTCAAATTCAATACTCGTGCACTGCCTTATTATTTTGCTTACCGTAAACTAAATGCAATGATTCAATACAAATTTACAAGTTTTGCTCGATTATATACACTTAAACGCTATACAAGTAACTATTTATTTCAAACTAATCAAACCTGAAAGGTCAAGGACTAAAGTTGAAAAACAACAAGAAACCCTAGGTAACCACAGTCGTGCTTCGTCCTGGCACGGTCGCGCCAAGTGCCTCGGCACGATCGCGCGACTGGTCCTGGAACGATCGCGCCCGGTGCCTAAGCACGGTTGCGCCTCTCTTGGGCACGGTCGCGCCTGCGTAACAGTCGAAACGTAAATACAGTTTCAAAACGCTCGATCGTTCGAATTCAAATCCGATTTACGTTTTACTTTTGTTATCATGGAAAATATCTCCGTCAATTACCATTATCATTTCCAAAATACAAATTACTCTCAAAAGAAACCGTCCAGGTTATCTCCCAAGCCTCAAATCTCTATTTTCGATCCAATTACTACCAAATAATAAAGGAACTCGATCCTCCGATCATCTGTAAGGTTTCTGAAGGGTTGAATCAGCCGGAATCGCAGCAGAAGACGCCGGAAAGCAATCTTCCCGTCGCCGGAACCTCCTTCTACCGACCTCCATCGATTCCCTACTCCTTCGGGTAATTGATCACTTGTTATTAACCGTTTTAGTATTTAGGTCGAAAGCCCCATGTTAATCTGGGCTTCCATTACAGAAATTCTCCGGAACCGAAATTCCTATTTTTAATAAAAAGGATTTAATTGAATCCATTCTTAAACACGTTTTCCATACAATTAATTTATATGAATAGACTCGTAACAACTCAGTAATCAAAAGCCCTAACAATTCCAACGCTATAAATACAAGATTTGTTCAATTCGTGTCTGATTTGGAAAAGACACGGTCGCGATAATCATCTAGCGCGGCCGTGCCTCATGAAACGCGGTCGTGCCGAGTAGCAGCGCGGTCGTGTCCTCCTGTCCAGACCTAGTCATGCCCTTTGGGCTAGTCTCTGTTGTGTCTAAGAATCATAGACACGACCATCACCTTTTACGAACAAAGACATAAACTATTGGGCCTAATGCCCACCAATAATAAACCAAGAAGCCCATCTATCCTCCAAAAAGCAAAAGCCCACTGAAATGCATAAACCTTACTTTCGGGCCACAAGGCCCAGTTCACAACAATTCTCATCATGACCATGAGCTCAACAATAGTGTTATTAATACATAATGGTTGGAAGAGTGTGTAGGCCTATGAGGGATTCTGGCTAAGGAAAGATAGGGTACTTAAGTGTGTCCTAATGAGCCATCCCTCTTTCCTGGGAATTCTCTTCAGGGATGCATTGCTTATAGGTCAAGTGTATTTCTAAAATACCATCGTGAAGGTTCGGCGTTATGACTAGTCAAACTCTGAACCTATGAGAACTCCTACATTTGACACTCAGTATTTTATTATCGCTTACAACCTTTCCATTGTTTTCCTGCTAAGTATGGACTCCTACTCTCCTACCTCCCCGGTATGCCGTCCCGAAGAAGAGTCTGATTAGGAAGAAGACACCGGATCACCCGTACATCGATCACCAACACCCGCAGCTGCTAGATCAAGGTTTGATGTAAGGGTAGATTGGATTAGGAACACCGGCCCAAGACTTCGAACACCTGGATCAGCCGCGCCCAGAAACCCGTATCCAACACCCCATCCCCACAATCAACTACCACCCCCACTAAGAGACCCATACCTAATGTCCGACCCGTACCTTCCTAACCCTTGGGTAAGGCATACCATGGTACCCCCTGGTGTTATGGGAATTCCAACCAATGACTTCCATCAATATGTAAGAAATTCAGAATTCGAGAGGCAAAGGATAGAGCAGGGAGTAATACACGACTTTCAAAGACAAAGAATGGATAGCCTAGCAAACCAATTAGGATACCAAAAGGAGTTAATCTCCATCCTCGAAAAAGAAATGCAAGAACATCGCACAGAGACCGCCATGACTGAAGCCAGATTTACTACTCGAGTGACTATAGCGGTGCTCATCTTGACAATTATCTTCTTTCTAGTGGAAAGCTACTAGAGACGTTAGAAGAAGCTTCTACTAATTTCCTTTAAATTTTCGATTTGAGAACCATTTCCTTATGTTTTGAGTAATGTTTAACATTTCAACATCTAGTCAATTCCATATATTTCAACTCTACAGTTATTGTTCATTGATTTGACCCGTGGAGCGTAAATTACACCTGTTATATTTTCATCAAACTTTCTCAAATATCACTTCTTTCATTCAACATAATTTAGTACATTACCAACAATCTCTTTCATAAATAAATCATCCTATTTTGTGATTTAAACAAAACATCGCTACCTTGTTTAACAAAATGTTTATTGAAATTTTTTTGATAATATCAAAAACATAAATTTTTCATAAAACTTTTTCACATAATAAGGAAAGTAATGCAATCAATTTTATAAAAATATTTTAAAAAAAAACTGATAAATAATTATGATTTTTATTCATTAAAGTAAATAATTCTAAACTTTGGCTAAATTAATATGCTACTACTTGTTTAGCCAAAAGTTGAAATTTTAAATTAAAAATATTTTCTCATAAATTGCATATTCATTTAAAATACGCGATTCAATGATTTCACTACTTTATATATCTATAATCAAGAATAATTTACCACTTTCTATTTTCAAACAAAGATCAGTATTTGTAAACACGTTTCCCCGAATATTCCCAAAACCTCCTTGCTATCTTTCACTTGACGCTTCAAGAGACGATCCATACCGCATACACGTTAACCTTTCCCACCAACCTCAACAAGATTTGAGGACTCGAACCTAACTACCACATTATGCAAGAACTCCAAACAACACGTTTGTCCGCAACACTCGATCACATGCAAAACCCGTTAATATACATCGCACGCGAAGTTCAATACTTACGTATACACGTTCGTAATATATCCAACGCAACCACATGGTACAGGAAACTCAAATATTCTCAATATATCCAATACTACACAAATTACATGATACATGAAACTAGTTTGCCTACAAATCACAATTTACTCGATTGATTACGTAATGCACGAAACACGTTTATTTACAATACACATGCTACTGGCTTGAGCACATGATACACGAAACTTAGTTGTTTGCAATATACATGATACATAAGAATTGCTTCATTAATACATAATTCTAGATTGACCACACTATACATGAAACTTATTTGGTTACGAAGTACATTACACTAAGCTGTGCGCATTGTACAATATACATGATGCTAAGTTGCCAACACCCTACATGAAATTCATTTCCTACTATACACAAAATACTATGTTGTTTACATTACACATCATAGTTCATTGACTTACAAAATACAAGACGCTTAATTATTTACGCTATATATGAGACTTATTTGATTACGAGCTACGTGACACTAGATCATACATGAGACTTGTGTGCTTACTATATACTCGAAACAAAAATTTGTTTACAATTTTTGCAATGGATTGATTACATTCTACACAAGACATTGTCATGCACTTTGTACACCAAAATTGAAGACCATAATACATAGAAACGACTCGGGGTTTGACGTATTCTTGTTCAAACACGAGCAAACAAAGAAACTTTAAGTGTTATTACTTTACTACTCTTTAGTTGCGAACTGACCTGATTAGGGACATAGTTACTTGTTAACGACTTTTTATGTGTAAACAATAGACGTGATCATAGTAAAATTATGCCCCCCCCTTACCCGCACACAACGAAACAATCTATACGGACCATACGATGATTTAAATAATTACGGGTGCACACGGAATTATAAAAAAAAATCAGCGCATGGAAACTATAGAGAAATTTTATCGTGTGTTGTGACCTAAAACTTATCATGATGTGTAACAACGAAACTGATGTGATATGACAAGGACATGGTGGATATGCCGATGGTACTTCCTATATATGAGTGTCCTATAATATTATCGGAAGTAACGTTGCTCGTGTCACGTGAAATTTTGACCTAGACCAATGTTTATGAAATCTTTTACCTACTGACAAATTTAAAGTATATTATACTACATCTTACACAAACCCTAATTATCAAGATTTCAACAAATTCATTCCAAATAATACATCTTTCATTTAGAATTCAGAATTATTATTTGACAACCTCCTCCTTAAATTCATTTCAAAACAAAATTCATTATCACCTTCATATTTAACTTTGAGTATCAGGCCTAAACAATGTCAACGGTTACACTCCCCCAAAAACCCAACAGTCAAAACTCACTGAACCCAAATCCCACACCTTCTTCTTGATTTTGCAGCCTCCATTAGTTAAATTTTGGGACGAAATTCCCTTAACATGGGGAGACTGTAACATTCCTGATTTTCCGACCCTATTTTAAATTATTTTAACTAATAAAATAACAGCACGACATTAAATCATATACTTATTCAAACCTTCACCTCATTAATCATTAGCCGATCGTATTCAATTCAAAGAATTATAACTCATAATCTTGTGGTAACACCTCCTAGAGTTAATCCAGTTAGTAATCCCGTTAGGTGTTCTGCTAAATCCTAACCAAGCTAATTCTGTCAAAGCTAAAGTTGCAAGGGCTGATTTTCTAAATAACCAGAAACCCTAGTAGGCAAGGTCACATAGCATGTAACACATAGCACAAAATCATGAAATATAGCATAAGTGGGTGTCCTAAAGTTATAGTCTAGGTCAAGGTGTCTAATAACCTAATTCCCTATAACCAAGGCTTTGATACCAATCTGTCACACCCCGACCGATGGCGGAATCATCGGGGCGGGACATGTAAGACTGTTCATAGCACAAGGTTGACTAAATTGAAATATATTAAAGTCAAATTTCCATTTCAATAATCCAAGTATAAACCAAATTCAAACAAAGAAACATAAAACAACTCATAAAATTCTTGGTTTAAATTGCTAAGTCCAAATCCTATATTGAGCACGTCTTGAGTCATTCTCACATATTGGGGCCTGAAACATGAATAAAATAAAGTCAACTAAAAAGTTGGTGAGTATAACACAGTTGTATATAGATAGCATATAGTTGAAAACAAATCCTTTACAGATCATGATAAATAAGGCATTTGTGGGGAGCAGCTATTGTGTAACCATGTACAACCAAACCTTTGTAACTAGCATGTAAAAATTATATTGTCGGTTTCAATCACCGCGCACCTGGGTGGGTTTGTCAGACTCAATAGATCTATCATTGAAAACCGTCGGCTTGTATAGTTAATGATTGCACATAATCGCATACAAAGGTTAGCACACCTAGCACTCGGGCATAAAGCTCAAATTGCACACATGAATGTAAATAGGATTTGTACTTTGTGTTGTTTGTGTAAATGTAATGTGTAATGTGAATAATGTTCATGTTTCACCCCAAAAGTGTAAAAGAGTAAAAGGGGTTGTGAATACTCACTTGGTATGGAGATGTAGCTAACAAAGAGTATAGATAAAATAAGGGTTCTTGATACGCACGAGTTAACCTAGATAGTAATGTATATTGAATAAAATCAGTGTACAAAGTTTAAGTCTAACATTGAAGGTTGAATTTGTGTATAAAAAGTATTAAATGAAATATATAAAGTTGTAGTAACCATTTTTTGGAACATTTGATTAAAGTTGGAATTTAAATAATAAAATAGAATTTTTTTATAAATTGTTGTTTATGAAAATAATGCATGTGTTAAATGTAAATTAATAAATAAATAAATGATTATAGTTTGTGAAATAATGTAAATATTGATTGTAATTAAGTATAAATAAATAAATGATCTTTGGTTTAAATATTAAATAAATAATTATTATCTTAATTATTTATAAATTTTGTAACTTAATCATTTAAAACATCATTTAAGTGTAAGATAAATATAAATTTAATTTTTATAAATTTTTAAATAAACTTTTAAATAAATAATATTTATCTCCAGATTAAACTTTAAATCTCTTCAAATACAGAAAACATATTTTTTTTATAAAATTTGAACATTTATTGATTGAAAAATATAAAATTAAAATTCTGTTAAAATTTCTGAGTCACACACGACCGTGCCTCGGAAGGGCACGATCGTGCTCAAGCCACGGGCGCGACTGCGCTAGTCGGGGCGCGACCGGGTTGATCAACAGAGGGCACAAACTAGACAAGTCAAGGTCGTGTCTATGATTTTTAGACACAACAGAGGCTAGCCCAAAGGGCATGACTAGGTCTGGACAGGAGGACACGACCGCGCTGCTACTCGGCACGACCGCGTTTCATGAGGCACGGCCGCGCTAGATGATTAGCGCGACCGTGTCTCTTCCAAATCAGACACGAATTGAACAAATCTTGTATTTATAGCGTTGGAATTGTTAGGGATTTTGATTACTGAGTTGTTACGAGTCTATTCATATAAATTAATTGTATGGAAAACGTGTTTAAGAATGGATTCAATTAAATCCTTTTTATTAAAAATAGGAATTTCGGTTCTGGATAATTTCTGTAATGGAAGCACAGATTAACATGGGGCTTTCGATCTAAATACTAAATCGGATAATAACAAGTGATCAATTACCCGAAAGAGTAGGGAATCGATGGAGGTCGGTAGAAGGAGGTTCCGGCGACGGCAAGATTGCTTTCCTGCGTCTTCTGCTGCGATTCCTGCTGATTCAACCCTTCAGAAACCTTAGAGATGATCGGAAGATCGAGTTCCTTGATTATTTGGTAGCAATTGGATCGAAAATAGAGATTTGAGGCTTGGGAGATAATTTGGACGGTTTCTTTTGAGAGTAATTTGTATTTTGGAAATGATAATGGTAATTGATGGAGATATTTTCCTTGATAACAAAAGTAAAACGTAAATCGGATTTGAATTTGAACGATCGAGCGTTTTGAAACTGCATTTACGTTTCGACTGTTACGTAGGCGCGACCGTGCCCAAGAGAGGCGCGACCGTGCTTAGGCACCGGGCACGATCGTTCCAGGACCAGTCGCGCGATCGTGCCGAGGCACTTGGCACGACCGTGCCAGGACGAAGCACGACCGTGCTAATTAGGGTTTCTTGATAAATTTTCAACTTTCGTCCTTGACTTTTCAGGTTTGATTAGTTTGAAATAAATAGTTATTTGTATAGCGTTTAAGTGTATATAATCGAGCAAAACTTGTAAATTTGTATTGAATCATTGCATTTAGTTTACGGTAAGCAAAATAATAAGGCAGTGCACGAGTATTGAGTTCGAAATTGTATTACATTGAATTGAAATATGAATACTGAAAATTAGAAATGTTACAGTCTCCCCATGTTGAGAGAATTTCGTCCCGAAATTTAGCTAGAGGAAACAACGGTATCGGTAAAAATATGAGGGTACTTAAGCTTCATTTGGTCTTCTCGTTCCCAAGTGAACTCAGGACCACGCTTTGATTCCCAACGAACAATGACAATAGGAATGCGACTTCGCTTGAGCTGTTTGACTTCACGATCCATAATTTCTACCGGCTTCTCAATGAAGTGCATCGTTTCATCAATGCGCACGTCGTAAAGCGGTATATGGAGATTTTCATCAGCGAGACACTTCTTCAGATTAGATATATGAAATGTAGGATGCACATTGCCAAGAGATGGGGGTAACTCGAGCTTGTAAGCCACTTTCCCAATCCTTTCAAGGATTTTGAATGGACCAACATAACGAGGTGCTAACTTGCCTTTCTTTCCAAAGCGGATCACGCCCTTCCATGGAGACACCTTAAGAAGAACAAAATCACCGACTTGGAATTCCAAGGGTTTTCGACGTTTGTCGGCATAACTCTTTTGCCGACTCCTCGCTACTCGCATATTTTCACGGATTTGAATAATCTTGTCGGATGTTTCTTGAATTAACTCGGGACCGGTGATTTTTGCTTCACCAATCTCGTTCCAACAAATAGGAGAACGACACTTGCAATCATAGAGAGCTTCGAATGGAGCCATGTTGATACTTGTGTGGTAGCTATTATTGTAAGAGAACTCAATGAGGGATAAATGTGAATCCCAATTGCCACCAAAATCGATTACGCAAGCTCTAAGCATGTCTTCAAGAGTTTGGATTGTTCGCTCGGTTTGACCATCAGTTTGGGGATGGTAGGTCGTGCTTAAATCCAATCGTGTACCAAGAGCAGTTTGGAGAGATTGCCAAAATCGAGAAGTGAACCGGGCATCTCGATCAGATATTATGTTCAAGGGAACACCATGACGACTCACGATTTCGTCGATGTAAATTCGGGCTATTTTCTCAACCCGATAGTCTTCACGGATAGGCAAGAAATGAGCAGATTTGGTGAGTCGATCAATGATCACCCAAATACTATCATAATCACTCGAGGTGAGAGGGAGTTTGGTAATAAAATCCATGGCTAAGTTCTCCCATTTCCACACGGGGATTTCCGATTGTTCAAGCAAACCAGAAGGACGTTGATGTTCGGGTTTGACTTTGGAGCAGGTTAAACATTTGGCAACATAAAGAGCAATGTCCTTTTTCATACCGGGCCACCAATATTGTTGGCGAAGATCTTGGTACATTTTATCCGCACCAGGATGAATAGAATAACGAGTCTTGTGAGCCTCGTTCATGAGAAATGTACGGAGATCATCGCGAACGGGAACCCAAATACGGTTCAAGTAATAGAGTAAGCCATTGGGTTTTGATTCAAGAAGGAGTTCAACACCACATGACATTTCTTCGTACATGTTAACCTCGGTCACCGAGACGTGTTGAGCTTCTAAGATACGGGTTTGAATATCGGTTTGAATACGGGCACAATGAAGCATAACATGGTCCTTTCGACTCAAAGCATTGGCTACAACATTCGCTTTGCCAGGATGGTAACAAATCTCGCAGTCGTAGTCGTTAAGGAGTTCGACCCAATGTTGTTGCCTCATATTGAGTTCTTTTTGGTTGAAAATATGTTGAAGACTTTTGTGGTCGGTGAACACCACACATTTCGTGCCATATAGGTAATGTCACCAAATTTTTAACGCGAATACGACCGCACCTAACTTGAGATCGTGCGTCGTATAATTCTTCTCATGAACTTTGAGTTGCCTTGATGCATAAGCGATTACTTTGCCTCATTGCCTGAGAACACAACCAAGACCTTGGTTAGAATAGACAACTAAATAATCATTTCCATCGGGGAGAGTCAATATGGGAGCATTGCACAACTTTTGCTTGAGGGTTTGAAAAGCATCTTCTTGTTTTGGTCCCCATTCATAAGTCTTACCCTTGTGGGTCAGAGCGGTAAGAGGGACAGCAATCTTTGAGAAGTTTGAGATGAACCAACGACGATAATAACCCGCAAGACCAAGAAATGAACGAACTTCGGTAGGAGTCTTCGGGGCATTCCAATTCTTAATCATTTCAATCTTAGCAGGATCAACATGAATACCCTTGTCGTTGACGATGTGACCAAGAAATTGAACTTCCTTTAGCCAGAATTCATATTTGGAGAATTTGGCATATAGTTGTTCTTTTCTCAAGAGGTCCAAAACCAATCTAAGGTGTTGTTCATGATCGGCTTTAGTCTTGGAATAGATTAAGATATCGTCGATGAAGACGATCATGAATTTATCAAGGTACGGTTTGCACACACGATTCATAAGATCCATGAAAACTGTGGGTGCATTGGTTAACCCGAAAGGCATAACCATGAACTCGTAATGACCATACCTTGTTCGAAAAGCAGTCTTAGGAATGTCATCTTCTTGAACACGAAGCTGATGATAACCGGATCGAAGATCAATCTTCGAGAAGCAAGTAGAACCTTGAAGTTGATCAAAGAGATCATCAATTCTAGGTAAGGGATAACGGTTCTTGATAGTAAGCTTATTGAGTTCGCGGTAGTCAATACACATGCGAAACGATCCATCCTTCTTCTTAACAAATAAGACGGGTGCACCCCACGGTGAATGACTTGGGCGAATGAAACCTTTGTCGGAGAGCTCTTGAAGTTGACTTGCAAGCTCTTGCATTTCGGAAGGTGCAAGACGATAGGGAGCTCTAGCAACGGGGTTAGCTCCAGGTATAAGATCAATACGGAACTCTACTTGACGAACGGGAGGAAGACCGGATAAATCCTTAGGAAAAACTTCGGGGAAATCCCGAATGATCGGAATGTCTTGGATACTCTTCTCCTTGACATCCTTTTGAACAATATGAGCTAAGAAAGCAATGTACTTCTTTCGTAAGTACCTTTGAGCGGTAGTACACGAGATCAACTTAAGTCCTTTGCAAGGCTTTTCACCAAAAACTCTTAAGGTTTCTCCCGATGGTAGCGGAATTTGGATACACTTTTCAAAGCAAATGACTTCGGCATGATGATTTGATAGCCAATCCATACCTATGATAATATCAAAGCTTCCTAGTGGCATTTGAACAAGGTTGATTGGGAATGTGTGATCATTAAGTTCTAAAGAGCAATCATAGATAATGGACTCAATTGTAAGGGAGTCACCATTTGCTACTTCAACGGTAAATGTTTTCTCTAATTGGGACCGAGTCTTTGCAAGTAAAGGTTCAAAATTAAGTGACACAAAACTTTTATCGGCTCCGGTATCGAATAAAATGGAGGCATATTGACTATTAACAAGAAACGTACCATTGACCACGTCATTGTTGGCTTGAGCTTCGTTGGCGTTTATGTTGAACGCACGCCCACGAGCTCCACCTTGTCTAGCATTTGTAAGTCTTGGACATTGATCACGAAAATGGTTCGGGTCACCACACTCATAGCAAGCACGCCCATTAGCAATGGCGGGAGCACCTTGATTAGCCACTTGAGGTACGGTTCGGTTTGGAGGGTTGACTTGGCCCGTAAGAGCTTTGGTCCTACAAACACTAACCGTATGACCATATCTCCCACAATAAGTACAAAGGCGACATGGGATGTTTTGGGGATGATGGTAGTTGCAGGTGGCACAAAGTGGGTATATTCCAACATATGGCTTTTTAGCCAGCGCTTGAACCATAGGTGCAGCTTGGTTGACGGGAACAGCAGGAGTAACCACAGCAAAATTTCTAACCTTCCTCTTTCTATTATTACGAGAGGGCTCGGTTGTGGCTTCTTTGTTGTGAGTAGGAGGGGTTACGGTTTTAGAAACTTTCTTAGTACCCTTCTTAGTAAGTGTTCCGCTTTCAATATACTTCTCGATACAACGGGACAGTATCTTGGATTTGTCTTGGTAGCCCACCAATATACTTCTCGATACAACGGGACAAAGGAGTGACCATGTGGGGTACTAGAAGACTCAACTCATGGAACTGAGTTGTATATGCTAAGCTTTCCCCGCTATCTTGGGCAAGATCCCAAAATTCAGCTTCTAACTTTTTCACTTCATTTCGAGGACAGAACTCCTCGGTCATAAGCCTTTTAACCTCATCCCAAGGTAAGGCCATAGCTACATCAACACCCCTATTCCTTTTCTCCCCATTCCACCATGTAAGTGCCCGTTTTTGTAGGACACTTGTAGCATGACGAACACGGAGGTTGTCGGGACAGTCACTATTGAGAAAGGTATTCTCAATGCTTTCGAACCATTGAAGGAGTCCAGTAGCTCCTTCAGTACCATAGAACTTTAGGGGATTGCACGAGTTGAAGTGTGTAGGATCGTGAGATTACAAGGTGATTCTATTCTAGTTGATATTGGCGGAAACAATAGCAACTAACAAAGTAAACAAGTAAAACAGCAAGAATACTGATAAATGCACTGTTGTATTGATCTGCTGTGATTACAGGATTACAAGCAAAAACTCTTTCAAGGCACTTTGAAGGCAAACTAAAAAGCACATTCAAGCACACTCAAGCACACTCAAGCACACTTACTATGAAGTGTTTACACAGTATTTATAGTAACTCAGAATCAAGACAAACCCTTGATTCTGAGGATCAGATCGAACACAGACCGTTGATCTTGTTTATTAATCTAAATTATACGCAAAGGCTAATCTAGATAACTTTATTGAAGCGTCTTCTTAGGCATCATTGTTTGCATGCTTGGAGACGCGCAACAAGGTCCTTTATTGGTTGCACCACTGAGGTTCCTTCTGCTTGGAGTGTGGCAGTTGCTTTTGCAGAAAGTTGTCAGAGACGCTTGGCATGGATAGTCAGCTGCAACGTTTGGTCTTCAGTGAATAAAGCTATCAGCAGCAAAGTTGAGAATACTGCTGCTGATAAGCCCATCAGCAGCAACTTGTGTTGAAGGCTGCTGATAAGCCTATCAGCAGCAACAAGTGTTGAGTGCTGCTGATAAGCCTATCAGCAGCAACAAGTGTTGAATGCTGCTGATAAGCCTATCAGCAGCAACAAGTGTTGACTGCTGCTGATAAGCCTATCAGCAGCAATTGTACTTAGAATAATTTGGTAGCAATCAGTCTTTGGTTCTACAAACTCCCCCTAGACTGATGCAACCAAAATTCTTCTAATCACTTTGCTGCTGAAGCTTTTGCATGTGTCTGACTATCCTTTCAACCTCATATCCTCTTGGATCCTTGCTGGGATTGTTCAGTGGAAGTTCAGACAGAGTCTTGATGTCTTTGGGTTGCATTTTGAAGATTGCTTTGCTTGAACATCTCATCTGCTGCTTCTTGGCATCAGTTAGTGTGAACTCATCCAAGTCAGCATTGTAGGACCAAGATACAAATGGAGAGTGGGACTTGAGTGGTTTGATATCCATGACCACATCTTTGCTAGGGTTGAAGTAATGTCTGATTGCTAGCATAAGATGTTTCCCTCTCTCATTTGCAGGCTCATGAGCTTCACCCAGCTCCAAAATTCTTCTTAGGTCTGAATCTGGTAGTTGCAGAACCTCATCAACAGACCTGTATGTAGATCTTCTTCTTTCAGTTCTCCCCCTGAAGATCTCAAACCTTTGACCCTGTGGATTGTAGACCCATTCAACAATGTCTCTTGAGTCTTCAGGTTTAGATGAGGATTTTGATTTCTTCAAGGGAGGCTGTTGATGAGTGGGAGCTGGGTGGGATGATTTGGACTTGTTGGGTGGAGGAGTGGAAGGTTTGGGGAGGAGAGTGGAAGGATGATGGACTGAGGAAGAGGTAGGTGAGGGAGAAGGCTTGGGTTTCTTTGTCTTTGGTTTTTCTTCTTCTTTGATAAGTACCCTTTTCTTGGAGCCTTTCTTCCCTAGTCTTTCTTCCTCATCCTTTTTAACCTTGAAGTAGAGGGCTTGCAGGTTCATGAAATTCATTGGACCTAGCCTCCTTCCACTGTCTCCTCTAGCCTTAAGGAAGTCAATCATGACCTTCCTTTCTTCATGGGTTCTTTTATTCAGTGCAATGGTCTTCTTGGACTGTAGCTTGGCTTTTTCTTCTTCTTCAGCCTTTTTCTTGCTAGCCAATTGACCCTGCTGACCCATGAAGGCTCTGTAAATCTCTTTGTTTGAAAGTTTCTCAAGGTAGTCTGCATCCTCACCTTGAGAGATCAGAGCTTCAGTCCACTCTTCTCTTAATTCTTTTGCTAATTTAGAATCAGTGATTCTAAACTTAGCATCTTCCTTCTTCTTCTTTTCATTCTCTTCTTCTTCTTCCTTGGCAAACTTTTCCTGCAGCTGTCTGGCAAGTTTTTCATCTTCCTCAACTTGAGACCCTGCATGGATTTTAACTTTCATCTCATCCAGCTGTTTGGCATACAGCTGGATTGTTTGTTGTCTTAGGAGTAAGGCTGTCTTTCTTTCTTGATGCTTCGTTTGATAAGCCATCTCTTCAGCCATCTCTTCTTCTTCTCTCTTTCTTCTCCTTTCTTCTTTCTCCTTCTTTTCTTTTAGCAATCTCTCTTCATCCTCTTTAGTCATAGTGCCCTTTCCTTTATCAAAATTGGATGCCTCTGCTCTGGCTTCACTGATCACAGCAACAGTTGATTGTGGAACTGTTGGAATCTCAGCCTCGACTTCATCGGCATCTTCGGAGATTGACAAGGAAAGCACATTTGGTTGGTTGGTTTGGGACTCATGATCTGTTATCTCTCTTAGTTGATCCTTAATTGATGATCTTAACCCATAGGCTGCAGAATTAATGTCAACTCTGGGAGAAGATGAGTTGGAGTCAGTGTCAGAGTTTGACACAGACTCATACCCCTCAATCCAACCTGCATTTACAAGATGGGCTCTGACAGTTTGCATCATTCCCTGACTCTCTGATGAATTGATGTTGCAGCTGTTGAATCTTAGTTGGTAGATCTTTAGTAGAAAGTCTGAGGGTAGCTGAAGAATGTCCCTGGTGTTGATGGTGAGAGAGGTGCCGTTGCTTAGAAGAAGATTATGGTCAAAGGACTTATTGCTAGACCATCCAACCACATCTAAGTCCTTGACCATTGTCTTGTACAGGAGTCTTTTCAGGCTCAGAACTTCTTCTTCATTGAGAAGACTGCTCCTTGTGATTTGAAGATTGTTGGGAGACAGTCTTCTTTCTGCAGCCTGAGATGACTCAGGAGACTCTACCCGTTTTAGTTCTTTGATTAGTCTTATGAAGTTGGGTAGGTTGTCCTCCATCAAGTCATAGAACAAGTCAATGGAAAGGTCTGCTGAGAGGTCTGATGAGTTGTTGATGCAGATGAGATCATATAGGTCAAGGATTTCAAATGGATGAATTAAATCCCAGTCTAGCTCTTCTACTCCGCTAAACTCCCGACCTATCCAAAACCTCTCAGTTTTCCCATCGTACCCCCAAGCTAGTATAATATCAAACTCTAGCTGTGTGGATGTCAGTGGGAAGTGGGGGGCAGATGTATGACTTATGATGGCTGCTGCTTGTGGAAGGATGCTGAATGATGCATTTGTTTGTTCTGTGTCTTCAGCATCATTCAGCATTTCATCGACAGCCCTGACGACCAACTGCCAGTCTTCAGATATCTCTTCGTCTTCGTTATCTGGGGCTGGCAAGTCATGAACTTGGACAAAAGCTGGCTTGTATTGTGAGCTTTGAAGAACAAACTGCTCTTGAATCCAGTCGTCCAGACTGTCTGTATCTTCTTCCATAGAAACCATCTCCCCCTTTTTGGTTGCATCAGCAGACAGGTAAGCATCCGTTTGGGTGCCTACTGATACAAGAGAGGGAGTGGCTAGAGTTGGGCATTTATGGGCTGCATGCATAGCGACTTGGTGTCTTAGTTTGGACATTTCAGCCTCTAGCATAGCCACCCTGGCCGTCAATTCCAAGTTATGAAGTTTCAGTCTGTCCTCATCCACAGTTGTGGAATCCTTGGACCTAGATGGGGCCGTAGGCCTAGCCTCAGCATCCCCATCACCCATGGTTTCTTGGCGCCTGGGATTCCTCTCAGTGAAGGGAGTTTCCAAGGAAACACCCTCACCATGAGTTGCCGTGGTTGAGGTCTTAATGATGTTGTCACTGTCCTCCTGGTCAGTTGATGGACCAGCAGTAGTGACAGCCTCGTCCACATCCACTCTTTCAATACTCCCAGAGTGGACCTCCAAGGGTGAAGAACTTGGGTTGGGTGTTTTGGAAGCAAGACCAATCAGTACCTCCTGAATAGTGGTAGTTGGAGAAGGTACATCACTTTGGTCAGGTTCCTCAACACTTAAGTTCAAGGAAGATAGGAATGGCTCAAAGGGCTGATCTATGGATCCGGGAAGTGATCCTAATCCTAATAGAGAGACTTCCGAAGGAGTCTCTCTAACAATGTGGCATTCCCTTATGATATTCTCACTAGAATGTTGTGATTCTGAGTGAGGGATGTTGGCTTGGGTTTGGGCCTTGGAGGCAAGAGAAGAAGGAGTTCTCTTGCCCCTCTTTCTTGTATACTTGGCTGCAACTGGGGCCCTGTGTTCCAGTTGAGCAATCAAACTGTGGGAGAGTGATGTATGTGCCTGTGCATCCTCAGTAGAATGCACAGGGGTTCGATCAAGGGAAACAGTAGTTTGAATTTGTGGCAGTGAGGAGGAGGGTGTGGGATCAGTATCAGCTGGGTTTGCTGAACTGTCACCCTGGGCACTTTGCGTGTTCAACATTGTAGATAACAATGGAACATCGGCCCCTGAGAACTTTGATGAAACTGTTCTCATGCTCTGAAAAATGTTGTTCTTATGTCCCAGTATTGAGTAGATTCTTGCAGTTTTTGAAAGATCTTGGTGCTCAATATTGAACACTTCCTGCAAGAATCTTGGGTACATGAAGAACTGTGCTTTCACCCCTTCTTGAAGGTTGTATCTCAAACCTTCAAGAATGAGGTGGGAAAAATTGAAACCTGCCCCTGTTATCATACCGTGAACTGCCGACGCAAGTCCGGAGCTAAGTTGGTTCCAGCCACTCCTCTTCTGGGATATGCATTGGAGAAGAGTGTGGCAGAGATACTTCCATTTGGGACCCATGAGTGCCTTCTCTATTGTATACACTGTTTGATTTCCAGTGTACCCTATGGATACAAAGGTCCTCATGTATACGTCTCTTGGGTAAGAGATGGCGTCCCCTTCATCCTGAAGCTTGAGGTGTTGGCGGAGCTTGGCTTCAGTGATGATTATCTCCTTGCCGTCTACTGTGCCTTTGATTTGAGGAGTGCCCTGTTCAGTGGAATACACGGCTGAGCTCCAAAAATTTTCCATGTGGGAAGTGTAGATGGTTGGGTTGACTGTTAGGGCATGGCGGATTTTGGACCGACAAAGGAAGTCGATCATATCATCGAATCCTTCGGATTTCTTGCCCTTGATTAGGTATGCAGTTAGGTTGTGATATGGGGAAAACTTGTCGTTGGGGTTGTTTATGTCCGCGCCTGCCATTGTTATGGATTTGGAGGGAAGAGGGAAGGGTGTTTGAATGGTGGTTAAGTATGGAGGGCTTGGAATGCTGTGGGGACGGGAGAGAAAGTGATGGAAGTTAGGTTTGAAATTGAATATGAAGAGGTTGTGGGGACGTTTGGGATTTTGATATAACGGCAGACGAGGGAAAAAGCAAATTTTCTTGTACAGTACAACCCTTTTTACTTTTCACTGTTACAGCTGTAAAACACTCGAGCAGTCATGGTAAAGACTGAGAGTAGTTTTTACCGTGGGTAAAAGTTAATGTAGACTTGTTTTACCCATCAGCAGCAAACTTGGTTGCTGCTGATGGTGAGCTATCCGCTGCAAACTTGGTTGCTGCGGATAGTTAAGTCTTTCAGCAGCAGATTTGGTAGCTGCTGATGGATGTATTCATCCGCAGCAAAGATGTTGCTGCTGACCGCCTTAAAGCTATCCGCAGGAAACTTGTTCCTGCTGATAACTTAAAGAGATCAGTGGCAAAGGCTTTGCTGCTGAAGAGTAAACCTGTCAGCAGTGAAAAAGTGCTGCTGATATTAACATTTTATTAAGAACAAAGACATAGACATATTTACAAGGAAAGATAAAAATTAGAGACATGTCTTATTCAAAGTTCATCATGCCAATTGATTCAACTAGATATCGAAATCTTGCTTCATCAAAAGGTTTAGTGAACAAATCAGCATATTGCTCATTTGTGTGAACCTTGGATAGGACAATTCTCTTTTTCTCAGCTTGATCCCTGATAAAGTGATACCTGATGTCGATGTGCTTAGTCTTGGAATGCTGGACTGGATTATTCGTGATGGAGATAGCACTCATGTTGTCAATGTGAATTGGAGTCTGCATGAAGGTCATTCCATAGTCAAGCATTTGATTTTGGATCCAGATGACCTGTGATTGAAGTCAAGTTCTTTAACATAGTTGACTCTTTCAATACTCATTCTTTCATTTGACACAGTTCCTTGTCCAGTGATAGATCCACCCTTTGAGTCACTCCCAAAGGCAACATATCCTCTATTGAAAAGTCTGAAGTTAGAGAGGATGGACCTGTTGCCTGTCATGTGCCTGGAACAGCCGCTATCTACCACCCAAGTGTTGTGTTTGTTGCCTAGCTGTCCCTGCACATGGGAAATATCTAATTAGTGGGAGGAACATTGTAGCTTGCAGCATTGTAGATAATCGTTGCTAATTTGCCATTGTCAGCAAGCTTGCAGTCAATGGAATCACTTGTTATGCTTGGAGATTGTTTGACCCTCCATTGCTGTGCTGGTGGTCTTCTAGCTTTCTTTACATTGTCGGCAGAAGATTTTGTTGCTAACAATTTTGGCTTATTTGCAGCCGATTTTGTTGCTGCTGATGCAGTTGTTTTTGATTTTCCTTTGTCAGCAGCAGAGACTTTTGCTGCTGAAGGCTTTGCTGGAGCAATCATAGATAATGGACTCAATTGTAAGGGAGTCACCATTTGCTACTTCAACGGTAAATGTTTTCTCTAATTGGGACCGAGTCTTTGCAAGTAAAGGTTCAAAATTAAGTGACACAAAACTTTTATCGGCTCCGGTATCGAATAAAATGGAGGCATATTGACTATTAACAAGAAACGTACCATTGACCACGTCATTGTTGGCTTGAGCTTCGTTGGCGTTTATGTTGAACGCACGCCCACGAGCTCCACCTTGTCTAGCATTTGTAAGTCTTGGACATTGATCACGAAAATGGTTCGGGTCACCACACTCATAGCAAGCACGCCCATTAGCAATGGCGGGAGCACCTTGATTAGCCACTTGAGGTACGGTTCGGTTTGGAGGGTTGACTTGGCCCGTAAGAGCTTTGGTCCTACAAACACTAACCGTATGACCATATCTCCCACAATAAGTACAAAGGCGACATGGGATGTTTTGGGGATGATGGTAGTTGCAGGTGGCACAAAGTGGGTATATTCCAACATATGGCTTTTTAGCCAGCGCTTGAACCATAGGTGCAGCTTGGTTGACGGGAACAGCAGGAGTAACCACAGCAAAATTTCTAACCTTCCTCTTTCTATTATTACGAGAGGGCTCGGTTGTGGCTTCTTTGTTGTGAGTAGGAGGGGTTACGGTTTTAGAAACTTTCTTAGTACCCTTCTTAGTAAGTGTTCCGCTTTCAATATACTTCTCGATACAACGGGACAGTATCTTGGATTTGTCTTGGTAGCCCACCAATATACTTCTCGATACAACGGGACAAAGGAGTGACCATGTGGGGTACTAGAAGACTCAACTCATGGAACTGAGTTGTATATGCTAAGCTTTCCCCGCTATCTTGGGCAAGATCCCAAAATTCAGCTTCTAACTTTTTCACTTCATTTCGAGGACAGAACTCCTCGGTCATAAGCCTTTTAACCTCATCCCAAGGTAAGGCCATAGCTACATCAACACCCCTATTCCTTTTCTCCCCATTCCACCATGTAAGTGCCCGTTTTTGTAGGACACTTGTAGCATGACGAACACGGAGGTTGTCGGGACAGTCACTATTGAGAAAGGTATTCTCAATGCTTTCGAACCATTGAAGGAGTCCAGTAGCTCCTTCAGTACCATAGAACTTTAGGGGATTGCACGAGTTGAAGTGCTTGAAGGTGCATTGAGATGGATTATTACCACCATTTCCACCATTTCCACCATTATTACCACTATTGCTTCCATTTCCACCATTGTTGCCATTGGTGGCACCATTGGCTTGGGTGAGTTGTGTCACCAATTGGGTAAGAATAGCAGCAATGTCAGTGTTGGCGTTGGTTGCGGGAGCATGACGAGGAGGCATTCTACAGATTTTTCACAAGACAAGAAAAATTGTAAGAACTTATGAGATTTGATAGGATTTAATAGAATGAGGTAACAAAATAAAAATAGATATTCTTAGTTTGGATTGTACTCAAAAGTGACAAAATCACTTGAATACCATGGCACATTAAGGTTAATTAAACTTATATAATTTTCAAGGAGACATGCTTTAGCCTATAAGTAAACACTCATCTCGGGAATTCCCAGGAAAGCATACGGGTCCCTCGGTTGATTGGGATTTATGCGAAATGCTTTCCTAGACAGAAAACCTAAAATACAGGTGTCACCCTTCCAGATTGCACGTGTCCTCAAATAATTTAACAAGTTTAAAAACCTTAACGAAGAAATAAAAAAAAAATTTAAAGATTTTTGCTTCAAGAATTTTCCACATGCTTAGAAAGGAATAAGATAGAAAGAAGATAGAATTATTATGAGGTTTTAGAATATAGGAACGGATATTATTTATTTAATTATTATTCAAGAAGATCCTAATGAGTCATGAATTTCTAACAAGTAAGGTATCAAATATAATAATAATTAATCATGGTGAGCATGTAGCACATAGCATGTAACACATGGCACAAAATCATGAAATATAGCATAAGTGGGTGTCCTAAAGTTATAGTCTAGGTCAAGGTGTCTAATAACCTAATTCCCTATAACCAAAGCTCTGATACCAATCTGTCACACCCCGACCGATGGCGGAATCATCGGGGCGGGACATGTAAGACTGTTCATAGCACAAGGTTGACTAAATTGAAATATATTAAAGTCAAATTTCCATTTCAATAATCCAAGTACAAACCAAATTCAAACAAAGAAACATAAAACAACTCATAAAATTCTTGATTTAAATTGCTAAGTCCAAATCCTATATTGAGCACGTCTTGAGTCATTCTCACATATTGGGGCCTGAAACATGAACAAAATAAAGTCAACTAAAAAGTTGGTGAGTATAACACAGTTGTATATAGATAGCATATAGTTGAAAACAAATCCTTTACAGATCATGATAAATAAGGCATTTATGGGGAGCAGCTATTGTGTAACCATGTACAACCAAACCTTTGTAACTAGCATGCAAAAATTGTATTGTCGGTTTTAATCGCCGCGCACCTGGGTGGGTTTGTTAGACTAAATAGATCTATCATTGAAAACCGTCAGCTTGTATAGTTAATGATTGCACATAATCGCATACAAAGGTTAGCACACCTAGCACTCGGGCATAAAGCTCAAATTGCACACGTGAATGTAAATAGGATTTGTACTTTGTGTTGTTTGTGTAAATGTAATGTGTAATGTGAATAATGTTCATGTTTCACCCTAAAAGTGTAAAAGAGTAAAAGGGGTTGTGAATACTCACTTGGTATGGAGATGTAGCTAACAAAGAGTATAGATAAAATAAAGGTTCTTGATACGCACGGATTAACCTAGATAGTAATGTATATTGAATCAAATCGGTGTACAAAGTTTAAGTCTAACATTGAAGGTGGAATTTGTGTATAAAAAGTATTAAATGAAATATATAAAGTTGTAGTAACCATTTTTTGGAACATTTGATTAAAGTTTGGAATTTAAATAATAAAATAGATTTTTTTTTATAAATTGTTGTTTATGAAAATAATGCATGTGTTAAATATAAATTAATAAATAAATAAATGATTATAGTTTATGAAATAATGTAAATATTGATTGTAATTAAGTATAAATAAATAAATGATCTTTGGTTTAAAAATTAAATAAATAATTATTATCTTATTTATTTATAAACTTTTTAACTTAATCATTTAAAACATCATTTAAGTGTAAGATAAATATAAATTTAATTTTTATAAATTTTTAAATAAACTTTTAAGTAAATAATATTTATCTCCAGATTAAACTTTAAATCTCTTCAAATACAGAAAACATATTTTTTTTATAAAATTTGAAACATTTATTGATTGAAAAATATAAAATTAAAATTCTGTTAAAATTTCTGAGTCACACACGACCGTGCCTCGGAAGGGCACGATCGTGCTCAAGCGACGGGCGCGACCGGGTTGATCAACAGAGGGCACAAACTAGACAAGTCAACAGGCACGACCGTGCCTTGGCTCGGCACGGTCGTGTCTATGATTTTTAGACACAACAGAGGCTAGCCCAAAGGGCATGACTAGGTCTGGACAGGAGGATACGACCGCGCTGCTACTCGGCACGACCGCGTTTCATGAGGCACGGCCGCGCTAGATGATTAGAGCGACCGTGTCTCTTCCAAATCAGACACGAATTGAACAAATTTTGTATTTATAGCGTTGGAATTGTTAGGGCTTTTGATTACTGAGTTGTTACGAGTCTATTCATATAAATTAATTGTATGGAAAACGTGTTTAAGAATGGATTCGATTAAATCCTTTTTATTAAAAATAGGAATTTCGGTTCCGGATAATTTCTGTAATGGAAGCCCAGATTAACATGGGGCTTTCGATCTAAATACTAAAATGGATAATAACAAGTGATCAATTACCCGAAAGAGTAGGGAATCGATGGAGGTCGGTAGAAGGAGGTTCCGGCGACGGCAAGATTGCTTTCCGGCGTCTTCTGCTGCGATTCCGGCTGATTCAACCCTTCAGAAACCTTAGAGATGATCGGAGGATCGAGTTCCTTGATTATTTGGTAGCAATTGGATCGAAAATAGAGATTTGAGGCTTGGGAGATAATTTGGACGGTTTCTTTTGAGAGTAATTTGTATTTTGGAAATGATAATGGTAATTGACGGAGATATTTTCCTTGATAACAAAAGTAAAACGTAAATCGGATTTGAATTCGAACGATCGAGCGTTTTGAAACTGCATTTACGTTTCGACTGTTTCGCAGGCACGACCGTGCCCAAGAGAGGCGCGACCGTGCTTAGGCACCGGGCGCGATCGTTCCAGGACCAGTCGCGCGATCGTGCTGAGGCACTTGGCGCGACCGTGCCAGGATGAAGCACGACCGTGTTAATTAGGGTTTCTTTATAAATTTTCAATTTTCGTCCTTGACTTTTCAGGTTTGATTAGTTTGAAATAAATAGTTATTTGTATAGCGTTTAAGTGTATATAATCGAGCAAAACTTGTAAATTTGTATTGAATCATTGCATTTAGTTTACGGTAAGCAAAATAATAAGGCAGTGCACGAGTATTGAGTTCGAAATTGTATTACATTGAATTGAAATATGAATACTGAAAATCAGAAATGTCGCCATCGGTCGGGGTGTGACTTTATTCATCAGTCTAAGTATGTGAAAGACATCTTGAGCCGATTCAAGATGGAAGACTATACCCCATATGATACTCCGATTCCTATAAATCACAAGATGAATCTAGATCCGGAAAGAAAGGATATTGATGGAAGACTGTACCCCATATGATACTCCGATTCCTGTAAATCACAAGATGAATCCAGATCCGGAAGCAAAGGATATTAACCGCCGCTTGTACAGGGCAATGATTGGATCTCTCATGTACTTAACCGCATCAAGGCCAGATATAATGTTTGCCATGTGTCTCTGTTCCATATTTCAAGCAAAACCAAAGGAATCCCATCTGATTGTAGTCAAACGTATTTTCTACTACGTGAAAGGGAAACCGAGATTAGGATTATGGTTTCCGCATGGTTCTAATTTTGAATTTAATGCTTATACTGACTTAGATTTTGGAGGTTGTTGTTTGGACAGGAAATCTACGACAGGAGGTTGCTAATTTCTGGGTAATCGGCTTATTTCATGGCAGTGTAAAAAGAAAACCACAGTTTCCATATCAACATGTGAAGCAAAATACATCGCAGCTTCAAGTTGTTGTTCCCAAATTTTGTGGATCCTTCAACAATTAAGAGACTACAGTTTGAATTTTACATGCACCCCTATGTTCATAGATAACAATGCCACGATGTCTATAACAAATAATCCTGTTAAGCACAACAAAATGAAACTCATTGAAATAAGATATCATTTTATTCGTGATTGTGCACATAAGAGGTTGATTGAGCTGGTGAAGGTACACTGATGAAAATTTTGCTGACCTCTTCACCAAGGCATTTGATCGAACCAGGTTTGAATTTCTGGTAAAAATGATTGGTATGATCAATCCCGAATAAAAGGTTTTCAAAATAATTTTCATGGAAGATTTTATTTTTATTTTCTTTTATTGCTCTACTACATTTCTACACTTTACTTTCTAGTCAAAAAGTTGTTATTTATAAAAATTCCAAACAAAATAAAAAAGATAAAAATCGACATCATTCGAAGTTAGAGAAGAGATGATAGTAGATCAGTTGAAAATCTATCACTCATGAACATAGATGACCTGTTGATATGAGATGATAATTTGTGTTTGTGTTCATTTGATTTGATCTAAATTTCAAAGTCTGCATGAACAAGAAATGATAGTGTTATAAATCCTCTAATCTTGAAAATCTATTTTATGTTTAATTTGGATATGTGTATGTAATTTAGATTTTCAGTAGACTAGAAGCGTTTTTGAACCATTAGTAGTGTGAAAACATAATGATTCTTGATAACAACTGTGATTTTAACCCATTTTATGCTTGGGTGTGTGTGTTAAAAGACCATTATCAGATATAGAATATTAGGCTTAAAGTATTTCATGAGACCAATATCGAACTATATTGATTAGCACAATTTTTCAGTTCATTTCACTACCCATGCCGCGAAAAACATGCAATGTGACGTTGAACTAAGATATGTTTCTGAAAACATCTGTTGCAACATATACTCGCCCTTGGATCAATATCTTGATTCCATTGAATATCCAGATAACAGTTGGACCACATTACCCTATATTATTGAATCAATCGATTCTTTAATCCATCATTCTACTGAAGAGTTCTTCTGTTACACTAAATCATTATTTACATCCAAAACCAAGCAATTGAATCATTATGATTTCTTATATCCTTCGGGATCTGTTTCTTTTCCTGTGCTAATTGAGATAGTTTCATCCTGGAGATTGGTATTATATTTGCATAAGTTTCATATGTCTTGAGGATAGTGCAAATTTATATTTCTGTTGGCATATATGTGAGGTACACATTGTTTTTCATGAAATAGGTACCTTAACTCACAAGAACATGGAAGAAAAACGCTTGTAGTTTCATATTCTATAATATTGACAACCTAGTTTTACATGCTTGATATTGCAAATTTGATGTGAATACTTGAGCATTTTATGACCTGATCTTGTTTACTTTGAGATTTATCGCGTATCATTTCAAAGGTAAAATGTATAAATTGAAAGGAATATGATCTAAAAGGTATGTAAGATATTCAACAGTGATATATGAAAATATGTATCAATAGGTTACCCTTAGATCAAATTAGAATGTGTGACGGATTTCTCATTTACTAATATGATCTTCTTACTCATGATGTTTGAACAAAAATAGGTGAATTTTTTGTTATATTTCAGAAAAACCAAAAATATGTACTTTCAATTTGTATAGATAAAATCCAAAAAGATTTTTTTTCTGTCTTCCATAAAAAATTCCATTTTTTTTCTTTTCTTAAATTGTTTGGGATTTGATCGTATACATGTTCTAGATGGAAGATAAATGATCAGTGATTGAAAGGTTGAAGATTGAGCAAGGTGAAATTTCAAAAAATTTCTAAGTCTTAGAAGTTAAGTTCGCCTGGTAAGCGAACTTACCAAGTTCGCCTGTGTAAGTGAATATATATATTTGTTCAGGTGAACTTGTCCTTTATACCCTCTTTCAAATTCCAGCGAACTTATCTTGAGCGAACTCACGAACAGTTGAGCGAACTTGATCGTTTTGGATCTTTGTACTTGATAATATGTGCTTTTGCCTTAATTTTCTGATAGCAAAGTGCTTACGCTTCGTTTTAAGGTAGAATCAAGTTGTTTTATCCCATAAATCTATCAGTAGAACCTTGTTTTTGATCTGAACTTAGGGTTTGTTTGAGTTAGATATGTTTCATCATTAACAGACTTGTCTTTGTGGTTTAAAATTGAAATTGGTGATTCGTATTAGTTTATCGGTGTTGTTTGATGCTTTTTGAGTGGTTAAATGATTGCTCTGTGTTCGGATGTTTGGGCGAACTTGCTCTGGCGAACTTAATAAGTTCGCCTATTGCAACACTAAGCGAGCTTATTAAGTTCGCCTGGGGCACAGTAGTGAATTTGGACTAGTGTTTTTTTTTTCTTTCTTCAAATTTTTTTTATTTTCAATTTTTTTGATTGTAATAACATGTGTTTTGTTTGTATCCATATTTTACTACAGATGGATCATCGTTTTGAGTACAAGCATAACCAGGTGGCACTTTTGGATTCGGCTATGTCTGAAGTAGTGAATTATCAAGGGATCATTAGTTTTCTAAATAGATCCATGCTGAGATTGGCACTGTCTTCTAATCCCTACATCAGGCTGCCTTATATTTAACAATTATGGGATACAGTACACTTAGATACTAATGTTGATCCAAATGTTTTATGAGCTACTGTCAACAACACTGAAGTTGTAATCTCTGTTGCTACAATCAGAACAGCTCTTGGGCTTGGAGGTAACAATGATGAACCTTTGAGCTTACCATTTACTCTTATCATGGGTTGCTTTCAACGGAAGGGAAATCGTGGAAGAGCTAATGATACTCAATCTAGGAAGGGAGGTCTAGTAGGAAAGTGGAGGTACTTCATGCATGTCATTATTCAATGCTTCTCACCCAGAAAAGCTGGTACAGATGGGTTGAAGTCTTCTCTGCAAGCTGCAATGGTCGCTCTTACTCTTAACAGAGGATTTAATTTTTCACTCTATATCTTTAGAGAGATTGTCATGCAAATTACACCACCTAAAGGTCAAGGGTTTCTTATGTATCCAAGGTTTATACAAATGATACTCAATCATCTGATTCCAAATCTACCTCAACATCCTCAAAGGCTTTCTCTGACACCGATGATAAAAAGAATATTCATCGATTGCAACAATGTCAAACAATAGAATCCTGCATTGATTCATGGTCATACATCCTTATCCGGGCACATAATTAATCCTGATTATGTTGCACCGCTACATGATAATTGGTTTCATCCAGAATAAATGGTGGACCAACAACAAGTTCAACAACCACAAGCTCAACCTCATGAAGAAGTCCAAGTTGATGCTAATGTTGCAAATCAAGTTGATCAAGAAGATCAAAACTTGGGACTTAACATTGATGATCTGAATGAAGAAGTTCATGTGTTGAAGCACTTTTGTGTGACAAACACTCTGGATAGAGTCTTAGTTTATGTACTTTCTTTGTATGTATTTGTCTTTGTTTGTAAGTGTCTGTATGTATTAGTTATCGAGTTGTATTTACTAATTCATGTTGATAGTTGCTTAATTCTCTAAGTGTTTTGTGCATTTAGTATGTGTGCAGGAATTAGTTCCTGCGTACTTAGCAAGTATGCAAGAATACTCTGCGTACTTGCTAAGTACGCATGAGCAATTTTCCTTGGGCACTTGCTAAGTGCGCAAAGATCAGGTCTTGTATAAATAGGATATGTTGACAGAAGTTAAGTACGCAGACATTGTGCACTCAGTATTTTCTCTCAGTAACCTTCAAGTGTTTATAATAGACGAAAGTTTAAAGTGATTCTCTTGTTGGTTTACTTTGTGTTGTTTGATTCTCCACCTAGTCACGGGTATTCCGCACCCGGTCCAACTAACCAACGCACTTGCATGTGACGATCCGTGACACCCGAGGGACCTACATCATGTGCAATCCCCTGCTTAGGGTGAAGAAGGTCATGTTGAAGATACAAGCACAAGTTCTTCTGATGTAGCTGCAAATGATGATATTGATTAAGAGGCTACAAAATATTTCATCTAAGATCATTATGAACGACTTGCTAGACTTCCAGTGGCAAATGCTGGGAAAAGAATGAAGTCTTCAAGTAAATGAAAGAGTAAGAAACCAAGGAAGAAATGTGTTCGGGGACCTCCTTCTTGAGCAGTACTTGGAAAAAGAATATTACGAGGTGAATCTTTTGATTCAGAGTTTATTCCATCTCCCAAGTCACAAAAGCTGATCAGTGCTTCTATGGCTGCTGCACGTACTCAAGTAGTTGATGATGCTGTGTTTGTGGATTCTTTGCTTATTACACCAAATCCATCTCAACATAATTCTCCACAAGTTACTCCTGCTCAAGTTCATCCTCCTACTTCAACTTCCACACCAATTCAAGCTGGTACTTCCAGGATTTCTAAGAATGACAAAATCATAGCTCTGAAAGCCAAAATCTCTAGTTTAGTAGCTCAAGTTATGGGTCTTCAAAGTCTAGTTGATGTCTTATTAGCTAATGACTACTATAGAGATCAAGTTTTACAAATTCAAAGCAAACAACTGTCTGAGATACAACTTCTTGTCTCTCAACTAGTTTAGCGTATTGCCGCTCAGGGCGAGATGCTAGTAGTTATGAAAGATTCTTGTCATACTGAAGCTATACAACAAAAAGATGATGAAGACAATGATCCCAGTGGAAATAAAGAGGGTGATCATCAATACGCTGACATTAATCGTATATCTAAGGTTTAGGGGGAGTCGACATCAGAAACACATCAAGTTGAAGGTGGAGAGAAGAGCACTGATGAAACTGAAGAAATGCTACTTCTTGAATTCTTTAAGGATGACTCAGACTTAGACGAAGCTAAAAATATTGATTACTTAGATGGTCTTGATGATTTATTTGATTACCTTGAAGATGAAAATCTTGAATCTGATATAGAAGAAGGAGAGATTATAGAGGTGGAGATTACAAAAGATATAACAAGCATTAGTTATGAAGGTTGTGATGGTATTAATGTACCATTTAACTTCATCCAAGATGATGTTATTCCTGACTTTTCTAATCATGGAATGGCAGATTCTGTGGACTCTAATGAAGACTTGTCAAAGCCTGAAGTTGAAGCTGATACTGCTCAATCTAAAGTTGATTCTGAAGCTGACATTAGTAAGTCTATGCCAACAGAAGAACCTGTGATGTATAGGGATACAGGCATGACAAAAGAAAAATGGCAAGAGTTAGTGAAAAGCTGGAGGAAAGTAATACCTGCTTCACCATTACCACCTGTTCAAAAAGAAAAATATGTGAATAAAGAGAGGTGTGTTGGTAGAATTATAAGTTGGTCCTTTGATGAAGAAATCAAATTGTTTGCCTTGAAAAGAACTGATGGTGTTCAATATCTGAAGCCAATGATTAGATATTTTAATACTTTGCCTAGGTGTGAGAGAAATGGTTTAGCTACAAAAGCTTTGATAAACAGATCTAAGTATGGTTTTGCCGATGTAATAGTCTAACTAATTAGAGAGGAAGGAGTTTCTGGAAAATATGTGAAGCTTAAACCGCAAAACGGAAAAAGGATTAATTCTGTTGATCCTGTTACTGGTGTAGTTACATGGAATTACAAGTTCAAACTAGTCAAAGAAGTTTAGAAGATTCCTTTAAGGAAGATACCACAAGATTGTTTGGGGAATATGAAATGGTGGTATGTAGACGTGAACACTGGAGAAGCTAGAATTGAAGATCAAGACAATAAGGTCATAGCTTGTTTCTATGATGCTATGAACCTTATCAACATCTCAAAGAAAGATCATCGTATGTTAAAAAGAAAAGAGATTATGTTTACAAATGAATGGCGTGAGTAGGGTTCGTAGTATAAAAGAGTTTTGGAGATATGTATCATACATGGAGTTTATGCAAAGAGTAAATCACCAGAGAGTTGGAAGCGTTCATCATGAAGACAAAGGACAGAAGATTAAGCTATTGTCAAGGGGGAGTCTGTTAGGACATAGATGTGTGACAATAGGCCTTATAATAGTTAGATCTTTTATGTCTTTATGTTTTTGTAAAGTTTTAGTTATGTTTTGCAATAGGTGAACTTAACAAGTTCGCCTAGGCCTAGTTTAGGCGAACTTGTTAAGTTCGCCTGTGGCAGAACGCAAGTCTATAAATATATGTTTACTTGTTCAGTTTTGGAGTAGCATTTGAAATTGACATTCTGTAAACTCTGTATTCTGGTGCTATTGAAAGAGTGATTATTTACATTCTGTGCGATTGTCATTTTTAGTATTGTCTCATATACACAGTCATTGACATGGTTGGATTTCGCACTCCGTGTTCTTGTTACGTCATGTCTCGAGTTTGATCCATAGGAGAGATAAGTGGACCTACACGTGGTCGTCTTGCTCATTAGGGAACGCCATAGGGACTTATATCAGAAATTTTGTATCAGTCCTGCTGTAACAATGATTCAATTGTCGAGCCACCATCATTGAGTGTGTTTTCACCTATTACATGTCAGTACATGTCTTTTAACTATATATATGTATGTATTATATATACAGACTTGTAACAAGTCAGGTCGCAACCCCTTTGTGAAGGTCCCGGTTAGTACAATCCCAATAGAGCAAGGGTTATCCAAAGTTCATTAACCATTATGTTTAAGTTTTCTAATATTAACAGGAATAGCAAATTACACTAATTTGTGATATGTTCCCCACTAAGGCTATAAGATTATTTTATTCAAAAGTATCACATGCAGAGCCTATCAACATATCCAACACTGATCCTAGTCATTTCAATTTAGTGTCTTGCATGTGTTGATGCTAGCCTTAAGAAACGGACAATAATATCACTTCTCATTTATTTGGAAAACTTCCGACTCAAGCAGAAACACAATCTTTTTATATTTTTTCTTTTATTTGAACTAAGAGCAGACTAAAACAAGCTAAGCAACAACCTCTTTTTGTATTTTCTTGACTTATAAAATTGAAAGTAGACTCTTTTTATATTTTTCTTGACACTAGAAAAACTTAAAGCAGACTCTTTTGTATTTTACTTATTTCTCCCCCTAAATTTGTGCAAAAAAATAAATAAAAACTGTACAAATTTAAACTACAAAGAAAAATCTTTTTGTGATGACGTGTCGTGTGATAAGTATATATATATAAATATATATTTTGTTTTAGAAATGGTTTCACGAGATCATGTTTTAAATTTATAAAATGATAAATACTCAAACTCAAACTTAAAACACACACAATACGGTACCTATCGCAACGTAATATAGTTTAGGTAAGAACCAAGTATCGAACCAACGGACACGGTCGAATTCCAATACTCAACTTTTGTTATCGTTTAGCTAGTTTAATTAGTGAGTGAGTTTTGTGTGCTTGTGGAGCAGAAAAGTAAATGACATAAAAGTAAATGGGGCTAAAGTAAATAGCAGAAAAGTAAAAACGTGCGTGAAGTGTGTAATAGAAACGTAACGAACAAAATAGTAAATAACAGGAAAGTAAATATGTCGGGAATGATCAGGTTACGAATAGTATTGCTTTGGGTTTTGAATTCGCTTGGTACGTCATAATGTTAGGTTGACTAATCCAGTGATATGACTACTACAAACGTGTGACCCGGGTCACCGCTAGAGCCTCGTCCGTGCAAATTTAAAAGCTTTAACAAGTGGTAGTGCCTCCCGTTAAGGACAACAATTACCCTAAACCATTCGAATGGTCATCTCCGGGTTGGTTTAAGACATCGAACGTAAAATGCTTTATATTAGAGTTAAATAGGTGATTATATTTTGCTCACCAGGAGGCGGTAACAATGGGACCAAGTATAAAGACGTATCGTTCCCAACATGAGTTCACCAATTCTTGGTCGCATAATAAGTTTGTATAAAGACGTAAGACCTTACTAGTATTGACCAAGCCTTGGCTTATCAATATCTACTTGTATAAAGACATACAAGTTTCAAAAGAAGTTTGATTAAAAAGGTTTTACGATCTTACACTTTAAAATCAAGAACACTCACAAATATAAAGACGGATTTAGACAATAATAAAAGCCCACCAAAATGGTGGTTTTAAGGACGAATAGTTAAAGACATAAACACGTCACTTGGATTAATACGTTAAACATTAACATGCACCAAACTTCATCTTCACTCTAGCAATACAAAGAGTTAGCCACGAATGGCCATACTAACTAACATAACACTGAGTTTCGTAGGCTCCCCAATTGCGGAACAAGGAGGAAGAGCCCCTCCACTCACTACTCTATACTCTAACTATGAAATACGCTCTCAAATGAGGTCTGGATAGCTGTTGTAAGGTGTGTATGGGTGTGTGAAACCAAGAACCCCAGCCCTATAATTACAGGCCTTAGAATGAGTAATGTACGACCATGCATTGGATTGCACAGGCGTGCAAACACCTCGAGAAACAAACAGGGTACAAAGGACACTGTACTGGGCTCTAGGGAGCAGAGTGAGGCAGTGCACGCCCATGCATTGGGATGAACGGCTGTGCATCCCCACTCTGCTGCCCAGTTTTGTCTTTTAGCTGCTGGTTGACTTCCTGTGGTCCAATTTTGACTTCATGGGGGTCAATGCTCAGATTTGGTCTTCCAAAAGCATGATTTCTTCATGTTTTAAGCTGATTTTTGCTCTATTCATATTTGGGATACCGAATAACCTTCAATTGCGAAATATTAACGTTTAAAGTATCAATTGCGAGGTTATTAATCAATTAGTACCATAATATGGGGATTATTATGCATGCAAAACATGTATAATTTAGGACATATCATAATACCCCACACTTAAACTTTGCTTGTCCTTAAGCAAACTAATGCATGATCATACCCATAACTAAAAATTTAAAAGGGGAAATGGAGCTCCAAGTATTTGGAAACTCTGGGATAAATCTTGACTGCTTGTTCTATTTTTGTATTTTTCTATGATGAAATTCATGACAATCCTACTAGAACTTTAATTATGCATAAAATTTCACTCTTCACAATGTTCACTCAACTCTAGGGTTATATATGTATGGATAATGTAAGTCAAGTGGAACACTCAAGTTCGAATTGAATTATGCAATGGTCATAAGCCTGTGTGCAAATCAAGTGTCCACCAATTAACTAAGTAGTATGCATGAATCAAGAGTACTTTAAAAAGGGTTGTAATGTGGCTAAAATAAAAATAAAGGGGTGAAGATGAAAATCTTTTTGTGTTTTTAGGGATTTAAAAGGTTTGAAGGGCTGTAGCTATCGTGAAACACACAGCTACGACTTCATGGCTTAAAATGGAAAATACTAACAGGTCCCTTTACAGTACTAAGATCATGAGGGTATAACTAATCCGAGGGCTCGTTTATGGTCAAATTGCCAAGACCAAGATCTCTCATCAGTGCCAACTCTTTCCTTACTGCGTAGTACACATTGCTGCCTCTCCGTTTGGAACTTTCGGCTTGTAGCCTAACAACTCCTACTTTGATCAGACGCGTATACTCACTTTGGGAATGAGTTTGAATCTTGCTACATTTTCCATCGTGGCTCCAGTTGCTACACTTCACACATTTTTCGTATCGTTTGTCTCTTCTTTTGGCGGCACTTTTTGATAAGCCACAGAATGGTGGCAGTTGTTCTTGCTTGCGCCACCGTTTTCTTTCATCACTAGTTGCTTGGAAAATCTTCTCTCGGAGTTCAGACAGTAATTCAGGCTTTGCAAAATGAATATAGGAAAGCAAATTGAATTCAAAAGAATGCATATCCAGCTCTTTAACGTCTAACCGGTAAAAGACCAACTTCTTTTTTTTTTTACATAAAGACAATTTCTTCAACAATTCTTTTTCCCAATTTCCTTGAAATAATATTTCCATGAATTCCTTGCAGATAGTTCGGTTGTTTCTTCCTAATACATCCACCTTCTTGTATATTCCAATTTCTTTGAGTAAAACAGATTATTTCCGAAGTTGCCTCAATGGTAATAATCTTGAAATAATGACATAGGATAATTTTTCCAATAACTGGTGTTTACGAATAGCTGGTTGGGTGATAATTGTGGGTAGTAGAAAAGATAAGGCTAAGGCTCAAAGGGCTATATAAGCGGATTATATTTTTGGGATTTTTCATTTAAGGATAAGGGTAATAAAGTTCTAGGTGCCTCAGTCACTTTCATACTTCTACTAGTTCATGGTCTTGATATGTATAATCCACACAAGTTCTAATTATGCATAAAATCCAATCAAAAAACACTCAGTAATGCCAAACGAAAGAGCATGCGAATAATTATACACTGCGCCAAAAACTTGATGCTGTGTAATAGGCTTTATTTTCCTCACATGAAAACGGATGGGATAGGGTTTAGCGAATCATTATGCATAATATCCATTTGTTTCTACTTGCCATGTATTTAATTTATTTAATTAGGTGTGAACTTAAAGAGGTTTAGTATTTAGGGTTTAAATTTTTTAAAAATTTTTCGGGTTTTACAAAAGGTAGGTTTTTGTAATGTTTTAGTCAAATGGGTAGAAAATCACGAGTTGAAATTTTTACTTCTTTGAGGTTACAAGTAGTCCTGAATCTCTGATTCCCCTCCCCACACTTAAAACTGTGCATTGCCCTCAATGTACAAATGCATGTAATGAAATGCTATGCAAGAATTTAAATGCATGAAGTTTTAAGGGAAAAGAAAATGGTACTCCCCCGGTCAATTCGGTGTATGACCTAAGGCCAAAACATATTGCTGCTGTCAGGCTGTGCCTATTAGCCACTTGTCAACACGTTGCTTCAAAGACTTAATCGAATTTCAAAGAAATTTGATGTGGGTTTCGATTCCTCAGGTTGTAGAGATGGAATGTTATTCCTTAAAAGAGTGGCGGAGCTATCTGGTGATGTTATTCTACCTGACATACAAAGAAAAACATAAAAGCAGACAAGGAAAATAAAAGGTAGTAGTTAAGCTACTAAGGTCCTAGTATCGAGAGGGCATACCAAGGGCAGAAGTATGAGAAACTTAAATTTGAAAAGTCATACCTGAGGTCCATGATTCTGCCATATGCACTAACTCTCAGTTTATTCATGATCATCTGGTTGCCTCTCGGAAGCGCCACGTTTATTTAAGGGTCGTTGGCTAGACCCATACGTATATCGTCAGTTTTTCTTTGGGTGGGAGCCATTGACTTCCACCGTATCTCTAGTTCCTTCATTCAAGTCCTTCAGTTTTGGTAGCTTATCAAAGTATTCATCGATCCAATCAGTGTTTTCAAAGTCTTTGCCAAGATTCAGTTTCTTTCCTTTGTTGAATTCTTTAGCTTTCTTCAGCTGGTAGTCTAGGTTAGTATCGATGAATTGAGCAATTTCAAATGGATAATTAGACAGGCATTCATTTCCCCATATGTTGTAGGTCATTGATTGTTTTCCGACACTAAGTGTCAAAATTCCTTCATTCATGTCGATAACGGCTCGAGCAGTAGCTAAAAATGGGCGACCCAAAATCAGACGTACAGAATAGTCAGGTCCCATTTCTAAAACCGTGAAATCGGCAGGGAAGACAAACTTGCCGACTTTCATTAGTAAGTTCTCAATGACTCCTATGGGTGATTTGACTGATCCATCCGCGAGTTCGATGGTTGCATTGACATGTCATGGATTTCCAATTTTTAACCTTTTGAACATGACATATGGCATTACATTCACAATTGCTCCTAGATCAACGAGCGCCAATGTTATCGGTAGTGGTCCGATTGAACATGGTAGAGAGAATTTCTCGGGATCTAAAAGTTTCCTTGGAAGACATCTTTCAATAAGAGCGATGCAATGATTGGTCCTTTTTACTTCTTCTTCCGTGTTTCTCTTGTTTGTAAGGAAATCCTTCAAGAATCGTCCATACTTAGGCATTTGTTGTATGATATCCAAGAAGGGAAGGTTAACATGGATTTGACTTAGTACCTCGATGAATTTCTCACATTGTTCGTCAGTCTTCTGCTTTACTAACCTTCGTGGGTATGGTATGTGGGAATGGAATGCTCTCTTTGTCGAAACTTTTGGAAGAGTTGGAGCTGGAGTTGGAGTTACTTTTGATTGTGATTCTTGGGTGGTTGTTTCTGTGATATATGGACGAAGCGGTATTCCGGTGAATATCTCTCTCCTTGTTGATTGAACTTCTTCTGGTATTGGTGGCTCTGGATAAACCTTGCTATTCCTCAGAGTGATAGCACTAACATTTGCTTTTAGATTGGTTTCAGTATTACTTAGAAGACATCCTGGTTGTCTTTCAGATTGAAGTTTTGAAATTTGCCCTAATTGTGTTTCAGTGGACTAAAGAGTTGCTTTTTGTGTCCTAAACTCAGCTTCGTGAAGACTAAACTTCTCCTCATATTGTTTGTGACGGGAATCCGCTAGAAGGGCTTGACTCTCAGTTGTATAGATTAACTTAGTTACCGCGTCCTCTAAGCTTAACCCGTTGCTTGGCTTGTTAGTTCCCTGAAATTGTTGGCGAGGCTGATAGTTTTGGGATGGTCTTTGTTGAAACTGTTGTTGTTGTTCGAAGCCAGATTGTACCTGATTGTTGTTATCCTTCCGGCTGAAGTTTGGATGGTTCCTCCATCCAGGATTGTAGGTATTCCTATAGGGGTTGTTTTGTAGGTGATTTGTTCCGATAAAGTCAACCTGCTTGGTATTAGTGGTGATACTCCTTACTTCTTCAGTAGCTTCAGTAGCAGTCTTTCCCTTACTAAATTGATTGAGTCGATTGGTGAGGGCATCTACTTAAGCAGAAAGTGATGTAACAGTATCGAAAGAATGAACCCTTTGCCTGGCTCCCTTGGTGTTTCTTGGATTGTACCATTGATAGATATTCACGGCTATTTCTTCAATCAGGTTGTAAGCTTCTTGTGGCCTCTTGTTTCCAAAAATACCACCTGCAGTAGCGTCGAGTGTCTAACGAGCTAGATTATACAAACCATTGTAGAATGATGAAACTTGTAACCAAACTTCTAGCCCATGGTGAGGACATTTCCTCAACATGTCCTTAAAACGTTCCCATGCCTCGTATAGTGATTCGCCATCTTCCTGGGTGAAAGTCGTAATATCTTTTCTCAGTTTTTGCTGGTGGGAAGTAATTTGACAGAAATTTCTAGGCTAAATCATCCCATGTAGTGATCGACCCGGTAGAAAGAGATTTAGCCATGCCTTATCCCATTCCCTCAAGGAAAAGGGAAACATTCAGAGGCGAATTGAGTCATTCCGTTGTAGTCTAGTTGGTCAGGATATTCGGCTCTCACCCGAAAGACCCGGGTTCAAGTCCCCGGCAACGGCGCCAAAAACTTGATGTGTCGTGTGATAAGTATATATATATATATATTTGTTTTAGAAATGGTTTCACGAGATCAGGTTTTAAATTTATAAAATGATAAATACTCAAACTTAAAACACACACACAATAGGCAAGTGTACTTATCGTAGCTTAATATAGTTTAGGTAAGAACCAAGTATCGAACCAACGTACACGGTCGAATTCCAATACTCAACTTTTGTTATCATTTAGCCGGTTTAATTAGTGAGTGAGTTTTGTGTGCTTGTGGAGCAGAAAAGTAAATGACAGAAAAGTAAATGGCGGTAAAGTAAATAGCAGAAAAGTAAAAATGTGCGTGAAGTGTGTAATAGAAACGTAACGAACATAATAGTAAATAACATGAAAGTAAATATGTCGGGAATGATCAGGTTACGAATAGTATTTCTTTGGGTTTCGAATCCGCTTGGTACATGATAATGTTAGGTTGACTAAACCAGTGATATGACTACTACAAATGTGTGACCCGGGTCACCGCTAGATCCTCATCCTCATGACATTTGATTTGCAAATTTAAAAGCTTTATCAAGTGGTAGTGCCTCCCGTTTAGGACAAAAATTACCCGGTTGGTTTAAGACATCGAACATAAAATGCTTTATATTAGAGTTAAATAGGTGATAATAGTTTGCTCACCGGTAGGCGGTGTAACAATGGGACCATGTATAAAGACGTACCGTTCCCAACATGAGTTCACCAATTCTTGGTCGCATAATAAGTTCGTATAAAGATGTACGACCTTACTAGTGTTGACCAAGCCTTGGCTTATCAATCTCTGCTTGTATAAAGACGTACAAGTTTCAAAAGAAGTTTGATTAAAAAGGTTTTAAGATCTTACACTTTAAAATCAAGAACACTCATAAATATAAAGACGGATTTAGACAATAATAAAAGCCTACCAAAATGGTGGTTTTAAGGACGAATAGTTAAAGACATAAACACATCACTTGGATTAATACGTTAAACATTAACAAACACCAAACTTCATCTTCACCCTCGCAATACATAGTGTTTAGCCACAAATGGCCATACTAACTAACATAAAGCTGAGTTTCGTAGGCTCCCCTATTGTGGAACAAGGAGGAAGAGCCCCTCCACTCACTACTCTCTACTCTAACAATGAAATACGCTCTCAAATGAGGTCTGGATAGCTGTTGTAAGGTGTGTATGGGTGTGTGAAACCAAGAACCCAAGTCCTCTATTTATAGGCCTCAGAATGAGTAATGCACGGCCGTGCATTGGATTGCACGGGCGTGCAAACACCTCGGGAATCAAACAGGGTACAAAGGACACTGTACTGGGCTCTAGGGAGAAGAGTGGGGCAATGCATGCCCGTGCATTGGGATGAACGGCCGTGCATCCCCCCTCTGCTGCCCAGTTTTGTCTTTTAGCTACTGCTTGACTTCCTGTGGTCCAATTTTGACTTCTTGGGGGTCAATGCTCGGGTTTGGTCTTCCAAAAGCTTGATTTCTTCATGTTTTAAACTGATTTTTGCTCTATTCATCTTTGGGATACCGAATAACCTGCAATTGCAAAATATTGACGTTTTAAGTATCAACTGCAAGGTTATTAATCAATTAGTACCATAATATGGGGATTATTATGCATGCAAAACATGTATAATTTTGGACATATCATGTGACCTGTTTAATCTTTAAAACCAATAATTTTCAGGGAATCTACAAGCACATTGAATCGAGATGTATCAAATGCTTTTGTGAAGATATCTACAACATTGTTGTCAGAATCAACCCTTTCAAGACAGATAAGATTTGTCTCAAAACAGTCCCGGATAAAACGTACCTTGATATCAATATGCTTGGTTTTTTAATGTTGGACCGGGTTTTTAACAATTAGCACGGTAGCCTCATTTTCACAGAAAATAACATTGTTTAGAAAATTCAAACCGTTATCCTGCAATTGGGGTTGCATCCAGATGACTTGTGAACAACAAGCCGATGCAGCAACGTATTCAGCCTCATTAGTGGAGGTGGAGACTGTGTGTTGCTTCTTACACTGCCAAGGGATTAGCCTATCCCCCAGAAATTGGCATCCTCCGCTTGTAGATTTCCTGTCAAGTTGACAACCTCCATAATTACTGTTAGAAAAAGCATACAAGTCGAAATTAGAATCTTTGGGGTACCAAAGGCCATGCCGAGGCTTGCCCTTTAGATACCGAAAGATACGTTTAACAGCAGTTAAATGGGACATCTTGGTATTTGCTTGATAACGAGCACACTGCACACTGCGAACATGATGTCTGGACGACTTGCAGTTAAGTACATTAGTGATCCGATCATAGATCGATATTGTTACTGATCAACGACAACCCCATTTAAGTCGGCATTTAGAACTGGTCGAGCAGACATGGGGGTAGAGGCAGCTTGAGTATCAGCAAACTTGAATTTATCAAGAATATCATCCATATATTAGCCTTGATGGATGAGTGTACCATCACTTGATTGTTTGACCTATAACCCGAGAAAGAACGTCATTTCACCCAAGGCATTCCTCTCGAACTTCTTTTCCATAACTTTCCTGGATTATGTGCACAGATCCTCATTTGTGGACCCAAAGATGATATCGTCCACATAAATTTGCACTAGAATCAGATCATCATCCACCTTTCGAACAAACAGAATTTGATCAATGGCACCACGAAACCATGAGTCAACAGATGGTTTGTTAGAGTGGCATACCAAGCATGAAGTGCCTGATGTAACCCATACAGGGCCTTATCCAGTTTATAGACATAATCCGGATGAACACAATCTTCAAACCTAGGAGGTTGGCACACATAAATTTCCTCTTTCACCTTCCCGTACAGAAACACTATCATGACATCCATTTGATAAAAGGTGAAATTCATATAAGATGCATATGCCAAGAAAATCCGGATAGCTTCTAGACGAGCAACCGTAGCAAACACCTCTTCATAATCGATCCCCTCTTCCTGATAGAACCACTGTACTACTAGACGAGCTTTGTTCCGAATAATCACTTTGCTTTCATCTTGCTTATTTCTGAATATCCAACGAGTGCCAATATCCTTCTTGCCCGGTGGCAATGACACTAACTCCCAGACTTTGAGCTTTGTAAACTGATTCTGCTCCTTATGCATGGCATCAACCCAGCTAGGCTCAAGGGGAGCCATCTTTATGTTCTTTGGTTCGATTTGAGAAATGAAACACAAATACAAACATCTGTTAATATCTTCGACAGTGCTTCTGGTCTTGACACCGTCAGTCAAAGACCCAATAATACTATCCACCGGATAATATTTGTTGATCCGAGGAGATGGAATTTCAGGAACTTGAATCGTCATAGGCAGATTTGTCACTGTATCTGGTGTTTCTTCATTGGATTCGTCATTGTTGTCGGAAATCGGCTTCTCGGCCATACTTTCATCAGGAATCGGCTCCTTGAATTGAGAGGCATCTGAAGTCTCAGGTGTAGACCTACCTTCATTGACTACACATGTATATTCCTCTGCAGTTATTGGTGAACCCTCAGAGACATTTGTTGTATCAGGAACCTGCCCCTGAGTATACATAGAGGCACCAGCACTAAAAGGTCTCATAACTTCTGGTGGATCAACAGTCAACATCGGTCCGGTGTAAGGATCGTCATCGTTTTCACTTAACTCAAATGATTCATCATATGACCCTGCAAATTTCATCAGTGCAAATATTAAATGATTTAAACAAGGAATGATAATCAAATAACCATGAAGGACCACATTCTACATCAGTAGGATTCTGCTCTTGCCAGTCAACATATGTTGACTCTCTGATCTCTTTGGTAACTTTGTTGAACACTCTATAGGCGGTGGTGGTAGAACCATAACCCATAAAGTAGCATTAATCATTATTCTCATTGAATTTTGAAGTGGATTATGTGTGTAAGACGGTACACGAACATCTAAAGGCTCTGAAATATCCAACCCTGGCCTTCTCTATGTGAGAAATCTCGTAAGGAGTCATCTGGAGAGGTTTGTTGAGAAGAACCCGATTCAGCACATAGCAGGCTGTTTTGACAGCCTCAGCCCGAAATAATAAGGGCAGCTTGCATTTAGAGAACTTGGTTCTAGCAGCTTCTATGAGAGTTCTATTCTTTCGCTTAGCTATACCGTTTTGTTCAGGTGTACGAGCGGCACTGTATTGTCTAGGTATACCCTTTGCAGTGTAGAATCGATTCAAGACTGCATTCTTGAATTCAGTTCCGTTGTCGCACCCGATAGCCTTCACTTTCACATCCCTTTGATTTTCCACCAAAATGATGAAATTCTTAATCAGCTCTGCTGTCTCACTTTTGTTAGCAAAAAAAACCCAAGAAAAACATGAGTAATCATCAGTTATAATCAAACAGTAAGACTTCTGCCCAATGCTCATCACATTCACAGGACCAAATAGATCTATATGAAGTAGATGGAGAATACGGTCAATTGAATTTATCATCTTTGAATTATGGGGCTTCTTGTGTTGTTTCCCTTTGGCACATGCAATACATTTTTCAATAGAAAAGAATTCTTTTATAGGTAAATCACGAGCATGATTACCTTTTGCAATACGATTTAGATTTTTCAAATTAACCTGGCCAAGATGACGATGCCACAATATAGCATCAGATTCAACTGACTTTGATAAAAGCATGTATTTTCATCAACAGGTTTGTTGTTCATGTCAGTAACATATGAATTTCCCATACTAGGTGTTCTTAACAAAATCCATTCCTCGGGCACCACGAAGCCTGGTTTTAGAATTAAGCATTCTTTGTTTGTGAAATGTGCTGAAAAGTCCTTATCACAAATTTTGGAAACACTTAGTAAGCTTTGATTTAGCTTAGAGACGTAGCTTACGTCATGAAAACTTAAAGAACCATTAACCACAGTACCTTTCATGCTAATTTTTCTACCTTTACCTCCCGCAAAAGAAACATAACCTCTGTTAAAGTTTTGCACGTCATGAAGAAGAGACATGTCTCCTATCATGTGCCTGGAACAACCACTATCAACGTACCAAAGGTTATTGACAGTCCTACTTGGCTGTTCCTACATGTAATGGAGATTAATTTGTAATTGGTACCCAGTCTATAGTAGATCTTGGTATTCCCTTAGCATCAATGTAAGACACCTCCTGCAGACACATATTGTCACACCCCAAAATATGCAGCGGAGATTAAGCGTGTGGTGATAACGGAAGTTGGTTATCATTAATGGGTTAAGCACACATACAAATCTTAAATTGGATACCATACAGTTAAACAAGTTAACAATATTACAAATGTCCTTTTGAAAATCACCGAGTCTTTACAGGAAAATAAATTATTCATTACTTAAAGACATTTTAAGCAACATAGTTTGGTCCCAACTGTAGCATCCAAGGTGTTATTCATGTTTGCCACAAACAGTTTCATTTCCGTGCATAACTAAGTACCTGAGAAACATGTCAAAAATTTATGTCAACATAAAGTTGGTGAGTTCACAGGTTTAACTGAAAAGCAAAAATTTAATTCAAAATTTTCTTGTAACTTAAAAGCGAATTCAAACCAGAATTCCAACATTTAACCTATATGAATTATTAAGACATAACATGTGGACGTCATAGAATAGCTAGTTCTAACCACATGATGCAACCAAGAGCCCGTAATCAAACCAAAACAGCAAATTCCCTCTATTCCTTTTAAAATATATTGTCCCCGTCCATGTAAACCAGAGTGACCGGTCACAGGGGTTGGTTGTTAAACCCGGTAGATCTACTAATATACTCTCTTGCCTAGTTCCTAGGTTAATGATTACAGTATGAGGGCCATCGTATGAAACTAAAAAACTCAAGGCCATCACAGTGTCATGATAAGTTATTATGTTTTTAGTCCAATTAAATGAAATTGTATGGCATGTTTCTTCCCAAATATAGAAATCAGTAAAAAACTCACCTTAGAGCGCGTCAAACACGCTAGCAAAGTAAATGCCCAAATGAACACCAACCTAACGGTTCCCAAAACATAAATGGACACTTTAGTGGTCGAACTTACAAGTTGTTCATCCAACCTACCAGACTTAAGGAAATATTTTATTAACTGAAATCGTTAATTTTGACGACCCGTTGGTGACTGTGACTTCGGTTAAATTTATATATTTATAAACATAAATCTTATTTTAAATATTTAATCCAACACGCATACATAATTATTATCAAAAATATATACATACACGTGTTAGAGCATGTTTTTGTAACTGTACCAAAAATTCTAAATGTATGTGTAGTGAACATGTTAAGTTCACCTAAGGGAATGTTTGGGTGAACTTAACTAGCGAACTTGCTAAGTTCGCCTATAGAGTTAAGGGTGAACTTGACAAGTTCGCCTGAGGACTCAGTTTGCCTATAAATTGGAACTTAAGTGTTCATTTGTAGGTAAGGATGCTAGAGTTAGCATCCACAGAGAGGGAGTGAGTCTCTATGAGAAGTGAGTCACCATCCCTAGGTAGAGCTCACCTAGGGTTTGGAAATGGAGCTTAAACGTAGAGATGTATACTCATTAGGTATTGTATTCGTATGACTCGTTCGTTTTTGAATAAAGTATCGTTTATGTGTTTCATATATCTTCTATGTTCGTGTGTTTGTGTGATTCAATTCGTGCTTCCGTCTCATACGAGGAATCATCGAGTAATTCGTTGTGATCATGGTCATCTTGCTCATTAGGGACTTCACAGGGACTTATATCAGAAATTTTGTATCAATCCTGCTATAACGATGATTCAATTATCGAGCCACGATCGGTTGTTCCAATTGTGGTTACTCCTCTCGTTTATCCGAATGTAGCTTCGACCTCGGGTACAACACATGATAGTGACAGTGATGATGATGAAACTACGTTTCAGGAGTCTTCTAATGATATCCAGAACACAGTTGATGATTCATCTACACCGGCACAGTCTGGGGGGAGATGCCTTCTAATCTTGATACTGTGATTCAAACTTTGGATATTCCTCAAACTCGAGTGCACAAACATCATCGGACTGATAACGTCATTGGTGATTTGAATGCAAGTGTTCAAACTAGACATCGTACACTTGCTGAAAATTCATGTTTATATGCACAGATCGTGGAAATAGGTATTATGGAGACATGTTTGCATGCTTTCTTTATTTCTTAAACAGAGCCAAAGAATGTGGCTGAAGCGTTTGATGATGATTGTTGGATCGAGGCTATGCAAGAGGAGCTAACTCAATTCAACAAACTACATGTTTTAGATTTAGTTGACTTACCCAAAGGTTCAAGATCAATTGGCACGAAATGGGTGTTTAAGTGCAAACGTGATGATCGAGGCGTGGTCGTACGCAATAAGGCGAGGCTTGTTGTTCAAGGATTTAACCAACAAGAAGGGGTTGACTACACGGAAGTTTATGTTCCGGTTGCAAGGATCTAGGCGATCCGTTTATTTCTTGCTTACGCATCTTTCAAGGGGTTCAAGGTATTCTAGCTAGATGTGAAAAGTGCTTTTCTGTATGGAAATGTGAAGGAAGAGGTATACGTGAAATAGCCGCCTGGTTTTGAAGAATCCAAGTTCCCAGACAAAGTGTTTAAACTTGATAAGGCGTTATATGGTCTTAATCAGGCTCCTCATGCCTGGTATGAAACTTTGTCCATGCACTTACTCGAGAATGTATTTGAGCATGGTCAGATCGATTCCACTCTTTTCATCAGAAAGGCAGGGGGAGATATCCTACTAGTTCAAGTTTATGTGGATGACATAATTTTTGGGTCGACGAATGTGGATATGTGTAAAGAGTTTGAGAGAGTGATGAAGCTGAAATTTGAGATGAGCAGCATGGGAGAGCAATCTTTCTTTTTAGGTCTTCAAGTTGATCATAAAGAAGATGGTTTCTATATTCATCAAATGAAGTATGAGTTGGATATTTTGAAGAAATGTGAGATGTCAGATACCTCAGCGTTCAGTACTACAATTCTTGTAAATCACAAGCTAGATTCTGACTCGAAAGGGAAGGAAGTGGATTGTAGGTTATACAGATGAATGATCAGATCTTTAATGTATTTGACTGCGTCCAGACCTGACATTATGTTTGAAATATGCTTGTGTTCGATGTTTCAGTCCAAGCCAAAGGAATCTCATCTGATTATTGTAAAGCGGATCTTTCGATACTTAAAGGGTAAAGCAAGGTTGGATTTGTGGTATCCTAATAATTCTAAATTTGATTTCAAAGCTTTTACATATTCAGATTATGGTGGTTATGGTTTAGATAGAAAGTCGACGTTCGGTGGTTGTCAATTCTTGGGAAACAGACTCGTGTCCTGGCAATGCAAAAAGCAAGCATCGGTTGCAATTTCAACGTGCGAGGCCGAATATATTGCAACAGCTAGTTGTTGTTCCCAAATCCTGTGGATTCATCAACAATTAAGGGATTATGGTCTGAACTTCACAGAGACACCAATGTTCATTGACAACACTAACACGATGTCCATCACAAAAAATCCAGTGAAGCACTCGAAAACAAAGCATATTTAGATTCGTCATAATTTCATTCGAGATTGTGCAGAGAAAATATTGATTTACTTGGTGAAAGTCCATACCGATGACAACTTTGCTGACCTATTTACCAAAGCGTTTGATCGCTTATGGTTTGAATTCCTTACTCAAATGATTGGAATGTTTAATCCAACTTGAAAATGGTTTTCAAAAGGGTTTTTCATGGAAGTTTTCCATTATTTTTTTAAGTAAATTATTTTCTTGCTTTAGTTTCTTTAGTTTAGTTGCTTTTTGAAAAACCAAACAAATTGAAAAAGATAAAAATCGACACTGCTTGAAGTTTTAGAGAAGAAATGATAGTACATCAGTAGGTGATCATACACACATGACCATAGAATGACTACCTGGTGTATGTATTTATGTTTGAAGTTTATGCTTATATGATTTGATCTAAACTTCTTAGCTTGCACAAACAGGAAATGATAGCTTCAAGACTGCTTGACATTGACTCTATAATGTATTAATTTGGATATCTGCATGTAATTTGAATTGTTAGTAGGCTAGAAGCGTTTTTAGACCATTAGTAGTGTGAAAACATAATTATCTATGTCACAACTGTGATTTGAACCCATGATATGTCGGGTGTGTGTGTTAAAAGATCATTATCAGATATAGAATATGAGACATTAAGAATTGCATGACACCAGTATCGGATTATGTCATTAGCATAATTTTTTAGTTCACATCACTGCCCCGAAAAATGTGTGTGTGTTTCATCATTGATACTGATATGATCTTCTTACTCTCAGTGTTCGACTAAAAACATGTGTTTTCAGTATGTACATATAAAAACAAAAAAAAATTTACATTTTCTTTACCGTTTTATTCCATATTGAAAAATCAAAAAGATTTTAATGTGTTTTAGCAAAAAGTTCAAAAAATCAAACATATGTTTGTTATTTGTTCTAGTTTGTTTCAATAGAAAATTCTAAAAAGATTTTATTTCTATCTTCCATGAAAAATTCTTACTTTATGGTATTAAATTGCATAACAGGTTGAATTTGGAAGATTGATTGGATCGAAAGGTAAGGTGAAACTTGAAAATAATCAAAATTTGTTCAAGTATTGGAATTGTCGAACTTGATTATGTTCTCCTAGGGTGGCGAACTTGTTATGTTCGCTTATTGTGGCGAACTTATCCTTCGGAGTATATGAGGATTGCTCTGGCGAACTTGTTCATTTACCACATTAGTTTATTGTGCGAACTTGTTATGTTCGCTTATTGTGGCGAACTTATCCTTCTGAGTATATGAGGATTGCTCTGGCGAACTTATCCTTAGGAGTACATTGCCATTGCGAACTTGTTGAGCGAATTTCTGCCTTGAGAGTGCGAACTTGTCTGAAACTGTTTGTGTGTTTGATCCACTGAGTTTATTATCTGGATTCTTTGGTCGTATCAGTTTGCGAGTTCTTTTAAGGTAGAATCATCGGCATTCATCCATTGATTCGATCACAGTTACCATATTTGACTTAGGGTTTCCTCCTTAGTTGTGTTGTGTGCATTTGATAGTGTTCAGAGGTTTATAATTGAAATTGATGGTATATTGATGCTAATCGAGTATTATCGAGTGGTTTTGTGATCCTGGTTCACTTGATTACCATCAAATTGATGAAGTTGATTTTCTGAAGTCGATCAAGTGTTTGAGCGAACTTGCTCACCTCTTTAACTCTAAGCGAACTTATTACGTTCGTCTCAGGGTCAGTACTACCAGGACTTAGCATTTTTCAAGTGTTGTGATTTTTTTTAAAAAAACAATTGTTTTTATTTCTGAGTTTATTTTTTATCTTTTGTTACGAAAATTGAAAATGTCTAATCATGAATTCTGAACAGGTGATGGATAGACGTGTTGAGTATAAACACAATTAGGAGGCTTTGCTGGATCCTGATATGGCTGAAACTGCAAACTATCAGGAGATAATCTTGAATCGGTCTCGAATCAGAATTGCTTTATCGGCCAATCCTATCATCAACTTTTTATACATTCAACAATTCTGGGGGACTGATGTTCATGACACAAATGCTTATCTAAGTGTGATTCGTGCTACTATTACTAATCAGGAGATTGCAATTTCAGTGGATACAATCACAGCTGCATTGAATTTGGGAGGAGTTAACACAGACCCTATTATGTTGCCAAATGTTCTTATTACTAGATGTTTTCGAAGAATGGGTTATCGTGGAAGACCAAATGATTCTCAAGCACGTGAGGCAGGTCTAGTGGGTCAATAGCGGTACTTTATGCATGTGATTATTCAATGCTTATCTCCAAGGAAAGGCGGTACTGATGGCTTCAAAGCATCTCTACAAGCAGCCATGGCGGATTTAACATTGAATAGGCCGTTTAACTTTGCTCTTTACATCTTTTGGGAGTTGGTTACTCAAATTACACCACCTGAGGGTCAGGGTTTATCAATGTACCCTAGATTCTTGCAGGTCATTGTTTACCATCTTATTTCCAACTTACCCCTGCTGAATCCAAGATTGACTCTTACTCCAATGACCAAGAGGATATTCTATGATTGTAACAATGTTAAACAACAAAATCCAGCATTGATTCCGGTTGTTACTCCAATGTTTGGGGACATTGTGTTGGTGCACTTTCCTATGACAACACTCTGGATAGAGTCTTAGTTTGTATTTCTAATGTCTATAATTTGTCTTTGTATGTAAGAGTCGTTATGTAATAGTTTATCGAGTTGTATTTACCTTTACATAGTGTATGTTGCATTTCTTCTAAGTGTTTTGCGCACTTACATGTGCGCAGGAGAAAGCTCCTGCGTACTTAGCAAGTACGCAGGAAGACCCATGCGTACTTGCTAAGTACGCAAGAGCATTTGGTCCTGCGCACTTGCTAAGTGCGCAGGCATCAGGTATGTATAAATAGGTTTGGTTCACAGAGGATAAGTACGCAGAACTCATATCTTAGACGAACTCAATTTGTTAAGTACGCAATTTGTATTCTCTCTGTAACCGTCGAGTGTTTATAATAGAAAGAGCTTTTATTGTGACTCTAGTGTTGTAAGTGACTTTGGAGACGTTTTTACTGAGTTTTACAAGCAAAAAGAGGTATTTTTGTTGATTTTTGTGATAAAAAAGGGGTAGCTCTTGAGCACTTTTTTAGAAGCAAAAATCTCTAAAAAAAAACCAATTTTTGTTGTGTATTTGAGTTATTTGAGCATCAAAGGTTGGTTAGAAACAAGTTTCTGACCCTTTGGCTTATTTGCATTAATCATCAGACCAATTTTTACCATCTCCGGCGATTTTCAGGTCACCGGAAAAGGTTGGTGAGAGTTGCTGAAAATGTATCCTGCGTACTTACCATTTTTGGCAAAAAGTACAGTCTACTGTGTACTTACTAAATACGCAAGAGTTATCTCCTGCGTACTTACAAGTGCGCAAGACTGAACTTGTGCGAACTTAAGTCATATCCTGCGTACTGAGTCATTTCCTCCCGCGTACTTACAAGTACGCGAGAGGAAATCTAAATACGCAAGACAATTTCTCAAGGGCGCAAGGCCAAAACCAAGTGCGCAACTGTGTCTGACTTTTCTGAAATTTGACTAAGTGTTCACTATGTCGAATCTTCAGAATCTTGGAAACCTGCTGAATTATGATAATGACATCGGTACACCACAGAAACCACCAAAGTTGCTGAACGTGAACGATTATTCTAATTGGAAAGCACGTTTTGAGCACTACATTTCATATACGGACTCATCATTATGGATATAAGCATCCCACACACATCTATCTTGATGATGAATTGCCCAAGCCTATCTCTAAGCTTTCTGACGAAGAAAAGAAAGCTTATGATCGAGAAATGAAGGCACTTGGTTCGATCACTATGGCATTAACTCGGGAATTGTTCCACAGTTTCCGAGGGTATGACAATTCTAAGGATATCTGGAAAGCCTTACAGAAGAGATTCGAAGGAAATAGTGACATCAAGAAGAGTAAGCGGGATCTTCTCAGGAAGCAGTATGAGTGCTTCAGATTCTTTGAGAATGAATCTTTAGATGACCTCATCTCTAGGTTCTATAATTTACAGACTGAGTTGAATGCTTTCGACCTCAAGTATCCAGATGAAGAGATGGTGGAAAAGTTTTTGGATGCCTTACCACCCAAATTTGAGATGTACACAACCCTGATGAAGGAAAATCCTAAATTCTATGAGTTGACAGTTGAGGAAGCAATAGGAAAGATTCAAGCTCATGAAATGAACTTGAAAAGAAAGGAGAGCTCTAGAAGACCCCAGATACAAGACCCTTCTATGTATCATGGGACGACTTCTACATCCAAGTCATCTGGCTCTGGAATTGCCCTCTTCACTGGAAATCCTACTGAAGAAGACCACTCAACTGGATGTGGTGGTCATGCTTGCTATTCTTCAGGATCAGGGTTGGGGTCTCATCATCAAAATACCTCAAGAAATCCTCCTGCTACGTCTTCAGCTAACAACTCAGCTATAGCTAGAATAGCTGAAGATCATGTAGCTTTATTCTCATCTTGTATGCTTGCATATGAAAATTTCATAGGTGGCAAGCTTACTGATCCAGAGACGATTGAAGAAGATTTTAATCAAGTGGATCCTGATGACAAGGAGGACATGGATATTCAATGGAATATGGCCATGCTTTTGAGGAGAGCCAAGCATTTCCTGAACAGAACAGGAAGAAAGTTTATTGGCGGGCATCCTAATTCCAAGGTCGGGTTCGACAAATCTAAGGCCAAATGCTACAAGTGTCTGAACAAGTTCATCTCATGAGGTAGACTCTAATCCCTTTTCTGTTGTTTCATGTTCTAAGTGTCTAGGGCTAAAACTTGAAAACTCTAAGCTCCAAGACAAAATCGAACCCCTAAGTATGGCAGCTCTAAACTATAAAGAAAACGAAAAACGTTTTAAAGAATCTATTGACACATTGACAAAGGAAAAAAGTGAGTATTCTTTAAAAATGAGCAATCAACAGCTTCACTTAGATATTGCTTATAAGGGGTTAGAAAAACGGAACAATGAAATCAACAAGCTGCAAAATGAGATCTTGCAGTTAAAATGCACTAATGAGAAGTTGAAGAACTCTCGCTTTGTGGTGGAACACTACGAAATCTGTAGTGAGGAAAATGAATGGTCTAGGTCTTGGTACCAATTCCATTCCTCCACCAGTGAGCGGGAAGTTTGTCAATAGCTTAATAGACATTGATCTCACTTGTCTAGATGAGTCCTTTGATAAGGATGATTCCCCTAAGAAGGATGAATCCTCAAGTAAGGCTAACTCCACATCTAGTGAGGAGTTTGTTACTACTTCTGAAGATGGGTTGGTTAACTCTTGCCCTGAAGGAGTAGTATCTGAGGAGTTGTTGACTGAACAGAAAGTCAAGAAAAACATTATCACTAATGGTTATAATTGCATTTTAACTGAACCTGATGTCATTGAATCAAATGATAAACTTAAGGTAATGCTTTATGGGGGGTATAAAAACCTTAACCAAGTAAAGAAAGAGGCTTTTTCAGCTCACTTTGGTCTTGGTTACAAAGAAAATTTGGAAAAATACTATACTCCCAAAAATCAAATTGCTAAGGTTCAGACTGCTGTTCAGAAACCAACTCCTCCTGCTCATAATGGAGAGTTTTCTAAGGCCAGATCCAATGAGCCTTACAAGAGAACTTATGTAGACAAGAGGAACTGTTTTCACTGTGGCTTGGTTGGTCACATTTTTGTGAACAGTCCTTCTAAGAACCAAGGGAAACGGCCTGTTGTTTCACAACCAGCTGTTATTCCCAGGTCGCCACCAGTGAAACCATCTCCCAAACATCCAAAGCAGAATGTGGTGAAACCACCAGTCCAACCAATGGCAAAGCCAAAGATCAAATTTGAGGCCAAACCATCTGTGGCAAGAAAGGTAAAGCAACCTGCTGTACCTCATGTATCTACATCTGGTAGTACACGTACTGGTGAGAAATCTATGGCTAGACTATCTAAGCCACAGAGAAGAAGAAGGAAAAAGAGGTTGAGAAAGCTGGAACAGCTGACTAAAGGTCAATCAGGTGAAGCTTCCACAAGTTCACTAGCTGTGGTTGAGCCAAAGTCTCCTGTTCTGGTTAAGAATCAAAAGAGATCCTGGAACAAGAAAGTAAAAGGTTCTCAATCTCCTGTTCCCAAATCCTCCAAAGATTCACCAATTTTGAATAGTCATCATGACTGTGAGTTGAAAGAAGTAGTTCATTTTGAGAAAGACGGACGACCCAAGACCACAATGGCTTGGGTCTCCATATCTAACTAATTCCTTTTTGTTACTCATGCAGGGACGTCCGAATGGTACTATCTCTAACCGCTTGTATGTAGATAGTGGATGTTCCAGGCACATGACAGGAAACATGGCCCTGCTTCAAGACGTTAAACCATTCTGAGGCGGCTATGTGGCCTTTGCCGGAGAAAAAGGCGGCAGCATCACGTGTCAAGGCGTGGTTTTAAACGGTTGTGTCAGCTTTGACAATGTCAACTTCTACGAGCAGCTGAAGCATAACCTGTTGAGTGTCTCCCAAATGTGTGATAAGGAGTACTCGGTGATGTTTGACAAGTCAGAATGCCTGATTCTCAAACCTGGTTTTGAGGTTCCCGAAGACTGGATTCTGATGAGAGCACCAAGAACGAATGACACATATCAGATCGATATGAGCATTGCAACAACCACCTCATCAGTTGCTACTTGTTTGCTTACAAAAGCGACAGAACTTGACTCTATCTTGTGGCATAGGAAACTCGTACATATTTCGTATCGTAAATTGAATCATCTTGTCCGAAACGGTTTGGTAACCGGGGTTCCTAAGCTGAGGTTTACCGTTGCAGATGACTGTATGCCTTGTAAAAAGGGCAAATATCAACGGAAGTCTCACAAGCCCAAGCTCCAAAACTCTATTGATACCCCTTTGGAGCTATTACACATGGATCTGTTTGGCCCCATAAGTATCAGGAGTATTGGAGGTAAGTCGTTCTGTCTGGTTGTAACTGATGATTTCTCACGTTTTTCTTGGGTGCATTTTTTAGGTACTAAAGACGAGACTGCTGATATCCTTCAATACTTGATCCTGAGCTTGGAATCTCTTTGCAAGCTGAAAGTTAGAAGGATAAGGAGCGACATTGGAACTGAGTTCAAGAATAATTTGATGGAACTTTTCTGTCTCAAGAAAGGGATCCGTCACGAATTCAGCACGCCGTACATGCCTCAGCAGAATGGAGTTGCTGAACGGAAGAACAGAACACTGATTGAGACTGCAAGGACTATGCTGTCGGATGCAAAGCTTCCTGTCACTTTCTGGGCAGAAGCAGTTAATACAGCGTGTCAAGTCTTAAACTGAGTTCTGGTAGTGAAGAGGCACAACAAGACTTGTTACGAGTTGATCAACAATCGACTTCCCAATCTTGATTACCTAGTTCCTTTCGGTAGTCCTTGCTCCTTGTTGCTACAATACAAAGACCGCCAGTCTAAGTTTCATGCAAAAGCGGTGGAAGGCATCTTCTTAGGATACGTTGCCAAATCTTCTTAGGATACGTTGCCAACTCGCCTTGCAAGAGAGTGTACAACATAGGAACTCGTACTGTCGAGGAATGGTTTGAAGTGGATTTTAGTAAACACACCATTCCACCCGAACCAACAGGTCCAGCTTGGGGTTTTGATTATGATGCGCTATTCAAGTCATTCAATCTTCCTGATATATCTGCAGATGACGCTGCAAATGTCTATGATTTTTTGGGTGGCATCAATGACTCTAGCTTCTCTAATCGTGCTACTGTACCGATTATAACTCCTGATTCCAATGCTGCATCTGCATCTGGAACTCATGACAGTGATAACAATGAAGATGTTCTTGTCGTTGGAGATGACGCTCCAGCTAATCCTAACACAACTGTAGGAAATGAAGCTCCAGCTGATCCAATTAACATTGAATCTTCTTCCTCTAGAACATAGGAAATGGGGGAGTTAAGCACGAATCTTGATCCAGAAATTCAGGAACCAATTGTACCGGAGACGAGAATGCATAGGAATCATCCAATTGACAATATTATTGGTGATCCTAATGCCGGCGTTCAGACTCGTCATCAAACCATCACTGATAACACCAGTCTTTACACAGAGATACTTGACACTGGTGTCATGGAAACATGTCTGCATGCTGCATTCGTGTCCCAGTTAGAGCCGAAGAATGTGAAGGAGGCTCTCACTGACAACTGCTGGATTGAGGCGATGCAAGATGAATTGTCTCAATTCCAAAAGTTGCACGTGTGGGATTTGGTTGACTTGCCAAAAGGCTTTCAGCCAATTGGAACCAGATGGGTGTTCAAATGCAAGACGGATGATCGTCATGTTGTTGTGAAGAACAAAGCAAGATTGGTTGTTCAGGGTTTTTATCAGCAAGAGGGCTTGGATTACACGAAAGTATATGTCCCAGTTGCTAGAATTGAAGCCATTCGACTGTTCTTAGCTTATGCCACATATGTCGACTTCAAGGTCTATCAACTTGATGTGAAGAGTGCTTTCCTTTATGGTAAAGTTCATGAATAAGTCTATGTCACTCAGCCTCCCGGTTTTGAAGATCCGCATAAGATCAATAAAGTGTATAAGCTCGACAAAGCACTTTATGGTCTTCATCAAGCACCGCGGGCATGGTATGAGACATTATCTAAGCATTTACTGTCTAATGGTTTTGACCGTGGACAGATTGACTCAACTCTCTTCATTAGGAAAGCAGGAGGTGACATTCTTCCTGTACAAGTATATGTCGACGACATCATTTTTGGGTCTACCAATGAAGGGATGTGTAGGGAATTCGAGCAGGTGATGAAGTCCAAATTTGAAATGAGTAATATGGGTGAATTGTCGTTCTTCCTGGGTCTGCAAGTCAGTCAAAGAGAGGATGGCATTTATCTACATCAAACTAAGTATGTGCAGGACATCTTATCAAAATACAAGATGAATGATAGCAGTACTTATGGAACACCTATCCCAGTCAATCATGGTTTGCATCCTGACAAAGATGGAAAGAATGTAGACAGCAGATTGTACCGTGGGATGATCGGATCACTTATGTATCTCACAGCTTCAAGACCAGATATAATTTTTGATGTATGTTTGTGCTCAAGGTTTCAGTCTCAACCAAAGGAGTCATATATGATAGCCGTAAAGAGAATTTTCAGATACCTGAAAGGGAAACCCCGATTAGGTCTTTGGTACTCTAAGCAGCAGTCATTCGACTTCCAAGCCTACACTGATTCAGATTATGGCGGTTGTAACCTTGACAGAAAGTCAACTTCTGGTGGATGTCAATTCTTAGGAGACAGACTGGTCTCCTGGCAGTGTAAGAAGCAGTCAACGGTTTCTGTCTCAACTTGTGAAGCAGAGTACATTGTTGCAGCGAGCAGTTGTTCTCAGATACTGTGGATTCAGCAACAGTTGAGAGACTACGGCTTAAACTTCACTGGAACTCCTCTATTCATTGACAACAATGCCACCATGTCCATCACAAATAACCCGGTGAAACATTCCAAAACTAAACATATAGAGATTCGCCATCATTTCATCCGTGACTGTGCTGAAAAGCATTTAATTGAACTTGTAAAAGTTCACACGGATGACAATCTTGCTGACCTTTTCACAAAGGCATTTGATCGATCCCGTTTTAACCATCTTGTCAACTTGATAGGAATGTTCAATCCTGAGTGAAAACTAAGTTTTCTTAACTCAATTCAATTCATGAAAGTTAAATTTTGAATTCTTTTAAATTTTCTGTATAGTTCTTTTAGTCTATAAATTATTTTACAAAAAACCAAAAACAAAATAGAAAATGGAGAAAATTTCAAAGTTAACTTGAGAAAAGAGGAAATGATAGTACATCAGAAATGATCTAAACACCATAAACTGCTCATATGAGAAATGATTGCGTCATGTTTACTTAATTTTTTAAATTATTATGTTTTTAATTTGTTTATTTACAAGTAATTTGAATTGTCACTAGGCTGTATGCGTCTTTGAATAAATTACAACCGTGATTTGAACCCATGTTTGCAAGCGTGTGTGCGTAAAAGAATAGAAAAGATCATTATCAGATAAAGGATGTTAGATTTTGGCAATAATTTTCTTTTGAGATCAGTTTTGGGTTATGTCGTTAGCACAATTAATGCGATTCATCTCACTGCCCATACTCACAAGTATGCAAGGAGAGATTGAATCAAGACATGTCTCTGCATTAACCGTTGAGCATGTATTCACCCTTGAATCACTCTTGATTCATTGAAATCAAATCCAGATAAAGTTGGATCCCCTTACCTGATAATCAAACACCATATCTATTATCCTGAATCATCATCCCGATATTCAAAGAAGAAAATCACATGAAACCAAGACAAATGAATCACTCGATTCTGAATCTTATGATTCCCGATAATCCTTATCGATTCTGCTTGATTTTTCCTGTGCTAATAGATGTAGCTTCATTCTGAAAATCTAGAAAATCATTGGGAAAATCTTAGATGCCTTGAGATAGTGCAAGTTAAAATAGCATTTCAGTGGGGTACACGTTGTATGTCTTATAATTAATACCTTAATACACAATAACATGATACAAAGATGCGTATAGTTTCAAATCCTATAATATTGTCAACTTGAATTACTTGTTTATGTGCTTATTACGTATGAATAAAGAGTAATCCATGACATGATCCCATATTCTTTGATGTTTATTTTGTATCGTTTTTGCTAAAAGATAGCCTGATATGATCCTCTGCTCGTGTCTTTGATCAAAAATAGTTGGTGTGAATACTTGTATATATATCTATCTAGAAAAGAACAAAAAAAAGGATTTTAAGTTTATGCATTGTTCAAGTTTAATCAGAAAAAGCCAAAAATATTTTATGTTTAACCTTCATGAATTGTATTTGAAACCTCGTGATTGAATACTTTTATCTTTTTCGTTATTTGATCTGAAAATCTTCATAAATCTGAGTTTCAAATTTGCGCACTTAAGGCTTGTGCGTACTTGTCAAGTTCGCACGAAGTAAACCTTGTGCACTTAGCAAGTACGCAAGAGTTAGTCTTGCGCACTTGTAAATGCACAAGAGTTAAGTCCTGCGTACTTGTAAGTACGCAAGAGTTAACTAGTGCGCACTTAACAAGTACGCACGACCGATAAGTGAGGGGTATAAAAGTGACACTTAGAAAATTCTTTCAGTTTCAAGCTTTCAAACCGATCACCTTCCCTCTGCAAATTTAACTCAAAATCAAGTGTGTCTAAACCATTTTTTTCGTCCAGACTGTAGTTTCATCATCTCGTTTCATCTCATTGGTGAGAATCTAGGCGATTTCCATCCATTAAATCGTGACATTGGACCGATTCTGACTTAGAAATTTTTAGCTTAAATCCGAAATATTTTGGGTAAAATTTGGGTTGTTTGGGTAACTTATTGACATTTCTATGCTAATAGGGTTCTTAATCGACTCCATATTCATCCATTTCGTCCTCGATTCTAGTCGTCGGTGGAATTTTAATCGACAGTGGGATTGGGCGACCTTTTTAAGTCGAAATTCATCTTGGTTTGGTAGTTACTGGTGTTAATAATGGTCCCATAAGTTCGAATCCTCGATTCCGACCTATTGGCGACCTACTTGACCCGGTCTTTGAGCAATCTGTGATTTTCTTAAAATTTCTGAAATTTTTTGCCAAGTGTTGTTCTTGCGCACTTAGCAAGTACGCAAGAAGCAATTCATGCGTACTTGTTAAGTACGCAAGAAGCAATTCCTGCGTACTTGTTAAGTACGCAAGAGGAAAAGCCTGCGCACTTGCTAAGTGCGCAGGACCAACACTTAGAAAAATTTTCAAGATTGAAATTTTTGTTCATAATGTAACTACTATACCGTGTCATGTTTGTTCATCTTCAATAATATACGTTGTTCTGATTATGTTTTCTGTGTGTTTCTACAGACTATGGATCGGGCATTCACTGATGAGTTCAACATGTTAGCAAACACTCAACCTGAGTGGAAAGGGGCAGCTTTGCAGTATCGGCAGATCATTGACTTTTTGAACCGATAAAAAATAAGTTATGCAATCTCAGCTGACCCAACCGTCTCAAGACCTTACTTGGAGCAATTCTGGGAGACGGCAGAGCACGACTGCACGGTATCCCCTAATGTCATAAGGGCTACCGTTGATGGTCGGGCTATTGCCTTCTCTGAGGATACAATAAGAAGGGTTCTGCAGTTCGGAGACCTCACTACCGACCCGACATCCTATCCAGATTACTATGTGGATGGATGTTGGAGGCATAGAATGGGATATGTCGGAGCGAGGGACTATGCCTCTTACAAGAAGATGTGGGTTTTGGATCAATGGCGGTATTTTGCCCACATCATGATCGTGTGCATCTCGTCCAGAAAAGCGGGGAAAGATGCCATGGGGCATGACCTTGCAGCAGCCATGGTGGGCTTGTCTCTTAATAGGGGCTACAACTTCTCTCGCTACATCTTCAAAGCAATCAATGATCAGATTAATACAGCAGAGAAGTTTAGGTTCCATTGTACCCGAGGTTTGTGCAACTTTTGATTGATGATGCATTGCTAAACCTACGTGCTATCGGGGAGAGACTGCAAGTAAAATGGGTGGACAAGAGAGTATTTGCTCAGTTTCTAAAGCCAGGCAGTGTAGATCCTACCCCTGTGCATACTGAACTCTTTGGCCACCTGCTTAATGAAGCATATGTCGCACCAGAAGATTGGAATTGGTATAGTCCCAATTCGGCACCAGAGATGAGTGATGATTCTGATGAACAACAAGAAGAAGAGAATAAAAGTGATGGAGGTGATGACGAAGGTGGTGATGGTGGTGCTGAGGAATCCGATTCAGAAGCAACAGAATCAGATTCTTCTGATTCCGATGACGCACCATCCCTGGCACACCCAAGGAGATTGGCACAGGTAACCCTGCCTGCGTCGTCTTCTAAAAGAAAGCGACAAAGCTCGAGGAGCGAATATGAGCCGACTTCTGACTCTAACGCTGCTCTACAAAGACAAAGGCAAGAGAGTGCCAACAAGAAAAGGGGCGATAGGCAAGAGGTTGCTATCCCCAGGGTTGTAGAGATCGCGACTGTGCAGCAAGTACAACCTGCAGCTGACAGTCCAGTGTCAGAATCTACCCCACCAGCACAGCAACTGTACAGAAGGAGGAGAAGGCCACTAGTACAAGATAATGTGGCAGTCATAGCGGTCACAGAGGAGATTCCTGTGACGGTGACCCTCCCTACTCCAACCGTCCAGGTGACGGTGACTACTCCACTTCTCACGGAGTCAGTCACCATCACCCCAACCATAACACCCACTCCCATCATTACATCCCCACACCCACCTCACACCACTGAGCCGTCAGGTCAACCCTTCAACTATGGTGATTTCTCACAAGGGTTTGACTTTGACACAATCTTCTCCTCCCCCATCCATAATGCTGAAGCCTCATCATCTAGGCATTCTGATCCGTATGATGCAAGGATCAATGTCTTAGAGACCTAAGTTGCTGAACTGTTGAAGACCATTCAAAAGTCAAAGGAGGAGTCTGATGCTCAACAAGCACAGATTAATTCCCTGGCCGATGAAGTTAGGATTCTCCACAGCCAGAGAACAGGGACAAAATGAGGAACTGAAGAATGTTATGGCACAGAACGAGCTGCTGGTGAAAACCAATGAAATGATTCTAGGCCACATAACTTCACTTGTGCTAAGGATGGATTTGCAGAGAAAAGAGCATGAGGCCATGGTCAAATTAGTTGAAGAACTGACCAAGAAGCTTAGTGCTCAGCGGGAGAAAGAAAAAGAAAAAGAGAAAGAAAAAGAAAAAGAGAAAGAGAAGGAGAAAGAGAAAGAAAATAAATCCACTGGTGCTGAGCCTTGTCATCCAGTCGACTTAACTAAGGATGATGATAAAGACAAGGATCCTGAAGCCGGTCTTATTGGAGGTGAGCACCAAGCTTTGGCGATTGTTCCAATGGCTGAGGGGGAGTCTACTCAGCAAGAGGGTGGTGATACATCTGGTGGTGGTGGTGAGAAAGGGAAGTCAGTGGCTGAAGTACTTAAGGACTTATCTGATGATGAGATCCTATATCTAGAGCCTGACTACTCTAAAGAAGCACAGATCGATGCTCTCTTCAATCTAGAAGAAGGAGAGATCGACTCTGGTGATGACTGGAATGATGAAGATGAGGATGTGGTGATAGAGATTCCCAAGGGCGACGGGGAAGGAGAGTACGAGTTAGAGGATGGTGAGATCTTTGAAGTACCATCGCTCGAATCTCTGCTCGACACAGGCTCAGTTGACATGGCAAGTAATGTTGAAGTTACAACTGAAGCCTCCCCAGTCAACCCTACACCTGTGGACCCCGAGGCACCAAAAGATAAAGACATGCCTTCTGCATAATCTAAGGGTCCAGCTGCCGTGTGTCAAAAGACGTCCATCACAGACAAGCACGGAGCTACAGGTATGATCTTGGCTGTTAGGTTCGAGGAGGACAAGCAGTTGTTTTTGCCATCAAAAGATCTGGGGGGGTTCAATACTTGAAACCAACCAGTGAGGCGTTCAACTCTTTGCCCAAGTACGACCTTGTGAACCTCGCAAACCGTGACCTGCTGAGTCACTCGAGTCATACAGTAGCAATGGGTTTGTGGGTAACACTACAGCGAGAAGCAAGATCAGGGAAATTTGAATACTTCAAGCCTCAAGTGCCCAGAAGAGTCAAGGATAAGCACGCTGTACATCCTGTGACTAATAAGCATATAAAGAGATTGGTATACCAGCCAGTGCAATGTGAAACTAAGATTCCCTTGAGCAAGTTATCTCAGGATATTCTTGGTGACATGTGGTACTGGTACGTAGATCCAAAAACGGGCGAGGCTGTGATCATGGGAAAAGTTCGTTCCGAGAGTGGGAACACAGTACCAAAAGAACTGATCAGAATCTTTGATGAAGTCTGCTTCATCAACTTTTCTGTGAAAGATCTGGAGGTACTAGCGGAACGCTACTGCGTCCACATGGACGAATGGACAAAGCTCCTTGCTTCTAAATATGAAAAGGTGATTAAGTTCTGCCTTGATTACAAGAAGAAGATGGAAGCTAAGGGACCAGTGCTGTGAAGACTGAAGATTGAAGACTGAAGACGATGAAGATCCCAAGTTGTTGTCAAGAGGGAGTTTGTTGATGCACTTTCCTATGAAAACACTCTAGATAGAGTCTTAGTTTGTATTTCTAATGTCTGTAATTTGTCTTTGTATGTAAGAGTCGTTATGTAATAGTTTATCGAGTTGTATTTACTTTTACGTAGTGTATGTTGCATTTCTTCTAAGTGTTTTGCGCACTTACATGTGCGCAGGAGAAAACTCATGCGTACTTAGCAAGTACGCAGGAAGACCCATGCGTACTTGCTAAGTACGCAAGAGCATTTGGTCCTGCGCACTTGCTAAGTGCGCAGGCATCAGGTCTGTATAAATAGGTTTGGTTCACAGAGGATAAATACGCAGAACTCATATCTTAGACGAACTATGTTTGTTAAGTACGCAATTTGTATTCTCTCTATAACCGTCGAGTGTTTATAATAGAAAGAGCTTTTATTGTGACTCTCGTGTTGGTTTACTTTGTTTTAGTTAGACTCTCCGGCTAGTCACGGGTATTCCGCACCCGGTCCGACTAGTAGACCACTTGCATGCAACGATCCAACACACATGAAGGGACCTACACATTGTTAACCCGAATTATGTTGCACAATCAAATGATAATTGGATTCATGCTGATCCTGCCATGGAGTTACGTCTCGCACAAAAACAAGATGAACCTGAAGATGAAGGGAATGATAATGATGATGGTGATGATGATGATAATGATGAAGGGAATCATAATGATAATGGTGATGATGACGATGCTAATGATGATGATAATGATGCTGGTAATGGTGAGAATGTTATGAATGAAAATGTTGATCAGACAGTTAATGAGAATGAACATGTTGATTAGCCAGTTAATGAAAATGAAGAAGTATTGATTGAGGAGAATGTTGAAGTTAATGTTCCATCTCCACCTCAGGTTGAACATGTACAAGCTGAGGATACAAGCATTAGTTCCAGTTCTAGTACAGACTCGAGTCCTACTGAGAGTGATGGGAAAGAGGCTACTGGTTATAGAACACAAGACTTTAGTCCTGAGCATTACGCTCAGTTGGCAAATGCTCCTTGTAGTAACATTTTGCCCACTACTTGTTTTCCCAAAAGAAAGAAGTCACTAGGTATGAAGAAGGTGAAATTACCAAGACGCAAGACTGCCAGTGGTCCTCCTCCCAGTGCAGTTCTTGGCAAGAGAACATTACAAGATGAATCATCAGATTCTGATTATGCTCCTACTCCAAAATCATAAAAACTGATGGCTTTGGCTATCCAAGCTGCACAAACTGATGTGGACTTTGTGGACTCGTTGATTATTAGTCTAGTTCCATCAAAATCTCCTACTCCACAATGAACTCCTACTGTATCCCATACTCAAGATGAAGCAGGTACTTCTACCACTTCGGATCCTAGAGATGCCAAGATTAATGCTTTAGAATCTCAGGTGCATAGCTTACAAAATCAAGTAGCAAGTTTGCAGACTCAAGTTGAAGTGCTTCAAGCAACTGATTCCCAGCATCAACAAGAGATTAATGCTCAGAATAGACAGAATGCTGAAATGCAAATCTTGTTATCACAACTTTTAGAGCATGTTGATGCTAAGGGGAGAAAGTTGTTGGTGCTGTGAATGATGCTTGTCACACAACTGACGTAAATAAACATAATGACGATGACGAAACCAGATGTTGGTGGTGGTTCAAGTGAGCATCAAAAATGCTGATGCCACTATAACATCATTAACTCAAGGGGAGTCGGATAAGGTTATTGAAGCTGAGACTATAATTGAGAAAGAAACTTCTGGAGTTGATGCTGATATGTTAGATTGTAGGTCCACATGACTCATCTTAGATCGATCTCGTGACAGGACGTATTGACAACACGGAGTTCGGAATCCTTCGTGTTAACGTATGCATACGAATTGACAATAGAAACAACAGGTAAATAAACTTCTCTTTGTATATCACCAAAACATAGAGTTTACAGAACATGATCAATCAAGTCTTTCTACTTCGCTGCTCTGTTGCAGAACAGATTCTATAAACTCCTATTTATAGACACAAACTCTGCAATATGCGAACTTAACAAGTTCGCCACAAAGATGCAGTTCGCCTCTAATAGGCTAGGCGAACACAACAAGTTCGCCTCTAGCAGAACTTGTTCTATCACTTAGACAAAATCTATACAATTACATAAAAAACATAAATACAATAAGACCTAAACTATTACAAAGCTTTTTTCATGCATTCTATGTCCTAACAGACTCCCCCTTAACAATATCTTGATCTTCTGTCTTCAGTCTTTATGACGAGGTCTTCCAGTTATCTGGTAATCTGCTTCCTGCGTGCACTTCATATCTCTGACAAATCTCTAACACTCTTTCATCAGTAAACATAATCTCATTATTCCTTAACGTCCTCTGATCTTTCTTTGAGAAGTTAATAAGATTCATTGCATCATAGAAACTAACAATGACCATATTATCTTTATCATCAATCCTAGCTTCACAAGTATTCACATCTACGTACCACCATTTCATATTCCCCAGAAAATCTTATGGTATTTTCTTCAATGGTATCTTCTGTACAGCACGTACTGGCTTGAACATATACTTCAAGTCACAATCTCAGTCTTTTAATCTACAATCTTCACTCTTTTTCCATTCTGTGGCTTTAGTCTTTCATACTTCCCTAGTCCACCTTCTCTTTTAATCAAGTTAGCAATCACATCAGCTAATCCACACTTTGATATATTAATCAGTGGTTTCGTAGCTAGACCATTCATTTCACACCTTGGCAAGGTATTAAAATACTTGATCCTTGGCTTTAAGTATTGAACACCATCAGATCTTTTAAGAGTAAACAACTTCGTGTCATCATCATAAAACCAACTGATGATTCTTCCAATACACCTCTCTTTATTCACATAACTTTCTTTCTGAGCAGGTTGTATAGGTGACTTTGGTAGTACTTTCATCCAACTGTTAACTACTTCTCTCCACTGTTCTCTAGTCATTCCTGTATTTCTATACATCACAAGTTCTTCATTCAGCTTAGGAGACACAGGATGAGTAGTATCAACATCAGAATCTATCTTGGATTGAGCAGTATCATCAAGTGTAGTGATATCTTCAACAGAGTCCATAGAATCCGTTACTCCATCATAAGAAAACCCAGGAATAACATCATCTTGGATGAAGTTATATGGTATATTCAGACAATCACTTCCTTCATATGTAACTTTATCTTTACTCTTTTCTATCTCAATTTCTACAATCTCTCCTTCTTCAACTTTATTATCCATCACATCCTCTTCAACATCATCAAATAATTCATCAATATCATCCAGACATTCTAACTTCTCAGCTTCTTCTTCTTCAGAATCAGCAAAGAATTCCAATAGTAAAATATCTTCATTCACTTCAGAATCATTGTTGGTTCCTTCAATATTACCTGATGTAGACTCCCCCTGAACTCTTGATATTGGATTCACGTCAGTGTATTGACGATCACCCTCAATATTACCACTAGGATCATTGTCATCATCATTCTTTTTTTTTAACAGAATCAACATGACAAGTATCATGTATCCTTAACTCTCCCTGAGCATCAAGACGCTCAACAAGTTTGGACACCAATAACTGCATGTCAGCAATTTGTGTAGCTTGTGTCTCTGAGTATCAGTAGACACAAGAGTATCTACCTGAGTCTGCAAAGCAACCACCTATGATTCAAGGAAGGTAATCCTTTCAGAATCATAAGGCTTTGAAGGACCAGCGTCAGATGAATGTGGAACATGTGGAGAAATCACCGGAGATGGATGTTTAGATGTAGGAGGTGTAACCAGTAAGGATGCAACAAAAGTAGCGTCCTCAACACCTTGAGATAAATGAGCAGCAGCAATAGAAGCAGACATAAGCTTCTGAGCTTTTGGAACTGGAATAACATCACTATCCGAGTCAGAACTCTCATCAATTAAAGTTCTCTTGCCAAGTAATGATCCAGAAGGAGGATTCCGAATAGACTTACGCCTCGGTTTTCTTGATTTAGATTTAATACGTTTCCCCGCATTTGCCAATGGTAACGTAGCCAATCTCTCATAATGATCTGAGCTAAAATCTCTAGACAAATCAGAGTCAGTAGCTTCAGAATCAGGTAAAATAGTATCATCGGAACTCGTATCTACCACATTCCCTTCAGCTTCATGAATGGGTGAGTTCACAGCTTCATTATCAAAATCTTCCATATTCATACCCAAATCTTGTTCATTATCTTGAGCAATATCTTCTTGAACTGGTTCATTAACAGGAATGTGAACCTGTTCATATGGAATAGGAACTTGTGGTTGTGGAATAGGAACCTATACTTGAGGAATAGGAACTTGTTGTTGTTGAATAGGAACTTGGTTTGGTGCAGAAACTAGTATTTTGTCTCAACGAAGGAATGCATAAACTAGTGTTGAATAGGAACTTGGTTTGAATAGGAACTTGATCGGACAATAAACATTAATTATATAAGCAACACCGAAACCAAATCTTAACGACGGAATGCAGAAACTAGTATTTTACCTCTTACGTGCCCAGCACGCAATAGATTAGGTCAATTATGCACCCGTTTGAATGCCAGTAAGAGTTAGCGCGACTAACCAGGGTGGGGGTTGTTAAACCCAATAGTACTATTCATGAATCACCTCGTTTGTGAAATAATTAACGGTTCGACTATGAGAGGACTTTATGTGCGGGAAATGCACCCACTTATATATATTAAAGCGAAATCAAAGAAACGTCACACGACTATGAAAGGAAATGGTTTAGCATGTATCTCCCCCAAATGGAAAAGTAAGTAAAAAGGGGTTGTCAAAACACACCTGGGAATGAGGTGAATGAAGTATGAAAGCAACAGGAGAAAGTAAACATGGTTTATGTAACCACATTCATCCAAAGCAACGTCTGGACAACCGACCTAACCGAGCCCTACGAATAGTAAGGATATAAGGTCTATGAAAGTAATCATGGTTTATGTAACCACATTCATCCAAACGACTCAACGTTGAAAGGTTACATTGATGTTTTGAAAAGGTTTGACCAAAGTTGACCGAGATTTAACCGAAGTTTGACCAACTTTGACCAAGTGTGACTAAAGTTGACCAATTTTGACTAAAGTTGACCAATGTTGACCAAGTTTGACTAATGTTGACCAATGTTGACTAATGTTGACTAATGTTGACCAATGTTGACTAACTTGACTAATGTGACATGACGACCCGTTGGTGACACATGGTGAAAACATGTACAAGTAGCACATAGGTAACTTATGAGTAACACATAAGTAACATAATAGTAATACCTAAGTAACACACAAGTAATACCTAGATATCATATAAGTAACACCATATGACATAACATACATGCTTCAAGTAATTGCATAGTAAGTAACACGTGACAAGTAACATGGCATTTGTACATCCTCATGGTATATTTCGTACATGTTGACCAATCATCCACATAAGTTATGTCATTACACTAATAACCTATTAACATTATTTCAACCCATTTGAACAAGTAACATAACATGTCATTTCTATACCATAGTTCTTAACATAGAAAAGTTTCCCTTTTTAAGCAATTAGGGTTTTAGTGTACTTTAGGTGTCATAGGTAAACTAAACAAATTACACATGAAATTATACTAGTAACATACTATAAACATGATTCTATACATACACTTTCTATTTCAAGCAAAGGTGAAGTTCCCAAACTAATAAAGTTTCCTTATTTATCAAGGTCCTCCAAAACATGTCATAATACAACTCCAAATCACATATTCTTGCATAAGTCATCAATTCATATAGTAATAAATCCATTTAACCTATTTTTGACCTTTATAACATACACATACAAAATATGTTCAATTAAAGTTTCCTTTTTAGGAAAGTGGTCCAAACGACCTTTTACACATGTGTAACTTCAAATAACTCTTTCTAACACTTTAATAGATGTCATAGAGCCATATTAGCATGTATTTATCCATTAGAACATCATAACCCAAAATATGACAAATTAAAGTTTCCTTATATAGTAAGTCGACCCTAACATAGTGTAACATAACATTTCAACCAAAAATTTCACATTTCCTACTTATTCTACTAACATAAGCATCATTTAAACTTTCACACATATCATATACCCATTTATGCAAAATCTCAACCAATAAAGTTTCTATAAATAGCAACGAGCAAATAACAACATAAACAAACATTTCAAACCATAAAAAGTGCAAATATGTGTCAACAACTTCTTATTATGAAAACTCTTTGATTAAAACATGGATTTAGACCCTTATAACATAGAAATTCGTTTGGATAGATGGTGCACTACACTTGGCCAAAAATAACATGAATAGGTGAAGAACAATGCTTACAAAACCGAGATATGGTGTGGGTATGACCTTGTACTAGCTTGAATCACCTCCAATCCACTTGAAAGCACCTTGGAACACCTTGAAAGAGGCTTGAATTGCTTGAACAAAGTTTGAAAGTGGAGAGAGGCTAGAGGGGGGTGGCGACCGAATATTAGAGAAGAGGGAGGCTAGGGTTTGCAATTTAGTTTAGGGTAAAATGAGTTAGGGGGGGTGTAAGGGAGTTTTAATGAAATGTAGTTAGGCTTATGTATTATTTTAAGGCTTTTTCGTAGCAATTGGGCTCATAACATGGACTAATTAATTAAATAGCTGAATTTTTAATAGCCCATGTGTAAGACCATAATTTTTATAAAATCTAATTTAGTGTTCTTGGCACATATCGCGTATTTGCTTAAAAAGCGTTAAAATAAAAGTTGCACTAAAAATTCCGGAAAAATTCATATAAGCATGAAATATTAAATCACAGTATTACATATAATTTTTGCACACCAATTATATGTCTAAATGTTATTTCTAAAATTCACCAACGTTCGTATGATAGGATGCGTGTGTGACCCAGTAATCCTCCCGATTACCGATACATGTATTGAAATGAAACGAATGGACTTGCTATATGAAACATGTAATTAATTACTCTATAATTAAGTATGATGCAAGTGTAATCATGTGAATTCAAGTAATAGTCGGGTATGAATATTAACCTGAATTTGCAGGGTATCACAGCAATTATGCAAAGTTAATGTTCTTACATGAAATTAGGCATGTTATAACACATATAGAACATCCCAAGGTTTACTTGCTTAAAATAGACAAACATGCGAGTTTCGGATAAGTAAGGTTTCCTATTATAGCAAGATCATGTCAAATTGTCAAGTTCATGGATAAACATCACATACTATCATACAATGCACTTAGTTAAGTGTTAATAAGTCATTTAAACCTTCTAATCATATTAACAAATCGCAACACACCTTTTGGAAAGATAAAGTTTCCTTATTTAGAAACCGGGCTCTAAAACTCAAACACAAGCATTTTAATCCATCATTTTGGTCAATCATACTTCCATAATGTTCACTACACTAGTTTCATGCTTTGAATACACCCAACATCAAGTTTTCATACATGTCAAGAAATAAAGTTTCTAAAAATAGAAAACGAGCTTAAAAGCATCATGGACATGTGATTTTACCCAAAAAAAATCATACAATCTCTATATCTAGTGTTTATGTATCATTTCCCCCAAACAAATTTCATTATAACTTCTTTTCACAAAAACCCAAAAATTAAAGTTACTATAAATAGAACCGAGCAAGAAATCTCAGAGTCAGGCAACCAGACTCGGGATCGTAAGCTCGATCGGCTCCCCGATAATCGGTAAGATGCGTGGTACATGTGAAGACTCTCCGATCTCGGTAATCGGAGGTACTCCTTCCTGCTTAGCCCAATCCCTCAAGGTATCAGAAACGAACGTACACTTTCTCGTGTCAAGCCTAGATTTCTTACGCTTGGGCTCAAGGACAGGCGTGCTCATAGGAGAGGGTGGTGACCGGTTCATCGGGGTATGCTGAACTAGTGGCCCGTAGGGGCGATGTCGGTGCGGGTAAGCGATGTCACAGATACCCCACTCGCGGGTCTCTTCAGTTACCGGAGTCTCAGACTCCATCTTTGACTCAACTTCATCATCCTCTATCGGTTCTTCTCCCGACTTCTCAACGGTGGTGTCGTCGGAGACAAGGTACTCCGGTAGTGTCTCATTGGATGAAGTGTCCACTTGTGTCAATGGCGTGTACACGTACTCGTCCTCAGAGTCCGTAATCTCGATTGGCTGGTTTGCAGCTGGCATGTTCCTCTAACAGGTCAACAACAATTTATATCTTACGTGAGTATTCTAAGTGTATGTGAGAATACTAAGTGTACATGCGGAAGTGAAATGCAAATGAGACATCGGTTATAGTCTAAGTCCACTATATGCAACCTAGTTCGCTGCAACCAATGGCTCTGATACCGGTCTGTCACACCCCCAAATTCCACTTCCGGGCTATACCCGAGGGGTGTGACTCGAGAGGATCTTTACCATTGAATTACTTTGAACGACCACTAAATGGTTTTCAAAATACCCGTTTTAATGCATAGCTCGAACGAGCCCAAAATAAGTTTGACAAAGTTCAAAGTAGGAAGCAATGTTTAAAAGTTTACAACGTTTGACAAATGATTTAAAAGCGTTTGCCAAAATAGGATGCCATGCATGAATAGTGTGTGACTCCTGTGGGAGCATCCTAGCCACATATCCTATGCATTCAACGACCTAAGATAAACATGCTAAAATGGGTCAACATAATGTTGGTGAGTTCACATGTTAAATGTAATGGAAATCATATCATGAAATGTATTGTAAAATCATATATTGACAATGCATGGAAAAGCATATGTTGAAAATGAATGGAAAAGCATATGTGCTCTACACAATCATTGTTGATCAGACAAAACCAAAAATTATCATAAGTCCGTCAACCGAAGCTCAACTTTAGCCACTGAAAAATGAAAAGGATATGGTTCGCCTCTTTGTGCCATGCACATGGATGGATTAGGTCAATTATGTGCCTGTTCGACCTCCGGTCGAAGTTAGCGCTACTAACCCGGGCAGGGGTTGTTAAACCCAACAGTATTGTTCATGATCACCTCGCTAGGAAAAAATTAACGGTTGACTCTGAGAGGGCTTTGTACACACCAGTACAACTTATATAATTAATGTAACTGGGTAAGCATGGAAATATGATTTTTGAAAAATGTACTCGAGCATGTATCTCACCCCAAAATGGAAAATGAGTAAAACGGGGTTGTGAGAACTCACTTGATAATGCGGTATTGATATGCAAGTCTTAGCAAAATCCGGCTAAATGGGACGACCTACTCGTGCCCTAGGAAACATTTAGGACTTTAAGGTCTAAGTATTGTAAATGCTTGACTATGAACTCTATGCATCCAAAGAGTTGTTTGAAAAGTGACTTTGATGTTTCAAAGATGTTTTGACTTGACGACCCGTTGGTGACACGTTGGACTTAAACATTCAAATCCTAATATGAAATTCAAACCTTCTTTGAAATAGTCTATTATCGTCTAATAAACACATTAGCACATTCGAATGAAATTTAGAACTCGAAACACAACTTTTGATACATTAAAGTTTCCTTAATTGGAAAGTCAAGTTTTGAGTCCTAAACATGGCAACTATGCAAAGTTAATGTTCACACATGAAATTAGGCATGTTATAACACATATAGAACATCCCAATGTTTACTTGCTATAAATAGACAAACATGCGAGTTTCGGATAAGTAAGGTTTCCTATTATAGCAAGATTATGTCAAATTGTCAAGTTCATGGATAAACATCACATACTATCATACAATGCACTTAGTTAAGTGTTACTAGGTCATTTAAACCTTCTAATCATGTTAACAACTTGCAACAAACATTTTGGAAAGATAAAGTTTCCTTATTTAGAAACCGGGCTCTAAAACTCATACACATGAATTTTAATCCATCATTTTGGTCAATCATACTTCCATAATGTTCACTACACTAGTTTCATGCTTTTAATACACCCAAACATCAAGTTTTCATACATGTCAAGAAATAAAGTTTCTGAAAATAGAAAGCGCGCTTAAAAATATCATGGACATGTGATTTTACCCAAAAAATATCATACAATCTCTATATCTAGTGTTTATGCATCATTTCCACCAAACAAAAATTATCATAACTTCTTTTAATAAAAACCCAAAATTAAAGTTACTATAAATAGATCCGAGCATGAAATCTTATATGAGCAAAAGGTTTAGATAGAAAATATACACATATTATCCATTTTTTATGCATATCTAACCATTTTCCATCATCAAATCACCCTAAACATGACATCTATCATGAAACCCAAAATTAAAGTTTCCTAAAATAGCAAAGTCGAGCATGCATGTATCATCCAACATTTTTGACAGCAAAGTTTGCACATATTATCCATCTATAACTATTATTACAACATAATCCATCATCAAATCAACAAAATCTCATCATCTAGCACATGCTCATATAATAAAGTTTCCTTATATGAAACCGAGCCTATGAACAAAATCCGGGTTCAAAATCACCAACAATATGTAGCATTTGAGTTATAAAACACATTTCCTTTAAGAAACCATGGCTAATCTTTCATAAATATGGGTTTTCTTTGGATGCATGTTCATACAAACATGAAGATGAAATACAGAAAAAGATGGGTTTTGATGCTTACCAAACTCGAAAATGGATGAAATGGTGGATGATTTCTCTTGCAAACTTGATAATCTGCACGTGGATGCTTGATCTTGGATGAAAGAATGGATCAAAGATCAAAAAGCGATGAAGAGGGTGGTGTAGGTGGTTTCGGCCAAGAGAGGGGAAGAGGGACGAGAGAGATTGAAAGAGTGGAGGAGAAGAAATGAGTGGAGGTGGGGGTATTTATAGGGTCATTTAACTCCGAGTGGTGAAAAATGAATAGTGACCGATTTATTGACGGAAATCCCAAATAGGTATGAATGAAATTATTTAAAAATAATTTGACTCATATTGGTATGTTTAACATATAAAATTTTCATATTTTTATTTGGAAATGTTGGTACATACTTTAGACTGGCCGGACAGCGTTGAAACAGAATGTTTCTTAGAAAATTCCTGAAAAATTCACAGAGTCTTAAAATAACATATCACAGTACCACATGTAATTTGTGCACACCAAATATATGTCTAAGTGTCTGATTAGAATTATGGACCTAGCTAGTGCACATTGCGTGTCTACCGGACTGTGCTGGAAATAAAAGTATTTCTATAAATCACCGAAAAATTCATATAGGCATGATTAATTAAATCACAGTGTTACATATAATTTTCACACACAAATTATATGTCTAGGTATTTGTTTTAAATTATCACCAACGGTTGTGCGAAGGACGCGTGTATTACCGACACGTGTAATCGGATTGACTTGCTAAGTGTGAAATGGACTTAATTACTCTAAAATTAAGTGTGATACATGTCCAATAAGGTAATATATATCTCAGTCGGGGTATGGACATCAACCTGAAATTTGCCGGGAGTCACAAGTCAACTGCTTTTTCACCATTTTCCGCCCAACAAAGTTGTGAGCGACATTTCCTTCCATACAAAGCCTCAAACGGAGCCGCTTTAATGCTAGTATGGTAAATGTTATGATAGGAAAACTAGGCTAGCGGTAGATGAGTATCCCAATTTGTGCCAAAGTCGATCACACAAACACGTAGCATGTCTTCCAAATTTTGAATGGTCCTTTCACTTTGACCATCAGTTTGCGGATGATAAGCAGTACTCATGTCTAAACGAGTACCCAAGGTTTGTGTAGGGACTGCCAAAATCTTGAAGTAAAATGGCTATCTCTATCGAAGATAATTGATATTGGCAATCCATGGCGGGATACCACCTCCTTAAGATAAATCTTGGTTAACTTTTCCATTTTATTAATTTCTTTTATAGGTAAGAAGTGAGTGGACTTAGTCAGAGGATCAACGATTTCTCAAATAGTGTCGTAACCACTAGTTTTTCGAGGCAATTTCGTTATAAAGTCCATTGCTATACACTCCCATTTCCACTGTGGGATCTCGGGTTGCTTCAAAAGTCCATTCTCTTCCTTCAGAGCGTCACGAATTTGTGTAGTGAGGTATGTATGAATAGTCAGTCCTAACGCGGACACGCAAGGGGCTAACTTTTTCCTTTATTCTTAGGGTATAGGCAATGGCATTCACCTTGCCCAGATGGTAACGGATTTCATGTAACATCCTGAAAATAATAAATGATAACAAATGGAAACGGGTTAAACACGTGACGGACGGAATAAGCGAGCTTGAAAAGGGTCGGCTATGGGCTTGCGCGCGTATGGGCTCAAGGGTAGTCTCTCCCTATAAATACCCTAGCCCATCTCGCTTCTCTCATTTTACAAGTTCTAGAGAGAGAAACCGAAGAGAGAGAAAGTAATGATCTGATCTAGATCTGAGTGTTTGTTCGTTTTGGGGTTTTCGGGTTTTGGATGAAAAGGTAACGTTTTTACGCATAAAACTTGAAAATGAACATAGATCTAGCATATAGAAGGAAAAAATGAATGTTTTGAACTTAAAAATTGAGGAACTTGACGTGATCAGATCTGCATGCAAAAAGTTAGGTTTTTTGCGGGGAAGAAGGTCATGCGTACTTACCAAGTACGCAAGAAGTAGGTCCTACGTACTTATCAATTACACATGAAGCAAAGCCTGCGTACTTATCAAGTACGCTGAAGCGAAGTCTGCGCACTTATTAAGTATGCAAAAACAAGGCCCTGCGCAATTGCTAAATGCGTAGGCATAAGGATGGTTAGTAAAGTCAATATGTTCGCCTAATTCAGAATGGTTAAACTGTTAGAGTCGGGATTAGGTCTGATGTGTATTTAGCTAATCAATTCAGATCGGAAGTGACGTTGTTGGACCTTTGTTTAGGACAACCCAGATTAGCTTATCAGTTGAGTTCTAAAGCCCTCTTTTAAATGTTTTATTAATGTTTTGGGCTGGTGTGCATACTTATGAAATGATGTTTAACGAAATGATGTTTTATCAAATGATGTTTACGAAAGGAAAGTTGAAATGTGTTTATGAAATGTTTTGCTAAAGAGGTTTATGAATGGTTTACGAACGGTTTATGAATGAAATGTTTTATAATAAAACGTATGAATGCTTTAACTGAAATGATGTAAAGGCGGTAACGGTTATTTTATAAAAGTCACGAAATGAACGAATCTGCCACGAGTTCTTTCGGTAACTAAGGTATGCATGTATGTTATCGGCCATAACTTTTAGGGGCCTTTGTGGCTGGCCAACTGTTGTACAACTGGGTGGATAAAGGGGTGACAATGGTCACCATGGGTATACCGGGATCCCTATTGAAGGTACTATTCCCTGCGAGGGAACAGTGCTTAAGGTGAAGGTTCGTGCTATCCTTTGGGACGTCGTTCTTAAGGTGAAGGTGCGTGTATCCTTGTGGTACCATTCCTAAGGTTCTGGTGTTGAACGGTTTTGGGGTATCGGGCCCTAGGTTTCTCCGCCTGCAGGTAATGTATGGTGTTGAAGGGCCTAGTGGTGGTGTGCCTCGGGGTTTCTCCCCCAGTATGCGATGAATGGAATTGACGGTTACGAAAAGGCATAGATTCGGTTCATGTTGACTTATGTTATGATGATATGATTACCAGGTTTTGATGATGTTAAGTAATTGCATGTTTTTACGTACGCTTTTATTAAATTAATGAATGTTATGTTTTTGGCAAATGTAAATGTTAAAGTTTTATGTAATGCTAGAATTCACCAGCGTAGCTGACTTTTAGTATGCACATTCAAGTTAAGGACAGGTATGGACGATGTACGGTGATGATTGGATGTCGATGAAGAGTTACCTGGTCGATCTACGAAGTCTGGCATCCCGTTATGTTTTATTTATGTTATGTTTTATATTTAAGACAATGTTACGCTTCCGCATGTTGAACAATGTTATGTTATGTTTGAAATGAAATTTTCCGTTGCGTTATTTGATATTCAAGTTTAAGAACTGTTTGTGAATGAGTAAATCCAACAAGTGAGGCCTCCCGGGTTTGGGGCCTTACAAGTTGGTATCAAAACAATAGTTTGAGAGATTTGGACACTCCTAGTGTCTAAACTTAAACTGTGAATGGGACCGAAAGCGGATGCCAATACGGGTAACTCGGGCCACAGCATCAGGTATGAAGGTAGTATATATTTACATATATAGTATTCCTTAGAAGGTTTAGGATAGGACATGTGTTCTGATGGAATATCAAAGGTGGTCAAATAGAAATCGAGAGGTAGTGTAATGGTTAATTGTAGATGACCAGTGTATATTAACATCCTACAGTACTTGTTGAATTCTATTTGTTAACTAGCGTTATGACATTAGATTCCTTGTCTTATAGAACAAAATGGCGGGACGAAAGAGCGGAAGGCGTGGTGGGGACCGTACCGGTGGTCATAATAGGACTCCTGCTCGTCAGCATGCATGGAACTGAACGGACTCCCATGGAAGAACAACGCTTCACTTTCGAACCGAAAGTGAAGGCGCCCTGGCACGCGAGTTTACTGAGCTGATGAAGGCTACCTTTCCAGACCTGCTGGCGGAAACACTGAAGAAGGCTAATGAGGCGGGCAGGTCCAACACGGCAGCTGATGCCCCGATCATTGAGGAAGTTAACGCACCGCCTGCTCATGGTACTATAAGTCCTTCAAGGAATGTGATCCGCCAGTTCTGACTGGAAAGAAATACGCGGTAGCTACTTTTGACTGGGTGATACCTATGGAAGACGCAATCCTTCTGAGCGAGTGTCGAGCAAATCAAGTTATGAAATTTGCCGCTAACACCTTGAGGGAGGAAGCATCCCATTGGCGGGAAGGTGTACGTCAAGCTAAGGGGGACGAGACGGTTGGCGCGATGCTGTGGAACGATTTGAAAACATTGGTGATCAAGAACTTCTACCTGAGGAATGAAATCGAGAAGGTGGAAAGAGAGTTTTTGGGATTTAAAGCCGGAAGTAATACACATCGGCAATACACTACTAGATTCAATGAACTGGCACGTCTGGTGCCGCATCTGATCACGACTAAGGAGAGAAAAATTGCTTGCTACATCCAAGGTTTGCCGGATAAGGTCCGTACTTTCATCAAAGCAAACACCCCTAGCACCTATGATTCGGTGGTGGAACTCAGTGGTGTAGTGTATGATGACATGGTACTAAATGATGTCGCCATTGAGGAACCCAAAAAGAAACCGAGCTTTCAAAACAAACGAACATGTGGAAAGATGTTTGGGGCTTGTGATAAGAGGGCTCCGGTGGATGAGATAGCGATGTGTAATAAGGGTAGGAAGGAATATATGGGTGAGTGCAGACTGGTATCCAATCTATGCTTCAAGTGTGGCAAAACTAGACACTAATCATGTGAATGTCCCTAGCTCTACAAGTGCTATAACTGCGGGGGAACCGGGCATTTGAGTAGGGACTGCACAAAGCCAAGAATGGGGGAAATTGGGAAAGGGAAGAGCACCGAAAAGAAGGATGAAAGGCCCAGGGCAAGGACCCGAGCGTACGCACTGACGTAGGACCAAGCCAGGGCAGACCCTGTGACATACCGGATTTAATTACGCTTTTGTAATACAAATTATGTAATCATCGTTCCATTTAATGAAATGCAAATGTTTTTATTTAATTTTGTACAAAATATATATATATATATTTTATTTTATAAATATAATTAAAATTTTATAAGTTTTAAACTTATATAAAATTTTATATAAAAATCTATATTTAAAAAAAAAAGTTACATATTTAATAAAATAACATATTTTAATAAGGTTAGTAACTTTTATTAAAATTATTATTTAAATAATAATAAAATAAGTTTATAAAAATATTTTTAAGTTTATTTAATTTAAAAGAAATTGAATTGATTTATTTAAATAAAAGTGCAGGGTTCATTTTGTAATTAACTAAACTAGAAGGTTTTTAAACTAAAATCGTTGAGGGGCTGTTTCTGGTCAAATGAAACCACAGGGATTCATCCGGTATTTAATTTAAGGGCTATTCTGTAACAAACCAAACTCCAGGGACTAAATCTGCCAAAGTCGAATTCGCAATTCCGGTCGCCCCTTTCCCCTTGTCCGGCGGTCCAAGCGAATTTCCGGCGACCCGCTCGACAAGCCTGTCCCCTGCACCTCCACACCCGACAAAAGCCTCCCCGACTTCGTCTCCCCCACGCGAACTAGACCCCTCGACCAATTGGTCTCCCCATCACAGGGATTGTCTGATCCTGTTGGTGGCCGAGAACCCACGCCCGAATTCAGGCCCGACAGGCCACCTCCACGCCTGTCGATGGTCTGGTTAGCTTCGTCTCGTCCAGAAGAATGTTCAGGCATGCTCAATTGCTTGCCTTATTATCAGGTTTAGGCTCGACTATAAATAGCCATTAACGAACCTGTTCGAACTCGATGCCCCTCTTGCACCCACTCTCACCCCAAATTGAAGGCACCATTGCATTCGTCGACTCTGAGTGAAGCTTGGACCAGGATATCAAGGCCTGATTCCACCCCGAAGTCTGATTCCCGTTTTGGACATTTCGATTCAAAAGTCTCTGCCGACCAAGCCCTTCGCGACTGGGTTCGAGCCTCGATTCGATTCCTGTACCTTCTGTTATCATCAGGTAACCTCCCCAAATCGAAATCACGGCAATAAACCGTTGATTACCGGGCAAACCAATGTCCTCGGACACGGTTTGCCGGTTGCCGAGGACCAGCGACCAGGGTCGCGTTTGTGTATATCAATTAAATGACACACACATAACCAGCGATGGGCAGTAGCCCGGCTGGTTATGCGTGTGTGGGTTTGTGTCAAAGGTCGCGGGTTCGATCCCGGTTAGCCTACGGCCAAATTTTTTTTTATTTATTTTTAATTCTGTTTTCATTTATTTATTTTATTTAATTATCATAATACTCTTTTTATGCAATAAATACTAAAACGAGTCGGTTTACTCGTTCGTTTATTTTAAAATCAATTTAAACTATATTTTTATAAACCATCCCATTTATTTTATATATATAAACTTATTAAAATACATTATAATATATATAAAATATCACATACTTTTATAAATCTTACAATATTTATATAAACTTAATTAATTACATTTTTAGACATAAAATATCCTATATTTTTATAAATCTTGTAATATTTTTATAAACTTACTTAATTACATTTTTAGATATAAAATGTCCATATTTATATAAATCTTGAAATATCTTTATAAACTCACTTAATTACATTTTTTAAATATAAAATGTTCTATATCTTTTTATAAATCTTGTAACATTTTATAAACTTATTAAAATACATATAATATATAAAATGTCTCATTATTTTTATATGAACCTAGCATTATATTTTTTTTATTTTATGAACTTGTTTAAATAAATAAAGACTTTTCTTTTGTTATTATTATATAAATACATTGAATATAATAATACTTGTTTAAAACAATATATATATATATATCCTTATAAGTTAAAGTTTTACAAATAAACCCATTATCATTCTATTTCTATACTTTATACAAATAAATATTAAAGAAAATTATATTAGAGCCTATATACATTTAAATACAAATACACACCTATACGCATACAATAATACCCATTTGTCTACATAGGGTATCAACGTGCTTAGGCTTCCGCATACTTATCACCTACACGCGTGGAAAATACCCGCTTGCAAGGTGAGTTACATAGCCCCTATTTTTACATTTTTATACGTTTTGGGGTGAAACATTATACATGCTACTCACATTGTTTATACGTGTTATACATGAGACTATATGCTTATTCTTTGGATGTACATACATTTAAACACAAGAAAACCAACTGTAATATTGATAGATCTATTGTGCCTGACCAGCCCACCCGGTTAGGGTGTTTATTACTGCATACTCGGATATAACTGCGTGTTATATTCAAACATACCGGATATAGTGGGTAACTATATTCAAGCATACCGGACTTAGCTGTTGTGCTATGTTCAAGCGCGTCAAACTCGGTTTGAATTGTGATTAAATAAATGTTACATCATATGCTATGTTTAACAATATAAACAATGAGTTGCAAAACGATTTACAACCACTATTTACAGGGAATACTAAACCTATGTACTCACCAACTTTTTAGTTGACACTTGATTTAAATAATGTTTCAGGTTTGGATATGTGACTGCTTGCCGAAGATCTCTCCACTTAGGAACTATGGACCTAGTTAAATAAATTAATGTTTTGAACTAGACTAGGTTATTTGAAATGTATTGTATTTGGAACTTGTTGTCTTTAAATTAAATGAATGAATTATGCAACCTTTAGTTATCATGTGCTTTTGAACAATCATCACATTGTCCGCCTCGATGATTCCGCCATCGGTCGGGGTGTGACAGATTGGTATCAGAGCCATGGTTATAGGGAATTAGGTTATTAGACACAATGACCTAGACTATAACCCTAGGACTCCCTTTTATGTGTTATGTGCTAAATGATTAATTGCTATGTGAATTATTTGTAGTTAGGTATTATTTGAATTTTCCCAAGTTTGGTACATGAGACTTATACACATACATACAAGACTTTGATACATGATACATACTTTACATACACATTTGATCAACACACTTATGCAAACAAATACACTACAAATCCTTGTCCATACTCTCTCCTCATCCATATAAATTGCAACATTTCTACACATTTTATACACATAAACTCTCAATTCTACTAAAATCTTAAAATCTCGTCAACGACTTAATTTCTTGAAACCAGTAAAGGACACGTGCAATCTGGAAGGGTGACACCTGTACATTGGGTTTTCTGTCTAGGAAAGCATTTCGTATAAATCCAAATAAACGGACCCGTATGCTTTCCTGGGAATTCCTGACATGAGTGTTTACCTATAGGCTAAAGCATGTCTCTTTGAAAGTTTTGAGGAATTATTTAACGTTGATAAGTCAATGTATTCGCAAGGATACGATCCGAACTTAAACTCAAAATCTGGGGACATTATAGCAAAATAGGAAAAACTAGACGAACATGCAAAACAAATCATTATTACGGGTGCACACGTAATAACAATTTGTGGTGCATGCAAGTCCCGGCAAATTTCTATTATGCAAATAATGATCTATAACATCATGTCCTACCCGGAAAGGATGACTTAGTTTCCCCTATCAACTTAGAATAAATACACACGCACTAGCACGCGTCATGATAAATCTCATATTTCTGCTTACATTATTTCCCGCTATAACTCGTATTTATCCGTCTTATCTAAAATATCCTTGTCTTTTCTTATGATGTTAGAATGCCTCCTCGACGTGCAAACTCTAGCACTTCCAACCCGGATCTTGCTACTCTTCTTGCCCAGCTAGTAGGGCAAATGACTCAAGCAAATAACAACAGTGACGGGTCTCACAACATCCAAGGGAACGGTGGTACCAACCCGCCTCATTGCACGTTTAAGCACTTTAACTCGTGCAATCATACTAAATTCTTCGGAACTGAAGGTGCTACCGGCCTACTTCAATGGTTTGAAAGCATGGAAAGCACGTTCCTAAACAGTGACTGTCCCGATAATCTTCGGGTTCGCTATGCCACAAGTGTACTTCAAAAGAGAGCCCTCACCTGGTGGAACAGTGAGAAACGCACTCGTGGTGCTGAGGTTGCTACATCCTTATCATGGGATGATCTGAAAAAGGCCATGACTGATGAATTCTGTCCTCGGAATGAAATGAGGAAGCTCGAGGCTGAATTTTGGGATCTTGCCCAAGACAGCGGGGATAATCTGGCTTACACCACCCGGTTCCAAGAACTAAGTCTTTTAGTGCCTCACATGATCACTCCCCTTGCTCGGGGAATTGAAAAGTACATAGGCGGCCTGCCTATGCAAATTCAAGATGCTGTGCTAGGAAGCAATCCTCCTACTCTTGAAGCTGCTATCCGTCTATCTGCTACACTATCCGACAACCATGTCAAAGCCGGAACCTTAACAAGAAAGGGTTCCAAGAAGGTTGTCTCCACTCTTGCAGCTGTCAAAGATATAAAACCCGAGTCTTCTAACCGCAACAAGAAACGAAAGGGTCGAAACTTTGCAGCCGTAATTCCCACTGTACCTACTAATCAAGTGGCCCCTTTGGGTCAAAACCCGAAAATTTATCAGGGCCCGAATCCCCAATGCCAGACCTGCAAGTACCATCATCCTGCCAACTTACCATGCCGATTGTGTTCGAGCTGCGGAAAATATGGACACGTGGTCACTACTTGCCGTACCCGTCCTCCCGTCCATCAAGCTGCTCCAGCCATCCGTCCCAACTATCCGGCACTTCCCAATGGTAGGGCATGTTACGAGTGTGGAGACCCAGACCACTTCCGTGACCGATGCCCAAAACTTCATCGTCAAGGTGGTCCCCAAGGACGAGCGTTTAACATAAACGCTAATGAGGCACAAGCAAACAACGACGTGATAAACGGTACGTTTCTCGTAAACAATCATTATGCATCCATTTTATTTGATACCGGTGCCGATAGGAGTTTCGTGTCTCTTACCTTTGAATCTCAACTTGCTAAACAAAGAACGAAACTTGACAATCCTTATTCCGTGGAGATAGCAAACGGGAAATCTATTGCTATAAACTCTGTTATCCGCAACTGCGATCTCGAGCTTAATAATCATGAATTCTCTGTTGATCTCCTTCCAATGCAATTGGGAAGCTTTGATATTATAATTGGCATGGACTGGTTATCCAAGCACCATGCCGAGGTTATTTGCTATGAAAAATGCATTCGTATACCTCTCCCTTTGGGTGACACGTTAGTTATTTTCGGTGAAAAACCGTGTCGTGGTCTTCAAATCATGTCTTGCACATTGGCACAAAAGTACTTGCGGAAAAAGTACGTTGCATTCTTGGCCCACATAGTTGACACGAAAGACAAGGGTAAGAAATTGCAAGACATTCCAATCATCCGAGATTTTCCCGAGGTATTCCCCGAGGATTTACCTGGTCTTCCTCCCACTAGACAAGTGGAGTTTCGTATCGACCTTGTGCCCGGGGCAACTCCCGTGGCAAAGGCCCCCTATCGTCTTGCACCTTCCGAAATGCAAGAACTCGCAAGTCAATTACAAGAACTCTCATCCAAAGGATTCATCCGCCCGAGCCATTCACCTTGGGGTGCTCCCGTGCTGTTCGTAAAGAAAAAGGATGGATCGTTTCGAATGTGCATTGATTATCGTGAACTCAACAAGCTTACAATAAAGAACCGTTATCCTTTACCCCGTATTGACGATCTTTTCGATCAACTTCAAGGTTCAACATGTTTCTCCAAGATTGACCTTCGTTCCGGATACCATCAACTTCGTGTTCTCGATAAAGACATTCCAAAGACGGCCTTTCGGACTAGATATGGTCACTACGAGTTCATGGTCATGCCATTCGGTTTGACTAATGCACCTGCGGTCTTCATGGACCTCATGAACCGTGTGTGCAAACCTTATTTGGACAAGTTCGTGATCGTTTTCATTGACGACATTCTCATCTATTCTAAAACGAAAGCAGAGCATGAACAACATCTTCGTTTGATCCTGGAACTCTTGAAGAAAGAACAACTATACGCCAAGTTCTCTAAGTGTGAATTCTGGCTAAAGGAAGTTCAATTTTTGGGACACATAGTCAACGATAAGGGAATTCATGTGGACCCGGCAAAAATCGAAGCGGTAAAGAATTGGAGTACTCCTAAGACTCCTACCGAGATTCGTTCCTTCCTTGGACTAGCAGGTTACTACCGTCGCTTCATCTCAAATTTCTCCAAGATTGCGGTTCCACTCACTGCCTTGACTCATAAAGGTAAATCTTACGAGTGGGGACCCAAGCAAGAGGAAGCTTTTCAAACTCTCAAGCACAAGCTCTGCAATGCTCCTATACTAACTCTTCCTAGTGGTAATGACGACTTTGTCGTTTATTGTGATGCATCCAACCAAGGTCTTGGTTGTGTTCTAATGCAACGTGGCCAAGTAATTGCATACGCATCACGTCAACTCAAAATCCATGAGAAGAACTATACGACCCATGATCTCGAGCTTGGTGCTGTCGTTTTCGCCTTGAAAATTTGGAGACACTATCTTTATGGTACCAAATGCGTGGTTTTCACCGACCACAAAAGTCTCCAACATATTTTCAATCAAAAAGAGCTTAATATGAGGCAACGACGATGGGTTGAACTTCTAAACGACTACGACTGCGAGATCCGCTACCACCCCGGCAAAGCAAACGTTGTAGCCGACGCCTTGAGTCGTAAATAACATATCATGCTTCATAGTGCTTATATTCATAACGATATCCAAGCCCGTATTCTCAAAGCACAACACACCTCGGTTACCGAGGGAAACATGTATCAAGAAATGGCATGTGGTGTAGAACTCTTGTTAGAAACCAAAGCCAACGGCCTATTGTACTACTTGGACCGTATCTGGGTTCCCGATCGCGACGATCTCCGTATATTTTTGATGAACGAGTCCCACAAAACTCGATATTCGGTGCATCCCGGAGCTGATAAGATGTACATGGGTCTCCGTCAGCAATATTGGTGGCCCGGCATGAAAAAGGATATTGCCCTTTTCGTGGCAAAATGCCTAACTTGTTCTAAAGTGAAGGCCGAACACCAAAAGCCTTCCGGACTCCTCGAACAACCTGAAATTCCCGTGTGGAAGTGGGAGAACCTTGCTATGGACTTTATCACCAAACTTCCACGCACTTCTAGTGGACACGATAGTATTTGGGTTATTATCGACCGACTTACAAAGTCTGCTCATTTCTTGCCTATTCGTGAGGACTATCGAGTCGAGAAATTGGCTCGGATCTACATTGATGAAATCGTAAGTCGTCACGGGATCCCTTTGAACATCATCTCCGATCGTGATTCGCGTTTTACTTCCCGATTTTGGCAATCATTGCAATCAGCACTTGGTACTCGTTTGGATCTAAGTACGGCTTACCATCCTCAAACTGATGGGCAAACCGAACGAACAATCCAAACTCTCGAGGATATGCTTAGAGCTTGTGTTGTTGACTTTGGTGGCAATTGGAATTCTCACCTACCACTGATCGAATTTTCCTACAACAACAGCTATCACACAAGTATTAACATGGCACCGTTTGAAGCTCTTTATGGACGAAAATGTCGTTCACCGATTTGTTGGAACGAAATTGGTGAAGCACAAATCACCGGTCCCGAGCTTATCCAAGAAACCACCGATAAAATTTTTCTTATTCGTGACAACATTCGAGTGGCAAGGAGTCGGCAAAAGAGCTATGCCGATAAAAGACGGAAACCCTTGGAATTTCAAGTTGGGGATATGGTTCTCCTAAAGGTATCACCTTGGAAGGGCGTAGTCCGATTTGGAAAGAAAGGAAAACTTGCACCTCGATATGTGGGTCCCTTCAAGATACTCGAAAGGGGTAGGAAAAGTGGCCTACAAACTCGATCTTCCTTCAGAACTCATCAACGTTCATCCGACTTTCCATGTATCTAATTTGAAAAAGTGTCTAGCCGACGAGAATCTCCACATCCCTCTTGATGAAGTGCGTATTGACGAGAGGATGCACTTTGTTGACAAACCCGTGGAAATCATGGACCGAGAAGTCAAGAAACTCAAGCGTAGGCGCATCCCCATTGTCAAGGTCCGTTGGGAGTCTAAGCGTGGACCCGAGTTCACTTGGGAACGTGAAGACCACATGAAGACCAAGTATCCGCACCTCTTTTCATAGCCTCCACTAGTTGAATTTCGGGGCGAAATTCCTTTAACATGGGGAGACTGTGACATACCGGATTTAATTACGCTTTTGTAATACAAATTATGTAATCATCGTTCCATTTAATGAAATGCAAATGTTTTTATTTAATTTTGTACAAAATATATATATATATTTTATTTTATAAATATAATTAAAATTTTATAAGTTTTAAACTTATATAAAATTTTATATAAAAATCTATATTTAAAAAAAAAAGTTACATATTTAATAAAATAACATATTTTAATAAGGTTAGTAACTTTTATTAAAATTATTATTTAAATAATAATAAAATAAGTTTATAAAAATATTTTTAAGTTTATTTAATTTAAAAGAAATTGAATTGATTTATTTAAATAAAAGTGCAGGGTTCATTTTGTAATTAACTAAACTAGAAGGTTTTTAAACTAAAATCGTTGAGGGGCTGTTTCTGGTCAAATGAAACCACAGGGATTCATCCGGTATTTAATTTAAGGGCTATTCTGTAACAAACCAAACTCCAGGGACTAAATCTGCCAAAGTCGAATTCGCAATTCCGGTCGCCCCTTTCCCCTTGTCCGGCGGTCCAAGCGAATTTCCGGCGACCCGCTCGACAAGCCTGTCCCCTGCACCTCCACACCCGACAAAAGCCTCCCCGACTTCGTCTCCCCCACGCGAACTAGACCCCTCGACCAATTGGTCTCCCCATCACAGGGATTGTCTGATCCTGTTGGTGGCCGAGAACCCACGCCCGAATTCAGGCCCGACAGGCCACCTCCACGCCTGTCGATGGTCTGGTTAGCATCGTCTCGTCCAGACGAATGTTCAGGCATGCTCAATTGCTTGCCTTATTATCAGGTTTAGGCTCGACTATAAATAGCCATTAACGAACCTGTTCGAACTCGATGCCCCTCTTGCACCCACTCTCACCCCAAATTGAAGGCACCATTGCATTCGTCGACTCTGAGTGAAGCTTGGAACAGGATATCAAGGCCTGATTCCACCCCGAAGTCTGATTCACGTTTTGGACATTTCGATTCAAAAGTCTCTGCCGACCAAGCCCTTCGCGACTGGGTTCGAGCCTCGATTCGATTCCTGTACCTTCTGTTATCATCAGGTAACCTCCCCAAATCGAAATCACGGCAATAAACCGTTGATTACCGGGCAAACCAATGTCCTCGGACACGGTTTGCCGGTTGCCGAGGACCAGCGACCAGGGTCGCGTTTGTGTATATCAATTAAATGACACACACATAACCAGCGATGGGCAGTAGCCCGGCTGGTTATGCGTGTGTGGGTTTGTGTCAAAGGTCGCGGGTTCGATCCCGGTTAGCCTACGGCCAAATTTTTTTTTATTTATTTTTAATTCTGTTTTCATTTATTTATTTTATTTAATTATCATAATACTCTTTTTATGCAATAAATACTAAAACGAGTCGGTTTACTCGTTCGTTTATTTTAAAATCAATTTAAACTATATTTTTATAAACCATCCCATTTATTTTATATATATAAACTTATTAAAATACATTATAATATATATAAAATATCACATACTTTTATAAATCTTACAATATTTATATAAACTTAATTAATTACATTTTTAGACATAAAATATCCTATATTTTTATAAATCTTGTAATATTTTTATAAACTTACTTAATTACATTTTTAGATATAAAATGTCCATATTTATATAAATCTTGAAATATCTTTATAAACTCACTTAATTACATTTTTTAAATATAAAATGTTCTATATCTTTTTATAAATCTTGTAACATTTTATAAACTTATTAAAATACATATAATATATAAAATGTCTCATTATTTTTATATGAACCTAGCATTATATTTTTTTTATTTTATGAACTTGTTTAAATAAATAAAGACTTTTCTTTTGTTATTATTATATAAATACATTGAATATAATAATACTTGTTTAAAACAATATATATATATATATCCTTATAAGTTAAAGTTTTACAAAAAAACCCATTATCATTCTATTTCTATACTTTATACAAATAAATATTAAAGAAAATTATATTAGAGCCTATATACATTTAAATACAAATACACACCTATACGCATACAATAATACCCATTTGTCTACATAGGGTATCAACGTGCTTAGGCTTCCGCATACTTATCACCTACACGCGTGGAAAATACCCGCTTGCAAGGTGAGTTACATAGCCCCTATTTTTACATTTTTATACGTTTTGGGGTGAAACATTATACATGCTACTCACATTGTTTATACGTGTTATACATGAGACTATATGCTTATTCTTTGGATGTACATACATTTAAACACAAGAAAACCAACTGTAATATTGATAGATCTATTGTGCCTGACCAGCCCACCCGGTTAGGGTGTTTATTACTGCATACTCGGATATAACTGCGTGTTATATTCAAACATACCGGATATAGTGGGTAACTATATTCAAGCATACCGGACTTAGCTGTTGTGCTATGTTCAAGCGCGTCAAACTCGGTTTGAATTGTGATTAAATAAATGTTACATCATATGCTATGTTTAACAATATAAACAATGAGTTGCAAAACGATTTACAACCACTATTTACAGGGAATACTAAACCTATGTACTCACCAACTTTTTAGTTGACACTTGATTTAAATAATGTTTCAGGTTTGGATATGTGACTGCTTGCCGAAGATCTCTCCACTTAGGAACTATGGACCTAGTTAAATAAATTAATGTTTTGAACTAGACTAGGTTATTTGAAATGTATTGTATTTGGAACTTGTTGTCTTTAAATTAAATGAATGAATTATGCAACCTTTAGTTATCATGTGCTTTTGAACAATCATCACATTGTCCGCCTCGATGATTCCGCCATCGGTCGGGGTGTGACAGACCCCGATGTGGCGTCCGGTACGTTCATCCTTGACAACACTTTTGTTTCTGTATTATTTGATTCAGGTGCTAGTAAAAGTTTTATATCAACCGCTTTCTGTAAACGAGTAAAGTACACGGTTAGTAAAATAGAACGAGCCTTTAGTGTAGGAACCGCTGAGGGTAGAACCGCGAGTGTGACCGATGTAGTTGACAACTCCACGATAAAAATAGAAGGTCATAGGTTCCCTGTCATATTGTTTGTTATGGTTTTGGGAGGGTTTGATGTCGTGTTGGGTATGGATTGGTTAACTGCCAACGAAGCACAAATCATATGTAAACGAAAGATAATCCGACTCAAGGCTCCAGATGGTAGCGAAATCGAGGTTTTTGGAGATCGTGACACCCCGATGCCTAACGGCATCTCAATGATTAAGGCAGCAGATTACCTGAGGCGCAGATGCGAGGCTTATCTGGTGTACATGATTGACAAGTGTAAGGAGGTGAAGGAACTAGACGATGTACCCGTGGTATGCGAGTACCCGAAGGTGTTTCCAAATGACTTACCTGGGATACCACCCGACAGAGAAATTGAGTTCCGAATTAACTTAGTACCAGATGCCCAGCCCGTGGCTAAGGCTCCATATCCACTAGCACAAGTGGAGATGAAAAGAACTAATGACACAACTAGACGAATTGCTTGAGAAAGGATTTATCCAACCGAGCATCTCGCCTTGGGGTGCTCCGGTATTGTTTGTAAAGAAGAAGGATGGCTCTATAAGGATGTGTATTAACTACTGTGAGTTTAACAAACGAACGGTGAAGAACAAGTACCCTTTACCAAGGATCGACGACTTGTTTGATCAATTACAAGGCGCAAGTTGGTTATCAAAAATCGACCTTAAATCAGGGTACCATCAGTTAAAGGTGAGGGGAGAAGACATACTGAAAACCGCGTTTCTCATGCGTTATGGATATTTTGAGTTTCGCGTAATGTCCATCGGATTGACGAACTTCCCGCAGCGTTCATGGATTTGGTGAATAGGGTGTGTCAACTGATGCTGGACCGATCGGTAATCGTGTTCATCGATGATATCCTCATCTACTCCAACAATGAGGGTAATCACGCATGTCACTAAAAGAAGGTGTTGGAGGCTCTGAAGAAGGAAAAGTTGTATGCTAAGTTCTCCAAATGCGCGTTCTGGCATAGGGAAGTTCAATTCCTAGGTCACGTCATTAACCCGAACGGCATTATGGTTAATCCAGCAAAGATAGTGACAGTAAGAGACTGGGATATTCCTAAGACGCCAACAGAGGTTCGCAGTTTCTTGGGGTTAGCGGGCTACTATCGGAGATTCATCTAGTATTTTTCGAAAATAGCTTCGCCATTGACAAAGTTGACTCGGAAGGAAGTAAAGTACGAATGGGGTTCGACCCAGGATGAGGCGTATAAGGAATTGAAGGAGAAACTAACCCAAGCTCCAGTCTTGGCCCTTCCCGAGGGCAATGAAGACTTGGTGGTATACTCTGACGCTTTAGGTCAGGGATTGGGGTGCGTGTTGATGCAACACGGGAGAGTGATCGCGTATGCATCATGACAATTGAAGGTTCACGAAGTCAATTATCCGACTCATGATTTGGAACTTGCCGCTGTCGTATTCGCATTGAAAATCTGTAGGCACTACCTTTACGGGGTGAAGTTTACTATTTACTCCAACCATAAAAGTTTGAACTACTTCTTCGAACAAAGGGAACTTAATATGAGGCAGAGATGATGGTTGGAACTATTGGAAGACTATGACTGTGAAATCATATACCATCCTGGAAAGGAAAACGTGGTGGCCGACGCTCTAAGCCGAAATGATGTGCCTACTCCTATTAGAGTGAAAGATTGCCAGTTGGTGGTTACATCAGATGTGATGAGGGAAATTGAAAGAGCTCAAGATGAAGCACTTAAGGAAGAAAACATAAAGAAAGAAAGAATGGTTGGCCAACAGGGTAAGTTGGAATATAACACCCTTGGTGTTAGGACACGTTTTGGGCGGGTATGGATACCTATGGGTGGCGAGCTTAGGACCAAAATCTTGGATGAGGCTCATAAATCTTGTTACTCTATCCATCCCAGTACCAACAAAATGTACCAAGATCTGAGGAAGGAATACTGGTGGACTGGAATGAAACACGAAGTGACAAATTACGTAAGCAAGTGCTTGACTTGCTTTCAAGTAAAGGCTGAACACCAGAAACCGTATGGAAAGATTCAACCGCTCGATATACCAGAATGGAAGTGGGAACACATTACCATGGACTTCATAACCAAGCTACCTCGCACAACTAAAGGTCATGACACCATCTAGGTAATGTTGGACCATTTAACGAAGAGTGCTCACTTCTTACCTATTTGCGAGACGTTCTCGTCGGAAAGGTTAGCGAAGGTATTTATTAATGAAGTAGTGGCGCGTCATGGGATTCCTTTGACAATTGTATCTGACCGGGACACATGATTCACATCGAGGTTCTGGAAGAGATTTCACGAGGCGATGGGTACGAGACTTAATATCAGCACGGCATACCACCCGCAAACGGATGGTCAGTCCGAAAGGACCATTCAAACATTGGAGGAAAATACATTATCCATTACATAAAGACATTTTAAACAACATAGTTTGGTCCCATCTATAGCATCCAAGGTTTTATTCATGTTTGCCACAAACAGTTTCATTCCCGTGCATAACTAAGTATATGAGAAACATGTAAAAAATTTGTGTCAACATAAAGTTAGTGAGTTCACAGGTTTAACTGAAAAGCAAAATTTAATTAAAAATTTTCTTCTAACTGAAAAGCGAATCCAAACTAGAATTCCTACATTTAACCGATATGAATTATTAAGACATAACCTGTGGACATCATAGAATAGCTAGTTCTAACGACATGACGCAACCAAGAGCCCGTAATCAAGCCAAAACGGCAAATTCCCTCTGTTCTTTTTTAAATATATTGCCCCTGTCCATGTAAACGAGAGCGACCGGTCACAGGGGTGGGTTGTTAAACCCGGTAGATCTACTAATATACTCTCCGGCCTAGTTCCTAGGTTAATGATTACAATATGAGGGCCATTGTACGAAACTGAAAAACTCAAAGCCATCACAGTGTCACGATAAGTTATTATCTTTTTAGTCACATCAAATGAAATTGTATGGCATGTTTCTTCCCCAAATATAGAAAACTCACCTTATAGCACGGCAAACATGCTAGCAAAGTAAAATCCCAAATGAACACCGACCTAACGGTTCCCTAAACATAAAGGGACACTTTAGTGGTCGAACTGACAAGTCTATGTACAAGTTGTTCATCCAACCTACCAGACTTAACGAAATGTTTTATTAACTGATATCGTTAACTTTGAAGACCCATTGGTGGCTTTGACTTCGGTTAAATATATATATGTATAAACATAAATCTTATTTTAAATATTTAATCCAACACGCATACATAATTATTATCAATAATATATACATACGCCTGTACACATAAAAATACTATTTAAGTCACTAACATGCAAGTTAGCAAAATAAATCATGCGTATGAGGTTTTCACATATTAAGCATATAAACATGTGACAAATTGAATATTCTTAAATAACTATGTTAAAACATATTTTAATCATGGAAAAATGTTAATGTAATTTAAGTTACAATTTACTTAAACATGGCAATTTCTAACGTATTCGGACGTCCTACGCGTCAAGAATATTTATATAAACACATGAATAACTTCATGATTATTTTATACACTTTAAAATATGTATTTTGTGTTTAAAATATGGCTAAAGTTTCTGCCTAAAATTAGTTTTCAAAGTAACGCCCTTTATAAGCCGAAATTCATCGGTTTGTCGGCTTTTCGGGTTTAAAACGCAACCACGATTGAACCTTTTCTTTATTAATTAATTTTTATACTTAAAATATAAATTTTCCTTCAAAAATTACTGTTTTAACCTGTAACATCCCAAATAATGACAAGACAAATAGAAAAGGGAAATAAAGTGGGCTTGGCCAAAATTTCGGCCGATGGGCCGAAAAGAAAAGGGGGAAACCCCATTACAAAACAGCAGCTTCAACCCAAACCCCTCTCATTTCATCTTCCTGCGCAAGAATACTAGAGAGAGAGAGAGAGAGAGCGATCGGCTTGTGAAGAAAACCGCAAGGAGAAGACTCAAGGGCTCGGGAATCATCCGACTCCACCATTTCAACGCATAGCAACAGAAATCGGGCCTGTTGAGGTAAGCATCGCCTCTGATTCTGAGTCTTTGCATGTCTCGGGTTTAAATCAAATAAAGATACAATTTTTGCATATGAAACTTGAAACAAATCACGTATTTGAACTCAAGAACGATAAAGGAAGGTGTTTAACGTAAAATGTTCAAGGTTTAATCGATTGAAAATAAGTTGGCTGGAGCAAGGTTCTGGTCAGGGAAGATGCAGACCCATGACTCGAAACTATAGTTTCGATACATGCAGACCCATCGAAACTACTCTAGTTTCGATAGTCATGTTTGACTCGAAACTATCTAGTTTCGATAGCAGCCAATGACTCGAAACTACTATAGTTTCGATAGGAACTCAGGACTCGAAACTACCTAGTTTCGAGTGTCACCTTGAACCTAAACTAAGATTTTTCATAAGTTAATGACTCGAAACTACCATAGTTTCGATAGGATCTCATGACTCGAAACTACCTAGTTTCGATAGAAGGATTATGACTCGAAACTACCTAGTTTCGAGTGTAAGACCATAGCTCGAAACTACCATAGTTTCGATGCGACCCACCTATCAAAACTATCAAGTTTCGATATAAGTAAACCCATCGAAACTACTAAGATCAAGTATAGTAATATCTAATGCCATCTAGGAGCACGACCTTATGAGTATGACTTTATTATACAGATCGTGAGTAACACTAGTGACGCTCTGTAGCCAGCTAAGTGTAATTCGGAAACTACTCATCAGGTGAGTTCTATGTGCCCCCTTCTAAGTTATGTGCAAATGATTTATAAATGTTTTGGGGCTGAAATGTATACACTAAATGAATAAATGAAATGAATGTCAATGTGATCATACGTGATATATTAAGGTATATGTGTAGATACATATGAAAGTGAATAATGAATTATGAACAAAGAACGGCACGTATGTTTACAAAGAATTAGTGAATGAATGGTATAACGTAAATAAATGAAATCTTGCTTTATAAATATATATTGCATGCTAAGAAGGTAAGTATACGTTATGGACGGAAACGAAGCTAACGGCTACTACGGTAGACGGACGACCACTTGACTATTATGCAGCTAGAGAAGGAAGTCTAGAAAGGTAGACTAAATAAAGGCCACTACGGTGGAGTAAGTCGCTAAATCAATATTCGGCTGTATAATTAGTTCAAGTGGGAAACGGATGCCTTATGGCAGACGGGCGAATATGACGGACTACGACGGTAGGACGGTTAAGGCGGACGGCCGAAGGTTGGCCGGACGGAAAAGTTAAGGCGGACGGTTTCTAGGACCGGACGAGTAAAAGGGCTACGACGGTAGCTTAAGGGCGTATGTCTTTGTGACATACGCAGTAAAAAACGGGTTGATCACCCTTATGTGTATGACCAATAAATGGTAAAGAAAGTAAAGGTGAATGCATATCTATGTAGTCACATAAGAAAGTTAAAGAAAGTAAAGGGTGAACGCATATATATATATATGTAATCACATTAATAAAGAAAAGAAAGATGAAAGAAAAGCAAAAGCTATGAATACGTATTTATATGAATGACTTTATAATAATGTTTACCTATGAAGTAAAGAAAAGAATGTTTATATCTAAACGCATTAAACTAGAACTCACCAGCGTTAGCTGACTTTTAGTATACATTTCAGGTAAAGGAAGAAAAGGTCGTGTGATGGCGTGAAGGTTACCCGACACAAGACTGACATCCCACTTTAATATATGTGTTAAGACTTCCGCTGTCAAGTTATGTTATGTTATGTAATTGAATGATGAATGTTTTTAATCTAAGTTCAGTATTTATGACTATGTTTATGAGTAAATCCAACGAGTGAGGTTACCCGGGAAAGGGGCCTTACAAGTTGGTATCAGAGCAATAGTTTGAGAGATTCAGACATCCCTAAATGTCTGGACTCAAACTGATTATGGGACCAACGCACGGATGTCAGTATGGGTAACCAACGCCAACGCAGCACGGTAAGTAAGTACTAAAGCTAATGCTCTAAATAAGGATAGATACCTTAACTTAGAACAAATAGATGTCAATGTCACAACCGATTTGAAGAGTTTTGAACCCGAAAAGCAATGTAAATTAGTAATCACAAACCGGTCACTGTAATTAAAAATTTACCTTGCTCGTACTGTTCCAAACTATGATCTGAAGTAATGACATTGATGTATTCCCTTTATGACTATCAGGAAATTAAGAAATTATGGCTGGCGGAGGAAGAACTGGACGCCGAGGCGGTCGCACTGGCCGACGAGGTAGACCTCCGTTGAATCAAAGACTAGAAGAAGAAAAGAGTGTGCACGCGGAACACACCGAGAGTGTACACGAAACAGAAGTGACCCCAGCTGGAGACGACAATCCAGGGCCGATACAGTTGGAACCAGAAGTCAGGGATGCTATTGCCCGTGAAGTTGTGCTCACACTGAAGAAGGTATTGCCTGATCTACTATCTGAGGCAATAAAGAAAAGTAAAGAGGAGGATGAAGGGAACAATGAAGAGAAAATTTATGATAGTGACGGGGATGAAGTAAAAGTGGCATCAAGCAATCGTGGGTGTACTTACAAAGGATTCAAGGACGGAGACCCACCTAAGTTTGATGGAACCAAGGATTCGGTGGCCACGTTCGAATGGATCGAGAGGATGAACGCAGTCATCAACATCAGCGAGTGTCGACCAGACCAAGCTGTTAAATATGTTGCTCATTCTTTCACCAATGAAGCACTAGGTTGGTGGAGAAATATTCAAAGAACAAAGTCACCACATGCTCTTGCCAGAATGACATGGGAGGACTTGAAAAAGCTCGTAATCCAAAAGTTCTGCCCACAAAATGAGATTGATCGTGTGGAGAACGAGTTCCTGAACTTCAAGGCTGGCAACAAGACTCATCGCCAGTATACATCAAGATTCAATGAACTGGCTCAACTAGTACCACACCTGGTGGAAACTGAAGATCGTTTGATCAAGTACTATGTTAAGGGATTGCCACAACGGGTCCGTGTTCATGTAAAAGCTAACCTACCCTCGACCTTCGAGTCGGTAGTGAATCTGAGCGGAATCGTCTACGACGATTATGCCAATGAGGACCCACCAACAGAGACCCAAAAGAGAAAGTGGGAGAACCCGTCTAGAGGCACAGGAAGAGGGAACGTAACAACTGAAACTAAGAAGCCAAGGTCGGACGAATATGAAACATGCAAGAAATGTGGAAGGCAACATCTTGGCGAATGTAAAATCGGCACCACCACATGCTATAAGTGCGGGAAGCCGGGGCACTTCTCTCGAGAATGTGTAAGAGACGTCAAGTGTCAAGTATGTGGATTGTTTGGACATCTGACAAAGAACTGCAGGAAGGCCGGCCAATCTGGTTCGGGAAAAGAAAAGGAAAAGGAACAGCCAAAGGCTAGGACTCGGGCCTATGCTTTAACCGAGGAAGAAGCAAGAGGAAACCCTGACATCGTATCGGGTACGTTCCTAGTAAATGATGAACATGCTGCTATTCTGTTTGATTCTGGTGCTAGTAAAAGTTTTATATCCACTGCATTTAGCCGCAAATTAGACTGCACAATCACTAGCCTTATAAGGGCCTTTAGCGTACAAACTGCTATTGGTAAAAACTCAGTAGTCATCCAAGTGACTGACGATTGCATGGTAGAAATAGAGGGCCATAAGTTTCCATCTAAATTGTACCTTCTAACCTTAGGAGGATTCGATGTAGTATTGGGCATGGATTGGTTAGCTTCCAACGAAGCTCAAATCATATGTAAACGAAAGATGATACATCTCAAGGCCACTGACGGCAGTCCGATTACGGTTTATGGTGACTGGAATAGCACAATGCCGAACGTCATCTCGATGATCAAGGCCGAAAGTTACATGAGGCGCGGTTGCGAAGCTTATCTGGCGTATGTTATTGACGATAGAATGAAAACGAAAGAGCTAAAAGATGTACCCGTGGTGTGCAATTTTCCAGAAGTGTTCCCAGAGGACCTACCTGGTTTGCCGCTCGATCGGGAAATAGAATTTCAGATTGACTTACTGCCAGGAGCTGAGCCCGTTGCCAAGGCACCATACCGATTGGCTCCGTCAGAAATGAAAGAATTAATGTCCCAACTTGAAGAATTAACAGAGAAAGGATTTATCAGACCGAGCATCTCACCATGGGGCGCTCCGGTATTATTTGTAAAGAAAAAGGACGGCAGCATGCGCATGTGCATCGACTACCGTGAATTGAACAAGAGAACAGTAAAGAACAAATACCCACTGCCTAGAATAGACGACCTCTTTGATCAATTACAAGGCGCGAGTTGGTTCTCAAAGATTGATCTCAGGTCGGGTTACCATCAATTGAAAGTAAGAGAGGAAGATGTACCGAAAACTGCGTTTCGTACGCGTTATGGGCATTATGAATTTCTCGTGATGTCCTTCGGATTAACTAACGCACCAGCAGCATTTATGGATTTAATGAACAGAGTATGCCGACCCATGTTGGATCGATCAGTAATAGTTTTTATAGATGACATCCTCATATATTCAAAGAATGAAGGTGATCACCACTGTCACCTAAGAGAAGTATTGGAGGTGCTAAAGCAAGAAAAGTTGTACGCAAAATTCTCCAAATGCGCGTTCTGGCTTAGGGAAGTCCAATTCCTAGGTCATGTAATAAACCCAAACGGCATCATGGTGGATCCTGCAAAGATCGAGACAGTAAAGGAATGGAACATCCCAAAGACACCAACAGAGATACGAAGCTTTCTAGGGTTGGCAGGCTACTATCGAAGGTTCATCCAAGATTTCTCAAGAATTGCCTCGCCGCTAACCAAACTGACACGGAAGGAAGTAAAGTATGAATGGGGTCCAACCCAAAACAACGCGTTTGAGGAACTTAAGACACGATTAACTCAAGCTCCAGTATTAACACTACCTGAGGGAAATGAAGACTTAGTAGTCTACTCTGACGCTTCAGGGCAAGGTTTAGGGTGCGTACTCATGCAACGAGGAAAGGTAATTGCTTATGCATCGCGGCAACTAAAGGTTCATGAAGTTAACTACCCAACACATGATCTAGAATTAGCAGCAGTAGTTTTCGCGTTGAAAATATGGAGACACTACTTGTATGGAGTTAAATGCACCATCTACTCCGATCACAAAAGCTTGAAATATTTTTTCGAACAAAAGGAACTAAACATGAGGCAAAGAAGATGGTTAGAGCTACTGAAAGACTATGACTGTGAGATATTGTACCATCCAGGCAAGGCAAACGTAGTGGCTGACGCTTTAAGTAGAAAGGAAGAATCGGCACCTATCCGGATCAAAGCGTGTCAGTTAATTATAACGCCAGACTTAATGGGTGAAATATCAAAGGCACAAGATGAAGCATTGTTAGAAAGAAATGTGAAACGGGAAAGAATAGTAGGACAACAAGGGAACTTAGATGCGAATGCATACGGAGTACGAACTAGGTTTGGCCGGATGTGGATACCTAAGATTGGTGAGCTTAGAGCCAAAATACTCGATGAGGCCCATAAGTCTCGCTATTCTATCCACCCCGGGACAAACAAAATGTATCAAGACTTGAAGAAAGAATACTGGTGGCCTGGCATGAAGAATGATGTGACAGAATACGTGAGCAAGTGCCTAACGTGTTCTCTAGTTAAGGCCGAGCACCAGAAACCATGCGGTAAAATGCAACCTTTACCAATACCGGAATGGAAGTGGGAAGAGATCACAATGGACTTCATTACCAAGCTACCGCGAACAGCTAAAGGCAATGATACCATTTGGGTGATCGTCGACCGCTTGACAAAGAGTGCTCACTTCTTGCCAATACGAGAAACTTCTTCTTCTGAAAAGCTAGCAGAAGTATTTATCAAGGAAATTGTGAGCAGACATGGTATGCCGCTGTCGATTGTGTCTGACAGGGATACTAGATTCACGTCAAGGTTTTGGAAGAAATTCAATGAAGCAATGGGCACTAGACTGAACATCAGCACCGCTTACCACCCCCAAACCGATGGACAATCGGAAATGACCATTCAGACCTTGGAGGACATGCTCCGGGCCTGTATCATTGACTTCGGTGGGAGTTGGGACAGCCATCTACCATTGGCAGAATTTTCATATAACAACAGCTATCACTCGACTATTGGCATGCCGCCATTTGAAATGTTGTATGGGAGGAAATGTAGGACCCCGGTTTGTTGGGGGGAAATTGGACAGAAGGATTTTGCAAGTCTCGAAGTGGTCAAAGCTACTTCTGAGAAATTTGATCAAATCAAGGCTCGTATGAAAGCCGCAAAAGACAGACAGAAATCATACGCGGATAAGAGAAGGAGGGATTTAGAGTTTCAAGTAGGGGACATGGTACTGTTGAAAGTATCACCGTGGAAAGGAATCATTCGGTTCAGAAAGCGTGGCAAACTAAGTCCAAGGTTTGTCGGACCTTTCAAGATTGTAGCAAGAGTGGGTCAAGTTGCTTACAGACTCGACCTACCCGTCGAGCTTAGTGGAATACACCCTACATTCCCCATATCACACTTACGCAAGTGCCTTGCTGACGATACGGCTCACATACCTTATGACGAAATCGAAGTGGATAACAGCTTGAACTATGTAGAAGAACCAATAGCTATTCTTGACAGAGCCGAGAAACGATTACGCAATAAGTCGATCCCTTTAGTCAAAATACAATGGAAACACAGAAAGGGGTCCGAGGCTACTTGGGAGAAAGAAGACGAGATGAAGGAACTGTATCCCCAGTTGTTTAACGTGTAACAGGTTTCGAGGACGAAACCTCATTAAGGAGGGTAGACTTGTAACATCCCAAATAATGACAAGACAAATAGAAAAGGGAAATAAAGTGGGCTTGGCCAAAATTTCGGCCCATGGGCCGAAAAGAAAAGGGGGAAACCCCATTACAAAACAGCAGCTTCAACCCAAACCCCTCTCATTTCATCTTCCTGCGCAAGAATACTAGAGAGAGAGAGAGAGAGAGCGATCGGCTTGTGAAGAAAACCGCAAGGAGAAGACTCAAGGGCTCGGGAATCATCCGACTCCACCATTTCAACGCATAGCAACAGAAATCGGGCCTGTTGAGGTAAGCATCGCCTCTGATTCTGAGTCTTTGCATGTCTCGGGTTTAAATCAAATAAAGATACGATTTTTGCATATGAAACTTGAAACAAATCACGTATTTGAACTCAAGAACGATAAAGGAAGGTGTTTAACGTAAAATGTTCAAGGTTTAATCGATTGGAAATAAGTTGGCTGGAGCAAGGTTCTGGTCAGGGAAGATGCAGACCCATGACTCGAAACTATAGTTTCGATACATGCAGACCCATCGAAACTACTCTAGTTTCGATAGTCATGTTTGACTCGAAACTATCTAGTTTCGATAGCAGCCAATGACTCGAAACTACTATAGTTTCGATAGGAACTCAGGACTCGAAACTACCTAGTTTCGAGTGTCACCTTGAACCTAAACTAAGATTTTTCATAAGTTAATGACTCGAAACTACCATAGTTTCGATAGGATCTCATGACTCGAAACTACCTAGTTTCGATAGAAGGATTATGACTCGAAACTACCTAGTTTCGAGTGTAAGACCATAGCTCGAAACTACCATAGTTTCGATGCGACCCACCTATCAAAACTATCAAGTTTCGATATAAGTAAACCCATCGAAACTACTAAGATCAAGTATAGTAATATCTAATGCCATCTAGGAGCACGACCTTATGAGTATGACTTTATTATACAGATCGTGAGTAACACTAGTGACGCTCTGTAGCCAGCTAAGTGTAATTCGGAAACTACTCATCAGGTGAGTTCTATGTGCCCCCTTCTAAGTTATGTGCAAATGATTTATAAATGTTTTGGGGCTGAAATGTATACACTAAATGAATAAATGAAATGAATGTCAATGTGATCATACGTGATATATTAAGGTATATGTGTAGATACATATGAAAGTGAATAATGAATTATGAACAAAGAACGGCACGTATGTTTACAAAGAATTAGTGAATGAATGGTATAACGTAAATAAATGAAATCTTGCTTTATAAATATATATTGCATGCTAAGAAGGTAAGTATACGTTATGGACGGAAACGAAGCTAACGGCTACTACGGTAGACGGACGACCACTTGACTATTATGCAGCTAGAGAAGGAAGTCTAGAAAGGTAGACTAAATAAAGGCCACTACGGTGGAGTAAGTCGCTAAATCAATATTCGGCTGTATAATTAGTTCAAGTGGGAAACGGATGCCTTATGGCAGACGGGCGAATATGACGGACTACGACGGTAGGACGGTTAAGGCGGACGGCCGAAGGTTGGCCGGACGGAAAAGTTAAGGCGGACGGTTTCTAGGACCGGACGAGTAAAAGGGCTACGACGGTAGCTTAAGGGCGTATGTCTTTGTGACATACGCAGTAAAAAACGGGTTGATCACCCTTATGTGTATGACCAATAAATGGTAAAGAAAGTAAAGGTGAATGCATATCTATGTAGTCACATAAGAAAGTTAAAGAAAGTAAAGGGTGAACGCATATATATATATATGTAATCACATTAATAAAGAAAAGAAAGATGAAAGAAAAGCAAAAGCTATGAATACGTATTTATATGAATGACTTTATAATAATGTTTACCTATGAAGTAAAGAAAAGAATGTTTATATCTAAACGCATTAAACTAGAACTCACCAGCGTTAGCTGACTTTTAGTATACATTTCAGGTAAAGGAAGAAAAGGTCGTGTGATGGCGTGAAGGTTACCCGACACAAGACTGACATCCCACTTTAATATATGTGTTAAGACTTCCGCTGTCAAGTTATGTTATGTTATGTAATTGAATGATGAATGTTTTTAATCTAAGTTCAGTATTTATGACTATGTTTATGAGTAAATCCAACGAGTGAGGTTACCCGGGAAAGGGGCCTTACATAACCTGATCAAATTCGGATATAAGCGAAACTCAAATTTTAAAGCCGAAATACGTCTTTTCGGACTACATTTTGTGTGTAAAACCCGTTATAAATTTTTTTCAATTGCCAAGTTCATCATTTTATGTAAAAATGAGTATTTTTACAGTAAAATATATTATAAAAACTATATTTGTCCAGTTCTTAACAAAGTTTAAGTAAACCCATTTTTATTTACCTGAAATTACCTTTTTTAAGCAAAACCAACAATTTATTGTAATTAGAGTTGTCATTTTTATAAAATTATTTTTACGACTTTATTTAGTCATTATTATACCTTTTAGAGCAGGTCATAAAAGTTTATTTTTGTATTTAATCAAGTAAGATTATACACTTTAATGATTACTACATTATGCACCTAATCAATGCACATATGCACATACATATTTACCCATGACTCACACATGCATGAATGCATATATATGATATATACACACACACACATATATATAAATATATATATATATATATATATTGGAGGTGGTTATAATAAAACCCACTTGAGTTGAAAAAATCTTGTAAACCTTGTTTTTATATATGTAAAAAAAACTTTTTTATTTTTTGAATGGATTCTACATTCAATTTTATCAGTTTTGGTGAAAAAATTATAAAAAAACGCCAAGTGGTTTTTTTATAATTTTTTTTAAAATCTGCCGTTTATTACATATGTAATTTCTACCGTCAGAAAAAAAAACGCTGATTTTGGTTATTTTTAACATGTTTTTTATTTTTTATACCCTTCGGCGTTTTTTTTTGCGACTATGCCTTTTTTTATACAAATAATCAATCCCAATTTTTTAAAAAAATTATCTAATTTTTTTCAAAGGGTTTCTAAGGTTTTTTCAACTCAAGTGTGTTTTTATTTTACCCTTTCCCTATATATATTTATATATATATATATATATGGTATATATTTGGTGAAATCCCAGTTGAGTTATGAAAACTCTAGAAACCCAATATGTGGTTATCATTCTTCCACATCATTAATCCAAAGATATTTTTTAACCCCTTAAGGGCATATATGTAATTTCATATTAAGATGACTTTTACACCATCTCTATCCTCATTTAATACTTACTTTTACAAAAGTTTCATCTCTCTATACCATTTTTATTTTCAAAAGTTTCACCATTATCATTTCTCTCTATTTTTATCAAGATCTACCACCACCATTTCTCTCAACCAATTCATCTTTAAATCTGCAACGTACCTCCGTCTCTTTTCTAAATCTTTAAATTTCTCAAGTGATCGCAGCCACCGTCCGTTGGATCTGGTTCATCTCTTCGTCGATCTGCTGCGAGAAAATAAATGGCCTCCAAGAGGGGTATAATCATCAATTAAGTCCCCTGGATCTGCTTCTATCTCTTCATCGATCACCAAGTTTTAAGGTACAACGGTGCAACTATTGATTTATGTACGATATTTGAACTATTACTTTATTTAATAAATGAACAAAGGTGTCTGATGTGGATGGTAAAAAATGAAGATGGAAGTAGTTGTTATGTCATCACAATCTGACTTATGTTTTTTGTTATGCTCATTTTGTAAAGAATAGTAATCTCATTTATGTAATTAGATTTGAACATCGTTCTCCCCTGGAACATTTTAGTAGATTTTTTTCCGACTGTATTGAGATTAAAACAATTAATTGTAAACAAATTTTTTTACATAATTGTAAACAATTAGTTTTGATTTTTGTATTTTGTTTTATTTATATCATTTGTAGTATTTATCTAGATTAATTGGTGCTAGAATTTTAAATAGTGAGACCATCGATTCTTATAAATGGTTACTGGAGACTTTTCTAAAAGCTCATCCGAAGCAACCAAATTTCGTTTTAACGGATCAAGATCCTTCAATGAGGCAAGCCATCTTGCAAATTCGGGTGAAAACTTTGCTGAGAAGCCACCAAAGTCTGCAAGGCTCATCAGAACATGTAACAAATATGTAACAGACCATGATTCAAGAAACTGTAAGAAGAAGAACAAAGACCCGCAACCTGTTACAGAAAAAGACTCCTAACAAACCCCCCATGATCTTTTGAATGCTTGTTTTAATTTTTGGTGATTTTGTTAAACTATGTAACAGAACAAAACTCCTTTTCTTTGTTATGTTTGTTACATGCTGTATCAAACTTTTAATTCTATTTTATATGTCCTTTTTTATACTAATGTTCAGTAGTTTAAAAGTACTATTTATGTTTGTTTTAAATTTTGTTGATTTCGTTACACTATGTAACAGAACAAACTTCTTTTGAAAGTTATGTTTTGTTACATTTTGCTGGTCAAAATTTTAAATATATTTGTTTGTCCTTTACTTTTGTACTAATGTTAAGTAGTTAAAAATAGTATTTTCATATTATGTACTTTATAATTTTTATTACTGTTTTGTTTTTCCCTTAACTACATATATCTTTAAAAATAATTTACTCGTTAAACAATATTAATTAGTATATTTACATATATTTTAACGCTTGTTTAAAAGAAATGTTGTTTAAAAATCCAATGTATTGTTTTTTTCAATAAAAGTAAGTTTTCGTCATTTAGCCCTTTTTTTTACTTAACTTTATGTTTCATTAATATCATTTAACTCAACGTTACATATATGATACAAAATTAAAAAAAAACGTTACATTTTCATTTAAGAGTGAAATTGATTTGTTACATATACGTTACATGGCATGATATATAATATGTTACTCATTTAATATTAAATCAAATTAAATTATTACGTCCAACAGACCTGTAACATTCATGTAACAAATATGTACAATTCAAAAATTGTATAATTAATTAAAAAATTATTACATCCAACATACCTGTAACAAAATTTCTATAATGTTTTTATATAATTCTATTTTATACATATCTAGAAAACATTTACATATCTATTTTGTGTGTCCTTTTTTTAACTAATGTTCAGTAGTTTAAAAGTACTACTTATGTTTGTTTTAAATTTTGTTGATTTCATTACACTATGTAACAGAACAAACTTCTTTTGAAAGTTATGTTTTGTTACATTTTGGTGGTCAAAATTTTAAATATATTTGTTTGTCCTTTACTTTTGTACTAGTTAAAAATAGTATTTTCATATTATGTACTTTATAATTTTTATTACTGTTTTGTTTTTCGCTTAATTACATATATCTTTAAAAATAATTTACTCCTTAAACAATATTAATTAGTATATTTACATATATTTTAACATTTGTTTAAAAGAAATGTTGTTTGAAAATCCAATGTATTGTTTTTTTCAATAAAAGTAAGTTTTCGTCATTTAGGCTTTTTTTTACTTAACGTTATGTTTCAATAATATCATTTAACTGAACATTACATATATGTTTCGGAATTAAAAAAAACGTTACATTTACATTTAAGAGTGAAATTGATTTGTTACATATACGTTACATGACATGATATATAATATGTTACTCATTTAATATTAAACCAAATTAAATTATTATATCCAACAGACATGTAACTTTCCTGTAACAAATATGTACAATTCAAAAATTGTATAATTAATTCAAAAATTATTACATCTAACATTCCTGTAATAAAATTTATATAATGTTTTTATACAATTCTATTTTATTCATATCTATAAAACATTTACAATGAATAAAACTTTAAAAAACCGGTAACAAGTATGTATATTTTCTAAATCCTACAATATTTTTTTACATATTTTCAAATGTTACATTGTTTTATATATATATATATATATATATATATATATATATATATATATATATATATATATATATATATAATAAAGTCTCGTCTTTTAAAAGTCAGGTTTTTATTTTTATAAATGTAACACCAGTGTACATTTACTGATTACTTTTTTTTTTCATACTCGTACTAGTTACATATGTAACATGTGTTAGATACATATGCAACATTTTTTATAGTTTACATAATATAAATTTTTTAAGAGAAACAATTAAAAATTATATTTTTTATAATAACCTTGTTTTTTATGAAAAGAAAAAATGAAATCTCGTTTAGACCCAAGGTTGTCAAGATCGAAAATATGGCACAACGTTTGAACTACTATATAAAAAAGAAGATGAAAAGGTAATTTGTTCAAATATAAGGGGGTAAAAGGAAATAATGTTTAAACCTAAATTCCATTCCATCTAACAGCCGCCACCCCCTCGATGGTTTATTTTGTTTCCCTGCAATTCATCCTACCTGTGATTTCCCTCACCTTCGATTAAAAACCCTAATCTGGTCAATATGCTTCGTATCTTGCACGGTTGTACGGAAAGAGCTCGACTCTGTTTCGAAGCACAAAGGACGAAGACGTGCAGCAGCTCACGGCACCATGATGTCCACTCCTGTTGTAGCAACGTAGCCGACGAGAGAGAGAGAGAGAAAAGGTAGGTCGGGAGGACGACAACCTGATGTCTCCGGTAACAGTGGTCGTGTACGGCTCGACGGCGACGACAATTTGCAGCAGCAATGGGTTCGATGGAATGAGCTTGACGATGGTGGTGTACTTTGGCAGTGGTGTTTGTTAGCGGCTAGCAAGGCTCAGGTAGAGACTGATGAGTAGCAGCTTGTGTTAAGATGACGATGGATGGTATTGAATTTTCAAATTTTTTGTTAGATTGTTAATGGAGGGTATTCAATTAATTTTCGTGAGGTTCTAGAGGAATAGGAAAGGATTTGACAACTTGTACTAAAAATTGCACTGTCCAACAAACAATTAGATGAATGTCAATTGTCTTTTATACCCTTTTGGTACTTTTATCTATTAAATTAATATAAAAATGGTGATCAATTGTTTAAGATAATCTTTTCTCTATATCAGAATCCAATCAAGGGCCATATAGGGTTTTTACAACCCAATTGGGTTTCCAATCTAACCCAACCCTATATATATATATATATATATATTTATATATATATATATATATATATATTTATACATGAGTTTTTAAATAGCTTTAATGTATTTTTATATTTTATGATCATCCATTTAAATGATTTAAGCATGCACATGAATCTTTAATAAAATCAAAAGTTTGTAAACATATATACATACATACGGCTCACACACACATATCTATATTTATACAAGTTTTTAAGTATCTCATAGATATTCATGTATTTTATGTTCATCCATTAAAGGTTTATACATGCATGTAAAGATCTAATCCAAATCAAGCATTTTTAGGACTCCATGAACATATACACACACATAAACTTATATGACACACACACACACCAACATAAACCCCATTTATATCTTTCGTTTTTCTTTTTAAAAAGATTTGTTTGTTTAAAAACAGAAATCAATCACATTTGATTAGATGAACAACTTATGAAATCAAGCTTAGATCATTCGTGCAAAAGTAAAAGAATAGTGTTTATACCCTAGATGAACACTTAAGAAGATGAAGATGGGTTTTTCTTGGGTAAAACCTCCAAGAACAAAACAAAAACTTCAAATCCGAGCATTAAATAACTTAAACCTTCATCAAAGAGGTTGGATGAGGCTTGATTTCTTGCATATGAAAGAAAAATGGAGAGGGTAGGGGGTGAGGGGAAGGTTACGTCTGAAGGGAGTGGGAGAGGGGAGAAAGAGGGTGGATTATGAATGGGGAAATGGAAAGGTTGTGAGAAAATGAAAGTGTTAGAACTTTTAAATAGATAAATGATCTTTAAATATTTTTTGTAATCATTGGGTGGGTCCCCCATGATTATATACGAAAATTTAAAGGTGGGGGGTGTTCACCCACTTATTTTTATAAAATACCTCATTATTTGTTGAGTCTTGCACCCGTTCCAGCTTAAATTGCATTTTATTTAATTGTATTACACCGATTAATTTAAGAAATAAATATTTATTCACCTAGGTATCATAATATTCAGAAAATAATAATATTATTGGGTATTAGACAGTGTCTCGTGTCTTTGGACGGCGTGACGACTAAAACGAATGAAAGTCCCAGAATGTCATCCGGCAAAAACCACCAACTTTGGTTTTTAATTGAATTAATATTATTTTCACTTATAAAATATTAATTTATGCTAAACCAAGTATTCTAATAAATTTTTGGATTTATAAAATTTACCGGGTCGTCACCAACGCTCGTTCTGGAAATTTTATCGCAACGCGACACGTTAATTCTATAATGAACTAAATGCAATTCCATGCATTATACGGGCTTGCTAGACTCTTTAAATGAATTAATTAAATAATAATTAAGCCTAATGACGTATAAAATAATATAATCAAATGTAATTATATTACAGATTATGACGTGGAAAAGTCGGGTGGCACGCATATCATTGTTCGACTCAAGTTTGGATGTCGATTCAATCTTCTCCTTAGCTTTCCAGACATGCTTAGGTGGAATAGGCGTTTTATATTCTTTAGAAACATGATATTCAGATTTCTCCTTTTGTTTAGTTTGTTTAATCTTTTGTCTTTCGTAGTAAGCCTGCCTGTTTTGCTTTGCGACATTCCAATCTCCATCAGAATGCTTAACATAAGACGACCGACTCTTCATTGCCTTAGGCTGAGCGGCCTTCATTGGCTTGGAGTTCATGACTTTCTTATTGGTAGTCTTCTGAATCTGCTCATAATAAGGGACATAAGGACGATGATCATAGTTTCTTGCTAAATGACCAGACTTTCCACAAGTATAGCATGACTGTTTCTATGCATAAGGTGCAAATCCTGACTTGTCTTACCACTGATGAGATGAACCAACCTGTTTGATAATTCAAACCTGCTTAGGTTTCCTGTGTTGATGAGCATGGCTCTGTTCGAACCTCATATGTTGATGATCATATTTAGAATACAATTGATCCTTTGTGAAATGCATAGGTGAGGCATTTGAGGTTTGACTAGAGACTCTTTGCTTAGTCACAGCTCTGGTTTTCTGAAAAACATGCTTTTCAACTTTACCATTAACAACTGTTTCACAAAAACAATACCTTTACTCACATTCACATTTTTTGAAACAGATGATTTAAAAATAAAAGCATTCAAACCAATAAAATCTCGGACATAAGGTTTGTTTCCTTTTAAAATAGGACTGATAGAAATATTGTTTTAGTTTATTTTAAAATTTAAATTTAAACTGCAAAGTTGTGACTCATCAACTTCATCATCCTCACTTGACCAATCTTGTATTTATACTTGTTCTGCACATGAGGTAGAAGCATTAGAACTGTTCACACATTTATCCTTTGAATTCAAGGATGATGATTTGGATCTATAAGTGCATGACTTGTTTCAAGAAGTTAACATGTTGAACTCATCTACTTGTTCCCCAACAGTGGTAAAGTTCCCCTTGAATGGAGGAGGCATGTTATTGTATCCAAGCCCCTGCTCCTATTACCCGGCTTATGAAGTTGATTTTCAAGTATATCAACTACCTTACTGGATTGTCCAAAGAATTCTACCTTGAATTTTGATTCAGCAAAGTTTGATTTTGCTTGCTCTAATTCAGTGGTCAATCTAGTGATTTCTTGCTTAGCATCAGTAAGCAAACAATATTTCGTACTAAGTTGAGATTTAAGCAATGATAGGTCATTTTTTTTTCTTCTATTACCTCTTTGTAACCCTTTTCAGACTTGACAAACTTAGTTTTGTGGTATTTTAGGTTATCAATTTCAAAAATCAGGTCAGCATTATGTTTTCTATATAATTCAACTTTATCTATGCATAATTTAGAACAAAAATTAACAGTTACCTCAGGTGGAGTAGCAGAGGATGAGGTGGATGGAGATCCTTCAACAATATCAGCCATGAAAGCATGGTTCAGGTTCAGTTCCTTGAGCTGATCTATCCAGTCATATCTACAAGTTTGTTGGCTGATTAAAGCTTTGGAGTTATCAACAACCTTCCCTCCTGCAGATGTTCCAGCTTCATTACCCCTCTGCTCCATGGGTTTAGTGCATTCCCTCAAAAAGTGACCCGGTTCATGACAGTTGTAGCAGCGAAGATTTTACTTGTTGAAACCAATCTTCTTTCAAGTATCTTCACTCCATCTGAATTTTCCAGTCTTGTTGATGAAGTTGTTTGCTCTAAACACAACCATGGGCAATTGCCAAGAAATATCCAACTCCTTTACATCTTCTGGATGGATCTGATTTAGCTCAGTAGTAAGTATATCTGATGGTGAAAGATTTCCAAAAGCAAATGCTGCATAGCAGTTCATTATTCTAGTGCATAGAGATGTATTTGCTTCAATGAATTTAGCATGTTGTGCTGAATATGCTTGCTTCTCTGATACGGTAGATTTAGCAGCTGCAGAATTACCAGAAGTTGCTTCCCCATATCCAGATACTCCTTGTACCACACTAGACAAGAAGGCACTATTACTGCTTTGTGCCCCTGTAGAAATTATAGTGTTCACATGGTTGACTTTTCTTTGCTGGTCATCTAGATCATATGATTTGATAATTGAAATCAAATCATTCAGAGAGACTGCATTCAAATCTTTGGTTCTCTGTAACAGAACAACATTCTAATCCCAGCTTTGTGGTAGACCATTCAGAAGTTTCCTATTTAAATAACCATCACTAACCACAATCTGGTCACCTCTTATCTCTGAAACTAATCTAGTAAACCTTTGTAACTGAACTTCTAAAGATTCACCCAGAATATGATTGAACATATTGAACTTCTGGAGAATCATCTCTTTCCTACTAGCCTTCATGTCATCATTCCCTTCAAATGCCTTTTACAAAGACTCGCAGTGCTATTTAGCAGATGTACATTCTTTAAAGTTATGAGCAATATCAGGTGATAAAGCCATAGTCGGAGAAGCCAAAGCTTTTAGATCCCACTCAACAAGATCAAAATCTTCATATGTGTAATTCTCAATCTGCTTTGGTGCTTTTGTACCATCTTCCTTATCATACATGGGAATCTGAGGTCCCTTAATAATACTTCTCCATATCTTAGCCTCTGAAAGTAAGACATAGTTCTGGTATCTAAACATCCAATCAACAAAGTCTTCAGCAGAAGTAAGTCTTGGTGGTTTGGTACTTGTTCCTATCTGAAGATCTAATATGCTATTGAGATTCATGGTCTGATGAAAATTCATTTTATCAGAGTACATGGACTTGATCTAATCTAAAAAGCTTGGAATAAAAAAAACATAAAGAGTTCTTAATTAAAAGTTCAGCCGTGAACTTGTAACTACCCGTGAACTAGAGTTAACCCGTGAACTCAGCTGTTAATTTATAGAAACCATGAATTAGATTTAACCCGTGAACCCAAATAAAACACCCGTGAATCAAGTTCTGGCCGTGAACCTAGCTCAGACAATGAATCAAAGACCTGAGTATACTTTTCATGAACTAAAGCTGTCACACCACCAAAATCCACTCCCACTCCATTAGGAATGCGACACACCAAGATCTCAGTCATTAGTTACATCAAACGACACTATATGGGACTTGAAATGTCATAACATAAAAGTTCAGAGTTAAATGCGGAAGCGTAAACATTAATATGAAATCAAAAGTAATTACATGCAACAAGCGTCAATTAATGTAAATAAGTAAAACTGTTTGAAATGAATGATATGACAATAGGACTCCATGCATGTCCTAAGTGTGCAACCTGTGCCAAAGCGACCTGAGAAACATGTAAGAAAAAGTGTCAACACGGGGTTGGTGAGTTCATAGGTTTCAAGTTAGTAATAAGAGAGTGTTTGCCAGATTATGTACATTCAATATGCATATCTATAGGTAGCTAGCCTATGCTCATGTCTTACTAAAGCGCTCGCAACCGAAGTTGACTGTTTGTGTTTATATGCCTCCTGCCAGGTCTATCAACTCTGGCAAATGTTAGTAGGCTAACATTTCACCCGTTCGATTTCTAATCGAGTTAGAGCGACTAACGCGGGTGGGGCTTGTCAAACCCATTAGTACTACTAAACATTACCTCGCTAAGATCCATATTAATGGTTCGATGTATGATGAGGACTTTCCGTGATAGTGTGTCACGCTTAGCCTCAACAATAATAACATATGAATTACAATAATCTAAAATAGTTGTGTCATGATTTTCCCCCAACGGGAAAAACATGTAAAATAATGTTGTCTGCGTACCTGTTTCTCCCCCACGGGGAAAACAAGTATAAGTATGATAGTTTGTGTACATGTTTCTCCCCCAACAGTAAAACGAGTAAAAAGGGGCCGTGAAACTCACCTGCGTTGCGTAGTAGGAAGTATAACACAAGTATGAGATTTGGAACCTCAAATGTTAGCCTGCACGGCTTACGTATGCCCTAGAATTATAAGCACATAAGTTAGGGACATATGGGATTTTGTGACGACGACACGGAAGATTTGAATGTCATAAACATTCTAATGATCAATGAGTAGACGAACGTGTCTATGGAAATATATTTCTTAATATAATAATTAAGATTAATGTTACGTGTCGAACGTTAATAACGAATAATATTAAATGAATAAATGAATTCGTACGCTTACCATTTAAAATGTTTAGAAAAATAATATAACTATATATATTATTTTAAGTCATATGATTAACAAAATAATCCTTGAAGTAGAAAAATAATAAATATATTATTTTTAATCGAGTAAAATAACGTAGGTAAATAATATAACATCGTTTATATTATTTATAGTTTGTTTTAAAATACATGTCACGCAAGACAATAAAATGAGTCGAAAATAATATAATTTATATATTTTTTTATTAATGTTGAATACGGGTTGAAAATAATATAATTATATTATTTTATACGAGATTACGGTTTGAAAATAATACAAATACGTTATTTTTAAAAGTGGGAGAAATAATAACATTAGTTATAAAATTCAAACCCGAGCCCACGGGTTGTTTCCCGGGCTAAAATACATTTGTATATTATTATACTAGTATAGGGTTTGATTTTTATTAATTAAATATAATAAATAAAAATGTTCAAAAATATTTGTGGGAGCCCGGTCTCGAACCCGGGTCTCTCCCACACACGTACACGCCTCTAACCAGTCCTGCCCGCTAAGGTATCGCGATGTTAACCCGTTCTAAATGATTTTAACACCCAAGTTCAAATGGCTTCCTTCCCCAAAGCACTTTCGATCGAATCCAGACCCAATCCATCGAATCCGATAATGATCGATCGAAGCAGCAAAGGGTTTTTGATTACGAGGCATAAGCGAATCTGGTTTCGGGATTAATTGGAAAAATATCAACTTTTGAATCGTCTAATCTTCAATTTAAGAACCGAAAACCGTGACATGAACATCGAATCGATTTATTCAAATCTGATATTAATACTTGAAGAAAACATAGGGCTTTTAACAAAAACGAAATTGCGAATCTATTGATAAGGTTTAATTGTATTAAAACTGTGTTTAAGATCGAAAACCCCAAATCGTTTCAAGAACAAACCCTAATTTCTGGATTTCGAATCATCCGATGATTGGGTATTAAATTAACATAGGGTTGTCAACGTGTAGTGTGTTGCGATTCTATAGAAGTGATTTAATTTGATTTAAATAAGGTCTAGGGTAGGATTCGATTGAGCAGGTTTCATATGAACCCTAGGTTACTGATCGCGATTAATTCGATAATAGATCGTTGAGTTAGTAGAGGGCTTTTAATGATTAGATGATTGCGAAGCTAATGGTATACTTTAATTTGATTTAAATTGAGTCTGCAATGGAGTTCGATCAAACCGGTTTCACATGAACCCTAGGATCTGGTTCGTGTGAAATTCGATACTGTAAGCCTCAATTGTTATAGGGCTTTTGTTCTAGTTTTGGAAACGAATCTAAAGGAGTATGTAATTACCGGAAACGTATTCAAATTGATAGTCCCCGACTAAAACACAGTTGCGACTCTGGGGGCGTGGTCACTGGCGTCTCTGGCTACTTCTCCGGCAAATGTGGGATGTGCAAAAGCTTCAGACAGGTTCGTTCAATGTGTGCAGAGTGATAGTACGCGAGATTGATATAAGAACTTGTCGAATTTGATGGATACTAGCTGTTGGTCGATGGTTACTTGTTTAACTCTAATAATTCGAGTTAATTCGATTAATTGTTGGTTTTAATGGATTAATGATGATCGTTATGATCATGATCGTGCAAGAACAGTTTCAATTCCAACGAATTTCGGTTAGAAACGGTCGAATTTGATTGAATCCACGATGTTGACTTCTGATGTCAACGAAATTAAGCTTGATCTAAATACAGAAGTAGTCCCTGAGGTTTTCCTGAGAATTGGAGTTTGAAACATGGCAGAATAGGTCCCTCCAGTTTAGATGGAGTTAAAATTTGGTTAGTTTGACTCCCAAAGTCAACAGGATTTGGATTTTGACTTTCTAAAAGTCAACATAGAAGATTAGGGTTATTACATAACTAGTCCCTCGAGTTTAAGTTTGAAATATTGGCAGAAACAGTCCCTGAAGTTTGAGTTAAGTTAATTTAGTTAACTTTAACTGGATTTTGTTAACGGAGTTAACTAGAAAAGTCCGGATTGTCAAATCATCCCTTAGTTGAAAGAATTTTCGTCCTGAAAATTAGAATAGTACCTTAAGGGTTTGACGTGGACTGCTTGAACAGATGAGGATACTTGCACATCATCTGATCCTCGCGTTCCCAAGTGAATGACACCTTTCCAAGGTGAGACTTTGAGTAAGACCATGTCACCGACTTGAAATTCTAACGTTTTACGACGTTTGTCGGCATAGCTCTTTTGGTGATCACGAGCTGCCGCCATACGGTTTCGGATTTGAACGATCTTTTTGGAAGTTTCGAATACAAGTTCAGGACCTCTAAGTTGGCTATCCCCAACTTCAGCCCAACAGATAGTAGATCAGCATTTACGTCCGTATAATGCCTCGAATGGTGCTGCTTTGATGCTAGTGTGATAATTGTTGTTGTAGGAGAACTCCACTAAAGGTAAGTGAGACTCCAAAGTGTTACGGAAATTGATCACACAAGCTCACAGCATGTCCTCTAAAGTTTGGATGGTACGTTCCGTTTGACCATCGGTTTGCGGATGATAGGCTGTGCTCATGTCTAAACGTGTACCTAAGGCTTTCTGCAATGATTACCAGAAACGAGAGGTGAATCGTGCATCATGATCCGAAATGATAGAAATTGGCACCCCGTGTCGAGAGACTACTTCTTTCAAGTAAATACGAGTAAGCTTATCCATTTTGTCGGTTTCCTTAATTGCTAAGAAGTGAGCGGACTTTGTTAAACGATCAACAATTACCCAAATGGTATCACATCCGGTAGGAGTTCGTGGCAATTTTGTGAAAAAGTCCATGGATATCTGTTCCCATTTCCACATGGGAATCTCTGGTTGTTGGAGAAGACCGGAAGGTTTTTGATATTCAACTTTGACTTTCGCGTAAGTCAGGCACTTGCTCACATAGGTGGCTATATCGGCCTTCATCTTTCGCCACCAATAAAGCACCTTTAGATCATGGTACATCTTGTCAAAACCTGGATGAATAGAGTAACGAGATTTATGAGCCTAATCCATGACTAGTTCCCTTAAGTTTTCGAATACTGGAACCCATATTCGCTCGACGAAGTAGCGAATACCGTCAGAATTGACCTTGAGTTGTGCTTCCATACCGCGTGTACCTTCCGGTGGTAGGTTTTCCTCTTTGAGGGCTTCGAGTTGAGCATTACGGATTTTGTCAGGTAATCCAGGGTGAATGGTAAGCTGTAATGCTCGAACTCATTTGGGTTTCGTTTCCTTTCGACTTAGGGCATCGGCTACAACGTTAGCTTTACCCGGATGATACCGGATTGCACAGTCATAATCTTTCAAGAGCTCGACCCAACGACGCTGTCACATGTTTAACTCTTTCTGCTCGAAGATGTGCTGAAGACTCTTGTGATCGGTGTAGATGGTGCACTTGGTACCGTACAAGTAGTGTCTCCATATCTTAAGTGTGAAAACTACGGCTCCCAACTCTAGGTCATGAGTGGTGTAGTTTTTCTCGTGAATCTTTAGTTGACGCGAAGCATATGCGATCACTTTTTCTCGTTGCATTAGAACACAACCCAGACCCTGAATAGATGCATCACAATACACCACAAAATCATCCGTTCCCTCCGGAAGAGCTAGAATAGGTGCACTGCAAAGTTTCTGCTTAAGGAGTTGAAATGCTGACTCCTTGTTATCGCCCTAGTTATAGGCTTTACCCTTTTGAGTTAAGGAAGTGAGAGGTTGTGAAATTTTTGAAAATCCATCGATGAATCGACGATAATACCCAGCCAATCCTAGAAATTGTCGCACCTCAGTCGGAGTCGTCGGTGCTGCCCAATTATTGATGGTTTCTATCTTTGATGGGTCGACATGTATTCCTTTCTCATTAACCACATGTCCTAAGAATTGAACTTCCCGGATCCAGAATTCACACTTGGAAAACTTAGCATACAGTTGTTCCTGCTTAAGTAATTCCAAAATTAAGCGTAGATGTTCCTCATTGTTCTTGGAATAAATGAGGATGTCATTGATGAAAACGATGACAAATTGATCAAGGTATGGCTTACACACATGATTCATGAGGTCCATGAATACCGCGGGTGCGTTGGTTAATCCGAAAGGCATGACCATAAATTCATAGTGGCCGTACCTTGTCCTGAATGCAATCTTAGAGATATCCTCCTGTCGGACACTCAATTGATGGTAACCGGACCTAATATCTATCTTGGAATAGAAACTTGATCCTTGGAGTTGATCAAAGAGATCATCTATCCAGGGAAAAGAGTAGCGCGACTTTATTCAGCTCACGGTAGTCAATACACATACGGAAAGTCCCGTCCTTCTTCTTGACAAACAGGACTGGAGCTCCCTATGGCAATGAGCTAGGTCTAATGAGACCTTTATCCAATAACTCTTGTAACTGAGTAGTTAGCTCTTGTAATTCATTAGATGTTAATCTATAAGGTGCCCGAGCGATCGGTGCCGCTCCGGGTGCTAGATCGATTTGAAATTCAACTTGACGGTGTGGTGGCAGACCAGGCAGATCCTCGGGAAATACTTCCAGAAATTCACGAACGATGGGAATATCATCAATCTTCTTTTCTTCTGATCGCTGCTCCGCAACGAGAGCCAAAATAGCAGTATGCCCTTTTCGAAGGCATTTCTGTGCTTTCATAAAGAATATGATGCCTTGCACCAACCTTTTCATCCTGAACGGAAAGGGTTTCTTCACTCGGGAGAGAAAGGCGAACAATTATCTTATGACAGATAATCTTGGCTTGGTTCTTAGACAACCAATCCGTACCGGCAATTTTGTCAAAGCTGTCAAGTGTAATTGGCGTGAGGTCAATGTCAAACTTATGACCAGTCAATCTTAGTTTACATCTCTAAAGGTTTTGACTTGCGTCTATAGTGTACTATATATCCATTAGAGTTGGTGTACGACTTTACCAGCAGAAAATTATGAAGTCACGATGAGACTTCTAGTGAGACCCGCGCTTAGGAGGTAAGCATTGGTCAACACAAAGGCTAAGAGTGTCACACCCCCAAATTCCACTAACGAAGTTTTACCGTTTGGAAGGTGACACACCAGGATCTCAGTCATTAGTTACATCAAACGACACTACATGGGACTTAAAATGTCATAACATAAAAGTTCAGAGTTAATGCGGAAGCGTAAACGTTAATATGAAATCGAAAGTAATTACACGCAATAGGCGTCAATCAATGTAAATAAGTAACTGTTTCAAATGTTTGAAATGGATGATATGACAGTAGGACTCCATGCATGTCCTAAGTGTGCAACCTGTGCCATAGCTTAGCGTCCTGAGAAAACATGTAAGAAAAGTGTCAACACAAGGTTGGTGAGTTCACAGGTTTCAGTATAGTAATAAAGCGTTTACCAGATTAATGTACAATCAACACATATATACCAATGAGTAGCTAACCCATGTTCATGTTTGCTATTACGCTCGCAACCGTAAACTGACTGTTTGTATTGCCTCCCACCAGGTCTATCAACCACAGTGCACGTTTAGGTCAATATTGCACCCGTTCGATATCCAATCGAGTTAGCGCGACTAACGCGGGTGAGGTTTGTCAAACCCAGTAGTACTACCCAACATACCTCGCTATATTCATATTTAAACGGTTCGATGTGAGGACTTTCATGATAGAGTTTACGCATAGTCATAACAACTGATATAAAATGTAGTACAAAAATCAAAAGAGTTTGTATCATGTTTTCTTCCCCAGTTTAAAAGTAGTAAAAAGGGGCCGTGAAAACTCACCTGCGTTGCGTAGTAGGTAGTATCACACAAGTATGAGATTTGGAACCTCAAATGTTAGCCTGCACGGCTTACGTATGCCCTAGAATTATAAACACATAAGTTAGGGACATATGGGAGTTGTGACGACGACACGGAAGGTTAGACGTCTTAACGTATTCTAAGGATCAATGAGTAGACGAACGTGTCTACGAGAATATAGGGTTTCTTAATATAATTATTAAGATAAATACGTTTTGTGTCGAAGGTTTCTCAATTATGAATATAATAATAATTAAATATATCCGTGCGTTTGTACCATTCAATAATGGTTTAGGAAAATAATATAAGTTATTATATTATCTTAAACTTAGAGATATAACACGATAATTAAATTTTGTGGGAAAACAGTAAAACTATTATTGTATCCGGATCATAATAACGTGGATAATTATATAAATAAATACATTATTTATTTGTTTGAAACGTTACACAATGTGGCGAAAATAATATATAAATATATTATTTTTAATTTGAATTACGGTTTGAGAATAATATGAATATATTATTTTGTTCGGGGTTATAGGTTAAATAATAATATAAACATATTATTATAAAAGTGTGAAATAATATTAAAAATGAGTTATAAAATCAATCCCGAGCCTACGGGTGGTTTCCGAGGCTAAAACATATTAATATATTAATATAATAATATAGGAAATGATTTTGTTTTAAAATAATACTCAAAAAGTGGCTACAAAAATAAAAGCTGTTGGTGAGGTTCGAACCCGGGTCACCCACCACACCAACACTCAGTCTTAACCAGTCCACCTGCTAAGGTAATCGCGTTGGAAGATGGTTCTGTTTGGTTTTAACACACAAGTTCTCAGTGTTCTTCTCCCTTAGCGCGAGCCGAACCAAACCCATCCCAAATCTGATGAATCCGACTTCGATTACACCAAATGACATGAGGGCTTTGATAGTCGGGGTATTTCGAAACTTCAGTCTCATATAATTGCAAAAACAATAAGGTTTGGATCGCTTAATTATCGATTCGTAATTCGAAACCCTAGATATGAACACCAAATCAAATTCGATAAATTGGATGATATCAAGGTTTAAAATCATAGGGTTTTTATTAAATAGGACATTTCGAAAATGTTTATATGGTTTAATTTCATTCACGATGAGTCTAAGATCAAAAGTCCCAAATTCGAATGTGGATGAACCCTAGAATCGGAACCATAACAGATTCGATATTAGTAGATTAAATTGACATGGGGTTTTCATTATAGGAAGTCTTGCGAAACTGATGATATGAATTAATTGAATTATTATCAAGTTTAGAATCAAAAGCACCAAATTACTCTTAGAACGAACCCTAGATTTTGGATCAGGTTCAATTCGATGCTAAATGCTCGAATTATCATAGGGCTTTCAGTTAATAGATTCAAACGAAGCTAAGGGAGGTTTTAGTTACCGGAATAGTGCTAGAATTGACTGTGCTCGACTAAAACCGATGCCGACGGCAATTGGTTTGGTTCCCGGCGACATCTGCTGGGACTTCGGTGAGATTGACGCGTCTAATAGCTTCACAGGGTCTCGTTCAATGTGTGCAGGTGATCAATTGTGGAATGATAGACGAATTGATGTGCATTTGACAGTAGTTGATGAAGGTATCGACGGTTATGAGTTGAATACTCATAATTGAGTTTAATTCGATTAAAGCCGGTGTTTAACACCACAATGATGATCGAAACTTTTAGAGTCGCTTGTATCAATTACAATTTTAAACTAAATTCGGTTACAAAATGCAAATTTGGATTAAAGGTACCCGGTTTGACTTTCTAAAGTCAAACATACTTAATATTCATCCGATTTTGACTTTGGAAGTCAATGAATTTAGTTTTGAGATGCGGCAGATGTAGTCCCTGAACTTTTAGGTGTATACGGTTTAGAGAATGATAGAATTAGCCCCTGAGGTTAGATATTTAACTGGATTTAGTTAACGGGGTTAAGTTTCAGTTAGGGTATTTAACGAGGATTGTTAACTGAGTTAACCTGAAAAGTTCGAGTTGTCACATCATCCCCTAGTTGAAAGAATTTTCGTCCCGAAAATTAAAATAAAAAAAAAAAATTCCGGATGTCACATCATCCCCTAGTTGAAAGAATTTTCGTCCCGAAAATTAAAATAGTACTTTAAGAGTTTGACGTGGAGTGCTTGAACAAATTAGTATATTTGCGCATCATCTGATCCTCGCGCTCCCACGTGAATTCCGGTCCGCGTTTCGAGTTCCAACGGACTCTAACAATGGGGATTTTGCTGCGCTTTAACGTTTTTACTTCCCTATCCATAATTTTGACAGGTTCTTCGATGAAACGTAACTGTTCATCAATGTGTAGTTCCTCAAGAGGAACTGCGAGCGATTCGTCTGCTAGGCATTTTTTTTTTCAAGTTCGAGATGTGAAAGACGTCGTGTACACCACTAAGTCTTTCAGGTGAGTCCAGTTGATACGCCACTGGTCCGATTCTCTTTAGAATCTTGAATGGTCCAACATAATGAGGATTTAGCTTACCTCGCTTCCCAAAACGAATGACACCCTTCCAAGGTGGGACTTTTAGCAAGACCATATCCCCTATTTGAAATTCTAATGGTTTACGACGCTTATCGGCATAGCTCTTTTGACGATCACGAGCTGCTGCCATACGGATTCTAATCTGGTCGATTTTCTCAGAAGTTTCAAGTACAAGTTCAGGACCTGTAAGTTGACTATCCCTAACTTCGGCCCAACAGATAGGAGAATGGCATTTCCGTCCATACAGTGCTTCAAATGGAGCTGCCTTGATGCTAGTGTGATAACTGTTGTTGTAGGAGAACTCCACCAACGGTAGGTGAGACTCCCATGTCTTCCAGAGTTTGAATAGTATGTTCTGTTTGACCATCGATTTGAGGATGGTATGCTGTGCTCATATCTAGACGCGTGCCTAATGCTTTATGCAATGATTGCTAGAAACGGGAAGTGAATCGTGCATCACGATCCGAAATAATAGAGATTGGCACTCCGTGCCAAGAGACTACTTCTTTCAAGTATATTCGAGTGAGTTTATCCATTTTGTCCGTATTTTTTTTTTTGATTGCTAGAAAGTGAGCAGATTTTGTCAGGCGATCCACAATTACCCATATAGTATCACATCCGGTAGGGGTTCGGGGTAATTTGTTAATGAAGTCCATGGATATTTGTTCACATTTCCACATGGGAATTTCTGGTTGTTGCAGAAGACCAGAAGGTTTTGGTATTCAACTTTAACTTTTGCGCATGTCAGACATTTACCCACATAAATAGCTATGTCGGCCTTCATCTTTGGCCACCAATATAGTATCTTTAAATCAAGGTACATCTTATCGGAACCTGGATGAATGGAGTAACGAGATTTATGAGCTTCATCCATGATTAGCTCCCTTAAATTTCCGAATACTAGAATCCATATTCGTTCGACGAAGTAACGAATTCCGTCAGATTTTACTTCAAGTTGTGCTTCCATGCCGCGTGTACCTTCTAACGGTAGGTTATCTTCTTTCAAGGCTTCAAGTTGAGCACTACGGATTCTGTCAGGCAATCCAGGGTGAATAGTGAGTTGTAACGCTCGAACTCGTTTGGGTTTCGTTTCTTTTCGGCTTAGTGCATCAGCCACGACGTTAGCTTTACCCGGATGATACCGGATCGCACAGTCGTAATCATTTAAAAGTTCAACCCAACGACGTTGTCGCATGTTCAACTCCTTCTGCTCGAAGATATGCTGGAGGCTCTTGTGGTCGGTGTAGATGGTGCATTTGGTACCGTACAAGTAATGTCTCCATATCTTAAGTGCAAAAACTACTGCTCCCAACTCTAGGTCATGAGTGGTGTAGTTTTTCTCGTGAACCTTTAACTGACGTGAAGCGTATGCGATTACCTTTTCGCGTTGCATTAAGACACAACCCAGACCTTGAATAGATGCATCACAATACACCACAAAGTCATCGGTTCCTTCCGGAAGAGCTAAAATAGGTGCATTGCAAAGTTTCTGATGCTGGAAAGCTGATTCTTGATTATCGCCCCAATTATAAGCTTTTCCTTTTTGAGTTAGGGCGGTGAGAGGTTGCGCAATCTTTGAAAATCCTTCGATAAAACGACGGTCATATCCAGCCAATCCCAGAAATTGTCGCACTTCAGTCGGAGTCGTCGGTGCTTCCTAATTCTTGATGGCTTCAATCTTTGATGGATCGACATGTATCCCCTTCTCGTTAACCACATGTCCTAAGAATTGAACCCCTCGAATCCAAAATTCACATTTGGAAAACTTAGCATAAAGTTGTTCATTCTTAAGCAGTTCCAGAATCAATCGAACATGTTCTTCATGTTCTTCTTCATTTTTTGGAGTAGCTTACAATGTCGTCGATGAAAATGATAACAAACTGATCAAGATAAGGTTTACACACACGGTTCATGAGGTCCATGAATACCGCAGGTGCGTTGGTTAATCCGAAAGGCATAACCATAAACTCATAGTGGCCGTACCTCGTTCTGAATGCAATCTTTGAGATATCCTCTTCTCGGACTCTTAACTGATGGTAACCGGACCTAAGATCTATTTTAGAATAGAAACTTGATCCTTGGAGTTGATCAAAAAGGTCATCTATGCGAGGCAAAGGGTAGCGGTTCTTGATTGTGACTTTATTCAGCTCCCGGTAGTCAATACACATACGGAAAGTTCCGTCCTTCTTCTTGACAAATAGTACCGGAGCTCCCCACGGTGATGAACTAGGTCGGATGAAACCTTTATCCAACAAATCTTGCAGTTGAGTGGACTACTCTTGTAATTCACCGGGTCCCAGTCTGTAAGGTGCCCGAGCAATCGGTGCTGCTCCGGGTGCTAAATCAATTTGGAATTCCACTTGATGGTGCGGTGGCAAACCGGGCAGATCCTCAGGAAACACTTCCAAAAATTCACGCACAATGGGAATATCTTCAATCTTCTTCTCTTCTGAGGGCTCCTCAGCAACAAGAGTCAAAATAGCCGTATGCCCCTTTCGAAGACATTTCTGTGCTTTCATGAAGGATATGATGCCAACGACTGCACCACTCCCTTTTGCCTTGGACAGAAAGGATTTTCCCTCTAAGGAGAGGAAGGCAAACATTTTTGTCACAACAGATGGCCTCAGGTTGGTTCTTGGACAACCAATTCATATCGACAATATGGTCGAAACTGCCAAGTGTAACTGGTAGATGGTCAATGTCAAGTTTATTACTAACCAATGCTAGTTTACATCTGCAAGAATGCGAGTTGTTATCTATAACAGCCCAAGCAAACCGTATCAAGATATTGTCCGCTTTGCCCACGATGGGTTGCCCATCCAGGAACTCACGGTTTTGTTTTTACCCGACGAGTTGCTCGCTCAGGCAAAACGCGTCTCAATAGAGAAGGTATCCGCCTCCTAATAAGGAACGTATTGTTCTCCCCCTCAACCGATGCGGGATATTACAGTCTATTATCTCAATAGTATACTTGGCTTTTAATAGAGTTAGAGCACTACGCACTAATATGGAATTTGTGAAATCGTGTTGAGACTTATAGTGAGACCCGCGCTTATAAAGCAAGTGTCAGTCAACGCATAGGCTAAGGAAAGAGGTTCACATGTAGGAAAGAAAAGTATAATGAGATATAGATTCCAGTAGCATAAGAGATAGGATGTATGTTCGAGTAATTGCGTTCAACAGATGATTGGTTAGGTTAAACCTTCGTTTCCTAATGTCATTGGATCAACGGGATCATTTCGTGAAGAAAGAAATCCGTTTACAGGATTGAATATGCTAGAGTAAAATTCGAAGTTAGACTAAGGATTAGTCACAAGATGAGGTAATAAGGTCAAATGCGATCTATTGTTGGAGTGTAAGGAATAACGTGTTAGCATAGAAAGAATTTCTCAAATTCTGTGTACATAGTTGGAATCGATAAGTTTGCTATGAGATTCTATTAGAGTTTCAATCAAGATGGTTTCTGTGATCACGTTTAGATGAGTGTCTTAATTTCACTAAGACTCTTACATGAGTGAGAATAACATTGATGGATTTCATTAATGATAGTTCTATGTGTCCATAGACATCTTCAACCTGATAGTCGCGTCTATCAACTGTTGAACGGGTTTAACGATACCAACTAGTCGTTGAGTAGATTACAAGAACTTCTACTGACAGTGGAAGTTTAAGTTTGTAGATCACTGATTAGGACCATTTATCCACACACTAGGTTTCACTAGGACTTACATGCATTTCAAATTATTATTACGTGTGCACCCGTAATGATAATTTGCTTTGCATGTTCACCCTAGTTCTCCCCGTCCTGTGCTATAATGTCCTTTAGTTTGTATTGCTGAGTACAGAGTGTTGTCAGATATGATAAGTCATCGAAAAGTTTAGTCATCAACCATAAGTTGATCAATTAGAACTCATATCAGGACGAGTAGTCAAGAAATCGTTTGATCCGAGTATTCATTCGAGTTAAAACACAATACAAGAGTCCAATCCAGCGGATTGTAGATGAGAGCATGAAGCAATCATGTACACGAAATGCGACTTCGAGAAATGAAACTAATTCATGAACACAAGTTATAGGAAGCAGCAAGGTAGCCGTCCTTTCAACTGAGTCAAGGTAGGGTTTAAGTATGCATTGAACAATGCGTTCTCAGATTTGTGTTCGATCCATTCTCAACAGAATATCGATTAAAGACGCGAGCCCATGGCTCGGTAAAGTGATGACATCTACGTGCCAATGGATTCGGAAATAATGCGTGCAACGGTCTGCCTTCATTCGGCGTATTGTTGCTGGTGTGTATAGTAGGGACTCGCCTCCGACGATCCCAATTCCCAAGGAGATACGCGTTAGTGCTGAGTGTCGTCCATAACATGGACCTGAGAAAGCCCACCATACCCAACAGGTGATGGTGATGTAAGTGACTCCTCCGAAGGCTCCGTCTCGCTGCCCTCGAACGGAAGTGGATGATATTCTGGTGATTCCCCGAGTGTCGCCACTGGGAATGATGATGTAATGCAAATGTTGTGTCCCTCGCCAACTGAGGGTGATACGGATGGTGTTATATACCTGCTCTACAATGTATTTATAGATGCTATATGTATCAGGTATGAGTGTCTGTGCCGTGTAACTAATGCATGTGTACGGTTATAGTCTAGTATGCAATCCTAGTTCTCTATAACCAATGGCTCTGATACCAATCTGTCAGACCCCCAAATTCCAATAACGGAGTTTTACCGTTTGGAAGGTGACACACCAGGATCTCAGTCATTAGTTACATCAAACGACACTACATGGGACTTAAAATGTCATAACATAAAAGTTCAGAGTTAATGCGGAAGCGTAAACGTTAATATGAAATCGAAAGTAATTACACGCAATAGGCGTCAATCAATGTAAATAAGTAACTGTTTCAAATGTTTGAAATGGATGATATGACAGTAGGACTCCATGCATGTCCTAAGTGTGCAACCTGTGCCATAGCTTAGCGTCCTGAGAAAACATGTAAGAAAAGTGTCAACACAAGGTTGGTGAGTTCACAGGTTTCAGTATAGTAATAAAGCGTTTACCAGATTAATGTACAATCAACACATATATACCAATGAGTAGCTAACCCATGTTCATGTTTGCTATTACGCTCGCAACCGTAAACTGACTGTTTGTATTGCCTCCCACCAGGTCTATCAACCACAGTGCACGTTTAGGTCAATATTGCACCCGTTCGATATCCAATCGAGTTAGCGCGACTAACGCGGGTGAGGTTTGTCAAACCCAGTAGTACTACCCAACATACCTCGCTATATTCATATTTAAACGGTTCGATGTGAGGACTTTCATGATAGAGTTTACGCATAGTCATAACAACTGATATAAAATGTAGTACAAAAATCAAAAGAGTTTGTATCATGTTTTCTTCCCCAGTTTAAAAGTAGTAAAAAGGGGCCGTGAAAACTCACCTGCGTTGCGTAGTAGGTAGTATCACACAAGTATGAGATTTGGAACCTCAAATGTTAGCCTGCACGGCTTACGTATGCCCTAGAATTATAAACACATAAGTTAGGGACATATGGGAGTTGTGACGACGACACGGAAGGTTAGACGTCTTAACGTATTCTAAGGATCAATGAGTAGACGAACGTGTCTACGAGAATATAGGGTTTCTTAATATAATTATTAAGATAAATACGTTTTGTGTCGAAGGTTTCTCAATTATGAATATAATAATAATTAAATATATCCGTGCGTTTGTACCATTCAATAATGGTTTAGGAAAATAATATAAGTTATTATATTATCTTAAACTTAGAGATATAACACGATAATTAAATTTTGTGGGAAAACAGTAAAACTATTATTGTATCCGGATCATAATAACGTGGATAATTATATAAATAAATACATTATTTATTTGTTTGAAACGTTACACAATGTGGCGAAAATAATATATAAATATATTATTTTTAATTTGAATTACGGTTTGAGAATAATATGAATATATTATTTTGTTCGGGGTTATAGGTTAAATAATAATATAAACATATTATTATAAAAGTGTGAAATAATATTAAAAATGAGTTATAAAATCAATCCCGAGCCTACGGGTGGTTTCCGAGGCTAAAACATATTAATATATTAATATAATAATATAGGAAATGATTTTGTTTTAAAATAATACTCAAAAAGTGGCTACAAAAATAAAAGCTGTTGGTGAGGTTCGAACCCGGGTCACCCACCACACCAACACTCAGTCTTAACCAGTCCACCTGCTAAGGTAATCGCGTTGGAAGATGGTTCTGTTTGGTTTTAACACACAAGTTCTCAGTGTTCTTCTCCCTTAGCGCGAGCCGAACCAAACCCATCCCAAATCTGATGAATCCGACTTCGATTACACCAAATGACATGAGGGCTTTGATAGTCGGGGTATTTCGAAACTTCAGTCTCATATAATTGCAAAAACAATAAGGTTTGGATCGCTTAATTATCGATTCGTAATTCGAAACCCTAGATATGAACACCAAATCAAATTCGACAAATTGGATGATATCAAGGTTTAAAATCATAGGGTTTTTATTAAATAGGACATTTCGAAAATGTTTATATGGTTTAATTTCATTCACGATGAGTCTAAGATCAAAAGTCCCAAATTCGAATGTGGATGAACCCTAGAATCGGAACCATAACAGATTCGATATTAGTAGATTAAATTGACATGGGGTTTTCATTATAGGAAGTCTTGCGAAACTGATGATATGAATTAATTGAATTATTATCAAGTTTAGAATCAAAAGCACCAAATTACTCTTAGAACGAACCCTAGATTTTGGATCAGGTTCAATTCGATGCTAAATGCTCGAATTATCATAGGGCTTTCAGTTAATAGATTCAAACGAAGCTAAGGGAGGTTTTAGTTACCGGAATAGTGCTAGAATTGACTGTGCTCGACTAAAACCGATGCCGACGGCAATTGGTTTGGTTCCCGGCGACTTCTGCTGGGACTTCGGTGAGATTGACGCGTCTAATAGCTTCACAGGGTCTCGTTCAATGTGTGCAGGTGATCAATTGTGGAATGATAGACGAATTGATGTGCATTTGACAGTAGTTGATGAAGGTATCGACGGTTATGAGTTGAATACTCATAATTGAGTTTAATTCGATTAAAGCCGGTGTTTAACACCACAATGATGATCGAAACTGTTAGAGTCGCTTGTATCAATTACAATTTTAAACTAAATTCGGTTACAAAATGCAAATTTGGATTAAAGGTACCCGGTTTGACTTTCTAAAGTCAAACATACTTAATATTCATCCGATTTTGACTTTGGAAGTCAATGAATTTAGTTTTGAGATGCGGCAGATGTAGTCCCTGAAGTTTTAGGTGTATACGGTTTAGAGAATGTTAGAATTAGCCCCTGAGGTTAGATATTTAACTGGATTTAGTTAACGGGGTTAAGTTTCAGTTAGGGTATTTAACGAGGATTGTTAACTGAGTTAACCTGAAAAGTTCGAGTTGTCACAAAGAGGTTCACATGTAGGAAAGATTTTAATGAAATATAGATATCAGGAGTACAAGGGATAGGACGTCTGTTTAAGTATTCGCGTTCAACTGATGATCAGTTAGATGAAATCCTTGTTTTCTAATGTCATTAGAACAACTGGATCGTTTTGTGAAAGAAGAAGCCCGTTTACAGAGTTTGATACCCTGGGGTATAAATCAAATTAATCTGAGGATTAGTCATCGGATAATGCATTAGGGTCAATTGGAATTTATTGTTGGAGTGTAAGGAATAACTTGTTAGCAGGAAGGAATTCTTCCAATTCCGCTTACATACTTGGAGTCGATGGGTTTACCATGAGCTTCTACTAGAGTTTCAATCGAGTTGGTTTCTAAGGTCACATTTGGATGAGAGTCTTAATTTCACTAAGACTCTTACATGAGTGAGATAAAATGATGGATTTCATTAATGATAGTCCAGTGTGTCCGTAAACACCTTCAACCTGATAGTCGCGTCTATCAATTGTTGAACGGGTTTAACTATACCAACTAGTCGTTGAGTGGGTTACAAGAACTTCTACTGATAGTGGAAGTTTAAGTTTGTAGATCACTCCTTAGGACCATTTATCCACACACTAGGCTTCACCAGGACTTACATGCATGTCAAATTACTATTACGTGTACACCCGTAATGATAATTTGTTTTGCATGTTCATCCTAGTTTCTCCCTGTCCCGTGTCAAAATGTCCCTGAAATTTTTATTGTCGAGTACAGAGTGTTGTCAGATATGATAAGTCACCGGGAGGCTTAGTTATCAACTATAAGTTGATCAACTAGAATTCATATCGGGAAGAGTAGTCGAGAATGGTTTGATCCGAGTATCCACTCGAGTTGAATCACAATACAGGAGTCCAATCCAGCGGATTGTAGATGAGAACATGGAACAAACATGTACATGAAATGCGACCTCGAGAGTTGAAACTAATTTATGGTTACGTGGTACTGGAAGAGGCAAAGTAGCCGTCCTTCCAACTGAGTCAGGAGAGGGTTTGATTATGCAGTGAGCAATGCGTTCTCAACTTTGTGGTCAATCTATTCTCAACAGAATATTGACCAAAGAAGCGAGCCCATGGCTCGAAAAAGTGATAACATCTATGTGTCAATGGGTTCTGCAATAATGCGACGGTCTGCCTTCACTCGGCGTATTGTTGCTAGTGGGTACAGTAGGAACTCGCCTCCGACGATCCCAACTCCCAAAGAGATATGTGCTAGTTAAGTGTCGTCCATAACATGGATCTGAGAAATCCCACCATACCTAACAGGTGATGGTGATGTAACTGACTCCTCCGAAGGCTCCGTCTCGTTGCCCTCATACGGGAGTGGATGATGTTCTGGTGATTCCTCGAGTTTCGCCACTGGGAATGATGATGCAATGCAAATGATGTGTCCCTTGCCAACTGAGGGTGATAAGGATGGTGTTACATGCCTGCACTACAATGTATGTATAAATGCTATATGTATCATGTATGAGTGTCTGTGCCGTGTAACTAATGTGTAAGGTTATAGTCTAGTATGCAATCCTAGTTCTCTATAACCAATGGCTCTGATACCAATCTGTCACACCCCCAAAATCCACTAACGGAGTTTTACCGTTAGGAATGTGACACACCAGGATCTCAGTCATTAGTTACATCAAACGACACTATATGGGACTTGAAATGTCATAACATAAAAGTTCAGAGTTAAATGAGGAAGCGTAAACATTAATATGAAATCAAAAGTAATTACATGCAACAAGCGTCAATTAATGTAAATAAGTAAAACTGTTTGAAATGAATGATATGACAGTAGGACTCCATGCATGTCCTAAGTGTGCAACGTGTGCCAAAGCGACCAGAGAAACATGTAAGAAAAAGTGTCAACACGGGGTTAGTGAGTTCACAGGTTTCAAGTTAGTAATAAGAGAGTGTTTTCCAGATTATGTGCATTCAATATGCATATCTATAGGTAGCTAGCCTATGCTCATGTCTTACTAAAGTGCTCGCAACCGAAGCTGACTGTTTGTGTTTATATGCCTCCTGCCAGGTCTATCAACTCTGGCAAATGTGAGTAGGCTAACATTTCACCTGTTCGATCTTTAATCGAGTTAGCGCGACTAACACGGGTGGGGCTTGTCAAACCCAGTAGTACTACTAAACATTACCTCGCTAAGATCCATATTAACGGTTTGATGTATGATGAGGACTTTCTGTGATAGAGTGTCACGCTTAGCCTTAACAGTAATAACATATGAATTACAATAATCTAAAATAGTTGTGTCATGATTTCTCCCCCAACGGGAAAAACATGTAAAATAATGTTGTCTGCGTACCTGTTTCTCCCCCACGGAGAAAACAAGTATAAGTATGATAGTTTGTGTACATGTTTCTCCCCCAACGGTAAAACGAGTAAAAAGGGGCCGTGAAACTTACCTGCATTGCGTAGTAGGTAGTATAACACAAGTATGAGATTTGGAACCTCAAATGTTAGCCTGCACGGCTTACGTATGCCCTAGAATTATAAACACATAAGTTAGGGACATATGGGATTTTGTGACGACGACACGGAAGATTTAAATGTCATAAACATTCTAATGATCAATGAGTAGACGAACGTGTCTATGGAAATATATTTCTTAATATAATAATTAAGATTAATGTTACGTGTCGAACGTTAATAACGAATAATATTAAATGAATAAATGAATTCGTACGCTTACCATTTAAAATGGTTAGAAAAATAATATAACTATATATATTATTTTAAGTCGTATGATTAACAAAATATTCTTTGAAGTAGAAAAATAATAAATATATTATTTTTAATCTAACATCGTTTATATTATTTATAGTATTTTTTATAGTATTTTTTTAAAATACATGTCACGCAAGACAATAAAATGAGTCGAAAATAATATAATTTATATATTATTTTATTAATGTTGAATACGGGTTGAAGATAATATAATTATATTATTTTATACTAGATTACGGTTTGAAAATAATACAAATACGTTATTTTTAAAAGTTGGAGAAATAATAACATTAGTTATAAAATTCAAACCCGAGCCCACGGGTTGTTTCGCGGGCTAAAATACATTTGTATATTATTATAATAGTATAGGGTTTGATTTTTATTAATTAAATATAATAAATAAAAATGTTCAAAAATATTTGTGGGAGCCCGGTCTCGAACCCGGGTCTCTCCCACATACGTACACGCCTCTAACCAGTCCCGCCCGCTAGTGTATCGCGATGATAACCGGTTCTACATGATTTTAACACCCAAGTTTAAGTGGCTTCCCTCCCCAAAGCACCTTCGATCGAATCCAGTCCCAATCCATCGCATCCGATAATGATCGATCGAAGCAGCAAGGGGTTTTTGATTACGAGGCATAAGCGAATCTGGTTTCGGGATTAATTAGAAAAATATCAACTTTTGAATCGTCTAATCCTCGATTTAGGAACCGAAAACCCTGACATGAACATCGAATCGATTTATTCAAATCTGATATTAATACTAGATGAAAACATAGGGCTTTTAACAAAAACGAAATTGCGAATCTATTGATATGGTTTAATTGCATTAAAACTGTGTTTAAGATAAAAAACACCAAATCGTTTCAAGAACAAACCCTAATTTCTGGATTTCGAATAATCCGATGATAGGGTATTAAATTAACATTGGGTTGTCAACGTGTAGTGTGTTGCGATTCTATAGAAGTGATTTAATTTGATTTAAACAAGGTCTAGGGTAGGATTCGATTGAGTAGGTTTCATATGAACCCTAGGTTACTGATCGAGATTAATTCGATAATAGATCGTTGAGTTAGCAGAGGGCTTTTAATGATTAGATGATTGCGAAGCTAATGGTATACTTTAATTTGATTTAAATTGAGTCTGCAATGGAGTTCGATCAAACCGGTTTCACATGAACCCTAGGATCTGGTTCATGTGAAATTCGATACTGTAAGCCTCAATTGTTATAGGGCTTTTGTTCTAGATATGGAAACGAATCTAAAGGAGTATGTAGTTACCGGAAACGTATTCGAATTGATAGTCCCCGACTAAAACACAGTTGCGACTCCGAGGGAGTGGTCTCTAGCGTCTCTGGCTACTTCTCCAGCCAATGTGGGATGTGCAAAAGCTTCAGACAGGTTCGTTCAATGTGTGTAGAGTGATAGTACGCGAGATTGATACAAGAACTTGTCGAATTTGATGGATACTAGTTGTTGGTCGACGGTTACTTGTTTCACTCTAATAATTCGAGTTAATTCGATTAATTGTTGGTTTTAATGGATTAATGATGATCGTTATGATCATGATCGGGCAAGAACAGTTTCAATTCCAACGAATTTCGTTTAGAAACGGTCGAATTTGATTGAATCCGCGATGTTGACTTGTGAAGTCAACGAAATTAAGGTTGATCTAAATACAGAAGTAGTCCCTGAGGTTTTCCTGAGAATTGGAGTTTGAAACTTGGCAGAATAGGTCCCTCTAGTTTAGATGGAGTTAAAATTTGGTTAGTTTGACTCCCAAAGTTAACAGGACTTGGATTTTGACTTTCTAAAAGTCAACATAGAAGATTAGGGTTATTACATAACTAGTCCCTTGAATTTAAGTTTGAAATATTGGCAGAAACAGTCCCTGAAGTTTGAGTTAAGTTAATTTAGTTAACTATAACTGGATTTTGTTAACGGAGTTAACTGGAAAAGTCCGGATTGTCACAAAAGCCGTGAAACTTAGCCGTGAAGCTGACCGAGAAGCAGAGCCGTGAATCTTGAGCCAGAAGACCAACCCGAGAACCTTGAGCCGTGTAGACTAGCCATGAGTTTAGCCCATGAATCAAGTTTGGACTTGATTCTAATTCCAAAAATAATCCCGAAGATTAAGGGATTCAAATTTTGAACTTCAAATCTAACCCCGATGAACTCGATGAAGATCTTGAGCACTTTTCATCGTAATTTTTTCTCACAACAGGAAAATAACAATATTTCCATGGTTTTCAGCAGAAAAAGATGAACAACTACCACCAAAACAATTGATTAGTAACACAAACCAACCGAAAGCAGTAAAAATTACCTCAAAAACTTGTGTCTTGAATCGTTGATATAAAAAACAGAGCCTTGAATGACTTCAATGACTCTAATACCAATTGTAAGTCCTAATCTCTATACGGATATTCGAATAAACACACAATAACGAACATGATATCAATTCTCACAATCAATAGGCGGAAACTATTGATGTCGTCCAGACGGTCTATATAAAAACTAACAAAACCTAACTTAGAATCCTAAGTAATAAATGGCAAACATATGAACTAGACCGCACTGACAGGCAAGTGTACCTATCGAGTGTAGCACAGCTTAATGGTAAACCGGATTATCAAACCCTAGAGACACTACAAATAACAAATCTAGACTCTGACTCAGACTAAAGATTGATTTGGTTTGGGGGGTTTACTACACTAAATATTAAACTAAGAATGCAGAAAGCAAAGATCGACTCAATTATCAAGAGAAAAGACTAAGGTGAAATCAAAAGATGGTAAGAATATCACATAGGTCGGAATCCTACTTGCAAATCATAACTTCTATCGGTTATGGAAACTATAATGGATCTGGGTTTCTAATGAAACAACTCTAGACAGCCTAGTGGATCCCTAATCACTCTCAGGGTGTCATCAACTAAGGAACCTACAGATGTAATAACTCACCAGATTGTTGGATCACTTCTCAGGTATTTCCAACAATGAAAAAGTACCCAAATAGACAGATTACCTCTCAGTCTCTCCGTCCACCAATACACTCGAGGAATTCACCGTCTGAAGATAACAACTGTGACACGAATAGCAACAATCACTAGACACCTAATACCGGCTTCCTCATAGACAGCTGACACTCGGATTCCTAATGACGAAGACAAAACAACTAATCCTCACCGCTCGGGTATTGAACTAGGATACTCATTTAATTCTAATCAACAATCAAAGACAACTTCTATGGCTACTACGTCTAGCAAACCACCCTAATCACAAACCCTAAGATCTATGACCAAGATACGCTAATCAAACTGGCAGACAACCACAATCAACGCAAGGAATTGAAATCAAACACAAGATCAGATCTAAACATCCAAAAACATCACAATTATAAACTCAAGATCTTTTACAAAATCATAAATCCATTAACTAGAATCCAAAAACCGATAAAAATCCAAACTTTAACAAGTATTCATCATATGACCTAGGTAATATGAAAGTTTTAGCCTAGAATCATGTTCAAACAACTAAAAACATAAGTATAAACAATATTTATGGTATCAAACAATCAAATCAAAGATAAAAATCAACGCTTGAACCCTTGAACGCTAGAATTAACGAACCCAAAAGCTAAGTCTTCAACTTTCAACCTCTAATCTCTTCTCCAGCCTCAAAATCGCCTCTAGAACTCTTCTTAGACGGCCGGTTGCGAACTCCTTGCATAATGGCTATCAAAATCTATTTAATTTATATTTTTATGGTTTTGCGTAAATTAGGTCTCTCACGTACCGCGAGACATTTGGGTTGGGTTCCTCGCATACCGCGAGGAACAAAATAGTCGCGGGTGGTTTTCCTTTCCCTCGCGTACCGCGAGATTTTTGGTCTCCACTCTTCTCATACCGCGAAGGACCTATTTTCTTCATTTTTCACTTTTAATCCCTGGACTTTCTTCCGGCTTTGTTCTCTTGCCCGGTTTCTTCATATATTCCCTTGTAATCTTCACTAGCCCCTGCAAACAAGAAAAAGACTCAATAGTATACAAAAACGATTAAAAACAAACGCAAAACTAACTAAAAACGCACTAAACAATAGGAATAAAGATGTGTGCTTTGCACTACATCAAACATCCCCATATTTAACCTTTTTTCGTCCTTTTAAAACTGCAAATGGAATCATAACTCATATCTACTTAATAAACATCAATTACCAATTAGCAAAATATACTCACGCGTTAAGAAGCAATAATCAGTATTTCTGTCTAATTAAACCCAAACACCAACTTTCAAGCCCCCATAATGTGTTTTAATATTCTTTACCAAGCATATCAATCAATCTCTGGGACTCACACTTAAAAGTTACAGTTCTACCTAATCCCGTCTCACGGTCATATCTAGGCACGGATCAAACCATATAGATTTACCCTACCACATTAAACTAAAATTTACAGGTTTTTATAAATCTGATGAAATATGAATGAATGGATGAAATATGAGCATTATTAAGCAAATTAACTTTCATCTAGAGGCGTTTCAACCAAGTCACTATCCCGGAAGGTAACACAAAGACTAACATATCAATGAAGCACCTAAGAATCAACCCAGTGGTGTTTCAATCAGGCTGGAACCCGACATGTGACACGTAGGAAAAACTTAGATTTCAATTAAATAAGCTCAAGAATTATGGAATTATGGATGCGGGCACCACCAAACTTGGATTTATTCTCATATGGTGTGCCAAGAAAATTTCAAAAACCTCTAAATTTTAACTTAACTTGGTACCTATCAACCTATTTTGACAGTTTCAGTATTACCATTACTCTAAGATGAATACCCACAAGATATCATGATTTTAATCAATTATTTCCTAAACAACACAAACATGATATTTAAGCTATCAAATCGGCTGGGTCTACTAAAACATCACTAATTAAACACGTTTTCAATTATTTATTCATTTAAACTCACAAGCAGATCCAGTTTTACTATCATTTTCTATTTATTTTGCAGTTATTTCCAAGGACAATTTTCTAATTTTTTTTTATTTTTTTTGTATTTTTGAATTTTTATAAACAAGAGAAACTAGACTCAACTAAACACTCACATCTCTACACTTGAAAGACACATTGTCCTCAATATGAAGTAAGACACAACTAAAAATAAAAATGCAAAACTAAAAGCAAATAGGAAGCGACTTAGCTGGTAATGTAGTAGTGAACAAATGTGCAGTTTAGTTCTTCATGTGTGCACCTTATAGCATTTCGGTCGCGGTTGCACATCAGCTGCCGGGTTGCCTTTACAACTGGATATAATAGATAATCAATCCCGCCCGAATGGAGATTGAGTACGGGCGGACTGACAAAACCTGCAAAATAAACCTCACAACAAACCCGCATCATTAAACTAATTCAAAATTAAAATAAAGACTGACTGACTCAAGCTAAAAATTAGAAACTTAAAGACTCAAGATAGATGGATATGCAGAGAAATGTACTCGATGTGTGGCAAACACATAGACATGAATGCCACAGCAAGGTAGGTCATCAGTAACGAACGGTTTTAAATTCTCACATGGTCATGATGGTTGGTGAATGATATGATGATGGATGGTGGAAAGATGATAGTGGTGGGAGTGGTGAAAGATGGGTACAGACACGGGAACGGGAAACCATGGAAAACAAGGAAAAAAGGGCAATTCCAAGATAGCCCCGCGTACCGCGAGGCATCGGGCGACCACCCCTCGCGTACCGCGAGGGAGTGGCATTTAAGTCGGCCCATATGTCTATCCTTCGCGTACCGCGGGGAACCAGGGCAATTTGCTTCGCGTACCGCGAAGGCGCTCTGTTAACAGAAAGTTTAGAAAAAAATTATTTTTTTTACTTAGAATATTTTTGACCCTTTAAAAACTTTCGTTACCCAAATTCTTTAAAAACCTATTCCAAGCATAAAAACATATGTAAAAATACCTGGAACTTTATTCTCGATGATTTTCCTCACCGAATCAAGCGAGAATTTCTGCAAAACACGACACAAACAAAACACACGTACCGAAAAACACAAAAGTAGACACGGACTCAAACCAAGTAATGCACACAAACTCTACATCCTGGGCACTTGCCCGAGATTCACGCAAGCCTATCAGGAGGCTTCTCCTTGATCATAACCGGTACCGCCTTCATTCTTCGCGATCTCCCGGTCCTCCACATCAGCAACTTCACACTCTTATCAAACCATGAACTCAGAACATATTTTGCACACAGATCCTTCCACCACAGCTTAAATCTACCCGGTCCGAATGTAATATGCATCAAATAACCAAGTAATTTGTCACCCCTAGATGTCCCCACACTTGGGGTTTTCACTACCCTCACCCTAGATGAATCTATTAGCGCAAGGGTTCTCTTACGGGGCGGCCTAGACCTAGGAACACTAGAACTAGGGATCAGCTCAACGGTTCTCCCCTCATAATGCACAATGGTGTTAATTAACGGTTCAGGAATGGGCTTTTCTATATGTGGGACCTCTAAACCTTCACCAGAATTATCGGGATCCTCAACAAATTTCACCAACTTCCCTACACTTGGGGTTTTGCCTATAATCTCATCAAATTCTGCCATCATCTCCAGCAGATCATCAGGCACCTCATCGTTGTACTCATCCAGCTCTTCTAACAATCTCTCTAACTCTACCGCCCACTTAGATGGTTCTTCTAAATTCAGGGCGGGTTCACCAACTTCCATAATCAGAACAGAGTCCTGCTGGTAGTCCATGAAGGCATCAAGCATGCACACAGAGTGACTATGCTCGCCAACATCCTTCACGGACAATGTGGCATCAAATATAACCGACTCATCAACCACACGAAGTGTGAGTTTTCCGTCAAAGACATCGATCAATGCCTTGGAGGTGCGCAAGAATGGGCGCCCGAAGATGAGTGGGACTCTATCATCTGCATCCATATCCAGAATAACAAAATCCATGGGGAAAACAAACTTGCCTACTTTCACTAATAGATTCTCCATAATTCCCCGTTGATACTTGACTGAACGGTCAACCAAGGAAATACTCATGCGCGTCGGCTATGGTTCACCAAGGTCTAGCTGCTTGTATATCGAATAGTGCATCAGATTGATGCTAGCACCAAGGTCGGCCAACGCGTGGTGTAAGGGCAAACTGCATAGGAGACACAGAATCGTGAAATGACCCGAATCTCCCATTTTCTCGGGCAGCTTGTTCTGCACCACCACAGAGCATTGCTCACTACGTGAGACTTAAGAGACCTTCTCGAGCTTCTTCTTGTTGGAAAGAAAATCTTTGAGGAACTTTCCATACTTAGACATATGTTGGAGGACCTATATGAATGGGAGATTGACTTTGAGTTGTTTAAACATATCAAGGAAGGTACTGTACTCCCTAGCATTCTTATATGACAGGACGCATGTTGGGTAAGGAATACGACTCAAGTCAACCCCGGGGGACATCATCTCCACCCCCTTCTTCTTCTCCACTGCCCTCTCGATAGGTTCTCCATCTCTATCTCTTCATCCACCGGCTCTTCTTCTTCAACCACCGGTGGGCTCTCCTTCTCTTCGGCCCTATGACTTCTTGTCGACATAACTTTTAACTCGGGCTCCTCTATCATCCTTGCATCGATCTCAGCAAATCGAGCTCTCCAGTCTACCTTATTTACTTCCTCTACCGAAGGTATGCCATACTCAATGGAGTGTGAGTCATCCTCTACAACCTCTTTCTTCTCCACACTCCTAACTGACACGGCCATCACTGAAGCGTCGGAGCCTGAAGATTGACCTCCTTGTCTACCCTTCAGGCTCTGAGCAATGTCTCCAACCGTGTGTTGCAAATCCTGGAATGCCGACTGCTGATTCTTCAATAGAGTGTCGTGGCTATCCAGTCTTTGCCGAGCATCCCTGTCACACCCCAACCGATGGCGGAATCATCGAGGCGGACAATGTGATGATTGTTCAAAAGCACATGTTAGCTAAAAGGTTGCATAATTCATTAATTTAATTTAAAGACAACAAGATCCAAATACAATACATTCCAAATAACCTAGTCTAGTTCAAAACATCGATTTATTTAACTAGGTCCATAGTCCTTAAGTGGAGAAACCTTCGGCAAGTAGTCACATATCCAAACCTGAAACATTATTTAAATCAAGTGTCAACTAAAAAGTTGGTGAGTACATAGGTACAATAATTCTGATAAATAGTAGTTGTAAATCGTTTTGCAACTCATTGTTTATCTTGTTAAACATAGTATGTATGATGTACCATTTATTTAATCACAATTCAAACCGAGTTTGACGCGCTTGAACAGAGCACAACAGCTAAGTCCGGTATGTTTGAATATAGTTACCCACTATATCCGATATGATTGAATATAACACGCGGTTATATCCGAGTATGCAGTAATAAACACCCTAACCGGGTGGGCTGGTCAGGCACAATAGATCTATCAATATTACAGTTGGTTCTCTTGTGTTTAAATGTATGTACATTCAAAGAATAAGCATATAGTCTCATGTATAACACGTATAAACATATTGATTGAGTAGCATGAAATAATGTTTCACCCCAAAGTATGTAAAAGCGTAAAATAAGAGCTATGTAACTCACCTGGCTAGCAGATATGATAATCCACGAGAGTAGGTGATACGGATGTTTGAAACCTAAGCACGATGAAACCCTATGTAGATAAATGGGTATTATTATATGCTTATAGGTGGGTATCCGTATTTAATTGTGTATAGGTTTATAATAATATCTCTTAAAATTATTTGCGTACAGTGTAGGTTCAGATTTACTTGAAATCACTGATTTTGATCGAAACTGTTTCAGGTATCGAAACTATGTTCAAGTATCGAAACTATGTTCAATCGAAACTATGTTCAAGTATCGAAACTATGTTCAATCGAAACTATGTTCAAGTATCGAAACTATGTTCAGTCGAAAGTACTAGTTTCGATTGACCACAGAGCTGTCGAAACTTTCTTCTATCGAAACTACTTAGTTTCGATAAGTAGTTATTATGTATTATGTATTTATATAATAATAACAAATAAAAGAAAAGTCTTTATTTGACTAATTATATTGCTATTGTATATATTAAAATTTATTTTAACGAGTTATTTTAAAAATAATGCAAGGTTCATCATTTTATAAAAGTAGGGCATTCTATATATTAAAATTTTATTCTAACAAGTTTATAAAAACATTGCAAGATTTATGAAAATGGGACATTATATAAATTAAAATGTATTTTAATAGGTTTATAAGAATATTACAAGATTTATAAAAAAATTTGTTTAATCGATTTCAAAATAAACGGACGAGAAAACCGACACGTTTTAGTCTTTATTGTATACAAAGAATATTAAAAATAGGTTAAATTAATTAAATAAAATAAATAAATGAAACAGAAGCAAAAAGATTGGGCCGAAGGCCAACCGGTTTCGAACCCGTGACCTGAAGCTCAAACATACACACGCATAACCAGCCGGGCTACTGCCCATCGCTGGTTGTGTGGGTAACGGATAAATTAAATACACAAGGGCAAATCAGGTCGCTGGGCCTCGGTGACCGGCAAATCATGTCCGAGGACACTGAGTTATCCCGGTAACTCTCGTGCAATTGCCGTGATTTCGAGTTGAATTGCTTACCATGGATTAATAGAAGATAGTGGAATCGATTCGAGACTCGAACCAAGTCGAAACGGGTCTGGTCGGCACAGCCTTTGAACTCGAAAATGTCACAAGAGGGGATCGATTTCTGAGTGGAATTAGCTCCTGTAATCCTGGTCACAGCTTCACTCAGGGTCGACGAAGGTGATGGAGTCCTCAATTTGGAGTGAGAGTGTGTGGACGAAGGGTAGCGAGCTCGTGCATGGCCGACAATGGTTCTTTATAGGCGAGCTTGATTCCTATGCTCAAACGTGCAATTAGACACGTCCCGACATTAGTCTGGACGAGGAGAAACTAACCCGACATCCCACAGGCGTGGAGGTGGCCTGTCGGGCACGAATTTGGACATGGGTATCTCGGCCACCAACAGGATTGGTCGATTCTTATGTTGGGGGAACAAATTTGTCGAGGGGTTCGCGTGGGAGAGACGAAGCCAGAGAGACCACTTTCGGCTGTCGAGGTGTAGGGGACAGTCGTGTCGAGTGTCGCCGGAAAATAGCTTGGACCGCCGGATAACGAAGGTGGTGACCGGAAACACGAATTGGGAATTGGCAACTTTAGTCCCTGAAGTTTGATTTCGTTTTAATTAGGTCCCTGTGATAATTACGGATGGGTCCCTGAGGTTTGGTTTGACCACATTTAGTCCCTCAACCGGTTTTTAGGTTAAAACCTTTTAGTTTGAAAAATTCCAATATAACCCCTCATCTTTTACAAAAATAATTTGTGAAATTTCTTTTTAATTTCATTTGTATTTTATAAACTTATATTATTTATTATTATTATAAATATTTTTATAAAAGTTAATTATTTTATTTAAATAGGTTATCTTATTTATAAATGAACCCTTTTAATTTAGATTTTTGTATAAAATTTTATATAAGTTTAAAACTTATAAAATTTTATTTATTTTAAATCCTTAAATTATATATATATTTATATATACTTGTACAAAATTTTAAATAAAACCACTTGCATTCCATTGAATAGAAAATGTCTACAGGATACATAATATAAAAGCGTGAATAAAAATCCAAAATGTCACAGTCTCCCCATGTTAAAGGAATTTCGCCCCGAAATTCAACCAGTGGAGGCTATGAAAAGAGATGCGGATATTTGGTCTTCACGTTCCCAAGTGAACTCGGGTCCACGTTTAGACTCCCAACGAATCTTGACAATGGGGATGTGGCTACGCTTAAGTTTCTTGACTTCTCGATCCATGATTTCCACGGGTTTCTCAATAAAGTGCATTTTTTCGTCAATGCGCACTTCGTCAAGAGGGATGTGGAGATTCTCGTCGGCTAGACACTTTTTCAAATTAGACACATGAAAAGTCGGATGAACGTTGCTGAGTTCTGAAGGAAGGTCGAGTTTGTAGGCCACTTTTCCTATCCTCTCGAGTATCTTGAATGGGCCCACATATCGAGGTGCAAGTTTTCCTTTCTTTTCAAATCGGACTACGCCTTTCCAAGGTGATACCTTTAGAAGAACCATATCTCCAATTTGAAATTCCAAGGGTTTTCGTCGTCTATCGGCATAGCTCTTTTGTCGACTCCTTGCTACTCGAATGTTGTCACGGATAAGAGAGATTTTATCGGTGGTTTCTTGGATAAGCTCAGGACCGGTGATTTGTGCTTCACCAATTTCGTTCCAACAAATCGGTGAACGACATTTCTGTCCATAAAGAGCTTCAAACGGTGCCATGTTAATGCTTGTGTGGTAGCTGTTGTTGTAGGAAAATTCAATCAGTGGTAGGTGAGAATCCCAATTACCACCAAAGTCAATGACACAAGCTCTAAGAATATCCTCAAGAGTTTGGATTGTTCGTTCGGTTTGTCCATCAGTTTGAGGATGGTAAGCCGTACTTAAATCCAAACGAGTACCAAGTGCTGATTGTAATGATTGCCAAAATCGGGAAGTAAAACGCGAATCACGATCGGAGATGATGTTCAAAGGGATTCCGTGACGACTCACAATTTCATCAATGTAGATCCGAGCCAATTTCTCGACTCGATAGTCCTCACGAATAGGAAAGAAATGAGCAGACTTTGTAAGTCGCTCGATAATAACCCAGACACTACCGTGCCCATTAGAAGTGCGTGGGAGTTTGGTGATGAAATCCATGGCAAGGTTCTCCTACTTCCATACGGGTATTTCAGGTTGTTCGAGGAGTCCGGAAGGCTTTTGGTGTTCGGCCTTCACTTTAGAACAAGTTAGGCATTTTGCTACAAAGAGGGCAATATCCTTTTTCATGCCGGGCCACCAATATTGCTGACGGAGACCCATGTACATCTTATCAGCTCCGGGATGTACCGAATAACGAGTTTTGTGGGAGTCGTTCATCAAAAATATACGAAGATCGTCACGATCGGGAACCCAGATACGGTCCAAGTAATACAATAGACCGTTGGCTTTGGTTTCTAGCAAGAGTTCTACGCCACATGCCATCTCTTGGTACATGTTTCCCTCGGTAACCGAGGTGTGTTGTGCTTTGAGAATACGGGCTTGGATATCGTTATGAATATAAACACTATAAAGCATGATACGTTCCTTACGACTCAAGGCGTCGGCTACAACGTTTGCTTTGCCGGGGTGGTAGCGAATCTCACAGTCGTAGTCGTTTAGGAGTTCGACCCATCGTCGTTGCCTCATATTAAGCTTTTTTTGATTGAAAATGTGTTGGAGGCTTTTGTTGTCGGTGAAAACCACTCATTTGGTGCCATATAAATAGTGTCTCCAATTTTTCATGGCGAAAACGACAGCACGAAGCTCGAGATCATGGGTCGTATAGTTCTTCTCATGGATTTTGAGCTGACATGATGCGTATGCAATTACTTGGCCACGTTGCATTAGAACAAAACCAAGACCTTGGTTGGATGCATCATAATAAACGACAAAGTCGTCATTACCACAAGGAAGAGTTAGAATAGGAGCATTGCAGAGCTTGTGCCTGAGAGTTTGAAAAGCTTCCTCTTGCTTGGGTCCCCACTCGTAAGATTTACCTTTATGAGTTAAGGCAGTGAGCGGAACCGCAATCTTGGAGAAATTTGAGATGAAGCGACGATAGTAACCCGCTAGTCCAAGGAAGGAATGAATCTCGGTAGGAGTCTTAGGAGTACTCCAATTCTTTACCGCTTCGATTTTTGCCGGGTCCACATGAATTCCCTTATCGTTGACTATGTGTCCCAAAAATTGAACTTCCTTTAGCCAGAATTCACACTTGGAGAACTTGGCGTATAGTTGTTCTTTCTTCAAGAGTTCTAAAATCAAACGAAGATGTTGTTCATGCTCCTCTTTCGTCTTAGAATAGATAAGAATGTCGTCAATGAAAACGATCACGAACTTGTCCAAGTAAGGTTTGCATACACGGTTCATAAGGTCTATAAAGACCGCAGGTGCATTAGTCAAACCGAAGGGCATGACCATGAACTCGTAGTGACCATATCTAGTCTGAAAGGCAGTCTTCGGAATGTCTTCATCGAGAACACGAAGTTGATGGTATCCGGAACGAAGGTCAATCTTGGAGAAACATGTTGAACCTTGAAGCTGATCGAAAAGATCGTCGATACGGGGTAAAGGATATCGGTTCTTAATTGTAAGTTTGTTGAGTTCACGATAATCAATGCACATTCGAAATGATCCATCCTTTTTCTTTACAAACAGCACGGGAGCACCCCAAGGTGAATGGCTCGGGCGGATGAATCCTTTGGATGAGAGTTCTTGTAATTGACTTGCAAGCTCTTGCATCTCGGAAGGTGCAAGACGATAGGGGGCTTTTGCCACGGGGGTTGCCCCGGGCACAAGGTCGATACGAAACTCCACTTGTCTAGTGGGAGGAAGACCAGGTTAATCCTCGGGGAATACCTCGGGAAAATCTCGGATGATGGGAATGTCTTGCAATTTCTTACCCTTGTCTTTCGTGTCAACTATGTGGGCCAAGAATGCAACGTACTTTTTCCGTAAGTACTTTTGTGCCAATGTGCAAGACATGATTTGAAGACCACGACGCGGTTTTTCACCGAAAATAACTAACGTGTCGCCCGAAGAGAGTTACGAATACACTTTTTGTAGCAAATAACCTCGGCAAAGTGCTTGGATAACCAGTCCATGCCAATTATAATATCAAAGCTTCCCAATTGCATTGGAAGGAGATCAACAGAGAATTCATGATTATTAAGCTCGAGATTGCAGTTGCGGATAACAGAATTTATAGTAATAGATTTTCCGTTTGCTATCTCCACGGAATAAGAATTGTCAAGTTTCGTTCTTTGTTTAGCAAGTCGAGATTCAAAGGTAAGAGATACAAAACTCTTATCGGCACCGGTATCAAATAAAACGGATGCATAATGATTATTTACGAGAAACGTACCGTTTATCACGTCATTGTTTGCTTGAGCCTCATTAGCGTGTATGTTAAACGTTCGTCCTTAAGGACCACCTTGATGATGAAGTTTTGGGCATCGGTCACGGAAATGGTTTGGATCTCCACATTCGTAACATGCCCGGCCATTGGGAAGTGCCGGATAGTTTGGACGGTTGGCTGGAGCAGCTTGGTGGACGGAAGGTCGGGTACGGCAGGTAGTGACCACGTGTCCATATCGCCCGCAGCTTGAGCACAATCGGCATGGTAGATTGGCAGGATGATGGTACTTGCAGGTCTGGCATTGGGGATTCGGGCCCATATAAGTCTTCGGGTTTTGACCCAAAGGCGCCGCTTGAATAGCAGGTACATCGGGAGTTACGGCTGCGAAGTTTCGACCCTTACGTTTCTTGTTGCGGTTAGAAGACTCGGGTTTCACATCTTTGACGGTCGCAAGAGTAGACATAACCTTCTTGGAACCCTTTCTTGTTAAGGTTCCGGCTTTGACATGGTTGTCGGATAGTGTAGCAGATAGACGGATAGCAGCTTCAAGAGTAGGAGGATTGCTTCCTAGCACATCATCTTGAATTTGCATAGGCAGGCCGCCTATGTATTTTTCAATTCCCCGAGCAAGGGGAGTGATCATATGAGGCACCAGCAGACTTAGCTCTTGAAACCGGGTGGTGTAAGCCAGATTATCCCCGCTGTCTTGGGCAAGATCCCAAAATTCAGCCTCGAGCTTCCTCATTTCATTCCGAGGACAGAATTCATCAGTCATGGCCTTCTTCAGATCATCCCATGATAAGGATGTAGCAACCTCAGCACCACGGGTGCGTTTCTCACCGTTCCACCAGGTGAGGGCTCTCTTTTGGAGTACACTTGTGGCATAACGAACCCGAAGATTATCGGGACAGTCGCTCTTTAGGAATGTGCTTCCATGCTTTCAAACCATTGAAGTAGGCCGGCAGCACCTTCAGTCCCGAAGAATTTAGTAGGATTGCATGAGTTAAAGTGCTTAAACGTGCAATGAGGCGGGTTGGTACCACCGTTCCCTTGGATGTTGTGAGACCCATCACTGTTGTTATTTGCTTGGGTCATTTGTCCCACCAGTTGGGCAAGGAGAGTAGCAAGATCCGGGTTGGAAGTGCTAGAGTTTGCACGTCGAGGAGGCATTCTAACACCAAAAGACAATGATATTTTAGATAAGATGGATATATGAGTTATTGCGGGAAATAATGTAAGCAGAAAAACGGGATTCATCATGACTCGTGCCAGTGCATGTGTATTTATTCAAAGTTGATGGGGGAAACTAAGCCATCTATTCCGGATAGAACATGATGTCATAGATCATTATTCGCGTAATAGGAATTGCCGAGACTTGCATGCACTACAAATCGTTATTACGTGTGCACCCGTAATAATGATTTGCTTTGCATGTTCGTCTAGTTCTTCCTATCTTGCTATAATGTCCCCAAATTTTGAGTTTAAGTTCGGATCGTATCCTTGCGAATACATCGACGTATCAACGTTAAATAATTCCTCAAAACTTTCAAAGAGACATGCTTTAGCCTATAGGTAAACACTCACTTCAGGAATTCACAGGAAAGCATACGGGTCCGTTTATTTGGATTTATACAAAATGCTTTCCTAGCCAGAAAACCCAATGTACAGGTGTCACCCTTCCAGATTGCACGTGTCCTTTACTGGTTTTAATAAATTAAGTCGTTGACGAGATTTTCAAGATTTTAATAGAATTGAGAGTTTATGTGTATAAAATGTGTAGGAATGTTGCAATTAATACGGATTAGGAAAGAGTATGGATAAAGATGGGTAGTGTATTTGTTTGCATAAGTTTGTTTGTCAAATATGTATGTAAAGTATGTATCATGTATCAAAGTCTTGTATGTATGTGTATAAGTCTCATGTACCAAACTCGGGAAAATTCAAATAATACCTAACTACAAATAATTCACGTAGCAATTAATCATTTAGCATATAACACATAAAGGGAGTCCTAGGGTTATAGTCTAGGTCATCGTGTCTAATAACCTAATTCCCTATAACCATGGCTCTGATACCAATCTGTCACACCCCGACCGATGGCGGAATCATCGAGGCGGACAATGTGATGATTGTTCAAAAGCATATGATAGCTAAAAGGTTGCATAATTCATTAATTTAATTTAAAGACAACAAGATCCAAATACAATACATTCCAAATAACCTAGTCTAGTTCAAAACATCGATTTATTTAACTAGGTCCATAGTCCTTAAGTGGAGAAACCTTCGGCAAGTAGTCACATATCCAAACCTGGAACATTATTTAAATCAAGTGTCAACTAAAAAGTTGGTGAGTACATAGGTATAGTAATTCCCATAAATAGTAGTTGTAAATCATTTTGCAACTCATTATTTATCTTGTTAAACATAGTATGTATGATGTACCATTTATTTAATCACAATTCAAACCGAGTTTGACGCGCTTGAACAGAGCACAACAGCTAAGTCCGGTATGTTTGAATATAGTTACCCACTATATCCGATATGATTGAATATAACACGCGGTTATATCCGAGTATGCAGTAATAAACACCCTAACCGGGTGGGCTGGTCAGGCACAATAGATCTATCAATATTACAGTTGGTTGTCTTGTGTTTAAATATATGTACATCCAAAGAATAAGCATATAGTCTCATGTATAACACGTATAAACAATTTGATTGAGTAGCATGAAATAATGTTTCACCCCAAAGTATGTAAAAGCGTAAAATAGGGGCTATGTAACTCACCTGGCTAGCGGATATGATAATCCACGAGAGTAGGTGATACGGATGTTTGAAACCTAAGCACGATGGAACCCTATGTAAATAAATGGGTATTATTATATGCTTATAGGTGGGTATCCGTATTTAATTGTGTATAGGTTTATAATAATATCTCTTAAAATTATTTGCGTACAGTGTAGGTTCAGATTTACTTGAAATCACTGATTTTGATCGAAACTGTTTCAGGTATCGAAACTATGTTCAAGTATCGAAACTATGTTCAAGTATCGAAACTATGTTCAAGTATCGAAACTATGTTCAATCGAAACTATGTTCAAGTATCGAAACTATGTTCAAGTATCGAAACTATGTTCAATCAAAACTATGTTCAAGTATCGAAACTATGTTCAGTCGAAACTACTAGATTCGATTGACCACAGAGCTGTCGAAACTTTCTTCTATCGAAACTACTTAGTTTCGATAAGTAGTTATTATGTATTATGTATTTATATAATAATAACAAATAAAAGAAAAGTCTTTATTTGACTAATTATATTGCTATTGTATATATTAAAATTTATTTTAACGAGTTATTTTAAAAATAATGCAAGGTTCATCATTTTATAAAAGTAGGACATTCTATATATTAAATTTTTATTCTAACAAGTTTATAAAAACATTGCAAGATTTATGAAAATGGGACATTATATGTATTAAAATGTATTTTAATAGGTTTATAAGAATATTACAAGATTTATACAAAAATTTGTTTAATCGATTTCAAAATAAACGGACGAGTAAACCGACTCGTTTTAGTCTTTATTGTATACAAAGAATATTAAAAATAAGTTAAATTAATAAAATAAAATAAATAAATGAAACAGAAGCAAAAAGATTGGGCCGAAGGCCAACCGGTTTCGAACCCGTGACCTGAAGCTCAAACATACACACGCATAACCAGCCGGGCTACTGCCCATCGCTGGTTATGTGGGTAACGGATAAATTAAATACACAAGGGCAAATCAGGTCGCTGGGCCTCGGTGACCGGCAAACCGTGTCCGAGGACACTGAGTTTGCCCGGTAACTCTCGTGCGATTGCCGTGATTTCGAGTTGAATTGCTTACCAGGGATTAATTGAAGATAGTGGAATCGATTCGAGACTCGAACCAAGTCGAAACGGGTCTGGTCGGCACAGCCTTTGAACTCGAAAATGTCACAAGCGGCGATCGATTTCTAAGTGGAATTAGCTCCTGTAATCCTGGTCACAGCTTCACTCAGGGTCGACGAAGGTGATGGAGTCCTCAATTTGGAGTGAGAGTGTGTGGACGAAGGGTAGCGAGCTCGTGCAGGGCCGACAATGGTTATTTATAGGCGAGCTTGATTCCTATGCTCAAACGTACAATTGGACACGTCCCGACATTAGTCTGGACGAGGAGAAACTAACCCAACATCCAACAGGCGTGGAGGTGGCCTGTCGGGCACGAATTTGGACATGGGTATCTCGGCCACCAACAGGATTGGTCGATTCTTATGTTGGGGGAACAAATTTGTCGAGGGGTCTTGTTCGCGTGGGAGAGACGAAGCCAGAGAGACCACTTTCGGCTGTCGAGGTGTAGGGGACAGTCGTGTCGAGTGTCGCCGGAAAATAGCTTGGACCGCCGGAAACACGAATTGGGAATTGGCAACTTTAGTCCTTGAAGTTTGATTTCGTTTTAATTAGGTCCCTGCAATAATTACGGATGGGTCCCTGAGGTTTGGTTTGACCACATTTAGTCCCTCAACCGGTTTTTAGGTTAAAACCTTTTAGTTTGAAAAATTCCAATATAACCCCTCATCTTTTACAAAAATAATTTGTTAAATTTCTTTTTAATTTCATTTGTATTTTATAAACTTATATTATTTATTATTATTATAAATATTTTTATAAAAGTTAATTATTTTATTTAAATAGGTTATCTTATTTATAAATGAACCCTTTTAATTTAGATTTTTATATAAAATTTTATATAAGTTTAAAACTTATAAAATTTTATTTATTTTAAATCCTTAAATTATATATATATATATATATTTATATATACTTGTACAAAATTTTAAATAAAACCACTTGCATTCCATTGAATAGAAAATGTCTACAGGATACATAATATAAAAGCGTGAATAAAAATCTGAAATGTCACAATCTCTATCATTTTGCACTAACTGAGCAAGCAACTGTGTCTGATTCTCTATCATCTCCTCAATCTTCCTTGTGTTGACACTGCTTCCTGAACTTGCTCCCCCTTCAGCTCCTCCAAACTGCTGCTGGCGGCCATTAAACCTAGGTGGGTTATTTCCAGATCTCCATCCTGAGCCAAAAGAATTATAGTTGTTGTACCCTCGATTCTGGTTCTGGTTGCCAGCATAGCTCACATGCTCCTGATTATTTACGCGGCAATCTCGGGTATCGTGGCCTCCTCTTCACACTTGACATCGCTGAGCACTGAGCACTGGTTCTGGTTGCCAGCATAGCTTCAGTTCCTTAATCTCGTTAGCCATTGAGGGGAGTGTAGCAGCCACGCTAGTCTCAGGAGTGACCTGATGGACACCTATAGGAGAAGAGGCAGCTGCCCTAGCACTAGGAATGGAAGTCCTAGTAGATGGATAATGTTGTTCGGCTTGAGCGAAGTTCTCGAACATTTCCTCGCACTCATCAGGCTTGAGTCTCTCCATGATATGGCCTCCCGCAGCTCTATTGAACATTTACTGCTTCTCAAAGGTGAGACCATTGTAGAAATTCTCCACTATCGCCCAGTCGGAAAGACCGTGATGGGGACATCGGCTCAACAGTGCGTTGAACTGCTCCCAGGCCATGTGACAGGGCTCGTCGGGGTCCATCCGGAACGAACGGATTTGATCCCTAAGGCTAGCGGCCCTAGAAGGTGGATAGTACTTCTTATAAAATTTGGCTTGAAGATCCTCTCATGTGGTGATAAAATTATCGGGAAGGGTGTCAAGCCAAGTAGATGCGCGACCAGAGAGTGAGAATGGGAAAAGACGCAAGTAGAGAGCGTCCTTAGACACACCCGTGATATTTTTGGTATCACATATCCGCGCGAAGCGGGACAAATTTCCGGGTGCATCCTCATCCTCAAGGCCATGAAATTAGGTGGCATGAGTGATTTTGCTCATGACATGTGACGGGATCTGCCATGTGTTGGTGTTAGGAATGGCGTGGCGTGTGATCAAAGATCTCACCCCGGTGACCCCATCACTGGCCCTCTGGTGCACGGTAGGCCTCGCTGGTGGGTCAGCGTCGCCCATGGTAGGAAATGGAATTGGGCTAGTAGAACGTACCTGGGATTTGCAAAGCTCTTTCAAACGCTCCCGAAACTCGCGGGTGCGCTCGTGTAGCTCTTGTTCGGGCTCTTGAAAAGCTGAATATGGTGGTGATCCCTGTGAACGAGTGTGGTGCATAAACTGACACAAGAACAAAAGAAAATAAACAAATACTCAAAACAGAAAGACTCAATCCTTTGTTCGACTCACAGATAGCACGTAGGACAAGCACATAAACAAGACTCAAAAACAAAACAAACCAAAAATCACTAAAAGAACTAGCCAAAGCTAATATTGCTATTGCCAAGTGTCCCCGACAACGGCACCAAAAACATGATGTCGTCCGGACGGTCTATATAAAAACTAACAAAACCTAACTTAGACTCCTAAGTAATAAATAGAAAACCTATGAACTAGACCGCACTGACAGGCAAATGTACCTATCAAGTGTAGCACAGCTTAATGGTAAACCGGATTATCGAACCCTAGAGACACTACATAGAACAAAACTAGACTCTGACTCGGACTATAGATTGATTTGGTTTGGGGGGTTTACTACACTAAATATTAAACTAAGAATGCAGAAAGCAAAGATCGACTCAATTATCAAGAGAAAAGACTAAGGTGAAATCAAAAGATGGGAAGAATATCACCTAGGTCGGAATCCTACTTGCAAAGCACAACTTCTATTGGTTATGGAAACTATAATTGATCTGGGTTCTAATGAAACAACTCTAGACAGCCTAGTGGATCCCTAATCACTCTCAGGGTGTCACCAACTAAGGAACCTACAGATGTAATAACTCACCCGATTGTTGGATCACTTCTCAGGTATTTCCAACTATGATAAAGTACCCTAATAGACATATAACCTCTCAGTCTCTCCGTCCACCAATACACGAGAGTAATGCACGGGGTAATCTCAAGATAACAACTGTGACACGGATAACAACTGTGACTAGACACCTAATACCGGCTTCCTCTCAGACAACTGACACTCGGATTCCTAATGACGAAGACTAAACGACTAATCCTCACCTCTTAGATATTGAACTAGGATACTCATTTAATTCTAATCAACAATCAAAGACAACTTCTATGGCTACTACGTCTAGCAAACCACCCTAATCACAAACCCTAAGATCTATGACCAAGATACGCTAATCAAACTGGCAGACAACCACAATCAACGCAAGGAATTGAAATCAAACACAAGATCAGATCTAAACATCCAAAAACATCACAATTATAAACTCAAGATCTTTTACAAAATCATAAATCCATTAACTAGAATCCAAAAACCGATAAAAATCCAAACTTTAACAAGTATTCATCATATGACCTAGGTAATATGAAAGTTTTAGCCTAGAATCATGTTCAAACAACTAAAAACATAAGTATAAACAATATTTATGGTATCAAAAAATCAAATCAAAGATAAAAATCAACGCTTGAACCCTTGAACGCTAGAATTAACGAACCCAAAAGCTAAGTCTTCAACTTTCAACCTCTAATCTCTTCTCCAGCCTCAAAATCGCCTCTGGAACTCTTCTTAGACGGCTGGTTGCGAACTCCTTGCATAATGGCTATCAAAATCTATTTAATTTCGATTTTTAGGGTTTTGCGGAAATTAGGTCTCTCGCATACCGCGAGGAACAAAATAATCGTGGGTGGTTTTCCTTTCCTTCGCGTGCCGCGAGATTCTTGGTCTCCACTCTTCGCGTACCGCGAACGACCTATTTTCTTCATTTTTCACTTTTGATCCCTGGACTTTCTTTCGGCTTCGTTCTCTTGCTTGGTTTCTTCGTATATTCCCTTGTAATCTTCACTAGCCCCTGCAAACAAGACAAAGACTCAATAGTATACAAAAACGAATAAAAACAAGTGCAAAACTAAGTAAAACGCACTAAACAATATGAATAAAGATGTGTGCTTGGCACTACATCAACTATTGATTTTGGTGATTTAAGAACAAGAAAATCAATGCAAAACCATTTGTATTACTCAAGAGAATTACAAAGAAAACAAACACTGAAAACCGCTAACCATACTCGGTTAGGGTATACATGTGTTTATACCTAGCCTATACAAGTATAGGCATATCATACACATACTCGGCCCAAGGTGGGTCCAATAATACCCATCCCGTGAACTCTTGATTCACGGTTACACCAAACCAATAACAATATCATACAATCAGTCCTACATATGCCAAGATTTTATTTGATACAGAGGAGAATATAAGTTTTGTGTCATGTGCATTCACCCCATATTTAGGCGTAAAACCGATTCCGCTTATTCATGTCTATGTTGTTGAAACGGCAAGCAGTGAACGAATTAGGATAACCGAAACATACCCTGATTGTGTCATCAATTTTGGTAACGATAAGGTATTAGTTACACTAATGCCAATGAACATGAACGAGTATGAGGTTGTTCTAGGGATGGATTGGTTAAAACCAATACCAATCCCAGATTGATTGTGACTAGAAAACGGTCAAGATTATGAAACCAGATGAAAAATATTTAATGATTCAGGGGGATAGAAAGACCAATAAGATTGAAATTATATCTATAGCGAAAGCTAAGAAAGAATTGATTAAGGAAGACGATATATTCTTACTCCGTTCTTTAAATGTTAAACCCGAAGAACAGATTGTGAATATTAATGTAGTCCGTGATCACTCGGATGTATTTCCAGAAGAATTACCCGGTCTTCCATCCGATCGTCAGATCGAGTTTCGAATCGAACTCAGTTCTGGAGCTAAACCTATTGCAAAATCCCCTTATCGTCTAGCTCCTTCAGAATTGAAAAAACTTATGAATCAAATCTAAGAACTCTTAGACAAAGAGTTCATTCGTCCAAGTACTTCACCTTTGGGAGAACCAGTATTGTTCGTGAAAAAGAAAGATGGAAGCATGAGACTATGCATTGATTATCGGGAATTGAACAAGCTGACTTTGAAAAACAGATATCCATTGCCTAGAATAGATGATTTGTTTGATCAGTTACAAGGAGCCAAGTATTTCTCGAATATCGATCCTAGATCAGGATATCATCAGTTGAAGGTACAAAAAGAGGACGTACCTAAGGTTGCCTTCAGGACCAGATATGGTCACTATGAATTCTTAGTCATGTCGTTTGGTCTAAAAAATGTCCGTGCAGCATTTTTGGACCTAATGAACTAAGTTTGTAAACTTTTCCTTGATAAATTTGTCATCGTTTTCATCGTTGATATTCTTATCTATTCTCGAAACCAAGAAGAACATGTTGAGTATCTCAGAATCATTCTAGAAACCCTAAGAAAAGAAAGATTGTATGCTAAGTTTTCCAAATGAGAATTTTGGAAACAAGAAGTACAATTTCTTGGGAATATTGTGAATGAGAAGGGAATACAAGTGGAGCCAAGTAAGATCGAAGTTTTTATGAAGTGGGAAGAACCAAAGACTCCGACAGTGATCAAAAGATTTCTTGGATTAGCCGGTTACTACAGAAAATTCATTCAAAATTTCTCCAAGATTGCTACACCTTTGACTACTTTAACTCCGAAGGCAACAAAGTTTGAATAGGGTACAAAACAAGAAGAAGCATTCAACATTCTCAAAAATAAACTCATTCATGCACCGATCTTAGCACTACCCGAAGGAAATGATGATTTTCTCATCTATCGTGACGCTTACGAACTGGTCTGGGTTACGTGTTAGTGTAGCAAGAAAAGGTTTTTGCCTACGCATCACGCCAACTTAAAATTCACGAGAAGAATTATACCACGCATGACCTACAACTTTGTGCCATAATGTTTGCTCTAAAGATCTGGAGACACTATCTGTATGGTACCAAATGTGTGATATATTCAGACCACAAAAGCCTCCAACATATTTTTAATCAGAAGGATTTAAATATGAGGCAAAGGAGGTGGATGGAACTCATCAATGACTACGACTGTGAAATCAAATACTATCCCGGGAAAGCTATTGTAGTGGCAGATTCTTTATGTTGGAAAGAACGAAGCCAACCAGTTAAAATAAAAGCACTACGATTAGATCTGAAGTCAGATTTGTTAGAACAAATCAAGGAAATCCAACCAAAAGCCTTAGAAGAAGAAAATATCAAGAAAGAACGTATGGTTGGGAAACATAAATTACTTATCAAACGAGATGATGAAATCATGAGATTCGATCAAAGAATCTGGATTCCAAGGCTTGGAGACTGTAACATCTACGGTTTTTCTCATGCTTTGATTTGTGCAACAACATTATTTCAAATTCAGTTCCGGATCATTTCATTTTGTTATACTAATTACAAGTTATGCAACATCACTATGGTTATATATAATACATCCACATATACTTACATTTATTTCATTTAATTAAGGATTTAATTTACATTATGATACATGATAAATAAAAATGATTAGGTATAAATGCATGACAATGTATTATTAATACACCACCTAAAATAATTATTTAAAGTCCCACTCTTTATAAACACATAAGTATATTTATATATGTGAGTTATTTATTTAAATTCCATATATATATATATATATATTTATATATATATATATATTACATTTTCATGTATGTATATGATATTAATAAACCATATAAATAATTATTTAGTTTTAAAAATTTGTATGTTATGAAAGATTTCAATCTTATCATTTTAATCTTATAAATTTTATAAATATATTTATATAAACAACAAAAGATTTAAAGAAAATAAGTTTAGTTTGAACCCCTTTGAACCATTGAACCCCTTGAGTGCATTGAACCCCTCAATTTGAACCCCTTATGACCCTAAAACCATTCCTTGCATAGATTTGACTTTAGAAAGTCAAACCCAGTCAAAATCTCACAAATTCGTTCATGTAATCCTTGAATTCTAGTGTTATAGTGTAATCAATCAATTGTAAACCTTCGTGCGACTTTTGGGACCATCCATAACGAAGTAATTAGAACGACAATCAATGGAATCGAGTCCAATCGTCACATAACTGATTTCAATCAAGGTCGTAATCGTTATGCATGAAATTGGTCTATAAAACCTGTTCCACACCTTCACAACGATCACTACAAACTTTCTAAACACTCGTGCATTTCGGATTTCATCGCGATAACTCTGTCAAGCTCGAGAATCGCCGACTTTGGTTTTTCAGTAGTCCTCCCCCAATTCGCAACCATTTCAGGTAAGGTTGGTACCATTAGTTTCGTTTTGATCCAAGGATTAAAAGCCCCCTAAATTCGTGATCGATCAGTACCAAATTAGGTTGATTTGTGGTTAGGGTTTGGGATGGGGATGATTGGGGAAGAAGATGAACGGGGGTTGGGTGTTAAAAGCTTTTCACGTGTGATAGTAACCAAGGCACAAGCCCAGGTCCACCGGTTAAAGCGTTTGCCTCATAGGAACGAGGTCGCGGGTTCGAGTCCAGCCCTGCACCTCATTTTTTTCCCTTTTGCGCGTGTGGAACCCGGCTCCATTGCCCCTTTTAGTTAAAAACCAATTAGACAACCATTAAACCACTACCAGACCATTGGTCCAGTGGTTAGTGTGCTTGACTCTCACCGAGGAGACCCGGGTTCGAGTCCCGTGGTCTATTTTTATTTTTAAAACATTTTTAAAACATATTTTTAATCCAACTTTTCTTATAAAAATTATTTTATAAAACCCCCAAGACTCGGGAATACTTTATGAACCAAATTATAATGATAAATTATTTAAAGCCCCTGCGAGTTATTTTTCTTATCCAATTATTTTGTACAAATTATGTTCTCTCTACTATTTATTTTATTTAACGAAGAGTTAACTATTTAATCAATTGAAATAATTTTATTTTCAACCTAATTATCTACATATTCAATTAAATATTATTTAAACACTTATTCTTTTATTTATAAATAAATTTGTTATTCATATATATATTTATATATATAAACTTGTATTCAATTCCTTATTAAACCAAAATATTAATTACAAACGAATAGATACACACACATTCAGCCAAGCACAATTCCTTTATACTTTAGTCTTTTGAGCATGTCATTGATACATATATAACATTTAAACATAGGTTAACCTTGTTGTAACATCCCTGATTTTTCAGACCCTATTTTATATTTATTTTAACTAATAAAATAACAACACGACATTAAAACATATACTTGTTCAAACCTACACCTCATTAATCGTTAGCCGATCGTATTCAATTCAAAGATTTAGAACACATAATCATGTGGTAACAGTCCTAGAGTTAATCCAGTTAGTAATCCCGTTAGGTGTTCTGTTAAATCCTAACCAGGCTAATTCTGTCAAAGCTGAAGTTGCAAGGGCTGATTTTGTAAATAACCAGAAACCCTAGTAGGCACGGTCGCGCCACGTTTTGGCACGGTCGCGCCTATTGTTGGCACGGTCGCGCCTTCTTTTGGCACGGTCGTGCCTCGCGTCAGTTGAAACGTAAATACAGCCTTTAATCGCGGGACCATTCGATTTCGTAACCAATTCTTGCATTAACAAACCCATTATGAGTTTAACCATCTCAATTATATCAAATAAACCCGTTTTTAGTCGATCCCTCACCTAATTACCAAAACCCTTCATTTTGACCATCGATCTCATCGTTTCGTTGTAAATTCTCTCAACCAAACAAACCAACACCTTAGTCGATTCCCCCTAAAGCTCCAGAACACATCAACTGGGCCGGAGTTGTAGCAGAAAGCATCGGAGACCACAACCGTCAAAGCCGGAACTCGTCCCCACCGTAGGCCATCAAATCATCGTCTCACAGGGTAATTGAAACTTTCAAAACTATCTATTTATTTTATAGATCAAAAGCCCTAATCCAATTTAGACTCTCAATTTCGAAATTTACTCGAACCCGATCGTAAGTTTCATTTAAAAATGGTTTAATCGAATCCAACTTTAAACATGTTTTAAACACAATTAATCTACACCAACAGACTTGTACTAACCTTGTGAATGAAAGCCCTATACATTCCAGCACTATCAATATAAGAATCAATCAATTCGCTCCTGTTTTGAAAGAGACACGGTCGCGCTAATCATCTAGCGCGGTCGTGCATCGGGAGACGCGGTCGTGTCGACTTCCAGCACGGTCGTGCCTCCTGCTCAGACCCAGTCATGCTCGTTGGCTAGACTTGATCGTACCCCAGAAGCATAGACACGGTCGTGCCTATCGAAGGCACGGTCGTGCCTAGTGGTTTGGCTAGTTTGTCCTCTGTTTGACCAACACGGTCGCGTCCTGTCTAGAACGGTCGTGCCCTATCCTAGGCACGGTCGTGTGTGTTGGCAGAATGTTTATAATTTTTATATTTCTAAACAATTAGTGATTCATATTAATTTCTAAAATAATAATAATTGAATTTATAAAAATCTGTATTTTTTTATTTAGAAAAGATCAAATATTTAATCTTAAAATAAATAAAAATTATTTAAAGTTCAACATTTAATTTATAAACCCTACACTTAAATAATATTTTAATGTCTAAATTACATTATATAAATAAATGAATATGGTAATAATTATTTATTTGATTTATAATTAAACAAAAACATTTATTTAGTTATACTTAATTACATCTAACACTTACATTATTTTCATAAACAATAATTATTTAATTTACATATTTAATTATTCCAAACTCAAACTTTATTCAAAAAATGTTCTAAAAATATTCATTTCAAATCTTCCATTTTTTTACAATACTTTCAAGTACCAATCACTAACTTTATCCAATTTAACTTTAGATATATGCTTAGACTATTGTGAATTATTAATGCAATATACATTACACTCTAGGTTAATATTGTGCAATACAAGGATCACATTACTATCTAGTATCTCGTGTTAGCTACGCCTTCGAATCAAGTGAGTATACATAGCCCCTTTTACTCTTTTACATTCTTGGGGTGAAACATGAACACTATTCAAATTACATGTTTACATTTACACAAACAACACAAGTACAAATCCGATTTACATTCATGTGTGTAATTTGAGCTTTATGCCCGAGTGCTAGGTGTGCTAATCTTTGTATGCGATTATGTGCAATCATTAACTATTCAAGCCGACGGTTTTCAGTGATAGATCTATTGAGTCTGACAAACCCACCCAGATTGGGGTGATTGATCCCGACAACCCAATTTTGCATGATAGTTACAAAGGTTTGATTGTACTTGGTTACACAATAGTTGCTCCCCATAAATGCCTTATTTATCATGTTATGTAAGGATTTGTTTTACAAACTATATGCTATATATATACAAACCTGTGTTATACTCACCAACTTTTTAGTTGACCTTATTTTATTCATGTTTCAGGTGCTTTCATATAAGTTTGATCAAGACATGCTACACAAAGGCTTTGGACCTAGTTAATCTTAATTCAAAAACAAATTGTATTTCATTATGTACTTGGAACTTGATTCATGTTTATTTGAATGGAAATGGATTTAACATATTACAATTTAGTTAACCTTGAGCTCATGAACAGTCTACATGTCCCGCACTGATGATTCCGCCGCCGGTCGGGGTGTGACAGATTGGTATCAAAGCCTTGGTTATAGGGAACCAGGTTATTAGACACCCTTGACCTAGACTATAACTTTAGGACACCCATACAATGCCATGCTACTACATGTTACATTATTAGTTCTTGTGTAAATATTTTTACATGCTATCATAAGTATTTACACTACGTGATACAATACATAATGACTTATGTGTCACACTACTTGATAACTTTTGTGCTTACACTCATTACTATCTACATGCTATATGATTACTTTTTATGCGAATATTCTTACATGTTATACTATATAATTACATCATATGATACAATACTTAATAATCTATGTGTCACATTACCTGCCAATTTTTTTCTCCTATTCATTGCTACCTATTTAATTTATTTAAAGTATTATCCTAAGTTTCCACACACACTCATACACACTTAGTTATTCATGCACCCCTAAACTCACATACATAATACCACACCTCTTGTGAACAACAAATTTTTTAAACTATTGGGTCTAATGTCCATCAATAATAAACTAAGAAACCCATCTATCCTTCAAGAAGCAAAGGCCCACTGAAATGCATAAACCTTACTTTCGGGCCACAAGGTCCAGTTCACAACAATTCTCATCATGACCATGAGCCCAATAATAGTAATATTAATACATGATGGCTGGAAGAGTGTGTAGGCCATGAGGTTTTCTGGCTAAGGAAAGATAGGGTACTTAAGTGTGTCCTAGTGACCCACCCCTCTTTCCTGGGAATTCTCCCCAGGGATACACTACTTATAAGTCAAGTGTACTCCTAAAATACTATTGTGAAGACTCGGCGTTATGACTAGTCAAACTCTAAACCTATGAGAACTCCTATGTTTGACACTCAGTATTTATTTATCGCTTACAACCTTTCCATTGTTTTCCTGCTAAGCATGGACTCCTACTCTCCTACCTCCCCTGTATGCCGTCCCGAAGAAGAGTCTGATTGGGAAGAAGACACCGGATCACCCGTACATCGATCACCAACACCCGTAGCTGCTAGATCAAGGTTTGATGTAAGGGTAGATTGGATTAGGAACACCGGCCCAAGACTTCGAACACCTGGATCAGCCGCGCCCAGAAACCCGTATCAGACACCCCATCCCCACAATCAACTACCACTCCCACTAAAAGACCCATATCTAATGCCCGACCTGTATTACTCTAATCCTTGAGTAGGGTATATCATGGCATTCACTAGTACTATCGAATTTCCAATCAATGACGCGCACCAATATGTAAGGACCTCAGAATTTGAGAGGCAAAGAATGGAGCAAGGGTTAATGCACGACTTGCAAGGACAAGGAAAGAATAGCCTAGCAAACCAATTAGGGTACCAAAAGGAATTAATCTCCATCCTCGAAGCGGTGCTCGCCTTGGGAATTATTCTCCTTCTAGTGGAAAGCTACATGTGACGTTAATTAGATTATTTTTCTTATTTATTTCAGTTTGAGAACCATTTCCCTGTGTTTTGAATACATTTCAGCATTACTAAATTTTATATTTTCCAAAGTTATTATTCATAAATTCAATACGTTGAGTGTGAATTAAACCCATCATATTTTCATCAAAATTCTCTAAGTATTATCTTTCCCATTCACCACAATTTAGTACACTACCAGCAATCTCCTTCGTAAACAAATCATCCAATTATTTGATTTAAACAAACCTCGTTATTTCGTTCAAACAAAATGTTTATCAAACTTTTAGAAAGTATAAAAAATAAAAATAATAAAAAACATAAATTTTTCATAAAACTTCTCTCCTGATAGAGAAACTTAACAGAATCTATTTTATAAAAATATTATTCCGAATTGATAAATAATTATGATTTCCCTCATTAAAGAAAAATATTCCTAAACTCTGGCTAAATTAGTATACGACTACTTGTTTAGCCGATAATTCCGCTTAGAAATATCATTTTATTAATAGCTGAAAATTTAAATTAAAAGATTTTTCCATAAATTGTCTATTTATTTAAATTATGTGAATCAATAGATTCACTACTTTATATATCTACAACAAGGAACAATTTACCACTTCCTATTTTCAAGGAAAGATCAGTATTTGTAAACACATTTCCCTGAACGTTTTTCAAAACCTCCTCGCTACCTTTCGTTTGTCGCTTCAAGAGACGATCCATATCGCGTAGACTTTAACCCTCCCCATCATCTCAATGAGATTTAAGAGCTACAACCTAACTACCACATTATTCAGGAACGTCAAACAACACGCTTTTCCGCAACACTCGATCACATGCAAAACCCGTTAGTATACATCACACACGAAGTCCAACAACTTACGTATGCACGTTCACAATATACCCAACGCAGCCACATGGTACATGAGACTCAATTATTCTCAATATACCCAATGCTACACAAATTACATAATACAAGAAACTAGTTTTCCTACAAATCATAATTTACTGGATTGATCACATAACACACGAAACATGTTCATTTACAATACACATACTATCGGATTGAGCGCATAATACACGAAACTTAGTTGTTTGCGATATACGTGATACATAACAATTGTTTGATTAATACATAATTCTAGATTGACCACATTAAACATGAAACTCATTTAGTTACAAAGTACATCATACTAAACTGTACACATTATGCAATACACATGATGCTATGTTGTTTACATTACACGTGAGAGCATATTGATATACAAAATACATGATGTTAAGTTGTCAACGCCATACATGAAATTCATTTCCTATAATACATGTGATACTATGTTGTTTACATTACACGCGAGAGCTCATTGATTTACAAAATACATAATGCTAGTTGTTCATGCTACACAAGAGACTTGTGTGTTTACTTTATACATGAAACGAAATTGCTTATAATTATTACAATTGATTGATTTCATTATACACAAGACATGGTCATGAAAGTTTAAGACCATAATACATGGAAACGACTCGGAGTTTGACGTATTCTTGTTCAGACACGAGCAAACTAAGAAACTTTAAGTTATACTACTCTTTAGTTGTGAACTTACCTGCTTAAGGACATAGTTACTTGTTAGCGACTTTTATGTGAAAACAATGGACATGATCAGAGTGAAATTGTTCACCCTTACCCGCACTCAACGAAATGATCTATACGGACCGTACGATGATTTGAGTAATTACGAGTGCACACGGAATTATGAAAATCAGCGTATGGAAAGCATAGTGAAACTTTGTCGTGTGTTGTAACCTAAAACTTATCATGATATGTAACAACGAAACTAATGTGATATGACAAGGTCATGGTGGATACGCCGATGGTACTTCCTATATATAAGTGTCCTATAATATTATCAGAAGTAGCGTTGTTCGTGTCACGTGAAGTTTTGACCTAGACCAATGTTTATGAAATTTTTTACTCGCTGACAATTTTAAAGTATATTATACTACATCTTACACAAACCCTAATTATCAAGATTCCATCAAATTCATTCCAAATAAATACATCTCACATTTAGAATTCAGACAATCTCCTCCTTAAATTCATTTCAAAACAAAATTCAATATCACCCTTCATATTCAACTTTGAGTCACAGGCCTAAGCCATGTCAAGGGTTTACACTCCCCGGAATCCAACAATCAAAACTCACCGAGAACCCAAAACTCCCACCTGTTTCTTGATTTTTAGTAGCTTTCATTAGTTAAATTTCGGGACGAAATTCCATTAACATGGGGAGACTGTAACATCCCTGATTTTTCCGACCATATTTTAAATTTATTTTAACTAATAAAATAACAACACGACATTAAAACATATACGTGTTCAAACCTACACCTCATTAATCGTTAGTCGATCGTATTCAATTCAAAGAGTTAGAACTCATAATCATGTGGTAACACTCCTAGAGTTAATCAAGTTAGTAATCCCGTTAGGTGTTCTGTTAAATCCTAACCATGCTAATTCTGTCAAAGCGAAAGTTGCAAGGGCTGATTTTGTAAATAACCAGAAACCCTAGTAGGCACGGTCGCGCCACGTTTTGGCATGGTCGCGCCTCGTCTGGCACGGTCACGCCTATTGTTAGCACGGTCGCGCCTCGCCTTGGCACGGTCGCGCCTTGTTTTGGCACGGTCGCGCCTCGCGTCAGTTGAAACGTAAATACAACCTTTAATCGCGGGACCATTCGATTTCGTAACCAATTCTTGCATTAACAAACCCATTATGAGTTTAACCATCTCAAATATATCAAATAAACCCGTTTTTAGTCGATCCCTCTCCTAATTACCAAAACCCTCCATTTTGACCATCGATCTCATCGTTTCGTTGTAAATTCTCTCACCCAAACAAACCAACACCTTAGTCGATTCCCCCCAAAGCTCCAGAACACATCAACTGGGCCGGAGTTGCAGCAGAAAGCACCGGAGACCACACCCGTCATAGCCGGAACTCGTCCCCACCGTTGGCCATCGATTCATCGTCTCACAGGGTAATTGAAACTTTCAAAACTATCTATTTATTTTATAGATCAAAAGCCCTAATCCAATTTAGACTCTCAATATCGAAATTTACTCGAACCCGATCCTAAGTTTCATTTAAAAATGGTTTAATCGAATCCAACTTTAAACATGTTTTAAACACAATTAATCTACACCAACAGACTCGTACTAACCTTGTGAATGAAAGCCCTATACATTCCAGCACTATCAATATAAGAATCAATCAATTCGCTCCTGTTTTGAAAGAGACACGGTCGCGCTAATCATCTAGCGCGGTCGTGCCTCCTGTTCAGACCCAGTCATGCTCGTTGGCTAGACTTAATCGTACTCTAGAAGCATAGACACGGTCGTGCCTATCGAAGGCACGGTCGTGCCTAGTGGTTTGGCTAGTTTGTCCTCTGTTTGACTAACACGGTCGAGCCCTGTCTAGAACGGTCGCGCCCGCCCTAGCACGGTCGTGCCCTATCCTAGGCACGGTCGTGTGTGTTGGCAGAATGTTTATAATTTTTATATTTCTAAACAATTAGTGATTCATATTAATTTCTAAAATAATAATAATTGAATTTATAAAAATCTGTATTGTTTTTATTTAGAAAAGATCAAATATTTAATCTTAAAATAAATGAAAATTATTTAAAGTTCAACATTTAATTTATAAACCCTACATTTAAATAATATTTTAATGTCTAAATTACATTATATAAATAAATGAATAAGGTAATAATTATTTATTTGATTTATAATTAAAAAAAACATTTATTTAGTTATACTTAATTACATCTAACACTTACATTATTTTCATAAACAATAATTATTTAATTTACATATTTAATTATTCCAAACTCAAACTTTATTCAAAAAATGTTCTAAAAATATTCATTTCAAATCTTCCGTTTTTTTTACAATACTTTCAAGTACCAATCTCTAACTTTATCCAATTTAACTTTAGATATAGACTTAGACTATTGGGAATTATTAATGCAATATACATTACACTCTAGGTTAACATTGTGCAATACAAGGATCACATTACTATCTAGTATCTCGTGTTAGCTACGCCTTCGAATCAAGTGAGTATACATAGCCCCTTTTACTCTTTTACATTCTTGGGGTGAAACATGAACACTATTCAAATTACATGTTTACATTTACACAAACAACACAAGTACAAATCCGATTTACATTCATGTGTGCAATTTGAGCTTTATGCTCGAGTGCTAGGTGTGCTAACCTTTGTATGCGATTATGTACAATCATTAACTATTCAAGCCGACGGTTTTCAATGATAGATCTATTGAGTCTGACAAACCCACCCAGATTGGGGTGATTGATACCGACAACACAATTTTGCATGCTAGTTACAAAGGTTTGATTGTACTTGGTTACACAATAGCTGCTCCCCATAAATGCCTTATTTATCATGTTATGTAAGGATTTGTTTTACAAACTATATGCTATCTATATACAAACCTGTGTTATACTCATCAACTTTTTAGTTGACCTTATTTTATTCATGTTTCAGGTGCTTTCATATGAGTTTGATCAAGACATGCTACACATAGGCTTTGGACCTAGTTAATCTTAATTCAAAAACAAATTGTATTTCATTTTGTACTTGGAACTTGATTCAATGGAAATGGATTTAACATATTACAATTTAGTTAACATTGAGCTCATGAACAGTCTACATGTCCCGCCCCGATGATTCCGCCGTCGGTCGGGGTGTGACACTTGTGGTTAGCTAAACAACTCGTGCAACTACTCATACTTGTGATTTCAAGCTACAAATCAAATGTGTGTTTACATAGCCTCATTTTTCACTTTTACATCTTTGGGTGAAACATGATTACATTCAAACTACTTGCAATTATTACAATTCCAATCATTAACTCTGTACAAGCCGGCGTTAACTCTGTACAAGCCGACGGTATACAATGATAGATCATGTGTGCAATTTGTGCCTTATGCTTAAATACTATTAGTGCAAACTACATTTTACATATTTTTGTGCATAGTGCAAGTGCAAACATTAACTCTGTACAAGCCGACTGTATACAATGATAGATCTAATGCATCCGACCAATCCACCCGGTTAGGGTGATTGTTGCCGAAAACACTAAAGGATAACATTAGTGTTATGCCTATCAGTCATAAGGTTTGATTGTGCGCCCCAGTTTAAATATAGCGGTTCTCCATAATTGTCTTATTAAACCATGCATCATATGAATTGTATACAAACTTTTGATAACACTTGTTGTGCCAAAACCTATGTATGCTCACCAACTATTTTAGTTGACTCTGTTTCATCATGTTTCAGGTACTAATAATTGAGAGTCATGTTCAAGATGCTTCACATAGGATTTACAGACCTAGTTAATCAATTAAATTATGTTGAAGTACTTTATTTCTTGTTTGTCTTTGTTTGGATGTAACAATTGTTATGAAATTTGAATTTTAATGAAATATGAAACTTTAGTTTGATCATGTGCTTATGAATAGTCTACACGTTCGCCCCGACGTATTACGCTGACGGTTGGGGTGTGACAGATTGGTATCAGAGCCATGGTTATAGGGAATTAGGTTATTAAAAACCCATGACCTAGACTATAACCATAAGACACCCATGTTATGCCATAATATATACTACATGCAATGTGATGCCTTACTTGTTAGATTACTTACTAGTACATCTATCCTAAGTCTCTCATCCTTCTTACCCCTACCTATGTCATCATCACCTTCACATGTGGAACGTCATACTCATAGACACAAATCTATCAAAATCCTGAAACCTCGCCAAGGCTTTAAATTCTATTAATTAGTAGGGAAGATGTGCAATCTAGAAGGGTGACACCTGCATTCTGGGTTATATGTCTAGGAAAGCATTTCGTATAAATCCAAATCAACCGAAGGACCCGTATGCTTTCCTGGGAATTCCCGGGATTAGTGTTCACTTATACACTAAAGCATGTCTTCCAGAAAGTTATATGACTCTAAATAACCTTAATATGTCATGGCATTCAAATGGTTATGTTACCAAATGAGTGCAATCCAATTACAATTATCTTTGCATGATTCTTAATCCTCATCCTTTTCCCTTGTAGCATGCCTCCCCGTCATGACAACAACACCAACGACAACAATGACCTTGCTGCACTCCTTACCCAGCTTGTGAATTAACTCACACAAGCAAACAACAACAACAATGGTGCCAGTGGTAGTGCTAATGGTGGTGGTGGTGGTGGTGGTGCCAACCCGCCCCAATGCACCTTCAAATACTTTAACTCATGCAAACCCATCAAGTTCTATGGTACCGAAGGAGGTACAGGTCTCCTTCAGTGGTTTGAAGGTATTGAAAATACTTTCCTCAACAGTGATTGTCCTGAAAATCTTCGAGTCCGTTATGCTACGAGCGTCTTCCAAAAACGGGCCCTCACTTGGTGGAACGTTGATAAAAGGAATAGAGGTGTAGAAGTTGCAATGGCCTTGCCATGAGATGATGTGAAGAGGCTGATGACCGAGGAGTTCTGTCCTCGGAATGAGATGAAGAAATTGGAAGCTGAGTTTTGGGATCTTACCCAAGACAGTGGTGAAAAACTAGTCTACACAACTTGTTTCCATGAGTTGAGTCTACTGGTGACACACATGGTCACACCACTGTCTCGGGGTATTAAGAAGTACATAGATGGTCTGCCAATGAAAATCCAAGACACAGTGTTGGGATGAATTCCCGCCACTCTTGAAGACGCTACACGCCTAGCCGCCACGTTAACCGAAAATAACGTGAAGGCATGTGATGTGTAATGTTTTAAGTATATAAAAATATAATAAATATATTTTCATGATGGTCTTACGAGATCAGGTTTTAAATTTATAAAATGATAATTACTTTAATTTAAAAACACACACAATAGGCAAGTGTACCTATCGCAGCGTAATATAGTTTAGGTAAGAACCAAGTATGGAACCAACGGACACAGTCGAATTCCAATACTCAAATTTTGTTAACGTTTAGCCTGTTTAATTAGTGAGTGAGTTTTGTGTGCTTATGGAACAGGAAAGTAAATGACAGAAAAGTAAATGGCGATAAAGTAAATAGCAGAAAAGTAAAAACGTGCGTGAAGTGTGTAACAGAAATGTAACGAACATAATAGTAAATAACTAGAAAGTAAATAGGTCGGAAATGATCAGGTTACGAATAGTATTGCTTTGGGTTTCGAATCCGCTTGCTACGTGATAATATTAAGTTGACTAATCTAGTGATATGACTACTACAAATGTGTGATCCGGGTCACCGCTAGAGTCTCATTCTCACGACATTTGATTTGCAAATTTAAAAGCTTTAACAAGTGGTAGTGCCTCCCGTTAATGACAACAATTACCCTCAACCCTTCGAATGGTCATCTCCGGGTTAGTTTAACACATCGAACGTAAAATGCTTTGTATTATAGTTAAATAGGTGATTATAGTTTGCTCACCAGGAGGTGGTGCAACAATGGGACCAAGTATAAAGACGTACTGTTCCCAACATGAGTTCACCAATTCTTGGTCACATAATAAGTTCGTATAAAGACGTACGATCTTAATAGTGTTAACCAAGCATTGGCTTATCAATCTCTACTTGTATAAAGACGTACAAGCTTCAAGAGAAGTTTGATTAAAAAGGTTTTACACTTTAAAAATCAAGAACACTCACAAATATAAAGACATATTTAGACAATAATAAAAGCCCACCAAAATGGTGGTTTTAAGGACGAATAGTTAAAAGACATAAACACATCACTTTAATACGTTAAACATTAACATGCACCAAACTTCATCTTCACCCTAGCAATAAAAAGAGTCTAGCCATGAATGGCCATACTAACTAGAATAACGCTGAGTTTCGTAGGCTCCCCTATTGCGGAACAAGGAGGAAGAGCCACTCTACTCACTACTACTACACTCTAATTATGAAATAAGATTTCTCAGGTGTGTTCTTGGGTGTGTAAGGGATGCTTCAATGAAGAACTCAAGCCATCTATTTATAGGCCTCAAATTGAGCAATGCACGGCCCTGCATTGGATTGCACTGGCATGCAAACACCTCGGGAATCAAACAGGGTACAAAGGACAGTGTACGGAGTCTGGGGAGGGCAGAAGGGCAATGCATGACCGTGCATTGGGTTGCACGGCCGTGCAACCCTCTTTTAGCTACGGGTGTGGTGACCCAACCCACTTCCGGGATCGTTGCACAAGGTTGGTTAATTCAAATCAGGGTGGTGCCCGTGGGCGTGCTTTCAACATAAACGCCAATCAAGCCCAAGCTAACAACGATGTTGTTAATTGTACATTTCTCGTCAATAACCAATATATGCTTCAATTTTATTTGATACCGGTGCCGATAGGAGTTTTGTATCACACCCCGACCGATGGCGGAATCATCGGGGCGGGACATGTAGACTGTTCATAAGCACAAGGTTGACTAGATTGAATATATTAAATATCAAATTTCATAACAAGTAGTCCAAACACAACCAAATTCAAGATAGAACAAAATTGAAATACATAGAGTTCTTTTATTTCATTTAACTGAGTCCAAGCCTATGTGTAGCACATCTTGATCAATCTCACACATTAGAATCTGAAACATGAATAAAATAAAGTCAACTAAAAAGTTGGTGAGTATAACACAGGTTTATATAGATAGCATATAGTTTGTAAAACAAATCCATACATAACATGATAAATAAGGCATTTATGGGGAGCAGCTATTGTGTAACCATGTACAATCAAACCTTTGTAACTAGCATGCAAAATTGTGTTGTCGGTATCAATCACCCCAATCTGGGTGGGTTTGTCAGACTCAATAGATCTATCATTGAAAACTGTCTGCTTGAATAGTTAATGATTGCACATAATCGCATACAAAGGTTAGCACACCTAGCACTCGGGCAAAAAGCTCAAATTGCACACATGAATGTAAATAGGATTTGTACTTGTGTTGTTTGTGTAAATGTAAACATTTAATTTGAATAATGTTCATGTTCCACCCCAAAAATGTAAAAGAGTAAAAGGGGCTATGTATACTCACTTGGTTTGGAGGCGTTACTAACAAAGATACTAGATAGAATAAGGACCCTTGAAATGCACAAATTAACCTAAAATGTAATGTATTGGGTATTAATAGTGTGCATCAAAGTTTGAGTCTAAAGTTGCATTTGGACTAGTGTAAGAAAGGTCATTGATTTGTAGTTGGTGGTATTGAATAAAATGTATCAAGTTTGAAAGAATATTTTTAGAACATTTTGATTAAAGTTTGAGTTTGAATAATTAAATAGATAATGTAAATAATTATTGTTTATGAAAATATTATAAGTGTTAAATGAATTTAAGTGTAAATAATTAAATATCTTTGTTTAAACATAAAGTAAATAAATAATCATTTTATTTATTTATTTATAAAATGTAACTTAACCATTTAAATACTTTTTAAATGAAAGGTTTAACAATAATTTTAAATTAAATTTTATAAACTTTAAATAAATAATTTTTCATTCATTAAATATTTGTTCTTTCTAAATAAGATTTAATGCAATTTTATAAAATCCAACTATTTTTATTTTATAATTTAATCAGAATATTTGTGGTTTGAAAAATATATAAAATTTATAATTCTGCCAAGATTTTAACTCACACACGACCGTGCCTGGGAAGGGCACGATCGTGCTCGAACCACCATGCTAGTCAGGGCGCGACCGTGTTGATCAAACAGAGGGCTTAAACTAATTAAATCATTAGGCACGACCGTGCCTTGGCCAGGCACGATCGTGTCTATGATTCCAAGACACAACTGAGATTAGCCAAAGGGCATGATTGGGTCTGGACAGGAGGACACGACCGCGCTGATAGTCGGCACGATCGCGTCTCATGAGGCACGACCGCGCTAGATGATTAGCGCGACCGCGTCTGTTCCAAATCAGGAACGAATTGACTAATTCTTATATTGTAAATGTTGGAATTTGTGGGGCTTTTACCCATTAGATCATCATGAGTCTTTTTGTATAAATTAATTGTATTTAAAACGTGTCTAAGGTTCGATTCGATTAAATCATTTTTAACGAAAATGTGGATTCGGGTTCGTGGTGATTTCCATAATGAAAGCCCAAATTATCATGGGGCTTTTCATCTATGAAATGAAACGAAAGTGTGGAAGGTTTCAATTACCCGGAATGATGGCGAATTGATAGCGAACGATAGGAAAGAGTCTTGGCGGCGATGCGGATGGCTCCCGGCGTCTTCTGCTGCAATTCCGGCTAAACCAGAGAGTCTAGGAGCTTTAGGGAGAATCGAGTAGCGTGACTCTGCTGCTTGATTGAGAGAATTCGGATCGCAGGAAGGCTTTGTGTTTTCTTGGAAATGCTTGGGAGGATTTTTGAGATTAATTGGATTAATCTGAGACGTTTGTTGTAATTGGAAGTGTCATTGCTTTCGTTAATGGTAATGAAGTGTGAATCGGTTACGGAAACTCAACGATCGGGTGATTAAAACTATATTTACGTTTCAACTGGTACTAGGCGCGACCGTGCCCAAACGAGGCGTGACCGTGTTAAGGCACCAGGCGCGATCGTTCCAAAGCAAGTCGCGCGACCGTGCCAAAGCACTCGATGCGACCGTGCCAGAACGAGGCGCGACCGTGCCTATTAGGGTTTCTTGTAAATTTTCAACATCAGACCTTGTAACTTTGGTCTTTGACATATTTGTATAAATAGATACTTATGTGGTGTTTTAGTAGGTTATAACCGTGTAAAATTTGCGGGTTAACATTGAAATATAGTATTTAATTGATGGTACGAAAAGAACAAAACAGTGCACTAGAATTTGGTTTGAAATGCATTACATTGAATTTGAAATACGGATACTAAAAATCAGAAATGTTACAGTCTCCCCATGTTGAGGGAATTTCGTCCCGAAATTTAGCTAGAGGAAACTACGGCATCAGTAAAAAGATGGGGGTACTTGAGCTTCATTTGGTCCTCCCGTTCCCAAGTGAATTCAGGACCACGCTTAGACTCCCAACGAACTTTGACAATAGGTATACGACTTCGCTTGAGTTACTTGATTTCACGATCCATAATTTCTACCGGTTTCTCAACGAAGTGCATCATTTCATGAATGTGCACGTCATCAAGCGGTATATGGAGATTCTCATCGGCGAGACATTTCTTCATATTAGATACATGAAATGTAGGATGTACATTGCCAAGAGATGGAGGTAACTCGAGTTTGTAAGCCACTTTTCCAATCTTTTCAAGGATTTTGAATGGACCAACATAGCGAGGAGCTAACTTGCCTTTCTTTCCAAATCGGACCACACCCTTCCATGGGGACACCTTAAGAAGAACGAGGTCACCGACTTGGAATTCCAAGGGTTTTCGTCGTTTATCGGCATAACTCTTTTGCGGACGTCTCGCTGTTCGAATGTTGTCACGGATTTGCAAAATCTTGTCGGATGTTTCTTGAATTAGCTCGGGACCGGTGATTTGTGCTTCACCAATCTCGTTCCAACAGATAGGAGAATGGCACTTGCGACCATAAAGAGCTTCGAATGGAGCCATGTTAATACTCGTGTGGTAGCTATTATTGTAGGAGAACTCAATGAGAGATAAATGTGAATCCCAAATGCCACCAAAATTGATTACGCAAGCTCTAAGCATGTCTTCAAGTGTTTGGACTGTTCGCTCGGTTTGACCATCAGTTTGGGGATGGTAAGCCGTGCTCAAATCCAATCGTGTGCCAAGAGCAGTTTGGAGAGACTGCCAAAATCGAGAAGTGAACCGGGCATCTCGATCAGATATTATGTTCAAAGGAACACCATGATGGCTCACAATTTCATCAATGTAAATTCGGGCTAGTTTCTCAACCCGATAGTCTTCACGGATAGGCAAGAAATGAGCAGATTTGGTGAGACGATCAATGATCACCCAAATACTATCATAACCACTCGAGGTGCGAGGAAGTTTGGTAATAAAATCCATGGCTAAGTTCTCCCATTTCCACACGGGGATTTCCGGTTGTTCTAGCAAACCAGAAGGACGTTGATGTTCGGCTTTGACTTTGGAGCAGGTTAAACATTTGGCAACATAAAGAGCAATGTCCTTTTTCATACCTGGCCACCAATATTGTTGGCGAAGATCTTGGTACATTTTATCCGCACCAGGATGAATAGAATAACGAGTCTTGTGAGCCTCGTTCATGAGAAAGGTACGGAGATCATCGCGATTGGGAACCCAAATACGGTAAAAAGTAATAAAGTAAGCCATTGGGTTTTGATTCAAGCAGAAGTTTGACACCACACGACATTTCTTCGTACATGTTACCCTCGGTGACTGAGACGTGTTGAGCTTCTAAGATGCGGGTTTGAATATCGGTTTGAATTCGGGCACAATGAAGTATAACATGGTCCTTTCACCTCAATGCATTAGCTACAACATTCGCTTTGCCGGGATGGTAACGAATCTAGCAGTCATAGTCGTTTAGGAGTTCAACCCAACGTCGTTGTCTCATATTGAGTTCCTTTTGATTGAATATGTGTTGGAGACTTTTGTGGTCGGTGAACACCACGCATTTCGTGCCATAGAGATAATGTCTCCAAATCTTCAATGCAAATACGACTGCACCCAACTCGAGATCGTGCGTCGTATAATTCTTCTCATGAATTTTAAGTTGTCTTGATGCATAAGCGATTACTTTGCCTCGTTGCATGAGGACACAACCAAGACCTTGGTTAGAAGCATCACAGTAGACAACTAAATCATCATTCCCATCAGGGAGGGTCAAAATGGGAGCATTGCACAATTTTTGCTTAAGGGTTTGGAAAGATTCTTCTTGCTTTGGTCCCCATTCATAAGTCTTACCCTTGTGGGTCAAAGCGGTAAGGGGGACATAAATTTTAGAGAAGTTTGAGATGAAACGACGGTAATATCCCGCAAGACCAAGAAATGAACGAACTTCAGTGGGGGTCTTCGGGGTATTCCAATTCTTAACCGTTTCGATCTTAGCAGGGTCAACATGAATACCCTTGTCGTTGAGAATGTGACCAAGAAATTGAACTTCTTTTAACCAAAATTCACATTTGGAGAATTTGGCATATGGTTGTTCTTTCTTCAAGAGATCCAAGACCAATCTAAGATGTTGCTCACGATCGGTTTAGTCTTGGAATAGATTAAGATGTCATCGATGAAAACGATCACGAACTTATCAAGGTACGGTTTGCACACACGATTCATGAGATCCATGAAAACTGCGGGTGCATTGGTTAGTCCAAAAGGCATAACCATAAACTCGTAATGACCATACCTTGTTCGGAAGACAGTCTTTGGAATATCGTCTTCTTGCACACGGAGTTGGTGATAACCAGATCGAAGATCAATCTTCGAGAAGCAAGTAGAACCTTGAAGTTGATCAAAGAGGTAATCAATTCTAGGCAAAAGATAACGGTTTTTGATTGTGAGTTTGTTGAGTTCGCGGTAGTCAATACACATGCGAAATGATCCATCCTTCTTTTTAATGAATAAGATGGGTGCACCCCACGGTGAATGACTCGGACGGATGAATCCCTTGTCGGAGAGCTCTTGAAGTTGACTTGCAAGTTCTTGCATTTCAGAAGGTGCAAGACGATAAGGAGCTATAGCCACGGGGTTAGCTCTGGGCACAAGATCAATGCGAAATTCTACTTGACGAACGGGTGGAAGACCGGATAAGTCTTCGGGGAATACTTCAGGAAAATCTCGGATAATGGGGATATCTTGAATACTCTTCTTTTTAACATCCTTTCGAACGATATGGGCCAAAAAGGCCACGTACTTCTTTCGTAAGTACTTTTGAGCAGTAGTGCACGACATTAATTTAAGCCCTTTACAAGACTTTTCACCAAAGACTCTCAACGTTTCTCCCGATGGTAGAGGTATTCGAATACACTTCTCAAAGCAAATGACTTCGGCATGATGATTCGATAGCCAATCCATGCCTATGATGATATCAAAGCTTCCTAGTGGCATTGGAACAAGGTTGATTGGGAATGTGTGATCATTAAGTTCTAAAAAGCAATCATAGATAATGGATTCAATTGTAAGGGAGTCACCATTTGCTACTTCAACGGTGAAGGTTTTCTCTAATTGGGATCGTGTCTTTGCAAGTAAAGGTTCAAAATTAAGTGACACAAAACTTTTATCGGCACCGGTATCGAATAATATGGAGGCATATTGACTATTAACAAGAAACGTACCATTGACCACGTCATTGTTGGCTTGAGCTTCATTGGCGTTTATGTTGAAAGCACGCCACGAGCTCCACCTTGTCTAGCATTGACCAACTTTGGGCATTGATCACGGAAATGGTTCGGGTTGCCACACTCATAACATGCTCGCCCATTTGCAATAGCGGGTACACCTTGATTAGCCACTTGGGTGTTGGTTTGGTGGGTTGACTTGGCCCGCAAGAGATTTGGTCCAACAAACATTAACTGTATGGCTATATCTCCCACAATAAGTACAAAGGTGACATGGGATGCTTTGGGGATGATGGTAGTTACAGGTTGCACAAAGTGGGTAGATTCCAACATATGGCTTTTTGGCCGGTGCTTGAACCATAGGTGCAGCTTGGTTAACAGGAATAGCAGGAGTGACCACAGCATAGTTTCTAGTCTTCCTTTTCCTATTATTGCGGGAGGGTTCAGTTGTGGCTTCTTTGTTGTGGGTAGGAGGGGTTATAGTGTCAGAAATTTTCTTGGTGCCCTTTTTAGTAAGAGTCCCCGCCTTCACATGATTATCGGTTAAGGTAGCGGAAAAACGGATGGCATCTTCAAGTGTTGCGGGATTCTTTCCTAGGACAGTATCTTGAATTTGTCTAGGTAATCCCCCAATATACTTTTCAATGTAGCGGGACAAAGGAGTGACCATGTGGGGCACAAGAAGACTCAACTCATGGAACCGAGTTGTGTATGCCAAGTTTTCACCACTATCTTGGGCAAGATCCCAAAATCCGGCTTCAAGTTTCTTTACTTCATTTCGAGGACAGAATTCCTCCGTCATTAACCTTTTAACCTCATCCCAAGGTAAGGCCATTGCTACATCCACACCCCTATTTCTTTTCTCCCCATTCCACCACGTGAGTGCCCGTTTTTGTAGGACACTTGTGGCATGACGAACTCGAGGGGTTTCGGGGCAGTCACTATTGAGAAAGGTATTCTCAATGCTTTTGAACCATTGAAGGAGTCCAGTAGCTCCTTCGGTACCATAGAACTTGAGGGGATTACACGAGTTGAAATGCTTGAAGGTGCATTGAGATGGGTTGTTAACACCATTTCCACCATTACCAGCATTACCACTATTACTACCATTTCCACCATTGTTGCCATTGGTGGCACTATTAGCTTGAGTGAGTTGTGTCACGAGTTGTGCAAGAATAGCAACAATGTCGGTATTGGTGTTGGCCACGGGAGCACGATGAGGAGGCATTCTACAGATTTTCACAAGACAAGAAAATATGTAAGAACTCATGAGAATTGTTTGGATTTAATAGAATAAGATAGAAAAATAAATAGATAATAATAGTTTGGATTATACTCAAATAGTGATATAATCACTCGAATACTATGACACATTAAGGTTAATTTAAACTTATATAATTTTCAAGGAGACATGCTTTAGCTTATAAGTAAACACTCATCTCGGGAATTCCCAGGAAAGCATACGGGTCCCTCGGTTGATTGGGATTTATGCGAAATGCTTTCCTAGACAAAAAACCCAAAATACAGGTGTCACCCTTCCAGATTGCACGTGTCCTCAAATAATTAACAAAGCTTAAAAACCTTAACGAGGAAATAAAGAAATTTTATGGATTTAGCTTCATGAAGATTCCACATGCTAAGGAGAATATAGATAGAGAAGAAGGTACGAGCATCATGAGGTTTTAGGATATAGAAAGAGATATTGTTTATTTAATTTTATTATTTTAGTATATACTAATAAGTCATGGGTTTTTAATAAATAAGTCATCAAATAAAATAATAACTAATCATAGTAAGCATGTAGCACATAGCATGTAACATATAACATATAACATATAGCATATAGCATATAGCACATAACATGTAATCATAAAACATAGCATAGGTAGGTGTCCTAAAGTTATAGTCTAGGTCAAGGTGTCTAATAACCTAATTCCCTATAACCAAGGCTCTGATACCAATCTGTCACACCCCGACCGATGGCGGAATCGTCGGGGTGGGACATGTAGACTGTTCATAAGCACAAGGTTGACTAGATTGAATATATTAAATATCAAATTTCATAACAAGTAGTCCAAACACAACCAAATTCAAGATAGAACAAAATTGAAATACATAGAGTTCTTTTATTTCATTTAACTAAGTCCAAGCCTATGTGTAGCACATCTTGATCAATCTCACACATTAGAACCTGAAACATGAACAAAATAAAGTCAACTAAAAAGTTGGTGAGTATAACACAGGTTTATATAGATAGCATATAGTTTGTAAAACAAATCCATACATAACATGATAAATAAGGCATTTATGGGGAGCAGCTATTGTGTAACCATTTAGAATCAAACCTTTGTAACTAGCATGCAAAATTGTGTTGTCGGTATCAATCACCCCAATCTGGGTGGGTTTGTCAGACTCAATAGATCTATCATTGAAAACCGTCGGCTTGAAAAGTTAATGATTGAACATAATCGCATACAAAGGTTAGCACACCTAGCACTCGGGCATAAAGCTCAAATTGCACACATGAATGTAAATAGGATTTGTACTTGTGTTGTTTGTGTAAATGTAAACATGTAATTTGAATAATGTTCATGTTCCACCCCAAAAATGTAAAAGAGTAAAAGGGGCTATGTATACTCACTTGGTTTGGAGGCGTTGCTAACAAAGATACTAGATATAATAAGGACCCTTGAAATGCACAAATTAACCTAAAGTGTAATGTATAGGGTATTAATAGTGTGCACCAAAGTTTGAGTCTAAAGTTGCATTTGGACTTGTGTAAGAAAGATCATTGATTTGTAGTTGGTGGTATTGAATAAAATGTATCAAGTTTGAAAGAATATTTTTAGAACATTTTGATTAAAGTTTGAGTTTGAATAATTAAATAGATAATGTAAATAATTATTGTTTATGAAAATATTATAAGTGTTAAATGAATTTAAGTGTAAATAATTAAATATCTTTGTTTAAACATAAAGTAAATAAATAATCATTTTATTTATTTATTTATAAAATGTAACTTAACCATTTAAATACTTTTTAAATAAAAGGTTTAACAATAATTGTAAATTAAATTTTATAAACTTTAAATAAATAATTTTCCATTTAATAAATATTTGTTCTTTGTAAATAAGATTAAATGCAATTTTATAAAATCCAACTATTTTTATTTTGTAATTTAATCAGAATATTTGTGGTTTGAAAAATATATAAAATTTATAATTCTGTCAAGATTTTAACTCACACACGACCATGCCTGGGAAGGGCACGATCGTGCTCGAACCACGGGCGCGACCATGCTAGTCAGGGCGCGACCGTGTTGATCAAACAGAGGGCTTAAACTAATTAAATCATTAGGCACGACCGTGCCTTGGCCAAGCACGATCGTGTCTATGATTCCAAGACACAACTGAGATTAGCCAAAGGGCATGATTGGGTCTGGACAGGAGGACACGACCGCGCTGATAGTCGGCACGACCGCGTCTCATGAGGCACGACCGCGCTAGATGATTAGCGCGACCGCGTCTGTTCCAAATCAGGAACGAATTAACTAATTCTTATATTGTAAATGTTGGAATTCATGGGGCTTTTACCCATTAGATCATCATGAGTCTTTTTGTATAAATTAATTGTATTTAAAACGTGTTTAAGGTTCGATTCGATTAAATCATTTTTAACGAAAATGTGGATTCGGGTTCGTGGTGATTTCCATAATGAAAGCCCAAATTATCATGGGGCTTTTGATCTATGAACTGAAACAAAAGTGTGGAAGGTTTCAATTACCCGGAATGATGGCGGATTGATAGCGAACGGTAGGAAAGAGTCTTGGCGGCGATGCGGATGGCTCCCGGCGTCTTCTGCTGCGATTCCGGCTAAACCAGAGAGTCTAGGAGCTTTAGGGAGAATCGAGTAGCGTGACTCTGCTGCTTGATTGAGAGGATTCGGATCGCAGGAAGGCTTTGTGTTTTCTTGGAAATGCTTGGGAGGATTTTTGAGATTAATTGGATTAATCTGAGACGTTTGTTGTAATTGGAAGTGTCATTGCTTTCGTTAATGGTAATGAAGTGTGAATCGGTTACGGAAACTCAACGATCGGGTGATTAAAACTATATTTACGTTTCAACTGGTACTAGGCGCAACCGTGCCCAAACGAGGCGCGACTGTGCTAAGGCACCAGGCGCGATCGTTCCAAAGAAAGTCGCGCGACCGTGCCAAAGCACTCGGCGCGACCGTGCCAGAACGAGGCGTGATCGTGCCTATTAGGGTTTCTTGTAAATTTTCAACATCAGACCTTGTAACTTTGGTCTTTGACATATTTGTATAAATAGATACTTATGTGGTGTTTTAGTAGGTTATAACCGTGTAAAATTTGCGGGTTAACATTGAAATATAGTATTTAATTGATGGTACGAATAGAACAAAACAGTGCACTAGAATTTGGTTTGAAATGCATTACATTGAGTTTGAAATACGGATACTAAAAATCAGAAATGTTACATTTGTAACACACAAATTTGAACCATTACTTGCAAAAAAATGATCTAAGTTAGAGAAAACGTTTACTTTTAAGGTAGCGGATGGAAATCACATCACTATTGACTCTATTGTCCACGATTGTTCTATTGAGCTTAACGAACACACATTCCCTGTCAACCTCATACCAATACAATTGGGAAGCTTCGAAGTCATCATAGGTATGGATTGGTTATCTAACCACCATGCCAAAGTCATTTGTTGTGAAGTGCATTCGAATTCCTCTTCCATCGGGCGACACATTACGAATCTTTGGTGAGAAGCCTAATAGTGGACTCAAACTCATTTCTTGCACCATGGCCCAAAAGTACTTGCGAAAGAAGTACGTAGCCTTCCTGGCACATGTTGTTGAAAGGAAGGACAAAGGGAAAAAATTCAAGAAATTCCAATCATTCGAGATTTTCCCGAGGTATTTCCCGAAGATCTAACCAGTCTGCCGCCCGTACGTCAAGTGGAGTATCGCATCGATCTTGTACCCACAGCTAATCCCGTAGCTAAAGCTCCATACCGACTCGCACCTTCAGAGATGCAAGAACTTGCAAGTCAAGTCCAAGAACTTGCTGATAAAGGTTTCATCCGCCCAAGTCATTCACCCTAGGGTGAACCTATCTTATTCGTCAAAAAGAAAGACGGTTCATTCCGGATGTGCATTGACTATCGTGAACTTAACAAACTTACCATCAAGAACCGTTACCCATTACCGAGGATTGACAGTCTCTTTGACCAACTACAATGTCACACCCCAAGACAACGAATTGCATCGGAAATGTTTATGAAAGCATGGTGGTAACATAAGTTGGAGCCCATAATATAATAGCAAACACTTTTATTTATAAATTAGGGAATATAAGTCTTACATAAGATAAAATTAAGTTTGAACATAAGTTTAATGATCCGATACAAGGCGGATCATATTACAAAAGATAGTCCCAAATGAATTTCCCATGTGAAGCGTTTGCCAAAAGCCCATTTTTCATGACCGCGCGTTCTTGCATCTATTTTCCTGAAAAACATGCTTAAAAACATCAACAAAAAGTTGAGCGAGTTTCACAGGTGTAAATAATTACTAACCGAAACATCATGCAACTTTTGACTAACATGTGATAAGTTGTAAGCTTGCAAGGGATACACATAAGTAAGTCAAGTATTATGATAAACGAACGAAAGCATGTTCTTCCCCCATATTTTATAAACGATTAAGATAATTCAAAAAGGGGCCGTGAAAACTCACCTTGAGCAAGGAACAATTGAAATTGACAAGTACTAGCAACTACGCCCACGAGCGCCGGTCGGACCTAATAGTGCCCTAAATAAGATAGACATTTTAATAATTGAACTCAAGTCTTACAAGTAAGTTGTTCATACAACCTACTAGACTTATAATATTTTTAAGAAAATATTTATTTACGAGAACCGTTGGTGACTTCGACACTCGGTTAAGACTTTATGAAAATGATGGATTACGCACCCTTAGATAAAATGATAATCAACGATCAAAATGTGAAATTATAACCAAATAGCACATAAAAACATTCATACTTATGTACATAAGTCCTAGATCATATGTGGACATACCCAAATCATACTACTTGCATATGCACATTATTTAAGTGAAACAGTCAATTAGTCAAATTCTCAATTTACCAATACTAGTGACCACATATCATCTCGTAACATGAAATCATAATTGTTAAACCATGTTTCATGAATCAAAACAATCTTTCATCATATTAGCATCAATGTATCTAAAACATGGCAATTTCTACGCATACGAGGTAATCGAATAGTCAAATAATGCATATAGAAACATGTTAATGATGTTAATCAATTTATAACATAAATGCTGTAAATAATCCATAAAATATGACCAAACTTTCTGCTCAAAATTATATTGATAGAACACTTATTTTTTTCATACCAAAAATAGTCGATTTTTACGACTACTTTACCGTAAAACCTAACGAAATGCATCCAAACACCAAGATTCATACATATAACTAAAAATCTAAGTTTTAAACATGAAATATCATCAAGTTACTGCCATAGCTCCAGATATTTAACAATTTCCTTTTTATGGCATAAATTCACCGTTTTAGCGTACTTTTAAGCATCATAAACTAGTCCACTATATGGCCAATCATCCCAACACATGATATACTTTTAGAACAGATTATTATAGCCAAAATACATTACATTTATCACATTATTTTCAGATTTCAATAATCCTTTTAATCCTTGCTCAAAACCCAAATTTAAACATGCATTTTAATGACAATTTTAAGCAATAAACACCTAAATCAACAAATCAATGATCCGTCCATAATCTATCATGCTTTTATACAATAATATATCCTAATTTACTATTTGAAACTAACCATAATAAACATTTGTTTTGCATGCCAAGATCAAGTCATAAATCATAACATTTTGCAAGATATGAACAAATACATATATACATATATACACGACACACATACACACCCATAAACATTTCAAAACCTTCAATAATAAGCCATAATTTACTGATTTAAAACTTTATAAAAAGTTCCTCTTAGTTGGTAGTGAACAATCACTTGTAAGTGTCAAATTCGGTAAAAATAAGTAAAGGAATGGATGGGGCTCTCTTACCACTTAAGTAAATCAAGGGAAGCACTATAAATGTAGGTGAAAAGAGAGTATTTTCTGCTAGAAATTCAGCTCCAAGAGACTCCAAGACTCAAAACACCATAAAAACTTCAAGAATACTTAAGAACTTTGGGAGGAAATGCTTGGAGATGGTGTGGAGATTTGTTGCAAGAGTTGAAGGGTATAAATAGGGGGAGGGGGGCTGGTTTTCGAACTCAAGAGGGAGGGAGAGAGGGGAGTTGGTCCAATGGGTGTTCATGCAAAGAAATGATGAGGATTTGATGTGTAAGATTGGTTTTAAGCAAATGTGTAATCTTGGGTAAAATAATTAGATTTGATTTGATTATTTGTGGTAGGTGGGACCCACATTTTTCAGCAGATTTTTAAAGAGGAAGGGCTTCTAGAAGACCATTTTTTATAAAAATCCCCATAAGTAGGTAATTCTTTGTATAAAAACTAACCTTTTATAAAAATAAACCATTTTAAGCATGGTTTCTAACCAAATAAAAATTATATAAATTAACTACTAATTTTTCTCTATCATAATTGATAAAGATCATAATTTTTACTAAAAGTGAATTTTTAACACTTCCGGTGCGCCAAACGGTTAAAATACCGGTAAAACGCGATAAAAATTACCAAATGCAACAATTAATAAGTAGCACATAATTACCGGGTCGTTACCGGCTCGTATTACGGGCATTTTACCGATACGCGGTACCGAAATTTCTGAAATTTCACGAAATGCCAATTCTTGTAAACGAAGGGCTTTGCTAGACTTTATAATATCCTAATTGACTAAAATTAAGTCTAAGATGCGTATAATTAATTTACGATGCGTATAAGGGCTTAACGGTAATTAACCTGAAAATCGTCGAATGTCAAAGCCTTCCCTCCTTTAAGAAATTTCGTCCCGAAATTTTCAACTATACAGTTTTGTTACGAACAGACTTGAACAAATGCGGGTACTTCTGCCTCATCTCATTTTCACGTTCCCACGTAAACTCGGGACCACGCTTCGAATTCCACCGTACTTTTGCCAACTTAATGCAACAACGTTTCAACTTGTGAACAATCCAATCCGTGATTTCCATGGGTTCATCACGAATATGAAGTTTGTCATCGACACGAACTTCATTAGGAGGTATCATGAGTGTCTCGTCGGCTAGACACTTTTTCAGATTAGAAACATGAAACACGTTGTGCACTCCGCTTAATTCTTGCGGCAACTCGAGTTGGTAAGCAACTGTGCCAATGCGAGCAATAATCTTATAAGGACCGATATATCGGGGGCTAAGCTTATCATGCTTACCAAACCTAACACCCCCCTTCCAAGGAAAGACTTTCAACATAACTTTATCTCCTATCCGGAATTCTAACGGCTTTCTTCTTCTATCGGCATACTTCTTTTGCCTATCCAAAGCGACTTTCAACCGATCTCGGATCTTAAAAACCTTATCAGTAGTCTCTTGGATAAGTGCAGGTCCAGTTAATTGCTTATCTCCAACTTCTGCCCAACAAAGTGGGGAATGACATTTTCTACCATACAAAGCTTCAAACGGAGCGGCCTTCAAGCTGGTTTGGTAGCTGTTATTGTAGGAAAACTCAGCCAACGGTAGATGAGTATCCCAACTTCCACCAAAATCAATTACACAGGCTCGAAGCATGTCTTCTAAAATTTGGATGATCCTTTCACTTTGGCCATCACTCTGCGGATGATAAGCTGTGCTCATATCCAGGCGAGTACCTAAGGCTTCTTGTAGGGCTTTCCAAAACCTTGACGTAAATCGGCTATCTCTATCCGAAATGATCGATAACGGCACACCATGCCTAGCCACTACTTCTTTAATATAAATGTTGGATAATTTCTTCATATGATAGGATCCTTTAATAGGTAGGAAATGCGCTGATTTCGTCAAACGATCCACAATTACCCAAATGGCATCATAGCCACTACGAATGCGGGGTAACTTTGTGATGAAATCCATGGCAATACGATCCCATTTCCACTGCGGAATCACAAGTTGTTGAAGAAGTCCAGACGGTTTTTGGTGCTCAGCTTTGACTTTCGCGCAAGTCAAACATTTACCAACATATGTAGCAATGTCACCCTTCATGTTTGGCCACCAATAGTGCTCTTTGAGATCCTTATACATCTTATCCGATCCTGGATGAATCGAATACCTGGATTTATGTGCTTCGTCCATAACCAATTTACGTAGGTTCCCAATAAGGGGTACCCATACTCTATCCATAAAGTACAAGGTATCATCAGACTTGGGCACTAATTCTCTTGCCATACCACGAAGATTCTCATTCTTCAAATTTTCTTCCTTCAAAGCTTCATGTTGTACATCACAAATTTGTGCTGCGAGGTTTGAATGAATGGTCAGCCCCAGTGCACGCACCCGTAAAGGCTTAACTCGCTCTTTCCTACTCAAAGCATCGGCCACGACATTAGCCTTGCCTGGGTGATAACGGATATCACAATCGTAGTCATTGAGCAATTCCGGACTTGGTTTGTTCGATAAACACGACCGGGACTTTCTCGGGCACGACTGTGCTTGGTTAGGCACGACCGCGCTCATAGGTTAGCACGACCGTGTCTGGTCAATTTCAGAAGCAATTATTCTAGTTCTTGTAATAAAACTGATTAGAAACTTAGGGTTTTCATTGAGAGAGTGTTTGCGAATCCAACCATACTATTTAATTGGATTTATAACACGTCTAGCGTGTAGTTTGAGTAAAACCATTTATTTATAAAAACTCAAATTCAATTCGGTAAAATCGTGTAATGCGGTTACGAATTAAGTTAGGGATTTCGATTAGCTTGGAGAGACGATCCTAATGACCTATTACTAACCTGTTTTGAATGGGCAACCAGTGCAGACGGCTACGGTGAGACTTCGCGGCTTTTCTTGATCGACAGACGAGATAGGGACGATGTAATGATGGATTTAGGGTTTAAGGAGGCTTATATAAGTCGCGGGTAGGTATTGGATTAACTTAATTCATTTAATTCTTGCTCAAATTACAAGATTTGATTTAAAAAGGAAGGTCGGTCTAAAGGTACGCGAATTCGGACGATTGTATGCGTGTTTGGATCGTGTCTACGTCGCAAAAGGTCGAGTAACTTCTTCTACAAGTCCCGCGGTTTCTAAAACTCGTTTGAAATCTATTTTTGGGCTAGATTTGAGTCGGTTTGACCTTTTCAGAGTCAAACTGTAAAAGAGGCGCGACCGTGCTTAATGATAAGCACGACCGTGGTCATGGCACAAGCGCGACCGTGCTTAGGACTAAGCACGACCGTGCTTGTGTAGGTTTTTGGAAGTTTCAAGACTAGTCCTTGCAGTTTTGTAATATTGATGTTGTTTTGAGTTTTGGTCAAGTTTGGTCCTCGAGGTTTGTAAGATGGTTTTAGTTAATATTGTAATATAATAGACGCGTGTATGCTTGTTATTGAACAATGAATGTAAGGTTGGAATCGGAATCATCTTTTATTGCACGGCATAAAATAAATAGGAAAAACATGAAAATCAGAAAGGTTACAGTATCCCCATGTTGAGGGAATTTCGTCCCGAAATTCAACTGGTTGAGGCTACTGCTTCAGCAAAAAGATGCGGGTACTTGAGCTTCATTTGGTCTTCTCGTTCCCAAGTAAACTCGGGTCCTCGTTTAGATTCCCAACGAACCTTGACAATAGGAATACGGCTGCGCTTGAGTTGTTTTATCTCACGATCCATAATCTCGACTGGTTTTTCAACGAAGTGCATCGTCTCATCAATGCGCACATCGTCAAGAGGTATATGAAGGTTCTCATCAGCAAGACACTTCTTGAGGTTGGATACATGAAATGTAGGATGTACGTTGCTAAGTGATGGAGGTAACTCGAGCTTGTAGGCCACTTTCCCAATCCTTTCAAGGATCTTGAATGGACCCACATAGCGAGGTGCTAGCTTGCCTTTCTTCCCAAAACGGATCACCCCCTTCCAAGGAGACACCTATAGAAGTACAAGATCACCAACTTGGAATTCCAAGGGTTTGCGTCGTTTGTCGGCATAGCTCTTTTGCCGACTCCTCGCAACTCGAATTTTGTCACGGATTTGAATAATCTTGTAGGAGGTTTCTTGAATTAACTCGGGACCGGTGATTTGTGCTTCACCAATCTCGTTCCAACAGATGGGAGAACGACACTTACGACCGTAGAGAGCTTCAAACGGAGCCATGTCGATGCTGGTGTGGTAACTATTGTTGTAGGAAAATTCGATAAGTGTCAAATGTGAATCCCAATTGCCACCAAAGTCGATGACACAGGCTCTCAGCATGTCTTCCAGGGTTTGGATTGTTCGCTCGGTCTAACCATCAGTTTGGGGATGGTAGGCCATGCTCAAATCCAATCGTGTACAAAGTGCCTTTTGGAGAGATTGCCAAAACCGAGAAGTGAAACGAGCATCTCTATCGGAGATTATGTTCAAAGGAACACCGTGACGACTCACGATCTCGTCAATGTAAATTCGGGCCAATTTCTCAACCTTATAGTCTTCACGGATAGGCAAGAAGTGTGCGGACTTAGTGAGACGGTCAATGATCACCCAAATGCTATCATAACTGCTTGAAGTGTGAGGGAGTTTAGTGATGAAATCCATAGCTAGATTCTCCCATTTCCACACGGGGATTTCCGGTTGTTCAAGTAAACCAGAAGGACGTTGATGCTCAGCTTTGACTTTAGAACATGTGAGACATTTTGCTACGAACAAGGCAATGTCTTTCTTCATGTCGGGCCACCAATATTGTGGACGAAGATTTTGGTACATTTTATCCGCACCGGGATGAATAGAATATCGAGACTTGTGTGCTTCGGTCATGAGGAATGCTCGGAGATCGTCACGACCGGGAACCCAAATACGATCTAGAAAATAAAGCAAGCCGTTTGTTTTAGTCTCTAATTGGAATTCAGCACCACAAGACATTTCCTCATACATATTGCCCTCGGTAACCGAGACATGTTGAGCTGCTAGAATACGAACTTGAATGTCGGAATGGATCTTGACACTTTGAAGCAGGACATGTTCCTTGCGGCTTAGTGCATCGGCTACAACATTAGCCTTGCCGGGATGATAACGAATCTCGCAATCGTAATCGTTGAGGAGTTCAACCCAACGTCGTTGTCTCATGTTGAGTTCCTTTTGGTTGAAGATGTTGGAGGCTTTTGTGGTCGGTGAACACCACACATTTCGTCCCATAGAGATAATGTCTCCAAATCTTCAACGCAAATACGACAGCACCCAACTCCAGATCATGCGTCGTATAATTCTTCTCATGGATTTTGAGTTGTCTTGATGCATAAGCGATCACCTTGCCTCGTTGCATGAGAACGCAACTAAGACCTTGGTTTGAAGCATCACAGTAAACAACTAGATCATCTTCACCTTTAGGAAGGGTGAGGATAGGAGCATTGCACAACTTTTGCTTGAGAATTTGAAAGGCTTCTTCTTGCTTCGGTCCCCACTCATAAGGTTTACCTTTTTGGGTTAATGTAGTGAGGGGAACAGCGATCTTGGAGAAGTTAGAAATAAACCTTCGGTAATAACCCGCTAAACCAAGAAACGAACGAACTTCGGTAGGGGTTTTAGGAGTACTCCAATTTTTAACAGCTTCGATTTTTACGGGGTCCACATGAATTCCCTTTTTGTTGACAACGTGACCCAAAAATTGAACTTCTTTTAGCCAAAATTCACACTTGGAGAATTTGGCGTATAGTCGTTCATTTTTCAAGAGTTCCAAAATCAACCTAAGATGTTGCTCATGATCTTCCTTGGTCTTGGAATAGATCAAAATGTCGTCAATGAACACGATCACAAATTTGTCAAGATATGGTTTGCACATGCGATTCATGAGGTCCATGAAAACAGCAGGTGCATTGGTTAGCCCAAAAGGCATAACCATGAACTCGTAGTGACCATATCTCATTCGGAAGGCGGTTTTGGGAACATCCTTCTCTTGCACACGGAGTTGATGATAACCAGATCGAAGATCAATCTTCGAGAAGTAGGTAGAACCTTGGAGTTGATCGAAGAGATCGTCAATCCTAGGTAAAGGGTAGCGGTTTTTTATTGTAAGTTTGTTGAGTTCTCGATAGTCAATACACATGCGGAATGAACCATCCTTCTTTTTAACAAACAAGACTGGCGCACCCCACGGTGAATGACTCGGCCGTATGAAACCTTTGTCGGCGAGTTCTTGAAGTTGGCTTGCAAGTTCTTGCATCTCGGAAGGTGCAAGCCGGTATGGAGCTTTAGCCACCGGGTTTGCTCCAGGTACAAGATCGATGCGAAATTCCACTTGCCGAACAGGTGGAAGACCTGGTAAGTCATCAGGAAAAACTTCAGGAAAATCCCGAACGATGGGGATGTCTTGTACACTCCTCTTCTTGTCTTCTTTTTGGATAACATGGGCTAGGAAAACCATGCACTTCTTTCGTATATACTTTTGGACGGTAATGCATGACATTAGTTTGAGTCCTTTGCAAGGTTTCTCACCAAAGACCTTCAACGTTTCACCGGATGGGAGTGGTAGATGGATGCATTTTTCAAAGCACATGACATCGGCATGGTGCTTCGACAACCAGTCCATACCTATGATGACGTCAAAACTCCCTAATGGCATTGGTACTAGGTTGATTGGAAAAGTGTGTTTATTTAGATCTAGGGAGCAATCATAAATGATGGTGTCAATTGTAACGGTGTTACCATCGGCTACCTCAACGGTAAAGGTTTTCTCTAGTTTAGACCGGGTTTTTGCAAGTAACGGTTCGAAGTCTAGTGACACAAAACTTTTATCGGCTCCGGTATCAAATAGTATAGAAGCATAACGATTATTCATAAGGAACGTACCGTTAACCACATCAGTGTTGGCCTGAGCCTCATTGGCGTTGATGTTGAAAGCACGCCCACGAGCTCCGCCTTGGTTAACATTGACCAGTCTTGGGCACTGGTTACGGAAGTGGTTTGGGTCGCCACATTCGAAGCAAGCATGTCCATTTGCAATGGCTGGGATGGCTTGGTTAGTTGCTTGTTGATTGGCTTGATTTGCTGGGTTGGTTTGGTTGGCAAGTGCCTTGGCTCGACAAATATTGGCTGTGTGGCCATGTTTCCCGCAGTGGTTGCAAAGGCGACAAGGTATGCTTGGAGGGTGATGATAGTTGCAGACGTTGCAAAGTGGGTGGCTGCCCCCATAGGGTTTCTTTGCTGGGTTTTGAGCCATGGGTGCAACTTGATTTACTGGAGCAGCCGGAGTGATTACAGCACAGTTCTTGACCTTTCTCTTCCTAGTGTTGCGGTATGGTTCAGTTTGGACTTCTTTGACATGAGCGGGAGGTGTTGTTGTGTCAGGAACTTTCTTGGCACCCTTTCTTGTAAGTGTACCCGCTTTAACATGGTTGTCAGTAAGTGTGGCTGACAAGCGGATAGCATCCTCCAGAGTAGCAGGATTTCCTCCTACCACAGTATCTTGAATTTGTCTAGGTAGACCACCAATGTACTTTTCAATACACCTAGACAGAGGTGTAACCATGTGTGGCACAAGTAGACTCAGCTCGTGGAAACGGGTGGTGTATGCTAAGCTTTCACCACTATCTTGAGCAAGATCCCAAAATTTTGCTTCCATCTTTTTCATCTCATTTCGAGGACAGAATTCCTCAGTCATGATCCTCTTCAACTCATCCCACGACAGTGCCATTGCTACATCCACTCCCCTAGTCCTTTTCTCACCATTCCACCAAGTAAGCGCCCTTTTTTGAAAGACACTAGTAGCATAACGAACACGGAGGTTGTCGGGACAGTCGCTATTGAGGAAAGTGCTCTCAATGCTTTCAAACCATTTAAGGAGGCCCGTGGCTCCTTCGTTGCCATAGAATTTGAGGGGATTGCAGGAGTTGAAGTGTTTGAAGGTGCATTGTGGCGGGTTGGCACCACCACCACCTCCAGTATTAGCACTCCCACTGGCATGGCCATTAGTGTTGTTGTTGGCTTGGGTAATTTGATTCACCAGCTGTGTGAGTAGAGCAGCCAGGTCAGTGTTATTGCTGTTGTTGCTGTTGTCACGACGGGGAGGCATTCTACAGATTTAGACACAATAAGAGTTGTGAGAATTTCTTGGATTAAATAGAAGGATAAATAGATAAGTAATTCATAGTTCGGATTGTACTCAAATAGTGACATAATCACTCGAGTACTATGACATATTAAGGTTAATTTAAACTCAGATAATTATCAAGGAGACGTGCTTTAGCCTATAAGAAAACACTCATCCCGGGAATTCCCAGGAAAGCATACGGATCCCTCGGTTGATTGGGATTTATATGAAATACTTTCCTAGACAGAAAGCCCAGAATACAGGTGTCACCCTTCCAGATTGCACGTGTCCTTTAACAATTAAACAAAGTCTAAAAACCTTAACGGGTGTAAAAAAAGAAATTTGACGTTCCACCAACTATGTTGATGATGACACGGAAGCAGGCATGAAGGATATGTGGTTTAGGATATGGGTAGGGATATTGTTTATTTAAGTTGTTATTTATATATACATATAAAACATTTAGCATATATCACATAGCATGTAGCACATAGCATGTAGCACTTAAATCATGAAGCATGGCATAAGTGGGTATCCTAAAGTTATAGTCTAGGTCAAAGGTGTCTAATAACCTAATTCCCTATAACTAAGGCTCTGATACCAATCTGTCACACCCCAACCGACGGCGGAAACGTCGGGGCGTGAAGCGTGCAGACTGTTCATTGCTCATGGTTTGCTAGACTTTGAATATTAAATAATTGTTTTCATTGCATTCAACAAGTTTAATCAAAACACAACCTATCCACAAAACAAAAATGTAAATTACATAGAATAAACTGGTTTAATAGAATTCTAGGTCCAAAAATCCTATGTGTAGCATATCTTGATTACTTCAAACATTGGTACCTGAAACATGGTTAAAACAGAGTCAACTAAAAAGTTGGTGAGAATACATAGGTTTTATTGTGTGATAGCAAAATACGTGTTGTGTGCATACAGTTCAATACAACATGACAATTAAGGCAATTATGGAGAGAAACCATCGTGTGACCTATACAATCAAACCTTTGTAACTTGCATGCAAAATTGTGTTGTCAGTAACAGTCACCCTACCTAGGTGGGTTTGTCAGACTCAATAGATCTACCACTGTTTACTGTCGGCTGATAGTTAATGATTGTACATGAAGAGCATAATAATTGGCCTACACCTAGTACTCGAGCACAAAGCGCAAAATTGTATACATGCATAGGATGGAACTGTATATGTGTATAATTGAAAACATGTAAATAGAACGCATGTTCCACCCCAAAAGTTTGTAAAATAGAGTAAAAGAGGGGCTATGTAACTCACGTGTTATGTAGCGTATAGATTGCACAAGCAAATGGGAAACGGCGGTGTGTTGTGGATTGCTAGGTTCGACCTATTGAACAATATATGATTACGTATTATTGAGTTGCGTTATTCGATGTCGGAAGCGGATTTGTTTAAGTTTAAGGTTTGTTTAAATATACTATTTATTTAATCAATAGTAATAGAATATACATTTATTTAAAATATAAGTTTAAATAAATAATATTTGTTAAAGACAAAACGTATGGAATATATTGTTGTTCATAAAAATAATTATATAAACTTGTAGTATTTTATTGATTTTAATTTAAAGAAAGATTAAGTAATCGATCTTTAATAAACAATACTTGGTTCTGGATATTTTATAAAATAATTTTTATAACATTAAAACTGATTAAAATATAAAATATATTAAATAAAAGACTCTGTTAAAGGATGAACACGACCGTGCTCGTATACGGCACGACCGTGCTCAGCTCGTACGCGACCGCGCTTGGTCGGTAACGCGCCTGTGGTTGGTCAGAAGTCACAACAAGAGTCTGTTCATAAGACACGACCGTGCTCGTACCCGGCACGACCGCGTCTAGGGTTTGACTAGGTCCGGACTTGGTTTGTTCGATAAACACGACCGGGCCTTTCTCGGGCACGACTGTGCTTGGTCAGGCACGACCGCGCTCATAGGTTAGCGCGACCGTGTCTGGTTAATTTCAGAAGCAATTATTCTAGTTCTTGTAATAAAACTGATTAGAAACTTAGGGTTTTCATTGAGAGAGTGTTTGCGAATCCAACCATACTATTTAATTGGATTTATAACACGTCTAGCGTGTAGTTTGTGTAAAACCATTTATTTATAAAAACTCAGATTCAATTCGGTAAAATCGTGTAATGCGGTTACGAATTAAGTTAGGGCTTTCGATTAGCTTGGAGAGACGATCCTAATGACCTATTACTAACCTGTTTTGAATGGGCAACCAGTGCAGACGGCTACGGTGAGACTTCGTGGCTTTTCTTGATCGACAGACGAGATAGGGACGATGTAATGATGGATTTAGGGTTTAAGGAGGCTTATATAAGTCGCGGGTAGGTATTGGATTAACTTAATTCGTTTGATTCTTGCTCAAATTACAAGATTTGATTTAAAAAGGAAGGTCGGTCTAAAGGTACGCGAATTCGGACGATTGTATGCGTGTTTGGATCGGGTCTACGTCGTAAAAGGTCGAGTAACTTCTTCTACAAGTCTCGCGGTTTCTAAAACTCGTTTGAAATCTATTTTTGGGCTAGATTTGAGTCGGTTTGACCTTTTCAGAGTCAAACTGTAAAAGAGGCGCGACCATGCTTAATGATAAGCACGACCGTGGTCATGGCACAAGCGCGACCGTGCTTAGGACTAAGCACGACCGTGCTTGTGTAGGTTTTTGGAAGTTTCAAGACTAGTCCTTGCAGTTTTGTAATATTGATGTTGTTTTGAGTTTTGGTCAAGTTTGGTCCTCGAGGTTTGTAAGATGGTTTTAGTTAATATTGTAATATAATAGACGCGTGTATGCTTGTTATTGAACAATGAATGTAAGGTTGGAATCGGAATCGTCTTTTATTGCACGGCATAAAATAAATAGGAAAAACATGAAAATCAGAAAGGTTACACTCCTCACAAGCTTCCATTGGCATTTTCCCAGTACTACCCTTCTTCAATAGTCCAGTACGAACCGCATCATCAGCTAATGTGTGTGCCAGTTGCACAGCATCCTGAATGGTTGTGGGGTTTGCTAATGTCACCATACCACGAATTTGAGGTGCCAACCCCCAAATATAACGCTCAATCCTTTTCGGCTCAGGGGTGACAAGATGGGGTACAAGCCTTGCCATCTGATGAAACTGGGTAGTGTACTCTCTAACTTCAGCAACAATCATAATCAAGTTCCAAAATTCAGCTTCAATCTTCTAGATCTCATTGCGCGGGCAGTATTCACGCATCAACATTTCCCTCAGTTGATTCCAATTGAGACCATAAGCATTCGCTTCACCGAGCCCCTGTACTTGGGTGTTCCACCTGGTTAATGCTTCGTCTTGAAAGCAACTTGATGCATACTTTACACGTTGAGCAGGAGTGCAGTTGCTTATGACCATTACGGACTCCATCTTCTCGATCCAACGAACGATTCCCACGGGTCCTTCTGTTCCAGAGAAAGATCGTGGTTGGCACGCTTGAAAAGTCTTGTACGAACAGCCCTCGTTCGGGTTCCCTGTTTTCACAAGTACAAACTATTTCTCAATAAGTGGTTATACAAGAACAGTTACTTGGAACCCTACAAAAAAATCATCCATTGGTGCTATAAAGCATCATTAGGAGAGTTTTTCATACCTTGGTTCGCTTGAACACCATGAGTAGCAGCAAATTGGGCAAGAGCAGCATTCACATGTTGAGTAATCACTTGATTCAACTCTTCAGCAGTGGCTGGAAGCATCGTTCTACTAGTTTCACGTCTTGGTGCCATTTTCACTCTAATACATACGATACAAGATAATTACGACAATATCATACGCAATATTTGATTAAATCATGCCCGTAAGTAAGGAAAATAAATAAGCACAACGAATAAAACCAAAAGATAATTCATGTCATTTCCATAATAGATAATGTTTGACTTGACAACATCATTTTAAACTAGAATGACAACCAAAAATGGGTATGGCATACAACCAACCCTCAAGTTCACCAATACAGTACATGAAATGACATAAATAATCCCAAAAGGAACAACCACCAATAACTAACGAGTACGACGGGTGACAACACCGACATGAGCAATAGTAGCAGCAAGGAAAACACATGCTACAGCTAGGGCTAGTGTAGCCTCGAGGCGCTCTTCGAGTGCGTCCATACGCTGCAGAGCCTCGGCTTCCCTAACTTCCGCTGCTGCGGCTCTAAGTGTGGCATTTTCAGCCACCAACCTAGCCTGCTCAGTCACTCTCTCGCACTCATCCATCCTCTTCTTTAACTCAGTAATCTCGTCACGCGTCTTCACCTGATCGCTACTCACTGCCTTAACATGATCACTAATCCTCTCAGACCTACGATCAACACGATCAACTTTGGCTCCCATAGAATCCATCCTAGTCTCCTCACGAGCACACCTAGCGGCTAATAATGGAACTGTCCGCTCAATGGGCTGGCCTGTGAGGGGTAATACCCTCGAGGAGGAGGACTCTCCAACACAACGAATATTGGGGACACCCTCTTCATTGGTCCATTCTTGCACACGCTCAGATAGCCAACCCCAACGCCTTGCAACAAAGGCCCTCGTCTTTTGTGGAGGACGCTCCACTATGTAACCAACCATAGCCGATTCATTTTCCCTTTCATCCATCTTTCTTTTCTTAACCAGTGATACAGATTTTCTAGCAGTCATTTTAAACAGCGCACCCCTAGGAGACTCACGAAAAGAATGGGGAGATGGAAGACGTAATGCCCCTGTCATTGGCCTAGGTGGCTCAACGGCAATAGCAACGTCCTCGCCCTCGTATACAGGGCTGTCAGCAGTAGGGGTCACAGGTGTAAGTTCCAAAGGGGCCTCTTCTTCTTCTTCTTCTTCTTCTTCTTCTTCTTCTATCCACCCATTTCGATTATCTGGATGATCAGCATCCTCGGCCATGTGGATTGCGAAGCCATCGAGGACCGAGTCTGGTGACATGGGTGAAACTGGTGAGAACTCCGGCTCGTCGTCTGATGAGATTGGAATAATCGGAGAAGAAGAAGTCATCTGTGACACGAAAATATTTACACGGTGTAAATAACTAGCCCATAATATAAGCACATACGTATGCAACATATTAAGGCACGAAACAAATAGAGAGGAAAACTTGGAAGCACATACGCATGCAAACTATTAAGAAATAAACGAATAACTTGTAAGCACATACGCATGCAAACAATTAAGAAATAAACGAATAACTTGTAAGCACATACGCATGCAAACAATTAAGTATTTAGATATAAGAAAAAAAAATACACTCATACCTAACTAAGCGCGGTTTGAAAAACGCTTCTTAACCCAAAAACTCTTTTACCCCTTTTTTTTTATTAGTTATAGACTAGATTTTTAAGAAAAATATTTTCTAGTTCGCTATAACCAAGGGCTCTGATACCAACTTAACTGTCACACCCCAAGACAACGAATTGCAGCGAAAATGTTTATGAAAGCATGGTGGTAACATAAGTTGGAGCCATAATATAATAGCAAACACTTTTATTTATAAATTAGGGAAAATAAGTCTTACATAAGATAAAATTAAGTTTGAACATAAGTTTAATGATCCGATACAAGGCGGATCATATTACAAAAGATAGTTCCAAATGAATTTCACATGTGAAGCGTTTGCCAAAAGCCCATTTTTCATGACCGCGCGTTCTTGCATCTATTTTCCTGAAAAACATGCTTAAAAACATCAACAAAAAGTTGAGCGAGTTTCACAGGTGTAAATAATTACTAACCGAAACATCATGCAACTTTTGACTAACATGTGATAAGTTGTAAGCTTGTAAGGGATAGAACAAGATGATAGTACCTAGAGCTTATAATCAAACCGAGACACGAAATATACAATATGTCCCCACAAAACCTTTCAAAATATACTCTCTCGTACAAACGACCGATTAGCGCTACTAATCACGAGAGTGGGTGGTCATACCCAAATAGATCTATCAATATACCATGTGGCCCATAAGAGGCTAATGATTATAACGGCGGGGCTATTCATGAACGATTTACACGAATATATATATATATACACATATATAAATGCCCTTACTCGAGACAATCACACAAACACATAAGTAAGTCAAGTATTATGATAAACGAACGAAAGCATGTTCTTCCCCCATATTTTATAAACGATTAAGATAATTCAAAAAGGGGCCGTGAAAACTCACCTTGAGCAAGGAACAATTGAAATTAACAAGTACTAGCAACTACGCCCACGAGCGCCGGTTGGACCTAATAGTGCCCTAAATAAGATAGACATTTTAATAATTGAACTCAAGTCTTACAAGTAAGTTGTTCATACAACCTACTAAACTTATAATATTTTTAAGAAAATATTTATTTACGAGAACCGTTGGTGACTTCGACACTCGGTTAAGACTTTATGAAAATGATGGATTACGCACCAATAGATAAAATGATAATCAACGATCAAAATGTGAAATTATAACCAAATAGCACATAAAAACATTCATACTTATGTACATAAGTCCTAGATCATATGTGGACATACCCAAATCATACTACTTGCATATGCACATTATTTAAGTGAAACGGTCAATTAGTCAAATTCTCAATTTACCAATACTAGTGACCACATATCATCTCGTAACATGAAATCATAATTGTCAAACCATGTTTCATGAATCAAAACAATCTTTCATCATATTAGCATCAATGTACCTAAAACATGGCAATTTCTACGCATACGAGGTAATCGAATAGTCAAATAATGCATACAGAAACATGTTAATGATGTTAATCAATTTATAACATAAATGCTGTAAATAATCCATAAAATATGACCAAACTTTCTGCTCAAAATTATATTGATAGAACACTTATTTTTTTCATACAAAAAATAGTCGATTTTTACGACTAGTTTACCGTAAAACCTAACGAAATGCATCCAAACACCAAGATTCATACATATAACTAAAAATCTAAGTTTTAAACATGAAATATCATCAAGTTACTGCCATAGCTCCAGATTTTTAACAATTTCCTTTTTATGGCATAAATTCACCGTTTTAGCGTACTTTTAAGCATCATAAGCTAGTCCACTATTTGGCCAATCTTCCCAACACATGATATACTTTTAGAACAGATTATTATAGCCAAAATACATCACATTTATCACATAATTTTCAGATTTCAATAATCTTTTTAATCCTTGCTCAAAACCCAAATTTAAACATGCATTTTAATGACAATTTTAAGCAATAAACACCTAAATCAACAAATCAATGATCCGTTGTAAGGCCCCTTTTCCCGGGTGACCTCACTTGTTGGATTTACTCATAAACATAGCCATAAATACTGAACTTAAATTTTAAAACATTCTTCATTCAATTACATTACATAACAGCGGAAGTCTTAATAATTAAAAACACAACATTGTCTTAACAAACAAAAGTGGGATGTCAGTCTTGTGCCGGGTAACCTTCACGCCATCGCACGACCTTTTCTTCCTTTACCTGAAATGTATACTAAAAGTCAGCTAACGCTGGTGAGTTCTAGTTTAATGCAATTTACTGTAAACATTCTTTTCTTTATAGGTATAAGTATGCATTACTGTATAATCATTCATATAAATACGTATTCATAACTTTTGCCTTTCTTTCTTCTTTCTTTTCTGTATTTTCTTTTCTGTATTTTTGTGATTTCATATATATATATATGCATTCACCCTTTTTCTTTTCTTTTCTTTCTTTCTTTAATTTCATGGGTCATACTATATAAGGGTGATCAACCCGTCATTTGCTTACGAATGTCACGAAGACAATCGCCGTGGTCCATCGTCATGGCCCACCTATACTTACAACCGTCCGGCAACAAGTGCCGTCCGTCATTTTATTCTTACAACCGTCCGGCAACCTTTGTCCGTCCGTCATGACTTACAACCGTCCTACCGTCGTAGGCCGTAATTCGCCCGTCTACCCGAAGGTATCCGTTTCCCATGCGACTATTATTTATACAACCGTTCTACTATAATATGCCAATTGCTTCGACCGTCCTTTAATGGCATTCGTACGTCCTAGCTGATGAAGGAACGCACTTGTCCCGGTTGTAAAATAGTCACATGGTCGTCCGTCTACCGAAGTAGCCGTTATCATCGAAGCGTCCATAACATTTTCTGTACTTTGCAAGCAATATATACATGGATATAAAGCAAGATTTCATTCTTATATGTTATGACATTCATTCATTTCATTCTTTGCAAGCAATATATACATGGATATAAAGCAGGATTTCATTCTTTCATTTTGTGTTATACTTTCGTTCATGCTTTTCATTCTTTATTCATAATTTCTCTTTCGTGTATAGGTATATATATATATACTTGTATAACACCTATGATCACATTAACATTCATAAACTTTATTCACTTAGTGTATACACTTCAGCCCCAAAACATTTGAAAACATTTGCACATAACATAAAAAGGGGCACATAGAACTCACCTGATGAGTAGTTTCTGTAATACACTAAGCTGGTTGCTGGGCTTCACTAATGTCACTCACGATCTGTATAATAAAGTCATACACATAAGATGGTGCTCCTAGATGACACTAGACATTACTATGCTTGAACTCAGTAGTTTCGGGAGGTGGGTCGCATCGAAACTATGGTAGTTTCGAGCTATGGTCTTACACTCGAAACTAGGTAGTTTCGAGTCATAATCCTTCTATCGAAACTAGGTAGTTTCGAGTCATGAGATCCTATCGAAACTATGGTAGTTTCGAGTCATTAACTTATGAAAAATCTTAGTTTAGGTTCAAGGTGACACTCGAAACTAGGTAGTTTCGAGTCCTGAGTTCCTATCGAAACTATGGTAGTTTCGAGTCATTGGCTGCTATCGAAACTAGATAGTTTCGAGTCAAACATGACTATCGAAACTAGAGTAGTTTCGACGGGTCTGTATGTATCGAAACTATAGTTTCGAGTCATGGGTCTGCATCTTCCCTGACCAGAACCTTGCTCCAGCCAACTTATTTCCAATCGATTAAACCTTGAGCATTTTACGTTAAACACCTTCCTTTATCGTTCTTGAGTTCAAATACGTGATTTGTTTCAAGTTTCGTATGCAAAAATCGTATCTTTATTTGATTTAAACCCGAGACATGCCAAGACTCATAATCAAAGGCGATGCTTACCTCAACAGGCCCGATTTCTGTTGCTATGCGTTGAAATGGTGGAGTCGGATGATTCCCGAGCCCTTGAGTCTTCTCCTTGCGGTTTTCTTCACAAGCCGATCGCTCTCTCTCTCTCTCTCTCTAGTATTCTTGCGCAGGAAGATGAAATGAGAGGGGTTTGGGTTGAAGCTGCTGTTTTGTAATGGGGTTTCCCCCTTTTCTTTTCGGCCCATGGGCCGAAATTTTGGCCAAGCCCACTTTATTTCCCTTTTCTATTTGTCTTGTCATTATTTGGGATGTTACAAGTCTACCCTCCTTAATGAGGTTTCGTCCTCGAAACCTGTTACACGTTAAACAACTGGGGATACAGTTCCTTCATCTCGTCTTCTTTCTCCCAGGTAGCCTCGGACCCCTTTCTGTGTTTCCATTGTATTTTGACTAAAGGAATCGACTTATTGCGTAATCGTTTCTCAGCTCGGTCAAGAATGGCTATTGGTTCCTCTACATAATTTAGACTGTTATCCACTTCGATCTCGTCGTAAGGTATGTGAGCTGTGTCGTCAGCTAGGCACTTGCGTAAGTGCGACACGTGGAACGTAGGGTGTATTCCACTAAGCTCGACGGGTAGGTCGAGTCTGTAAGCAACTTGACCCACTCTTGCTACAATCTTGAAAGGTCCGACAAACCTTGGACTTAGTTTGCCACGCTTTCTGAACCGAATGATTCCTTTCCACGGTGATACTTTCAACAGTACCATGTCCCCTACTTGAAACTCTAAATCCCTCCTTCTCTTATCCGCGTATGATTTCTGTCTGTCTTTTGCGGCTTTCATACGAGCCTTGATTTGATCAAATTTCTCAGAAGTAGCTTTGACCACTTCGAGACTTGCAAAATCCTTCTGTCCAATTTCCCCCCAACAAACCGGGGTCCTACATTTCCTCCCATACAACATTTCAAATGGCGGCATGCCAATAGTCGAGTGATAGCTGTTGTTATATGAAAATTCTGCCAATGGTAGATGGCTGTCCCAACTCCCACCGAAGTCAATGATACAGGCCCGGAGCATGTCCTCCAAGGTCTGAATGGTCCTTTCCGATTGTCCATCGGTTTGGGGGTGGTAAGCGGTGCTGATGTTCAGTCTAGTGCCCATTGCTTCATTGAATTTCTTCCAAAACCTTGACGTGAATCTAGTATCCCTGTCAGACACAATCGACAGCGGCATACCATGTCTGCTCACAATTTCCTTGATAAATACTTCTGCTAGCTTTTCAGAAGAAGAAGTTTCTCGTATTGGCAAGAAGTGAGCACTCTTTGTCAAGCGGTCGACGATCACCCAAATGGTATCATTGCCTTTAGCTGTTCGCGGTAGCTTGGTAATGAAGTCCATTGTGATCTCTTCCCACTTCCATTCCGGTATTGGTAAAGGTTGCATTTTACCGCATGGTTTCTGGTGCTCGGCCTTAACTAGAGAACACGTTAGGCACTTGCTCACGTATTCTGTCACATCATTCTTCATGCCAGGCCACCAGTATTCTTTCTTCAAGTCTTGATACATTTTGTTTGTCCCGGGGTGGATAGAATAGCGAGACTTATGGGCCTCATCGAGTATTTTGGCTCTAAGCTCACCAATCTTAGGTATCCACATCCGGCCAAACCTAGTTTGTACTCCGTATGCATTCGCATCTAAGTTCCCTTGTTGTCCTACTATTCTTTCCCGTTTCACATTTCTTTCTAACAATGCTTCATCTTGTGCCTTTGATATTTCACCCATTAAGTCTGGCGTTATAATTAACTGACACGCTTTGATCCGGATAGGTGCCGATTCTTCCTTTCTACTTAAAGCGTCAGCCACTACGTTTGCCTTGCCTGGATGGTACAATATCTCACAGTCATAGTCTTTCAGTAGCTCTAACCATCTTCTTTGCCTCATGTTTAGTTCCTTTTGTTCGAAAAAGTATTTCAAGCTTTTGTGATCGGAGTAGATGGTGCATTTAACTCCATACAAGTAGTGTCTCCATATTTTCAACGCGAAAACTACTGCTGCTAATTCTAGATCATGTGTTGGGTAGTTAACTTCATGAACCTTTAGTTGCCGCGATGCATAAGCAATTACCTTTCCTCGTTGCATGAGTACGCACCCTAATCCTTGCCCTGAAGCGTCAGAGTAGACTACTAAGTCTTCATTTCCCTCAGGTAGTGTTAATACTGGAGCTTGAGTTAATCGTGTCTTAAGTTCCTCAAACGCGTTGTTTTGGGTTGGACCCCATTCATACTTTACTTCCTTCCGTGTCAGTTTGGTTAGCGGCGAGGCAATTCTTGAGAAATCTTGGATGAACCTTCGATAGTAGCCTGCCAACCCTAGAAAGCTTCGTATCTCCGTTGGTGTCTTTGGGATGTTCCATTCCTTTACTGTCTCGATCTTTGCAGGATCCACCATGATGCCGTTTGGGTTTATTACATGACCTAGGAATTGGACATCCCTAAGCCAGAACGCGCATTTGGAGAATTTTGCGTACAACTTTTCCTGCTTTAGCACCTCCAATACTTCTCTTAGGTGACAGTGGTGATCACCTTCATTCTTTGAATATATGAGGATGTCATCTATAAAAACTATTACTGATCGATCCAACATGGGTCGGCATACTCTGTTCATTAAATCCATAAATGCTGCTGGTGCGTTGGTTAGTCCGAAGGACATCACAAGAAATTCATAATGCCCGTAACGTGTATGAAACGCAGTTTTCGGTACATCCTTCTCTCTTACTTTCAATTGATGGTAACCCGACCTGAGATCAATCTTTGAGAACCAACTCGCGCCTTGCAGTTGATCAAAAAGGTCGTCTATTCTAGGCAGTGGGTATTTGTTCTTTACTGTTCTCTTGTTCAATTCGCGGTAGTCGATACACATGCGCATACTGCCGTCCTTCTTCTTTACAAATAGTACCGGAGCGCCCCATGGTGAGATGCTCGGCCTAATAAATCCTTTCTCGGTTAGTTCCTCTAGTTGGGACATCAATTCCTTCATTTCTGACGGAGCCAATCGGTAGGGGGCTTTGGCAACAGGCTCAGCTCCTGGCAGTAAATCAATCTGAAATTCTATTTCCCGATCGGGTGGCAACCAAGGTAGATCCTCAGGGAATACTTCCGGAAAATTGCACACCACGGGTACATTCTTGAGTTCTTTCGTTTTCACTCTATCATCTATAACATATGCCAGATAAGCTTCGCAGCCGCGCCTCATGTAACTTTCGGCCTTAATCATCGAGATGACGTTCGGCATTGTGCAATTCCAATCCCCATAAACCGTAATTGGACTGCCGCTAGGACCTTTGAGGTGTATCCTCTTACGTTTACATATGATTTGAGCTTCGTTGGCAGCTAGCCAATCCATACCCAATACTATATCGAATCCTCCTAAGGTGAGAAGGAATAATCTAGAAGGAAATTTATGACCCTCTATTTCTATTATGCAATCCTCTGTTACTTGGAATACTGCCGAATTTTTACCAACGGCAGTTTGTACACTAAAGGCCTTTACTACTGTGTTGATAGTGCAATTCAGTTTTCGACTAAAGGCATTTGATATAAAGCTTTTACTAGCACCCGAGTCAAATAATATAGCCGCACGTTCATCATTAACTAGGAACGTACCTGACACAACATCAGGATTTCCCCTTGCTTCCTCCTCAGTCAGGGCGTAAGCTCGAGTCCTAGTCTTTGGTTGTTCCTGTTCCTTTTCTTTTCCCGAACCAGATTGTCTGGCTTTTCTGCAATCCTTAGCCAGGTGACCAAACAGTCCACATACTTGGCATTTAGTGTCTCTCAAGCAGTCACGAGAGTAGTGCCCCGCCTTCCCACACCTGTAACATGTGGTGGAGCCGACCCGGCACTCGCCAAAATGTTGCCTTCCGCAATTCTTGCAGGTTTCATATTTGTCCGACCTTGGTTTCTTATTTTCAGTTATTACGTTCCCTCTTCCGGTGCCTCTAGACGGGTTCTCCCACTTTCTCTTTTGGGTTTCTGTTGGTGGGTCCTCATTGGCATAATCGTCGTAGACGATTCCGCTCAGATTCACTACCGACTCGAAGGTCAAGGGTAGGTTGGCTTTCACGTGGACACGGACCCTTTGAGGTAGGCCCTTCACATAATACTTGATCATTCGCTCTTCTGTCTCCACCAGGTGGGGTACCAGCTGTGCCAACTCATTGAATCTAGAAGTATACTGGCGGTGTGTCTTGTTGCCAGCTTTAAGGTTTAGGAATTCATTTTCCACTCGATCAATTTCGTTCTGGGGACAGAACTTTTGAATTACCAGCTTTTTCAGTTCTTCCCATGTCATTCTTGCAAGAGCGTTTGGGGACTTTGTCCTCTGAATGTTCCTCCACCAACCTAAGGCTTCGTTGGTGAAAGAATGAGCAACATATTTAACAGCCTGGTCTGGTCGACACTCGCTGATGTTGATTACAGCACTCATCCTCTCAATCCATTCAAGCGTTGCCACTGAATCTTTGCTCCCATCGAACTTGGGTGGGTCTCCATCCTTGAAACCTTTGTAAGTGCACCCACGATTGCTCGATCCAATCTTTATTTCATCCCCATCACTGTCATATACTTTCTCTTCATTGTCTCCTTCATCCTCCTCCTTACTTTTCTTTATTGCCTCGGATAGTAGATCAGGCAATACCTTTTTCAAAGTGAGCACAACTTCACGGGCAATAGCATCCCTGACTTCAGGTTCCAACTGTATAGGCCCTGGACTGTCGTCTCCAGCTGGGGTCACTTCGGTTTCGTGTACACTCTCGGTGTGTTCCGCGTGCACACTCTCTTCTTCTTCTAGTCTTTGATTCAACGGAGGTCTACCTCGTCGGCCAGTGCGACCGCCTCGGCGTCCAGTTCTTCCTCCGCCAGCCATAATTTCTTAATTTCCTGATAGTCATAAAGGGAATACATCAATGTCATTACTTCAGATCATAGTTTGGAACAGTACGAGCAAGGTAAATTTTTAATTACAGTGACCGGTTTGTGATTACTAATTTACATTGCTTTTCGGGTTCAAAACTCTTCAAATCGGTTGTGACATTGACATCTATTTGTTCTAAGTTAAGGTATCTATCCTTATTTAGAGCATTAGCTTTAGTACTTACTTACCGTGCTGCGTTGGCGTTGGTTACCCATACTGACATCCGTGCGTTGGTCCCATAATCAGTTTGAGTCCAGACATTTAGGGATGTCTGAATCTCTCAAACTATTTCTCTGATACCAACTTGTAAGGCCCCTTTTCCCGGGTGACCTCACTTGTTGGATTTACTCATAAACATAGCCATAAATACTGAACTTAAATTTTAAAACATTCTTCATTCAATTACATTACATAACAGCGGAAGTCTTAATAATTAAAAACACAACATTGTCTTAACAAACAAAAGTGGGATGTCAGTCTTGTGCCGGGTAACCTTCACGCCATCGCACGACCTTTTCTTCCTTTACCTGAAATGTATACTAAAAGTCAGCTAACGCTGGTGAGTTCTAGTTTAATGCAATTTACTGTAAACATTCTTTTCTTTATAGGTATAAGTATGCATTACTGTATAATCATTCATATAAATACGTATTCATAACTTTTGCCTTTCTTTCTTCTTTCTTTTCTGTATTTTCTTTTCTGTATTTTTGTGATTTCATATATATATATATGCATTCACCCTTTTTCTTTTCTTTTCTTTCTTTCTTTAATTTCATGGGTCATACTATATAAGGGTGATCAACCCGTCATTTGCTTACGAATGTCACGAAGACAATCGCCGTGGTCCATCGTCATGGCCCACCTATACTTACAACCGTCCGGCAACAAGTGCCGTCCGTCATTTTATTCTTACAACCGTCCGGCAACCTTTGTCCGTCCGTCATGACTTACAACCGTCCTACCGTCGTAGGCCGTAATTCGCCCGTCTACCCGAAGGTATCCGTTTCCCATGCGACTATTATTTATACAACCGTTCTACTATAATATGCCAATTGCTTCGACCGTCCTTTAATGGCATTCGTACGTCCTAGCTGATGAAGGAACGCACTTGTCCCGGTTGTAAAATAGTCACATGGTCGTCCGTCTACCGAAGTAGCCGTTATCATCGAAGCGTCCATAACATTTTCTGTACTTTGCAAGCAATATATACATGGATATAAAGCAAGATTTCATTCTTATATGTTATGACATTCATTCATTTCATTCTTTGCAAGCAATATATACATGGATATAAAGCAGGATTTCATTCTTTCATTTTGTGTTATACTTTCGTTCATGCTTTTCATTCTTTATTCATAATTTCTCTTTCGTGTATAGGTATATATATATATACTTGTATAACACCTATGATCACATTAACATTCATAAACTTTATTCACTTAGTGTATACACTTCAGCCCCAAAACATTTGAAAACATTTGCACATAACATAAAAAGGGGCACATAGAACTCACCTGATGAGTAGTTTCTGTAATACACTAAGCTGGCTACTGGGCTTCACTAATGTCACTCACGATCTGTATAATAAAGTCATACACATAAGATGGTGCTCCTAGATGACACTAGACATTACTATGCTTGAACTCAGTAGTTTCGGGAGGTGGGTCGCATCGAAACTATGGTAGTTTCGAGCTATGGTCTTACACTCGAAACTAGGTAGTTTCGAGTCATAATCCTTCTATCGAAACTAGGTAGTTTCGAGTCATGAGATCCTATCGAAACTATGGTAGTTTCGAGTCATTAACTTATGAAAAATCTTAGTTTAGGTTCAAGGTGACACTCGAAACTAGGTAGTTTCGAGTCCTGAGTTCCTATCGAAACTATGGTAGTTTCGAGTCATTGGCTGCTATCGAAACTAGATAGTTTCGAGTCAAACATGACTATCGAAACTAGAGTAGTTTCGACGGGTCTGTATGTATCGAAACTATAGTTTCGAGTCATGGGTCTGCATCTTCCCTAACCAGAACCTTGCTCCAGCCAACTTATTTCCAATCGATTAAACCTTGAGCATTTTACGTTAAACACCTTCCTTTATCGTTCTTGAGTTCAAATACGTGATTTGTTTCAAGTTTCGTATGCAAAAATCGTATCTTTATTTGATTTAAACCCGAGACATGCAAAGACTCATAATCAAAGGCGATGCTTACCTCAACAGGCCCGATTTCTGTTGCTATGCGTTGAAATGGTGGAGTCGGATGATTCCCGAGCCCTTGAGTCTTCTCCTTGCGGTTTTCTTCACAAGCCGATCGCTCTCTCTCTCTCTCTCTAGTATTCTTGCGCAGGAAGATGAAATGAGAGGGGTTTGGGTTGAAGCTGCTGTTTTGTAATGGGGTTTCCCCCTTTTCTTTTCGGCCCATGGGCCGAAATTTTGGCCAAGCCCACTTTATTTCCCTTTTCTATTTGTCTTGTCATTATTTGGGATGTTACATCCGTCCATAATCTATCATGCTTTTATACAATAATATATCCTAACTTACTATTTGAAACTAACCATAATAAACATTTGTTTTGCATGCCAAGATCAAGTCATAAATCATAACATTTTGCAAGATATGAACAAATGCATATATACATATATACACGACACACATACACACCCATAAACATTTCAAAACCATCAATAATAAGCCATAATTTACTTATTTAAAACTTTATAAAAAGTTCCTCTTAGTTGGTGGTGAACAATCACTTGTAAGTGTCAAATTCGGTAAAAATAAGTAAAGGAATGGATGGGGTTCTCTTACCACTTAAGTAAATCAAGGGAAGCACTATAAATGTAGGTGAAAAGAAAGTATTTTCTACTGGAAATTCAGCTCCAAGAGACTCTAAGACTCAAAACACCATAAAAACTTCAAGAATACTTAAGAACTTTGGGAGGAAATGCTTGGAGATGGTGTGGAGATTTGTTGCAAGAGTTGAAGGGTATAAATAGGGGGAGGGGGGCTGGTTTTCGAACTCAAGAGGGAGGGAGAGAGGGGAGTTGGTCCAATGGGTGTTCATGCAAAGAAATGATGAGGATCTGGTGTGTAAGATTGGTTTTAAGCAAATGTGTAATCTTGGGTAAAATAATTAGATTTGATTTGATTATTTATGGTAGGTGGGACCCACATTTTTCAGCAGATTTTTAAAGGGGAAGGGCTTCTCGAAGACCATTTTTATAAAAATCCCCATAAGTAGGTAATTCTTTGTATAAAAACCAACCTTTTATAAAAATAAACCATTTTAAGCATGGTTTCTCACCAAATAAAAATAATTTTTCTCTATCATAATTGATAAAGATCATAATTTTTACTAAAAGTGAATTTTTAACACTTCCGGTGCGCCAAACGGTTAAAATACCGGTAAAACGCGATAAAAATTACCAAATGCAACAATTAATAAGTAGCACATAATTTTCACATATAATCCACCAATTTAATTTTTATTCAAGTAATTTTTGACACAAACGGATATTTTTATCTTACCGGGTCGTTACCGGCTCGTATTACGAGCATTTGACCGATACGCGGTACCGAAATTTCTGAAATTTCACGAAATGCCAATTCTTGTAAACGAAGGGCTTTGCTAGACTTTATAATATCCTAATTGACTAAAATTAAGTCTAAGATGCGTATAATTAATTTACGATGCGTATAAGGGCTTAACGGTAATTAACCTGAAAATCGTCGAATGTCACATACAAGGTTCAACTTGCTTTCCAAAGATTGATCTTAGATCCGGTTATCACCAACTTCATGTGCATGAAGAAGATATTCCAAAGACTGCCTTTCGTACGAGGTACGGTTACTACTAATTTATGGTTATGCCTTTTGGGTTAACCAATGCACTCGCGGTTTTCATTGACCTTATTAACCGTGAGTGCAGACCATACTTAGACAAATTCGTAATCATATTCATTGACGACGTCTTATTCTACTCAAAGACTAAAGCGGATCATGAGCAACACCTTAGGTTGATTTTTAACCTTTTGAATAAAGAACAGCTCTATGCCAAATTCTCCAAGTGTGAATTTTGGTTGAATAAGGTACAATTTTTGGGTCATATTGTCAACGAAAAGGGAATTCATGTGGATCCTGCTAAGATCGAAGCTGTAAAGAATTGGAGTACACCTAAAACACCTACTGAATTTTGCTTTGACACATAAGGGTAAACCTTATGAGTGGGGACCAAAGCAAGAAGAAGCCTTTCAAACTCTCAAACAGAAGCTGTGCAATGCCCCTATTCTAACCCTTCCTGATGGAAATGATGATCTTGTTGTCTACTATGATGCATCAAACCAAGGTCTTGGTTGTGTTCTTATGCAACGAGGCAAGGTGATCGCTTATGCATCAAGACAACTTAAGATCCATGAGAAGAATTACACGATGCACGATCTCGAGTTGGGTGCGTTCGTCTTCGCATTGAAGATTTGGAGACATTACATTTATGGCACCAAATGGGTGGTGTTTACCAAACCACAAGGGCCTCCAACATATCTTCCATAAAAAATAACTCAACATGAGGCAGTGACGTTGGGTGGCACTTCTTAATGACTACGATTGCGAGATTCGTTACCATCCCGGCAAAGCGAATGTTGTAGCCTTAGCATTAAGTCGTAAGGATCACATTATGCTTCATAGTGTCAAGATTCAAACCGACATTCAAATCCACATTCTTGAAGCTCAACATGTCTTGGTTAATGAGGGTAACATGTACGATGAAATGACATGTGGAGTTGAACTTCAATTAGAAACCAAACCAAATGGCTTACTATACTTCTTGGATCGTATCTGGGTTCCCGATCATGACGATCTACGTTTATTCCTTATGAACGTGGCACACAAGACTGGTTATTCCATACATCCCGGAGCGGATAAAATGTACAAAGACCTTCACCTGCAATATTGGTGGCCGGTATGAAGAAAGACATTTCCCATTATGTAGCAAAGTGTCTTATCTGTTCAAAGGTCAAAGCTGAACATCAACGTCCTTCTAGAATTCTTGAACAACCAGAAATCCCCATCCCTTACACCTCAAGTGGTCATGATAGTATATGGGTGATCATTGACCATTTCACCAAATCAGCTCACTTCTTGCCAATCCATGAAGACTATTAAGTTGAGAAATTAGCTAGAATTTGCATTGACAAAATTGTGAGTCGTCACGGTGTTCATTTGAATATAATTTTTGACCGAGATGCCCGATTCACCTCCAAATTCTTGCAATCCCTCCATATTGCCCTTGGTACACGATTGGATTTAAGTACGGCTTTCCATCCTCAGACTGATGGTCAAACAGGGCGAACAATCAAAAATCTCGAGGATATACTTAGAGTGTGTGTCTTTGACGTTGGTGGTAATTCGTATTCTCATCTAGCCTTGATTGAATTCTCATACAACAACGGCTACCAAACGAGCATCAACATGGCCCCTTTTGATACCATTTATTGTCGTAGATGCGTTCACCTATTTGTTGGAACGAAATAGGTGAAGCACAAATCACCGGTCCCGAGTTGATACAAGAAACATGTTAATCCTCCCGATCTGCTATACTTCAAGCAATCCAATCACTGAATATCTCCTGGAAAGGCGAAAACAATAATCAAAGATCGAAACAGACGGATCAAACACCGAAAATAGAATAGGATGCCATAACCACGAGATAACCGCAAATCTTCACTTGTATTGATAAACGATGCTGATTACAAAACTCAGGCTAATCACACTTAGCCCAATTACAGAAAATACAAATCTGATTAACGTTCTAACTCTAAACATCATTCAAAACAAGACATATTTATAATACAAAGTTCGAGAAAGTTTTCATCCGAAAACCTTATACTTGTACACTTTCCAACTAAGAACTTGAATTCGATGGACTACTAGGGTTCCAACAATCTCCCCCTAGTCCATTGAATTACAAGTCTTCTATGTTGTCGGCATCAGGCTTCATCTCGGTCTTCACTTTCTTAGCATCCAGATCATGTAAGCGTTTCCTTATGATTATTGCTTCTACTCTTAATGACAAACATCTTGAAACAACTCTCATATACAACTTTGCCTCATTCTTGATCATCGAGCTTATGTCACACTCAATAGTATTATAATATAGAATCTTCAGATCTTCATCGGACAAGCTGAAAAGGTCCATCGGATCAAAGATTCTAAACTCTGGAAATCCACTTTGTTGTATCACAGCTTCATGTGTCTTGTAGTCATAGAACCATCTGTCAAAGTCATTTATGAAGCTTTCTCAGGAATATACATAGTAGTCACCGTGTCAGCCGGCTTTACTATGTATCTGTACTTTCTTTGAGCACTTGACCTATATTTCTTCTTAATCTTTTTACATTCTGGAACTTGAGGTTTAAAGGATGTAAATCTGTCTTGTCCACACTGATTCCTTAAAAACAATTCAAAATCCAAAGCTTTTGTGTTGTTTGATCAATTAATCAAGTCCAAACGACTTAGATCTCTTATATCCAATCTCGGCAATGTCTGTAGCTTATGACATGTATCAAAATATTGAATATCTCCCACAACCCTTTTGATCACATACATCTTTTTCTCACCGTCATATTTCCAACCAAGGATTAGTCCTGTTAGTGCTTTTCAGGACTCCTTATCTTTTGAGTGATGCTCTCCACTGTTGAAGGAGTTTCACCCATTTTCCACCACAAGCTTTTATCTAAAACTTCTTTCTTTGTAGTAGAATCCTTTTGAGCTTCATCGGTTGTAGTTTCTTCAAACAAATCAAATGGAATATTCTCATCCACAACCCTATCCAATCTTCCTATCACATTTCCGTCACCTTCAACATACTTTTGTTTTTCTTCGTATTTAGACTTTTCATAGATTTTGTTAGATTCTTCTTCATCACTTGAATCTTTGTTATTAGCTCCACCACCACCTATTCCTGAACCATCACTACTATTGTCATCATCATTAGAAGGATCTTTCTTATTCTTTTTTATATATCAGTAATCACAATTTCCTCTTCATCCTCTTTCTTCTCTTCCTCCTCTTCTTTCTCCTCTTCTCCCTTCTCTTTCTCTCCATCATCTATTTCCATTCCTTCACCTTGCTGATTAATAAGAGAATCAACGTCAAAAATATCTTGTGAACTAAATAATTCAACTCCATCGATTGGAGACTCATTATGTTGAGGAAGTTCAACTGTTGAAGGTCCTTCTTGGTTAACATTCTCTTGCAATTATCATGGTTGGGTTGAGAGGTAACATTCTCACTTGGTACTGACATTCCGAGATGTTTCAATAGATCTTGCACAATACTTAGCAATTTATTTATATGGACCTGTTATTGATCAAGTTGTTGTTGTTTTCTTGCATCACTAGTCCTTAGCTCTCTAATCTCCCTTTCATTTAAAGATTCTCTACTAGCAAATTAGCAATCCGAGTCTTTAACTGACTAATAACATTCACAGTTTCTTGAGTTGCAAAGTTAGCAAACTCTTCATCAATCAACTTATAATCTTTTGACACTTTCTGCTTCAGAGGATCTGGTACTTCTTTTCCTTTACCCTTGCCTGTATACCTCTGTGCCATGGTCTTTAATCTCTTGTGTTTAGGATCCTTAATCACGATACCCTTAGACGGAGGAGGTCTAGAAGGCACGCTCTTTTCAACTTCACTATCTTTTCTCTTGAGTGGAGTTTTAGTTGCAGATGCTGGAATTTCAGATTCAGGTGTTGTCACAGGAATATCACCTTGAATATTTTCTGACTCTTTCACTGGTTCATTCTCATTCAAACTCACATCTTCATTTTATTCTTTGTTCACTTATGACTCATTTTCTTTCAAAGTCCCTGCATTATCAACATTCTCAGCATTTACCGGTTGTTCAGCTTCTTGATTTGCACATCCATTGTAGGTCCCACTTGGTCTACGGATCGATCTCAGACGTATAACATGCAACGTGAACGAGTAGTGCGGAATCCTAACAAATACACGTGTCTCAAACAGATACACATACAATATAATTACACAAAGACAAGATCTCCAATACACTCTCTGTTGTATTGCTCTGGTAAAAGTGCTTACAAGTTACAAATCACAGAAGTACAAATCAACACAAACTAAGCACTATTTATAGGCAACACACTGCTACAGGCGAACTTAGTAAGTTCGCTAGCCTTAAGCGAACTTATTAAGTTAACCACAATTATATCAGGCAAACTTGTTAAGTTCTCCTGTTACAACAACTTAACAAAAAACTTAGAAAACATTACATACATGTAATTTTAAAGACTTAATCTATTACAAGACTGGTTGTCACACGAATGTTCCAACAAAATCCCCCTTGACAACAGCTTGGTCTTTATCTTCAAGTCCTGCTCTTCCAACTCTCTGGTAACGAGCTTCCTGCACAAAGTCCATACTTAGCACACACATAAAGCACTCTCTTGTACTGCATCGCCTGTTCTCTCCATTCACTAGTGTACATAATTTCTCTACGCTTCAGCATCTTTTGATCATTCTTAGAAAAATTAACAAGATTCATGGAATCAAAGAATCTTGCCAGAACCTTACCATGCATATCTTCAACTACAGATTCACCCGTATTGACATCCACGTACCACCACTTCAATTCACCCAAACAATCTTGAGGAATCATCTTTAAAGGAATCTTGGGAACAACTCTAACATGTTTGAACTTATATCTCCATATCTTTTTCTTTGAAATTGGATCTATTTCCTTGAATCTTCTTCCACGATGTGGCTTCAATCTCTCATATTTCCCTGATCCTTCTTGTAGAGTCTTGTATTTTTATTAGCTGGTGTCATCAATGTATTTTAAACAATGTTAGTTAGTTTATTTACTTGTAATTTCATTTGATGTTATTTCCTGCGTTTTAGTCTAAGTCTGGGCCATCGAAACTACCTAGTTTCGATTGAGGTTTATTCAATAGAAACTAGTAGTTTCGATAGATAGGAAGTTTTGACAGGCTTGTTCTTTCACTTGTAAGTGCTCAACCGAAACTACTAGTTTCGGTTAGCATAGTTTCGATGCCTGTCAACTTCTATAAATAGACTAGTTTGAGAATGTTTAGGGTGTGGATAGCGGCTGTAATCCTGAAATTCTCTCTTTCGTAGTTTTCTGAATCAATACACATTTGGAGTTAATTCATCTGCTATTCTTACAATTTCATATCATACTTGTGTTGATTCCTGTGTGCTTTGTCTGTTTATCTTCACCAATTCTATGTCTACCCTCTGTTTCACCACCATACACATAGATTCTGCATGTGTGTGTTATCGATCATTTTGTGTGATTTTGTCTAAAATTAGGACCTACAATTGGTATCAGAGATTTATGCTCTTGATTTCTAAGTGTATTCAGGTTATTGTGATCGATTTTAGGTGTTTTTCGGTATATTATTGAAGTTTTTCTGCATCTGAGTTTTGGAAGCACTGTTTCATTGATTTCCGGTCGTCTTTGTTCAAGTTTTCGGGATTAAAGGTTATTTTCGTGATCAGGAGTGTTGCGGGAAGATTTTGGCCGGATCAGATTTGTTTTATCAATACTTTGATTTTTGAAGGTATTCATCAATGGAGATTTTCTGAGTTTGGGAAAAGACATCGAAACTACTGGGGAACAATCTCTGCATTTCCGTTGGTCATCGAAACTTCTTGTCTGTACTTTTGTCTAGAGAATGTATCATCGAAACTAGTTATTTATCCTGTTATATCGAAACTAACTTGTGCATATTGATCACCCGAAACTACTGCACTATCGAAACTTGTTTCAATCGAAACTTGTAGTTTCTACTGAGCTTGCTAGATTTTCTGCTAAGTCTTCATCATCGAAACTAGTTGTTTCTGGATTCTGTTTCTTCTATCGAAACTAGAAGTTTCGGGTAAGCCTTGTTCAATCAAAACTAGGAGTTTCGGTCAGCATCTTCACAATCGAAACTAATTGTTTTGATCAACCCTGTTCACCCGAAACTAGCTACTATTTGATTTTAATTTTCTGAGTTATGGCATCTTCAAGCAATAATGAATATGTTGGGGGAAACAAACCAACTGTCTTGGTGTCCACTAGAGACTTTGATTATTGGACCAATAAAATAAAGACTTTCTTTCAGTTTCATGACCACACTCTTTTACAGTCAATCACCGATGGTCCACACAAGCCAGTTACTACCACTTCAGATGTTCAACGTCCCAAGCTTGTGTCTGAATATGATGAAAAGGATATTGCCTTAATTTTCCAGAGATAACAAAGCTCATGGATCTATTGCTATGGCTCTTCATATGGATGTGTTTAACATATTTGCTGAGTATACTACTACAAAAGATCTTTATGTTGCTTTATGTACAAGGTAAGAGGGAAGTGCTGAGGTTAGAGAAAGCAAGATGGATTTGATCAAGAAGCAATATGAGATGTCTAGTAGTGTCCCTGGAGAACCCATGTCTGAGTTGATCAACCGATTCTCAAGCATTGTCTCTAAGTTAAAGGTTTTGGGAACTGAGTATTCCACTGTTGAGTTAAACAAGAAGCTGCTTGATTCACTGCCCGAGGAATGGAATATGTACCGAATTATGATCAAGAAAACTGAAAAGCTAAGTGACTTGTCACAGCAAGAACTCTACAGCATTCTGGAGTCTTATGAGTTAGAGATAAAGAAGGGTGCAGTAACTCCAACTAATCAGTCCGGAAACACAGCTCTTCTTGCTAGTCAAGGTTCCTCAACTTCATCCAACAAAACTACAATGGCATATTTTCAAACAGATGTCCCACCTTCACTTTCTGGAGTTCAGCCTACTACTTCATCCACCTCTTAGAAGCCAACAACTATTATCCCCAATGAGTATCTGCCTATCATGACTGCCTTCATGTCGTGGTATGATGCACTAATTTCTAGAAACCTGACACCGATCAGCTTTTAACCTGATGACTTGGAGCAGATCAACCCAGATGATTTGGAGAAGATGGATATTGATTGGTGCATGGCTATGCTGACTCTGAGGGCCAAGATATTCATCAAGAGGACTGGGATGGATAGATTCAAGCAAGGAAATACTCTATGGTTTGACATCAAAAAGGTGAGATGCTACAACTGTGACCAGCTGGGTCATTTTGATAGGAATTCCAAAGAGCCATCTTTAAAGGAGCAGCATGAAAAGAAGAACTCATCTAGAAAGCAAGTTGCCATCTCTCCCAAATCCACTACACCTTCCAGCTCAATAACTCTGGTATGTCAAGCTGATGGACACTATCATTGGGGAGATCAACAAGGGGAAGTAGCTGACAAGGCACTGATGACAGACATTAAAGAAAATGAAAAATGTGTCATGATTGAACCAGCTGGGGATCTCACCATCGTACCAGCTGAGGTAATGTCTAGGCTTTGCAATGTTAAATCTTGTTTAAAGGAAATTCATAAATATAGATTCATGAACCAGTCCTTGGTCGATGAACGAGATCACATAAAGGTGATGTATGATTCTGTGGCTAAAAATGAGAAACTTTACATAAAGAAAATTCGTGATATTTCTGGAGAAACAGGTCTTTGATTGTACAACTTACTACATAATAGAATAATAATCAAATTTTAACTGAAAGACTTCAAAAGGCAGAAAAGGAAAATTTTCAAGTTGAACACATGGGTACGGATTAGAAAATTTTATTCGGGATCATTGATAACCAAATTCATAAAAAGGTCACAGAAGGCGTTGGGTATAACTCACACCCACCACCATATTCCAAGTCTGGTAAATTCGCTGATATGACACCTCCTCATGTTCCCACACATTTTGTTTGCAAGTTATCTACTGATGACTATATTAAAACCAGATATTTGTGAACATGTTGAAAATTTGTATTTTGGTCCTATGCCTTTTGAGCATGACAGTTTGAGAAATGACATTTATAAGTTTAAGAATGCTTTACCTTTCGTTCCTAAATATGTTAATGCTATGAGTTGTATTGAAAATTTTAAAAGTGCAGGAGTTGTTGTGACTGACATTCCACAAGAAACAATGAGCAATCTGGAATTTTTCAGATTAAAGGAAGATCAAAGTCTTCAAGAAAGAAATACTAAAGAACGAGTTGCCTCTAGTTCTAATGCCTCAACATCATAATCATCTTCATCATCTTGTGATGACAATTATCAGGCTAAGCCGACACGTGACAAAGTTTGTTTTAGTTGTGGTGAATCTAATCATATTTTCAAGTCATGCAAATTGTCTACATATTATTTGAAAGAAGAAAATGTACCATCTGTTATTCAAAACAATTGATTGTGCTTCAAATGGTTTCTCTAAATCACAGCATAGTAGAACTCTGCGACGTAAAAGGATTAAAAATGCTAAAAATTGGTCAAAAAGGATTCGGAAAATTAAGAATAATGATCTTTTTGATAATAAATTAAATAAGGATTCTGACTATGATTTCCAAAATGCTTCTTGTAAAATTAAGACGTTCCAAGTTAGCAATGGCTTGGGTACAAATGTCTAAATGATTCATTTTGTATAGGGGCAATTGAAGAGGAATGGAGACAATATCTAGCATGTCGACATTGGTTGATCAAGACATATAACTGGTCATTTTTCTTTGTTGCAAAATTATCATCCAATAGACGGAGATTTTGTCGCCTTTATAGGCAATCCAATACGAGGAAAGATTGAAGTACAAGGAACTGTGTCCAACGGTGTAAATAGCTTGAAGAATGTCAACTTCGTCCCACAGTTGTGTTAGGACATAGATTGTAATGACAAAAGCTTTGTAATAGTTTAGATCTTATGTCTTTATGTTTTTGTAATGTATTAATGTAACATTCCTGATTTTCCGACCCTATTTTAAATTAATTTAACTAATAAAATAACAGCACGACATTAAATCATATACTTATTCAAACCTTCACCTCATTAATCATTAGCCGATCGTATTCAATTCAAAGAATTATAACTCATAATCTTGTGGTAACACCTCCTAGAGTTAATCCAGTTAGTAATCCAGTTAGGTGTTCTGCTAAATCCTAACCAAGCTAATTCTGTCAAAGCTGAAGTTGCAAGGGCTGATTTTATAAATAACCAGAAACCCTAGTAGGCACGGTCGCGCCTATTGTTGGCACGGTCGCGCCTTTTTTCGGCACGGTCGCGCATCACATCAGTTGAAACGTAAAAACAGCCTTTAACCGCAGGACCATTCGATTTCATAACCGTTTTCTCGTATTTACAAACCCAATTAAGTTCTTAATCATCATAATCACGGAAAATAACTCCACTTAAGCCGATTTTCTCGAAACCACCAACCTCTTTCATTAGTCCAACAATCCATCCAATTTGACTGACAATCCTCCCAAGCAAACGCATCATCGACCCCCTCTGAAACTCCCGAAACCTTCGAAAATGCCGGAATAGCAGCAGGAGACGCCGGAAGTCAGGACTGCCTTCGCCGGAACTCGCCCCTACCGTAAGCTACCAATTCATCGTCTTACAGGGTAATTGAAACCTTTTAAACTTTCTATTTATTCTGTAGATCAAAAGCCCCAATCTAATTTGGGCATTCAATATCGAAATTAACAAGAACCCGATCCTAAGTTTCATTTAAAAATGGTTTAATCGAATCCGACTTTAAACATGTTTTAAACATACCTAACCTATACCAAAAGACTCGTAATAACCTTGTGAATGAAAGCCCTAAACATTCCATCACCCTAAATATAAGAATCAATCAATTCGTTCCTGTTTTGAATGAGACATGGTCGCGCTGATCATCTAGCGCGGTCATGCCTGGGGAGACGCGGTCGTGCCTCGGGAGACGCGGTCGTGCCTCCTGCTCAGACCCAGTCATGCTCATTGGCTTTGGTCGTGCCCCAGAAGCATACACACGGTCGTGCATGTCCAAGGCATGGTCGTGCCTAGTGATTTGGCTAGTTGTCCTCTGTTTGACCAACATGGTCGCGCCCTGTCTAGAACGGTCACGCCCGACCTAGCACGATCGTGCCCTTTCCTGGCACGGTCGTGTGTGTTGGCAGAATGTTTATATTTTTTATATTTTTAAACAATTAATATTCCAGAGTTGTTTTAAAAATAAAAGTAATTAAATTTAAAAATCCGTATTATCTTTATTTAGAAAAGATCAAATGTTTAATCTTAAAATAAAAGAGAATTATTTAAAGTCCAACATTTAATTTATAAACCCTACACTTAATAATATTTTAATGTCTAAGTTACACTTTATAAATAAATGAATAGAGTAATAATTATTTATTTGATTTATATTTGAACAAAAGCATCTATTTTAGTTATACTTAAATACATCTAATACTTACATCATTTTCATAAACAATAATTATCTAATTTACTTATTTAATTATTTCAAACTCAAACCTTATTCAAAATATTCTAAAAATATTCATTTCAAATCTTACATTTTATACAATACTTTCAAGTACCAATCACTAACTTTATCCAATTCAACCTTAGACTTAGACTTAGATTATTGTGCATTATTAATGCAATATACATTACACTCTAGGTTAACATTGTGCAATACAAGGATCACGTTACTATCTAGTATCTCGTGTTAGCTACGCCTTCGATACAAGTGAGTATACATAGCCCCTTTTACTCTTTTACATTTTTGGGGTGAAACATGAACACTATTCAACTTACATGTTTACATTTACGCAAACAACACAAGTACAAATCCTATTTACATTCATGTGTGCAATTTGAGCTTTATGCCCGAGGGCTAGGTGTGCTAACCCCTTGTATGCGATTATGTGCAATCATTAACTTTTCAAGCCGACGGTTTTCACTGATAGATCTATTGAGTCTGACAAACCCACCCAGGTGCGCGGTGATTGAAACCGACCTTACAATTTTTGCATGCTAGTTACATAGGTTTGATTGTACTTGGTTAACACAATAGCTGCTCCCCATAAATGCCTTATTTATCATGTTATGTAAGGATTTATTTTACAAACTATATGCTACCTATTTACAAACCTGTGTTATACTCACCAACTTTTTAGTTGACCTTATTTTATTCATGTTTTAGGTGATTTCATATGAGCTAGATCAAGACATGCTACACATAGGCTTTGGACCTAGTTAATATTAAATCAAAGACAAATTGTATTTCATTATGTACTTCGAACTTGTTTCATGTTTGTTTGAATGGAAATGGATTTAATATATATTACAATCTAGTCAACCTTGTGCTCATGAACAGTCTACATATCCCGCCCCGATGATTCCGCCGTCGGTTGGGGTGTTATACGGGTTACTCTTGGATCACAGTCTACATGTCCCCTATTTAACTTATTTAAAAGTGCTATTCTAAGTTTCCCCACACACTTATACACACTTAGTTATTCATGCACCCTTAAACTCACATACATAATACCACACCTCTTCTAAACTTCAAAATTTTAAACTATTGGGCCTAATGTCCATCAATAATAAACTAAGCAGTCAATCTATCCTCCAAGAAGCAAAAGCCCACTGAAATGCATAAACCTTACTTTCGGGCCACAAGGCCCAGTTCACAACAATTCTCATCATGACCATGAGCCTAACAATAGTGTTATTAATACATGATGGCTGGAAGAGTGTGTAGGCCCATGAGGGATTCTGGCTAAGGAAAGATAGGGTACTTAAGTGTGTCCTAGTGACCCACCCCTCTTTCCTGGGAATTCTCTTCAGGGATGCACTGCTTATAGGTCAAGGGTATTTCTAAAATACCATTGTGAAGGTTCGGCGTTATGACTAGTCAAACTCTAAACCTATGAGAAACATTTGACACTCAGTATTTTATTATCGCTTACAACCTTTCCATTGTTTTCCTGCTAAGTATGGACTCCTACTCTCCTACCTCCCCGGTATGCTGTCCCGAAGAAGAGTCTGATTGGGAAGAAGACACCGGATCACCCGTACATCGATCACCAACACCCGTAGCTGCTAGATCAAGGTTTGATGTAAGGGTAGATTGGATTAGGAACACCGGCCCAAGACTTCGAACACCTGGATCAGCCGCGCCCAGAAACCCGTATCCAACACCCCATCCCCACAATCAACTACCACCCCACTAAGAGACCCATACCTAATGCCCTACCCGTACCTTCCTAACCCTTGGGTAAGGCATACCATGGTACCCCCTGGTGTTATGGGAATTCCAACCAATGACTTCCATCAATATGTAAGAAATTCATAATTCGAGAGGCAAAGGATAGAGCAGGGAGTAATACACGACTTTCAAAGACAAAGAATGGATAGCCTAGCAAACCAATTAGGATACCAAAAGGAGTTAATCTCCATCCTCGAAAAAGAAATGCAAGAACATCGCACAGAGACCGCCAGGACTGAAGCCAGATCTACTACTCGAGTGACAATAGCGGTGCTCATCTTGACAATTATCTTCTTCCTAGTGGAAAGCTACTAGAGACTTTAGAAGAAGCTTCTACTGATTTCCTTTAAATTTTCGATTTGAGAACCATTTCCTTATGTTTTGAGTAATGTTTAACATTTCAACATCTAGTCAATTCCATATATTTCAACTCTACAGTTATTGTTCATTGATTTGACCCGTGGAGCGTAAATTACACCTGTTATATTTTCATCAAACTTTCTCAAATATCACTTCTTTCATTCAACATAATTTAGTACATTACCAACAATCTCTTTCATAAATAAATCATCCTATTTTGTGATTTAAACAAAACATCGCTACTTTGTTTAACAAAATGTTTATTGAAATTTTTTTTTTCATAATATCAAAAACATAAATTTTCCATAAAACTTTTTCACCTAATAAGGAAAGTAATACAATCAATTTTATGAAAATATTTTTAAAAACTGATAAATAATTATGATTTTTATTCATTAAAGTAAATAATTCTAAACTTTGGCTAAATTAATATGCTACTACTTGTTTAGCCAAAAGTTGAAATTTTAAATTAAAAATATTTTCTCATAAATTGCATATTCATTTAAAATACGCGATTCAATGATTTCACTACTTTATATATCTACAATCAAGAATAATTTACCACTTTATATTTTCAAACAAAGATCAGTATTTGTAAACACGTTTCCCCTAATATTCCCAAAACCTCCTTGTTATCTTTCACTTGACGCTTCAAGAGACGATCCAAACCGCATAGACGTTAACCTTTCCCACCAACCTCAACGAGATTTGAGGACTCGAACCTAACTACCACATTATGCAAGAACGCCAAACAACACGTTTGTCCGCAACACTCGATCACATGCAAAACCCGTTAATATACATCGCACGCGAAGTTCAATAATTACGTATACACGTTCGTAATATATCCAACGCAACCACATGGTACATGAAACTCAAATATTCTCAATATATCCAATACTACACAAATTACATGATACATGAAACTAGTTTGTCTACAAATCACAATTTACTCGATTGATTACGTAATGCACGAAACACGTTTATTTGCAATACACATGCTACTGGATTGAGCACATGATACACGAAACTTAGTTGTTTGAAATATACATGATACATAAGAATTGCTTCATTGATACATAATTCTAGATTGACCACACTATATATGAAACTTATTTGGTTACGAAGTACATTACACTAAGCTGTGCGCATTGTACAATATACATGATACTAAGTTGCCAACACCTTACATGAAATTCATTTCCTACTATACACAAAATACTATGTTGTTTACATTACACATCAGAGTTCATTGACTTACAAAATACAAGACGCTTAATTATTTACGCTATATATGAGACTTATTTGATTACGAGCTACGTGACACTAGATCATACATGAGACTTGTGTGCTTACTATATACTCGAAACAAAAATTTGCTTACAATTATTGCAATGGATTGATTACATTCTACACAAGACATGGTCATGCACTTTGTACACCAAAGTTGAAGACCATAATACATTGAAACGACTCGGGGTTTGACGTATTCTTGTTCAAACACGAGCAAACAAAGAAACTTTAAGTGTTACTACTTTACTACTCTTTAGTTGCGAACTGACCTGATTAGGGACATAGTTACTTGTTAACGACTTTTTATGTGTAAACAATAGACGTGATCATAGTGAAATTATGCCCCCCCTTACCCGCACACAACGAAACAATCTATACGGACCATACGATGATTTAAATAATTGCGGGTGCACACGGAATTATAAAAATCAGCGCATGGAAACTATAGAGAAATTTTGTCGTGTGTTGTGACCTAAAACTTATCATGATGTGTAACAACGAAACTGATGTGATATGACAAGGACATGGTGGATATGCCGATGGTACTTCCTATATATAAGTGTCCTATAATATTATCAGAAGTAACGTTGCTCGTGTCACGTGAAGTTTTGACCTAGACCAATGTTTATGAAATCTTTTACCCACTGACAAATTTAAAGTATATTATACTACATCTTACACAAACCCTAATTATCAAGATCTCATCAAATTCATTCCAAATAATACATCTTTCAATTAGAATTCAGAATTATTATTTGACAATCTCCTCCTTAAATTCATTTCAAAACAAAATTCATTATCACCTTCATATTTAACTTTGAGTATCAGGCCTAAACAATGTCAACGGTTACACTCCCCCAAAAACCCAACAGTCAAAACTCACTGAACCCAAATCCCACACCTTCTTCTTGATTTTGCAGCCTCCATTAGTTAAATTTCGGGAGGAAATTCCCTTAACATGGGGAGACTATAACATTCCTGATTTTCTGACCCTATTTTAAATTATTTTAACTAATAAAATAACAGCACGACATTAAATCATATACTTATTCAAACCTTCACCTCATTAATCATTAGCCGATCGTATTCAATTCAAAGAATTATAACTCATAATCTTGTGGTAACACCTCCTAGAGTTAATCCAGTTAGTAATCCCGTTAGGTGTTCTGCTAAATCCTAACCAAGCTAATTCTGTCAAAGCTGAAGTTGCAAGGTCTGATTTTGTAAATAACCAGAAACCCTAGTAGGAACGGTCGCGCCTATTGTTGGCACGGTCGCGCCCCTTTTCGGCACGGTCGCGCCTCACATCAGTTGAAACGTAAAAACAGCCTTTAATCGCAGGACCATTCGATTTCATAACCGTTTTCTCGTATTTACAAACCCAATTAAGTTCTTAATCATCATAATCACAGAAAATAACTCCACATAAACCGATTTTCTCGAAACCACCAACCTCTTTCATTAGTCCAACAATCCATCCAATTTGACTGGCAATCTTCCCAAGCAAACGCATCATCGACCCCCTCTGAAACTCCTGAAACCTTCGAAAATGCCGGAATAGCAGCAGGAGACGCCGGAAGTCAGGACTGCCTTCGCCGGAACTCGCCCCTACCGTAAGCTACCAATTCATCGTCTTACAGGGTAATTGAAACCTTCTAAACTTTCAATTTATTCTGTAGATCAAAAGCCCCAATCTAATTTGGGCATTCAATATCGAAATTAACAAGAACCCGATCCTAAGTTTCATTTAAAAATGGTTTAATCGAATCCGACTTTAAACATGTTTTAAACACAATTAACCTATACCAAAAGACTCGTAATAACCTTGTGAATGAAAGCCCTAAACATTCCATCACCCTAAATATAAGAATCAATCAATTCGTTCCTGTTTTGAATGAGACACGGTCGCGCTGATCATCTAGAGCGGTCGTGCCTCGGGAGACGCGGTCGTGCCAACTTCCAGCGCGGTTGTGCCTCCTGCTCAGACCCAGTCATGCTCATTGGCTTTGGTCGTGCCCCAGAAGCATAGACACGGTCGTGCCTATCCAAGGCACGGTCGTGCCTAGTGATTTGGCTAGTTGTCCTCTATTTGACCAACGCGGTCGCGCCCTGTCTAGAACGGTCGCGCCCGACCTAGCACGATCGTGCCCTTTCCTGGCACGGTCGTGTGTGTTGGCAGAATGTTTATATTTTTTATATTTTTAAACAATTAATATTCCAGAGTTGTTTTAAAATAAAATTAATTAAATTTAAAAATCCGTATTATCTTTATTTCGAAAAGATCAAATGTTTAATCTTAAAATAAAAGAGAATTATTTAAAGTCCAACATTTAATTTATAAACCCTACACTTAATAATATTTTAATGTCTAAGTTACACATTATAAATAAATGAATAGAGTAATAATTATTTATTTGATTTATATTTGAACAAAAGCATCTATTTTAGTTATACTTAAATACATCTAATACTTACATAATTTTCATAAACAATAATTATCTAATTTACTTATTTAATTATTTCAAACTCAAACCTTATTCAAAATATTCTAAAAATATTCATTTCAAATCTTCCATTTTATACAATACTTTCAAGTACCAATCACTAACTTTATCCAATTCAACCTTAGACTTAGACTTAGACTATTGTGCATTATTAATGCAATATACATTACACTCTAGGTTAACATTGTGCAATAAAAGGATCACGTTACTATCTAGTATCTCGTGTTAGCTACGCCTTCGATACAAGTGAGTATACATAGCCCCTTTTACTCTTTTACATTTTTGGGGTGAAACATGAACACTATTCAACTTACATGTTTACATTTACGCAAACAACACAAGTACAAATCCTATTTACATTCATGTGTGCAATTTGAGCTTTATGCCCGATGGCTAGGTGTGCTAACCTCTTGTATGCGATTATGTGCAATCATTAACTTTTCAAGCCGACGGTTTTCAATGATAGATCTATTGAGTCTGACAAACCCACCCAGGTGCGCGGTGATTGAAACCGACAACACAATTTTTGCATGCTAGTTACATAGGTTTGATTGTACTTGGTTAACATAATAGCTGCTCCCCATAAATGCCTAATTTATCATGTTATGTAAGGATTTGTTTTACAAACTATATGCTACCTATTTACAAACCTGTGTTATACTCACTAACTTTTTAGTTGACCTTATTTTATTCATGTTTCAGGTGATTTCATATGAGCTAGATCAAGACATGCTACACATAGGCTTTGGACCTAGTTAATATTAAATCAAAGACAAATTGTATTTCATTATGTACTTCGAACTTGTTTCATGTTTGTTTGAATGGAAATGGATTTAATATATATTACAATCTAGTCAACCTTGTGCTCATGAACAGTCTACATGTCCCGCCCCGATGATTCCGCCGTCGGTTGGGGTGTGACAATTAATGTTCTAAGTGTTTTTATGCAAGTTGCTAGAGGCAAACTTGTTAAGTTCGCCTAGTCTAACAAAGGCAAACTTGTTAAGTTCGCTTAAGTCTATCTGTGGCGAACTTAATAAGTTCTCTTAGTCTGTTAGAGGCGAACTTGTTAAGTTCGCCTAATGCAGGTCAGTAGTCTATATTTAGATGTTTATAGAGTCAGTTTGTAGGAACAGAGAATCGATAACAAAGTGAACGATTGAGTCTGTAAACTCTATTGTGAATTGGAATACAAACTTGAAGTTTATTTACTTGATTGTCTCTATTGTCTTTTGTGTATGCAATCGTTGATTTGTTGGATTCCGCACTCCGAGTTAACGACAGGTCTTATCACGAGAACGATCTGTAGAAGTGCCATGAGGACCTACAAGTGGTATCAGAGCCATTGCTCGTGATTCTTGGTGATTTGAGATGGTTTTGCATGCAAATTGACAAGAAATTCATCATCTTTGACAGTTTCATTTCCATGGAGTTTTCAAGCTTAATTTGGTTCTGATTTGGTGTCTTTGAAGAGGATTTTGAAGAAATTGATCTGATAGAAATGTTCTAATTGCGAAATTACACAATCCTATGGTTCAATTTTGATTAATTCCTTCAAATTAGTGAATTATGAAGATTTTTGGTGATTCTTGGTTCGTGGTTTCTGTTTGAACTGTTCTTGAGTTTGAATCTGCTGAAGCAAGCGAACTTGCTGATTTCTTGTGCAGGCAAACTTAGCAGGCGAACTTGTCAAATTCGCTTCTCACAAATTAAGCAAACTTAAATTTATGCGAACTTAATCAGATTTTCAGGTTTCTGGTTTAAGTTCGCTTCATATTAAGTTCGCTTGGGTATCACAGAAGCGAACTTATTATCTTCGCCTAAGGGTAGTGAAGGTTAAACACTTGGAAAATTTTCAGGAAATTTTTCAGGAAAATGGCAAATATGGTTCAAGTAACGAATATGTTCAATTATGATAATGAGATAGGTACATCTCAAAAACCACCAAAGTTGTTGAATCTTGCTTATTATTCAAATTGAAAAGACAGGTTTGATCAGTTCGTATCTTTTACCGACACCAGTCTCTGGATTCCTATTTTAGAAGGTTATACGCATCTGACTTATTCATGGATGGGACAGGATAATGTTCCAAAGCTGGTGTCTGCGTTAACAAATGAAGAAAAGGTGTTGTTTGATAGGGAAAAGAATGCGATGGCAAGTATTTCGATGTCTCTTCCGAAGGAAATATATCACAGTCTCAAACAATTCAAGTCTTCTCAACAACTGTGGGAAGCATTACAGAAAGATGTGAAGGCAGTTTGGATGTAAAGAAGAGTAGAAAAGAGCAATTGAAGAAGCAATTCTTGGTCTTCAAACATTTTCAAAATGAATCCTTGGATGATCTTGCTACCAGATTTTATCATGTGCTTAGTGAACTGTCAAGTGCTTCTGTGGTGTATGAAACTTAAGAAATTAATGATAAGTTCTTGGAGGCATTACCATCAAAATTTGATGTGTACACGGTTTTGATCAAAGAAAATATCAAGTACAAAACCATGTCTCTTGAAGAAGTTTTTGGGAAGATTCAATCGCATGACCTGAATATGAAGAAGAAGGAGACTAACATGGAGCACATCCAGGATCCTTCAATGTATTTTGCCAAGACTACTGGTAAAACTGGTACAGGAGTTGCATTCTTTTCTGGAGATGCTCAAGATTCTTCTAAAGATCAGAGTTATGGAGTTCCTATTCATTCTGGTCATTCTAGTCATTCTGATTTTTCTACAATAACAGCTTCTACATCTTCTGGATCTCATGTAAATCAAAAGGTTGCTGATGATTATCTAGCTATATTTTCCTCATTCATGGCTTCATATGAGAATTTTATTGGAGGGAAAATTCATGATCCTGAGGTTATTGAAGAAGATTTTAGACAGATTGACCCTGTTGATCTAGAAGAAATGAACATCCAATGGAATATGGCTATGTTAATGCGTCAAGCAAAGGATTTCTTGAAGAAAACTGGCAGAAAGTATATTGGATCTAATAGTCGATCACGCATGGGATTTGATAAAGCCAAAGTGCGTTGTTATAATTGTCAAGAGTATGGTCACTTTGCTAAAGAGTGTGTGAAGCAAAAGGTAGAGTTTGATTCTCAGAAGAAGCAGAATAATTTTCAGAATAATCATAACCAATCACATGGTTCATTTGGAAATTCAAATCATGCATCTGCATCATCGGCATTGGTTGCACAAAATGATGAGAACTATGACTGGGGTATTCATTTGGAAGATTTAGTGGGTGCTGTAAGTCAAGCCTTTGTAGCAGAAATTCATTCTAAAAAATCAGAAGAGGTGGCTGATGATGATGGTACAAGTGATGGTTCAAGTGAGAGTTCAAGTGATGGTTCGAGTGATGGTGAAAGTGTGTAGATTGTTGATGAAGAAATAGAACAAGAGCAGGATATTGATTTTGATGTTGCATCAGGTGTTGCTGAAGATGATATTGTTCTAACACAAAATTCTTCAGATGGTGCTGATTCAGAGAATATTCCCATCGCCAAAGTTTTCATGGCAGACATGTCTGATCCGTCAAAGGTAAAAGACTCTGTTTGTCCTATTTACTGTTCTAACTGCATTACTGTTAAAGATAAATTGCAAAAGGTCATGGATGATAACACAAACTTGATTTGTGATATGAATTCGATGCATTCTGTTAATCAGAAACCGAAAGATAATGATAAATTGTGCATCGATAGAATTGAGTCTTTGAAAAGAGACTTAAATTCTCTGGGGTTGAAATACAAAGAACAAACTTATCATCTGGATATGGCTTATGCTGAAATAGAAAAACGAACTGAAGTTGTTGCTCAAAAGAATAAAGAAATTTCTGACAAAGAGTCTGAGGTGATCAAACTTTATAGAAAATTGGAAAGTTTTACAAATTCTTCGGTTGTTTTGGATTATTTTAATTCAAATGTTGATCCTACTAAACGAGTGGCTGGTATTGGGTTTGTTCCTCCGCCATTTAATGCAAATTATGTGGTTGAACCTGAAATTATACATGAAGAGGAAATAGATCCAAACACAGTTTTGAAAGTGAACCCGGTAACTGGTGAGGATATGGTGTATGAATCTGATTCTGAGGATGAGGAATTTGATGAGAAAAAGGTGGAAGGTATTCCGAAAGAGGTGAAACTTGATGAACCAATTGTTGCAAAAGTTGTTACCCGTGATAGATGCATTCTGACTGAACCTGATGAGGTGAAGGTTGTTACCCCTAAGCTGTCCCCAATTTTACAGTCAAGTGGATTTGTCGCTGCTGGTCATCAAAAGGTGCATTCATCAAAGGTGCCTACACAGGTTTATGTTTCAAAGAAGACAGTAAACTGTTCTGGAAAATCTTCTGAAGCTTATTCTTCTGATGGATCCTTAAATTCAAAGAATTCTTCTTACTTTAGAACTTATAAAGAGAGAAGAGTTTGCTTTCATTGCAACGAAGCTGGTCATATTCTGATCAATTGTTCTTATAAGAACAAGGGCAAATTGAAGACTGTTCCTTCACAACCAAAAGTGTTGAAGATTCTGAAAAGAACAGATGAGGGAAAGTCATCATTTAGTTTGGAGAAAAATATGTCTTGTCGATCTTTTTTTAAATCCTCTGGATTTAAACAGCAGGATAAATTGAACTCTAAAACATTTGTGTGTCAAGAGAAACTTGAGATTCCTCATGTTGGAATTTCAAAAGATTCTCAATCTGAAGCAAAATTGTCTAGACCACAAAGGAGAAGACGAAACAGAAAATTGAAGAAAATTTTGGAAACATCTGAATCTGATAATAATATATCAAATAATGTTTTTCAAAATACTCAAAAATTGTCTCCTTTGAAAAAGTCTGTTGGTAAAACTTCTATTCCAAAAGTTAATGATAACATTGATTGTGAATTACTAGAAGTTGTTTATTTTGATCAATCTGGACGACCCAAGACCACAATGGCCTGGGTTCCTATTTCTAACTGATTTTCGTTGTTTACGTAGGGACAACCAAGGAGGACTATCAACAATACTTAGTATGTGGATAGTGGTTGCTCTCGACATATGACAGGGAATATCAGATTGCTTGAAGATGTTAAAAAGATTGATGGAGGTTATGTCACTTTTGCGGGGAATAAAGGCGGGTACATAACTGGACAGGGAACTTTAAAGAATGATAAAGTCAAATTTGAGAAGGTGAATTACGTGGAGCAGCTGGAACACAATCTTTTGAGTGTATCACAAGTTTGTGACAAGAAGTTTTCGTTCCATTTCAATGATGGTGAGTGTTATATCTTGAAACCTAGTTTTGTTATTCCTGACGAATGGGTTCTCATGAAGGCCCTAAGGAGAAATGACACGTATGTCCTAGACATGAGTGTCGCTACTACAATGGATTCAATTCCTACATGTTTACTCTCCAAGGCGTCGGAATCAGATTCAATTCTGTGGCACAGGAAGCTAGCTCACATCAACTATCAGAAAATGAACTATATTGTTAAGAATGATCTGGTTCTTGGTATTCCGAAGATGAAATTCTCAGTTCCTGATGATTGTATTCCTTGCAAGAAGGGGAAACAACGGAAGAAATCACATAAATCTAAATCGAAGAATTCTATCATAACTCCTTTGGAGCTGCTGCATATGGATTTGTTCGGTCCGATTAACATCAGGAGCATTGGTGGAAAATCTTACTGTTTGGTAACTTATCTAGATTTTCATGGGTTAAGTTTCTTTCTTCTAAAGTTGAAACCACTGAGTTAGTACAATACTTAATCCTGGGTTTGAAGAATTTGTTCAATCTGAAGGTCAAAAGAATTAGGAGTGACAATGGCAGCGAGTTTAAGAATAGCAAGATGGGCTTATTCTGTTTACAAAAGGGAATTCATTATGAATTCAGTGCGCCATATGTTCCTCAACAAAACGGTGTTGCTGAACGAAAGAACAGGACGCTGATTGAAACGGCACGCACGATGCTTGCAGATTCTAAGCTTCCAGTTACTTTTTGGGCTGAGGTTGTGAATACTGCGTGTCACGTTTTGAACAGGGTCTTGACCGTCAAGCGACACAACAAGACTTGCTACGAATTGTTGTATAATCGAAAGCCGAATCTGGATTATTTACTACCTTTTGGTAATCCTTGCACCCTGTTGAAAGTTCGTGATGTCCCAACAAAATTCAGTGCCAAGGCTATTGAAGGGATTTTCTGGGGTATATTGCCAATTCGACTACCAATTTGACGACATCTTAATCTATTCTCACAGCAAGAAGGAACACGATGAACATCTAAGACTCGTTCTAGAATTATTGAAAACCGAGAAGTTGTACGCTAAGTTTTCAAAGTGCGACTTCTGGATTCGAGAAGTGCATTTCCTAGGTCACGTGATAAACGAGATGTGTCACACCCCGACCGATGGCGGAATCATCGAGGCGGACAATGTGATGATTGTTCATAAGCACATGATCTACTAAGGTTGCATAATTCATTAATAAGATCTAAATATCAAATATCCAAATACAAATCAAGTTACAACACTCTATTCTAGAATATTACACATAATTATTTTACTAGGTCCAAAAGCCTTATGTGTAGCACCTTCAACACATAGTCACACAATCACATATCTTCACCTGAAACGTAATCCAAAACAAGTGTCAACTACGAGAGTTGGTGAGTTTACGTATGTTTAAATAAAGTAAAAGTTTAGTTTAAAACGTTTATACAATTCATAGTTTGACATGGTATGATATGGCATAATGTGGAGAATTCACTATATGTATACCAATTGTAAGCATGTAATTATGTATATAAGCATATAGGTTTAACGTGATAGGCATAGCATACCGCTACCCTAAAAGTGATAGGCATGGAATCAAGACTATGTGGGTTACACATAATTTAAACCATCCTAAAAGTATTCATAGCATAACAAGTGATCAAGCACAAAAGCACAATAATCTACGCATGTAAACACAAGTTGAATTGTATGTAAGTAAGCACAGATTACGTTTCACCCCAAAATGTATAAACATTTAAATAGGGGATATGTAACTCACCTTGCAGCGAGGGTTTTACTTCACGCGCGTTGGTGATATTTGTATTGTTGTTATGCACGATGTAATCCTATGTAAATAAATATGTATCAAATATGTATTCGCGTACGTGTACATTTGTTTAAATATATATGGGTCTACAAACGGAACAACCTTTGCGAAAATGATATGTTTTAAAATCGTTGTAGGAACAAATATTAATTTTTGTAAGACTTTTGTATTTTTATAAAAATTCCAAATTAAATATTTAAACTTCTTGGAAATATACTTTTTATAAAATTTGCATTTTTATAAGCCATAATTTGCATACTTTAAGTTTCGTGGAAATATTATATTTTTAATAAAAAATTTTCGTGTATTTATTTTATTTATAAAATATTAGTCCATTATTTTTCATGCTTCAAAATGGGTAATTATTTTATAAAACATTGGGTTTATATATATATATATATATATATATATTTTTAAAAGTTTAACGGGTTTGAACCCGCGTATAAAGTCGTTTGGTTTGTTTAAAGTAAACGAGACGAGTTTCGGGTTCGAAGTAATTATTAGAGTGTTAAAAATAATTTAAAATATCAAAATAATTAAATTTATTTAAAATTGTGGACTGGGTCGGATCGGGTTGACCCAGACCCGAATCCAGGTCCAACGGTTAGGGTCTGGGGGGTCCATGGGTTGGTCAAACTAGTGATCAACAAGAATAAATAAAATAAAAAGGTGTGGACGGGGATCGAACTCGGGAACTGTTTGTTATCGGGGACGAGTGTGACCAGCCGGGCTATAAGCCCATCGCTGATCATTACCAGCATTTAAACTACATAATAAGTCCTTCTTTTCGTCCCTGAGTTCTCGGTAACACAAGCCGGTCTCCGGCAATGGTCTATTTAGCTCGGATACGAGGCCAAAAGACCAATGGCTATGTGGGTTAGCTAACCAGAACATAGACGAAAGTAAAGGAACAAAATGTACGAGTTATACCTGTCTTGAATAGGTCTGCGAAGTCGAGATAGAAGCCGAGGATGCTCAAAACTGAACTCGAACCTCGGGGTCAAATCGAGAACTCAGAAGGCAGTGTGAGCTTCGAAACGACGAGACGAACACGATGGTACAGTCACTTTGGGGAGGGAGTAGACGGAGATGATGGGATGATCGAATGATGTTCCGGAGATGAACTTTTATGCCATAACATAAATCCGATAGTACAAAAAGCAATTGGGTGTATGGTCGCACGCGTCTTGACAAGACAATTCGAACGAGCTAGGTAGTGGCTGTTGAGGTACAGCAGGTCGGCCGAATTTGAGGGGTTTGTCTTCGGAGGACAAATGGTGTCGTGGGATTTCGATGATGAAAAGGTAAATTAGTTGGGGGAACATGATCGCACGAGGAAGGCGAGTACGATGGTGTAGGTTTTAGGTGTGGAGGTGCAGTGGGACAAGGCTGTCGGGCTCGCCGGAAAGGTGGTTTACCCGCCGGACCAAGGGACAGGGAGACCGGAAACACGAAATGAATTTTGGCAGTTTTGGTCCCTGTGGTTTGAAAATGTTTAAAACAGACCTCGGAATGATTTCAAAACATCCCCTAAAGTTCTGTTTAATTCTAAATAGCCCCCTGACTTTAATTTTAATTATAAAATTTAATTTCTTTTTCAACTTTAATTAATTTATTTTATACTTATATATTTTATAAATCCATTTTCTTTAATAAAACCATTTTTTTTTATAATTATCTTTTTGAAATAATGCATTAAATTACTTATTTAAATCATTAAGTTTATTTAACTTAAATTCTTTTAAACTAAAATGAAATTTAAGTTTATAAAATTTATAAAACTTATGTTTTTATTTAAAATCCATCTTTTTAAATGGTTAATTTAATAAAATTGAAAACCATCGATTTATTTATATAAATTATCTAATTTAATAACATAATTTATATAGTTTATAACCTTAAAATATTTTTAAAATTTACTTTTAAAAATACATAAATTGTATGCCAATTTGTATAAATTTGATTAAATATATGTGTATATGTTTTGAAATAGAATGTTAATATTTATGTGACAAATTTTACAACGAAAATTTCGAAAGGTCACAGTCTCCCCAAGTTGAAGGAATTTCGTCCCGAAATTCGATTTACGAAGGTTATAGAAGCGGGGAAAAAGATGTCAAAAGACTTAGGATGGAATTACTTTACCAGGGGAAGATTTAGCGGGGAAATATCGTATGATAACGGATGACGATGGTAATTCGAGTCGAGTTGTCAATTAGTTGATCTAATTGTATAATGAGTTTTATGCCTACAATTGTTCATACAACGCATGAATGTAAACTACTAGAAACCATACTTAACGTTATTGGTGCCTATCACCTTGTGACATGGCATTTTCCTTTAAAACTCCACCCCATTGGTGTTAATATTTTTAAATTTTACTAAAACATTTTCTAAAACCGGTCCTCCTCCTAGTACTTATGCATGGTTTATACTCGTTATATCAAGTGGGTTTATGTATAGGGTGTACCAACGGCTAACCCACCACCCCTTTGATATACCGGGGATTCCCCGTACATAATTACTAGGATTTAGACTTCAACAATTTAAGTAAACTTTGACAGAGCTAGTAAGTTGAATGACTAAATTTAAACATAATAGATTTGTTTCACAAAAGTATAGGAATGAGATGAATGGTGATAGCATAGCTGTTATGTGCAATCACGGGTTATAGAAATCATAGCAATGGATTTCCCATCCGCTATTTCCATGATATACGAGTTATCAAGATTGGTTGGTTGTTTAGCAAATAGTTGGTTAAAAACAAGAGACACAATTTTGAATATTGAATAAAACGGATGTATAAAGATAGTGAACAAAGGAACGTACCGTTGACAGTGTCGTCATTGGCCGGAGTCTTGTTAGCATTTATATTAAAGGCTCGTCCACGAGGACCACCTTGATTTTGAAGTCTTGGACATTGGTTCCGAAAGTGGTTTGGGTCTCCACATTCGTAACAGGCCCGTCCATAGGTGATAGCAAGAAGCATTGAATGATTGCCTTGAGTAGCTTGATTAACGATAGTGCGAGCACGTCAAGTAGTAACAACGTGTCCATAGCGTCCACATTTTGAGCATAGACGGCATGCAGCATGCGGGGCATGGTGATACTTGCAAGTAGGGCATTGGGGAAATGAACCTACATAGTTTCTCAGAATTTGACCCGCAGGAGTAACTTGGGTCACAGGCACGGCAGGAGTGACGACCGCAAAGTTTTGGGCCTTACGCTTCCTATCATGACGGGAAGATTCGGGCTCTTTGTCCTTGTCGGACACGGAAGTAGCAGCTTTGTCGACCACTTTCTTGGTACCCTTCCTGGATAAGGTACCCGCTTTGACGTGATTGTCAGTCAACACAGCAGACAAACGGATAGCGTCTTCGAGAGTGGAGGGATTACTTCCCAATACGGTGTCTTGGAGCGGCATAGGCAGTCCACCTATGTATTTCTCAATTCCCCGCGCTAAGGGAGTAACCATGTGGAACACGAGCAGACTTAGTTCTTGAAAACGAGTGGTGTAAGCCAAATTCTCTCCGCTATCTTGGGTGAGATCCCAAAATTCAGCTTCGAGTTTCCTCATTTCGTTGCGAGGACAGAACTCGTCAGTCATAAGTCGTTTCATTTCATCCCAAGACAAGGACATAGGGGATTCGTTGCCTCGAGTACGTTTCTCACCGTTCCACCAGGTGAGTGCTCGTTTTTGGAAGACGTTGGCAGCATAACGGACTTTGAGGTTGTCGGGACAATCGCTGTTTAGGAAAGTACTCTCCATACTTTCAAACCATTGAAGAAGGCCAGTAGCACCTTCCGTCCCGAAGAATTTGGTGGGGTTGCAAGAATTGAAATGCTTGAATGTGCAGTATGGTGGGTTTGCACCATTCCCTTGCGTATTAGACCCATCACTGTTGTTGTTAGCTTGGATCATTTGGCCTACTAGTTGAGTAAGTAGTGCAGCAAGGTTAGTGTTGGGATTGCTGGAGTTAGCATTAGTTGCGCGACGAGGAGGCATTCTATAAAATACCACGAGAAAAGACAAAATTTTATGAGACTTCGAACAAAATAGGCATACATGTGCCACAGTTGGTAGACTGTTCACAATAATGTAAGCAGGAACGCGAGATGACACTCATCATATCGCATGATAATGTATGTAAGTTCTGACTAAAACTGATCACATAATTCATTCAAAATTTATAACACTAAAGAATAGGGGAAATAAGCCATGAAATCTATTCCTAGGAGGATATGATAACATGGATCATTATTCGCGCGATAGGAATGGCCGGGATTCGCATGTACTACAAATCGTTATTACGTGTGCACCCGTAGAAATGATTTGTTTTGCATGTTCGTCTAGTTCTTCCTACCTTGCTATAATGTCCCCAAATTTGAGTTTAAGTTCGGATTGTATCCTTGCGAATACATTGACTTATCAACGTTAATTAATTTCCCGAAACTTTCAAAGAGACATGCTTTAGCCTATAGGTAAACACTCACTTCAGGAATTCCCAGGAAAGCATACGGGTCCGTTTATTTGGATTTATACGAAATGCTTTCCTAGACAGAAAACCCAATGTACAGGTGTCACCCTTCCAGATTGCACGTGTCCTTTACTGGTCTCAAGAAATTAAGTTGTTGACGAGATTTTCAAGATCTTGAGAGTCTATGAGTATAAAACGTGTGGGAGTGTTGCAATTTATAAGGATTAGGAAAGAGTATGGATAAGGATGAGTAGTGTATTTGTTTGCATAAGTTTGTTTACCAAATGTGTATGTAAAGGATGTATCATGTGTTTAAGCCTTGTATGTATGTGTATAAGTTTCATGTACCAAATTTGGGAAAATCCAAATATTACCTAACTACAAATAATTCACATAGCATTTAATCATTTAGCACATAGCACATAAAAGGGAGTCCTAGGGTTATAGTCTAGGTCATTGTGTCTAATAACCTAATTCCCTATAACCATGGCTCTGATACCAATCTGTCACACCCCGACCGATGGCGGAATCATCGAGGCGGACAATGTGATGATTGTTCATAAGCACATGATCTACTAAGGTTGCATAATTCATTAATAAGATCTAAATATCAAATATCCAAATATAAATCAAGTTACAACACTCTATTCTAGAATATTACACATAATTATTTTACTAGGTCCAAAAGTCTTATGTGTAGCACCTTCAACACATAGTCACACAATCACATATCTTCACCTGAAACGTAATCCAAAACAAGTGTCAACTACGAGAGTTGGTGAGTTTACGTATGTTTAAATAAAGTAAAAGTTTAGTTTAAAACGTTTATACAATTCATAGTTTGACATGGTATGATATGGCATAATGTGGAGAATTCACTATATGTATACCAATTGTAAGCATGTAATTATGTATATAAGCATATAGGTTTAACGTGATAGGCATAGCATACCGCTACCCTAAAAGTGATAGGCATGGAATCAAGACTATGTGGGTTACACATAATTTAAACCATCCTAAAAGTATTCATAGCATAACAAGTGATCAAGCACAAAAGCACAATAATCTACGCATGTAAACACAAGTTGAATTGTATGTAAGTAAGCACAGATTACGTTTCACCCCAAAATGTATAAAAATGTAAATAGGGGATATGTAACTCACCTTGCAGCGAGGGTTTTACTTCACGCGCGTTGGTGATATTTGTATTGTTGTTATGCACGATGTAATCCTATGTAAATAAATATGTATCAAATATGTATTCGCGTACGTGTACATTTGTTTAAATATATATGGGTCTACAAACGGAACAACCTTTGCGAAAATGATATGTTTTAAAATCGTTGTAGGAACAAATATTAATTTTTGTAAGACTTTTGTATTTTTATAAAAATTCCAAATTAAATATTTAAACTTCTTGGAAATATACTTTTTATAAAATTTGCATTTTTATAAGCCATAATTTGCATACTTTAAGTTTCGTGGAAATATTATATTTTTAATAAAAAAATTTCGTGTATTTATTTTATTTATAAAATATTAGTCCATTATTTTTCATGCTTCAAAATGGGTAATTATTTTATAAAACATTGGGTTTATATATATATATATATATTTTTAAAAGTTTAACGGGTTTGAACCCGCGTATAAAGTCGTTTGGTTTGTTTAAAGTAAACGAGACGAGTTTCGGGTTCGAAGTAATTATTAGAGTGTTAAAAATAATTTAAAATATCAAAATAATTAAATTTATTTAAATATGTTGACTGGGTCGGATCGGGTTGACCCAGACCCGAATCCAGGTCCAACGGTTAGGGTCTGGGGGGTCCATGGGTTGGTCAAACTAGTGATCAACAAGAATAAATAAAATAAAAAGGTGTGGACGGGGATCGAACTCGGGACCTGTTTGTTATCGGGGACGAGTGTGACCAGCCGGGCTATAAGCCCATCGCTGATCATTACCAGCATTTAAACTACATAATAAGTCCTTCTTTTCGTCCCTGAGTTCTCGGCAACACAAGCCGGTCTCCGGCAATGGTCTATTTAGCTCGGATACGAGGCCAAAAGACCAATAGCTATGTGGGTTAGCTAACCAGAACATAGACGAAAGTAAAGGAACAAAATGTACGAGTTATACCTGTCTTGAATAGGTCTGCGAAGTCGAGATAGAAGCCGAGGATGCTCAAAACTGAACTCGAACCTCGGGGTCAAATCGAGAACTCAGAAGGCAGTGTGAGCTTCGAAACGACGAGACGAACACGATGGTACAGTCACTTTGGGGAGGGAGTAGACGGAGATGATGGGATGATCGAATGATGTTCCGGAGATGAACTTTTATGCCATAACATAAATCCGATAGTACAAAAAGCAATTGGGTGTATGGTCGCACGCGTCTTGACAAGACAATTCGAACGAGCTAGGTAGTGGCTGTTGAGGTACAGCAGGTCGGCCGAATTTGAGGGGTTTGTCTTCGGAGGACAAATGGTGTCGTGGGATTTCGATGATGAAAAGGTAAATTAGTTGGGGGAACATGATCGCACGAGGAAGGCGAGTACGATGGTGTAGGTTTTAGGTGTGGAGGTGCAGTGGGACAAGGCTGTCGGGCTCGCCGGAAAGGTGGTTTACCCGCCGGACCAAGGGACAGGGAGACCGGAAACACGAAATGAATTTTGGCAGTTTTGGTCCCTGTGGTTTGAAAATGTTTAAAACAGACCTCGGAATGATTTCAAAACAACCCCTAAAGTTCTGTTTAATTCTAAATAGCCCCCTGACTTTAATTTTAATTATAAAATTTAATTTCTTTTTCAACTTTAATTAATTTATTTTATACTTATATATTTTATAAATCCATTTTCTTTAATAAAACCATTTTTTTTTATAATTATCTTTTTGAAATAATGCATTAAATTACTTATTTAAATCATTAAGTTTATTTAACTTAAATTCTTTTAAACTAAAATGAAATTTAAGTTTATAAAATTTATAAAACTTATGTTTTTATTTAAAATCCATCTTTTTAAATGGTTAATTTAATAAAATTGAAAACCATCGATTTATTTATATAAATTATCTAATTTAATAACATAATTTATATAGTTTATAACCTTAAAATATTTTTAAAATTTACTTTTAAAAATACATAAATTGTATGCCAATTTGTATAAATTTGATTAAATATATGTGTATATGTTTTGAAATAGAATGTTAATATTTATGTGACAAATTTTACAACGAAAATTTCGAAAGGTCACAAGATGGGCTTACACGTTGACCCGATGATATGACGTAAATTATACATGTTTTGCACGCATAATTATCCCCAAAATCATCACAATTAGATATAATATGATAATAATTGATGCCTAATCCACTCATTTGTGTTCCGATAGGATAATTGACCCGGATTTGCAAAAACATGAAGAAAACACTCAAAATCAAGGTAAAATAAGCATTCAGGGGCCAATTGAACGAAACCGGATGTAGAAGGTCAAAGCTGGAACTCAAAAAGTCAAAAGAGACCAGACAAGGGCAATGCACGGCTGTGCATTGCCTTGAACGGTCGTGCAAACCCAAATCTGGGTCCATGTACTTCCCTATACTGCCAGATTCCGCACGTGAAAGAAATGGGTACTTTGCACGCCAATGCAATTGAATGCACGACTGTGCATTGTCAAAATCTTTGCCTATAAATAGCAAGCTCATTCTAGTGTTTTAGGTGTCTATTACCTTGGGTTGGGAAGGCCCTAGAGCTCTGCTAGAGCTGAAACTCCCCCGATTTTGGTCCGTTTTAGCTTTTCCTTTGTTTATTTTATGTTTTTAGTCTTGTAATACGAAACGATCCTTCTTGTTCAAGCACGCAAGAGACAACCTATACCCACTCTCCCTTGGTGTTGGAACACTTCCACACATTGTCTAAGGGTTAGTGGAGTCACTTGTATGGTCATTCATGGCTAGTTCTCTTGTGTTGCTCAAGTTGGTTGAACTTTAATTAATTAATGAAGTATTTTTAGTATGTTATGTTTTAAAAAGTCTTTACTATGATTATCTTAAACAGAAAAGAATAAGTGATCTTTAAACCAATCTAATAATCTTAAATCTTGTGAGCTACTTAAGCAAGACTTCTTGTTTGGGAAGCTTATCCAATGTTTGTACGGTCTATATACAAATCTTGGTGCTAGCACGTCCAGTTAGTATAAATTTAATATTATGGGTTGATTGGAGGTTTGGGTATTCAGCAAGTCATTTGAGCCCTAACCAGACCGGGCGGTTTGTGTCGGTATTTCTTTACTTCTCTTGTGTTGGATTGCAGAGGACTTCTAGCGGGAGCCATGGTGTTTGATCTTGAGAAAGAAAGTTTTATTTATTTAAAATAATATTATAAGTAAAGACAACTATTTAAGAACATAATTTGTTAGGTCCGAGCGTTCATAAAGTACCTTTGGATGAAGTCGTGTATTCCGACTTACCGGAAGAAGTTACAATATCAGACGTACGTCAGTCACAGGAATAATATTAGTCCGAATAATGAATTGTGAGATACCGACGGACTTCAGACCCCGTTTATGGTCCGTTATATTCATTAAGGAACAGTTGGCCGACCGTATCCACTGTTCCGTTACGAAATACTAACTCCCCTATCGAAAGGGTTAGTACTAGTAACTATGACCAACCTTACTTTAAATATATCATTAATTAACAAGGGATAACAGCCGGAGTAACACCTTAAACATGATAATACTTCTAATTACATTTCTACTCTTTTTTTTCCTTTTAAAACAAAACCTATTTTCCAACTTATTTTCCTAGTCAGACAATAGCGAGGGTTGAGTACGGGATCCGTGTCAATGGTTCGATACTTGGTTCTTACCTATACTTTACTACGCAGCTACAGGTACACTTGCCTATTGTGTGTGTATTTAGTTGAAGAAGTTATCATTATAATTTATAAATTTAAAACCTGATTTTGTGTAGCTCCTAATAGAATATATTTATTACTAAAACAACACCATCAAGTTTTTGGTGTCGTTGCCAAGGATATTTACATATATTTATATTTTTATCTACATATAAAACACAAATCAAGTTTTTGACGCCGTTGCCGGGGACACGGTAATTCTGCGAAAGATCTAAGTCGTTGGACTGACTATTTATTTCTATTTTACTTTTGTCTTATTTCTACTTTATTTTTCATTTTGATTTTATCTTCATCTTTATTTTATTTTTGTTTTATTTCCACTTTATTTTTCCTTTCATTTTTATTTTTGCTATTATTTTTGTTTTGGTACTTGTGCTAGCTAATCTTTCTTTGTAGGAACTTTCAAGGATCGCAACCCAAGAATTATTGCTAAGTAAATTGAATGGATACAAGTGCCGCCATTCGAAAGCATTTTAAGATTAGGTGTAACACTTTCGAACGGTTTTATGTTTTTAGATTTTATATTCCTCTTTATTTTCTATGATTACAAGCTCGATACTTTGAAATTTGATAACAAGAAACAAGGTAAGTTTTCTAACGTGAAATCGGGATTTTAATGGTGATTGTCCCCTTTGACCAATTTATTTTACTAATTTTAAAATAAAATAATACTTCAATATAATTTAAATTATTTTTAATTGTTTTTTTTTATATATTTCAATTTATTTAAAAAAAAAGTCAAAATTGGTCAACAGGGGCAATGCACGGCCGTGCAACCCAATTCAAGACCGTGCATTTGGATTCGTGCGCGTCTGGTGTTAAAATTGCAGAAAATCACTTTTCTCTCAAAACTTCAACTCCGAAAATGCTCGGAACTCTCCGAAATCACACAAAAACGCTCGATTTCTCACGGTTTCTCTTGATTCTTCCTTCCAATCTCTTCCCCGAGGTATGTAAACTTTTCCATTGTCCATTTTAGTGTGAATTATGCTTCAAATGTGGCTAATAGTGTTCAAATGAGGCTAGGGTTTTGTTTTGAATTTTGGTTTGAATATGCTTGAATATGAGCTCAATGCTTGATCTAGATGCATATTTGACTAGGTAGGATCATAATGTAACTCATTTTAGCCTTGTTTGGGTAGGATTTGTTTGATTTGTATGAATGAGTTTATGAATTTTGACTTAGAGTTCTTGAACATGGAATTACAAATTGAAGCATGAATCTTGTTTGAATGTGTTTAGGTTTTAACATAATTGGTGGAAAAAAGTTGATTAGTTGAATTAGGTCAAAAATTTTGGCGGGATTGACTTTTCAAAAGTCAAAACTTTGACCATCTAGTTTGACACACCGTTTGAATTTGCGCCTTGCTCGATTGATTATAATTGACCATTTAAGGACTCGAGAAACATAACCGTGCCATAACCATGCCCGAATTTGTGTTTCACTTGTGTGGTCCAAAAATTATATACATATATATATTTTCTCTAAAAACATGATTCATATTAGGTTTTTGGCACCAATATGCATCGTAATGTACATCATATCAATTTTTTGGCGCTATTAAAATATATATGTTGGGTTATTCTTATTCTTATGTACTAACTCCTTTAAATGGTGATTATGTAGGTCATGGTTGAGTCTTCCAGACAAGCGGGGCGAAAGAGAAGAAACACCCGATCAGGTTCTAGGTCAGGTTCAGCCTCATCTGCCCACATGAGTGGCTCACCACAGACTCCACCATCTCCTCCACCGCATTTTCACCCGCAGCCCATGCCAGAATGGCCACAGGATTTGCACCCGTGACTTATCTTTGACCCCGATGATGCCATCGAGGTCCATGCCTACCAACTCCTGCCTACATTACTGAGGTAAACCTTCGGGTCGCACAAAACCATTTGCTACCCAACCTTAGAGGATATAAATCTCTTAGACAGCGCAGTTCCCCTGATCACAAAGCCATTGCAGAGATTCTTTGGTATCAGAGAAACAACCTATTATGAACTCACTCTTGAGTTCCTAGCATCCTTCCAATTCGATAGGCCAGTGGTAAGTATGGAAATGTGTCACACCCCAAATTCCACTAACGGAGTTTTATCGTTTGGAAGGTGACACACCAGGATCTCAGTCATTGGTTACATCAAACGACATTATATGAGACTTAAAAAGTCATAACATAAATGTTCAGAGTTAAATGCGGAAGCGTAAACGTTAGAATGAAATCAAAAGTAATTACACGCAACAAGCCTCAATTAATGTAAAGAAGTAAAACTATTTAAAATGTTTGAAATGCATGATATGACAGTAGGACTCCATGCATGTCCTAATTGTGCAACCTGTGCCTTAGCGACCTGAGAAACATGTAAGAAAAAGTGTCAACACGAGGTTGGTGAGTTCACAGGTTTGTAAGTAAATAAACTGTTGTGTGTTTGCAGGATACACATACGTAAGTCACACCTATTGCTAGCTAGACAATGTACAAGTTACTCTAAGCGTTCACAACAGAAGCTGACTGTTTATGTTTGAGATGCCTTCCGCCATTACTAACATCAACAATGGCAAGTGTGTAGGACAATTTACACCCGTTAGACCTCCAATCAAGTTAGCGCGACTAACCCGGGTAGGGTTTGTCAAACCCAGTAGTACTACTCAAATTTCCTCGATATACTCCATATATTAACGGTCCGAGTGTGTAAGGACTTTGCATGTTATGTTTGCACTTAGGTACACAAGTAGTAATGAAATACTATGTGATCCATGTCCGTGTGTATGTCTCTCCCTTGCTGGGAGACAAGTAACGGATACCTGTTTCTGGGCGGAAGATCTATGCTGGCTCACTCAAAGCTGCCCCTTACTTTCTGGGCGGAAGCAGTAAGCACATCTTGTTATGTGCAGAATAGAGTCCTTATTGTTAAGCCTCTCCAGAAAACACCCTATGAACTATGGCTCAAAAGAGTTCCCTACATTGGCTTCCTGAAGCCCTTTGGATGTCCATGTACCATCCTCATCACACATGGAGTTCTTCCTAAATTCGGTGCAAAGTCTGATGAAGGTTACTTTGTGGGTTACTCCTCTCAATCAAAGGCCTACCGAGTGTTCAATTCTAGGACTCGGATTGTGGAAGAATCTGCTAATGTGGAATGCAGGGAACACGTTGTCTGTGAACAAGGCAAAGGTCCTAACTGGCTCTTTGATATAGACTCCTTCACCCAGATATTTGAGCCTCTCATATTCTCAAATATGGAGTTTTCTTCTTCAAAATCAACATCTTCTGCCTCAACCTCCTCTTCTAACTACAGACTCGGTTTTCCCAGTCCCTACATCAGGATGAAAAGATCATCCATTGATACTCCATCAGTGGCAGAAGCTATTGAGGCCAGTACAGGTGAAGCCGGTACTTCCAACACCACAAGCAGCAATCTCTCTGACCAATAAATCTTTAATGAAGCCTCCTCAATCCATGCTGTAGAGGCCTCTGATGCTAATACTGCTGACAATGTGGAACACAATGATAAGAACCTCCAAGCTCCTCTCCTCACAACTGAAGATAATCCTGATCTAAACCAAAGTAACCTTGAAGAGGGAATACGGTTGGATGTCATACCAGCACAGAGAATAAACAAAGAGCATCCTCTGGAAAACATCATTGGCCAAATCCACACAGGTATCCAGACAAGAAGTAAGTCTCATGAAGCACATTTGTTTGTTCTCTTGCTTTCTATCTCAGGTGGAACCCAAGAAGATTGATGAAGCTCTCAAACACAACAGCTGGATTGAAGCAATGCAGGAAGAATTGCTGTAATTCAAAAGACAAGATGTTTGGAAGCTTGTTGATCTTCCACCTGGTCAAACAGCCATTGGAACAAAATGGGTCTTCAGAAACAAGCAAGATGAAAGGGGCATCGTGGTCAAGAACAAAGCCAGACTGGTAGCTCAAGGTTACACTCAAGAAGAAGGCATTGACTATGATGAAGTCTTTGCTCCTGTTGCCCGTCTGGAAGCCATCAGAATCTTTCTGGCATATGCAGCATCCAAAAACTTTATGGTCTATCAAATGGATGTGAAGAGTGCCTTTTTGTATGGCAAGATTGGTGAAGAGGTCTATGTCAAACAGCCTCCAGGCTTTGTGGATCCTGCACATCCAAATAAGGTCTTAAAACTGGACAAAGCTCTCTATGGCTTACACCAAGCCCCAAGAGCCTGGTATGAAACTTTATCTGGATATCTACTTAGCAACAAATTCAGAAGGGGGGCCATTGATTAGACACTTTTCATCAAAGATGAAGGGGGAGAAATTTTGTTGGTCCAGATTTATGTTGATGACATTATCTTTGGATCTACAAGAAAGAAGCTCTGCGAAGACTTTGAAGTTCTGATGCATTCCAAATTTGAAATGAATTCAATGGGTGAACTAAATTTCTCTTTAGGACTTCAAGTCAAACAGGTACCAAATGGAATCTTCATAAGTCAATCTAAGTATGTCAAAAGCATCTTGGAGAGGTTCAAAATGGCTGACTGCTCTGCTGCAAGAACTCCTATGCAAGTGCACCATCAATTATCTCCGGATAAAGAAGGACAAGACACTGATCAACATCAGTACCGAGCAATGATAGGGTCTCTCATGTATCTCACTGCCTCAAGACCAGATATCATGTTTGCAGTTTGTCTCTACGTAAGATTTCAAGCAGCTCCAAAAGTGTCTCATCTTCAAGCTGTCAAAAGGATCCTTAGATACCTAAAGGGAGCTCCAAAACTTGGGCTATGGTATCCAAAGAATGGAAATGTCAATCTCTATGCCTACACTGACAGTTACTATGGGGGTTGTAACTTGGACAAAAAGTCCACATCTGGGGGATGTCAATTTATTGGAGGAAGGCTCATCTCATGGCAATGCAAAAAGCAAACATGTGTCTCTACTTCAACAGCTGAAGCAGAATACATTGCAGCTTTAAGCTGTTGTGCACAGGTCATCTGGATCCAAAATCAAATGCTTGACTATGGAATGACCTTCATGCAGACTCCAATTCACATTGACAACATGAGTGCTATCTCTATCACGAATAATCTAGTGCAGCATTCCAAGACTAAGCACATCGACATCAGGTATCACTTTATCAGGGATCAAGCTGAGAAAAAGAGAATTGTCCTATCTAAGGTTCACACAAATGAGCAATATGCTGATTTGTTCACTAAACCTTTTGATGAAGCAAGATTTCGATATCTAGTTGAATCAATTGGCATGATGAACTTTGAATAAGACATGTCTCTAATTTTTTATCTTTCCTTGTAAATATGTCTATGTTTTTGTTCTAAATAAAAAGTTATAAGTCAGCAGCATTTTTGCCTCTCAGCTGCTGACAGGTTTAAAGCTTCAGGAGCAAAGCCTTTGCCACTGATCGCTTTAAGTTATCAGCAGGAACAAGTTTCCTGTGGACAGCTTTAAGGCGGTCAGCAGCAACCTTTTTGCTGCGGAATGAATACAACAGTCAGCAGCACCCAAATCTGCTGCTGAAAGACTTCACTATCCGCAGCAACCAAGTTTGCAGCGAATAGCTCACCATCGGCAGCAACCAAGTTTGCTGCTGATGGGTAAAAAAAGTCTGCATTAACTTTTACCCGCGGTAAAAACTACTCTCAGTCTTTACCATGACTGCTCGAGTGTTTTACAGCTGTAACAATGAAAAGTGAAACAGGTTGTACTGTACAAGTGAAGTTGCTTTTTCTTCGTCTGCCGTTATATCACAATTTCAAACGTTCCCACAACCTCTTCATATTCAATTTCAAACCCTAATCTCCCATCACTTTCTCTCCCATCCCCACAGCATTCAAAGCCCTCCATAATTAACCACCATTCAAACACCCTTCTCTCTTCCCTCCAAATCCATAACAATGGCAGGCGTAGACATAAACAACCCCAACAACAAGTTTTCCTCATATCCCAACCTCACTGCATACCTAATAAAGGGCAAGAAATCCGAAGGTTTCGATGAAATGATCGACTTTCTTTGTCGGTCCAAAATCCACCATGCCTTAACAGTCAACCCAACCATCTATACTTCCCACATGGAAGAGTTTTGGAGCTCAGCCATGTATTCTACTGACCAGGGCACTCCCCAAATCAGAGGCACAGTAGACGGCAAGGAGATGATTATCACTGAAGCAAAGCTCCGCCAACACCTCAAGTTTCAGGATGAAGGGGACGCCATCTCTTACCCAAGAGACGTATACATGAGGACCTTTGTATCCATAGGGTACACTGGGAATCAAGCAGAGTATACGATAGAGAAGGCACTCATGGGTCCCAAATGGAAGTATCTCTGCCACACTCTTATCCAATGCATATCCCAGAAGAGGAGTGGATGGAACCAACTTAGCTCCGGACTTGCGTCGGCAATTCACGGTATGATAACTGGGGCGGGTTTCAATTTTTCCCACCTCATTCTTGAAGGTTTGAGATACAACCTTCAAGAAGTGGTGAAATCACAGTTCTTCATGTACCCAAGATTATTGTAGGAAGTGTTCAACATTGAGCACCAAGATCTTTCAAAATTGCAAGAATCTACATAATGCTGGGACATAAGAACAACATTTTTCAAAGCATGAGAACAGTTTCATCAAAGTTCTTAGGGGCCGATGTTCCATTGTTGTCTATAATGTTGAACACGCAAAGTGCCCAGGGTGACAGTTCAGCAAACCCAGCTGATACTGATCCCACACCCTCCACCTCACTGCCACAAACTCAAACTGCTGCTTCCCTTGATCGAACCCCTGTGCATTCTACTGAGGATGTACAGGCACATACTTTACTCACCCACAGTTTGATTGCTCAACCGGAACACAGGGCCTCGGTTGCAGCCAAATATACAAGGAAGAGGGGCAAGAGAACTCCTTATCTTTCCTCCAAGGCCCAAACCCAAGCCAACATCCCTCACTCAGAATCACAACATTCTAGTGAGAATATCATAAGGGAAAGCCACACTGTTAGGGAGACTCCTTCGGAAGTCTCTCTATTAGGATTAGGATCACCTCCCGGATCCATAGAACAGCCCTTTGAGCCATTCCTATCTTCTTTGGACTTAAGTGTTGAGGAACCTGACCAAAGTGATGTACCTTCTCCAACCACCACTATCAAGGAGGTATTGATTGTTCTTTCTTCCGAAACACCCAACCCAAGTTCTTCACCCTTGAAGGTCCACTCTAGGAGTAATGAAAGAGTGGATGTGGAAGAGGCTGTCACTACTGCTGGTCCATCAAATGACCAGGAGGACAGTGACAACATCTTTAAGACCTCAACCACGGCAACTCATGGTGAAGGTGTTTCCTTGGAAACTCCCCTCACTGAGAGGAATCTCAGGCGCTAAGAAACCACGGGTGATGGGGATGCTGAGGCTTGGCCTACGGCCCCATCTGGGTCCAAGGATTCCACAACTGTGGATGAGGACAGTCTGAAACTAAACAATTTGGAATTGACGGCCAGGGTGGCTATGCTTGAGGCTGAAGTGTCCAAACTACGACACCAAGCCTTGATGCATGAAGCCCATCAATGCCCCTCCACAGCTCCTCCCTCTCTTGTCTCAGTGGGCACTCAAACAGATGCCTATTTGTTCACTGATGCAACCAAAATGGGGGAGAAAGTCCCTATGGAAGAAGACACTGAAAGTCTCGACAACTGGATTCAAGAGCAGACTGCCTTCCAAAGTACTCTATTCAGACCAGCTTTTGTCCAAGTTCATGACTTGCCAGTCTCAGATGACAATGAAGAAGAATCTACTGAAGACTGGAAGCTAGTTGTCAGAGCTATAGATGAGGTGCTGATGGATGAAAACAGCCAAGACAAAACATCTACATCCTTCAGCATCATCCCAGAAGTTGCAGCCATCATAAGTCATGCAGCTGCCTCCCATTTCCCACTGACATCAACACAGCTAGAGTTTGACATTATACTAGCTTGGGGGCACGATGGGAAAACTGAGAGGTTTTGGATAGGTCGGGAGTTTAGCGGAGTAGAAGAGCTAGACTGGGATTTAATTCATCCATTTGAAATCCTTGACCAATATGATCTTATCTGCATCAACAACTCATCAGACCTCTCAACAGACCTTTTCATTGACATGTTCTATACTTTGATGGAGGACAACCTACCCAACTTCATATGACTAATCAAAGAACTAAAACGGGTAGAGTCTCCTGAGTCAACTTAGGCTGCAGAAAGAAGACTGTCTCCCAACAATCTCCAAATCACAAGGAGCAGTCTTCTCAATGAAGAAGAAGTTCTGAGCCTGAAAAGACTCCTGTACAAACTAATGGTCAAGGACTTAGATGTGCTAGGATGGATAAGCAATAAGTGCCTTGACCATACCTTCCTTCTAAGCAACGATACCTCTCTCACCATCAACACAAGTAACATCCTCCAGCTGCCCTCAGACTTCCTATTCAAGATCTTTCAGCTCAGAGCTAACATCTTCAATATTAACTCATTAGAGAGCCAGGAAATGATGATCACCATCAAAGCCCATCTTGAAAAAGAAGGACTGATTCCTCAGGAAGAGTCTGTGTCAACCTCTGATACTGACTCCAACTCAGATACTCCACAAGTTGAAGTCACATCTGTAGCATTTGGCACAAGATCTTCACTTAGGGATCAATTGAGAGAAATAAAAGGTCCTGAGTACCAACTTGATGAAGACAGTGACCATCCCTTGTCTATTTCTCAACTTGCCAATGAAGCCGAGGCAGAGATCACAACAGCACAACAATCAGCTGTTTCTGTGATCAGTGAAGCCAGAGCAGAGGCATCCAATGTTAATAAAGGAAAGGGCATTATGACAGAAGAGGATGAAGAGAGGTTGCGAAAAGAAAAGAAGGAGAAAAAAGAAAGAAGAAGGAAAAGAGAAGAAGAAGAGATGGCTGAAGAGATGGCTCATAAGCAAAGGCATCAAGAAAGAAAGGCAGCCATACTCCTAAGACAACAGACAATCCAGCTGTATGCCAAACAGCTGGATGAGATGAAAGTTAAAATCCAGGCAGGGTCTCAAGTTGAGGAAGATGATCAACTTGCCAGACAGCTGCAGGAACAGTTTGCAAAGGAAGTAGAAGAGGAGAATGAAAAGAAGAGGAAGGAAGATGCTAAGTTTAGAATCACTGATTCTAAATTAGCAAAACAATTAAGGGAGGAGTGGACTGAAGCTCTGATCTCTCAAGGTGAGGATGCAGACTACCTTAAAAAACTTTCAAACAAAGAGATCTACAGAGCCTTCATGGGTCAGCAGGGGGAATTGGCAAAGAAGAAGAAAGATGAAGAGAAAGAGAAAGCTCGACAAAAGTCAAAGAAAGCCATTGCCCTTAATCAAAGGACCCATGAAGAAAGGAAGGTGATGATTGACTTCCTTAAGGTAAGGGGGGAAAGTGGAAAAAGGTTAGGTCCCATGTCCTTCATGAACCTTCAAGCCCTGTATACAAAAGTGAAAAAGGAAGAGGAAGAAAGACTGGGAAAGAGACCAGTCAAGAAACAAAGAACCTCTGCACCAGAAACTACTTCCACTTTCCAAACACCATCCACAAACATCCCCAAGCCTTCCTCTCCTCAACCCAAAAAGTTCAAAACATCCCACCCAGCTCCTTCTCATCAACAGCCACTCCTGAAGAAATCCAAACCCATATCCAAACCTGAAGACTCTAGAGAAATAGTCCAATGGTTTTACAGTTCCAAGATCAGTGGTTTGAAGTATTCAGGGGGAGAACTGAACGAAGAAGGTCGATTTACAAGTCTGTTGATGAGGTTCTACAACTTCCAGATTCAGATCTCAAGAGAATCATGGAGCTGGGTGAAGAATTCATACCTGAAAATGATGGCGGGAAACATCTTGTGCTGGTGATCAAACATCACTTCAACCCCAGCAAAGATGAAGTCTTAGATGTTAAACCTCTACAATCCCACTATCCATTTGCACGATGGTCCTACAATGCTGAGAAGAATGAGTTCACCATCACAAATGTGAAGGGTCACCAGATGAGATGTTCAAGCAAGGCAATCTTCAAAATGCCAAGTAAGGACATCAAGACTCTATCTGAACTTCCTCTTGACAACCCTAGCAAGGATCCTCGAGGGTATGAAGTAGCAAGGATAGTCGACCACATGAAAAAGCTTCAGCAACAGAGGGACTAGAAGAATTTTGGTAGCATCAGTCTAGGGGGAGTTTGTAGAACCAAAGACTGATTGCTACAAAATTGTTCTAAGTACACCTGCTGTGGACAACTCAAGATTGCTGCTGACCAAAACAGATGTTGATACTTTGTCTGCTGCTGAAGACCAAAGTAGCTGCGGATAGGCTTATCAGCAGCATTCAACACATGTTGCTGCTGATAGGCATATCCTCAGCAGCTGTGGATAGATCAATCTTGCTGCTGGTCCTCATCTCTGCTGCTGATAGTTTTATTCTCTGAAGACCAAACGTTGCAGCTGACTATCCATGTGAAGCGCCTCTGACACCTTTCTGCAAAGCAACTGCCACACTCCAAGCAGAAGGAACCTCACTGGTGCAACCAATAAATGACAATGACGCTCTTCTCCAAGCATACAAACAATGATGCGTAAGAAGACGTTTCAGTAAAGTTAACTAGATTAGCCTTTACGTGTAATTTAGATTAATAAACAAGATCAACGGCTTGTGTTAGATCTGATCCTTAGAATCAAGGGTCTGTCTTGATTCTATGTTACTATATATATCTTGTAAACACTTCAAACAAAGAGGGCCTTCATAGTGCTTTTTGATAGTGTCTTGATAGAGTTTTACTTGTAATCTTGTAATCTCAGAAGTCTAATACAACAGTGCATTTATCAGTATTCTTGCTGTTTACTTTGTTGGTTGCTATTGTTTCCGCCAATATCAACTAGAATAGAATCACCTTGTAATCTTACGATCCTACAATTTTTCTCCACAACGGGAAAACAAGTAAAATGATATTCGTTTGCATGCATGTTCCTCCCCAACGAGAAAACAAGTAAAATACTGTTTGTGTGTATGAATGTTTCTCCCCAACGGGAAAACAAGTAAAACAATGCTTGTGAGTATGCATGTTTCTCCCCCAATGGGAAAACAAGTAAAATGGGGCCGTGAAACTCACCTGAGTTGTGTACGAGTAGTAGATAGCACCACACAAGGATGCAAGTAGGAAACACAAGAGTTTGCATGTGAACTGCTTACGTATGCCCTAAAATTATAAACATAGTAGTTAGGGATACAATGGGGTCTTGTGACGACACAGAAGATTTGAATGTCATAGACATTCTAAGGATCAACGAGTAGACGAACGTGTCCACGGGAATAAAGGTTTCTTAATGTAATTAAGATAAATACGTTTTCGTGTCGAACGCCTTTAATTACGATTAATATTTATACGAAAATATATTCGTACATTTGTACCATTTAATAATATTCTAAGAAGATAATATAACATATATATTATTTTTTAACTCGTAGGAAATATACGATAATCATTTACGTTACAAAAATAATAAATATATTATCTTTATTCGAGGATATAAACATGAGTAAATAATATAAACAATTTATATTATTAAATAGTTTGAAACGTTACACGAGGTGGATAAACGAGGCGAAATAATATAAAAATATATATTATTTTATTTTAGGTGTCACGATTTGAAAATAATATAAACATATTATTTTAATTCGACAATAACATAAATAAATATTTTTTAAAAGTGGGAATAATATAAAAATGGGTTAATAATTCAAAACTGAGCATATGGTTGTTCCAGGGTTAAAATATATTAATATAGAGATATAATAATAATAATAGGTGTGGGTTTTTATATTAAAATAGTGCTTTAAAATATTTAAAAACTCAAAGCAGGGGGTGGGAGACTCGAACCCAACCCAATCCATCGATTTCGTTCATGACCGATCAAAGTAGAAAAGGGGTTTTGATTATCGACTCAAACCGAATGGGTAGGTGTATTCAATTGCAAGAACAACAGGTTAAAGGTCGTTAAATTCTGTTTTGAAATGCCAAAAACTGTAGGTATGAATACGTGATCGATTTGATAAAATTCGATATTAAGAGTTGTTTGAATCAAAGGATTTTCACTAAATAGATCATTGCGAATTTGATGGTGTGGTTTGATTTGATTAAAAACACTGTTGTACTGAACATTAATTTCTCAGATCCGTCACTTTTCTAGCATTCTCCTCAAAATCCGTCAAGAACACTGTTGTACTGAACAAGTACGCAGAATCACCTTTTCTGCGTATTTGCTAAGTACGCAAGGGTTAGCCCTACGTTCTTAGTAAGTACGCATGAGAAGTGACCTGTGTACTTAGCTAAGTACGCAAGAGCATTTCTCTGTGCACTTAGCAAGTACGCATGAGTACTTGGCTTTGCGAACTTACTAAATACGCAGCAACACCCTACATATGCGTATTTACTAAGTACGCATGGACTAGCCTCTGGGATTCGAAAAAAAAAAAGATACAGTTTTTTGGCGGGAAAACTTTTCTTGGCCTAAATTTTGTGGAATCATTTGTACGCGTGTTTCAGCCCATTCTTGAGAAGATAGTAATTTTGGTTTTTCCGAACCAGAATTTGTATACGATGTGGCTTGGCGAAACACGGACGAGATTTTTGTTGGATGATACCACTTGTCATACATTGTTTAAGGGTCCATACCTGAAAATGTAGGCTACGAGTATCCGGGATACTTATTTAATAGGGTATGAATGCTGAACTAATGGGAGCAATTGGGTCGTCATCGGCTAAAGGTCTCGTCTATTTGTGAAGATGTGGCTGCTTTGGGTCTTTCAGAAAAAGAATCATCTTGTTTAGGTATTCAAACCTGAATATGTAGGCTACGAGTATCTGGGATACTTATTTAATAGGGGATGAATACTGGAACAACTTGAACCCAAGGATTTGCTGTTTTGGATCTTTGCAAAGGAATAAAACAATAAAATCCTGGACTTGGCTAGTTGTGCTTTTTGAGGATTTGAGTGGAGTGGTGATGAAGCTGGTCATAGTTTACAGAGAAATGAGGGGGATAAAATCTAGTATTCATGAGACATTAAAGCGGTGGTGGAAAAGCCGTTGGTACTTCCTATATATATATACCTCTTTTACGTAACATGGATCTCAACCGTGATTTCTCGTGTAAACTATATTTTTCGTGTTTGATTCTATCGTGTGTTTTCAAGATGAAGCTGGATATTCGTTAGATTATTAGTTGAAGATGGAACCTTTTATCATTGCCGATGGGATAGCAAACATACCCTTGTTTCTGGTCTAGTCAGATGGATCTTAAACTGAAAGGGGATATTGGAAATGAACATCTTCGGGAATTTGGTTGACTCGTGAAGATACAGGATAGAGTTGGACACATCTGGTTGAAGACTTAAGTTTATCTTACTGGAATTCCTATGGGAGCTGATTAGTTTGATGCAGGTTATTGGAAATTCAAACTCTCTATCTTATGCCAGCTGATTTGGAGTGGTCTTTGTCTACTATTGTTACCTATTTAGGAAGACATTGTAAGACTCAGAGTTCTAAGTCAGGGTGGAGGTTGCTACTGCTGAGAGGATGAACTACATTGAGTTGTGTTGGGTTAGTTGGTTTTTATTGAAGCACTTGGTTTGGTCTACAATGAAAGCTACAGTTATGAGGGAGTCGGGTTTGTCATCACTCGGAAACTGAAGACTGAAGCTTGAAGATTTGAAGATCTCAAGTGGAATGCCAGAAGATCAAGTCTCGCCAGAAGACACGTGATGTCATTAGTTTAGAGGGAGTCTGTTAGGACATTCTTTGTAAACTGATGTATATCAGTGTTAGAGATAGATAGAATTTGATGCTATAGTTAAGAGGGAGTTTGTAGAAGCATGTTTTGTAACTATAGATTAAATTCTATGTATCGGTGTACGTGGCTAGTACGTAGGAGGGTGTTCCTGAGTACTTAGCCCGTGTGTTCCTTCGGTATGTAGTCTGTAATACGGGATGACTTCTTTGTTATGGATTATGTTTCGTTTCATTATCTTTTGCCTTTGTTCATGTTTTCTCTGTCTCGTTTCTTTGTTCCCACACAAATCACATAACAGATCGTGTTATTTCCGCTGCGCGACGAGGCTCCCGGGACCTACAGTTTTGAAAACAAGTTTGGGACCTGTAAGTTGGTTATCCCCAACTTCAGCCCAACAGATAGGAGATCGGCATTTACGTCCGTACAATGCCTCGAATGGTGCTGCTTTGATGCTAGTGTAATAACTGTTGTTGTAGGAGAACTCTACTAAAGGTAAGTGAGACTCCCAAGTGTTACCGAAATCGATCACACAAGCTCGTAGCATGTCCTCTAAGGTATGAATGGTACGTTTCGTTTGACCTTCGATTTGAGGGTGATAGGCCCGTACTCATGTCTAGACACGTACCTAAAGCTTTTTGTAGAGATTGCCTGAAATATGATGTGAATCGAGCGTCTCAATCCTAAATGATAGAAATTGGCATTCCGTGCCGAGAGACTACTTCTTTCAAGTAAAGACGAGTAAGTTTCTCCATCTTGTCAGTTGCTTTCATTGCCATGAAGTGAGCAGCTTTTGTCAAAATGATCGACAATTACCTAGATGTTGTCACATCTGCTAGGAGTTTGGGTAATTTGGTGATGAAATCCATTGAGATATGTTCCCATTTCCACATCGGAATCTCTGGTTGCTGCAGTAAGCCTAAAGTCTTTTGGTATTCTATCTTGACCTTCGTGCAAGTAAGGCACTTGCTCACATAGTTGGCTATATCGGCCTTCTTCTTTGGCCACCAATATAGTACCTTTAGGTCATGATACATCTTGTCAGAACCTGGATGAATTGAGTATCGAGATTTGTGAGCCTCATCCATAACTAGTTCTCTTAGGTTCCCATACACTGGAGTCCATATTCGCTCTGTCATGTAGCGAATGCCGTCTGATTTGACATCCAGTTGTCCTTCCATACCGCGTGTAGCTTCTAACGGTAGGTTTTCCTCTTTAAGGGCTTCGAGCTGAGCACTTCGGATTTTGTCAGGTAATCCGGGGTGAATATTAAGTTGCAATGCTCAAACTCGTCTAGGTTTGGTGTCCTTACGGCTTAGGGCATCGGCTACCACATTAGCCTTCCCTGGATGGTATCTAATTGCACAGACACGGTCGTTCAAGTGTTCGACCCAACGACGTTGTCGCATGTTCAACTCTTTCTGTTCAAAGATATGCTGAAGGCTCTTGTGATCGTTGTAGATAGTGCATTTGGTACCGTACAAGTAGTGTCTCCATCTCTTTAGTGCAAATACTACGGCACCGAACTCTAAGTCATGAATTGTGTAGTTCTTCTCATGTATTTTCAGTTGACGAGAAGCGTAAGCGATAACCTTCTCGCGTTGCATCAGAACACAACTAAGTCCTTGAATTGATGCATCACAATACACCACAAAATCATCCATTCCCTCTAGAAGAGATAGGATGGGTGCACTGTATAGTTTCTCCTTTAGAAGTTGGAACGCTAATTCCTGGGTATCACACCGGTTATAAGGTTTGTTCTTCTGAGTTAAGGCTATGAGGGGTTGTGCAATCTTGGAGAATCATTCAATGAAACGACGGTAATAGCCGACTAATCCCAGAAACTGTCGCACCTCAGTTGGTATTGTCGGTGCCACCCAATTCTTGATTGCTTCTATTTTAGATGGGTCTACATGTATCCCTGTCTCATTGACTACATGTCCTAAGAATTGCACTTCGCGAATCGAAAATTCGCACTTGCAAAGTTTTGCATAAAGTTGTTCTTGCTTCAGTAATTCCAGAATAAAATGAAGGTGTTCCTCATGTTCATACCTATTCTTGGAATAGATGAGGATGCCATTAATGAAAACAATGACGAACTGATAAAGGTATGCTTTACACACACGATTCATGAGGTCCATGAATACCGCGGGTGCATTGGTCGGTCCGAAAGGTATGACCATAAACTCGTAATGGCCGTACCTAGTCCTGAATGCAGTCTTTGAGATGTCTTCCTCTCGGACTCTCAACTGATGATAACCTGACCTAAGATCAATCTTATAGTAGAAGCTTGATCCTTGAAGTTGGTCGAATAGGTCATCAATAGGAGGTAGAGGGTATCGATTCTTGATTGTTACTTTGATAAGCTCACAATAGTCGATTACACATTAGAAAAGTCCCATCTTTCTTCTTGACGAACTGGACTGGAGCTCCCTATGGTGATGAGCTCGGTCGAATGAAACCCTTATCTAGAAACTCTTGCAGTTGTGTTGATAACTCTTGCAGCTCACTGGGTGCAAGTCTATAAGGTGCCCGAGCAATGGCCGCCGCTCCGGGTGCTAAATCAATTTGGAACTCGACTTGTCGATGAGGTGGAAAACTAGGCAAGTCCTCGGGAAATACTTCCGGATAATCATGAACGGTTGGGATATCATCAATCTTCTTCTCCTCGGATGGCTGCTTGGCGACGAGAGCCAAAATAGCAGTATGTCCTTTACATAGATGTTTTTTTGCTTTCATGAAGGATATGATACCCATAACAGCACCACTCCTTTCACTTTGGACAGAGAGGGTTTGTCCATTAAGGAGAGGAAAGCGAACGATTTTCTCCCGACAGATAGTCTCTGCTTGGTTCTTAGATAACCAATCCATTCTGACAATTACGTCGAAGCTGCCGAGTGTGACTGTTATAAGGTCAATGTCAAGTTCATGACTAGCCAATCCAAGTTTACAAGTCTTAAGAATGAGAGTTGCTTCAATTATCTGTCCACAAGTTATTTCTATGGCGTACTTAGCTCCCAGTAGGGTTGGAGTACGACCGCACCAACATGAAATTCATGAAGTCATGCTGAGACTTCTAGTGAGACCCAAGCTTATAAGGTAAGCGTCGGTCAATGCAAAGGCTAAGGGAAGAGGTTCATATGCAGACAAGATTTTAATGAGATATAGATTCCATGAGTACAAGGGATAAAATGTCTGTTTAAGTAATCGCGTTCAACTGATGGTTGGTTAGAAAAAATCCTTGTTTTCTAATGTTTTTGAAATAACTGGATATGCTGGGGTATAGATCAAATTAGACTAAGCGTTAGTCACAGGATAAGGTAATAGGATCAAATGAAATTTATTGCCGGAGTGTAAGGAATAATGTGTCATCAGGAAAGAATTCTTCAAATTCTGCGTACATACTTGGAGTCGATGGGTTTACCATGAGTTTCTATTAGAGTTTCAATCGAGATGGTTTCATTGATCAAGTTTGGATGAGAGTCTTACGTGCACTAAGACTCTTACATGAGTGACATAAAATAATGGATTCCATTGATAATAGCTCAGTGTGTTCGCAAATCTCTTCAACTTGATAGCCGCGTCTATCAACCGTTGAACAAGTTTAATGATACCAACTAGTCGTTAAGCGGGTTACAAGAACCTCTACTGACAGTACAAGTTTAAGTTTGTAGATCACCGATTAGGACCATTCATCCACGCACTAGGCTTCACCAGGACTTACATGCACCTCAACTTATTATTACGTGTGCACCCGTAATGATAATTTGCTTTGCATGCTCATCCTAGTTCTCCCTGTCCTGTGACAAAATGTCCTTTAGTTTGTATTGTCAAGTGCAAAGTGTTGTCAGATATGATAAGTCATAGAGAGGCGTAGTCATCAACCATAATTTGATAAACTAGAACTTATATCAGGATGAGTAGTCTGGAATCGTTTAATCCGAGTATTAACTCGAGTTGAAATACGCTATGATGGTCCAATCCAGCGGACTGTAGATGGAATAATGCACGCGAAATGCGACTTCGAGAAGTGAAACTAGTTCATGGATATGTGTTACTGGAAGAGGCAAAGTAGTCGTCCTTCCTACTGAGTCAGGGTAGGGTTTAAGTATGCAATGAGCAGTGCGTTCTCAACTTGTGGTTAATCTATCTTCAACAGAATATCTACCAAAGACGCGAGCCCATGGCTCGGGAATGTCATGACATCTACGTGTCAGTGGATCCTGCAATAATGCGTGCAACAGTCTGCCTTCACACGACGTATTCTTGTTAGTGGGTACAGTAGGGACTCGCCTCCGACGATCCTAACTCCCAAAGAGACGTGTGCTAGTGCTAAGTGTCGTCCATAACATGGACTTGATTAGGCCCACCATTCCTGATTGTGTCATCGATAGGCTCAAGCCGGTGTCATCTTCGGCTCTGATGGTGTAACAAAGGGGCAGATGATGGTGGTGTGAGTGACTCCTCCGAAGGCTTCGTCTCGCTGCCCATGGAAGGGAGTGGATGTTGTTCTAATGACTCCCGAGTGTCACCACCGAGAATGATGATATAGTGAGAATGACGTGTTCCTCGTTAGAAGAGGATGATACGGATGTTGTCATCATGCCTACAATGTAATGTATGTATGGATACCATGTGTATCATGTATAAGTGTCTGTGTCATGTAACTAATGCATGTGTGCGATTATAGTCTAGTATGCAATCCTAGTTCTCTATAACCAATGGCTCTGATACCAATCTCTCACACCCCCAAATTCCATTAACCGAGTTTTGCCGTTTGGAAGGAGACACACGAGGATCTCAGTCATTGGTTACATCGAACTACACTATATGAGACTTAAAACGTCATAACATAAATGTTCAGAGTTAAATGCAGAAGCGTAAACTTAGAATGAAATCAAAAGTAATTACACGCAACAAGCGTCAATAAATGTAAATAAGTAAAACTGTTTAAAATGTTTGAAATGCATGATATGACAGTAGGACTCCATGCATGTCCTAAGTGTGCAACATGTGCCTTAGCGACCTGAGAAACATGTAAGAAAAAGTGTCAACACGAGGTTGGTGAGTTCACAGGTTTGTAAGTAAATAAATTGTTCTGTGTTTGCAGGATCCACATACGTAAGTCACACCTATTGCTAGCTAGACAATGTACAAGTTACTCTAAGCGTTCGTAACCGAAGCTGACTGTTTATGTTTGAGATGCCTTCCGCCATTGCTAACATCAACAATGATAAGTGTTTAGGACAATTTACACCCGTTAGACCTCCAATCAAGTTAGCGCGACTAACCCCGGTGGGGTTTTTCAAACCCAGTAGTACTACTCAAATTTCCTCGCTATACTCCATATATTAACAGTCCGAGTGTGTAAGGACTTTGCATGTTATGTTTTCACTTAGGTACACAAGTGGTAATGAAATACTATGTGATCCATGTCCGTGTGTATGTCTCTCCCTTGCTGGGAGACAAGTAACGTATGCATGTTTCTCCCTAACGGGAAAACAACTAAGATGATGTTTGTTTGTACGCATTTTTCTCCCCAACGGGAAAACAAGTAAAATGATATTCGTTTGTATGCATGTTCATCCCCAACGAGAAAACAAGTAAAATACTGTTTGTGTGTATGAATGTATGAATGTTTCTCACCAACGGGAAAACAAGTAAAATAATGTTTGTGAGTATGCATGTTTCTCCCCCAATGGGAAAACAAGTAAAAAAGGGCCGTGAAACTCACCTGAGTTGTGTACGAGTAGTAGATAGCACCACACAAGGATGCAAGTAAGAAACACAAGAGTTTGCCTGCGAACTGCTTACGTATGCCCTAAAATTATAAGCATAATAGTTAGGGATACAATGGGGTCTTGTGACGACACGGAAGATTTGAACGTCATAGACATTCTAAGGATCAACGGGTAGATGAACGTATGCACGGGAATAAGGGTTTCTTAATGTAATTATTAAGATAAATGTGTTTTCATGTCGAACGCCTCTAATTACGAATAATATTTATATGGAAATATATTCGTACATTTGTACCATTTAATAATGGTCTAAGAAGATAATATAACATATATATTATTTTTGAACTCGTAGGAAATATACGATAATCATTTACGTGACAAAAATAATAAATATATTATCTTTATTCGAGGATATAAACGTGAGTAAATAATATAAACAATTATATTATTAAATAGTTTGAAACTTTACACGAGGTGGATAAACGAGGCGAAATAATATAAAAATATATATTATTTTATTTTTGGAGTCACGAGTTGAAAATAATATAAACATATTATTTTAATTAGATAATAACATAAATATATATTTTTTAAAAGTGGGAATAATATGAAAATTGGTTAATAATTCAAAACCGAGCATATGGGTGTTCCAGGGTTAAAATATATTAATATAGAGATATAATAATAATAGGAATGGGTTTTTATATTAAAATAATTAAAAACTCAAAACAGGGGGGAGGGAGACTCGAACCCGGGTCTCCTCCCTGTATGCATACATGATTAACCAGTCCGCCCGCTAGGGTCATCGCAACATTATCCGGATCGAAATGGTTTTAACATACAAGTCCAGTGTTCATCCCTCCCATAAGCATACCCAGTTCGAAACCCAACCCAATCCATCGATTTCGTTCATGACCAATCAAAGTAGTAAAGGGGTTTTGATTATCGACTCAAACCGAACGTGTAGGTGTATTCAATTGCAAGAACAACAGGTTAAAGGTCCTTAAATTCTATTTTGAAATGCCGAAAACCCTAGGTATGAATACGTGATCGATTTGATGAAATCCGATATTAAGAGTTGTTTGAATCATAGGGTTTTCACTAAATAGATCATTGTGAATCTGATGGTGTGGTTTGATTTGATTAAAAATGCGTTTAAGATCAAAAAACCCAAATCATTTCAAGAGCAAATCCTAGATTAAGGATCTTGAACAATTCGATGATATGAACTCCAATTAGAATAGGGCTTTTAATATAAAGGGGATTGCAAAGCTAATCATGTATATTAATTGGATTTAAACAGAGTCTAGGGTATAGCTCGATTAAACTGGTTTACGATGAACCCTATGATCTGGCTTAAGTCGAATTTGATAATGTAAGCCCTAATTAGGCTAGGGCTTTCATATAAGAGATGGAAATGAAGCTGTAGGTGTAATCAATTACCTGAAATGATATAGGATTGATGGAGCTTGACTAAAACAGATGCCGACCATGAAGAACTTGATCTCTGGCGACCTGTATCACTTCTCCGATGGAAATAACGCGTGCAACAGCTTCAAGTAGATTCGAATATAGCGTGCAGTGTGTTTTCTTGTGAGAATTATGATCGAATTGCTCGAATTCGTTGAATACATGATGTTGGTCGGCGGATACAAAGTAATTTGCCATTATTTGGTTTAATTTGACAATTGATGATGATTAATTGGATGGTTATGACCGTTAACGCAAATTACGTGCGAGATAAGTTACAAATTTCAGTAGAAATTGGTTATGGCTTGCGAATTTGGATCAAAGGTGCTCGGTTTGACTCTTGACAGTCAACCAAATCTAAATTGGGTAATTTACAGAACTAGTCCTTGTGGTTTCATGTCTTAGGGTTTGAAACTTGGCAGAATTGATCCCTGAGATTTGAACTAGGTTACTTAGGTTATGAATTGGTTAAGTTTGACTATTAAAAGTCAATAGGAATATGATTTTGACTTTGCAAAGTCAATAGAATAGTTTAGGGGTATCACACAACTAGTCCCTGGAGTTTAAGTTTGGATTGTTGACAGAATTAGTCCCTGAAGTTATAGATAGGGTTAACTAGGTTAACTTTAACTGGATTTAATTAACAAGGTTAGACTAAGAAGTCCGGACAAAATGCATGATTGTGTGCGCTTCAGGATGGCTAGGCATTGGTATGAAATGTCACTGGCACAATTTGGGGTAAAAATGGGATTATATAGGCACAGGGAGATTACGGAGCCGATATTTACTGATAGTAAAGGGGAGTTCGCCGAGGGAGAAGCATCAGCATTTTGGCATAGGATCGGATCCAGACCTTTTGACCCGCACAGTCAAAAGAGCACCAAGATCAGACATCCCCTCCACCGTTATTTGCACCGATGCATTGTCCTTTCCATCGGGGGAAGAAAGGATAGCACGGGGGTTGTGAGCGTTATAGATCTCTTTCACTTACACTGCTTGATTGATGGGATTCTTTGTAACCTGGCTTACAGCTTGTCCAAGTTCTTTACCAGAGCTAATGGCTACTGTTCTAACAGCCACATATTTGGTGGACCATACATTACTCACCTTGCTTCCTATCTAGGAGTCTTGTCTCCTGTGCACCTCGGTATACTTACAGAAATGGACACACCCATTCTACCTGTTGACACCCAAGTATTGATCAACATGCATATGATGAAGAAGTTCAATGGGGTGTACTGATTAGTAGTTGAAGAATCAGAGGATAAGGGACCACCTATGCGACAACTGGGGAATCAAGGCCCAGGTATGTACCACACTACCGCAGACCTAACAATGTTAGATTTAATGATCCGTATGAGTCAGCTGGGTCAGAAGATGGACGACATGCGGCAGGATTTTCACGATCATCTACAGGACCCGTATGCTCACCAACCACGTCAGCAACCTCCTGGCCCATACCAGAAGTCGCCTCGCCCGCCATATCAGTAGCAGCTCTCTCTTCCTTTTGTTTATATAGTTTGTGGTTCTTGACTTTTGACGTTGGTTGACTAGACACGATACCATTTTTACCGGTTACAGGTGTAACCGTTGACATGGTGGCACTGCCACCAACCTTATTCGGCCGCTTTATTAAGCGAATATTAGTTTAATTTTTCCTTTTAGTACTTACTTTATGTTTTGATCATTGCATAGCATTACAGGAGATACAGATTTTGGTTCATGCCCGGAAATACGATCTAGGAAATGATGAGAATCGACTACACGCATGGAAATTACGTCTCATCAGGGGAGTATTAGTTCACTACACTCTTATTATTCATGACACATATCATATTACATACATTCATATTGTCAGAAACTAAGTGTGGGGTGGAACCCCGTTGGTATTTTGGCTGCCAAATTTTGTCATAAGTATTACGAGTGCATGACTAATAACTACCCAATCTATTGAATAAAAAGTTATATAGAAGTAATAAAAACATTTTCAAAAATAATTTTAAAGCAAAAGTCTTAAAAATCATTTGGTATAAACGAGCTTATAAAAGCAGCAATTTGGAATACCGTTGAAGTGAATCAAGGAAACAAATAGGGAAGATTAGGAAGCACAACAGAAAGAAAGAAAGAAATAAGTTTATGCATATTTTTACTTTATTACCCTTTACCTTTCATTTCCATGTGAGAAAATTTGAACCTATCCGATCATTATCACGGATACATCAAGTTTTTTACGCCGTTGATTATTACATATTTCATATGCTCATTTCGTTTGTTAGAGTGATTGCTAATTATTGCTTTGTATGTTAGAACTTGTATAAAATATACATTTCAAGATCATGGACTAAAAGAATGAATAAAAATGATTGAGGCATTATGATTAACCCATTCTCTTTAGCCTTTTCTTTTACCTACCCTAAACGCTATCCCCTAGTTAGCCCCTTTGAGCCTAAACCTTTTCATTTCTAAACCCACATCACAAACCGTTAAACCCGACAAATTAGCCTTTTATCTTTTAACCCTTTTAGTTGAAAATCGACTTGGCTATGATTTAAAGAATGATCATCCGCCGAAAGAAAATGGATCCATCTTATTATGAAAAGAAGAATTATTGAAAAGAAAAAGGGGAAACCAAAAAGAAATTAATAAATCACCCAAGCTAGTGAAGAAATCTCTTCAAAAGAGAATCAAACTTACTCGAAAAATTGGAGTATGCAAAGTTGATCAAAATGAATGTATTAGGAAGAAACAGCCAAACAATTCATGGAAAATGATAGCAATGAATATTTCAAAGATAAGAAGAAGTTAACATTCTTGAAAAGGGGATTTGGTCTTGACGATCTGACCTTAAAAGAGTCCTTAGATTAGTCACAATGTCTAATCTAAGTTGAATAAAGGAATCAATTACCTTTTTATCATTAAGCCAAGTCAGATTTTCAACATTTAGCCACTGTTCCCAAATACTTCCTACCCTAACCCTAAGCCAAACTTTACAACCCTTTATAAAGCCCACTTGATTTAAGCACATTTTTTATGTCAATTGGTGGAGATTTGATTTTTATACAAGTCTATGATTATGTGAGCATTAATTATAGCATTGAGTGTACTACTTGACATACCTTATTCATATATTAAACCTGAGTGTTGAGTGAACATTCGTAAGACTGTAATTTTGTGCATCATCATAGTTCGATCAAGAATGTTGAGCTTGCTATCCTATTGTGGAGAAACACTCGAAAGCTATAACCACCAAATAATTGTTTTTAAAGAGGGCCATTCAGCCATTTGGGACAAAAGCTTTGGATTAACATTTAATCAATATCTTACTTCTATGGATATAATCACGCATGAATTGCTTGAGGACAAGCAAAGTTTAAGTGTGAGGTATTATGATATGACGTAAATTATACATGTTTTGCACGCATAATTATCCCCGAAATCATCACAATTAGAGATAATATGATAATAATTCATGCCTAATCCACTCATTTGTGTTCAGATAGGATAATTGAACCGGATTTACTAAAACATGAAGAAAACACTCAAAATCAAGGTAAAATCAGCATTCGGGGGCCAATTGAACGAAACCGGACGCAGAAGGTAGAAGCTGAAACTCAAAAAGTCATCAGGGACCAGACAAGGGTAACGCATGGCCGTGCATTGCCTTGAACGGTCGTGCAAACCCAAATCTGGGTCCCTGTACTGCCAGATTCCGCACGTGAAAGAAATGGGTACTTTGCACACCCGTGCAATCCAATGCATGTCCGTGCATTGCCAAAATATTTGCCTATAAATAGAAAGCTCATTCTAGTGTTTTAGGTGTCCATTACCTTGGGTTGGGAAGGCCCTAGAGCTGGAACTCCCTCGGTTTTGGTCCGTTTTAGCTTTTCCTTTGTTTATTTTATGTTTTTAGTCTTGTAATACGAAACGATCCTTCTTGTTCAAGCAGGCAAGAGACAACCTATACCCACTCTCCCTTGGTGTTGGAACACTTCCACACATTATCTAAGGGTTAGTGGAGTCACTTGTATGGTCATTCGTGGCTAGTTCTCTTGTGTTGCTCAAGTTGGTTGAACTTTAATTAATTAATGAAGTATTTTTAGTATGTTATGTTTTTAAAGTATTTACTATGATTATCTTAAACAAACAAGAATAGGTGATCTTTAAACCAATCTAATAATCTAAAACCTTGTGAGTTACTTAAGCAAGACTTCTTGTTTGGGAAGCTTATTCGATGTTTGTACGGTCTATATACAAATCTTGGTGCTAGCACGACCAGTTAGTATAGATTTAATATTATGGGTTGTTTGGGGGTTTGGGTATTCAGCAAGTCGTTTGAGCCCTAACCAGACCGGGCGGTTTGTGTCGGTATTTCTTTACTTCTCTCGTGTTGGCTTGTAGAGGACTTCTAGCGGGAGCCATGGGGTTTGATCTTGAGAATAAAAGTATTATTTATTTAAAATAATATTATAGGTAAAGATAACTATTTAAGAACATAATTTGTTAGATCCGAGCGTTCATAAAGTACATTTGGAGGAAGTCGTGCATTCCGACTTACCGGAAGAAGTTACAAGAAAAGACGTACGTCTGTCACAGGGATAATATTAGTCTGAATAATGAATTGTGAGATACCGACAGACTTGAGACCCCATTTAGGGACCGTTATATTCATTAAGGAACAGTTGGCCGACTGTATCCACTGTTTCGTTACGAAATACTAACTCCCCTATCGAAAGTGTTAGTACTAGTAACTATGACCAACCTTACTTTAAATATATCATTAATTAACAAGGGATAACAACCGGAGTAACACCTTAAACAGGATAATACTTCTAGTTACATTTCTACTCTTTTTATTTTCCTTTTAAAACAAAACCCATTTTTCAACTTATTATCCTAGTCAGACAATAGCGAGGGTTGAGTACGGGATCCATGTCAATTGTTCGATACTTGGTTCTTACCCATACTTTACTACGCAGCTACAGGTACACTTGCCTATTGTGTGTGTATTTAGTTGAAGAAGTTATCATTATAATTTATAAATTTAAAACCTGATTTTGTGTAGCTCCAAATAGAATATATTTATTACTAAAACTACACCATCAAGTTTTTGGTGTCGTTGTCAAGGATATTTATATATATTTATATTTTTATCTACATATAAAACACACATCACCGGACCAAGATTGAAGCGATAAGAAACTAGCGAACACCCAAAACCACAACCAAAATACGACAATTTTTGGGACTTGCCGGATATTACAGAAGGTTTATCGAAAACTTTTCAAAGATTTCAAAACCATTTACTGCTTTGACACAGAAAGACGTGAAGTATGATTGGAATGAAAGAACTAAAGAAGCATTTCAATTACTCAAGCAAAAACTTTGTCGCGCACCGATCTTAGCACTACCTGAAGGAAACGACGACTTTGTAGTCTACTGCGATGCGTCACACCAAGGACTCGGTTGCGTACTGATGCAAAGAGAGAAGGTTATCGCATATGCTTCACGACAACTCAAAGTGCATGAAAAGAACTACACCACCCATAACTTGGAATTGGGAGCCGTGGTTTTTGCACTCAAAATCTGGAGACACTACCTGTATGGTACCAAATGTACGATTTTCACCAACCACAAAAGTCTCCAACACATCTTTGATCAAAAGGAGTTGAACATGCGACTGCGCCGATGGGTCTAATTGCTTAATGATTACGACTACGCAATCCGTTACCATCCGGGAAAAGCAAACGTAGTTGCTGATGCCCTAAGTAGGAAAGAACAGCTCAAATCACGCCGAGTACGAGCACTAACCTTGAAAATCCACATGAATGTACCTATCCAGATACGTGACGCTCAACTCGAGGCACTCAAGGAGGAAAATTTGGAAAATGAAGGCCTACGAGGCATGGAGAAGCTATTTTAGGTTAAATCTGATGATGTGCGTTACTACATGGACCGGATATGGGTACCGAACCATGGGAACTTAAGAGACTTAGTGATGGATAAGGCATATAAGTCAAGGTATTCAATTCACCCTGGTTCTGACAAACTGTACCAAGAACTCAAGAAAAAGTACTAGTGGCCAAACATGAAAGCCGAGATTGCCACATATGTCAAAAAATGTCTAACCTGTGCCAAGGTTAAGACGGAATACCAGAAACCATCAGGGGTACTACAACAGCTGAAAATTCCACAATGGAAGTGGGAACAAATTTCAATGGACTTCTTCATGAAGTTACCCAAAACCCTGAGCGGATACGACACCATCTGGTTGATCGTTGATCGTTTAACCAAATCCGCACACTTCCTTCCAATCAAAGAAAATGACAAAATGGAGAAGTTGACCCGGCTTTACCTAAAGGAAGTAGTTTCAAGGCATGGAGTGCCGATCTCCATCATCTCATATAAGGATCGTCGTTTTACTTCCCGATTCTGGTAATCATTACAAGAAGCGTTGGGAACACGCTTAGATTTGAGCACTTCATATGACCCACAAACAGATGGTCAAAGTGAATGAACCATCCAAAAAATAGAAGATCTATTAAGAGCTTGTACGATAGATTTTGGCAACAGCTGGGATACTCACCTACCATTGGTTGAATTTTCATTTAACAACAGTTACCACACGAGTATCAAGACAGCACCATTTGAAGCACTTTATGGAAGAAAGTGCAAATCACCACTCTGTTGGGCTGAATTCGGAGATAGTCAGCTCACTGGACCAGAGCTTTTCCACGAGACCACCGAGAAAATTTTCAAAATCCGAGATAGACTGAAATCCACTCAAGATAGACAGAAAAGCTACGCTGATAAAAAGCGTAAACCAGTAGAGTTTCAAGTATGTGACAAAGTGTTACTGAAAGTTGGGCCTTGAAAAGGAAAAATCCGTTTTGGCAAATGTGGGAAAATGAACCCCCGCTACATAGGACCATTCGATATCCTGCAAAGGATTAGCCCTGTTGCCTACCGACTCAACCTACCAGAAGAGATACATAATATCCATAATGTATTCCATATGTCCAACCTAAAGAAGTGTCTACACGATGAGAAACTGACAATACCTCTCGAGGAGGTACAAATCGACGAACAACTACGTTTCCTCGAAGAACCTGTAGAAATCATAGACCGCGAGATTAAGCAACTGAAACAAAGTCGCATTCCGATGGAATTCCAGACTCGGACCAGAGTTCACATGGGATCACGAAGATCAGATGAAGCGCAAGCACCCACACTTGTTTCATACCACACCATCAGCTATTACCGCAAGCTGAATTTCGGGACGAAATTCCGTTTAACCGGGGGATAATGTGATACCCGGAAAATGTCAGGTTGATATCCATTCCCGACTGAGATACATATTACATTATTAGACATGCATCACACTTAATTTTATAGTAATTAAGTCCATTTCACACTTAGCAAGTCAATCCGTTTACACGCGACGGTAATCCAGATAATTACCCGGTCAAACACGCGTCTTACAGCACGACCGTTGGTGATAATTTAAAATAAATACCTAGACATATAATATGTGTTTGAAAATTATATATAACACTGTGATTTAATTAATCATGCCTACAGGAATTTTTCGGTGATTTATGGAAGTACTTTTATTTTCAGAACAGTCCGGTAGACACGCAATGTGCACTAGCTAGGTCCATAATTCTAAACCGATACTTAGACATATATTTGGTATGCACAAATTATATGTAGTACTGTGATAAGTTATTTTAAGACTCCGTGAAATTTTCAGGAATTTTCAAAGAAACTTTATATTTTAACGCTGTCTGACCAGTCTGCAGTATGTACCGACATTTCCAAATAAAATCTGAAAAATTTTATATATTAAACCTACCAATATGAGTCAAATTATTTTTAAATAATTTCGTTCATACCTATTCGGGATTTTCGTCAATAAATCGGTGACTATTCGTTTTCCACCACCCCGTGTCAAAAGACATTATAAATACCCCTACCAATCCTCATTTCTCCATCTTTTCACTCCACCCTCTTCCTCCCTCTTGAGCCGAGAAACACCCCCATCACCACTTCTCCACCATTTTTGATTCTTTGATCTCCATTTCATCCAAAATTCAATCATCCAAGTGAAGATTATCAAGTTTGCAAGAGATTTCATTCATCATTCCATCACATTTTCAAGTTTGGTAAGATCAAAACCCATCTTTTTTCATTTTCATCTTCATGTTCATATGAACATGCATCCAAATAAAACTCATTTTTATGAAAGATTATCCATGGATTCTTAAAGGAAATGTGTTTTAAAATTCAAATGGTACATATTGTTGGTGATTTTGGACTTGGGTTTTGTTCATAGGCTCGGTTTCCATTATAGGAAACTTTATTATATGTGCATGTGTTAGAAGATGAGATTTTGTTGATTTGATGATGAATTATGTTGTAATAATAGTTGTAGATGGATAATATGTGCAAGCTTTGTTGTCAAAAGTGTTGGATGATACATGCATGCTCGGTTTTGCTATTTTAGGAAACTTTCACTTTGGGTTTCATGTTAGATGCCCTGTTTAGGGTGATTTGATGATGGAAAATGGTTGGATATGCATAAAGAATGGATAATATGTGTAGATTTGCTATCTAGAACGTTTGGTCATATGAGATTTTATGCTCGGTTCTATTTATATTAACTTTAATTTTTGTGTTTTTGTTAAAAGAAGTTATGATGTGATTTGTTTGGTAGAAATGATGCATAAACACTAGATATAGAGATTGTATGATTTTTTTTGGTAAAATCACATGTTCATGATGCTTTTAAGCTCGTTTTCTATTTTTATAAACTTTGTTTCTTGACATGTATGAAAACTTGATATCTGGGTGTATTCAAACCATGAAACTAGTGTAGTGAACATTAAGGAAGAATGATTGACCAAAATGATGGATTAAAATGCATGTGTATGAGTTTTAGAGCCTGGTTTCTAAATAAGGAAACTTTATTCTTTCAAGAGCTATGATTGCAAGTATTAACATGATTAGAAGGTCTAAATGACTTAGTAAAATGTAACTAAGTGCATTGTATGATAATACATGATGATTATCCATGAACTTGAGAATTTGACATGATCTTGCTATAATAGGAAACTTTAATTATCCGAAAGTCGCATGTTTGTCGATTTTTAGCAAGTAAACATTGAAATGATCAATATATGTTATAGCACGCCTAATTTCATGTGTGAACATCAACTTTGCATAGTTGCCATGTTTAGGACTCAACAACTTTGCTTTCTAATTAAGGAAACTTTAATGTATCAAAGTTGTGTTTCAAGTTCTAAATTCTAATCGAATGTGCCAATGTGTTTATTAGGCGATAATAGACTTTTTCAAAGTAGATTTGAATTCTATATTAGGATTTGAATGCTTAAGTCCAACGTGTCACCAACGGGTCGTTGAGTCAAAACATCTTTGAAACAAAGTCACTATTCAAACAACTCTTTTGATGCATAGAGTTCATAGTCAAGCATTTCCAATACTTAGACCTTAAAGTCCTAAATGTTTCCTAGGACACGAGTAGGTCGTCTCATTTAGCCGGATTTGCTAAGACTTGCACATTATTACCGCTTTATCAGGTGAGTTCTCACAGCCCCTTTTCACTCATTTTCCATTTTGGGGCGAGATACATGCTCAAGTACATTTTTCAAAAATCATATTTCCATGCTTACACAATTACATTAATTATATAAGTTGTACATGGTGTCTACAAAGTCCTCTCAGAGTCAACCGTTAATTTTTTCACAAGCGAGGTGATCATGAACAGTACTGTTGGGTCTAACAACCCTTGCCCGGGTTAATAGTGCTAACTTCGACTGCATGTCAATCGGGTACATAATTGACCTAATCCATTCATGTGCATGACACAAAGAGGCGAACCACATCCTTTTCCTTTTTCAGTGGCTAAAGTTGAGCTTCGGTTGGCGGACTTATGATAATTTTGGTTTTGTCTGATCAACAATGATTGTGTAGAGTACATATGCTTTTCCATGCATTTTTAACATATTCTTTTCCATGCATTGTCAATATATGATTTTCCAAAACATTTCATGATATGATTTCCATTACATATAACCTACGAACTCACCAACTTTATGTTGACCCTTTTTAGCGTGTTTATCTCACGTCGTTGAATGCATAGGATATGTGGCTAGGATGCACCCACAGGAGTGACACACTCATCATGCATGGCATCCTATTTTGATAAACAATATTTTATCATCCATATTTTCAAATGTTGTAAACATTTAAACATTGCTTCCGCACTGTTACTTTGGACCATGTCAAACTTTATTTTGGACTCGTTCGAGTCATGCATAAAACATGTATTTTGAAAACCATTTAGTGGTCATTCAAAGTAATTCAATGGTAAATATCCTCTCGAGTCACGCCCCTCGGGTATTGCCCGGAAGTGAAATTTGGGGGTGTGACAATTCCCGAAGACCTAATCCTCATGCGTGCCCCTCGAAGATTCTATACTTACAGTCTGGATATGAATAACCCATCAAGAATTGAATCCTTCTTTCTCTCAAAAGCTTCAAAAGATGAGTCCTTTTTTTGGCACAAAAGATTAGGACACGTGAATTTCAAGACTATGAACCGCCTTGTTCGAGGAAACCTTATCATCAGTTTACCTCTAAAAGACTTCTCACCCGTGGAACATTGTCTCTCTTGTTCCAAGGGAAAACAACACAAATCTTCTCACAAACCCAAAACCACTAATTCCATTGACTCTCGCCTTTAATTGCTTCACATGGATCTGCTCGATCATGTGAATGTCATGGTTATGGAAGGAAATCCTACTGCTTGGTGGTAACCGATGACTTCTCTCGATTTACTTGGGTATTCTTCCTCGCAAAGAAAGATGAGACGCTAGAGACTCTGAAGACTCATCTGCTACAAATCGAGAATCTATTCATTCTAAGTGTGAAGACTATCCGCATTGATCATGGCATAGAGTTCAAGAAAGCCATTCTAAATTCTTTCTATGAAAGTAAGGGTATCTCTCGGTAGTTCAGTGCACCTCGTACTCCCCAACAAAATGGTGTAGCTGAACGAAGAAATAGTATGTTGATAGAAGTAGCAAGGACTATGATCATTGATTCAAAGCTTCCTGTCATGTTTTGGGCTAAGGCAGTTAATAGCGCATGTTTTGTGCAAAACCGAGTTCTTATCACCAAAAGCTGCAACAAGACTCCGTATGAGATTATGTACAAGCGCAAGCCTGTTATTGATTTCTTTAGAAAATTTAGGTGTGTTTGCACAATGCTGAATACTTCAGATCAGCTGAACAAGTTCGAAGCCATAGCTGATGAGTGTTACTTTGTGGGCTATTCTTCAAATCAAAGAGCTTTTCGTGTTTACAACAAGAGACAAAGGATCGTGCTGGAGTCTATTGATATCAACTGGCACGAAAGCAATCATACGGACGTTGGGGACGATCCTGATTGGCTTTTTGATGTCGATTCTTTGTTTAAATCATTTAATCTTCCTGATTTCACTAACATATATATCTCCGCTAATCCTCTTATGTCTGTGAATATCCTAGGTACCTCTACTGCTTCAAGCTCTTCTTCGTCAAGTCAACATATAAATGTTCCTCCTACAGTAGCTAATGCTGAATCCACTCAGGGATCTTCCAGTTTTGGTGCAATAAGTGAAACTGATGAAGAAACTCCTCCAATAGTGGATGCTGCTCCACAATCTTCTACTGAAGATCCTTTTGTGGAAGAACCTGTTTTTCCTGACAATAATATCACAAATTTGGAAGACAAACTTGAAGAGGATATTATTCCACACCTACGGGTTCACAAAGATCATCCTACAGACAACATCATTGGTCCACTCAATGTGGGAGTCCAAACTCATAGTGCCACCGAAGCAATGAATGATAGTCTCTTCTCATGCTTCATATCTCAAGTTGAACCTAAGAATACCAAAGCTGCATTGCTTGAGAACAATTGGGAGGAAGCCATGTAGGAAGAATTGCAGCAGTTCAACAAGTTACATGTGTGGAATCTGGTGGACCTTCCAAAGAACAAAGTCCCAATCGACACTCGTTGGGTCTTTCACAACAAGAAGGATGAAGGGCGAATCGTGATTTGAAATAAAGCCCGCTTGGTGTGTCACACCCCAACCGACGACGAATTATACGTCGGGGCGGACGCGGTTGTTCAAAAGCACAAGGTTGACTATTAAAGTTTAAATATTTCATTTATGATTTTCAAAGGTTCATTAAAAAGAATAAGACATCATATAACAATAATATAATATTCATTCGATAAATAATTCTAGGTCCAAAGCATCCTATGTGATCACAACAAATCTCATGCTAGTGTACCTGAAAACATGTAAGTAAACTGTCAACTAAAAATAGTTGGTGAGATATGAAGGTTTTATCATAGCTTAACAAAGTTTTGAAAAGTATTACAGTTCACTATGTTATGCATTCTATAGTATAAGTGTGAGAACAAAGCATGTTAAACATTGTGCATATAAATCCTCCAACCAAGTTTAGGCATAACCCGAAGGTTACCCTTAAAAGTTTAAAGTTTAAATTCAGTAACAATCACCATGGGCTCCCCCCGAAGGGTCAATCAATCTAGGTGGATTGGTCAAATACAATAGATCTATCATTGTTACTATAGGCTTGATCAAATTTAATAGATATGCTAGTATTAAGTCTAATTTAAGCATGCAAGTCTCAAGCATAACACAAGAATAAGCATATAGGCATAGTTGTACAAGAATTGTATAAGTTTCGTTACATGTTTCATCCCATGTTTATAAAGAATGTAAAACGAAAAGGGGCTAAGTATACTAACTTGGATGATGAAGAGTGTCCAACAAAGATCAAGCGTAGCGAAGTTTTGAGGGAGAATATCCTCACAACAACCTAAGAATACAAGTCTAGAGTTCAAGTTTGATCCTATAAGTCTATGGTGATTATCTAGAATTCTAAGATTGACTAGGGTTCCAAATGGGAGACGGGAATGATTGGGTTTACAAAGTTTAAAACAAGTTTTAAATACAAGACTTGGATATCAAGTTTAATAAGTTTATAGTTTTAGACTTTTTTACTTAAACTAATTTTTTAAAAGGGCTTTATAATTATCAATAGGTAACATTGATCTACGATAGCTTTATAATGAAGTTATAACATGTAACATCCCGAAAATAGTAAATAAGTAAATAATAATACGATAGAGATTTAAACGTCATAAAACGAAATAAGAACGGATGGGCTTGGGCTCGGCTCCAACGGACCGAGGGAAGCCCAGGTATAAAAGGGGCAAGGCAGCCCACTAGCTCATTTCACCTTCATTTTCACCATCTTAGAGAGAGAAAGGGAGCTCGGGTCTAGAGAGAGAAAGTCGACGGATCGTCACGAGATTAGAGGAGCACGTTACAGCTGAGCTCGTGAGCAAAACCTCTGAATCAGAAATTCAATCCAGGTAATGATTCGACCATAATCTGAGTTTTTGTTCACTTTGGGGTTTCTCGAGTTTTAGCTAAATAGATGATGTTTTTACGGATGAAACTTGATAATAAGCTTAGAAATAGAATCTAGAATGGAAACCGCACATTTTGATCAGAGAAAATTGTAAGATTAGCATGATCGGATTAACATGCATGAATTCCGAAATTTTGGTCCATGAACCAGGTACTGCGTACTTACCAAGTGCGCAGGAAGGAATTCCTGCGTACTTACCAAGTACGCAGGAGGAAGTCCCTGCGTACTTACCAAGTACGCAGGAGGAAGACTCCTACGCACTTGCCAAGTGCGCATGAGCAAGTCCCAGCGCACTTACTAAGTACGCAGGCAGCAGACAGCAGGTTGGTTAAGTAAAGTCAGTAAGTTTAGAATGATTAAACCATTAGAGTCAGGGTTGGGTCTAATGTGTATTTAACTACCTAATCCAGATCGGAAGTGACGCTGTTGGACCTTTGTTTAGGACAACCTAGAGTTGCTCATCAGGTGAGTTCTATGTGCCCCCTTCTATGTTATGTGCAAATGATTTATAAATGTTTTGGGGCTGAAGTGTATACACTAAATGAATAAATGTTATAAATGTCAATGTGATCATACGTATATATATATATATATATATATATAAATACTTATATATGAAAATGAATTATAAATAAAGAATGAAGCGTATGACTATAAAGAATGAATGAAAGAAGGACATAACGTAAAAGAATTAAATCTTGCTTTATATTACATATATATTGCATGTTATGAATGAATGTAAACGTTATAAACCCTTCTATGACAACGGCTACTTCGGTAGACGGACGACCACGTGATTATTTTGCAACCGGGACAAAAACGTTCCTTCGCAAGCTAGGACGTATGAAAAGGTATAAATGGACGGTCGAAGAAATTGCTTTAACTAATGTAGAACGGTTGCATACATAATGGTCACGTGGGAAACGGATGCCCTAGGGCAGACGGACAAATATGACGGACTACGACGGTAGGACGGTAAAGAGCGGACGGACAAAGGTTGCCGGACGGATTTAATGATATGACGGACGGTTTTCTAGAGCCGGACGGTAATGAAATGGGCTACGACAGTAGTTCTGACTGCGATGTCTTCGTGACATTCGCGACAAGTATGATGGGTTGATCTCCCTTAAGATTATGGCCAATAAGTGTTCTCTCAAAGAAAGTATGTATGTACTTTTGTATATACCCTCAATGTCACACCCCAACCGACGGCGGAAACGTCGGGGCGTGAAGCGTGCAGACTGTTCATTGCTCATGGTTTACTAAAGTTTAAATAACAAATAATCGTTTTCATTGCAATCAAACAAGTTCAACAAAACATAGATTCAATCCACCAAACAATAATGAAAATTACATCAAAATATAACTGGTTCAATTAAAACTAGGTCAAAATCCTATGCGTAGCATATCTTGATCACTTCAAACATTGGTACCTGAAACATGGTTAAATGAGAGGGTCAACTACAAGAGTTGGTGAGAAAACATAGGTTTTGTTGTGTGATAGCAAAAACGTGTTGTGTGTATACAGTTCATACAAAACATGTCAATAAAGGCGTTTATGGAGAGGAACCATCGTGTGACCTGTGTATTCAATCAAACCTTTGTAACTGAAATCAAATCGTGTTGTCAGCAACAGTCACCCTACCTGGGTGGGTTTGTCAGACTCAATAGTACTATCACTGTATACTGTCGGCTAATAGTTAATGATTGTGAATAGCGTATATAGTCTACACACCTAGCACTCAAGCATAAAGCACAGAATTGCATACATGTATGTAAGATGGAAACTGTATTCGTGTATAATTGAAAACATAGTAATTGAACGCATGTTCCACCCCAAAAAGTTTGTCAGACTCAATAGTACTATCACTGTATACTGTCGGCTAATAGTTAATGATTGTGAAAAGTTTTGTAATTGAACGCATTTATTTGTATTAGTTTAAGTAATAGAATATTTATTTAAAATATAAGTTTAAATAAAAAATGTTCATTCGGAACAGTGTAAGGTATTCCAGTAATTAGTTTATAAAAATAATTATTTAAACTGTTATTTAATTTATTTATCAAATTAACAGAATAAAAATAAAAATAAAGATTCTGTTTAAGGGATGAGCACGACCGTGCTTGTATATGACACGACCGCGCCCGGCACGTACCGCGCTTGGTCGGTAACGCGCCCGTGGTTGGTCAGAAGTCAAAACAAGAGTCTGGTCCTGAGACACGACCGCGTCCGTATCCGGCACGACCGCGCCTAGGGTTTTGACTAGGTCAGGACTTGGTTTGATCGGTAAACACGACCGGGCCTCTTACGGGGCACGACTGTGCTTGGTCAGGAACGACCGCGCTCATAGGCTGGCGCGACCGTGTCTGGTCAATTCCAGAAGCAATTCGCCTGATTCTTGTAATAAAACAGATTAGAAACTTAGGGTTTTCATTGATATGATGTTTGCGAATCGAATTACACCATTTAATTAGGTTTATATTCTGTTTATCGTGTCGATCGTTTAAAACCATTTTTTTATCAGAACTCAGATTCAATTCTGTAAAATCATGTAATGTGGTTACGAATTAAGTTAGGGCTTTCGATTAGCTTGGAGAGACGATCCTAATGAACTATTACTAACCTGTTTTGAATGGGCAACAAGTGCAGACGGCTACGGGGAGACTTCGCGGCTTTTTCTTGATCGACAGACGAGATAGAGATGATGGAATGATGGATTTAGGGTTTAGGGAAGTTTATATATGTCTCGGGTAGGTATGGGCTTAACTTAATTCGTTTGATTCTTGCCCCAAATACTTGATTCGTTTTAAAAAAAAAAGTCGGTTTAGAATTTGCGAGTATTTGGACGATTGCATGTGTATTTGGTCGTGTTTTAGTCTCAATTAGCCGAAAATCTTCTTCTGCAAGTTTCGCGACCTTCTAAACGTGTTTACAATCCATTTTTGAACAAGATTTGAGTCGGTTTGACTTTGCGGAGTCAAACTGTAAACGAGGCGCGACCGTGCTTAATGTTAAGCACGACCGTGGTCATGGCACAAGCGCGACCGTGCTTAGGACTAAGCACGACCGTGCTTGTGTTGGTTTTGGAAATATCAAGACTAGTCCTTGTAGTTTTGTAATATTGATGTTGTTTTGAGTTTTGGTCAAGTTTGGTCCTCGAGGTTTGTAAGATTGTTTTCGTTAATATTGTATTATAATGAACGCGTGTATGCTTGTAAGTGTATATGAACAATAAATGTAAGGTTGAAATCTTTTATTGCACGGCATAAAATACATAGAAAAAACATGAAAATCAGAAAGGTTACAGTATCCCCATGTTGAGGGAATTTCGTCCCGAAATTCAACTGGTTGAGGCTACTGCTTCAGCAAAAAGATGTGGGTACTTGAGCTTCATTTGGTCTTCTCGTTCCCAAGTAAACTCGGGTCCTCGTTTAGATTCCCAACGAATCTTGACAATAGGAATACGGCTGCGCTTGAGTTGTTTTATCTCACGATCCATAACCTCGACTGGTTTTTCAACGAAGTGCATCGTTTCATCAATGCGCACATCGTCAAGAGGTATATGAAGGTTTTCATCAGCAAGACACTTCTTGTGGTTGGACACATGAAATGTAGGATGTACGCTGCCAAGTGATGGAGGTAACTCGAGCTTGTAAGCCACTTTCCCAATCCTTTCAAGGATCTTGAATGGACCCACATAGCGAGGTGCTAGCTTGCCTTTCTTCCCAAAATGGATCACCCCCTTCCAAGGAGACACCTTTAGAAGTACAAGATCACCAACTTGGAATTCCAAGGGTTTGCGTCGTTTGTCGGCATAGCTCTTTTGCCGACTCCTCGCAACTCGAATGTTGTCACGGATTTGGAAAATCTTGTCGGAGGTTTCTTGAATTAACTCGGGACCGGTGATTTGTGCTTCACCAATCTCGTTCCAACAGATGGGAGAACGACACTTACGACCATAGAGAGCTTCAAACGGAGCCATGTCGATGCTGGTGTGGTAACTATTGTTGTAGGAAAATTCGATAAGTGCCAAATGTGAATCCCAATTGCCACCAAAGTCGATGACAGAGGCTCTCAGCATGTCTTCCAGGGTTTGGATTGTTCGCTCGGTCTGACCATCAGTTTGGGGATGGTAGGCCGTGCTCAAATCCAATCGTGTACCAAGTGCCTTTTGAAGAGATTGCCAAAACCGAGAAGTGAAACGAGCATCTCTATCGGAGATTATGTTCAAAGGAACGCCGTGACGACTCACGATCTCGTCAATGTAAATTCGGGCAAATTTCTCAACCTTATAGTCTTCACGGATAGGCAAGAAGTGTGCGGACTTAGTGAGACGGTCAATGATCACCCAGATGCTGTCATAACCGCTCGAAGTGCGAGGGAGTTTAGTGATGAAATCCATAGCTAGATTCTCCCATTTCCACACGGGGATTTCCGGTTGTTCAAGTAACCCAGAAGGACGTTGATGCTCAGCTTTGACTTTAGAACATGTGAGACATTTTGCTACAAACAAAGCAATGTCTTTCTTCATACCAGGCCACCAATATTGTGGACGGAGATTTTGGTACATTTTATCCGCACCAGGATAGATAGAATATCGAGACTTGTGTGCTTCGGTCATGATGAATGCTCGGAGATCGTTACGATCGGGAACCCAAATACAATTTAGAAAATAAAGCAAGCCATTGGTCTTAGTCTCTAATTGGAATTCAGCACCACAAGACATTTCCTCATACATATTGCCCTCGGTAACCGAGACATGTTGAGCTTCTAGAATACGAACTTGTATATCGGAATGGATCTTGACACTTTGAAGCATGACATGTTCCTTGCGGCTTAGTGCATCGGCTACAACATTAGCCTTGCCGGGATGATAACGAATTTCGCAATCGTAATCGTTGAGGAGTTCAACCCAACGTCGTTGTATCATGTTGAGTTCCTTTTGGTTGAAGATATGTTGGAGGCTTTTGTGGTCGGTGAACACCACACATTTCGTGCCATAGAGATAATGTCTCCAAATCTTCAACGCAAATATGACAGCACCCAACTCCAGATCATGCGTCGTATAATTCTTCTCATGGATTTTGAGTTGTCTTGATGCATAAGCGATCACCTTGCCTCGTTGCATGAGAACGCAACCAAGACCTTGGTTTGAAGCATCACAGTAAACAACTAGATCATCTTCACCTTCAGGAAGGGTGAGGATAGGAGCATTGCACAACTTTCTCTTGAGAATTTGAAAAGCTTCTTCTTGTTTCGGTCCCCACTCATAGAGTTTACCTTTTTGGGTTAAGGCAGTGAGGGGAACAGCGATCTTGGAGAAATTAGAGATGAACCTTCGATAGTAACCTGCTAAGCCAAGAAACGAACGAACTTCGGTAGGGGTTTTAGGAGCTTTCCAATTCTTAACAGCATCAATTTTGGCGGGGTCAACATGAATTCCCTTTTCATTGACAACGTGACCCAAAAATTGAACTTCTTTTAGCCCAAATTCACATTTGGAGAACTTGGCGTATAGCTGTTCGGTTTTCAAGAGATCCAAAATCAACCTAAGGTGTTGTTCATGATCTTCCTTGGTCTTGGAATAGATCAAGATGTCATCAATGAACACGATAACAAATTTATCAAGGTGTGGTTTGCACATGCGATTCATGAGGTCCATGAAGACAGCAGGTGCATTGGTTAGCCCAAAAGGCATAACCATGAACTCGTAGTGACCATATCTCGTTCGGAAGGCAGTCTTGGGAATATCCTCCTCTTGCACACGGAGTTGATGATAACCAGATCGAAGATCAATCTTCGAGAAGTAGGTAGAACCTTGGAGTTGATCGAAGAGATCGTCAATCCTAGGTAAAGGGTAGCGGTTTTTTATTGTAAGCTTGTTGAGTTCTCGATAGTCAATACACATGCGGAAAGAACCGTCCTTCTTTTTAACAAATAAGACCGGCGCACCCCACGGTGAATGACTCGGGCGTATGAACCCTTTGTCGGCGAGTTCTTGAAGTTGACTTGCAAGTTCTTGCATCTCGGAAGGTGCAAGCTGGTATGGAGCTTTAGCCACCGGGTTTGCTCCAGGTACAAGATCGATGCGAAATTCCACTTGCCGAACAGGTGGAAGACCTGGTAAGTCATCAGGAAAAACTTCAGGAAAATCCCGAACGATGGGGATGTCTTGTACACTCCTCTTCTTGTCTTCTTTTCGGATAACGTGGGCTAGGAAAACCATGCACTTCTTTCGTATATACTTTTGGACGGTAATGCATGACATTAGTTTGAGATCTTTGCAAGGTTTCTCACCAAGGACCTTCAACGTTTCGCCGGATGGGAGTGGTATACGGATGCATTTTTCAAAGCACATGACTTCGGCGTGGTGCTTCGACAACCAATCCATACCTACGATGACGTCAAAACTTCCTAATGGCATTGGTATGAGGTTGATTGGAAAGGTGTGTTTATTTAGTTCTAGGGAGCAATCATAAATGATGGTGTCAATTGTAACGGTGTTACCATCGGCTACCTCAACGGTAAAGGTTTTCTCTAGTTTAGACCGGGTTTTTGCAAGTAACGGTTCGAAGTCTAGTGACACAAAACTTTTATCGGCTCCAGTATCAAATAGTATAGAAGCATAATGATTATTCATAAGGAACGTACCGTTAACCACATCAGTGTTGGCCTGAGCCTCATTGGCGTTGATGTTGAAACCACGCCCATGAGCTCCGCCTTGATTAACATTGATCAGTCTTGGGCACTGGTTACGGAAGTGGTTCGGGTCACCACATTCAAAGCAAGCACGTCCATTTGCAATGGCGGGGATGGCTTGGTTAGTTGCTTGATGATTGTCTTGATTTGCTGGGTTGGTTTGGTTGGCAAGTGCCTTGGCTCGACAAATATTGGCTGTGTGGCCATGTTTCCCGCAGTGGTTGCAAAGGGGACAAGGTATGTTTGGAGGGTGATGGTAGTTGCAGGTGTTGCAAAGTGGGTGGTTGCCCCCATAGGGTTTCTTTGCTGGGTTTTGAGCCATGGGTGCAACTTGATTTACTGGAGCAGCCGGAGTGATTACAGCACAGTTCTTGACCTTTCTCTTCCTAGTGTTGCGGTATGGTTCAGTTTGGACTTCTTTGACATGAGCGGGAGGTGTTGTTGTGTCAGAAACTTTCTTGGCACCCTTTCTTGTAAGTGTACCCGCTTTAACATGATTGTCAGTAAGTGTAGCTGATAAACGGATAGCATCCTCCAGAGTCGCAGGATTTCCTCCTACCACAGTATCTTGAATTTGTCTAGGTAGACCACCAATGTACTTTTCAATACACCTAGACAGAGGTGTAACCATGTGTGGCACAAGTAGACTCAGCTCGTGAAAACGGGTGGTGTATGCTAAGCTTTCACCACTATCTTGAGCAAGATCCCAAAATTCCGCTTCTAGCTTTTTCATCTCATTTCGAGGACAGAATTCCTCAGTCATGATCCTTTTCAACTCATCCCACGGCAGTGCCATTGCTACATCCACTCCCCTAGTCCTTTTCTCACCATTCCACCAAGTAAGCGCCCTTTTTTGAAAGACACTAGTAGCATGACGAACACGGAGGTTGTCGGGACAGTCGCTATTGAGGAAAGTGCTCTCAATGTTTCAAACCATTGAAGGAGTCCCGTGGCTCCTTCGCTGCCATAGAATTTGAGGGGATTACAGGAGTTGAAGTGTTTGAAGGTGCATTGTGGCGGGTTGGCACCACCACCACCTCCAGTAGCAGCACTTCCACTGGCATGGCCATTATTGTTGTTGTTGGCTTGGGTAATTTGGTTCACCAGCTGTGTGAGTAAAGCAGCCAGGTCAGTGTTATTGCTGTTGTTGCTGTTGTCACGACGGGGAGGCATTCTACAGATTTAGACACAATAAGAGTTGTGAGATTTTCTTGGATTAAATAGAAGAATAAATAGATGTAAGTAGTTCATAGTTTGGATTGTACTCAAATAGTGACATAATCACTCGAGTACTATGACATATTAAGGTTAATTTTAACTCAGATAATTATCAAGGAGACGTGCTTTAGCCTATAAGTAAACACTCATCCCGGGAATTCCCAGGAAAGCATACGGGTCCCTCGGTTGGTTGGGATTTATACGAAATGCTTTCCTAGACAGAAAACCCAGAATACAGGTGTCACTCTTCCAGATTGCACGTGTCCTTTAACAATTAAACAAAGTCTAAAAACCTTAACGGGTGTAAAAGAAAATTTTATAGACCCAAGTCTAAGAATATGATTCAGGTTATGTTGATGATGACATGGAAGCAGGCATGAAGGATATGTGGTTTAGGATATGGGTAGGGATATTGTTTATTTAAGTTGTTATTCATATATACATATAAAACATGTAGCATATATCATATAACATGTAGCACATAGCATGTAAATCATGAAGCATGGCATAAGTGGGTATCCTAAAGTTATAGTCTAGGTCAAAGGTGTCTAATAACCTAATTCCCTATAACCATGGCTCTGATACCAATCTGTCACACCCCAACCGACGGCGGAAACGTCGGGGCGTGAAGCGTGCAGACTGTTCATTGCTCATGGTTTACTAAAGTTTAAATAATTAATAATCGTTTTCATTGCAATCAAACAAGTTCAACAAAACATAGATTCAATCCACCAAACAATAATAAAAATTACATCAAAATATAACTGGTTCAATTAAAACTAGTTCAAAATCCTATGCGTAGCATATCTTGATCACTTCAAACATTGGTACCTGAAACATGGTTAAATGAGAGGGTCAACTACAAGAGTTGGTGAGAAAACATAGGTTTTGTTGTGTGATAGCAAAAACGTGTTGTGTGTATACAGTTCATACAAAACATGTCAATAAAGGCGTTTATGGAGAGGAACCATCGTGTGACCTGTGTATTCAATCAAACCTTTGTAACTGAAATCAAATCGTGTTGTCAGCAACAGTCACCCTACCTGGGTGGGTTTGTCAGACTCAATAGTACTATCACTGTATACTGTCGGCTAATAGTTAATGATTGTGAATAGCGTATATAGTCTACACACCTAGCACTCAAGCATAAAGCACAGAATTGCATACATGTATGTAAGATGGAAACTGTATTCGTGTATAATTGAAAACATAGTAATTGAACGCATGTTCCACCCCAAAAAGTTTTGTAAATAGAGTAAAAGAGGGGCTATGTAACTCACTTGTTATGCAGAGTGTAGGTCGTACAAGCAAGTATGTAATGGCGGTGTGTTGTAGATTGCTAAGTTCGACCTAATGAACAATGTATATGTGTTATTGATTTGCGTTATTTAATGACGGAAGTGAATTTGTCATTCTTAAACGTGTAGGGTTTGTCTTAAAAATAATAATTAACTATGTTATTTATTATATATATTTATTTGTATTAGTTTAAGTAATAGAATATTTATTTAAAATATAAGTTTAAATAAAAAATGTTCATTCGGAACAGTGTAAGGTATTCCAGTAATTAGTTTATAAAAATAATTATTTAAACTGTTATTTAATTTATTTATCAAATTAATAGAATAAAAATAAAAATAAAGATTCTGTTTAAGGGATGAGCACGACCGTGCTTATATATGACACGACCGCGCCCGGCACGTACGCGACCGCGCTTGGTCGGTAACGCGCCCGTGGTTGGTCAGAAGTCAAAACAAGAGTCTGGTCCTGAGACACGACCGCGTCCGTATCCGGCACGACCGCGCCTAGGGTTTTGACTAGGTCAGGACTTGGTTTGATCGGTAAACACGACCGGGCCTCTTACGGGGCACGACTGTGCTTGGTCAGGAACGACCGCGCTCATAGGCTGGCGCGACCGTGTCTGGTCAATTCCAGAAGCAATTCGCCTGATTCTTGTAATAAAACAGATTAGAAACTTAGGGTTTTCATTGATATGATGTTTGCGAATCGAATTACACCATTTAATTAGGTTTATATTCTGTTTATCGTGTCGATCGTTTAAAACCATTTTTTTATCAGAACTCAGATTCAGTTCTGTAAAATCATGTAATGTGGTTACGAATTAAGTTAGGGCTTTCGATTAGCTTGGAGAGACGATCCTAATGAACTATTACTAACCTGTTTTGAATGGGCAACAAGTGCAGACGGCTACGGGGAGACTTCGCGGCTTTTTCTTGATCGACAGACGAGATAGAGATGATGGAATGATGGATTTAGGGTTTAGGGAAGTTTATATATGTCTCGGGTAGGTATGGGCTTAACTTAATTCGTTTGATTCTTGCCCCAAATACTTGATTCGTTTTAAAAAAAAAGTCGGTTTAGAATTTGCGAGTATTTGGACGATTGCATGTGTATTTGGTCGTGTTTTAGTCTCAATTAGCCGAATATCTTCTTCTGCAAGTTTCGCGACCTTCTAAACGTGTTTACAATCTATTTTTGGACAAGATTTGAGTCGGTTTGACTTTGCGGAGTCAAACTGTAAACGAGGCGCGACCGTGCTTAATGTTAAGCACGACCGTGGTCATGGCACAAGCGCGACCGTGCTTAGGACTAAGCACGACCGTGCTTGTGTTGGTTTCGGAAATATCAAGACTAGTCCTTGTAGTTTTGTAATATTGATGTTGTTTTGAGTTTTGGTCAAGTTTGGTCCTCGAGGTTTGTAAGATTGTTTTCGTTAATATTGTATTATAATGAACGCGTGTATGCTTGTAAGTGTATATGAATAATAAATGTAAGGTTGAAATCTTTTATTGCACGGCATAAAATACATAGAAAAAACATGAAAATCAGAAAGGTTACACTCAATGAGTGATATGTGATAAAATAAAGTAAGGAATATTTAAAGGTACGAATATACATACACACGTTATATTCATGAAAAGATAAGTATTAATTATGAATGTCTTTAAACTAGAACTCACCAGCGTTAGCTGACTTTTAGTATACATTTCAGGTAAGGGAAGAAAGGGTCGTGCGATGGCGTGAAGGTTACCCGGCACAAGACTGACATCCCACTTTTGTTTGTTAAGAATATGTTATGTTTTATTTGTAAAGACTTCCGCTGTTATGATTATGTAATTAAATGAAGAATGTTTTAATTTAAGTTCAGTATTTATGACTATGTTTATGAGTAAATCCAACAAGTGAGGTTACCCGGGAAAGGGGCCTTACATGTTGGTATCAGAGCAATAGTTTGAGAGATTCAGACATCCCTAAATGTCTGGACTCAGACTGATTATGGGACCAACGCACGGATGTCAGTATGGGTAACCAACGCCAACGCAGCACGGTAAGTAAGTACTAAAGTTAATGCTCTTGGATAAGAATAGATACCTTAACTTAGAACAAATAGATGTCAATGTCACAACCCATTTGAAGAGTTTTGAACCCGAAAAGCAATGTAAATTAGTAATCACAAACCGGTCACTGTAATTAATAATTTGTCTTGCTCGTACTGTTCGAAACTATGATCTGAAGAAATGACATTGATGTATTCCCTTTATAACTATCAGGAAACTAAGAACTATGGCTGGTGGAGGAAGGACAGGACGCCGAGGCGGTCGCACTGGCCGAGTAGGTAGACCTCCGTTGAACCAAAGAATTGAAGAAGAAGAGAGTGTGCACGCAGAGCACACCGAAAGTGTGCACGAAACAGAAGTGACCCCAATTAGGGACGACAGTCCAAGGCCTATACAGTTGGAACCTGAAGTCAGGGATGCTATTGCCCGTGAAGTTGTGCTCACTTTGAAGAAGGTATTGCCTGATCTACTATCCGAGGCAATAAAGAAAAGTAAAGAGGAGGATGAAGGAAACCACGAAGAAAAAGTATATGACAGCGACGGGGATGAGATAAAAGTGGGGTCAAGCACTAAAGGGTGCACTTATAAAGGTTTCAAAGATGGAGACCCACCCAAGTTTGATGGTAGCAAGGATTCGGTGGCTAATTTCGAATGGATCGAGAGGATGAACGCTGTAATCAACATCAGCGAGTGCCGACCGGACCAGGCGGTTAAATATGTTACTCATTCTTTCACCAATGAAGCGCTAGGTTGGTGGAGAAACACTCAAAGAACAAAGTCGCCAAATGCTTTTGCTAGAATGACATGGGAAGACCTGAAGAAACTCATAATCCAAAAGTTCTGCCCACAGAACGAGATTGATCGCGTGGAGAACGAGTTCCTAAACTTCAAAGCTGGCGACAAGACTCATCGTCAATATAAATCAAGGTTCAACGAGCTGGCCCAACTGGTACCACACTTGGTGGAAACCGAAGAATGTATGATCAAATACTATGTCAAGGGTCTGCCGCAAAGGGTCCGTGTCCACGTAAAAGCCAACCTACCCTTGACCTTTGAGTCGGTAGTTAACCTGTCTGGAATCGTTTACGACGATTATGCCAATGAGGACCCGACACCTGTGACACAAAAGAGAAAGTGAGAGAATCCGTCTATAGGCACCGAAAGAGGGAACGAAACAACTGAAATTAAGAAACCGAGGTTGGACGGATATGAAACATGCAAGAAATGTGGAAAGCAACATATTGGCGAGTGTCGAATCGGCACCACCGTGTGTTATAAGTGCGGGAGGCCGGGGCACTACTCCCGAGATTGTTGGAAGGATGCCAAATGTCAAGTATGTGGATTGTTTGGACATCTGACAAAGAATTGCAGGAAGGCCGACCAATCTGGTTCGGGAAAGGAGAAGGAATAGGAACAACAAAAGGCAAGGACTCGGGCCTATGCCTTAACTGAGGAAGAAGCAAGGGGAAACCCTGATGTCGTGTCAGGTACGTTCCTAGTTAATGATGAACATGCTGCTATTTTATTTGACTCTGGTGCTAGTAAAATTTTTATATCCAATGCATTTAGTCGTAAACTAGATTGCACTATCAACACCATAGTAAAGGCCTTTAGCGTACAAACTGTCGTTGGTAAAAATTCGGCAGTATTCCAAGTAACAGAGGACTGCATAATAGAAATAGAGGGACATAAGTTTCCTTCTAAATTATTCCTTCTCACCTTAGGAGGATTCGATATAGTATTGGGGATGGATTGGCTAGCTGCCAACGAAGCTCAAATCATATGTAAACGTAAGAGGATACACTTCAAGACTCCAAGCGGCAGTCCAATTACGGTTTATGGGGATTAGAATTGCACGATGCCGAGCGTCATCTCGATGATCAAGGCCGAAAGTTACATGAGGCGCGGTTGCGAAGCTTATCTGGCATATGTTATTGACGATAGAATGGAAACGAAAGAACTCAAGAATGTACCCGTGGTGTGCAATTTTCCGGAAGTATTCCCTGAGGATCTACCTGGGTTGTCACCCGATCGGGAAATAGAATTTCAGATTGATTTACTGCCAGGAGCTGAGCCCGTTGCCAAAGCCCCCTACCGATTGGCTCCGTCAGAAATGAAAGAATTGATGTCTCAACTACAAGAATTAACAGAAAAGGGATTTATTAGACCGAGCATCTCACCATGGGGCGCTCCGGTACTATTCGTAAAGAAGAAAGACGGCAGCATGCGCATGTGCATTGACTACCGCGAACTGAACAAGAGGACAGTAAAGAACAAATACCCACTGCCTAGAATAGACGACCTTTTTTATCAACTGCAAGGTGCGAGTTGGTTCTCAAAGATCGATCTTAGGTCGGGTTACCATCAGTTGAAAGTAAGGGAAGAAGACGTACCAAAGACCGCGTTTCGCACGCGTTATGGGCATTATGAGTTTCTTGTGATGTCCTTCGGATTAACTAACTCACCAGCAGTGTTCATGGATTTGATGAATAGAGTGTGTCGACCCATGTTGGATCGATCAGTGATAGTTTTTATAGACGACATACTAGTATATTCGAAAAGCGAGGGTGATCACCACTGTCACCTAAGAGAAGTTCTGGAGGTGCTAAAGCAGGAAAAGTTGTACGTAAAATTCTCCAAATGCGCATTTTGGCTTAGGGAAGTCCAATTCCTAGGTCATGTGATAAACCCAAACGGCATCATGGTAGATCCTGCAAAGATCGAGACAGTAAAGGAATGGAACATCCCAAAGACACCAACAGAGATACGAAGTTTCCTGGGTTTGGCAGGCTACTATCGAAGGTTCATTCAAGATTTCTCAAGAATAGCCTCGCCACTAACTAAATTGACACGTAATGAAGTAAAATATGAATGGGGTCAGACCCAGAACAACGCGTTTGAGGAACTTAAGGCACGATTAACCCAAGCTCCAGTCTTAACACTACCTGAGGGAAATGAAGACTTGGTAGTCTACTCTAACGCTTCGGGGCAAGGTTTAGGGTGCGTACTTATGCAACGAGGAAAGGTAATTGCGTATGCATCGTGGCAACTAAAGATTCACGAGGTTAACTACCCAACTCACGATCTAGAATTAGCAGCAGTAGTTTTCGCGTTGAAGATATGGAGGCACTATCTGTATGGAGTTAAATGCACCATCTACTCCGATCACAAAAGCCTAAAGTACTTTTTCGAACAAAAGGAATTAAACATAAGGCAAAGGAGGTGGCTAGAGTTACTGAAAGACTACGACTGTGAGATATTGTACCATCCGGGTAAGGCAAACGTAGTGGCCGACGCTTTAAGTAGAAAGGAAGAATCGACACCTATCCGAATCAAAGCGTGTCAGCTAATTATAACGCCAGATTTTATGGGTGAAATATCAAAGGCACAAGATGAAGCACTGTTAGAAAGAAATGTGAAACGGGAAAGAATAGTAGGACAACAAGGGAACTTAAGTGCAAATACATACGGTGTACGAAGTTGATACCTAAGATTGGCGAGCTTAGAGCCAAAATACTCGATGAGGCCCATAAGTCTCGTTATTCTATCCACCCCGGGACAAACAAAATGTATCAAGACTTGAATAAAGAGTACTGGTGGCCTGGCATGAAGAATGATGTGACTGAATACGTGAACAAGTGCTTAACGTGTTCACTAGTTAAGGCCGAGCACCAGAAACCATGCGGTAAAATGCAACCTTTACCTATACCAGAATGGAAGTGGGAAGAGATCACAATGGACTTCATTACCAAGCTACCGCGAACAGCTAAAGGCAATGATACCATTTGGGTTTTCGTCGACCATTTGACGAAAAGTGCTCACTTCTTGCCAATACGTGAGTCTTCTTCGTCAGAAAGACTAGCAGAAGTATTTATCAAGGAGATTGTGAGCAGACATGGTATGCCACTGTCAATTGTGTCCGACAGGGATACTAGATTCACATCAAGGTTTTGGAAGAAATTCAATGAAGCAATGGGCACTAGACTGAACATCAGCACCACTTACCACCCCCAAACCGATGGACAATCGGAAAGGACCATTCAGACCTTGGAGGACATGCTCCGAGCCTGTATCATTGATTTCGATGGGAGTTGGGATAGCCATCTACCATTGGCAGGATTTTCATATAACAATAGCTACCACACAACTATTGGCATGCCGCCATTTGAAATGTTGTATGAGAGGAAATGTAGGACCCCGGTTTGTTGGGGGGAAATTGGACAGAAGGATTTTGCAAGTCTCGAAGTGGTCAAAGCTACTTCCGAGAAATTTGATCAAATCAAGGCTCGGATGAAAGCCGCAAAGGACAGACAGAAATCATACGCGGACAACCGAAGAAGGGATTTAGAGTTTCAGGTAGGGGACATGGTACTGTTAAAGGTATCACCATGGAAAGGAATCATCCGATTCAGAAAGCGTGGCAAACTAAGTCCAAGGTTTGTCGGACCTTTCAAGATTCTAGGAAGAGTGGGTCAAGTTGCTTACAGACTCGACCTTCCCGTCGAGCTTAGTGGAATACACCCTACGTTCCACGTGTCGCACTTACGCAGGTGCCTAGCTGACGACACAGGTCACATACCTTACGACGAGATCGAGGTGGATAACAGTTTAAATTATGTAGAGGAACCGATTGCCATTCTTGACCGAGCTGAAAAATGACTACGCAATAAGTCGATACCTTTAGTCAAAATACAATGGAAGCACAGAAAAGGGTCAGAAGCTACATGGGAAAAAGAAGACGAGATGAGGGGACTATACCCTTAATTGTTTAACGTATAAACAGTTTCGAGGACGAAACCTCTTTAAGGAGGGTAGACTTGTAAAATCTCGAAAATAGTAAATAAGTAAATAATAATACGATAGAGATTTAAACGTCATAAAACGAAATAAGAACGGATGGGCTTGGGCTCGGCTCCAACGAACCAAGGGAAATCCAGGTATAAAAGGGGCAAGGCAGCCCACTAGCTCATTTCACCTTCATTTTCACCATCTTAGAGAGAGAAAGGGAGCTCGGGTCTAGAGAGAGAAAGTCGACGGATCATCACGAGATTAGAGGAGCACGTTACAGCTGAGCTCGTGAGCAAAACCTCTGAATCAGAACTTCAATCCAGGTAATGATTCGACCATAATCTGAGTTTTTGTTCACTATGGGGTTTCTCGAGTTTTAGCTAAATAGATGATGTTATTACGGATGAAACTTGATAATAAGCTTAGAAATAGCATCTAGAATGGAAACCGCACATTTTGATCAAAGAAAATTGTAAGATTAGCATGATCGGATTAACATGCATGAATTCCAAAATTTTGGTCCATGAACCAGGTACTGCGTACTTACCAAGTGCGCAGGAAGGAATTCCTGCGTACTTACCAAGTACGCAGGAGGAAGTCCCTGCGTACTTACCAAGTACGCAGGAGGAAGACTCATGCGCACTTGCCAAGTGCGCATGAGCAAGTCCCTGCGCACTTACTAAGTGCGCAGGCAGCAGACAGCAGACAGCAGGTTGGTTAAGTAAAGTCAGTAAGTTTAGAATGATTAAACCATTAGAGTCGGGGTTGGGTCTAATGTGTATTTAACTACCTAATCCAGATCGGAAGTGACGCTGTTGGACCTTTGTTTAGGACAACCTAGAGTAGCTCATCAGGTGAGTTCTATGTGCCCCCTTCTATGTTATGTGCAAATGATTTATAAATGTTTTGGGGCTGAAGTGTATACACAAAATGAATAAATGTTATAAATGTCAATGTGATCATAAGTGTATATATAAATACTTATATATGAAAATGAATTATGAATAAAGAATGAAGCGTATGACTATAAAGAATGAAATCTTGCTTTATATTACATATATATTGCATGTTATGAATGAATGTAAACGTTATAAACCCTTCTATGACAACGGCTACTTCGGTAGACGGACGACCACGTGATTATTTTGCAACCGGGACAAAAACGTTCATTCGCAAGCTAGGACGTATGAAAAGGTATAAATGGACGGTCGAAGAAATTGCCTTAACTAATGTAGAACGGTTGCATACATAATGATCACGTGGGAAACGGATGCCCTAGGGCAGACGGACAAAAATGACGGACTACGACGGTAGGACGGTAAAGAGCGGACGGACAAAGGTTGCCGAACGGATTTAATGATATGACGGACGGTTTTCTAGAGCCGGACGGTAATGAAATGGGCTACGACGGTAGTTCTGACTGCGATGTCTTCGTGACATTCGCGACAAGTATGATGGGTTGATCTCCCTTAAGATTATGGCAAATAAGTGTTCTCTCAAAGAAAGTATGTATGTACTTATGTATATACCCTCAATGAGTGTTATGTGATAAAATAAAGTAAGGAATATTTAAAGGTACGAATATACATAGACACGTTATATTCATGAAAAGATAAGTATTAATTATGAATGTCTTTAAACTAGAACTCACCAGCGTTAGCTGACTTTTAGTATACATTTTAGGTAAGGGAAGAATGGGTCGTGCGATGGCGTGAAGGTTACCCGGCACAAGACTGACATCCCACTTTTGTTTGTTAAGAATATGTTATGTTTTATTTGTAAAGACTTCCGCTGTTATGATTATGTAATTAAATGAAGAATGTTTTAATTTAAGTTCAGTATTTATGACTATGTTTATGAGTAAATCCAACAAGTGGGGTTACCCGGGAAAAGGGCCTTACATAACAATTAGTTAAGTAAAAGACTAAATAATTATTTAGAGATTAATAATAATTATTAAAAGAATATATAGCTATTAAGGGTTAATAATAATCATTTCAAGGATAAGTAATAACCAAAGATTAAAAATTAGAGATTAATAATAATTATAAGATTAAAGATTAATAATAGTTATTTCAATAGGTTAATAATAATTATTTCTAGAATAAAATGATTATGTCAAGAGTAAACGAAAATTATTTTAAATGTATATAATTACTAAGTATAAATAATTATTTAAAATGTAGATAATGATTTAGGATCAATAAGAAAAGCATACGTAATTATTAAGGAATAACAAATAATTGTTAAGGGTAAATAACTATTTACAAGAATATTTACCTTATCTAATTGAATAAAGTATTTAAGATTTTATTAGGTATTTATTTCACCATTTAACATGTAATATGATGTTTAATATGTAGTAACAAGTTTAAATAAATAATATGAAATTTTAAGTTTATAAAAAGTTGAATAAAATTTCTTTTTAAAAATTTTAGGAAAATAAATATAGTATATTTATTTCTTATTTAAGTTTTACATAAACAAATAAGTTTCTATAAAATATAAGTTTTTATAAAATGTATAAGTCTAAGTTTCCTTTAGCTTAAAAATGTTGTTTTAAGTTTATAAACTTATAAAAGTATATTTATTTTAATTAACTAGATAAGACTTGAATTAAATAGGTATAAATCTTATAAAATATAAAAGTTTATAAGTTTTTGTTTTTGAATTATTATATAAGTTTTATAATTTATATAAGTTTCCTCTTTAAATAAAAATTGATAAATGAGTTTAAAGTTTAAAAATAAACAAACTGTATTCATTTATTTTAGAAGTAATAACAAGTTAGGGTTTCTGATTTTATAAAATCATCTCTGTTTGAAGGATAAGTTTTATAAAGCTTAAAAGTATTTTTTTAGTTTTAAGAATTTAAAACTATTTTTAAAGTATTAAATATTACAAGTTTTAATTAAGTTTAATTAAATAAAAGTGTTCCCAGAATATAATAATGTAACTAAAAGTCAGTTTTGAGTTTTTAAAAGTATACCCGAATTTATAAAAATTATAAAAAGCATAAAATCTGTTTTGAAATGGTTTAAAAAAATAAAAGGGGTAAAACTCGGGTTGGCCGGATTCGAACTCGGGCCACCCGAGTCACACAAACAAACCTAACCACCCGGCTACAGGCCTCGCTGGTGTTATAACCCGGATAAATAAAAGATAAACACAAACTCGAATCGTCCCCAATTCCTAATGAACCCTAGAACCAAAATCCGTAGAATACGACTTGATAATCCTTCTTTCATTGCAAATTGATAAAGGGCTTTCGATCGCAGAATGAAAACGATGAGTTTAGCTTTTCGAATCACCTAGAATGATGTCGAGGTGAGGGAGAACCACTTCGAGTTTGAAGTCGGCTGTCCTAAGATTCAACGAGCAAATGCGGGTACAATTTGGAAGAAATGGAGTTCCAGAGAGTTTAATTGTGTTGTCGTTGAGGTGGAGCAGCTGGTATTTATAATCAATTTCACCATTCAATGCTCGATCGGTTGGGGAGTAAATGGGTGGAAAAGACGGACTTAAACTCGAACTCACGCGGTGTTAAACCCGAAATTGCACATTGAATCTCATTGGATTACGGTCGCATGAGTGAATGGGAGCCCGAGGTTCATTGAATTTGGCCGATTACGGGTTTTTGATAATTCGAAGGTGAAACCGGCTTTGGTGGGGTTCGAACTCACGACTGATCTCATGATCAGGAGTTTGGGATAAGGGCACAACGGGCCCCTGAAGTTTGAAAGTTATATCATTTAAGTTTTAGTTTAAAATGAGTTTCGATAATGGACAGTTTCAGTCCCTGGACCTTATAAGCAAATAATATGTTTAATTTTCTAAATTAAAGTGGAAGGGTCTAGTTTAGGATTTAAGTTTAGAGTACGTACAAGGATAATGAGAGAAATACTTCCCGTTCTCAAGTAACCTCTGGTTACGTATAGAATTCTAAATGGAATGTAAGGATAGGAATAAGAATACGGTCGAGTTTCTAAGTCTCATAGCCCATGATTGTCAGAAGTTTCTCTAAGAAGAATATAGTTTCATCGAAGTATATGAGGATTTAGTTTTCGGAAATGCACTTAAGAGGAGAACTGCTGAATTATCATTCAGAATCCAAGGTGAGATGCATCACTCAGAATGGATTTGATGATAATTTGATGATCTGAGTTTGCTTGAAATGTAGTCTAATATGTCTAAGGATTGTCATGGTACCTATGTTTCGTTGCTATCTATTACGATAGCTCTTTGATCATAGCACACGACAGAAGTTATTATGTCTTTCCATGTGCTGATTTTCATAATTACGTGTGCACTCATAAGTATTCGAATCGTCGCGTAGTCCGTATATTTATTTCACCAATTAACTTGTAATATGATGTTTAAAATGTAGTAACAAGTTTAAATAAATAATATGAAATTTTAAGTTTATAAAAAGTTAAATAGAATTTCTTTTTAAAAATTTTAGGAAAATAAATATAGTATATTTATTTCTTATTTAAGTTTTACATAAACAAATAAGTTTCTATAAAATATAAGTTTTTATAAAATGTATAAGTCTAAGTTTCCTTTAGCTTAAAAATGTTGTTTTAAGTTTATAAACTTATAAAAGTATATTTATTTAACTAGATAAGCCTTGAATTAAATTGGTATAAATCTTATAAAATGTAAAAGTTTATAAGTTTTTGTTTTTGAATTATTATATAAGTTTTACAATTTATATAAGTTTCCTCTTTAAATAAAAATTGATAAATGAGTTTAAAGTTTAAAAATAAACAAACTATATTCATTTATTTTAGAAATAATAACAAGTTAGGGTTTCTGATTTTATAAAATCATCTCTGTTGGAAGGATAAGTATTATAAAGCTTAAAAGTCTTTTTTTAGTTTTAAGAATTTAAAACTATTTTTAAAGTATTAAATATTACAAGTTTTAATTAAGTTTAATTAAATAAGAGTGTTCCCATAATATAATAATGTAACTAAGAGTCAGTTTTGAGTTTATAAAAGTATACCCGAATTTATAAAAATTATTAAAAGCGTAAAATCTGTTTGGTAATGGTTTAAAAAAATAAAAGGGGTAAAACTCGGGTTGGCCGGATTCGAACTCGGGCCACCCGAGTCACACACACACACAACTAACCACCCGGCTACGGGCCTCGCTGGTGTTATAACCTGGATAAATAAAAGATAAACACAAACTCGAATCGTCCCGAATTCCTGATGAACCCTAGAACCAAAATCCATAGAATACGACTTGATAATCACTCTGTCATTGCAAATTGACAGAGGGCTTTCGATCGCAGAATCAAAATGATGAGTTTAGCTTTTCGAATTACCTGGAATGATGTCGAGGTGAGGGAGAACCGGTTCGAGTTTGAAGTCGGCTGTCCCAAGATTCAACGAGTAAATGCGGGTATAATTTGGAAGAAATGGAGTTCCAGATAGTTTAAGTGTGTTGTCTTTGAGGTGGAGCAGCTGGTATTTATAATCAATTTCACCATTCAATGCTCGATCGGTTGGGGAGTAAACGGGTGGAAAAGACGGACTTAAACTCGAACTCACGCGGTGTTAAACCCGAAATTGCACCTTGAATCTCCTTGGATTACGGTCGCATGCGTGAATGGGAGCCCGAGGTTCATTGAATTTGGCCGATTATGGGTTTTTGATAATTCGAAGGTGAAAACCGGCTTTGGTGGGGTTAGAACTCACGACCGATCTCAGGATCAGGAGTTTGCGATAAGGGCACAACAGGCCCCTGAAGTTTGAAAGTTTTATCATTTAAGTTTTAGTTTAAAATGAGTTTCGATAATGGACAGTTTCAGTCCCTGGACCTTATAAGCAAATAATATGTATAATTTTCTAAAAGAAATGCATAAGTTTTCTCAAATGTTTTCACATCTTTAATATTTTATAGATTCTATAAAATGATTTAGAAGATTTATTAGTTTATAAGTTCAAGTAATTAAAATAAGTTTATATTATTTATTTAATTACAAACTTATAAAGTTTTAAGAATTTTAACATATTCTTTTATAAGATACACACACACATATATATATATATGTATGTATATATATATGTCTCAAGTATATTTGTGTTTCTCAAATATATATCAATTAAATCAATATTTATCATTTATAAAAATAGTTTTACTAGGATTTCAAATTTGAATTTATAATACGTGCAACGGTTTTAGAAAAATATATGTCGGAAAAAATTCAGGATATTACAGTCTCCCATACTTTATGAAATTTCGTCCCGAAAATAAAGTGGAAGGGTCTAGTTTAGGATTTAAGTTTAGAGTACGTACAAGGATAATGAGATAAATGCTTCCCGTTCTCAAGTAACCTCTGGTTACGTATTGAATTCTAAATGGAATGTAAGGATTGGAATAAGATTATGGTCGAGTTTCTAAGTTTCACAGCCCATGATTGTTAGAAGTTTCTCTAAGAAGAATATAGTTTCATCGAAGTATATGAGGATTTAGTTTTCGGAAATGCACTTAAGAGGAGAACTGCTGAATTATCATTCAGAATCCAAGGTTAGATGCATCACTCAGAATGGATTTGATGATAATTTGATGCTCTGAGTCTGCTTGAAATGTAGTCTAATATGTCTAAGGATTGTCATGGTACCTATGTTTCATTGCTATCTATTACGATTGGTCTTTGATCATAGCACACGACAGAAGTTACTATGTCTTTCCATGTGCTGATTTTCATAATTACGTGTGCACCCGTAAGTATTCGAATCGTCGCATAGTCCGTATATTTATTTCACCATTTAACTTGTAATATGATGTTTAAAATGTAGTAACAAGTTTAAATAAATAATATGAAATTTTAAGTTTATAAAAAGTTGAATAGAATTTCTTTTTAAAAATTTTAGGAAAATAAATATAGTATATTTATTTCTTATTTAAGTTTTACATAAACAAATAAGTTTCTATAAAATATAAGTTTTTATAAAATGTATAAGTCTAAGTTTCCTTTAGCTTAAATATGTTGTTTTAAGTTTATAAACTTATAAAAGTATATTTATTTTAATTAACTAGATAAGCCTTGAATTAAATAGGTATAAATCTTATAAAATATAAAAGTTTATAAGTTTTTGTTTTTGAATTATTATATAAGTTTTATAATTTATATAAGTTTCCTCTTTAAATAAAAATTGATAAATGAGTTTAAAGTTTAAAAATAAACAAACTATATTCATTTATTTTAGAAATAATAACAAGTTAGGGTTTCTGATTTTATAAAATCATCTCTGTTGGAAGGATAAGTTTTATAAAGCTTAAAAGTATTTTTTTAGTTTTATGAATTTAAAACTATTTTTAAAGTATTAAATATTACAAGTTTTAATTAAGTTTAATTAAATAAAAGTGTTCCCAGAATATAATAATGTAACTATAAGTCAGTTTTGAGTTTATAAAAGTATACCCGAAGTTATAAAAATTATTAAAAGCGTAAAATCTGTTTAGAAATGGTTTAAAAAAATAAAAGGGGTAAAACTCGGGTTGGCCGGATTCGAACTTGGGCCACCCGAGTCACACACACACACAACTAACCACCCGGATACGGGCCCGAAAACTGACTTATAATCAAAACTGAAATTGCACATTGAATGCCTAAGATTGGCGAGCTTAGAGGACATAAGATTGGCGAGCTTAGGGTAGGGGACATGGTACTGTTAAAGGTATCACCATGGAAAGGAATCATCCGATTCAGAAGACGTGGCAAACTAAGTCCAAGGTTTGTCGGACCTTTCAAGATTTTAGCGAGAGTGGGTCAAGTTGCTTACAGACTCGACCTACCTGTTGAGCTTAGTGGAATACACCTTACGTTCCGCGTGTCACACTTACGCAAGTGCCTAGTTGACGACACAGCTCACATACCTTACGACGAGATCGAAGTGGATGACAGACTAAATTATGTGGAAGAACCGATAGCCATTATTGACCGAGCTGAGAAACGACTACGCAATAAGTCGATTCCTTTAGTCAAAATACAATGGAAGCACAGAAAAGGGTCAAAAGCTACATGGGAAAAAGAAGACGTGATGCGCAAAACACTTAGTAAGAAATGCAACATTCAATATGTAAAAGTAAATACAAGTCGATAAACTAATACATAAAGACTCTTACATACAAAGACAATTACAGACATGTAAATACAAACTACGACTCTATCCAGAGTGTTGTCACAGGAAAGTGCTTCAACAAACTCCCCCTTGACAACAGCTCGGGATCTTCATCATCTTCAGTCTTCAATCTTCAGTCCTCACAGCTGTCCATCCTTAGCTTCCATCTTCTTCTTGTATTCAAGGCAGAACTTAATCACCTTGTCATATTTAGAAGCAAGGAGCTTTGTCCATTCGTCCTTGTGGACATAATACCTATCAGCTAGTACCTCCAGATCTTTCACAGAAAAGTTGATGAAGTAGACTTTATCAAATATTCTGATCAGTTCTTTTGGCATTAAGTTCCCACTTTCGGAACGTCCCTTTCCCATGATCACAGCCTCGCCCGTTTTTGGATCTACGTACCAGTACCACATGTCACCAAGAATATCCTGAGATAACTTGCTCAGGGGAATCTTAGTTTCACATCGCACTGGCTTGTATACCAATTTCTTTAAGTGCTTCTTAGTCACAGGATGTACAGCGTGCTTATCCTTGACTCTCTTGGGCACTTGAGGCTTGAACATTTCAAAGTTCCCAGATCTTGCTTCACGCTGCAGAACCACCCACAAACCCATCGCTACTGCATGATTGGAATGACCCAGCAGCTCTCGGTTTGCAAGGTTCACAAGGTCGTATTTGGGCAAGGAGCTGAATGCTTCACTGGTGGGTTTCAAGTATTGAACCCCCCCAGATCTTTTGATAGCGAACAGCTGCTTGTCCTCCTCGAACCTTACAGCTAAGATCATTCATGTTGCTCCGTGCTTGTCTATGATAGACGTCTTTTGCCACACAGGAGCTGGACCCTTTAATGAGGTAGAAGTCATGTCTGTATCTTTTGGTGCCTCTAGGTCCACAGGTTCAGGGTCAACTAGGGAGGCTTCAGTCGAGGCTTCTACATTACTAGCCTGCTCGACTGAACCTGTGTCGAGCGGAGCGTCAAAGGATGGAACTTCAAAGATCTCTCCATCTTCTAGCTCGTACTCTCCTTCGCCGTCACCCTTGGGAATCTCTATCACCACGTCTTCATCATCATCATTCCAGTCTTCACCAGAGTCGATCTCTCCTTCTTCCAGATTAAAGAGAGCATCGATCTGTGCTTCCTTGGAATAGTCAGGCTCAAGATAAAGGATCTCATCATCAGATAAGTCCTTGAGCACATCGGCTGCTGACTTCCCTTTATCACCACCACCACCAGAGGTATCACCACCCTCTTGCTGAGTGGACACCCCCTCAGCCATTGGAATAGCAGAGATGGGCACTATTACCAAAGCTTGGTGCTCACCTCCACTAGGACCGGCTTCGGGATCCTTGTCTTTATCGTCATCCTTAGTCAAGTCGACTGGATGACAAGGCTCAGCACTAGTGGATTTCTTTTCTTTCTCTTTCTCTTTCTCTTTCTCTTTCTCTTTCTCTTTCTCTTTCTCTTTCTCCTTCTCCTTCTCTTTCTCCTTCTCCTTCTCCTTCTCTTTCTCCCCCTGAGCGTCAAGCTTCTTGGTCAGTTCTGCAACTAATTTGACCATCGCTTCGTGCTCTTTTCTTTGTAAATCCAGCCTTAGCTCAAGTGACGTTCTGTGGCCTAGAATCATTTCATTTGTCCTCATTAATAGCTCATTCTGTGCCATTACGTTCTTCAGTCGCTCATTAGTCCCCGTTTTCTGGCTACGTAGAATCCTAACTTCATCGGCCAGTGAATTAATCTGTGCTTGTTGAGCATCAGATTCCTCCTTTGACTTCTGAATAGTCTTCAGCAGTCCAGCAACTTAGGTTTCTAGCACATCGATCCTTGCCTCATTCGGATCAGGATGCCAAGACGATGATGCTTCGGCATTATGGATAAGGGAGGAGAAGATGGTACCAAATTCAAACCCTTGTGAGTAATCTTCATAAGTGAAGGGTTGACTTGGAGGATCAATGGTGGGTGTTAGGATTTGGGATGAGATGAGGGGAGTGGGTGTTATGGTAGGGGTGATGGTGACAAACTCCGTGACAATTGGAGTAGTCACCGCCACTTGGACTGGTGTTGTAGGGAGGGTCACCGTCACAGGAACCTCCTCTGTGACTGCCGTGACTACCACGCCAGTTTGAACTTGTGGTCTTCTCCTCCTATGGTATAACTGCTGTGAAGGTGGGGTAGAGGCTGAATCCGGACTGGCAGCTGAAACTTGTACTTGCTGCTGAGCCGAGGCCTCTACCACAATGGGGATAGCAACCTCTTGCCTATCTCCCCTGTTCTTATGAACACGCTCTCGTCTCTGTCTTTGTAGAGCAGCGTCAAAGTCAGATGTTGGCTCATATTCGCCGCTCGAGCTCTGTCGCTTTCTTTTGGAGGACGACGCAGGTAGGGTTACCTGTGCCGATCTCCTGGGGTGTGCCTGTGATGGTGCGTCATCGGAATCAGAAAAATCTGATTCTGTTGCTTCTGAATCAGATTCCTCAGCACCACCATTACCGCCTTCGTCGTCTCCATCCTCAGACGAGCCATCATCACTATCATTCACCTCATCATGTTGTTCCTACTATTCATCGGAATGTTCACTCAGTTCAGGTTCCGAGTCGTGGCTGTACCATCTCCAGTCTTCAGGTGCGACATATGCTTCATTTAGAAGGTGGCTAAAGAGTTCTGTGTGCACAGGGGTAGGTTCTACACTGCATGGCTTCAGAAATTGAGCAAATACTCTTTTGTCCACCCGCTTGACTTGCAGTCTTTCCCCTATAGCAGGAAGGTTTGGCAACGCGTCATCAATCAAGAGTTGCACAAACCTAGGGTACAATAAGAATCTAAACTTTTCCGCTGTGTTGATCTGGTCATTGATTGCTTTGAAGATGTAGCGCGAGAAGTTGTAGCCCCTATTAAGAGACAAGCCCACCATGGCTGATGCAAGGTCATGACCCATGGCATCTTTACCAGCTTTTCTTGACGAGATGCACATGATCATGACGTGGGCGAAATACCGCCATTGGTCTAATACCCACATCTTTTTATAAGAAGCATAGTCCCTCGCTCCGACGTATCCCATTCTTTGCCTCCAACAGCCGTCCACAAAGTAGTCTGGATAGGCTGTCGGGTAGGTCGCGAGGTCTCTGAACTGCATGACCCTTCGTATAGTATCTTCAGATAAGGCAATAGCCTGACCTGCAACGGTAGCCCTAATGACATTGGGGGATACCGTGCAGTCGTGCTCCGCCGTCTCCCAGAATTGTTCCAAGTAAGGTCTTGACACGGTCGGGTCAGTTGAGATAGCATAGCGGACTCTTGAGCGGTTCAAGAAGTCAACTATCTCCCTATATTGCAATACTGCACCTTTCCATTCAGGTTGAGTGTTCGCTAACAGGTTGAATTCGTTAGTAAACGCCCGAGCCATAATCTGCAAAATCACACAGAAAGCACAATCAGAACAACACGTATCATTGGAAATGAATAAAAATGACTCAGTTAGCAGTTACTCTTTGAACTGAATTTCAGACTTAGGAATTTTTGCTAAGTGTTGGTCCTGCGTACTTAGCAAGTACGCAGGAGTTTGTTCTTGCGTACTTAACAAGTACGCATGAAGTGCTTCGTGCGTACTTGTTAAGTGCGCAGGAAACGCACTTGGCCAAAATTCTAGAAATTTCAACTGTCAATCAGAAGAGGGGCATTGTCGTGGATTATGGTCACCACATGGTCGAAATACTTGATTAAGACCTATGGGACTACTATCCACCGCAACTAACCGCTAAACCCGTCAAATTTGTTTTTAACCTAGATGACGACCCAGTTGAACCAGTGGGCAATCGAGGGTCAAGGGCAAAATCGAACCATGTTAAGGACAAATTATGAGTCAATAGGTTTCGATTAGTGATTATTAACAAGTTTTAGGTCTTAATTTGCATTTAGAACACCAAAATAGGTCAATAATCTCACACTCAAACAGTCGATGAATCGGTCAAAAACATGTGATTTAGTGGATGATACGGACCGAGATTCTCACCAAGTAAATGTTTGATGATGATTAAACAATGAGCTGGACGAAGAATCCGGTTGGAACACTCAAAATTTTTGAGGAAAGTGGTCGGAGGGAATATCACAGGGGAAACGGTTTGAAAGTGATAATCTCTAAAAAAATTTCTAAGTCCTGTATTTATACCCAACACATATTGGTCGTGTGTACTTACTAAGTGCGCACGACTTAACTCCTGCGTACTTACTAAGTACGCATGACTTAAGTCTTGCGTACTTGTTAAGTACGCAGGGTTTACCTCATGCGCATTTATCAAGTACGCAGAGACCCTTATGTGCGCACACTTTCAACTCAAATTATGAAGATTTCAAGTCAAATAACGAACAAGATAAAAATGTTCAATCACGAGGTTTCAAATACAATTCAGGAAGGTTAAACACAAATATTTTTGGCTTTTCTGAATAAAATTGAACTATGCATAAACTTAAAATCTTTTTGATCTTTTCTAATAAAAATATACAAGTATTCACACAAACTATTTTTGATCAAAGACACGAGCAGAGGATCATATCAGGCTATCTTTTAGCAAAAATGATACAATATAAACATCAAAGAATATGGGATCATGTCATGGATTACTATTTATTCATACATAATAAGCACATAGACAAGTAATTCAAGTTAACAATATTATAAGATTTGAAACTATACGCATCTTTGTATCACATTCTTGTGTATTAAGGTATTAATTATAAGATATACAATGTGTCACTGATATGCTATTCTAACTTGCACTATCTCAAGGCATCTAAGATTTTCCCAATGATTTTCTAAATTTTCAGAATGAAGCTACATCTATTAGCACAGGAAAATCAAGCAGAATCCATAAGGATTATCAGGAATCATAAGATTCAGAATCGAGTGATTCAGTTGTCTTGGTTTCATTTGATTTTCTTCATTGAATATCGAAATGATGATTCAGGATAATATATATGGTGATTGAATAAGGTAAGGGGATCCAACTTTTATCTGGATTTGATTTCAATGAATCAGGAATGATTCAAGGGTGAATACATGCTCAACGGTTAATGTAGAGACATGTCTTGATTCAATCTCTCATTGCATACTTGTGAGTATGGGGAGTGAGATGAACCGCATTAATTGTGCTAATGACATAACCCGAAACTGACCTCAAAAGAAAATTATTGCCAAAATCTAACATCATATATCTGATAATGATCTTTTCTATTCTTTTACGCGCACACACTCGCAAACATGGGTTCAAATCACAGTTGTAATTTAGATTTAGTTTCCACACTACTAGTGATTCAAAGACGCATACAGCCTACTGGCAATTTAAATTACTTGTAAATAAGCAGATTAAAAACACAATAAGTTAAACAGTTAAGTAAACATGAAGCAATCATTTCCCACATGAGCAGTCTGTGATGTTTAGATCATTTCTGATGTACTATCATTTCCTCTTCTCTCAAGTTAACTTTGAAATTTTCTCCATTTTCCTTTTTTTTTGTAAAATATTTTGAAACTTAAAAGAACTATACAGAAGATTTAAAAGAAAGAAAGTTTAACTTCCATGAATTGAATTGATTTCAGAAAAATTAATTTTCACTCAGGATTGAACATTCCTATCAAGTTGACAAGATGCTCAAAACGGGATCGATCAAATGCCTTTGTGAAAAGTTCAGCAAGATTGTCATCCGTGTGAACTTTACAAGTTCAATTAAATGCTTTTCAGCACAATCACGGATGAAATGATGGCGAATTTCTATATGTTTAGTTTTGGAATGTTTCATCGGGTTATTTGTGATGGACATGGTGGCATTGTTGTCGATGAATAATGGAGTTACAGTGAAGTTTAAGCCGTAGTCTCTCAATTGCTGCTTAACTTCTGTCAACCTATCCTACTTATACTTGACCTGATGCCTGCGCACTTAGCAAGTGCGTAGGGCAAAATGCTCTTGCGTACTTAACAAGTACGCAAAGTTATTCTTGTGTACTTGCTAAGTACGCAGGAGCTTTCTCCTGCGCACATGTAAGTGCGCAAAACACTTAGTAAGAAATGCAACATTCAATATGTAAAAGTAAATACAACTCGATAAACTAATACATAAAGACTTTTACATACAAAGACAATTATAGACATGAAAATACAAACTAAGACTCTATCCAGAGTGTTGTCATAGGAAAGTGCTTCAACATTTTATACATGTTATGCTAGAGGCGAACTTGTCAAGTTCGCCTAGTCTAACAGAGGCGAACTTGTTAAGTTCGCTTAGTCTATCTGAGGCGAACTTGTTAAGTTCGCTTAGTCTGTTAGAGGCGAACTTGTTAAGTTCGCCTAATACAGATCAGATGTCTATATATAGAGGTTACAGAGTCAGCAGTAGTAACTAGAACAGAGGAGCGTTGAACAGAAGCTAACGAATTGTCTGATTGAGTGTGTAAACTCTATGATTGTTGGAATACAAGCTTGCATGTTATTTACGTGATTGTTTATATTGTCTTTTGTGTATACAATTATTGATTCGGTTGGATTCCGTACTCCGCGTTAACAATACGTCTTATCACGAGAACGATCCGTAGAAGAGCCATGTGGACCTACAAGTGGTATCAGAGCTTATGCTCGTGATTCTTGGTGATTTTAGATGGTTTTGTATGCAAATTGACTAGAAATTCATCATCTTTGAAATTTTCATTTCCATGGAGTTTTCAAGCTTATTTTGCTTCTGATTTGGTGTTTTTGAAGTGGATTTTGATGAAATTGATCCGATAGAAAGGTTCTAATTGAGAAAATACACAATCCTACGGTTTAATTTGTTCTAATTCCTTCAAATCAGTGAATTATGAAGATTTTGGTGAAATTGGGTTCGTGGTTTTGGGTTGAAGCTGTTCTTGATTTTTGATTCGGCTGAAGCAAGCGAACTTGCTGAATTTGTCTACAGGCGAACTTAGCAGACGAACTTGTCAAGTTCGCTTCTCTCAAATTAGGCGAACTTAATTTTTAGGCGAACTTAATCAGATTTCTTGATTCTGGTTTAAGCGAACTTATTAAGTTCGCTTCATATTAAATTCTCTTGGGTGTATCTGGAGCGAACTTACTATCTTCGCCTAAGGGTAGTGTGTGTTCAACACTTGGAAATTTTTTTTGGAAAATGGCAAATATGGTTCAAGTAACTAATATGTTCAATTATGATAATGAGATTGGTACATCTCAGAAACCACCGAAGTTGTTAAATCTTGCTGATTATTCTAATTGGAAAGATCGGTTTGATCTGTTCGTATCCTTTACCGATACCAGTCTATGGATTCCAATCTTAGAAGGTTATACGCATCCGACTTACTCATGGATGGGAAAGGATGATGTTCCAAAGCTGGTGTCTGCGTTAACCACAGAAGAAAAGTTGTTGTTTGATCGGGAAAAGAAATCGATGGCGAGTATTTCGATGTCTCTTTCGAAGGAAATATATCACAGTTTTAAACAATTCAAGTCTTCTCAACAACTCTGGGAAGCATTACAGAAAAGATGTGAAGGTAGTTTGGATGTAAAGAAGAGTAGAAAAGAGCTACTGAAGAAGCAATTCTTGGTTTTCAAGCACTTTCAAAATGAATCCTTGGATGATCTTGCTACAAGATTCTATCATCTGCTGAGTGAATTGTCGAGTGCTTCTGTGGTGTATGAGACTGAAGAGATTAACGATAAGTTCTTGGAGGCATTACCATCTAAGTTTGATGTGTATACAGTTTTAATAAAAAAGAATGTCAAGTATAAATCAGTGTCTTTGGAAGAGGATCTTGGAAAGATTCAATCCCATGATATGAATATGAAGAAGAAGGAGACTAATATGGAACATATACAAGATCCTTCAATGTATTTTGCCAAGACTTCTGGTAAAACTGGTACAGGAGTTGCGTTTTTTCTGGTGATGCTCAAGATACTTCTAATGATCAGTGTTCTGGAGTTCCTCTTCATTCTGGTCATTCTAGTCATTCTGGTTTCTCTGCAACTACAACATCTTCATCATCTGGAACTCACAATATGAATCAAAAGGTTGTTGATGGTTATTTGGCTATGTTTTCATCATTCATGGCGTCGTATGACAATTTTATTGGAGGGAAAATTCATGATCCTGAGGTTATTGAAGAAGATTTCAGACAGATTGATCCTGTTGATCTGGAAGAAATGGACATCCAATGGAATATGGCTATGTTGATGCGTCAAGCAAAGGATTTCTTGAAAATGACTAGCAGAAAATATATTGGGTCTAATAGTCGATCACGCATGGGATTTGATAAAACCAAAGTGCGTTGCTATAACTGTCAAGAGTATGGTCACTTTGCTAAAGAATGTGTGAAACCAAAAGTTGAGTTTGATTCTAAGAAGAAGCCAAATAACTTTCAGCATAATCGTAATCAGTCACATGGTTCATCTGGTAATTCTAATCATGCATCTACATCATCAGCTTTGGTCGCTCAGAACGATGAAAAATATGACTGGGGTATTCATCTGGAAGATTAGGTGGGTACGGTAAGTCAAGCATTTGTAGCAGAGATTCATTCTGAAAATTTTGAAAAGTCGACTGATGATGATAGTTTGAGTGATGGTGAAAGTGTGCCGAGCGTTGATGAAGAGATAGAACAAGTGCAGAATATTGATTATGATATTGCATCAGGTGTTGTTGAAGATGATATTGTTCTAACACAAAATGCTTCAGATGGTGCTGATTCAGAGAATATTCCCATTACCAAAGTTTTCATGGCAGACATGTATGATCCGTCAAAGGTAAAAGACTCTGTTTGTCATATTTACTGTTCTAACTGCATTACTGTAAAAGATAAATTGCAAAAGGTTATGGATGATAACACAAACTTGATTTGTGATATGAAATTGATGCATTCAGTTAATCAGAAACTGAAAGAAAATGATAAATTGTGCATCGATAGAATTGAGTCTTTGAAAAGAGACTTAAATTCTCTGGGTTGAAATATAAAGAACAAGCTTATTATCTGGATATGGCTTATGCTGAGATAGAAAAACGAAATGAAATTGTCGCTCAAAAGAATAAAGAAGTTTCTGACAAAGAGTCTGAGGTGATCAAACTTCATAGAAAGTTGGAAAAGTTTGAAAATTCTTCTGTAGTATTGGATTATTTTAATGCTAATGCTGATCCTACTAAGAGAGTTGCTGGGATTAGATTTGTTCCTCCTCCATTTAATGCAAATTATGTGGTTGAACCTGAAATCATACATGAAGAGGAAATTGATCCAAAAATAGTATTAAAAGTGAATCCGGTAACTGGTGAGGATATGGTTTATGAGTCTGATTCTGAGGATGAGGTATTTGATGAGAAGAAGGTTGAAGGTATTCCAAAAGAGGTGAAACTTGATGAACCAACAGTTGTAAAAACTGTAACTCGTGATAGATGCATTCTGACTGAACCTGACGAGGTGAAGGTTATTACACCTAAGCTTTCCCCAATTTTACAGTCAAGTGGGTTTGTTGCTGCCGGTCATCAAAAGATGCTTTCATCAAAGCTACATACACAGTTTTATGTTCCAAAGAAGCAAGTAAAATATTATGTACAATCTTCTGAAGATACCTCATCTGATGGTTCCTCAAACTCAAGAAAACCCCCTTATTTTAGAACACATCAAGAGAGAAGAGTTTGTTTTCACTGCAATGAAGCTGGTCATATTCTGATAAATTTTCCTTATAAGAACCAAGACAAATTGAAGACTGCTCCTTCACAATCAAAAGTAGTGAAAATTCTGAAAAGAATAGATGAGGGAAAGTCGACTTCTAATGTGGAGAAAAATATGCCTTGTCGATCTTTTGTTAAATCTTCTAGATTTAAACAGCAGGATAAATTGAATTCTAAATCATTTGTTTGTCAAGAGAAATTTGAGATTCCACATGTTGGAATTTCAAAAGATTCTCCACCTGAAGTTAAACTGTCTAGACCACAAAGGAGAAGACGAAATAGAAAATTGAAGAAACTTTTGGAAACTTCTGAATCTGATAATAATATATCAAACAATATTTTTCCAATTAAACATAATGTGTCTTCTTTGAAAAAGTCTAAGTGTGAAACTTCTGTTCCAAAGGTTAATGATAGCATTGATTGTGAATTGCTTGAAGTTGTTATTTTGATCAATCTGGACAACCCAAGACCACAATGGCTTGGGTTCCAATTTCTAACTAATTTTCTTTGTTTATGTAGGGACAACCAAGGAGGATTATCAACAATACGTGGTATGTGGATAGTAGTTGCTCTCGACATATGATAGGGAATATTCGGTTGCTTGAAGATGTCAAAAATATTGATAGAGGTTATGTCGCTTTTGCGGGTAATAAAGGCGGGTATATAACTGGTCAAGGTACTTTAAAGAATGACAAAGTCAAATTTGAGAAGTGAATTATGTGGAGCAACTTGAACACAATCTTTTAAGTGTATCACAAGTTTGTGGCAAGAAGTTTTCGTTCCATTTCAATGATGCTGAGTGTTATATCTTGAAACTGGGCTTCGTTATTCCTGACGAATGGATTCTCATGAAGGCTCCGGGGACAAATGACACGTATGTCCTTGACATGAGTGTCGCTACTACAACGGATTCAATTCCTACTTGTTTACTCTCCAAGGCGTCGAAATCAGATTCTATTTTGTGGCACAGGAAGCTAGCTCACATCAACTATAGGAAGATGAACTATATTGTTAAGAATGATCTGCTTCTTGGTATTCCGAAGATGAAATTCTCTGTTCCTGATAATTGTATTCCTTGCAAGAAGGGGAAACAATGAAAGAAATCACACAAATCTAAATCGAAGAATTCTATCATAACTCCTTTGGAGCTGCTGCGTATGGATTTGTTCGGTCCGATTAGTATCAGGAGCATTGGTGGAAAATCGTACTGTTTGGTGGTAACGGATGATTTCTCTAGATTTTCTTGGGTTAAGTTTCTTTCTTCTAAAGCTAAAACCACTGAGTTGGTGCAATACTTAATCCTGGGTTTGGAGAATTTGTTCAATCTGAAGGTCAAAAGAATTAGGAGTGACAACGGCAGCGAGTTTAAGAATAGCAAGATGGGCTTATTCTGTCTACAAAAGGGAATTCATCATGAATTCAGTGCGCCATATGTTCCTCAACAAAATGGTGTTGCTGAACGAAAGAACAGGACATTGGTTGAAACAGTACGCACGATGCTTGCAGATTCTAAGCTTCTAGTTACTTTTTGGGTTGAGGTGGTGAATACTGCGTGTCACGTTTTGAACAGGGTCTTAACCGTCAAGAGACACAACAAGACATGCTACGAGTTGCTGAATAATCGAAAGCCGAATCAGGAATATTTACTACCTTTTGGTAATCCATGCACCCTATTTAAAGTTAGAGATGTCCCAACCAAGTTCAGTGCTAAGGCTATTGAAGGGATTTTTCTAGGGTATGTTGTAAATTCTACTACCAAGAGGGTTTTTAACAAAGAGACGCGCCAAGATGAAGAATGGTTCCATATTGACTGTTCAAATCGGTCCTTACCTCAAATGGCGATTAGACCAGATTGGGCATTTGATTATGAAAATTTATTCAAGTCTTTTCATTTACCTTCTGATATTTCTCCTAAAGAAGTTGTTGTTCTCTATGATACATGTCAGGATGTACAGCACAGTGGTTTTCTACCAAATGCAGTTCAAAATTCATCGGTTCCATCTACTTCTGCTCCCAATCCTAATGTTGCTTCTTGTTCAGGACCACAAGATTCTGAGAGTGAGGAAGACAATGCTATTTTTCAAAATTCTTCTGCTGATCCTTTGTTGGGTGATGATCCATTACCTTCGACACAGGCTCAGGGGGAGATTCCTATAAATTTAGACTCGAAAATTCCAATTAATCAAGATTTTTCTTATCAATCTGATACAACTCAAGTTGAAGTCTTGCCGGTTCCTGAGGTCGCATGAATCAAGGAACTCAAAGATCATCCGGTGATGAATATAATAGGAAATTTGCATGATGGAGTGAAAAAACGTTCTATTGTTGACAATACTTGTTTGTATACAAGTATTAAAGATTCTGGTGTTCTTGATGATTGCTCACATTCATGTTTTATTTCTCAGGTCGAACCAAAGAATGTTGAAATGGCTTTAAATGATAACAATTGGATAGAGGCCATGCAGGAAGAACTTGCTCAGTTTGACAAACTCAAGGTTTGGAATCTTGTAGATCTTCCGAAGGGTATGTATCCAATTGGTACAAAATGGGTGTTTAAATGTAAGAAAGACGATCGAGGTGTCGTGGTAAGAAATAAAGCAAGATTAGTTGTCCAGGGTTTTAATCAACAAAAGGGAATTGATTACACCGAGGTTTATGCTCCTGTTGCGAGGCTTGAAGCTATACGGCTGTTTCTGGCTTTTGCTTCTTATAAAGGTTTTAAGGTGTTTCAATTGGACGTGAAAAGTGGTTTTTTATATGGAAAGGTCAAGGAGAAAGTTTATGTTTCTCAGCTGCCGGGGTTTGAAGATCCAATTAATCCGAATATGGTTTTCAAGCTTGATAAGGCCCTCTATGGTCTTCATCAGGCTCCTCGTGCGTGGTATGAAACGTTGTCTACACATCTTTTGGCAAATGATTTTGTTCGTGGCAAGATTGACTCGACCTTATTCATAAAGAAATCAGAGGGAGATTACCTACTGGTGCAGATATATGTGCACGATGTTATTTTTGGCTCTACGAATGAAGGGTTGTGCAAAGATTTTGAGAGTGTTATGAAGTCGAAGTTTGAAATGTCAGCTATGGGAGAGTTATCATTTTTCCTAGGTTTATAAGTAAATCAAAAGGAAGATGGTTTCTTTATTCATCAGTCCAAGTATGTCAAAGGCATTTCGATCTGGTTCAAGATGGAGGACTGTACCCCATATGATACTCCGATTCCGGTCAATCATAAGTTGAATTCTGACCCGGATGGAAAATATGTTGATTGTCGAATTTACAGGGCAATGATTGGATCTCTCATGTACTTAACTGCATCAAGGCCAGATATAATGTTCGCTGTGTGTATTTGTTCTAGATTCCAGGCAAAACCAAAAGAATCTCACTTGATAGCTGTAAAAAGAATCTTTCGTTATTTGAAAGGAAAACAAAGATTGGGACTATGGTATCCACATGGTTCTAACTTTGATTTCAATGCTTATACTAATTCTGATTTTGGTGGTTGTTGTTTGAACAGGAAATCTACAACAGGTGGTTGCCAGTTCTTAGGTAATCGACTTGTTTCCTGGCAATGCAAAAAGCAAACCACAGTCTCTATTTCTACATGCGAAGTAGAATACATCGCTGCTGCAAGTTGTTGTTCACAGATTCTGTGGATACAACAACAATTAAGAGATTACGGTTTGAATTTTACAGGAACCCCTTTGCTTATTGATAATAATGCTACAATGTCTATAACTAATAATCCTTTTAAGCACAATAAAACAAAGCACATTGAGATTAGATATCATTTTATTCATGATTGTGCAGAGAAAAGGTTGATTGAGTTGGTAAAGGTTCACACTGATAATAATTTTGCTGATCTGTTTACCAAGGCATTTGATCATACTAGGTTTGAATTTCTAATCAAAATGATAGGTATGATCAATACCGAATAAAAGTTTTACAAAATCAGATTTTCTTGGAAAATTTTGTTTTTAATTTCTTTTTATTGCTTTATTATATTTCTGCATTTTAAATTTTCAATCAAAAAGTTCTTAATTTATAAAAAGTCAAAACAAAGTGAAAAATATAAAATTTGACATCATTTGAAGTTAGAGAAGAAATGATAGTACATCAGTGATTAGTTCATTTCACACGACCTTAGTAGACCTTTGATATATGATTGCTTAAAGTGAGTTGGTTTGATCTAAATTTCAAAGTCTACATAAATGAGAAATGATAGTGTTTTGAATGCTCTAATCTTGAAAATCTGTTTTTAAATTTGTGTATGAGTTTTAAAACTTGAATTGTCAATAGACTAGAAGCGTTTTAAAACTAAGAGTAGTGTGAAAATTAAATATGATATGATTATATCTGTGATTTGAATCCATTATATGTCTGGGTGTGTGTGTAAAAGATCATTATCAGATAAAGAATATATGGTTTTAAAGAATTTCATGAGACTAATATCGAATTATATCTTTAGCACAAATCTATTTCAGTTCACTTCACTGCCCATGCCTCGAAAAACATGCAATGTGTTGTTGAACTAAAATATGCTTTCAAACAACATCTGTTGAAACATATATTTGCCCTTGGATCAGTTAGATACATCATCTAGTCTGACTCCATTGAAACTTATCCAGATAATAGTTGGATCATCATACCTGAATCTGTTGACTCTCATTATACAGCCAATTCATTAGAATCTTCTGATTCTAAATCATCATGATTCTTATATCCTTTGGGATCTGCTTTTCTATACTTGTGCTAAAAGAGATAATTTCATCGTTGAAATTGATCTAATCTTAAAATAAACTATATATGTCTTGAAGATAGTTCAATCTATATTTCTGTTTGGCATATATGTGGGGTACACAATGTTTTTCATCTAAGTGGTACTAAATCACATGAATTTGAAGAATAAACGCTTATAGTTTCAAATCATATAATATTGACAAATTTAAGAATTCATGCTTTATATTACAAATTCGGTATGAATAATTGAGCATTTCATAACCTGATCTTATTTACTTTGAAATTTATCGCGTATCATTTCAAATATTATTCAAATTGATTGATTTATAAATACTGAAAATAGTATGTAAAAATGAAAAAGATGCATAGTGCACAATAATGAGTTGGATTGTTTCATATCATAGGTTACCCTTGGTTATTGATAAACTGTGTGATGAACTACTCGGATACTGATATGATCTTCTTACTCATGATATTCATTCAAAAATATGTGATTTTAGTTTATTCATATAAAAATTCAAAAATATGTGATTTCAGTTTGTACAGATAAAAATCCAAAAATATGTGATTCCGTTTGTAGAGATAAAATTCAAAAAGATTATTTTTTTTTTTTTTATTTTCCATGAAAATTCTAAGCTTTTATTAAAATGTTTGGGATTGGATCGGATACATGTTGCTGACAGAAATGAAGTGTTGAAAGTTGGAAAATTTTTCAAGGCGAGAACTTGTTATGTTCGCCTGGTTGAGGTGAAGCGAACTTAATATGTTCGCCTGAGGTTGGTGAAGCGAACTTAATATGTTCGTCTGAGGTTTGTTAAGCGAACTTAACAAGTTCGCCTAATTAAACGAACTTAATGTGTATAAGGATTTTCGTCCAAGCGAACTTAGTCACTTTGTCTTCTCAGAAAGTTTAGGCGAACTTGTCTGTGTTGAGCGAGTTTAAATTTTTTTCAAAATAAGTGTGTTGTTGGATTGTTTACTGGGACCTTCTTGTTCGGATTTGAATTGAGATCATTCCTAAGGTAGTTTTATTTTTTTCATCCGTTGAATCGTGAGAAATTATGCTTTTTCTTTCTTGTTTTCGTAAAAATTTTAACCGAGACATTTTTTGACCTAATTGATGCTATATATGTATTAAATCAAAAAATTGAGTCTTGTTTTTGTTTTGAGAGTACTAGTCGAAGTCATTTAGATGGTTAATTCTTGGTTACAACATCATTTTGATGAAGTTTGATTTCTGTGTGAGAATTTGAAACGGCAGACAAGTTCAGGCGAACTTGTTCAAGCGAACTTGTTCAAGCAAACTTGCCTAGGCGAACTTATTAAGTTCGCCTCTTGTAACACTAAGCGAACTTAGTAAGTTCGCCTAGGGGCTTTGAGGGATTTTGGACTTGTGAAATTTTTTTTGTGTTTGAAATTTTTTTTACAAATTTTTGTACTTCTTGTTGTGTGTGTTTATTATTTGTCTAATGTGTTTGTTGTCCAAATACTTTTCAGATGGCTCGTTGTGTAGAATACAAACATAATCACGTGGAACTGTTAGATCCTAACATGTTGGAGGCCGTTAATTTTCAAGGAATTATTGGGTTCTTAAATCGTTCACGTCTCCGTGTAGCCTTATCTGCAGATCCATACATTAGCTTGGTGTATATTCAGCAATTTTGGGACACAGTACATCAAGATACAGACGTAGAACCTCATGTTCTTCGTGCTACTGTGAACAATACGGAGATTGCAATATCGTCAGAGACTATTCGTGCTACTCTTGCTCTAGGTGGTGCTGCTGATGATCCTATGTCATATCCTGGCACATTGATTATGGGATGTTTTCAGATGATGGGTTACCGTGGAAGACCTAATGATACACAAGCCCGTAAGGGTGGTTTGGTTGGAGAATGGAGGTATTTCATGCACGTGATTATCCAATGCTTATCTCCTCGTAAAGCTGGTACAGATGGGTTAAAGAGTGCTTTACAAGCTGCTATGGTGGCTTTGATATTGAACAAGTGATTCAATTTTGCTCTTTACATTTACCGGGAATTGGTTATGCAAATAACTCCTACTGAACATCAAGGATTTCTTATGTATCCTCGGTTCATCCAAATGATTCAGAGTCACCTTATTCCTGATCTCCCATAGCATCCTATTCGTTTAACATTGACTCCGTTGTTAAAAAGAATTTTTACAGATTGCACTAAGGTAAAACAACATAATGCGGCGCTGATTCCTGTTCAAACTCCATTATTTGGTCACTTAATCAATCCTGATTATGTTGAACCACCAAATGACAACTGGTTTCATCCGGAAGAGTTGGCTCAAGGACATGGTCAGAATGTACAACAACAACAACCTCAACAACAACAAGTTCCAGTACAACAACCAATTCCTATTCCAGAAAAAGTTCCTATTCAACAAGCTCATGTTGATATACCTGTTAATGAACCTATTCAAGAAGAGGTCGTTCAAGAACATGAACATGATCTAGGGATGAATATGGATGATTTTGTTGATGATGCTGTAAACTCACCCATTCATGAAGCTGAAGGGAATGTGGTGACAAAGAATGATTCTAGTTCCAGCTCAAGTGAAACAATTTTTCCTGTGTCTGAAGAAACTGACTCTGATGCGTCTAGAGATTTTTGCTCAGATCATTATGAGAGGTTAGTTGAAATACTGTCACACCCCGACCGATGGCGGAATCATCGGGGCGGGACATGTAGACTGTTCATAAGCACAAGGTTGACTAGATTGAATATATTAAATATCAAATTTCATAACAAGTAGTCCAAACACAACCAAATTCAAGATAGAACAAAATTGAAATACATAGAGTTCTTTTATTTCATTTAACTAAGTCCAAGCCTATGTGTAGCACATCTTGATCAATCTCACACATTAGAACCTGAAACATGAATAAAATAAAGTCAACTAAAAAGTTGGAGAGCATAACACAGGTTTATATAGATAGCATATAGTTTGTAAAACAAATCCATACATAACATGATAAATAAGGCATTTATGGGGAGCAGCTATTGTGTAACCATGTACAATCAAACCTTTGTAACTAGCATGCAAAATTGTGTTGTCGGTATCAATCACCCCAATCTGGGTGGGTTTGTCAGACTCAATAGATCTATCATTGAAAACCGTCGGCTTGTATAGTTAATGATTGCACATAATCGCATTCAAAGGTTAACACACCTAGCATTCGGGCATAAAGCTCAAATTGCACACATGAATGTAAATAGGATTTGTACTTGTGTTGTTTGTGTAAATGTAACGTGTAATTTGAATAATGTTCATGTTTCACCCCAAAAGTGTAAAAGAGTAAAAGGGGCTATGAAATACTCACTTGATTTGGAGGCGTTGCTAACAAAGATACTAGATAGAATAAGGACCCTTGAAATGCACAAATTAACCTAAAGTGTAATGTATAGGGTATTAATAGTGTGCACCAAAGTTTGAGTCTAAAGTTGCATTTGGACTTGTGTAAGAAAGGTCATTGATTTGTAGTTGGTGGTATTGAATAAAATGTATCAAGTTTGAAAGAATATTTTTAGAACATTTTGATTAAAGTTTGAGTTTAAATAATTAAATAGATAATGTAAATAAGTATTGTTTATGAAAATATTATAAGTGTTAAATGAATTTAAGTGTAAATAATAAAATATCTTTGTTTAAACATAAGTAAATAAATAATCATTTTATTTATTTATTTATAAAATGTAACTTAACCATTTAAATACTTTTTAAATGAAAGGTTTAACAATAATTGTAAATTAAATTTTATAAACTTTAAATAAATAATTTTCCATTTATTAAATATTTGTTCTTTCTAAATAAGATTAAATGCAATTTTATAAAATCCAACTATTTTTATTTTGTAATTTAATCAGAATAATTGTGGTTTGAAAAATATATAAAATTTATAATTCTGCCAAGATTTTAACTTACACACGACCGTGCCTGGGAAGGGCACGATCGTGCTCGAACCACGGGCGCGACCATGCTAGTCAGGGCGCGACCGTGTTGATCAAACAGAGGGCTTAAACAAATTAAATCATTAGGCACGACCGTGCCTTGGCCAGGCACGATCGTGTCTATGATTCCAAGACACAACTGAGATTAGCCAAAGGGCATGATTGGGTCTGGACAGGAGGACACGACCGCGCTGATAGTCGGCACGACCGCGTCTCACGAGGCACGACCGCGCTAGATGATTAGCGCGACCGCGTCTGTTCCAAATCAGGAACGAATTGACTAATTCTTATATTGTAAATGTTGGAATTCATGGGGCTTTTACCCATTAGATCATCACGAGTCTTTTTGTATAAATTAATTGTATTTAAAACGTGTCTAAAGTTCGATTCGATTAAATCATTTTTAACGAAAATGTGGATTCGGGTTCGTGGTGATTTCTATAATGAAAGCCCAAATTATCATGGGGCTTTTGATCTATGAAATGAAACGAAAGTGTGGAAGGTTTCAATTACCCGGAATGATGGCGAATTGATAGCGAACGGTAGGAAAGAGTCTTGGCGGCGATGCGGATGGCTCCCAGCGTCTTCTGCTGCGATTCCGGCTAAACCAGAGAGTCTAGGAGCTTTAGGGAGAATCGAGTAGCGTGACTCTGCTGCTTGATTGAGAGAATTCGGATCGCAGGAAGGCTTTGTGTTTTCTTGGAAATGCTTGGGAGGATTTTTGAGATTAATTGGATTAATCTGAGACGTTTGTTGTAATTGGAAGTGTCATTGCTTTCGTTAATGGTAATGAAGTGTGAATCGGTTACGGAAACTCAACGATCGGGTGATTAAAACTATATTTACGTTTCAACTGGTACTAGGCGCGACCGTGCTGAGGCACCAGGCGCGATCATTCCAAAGCAAGTCGCGCGACCGTGCCAAAGCACTCGACGCGACCGTGCCTGTTAGGGTTTCTTGTAAATTTTCAACATCAGACCTTGTAACTTTGGTCTTTGACATATTTTTATAAATAGATATTATGTGGTGTTTTAGTAGGTTATAACCATGTAAAATTTGCGGGTTAACATTGTAATATAGTATTTAATTGATGGTACGAATAGAACAAAACAGTGCACTAGAATTTGGTTTGAAATGCATTACATTGAATTTGAAATACGGATACTAAAAATCAGAAATGTTACAAATACCATTGGCAAATGCTGGCAAACGTATTAAATCTCAAGCCAAAAGACCAAGATGAAGTCTGTTCGGGCTCCTCCTTCCGGATCAGTACTTGGTAAAAGAACATTGGTGGAAGAGAGTTCTGATACTGATAGTGATTTCTATCTGGATCCTAAAGCTCAGAAGCTTATGTCTGCTTCAATTGATGCTGCTCATTCTTCACGGGGTGTAGTGGATGCTAATTTTGTTGCTTCCTTAATAGTTACACCTCCAAGGTCTAAAGATTCATCTCCTGTTATAACTCTTGTTCCTCCAGTGATTACTCCAAGTCCTTTGGTTCCTCAATCTTCAGCTGGTCCTTCAAAGCCTTCTGATTCTGAGAGGATTACTTTCCTTGAATCTCAAGTGCTTACTTTACAAACTCAGGTGGATACTCTTGTATCTACTGATTCTCAAAGACAGCTGGTGATTCAGACTCAAGCCAAGCAGATTGCTGACATGCAAGCATTGGTATCCAAACTTGTTGAGCGTCTTGACGCTCAGGGGGAGTTAAGGATCCATGATACGTGTCACAATGAGTCCATTAAAAGAAAGGATGATGAAGACAATGATCCTACTGGAAATGCTGAGGGTGATCGTCAATATGCTGACATTAATCCTATATCTACAGTTCAGGGGGAGTCGACATCTCAAACAATTGAAGGAAACAAGGATGCTTCTGGAGTTAATGAAGAAGTTTTGCTATTGGAATTCCTTGCGGATTCTGAAGAGGAAGAAGCTGAGAAGATAGGATGTCTGGATGACATTGATGAATTATTCAATGACATCGAAGATGATGTGTCTGATAATGAAGTGGAAGAGGGAGAGATAGTGGAGATAGAGATAGAGAAAAATAAAGATAATGTTACTTATGAAGGCAGTGATGGTCTGAAAGTACCATATAACTTCATCCAAGATGATGTTATTCCTGAGTTTTCTTATAAAGGAGTAACAGATTCTATGGACTTTATTGAAGACATCACTGTGCCTGAAGATACTGCTGAATCCAAGATGGATACTGATGATGAGAATGTTCAATCCAATATAGATGCTGAAGCTGATACTACTCACACTGTGTCTCCTAAGGTGAATGAAGAACCTATGATGTACAGAAATACAGGGATGACTAGAGAACAGTGGAGAGAAGTTGTGAATAGCTGGATGAAGGTGCTACCCAAGTCTCAAGCACAACCTACTCAGAAAGAAAAATATGTGAATAAAGAGAGGTGTGTTGGAAGAATCATAAGTTGGTTTTATGATAATGACACAAAATTGTTTGCTATTAAAAGATCTGATGGTGTTCAGTACTTAAAGCCGAGGATCAAATATTTCAATACCTTGGCAAGGTATGAAATGAATGGTCTAGCTTCAAAACCACTTATTAATAGATCCAAGTTTGGTTTAGCGGATGTGATTGCTAATCTGATCAAGAGAGAAGGTGGTTCGGGAAAGTATGAAAAGCTAAATCCTCATAAAGGAAAGAGAGTGAGGATAATAGATCACAATACTGGGAAAGTGTCCTGGAAGTACAAGTTAAAACCAGTACGTGCTGTACACAAGATACCGTTGAAGAAAATTCGTTAAGATTTTCTTGGGAATATGAAATGGTGGTATGTTGATGTTAATACTGGTGAAGCAAGGATTGAAGACAAAGATAATAAGGTCATTATATGTTTCTATGATGCAATGAATCTTATCAATTTTTCAAAGAAAGATCAGAGAACGTTGAGAAAGAAGGATTGCAGTATAAGAGAGTGTTGGAGATATGTAGAAGATATGGAGTGCATGCATGCAGCAGATTACCGGATAATTAGAAAAGCTCATCATAAAGACTAAAGACTAAAGATCAAGCTATTGTCAAGGGGGAGTCTGTTAGGACATAGTTTATAATGACAAAAGCTTTGTAATAGTTTAGATCTAGTGTCTTTATGTTTTTGTATGTAATGTTCTAAGTGTTTTATACAAGTTATGCTAGAGGCGAACTTGTCAAGTTCGCCTAGTCTAACAGAGGTGAACTTGTTAAGTTCGCTTAGTCTATTTGATTCGCTTAGTCTGTTAGAGGCGAACTTGTTAAGTTCGCCTAATACAGATCAGATGTCTATATATAGAGGTTACATAGTCAGCGGTAGTAACTAGAACATAGGAGCGTTGAACAGAAGCTAACGAATTGTCTGATTGAGTCTGTAAACTCTATGATTGTTGGAATACAAGCTTGAATGTTATTTACGTGATTGTTTCTATTGTCTTTTGTGTATACAATTGTTGATTCGGTTGGATTCCGCACTCCGCGTTAACAATACATCTTATCACGAGAACGATCCGTAGAAGAGTCATGTGGACCTACATATATATATATATATATATTTATATATGTATATATATATGTCTCAAGTATATTTGTGTTTCTCAAATATATATCAATTAAATCAATATTTATCATTTGTGAAAATAGTTTTACTAGGATTTCAAATTTGAATTTATAATACGTGCAACGGTTCTAGAAAAATATATGTCGGAAAAAATTCGGGATATTACAGTCTCCCCTACTTTAGGAAATTTCGTCCCGGAATTAAAGTGGAAGGGTCTAGTTTAGGATTTATGTTTAGAGTATGTACAAGGATAATGAGAGAAATACTTCTCGTTCTCAAGTAACCTCTGGTTACGTATAGAATTCTAAATGGAATGTAAGGATAGGAATAAGATTACGCTCAAGTTTCTAAGTTTCACAGCCCATGATTGTTAGAAGTTTCTCTAAGAAGAATATAGTTTCATAGAAGTATATGAGGATTTAGTTTTCGGAAATGCACTTAAGAGGAGAACTGCTGAATTATCATTCAGAATCCAAGGTGAGATGCATCACTCAGAATGGATTTGAAGATAATTTGTTGATCTGAGTTTGCTTGAAATGTAGTCTAATATGTCTAAGGATTGTCATGGTACCTATGTTTCGTAGCTATCTATTACGATAGGTCTTTGATCATAGCACATGACAGAAGTTACTATATCTTTCCATGTGCTGATTTTCATAATTACGTGTGCACCCGTAAGTATTCGAATCGTCGCATAGTCCACATAGATCCTTCCGTTTGTGAACTATTGTTTTCACGTAAGAGTAGTTATCAATTAACGGAGTCCCTAGAGGGAAACGTTAATCAGTAACTATATAGTAATGATGTGGCATGACTTAGAGTTTCAAGCTTCCTCGTGTTTGAACAAGAATACGTCAAACTTCGAGTAGTTTAAAGTCTTTCATCTTCCTCATGTTTGAACAAGAATACGTCAAATCCCGAGTAGTTTAAATTCTATCATCTTCCTCGTGTTTGAACAAGAATACGTCAAACCCCGAGTAGTTTAAAGTTTCACATCTTTCTCGTGTTTGAACAAGAATACGTCATACACCGAGTAGCTTTAAAGTCTTCCAGTTTTTCAACATTAGTGAATAGAGTGTACGATCACGCTTTGAGTATATGGTGATCACTTAAATACTCTGGTGCTCATGAGAGGTGTGGGAAAGTTTTCGTAATAAGATTAATTGTTACACGTCCCTTATTCCTATATAGGAGATTCTGGTCGTTTATGGAGGCCAAGTGGATGTCGATATTCGGTTTTGATTCGGAGGCAAGGGAGTTACATTGCTATAGAGGGCAGTGTCCTTCATGCTAGTTCCTAGTATCAGGAATGAAGTTTCTTGTTCATTCGGAAAGAAACGAGTAACAAGTCTTATAAGTTTTATTTATGATGAACGTACAAAAGTTTTCAAGGCCAGGAATCCGGATATGAGTTAGGAAGCAAAATAATTCATTTGTTTTTAAGTCTTAAATCGAAGTTAAGCTTTACATGACCTTTCGCTGTTCATGCTTCCTTCGGTGACTTAGAAGGTGTTGGGTTCTAAGGATACGAGTCTGAATGTTGTATAACGTAACAAGGTGGTTCCCTCTAGACTTAAAGTTTTGATTTTTTTTACTTTTTTTGTATTTCGTGCATACGTAAGTTTATTGTTTTTCACCCGTAAGGTGGGCTTGGGTTTTGACCATAATTGTGGTTTATGGCGAATCTTTTATGTAGAAGGATTCACCATTTTAACGAGGAACGTCTTCTAGTGTGAGATAACGGGGAAGTCTTGATAGTATTTATAGGAGTGTGTTGCATGAATAACCGATCTTGTAGCTCATCCTTGTTTGTGTATAGATGAAATGTTTAAAGAATTCTGAGTTAGACAAAGGATAAATAGTTATAAGAAGGACTTCTCAAAAGACAAGTACGATTAACAAGTATTAGTTTAGCCAAGGCTTTAGAAATGGTAAGTTTAAGAAGTACGTATCATAGTGGGTCAAGATAATGGTTCATAAGTCGTGTTGTTTTCAAAATAGAATGTTTGTTCAAAGTCTATTCTTCTGTCATACTCACCATTTTATGGTTTGATAACTTAGTATGTCGTTGTTATCTAAATCAGTCATTAATGTGAATTGTTTTCGATGAACGTGTTGGATAAAAGTGTTAAGTTGTAATGGAGAAATGAAGGTCTTTGTACGATTTATGTCAAGTCAATAAGTGATAACAATTGAATTTCAAAATAAACTTTCATTAAATGCTTCAAAATTGGGACTTCTTGTGCTTACATAAGACATTTGTTTTTAAACAGAAAATAAACAAAAAAAAAATAGAGGCTTCATTTACGCCTTAGATAACTCTCCATTAGGAAGCAGATGAGTACTACGACAAGAACCACTAGGGTCACCGGAATGGCAAACCTAGCCTCATCCCTAGTGGTTTCGGTACGACACTCAAGGATTTCCTTGTCTTCCTCCAAGGTCGTGATCTTCTCTTCATGGATCCATATCTGATTTGCCAGGTCGTCGATCCTTTGACTTAGCAGATCATGTCGTATCCTTTGCTCCATCTCCCGCCTCACAAATTCGACGGTTCTCACAAACTGGGGGATAATTGGTACCGGGATTCCCATCGCCCAGCAGGTGTCCCGGTATGACTAGCCCTTGGGGTAGGGTCAGGTTGTGACACCCGACAATTCAGGTCAATACCCGTACATGTTATAAACAAGTTTACATTATAATTGTTTTGTGATTTACTTAATTTCACAAACAAGGACATTAAGGTCTAACAAAAACCGTACAGGGTCTCATTTTAAATCTTTGGTAATTCTGGGAGTTACCGGTTCACATACCAGTATAAACCGAATTTAATTACCATTTGAAACTCTAAATAATATATACCTAAAACTAATTGTTTGATAAATCAAACAATCCAACCCACTTGCTTGACTTTCTCGGCCGAAAGTCAGGGGAGCCATTCTCCCACTTGCTAATACACTCAAATTCAGATAAAAACCATATCTCCTCAGTCGAAATCCCACAATCCCTTCCATACTTCTCATTTTCATACGGCAATTTCCTAATTCTCCTTCTAGTCAAAGTCCAGTTTAAGGTAGAAATCCACCACAATTCGGTATTTTAAGAAGATTTCAAGTGTTCTAAAGAAAGTTTAACAGAAGATTCAAGACTCTTCTCTGTTTTCTTTCATCATCTTCATCTCGGTTTTAAGGTAAAAACTCGATATGATCCACTTTATTTTCTTTAAAACCGTATCTAAGCATACAAAAGGTTCAATCGCAAGTAAGATAACAAGAAAAGTGTGTCAAATTCAAGATTTGAACATAAAAATATACAGGACGAATTCTGTCAATCAAAGTGCAGTAATCGAAACTAGGAGTTTCGATACCTGTTCAATCGAAACTAGGAGTTTCGATACCTGTTCAATCGAAACTAGGAGTTTCGATACCTGTTATTCAATCGAAACTAGGAGTTTCGATACCTATTCAATCGAAACTAGGAGTTTCGATACTAGTTGTTCAATCAAAACTAGGTAGTTTCGATACCCAACTACTCAATCGAAACTAGGTAGTTTCGATACCCAACTACTCAATCGAAACTATGAAGTTTCGATACTCAATTGCCCAATCGAAACTAGGAAGTTTCGACACCTGTTCATCAGTCACATTGGGCAGTAACTAAGATCTATTTTATAACAAAACAAGTATTGAACAACTAAGAGGATATTTTAAACAAAAGCAACCAGATTTACAAAGTCGGTGAACAATTTGCAATATAAGACATTCGGTCATAACACGAATTACCCTTTTTGAAATTAGGGTACGAATGGTCAAGTTGACTAGAACAATTATCATTGCAAGCATACACAAACTCAAGGTGAGTTCACGGCCCCCTTTTAACTCTTTACTGTTTTGTAAACATCGGGGGAGAAACATACTTACTTGTTATGTTTTGAAAACATGAATTACATTGTTTATACGTTTGACAATATGAACATTTTGGTTTAACTTCTTGTGAGTCTCCCAGCCCCACTTTTACTACTAGTTTTTAAATTGTTTTTAAACAAGCGGGGAGAAAACTTGCTCAACTAAAGAGCTGGACACAAGAACACACAACGATTGTTCGGATGAACAACACACAACGATTGTTCGGATGAACAACACACAACGATTGTTCGGATGAACAACACACAACGATTGTTCGGATGAACAACACTCAACGATTGGGGGAAACACATACTTACAATTATTTTATGGGATAACAAGAGAATAAGACACGACTTGTATGTTTACATGAGATGAGAACAACAATTTGAGGCCGGAAAAGTTCCCTGGAACAACGTAGTAACCATTAACTGTAGCCTAGGGTCCTATGAATAGTACTATGGAGAGTGACGTCTCCCGGTCATGGTTAGTCGCGCTAACCACAATCTGGAGGATTTATGGCCGCATAGAACCGGATAACGAAATTAGGGGCGTGTACAATTGTCATGGTTTGGTTACGCCTCATGTATGAACATATTATTTGTATTCCTAGCTAGTTTACAAATGGGTCAACAATTCTTATTCTGTTTATCACATACACCTGAAACTATTTACGAACAATTGAATTTGAACAAAGGGTTCTGATCAGGTTAAAGTGATCAGGTATAAACAAAGGGTTCTGATCAGGAACAATTGATCAGGTTTAAACAAAAGAGTTTTGATCCGGATAAAGTGATCATGTTTATACAAAAGGGTTCTGATTCGTTAAAATGATCAGGTTTAAACATATTTTATGACGGTTAAGTCATGATAATGTTTGCAAATAAAAACTACTTAGTTTTATGACGGTAAAGTCATGAACAAGTTTTCGGGAAAAAACTATAAGCACTAATATAACTAACTCTGTGAATTCACCAACCTTTGTGTTGACACTTTCAAGTATGTTTCTCAGGTGACCTCTAGCCATGGCGCGGTTGGAATAGGCTAGCTATGTTGGATCAATTCCTAGTAGCTGGAAGGACGTAGAATATCAAGTCTCCAGTCTGTCGTTGATCTAGAAGAACTTAGATCATAGTATTTCTTAGTTTTAGCAATTGTATATGTAATCAAGTCTTAGAAATCATTATTACAGCTTCCGCTATCGTGTAATGAACCAATCGTTACAACCTGTATTTATTTAATAAGTAAATAAAATATGGGGGTGTGACAGATTGGTATCAGAGCAATGGTTTTAGCGAATTAGGTGTCCTTAGTGATACCTAGGCTCTAACCGGACTCATTTAGGGACCAAGATTTCTAAGACTTGCATCACACTAAAAACACCCAAGACTTGAGCATAGGAATTCCAACCGTTGCCGAACAATTTGTGTAGACTATTAGTGTATGGAGTTACACTAGGGTACCGTTAGCTACACTAATACAATTACATGGCACATGTAATGAACACTTAAACACATACAATAATGTGGAAATAATAAACACTTATAACATGTTACTGTTCGGATTACGAGTCAAGAATAACGGGTACTCATCATACTGCAACCATAGAAGATCGAGTTACGAGCTAAGCTTGAACGACGACGACGGCGATCGTCAGTTACCGATCTTGGTATCACAACAGGTTGAACTCGTACCAGGATCTGTACCTATACCTGCACCACAACTACTCCAGCCATGGAGGCAACTATCCTTCTAACGTATTTGCGGTATAAATACTCTCCTTCATAAGTTGTCATGTCGGATCGGATGCCTAGACTCTCGCCATGATATATGGCAGGCATGATTGCCCAGACAAAAGGGAATTCAAGGTGAGTAAGCAGGACTAAATGGGAGAGAACTCCAAGGGTCAGGAGACCCGGACATACATCAGGATCATGTGAATCCATGCATATATACAGACTTGGAGCATGAGTTGCTCGACACTCGTTTGAGGATCTCTGCCCAACATATAGTGCCTGAATTTCACCATGCACATTTTTTTTAAGAGACACTGGTGGTGCCTCTCTACCCTTAGCCTCATCCGACAACTGCCATATTCGGCAGATTCATGAGTATTGGTACATATAATTAACAGTAATCCGATAAAACAATACACACTCTTGTACAAATGAGCAAACGCAATCTAATGATCGTTTCAAATCACTTTTGATTAAAAGCTAGGGATAGAAGAAACACTATAGGGACCAGGCAAGGCAAATTATCATTACGGGTGCACACGTAATCATAATTTGCAGTGCATGGGAACTTTAGTGAGTCTTGCTGTCTAAGCTGATGATCAACTCATGTTCTCAATCACTTGATTAAGGATTAGATCTTAACAAATCAAACTTCTCAATTAGGTGCTCACAAAACAGTCTCCTAGTTTTGGAGGAACGAGAGAAATTCAAATTGAATTCAACCAATCCTTAGTAAATCCTGAACGACGAAGAAATTCGCACATTCACTCTTTGAGATTCTACTTGTCAGGAATGCTTCAAATTGAGCGTTACCACAACTAACACTTACAGTAATTGCACAACTATTGTGGGAGATTATAGCATAATCTCAGGATCCATCATACAGTTCAATCTCACAATTGATTGAAAGTTACGCCAAGAGTGTTATGCACTAACTTCAGTAATAGGGCAGGATATTATTCCGACCTGCATACACATGGCACCTATGGATATTGTGGAAGCTCGACATGAGACAAGTAGGAAATCGGACATTTCAGAATGTCGGTCAAACAGGATTGCTCTCGCAGCCATTGACATTCAATATACCTTTAAGCCTAACTATTCTCTCTGCAATGGATAAGCCGGGGGTTGATGCTCAAGCGAATGCCAAAGAAACCTAAGTGTGGACTAACAACTATTGTCGCACTAACCAAAACGACATGCAAAACTCTTAAAGGAGTCCCAAATGCGGAATTTCATGCTAATCTCATTAGTTCATGATATGCATAAAGGACGTAAGCTCGAGCTATTCACAACAGGCCACTGTCCACAAAGAATTGAGAAGAATAATTTATTACTCTTTTGTACTCGCACTTCCCCAAAGTTCATCTTGTTGGATGGATCTCAGATTTAGCCTAAAAGAGAGGTGTGACTACATCTTTCACTACTAGTTTTCTATAATTGGAAAGCTCTAGAGCAACTATTGTTAAGAAATGATCTCTTGGAGTAGACTCAATTAGAATACAAAAGTCTCGACGTTCAATACTCATTACCTCAAATTTATCCTTGTGCTAAGGATTTTAAGGCTATAATCTGAATGAGTGGAATACGTAATGGTAAGTCACCAAAGTACCATTCAAACACTAATGGAGTGCATACACACCGTATGACTAATAGTTGACTATCAGCTCTTTCTGCCAACTTAATGAGTTGACAAACCCATAGCCCATTTTGGGGAAAACACTAATTCGATGAGACCATTCTTACAGTATTATTATTCATTCCCTCAGCTAGACGGAATATGAATATCCCAAACAAACATCAAACTTCGTATAGCTTACATACTTTGAAGGTATGGTAGTCGAGACATGAGTTTACATATCAGGACGCTACAACCCAAAGGCTAGTCTGCCTCGAAAGGTAGGGCGAGCAAAGGTGTAAAGTGGTGATTAGACTCGAAGTTCGCAAATAAGAGCTCCCAAGGAACATCAATTCCTAACTCCATGAAGGCACATGGAGAGGAAAATCATAGAAAAGATGAAACCTGAAATAAGAGAAAAGTCTTAGTCAGGGAAAATGCTTTCGAAAAGCATAAGAGGGACAAACATAAAGTTTCATTTTCATACTTTTTCATTTCTACCCAATATACAACAAAAACTTAGACACCTCGCCGAGTAATTCTTTCATAAGACCGAGTTTCTCACCATGGGGAGTTCCGGTCCTGTTTGTAAAGAAAAAGGATGGAACCTTTAGAAGGTGCATCAATTATCGGGAGTTGAACAAGCTGACAATCAAAAACCGGTATCCTCTTCCTCGAGTAGACGATTTGTTTGATCAACTTCAAGGGTCCAGTTTCTATTATAAAACTGATCTACAATCAGGATATCCTCAACTGAAAATTCAGGAAGAAGATATACCAAAAACGACTTTTAGGACTCGTTACGGTCGCTACGAGTTCCTAGTTATGCCATTTGGCTTGACTAATGCACCGGCCGTTTTCATGGACCTAATGAACCGCGTGTGCAAGCCATACTTGAATAAATTCGTGATTGTATTTATCGATGACGTATCAATATATTCACAAACCAATGAGGAACATGAACATCATTTGAAATCAATCTTGGAACTACTCCGGAATGAGAAGCGTTATGCCAAATTCTCTAAGTGTGAGTTTCGGATTCGAGAGGTTCACTTTCTCGGACACGTCATCAATAAGAAGGGTATTCACGTAATCCCAACCAAGATTGAAGCTATCAAAAACTGGGAAGCACCAAGAACTCCGACTGAGGTGCGTCAATTTTTGGGTTTGGCCGGCTATTACAAACGATTCATCGAGAATTTTTCGAAAATAGCCTTGCCTTTAACCACATTAACCCAGAAAGAAAAGAAGTATGATTGGAGTGACAAGCAGGAGTCAGCTTTCCAATTACTGAAGCAGAAGCTGTGTAGTGCACCGATCTTATCCCTTCCGGAGGGAATCAACAATTTTGTTGTGTACTGCGATGCATCACACCAAGGACTTGGTTGTGTGTTAATGCAAAAAGACAAAGTCATCGCATATGCCTCACGACAACTAAAAGTGCACGAAAAGAATTATACGACCCATGACTTGGAATTGGGCGCAGTTGTATTTGCACTCAAAATTTGGAGACATTACCTTTACGGTACAAGATGTACTATCTTTACTGATCACAAGAGTCTCCAACATATCTTTGATCAAAAGGAACTTAACATGAGACAACGTCGTTGGGTAGAACTACTAAACGATTATGATTGTGATATCAAGTACCATCCCGGGAAAGCCAATTTTGTAGCAGACGCTTTAAGTCGCAAAGAACGAGTTAAAACTCTTCGTGTTCGTACCTTAGGATTGACAATTCATACGAATCTTACTACTCAAATTCGGATGGCACAACAAGAAGCACTTAAAGAAAAGAACATCCAAAATGAAGCACTACGTGGAATGATCAAACAATTGGAGTCTAAGTCAGATGACACTTTATACTTCATGAATAGAATTTGGGTGACACGTTTTGGTGACTTACGGGAGTTAGTTATGGACGAAGCCCACAAGTCTAGGTACCCCATTCACCCAGGTTCGGATAAAATGTATAAGGATCTGAAAGAACTCTACTGGTGGCCGAACATGAAAAGAGAAATTGCTATTTACGTCGGTAAATGCCTGACATGTTCAAAGGTAAAGGCAGAACATCAGAAACCATCGGGATTGTTATAACAACCCGAGATACCTCAATGGAAATGGGAACAAATTTTAATGAATTTCGTTACAAAGTTACCCAGAACACCTAGCAACTATGATACTATATAATAATCGTCAGTCGTTTGACGAAATCCGCGCATTCCCTACCAATAAAGGAGACAGATAAAAGTAAGAAGCGTACAAGGCTAAATATTAAAGGAATTAAGGCTAGGCATGGTATGCCAGTTTCCATTTTCACAAAAAGGGACCGTCGATTCATGTCAAGAACCTGGCAGTCTGTACAATAAGCCTTGGGCACACGCCTTTACATGACCACTGCATATTATCCCCAGATGAACGGTCAAAGTAAAAGGACCATTCAAACTTTAAAAGGTGTGCTCCGTGTGTGTGTAATCGATTTCAGAAGAAATAGGGATACTCACCGCCGTTGGCTGAGTTTTCATATAATACCAACTACCATACCAGCATTAAAGCCGCTCCGTTGAGGCTTGGTATGGTTGTAAGTGTCACTCATCGCTATGTTGGGCGGTGATTGGCGAAAAGCTTTTGACTGGCCCTGATATTGACTAGGGAACCATTGACAAAATCGTCGAAATAAAAGATCGTCTGAAAGTCACTCAAGACAGACGAAAGAGAGTTGAGATAGCAACAGACGAAAACCATTAGAATTCCAAGTGGGAGATAAAGTCACATTGAAGGTCTCACCTTGGAAAGGAGTTGCAAGATTTGGCAACCGTGGCAAGCTTAACTGTAAGTGCATTGAACCATTTGAACGAGAGGATCAAATGAAAACAAAAATACCCATCCTTGTTTAAGGATACAACAGTTCAAGAGGACACAAATTGAATTTCGAGACGAAATTCTTTTAACATGGGGAGAATGTGACACCCGACAATTCAGGTCAATACCCGTACATGTTATAAACAAGTTTACATTATAATTGTTTTGTGATTTACTTAATTTCACAAACAAGGACATTAAGGTCTAACAAAAACAGTACAGGGTCTCATTTTAAATCTTTGGTAATTCTGGGAGTTACCGGTTCACATACCAGTATAAACCGAATTTAATTACCATTTGAAACTCTAAATAATATATACCTAAAAGTAATTGTTTGATAAATCAAACAATCCAACCCACTTGCTTGACTTTCTCGGCCGAAAGTCAGGGGAGCCATTCTCCCACTTGCTAATACACTCAAATTCAGATAAAAACCATATCTCCTCAGTCGAAATCCCACAATCCCTTCCATACTTCTCATTTTCATACGGTAATTTCCCAATTCTCCTTCTAGTCAAAGTCCAGTTTAAGGCAGAAATCCACCACAATTCGGTATTTTAAGAAGATTTCAAGTGTTCTAAAGAAAGTTTAACAGAAGATTCAAGACTCTTCTCTGTTTTCTTTCATCATCTTCATCTCGGTTTTAAGGTAAAAACTCGATATGATCCACTTTATTTTCTTTAAAACCGTATCTAAGCATACAAAAGGTTCAATCGCAAGTAAGATAACAAGAAAAGTGTGTCAAATTCAAGATTTGAACATAAAAATATACAGGACGAATTCTGTCAATCAAAGTGCAGTAATCGAAACTAGGAGTTTCGATACCTGTTCAATCGAAACTAGGAGTTTCGATACCTGTTCAATCGAAACTAAGAGTTTCGATACCTGTTATTCAATCGAAACTAGGAGTTTCGATACCTATTCAATCGAAACTAGGAGTTTCGATACCAGTTGTTCAATCAAAACTAGGTAGTTTCGATACCCAACTACTCAATCGAAACTAGGTAGTTTCGATACCCAACTACTCAATCGAAACTATGAAGTTTCGATACTCAATTGCCCAATCGAAACTAGGAAGTTTCGACACCTGTTCATCAGTCACATTGGGCAGTAACTAAGATCTGTTTTATAACAAAACAAGTATTGAACAACTAAGAGGATATTTTAAACAAAAGCAACCAGATTTACAAAGTCGGTGAACAATTTGCAATATAAGACATTCGGTCATAACACGAATTACCCTTTTTGAAATTAGGGTACGAATGGTCAAGTTGACTACAACAATTATCATTGCAAGCATACACAAACTCAAGGTGAGTTCACGGCCCCCTTTTAACTCTTTACTGTTTTGTAAACATCGGGGGAGAAACATACTTACTTGTTATGTTTTGAAAACATGAATTACATTGTTTATACGTTTGACAATATGAACATTTTGGTTTAACTTCTTGTGAGTCTCCCAGCCCCACTTTTACTACTAGTTTTTAAATTGTTTTTAAACAAGCGGGGAGAAAACTTGCTCAACTAAAGAGCTGGACACAAGAACACACAACGATTGTTCGGATGAACAACACACAACGATTGTTCGGATGAACAACACACAACGATTGTTCGGATGAACAACACTCAACGATTGGGGGAAACACATACTTACAATTATTTTATGGGATAACAAGAGAATAAGACACGACTTGTATGTTTACATGAGATGAGAACAACAATTTGAGGCCGGAAAAGTCCCCTGGAACAACGTAGTAACCATTAACTGTAGCCTAGGGTCCTATGAATAGTACTATGGAGAGTGACGTCTCCCGGTCATGGTTAGTCGCGCTAACCACAATCTGGAGGATTTATGGCCGCATAGAACCGGATAACGAAATTAGGGGCGTGTACAATTGTCATGGTTTGGTTACGCCTCATGTATGAACATATTATTTGTATTCCTAGCTAGTTTACAAATGGGTCAACAATTCTTATTCTGTTTATCACATACACCTGAAACTATTTACGAACAATTGAATTTGAACAAAGGGTTCTGATCAGGTTAAAGTGATCAGGTATAAACAAAGGGTTCTGATCAGGAACAATTGATCAGGTTTAAACAAAAGAGTTTTGATCGGGATAAAGTGATCATGTTTATACAAAAGGGTTCTGATTCGTTAAAATGATCAGGTTTAAACATATTTTATGACGGTTAAGTCATGATAATGTTTTCAAATAAAAACTACTTAGTTTTATGACGGTAAAGTCATGAACAAGTTTTCGGGGAAAAACTATAAGCACTAATATAACTAACTCTGTGAATTCACCAACCTTTGTGTTGACACTTTCAAGTATGTTTCTCAGGTGACCTCTAGCCATGGCGCGGTTGGAATAGGCTAGCTATGTTGGATCAATTCCTAGTAGCTGGAAGGACGTAGAATATCAAGTCTCCAGTCTGTCGTTGATCTAGAAGAACTTAGATCATAGTATTTCTTAGTTTTAGCAACTGTATATGTAATCAAGTCTTAGAAATCATTATTACAGCTTCCGCTATCGTGTAATGAACCAATCGTTACAACCTGTATTTATTTAATAAGTAAATAAAATATGGGGGTGTGACACAGGTGCTAAATAAGTGTCCCTTGGTGGGGATGATAACCGGCGGTGAAGATGTGGTGCTTGGAAAAGATTCCTTGGAGGGGATGGTCCAGAAGCTCCGTATCCCAAGCCGGGGTTTCTGGTCCCATTAGTGTTTAGGTCAATTCTTTCCCTAGCAGTAGGATAGGAGGTTGGCTGATACACCGGTGACTCGCTGCTCTCTTCACGGTCGGACTCTCCTCTAGGGCGGTACACGGGTGAGGGGTGTGAGTGTGAGTCCATTGCCTAGTAAAAGAACATGAAGAATTTGGTGTGACATTCCGGATTTTTATTTACGCATTTGTAATATATATCATGTAATCATTTTCAACCGAATAAAATGCAAGTGTTTTTATTTAATTTTGTACAAAATATATATTTATTTTTATTTATTTTGTGGATTTTAAATAATTAAAATTTTATACGTTTTAAACTTATATAAAATTTTATATAAAAATCTATATTAAAAAGGCTTATATATAAAATAAGATAACCTATTTAAATAAAATAATTAACTTTTATAAAAATATTTATAATAATAATAATATAAGTTTATAAAATAAAATTTAAAATTAAAAAGAAATTTAATTAGTTTATTTTTAAAAAGTTGAGGGGACTGGTTCGAAATTTTTCAAACTAAAAGGTTTTAAACCAAAAACCGGTTAAGTGACTAAACATGGCCAAATCAAACCACAAGGACCCATCAATAATTATCCTTAGGGACTTTATTTAAACAGAATCAAACTTCAGGGACCAATTCTGCCATTTCCCAATTCGCAATTCCGGCCGTCTTCCCCATTGACCGACGGTCCGAGCTATTTTCCGGCGAACACCCGACACGTCTGTTCCCTGCACCTCGACAACAGATTTTGGTCTCCCTTACCTCGTCGTCCCCACGCGAACGAAATCCCTCAACCAATTTGTCTCCCCGACATACAGAAAGCCTGATCGTGTTTGTGGCCGAAAGTCCACGCCACGAATTCGGCCCCAACAGTCAACCTCCACGCCTGCAAGATGGCTCGACAGTTTCGTCTCGTCCAGATGAGTGTCGGGACATGCTCAATTTCTTGTCTCATTATCAGGATCGAGCTCGGCTATAAAAACCCATTTCCGAACCTGCACGAGCTCGCCATCCCCTCTCCACCCACTCTCACTCAAAATTGAAACTTCCATTGTGTTCGTCGTCTCTGAGAGAAGCTGGAACCAGAATATCAGAGTCTAATTCCATCCCGAAGTTTGATTCCCATTCTTGACATTCTCGGATTTAGGACCCTGCCGACCAGACCCTTCGTGACCAGGTTCGAGCCTCAAATTGGTTCTGTTACCTTCTATTATCAACAATCTATCCCAATCGAAATCTCGGCCTCAGACCATCGATCACCGGGCAAACCAATATCCTCGGACACTGGTTTGCCGGTTGCCGAGAACCAGTGACCAATTCGCATATGTGTTATGTATTAAACATCACACACATAACTGGCGATTTGCGATAGCCCGGCTGGTTATGCGCGTGTGTGTTTATGTTGTAGGTCGCGGGTTCGATTCTTGTGGCCTCCGGCCCAACCCAAATTTTTTCAGTTTTTATTTTATTTATTTTATCATATTTTAATATTTTCCCTATACAATGAAAACTATTACGAGTTGGTTGACTCGTTCGTTTATCATGGAAACAATTAAACCATTTTTTTCGTCACGCATATTTAACCCGCCAAAGTTTTAAAATAATAAATAACAAACCCTATATTTTATAAACTTGTTTAAATAAGTTTTAATTCATACAAGAAAGTATATATATATAATAATGATAAAATAAATAAACAAAATAGAAATTTTTTTATAAAAATAATATCTACTTGTTTAAAAATATAAATATTTAACAAGATTAAATATATATTCTTAGATGTTAAATTTTACTAAAAATTATTATTATTTTACTACAATATTTTATACAAATAATTTTAAGGAATGTTATTATAAACCTATACACATTTAAATACGAATACACATATACAAACATACAATAATACATATTTATCTACATAGGATTTCATCGTGCTTAGTTTTCAACATCCTTATCACCCGCACTCGTGGATTAAAACATCCGCTAGCCAGGTGAGTTACATAGCCCCTATTTTACCTTTTTACATACTTTGGGGTGAAACATTATACATGCTACTCATCAAACTGTTTATACGTGTTATACATATGGATTATATGCTTAAATTATCTTGGGTGTACATTCATTTACTTTAAACACAAGAAAACCAACAGTAATATAAATAGATCTATTGTGCCTGACCAGCCCACCCGGTTAGGGTGTTTATTACTGCATACTCGGATATAGCCGCGTGTTATATTCAAACATATCGGATATAGTGGGTAACTATATTCAAACATACCGGACCTAGCTGTTGTGCTATGTTCAAGCGCGTCAATCAAGGTTTAAATTGTGCTTAGATAAATGATACAACCATATATGCAATGTTTAACAAGATAAACAATGAGTTGCAAAACGCTTTATCTACTATTTATCGGTTTCACTAAACCTATGTACTCACCAACTTTATAGTTGACACTTGATTTTAAATAATGTTTCAGGTTTGGATATGTGATTGCTTGTTGAAGATTCCTCCACTTAAGAACTTATGGACCTAGTTAATTAAATCAATGTTTTGAAGTAGACTAGGTTATTTGAATTGTATTGTACTTGAATATTTGTTGTTTTTAATTAGATTAATGAATTATGAAATATTTTAGCTATCATGTGCTTTTGAACAATCATTCCATTGTCCGCCTCGATGATTCAGCCATCGGTTGGGGTGTGACAGATTGGTATCAGAGCCATGGTTATAGGGAATTAGGTTATTAGACACAATGACCTAGACTATAACCCTAGGACTCCCTCGTATGTGTTACGTGCTAAATGATTATTTGCTATGTGAATTATTTGTAATTAGGTATTATTTGAATTTTCCTAAGTTTGGTACATGAGACTTATACACATACATACAAGACTTTAACCACATAATACATACTTTACATACACATTTGACAAACAAACATATGCCAACAAATATACTACACCTCCTTATCCATACTCTTTCCTCATCCATGCTATTTGCAACATTTCTACACATTTTATACTCATAGACTCTCAAGTCTATTAAAATCTTGAAAATCTTGTCAACGACTTAATTTCTTAAAACCAGTAAAGGACATGTGCAATCTGGAAGGGTGACACCTGTACATTGGGTTTTCTGTCTAGGAAAGCATTTCGTATAAATCCAAATAAACGGACCCGAATGCTTTCCTGGGAATTCCTGAAGTGAGTGTTTACCTATAGGCTAAAGCATGTCTCCTTGAAAGTTTTGAGGAATTACTTAACGTTGATAAGTCATTGTATTCGCAAGAATACGATCCGAACTTAAACTCAAAATTTTGGGGACATTATAGTAAGATAGGAAGAACTAGATGAACATGCAAAACAAATCATTGTTACGGGTGCACACGTAATAACGATTTGTAGTGCATGTGAATCCCGGCAATTCCTATTACGCGAATAATGATCTATGACATCATCTCCTACCCAGAATAGATGGCTTATTTTCCCCATCAACCTTGAATAGATACACATACATTGGCACACGACATGATGAATTCCGCATTTCTGCTTACATTATTTCCCACTATAACTCATATATATCCCCTTTATCTAAAGTATCATTGCTTTTTCTTATGGTGTTAGAATGCCTCCTCGACGTGCAAACTCTAGCACTTCTAACCCGGATCTTGCTACTCTTCTTGCCCAACTGGTAGGACAAATGACCCAAGCCAATAACAACAGTGACGGGTCTCACAACATCTAGGGAAACGGTGGTACCAACCCGCCTCCATGCACGTTTAAGCACTTTAACTCATGCAACCCTACAAAATTTTACGGGACTGAAGGTGCTACCGGCCTACTACAATGGTTTGAAAGTATGGAAAGCACGTTCTTAAACAGTGACTGTCCCGATAATCTTCGGGTTCGCTATGCCACAAGTGTACTTCAAAAGAGAGCCCTCACCTGGTGGAACAGTGAGAAACGCACTCGTGGTGTTGAGGTTGCTACATCCTTATCATGGGATGATCTGAAGAAAGCCATGACTGATGAATTATGTCCTTGAAATGAAATGAGGAAGCTCGAGACTGAGTTTTGGGATCTTGCCCAAGACAGCGGGGATAATCTGGCTTACACCACCCGATTTCAAGAGCTGAGCCTATTAGTACCTCATATGATCACTCCCCTTGCTTGGGAAATTGAAAAATACATAGGCGGGCTGCCTATGCAAATTCAGGATGCTGTGTTAGGAAGCAATCCTCCCACACTTGAAGCTGCTATCCGTCTATCCGCTACGCTATCCGACAACCACGTCAAAGCCGAAACCTTAACATGAAAGGGTTCCAAGAAGGTTGTTTCTAATCTTGCGGCCGTCAAGGATGTAAAGCCCGAGTCTTTTAACCGCAACAAGAAACAAAAGGGTCGAAACTTCGCAGCCGTAGCTCCCACCGTACCTACTATTCAAGTGGCCCCTTTTGGTCAAAACCCGAAACCGCATTTGGGTCCAAATCCCCAATGTCAGACCTGCAAGTACCATCATCCTGCCAACTTACCATGCCGATTGTGTTCAAGCTGTGGACGATATGGACACGTGGTCACTACTTGCCGTACCCGTCCTCCCGTCCATCAAGCTGCTCCAGCCAACCTTCCAAACTATCCGGCACCTCTTAATGGTCGGGCATGTTACGAATGTGGAGACCCAAACCATTTCCGTGACCGATGCCCAAAACTTCATCATCAAGGTGGTCCCCGAGGACGAGTGTATAATATAAACGCTAATGAGGCACAAGCAAACAACGACGTGATAAATGGTACGTTTCTCGTAAACAATCATTATGCATCCATTTTATTTGATACCGGTGCCGATAGGAGTTTTGTGTCTCTTACCTTTGAATCTTGACTTGCTAAACAAAGAACGAAACTTGACAATTCTTATTCCGTGGAGATAGCAAACGGAAAATCTATTACTATAAATTCTGTCATCCGCGACTGCAATCTCGAGCTTAATAATCATGAATTCTCTGTTGATCTCCTTCCAATGCAATTGGGAAGCTTTGATATTATAATTGGCATGGACTGGTTATCCAAGCACCATGCCGAGGTTATTTGCTACGAAAAGTGCATTCGTATACCTCTCCCTTCGGGCAACACGTTAGTTATTTTCGGTGAAAAACCATGTCGTGGTCTTCAACTCATGTCTTGCACATTGGCACAAAAGTACTTGCGGAAAAAGTACGTTGCCTTCTTGGCCCACGTAGTTGACACGAAAGATAAAGGTAAGAAACTGTAAGATATTCCGATCATTAGAGACTTTCCCGAGGTATTCCCCGAGGATTTACCCGGTCTTCCTCCCCCAAGACAAGTAGAGTTTCGTATTGACCTTGTGCCCGGAGCAACTCCCGTGGCAAAAGCTCCCTATCGTCTTGCACCTTCCGAGATGCAAGAACTCGCAAGTCAATTACAATAACTCTCATCCAAAGGATTCATCCAACCAAGCCATTCACCTTGGGGTGCTCCCGTGCTGTTCGTAAAGAAAAAGGATGGATCGTTTCGAATGGGCATCGATTATCGTGAACTCAACAAGCTTACAATCAAGAACCGTTATCCTTTACCCCGTATCGACGATATTTTCGATCAACTTCAAGGATCAACATGTTTCTCCAAGATTGACCTTCATTTTGGATACCATCAACTTCGTGTCCTCGATGAAGACATTCCAAAGACTGCCTTTCGGACTAGATATGGTCACTACGAGTTCATGGTTATGCCTTTTGGCTTGACTAATGCACCTGCGGTTTTCATGGATCTCATTGACGACATTCGCATCTATTCTAAAACAAAAGCGGAGCATGAACAACACCTTCGTTTGATTTTGGAGCTCTTGAAGAAAGAACAACTATACGCCAAATTCTCCAAGTGTGAATTCTGGCTAAAGGAGGTTCAATTTTTGGGACACATAGTCAACGATAAAGGGATTCATGTGGACCCGACAAATCGAAGCGGTAAAGAATTGGAGTACTCCTAAGACTCCTACCGAGATTCGTTCCTTCCTTGGACTAGCGGGTTACTATCGTCGCTTCATCTCAAATTTCTCCAAGATTGCGGTTCCGCTCACTGCCTTGACTGAAAAAGGTAAACCTTACGAGTGGGGACCCAAACAAGAAGAAGGTTTTCAAACTCTCAAGCTCAAGATCTGCAATGCTCCTGTTCTAACTCTTCCTAGTGGTAATGACGACTTTGTCGTTTATTGCGATGCTTCCAACCAAGGTCTTGGTTGTGTTCTTATGCAGCATGGTCAAGTAATTGCATACGCATACGCATCACGTCAACTCAAAATCCATGAGAAGAACTATACGACCCATGATCTCGAGCTTGGTACTGTTGTTTTCGCCTTGAAAATTTGGAGACACTATCTTTATGGCACCAAATGCGTGGTTTTCACCGACCACAAAAGCCTCCAACATATTTTCAATCAAAAGGAGCTAAATATGAGGCAACGACGATGGGTCGAACTTCTTAACGACTACGACTGCGAGATTCGCTACCACCCCGGCAAAGCAAAAGTTGTAGCCGACGCCTTGAGTCGTAAAGAACGTATCATGCTTCATAGTGTTCATATTCATAACGATATCCAAGCCCGCATTCTCCAAGCACAACACACCTCAGTTACCGAGGGAAACATGTACCAAGAAATGGCATGTGGTGTAGAACTCTTGCTAGAAACCAAAGCCAACGGCCTATTGTATTACTTGGATCGTATCTGGGTTCCCTATCGCGACGACCTTTGTATATTTTTGATGAACGAGTCCCACAAAACTCGATATTCGATACATCCCGGAGCTGATAAGATGTACATGGGTCTTCATCAACAATACTGGTGGCCCGGCATGAAAAAGGATATTGCCCTCTTTGTGGCAAAATGCTTAACTTGTTCTAAAGTAAAGGCTGAACACCAGAAGCCTTCCGGGCTCCTCGAACAACCTGAAATTCCCATGTGGAAGTGGGAGAACCTTGCCATGGACTTTATCACCAAACTCCCACGCACTTCTAGTGGGCACAATAGTATCTGGGTTATTATCGATCGACTCACAAAGTCTGCTCATTTCTTGCCTATTCGTGAGGACTATCGAGTCGAGAAATTGGCTCGGATCTACATTGATGAGATCGTAAGTCATCACGGAATCCCTTTGAACATTATCTCCGATCGTGATTCGCGTTTTACTTCCTGATTTTGGCAATCATTACAATCTGCGCTTGGTACTCGTTTGGATTTAAGCATGGCTTACCATCCCCAGACCGATGGACAAACCGAGCGAACAATCCAAACTCTCGAGGATATGCTTAGAGCTTGTGTCATTGACTTTGGTGGCAATTGGAATTCTCACCTACCACTGATCGAATTTTCCTACAATAACAGCTACCACACAAGTATTAACATGGCATCGTTTGAAGCTCTTTATGGATGAAAATGTCGTTCACCGATTTGTTGGAACGAAATTGATGAAGCACAAATCACCGGCCCCGAGCTTATCCAAGAGACCACCGATAAAATCTCTCTTATTCGTGACAACATTCGAGTAGCAAGGAGTCGGCAAAAGAGCTATGCCGATAAACGACGAAAACCCTTAGATTTTCAAGTTGGGGATATGGTTCTTCTAAAGGTATCACCTTGGAAAGGCGTAGTCCGATTTGGAAAGAAAGGAAAACTTGCACCTCGATATGTGGGCCCATTCAAGGTACTAGGAAGGGTAGGAAAAGTGGCCTACAAACTCGATCTTCCTTCAGAGCTCAACAACGTTCATCCGACTTTTCACATATCTAATTTGAAAAAGTGCCTAGCCGACGAGAATCTCCACATCCCTCTTGATGAAGTGCGCATTGACGAAAAAATGCACTTTGTTGAGAAACCAGTGGAAATCATGGGCCGTGAAGTCAAGAAACTCAAACGTAGTCGCATCCCCATTGTTAAAATCCGTTGGGATTCTAAACGTGGACCCGAGTTCACTTGGGAATGTGAAGACCAAATGAAGACCAAATATCCACATCTCTTTTCATAGCCTCCATTAGTTGAATTTCGGGGCAAATTCCTTTAACATAGGGAGACTGTGACATTCCGGATTTTTATTTACGCATTTGTAATATATATCATGTAATCATTTTCAACCGAATAAAATGCAAGTGTTTTTATTTAATTTTGTACAAAATATATATTTATTTTTATTTATTTTGTGGATTTTAAATAATTAAAATTTTATACGTTTTAAACTTATATAAAATTTTATATAAAAATCTATATTAAAAAGGCTTATATATAAAATAAGATAACCTATTTAAATAAAATAATTAACTTTTATAAAAATATTTATAATAATAATAATATAAGTTTATAAAATAAAATTTAAAATTAAAAAGAAATTTAATTAGTTTATTTTTAAACTAAAAGGTTTTAAACTAAAAGGTTTTAAACCAAAAACCGATTAAGTGACTAAACATGGCCAAATCAAACCACAAGGACCCATCAATAATTATCTCAGGGACTTTATTTAAACAGAATCAAACTTCAGGGACCAATTCTGCCATTTCCCAATTCGCAATTCCGGCCGTCTTCCCCATTGACCGACGGTCAGAGCTATTTTCCGGCGAACACCCGACACGTCTGTTCCCTGCACCTCGACAACAGATTTTGGTCTCCCTTACCTCGTCGTCCCCACGCGAACGAAATCCCTCAACCAATTTGTTTCCCCGACATACAGAAAGCCTGATCGTGTTTGTGGCCGAAAGTCCACGCCACGAATTCGGCCCCAACAGTCAACCTCCACGCCTGCAAGATGGCTCGACAGTTTCGTCTCGTCCAGATGAGTGTCGGGACATGCTCAATTGCTTGTCTCATTATCAGGATCGAGCTTGGCTATAAAAACCCATTTCCGAACCTGCACGAGCTCGCCATCCCCTCTCCACCCACTCTCACTCAAAATTGAAACTTCCATTGTGTTCGTCGTCTCTGAGAGAAGCTGGGACCAGAATATCAGAGTCTAATTCCATCCCGAAGTTTGATTCCCATTCTTGACATTCTCGGATTTAGGACCCTGCCGACCGAACCCTTCGCGACCAGGTTCGAGCCTTAAATTGGTTCTGTTACCTTCTATTATCAACAAGCAATCTATCCCAATCGAAATCTCGGCCTCAGACCATCGATCACCAGGCAAACCAATATCCTCGGACACTGGTTTGCCGGTTGTCGAGAACCAGCGACCAATTCGCATATGTGTTATGTATTAAACATCACACACATAACCAGCGATGGACGATAGCCCGGCTGGTTATGCACGTGTGTGTTTGTGTTGTATGTCGCGGGTTCGATTCTTGTGGCCTCCGGCCCAACCCAAATTTTTTCTGTTTTTATTTTATTTATTTATTTTATCATATTTTAATATTTTCCCTATACAATGAAAACTATTACGAGTTGGTTGACTCGTTCGTTTATCTTGGAAACAATTAAACAATTTTTTTTCGTCACGCATATTTAACCCGTCAAAGTTTTAAAATAATAAATAACAAACCCTATATTTTATAAACTTGTTTAAATAAGTTTTAATTCATAAAAGAAAGTATATATATAAATAATGATAAAATAAATAAACAAAATAGAAATTTTTTTATAAAAATAATATCTACTTGTTTAAAAATATAAATATTTAACAAGATTAAATATATATTCTTATATGTTAAATTTTACTAAAAATCATTATTATTTTACTACAATATTTTATACAAATAATTTTAAGAAATGTTATTATAAACCTATACACATTTAAATACGAATACACATATACAAACATACAATAATACATATTTATCTACATAGGATTTCATCGTGCTTAGTTTTCAACATCCTTATCACCCGCACTCGTGGATTAAAACATCCGCTAGCCAGGTGAGTTACATAGCCCCTATTTTACCTTTTTACATACTTTGGGGTGAAACATTATACATGCTACTCATCAAACTGTTTATACGTGTTATACATATGGGTTATATGCTTAAATTATCTTGGGTGTACATTCATTTACTTTAAACACAAGAAAACCAACAGTAATATAAATAGATCTATTGTGCCTGACCAGCCCACCCGGTTAGGGTGTTTATTACTGCATACTCGGATATAGCCGCGTGTTATATTCAAACGTATCGGATATAGTGGGTAACTATATTCAAACATATCGGACCTAGCTGTTGTGATATGTTCAAGCGTGTCAATCAAGGTTTAAATTGTGCTTAGATAAATGATACAACCATATATGCTATGTTTAGCAAGATAAACAATGAGTTGCAAAACGCTTTATCTACTATTTATCGGTTCCACTAAACCTATGTACTCACCAACTTTATAGCTGACACTTGATTTTAAATAATGGTTCAGGTTTGGATATGTGATTGCTTGTTGAAGATTCCTCCACTTAAGAACTTATGGACCTAGTTAATTAAATCAATGTTTTGAAGTAGACTAGGTTATTTGAATTGTATTGTACTTGAATATTTGTTGTTTTTAATTAGATTAATGAATTATGAAATATTTTAGCTATCATGTGCTTTTGAACAATCATTCCATTGTCCGCCTCGATGAATCCGCCATCGGTTGGTGTGTGACATTTGGTAAGTAAGTTTATTAAATATATTCAAATTTTATTATTCATAATATTGAGTCATCACAGTAATAGTTTAAGTATGGTTCTTAACTTGAAATTGAGGTGCTCAGAAAATGAGATTCCTAGAAAAAGGGGGTGGGTCACAATGACTCACTTAGGTACCCTCTTCATGGGCCTACGACTTCTCTCAGTCATTGCTTACTATTTCTTGGGCTTATGGTATCATGATAGGGTTTATTGTGGGCTTTGAGTCCTCAAATGTGGGGTTTATTCATTCTAGCGCGCTTCTTTCTCTTGAGGGAAAACAAGTAGGTTCCTAAATTCTTTGTTAATGTTGTTTAGGCCAAAAGGATGTTAAGTTCTGTTTACAAGGGACGGTGATGTGTGTAAGTTTTTAGGACGTATGAAGATTTTAGGGATGTATAAAAGTGTAGTAAAACTTAAGATAGTTATCCAATGAAGTTTAGGTAGGTAATATGAAGGTAGGGGTAAGCACAGGAGTTCTTTAAGCGTCATAGAATTATGAATTTTGTAGAGTAATGTGTATATATATATATATATATATAGTTTTAAGTATCGTATAATAAGGATTTGAAGTCTAGTTTTAGTTATGACGAGCAGGCATATTGTTATGTGACAAATCATGAAGAGTAGAAACCAAGGTTCATATAGTAAGGATTACATGTGTGGATTTGAAATTGAGACAAGCAGTCATGTTGTTATGTGACAAATCATGAAGAGTATAAACACAAGGTTCATAGAGTAAGGATTACAAGTGTGGATTTGAAATTGAGAAGTATAAGCTTTTGGATGGTACTTATTTAGTGAATATCATTAAATAAGCACTTTGACATATCAAGGGGGATTTAAGTTCTCTAACGTTTTGAGAAGTCATGCATTCCTATAAGTGAACACTCATCTCGAGAATTCCCAGGAAAGCACACGGGTCCAACGGTTGATTTGGATTTGTACGAAATGCTTTCCTTGACAGAATTTCTCAGAATACAGGCATTCACTCTTTCGGTCCGCACAAGTTCTCTACGTTGTTTAGAACTTAAATATCCTTGACGGAAGTTAGTTTGTTGGAATAGACTTGAAGTCTAAGATTATAATCCCGGCATAGCAGGTTCTTGTAACACGTAATTAGATAGAAGTATAAGAGTTCAAGTATGAGTATTCACGTATAAGGTTTATGGTTTAAGAATAAACTAGAGAGGAGTGTTCCTAGTATAGGACATGAGATAACTCATGTTTGGGTCTCCTAAGTTATAGTCTAGCTCATGTGTCTAATAACCTAATTCTCTATAACCTAGCTCTGATACCAATCTGTTACACCCCAACCGACGGCGGATTATACGTCGGGGCGGACGCGGTTGTTCAAAACCACAAGGTTGACTATTAAAGTTTAAATATTTCATTTATGATTTTCAAAGGTTCATTACAAAGAATAAGACATCATATAACAAGAATACAATATTCATTCGATAAATAATTCTAGGTCCAAAGCATCCTATATGATCACAAAAAATCTCATGCTAGTATACCTGAAAACATGTAAGTAAACTGTCAACTAAAAATAGTTGGTGAGATACGAAGGTTTTTTCATAGCTTAACAAAGTTTGGAAATGTATTACAATTCACTATGTCGTACATTCTATAGTATAAGTGTGAGAACAAAGCATGTTAAACATTGTGCATATCAATCCTCCAACCAAGTTTAAGCATAACCCGAAAGTTACCCTTAAAATTTAAAGTTTAAATTCAGTAACAATCACCTTGGGCTCCCCCCGAAGGGTCAATCAATCTAGGTGGATTTGTCAAATACAATAGATCTATCATTGTTACTATAGGCTTGATCAAAGTTAATGGATATGTTAGTATTAAGTCTAATTTAAGCATGCAAGTCTCAAGCATAACAAAAGAATAATCATATAGGCATAGTTGTACAAGAATTGTATAAGTTTTGTTACATGTTTCACCCCAAGTTTATAAAGAATGTAAAACGAAAGGGGCTAAGTATACTTACTTAGATGATGAAGAGTGTCCAACAAAGATTAAGAGTAGCAAAGTTTTGAGAGAGAATATCCTTACAACAACCTATGAATACAAGTCTAGAGTTTAAGGTTGATCCTATAAGTCTATGGTAATTATCCAGGATTCTAAGATTGACTATGATTCCAAATGGGAGACGAGAATGATTATGTTTACAAAGTTTAAAACAAGTTTTAAATACAAGACATGGATATCAAGTTTAATAAGTTTATAGTTTTAGACTTTTTTACTTAAACAAAATATTTAAAAAGGCTTTATAATTATCAATAGGTAACATTGATCTAAGATAGCTTTATAATGAAGTTATAACAATTAGTTAAGTAAAATACTAAATAATTATTTAGAGATTAACAATAATTATTAAAAGAATATATAGCTATTAAGGGTTAATAATAATCATTTCAAGGATAACTAATAACCAAAGATTAAAAATTAGGGATTAATAATAATTATAAGATTAAAGATTAATAATAGTTATTTCAATAGGTTAATAATAATTATTTCTAGAATAAAATGATTATGTCAAGAGTAAACGATAATTATTTTAAATGTACATAATTACTAAGTATAAATAACTATTTAAAGAGTAGATAATGATTTAGGATCAATAAGAAAAGCATACGTAATTATTAAGGAATAATAAATAATTGTTAAGGGTAAATAACTATTTACAAGAATATTTACCTATCTAATTGAATAAAGTATTTAAGATTTTATTAGGTATTTATTTCACCATTTAACTTGTAATATGATGTTTAAAATGTAGTTACAAGTTTAAATAAATAATATAAAATTTTATGTTTATAAAAACTTAAATAAAATTTCTTTTTAAAAAATTTAGGAAAATAAATTTAGTATATTTATTTCCTATTTAGGTTTTACATAAACAAATAAGTTTCTATAAAATATAAGTTTTTATAAAATGTATAAGTCTAAGATTCCTTTAGCTTAAAAATATTGTTTTATGTTTATAAACTTATAAAAGTATATTTATTTTAATTAACTAGATAAGCCTTGAATTAAATAGGTATAAATCTTATAAAATGTAAAAGTTTATAAGTTTTTGTTTTTGAATTATTATATAAGTTTTATAATTTATATAATTTTCCTCTTTAAATAAAAATTGATAAATGAGTTTAAAGTTTAAAAATAAACAAACTATATTAATTTATTTTAGAAATAATAACAAGTTTGGGTTTCTGATTTTATAAAATCATCTCTGTTGGAATGATAAGTTTTATAAAGCTTAAAAGTATTTTTATAGTTTTTTAAGAATTAAAAACTATTTTTAAAGTATTAAATATTACAAGTTTTAATTAAGTTTAATTAAATAAAAGTGTTCCCAGAATTTATTAATGTAAATAAAAGTCGGTTTTAAGTTTATAAAAGTATACCCGAATTTATAAAAATTATTAAAAGCATAAAATATGTTTGGAAATGGTTTAAAAAAATAAAAGGGGTAAAACTCGAGTTGGCCGGATTCGAACTCGGGCCACCCGAGTCACACACACACACAACTAACCACCCGGCTACGGGCCTCGCTGGTGTTATAACCCGGATAAATAAAAGATAAACACAAACTCGAATCGTCCCCAATTCCTGATGAACCCTAGAACCAAAATCCCTAGAATACGACTTGATAATCCCTCTGTCATTGCAAATTGACGGAGGGCTTTCGATCGCAGAATGAAAACGATGAGTTTAGCTTTTTGAATTACCTGGAATGATGTCTGGGTGAGGGAGAACCGGTTCGATTTTGAAGTCGGTTGTCCCAAGATTCAACGAGCAAATGCGGGTACAATTTGGAAGAAATGGAGTTCTAGAGAGTTTAAGTGTGTTGTCGTTGAGGTGGAGCAGCTGATATTTATAATCAATTTCACCATTCAATGCTCGATCGGTTGGGGAGTAAACGGGTGGAAACGACGGACTTAAACTCGAACTCACACAGTGTTAAACCTGAAATTGCGCATTGAATCTCCTTGGATTATGGTCGCATGCGTGAATGGGAGCCCGAGGTTCATTGAATTTGGCCGATTATGGGTTTTTGATAATTCGAAGGTGAAAACCGGCTTTGGTGGGATTCGAACTCACGACTGATCTCAGGATCAGGAGTTTGGGATAAGGGCACAACAACCCCTGATGTTTGAAAGTTTTATCATTTAAGTTTTAGTTTAAAATGAGTTTCGATAATGAACAGTTTCAGTCCCTGGACCTTATAAGCAAATAATATGTTTAGTTTTCTAAAAGAAATGCATAAGTTTTCTCAAATGTTTTCACATCTTTATTATTTTATAGATTCTATAAAATTATTTATAAGATTTATTAGTTTATAAGTTTAAGTAATTAAAATAAGTTTATATTATTTATTTAATTAAAAACTTATAAAGTTTTAAGAATTTTAACATATTCTTTTATAAGATACATATTTGTAAATCATATATATATATATATATGTATATATATATATATATATATGTCTTAAGTATATTTGTGTTTCTCAAATATATATCAATTAAATCAATATTTATCATTTATGAAAATAGTTTTACTAGGATTTCAAATTTGAATTTATAATACGTGCAACGGATTTAGAAAAATATATGTCGGAAAAAATTCGGGATATTACAGTCTACACTACTTTAGGAAATTTCGTCCTGAAATTAAAGTGGAAGGGTCTAGTTTAGGATTTAAGTTTAGAGTACGTACAAGGATAATAAGAGAAATACTTCCCGTTCTCAAGTAACCTCTGGTTACGTATAGAATTCTAAGTAGAATGTAAGGATAGGAATAAGATTACGGTCGAGTTTCTAAGTTTCACAGCCCATGATTGTCAGAAGTTTCTCTAAGAAGAATATAGTTTCATCGAAGTATATGAGGATTTAGTTTTTGAAAATGCACTTAAGAGGAGAACTGCTGAATTATCATTCAGAATCCAAGGTGAGATGCATCACTCATAATGGATTTGATGATAATTTGATGATCTGAGTTTGCTTGAAATGTAGTCTAATATGTCTAAGGATTGTCATGGTACCTATGTTTCGTTGCTATCTATTACGATAGGTCTTTGATCATAGCACACGACAGAAGTTACTATGTCTTTCCATGTGCTGATTTTCATAATTACGTGTGCACCCGTAAGTATTCGAATCGTCGCATAGTCCGTATATTTGTGTTTCTCAAATATATATCAATTAAATCAATATTTATCATTTATGAAAATAGTTTTACTAGGATTTGAAATTTGAATTTATAATACGTGCAACGGTTTTAGAAAAATATATGTCGGAAAAAATTCGGGATATTACATGGTGGTTGAGGGGTTTTATCAAGAAGAAGGGATTGAATTTGAGGACGTCTTTGCACAAGTGGCTCGCTTAGAGGCCATCATAATGTTTCTCGCCTATGCAGCCTACATGGACTTCACAGTTCATCAAATGGATGTCAAAAGCGCATTTCTGTATGGAAAGGTTCAAGAGGAAGTTTATGTCAAGCAGCCGCCGGGTTTCATTGATCCAAACTATCCTGACAGAGTTTACAAACTTGACAAGGCATTGTATAGTCTCCATAAAGCATCTCGTGCGTGGTATGAGAAGTTATCTAAGCATCTGCTTGATAATGGTTTCACACGAGGGCAATTGACCAAACTTTGTTCAAACGAAAGGATGGCGCGGATACCATTTTGGTGCAAATCTATGTTGATGATATTATTTTCGGATTCACAAATCATCGGTTATGTAAAGAGTTCGAGGAAGTGATGCATTCTATGTTTGAAATGAGCTCTATGGAGAAATGAAGTTCTTTCTTGGTTTGCAAGTAGATCAGTCTAAGTCAGGAAATCTTATTCATCAAGAAAAATATGTCAAAGAAATCCTAACCAAGTTCAAAGTGACTGATTCTCATCCTTACAAGACTCCCGTGGAAGTTCGACACTATCTATCTCTTGATTTGGATGGTGAAAGCATTGATCAGCACCTCTATCGCTCGATGACAAGATCTCTCATGTATCTCACTGGTAGCAGGCCAGACATCATGTTCGTAGTCTGCTCGTGTGCACGCTTTCAGGCTAATCCTAAACTCTCTCATTTAATTGCTGTCAAACGTATTTTAAGATATTTGAAGTACAAGCCAAAACTTGGGTTTTGGTATCCCAAAAATAACTTGTTTGATCTTTTGGCATATTCAGATTCTGACTACGGGGGATGCAACTTAGACCACAAATCCACCTCTGGGGGTTGTCAGTTCCTTGACAACCGCCTTGTGTCCTGGCAATGTGAGAAACAGACCACCGTTTCCCAATCCACAACCGAAGCCGAATACATTGCCGCAGCCCTTTGCTGTTCCCAAGTGAGGTGGATCCACCATCAAATGCTTGATTACGGGATCACCTTCCATGAAACACCCATCCTTTGTGAGAACACCGTCGTTCCCCATATCACCAAATATCCCGTTCAGCATTCAAAAACCAAACACATTGAGATCAAACATCACTTCATCCGTGATTGTGTCAAAAAGAAACATATCAAAATCGTTGAAGTCAAAACCGACAAGCAAACCGCCGACATCTTTATAAAAGCATTTGATTCTGCCAGATTTGAGAAATTGGTGGAAATGCTCATTATAATCAACTTTCAGTAACCCTTGTGCATATTGTCTTTTATGTTTAAACTTGTTAATCGGGAAGATTTCCAAAAATATTTTATCTTTCTGTATAGTTGTTTTCTTTATTTGTTTTTGTAAGCAAAACTTTTGGGGGAGAAATTGGAATTTGTAGTTAGTAAGAAAAAGATTTGCTTTGTATAGTTAAAAAGAAAAGAAAATATTTGATTTGTTTATTGTGTGCTTAATAAAAACTCACTGTAAGTATCATGTTTTTTTTCAGGAAAATCGGATCCGACCTTGTGAGAAATGATAGAGTCTGATCACACTTCTTGAACATGGAATGGACCATAAGCGATGGTGCTTAATGAGATATAGCCGGTAGGCCTAACATACGGTTATAACTCTTTAGTAGTGTGAAAATCTAAATCTAAATCATACACGTGTGTTTGAACCCATTTTTGAAACATCTAACCCTTTTTAAGCTTAGAAAACTGATTCAATCAGATATAGGCTTACGTGTTGGATTCTGATTCATGCGCCAGGTGACCGTCAAAGTAACAAAAGTTACCGTCGATGACCTCGTCTATTTTGCTTACGCAAAGATCTCGGGAGTTCATCTTTTTCCCATCCAATTGGATGATTTGGCCGTGTCTGTTTTGCTTACGCAAAGATCTCGGGTGTTCAACCTTTTCCTATCCGCTTGGATAATTTTATGGCTTCTTCTGTTTTGCTTACGCAAAGATCTAGAATGTTCGTACGTTTTTAATATCCACTTGGATATTTTTCATTTTACAGCTTCTGATATCTAGTTGGATCTTATTTTACTTTTGGCAGTGATTTTGACTTACCATGATGATACCCTTGTTAACCTGTAAGAGATGATAAGATTAATGTGGGTATTTCTTGAGGATTGATAAGCTTTTAGAACCATTTTATTTCAAAATGTGGGGTACACCGTGTTTCGTGCTCAAATGGTACCGCTTAATCACATGAAATCATTGTACAAGCTAATGTTCGGGTTTATCTTGCACAAATATCAGCTATCTTCAGGGATTCACAGTAGCTGAGTGCAAAATGAAGTGTTTCAAGGGTTTTGACTAGACATGATCTCACGTTGGATCTTTTCCAAGGCTAAGTGTTCATATCTTTTATTGTTTTTTTTTTCTTTTATTTTTCATAATAAATTTCTTATCTTCCTTATTAGCTTGTTTAAAATGTGTACATATGATAGTTTTCCTTTGTTTCTGATCAAGTATCTCTTGTCACCCAAAACAACTTTCCCACCAAAACTACTCAAACCGCCCGAAACTTCCTCCCACCCGAAACTACTTTCCCTATCGAAACTTGAAGTTTCGACAGGGGTATTTTGGTATTTTTTCAAGTTCAATTTAACACTTGAACTCTCCGAACCTTTCACACCTTCATCTTCACACACAAAATCACTCAATTCGGTCTAAGTTTGCAAAATCAAGGTTTCTCATCTGATTCCCCCATTGTCTTCATCATCAGGTACTGATTTCTGTTCATACGTGTGCGATTTTACAAAATGTCAAACGTAGGGTTTCAATTCTGAGAGTTTTACGACTAAATCTTCATAATATTGGTCGTTTTGTGTTCAAATCTTGTTATTAATCTTGCCATTGTTGATATCTCATTTGTGTATTATATATATTTGCAGATTTCAGTTGATTACTTGGTAAGATGGAGTTTTGATTCTCATAGGATCTTCTTTCTGTCCTCTTTTACTTAGTTTTTAACTCTTTTACTTATTTGATTTTGATTCTATAAGTTTGTGTAAGGGGTCAAGGTATTTTTTGTTATGTATTGAGTCTGCGCATCTGTTCAGGGTTTAGGCATCGAAACTAGTAGTTTCGATGAAAGGTATTTATCTTTTAAAAAATTTGAACAGGTTTCCATCGAAACTAGTTGTTTGTATGCCCTAGGTTGCCTGAAACTATGTAATTTTGACCAAGTCTCTCTGCCCGAAACTATGTAGTTTCGATATTGGTTTATTCACCCGAAACTTAGTTTCAATCAGGTCTTTTTTTCCTGAAATTTTTCTAAGTGTAAGGATTTTGACAATGTTGTTCTTTTGCAGTTATGGATCTTCTATTTGTCAAAAGACGTAATGTCTGTGCATTTTTAGATGCCAATGATCCAAAGAGTGCAGATTTCGTTCAAGTCCTGAATTTCCTTGCAAACTCTAACATAAGCTTTGCCATTAGTCATAATGTACCAGTCTTCGAATCAACCATAAGGCAGTTCTGGAACACTACAGAGACTGTAATCATTGACAATGTGGAACACATTCGAGCTACTGTTCATGATCAGGAGGTGTTATTTTCAGAGGCTATAATAAAACAGGTGTTATTATTTGCTGACAATCATGAAGCACCGGTGGAATTTCCATGTTTCTATGTCAAGTAATGTTTTAGAAGACTTGGTCACCTTGATGAGTTCAAGAGTGGGCAAATCATCAAGAATTCCCTTACACCTCTCTGGAGGTATACTGTGCACATCTTCATCCACTACTTGTCCATTCGAAATGTAAGGCCCCAAACCTGGGAGGCCTCACTTGTTGGATTTACTCATTTATAAACAGTTCTTAAACTTGAATATCAAAATAACGCAGCGGAAAATACTTCATTAAACATAACTATTACATTGTTCAACATGCGGAGGCGTAACATAGTATAATACATGAACATAACATAAACTAATCATAACGGGATGCCAGTCTTCATGATCAACCGGGTAACTCTTCTCGCTTACCTTCATCTTCAGGTTCATCTTGTTATTGTGCCAGAGGTAACTCCATGGCAGGATCAACATAAATCCAATTATCACTTGGTGGTGCAGCATAATTAGGGTTAATAATGTGCCCAAACCTTGGAGTAACAACCAGAATCAATGCTGGATTTTGTTGTTTGTGACATCCTTGATTCTTCTTTGTAATTGTTTAGTGCAATAAGCAGTATTTCAATTTCAATTCTAGTGCATTACCTCGTGTCATTCATGCAAACACAATTTTTTTATATTGTTATAAGTACATATACATTTCAATCTAAGTCAATTCAAATTTAAAGGATTTAAACATTTCTCAGTTTTACTCCATATAAATATAAACATATATATATATATATATATAAAAGTGTGAATATATATAGGTATTAAATCTTTATAAAATACATATGTTAAAGCATTTATTTATAAAAATTGTAAATCTTTAAAGTTAAATAGGACCAAATTCAAAAGTCAAATAGGATCGAATTCATGCAAATTCAACAATCAAACTCGATCAATCCGGCAGTCCTAGACTTTCCATGCTTGCGAATCCAACCCTCGATCAATCCTAAACGCGTTTGGCATATCAATTGGACTTTTCACGAGGTTAATTTCAAATTCAAATAGATTTGACTCCTTAGAGTCAAACCGAGCCCAAATCCTTTCCTAACCACGAAATTGAAACGCGTTCAATCCCGCAAATCTTGTACTGATTGAGCACACATGTATCCAAACCAAAAACATGACCCAATGCATTCCCAGTCGACTGAATTGACGTGTAATTCGCTCGACAGCTGTAACCTTCAAACCCCTAATCGAATCGTACATTAAAGGTGGAATTGAACGAAATAATCCACTCACACACCATCGCACCACCCCTCACAAACTCTCTCAATCCTCAATTGATCCACATTTCACCTCTGTACGTCGATCGAGCACCAAGAACCACGAGTCTGAACTTTTAGCCGTCGGACTTCAATACCCAACCAAATCATGTGAGTTTACAACATTTGATTCGTTTTTGATTATACAATGATAGCCCCTTATCAATTTACCGGAATCGAGTGTATAAAATTCTATTTCTATTAAATTTTCTTGAAGCAGTTCATACGATTTTTAAATAGGGGATTTCGATTTGATTCGTTTATTATATTTAAGCTATCGGGTTTCATGTTATACCAGCGAAACCACTCGGTCAAACTGGCTAAGTCATTGCACCATTGGACCGAGTGGCGTAGGTTCGAAACCCACAAACCCGGCCTCTTTTTGCGCGTGTCTTTATCCAGAACCGGCCTCCCGCATAGTTCATGTTAACACCATTCTTGACCGCGTCTATTTCCCAGGTTGGTCCCTTGGTCCAGTGGTTGAGACACTAGCCACACACAACAGCCACCCGTGTTCGAACCGGGTGGACTGTCTTTTTTTTATACAATTTTAAATAAACAATTAAATTCAAAAAGATTATGTTATAAAACCCAATACCTTTTGAGACTATTTTTTGTAAAAATAATCAGATTTCAAATTAAAATTATTATTTTTACAAATTAAAGGATTTTGAAAATCTCACTTTCAATACAAATAATTTAAGAAAGAAATTTATTTTTTTAATAAAATTATTAATTTCACTTAAAGTTTGTATATTACTCTTTTTTTATAAAAATTGTAACATAATTTTTATTAAAAAACCTTATCATTCTAAATAAGTTCATAAAACAATTTCATAAATCAGTTTCTATTAAGTATAAATATTAAGGCTTAAACTCTATTCAAACAAATATAAATTTTCTAATTATATATTACATTTCCCTAGTTTGTTTTTAGAGACACCCTATTTTATTATAAATAAATAAATAAAAAGAACTTATTTATGTAAAGGTATTTATCTTTTTACATTAACAATTCATTTAGGGTTTAAATATTAATGTATACCAATATATATTTACACTATACTTTTGACACTTTGTTATAAACAAAATAAATTTATTTATTTAAATTAATTAAACTTAAACCCTAAGACATTTATGGTTTTTGTCACACCCCAACCGACAGCGGAAACGTCGGGGCGGGACATGTAGACTGTTCATGAGCACAAGGTTGACTAAATTGAAATATATTAATTATTCAAATTCATTGCAAATATTCAAGACAAAACAAAATCAAACCAAGTACATAAAATGAAATACATAATCCTTTATTAAAATTATCTAGGTCCAAAACTTATGTGTAGCAAGTCTTGAGCAAAATCACATATTAGCACCTGAAACATGAATAAAATAAGGTCAACTAAAAAGTTGGTGAGCTTACATAGGTTTAATCATAAATAGAGTATAGATGTAAATAGTCAAATCCTTACATAACATGATAAAATAAGGCATTTATGGGGAGTAACTATTGTGTAACCAAAGTACAATCAAACCTTTGTAACTAGCATGTAAATTGTGTTGTCGGTAATAATCACCCCAATCTGGGTGGGTTTGTCTGACTCAATAGATCTATTATTGTTAACCGTAGGCTTGAATAGTTAATGATTGCACATAAATTGAACACAAAAGTTAACACACCTAGCACTCAAACATAAAGCTCAAATTTGCACACATGAATGTAAAGAGGTTTGTGTTTGTGTAGTTTGTGTAAATGTAAGCAATTGTGTGTATAGAGTTCATGTTTCACCCCAAAAAGTGTAAAAGAGTAAAAGGGGCTATGCAATACTCACCTGAATCAAATGTGTAGCTAATACGAAACTCTAGGTAGCAAAATAATCCTTGAAACGCACAACGTTAACCTAAAGTGTATTGCGTGTGATCATGAATTAATAGAATGTCTAAATTAAAGTCTAGGGTTTCAATGGATGTGAGTATAGTGAATTGTATAATGAGTTCGTGTCGAATTATGGAAAAAGGGTTGTGTAGGTGTTGAATAAAATGAAAATAATTTGAAATGAATAGTTTTAAGATATTTTTAAATTAGGGTTTGGATTTGAATAACTAAATCAAATAGTTACCGTTTATTTATTTTAGTTACAAAATAATGTAGTTATTTGGTTTATTTAAATATAGCCTAAATAACCAATTTTGTTTAAATATAAATAAATAATTGTTACCTTATTTATTTATTTATAAAGGTATGTAACTTATTTATTTAGTTATAAAAATAGCGGACGTATTATATTATATATGAATTAAATAAATAATTTTTACTCTATTTATTTATTTATAAAGATGCGTAAATATTATTTATGTATAGAGTTTAATGATAAATATACTTTTAACTTTGAAGGTTATAATAAATAAATGTTATTTATCATTTAGAAATAAGTATTTGATCGTTTTAAATAAAGTTAATATTTTATAAATTTTATAAAATCAAATGTTTTCATTTAAATATTTAGATTTTTACTTTAAATATTTAATGTACAAAAGTTTTTAGTTATAGTTTCAAAATAAAATGAATTCATATTGAAAATTTATAAATTTGATTTTATTGTGTTAAAAAAATAAAGTTTAAATTTTTATAAAACTTTGTATAAAGTGTTTATAAAATTGTCTCAAATTTTGTAAATAATTTACTCAAAATAAATACATAATTTAAATTGAGTATTCAATATATAGTTTTATAAAAATAGAGATTTTTATGCAAAAATTATAAAACTGGTTTCAATCTGTCCTAATATTTGTAAAGTTTATAAAAATACTTTTTTTTTAATTTTCGAAGCTTTAAACTGATTTTAAAAAAATAATGCAGACCACCCGGTTCGAACCCGGGTGGTTTCAGTATGGATAGTGCGCAAACACCACTAGACCAGGGGACTCACCCGTGTAACAGAACAGTTTCTAAACGTATTAACATGGATTTACAATGGAACCCGGTTTGGGTTTAAGGGTTGCGCAAAAAGGTTCGATGATTATGGGTTTCGAACCCACGCCACATGGTTCAGCGGCACAGTGACTTACCGGCCGGACCAGGTGGTTTCGCTGATTGAATACGGATTCTAAATAATTAAAACACGATATTAAAACAAACCAGAATTCAAAAACGATCCAACCCGCCATGAACCCTAGCCCCAATCAGTCTCGATATGTTATGTGGACACGAATTGGTATAGAGCTTTTGACAAGGATTCAAAAACGAATCGAACAAGTGTAATCTCACCTGATTTAGTTTGGGCACGAATGCGGGCGGCTACGGGTTTGCTTCGATTGTTCTTCGTGATCGATAGGATTCCAGAGACGAAATGAGAGGCGATTATCGGATCAGAAAGGTTGTAAGGGACCAGGCGAAGGTGTGTGTGTTGTTGAATTGAGTTGATTTCATCTAAATTGCACGATTGGGTTTCGATTTTACCGTAACAGTCGTGGGGCTGATTACGATTTAATTCGATTAATTGGGGATGAATCGAGTCATGTTAAGGTGTTGAATACATGAGGGACTGGTCTGCGCGTGATTTGCGGATCCAATACGCGTCAATTACACAAATCGATCGGAGATTGATACGGGTTTGACTATGCGAAGTCAAATTCTTTGGAATTTGAAATGACCGCGTAATTGGTTGAATTGGCTTGATGTTTGGGCCGGGACTTGGTCGATTCCTGTTTGTGAATTCACGAGGAGTCCAACTCAACATGAAAACGGTCGATGGCAGCCTTGGATTAACAAGGTTTGGGCTGTTTTGACTTTTGAAAGTCAATTGAGTCCAAGAAAAGTCAAAATTGATGTTTTAAAAGTCAAAATTGAGTGTGTGGGGTTCCAATTTAGGGTTCAAATGATTTAGGGTTCAAGCAAACGAGTAATTCCTTGTTAATTGGATAAATGTGTGTATGTATTTCTTTGATATTTACCTAAATATATTCATATGCATAGGATTCTAATAAAGTATCCCCGTATAAAACTCATGAATTTGTATTGTAACCTAGGGTTTAATTGTTGGTACGAATAAAATAAATCAGTGTACTAGGATTGGAATTAAATGTGTTACATTGAATTGAAAATAAAGATAATAAAATCAGAAATGTTACAATTTTCATTAAAATTCATATATATATATATATATATATATATATATATATATATATATATATATATATACTCTGCACTTACATTTTTATATCAAGCTTTTATTCAAATACCAATATCAACGTACATACATCCGTTACATGAAATGACACAACTTTTTATATAAATCCACACATATCAAAACCTATTGAACGTTAGATCTTGCCTTAGACTTTATGCATATTATTAATCAAAGTTCATACATTTCACTCTAGGTTAACTTGTGATTTGAGAATCACTTGTACTACATATTTGCTCATGTTATCTACACAATTAAAACAACTGAGTTTTACATAGCCCCTTTTTATATTTTTTCACATTCTGGGGTGAAACATGATTGTTCAATGAAAAACTATTTGCATTTACAAATATAAAATTCTATAATATGATCATATGTGTTATTTGTGCTCTATGCTTGAATGCTATTAGTTAAGACTACACATACATGACATACTCATGCAATCATTAACTCTGTACAAGCCAACGGTAACATTGATAGATCTATTGTGTCTGACAAAGGGTAACATGCGTGTTATGCCTCAGTCGCAAGGTTTGATGTCCACCTAGTTTAACTATAGATTCTCCATAAATGCCTTATATACCCTGTATCATATGAATTGTATAAAACATTTGAACTCTATTTGTTGTGTCAAAATCTATGTATGCTCACCAACTTTTTAGTTGACCTCATTTTTATCATGTTTCAGTTATGAATGTTTGAGTTATGATTAAGTTGCTTCATTTAAGTTTGAGGACTTAGTATTTAAATTTAATGAATTTGGTTATGTATTTTCAATTCTTGTAATGTTGGATTTGATGTAACATCCCGAAAATCCACGTAAGGATTTTTTGAGCTAACGGGTGACCCGAGCCAATTATAAATAAGGACCCGTGTAGCTGTTTATTTCATAGCTCGAGACGGAAATGCGCTAATTGAATCTAGAGGGACCCGAGCGAAACATGGGAAGGTTTAAATACCCTCTAATCGCAAACCCTAGGGTCATTCGGACCCTAGGTGCGCATGACGGCAGCAGAGAAGGCGGGGAAGAGGGGGACGCCAGAGACGGTGGTTCTGTAGTAGCTTCGAACCGGAAAATTCACGTTTAGCAAAGGTAAATCCTTGTACAACCTCTTTAGGTGTTTGTATGAAACCTGATTAGGGTTGGGTGCTTGTCTTCGACGAACAAAGGAATAGGTGAGGCGGTGGCCGGCCTGTGGTGGTGGTCATGGGGAGAGACGAAGATGGCGCGACAGAGGTAGATGGTGGCTGTGATGACAGCGTTGGTGAGTTGTGGTAGCACAAAGCGGAGGACGGCTAGAATGTGTTACTCGGCTAGGGTGCGGCCTGACTAGGATGGTAGAAGTGAAGGGAATCACGGGAACAGCGGTGGCAGCAGCCAAGGTAGCGCTTTGGCGGCATGAGGCGGGGGAAACCGAGGTGCACGATGGTAACGTACGGTGGTGATCGGACTAACAATGTCGATGAGGAAGACGAATGTGTTAAGGACGGATCATGACAGTGGAACACGGAGAGAGATACACGGTGGTGAAACCGATGGTGGGGGTTCACGAGAATTATGAGGGAGAGGGTGGATTCAGGTTTGCACCCGATTAGGGTTTTGCATGCGTATGCATGCACACGTACTTGCATGCATGGGAATCCGGTATTGGGTGTTCAGTTTCTGAGCAGGTTAAGGACGACCCTGATCGCGTGTACTAGTAAGGAGGAATTTGGGAAGCTAGAATGGCGAGCAGTCAAGACCGAGTGTTAGAGTTTAACTATTTACACTCTATGTAACATATGTTTAGAACATATTTTGATCGTGTGATCACGCGTTTGTCAGGGTTGGGATTCGAGCGTGGACGAACGAGTTGCAGAGCAAGGACGGAGACTCAACATAACTGGTGAGTTTCTAATCCCCTCTTTTAAACGTTTTATTGTTTTGGGGCAATCGTACATACTCGCATGTTTTATTAAACGAACGTGTTATGATTTATGATTTAAACTGAAAGTGTTTTATGAGATCATTATGTAATAATGAAGCTAAGGGTCGTTATAAGGTCCTTAGGGTGGGTGAACAAGAGTTGTGATGATTTGTGTGTGTCATTGTATGAGTTAGTCGGGGTGAGTCAGGAATTTAGTTAAACCTGTGATGGTTATATAAGGAGAGTTAGCATGGGAACCCGTACATGGTTCATTAACGAGTCAAGTAGACGCTAGTATGCTGTTATGCGTCATATGCTTATTGTTATGTGTATTGCGTCGTTGTCCTGGTGACACGACGGGTATCGTGTTTGCATGGGTCTATGGCGTGTCCATAGTATATACGGGCTAGAAGTCAGTATTTTGTTTGTGTGTCGTATAATTGCTTATTCGAAAAGAGCTGGGTAATGTGTCTAGACGTTAATAGAATACGTCTAAAGTAACTGTTTATTTCACATGTAAGTGATCCGTGAAATGGTGGTGAGTAGTAGTACCTGTCCAGGTTGTGTCATGTATATATAACTGTTGCTTTGTGTGCTTGCACTGTTGTCCGTGTATACGGCTAATAGGGGTGTGGAGGACGGAGACCTTCGGGGTCATCATTGTACGTGTGACGTGTCAGTCACCGTATGGTAGATGATATAGTTACCATTTGGCTGGCTGGGTAGTCATCGTAGATGACGAGTGTGTCGCTATGATTAGTAGCGGGGCCCTGTAACAAGGGTAATGCAGAGCTTATGACGAGTATCCTGACGGGGATAACCGTGACGAGGGTGCAGTGATGAGGTATGTGTTTGTATGCATATATATGTGTGTGTTAAATTGCATGCAAGTGATGAGTTATATTAATTGTGTATGGGATGATATTGATGTGAGAAATTGATGGAATCAATGTGGTGTGTCGAGACCGTTGTGTCGGGACGAGTACATCGGGTACAACTGTTATGCAAGGTGATGTGTAGGAGTCTTGGTTGGGGCTGGTTAAGCAAGTGTCTAGAAGTTGGTTGAGTTAACCAGTTTATTGTTAATATATATATATATATATATATATATATGGTAAATTGTGTATTATTAGAGTAGTAAGCTCGATATATGTCGGAGAGACATACTAGGTTAAAATGGTGGATTGAGTCTGGGTGGTAAATTCTCTGGGATATTGTAAGATAACAAAGGTTATTTATATGACGAAAATCTATTAAACTATTTTCTAAGGACTAGAGGGTCTTGAATGGAAATAATTATATGAATGAGACGAGTTGACTTTTGTTAATTTAAACAATTAGAACTCACTCAGCGTAGCTGACTTTGTATGTACGTTAGATTGTTTTGTAGGTGAGTCTGCTAGACGAGATATCTTAGCTTGGGAGCTGTAGGTCCAGGTAACTCAACTACTGATCGAACTCGTGATATGACGTTGCTACAACACGATGTGCGGAATCCTTCATGTTAACGTTTGTATACTAACCAACAATTCAAACAACACGCGTAAATAAACTTCTCAAATATATTCCAATTCACAATGGTTACAGACTCAATCAGACAAGTCTATCTCTCAGTTCTCTCTGATCTGTTATATCTAATGACTCTGTAAACACATATATATAGAAAACCAACATGCTATAAGCGAACTAATTAAGTTCGCCTGAAACAAACTAAGGGAACTTAACAAGTTCGCGTCAGTTAGACCTAAGCGAACTTATTAAGTTCGCCTCTGATAGAGCAGGCGAACTTAACAAGTTCGCCTCTAGGCTCACAAGTAAAAACACTTAGCAACTTTATACATTTACATATCAAAAACACCAAGACATAAAATCTAACTATTACAAGCTTTTGTCATTACAAATCTATGTCCAAACAGACTCCCCCTTGACAATAGCTTGATCTTCTGTCTTCAGTATTTATCTTGAACTCTTCCAGTTATCTGGTAGTCTGCTGCCAGCATGCACTCCATATCTTCTGCATATCTCCAAAACTCTTTTATACTGTAGACCTTGTTCTCTCCACTCATCAGTATACATGATCTCATTCTTTCGCAGCATTCTCTGATCTTTCTTTGAAAAATTAATAAGATTCATTGCGTCATAGAAACACACAATGACCTTATTATCTTTATCTTCAACCCTTGCTTCACCAATATTAACATCAACATACCACCATTTCATATTCCTAAGAAAGTCTTGAGGAATATTCTTTAATGGTATCTTGTGAATAGCACGTACTGGTTTATACTTATATCTCCAGGTTACTTTCCCAGTCTTTGGATCTGTGTTCTTCACTCTCTTTCCCTTTCCCAGTCTTTGGATCTGTGTTCTTCACTCTCTTTCCCTTCTGTGGTTTCAGCCATTCATATTTACCCGAACTACCTTCTTTCTTTATCAGGTTTGCTATCACATCAGCCAAACCATTCTTCGATCTATTTATGAGTGGCTTTGAAGCTAGACCATTTATTTCACACCTCGGCAAGGTATTGAAATATTTGATCCTCGGTTTTAAGTATTGAACACCGTCAGATCGTTTGATTACAAATAATTTTGATTCACCATCATAAAACCAACTTATGATCCTTCCTACACACTGCTCTTTATTAACATATTTCTCTTTCTGAGCAGGTTGTGCTGGAGACTTGGGTAGCACCTTCATCCAACTGTTTACAACTTTTCTCCACTGTTCTCGTGTCATCCCTGTATCTCTGTACATTACAGATTCTTCATTTATCTTCGGAGACTCAGTGTGAGTAGTTTCAGTTTTAGCACCTTTATTGAATTGAAGATTCTCATCATCAGTATCCATCTTTGACTCAGCTGTATCATCAGGCAGTGTGACGTCTTCAATAGAGTCCATAGAGTCAGTTATTCCGTCATAAGAAAACTCAGGAACAACATCCTCTTGGATGAAGTTATACGGCTCCTTAAGACCGTCACAACCTTCATAGGTAACACTGTCTTTGTCTTTCTCTATTTCAATCTCTAATATTTCTCCTTCTTCTACCTCAGTACCTGACATATCATCTTCCATGTCATTGAATAAATCGTCAATGTCATCAAGACATTCAATCTTTTCAGCTTCCTCTTCTTCAGAATCTTGAAAGAATTCTAATACCACTTGTAGGTCCAGGTAACTCAACTACTGATCGAACTCGTGATATGACGTTGCTATAACACGAAGTGAAAATCCTTCATGTTAACGTTTTTATACTAACCGACAATTCAAACAACACGCGTAAATAAACTTATCAAATATATTCCAATTCATAATGGTTACAGACTCAATCAGACAAGTCTATCTCTCAGTTCTCTCCGATCTATTATATCTAATGACTCTGTAAACACATATATATAGAAAACCAACCTGCTGTAAGCGAACTTATTAAGTTCGCCTGAAACAAACTAAGCGAACTTAACAAGTTCGCCTCAGTTAGACCTAACCGAACTTAACAAGTTCGCTTCTAGGCTCACAAGTAAAAACACTTAGCAACTTTATACATTTACATATCAAAAACACCAAGACATAAAATCTAACTATTACAAGCTTTTGTCATTACAAATCTATGTCCTAACAGGAGCGGTGCTACTTCGGTTGGTGCACATGCATTCGTAAGGTAACGTTAAGGATATTAACGAGTTTTAAAGATAATATTATTTAAGAGATAGACTTCCGCTGTTCACTTAAATGAAAGTTAAGTGTTTTTAATGAGTTTACTTAGTGAAGAGAACCAACTGTAGGGTGCTTGGTTTGGGGCCTTACAAGTTGGTATCAGAGCCGAGGTTTAAGAGAAACTGGTGTTTTTAAACAAATAAAATGGGTTAACTTAAACTAAGAATGAGACAAGGTTAAAACGAATGCCACCACGAGTAACTGCAAGCCAAGAGGTACGTCTTTCGAGTAGAGGAGTAATTATTACTTACCATTGGTGTAGTGTTACACTAGGTAAAGCGATTGGTGTAAGTAAGTGATTTATGGTTCCGTGTGGGATCATGATGTGTGATATGTGCTAGAGTAGTATGTAGAACTACGTGAAGTTGCGTGGTGTGATTAAATGAGACTATGATGTGAATTGAGTAGTGCGGAGTAGCATTAATTGTAACTATGTTAGATAGTTTGGTGTGTCGATATGATTTAGTGGTTTTGTGTGTAACCTTGAATGGTTGGAAATTGTGATAAATATGATGATTTGCTAGATTATTGTGTGGTGCTATGTGAGTTGTGTGAGATGCATGTGCATCCAGAGTGTGTGAAAGATAGAAAGCTAGTGTGAATATGATGGGGAAGGTTTAGAATCCGAGCAATAATGTGGGTCACCAAATTTCATTTGATCACCGTGATTTGGCAGTCTATGATTACTCTCAAATTCTGAATTTGATGCCCATAGTAATCACTCTAACGTTCTATCTTGTGGAGGTACTGATGGCCATGGTGATTCGGACTAGATGGATTAGGCGAGAAACTCTCATCAGGAGGTTGACCGAACGGCGGGCTAGACGTGCGGCTGCTGTTCGTATGGCTATCTTTGGGAGAAGACTGATCTTAGAACATGTTCCTTTGACGGTGGTTCCACCGGCGGCTTTGTATGAGCAGGAGCTAACAGCACAGGAGGTGATCTTGGCGCTTCCGGCGCGTAATGCTTCCAGTACTACCAAAGCATTTATGAGGGGTGGACTTAGTAGCTCCTTCTACAGGAAAATGGCCGGCAAGGAAGGAACGTATTTGCGGTTAGGCATCAGCCTCCGAGGCAAGATTCGGGGTCAGGAAACGGATGGCTGGAAGAATCTGATGACGAGGAACAAGCGGGTGATAACTTTGACTTGTTCAGTGATTAGAGCGGTGATGGTTAACATGAGAGGGCTAGAGCGTTTTGAGTAGTGGCCGTCAGGCACTTTTGAGAGGAAATATTTGTTCTTGGTTTTTCAGTTGCTTGATTTTAACCTTGACAGTGAATTTTACCATGGGATGGTTTGAGACATAGTAACGATAGTTGCATGGGTGATAGCTTGCTAATGGTGGTGCAATGTTAATTATGTGTGATTATGTGATTACCTTGTTGAACAACGTGAGTTCCTACTAAATGTAATCTTTAATGTGATGCTAGAGCTTGGTTGATTAGACTGTATGAGTAGACCTGTGTAGACCGGAGCTTTGATTAATTGTGTGTGTCTACGGTGTTAAGATAGTGTCACCTATGTGTTACGTTTAGGTGATGTTTAAAGTATAAGGGGGTGTGTTGCACCTTGTGTAAATGTTCAGGACGAGTTCCTGTGGGAAATCTTAAATATACATCTTTAGTATGTATAAATATTCTGGACGAGGTCCTGTGGGAAATTGTAGCTACATACCCTATGTCTAGGTATGTTTGTTCAGGACTAGATCCTGTGGGGAAGTAAGATATTGTTATATCTTGTGTGTATGAATGTTTAGGGTTGTTTTGTGTATAGACTGAGTAGTGTGTCGTCTTGAAATATGCGTACGACCAGTATAGGTACGACCGAGTAAACTCTGTATGGGTATATGATGACGTGTGGCAGGGGCTACCGTTGTAGTGAGTAAAGGTTCAGGAGTTTGTGTTTCGATAAATGATGAGGTCATATTGTATGCACGTAGATTTACTAAGATCTAGCAGTTGTGTATGTGCACGTGATGTGTGTTTAGAGTTTGGGGTTACTAGTACATATGTAGAAAATTGTGTGTTCTGTAGATATGTGTGTCGATGTGCGTCCTTGTAGTACACGCTTAGTCGTGCATAGGACGGGTGGTTAGTATGCTCAAGTATAGTATTTCTATCTTGATGATTTTCTCGACGTTTATACATCGAGGTGGTGCGAGGAGTTTTGACGTCCTCTAGGCGACTAGTGAGGTGCTCTTATGAGATACCTATGCTTATATCTCGGGAATTCGGATCACGAAGCCAATGGGCGGAGCTGAGGAGTTAGTGATGAAAGCGTTTAAGTAGACGCTTGACCATAAACGTTTATGATGAGATCAAGGTGATGACGTTAAAGATTTCAGCATGAAGTAAACAAGGTGACGAAAGAACCTTCATGGAACATGTTCCATATAAAGAATTCAGTCGAGGCGAGACACAAGATGAAAAGGGATGTTTTCCCTAGACGGGACGACGAATAGTTGAGGCTGGTGAGCAGACGGACTTCATGTTCGTAAATTATATACGAGATGCGGTCGGTGATCGCATGGTAATGAAGTAAAGAGATACTATGATAGAGCAATTTTGTGGAGACCAGTGTAGCTATGTACAAGCTCCTGGAGATCATCAGAGAAGTGCAGAAGTAATATCCTTATGGGTATGTAGTGGGCTTGAGTTTGAAAACTCATCGCATGATGGTGATCAAGGTGTGAGGCGAGAAGTATGACGACTTCCGTAGGGAAGAACGAAAAATTTCCTTAGACATGAGAGGCAAGAAGCCCATTTGGGGAGATGGCCATTAGAGTAATGAGATCACCAAGATTATACCAAGAATGACGGAAAAGGTGCCCGTAAGTAAAATAGGAAAATGGGATAAACGAGCAGGTAGTTGACGATGTTGTGCCATCTGAGTAATAATTGGAAGGATGAGTAATGAGGGAATGCGTTGGTGAAACCTACAAGCCACTTAGTTGTAAACAGGCAACGAAGAAGACTTATTTGAACCCCGAGGAGGGTGGCTGTATTACAAAGAAAAGTTATGAACCGAATAGTGTGAAAGTGAATACTTCACACCGAATGAATTTGGTGCACATTTGAAAACAGAAGGATATGGGTAGTTGTCACACCCCCAAATTCCACTAACGGAGTTTTACCGTTTGGTGTGTGACAAACCAGGATCTCAGTCATTAGTTACATTAAACGACGCTATATGGGGCATAAATGAAATATCATAAAAGTTCAGAGTTAATGCGAAACGTAAATGTTAATAGGAAATCAAAAGTATTTACACGCAATAAAGCGTCAATTATTGTAAGTAAGTAAAACTGTTTAAACTGTTTGAAATGAATGGCATGACAGTAGGACTCCATGCATGTCCTAAGGGTGCAACCTGTGCAAAAGCGACCTGAGAAACATGTAAGAAAAAGTGTCAACACGAGGTTGGTGAGTTCACAGGTTTGTATGTAAATAAACTGTTTGAGTGTTGCTGGATCCACATACTTAGTCACACCTATTGCTAGATAGATAATGTACAAGTTACTCTAAGCGTTCCCAATCGAAGCTGACTGTTTATGTTTGAGATGCCTTCCGCCATTGCTAACATCAACAATGGCAAGTGTTTAGGACAATTTACACCCGTTAGACCTCCAATCAAGTTAGTGCGACTAACCCGAGTGGGGTTTGTAAACCCAGTAGTACTACTCAAATTTCCTCGCTATACTACATATAATAACGGTCCGAGTGTGTAAGGACTTTGCATGTTATGTTTGCACTTAGGTACACAAGTGGTAATGAAATACTATGTGATCCATGTCCGTGTGTATGTCTCAGTAACGGATGCCTGTTCGTATGCATGTTTCTCTCCAACGGGATAACAAGTAAGATGATGCTTGTTTGCAAGCATGTTTCTCCCCAATGGGAAAATAAGTAAAATGATATTCATTTGTATGCATGTTTCTCCCCAACGGGAAAACAAGTAAAAAATGATGTTTGTGTGTATGCATGTTTCTCTCCAACGGAAAAACAAGTAAAATAATGTTTGTTAGTATGCATGTTTCTCCCCCAATAGTAAAACAAGTAAAAAGGGGCCGTGAAAACTCACCTGAGTCTGAGTAGAGCGTAGTAAATAACACCGCTAAAGGATGCAACAGAGCCACAAGAATTTTCTTGTGAACAGTCTATGAATTCCCTAGAATTACAGGTACGATACTTAGGGACACAATGGGATTAGTGATGACGATACGTAAGATTTGAACGTCCTAAAGCATACTTAGGATGAAAGAATAGGCGAACGTGTCCACGGGAATAAGGGTTTCTTAATATATTTATTAAAATAAATACGTTTCGTGTCGAATGTTTCTAATTACGAATAATATTAATTAATAAATAAATTCGTGCGTTTGTATCATTTAATAATGATCTAAGAAAATAATATAACATATATATTAGTTTTGAACTCGTAGGAAATATACGAAATTCATTTACGTGACAAAATTAATAAATATATTATTTTATTCGAGGATATTAAACGTGAGTAAATAATATATATTACATTATTTATAAGTTTGAAACGTTACACGAGTTTTATAAATGAGGCGAGATAATATGTAAATATATATTATGTATACTATGAGTTACAGGTTGAAAATAATATAAACATTTTATTTTATTCAAAATCATGGTTTGAAAATAATATAAATATATTATTTTATAAGTGGTAAATAATATTAAAAGTAGATTATAGTCCAAACCCGAGCCAACGGGTTGTGTTCTGGGCTAAAACGCTTTAATATGTTTTTATGATAGTGTGTGGGTGGGTTTTATATTAAAATAATAGTTTTAAAAATTGAAATAAAAAGAAATGGGGTTGGAGGGCTCGAACCCGGGCCTCCCCCAAAGAGTACAATGTCTTAACCATCTTTGCCCGCTAGGGTATCGCGATGGTATCCGGATTGAATAAGTTTTAACACCACGCTACCCTGAGTTCTTCTCCCTGCGTGAACCGAACCCAAAACCATCCTAGATCCGACGATTTCGATTTCGCTAGGACATAAAAGCATAGGGGTTTCGTTAATCGGGTGTTTCCGAATCTGGAGTGAGATTTAATTTGGAAAACATTGAGTTTAAGTTCGTTAATTCCCAGTCGGAATACCCGAAACCCTAGAATATAAACACCAAATCGATTTGATCAATTCTTGTAATAATAGTTAATGAATTCATGGGGCTTTTAAGGAGTGATGGATTGTGAACCTACCATATAATTTAATTGGATTGAGGTTATGTTCAAAGTGGTTTTCGATTAAACCGTATTCACGAAGAACCCTAGAATGGTTCCTGATAAATTCGATGTTGTATGACCAAATTAAGTTAGGGCTTTTGTTCTAGGGATGAAAACGAATCTGTAGGTGTGATTGATTACCTGAATTGAGTTCCAATTGATAGAGATCGATTAGGTTATGGTCGCGATTCCTACGAGTTGGTCCCCGGTGGCTTCCATCGCATCTGGAGTGAAATTGATGGGTGGAATTGTTTCTGAGAGGTTCGTCTAATGTGCGCAGGGATTCATTTTGTGAGAGTAACAGAAGAATCAAACCAGTATGATAATGGTCGATGATGGCGTCGACGGTTATGGATTTAATGGGCATAATTGGTGTTAATTCGATCAATAATGATGTTTTAAATCCTTAATAGTGTCGTTTAATGATAATGATCGTGAATGGCAGTTATAATATAACGAATTTCACGAATTCAAGCTCAAGAACAACAGTTTGACTTTCAAAAGTCAAACATAATTGAAATTGAATCAATTACAAAATTAGTCCCTGCATTTTAGATGTGTTTGAGTTTGGTAGGTTGACAAAAATAGTCCCTGAGGTTTAAGATGAGTTAAGAACTTGACTGTTTGACTTTAAAAAGTCAACAGGAATATAAAATCTGAATTTTTGACCTCAAAAGTCATCAGAATTGGGTTTTGGGCTAGTTACATAACTAGTCCTTCTAGTTTTAGATTAATATTTGACAAGATTAGTCCCTTGAGTTAGAGGTAGGTTAAATAAGTTAACATTTAACTGAATTAGTTAACGGAGTTTGACTAAAAAGTCCGGATTGTCACATCATCCCTAGTTGAAAGAATTTTCGTCCCGAAAATAAAAATAAAAAATAAAATAAAAAAATTCTAGTTGCCACATCATCCCTTAGTTGAAAGAATTTTCGTCCCGAAAATTAAAATAGTACTTCTAGAGTTTGACGTGAATTGCTTGAACAAATGAGGATACTTGCGGATAATCTGATCTTCGTGCTCCCATGTGAATTCCTATCCGCGTTTCGAGTTCCAACGAACTCGGACGATAGGGATCTTACCGTGTTTAAGCATTTTGACTTTCCTATCCATGATTTCTACCGGTTCTGCAATGAAACGCAATTGTTCACCGATGTGTAGTTCCTCAAGGGGAACAGCGAGTGTCACGTCTGCTAGACATTTCTTCAAGTTCGAGACATGAAAGACGTCGTGTACACTACAAAGTCCTTCAGGTAGGTCTAGTTGATACGCTACTTGGCCAATTCTCTTCACTATTTTGAACAGTCCAACATAACAAGGATTCAGTTTGGCTCGCTTCCCGAAGCGAATTACACCTTTCCAAGGTAAGACTTTGAGTAGAACCATATCGCCTACTTGGAACTCTAACGGTTTGCGACGCTTGTCGGCATAGCTCTTTTGACGATCACGAGTTGCCGCCATACGGTTTCGAATTTGAACGATCTTTTCAGAGGTTTCGAATACAAGTTCGGGACCTGTAAGTTGGTTATCCCCAACTTCAGCCCAACAGATTGGTGATCGGCATTTACGTCCGTACAATGCCTCGAATGGTGTTGCCTTGATACTAGTGTGATAACTGTTATTGTAGGAGAACTCCACCGAAGGCAAGTGAGTTTCCCAATTGTTACTGAAATCTATCACACAAGCTCATAGCATGTCTTCAAGGGTTTGGATGGTATGTCCTGTTTGACCATCGGTTTGTGGATGATATGATGTACTCATGTCTAGACGCATGCCTAGAGCTTTTTGTAAAGATTGACAGAAACTTGACGTTAATCGGGCGTCACGATCCACGATGATTGAGATTGGCACTCCGTTCCGAGAGACGACCTTTTTAAGATAAGCACGAGTGAGCGGATTTTAGTCAAATGATCTACATTCACCCAGATTGTGTCGCATCCGTTAAAAGTTAGGGGTAGTTTGGTAATAAAATCCATTGAAATCTACTCCGATTTCCACATCGGAATTTCCGGTTGATGAAGAAACCCAGAAGGTTCTTGGTACTCGACTTTGACCTTCTAGCAGGTCAGGAACTTGCTAACATAGGTGGCCATATCAGCTTTCATGTTCAGCCACCAATAGGGAACCTTTAGGTCATGATACATCTCCTCGGAACTAGGATGAATAGAATAGCGCGATTCGTGAGATTCATCCATTACAAGTTCCCTTTTGTTCCCATGATTTGGAACCCATATTCGTTCATCACAATAGTGAATGCCATCTGATTTAACCTCAATTTGTTTTTCCATACCACGCGTGGATTCCAACGGTTGGTTTTCATCTTTCAGGATTTCAAGTTAAGTACTACGGATCTGATATGGTAGTCCAGGATTGATAGTGAGTTGAAATGCTCGAACTCGTCTAGCTCTAGTTTCTTTTCGGCTTAGAGCATCGGCTACTACGTTAGCCTTGCCCGAATGATACTTGATAGCATAGTCAAAGTCGTTCAAAAGTTCGATCCAATGGCGTTGTCGGATGTCCAACTCCTTCTGTTTGTATATGTGCTGAAGACTCTTGTGATCGGTGTAAATGGTGCACTTGGTACCGTCCAAGTGATGTTTCCAGATTTTCAAAGCAACCACTACAGCTCCTAATTATAGGTCATGGGTAGTGTAGTTTTTCTCATAACTTTCAATTGATGGGAGGCATATGCGATAACCTTTTCGGCGTTGCGTCAACACACAACCAAGGCCTTGAATAGAGACATTGCAATACAATATGAAGTCATCCGTTCCTTCAAGAAGAGATAGGATAGGTGCACTACAGTGTTTCTGTTTCAACAGTTGGAATACGGATTCCTGAGTTTTGCTCCAGTTATAGGGTTTACCCTTTTTGAGTTAGAGTAGTGAGAGGTTGAGCAATCTTTTAAGATTCCTTCAATGAAATGACGGTAATAGCCAGCCAATCCCAGGAATTGTCGCACCTCAGTTGGCTTTGTCAGTGCCGCCCAATTCTTGATTGCCTCTATTTTGATGGATCGACATGTATTCTGCTCTCGTTGACTACATGTCCTAAGAATTGCACCTCATGAATCCAGAATTCGCACTTGGAAAGTTTTGCATACAACTCTTTTTGTTTCAGCAATTCCAGAATCAAACGAAGGTGTTCCTCATGTTCATCCCTGTTCTTGGAATAGATAAGGATGTCAACGAAACGATGACGAACTGGTCGAGGTACTGTTTACACACACGGTTCAAGGGATCCATGAACACTACGGGTGCGTTTGTCAGTCCGAATGGCATGACCATGAATTCGTAGTGACCATACCTAGTCTTGAATGCCGTCTTTGAGATGTCCTCCTCTTGGACTCTCAGTTGATGGTAACCGGATCTAAGATCTACCTTGGAATAGAAGCTTGATCCTTGGAGTTGATAAAATAGGTCGTCGATGCAGGGTATAGAGTAACGGTTCTTGATCGTCACATTGTTTAGCTCAAGATAGTCAATGCACATGCGGAAAGTCCCGTCCTTCTTCTTAACAAATAAGACTGGAGATCGTCACATTGTTTAGCTCAAGATAGTCAATGCACATGCGGAAAGTCCCGTCCTTCTTCTTAACAAATAAGACTGGAGCTCCCCATGGCGATGAGCTAGGTCAAATGAAACCTTTATCTAACAACTCTTGTAGTTATGTAGATAGTTCTTGTAATTCACTAGGTGTAAGTCTGTAGGGTGCCCGAGCAATTGGCACTGCTCCGAGTGCTAGATCAATTTGGAATTCAACTTGACGATGTGGTGGAAGACTAGGCAGGTCTTTGGAAAATACTTCCGGATAATCACGAACGATCGTTATGTCGTCAATCTTCTTCTCCTCAGATGGTTGCTCGGCGACGAGAGCCAGAATGGCAGTATGACCTTTACGTAGACACTTTTGTGCTTTCATGAAAGATATGATGCCATAACAGCACCACTCTTTTCGCCTTGGACAGAAAGGGTTTCTCCAATCGGGAGAGGAAGGCGAACAAAATTGTTCATGACAAATAATTTCGGCTTGGTTCTTAGATAACCCATCCATACAGATAATTACATCAAAATTACTGAGTGTGACTGACATGAGGTCAATGTCAAGCTTATGGAATTTATCGTTGGAGTGTAAGGGATAACCTGTTTGCTTAGAAAGAATTCCTCAAATTCTGTGTACATAGTTAGAGTCGGTGGGTTTTACCCTGAGGTTCTACTAGAGTTTCACTCTAGGTGGTTCCATTGATTAAGTCTGAATGAGAGTCGTAAGGTCACTAAGACTCTTACATGAGTGAAAATAATACGATGGATAGATAACATACTAGGACCATTTATCCACACACTAGGTTTCACCAGGATTTACATGCACCTCAAATTACTATTACATGTGCATCCATAATGATAATTTGCTTTGCATGCTCACCCTAGCTTCCCCCTATCCTGTGTCAAAATGTCCGTCAATTTTTATTTCCGAGTACAGAGTGTTGTTAGAGAGGATTTGAAAGGCTCATTCATCAACCCCAAGTTGGACAACTAGGACTCACATCAGGATGAGTAGTCAGGAATCGTTTGAACCGAGTATTAACTCGAGTTGGAACATAATACGAGAGTCCAATCCAGTGGATTGTAGAGTGGGAACATGTACATGAAACAAACATGTACATGAAATGCTTCTTCTATGAGCGAAACTAGTTCATGAATGTTATACTGGAAGAGGAAGAGTAGCCGTCCTTCCAACGGAGTCAGGATTGGGTTTGAGTATGCAATGAGCAAGACGTTCTCAACCATGTGGTCAATATATTCTTAACAGAATATTGATCAAAGCGCGAGCCCACGGCTCGGTAAAGTGATTACATCTACGTGTCAATGGATTCTGCAATGATGCGTGCAACAGTCTGCCTTCACACGGCGTGTTGTTGCTAGTAGGTACAGTAGGGACTCGCCTCTGACGATCCCAACTCCCAAAGAGACATGTGCTAGTGCTGTGTGTCGTCCACAACATGAACTTGAGAAGACCCACCATTCCCTGATTGTGTCCTCGGTAGGCTCAAGCCGATGTCATCTTCGGCTCTAATGGTGTAACAAAGGTGCAGATGATGGTGGTGTGAGTGATTCCTCCGAAGGCTTCGTCTCACTGTCCACGGACGGGAGTGGAAGTTGTTCTGATGACTCCCCGAGTGTCGCCACCGGGAATGATGATATACTGAGAATGACGTGTTCCTCGTCAGAAGAGGGTGATATGGATGTCGTCATCATGCCTGCAATGCAATGTATGTATGGATACCGTGTGTATCATGTATGAGTGTCTGTGTCGTGTAACTAATGCATGTGTATGGTTATAGTCTAGTATGCATTCCTAGTTCTCTATAACCAATGGCCCTGATACCAATCTGTCACACCCCCAAATTCCACTAACGGAGTTTTACCGTTTGGTGTGTGACAAACCAGGATCTCAGTCATTAGTTGCATCAAACGACGCTATATGGGGCATAAATGAAATATCATAAAAGTTCAGAGTTAACGCGGAAACGTAAACGTTAATAGGAAATCAAAAGTATTTACACGCAATAAAGCGTCAATTATTGTAAGTAAGTAAAACTGTTTAAACTATTTGAAATGAATGGCATGACAGTAGGACTCCATGCATGTCCTAAGTGTGCAACCTGTGCCAAAGCGACCTGGGAAACATGTAAGAACAAGTGTCAACACGAGGTTGGTGAGTTCACAGGTTTGTATGTAAATAAACTGTTTGAGTGTTGCTGGATCCACATACGTAAGTTACACATATTGCTAGCTAGACAATGTACAAGTTACTCTAAACGTTCGCTACCGAAGCTGACTGTTTATGTTTGAGATGCCTTCCGCCATTTCTAACATCAACAATGGCAAATGTTTAGGACAATTTACACTCGTTAGACCTCCAATGAAGTTAGTGCGACTAACCCGAGTGGGGTTTGTCAAACCCAGTAGTACTACTCAAATTTCCTCGCTATACTACATATATTAACGATCCGAGTGTTTAAGGACTTTGCATGTTATGTTTGCATTTAGCTACACAAGTGGTAATGAAATACTATGTGATCCATATCCGTGTGTATGTCTCTCCCTAGGTAGGAGACAAGTAACGGGTGCCTTTTCGTATGCATGTTTCTCCCCAACGGGAAAAAAGTAAGATGATTCTTGTTTGTACGCATGTTTCTCCCCAACGGGAAAACAAGTAAAATGATATTCATGTGTATGCATGTTTCTCCCCATCGGGAAAAAAGTAAAAATGATGTTTGTGTGTATGCATGTTTCTCCCCAATGAAAAAACAAGTAAAATAATGTTTGTGAGTATGCATTTTTCTCCCCCAATAGTAAAACAAGTAAAAAGGGGCCGTGAAAACTCACCCGAGTCTGAGTAGAGCGTAGTAAATAACACCGCTAAAGGATGGAACAGAGCCACAAGAATTTTCCTGTGAACAGTCTATGAATTCCCTAGAATTACAAGTACGATAGTTAGGGACACAATGGGATTAGTGACGACGATACGGAATATTTGAACGTCCTAAAGCATATATAGGATTAAGGAGTAGGGGAACGTGTCCACGGGAATAAGGGTTTCTTAATATATTTATTAAGATAAATACGTTTCGTGTCGAATGTTTCGAATTACGAATAATATTAATTAATAAATAAATTCGTGCGTTTGTATCATTTAATAATGATTTAAGAAAATAATATAACATATATATTGTTTTTGAACTCGTAGGAAATATACGATAATCATTTACGTGACAAAAATAATAAATATATTATTTTATTCGAGAATATTAAATGTGAGTAAATAATATAAATAATTACATTATTTATAAGTTTGAAACGTTACACGAGGTTTATAATTGAGGCGAGATAATATGTAAATATATATTATGTATAATAGGAGTTATGGGTTGAAAATAATATAAACATATTATTTTATTCAAAATCGTGGTTTGAAAATAATATAAATATATTATTTTATAAGTGGTAAAGAATATTAAAAGTAGATTATATTCCAAACCCGAGCCAACAGGTCGTGTTCTGGGTCTAAAACACTTTAATATGTAATTATAATAGTGTGGGGGTGGGTTTTATATTAAAATAATAGTTTTAGAAATTGAAATAAAAAGAAATGGGGTTGGAGGGCTCGAACCCGGACCTCCCCCAAAGAGTACAATGTCTTAAGTTTTAACACCACGCTACCCTGAGTTATTCTCCCCTGCGTGAACCGAACCCCAAAACCATCCTAGATCCGACGATTTCGATTTCCCTAGGACATAAAAGCATAGGGGTTTCGTTAATCGGGTGTTTTTGAATCTAGAGTGAGATTTAATTGGGAAAACATTAAGTTTAAGTTCGTTAATTCCCAGTTGGAAAACCCGAAACCCTAGTATATAAACACAAAATCGATTTGATCAATTCTTGTAATAATAGTTGATGAATTCATGGGGCTTTAAAGGAGTGATGGATTGTGACCCTATCCATATAATTTAATGGGATTGAGGTTGTGTTCAAAGTGGTTTTCGATTAAACTGTATTCTCGAAGAACCCTAGAAATTTTCCTGATAAATTCGATGTTGTATGACCAAATTAAGTTAGGGCTTTTGTTCTAGGGATGAAAACAAATCTGTAGGTGTGATTGATTACCTGAATTGAGTTCCAGTTGATAGAGATCGGTTAGGTTATGGTCGCGATTCCTACGAGTTGGTCCCAGGTGGCTTCCATCGCTTCTTCGGTGAAATTGATGGGTGGAATTGTTTCTGAGAAGTTCGTCTAGTGTGCGCAGGGATTCATTTTGTGAGAGTAACAGAAGAATCAAATCAGTATGATAATGGTCGATGATGGCGTCGACGGTTATGGATTTAATGGGCATAATTATTGTTAATTCGATCAATAATGTTGTTTTAAATCATTAATGGTGTCGTTTAATGATAATGATCGTGAATGGCAGTTATAATACAACGAATTTCATGAATTCAAGCTCAAGAACAACAGTTTGACTTTCAAAAGTCAAACATAATTGAAATTGAATCAATTACAGAATTAGTCCCTACATTTTAGATGTGTTTGAGTTTGGTAGGTTGGCAGAGATAGTCCCTGAGGTTTAAGATGAGTTAAGAACTTCACTGTTTGACTTTAAAAAGTCAACAGGAATATAAAATCCACACTTTTTACCTCAAAAGTCATCAGAATTGGGTTTTGGGCTAGTTACATAACTAGTCCTTCTAGTTTTAGATTAATATTTGACAAGATTAGTCCCTTGAGTTAGAGGTAGGTTACATAAGTTAACATTTAACTGAATTAGTTAACGGAGTTAGACTAAAAAGTCCGGATTGTCACAGTAGTGTTGGTTTGTACCGGCACAGGATTCGAGGACGAATCCTCTTTTAAGGGGGTAGACTTGTAACATCCCAAAAATCCATATAAGGATTATTTGAGCTAACGGGTGGCCCGAGCCAATTATAAATAAGATAGTGACGAGGGTTTTTCACGTTGTGACGCTATTTATAAAACCACAAGGACCCGGGAAGCCGTTTATTTCGTTGATCGAGACGGAAATGCGCTAATTGAATGTTGAGGGACCCGAGCGAAACATGGGAAGGTTTAAATACCCACTAATTGCAAACCCTAGGGTCATTCGGACCCTAGGTGCGCATGACGGCAACAGAGAAGGCGAGGAAGAGGGGGACGCGGGAGACGGTGGTTCTGCAGTAGCTTCGAACGAGAAACTTCACGTTTAGCAAAGGTAAATCCTCGTATAACTTCTTTACGTGTTTGTTTGTGTGTTTATATGAAACCCGACTAGGGTTTAAGTGCTTGTCTTCGGCGAACAAAGGTGCGGCCCGACGGAGGTAGATGGTGGCTGTGATGACAGCGGTGGTGAGTTGTGGTAGCACAAAGCGGAGGACGGCTGGAATGTGTTACTCGGCTAGGGTGCGGCCCGACTAGAATGGAAGGAGCGGCGGTGGCAGCAGCCGTGGTAGCGCTTTGGCGGCACGAGGTGGGGAAACCAAGGTGCACGATGGTAACGTACGGTGGTGATCGGACTAACATGGCCGATGAGGAAGACGAAGGGGTTAAGTACGGACCATGACAGTGGCACACAGTGAGAGGTACACGGTGGTGAAACTGATGGTGTGGGTTCACGGGAATGACAAGGGAGAGGGTGGAGTCGGGTTTGCACCCGATTAGGGTTTTACATGCGTATGCATGCACACGTACTTGCGTGCATGGGAACCCGGTATTGGACGTTCAGTTTCTGAGCAGGTCAAGGACGACCCTGATCGCGTGTACTAGTAAGGAGTAATTTGGGAAGCTGGAATGGCGAGTAGTCAAGACCGAGTGTTAGAGTTTAACTATGTACACGCTATGTAACGTATGTTTAGAACATATTCTGATCGTGTAATCACGCATTTGTCAGGGTTGGGATTCGAGCGTGGCCGGACGAGTTGCAGAGCAAAGACAGAGACTCATCATAACTTGTGAGTTTCTAATCCCCTCTTCTAAGCGTTTTACTATTGGGGCTATCATACATACTCGCATGTTTTATTAAACGAATGTATTACGAGTAACTGAAAGTGTTTTATGAGATCATTTGTAGGTCCCTTCGTGTGTGTCGGATCGTTGCATGCAAGTGGTCTACTAGTCGGACCGGGTGCGGAATACCCGTGACTAGGCGGAGAGTCTAACTAAAACAAAGTAAACCAAACACGAGAGTCACAATAAAAGCTCTTTCTATTATAAAAACTCGACGGTTACAGAGAGATTACAAATTGCGTACTTAACGAACTGAGTTCGTCTAAGGTATGAGTTCTGCGTACTTATCCTCTGTGAACCAAACCTATTTATACAGACCTGATGCCTGCGCACTTAGCAAGTGCGCAGGACCAAATGCTCTTGCGTACTTAGCAAGTACGCATGGGTCTTCCTGCGTACTTGCTAAGTACGCGGGAGCTTTCTCCTACGCACATGTAAGTGCGCAAAACACTTAGAAGAAATGCAACATACACTACGTAAAAGTAAATACAACTCGATAAACTATTACATAACGACTCTTACATACAAAGACAAATTACAGACATTAGAAATACAAACTAAGACTCTATCCAGAGTGTTGTCACAGGAAAGTGCATCAACAAACTCCCCCTTGACAACATCTCGGGATCTTCATCGTATTCAGTCTTCAATCTTCAGTCTTCACAGCACTGGTCCCTTAGCTTCCATCTTCTTCTTGTAATCAAGGCAGAACTTAATCACCTTGTCATATTTAGAAGCAAGGAGCTTTGTCCATTCGTCCGTGTGGACACAGTAGCGTTCAGCTAGTACCTCCAGATATTTCACAGAAAAGTTGATGAAGCAGACTTCATCAAAGATTCTGATCAGTTTTTTTGGTACTGTGTTCCCACTCTCGGAACGAACCTTTCCCATGATCACAGCCTCGCCCGTTTTTGGATCTACATACCAGTACCACATGTCACCAAGAATATCCTGAGATAACTTGCTCAAGGGAATCTTAGTTTCACATTGCACTGGCTTGTATACCAATCTTTTTATGTGCTTGTTAGTCACAGGATGTACAACGTGCTTATACTTGACTCTTCTAGGCACTTGAGGCTTAAAGTATTCAAATTTCCCTGATCTTGCTTCCCGCTGTAGTGTTACCCACAAACCCATTGCTACTGCATGACTCGAGTGACTCAGCAGGTCACGGTTAGCGAGGTTCACAAGGTCGTACCTGGGCAAAGAGTTGAACGCCTCACTGGTTGGTTTCAAGTATTGAACCCCCCCAGATCTTTTGATGGCGGACAACTGTTTGTCCACCTCGAACCTAACAGCCAAGATCATACCTGTAGCTCCGTGCTTGTCTGTGATGGACGTCTTTTGCCACACGGGAGCTGGACCCTTGGATGATGCAGAAGGCATGTCTTTATCTTTTGGTGCCTCGGGGTCCACAGGTGTAGGGTCGACTGGGGAGGCTTCAGTTGTAGCTTCAACATTACTTGCCATGTCAACTGAGCCTGTGTCGAGCAGAGATTCGAGCGATGGTACTTCAAAGATCTCACCATCCTCTAACTCGTACTCTCCTTCCCCGTCGCCCTTGGGAATCTCTATCACCACATCCTCATCTTCATCATTCCAGTCATCACCAGAGTCTATCTCTCCTTCTTCTAGATTAAAGAGAGCATCGATCTGTGCTTCTTTAGAGTAGTCAGGCTCTAGATATAGGATCTCATCATCAGATAAGTCCTTAAGTACTTCAGCCACTGACTTCCCTTTATCACCACCACCACCAGATGGATCACCACCCTCTTGCTGAGTAGACTCCCCCTCAGCCATTGGAACAGAAGAGATGGGCACAATCGCCAAAGCTTGGTGCTCACCTCCACTAGGACCGGCTTCAGGATTGTTGTCTTTATCATCATCCTTAGTCAAGTCGACTGGATGACAAGGCTCAGCACCAGTGGATTTATGTTCTTTCTCTTTCTCCTTCTCTTTTTCTTTCTCCTGTTCTTTCTCTTTCCCTTTCTCCCCCTGAGCATCAAGCTTCTTGGTCAGTTCTTCAACTAATTTGACCATCGCTTTGTGCTCTTTTCTCTGCAAATCCATCCTTAGCTCAAGTGAAGTTCTGTGGCCTAGAATCATTTCATTGGTTTTCACCAGCAGCTCGTTCTGTGCCATAACATTCTTCAGTTGCTCATTTTGTCCCTGTTCTCTGGCTGTGGAGAATCCTAACTTCATCGGCCAGGGAATTAATCTGTGCTTGTTGAGCATCAGACTCCTCCTTTGACTTTTGAATGGTCTTCAACAGTTCAGCAACTTGGGTCTCTAGGACATTGATCCTTGCATCATACAGATCAGAATGCCTAGATGATGAGGCTTCAGCATTATGGATGGGGGAGGAGAAGATTGTGTCAAAGTCAAACCCTTGTGAGAAATCACCATAGTTGAAGGGTTGACCTGACGGCTCAGTGGTGTGAGGTGGGTGTGGGGATGTAATGATGGGAGTGGGTGTTATGGTTGGGGTGATGGTGACTGACTCCGTGAGAAGTGGAGTAGTCACCGTCACCTGGACGGATGTTGTAGGGAGGGTCACCGTCACAGGAACCTCCTCTGTCACCTGGACGGATCTTGTGGCCTTCTTCTCCTTCGGTGCAATTGATGTTCTGGTGGGGTAGAGGCTGAATCTGGACTGGCAGCAGGAACTTGTACTTGCTGCACAGTCGGGACCTCTACTACCCTGGGGATAGCAACCTCTTGCCTATCTCCCCTGTTCTTATGAATGCTTTCCCGTCTTTGTCTTTGTACAGCAGCGTCAGAGTCAGAATTTGGCTCATATTCGCTGCTTGAGCTTTGTCGCTTTCTTTTGGAGGACGACTCAGGTAGGGTTACCTTAGCCGTTCTCCGTGGGTGTACCTGTGATGGTGCGTCATCAGAATCAGAAGAATCTGATTCTGTTGCTTCTGAATCGGATTCCTCAGCACCACCATCACCGCCTTCGTCGTATCCATCCTCAGACGAGCTATAATCACTATCATTTTCCTCATGGTGTTGTTCTTGTTGCTCATCGGAGTGTTCACTCATGTCAGGTTCCGAGTCATGGCTATACCATTTTCAGTCTTCAGGTGCCACAAATGCTTCATTTAGAAGGTGGCCAAAGAGTTCTGTGTGCACAGGGGTAGGTTCTACACTGCCTGGCTTCAGAAATTGAGCAAATACTCTTTCGTCCACCCGCTTGACTTGCAGTCTCTCCCCTATAGCAGGAAAGTTTGGCAACGCGTCATTTATCAAAAGTTGCACAAATCGAGGGTATAACAAGAACCGAAACCTCTCCGCTGTGTTGATCTGGTCATTGATGGCCTTAAAGATGTAGCGGGAGAAGTTATAACCCTTGTTGAGAGAAAGGCCGACCATAGCTGCTGCAAGGTCAAGACCCATGGCATCTTTCCCAGCTTTCCTAGACGAGATGCACACGATCATGACGTGGGCAAAATACCGCCATTGGTCTAATACCCACATCTTTTTATAAGAAGCATAGTCCTTTGCTCCGACGTATCCCATTCGTTGCCTCCAACACCCATCCACAAAGTAGTCTGGATAGGCTGTCGGGTCGGTAGCAAGGTCTCTGAACTGCAGGACCCTTCTAATGGTATCTTCAGAAAATGCGATAGCTTGACCTGCAATGGTAGCCCTAATGACATTGGGGGATACCGTGCAGTCGTGCTCCGCCGTCTCCCAGAATTGTTCGAGATAGGGTCTTGACACGATAGGGTCAGCAGAAATGGCGTAGCTGATTCTTGAACGGTTCAAGAAATCAACTATGTCTCTGTACTGCAACGCTGCACCCTTCCATTCTGGTTCAGTGTTAGCTAAAAGGTTGAATTCGATAGAAAACGCCCGAGCCATGATCTGCAAAAACACACAGAAAACATAATCAGAACAACACGTATCATTGGAAATGGATAAATATGACTTAGTATAGCAGTTACTCAATGAAGTGAATTTCAGACTTAGGAAATTTTGCTAAGTGTTGGTCCTGCATACTTAGTAAGTACGCAGGAGTTTGTTCATGCGTACTTAACAAGTACGCAGGAATTACTTCATGCGTACTTGTTAAGTGCGCAAGACTTGTACTTAGCCAAAATTCCAAAAGTCTCAATTTCAAACAGAAGTGAGGCATTGCTGTGGATTATGGTCACCATAAGGTCAAAATACTTGATTAAGACCTATGGGACCACTATCCACCTCAAGTAACTGCTAAACTCGTCAATTTTATGACCTAGATGACGACCCAGTGGAAACAACAGTCAATCGAGGGTCAAGGCCAAAATCAAACCATGTTAGGGACAAATTCAGAGTCAATAGGTTTCGATTAGTGATTATTAACAAGTTTTAGGTCTTAATTTGTATTTAGAACACCAAAATCGGTCAATAATTTCACACTCAAAACCCTCGATGAATCGGTCGAAAACTTGGGATTTAATCGATGATACGGACCGAGATTCTCACCAAGTAAATGTTTGATGATGATTAAACAATGAGTGGGACGAAAAATCCGGTTGGAACACTCGAAATTTTTTGAGGAAGATGGTCGAAGGGAATATCACAGGAGAAAACGATTTGAAAGTGATAAGCCCTAAAAATTTTCTAAGTCCTGTATTTATACCCAACACATATTGGTCGGGCGTACTTACTAAGTGCGCATGACTTAACTCCTGCGTACTTACTAAGTACGCATGACTTGAGTCTTGCGTACTTGTTAAGTACGCAGGGTTTACCTCATGCGCACTTATCAAGTACGCAGAGACCCTTATGTGCGCACACTTTCAACTCAAATTATGAAGATTTTAATTCAAACAACGAACAAGATAAAAGCGTTCAATCAAGAGGATTCAAAATCAATTCAGGAAGGTTAAATACAAATATTTTTGGCTTTTCTGAATAAAGTTGAACTATGCATAAACTTAAAATATTTTTGATCTTTTCTCATAGAAATATACAAGTATTCACACAAACTATTTTTGATCAAAGACACGAGAAGAGGATCATATCCGGCTATCTTTTAGCAAAAACGATACAAAATAAACATCAAAGAATATGGGATCATGTCATGGATTACTATTTATTCATACGTAATAAGCATATAGACAAGTAATTCAAGTTGACAATATTATAAGATTTGAAACTATAAGCATCTTTGTATCACGTTCTTGTGTATTAAGGTATTATTTATAAGATATACAACGTGTACCCCATTGATATGCTATTCTAACTTGCACTATCTCAAGGCATCTAAGATTTTTCTAATGATTTTCTAAATTTTCAGAATGAAGCTACATCTATTAGCACAGGAAAAAATCAAGCAGAATCCATAAAGATTATCGGGAATCATAAGATTCAGAATCGAGTGATTCATTTATCTTGGTTTCATGTGATTTTCTTCTTTGAATATCGGGATGATGATTCAGGATAATAGATATGGTGTTTGATTATCGGGTAAGGGGATCCAACTTTTATCTGGCTTTGATTTCAATGAATCAGGAGTGATTCAAGGGTGAATACATGCTCAACGGTTAATGTAGAGACATGTCTTGATTCAATCTCTCCTTGAATACTTGTGAGTATGGGCGGTGTGATGAACCGCATTAATTATGCTAACGACATAACCCGAAACTAATCTCAAAAGAAAATTATTGCCAAAATCTAACATCCTTTATCTGATAATGATCTTTTCTATTCTTTTACGCACACACGCTTGCAAACATGGGTTCAAATCACGGTTGTAATTTAGATTTAGTTTCCACACTACTAGTGATTCAAAGACGCATACAGCCTACTGACAATTCAAATTACTTGTTAATAAACAGATTAAAAACATAATAATTTAAACAATTAAGTAACCATGATGCAATCATTTCCCATATGAGCAGTCTATGGTGTTTAGATCATTTCTGATGTACCATCATTTCCTCTTTTCTCAAGTTAACTATGAAATTTTCTTCATTTTCTATTTTTTTTTTATTTTTGTAAAATATTTTAAAGGCTAAAAGAACTATACAGAATATTTAAAGGAATTAAAAATTTAACTTTCATGAATTGAATTGAGTTAAGAAAACTTAGTTTTCACTCAGGATTGAACATTCCTATCAAGTTGACAAGATGCTCAAAACGGGATCGATCAAATGCCTTTGTGAAAAGGTCAGCAAGATTGTCATCCGTGTGAACTTTTACAAGTTCAATTAAATGCTTTTCAGCACAGTCACGAATGAAATGATGGCGAATCTCTATATGTTTAGTTTTGGAATGTTTCACCGGGTTATTTGTGATGGACATGGTGGCATTGTTGTCAATGAATAGAGGAGTTCCAGTGAAGTTTAATCCGTAGTCTCTCAACTGTTGTTGAATCCACAGTATCTGAGAACAACTGCTCGCTGCAGCAATGTATTCTGCTTCACAGGTTGAGACAGAAACCGTTGACTGCTTCTTACACTGCCAGGAGACCAGTCTGTCTCCTAAGAATTGACATCCACCAGAAGTTGACTTTCTGTCAAGGTTACAACCGCCATAATTTGAATCAGTGTAGGCTTTGAAGTCGAATGACTGCTGCTTAGAGTATCAAAGACCTAATCAGGGTTTCCCTTTCAGGTATTTGAAAATTCTCTTCACGGCTATCATATGTGACTCCTTTGGTTGAGACAGAAACCTTGAGCACAAGCATACAGCAAATATTATATCGGGTCTTGAAGCTGTGAGATACATAAGTGATCTGATCATCCCACGGTACAATCTGCTGTCTACATCCTTTCATTCTTTATCAGGATGCAAACCATGATTGACTGGGATAGGTGTACCATAAGTACTGCTATCATTCATCTTGTATTTTGATAAGATGTCCTGCACATACTTAGTTTGATGTAGATAAATGCCATTCTCTCTTTGACTGACTTGTAGACCCAGAAAGAACGACAATTCACCCATATTGCTCATTTCAAATTTGGACTTCATCACCTGCTCGAATTCCCTACACATCCCTTCATTGGTAGACCCAAAAATGATGTCGTTGACATATACTTATACAAGAAGAATGTCACCTCCTACTTTCCTTATGAAGAGAGTCGAGTCAATCTGTCCACGGTCAAAACCATTAGATAGTAAATACTTAGATAATGTCTCATACCATGCCCGCGGTGCTTGATGAAGAACATAAAGTGCTTTGTCGAGCTTATACACTTTATTGATACTATGCGGATCTTCAAAACCGGGAGGCTGAGTGACATAGACTTCTTCATGAACTTTACCATAAAGGAAAGCACTCTTCACATCAAGTTGATAGACCTTGAAGCCGACATATGTGGCATAAGCCAAGAACAGTCGAATGGCTTCAATTCTAGCAACTGGGGAATATACTTCCGTGTAATCCAAGCCCTCTTGCTGATAAAAACCCTGAACAACCAAACTTGCTTTGTTCTTCACAACAACATGACGATCATCCGTCTTGCATTTGAACACCCATCTGGTTCCAATTGGCTGAAAGCCTTTTTGCAAGTCAACCAAATCCCACACGTGCAACTTTTGGAATTGAGACAGTTCATATTGCATCGCCTCAATCCAGCAGTTTTCAGTAAGAGCCTCCTTCACATTCTTCCGCTCTAACTGGGACAAGAATGCAGCATGCAGACATGTTTCCATGACACCAGTGTCAAGTATCTCTGTGTAAAGACTGGTGTTTTCAGTGATGGTTCGATGACGAGTCTGAACGCCGGCATTAGGATCACCAATAATATTGTCAATTGGATGATTCCTATGCACTCTCGTCTCCGGTACAATTGGTTGCTGAGTTTCTGGATCAAGATTCGTGCTTAACTCCCCCATTTCCTGTGTTCCAGAGGAAGAAGATTCAATGTTAATTGGATCAGCTGGAGCTTCATTTCCTATAGTTGTGTTAGGATTAGCTGGAGCGTCATCTCCAACGACAAGAACATCTTCACTGTTATCACTGTCATGAGTTCCAGATGCAGATGCAACATTGGAATCATGAGTTACAATCGGTACAGTAGCACGAGTAGAGAAGCTGGAGTCATCGCTGCCACCCAATAAATCATAGACATTTGCAGCGTCATCTGCAGATATATCAGGAAGATTGAATGACTTGAATAGCGCATCATAATCAAAACCCCAAGTTGGACCTGTTGGTTCGGGTGGAATGCTGTGTCTACTACAATCCACTTCAAACCATTCCTCGACAGTACGAGTTCCTATGTTGTACACTCTTTTGCAAGGCGAGTTGGCAACGTATCCTAAGAAGATGCCTTCCACCGCTTTTGCATGAAACTTAGACTGGCGGTCTTTGTACTGTAGCAACAAGGAGCAAGGACTATTGAAAGGAACTAGGTAATCAAGATTGGGAAGTCGATTGTTAATCAACTCGTAACAAGTCTTGTTGTGCCTCTTCACTACCAGAACTCTGTTTAAGACGTGAGAGGCTGTATTAACTGCTTCTGCCCAGAAAGTGACAGGAAGCTTTGCATCCGACATCATAGTCCTTGCAGTCTCAATCAGTGTTCTGTTCTTCCGTTCAGCAACTCCATTCTGCTGAGGCATGTATGGCGCGCTGAATTCGTGATGGATCCCTTTCTTGAGACAGAAAAGCTCCATCAAATTATTCTTGAACTCAGTTTCGTTGTCGCTCCTTATCCTTCTAACTTTCAGCATGCAAAGAGATTCCAAGCTCAGGATCAAGTATTGAAGGATATCAGCAGTCTCGTCTTTAGTACCTAAAAAATGCACCCAAGAAAAACGTGAGAAATCATCAGTTACAACCAGACAGAACGACTTACCTCCAATACTCCTGATACTTATGGGGCCGAACAGATCCATGTGTAATAGCTCCAAAGGGGTATCAATAGAGTTTTGGAGCTTGGGCTTGTGAGACTTCCGTTGCTGTTTGCCCTTCTTACAAGGCATACAGTCATCTGCAACGGTAAACCTCAGCTTAGGAACCCCGGTTACCAAACCGTTTCGGACAAGATGATTCATTTTACGATACGAAATATGTCCGAGTTTCCTATGCCACAAGACAGATTGAAGTTCTGTGGCTTTTGTAAGCAAACAAGTAGAAACTGATGAGGTGGTTGTTGCAACGCTCATATCGATCTGATATGTGTCATTCGTTCTTGGTGCTCTCATCAGAATCCAGTCTTTGGGAACCTCAAAACCAGGTTTGAGAATTAGGCATTTTGACTTGTCAAACATCACCGAGTACTCCTTATCACATATTTGGGAGACACTCAACAGGTTATGCTTCAGCTGCTCGCAGAAGTTGACATTGTCAAAGCTGACACAACCGTTTGAAATCACACCTTGACACGTGATGCTGTCGCCTTTTTCTCCGGCAAAGGCCACAAAGCCGCCTCTGAATGGTTTAATGTCTTGAAGCAGGGCCATGTTTCCTGTCATGTGCCTAGAACATCCACTATCTACATACCAGCGGTTAGAGATAGTACCCTTCGGACGTCCCTGCACGAGTCACAAAAGAATTAGTTAGATTTGGAGGCCCAAGCCATTGTGGTCTTGGGTCGTCCGTCTTTCTCAAAATAAACTACTTCTTTCAACTCACAGTCATGATGATTGTTCAAAATTGGTGAATCTTTGGAGGATTTGGGAACAGGAGATTAAGAACCTTTTAGTTTCTTGTTCCAGGATCTCTTTTGATTCTTAACCAGAACAGGAGACTTTGGCTCAACCACAGCCGGTGAACTTGTGGAAGCTTCAACTGATTGAGCTTTAGTCAGTTGTTCCAGCTTTCTCAACCTCTTATTCCTTCTTCTTCTCTATGGCTTAGATAGTCTAGCCACAGATTTCTCACCAGTACGTGTACTACCAGATGTAGATACACGAGGTACAGCAGGTTGCTTTACCTTTCTTGCAACAGATGGTTTGGCCTCAGATTTAATCTTTGGCTTTGCCATTGGTTGGACTGGTGGTTTCACCACATTCTACTTTGGATGTTTGGGTGATGGTTTCACTGGTGGCGACCTGGAAATAACAGCTGGTTGTGAAACAACAGGCCGTTTCCCTTGGTTCTTAGAAGGACAGTTCACAAAAATATGACCAACCAAGCCACAGTGAAAACAGTTCCTCTTGTCTACATAAGTTCTCTTGTAAGGCTCATTGGATCTGGCCTTAGAAAACTCTCCATTATGAGCAGGAGGAGTTGGTTTCTGAACAGCAGTCTGAACCTTAGCAATTTGATTTTTGGGAGTACAGTATTTTTCCAAATTTTCTTTGTAACCAAGACCAAAGTGAGTTGAAAAAGCCTCTTTCTTTACTTGGTTAAGGTTTTTATCCCCCCCGTTATAAAGCATTACCTTAAGTTTATCATTTGATTCAATGACATCAGGTACAGTTAAAATGCAATTATCACCATTAGTGATAATGTTTTTCTTGACTTTCTGTTCAGTCAACAACTCCTCAGATACTATTCCTTCAGGGCAGGAGTTAGCCGACCCATCTTCAGAAGCAGTAACAAACTCCTCACTAGATGTGGAGTTAGCCTTACTTGAGGATTCATCCTTCTTAGGGGAATCATCCTTATCAGAGGACTCATCTAGACAAGTGAGATCAATGTCTATTAAGCTATTGACAAACTTCCCGCTCACTGGTGGAGGAATGGCATTGGTACCAAGACCTAGACCATTCATTTTCCTCACTACAGATTCGTAGTGTTCCACCACAAACCGAGAGTTCTTCAACTTCTCATTAGTGCATTTTAACTGCAAGATCTCATTTTGCAGCTTGTTGATTTCATTGTTCCGTTTTTCTAACCCCTTATAAGCAATATCCTAGTGAAGCTGTTGATCGCTCATTTTTAAAGAATACTCACGTTTTTCCATTGTCAATGTGTAAATAGATTCTTTAAAACGTTTTTCGTTTTCTTTATAGTTTAGAGCTGCCATACTTAGGGGTTCGATTTTGTCTTGGAGCTTAGAGTTTTCAAGTTTTAGCCCTAGACACTTAGAACATGAAACAACAGAAAAGGGATTAGAGTCTACCTCATGAGATGAACTTGTTGCTTCTCCAATGGTCATGAGAGTAACAGCAGTCGACTCCTCTTTCTCAGCTACCGAAGCTTCCTTTCCTTCAGCTTCCTCCTCTTCCTCTGTAGCAGCAGTAGTAGATTCTTTTGGGTCAGCAATAGAAGCTTCCCTTATTTCTGCTTCCATCATTTCCATGATCTCAGCCATGAGACCAACCTGTTTTGTGCGATGATGGCATCCTCAAGATGAACGCCCCAATCAAAGCTGTCGTCCTGTTGGGCTACCGGTGCATTGGACGTTCCACTTTGTCTTTGATTGTGGTGGTTTGGATTGTTTTGGCCATGGCTGTTTCCTTGGATGGGTCAGGTAAAACCAAAGGCAGGTGCTCTGTCTTTCTGACACTCATGAGCAAAGTGTCCATAGTTCAGACACTTGTAGCATTTGGCCTTAGATTTGTCAAACCCGACCTTGGCATTAGGATGCCCGCCAATAAACTTTCTTCATGTTCTGTTCAGGAAACGCTTGGCTCTCCTCAAAAGCATGGCCATGTTCCATTGAATATCCATGTCCTCCATTTCATCAGGATCCACTTGATTAAAATCTTCTTCAATCATCTCTGGATCAGTAAGCTTGCCACCTATGAAATTTTCATATGCAAGCATACAAGATGAGAATAAAAGTACATGATCTTCAGCTATTCTAGCTATAGCTGAGTTGTTAGCTGAAGACGTAGCAGGAGGATTTCTTGAGGTATTTTGATGATGAGACCCCAACCCTGATCCTGAAGCATAGCAAGCATGACCACCACATCCAGTTGAGTGGTCTTCTTCAGTAGGATTTCCAGTGAAGAGGGAAATTCCAGAGCCAGATGACTTGGATGTAGAAGTCGTCCCATGATACATAGAAGGGTATTGTATCTGGGGTCTTCCAGAGCTCTCCTTTCTTTTCAAGTTCATTTCATGAGCTTGAATCTTTCATATTGCTTCCTCAACTGTCAACTCATAGAATTTAGGATTTTCCCTCATCAGGGTTGTGTACATCTCAAATTTGGGTGGTAAGGCATCCAAAAACTTTTCCACCATCTCTTCATCTGGATACTTGAGGTCAAAATCATTCAACTCAGTCTGTAAATGATAGAACCTAGAGATTAGGTCATCTAAAGATTCGTTCTCAAAGAATCTGAAACACTCATACTGCTTCCTGAGAAGATCCTGCTTACTCTACTTGATGTCACTATTTCATTCGAATCTCTTCTGTAAGGCTTTCTAGAGATCCTTAGAATTGTCATACCCTCGGAAACTATGGAACAATTCCCGAGTTAATGCCATAGTGATCGAACCAAGAGCCTTCTTTTCTCGATCATAAGCTTTGTTTTGTTCGTCGGAAAGCTTAGAGATAGGCTTGGGCAATTCATCATCAAGATAGATGTGTGTGGGATGCTTATATCCCTCAAGGATTGGTATCCATAATGATGAGTCGGTATATGAAATGTAGTGCTCAAAACGTGCTTTCCAATTAGAATAATCGTTCACGTTCAGCAACTTTGGTGGTTTCTGTGGTGTACCGATCTCATTATCATAATTCAGCAGGTTTCCAAGATTCTGAAGATTCGACATAGTGAACACTTAGTCAAATTTCAGAAAAGTCAGACACAGTTGCGCACTTGGTTTTGGCCTTGCGCACTTGAGAAATGGTCTTGCGTATTTAGATTTCCTCTTGCGTACTTGTAAGTACGCAGGAGTAAATGTAAGTACGCAGGATATAACTTAAGTTCGCACAAGTTCAATCTTGCGCACTTGTAAGTACGCAAGAGATAACTCTTGCGTATTTAGTAAGTACGCAGAAGACTGTACTTTTTTCCAAAAATGGTAAGTACGCAGGATACCTTTTCAGCAACTCTCACCAACCTTTTCCGGTGACCTGAAAATCGCCAGAGATGGTAAAAATTGGTCTGATGATTAATGCAAATGAGCCAAAGGGTCAGAAACTTGTTTCTAACTAACCTTTGATGCTCAAATAACTCAAATACACAACAAAAATTGGTTTTTGAGAGATTTTTGCTTCTAAAAAAGTGCTCAAGAGCTACCCCTTTTTTATCACAAAAATCAACAAAAATACCTCTTTTTGCTTGTAAAACTCAGTAAAAACGTCTCCAAACTCACTTACAACACTCGAATTCAAGAGCAATGCTCTGATACCACTTGTAGGTCCCTTCGTATGTGGCGGATCGTTGCATGCAAGTGGTCTACTAGTCGGACCGGGTGCGGAATACCCGTGACTAGGCGGAGAGTCTAACTAAAACAAAGTAAACCAAACACGAGAGTCACAATAAAAGCTCTTTCTATTATAAACACTCGACGGTTACAGAGAGATTACAAATTGCGTACTTAACAAACTGAGTTCGTCTAAGGTATGAGTTTTGCGTTCTTATCCTCTATGAACCAAACCTATTTATACAGACCTGATGCCTGCGCACTTAGCAAGTGCGCAGGACCAAATGCTCTTGCGTACTTAGCAAGTACGCATGGGTCTTCCTGCGTACTTGCTAAGTACGCAGGAGCTTTCTCCTTCGCACATGTACGTGCACAAAACACTTAGAAGAAATGCAACATACACTATGTAAAAGTAAATACAACTCGATAAACTATTACATAACGACTCTTACATACAAAGACAAATTACAGACATTAGAAATACAAACTAAGACTCTATCCAGAGTGTTGTCACAGGAAAGTGCATCAACATCATTATGTAATAATGAAGCTAAGGGTCGTTGTGGGGTCCTTAGGGTGGGTGAACAAGACTTGTGATGATCTGTGTGTCTCATCGTATAAGTTAGTCGGGGTGAGTCTGGAATTTAGTTACACCTGTGATGGTTATATAAGGAGAGTTAGCACGGGAACCCGTACGTGGTTCATTAACGAGTTAAGTAAACGCTAGTATGCTGTTATGCGTCATATGCTTGTTGTTGTGTGTATAGTGTTGTTGTCCTGGTGACACGATGGGTATCGTGTTTGCATGGGTCTATGGGGTGTCCATAGTATATACTGGCTAGAAGTCAGTATGTTGTTTGTGTGTTGTATAATTGCTTATTCGGAAAGAGCTAGGTAATGTGTCTAGACGTTAACAGAATACGTGTAAAGTAAGTGTTTATTTCACATGTAAGTGATCAGTGAAAGGTTGGTGAGTAGTAGTACCTGTCCAGATAGTGTCATGTGTATATATGTGTTGCTTTGTGTGCTTGCACTGTTGTCCGTGTATACGGCTAATAGTGGTGTGGAGGACAGAGTCCTTTGGGGTTATCATTGTACATGTCACGTGTCTGTCACCGTATGGTAGATGAAATAGTCACCATGTGGGTGGCTGGGTAGTCATCGTAGATGACGAGTGTGTCGCTATGATTAGTGGGGAGGCCCTGTAACAGGGGTAATGCGGAAGCTTATGATGAGTATCCTGAAGGGGATAACCCTGACGAGGGGGCAGTGATGAGGTATGTGTTTGTATGCATATATATGTGTGTTAAATTGCATGCAAGTGATGAGTTTTATTAATTGTGTATGAGATGATATTGATGTGATAAATAGATGGAATCAATGTGGTGTGTCGAGTTAGATTGACCGTTGTGTCGGGACGAGTACATCGGGTACAACAATTATGTCAGGTGATGTGTAAGAGTCTTAGTTGGGACTGGTTAAGCCAGTTTCTAGAAGTTGGTTGAGTTAACCAGTGTATGGTAAATATATATATATATATATATATATGGTAAATTGTGTGTAACATTTCTGATTTTTAGTATCCGTATTTTCAATCCAATGTAATGCATTTCAAGCTCAATTCTAGTGCACTGTTTTATTCCTTTTCGTACCATCAGTTTAATACTATATTTCAATGTTAATCCGCAAATTTTACATGGTTATAACCTACAAAAAACACTACATAAGTATCTATTTATACAAATATTTCAAAGACCAAAGTTACAAGGTCTGATGTTGAAAAGTAGTAAGAAACCCTAATAGGCAGGGTCGCACCTAGTTCTGGCACGGTCACGCCGAGTGCTTTGGCACGATCGCGCGACTTGCTTTGGAACGATCGTGCCTGGGCCTTAGCACGGTCGCGCCACAAATAGACACGGTCGTGCCTCGTACCAGTTGAAACGGAAATACAGCCTTTAATCACAGAGATGTTCGAGTTCGTAACCGTTTTGCACGTTCTAACTATTAACCAACAGAGTTAAGCCACTTAATCGTCCTAATTACAACAAATAAATGGAATTTCATAAAACCATCCAATAATCAACGAAATTGTCCACTAGACCATAAAATTCTCCAAATTACTTGCAATTCTCCCAAGCAAACGCACAAACGATTCTCCCATAAGCGTCTGAACCATTTGAAGCAGCCGGAATAGTAGCAGAAGACGCCGGAAGCCGAACTCGCCGACTCCGGAACTCCTCCCTACCGTTCTCTATCAATTCGTTGCTCTTACGGGTAATTGAAGACTTTTTCTAACTCGTTTCAGTTCATAGATCAAAAGCCCCATGATAATTTGGGCTTTCATTATGGAAATCACCACGAACCCGAATCCACATTTTCGCTAAAAATGATTTAATCGAATCGAACCTTGGACATGTTTTAAATCCAATTAATCTATGCAAAAAGACTCAAAATAATCTAATGGGTGAAAGCCCTATGATTTCCAACCCTATTATTATAAGAATCGGTCCATTCGTTCCTGATTTGGAACAGACACGGTCGCGCTAATCATCTACCGTGGTCGTGCCTCACGAGACGCGGTCGTGCCGACTATCAGCGTGGTCATGTCCTCCTGTCCAGACCCAATCATGCCCTTTGGCTAATCTCAGTCGTGTCTTGGAATCATAGACACGATCGTGCCTGGCCAAGGCACGGTCGTGCCTAATGATTTAATTAGTTAAGCCCTCTGTTTGATCAACACGGTCGCGCCCTAACTAGCATGGTCGCGCCCGTGGTTCGGGCACGATCGTGCCCTTCCCAGGCACGATCGTGTGTGAGTTAAAATCTTGATAGAATTATAAATTTTATATATTTTTCAAACCCCAATAATTCTGATTAAATTACAAAGTAAAAATAGTTGATTTTTATAAAATTGAATTTAACCTTATTTAGAAAGAACAAATATTTAATAAATGGAAAATTATTTGTTTAAAGTTTATAAAATTTAATTTACAATTATTGTTGAACCTTTCATTTAAAAAGTATTTAAATGGTTAAGTTACATTTTATAAATAAATAAATAAGATGATTATTTATTTACTTTATGTTTAAACAAAGACATTTATTTATTTACACTTAAATTCATTTAACACTTCTAATATTTTCATAAACAATAATTATTTACATTACCTATTTAATTATTCAAACTCAAACTTTAATCAAAATGTTCTAAAAATATTCTTTCAAACGTGATACATTTTATTCAATACCACCAACTTCAAATCAATGACCTTTCTTACACAAGTCCAAATGCAAATTTAGACTCAAACTTTGGTGCACACTATTAATACCCTATACATTACACTTTAGGTTAATTTGTGCATTTCAAGGATACTTACTCTATCTAGTATCTTTGTTAGCAACGCCTCCAAACCAAGTGAGTATACATAGCCCCTTTTACTCTTTTACATTTTTGGGTGAAACATGAACACTATTCAAATTACATGTTTGCATTTACACAAACAACACAAGTACAAATCCTAATTACATTCATGTGTACAAATTTGAGCTTTATGCCCGAGTGCTATGTGTGCTAACTTTTGTATGCTATTATGTGCAATCATTAACTTTTCAAGCCGACGGTTTTCAATGATAGATCTATTGAGTCTGACAAACCCACCCAGATTGGGGTGATTGATACCGACATCACAATTTTGCCTGCTAGTTACAAAGGTTTGGTTGTACATGGTTACACAATAGCTGCTCCCCATAAATGCCTTATTTATCATGTTATGTAAGGATTTGTTTTACAAACTATATGCTATCTATATAAACCTGTGTTATACTCACCAACTTTTTAGTTGACTTTATTTTCTTCATGTTTCAGGTTCTAATGTGTGAGATTGATCAAGATGTGCTACACATAGGCTTGGACTTAGTTAAATTAAATAAAAGAACTTTATGTATTTCAATTTTGTTTTATCTTGGATTTGGTTGTGTTTGGACTACTTGTTATGAAATTTGATGTTTAATATATTCAATCTAGTCAACCTTGTGCTTATGAACAGACTACATGTCCCGCCCCGATGATTCCGCCATCGGTCGGGGTGTGACAGATTGGTATCAGAGCCTTGGTTATAGGGACTTAGGTTATTAAACACCTTGATCTAGACTATAACTTTAGGACACCCATTTATGCCATGCTTCATGTTTATTTGATTATGTGCTACATGTTACGTGCTACATGCTTACTATGATTAGTTATTATTTTATTTGATAACTTAATTGTTAAAAACCCATGACTTATTAATATATTCTTAAATAATAAATTAAATAAACAATATCTTTTCCTATATCCTAAAACCTCATAGTGCTCTTATCTCCTTCTCTATCTATATTTTTCTAGCATGTGGAATCTTCATGAAGCTAAATCCATAAAATTTTCTTTATTTCCTCGTTAAGGTTTTTAAACTTTGTTAATTATTTGAGGACATGTGCAATCTGGAAGAGTGACACCTGTATTTTAGGTTTTTTGTCTAGGAAAGCATTTCGCATAAATCCCAATCAACCGAGGGACCCGTATGCTTTCCTGGGAATTCCTGAGATGAGTGTTTACTTATAGGCTAAAGCATGTCTTCTTGAAAATTATATAAGTTTAAATTAACCTTAATGTGTCATAGTATTCGAGTGATTATATCACTATTTGAGTACAATCCAAACTATGATTATCTATTTATTTTGTTATCTTATTCTATTAAATCCAAACAATTCTCATGAGTTCTTACATATTTTCTTGTCTTGTGAAAATATGTAGAATGCCTCCTCGTCGTGCTCCCGCGGCCAACACCAATACCGACATTGCTGCTATTCTTGCACAACTCGTGACACAACTCACTCAAGCTAATAGTGCCACCAATGGTAACAATGGTGAAATGGTAGTAATAGTGGTAATGCTGGTAATGGTGGAAATGGTGGTAACAACCCATCTCAATGCACCTTCAAGCACTTCAACTCGTGCAATCCCCTCAAGTTCTATGGTACTGAAGGAGCTACTGGACTCCTTCAATGATTCGAAAGCATTGAGAATACTTTTCTCAATAGTGACTGCCCCGACAACCTTCGTGTTCGTCATGCCACAAGTGTCCTACAAAAACGGGCACTCACGTGGTGGAATGGGGAGAAAAGAAATAGGGGTGTGGATGTGGCAATGGCCTTACCTTGGGATGAGGTTAAAAGGTTAATGACCGAGGAATTCTGTCCTCGAAATGAAGTAAAGAAGCTTGAAGCCGAATTTTGGGATCTTGCCCAAGATAGTGGTGAAAACTTGGCGTATACGACTCGGTTCCATGAGTTGAGTCTTCTTGTGCCCCACATGGTCACTCCTCTGTCCCGCTGTATTGAAAAGTATATTGGGGGACTACCTAGGCAAATTCAAGATACTGTCCTAGGAAGGAATCCCGCAACACTTGAAGATGCCATCCGTTTGTCCGCCACCTTAACTGATAACCATGCGAAAGCTGGAACACTTACTAAAAAGGGTACCAAGAAAGTTTCTGCCACTATAACCCCTCCTACCCACATCAAAGAAGCCACAACTGAACCCTTCCGCAATAATAGGAAAAGGAAGACTAGAAACTATGCTGTGGTCACTCCTGCTATTCCTATTAACCAAGATGCACCTATGGTTCAAGCACCGACCAAAAAGCCATATGTGGGAATCTACCCACTTTGTGCCACCTGCAACTACCATCATCCCCAAGGTATCCCAGGTCGCCTTTGTACTTATTGTGGGAAATATGGCCATACAGTTAATGTTTGTAGGGCCAAAGCTCTTGCGGTCCAATTCAACCCACCAAACCAAACCAACACCCAACTGGCTAATCAAGGTGTACCCGCTATTGCAAATGGGCGAGCATGTTATGAGTGTGGCAACCCGAACCATTTCCTTGATCAATGCCCAAAGTTAGTCAATGCTAGACAAGGTGGAGCTCGTGGGCGGGTTTTCAACATAAACGCCAATGATGCTCAAGCCAACAATGACGTGGTCAATGGTACGTTTCTTGTTAATAGTCAATATGCCTCCATTTTATTCGATACCGGTGCCGATAAAAGTTTTGTGTCACTTAACTTTGAACCTTTACTTGCAAAGACATGATCCCTTTTAGAGAAAACATTTACCGTTGAAGTAGCAAATGGTGATTCTCTTACAATTGAATCCATTATCTATGATTGCTCTTTAGAACATAATGATCACATATTCCCAATCAACCTTGTTCCAATGCCACTAGGGAGCTTTGATATCATCATAGGCATGGATTGGCTATCGAATCATCATGCCAAAGTCATTTGCTTTGAGAAGTGTATTCGAATACCTCTACCATCGGGAGAAACGTTGAGAGTCTTTGGTGAAAAGCCTTACAAAGGGCTTCAATTAATGTCATGCACTACTGCTCAAAAGTACTTACGAAAGAAGTACGTGGCCTTTTTGGCCCATATCGTTCAAAAACATGTTAAAAAGAAGAGCATTCAAGATATCCCCATTATCCGAGGTTTTCCTGAAGTATTCCCCGAAGACTTATCCGGTCTTCCACCAGTTCGTCAAGTAGAATTTCGCATTGATCTTGTGCCCGGAGCTAACCCCGTGGCTAGAGCTCCATACCATCTTGCACCTTCTGAAATGCAAGAACTTGCAAGTCAACTTCAAGAGCTCTCCGACAAGGGATTCATCCGTCCGAGTCATTCACCATGGGGTGCACCCGTCTTATTCGTTAAAAAGAAGGATCGATCATTTCGCATGTGTATTGACTACCGCGAACTCAACAAGCTTACTATCAAAAACCGTTATCCTTTTCCTATAATTGATGACCTCTTTGATCAACTTCAAGGTTCTACTTGTTTCTCAAAGATTGATCTTCGATCTGGTTATCATCAGCTCCGTGTGCAAGAAGACGGTATTCCAAAGACTGCCTTCCGAACAAGGTATGGTCATTACGAGTTCATGGTTATGCCTTTTGGACTAACCAATGCACCCGCAGTTTTCATGGATCTCATGAATCGTGTGTGCAAACCGTACTTTGATAAGTTCGTGATCGTTTTCATCGATGACATCTTAATCTATTCCAAGACTAAAGCCGATCATGTACAACATCTTAGATTGGTCTTGGATCTCTTGAAGAAAGAACAACTATATGCCAAATTCTCCAAAGGTGAATTTTGGTTAAAAGAAGTTCAATTTCTTGGTCACATTGTCAACGACAAGGGTATTCATGTTGACCCTGCTAAGATCGAAACGGTTAAGAATTAGAATACCCCGAAGACTCCCACTGAAGTTCGTTCATTTCTTGGTCTTGCGGGATATTACCGTCGTTTCATCTCAAACTTCTCTAAAATTGATGTCCCCCTTACCGCTTTGACCCACAAGGGTAAGACTTATGAATGGGGACCAAAGCAAGAAGAAGCTTTCCAAACCCTTAAGCAAAAGTTGTGCAATGCTCCCATTTTTATTCTCCCTGATGGGAATGATGATTTAGTTGTCTACTGTGATGCTTCTAATCAAGGTCTCGGTTGTGTCCTCATGCAACGAGGCAAAGTAATCGCATATGTATCAAGACAACTTAAGATTCATGAGAAGAATTATACGACGCACGATCTCGAGTTGGGTGCGGTCGTATTTGCATTGAAGATTTGGAGACATTATCTCTATGGCACAAAATGTGTGGTGTTCACCGACCACAAAAGTCTTCAACATATCTTTAACCAAAAAGAACTCAATTTGAGGCAACGACGTTGGGTTGAACTCCTTAACGACTATGGCTGCGAGATTCGTTACCATCCCAGCAAAGCGAATGTTGTAGCCGACGCTTTGAGTCGAAAGGACCATGTTATGCTTCATTGTGCCCGAATTCAAACCAATATTCAAACCCGCATCTTAGAAGCTCAACACGTCTCAGTCACCGAGGGTAACATGTACGAAGAAATGTCGTGTGGTGTCGAACTTCTGCTTGAATCAAAACCCAATGGCTTACTTTATTACTTGAACCGTATTTGGGTTCCCGATCGCGATGATCTCCGTACCTTTCTCATGAACGAGGCTCACAAGACTCGTTATTCTATTCATCCTGGTGCGGATAAAATGTACCAAGATCTTCGCCAACAATATTGGTGGCCTGGTATGAAAAAGGACATTGCTCTTTATGTTGCCAAATGTTTAACCTGCTCCAAAGTCAAAGCCGAACATCAACGTCCTTCTGGTTTGCTAGAACAACCGGAAATCCCCGTGTGGAAATGGGAGAACTTATCCATGGATTTTATTACCAAACTCCCTCGCACCTCGAGTGGTTATGATAGTATTTGGGTGATCATTGATCGTCTCACCAAATCTGCTCATTTCTTGCCTATCCGTGAAGACTATCGGGTTGAGAAACTAGCCTGAATTTACATTGATGAAATTGTGAGCCGTCATGGTGTTCCTTTGAACATAATATTTGATCGAGATGCCCGGTTCACTTCTCGATTTTGGCAATCTCTCCAAACTGCTCTTGGCACACGATTGGATTTGAGCACGGTTTACCATCCCCAAACTGATGGTCAAACCGAGCGAACAATCCAAACTCTTGAAGACATGCTTAGAGCTTGCGTAACTGATTTTGGTGACAATTGGGATTCACATTTATCCCTCATTGAGTTCTCTTACAATAATAGCTACCACACAAGTATCAACATGGCTCCATTCGAAGCTCTTTATGGTCGCAAGTGTCGTTCTCCTATCTGTTGGAACGAGATTGGTGAAGCACAAATCACCGGTCCCGAGCTAATTCAAGAAACATCCGACAAGATTATTCAAATCCGTGACAACATCCGAACAGCGAGAAGTCGGAAAAAGAGTTATGCCGATAAACGACGAAAACCCTTAGAATTCTAAGTCGGTGACCTTGTTCTTCTTAAGGTGTCCCCGTGGAAGGGTGTGGTCCGTTTTGGAAAGAAAGGCAAGTTAGCCCCTCACTATGTTGGTCCATTCAAAATCCTTGAAAGAATTGGGAAGGTGGCTTACAAACTCGAGTTACCTCCATCTCTTGGCAATGTGCATCCTACATTTCATGTATCAAATCTGAAGAAATGTCTCGCCGATGAGGATCTCCATATACCGCTTGATGACGTGCACATTGATGAAACGATGCACTTCGTTGAGAAACCGGTAGAAATTATGGATCATGAAATCAAGCAACTCAAGCGAAGTCGTATTCCTATTGTTAAATTTCGTTGGGAGTCTAAGCGTGGTCCTGAATTCACTTGGGAACGAAAAGACCAAATGAAGCTCAAGTACCCCTACCTTTTTACCGATGCCGTCGCTTCCTCTAACAAAATTTCGGGACGAAGTTCCCTCAACATGGGGAGACTGTAACATTTCTGATTTTTAGTATCCGTATTTTCAATCCAATGTAATGCATTTCAAGCTCAATTCTAGTGCACTGTTTATTCCTTTTCGTACCATCAATTTAATACTATATTTCAATGTTAATCCGCAAATTTTACATGGTTATAACCTACAAAAAACACTACATAAGTATCTATTTATACAAATATTTCAAAGACCAAAGTTACAAGGTCTGATGTTGAAAAGTAGTAAGAAACCCTAATAGGCACGGTCGCGCCTAGTTCTGGCACGGTCGCGCTGAGTGCTTTGGCACGATCGCGCGACTTGCTTTGGAATGATCGCGCCTGGAGCCTTAGCACGGTCGCGCTGCAAATAGACACGGTCGTGCCTCGTACCAGTTGAAACGGAAATACAGCCTTTAATCACAGAGTCGTTCGAGTTCGTAACCGTTTTGCACGTTCCAACTATTAACAAACAGAGTTATGCCACTTAATCGTCCTAATTACAACAAATAAACGGAATTTCATAAAACCATCCAACAATCAACGAAATTGTCAACTAGACCATCGAATTCTCCAAATTACTTGCAATTCTCCCAAGCAAACGCACAAACGATTCTCCCAGAAGCTTCTGAACCATTTGAAGCAGCCGGAATCGTAGCAGAAGACGCCGGAAGCCGAACTCGCCGACGCCGGAACTCCTCCCTACCGTTCTCTATCAATTCGCTGCTCTTACGGGTAATTTGGGCTTTCATTATCGAAATCACCACGAACCCGAATCCACATTTTCGTTAAAAATGATTTAATCAAATCGAACCTTGGACATGTTTTAAATCCAACTAATCTATGCAAAAAGATGCGAAATAATCTAATGGGTGAAAGCCCTATGATTTCCAACCCTATTATTATAAGAATCGGTCAATTCGTTCCTGATTTAGAATAGACACGGTCGCGCTAATCATCTAGCGCGGTCGTGCCGACTATCAGCGCGGTCGTGTCCTCCTGTCCAGACCCAATCTTGCCCTTTGGCTAATCTCAGTCGTGTCTTGGAATCATAGACACGATCGTGCCTGGCCAAGGTACGGTCATGCCTAATGATTTAATTAGTTAAGCCCTTTGTTTGATCAAGACGGTCGCGCCCTGACTAGCATGGTCGCGCCCGTGGTTCGAGCACGATCGTGCCCTTCCCAGGCACGATCGTGTGTGAGTTAAAATCTTGACAGAATTATAAATTTTATATATTTTTCAAACCCCAATAATTCTGATTAAATTACAAAGTAAAAATAGTTGATTTTTATAAAATTGCATTTAACCTTATTTAGAAAGAACAAATATTTAATAAATGGAAAATTATTTGTTTAAAGTTTATAAAATTTAATTTACAATTATTGTTGAACCTTTCATTTAAAAAGTATTTAAATGGTTAAGTTACATTTTATAAATAAATAAATAAGATGATTATTTATTTATTTTATGTTTAAACAAAGACATTTATTTATTTACACTTAAATTCATTTAACACTTATTATATTTTCATAAACAATAATTATTTACATTACCTATTTAATTATTCAAACTCAAACTTTAATCAAAATGTTCTAAAAATATTCTTTCAAACTTGATACATTTTATTCAATACCACCAACTACAAATCAATTACCTTTCTTACACAAGTCCAAATGCAACTTTAGACTCAAACTTTGGTGCACACTATTAATACCCTATACATTACACTTTAGGTTAATTTGTGCATTTCAAGGATCCTTACTCTATCTAGTATCTTTGTTAGCAACGCCTCCAAACCAAATGAGTATACATAGCCCCTTTTACTCTTTTACATTTTTGGGGTGAAACATGAACACTATTCAAATTACATGTTTACATTTACACAAACAACACAAGTACAAATCCTATTTACATTCATGTGTACAAATTTGAGCTTTATGCCCGAGTGCTATGTGTGCTAACTTTTGTATGCTATTATGTGCAATCATTAACTTTTCAAGCCGACGGTTTTCAATGATAGATCTATTGAGTCTGACAAACCCACCCAGATTGGGGTGATTGATACCGACAACACAATTTTGCATGCTAGTTACAAAGGTTTGGTTGTACATGGTTACACAATAGCTGCTCCCCATAAATGCCTTATTTATCATGTTATGTAAGGATTTGTTTTACAAACTATATGATATCTATATAAACCTGTGTTATACTCACCAACTTTTTAGTTGACTTTATTTTCTTTATGTTTCAGGTTCTAATGTGTGAGATTGATCAAGATGTGCTACACATAGGCTTGGACTTAGTTAAATTAAATAAAAGAACTTTATGTATTTCAATTTTGTTCTATCTTGGATTTGGTTGTGTTTGGACTACTTGTTATGAAATTTGATGATTAATATATTCAATCTAGTCAACCTTGTGCTTATGAACAGTCTACATGTCCCGCCCCGATGATTCCGCCATCGGTCGGGGTGTGACATTTTGTGTTATCAGAGTAGTAAGCTCGATCTATGTCGGAGAGACTTATATGACGGAAATCTATTAAACTATTTTCTAAGGACTAGAGGGTCTTGAATGGAAATAATTATATGAATGAGACGAGTTGGCTTTTGTTAATTTAAACTATTAGATTGTTTTGCAGGTAAGTCTGCTAGACGAGATATCTTAGCTTGGGAGCGGTACTACTCGGGTTGGTGCACATGCATTCGTAAGGTAACGTTAAGGATATTAACAAGTTTAAAAGATAATATTATTTAAGAGAAAGACTTCCGCTGTTTACTTAAATTAAAGTTAAGTGTTTTTAATGAGTTTACCTAGTGATGAGAACCAACTGTAGGGTGCTTGGTTTGGGGCCTTTCATTTGACTATTTGATTTATGAAATGAAATATTTCAACTTTAGTAAACCATGAGCTTATGAACAGTCTCCATGTCCCACTCCAACATGTTCCGCCGTTGGTTGCGGTGTGACAGATTGGTATCAGAGTCTTGGTTATTAGGAATTAGGTTATTAGACACCTTTGACCTAGACTATTACCTAAGGACACCCATCTATGCCATGCTCTATGATTATATGATATTTGCTACATGTTATATGTTACATGCCTACTACCTTATGTGATGATTTATTTGATGCCCTATTTGTTAGATGTCCTGATTTACTAGGTTTCATGTAAATAATAAACTCAACATATATACCCATACCCTATCCTAATCCTCAATCCTTCTTACCATCTTCTATGCCATCATCATCATAGCATGTGGAACGTCATACTCATAGACACAAGTCTATTAAACTTTCTTTTTACACCTTATTAAGGTTTTAAACTTTGTTAATTAGTTGAGGACACGTGAAATCTGGAAGGGTGACACCTATATTCTAGGTTTTCTATCTAAGAAAGAATTTCATATAAATCCCAATCAACCAAGGGATCCATATGCTTTCCTGGGAATTCCCGGGATAGTGTTTACTTATAGGCTAAAGCATGTCTCCTCGAAAGTTATATAAGTCTAATTAACCTTAATATGTTATAGAATTCAAGTGGTCATGTTACTATTTAAGTGCAATCCAAACTATGATTAGTTATTGTTGAAGCACTTTCCTGTGACAAACACTCTGGATTGAGTCTTAGTTTGTATTCTCATGTTTGTAATTGTCTTTGTATTTAAGAGTCTTTATGTATTAGTTTATCGAGTTGTATTTACTTTTACATATTGAATGTTGCATTTTTCTCTAAGTGTTTTGCGCACTTGTATGTGCGCAGGAGAAAACTCCTGCGTACTTGGCAAGTATGCAAGAATACATTTGCGTACTTGTTAAGTACGCAAGAGCATTTTGCCCTGCGCACTTGCTAAGTGCGCATGCATCAGGTATTGTATAAATAGGATATAGAAGTTAAGTACGCAGACATAGGCAGTCACAGTAGCAAATACGCAAATTGTAATCTCAGTACTTCTCTCTGTAACCTTCAAGTGTTTATAATAGAAAGAACGTTTAAAGTGATTCTCTTGTTGGTTTACTTTGTGTTGTTTGATTCTCCACCTAGTCACGGGTATTCCGCACCCGGTCCGACTAGTAGACCCACTTGTATGTGACGATCCACCACACCCGAGGGACCTACAAGTGGTATCAGAGCTTTGCTCCTGATTTCGAGTGTTGTGAGTGAGTTTGGAGAGTTTCTACCGAGTTTTTACAAGCAAAAAGAGATATTTTTGTGATAAAATAGGGGTAGCTCTTGAGCACTATTTTAGAAGCAAAAATCACTCAAAAATTGATTTTTGTTGTGTATTTGAGTGTTTTGAGCATCAAAGGTTGGTTAGAAACTAGTTTCTGACCCTTTGGCTCATTTGCATTGTTCATCAGCCCAATTTTTACCATCTCCGGTGATTTTCCAGCGACCGGAATAGTTTGGTGAGAGTTGCTGAAAAGGTGTTGTGCGTACTTACCATTTTTGGAAAAAAGTACAGTTCTGTGCGTACTTACTAAATACGCAAGACTAATCTCATGCGTACTTACAAGTGCGCAAGACAGATATTATGCGAACTTAAGTTATATCCTGCATACTTATCATTTACTCATGCGTACTTATCAAGTACGCAAGAGCAAATCTAAATACTCAAGACCATTTCTCAAGTGCGCAAGGCCAAAATCAAGTGCGCAACTGTGTCTGATTTTTCTGAAATTTGACTAAGTGTTCACTATGTCGAATCTTCAGAATCTTGGAAACCAGTTAAACTATGATAATGAGATCGGTACACCACAGAAACCGCCAAAGTTGCTGAACGTAAACGATTATTCTAATTGGAAAGCACTTTTTGAGCACTACATTTCTTATACCGACTCATCGCTATGGATACCAATCCTTGAGGGATATAAGCATCCCACACACATCTATCTTGATGAAGCCATGCCCAAACCTATCTCTAAACTTTCTGACGAAGAAAAGAAAGCTTATGATCGAGAAAAGAAGGCACTTGGTTCAATCACTATGGCATTAACTCGGGAATTGTTCCACAGTTTCCGAGGTTATGGCAATTCTAAGGATCTTTGGAAAGCTTTACCGAAAAGATTCGAAGGAAATAGTGATATCAAGAAGAGTAAGAGGGATCTACTTCGGAAGCAGTATGAATGCTTCAGAATTTTAGAGAACGAATCTTTAGATGACCTTATCTCTAGATTCTATCATCTACAGACTGAGTTGAAGGCTTTTAAACTCAGGTATCCATATGAAGAGATGGTGGAAAAGTTTTTGGATGCTTTGCCACCCAAATTTGAGATGTACACAACCCTGATGAGGGAAAATCCAAAATTCTATGAGTTGACAGTAAAGGAGGCAATAGGAAAGGTTCAGGCTCATGACATGAACCTAAAAAGAAAGGAGAGCTCAGGAAGACCTCAGATACAAGACCCTTCAATGTATCATGGGACGACTTCTACATCCAATTCATCGGGCTCTGGAATTTCCCTTTTTACTGGAAACTCTACTAAGAAAGACCACTCAAATGGTTGTGGTGTTCATGCATGCTATGCATCTGGATCAGGGTTGGGGTCTTATCATCAACATACCTCAAGAAATCCTCCTGCTGCGTCTTCAGCTATAGCCAGAATAGCTGAAGATAATGTAGCACTATTCTCATCTTGTATGCTTACGTATGAGAATTTCATACGTGGCAAGCTTACAGATCCCGAGACGATTGAAGAAGATTTTAATCAAGTGGATCCTGATGACATGGAGGACATGGATATTCAATGGAATATGGCCATGTTATTGATGAGAGCCAAGCGTTTCCAAAACAGAACATGAAGAAAGTTTATTTGCGGGCATCCTAATGCCAAGGTCGGGTTTGACAAATCTAAGGCCAAATGCTATAAGTGTCTAAATTTTGGACACTTTGCTCGTGAGTGTCAGAAAGACAGAGCACTGGCCTCTGGTTTTACCAGACCTAGCCAAGGAAACAGCCATGGCCACAACAACCCAAACCACCACAATCAAAGTCAAGGTGGAACGTCCAATGCACTGGTAGCTCAACAGGACGAAAGCTTTGATTATCATTGCTCAAACTCAGGTTGGTCTCATGGCTGAGATCATGGAGATGATGGAAGCTGAGAAAAGGGAAGGTTCTATGGCTAACCTAGAAGAGTCTACTACTGCTGCTACAGAGGAGATAAAGGAAGCTGGAGAGAATGAAGCTTCTGTAGCTGATAGAGAGGAATCGACTACTGCTGTTCCTCTCATGGCCATTGGAGAAGCAACAAGTTCATCGTCTGAGGTAGACTCTAATCCTTTTTCTGTTATTTCATGTTCCAAATGTCTAGGGCTAAAACTTGAAAATTATAGGCTTCAAGACAAAATCGAACCCCTAAGTATGGTAGCTCTAAACTATAAAGAAAACGAAAAACGTTTTAAAGATTCTATTGAAACGTTGAAAAAAGAAAAATGTGAATATTCTCTAAAAATAAGTGATCAACATCTTCATTTAGATGTTGCATACAAGGGGTTGGAAAAACGGAACAATGAAATCAACAAACTGTAAAATGAGATCTTGCAGTTAAAATGTTCTAATGAGAAGTTGAAAAACTCTCGTTTTGTGGTGGAACACTACGAATCTGTAGTGAGACAAATGAATGGGTTAGGGCTGGGTACTAATGCCATTCCTCCACCAGTAAGCGGGAAGTTTGTCAATAGCTTAATAGACACTGTTCTCATTTGTCTAGATGAGTCCTCTGATAAGGATGATTCCCCTAAAAAGGATGAATCGTCAAGTAAGGCTAACTGCACATCTAGTGAGGAGTTCTTTACTGCTTCTGATGATGGGTCGGTTAACACTTGCCCTGTAGGAGTAGTATCTGAGGAGTTGTTAACTGAACAGAAAGTAAAGAAAAGCATTATCACTAATGGTGATAATTGCATTTTAACTGAACCCGATATCATTGAAACAAATGATAAACTAAAGGTAATGCTTTATGGGGGTTATAAAAGTCTTAATAAAGTAAAGAAAGAGGCTTTTTCAGCTCACTATGGGCTAGTTACAAAGAAAATTTGCAAAAAATACTATACTCCCAAAAACCAAACTGCAAAGGTTCAGACTCTTGTTCATAAACCAACTCCTCCTGCTCATAATGCTGAGTTATCTAAGGCCAGATCTAATGAGCCTTACAGAAGAACTTATGTAGATAAGAGGAATTTTTTTCACTGTGTCTTGGTTGGTTACATTCTTGTGAACTGTCCTTCAAAGAACCAAGGGAAACGGCCTGTTGTTTCACAACCAGCTGTTATCCCTAAGTCGCCATCAGTGACCCCTCCCAAATGTCCAAAGCAAAATGTGGTGAAACCACCAGTCAAACCGATGGTAAAGCCTAAGATCAAATCTGAAGCAAAACCATCTGTTTCAAGAAAGGTAACGCAACGTGCTGTACCTTGTGTATCTACCTCTGGTAGTAAACGTACTGGTGAGAAACCTGTGGCGAGGATCTCTAAACCACAGAGAAGAAGAAGGAACAAGAGATTGAGAAAGCTAGAATAGCTGACTTCAGTTCAATCAGGTGAAGCTTCCACAAGTTCACCTGCTGTAGTTGAATCAAAGTCTCCTGTTCCGGTTAAGAAACAGAAGAGATCCTAGACTTCCAAATCCAAAAATTCTCAATCTCCTAGTTCTAATTCTTTTAAAGATTCATCAATTTTGAACAGTCATCACGACTGTGAGTTAAAGGAAGTAGTTTATTTTGAAAATGCTGGACGACCCAAGACCACAATGGCTTGGGTCTCCAAATCTAACTAATTCTTTTGTGACTCGTGCAGGGACGTCCGAAGGGTACTATCTCTAACCGCTGGTATGTAGATAGTGGATGCTCCCGGCACATGACAGGAAACATGGCCTTGCTTCAAGACGTGAAACCATTCAGAGGCGGCTATGTGGCCTTTGCCGGAGAAAAAGGCGGCATCATCACGTGTCAAGGCGTGGTTTCGAACGGTTGTGTTAGCTTTGACAATGTCAACTTTTGCGAGCAGCTGAAGCATAACCTGTTGAGTGTCTCCCAAATGTGTGACAAGGAGTACTCGGTGATGTTTGACAAGTCAGAATTCCTGATTCTCAAACCTGGTTTTGAAGTTCTCGAAGATTGGATCCTGATGAGAGCGCCAAGGACAAACGACACCTATCAGATTGATATGAGCGTGGCAACAACCACCTCATCAGTTTCTACTTGCTTGCTTACCAAAGCGACAGAGCTTGACTCTATCTTGGGGCATAGGAAACTCGGACATATTTCGTATCATAAAATGAACCATCTTGTCCGAAACGGTTTGGTAACCGGGGTTCCTAAGCTGAGATTTACCGTTGCAGATGACTGTATGCCTTGTAAAAAGGGCAAACAGCAACAGAATTCTCACAAGCCCAAGCTCCAAAACTCTATTGATACCCCTTTGGAGCTATTACACATGGATCTGTTTGGCCCCATAAGTATCAGGAGTATTGGAGGTAAGTCGTTCTGTCTGGTTGTAACTGATGATTTCTCACATTTTTTTTGGGTGCATTTTTTAGGTACTAAAGACGAGACTGCTAATATTCTTCAATACTTGATCCTTAGCTTGGAATCTCTTTGCAAGCTGAAAGTTAGAAGAATAAGGAGTGACAACGGAACTGAGTTCACGAATAATTGAATGGAGCTTTTCTTTCTCAAGAAAGGGATCCATCACGAATTCAGCGCCGTACACGCCTCAGCAGGATGGAGTTGCTGAACGGAAGAACAGAACACTGATTGAGACTGCAAGGACTATGCTGTCGGATGCAAAGCTTCATGTCACTTTCTGGGCAGAAGCAGTTAATACAGCTTATCACATCTTAAATATAGTTCTGGTTGTGAAGAGGCACAACAAGACTTGTTACGAGTTGGTCAACAATCGACTTCCCAATCTTGATTACCTAGTTCCTTTTGGTAGTCCCTGTTCCTTGTTGCTACAGTACAAAGACCGCCAGTCTAAGTTTCATGCAAAAGCGGTGGAAGGCACCTTCTTAGGATACGTTGCCAACTCGCCTTGCAAGAGAGTGTACAACATAGGAACTCGTACTATCGAGGAATGGTTCGAAGTGGATTATAGTAAACACAGCATTCCACCAGAACCAACAGGTCCAGCTTGGGGTTTTGATTATGATGCGCTATTCAAGTCATTCAATCTTCCTGATCTATCTGCAGTTGACGCCGCAAATGTTTATGAATTATTGGGTGGCGGCGATGACTCCAGTTTCTCTACTCGTTCTACTGTACCAATTATAACTCCTGATTACAATGATGCATCTGCATCTGGAACTCATGACAGTGATAACAGTGAATATGTTCATGTTGATGGAGATGACGCTCAAGCTAATCCTAACACAACTGTAGGAAATGAAGCTCCAGCTGATCCAATTACCATTGAATCCTCTTCCTCTGGAACACAGGAAATGGGGGAGTTAAGCACGAATCTTGATTCAGAAATTCAGGAACCGATTGTACCAGAGACGAGAGTGCATAAGAATCATCCAATCGAAAACATTATTCGTGATCCTTATGCCGGTGTTCAGACTCGTCATCGAACCATCACTGAGAACACTAGTCTTTACACAGAGATACTTAACACTGGTTTCATGGAAACATGTCTGCATGCTGCATTCGTGTCCCAGTTAGAGCCAAAGAATGTGAAGGAGTCTCTCACTGACAACTGCTGGATTGAGGCAATGCAAGATGAATTGTCTCAATTCCAAAAGTTGCACGTGTGGGATTTGGTTGACTTGCCAAAAGGCTTTCAGCCAATCGGAACCAGATGGGTGTTCAAATGTAAGTCGGATGATCGTCATGTTGTTGTGAAGAACAAAGCAAGATTGGTTGTTCAGGATTTTTATTAACAAGAGGGCTTGGATTACACGGAAGTATATGCCCCAGTTGCTAGAATTGAGGCCATTCGACTGTTCTTGGCTTATGCCACATATTTCGGCTTCAAGGTCTATCAACTTGATGTGAAGAGTGCTTTCCTTTATGGTAAAGTTCATGAAGAGGTCTATGTCACTCAACCTCCCGGCTTTGAAGATCCGCATAATATCAATAATGTGTATAAGCTCGACAAAGCACTTTATGGTCTTCATCAAGCACCGCGGGCATGGTATGAGACATTATCTAAGCATTTACTGTCTAATGGTTTCGTACCGTGGACAGATTGACTCGACTCTCTTCATTAGGAAAGCAGGAGGTGACATTCTTCTTGTACAAGTATACGTCGATGACATTATTTTTGGATCTACCAAAGAAGGGATGTGTAGGTAATTCGAAAAGGTGATGAAGTCCAAGTTCAAAATATTGTCATTCTTCTTAGGTCTGCAAGTCAGTCAAAGAGAGGATGGGATTTATCTACATCAAACAATGTATGTGTAGGACATCTTGTCAAAATACAAGATGAATGATAGCAGTACTTATGGCACACCTATCCCAGTCAATCATGGTCTGCATCCTGACAAAGATGGAAAGGATGTAGATAGCAGATTGTACCGTGGGATGATCAGATCACTTATGTATCTCACAGCTTCAAGACCCGATATAATGTTTGCTGTGTGCTTATGCTCAAGGTTTCAGTCTCAACCGAAGGAGTCACATATGATAGCCGTGAAGAGAATTTTTAGATACTTGAAAGGGAAACCCCGATTAGGTCTTTGGTACTTTAAGCAGCAGTCATTTGACTTCAAAGATTACACTGATTCAGATTATGGTGGTTGTAACCTTGAAAGAAAGTCAACTTCTGGTGGATGTCAATTCTTAGGAGACAGACTGGTCTCCTGGCAGTGCAAGAAGCAGTCAACGGTTTCTGTCTCAACTTGAAGCAGAATACATTGTTGCGGCGAGCGGTTGTTCTCAGATATTGTGGATTCAACAGCAATTGAGACACTACGGCTTAAACTTCACTGTAACTCCTTTAACTGGAACTCCTTTATTCATTGACAACAATGCCACCATGTCCATCACAAATAACCCGGTGAAACATTCCAAAACTAAACATATAAAGATTCGCCATCATTTCATCCGTGATTGTGCTGAAAAGCATTTAATTGAACTTGTAAAAGTTCACACGGATGACAATCTTGCTGACCTTTTCACAAAGGGATTTGATCGATCCCGTTTTGAGCATCTTGTCAACTTGATAGGAATGTTCAATCCTAAGTGAAAATTAATTTTTCTTAAATCAGTTCAATTCATGGAAGTTAAATTTTATTTCTTTTAAATTTTCTGTACAGTTCTTTTTAGTTTTTAAAATATTTTACAAAATCAAAAACAAAAGAGAAAATGGAGAAAATTTCAAAGTTAACTTTAGAAAAAAGGAAATGATAGTACATCAGAAATGATCTAAATGTCTGTGACAATCCGGACTTTTCAGTTAATTCCGTTAAGCTTTCTGTTAAAACTTAACCCAGTTAACTCGATATTAAATCCAAAGGACAAATTCTGTCATTTCCTCAAACTCTATCTGCAAGGACTAAATAATTAATTAGTCTAAACTTAATTTTGTTTGACTTTGTAAAGTCAAAATCCAAAATTCAATCTATGTTGACTTTAAAAGTCAACTAATCAGGTTATACAAACCACAAGGACTCATTCTGCCACTCATCCAAACCCTGAATCCATATAACTGCAGGGACTAGAACTGTAACTACCACATTTTAATTCCTGTTGACTTTTGAAGTCAAAGATCGTGACTTTGGATTCAATTGTGAGTTCAAGAGTCGATTTATGTTAATTCTGTAACGGATCAAGATTAATCAGCAGCATTTACGATCTTAACTACAATAAATTATCATTATCATGACCGAATTATATCCAATTATGAACTACAAGCCGTAACCACCAAAGTCGTCCCCAATCCTCACCAATTCGCATCAATTCAATAATGCATACTGAAGTTAATCATCTTAGAACGCTACGCGAGTCCCACTGATCATTTCCCCCACATCAGTCGCGTCGTAGAAGCATTCAGGATCGCCGGAGATTAACCTCTCGAAGTCGGAAAAAGATCTAGTCGTTCACCATCAATTCCATCTCCTTTTTGGTAATTTCTTACACCTACAGTTTAGATTAAGTGTCTATATCAATAGCCCTATGCTAATGTGACCGTATAACATCGAATTAGTTAAGAACAAGAATCTAGGGTTCATGTGAATTCGGTCTAATCGAACCCTACTCCCGACTCAGTCTCAATCTCAATCTAATTAAATGGTATGGTTAGAATCGAAACTTCTCACTTGTTAAAAGCCCTATGAATCTAACCCCTTCCTATATCGAATTGATCAAGATCAAAGATCTAGGGTTCATACATTTCTGGTTTGATCGAAACCCAATCAAATCATCACCTTAATCAAATTAAATCATAGGGCTAGACTCGCAATGACTCATTTGTTGAAAGCCCTATGATTCCAACTGAAAACATTATCGGATCTGATCGATTTGATTCAGAGTTAAGAACTAGGGTTTTCGGTTTTTGAATCCGAAATTTAGAGCTTTTAATATGAAGTTTTTACAATTAAATCTCACCACAGGTTCGTTATGAACCGAATAATGAAACCCCTATTATCTTATGGTCGATCGTGGTCAAGTTCAATGGTATTGGACTAGTTGGCGTCCGGTTTCGCATGGGGAAGAAGATCCCACGAGATGTTTTTGATAAAACCATTTGAATTCAGCTTCTTGTTGCGATGGCCTAGCGGCTGTGATGGTTAAGAGTGTCGGCTGGTGTGGGAGAGACCCGTGTTCGAGTCTCTCCACACCCTTTTATTTTTAAAACCATTTTTTAATTACTATTTTATTATGCAAACCATTCCACTATTATTGTTATACAATATTAATGTGTTTTAGCCCGGGAAACCACCCGTAGGCTCGGGTTTGGGTTGTAACCCTTTTTCATTAAAAATACCCACTTTTAAAATAATATGTTTATATTATTTTCAAACCGCGACTACGAATAAAATAAATTGTTTATATTATTTTCAACTTGTGACTCCTAGTATGAAATAATATATATTTTATATTATTTCGCCTCGTTTATTAATCTCGTGTAACTTTTCAAACTAACTAAATATTTTGATTATATATATTATTTACCCACATTATAATCTTGAATAAAAATAATATATTTATTATTTTTCCAATCAAACGTTTATTTTATTAACTCTACGAACTTAAAGATAATATATGATGTTATATATATTATTTTCCTACACCATACTGTATGTCACCAACACACGAATATATATATATAATATTACTATTCGTAACGTTCGACACGAAGCTTAGTTATTCTGATACTTATAGAAATCCTTAACTCCGTGGACACGTTCGTCTACTTAGTAATCCTATGAATATCCTAGGACGTTCAAACTCTCGTGTCGTCGTCACAATTCCCATTTTATCCCTAATTTATGTGTTTATAATTTTAGGGCATCCGTAAGTCGTTTGAGACTTACACACGTGGTTCCAACTTGTCCTTTGTGTGATACTACCTACAACGCAACGCAGGTGAGTTTCACGGCCCCTTTTTACTTGTTTTACTTTTGGGGGAGAAACATCCTTACACACAAACATATTTTACTTTTTCCTATTAAGGAGAAACAAACATGAACACCAACTATCATACTCTTACTTGTTTTCCCCGTGGGCGAGAAACATGTACACAGACAAACATTTTGTTACATGTTTTTCCCGTTGGGGGAGAAAACATGACACAACTATTTTAGATTATTGTAATTCATATGTTATTACTGTTGAGGCTAAGCGTGACACACTATCACGGAAAGTCCTCATCATACATCGAACCGTTAATATGGATCTTAGCGAGGTAATGTTTAGTAGTACTACTGGGTTTGACAAATCCCACCCGCGTTAGTCGTGCTAACTCGATTGGATATCGAACGGGTGAAATGTTAGCCTACTCACATTTGCCAGAGTTGATAGACCTGGCAGGAGGCATACAAACAAAGTCAGCTTCGGTTGTGAGCGCTTTAGTAAGACATGAACATAGGTTAGCTACCTATAGATATGCATATTGAATGTACATAATCTGGCAAACACTCTCTTATTGCAAACTTGAAACCTGTTAACTCACCAACCTCGTGTTGACACTTTTTCTTACATGTTTCTCAGGTCGCTAAGGCACAGGTTGCACATCTACGGCATGCATGGAGTCCTACTTTCATTTCATTCATATGCAAACATTTGAGACAATTCACTTGTTTTTATTAAATTAAACTTGAGCGTATTTGTTTTGCGCAATATCTATTTTGTTAAAACGCTTCCGCATTAACTCTGATCTTTTATGTTATGACATTTCAAGTCCCATATAGTGTCGTTTGATATAACTAATGACTGAGATCCTGGTGTGTCACCTTCCAAACGGTAAAAATCCGTTAGTGAGAAATTGGGGGTGTGACAGATTGGTATCAGAGCCATTGGTTATAGTGAACTAGGATTGCATAGTAGACTATAACCGTACACATGCATTAGTTACACGGCACAGACACTCATACCTGATACATATAGCATCTATACATACATTGCTGTGCAGGCATGTTAATACCATTCGTATCACCCTCAGTTGGCAAGGGACACAACATTTACATTGCATCATCAATTCCCAGTGGCGACACTCGGGGAACCAGAATATCATCCACTCCCGTCCGAGGGCAACGAGACAGAGCCTTCGGAGGAGTCACTTACATCACCATCACCCGTTGGGTATGGTGGGCTTTCTCAGGTCCATGTTATGGACGACACTCAGCACTAACGCATATCTCTTTGGGAATTGGGATCGTCGGAGGCGAGTCCCTACATAACCACTAGCAACAATACGCCGAGTGAAGGCAGACCGTTACACGCATTATTGCAGAATCTATTGACACGTAGATGTCATCACTTTCTAAAGCCATGGGCTCGTGTCTTTGGTCGATATTCTGTTGAGAATAGATTGACCACGAATTTGAGAACGCATTGCTCAATGCATACTCAAACCCTATTCTGACTCAGTGGGAAGAACAACTACTTTCCTTCTTCCAGTAACACATATCCATGAAATAGTTACACTTCTTGAAGTCGCATTTCATGTACATGTTTGCTTCATGTACATGATTCCATCTGCAATCCGCTGGATTTAACTCTCGTATTGTGTTTCAACTCGAGTGAATACTCGGATCAAACGATTTCTGACTACTCATCCTGATATGAGTCCTAGTTGATCAACTTATGATTAGTGACTAAGCTTTCTGATAACTTATCATCTCTAACAATACTCTGTATTCGGAAATACAAACTAGAGGACATTATGACACAGGATAGGGAGAACTAGGGTGAACATGCAAGGCAAATTATCATTACGGGTGCACACGTAATAATAATTTGAGGTGCATGTAAGTCCTGGTGAAACCTAGTGTGTGGATGAATGGTCCTAATCAGTGCTTTATAGACTTAAGTTTCCACTATCTGTAGAGACTCTCATAACCCGCTCAACGACTAGTTGGTATCATTAAACTCGTTCAACAGTTGATAGACGCGACTATCAGGTTGAAGATGTTTACGGACACACTGAACTATCATTAATGGAATCCATCATGTTATTTCACTCATGTAATAGTCTTAGAGAACTTAAGACTCTCATCCAAACGTGACCATAGAAACCGACTTGATTGAAACTCTAGTAGAATCTCATAGTAAACCGATCGACTCCAAGTATGTAAGCGGAATTGGAAGAATTCCTTCCAGCTAATACGTTATTCCTTAATCCTCAGATTTATTTGATTTATACCCCAGGGTATCAAATTCTGTAAACGGGATTCTTCTTTCACAAAACGATCCAGTTGTTCTAATGACATTAGAAAACAAGGATTTAATCTAACTGACCATCAGTTGAACGCGATTACTTAAATATACATCCTATCCCTTGTACTCATGGAATCTATATCTCACTAAAATCTGGTTTATATGTGAACCTCTTCTCTCAGCCTTTATGTTGACCGACGCTTACCTTATAAACACTGGTCTCACTAGAAGTCTCAGCATGACTTCATGAATTTCATGTTGGTGCGGTCGTACTCTGACTCTATTAGCAACTAAGTACACTATAGGGATAGCAGACGGTCAAATAATCGAAACAACTCACAATCTTAAGGCGTGTTAACTGGGATTGGCTGGTCAAAAGCTTGACATTGACCTTATGCCAGTCACACTCGGCAGCTTCGACGTAATTGTCGGTATGGATTGGTTATCTAAGAACCAAGCTGAAATGATTTGTCGTGAGCAAATTTGTTCGCCTACCTCTCCCGAGTGGAGAAACCCTTTCTGTCCAAGGAGAAAAGAGTGGTGTTGTCATGGGCATCATATCTTCCGTGAAAGCACAAAAGCATATACGTAAAGGTCATATTGTCATTCTGGCTCTCGTCGCCGAGAAGCCATATGAGGAGAAGAAGATTGACGACATACCGATCGTTCGTGATTATCCGAAATTATTTCCCGAAGATTTGCCTGGTCTTCCACCGCATCGTCAAGTCGAATTCCAAATTGATCTAGCACCCGAAGCAACGCCATTGCTCGGGCACCCTGTAGACTTGCACCTAGTGAATTGCTAGAGCTATCCACACAACTGCAAGATTTGTTGGATAAAGGTTTCATCCGACCTAGCTCATCGCCATGGGGAGCTCCGGTACTATTCGTCAAGAAGAAGGACGGAACTTTTCGTATGTGTATTGATTACCAGGAGCCGAATAAAGTCACAATCAAGAACCGCTACCCTTTACCTCGCATAGATGATCTCTTTGATCAACTCCAAGGATCAAGTTTCTATTCCAAAATAGATCTCAGGTCCGGCTACCATCAGTTAAGAGTCCGAGAAGAAGATATCTCTAAGACTGCATTCAGAACGAGGTACGGCCATTACGAATTTATGGTCATGCCTTTCGGGTTAACCAACACACCTGCGGTATTCATGGATCTCATGAACCGTGTGTGTAAGCCTTACCTTGACCAGTTCGTTATCGTTTTCATCGACGACATCCTTATTTATTCCAAGAACAAGGAAGAACATGAGGAACATCTGCGTCTAATTTTGGAACTACTTAAGACAAGAGCATTTTTATGCAAAACTTTCCAAGTGCGAATTCTGGATTCGTGAAGTGCAATTCTTAGACATGTAATCAACGAGACAGGGATACACGTCGACCCATCTAAAATAGTAGCAATCAAGAATTGGGCGGCACCGACGACACCAACTGAGGTGCGACAATTTCTTAGATTGGCTGGCTATTACCGTCATTTCATTGAAGAATTCTCCAAGATTGCACAACCCCTCACTACTTTAACTCAGAAGAGTAAACCTTATAACTGGGGTGATACTCAGGAATCATCATTCCAACTTCTGAAGTAGAAACTTTACAGTGCACCAATCCTATCTCTTCTAGAGGGAATGGACGATTTTGTGGTATACTGTGATGCATTTATTCAAGGTCTCGGCTGTGTGCTGATACAACGCGAGAAGGTCATCGCTTACGCTTCTCATCAACGGAAAATCCACGAGAAAGAACTATACAACTCACGACTTAGAGTTGGGTATCGTGGTATTTGCATTAAAGATATGGAGCCATTACTAGTACGGTACCAAATGCACAATCTACACCGACCACAAGAGCCTCCAGCATATCTTCGACCAGAAGGAGTTGAACATGCGACAACGTCGTTGGGTTGAACTTTTAAATGATTACGACTGTGCGATCCGGTATCATCCGGGTAAAGCTAACGTTGTGGCTGATGTACTAAGCCGAAAGGAAACGAAACCCAAACGAGTTCGAGCGTTACAACTTACTATTCACCCTGGATTGCCTGACAGAATCCGTAGTGCTCAACTTGAAGCCTTGAAAGAAGATAACCTACCGTTAGAAGGTACACGCGGCATGGAAGCACAACTTGAAGTAAAATCTGACGGAATTCGTTACTTCGTCGAACGAATATGGATTCGAGTGTCCGGAAATTTAAGGGAACTAATCATGGATGAAGCTCATAAATCTCGTTACTCCATTCATCCGGGTTCCGATAAAATGTACCATGATCTAAAAGTACTATATTGGTGGCCGAAGATGAAGGCCGATATGGCCACCTATGTTAGTAAGTGTCTGACCAGCGCGAAGGTCAAAGTTGAATATCAAAAACCATCCGGTCTTCTACAACAACCAGAAATTACTATGTGGAAATGGGAACAAATATCCATAGACTTCATCACCAAATTACCACGAACCCCTACCGGATGTGATACCATATGAGTAATCGTTGACCGATTAACAAAGTCCGCTCACTTCTTAGCAATCAAAAAGACCGACAAAATGGATAAGCTTACTCGTACTTACTTGAAAGAAATAGTATCTCGGCACGGGGTGTCAATCTCTATCATTTCGGATCCTGATGCACGATTCACTTCTCGTTTTTGGCAGTCATTACATAAAGCTTTAGGCACGCGTCTAGATATGAGCACAGTGTACCATCCTCAAACTGATGGCCAGACCGAACATACTATTCAAACTCTAGAGGACATGCTACGAGCTTGTGTGATTGATTTCGGTAACATTGGGGAGTCTCACCTACCATTAGTGGAGTTCTCCTACAACAACAGTTATCACACTAGCATCAAGGCAGCTCCATTTGAAGCACTTTATGGACGGAAATGTCGTTCTCCTATTTGTTGGACTGAGGTTGGAGATAACCAACTCACAGGTCCTGAACTTGTATTTGAAACTTCCGAAAAGATTATCCAAATTAGAAACCGTATGGCGGCAGCTCGTGATCGTCAAAAGAGCTATGCCGACAAACGTCGTAAACCTTTAGAGTTTCAAATAGGTGACATGGTCTTACTCAAAGTCTCACCGTGGAAAGGTGTCATTTGTTTCGGGAAACGAGGCAAGCTGAATCCTCGTTATGTTGGACCATTCAAAATAAGGAAGAGAATCGGACCAGTAGCGTATCAACTGGACTTACCTGAAGGACTTAGTGGTGTACACAACGTCTTTCACATCTTAAATTTGAAGAAAAGTCTAGCAGACGAGTCTCTCGCGGTTCCTCTTGAGGAACTACACATTGATGAACAGCTGCGTTTCATCGAAGAACCCGTGGAAATCATGGATAGGGAAGTCAAATCGTTAAAGCATAGTAAAATCCCTATTGTTAGAGTCCGTTGGAACTTGAAACGCGGACCGGAATTCACTTGGGAGCGCGAAGATCAGATTATGCGCAAATATCCTAATCTGTTCAAGCACTCCGCGTCAATCTCTTAAGGTACTATTTAATTTTCGGGACGAAAATTCTTTCAACTAGGGGATTATGTGACACCCCAGAACTTTTATTTTATTTTATTTTAACATAACTTTTTTTTATTTTAATTTTCGGGAAGAAAATTCTTTCAACTAGGGGATGATGTGACAATCCGGACTTTTCAGTTAAATCCGTTAAGCTTTCTGTTAAAACCTAACCCAGTTAACTCGATACTAAATACAAAGGACAAATTCTGTCATTTCCTCAAACTCTATCTGCAAGGACTAAATAAGTAATTAGTCTAAACTTAATTTTGTTTGACTTTGTAAAGTCAAAATCCAAAATTCAATCTATGTTGAATTTAAAAGTCAACTAATTAGGTTATACAAACCACAAGGACTCATTCTGCCACTCTTCCAAGCCCTGAATCCATATAACTGCATGGACTAGAACTGTAATTACCACATTTTAATTCCTCTTGAGTGTTGAAGTCAAAGATCGTGACTTTGGATTCAATTGTGAGTTCAAGAGTCGATTTCTATTAATTCTGTAACGGATCAAGATTAATCAGCAGCATTTACGATCTTAACTACAATAAATAATCATTAACATGACAGAATTATATCCAATTATGAACTACAAGCCGTACCACCAAAGTCATCCCCAATCCTCACCAATTTGAATCAATTCAATAATGCATACTGAAATTAATCATCTTAGAACGCTACGCGAATCCCACTGATCATTTCCCCCACATCAGTCGCGTCGTAGAAGCATTGAGGATCGCCGGAGATTAACCTCTCGAAGTCGGAAAAAGATCTAGTCGTTCACCATCAATTCCATCTCCTTTATGGTAATTTCTTACACCTACAGTTTAGATTAAGTGTCTATATCAATAGCCCTATGCTAATGTGACCGTATAACAACGAATTAGTTAAGAACAAGAATCTAGGGTTCATGTGAATTCGGTCTAATCGAACCCTACTCCCGACTCAGTCTCAATCTAATTAAATGGTATGGTTAGAATCGAAACTTCTCACTTGTTAAAAGCCCTATGAATCTAACCCCTTCCTGTATCGAATTGATCAAGATCAAAGATCTAGGGTTCATACATTTCTGGTTTGATCGAAACCCAATCAAATCATCACCTTAATCAAATTAAATCATAGGGCTAGACTCGCAATGACTCATTTGTTGAAAGCCCTATGATTCCAACTGAAAACATTATCAGATCTGATCGATTTGATTCAGAGTTAAGAACTAGGGTTTTCGGTTTTTGAATCCGAAATTTAGAGCTTTTAATATGAAGTTTTTACAATTAAATCTCACCACAGGTTCGTTATGAACCGAATAATGAAACCCCTATTATCTTATGGTCGATCGTGGTCAAGTTCGATGGTATTGGACTGGTTGGCGTCCGGTTTCGCATGGGGAAGAAGATCCCACGAGATGTTTTTGATAAAACCATTTTAATCTAGCTTCTTGTTGCGATGGCCTAGCGGCTGTGATGGTTAAGAGTGTCGGCTGGTGTGGGAGAGACCCGGGTTCGAATCTCTCCACACCCTTTTATTTTTAAAACCATTTTTTAATTACTATTTTATTATGCAAACCATTCCACTATTATTGTTATACAATATTAATGTGTTTTAGCCCGGGAAACCACCCGTAGGCTCGGGTTTGGGTTGTAACCCTTTTTCATTAAAAATACCCACTTTTAAAATAATATGTTTATATTATTTTCAAACCGCGACTTCGAATAAAATAAATTGTTTTCTATTATTTTCAACTCGTGACTCCTAGTATGAAATAATATATATTTTATATTATTTCGCCTCGTTTATTAATCTCGTGTAACTTTTCAAACTAACTAAATATTATGATTATATATATTATTTACCCACATTATAATCTTGAATAAAAATAATATATTTATTATTTTTTCACGCAAACGTTTATTTTATTAACTCTACGAACTTAAAGATAATATATGATGTTATATATATTATTTTCCTACACCATACTGTATGTCACCAACACACGAATATATATATTTATATATATATTTATATAATATTATTATTCGTAACGTTCGACACGAAGCTTAGTTATTCTGATACTTATAGAAATCCTTAACTCCGTGGACACGTTCGTCTACTTAGTAATCCTATGAATATCTTAGGACGTTCAAACTCCCGTGTCGTCGTCACAATTCCCATTTTGTCCCTAATTTATGTGTTTATAATTTTAGGTATCCGTAAGTCGTTTGAGACTTACACACGTGGTTCCAACTTGTCCTTTGTGTGATACTACCTGCAACGCAGGTGAGTTTCACGGCCCCTTTTTACTTGTTTTACTTTTGGGGGAGAAACATGCTTACACACAAACATATTTTGCTTTTTCCTGTTGAGGAGAAACAAACATGAACACCAACTATCATACTCTTACTTGTTTTCCCCGTGGGGGTGAAACAGGTACACAGACAAACGTTTTTTCCCGTTGGGGGAGAAAACATGACACAACTATTTTAGATTATTGTAATTCATATATTATTACTGTTGAGGCTAAGCGTGACACACTATCACAAAAAGTCCTCATCATACATCGAACCGTTAATATGAATCTTAGCTAGGTAATGTTTAGTAGTACTACTGGGTTTGACAAATCCCACCCACGTTAGTCGCGCTAACTCGACTGGATATCGAACGGGTGAAATGTTAGCCTACTCACATTTGCCAGAGTTGATAGACCTGGCAGGAGGCATACAAACACAGTCAGCTTCGGTTGCGAGCACTTTAGTAAGACATGAACATAGGTTAGCTACCTATAGATATGCATATTGAATGTACATAATCTGGCAAACACTCTCTTATTGAAAACTTGAAACCTGTGAACTCACCAACCTCGTGTTGACACTTTTTCTTACATGTTTCTCAGGTCGCTAAGGAACATGTTGCACATCTAGGGCATGCATGGAGTCCTACTGTCATTTAATTTATATGCAAACATTTGAGACAATTCACTTGTTTTTATTAAATTAAACTTGAGCGTATTTGTTTTGCGTAATATCTATTTTGTTTAAACGCTTCCGCATTAACTCTGATCTTTTATGTTTTGACATTTCAAGTCCCATATAGTGTCGTTTGATGTAACTAATGACTGAGATCCTGGTGTAACGATAAAACTCCGTTAGTTGAAATTGGGGGTGTGACAACGTCACAGACTGCTCATATGGGAAATGATTGCGTCATGCTTACTTGATTGTTTAAATTATTATGTTTTTAATCTGCTTATTTACAAGTAATTTGAATTGTCAGTAGGTTGTATGCGTCTTTGAATCATTAGTACTGTGGAAACTAAATCTAAATTACAGCTGTGATTTGAGCCCATGTTTTCAAGTGTGTGTGCGTAAAAGAATAGAAAAGATCATTATCAGATAGAGGATGTTAGATTTTGGCAATAATTTTCTTTTGAGATCAGTTTCGGGTTATGTCGTTAGCACAATTAATGCGGTTCATCTCACTGCCCATTCTCACAAGTATGCAATGAGAGATTGAATCAAGACATGTCTCTACATTAACCGTTGAGCATGTATTCACCATTGAATCACTCCTGATTCATTGAAATCAAATCCAGATAAAAGTTGGATCCCCTTACCTTATTCAAACACCATATATATTATCCTTAATCATCATAGCGATATTCAATGTAGAAAATCAAATGAAACCAAGACACATGAATCACTCGATTCTGAATCTTATGATTCCTGATAATCCTTATGGATTATGCTTGATTTTTCCTGTGCTAATAGATGTAACTTCATTCTGAAAATTCAGAAAATGATTGGGAAAATCTTAGATGCCTTGAGATAGTGTAATTTACATTATTGTAGCATATCAGTGGGGTACACGTTGTATATCTTATAATTAATACATTAATACACAAGAATGTGATACAAAGATGCTTATGGTTTCAAGTCTTATAATATTGTCAACTTGAATTACTTGTTTATGTGCTTATTACGTATAAATAAAGAGTAATCCATGACATGATCCCATATTCTTTGATGTTTATATTGTATCATTTTTGCTAAAAGATAGCCTGATATGATCCTCTGCTCGTGTCTTTGATCAAAAATAGTTTGTGTGAATACTTGTATATTTCTATGAGAAAAGATCAAAAAAATTTTAAGTTTATGCATAGTTCAATTTCATTTAGAAAAGCCAAAAATATTTATGTTTAACCTTACTGAATTGTATTTGAATCCTCCTGATTGAATATTCTTATCTTGCTCATTATTTGACTTGAAAAACTTCATAAATTTGAGTTGAAAGTTTGCGCACTTAAGGGTTTGTGCGTACTTGTAAGTGCGCATGAAGTAAGCCCTGCGTACTTAACAAGTACGCAAGAGTTAAGTCTTGGGCACTTGTAAATACGCAAGAGTTAAGTCTTGCGCACTTGTAAGTACGCAAGAGTTAAAGCGTGCGCACTTAGCAAGTACGCACGATTGTTTAGTGTTGGTTATAAATAGGGGACTTAGAAAATTTCTGAGTTTTCATCACATTCAAATCAAAGAATTTTCCCTCTGCAAACTTTTACTCAAAATCCAAGTGTTCCTAAACCGTCTTCTCGTCCCATTACAAGTTTCATCATCTCATAACATCGATTTGGTGAGAATCTAGGCTCAATCCATCCGCAAAAACTCGTGATTTTGGACCGATTATCTTAGGTTTTTGTTCGAGATTTTTAGACAATTTTTGGGTTGTTTGGGTAAAACCTAATAATTAAAACTTGTTAAGAATCATTAATTGATCACCTATGAGACCTTAATCGTCCAATTTCGTTTGTAATTTTGACCCTGTGCTTGAATTCGAACCGTCAGTGGTTCGGTCTACCATTTAGGTCAAAATTGGTCATATATAGCAGTGTCTTGGTGTTGATATTGGTCCCATAGGGTAGAATCTTCGATTCCGACCTAGTGGCGACCCAATACTCACCGATTTTTGAACATCAGTTGAATTTCAAATTTCTTGTATTTTTCACCAAGTGTAGTTCTTGCGCACTTAGCAAGTACGCAAGAAGCAATTCATGCGTACTTGTTAAGTACGCAAGAGGAAAATCCTGCGTACTTGCTAAGTACGCAGGAGCAACACTTGGCAAAAATTCCTAAGTCTGAAATTCAGTTCAAAGAGTAACTGCTATACTGAGTCATGTTTATCCATTTTCAATGATACGTGTTGTTATGATTATGTTTTCTGTGTGTTTTTGCAGATCATGGCTCCGGCGTTTACTAACGAATTCAACCTGTTAGCTAACACTGAACCAGAATGGAAGGGTGCAGCACTGCATTATAGATACATAGTTGATTTTTTGAACCGTTCAAGAATCAGCTATGCCATTTCTGCTGACCCGATCGTGTCAAGACCCTATCTCGAGCAGTTTTGGGAGACTGCGAAGCACGATTGCACGGTAACCCCCAACGTTATAAGGGCTACCGTTGCTGGTCATGCTATCGCTTTCTCTTAAGATACTACTAGAAGGGTCCTTCAATTCAGATATCTCTCGACCGACCCGACAGCCTATCCAGACTACTTTGTGGACGGCTGTTGGAGGCAAAGAATGGGTTATGTCGGTGCGAGAGACTATGCTTCATACAAGAAGATGTGGGTGTTAGACCAATGGCGATACTTCACCCACGTCATGATCATGTGCATCTCATCAAGGAAAGCTGGAAAAGATGCCATGTGTCACACCCCCATATTTTATTTACTTATTAAATAAATACAGGTTGCAACGATTGGTTCATTACACGATAGCGGAAGCTGTAATAATGATTTCTAAGACTTGATTACATACACAAATGCTAAGACTAAGTAATACTAGGATCTAAGTTCTTCTAGATCAACGATAGACTTGAGTCTTGATATTCTACGTCCTTCCAGCTACTAGGAATTGATCCAACATAGCTAGCTTATTCCAACCGTGCCATGGCTAACAGTTACCTGAGAAATATACTTGAAATTGTCAACACAAAGGTTGGTGAGTTCACAGAGTTAGTTATAATAGTGCTTATAGTTTTTCCCAAAAACATGTTCATGACTTTACCGTCATAAAACTAAGTAGTTTTCATTTGAAAACATTATCATGACTTAACCGTCATAAAATATGAAGTTGTCCTTTGAAAACATTATCATGACTTAACCGTCATAAATTCAATATTTAAACATGATCCTTATAACCTGATCAGAATCCTTTTGTATAAACATGATTTCTTTAACCGGATCAAAACTCTTTTGTTTAAACTCAATTGTTCGTAAATAGTTTCAGTTGTATGTGATAAACAGAATAAGAATTGTTGACCCATTTGTAAACTAGCTAGGAATACAAATAATATGTTCATACATGGGGCGTAACCAAACCTTGACATGTGTACACGCCCCTAATTTCGTTATTCAGTTCTATGCGGCCATAAATCCTCCAGATTGTGGTTAGCGCGACTAACCATGACCGGGAGACGTCACTCTCCATAGTACTATTCATAGGACCCTAGGCTACAGTTAATGGTTACTATGTTGTTCCAGGGGACTTTCGCGGCCTCCATTGTGTTGTTCTCATCCCATGTAAACATAAAAGTCGTGTCTTATTCTCTTGTTATCCCATAAAATAGTTGAAGTATGTTTTTTTCCCCCAAATCGTTGAGTATTGTTCATCCGAACAATCGTTGTGTGTTGTTCATACGAACAATCGTTGTGTGTTGTTCATCCGAACAATCGTTGTGTGTTGTTCATCCGAACAATCGTTGTGTGTTGTTCATCCGAACAATCGTTGTGTGTTGTTCATCCGAACAATCATTGTGTGTACTTGTGTCCAGCTGTTTAGTTGAGCAAGTTTTCTCCCCGTTTGTTTAAAAACAATTTAAAAACCAGTAGTAAAAGTGGGGCTGGGAGACTCACAAGAAGTTATACCAAAATGTTCATATTGTCAAACGTATAAACAATGTAATTCATGTTTTCAAAACATAACAAGTAAGTATATTTCTCCCCCGATGTTTACAAAACAGTAAAGAGTTAAAAGGGGGCCGTGAACTCACCTTGTGTCCGATGAAATCCTAGCAAACAAACTTGTGCTAGTTCTTGTATATCCGTACCCTAATCACACAAGGGTACTAATGTGTTAAAACTACCCGTCTTATACGTAAGTTGTTCAATACTTGTTTTGTTATAAAACAGATCTTAGTTACTGCTCAAAGTGACTGATGAACAGATGTCGAAACTTCCTAGTTTCGATTGGGCAATTGAGTATCGAAACTTCATAGTTTCGATTGAGTAGTTAGGTATCGAAACTATCTAGTTTCGATTGGCAAGAAGGGTATCGAAACTATCTAGTTTCGATTGAGCAATATGTATCGAAACTACCTAGTTTCGATTGAACAACTAGTATCGAAACTCCCAGTTTCGATTGAGTAAACTGGTATCGAAACTCCTAGTTTCGATTGAATAGGTATCGAAACTCCTAGTTTCGATTGAATAACAGGTATCGAAACTCCTAGTTTCGATTGAACAGGTATCGAAACTCCTAGTTTCGATTACTGCACTTTGATTGACAGAATTCGTCCTGTATATTTTTATGTTCAAATCTTGAATTTGACACACTTTTCTTGTTATCTTACTTGCGATTGAACCTTTTGTAGGCTTAGATACGGTTTTAAAGAAAATAAAGTGGATAATATCGAGTTTTTACCTTAAAACCGAGATGAAGATGATGAAAGAAAACAGAGAAGAGTCTTGAATCTTCTGTTAAACTTTCTTTAGAACACTTGAAATCTTCTTAAAATACCGAATTGTGGTGGATTTCTGCCTTAAACTGGACTTCGACTAGAAGGAGAATTGGGAAATTGCCGTATGAAAATGAGAAGTATGGAAGGGATTGTGGGATTTCGACTGAGGAGGTATGGTTTTTATCTGAATTTGAGTGTATTAGCAAGTGGGGGAATGGCTCCCCTGACTTTCGGCCGAGAAAGTCAAGCAAGTGGGTTGGATTGTTTGATTTATCAAACAATTAGTTTTAGGTATATATTATTTAGAGTTTCAAATGGTAATTAAATTCGGTTTATACTGGTATGTGAACCGGTAACTCCCAGAATTACCAAAGATTTAAAATGAGACCCTGTACAGTTTTTGTTAGACCTTAGTGTCCTTGTTTGTGAAATTAAGTAAATCACAAAACAATTATAATGTAAACTTGTTTATAACATGTACGGGTATTGACCTGAATTGTCGGGTGTCACATTCTCCCCATGTTAAAAGAATTTCGTCCCGAAATTCAATTTGTGTCCTCTTGAACTGTTGTATCCTTAAACAAGGATGGGTATTTTTGTTTTCATTTGATCCTCTCGTTCAAATGGTTCAACGCACTTAGGGTTAAGCTTGCCACGGTTGCCAAATTTTTCCACTCTTTTCCAAGGTGAGACCTTCAACGTGACTTTGTCTATCACTTGGAATTCTATTGGTTTTCGTCTGTTGCTAGCTCCACTCATCTTTCGTCTGTCTTGAGTGGCTTTCAGACGATCTTTTATTTCGACGATCTTGTCAGTGGTTTCCTAGCCAATATCAGGACCAGTCAAATGCTTTTCGCTAACCCCCGCCCAACATAGCGATGAGTGACACTTATAACCATACAAAGACTCAACTGAGCGGCTTTAATGCTGGTATGGTAGTTGATATTATATGAAAACTCATCCAACGGCGGTGAGTATCCCTATTTCTTCTGAAATCGATTACGCACACACGGAGCACATCTTTTAAAGTTTGGATGGTCCTTTTACTTTGACCGTTCATCTGGGGATGATATGCAGTGGTCATGTAAAGGCGTGTGCTCAAGGCTTCTTGTACAGACTGTCAGGTTCTTGACATGAATCGACTGTCCCTTTTTGTGAAAATGGAAACTGGCATACCATGCCTAGCCTTAATTCCCTTAATATTTAGCCTTGCACGCGTCTTACTTTTATCTATCTCCTTTATTGGTAGGGAATGCGCGGATTTCGTCAAACGACTGACGATTATCATATAGTATCATAGTTGCTAGGTGTTCTGGGTAACATTGAAATGAAATCCATTGAAATTTGTTCCCATTTCCATTGAGGTATCTCGGGTTGTTATAACAATCCCGACGGTTTCTGATGTTCTGCCTTTACCTTTGAACATGTCAGGCATTTACCGACGTAAATAGCAATTTCTCCTTTCATGTTCGACCACCAGTAGAGTTCTTTCAGATCCTTATACATTTTATCCGAACCTGGGTGAATGGAGTACCTGGACTTGTGGGCTTCGTCCATAACCAACTCCCGTAGGTTACCAAAACATGGCACCCAAATTCTATTTGCAAAGTATAAAGTATCATCTGATTTTGGCTCTAATTGTCTGATCATTCCTCATATAGCTTCACTCTGAATGTTTTCTTCTTTGATTGCCTCCTGTTGTGCCACCCGGATTTGAATCGTGAGACTCGCATGAATTGTCAATCCTAGGGCACGAACACGGAGAGTTTTAACCCGTTCTTTACGACTCAAGGCATCTGCTACGACATTTGCCTTACCAGGGTGATACTTGATATCCCAGTCGTAATCATTCAGTAGTTCTACCCAACGAAGTTGACTCATGTTGAGTTCTTTCTGATTAAAGATGTACTGGAGACTCTTGTGGTTTGTAAAGATAATACATTTTGTACCATAAAAGAAATGTCTCCAAATCTTGAGTGCAAACACGACAGCACCCAATTTCAGATCGTGAGTCGTATAATTTTTCTCATGTACTCTTAGCTGTCGGGATGCATATGCTATGACTTTTTCTTCATGCATCAATACACATCCCAGACCTTGGTGTGATGCGTCGCAGCACACGATGAAATTGTCAGTTCCTTCGGGAAGGGATATGATTGGTGCACTGCAAAGTTTTTGCTTCAACAATTGAAACGCTGATTCTTGTTTATCAGTCCAATCAAACTTTTTGTCCTTCTGAGTTAACGTGGTCAAAGGCAAGGCTATCTTTGAAAAATTCTCGATAAATCGCCTGTAATATCCTGCCGAACCCAGAAATTGACGCACCTCAGTCGGAATTCTTGGTGCTTCCCAGTTTTTGATAGCTTCAATCTTGGTTGGGACTACGTGAATACCCTTCTTATTGATGACGTGTCCGAGAAAGTGAACCTCTTGAATCCGAAACTCACACTTAGAGAATTTGGCATAACGCTTCTCATTCCGGAGTAGTTCCAAGATTGATTTCAAATGATGTTCATGTTCCTCCTTGGTTTATGAATATATTACTATGTCATCGATAAATAAAATCACGAATTTATCCAAGTATGGCTTGCACACACGGTTCATTAGATCCATGAAAACAGCCGGTGCATTAGTCAAGCCAAATGGCATAACTAGGAACTCGTAGTGACCGTAACGAGTCCTAAAAGTCGTTTTTGGTATATCTTCTTCCTGAATTTTCAGTAGAGGATACCCTGATCGTAGATCAATTTTAGAATAGAAACTGGACCCTTGAAGTTGATCAAACAAATCGTCTACTCGAGGAAGAGGATACCGGTTTTTGATTGTCAGCTTGTTCAACTCCCGATAATTGATGCACCTTCTAAAGGTTTCATCCTTTTTCTTTACAAACAGGACCGGAACTCCCCATGGTGAGAAACTCGGTCTTATGAAAAAAAATTACTCGACGAGGTGTCCAAGTTTTTGTTGTATATTGGGTAGAAATGAAAAAGTATGAAAATGAAACTATATGTTTGTCCCTCTTATGCTTTTCGAAAGCATTTTCCCGGACTAAGACTTTTCTCTTATTTCAGGTTTCATGTTTTCTATGATTTTCCTCTCCATGTGCCTTCATGGAGCTAGGAATTGATGTTCCTTGGGAGCTCTTATTTGCGAACTTCGAGTCTAATCACCACTTTACCCCTTTGCTCGCCCTACCTTTCGAGGCAGACTAGCCTTTGGGTTGTAGCGTCCTGATATGTAAACTCATGTCTCGACTACCATACCTTCAAAGTATGTAAGCCATACGAAGTTTGATGTTTGTTTGGGATATTCATATTCCGTCTAGCTGAGGGAATGAATAATAATACTGTAAGAATGGTCTCATCGAATTAGTGTTTTCCCCAAAATCGGCTATGGGCTTGTCAACCCATTAAGTTGGCTGAGATGTTTTAGGAGTTTCACAATTTCCATTTTGTAGTCATTCAGTGTATCTGCACTTCCTTAGGGTTTGAATGGTACTTTGGTGACATACCATTACGTATTCCACTCATTCAGGTTATAGCCTCAAAATCCTTAGCACAAGGATAAACTGGAGGTAGTGAGTGTTGAACGTCGAGGCTTTTGTATTCTAACTGAGTCTACTCTAAGAGATCATTTCTTAACAATAGATGCTCTAGAGCTTCCCAATTATAGAAAACTAGGAGTGAAAGATGCAATCACACCTCTCTTCTAGGCTAAATCTGGGATCCATCCAACAAGATGAACTTTGGGGAAGTGCGAGTATAAAAGAGTAATAAATTATTCTTCTCAACTCTTTGTGGACAGTGGCCTATTGTGAATAGTTCGAGTTTACGTCCTTTATGCATATCATGAGCTAATGAGATTAGCATGAGATTCCGCATTTGGGACTCCTTTAAGGGTTTTGCATGTCGTTTTGGTTAGTGCGACAATAGTCGTTAGTCCACACTTAGGTTTCTTTGGCATTCGCTTGAGCATCAACCCCGGCTTATCCATTGTAGAGAGAATAGTCAGACTTAAAGATATATTGAATGTCAATGGCTGCGAGAGCAATCCTGTTTGACCGACATTCTGAAATGTCCGATTTCCTACTTGTCTCATGTCGAGCTTCCACAATATCCATAGGTGCCATGTGTATGCGGGTCAGAATAATACCCTGCCCTATTACTGAAGTTAGTGCATAACACTCTTGGCGTAACTTTCAAGCAATTGTGAGATTGAACTGTATGATGGATCCTGAGATTATGCCATAATCTCCCACAATAGTTGTGCAATTACTGTAAGTGTTAGTTGTGGTAACGCTCAATTTGAAGCATTCCTGACAAGTAGAATCTCAAAGAGTGAATGTGCGAATTTCTTCGTCGTTCAGGATTTACTAAGGATTGGTTGAATTCAATTTGAATTTCTCTCGTTCCTCCAAAACTAGGAGAATGCTTTGTGAGTACCTAATTGAGAATTCTGATTTGTTAAGATCCAATCCTTAATCAAGTGATTGAGAACATGAGTTGATCATCAGCTTAGACAACAAGACTCACTAAAGTTCCCATGCACTGCAAATTATGATTACGTGTGCACCCGTAATGATGATTTGCCTTGCCTGATCCCTATAGTGTTTCTTCTATCCCTAGCTTTTAATCAAAAGTGATTTGAAACGATCATTAGATTGCGTTTGCACATTTGTATAGGAGTGTGTATTGTTTTATCGGATTACTGTTAATTATGTGTACCAATACTCATGAATCTGCCGAATATGGCAGTTGTCGGATGAGGCTAAGGGTAGAGAGGCACCACCAGTGTCTCTTAAAAAAAATGTGCATGGTGAAATTCAGGCACTATGTGTTGGGCAGAGATCCTCAAACGAGTGTCGAGCAACTCATGCTCCAAGTCTGTATATATGCATGGATCCACATGATCCTGATGTATGTCTGGGTCTCCTGACCCTTGGAGTTCTCTCCCATTTAGTCCTGCTTACTCACCTTGAATTCCCTTTTGTCTGGGCAATCATGCCTGCCATATATCATGGCGAGAGTCTAGGCATCCGATCCGACAACTTATTAATGAGAGTATTTATATCGCAAATACGTTAGAAAGATAGTTGCCTCCATGGCTGGAGTAGTTGTGGTGCAGGTATAGGTACAGATTCTGGTACGAGTTCAACCTGTTGTGATACCAAGATCGGTAACTGACGATCGCCGCCGTCGTCATCGTTCAAGCTCAGCTCATAACTCGATCTTCTAAGGTTGCAGTATGCTGAGTACCCGTTATTCTTGACTCGTAATCCGAATAGTAACATTTATATGTGTTTATTATTTTCACATTGTTGTATGTGTTTAAGTGTTCATTACATGTGTTATGTAATTGTATTAGTGTAGCTAATGGTACCCTAGTGTAACTCCATACACTAATAGTCTACACAAATTGTTCGGCAACGGTTGGAATTCCTATGCTCAAGTCTTGGGTGTTTTTAGTGTGATGCAAGTCTTAGAAATCTTGGTCCCTAGATGAGTCCGGTTAGAGCCTAGGTATCACTAAGGACACCTAATTCGCTAAAACCATTGCTCTGATACCAATCTGTCACACCCCCATATTTTATTTACTTATTAAATAAATACAGGTTGCAACGATTGGTTCATTACACGATAGCGGAAGCTGTAATAATGATTTCTAAGACTTGATTACATACACAAATGCTAAGACTAAGTAATACTAGGATCTAAGTTCTTCTAGATCAACGATAGACTTGAGTCTTGATATTCTACGTCCTTCCAGCTACTAGGAATTGATCCAACATAGCTAGCTTATTCCAACCGTGCCATGGCTAACAGTTACCTGAGAAATATACTTGAAATTGTCAACACAAAGGTTGGTGAGTTCACAGAGTTAGTTATAATAGTGCTTATAGTTTTTCCCAAAAACATGTTCATGACTTTACCGTCATAAAACTAAGTAGTTTTCATTTGAAAACATTATCATGACTTAACCGTCATAAAATATGAAGTTGTCCTTTGAAAACATTATCATGACTTAACCGTCATAAATTCAATATTTAAACATGATCCTTATAACCTGATCAGAATCCTTTTGTATAAACATGATTTCTTTAACCGGATCAAAACTCTTTTGTTTAAACTCAATTGTTCGTAAATAGTTTCAGTTGTATGTGATAAACAGAATAAGAATTGTTGACCCATTTGTAAACTAGCTAGGAATACAAATAATATGTTCATACATGGGGCGTAACCAAACCTTGACATGTGTACACGCCCCTAATTTCGTTATTCAGTTCTATGCGGCCATAAATCCTCCAGATTGTGGTTAGCGCGACTAACCATGACCGGGAGACGTCACTCTCCATAGTACTATTCATAGGACCCTAGGCTACAGTTAATGGTTACTATGTTGTTCCAGGGGACTTTCGCGGCCTCCATTGTGTTGTTCTCATCCCATGTAAACATAAAAGTCGTGTCTTATTCTCTTGTTATCCCATAAAATAGTTGAAGTATGTTTTTTTCCCCCAAATCGTTGAGTATTGTTCATCCGAACAATCGTTGTGTGTTGTTCATACGAACAATCGTTGTGTGTTGTTCATCCGAACAATCGTTGTGTGTTGTTCATCCGAACAATCGTTGTGTGTTGTTCATCCGAACAATCGTTGTTTGTTGTTCATCCGAACAATCATTGTGTGTACTTGTGTCCAGCTGTTTAGTTGAGCAAGTTTTCTCCCCGTTTGTTTAAAAACAATTTAAAAACCAGTAGTAAAAGTGGGGCTGGGAGACTCACAAGAAGTTATACCAAAATGTTCATATTGTCAAACGTATAAACAATGTAATTCATGTTTTCAAAACATAACAAGTAAGTATATTTCTCCCCCGATGTTTACAAAACAGTAAAGAGTTAAAAGGGGGCCGTGAACTCACCTTGTGTCCGATGAAATCCTAGCAAACAAACTTGTGCTAGTTCTTGTATATCCGTACCCTAATCACACAAGGGTACTAATGTGTTAAAACTACCCGTCTTATACGTAAGTTGTTCAATACTTGTTTTGTTATAAAACAGATCTTAGTTACTGCTCAAAGTGACTGATGAACAGATGTCGAAACTTCCTAGTTTCGATTGGGCAATTGAGTATCGAAACTTCATAGTTTCGATTGAGTAGTTAGGTATCGAAACTATCTAGTTTCGATTGGCAAGAAGGGTATCGAAACTATCTAGTTTCGATTGAGCAATATGTATCGAAACTACCTAGTTTCGATTGAACAACTAGTATCGAAACTCCCAGTTTCGATTGAGTAAACTGGTATCGAAACTCCTAGTTTCGATTGAATAGGTATCGAAACTCCTAGTTTCGATTGAATAACAGGTATCGAAACTCCTAGTTTCGATTGAACAGGTATCGAAACTCCTAGTTTCGATTACTGCACTTTGATTGACAGAATTCGTCCTGTATATTTTTATGTTCAAATCTTGAATTTGACACACTTTTCTTGTTATCTTACTTGCGATTGAACCTTTTGTAGGCTTAGATACGGTTTTAAAGAAAATAAAGTGGATAATATCGAGTTTTTACCTTAAAACCGAGATGAAGATGATGAAAGAAAACAGAGAAGAGTCTTGAATCTTCTGTTAAACTTTCTTTAGAACACTTGAAATCTTCTTAAAATACCGAATTGTGGTGGATTTCTGCCTTAAACTGGACTTCGACTAGAAGGAGAATTGGGAAATTGCCGTATGAAAATGAGAAGTATGGAAGGGATTGTGGGATTTCGACTGAGGAGGTATGGTTTTTATCTGAATTTGAGTGTATTAGCAAGTGGGGGAATGGCTCCCCTGACTTTCGGCCGAGAAAGTCAAGCAAGTGGGTTGGATTGTTTGATTTATCAAACAATTAGTTTTAGGTATATATTATTTAGAGTTTCAAATGGTAATTAAATTCGGTTTATACTGGTATGTGAACCGGTAACTCCCAGAATTACCAAAGATTTAAAATGAGACCCTGTACAGTTTTTGTTAGACCTTAGTGTCCTTGTTTGTGAAATTAAGTAAATCACAAAACAATTATAATGTAAACTTGTTTATAACATGTACGGGTATTGACCTGAATTGTCGGGTGTCACACCATGGGTCATGACCTTGTAGCTGCCATGGTCGGCCTTTCTCTCAATAAGGGCTACAACTTCTCCCGCTACATTTTCAAAGCCATCAATGACCAGATCAACACAGCGGAGAGGTTTAGGTTCTTATTATACCCTAGGTTTGTGCAACTATTGATTAATGACGCGTTGCCAAACCTACCTGCTATAGGGGAGAGACTGCAAGTAAAGAGGGTGGACAAAAGAGTATTCGCACAATTCCTAAAGCCAGGCAGTGTAGATCCTACCCCTATGCATACAGAACTCTTTGGCCACCTCATAAATGAAGCATACGTGGCACCAGGTGACTGGAGATGGTATAGTCACGATTCGGAGCCCGAATTGAGTGAACACTCTGACGAACAATAGCAACAACATAAGGAGGACGTGGATAGTAATGATGGGTCGTCTGATGGTGGAGACGGAGAAGGGGGAAATGATGGTGCTGAGGGATCCGACTCAGCAGAGACTGAGTCAGATTCTTCTGATTCAGATGATGCACCATCTCAGGTACACCCAAGGATAATGGCAAAGGTAACCCTACCTGCGTCGTCCTCCAAGAGAAAGCGACAGTCTTCTAGCAGCGAATACGAGCCAGACTCTGACTCTGACGCTGCTATACAAAGACAACGACGAGAAAGCATTCACAAGAACAGGGGCAATAGGCAACAACCTTCTATCCCCAGTGAGGTGGTGGCTCAGCAGCAAGTACAAGTTTCAGCTGCTAGTCCTGATTCAGCCTCCACCCCACCCTCACAGCAACTATACCGTAGGAGGAGAAGGCCACAGGTGCAACTGGACGTGGCCATCACTTCAATCACATAGGTGATTCCTGTGATAGTGACCCTCCCTACCACAACTGCTCAGGTGGCGGTGACTACTCCAATTCTCACGGAGTCAGTCACCCTCACCCCTACCATAACTCCTACAACCCTCATCACATCCTCAATCCCAACCACCACCATTGAGCCTTTAAGTCAACCCTTCAATTATGGAGATTTCACACAAGGATTTGACTTCGATACCATATTCTCCTCCCCTATTCATAATGCCGAGGCGTCATCATCCAGACATCCTGATCCGAATGATGCAAGGATAGATGTTCTGGAAACCCAAGTTGCTAGATTACTAGAGACTATTCAGAAATCGAAGGAGGAGTCTGACGCTCAACAAGCACATATTAATTCTTTGGTAGACGAAGTTAGAATCCTTCGTAGCCAGAGAATGGGGACTGATGAAAGACTAAAGAACGTCATGGCCCAGAACGAGCTCCTTATCAAGACAAATGAAATGATTCTGGGTCACGGGTCGTCCTTGGAGCTGAGGTTTGATACTCAAAGAAAAGAGCATGAGCGGATGGTCAAACTGATTGCTGATCTGACCAAGAAGCTTGATGCTCAGGTGGAGAAAGAGACAGAGAAGGAGAAAGAGAAAGAAAAGAGGACTACTGGTGATGAGGCTTGTCATCCTTTCGACTTGACTAAGGATGATGACAAAGACAAGGATCCCGAAGCCGGTCCTAGGGGTAAATCCTTTGGACTTTGTAAAACTCTTTCCAAAACATTGTGTGTGACATATTCTCCCCCTTGAGCATCAAGTCGTTGAATCAAATATATTCTCAGTTATCAACAACTCGTTACTCTTGCAGATGTCATTCCTTGTCATGTGCTTAGAACCACCACTATCAACAACCAAAATGGTATTAATAGTCCCTCTTGGTAAATCCTGCACATCTAACAAGAAACATTAATTTGAAATTGGGACCCAAGCCATGGTAGTCATGGGTCGTCCATCTGTATCAAAGTAATAAACCTCACTCCATTCACAATCGAATCTCTCATCTATTTTCGGAGATTGTTCCGACGAGTCCGAAACAGAAACTTTAGATTTCTAAACATACTTCTTTTCATTAAGTTCTTTTTGCTTAAAATGTGAAGTGTTTGAATAATCCTGTTCATTTGAAAAATGTTTAGATTGTGAAAACTCTTGTTGTTTTAAAAGTTTTCTCAATCTTCTGTTTCTCCTCCGTCTTTGAGGTCTAGAAAGCCTAACCTCAGATTTTGAAATACCCTTTGGTATAGCATGAGGTTTAACCACATTTGGGTTAACGTAAGGCTTACCATGAGTTCTTACCTTTCGTTGAGGAACATGTCGGTTACCTTTGTCGTTGTGAGGGCAAGCAATCCTAATGTGACCCACAAGACCACAAGAAAAGCAAGATCTCTTCTCACTATATCTCTCATATAAGGAATCTTCAGACGATAAGATGCCGTTGAAGAAGATTCGCCTACATGAACTTCTTTTGGCTTTATTTTCTCTAGAACTCCAGATTTTTCAACAGGTTTTGATTCAGGCTTCATCTTCTCAGGAAATACATGCTTCTTCCCTTTATTTTTGTAAGGACAGGTCACCACAATGTGTCCCATCTCATTACAATGAAAACATGTACGCCTGTCTTTATAATCTCTGACATATGGTACTCTCCTTGAATTTGAAGAACTTCCAAATGTATAATTTTCAGATGAATTAGAATCAACCTTTGAGTCTTCTTTCTTAACCGCTTTCGGTATCCCCTCTACCTTAGCTTCATCAAAATATTCATCATCACTCTCATCAGAATACACCATATCTTCACCTGTGACTGGATTCACTTTCAACACAGTCTTAGGATCTAAATCCTCATCGTTTATAATCTCAGGTGTAATAGAATAATTTCCGTTGAATGGTGGAGGAACATAACCAATACCACTAGTTCCCTTCCCCTCTTTAGCATTATTATGATAACGTTCTAATAAGAATGATGAATTTCTAAAGCTTTCTAACTTTCTATGCAATCTGATCACCTCTGCTTTATATTCAGCTAGTTCCTTATCTTTCTCAACAAGATCATTATTTCTTTTCTCAATTTCTGCAAATGACATATCCAGATGATATGCCTGCTCTTTGATCTTCAAAGTCAGAGAACTTATATCCCTCTTCAGTGATTCTATTCTCTCAATACACACATTCTCATTATCTTTTAATTTCTGATTTACCGTGTGCATGGATTTCATATCACAAATGAGGTTTACGTTGTCATCCATAACCCTCATCATTTTATACTTCATTGAAACACAGTTAGAACAAAACGTTTCAGAGTTAGAAAGTACCTCGGGTTTTACTTCTGAAGAAGATGCACCAGGAGCCATGAATACGTCACTATCAGCTTCACTCTTTTGAGCAACAATGACATGCTCTGTACCAATTTCTGATTCACTCATATCATCTTCAACTGTCTGAAAGCTTTCTTCACTCATCACATCAGTCTCAGTAGATTGAGTACTTTCACCAGAACGAATACTCTCACTATCAGTTAAATCTACAGAAGAATCACTTTCAGAAACACTCTGCTTTACTACTTCTTCTTTGATCAAGACCACAAACGCTTGATAAGTTGCTTCACCCTTTTTCTTCAATGCTTCCCATAGATCTCTTGAAGTTGGACACTTCCCGAGACTATGAATGATTTCTTTAGGTAAAGACATCGTTAAAGTTTCACGCGTCTTCATCTCTCGATCAAACTTCTGCTCTTCTACTTTAGTAAGAGCTGTCACTGGTTTAGGAACATCATAATATCCCATATAGTCATAAGTAGGATGCACATATCCTTCAAATATGGATGTCCAAAAGTTTTCATCAGTTTCTGATATGAACCGGACTTTCCAACTACGAAAATCTGATATGAACAAAAGTCTCGGTGGCATAGTTTCAATCTTATTATCATCACAAGAAATTGTCATTTTGAATTTTTTGCGAAAATATCCGGAAAAAATTCCCGCCAAAATACTCTTTTTTAAAAATTTTGAAAATTCAAAATTTCAAAAATGATTCAAAACGACCATATAAGCTTTCCCTAAAAAATTTGAACAAGAAAAAATTTCCCGCAATTTTTTTTTTTAAGAACACTAGTTAAGTTCGCCTAATACTGCCTAAGCGAACTTAATAAGTGCGCCTGACTGAGCGAACTTGACCCCAAGCGAACTTGACCCGAGCGAACTTGTTAAGTTCGCCTAATTTGCACCAAGCGAACTTATTAAGTTCGCCTCACTAAGTTCGCCTGCAACAGAACTGCTAAGTTCGCCTGCTTCAGCTGTTCAACCAAACACGAACCAAAAATTCCGAAAATCATCATATCTTGTTGAATTGATGGAATTTGCTTAAATTGAACCGTAGGAATGTGTAGGAACTGATTAGGAACACTTCTATCGGATCAATTTCATCAAAATAATCCAAAATCAATCCAAAATGATAAAAAATTCTCCATTTTTATCAAGAACACAAAAAAGATGAAAAATCTTCAAAATCTCTGAAATTTGATGTTGATTGGACACGAAAACACCACAAATCTTCTGCTAATCAAGAGCAAAAGCTCTTATACCACTTGTAGGTCCCTAATTCGGTGCGTGACGGATCTCTAGACTCGTGGTACGACACGGTGATAACGTGCGGAATCCATGATCAACGTGCTCGTGTAACTCAATCAACAACAACGGAGTAAATAAACTCTTTGTATTTCCCCCACAATATCAGGTTACAAGATTCTGTCTCTAATCAGTTCCTCCTGATATCGTCTCTTCTAATATCTCATTAACAGACTCTGTAACCTTTATATATAAGCACGAGTTCTACAGTAGGCGAACTCTTTAAGTTCGCCTCATAGATGCTTAGGAGAACTTATTAAGTTCGCCTCTAATAAGCTAAGCGAACTTAATAAGTTCGCCTCTGATAGACTAAGCGAACTTAACAAGTTCGCCTTTGATAAACCAGCCTCACTATGAACTTACACAGAATTTTATCAACAGTTACAAAACATGTCCTAACAGACTCCCCTTTAACTGTTGCTAACAATTCTATCAATTACAAGTCAAAGACTCTAAGACTAAGACATAATATCTTCAAGCTCGTTGTCACCTGAATATGCTCCAACAGAGGTGAGCACCAAGCTTTAGCAATCATGCCTATCTCTGCAGTTCCAATGGCTCAGGGGGAGTCTACTCATCAAGAGGGTGGTGATACCTCTGGTGGTGGTGGTGGTGGTGGTGACAAAGGAAAGTCAGTGGCTGAAGTGCTTAAGGACTTATCTGATGATGAGATCCTATACCTAGAGCCTGACTATTACAAGGAAGCACAGATCGATGCTCTTTTTAATCTAGAAGAAGGAGAGATCGACTCTGGTGACGATTGGGATGATGATGATGAGGATGTTGTAATAGAAATTCCCAAGGGTGACGGGGAAGGAGAGTACGAGTTAGAAAATGGAGAGATCTTTGAATTTCCATCCTTCGAAGCTCCGTTCGACACAGGTTCAGTCGAGCGTCCTAGTAATGTGGAAGCCTCGACTGAAGCCTCCCCAGTTGACCCTGCACCTGTGGACCCAGAGGCACTGAAAGAAACATATATGCCTTCTACTTCATCAAAGGGTCCAGCTCCTGTGTGGCAAAAGGCATCTATAATAGACAAACAAGGAGCAACAGGGATGATCTTGGCTGTAAGGTTCGAGGAGAATAAGCAGTTGTTCGCAATAAAAAGATCTGGCGGGGTTCAATACTTGAAACCCACCAGTGAAGCGTTCAGCTCCTTACCCAAATACGACCTTGTGAACCTAACAAACCGAGAGCTGCTAGGTCATTCCAATCATGCAGTGGCGATGGGTTTGTGGGTGCTACTGCATCGGGAAGCATGATCTGGGAAATTCGAGATGTTCAAGCCTCAAGTGCCCAAGAGAGTCATGGATAAGCACGCTAGACATCCTGTGACTAAGAAGCACTTAAAGAAATTGGTATACAAGCTAGTGCGATGTGAAATTAAGATTCCCGTGAGCAAGTTATCTTAGGATATTCTTGGTGACATGTGGTACTGGTGCGTAGATCCAAAGACGGGCGAGGCTGTGATCATGGGGAAGGTACGTTCAGAGAGTGGGAACATAGTGCCAAAGGAACTGATCAGAATATTTGATGAAGTCTGCTTCATCAACTTTTCTGTGAAAGATCTGGAGGTACTAGCAGAACGGTATTGTGTGTACACTGATGAATGGATAAAGCTCCTTGCTTCTAAATATGACAAGGTGATTAAGTTCTGCCTTGAATACAAGAAGAAGATGGAAGCTAAAGATCAAGTGTTGTGAAGACTGAAGAATGAAGACCGAAGACGATGATAATCTAGAGCTCTTGTCAAGGGGGAGTTTGTTGAAGCACTTTCGTGTGACAAACACTCTGGATAGAGTCTTAGTTTGTATTCTCATGTTTGTAATTGTCTTTGTATGTAAGAGTCTTTATGTATTAGTTTATCTAGTTGTATTTACTTTTACATATTGAATGTTGCATTTTTCTCTAAGTGTTTTGCGCACTTGTATGTGCGCGGGAGAAAGGTCCTGCGTACTTAGCAAGTATGCAAGAATACATTTGCGCAAGAGAATTTTTCCCTGCGCACTTGCTAAGTGCGTAGGCATCAGGTCTTGTATAAATAGGATAGGTTGACAGAAGTTAAGTACGCAGACATAGGCAGTCATAGTAGCAAATACGCAAATTGTAATCTCAGTACTTCTCTCTGTAACCTTCAAGTGTTTATAATAGAAAGAACGTTTAAAGTGATTCTCTTGTTGGTTTACTTTGTGTTGTTTGACTATCCACCTAGTCACGGGTATTCCGCACCCGGTCCGACTAGTAGACCCACTTGCATGTGACGATCCGCCACACCCGAGGGACCTACACTTGAATATTTATTCTCTTATTTTTAATCCAAGCAATTCTCATAAATTCTTACATCTCTCTTTATGTTTATTAACTCTATAGCATGCCTCCACATCGTGCCAACGAGACCAACAACAACAACAACACTGATCATGCTGCTCTTCTCACCCAGCTTGTGAACCAACTCACTCTGGCCAACAACAACAATAACAGTAGTGCTACTGGTGGTGGTGGTGGTGGTGCTAACCCACCCCAATGCACTTTCATGCACTTTAACTCGTGCAACCCCATCAAGTTCTATGGTATCGAAGGAGATACGGGTCTCCTTCGATGGTTTGAAGGCATTGAAAACACCTTTCTCAATAGTGATTGCCCTGACAATCTCCGGGTTCGCTATGCCACCAGCGACTTTCAAAAACGGGCGCTCACTTGGTGGAATGGTGAAAAAAGGACTCGGAGCGTAGATGTGGCAATAGCCTTGCCATGGGATGAAGTGAAAAGGCTTATGATCGAGGAGTTTTGTCCTCGTAATGAAATGAAGAAGCTAGAGGCTGAGTTTGGGGATCTTACCCATGACAGTGGTGAGAACTTAGTGTACACAACTCGTTTCCATGAGTTTAGCCTTCTTGTGCCTCACATGGTCACACCACTAACTCGGTGCATCGAGAAATATATTGGTGTTTTACCCATGAAGATCCAGGATACTGTTCTAGGAAGAAATTCTGCTACCCTTGAAGTCGATTTCCGCCTAGCTGCCACGTTAACTGATAATCTTGTGAAGGAGAGCACGTTAACAAGGAAAGGTGCAAAGAAAATCAATGACACAGCAACCCCTTCTGAACCCTCCAAATAAATCAAGCCTAAACCTTATCACAACAACAAGAAGCGAAAGGCTAAAAACTTTGGTGTTGTCACTCCGACTGCCCCAGTCAACCAAGTTGTTCCTATGGCTCAGAACCTGGTCAAGAAGCAGTATGCGGGCAACAACCCTTTATGCAGCACGTGCAACGACTCCGTGCCGACTATGTGCCAGTTGTGGAAGATATGAGCATGTAGCCAACACCTGCAGATCTAAGCCACATGGTAATCAAGTCAACCAGGGAAAAGAGCCAATCAAGTGGTTCCGGCTATTGCTAACGGGCGTGCTTGCTTTGAATGTGGTAACCCAAACCACCTCCGACACCAATGCCTAAGGCTTGTCAATGCTAATCAAGGTGAAGCTCGTGGGGGTGCTTTCAACTTAAACGCCAACAATGACGTGGTCAACGGTACGTTCCTAGTTAATAATCAATACGATTCCATACTATTTGATACCAGTGCTGATAGGAGTTTTGTGTCAATTGAATTTGAGCCCTTACTTTCTAAAACACGAACTAAATTAGAGGCAACATTTACCGTTGAGGTAGCGGATGGAAACCCCATCATCATTGATTCTGTTATCCATGAGTGTTCCGTTGAACTTAATGAACACTCTTTTTCCGTCAACCTCATCCTTATGCAATTGGGAAGCTTTGAGATCATCATAGGCATGGATTAGTTATCCAGCCATCATGTCGAAGTTATTTGTTTTGAGAAGTGCCTTCGAATCCCTCTCCCATCGGGCGATACATTAATAGTCTGTGGTGAAAACCCATGTGGAGGACATCAACTCATGTCGTGCAATACGGCCCGAAAATACTTACGAAAGAAGTATGTGGCCTTCTTAGCCCATGTTGTTCAAAAGAAAGACAAAGAGAGGAATATTCAAGACATCCCCATCATCCGGGATTTTCCCGAAGTTTTCCCCGAAGATTTATCCGGTCTTCCATGGGTTCGTCGAGTAGAGTTTCGTATCGATCTTGTACCCAGAGGTAATCCCATAGCCAAAGCTCCATACTGTGTCGCACCTTCTGAAATGAAAGAGTTTGCAAGTCAGCTTCAAGAACTTTCTGATAAAGATTTTATCTGTTCCAGTCATTCACCATGGGGTGCACCTGTCCTATTCGTAAAGAAGAAAGAGGGCTCATTCAGAATGTCTATTGACTATCGTGATCTCAACAAGCTTACCATCAAGAATCGTTATCCATTGCCTAGGATTGACTATCTCTTTGACCAACTCCAAGGTTCAACCTGCTTTTCAAATATTGATCTTCGATCCGGTTATCACCAACTTCGTGTGCTAGAAGGAAATATTTCAAAGACTGCTTTCCGTACAAGATACGGTCACTACGAACTAATGGTTATGCCTTTTGGATTGACCAATGCACCCGCGGTTTTCATGGACCTCATGAACCGTGTATGCAAACCATACCTAGATAAATTCGTGATCGTTTTCATTGATGACATCTTGATCTACTCCAAGACTAAATCAGATCATGAGCAACTCCTTAGGTTGGTTTTAGACCTTTTGAGGAAAGAACAACTATATGTCAGGTTCTCCAAGTGTGAATTTTGGCTAAAGGACATTCAATTCTTGGGTCATATTGTCAAAGAAAAGGGAATTCATGTTGCTCCAGCCAAGATCAAAGCAGTTTAGAATTGGAGTGCCCCTAAGACCCCTACCGAAGTTTGTTCATTTCTTGGTCTTGCAGGTTATTACTGTCGGTTCACCTCTAACTTGTCCAAGATTGATGTCCCTCTCACCGCCTTGACACACAAGGATAAACCTTATGAGTGGGGACTGAAGCAAGAGGAAGCCTTTCAACTCCTCAAGCATCAGTTATGCAATGCTCCTATTCTCACTCTTCCTGATGGCAACGATGATCTGGTTGTCTACTTTGATGCATCAAACCAAGGTCTCTGTTGTGTTCTCATGCAACGAGGCAAGGTAATCGCCTATGCATCAAGACAACTTAAAATTCTTGAGAAGAACTATACGACGCACGATCTTGAGTTGGGTGCGGTCTTCTTCGCGTTGAAGATTTGGAGACATTATCTCTATGGCACAAAATGTGTGGTGTTCACCGACCACAAAAGTATCCAACACATCTTCAATCAGAAATAACTCAACATGAGGCAACGACGTTGGTTGAACTCCTTAACGACTACGACTGCGAGATCCGTTATTATCCTGGCAAAGCGAATGTTATGGCCGATACTTTGAGTCGTAAGGATCACGTCATGCTTCATTGTGTTAGAATTCAAACTGACATTCAGAATCGTATTCTAGATGCTCAACACGTCTCGGTCACCAAGGGTAACATGTACGACGAGATATCATGTGGAGTTGAACTTCACATAGAAATCAAACCCAATGGTTTACTCTATTAAATGGATCGTATCTGGGTTCCTGATCATGATGATCTCCGTACCTTTCTCATGAATGAGGCACACAAGACTCGTTATTCTCTTCATCCCGGTGCACATAAAATGTACAAAGATCTCCACCAACATTATTGGTGGCCCGGTATGAAGAAAGACGTTGCACTCTATGTTGCAAAATGTCTAACTTGCTTCAAAGTAAAAGCTGAACATCAACGTCCTTCCGACTTGCTTGAACAAGCAGAAATTCCAGTGTGGAAATGGGAGAATCTAGCCATGGATTTCATTACCAAACTCCTTCGCACTTCTAGTGGGTATGATAGCATTTGGGTAATCATTGATTGTCTCACTAAATGTGCTCACTTCTTGGCTATCCTTGAAGACTATTGGGTTGAGAAATTGGCCCGAATTTACATTGATGAAATTGTGAGTTGTCACGGTGTACCACTAAACATAATCTCCGACCAACCGCTTTTGGCAATCCCTCCAAACTGCTCTCGGTACATGATTAGATTTGGGCACAGCATACCATCCTCAAACTGATGGTCAAACCGAGCAAACAATCCAAACCATCGAGGATATGCTTAGAGCTTGTGTAATTGATTTTTGTGGCAACTGGGATTCACATCTATCCCTCATTGTGTTTTCTTACAACAATAGCTACCACACAAGCATTAACATGGCTCCATTTGAAGCTCTATATGGTCGTAAGTGTCGCTCTCCTATTTGTTGGAATGAGATTGGTGAAGCAAAAATCACCGGTCCCGAGTTAATCCAATAAACATCCGAAAAAATCATTCAAATCCGTGACAACAGTCGAGTAGCGAGGAGTCGACAAAAGAGCTATGCCGAGAAACGACGAAAACCCTTGCAATTCCTAGTCGGTAACCTTGTGCTTCTAAAAGTGTCTCCATGGAAGGGCGTGATCCGTTTTGGGAAGAAAGGCAAACTAGCACCTCGCTATGTAGGTCCATTCAAAATCCTTGAAAGGATTGGGTAGGTGGCTTATAAATACCTCCATCATTTGGCAATGTGCATCCCACTTTTCACATGTCCAATCTGAAGAAATGTCTTGCTGACGAGAATCTCCATATACCTCTTGACGATGTGCGTATTGATGACACGATGCACTTTGTTGAGAAACCCATGGAGATCATGGATCTTGAAGTAAAGCAACTCAAGCGAAGCCGTATCCCTATTGTCAAAGTTCGTTGGGAATCTAAACGTGGTCCTGAGTTTACTTGGGAACGTGAGGATAAAATGAAGCTCTAATATCCACCCCTCTTTGCTGATTCTGTAGCCTCAACTAGTTGAATTTCGGGACCAAATTCCCTCAAGATGGGGATACTGTGACATCCTTGATTCTTCCTTGTAATTGTTTAGTGCAATAAGCAGTATTTCAATTTCAATTCTAGTGCATTACCTTGTGTCATCCATGCAAACATTAAATCCCAACACAAATATTTTTATATTGTGATAAGTACACATACATTTCAATCTAAGTCAATTCAAATTTAAAGGATTTAAACATTTCTCAATTTTACTCCATATAAATATAAACGTATATATATATATATATAAGTGTGAATATATATAGGTATTAAATCTTTATAAAATACATATGTTAAAGCATTTATTTATAAAAAATATAAAGATTTAAAGTTATTTACAATTTAAAACAATTGTTTTGAACCCTTTGAGCACATGAACCACTAATTTGAATCCCACCCTTGAAATTGAACCCATGAATCTCAAATTTTACCCCCATTTTACAATTTTAGCCTATTTTCACTTTTAAAAGGCCAATAGGACAGAATTCATGCAAATTCAACAATCAAACTCGATCAATCCGGCAGTCCTGGACTTTCCATGCTTGCGAATCCAACCCTCGATCAATCCTAAACGCGTCTGGCATATCACTTGGACTTTTCACGCGGTTAATTTCAAATTCAGACAAATTTGACTCCTTAGAGTAAAACCGAGCCCAAATCCTTTCACGAAATTGAAACGCGTTCAATCCCGCAAATCATGTACTGATTGAGCACGCATGTATCCAACCCAAAAACATGACCCAATTCATTCCCAGTCGACTGAATTGACGCGTAATTCGCTCTACAGCTGTTTCTTTCAAACCCCTAATCGAATCGTACATTAAAGGTGGAGTTGAATAAATTAATCCACTCACACACCATCGCACCACCCCTCACAAACTCTCTCAATCCTCAATTGATCAACATTTCACCTCAATACGTCGATCGAGCACCAAGAACCGTGAGTCTGAACTTTTAGCCGTCGGCCTTCAATACCCAACCAAATCTGGTGAGGTTTACATCATTTGATTCGTTTTTGATCACACAACGATAGCCCATAATCAATTTACAAGAATCGAGTGTATTAAATTCGATGTCTATTAAATTTTCTTGAACCAGTTCATACGATTTTGAATAGGGTATTTCGATTTGATTCGTTTATTGTATTTAAGCTATCAGGTTTCATGTTATACCACCGAAATCACTCGGTCCAACTTGCTAAGTCATTGCACCATTGGACCGAGTGGGGTGGGTTCGAAACCCACAATCCCGACCTCTTTTTGCGCGTGTCTTTAACCAGAACCGGTCTCCCGCATAGTTCACGTTAACACCATTCTTGACCGCGTCTATTTCGCGGGTTGGTCCCTTGTTCCAGTGGTTGAACCATTAGCCACACACAACAGCCACCCAGGTTCGAATCGGGTGGACTGTCTTTTTTTATACAGTTTTAAATAAACAATTAAATTAAAAAAAATTATGTTATAAAACCCAATACCTTTTGGGACTATTTTGTGCAAAAATAATCAGATTTTAAATTAAAATTATTATTTTTACAAATTAAAGGATTTAAAAAACCACACTTTCAATACAAATAATTTAGAAAGAAATTTATTTTTTTAATAAAAATATTAATTTCACTTAAAGTTTGTATATTACTCTTTTTTTATAAAAATTGTGACATAATTTTTATAAAAACACCTTATCATTCTAAATAAGGTTTAAACTAGGTTAAAACCCATGTATTACATAAAACAATTTCTATTAACTATAAATATTAAGGTTTAAACTCTATTCAAACAAATATAAATTTTATACTTATATATTACACTAGGTTAAAACCCATGTATTACATGGGTTGAATAAATACAAATTCTTATAAAACATCAATTTTTATGAAGATTTGTAAATTCTAAAAATGTTATATAATTATTTTTAAAAATGTTTTATAAAAATGTTATATAATTATTTTTAAAAATGTTTTATAAAAACGTTTTAAAATATTTTATAAGAATTAAGAAGTGTTCAAATTAAAAACAATGTTTTATGAAAAAATCTATTTTTTTAAAATAAAAAACGTTGTATAAAAGTAATTATAGAAATCATTATTATTTAATAGGAGATAGAGCCGGGAAACAAAAATTAAAAAAAAATTAAAGAAAATTGTGTAATTAATAGGAGAGAGGGGCGGGAAAAAAATATTGAGGACGCATGTATGAATGACAAGTGTCATCTTAAAACCTTTATTTTTTATATAGTATAGACTTCCCTAGTTTGTTTTTAGAGACACTCTATTTTATAATAAATAAATAAATAAAAATAGCTTATTTATTTAAATGTATTTATCTTTTTATATTAACAATTAATTTAGGGTTTAAATATTAATATATACCAATATATATTTACACTATACTTTTGACATATTGTTATAAATAAAATAAATTTATTTATTTAAATTAATTAAACTTAAACCCTAAGACATTTATTATTTTTATTAAAATTCATATATATATATATACTTTGCACTTACATTTTTATATCAAGCTTTTGTTCAAATACCAATATCAACGTACATACAGCCGTTACATAAAATGACACAACTTTTTGTACAAATCCACACCCATGAAAACCCATTGAACCCTAGATCTTGCCATAGACTTTATGCATGTTATTAATTCAAGTTCATACATTTCACTCTAGGTTAACTTGTGATTTGGGAATCACTTGTACTACATATTTGCTCGTGTTATCTACATAATTAGTACAAGTGAGTTTTACACAGCCCCTTTTACATTTTTGCACATTTTGGGGTGAAACATGATTGTTCATTGAAAAACTATTTGCATTTACAAATATACAATTCTATAATATGATCATATGTGTTATTTGTGCTTTATGCTTGAATACTATTAGTTAAAACTACACATACATAACATACTCGTGCAATCATTAACTCTGTACCAGCTAACGGTAACGTTGATAGATCTATTGTGTCTGACAAACCCACTCAGGTAGGGTGATTGTTACCGACAATACGTTAGGGTAACATGCGTGTTATGCCTCAGTTGCAAGGCTTGATTGTGCACCTAGTTTAACTATAGATTCTCCATAAATGCCTTATATACCATGTATTATATGAATTGTATAAAACATTTGAACTTTATTTGTAATGTCAAAATCTATGTATGCTCACTAACTTTTTAGTTGATCTTGTTTTTATCATGTTTCAGGTACGAATGTTTGAGTTATGATCAAGTTGCTTCATTTAATTTTGAGGACCTTATATTTGAATTTAATGAATTTGGCTATGTATTTTCCATTCTTGTAATGTTGGATTTGACTATTTGATTTATGAAATGAAATATTTCAACTTTAGTAAACCATGAGCTTATGAACAGTCTGATGATAGGATTGGCCGATAAAGCAACTCTGATTCGGGACCGATTCAAGAAGTTGATTATCTCCTGATAGTTTGCAGCTTCAGTCATATCAGGATCCATCAAAGCTGTAGGTCCCTTCGTGTGTGTTGGATCGTCAGATGCAAGTGGTCTACTAGTCGGACCGGGTTGCGGAATACCCGTGACTAGGTGGAGAGTCTTACAAAACAAAGTAAACCAAACACGAGAGTCACAATAAACGTTCTTTGTATTATAAACACTCGACGGTTACAGAGAGAATACAAGCAGCGTACTTAGCAAAACTGAGTTCGTCTAAACAAATGGTTCTGCGTACTTAGCTTCTGTGAACCTATCCTATTTATACAGACCTGATGCCTGCGCACTTAGCAAGTGCGCAGGACCAATTGCTCTTGCGTACTTAACAAGTACGCATGGGTCTTCCTGCGTACTTGCTAAGTACACATGAGCTTTCTCCAGCGCACTTGTAAGTGCGCAAAACACTTAGCAGAAAAACAACATACATTATGTAAAAGTAAATACAACTCGATAAACTATTACATAATGACTCATAAATACAAAGACAAATTACAGACATTAGAAATACAAACTAAGACTCTATCCAGAGTGTTGTCAAAGGAAAGTGCATCAACAAACTCCCCCTTGACAACAACTCGGGATCTTCATCGTCTTCAGTCTTCATTCTTCAGTCTTCACAGCACTTGTTCCTTAGCTTCCATCTTCTTTTTGTAATCAAGACAGAACTTGATCAACTTGTCGTATTTGGCAGAGAGAAGCTTCGTCCATTCGTCAGTGTGGATGCAGTACTTGTCGGCTAGTACCTCCAGATCGTTCACAGAAAAGTTGATGAAGCAGACTTCATCAAATATCCTGATCACTTCCTTTGGCACAATATTTCCACTTGCTGACTTACCTTTACTCATTACCACAGCCTCGCCTGTTTTTGGATCAACGTACCAGTACCACATGTCACCAAGAATATCCTGAGGTAACTTGCTCAGGGGAATCTTAGTTTCACATCGCACTGGCTTATATACCAATCTCTTTATGGGCTTCTTAGTCACAGGATGCACAGCGTGCTTATCCTTGACTCTTCTGGGCACCTGAGGCTTGAGGTATTCAAATTTCCCTGATCTTGCATCTCGCTGTAGTATTACCCACAAACCCATTGCTACTGCATGATTTGAGTGACTTAGCAGATCACGGTTTGCGAGGTTAACTAGGTCATACTTAGGCAAAGAGTTGAACGCCTCACTGGTGGGTTTCAAGTATTGAACCCCCCCAGATCTTTTGATGGCGAACAGCTGCTTGTCCTCCTCTAACCTAACAGCTAATATCATACCTGTCGCTCCGTGCTTGTCTGTGATAGACGTCTTTTGCCACACGGGAGCTGGACCCTTTGTAGATGCAGAAGGCATCTCACTCTCTTTTGGTGCCTCGGGGTCCACAGGTGTAGGGTCGACTGGGGAGGCTTCAGTTGTAGCTTCAACATTACCTGCTATGTCAACTGAGCCTGTGTCGAGCAGAGATTCGAGCGATGGTACTTCAAAGATCTCACCATCCTCTAACTCGTACTCTCCTTCCCCGTCGCCCTTGGGAAACTCTATCACCACATCATCGTCATCCTCGTTCCAGTCATCACCAGAGTCGATCTCTCCTTCTTCCAGATTAAGGAGAGCATCGATCTGTGCCTCTTTGGAATAGTCAGGCTCTAAATAGAGGATCTCATCATCAGATAAGTCCTTGAGCACGTTAGCCGCTGACTTCCCTTTATCTTCGCCACCACCACCTGAGGTATCACCACCCTCTTGTTGAGTAGACTCCCCCTCAGCCAATAGAACATAAGAGATGGGCACAATCGCCAAAGCTAGGTGCTCACCTCCACAAGGACCGACTTCAGGATCCTTGTCTTTATCATCATCCTTAGTCAGATCTACTGGATGACAAGACTCGGCACCGGTGGATTTCTTTTCTTTGTCTTTCTCTTTCTCTTTCTCTGTCTCCTTCTCTGTCTCCTTCTCCCCCTGAGCACCTAGCTTCGCGGTCAGTTCACCAACTAATTTGACCATAGCTTCGTGCTCTTTTCTCTGCAAATCCATCCTTAGCTCAAGTGAAGTTCTGTGGCCTAGAATCATTTCATTAGTCTTCATTAATAGTTCATTCTGTGCCATGACATTCTTCAACCGTTCATCAGTCCCCGTTCTCTGGCTACGCAGAATCCTAACTTCATCTGCCAGAGAGTTTATATGTGCTTGTTGAGCATCAGAATCCTCTTTTGACTTTTGAATAGTCTTCAACAAGCCAGCAACTTGGGTTTCGAGCACATCGATCCTAGCTTCATTTGGATCCGGATGCCTAGACGATGAGGCTTCGGCGTTGTGGATGGGGGAAGAGAAGATTGTGTCAAATTCGAACCCCTGTGAGAAATCACCGTAGTTAAAGGGTTGACCTGACGGCTCTTTGGTGGGTGTTGGGATGGGGGATGAAATGATGGGAGTTATGGTTGGGGTGATGGTGACTGACTCCGTGAGAAGTGGAGCAGTCACCGTCACCTTGACGGTTGGAGTAGGGAGGGTCACCGTCACAGGAATCACCTCTGTGACCGCCGTGACTGCCACATCTGCTTGTACCAGTGGCCTTCTCCTCCTTCTAAACAGTTGCCGTGCTGGCAGGGTAGATTCTGACTCTGGACAGGTAGCTTCAACTTGTACTGGCTGCACAGTCGGAATCTCTTCCACCCTGGGGATAGCAACCTCTTGCCTATCGCCCATTTCCTTGTTGGCACTCTCACGCCTTTGTATTTGTAGAGCAGCGTCAGAGTCAGAATCCGGCTCGTATTCGCTGCCCGAGCTTTGTCGTTTTCTTTTTGAGGACGACGCAGGCAGGGTTACCTATGCCGACCTTCTCGGATGTGCCTGTGATGGTGCGTCATCGGAATCAGAAGAATCTGATTCTGTTGCCTCCGAATCGGATTCCTCAGCACCACCAACATCACCTTCATCATCACCTTCATCATCATCATGCTCTTCCTCTTGCTCTTCACCAGAGTCATCACTCATCTCTGGTGCTGAGTTGGGACTATACCAGTTCCAATCTTCAGGAGCGACGTATGCTTCATTCAGTAGGTGGCCAAAGAGTTCAGTGTGCGCAGGGGTAGGTTCTACACTGCCTGGCTTTAGAAACTGAGCAAAGACTCTCTTGTCCACCCTCTTTACCTGCAGTCTCTCCCCGATAGCACGTAGGTTTGGCAATGCATCATCGATCAGGAGCTGCACAAACCTCGGGTACAAAAGGAACCTGAACCTCTCTGCTGTATTTATCTGGTCACTGAGTGCTTTGAAGATATAGCGAGAGAAGTTGTAGCCCCGATTGAGAGACAGGCCCACCATGGCCGCTGCAAGGTCATGACCCATGGCATCTTTCCCCGCTTTCCTGGATGAGATGCACACGATCATGATGTGGGCAAAGTAACGCCATTGATCCAATACCCACATCTTCTTGTAAGAAGCATAGTCCCTAGCCCCGACATATCCCATTCTGTGCCTCCAACACCCATCCACGTAGTAATCTGGATAGGATGTCGGGTCGGTGGCAAGGTCTCCGAACTGCAATACTCTCCTTATTGTATCCTCAGAGATAGCAATAGCCCGACCGTCAACGGTAGCCCTTATGACATTAGGGGACACCGTGCAATCGTGCTCTGCAGTCTCCCAGAATTGCTCCAGGTAAGGTCTTGAGACTGTTGGGTTTGCTGAGATTGCATAACTTATCCTTGATTTGTTTAGAAAATCCACTATCTCCCTGTATTGCAAGGCTGTGCCTTTCCATTCTGGTTCGGTGTTAGCCAATAGGTTGAATTCGTCAGTGAATACACGAGCCATAGCCTGCAAGCACACACAGAAAACATATTCAGAACAACTTATAACACCACAAGTAGACACACATGACATAGTATAGTAGTTACACTTTGAAAAAATTTTCAGACTTAGGAAAAATTTCTAAGTGTTGGTCCTGCGCACTTAGCAAGTGCGCATGATTTTCCTCTTGCGTACTTAACAAGTACGCAAGAAGTATTTCTTGCATACTTGCTAAGTGCGCAAGAACAACCCTTAGCAAAAATTTCCAAAACTTGTAATTCGTTCAAAACGTGGGTTGATTAGGTCGCCACTAGGTCAGAATCAAGGATTCTAACTTATGGTACCATTATCAACACCACACACTGCTTATCCTAGTTCAATTTTTGACCTAGACTGGTCGCCGACTCACTGTCGGTTCAACTTCAACCGACGGATCAATCGAGGACCAGGAGATGATTAGGGAATCGATTAAGGCTTCCTATTCGCTTGTTACAGATAATAAGTTACCCAAACAACCCCATTTTACCCCAAAATGTATCGGATTTAACCTAATATTTTCTAAGTCAAAAATCGGTCCAAATGTCAAAAATCGATGGATGGAATTGGCCTATAGTCTCACCACTGAGATGAAATACGAAGATGACAATGTGATTGGGATGAAAAATCCGGTTGGAACACTCGAAATTTTTGAGGAAAATGCTCGGAGGGAATAGCACAGGAGAAAAACGACTTGAAAGTGATAAACCCTAAAAAATTGTCTAAGTCCTGTATTTATACCCAACACATATTGGTCGTGCGTACTTACTAAGTGCGCAGGATTTAACTCCTGCGTACTTACTAAGTACGCATGACTTAAGTCTTGCGTACTTGTTAAGTACGCAGGGTTTACCTCATACGCACTTATCAAGTACGCAGAGACTCTTATGTGCGCACACTTTCAACTCAAATTATGAAGATTTTAAGTCAAATAACGAACAAGATAAAAGCGTTCAATCAAGAGGATTCAAAATCAATTCAGGAAGGTTAATGTAACATTCCTGATTTTTCCGACCCTATTTTAATTTATTTTAAATAATAAAATAACTGCATGATGTTGAATCATATACTTGTTCAAACCTACACCTCATAAATCGTCAGCCGATCGTATTAAATTCAAAGATTTAGAACTCAAAATCATGTGGTAACACCTCTTAGAGTTAATCCAGTTAGTAATCTCGTTAGGTGTTCTGTTAAATCCTAACCAAGCTAATTCTGTCAAAGCTGAAATTGCAAGGGCTGATTTTGTAAATAACCAGAAACCCTAGTAGGCACGGTCGCGCCATGTTTTGGCACGGTCGCGCCTCGTCCGGCACGGTCGCGCCACGTTTTGGCACGGTCGCGCCTCATCTGGCACGGTCGCGCCTCTTATAGGCACGGTCGCGCCTCACATCAGTTAAAACGTAAAAATAGTCTTTAATCGCAAATCTGTTCGAATCCAAAATTTGTAACGCTTATTGTGCCGTTTCAAACCAATCATTTCGAATTAATCACTTTCTAATAACCGCGTAGTGATTAAGAAACCAAAACCGTCACCTCTCCATTCCTTTCTCTCAATCTCGTCCAATTCACGAAACACTCCCGAAATCAATCATATGCGCATGATCTTCAAGCTCCTGTAATCACATTCCTCACATCAATTTTTCCGGAATCCCAACAGGAGACGCCAGGGATCAACGCATCAAAGTCGGAACTCCGTTTGGTCGAACTCCACCAATTCGATATCGTTTAAGGTAATTAAACACATCCTCAGACTCATTTCAATCCCGTGAATGAAAGCCCTAACCTATTCAGGGCTTATACCACCGAATTAAACTCAAACAGAATCTAGGGTTCATCACGTTTTTGGCTTAGTCGAACTACACCCTAGACACGATATACATTCAATTAAAATACATGGTTAGATTCGCAAACAGTCGTTCTTTAAAAACCCTATAAATTCAGCCGTTTTTAATACAAGAATTTGTCAGATTAGGTTCTGGAAAATCCAGACACGATCGTGCTAATCGCTTAGCACGGTCGTGCCTCTTGTCCAGGCATGGTTGTGCCCCATGCCTAAGCACGGTCGCACTCCATGCCCAAGCACGGTCGCGCCCCATGCCTAAGCACGGTCGCGCCCCGTGCCTAAGCGCGGTCGCGCCATACCCTTGGCACGGTTGTGCCCAACCTTTGATCAGAATCAGTTTCTTCTATTATTTTAATATAAACTCAATTCCTGTTATAAAAAAAATTATTATTTTAAAAAACTCCAAAGCCCAGAATTGTTTTCATAAACTAAAATATCAACTTGGGAATCTTAAAAAAATTAATTAAATCATTTCTAATGGATTAAAAGTAGTAAAAAAATTTAAATAAGAAGTTCACATATAATTGTCTTATTCCAAACTCAAATCTTATTCAAAATGTTGTAAAAATATTCATTTCAAATCTTCCGTTTTATACAATACCTCTAAGTACCAATCACTAACTTTATCCAATTCAACCTTAGACTTAGACTTAGACTATTGTGCATTATTAATGCAATATACATTACACTCTAGGTCAACGTTGTGCAATACAAGGATCACATTACTTTCCAGTATCACGTGTTAGCTACGCCTTCGAATCAAGTGAGTATTCACAACCCCTTTTTACTCTTTTACACTTTTGGGGTGGAACATGAACTCTATACTCATTACACATTTACATTTACACAAACAACACAAGTGTAAAAATCCTATTTACATACATGTGTGCAAAAATTTGAGCTTTGTGCCCAAGTGCTAGGTGTGCTAACCTTTGTATGCTCTTATGTGCAATCATTAACTATACAAGCCGACGGTTTTCAAAGATAGATCTATTGAGTCTGACAAACCCACCCATGGTACGCGGTGATTGAAATCGACAACACAATTTTTGCATGCTAGTTACAAGGTTTGATTGTACATTTGGTTACACAATAGCTGCTCCCCATAAATGCCTTATTTTATCATGTTTTGTAAAGGATTTGTTTTCAACTATATGCTATCTACATACAACTGTGTTATACTCACCAACTTTTTAGTTGACTTTATTTTATTCATGTTTTAGGTGCTTTCATATGAGCTAGATCAAGACATGCTACACATAGGCTTTGGACCTAGTTAATATTAAATCAAAGACAAATTGTATTTCATTATGTACTTTGAACTTGTTTCATGTTGTTTGAATGGAAATGGATTTAATATATTACAATCTAGTCAACCTTGTGCTCATGAACAGTCTTACATGTCCCGCCCCGATGATTCCGCCATCGGTCGGGGTGTGACAGATTGGTATCAGAGCCTTAGTTATAGAGAACTAGGTTATTAGACACTCTTGACCTAGACTATAACTTTAGGACACCCATACAATGCCATGCTACTACATGTTACATTATCAATTTCTGTGAGATTATTTTTACATGCTATCCTAAGTACTTACACTACATGATACAATAAATAATGACTTATGTGTCACACTACTTGATAACTTTTGTGCTTACACTCATTACTATCTACATGCTATATGACTACTTTTTATCTGAATATTCTTACATGTTATATTGTATAATTACATCATATGATACAATACTTAAAAATCTATGTGTCACATTACCTACTAGTTTTCTTTTCTCCTATTAATTGCTACCTATTTAAATTATTTAAAGTGCTATCCTAAGTTTCCACACACACTCATACACATGCACCCTTAAACTCACATACATAATACCACACCTCTTGTGAACAACAAATTTTTAAACTATTGGGCCTAATGTCCATCAATAATAAACTAAGAAGCCCATCTATCCTTCAAGAAGTAAAAGCCCACTGAAATGCATAAACCTTACTTTCGGGCCACAAGGCCCAGTTCACAACAATTCTCATCATGACCATGAGCCCAACAATAGTATTATTAATACATGATGGCTGGAAGAGTGTGTAGGCCCATGAAGAATTCTGGCTAAGGAAAGATAGGGTATTTAAGTGTGTCCTAGTGACCCACCCCTCTTTCCTGGGAATTCTCCTCAGGGATGCATTGCTTATAGGTCAAGTGTATTTCTAAAATACTATTGTGAAGGTTCGGCGTTATGACTAGTTAAACTCTAAACCTATGAGAACTCCTACATTTGACACTCAGTATTTTATTATCGCTTACAACCTTTCCATTATTTTTCCTGCTAAGTATGGACTCCTACTCTCCTACCTCCCCGGTATGCCGTCCCGAAGAAGAGTCTGATTGGGAAGAAGACACCGGATCACCCGTACATCGATCACCAACACCCGCAGCTGCTAGATCAAGGTTTGATGTAAGGCTAGATTGGATTAGGAACACCGGCCCAAGACTTCGAACACCTGGATCAGCCGCACCCATAAACCTGTATCATACACCCCATCTCCACAATCAATTACCACCCCCACTGAGAGACCCATATCTAATGCCCGACCCGTACCTTCCTAACCCTTGGGTAAGGCATACCATGGTACCCCCTGGTGTTATGGGAATTCCAACCAATGACTTCCATCAATATGTAAGAAATTCAGAATTCGAGAGGCAAAGGATAGAGCAGGGAGTAATACACGACTTTCAAAGACAAAGAATGGATAGCCTAGCAAACCAATTAGGATACCAAAAGGAGTTAATCTCCATCCTCGAAAAAGAAATGCAAAGAACATCGCACAGAGACCGCCAGGACTGAAGCCAGATCTACTACTCGAGTGACTATAGCGGTGCTCATCTTGGCAATTATCTCCTTCCTAGTGGAAAGCTACCAGAGACGTTAGAAGGAGCTTCTACTGATTTCCTTTAAATTGCGAATTGAGAACCATTTCCCTATTTTTTTTTAATATTGTTTAACATTCCAGCATTTAATCAATTCCATATATTTCAACTCTATAGTTGTTGTTCATTGATTTGACCCGTGGGGCATAAATTACACCTGTTATATTCCCATCAAAATTTTCTCAATTATCACTTCTTTCATTCCACATGATTTAGTACATTACCAACAATCTCTTTCATTAAATAAATCATCCTATTTTGTGATTTAAACAAAACCTCGTTTAAACAAAATGTTTAACGAATTTTTAGATAACATCAAAAACATAAATTTTCCATAAAACTTTTTCACCTAATAAGGAAGGTTAATGCAACCAATTTTATAAAAATATTATTATTTTTTTTAAACTGATAAATAATTATGATTTTTCCTCATTAAAGTAAATATTTCTAAACTTTGGTTAAATTAATATGCTCCTACTTGTTTAACCAATAGTTAAAAATTTAAATTAAAAATATTTTCTCATAAATAGCATATTCATTTAAAATATGCGATTCAATGATTTCACAACTTTATATATCTACAACCAAAAACAATTTCCCACTTGCTATGTTCAAACAAAGACCCGTATTTGTGAACACAAATTCCAGAATATTTCCAAAACCTCCTCGTTACCTTTCACTCGACGCTTCAAGAGACGATCCATATCGCGTAAACGTTAACCTTTCTCACCAACCTCAATGAGATTTGAAGACTTGAACCCAACTACCACATTATGCAAGAACGCCAAACAACACGTTTGTCCGCAGCACTCGATCACATGCAAGACCCGTTAGTACATATCGCACGCGAAGTTCAATACTCATGTATACACGTTCACAATATATTCAACGCAATCTCATAGTACATGAAACTCAATTATCCTCAATATATCCAATTCTACACAAACTACATAATACATGAAACTAGTTTGCCTACAAATCACAATTTGCTCGATTAATCACGTAATGCACGAAACATGTTTACTTGCAATACACATGCTACTGGATTGAGCACATGATGCACGAAACTTAGTTGTTTGCAATATATGTTATACATAAGAATTGCTTCATTGATACATAATTCTAGATTGACAACACTATACATGAAACTCATTTGGTTACAAAGCACTTTATACTAAACGGTGTACATTATACAAAATACTCGATGCTAAGTTGCTAACACTATACATGAGATCCATTTCCTACAATACGCATAATACCATGTTGTATACATTACACATTAAAGCTTTTCGATTTACAAGATACAAGACGCTAAATTATTTAAGCTATATATGAGACCTATTTGATTACAAACTACGTGACACTAGATCATACATGAGACTTGTGTGCTTACTATATACTTGAAACAAAATTTGCTTACAATTATTGCAATGGATTGATTTCATTATACACAAGACATGGTCATGCACTTTGTACACCAAAGTTGAAGACCATAATACATTGAAACGACTCGGGGTTTGACGTATTCTTGTTCAAACACGAGCAAACTAAGAAACTTTAAGTGTTACTACTTTACTACTCTTTAGTTGCGAACTGACCTGAATAGGGACTTAGTTACTTGTTAGCGACTTTCTATGTGTAAACAATAGACGTGATCATAGCGAAATTGTGCCCCTCACCCACACACAACGAAACAGTCTATACGGACCATACGATGATTTGAATAATTACGGGTGCACACGGAATTATGAAAATCAGCGCATGGAAACTATAGTGAAATTTTGTCGTGTGTTCTGACCTAAAATTTATCATGATGTGTAACAATAAAACGGATGTAATATGACGAGGGCATGGTGGATACGCCGATGGTACTTCCTATATATAAGTGTCCTATCATATTATCTTAAGTAGCGTTGTTCGTGTCACGTGAGATTTTGACCTAGACCAATGTTTATGAAATCTTTTACCCACTAACAATTTTGAACACATTAGACTACATCTTACACAAACGGAAAATTTCAAAATCCCATCAAATTCATTTCAAGTAATACATCTCACATTTAGAATTCAAATTACTATTCGACAATCTTCTCCTTAAGTTCATTTCAAAACTAAATTCATTGTCATCATTCATATTCAACCTCGATGATCTGGCCTAAGCCATGTCCAACAATCAAAACTCACCGAGAACCCAAAACTCCCACATTTTTTTTTCTTGATTTTTAGTAGCCTCCATTAGTTAAATTTCGGGACGAAATTCCCTTAACATGGGGAGACTATAACATTCCTGATTTTTCCGACCCTATTTTAATTTATTTTAAATAATAAAATAACTGCACGATGTTGAATCATATACTTGTTCAAACCTACACCTCATAAATCGTCAGCCGATCGTATTAAATTCAAAGATTTAGAACTCAAAATCATGTGGTAACACCTCTTAGAGTTAATCCAGTTAGTAATCTCGTTAGGTGTTCTGTTAAATCCTAACCAAGCTAATTCTGTCAAAGCTGAAATTGCAAGGGCTGATTTTGTAAATAACCAGAAACCCTAGTAGGCACGGTCGCGCCACGTTTTGGCACGGTCGCGCCTCGTCTGGCACGGTCGCGCCTCTTATAGGCACGGTCGCGCCTCACATCAGTTAAAACGTAAAAACAGTCTTTAATCGCAAATCTGTTCGAATCCAAAATTTGTAACGCTTATTGTGCCGTTTCAAACCAATCATTTTGAATTAATCACTTTCTAATAACCGCGTAGTGATTAAGAAACCAAAACCGTCACCTCTCCATTCCTTTCTCTTAATCTCGTCCAATTCACGAAACACTCCCGAAATCAATCATATGCGCATGATCTTCAAGCTTCTGTAATCACATTCCTCACATCAATTTTGCCGGAATCCCAACAGGAGACGCCAGGGATCAACGCATCAAAGTCGGAACTCCGTTTGGTCGAACTCCACCAATTCGATATCATTTAAGGTAATTAAACACATCCTCAGACTCATTTCAATCCCGTGAATGAAAGCCCTAACCTATTCAGGGCTTATACCACCGAATTAAACTCAAACAGAATCTAGGGTTCATCACGTTTTTGGCTTAGTCGAACTACACCCTAGACACGATATACATTCAATTAAAATACATGGTTAGATTCACAAACAGTCGTTCTTTGAAAACCCTATAAATTCAGCCATTTTTAATACAAGAATTTGTCAGATTAGGTTCTGGAAAATCCAGACACGATCGTGCTAATCGCTTAGCACGGTCGTGCCTCTTGTCCAGGCATGGTTGTGCCCCATGCCTAAGCACGGTCGCGCTCCATGCCCAAGCACGGTCGCGCTCCATGCCCAAGCACGGTCGCGCCCCATGCCTAAGCACGGTCGCGCCCCGTGCCTAAGCGCGGTCGCGCCATACCCTTGGCACGGTTGTGCCCAACCTTTGATCAGAATCCGTTTCTTCTGTTGTTTTAATATAAACTCAATTCCTGTTATAAAAAAAATTATTATTTTATAAAACTCCAAAGCCCAGAATTGTTTTCATAAACTAAATTATCAACTTGGGAATCTTAAACAAATTAATTAAATCATTTCTAATGGATTAAAAAGTAGTAAAAAAATTTAAATAAGAAGTTCACATATAATTGTCTTATTCCAAACTCAAACCTTATTCAAAATGTTGTAAAAATATTCATTTCAAATCTTCCGTTTTATACAATATCTCCAAGTACCAATCACTAACTTTATCCAATTCAACCTTAGACTTAGACTTAGACTATTGTGCATTATTAATGCAATATACATTACACTCTAGGTCAACGTTGTGCAATACAAGGATCACATTACTTTCTAGTATCCCGTGTTAGCTACGCCTTCGAATCAAGTGAGTATTCACAACCACTTTTTACTCTTTTACACTTTTGGGGTGGAACATGAACTCTATACTCATTACACATTACACATTTACATTTACAAAAACAACACAAGTGCAAAAATCCTATTTACATACATGTGTGCAAAAATTTGAGCTTTGTGCCCGAGTGCTAGGTGTGCTAACCTTTGTATTCTCTTATGTGCAATCATTAACTATACAAGCCGACGGTTTTCAATGATAGATCTATTGAGTCTGACAAACCCACCCATGGTACGCGGTGATTGAAACCGACAACACAATTTTTGGATGCTAGTTACAAGGTTTGATTGTACATTTGGTTATACAATAGCTGCTCCACATAAATGCCTTATTTTATCATGTTTTGTAAAGGATTTGTTTTCAACTATATGCTATCAACATACAACTGTGTTATACTCACCAACTTTTTAGTTGACTTTATTTTATTCATGTTTCAGGTGCTTTCATATGAGCTAGATCAAGACATGCTACACATAGGCTTTGGACCTAGTTAATATTAAATCAAAGACAAATTGTATTTCATTATGTACTTTGAACTTGTTTCATGTTGTTTGAATGGAAATGGATTTAATATATTACAATCTAGTCAACCTTGTGCTCATGAACAGTCTTACATGTCCCGCCCTGATGATTCCGCCATCGGTCGGGGTGTGACAGTTAAATACAAATATTTTTGGCTTTTCTGAATAAAGTTGAACTATGCGTAAACTTAAAATATTTTTGATCTTTTCTCATAGAAATATACAAGTATTCACACAAACTATTTTTGATCAGAGACACGAGCAAAGGATCATATCAGGCTATCTTTTAGCAAAAACGATACAAAATAAACATCAAAGAATATGGGATCATGTCATGTATTACTCTTTATTCATACGTAATAAGCACATAAACAAGTAATTCAAGTTGACAATATTATAAGATTTGAAACTGTACGCATCTTTGTATCATGTTCTTGTGTATTAAGGTATTAATTATAAGATATACAACGTGTACCCCACTGAGATGCTATGATATTTTGCACTATCTTCAAGGCATCTACTATTATTTTCAATTATTTTCTTAATTTTCAGAATGAAGTTACATCTATTAGCACAGAAAAATCAAGCAGAATCCATAAGGATTATCAGGAATCATAAGATTCAGAATCGAGTGATTCATTTGTCTTGGTTTCATGTGATTTTCTTCTTTGAATATCGGTATGATGATTTGGGATAATGAACATGGTGTTTGATTATAGGGTAAGGGGATCCAACTTTTATCTGGATTTGATTTTAATGAATCAGGAGTGATTCAAGGGTGAATACAAGCTCAACGGTTAATGTAGAGACATGTCTTGATTCAATCTCTCCTTGCATACTTGTGAGTATGGGCAGTGAGATGAACCGCATTAATTGTGCTAACAACATAACCCGAAACTGATCTCAAAAGAAAATTATTGTCAAAATCTAACATCCTTTATCTGATAGTGATCTTTTCTAATCTTTTACTCACACACGCTTGCAAACATGGGTTCAAATCACAGTTGTAATTTAGATTTAGTTTCCACACTACTAGTGATTCAAAGACGCATACAGCCTACTGACAATTCAAATTACTTGTAAATAAATAGATTAAAAACATAATAATTTTAATCAGATAAATAAGCATGACGCAATCATTTCCCATATGAGCAGTCTGTGGTGTTTAGATCATTTCTGATGTACTATCATTTCCTCTTTTCTCAAGTTAACTTTGAAATTTTTCTCCATTTTCCATTTTGTTTTTGGTTTTTGTAAAATATTTTAAAAACTAAAAGAACTGTACAGAAAATTTAAAAGAATTGAAAATTTAACTTCCATGAATTGAAATGATTTAAGAAAACTTAGTTTTCACTCAGGATTGAGCATTCCTATCAAGTTGACAAGATGCTCAAAACGGGATCGATCAAATGCCTTTGTGAAAAGGTCAGCAAGATTGTCATCCGTGTGAACTTTTACAAGTTCAATTAAATGCTTTTCAACACAATCACGGATGAAATGATGGCGAATCTCTATATGTTTAGTTTTGGAATGTTTCACCGGGTTATTTGTGATGGACATGGTGGCATTGTTGTTAATGAATAGAGGAGTTCCAGTGAAGTTCAAGCCGTAGTCTCGCAATTGCTGCTGAATCCACAATATCTGAGAACAACCGCTAGCTGCAGCAATGTACTCTGCTTCACAAGTTGAGACAGAAACCGTTGACTGCTTCTTACACTGCCAGGGACCAGTCTGTCTCCTAAGAATTGACATCCACCAGAAGTTGACTTTCTGTCAAGGTTACAACCGCCATAATCTGAATCAGTGTAGGCTTTGAAGTCGAATGACTGCTGCTTGGAGTACCAAAGACCTAATCGGGGTTTCCCTTTCAGGTATCTGAAAATTCTCTTCACGGCTATCATATGTGACTCCTTCGGTTGAGACTGAAACCTTGAGCACAAACATACAGCAAACATTTTATCGGGTCTTGAAGCTGTGAGATACATAAGTGATCCGATCATCCCACGGTACAACCTGCTGTCCACATCCTTTCCATCTCTGTCGGGATGCAAACCATGATTGACTGGGATTGGTGTGCCATAAGTAGTGCTATCACTCATCTTGTATTTTGACAAGATGTCCTGCACGTATTTAGTTTGATGTAGATAAATACCATTCTCTCTTTGACTGACTTGCAGACCTAGAAAGAATGACAGTTCACCCATATTGGTCATTTCAAACTTGGACTTCATCACCTTCTCGAATTCCCTACACATCTCTTCATTGGTCGACCCAAAGATAATGTCGTCGACATATACTTGCACAAGAAGAATGTCACCTCCTGCTTTCCGTATGAAGAGAGTCGAGTCAATCTGTCCACGGTCAAAACCATTAGACAGTAAATGCTTAGATAATGTCTCATACCATGCCCGCGGTGCTTGATGAAGACCATAAAGTGCTTTGTCGAGCTTGTACACTTTATTGATATTATGCGGATCTTCAAAACCGGGAGGTTGAGTGACATAGACTTCTTCATGTACCTTACCATAAAGGAAAGCACTCTTTACATCAAGTTGATAGACCTTGAAGCCGACATATGTGGCATAATCCAAGAACAGTCGAATGGCCTCAATTCTAGCAACTGGGGCATATACTTCATTGTAATCCAAGCCCTCTTGTTGATAAAAACCCTAAACAACCAATCTTGCTTTGTTCTTCACAACTACATGACGATCATCCGTCTTGCATTTGAACACCCATCTGGTACCAATTGGCTGAAAGCCTTTTGGCAAGTCAACTAAATCCCACACGTGCAACTTTTGGAATTGAGACAGTTCATCTTGCATCGCCTCAATCCAGCAGTTGTCAGCGAGAGCCTCCTTCACATTCTTCGGCTCTACCTGGGACACGAATGCAGCATGCAGACATGTTTCCATGACACCAGTGTCAAATATCTCTGTGTAAAGACTGGTGTCCTCAGTGATGGTTCTATGACGAGTCTGAACACCAGCATAAGGATCACCAATAATGTTGTCGATTGGATGATTCCTATGCACCCTCGTCTCCGGTACAATTGGTTCTTGAATTTCTGGATCCAGATTTGTGCTTAACTCCCCCATTTCCTGTGTTCCAGAGGAAGAAGATTCAATGTTAATTAGATCAGCTGGAGCTTCATTTCCTATAATTGTGTTAGGATTGGCTTGAGCGTCATCTCCAACAACATGAACACCTTCACTGTTATCACTGTCATGAGTTCCAGATGCAGATGCAGCATTGGAATCAGGAGTTATAATTGGTACAGTAGCACGAGTAGAAAAACTGGAGTCATTGTCGCCACGCAATAAATCATAGACATTTACGGCGTCTTCATCAGATAAGTCAGGAAGATTGAAGGATTTGAATAGCGCATCATAATCAAAACCCCAAGCTGGACCTTTTGGTTCTGGTGGAGTGCTGTGTTTACTACAGTCCACTTCAAACCATTCCTCGACAGTACGAGTTCATATGTTGTACACTCTCTTGCAGGGCGAATTGGCAACATATCCTAAGAAAATGCCTTCCACCGCTTTCGCATGAAATTTAGACTGACGGTCTTTATACTGTAGCAACAAGGAACAAGGACTACCAAAAGGAACTAGGTAATCAAGATTGGGAAGTCGATTGTTGATCAACTCATAACACCTGAATTCGTGACGGATCCCTCTCTTGAGACAGAAAAGTTCCATCAAATTATTCTTGAACTCAGTTCCGTTGTCACTCCTTATTCTTCTAACTTTCAGCTTGCAAAGAGATTCCAAGCTCAGGATCAGGTATTAAAGAATATCAGCAGTTTCGTCTTTTGTACCTAAAAAATGTACCCAAGAAAAACGTGAGAAATCATCAGTTACAACTAGACAAAACGACTTACCTCCAATACTCCTGATACTTATGGGGCCAAACAGATCCATGTGTAGTAGCTCCAAAGGGGTATCAATAGAGTTTTGGAGCTTAGGCTTGTGAGACTTCCGTTGCTGTTTGCCCTTTTTACAAGGCATACAGTCATCTGCAACGGTAAATCTCAGCTTAGGAACCCCGGTAACCAAACCGTTTCGGACAAGAAGATTCATTTTACGATAAGAAATATGTCCGAGTTTCCTGTGCCACAAGATGGAGTCAAGTTCTGTCGCTTTTGTAAGCAAACAAGTAGCAACTGATGAGGTGGTTTTTGCCACACTCATATCAATCTGATAAGTGTCGTTTGATCTTGGTGCTTTTATCAGAATCCAGTCTTCGGGAACCTTAAAACCGGGTTTGAGAATCAGACATTCTGACTTGTCAAACATCACCGAGTACTCCTTGTCACACATTTGGGAGACACTCAACAGGTTATGCTTCAGCTGCTCGCAAAAGTTGACATTTTCAAAGCTAACACAACCATTTGAAACCACGCCTTGACACATGATGTTGCCGCCTTTTTCTCCGGCAAAGGCCACATAGCCGCCTCTGAATGGTTTAACATTTTGAAGCAAGGCCATGTTTCCTGTCATGTGCCGGGAGCATCCACTATCTACATACCAACGGTTAGAGATAGTACCCTTCGGACGTCCCTGCACAAGTAACAAAAGAATTAGTTAGATTTGGAGACCCAAGCCATTGTGGTCTTGCGTCGTCCATCCTTCTCAAAATAAACTACTTCTTTCAACTCACAGTCATGATGACTGTTCAAAATTGGTGAATCTTTGGATGAATTTGGAACAGGAGATTGAGAACCTTTAACTTTCTTGTTCCAGGATCTCTTTTGATTCTTAACCAGAACAGTAGACTTTGGCTCAACCACAGCCGGTGAACTTGTGGAAGCTTCACCTGATTGAGTCTTAGTCAGCTGTTCCCGCTTTCTCAACCTCTTATTCCTTCTTCTTTTTTGTGGCTTAGAGAGTCTAGCCACATATTTCTCACCAGTGCGTGTACTACCAGATGTAGACACACGAGGTACAGCAGGTTGCTTTACCTTTCTTGCAACAGATGGTTTAGCCTCAGATTTAATCTTAGGTTTTCCCATAGGTTGTACTGGTGGTTTCACCACATTCTGCTTTGGACTTCTGGGAGGTTTCACTATTGGCGACTTAGGGATAACGGCTGGCTGTGAGACAACATGCCATTTCCCTTGGTTCTTTGATGGACAGTTCACAAAAATGTGACCAACCATGCCACAATGAAAACACATCCTCTTGTCCACATGAGTTCTCTTGTAAGGCTCATTAGATCTGGCCTTAGATAACTCACCATTATGAGCAGGAGGAGTTGGTTTATGAACAAAAGTTTGACCTTTTTCAGTTTGGTTTTTGGGGGTATAATACTTTTGCAAATTCTCTTTGTAACCAAGCCCATAATGAGCTGAAAAAGCCTCGTTCTTAACTTGGTTAATATTTTTATAACCCCCGTAAAGCATTACCTTAAGTTTATCATTTGTTTCAATGATGTCAGGTTCAGTTAAAATGTAGTTATCACCATTAGTGATAATGTTTTTGTGGACTTTCTGTTCAGTCAACAACTCCTCAGAGACTACTCCTTCAGGGCAAGTGTTAACCGACCCATCTTCAGAAGCAGTAACATACTCCTCACTAGATGTGGAGTTAGCCTTACTTGAGGATTCATCCTTTTTAGGGGAATCATCCTTATCAGAGGACTCATCTAGACAGGTGAGATCAATGTCTATTAAGCTATTGACAAACTTCCCACTTATTGGTAGAGGAATGGCATTGGTACCAAGACCTAGGCCCTTCAATTTCCTCACTACTGATTCGTAGTGCTCCACCACAAAGCGAGAGTTTTTCAACTTCTCATTTGTTCATTTTAACTGCAGGATCTCATTTTGCAGTTTGTTGATTTCATTGTTCCGTTTTTCTAACCCCCAATACGCAATATCCAAGTGAACTTGTTGTTCACTTATTTGTAAAGAATATTCACATTTTTCCCTTTTTAACGTTTCAACAGACTCTTTAAAACGTTTTTCGTTTTCTTTGTAATTATGAGCTGCCATAGTTAGGGGTTCGAGCTTGTCTTGGAGCTTAGAAATTTCATGCTTTAGCCCTAGACATTTAGAACAAGAAATAACAGAGAAAGGGTTAGAATCTACCTCAGATGATGAACTCTGTGCTTCTCCAATGGCCATGAGAGCAACGGCAGTGGTAGACTCCTTTTCAACAGCTACAGAAGCCTCCATCATCTCCATGATCTCAGCCATGAGACCAACCTGTGTTTGAGCAATGATGGCGTCCTCTAGATGAACACCCCAATCAAAGTTTTCGTCATGCTGAGCTACCAGTGCATTTGACGAACCACCTTGGTGTTGATTGTGGTGGCTAGTGTTGTTGTGGCCGTGGCTGTTTCCCTGGTTAGGTCTGGTGAAACCAGAGGCCGGTGCTCCGTCTTTTTGACACTCACGAGAAAAGTGTCCATAGTTCAGACACTTGTAGCATTTGGCCTTGGATTTATCAAATCCAACCTTGGCATTAGAATGTCCTCCAATGAACTTTCTTCCTGCTCTGTTCAGGAAATGCTTGGCCCTCCTCAAAAGCATGGCTATATTCCATTGAATATCCATGTCCTCAATATCATCAGGATCCACTTGGTTAAAGTCTTCTTCAATAGTTTTGGGATCCGTTAGCTTGCCGCCTATGAAATTCTCATACGCAAGCATACATGATGAAAACAAAGCTACATGATCTTCAGCTATTTTGACTATTGCAGAATGGTTAGCTGAAGACGTAGCTAGAGGATTTCTTGAGGTGTGTTGATGATTAGTTCCCAACCCTGATCCGGATGCATAACAAGCATGACCACCACACCCATTTGAGTGGTCTTCTTCATTGGAGTGTCCAGTAAAGAGGGCAATTCCAGAGCCCGATGATTTTGAAGTGGAAGTCGTCCCATGAATCATGGAAGGGTCCTCCTTCTTCATAAGATTCATGTTATGAGCTTGAATCTTACCAATAGCCTCATCTACTGTTAACTCATAGAATTTAGGATTTTCCCTCATCAGGGTTGTATACATCTCAAACTTTGATGGCAAAGCATCAAGAAATTTTTCCACCAGTTCTTCATCGAGAAATTTTAATTCAAAAGCTTTAATCTCCGTTTGTAAATGATAGAATCTAGAGATGAGATCATCTAACGATTCATTTTCCATGAAATTGAAGCATTCATACTGCTTCCGAAGAAGATCCCGCTTACTCTTCTTAATGTCACTGTTCCCCTCAAATCTTTTCTGAAGTGCTTTCCAAAGATCCTTGGAGGTGTCATAGCCTCGGAAACTGTGAAACAATTACCGAGTTAATGACATAGTGATTGAGCCAAGAGCCTTCTTTTCCCGATCATAAGCATTCTTTTGTTCTTCATCAAGCTTAGAGATAGGCTTTGGCACCTCTTCATCAAGATAGATGTGTGTGGGATGCTTATATCCCTCAATGATTGGTATCCATAATGATGAGTCGGTGTATGAAATGTAGTGCTCAAAACGCGCCTTCCAATTCGAATAGTCGTTTACATTTAATAGTTTAGGCGGTTTCTGAGGTGTACCGATCTCATTATCATAATTTAACATGTTTCCAAGATTCTGAAGGTTCGACATAGTGAATTACTTGGTCAAAAAATCAGAAAAATCAGACAATGTTGCGCACTTGGTTTTGGCCTTGCACACTTGAGAAATGGTCTTGCGTAGTTAAGATTTGCTCTTGCGTACTTGTAAGTACGCAGGATATAACTTAAGTTCGCACAAGTTCAGTCTTGCGCACTTGTAAGTACGCAGGAGATAACTCTTGCGTAGTTAGTAAGTACGCAGAAAACTGTACTTTTTACCAAAAATGGTAAGTACGCAGGACACCTTTTCAGCAACTCTCACCAAACTTTTCCGGTCACATGAAAATCGCCGGAGATAGTGAAAAATAGGCTGATGATCAATGCAATCGAGCCAAAGGATCAGAAAGAAGTTACTAACAAACCTTTGATGCTCAAAACACACAAATACACAACAAAAATCGGTTTTTGAGAGATTTTTGCTTCAAAAAAAGTGCTCAAGAGCTACCCATTTTTTATCACAAAAATCAACAAAAATACCTCTTTTTGCTTGTAAAACTCAGTAAAACGTCTCCAAACTCACTTACAACACTCGAATTCAAGAGCAATGCTCTGATACCACTTGTAGGTCCCTTCGTGTGTGTCGGATCGTCACATGCAAGTGGTCTACTAGTCGGACCGGGTTGCGGAATACCCATGACTAGGTGGAGAGTCTTACAAAACAATGTAAACCAAACACGAGAGTCACAATAAACGTTCTTTGTATTATAAACACTCGACGGTTCCAGAGAGAATACAAGCTGCTTACTTAGCAAAACTGAGTTCGTCTAAACAAATGGTTCTGCGTACTTAGCTTCTGTGAACCTATCCTATTTATACAGACCTGATGCCTGTGCACTTAGCAAGTGCGCAGGACTAATTGCTCTTGCGTACTTAACAAGTACGCATGGGTCTTCCTACGTACTTGCTAAGTACGCAGGAGCTTTCTCCTGCGCACTTGTAAGTGCGCAAAAAACTTAGCAGAAAAACAACATACATTATGTAAAAGTAAATACAACTCGATAAACTATTACTTAATGACTCATAAATACAAAGACAAATTACAGACATTAGAAATACAAACTAAGACTCTATCCAGAGTGCTGTCACACGAAAGTGCATCAACAAAAGCCACCTGATTATGTTTATACTCAACACGTCTATCCATCACCTGTTCAACATTCATGATTAGACATTTACAATTTTCATAACAAAAAATAAAAAAAAATAAACTCAGAAATAAAAAAAAATCAAGTTTTAAAAAAAAATCACAACACTTGAAAAATTCTAAGTCCTGCCAGTACTAACCCTGAGGCGAACTTAATAAGTTCGCTTAGAGTTACAAGAGGTGAACTTATTAAGTTCGCTTGAGCAAGTTCGCTCAAACCCTTGATCGACTTCAGAAAATCAACTTCAACAATTTGATGATAATCAAGTGAATCAGGGTTACAAAACCACTCGACAATACTCAATTAGCATCAATATACCATCAATTTCAATTATAAACCTCCGAACACTATCAAATGCACACAACACGACTAAGGACGAAACCTTAAGTCAAATATGGTCATTATGATCGAATCAATGGATGAATGATGATGACTCTACCTTAAAAGAACTCGCAAACTGATACGACCAAAGAATCCAGACATTAAACTCAGTGGATCAAACACACGAACAATTTCAGACAAGTTCGCACTCTCAAGGCAGAAGTTCGCTCAACAAGTTCACAAAGGCAATAAGATGGAGTAAATGAACAAGTTCGCCAGAGCAATCCTCATATACTCAGAAGGATAAGTTCGCCATAATAAGCGAACTTAACAAGTTCGCAACCCCAGGCGAACATAATCAAGAGAACAAAAACAAGTTCGCCAATTCCAATACTTGAACAAAATTTTGATTATTTTCAAGTTTCACCTTACCTTTCGATCCAATCAATCTTCCAAATTCAACCAGTTATGTAACTTAATCTCATAAAGTAAGAATTTTTCATGGAAGATAGAAGTAAAATATTTTTAGAATTTTCTATTGAAACGAACTAGAACAAATAACAAAAATATTTTTGATTTTTCGAACTCTTTGCTAAAACACACTAAAAGCTTTTTGATTTTTCAATATGGAATAAAACGGTAAAGAAAATGTAAAATCTTTTTGGTTTTTATCTGTACATACTGAAACACATGTTTTTTGTCGAAAACTACGAGTAAGAAGATCATATCAGTATCTATGATGAAACACACACACATTTCAAATATAAACTCCCTAGCATATCTAAGGGTGACCTATGGTATCCTGTGTACATACAGATCTTAACTCATCAGTTATGTAACTTGTATAACTCACTATGATTTCTCAGAAAAAAATTCTCAGAACTAACAATTTTATCATTCACAAACTATCAAACCTTTTTAAAATCATGAAATGATACGCGATAAACTTCAAAGTAAACAAGATCAGGTCATGACATGCTAACTTATTCATACCGAATTTGCAATATATTACATGTCAATTAAAGTTGTCAGCATTATAAGATTTGAAACCAAAAGCGTTTTTTCCCACGTTCTTGTGAGTTAGTACCATTTATATGAAAACAACGCGTAGACCACAAGTATGCCAACAGAAAGTAAAATGCACTATCTTCAAGACATGTAAGACTTTGTGCAAAAGAATATGTATATCAATCTCCATGATGAAATTACATCAATTAGCATAGGAAAAGAAGCAGATCACATAGGATATAAAGAATCATAAAGATTCAGAATCAAGTGATTCATAAACATTGGTTTGGCTTTGATAATTCTCAATGATATCATGTAATAGATGAAAGATAGAATAAAGAATCGATTGATTCAATAATTCAGGGTAATGTGGTCCAAGTGTTATTTGGATCTTTTCAATGAATCAAGATAATCAAAATGATTTTGATTCAAGGGCTAGTATATGCTTAACAGATGTTATCAAGACATATCTTAGTTCAACAACACATTGCAAGTTTTTCGGGGCATGGCCAATGAAGTGAACTGAAAAGTTGTGCTAATGACATAATCCGATACTGGTGTCATGAAATTCTTAAAGTCTCATATTATATATCTGATAGTGATCTTTTAACACACACACCCGGCATATCATGGTTTCAAATCACAGTTGTGACATACATCATTATGTTTTCGTACTACTAATGGTCTAAAAACGCTTCTAGCCTACTGAAAATTCAAATTACATGCAGATATCCAAATTAATACATTATAGAGTCAATGTCAAGCAGTCACGAAGCTATCATTTCCTGTTCGTGCAAGCTAAGAAGTTTAGATGAAATCATATAAGCATAAACTACAAACATAAATACAAAAACCAGGTAGTAATTCTATGGTCATGTGTGTATGATCACCTACTGATGTACTATCATTTCTTCTCTAAAACTTCAAGCAGTGTCGATTTTTATCTTTTTCAATTTGTTTGGGTTTTTCAGAAAGCAAGTAAACTAGAGAAACTAACGCATGAAAATAATTTACTTAAAAAAATAAAAAAAAACTTCCATGAAAAACCCCTTTGAAAACCATTTTCACGTTGGATTAAACGTTCCAATCATTTGAGTAAGATATTCAAACCGTGAGCTATCAAACGTTTTTGTAAACAGGTCAGCAAAGTTGTCATCCGTATGGACTTTCACCAATTCAATCAATATTTTCTCTGCACAATCTCGAATACTCAATCAATCTTTTCTCTACACAATCTAGAATGAAATGATGACGAATCTCAATATGCTTTGTTTTTCAGTGCTTCACTGGATTCTGTGTGATGGATATCGTGGCAGTGTTATCAGTGAACATAGGTGTCTCTGTGAAGTTCAGACCATAATTCCTTAATTGTTGCTCAATCCACAGGATTTGGGAACAACAACTGGCTGCTGCAATGTATTCGGCCTCGCATGTGGAAATTGCAACAGATGTTTGCTTTCTGCATTGCAAGGACACGAGTCTATTTCCCAAGAATTGACAACCACCAGACATCGACTTTCTATCCAAACTACAACCTCCATAATCTGAATTTGTAAAATCTTTGAAATCAAAGTCAGAATTATTAGGATACCAGAATCCCAACCTTAGTTTACCCTTTAAGTATCGAAAGATCCGTTTTACAGCAATCAGATGAGATTCCTTCGACTTAGAGTGAAACCTCGAACACAAGCATATCACGAACATAATGTCAGGTACGGACGCAGTCAAATACATTAAAGATCCGATCATTCCTTTGTATAACCTACAATCCACTTCCTTCCATTTTGAGTCAGATCTCACATGTGATTTACAGCAATTGGAGTACTGAACGCTGTGGTATCTAACATCACAAATTTCTTCAACATATCCGTCACATATTTTGTTTGATGAATATAGAAACCATCTTCTTTATGATCAACTTCAAGACCCAAAAATAAAGATAGCTCTCCCATGCTGCTCATCTCAAATTTCAGCTTCATCACTATCTCAAAATATTTACACATATCAACATTCGTTGACCCAAATATTATGTCATCCACATAAACTTGAACTAGTAGGATATCTCCCCCTACTTTTCTGATGAAAAGAGTGGAATCGATCTGACCACGCTCAAATCCATTCTTGAGTAAGTGCACGGACAAAGTTTCGTACTAGGCACGAGGATCTTAATGAAGGCCATATAACGCCTTATCAAGTTTAAACACTTTGTCTAGGAACTTGGAGTCTTCAAAACCAGGCGGCTGTTTCACGTATACCTCTTCTTTCACCTTTCCATACAGAAAAGCACTTTTCACATTTAGCTGGAATACCTTGAACCCCTTGAAAGATGCGTAAGCAAGAAATAAATGGATTGCCTCGATCCTCGCAACCGGAGCATAAAATTTTGTGTAGTCAATCCCTTCCTGTTAGTTAAATCATTGAACAACAAGTGTCGCCTTATTGCGTACCACCACGCCTCGATCATCACGTTTGCACCTAAACACCCATTTCGTGCCAATTGATCTTGAACTTTTGGGTAAGTCAACTATATCCCAAACATGTAGTTTGTCAAATTGAGTTAGCTCCTCTTGCATAGCCTCGATCCAACAATCATCATCAAGTGCTTCAGCCACATTCTTTGGCTCTGTTTGAGAAATAAAGCAGGCATGTAAACATGTCTCCATAATACCTGTATCCACGATCTGTGCATATAAACATGAATTTTCAGCAAGTGTATGATGTCTAGTTTGAACACCTGTATTCAAATCACCAATAATGTTATCAGTCAGATGATGTTTATGCACACGAGTTTGAGGAATATCAAAAGTTTGAATCACAGCATCAAGATTAGAAGGCATCTCCCCCTCTGACTGTGTCGGTGTAGATAAATCATCAACTATGTTCTGGATATCATTAGAATACTCCTGAAACATAGTTTCATCATCATCACTGTCACCGTCATGTGTTGTACCGAGGTCGAAGCTACATTCAGATCAACGGAAGGAGTAACCACAATTGCAACAATCGGTCGTGGCTCGACAGTTGAATCATCATTACAACAGGACTGATACAAAATTTATACTTCAACAGGAGACACTGCAGGAGGAACATTAAATGATCTGAACAAAGCATCATAATCAAAAGCCCATGACGGTCCTTTGGCATCCTAAGGAACTGAGCGATTATCCCAATCAGTGTGAAACCATTCCTCAATCTGTCTGCTCTCTTTATTGAACACCCGTTTGTTGTGAGAATTTGCAACATATCCCAAGAAAATTCCTTCAGTTGCCATCGTATTGAACTTCGTTGGAACATCTCTAGTCTTCAATAAAGTGCACGGATTTCCAAAGGGCAACAGATAATCTAGATTTGACTTTCTATTGTTCAGCAATTCATAACACGTTTTGTTGTGTTTCTTCACGGTCAAAACACGATTAAGGACATGACACACCGTGTTCACCGCCTCTGTCAAAAATGTCACTTGCAACTTTGAGTCGGATAACATTGTGAGAGCCGTCTCAATCAGCGTTCGATTCTTCTGTTCAGCCACGCCATTCTGTTGAGAAACATAAGGAGCACAGAATTCATGATGGATGCCTTTTTGTAAACAAAATAAACCCATATTTCCATTCTTGAATTCTGTCCCATTGTCACTACGAATCCTCCTAACCTTCAGTTTGAACAAACTCTTAAGCCCCACAATCAAGAACTTAAGAATCTCAGACGTCTCATCCTTCGAAACTAGAAATTTTACCCAAGAGAATCTTGAATAATCGCCAGTCACTAACAAACAGTATGATTTGCCGCCTTCACCCTTAACACTAACAGGTCCAAATAAATCCATATGCAACAACTCGAGAGGAGTCGCAATTGAATTAATCAACTTAGATTTGTGATATTTCTTGTGCTGCTTCCCCTTCTTGCATGGAATACAGTCTTCGTTCACTTGAAATCTCATTGCTGGAACACTAGAAATTAGCCCGTTCTTCACTAAAAAGTTCATTTTTGTGAAATTTATATGAGCCGTTTTCCGGTGCCACAAAGTTGACTCGGACTCAGAAGCTTTAGATAGAAGACACGTTGGAACAGACGAAGAAGTCGTCACCGTGCTCATATCGAGCATATACATATCATTCTTTCTTGGAGCTCTCATCGGGATCCATTCTTCAGGTATCTCAAAACCAGGCTTCAACACCAAACATTCTAACTTGTTAAAGTGAAATGAGAAATCTTTATCACAGACTTGTGAAATAGATAACAGATTATGTTCGAGAGGCTCCACATTGTTGACTTTCTCAAAACTCAATCTTCCATTGGACACAGTTCCTTGACCAGAAATGTTGCCGCCTTTCTTCCCTGCAAAGGCTACATATCCTCCTTGTATCTTTCTCTCATTCTCCAATAAGTTAATGTTTCCTATCATGTGTCGAGAACATCTACTATCAACATACCAGTGGTTGCTGAAAGTCTTCCTTGGAGTCCCCTGCACATAAACAGTAAAATTCAGTTAGTAATGGAGACCTAAGCCATAGTGGTCTTGGGTCGTCCTGACTCATCGAAATAAACAATCTCTTTTAAGAAACGATCAAATCACTCCTCTATTTTAGGAGACTGTTTTTCAGAATCAGAAACAGGTTTCTTAGGTTTCCATTTGGATTGTACTTGAACTGTTTCATTTTGTTTTGATGATGCAGGAGATTCAACATTGTCTTTGACCATAGATTGGTCTAAAAGCTTCTTCAACCTTTTGTTTCTCCTCCTTCTTTGAGGTCTTGATAGTTTTACTTTCTCCTATTCAATCACACCCGATGAATCAATTGGTTTAACTCCAGTATACTCAACCTTTTCAGAAACTATCTTCACTAAAATAGGTGCTTTGACAACTGGTTTCTTCACAACCATAGCCACACTAGGCTTTACATCCATTGTTTTCACTACTGGCTTTGCCGGTGGTTCAACAAAAGGTCTTCCCAACCTGGGATCTTCTAGACATTTTCCCTAATTTTTCTATGGACAGTTTTTCAGAATATGACCAACAACTCCATAATGAAAACAAGCATGTCTTTCTTTGTACAATCTAACATACTTTTCTTTCTGAATTCCCTTCGAACTAGATGTTTCACACTGAGATTCAGTGTTAAATGTTTGAACAACCTTGGGTTTATCTGAATCAACTTTTTTTTTACAAAATCAATATTTGAAGTCTTCTCAATCTCCTTAGTTTCTTGAAAATCAAACCCACAGCTCCCAAATGATTTCAACCGTTTAATTTGAGATAGTTCAGTATCCTAATCTGGTTGAGTCAAGATGCATCAATCTTTGGTTACTTTTTTAACCACAACAGGTTCATCAACCTTACATTCTTGCACAGTGCCTTCAGCCTTTTCTAGATCAATTGTTTCATCATCGATAGAATCATCATAAACCATATCCTCTCTAGTAACTGGATTCACCTTGAGGACGGTTTTTGCCTCAAGATCTTCTTCTGTCACTTTCTCAATGCTACGAGAAGTATAATTACCATTGAACAGAGGACAAAATCCAACTCCCCCACCAATAGCCTTATCATCAAAATAAGGACAATAACCTATACCTCCCACCAGTTTCTCATTTGTAGCTTTCTCATTATAATATTCCAACAGAAAACTGGAATTCTTATAACTTTCAAGCTTTCTCAACAATTTTGTTACTTCTGTCTGTGATTGGGCAAGTTCCTTAATTTTCTTTTCATATTCAGAATATGCCACATCAAGATGAAAAGCTTGATCATTTACTTTAATTTGTAAAACTTTAATATCTTCCTTTAAAGATTCAATTCTAATGTTTAAAAGCTTTTCATTTTCTTTTAAAATTTGATTAGATGTGTGAATTGCCTTCATATCACAGATCAGAATTCTGTTATCATCAAACAATCTAGTAATTTTCAAATCACATTCAATGCATTTAGTACAAGAAACAACCTTTTGTACATGTTTAGAATCGGCCATGAATGCATTAGCTTCAGTCAACATCTCATCAATCTTCTCAGTCACCTTTCTAGCAGCCCCATTATCTTCAAGCAATTCTTCAGTTGTAAACTTAGATTCATCATTCTGAATAATACATTCTTCAACCTCAGCAACACTCCTAGAATCAATTAAGTCACCATCAGAAGAACTACTATCAGTACCATCTTTAGAATGAACTTCAGCAAGAAACACTTGACTGACATGACCAACAATATCATACAAATGGATACCCAGTCATAGTTTTCATCTTGTTGAGACATCAAAGCTGTGGAAGTATTCTGCTTATTCTGATTGTTTTGGTTACTTGAAGAACTCAGATTCTGAACTTTGGGTTTTGTGCATTCCATAGCAAAGTGTCCAAACTCCTGACAGTTGTAGCATTTTACTTTTGACTTGTCTAAACCCATCTTTGTTTTGCTAGTTGCCCCAATAAACTTCTTTCCAGTTTTCATCAAGTGTTCCTTTCCTTGTCACATCCATAAAGCCATATTCCACCGTATATTCATCTCTTCTAAAGCATCTTTATCCAACTATTTGAAATCTCCCTCAATCATGTCAGGATCAGTTATTTTGCCTCTTATAAAGTTTTCATATGAAGTCAGAAATGAAGTAATCATTGCATTATATTATCTGTAGCTTTAGGAGACATCTTTTGAGACCACGAATGATTGTCACACTTGGAATTTTTATAAAATCCAGAACTTGAAGCAACGAAACATGAACCTTCATCACAAGAACTCTCCTTGGGACTTTCAGAAATATCTCCAGAAAACAATGCAACTACAGATTTATGTGTAGATGTACCTTTACCAAAGTAAATGCTTGGATCCTGATAAACTGTATCCTTCTTTTGTTTATTCAAATCATATGATTGAATCTTTCCCATAAGATCTTCAAGACTCAGTTCATCAAATTCAGGCTGCTCTTTAATGACTATGGTATACATCTCAAAATGAGCTAGTAGAGCATCCAGAAATTTCTCAAGTACCTTCCCGTTCTTGTATGAAATATCATTGTTCACCATTTCACTTAAAAGATGATAATATCTGGACATCAGTTCATCAATAGTTTCTCCATCAAAATGCTTGAACACACTAAACTGCTTTTTTAGCAACTCTCTCCTTCTCTTCTTTATATCAGTACTCCCTTCACATCTCTTGGCTAACCCTTCCCAAAGATCATGCGAGGTAGTAAACTTCTTGAAGGTATGATATATATCTAAAGGTAGACACATTGATAAAGTAGCCAGTGCTTTATTTTCTCTATCATACAAAAGCTTCTCTTCAACTGTAAGAGCTGAAAGTGGTTTTGGAAAATCTGCTCTTTCCATATGAGAATGAATAGGATGTTTGTATCCTTCACTAATTGGAATCCACAAGCTTGTATCACTAATGTTAACATAGTTCTAAAAACGACTTTTCCAGTTAGAGTAATCTTTTACGTTCACCAGCCTCGGTGGCTTGGTTGGAGTACCAATTTCATTATCATAGTTCAGTAAATGAGTCACGTTGTTCACACTAGCATGATTTGAATTTGACATCTTTGTAATCTTGAAAAATTCAACACCAAGAAAACTTTTGAACAAATTCTGTCAAAAGCGAATTTAACAAGCGAACATAACAAGTTCGCCTGATCATGAAGAAGCAAACTTAATAAGTTCGCCCAAACAAGTTCGCCTGTAACTGCTTGGATAAGTTCGCCTGTCTCAGCAGAAGAACAAGGAGGAATGTTCTAACACCCAAACGCAACGAACCAGAATAAAAATCATCATATTTTGTGATTTAGAAGGAATTGATCAAATTCAAGCCGTAGGATTCTTCAATTTGTGAAGTAGAATACTTCTAACGGATCAATTTTGGCAAATCAACACCAAAAATGATGAAATCAATCCAAAAACTCTTCAAAAACAGCAAGAACCCCATGAATACAAAAGTTTTTGAAAATCTCAATCTTTGATTGCAAATCCAATCGAAACAATGTCACACGATGATCTCTAATCAAGAGCAAAAACCCTGATACCAATTGCAGGTCCCAACGGGTCTACGAAATGATCTCAGACGTATAACATGCAACGTGAACTCGTAGTGCGAAATCCAATAAACTCTCGAACATGTACACATACAATAGAATTACACAAATACAAGATCTCCAATAAACTCTCTATTGTATTGATCTAATAAAAGTGCTTACAAGTTACTAATCACAGAAGTACAAATCAACACAAACTAAGCACTATTTATAGGCAATACACTGCTATAGGCGAACTTAGCAAGTTCGCTAGAACTAGCCTTAAGTGAACTTATTAAGTTAACCACAATTATATCAGGCGGACTTGTTAAGTTCTCCTATTATAACAACTTAACAAAAAACTTAGAAAACATTACATACATGTAATTATAAAGAATTAATCTATTAAAAGACTGGTTGTCACACAAATGTTCCAACATCCATCACCATCAACACCTTGTTGAAGCACTTTTGTGTGACAAACACTCTGGATATAGTCTTGTTTATTGTATTTCATTGTATATATTTGTCTTTGTTTGTAAGCATCTGTATGTATTAGTTATCGAGTTGTATTTACTAATGCATGTTGATAGTTGCTGAAATCTCTAAGTGTTTTGCGCACTTGTATGTGCGCAGGAATTAGTTCCTACGTACTTAGCAAGTACGCAAGAATACCTTGCGTACTTGCTAAGTACGCATGAGCAATTTGCCCTGCGCACTTGCTAAGTGCGCAGATATCAGGTCGTGTATAAATAGGATAGGTTGACAATAGACAGGTACGCAGTTATATATTCAGACATTATATACTCAGTATTTATCTCTGTAACCTTCAAGTGTTTATAATAGACGAAAGTTTAAAGTGATTCTCTTGTCGGTTTACTTTATGTAGTAAGACTCTCCACCTAGTCACGGGTATTCCGCACCCGGTCCGACTCAGTAACACAATTGCATGTGACGATCCGCCACACCCGAGGGACCTATAAGTGGTATCAGAGCATTACTCTCTGATTTCGAGTGTTGTGAGTGTGTTTGGAGAGTTTTCTACAGAGATTTTACAAGCAAAAGTGGGTATTTTTGTGATAAAATAGGGGTAGCTCTTGAGCACTATTTTAGAAGCAAAAATCACTCAAAAACTCGACTTTTGTTGTGTATTTGAGTGTTTTGAGCAACAAAGGTTGGTTGGAAACAAGTTTCTGACCCATTGGCTCATTTTGTTTGTTCATCAGTTCGATTTTTGCCATCTCCGGTAAGATTTCAGTGACCGGAATAGTTTGGTGAGAGTTGGTGAAAAGGTTATCTGCGTACTTACCATATCTGGCAAAAAGTTCAGTCTTGCTGTATACTTATCAAGTAAGCAAGACTAATCTTTCTGCGTACTTAAGTTAACTCTTGCGTACTTATCTTCTACTCATGCGTACTTATCAAGTACGCAGGAGCAAATCATAAGGGCGCAAGACTATTTCTCTAAGTGCGCAAGGCCAGTATCAAGTGCGCAAGTGTCTTATCAAGTACGCAGGAGCAAATCATAAGTGCGCAAGACCATTTCTCTAAGTGCGCAAGGCCAGTATCAAGTGCGCAAGTGTCTTTAACCTTTCTAAAATTTGACTAAGTGTTCACCATGTCGAATCTTCAGAACCTCGGTAACCTTCTGAACTATGAAAACGAGATCGGAACACCTCAGAAACTGCCAAAGTTGCTAAATGTAAATGATTATTCTAACTGGAAAGCACGCTTAGAGCATTACATTTCTTATACCGATTCTTCGTTATGATACCAATTCTAGAGGGATATATGCATCCCACACACATTTACCTTGATGAAGTAATGCCCAAGCCTATCTCTAAACTCGATGAAGAAGAAAAGAAAGTTTATGATCGAGAGAAGAAGGGTCACGGTTCTATCACTATAGCCTTGACTAGGGAGTTATTCCACAGTTTCAGAGGATATGATAACTCCAAGGATCTTTGGAAGGCGTTACAGAAAAGATTCGAGGGCAATAGTGACATCAAGAAAAGTAAACGGGATCTCCTCAGGAAGCAGTATTAGTGCTTCAGATTTCTGGAGAACGAATCTTTAGACGAGCTCATCTCTACATTCTATCATCTACAGACCGAGTTGAAAGCTTTTGAGCTAAAGTATCCTGATGAAGAATTAGTTGAAAAGTTTCTGGATGCTTTGCCTCCCAAGTTTGAGATGTATACAACCCTGATGAGAGAGAATTCTAAGTTTTATGCGATGACCATTGATGAGGCAATTGGAAAGGTTCAAGCTCATGACATGAACCATAAAAGAAAGGAGAGCTCAGGAATACCTCATATACAAGACCTTTCTATGTGTCATGGGATGTCTTCTGCAACCAAGTCATCGGGCTCTGTAATTTCCCTTTTCTCAGGAAACTCTCATGAGGAAGAAACTCTGAAGGCTTGTGGTGGTCATGCATGCTATGCAGCATCCGGATCAGGTTCTGGATCTCATCATCAGAACTCAAGAAATCCTTCTCCCACATCTTCAGCTAACCAATCAACAATAGCCAAGATAGCTGAAGATCATGTGGCTTTATTCTCATCCTGCATGCTTGCCTATGAGAACTTCATTGGAGGTAAGCTAACGGATCCTGAAACTATCACAGAAGACTTTAATCAGGTGGGTCCGGATGATATGGAGGATATGGATATTTAGTGGAATATGGCCATGATCTTGAGGAGGGCAAAGCATTTCCTGAACAGAACTGGCTGAAAGTTCATTGGTGGCCATTCTAATGCCAAGGTTGGTTTTGACAAATCCAAGGCAAAGTGCTACAAGTGTCTGAACTATGGACACTTTGCTCGTGAATGTCAAAAAGACAGAGAACCAGCTTCGGGTTTCACCAGACCTAGCCAAGGAAACAACCAAGGCTACAACAACTCAAACAACCACAATCAAAGCCAAGGTGGAACGTCCAATGCATTGGTGGCTCAGCAGGACGATAGCTTTTATTGGGGCATTCGTCTGGAGGATGCTCTTATTGCACAAACTCAGGTTGGTCTCATGGCTGAGATTATAGAGATGATGGAAGCTGAGGAACGGGAAGCTTCTGTGGCTGACCGAGAAGAATCTACAACTACTGTTGCCCTCATAGCTATCGGAGAGGCATTACATTCATCGAATGAGGTAGATTCTAATCCTTTTACTGTCATTTCTTGTTCCAAATGTGTAGGCTTAAAAATTGAAAACTCTAAGCTTCAAGACAAAGTCGAACCCCTTCGTATTGCAACTTTAAGCTACAAAGAAAATGAAAAACGATTTAAAGATTCAATTGAAACATTGAAGAAAGATAAACGTGATTATTCACTTAAAATGAGCGATCAACAGCTTCAGTTGTATATTGCATACAAGGGGGTAGAGAAAAGGAACAATGAGATCAAGAAGCTGCAAAATGAGATCTTGCAGTTGAAATGTATGAATGAGAAGTTGAAAAATTCTCGTTTTGTGGGGGAACACTACGAATCTGTAGTGAGACAAATGAATGGCTTAGAGCTGGGTACCAATGCCATTCCTCCACCAGTTAGCGAGAAATTTGTCAACGGCTTAGCAGACATTGATCTAACTTGCCTTGATAAGTCCTCAGGTAAGGATGATTCCTCTAACAAGGATGATTCCTCAAGTAAGGCTGACTCCGCATCTAATGAGGAGTTCTTTACTGCTTCTGATGATGGGTCTGATAGCACCTGCCCTGAAGGAGTAGTATCTGAGGAGTTGTTATCTGAACAAAAAGTCAAGAAAAACATTATCACTAATAGTGACAATTGTATTTTAACTGAACCCGATATCATTGAATCAAATGATAAATTAAAGGTAATGCTTTATGGGGGTATAAAAATCTTAATCAAGTTAGGAAAGAAGCTTTTTCAGCTCACTATGGGCTGGGTTATAAAGAAAATTTGCAAAAAATACTATACTCCCAAAAACCCATCTATATCGGGTCAAACTCCTGTTCACAAACCAACTCCTCATGCTCATCATGCTGAGTCATCTAATGCCAGATCTAATAAGCCTTATAGGAGGACTTACACAGACAAGAGGACTTGCTTTCACTGTGGTCTGGTAGGTCACATCCTTGTGAACTGTCCTTCTAAGAACTAAGGGAAACGGCCTATTGTTTCACAACCGGCTGTCATCCCTAAGTCACCACCAGTGAAACATCCCAAAAGTCCAAAAGCAAATGTGGTGAAACCACTAGTAAAACCGATGGTAAAGCCAAAGATAACCTCTGAGGCTAAACCATCTGTTTCAAGAAAGCGAAAGCAACCTGCTATACCTTGTGTATCTACCTCTGGTAGTACACCTACTGGTGAGAAATTTGTGGTGAAACTCTCTAAGCCACAGAGGAGGAGAAGGAATAAGAGGTTGAGAAAGCTAGAACAGCTGACTGGAGTTCAATCAGGTAAAGCTTCCATTAGTTCACCGGCTATTGTTGAACCTAAGTCTACTGTTCCAGTTAAGAAACATAAGAGATCCTGGAACAACAAAGATAAAAATTCTCAATCTCCTAGTCCCAATTCTTCTAAAGATTCATCCATTTTGAACAGTCACGACCGTGATTTAAAAGGGGTTGTTTATTTTGAAAAAGACGGACGACCCAAGACCACTATGGCTTGGGTCTCCAAATCTAACTAATTATTTTTGTGACTCATGCAGGGATATCCGAAGGGTACCATCTCTAACCTTTGGTATGTAGATAGTGGATGCTCCTGGCACATGACAGGAAACATGGCCTTGCTTCAAGACGTGAAACCATTCAGAGGCAGCTATGTGGCCTTTGCTGGAGAGAAAGGCGGTAGTATCACGTGTCAAGGCGTGGTGTCAAATGGTTGTGTGTGCTTTGACAACGTCAATTACTACGAGCAGCTGAAGCATAACTTGTTGAGTGTCTCCCAAATGTGCGACAAGGAGTACTCAGTGATCTTTAACAAGAATGAATGCTTGATACTCAAACCTGGTTTTGAGGTTCCTGAAGATTGGATTCTGATGAGAGCGCCAAGGACAAACGACACCTATCAGATTGATATGAGCGTGGCAACAACCACCTCATCAGTTGCTACCTGTTTGCTTACCAAAGCGACAGAACCTGACTCTATCTTGTGGCATAGGAAACTCGGACATATTTCTTATCGTAAAATGAATCATCTTGTCCGAAACGGTTTGGTAACCGGTGCTCCTAAGCTGAGATTTACCATTGCAGATGACCGTATGCCTTGTAAAAAGGGCAAACAGCAATGGAAGTTTCACAAGCCCAAGCTCCAAAACTCCATCGATACCCCTTTGGAGCTATTACATATGGATATGTTTGGCCCCATAAGTATCAGGAGTATTGGAGGTAAGTCATTCTGTCTGGTTGTAACTGATGATTTCTCACGTTTTTCTTGGGTGCATTTTTTAGGTATGAAGGATGAAACTGCTGACATTCTTCAATACCTGATCCTGAGCTTGGAATCTCTGTGCAAGCTAAAGGCTAGAAGAATAAGGAGTGACAACGGAACTGAGTTCAAGAATAATTTGATGGAACTTTTCTGTCTCAAGAAGGGTATCCGTAAAAAATTTAGTGCCCCATACACACCTCAGCAGAATGGAGTTGCAGAACGAAAGAACAGAACCTTGATCGAGACTACAAGGACGATGCTGTCGGATGCAAAGCTTCCTGTCACTATTTGGGCAGAAGCAGTTAATACAACTTGTCACGTCTTGAACAGAGTTCTGGTTGTGAAGAGGCACAACAAGACTTGTTATGAGTTGATCAAAAATCGACTTCCCAATCTTGATTACCTAGTTCCTTTTGGTAGTCCATATTCCTTATTGCTACAATACAAAGACCGCAAGTCTAAGTTTCATGCAAAAGCGGTGGAAGGCATCTTCTTAGAATATGTTGCCAACTCGCCTTGCAAGAGAGTGTATAATATATGAAGTCGTATTGTCGAGGAGTGGTTTGAAGTGGATTGTAGTAAGCACAGCATTCCACCAGAACTAACTGGTCCAGCTTGGGGTTTTGATTATGATGCGCTATTCAAATCTTTCATTCTTCCAGATTTGTTTGCAAATGATGCCGCAAATGTATATGAATTATTTGGTGGCGGTGATGACTCCAGTTTCTCAACTCGTGCTACTGTACCGATTGTAACTCCTGATTCCCATGCTGCATCTGCATCTGGAACTCTTAATGGTGATAACAGTGAAAAAGTTTGTAACATTTTTGATTTTAGTATTCATATTTTCAATTCAAAGTAATGCAATTTTGAACGCAATACTCGTGCACTGTCTTATTATTTTGCTTACCGTAAACTAAATGCAATGATTCAATACAAATTTACAAGTTTTGCTCGATTATATACACTTAAACGCTATACAAGTAACTATTTATTTCGAACTAATCAAACCTGAAAAGTCAAGGACTAAAGTTGAAAATTTATCAAGAAACCCTAATTAGCACGGTCGTGCTTCGTCCTGGCACGGTCGCGCCAAGTGCCTCGGCACGATCGTGCGACTGGTCCTGGAACGATCGTGCCGGTGCCTAAGCATGGTCGCGCCTCTCTTGGGCACGGTCGCGCCTGCGTAACTGTCAAAACGTAAAAGTGATTTCAAAATGCTCGATCGTTCGAATTCAAACCCGATTACGTTTCATTTTCATTGTCAAGGAAAATATCTCAGTCCAATATGAGTTTTATCAATTCAATTACATTTTACTCTCAAGAATCCGTCTAAATTATCTCCCAAGCCTCAAACCTCCATTCTCGATCCAATTGCTACCAATTAATCAAGGAAATCGATCCTCCGATCATCTCTAAGGTTTCTGAAGGGTTGGAGTAGCCGGAATCACAGCAGAAGCCGCCGGAAGCAAATCTTGCCGTCGCCGGAACTCCCTTCTACCAATCGCTATCAATTCCTTTCTGTTTGAGGTAATTGAATCATCCCTCCCTTTCGTTTCGGTCCATATATCAAAAGCCCCCTATCAATCTGGGCTTTCATTACAGAAATCGTCCGAATCAGAATGATTATTTTAATAAGAAAAGATTTAATCGAATCCATACTTAAACACGATTTACATGCAATTAAATTATATGAAAAGACTCGTAATAACTCAGTAATCAAAAGCCCTATCAATTCCATCGTTATAAATACAAAAATTGTTCAATTCGTGTCTGACTTGGAAGAGACACGGTCGCGCTAATCATCTGGCGCGGTCGTGCCTCATGAAACGCGGTCGTGCCGAGTAGCAGCGCGGTCGTGCCCTCCTGTCCAGACCTAGTCATGCCCTTTGGGCTAGTCTCTGTTGTGTCTAAGAATCATAGACACGACCGTGCCGGGCCAAGGCACGGTCGTGCCTGTTGACTGGTCTAGTTTGTGTCCTCTGTTGATCAACTCGGTCGCGCCCCGACTAGCGCGGTCGCGCCCGTGGCTTGAGCACGATCGTGCCCTTCCGAGGCACGATCGTGTGTGACTCAGAAATTGTAACATAATGATAATTTTATATTTTTCGATCAATAAATGTTTCAAATTTTATAAAAATATGTTTTCTGTATTTGAAGAGATAAATATTATTTATTTAAAAGTTTATTTAAAAATTTATAAAAAAATTAAATTTATATTTATCTTACACTTAAATGATTAAGTTACAAGTTTATAAATAAATAAGATAATAATTATTTATTTAATATTTAAACAAAAATCATTTATTTATTTATACTTAATTACAATCAATATTAATATTATTTCATAAACTATAATCATTTACTTATTTATTAATTTACATTTAACACATGCATTATTTTCATAATCAACAATTTTATAAGAATTCTATTTTATTATTTAAATTCCAAACTTTAATCAAATATTTCAAAAATGGTTACTACAACTATATATATTTCATTTAATACTTTTTATACACAAATTCAACCTTCAATGTTAGACTTAAACTTTGTACACCGATTTGATTCAATATACATTACTATCTAGGTTAACCCGTGCGTATCAAGAACCCTTATTTCATTTATACTCTTTGTTAGCTACATCTCCATACCAAGTGAGTATTCACAACCCCTTTTTTACTCTTTTACACTTTTGGGGTGGAACTTGAACTCAATACACATTACACATTTACATTTACGCAAACAACACAAGTGCAAAAATCCTATTTACATACATGTGTGCAAAATTTGAGCTTTGTGCCCGAGTGCTAGTTGTGCTAACTTTTGTATGCGATTATGTGCAATCATTAACTATACAAACCGACGGTTTTCAATGATAGATCTATTGAGTCTGACAAACCCACCCATGGTGCGCGGTGATTGAAACCGACAACACAATTTTTGCATGCTAGTTACAAGGTTTGGTTGTACATGGTTACACAATAGCTGCTCCCCATAAATGCCTTATTTTATCATGTTTTGTAAAGGATTTGTTTTCAACTATATGCTATCTATTTACAACTGTGTTATACTCACCAACTTTTTAGTTGACTTTATTTTATTCATGTTCCATGCCCTACTATGTGAGAATGATTCAAGACGTGCTCAATATAAGATTTGGACTTAGCAATTTAAATCAAGAATTTTATGAGTTGTTTTATGTTTCTTGTTTGAATTTGGTTTGTACTTGGATTATTTGTAATGAAAATTTGACTTTAATATTTTCAATTTAGTCAACCATGTGCTATGAACAGTCTTACATGTCCTGCCCCGATGATTCCGCCATCGGTCGGGGTGTGTCAGATTGGTATCAGAGCGTTGGTTATAGGGAATTAGGTTATTAGACACCTTGACCTAGACTATAACTTTAGGACACCCACTTATGCTATATTTCATGATTTTGTGCTATGTGTTACATGCTATGTGCTACATGCTCACCATGATTAATTATTATTATATTTGATACCTTACTTGTTAGAAATTCATGACTCATTAGGATCTTCTTGAATAATAATTAAATAAATAATATCCGTTCCTATATCCTAAAACCTCATAATAATTCTATCTTCTTTATATCTTTATCCTTTCTAAGCATGTGAAAAATTCTTGAAGCAAAAATCTTTAAAAATCTTTATTTCTTCGTTAAGGTTTTTAAACTTGTTAAATTATTTGAGAACACGTGCAATCTGGAAGGGTGACACATGTATTTTGGGTTTTCTGTCTAGGAAAGCATTTCGCATAAATCCCAATCAACCGAGGGACCCGTATGCTTTCCTGAGAATTCCCGAGATGAGTGTTTACTTATAGGCTAAAGCATGTCTTCTTGAAAAATTTTATAAGTTTAATTAACCTTAATGTGCCATGGTATTCAAGTGATTTTGTCACTTTTGAGTACAATCCAAACTAAGAATATCTATTTTATTTTGTTATCTCATTCTATTAAACCCTATCAAATCTAATAAGTTCTTACAATTTTTCTTGTCTTGTAAAAATCTGTAGAATGCCTCCTCGTCGTGCTCCCGCAACCAACGCCAACACCGACATTGCTGCTATTCTTACCCAATTGGTGACACAACTCACCCAAGCCAATGGTGCCACCAATGGCAACAATGGTGGAAATGGAAGCAATAGTGGTAATAATGGTGGAAATGGTGGAAATGGTGGTAATAATCCATCTCAATGCACCTTCAAGCACTTCAACTCGTGCAATCCCCTAAAGTTCTATGGTATCGAAGGAGCTACTGGACTCCTTCAATGGTTCAAAAGCATTGAGAATACCTTTCTCAATAGTGACTGTCCCGACAACCTCTGTGTTCGTCATGCTACAAGTGTCCTACAAAAATGGGCACTTACATGGTGGAATGGGGAGAAAAGGAATAGGGGTGTTGATGTAGCTATGGCCTTACCTTGGGATGAGGTCAAAAGGCTTATGACCGAGGAGTTCTGTCCTCGAAATGAAGTGAAAAAGCTAGAAGCTGAATTCTGGGATCTTGCCCAAGATAGCGGGGAAAGCTTAGCATATACAACTCGGTTCCATGAGTTGAGTCTTCTAGTGCCCCACATGGTCACTCCTTTGTCCCGTTGTATCGAGAAGTATATTGGTGGGCTACCAAGACAAATCCAAGATACTGTCTTAGGTAGAAATCCTGCTACTCTGGAGGATGCTATTCGTCTATCCGCTACCTTAACTGATAACCATGTGAAAGCGGGAACACTTTCTAAGAAGGGTACTAAGAAAGTTTCTGAAACCGTAACCCCTCCTACTCACAACAAAGAAGCCACAACCGAGCCCTCTCGCAATAATAGAAAGAGGAAGGCTAGAAATTTTGCTGTGGTTACTCCTGCTGTTCCAATCAACCAAGCTGCAGCTATGGTTCAAGCGCCGGCTAAAAAGCCATATGTTGGAATTTACCCCCTTTGTGCCACCTGCAACTACCATCATCCCCAAGTCATCCCATGTCACCTTTGTACTTATTGTGGGAGATATGGTCATACAATTAGTGTTTGTACGACCAAAGCTCTTACGGGCCATGTCAACCCTCCAAACCGAACCGTACCTCAAGTGGCTAACCAAGGTGCTCCCGCCATTGCTAATGGGCGTGCTTTCTATGAGTGTGGTGACCCGAACCATTTTCGTGATCAATGTCCAAGACTTGCAAATGCTAGACAAGGTGGAGCTCGTGGGCGTGCGTTCAACATAAATGCCAACGAAGCTCAAGCCAACAATGGCGTGGTCAATACTACGTTTCTTGTTAATAGTCAATATGCCTCCATTTTATTCGATACCGGAGCCGATAAAAGTTTTGTGTCACTTAATTTTGAACCTTTACTTGTAAAGACTCGGTCCCAATTACAGAAAACATTTACCGTTGAAGTAGCAAATGGTGACTCCCTTACAATTGAGTCCATTATCTATGATTGCTCTTTAGAACTTAATGATCACACATTCTCAATCAACCTTGTTCCAATGCCACTAGGAAGCTTTGATATTATCGTAGGTATGGATTGGCTATCAAATCATCATGCCGAAGTCATTTGCTTTGAAAAGTGTATCCAAATTCCGCTACCATCGGGAGAAACCTTAAGAGTTTTTGGTGAAAAGCCTTGCAAGGGACTTAAGTTAATGTCGTGTACTACCGCTCAAAAGTACTTACGAAAGAAGGACATTGCTTTCTTAGCTCATATTGTTCAAAAGGATGTCAAGGAGAAGAGTATCCAAGACATTCCGATCATTCGGGATTTCCCCGAAGTTTTTCCTAAGGATTTATCCGGTCTTCCTCCCGTTCGTCAAGTAGAGTTCCGTATTGATCTTATACCTGGAGCTAACCCCGTTGCTAGAGCTCCTTATCGTCTTGCACCTTCCGAAATGCAAGAGATTGCAAGTCAACTTCAAGAGCTCTCCGACAAAGGTTTCATTCGCCCAAGTCATTCACCGTGGGGTGCACCCGTCTTATTTGTTAAGAAGAAGGATGGATCATTTCGCATGTGTATTGACTACCGTGAACTCAATAAGCTTACTATCAAGAACCGTTATCCCTTACCTAGAATTGATGATCTCTTTGATCAACTTCAAGGTTCTACTTGCTTCTCGAAGATTGATCTTCGATCCGGTTATCATCAGCTCCGTGTTCAAGAAGATGACATTCCCAAGACTGCTTTTCGAACAATGTATGGTCATTACGAGTTCATGGTTATGCCTTTCGGGCTAACCAATGCACCCGTAGTTTTCATGGATCTCATGAATCGTGTGTGCAAACCATACCTTCATAAATTCGTGATCGTCTTCATTGACGATATCTTAATCTATTCCAAGACTAAAGCCGATCATGAACAACACCTTAGATTGGTTTTGGACCTCTTGAGAAAAGAACAACTATATGCCAAATTCTCCAAATGTGAATTATGGCTAAAGGAAGTTCAATTTCTTGGTCACATCGTCAACGACAAGGGTATTCATGTTGATCCTGCTAAGATCAAAACGATTAAGAATTGGAATGCCCCGAAGACTCCTACCGAAGTTCGTTCATTTCTTGGTCTTGCGGGTTATTATCGTCGTTTCATCTCAAACTTCTCAAAGATTGCTGTCCCTCTTACCGCTTTGACCCACAAGGGTAAGACTTATGAATGGGGACCGAAACAAGAAGAAGCTTTTCAAACCCTCAAGCAAAAGCTGTGCAATGCTCCCATATTGACTCTCCCCGATGGTAATGATGATTTAGTTGTCTATTGTGATGCTTCTAACCAAGGTCTTGGTTGTGTTCTCATGCAACGAGGCAAAGTAATCGCTTATGCATCAAGGCAACTCAAAGTTCATGAGAAGAATTATACGACGCACGATCTCGAGTTAGGTGCGGTCGTATTCGCGTTAAAGATTTGGAGACATTACCTATATGGCACGAAATGTGTGGTGTTCACCGACCACAAAAGTCTTCAACATATTTTCAACCAAAAAGAACTTAATATGAGGCAACGACGTTGGGTCGAACTCCTTAACGACTACGACTACGAGATTCGTTACCATCCCGGCAAAGCGAATGTTGTAGCCGATGCTTTTAGTCGAAAGGACCATGTTATGCTTCATTGTTCCCGTATTCAAACCAACATTCAAACCCGTATCTTAGAAGCTCAACACGTCTCGGTTACCGAGGGTAACATGTACGAAGAAATGTCATGTGGTGTTGAACTCCTTCTTGAATCAAAACCCAATGGCTTACTCTATTACTTGAACCGTATTTGGGTTCCCGATCGCGATGATCTCCGTACATTTCTCATGAACGAGGCTCACAAGACTCGTTATTCTATTCATCCTGGTGCGGATAAAATGTACCAAGATCTTCGCCAACAATATTGGTGGCCCGGTATGAAGAGAGACATTGCTCTTTATGTGGCCAAATGCTTAACCTCTTCCAAAGTCAAAGCCGAACATCAACGTCCATCTGGTTTACTCGAACAACCAGAAATTCCCGTGTGGAAATGGGAGAATCTAGCTATGGATTTTATTACCAAACTCCCTCGCACCTCGAGTGGTTATGATAGTATTTGGGTGATCATTGATCGACTCACCAAATCTGCTCATTTCTTGCCTATCCGTGAAGACTATCGGGTTGAGAAACTAGCCCGAATTTACATCGATGAAATTGTGAGCCGTCATGGTGTTCCTTTGAACATAATATCTGATCGAGACACCCGGTTCACTTCTCAATTTTGGCAATCTCTCCAAAAGGCTCTTGGTACTCGATTGGATTTGAGCACGGCCAACCATCCCCAAGCTGATGGTCAAACCGAGCGAACAATTCAAACTCTTGAAGACATGCTTAGAGATTGCGTAATCGATTTTGGAGGCAATTGGGATTCACATTTATCCCTCATTGAGTTCTCTTACAATAATAGCTACCACACAAGTATCAACATGGCTCCATTCGAAGCTCTCTATGGTCGCAAGTGTCGTTCTCCTATCTGTTGGAACGAGATTGGTGAAGCACAAATCACCGGTCCCGAGTTAATTCAAGAAACATCCGACAAGATTATTCAAATCCGTGACAATATACGAGTAGCGAGCAGTCGGCAAAAGAGTTATGCCGACAAACGTCGAAAACCCTTGGAATTCCAACTCGGTGATCTTGTTCTTCTTAAGGTGTCTCCATGGAAGGGTGTGATCCGCTTTGGAAAGAAAGGCAAGTTAGCACCTCGTTATGTTGGTCCATTCAAGATCCTTGAAAGGATTGGGAAAGTGGCCTACAAGCTCGAGTTACCTCCATCTCTTGGAAATGTGCATCCTACATTTCATGTATCTAATCTGAAGAAGTGTCTCGCTGATGAAAATCTCCATATACCGCTTGATGACGTGCGCATTGATGAAACGATGCACTTCGTTGAGAAGCCGGTAGAAATTATGGATCGTGAAGTCAAACAGCTCAAGCGAAGTCACATTCCTATTGTCAAAGTTCGTTAGGAATCTAAGCGTGGTCCTGAGTTCACTTGGGAACGAGAAGACCAAATGAAGCTCAAGTACCCTCATCTTTTTATTGATACTGTTGTTTCCTCTAGCTAAATTTCGGGACGAAATTCTCTCAACATGGGGAGACTGTAACATTTCTGATTTTAGTATTCATATTTTCAATTCAATGTAATGCAATTTCGAACGCAATACTCGTGCACTGTCTTATTATTTTGCTTACCGTAAACTAAATGCAATGATTCAATACAAATTTACAAGTTTTGCTCGATTATATACACTTAAACTCTATACAAGTAACTATTTATTTCGAACTAATCAAACCTGAAAAGTCAAGGACTAAAGTTGAAAATTTATCAAGAAACCCTAATTAGCACGGTCGTGCTTCGTCCTGGCACGGTCGCGCCAAGTGCCTCAACACGATCGCGCGACTGGTCTTGGAACGATCGCGCCCGGTGCCTAAGCACGGTCGCGCCTCTCTTGGGCACGGTCACGCCTGCGTAACTGTCAAAACGTAAATGTGATTTCAAAACGCTCGATCGTTCGAATTCAAACCCGATTACATTTCATTTTCATTGTCAAGGAAAATATCTCAGTCCAATACGAGTTTTATCAATTCAATTACATTTTACTCTCAAGAAACCGTCCAAATTATCTCCCAAGCCTCAAACCTCCATTCTCGATCCAATTGCTACCAATTAATCAAGGAACTCGATCCTCCGATCATCTCTAAGGTTTCTGAAGGGTTGGAGCAGCCGGAATCACAGCAGAAGCCGCGGGAAGCACGTCTTGCCGTCGCCGGAACTCCCTTCTACCAATCGCTATCAATTCCTTTCTGTTTGAGGTAATTGAATCATCCCTCCCTTTCGTTTCGGTCCATATATAAAAAGCCCCCTATCAATCTGGGCTTTCATTACAGAAATCGTCCGAATCAGAATGATTATTTTAATAAGAAAAGATTTAATCGAATCCAAACTTAAACACGATTTACATGCAATTAAATTATATGAAAAGACTCGTAATAACTCAGTAATCAAAAGCCCTATCAATTCCATCGTTATAAATACAAAAATTGTTCAATTCGTGTCTGACTTGGAAGAGACACGGTCGCGCTAATCATCTGGCGCGGCCGTGCCTCATGAAACGCGGTCGTGCCCTCCTGTCCAGACCTAGTCATGCCCTTTGGGCTAGTCTCTGTTGTGTCTAAGAATCATAGACACGACCGTGCCGGGCCAAGGCACGGTCGTGCTTGTTGACTGGTCTAGTTTGTGCCTTCTGTTGATCAACCCGGTCGCGCCCCGACTAGCGCGATCGCGCCCGTGGCTTGAGCACGATCGTGCCCTTCCGAGGCACGGTCGTGTGTGACTCAGAAATTGTAACAGAATTATAATTTTATATTTTTCGATCAATAAATGTTTCAAATTTTATAAAAATATGTTTTCTGTATTTGAAGAGATAAATATTATTTATTTAAAAGTTTATTTAAAAATTTATAAAAAAATTAATTTTATATTTATCTTACACTTAAATGATTAAGTTACAAGTTTATAAATAAATAAGATAATAATTATGTATTTAATATTTAAACAAAAACATTTATTTATTTATACCTAATTACAATCAATATTTACATTATTTCATAAACTATAATCATTTACTTATTTATTAATTTACATTTAACACATTCATTATTTTCATAATCAACAATTTTATAAGAATTCTATTTTATTATTAAAATTCCAAACTTTAATCAAATGTTCCAAAAATGGTTACTACAACTTTATATATTTCATTTAATACTTTTTATACACAAATTCAACCTTCAATGTTAGACTTAAACTTTGTACACCGATTTCATTCAATATACATTACTATCTAGGTTAACCCGTGCGTATCAAGAACCCTTATTTCATTTATACTCTTTGTTAGCTACATCTCCATACCAAGTGAGTAGAGTTCCGTATTGATCTTATACCTGGAGCTAACCCCGTTGCTAGAGCTCCTTATCGTCTTGCACCTTCCGAAATGCAAGAGCTTGCAAGTCAACTTCAAGAGCTCTTCGACAAAGGTTTTATTCGCCCAAGTCATTCACCGTGGGGTGCACCCGTCTTATTTGTTAAGAAGAAGGATGGATTATTTCTTATGTGTATTGACTACCGCGAACTCAATAAGCTTACTATCAAGAACCGTTATCCCTTACCTAGAATTGATGATCTCTTTGATCAACTTCAAGGTTCTACTTGCTTCTCGAAGATTGATCTTCGATCCGGTTATCATCAGCTCCGTGTTCAAGAAGATGACATTCACAAGACTGCTTTTCGAACAAGGTATGGTCATTACGACTTCATGGTTATGCCTTTCGGGCTAACCAATGCACCCGCAGTTTTCATGGATCTCATGAATCGTGTGTGCAAACCATACCTTGATAAATTCGTGATCGTCTTCATTGACGATATCTTAATCTATTCCAAGACTAAAGCCGATCATGAACAACACCTTAGATTGGTTTTGGACCTCTTGAGAAAAGAACAACTATATGCCAAATTCTCCAAATGTGAATTCTGGCTAAAGGAAGTTCAATTTCTTGGTCACATCGTCAACGACAAGGGTATTCATGTTGATCCTGCTAAGATCGAAACGATTAAGAATTGGAATGCCCCGAAGACTCCTACCGAAGTTCGTTCATTTCTTGGTCTTGCGGGTTATTATCGTCTTTTCATCTCAAACTTCTCAAAGATTGCTGTCCCTCTTACCGCTTTGACCCACAAGGGTAAGACTTATGAATGGGGACCGAAACAAGAAGAAGCTTTTCAAACCCTCAAGCAAAAGCTATGCAATGCTCCCATATTGACTCTCCCCGATGGAAATGATGATTTAGTTGTCTATTGTGATGCTTCTAACCAAGGTCTTGGTTGTGTTCTCATGCAACGAGGCAAAGTAATCACTTATGCATCAAGGCAACTCAAAGTTCATGAGAAGAATTATACGACGCACGATCTCGAGTTAGGTGCGGTCGTATTCGCGTTAAATATTTGGAGACATTACCTATATGGCACGAAATGAGTGGTGTTCACCGACCACAAAAGTCTTCAACATATTTTCAACCAAAAAGAACTTAATATGAGGCAACGACGTTGGGTCGAACTCCTTAACGACTACGACTGCGAGATTCGTTACCATCCCGGCAAAGCGAATGTTGTAGCCGATGCTTTGAGTCGAAAGGACCATGTTATGCTTCATTGTGCCCGTATTCAAACCGACATTCAAACCCGTATCTTAGAAGCTCAACACGTCTCGGTTACCGAGGGTAACATGTACGAAGAAATGTCATGTGGTGTTGAACTCCTTCTTGAATCAAAACCCAATGGCTTACTCTATTACTTGAACCGTATTTGGGTTCCCGATCGCGATGATCTCCGTACATTTCTCATGAACGAGGCTCACAAGACTCGTTATTCTATTCATCCTGGTGCGGATAAAATGTACCAAGATCTTCGCCAACAATATTGGTGCCCCGGTATGAAGAGAGACATTGCTCTTTATGTGGCCAAATGCTTAACCTCTTCCAAAGTCAAAGCCGAACATCAACGTCCATCTGGTTTACTCGAACAACCAGAAATTCCCGTGTGGAAATGGGAGAATCTAGCTATGGATTTTATTACCAAACTCCCTCGCACCTCGAGTGGTTATGATAGTATTTGGGTGATCATTGATCGACTCACCAAATCTACTCATTTCTTCCCTATCCGTGAAGACTATCGGGTTGAGAAACTAGCCTGAATTTACAACGACGAAATCGTGAGCCGTCATGGTGTTCCTTTGAACATAATATCTGATCGAGACACCCGGTTCACTTCTCGATTTTGGCAATCTCTCCAAAAGGCTCTTGGTACTCGATTGGATTTGAGCACGGCCTACCATCCCCAAACTGATGGTCAAACCGAGCGAACAATTCAAACTCTTGAAGACATGCTTAGAGCTTGCGTAATCGATTTTGGTGGCAATTGGGATTCACATTTATCCCTCATTGAGTTCTCTTACAATAATAGCTACCACACAAGTATCAACATGGCTCCATTCGAAGCTCTCTATGGTCGCAAGTGTCGTTCTCCTATCTGTTGAAACGAGATTGGTGAAGCACAAATCACCGGTCCCGAGTTAATTCAAGAAACATCCAACAAGATTATTCAAATCCGTGACAATATACGAGTAGCGAGGAGTCGGCAAAAGAGTTATGCCGACAAACGTCGAAAACCCTTGGAATTCTAACTCGGTGATCTTGTTCTTCTTAAGGTGTCTCCATGGAAGGGTGTGATATGCTTTGGAAAGAAAGGCAAGTTAGCACCTCGTTATGTTGGTCCATTCAAGATCCTTGAAAGGATTGGGAAAGTGGCCTACAAGCTCGAGTTACCTCCATCTCTTGGAAATGTGCATCCTACATTTCATGTATCTAATCTGAAGAAGTGTCTCGCTGATGAAAATCTCCATATACCGCTTGACGACGTGCGCATTGATGAAACGATGCACTTCGTTGAGAAGCCGGTAGAAATTATGGATCGTGAAATCAAACAGCTCAAGCGAAGTCGCATTCCTATTGTCAAAGTTCGTTGGGAATCTAAGCGTGGTCCTGAGTTCACTTGGGAACGAGAAGACCAAATGAAGCTCAAGTACCCTCATCTTTTTATTGATACTGTTGTTTCCTCTAGCTAAATTTCGGGACGAAATTCTCTCAATATGGGGAGACTGTAACATTTCTGATTTTAGTATTCATATTTTCAATTCAATGTGATGCAATTTCGAACGCAATACTCGTGCACTGTCTTATTATTTTGCTTACCGTAAACTAAATGCAATGATTCAATACAAATTTACAAGTTTTGCTCGATTATATACACTTAAACGCTATACAAGTAACTATTTATTTCGAACTAATCAAACCTGAAAAGTCAAGGATTAAAGTTGAAAATTTATCAAGAAACCCTAATTAGCACGGTCGTGCTTCGTCCTGGCACGGTCGCGCCAAGTGCCTCGGCACGATCGCGCGACTGGTCCTGGAACGATCGCGCCCGGTGCCTAAGCACGGTCGCGCCTCTCTTGGGCACGGTCACGGCTGCGTAACTGTCAAAACGTAAATGTGATTTCAAAACGCTCGATCGTTCGAATTCAAACCCGATTACATTTCATTTTCATTGTCAAGGAAAATATCTCAGTCCAATACGAGTTTTATCAATTCAATTACATTTTACTCTCAAGAAACCGTCCAAATTATCTCCCAAGCCTCAAATCTCCATTCTCGATCCAATTGCTACCAATTAATCAAGGAACTCGATCCTCCGATCATCTCTAAGGTTTCTGAAGAGTTGGAGCAGCCGGAATCACAGAAGAAGCCGCCGGAAGCAAATCTTGCCGTCGCCGGAACTCCCTTCTACCAATCGCTATCAATTCGTTTCTGTTTGAGGTAATTGAATCATCCCTCCCTTTCGTTTCGGTCCATATATAAAAAGCCCCCTATCAATCTGGGCTTTCATTACAGAAATCGTCCGAATCAGAATGATTATTTTAATAAGAAAAGATTTAATCGAATCCATACTTAAACACGATTTACATGCAATTAAATTATATGAAAAGACTCGTAATAACTCATTAATTAAAAGCCCTATCAATTCCATCGTTATAAATACAAAAATTGTTCAATTGGTGTCTGACTTGGAAGAGACACGGTCGCGCTAATCATCTGGCGCGGCCGTGCCTCATGAAACGCGGTCGTGCCGAGTAGCAGCGCGGTCGTGCCCTCCTGTCTAGACCTAGTCATGCCCTTTGGGCTAGTCTCTGTTGTGTCTAAGAATCATAGACACGACCGTGCCGGGCCAAGGCACGGTCGTGCCTATTGACTGGTCTAGTTTGTGCCCTCTGTTGATCAACCCGGTCGCGCCCCGACTAGCGCGGTCGCGCCCGTGGCTTGAGCACGATCGTGCCCTTCCGAGGCACGGTCGTGTGTGACTCAGAAATTGTAACAGAATTATAATTTTATATTTTTCGATCAATAAATGTTTCAAATTTTATAAAAATATGTTTTCTGTATTTGAAGAGATAAATATTATTTATTTAAAAGTTTATTTAAAAATTTATAAAAAAATTAAATTTATATTTATCTTACACTTAAATGATTAAGTTACAAGTTTATAAATAAATAAGATAATAATTATGTATTTAATATTTAAACAAAAATCATTTATTTATTTATACCTAATTACAATCAATATTTACATTATTTCATAAACTATAATCATTTACTTATTTATTAATTTACATTTAACACATTCATTATTTTCATAATCAACAATTTTATAAGAATTCTATTTTATTATTTAAATTCCAAACTTTAATCAAATGTTTCAAAAATGGTTACTACAACTTTATATATTTCATTTAATACTTTTTATACACAAATTCAACCTTCAATGTTAGACTTAAACTTTGTACACCAATTTGATTCAATATACATTACTATCAAGGTTAACCCGTGCGTATCAAGAACCCTTATTTCATTTATACTCTTTGTTAGCTACACCGATTTGCTAGTGTTCAAACTCGTCATCTAACCATTACTGAGAACACTAGTCTGTACTCGGAGATACTTGACACTCGTGTCATGGAAACATGTCTGCATGCTGCATTCATGTCCCAGTTAGAGCCGAAGAATGTGAAAGAGGCTCTCGCTGACAACTGCTGAATTGAGGCGATGTAAGATGAATTGTCTCAATTCTAAAAGTTGCATGTGTGGGATTTGTTGACTTGCCAAGGGGCGTACAACCAATTGGCACCAGATGGGTGTTCAAATGCAAGACGGATGATCATCATGATGTGGTGAAGAACAAAGTAAGGTTGGTTGTTCAGGGTTTTTATCAACAAGAGGGCTTGGATTACAAAGAAGTATATGCCCTTGTTGCTAGACTTGAAGCCATTCGACTGTTTCTGGCTTATGCCTCATATGTTGGCTTCAAGGTCTATCAACTTGATGTGAAGAATGCTTTCCTGTATGGAAAAGTTCATGAAGAGGTCTATGTCACTCAACCTCCCGGCTTTGAAGATCCGCATAATATCAGTAAAGTGTATAAGTTCGACAAAGCACTTTATGGTCTTCATCAAGCACCGCGGGCATGGTATGAGACATTATATAACCATCTACTGTCTAATTGTTTCGACCGTGGACAGATTGACTCGACCCTCTTCATTAGGAAAGCAGGAGGTGACATTCTTCTTGTACAAGTCTACGTCGACGACATTATTTTTGGATCTACAAATGAAGGGGTGTGTAGGGAATTCGAACATGTGATGAAGTCCAAGTTTGAAATGAGTAACATGGGTGAATTGTCGTTCTTCCTTGGTCTGCAAGTCAGTCAAAGAGAGGATGGCATTTATCTACATAAAACAAAGTATGTGCAGGACATCTTGTCAAAATACAAAATGAATGATAGCAGTACTTATGGCACACCTATCCCAGTCAATCGTGGTCTGCATCCTGACAAAGATGGAAAGGATGTGGATTGTAAATTTACCGTGGGATGATCGGATCTCTTATGTATCTCACAGCTTCAAGGCCAGATATAATGTTTCCTGTATGCTTGTGCTCAAGGTTTCAGTCACAACCGAAGGAGTCCCATATGATAGCTGTAAAGAGGATTTTCAGATACTTGAAAGGGAAACTGTTGATACACTTTCCTGTGACAACACTCTGGATAGAGTCTTAGTTTGTATGTCTAATGTCTGTAATTTGTCTTTGTATTTATGAGTCATTATGTAATAGTTTATCGAGTTGTATTTACTTTTACATAATGTATGTTGTTTTTCTGCTAAGTGTTTTGCGCACTTACATGTTTGTAGGAGAAAGCTCCTGCGTACTTAGCAAGTACGCAAGAACACCTTTGCGTACTTGTTAAGTACGCAAGAGCAATTGGTCCTGCGCACTTGCTAAGTGCGCAGGCATCAGGTCTATATAAATAGGAAAGGTTCACAGAGGCTAAGTACGCAGAACCATTTGTTTAGACGAACTCAGTTTTCCTAAGTACGCATCTTGTATTCTCTCTGTAACCATCGAGTGTTTATAATACAAAGAACGTTTATTATGACTCTCGTGTTTGGTTTACTTTGTTTAGTAAGACTATTCACCTAGTCACGGGTATTCCGCAACCCGGTGCGACTAGTAGACCACTTGCATGTGACGATCCGACACACACGAAGGGACCTGCAAATGGTATCAGAGCTTTGCTCTTGAATTCTAGTGTTGTAAGTGAGTTTTGAGACGTTTTACTGAGTTTTACAAGCAAAAAGAGGTATTTTTGTTGATTTTTGTGATAAAAAGGGGTAGCTCTTGAGCACTTTTTTAGAAGCAAAAATCTCTCAAAAACCGATTTTTGTTGTGTATTTGTGTGTTTTGAGCATCAAAGGTTGGTTAGAAACTTGTTTCTGATCCTTTGGCTCGATTGCATTGATCATCAGCCTATTTTTCACTATCTCCGGTGAGAACGGGGACTGATGAACGATTGAAGAATGTCATGGCACAGAATGAACTGTTGATAAAGAGTAATGACATGATTCTAGCCCACAGAACTTCCCTGGAGCTAAGGCTGGATCTACAAAGGAAGGAGCACAAAGCTATGGTCAAACTAGTTGGTGAACTGACCGCGAAGCTAGGTGCTCAGGGGGAGAAGGAGACAGAGAAAGAGAAAAAAAAAGAAAGAAAGAGAAAGAGAAAGACAAAGAAAAGAAATCCACCGGTGCCGAGTCTTGTCATCCAGTCGATCTGACTAAGGATGATGATAAAGACAAGGATCCTGAAGTCGGTCCTAGTGGAGGTGAGCACCTAGCTTTGGCGATTGTGCCCATCTCTTCTGTTCCATTGGCTGAGGGGGAGTCTACTCAGCAAGAGGGTGGTGATACCTCAGGTGGTGGTGGCGGAGATAAAGGGAAGTCAGCGGCTGACGTGCTTAAGGACTTATCTGATGATGAGATCCTCTATTTAGAGCCTGACTATTCCAAAGAGGCACAGATCGATGCTCTCCTTAATCTGGAAGAAGGAGAGATCGACTCTGGTGATGACTGGAACGAGGATGACGATGATGTGGTGATTGAGATTCCCAAGGGCGACGGGGAAGGTAAGTATGAGTTAGAAGATGGTGAGATCTTTGAAGTACCATCGCTCGACTCTATGCTCGAAACAGGCTCAGTTGACACGACAAGTAATGTTGAAACTACATCTGAAGCCTCCCCGGTCGACCCTATACCTGTGGACCCCAAGGCACAAAAATAGAAAGACATGCCATCTGCGTCAACAAAGGGTCTAGCACCCGTGTGGCAAAAGACGTCTATCACAGACAAGCACGGAGCGACAGGTATGATCTTAGCTGTTAGGTTCGAGGAGGACAAGCAGTTGTTCGCCATCAAAAGATCTGGGGGGTTCAATACTTGAAACCCACCAGTGAGGTGTTCAACTCTTTGCCCAAGTACGACCTAGTTAACCTCGCAAACCGCGATCTGCTAAGTCACTCGAATCATGCAGTAGCAATGGGTTTGTGGGTAACACTACAGCGGGAAGCAAGATCAGGGAAATTTGAATACCTCAAGCCTTAGATGCCCAGAAGAGGCAAGGATAAGCACGCTATGCATCCTGTGACTAAGAAGCCCATAAAGAGATTGGTATACAAGCCAGTGCGATGTGAAACTAAGATTTCCCTGAGCAAGTTACCTCAGGATATTCTTGGTGACATGTGGTACTGGTACGTTGATCCAAAAACAGACGAGGTTGTGGTAATGAGTAAAGGTAAGTCAGCAAGTGGAAATATTGTGCCAAAGGAAGTGATCAGGATATTTGATGAAGTCTGCTTCATCAACTTTTCTGTGAACGATCTGGAGGTACTAGCCGACAAGTACTGCATCCACACTGACGAATGGACGAAGCTTCTCTCTGCCAAATACGACAAGTTGATCAAGTTCTGTCTTGATTACAAAAAGAAGATGGAAGCTAAGGAGCAGATGCTGTGAAGACCGAAGACTGAAGACGATGAAGATCCCGAGCTGTTGTCAAGGGGGAGTTTGTTGATGCACTTTCCTGTGACAACACTCTGGATAGAGTCTTAGTTTGTATGTCTAATATCTGTAATTTGTCTTTGTATTTATGAGTCATTATGTAATAGTTTATCGAGTTGTATTTACTTTTACATAATGTATGTTGTTTTTCTGCTAAGTGTTTTGCGCACTTACATGTGCACAGGAGAAAGCTCCCACGTACTTAGCAAGTACGCAAGAACACCTTTGCGTACTTGTTAAGTACGCAAGAGCAATTGGTCCTGCGCACTTGCTAAGTGCGCAGGCATCAGGTCTGTATAAATAGGAAAGGTTCACAGAGGCTAAGTACGCAAAACCATTTGTTTAGACGAACTCAGTTTTCCTAAGTACGCAGCTTGTATTCTCTCTGTAACCGTCGAGTGCTTATAATACAAAGAACGTTTATTGTGGCTCTCGTGTTTGGTTTACTTTGTTTAGTAAAACTCTCCACCTAGTCACGGGTATTCCACAACCTGGTGCGAATAGTAGACCACTTGCATGTGACGATCCGACACACACGAAGGGACCTACAGAAACCCCGATTGGGTCTTTGGTACTCTAAACAGCAGTCATTTGACTTTAAAGCCTACACTGATTCAGATTATGGCGGTTGTAACCTTGATAGAAAGTCAACTTCTGTTGTATGTCAATTCTTGGGAGACAGACTGGTTTCCTGGCAGTGTAAGAAGCAGTCAACGGTTTCTGTCTCAACATGTGAAGCAGAATACATTGCTGCAGCTAGCGGTTGTTCTCAAATATTATGGATTCAGTAGCAATTGAGAGACTACGACTTGAACTTCACTGGAAATCCTCTGTTCATTGACAACAACGCCACCATGTCCATCACAAATAACCCAGTGAAACATTCCAAAACTAAATATATTGAAATTTGCCATCATTTCATTAGTGATTGTGCTGAAAAACATCTCATTGAACTTGTAAAGGTTCACACAGATGACAATCTTGCTGACCTTTTCACTAAGGCGTTTGACCGATCCCGTTTTGAGCATCTTGTCGACTTGATAGGAATGTTCAATCCTGAGTGAAAACTTGTTTTTCTTAAATCAATTCAATTCATGAAAGTTAAATTCTATTTCTCTTAAAATTTCTATATAGTTATTTTAATTTTCAAATATTTTACAAAATCAAAAACAAAATAGAAAATGGAGAAAATTTCAAAGTTAACTTGAGAAAAGAGGAAATGATAGTACATCAGAAATGATCTAAACGTCATAGACTGCTCATATGGTAAATGATTGCGTCATGCTTACTTAATTGTTTAAATTGTTATGTTTATAATCTGCTTATTTACAAGTAATTTGAATTGTTAGTAGGCTGTAGGCATTTTTGAATCACTAGTAGTGTGGAAACTAAATCTAGAATACAACTGTGATTTGAACCCATGTATGCTAGTGTGTGTGTGTAAAAGAATGCAAAAGATCATTATCAGATAAAGGATGTTAGATTTTGGCAATAATTTTTCTTTTGAGATCAGTTTCGGGTTATGTCATTAGCACAATTAATGTGGTTCATCTTACTGCCCATACTCACAAGTATGTAATGAGAGATTGAATCAAGACATGTCTCTACATCAACCGTTGAGCATGTATTCACCCTTGAATCACTCCTGATTCATTGAAATCAAATCCAGATAAAAGTTGGATTCCCCTACCCTAATACTCAAACACCATATTCATTATCCTGAATCATCATACCGATATTCACTGAAGAAATCAAATAAAACCAAGACAAATGAATCACTCGATTCTGAATCTTATGATTCCTGATAATCCTTATGGATTCTGATTGATTTTTCATGTGCTAATTGATGTAGCTTCATTTTGAAAATTTAGAAAATAATTGGAAAAATCTTAGATGCCTTGAGATAGTGCAAGTTACATTACTGTAGCATATCAGTGGGGTACACGTTGTATATCTTATAATTAATAACTTAACACACAAGAACGTGATACAAAGATGATTATAGTTTCAAATCTTATAATATTGTCAACTTGAATTACTTGTTTATGTGCTTATTACGTATGAGTAAATAGTAATCCATGACATGAACCCATATTCTTTGATGTTTATATTGTATCGTTTTTGCTATATGTTAGCCTGATATGATCCTCTGCTCGTGTCTTTGATCAAAAATAGTTTGTGTGAATATGTGTATATTTCTATCTTGAAAAGATCAAAAAGATTTTATGTTTATGTATAGTTCAATTTTATTCAGAAAAGACAAAAATATTTGAGTTTAACCTTCTTGAATTGATCTTGAATCCTCTTGATTGAATGTTTTTTATCTTGTTCGTTATTTGACTTGAAATCTTCATAATTTGAGTTGAAAGTTTGAGCACACAGGGTCTCTGCGTACTTGATAAGTGCGCATAAGGTAAACCCTGCGTACTTATCAAGTACGCAAGACTTAAGTCATGCGTACTTAGTAAGTAAGCAGGAGTTAAGTCCTGCGCACTTAGCAAGTAAGCAAGACCATTTTGTGTTGGGTATATATACATGACTTAGAAAAATTTCAGAATTTTATCTCATTCAAATCTTTTTCGCCTGTTGTTTTCCCTCTGATTACTTTTACTCAAAAATTTGGAGTGTCCTAACCGTTTTTTCGTCCCATTTCTAGTTCCATCATCGTATTACAATCACTTGGTGAGAATCTAAGGGCATTCCATCCACAAAATCGTGAATTATGGACCGATTTAGACTAAAAATTTTAGAGTTTAATATTGATTTTTGTCAATCTTTTAGTTGTTTTGGTAACACACTATAATTAAAACTTGCTTAGAATCAACAATTGATCCTTATTTAGTCCTTAATCGTCCTTATCGATTCTTAAGTTTCACTTTGGCTTGGATTTTGACCGTCAGTTCGACTGGGTCGCCATTTAGGTCAAAATGTGACTAATGTAGCGGCTATTTGGTGTTGATATTGGTCCCATAGGCTATAATCACGGTTATCGATCTTGTGGGGACCTAATCCACATCAATGTTCATCATCAGTTGAAAATTTGGATTTCTGAAAATTTCAACAAGTGCAATTCTTGCGCACTTAACAAGTACCCAAGAAGTAATTCATGCGTACTTGTTAAGTATGCAAGAACAAATCCCTGCGTACTTACTAAGTACGCAGGACCAACACTTATGAAATTTTCGAAGTCTGAAATTTCAGTTCAATGGGTAACTGCTATACTAAGTCATGTGTATTCAATTCCAATGAAATTTATTGTTCTTATTATGTTTTCTGTGTGTTTTTGCAGTGATGGCTCATGCGTTTACCAGTGAGTTCAATCTCCTAGCCCATAAAGAACCAGAATGGAAGGGTGCTGCACTACAATACCGAGAGATAGTTGACTTCTTGAACCGTTCAAGGAGCAGCTATGCTATATCAGCAGACCTGATAGTATCAAGACCGTATCTGGAGCAGTTCTGGGAGACCGCGGAACATGACTGCACGGTAACCCCCAATGTTATACGGGCTATCGTGGCGGGTCATGACATCGCCTTTTCTAAGGACACCATTAGATAGGTCTTGCAATTACGAGATCTCTCCATCGACCCAACATCTTATCCTGACTACTTTGTGGATGGATGTTGGAGGCAGCGTATGGGATACGTCGGTGCAAGAGATTATGCTTCATACAAGAAAATGTGGGTGCTCGATCAATGGAGATATTTTGCCCATGTTATGATCATATGCATCTCTTCAAGAAAGGCAGGGAAGGATGCAGTGGGTCATGATATTGTTGCAGCCATGGTTGGCTTGTCTCTCAACAGGGGTTACAACTTCTCAAGATACATCTTCAAAGCCATAAATGATCAGATAACTACGGCTGAGAGGTTTAGGTTCCTGTTATACCTAAGATTTGTGCAACTACTGATAATTGATGCGTTGCCAAATCTGCCTGCTACTGGGGATAGATTGCAAGTCAAGCGGGTGGACAAGAGGGTGGTTGTACAATTCTTAAAGTCAGGCAGTGTAGAACCTACCCCTGTGCACACAGCACTCTTTGGCCACCTGATAAACGAAGCATATGTGGCACCGGATGACTGGAGATGGTTTAGCCACGACTCGGAGCCAGAACTAAGTGAACATTCTGACGAACAACAAGAAGAGGAGGAAGTTGAAAGTGTGGATGAATCGTCTAAAAGTGGAGACGAAGAAGCAGTTCATGATGGTGCTGAAGGATCCGACTCCGAAGCTACAGAGTCTGATTCCTCAGATTCTGATGATGCACCATCACAGACACACCCGAGAAGAACGACGAAGGTGACCCTTCCTGAGTCGTCTTCGAAGAGAAAGCGACAGTCAACAAGCAGTGAATACGAGCCAGATTCTGACTCTGACGCTGCTATTCAAAGACAAAGACGTGAAAGTGTAAACAAACATAGGGGGGGTAGGCAGCAACATGCTATTCTCAGTGAGGTAGAGGTTAGTGCTCAACAGCAAGTACAAGTATCAGCTGTGAGTACTGATTCAACATCTATCCCACATTCACAGCAACTAAACCGGCTACAGCGAAGAGGGCCACAGGTACAACCTGATGTGTCGGTCACTTCTATCATAGAGGAGGTTCCTGTGATAGTGACCCTCCATGTAACATCTGTCCTTGTGACGGTGAATACTCCGATTCTTATAGAGTCAGTCACCATCACACCTTCCATCACTCCTACATTCATCATCACATCCGCAATCCCTACAACCACCATTGAACCGATCAGTCAACCCTACAACTATGGCGATTTTAATAAGGGTTTTGACTTCGATGCTATCTTCTCATCCCCACTTCATAATGCTGAAGCGTCTTCGTCCATGAATCCTAATCCTAATGATGCAAGGATAGAAACTCTGGAAAACTATGTGGCTGCTCTACTGGAAATTGTTCGGAAATCAAAGGAGGAATCTGATGCCTAACAGGCTCAGATAAATTCGTTGGTGGACGAAGTTACAATTCTGAAAAGCCAAAGGACGGGGACAGAAGAGAGACTGAAGAATGTGATGGCCCAGAACGAGCTACTGAACAAGACAAACAATCTGATTCTGGGACACAGGTCATCTCTTGAGCTTCGATTTGATCTACAGCGAAAAGAGCATGAAATGATGGTTAAGTTAGTTGCTAATCTGACCAAGAAGCTTGATGCTCAAGGGGAGAAAGAGAAAGATAAAGAGAAAGAGAAGGAGAAGAAATCTAAACCTACCGGTGATGAGCCTTGTCATCCTGTTGATTTGATGAAGGATGATGACAAAGACAAGGATCCCGAAGTCGGTCCTAGTGGAAGTGAGCATCAAGCTTTGGCAATCGTGCCCATTTCTGCTATTCCAACGGCTGAGGGGGAGTCTACTCATCAGGAAGGTGGTGATACTTCTAGTGGTAATAAAGTAAAGTCATCGGCTGATGTTCTAAAGGATCTATCTGACGATGAGATCTTATACTTAGAGCCTGACTATTCCAAGGAAGCACAGATCGATGCTCTCTACAATCTTGAAGAAGGAGAGATCGACTCTGGTGATGATTGGCATGAAGATGATGATGTAGTTATTGAAGTTCCCAAGGATGACGGGGAAGGAGAGTATGAGTTCGAAGATGGAGAGATCTTTGAAGTTCCATCCTTTGAATCTCAGCTCGACAAACGTTCAGTAGAGTCTGCTAGTAATGTTGAAGCATCGACTGAAGCCTCCCCGGACGACCCTACACTTGTGGATCCAGAGGCACAGAAAGATAAAGATATGCCTACTAGTTCATCAAAGGATCCAGCTCCTGTTTGGCAAAAGACGTCTATCATAGACAAACAAGGAGCAACAGGGATGATCTTAGCTATAAGGTTCGAGGAAGATAAGCAGTTGTTCGCAATCAAACGATCTGGGGGGTTCAATACTTGAAACCAACCAGTGAAGCGTTCAACTCCTTACCTAGATACGACCTCGTGAACCTAGCAAACCGAGAGCTACTGGGTCACTCAAATCATGTAGTGGCGATGGGTTTGTGGCAGATTCTATAGCGGGAAGCAAGATCTGGGAAGTTTGAAGTGTTCAAGCCTCAAGTGCCCAAGCGAGTCAAGGATAAGAATGCTAGACATCCTGTGACTAAGAAACGCTTAAAGAAACTAGTACACAAGCCAGTGCTATGTGAAACCAAGATTCCCCTGAGCAAGTTATCTCAGTATATCCTAGGTAATATATGGTACTGGTACGTAGATCCAAAAACGGGCGAGGCTGTGGTGATAGGAAAGGTACGGTCAGAAAGTTGATGCTTAGTGCCGAGGGAACTAATCAAAGTATTTGATGAAGTCTACTTCATAAATTTCTCTGTGAAATATCTGGAGGCACTAGCGGACAGGTATTGCATGCATACGGACGAATGGACGAAGTTCCTTGCTTCTAAATATGACAAGGTGATCAAGTTTTGCCTTGACTACAAGAAGTAGATGGAAGCTAAAGATGCGGAGCTGTGAAGACCGAAGACGATCCAGAGCTGTTGTAAAGGGGGTGTTTGTTGAAGCAATTTTGTGTGACAAACACTCTGGATAGAGTCTTGTTTATTGTATTTCATTGTATGTATTTGTCTTTGTTTGTAAGTGTCTGTATGTATTAGTTATCGAGTTGTATTTACTAATGCATGTTGATAGTTGCTGAAATCTCTAAGTGTTTTGCGCACTTGTATGTGCGCAGGAATTAGTTCCTGCGTACTTAGCAAGTACGCAAGAATACCTTGCGTACTTGCTAAGTACGCATGAGCAATTTGCCCTGCGCACTTGCTAAGTGCGCAGAGATCAGGTCGTGTATAAATAGAATAGGTTGACAGTAGACAAGTACGCAATTATATACGCAGACATTGTATACTCAGTATTTCTCTCTGTAACCTTCAAGTGTTTATAATAGACGAAAGTTTAAAGTAATTCTCTTGTCTGTTTACTTTGTGTTGTAATACTCTCCACCTAGTCACGGGTATTCCGCACCCGGTCCGACTCAGGAACACACTTGCGTGTGACGATCCGCCACACCCGAGGGACCTACAATTATCATCATCATTATCATTATTATCTTCAACTCCACTACTTAAAATATCGTCAACCTCATCATTTACTCCAAAGTCAAGATCATGATTATCTTCGAGCATGTTTGGAAATAATGGAGTAACTTGACGTGAGAATTTACCCTTTTTCCTTATTCTGTTCATGCTTCTGAATATAGTCTCAGACATGTGCTCCAAAGGAAGTTCAACTCCATCATTAGGTAGATCTGGTAGTAAATTATTGATGATCATTTGTACGAACCTTGGGTATAACAAAAACTTATGATTCTGCCATGGTCCCACAAAGTTGTTGATCATTGCCTCGAAGATCATTCTTGAAAAATTGAATCTCCTATGTGTGGCTAAACAAACCAAAGCTCTACTGAAAACTTCACAAATCTTATCAAATGCTCCTGTTGCTGGTCCTAAACAGTGGAAAAACACATGCACGAGATATCTCCACTGTTTTCCTAACAAGGTCTTCGTCCCCTGCCTCCTTGGGAAGTCACTTTTATATCCCATGGTTAGAATTATCTGACATACTCTTGTATAACTTATTCTGTACAGAAAGTTTGGACTATCTCTGAAATTCGACACCTCTTCATCAACTTTAATCTTCTTCCCTCCAACAGTGCTTTCTATCCAAATATCTTTATTGACATGTTTGTAATATACGTTCTCCCAAAATTCTCGAACATGTGTTTTGTTGAATGTAACTTGAGTTGATATGGCGGTTAGAATCCTTGATTTGTTGACAAAATGTACTATATCCTCTTAACCTCTTGATTTCCTTGTAATTAATGTCAAACAAGCACAAATATTGTGCCTAGCGTCAAACTTTAAACGATTCATAGTTGCACAAAAACAAAACATCAAACATCATAAAATTTGAAAAATTTTGCTAACTCCAAAGATTTCGGTCGAAAAGTCCTGCTTGAAATCTTTTTCGATCGAAAACTCTAAGATTAAATCCTTTTCAAACGAAAACACAATTTTTCAGAAAAAATTGTGAGTCGAGAGATTTTGAACGAAAACCACATAAAGAATCTTGATCGCAAACAATTTCGATAGAAAATCTTTTCGGACAGATCAGATAGTGACTCTTCATTTCCATCCGAGAAAGATTTCGATCCATTCAACAAAGAATTCGGACCATTCATTAAAGATTTCGGACAATACAAACCTATCAAATCTAGGTCCATGGATCTAACTTATCTTACTCTATGGAGCAAGAAAACGTACCTCGATGTCGAAAAGATCGATGCCGTAAACAATCGCAAACTATCTTGGAGATTTCGCATGAAAACGCAACACTTGGTCAAATCCGGAAAGCATGCTCGAAAACTCAACAATGGTGATGAAACAAATTTTGATCAAGAAGTTTATATATATACCTTTTGAGATTTCAGACGAAACACAATTCGAATAAGACTTTTCGATCGAAAACTATTTCGGACGAATCAGATTTCCAACACTATTTTTCGTGCGAAATTTTTACTTGTTAAAACTTTTATTAATCAATCCAATCTCAATATCGTTAAGAAATGTTCCAAAATATTTTTAACAACTAAAAAAATAGATGTATATGCACAAAAATACTATAAAACACTGGAAAACACACAAGTAACGTAACATGAAGTTCTAATAAACAAATATAAAATTTTAAGATCAAAAACTGAATGATAAAAATCAAACATACTACACCACACTTACTAGTACATGACTAATGATCACAATCTATGTTTATTTGATCTTATTCTTTTGTCTTTTTACTGAACTGAAATTGACATATGATCATAAATGCACACTGTCTCATTACACTTCATATCAAATCAAGATCTATACAGTTCAACATTGATTGCCAGTATGTATTTCCACTTTAAAGTCATGCATCATATTTCAACAGATATCGTGTGATGATTAAGGTAATATTTATCAATACCATGTGTACCCCATAATCGAGATGAGATGAACATACACAAAATGTAAAGTTTCACTAAATCAAGATACAATCACCAGCATGAAGATATTAATCTTAGCACAAAAAAATGCAATCCAAGTGGATTAGAATATGGAATCATATGTCTTGGTTTGTGAGTACAATGGGATAAGATAATCTAATAAATCAGATGAATATAAGTTGAATCTGATGATTGATTTGGGTAATGGGTATCCAACAGTTATCTGGATATACAATGAATTCAGAAGTGAATCAAGGGCGAATAGACTGACTTTCTGGTTTCCATCTGTGATTTTCAACTGGGCTATCAGCTGTATAAGAAGATGTTTAACTCTAGATCATATATTTGACAGATATAGTCACTAGAGCAAACGAATTGTGCTAAGAACTCATCAAGATCCTGGTCTCATGGTATGACTAGATTCACTTATCATTCGATTCACATGAAATAACCGATATTCGATATGGGTAAAACACAAAAATTGCAATTTAGTTAATCACACAAATATCACCTAGTTTATTACATGTAGAGCGTACCGACACATCAATAATTGTAACCGATGTCACCATCATATCCAATCCATACATAAGCTCAGTACACAAATATACTATCATTTCCTATATGCACGTCAACCAGTCACATATTTTTACTTCACAAACAGGATCAGCACAAACAAATACTCACAAAGCACTATCACCTATTTTGTTTTTTTATATATTTCATTTTATTTTATTCTCCCCCTATATTTGAGATGGATTTTATTTAACTAAACACAGTAACTACAAGAAAAAACATAACGCACAAAATAAAACACAAGACTAATAAAGAAAGAAACATAAAAGAATTTTATCACTAAAAGAAAACATATAAACAAGAAATAAATCCTTTTGTGGAACAAAAATGGTCTTTCAATTAAAATCAGACTTTATTTAAAGTACATTTTATATGATTTTTATTATTATTTTTATAAATCCCAAAAACTGTCCTCAAAACGAAATCATCCCCAACATTTCAACCAAAGAGTTAAACCGATCAGTTGGAAAAGCTTTTGTAAAAATATCGGCTTTTTGCTCTAAGGTATCAAAGTGGACCACCTTTATCAAGCCATTATCGAAACAGTCACGAAAGAAATGTAACCTGATTGGGATGTGCTTAGTTTTGGAATGTTGAATTGGATTTTTCACAATGCCAAGCACGGCCTCATTATCCCTAAATATGGGTGTGTCCAGAAATTTACCCCAAAGTCCAAAAGTTGATCCTGTATCTAGATAACTTGAGAACAACAGCTCGATGTAGTTGTGTATTCTGCTTCAGCATTTGATGTGGAGACGTTCGTCTGTTTCTTGCACTTCCATGACACCAATCGCGCCCCCAAAAACTGACATCCACCATATGTATATTTGCGATCTAAACTGCAACCTCCATATTCACTGTTAGTAAAAGCATAAAGATTAAAAATCAGACTCTGATGGGTACCACAGACCAAGATTTAAACGGCCTTTCATATAACGCAGAATCCGCTTTACAACAAGCTCACGAAATTCTCGAGGTGAAGCTTTATATCTAGCACTCGAGCATACAACAAACATAATGTCTGGTCGACTTACAGTTAAATACAAGTGTGAACCGATCATGGAGCGATAATACTTTTAATTAATTTCAACTCCAGTAGAATCTAAAGAGAGAGGTTCATGTGGAGAAATGAGAGTAGAAGCAGCTTTACAATCTTTCATGTTAAATTTTGTCAAAATGTCGTTGATATACTTCGCCTGATGAATGAGTATACCCGACTCTGATTGTTCTACTTGTAGACCAAGAAAAAACTGCATCCGACCCATAAGACTCACTTCGAATTTCAGCTTCATGACACCTTCGAATTCTCTATTTAAATCCTCATTTTTCAATCCATATATAATGTCATCCACATAAACTTGAACTAGAAACAGATCATCTCCAAACTTTTTCAAAAACAAAGTCTAGTCAATTGTTCCACGTGAAAAACCATTTGTAACCATATGTGTAGATAAACTTTCATACCAAGCACAAGGTGCCTGATGCAAAACATAAAGCGCTTTATCCAGCTTGTAAACTTGAAATAGGTGCTCAAGATCTTCAAATCCTGGTGGTTGATTGACATAAACTTCCTCTTTAACCACTTAATATAGAACTGTGGTTTTCACGTCCATTTGATACACCTTGAATTTCATATACGAAGCATAAGCTAGAAAAATTCTGATAGCTTTAATTCTAGCCACGGGTGTAAAGACTTCATCGTAATCCAAACCTTCTTCTTGATAAAAACCTTGCACAACCAATATGGCTTTGTTGCGCACAACAATCCCACGATCATCTCTTTTATTCCTAAATACCCACTTATTACCAATTGGATATTTTCCTTCTTGCAAATCCACCAAATGCCAGACATTAAGTTTCTTGAACTGTAAAAGTTCATCTTGCATTGCTTCCATCCAATTAGCATCTTGAAGAGCAACAGTCACATTTTTGGGTTCTTCTTGAGATAAGAAGCATGAATACAAACAAATGTTTATAACTATTGACTGACTTCTTGTTCTCACTCCTTCCTCAATTGATCCAATTATATTTTCAACATGATGAACATAATTAACTCTATGAGTTGGAACTTCTTCTACTTGAGTCGTCTCCGGTAAATTTGTAATATTAGCATTAGATGAGTTATTGATAGATTCATCAACACTCGAAGAAGCTTGTTGATCATCTTGATTATCAGAAGAAACAGAATCTTCTTGCTGAACAATTGGAGTAACTTATTCATCATTAACAGGTTGAGCTGCTTCAGAATTTTCTTCATTCTCCAAATTATCAATTTGTACTTCTTGAGTGTGTGTTGATGATGAAATATCCTCTAAAGATTCAGTCTGAACCCTTACAGGTTGAGGACCAATCATTAAGTCATTAATATTCTGATTACCACTTGTGGAAAACTCATCTGATGTGCCTGAAGAACTTGCAATACTTAAACCTTTTGAAAATTTCTGATCAAAAGTTTTGAAGATGACATTCGCATCGAAGAACCAACCCGGTCCATTCTGATCATGAGGAGTAGTAGACTATTGCCATTCAACATAGTATGATTCTTGAACTATCTTGGTTCTCTTGTTATAAACCCGAAATACTCTCTGGTAAGATGAGTATCCCAAGAAATAACATTCATCTCTAACTGCTGCAAATTTTGGCAAAGAATCTGAAGTATTCAACAGAGTACACGAACACCCAAAAGTTCTGAAATACTTTACATAAGGCTTCCTTTTGAATAACAACTCATATGGAGTCTTTGAATGTTGCTTGACCATCAAGACTCTGTTCAGAACATAGCAAGATGTATTGACCGTTTCTTCCCAGAAAATAATAGGTAAACGATAATCAACCAACATCGTTCTTGCTACTTCAATAAGAGTACGGTTCTTCCATTCTGTTGAGGAGTTCCAGCAGCACTGAGCTGTTGAGTTATTCCTTTTTCTGCATAGAAAGAATTTACCAGACCATTTTTGAACTCCGTGCCATTATCACTACGAATAATCAAAACCTTAGTATCACAGATGTTTTCACTTTTTTGATAAAGTCAATAACAGTTTCAGATGTTTCATCCTTAGAAGCAAGGAAAAACACCCATGAAAAACGTGAAAAATCATTTGTAATCACTAAGCAATACGACTTTTTCGCAATGCTACGAACACGATCTGGACCGAACAAGTACATGTGAATTAAGAATAAAGGTCAAGTGAAAGAATTTATTGTTTTTGATGAATGAGACTTCTTGTGCTGTTTTCCTTTTGCACATGATAAGGAACTATCTTGAAGTGCAAACTCTTTCTTTCGTAAGCCTCGCACAAGATCTTTATACACCAGATTGTTAATATTCTTTAAGTTTACGTGCCCTAGACGTCAATGCCACAAGTAGGACTCAAAATCAGTGGCTTTTGACAATAAACATGACACATTCACGGGTGATGAATGATTATTCATATCCACCACGTATGTGCTAAATCTACAAGGGGCTCTCATTAGAATCATATCTTCAGGAATTACAATTCCAGGTTTTAGAAATAGGCACTCTTTGGCAGTAAAATGATTGGAATGTCTTTATCACAAACTTGTGACACACTCAACAAGTTGTATTCCAGCTTGGATACGAAATTCACTTTCTAAAGAATAATAAGGTCATTTGATACAGTTCCTTGGCCAGATATTTTGCCACCTTTCTTGTCTCCAGCAAATGCAACAAATCCTCCATCAAAAGATTTGAAATCACTAAATATTTCTCTTTGGCCTGTCATATGCCTTGAGCAACCGCTATCAATATGCCAAGCATTGTTGATAGTCTACCCCGGTTTACTCTACACATTAAAACGTTCTAATGAGAAACATGTACCCATATCAATTTAGATACGGGCTGACTTTGACTTTTTGCAGTCTTAGTCACAACTACTTGTTCCTCAACTTTCATACTCAAAATATCATTTGATCCAGAGGTATGAAAAGATAAATTGTCAGTTTTAACTTTCAAAAAACTGCCATTTTCCTTTTCATAATTCTTAATGAATTTTTTTTTGGAAAAATTCTTGAAGTGATTAATTTCTTCACATATCTTGGTTCATTCTGGACTTTCTTGTACATGAATTTTGATGATCTATATGCATAACAATCATTCAAACAATAATCAACAAACTTTCTAGAAAGCATATAATCACGATTGTATCTATGACTCGCTCCAGACTCGAACACTCTTACTTTTTCGGTTGATTATTGATATTGAGTTTTCTCGGTTTTCTTACTGAATTCTCTTTAATTTGACACCACTGCTTTGTGTTTGCAGTTCCTAGCAAAGTGACCTACTTGACCACAAGTATAGCAATTATTGCTTTTGACTTGGATTTTATTTGTCCACTTAATTTTGACTTTTACTTTGGCTGATCATTTAACTTTGACTTTGAGCACTTTCCAGCTTCAAACACAGACTTTACACAATCACCTTTCAGTTGACCACAGACTTTAACAACTTTGATGTTTAATTGTTTAGACTCATCCTTGACATCAATGAACTGGTCTTTGATATCATGAGATTTGCCTTTGACCTCAAATTTCTTAGACTTTATGACTTCACTTTGACTTGGGGACATTAAAACAACTTTGACTCTACTCTCTGATTCACTTGTCAAAATATGGTTTTCGGGAGCAATATACTAATTTTTCTTTGGCTGCTCACTCGAAAGATCATATTCTTTTATCAAAGGATTTCCAAATTCATCAAGCATAACATCTTCTTATGCAAACTTTGCTTTGCTCATTGGTACATAATCCTTTGAAGTATGGACCACTTTATCAAAAAATGAAGATGTAGATGACATCTTAGAAACACAGTCAGAATCATCACAATCAGTATTATTAGTGCATGAAATATCACTCAGAGTACTAACATCAGAAAAAGTATCACTAGCATGGTTAACACATGCTCTTACAAACTTTTTTGAAACACAATCATAGTCAAAATACTGTTTAAAATCTCTAACAAATTCCCTAGAACAATGTTTTTCAAAAGCAGAAAAACTTTTTGCACCTTCAAGATTAACCTCTTCTTCTACAGTACCTGTCTTAGTATCTACACAAATGTACATATCATGAAAATTGGCATCACTCTCACTAGTCAACTCATTTGACTCATGAGGATTAGGAAAAGGCACAAAATTATCAGGATGAGGTACTTTGGTATAACCTAAACCATCTTTGATGTAAACCAGTCTTTGTTTGCTCACACATTCATCATGAATATTTCTTTGCATTTTCCACTTTGAAATTAAAACACGTTCTTTAATAAGATCGGTTTCGGAAGCAATTAATTTTTCAGAAAGATCTTTTATTAAAAAAACTTTTTAATCCAAATATTCTTTAAAAGTAACATTATCTTTCAATAATGCTTTCACTTTTCTTGTATAGGTGACCTTATTCTGTTTAATTTCCTTATTTATCCTCTTTAGCTTATTATTCTCAGCAATTATAAACTCATTCGCTTCATGATAATTCTGCATATGCTCTAAGCAATCAAAAGAACAATCAAATGAAATAGTTTCTGAATTTACCTCACTGACATTCTCAGATGATTCTCCATAATTTGTTTCAATAGCTTTCCCTTTGTTATCAGCTTTCGAAGCATTCACAATTTTCTTTCACCTTTCTCAACCGCTTCTTACACTGAGCTTTTAACCTCAGCCTTCAAAGCTTCATCAAAATCTTCCACTGCATTATCAATCTCAGTCTCCCACTCACAATTGCTTAGTTGCTTTCACATTAGTGTTGCTGGAGCTTTCTTTGATTTATCCTCTTCATCAATAAGCTCGATTAGTTTAACCCCATATCCATCAGATTTCTACCACTTTTCTTTTAGACATTCTCGTGCAAAATGCCCAAGCTGTTGGTAGTTATAACACCTCAATTTTGCTTTGTCAAAACCAACTTTCTTTCCAAACTGCAGTTTATCTTTTCCAATTTTCTGCAAGCACTTTTTGGCACTTACCGAAATCATGGCCATCTGCCATTGTAGGTCCATGTATTCTAAGTCATCCGGATTGATTGGCACAATATCTTCAGCATCCAAAATGGCTGGTAGGATTTTGCCAGTTACAAAGGCATTGTAACTATTGATTAATTCACCAAATAAGGCAATCTGATCATCGGTAATTTGACCAACCGCTTTACCCTTTTCTCCACTTGCACTCTCAGAACTGCAACAATTCGTACACCTGTCAACCTTCGAACCACCTATATTGCTTTCACCAGATCCTGAGAATAGAGCTGCATTAGCTAAACTTGTGTTATGTGTTTTGTCAGGCTTGTTCATCTCTCTCTTCTTTACTTCAAGTTCATAAGATTCCAGTAAACATATTATATCATCAATAGTTTTACTCTTCAGATCTGGAGTGGTATTCTTTATCAACTTGCAGAGAATACTCCAACTATCTGGTAGTGAATCTAGCATATTCATGCACACATCATATTCTTCTAGCTTGACACCCATCTTTTTCAGTCGTTTGATCATAGTGGTGTAGCGAGTAACTTGTTCACTCAAGGTTTCACCTTTCTTGTAGTTCAACATATTGTACTGTTTCAGTAAAAGATAAGTACGACTCTCCTGCAACGCTTCATTCCCTTCGAACCTCAAACATAATGCATTCCATAGACCATGAGTAGTATCATGGTGTTCAAAGTTTAAGTAGAGTTCAGTTGGCAAAGCGAGAATAATTTCCCCTAAGGCTCGTTATCCCTTTCAATCATCTTCTTGTCTTTTTCAGTGTATTGATCTGGGTCTGCTATTGGAACTAGTCCAACTTATTTAACCATCTTTGGTACATATGGGACTTTAACAATTGAATCCAACAATGTATGCTCGGTAAACCTAAAGTATGCTTTCATCATAATTTTCCCATTTGAAAAGTCAGCAATGGATTTCAGCACTGGTGGCGATTTTACACATAAACTTCTCAGTCTCGTACACTTTTCTACCCATCTTTAGCACAAACAAACAAGTTCACAAAATCTGAAAAATCTAAAAATTTTCACAAGTCTTTAGATTTCGGACGAAATCTAACTCGATCCAAAGCTATTTCGAACAGACTTTTCAATCAAAAACTCTGAGATTTTGGACAAGAGATTTCTGACGGAGAGATTTTGGACAGAACTAACTTTTTGGATGAGATTTCGGACGAAAGAGATTTCAGCTCCTTCAACTGACATTTCGGACACTTCAAAGTCAGCACCTCCAATCCGCACCTTCAACCGGTCCAAATGTGAAATCAAACCCCAAACCTAATCCCATTATCCATCTCCATGAAAATTTGATTAGAAAAGTGAACAATGGCATGAAAATACACACTAAATCGATCTCAATCAATGTAAAATGCTTGAAATAACTAGAGCTTCAACCAACAGCTCTGATACCACTTTTTAATCCTCCTGATCTGCTATACTTCAAGCAACCCAATCACTGAATATATCCTGTAAAGGCGGAAACAATCCAAGAGAATCAAAGATCGAAACCGACGAATCAAATACCGAAAATAGAATAAGATGCCATAACCATGAGATAATCACAAATCTTCACTTGTATTGATAAACGATGTTGATTACAAAACTCATACTAATCACACTAAGCCCAATTATAGAAGATTACAAATCTGATTAACGTTCTAACTCTAAACATCATTCAAAACAAGACATATTTATAATACAAAGTTCTTGTCCGAAAAGTATTTCGATCAAAAACATTTTCGATCGAGAAAGTTTCCGTCTGAAAACTTTATACTTGTACAATTTGCAACTAAGAACTTGAATTCGATGGACTACTACGACAAGATCATTCAAATCCGTGACAACATTCGAGTGGCGAGGAATAGGCAAAAGAGCTATGCCGACAAATGACGAAAACCCTTAGAATTTCAAGTCCGGGACCTTGTACATCTAAAGGTGTCTCCTTGGAAGGGCGTGGTTCATTTTGGGAAAAAGGGTAAGCTAGCACCTCGCTTTGTGGGTCCATTCAAGATCCTTCAAAGGATTGGAAAAGTAGATTACAAACTCGAGTTACCTCCGGCACTCTGAAATATTCATCCTACATTTCATGAATCCAACCTAAAGAAATGCCTAGCTGACGAGAATCTTCACATTCTGCTTGACGAAGTGCACATTGATGACACAATGCATTTTGTTGAAAAACCAGTGGAGATTATGGATCGTGAGATTAAGCAACTCAAGCGAAGCCGTATTCCTATTGTCAAACTTCGTTGAGAATCTAAACGTGGCCAAGAGTTCACTTGGGAACTTGAGGATCAGATGAAGCTCAAATACCCACACCTCTTTCTTGCTTCAGTAGCTTCAACTAGTTGAATTTCGGGGCGAAATTCCCTCAACTAGGGGATACTGTAACATCTAGGGTTTTTCTCATGCTTTAATTTGTGCAATAACATTATTTCAAATTCAGTTCCAGATCATTTCGTTTTGTTATACTAATTACAAGTTATGTAACATCACAAATGTTTTCACTTTTTTTGATAAATTCAATAACAGTTTCAGATGTTTCATCCTTAGAAGCAAGGAGAAACACCCATGAAAAACGTGAAAAATCGCTTGTAATCACTAAGCAATACGACTTTTTCGCAATGCTACGAACACGAACTGGACCGAACAAGTCCATGTGAATTAAGAATAAAGGTCAAGTGAAAGAATATACTGTTTTTACAGAATGAGACTTCTTATGCTGTTTTCCTTTTGCACATGATAAGGAACTATCTTGAAGTGCAAACTCTTTCTTTGGTAAGCTTCACACAAGATCTTTATACACCAGATTGTTAATATTCTTTAAGTTTACATGCCCTAGACGTCTATGCCACAAGTAGGACTCAGAATCAGTGGCTTTTGGCAATAAACATGACACATTCACGTGTGATGAATGATTATTCATATCCGCCATGTATGTGCTAAATCTACAAGGGGCTCTCATTTGAATCATATCTTTAGGAATTACAATTCCAGGTTTTAGAAATAGGCACTCTTGGCAGTAAAATGATTGGAATGTCTTTATCACAAACTTGTGACACACCTAACAAGTTGTATTCCAGCTTGGATACGAAATTCACTTTCTCAAGAATAATAAGGTCATTTGATACAGTTCCTTGGCCATATATTTTGCCACCCTTCTTGTCTCCAGCAAATGCAACAAATCCTCCATCAAAAGATTTGAAATCACTAAATGGCCTGTTATATGCCTTGAGCAACCGCTATCAATATCCCAAGCATTGTTGATAGTCCTCCCCGGTTTAGTCTTCACATTTAGTCGTTCTAATGAGAAATAGGTACCCATATCATTTTAGATCTGGGCTGACTTTGACTTTTTTAGTCTTAGTCACAACTACTTGTTCCTCAACTTTCATACTCAAAATATCATTTGATCCAGAGGTATGTGAAGATAAATTGTCAGTTTTAACTTTCCAAAAACTGCCATTTTCCTTTTCATAATTCTTAATGAATTTTTTTTTTGGAAAAATTCTTGAAGTGATTAATTTCTTCACATATCTTGGTTCATTCTGGACTTTCTTGTCCATGAATTTTGATGATCTATAAGTATAACAATCATTCAAACAATAATCAACAAACTTTCTAGAAAGCATATAATCACGATTGTATCTATGACTCGCTCCGTACTCGAACACTCTTACTTTTTCGGTTGGTTGTTGATATTGAGTTTTCTCTGTTTTCTCACTGAATTCTCTTTAATTTGACACCACTGCTTTGTGTTTGCAGTTCCTAGCAAAGTGACCTACTTGACCACAAGTATAGCAGTTGTAGCTTTTGACTTTTGACTTTGAATTGGACTTTATTTGTCCACTTAATTTTGACTTGTACTTTGGCTGATCATTTAACTTTGACTTTGAGAACTTTCCAGCTTCAAACACAGACTTTATACAATCACCTTTCAGTTGACCACAGACTTTAACAACTTTGATGTTTGATTGTTTAGGCCCATCCTTGACATCAATGAGTTGGTCTTTGATATCATGAGATTTTCCTTTGACCTCAAATTTCTTAGACTTTATGACTTCACTTTGACTTGGTGACTTTAAAACAACTTTGACTCTACTCTCTGATTCACTTGTTAAAATATGGTTTTCTGTAGCAATATACTCGTTTTTCTTTGGCTGCTCACTCGAAAGATCATATTCTTTTATCAAAGGATTTCCAAATTCATCAAGCATAACATCTTCTGATGCAAACTTTGCTTTGCTCATTGGCACATAATCCTTTGAAGTATAAACCACTTTATTAGAAAATGAAGATGTAGATGACATCTCATAAACACAATCAGAATCATCACAATCAGTATTATTAGTGCATGAAATATCACTCAAAGTACTAACATCAGAAAAAGTATCACTAGCATGGTTAACACATGCTCTTACAAACTTTTTGAAACACAATTATAGTCAAAATACTGTTTAAAATCTCTAACAAATTCGCTATAACATTGTTTTTCAAAAGTAGAAAAACTTTTTGCACCTTCAAGATCAACCTCTTCTTCTACAGTACATGTCTTAGTATCTACACTAATGTATATATCATGAAAATTGACATCACTCTCACTAATCAACTCATTTGACTTATGAGTCTTAGGAAAAGGCACAAAATTATCAGGATGAGGTACTTTGTTATAACCTAAACCATCTTTGATGTAAACCAGTCTTTGTTTGCTCACACATTCATCAAGAATATTTGTTTGCATTTTCCACTTTGAAATCAAAACACGTTCTTTAATAAGATCGGTTTCGGAAGCAATTAATTTTTCATAAAGTTCTTTTATTAAAACATCTTTTTAATCCAAATATTCTTTAAAAGTAACATTATCTTTCAATAATGCTTTCATTTTTCTAGTATAGGTGACCTCACTCAGTTTTATTTCCTTATTTATCCTCTTTAGCTTATTATTCTCATCAATCAAGAACTCATTCGCTTCATGATAATTCTAAATATGCTCTAAGCAATTAGAAAAACAATCAAATGAAATAGTTTCAGAATTTACCTCACTAGCATTCTCAGATGATTCTCCAGAATTTGTTTCAACAGCTTTCCCTTTGTTATCAGCTTTCAAAGCATTCACAATCTTCTCACTTTCACCTTTGTCAACCGCTTCTTTCACTGAGCTTTTAACTTCATCCATCAAAGCTTCATCAAAATCTTCCACTACATTATCATTCTCAGTCTCCCACTCACAATTGCTTAGTTGCTTTCACATTAGTGTTGTTGGAGCTTTCTTTGATTTATCCTCTTCATTAATAAGCTCGATTAGTTTAACCCAATATCCATCAGCTTTCTTTCTCTTTTCTTTTAGACATTCTCATGCAAAATGCCCAAGCTGTTGGTAGTTATAACACCTCAATTTTGCTTTGTCAAAACCAACTTTCTTTCCAAACTGCAGTTTATCTTTTCCAATTTTCTTCAAGTACTTTTTTGAACTTACCGTAATCATGGCCATCTGCCATTGTAGGTCCATGTACTCTAAGTCATCTGGATTGATTTGCATAAGATCTTTAGCATACAAAACGGCTTGTTAGATTTTGCCAGTTACAAAGGCATTGTAACTATTCATTAATTCACCAAATAAGGCAATCTAATCATCAGGAATTTGACCAACCGCTTTACCCATTTCTCTACTTGCACTCCCAGAACTGCAACAATTCTTACACTTGTTAACCTTCGAACCACCTATACTGCTTTCACTAGATCCTAAGAACAGAGTTGCATTAGCTAATATTGTGTTATGTGTTTTATCAGGCTTGTTCATCTCTCTCTTCTTTACTTCAAGTTCATAAGATTCTAGTAAACATATTATATCATCAACAATTTTACTCTTCAGATCTGGAGTAGTATTCTTTATCAACATTCAAGGAATACTCCAACTATCAGGTAGTGAATCCAGCATCTTCTTGCACACATCATATTCTTCAAGCATAACACCCATCTTTTTCAGTCGGTTGATCATAGTGGTGTAACGAGTAACTTGTTCACTCAAGGTTTCACCTTTCTTGTAGTTCAACATATTGTACTATTTCAGTAAAAGATCAGTACGACTCTCCTGCAACGCTTCATTCCCTTTGAACCTCAAACATAATGCATTCCATAAACCACGAGCAGTATCATGTTGTTCAAAGATAAAGTAGAGTTCAGTTGGCAAAGCAAGAATAATTTCCCCTAAGGCTCGTTATCCATTTCAATCATCTTCTTGTCTTTTTCAGTGTATTGATCTGGGTCTGCTATTGGAACTAGTCCAACTTCATTAACCATCTTTGGTACATATGGGACTTCAAACGATAATCAACAAACTTTCTAGAAAACATATAATCACGATTGTATCTATGACTCTCTCCAGACTCGAACACTCTTACTTCTTCGGTTGATTGTTGATATTGACTTTTCTTTGTTTTCTCATTGAATTCTCTTTAATTTGACACCACTACTTTGTGTTTGCAGTTCCTAGCAAAGTGACCTACTTGACCACAAGTATAGCAATTGTAGCTTTTGACTTTTGTCCAATTAATTTTGACTTGTACTTTGACTGACACTTTCCAGCTTCAAACACTGACTTTACACAATCACCTTTCAGTTGACCACAGACTTTAACAACTTTGATGTTTGATTGTTTAGGCTCATCCTTGACATCAATGAACTAGTCTTTGATATCATGAGATTTGCCTTTGACCTCAAATTTCTTAGACTTTATGACTTCACTTTGACCTGGTGACTTTAAAACAACTTTGACTCTGCTCTCTGATTCACTTGTCAAAATATGGTTTTCTGGAGCAATATACTCATTTTTCTTTGGATGCTCACTCGAAAGAACATATTATTTTATCAAAGGATTTCCAAATTCATCAAGCATAACATCTTCTGATGCAAACTTTGCTTTGCTCATTGGCACAAAATCCTTTGAAGTATAATCCACTTTATCAAAAAATGAAGATGTAGATGACATCTCAGAAACACAGTCAGAATCATCACAATCAGTAATATTAGTGCATGAAATATCACACAAAGTACTAACATCAGAAAAAGTATCACTAGCATGGTTAACACATGCTCTTACAAACTTTTTTGAAACACAATCATAGTCAAAATAGTGTTTAAAATCTCTAACAAATTCCCTAGAACATTGTTTTTCAAAAGCAGAAAATCTTTTTGCACCTTCAAGATCAACCTCTTCTTCTACAGTACATGTCTTAGTATCTACACTAAAGTACATATCATGAAAATTGGCATCACTCTCACTAATCAATTCATTTGACTCATGAGGCTTAGGAAAAGGCACAAAATTATCACGATGAGGTACTTTGTTATAACCTAAACCATCTTTGATGTAAACAAGTCTTTGTTTCCTCACATATTCATCAAGAATATTTCTTTGCATTTTCCACTTTGAAATCAAAACACGTTCTTTAATAAGATCGGTTTCGGATGCAATTAATTTTTCAGAAAGATATTTTATTAAAACATCTTTTTAATCCAAATATTCTTTAAAAGTAACATTATCTTTCAATAATGCTTTCACTTTTCTGGTATAGGTGACATCATTCTGTTTAATTTCCTTATTTAACCTCTTTAGCTTATTATTCTCAGCAATCATAAACTCATTCGCTTCATGATAATTCTGCATATGCTCTAAGCAATCAAAAGAACAATCAAATGAAATAGTTTCTGAATTTACCTCACTGGCATTCTCAGATGATTCTCCAGAATTTGTTTCAACAACTTTCCTTTTGTTATCAGCTTTCAAAGCATTCACAATCTTCTCACTTTCACCTTTCTCAACCGCTTCTTTCACTGAGCTTTTAACTTCAGCCATCAAAGCATCATCAAAATCTTCCACTGCATTATCAATCTCAGTCTCCCACTCACAATTGCTTAGTTGCTTTCTCATTAGTTTAGTTGGAGCTTTCTTTGATTTATCCTCTTCATCAATAAGCTCGATTAGTTTAACCCCATATCCATCAGCTTTCTTCCTCTTTTTCTTTTAGACATTCTCGTGCAAAATGCCTAAGCTGTTGGCAGTTATAACACCTCAATTTTGCTTTGTCAAAACCAACTTTCTTTCCAAACGACAGTTTATCTTTTCCAATTTTCTGTAAGTACTTTTTGGCACTTACTGCAATCATGGCCATCTGCCATTGTAGGTCCATGTACTCTAAGTCATCTAGATTAATTTGCACAAGATCTTCAGCATCCAAAATGGCTGGTTGGAATTTGCCAGTTACAAAGGCATTGTAATTATTCATTAATTCACCAAATAAGGCAATCTGATCATCAGGAATTTGACCTACCGCTTTACCCTTTTCTCCACTTGCACTCTAGAACTGCAACAATTCTTAAACTGGTCAACCTTCGAACCACCTATACTGCTTTCACCAGATCCTGAGAATAGAGCTGCATTAGCTAAACTTGTGTTATGTGTGTTTATCAGGCTTGTTCATCTCTCTCTTCTTTACTTCAAGTTCATAAGATTCCAGTAAACATATTATATCATCAATAGTTTTACTCTTCAGATCTGGAGTAGCATTCTTTATCAACATGAAGGGAATACTCCAACTATCAGGTAGTGAATCTAGCATCTTCTTGCACACATCATATTCTTCCAGCTTGACACCCATCTTTTTCAGTCGGTTGATCATAGTGGTGTAACGAGTACTTGTTAACTCAAGGTTTCACCTTTCTCTTAGTTCAACATATTGTAATTTTTTAGTAAAAGATCAGTACAACTCTCCTGCAACGCTTCTTTCCCTTCGAACCTCAAACATAATGCATTCCATAGACCTCGAGCAGTATCATGTTGTTCAAAGTTTAAGTAGAGTTCAGTTGGCAAAGCGAGAATAATTTCCCCTAAGGCTCGTTATCCCTTTCAATCATCTTCTTGTCTTTTTCAGTGTATTGATCTGCGTCTGCTATTGGAACTAGTCCAACTTGATTAACCATCTTTGGTACATATGGGACTTTAACAATCGAAACCCACAATGTATGCTCGGTAAACCTAAAGTATGCTTTCATCATAATTTTCCAATTTGAAAAGTCAGCAATGGATTTCAGCATTGGTGGCGATTTTACCCATAAACTTCTCAGTCTCGTACACTTTTCTAGACATCTTTAGCACAAACAAACAAGTTCACAACATCTGAAAAATCTGAAAATTTTCACAAGTCTTGTGATTTCGGACGTAATCTAACTCGATCGAAAACTATTTCGGACAGACTTTTCGATCAAAAACTCTGAGATTTTGGACAAGAGATTTCTGACGGAGAGATTTCGGACAGAACTAACTTTTCGAATGAGATTTCAGACGAAAGAGATTTCGGCTCCTTCAACTTACATTTCGGACACTTCAAAGTCAACACCTCCAATCCGCACCTGTAACTGGTCCAAATGTGAAATCAAACCCCAAACATAATCCCATTATCCATCTCCATGAAAATCTGATCAGAAAACTGAACAATGGCAGGAAAATACACACTAAATCGATCTCAATCAATGTAAAATGCTTGAAATAACTAGAGCTTCAACCAATAGCTCTGATACCACATGTTAATCCTCCTGACCTGCTATACTTCAAGCAACCCAATCGCTGAATATCTCCTGTAAAGGCGGAAACAATCCAAAAGAATCAAAGATTGAAACCGACGGATCAAACACCGAAAATAGATTAAGATGCCATAACCATGAGATAATCACAAATCTTCACTTGTATTGATAAACGATGTTGATTACAAAACTCATACTAATCACACTAAGCCCAATTACAGAAGATTACAAATCTGATTAACGTTCTAACTCTAAACATCATTCAAAACAAGACATATTTATAATACAAAGTTCTTGTCCGAAAAGTATTTCGATCAAAAACATTTTCGATCGAGAAAGTTTTCGTCCAAAAACTTTATACTTGTACAATTTCCAACAAAGAACTTGAATTCGATGGACTACTATGACAAGATCATTCTAATCCGTGACAACATTCGAGTGGCGAAGAGTCGGCGAAAGAGCTATGCCGACAAATGACGAAAACCCTTAGAATTTCATATTCGGGACCCTGTACAACTAAAGGTGTCTCCTTGAAAGGGCGTGGTTCGTTTTGGGAAAAAGGGTAAGCTAGCACCTCGCTTTGTGGGTCCATTCAAGATCCTTGAAAGGATTGGAAAAGTGGATTACAAACTCGAGTTACCTCCGAAACTCGAAAATATGCATCCTACATTTCATGTATCGAACCTATAGAAATGCCTAGCTGACGAGAATCTTCACATTCCGCTTGACGAAGTGCACATTGATGACACTATGCACTTTATTGAAAAACCCGTGGAGATTATGGATCGTGAGATTAAGCAACTCAAGCGAAGCCGTATTCCTATTGTCAAACTTCATTGAGAATCTAAACGTAGCCCATAGTTCACTTGGGAACGTGAGGATTAGATAAAGCTGAAATACCCACATCTCTTTCCTGCTTCAGTAGCTTCAACTAGTTGAATTTCGGGACGAAATTCCCTCAACTAGGGGATACTGTAACATCTAGGGTTTTTCTCTTGCTTTAATTTGTGCAAAAACATTATTTTAAATTCAGTTCCGGATCATTTCGTTTTGTTATACTAATTACAAGTTGTGCAACATCACTATGGTTATACATAATACAGCCACATATATATACATTTATTTCATTTAATTAAGGATTTAATATACATTATGATGCATGATAAATAAACCACCTAAAATAATTATTTAAAAGTAAAGTGCCATTTTCGTCCATGTGGTTTGGCCATTTTAGCCGGTTTCATCCAAAACCTTTTTTTTTAGCTTTTTCGTCCCTGACTTTTCAAAATATAGCCATTTTCATCCATCTGACTAACTTCGTCTATATTTTGACGTTAAATCAAGGGTCAGTTTGAACTTCATAGGTTAAAATCTAACTAAATTACCCCTGATTTAACCAAAATTGCCCCTAAGTTAACGTTAAAATGTAGACGGAGTTAGTCAGTTGGATGAAAATTACTAGATTTTGAAAATTCAGGGACGAAAAGGCTAAAAAAAGGTTTTTGGATGAAACTGGTTAAAATGGTCAAACCACAGGGACGAAAATGACACTTTACTTATTATTTAAAGTCTCACTCTTTATAAAACATAGGTATATTTATATATGTGAGTTATTTATTTAAATTACAAATATATATATATATATATATATTACATTTTCATGTATGTATATGATATTAATAAACCATATAAATAATTATTTAGTTTTAAAATTTTGTATTTTATGAAAGATTTCAAACTTAAAATTTTAATTTTATAAATTTTATAAATTTATTTATATAAATAACAAAAGATTTAAAGAAAATAAGTTTAGTTTGAACCCCTTTGAACCATTGAACTCCTTGAGTGCATTGAACCCCTTATGACCCTAAACCCATTCCTTGCGCAAGTTTGACTTTGGAAAGTCAAACCAAGTCAAAATCTCACAAATTCGTTCATGTAATCCTTGAATTCGAGTGTTATAGTGTAATCAATCAATTGTAAACCTTTGTGCGACTGTTAGGACCTTCCATAACGAACTAATTACAACCACAGTCAATGGAATCGAGTCCAATCGTCGCATAACCGATTTCAATCAAGCTCGTAATCAATTTGTACGTTATGCATGAAATTGGTCTATAAAACCTGTTCCACACCTTCACAACGATCACTATAAACTTTCTAAACACTCGTGCACTTAGGATTTCATCACGATAACTCTCTCGAGCTCGAGAATCGCCGACTTTAGTTTTGCAGTCGTCCTCCCCCAATTCGCAACCATTTCAGGTAAGGTTGGTACCATTAGATTCGTTTTGATCCAAGGATTAAAAGCCCCCTAAATTCGTGATCGATCAGTATTGAATTGGGCTGATTTGAGGTTAGGATTTGGGACGCGGATGATTGGGGAAGAAGATGAACGGGGTTGGGTGTTAAAAGCTTTTCGCGTCTGATATTTAGCAAGGCACAAGCCCAGGTCCACCGGTTAAAGCGTTTGCCTCATAGGAACGAGGTCGCGGGTTCGAGTCCGGCCCTTCACCTCATTTTTTTCCCTTTTGCGTGTGGAACCTGGCTCCATTGCCCCTTTTAGTTAAAAAACCAATTAGACAACCATTAAACCATTACCGGACCATTGGTCCAGTGGTTAGTGTGCTTGAATCTCACCGAGGAGACCCGGGTTCGAGTCCCGTGGTCTATTTTTTATTTTTATAACATATTTTTAATCAAATTTTTCTTATAAAAATTATTTTATAAAACCCCCAAGACTCGGGAATACTTTATGAACCAAATTATTAACCTAACAATTATAAACAATTATTCACTCGTTTTAGAGATTTAAAAACTAATAAATTCTAATTAAAAACCCGTACGATAAATTATTTAAAACTCATACGAGTTATTTTTACCCAATTATTTTGTGCAATTTATGTTCTCTCTACTATTTATTTTATTTAACAAAGAGACTATTTAATCAATTGAAACATTTTTTTTCAACCTAATTATCTACATATTCAGTTAAATATTATTTAAACACTAGTTCTTTTATTTGTAAATAAATTTGTTATTCATATATATATTTATATATATAAACTTGTATTCAATTCCTTATTAAACCAACATATTATTTACAAATGAATAGATACACACTCATTCAACCAAGCCCAACTCGTTTATAATTTAGTCTTTTGAGCACATCATTGATACATGTATAACATTTAAACATAGGTTAACCTTGTAGTAAGCTAAACAACTCGTGCAACTACTCGTACTTGTGATTTGAAGCTACAAATCCAATGTGAGTTTACATAGCCCTCTTTTTCTCTTTTACATCTTTGGGGTGAAACATGATTACATTCACACTACTTGAAATTATTACAATTCAAACATTATGATCATGTGTGCAATTTGTGCCTTATGCTTGAATACTATTAGTGCAAACTGCATTTTACATACTTTTGTGCATAGTGTAAGTGCAATCATTAACTCTGTACAAGCCGACGGTATACAATGATAGATCTATTGCATCTGACCAATCCACCCGGTTAGGGTGATTGTTGCCGAAAACACTTAAGGATAACATTAGTGTTATGCCTATCGGTCACAAGGTTTGATTGTGCGCCCCAGATTAAACTATAGTGGTTCTCCATAATTGTCTTATTAAACCATGCATCATATGAATTGTATACAAACTTTTGATAACACTTGTTGGGCCAAAACCTATGTATGCTTACCAACTATTTTAGTTGACTCTGTATTCATAATGTTTTAGGTACTAATAACTGAGAGTCATGTTCAAGATGCTTCACATAGGATTTACAGACCTAGTTAATGAATTAAATTATGCTGAAGTACATTATTTCTTGTTTGTCTTTCTTTGGATGAAACAGTTGTTATGAAATTTGAATTTCAATGAAATATGAAACTTTAGTTTGATCATGTGCTTATGAACAGTCTACACGTCTGCCCCGACGTATTCCGTCGTCGGTTGGGGTGTGACAGAGACATTCAAGAGAAAGTGTTAAATGAAGCACACAAATCAAGATATTCCATGCATCCTTGTGCAAACAAGATGTATAAAGATTTGAAGACACATTACTGGTGGCCAAACATGAAAAGATCAATAGCCCAGTATATAGATAAATGCGTGACTTATCTTCAAGTTAAGATTGAGCACCAGAAACCAACATGTCAATTGTAATAATTAGAATTACCTGTCTGGAAATGGGATCGCATTACAATGGACTTCGTAACTAAACTACCTAGAACCCAGAAAAGGCAGAATGCAATATGGGTCGTGGTCGATAGATTAACCAAGTCAGCCCATTTTATACCCATCAATGAAACATACTCTATGGATAAGTTATCCAAGATTTATATCAATGAAATTGTGAGCCACCATGGCATACCACTGTCTATTATTTCTGATAGAGACAGTCGCTTCATATCTAGATTCTAGATGAATTTTCAGAAAGAATGGGGAACTCGACTTACCATGAGTACTTCATATCTTTCACAAATCGACGGATAGAGTGAACGTACGATTCAAACTCCGGAAGATATGCTAAGAGCATGTGTTATCGATTTCGGAGGTAATTGGGATAATCACCTACCGTTAATCGAATTCTCCTACAACAACAATTAGCATTCAAGTATTAAGGCTGCACCATTTGAAGCACTATATGGATGGAAGTGTAGAACTCCTATCTATTGGACTAAAATAGGAGACAGTCAATTATCTGGACTAGAAGTTATACAGGAAATAACAGATAAGATAGTCGAGATTAAACAGCATATGAAAGCTGCTCAAGGTCGATAGAAGAGTTACGTTGATAAACGACGTCGACCGTTAGAATTTCAAGTTGGAGACTTTGTAATTCTAAAGGTTTCATCGTGGAGAGGTTTTGTAAGGTTCATAAAATGAGGAAACTTAGGACCAAGATACATCGGACCTTACAAGATCATTGGAAGAATTGAAGCAGTAGCTTATAAGTTAGAACTACCTGAAGCTTTGTAAGGAATCCAAAATACATTCCATGTATCTTGCTTACGCAACTCAGGCTATCGCACTAGATGATGTACACGTGGACGATAAGCTTCATTTAACTAAAAAACCGATCAAGATTCTGGATACACAGGAACGGAAGTTAAGAAAGAAAGTTATACCAGTGGTATTGGTTCAATGGGAATATCATATTGGAGCCTACAAGACTTGAGAATTAGAGGAACTGATGAGAGCCAAGTACCCTAATCTATTCTCTTATCTTTGAGGACGAAATTTCTTAAAGGAAGGGAGATTTATAACACCTATAAAATTCCCTAAGAAAATAATGAATTAAAATTTGCCAAAATCCAAAGTTGAAGGTATAATATAGAAACAAATAAAGTCCAAGCACTATAGTTGAAATTTCTGAAAATCAAAGGGGCAGCGGACCGCTACCTAGGACTTTAGTCGTCCGCTACGTGGTTAAGAAGGCGGTAATGATGATCTGCCACGTGTCAAGCTGACTCGCGTTATACAAAACCCTATGGCGGACCGCCAAGGACTTCTTAAAGGCCTGCTATGGGACAGGTGGCCTTAACAATCCGCTATAAACGAATAATAAATAAATACATTCGTACGTTAAAGTTGTTTACAAAAGTTAGGAAAATAATATAATTTAATATATTATTTTTAGGTACGTATGATCAATAATAATCATTGTGGCAAAAATAATAAATATATTATTTTTAATCGAAGTAATAAACGCGAGTAAATAATATAACTATTATATTATTACTTAGCTTAAAACGTCACACGAGGTACCAAACGATACAAAATAATATAAATGTATATTATTTAATAACATTAGTCACGGGTTGAAAATAATATGAACATATTATTTTATACGAAGTTACAGTTTGAAAATAATATAAATATATTATTTTTATTAGATAATAACATAAATATATATTATTTTTAAAAGTGGGGATAATATAAAAATAGGTTAATAATTCAAACCCGAGCCTACGGTTTGTTTTCTGGGTTAAAACACTTTAATATAATAATATAATATTATGAGGGTGGGTTTTATATTAAAAATAACATTAATAATAAAGGTTTAAAAATAAATAGGGCGGAGGGACTCGAACCCGGGTCACCTCCCCCACAGCCTAACACCCTAACCAACTCAGCCCGCTAGGGATTCGCAACAAGAACCGGATTCATTTAGTTTTATCAATGAAGTCTAGTGGTATCCCCTTCCAACCCACGCACGATCGAATCCCAAGCCAAAACCCATGATTTCCAATACGAATTGAAACAAAAGCAAAGGGGTTTTGATTACAAGGAAAAAGCGAACCTGATTACGGGTTAAATTGTAAAAACATCAATTCTTGAATCTTTTAAATCGTGAATTGAATGGCCGAAGCCCTAAGTATGAACACCAGATTTATTTGACAAAATTCGATATTCAGAGTTGTTAGAATCATAGGGTTTTCACTAAATAGATCCTTTCGAATCTGATGGTGTTGTTTAATTTGATTGAAATTAGGGCTGGAGCCAAAAGCCCCAAAACGTTTTAATGATGAACCCTAGTTTACGAATTATGATCAAATCGATGATATACATTTAAATTAACATAGGGCTTTTATTAAATAGGAGATTGCGAGTCTGGTGATTCAAGTTAATTGGATTAAAACAGGGCCGAAGGTAGTGATCGAGTAAACCGTTTTCACATGAACCCTAAATTACGGATCGGATCAAATTCAAAAGTGAAAGCCTCAATTAGGTTAGGGCTTTCACTCAAGGTATGGAAACGATGCTAATAGTGTATTTGGTTACCTGAAATAATGTCGGGATGGTGGAGATCGACTAAAACTCAGTCGCGGCTTGCTTGGTTTGATCTCCGGCTACTACAGCTTCGTCTCCGACCAAATTAACACGTATAATAGTTTCAGATGATCTCTTTCAATATGCGCAGAGTGTTTGTGTGAGGAATGGCAAACCAATTGCCCAAATTCGTTTGAAATGGAGATGGGTTTCGACGGTTATGGTTTGATTAGCCATTATTGAGTTTAACGTAATGTCGATGATTAAGACCTTAATTAAGATTGTTAATGTCGTGAACATGGATATCAGTTACTAACAGTAACGAATTTCAAGTATGGAATTCGGATTTGGGCAAAAACTATGAGTTTGACTTTAGAAGGTCAAACAGGAATGAAGTTCGGGTTAATTACAGAATTGGTCCCTCTGGTTTCATGTTATGAAGTTTTGAAATGGCAGAACTGGTCCTTGAGTTTGTAATTAGGTTAAATACAAGGTTAGTAGACTTGTAAAAGTCAACATGGCTTAAACAATCTTATTTTAACTTTACAAAGTCAAATAGAATTAGGTTTAGGTTATTTACACAACTAGTCCTTGTAGTTAGGGTTTGAAGAAATGACAGAAACAGTCCCCGAAGTTTGAATTAAGTTAATTAGGTTAACTTTAACTGGATTTAAATAACGAAGTTAAACTTAAAAGTCCGGATTGTCACATCATCCCCTAATTGAAAGAATTTTCGTCCGGAAAATTTAATAATAAAATTTTCTTTTTGGATGTCACATCATCACTTAATTGAAAGAATTTTCGTCCCGAAAATTAGAATAGCACCTTAAGAGTTTGAAGTGGATTGCTTGAACAGATGCGGATACTTGCGTATCATCTGATCCTCGTGCTCCCAAGTGAATTCCGGTCCGTGTTTCGAGATCCAACGGACTCTAACAATAGGAATTTTACTGCGTTTTAACGTTTTGACTTCCCTATCCATAATTTCCACGGGTTCTTCGATAAAACGTAACTGTTCATCAATGTGTAGTTCCTCAAGAGGAACCGCAAGTGACTCGTATGCACGACATTTCTTCAAGTTTGGTCCAATTGATACGCTACTGGCCCGATTCTCTTCACTATCTTGAATGGTCCAACATAACGAGAATTCAGTTTGCCTCGCTTCCCGAAGCGAATTACACCTTTCCAAGGTGAGACTTTGAGTAGAACCATGACGCCTACTTGAAACTCTAACGGTTTAAGACGCTTATCGGTGTAGCTCTTTTGACGATCACGAGCTGCCGCCATACGGTTTCGGATTTGAACGATCTTTTCAGAGGTTTCGAATATAAGTTCGGGACTTGTAAGGTTGCTATCCCCAACTCCAGTCCAACAGATAGGAGATCGGAATTTACGTCCGTACAATGCCTCGAATGGTGCTGCCTTGAAGCTAGTGTGATAACTGTTGTTGTAGGAGAACTCCACTGGAGGTAAGTGAGACTCCTAAGTGTTACCGAAATCGATCACACAAGCTCGTAGCATGTCCTCTAAGGTTTGAATGGTACGTTCCGTTTGACCATCAGTTTGCGGATGATATGCTATACTCATGTCTAGACGTGTGCCTAAGGCTTTTTGCAATACAGTTGTTCTTTCCTAAGCAATTCCAGAATCTTAAGATGGCAGTTCGGCGACGAGACCCAAAATGGCAGTATATCCTTTACGTAGACATTTTTGTGCTCTCATGAAGGATATGACGCCCATAACAGCACCACTCCTTTCGCCTTGGACGGAGAGGGTTTCTCCATTAGGAAGATGAAGGCGAACGATTTTCTCACGACAAACAATTTCGCCTTGGTTCTTAGATAACAAGTCCATTCCGACAATTACGTCAAAACTACCGAGTGTGACCGTCATGAGATCAATGTCAAATTTATAACTAGCCAGTTCAAGTTTACAACCCTTAATACTATGGGTTGCTTCTATTATTTGTCCGTCTGCTATTTCTATGGTGTATTTGTCCTCTAACAGGGTTGGGGTTTTTCTTAGTAGGTTACTAAGTTTATTAGTCATGAAACTCCTATCAGCACCAGTGTCAAATAGTACAGAAGCAAAATAGTTGTTTAGAAGGAACTTACCGGTAACCACGTTGTGGTCATAACGAGCTTTTCCGGATCCTAGCACAAAGGCTCGCCCCTTTGCACCATTCCCTCCATTATTGTCCTGGTTGTTATTATTGCCTTGGTGGTGGTTGTTGTTGTCGTTTCCACCCTTCTTTAATTGTGGACTATCCTTTCGGAAGTGTCCCTCTTTTCCACATTCAAAACAACCCTTGGTAAGACCCGGTTGTTGGAAGGGCTGCTTTGCTTGTAATTCCCCTCTGCAGTCTTTGGCAGCATGGCAGCATGGCACATCTTGCCACACCGGTGGCAACGGTTTTTGTCACAAGAACCGAGGTGGTGGTAATTACATTTGTTACACCTGGGTGTCTCCCAGTATAACCACTCTGATGCTGATCTAAAGAGGTCGACTGGTTGAAGTTCTTCATAGGTTCAAACCTACGCTGTTGTTGTTGTTGTGGCTGATTCGACTGAAATCCCATGTTGTTATTGCTACTGTCAAACTTCCTCTTGTTGTTGTCAGTAGACTTGGATGCTGACTTCCTGGGAGGTAGTGTCCCTTGGGTAACAGCTTGGTCCGTCAGTTTGCGAGCAAGACGGATGGTTTGTTGGATGGTAATGGGGTTGGATGAAGTAACCATGCTCTAGATTTGTGGTACTAATCCACTGATGAACATTTCTATCCGCTTATAGGGTGGTGTGACCATGTGAGGACACATCCCTGCTAGCTCGTGCAATCGGGTAGTGTAGAGTTCTATTTCAGAACCCTCCATTTTTAGATTCTAGAATTCTCCCTCGAGTTTTTGGATCTCATCCCTGGGACAATACTCTTCCTTCATCATGATCTTGAAATCTTCCCATGGTGATGCATTGGCCATGTCTAGACCTAGCATATGGACCTGTGCATTCCACCATGTGAGGGCAGGACCCTCTAAAGTTCCAGATGCAAATTTGACTCGGTCGGCTACAGGGCAGTTACACATGGAGAACACGGATTCAATCTTTTCAAACCATCAGAGTAATCCAATTGCTCCCTCAGCTCCACTGAATGTGTGGGGCTTGCAGTCCATAATTTTCTTAAAGGTACAGACATGCTGATTGTTCTGTGGATTGTTCGCTTGCCCTGGATTGGAAAGAGTAGGTTGGGTTTAGGAAAGAGTGGAATAAATGCGTACAATTGGTTGCCTAGAGTTAACGGTTAACAGGTTTACCTGCAATGTGTGCTCTAAAGCTTCAGCAACGCTGTCATTAATCAACGCGGCCAGTTCGGCTAGTGTCAGGTTGATATTTCCACGACCACCGTTGCGACCGGCCATGATTCTTCATATTCACAAACATAAGAAATGAGTAAATACATAGCATATTGACCTCATTCAAGTGTAAGCAAATAGAAGGAGATGTGTAAATACATGCAGGTTTATGATTATAGTACAAGGCTAACTTAAATTATAAGGTCGTAGAATAAATAATTCAACGCAAACAGTTCACTAAGATTTTATTGGTATGGGAACATCCTTACCCATTTAGGTTTTTTTTTTTAAACATAAAGAAATGACAAGATAAGATAAGATAGAATAGAATGGAATATCAAGCTCCACTGCCGGCGGATGAGATGATTGACTCAGCATCACCTTCCTCTACTTCCTCGGGCTCATCTTCAGGCTCAAGGTCGGGTACTTCAGCTGGCTCTAAAGCGCAAGTTGTATCTCTAACTCCCTAATTCTTTCCTGAGATTCTACCTCAGCCTCCTCGAGGACATTCACTCTAGCATGTAAAGCCCTTACCTCGTCCACTAATGTATTATGCAAGTGGTCAGTGCCTACCAGTTCTACTACTAGCAGATCCATCCTGTGATCCATCTGTTTCTCCCCTCTTAACAGACCTGTGATCGCTCCTGCCGCGTCTCTCATATTCCGGATCTCTCAATCCATAGTTGCTACAAATGCTGCAAAGGCTTGCTCCAAGTGACAAGGTAGCAATGGTAAACATGGTTCTGATGATGTTGAAGCTCCAAAGTACGGTGATGGAACTTGTTCCTGTCTAACCCATTTACTCAGTAAATCGGGGTACCAATCCCAGTCACTCCCATTATGGATATGCATGGTCTCTCCACACACAATAGAGTCATCAATTGGCTCAATCCTACGTCTCTTGGGCTCTGGTGATTCAATGGCAGGAGTGTCATGTTCCTTAATGGTAGGTGGTGTAGACATAATTCCTGAAACATAAGGGGTAAGTATCTATGTCGAGGGTCTATGCCAAGTAACTAATGTGTGTGGCTATAGTCTAGAATGCAGTCCAAGTTCTCTATAACCAATGGCTCTGATACCAATCTGTCACACCCCCAAATTCCACTAACGGAGTTTTACCGTTTTGGAAGGTGATAACCAGGATCTCAGACATCAGTTACTTTAAACGACACTACATGGGACTTGAAATGTAATAACATAGAAGATCAAGGTTCAGAGTGTATATGCGGAAGCGTTAAACGAAAGTAAATGTGCAAAACAACACGACCAAATCCAAATACAAACAAAACATAAATATTATTCAATAGATAATTATTTCAATTGCAGTCCAAGACACATGCATGACTTAACGTGATCCTGAGTGCCAACCTGAGAAAAACATGTAAGAAAACGAGTCAACACTAGGTTGGTGAGTTCACAGGTTTCAATCATTTCAAATAAAGCATTTCTGGATTATGTACATTCAATATATATATCAATAGGTTGCATGCCTATATTCATGTTTTGCTAAAGCGCTCGCAACCGAAACTGACAGTGTGTTTGTTTGTTTGCCTCCAGCCAGGTCTATCAACTCTGACTAATGTGTTAAGGTCAATATAACACCCGTTCGACCTCCAATCGAGTAAGCGCGACTAACGCGGGTGGGGTTTGTCAAACCCAGTAGTACTACCAAAATTACCTCGTTCATACCATATTAACGGTCCGATGTGTGTGAGTACTTTTCATGATAGTGTGTTACGCTTAGCCTCAACAGTGATATCATATGAATTACAATAACCCAAAAAGAGTTGTGACATGTTTTCTCCCCCAAATAAAAACAGTAAAAGGGAAAAGCGTTACGTGTCGTACATTAATAACGAATAATAAATAAATAAATACATTCGTACGTTAAAGTTGTTTACAAAAGTTAGGAAAATAATATAATTTAATATATTATTTTTAGGTTCGTATGATTAATAATAATCATTGTGGCAAAAATAATAAATATATTATTTTTAATCGAAGTAATAAACGCGAGTAAATAATATAACTATTATATTATTATTTAATTTAAAACGTCACACGAGGTATCAAACGATACGAAATAATATAAATGTATATTATTTAATAATATTAGTCACGGGTTGAAAATAATATGAATATATTATTTTATACGAAGTTACAGTTTGAAAATAATATAAATATATTATTTTTATTAGATAATAACATAAATATATATTATTTTTAAAAGTGGGGATAATATAAAAATAGGTTAATAATTCAAACCCGAGCCTACGGTTTGTTTTCTGGGTTAAAACACTTTAATATAATAATATAATATTATGGGGGTGGGTTTTATATTAAAAATAACATTAACAATAAAGGTTTAAAAATAAACAGGGCGGAGGGACTCGAACCAGGGTCACCTCCCCCACAGCCTAACACCCTAACCAACTCAGCCGGCTAGGGATTCGCAACAAGAACCGGATTCATTTAGTTTTATCAATGAAGTCTAGTGGTATCCCCTTCCAACCCACGCACGATCGAATCCCAAGCCAAACCCCATGATTTCGAATACGAATTGAAACAGAAGCAAAGGGGTTTTGATTACAAGGAAAAAGCGAACCTGATTACGGGTTAAATTGTAAAAAATCAATTCTTGAATCGTTTAAATCGTGAATTGAATGGCCGAAGCCCTAAGTATGAACACCGGATTTATTTGACAAAATTCGATATTCAGAGTTGTTAGAATCATAGGGTTTTCACTAAATAGATCCTTTCGAATCTGATGGTGTTGTTTAATTTGATTGAAATTAGGTCTAGAGCCAAAAGCCCCAAAACGTTTTAATGATGAACCCTAGTTTACGGATTATGATCAAATCGATGATATACATTTAAATTAACATAGGGCTTTTATTAAACATGAGATTGCGAGTCTGTGATTCAAGTTAATTGGATTAAAACAGGGCCTAAGGTAGTGATCGAGTAAACCATTTTCACATGAACCCTAATTACGGATCGGATCAAATTCGATAGTGAAAGCCTCAATTAGGATTGGGCTTTCACTCAAGGTATAGAAACGATGCTAATAGTGTATTTGGTTACCTGAAACAATGTCGGGATGGTGGAGATCGACTAAAACTCAGTCACGGCTTCCTTGGTTTGATCTCCGGCTACTACAGCTTCGTCTCTGACCAAATTAACACGTATAATAGTTTCAAAGGATCTCTTTCAGTATGCACAGAGTGTTTGTGTGAGGAATGGTAAACCAATTGCCCGAATTCGTTTGAAATGGAGATGGGTTTCAACGGTTATGGTTTGATTAGCCATTATTGAGTTTAATTGTGCGTAATGTCGTTGATTAAGACCTTAATTAAGATTGTTAATGTCGTGAACATGGATATGTCAGTTACTAACAGTAACGAATTTCAAGTATGAAATTCGGATTTGGGCAAAAACTACGAGTTTGACTTTAGAAGGTCAAACAGGAATCAAGTTTGGGTTAATTACAGAATTGGTCCCTCTGGTTTCATGTTATGAAGTTTTGAAATGGCAGAACTGGTCCGTGAGTTTGTAATTGGGATAAATACAAGGTTAGTAGACTTGTAAAAGTCAACATGGCTTAAACAATCGGATTTTGACTTTACAAAGTCAAATAGAATTAGGTTTAAGTTAATTACACAATTAGTCCTTGTAGTTAGGGTTTGAAGAAATGACAGAAACAGTCCCCGAAGTTTGAATTAAGTTAATTAGGTTAACTTTAACTTGATTTAAATAACGAAGTTAAACTGTAAAGTCCGGATTGTCACAAATATCATTATATATTTTGGAGCTTTGTCTGAGGTGTTTGCCATATTACAGATTTGATAAGTCGAGATACTGCTGAGGTGAGTTCTTAAACTGTAATGCATTTGAACTAACCATGACTGTGTTATGATTGATTTTATTTAAAAATTTTGAGTATCTTGAAACGATTGCACCGATTGTATATATATAACGCATTCTAAGCGCTTATTGTGTTTCAGTTAACCCGTGGAAAGGCATGATGGATAGGACCCGTGGAACGGCCCACGGTTATATATATACTAATGATTATTCATAGTTATCTATGAAATGGGGGTGGAACCTAATGAATGTGTTCAAGATACTATGGCGGGTGATTTTAATAAACTATTTTAGTTTATGAATTCACTAGCTTTGTGCTGACCCATGTTTTATCAAATATTTTTTTGAACGCATCACAGGCAGTCAATAGATGAGGCATTTCCAGGACTAGAATGAACCCATGACTGATCCAGATAATGGGCATGCCTGGAACTATAACTCCTGAATGACTTGTTCCTTGTTAGGAACAGATTATAAAACAATGTAACCTTTATGATAACATGATATAAACAATATTTTAATATTTTAAAGGTTGATGACTATAGTTTTCGCTGTGTGTTTTGGTATCAATGACACAGTAACCAGAAGGCGACTTTCTGTAGGATCAAATGGACTGATTTGGTGAAGAAATCTAACAATAATATGATGAACACACAAGATAAATCAATGAAAACCCACTAGATTGATTTGCAAAATATGAATACAATAAAACCCCAAAAACTCTAGTATGTGTGGTCCACCTAAAACCCTAATCATCCTTTACTATTTATAGCCTAATGACAATTTAGCCTAATTACAATCAAGCCCCTAAAGATAACAAGATATTAAATCTATAATCAACAAAAATAATAAATATATTTTTCCCAGTCAAAATGTATTTATATAACCGGAACACTTTTGATGATGATGACTTGAGCTCCATACGTCAATCCGTCGCCCGAACTTCTCGTGTTGACTTCGACTCATTGACATTGACTTTGACTATGTTGACTTTGACATTTTGGCTTGATAACATTAGACTACCACTTTAGACCCAACAATCTCCCCCTTAGGCTAATGTTATCAGATTCTTGAATCAACTTTAGAACCGTCATTCAATGCATACTGTCATATTCAATTTGGTATGCTTCAGTCTCAATTTCATGACCCAACAATCTCCCCCTAGACTGATGTTTTCCAAATTGGCTTTACTGATGGTCTCCCCCTTTTTGTATGCATCTTCTTGTCAAGCAGGAGCAAACTATTACAGCTCTCTGTTTCTTTAGTGATATAGAAGATGTAGGAGGAAGATTCCTAGCTCGGTATCTTCTTCAATCTCGAGAAAGCGGGTGCTTTGGACTGGTATCTTGCTCATTTGATGATTGGCAATCATAGTAGCAAATAGATGAGGAAACCTGTTGTAACATCCATGATTTTCATGTATTATTTTACTTCGTTTTGTGCAATACTTGTATCTTACTTCAATCCGTACTTATTCAACACAATAGGTACATTGATTATTATTTAATGTGTATCAATTCAAATTTCAAACTATCATTTACAAAATTTTATCTATTATATAAATAACATATGTGTGTATATTTATATAGATATATTTAAATACTTTGTATGTTGATTTAATCAAAACTTATGAGCTTTAATGACGCAATTACATCTTTTTATATATACATATATATTTGTTTACAAATATGATTGTAATTATATATAAATATATTTAATCATCCTAATTAAACATTTAAACAATTTGTAATTTAAGTAGAAATAAAAAATTATTTCCTTTATAAATATTCATTGGATAAGCAAATAATAATTAGAATGGCATAAATTTTATAAAATTAGATATGTATAATTGAAAATTTTCATTTCTATAGTTAAGGGGCCTGGGTGTATTTTATCAAAGTGCAAGGGGAGGAGGTGAACATTTCAAAACTCATTTTTTTTCCTTCTTGCTCCCTCCCCCTCATTTTTTTGGCAACCGAATCCGGCCACCAACCTATTATTCCAGCAATGCGATTTAAGCCCAAATCCGACCAAATCATCTTCCTTTGGACTCATAAACACGATCCGAGAATCACGCGATCTTAAACACGCGTTTACAGGCTGTGAATCGTCCTCAAACCAAGTCCCAATCACTGCCACAAATCATGGGATTTCCAAACATAAAAAACAGGTGTTTAACCCTATAAATGCTTATGAATTCGACTGTTTCTGAACACACACACTCGCAAAACCTTCCCTCTATTTAAATTCGCTCGTCTGTTCTCCGGTATCACCACCACCGCTGATATTCTCCAGCGAGGCCATCGGTACCGAATTGAACATCCATCCAAGGTAACGACGCTATCTATATACTTGCTTTTGAATTCTGAGTAAAAGCCCCATGTTTTCAATTTGAAACCGTTAACATCAAAAGTAAATTTTGCGGTATGAATCTAGGGCTGACTTCTAGGGTTGGAAGACATACACCTATTCATGCACTTTGCTGTATAGATGTGCACTATTCACGTCCATCTAGTTGAATTTGAAGTTCTTGTATGAGACATAAGCAAGAAATATCCAAATAGCCTCCAGTCTTGCAACCGGAGCAAACACCTCTTCATAATCTATCACTTCTTTCTTGGTAAAAGCTCTGTACAACCAGACGTGGCTTATTGCTTACCACAACCCCTCTTTCATCTTTCTTGTTCTGGAACACCTATCTTGTTCCAATTGGGTATTTTTTGGAAGGAAGATCAAACAGTTCCCAGACTTTAAGCTTTCTAAACTACTACAGCTCTTCTTGCGTTGCATCAACCCAACTCGGTTCCACCAGTGCCATGGATATGTTTTTTGGCTCAATCTGGAACAAGAGTACATGCACTCATTTATAGTACCTGACCTGCTTCTCCTTTGAATACCGTAAGATATCGAACCGATTACATGGAAACCAATCCAGTCCCATTCCTGTATTGGTTGCGTTGCACTCCTGCCAAACCAAATAGAATGAATCTTGGATGATCTTCGTGCGTTTATTATACACACGATATGCCTTATGTGACGAAGAGTAACCAACAAAGAAGCATTCGTTGGACTTTGCAGCAAACTTGTTTAAGTGATCCTGAGTGTTTAGCAACAAGTAGGAACAACCGAAGGGTCTGAAAAAGTCGATTAGTGGTTTTCTATTGTGGAAGAGTTCCTATGAGGTTTTCTGCTGAGCTTTAACTACCAGTACCCGATTCAGAATGTAACAGGCTGTGTTAACAGCCTCTACCCAAAAAATTATAGGATGTTTCGAATCGACCAACATGGTGTGAGCAGCTTCAATAACGTTCTATTCTTTCTTTAAACTACTCCATTTTTCCGCGGTGTTCTAGCAACACTGAATTGACGAGTGATTCCTTTGTTGGCACAAAAAGAATTAACTTCGAAGTTCTTGAATTTGGTCCCATTATCGCTTCTTATTGTCTTCACTTTTTGGTTACAAATGTTTTCAATATTCAAGATTAAACTTTTCAAAGACTCGGTTGTTTCATCTTTTGTTGCAAGGAAGCTCACACATGAATAACCTGAGAAGTCATTTGTTACAAAAAGACAATAAGCTTTCTTAGCAACACTTTTAACGCTAACGGGACCAAATAAATCCATGTGCAAAAGTTGCAACAATGCACATATAGAGTTATACTGCTTAGGCTTATGTAATTTTCGGTGTTGCTTTACTTTAGAGCACGCGATACATTTTTCTGAAAACACAAATTCTTTTGTGGGTAAACAACGAACAAGATTTTGTTTAACAAGTTTGTTTATGTTTTTGAAATTCACTTGCTCTAATGGCCTATGCCATAGCAAGGATTCTGAATCGAATGCCTTACAGAAAAGACAAGCTAAAGGGATAGAAGAAACAATATCACTCATGTCAACCACATAAGTGTTATTTTGTCGTGGAGTCCTCAAATGGATCAGGTCTTCAGGAACAGAAAAACCCGACTTCAAAAACAAACATTCAGATTCATTGAAAAGAACAACTAATTGCTTGTCGCAGATATGAGAGACACTAAGGAGATTGTAGCATAGTTCAGGAACCAAATTTACTTTCTCCAAAATCAAGACTCTATTTGAAACATTTCCTTGACCACTCATTTTTCCTCCTTTTTCATCACTAACAAAAGCGACATATCTACCATTAATGAAACGGAAGTCGGTGAGCAGATCCTTCAAACCTGTCATATGACGAAAACACCTACTATTAACATGCGATCGGTTGCTGATAGGACTGCTAGGATTATTCTGTCACAGTGAAAAGAAAATTAATCCCATGTTTGCTTAAACTTGGGTCTATCACGACTAACACTCTTGTAATACTCATGCATATCAACAGATTTAGATTTCCATAGGCATGTATTTTTCATAAAATTGTAAATATTTTGCCTGAAAGTACCAAATTTATTTGAAATGTAATTACGTTTGGTTTCAACATGCTTAGTTTTATCTTGCCTGCTACTTTTAAGAAAATATTTTTCAACCTAGACCCGTCTAATATGATAATGAATGCAAGTTTTAGCCGAATGTCCTAGTTTTGCACAAGCAAAACAACATTTAGGTCTAATTGGTTTCTTAACCACATGATTTTTCTATGAAGAAGAAGGTTGAGACACGCTTGGTTGTGGTTTGTTGATATGTCCTAAATTATACATGTTTTGCATGCATAATAATCCCAATATTATGGTACTAATTGATTAATAACCTTCCAATTGATAGTTAAAACGTTAATATTTCGTAATTGCAGGTTATTCGTTATCCCAAAGATGAATAGAGCAAAAATCAGCTTAAAACATGAAGAAATCATGCTTTTGGAAGACCAAACCCGAGCATTGACCCCCAAGAAGTCACAATTGTACCACAGGAAGTCAACCAACAGCTAAAAGACAAAATTGGGCAGCAGAGGGGGGATGCACGGCCGTGCATCCCAATGCACGGGCGTGCATTGCCCCACTCTGCTCCCTAGAGCCCAGTACAGTGTCCTTTATACCCTGTTTGATTCCCGAGGTGTTTGCACGCCCGTGCATTGCTCATTCTGAGGCCTATAAATAGAGGGCTTTTTTGTTTCACACACCCATACACACCTTACAACAGCTATCCAGACCTTATTTGAGAGCGTATTTCATAGTTAGAGTAGAGAGTAGTGAGTGGAGGGGCTCTTCGTCCTTGTTCGGCAATAGAGGAGTCTACGAAACTCAAAGTTATGTTAGTTAGTATGGCCATTCGTGGCTAAACTCTTTGTATTGCTTGGGGTGAAGATGAAGTTTGGTGCATGTTAATGTTTAACGTATTAATCCAAGTGATGTGTTTATGTTTTTAACCATTCGTCCTTAAAACCACCATTTTGGTGGGCTTTTATTATTGTTTAAATCCGTCTTTATATTTATGAGTATTCTTGATTTTAAAGTGTAAGATCGTAAAACATTTTTAATCAAACTTCTTTTGAAACTTGTACGTCTTGATACAAGCAGAGATTGATAATCCAAGGCTTGGTTAACACTAGTAAGGTCGTACGTCTTTATACGAACTTATTATGTGACCAAGAATTGGTGAACTCTTGTTGGGAAAGGTACGTCTTTATACTTGGTCCCATTGTTATACCGCCTCCCGGTGAGAAAAATATAATTAACTATTTAACTCTAATATAAAGCATTTTACAATCGATGTCTTAAACCAACCCGGAGATGACCATTCGAAGGGTTGAGGGTAATTGTTTTCCTTAACGGGAGGCACTACCACTTGGTAAAGCTTTTAAATTTGAAAATCAAATGTCGTGAGGACGAGGCTCTAGCGGTGACCCGGGTCACACGTTTGTAGTAGTCATATAATTGGATTAGTCAACCTAACATTATCATGTACCAAGCGGATTTGAAATCCAAAGCAATACTATTTGTAACCTGATCATTCCCGACATATTTACTTTTCTGTTATTTACTATTTTGTTCGTTACGTTTCTATTACACACTTCACGCACGTTTTTATTTTTCAGCTATTTACTTTACCGCCATTTACTTTTCTGTCATTTACTTTTCTATCATTTTATTTTTCTGCTCCACAAGCACACAAAACTCACTCACTAATTAAATCGGTTAAACGATAACAAAAGTTGAGTATTGGAATTCGAACGTGTCCGTTGGTTCGATACTTGGTTCTTACCAAAACTATATTACGCTGCGATAGGTACACCTGCCTATTGTGTGTGTTTTAAGTTTAAGTATTTTTCATTTTATAAATTTAAAACCTGATCTCGTAAAACCATTTCTAAAACAAAAATATATTTATATATATATTTATACTTTTCACACGACACGTCAAGTTTTTGGCGCCGTTGTCGGGGACACAGTGATTTCAAGAAAAATTCAAGTTAACAGATTAGCCTTATCATTTTCCATCTATTATTCTTCTACATTTTTGTTGCAGGTGATGTATGATCCATAGCTCCACTACTGGTTTATATCAACCTTTAGATGAGCCCAATAGATTATTTCACCGCCGAATACGAGAAAACCGTACTAGAAGAATGGCCGTTGAAAACCGCACTATTTCCGATTTCGCAAGGCCGTCACTAGAGGCTTTGGGGTCTAGTATCACAAGGCCAACGGTTGACGCTAACAACTTTGAGATCAAATCTCATGTTATCCACATGATCCAGTCATCATGCACTTTCCATAGATTACCCGATGAAGATTCACATGCCCATATTGCAAATTTCCTTGAAATTTGTGACACTTTCAAACTAAACGGAGTGTCGAATGACGCAATTCGCCTCCGAATGTTTCCCTTTTCCTTAAGGGAACGAGCTAAGGCATGGCTAAATTCTCTTCCTACCAGGGCGATCACTACATGGGATGATTTAGCCCAGAAATTTCTGTCAAAATACTTCCCACCAGCAAAAACTACAAAACTGAGAAATGATATTACCACTTTCACCCAGAAAGATGGCGAATCACTATATGAGGGATGGGAACGTTTTAAGGACATGTTGAGGAAATGTCCTCACCATGGGCTAGAAGTTTGGTTACAAGTTTCATCATTCAACAATGGTTTACATAATCAAGCGCGTTAGACACTCGACGCTACTACAGGTGGTATTTTTGGAAACAAGAGGCCACTGTAGGTCCACATGACTCATCTGCAGATCGATCTCGTGACAGGACGTCTCGATAACACGGAGTGCGTAATCCTACCGTGTTAACGTTTGTATAAAAATTGATAACAGAAACAACAGGCATATAAACTTCTCTTTGTATTCCACCAAACACAGAGTTTACAAGATTAACAGAATACAATCGTTCAAGCCCCTTTTTCTCTCACTATCTCTAGAACAGAATCTGTAAACTCCTATTTATAGACACAATCTCTGCAATAAGCGAACTTAACAAGTTCGCCTCAAATAGACTAGGCGAACTTAACAAGTTCGCCTCACATGAGACTAGGCGATCTAGACAACTTCGCCTCTAGCAGAACTTGTTCTAACACATAGACAAAATCTATACAATTACTTAAAAACATAAATAAAATTAAGACCTAAACTATTACAAAGTTTTTGTTATACATTCTATTTCCTAACAGACTCCCCCTTGACAATAGCTTGATCTTCTGTCTTCAGTCTTTATGATGAGCTCTTACAGTTATCTGGTAATCTGCTTCCTGCATGCACTACAAATCTCTGACAGATCTCCAACACTCTTTTATACTGCAATCCTTGTTCTCTCCATTCATCAGTAAACATAATCTCATTCTTTCTTAACGTCCTCTGATCTTTCTTTGAGAAGTTATAAGATTCATTGCATCATAGAAACTAACAATGACCTTATTATCTTTTTCATCAATTCTAGCTTCACCGGTATTCACATCTACGTACCACCATTTCATATTCCCCAGAAAATCTTGTGTTATTTTCTTCAATGGTATCTTCTGTACAACACGTACTAGCTTGAACTTATTCTTCCAGGTCACAATCTCAGTCTTTTGATTTACAATCTTCACTCTTTTTCCTTTTCTGTGGCTTTAATCTTTCATACTTCCCTGATCCACCTTCTATTTTAATCAAGTTGGCAATCACATCGGCTAATCCACACTTTGATCTATTAATCAGTGGTTTCGTAGCTAGACCATTCATTTCACACCTTGCAAAGTATTGAAATACTTGATCCTAGGCTTTAAGTATTGAACACCATCAGATCTCTTAAGAGCAACTGAAGATTCTTCCAATACACCTCTCTTTATTCATATATCTTTCTTTCTGAGTAGATTGTATAAGTGACTTGGGTAGTACTTTCATCCAACTGTTAAGTACTTCTCTCCACTGTTCTCTAGTCGTTCCTGTATTTCTATACATCACAGGTTCTTCATTCGGCTTAGGAGACACAGGATGAGTAGTATCAGCATCAGTATCTATCTTGGATTGAGCAGAATCATCAAGTGTAGTGATATCTTCAACAGAGTCCATAGAATCTGTTACTCCTTCATAAGAAAACTCAGGAATAACATCATCTTGGAAGAAGTTATACGGTACATTCAGACCATCACTGCCTTCATATGTAACTTTAGCTTTACTCTTTTCTATCTCAATCTCTACAATCTCTCCTTCTTCAACTTCATTATCTAACACATCCTCTTCAACATCATCAAATAATTTATCAATATCATCCAGGCATTCTAACTTCTCAGCTTCTTCATATTCAGAATCAACAAAGAATTCCAATAATAAAATTTCTTCATTTACTCCAGAATCATTCTTGTTTCCTTCAATAGTTTGTGATGTCGACTCCCCCTGAGCTCTTGATGTGGGATTTACGTCAGTAGCGTATTAACTATCTTCCTCAACATTACCACTAGGATCATTGTCATCATCATCCTTTCGTTGAATTGACTCAGCATGACAAGTATCATGTATCCTTAACTCCCCCTAAGCGTCAAGACGCTCAACAAGTTTGGAAACTAATAACTCCATGTCAGCAATCTGTGTAGCTTGAGCCTGAAGGACCAACTGTCTCTGAGTATCAGTCATCAAAAGAGTATCTACTTGAGTCTGCAATGCAAACACCTGTGATTCAAGGAAGGTAATCGTTTCAGAATCAGAAGACTTTGAAGTACCATCAGAAAATTTAGAAACTGTAGGAACAGGAGTAATCACAGGAGACAGATGTTTAGATGAAGGAGGTATAACGAGTAAGGATGCAACAAAAGTAGCGTCCTCAACACCTTGAGATGAATGTGCAGCAGCAATAGAAGCAGACATAAGCTTCTGATCTTTTGGAACCGGATGTGCATCACTATTAGAATCCGAGCTCTCATCGATTACTGTTCTCTTTCCAAGTACTGATCCGGAAGGAGGATTCCGAACAGACTTACGCCTCGCCCTCCTGGCTATAGATTTAATGTGTTTTCCTGCATTAGCCAAAGGCATAGTAGCCAATCTCTCATAATGACCTGAGCTAAAGTCTCTAGAGGAATCAGAGTCAGTAGCCTCAGAATCAGGTAAAATAGTATCACCGGAACTCGTATCCACCACATTCCCTTCAGAATCATGAATGGGTGAGTTCACAACTTCATTATCAAAATCTTCCACATTCATACCAAAATCTTGTTCATTTTCTTGAGCAACGTCTTCCTGAACTAGTTCATTAACAGGAATATGAACTTGTTCTTGTGGAATAGGAACTTGTTGTTGTGCTTGTACCTGAGCTTGAACTTGTTGTGGTTGTTGTGGTTGTTGCAGTTGATTCTAGACTTGTCCTTGAACTAACTCCTCAGGATGAAACCAATTATCATTAGGAGGCATAATATAATCAGGATTGAGTAAATGACAAAACAAGGGAGTCGGAACTGGAATCAAAGCAACATTTTGTTGTTTAACCTTGGTACAATTAGTAAAGATTCTTTTGGACATAGGAGTCAAGGTCAAACGTATTGGATGTTGTGGTAAATCTTGAATTAAAATGTTCAGAATCATTTGCAAGAATTTAGGGTACAACCCCCAAAATCCACTAACAGAGTTTTACCGTTAGGAGCGTGACATACCAGGATCTCAGTCATTAGTTACTTTGAACGACTCTATATGAGTTTGAGAAAACCACTAGTATTGCCCATAGTCAAGATGCAACACTAGTAATGAAAAAACTGATTTAATGTAAGACTGCGGAAGCGAAAAGTTAAATGAAAATCATGCGCCAAAACAGTCGCGCCAAAAATAAATAATTCAACAATAAATAAAATAAATAGTTCTTGAGTTTGAAAATGATGGACTTCGAATTCATGCATGCCTTAGCTTGTGCTTGCACCTTAATGACCTGAGAAAACATGCTAAAACGTGTCAACGCTAGGTTGGTGAGTTCACATGTTTCAATGTTTGTAAAGAACACTAGATAAAACCATTTACAATTTATATCATAGGTAGCTAACCTAGTTACATGTTACTAAAGCGTTTCGACACCGAAGCTAACCGTTTATGTTTGAATTGCCTCCTACCATGACTATCATGATCAATGGTACTTGTTAAGTACGCATGAGTATTTGACTCTGTGTACTTAGCATGTACGCATGTGTATTTTGGCTTTGCGAACTTATCAAATACGCATGAGGACTTAGCTTTGCATATTTACTAAATACGCTTGAGCACCCTTTATGTGCGTATTTACTAAGTACGCATGAACTAGCATCTGGGATTAAAAAAAAATAGTAATTTTGGTTTTTAGGGATCATTTGTAGGCGTGTTTCGGGCCATTTTTGAGAAGATAGTAATTTTGGTTTTTCCGGACCCGAATTTGTATACGATGTGGCTTGGTGAAACACGGACGAGATTTTTATTGGATGATACCACTTGTCATACATTGTTTAAGGGTCTATACCTGAAAATGTAGGCTACGAGTATCCGTGATACTTATTTAATAGGGTATGAATGCTGAACTAATGGGAGCAATTGGGTCGTCATCGGCTAAAGGTCTCGTTCTATTTATGAAGATGTGGCTGCTTTGGGTCTTTTCAAAAGAGAATCATCTTGTTTCGGTATTCAAACCTGAATATGTAGGCTACGAGTATCCGGGATACTTCTTTAATAGGGGATGAATACTGGAACAACTTGAACCCAAGGATTTGCTGTTTTGGATCTTTGCAAAGGAATAAAAGAATAAAATACTAGAGTTGGCTAGTTGTTCTTTTTGAGGATTTGAGTGAAGTGATGATGAAGCTGGTTATAGTTTACAGAGAAATAGGGGGGGGGATAAATTCTAGTATTCATGAGACATTAAAGAGGTGCTGGAAAATCCGTTGGTACTTCCTATATATATACCTCTTTGACGTAACGTGGATCTCAACTATGATTTCTCGTGTAAACTATATTTTTCGTGTTTGATTCTATCGTGTGTTTTCAAGATAAAGCTGGATATTCGTTGGATTATTAGTTGAAGATGGAACCTTTTATCATTGGTCGATGGGATAGGAAACTGACCCTTGTTTCTGGTCTAGTCAGATGGAGCTTAAACTGAAAGGGGATATTGGAAATGAACACCTTCGGGAATTTGGTTGACTCGTGAAGATACAGGATAGAGTTGGACACATCTGGTTGAAGACTTAAATTTATCTTACTGAAATTCCTATAGGAGCTGATTAGTTTGATGCAGGTTATTGGAAATTCAAACTCTCTATCATATGCCACCTGATTTGGAGTTGTCTTAGTCTACTATTGTTACCTGGTTAGGAAGACATTGTCAGACTCAGAGTTCTAAGTCAGGGTAGAGGTTTCTACTACTGAGAGGATGAATTAGAATGAGTTGTGTTTGGTTAGTTGGTTCTTATTGAAGCACTTGGTTTGGTCTACAATGAAAGCTACAGTTTTGAGGGAGTCGTGTGTATCACTCGGCAACTAAAGACTGAAGTTTGAAGATTTGAATATCTCAAGTGGAATGCCAGAAGATCAAGTCTCGCCAGAAGACACGTGATGTCATTAGTTTAGAGGGAGTCTGTTAGGAAATTCTTTGAAAACTAATGATTATCAGTGTTAGTGATAGATAGAATTCGATGCTATAGTTAAGAGGGAGTTTGTAGAAGCATGTTTTAGTAACTATAGATTAAATTCTATGTATCGGTGTACTAGGCTAGTACGCAGGAGGGTGTTCCTAGGTACTTAGCTTGTTCACCAGTTTGGTCATGCGTACTTAGTAAGTACGCAAGGCTTTTGCCTTGCGTACTTATCAATTACGTATGACCAAACCCGGCATACTTAGACAAGTACGCAGGTAATGTTCCTTCCCTTATAAACAGAAGACTTGTCTTCATTTGTTGGTGGAACTCTGGAACTAGGTTGAAAGGTGTCCGGGTCGGGAAGAGCTCTCCCGACCCTTGGACCGTGAGCTTAGATGAGAGATGTGTGCTCCTTCGGTATGTAGTCTGTAATACAGGATGACTTCTATGTTATGGATTACGTGTTGTTTCATTATCTTTTGTCTTTGTTTGTGTTTCTCTATATCGTTTCTTGGTTCCCACACAAATCACAGAATAAGTTCGTGTATCTCCGCTGCACGACGAGGCTCCAGGGACCTACAACTTGCGCAATCACCATTTCAAACCCTCTGAACATTCACTCAATCCACAATACGCCTCTGGAGTCCTGTCGAGCACCACGATAAGTCGGAGCTTCATTTATGTCGATCTCTCTCGCCCGCTAACCAAATCAGGTAAAAAATGGTGTCATTACATTCGTATCCGAACCCCTGTCAAAAGCCCCATACAAACTCGCAGAGGCAGAACCCGTAGAATGAAAACCAAATTAGTTGATCTTCTTATGCGAATCGGATTTGGGGGGATTTGACTAGGATTACTTTCATATTTTAATTTTCAGTTTACTAACAAGACCAGCGAACCACCTAGTTCAGCCGGTTAAAACACTCGGACCTGAACTAGGCGGTGTGGGTTCGAAACCCACGGCCCGCGACCAGCCTGTGTACTCTTTGCGCATCATTTAAGAACCAAACCCAGTCCCAACTCAGCCGCTTGTTAAATCAATTCAAAACCAATGAAATTACAGAACCCGCCTCGTGGTCCAGTGGTTTGTTCGTCTAGCGCACACATCAAAGACCCGAGTTCTAGTCCATATGGTCTGTTTAATTTTTAAAAACCCATTTTAAAGCTCCAAAAATTTTATAAAAATTATTTTATAAAACCTCACAATATTTTGAACAGAATTCAACCAGATTTACAAGTTTTGCATAAAATCTCTATTTTTATATTGTTTTGAATAATTTACCCATTTAATGTATAAATTTGGTGACAAAATTTTATAAATACTTTTAAATGGTTTTTATAAATTCAAGTTATATATTAAAAACAAATAAGACTATACCGAAATATATACAAGCTTAAATAATACATTTAAATTTTTAACTAAATTTATTTTAGCATATATATTTCAAAGGATAAATACAAATAAATATATTTACCATTTAAATAAATTACATTTACAAATGCACTTAGAGTTTAGAATATATCTAAGCTTTGATTTATGAACAAATGGTATTTACATATCTTCATAAATAAATAAATAAAGTAAAATTATTTATTTAATTTAAAATTAAATAAATATAATTTTCACACTATTTTTCTCACTAAATAAAAAGATAATAATTATTTAATTTATTTAGTTAATCAAAACCCAAACCCTTATTATTCTAAGACTATTCATTTCAATTTCTCATTTTATAAGACACATTTTTAAGTACAAACCACTAACACCTACAACTCCAACCCTTCGTACACATATCTATTTCAATCATAGACTTGGGCATAGACTATTTGTTAGGACATAGATTTGTAATGAAAAAAGCTTGTAATAGTTAGATTTTATGTCTTTATGTTTTTACTATGTAATTGTTTAAAGTTGCTAAGTGTTTTTACATGTGTGCCTAGAGGCGAACTTGTTAAGTTCGCCTGGTCTATCAGAGGCGAACTTAATAAGTTCGCTTAGGTCTAACTGAGGCGAACTTGTTAAGTTCGCTTAGTCTGTTTCAGGCAAACTTAATAAGTTCTCTTACAGCAGGTTAGTTTCTATATATATGAGTTTACAGAGTCATTAGACAAAACACAGAACAGAGAGAACAGAGAGAACGATTTGTCTGATTGAGTCTGTAAACCATTGTGAATCTGAATATATTTGAGAAGTTTATTTACGCGTGTTGTTTGAATTGTCGGTTAGTATACAAACGTTAACACGAAGGATTCCGCACTTTGTGTTATAGAAACGTCATATCACGAGTTCGATCAGTAGTTGAGTTACCTGGACCTACAAGTGGTATCAGAGCTTATGCTCATGAATTAAGTACGATTCTCGGTGATTAGTGACGGTTTTTGTGTACAATTCGACAAGAAATTCAACATTTTTGAAGTTTCTGCAACAATGGAGTTTTTCAAGTTCGTGAAGATCGTTTCTCTGCTGAATTCGTGATTTTGGAAGTGTTTTTGACGAAATTAGTCCGATAGAACTGTTCTATTTGATAAAATTCATAATCCTACGGTTCAATTTCCTTAAATTCCATCAATTCGCTGAGAAATCATGATTTTTGAAGTTTTCGGTTCGTGTTTGGGTGAAGATTCTTTTGAATCTGTTACAGCAGTTTAAGCGAACTTGCTGAGTTCCTGTGCAGGCGAACTTAGCAAGTGAACTTATTAAGTTCGCTTCTCACATTTTCAAGCAAACTTACCGGATTTCCTCCTTAAGCGAATTTGTCTTGTTCGCCTGATATCAAGTTCGCTTAGTACTCACTAAAGCGAACTTATTAAGTTCGCCTGAGGGTAAAACAGCTCAATACTTAGAAATTTTTCAGAAAATTTTTAACATGGCAAATATGGTTCAAGTCACACACATGTTCAATTATGATAATGAGATAGGTACATCTCAAAAACCTTCGAAGTTGCTGAATCTAGCTGATTATTCAAATTGGAAAGATCGGTTTGACCAATTCGTATCTTTTACCGATACTAGTTTGTGGATTCCAATTTTGGAAGGATATACACACCCTACTTATTCATGGATGGGAAAAGATGATGTTCCAAAACCAGTGTCAGCTTTAACTACTGAAGAGAAGCTGTTATTTGATCGAGAAAAGAAAGCAATGGCTAGCATTTCGATGTCTCTACCAAAGGAAATTTATCACAGTTTTAAACAGTTCAAGTCTTCTCAACAACTGTGGGAAGCATTACAGAAAAGGTGTGAAGGGAGTTTAGATGTGACGAAAAGTAGAAAAGAGTTACTAAAGAAGCAGTTCCTAGTTTTTAAACATTTTCAGAATGAATCTTTGGATGATCTTGCTACAAGATTCTATCATCTTCTTAGTGAACTGGCTAGTGCATCTGTGGTATATGAGACTGAGGAAATCAATGATAAATTCTTGGAGGCTTTACCATCAAAGTTTGATGTGTATACAGTTTTGATCAAAGAAAATGTTAAGTACAAAACCATGTCTCTTGAAGAAGTCCTAGGGAAGATTCAGTCACATGACATGAATATGAAGAAGAAAGAGACTAATATGGAGCATATCCAGGATCCCTCGATGTATTTTGCCAAATCTATTGGTAAATCTGGTACTGGAGTGGCATTCTTTTCTGGTGATGCTCAAGAGTCTTCAAATGATCAGTGTTCTGGAGTTCCAATTTATTCTGGTCATACAAGCCATTCTGGATTTTCTGCTACTACTGCTTCAACATCATCTGGATCTCATGTGAATCAGAAAGTTGCTGCTGATTATCTGGCTATGTTTTCTTCATTCATGGCATCATATGAGAATTTCATTGGAGGAAAAATACATGATCCTGAGGTAATAGAAGAAGATTTCAGATAGATTGACCTTGTTGATCTGGAAGAAATGAATATCCAATGGAATATGGCCATGTTAATGCGACAAGCAGTATGGTCACTTTGCTAAGGAGTGTGTGAAGCCAAAGGTAGAATTTGATTCTCAAAAGAAGCAATCTAACTTTCAGCATAATAGGAATCAGTCACATGGTTCATCTAGTAATCAAAATCATGGTCCTTCTGGTAATACAAATCATGCATCTGCATCATCAGCTTTAGTTGCTCAAAATGACGAAAACTATGATTGGGGCATTCATTTGGAAGATTTGGTGGGTGCTGTGAGTCAGGCTTTTGTTGCAGAAATTCATTCAGAAAAACCAAAAGAGTCTACTGATGATGAAAGTTCTAGTGATGATTCGTGTGATAGTGATAGTGTTCCAAGTGTAGATGATGAGGAAGAAAGAGAGAAAAGTATTGATTCTGATGCTGTGACAGGGGTTGCTGAGGAAGAAATTGTTCGTACAGAAAATGCTTCAGTTGGTGAAGATTCAGAGAATATTCCGATTGCCAAAGTATTCATGGCAGACATGTCTGACCCGACTAAGGTAAAAGACTCTGTTTGTCATATATTTTGTTCTAATTGCATTTCTGTTAAAGATAAACTACAAAAAGTCATGGATGATAACACAAATTTGATTTGTGACATGAAATCAATGCATTCAGTTAATCAGAAACTGAAAGATAATGATAAACTGTGCATTGATAGAATTGAGTCTTTGAAAAGAGACTTAAATTCTCTTGGGTTAAAATACAAAGAGCAGGGTTATCATCTAGATATGGCTTATGCTGAAATTGAAAAACGGAATGAAGTAGTTGCCCAAAAGAACAAGGAGATTTCTGAAAAAGAATCTGAGGTGATAAAGTTACATAGAAAGCTGGAACAGTTTGAGAATTCATCTGTAGTTTTGGATTATTTCAATGCTAATGCTGATCCCACAAAGAGGGTTGCTGGTATTGGGTTTGTTCCTCCTCCGTTTAATGCAAATTATGTAGTTGAGCCTGAAATCATTCATGAAGAGGAGATTGATCCCAAGACAGTATTAAAAGTGAATCCAGTGACGGGTGAAGACATGGTGTATGATTCTGATACAGAGGATGAAGTGTTTGATGATTCAAAGGTTGAAGGCATTCCGAGAGAAGTGAAAATTGAGGAACCAAAGGTAGTGAAGAATGTTACTAGGGATAGATGCATCTTGACAGAACCTGATGAGGTGAAAGTAGTTCCAACTAAACTTTCTCCAATCTTAAAGTTAAGTGGGTTTGTTGCGGCTGGTTTTCAAAAGGAGAATTCTTCAAAGGTGCCAAAACAGACTTATGTTCCTAAGAAGCCGATATATTGTTCTGGGAATTCATCTGAAGCTTATTCTTCTGATCGTTCTTCAAATTCAAAGAAAACATCTTATTTCAGAAGTTATCATGAAAGACGAGTGTGTTTTCATTGTAATGAGGCTGGTCATATTTTGATTAATTGTCCATACAAGAACAAGGGTAAAATGAAGACTGTTCCTTCACAAACGAAAGTGGTGAAAATTCTTAAAAGAAACGATGAGGGAAAGTCGTCTTCTAGTTTGGAGAAAAATGTGATTGGTCATTCTTTTGTTAAATCCCATAGATTTAAACAACATAATTTATTGAATGCAAAATCCTTTGTTTGCAAAGAGAAACTTGAGATTCCAAAAGTTGGAATTTCAAAGGATTCTGTTCAGGAGGTTAAATTGTCTAGACCTCAAAGAAGAAGAAGAAACAAAAAGTTAAAGAAGATTTTGGAAACATCTGAATCTGACAATAATATATCACATAATGTTTTTCAATATAATAAAAATGGTTCTTCTTTGAAAAGGTCTGATTGTCAAACATCTGTTCCAAAAGTGAATGATAAAATTGATTGTAAATTACAAGAAGTTGTTTATTTTGATCAACCCGGACGACCCAAGACCACGATGGCTTGGGTTCTACTTTCTAACTGATTCTCGTTGTTTATGTAGGGACAACCAAGGAGGACTATCAACAATACATGGTATGTGGATAGTGGTTGCTCTCGACATATGACAGGGAATGTTAGATTGCTTGAGGAAGTGATTAAAATTGATGGTGGTTATGTCGCTTTTGCGGGTAATAAAGGCGGGTACATAACAGGCCAGGGAACGTTAAAGAATGACAAAGTAAAATTTGAAAAGGTGAATTATGATGAACAGCTGGAACACAATCTTTTAAGCGTATCACAAGTCTGTGACAAGAAGTTTTCGTTCCATTTCAACGATCATGAATGCTATATTCTGAAACCGGGTTTTTTGATTCCTGATGAATGGATTCTCATGAAGGCTCCAAGGAGAAATGACACGTATGTCCTTGACATGAGTGTCGCCACTACAACGGATTCAATTCCAACATGTTTACTCTCCAAGGCGTCGGAATCTGATTCAATATTGTGGCACAGGAAGCTAGCTCACATAAACTACAGGAAGATGAATTACATTGTTAGGAATGATCTTGTGCTTGGTATTCCGAAAATGAAATTCTCAGTTCCTGATGATTGTATACCGTGCAAGAAGGGGAAGCAAAGAAAGAAATCTCACAAATCGAAGTCGACGAATTCTATCGTAACTCCTTTGGAGTTGCTGCATATGGATTTGTTTGGTCCTATCAGTATTAGGAGCATTGGTGGGAAATCGTATTGCTTGGTCGTAACTGATGATTACTCCAGATTTTCATGGGTTAAGTTTCTTTCTTCTAAAGCTGAAACTACTGAGTTAGTACAATACTTAATCCTGGGTTTGGAGAATTTATTCAATTTGAAAGTCAGAAGAATCAGGAGTGACAATGGCAGTGAATTTAAGAATAGCAAAATGGGTTTATTTTGTCTACAAAAAGGAATTCATCATGAATTCAGTGCGCCATATGCTCCTCAACAAAACGGTGTCACTGAACGAAAGAACAGGGCGTTGGTCGAAACAGCTCGCACGATGCTTGCAGATTCTAAGCTTCCAGTCACCTTTTGGGCTGAAGCTGTGAATACTGCGTGTCATGTTTTGAACAGGGTCTTGACCGTAAAGCGACATAACAAGACTTGCTAAATAATCGAAAGCCGAATCTGGAATATTTACTACCTTTTGGTAATCCGTGTACCTTACTGAAGGTTAGAGATGTCCAAACAAAATTCAGTGCAAAGGCTATTGAAGGGATTTTTCTGGGGTATGTGGCTAATTCAACCACCAAGAGGGTTTATAATAAAGAGACACGCCAAGTTGAAGAATGGTTCCATATTGTCTGTTCAAATCGGTCTTTACCACAAATGGCAATTGGTCCGGATTGGGCATTTGATTATGATAACTTATTCAAGTCTTTTCATTTACCTTCTGACATTTCTGATGAAGATGCTGCTGTTATCTATGATTCTTGTCAAGATGCTCAGCACAATGGATTTCTACCACATGCAGTTCCAAATTCATCGATTCCATCTAGTTCTGCTTCAGATCAAAATGTTGCTTCTTGTTCAGGTCCACAAGATTCAGAGAGTGAGGAGGATAATGTTATTTTTCAAGATTCTTCTGCTGATCCGTTGTTGAGTGATGATCCATTATCTTCGACACAGGCTCAGGGGGAGATTCCAACAAATTTAGACTCAAAAATTCCAATTCCTCAAGATTATTCTTATCAAACTGATTCTACTCAAGTTGATGTGTTGCCGGTTCCTGAGGTCGCATCCATCAAGGAATACAAAGATCATCCAGTTACAAATATAATTGGAAATTTACAGGATGGAGTGAAAACTCGTTCTCTTGTTGACAATACTTGTTTGTATACTTGCATTAAAGATTCTGGTGTTCTTGATGATTGCTCACATTCTTGCTTTATTTCACAGGTTGAACCCAAGAATGTAGAGATGGCTTTAAATGACAATAATTGGATAGAAGCTATGCAGGAAGAACTTGCTCAATTTGACAAACTTAAGGTTTGGAATCTGGTTGATCTTCCGAAAGGTGCGTATCTGATAGGAACAAAATGGGTGTTTAAATGTAAAAAGGACGATCGAGGTTTTGTGGTACGCAATAAGGCAAGATTAGTTGTCCAGGGCTTCAATCAACAAGAAGGAATTGATTACACAGAAGTGTATGCGCCGGTTGCGAGGCTTGAAGCTATAAGGTTGTTTCTAGCTTTTGCTTCTTTTAAAGGTTTTAAGGTGTTTCAATTAGACGTCAAGAGTGCATTTTTATATGGAAAGGTCAAGGAGGAAGTCTATGTGTGTCAGCCGCCGGGGTTTGAAGATCCACTGAATCCGAACATGGTTTTCAAGCTAGATAAGGCCCTCTATGGTCTTCATCAGGCTCCTCGTGCGTGGTATGAGATTTTATCTACACATCTTTTGGCGAATGACTTTGTTCGTGGAAAGATAGACTCGACCTTATTCATAAAGATATCAGGGGGGAGATTACCTACTGGTACAGATTTATGTGGATGATATTATCTTTGGCTCGACAAATGAAGGGTTGTGCAAAGACTTTGAGGGTGTTATGAAGTCAAAATTTGAAATGTCTGCGATGGAAGAGTTATCTTTTTTCTTAGGTTTACAAGTAAATCAAAAGGAAGATGGTTTCTTTATTCATCAGTCTAAGTATGTCAAAGACATCTTGAGCCGGTTCAAGATGGAGGACTGTACTTCATACGATACTCCAATTCCGGTCAATCATAAGTTAAATTCTGACCCGAAAGGAAAAGATGTAGATTGTCGACTTTACAGATCTATGATTGGATCCCTCATGTACTTAACCGCTTCAAGGCCGGATATAATGTTCGCTGTGTGTATTTGTTCCAGATTTCAGGCAAAGCCAAAAGAATCTCACTTAATTGCTGTGAAAAGAATCTTTCGGTATTTAAAAGGAAAACAACGTTTAAGGCTATAGTATCCTCATGGTTCTAACTTTGATTTCAATGCTTATACTGATTCTGATTTTGGTGGTTGTTGTCTGGACAGGAAATCTACAACAGGTGGTTGCCAATTTTTAGGAAATAGCCTTGTATCTTGGCAATGCAAAAAGCAAACCACAGTCTCGATTTCAACATGCGAAGCAGAATACATTGCTGCTGCAAGTTGCTGTTCATAAATCCAGTGGATACAACAACAATTGAGAGATTACGGTTTGAATTTCACAGAAACCCCAATGTTTATTGATAACAATGCTACTATGTCCATAACGAATAATCCTGTTAAACATAGTAAAACTAAGCACATCGAAATTCGATATCATTTTATACGTGATTGTGCAGAGAAAAGTTTGATTGAGCTGGTCAAGGTACACACTGAAGATAATTTTGCTGATTTGTTTACTAAGGCATTTGATCGTACCAGGTTTGAATTCTTGATAAAAATGATTGGTATGATCAATCCCGAATAAAAGTTTTTCAAAATCAGAATTTCATGGAAATTTTTCTTTTAAGTTCTTTTATTGCTTTATTACATTTCTGCATTTACTTTTTCGGTCAAAAAGTTTAAATTAAAAAAAGTCAAAATAAATTGAAAAATATAAAATTTGACATCATTTGAGGTTTTGAGAAGAAATGATAGTACATCAGTGATTAGTTCATTTCACACGACCTTCGTAGACCTTGATATATGAATGATTATAATAAGTTGATCTGATCTAAATTTCAAAGTCTGCATAAATAAGAAATGATAGTGTTGTGAAGGCTCTATTCTTGATAATTTGTTTTATAATTTGTATATAAAATTTGAAACTTAAATTGTCAATAGGCTAAAAGCGTTTTGAAACTAATAGTAGTGTGAAAATTAAATATAATATGATTACATCTGTGCTTTAAATCCATTATATGCCTGGGTGTGTGTGTTAAAAGATCACTATCAGATAAAGAATATTAGCTTTTAATAAGGATTTTCCTATGAGATCAGTTTCGGGTTATGTCCTTAGCACTATTCATTCGATTTGCTTCAGTGCCCATGTCCCGAAAAGCATGCAATTTGAAGTATAATCAAGATATGTACTTGACAACATTTGTCAAACTTATACTAGCCCTTGGATCATATTGATATATCATCTTTATTGATTCCATTGAATTCATAATCCAGATAACAGTTGGATCCACGTGCCTGAATCTTATGATTCCACAAATATAAGCCAAAATATTGAATCATTCGATTCTGAATCTCATTGATTCCTTTACAATCCAATTTGGATTTTGCTATTCATGTGCTAAGTGATGTCTCCTCATTCTGAATATTCGGATAATCTTTAGTAAAATCTTATATATGTCTTGAAGATAGTGCATTTATTTTCTATTTGGCATATATGTGGGGTACACAATGTTTATCATCTAAATGGTATTAAATCACATGAATTTGGAGAATAAACGCTTATAGTTTCAAATAATATAATATTGACAATTTTAAGAATTCAGGCTTTATATTTCAAATTCGGTATAAATAAAAGATCATTTTATAACCTGATCTTATTTACTTTGAAATTTATCGCGTATCATTTCAAATATTATTCAAATACTGAAAAATGTATAAAAATGAAAAAGATGTAAAGCACACAATAATGAGTTGGATTGTTTCATATCATAGGTTACCCTTGGTTATTTCTAAATTGTGTGATGAACTACTCAGATACTGATATGATCTTCTTACTCATGATGCTCATTCAAAAATATGTGATTTCAGTTTATTCAGATAAAAATTCAAAAATATGTGATTTCAGTTTATTCAGATAAAAATTAAAAAATATGTGATTCCGTTTGTATAGATAAAAATCCAAAAATATGTGATTTCGTTTGTATAGATAAAATTCAAAAAGATTTTTTTTTATTTTTCATGAAAATTCTAAGCTTTTATTAAATTGTTCGGGATTGGATCGATTACATGCTGCTGATGGAAGTTCAAGAAGTGACGGGTTGAAAGTTGGTAAAAATTTGATCAAGGGAAAAGTTGAAGTCATTATGTTCGCCTAACTCTGGTGAAGCGAACTTAATATGTTTGTCTGATGTTGGTGAAGCGAACTTATTATGTTCTCCTAGGGCTTGTTAAGCGAACTTCACAAGTTCGCCTAAATAAGCGAACTTAGTCTGTATAAGGTTTTGTCCAGGCGAACTTAATCAATCATCTTCTTCAAACTCTCAAGCGAACTTGTCTATGTTTAGAGAATTTTTTAAAATTTTCAAAATCAGTGGTTGTTGGATTGTTTACCGATTTAGTCTTGATCGGATTTGAAATACGAACTTGACTAAGGTATTTTCATCGAATTTCATCCGTTCAATTGTGAGAAAATCACCTTTTTCAGTCGGTTTTCATCGTGGGACTGTTTTACCCTAAATTAGTGTTTCTTGTCACACCCCCAATTTCAACTAACGGAGTATTACCGTTTTGGGAAGTGACAAACTAGGATCTCAGACACTAGTTACATTGAACGACTCTACATGTGACTCAAAATGAAAATATCTTTTAAATCAGAGTATCAATGCAGAAGCGTAAAAAAAGTAAATGCGCAAAATACACACGCCCAAAACCAAAGTCCAAAAGTCTCAAAAGTCCAAACCAAACAACCAAACAAAGTACAATATAATAATTCAACCAAACACAAATAAACACAAAGCAAAGCAGTTGAATCCCATGCATGCCCTAACGTGCACCTGTGTCTTAGCTTAGCATCCTGAGAAAACATGTAAGAAAAAGTGTCAACACAAGGTTGGTGAGTTCACAGGTTTCAAATAAATAAGTAAGCGTTACCAGATTTATGATCATTCAATATGTATCTATAGGTAGCTAACCTATGTTCATGTTTTAGCTCAAGTGCTCGCAACCGAAACTGACTGTTTGTTTATTGCCTCCTGCCAGGTTCTATCAATACTGGCCATGTGAATAGGCTAACATTTCACCCGTTCGATATCCAATCGAGTTAGCGCGACGAACGCGGGTGGGATTTGTCAAACCCAGTAGTACTACTAAACATTACCTCGCTAAGATCCATATTAACGGTTCGAAATAAGATGAGGACTTTCTGTGATAGCATGTTACACTTAGCTTTAACATTGATAGCATATGAAATACAAAATCTACAAAATTAGTTTAAGCATGTTTTCTCCCCCAAGTTAAAAGCAGTAAAAAGGGGTCGTGAAAACTCACCTGCTTGGCGTTGAAGGTAGTTTCACACTAGAGGTAAATTGGAATCACTAGTGTAAGTCTCAAAAGACCTACGAATGTCCTAGAATTATTAATATATAAATTAGGAACGACAAAGGGAATTGTGACCGTGACAAGGAAAGAACGTCTTAAAGAACCGCTCTAACAAACGAGAGTGGACGAACGTGTCCACGGGTTTAGGAATTACTTTACGCGACGAACGACGTAAATAATAATATATATATATATACGAGTGGTTAACATAACTAATTATTATTTAGTCTTGATTGGTTCACGGTGTTATATAAAAATGATTTGAAATAATATAAATATATATTATTTAATAATACGAGTCACAATTCGAAAATAATATAAACATATTATTTTACACGCGTTTACGGTTTAAAAAATAATATAAATATATTATTTTTTTTTACTTATTAATAATAAAAGTGCACAATTTATAAAAATAGTTATAATTTATAAAAATAAACAAAATATTTAAATCCCGAGCCCATGGGTTGTTTTCCGGTTTAAAACCCATTTATATAATGATATAATATTAAAAGATTTGATTTTTATTAATTTAATATTCCAGAAAATCGTTTAAAAAAAGAATGTGGGAGCCCGGCCTTGAACCCGGGTCTCTCCCACACATACACATCGTTTTAACCAGTCCGGCCGCTAGGCTATCGCGAACATTACCAGTTTCGAATAGTTTTAACACCCAAATCAGGTGGGTTTCCCTCCCATATACACACCGGTTCGAAACCCTTCCCCACCCGTCGATTTCGATCACAAACAACCCGAGGGTTATAGGGGTTTCATTCATCAGTAATTAACGAATCTGAGGTTAGGATTTAATTGCAAAAACAATACATTTGAATCGTTTAATTACAGATTAAAAAGCCGAAACTCTAGAATGTGAACCCAAAATCAATTCGATCAAATCTGATAATGTTAAGTATTGAAATCATAGGGCTTTCGCTATATAAAGGATTTCGAATCTATTGATATAAATTAATTGCATTGAGAACGTGTCTAGATTAGGATTTGATTAAATCGGTTTGTGATGAACCCTAGGTTCTGGATTTTTATAAATTCGATGTTCAAAGATTAAATTAGCCTAGGGGTTTTAATAAACAAAGGATTTCGAACATCACAGTGTGATTGAATTTGATGGAGGTTGAGTTTTGGGTCGAAAGCCCCAAATCGTATATGAACGAACCCTAGATTACTGTTCTTGTTAAGGCCGATGTTGTAAGTCCTAATTGACATAGGGCTTTCCATCTATGAATAAAAACGAAAGTGAGGATGTGTTTAATAACCAGAAACAGATGTGAATTGACCGAGATCGACTAGGACGGGTTCCGTCTTCGACGTGTTTGGTCTTCAGCAAGTTCAGCCGCGTCTCCGACGAAATTATAGTATTCAGGAGGTTCAGAAGGATTCGATTGAAGTACGTGGGTGTGTAATTCGTAAGAATTTCGACTGACAAGAACGAATTTGATCGATTTAGGATTGGTTTAGACGGTTACGGAATAATTCGTCATTAATTCGATTAATGTGTTAATGATGGATGATTTAATTGATGATTAAGGCCGTTAAAGATAAAAATTGAGTGCCAACGCTTCCAATTTCCGTAGAATCGATTTGAAATTTCAGTTTTGATTAGATTTACACGAGTTTGACTTAAAAAAGTCAAACAGAATTGCATTGGTTCGATTTTTGACTTTGGGGAGTCAACAATTCGATTTGGCATATTTACACAACTAGTCCCTGCAGTTTTGAGTTGATTTTGTGACCGAATTAGTCCTTGTGGTTAGATTTGATTAACGGGGTTAAGTTTTTCATAAGAAACTTAACGGAATAGTTAACGGAATTAACTGAAAAATCCGGATTGTCACATCATTCCCTAGTTGAAAGAATTTTCGTCTCGAAAATTAAAATAACAAAAAAAAATTTTCTGGGGTTTCACATCATTCCCTAGTTGAAAGAATTTTCGTCCCGAAAATTAAAATAGTACCTTAAGAGTTTGACGTGGAGTGCTTGAACAGATTAGGATATTTGCGCATCATCTGATCCTCGCGCTCCCACGTGAATTCCGGTCTGCGTTTCGAGTTTCAACGGACTCTAACAATGGGGATTTTGCTGCGCTTTAACGTTTTTACTTCCCTATCCATAATTTCGACAGGTTCTTCGATGAAACGTAATTGTTCATCAACATGTAGTTCCTCCAGAGGAACTGCGAGTGATTCGTCTGACAGGCATTTCTTTAAATTTGAGACGTGAAAGACGTTGTGTACACCACTAAGTCTTTCAGGTAGGTCCAGTTGATACGCGACTGGTCCAATTCTCTTTAATATTTTGAAAGGTCCAACGTAACGAGGATTCAGTTTTCCTCGTTTCCCGAAACAATGACACCTTTCCAAGGTGAGACTTTGAGTAAGACCATGTCACCTATTTGAAATTCCAAAGGTTTACGACGCTTGTCGGCATAGCTCTTTTGACGATCACGAGCTGCCGCCATACGGTTTCTAATTTGAACGATCTTTTAGGAAGTTTCAAATACAAGTTCAGGACCTGTGAGTTGGCTATCTCCAACCTCGGTCCAACAAATGGGAGAACGGCATTTCCGTCCATAAAGTGCTTCGAATGGGGCTGCCTTGATGCTAGTGTGATAACTGTTGTTGTAGGAGAACTCCACCAACGGTAGGTGAGACTCCCAAGTGTTACCGAAATCGATCACACAAGCTCGTAGCATGTCCTCCAGAGTTTGGATAGTACGTTCTGTTTGACCATCGGTTTGAGGATGGTAAGTTGTGCTCATATCTAGACGCGTGCCTAAGGCCTTATGTAACGACTGCCAGAAACGAGAAGTGAATCGTGCATCACGATCAGAAATAATGGAGATTGGCACCCCGTGCCGAGATACTACTTCTTTTAGGTAAATCCGAGTAAGCTTTTCCATCTTATCGGTTTCCTTGATGGCTAAGAAATGGGTGGATTTTGTTAAACGATCAATGATTACCCAAATGGTATCGCATCCAGTAGGGGTTCGGGGTAATTTGGTGATGAAATCCATGGATATTTGTTCCCATTTCCACATGGGAATTTCTGGTTGCTGCAGGAGACCGGATGGTTTTTGATATTCAACTTTGACCTTCGCGCAGGTCAGACACTTACTAACATAAGTGGCTATATCGGCCTTCATCTTCGGCCACCAATATAGTACTTTTAGATCATGGTACATTTTATCGGAACCCGGATGAATGGAGTAACGAGATTTATGAGATTCATCCATGATTAGTTCCCTTAAATTTCCGAACACTGGAATCCATATCCGTTCGACAAAGTAACGAATTCCGTCAGATTTTACTTCAAGTTGTGCTTCCATGCCGTGAGTACCTTCTAACGGTAGGTTATCTTCTTTCAAGGCTTCAAGTTGAGCACTACGGATTCTGTCAGGCAATCCAGGGTGAATAGTGAGTTGTAACGCTCGAACTCGTTTGGGTTTCGTTTCCTTTTGGCTTAGTGCATCAGCCACAACGTTAGCTTTACCCGGATGATATCGGATCGCACAGTCGTAATCATTTAAAAGTTCAACCCAACGACGTTGTCGCATGTTCAACTCCTTCTGCTCGAAGATATGCTGGAGGCTCTTGTGGTCGGTATAGATGGTGCATTTGGTACCGTACAAGTAATGTCTCCATATCTTAAGTGCGAAAACTACTGCTCCCAACTCTAGGTCATGAGTGGTGTAGTTTTTCTCATGAACCTTTAACTGACGTGAAGCGTATGCGATTACCTTTTCGCGTTGCATTAAGACACAACCCAGACCTTGAATAGATGCATCACAATACACCACAAAATCATCGGTTCCTTCCGGAAGAGCTAAAATAGGTGCACTGCAAAGTTTCTGTTTGAGGTGTTGGAAAGCTGACTCTTGGTTATCGCCCCAATTATAGGCTTTTCCTTTTTGAGTTAGGGCGGTGAGAGGTTGCGCAATCTTTGAATATCCTTAGATAAAACGACGGTAATATCCAGCCAATCCCAGAAATTATCGCACCTCAGTCGGAGTCGTCGGTGCTGCCCAATTCTTGATGGCTTCTATTTTGGACGGGTCGACATGTATCCCTTTTTCGTTTACCACATGCCCTAGAAACTGAACTTCTCGAATCCAAAATTCACATTTGGAAAACTTAGCATAAAGTTTTTCTTGCTTAAGTAGTTCCAAAATTAGACGCAGATGTTCCTCATGTTCTTCCTCATTCTTGGAATAAATAAGGATGTCATCGATGAAAACTATAACAAACTGGTCAAGGTAAGGGTTACACACACGGTTCATGAGGTCCATGAATACCGCGGGCGCATTGGTTAAACCGAAAGGCATGACCATGAATTCGTAATGGTCGTACCTTGTCCTGAAAGCAGTCTTAGAGATATCTTCATCTCGGACTCTCAGCTGATGATAACCAGATCTAAGGTCTATTTTGGAATAGAAACTTGATCCTTGGAGTTGGTCAAAAAGGTCATCAATACGAGGTAAAGGGTAGCGGTTCTTGATTGTGACTTTATTCAGTTCCCGGTAATCAATACACATAAGGAACGTACCGTCTTTCTTCTTGACAAATAATACCGGAGCTCCCCACGGTGATGAACTAGGTCGGATGAAACCTTTATCCAATAAGTCTTGCAATTGAGTGGATAGTTCCTGCAATTCACTGGGTGCTAATCGATAAAGTGCCCGAGCAATCGGTGCTGCTCCGGGTGCTAGGTCAATTTGGAATTCAACCTGACGGTGTGGTGGCAAACCGGGCAGATCCTCGGAAATACTTCCAAAAATTCACGCACAACGGGAATATCTTCGATCTTCTTCTCTTCTGATGGCTGTTCAGCAACGAGGGCCAAAATGGCCGTATGCCCCTTTCGAAGACATTTTTGTGCTTTCATGAAGGATATAATACCCATGACAGCACCAACTCTTTCGCCTTGGATGGAAAGGGTTTCTCCATTCGAGAGAGGAATACGTACAATCTTCTCACGACAGATAATTTCGGCTTGGTTTTTAGATAGCCAATCCATGCCGACGATTACATCAAAACTACCAAGTATGACCGGCATAAGGTCGATATCAAATGTATGTGTAGCTAGCTCAAGTTTACATCCTTTAAGTATGTGAGTTGCCTCAATTATTTGACCGTCAGCTATCTCTATTGTATACTTATCTTCTAATAGAGATGAAGTTCCTTTTATCATATTACTAAATTTCGTAGATATAAAACTTCTATCAGCACCGGTGTCAAAAAGGACAGAAGCAAAGAAAAGATTTACGAGGAACTTACCGGTAACCACATTATGGTCGTAACGGGCTTCTCTAGATCCTAGTACGAAGTCTCGTCCCATCGCACCATTTCCTCCCCCATTGCCATTATTTCCACCATTCCCATTGTTATTGTGGTTAGGGTTGTGATTTCCATTACCCCCTTTCTTTAACTGAGGACAGTTCTTCCTAATATGCCCTTCCTTTCCACACTCAAAGCAAGCCCTAGTAGACCGCGGTTGTTGAAAGGGTTGTTTAGTTTGTAATTCACCCCTGCAGTCCTTAGTAGCATGGCCTATTTTACCGCACCTCTGGCAACGATTGTAGAACCCAAAGTGGTGTAAGTTACACTTGTTAAACTTCGGGGACTTTCCCTCATAACCACCCTGGTTTTGGCCAGAAGAGGTCGACTGATTGAAGTTCTTGGTAGGCACGAACCTACGCTGTTGTTGTTGTTGCTGTTGGTTAAACTGTTGCTGGTTGGGTTGGGGTCCTTTGGAGTGGGAGTTAGAGTGGTTGTGGGTGTTGGAATGGTGATCGAATTTGCGTTTGTGGCTGTCGGTGGGTTTAGCAACTGAACCTCTTGGAGGTAGAGTTCCTTGCGTCACCGCCTGATCGGTCAATTTATGAGCAAGTCTGATGGTCTGTTGAATGGTGGTAGGGTTGGATGAGGTCACCATGCTTTGAATCTGAGGTACCAAACCTCCAATGTATAGTTCAATCCGTTTGTAATCCGGAGTCACCATGTGTGGGCACATGGTAGCAAGTTCGTGCGAACGGGTGGTGTAGAGTTCAATTTCCGAACCCTCCATCTTAAGGTTCCAGAACTCTCCTTCTAGCTTTTGAATTTCATCTCGTGGGCAGTATTCCTCCTTCATCATTGCTTTAAATTCCTCCCACGGGAGTCCATTTACCATTGCTAGTCCCAACATTTGCACTTGGGCATTCCACCATGTTAGGGCCGGGCCTTCTAAAGTTCCAGCAGCAAATTTCACTTGGTTAGCCACGGGGCAATTGCACATGGCTATTACTGATTCAACCTTCTCAAACCAGTGAAGTAATCCAACGGCTCCTTCAGCTCCACTAAAGGTGTGGGGCTTATAGTCCATGAATGCCTTGAAAGTGCAGGCTGGCTGTTGATTTTGCTGATTTTGTTGGCCTGGATTTAGAAATACAAATTGAATTGGAATTATAGAGTTTAGAAAGATGTTCTTAGGAGAAGGAATTGACACTACTAGTCAATAGTTAAAGCATTTACCTGCAGCATTCTGTGCTGCTAGGGCCTCTGCCACACTATTGTTTATCAAAGCTGCTAGTTCTGCTGCCGTCATGTTGATGGTACCACGACCACCGGCATGGCCTCCTCGTCCTCTCCCAGACATGATTCTTCACAATCACAAATGAAAAACATTGAGGAATATATGGCATATTAAACATTATTCAGGTACGAGTAAGGAGATACAACATCTAATGTTTTGAAAATTAAATAAATTGTAAGGCTACAAAATAAATAACTCAAATATTAAACTTATCATCCTTTTATTGGATGGGAACAACCTTACCCATCTAGGTTTGAAAAGAGAAATAACATAAACAAAAACAAACATGAAAAGGGAGGTAGATTAGGAAGATCCTCAAACATCCTCGTCATCAGAAGAGACGTATGACTGTGCATCATCAATCTCCACTGGCTCTTCCTCAGCTGGTTCCCCCTCTAAGGGCTCCTCCTCGAAGGGCTCCTCCTCAAAGAGCTCCTCCTCAAAGGGTTCCTCCTCATCGTCAGATACTGGAATGTCTTCCGGGTGTAGGGCCGCTTGCAGTTGGACTTCCAAGTGAGCCACCCTCTCTTGAAGGCCTTCAGCAGTGTGGTTTGCCACATGTAGCTGAGCTTCCATAGCAACTAATCTCTCAAGAACTCCTTGCATATCATCATCCATAGTGTCAGCCCTCGTCTCTAGGTGTGCCACACGATCCACTAAAAGGTTGTGGACATGGTCCGTTGCAGCCAATTCGGTAGTCAAATGTTCTATTCCTACCCTATTCTTCTCTACTTGGGGTCCATTCTCCATGAGTTTAGGTATCTCCTTGGTGGCATCTTGTACAAAACTTAACTCCTTCAACATATAAGATACAAATGCTGCGAAAGCTTGTTCCATGGTGCATGGTAAGCTAGGCAGTGTAGATGATGAAGATGTGGATCCAAAGTACGGTGATGGAACATCTCCCATTTCGATCCACCTTTGGATCATATGTGGGTACATATCTCAATTGAGAGAATAATCCAATGCTCGTGCGTTGCTCGGTTCGCCTTGATCAATTGAGGTAGTCCGGCGCCTTTTGGGCTCCGGGGATGAGGGTACAGGTGCCTTGTGCCCTGATGCATTAGGTGATGGAGGTGGTGTTGACGACATGATCCAGCAACATTTTGTATAAGTACCAAACATCCAAATGACATGTAACTAATGTGTGAGGCTATAGTCTAGTATGCAATCCTTGTTCTCTATAACCAATGGCTCTGATACCAATCTGTCACACCCCCAATTTCAACTAACGGAGTATTACCGTTTTGGGAAGTGAAAAACCAGGATCTCAGACACTAGTTACATTGAACGACTCTACATGGGACTCAAAATGAAAATATCTTTTAAATTAGAGTATCAATGCAGAAGCGTAAAGAAAGTAAATGCACAAAATACACGCGCCCAAAACCAAAGTCGAAAAGTCTCAAAATTCCAAACCAAACAACCAAACAAAGTACAATATAATAATTCAACTAAACACAAATAGACACAAAGCAAAGCAGTTGAATCCCATGCATGCCCTAACGTGCACCTGTGTCTTAGCTTAGCGTCCTGAGAAAACATGTAAGAAAAAGTGTCAACACAAGGTTGGTGAGTTCACAGGTTTCAAATAAATAAGTAAGCGTTACCAGATTTATGATCATTCAATATGTATCTATAGGTAGCTAACCTATGTTCATGTTTTAGCTCAAGTGCTCGCAACCGAAACTGACTGTTTGTTTATTGCCTCCTGCCAGGTTCTATCAATACTGGCCATGTGAATAGGCTAACATTTCACCCGTTCGATATCCAATCGAGTTAGCGCGACTAACGCGGGTGGGATTTGTCAAACCCAGTAGTACTACTAAACATTACCTCGCTAAGATCCATATTAACGGTTCGAAATAAGATGAGGACTTTCTGTGATAGAATGTTACACTTAGCTTTAACATTGATAGCATATGAAATACAAAATCTACAAAATTAGTTTAAGCATGTTTTCTCCCCCAAGTTAAAAGCAGTAAAAAGGGGCCGTGAAAACTCACCTTCTTGGTGTTGAAGGTAGTTTCATACTAGAAGTAAATTGGAATCACGAGTGTAAGTCTCAAAAGACCTACGAATGTCCTAGAATTATAAATATATAAATTAGGAACGACAAAGGGAATTGTGACCGTGACAAGGAAAGAATGTCTTAAAGAACCGCTCTAACAAATGAGAGTGGACGAACATGTCCACGGGTTTAGAAATTACTTTACCCGACGAACGACGTAAATAATAATATATATATACGAGTGGTTAACATAACTAATTATTATTTAGTCTTGATTGGTTCACGGTGTTACATAAAAATGATTTGAAATAATATAAATATATATTATTTAATAATACGAGTCACAATTCGAAAATAATATAAACATATTATTTTACACGCGTTTACGGTTTAAAAAATAATATAAATATATTATTTTTTTTTACTTATTAATAATAAAAGTGCACAATTTATAAAAATAGTTATAATTTATAAAAATAAATAAAATATTTAAATCCCGAGCCTATGGGTTGTTTTCCGGTTTAAAACCCATTTATATAATGATATAATATTAAAAGATTTGATTTTTATTAATTTAATATTCCAGAAAATCGTTTAAAAAAAGAATGTGGGAGCCCGGCCTCGAACCCGGGTCTCTCCCACACAGACACATCGTTTTAACCGGTCCGGCCGCTAGGCTATCGCGAACATTACCAGTTTCGAATAGTTTTAACACCCAAATCAGGTGGGTTTCCCTCCCATATACACACCGGTTCGAAACCCTTCCCCACCCGTCGATTTCGATCACAAACAACCCGAGGGTTATAGGGGTTTCATTCATCAGTAATTAACGAATCTGAGGTTAGGATTTAATTGTAAAAACAATACATTTGAATCGTTTAATTACAGATTAAAAAGCCGAAACTCTAGAATGTGAACCCAAAATCAATTCGATCAAATCTGATAATGTTAAGTATTGAAATCATAGGGCTTTCGCTATATAAAGGATTTCGAATCTATTGATATAAATTAATTGCATTGAGAACGTGTCTAGATTAGGATTTGATTAAATCGGTTTGTGATGAACCCTAGGTTCTGGATTTTTATAAATTCGATGTTCAAAGATTAAATTAGCCTAGGGGTTTTAATAAACAAAGGATTTCGAACATCACAGTGTGATTGAATTTGATGGAGGTTTAGTTTTGGGTCGAAAGCCCCAAATCGTATATGAACGAACCCTAGATTACTGTTCTTGTTAAGGCCGATGTTGTAAGTCCTAATTGACATAGGGCTTTCCATCTATGAATAAAAACGAAAGTGAGGATGTGTTTAATAACCAGAAACAGATGTGAATTGACCGAGATCGACTAGGACGGGTTCCGTCTTCGACGTGTTTGGTCTTCAGCAAGTTCAGCCGCGTCTCCGACGAAATTAGAGTATTCAGGAGGTTCAGAAGGATTCGATTGAAGTACGTGGGTGTGTAATTCGTAAGAATTTCGACTGACAAGAACGAATTTGATCGATTTAGGATTGGTTTAGACGGTTACGGAATAATTCGTCATTAATTCGATTAATGTGTTAATGATGGATGATTTAATTGATGATTAAGGCCGTTAAAGATAAAAATTGAGTGCCAACGCTTCCAATTTCCGTAGAATCGATTTGAAATTTCAGTTTTGATTAGATTTACACGAGTTTGACTTCAAAAAGTCAAACAGAATTGCATTGGTTCGATTTTTGACTTTGGGGAGTCAACAATTCGATTTGGCATATTTACACAACTAGTCCCTGCAGTTTTGAGTTGATTTTGTGACCGAATTAGTCCTTGTGGTTAGATTTGATTAACGGGGTTAAGTTTTTCAAAAGAAACTTAACGGAATAGTTAACGGAATTAACTGAAAAATCCGGATTGTCACATTTCTTCTGCCTTAAATCTTGAAATTGATCATTGATATTGACTCATTAGTGCTAATCGATGTGATTTATGTGCTTATTTCATGATTTCCAAACGATTTGAAGATTTTTGATTTCTGGGTTGGAATTTGAAACGTCAGTCAGGTTCAGGCGAACTTGTTCAAGCGAACTTGTCTAGGCGAACTTATTAAGTTCGCCTCTTGCAACACTAAGCGAACTTATTATGTTCGCCTAGGGGTCAGAAGGGTTTTTGGACTTGTAAATTTTATTTTATTTTTTTTGAAATTTTTTTTTTCAAGTTTGTTTTTGTTTGTTGTTTGTGTTTGTTATTTGTCTAATGTGTTTGTTGTCCAAATATTTTTCAGATGGCTCGTCATGTCGAATATAAACATAACCAGGTGGCATTGTTAGATCCTAATATGTCAGAGTCCGTAAACTTTCAAGGAACTATTGGATTTCTGAATCGTTCACGACTTCGTGTCGCATTATCTGCAGATCCATACATTAGTCTGGTGTATATTCAGCAATTTTGGGACACTGTTCATCAAGATACAGACGTAGAACCTCATGTTCTTCGTGCCACTGTAAATAATACGAAGACTGCAATATCGGAAGAATCTATTCGTGCTGCTTTTGCTCTAGGTGGTGCTGCTGATGATCCTATGTCATTTCCATGTACATTGATTATGGGATGTGTAGAAGCATGTTATGTAACTATAGATTAAATTCTATGTATCGGTGTACGTGGTTAGTACGCATGAGGGTGTTCCTGAGTACTTAGTCTGCACACCAATTTGGTCCTGCGTACTTAGTAAGTACGTAAGGCTTTTGCCTTGTGTACTTGTCAAGTACGCATGACCAAACCCTGTGTACTTAGACAAGTACGCAGGTAATGTTCCTTCGCCTATAAATAGAAGACTTGTCTTCATTTGTAGGTGGAACTCTGGAACAAAGTTGAGAGCTATCCGGGTCGGGAAGAGCTCTCACGACCCTTGGACCGTGAGCTTAGATGAGAGATGTGTGCTCCTTCGGTATGTAGTCTGTAATACGGGATGACTTCTATGTTATGGATTACGTGTCTTTTCATTGTCTTTTGTCTATGTTCATGTTTTCTCTGTCTCGTTTCTTGGTTCCCACACAAATCACAGAACAGGTCCGTGTATATCCGCTGTGCGACGAGGCTCCCGGGACCTACAAGTGGTATCAGAGCCTCGGTGTTCGTTGATTTGTGTTCCAGTTTTGGGTTTTAGGGTTTTTTAAGCAGATCTGAGTTATAAAAGTTTGCTACTTTTTCTTACATAAATCCTCAAATCTGAGTTTATTATCACTTCATTTTGTGTTTGGAAGGCTAAGGGTTTGTTAGATGATGTTTTCCAAGCTTTTGGAAGCATTATTTCTCAGATCCATCACTTTTCGAGAATTTTCCTCAAGACCCGTCAAGAACGCTGTTACTTTTTGATAAGTATGCAAATTCAGCTTTTATGCGTACTTACTAAGTACGCATGGGTTTTGTCCTGCGTACTTACTAAGTACGCAAGAGAAGTTGTCCTGCGTACTTGTTAAGTACGCATGAGTATTTGACTCTGCGTACTTAGCATGTACCCATGGGCATTTTGGCTTTGCGAACTTATCAAATACGCATGAGCACCCTTTATGTGCGTATTTATTAAGTACGCATGGACTAGCATCTGGGATTAAAAAAAAAAAAAAAAAATTTGGCGGGAAAACTTTTCTTGGCCAAAATTTTTAGGGATCATTTGTATGCGTGTTTCGAGCCATTTTTGAGAATATAGTAATTTTTTTCCGGACCAGAATTTGTATACGATGTGGCTTAAAAAAACAGGGACGAGATTTTTGTTGGATGATACCACTTGTCATACATTATTTAAGTGTCCTTACCTGAAAATGTAGGCTACGAGTATCTGGGATACTTATTTAATAGGGTATGAATGCTGAACTAATGGGAGCAATTGAGTCGTCATCGGCTAAAGGTCTCGTTCTATTTGTGAAGATGTGGCTGCTTTGGGTCTTTTGGAAAAAGAATCATCTTGTTTAGGTATTCAAACCTGAATATGTAGGCTACAAGTATTTGGGATACTTCTTTAATAGGGAATGAATACTGGAACAACTTGAACCCAAGGATATGCTGTTTTGGATCTTTGCAAATGAATAAAAGAATAAAATCCTGGAGTTGGCTAGTTGTACTTTTTGAGGATTTGAGTGACGTGATAATGAAGCTGGTCATAGTTTACAGAGAAATGAGGGGGATAAAATCTAATATTCATGAGACATTAAAGAGGTGGTGGAAAAGCCGTTGGTACTTCCTATATATACCTCTTTGACGTAACATGGATCTCAACTATGATTTCTCGTGTTTGATTCTATCGTGTGTTTTCAAGATGAAGCTGGATATCCGTTGGATTATTAGTTGAAGATGGAACCTTTTATCATTGGTCGATGGGATAGGAAACAGACCCTTGTTTCTGGTCTAGTCAGATGGAGCTTAAACGGAAAGGGAAATTGGAAATGAACATCTTTGGGAATTTGGTTGACTCGTGAAGATACAAGATAGAGTTGGACACATCTGGTGTGAAGACTAAAGTTTATCTTACTGGAATTCCTATGGGAGCTGATTAGTTTGATGCAGGTTATTGGAAACTCAAACTCTCTATCATATGCCAGCTGATTTGGAGTTGTCTTAGTCTACTATTGTTACCTGTTTAGGAAGACATTGTCAGACTCAGAGTTTTAAGTCAGGGTGGAGGTTGCTACTGCTGAGAGGATGAACTACAATGAGTTGTGTTGGGTTAGTTGGTTCTTATTGAAGCACTTGGTTTGGTCTACAATGAAAGCTACAGTTAGAGGGAGTCGGGTTTGTCATCACTCGGCAACTGAAGACTGAAGTTTGAAGATTTGATGATCTCAAGTGGAATGCCAGAAGATCAAGTCTCGCCAGAAGACACGTGATGTCATTAGTTTAGAGGGAGTCTGTTAGGACATTCTTTGTAAACTGATGTATATCAGTGTTAGAGATTGATAGAATTTGATGCTATAGTTAAGAGGGAGTTTGTAGAAGCATGTTATGTAACTATAGATTAAATTCTATGTATCGGTGTACGTGGCTAGTACGCAGGAGGGTGTTCCTGAGTACTTAGCATGCACACCAGTTTGGTCCTGTGTACTTAGTAAGTACGCAAGGCTTTTGCCTTGCGTACTTGTCAAGTACGCATGACCAAATGCTGCGTACTTAGACAAGTACGCAGGTAATGTTCCCTCGCCTATAAATAGAATACTTGTCGTCATTTGTAGGTGGAACTCTGGAACAAAGTTGAGAGGTGTCCGGGTTGGGAAGAGCTCTCCCGACCCCTGGACCGTGAGCTTAGATGAGAGATGTGTGCTCCTTCGGTATGTAGTCTGTAATACGGGATGACTTCTATGTTATGGATTACGTGTCGTTTCATTGTCTTTTATCTATATTCGTGTTTTCTCTGTCTCTCTTCTTGGTTCCCACATAAATCACATAACGGGTCCGTGTATATCCGCTGCGCGACGAGGCTCCCGGGACCTACAGGATGCTTTCAGAGGATGGGTTACCGTGGAAAACCTAATGATAAACAAGCTCGTAAGGGTGGTTTGGTTGGTGAATGGAGATACTTTATGCATGTGATTATACAATGCCTATCTCCTCGTAAAGCTGGTACAGATGGTTTAAAGACTGCTCTTCAAGCTGCTATGGTAGCTTTGAATTTAAATAAGCGGTTCAATTTTGCACGTTACATTTATCGGGAGATGGTTATGCAAATTACACCTGCTGAAGGTCAAGGATTTTTGATGTATCCTCGTTTTATCTAGATGATTCTGAATCATCTTCTTCCTGATCTCCCACAGCATCCGATTAGATTAACTTTGACTCCGATGTCCAAGCGTATCTTTACTGATTGCACTAAGGTGAAACAACAGAATGCATGGTTGATTCCTGTTAATACTCCATTGTTTGGTCACTTAATCAATCCTGATTATGTTGAACCACCGAATGACAACTGGTTTCATCCTGATGAGATAGCTCAAGTGCAAGGTCCGAATGTTCAACAACCACAACAACCTCCATAACAACCTATTCAACAACCAGTACTAGTTCAACAACCACAAGTTCCCATACGACAACAAATTCCTATTCAAGCACATGTTCCAATTCAACAAGCTCAGGTTGATATACCTGTTAATGAACATGTTCAAGAAGAGGTCGTTCATGAACATGAACAAGATCTCGGAATGAATATGGATGATTTTGTTGATGATGCTGTGAACTCACCCATTCATGAAGCTGAAGGGAATGTGGTGACAGATAATGAGTCGAGTTCTAGCTCAAGTGATACGATTTTACCTATTTCTGAAGAAACCGAATCTGATGAATCTAGAGATTTTTCCTCAGATCATTATGAAAGGTTGGCTCGTATACCATTGGCTAATGCTGGTAAACATCTTAAATCTACAGCCAGAAGACAAAGACGTAAGTCTGTTCAGGATCCTCCTTCCGGATCAGTACTTGGAAAAAGAACATTAGTGGACGAGAGTTCTGATAGTGATTTTAATCCGGATCCTAAAACTCAAAAGCTTAAGTCTGCTTCAATTGCTGCAGCTCAATCTTCATAGGGTGTAGAGGATGCTACTTTTGTTGCATCCTTAAGTGTTACACCACCACATTCTAATGATCCATCTCCTGTTCTAACTCTTGTTCCTCCTGTGATTATTCCTACTCCTAGTCCTTCGGTTCCTCAATCTTCGACTGTCCTTCCAAGCCTTCTGGTTTTGATAGGATTACTTTCCTTGAATCTCAAGTGCTTGCTTTACAATCTCAGGTGGATACTCTTGTATCTACTGATAGTCAAAGACAACTGGTGATTCAGACTCAAGCTACGCAGATTGCTGGCATGCAGGCATTAGTGTCCAAACTTGTTGAGCGTCTTAACGCTCAGGGGGAGTTAAGGATACATGATACATGTCACACTGAGTCTATTCAAAGACATGATGATGAAGACAATGATCCTTCTGGTAATATTGAGGGTGATCATCAATACGCTGACGTTAATCCTATATCAAAAGTTCAGGGGGAGTCGACATCACAATCCATTGAAGAAAACAAAGATACTTTTGGAGTTAATGAATAAGAAATTTTATAATTGGAGTTCTTTGCAGAGTCTAAGGAGGAAGAAGCTGAAATGATAGCATGTCTTGATGACATTGATGAATTATTCAATGACATAGAAGATGATGTGTTGGATAATGAAATAGAAGAAGGAGAGATAGTGGAGATAGATGTTAGGACATATATTGTAATGACAAAAGCTTGTAATAGTTAGATTTTATGTCCTTATGTTTTTGTTATGTGAATGTCAAAAGTCTCTAAGTGTTTTACAAGTATAGCCTAGAGGCGAACTTAAATCAGAGGAGAACTTAATAAGTTCGCTTAGGTATAACTGAGGCAAACTTGTTAAGATCGCTTAAGCTGTTAGAGGCGAACTTAATAAGTTCGCTTATATCAGGTCAGTTGGTTATATATATATGTGTGTTTACAGAGTCCGTGATAACGAATCAGGAGATCAGATCAGAGAAGTCAAATTGAGTCTGTAAACATCATTGTGATTTGAAATACGAATTGAGAAGGTTATTTACTTGCGTGTTTGAATTGTCTTTTATGCGTATAAACGTTGACTCGTTGGATTCCGCACTCCGAGTAAATGTCACGTCTTATCACGAGATTGATCCGTAGACGCGCCATGAGGACCTACAAGTGGTATCAGAGCAATTTCTCGTGATTCTTGTTGATTCTAGACCTTTTTATATGCAAATTAACATCAAATTCATCATTTTTGAGTTTTACATTTCAATGGAGTTTTCAAGACTGATTTTGATCTGATTTGGCGTTTTTGAAGAGGATTATGATGAAATTGATCCGATAGAAAGCTTCTAATTGACAAATTACACAATCCTACTGTCCAATTTTGTTTAATTAGTTCAATTCAGTGATTAATGATGATTTTTGGTTGATTTTGGTTCGCGGCTGTGGTCTGAAGAAGTTCTTGATCAAGATTCTGTTACGGCAAGCGAACTTGCTGAATTCTGTGCAGGCGAACCTAGCAGCAGGCGAACTTGTCAAGTTCCTTCTCACAGGGTTAAGAGAACTTATTTTAGGCGAACTTAATCAGATTGTTGAATTCTGATTTATGCGAACTTATTAAGTTCGCTTGGGTGTATTATAGGCGAACTTATTATCTTCGCCTGAGGGTAAAGGAAGTTCAACACTTAGAAAATTTTTTAGAAATTTTTTTAAAATGGCAAATATGGTTCAATTCAAAAACATGTTCAATTATGATAATGAGATCGGTACATCTCAAAAACCTCCAAAGTTGTTGAATCTGGCTGATTATTCTAATTGGAAAGATCGGTTTGACCAGTTTGTATCTTTTACCGATACTAGTTTGTGGATTCCGATTTTGGAAGGATATACGCATCCGACTTATTCTTGGATGGGACAGGACAATGTTCCAAAGCCGGTATCATCGTTAACTACTGAAGAGAAGTTGTTATTTGATAGAGAAAAGAAAGCGATGGCTAGTATTTCGATGTCTCATCCAAAAGAAATATATCACAGTTTTAAACAGTTTAAGTCTTCTCAACAACTGTGGGAAGCATTACAGAAAAGGTGTGAAGGAAGTTTGGATGTGAAGAAGAGTAGAAAGGAGTTACTAAAGAAGCAGTTCCTGGTCTTTAAACATTTTCAAAATGAATCCTTGGATGATCTTGCTACAAGATTCTATCATCTTCTTAGTGAACTGGCCAGTGCGTCTGTGGTGTATGAGACTGAGGAAATGTAACATTTCTGATTTTAGTATTCATACTTCAATTCAATGTAATGTATTTCGAACTCAATACCCGTGCACTGTCTTAATATTTTCTCGCCGTAAATTAAATGCAAGGATTCTATACAAATTCGCAAGTTTTACTCGATCATATACAATTAAAACGCTATACAAGAAACTATGTTAATCAAACTTACCAAATCTGAAAAGTCAAGGACTAAAGTTGAAAAATATCAAGAAATCCTAGTCTAGCACGGTCGTGCTTCGTCCTAGCACGGTCGCGCCAAGTGCTTTGGCACGGTCGCGTGACTTGCTTTGGAACGATCGTGCCCGGTGCCTAGGCACGGTCGCGCCTAGTTTTGGCACGGTCGCGCCTGCGTAACAAATGCAATTTAATCACCCGATCGTTCGAATTCGAATCCGTTATACGTTTTGCTCCCATTAACTAAGAAATAATACTACCAAAACATCCTCTTTACGACCAATTAACCAAAATTCGTGAACCTCAAAGAACTCTCTCTCAAATATTTTCCAAGAAAACTCTCTCAAGCAATTCAATCAGAACCCTCTTAATCCAGCAACATCGTCACCCCATTCGATCTCTCCTGAAGCTACGGAACCGTTGAAGCAGACGGAATCGCAGTCGAAGTCGCCGGAAGCCGTTATCGCTGACGCCGGAACCTTCTTTGTGACATTCCGGATTTTTTTAAATTACGCTTTTGTAATACATAATATGTAATCGTTGTTCTATTTAATGAAATGCAAATGTTTCTATTTAATTTTGTACAAAATATATATATATATATATATATATTTTATTTTATGAATTTAAAATAATTAAAATTTTATAAGTTTTAAACTTATATAAAATTTTATATAAAAATCTACATTTAAAAAGTTGCATATTTAATAAAATAACATATTTTAATAAGATTAATAACTTTTATAATAAAATAAGTTTATAAAAATATTTTTGTTTTTATTTGATTTAAAAAAATTAAAGTAATTTATTTAATAAAAAGTTTAGGGTTCGTTTTGTGATTAACCAAACTAGAAGGTTTTAAAACTAAAATCGTTTGAGGGACTGTTTCTGGACAAACCAAACCTCAGGGACTCATCCGTAATTAATTCAAGGACTAAATTAAAACAAGATCAAACTTCAGGGACCAGTTTTGCCAATACCCAATTCGTATTCCCGGTCGCCCCCTTCCCCCATTGTCCGGCGGTCCGAGCTTTTCTCCGGCGACCCCCGCGACAAGGATGTTTCCCTGCACCTCAACACCCGACAAAAGCATCCCCGACTTCGTTTCCCCCACGCGACCAATACCCCTCGACCAATTTGTCTCCCCATCATCCCAATCGTCTGATTGTGTTCATAGCCGAAAGTTCACACCTCTAATACGGCCCCGACAGTCAACCTCCACGCCTGCAAGTGATCTCGTTAGCTTCGTCTCGTCCAGAAGAATGTCCAGACACACTCAATTACATGTTTCATTATAAGGATTGGGCTCGGCTATAAATGGCCCTTACCAGACCTGTTCGAGCTCGCCCACCCCCTTCCACCCACTCTCACTCCAAATTGAGACTGCCATCACCTTCGCCATCCTCAGACGAAGCTGTGACCAGGATATCAAGGCCTGACTCCATCCCGAAGCCTGAAATCACGATCTTGGTATTTTCGACAAAAAGGCCTGCCGACCAGACCCGTTGCAACTCGGTTCGAGCCTCGAATCGATTCCATTAGCTTCTGTTATCATCAGGTAATCTATTCCAAACAAAATCACGGCATTCGCTCGAGGATTGCCGAGCAAACCCGAGTCCTCGGGCGCGATTGCCGGATTGCCGAGGACCAGCGACCAACTTCTAAGTCGTGTATATCAATTAATCAACACACACATAACCAGCGATGGGCAGTGGCCCGGCTGGTTATGCGTGTGTGTGTTTGTGTCTCAGGTCGCGGGTTCGATCCCGGTTAGCCTACGGCCAAATTTTTTTTATTTATTTTTAATTCTGTTTTCATTTATTTATTTTATTTAATTATCCTAATACTCTTTTTATGCAATAAATACTAAAACGAGTCGGTTTACTCGTTCGTTTATTTTAAAATCAATTAAACTATATTTTTATAAACCATCCCATTTATTTTATATATATAAACTTATTAAAATACATTATAATATATATAAAATATCACATACTTTTATAAATCTTGCAATATTTATATAAACTTAATTAATTACATTTTTAGACATAAAATATCCTATATTTTTATAAATCTTGTAATATTTTTTATAAACTTACTTAATTACATTTTTAGATATAAAATGTCCATATTTATATAAATCTTGTAATATCTTTATAAACTTATTTAATTACATTTTAGTTATAAAATGTCCTATATTTTTTTTAAATCTTGTAATATCTTTATAAACTCACTTAATTACATTTTTAAATATAAAATGTTCTATATTTTTATAAATCTTGTAACATTTTATAAACTTATTAAAATACATGTAATATATAAAATGTCTCATTATTTTTATATGAACCTAGCAATAATTTTAATAAACTTGTTAAAATAAATTTTAATATATAAAACATCAACATAATTAATCAAATAAAGCATTATCTTTTTATTTATTATTATTGTTTAAATACATAATGATTAATTATTTAAAAATATAAAATTTTATAAGTCAAAGTTTTACAAAATCATATTCATTTTCTACCACATTTTATATTACGGATATTATTATAAAACCTATACTCATTTAAATACGAATACGCACATACATATAAACATACAATAATACCCATTTGTCTACATAGGGTATCAACGTGCTTAGGCTTCCACATACTTATCACCTACACGTGTGGAAAAATACCCGCTTGCAAGGTGAGTTACATAGCCCCTATTTTACATTTTTATACGTTTTGGGGTGAAACATTACACATGCTACTCACATTGTTTATACGTGTTATACATGAGACTATATGCTTATTCTTTGGATGTACATACATTTAAACACAAGACAACCAACTGTAATATTGATAGATCTATTGTGCCTGACCAGCCCACCCGGTTAGGGTGTTTATTACTGCATACTCGGATATAACCGCGTGTTATATTCAATCATACCGGATATAGTGGGTAACTATATTCAAGCATACCGGACTTAGCTGTTGTGCTCTGTTCAAGCGCGTCAAACTCGGTTTGAATTGTGATTAAATAAATGTTACATCCTATGCTATGTTTAACAAGATAAACAATGAGTTGCAAAACGATTTACAACTACTATTTACAGGAAATACTAAACCTATGTACTCACCAACTTTTTAGTTGACACTTGATTAAAAAAAATGTTTCAGGTTTGGATATGTGACTGCTTGCCGAAGATCTCTCCACTTAGGAACTATGGACCTAGTTAAATAAATTAATGTTTTGAACTAGACTAGGTTATTTGAAATGTATTGTATTTGGAACTTGTTGTCTTTAAATTAAATGAATGAATTATGCAACCTTTAGTTATCATGTGCTTTTGAACAATCATCACATTGTCCGCCTCGATGATTCCGCCATCGGTCGGGGTGTGACAGATTGGTATCAGAGCCATGGTTATAGGGAATTAGGTTATTAGACACAATGACCTAGACTATAACCCTAGGACTCCCTTTTATGTGTTATGTGCTAAATGATTAATTGCTATGTGAATTATTTGTAGTTAGGTATTATTTGAATTTTCCCAAGTTTGGTACATGAGACTTATACACATACATACAAGACTTTGATGCATGATACATACTTTACATACACATTTGATCAACACACTTATGCAAACAAATACACTACAAATCCTTGTCCATACTCTCTCCTCATCCATATAAATCGCAACATTTCTACACATTTTATACACATAAACTCTCAATTCTACTAAAATCTTAAAATCTCGTCAACGACTTAATTTCTTGAAACCAGTAAAGGACACGTGCAATCTGGAAGGGTGACACCTGTACATTGGGTTTTCTGTCTAGGAAAGCATTTCGTATAAATCCAAATAAACGGACCCGTATGCTTTCCTGGGAATTCCTGACGTGAGTGTTTACCTATAGGCTAAAGCATGTCTCTTTGAAAGTTTTGAGGAATTATTTAACGTTGATAAGTCAATGTATTCGCAAGGATACGATCCGAACTTAAACTCAAAATCTGGGGACATTATAGCAAAATAGGAAAAACTAGACGAACATGCAAAACAAATCATTATTACGGGTGCACACGTAATAACAATTTGTGGTGCATGCAAGTCCCGGCAAATTTCTATTATGCAAATAATGATCTATAACATCATGTCCTACCCGGAAAGGATGACTTAGTTTCCCCTATCAACTTAGAATAAATACACACGCACTAGCACGCGTCATGATAAATCTCATATTTCTGCTTGCATTATTTCCCGCTATAACTCGTATTTATCCGTCTTATCTAAAATATCCTTGTCTTTTCTTATGATGTTAGAATGCCTCCTCGACGTGCAAACTCTAGCACTTCCAACCCGGATCTTGCTACTCTTCTTGCCCAGCTAGTAGGGCAAATGACTCAAGCAAATAACAACAGTGACGGGTCTCACAACATCCAAGGGAACGGTGGTACCAACCCGCCTCATTGCACGTTTAAGCACTTTAACTCGTGCAATCCTACTAAATTCTTCGGAACTGAAGGTGCTACCGGCCTACTTCAATGGTTTGAAAGCATGGAAAGCACGTTCCTAAACAGTGACTGTCCCGATAATCTTCGGGTTCGCTATGCCACAAGTGTACTTCAAAAGAGAGCCCTCACCTGGTGGAACAGTGAGAAACGCACTCGTGGTGCTGAGGTTGCTACATCCTTATCATGGGATGATCTGAAAAAGGCCATGACTGATGAATTCTGTCCTCGGAATGAAATGAGGAAGCTCGAGGCTGAATTTTGGGATCTTGCCCAAGACAGCGGGGATAATCTGGCTTACACCACCCGGTTCCAAGAACTAAGTCTTTTAGTGCCTCACATGATCACTCCCCTTGCTCGGGGAATTGAAAAGTACATAGGCGGCCTGCCTATGCAAATTCAAGATGCTGTGCTAGGAAGCAATCCTCCTACTCTTGAAGCTGCTATCCGCCTATCTGCTACATTATCCGACAACCATGTCAAAGCCGGAACCTTATCAAGAAAGGGTTCCAAGAAGGTTGTGTCTACTCTTGCGGCAGTCAAAGATGTGAAACCCGAGTCTTCTAACCGCAACAAGAAACGAAAGGGTCGAAACTTCGCAGCCGTAACTCCCGCTGTACCTGCTATTCAAGCGGCCCCTTTGGGTCAAAACCCGAAAATTTATCAGGGCCCGAATCCCCAATGCCAGACCTGCAAGTACCATCATCCTGCCAACTTACCATGCCGATTGTGCTCAAGCTGCGGGAGATATGGACATGTGGTCACTACCTGCCGTACCCGTCCTCCCGTCCATCAAGCAGCTCCAGCCAACCGTCCCGTCTATCCGGCACCTCTCAATGGTCGGGCATGTTACGAATGTGGAGATCCAAACCATTTTCGTGACCGATGCCCAAAACTTCATCGTCAAGGTGGTCCCCAAGGACGAGCGTTTAACATAAACGCTAATGAGGCACAAGCAAACAACGACGTGATAAACGGTACGTTTCTCGTAAACAATCATTATGCATCCATTTTATTTGATACTGGTGCCGATAGGAGTTTCGTGTCTCTTACCTTTGAGTCTCAACTTGCTAAACAAAGAACGAAACTCGATAATTCTTATTCCGTGGAGATAGCAAACGGGAAGTCTATTACTATAAATTCTGTTATCCGCGACTGCAATCTTGAGCTTAATAATCACAAATTCTCTGTTGACCTCCTTCCAATGCAATTGGGAAGCTTCGATATTATCATTGGCATGGACTGGTTATCCAAGCACCATGCCGAGGTTATTTGCTACGAAAAGTGTATTCGTATACCTCTCTCTTCGGGCGACACGTTAGTTATTTTCGGTGAAAAACCGTGTCGTGGTCTTCAAATCATGTCTTGCACATTGGCACAAAAGTACTTGCGGAAAAAGTACGTTGCATTCTTGGCCCACATAGTTGACACAAAGGACAAGGGTAAGAAATTGCAAGACATTCCAATCATCCGAGATTTTCCCGAGGTATTCCCCGAGGATTTACCTGGTCTTCCTCCCACTAGACAAGTGGAGTTTCGTATCGACCTTGTGCCCGGGGCAACTCCCGTGGCAAAAGCCCCCTATCGTCTTGCACCTTCCGAAATGCAAGAACTCGCAAGTCAATTACAAGAACTCTCATCCAAAGGATTCATCCGCCCGAGCCATTCACCTTGGGGTGCTCCCGTGCTGTTCGTAAAGAAAAAGGATGGATCGTTTCGAATGTGCATTGATTATCGGGAACTCAACAAGCTTACAATAAAGAACCGTTATCCTTTACCCCGTATCGACGACCTTTTCGATCAACTTCAAGGTTCAACATGTTTCTCCAAGATTGACCTTCGTTCCGGATATCATCAGCTTCGTGTTCTCGATGAAGACATTCCAAAGACTGCCTTTCGGACTAGATATGGTCACTACGAGTTCATGGTCATGCCCTTCGGTTTAACTAATGCACCTGCGGTCTTCATGGACCTCATGAACCGTGTGTGCAAACCCTATTTGGACAAGTTCGTGATCGTTTTCATTGACGACATTCTTATCTATTCTAAGACGAAAGCGGAGCACGAACAACATCTCCGTTTGATTTTAGAACTCTTGAAGAAAGAACAACTATACGCCAAGTTCTCCAAGTGTGAATTCTGGCTAAAGGAAGTTCAATTTTTGGGACACATAGTCAACGATAAGGGAATTCATGTGGACCCGGCAAAAATCGAAGCGGTAAAGAATTGGAGTACTCCTAAGACTCCTACCGAGATTCGTTCCTTCCTTGGACTAGCAGGTTACTATCGTCGCTTCATCTCAAATTTCTCCAAGATTGCGGTTCCACTCACTGCCTTGACTCATAAAGGTAAATCTTACGAGTGGGGACCCAAGCAAGAGGAAGCTTTTCAAACTCTCAAGCACAAGCTCTGCAATGCTCCTATACTAACTCTTCCTAGTGGTAATGACGACTTTGTCGTTTATTGTGATGCATCCAACCAAGGTCTTGGTTGTGTTCTAATGCAACGTGGCCAAGTAATTGCATACGCATCACGCCAGCTCAAAATCCATGAGAAGAACTATACGACCCATGATCTCGAGCTTGGTGCTGTCGTTTTCGCCTTGAAAATTTGGAGACACTATCTTTATGGTACCAAATGCGTGGTTTTCACCGACCACAAAAGTCTCCAACATATTTTCCATCAAAAAGAGCTTAATATGAGGCAACGACGATGGGTTGAACTTCTAAACGACTACGACTGCGAGATCCGCTACCACCCCGGCAAAGCAAACGTTGTAGCCGACGCCTTGAGTCGTAAAGAACATATCATGCTTCATAGTGCTTATATTCATAACGATATCCAAGCCCGTATTCTCAAAGCACAACACACCTCGGTTACCGAGGGAAACATGTATCAAGAAATGGCATGTGGAGTAGAACTCTTGTTAGAAACCAAAGCCAACGGCCTATTGTACTACTTGGACCGTATCTGGGTTCCCGATCGCGACGATCTCCGTATATTTTTGATGAACGAGTCCCACAAAACTCGATATTCGGTGCATCCCGGAGCTGATAAGATGTACATGGGTCTCCGTCAGCAATATTGGTGGCCCGGCATGAAAAAGGATATTGCCCTTTTCGTGGCAAAATGCCTAACTTGTTCTAAAGTGAAGGCCGAACACCAAAAGCCTTCCGGACTCCTCGAACAACCTGAAATTCCCGTGTGGAAGTGGGAGAACCTGCTATGGACTTTATCACCAAACTTCCACGCACTTCTAGTGGACACGATAGTATTTGGGTTATTATCGACCGACTTACAAAGTCTGCTCATTTCTTGCCTATTCGTGAGGACTATCGAGTCGAGAAATTGGCTCGGATCTACATTGATGAAATCGTAAGTCGTCACGGGATCCCTTTGAACATCATCTCCGATCGTGATTCGCGTTTTACTTCCCGATTTTGGCAGTCATTGCAATCAGCACTTGGTACTCGGTTGGATTTAAGTACAGCCTACCATCCTCAAACTGATGGACAAACCGAGCGAACAATCCAAACTCTCGAGGATATGCTTAGAGCTTGTGTTATTGACTTTGGTGGCAATTGGAATTCTCACCTACCACTGATCGAATTTTCCTACAACAACAGCTACCACACAAGTATTAACATGGCACCGTTTGAAGCTCTTTATGGACGAAAATGTCGTTCACCGATTTGTTGGAACGAAATTGGTGAAGCACAAATCACCGGTCCCGAGCTTATCCAAGAAACCACCGATAAAATTTTTCTTATTCGTGACAACATTCGAGTGGCAAGGAGTCGGCAAAAGAGCTATGCCGATAAAAGACGAAAACCCTTGGAATTTCAAGTAGGAGATATGGTTCTCCTAAAGGTATCACCTTGGAAGGGCGTAGTCCGATTTGGAAAAAAAGGAAAACTTGCACCTCGATATGTGGGCCCCTTCAAGATACTCGAAAGGGTAGGAAAAGTGGCCTACAAACTCGATCTTCCTTCAGAACTCACCAACGTTCATCCGACTTTCCATGTATCTAATTTGAAAAAGTGTCTAGCCGACGAGAACCTCCACATCCCTCTTAATGAAGTGCGTATTGACGAGAGGATGCACTTTGTTGAGAAACCCGTGGAAATCATGGACCGAGAAGTCAAGAAACTCAAGCGTAGCCGCATCCCCATTGTCAAGGTCCGTTGGGAGTCTAAACGTGGACCCGAGTTCACTTGGGAACGTGAAGACCACATGAAGACCAAATATCCGCATCTCTTTTCATAGCCTCCACTAGTCGAATTTCGGGGCGAAATTCCTCTAACATGGGGAGACTGTGACATTCCGGATTTTTTTAAATTACGCTTTTGTAATACATAATATGTAATCGTTGTTCTATTTAATGAAATGCAAATGTTTCTATTTAATTTTGTACAAAATATATATATATATATATATTTTATTTTATGAATTTAAAATAATTAAAATTTTATAAGTTTTAAACTTATATAAAATTTTATATAAAAATCTACATTTAAAAAGTTGCATATTTAATAAAATAACATATTTTAATAAGATTAATAACTTTTATAATAAAATAAGTTTATAAAAATATTTTTGTTTTTATTTGATTTAAAAAAATTAAAGTAATTTATTTAATAAAAAGTTTAGGGTTCGTTTTGTGATTAACCAAACTAGAAGGTTTTAAAACTAAAATCGTTTGAGGGACTGTTTCTGGACAAACCAAACCTCAGGGACTCATCCGTAATTAATTCAAGGACTAAATTAAAACAAGATCAAACTTCAGGGACCAGTTTTGCCAATACCCAATTCGTATTCCCGGTCGCCCCCTTCCCCCATTGTCCGGCGGTCCGAGCTTTTCTCCGGCGACCCCCGCGACAAGGATGTTTCCCTGCACCTCAACACCCGACAAAAGCATCCCCGACTTCGTCTCCCCCACGCGACCAATACCCCTCGACCAATTTGTCTCCCCATCATCCCAATCGTCTGATTGTGTTCATAGCCGAAAGTTCACACCTCTAATACGGCCCCGACAGTCAACCTCCACGCCTGCAAGTGATCTCGTTAGCTTCGTCTCGTCCAGAAGAATGTCCAGACACACTCAATTACATGTTTCATTATAAGGATTGGGCTCGGCTATAAATGGCCCTTACCAGACCTGTTCGAGCTCGCCCACCCCCTTCCACCCACTCTCACTCCAAATTGAGACTGCCATCACCTTCGCCATCCTCAGACGAAGCTGTGACCAGGATATCAAGGCCTGACTCCATCCCGAAGCCTGAAATCACGATCTTGGTATTTTCGACAAAAAGGCCTGCCGACCAGACCCGTTGCAACTCGGTTCGAGCCTCGAATCGATTCCATTAGCTTCTGTTATCATCAGGTAATCTATTCCAAACAAAATCACGGCATTCGCTCGAGGATTGCCGAGCAAACCCGAGTCCTCGGGCGCGATTGCCGGATTGCCGAGGACCAGCGACCAACTTCTAAGTCGTGTATATCAATTAATCAACACACACATAACCAGCGATGGGCAGTGGCCCGGCTGGTTATGCGTGTGTGTGTTTGTGTCTCAGGTCGCGGGTTCGATCCCGGTTAGCCTACGGCCAAATTTTTTTTATTTATTTTTAATTCTGTTTTCATTTATTTATTTTATTTAATTATCCTAATACTCTTTTTATGCAATAAATACTAAAACGAGTCGGTTTACTCGTTCGTTTATTTTAAAATCAATTAAACTATATTTTTATAAACCATCCCATTTATTTTATATATATAAACTTATTAAAATACATTATAATATATATAAAATATCACATACTTTTATAAATCTTGCAATATTTATATAAACTTAATTAATTACATTTTTAGACATAAAATATCCTATATTTTTATAAATCTTGTAATATTTTTTATAAACTTACTTAATTACATTTTTAGATATAAAATGTCCATATTTATATAAATCTTGTAATATCTTTATAAACTTATTTAATTACATTTTAGTTATAAAATGTCCTATATTTTTTTTAAATCTTGTAATATCTTTATAAACTCACTTAATTACATTTTTAAATATAAAATGTTCTATATTTTTATAAATCTTGTAACATTTTATAAACTTATTAAAATACATGTAATATATAAAATGTCTCATTATTTTTATATGAACCTAGCAATAATTTTAATAAACTTGTTAAAATAAATTTTAATATATAAAACATCAACATAATTAATCAAATAAAGCATTATCTTTTTATTTATTATTATTGTTTAAATACATAATGATTAATTATTTAAAAATATAAAATTTTATAAGTCAAAGTTTTACAAAATCATATTCATTTTCTACCACATTTTATATTACGGATATTATTATAAAACCTATACTCATTTAAATACGAATACGCACATACATATAAACATACAATAATACCCATTTGTCTACATAGGGTATCAACGTGCTTAGGCTTCCACATACTTATCACCTACACGTGTGGAAAAATACCCGCTTGCAAGGTGAGTTACATAGCCCCTATTTTACATTTTTATACGTTTTGGGGTGAAACATTACACATGCTACTCACATTGTTTATACGTGTTATACATGAGACTATATGCTTATTCTTTGGATGTACATACATTTAAACACAAGACAACCAACTGTAATATTGATAGATCTATTGTGCCTGACCAGCCCACCCGGTTAGGGTGTTTATTACTGCATACTCGGATATAACCGCGTGTTATATTCAATCATACCGGATATAGTGGGTAACTATATTCAAGCATACCGGACTTAGCTGTTGTGCTCTGTTCAAGCGCGTCAAACTCGGTTTGAATTGTGATTAAATAAATGTTACATCCTATGCTATGTTTAACAAGATAAACAATGAGTTGCAAAACGATTTACAACTACTATTTACAGGAAATACTAAACCTATGTACTCACCAACTTTTTAGTTGACACTTGATTTAAAAAAATGTTTCAGGTTTGGATATGTGACTGCTTGCCGAAGATCTCTCCACTTAGGAACTATGGACCTAGTTAAATAAATTAATGTTTTGAACTAGACTAGGTTATTTGAAATGTATTGTATTTGGAACTTGTTGTCTTTAAATTAAATGAATGAATTATGCAACCTTTAGTTATCATGTGCTTTTGAACAATCATCACATTGTCCGCCTCGATGATTCCGCCATCGGTCGGGGTGTGACATTCTTCTACCGCTTTCTATCAATCCGATACTCTCCAAGGTAATTATCACCTTTTTCTCAGTCGATTTAGTCCTCATAACAAAAGCCCTCTGTTAATTGGGGTTTCCATCATAGAAATCATCCTGAACCGGATTTCTCATTTTAATAAAAATGATTTAATCGAATCCATACTTAAACGCGATTTACATGCAATTAAATTATATGAAAAGACTCGTAATAACTCAATAACAAAAGCCCTATCAAATCCAGCGCTATAAATACAAAAATTGTTCAATTCGTGTCTGACTTGGAAGAGACACGGTCGCGCTAATCATCTAGCGCGGTCGTTCCTCATGAAACGCGGTCGTGCCGAATAGCAGCGCGGTCGTGTCCTCCTGTCCATACCTAGTCATGCCCTTTGGGCTAGCCTCTATTGTGTCTAAAAATCATAGACACGACCGTGCCGAGCCAAGGCATGGTCGTGCCTGTTGACTTGTCTAGTTTGTGCCCTTTGTTAATCAACCCGGTCGCGCCCCGACTAGCGCGGTCGCGCCCGTGGCTTGAGCACGATCGTGCCCTTCCGAGACACGGTCGTGTGTGACTCAGAACTTTTAACAGAATTATAATTTTATATTTGTCAATCAGTAAATGTTTCAAATTTTATAAAAAATATGTTTTCTGTACTTGAAAAGATTTAAAGTTTAATCTGGACATAAATATTATTTATTTGAAAGTTTATTTAAAAATTTATAAAAATTAAATTTATATTTATCTTACACTTTAATGATGTTTTAAATGATTAAGTTACAAAGTTTATAAATAAATAAGATAATAATTATTTATTTAATTCATATTTAAACAAAAATCATTTATTTATTTATACTTAATTACAATCAATATTTACATTATTTCATAAACTATAATCATTTATTTACTTATTAAATTACATTTATCACATGCATTATTTTCATAATCAACAATTTTATAAAAATTCTATTTTTCAATTCCAAACTTTAATCAAATGTTCCAAAAATGTTTACTACAACCTTATATATTTTATTTAATACTTTTTATACACAAATTCAACTTCAATGTTAGACTTAAACTTTGTGCACCTATTTGATTCAATATACATTACTATCTAGGTTAACTCGTGCGTATCAAGGATTCTTATTTTATCTATACTCTTTGTTAGCTACACTTCCATACCAAGTGAGTATTCACAACCCCTTTTTACTCTATTACACTTTTGGGGTGGAACATGAACTTTATACACATTACACATTTACATTAACACAAACAACACAAGTGCAAAATCCTATTTACATACATGTGTGCAAAATTTGAGCTTTGTGCCCGAGTGCTAGTTGTGCTAATCTTTGTGAAAACTTATGTGCAATCATTAACTATACAAGCCGACGGTTTTCAATGATAGATCTATTGAGTCTGACAAACCCACCCAAGTGGAGGTGATTGATACCGGCAACACAATTTGCATACTAGTTACAAAGGTTTGGTTGTACTTGATTACACAATAGCTGCTCCCCATAAATGCCTTATTTTATCATGTTTTGTAAAGGATTTGTTTTCAACTATATGCTATCTATATACAACTGTGTTATACTCACCAACTTTTTAGTTGACTTTATATTATTCATGTTTCAGGCCCTAATATGTGAGAATGATTCAAGACGTGCTCAATATAGGATTTGGAATTAGCAATTTAAATCAAGAATTCTATGAGTTGTTTACGTTTCTTTGTTTGAATTTGATTTGTACTTGGATTATTTGAAATGGAAATTTGACTTTAATATATTTCATTTTAGTCAACCATGTGCTATGAACAGTCTACATGTCCCGCCCCGATGATTCCGCCATCGGTCGGGGTGTGACAGATTGGTATCAGAGCCTTGGTTATTGGGAATTAGGTTATTAGACACCTTGACCTAGACTATAACTTTAGGACAACCACTTATGCTATGCTTCATGATTATGTGCTATGTGCTACATGTTATATGTTACATGCTTAGTATGATTACTTATTATTTCATTTTGATGACTTATGTGTTTTAAATCCACGACTTAATATGTAACATTTCTGATTTTAGTATTCATATTTTCAATTCAATGTAATTCATTTCGAACTCAATACTCGTGCACTGTCTTGTTCTATTTCCCGCCATTAACTAAATGCAATGATTCGATACAAATTCGCAAGTTTTACACAATTATATACGTTTAAACACTATGCAAGAAACTATTTAATTCAAACTTATCAAATCTGAAAAGTCAAGGACTAAAGTTGAAAAATTATCAAGAAACCCTAATTAGCACGGTCGCACCAAGTGCCTCGGCACGATCGCGCGACTAGTCCTGGAACGATCGCGCCCGGTGCCTAAGCACGGTCGCGCCTATCTTGGCACGGTCGCGCCTGCGTAACAGTCGAAACATAAATGCAGTTTCAAAACGCTCGATCGTTTGAAATTCGAAACCGATTACGTTTTATTTTCTTTGACAAAGAAAAATATCTCAGTCCATTACGAGTTTTATCAATCCAATTACGTTTTCCTCTCAAGAAATCGTCAAGTTCCTCCCAAGCCTCGAATCCTCAAAATCGATCCGAATACTCTCAAACAATCCATCACCATACGATATTCAACCCTCTCTGGAACGACCGAAGCCGTTGAAGCAGTCGGAATCGCAGCAGAAGTCACCGGAGGTTAATCTTGCCGTCGTCGGAATTCCATTCTACCGTTCTTCATCGATTTGATACGCTTCAGGGTAAGTATACTCTCCATCTCATTCGTTTCAGTATCAATATCAAAAGCCCCCTATTAATCTGGGCTTTCATTACAGAAATCGTCTGAATCAGAATTATTATTTTAATAAGAATAGATTTAATCGATTCCACTCTTAAACACGATTTCCATACAATTAAATTAGATGAATTGACTCGTAACAACTCTGTAACCAAAAGCCCTATCAAATCCAGCGCTATAAATACAAAAATTGTTCAATTCGGGTCTGACTTGGAAGAGACACGGTCGCGCAAATCATCTAGCGCGGCCGTGCCTCATGTAGCGCGGTCGTGCCGACTAGCAGCGCGGTCGTGTCCTCCTGTCCAGACCTAGTCATTCCCTATGGGCTAATCTCTGTTGTGTCTAAGAATCATAGACACGATCGTGCCGAGCTAAGGCACGGTCGTGCCTCGTGAATTATCCAAGTTGGCCTCTGTTTGATCAAACCCGGTCGCGTCCCGACTAGCGCGGTCGCGCCCGTGGTTCGAGCGCGGTTGTGTCCTTCCCAGGCACGGTCGTGTCTAGGTCAGAATCTTCGATCAGAATTATTGTTGTTTCATTTTAATCTGTAAAAATTCCAGATTAAGTTTTTTAAATAAAAATAGTTAGTTTTATAAAAAGGTATTTGAAAAAATCAAATAATTAATCTTTGAATAAATGGAAAATCATTTAATTAAAAGTTTATAAAATTAAATTTGTTATTAAACTTTTCATTTAAAACATTTTATTTGTAAGTTACATACTTTATAAATAAATAAAGATTATTTATTTATTATTCATTTTAAATAAAAACATTTATTTATTTATTAAATTACATTTAACACATACTTTATTTTCATAATCAATGATCTTATAAATATTCTATTTTACTATTCAATTCCCAACCTAAATCAAAATGTTTCAAAAATATTTACTTCAAAACCTTATATATGTTATTCAATACTTTTAAATACAAATCAATAGTTTTATACACAAATTCAACCTTCATTTTTAGACTTAAACTTTGTGCACATATTTGATTCAATATACATTATTATCTAGGTTAACTCGTGCGTATCAAGGATTCTTATTTTTTCTATACTCTTTGTTAGCTACACTTCCATACCAAGTGAGTATTCACAACCCCTTTTACTCTTTTACACTTTTGGGGTGAAACATGAACATTATTCAAATTACACGTTACATTTACACAAACAACACAAGTACAAATCCTATTTACATTCATGTGTGCAATTTGTGCTTTATGCCTGAGTGCTAGGTGTGCTAACCTTTGTATGCGATTATGTGCAATCATTAACTATACAAGCCGACGGTTTTCAATGATAGATCTATTTAGTCTGACAAACCCACTCAGGTGCGCGGTGATTGAAACCGACAACACAATTTTTGCATGCTAGTTACAAAGGTTTGGTTGTACATGGTTACACAATAGCTGCTCCCCATAAATGCCTTATTTATCATGATATGTAAAGGATTTGTTTTTAACTATATGCTATCTATATATAACTGTGTTATACTCACCAACTTTTTAGTTGACTTTATTTTATTCATGTTTCAGGCCCTAATATGTGAGAATGATTCAAGACGTGCTCAATATAGGATTTGGACTTAGCAATTTAAATCAAGAATTCTATGAGTTGTTTTATGTTTCTTTGTTTGAATTTGGTTTGTACTTGGATTATTTGTAATGGAAATTTGACTTTAATATATTTCAATCTAGTCAACCATGTGCTATGAACAGTCTACATGTCCCGCCCCGATGATTCCACCATCGGTTGGGGTGTGACAGATTGGTATCAGAGCCTTGGTTATAAGGAATTAGGTTATTAGACATCTTGACCTAGAGTATAACTTTAGGACACCAACTTATACTATGTTTCATGATTTTTGTGCTACGTGTTACATGCTATGTGCTACATGCTTACCATGATTAATTATTATTATATTTGATACCTTACTTGTTAAAAATTCATGACTTAGTAGAATCTTCTTAAATAATAATTTAATAAATAATATCCTTTCATATATCCTAAAACCTCATAATATTCCTATTTTCTTTTCTATCTTTATCCTTCTTAGCATGTGGAAGAATTCTTGAAGTAAAAATCTCTAAAATTTTTATTTCTTCGTTAAGGTTTTTAAACTTGTTAAATTATTTGAGGACACGTGCAATCTGGAAGGGTGACACCTGTATTTTGGGTTTTCTGTCTAGGAAAGCATTTCGCATAAATCCCAATCAACCGAGGGACCCGTATGCTTTCCTGGGAATTCCCGAGATGAGTGTTTACTTATAGGCTAAAGCATGTCTTCTTGAAAATTATATAAGTTTAATTAACCTTAATGTGCCATGGTATTCAAGTGATTTTGTCACTTTTGAGTACAATCCAAACTAAGAATATCTATTTTTATTTTTGTTATCTCATTCTATTAAATCCTATCAAATCTCATAAGTTCTTACAATCTTTTCTTGTCTTGTGAAAATCTGTAGAATGCCTCCTCGTCGTGCTCCAGCCGCCAACACCAATACCGACATTGCTACTATTCTTGCATAACTCGTGACACAACTCACTCAAGCTAATATGCCACCAATGGCAACAATGGTGGAAATGGTAGTAATAGTGGTAATGCTGGAAATGGTGGTAACAACCCATCTCAATGCACCTTCAAACACTTCAACTCGTGCAATCCCCTCAAATTCTATGGTACCGAAGGAGCTACCGGACTCCTTCAATGGTTCGAAAGCATTGAGAATACTTTTCTCAATAGTGACTGCCCCGACAACCACCGTGTTCGTCATGCCACAAGTGTCCTACAAAAACGGGCACTCACGTGGTGGAATGGGGAGAAAATAAATAGGGGTGTGGATGTAGCAATGGCCTTACCTTGGGATGAGGTTAAAAGGTTAATGACCGAGGAATTCTGTCCTCGAAATGAGGTAAAGAAACTGGAAGCCGAATTTTGCTATCTTGCCCAAGATAGTGATGAAAACTTGGGTATACAACTCGGTTCCATGAGTTGAGTCTTCTTGTGCCCCACATGGTCACTCCTTTGTCCTGCTGCATTGAAAAGTATATTGGGGGACTACCTAGGCAAATTCAAGATACTGTCCTAGGAAGGAATCCCGCAACACTTGAAGATGCTATCCGCTTATCCGCCACCTTAACTGATAACCATGTGAAAGCGGGAACACTTACTAAGAAGGGTACCAAGAAAGTTTCTGACACTATAACCCCTCCTAACCACAACAAAGAAGCCACAACTGAACCCTCCCGCAATAATAGGAAAAGGAAGACTAGAAACTATGCTGTGGTCACTCCTGCTATTCCGGTTATCCAAGCTGCACCTATGGTTCAAACACCGGTCAAAAAGCCATATGTTGGAATTTACCCACTTTGTGCCACCTCAACTACCATCATCCCCAAAGCATCCCATGTCACCTTTGTACTTATTGTGGGAGATATGGTCATACAGTTAGTGTTTGTAGGACCAAAGCTCTTACGGGCTAAGTCAACCCACCAAACCAAACCAACACCCAAGGGGCTAATCAAGGTGTACCCGCTATTGCAAATGGGCGAGCATGTTATGAGTGTGGTAACCCGAACCATTTCCGTGATCAATGCCCAAAGTTAGTCAATGCTAGACAAGGTGGAGCTCGTGGGCGTGCTTTCAACATAAATGCCAATGAAGCTCAAGCCAACAATGACGTGGTCAATGATACGTTTCTTGTTAATAGTCAATATGCCTCCATTTTATTCGATACCGGAGCCGATAAAAGTTTTGTGTCACTTAATTTTGAACCTTTACTTGCAAAGACTCGGTCCCAATTAGAGAAAACATTTACCGTTGAAGTAGCAAATGGTGACTCCTTTACAATTGAGTCCATTATCTATGATTGCTCTTTAGAACTTAATGATCACACATTCCCAATCAACCTTGTTCCAATGCCACTAGAAAGCTTTGATATCATCATAGGCATGGATTGGCTATCGAATCATCATGCCGAAGTCATTTGCTTCGAGAAGTGTATTCGAATACCTCTACCATCGGGAGAAACGTTAAGAGTCTTTGGCGAAAAGCCTTGTAAAGGGCTTAAATTAATGTCATGCACTAGTGCTCAAAAGTACTTACGAAAGAAGTACGTGGCCTTTTTGGCCCATATCGTTCAAAAGGATGTTAAGAAGAAGAGTATTCAAGATATCCCCATTATCCGAGATTTTCCTGAAGTATTCCCCGAAGACTTATCCGGTCTTCCACCCGTTCGTCAAGTAGAATTTCGCATTGATCTTGTGCCCTGAGCTAACCCCGTGGCTAGAGCCCCTTATCGTCTTGCACCTTCTGAAATGCAAAACCTTGCAAGTCAACTTCAAGAGCTCTCCGACAAGGGATTAATCCATCAGAGTCATTCACCGTGGGGTGCACCCGTCTTATTTGTTAAGAAGAAAGATGGATCATTTCGCATGTGTATTGACTACCGCGAACTCAATAAGCTTACTATCAAGAACCGTTATCCTTTGCCTAGAATCGATGACCTCTTTGATCAACTTCAAGGTTCTACTTACTTCTCAAAGATTGATCTTCGATCCGGTTATAATCAGCTCCGTGTTCAAGAAGATGACATTCCCAAGACTGCTTTTTGAACAAGGTATGGTCATTACGAGTTCATGGTTATGCCTTTCGGGTTAACCAATGCACCTGCAGTTTTCATGGATCTCATGAATCGTGTGTGCAAACCGTACCTTGATAAATTCGTGATCGTTTTCATTGATGATATCTTAATCTATTCCAAGACTAAAGTCGACCATGAAGAACATCTTAGACTAGTTTTGGATCTCTTGAGAAAAGAACAACTATATGCCAAATTCTCCAAATGCGAATTTTGGCTAAAAGAAGTTCAATTTCTTGGTCACATCGTCAACGACAAGGGTATTCATGTTGATCCTGCTAAGATTGAAACGGTTAAGAATTGGAATGCCCCGAAGACTCCTACCGAAGTTCGTTCATTTCTTGGCGTCGCGGGTTTTTATCGTCTATTCATCTCAAACTTCTCAAAGATTGCCGTCCCTCTTACCGCTTTGACCCACAAGGGTAAGACTTATGAATGGGGACCGAAACAAGAAGAAGCTTTCCAAACCCTCAAGCAAAAGTTGTGCAATGCTCCTATATTGACTCTCCCCGATGGAATCGATGATTTAGTTGTCTATTGTGATGCTTCTAACCAAGGTCTTGGTTGTGTTCTCATGCAACGAGGCAAAGTAATCGCTTATGCATCAAGGAAACTCAAAGTTCATGAGAAGAATTATACGACGCACGATCTCGAGCTGGGTGCGGTCGTATTCGCGTTAAAGATTTGGAGACATTACTTATATGGCACGAAATGCGTGGTATTCACCGACCACAAAAGTCTTCAACATATTTTTAACCAAAAAGAACTCAATATGAGGCAACGACGTTAGGTCGAACTACTTAACGACTACGACTGCGAGATTCGTTACCATCCCGGCAAAGTAAATGTTGTAGCCGATGCTTTGAGTCGAAAGGACCATGTTATGCTTCATTGTGCCCGTATTCAAACCGATATTCAAACCCGTATCATAAAAGCTCAACATGTCTCGGTAACCGAGGGTAACATGTACGAAGAAATGTCATGTGGTGTTGAACTTCTTCTTGAATCAAAACCCAATGGCTTACTCTATTACTTGAACCGCATTTGGGTTCCCGATCGCGACGATCTCCGTACATTTCTCATGAATGAGGCTCATAAGACTCGTTATTCTATTCATCCTGGTGCGGATAAAATGTACCAAGATCTTCGCCAACAATATTGGTGGCCCGGTATGAAAAAGGACATTGCTCTTTATGTTGCCAAATGTTTAACCTGCTCCAAAGTCAAAGCCGAACATCAACGTCCTTCTAGTTTGCTTGAACAACCGAAAATTCCTGTGTGGAAATGTGAGAACTTAGCCATGGATTTTATTACCAAACTCCCTCGCACCTCGAGTGGTTATGATAGTATTTGGGTGATCATTGATCGTCTCACCAAGTCTGCTCATTTCTTGCCTATCCGTGAAGACTATCGGGTTGAGAAACTAGCCCGAATTTACATCGACGAAATCGTGAGCCGTCATGGTGTTCCCTTGAACATAATATCTGATCGAGATGCCCGGTTCACTTCTCGATTTTGGCAATCTCTCCAAACTGCTCTTGGTACTCGATTGGATTTGAGCACGGCTTACCATCCGCAAACTGATGGTCAAACCGAGCGAACAATCCAAACTCTTGAAGACATGCTTAGAGCCTGTGTAATCAATTTTGGTGGCAATTGGGATTCACATCTATCCCTTATTGAGTTTTCTTACAACAATAGCTACCACACAAGTATCAACATGGCTCCATTCGAAGCTTTCTATGGTCGCAAGTGTAGTTCTCCTATCTGTTGGAACGAGATTGGTGAAGCACAAATCACTGGTCCCGAGTTAATTCAAGAAACATCCGACAAGATTATTCAAATCCGTGACAATATTCGAGTAGCGAGGAGTCGGCAAAAGAGTTATGCCGACAAACGTCGAAAACCCTTGGAATTTCAAATCGGTGATCTTGTTCTTCTTAAGGTGTCCCCGTGGAAGGGTGTGATCCGTTTTGGAAAGAAAGGCAAGTTAGCACCTCGTTATGTTGGTCCATTCAAGATCCTTGAAAGGATTGGGAAAGTGGCCTACAAGCTCGAGTTACCTCCATCTCTTGGCAATGTACATCCTACATTTCATATATCTAATCTGAAGAAGTGTCTCGCTGATGAAAATCTCCATATACCGCTTGACGACGTGCGCATTGATGAAACGATGCACTTCGTTGAGAAGCCGGTGGAAATTATGGATCGTGAAGTCAAACAGCTCAAGCGAAGTCGCATTCCTATTATCAAAGTTCGTTGGGAATCTAAGTGTGGTCCTGAATTCACTTGGGAACGAGAAGACCAAATGAAGCTCAAGTACCCTAATATTTTTACTGATACCGTTGTTTCCTCTAGCTAAATTTCGGGACGAAATTCTCTCAACATGGGGAGACTGTAACATTTCTGATTTTAGTATTCATATTTTCAATTCAATGTAATGCATTTCGAAATCAATACTTGTGCACTGTCTTGTTCTATTTCCCGCCATTAACTAAATGCAATGATTCGATACAAATTCGCAAGTTTTACGCAATTATATACGTTTAAACACTATGCAAGAAACTATTTAATTCAAACTTATCAAATCTGAAAAGTCAAGGACTAAAGTTGAAAAATTATCAAGAAACCCTAATTAGCACGGTCGTGCTTCGTCCTGGCACGGTCGCGCCAAGTGCCTCGGCACGATCGCGCGACTAGTCCTGGAACAATCGCGCCCGGTGCCTAAGCACGGTCGCGCCTATCTTGGCACGGTCACGCCTGCGTAACATGTCGAAACGTAAATGCAGTTTCAAAACGCCCGATCGTTTGAAATTCGAAACCGATTACGTTTTATTTTCTTTGACAAAGAAAAATATCTAAGTCCATTACGAGTTTTATCAATCCAATTACGTTTTCCTCTCAAGAAACCGTCAAGTTCCTCCCAAGCCTCGAATCCTCAAAATCTATCCGAATACTCTCGAGCAATCCATCACCATACGATATTCAACCCTCTCTGGAACGACCGAAGCCGTTGAAGCAGTCGGAATCGCAGCAGAAGTCACCGGAGGTTAATCTTGCCGTCGTCGGAATTCCATTCTACCGTTCTTCATCGATTCGATACGCTTCAGGGTAAGTATACTCTCCATCTCATTCATTTCAGTATCAATATCAAAAGCCCCCTATTAATCTGGGCTTTCATTACAGAAATCGTCCGAATCAGAATTATTATTTTAATAAGAAAAGATTTAATCGATTCCACTCTTAAACACGATTTCCATACAATTAAATTAGATGAATTGACTCATAACAACTCTGTAACCAAAAGACCTAACAAATCCAGCGCTATAAATACAAAAATTGTTCAATTCGTGTGTGACTTGGAAGAGACACGGTCGCGCTAATCATCTAGCGCGGCCGTGCCTCATGTAGCGCGGTCGTGCCGACTAGCAGCGCAGTCGTGTCCTCCTGTCCAGACCTAGTCATGCCCTCTGGGCTAATCTCTGTTGTGTCTAAGAATCATAGACACGACCGTGCCGAGCTAAGGCACGGTCGTGCCTCGTGAATTATCCAAGTTGGCATCTGTTTGATCAAACCCGGTCGCGTCCCGACTAGCGCGGTCGTGTCCTTCCCAGGCACGGTCGTGTCTAGGTCAGAATTTTCGATCAGAATTATTGTTGTTTCATTTTAATCTGTAAAAATTCCAGATTAAGTTTTTTAAATAAAAATAGTTAGTTTTATAAAAAGGTATTTGAAAAGATCAAATAATTAATCTTTGAATAAATGGAAAATCATTTAATTAAAAGTTTATAAAATTAAATTTGTTATTAAACTTTTCATTTAAAACATTTTATTTGTAAGTTACATACTTTATAAATAAATAAAGATTATTTATTTATTCTTTATTTTAAATAAAAACATTTATTTATTTATTAAATTACATTTAACACATACTTTATTTTCATAATCAATGATCTTAAAAATATTCTATTTTACTATTCAATTCCCAATCTAAATCAAAATGTTTCAAAAATATTTACTTCAAAGCCTTATATATGTTATTCAATACTTTTAAATACAAATCAATAGTTTTATACACAAATTCAACCTTCATTTTTAGACTTAAACTTTGTGCACATATTTGATTCAATATACATTATTATCTAGGTTAACTCGTGCGTATCAAGGATTCTTATTTTATCTATACCCTTTGTTAGCTACACTTCCATACCAAGTGAGTATTCACAACCCCTTTACTCTTTTACACTTTTGGGGTGAAACATGAACATTATTCAAATTAAACGTTACATTTACACAAACAACACAAGTACAAATCCTATTTACATTCATGTGTGCAATTTGTGCTTTATGCCTGAGTGCTAGGGGTGCTAACCTTTGTATGCGATTATGTGCAATCATTAACTATACAAGCCGACGGTTTTCAATGATAGATCTATTGAGTCTGACAAACCCACCCAGGTGCGCGGTGATTGAAACCGACAACACAATTTTTGCATGCTAGTTACAAAGGTTTGGTTGTACATGGTTACACAATAGCTGCTCCCCATAAATGCCTTATTTATCATGATATGTAAAGGATTTGTTTTCAACTATATGCTATCTATATATAACTGTGTTATACTCACCAACTTTTTAGTTGACTTTATTTTATTCATGTTTCAGACCCTAATATGTGAGAATGATTCAAGACGTGCTCAACATAGGATTTAGACTTAGCAATTTAAATCAAGAATTCTATGAGTTGTTTTATGTTCTTTGTTTGAATTTGGTTTGTACTTGGATTATTTGTAATGGAAATTTGACTTTAATATATTTCAATCTAGTCAACCATGTGCTATGAACAGTCTACATGTCCCGCCCCGATGATTCCGCCATCGGTTGGGGTGTGACATATTAGGATATTCTTAATAATTAAATAAATAATATCCTTTCCTATATTCTAAAACCTCATAATATTTCTATCTTCTTTTCTATCTTTATCCTTCTTAGCATGTGGAAAAAATTCTTGAAGCAAAAATCTCTAAAATTTTTATTTTTTCGTTAAGGTTTTTAAACTTGTTAAATTATTTGAGGACACGTGCAATCTGGAAGGGTGACACCTGTATTTTGGGTTTTCTGTCTAGGAAAGCATTTCGCATAAATCCCAATCAACCGAGGGACCCGTATGCTTTCCTTGGAATTCCCGAGATGAGTGTTTACTTATAGGCTAAAGCATGTGTTCTTGAAAATTATATAAGTTTAATTAACCTTAATGTGCCATGGTATTCAAGTGATTTTGTCACTTTTGAGTATAATCCAAACTAAGAATATCTATTTTTATTTTTGTTATCTCATTCTATTAAACCCTATCAAATCTCATAAGTTCTTATAATCTTTCTTGTCTTGTGAAAAATCTGTAGAATGCCTCCACGTCGTGCTCCCGCAACCAACGCCAACACCGACATTACTGCTATTCTTACCCAATTGGTGACACAACTCACCCAATCCAATGGTGCCACCAATGGAAACAATGGTGGAAATGGAAGCAATAGTGGTAATAATGGTGGAAATGGTGGTAACAATCCATCTCAATGCACCTTCAAGCACTTCAACTCGTGCAATCCCCTCAAGTTCTTTGGTACCGAAGGAGCAACTGGACTCCTTCAATGGTTTGAAAGCATTGAGAATACCTTTCTCAATAGTGACTGTCCCGACAACCTCCGTGTTCGTCATGCTACAAGTGTCCTACAAAAACGGGCACTTACATGGTGGAATGGGGAGAAAAGGAATAGGGATGTTGATGTAGCTATGGCCTTACCTTGGGATGAGGTAAAAAGGCTTATGACCGAGGAGTTTTGCCCTCGAAATGAAGTGAAAAAGTTAGAAGCTGAATTTTGGGATCTTGCCCAAGATAGTGGGGAAAGCTTAGCATATACAACTCGGTTCCATGAGTTGAGTCTTCTCGTGCCCCACATGGTCACTCCTTTGTCCCGTTGTATCGAAAAGTATATTGGTGGGCTACCAAGACAAATCCAAGATACTGTCTTAGGTAGAAATCCTGCTACTCTGGAGGATGCTATTCGTCTATCCGCTACCTTAACTGATAATCATGTGAAAGCTGGAACTCCTACCAAGAAGGGTTCTAAGAAAGTTTTCTGAAACCGTAACCCCTCCTACTCACAACAAAGAAGCCACAACCGAGCCCTCTCGCAATAATAGAAAGAGGAAGGTTAGAAATTTTACTGTGGTTACTCCTGCTGTTCCCGTCAACCAAGCTGCACCTATGGTTCAAGCGTCGGCTAAAAAGCCATATGTTGGGATCTACCCTCTTTGTGCCACCTGCAATTATCATCATCCTTAAACTATCCCATGTCGCCTTTGTACTCATTGTGGGAGATATGGTCATACTATCAATGTTTGTAGGGCCAAAGCTCTTGCGGGCCAAGTCCACCCTCCAAACCGAACCGTACCTCAAGTGGCTAATCAAGGTGCTCCCGCCATTGCTAATGGGCGTGCTTGCTATGAGTGTGGTGACCCGAACCATTTTCGTGTGCAAATGCTAGACAAGGTGGAGCTCGTGGGCGTGCGTTCAACATAAACGCCAACGAAGCTCAAGCCAACAACGACATGGTTAATGGTACGTTCCTTGTTAATAGTCAATATGCCTCCATTTTGTTCGATACCGGTGCCGATAAAAGTTTTGTGTCACTTAATTTTGAGCCTTTACTTGCAAAGACACGATCCCAATTAGTGAAAACCTTCACCGTGGAAATAGCGAATAGTGACTCCCTTACAATTGACTCCATTATTTATGATTGCTCGTTAGAACTAAATGACCATTCATTCCCAATCAACCTTGTTCCAATGCCACTAGGAAGCTTTGATATTATCATAGGTATAGATTGGCTATCAAATTGTCATGCCGAAGTCATTTGCTTTGAAAAGTGTATCCAAATTCCGCTACCATCGGGAGAAACCTTAAGGGTTTTTTGTTGAAAAGCCTTGCAAGGGACTTAAGTTGATGTCGTGTACTACCGCTCAAAAGTACTTATGAAAGAAGTACATTGCTTTCTTATCTCACATTGTTCAAAAGGATGTCAATGAGAAGAGTATCCAAGACATTCCCATTATTCGAGATTTTCCCGAAGTTTTTCCTAAAGATTTATCCGATCTTCCTCCCGTTCGTCATGTAGAGTTCCGTATTGATCTTATACCTGGAGCTAACACCGTTGCCAGAGCTCCTTATCGTCTTGCACCTTCCGAAATGCAAGAGCTTGCAAGTCAACTTCAAGAGCTCTCCGACAAAGGTTTCATTCACCCAAGTCATTCACCGTGGGGTGCACCCGTCTTATTTGTTAAGAAGAAGGATGGATCATTTCACATTTGTATTGACTACCACGAACTCAATAAGCTTACTATCAAGAACCGTTATCCTTTACCTAGAATCGATGATCTCTTTGATCAACTTCAAGGTTCTACTTCCTTCTCGAAGATTGATCTTCGATCCGGTTATCATCAGCTTCGTGTTCAAGAAGATGACATTCCTAAGACTGCTTTTTGAACAAAGTATGGTCATTACGAGTTCATGGTTATGCCTTTCGGGTTAACCAATGCACCCGTAGTTTTCATGGATCTCATGAATCGTGTGTGCAAACCGTACCTTGATAAATTCGTGATCGTTTTCATTGATGATATCTTAATCTATTCCAAGACTAAAGCCGACCATGAAGAACATCTTAGACTGGTTTTGGATCTCTTGAGAAAAGAACAACTATATGCCAAATTCTCAAATGCGAATTTTGGCTAAAAGAAGTTCAATTTCTTGGTCACATCGTCAACGACAAGGGTATTCATGTTAATCCTGCTAAGATTGAAACGGTTAAGAATTGGAATGCCTCGAAGACTCCTACCGAAGTTCGTTCATTTCTTGGTCTTGCGGGTTATTATCGTCGTTTCATCTCAAACTTCTCAAAGATTTTTGTCCCTCTTACCGCTTTGACCCACAAGGGTAAGACTTATGAATGGGGACCGAAACAAGAAGAAGCTTTCCAAACCCTCAAGCAAAAGTTATGCAATGCTCCTATATTGACTCTCCCCGATGGAATCGATGATTTAGTTGTCTATTGTGATGCTTCTAACCAAGGTCTTGGTTGTGTTCTCATGCAACGAGGCAAAGTAATCGCTTATGCATCAAGGCAACTCAAAGTTCATGAGAAAAATTATACGACGCACGATCTCGAGCTGGGTGCGGTCGTATTCGCGTTAAAGATTTGGAGACATTACCTATATGGCATGGAATGTGTGGTGTTCACCGACCACAAAAGTCTTCAACATATTTTCAACCAAAAAGAACTCAATATGAGGCAACGACGTTGGGTCGAACTCCTTAACGACTACGACTGCAAGATTCGTTACCATCCCGGCAAAGCGAATGTTGTAGCCGATGCTTTGAGTCGAAAGGACCATGTTATGCTTCATTGTGCCCGTATTCAAACCGATATTCAAACCCGTATCTTAGAAGCTCAACACATCTCGGTAACCGAGGGTAACATGTACGAAGAAATGTCATGTGGTGTTGAACTCCTTCTTGAATCAAAACCCAATGGCTTACTCTATTACTTGAACCGTATTTGGGTTCCCGATCGCGATGATCTCCGTGCAGTTCTCATGAACGAGGCTCATAAGACTCGTTATTCTATTCATCCTGGTGCGGATAAAATGTACCAAGATCTTCGCCAACTTTATTGGTGGCCCGGTATAAAGAAAGACATTGCTCTTTGTGTGGCCAAGTGCTTAACCTGTTCCAAAGTCAAAGCCGAACATCAACGTCCATCTGGTTTACTCGAACAACCAGAAATTCCCGTGTGGAAATGGGAGAATATAGCTATGGATTTCATTACCAAGCTCCCTCGCACCTCGAGTGGATATGATAGTATTTGGGTGATCATCGATCGTCTCACTAAATCCGCTCATTTCTTGCCTATCCGCGAAGACTTCAAGGTGGAGAAACTATCCCGAATTTAAATTGATGAAATTGTGAGCCGTCATGGTGTTCCCGTGAACATAATATCCTATAGAGACGCTCGGTTCACCTCTCGATTTTGGCAATCTCTCCAAAAGGCTCTTGGTACTCGATTGGATTTGAGCACGGCTTACCATCCACAAACTGATGGTCAAACCGAGCGAACAATCCAAACTCTTGAAGACATGCTTAGAGCTTGTGTAATCGATTTTGGTGGCAATTGGGATTCACATCTATCCCTCATTGAGTTTTCTTACCACAATAGCTACCACACAAGTATCAACATGGCTCCATTCAAAGCTCTCTATGGTCGCAAGTGTCGTTCTCGTATCTGTTGGAACGAGATTGGTGAAGCACAAATCACCGGTCCTGAGTTAATTCAAGAAACATTCGACAAGATTATTCAAATCCGTGACAATATTCGAGTAGCGAGGAGTCGGCAAAAGAGTTATGCCGACAAACGTCGAAAACCCTTGGAATTCCAAGTCGGTGACCTTGTTCTTCTAAAGGTGTCTCAATGGAAGGGCGTGATCCATTTTGGAAAGAAAGGCAAGTTAGCACCTCGTTATGTTGTTCCATTCAAAATCCTTGAAAGGATTGGGAAAGTGGCTTACAAGCTCGAGTTACCTCCATCTCTTGCAAATGTGCATCCTACATTTCATATATCTAATCTGAAGAAGTGTCTCGCTGATGAAAATCTCCATATACCGCTTGACAGCGTGCGCATTGATGAAACGATGCACTTCGTTGGGAAGCCGGTCCTGAGTTCAAACAGCTCAAGCGAAGTCGCATTCCTGTTGTCAAAGTTCGTTGGTAATCTAAGCGTGGTCCTGAGTTCACTTGGGAACGAGAAGACCAAATGAAGCTCAAGTACCCTCATCTTTTTACTGATGCCGTCGCTTCCTCAAACTAAATTTCGGGACTAAATTCTCTCAACATGGGGAGACTGTAACATTTCTGATTTTAGTATTCATACTTCAATTCAATGTAATGTATTTCGAACTCAATACCCGTGCACTGTCTTAATATTTTCTCGCCGTAAATTAAATGCAAGGATTCTATACAAATTCGCAAGTTTTACTTGATCATATACAATTAAAATGCTATACAAGAAACTATGTCAATCAAACTTACCAAATCTGAAAAGTCAAGGACTAAAGTTGAAAAATATCAAGAAATCCTAGTCTAGCACGGTCGTGCTTCGTCCTAGCACGGTCGCGCCAAGTGCTTTGGCACGGTCGCGCGACTTGCTTTGGAACGATCGCACCCGGTGCCTAGGCACGGTCGCGCCTAGTTTTGGCACGGTCGCGCCTGCGTAACAGTTGAAACGTAAATGAAGTTTAATCACCCGATCGTTCGAATTCGAATCTGTTATACGTTTTGCTCCCATTAACTAAGAAATAATACTACCAAAACATCCTCTTTACGACCAATTAACCAAAATTCGTGAACCTCAAAGAACTCTCTCTCAAATATTTTCCAAGAAAACTCTCTCAAGCAATTCGATCAGAACCCTCTTAATCCAGCAACATCGTCACGCCATTCGATCTCTCCTGAAGCTACGGAACCCTTGAAGCAGAAGGAATCGCAGTCGAAGTCGCCGGAAGCCGTTATCGCCGACGCCGGAACCTTCTTCTACCGCTTTCTATCAATCTGATACTCTCCAAGGTAATTATCACCTTTTTCTCAGTCGATTTAGTCCTCATAACAAAAGCCCTCTGTTAATTGGGGTTTCCATCATAGAAATCATCCTGAACCGATTTCTCATTTTAATAAAAATGATTTAATCGAATCCATACTTAAACACGATTTACATGCAATTAAATTATATGAAAAGACTCGTAATAACTCAATAATCAAAAGCCTTATCAAATCCAGTGCTATAAATACAAAAATTGTTCAATTCGTGTCTGACTTGGAAGAGACACGGTCGCGCTAATCATCTAGCGCGGCCGTTCCTCATGAAACGCGGTCGTGCCGAATAGCAGCGTGGTCGTGTCCTCCTGTCCAGACCTAGTCATTCCCTTTGGGCTAGCCTCTGTTGTGTCTAAAAATCATAGACACGACCGTGCTGAGCCAAGGCATGGGCGTGCCTGTTGACTTGTCTAGTTTGTGCCCTCTGTTGATCAACCCGGTCACGCCCCGACTCGTGGCTTTAGCACGATCGTGCCCTTCCGAGGCACGGTCGTGTGTGACTCAGAACTTTTAATAGAATTATAATTTTATATTTTTCAATCATTAAATGTTTCAAATTTTATAAAAAATATGTTTTCTGTACTTGAAAAGATTTAAAGTTTAATCTGGACATAAATATTATTTATTTGAAAGTTTATTTAAAAATTTATAAAAATTAAATTTATATTTATCTTACACTTAAATGATGTTTTAAATGATTAAGTTACAAAGTTTATAAATAAATAAGATATTAATTATTTATTTAATTCATATTTAAACAAAAATCATTTATTTATTTATACTTAATTACAATCAATATTTACATTATTTCATAAACTATAATCATTTATTTACTAATTAAATTACATTTATCACATGCATTATTTTCATAATCAACAATTTTATAAAAATTCTATTTTTCAATTCCAAACTTTAATCAAATGTTCCAAAAATGTTTACTACAACCTTATATATTTTATTTAATACTTTTTATACACAAATTCAACCTTCAATGTTAGACTTAAACTTTGTGCACCTATTTGATTCAATATACATTACTATCTAGGTTAACTCGTGCGTATCAAGGATTCTTATTTTATCTATACTCTTTGTTAGCTACACTTCCATACCTAGTGAGTATTCACAACCCCTTTTTACTCTATTACACTTTTGGGGTGGAACATGAACTTTATACACATTACACATTTACATTAACACAAACAACACAAGTGCAAAATCCTATTTACATACATGTGTGCAAAATTTGAGCTTTGTGCCCGAGTGCTAGTTGTGCTAATCTTTGTGAAAACTTATGTGCAATCATTAACTATACAAGCCGACGGTTTTCAATAGAAGATCTATTGAGTCTGACAAACCCACCCAAGTGGAGGTGATTGATACCGACAACACAATTTGCATACTAGTTATAAAGGTTTGGTTGTACTTGATTACACAATAGCTGCTCCCCATAAATGCCTTATTTTTTCATGTTTTGTTAAGGATTTGTTTTCAACTATATGCTGTCTGTATACAACTGTGTTATACTCACCAACTTTTTAGTTGACTTTATTTTATTCATGTTTCAGGCCCTAATATGTGAGAATGATTCAAGACGTGCTCAATATAGGATTTGGACTTAGCAATTTAAATCAAGAATTCTATGAGTTGTTTATGTTTCTTTGTTTGAGTTTGATTTGTACTTGGATTATTTGAAATGGAAATTTGACTTTAATATATTTCAATTTAGTCAACCATGTGCTATGAACAGTCTACATGTCCCGCCCCGATGATTCCGCCATCGGTCGGGGTGTGACTGGAAATCAATGATAAATTCTTGGAGGCTTTACCATCAAAATTTGATGTGTATACGGTTTTAATCAAAGAGAATATTAAGTACAAAACCATTGTAGGATCGTAAGATTACAATGTGATTCTATTCTAGTTGATATTGGCGGAAACAATAACAACCAACAAAGTAAACAAGTAAACAGCAAGAATACTGATAAATGCACTGTTGTATTAAACTTCTGAGATTACAAGTTTACAAGTAAAACACTATCAAGAAGCACTATGAAAGCACAGCAAGCACATAAAAGACACTTTTAAAAGGCACACTTACTATGAAGTGTTTACACAGTATATATAGTAACTTAGAATCAAGACATACCCTTGATTCTAAGGATCAGATCTAACACAAGCCGTTGATCTTGTTTATTAATCTAAATTACACGCAAAGGCTAATCTAGATAACTTTACTGAAACGTCTTCTTAGGCATCATTGTTTGCATGCTTGGAGACGCGCGTCATTTTCCTTTATTGGTTGCACCACTGAGGTTCCTTCTGCTTGGAGTGTGGCAGTTGCTTTTGCAGAAAGGTGTCAGAGGCGCTTCACATGGATAGTCAGCTGCAACGTTTGGTCTTCAGTGAATAAAGCTATTAGCAGCAGATATGAGAATAATGCTGCTGATAAGCCTATCAGCAGTAACTTGTGTTGAACGCTGCTGATAAGCCTATCAGCAGCAACAAGTGTTGAACGCTGCTGATAAGCCTATCAGCAGCATTTGTACTTAGAATAATTTGGTTGCAATCAGTCTTTGGTTTTACAAACTCCCCCTAGACTGATGCAACCAAAATACTTCTAATTACTTTGCTGCTGAAGCTTTTGCATGTGGCTGACTATCCTTTTAACCTCATAGCCTCTTGGATCCTTGCTGGGATTGTTCAGTGGAAGTTCAGACAGAGTCTTGATGTCTTTGTGTGGCATTTTGTAGATTGCTTAGCTTGAACATCTCATCTGCTGCTTCTTTACATCAATCAGAGTGAACTCATCCAAATCAGCATTGTAGGACCAAGATACAAATGGAGAGTGGGACTTGAGTGGTTTGACATCCACGACCACATCATTGCTAGGGTTGAAGTAATGTCTGATTGCTAGCATAAGATGTTTCCCTCTCTCATTTGCAGGCTCATGAGCTTCACCCAGCTCTAAAATTCTTCTTAGGTCTGAATCTGGTAGTTGCAGAACCTCATCAACAGACCTGTATGTGGATCTTCTTCTATCAGTTCTCCCCCTGAAGATCTCAAATATTTGATCCTGTGGATTGTAGACCCATTCAACTATGTTTCTTGAGTCTTCAGGTTCAGATGAGGATTTGGATTTCTTTAAGGGAGGCTGTTGATGAGAGGGAGCTGGGTGGGATGATTTGGGCTTGTTGGGTAGAGGGGTGGAAGGTTTGGGGAGGAGAGTGGAAGGATGATGGACTGAGGAAGAGGTAGGTGAGGTAGAAGGTTTGGGTTTCTTTGTCTTTGATTTTTGTTCTTCTTTGATAAGTACCCTTTTCTTGGAGCCCTTCTTCCCTAGTCTTTCTTCCTCATCCTTTTTAACTTTGAAGTAGTGGGCTTGCAGGTTCATGAAATTCATGGGACCCAGCCTCTTTCCACTATCTCCTCTAGCCTTAAGGAAGTCAATCATGACCTTCCTTTCTTCATGGGTCCTTTTATTAAAGGCAATGGTCTTCTTGGACTGTAGCTTGGCTTTCTCTTCTTCTTCAGCCTTTTTCTTTCTAGCCAATTGACCCTGCTGACCCATGAAGGTTCTGTAAATCTCTTTGGTTGAAAGTTTCTCATGGTAGTCTGCATCCTCACCTTGAGAGACTAGAGTCTTTACCCACTCCTCCCTCATTTCTTTAGCTAGTTCAGAATCGGTTATCCTGAACTTAGCTTCTTCTTTCTTCTTCTTCTTCTCCAATTCTTCTTCTTCTTTATTGAATTGTTCCTGCAGTTGAAGAGCAAGAGCTGCATCTTCTTCAATCCGGTCAACTGCAGGAATCTTTCTTTTCAGTTCATCCAGCTGTTTAGCATACAGCTGGATGGTTTGTTCTCTTAGGAGAATGGCTGTTTTTCTTTCTTGAGCCTTTTTCAGGTCAGCCATCTCCTCTTCTTCTCTTCTTCTTCTTTTCTCTTCCCTCTCTCTTTTCTCTTTTAGCAGCCTCTCTTCATCTTCTTCAGTCATGATTCCCTTTCCTTTGTTTACATTGGGAGCCTCTGCTTCAGCTTCACTGATCACAACAGCAGATGATGATGCTGCTATTGGGATCTCTGCCTCAGCTTCATTGGCATGTTGAGGAATTGAAAAGGGACGGTCACTGTCTTCATCAAGTTGACACTCAGGACCTTCTATTTCCCTCAGTTGATCCCTGATGGAAGATCTTGTGCCAAAAGCTGCAGATGTGATGTCAACTTGTGGAGTATCAGAGTTGTAGTCAGTATCAGAAGTTGACACAGTCTCTTCTTGAGGAATCAGTCCTTCTTTTTCAAGATGGGCTTTGATGATGACCATCATTGCCTGGCTCTCCAGTGAGTTAATATTGCAGATGTTGGCTCTGAGCTGAAAAATCTTGAATAGGAAGTCTGAGGGCAGCTGAAGGATGTTCCTGGTGTTGATAATGAGAGAGGAGCCGTTGCTGAGTAGGAGAGTGTGGTCAAGGGACTTAGTGCTCACCCAACCTAGCACGTCCAAGTCCTTGACCAGGAAGGCATACAGGAATCTTCGAAGGCCCAGAACTTCTTCTTCAGTGAGAAGACTGCTCCTTGTTATTTCAAGATTGCTAGGAGTCAGTCTCCTTTCTGTGGCCGCCGAGGATTCAGGATAAGCTACCCGATGTGATGCTTGTAGGAATCTTTGGAACCTGGGTAGATTATCCTCCATCAGGTCATGGAACCTGCCAATGGCAAGTTCTGCTGAGAGATCTGTTGAGGTGTTGATGTAATTAGTTAAATGCAGATGTAGGACTTGGAGGGCATTGAGAGAGTTCCAGTTCAGCTCTTCTACTCCGCTGAACTCCCATCCAATCCAAAACCTCTCAGATGATCCATCATACCCCCAAGCTAGAATGGAGTCAAATTCTAGCTTCTTTGATGATCTTAATAGTTGGGGGGTTGAGGATTGACCAATGATGGCTGCTGCTTCAGGAAGGATGCTGAATGATGTATTTGTTTGTTCAGTGTCTTCAACATCATTCAGCATTTCATCGACAGCCCTGACGACCAACTTCCAGTCTTCAGATGTCTCTTCGTCTTCATTATCTGGGACTGGCAAGTCATGAATTTGGACAAAGGCTGGCTTGAATAGTGAGCTTTGAAGTACAACCTGCTCTTGAATCCAGTCGTCAAGACTGTCTTTATCTTCTTCCATAGAGACCATCTCCCCCTTTTTGGTTGCATCAGTAGACAGGTAGGCATCAGTTTGGGTGCCTACTGATACAAGAGAGGGAGTGGCTAAAGTTGGGCATTGATGGGCTTCATGCATAGAGACTTGGTGTCTTAGTTTGGACACTTCAGCCTCTAGCATAGCCACCCTGGCCGTCAATTCCAAGTTATGACATTTCAGTCTGTCCTCATCCACAGTTGTGGAATCCTTGGACCCAGATGGGGCCGTAGGCCGAGCCTCAGCATCCCCATCACCCGCGGTTTCTTGGCGCCTAGGATTCCTCTCAGTGAGGGGAGTTTCCAAGGAAACACCCTCACCATGAGTTGTCGTGGTTGAGGTCTTAAAGATGTTGTCACTGTCCTCCTGGTCATTTGATGGACCAGTAGTAGTGACAGCCTCTTCCACATCCACTCCATCATTACTCCCAGAGTGGACCTTCATGGGTGAAGAACTTGGGTTGGGTGTTTCGAAAGCAAGACCAATCAGTACCTCCTTGATAGTGGTAGTTGGAGAAGGTACATCACTTTGGTCAGGTTCCTCAACACTTAAGTCCAAAGAAGATAGGAATGGCTCAAAGGGCTGTTCTATGGATCCGGGAAGTGATCCTAATCCTAATAGATAGACTTCCGAAGGAATCTCCCTAACAGTGTGGCTTTCCCTTATGATATTCTCACTAGAATGTTGTGATTCTGAGTGAGGGATGTTGGCTTGGGTTTGGGCCTTGGAGGCAAGAGAAGAAGGAGTTCTCTTGCCCCTCTTCCTTGTATATTTGGCTGCGACCGGGGCCCTGTGTTCCGGTTGAGCAATCAAACTGGGGGTGAGTAGATTATGTGCCTGTACATACTCAGTAGAATGCACAGGGGTTCGATCAAAGGAAGCAGTAGTTTGAGTTTGTGGCAGTGAGGAGGAGGGTGTGGGATCAGTATCAGCTGGGTTTGCTGAACTGTCACCCTGGGCACTTTGCGTGTTCAACATTGTAGACAACAATGGAACATCGGCCCCTGAGAACATTGATGAAACTGTTCTCATGCTTTGAAAAATGTTGTTCTTATGTCCCAGAATTGAGTAGATTCTTGCAGTTTTTGAAAGATCTTGGTGCTCAATGTTGAACACTTTCTGCAAGAATCTTGGGTACATGAAGAACTGTGATTTCACCCCTTCTTGAAGGTTGTATCTCAAACCTTCAAGAATGAGGTGAGAAAAATTGAAACCCGCCCCAGTTATCATACCGTGAATTGCCGACGCAAGTCCGGAGCTAAGTTGGTTCCAGCCACTCCTCTTCTGGGATATGCATTGGAGAAGAGTGTGGCAGAGATACTTCCATTTAGGACCCATGAGTGCCTTCTCTATCGTATACTCTGTTTGATTCCCAGTGTACCCTATGGATACAAAGGTCCTCATGTATATGTCTCTTTGGTAAGAGGTGGCGTCCCCTTCATCCTGAAGCTTGAGGTGTTGGCGGAGCATTGCTTCAGTGATAATCGTCTCCTTGCCGTCTACTGTGCCTTTGATTTGGGGAGTGCCCTGGTCAGTAGAATACACGGCTGTGCTCCAAAAATCTTCCATGTGGGAAGTATAGATGGTTGGGTTGACTGTTAGGGCATGGTGGATTTTGGACCGACAAAGGAAGTCGATCATATCATCGAAACCTTCATATTTCTTGCCCTTTATTAGGCATGTAGTGAGATTGTGATATAGGGAAAACTTGTCGTTGGGGTTGTTTATGTCTGCGCCTGCCATTGTAGTGGATTTGGAGGGAAGAAAGAAGGATGTTTGAATGGTGGTTAATTATTTAGGGCTTTGAATGCTGTGGGGACAGGAGAGAAAGTGATGGGTTTAGGGTTTGAAATTGAATATGAAGAGGTTGTGGGAACGTTTGAAATTGTGATATAACGGCAGACGAAGAAAAAGCAACCTTACTTGTACAGTACAACCTGTTTCACTTTTCATTGTTACAGCTATAAAGCACTCGAGCAGTCGTGGTAAAGACTTAGAGTAGTTTTTACCGCAGGTAAAAGTTAATGTAGACTTGTTTTACCCAGCAGCAGCAAACTTGGTTGCTGCTGATGGTGTGCTATCCGCTGCAAACTTGGTTGCTGCGGATAGTTAAGTCTTTCAGCAGCAGATTTGGTAGCTGTTGACTGTTGTATTCATTCCGCAGAAAAAAAGGTTGCTGCTGACTGCCTTAAAGCTATCCGCAGGAAACTTGTTCCTGCTGATAACTTAAAGCGATCAGTGGTAAAGGCTTTGCTGCTGAAGAGTTAATCTTTCAGCAGTGAAAAAGTGCTGCTGACTATAACCTTTTATTAAGAACAAAAACATAGACATATTTACAAGGAAAGATAAAAATTTAGAGACATGTCTTATTCAAAGTTCATCATGCCAATTGATTCAACTAGATATCGAAATCTTGCTTCATCAAAAGGTTTAGTGAACAAATCAGCATATTGCTCATTTGTGTGAACCTTGGATAGGACAATTCTCTTTTTCTCAGCTTGATCCCTGATAAAGTGATACATGATGTCGATGTGCTTAGTCTTGGAATGCTGCACTGGATTATTCGTGATAGAGATAGCACTCATGTTGTCAATGTGAATTGGAGTCTGCATGAAGGTCATTCCATAGTCAAGCATTTGATTTTGGATCCAGATGACCTGTGCACAGCAGCTTGAAGCTGCAATGTATTCTGCTTCAGCTGTTGAAGTAGAGACACATGTTTGCTTTTTGCATTGCCATGAGATGAGCCTTCCTCCAAGAAATTGACATCCCCCAGATGTGGACTTTTTGTCCAAGTTACAGCCCCCATAGTCACTGTCAGTGTAGGCATAGAGATTGACATTTCCATTTTTTGGATACCATAGCCCAAGTTTTGGAGCTCCCTTTAGGTATCTAAGGATCCTTTTGACAGCTTAAAGATGAGACACTTTTGGAGCTGCTTGAAATCTTGCGCAGAGACAAACTGCAAACATGATATCTGGTCTTGAGGTAGTGAGATACATGAGAGACCCTATCATTGCTCGGTACTGATGTTGATCAGTGTCTTGTCCTTCTTTATCCGGAGATAATTGATGGTGCACTTGGATAGGAGTTCTTGTAGCAGAACAGTCAGCCATCTTGAACCTCTCCAAGATGCTTTTGACATACTTGGATTGACTTATGAAGATTCCATTTGGTACCTGTTTGACTTGAAGTCCTAAAAAGAAATTTAGTTCACCCATTGAACTCATTTCAAATTTGGAATGCATCAGAACTTCAAAGTCTTTGCAGAGCTTCTTTCTTGTAGATCCAAAGATAACGTCATCAACATGAATCTGGACCAACAAAATTTCTCCCCCTTCATCTTTGATGAATAATGTCTGATCAATGGCCCCCCTTCTGAAGTTGTTGCTAAGTAGATATCTAGATAAAGTTTCGTACCAGGCTCTTGGGGCTTGGTGTAAGCCATAGAGAGCTTTGTCTAGTTTTAAGACCTTATTTGGATGTGCAGGATCCACAAAGCCTGGAGGCTGTTTGACATAGACTTCTTCACCAATCTTGCCATACAAAAAGGCACTCTTCACATCCATTTGATAGATCATAAAGTTTTTGGATGCTGCATATGCCAGAAAGATTCTGATGGCTTCCAGACGGGCAACAGGAGCAAAGACTTCATCATAGTCAATGCCTTCTTCTTGAGTGTAATCTTGAGCGACCAGTCTGGCTTTGTTCTTGACCACGATGCCCCTTTCATCTTGCTTGTTTCTGAAGACCCATCTTGTTCCAATGGTTATTTGACCAGGTGGAAGATCAACAAGCTTCCAAACATCTTGTCTTTTGAATTGCAGCAACTCTTCCTGCATTGCTTCAATCCAGCTATTGTGCTTGAGAGCTTCATCAATATTCTTGGGTTCCACCTGAGATAGAAAACAAGAGAACAAACAAATGTTGGCTTCATGAGACTTACTTCTTGTCTGGATACCTGTGTGGACTTGGCCAATGATATTTTCCAGAGGATGCTCTTTGTTTATTCTCTGTGCTGGTATCACATACAGCCGTATTCCCTCTTCAAGATTACTTTGGTTTAGATCAGGATTGTCTTCAGATGTGAGGAGAGGAGCTTGGAGGTTCTGATCATTGTGTTCCACATTGTCAGCAGTATTAGCATCGGAGGCCTCTTCAGCATGGATTGAGGAGGCTTCATTAAAGATTTCTTGGTCAGAGAGATTGCTGCTTGTGGTGTTGGAAGTACTGGCTTCACCTGTACCGGCTTCAATAGCTTCTGCCACTGATGGAGGATCAATGGATGGCCTTTTCATCCTGATGTAGGGACTGGGAAAATGCAGTCTGTAGTCAGTAGAAGAGGTTGAGGCAGAAGATGTTGATTTTGAAGAAGAACACTCCATATTTGAGAAAATGAGAGGCTCAAATATCTTGGTGAAGGAGTCTATATCAAAGAGCCAGTTAGGACCTTTGCCTTATTCACAGACAACATGTTCCCTGCATTCCACATTAGCAGATTCTTCCACAATCCGAGTCCTAGAATTTAACACTCGGTAGGCCTTTGATTGAGAGGAGTAACCCACAAAGTAACCTTCATCAGACTTTGCACCGAATTTAGGAAGAACTCCATGTGTGATGAGGATGGTACATGGACATCCAAAGGGCTTCAGGAAGCCAATGTAGGGAACTCTTTTGAGCCATAGTTCATAGGGTGTTTTCTGGAGAGGCTTAACAATAAGGACTCTATTCTGCACATAACAAGCTGTGCTTACTGCTTCTGCCCAGAAAGTAAGGGGCAGCTTTGAGTCAGCCAGCATAGATCTTGCTTATTCAATCAGAGTCCTATTTCTTCTTTCAGTAACCCCATTTTGTTGAGGGGTTCTTGGAGCACTGTATTGCCTTTCAATGCCCTTGCTCTCACAGAAACTGTTCAAGGTGTGATTTTTGAACTCTGTTCCCTGATCACACCTTATGATCTTTACCTTTAGATTGCTTTGATTCTCTACCCTAAGAATATAGGATTTGAGAATCTCAGCAGTTTCATCTTTTGTTCTTAGGAAGAATACCCATGAGAATCTGGAGAAGTCATCAGTTATCACCAGACAGTAGGACTTTTTGCCCATTGACATGACATTCGTAGTACCAAAGAGATCCATATGCAGTAGCTGGAGAGGGGTGTCGTTTGTGTTCAATGTCTTGGGCTTGTGGGAACTTTTGTGTTGTTTTCCCTTCAAGCAGGCAATGCAGTGATCGTCTAGCTGGAATTCTTTGTCAGGAAGCCCTCTGACAAGATTGTCCTTCACTAATTTATTGATTGTTTTGATGTTAACATGGCTTAACCTCCTGTTCCAAAGAGCGGATTCATCAACTGATGCCTTTGATAGAAAACATGAAACACTACCGGATGGAGTGGCTTCATTCATGTCAAGCACATATAAGTTATCCTTTCTACGAGCAGTTAGGAGAATCTTCTCTGGAGGGGGTTTAGATAGACCAGGAGCTAACACAAAACATTCTTTGTCAGTGAAGAGCATCCAATGCTTTTGATCACATACTTGGGAAACACTCATGAGATTGAAGTCAAGTTCTTTAACATAGTTGACTCTTTCAATACTCATCCTTTCATTGGACACAGTTCCTTGTCCAGTGATAGATCCACCCTTTGAGTCACTCCCAAAGGCAACATATCCTCCATTGAAATGTCTGAAGTTACAGAGGATGGACCTGTTGCCTGTCATGTGCCTGGAACAGCCGCTATCTACCACCCAAGTATTGTGTTTGTTGCCTGGCTGTCCCTGCACATGGAAGATATCTAATTAGTGGGAAGATCATTGTAGCATGCAGCATTGTAGAAGATCGTTGTTAATTTGCCATTGTCAGCATGCTTGCAGTCAATGGAACCAATAGTTATGCTTGGAGATTGTTTGGCCTTCCATTGCTGTGTTGGTGGTTTTCTAGCTTTCTTTGCATTGTCGGCAGAAGATGTTGTTGCTGACAATTCTGGCTTATCCGTAGCTGATTTTGCTGCTGAGGGCTTTGCTGGAGCAGTAGCAGTTTTTGCTTTGTCAGCAGCAGATACTTTTGCTACTGATGCCGTTGTTTTTTATTTTGCTTTGTTAGCAGCAGAGACTTTTGCTGCTGGAGGCTTTGCCTTTTGTTTCATGGACTTTACACTATCAGCAGCGATTTTGTTTGCTGCTGATGGGTTGAACACAGATGAACGATTTGCAACTTGGTTAAAAGGGTTGAACTTGCTTGTTGCAGCAAAGTGGTTTGATTCCCCACATATGATGCAAGTTTGTTGAGGTTTCTGCATCTTCACTCTTTGAGGGGATAGAGATTCTCTTAACTTTGTTGCCTTTGCATCATAGCTTCTCACATGTTTGTTTTCTCAAAGGCATGCTGCTTTGAGTTTCTTTGGTGTTCACGGTAGTGAAAGCAGGTGCTGGCAGTGTGATTGTATTTGCCACACACAAAGCATGATACTGCTATCTTGTCCCTGTGAGAGTCCACATAGTTCTTATTTTGAAACAAATCTTTGAAGTTCCAGGGATGAGCTTTGTTATGTTCAAAGGTGGCTTCTTCTAGTGTCCTTTGAACATATGGACCTTTTTCTCCAGGTGTATGAGAAACATCAAACGCCTTTGACTTTGACTGAGATTTGGGGTTGGTGAAACCTGATGTCTCTCCCTTTTCAATGATTAGCTTTCTTCCACCTGGAGGATAGCTAATCTTGATTTGTTTGAATGGAATGGGAGCTGGAATGGTTGAGGTAACAACAGGACAACCGGCTTTAGAGAGAGGAGCAGATGGGACTGCACTAGTTTCACAGTGGTCTGAGCAGGTTGACTCAGATTCTGAAGAGGTGGAGCAGTCTTCCACAAAACATGCATCCATTGAAGGATCAAGGTTTCGGTTTGCCATGTCAAGGTTTGCAGTATTGAAGCTTGGTTGGTGAATGGCAAGATAATCAGCAGGAGGAGGAACTGTCTGGTACTCGTCACTATGATATCCAAGTCCAGTTTTTACCCTTTCATGGACTTGAATATCTAACAATCTTTGTAACTTTTTATATGAAAATTCATATTTTTCAACATGGACTTTCTGTTCAGCCAGTTCAGCTCTGGTAGCTTTAAGTTTTACTAATAGATCATCAATCTGAGTTTCTAGATTGGTTTGTTCATGTTTTAATGAAGAAATCTCTTTCTTAAGGCAGTTAATTTTTTCTTTGTAAGTATCTTCGACCTTTTTGAATTCAGACTTCATTTGATGAAACTCTTCATTTTGATCTATCAGATTTTGGTTATGACCTAAAACTTTGTCAATGCAAGCTTGAGAGCAAAGATGTTCAAATACCTGAGGTGGTATCTCTGCATTGTCTGCCATAAGTGCTTGGTTGGTGGCAGGAACATCTTCATATTGAAAACACCAGTCAAAGTCTGAAGTTCCAACATTTGCACAGGCTGCAGTTTGTGCTGGAGGAGTTCCTTGCTGCTGCTGCTGCCTGGGCTGACCTTGGTAAGCTTGTCTATGATGGCTGGCACCCTGATTGGCTTTAGGTGCCTTGCACTCCCTAGCAAAGTGACCCATTTGGTTACAGTTGTAACATCGGATCTTGCTTTTATCAAGCCCAACTCTGGTGTTTGAGTTGTTGCTTGGAACTGATCTCCCGGTTCTAGAATAAAACCTTTTTGCTCTGAGGGAGAGCATGGCATATGAGTGCTGAATATCCATTTCTTCAAGTTCATCTGGATGAAAGCATTCCAGATCCTCCTTTATGAAGTACATGTTGCTTGAGTTGTCAGAGACAAAAGCAGTAGAGGTTGGCTGTTGAGGAGGTGCCTCAAGAAGAAATGGTGATGAGTTGGATTGTGAAGCAGTTGGTGTTTGAGGATGAGTAACAATGGGAGGATAGTAGTTGCTTGCACTAGGACCAGAATGATCAGAGTGAAGCGCTGAGGTGGTGGTGGAGGAAGTGGTAGCTGATTGATATCTGGAGCTCCTTTCTTTAGCTTGAATCATTTCTAATTCATAGGTTTTGAGCATGCCAAAGAGATCAGTCATCTGAAGAGTCTTCAGATTCTCTGTTCTTCTGATGGACACTGTATATAATGTCCAACAACTAGGAAGAGATCATATGAACTTCTTGAGAATGTCTTCATTCTCCAGATTTACCTTGGAGCACTGCAGTTCTCCAACCAGGTACGTGTACCTGTTATATAAAACTGTTAGTGACTCACCTTCTTTCTAGACGAAGTTTTCATACTATTGCTTGAGAATGTCACGTCTGTTCTCCTTGACCTCCTCAGATCCAGCAAACATCTTTTCCAGGGCTCCCCATAGCCTTGAAATTGTGAAAAACTTCATTTGGAAGGCACATTTGGATAGCTCCTAATGCCTTGAAGTCCACCTCCATTTTCTTGATGTCTTCTTCAGAATACTTGGAGGGTTCCTTAGGAACTAGTGGTCCTCCGGAGTCAGCAGAGGCCACCATGGGAACATAAGGTCCATCCCTTATGGATTTCCACATTCCGTATTCATGGTAGCAGAAGAAGCTTTCCATACGGTTCTTCCACATATCATAGTCCTCCCCAGACACCAACCTCGGTGGTCGGTTGATACTGCCGATGTCTTCAGATCCGTGACTTTGTGCCATTTTTGTTTTGTGTGACTTGATCAAGAATAGAGTTTTGAATAGAATCAGAAAGTGATTAAACAAATGTTAGTTTGTTTAATTTTGAGCCAAAGCTCTGATACCACTTGTAGGATCGTAAGATTACAAGGTGATTCTATTCTAGTTGATATTGGCGGAAACAATAACAACCAACAAAGTAAACAAGTAAACAGCAAGAATACTGATAAATGCACTATTGTATTAAACTTATGAGATTACAAGTTTACAAGTAAAACACTATCAAGAAGCACTATGAAAGCACAGCAAGCACATAAAAGACACTTTTAAAAGGCACACTTACTATGAAGTGTTTACACAGTATATATAGTAACTTAGAATCAAGACAGACCCTTGATTCTAAGGATCAGATCTAACACAAGCCATTGATCTTGTTTATTAATCTAAATTACATGCAAAGACTAAGCTAGATAACTTTACTAAAACGTCTTCTTAGGCATCATTGTTTGCATGCTTGGAGACGCGTGTCATTGTCCTTTATTGGTTGCACCACTGAGGTTCCTTCTGCTTGAAGTGTGGCAGTTGCTTTTGCAGAAAGGTGTCAGAGGCGCTTCACATGGATAGTCAGCTGCAACGTTTGGTCTTCAGTGAATAAAGCTATCAGCAGCAGATATGAAAATAATGCTGCTGATATGCCTATCAGCAGCAACTTGTGTTGAAGGCTGCTGATAAGCCTATCAGCAGCAACAAGTGTTGAACGCTGCTGATAAGCCTATCAGCAGCAACAAGTGTTGAACGCTGCTGATAAGCCTATCAGCAGCATTTGTACTTAGAATAATTTGGTAGCAATCAGTCTTTGGTTTAACAACCATGTCTCTTGAAGAAGTTCTAGGGAAGATTCAGTCGCATGACATGAATATGAAGAAGAAAGAGACTAATATGGAGCATATCCAGGATCCCTCAATGTATTTTGCCAAATCTACTAGTAAATCATGTACTGGAGTGGCATTCTTTTCTGGTGATGTTCAAGAGTCTTCAAATGATCAGTGTTCTGGAGTTCCAATTTATTCTGGTCATTCAAGCCATTCTGGATTTTCTGCGACTACAACTTCAACATCATCTGGATCTCATTTGAATCAGAAAGTTGCTGATGATTATCTTGCTATGTTTTCTTCATTCATGGCATCATATGAAAATTTCATTGGAGGTAAAATACATGATCCTGAGGTTATAGAAGAAGATTTCAGACAGATTGACCCTGTTGATCAGGAAGAAATGAATATCCAATGGAATATGGCCATGTTAATGCGTCAAGCTAAAGATTTCTTGAAAAGAACTGGCAGAAAATATATTGGTTCAAATAGTCGATCTCGTATGGGTTTAGATAAGAGCAAAGTTCGTTGTTACAACTGCCAAGAGTATGGTCATTTTGCTAAGGAGTGTGTGAAGCCGAAGATAGAATTTGATTCTCAAAAGAAACAGTCTAACTTTTAGCATAATAGGAATCAGTCACATGGTTCATCTGGTAATCAAAATCATGGTCCTTCTGGTAATACAAATCATGCATCTGCATCATCAGCTTTGGTTGCTCAAAATGAAGAAAACTATGACTGGGGCATTCATTTGGAAGATTTGGTGGGTGCTATGAGTCAGGCTTTTGTTGCAGAAATTCATTCTGAAAAACCAGAGGAGTCTACTGATGATGAAAGTTCTAGTGATGATTCTTGTGATGGTGACAGTGTTCCAAGCATTGATGATGAGGTAGAACAAGGGCATAATATTGATACTGATGTTGCATCAGAGGTTGCTGAGGAGGATATTGTTCTTACAGAAAATGCTTCAGTAGGTGATGATTCAGAGAATATTCCCATTGCTAAAGTATTCAAGGCAGACATGTCTGATCCGTCTAAGGTAAAAGACTCTGTTTGTCATATATACTGTTCTAACTGCATTTCTGTTAAAGATAAACTGCAAAAGGTCATGGATGATAACACAAACTTGATTTGTGACATGAAATCAATGCATTCAGTTAATCAGAAACTGAAAGATAATGATAAGCTGTGCATTGATAGAATTGAGTCTTTGAAAAGAGACTTAAATTCTCTTGGGCTAAAATACAAAGAGTAGGGTTATCATCTAGATATGGTTTATGCTGAAATAGAAAAACATAATGAAATTGTTGCACAAAAGAATAAATAAATATCTGACAAGGAGTCTGAGGTGATCAAACTTCATCGAAAGTTGGAACAATTTGAAAGTTCTTCAGTTGTTTTGGATTATTTTAACTCAAATGCTGATCCTACTAAGCGTGTTGCTGGTATTGGATTTATTCCTCCACCGTTTAATGCAAATTATGTGGTGGAACCTGAAATTATAAATGAAGAGAAGATAGATCCAAAAACCGTGTTAAAGGTGAATCCGGTAATTGGGAGGATATGGTGTATGAGTCAGATTCTGAAGATGGGATGTTCGATGAAAAGAAGGTCGAGGGCATACCAAAAGAAGTGAAAATTGATGACCCAACATTTGTTAAAAATGTTACCCGGGATAGATGCATTATGACTGAACCTGAAGAGGTGAAAGTGGTTCCAACTAAACTTTCTCCAATCTTACAGTCAAGTGAATTCTTCAAAGGTGCCAACACAGACTTATGTTCAAAAGAAGTCGATAAATTGTTCTGGAAATTCCTCTAAAGCTTATACCTCTGATGGATCCTCAAATTCAAAGAAAACCTCTTATTTCAGAATTTACCAAGAAAGAAGAGTGTATTTTCATTGCAATGAGGCTGGTCACATTTTGATCAATTGTCCTTTCAAGAACCAGGGTAAAATGAAGACTGTTCCTTCACAACCGAAAGTGGTGAAGATTCTAAAAAGAAAAGATGAGGGAAAGTCGTCTTCTAGTTTGGAGAAAAATATGCCTGGTCAATCTTTTGTTAAATCCCCTTGATTTAAACAACAGAATACATTGAATTCTAAATCCTTTGTATGCAAAGAGAAACTTGAGATTACAAAAGTTGGGATTTCAAAAGATTCTTTTCAGGAGGTTAAATTGTCTAGACTTCAAAGAAGAAGAAGAAACAGAATATTAAAGAAAATTTTGGAAACATCTGAATCTGACAATAATATATCAAATAATGTTTTACAAAATAATAAAATTGGTTCTTCTTTGAAAAGGTCTGATTGTCAAACTTCTGTTCCAAAAGTGAATGATAAGATTGATTGTAAATTACAAGAAGTTGTTTATTTTGATCAATCCGGACGACCCAAGACCACGATGGCTTGGGTTCCTATTTCTAACTGATTCTTGTTGTTTATGTAGGGACAACCAAGGAGGACTATCAACAATACATGGTATGTGGATAGTGGTTGCTCTCGACATATGACAGGGAATGTTAGATTGCTTGAGGATGTTAAACAAATTGATGGTGGTTATGTCGCTTTTGCGGGTAATAAAGGCGGGTACATAACTAGACAACGAACGTTAAAGTATGACAAAGTCAAATTTGAAAAGGTGAATTATGTTGAGCAGCTGGAACACAATCTTTTAAGCGTATCACAAGTCTGTGACAAGAAGTTTTCGTTCCATTTCAACGATACTGAATGCTATATTCTAAAACCGGGTTTTGTGATTCCTGATGAATGGATTCTCATGAAGGCTCCGAGGAGAAATGACACGTATGTCCTTGACATGAGTGTCGCCACTATAACGGATTCAATTCCAACATGTTTACTCTCCAAGGCCTCTAAATCTAAATTGACGAATTCTATCGTAACTCCTTTGGAGTTGCTACATATGGATTTGTTCGGTCCTATCAGTATCAGGAGCATCGCTGGGAAATCGTATTGCTTGGTAGTAACTGATGATTACTGCAGATTTTCATGGGTTAAGTTTCTTTACTCTAAAGCTGAAACCACTGAGTTGGTACAACACTTAATCCTAGGTTTGGAGAATTTATTCAATCTGAAAGTCGGAAGAATCAGGAGTGACAATGGCAGCGAATTTAAGAATAGCAAAATGGGCTTATTCTGTCTACAAAAGGAATTCTTCATGAATTCAGAGCGCCATATGTTCCTCAACAAAACGGTGTTGCTGAACGAAAGAATAGGACGTTGGTCGAAACAGCTCGCACGATGCTTGCAGATTCTAAGCTTCCAGCCACCTTTTGGGTTGAAGCTGTGAATACTGCGTGTCATGTTTTAAACAGGGTCTTGACCGTCAAGCGACATAACAAGACTTGCTACGAATTGCTGAATAATCGAAAGCCGAATCTGGATTATTTACTACCTTTTGGTAATCCTTGCACCCTATTGAAAGTTCGAGATGTCCCAACAAAATTCAGTGCGAAGGCTATTGAAGGGATTTTTCTGGGGTATGTGGCTAATTCGACAACCAAGAGGGTTTATAACAAAGAGACGCTCCAAGTTGAAGAATGGTTTCATATTGACTGTTCAAATCGGTCTTTACCACAAATGGCGATTGGTCCGGATTGGGCATTTGATTATGAAAACTTATTCAAATCTTTTCATTTACCTTCTGATATTTTTGATGAACAGGCTGTTGTTCTGTATGATTCTTGTCAGGATGCACAGCACAATGGATTTCTACCAAATGCAGTTCCAAATTCATCGATTCCATCTACTTCTGCTCCTGATCCAAATGTTGCTTCTTGTTCAGGTCCACAAGATTCAGAGAGTGAGGAGGATAATGCTATTTTTCAAGATTCTTCTGCTGATCCGTTGTTGGGTCATGATTTATTACCTTCGACACAGGTTCAGGGGGAGATTCCTACAAATTTAGACTCGAAAATTCCGATTAATCAAGATTATTCTTATAAATCTGTATCTACTCAAGTTGACGTGTTGCCGGTTCCTGAGGTTGCATCCATCAAGGAACTCAAAGATCATCCGGTGATGAATATAATTGGAAATTTACAGGATGGAGTGAAAACACGTTCTCTTGTTGACAATACTTGTTTGTATACTTGCATTAAAGATTCTGGTGTTCTTGATGATTGCTCACATTCTTGCTTTATTTCGCAGGTTGAACCCAAGAATGTTGAGATGGCTTTAAATGACAATAACTGGATAGAAGCTATGCAGGAAGAACTTGCTCAATTTGACAAACTTAAGGTTTGGAATCTTGTTGATCTTCCGAAAGGTGTGTATCCGATAGGAACAAAATGGGTGTTTAAATGTAAGAAAGACGATCGCGGTGTCGTGGTACGCAACAAGGCAAGATTAGTTGTCCAGGGCTTTAATCAACAGGAAGGAATTGATTACACCGAGGTTTATGCGCCGGTTGCGAGACTCGAAGCTATAAGGCTGTTTCTAGCTTTTGCTTCTTTTAAAGGTTTTAAGGTGTTTCAATTACACGTCAAAAGTGCGTTTTTATATGGAAAGGTCAAGGAGGAAGTCTATGTGTGTCAGCCGCCGGGGTTTGAAGATCCACTGAATCCGAATATGGTTTTAAAGCGTGATAAGGCTCTCTATGGTCTTCATCAGGCTCCTCGTGCGTGGTATGAGACTTTATCCACACATCTTTTGGCGAATGAATTTGTTCGTGGAAAGATAGACTCGACCTTATTCATAAAGAAATAAGGGGGAGATTACCTACTGTTCCAGATTTATGTGGATGATATTATTTTTGGCTCGACAAATGAAGGGTTATGCAAAGACTTTGAGGGTGTTATGAAGTCGAAATTTGAAATGTCTGCTATGAGAGAGTTATCGTTTTTCTTAGGTTTACAAGTAAATCAAAAGGAAGATGGTTTATTTATTCATCAGTCCAAGTATGTCAAAGACATCTTGAGCCGGTTCAAGATGGAGGACTGTACCCCATATGATACTCCAATTCCGGTGAATCATAAGTTGAATTCTGACCCGGAAGGAAAAGATGTGGATTGTCGACTTTACAGAGCTATGATTGGATCCCTCATGTACTTAACCGCTTCAAGGCCGGATATAATGTTCGCCGTGTGTATTTGTTCCAGATTTCAGGCAAAACCAAAAGAATCTCACTTAATTGCTGTGAAAAGAATCTTTCGGTATTTAAAAGGAAAACAACGTTTAGGGCTATGGTATCCTCATGGTTCTAACTTTGATTTCAGTGCTTATACTGATTCTGATTTTGGTGGTTGTTTTCTGGACAGGAAATCTACAACAGGTGGCTGCCAGTTCTTAGGAAATTGACTTGTGTCCTGGCAATACAAAAAGCAAACCATAGTCTCGATTTCTACATGCGAAGCAGAATATATCGCTGCTGCGAGTTGTTATTCACAGATCCTGTGGATACAACAGCAATTGAGAGATTACGGTTTGAATTTCACAGGAACCCCCATGCTTATCGATAATAATGCTACTATGTCTATAACTAAAAATCCTGTTAAACATAGTAAAACTAAGCATATCGAAATTCGATATCATTTTATATGTGATTGTGCAGAGAAAAGGTTGATTGAGCTGGTCAAGGTACACACTGAAGATAATTTTGCTGATTTGTTTACCAAGACATTTGATCGTACCAGGTTTGAATTCCAAATTAAAATGATTGGAATGATCAATCTTGAATAAAAGCTTTTCAAAATCAGAATTTCATGGAAAACTTTGTTTAAGTTCTTTTATTGTTTTATTACATTTCTGCATTTACATTTTCAGTCAAAAAGTTTAATTTATAAAAAGTCAAAACAAATTAAAAAATATAAAATTCGACATCATTTGAGGTTAGAGAAGAAATGATATTACATTAGTGATTAGTTCATTTCACACGACCTTAGTAGACCTTGATATATGATTGATTAAAATAAGTTGATTTGATCTAAATTTCAAAGTCTGCATAAATAAGAAATGATAGTGTTGTGAATGCTCTATTCTTGATAATTTGTTTTAAAATTTGTGTATAAAATTTGAAACTTGAATTGTCAATAGTCTAAAAGCGTTTTGAAACTAATAGTAGAGTGAAAATTAAATATAATATGATTACATCTGTGGTTTAAATCCATTATATGCCTGGGTGTGTGTATAAAAGATCATTATCAGATAAAGAATCTACGGTTTTAAAGAATTTCATGAGACCAATATCGAATTATATCTTTAGCACAAATCTATTTCAGTTCACTTCACTGCCCATGCCCCGAAAAACATGCAAGGTGTTGTTGAACTAAGATATGCTTTCAAAATCTGTTGAAACATATATTCGCCCTTGGATCAGTTAGATACATCATCTAGTCTGATTCCATTGAATTTAATCCAGATAATAGTTGGATCCTCATACATGAATCTGTTGATTCTCACTAATCAACCAATCCATTAGAATCTTCTGATCGTTGGGATCTGCTATTATACTTGTGCTAAAAGAAATAATTTCATCTTGAAAATTGATCTAATCTTAACATTAACTGTATATGTCTTGAAGATAGTGCAATTTATATTTCTGTTTGGCATATTTGTGGGGTACACGATGTTTTTCATCTAAATGGTACTAAATCACATGAATTTGGAGAATAAACGCTTATAGTTTCAAATAATATAATATTGACAAATTTAAGAATTCATGCTTTATATTTCAAATTCGGTATAAATAAAAGAGCATTTTATAACCTAATCTTATTTACTTTGAAATTTATTGCGTATCATTTCAAATATTATTCAAATTGAATGAGTTTCAAAATGAAAAAGATGCAAAGTGCACAAAATTGAGTTGAATGGTTTCATACTATAGGTTACCATTTGTTATAGCTAAAATGTGTGATGAATTAATTAAATACTGATATGATCTTCTTGATCATGATGTTAATTCAAAAATATGTGTTTCTGTTTGTAAAGATAAAATCCAAAAATATGTGCTTCCGTTTGTATAGATAAAACTCAAAAAGATTTTGTTTTTTATTTTCCATGAAAATTCTAAACCTTTATTAAAATTGTTCGGGATTGGATCGAATATATGTTACTGACGGAAGATCAAGATTTGACAAGTTGAAGTTGATAAATTTTTTGTTCAAGGCAAAAAGGTTGAAAAGCTATTAAGTTCGTCTGTGTACAGTGAAGCGAACTTAATCTGATTATCCGGGGTGAAGCGAACTTAGGGATGAAGCGAACTTATCATGTTCACCGAAGGCTTGTTAAGCGAACTTAACAAGTTCGCCTAATTAAGTGAACTTAATGCGTATAAGGTTCTAGATCAAGCGAACTTATCAGTTCATCGTCTTCTTCAGTTTTAGGCGAACTTAACTGAAAATTTTTCAAAATTCTTAAACGTTGTTGTTGGAGTTGTTTACCGGTTCTGTCTTAATCCAAATTGAATTGCGAACTCAACCAAAGCAATTTCATTGAATTTCATCCATTAAATTGTAAGAATTTGATGCTTTTCATCTCGGTTTCCGTCGAAACTTTCAACGGACGATTTTTGACCTAATTTTGACCGGATTTATAAAATTGATCATCCTATTTGGTTGTTAACTTATTCGACTGATATTCATTGATTATTCCATGATTTCATCTCGATTGGTTGATTTTTGATCAACTGTGTTTGAATTTGAAACTTCACAGGTTCAGGCGAACTTGTTCCAAGCGAACTTGTCAGGCGAACTTAATAAGTTCGCCACTTGCTCTACTAAGCGAACTTATTAAGTTCGCCTAGGGGTCAGTGAAGATTTGGACTTGTAATTTTTTTTTGTGTTGAAAATTTTTTTGTTTTAATTTTTTTTTATTTTTGTTTTGTTTTGTTGTTTGTTCGTGTTTGTTATTTTTTTGCTAATATGTTTGTTGTCCAACTTTTTCAGATGGCTCGACGTGTCGAATATAAACATAATCAAGTGGCATTGTTAGATCCCAATATGTCCGAGGCTGTGAATTTTCAAGGCATTATAGGATTTTTGAATAGGTCACGTCTTCGCGTTGCTCTATCTACTGATCCTTACATAAGTCTCGTGTATATACAACAATTTTGGGACACTGTGCATCAAGATACGGACGTTGAACCTCATGTTCTTCGTGCCACTGTTAATAATACCGAGATTGCCATTTCTGAAGAGATGATTCGTGCTGCTCTTGATTTGGGTGGAAATGCTATCCATTATCTTATCTAGGCACTCTTATTCTGGGTTGTTTTCAACGAATGGGATATCGTGGGAAACAGAATGATACCCAAGCACGTAAAGGTGGCTTAGGTGGTGAACGGAGGCATTTCATGCATGTGATTATTCAATGCATCTCTCCTCGCAAAGCTGGTACCGATGGATTGAAGATGGCTCTTCAAACTGCTATGGTGGCTTTAACATTGAATAAGCGATTCAATTTTCCACTTTACTTCTATCGGGAAATGGTCATGCAGATTAATCCAGCTGTAGGTCAAGGATTCTTGATGTATCCTCGCTTTATTCAAATGATTCTCAATCATCTTATTCCGGATCTTCCACAACATCCTATAAGATTAACTTTGACTCCATTGTCAAAGCGTATCTTTACCGACTGCACGAAGGTGAAACAGCAGAATGCTGCATTGATTCCAGTCAATACTCCTTTGTTTGGGCACTTAATCAATCCTGATTATGTTGCACCACTGAATGACAACTGGTTTCATCCTGATGAAGTTGCTCAAGCTCAAGGCTTCAATGTTCAACAACAAAAACAGCAACAACAACAACAACAACAACAGCAACAACCACAACAACAACTGCAACAACCACATCAACTTGCACAAATACAAGTTCAACAACAACAGATACCAGTTCCACAAATACAAGTTCCCGTACAACCACAAATTCCTATTCCTGAACATGTTCCTATTCCACAAGCTGAAGTTGAAATACCTATTCAGGAACCAGTTCAAGAAGAGGTCGTTCATGATCCTGATCAAGATCTAGGAATGAACATGGAAGATTTCGTTAATAACGCTGTGAACTTGCCAATTCCAGAAGCTGAAGGGAATGTGGTGACTGATGATGATTCTAGTTCCAGCTCAAGTGATACGATATTATCGGTGAATGAAAGCACTAATTCTGATGACTCTAGGGATTTTTCCTCAGGTCATTATGAACGGTTGGCTACAATTCCACTGGCTAATGCTGGCAAACGCATTAAATCTCAAGCCAGACGACCAAGAAGAAAGTCTGTTCGGGATCCTCCTTCCGGATCAGTACTTGGCAAAAGATCTTTGGTCGATGAGAGTACTGACACTGATAGTGACTTTACTCCAGATCCTAAGACTCAAAAGTTAATGTCTGCTTCGATTGCTGTTGCACAATCTTTTCAGGGAGTCGAGGATGCTAATTTTGTTACTTCATTGATAATTACTCCTCCAAGATCTAAGGATCCATATCCGGTGATTTCTCCTGTTCCTCCAGTCATTCCTACTACCTCAAGTCCTTCTATTCCACAATCAACAGCTGGTCTGTCAAAGCCTTCTGATTCTAAAAGGATTACTTTCCTTTAATCTCAAGTGCTTTCTCTACAAACCCAGGTAAACACTCTTGTGTCTACTGATTCACAACGGCAGCTGGTGATTCAGACTCAAGCTCAACAGATTGCTGATATGCAAGCATTAGTTTCCAAACTCGTTCAGCGTCTTGACGCTCAGGGGGAGTTGAGGATACCTGATACTTGTCACACAGAGTCTATTCAAAGACGTGATGATGAAGACAATGATCCTGCTGGAAATATTAAGGGTGATCGTCAATACACTGACGCTAATCCTATATCTAGGGTTCAGAGGGAGTCGACATCACAATCACTTGAAGGAAGTAAAGACAAAGATACTTCAGGTACTAATGAAGAAGAAATTATATTATTGGAGTTCTTTCAAGATTCAGAAGAAGAGGAAGCTGAAAAGATTGCATGTCTTGATGACATTGATGATTTATTCAATGACATGGAAGATGATATGTCGGATAATGAGATAGAAGAAGGAGAAATAGTAGAGATTGAGATAGAGAAAGATAAAGATAGTGTTACTTATGAAGGCAGTGACGGTCTTAAAGTGCCGTATAACTTCATCCAGGATGATGTTATTCCTGAATTCACTTATGAAGGAGTAACAGATTCTATAGACTCTATTGAAGACGTCACACTGCCTGATGATACAACTGATTCAAAGATGGATACTGATGATGAAAATTTTCAATCCAATAAAGGTGCTGAAACTGAAACTACTCACACTGAGTCTCCGAAGGTTAATACAGAGATACAGGGATGACACGAGAACAGTGGAGAGAAGTTGTAGAAAGTTGGATGAAGGTGCTACCCAAGTCTCCAGCACAACCTGCTCAGAAAGAGAAATATGTGAATAAAGAGCAGTGCGTAGGAAGGATCATAAGTTGGTTCTATGATGATGAATCAAAATTATTTACAATTAAACGATCTGATGGTGTTCAATACTTAAAGGCGAGGATCAAATATTTCAATACCTTGACAAGGTGTGAAATAAATGGTTTAGCTTTAAAGCCACTCATTAATAGATCAAAGAATGGTTTGGCTGATGTGATAGCAAACTTGATGAAGAAAGAAGGTAGTTCAGGAAAGTATGATCGGCTGAAACCACAAAAGGGAAAGAGAGTGAAGAACACAGATCCAAAGACTGGGAAAGTGACCTGGAGATACAAGTATAAACCAGTGCGTGCTATTCACAAGATACCGTTAAAGAAGATTCCTCAAGACTTTCTTGGGAATATGAAATGGTGGTATGTTGATGTTAATACTGGTGAAGCAAAGATTGAAGATAAAGATAATTAGGTCATTGTGAGTTTCTATGACGCAATGAATCTTATTAATTTTTCAAAGAAAGATCAGAGGACGTTGCGAAAGAATGAGATCATGTACACTGATGTTTGGAGAGAATAAGGTCTACAGTACAAAGGAGTTTTGGAGATATGCAGAAGATATGGTGTGCATGCTGGCAGCAGACTACCGGATAACTGGAAGAGTTCAAGATAAAGACTGAAGACTGTAGATCAAGCTATTGTCAAGGGGGAGTCTGTTAGGACATAGATTGTAATGACAAAAGCTTGTAATAGTTAGATTATATGTCTTTATGTTTTTGTTATGTGAATGTCAAAAGTCTCTAAGTGTTTTACAAGTATAGCCTAGAGGCGAACTTGTTAAGTTCGCCTGGTCTATCAGAGGCGAACTTAATAAGTTCACTTAGGTATAACTGAGGCGAACTTGTTAAGTTCGCTTAAGCTGTTAGAGGCGAACTTAATAAGTTCGCTTATATCAGGTCAGTTGGTTATATATATGTGTGTTTACAAGGTCAGTGATAACGAATCATGAGATCAGATCAGAGAAGTCAGATTGAGTCAGTAAACATCATTGTGATTTGAAATATGAATTGAGAAGGTTATTTACTTGCGTGTTTGAATTGTCTTTTATGCGTATAAACATTGACTCGTTGGATTCCGCACTCTGAGTAAACGTCACGTCTTATCACGAGATTGATCCGTAGACGCGCCATGAGGACCTACAATAGAGATAGAGAAAGGTCAAGATAAAGTGACTTATGAAGGCAGTGATGGTCTTAATGTCCCTTATAACTTCATCCAAGATGATGTTATTCATGAGTTCACTTATGAAGGAGTAACAGATTCTATGGACTCTTTTGAAGACATCACACTGCCTGAAGATACTGCTGATTCTAAGATTGATACTGATGATGAAAATATTCAATCCAATAAAGATGCTGAAGCTGATACTACTCACACTGAGTCTCCAAAGGTGAATGAAGAACCTGTGATGTACAGAAATACAGGTATGACTATAGAACAGTGGAGAGAAGTTGTGAATAGCTGGATGAAGGTGCTACCCAAGTCTCAAGCATAACCTGCTCAGAAAGAAAAATATGTGAATAAAGAGTGGTGTGTAGGAAGAATCATAAGTTGGTTTTATGATAATGACACAAAATTATTTGCTATTAAAAGATCAGATGGTGTTCAGTACTTAAAGCCGAGGATCAAGTATTTTAATACCTTGCCAAGGTGTGAAATGAATGGTCTAGCTTCAAAGCCACTTATTAATAGATCCAAGATTGGTTTAGCTGATGTGATTGCAAATCTGATCAATAGAGAAGGTGGTTCGAGGAAGTATGAAAGGCTAAAGCCTCAAAAAGGAAAGAGAGTGAAGAACATAGATCAAAAGACTGGGAAAGTGACCTGGAAGTACAAATTCAAACCAGTACGTGTTGTACACAAAGTACCATTGAAGAAGATTCCTCAAGATTTCCTTGGGAATATGAAATGGTGGTATGTCAATGTTAATACTGGTGAAGCAAGGATTGAAGATAAAGACAATAAGGTCATTGTGTGTTTCTATGACGCAATGAATCTTATTAATTTTTCAAAGAAAGATCAGAGGACATTGAGAAAGAATGAGATTATGTACACTGATGACAGGAAAGAACAAGGATTGCCATACAAGAGAGTGTTGGAGATATGTAGAAGATATGGACTGCATGCAGGCAGCAAATTACCGGATAATTGGAAGAGCTCATCATAAAGACAGAAGACTGAAGATCAAGCTATTGTCAAGGGGGAGTCTGTTAGGACATAGTTTGTAATGAAAAAAGCTTTGTAATAGTTTAGATCTAATGTCTTTATGTTTTTGTAATGTAAAATGTGCTAAGTGTTTATGCAAGTTATGCTAGAGGCGAACTTGTTAAGTTTGCCTAGTCTAATAGAGGCGAACTTATTAAGTTCGCTTAAGTCTATCTGAGGTGAACTTGTTAAGTTCGCTTAGTCTGTTAGAGGCGAACTTGTTAAGTTCGCCTAATGCAGGTCAGATGTCTATATATAGATGTTTACAGAGTCAACAGTAAAAAGAAGAACAGAGTAGAACGATTTGGTCTGATTGAGTTTGTAAACTCTACGAGAATTAGAATACAAGCGTGAATGTTAATTACTTTATTGTCTATATTGTTTTTTATGTATGCAATCGTTGAATCATTGGATTCCGCACTTCGATTTAACGACACGTCTTATCACGAGAACGATCCATAGAAGTGCCATGAGGACCTACAATAATAGAACACGTTTGCACTCCATCTCGCAAATTCCCAATGATATTTGTAATCGGATGAGCTTTGAGTTCCTTGATTGACGCAACCTCAGGAACCGGCAACACATCAACTTGAGTTGTATCAGATTGATAAGACATATCCTGATTAACTGGTATCTCCGAGTCCAGATATGTAGGAATCTCCCCCTGAGCCTGTGTCAAATTAGAAGGTTCATCAACTAACAAAGGATCAACAAAAGAATCTTGGAAAATAACATTGTCATCCTCACTATCAGACTCTTGTGTTCGCGAACAAGAAGCAACATTAGGATTTGGAGCAGATGTAGAGGGAACAGATGATTGTGGAACCACAGTCGGTAGAAAGCCACTATTTTGTGCATCCTGACATGAATCATATAATACAACAACTTCCTCAGGAGAAATATCATAAGGTAATTGAAAAGACTTGAATAAATTGTCATAATCAAAAACCCAGTCTAGTCCAATTGCCATTTGAGGTAAAGACCGATTAGAACAGTCAATATGAAACCATTCCTCAACCTGACGAGTCTCTTTGTTATAAACCCTCTTGGTAGTAGAATTTGCAACATACCCTAGAAAGATCCTTCAATAGCCTTAACACTGAACTTGGTTGGGACATCTCTAACTTTCAACAGGGTGCATGGATTACCAAAAGGTAGTAAATATTCCAGATTTGGCTTCCAATTATTAAGAAACTCATACCATGTCTTGTTGTGTCGCTTAACGGTCAAAACTCTGTTCAAAACGTGACACGCAGTATTCACAGCCTCAACCCAACAAGTAACTGGAAGCTTAGAATCTGCAAGCATCGTACGTGCCGTTTCAACCAAAGTCCTGTTCTTTCGTTCAGCAACTCTATTTTGTTGAGGTACATATGGCACACTGAATTCATGAAGAATTCCCTTTTGAAGACAGAATAAACCCATCTTGCTATTCTTAAACTCGCTGCCATTGTCACTCCTAATTGTTCTGACTTTCTGTTTGCACAAAATCTCTAAACCCAGGATTAAGAATTGTACCAACTCTGTGGTTTCGGCTTAGAATCAAGGAACTTAACCCATGAAAATCTAGAGAAATCATTTGTTACTACCAAACAGTAAGATTTACCGCCAATGCTCCTGATACTAATCGGTCCGAACAAATCCATATGCAGTAGCTCCAAAGGAGTCATAATTGAATTCTTTGACTTAGATTTGTAGGACTTCTTGTGTTTTTTCCCTTTCTTGTAAGGTATACAGTCATCAGGAACAAATAATTTCATCTTCGGAACACCAATAACCAGATCATTCTTCACGAGATAATTCATTTGTCGATAATTGATGTGAGCAAGTTTCCTGTGCCACAAAATAGATTCCGACTCAGACGCCTTGGAGAGTAAACATGTTGGAATTGAATCCGTTGTTGTAGCAACACTCATGTCTATGACATATGTGTCATTTCTCCTCGGAGCCTTCATTAGAATCCATTCGTCAGGAATAACAAAGCCCGGTTTCATGATATAACACTCAGAATCATTGAAATGAAATGAAAACTTCTTGTCACACACTTGAGATACACTCAAAAGATTGTGTTCAAGTTGCTCCACATAGTTCACTTTCTAAAATTTTACTTTATCATTCTTCAAAGTACCCTGACGAGTTATGTACCCGCCTTTATTTCTAGCAAAAGCGACATAACCACCATCAATATTAATAACATCCTCCAGTAAACGAATATTCCCTGTCATATGTCGAGAACAACCACTATCCACATACCATGTTTTGTTGATAGTCCTCCTTGGTTGCCCCTACATAAACAAAGAAAATCGGTTAGAAATAGGAACCCAAGCCATTGTGGTCTTAGGTCGTCCAGATGGATCAAAATAAACAACTTCAAGCAGTTCGCAATCAACATTGTCATCAACCTTGGGAACATAAGATTCACAATTAGACCTTCTCAATGAAGACAGAGTATGAATAATTGGAAAAGCATTATTAGATTTATGATTATCAGATTTAGATATTTCCAAAAGTTTCTTTAATTTTCTGTTAAGTCTTCTTCTTTGTGGTCTAGAAAGTTTGACCTCAGGTTGAGAATCTTTTGGAATTCCAACATGTGGAATCTCAAACTTATTTTGAAAAACAACTGGTTTAGAAATATGCTTATCATGTTGCTTAAATCCTGAAGATTTAGCAAATAATTGACAAGGCACATTCTTTACAACACTAGAAATAGGTTTTCCCACATTTGGTCTTCTTAGAATCATCACCACTCGTTGTTGTGAGGGAACACTCTTTAATTTGCATTGATTCTTATAAGGACAGTGAATCAGAATATGACTAGCCTCATTACAGTGAAAGCAAACTCTTCTATATTGATGATTTCTGATATAAGGAGTTTTTCTTGAATTTAATGACCCTTCTGATGAACAAGCTTCAGAAGATTTTACTGAACAGTTGACTGGCCAACAGCAACAAAACCACTTGATTGTAACATTTTGGAAAGGTTAGGTTGATCAACTTTCACTTCATCAGGTTCTGTTAAAATGCATCTATCACAGGTAACCTGTTTCACCACCTTTGGTTCAACAATTTTCACTACCTTAGGAATGCCTTCAACCTTTTTATCAACAAAAACTTCATTCTCAGAATCAGAATCATAGATCATATCTTCACCAGTTACTGGATTTACTTTCAACAACTTCTTTGGATCAATTTCCTCTACATGAATAATTTCTGGTTCAACCACATAATTTGCATTGAATGGTGGAGGAACAAATCCAATTCCAGCAACCCTCTTTGTAGGATGAACATTAGCATTAAAGTAATCCAATACCACAGATGAATTTTCAAAATTCTCCAGCTTTCTATGTAATTTGATCACTTCAGATTCTTTGTCAGAAATCTCTTTGTTCTTCTGAGCGACAATTTCATTTCACTTGTCAATCTCAGCATAAGTCATATCCAGATGATATGCTTGTTCCTTATATTTCAATCCCAAAGAGTTCAAATCTCTTTTCAATGACTCAATTCTATCTATACACAATTTATCATTATCTTTCAATTTTTGATTAAATGAATGCTTCGATTCATATCACAAATTAAATTTGTGTTATCATCCATTACTTTTTGCAGTTTATCTTTTATACTGATGCAATTAGAGCAATAAATGTGACAGACAGAATCTTTTACCTTTGAAGGATCTGACATATCTGCTATGAAGACTGTTTCAATTGGAATATTATCAGAATCAACACCATCAGAAGAATTTTGAGTTAATACTATATCATCTTCAAATACACCAGATGCAATATCAGACTCAACATTTTGTACTTGATCATGCTCTTCATCAGCACTTGGCAAACTCTCACCATCACTTGAGCTATCATCATTAGTTGACTCTTCAGATTTTGCAGAATGAATTTCAACCACAAAAGCTTGACTTACAGTACCAACCAAATCTTTAAGATGAATACCACAGTCATAATTTTCATCATTCTTAGCAACCAAAGCAGATGATGCAGATGCATGATTAAAATTTCCAGAACCAGAGAAGCCATGTGACTGATTACGATTATTCTGAAAGTTATTAGGCTTCTTATGAGAATCAAAATCAACTTTTGGCTTCACATATTCTTTGGAGAAATGACCATACTCCTGACAATTATAGCAACGAACTTTGGTTTTGTCAAATCCCATACGTGAACAACTGTTAGAACCAATATACTTTCTTCCCGTCTTCTTCAAAAAGTCCGTTGCTTGTCGCATCAGCATAGCCATGTTCCATTGAATGTTCATCTCTTCCAGATCAACGGGATCAATTTGTTTGAAATCCTCTTCAAAAACATCTTGATCATGAATCTTTCCTCCAATAAGATTTTCATAAGAAGCCATAAAGGAAGAAAACATCGCTAAATAATCATCAGCAACTCTTTGATTTATATTATGTGTACCAGAAGATGCAGAAGCTGTATTTGCAGAGAAACCAGAATGACTTGGAACCCCAGAACAATGATCATTAGAAACACCTTGAGTATCACCAGAAAAAAACGCAACCCCTGCACCAGTTTTGCTAGAAGTCTTAGCAAAATACATTCAAGGATCTTGAATATGCTCCATATTGGTTTCCTTCTTCTTCATATTCAAATCATGTGATTGAATCTCACCAACAACCTATTCAAGAGACATAGTTTTATACTTGACATTTTATTTTATAAAAACGGAATACACATCGAATTTAGATGGTAATGCCTCCAAGAACTTATCATTTATCTCTTCAGTCTCATAAACCACTGAAGCACTTGACAATTAACTCAGCAAATGATAGAATCTCGTTGCAAGATCATCTAAAGATTCATTTTGAAAGTGCTTGAATACTAAGAACTGCTTCTTCAGTAATTCTTTTCTGCTTTTCTTAACATCCAAACTACCTTCACACCGCTTTTGTAACGCTTCCCACAATTGTTGAAAAGTCTTGAATTGTTTAAAGCTATGATAATTTTTTTAGGAAGAGACATTGAGATACTAGCCATAGCCTTCTTTTCCCTATCAAACAATAATTTTTCTTCTGTGGTTAACGCAGATACCGATTTAGGAACATCATCCTTTTCCATCCAAGTGTATGTCGGATGAATATAACCTTCCAAGATTGGAATCCATAAACTTGTATTAGTAAATGACACAAACTGATCTTTCTAGTTAGAATAATCTGCAAGACTTAACAATTTGGGTGGTTTCTGAGATGTACCAATCTAGTTATCGTAATTTAACATGTTAGTCACTTGCACCATATTTGCCATTTTTAGAAAAATTTCCAAGTCTTGAACAAGTACTTCCCTCAGGCGAAGATAATAAGTTCGCTTCAATGCCAAACAAGCGAACTTGATAAGTTCACTTAAAACAAGAAAATCCGGTAAGTTCGCCTACTGAATAAGTTCGCTTAAACTGAGAGAAGCGAACTTGATAAGTTCGCCTGTTACAGATTCTCGACAGGTTCGCCTGCTTCAGCTGTAACAAACTCAAGAAAATGTCTTCAACCCAAACACGAACAAACATCACTGAAAATCATCATTTCTCACAGATTAGAAGGAATTTGAAGAAATTGGACCGTAGGATTTAGTATTTTATGAATTAGAACACTTCTATCGGATTAATTTCACCAAAATCCACTTTAAATCCATGAATTTAGCAGCAAAATCAACTTCAAGAACTTGAAAACCCCATGGATACAAAAACTTGAAAAAATCAACAATTTCTTGTCAAATTGTACACAAAATCGTCTCCAATCACAAATAATCAAACACAAATCACGAATAAAAGCTCTGATACCACTTGTAGGCCCACATGACTCATCTGCAGATCGATCTCGTGACAGGACGTCTCGATAACACGGAGTGCGGAATCCTACTGTGTTAACGTTTGTATACTAATTGACAATAGAAATAACATGTAAATAAACTTCTCTTTGTATTCCACCAAACATAGAGTTTACAAGATTCTCATAATACAATCGTTTAAGCCCCTTTTTCTCTCAGTCTCTCTAGAACAGAATCTGTAAACTCCTATTTATAGACACAATCTCTTCAATAGGCGAACTTAACAAGTTCGCCTCAAATAGACTAGGCGAACTTAACAAGTTTGCTTCATATGAGACTAGGCGAACAAGACAAGTTCGCCTCTAGCAGAACTTGTTCTAACACTTAGACAAAATCTATACAATTACTTAAAAACATAAAGACAATAAGACCTAAACTATTACAAAGCTTTTGTCATACATTCTATGTCCTAACAGCTACAAGAAGCTTACAACCTGATTGAAGAAATAGCCATGCATCCAAGAAACACCAGGGGAGCCAGCAAAGGGGTTCATTCTGTCGATACTATCACATCATGTCACACCCCCAAATTCCACTAACGGAGTTTAACCGTTTGGTGTGTGACAAACCTGGATCTCAGTCATTAGTTACATTAAACGACACTATGTGGGACATAAATGTAATATCATAAAAGTTCAGAATTAATGCGGAAGCGTTTAAATAGGAAAATAAATGCGCAAAACAAACGCGCCCAAGTTTAGTTTATTAAACAAGTAAATTGTTTTAAATGTTTGCATAAGGATGAAATGATAGTAGGACTGCATGCATGTCCTAAGTGTGCAACCTGTGCCTTAGCTACCTAACAAGCATGTAAGAAAAAGTGTCAACACGAGGTTGGTGAGTTCACAGGTTTGCAAGTGAATAAACTGTTTGAGTGTTTGCAGGATCCACTTACGTAAGTCACACCTATTGCTAGCTAGACAATGTATAAGTTACTCTAAGCGTTCGCAACCGAAGCTGACTGTTTGTGATTGGGTGACTTTCGCCATTGCTAACATCAACAATGGCATGTGTTTAGGACAATTTACACCCGTTCGACCTCCATTCAGGTTAGCGCGACTAACCCAGTTGGGGTTTGTCAAACCCAGTAGTACTACTCAAATTTCCTCGCTATACTCCATATATTAACGGTCCGAGTGTGTAAGGACATTGCATGTTATGTTTGCACTTAGGTAAACAAGTGGTAATGAAATACTATGTGATCCGTGTCCGTTCATGTGTATGTCTTTCCTCGGCGGGATGACAAGTAGATGGATGTCTGTTCGTATGCATGTTTCTTCCCAACGGGAAAAAAGTAAAATACTGTTTGTTTGTATGTATGTTTCTTCCCAACGGAAAAAAAATAAAATGATGTTTGTGTATAAGCATGTTTCTCCCCCAGTAGGAAAACAAGTTAAAAGGGGTCGTGAAACTCACCTGGGTCTGAGTAAAGCATAGTAAATAGCACAACACAAGGGTGTAACAAATACCACAAATAGTTTGCTAGCGGACGATCTACCAATGCCCTAGAATACGATTCACAACTGTTAGAGACACATAGGATTTCGTGACAATGATACGGAAGAGTTTAATGTCCTAAAACATATTTAGGATCAACGGATAGACAAACGCGTCTTCGGAATGAAGGATTTTTAGTTTATTATTTAATGTGAATACGACACGTACAATACGTCACCAAAATAATATAATATATTATTGTTTCGTTTGCGTGATTGAGTTAAGTAATAACTTTAATAAATAATTAAAATAATTATATTATTTTAAAACGTGGAAATAATTTATTAAAACGAGTTGTAATTCTAATCCCGAATACGAAGCCATTGTTTGCGCGTTTTTACGAATTTAATAATTTGTTTAGGAAATAATGTAATAAATTACATTATTTTTAATTTACACAAAATACTAAAAAAAATGTGTTATAATTTCAATTTTCGGGTTTCAAAACACATATACATATTATAATAATAATATAGGATTTGATATTGTTTTAAAAATAATATGTATAAAGCTGCCCAAAAAAAATATGTGGCTTGTGAGATTCGAACCTGAGTCTCACCCACAACAGTCCAACAACTTAACCAGTCCACCCGGTGGGTCAATCGCAACATGGACGAATTCAAAATGATTTTAACACACAAAGGCACTGTGTTCTTCTCCCCTTATCTATCCGAACCGAATCTAGTCCCAAATCCATTGAATTTGATTTCGGTTGAACCAAATGGAATATGGGTTTTGATAGCCAGGGTATTTCGAAGTTGTGGTTAAGTTTAATTGTTAAATCAACGAGTTTAGGATTGTTTAAGTTCGTATTTAAAAACCGAAAAACCCTAACGTAAACATGAAATCAATTCGATCAATTCTGATAATAAAGAGGTTTGGATTCATGGGGCTTTCATAGAGTGAAGCTTTTCGAATATGATCATGTAGATCAATTATATTGAGATTGGTTTTGGATAGGGTTCGATTAAACCGAAGAACACGATGAACCCTAGAATCGGTTCATCATTGATCCGATGTTATAAGCCCGAATTAGCTTAGGTTTTTTGATTTATGCATGAAAACGAAACTGAAGATGAATTTGGTTACCTGATTCGACATCGAATTGATGGATTTTGACTAAAAGTCAGTCGTGACTTGGTGGGTTAGTCTCCGGCGTTTCCTACTGCATCTCCGACGTAATTTATGTGTGAAAAAGCTTTAGGGAGTGCGAATGAGGTGCATAGTGGTTTCGATTATAGAATGATAAACGAATTTTCTTGAATTCGATGGTCATTGATGCGGGTTTGACGGTTACGTGTTTAGGGACTTAATTCGTGATCATGGAAGAGTTAAAACACATAGAAACGGCTCATTGATGATCTTCATCATCAATACCATGATTACTAGTCGTGAATTCGAGTAGTCATTTCTGTTTCGGGTTTGATTTGGATCAATGGATCGCGATTTTGCCTTTTTAAAACTCAACAGAAACCAAATGTTCTTGATTTTGACTTTGCAAGTCAACAAATTTGGTTATGCATATTTACATGACTAGTCCCTGTAGTTTACATTCAATTATTGACCGAATTAGCCCCTGGGGATTGGAATGAGTTAACTAGGTTAAAAGTTTAATGGAATTTGGTTAACGGGTTAACCCTAAATTGCCGGATGTCACATCATCCCCTAGTTGAAAGAATTTTCGTCCCGAAAATTAGAATAGATAAAAAATATCTGAGATGTCACATCATCCCCTAGTTAAAAGAATTTTCGTTACGAAAATTAGTATAGTACCTTAAGAGTTTGACGTGGAGTGCTTGAACAGATGAGGATACTTACGCATCATCTAATCCTCACGTTCCCACGTGAATTCCGGTCCGCGTTTCGAGTTCCAACGAACTCTGACGATAGGGATTTTACTATGTTTAAGCATTTTGACTTCCCTATCCATGATTTCTATCGGTTCCTCGATGAAACACAACTGTTCATCGATGATCAGTTCCTTAAGAAAAACAACGAGTGACTCGTCTGCTAGACATTTCTTCAAGTTCGAGACATGAAAGACGTTGTGTACACCACTAAGTCGTTCAGGTAAGTCCATTTGATACGCTACTCGGCCAATTCTGTTCACTATCTTGAACAGTCCAACATAACGAGGATTTAGTTTGCATCGTTTTCTGAATCTAATTACACCTTTCCAAGGTGAGACCTTTAACAAGACCATGTCGCCTACTTGAAACTCTAACGGTTTACGACGCTTATCGGCATAACTCTTTTGACGATCACGAGTTCCCGCCATATGGTTTCTAATTTGAACGATCTTTTCAGAGGTTTCTAAGACGAGTTCAGGACCCGTAAGTTGACTATCCCCAACCTCGGCCTAACAAATAGGAGAACGGCATTTCCGTCCATATAATGCCTCAAATGGAGCTGCTTTGATGCTAGTGTGATAACTGTTCTTGTAGGAGAACTCCACAAGTGGTAGGTGAGACTCCCAGGTGTTACCGCAATCAATCACACAAGCTCGTAGCATATCCCCCAGAGTTAGAATTGTACGCTCCGTCTGGCCATCGATTTGAGGATGGTATGTTATGCTCATATCTAGACGCGTGCCTAAAGGTTTATGTAACGATTGCCAGAAACGGGAGGTGAATCGTGCATCATGATCCGAAATGATAGAGATTGGCACTCCGTGCCGAGAGACTACTTCTTTCAAATAAATACGAGTAAGATTCTCCATTTTGTCTGTTTCCTTGATTGCTAAGAAGTGAGCGGACTTTGTTAAACGATCAACGTTTACCCAAATGGTATCACACCCGGTAGTAGTTCGTGGCAATTTTGTGATAAAGTCCATGGATATCTGCTCCCATTTCCACATGGTAATCTCTGGTTGCTGGAGTAGACCGGAAGGTTTTTGATATTCAACTTTGACCTTTGCCCAAGTTAGGCACTTGCTCACATAGGTGGCTATATCGGCCTTCATCTTTGGCCACCAATACAGCACCTTTAGGTCATGGTACATCTTGTCGGAATCTGGATGAACGGAGTAACGAGATTTATGAGCTTCATCCATGACTAGTTCCCTTAAGTTTTCGAATACTGGAATCCATATTCGCTCAGCTAGCGAATGCCGTCAGATTTGACCTCTAGTTGTTTCTCCATACTACGTGTGGATTCCAACGGTAGGTTTTCCTCTTTTAGGATTTCAGGTTAAGTACTACAGATCTGATGGGGTAGTCTAAGATGGACAGTGAGTTGAAATGCTCGAACTCGTCTGGGTCTAGTTTCTTTCCGGCTTAGGGCATCGGCTACTACGTTAGCCTTGTCCAAATGATACTTGGTAGCATAGTAAAAGTCATTCAAAAGTTCGATCCAATGGCGTTGTCAGATGTTAAAACTCCTTTTGTTTGTATATGTGCTGAAGACTCTTGTAATCGGTGTAAATGGTGCACTTGGTACCGTGCAAGTAATGTCTCTATATTTTCAAAGCAACCACTATAACTCCTAGTTCTAACTCATGGGTAGTGTAGTTTTTCTCATAACTTTCAATTGACGGGAGGCATATGCGATAACCTTTTCGTGTTGCGTCAACACACAAACAAGGCCTTGAATAAAGACATTGCAATACACTACGAAGTCATCCGTTCCTTCAGGAAGAAATAGGATAGGTGCACTACAGAGTTTCTGTTTCAACAGTTAGAATGCGGATTCTTGAGTTTCACTCCAGTTATAGGGTTTACCCTTTCTGAGTTAGAGTAGTGAGAGGTTGAGCAATCTTTTGAGATTCCCTCGATGAATTGACGATAGCAGTCAGCCAATCCGAGAAATTGTCGCACCTCTGTTGGAGTCATCGGTGCTGTCCGATTCTTGATGGCTTCTACTTTAGATGGATCGAAATGTATCCCTTTATCGTTGACTACATGTCCTAGAAATTGAATCTTCGTGAATCCATAATTCGCACATAGAGAATTTGGCATACAATTGCTCTTGTTTTAGTAATTCAAGGATTAAGCGTAGGTGCTCCTCATGTCCTTCCTGGTTCTTAGAATAGATGAGTATGTCATCAATGAAAACGATGACGAACTGATCAAGGTAGGTTTACACACACGGTTCATGAGATCTATGAACACTGCGGGTGCGTTGGTCAGTCCGAAAGGCATGACCATAAACTCATAGTGACCGTACCTAGTACTAAAAGCAGTCTTGGAGATATCCTCCTCTCGGACTCTCAATTGATGGCAACCAGATCTATGATCTATCTTGGAATAGAAGCTTGACCCTTGGAGTTGATAAAAGAGATCATCTATGTGAGGTAGAGGATAACGATTCTTGATCGTCACTTTGTTCATCTCACGATAGTCGATGCACATGCGGAAAGTCCCGTCTTTCTTCTTGATAAACAGGATTGGAGCTCCCCATGGCCAAGAGCTAGGTCGGATGAAACCTTTATCCAACAACTCTTGCAGTTGAGTGGATAGCTCTTGCAATTCACCGGGTGCTAGTCTGTAAGGTGCCCGAGCAATTGGTGCTCCTCCGGGTGTTAGAGCGATTTGAAATTCTACTTGACGATGCGATGGCAGACTAGGAAAATCTTCGGGAACACTTCCGGGTGTAACATTCCTGATTTTTATTATTCATATTTCAATCCAATGTAATGCAATTTCGAATTCAATACTCGTGCACTGTCTCATTTATTTTCTCGCCGTAAATTAAATGCAATGATTCTATACAAATTCATAAATTTTACTCGGTTATATACATTTAAACACTATACAAGAAACCATTTTATTCAAACTTATCAAATCTGAAAAGTCAAGGACTAAAATTGAAAAATGTCAACAAACCCTAGTCTAGCACGGTCGTGCTTCGTTCTGGCACGGTCGCGCCAAGTGACTCGGCACGATCGCGCGACTGCTCCTGGAACGATCGCGCCCGGTGCCTAGGCACGGTCGCGCCTCTCTTGGGCACGGTCGCGCCTGCGTAACAGCTGAAACGTAAATGCAGTTTAATCACCCAATCATTTGAAATCCGTAACAGTCGTCCGTTTCTTTTCCCCTTAACGAATGAATCAACTATCGAATTCCTCAAACGTCTCAGTTCATATTACAAATTTCAAAAAACTCTCTCAAGCTTTCCAAGAAACAAAAATCCGCTGTTCGATCCGAATCCTCTCAATCCAGCAGCAGAAACTCGATACTCAATCATCCCTGAAGTTCCCAGACTATTTGGATTGGCCGGAGTTGCAGTAAAGATCACCGGAACACAAGTCGTCGACGCCGGAACTCTTTCTTGCCATCTCTATCAATCCTCTACTGTTTCGGGTAATTGAAATCATTTATTTCAGTTAAGTAGTCTCGGTATCGAAAGCCCCTATTCAATTTGGGCTTCCATTATAGAAATCAATCCGAATCAGAACTCATGCTTTATTAAAAATGATTTAATCGAACCCCTACTTAAACGCGATGTACATACAATTAGATTATATGAAAAGACTCGTAATAACCCATTAATCAAAAGCCCTAACAATTCCAACGTTTAAAATACAAAAATTTGTAAATTCGTGTCTGATTTGGAAAAGACACGGTTGCGCTAATCATCTAGCGCGGCCGTGCATCATCGAGCGCGGTCGTGCCGACTAGCAACGCGGTCGTGTTCTCCTGTCCAGACCTTGTCATGCCCTCTGGGCTAGTCTCTGTTGTGTCTAAAGATCATAGACACGACCGTGCCGGGCCAAGGCACGGTCGTGCCTGTTGACTGGTCTAGATTGTGCTTCTGTTGATCAACCCGGTCACGCCCCGACTAGCGCGGTCGCGCCCGTGGCTTGAGCACGATCGTGCCCTTCCGAGGCACGGTCGTGTGTGACTCAGAAAATTTAACAAAATTATAATTTTATATTTTTCAATCAATAAATGTTTCAAATTTTATAAAAATATGTTTTCTGTATCTGAAGAGATAAATATTATTATTTAAAAGTTTATAAAAATTAAATTTATATTTATTATCTTACACTTAAATGATATCTTAAATAATCAAGTTACAAAATTTATAAATAAATGAGATAATGATTATTTATTTAATTTACATTTTAAATCAAAATCATTTATTTATTTATACTTAATTACAATTAATATTTACATTATTTCATAAACTATAATTATATATTTATTCAATTATCCAATTCAAACCTAATCAAATTGTTTCAAAAATATTTTATGTAAGGCCCCTTTCCCGGGTGACCTCACTTGCTGGATTTACTCATAAACATAGCCATAAATACTGAACTTAAATTTAAAACATTCATCATTCAATTACATTACATAACAGCGGAAGTCTTAACAATTAAAAACACAACATTGTCTTAACAAACAAAAGTGGGATGTCAGTCTTGTGCCGGGTAACCTTCACGCCATCGCACGACCTTTTCTTCCTTTACCTGAAATGTATACTAAAGTCAGCTAACGCTGGTGAGTTCTAGTTTAATGCGTTTAGATATAAACATTCTTTTCTTTACTTCATAGGTAAACATTATTATAAAGTCATTCATATAAATACGTATTCATAGCTTTTGCTTTTCTTTCATCTTTCTTTTCTTTATTAATGTGATTACATATATATATATATGCGTTCACCCTTTACTTTCTTTAACTTTCTTATGTGACTACATAGATATGCATTCACCTTTACTTTCTTTACCATTTATTGGTCATACACATAAGGGTGATCAACCCGTTTTTTACTGCGTATGTCACAAAGACATACGCCCTTAAGCTACCGTCGTAGCCCTTTTACTCGTCCGGTCCTAGAAACCGTCCGCCTTAACTTTTCCGTCCGGCCAACCTTCGGCCGTCCGCCTTAACCGTCCTACCGTCGTAGTCCGTCATATTCGCCCGTCTGCCATAAGGCATCCGTTTCCCACTTGAACTAATTATACAGCCGAATATTGATTTAGCGACTTACTCCACCGTAGTGGCCTTTATTTAGTCTACCTTTCTAGACTTCCTTCTCTAGCTGCATAATAGTCAAGTGGTCGTCCGTCTACCGTAGTAGCCGTTAGCTTCGTTTCCGTCCATAACGTATACTTACCTTCTTAGCATGCAATATATATTTATAAAGCAAGATTTCATTTATTTACGTTATACCATTCATTCACTAATTCTTTGTAAACATACGTGTCGTTCTTTGTTCATAATTCATTATTCACTTTCATATGTATCTACACATATACCTTAATATATCACGTATGATCACATTGACATTCATTTCATTTATTCATTTAGTGTATACATTTCAGCCCCAAAACATTTATAAATCATTTGCACATAACTTAGAAGGGGGCACATAGAACTCACCTGATGGGCGGGTCCCTGAAGTATAATAGCTGGTTTCGAAACGTCACTAAGGTCACCCACTATCTGTATAATAAAGTCATACATATAAGGTAGGGCTCCTAAATGACACTAGACATTACTGTTCTTGAACTCAGTAGTTTCGGGAGGTGGGTCGCATCGAAACTATGGTAGTTTCGAGCTATGGTCTTACACTCGAAACTAGGTAGTTTCGAGTCATAATCCTTCTATCGAAACTAGGTAGTTTCGAGTCATGAGATCCTATCGAAACTATGGTAGTTTCGAGTCATTAACTTATGAAAAATCTTAGTTTAGGTTCAAGGTGACACTCGAAACTAGGTAGTTTCGAGTCCTGAGTTCCTATCGAAACTATAGTAGTTTCGAGTTATTGGCTGCTATCGAAACTAGATAGTTTCGAGTCAAACATGACTATCGAAACTAGAGTAGTTTCGATGGGTCTGCATGTATCGAAACTATAGTTTCGAGTCATGGGTCTGCATCTTCCCTGACCAGAACCTTGCTCCAGCCAACTTATTTCCAATCGATTAAACCTTGAACATTTTACGTTAAACACCTTCCTTTATCGTTCTTGAGTTCAAATACGTGATTTGTTTCAAGTTTCATATGCAAAAATCGTATCTTTATTTGATTTAAACCCGAGACATGCAAAGACTCAGAATCAGAGGCGATGCTTACCTCAACAGGCCCGATTTCTGTTGCTATGCGTTGAAATGGTGGAGTCGGATGATTCCCGAGCCCTTGAGTCTTCTCCTTGCGGTTTTCTTCACAAGCCGATCGCTCTCTCTCTCTCTCTCTCTCTCTAGTATTCTTGCGCAGGAAGATGAAATGAGAGGGGTTTGGGTTGAAGCTGCTGTTTTGTAATGGGGTTTCCCCCTTTTCTTTTCGGCCCATGGGCCGAAATTTTGGCCAAGCCCACTTTATTTCCCTTTTCTATTTGTCTTGTCATTATTTGGGATGTTACAAGTCTACCCTCCTTAATGAGGTTTCGTCCTCGAAACCTGTTACACGTTAAACAACTGGGGATACAGTTCCTTCATCTCGTCTTCTTTCTCCCAAGTAGCCTCGGACCCCTTTCTGTGTTTCCATTGTATTTTGACTAAAGGGATCGACTTATTGCGTAATCGTTTCTCGGCTCTGTCAAGAATAGCTATTGGTTCTTCTACATAGTTCAAGCTGTTATCCACTTCGATTTCGTCATAAGGTATGTGAGCCGTATCGTCAGCAAGGCACTTGCGTAAGTGTGATATGTGGAATGTAGGGTGAATTCCATCGAGCTCATCTGGTAAGTCGAGTTTGTAAGCAACTCGGCCAACTCTTGCTATGATTTTGAAAGGCCCGACAAACCTTGGGCTTAATTTGCCACGCTTTCTGAACCGAATGATTCCTTTCCACGGTGATACTTTCAACAGTACCATGTCCCCTACTTGAAACTCTAAATCCCTCCTTCTCTTATCCGCGTATGATTTCTGTCTGTCCTTTGCGGCTTTCATACGAGCCTTGATTTGATCAAATTTCTCAGAAGTAGCTTTGACCACTTCGAGACTTGCAAAATCCTTCTGTCCAATTTCCCCCCAACAAACCGGGGTCCTACATTTCCTCCCATACAACATTTCAAATGGCGGCATGCCAATAGTCGAGTGATAGCTGTTGTTATATGAAAATTCTGCCAATGGTAGATGGCTGTCCCAACTCCCACCGAAGTCAATGATACAGGCCCGGAGAATGTCCTCCAAGGTCTGAATGGTCCTTTCCGATTGTCCATCGGTTTGGGGGTGGTAAGCGGTGCTGATGTTCAGTCTAGTGCCCATTGCTTCATTGAATTTCTTCCAAAACCTTGACGTGAATCTAGTATCCCTGTCAGACACAATCGACAGCGGCATACCATGTCTGCTCACAATTTCCTTGATGAATACTTCTGCTAGCTTTTCAGAAGAAGAAGTTTCTCGTATTGGCAAGAAGTGAGCACTCTTTGTCAAGCGGTCGACGATCACCCAAATGGTATCATTGCCTTTAGCTGTTCGCGGTAGCTTGGTAATGAAGTCCATTGTGATCTCTTCCCACTTCCATTCCGGTATTGGTAAAGGTTGCATTTTACCGCATGGTTTCTGGTGCTCGGCCTTAACTAGAGAACACGTTAGGCACTTGCTCACGTATTCTGTCACATCATTCTTCATGCCAGGCCACCAGTATTCTTTCTTCAAGTCTTGATACATTTTGTTTGTCCCGGGGTGGATAGAATAGCGAGACTTATGGGCCTCATCGAGTATTTTGGCTCTAAGCTCACCAATCTTAGGTATCCACATCCGGCCAAACCTAGTTCGTACTCCGTATGCATTCGCATCTAAGTTCCCTTGTTGTCCTACTATTCTTTCCCGTTTCACATTTCTTTCTAACAATGCTTCATCTTGTGCCTTTGATATTTCACCCATTAAGTCTGGCGTTATAATTAACTGACACACTTTGATCCGGATAGGTGCCGATTCTTCCTTTCTACTTAAAGCGTCAGCCACTACGTTTGCCTTGCCTGGATGGTACAATATCTCACAGTCATAGTCTTTCAGTAGCTCTAACCATCTTCTTTGCCTCATGTTTAGTTCCTTTTGTTCGAAAAAGTATTTCAAGCTTTTGTGATCGGAGTAGATGGTGCATTTAACTCCATACAAGTAGTGTCTCCATATTTTCAACGCGAAAACTACTGCTGCTAATTCTAGATCATGTGTTGGGTAGTTAACTTCATGAACCTTTAGTTGCCGCGATGCATAAGCAATTACCTTTCCTCGTTGCATGAGTACGCACCCTAAACCTTGCCCTGAAGCGTCAGAGTAGACTACTAAGTCTTCATTTCCCTCAGGTAGTGTTAATACTGGAGCTTGATTTAATCGTGTCTTAAGTTCCTCAAACGCGTTGTTTTGGGTTGGACCCCATTCATACTTTGCTTCCTTCCGTGTCAGTTTGGTTAGCGGCGAGGCAATTCTTGAGAAATCTTGGATGAACCTTCGATAGTAGCCTGCCAACCCTAGAAAGCTTCGTATCTCTGTTGGTGTCTTTGGGATGTTCCATTCCTTTACTGTCTCGATCTTTGCAGGATCCACCATGATGCCGTTTGGGTTTATTACATGACCTAGGAATTGGACTTCCCTAAGCCAGAACGCGCATTTGGAGAATTTTGCGTACAACTTTTCCTGCTTTAGCACCTCCAATACTTCTCTTAGGTGACAGTGGTGATCACCTTCATTCTTTGAATATATGAGGATGTCATCTATAAAAACTATTACTGATCGATCCAACATGGGTCGGCATACTCTGTTCATTAAATCCATAAATGCTGCTGGTGCGTTAGTTAATCCGAAGGACATCACGAGAAATTCATAATGCCCATAACGCGTACGAAACGCAGTTTTCGGTACATCTTCCTCTCTTACTTTCAATTGATGGTAACCCGACCTGAGATCAATCTTTGAGAACCAACTCGCGCCTTGTAATTGATCAAAGAGGTCGTCTATTCTAGGCAGTGGGTATTTGTTCTTTACTGTTCTCTTGTTCAGTTCACGGTAGTCGATGCACATGCGCATGCTGCCGTCCTTTTTCTTTACAAATAATACCGGAGCGCCCCATGGTGAGATGCTCGGTCTGATAAATCCTTTCTCTGTTAATTCTTCAAGTTGGGACATTAATTCTTTCATTTCTGACGGAGCCAATCGGTATGGTGCCTTGGCAACGGGCTCAGCTCCTGGCAGTAAGTCAATCTGAAATTCTATTTCCCGATCGAGCGGCAAACCAGGTAGGTCCTCTGGGAACACTTCTGGAAAATTGCACACCACGGGTACATCTTTTAGCTCTTTCGTTTTCATTCTATCGTCAATAACATACGCCAGATAAGCTTCGCAACCGCGCCTCATGTAACTTTCGGCCTTGATCATCGAGATGACGTTCGGCATTGTGCTATTCCAGTCACCATAAACCGTAATCGGACTGCCGTCAGTGGCCTTGAGATGTATCATCTTTCGTTTACATATGATTTGAGCTTCGTTGGCAGCTAACCAATTCATGCCCAATACTACATCGAATCCTCCTAAGGTTAGAAGGTACAATTTAGATGGAAACTTATGGCCCTCTATTTCTACCATGCAATCGTCAGTCACTTGGATGACTACTGAGTTTTTACCAATAGCAGTTTGTACGCTAAAGGCCCTTATAAGGCTAGTGATTGTGCAGTCTAATTTGCGGCTAAATGCAGTGGATATAAAACTTTTACTAGCACCAGAATCAAACAGAATAGCAGCATGTTCATCATTTACTAGGAACGTACCCGACACGACGTCAGGGTTTCCTCTTGCTTCTTCCTCGGTTAAAGCATAGGCCCGAGTCCTAGCCTTTGGCTGTTCCTTTTCCTTTTCTTTTCCCGAACCAGATTGGCCGGCCTTCCTGCAGTTCTTTGTCAGATGTCCAAACAATCCACATACTTGACACTTGACGTCTCTTACACATTCTCGAGAGAAGTGCCCCGGCTTCCCGCACTTATAGCATGTGGTGGTGCCGATTTTACATTCGCCAAGATGTTGCCTTCCACATTTCTTGCATGTTTCATATTCGTCCGACCTTGGCTTCTTAGTTTCAGTTGTTACGTTCCCTCTTCCTGTGCCTCTAGACGGGTTCTCCCACTTTCTCTTTTGGGTCTCTGTTGGTGGGTCCTCATTGGCATAATCGTCGTAGACGATTCCGCTCAGATTCACTACCGACTCGAAGGTCAAGGGTAGGTTAGCTTTTACATGAACACGGACCCGTTGTGGCAATCCCTTAACATAGTACTTGATCAAACGATCTTCAGTTTCCACCAGGTGTGGTACTAGTTGAGCCAGTTCATTGAATCTTGATGTATACTGGCGATGAGTCTTGTTGCCAGCCTTGAAGTTCAGGAACTCGTTCTCCACACGATCAATCTCATTTTGTGGGCAGAACTTTTGGATTACGAGCTTTTTCAAGTCCTCCCATGTCATTCTGGCAAGAGCATGTGGTGACTTTGTCCTTTGAATATTTCTCCACCATCCTAGTGCTTCATTGGTGAAAGAATGAGCAACATATTTAACAGCTTGGTCTGGTCGACACTCGCTGATGTTGATGACTGCGTTCATCCTCTCGATCCATTCGAACGTGGCCACCGAATCCTTGGTTCCATCAAACTTAGGTGGGTCTCCGTCCTTGAATCCTTTGTAAGTACACCCACGATTGCTTGATGCCACTTTTACTTCATCCCCGTCACTATCATAAATTTTCTCTTCATTGTTCCCTTCATCCTCCTCTTTACTTTTCTTTATTGCCTCAGATAGTAGATCAGGCAATACCTTCTTCAGTGTGAGCACAACTTCACGGGCAATAGCATCCCTGACTTCGGGTTCCAACTGTATCGGCCCTGGATTGTCGTCTCCAGCTGGGGTCACTTCTGTTTCGTGTACACTCTCGGTGTGTTCCGCGTGCACACTCTCTTCTTCTTCTAGTCTTTGATTCAACGGAGGTCTACCTCGTCGGCCAGTGCGACCGCCTCGGCGTCCAGTTCTTCCTCCGCCAGCCATAATTTCTTAATTTCCTGATAGTCATAAAGGGAATACATCAATGTCATTACTTCAGATCATAGTTTGGAACAGTACGAGCAAGGTAAATTTTTAATTACAGTGACCGGTTTGTGATTACTAATTTACATTGCTTTTCGGGTTCAAAACTCTTCAAATCGGTTGTGACATTGACATCTATTTGTTCTAAGTTAAGGTATCTATCCTTATTTAGAGCATTAGCTTTAGTACTTACTTACCGTGCTGCGTTGGCGTTGGTTACCCATACTGACATCCGTGCGTTGGTCCCATAATCAGTTTGAGTCCAGACATTTAGGGATGTCTGAATCTCTCAAACTATTGCTCTGATACCAACTTGTAAGGCCCCTTTCCCGGGTGACCTCACTTGCTGGATTTACTCATAAACATAGCCATAAATACTGAACTTAAATTTAAAACATTCATCATTCAATTACATTACATAACAGCGGAAGTCTTAACAATTAAAAACACAACATTGTCTTAACAAACAAAAGTGGGATGTCAGTCTTGTGCCGGGTAACCTTCACGCCATCGCACGACCTTTTCTTCCTTTACCTGAAATGTATACTAAAGTCAGCTAACGCTGGTGAGTTCTAGTTTAATGCGTTTAGATATAAACATTCTTTTCTTTACTTCATAGGTAAACATTATTATAAAGTCATTCATATAAATACGTATTCATAGCTTTTGCTTTTCTTTCATCTTTCTTTTCTTTATTAATGTGATTACATATATATATATATGCGTTCACCCTTTACTTTCTTTAACTTTCTTATGTGACTACATAGATATGCATTCACCTTTACTTTCTTTACCATTTATTGGTCATACACATAAGGGTGATCAACCCGTTTTTTACTGCGTATGTCACAAAGACATACGCCCTTAAGCTACCGTCGTAGCCCTTTTACTCGTCCGGTCCTAGAAACCGTCCGCCTTAACTTTTCCGTCCGGCCAACCTTCGGCCGTCCGCCTTAACCGTCCTACCGTCGTAGTCCGTCATATTCGCCCGTCTGCCATAAGGCATCCGTTTCCCACTTGAACTAATTATACAGCCGAATATTGATTTAGCGACTTACTCCACCGTAGTGGCCTTTATTTAGTCTACCTTTCTAGACTTCCTTCTCTAGCTGCATAATAGTCAAGTGGTCGTCCGTCTACCGTAGTAGCCGTTAGCTTCGTTTCCGTCCATAACGTATACTTACCTTCTTAGCATGCAATATATATTTATAAAGCAAGATTTCATTTATTTACGTTATACCATTCATTCACTAATTCTTTGTAAACATACGTGTCGTTCTTTGTTCATAATTCATTATTCACTTTCATATGTATCTACACATATACCTTAATATATCACGTATGATCACATTGACATTCATTTCATTTATTCATTTAGTGTATACATTTCAGCCCCAAAACATTTATAAATCATTTGCACATAACTTAGAAGGGGGCACATAGAACTCACCTGATGGGCGGGTCCCTGAAGTATAATAGCTGGTTTCGAAACGTCACTAAGGTCACCCACTATCTGTATAATAAAGTCATACATATAAGGTAGGGCTCCTAAATGACACTAGACATTACTGTTCTTGAACTCAGTAGTTTCGGGAGGTGGGTCGCATCGAAACTATGGTAGTTTCGAGCTATGGTCTTACACTCGAAACTAGGTAGTTTCGAGTCATAATCCTTCTATCGAAACTAGGTAGTTTCGAGTCATGAGATCCTATCGAAACTATGGTAGTTTCGAGTCATTAACTTATGAAAAATCTTAGTTTAGGTTCAAGGTGACACTCGAAACTAGGTAGTTTCGAGTCCTGAGTTCCTATCGAAACTATAGTAGTTTCGAGTCATTGGCTGCTATCGAAACTAGATAGTTTCGAGTCAAACATGACTATCGAAACTAGAGTAGTTTCGATGGGTCTGCATCTTCCCTGACCAGAACCTTGCTCCAGCCAACTTATTTCCAATCGATTAAACCTTGAACATTTTACGTTAAACACCTTCCTTTATCGTTCTTGAGTTCAAATACGTGATTTGTTTCAAGTTTCATATGCAAAAATCGTATCTTTATTTGATTTAAACCCGAGACATGCAAAGACTCAGAATCAGAGGCGATGCTTACCTCAACAGGCCCGATTTCTGTTGCTATGCGTTGAAATGGTGGAGTCGGATGATTCCCGAGCCCTTGAGTCTTCTCCTTGCGGTTTTCTTCACAAGCCGATCGCTCTCTCTCTCTCTCTCTCTCTCTAGTATTCTTGCGCAGGAAGATGAAATGAGAGGGGTTTGGGTTGAAGCTGCTGTTTTGTAATGGGGTTTCCCCCTTTTCTTTTCGGCCCATGGGCCGAAATTTTGGCCAAGCCCACTTTATTTCCCTTTTCTATTTGTCTTGTCATTATTTGGGATGTCACATTTTACTTCAAACTCTATATATTTATTCAATACTTTTAAATACAAATCAATAGTTTTATACACAAATTCAACTTCCATTTTAGACTTAAACTTTATGCATCTATTTGATTCAATACACATTACTCTTTAGGTTAAATTGTGCATTTCGAGAATCATATTTGCTATCTATAATCTTTGTTAGCTTCACTTCCATACCAAGTGAGTATTCAGAATCCCTTTTTACTCTTTTACACTTTTAGGGTGGAACATGAACTCTATACACATTACACATTGCACATTTACATTTACACAAACAACACAAGTGCAAAAATCCTATTTACATACATGTGTGCAAAATTTGAGCTTTGTGCCCGAGTGCTAGGTGTGCTAACCTTTGTATGCTCTTATGTGCAATCATTAACTATACAAGCCGACGGTTTTCAATGATAGATCTATTGAGTCTGACAAACCCACCCATGGTACGCGGTGATTGAAACCGATAACACAATTTTTGCATGCTAGTTACAAGGTTTGATTGTACATTTGGTTACACAATAGCTGCTCCCCATAAACGCCTTATTTATCATGTCATGTAAAGGATTTGTTTTCATCTATATGCTATCTATATACAACTGTGTTATACTCACCAACTTTTTAGTTGACTTTATTTTATTCATGTTTCAGGCCCCAATATGTGAGATTGATTCAAGACGTGTTCAACATAGGATTTGGACTTAGCAATATAAATCAAGAATTTTATGAGTTGTTATGTTTCTTGTTTGAATTTTATTTTGTACTTGGATTATTTGTAATGCAAATTTGACTTTAATATATTTCAATTTAGTCAACCATGTGCTATGAACAGTCCACATGTCCCGCCCCGATGATTCCACCATCGGTCGGGGTGTGACAGATTGGTATCAGAGCCTTGGTTATAGGGATTTAGGTTATTAGACATCTTGACCTAGACTATAACTTTAGGACACCCACTTATACTATGCTTCATGATTTTGTGCTATGTGTTACATGCTATGTGCTACATGCTTACCATGATAAATTGTTATTATATTTGATACCTTACTTGTTAGAAATTCATGACTTATTAGGATCTTCTTAAATAATAATTTATTAAATAACATCCTTTCCTATATTCCAAAACCTCATAATATTTCTATCTTCTTTTGTATCTTTATCCTGCTTAGCATGTGGAAAATTCTTGAAATAAAAAAATAAAAAATAAAAATAAAATCTTTAAAAATTTTTATTTCTTCGTTAAGGTTTTTAAACTTGTTAAATTATTTGAGGACACGTGCAATCTGGAAGGGTGACACCTGTATTTTGGGTTTTCTGTCTAGGAAAGCATTTCGCATAAATCCCAAGCAACCGAGGGACCCGTATGCTTTCCTGGGAATTCCCGAGATGAGTGTTTACTTATAGGCTAAAGCATGTCTCCTTGAAAAACATATGAGTTAAATTAACCTTGATGTGCCTTAGTATTCAAGTGATTTTATCACTTTTGAGTACAATCCAAACTATGAATATCTATCTTTTATTTGGTTTTCTCATTCTATTAAATCCTAGCAATTCTCATAAGTTCTTACAATCTTTCTTATCTTGTGAAAATCTATAGAATGCCTCCTCGTCGTGCTCCCGCAACCAACGCCAACTCCGACATTGCTGCTATTCTTACCCAATTGGTGACACAACTCACCCAAGCCAATGGTGCCACTAATGGCAATGGTGGAAATGGAAGCAATAGTGGTAACAACGGTGGTAATGGTGGAAATGGTGGAAACAATCCATCTCAATGCACCTTCAAGCACTTCAATTCGTGCAATCCCCTAAAGTTTTATGGAACTGAAGGAGCTACTGGACTCCTTCAATGGTTTGAAAGTATTGAGAATACCTTTCTCAATAGTGACTGTCCCGACAACCTCCGTGTTCGTCATGCTACAAGTGTCCTCCAAAAGCGGGCACTTACATGGTGGAATGGGGAGAAAAGGAATAGGGGTATTGATGTAGCTATGGCTTTACCTTGGGATGAGGTCAAAAGGCTTATGACCGAGGAATTCTGTCCTCAAAATGAAGTGAAGAAGTTAGAGGCCGAATTTTGGGATCTTGCCCAAGATAGTGGGGAAAACATAGCATATACAACTCGGTTCCATGATTTGAGTCTTCTCGTGCCCCACATGGTCACTCCGTTATCTCGTTGTATCGAAAAGTACATTGGTGGGCTACCAAGACAAATCCAAGATACTGTCTTAGGTAGAAATCCTGCTACTTTGGAAGATTCCATCCGCCTGTCTGCTACCCTGACTGATAATCATGTGAAAGCTGGGACTCTTACCAAAAAGGGATCTAAGAAAGTTGCTGAAACCGTAACCCCTCCTGCCCACAACAAAGAAGCCACAACTGAACCCTCTCGCAATAACAAAAATAGGAAGGTTAGAAACTTTGCTGTGGTTACTCCTGCGGTGCCCGTTAATCAAGTTGCACCCGTAGTTCAAGCACCGGATAAAAAGCCATATGTTGGGATCTACCCTCTTTGTGCCACCTGCAATTTTCATCATCCTCAAAATATCCCATGTCGCCTTTGTACTCATTGTGGGATATATGGTCACACTATCAATGTTTGTAGGGCCAAAGCTTTTGAGGGCCAAGTCAACCCACCGAACCAACCCAACCCGCGAGTGGCTAATCAAGGTGTTCCCGCCATTGCTAATAGGCGTGCTTGTTATGAGTGTGGTGACCCGAACCATTTTCAAAATCTATGTCCAAGACTTGCAAATGCTAGACAAGGTGGAGCTCGTGGGCGTGCGTTCAACATAAACGCCAACGAAGCTCAAGCCAACAACGACGTGGTTAATGGTACGTTCCTTGTTAATAGTCAATATGCCTCCATTTTGTTCGATACCGGTGCCGATAAAAGTTTTGTGTCACTTAATTTTGAGCCTTTACTTGCAAAGACACGATCCCAATTAGAGAAAACCTTCACCGTTGAAATAGCAAATGGTGACTCCCTTACAATTGAGTCTATCATCTATGATTGCTCCTTAGAACTTAATGATCATACATTCCCAATCAATCTTATTCCAATGCCACTAGGAAGCTTTGATATTATCATAGGTATGGATTGGCTATCAAATCATCATGCCGAAGTCATTTGCTTTGAAAAGTGTATTCAAATTCCGCTACCATCGGGAGAAACCTTAAGGGTTTTTGGTGAAAAGCCTTGCAAGGGTCTTAAATTGATGTCTTGTACTACCGCTCAAAAGTACTTACGAAAGAAGTACATCGCCTTCCTAGCTCATATTGTTCAAAAGGACGTCAAGGAGAAGAGTATCCAAGAGATTCCTATCATTAGGGATTTTCCCGAAGTGTTTCCTAAAGGTTTATCCGGTCTTCCTCCTGTTCGTCAAGTAGAGTTCTGTATTGATCTTATACCCGGAGCTAACCCCGTTGCTAGAGCTCCTTATCGTCTTGCACCTTCCGAAATGCAAGAGCTTGCAAGTCAACTTCAAGAACTCTCCGATAAAGGTTTCATTCGCCCAAGTCATTCACCGTGGGGTGCACCCGTCTTATTTGTTAAGAAGAAGGATGGATCATTTCGCATGTGTATTGACTACCGCGAACTCAACAAACTTACTATCAAGAACCGTTATCCTTTACCTAGAATCGATGATCTCTTTGATCAACTTCAAGGTTCTACTTGCTTCTCGAAGATCGATCTTCGATCCGGTTATCATCAGCTTCGTGTTCAAGAAGATGACATTCCTAAGACTGCTTTTCGAACAAGGTATGGTCATTATGAGTTCATGGTTATGCCTTTCGGGTTAACCAATGCACCCGCAGTTTTCATGGATCTTATGAATCGTGTGTGCAAACCGTACCTTGATAAATTCATGATTGTCTTCATTGACGATATTTTAATCTATTCCAAGACTAAAGCCGACCATGAAGAACATCTTAGATTGGTTTTGGATCTCTTAAAGAAGGAACAACTTTATGCCAAATTCTCCAAATGTGAATTTTGGCTAAAAGAAGTTCAATTTCTTGGTCATATTGTCAATGACAAAGGAATTCATGTTGATCCTGCTAAGATTGAAACAATTAAGAATTGGAATGCCCCGAAGACTCCTACCGAAGTTCGTTCATTTCTTGGTCTTGCGGGTTATTATCGTCGTTTCATCTCAAACTTCTCAAAGATTGCTGTCCCTCTTACCGCTTTGACCCACAAGGGTAAGACTTATGAATGGGGACCGAAACAAGAAGAAGCTTTCCAAACCCTCAAACAAAAGTTGTGCAATGCTCCTATATTGACTCTCCCTGATGGAATCGATGATTTAGTTGTCTATTGTGATGCTTCTAACCAAGGTCTTGGTTGGTGTTCTCATGCAACGAGGCAAAGTAATCGCTTATGCATCAAGGCAACTCAAAGTTCACTAGAAGAATTATACGACGCACGATCTCGAGTTGGGTGCGGTCGTATTCGCGTTAAAGATTTGGAGACATTACCTATATGGCACAAAATGTGTGGTATTCACCGACCACAAAAGTCTTCAACATATCTTCAACCAAAAAGAACTTAATATGAGGCAACGACGTTGGGTCGAACTCCTTAACGACTATGACTGCGAAATTCGTTACCATCCCGGCAAAGCGAATGTAGTAGCCGATGCTTTGAGTCGAAAGGACCATGTTATGCTTCATTGTGCCCGTATTCAAACCGATATTCAAACCCGTATCTTAGAAGCTCAACACGTCTCGGTAACCGAGGGTAACATGTATGAAGAAATGTCGTGTGGTGTTGAACTTCTTCTTGAATCAAAACCCAATGGCTTACTATATTACTTGAACCGTATTTGGATTCCCGATCGCGACGATCTTCGTACATTTCTCATGAACGAGGCTCATAAGACTCCTTATTCTATTCATCCTGGTGCTGATAAAATGTACCAAGATCTTCGCCAACTTTATTGGTGGCCCGGTATGAAGAAAGACATTGCTCTTTATGTGGCCAAATGCTTAACCTGTTCCAAAGTCAAAGCCGAACATCAACGTCCATCTGGTTTACTTGAACAACCAGAAATTCCCGTGTGGAAATGGGAGAATCTAGCTATGGATTTCATTACCAAGCTCCCTCGAACCTCGAGTGGTTATGATAGTATTTGGGTGATCATTGATCGACTCACCAAATCTGCCCACTTCTTGCCTATACGTGAAGACTTCAAAGTGGAGAAACTAGGTCGAATTTACATTGATGAAATTGTGAGCCGTCATGGTGTTCCCTTGAACATAATATCCGAGAGAGATGCTCGGTTCACTTCTCGATTTTGGCAATCTCTCCAAAAGGCTCTTGGTACTCGATTGGATTTGAGCACGGCTTATCATCCGCAAACGGATTGTCACACCCCGACCGATGGCGGAATCATCGGGGCGGGACATGTGGACTGTTCATAGCACAAGGTTGACTAAATTGAAATATATTAAAGTCAAATTTCCATTTCACATAATCCAAGTACAAACCAAATCCAAACAAAGAAACAATAAACAACTCAAAAACTTCTTGATTTAATATTGCTAAGTCCAAATCCTATATTGAGCACGTCTTGAATAATTCTCACATATTAGGGCCTGAAACATGAATAAAATAAAGTCAACTAAAAAGTTGGTGAGTATAACACAGTTGTATATAGATAGCATATAGTTGAAAACAAATCCTTTACAAGACATGAAAAATAAGACATTTATGGGGAGCAGCTATTGTGTAATCAAGTACAACCAAACCTTTGTAACTAGTATGCAAATTGTGTTGTCGGTATCAATCACCTCCACTTGGGTGGGTTTGTCAGACTCAATAGATCTATCATTGAAAACCGTCGGCTTGTATAGTTAATGATTGCACATAGTTTTCACAAAGACTAGCACAACTAGCACTCAGGCACAAAGCTCAAATTTTGCACACATGTATGTAAGTAGGATTTTGCATTTGTGTTGTTTGAGTAAATAGAAATGTGAAATGTGTAATGTGTATAAAGTTCATGTTCCACCCCAAAAGTGTAAAAGAGTAAAAAGGGGTTGTGAATACTCACTTGGTATGGAAGTGAAGCTAACAAAGATTATAGATAGCAAATATGATCCTCGAGATGCACAAATTAACCTAAAGGGTAAATGTGTATTGAATCAAATAGATGCATAAAGTTTAAGTCTAAAATGAAAGTTGAATTTGGGTATAAAACTATTGATTTGTATTTAAAAGTATTGAATAAAATATATATAGAGTTTGAAGTAATAATATTTTTGAAACAATTTGATTAGGTTTGAATTGGATAAATAAACATATAATTATAGTTTATGAAATAATGTAAATATTAATTGTAATTAAGTATAAATAAATAAATGATTTTGATTTAAAGTGTAAATTAAATAAAAAATCATTATTTATAAATTTTGTAACTTAATTATTTAAATACCATTTAAGTGTAAGATAATAAATTTAATTTTTTTATAAACTTTTCAATAAATTATATTTATACCAAGATTAAACTTTTAATCCATTTTTTTAAATACAGAAAACATATTTTTTTATAAAATTTGAAACATTTACTGATTAAAATATAAAAATTATATTTCTGCTAAAAATTTCTGAGTCTCACACGACCGTGCCTCAGAAGGGCACGATTGTGCTCAAGCCACGGGCGCGACCGGGTTGATCAACAGAAGCACATTCTAGACCAGTCAACAGGCACGACCGTGCCTTGGCCCGTCACGGTCGTGTCTATGATCTTTAGACACAACAGAGACTAGCCCAGAGGGCATGACAAGGTCTGGACAGGTGGACACGACCGCGTTGCTAGTCGGCACGACCGCGCTCGTTGAGGCACGGACGCGCTAGATGATTAGCGCGACCGTGTCTCTTCCAAATCAGACACGAATTGACAATTTCTTGAATTTTAAACGCTGGATTTGTTAGGGCTTTTGATTAATGGGTTATTACGCGTCTTTTCATATAACTTAATTGTATGAACATCGCGTTTAAGTAGGGATTCGATTAAATCATTTTCAATAAAATATGAGTTCTGATTCGGATCGATTTCTATAATGGAAGCCCAAATTGAATAGGGGCTTTCGATACTGATACAGAAGAGAATGAAATAGAAGATTCAATTACCCGGAATAGCAGCGAATCGTTAGAGAATGGTAGGAAGGAATTCTGTCGGCGGCAATCTTGGTTTCCGGCGACCTATGCTGCGGTTTCGAATGTTTCAGCGGCTTCGAATGATTCAGAGATGGTCTGGAAATGCTTGACTGGATTGCTTTGAGAAAATTGAGAGAATTTGGGTTCTCCTTGAAATATCCAAGCGTTTGGAATTTGGTAGAACAAAACCGAAGTGATTTCGAGTAATGGAAATGTTTATTGTGTTTTTTAATGTGAATAAAGTGTGTTGATGTTACGAATTTGAACGATCGGATGATTAAAGTCACAATTACGATTCAATTGTTACGCAGGCGCGACCGTGCCAATATAGGCGCGACCGTGCCAAAGCACCTGGCGCGACCGTGCTAGGACGAAGCACGACCGTGCTAGACTAGGGTTTGTTGACATTTTTCAATTTTAGTCCTTGACTTTTCAGATTTGATAAGTTTTAATAAAATAGTTTCTTGTATAGTGTCTAAATGTATATAACCGAGTAAGACTTGCGAATTTGTATAGAATCATTGCATTTAATTTACGGCGAGAAAATAATGAGACGTTGCACGAGTATTGAATTCGAAATTGCATTACATTGAATTGAAATATGAATACTAAAAATCAGAGATGTTACAGTCTCCCAATGTTGAGAGAATTTCGTCCCGAAATTTAGCTAGAGGAAATAACATTATTAGTAAAAAGATGAGGGTACTTGAGCTTCATTTGGTCTTCTCGTTCCCAAGTGAACTCAGGACCACGCTTAGATTTCCAACGAACTTTAACGATAGGAATGCGACTTCGCTTGAGCTGTTTGACTTCACGATCCATAATTTCCACCGGCTTCTCAACGAAGTGCATCGTTTCATCAATGCGCACGTCGTCGAGCGGTATATGGAGATTTTCATCTGCGAGACACTTCTTTAGATAAGATATATGAAATGTAGGATGTACATTGCCAAGAGATGGAGGTAACTCGAGCTTGTAAGCCACTTTCCCAATCCTTTCAAGGATTTTGAATGGACCAACATAACGAGGTGCTAACTTCCCTTTCTTTCCAAAACGGACCACACCCTTCCATGGAGACACCTTTAGAAGAAGAATGTCACCGACTTGGAATTCCAAGGGTTTTCGACGTTTGTCGGCATAACTCTTTTGCCGACTCCTCGCTACTCGAATATTGTCACGGATTTGAATAATCTTGTCGGATGTTTCTTGAATTAACTCGGGACCGGTGATTTGTGCTTCACCAATCTCACTCCAACAGATAGGAGAACGACACTTGCGACCATAGAGAGCTTCGAATGGAGCCATGTTGATACTTGTGTGGTAGCTATTGTTGTAAGAGAACTCAATAAGGGATAAATGTGAATCCCAATTGCCACCAAAATCGATTACACAAGCTCTAAGCATGTCTTCAAGAGTTTGGATTGTTCGCTCGGTTTGACCATCAGTTTGCGGATGGTAAGCCGTGCTCAAATCCAATTGAGTACCAAGAGCCTTTTGGAGAGCCTTTTGGAGAGATTGCCAAAACCGATAAGTGAACCGAGCGTCTCTATCAGATATTATGTTCAAGGGAACGCCATGACGGCTCACAATTTCATCAATGTAAATTCAGGCTAATTTCTCCACTTTGAAGTCTTCACGAATAGGCAAGAAGTGGGCAGATTTGGTGAGTCGATCAATGATCACCCAAATACTATCATAACCACTCGAGGTGCGAGATAGCTAAATTCTCCCATTTCCACACGGGAATTTCTGGTTGTTCGAGTAAACCAGAAGGACGTTGATGTTCGGCTTTGACTTTGGAGCAAGTTAAGCATTTGGCCACATAAAGAGCAATGTCTTTCTTCATACCGGGCCACCAATAAAGTTGGCGAAGATCTTGGTACATTTTATCCGCACCAGGATGAATAGAATAACGAGTCTTATGAGCCTCGTTCATGAGAAATGCACGGAGATCATCGCGATCGGGAACCCAAATATGGTTCAAGTAATATAGTAAGCCACTTGGTTTTGATTCAAGAAGAAGTTCAACACCACACGACATTTCTTCATACATGTTGCCCTCGGTTACCGAGACATGTTGAGCTTCTAAGATACGGGTTTGAATATCGGTTTGAATACGGGCACAATGAAGCATAACATGGTCCTTTCGACTCAAAGCATCGGCTACTACATTCGCTTTGCCGGGATGGTAACGAATTTCGCAGTCATAGTCGTTAAGGAGTTCGACCCAACGTCGTTGGCTCATATTGAGTTCTTTTTGGTTGAAGATGTGTTGAAGACTTTTGTGGTCGGTGAACACCACACATTTCGTGCCATATAGGTAATGTCTCCAAATCTTTAACGCGAATACGCCCGCACCCAATTCGAGATCGTGCGTCGTATAATTTTTCTCATGGATTTTGAATTGCCTTGATGCATAAGCAATTACTTTTCCTCGTTGCATGAGGACACAACCAAGACCTTGGTTAGAAGCATCACAATAGACAACTAAATCATCATTTCCATCGGGGAGAGTCAAAATGGGAGCATTACACAACTTATGCTTAAGAGTTTACACAACTTATGCTTAAGAGTTTGGAAAGCTTCTTCTTGTTTCGGTCCCCATTCATAAGCTTTACCCTTATGGGTCAAGGTGGTAAGAGGGACAGCAATCTTTGAGAAGTTTGAGATGAAACGACAATAATAACCCGCAAGACCAAGAAATGAACGAACTTCGGTAGGAGTCTTCGGGGCATTCCAATTCTTAACCGTTTCAATCTTAGCAGGATCAACATGAATACCCTTGTCGTTGACGATGTGACCAAGAAATTGAACTTCTTTTAACCAAAAGTCACATTTGGAGAACTTGGCATATAGTTGTTCTTTCTTTAAAAGGTCCAAAACCAATCTAAGGTGTTCTTCATGGTCGGCTTTAGTCTTGGAATAGATTAAGATATCGTCAATGAAAACGATCACGAATTTATCAAGGTACGGTTTGCACACACGGTTCATGAGATCTATGAAAACTGCGGGTGCATTGGTTAACCCGAAAGGCATAACCATGAACTCGTAATGACCATACCTTATTCGAAAAGCAGTCTTAGGAATGTCATCTTCTTGAACACGGAGTTGATGATAACCGGATCGAAGATCAATCTTCGAGAAGCAAGTAGAACCTTGAAGTTGATCAAAGAGGTCATCGATCCTAGGCAAAGGATAACGATTTTTGATAGTAAGCTTGTTGAGTTCGCAGTAGTCAATACACATGCGAAATGATCCATCCTTCTTCTTAACAAATAAGACGGGTGCACCCCACGGTGAATGACTCGGGCGAATGAAACCTTTGTCGGAGAGTTCTTGAAGTTGGCTTGTGAGTTCTTGCATTTCCGAAGGTGCAAGACGATAAGGAGCTCTAGCAACGGGGTTAGCTCCGGGCATAAAATCAATACGGAACTCTACTTGACGAACAGGAGGAAGACCGGATAAATCTTTAGGAAACACTTCGGGAAAATCCCTAATGATAGGAATGTCTTGAATACTCTTCTCCTTGACGTCCTTTTGAACAATATGAGCTAGGAAGGCGATGTACTTCTTTCGTAAGTACTTTTGAGCGGTAGTACGAGACATGAATTTAAGACCCTTGCAAGGCTTTTCACCAAAAACCCTTAAGGTTTCTCCCGATGGTAGCGGAATTCGAATACACTTTTCAAAGCAAATGACTTCGGCATGATGATTTGATAGCAAATCCATACCTATGATAATATCAAAGCTTCCTAGTGGCATTGGAATAAGATTGATTGGGAATGTATGATCATTAAGTTCTAAGGAGCAATCATAGATGATAGACTCAATTGTAAGGGAGTCACCATTTGCTATTTCAACGGTGAAGGTTTTCTCTAATTGGGATCGTGTCTTTGCAAGTAAAGTCTCAAAATTAAGTGACACAAAACTTTTATCGGCACCGGTATCGAACAAAATGGAGGCATATTGACTATTAACAAGGAACGTACCATTAACCACGTCGTTGTTGGCTTGAGTTTCGTTGGCGTTTATGTTGAACGCACGCCCACGAGCTCCACCTTGTCTAGCATTTGCAAGTCTTGGACATAGATTTCGAAAATGGTTCGGGTCACCACACTCATAACAAGCACGCCTATTAGCAATGGCGGGAACACCTTGATTAGCCACTCGCGGGTTGGGTTGGTTTGGTGGGTTGACTTGGCCCTCAAAAGCTTTGGCCCTACAAACATTGATAGTGTGACCATATATCCCACAATGAGTACAAAGGCGACATGGGATATTTTGAGGATGATGAAAATTGCACGTGGCACAAAGAGGGTAGATCCCAACATATGGCTTTTTAGCCGGTGCTTGAACTACGGGTGCAACTTGATTAACGGGCACCGCAGGAGTAACCACAACAAAGTTTCTAACCTTCCTCTTTTTGTTATTGCCAGAGGGTTCAGTTGTGGCTTCTTTGTTGTGGGCAGGAGGGGTTACGGTTTCAGCAACTTTCTTAGATCCCTTTTTGGTAAGAGTCCCAGCTTTCACATGATTATCAGTCAGGGTAGCAGACAGGCGGATGGCATCTTCCAAAGTAGCAGGATTTCTACCTAAGACAGTATCTTGGATTTATCTTGGTAGCCCACCAATGTACTTTTCGATACAACGAGATAACGGAGTGACCATGTGGGGCACGAGAAGACTCAACTAATGGAACCGAGTTGTATATGCTAAGTTTTCCCCACTATCTTGGGCAAGATCCCAAAATTCGGCCTCTAACTTCTTCACTTCATTTCGAGGACAGAATTCCTCGGTCATAAGCCTTTCGATCTCATCCCAAGGTAAAGCCATAGCTACATCAATACCCCTATTCCTTTTCTCCCCATTCCACCATGTAAGTGCCCGCTTTTGGAGGACACTTGTAGCATGACGAACACGGAGGTTGTCGGGACAGTCACTATTGAGAAAGGTATTCTCAATACTTTCAAACCATTGAAGGAGTCCAGTAGCTCCTTCGGTTCCATAAAAGTTTAGGGGATTGCACGAATTGAAGTGCTTGAAGGTGCATTGAGATGGATTGTTTCCACCATTTCCACCATTACCACCATTGTTACCACTATTGCTTCCATTTCCACCATTGCCATTAGTGGCACCATTGGCTTGGGTGAGTTGTGTCACCAATTGGGTAAGAATAGCAGCAATGTCGGAGTTGGCGTTGGTTGCGGGAGCACGACGAGGAGGTATTCTACAGATTTTCACAAGACAAGAAAGATTGTAAGAACTTATGAGAATTGCTAGGATTTAATAGAATGAGAAAACCAAATAAAAGATAGATATTCATAGTTTGGATTGTACTCAAAAGTGATAAAATCACTTGAATACTAAGGCACATCAAGGTTAATTTAAACTCATATAATTTTCAAGGAGACATGCTTTAGCCTATAAGTAAACACTCATCTCGGGAATTCCCAGGAAAGCATACGGGTCCCTCGGTTGATTGGGATTTATGCGAAATGCTTTCCTAGACAGAAAACCCAAAATACAGGTGTCACCCTTCCAGATTGCACGTGTCCTCAAATAATTTAACAAGTTTAAAAACCTTAACGAAGAAATAAAAGTTTTTAAAGATTTTTATTTTATTTTTTATTTTTTTTCAAGAATTTTCCACATGCTAAGAAGGATAAAGATAGAAAAGAAGATAGAAATATTATGAGGTTTTGGAATATAGGAAAGGATATTATTTATTAAATTATTATTTAAGAAGATCCTAATAAGTCATGAATTTCTAACAAGTAAGGTATCAAATATAATAACAATTTATCATGGTAAGCATGTAGCACATAGCATGTAACACATAGCACAAAATCATGAAGCATAGTATAAGTGGGTGTCCTAAAGTTATAGTCTAGGTCAAGATGTCTAATAACCTAAATCCCTATAACCTGGCTCTGATACCAATCTGTCACACCCCGACCGATGGCGGAATCATCGGGGCGGGACATGTGGACTGTTCATAGCACAAGGTTGACTAAATTGAAATATATTAAAGTCAAATTTCCATTTCTCATAATCCAAGTACAAACCAAATCCAAACAAAGAAACAATAAACAACTCATAAACTTCTTGATTTAATAATGCTAAGTCCAAATCCTATATTGAGCACGTCTTGAATAATTCTCACATATTAGGGCCTGAAACATGAATAAAATAAAGTCAACTAAAAAGTTGGTGAGTATAACACAGTTGTATATATATAGCATATAGTTGAAAACAGATCCTTTACAAGACATGAAAAATAAGACATTTATGGGGAGCAGCTATTGTGTAATCAAGTACAACCAAACCTTTATAACTAGTATGCAAATTGTGTTGTCGGTATCAATCACCTCCACTTGGGTGGGTTTGTCAGACTCAATAGATCTATCATTGAAAACCGTCGGCTTGTATAGTTAATGATTGCACATAGTTTTCACAAAGACTAGCACAACTAGCACTCGGGCACAAAGATCAAATTTTGCACACATGTATGTAAGTAGGATTTTGCACTTGTGTTGTTTGAGTAAATATAAATGTGTAATGTGTATAAAGTTCATGTTCCACCCCAAAAGTGTAAAAGAGTAAAAAGGGGTTGTGAATACTCACTTGGTATGGAAGTGAAGCTAACAAAGATTATAGATAGCAAATATGATCCTCGAGATGCACAAATTAACCTAAAGGGTAAATGTGTATTGAATCAAATAGATGCATAAAGTTTAAGTCTAAAATGAAAGTTGAATTTGGGTATAAAACTATTGATTTGTATTTAAAAGTATTGAATAAAATATATATAGAGTTTGAAGTAATAATATTTTTGAAACAATTTGATTAGGTTTGAATTGGATAAATAAACATATAATTATAGTTTATGAAATAATGTAAATATTAATTGTAATTAAGTATAAATAAATAAATGATTTTGATTTAAAGTGTAAATTAAATAAATAATCATTATTTATAAATTTTGTAACTTAATTATTTAAATACCATTTAAGTGTAAGATAATAAATTTTATTTTTTTTATAAACTTTTCAATAAATTATATTTATACCAAGATTAAACTTTTAATCCATTTTTTTAAATACAGAAAACATATTTTTTTATAAAATCTGAAACATTTACTGATTAAAATATAAAAATTATATTTCTGCTAAAAATTTCTGAGTCTCACACGACCGTGCCTCAGAAGGGCACGATCGTGCTCAAGCCACGGGCGCGACCGTGCCAATATAGGCGTTGATGTTACGAATTTGAACGATCGGATGATTAAAGTCACAATTACGATTCAATTGTTACGCAGGCGTGACCGTGCCAATATAGGCGCGACCGTGCCTAGGCACCGGGCGCGATCGTTCCAAAGCAGGTCGCGCGACCGTGCTAAAGCACCTGGCGCGACCGTGCTAGGACGAAGCACGACCGTGCTAGACTAGGGTTTGTTGACATTTTTCAATTTTAGTCCTTGACTTTTCAGATTTGATAAGTTTTAATAAAATAGTTTCTTGTATAGTGTCTAAATGTATATAACCGAGTAAGACCTGCGAATTTGTATAGAATCATTGCATTTAATTTACGGCGAGAAAATAATGAGACGTTGCACGAGTATTGAATTCGAAATTGCATTACATTGAATTGAAATATGAATACTAAAAATCAGAGATGTTACATGGATGGTCAAACCGAGCGAACAATCCAAACTCTTGAAGACATGCTTAGAGCTTGTGTAATCGATTTTGGTGGCAATTGGGATTCACATTTATCCCTCGTTGAGTTTTCTTACAACAATAACTACCACACAAGTATTAACATGGCTCCATTCGAAGCTCTCTATGGTCGCAAGTGTCGTTCTCCTATCTGTTGGAGTGAGATTGGTGAAGCACAAATCACTGGTCCCGAGTTAATTCAAGAAACATCTGACAAGATCATTCAAATCCGTGACAATATTCGAGTAGCGAGGAGTCGGCAAAAGAGTTATGCCGACAAACGTCGAAAACCCTTGGAATTCCAAGTTGGTGATCTTGTTCTTCTTAAGGTGTCTCCATGGAAGGGCGTGATCCGTTTTGGAAAGAAAGGCAAGTTAGCACCTCGTTATGTTGGTCCATTCAAGATCCTTGAAAGGATTGGGAAAGTGGCTTACAAACTCGAGTTACCTCCATCTCTTGGCAATGTGCATCCTACATTTCATATATCTAATCTGAAGAAGTGTCTCGCTGATGAAAATCTCCATATACCGCTTGACGACGTGCGCATTGATGAAACGATGCACTTCGTTGAGAAGCCGGTGGAAATTATGGATCGTGAAGTCAAACAACTCAAGCGAAGTCGCATTCCTATTGTCAAAGTTCGATGGGAATCTAAGCGTGGTCCTGAGTTCACTTGGGAACGAGAAGACCAAATGAAGCTCAAGTACCCTCATCTTTTTACTAATAATGTTGTTTCCTCTAACTAAATTTCGGGACGAAATTCTCTCAACATGGGGAGACTGTAACATTCCTGATTTTTATTATTCATAATTCAATCCAATGTAATGCAATTTCAAATTCAATACTCGTGCACTGTCTCATTTATTTTCTCGCCGTAAATTAAATGCAATGATTCTATACAAATTCGCAAATTTTACTCGGTTATATACATTTAAACACTATACAAGAAACCATTTTATTCAAACTTATCAAATCTGAAAAGTCAAGGACTAAAATTGAAAAATGTCAACAAACCCTAGTCTAGCACGGTCGTGCTTCGTTCTGGCACGGTCGCGCCAAGTGCCTCGGCACGATTGCGCGACTGGTCCTGGAACGATCGCGCCCGGTGCCTAGGCACGGTCGCGCCTCTCTTGGGCACGGTCGCGCCTGCGTAACAGTTGAAACTTAAATGCAGTTTAATCACCCAATCATTTGAAATTCGTAACAGTCGTCCGTTTCTTTTCCCCTTAACGAATGAATCAACTATCGAATTCCTCAAACGTCTCAGTTCATATTACCAATTTCGAAAAACTCTCTCAAGCTTTCCAAGAAACAAAAATCCACTGTTCGATCCGAATCCTCTCAATCCAGCAGCAGAAACTCGATACTCAATCATCCCTGAAGTTCCTAGACTATTTGGATTGGTCGGAGTTGCAGTAAAGATCGTCGGAACACAAGTCGTCGACGCCGGAACTCTTTCTTGCCATCTCTATCAATCCTCTACTGTTTCGGGTAATTGAAATCATTTATTTCAGTTAAGTAGTCTCTGTATCGAAAGCCCATATTCAATTTGGGCTTCCATTATAGAAATCGATCCGAATCAGAACTCATGCTTTATTAAAAATAATTTAATCGAACCCCTACTTAAACGCGATGTACATACAATTAGATTATATGAAAAGACTCGTAATAACCCATTAATCAAAAGCCCTAACAATTCCAACGTTTAAAATAAAAAAATTTGTAAATTCGTGTCTGATTTGGAAAAGACACGGTCGCGCTAATCATTTAGCGCGACCGTGCCTCATCGAGCGCGGTCGTGCCGACTAGCAACGTGGTCGTGTTCTCCTGTCCAGACCTTGTCATGCCCTCTGGGCTAGTTTCTGTTGTGTCTAAAGATCATAGACACGACCGTGCCGGGCCAAGGCACGGTCGTGCCTGTTGACTGGTCTAGATTGTGCTTCTGTTGATCAACCCGGTCGCGCCCGTGGCTTGAGCACGATCGTGCCCTTCCGAGGCACGGTCGTGTGTGACTCAGAAACTTTAACAAAATTATAATTTTATATTTTTCAATCAATAAATGTTTCAAATTTTATAAAAATATGTTTTCTGTATTTGAAGAGATAAATATTATTATTTAAAAGTTTATAAAAATTAAATTTATATTTATTATCTTACACTTAAATGATATCTTAAATAATTAAGTTACAAAATTTATAAATAAATGAGATAATGATTATTTATTTAATTTACATTTTAAATCAAAATCATTTATTTATTTATACTTAATTACAATTAATATTTACATTATTTCATAAACTATAATTATATATTTATTCAATTATCCAATTCAAACCTAATCAAATTGTTTCAAAAATATTTTACTTCAAACTCTATATATTTATTCAATACTTTTACATACAAATCAATAGTTTTATACACAAATTCAACTTCCATTTTAGACTTAAACTTTATGCATCTATTTGATTCAATACACATTACTCTTTAGGTTAAATTGTGCATTTCGAGGATCATATTTGCTATCTATAATCTTTGTTAGCTTCACTTCCATACCAAGTGAGTATTCACAACCCCTTTTTACTCTTTTACACTTTTAGGGTGGAACATGAACTCTATACACATTACACATTGCACATTTACATTTACACAAACAACACAAGTGCAAAAATCCTATTTACATACATGTGTGCAAAATTTGAGCTTTGTGCCCGAGTGCTAGGTGTGCTAACCTTTGTATGCTCTTATGTGCAATCATTAACTATACAAGCCGACGGTTTTCAATGATAGATCTATTGAGTCTGACAAACCCACCCATGGTACGCGGTGATTGAAACCGACAACACAATTTTTGCATGCTAGTTACAAGGTTTGATTGTACATTTGGTTACACAATAGCTGCTCCCCATAAACACCTTATTTATCATGTCATGTAAAGGATTTGTTTTCATCTATATGCTATCTATATACAACTGTGTTATACTCACCAACTTTTTAGTTGACTTTATTTTATTCATGTTTCAGGCCCCAATATGTGAGATTGATTCAAGACGTCTTCAACATAGGATTTGGACTTAGCAATATAAATCAAGAATTTTATGAGTTGTTATGTTTCTTGTTTGAATTTGATTTTGTACTTGGATTATTTGTAATGCAAATTTGACTTTAATATATTTCAATTTAGTCAACCATGTGCTATGAACAGTCCACATGTCCCGCCCCGATGATTCCGCCATCGGTCGGGGTGTGGCACCGGGTAATTGCCAACAATTGGGATATCATCAATCTTCTTCTCCTCAGATGGCTGCTCCGCGACGAGAGCCAAAATGGCAATACAGCCTTTTTGAAAACACTTTCATGCGTTCATGAAGGATATGATGCCAACGACTGCACCAATCCTTTCGCCTTGGATATAATGGTTTCTCCACTCGGGAGAGGAATGCGAACGATTTTCTCACAACAAATAATTTTGGCTTGGTTCTTAGATATCCAATCCATACCGATGATCACGTTAAAGCTGCCTAGTGTGACTGGCATAATGTCAATGTTAAGCTTATGACTAACCAATCCTAGCTTACATCCTCTAAGAGTGGGAGTTGCTTTGGTTAATTGACCGCCCACTATATCCTATAGTATACATAGTTTTTAATAGGGTTGGAGTACGATGCACTAATATGAAATCTGCGAAGTCAGCTGTGACTTCTAATTAGATTCGTGCTTATGAGGTAAGCGTCAGTCAATGCAAAGGCCAAGGGAAAAGGTTCAGATATAGGAAAGAAAGTCTAGTGAGATATAGATTCCAGAAATAGAAAGGGATAGGTTGTTTGTTTAAGTAATCGTGTTAAACTAATGGTTAGCTAGACAAATCCCCATTCTCTAATGTCATTGGAATAGATAGGTATGCTGGGGTATATATCAATTTAGTCTAAGGGTTAGTCACCAGATAAGGTAATAAAGTCAAAGGGAAATTATTGTTAAAGTGTAAGGAATAACGTGTTAGCAGGAAAGAATTCTTCCAATTCCGCTTACATAGATGGAGTCGGTGGGTTTACCATGAGGTTCTATTAGAGTTTCATTCAAGATGGTTTCCTTGATTAAATTTGAATGAGAGTCTTACAGTCACTAAGACTCTTACATGAGTGCAAATAACATGATGGATTCCATTAAATGATAGTTCACTATGTCCGTAAACATCTTCAACCTGATAGTCGTGTCTATCAACTATTGAACAGGTTTAACGATACCAATTATTCGTTGAGCGGGTTACGAGAATTTCTACGGATAGTGGAAACTTAAGTCTGTAAATCACAGATTAGGACCATTTATCCACACACTAGGTTTCACCAGGATTTACATGCACCTCAAATTACTATTACGTGTGCACCCGTAAGGATAATTTGCTTTGCATGCTCACCCTAGTTCTCCATGTCCTGTGTCATAATGTCCTTTAGTTTGTATTGATGAGTATAGAGTGTTGTCAGATATGATAAGTCATCGAGAAGCTTAGTCATCAGCCATAAGTTGACCAACTAGGACTCATATCAGGGTGGGTTGTCGGGAATAGTTTGATCTGAGTATTCACTAGGGTTGAAACACAATATGAGAGTCTAATCCAGTGGATTGTAGTTAGGAACATTCATATGAAACAACATGCACATGAAATGTGACTTCGAGAAGTAAAACTAATTCATGGATACGTGTTACAGGAAGCAGTAAAGTAGTCGTCCTTCCAATTGAGTCAGGACAGGGTTTGAATATGCGTTCTCAACTTTTGTGGTCAATCTATTCTCAACAGAATATTGACCAAAGAAGCGAGCCCATGGTTCGAGAAAGTGATAACATCTACGTGTCAATGGATTCTGCAAATAATGCGTGCAACGGTCTGCCTTCACTCGGCGTATTGTTGCTTGTGGGTACAGTAGGGACTCGCCTCCGACGATCCCAACTCCCAAAGAGATATGTGCTAGCTGAGTGTCACCCATAACATGAATCTGAGAAAGCCTACCAAACCCGATAGGTGATGGTGGTGTAAGTGACTCCTCCGAAGGCTCCATCTAGGTGCCCTCGGACGGGAGTGGATTTTGTTCTAGTGATTTCCCGAGTGTCGCCACTGGGAATGATGATGCATTACAAATGATGTGTCCCTCGTCAACAGAGGGTGTTATGCATGGTATTACATGTCTGCATTGCAATGTATGCATAGATGCTATGTGTACCATGTATAAGTGTTTGTGTCGTGTAACTAATTTGTGAGGTTATAGTCTAGTATGCAGTCCTAGTTCATTATAACCAATGGCTCTGATACCAATCTGTCACACCCCCAAATTCCATTAACGGAGTTTTACCGTTTGGTGTATGATAAACCAGGATCTCAGTCATTACTTACATTAAACGACACTATATGGGAAATAAATGTAATATCATTCTGTCAATACTATCACATCATGTCAAACCCCCAAATTCCACTAACGGAGTTTTACCGTTTGGTGTGTGACAAACCATGATCTCAGTCATTAGTTACATTAAACGACACTATGTGGGACATAAATGTAATATCATAAAAGTTCAGAGTTAATGCGGAAGCGTTTAAATAGGAAAATAAATGCGCAAAACAAGCGCGCCCAAGTTTAGTTTATTAAATAAATAATTTGTTTTAAATGTTTGCTTAAGGATGAAATGATAGTAGAACTCCATGCATGTTCTAAGTGTGCAACCTACGCCTTAGCGACCTGAGAAACATGTAAGAAAAAGTGTCAACACGAGGTTGGTGAGTTCACAGGTTTGCAAGTGAAGAAACTGTTTGAGTGTTTGCAGGATCCACCTACGTAAGTCACACCTATTGCTAGCTAGACAATGTACAAGTTACTCTAAGCGTTCGCAACCGAAGCTGACTGTTTGTGATTGGGTGCCTTCCACCATTGCTAACATCAACAATGGCTTGTGTTCAGGACAATTTACACCCGTTCGACCTCCAATCAGGTTAGCGAGACTAACCCGGGTGGGGTTTGTCAAACCCAGTATTACTACTCAAATTTCCTCGCTATACTCCATATATTAACGGTCCAAGTGTGTAAGGACTTTGCATGTCATGTTTGCACTTAGGTAAATAAGTGGTAATGAAATACTATGTGATCCATGTCCGTTCATGTGTATGTCTTTCCTCGGCGGGAAGACAAGTAGACGGATGTCTTTTCGTATGCATGTTTCTTCCCAACGGGAAACAAGTAAAATACTGTTTGTTTGTATGCATGTTACTCCCCGACGGGAAAAAAAATAAAATGATGTTTGTGTATAAGCATGTTTCTCCCCCAGTAGGAAAACTAGTAAAAAGGGGCCGTGAAACTCACCTGAGTCTGAGTAAAGCGTAGTAAATAGCATCACACAAGGGTGTAACAAATACCACAAATAGTTTGCTAGCGGACGATCTACCAATGCCCTAGAATACGATTCACAACTGTTAGAGACACATAGGATTTCGTGACGATGACACGGAAGAGTTTAATGTCCTAAAACATATTTAGGATCAACGGATAGACAAACGCGTCATCGGAATGAAGGATTTTTAGTTTATTATTTAATGTGAATACGACACGTACAATACGTCACCAAAATAATATAATATATTGTTGTTTCGTTTGCATGTTTGAGTAAAGTAATAACTTTAATAAATAATTAAAATAATTTTATTATTTTAAAACATGGAAATAATTTATTAAAACGAGTTGTAATTCTAATCCCGAATACGAAGACATTGTTTGCGCGTTTTTACGAATTTAATAATTTGTTTAGGAAATAATGTAATAAATTATATTATTTTTAATTTACACAAAATACTAAAAAAAATGTGTTATAATTTCAATTTCCGGGTTTCAAAACACATTTACATGTTATAATAATAATATAGGATTTGATATTGTTTTAAAAATAATATGTATAAAGCTGCCCAAAAAAAATATGTGGCTTATGAGATTCGAACCTGAGTCTCACCCATAACAGTCCAACAACTTAACCAGTCCACCTGGTGGGTCAATCGCAACATGGACGAATTCGAAATGGTTTTAACACACAAAGTCACTGTGTTCTTCTCCCCTTATCTAGCCGAACCGAATCCAGTCCCAAATCCATTGCATTCGATTTCGGTTGAACCAAATGGCATATGGGTTTTGATAGCCAGGGTATTTCGAAGTTGTGGTTAAGTTTAATTGTGAAATCAACGAGTTTAGTATTGTTTAATTTCGTATTTAGGAATTAAAAAACCCTAACGTAAATTTGAAATCAATTCGATCAATTCTGATAATAAAGAGGTTTGGATTCATGGGGCTTTCATAGAGTGAAGCTTTTCGAATCTGATCATGTAGATCAATTAGATTGAGATTGGTTTTTGGATAGGGTTCGATTAAACCGAAGAACACGATGAACCCTAGAATCGGTTCATCATTGATCCGATGTTATAAGCCTGAATTAGCTTAGGGTTTTTGATTTATACATGAAAACGAAACCGAGGATGAATTTGGTTACCTGATTTGACATCGAATTGATGGATTTCGACTAAAAGTCAGTCGTGACTTGGTGGCTTAGTCTCCAGCGTTTCCTACTGCATCTCCGACGTAATTGATGTGTGAAAAAGCTTTAGAGGAGTGCGAATGAGGTGCACAGTGGGTTCGTTTGTAGAATGATAAACGAATTTGCTTGAATTCGATGGTCATTGATGCGGGTTCGACGGTTACGGGTTTAGGGACTTAATTCGTGATCATGGAAGAGTTAAAACACATACAAACGACTCATTGATGATCTTCATCATCAATACCATGATTACCAGTCGTGAATTCGAGTAGTCATTTCAGTTTCGGGTTTGATTTGGATCAATGGGTCATGATTTTGACTTTGCAAGTCAACAGATTTGGTTTTGCATATTTACATGACTAGTCCCTGTAGCTTTAATTCAATTATTGACAGAATTAGCCCCTGGGGTTTGGAATGAGTTAACTAGGTTAATAATTTAACGAAATTTGGTTAACGGGGTTAACCCTAAATTGCCGGATGTCACACATCACTTTCTGCTCAAGTAGATGCTGTAACATTTATGATTTTTAGTATCCGTATTTCAATTCATTGTAATGCATTTCAAACTCAATTCTAGTGCACTATTTTGTTCTATTCGCACCATCAATTAAATACTATATTTCAATACTAATCCGCAAATTTCACACGATTATAACCTACTAAAAACACTACATAAGTATCTATTTATACAAATATGTCAAAGACCAAAGTGACAAGGTCTGATGTTGAAAATTTACAAGAAACCCTAATAGGAACGGTCGCGCCATGTGCTTTGCAAGGTCGCGCGACTTGCTTTGGAACGATCGCGCCTGGTGCCTTGGCACGGTCGCGCCTCATATGGGCACGGTCGCGCCTTTCATCAGTTGAAACGTAAATGCAGACTTTAATCACAGAGACGTTCGATTTCATAACCGTTCGACACGTTTTTACCATTAACGAACTCAATTAACCCTTTTAATCACACAATTACAACAAATAAACAAAATTCGTCGATTCAATTCATAACCATCCAATCCTCTCAACAAGACCGTCGAATTTACAATTCCGATTACGATTCCCCTAAGCCAACATACTATCAATCCTCTCTGAAGCTCCCGGAAACACCGAGTCAGTCGGAATTGCAGCAGAAGACGCCGGAAGCCGTTCGCGACGTCGCCGGAACAAGTCTTTACCGTACTCTATCGATTCGCCATTATTCCGGGTAATTGAAACCTTGTCCTCTATCGATTTAGTCTTCAGATCAAAAGCCCCATGTTAATTTGGGCTTTCATTATGGAAATCACCACGAACCCGAATCCATATTTTCGTTAAAAATTATTTAATCGAATCAAACATTAGACACGTTTTAAATCAAATTAATCTATGCAAAAAGACTCGAAACAATCTAATGGGTGAAAGCCCTATGATTTCCAACTCTATTATTATAAGAATTAGTCAATTCATTCCTGATTTGGAACAGACACGGTCGCGCTAATCATCTAGCGCGGCCGTGCCTCATGAGACGCGGTCGTGCCGACTATAAGCGCGGTCGTGTCCTCCTGTAGAGACCCAATCATTTCCTTTGGCTAATCTCAGTCGTATCTTGGAATCATAGACACGATCGTGTCTGGCCAAGGCACGGTCGTGCCTAATGATTTAATTAGTGTAAGCCCTCTGTTTGAATCAACACGGTCGCGCCCTGACTAGCATGGTCGTGCCCGTGGTTCGAGCACGATCGTGCCCTTCCCAGGCACGCTCGTGTGTGAGTTAAAATCTTAGCAGAATTATATAATTTTATATATTTTTCAAACCACAAATATTCTGATTAAATTACAAAATAAAAATAGTTGAATTTTATAAAAGTGCATTTAATCTTATTTAGAAAGAACAAATATTTAATAAATGGAAAATTATTTATTTAAAGTTTATAAAATTTAATTTACAATTATTGTTAAACCTCTCATATAAAAAGTATTTAAATTGTTAAGTTACATTTTATAAATAAATAAATAAAATAATGATTATTTATTTACTTTATGTTTAAACAAAGACATTTATTTATTTACACTTAATTTCATTTAATACTTATATTATTTTCATAAACAATAATTATTTATATTACTTATTTAATTATTCAAACTCAAACTTTGATCAAAATGTTCTAAAAATATTCTTTCAAACTTTATATATTTTATTCAATACCTCCAACTACAAATCAATGACATTATTACACAAGTCCAAATGCAACTTTAGACTTAAACATTGGTGCACACTATTAATACCATATACATTACTCCTTAGGTTAACTTGTGCATTTCAAGGATCCTTATTCTATCTAGTATCTTTGTTAGCTACGCCTTCGAAACCAAGTGAGTATACATAGCCCCTTTTACTCTTTTATATTTTTGGGGTGAAACATGAACATTATTCAAATTACATGTTTACATTTACACAAACAACACAAGTACAAATCCTATTTACATTCATGTGTGCAATTTGAGCTTTATGCCCGAGTGTTAGGTGTGCTAACCTTTGTATGCGATTATGTGCAATCATTAACTATTCAAGCCAACGGTTTTCAATGATAGATCTATTGAGTCTGACAAACCCACCCAGATTGGGGTGATTGATACCGACAAAACAATTTTTGCATGCTAGTTACAAAGGTTTGATTGTACATGGTTACACAATAGCTGCTCCTCATAAATGCCTTATTTATCATGTTATGTAAGGATTTGTTTTACAAACTATATGCTATCTATATAAACCTGTGTTATACTCACCAACTTTTTAGTTAACTTTATTTTATTCATGTTTCAGGTTCTAATGTGTGAGATTAATCAAGATGTGCTACACATAGGCTTGGACTTAGTTAATTTAAATAAAAGGATTCTATGTATTTCAATTTTGTTCTAACTTGGATTTGGTTGTCTTTGGACTACTTGTTATGAATTTTGATGTTTAATATATTCAATCTAGTCAACCTTGTGCTTATGAACAGTCTACATGTCCCGCCCCGATGATTCCGCCATCGGTCGGGGTGTGACAGATGCCCTCACTAATCGACTCAATCAACTTAGTAAGGGAAAGAATTCTACTGAAGCTACTAAAGAAGTAAGGACTATTACCACTAATACCGAGCAGGATGACTTTATCGGAACAAATCGCCTACAAAACTGTCACACCCCAACCGACGGCGGAATACGTTGGGGCGGGACTTGTAGACTGTTCATGAGCTCAATGTTGACTAAATTGTAAGATATTAATCATTAAATTTCATTTCAAATAAAACAAACACAAACCAATTCCAACCAGTACATAAGGGAAATACAAATCATTCTTTAATTAAAATTAACTAGGTCCAAAACTTATGTGTTGCAAGTCTTCATCAATATCACACATTAGCACCTGAAACATGAATGAAATAAGCTCAACTAAAAAGTTGGTGAGCATACACAGGTTTGTACATAGATAGTATATAGTTGTGAATAAACAAATTCTTACATAACATGATAAAATAAGGCATTTATGGGGAGCAACTATTGTGTAACCAAAGTACAATCAAACCTTTGTAACTAGCATGCAAATTGTGTTGTCGGTAACAATCACCCCAATCTGGGTGGGTTTGTCAGACTCAATAGATCTATCATTATTAACCGTTAGCTTGAATAGTTAATGATTGCACATAAATTGCACACAAACAGTTAACACACCTAGTACTCAAACATAAAGCTCAAATTTACACACAAGAATGTAAAGAGGATTTGTGTTTGTGTAGTTTGTGTAAATTTAAACAATTGTATGTATAGAGTTCATTTTTCACCCCAAAAAGTGTAAAAGTGTGAAAAGGGGCTATGTAATACTCACATGTATCACGGATGTAGATAGCACAAGAGAATAAGTAGCAAATGTGATCCTTGTAACCCGCAAACTTAACCTAGCGTGTAATGCATACAAATATGAATTAATAACATGCACAAAAGTCTAAGGCAAAGTCTGGGGTTCGATGGAAGTGAGCGTAGGGACTCGTACAAAGAATTCGTGTTATATCATGTAAGGGGAATGCATATGGGTTTGTGTTTGTATTTGGATATGAGTTTTAATAAATAACTAAAAAAATGAAAGTTGAAGCGTATGGTTTTAATAATAAATGATTGAAGGTTGGAGTTTGAATAACTAAATAAGTTAAACTTATTCATTTAGCAAGGTAGTATGTAATTATCTTGTTTCAAGTATAATTTAAATAAATAATTTTATTTTTATTTATTTATTTAGTTATGATATGTGCCAAATTATAAAAAATATATCTTAGTTTATAAAAACTAATGTTAACTACAATTTATGTCTAAGTGGGTGGTAAATGAAAATTATATAATAGATAACTTCATTTATTTAAAATGATACGTTCTTATAGGAAAAAGTGAAAAATGTAACTTCGTGTTTATTTAGAAGGTTTATTTATTTAAATAGGGTTTTTAACCTTAATGTATGTAATTTAATAGAAAAGAGTTATAATAATTGTTTTATGAAATTCTTTTATAAAAATGATAATGAATTTATAAAAGTCTTGGCCAACATTTTATAAAGTAAGAAATTTTAAGTGTTTTGTTTTGGTAAATCGTTGATTTAATTTAGAATAATAATTTTTTATAGTTTTCATATGGGAAAGAAAAAGAAAAGGTTTTAAACAATTTAATTTGTAACATAATCGCTTCATGACTAATATTGCAAATTATTGTTCAAATCTGTTCTAAATGGTATAGGCTTCTATAAATTATGTTTTATAAAATTTTGAGGGTTAAAAACTTGTTTTAAAAAGTTTGTAGGGTACTGGGTTCGAACCCGGGTTAGACTTGGGTGACACAAAGGTCTAACCATTGAACCGGAGGTCCAATTGTGTTATTAAGCCATACTGTTAATACGACATCAAGCGTTTTCATGGGATCCGGCTTCAATGTTTCCAACAGAAGAAAAACAGGAAAAAGGAAACATAGTACGGGTGCGGGGCTGGTTCGAACCCACGACCCGGTTTGAGCAAATGAACGATTTCTGCTGGTTGACTAGGGCGTGTGTGACACCCAGTAGTCCACGTCAATACCCATAGTCTTATTTGCACATTCCAATTTTATATTTCTTGGAATATAATCTTTGAAATAATATTGTCAGGAGTCTAGCAAAGGAACAAGTGTCATATTTAGTAATTTTTAATAATTACTTAGAAATAAACGATAATAACTCGCATTGAATGTTCGTTGGTGATTAAAAGAATGTTATTCCAGAAAAGTCTAGAGACACGTTTGAATATGAAAACATAAATATAGGTGACTAAACTTTTATAAAAAGTTGACATATAAATGTTTGTTGTATGGCTCTAAGTTATGTTATGTGCATTCATGAATAATATAGTTATAGTAATAACTATGTCGGGTTAACTAGTAAACTATTGGGACTAGTCAAACCACACAAAAAATCATAAGTAATGAATCGTTTAAAAGTTTTACACCGGGTATTAGATCACGCGATCACCAAGGGGATTTATACCACCAAAGAACCCACCTATCTAGCCATTAATGGATTTGACAACACCCAACCCCCCACCCTATACCCCTCTTGGCCGAAATGTGGGTGTAGCCACCCACTATCCCATTAAATGCTTGCATACATGTCTTGTATGCACACCCTCTTCCATGTAAGGCCCCTTTCTCGGGTAACCTCACTTGTTGGATTTACTCATAAACATAGTCATAAATACTGAACTTAAATTAAAACATTCATCATTCAATTACATAATCATAACAGCGGAAGTCTTTACAAATAAAACATAACATATTCTTAACAAACAAAAGTGGGATGTCAGTCTTGTGCCGGGTAACCTTCACGCCATCGCACGACCCTTTCTTCCCTTACCTGAAATGTATACTAAAAGTCAGCTAACGCTGGTGAGTTCTAGTTTAAAGACATTCATAATTAATACTTATCTTTTCATGAATATAACGTGTATATGTATATTCTTGCCTTTAAATATTCCTTACTTTATTTTATCACATAACATTCATTGAGGGTATATACATAAGTACATACATACTTTCTTTGAGAGAACACTTATTGGCCATAATCTTAAGGGAGATCAACCCATCATACTTGTCGCGAATGTCACGAAGACATCGCAGTCAGAACTACCGTCATAGCCCATTTCATTACCGTCCGGATCTAGAAAACCGTCCGTCATATCATTAAATCCGTCCGGCAACCTTTGTCCGTCCGCTCTTTACCGTCCTACCGTCGTAGTCCGTCATTTTTGTCCGTCTGCCCTAGGGCATCCGTTTCCCACGTGACCATTATGTATGCAACTGTTCTACATGAGTTAAGGCAATTGCTTCGACCGTCCATTTATACCTTTTCATACGTCCTAGCTTGCGAAGGAACGTTTTTGCCCCGGTTGCAAAATAATCACGTGGTCGTCCGTCTACCGAAGTAGCCGTTGTCATTGAAGGGTTTATAACGTTTACATTCATTCATAACATGCAATATATATGTAATATAAAGCAAGATTTCATTCTTTTACGTTATGTCCTTCTTTCATTCATTCTTTATAGTCATACGCTTCATTCTTTATTCATAATTCATTTTCATATATAAGTATTTATATATATATATATACACACGTATGATCACATTGACATTTATAACATTTATTCATTTAGTGTATACACTTCAGCCCCAAAACATTTATAAATCATTTGCACATAACATAGAAGGGGGCACATAGAACTCACCTGATGAGCTACTCTAGGTTGTCCTAAACAAAGGTCCAACAGCGTCACTTCTGATCTGGATTAGGTAGTTAAATACACATTAGACCCAACCCCGACTCTAATGGTTTAATCATTCTAAACTTACTGACTTTACTTAACCAACCTACTGTCTACTACCTGCGCACTTAGTAAGTGCGCAGGGACTTGCTCATGCGCACTTGGCAAGTGCGCAGGAGTCTTCCTCCTGCGTACTTGGTAAGTACGCAGGGACTTCCTCCTGCGTACTTGGTAAGTACGCAGGAATACCTTCCTACGCACTTGGTAAGTACGCAGTACCTGGTTCATGAACCAAAATTTCGGAATTCATGCATGTTAATCCGATCATGCTAATCTTACAATTTTCTTTGATCAAAATGTGCGGTTTCCATTCTAGATGCTATTTCTAAGCTTATTATCAAGTTTCATCCGTAAAAACATCATCTATTTAGCTAAAACTCGAGAAACCCCAAAGAGAACCAAAACTCAGATTATGGTCGAATCATTACCTGGATTGAAGTTCTGATTCGGAGGTTTTGCTCACGAGCTCAGCTGTAACGTGCTCCTCTAATCTCGTGATGATCCGTTGACTTTCTCTCTCTAGACCCGAGCTCCCTTTCTCTCTCTAAGATGGTGAAAATGAAGGTGAAATGAGCTAGTGGGCTGCCTTGCCCCTTTTATACCTGGGCTTCCCTCGGCCCGTTGGAGCCGAGCCCAAGCCCATCCGTTCTTATTTCATTTTATGACGTTTAAATCTCTATCGTATTATTATTTACTTATTTACTATTTTCGGGATGTTACAAGTCTACCCTCCTTAAAGAGGTTTCGTCCTTGAAACTGTTTGTACGTTAAACAATTGAGTGTATAGTCCCCTCATCTCGTCTTCTTTTTCCCATGTAGCTTCTGACCCTTTTCTGTTCTTCCATTGTATTTTGACTAAAGGTATCGACTTATTGCGTAGTCGTTTTTCAGCTCGGTCAAGAATGGCAATCTGTTCCTCTACATAATTTAAACTGTTATCCACCTCGATCTCGTCATAAGGTATGTAAGCTGTGTCGTCAGCTAGGCACTTGCGTAAGTGCGACACGTGGAACGTAGAGTGTATTCCACTAAGCTCGACGGGAAGGTCGAGTCTGTAAGCAACTTGACCCACTCTTGCTAGAATCTTGAAAGGTCCGACAAACCTTGGACTTAGTTTGCCACGCTTTCTGAATCGGATGATTCCTTTCCATGGTGATACCTTTAACAGTACCATGTCCCCTACCCTAAACTCTAAATCCCTTATTCGCTTGTCCGCGTATGATTTCTATCTGTCCTTTGCGGCTTTCATCTGAGCCTTGATTTGATCAAATTTCTCGGAAGTAGCTTTGACCACTTCGAGACTTGCAAAATCCTTCTGTCCAATTTCCCCCCAACAAACCGGGGTCCTACATTTCCTCCCATACAATATTTCAAATGGCGGCATGCCAATAGTTGTGTGGTAGCTATTGTTATATGAAAATTCTGCCAATGATAGATGGCTGTCCCAACTCCCACCAAAATCAATGATACAGGCTCGGAGCATGTCCTCCAAGGTCTGAATGGTCCTTTCCGATTGTCCATCGGTTTGGGGGTGGTAAGCGGTGCTGATGTTCAGTCTAGTGACCATTGCTTCATTGAATTTCTTCCAAAACCTTGATGTGAATCTAGTATCCCTGTCGGACACAATTGACAGTGGCATACCATGTCTGCTCACAATCTCCTTGATAAATACTTCTGCTAGTCTTTCTGACGAAGAAGACTCACGTATTGGTAAGAAGTGAGCACTTTTCGTCAAACGGTCGACGATCACCCAAATGGTATCATTGCCTTTAGCTGTTCGTGGTAGCTTGGTAATGAAGTCCATTGTGATCTCTTCCCACTTCCATTCTGGTATAGGTAAAGGTTGCATTTTACCGCATGGTTTCTGGTGCTCGGCCTTAACTAGTGAACATGTTAAGCACTTGTTCACGTATTCAGTCACATCATTCTTCATGCCAGGCCACCAGTACTCTTTCTTCAAGTCTTGATACATTTTGTTTGTCCCGGGGTGGATAGAATAACGAGACTTATGGGCCTCATCGAGTATTTTGGCTCTAATCTCGCCAATCTTAGGTATCCACATCCGGCCAAACCTGGTTCGTACACCGTATGTATTTGCACTTAAGTTCCCTTGTTGTCCTACTATTCTTTCCCGTTTCACATTTCTTTCTAACAGTGCTTCATCTTGTGCCTTTGATATTTCACCCATCAAATCTGGCGTTATAATTAGCTGACACGCTTTGATTTGGATAGGTGTCGATCCTTCCTTTCTACTTAAAGCGTCGGCCACTACGTTTGCCTTACCCGGATGGTACAATTTCTCACAGTCGTAGTCTTTCAGTAACTCTAGCCACCTCCTTTGCCTCATGTTTAATTCCTTTTGTTCGAAAAAGTACTTCAGGCTTTTGTGATCGGAGTAGATGGTGCATTTAACTCCATACAGATAGTGCCTCCATATCTTCAACGCGAAAACTACTGCTGCTAATTCTAGATCATGAGTTGGGTAGTTAACCTCGTGAATCTTTAGTTGCCGTGATGCATACGCAATTACCTTTCCTCGTTGCATAAGTACGCACCCTAAACCTTGCCTCGAAGCGTCAGAGTGGACTACCAAGTCTTCATTTCCCTCAGGTAGTGTTAAGACTGGAGCTTGGGTTAATCGTGCCTTAAGTTCCTCAAACGCGTTGTTTTGGGTTTGATCCCATTCATATTTTACTTCCTTACGTGTCAATTTAGTTAGGGGCGAGGCTATTCTTGAGAAATCTTGATTGAACCTTCGATAGTAGCCTGCCAAACCCAGGAAACTTCGTATCTCTGTTGGTGTCTTTGGGATGTTCCATTCCTTTACTGTCTCGATCTTTGCAGGATCTACCATGATGCCGTTTGGGTTTATCACATGACCTAGGAATTGGACTTTCCTAAGCCAAAACGCGCATTTGGAGAATTTTGCGTACAACCTTTCCTGCTTTAGCTCCTCCAGAACTTCTCTTAGGTGACAGTGGTGATCACCCTCGTTTTTCGAATATACCAGTATGTCGTCTATAAAAACTATCACTGATCGATCCAACATGGGTCGACACACTCTATTCATCAAATCCATGAACGCTGCTGGTGCATTAGTTAATCCGAAGGACATCACGAGAAACTCATAATGCCCATAACGCGTGCGAAACGCGGTCTTTGGTACATCTTCTTCCCTTACTTTCAACTGATGGTAACCCGACCTAAGATCGATCTTTGAGAACCAACTCGCACCTTGCAGTTGATCAAAAAGGTCATCTATTCTAGGCAGTGGGTATTTGTTCTTTACTGTCCTCTTGTTCAGTTCGCGGTAGTCAATGAACATGCGCATGCTGCCGTCTTTCTTCTTTACGAATAGTACCGGAGCGCCCCATGGTGAGATGCTCGGTCTAATAAATCCCTTTTCTGTTAATTCTTGTAGTTGAGACATCAATTCTTTTATTTCTGACGGAGCCAATCGGTAGGGGGCTTTGGCAACGGGCTCAGCTCCTGGCAGTAAATCAATCTGAAATTCTATTTCCCGATCGGGTGGCAACCCAGGTAGATCCTCAGGGAATACTTCGGGAAAATTGCACACCACGGGTACATTCTTGAGTTCTTTCGTTTCCATTCTATCGTCAATAACATATGTCAGATAAGCTTCGCAACCGCACCTCATGTAACTTTCGGCCTTGATCATCGAGATGACGCTCGACATCGTGCAATTCCAATCCCCTAATTGGACTGCCGCTTGGAGTCTTGAGGTGTATCCTCTTACGTTTACATATGATTTGAGCTTCGTTGGCAGCTAGCCAATCCATCCCCAATACTATATCGAATCCTCCTAAGGTGAGAAGGAATAATCTAGAAGGAAACTTATGTCCCTCTATTTCTATTATGCAGTCCTCTGTTACTTGGAATACTGCCGAATTTTTACCAACGGCAGTTTGTACGCTAAAGGCCTTTACTATGGTGTTGATAGTGCAATCTAGTTTACGACTAAATGCATTGGATATAAAACTTTTACTAGCACCAGAGTCAAATAAAATAGCAGCATGTTCATCATTAACTAGGAACGTACCTGACACGACATCAGGGTTTCCCCTTGCTTCTTCCTCAGTTAAGGCATAGGCCCGAGTCCTTGCCTTTTGTTGTTCCTGTTCCTTCTCCTTTCCCGAACCAGATTGGCCGGCCTTCCTACAATTCTTTGCCAGATGTCCAAACAATCCACATACTTGACATTTGGCGTCCTTCCAACAATCTCGAGAGTAATGCCCCGGCCTCCCGCACTTATAACACACGGTGGTGCCGATTCGACACTCGCCAATATGTTGCTTTCCACATTTCTTGCACGTTTCATATCCGTCCAACCTCGGTTTCTTAATTTCAGTTGTTTCATTCCCTCTTCCGGTGCCTCTAGACGGATTCTCCCACTTTCTCTTTTGTGTCACAGGTGTCGGGTCCTCATTGGCATAATCGTCGTAAACGATTCCAGACAGGTTGACTACCGACTCAAAGGTAAAGGGTAGGTTGGCTTTTACGTGGACACGGACCCTTTGCGGCAGACCCTTGACATAGTATTTGATCATACGTTCTTCGGTTTCCACCAAGTGTGGTACCAGTTGGGCCAGCTCGTTGAACCTTGAAGTATATTGACGATGAGTCTTGTCACCAGCTTTGAAGTTTAGGAACTCGTTCTCCACGCGATCAATCTCGTTCTGTGGGCAGAACTTTTGGATTATGAGTTTCTTCAGGTCTTCCCATGTCATTCTGGCAAGAGCATTTGGCGACTTTGTTCTTTGGATGTTTCTCCACCAACCTAGCGCTTCATTGGTGAAAGAATGAGCAACATATTTGACCGCCTGATCCGGTCGGCACTCGCTGATGTTGATTACAGCGTTCATCCTCTCAATCCATTCGAAAGTAGCCACTAAATCCTTGGTTCCATCAAACTTAGGTGGGTCTCCGTCCTTGAAACCTTTGTAAGTACACCCACGGTTGCTTGATGCCACTTTTACTTCATCCCCGTCACTGTCATAAATTTTCTCTTCATTTTTCCCTTCATCCTCTTCTTTGCTTTTCTTTAATGCCTCAGATAGTAGGTCAGGCAATATGTTCTTCAGAGTAAGTACGACCTCGCGGGCAATAGCATCTCTGACTTCGGGTTCTAACTGTATAGGCCCTGGACTAATGTTCCCTGTTGGTGTCACATCTGTTTCGTGCACACTCTCAGTGTGTTCTGCGTGCACACTCTCTTCCTCTTCATGTCTTTGCTTCAATGGAGGTCTACCTACTCGGCCAGTGCGACATCGTCGTCCTGTTCTTCCTCCACCAGCCATAAATTCTTAATTTCCTGATAGTTATAAAGGGAATACATCAATGTCATTTCTTCAGATCATAGTTTGGAACAGTACGAGCAAAGTAAATTATTAATTATAGTGACCGGTTTGTGATTACTAATTTACATTGCTTTTCGGGTTCAAAACTCTTCAAATGGGTTGTGACATTGACATCTATTTGTTCTAAGTTAAGGTATCTATTCTTATCCAAGAGCATTAACTTTAGTACTTACTTACCGTGCTGCGTTGGCGTTGGTTACCCATACTGACATCCGTGTGTTGGTCCCATAATCAGTTTGAGTCCAGACATTTAAGGATGTCTGAATCTCTCAAACTATTGCTCTGATACCAACTTGTAAGGCCCCTTTCCCGGGTAACCTCACTTGTTGGATTTACTCATAAACATAGTCATAAATACTGAACTTAAATTAAAACATTCATCATTCAATTACATAATCATAACAGCGAAAGTCTTTACAAATAAATCATAACATATTCTTAACAAACAAAAGTGGGATGTCAGTCTTGTGCCGGGTAACCTTCACGCCATCGCACGACCCTTTCTTCCCTTACCTGAAATGTATACTAAAAGTCAGCTAACGCTGGTGAGTTCTAGTTTAAAGACATTCATAATTAATACTTATCTTTTCATGAATATAACGTGTATATGTATATTCGTGCCTTTAAATATTCCTTACTTTATTTTATCACATAACATTCATTAAGGGTATATACATAAGTACATATATACTTTCTTTGAGAGAACACTTATTGGCCATAATCTTAAGGGAGATCAACACATCATACTTGTCGCGAATGTCACGAAGACATCGCAGTCAGAACTACCGTCGTAGCCCATTTCATTACCGTCCGGATCTAGAAAACCGTCCATCATATCATTAAATCCGTCCGGCAACCTTTGTCCGTCCGCTCTTTACCGTCCTACCGTCGTAGTCCGTCATTTTTGTCCGTCTGCCCTAGGGCATCCGTTTCCCACGTGACCATTATGTATGCAACCGTTCTACATGAGTTAAGGCAATTGCTTCGACCGTCCATTTATACCTTTTCATACGTCCTAGCTTGCGAAGGAACGTTTTTGCCCCAGTTGCAAAATAATCACGTGGTCGTCCGTCTACCGAAGTAGCCGTTGTCATAGAAGGGTTTATAACGTTTACATTCATTCATAACATGCAATATATATGTAATATAAAGCAAGATTTCATTCTTTTACGTTATGTCCTTCTTTCATTCATTCTTTATAGTCATACGCTTCATTCTTTATTCATAATTTATTTTCATATGTAAGTATTTATATATATATATATATACACGTATGATCACATTGACATTTATAACATTTATTCATTTAGTGTATACACTTCAGCCCCAAAACATTTATAAATCATTTGCACATAACATAGAAGGGGGCACATAGAACTCACCTGATGAGCTACTCTAGGTTGTCCTAAACAAAGGTCCAACAGCGTCACTTCCGATCTGGATTAGGTAGTTAAATACACATTAGACCCAACCCCGACTCTAATGGTTTAATCATTCTAAACTTACTGACTTTACTTAACCAACCTACTGTCTACTACCTGCGCACTTAGTAAGTGCGCAGGGACTTGCTCATGAGCACTTGGCAAGTGCGCAGGAGTCTTCCTCCTGCGTACTTGGTAAGTACGCAGGGACTTCCTCCTGCGTACTTGGTAAGTACGCAGGAATTCCTTCCTGCGCACTTGGTAAGTACGCAGTACCTGGTTCATGGACCAAAATTTCGGAATTCATGCATGTTAATCCGATCATGCTAATCTTACAATTTTCTTTGATCAAAATGTGCGGTTTCCATTCTAGATGCTATTTCTAAGCTTATTATCAAGTTTCATCCGTAAAAACATCATCTATTTAGCTAAAACTCGAGAAACCCCAAAGTGAACCAAAACTCAGATTATGGTCGAATCATTACCTGGATTGAAGTTCTGATTCGGAGGTTTTGCTCACGAGCTCAGCTGTAACGTGCTCCTCTAATCTCGTGATGATCCGTCGACTTTCTCTCTCTAGACCCGAGCTCCCTTTCTCTCTCTAAGATGGTGTAAATGAAGGTGAAATGAGCTAGTGGGCTACCTTGCCCCTTTTATACCTGGGCTTCCCTCGACCCGTTGGAGCCGATCCCAAGCACATCCGTTCTTATTTCGTTTTATGACGTTTAAATCTCTATCATATTATTACTTACTTATTTACTATTTTCGGGATGTTACATTCCACTTTAAATGATTACATGCAATTCCCATCAACCATAAGTGGTAATGATGAAGATGTAATCATCACTCAACTGCATCTCTCTTTCTCCATATAAAACACTTGCACCAACACCCCTTAACTCCCTCCTCCCTCCCTTGACTGATTCATTTCGGATTTCACCCAATTCCCCTCTCCAAAACCGAAAATGCAAACAATTCCTGTAACTCAGCTTCATGCCAGATTTTCGGTCAACTTCGGAAGGCCATATCTCTTTCGTTCCTTGGTCAAATCAGTCCATTCTTTTTTTTAGAATGAAGCTCTATGTTAACAGAGGAGAACTCAAGTGGAATAACTCGAATCCATGGATAATTCGACCTCCAAACAGCCGACGCAAGAAGGCCGATCAGTGCAGGTCGAATCTGGACACCTCTTTTCATTTTCCTGTTTTGAGGTACCTACACAACTCCAAATCTAGTAATTCTTTTTCACATCTCCTCTGGTTTCAATAAACTTGATTTTAAAAGAAAACCCCAAGTCATTTGGTCTTCTAAAACCATCTAAAAGTCTATTCGAAGTACGCCTAAAAATCTGAGTTTTCAAGAACAAAATAAAACATAAAAGTCTTGATGAGTTTTGGCTTTATTTCTTCATGAGTCATGTTTGAATATATATATTTATACACGTACATGTTCATACATAAAATACCAAACTAGAAGGACCATGGACAAGACAAGGACACATCAAATATAAACTACATATATATATACTATCACATAAAATAACACTTGGATGATGGTGTTCTTCATAAACCCTTCATTCCATTCATGTGTTATGTTGAAGGATACATGTTCGTGAAGTTATATGATCATGTGTGACTTACCTGGCAAGAGCCGAGGTAGTGTCCTATGATTCAAGAAGACATACGAACGATTATCATCAACATATGAACGTGAAAGGTGTTACTAAAAATATATGTTTATGGATAAAATTTGTGATATATATGTGTTGGTATACGGTTTTGGTTAAATCATGGAAATATTCTAGGATTTAAAGAATAGTATCCTAATATGAACATTTGATATATGTACATGGAACATATGAAGAGATTCGGTTAAAAATATATAACCACATGACATCGTGGAACATAAGTGAATATATTTTAAGGAAAATCCTACAAAAATAATATTTATTTTTTTTGGTACACTTAATAAGTCACCAATAGGGAAACATATTATTTTCTCGGAAAATATGTAAGCGTCTAGACTGGAATAATAATCACCAATGAGTCGTAAACGAAAACCCTATTTTTACTAAACAAAGGCGTACTAAACGGGATTCGTTAAGTCGGATGAACAACTTACGTATAAGACGGGTAGTCTTAACACATTAGTACCCTTGTGTGATTAGGGTATGGATAGATAGGAACTATTAGCACAGGGTTATTTGCTAGGATTTCATCGGACACAAGGTGAGTTCACGGCCCCCTTTTATTTTTCTACTGTTTTGTAAACATCGGGGGAGAAACATACTTACTTGTTATGTTTTGAGAACATGAAATACAATTGCTTACACGTTTGACAATATGAACATTCTGGTTTAACTCCTTGTGAGTTTCACTAACCCCTTTTTATTTTCTATGTTTTTGAAATATTTTGGGGTGGAAACATACTTGTAAAGAATTTTTGTATGTAATTGAATGAACTAATGATCAGACCTTATGTGTGTATTGAGGGAAAAATAAAGCGCTTAAAGTCCTCGAAATAAAAGTTAGTAACCGTTAGCTATGGACTTAGCCCGGGATTTCATGGATAGTACTATTGGGGGTGACGCCTCCAGTCATGATTTGTCACGCTAATCAGGGGTCCAAATGGCCGAATGACCGCATATTGTCTTAACTCGCAGAAAGGCGAGGGGAGGCACAGAAAGTTGGGGTTTGGTTACGGTCTCGTACATTACATATTATTTTGTATTCCTTGCAAGTTTACAAATGGGGTCAATTGATCGGGTTAGTATTCGGATTCATTGGTAATACATACTAAGAGTTTTGATCGGTAAATGACCAGGTTTAAACAATGTATATGTTTTCAAAGGAAAACTACATATTTTATGACGGTTAAGTCATGTGCATGTTTTCAAAGGAAAACTACTTATTTGATGACGGTTAATTCATGTATATGTTTTCAAAGGAAAACTACATATTTTATGACGGTTAAGTCATGAACATGTTTTCAAAGGAAAACTACTTATTTTATGACGGTTAAGTCATGTATATGTTTTTAAAGGAAAACTACATATTTTATGACGGTTAAGTCATGGACATGTTTTCAAAAGAAAACTACTTATTTTATGACTTTAAAGTCATGGACATGTTTTCAAAGAAAAACTACTTATTTTATGACGGTAAAGTCATGGGCATGTTTTCAAAGGAAAACTACTTATTTTATGATGGTTAAGTCATATCTAGTTTTTCGGGAAAACTAATTGTACTAAATTAACAGACTCTATGAACTCACCAAACTTTGTGTTGACACTTTCATGTATGTTTCTCAGGTAACCTTTAGCCATTGAGCGGTTGGAATAGGCTAGCTATAATTGGATAAATTCTTACTAGCTGGAAGGACATAGATTATCCGGTCTCAAGTCTGTCGTTGATCTAGAAGAACTTAGATCATTGTATTACTTAGTCTTAGTATTTGTGTATGTATTCAAGTCTTAGAAATCACTATTACATCTTTCGCTATCGTGTAATGAACCAATCGTTGCAACCTGTATTTATTTATTAAGTAAATAAATTTGGGGGTGTGACAGATTGGTATTAGAGCAATGGTTTTAGCGAATTAGGTTTCCTTAGTGACACCTAGGCTCTAACCGGACTCATTTAGGGACCAAGATTTCTAAGACTTGCATCACAATAAAAACACCCAAGACTTGAGTATAGGAATTCCAACCATTGCCGAACAATTTGTGTAGACTATTAGTGTATGGAGTTACACTAGGGTATCATTAGCTACACTAATACAATTACATGGCACATGTAATGAACACTTAAACACATACAACAATGTGGAAATAATAAACACTTACAACATGTTACTGTTCGAATTACGAGTCAAGAATAACGGGTACTCAGCATACTGCAACCTTAGAAGATCGAGTTACGAGCTGAGCTTGGGCGACGACGGCAGCAATCGTCAGTTATCGATCTTGGTATCACAACAGGCTGAACCAGTACCAGAATCTGTACCTATACCTGCACCACAACTACTCCAGCCATGGAGGCAGCTATCTTTCTAACGTATTTGCAGTATAAATACTCTCCTTCATAAGTTGTCGGATCGGATGCCTAGACTTTCGCCATGAGATATGGCAGACATAATTGCCCAGACAGAAGGGAATCCATTGTGGATAAGCAAGACTAAATGGGAGAGAACTCCAAGGGTCAGGAAACCCAGACATACATCCGGATCATGTGGATCCATGCATATATACAGACTTGGAGCATGAGTTGCTCGACACTCATTTGAGGATCTCTGTTCAACACATAGTGCCTTACTTCCACCATACACATTTTATTTTGAGGGACACTTGTGGTGCCTCTCTACCATTAACCTCATCCGGCAACAGTCATATTCGGCAGATTCATGAGTATTGGTACACATAATTAAGGGTAATCCAGTGGAACAATACACACTTCTACACAAGTGTGCAAACACGATCTAATGAACATTTCAAATCCCTTTGACTAAAAGCTTGGGATAGGAGAAACACTACAAGGATCATGCAAAGTAAATTATCATTGCGGGTGCACACGTAATCATAATTTGCAGTGCATGGGAACTTTAGTGAGTCTTGCTGTCTAAGCTAATGATCAACCCATGTTCTCAGTCACTTGATTAAGGATTGGATCTTAACAAATCAGACTTCTCAATTAGGTGCTCTGAAAGAAATCTCATTGTTTGGGAGGAACGAGAGAAATTCAAATTGAAATCAACCAATCTTTTGTGAATCCTGAACGGCGAAGGATTTTGCACGTTCATTCTTTGAGATTCTACTTGTCGAGATAGCTTTAATTTAAGCATTACCACAACCAACACTTACAATAGATGCATAATTATTGTGGGAGATTATAGCGTAATCTCAGGATTCATCACACCGTTCAGTCTCACAATTACTTGAAATTTATGTTAGGAGTGTTATGCCCTAACTTCGGTGATGGGGCAGAAAATTTGTTTTAACCCGCATACACATAGCACCGATGGGGTATTGTGGAAGCTCCACATGAGACAAGTAGGTAATCTAAAATTTCAGAATATTGGTCAAACAGGGTTGCTCTCACAACCATTGACATTCAGTACACCTTCAAGACCGATATCTTTTCGATGATGAATAAGCCATGATTTATTAACAAGCGAATGCCAAAGAAACCTAGGTGTGGACTAACGACTATTGTCGCACTAACCGAAAAATGACATACAAAACTTTTAAAGGGGTCCCAAATGCAAAAAATTCGTGCTAATCTCATTAGTTCATGATATGCATAAGGGGCGTAAGCTCGAGCTGTTCACAACAGACCACTGTCCACAAGGATTAGTAAAGGATAATTTTATGCCCTTTTGTACTCGCACTTCCCCAAAGATCATCTTGTTGAATGGATCCCAGATTTCAGCCTAGAGGAGAGGCGTGATCACATCCTTCGCTCCCAGTTTTCGAGAACTAGGAAGCTCTAGGAGCATCTATTGTTAAGGAATGACCTCTTAACGCAGGCTCAATAAGAGTACAAAATTTTCGATGTTTAACACTCATTACCTTAATTTTATCCTTGTGCTCAGGATTTTGTGGCTATAACTTGTATGAGTGGAATACGTAATGGAAAGTCACCAAAGTACCATTCAAACACTAAAGAGGTGTATACACACTGAATGACTTATAGTTGGCCATTGTAAAACTCATAAACCCTTTCTACCAACTTAATGTGTTGACAAATTCGTAGCCCATTTTGGGGAAGACATTAATTCTATGAGACCATTCTCATAGTCCCACTATTCATTCCCTCAGCTAGATGGAAAATGAATATACCAAACAAACATAGAACTTTTTATGGCACACATACTTCAAGGGTATGGTAGCCAAGTCATGATCTTACATATCAGGATGTTACAACCCGAATGCTAGTCTGCCGCGGGAAGATAGTGCAATTAACGGGTAAAGTGGTGATTAGACTCGACCTTCGCAAGTAAGAGCTCCCAAGGAACATCAAATCTTAGCTCCATGAAGGCACGTGGAGAGGAAAATCCTAGAAAACATGAAACCTGAAATAAGAGAAAAGTATTAGTCCGGGAAATTGCTTTTGAAAAGCATAAGAGGGACAAACATAAAGTTTCATTTCCGTACTGTGTCATTACTACCCAATATTCAACTAAAACCTGGACACCTCGTCAAGTAATTCTTTCCTAAGATCTATAGAGATCTGCCTTGGTGACAAAGTGCATAGACGAATAGAGAGTATGGGTCAACATACGCTCAAGATTCGCAAGCACCATTCCTTTCATTACGAGGAATGAGCATCACATAACCCTACCATATTGAGGGTAATAAAAAAAGGGGTCCTTGCACATTTAATATCGTTAGTCGAAGAAGTATTCGCTTTGCTTTCGAATACCGACTACCAAGTAAATGGAATGAAACAATTGAAGCCTAAGTTGGATGACACATATAGAATTTGGGTACCAGGTATTGGTAGCCTATGTGGGAGATTATGGATGAAGTCCATAAGCCCAAGTACTCCGTTCATCCAGAATCGAATAAAACGTATAAGGATCCCGAGGAACTCCATTATGTGGCAAAACATGAAAGGAGAAATTGCTATCTATGTTGGGAGATACCCGACAGTAAAAGCAGAATGTTAGGAATCACCTAAGTGAACACAACAACCGCAGTTTCCTCAATGGAAATGGGAGGAGAATTCCATAGATTACATTACAAATCTACCCAGAACATCTAGCGGCTATGATACTATATGGGTAATCATCAATCGTTTGAGGAAATATGCTCACTCCCTACCAATCAAGGAGACAGATAAAAGTAAGAAGCGTGCAAGGCTAAATATTAAGGAAATTAAGGCTAGGAATGGTATGCTAGTTTCCATTTTCTCTAATAGGGACAGTCGATTCATGTCAAGAATCTGGCAGTCTGTATAAGAAGCCTTGGGAACACGCCTTGACATGAGCACTACATATCATCCCCAGATGAACGGTCAAGGTAAAAGGACCATCCAAACTTTAAAAGATGTGCCCCGTGCATGTGTAATCAATTTCAGAGGAAATAGGGATACTCACCGCTGTTGACTGAGTTTTCATATAATAACAACTACCATACCAGCATAAAAGCCGCTCCGTTGAGGCTTTGTATGGCTGTAAGTGTCGCTCATCGCTATGTTGGGCGGAGGTTGGCAAAAAACATTTGACTAATCCCGAGACTGGCCAGGAAACCATTGACATGATCGTTGAAATCAAAGATCGTCTGAAAGCCACTCAAGACAGACGAAAGAGAGTTGTGCTAGAAACAGACGAAAGCCATTAGAATTCCAAATTGGAGACTAAGCCTTGTTAAAGGTCTCACTAATCATAACCATAAATACATCAGATCATTTGATATACGGGCTAGGGTTAGCCCAGTAACCTTCAAGCTTACGTTTTCATGGGGAACTAAGCAATATACACGATGTATTTCATGTGTCAAATCTCAAGAAGTGTTTATTAGAAGAAACGTTAATCATACCGTCTGGTGAGATTCACATAGGTGACAAACCACACCCTGTTTAGGAACCTATTGTATCCATAGGAACTAAAAGATCTCTCAAAACCTGCAAGAATCTACATCATGTTGGGTCATAAAAATAATATTTTTCAAAGTATGAGAACTGTTTGTAAAAAGTTCTCAGGGGTCAATGTTACATTGTTATCTACAATGCTGAACATACAAAGTACCCAGGGTGATAGTTTAGCAATCCCAGCTAATACTGATCCCACACCCTCCACCTCACATCCTGAACAACCATCTGCTTCCACAATTCGAACCCCTGTGCAAACTATTAAGGATGCACATGTACAAAAATCACTTACACCTGTTTTGGATGTTATCGTTCAACTGGAACAAAGGGCCCCAGTTGCAACGACATACACTAGAAAAAGGAGCAAGAAGAATCCTTCTCTTATTGTCTCACAGGCCCAATCCCAACCTAAAAGCCCTCATACAGAATCCCAACATTCTGATGAGAATATCAAAAGGGATAGCCATACCATTAGAGAGACTTCCTTGGAAGTTTCTCTATTAGGATTAGGATCACATCCCGGATCCATAGAACAACTTTTTGAGCCATTCCATTTTTCTTCTCTGAACTTAAGTGTAGAGGCACCTTGTCAAAATGATATACCTTCTCCAACAACTACTATCTCGGAGGTATTGATTGACCTGGCTGCTGATGCACCCAACCCAAGTTCATCACCCAAGAAGGTTCACTCTGGTGGTTCTGATAGAGTGAATGTGGAAAGGGCTGTCACTACTTTTGGTATATCAACTGCCCAGGAGGACAGTGACAACATAGCTAAGACCCTAACCACGGCAACTCACAGTGAAGATGTTTCCTTTGAAACACTCTTCACTGAGAGGAATCCCAGGCGCCAAGAAAACCAGGGATTCCAAAACTGATTGGGATGTAGAGGCTAGGCCTAAGGCCCCATCTAGCTCCAAGGATTCCATAACTGTGGATGAGTACAAACTGAAACTTCATAATTTGGAATTGACGGCCAGGGTGGCTATGCTAGAGGCTGAAGTGTCTAAACTAAGGCACCAAGTTTCTATGCATGAAGCCCATCAATGCCCATCTGTGACTACTCCCTCCCTTATATCAGTGGGCACTCAAACAGATAACACTTTATGCACTGATGCAACCAAAAAGGGGGAGGTAATTACCAAGGAATATGATGCGGACAACCTAGAAGAATGGATACAAGAGCAGACTGTGTTTCAAAGTTCGCTATACAAACCTACTTTTGTTCAAATCCATGACTTGCCAGACTCAGTTGATGAAGAGGAAGATATCACTGAGGATTGGAAGCTAGTTGTCCGAGCTGTTGATGAGGTGTTGCAAGATGAAACTCCCTATGAAGACACACCTCCATCTTTCAGCATACTTCCTGAAGCTGCAGCCATAATAAGTCAAACATCTACCCCCCAATTCACACTGTCTTCAAACAAGCTAGAATTCGACTCCATTCTAGCTTGGGGGTATGATGGCATAGCTGAGAGATTCTGGATTGGATGGGAGTTTAATGGAGTAGAAGAGCTAAACTGGAACACTTTTAATGCCCTCCAGGTTCTTAATCTGTATCTGACAAGATGTGTCAACACTTCATCAGATCTCTCAGCAGAACCTGCAATCAACAGGTTCTATGACTTAATGGAGGATAATTTACCTCGGTTTGAAAGACTACTAAAAGAAGCAAATAGGGTGGCTTATCCTGAATCTTCATCAACAGCCGAAAAAATACTGGCTCCAAGAAGACTTGACTTGTGACAATCCAGACTTTTCAGTTAGTTTCGTTAGTAACTTCGTTAAATATTCAGTTAATTCCTAACCCAGTTAACCCAATATTAAACCCCAGGGACGAATTATGTCAATAATCCAAACCTAAACTGCAGGGACTAGTTCTGCCAAGTCCCAAAACTTGAATTGTTGACTCCCGAAGTCAAAAATCAATTCAATTTGATCCTGTTTGACTTTTTGAAGTCAAACTCGTGACAAATCCAATCAAATTCAAATTAACAAATCGTTTCTATGAAATTGAAACCGTTATCGCTCGATTAATGCCATTAACAATCTTAAACATCAATTAAAACACCATCATTGCACGAATTAATCAAATTAATGGCTATCAAGTTTATAACCGTCGTCCCTATCATCGACCATTATCAAATTGATCCAAATCTTCTGTTATTCGCACGAATTGGATACCTGCACATCTAAATCGAGCCTCGGAGAACCTGTATCACACCTCAATTCAATCGGAAATAGCTGTTAGAGTCACTAGAGCTAAAGCCGTTCACAGTCGGAGTCTGTTCAATCGAACACCATCAAATCGAGCATCGTTCTGGTAATTACGTACCTCTTTAGTTTCGTTTCAATCTGTTAATCATTAGCCCTATGCTAATTTGGCTCCATATCATCGAAATTAACAAGAACCCGATTCTAGGGTTCATATGAATGATATGTAATCGAACCCCATCAATCCGATAATTAAAACTGAAATTGATCATGCCCACAGACTCGCCTCGACGTCTAGATCAAAAGCCCTATGTTATTTGAGGCTTACATGATCGAAATTGATCTTGATCGAGAACCTAGGGTTCATATGATTCGGGTTTAATCGAACCCTAACCTAAACATAATCTTAATTCAATTAATTGTTACGATTAGACTCGAAATCCTTCACTCTTTGAAAGCCCTATACCAATTGAATCAAATAACATCGAAATCATTATAAACTGTAAACTAAGGTTCATACATATTTCTGGTTAATCGAACTCTTACCTACACCCGTTTGAAATGAAATTAAACTACATTATCAATTTCGCAATTACGTTTTTAATAAAAACCCTATAATCCTAACAAGTTTTATTATCAGAATCAACGGATTTAATTAGTATTCCTAAAACTAGGGTTCCAACTGATAGTCCAAGAATTTATAGTTTAAAACTCAATGATATTGCAATTAAACCTCACCACACATTCGCCTATACTCGATTTACAAAACCCCTAACCTAATTTGTGCGATCGAAGTCCATATGATTAGAATCGGGACTGGATTGTACTCGGTTTCGAAAGGAGAATAGAACACGGAAGCCGTAGATGATAAAACAAACCGAGCCGGATACTTGTTGCGATGACCCTAGCGGGCGGATTGGTTAAGGGAGTGTGTGTGTATGGAAGAAACCCGGGTTCGAGTCCGGGCTCCCACATTTCTTTTTAAACATTTTTCAAAAACATATTTAATTAATAAAAATAATTCTTAATATTATTATATTAATATATAAAAGTGTTTTAGCCCCGGAAAACACCCGAAGGCTCGGGTGTAATTTTATAAATAGGATTTTCACTTATAAAATAATATATATTATTTTCAAACCACGACTCTGAATAAAATAATATATTTATATTATTTTCAACCCGTGACTCGTATTAATAAATAATATATATTATTTTGTATCGTTGTGTAACCTCGTATAACACTTGAAACTAAATGATAATATAAATAGTTATATTATTTACTCGCATTTATTACGTTCATAAACATAATATACTTATTATTTTGTACCACGAATGAGTAATTAGAATATTTTTTCGAACCTAAAAATAATATATTATTTTATATTATTTTCCTAATTTTTGTAAATGACAAGAAGCTCGAATATAATCATTATTTTTGTAAATGACAAGAATTCCTATTCCCGTGGACACGTTCGTCTACTCTCGGTTACTAGAGCGTTTCTTTAGGACGTGTCTCATTCCGTGTCATTGTCACAATTCCTATTATATCCCTAATTTACGTGTTTATAATTTTAGGGCATCCGTAAGTCGTTTGAGACTTACACACGTGGTTCCAACTTATCCTTTGTGTGATACTACCTACAACGCAACACAGGTGAGTTTTCACGGCCCCTTTTACTGTTTTAACTTGGGGGAGGAAACATGACTAAACAATTTTGGATTTTGTAATTCGTATGATATCAATGTTAAATGCTAAGCGTAACACGCTATCACAGAAAGTCCTCAACTAATATCGGACCGTTAATATGGATCTTAGCGAGGTAATATTTAGTAGTACTACTGGGTTTGACAAATCCCACCCGCGTTAGCACTAACTCGATTAGATATCGAACGGGTGAAATGTTAGCCTACTCACACCGCCAGTGTTGATAGACCTGGCAGGAGGTAATAAACAAACAGTCAGCTTCGGTTGCGAGCGCTTGAGCTGAACATGAACATAGGTTAGCTACCTATAGATACGTACTGAATGAACATAAATCTGGTAAACGTTTATTTACATATATTGAAACCTGTGAACTCACCAACCTCGTGTTGACATATTTTCTTACATGTTTTCTCACGTCGCTAAAATAAGACACAGGTGCATGTTAGGGCATGCATGAGATTCAATTGCTTTGATTATAACTTATTTATGTTTGTTTGAATTGTTCTATTGTACTTGTTTTGGTTGGACTTTTGGACTTTTGAACTTTGGTTTTGGGCGCGTGTATTTTGCGCATTTACTTTCTTCACACTTCCGCATTGATACTCTGATTTTAATGATATTTTCATTTTGAGTCCCACGTAGAGTCGTTCAAAGTAACTAATGTCTGAGATCCTGGTTCGTCACTTCCCAAATGGTAAAACTCCTTTACTTGAAATTGGGGGTGTGACAGATTGGTATCAGAGCCTTTGGTTATAGAGAACTAGGATTGCATACTAGACTATAGCCTCACACATTAGTTACATGTCATTTGGATGTTTGGCACTTATATGTATTGTTACAGGAACATGTCGTCAACCCCACCTTCATCACCTAAGGCACCAAGACATAAGGCACCTATCCTATCATCCCGGAGCCCAAAAGGCGCCGGACTACTTCCAGTGACTATTCAGTTGACCAAGGGGAAGCGAGCAACGCGCAAGCAATGAATCCTGCTCGAAACTGGAACACATACCCACAAATGATCCAAAGATGGATCGAAACGGGAAATGTCCCATCACCTTACTTCGGTTCTACTTCCTCATCACCTACCTTGCCTAGCTTGGCATGTACTATGGAACAAGCTTTCGCAGCCTTTGGGTTTTATATGACTAGAGAGTTAAGCATTATGAAAGATGCTACCGATGAGATACCGGATATCCTGAAGAAGCCAAGGAGGCCTGCTATAGCGATACTAGATTAGTAACCGGTGAAATCCCCAAATAAAATTTCAGTGAACTATTGAAGCTATCAGTGTGATTGATCAGACAAGTACCAACACTTTCGGTATACTTCTTTCATTTACGAATTTGCTTGCGACAAGTCCTAGCATTAGTATGAGTTCGTTGACCGCGTAAGGGTGATCCATCTTGATGACGAATTCCACGATAACAAGAAATAGAAATGAATCGTTCGATGTCTTCTGCTGAACTAGTAGTAATTGACCAGGTCCATAACCTTCTGGTGGATCGTGTGACACACTTGGAGACGAGGGTGGACACCTCGGACGATGACATGGAAGGAGTTCTGGAGAGAGTAGCTGCTCTGGAAGCTCAGCTACATGTAGCAAACCACACTGCTGAAGGTCTTCAAGAGAGGGTGACTCACTTGGAAGCTCAATTACAAGCCGCTCTATTTCCTGAGGAGATTCCACTTTCTGATGGCGAGGATGAACCTTTCGAGGAGGAACCTTTTGAGGAAGAACATTCTGAGGAGGAGCCTTTTGAAGAAGAGCCCTTCGAGGAGGAGCCCTTGGCGGAGGAACCAGTGGAGATAGACGATGCACAATCGTATGTTTCTTCCGATGACGAAGATGCTTGATGATCTTCCTATTCTATCTTCCTTTTCATGCCTATTTTTGCTTATGTTATTTGTCTTTTCAAACCTAGATGAGTAAGGTTGTTCCCATCTAATAAAAGCATGAGAAGTTTAATATTTGAGTTATTTATTTTGTAGACTTACAATTTATTTAATTTTCAAATTATTAGATGTTGTATCTCCTTACTCCTAGCTGAATAATGTTTAATATGCGATATATTTCTCATTGTTTTTCATTTGTGATTGTGAAGAATCATGTCAGGGAGAGGACGCGGAGGCCGTGCCGGTAGTCGTGGTACCATTAACATGACGGCAGCAGAGCTAGCGGCATTGATAAATGATAGTGTGGCGGAGGCTCTAGCAGCACAGAATGCTACAGGTAAATGCTTTAGCTATTGACTAATGATGTCAATCCATATCTTAAAAAGCCTGTGCTAAACTATATAACTCCAAACTCTAAATAAATCCAATTCTATTTGATTTTCTAAATCCAGGCCAGCAAAATCAGCAAAACCAACAACCAGCCTGCACTTTCAAGGCATTCATGGATTGCAAGCCCCACACTTTTAGTGGAGCTGAAGGAGCCGTTGGACTAATTCGTTGGTTTCAGAAGGTTGAATCGGTGATTGCCATGTGCAACAGCCTCGTGGCTAATCAGGTGAAGTTTGCCGCTGGAACGTTAAAAGGCCCGGCACTCACATGGTGGAACGCCCAGGTCCAAATGTTGGGTCTGGCCATGGCGAATGGACTCCCGTGGGAGGAATTTAAATCAATGATGAAGGAGGAATACTAACCTCGCGATGAAATCCAGAAGTTAGAGGGAGAGTTTTGGAACCTAAAGATGGAGGGTTCTGAAATTTAACTCTACACCACACGTTCCCATGAACTTGCTACTATGTGCCCGCATATGGTAACTCCTGATTACAAAAGAATTGAGCTTTACATTGGAGGTCTAGTGCCTCAAATACAAAGCATGGTTACTTCATCCAATCCTGCCACTATCCAACAAACTATCCGACTTGCCCATAAGTTAACCGACCAAGCGGTGACACAAGGGACTCTACCTCCGAGAGGTTCGGTTTCTAAAGCCACCGACACTCACAAACGCAAGTTTGATCACCATTCTAATACCCACAACCACTCTAACTCTCACTCCAAAGGACCCCAACCCAACCAACCCAAGTTTAATCAATCGCAGCAGCAACAACAATGTAGGTTTGAGCCTACTAAGAACTTCAACCAGTCGACCTCTTCAGGTCAAAACCAGGGTGGTTACGCGGGGAAGTTTCCGAAGTGTAACAAGTGCAACTTCCACCACTTTGGGTTTTGCAACCGTTGCCAGAGGTGTGGCAAAATAGGTCATGCTGCTAAGGATTGCACGGGTGAGTTACAAGCTAAACAACCTTTTCAACAACCTGGATCCACAAGGGGTTGCTTTGAGTGCGGAAAGGAAGGGCATATTCGGAAGAATTGTCCTTAATTGAAGAAAGGGGGTAACGAAAACCACAACCCTAACCAGAATAATAATGGCAATGGTGGTAACAATGGCAATGGGGGAGGAAATGGTGCGAAGGGACGAGCCTTCGTACTAGGATCTGGAGAAGCTCGTTATGATCATAATGTGGTCACCGGTAAGTTTCTCTTAAATAATTACTTTGCTTCTGTCCTTTTTGACACTGGTGCTGATAGAAGTTTTATATCTAAGAAACTTAGTAATATGATGAAAGGAACTCAAACTTTGTTAGAAGCTAAGTATACAATAGAGATAGCTGATGGCCAAATAATTGAGGCAACTCACATTCTTAAGGGATGTAAACTTGAGCTAGCTAAACATATATTTGATATCGACCTTATGTCGGTCATACTTGGTAGTTTTGATGTAACTGTCGGCATGGATTGGTTATCTAAAAACCAAGCCGAAATTATCTGTCATGAGAAGATTGTTTGTATTCCTCTCCCGAGAGGAGAAACCCTTTCCGTCCAAGGCGAAAGAGTTGGTGCAGTCAAGGGCATCATATCTTTTATGAAAGCACAAAAATACCTTCGAAAGGGGCATACGGCTATTTTGGCTCTCGTTGCTGAGCAGCCATCAGAAGAGAAGAAGATTGAAGATATTCCCATCATGCGTGAATTTTTAGAAGTGTTTCCCGAGGATCTGCCCGGTCTACCACCGCACCGTCAAGTTGAATTCCAAATTGATCTAGTACCCGGAGCAGCACCGATTGCTCGGGCACCTTAGAGACAGTGAATTACAAGAGTTGACCACTCAATTGCAAGATTTGCTGGGTAAAGGTTTCATCCGACCTAGTTCATCACCGTGGGGAGCTCCGGTACTATTTGTCAAGAAGAAGGACGGAACTTTCCGTATGTGTATTGATTATCGGGAGCTGAATAAAGTCACAATCAAGAACCGCTACCCTTTACCTCGCATAGATGACCTCTTTGATCAACTCCAAGGATCGAGTTTCTATTCCAAAATAGATCTTAGGTCCGACTACCATCAGTTAAGAGTCCGAGAAGAGGATATATCTAAGACTGCATTCAGAATGAGGTACGGCCATTACGAGTTTATGGTCATGCCTTTCGGGTTAACCAACGCACCCGATGTATTCATGGATCTCATGAACCGTGTGTGTAAGCCTTACCTTGACCAATTTTTTATCGTTTTCATCGAAGACATCCTCATTTATTCCAAGAACAAGGAAGAACATGAGGAACATATGCGACTGATTTTGGAATTACTTAAGCGAGAACAAATGTATGCTAAGTTTTCCAAGTGTGAGTTCTGGATTCGGGAAGTTCAGTTTCTAGGACATGTGGTTAACGAGAAAGGAATACATGTCGACCCATCAAAGATAGAAGCCATCAAGAATTGGGCAGCACCGACGACTCCGACTGAGGTGTTACAATTTCTGGGATTGGCTGGATATTATCGTCGATTCATCGAAGGATTTTCAAAAATTGCTCAACCTCTCACCGCTTTGACTCAAAAGGGTAAAGCCTATAATTGGGGCGATAACCAAGAGTCAGCATTCCAACATCTTAAACAGAAAACTTTGTAGTGCACCTATTCTTGCTCTTCCGAAAGGAACCGATGATTTTGTAGTGTATTGTGATGCATCTATTCAAGGTCTGGGTTGTGTGTTAATGCAACGCAAAAAGGTGACCACATACGCTTCACGTCAAATAAAGGTCCACGAGAGAAACTACACCACTCATGACTTAGAGTTGGGAGTCGTAGTCTTCGCACTTAAGATATGGAGACATTACTTGTACGGTACCAAATGCACCATCTATACCGATCACAAGAGTCTTCAGCATATCTTAGAACAGAAAGAGTTGAACATGCGACAACGTCGTTGGGTCGAACTCTTAAACGATTATGACTGTGCGATCCGATACCACCCGGGTAAAGCTAACGTTGTAGCTGATGCCCTAAGTAGAAAGGAAACGAAACCCAAACGAGTTCGAGCATTACAGCTTACTATTCACCCCGGATTACCTGACAAAATCCGTAGTGCTCAACTCGAAGCCCTAAAATAAAAAAATATACCGCTGGAAGGTACACGCGGTACAGAAGCACAATTTGAAGTCAGTTCTGACAGTATTCGCTACTTTGCCGAGAGAATATGGGTTCCGGTATTCGGAAACCTAACTGAACTAGTTATGGATGAGTCTCATAAATCTCGTTACTCGATACATCCAGGTTCCGACAAAATGTACCATGACCAAAAGGTGCTATATTGGTGGCCGAAGATGAAGGCCGATATAGCCACCTATGTTAGTAAGTGTCTGACTTGTGCGAAGGTCAAAGTTGAATATAAAAAACCATCCGGTCTTCTGCAACAACCTGAAATTCCCATGTGGAAATGGGAACAAATATCCGTGGACTTCATCACCAAATTACCACGAACTCCTACCGGATGTGATACCATATGGGTAATCGTTGATCGATTAACAAAGTCCGCTCACTTCTTAGCAATGAAAGAGACCGACAAAATGGATAAGCTTACTCGTACTTACTTGAAAGAAATAGTCTCTCAGCACGGGGTGCCAATCTCTATTATTTAGGATCGTGATGCACGATTCACTTCTCATTTCTGGCAGTCGTTACATAAAGCCTTAGGTACGCGTCTATATATGAGCACCGCATACCATCCTCAAACTGATGGCCAAACGGAACGTACAATCTAAACTCTGGAGGACATGCTACGAGCTTGTGTGATTTATTTCGGTAACACTTGGGAGTCTCACCTACCGTTGGTGGAGTTCTCCTACAACAACAGTTATCACACTAGCATCAAGGCAGCTCCATTTGAAGCACTTTATGGACGGAAATGCCGTTCTCCTATTTGTTGGACCGAGGTTGGAGATAGCCAACTCACGGGTCCTGAACTCGTGTTTGAAACTTCTGAAAAGATCGTTCAAATTAGAAACCGTATGGCTGCAGCTCGTGATCGTCAAAAGAGCTATGCCGACAAGCGTCGTAAACCTTTAGAGTTTCAAATAGGTGACATGGTATTACTCAAAGTTTCACCTTGGAAAGGTGTCATTCATTTCGGGAAACGAGGCAAACTGAATCCTCGTTATGTTGGACCATTCAAGATAATGAAGAGAATCGGACCAGTCGCGTATCAACTGGACCTACCTGAAGGACTTAGTGGTGTGCACAACGTCTTTCACGTCTCAAATTTAAAGAAATGCCTAGCAGACGAATCACTCGCAGTTCCTCTGGATGAACTACACATTGATGAACAGTTACGTTTCATCGAATAACCGGTGAAAATTATGGATATGGAAGTTAAAACGTTAAAGCACAGTAAGATCCCTATTGTCAGAGTTCGTTGGAACTCGAAACGCGGACCGGAATTCACGTGGGAGCGCGAGGATCAGATGATGCGCAAATATCCTAATCTGTACAAGCACTCCGCGTCAAATTCGTAAGGTATTATTTAATTTTCGGGACGAAAATTCTTTCAACTAGGGAATAATGTGATATCCCAGGAAATTTTTTATTATTATTATTTAATTTTCGGGACGAAAATTCTTTCAACTAGGGAATGATGTGACAATCCGGACTTTTCAGTTAGTTTCATTAGTAACTCCGTTAAATATTCAGTTAATTCCTAACCCAGTTAACCCAATATTAAACCCTAGGGACTAATTATGTCACTAATCCAAACCTAAACTACAGGGACTAATTCTGCCAAGTCCCAAAACTTGAATTGTTGACTCCCGAAGTCAAAAATCAATTCAATTTGATCTCGTTTGACTTTTTGAAATCAAACTCGTGACAAATCCAATCAAATTCAAACTCACAAATCGATTCTATGAAATTGAAACCGTTATCGCTCGATTAATGCCATTAACGATCTTAAACATCAATTAAAACACCATCATTGCACGAATTAATCAAATTAATGGCTATCAAGTTTATAACCGTTGTCCCTATCATCGACCATTATCAAATTCATCCAAATCTTCTGTTATTCGAATGAATTGGATACCTGCACATCTAAATCGAGCCTCAAAGAACCTGTATCACACCCCAATTCAATCGGAAATAGCAGTTAGAGTCACTGGGGCTAAAGCCGTTCACAGTCGGAGTCTGTTCAATCGAACACCATCAAATCGAGCATCGTTCTGGTAATTACGTACCTCTTTAGTTTCATTTCAATCTGTTAATCATTAGCCCTATGCTAATTTGGCTCCATATCATCGAAATTAACAAGAACCCGATTCTAGGGTTCATATGAATGATATGTAATCGAACCCCATCAATCCGATAATTAAAACTGAAATTGATCATGCCCATAGACTCGCCTCGACGTCTAGATCAAAAGCCCTATGTTATTTGAGGCTTACATAATCGAATTGATCATGATCGAGAATCTAGGGTTCATACGATTCGGGTTTAATCGAACCCTAACCTAAACACAATCTTAATTCAGTTAATTGTTACGATTAGACTCGAAATCCTTCACTCTTTGAAAGCCCTATACCAATTGAATCAAATAACATCGAAATCATTATAAACTGTAAACTAGGGTTCATACATATTTCTGGTTAATCGAACTCTTATCTACACCTGTTTGAAATGAAATTAAACTACATTATCAGTTTCGCAATTACGTTTTTAATAAAAACCCTATAACCCTAACAAGTTTTATTATCAGAATCAACGGATTTAATTAGTATTCCTAAAACTAGGGTTCCAACTGATAGTCCAAGAATTTATAGTTTAAAACGCGTTGATATTGCAATTAAACATCACCAGACATTCGCCTATACTCGATTTACAAAACCCCTAACCTAATTTGTGCGATCGAAGTCCATATGATTAGAATTGGGACTGGATTGTACTCGGTTTCGAAAGGGGAATAGAACACAGAAGCCGTAGATGTTAAAACAAACCGATCCGGATACTTGTTGCGATGATCCTAGCGGGCGGATTGGTTAAGGGAGTGTGTGTGTGGGAGAGACCCGGGTTCGAGTCCGGGCTCCCACATTTCTATTTAAACATTTTTCTAAACATATTTAATTAATAAAAATCATTCTTAAAATTATTATATTAATATATAAAAGTGTTTTAGCCCCGAAAAACACCCGAAGGCTCGGGTGTAATTTTATAAATAGCATTTTCACTTATAAAATAATATATATTATTTTTAAACCACGACTCTGAATAAAATAATATATTTATATTATTTCCAAGCCGTGACTCGTATTAATAAATAATATATATATTATTTCGTATCGTTGTGTAACCTCATATAACACTTGAAACTAAATGATAATATAATTAGTTATATTATTTACTCGCATTTATTACGTTCATAAACATAATATACTTATTATTTTGTACCACGAATGAGTAATTAGAATATTTTTTCGAACCTAAAAATAATATATTAAATTATATTATTTTCCTAATTTTTGTAAATGACAAGAAGCTCGAATATATTCATTATTATTGTTGTCATTCATCGTGTAACGTATATATATAATTTAACCATTAATTAAAGAATTCCTATTCCCGTGGACACGTTCGTCTACTCTCGGTTACTAGAGCGTTTCTTTAGGACGTGTCTCATTCTGTGTCATTGTCACAATTTCCATTATATCCCTAATTTATGTGTTTATAATTTTAGGGCATCCGTAAGTCGTTTGAGACTTACACACGTGGTTCCAACTTGTCCTTTGTGTGATACTACCTACAACGCAACGCAGGTGAGTTTTCACGGCCCTTTTTACTGTTTTAACTTGGGGGAGGAAACATGACTAAACAATTTTGGATTTTGTAATTCGTATGATATCAATATTAAATGTTAAGCGTAACACGCTATCACAGAAAGTCCTCAACTAATATCGGACCATTAATATGGATCTTAGCGAGGTAATATTTAGTAGTACTACTGGGTTTGACAAATCCCACCCGCGTTAGTAGCGCTAACTCGATTAGATATCGAACGGGTGAAATGTTAGCCTACTCACACCGCCAGTGTTGATAGACCTGGCAGGACGCAATAAAAAAAAGTCAGCTTCGGTTGCGAGCGCTTGAGCTGAACATGAACATAGGTTAGCTACCTATAGATACGTACTGAATGAACATAAATCTGGTAAACGTTTATTTACATATATTGAAACCTATGAACTCACCAACCTCGTGTTGACATATTTTCATACATGTTTTCTTAGGTCGCTAAAATAAGACACAGGTGCACGTTAGGGCATGCATGGGATTCAATTGCTTTGACTATAACTTATTTATGTTTGTTTGAATTGTTCTATTGTACTTGTTTTGGTTGGACTTTTGGACTTTTGAACTTTGGTTTTGGGCGCGTGTATTTTGCGCATTTACTTTCTTCACACTTCCGCATTGATACTCTGATTTTAATGATATTTTCATTTTGAGTCCCACGTAGAGTCGTTCAAAGTAACTAATGTCTGAGATCCTGGTTCGTCACTTCCCAAACGGTAAAACTCCGTTAGTTGAAATTGGGGGTGTGACATGACTTAATCAGGAGCAGTGCTCTAACTGGAGAAGAAGTTATCTGCTGGCGAAGATTCATGTACAACATAATGGTCAAGGACTTGGAAGTGCTAGGATGGGTGAGCACTGATTCCTCTGACTTCACCTTCTTCCTAAGCAATGGATCTTCTCTCTCAATCAACATCAAAGAGATCCTACTCCAACCTTCAGACTTCCTACACAAGGTCTTTGAGCTCAGAACACTCATCTGCAACATCAACTCCTTAAAAAGTCATGAAATGATCAAACTCATCAAGGCTTCTCTTAATAAGGAGGAATCACCTGCAATGAATGACTCCGACTCAGATCTATCCTTCCTTTCTTCACCAACATTGAAAATGAACACAGAAGAAGAATCCAAGAGAAGGGAAAAGGAAGAGGTGAAGGATTGTTGGAAAGAAGTGACACGTATGGAATGGGAAGAAGATGAAGAAAGTGTCCTTCCCTTGTCCATTCCCCAAACTGCCAATGAAGCTGAAGCTGAGATCCCAATAGCTTCTACGACATCTGCTGTTGTGGTCAATGAAGCTGAAGCAGAGGCATCCAGAAAAGACAAGGGAAAGGGACTCATGGCTAAAGAAGATGAAGAGAGGATAATGAAGGAGAAGAAAGAAAAAGAGGAAAGAAGAAGAAGAAGAAGAGAGGAAGAGGAGATGGCTGAAGTACGAAAAGCCCAAGACAGAAAAACAACCATTCTCCTCAGAGAACAACAGATCCAGCTGTATGCCAAATAGCTGGATGATCTGAAAGTCAAAGTTCCTGCAGTCTATCAAATTCAAGAAGATGAAGCTCTTGCTCTTCAACTGCAGGAATAATTTAATAGAGAAGAAGAAGAAAGAGAAAAGAAGAAGAAGGAAGAGGCCAAGTTCAGAATAACTGATTCTGAACTAGCCAAAGAAATGAGAGAGTGTATAAAGGCTCCGGTTTCTCAAGATGAGGATGTAGACTACCTTGAGAAACTATCAAATAAAGAAATCTACAGAGCCTTCATGGGTTAGCAGGGTCAATTGGCAAACAAGAAAAGGGCTGAAGAAGAAGAAAAAGCCAAACAAAAATCCAAGAAGACCATTGCTTTTAACAGAAGATCCCAAGAAGAAAGGAAGGTCATGATTGACTTCCTAAAGGCTAGAGGAGAGAGTGTAAAAAGGCTGGGTTCCGTGAATTTCATGAACCTGCAAGCCCTTTACCTTAGAGTCAAAAAGGAAGAGGAAGAAAGATTGGGGAAGACAGGCTCCAAGAAAAGGGTAATCACTCCAGCTGATGACAAAGAATCAAAGAAACCCAAGCCTACTTCCTCATCCTCCCCTTCCTCTATCCAACAACGTTACACTTTCCCTCTTAGACCTCCCTCCTCTCCACCCAAAAAGTCCAAATCCTCTCACCCAGCTCCTACTCATCAACAACCTCCCAAGAAGAAAAGCAAACCTACTACCAAACCAGATGACTCAAGAGAAATTGTCAACTGGTTCTACAGCACTAAAGATCAAAGGTTTGAAGTCTTCAGGGGAAGAACAAAAGAAAGAAGATCACTCTATGCAACTGTTGATGAGATATTACAACTTCCAGATTCTGATCTCAGAAGAATAATGGAGCTGGGAGATGCCAATGAGCCTGAGAATGAAGGTAGGAGACATCTATTACTGGTAATCAAACATTACTTCAACCCCAGCAAAGATGAAATCATTGATGCCAAACCTCTCCAATCCCACTCTCCATTCATCAGCTGGTCCTACAATGCTGAAAAGGATGAATTCACACTGACATATATTAAATGAAAGAAGTTGAGGTGTTCAAGCAAGGCTATCTTCAAAATGGAAAGCAAAGACATCAAGACTCTATATGAGCTTCCTCTTAACAATCCCAGCAAGGACCAGTGAGGATATGAGGTTGAAAGAATAGTCAGCAACATGCAAAAGCTTCAACAACAAAAGCAGCAAGAGAGATTTGGTAGCATCAGTCTAGGGGGAGTTTATAGAAATAAAAATTGATGGCTACAAAATTCTCTATGTACAAATGCTGCTTACCTCAGAGATTGCTGCTGACCAACAAACTGCTGCGGATAAGCTTATCTGCAGCGGATACTTGTTCTACTGCTGAAGAACAAATCTTCTGCTGATAGGCCTTATCTACTGAAGACCAAATTTGCAGTTGATAGGCATATGCTGCTGAAGACCAAAGTTGCAGCTGATAGGCATTTGCTGCTGAAGACCAAAGTTACAGCTGATAGCCATATGCTGCTGATCTCCAAAGTTGCAGCTGATTGCCATCTCCACTGAAGATCAAATGTTGCAGCTGACTGTTCTTGATAAAGCAACCATTACCACTGACAACTTTCTGCTGCTACACTGACACATTCCACGCACAAAGAATGTCATTGGTACAAGACAATAAAAGACAACAACGCTCTTCTCCAAGCATGCAAGCAATGATGCCTTAGAAGACGTTTGATTAAAGTTAACTAGCATAGTTATTATTATTTTCTGTACATGTAGAATAGCTTCAATACAAGATCAACGGTCTGTGTTAGATTTGATCCTTAGAATCAAGGGTCTGTCTTGATTCTAAGTTACTATATAAGCAGTAATTAGAGTCATTGTACGTTAGTGCTTTTCTTAGAGTTTTCTCTGTAATCTTGTAACCATTGAAGCTTAATACAAATTGCAATTATCAGTACTTCTTGTGTTTACTTGTTTACTTTGATTAAGTTGTGATTTTTTTCGCCAATCTCAACTGGAATAGAACCATCTTGTATTTACCGATCCTACAGAGTCTGATTGGGAAGAAGACAGAGAGACACCCGTGTATCGGTCACCGACACCCCCAGCTGCCAGGCCAAGGTTTGATGTAAGGGCAGATTGGGCTAGGAACACCGGGCCAAGACTTCGAACACTTAGATCACCCCCATTAAGAGACCCGTATCTGGTGCCCGACCCGTATCATCCTAACCCTTGGGTAAGGCATACCATGGCACCCACTAGTGCTATGGGAATCCCAATCAATGACATCACCATTATGTGAGGAGCATAGAGTTTGAGAGGTAAAAGATGGAGCATGAGGTAATGCACGACTTGCAAGGACAATGAATGGATAGCCTAGCAAACCAATTAGGGTACCAAAAGAAATTAATCTCCATCCTCGAAAAAGAAATACTGGAGCATCGCAAAGAGACAGCTAAAGCTGAAGCCAGGTCGGCTACCCGAGTGACCATAGCGGTGCTCATCTTGGGAATTATCTTCCTTCTAATGGAAAGCTACCAGAGTTGTTAACATAAATTTATATTTATGGTCTTTAAATTTTCAGTTTGAGAACCATTTTTCCTATTTTTTGAATAATGTTTACCATTTCAGCATTTAATAAATTTTATATTTTTCCAACTCTGAAGTCATTATTCATTGATTTAATATGTTGAATGTGAGTTTCATCCATTATATTTTCATCGAGATCCTCCAAGTATCACCTTCTTCATCCAACATGATTTGGTACACTACCAGCAATCTTCGTCATAAACATATCATCCTATTAGATTTAAACAACCTCGTTATTTTTTTCAAACCAAACGTTTATCAAACTTTTAAAGAGAATCAAAAATATGAATTTTCTATAAACATTTAAACCTTGTAAGGAAAATTTAATACAACCTATTTTATAAAAATACTATTTCGAATTGATAAATAATTATGATTTATCCTCATTAAAGTAATTATTTCTAAACCCTAGCTAAATTAACATACGACTACTTGTTTAAGCCAATAAACCATCTTAAAAATATGCTCTTATTAATAATTGAAAATTTTAAATTTAAAATTTTTTCCTATAAATTGTCTATTTATTTAGATTATTTAACCCAATAGTTTCATTACTTTATATATCTACAACCAAGAACAATTTACAACTTAATATTTTCAAACAAAGATCAAATTTGTAAACATATTTCCTTAAGTGTTCTCAAAACCCCTCGTTACCTTTCACTTGCTGCTTCAAGAGACGATCCATACCGCGTAGACCTTAACCATCCCCATCAACCTCAACGAGATTTAAAGAGCTAGAACCTAACTACCACATTTTACATGAACGCCAAACAAGACGCTTCTCCACAAAACTTGATCACATACGAAGCTCGTTAGTATACGTCACACACGAAATTCAATAACTTACGTATGCACGTTCACAAGATACACAACACGATCACATGATACATGAAACTAGTTTTTTGCAAGTCACAATTTACTAGATGGATCACATAACACATGAAACTTATTTAGTTACAAAGTACATGATACTAAATTGTGCACATTATACATGATACTAAATCATTAACAATACACTTGAAATCTTATTTGGTTACAAAATACATGATACTAAGTTGTTAACATCATACATGAAATTCATCTCTTACCTATACATGATGCTAAATTGTTCACATTACCCATGAAACCTATTTGATTACAAGCTACATGACACTAGATAATACGTGAAACTTGTGTGTTTACATTATACACGAAACTAAGTTGCTTACAATTGTTGCAAATAATTGATTACATTATACACAACGCATGGTCATACGCTTTGTTCACCAAAGTTAAAAACCATAACACATTAAAGCTACTAGGGGTTTGACGTATTCTTGTTCAAACTCAAGGAAGCTGTAACACTTTAAAACAACTCGGTGTTTGATGTATTCTTGTTCAAACATGAGTAAACTATTGAACTTCAAGTTATACCACTCTTTAGTTGCTAACTGGCTTGCCTACTTAAGGACATAGTTACTTCTTAACAAGTCATATGTGAAAACAATAGACATGAACTAAGTGAATTTGTGCCCTTTTGAACCACACACAAAGGAAGGATCTATTGGGACCATGCGATGATTCGAGTAATTACGGGTGCACACGTAATTAAAAAAAATCAGCGCATGGAAAACATAGTGAATTCTATCTTGTGTTATGACCTAAAACCTATCGTGATATATAACAACGAAACTAATGTGATATGGCACTCGCATGGTGGATACGCCGATGGTACTTCCTATATATAAGTGCTCTACCATATTATCAGGAGTAGCGTTGTTCGTGTCACGTGAAGTTTTGACCTAGCGCAATGTTTGTGAAATCTCTTACCAATTAACAATTCTTGAGCATAATAGATTACATCTTAAACAAACCCTGATGACCAAACTCCCTTTGAATCCATTCCTAGTGATGCATTTCATTCTTAGAATCCAAAGGTTATTCGATAGTTTTCTCTTTAGACTCATAATTAAATTTATTATCATCATTCATATCTGACGTTGAGTATCAAAACCTGTGTCTTATCACACCTTATACCCCTTAAACGAACCGTCATAACACAGTGAGAACCCAAATCCCCACCTATTTTCCAGATTCAGTGGACTCCACTAACAAAAATTTTGGGACAAAATTCCCTCAACGGGGGGATACTATAACATTTCTGATTTTATTACCTTTATTTCCAATCCAGTGTAACACATTTCAAAATCCAATTCTAGTGCAACATTGTTAAAATCATTCATGCAAACAACTAAACCCAATTATCAATACAAATTCACAAATTTCAATTCACATTTATCCTAGAATATGACATATATATGTATATATATATATATCCTTTTTACGGGTACATACGCATGTATAAACACGCAATTTACAAATAATGCTACGCAATGGATTAAACCCTAACCATTTGAACACTTTGGGGTTAAACCATTAACTATTTGAACCCTCAAGTTTGAACCCTCAAGTTTCAAACTCAAAATGTTGCCAAATCCAAGTAAGTCGACCAGTTTGACTTTTAAAAGTCAATCAGGGCCGAATTTCAAAAACCCAACATCATGAATCAACCAAACCGTCGATTTCAGGCTTTCCCTATCATGTACAATCGATAATCGGTCCAATCAACAACTCAATTCGATCGAACACGTGGCCAATTCAAATTCAAAAGAGTTTGACTTCGCATGGTCAAAGCCATATCAATCTCTAATCAATTCGTGCATATGACGCGTAATCAATCCCAGAAATCATGCACCAGTCAATCCTGAGTGTACCTGGACTTGTATCAAGACCCAATTCACTCCTAATCGGATGAAATAACGCGTAATGAGACCCGCAACCCTCACGGTCAATTTGAGACCGAATTGTCTATTAGGAACGAAATTAATCAAATTAAACCTCCCCCTCACTCTCGTAAACACTCACTCAAACTCTCCCGATCCTTAATTTAGCCTCTGGAATCCTATCGATCACGAAGAACAGTCGGAGCAAGCCCCTAGCCATACGCATTCGTACCCCAATCATATCAAGTAAGAATGGAACCATTCGATTCGTAATCATAGGGCTATCGAAACCCCTCTACCAATTCATGATGGCAGAGGGTATCGAGACCGATTGGGACTAGGGTCATGGCGGGTTAATGGGTATTCAAATTTGGGTTTGTTATTTCCCGTTTTATTCATTTGGAATCCTAAATCCATCAGCGAAACCACTTGGTCCGGCAGGTAAGTCACTGCGCCGCCGAACCAGGTGGTGTGGGTTCGAAATCCACCAATCTGGCCATTTGCGCGAAACCTAAAACCCAGGCCGACCCTCTCAGGAATTTCGTCCCGAAATTTTGACGATTGGTTCAAGGAGTATAACTGGTGGCAAGATTTAGGATTTTGATACTCAAGGTCAGGTATGAATGTTGATGAAGAATTAAGTTTTGCAATGAACTGTTGAATGGTATTTTGAATCCTAAAGGTGAAATGTATTACTTGGAGAGGATTTGATGGGAACTTGATAATTAGGGTTTGTTTAAGATGTAGTCTAACATGCTCAAGAATTGTTAGTATTTCGCAGCCATTGGTCTAGGTCAAAACTTCACGTGACACGAACAACGCTACTTCTGATAATATGACAGAGCACTTGTATATAGGAAGTACTATCGGCGTATCCACCATGCCCTTATCATATCACATTAGTTTCGTTGTTATATATCACGATAGGTTTTAGGTCATAACACACGATAGAATTTACTATGTTTTCTTTGCGCTGATTTTTATAATTACGTGTGCACCCGTAATTACTCGAATCATCGCATGGTCCGTATAGATCCTTCCGTTGTGTGCAGGGCAAGAGGGCACAAATTCACTTAGTTCATGTCTATTTTTTTCACATATTAGTTGCTAATAAGTAACTATGTCCCTAGTAGGCAGGTCAGTTAGCAACTAAAGAGAATATGGTAGTATAACTTAAAGTTTTATAGTTTGCTCGTGTTTGAACAAGAATATGTCAACCCCGAGTAGCTTCAATGTGTTATGGTTTTCAAGTTTGGTGAACAAAGTGTATGACCATGCTTCATGTATATTGTGATCAATCAATTGCAACGATTGTAAGTAACCTAGTTTGAGGTATAACGTAAACACACAAGTCTCATGTATGATCTAGTGTCATGTAGCTTGTAATCAAATAGATGTCATGTGTAACGTGAGCATCATGTATTTCGTAAATCAATAAGCTTTTATGTGTATTGTACACAATCTAGTATCATGTGTATTGCAAGTAATGAATTTCATGTATGGTGTTAATAGCTTAGTATCATGTATTTTGTAACCAAATAAGTTTCACGTTCAATGTGGTCAATCAAGTATTGTATATCAAACCACCAATTGTTATGTATCATGTTTATTGTAAACAACCAATTTTCATGTATTATGTGATCGTGTTGTGTATATTGTGAACGTGCACACGTAAGTATTGAATTTCGCACGTGACATATTCTAACGAGTTTTTTTGCATGTGATCAGGTGTTGCGGAGAGGCGTGTTGTTCGGCGTTCATGTAAAATGTGGTAGTTATATTCTAGCTCTTTAAATCTCATTGGGGTTTTTAGGGATGGTTGATGTGTAAGCGGTATGGATCGTCTCTTGAAGCGGCAAGTGAAAGATAACGAGGAGGTTCAGAAAACATTCGGGGAAATGTGTTTACAAATACTAATCTTCGTTTGAAAATAGGAAATTGTAAATTGTTCTTGGTTGTAGATATATAAAGTAGTGAAACCATTGAGTTACATAATCTAAATAAATTCACAGTTTATATGAAAACCTTTTTAAGTTTTTCAATTATTATAAGGAGAATATTTTTAATAGAAATTATTGACTAATCAAGTAGTTGTATATTAATTTAGCCAGGTTTTAGAAATAATTACTTTAATGAGGAAAATCATACTTATTTATCAATTTGAAGTAATATTTTTATAAAATAAGTTTTATTAAGTTCCCTTGCAAAGTGAAAATGTTTATGGGAAATTTATATTTCTGATACTCTTTTAAAAGTTTGATAAACGTTTGGTTTGAAAATAACGAGGTTGTTTAAATCTAATATGATGATTTGTTTACGAAGGAGATTGCCGGTACTGTACTAAATCGTGTCGAATGAAGAAGGTGATACTTGGAGGATCTTGATGAAAATATGATGGATGAAATTCACATTCAACGTATTAAATCAATGAATAATAACTTTAGCTTTGGAAAAATATAAAATTTATTAAATGCTGAAATGGTAAACATTATTCAAAACATAGGGGAAATGGTTCTCAAACTGAAAATTTAAAGACCATATATATAATTTATGTTAACGTCTCTGGTAGCTTCCCACTAGAAGGAAGATAATCACCAAGACGAGCACCGCTATGGTCGTTCGGGTAGTCGATCTGGCTTCAGCTCTAGCTGTTTCAGTGCGATTCTCAAGCATTTTCTTTTTGATAATGGAAATTAACTCCTTTTGATACCCTAATTCATTCACTAGGCTATCCATTCTCTGTCCCTGCAAGTCGTGTCGTATCTCGTGCTCCATTCTTTGCCTCCCAAACTTTGAGGCTCTCACATATTGGTGAATGACATTGAATGGAATTCTCATGGCACTAGTGGGTGCCACGGTATGCCTTACCCAAGGGTTAGGATGATACGGGTCGGGCACCAGGTACGTGTCTCTGAGTGGGGCTGGTAATCGAGTGTGTAGATGAGGTGTCTGATACTGGTTTCTAGGTGATTCAGATGTTCGTAGTCTTGGGCCAGTGTTCCTTATGGTAAACCTTTGCCTAGCAGCTGCGGGTGTTGGTGACCCGATGTCTTCTTCCCAATCAGACTCTGCTCCGGGACGGTATACCGGAGAGGAAGGAGAGTAGGAGTTCATGTCTAGCAGAGAAACAATGAAAAGGTTGTAAGTTATAATGAAATACTGAGTGTTAAATATAGGAGTTCACAATCAAACCTTTGTAACTAGCATGCAAATTGTGTTGTCGGTAACAATCACCCCAATCTGGGTTGGTTTGTCAGACTCAATAGATCTATCATTGTTAACCGTCGGCTTGAATAGTTAATGATTACACATAAATTGCACACAAACAGTTAACACACCTAGTACTCAAACATAAAGCTCAAATTTGCACACATGAATGTAAAGAGGATTTGTGTTTGTTTACTTTGTGTAAATGTAAACAGTTGTATGTATAGAGTTCATGTTTCACCCCAAAAATTGTAAAAATGTGAAAAGGGGCTATATAATACTCACATGTATCGCAAATGTAGATAGCACAAGAGAATAGGTAGCAAAGGTGATCCTTGTAACCCGCAAAGTTAACCTAGCGCGTAATGCATACGAATATGAATTAATAATATGCACAAAAGTCTAAGGCAAAGTCTAGGGTTTTGATGGAAGTGAGCGTAGGGACTCGTACAAAGAATTCGTGTTATATCATGTAAGGGGAATGCGTATGGGTTTGTGTTTGTATTTGGATAAGAGTTTGAATAAATAACTAAAAAAATAAAAGTTGAAGCATATGTAATTATCTTGTTTCAAGTATAATTTAAATAAATAAGTTTATTTTTATTTATTTATTTAGTTATGATATGTGTCAAATTATAAAAAATATATATTAGTTTATAAAAACTAATGTTAACTACAATTTATCTCTAAGTGAGTGGTAAATGAAAATTATATAATAGATAACTTCATTTATTTAAAATGATACGTTCTTTTAGGAAAAAGTGAAAAATGTAACTTCGTGTTTATTTATTTAAATGGGGTTTTAAACCTTAATATATGTAATTTAATAGAAAAGAGTTATAATCATTGTTTTATGAAATTCTTTTACAAAAATGATAATGGATTTATAAAAGTCTTGGTCAACATTTTATAAAGTAAGAAATTTTAAGTGTTTTGTTTTGGTAAATCGTTGATTTAATTTAGAATAATAATTTTTTATAGTTTTCACATGGGAAAGAAAAATAAAAGGTTTTAAACAATTTAATTTGTAACATAATCGCTTCATGACTAATATTACAAATTATTGTTCAAATCTGTTCTAAATGGTATAGGCTTTTATAAATTAATTTTTATAAAATTTTGAGGGTTAAAAACTTCTTTTAAAAAGGTTGTAGGGTACTGGGTTCGAACCCGGGTTAGACCTAGGTGACACAAGGGTCTAACCACTGAAACGGAGGTCCAGTTGTGTTATTAAACCATACTGTTAATATGACATGAAGTGTTTTCATGGGATCCGGGTTCAATGTTTGCAACAGAAGAAAAACAGGAAAAAGGAAACATAGTGCGGGTGCGGGGCTGGTTCGAACCCGCGACCCGGTCTGAGCAAATGAACGATTTCTACCGGTGGACTAGGGCATGTGCTTTGTTAGTATTCGGTTTCGTTTATTATTAAACCCGTGAGAACCGATCTCCCCTTCCCTATCGTCCCGATCACAAACCCAACCCTAGTTAACAACATAAACCCGATTGCATTAAAATCAAATCCCCAAACCATGGGGCTTTTGATCGTAGGACTAAGACGAAGTCATGGATGTAAAAATTACCTGAGATGATTAAGGAACGAAGGTGGTCGGTAGAAAACCAACAATCCGTGTTCTTGGAGCTTGATGCGGTTACAGAAGTGTAATGCAGGTCATATAAGAGTTAGGAGGGTTTGCTAAAGGTTATGCGATAGTGAGGGAGTAATTCAAATGATTCAATTTCACCTAATTTGGTTAATTGGAATCGGATTGACAGGAAAACGGTTGTCGGCAATCAATCGCGTATTAAATTGGTGATTAATGATGATGAATTGGGTCTCGTATATGGTCCGAATACATGTGAGAAGTGATTGAGCGTGATTTACGGTCTTGAATGCGTATTAATTTGAATTTTTTAAAAGCAACACATAATAGGTTAAATTGAATTATTACAAGAGTTCCATAAACACGAAGTTACATTTTTCACTTTTTCCTAAAAGAACGTATCATTTTAAATAAATGAAGTTATCTATTATATAATTTTCATTTACCACTCACTTAGAGATAAGGCAAAGTCTAATTACAATGCATTGCTTGTCTGAAGGGAAATCAACACAAGAGTTCTCACAAGCCCAAGACCTTGAATACAAATGATACTCCACTACAGTTGCTGCATATGGATCTCTTTTGTCCTACAAATATTATGTCAATGGGTAAGAAGTCATATTGTCTAGTGATAACTGATGACTACACCAGATTCTCATGGGTATACTTCTTAAGTACTAAAGATGAAACTTCTGAAATTCTCAAATCTTACATTCTTAGGGTAGAGAATCAAAGCAATCGGAAAGTGAAGATAATAAGGTGTGATCAGGGCACAGAGTTCAAGAACCACACTTTGAACTATTTCTGTGAGAGCAAGGGAATCGAAAGGCAATACAGTGCTCCAAGAACTCCTCAACAAAATGGAGTTGCTAAAAGAAGAAACAGAACTCTAATTGAGTCAGCCAGATCTATGTTGGCTGACTCGAAACTGCCTCTCACATTTTGGGCAGAAGTAGTAAGCATAGCTTGCTATGTGCAAAATAGAGTTCTCATAGTCAAGCCTCTCAACAAGACACCTTATGAACTATGGTTCCAAAGAGTCCCATATATTGGATTTCTAAAACCTTTTGGATGTCCATGCAAAATTCTAATCACACATGGGGTTCTTCCTAAGTTTGGTGCGAAATCTATTGAAGGATATTTTGTGGGCTATTCCTCTCAATCCAAGGCCTACAGAGTTTTCAACTCAAGAACAAGAATGTGGAAGAATCAGCCAATGTGGAATGCAGAGAACACATTGTCTGTGAATAGGGAAAAGGCCCAAACTGGCTTTTTGACATAGACTCCTTCACCCAAATATTTGAGCCTCTCATCTTCTTAAATATGAAGTCTTCTTCCTCTCAAGCACCTGCTTCCACCTCCTCTGACTACAGACTGGACTTTCCAAAATCTTCTATCAGTCTGAGAAGACCTTCCATTGATCCTCCATCTGTTATGGAAGCCATTGAAGCAAGTGCAGCCAGAACCACACTCTCAAATGTCACCAGCAGCAGCCTGTCTGAAAATGAAAATTTTAATGCAGACTCTTCGGTAAATACTGTAGATGCTGCACACACTATTGTTGATAACACTGATGTAGCTGTTGATCTTGAAGACTCTTCAACAATGAATGAAGAAATCCCTGATCAAAATCAAAGAAATCTTGAACAAGGGATACAGCTGGAGGTGGTACCAGCTTAAAGGATCAACAAGGAACATCCTCTGGATAATATAATTGGGTAAGTTCACCAAGGAGTTCTAACCAGAAGCAAATCTTATGAGGCCAATATATGTTTATTTTCATGTTTTCTATCTCAGGTGGAACCCAAGAAGATAGATGAAGCTCTGCAACACATCAGCTGGATTAAGGCAATGCAGGAAGAGTTGCAGCAATTCAAAAGACAGGAGGTCTGGAAGCTTGTTGATCTTCCACCTGGTCAATTTGCCATTGGCACAAGATGGGTATTCAGGAACAAGCAAGATGAGAAAGGCATTGTAGTCAAGAACAAAGCCAGACTTGTAGCTCAAGGCTACACTCAGGAAGAGGGAATTGACTATGATGAGGTCTTTGCGACTGTTGCCAGACTGGAGGCCATCAGAATCTTCCTGGCATATGCTGCATCCAAGAATTTCATGGTCTATCAAATGGATGTCATAAGTTCCTTTCTGTAAGGGAAGATTGGTGAAGAAGTATATGTCAAGCAGCCTCTAGGCTTTGTAGATCCTGCACATCCTAACCAAGTGTTCAAACTAGACAAAGCTCTATATGTCTTACTTCAAGCCCCAAGAGCCTGGTATGAAACTTTGTCTGGATATCTACTAAGAAATAACTTTAGAAGAGGTTCCATTGACCAGACCTTGTTTATCAAAGATGAAGGGGGAGAAATCCTTCTGGTTCAAATCTACGTAGATGAAATCATCTTTGGATCAACAAGGAAGAAGCTGTGTAAAGATTTCGAGATCCTTATGCACTCAAAGTTTGAAATGAGCTCAATGGGTGAGCTAAATTTCTTTCTGGGTCTTCAAGTCAAACAAGTCCCAAATGGAATCTTCATCAGCCAATCTAAATATGTCAAGAGCATTCTGGAGAGATTCAAGATGACTGACTGCTCTACTGCTCGAACCCCTATGCAAGTACACCATCAGCTGACTCCAGAAAAAGATGGTCAAGACACTGATCAACATCAGTACCGTGCAATGATAGGGTCTCTCATGCATCTCACTGCCTCAAGGCCAAATATCATGTTTGAAGTATGTCTCTGTGCAAGATTTCAAGCTGCTCCAAAGATTTCACATCTTCAAGCCGTCAAGATAATTTTTTGATACCTAAAGGGAGCCCTAAGACTTGGGCTATGGTACTCTAAAAATGATAAATTTAATCTGTATGCATGCACTGACAGTGATTATGGGGGATGTAACTTGGACAAAAAGTCCACTTCAGGGGGATGTCAGTGTCTTGGAGGAAGACTTATTTCATGGCAGTGCAAGAAGCAAACATGTGTTTCAACCTCTACAGCAGAAGCAGGAACATTGCAGCTTCAAGTTGCTGTGCACAAGTCATCTGGATACAAAATCAAATGTTGGATTATGGGATGACTTTCATGGCATCTCCCATTCATATTGACAACATATGTGTCATATCAATCACAAACAATCCGGTGCAGCACTCCAAGACAAAGCACATTGACATCAGGTATTATTTCATAAGAGATCAAGCTGAGAAAAAGAGAATTATTTTAACCAAAGTTCATACCAATGAGCATTATGCTGATTTGTTTACAAAACCGTTTGATGAAGCTAGATTTAGATATTTAGTTGAATCTATTGGTATGATGAACTTTGATTAAAATATGTCTCTAAAATTTGTCTTTGTAAATATGTTTGTCTTTTGTTATAAATAAAAGTTACAAGTCAGCAGCATCCATTTTTGCTACTGACACGTTTAATAATCAGCAGCAAAGATTTTGTCACTGACTGCTTTAAGTTATCAGCAGGAACAAGTTTCCTGCGGATAGCTTTAAGGCAGTCAGCAGCATCACCCTTGCTACGGATCATTGCATCCATCAGCAGCAATAGAGTTTGCTGCTGACAGACTTAACTATCCGCTGCAACCAAGCTTGCAGCGGATAGGCTTAATCATCCGCATTAACCAAGTTTGCTGCTGATGGGTAAAAATAAGTCTAAATTAACTTTTACCTGCTGTAAAAATTCCTTTCAGTCTTTACCATGACTGCTATAGTGTATTACAGCTGTAACAGTAAAAAGTGAATGTGGTTGTACTGGACAAGCCACTTTGCTTTTCCCTCCTCTGCCGTTATAAGAACAAATCAAATCTCTTCACCACCCCTTCACATTCAATTTCGCCCTAACTCCCATCACTTTCCCTCAAGCCCCCACAACATTCAAAGCCTTCCATTCTTAACCACCCTTCAAAATCTTTCCCTTTCCCTCCAAACCAACAAAAATGACGGACATAAACAATCCTGATGATAAGTTCTCCCCATATCATAACCTCACAGCAAACCTAACAAAAGAAAAGAAGTCGGAGGGATTCGATGATATGATTGATTTTCTGTGCCGATCAAAGATACATTTTGCACTAACAGTCAACCCTACCATTTATATTCCTCATATGTAGGATTTTTGGAACACCGCCGTCTACTCTACCGTACAGGGGATTCCCTAAATAAAAGCCAAGGTAGATGGCAAGGACATCATCATCTCCGAAGCTAATCTCCGAAAACATCTTCAGCTTCAAGATGAGGGGGCAACCATCTCATACTCAAAGGAAGAATACATGAGAACCTTTGTATCCATAGGGTACACTGGAAATCAAACTGAGTACACAATCGAGAAGGCACTGATGGGCCCTCCATGGAAGTATCTCTGCCACACTCTTCTACAATGCATTTCTCAGAAGAGAAGTGGATGACATCAAGTGAGCTCTGCACTTGCCTCTGATGTTCATGGTATGATTACTTGCCAAGGTTTCAACTTTGCACACCTCATCTTTGACGGTTTGAGATATAACCTTTAAGAGGGTGCAAAGCAACAATTTTTTATGTACCCCAGATTCATACAGGAGGTTTTCAACCAGGAACTAAAAGATATCTCAAAACCTGCAAGAATCTACATCATGTTGGGTCATAAAAATAATATTTTTCAAAGTATGAGAAATGTTTCCAAAAAGTTCTCAGGGGTCAATGTTCCATTGTTATCTACAATGGTGAGCATACAAAGTACCCATGGTGACAGTTCAGCAATCCCAGCTAATACTGATCCCACACCCTCCACCTCACATCATGAACAACAAGCTGGTTCCATTGCTCGAACCCCTGTGCAAACTACTAAGGATGCACAGGTACAAATATCACTTACACCTGTTTTGGATGTTATCGTTCAACTGGAACAAAGGGCCCTAGTTGCTATTACATACACTAAAAAAAGAGCAAGAAGGCTCCTTCTCTTCGTGTCTCACAGGCCCAATCCAAACCTAAAAGCCCTCATACAAAATCCAAACATTCTGATGAGAATATCAAAAGGGATAGCCATACCATTAGAGAGACTTCCTTGGAAGTTTCTCTATTAGGATCAGGATCACAACCCGGATCCATAGAACTACCCGTTGAGCCATATCATTATTTCTCTTCTCTGAACTTAAGTGCAGAGGCACCTAGTCAAGATGATATACCTTCTCCAACTACCACTATCTCGGAGGTACTGATTGACTTGGCTGCCAGTTCACCTAACCCAAGTTCATCACCCAAGAAGGTTCACTCTTGTGGTACTGACATGGTGAATGTGGAAAGGGCTGTCACTACTCCTGGTACATCAACTGCCTAGGAGGACATTGACAACATAGCTAAGACCCTAACCACGACAACTCACAGTGAAGATGTTTCCTTTGAAACACTCTTCACTGAGAGGAATCCCAGGCGCCAAGAAAACTAGGGTGATGGGGATGCAGAGGCTAGGCCTACGGCCCCATCTAGCTCCAAGGATTCCACAAATGTGGATGAGGACAGACTGAAACTTCATAACATGGAATTGACGACCAGGGTAGCTATGCTAGAGGCTGAAGTGTCCAAACTAAGACACCAAGTCTCTATGCATGAAGCTCATCAATGCCCTCAAGTAACTTCTCCTTCCCTTATATCAGTGGGCACTAAAACAGATAACTCTTTATGAACTGATGCAACCAAAAAGGGGGAGGTAGTCACCAAGGAAGATGATGCGGACATCTTAGAAGAATGGATACAAGAGCAGACTGTGTTTCAAAGTTCGCTATACAAACCTGCTTTTGTTCAAATCCATGACTTGCCAGACTCAGTAAATGAAGATGAAGATATCACTGAGGCTTGGAAGTTAGTTTTCCGAGCTGTTGATGAGGTGCTGCAAGATGAAACTCTCCATGAAGACACACCTCCATCATTCAGCATAGTTCCTGAAGCTGCAGCCATAATAAGTCAAACATCTACTCCCCAATTCTCACTAACTTTAAACAAGCTAGAATTTGACTCCATTCTAGCTTAGGGGTATGATGGCATAGCTGAGAGATTCTGGATTGGATGGAAGTTTAGTGGAGTAAAAGAGCTAAACTGGAATACTCTTAATGCCCTCCGGGTTCTTAATCTATATCTGACAAGATGCATCAACACTTCATCAGACCTCTCAGTAGAACTTGTAATCAGCAGGTTCTATGACTTAATGGAGGATAATATGCCCTGGTTTGAAAGACTACTAAAAGAAGCAAATAGGGGTGGCTTATTCTGAATCTTCATCAACAGCAGAACAAAGACTGGCTCAAAGAAGACTTGACTTAATTAGGAGCAGTGCTTTAATTGAAGAAGAAATTATCTGCTGGCGAAGATTCCTGTACAACATCATGGTCAGGGACTTGGAAGTGCTAGGATGGGTGAGCACTGAGTCCTCTGATTTCACCTTCTTCTTAAGTAATGGATCTTCTCTCTTAATCAACATCAAAGAGATCTTACTCCTACCTTCAGACTTCCTACACAAGGTTTTTGAGCTCAAATCACTCATCTACAACATCAAGTCCTATGAAAGTCAAGAAATGATCAAACTCATCAAGGCTTCTCTTTATAAGGAGGAATTATCAGCAATGAATGACTCTAACTCAGATCTATCCTTCCTTTCTTCACCAACAGTCAAACTGAACACAGAAGAAGAATCCAAGAGAAAAGAATAGGAATAGGTGAAGGATTGTTGGAAAGAAGTGACAGGTATGGAATGGGAAGAAGATGAAGAAAGTGTCCTTCCCTTGTCCATTCCCCAAACTGCCAATGAAGCTGAAGCTAAGATCCCAACATCATCTACTATATCTGCTGTTGTGGTCAATGAATCTGAAGCAGAGGCATCCAGCAAAGACAAGGGGAAGGGACTCATGACTAAAGAAGACGAAGAGAGGATAATGAAGGAGAAGAAAGAAAAAAAGGAAAGAAGAAGAAGAGAAGAAGAGGAGATGGCTGACTTATGAAAAGCCCAAGACAGAAAAACAACCATTATCCTCAGAGAATAACATATACAGCTATATGACAAATAGCTGGATGATCTGAAAGTCAAAATTCCTGTAGTCTATCAAATTCAAGAAGATGAAGCTCTTGCTCTTCAACTGAATGAATAATTTAATAGAGAAGAAGAAGAAAGAGAAAATAAGAAGAAGGAAGAGGCCAAGTTCAGAATAACTGATTCTGAACTAGCCAAAGAAATGAGAGAGAAGTGGATACAGGCTCTGGTTTCTCAAGGTGAGGATGCAGACTACCTTGAGAAACTATCAAATAAAGAAATCTACAGAGCCTTCATGGGTCAGCAGGGTCAATTGGCAAACAAGAAAAGGGCTGAATAAGAAGAAAAAGCCAAACAAAAATCCAAGAAGACCATTGCCTTTAACAGAAGATCCCATGAAGAAAGGAAGGTCATGATTGACTTCCTAAAGGCTAGAGGAGAGAGTGGAAAAAGGCTGGGTCCCATGAATTTCATGAACCTGCAAGCCCTTTACCTTAGAGTCAAAAAGGAAGAGGAAGAAAGACTGGGGAAGAAAGACTCAAAGAAGAGGGTAATCAATCAAGAAGACGAAAAGAAACCCAAGCCTTCTCCCTCATCCACCACTTCCTTTATCCAACAACCTTCCACTCTCCATCCTAGACCTCCCTCCTCTCCACCCATAAAGTCCAAATCCTCCCACCCAGCTCCTACTCATCAACAACCTCCCAAGAAGAAAAGCAAACCTACTACTAAACTAGAAGACTCAAAGGAAATCGTCAACTGGTCCTACAACACTCAAGATCAAAGTTTTGAAGTCTTCAGGGGAAGAACAGAAGAAAGAAGATCACTCTATGCAACTGTTGATGAGATATTACAACTTCCAGATTCTAATCTCAGAAGAATAATGGAGCTGGGTGAAGCTCATGAGCCCGAGAATGAAGGTTGGAGACATCTGTTGCTGGTGATCAAATATCACTTCAACCCCAGCAAAGATGAAATTATTGATGCAAAACCTCTCCAATCCCACTCTCCATTCATTAGCTGGTCCTACAATGCTGAAAAGGATGAATTCACACTAACAGATGTTAAAGGATAGAAGATGAGGTGTCTAAGCAAGGCTATCTTCAAAATGCCAAGAAAAGATATAAAGACTCTATTTGAGCTTCCTCTTAACAATCCCAGCAAGGACCCAAGAGGCTATGAGGTTGCAAGAATCGTCAGCCACATAAAAAACCTTCAGCAACAAAAGCAGTAAGAGAGTTTTGGTAGCATCAGTCTAGGGGAGTTTGTAGAAATAAAGACTGATGGCTACAAAATTCTCTAAGTATAAATGATGCTGATCTCATAGTTTGCTGCTGACCAACAAACTGCTGCGGATAAGCTTATCTGCAGCGGATACTGGTTCTTGTGCTGAAGAACAAATCTGCTATTGATAGCCTTATCTGCTGAAGACCAGAGTTGCTGCGGATAGGCTTCTCAGCAGCATCAACACTTGACACTGCTGATAGGCAACTCATCAGCGGCTTTGGATGGTTGTGTCTTACTGCTGATAAGCAACTCTGCTGATAATAGTTATCCATTCTTTGAAGATCAAACGTTGCAGCTGACCAGCCTTGCAAAAGCAAAATCAACCATTACCACTGACGACTTTCTGCTTCTACTCTGACACACTCCACTCAGAAAAAATGTCATTGGTACAAGACAGTAAAAGACAGCAATGCTCTTCTCCAAGCATGCAAACAATGATGCCTTAGAAGACGTTTGAATAAAGTTAACTAGCATAGTTATTATTATTGTCTGTACATGTAAAATAGCTTCAATACAAGATCAACGATCTGTGTTAGATTTGATCCTTAGAATCAAGGATCTGTCTTGATTCTAAGTTACTATATAAGTGGTACTTAGAGTCATTGTATCTTAGTGCTTTCATAGAGTTTTCTCTGTAATCTTGTAACCATTGAAGCTTAATACAAATTGCATTTATCAGTACTTCTTGTGTTTACTTGTTTACTTTGATTAAGTTGTGATTGTTTCCGCCAATCTCAACTTGAATAGAACCATCTTGTATTTGCCGATCCTACATGACTGCTCGGCGACGAGGGCCAGAATGGCAGTATGACCTTTACGTAGACATTTTTGTGCTTTCATGAAAGATATGATGCCCATGGCTACACCACTCCTTTTGCCTTAGGGCATAGAGATTTTCTCCACTCAGGGGAGGAATGAGAACGATTTTCTCACAACAAACAATTTCGGCTTGGTTCTTAGATAAACAATCCATACAGATGATCACGTCAAAGCTGCCCAGTGTGACTGGCATAATGTCAATGTTAAGCTTATGACTAACCAATCCTAACTTACATCCTCTCAGAATGGGAGTTCTTTTGGTTATTTGACCGCCCACTATATCCTATAGTGTACATAGTTTCTATTAGGGTTGGAGTACGACGCACTAATATGAAATTTGTGTAAGCGTCGGTCAATGCAAAGGTCAAGGGAAGAGGCTCACATGTAGGAAAGAAAAATCTAATGAGATAGAGATTCGATATGATGTCTATTTAATTAGTCGCGTTCAGCCGATGGTTGGTTGGATTAAATTCCCGTTTTCTAAAGTCATTGGAACAACGAGATCATTTTGGGAAAAAAGAAGTCCGTTTTACAGAGTTGGATATCCTGGGGTATAAATCAAATTAGTCTAAGGATTAGTCACATGATAAGTTAATAGTGTCAGGGGAATTTATTGTTGGAGTCTAAGGAATAACGTGTTAGCCTAGAAAGAATTCCACAAATTCTGCTTGGAGTCGATAAGTTTGCTGTGAGATTCTATCAGAGTTCCAATCAAGATGGTTTCTGTGATCAAGTTTAGATGAGCGTCTTAACTTCACTAAGACTCTTACATGAGTGAGATAAAAGAATGGATTCTATTGATGATAGCTCAGTGTGTCCGTAAACATCTTCAACCTGATAGTCGCGTCTATCAACTGATGACTAGGTTTAATGATGCCAACTAGTCATTGAGTGGGTTACGAGAATTTCTACGGACAGTGGAAACTTAAATCTGTAAATCATTGATTAGGACTATCCACACACTAGGTTTCACCAGGACTTACATGCACCTCAAATTACTATTACGTGTGCACCGTAATGATAATTTGCTTTGCATGCTCACCCTAATTCTCCCTGTCTCGTGTCAAAATGTCCCTCAGTTTATTACTGAGTTCAGAGTGTGTCAGAGATGATAAGCCATTGAAAGGCTTAGTCATCAACCATAAGTTGATCAACTAGGACTTATGTCAGGATGAGTAGTCAGAAATCGTTTCATCCGAGTATTCACTCGAGTTAAAACATAATACGAGAGTCCAATCCAGTGGATTGTTGCTGGGAACATGCACATGAAATGCGACTTCAAGAAGTGAAACTAGTTCATGGATATGTGTTACTTGAAGGGGCAAAGTTGTCGTCCTTCCAACCTTGTGGTCAATCTCACTATATCATCATTCCCGGATAGGGTTTGAGTATGCAATGAGCAAGGCGTTCTCAACCTTGTGGTCAATCTTTCTTCAACAGAATATCGACCAAAGCGCGAGCCCACGGCTCGGGAAAGTGATGACATTTACATGTCAATGGATTCTGCAATAATGCGTGCAACGGTCTGCCTTCATTCGGTGTATTATTGCTGGCGGGTACAGTAGGGACTCGCCTCCGACGATCCCAACTCCCAAAGAGATATGCGTTAGTGCTGAGTGTCGTCCATAACATGGACCTGAGAAAGCCCACCTTACCCAACAGGTGATGGTGATGCAACTGATTCCTCCGAAGGCTCCATCTCGCTGCTCACGGACGGGAGTGGATGTTGTTCTGATGACTCCCCGAGTGCCGCCACCAGGAATGATGATATAGTGAGAATGACGTGTTCCTCGTCGGAAGAGAGTGATATGGATGTTGTCATCATGCCTGCAATGCAATGTATGTATGGATATCATGTGTATCATGTATGAGTGTCTGTGTCATGTAACTAATGCCTATGCACGGTTATAGTCTAGTATGCAATCCTAGTTCTCTATAACCAATTGCTCTGATACTAATCTGTCACACCTCCAAATTCCACTAACGGAGTTCTACCGTTAGAAGCGTGACAAACCAGGATCTCAGTCATCTGTTACGGCAAACGACACTATATGAGTTTAAACAAAACCATTAAATGTTCAAAGTTAAATGCGGAAGCGTAAACGTTAGAATGAAATCAAAAGTAATTACACACAACAAGCGTCAATTAATGTAAATAAGTAAAACTATTTAAAACGTTTGAAATGAATGATATGACAATAGGACTCCATGCATGTCCTAAGTGTGCAACCTGTGCCAAAGCGACCTAAGAAACATGTAAGAAAAAGTGTCAACACAAGGTTGGTGAGTTCACAGGTTTTATGTAAATAAACTGTTTGAGTCTTGCCGGATCTACATACGTAAGTCACACCAATTGCTAGCTAGACAATGTACAAGTTACACTAAGCGTTCGCATGCATGTTTCTCCCCAATGGGAAAACAAGTGGTAATGAAATACTATGTGATCCATGTCCGTGTGTATGTCTCTCCCTGGCTGGGAGACAAGTAACAGATGCCTGTTCGTATGCATGTTTCTCCCCAATGGGAAAACAAGTAAGATGATGCTTGTTTGTACGTATGTTTCTCCCCAACGGGAAAACAAGTAAAATGATATTCATTTGTATGCATGTTTCTCCCCAACGGGAAAACAAGTAAAAATGATGTTTGTGTGTATGCATGTTTCTCCCTAACAGGAAAACAAGTAAAATAATGTTTGTGAGTATGCATGTTTCTCCCCAATGGGAAAACAAGTAAAATAATGTTTGTGAGTATGCATGTTTCTCCCCCAATAGTAAAACAAGTAAAAAGGGGCCGTGAAAACTCACATGCGTTCCGTAGTAGGTAGTATCACACAAGTATGAGATTTAGAACCTCAAGTGTTGGGCTGCACGGCTTACGTATTCCCTAGAATTATAAACACATAAGTTAGGGACATATGAGATTTATGACGATGACACGGGAGATTAGAACGTATTAAAACATTCTAAAGATTTAATAGTAGACGAACGCGTCTACGGAAATATATATTCCCTAATATAATAATTAAGGTAAATGTGTTACGTGTCGAACGTTAATAATGAATAACATTAAGTAGATAAATAAATTCATACGTTTGCCATTTAAAATGGTTAGGAAAATAATATAAATATTATTTTTAAGTCGTATGATTAAAAAAATAATCATTTGTGTGGAGAAAATAATAAATATATTATTTTTATTCGATATGATAAACGTGAGTAAATAATATAAACAGTTATATTATTAATTAGTTTAAAAACGTCACACGAAATAATAAACGAGGCGAAATAATATAAAATATATATATTATTTTGTACTAGGAGTCAAGGGTTAAAAATAATGTAAACATATTATTTCATACGAAGTCGGGGTTTGAAAATATTATAACTATATTGTTTTAAAAGTGGGATTATTAATAATTATAAATTATAAAATCAAACCCGAGCCTACGGGTTGTTTTCGGAGCTAAAACACATTAATATAATATTATAATAATATACTGTTAGGTTTTATAAAAAGGAAATTAGTGAAAAGGCCCCCAAAAAAAGAATGCAGGAGACCGGACACGAACCCGGGTCTCCTGCGCATGAGTCCAATGACTTAACCACCCCGCCGCTATCGCATACAAGGACCGGACCAAATGAGTTTTAATCATCAAACCCACCGTGATCTCCCCCCCTTAGCGTGAACCGAACCAAAACCCATCCCGAATCCATCGATTTGGATATCGATTGAATAAGAAAACATATGGGTTTTGTTACTTAGGGTATTTCGAATCTAGGTATGAATTTATTTGCAAACCATTGGGTTTTAAATCGTTAAATCTCAATCTCAAGAACGGAAACCCTAAAACAAGAACAAGAAATCAATTTGATAAAATTCGATATTAAAAGACTTTGAATTCATAGGGCTTTTACCAAATTGAACATTGCGAATCTGTTAGAGTAGTTTAATTTGATGTTGAAAAGGTTTAAGATCAAAACCCCCAAATCGATTTTATGAACGAACCCTAGATTGAGATCATGACATATTCGATGTTAACCGATTAAATTTCTAGAGGTCTTTCAACAATTAGGTGATTGCGAAACTGATCATGTAAATTAATTTGATTGAAACAGAGCCTAAGGTGATGATCGGTTAACCCACAATCGCATGAACCCTAGAATCGGGTTCTTCATATAATCGATGTTGTAAGACCTAATTGGCATAGGGCTTTCCATCTAGGAGTAAAAACGAAAGTGTTGATGTAAGTAATTACCAGAATATATGAAGAATTGATAGTGTTCGACTAGAGAGGCTCCGACTTCCCACAAGTTTGATCTCCGGCAACACAGACTTCGTCTTCGGCCGAATTGTTATGTGCAATTTCTTCTGAGAAGTGCGAATAAGGTAGGGGAGGTGTTTGATTTCTCAATTCTTTCACCAAATGACCGAATTGATGGACTTAGATGTGAGGGTCGACGGTTTCGGTTATATGAACTTAATTCGCAATCAATATCAATCATAACCGATGGAAATGCTTCAATGATGATCGATATCATCATTATTGTGTGCTACATTTACGAATTCGGAGTTATGATCTTCAATTTGAATTAGAAAATGGTCGATTTTGACTTTCTAAAGTTAATAATCGAGTTTTGAGCATTTACATCTTTAGTCCCTAATTTTTTATGGGTATAGGTTTGTGATTATGACAGTGTTGGTCCTTGTGGTTTGAAATTAGTTAACTGAGTCACGAGATAATAGGATTTTAGTTAACGGAGTTATCTGGAATTTGCGGGGTGTCACATACGAGATGAATCACAAAATGATTTCTTGTATTGATAATGATGCTGAATTACAATGCTAACTCAGACTAAACACACAAATGCTTTGTACTTTGTCAATTCACAAAAGATTACAATTCTACAAGTTCTAATTACAATTCAAACAACAAGACTATATATAGTACAAAGATTTCATCCGAAATCTTTGTCTTCCGAAAACATTTTCGACCGAAAACATTTTCGTCCGAAGAAGTTTTCGACCGAAAACATCCTACTTGTACAATTTTAAGCTTGAACATGTATTCGATGGACCACTAGGTTTCAACAATCTCCCCCTAGTCCATTGAATCACAAGTCTTCAGTCTTGTCATCATCAGGCTTAGGATTTACTTTGACTTTCTTCGATTCAAGTTCCTGCAACCGCTTCTTGATTATCCAGGCTTCAACTCTCAAAGACAAATAACGAACAACATATCGCATGTACAACTTTGCTTCATTCTTTATCATTGTGCTCATATCACACTGGATCTTGTTGTAATACAAAATCTTGAGATCTTCATCGGACAAACTGAAAAGATCCATCGGGTCAAACACCCTGAAATCAGGTAAGACTTTCTGTTGAATGACAACTTCATGAGTCTTGGAATCATAAAACCATTTGTCAAAATCATTGATAAAACTCTTCTTCCTCTTAGGAATGTACACAGCCATCACCGTATCAGCTGGTTTGACTATGTATCTTAACTTTCTTTGAGCACTTGACCTATATTTCTTCTTGATCTTTTTACATTCTGGAATTTGAGGCTGGAATGAAGTAAAATTATCTTGTTCACACTGTTTTCATAGGAAGTTCTCAAAATCAGAAGCACGTGAACTGTTTGTCGGATTGATTAAGTCCATATGACTCAACTCTCTTATATCCCACCTCGGCAATGTCTGCAACTTGTGACATGTAGCAAAGTATTGAATATCTCCCTTAACCCTTTTGATAACATACATCTTTTTCTCATTATAATATTTCCAACCAAGGATCTGCCCTGTTAGTGCCTTTCTTGGAATACTTATCTTTTGAGTAACTTTCTCCACGATCGAAGGAGTTTTGCTTTTTTTCCATCACAAACTTTTGTCAACCACATCTTGTTTTGGTGTAGGATCAGACTTAGCTTCATCTTTGTTTTCTTCTTCTTCTTCTTTTGAAACGTCAAATGGTATTCGTTCATCAATCACTCTATCCAGTTTGCCTATCACATTCCCATCAGCATCAGCATATGTTTGTTTTTCTTCATACTCATATTTTTCATACACCTTCTTTGACACGCCTTCATCACTTGACTCTTGGTCATTAGAACCACCACCAATACCACCAGAACTATCACTACTACTATCATCGTCATCAGAAGGCTTATCATCATTCTTTTTAATATCAGTAATAACCACTTCATCGTCTTCCTCTTTCTCTTTTTCTTTCTCCTCTTCTTCCTTCCCTTTCTCTCCATCATCTACCTCCATTCCTTTACCTTGTTGATTAATCAAGGAATCAACGTCAAACAGATCTTGTGAACTAAACAATTCTGCATCAATGATCGGAGACTCATTTCGTTGAGGAAGTTCAGCTGTTGACGGTCCTTCTTGGTTATCAGGGTTGGGTTGAGCGGTAACATTCTCACTTTGAAATAACATTCCAAGATGCTTTAACAATTCTGGCACCACGCCTTTAAGTTGATTAATTTGACTTTGTTGTTGATCAATCTGTTGTTGCTTTCTTCTATCACTAGCTTTTTGCTCTCTAATCTCTCTTTCATTAGTTGCTTCTCTACTTTGAAGATTAGCGATCTGAGTCTTTAGCTGAATAATAACATTAGCTGTTTCTTGGGTTGCAAAGATAGCAAAATCTTCATCCATCAACTTGTACTTCTTTGAAGCCTTAACACTTGCAGGTTCTGGAACTTCTTTTCCTTTGCCTTTTCGTGTGTATCTTTGTGCCATTGTCTTCATACGCTTCTTTTCAGGCTCTTTGATCACGATACCCTTAGACGGAGGAGGTCTAGAAGGCATGGTCGTTTTAGGTTCAGCTTGCTTTCTTTTGACTGGAGTTTTTGTTGTTGATGTTGCTTTAGTTTCAGGTGTTGTCACAGGAATATCAGCTTGAATTTTTCTGACTCTTTCACTGGCTCATTCTCATTCAAACTTGAACCATCATATTTGTCTTGTTCACTATCCTTTACAGTTTCTGACTCATTTACAACTGGAACTTCATTCACTGTTGTCACACCCCGCCTAGGCGGAAACGCGAGGCGTAATGTTCACCAGTTTCCAAAGCAAATGATTACCGCAAACACATACATAATGATTGGATACATAATCAAATTTAAAGTTTTATATCCCAAAATATATCTTTGAGTTTACAGAAGATTAAGATTTCACAAATATGACCCATAGCGATGAGTAATACAAGGGAAATCTCCAAAAAAGCCGTATCCGTTGATGCATGCATGTAATCCTACATTGCTAACCATAGCGACCACGTTCAATTTCCTGAAAAACGTACTAAAAAAGTGTCAACATGAGGTTGGTGAGTTCACAAGTTTTGATCAACTATTCTTGTAGTTCCAACGTTTACAAACATTCAATTGAATAAGTTTTTTCGATCAAACAGTATATATATATATATATATATATATATATATATATATATATATATATATATATATATATATATATAACCAATGAATTGAACATTTCCTGACCAATTGACCTATTTGCAAGCTTGCAAGGAATACAAATAAGTATGTAATGTATGAGACCGTAACCAAACCATGACAAATGAATGCCCCTCTCTCACGAAACCATGAGAATAAGACAATATGCGGTCATTCGGCCATGTGGACCCCTAGTTAGCGCGACTAACCATGACCGGGGACGTCACCCCCAATAGTACTATTCATAGAATCCTAGGCTAAGTCCATAGCTAATGGTTACAAAAAGTGTTACTCCGGGGATTTTGAATGCTATATTGTTCCCTCAATGCACACTTACGTTCTGATCATTGTTCATTCATTTATATATGAAAAATTGTTACAAGTATGTTTCCACCCCAAAACCTTTTAAAAACTTAGAAAAAGGGGAAAAGTGAAACTCACATCGACAGAATGAATGCTAGCAAATATTTGTATAACTGTAAACCCCGCTTAGCCGTATCCTAAATACACAATGATACTTTACGTGTTAAGACTAACCGTCTTAGACGCAAGTTGTTCACCCGACTTAACGAATCCCGTTAAGTACGTCTTTAATTAATAAAACTGTGTTTTAGTGTGACGAATCGTTGGTGATTATTATTCCGGTCTAGACGCTTACTCATTTTCCAAGAAAATATTATATTTTCATATTGGTGACTTGTTACGTTTATCAAAAATAAATATTAATTTTGCATCATCTTATAATATATTTATATTATAGTCCACGTATAACCATATAATTATTTCTTACCAATAATTATATAATATAACAAATAGCGTTCAAGTATTTTCTACGCATGTCAATTATCCTACGTCCACATAAACCATGTTAACATGTCCACATGCAACTACTTGTTCCGAATGACATTTCTTAATTTGTTTTCATTTAACATGCATTTGTTTCTATCAATATGCGCACACAAGTATAACCATATTTCAATATGCGCTTAACTATGTTTCATGATAACATGCATTTATTTATTTATTTATTTTTCTACTTCATATACCAATGTGAACGTTCCATGTTATCAAATATAAACAAGTTTTAAGCATATATATATATGATTTCCATTATTTTGCCCTTTTATAACTTATTCCGAGTTATAAATTTTTCTATCATTCACATATATATATCATGACTTATATATATATATATGTATATATATATATATATATATATATATTTACATGCATATGTTTAACAACTTTCCAAGTTCTACCATTTATGTTTATACACACATATATCTACACGTGTCGGCTTCTAAACAAGTATACATACACTAGATAATTCATCCAAATATACGTTTAATCCCTTTATATGAAGACATCCTTTCATGCTTAACAATTTTCCAAGTTACCAAACTTAAACACACACACACACACACATATATATATATATATATATGTTACATACAATTTTATATATATATATATACACGTATATTTTACTTTTTCATCAAGTATTAATTTAGACTTTTTATTAATCTATAATTTATTAACATGATCATCCAAACATCAAGAATACATCCATATATATATATATATATATATATATATACTAAATTAAAATTCTTTTACATGTATCCATATATTTGATTATTTTCAAATCATTAACCAAAACAAACACATGTGTTTATGCATGCATATCTCGGCCTCTTTATATATATATATATATACACACATATGCATCTTTTAGTATTTCCTTGTTTTAAAATCTTAATAACCACAACAACTTATCATTAAAATGATCGAATCAACAAATTATACATATTATTTCATTATTTTCGGCCCATATATATATTTATACAAAAACATAGTTTTTAAACTTAATAAAGTTAAAATTTTATAAAAACTTATTAATCTTTAAAAATCCTTTGTTTTCTAGGTGAACAACATACCTTGAACTAAAAATAAAGACGAAGACGAAATGTGGTGTCGGTTTCATACCACTAGACAAAGCTAGGAGAAGAAACAACGTGTAGAAGGTGATAATGGCTTGATTTGCTGGTAAAACCGACTCCTAAACCTCCAAGCTCCTAGCTAGCACTTCTAAGGAGAGTTGGAGTGTTGGTTCATGAAAATTTCTAAGTGTAAAGTGAGTTATGTGTATGTGTGTCGATATATATCAAGAAGAGAGGGAGTTGGAGTGTTGGTTCATGAAAAATGATTACTAATGATGGATGAGTGGATTGATTTGATACTTGCTTGATAAAGAGGTTGAATGACCATGTTCTTGTGACACAAATCATGTATATAATGTGGTTTTGGTTGTGGTTTGGTGAGTGGGTGGCCCCACATGGGTGGGTCTCGGCCGAGAGGGGGGTTGGTGGGGTGGGGTTGGGTCTTGTTCCAACTTGTGGTCTTAATCTAGTTATTGGTTGAATGGTTTTTAGGTAGGGTATACCCGGTATGTAATCCCGTGATCTAATACTCGGTGTCCGAACTTTTAAATGTCAAAAACCCTATATATTTTGTATCTTGACTATTTTTAATAGTCTACTAATTAAACCCGTCATAGTTAATATCTTAACTATAATATATATGTATCTTAACGTTTTTGTGTCAACTTTTAATAGTTTTGTCACCAATATTTATGTTTTTTATTTCAAGACATATTACTAGACTTTACTTTGAATAAAAATCTTGTTAATCACCAATGAACGCATCTTGCGGGTTATTATTGTTTATTCCCTAGTAATTCTTAAAATTACTGAATATACTGTGTGTTCCTTTACTAGACTCCCTGACAAAACTTTGTCAAAATAATAAACCAAGAAATATAAATATGAACATCAAATTTTGGATATGGATATTGACCTGAAATGATGGGTGACACATTCTCCCCATGTTAAAGAGAATTTCGTCCCGAAATTCAGTTTGACTTGGAGTGTTCGGGAACAAGGATGTGTACTTGGCTTTCATTTGATCTTCTCGTTCCCACATATACTCGGGGCCACGCTTTGTGTGACAACCCGACTTTCATGTTAACGCCGTTAGCAATCCCGTTAAATATTCTCTTAAAAACTTAACCCCGATAGCAAAGTCAGTTAAATCTTAACTTATTTAACAAAATCCAACCCCAAGGACTAATTCTGTCAGTTTTATATCTCAAACTTCAGGGACTAGTTCTGCCAAGTTGCTAAACCCTGTTACGTTGACCCTGAGAAGTCAAAATCAGGAATTGAGAGTTCTGTTTGACTTTGTAAAGTCAAACTCGCAACAATTGTTTCAAATTCGCAAACTATAACCGAATTTTGCTTGAAACTCGTAACTGAAACTGACTTGAATGTCATTCACGATCATCATGAAACCTTTAATTCTAGTATTATATCGAATTAAATCCCAATAATGGGAATTCATATTAAAACCGTCGAGCCCTCTCTATACGGCACCAATTCGATCGTTTCGTCTATCATTCTCTCAATTCAAACAGCCACACACGTTAGACGAGCCTCCCAGAAGATTCTGCGTATACCAATTTGGCCGGAGTAGCAGTCGAAGTCGCCGGAGAGCAACCCCATCACCGTCGGCAACCGTGTTAGTCGAACTCGGTCGATTCCAAACCAATTCTGGTAACTAGACTCTTCCTTAGCTTCGTTTTAATCATTGGAACAAAAGCCCTATGAAAATTTAGGCTTTCTACATCAATTAGATCAAGATTCAGAACCTAGGGTTCATACATTTTTAGTTTAATCGAAACCCTACTTACACCCAACAAAAACAAAATCAAACTATACCACTAGATTCGTAATCCTTTGTAACGTGAAAGCCCTATGCTAATTTGAAAGGATAACATCGATTTGATTATGATCCCTAAACTAGGGTTCATCACAAAACGTTTTGGGGCTTTTGACTCTAGACCTAATTTCAATCAAATTAAACCATGGGGGATAATTCGCAATGTCCTGTTTAGTAAAAGCCCCATGAATTTAACAAGTTTCATTACAAGATTTAACCAAATCGAATCCAAGTTCTATTTCTAGGGTTTCGGCTTTCTTAAACCAAATCTAACGATCTAAAACTGCTTGTTTTTGAAATTAAACTCATTCACAGATTCGCAAACCTTCGTTTAACAAAACCCCTATACCCGTGATTCCAACCGTGGTCGAATTCGTGGGTAATTAGTCGGATTTCGGTTCGACATGCGTAAGGGAGGAGAAACCACTGGAATTGTGTGATAAAAGCAATTGATCCGGGTTTTGTTCGCGATACCCTAGCGGGCGGACTTGGTAAGACGCGTGACCCATACGCAGGAGACCCGGGTTCGAGTCCGGTCTCCTGCATTTTATTTTTGGGGCCTTTTCTAGTATTATCTTAATATAAAAACCTATCCCTATATTATTTTAAAAGTATATTAACGTGTTTTAGCTCCGGAAACAACCCGTAGGCTCGGGCTTGGTTTTATAACTTATAGTTAATATTATTTTCACTTTTAAAAATAATATATTTAGGTTATTATCAAATAAAAAGAATATATTTATATTATTTTCAGACCGTAACTTCGTATAAAATAATATGTTTATATTATTTTCAACACGTGACTAATCTTATTAAATAATATATATGTTTATATTATTTCGTATCGTTTTATACCTCGTGTGATGTTCCAAACCAATTACTAATATAATTTTTATATTATTTACCCACGTTTATTACATCGATTAAAAATACTATATTTATTATTTCTCCGCAAATGATTATTTAGTTAATCCGACGAGCCTAAAAATAATATATTAAATTATATTATTTTCCTAACCTTTATAAACGACTTTAACGTACGAATGTATTTATTTATTTATTTTTCGTTATTAACGTACGACACGTAACGCTTTTTCCTTAATGATTATATTAAGAAATTTATATAATTCCGTAGACACGTTCGTCTACTCTTAAATCCATAGAAAGCGTTAAGATGTTCTAACTTCCGTGTCGTCGTCACAAATCCCATATGTCCCTAACTTATGTGTTTATAATGCTAGGGCATACGTAAGCCGTGCAGGCTAACACTTGAGATTTCAAATCTCATACTTGTGTGATACTACCTACTACGCAACGCAGGTGAGTTTCACGGCCCCTTTTACTGTTTTTATTTGGGGGAGAAAACATGTCACAACCCTTTTTGGTTTATTGAAATTCATATGATATCACTGTTGAGGCTAAGTGTAACACACTATCATGAAAAGTCCTCACACACATCGGACCGTTAATATGGTATGAACGAGGTAATTTTGGTAGTACTACTGGGTTTGACAAACCCCACCCGTGTTAGTCGCGCTAACTCGATTGGAGGTCGAACGGGTGTTATATTGACCTTAACACATTAGTCAGAGTTGATAGACCTGGCTGGAGGCAAACAAACAAACTCACTGTCAGTTTCGGTTGCGAGCGCTTTAGCAAAACATGAACATAGGCATGCAACCTATTGATATGCATATTGAATGTACATAATCCGTAAACGCTTTACTTTAAATGATTGAAACCTGTGAACTCACCAACCTAGTGTTGACTCGTTTTCTTACATGTTTTCTCAGGTTGGCACTCAGGATCACGTTAAGTCATGCATGTGTCTTGGACTCCAATTGAAATAATTATCTACTGAATAATATTTATCTATTGTTTGTAATTGGACTTGGGCGCGTTGTTTTGCGCATTTATTTTCGTTTAACACTTCCGCATATACACTCTGAACCTTGATCTTTTATGTTATTACATTTCAAATCCCATATAGTGTCGTTTGAAGTAACTGATGTCTGAGATCCTAGTTTGTCACCTTCCAAAACGGTAAAACTCCGTTAGTGGAATTTGGTGGTGTGACACTTTGAATCCAACGTACCTTAACCAATTTAACACTTCTACGTCTTGTTTTCTGAACTTTCCAATGTTTGACTTTAACATGTCTCTCAAAGAAGCGCAATTTGTCGTCTATGTGGATCTCATCAGGCGGTATAATTAACATCTCGTCTGTTAAGCACTTCTTGATATTTGACACATGAAACGTATCATGTACATTGCTTAGTTCCTGTGGCAACTTGAGTTCATATGCTATGGGGCCAACCCTAGCCAGTATTTCAAATGGTCCAATGTATCTAGGGTTAATCTTGCCACGGCTGCCAAATCTTGGAACTCCCTTCCAAGGTTAGACCTTCAACATGACCCGGTCCCAAACTTGGAATTCTAATGGTCTTCGTCTGTTATCCGCGTAAATCTATTTCCTGTCACGGGCGGCCTTCAGACGATCCTTGATTTTGAAATTCTTGTCTGTGGTCTCCTGAATAACTTCAGGACCAGTTAAATGCTTGTCGCCAACCTCCGCCCAACATAGCAGTGAATGTCACTTTCGAACATACAAAGCCTCAAACGGAGCGGCTTTGATGCTAGTGTGGAAACTGTTATTGTATGAAAACTCAGCCAACGGAAAATGAGTATCCCAATTACCTCCGAAATCAATTGCACATGCACGGAGCATATCCTCTAAAGTTTGAATGGTCCTTTCACTTTGACCATCTATTTGTGGGTGACATGTCGTGCTCATGTCACGAAGTATGCCCATGGCTTCTTGTAATGATTGCCAGATTCTAGACACGAATCTGTCGTCTCTATCATAGAAAATAGAAATTGGCACTCCATGCCTAGCCACAATTTCCTTGATATAAAGTCTTGCAAGTTTCTTGGTTTTATCCATCTCTTTGATGGGTAGAAAATGAGCTGATTTCGTCAAACGATCGACGATTACCCATATGGTGTCATACCCGCTTGACGTCTTGGGTAACATTGTAATGAAATCCATGGAAATCTGTTCCCATTTCCAATGAGATAACTCAGGTTGTTGTAACAATCTCGACAGTTTCTGATGTTCTGCCTTTACTTTTGAACACGTCAGGCATTTACCGACATAAATAGCAATCTCTCCTTTCATGTTCGGCCACCAATAGAGTTCTTTCAGATCCTTTTACATTTTATCCGAACCTAGGTGAATGGAGTACCTGGACTTGTGGGCTTCTGTAAGGCCCCAAACCCGGGAGGCCTCACTCGTTGGATTTACTCATTCACAAATAGTTATTAACCTTGAATATCAAATAACGCAGCGGAATCATTCATTCATCATAATTAAAACTTGTTCAAACATGCGGAAGCGTAACATTGTCAAATACATAAACATAACATAAACAACTCATGACGGGATGCCAGTCTTCATGATCAACTGGGTAACTCTTCTCGCTTGCCAAGCATCACCGTCCATCATCCATACCTGCCTTAACATGAATGTGAATACTAAAAAGTCAGCTACGCTGGTGAGTTCCAGTTTTTCATTCGATTTAAGAAATGGTTCATCATTCAATAATTCATTAGCGTTTAACATCATGTATAAGAAAACAGGGCCTTTCGTTCATCAAAAAAAACATTCAAACATTTTATCATCATCATAAACACCGTTGAACGGATCATTCGTTTAAAACATTTAACATTCATTTAAGTCATACATTATTATCCAAACATTTCATTCATTTTCAAAACCCTTTACTTTCAGTTTAAACCATTTCTTTATAAACATTTCATTCGTAAACATTACATTCATAAAACTTTCTTTCCATAAACCGTTCATTCCAAATCATTTCATTTCATAAACATAGTTTCATAGGCATCATTTCGTAAACATAGTTTAATAAACATCGTTTCGTAAAACATCATTTCGTATGTATGCACACTAGCCCGAAAAAATTATATAAAAAATTTAAAAGAGGGCTTCTAGAACTCACCTAATAAGCTAATCTGGGTTGTCCTAAACAAGGTCCCACAACGTCACTTCCGATCTGAATTGATTAGTAAAATACACATCAGACCAACTCCCGACTCTAACGGTTTAACCTTCTAAACATACTGACTTTACCTAAACAGCCTGATACCTGCGCACTTAGCAAGTGCGCAGGGCCTTGCTCTTGCATACTTAATAAGTGCGCAAACCTTGCTTTATGCGTACTTGATAAGTACGCAGGACCGTCTTCATGCGTACTTGATAAGTACGCAGGATCTGCTTCCCCGCAAAAACCCTAACTTTCGCATTAGGGTCTGATCAAGTCAGGATCCCAAACTTGTTTACATTCAAAACGTTTGCTTTTCATTAAGGAACTCAAATCTATGTTTTTCTTCCAGTTTCATCCATAAAAAAGTCACATTTTCGTCCAAAACCCGAAAGACCCAAAAACGAACAAAAATTCAGATTTACGTTGGATCGTTACCTGTATCGAGCTTCTGATTCGAAGGTTCTTCTCACGAGCTATGGAGCAACGCACTTCTTTACTCTCGGGTCGATCCGCCAACTTTCTTTCTCTATGGTTTCTCTCTCTAGAACTTGCAAATGAGGGAAATGTGGAGTGACTTAGGCTGTTTATAGGGAAGGGACTCCTCCCCTCAAGTTCGCCGGCCCATCTGGCCCAGCCTGTCACACCTCGTTCATTTATTCCTTTCGTCTCACGTATAACCCGTTATTTTAATTGTCGTCTTATTTTTAGGATTTCTGAAAAACCTCGGACTTAACTTTCCTCTCTTCCCGAATCGTATGATTCCCTTCCAGGGTGACACTTTCAACATTACTCTGTCCCCAACATGAAACTCGATAGGCCTTTGTCGTTTATCCGCATAGGATTCCTGGCGATCTTGTGCGGCCTTCATTCGTGCTCTGATTTGATCAAACCTCTCCGATGTTTCTCTTACGACATCAAGACTTCCTAATTCCTTTTGTCCAATCTCACCCCAATAAACCGGGGTCCTGCATCTTCTCCCATACAACATTTCATAAGGTGGCATGCCTATCGTCGTGTGAAAACTATTGTTGTAGGAGAATTCGGCTAACGGTAGATGACTGTCCCAACTGTCGCCAAAATCAATGATACAAGCACGAAGCATATCTTCTAATGTCTGAATGGTCCTTTCGGACTGACCATCCAATTGTGGGTGGTATGCCGTGCTGATATTAAGCCTCGTGCCCATCGCCTCATGGAATCTTTTCTAGAACCTCGATGGGAATCGTGTGTCCCGGTCAGATACGATCGTCAAAGGCATCCCATGCCATGCTACTACTTCGTTAATAAATACTTCCGCTAACCTTACCGACGAGAACGTCTCGCGAATAGGTAGGAAATGAGCATTCTTTGTTAAACGGTCCACAATTACCCAAATGGTGTCATGACCTTTAGCTGTGCGAGGTAGCTTGGTTATGAAGTCCATGGTAATGTGTTCCCACTTCCATTCCGGTATATCAAGTGGTTGAATTTTTCCATACGGTTTCTGGTGTTCGGCCTTTACTTGTGAGCAAGTCAAGCACTTGCTTACATACTTTGTCACCTCATGTTTCATCGCAGGCCACCAGTATTCCTTCCTCAGATCTTGGTACATTTTATTGGTACCAGGATGGATAGAGTACCGAGACTTATGAGCATCATCTAAGATTTTGGTTCTAAGCTCGCCACCTATAGGTATCCATGCCCGTCCAAAACGTGTCCTAACAACAATGGTGTTATATTCCAACTTGTTCTGTTGGCTAACCATCCTTTCATTATTTATGTTTTCTTCCTTAAGTGCTTCATCTTGAGCTCTTTCAATTTCCCTCATCACATCTGATGTTACCACCAACTGGCAAGGTTTACTCTAATAGGAGTAGGCATATCCTTTCGGCTTAGAGCATCAGCCACCACGTTTGCCTTTCCAGGATGGTATATGATTTCACAGTCATAGTCTTTTAATAGTTCCAACCATCGTCTCTTCCTCATATTAAGCTCTCTTTGTTCGAAGAAGTACTTCGAACTTTTGTGGTCGGAATAAATAGTAAACTTCACCCCGTACAGGTAGTGCCTCAAGATTTTCAATGCGAATACGACAGCAGCAAGTTCCAAACCGTGGGTCGGATAATTAGCTTCATGAATTTTCAACTGTCGTGACGCATACGCGATCACTCTTCAGTGTTGCATCAACACGCATCCCAATCCTTGACCCGAAGCGTCACAGTATACCACTAAGTCTTCATTGCCCTTGGGAAGGGCCAAGACTGGAGCTTTGGTTCGCTTCTCCTTCAATTCCCTAAACGCCTCATCCTGGGTCGAACCCCATTCGTACTTTACCTCCTTCCGAGTCAACTTTGTCAATGGCGAAGCTATTTTTGAGAAATCTTGGATGAATCTCCGATAGTAGCCTGCCAATCCCAAGAAACTACGGATTTCAGTTGGCGTCTTTGGAATATTCCATTCCCTTACCGTCATTATCTTTATTGGGTCAACCATAATGCCGTTCGGGTTAATGACGTGACCTACGAATTGGACTTCCCTAAGCCAGAACACATATTTGGAGAACTTAGCATACAACTTTTCCTTCTTCCAACACCTCCTTTAAGTGACATGCGTGATCACCCTCATTCTTGTAGGAGATGAAGATATCATCGATGAACACAATTTCCGATCGGTCCAACATCGGTCGACAAACCCAATTCATCAAATCCATGAACGCTGCGGGGGCGTTCGTCAATCCAAAAGACATTACGCGAAACTCGAAATGTCCATAACGCGTGCGAAATGCGGTTTTCGGTATGTCTTATTCCTTCACCTTTAGCTAATGGTACCCGGATCGAAGCTCAATTTTTGAGAACTAACTTGCGCCTTGCAATTGATCGAACAGGTCATCAATCCTTGGTAAAGGGTACTTGTTCTTCACCATTCGTTTGTTCAACTCGCGATAATCAATTCACATTCTCATCGAACCATCCTTCTTCTTCACAAACAACACCGGAGCACCCTAAGGTGAGATGCTCGGTTGTATAAATTCCTTCTCAAGTAGTTCGTCTAATTGGGCCATAAGTTCTTTCATTTCCACTGGTGCTAGTCGATATGGAGCCTTAGCCATGGGCTGGGCATCTGGTACTAAGTCGATTCGAAATTCAATCTCTCTGTCGGGTGGTATCCAAGGCAAATCCTTTGGAAACACCTCCGGGTACTCGCGTACCACGGGTACATTGTCTAGTTCCTTCACTCCCTTACACTTGTCAATTACATACACAAGACAAGCCTCGCATCCGCGCCTCAAGTAATTTGTTGCCTTAATCATCGAGATGACGTTTGGCATCGGGGAGTCACGATCTCCAAAAACCTCGACTTTGCTACCATTCGGAGCCTTGAGTCGGATTATCTTTCGTTTACATATGATTTGTGCTTCGTTGGCAGTTAACTAATCCATACCTAACACGACATCAAACCCTCCCAAAACCATAACAAACAATCTGACAGGGAACCTATGACCTTCTATTTTTATCATGGAGTTGTCAACTACATCGGTCACTCTCGCAGTTCTACCCTCAGCGGTTTCTACGCTAAAGGCCCTTTCTAGCTGACTGACAGTGCACTTTACTCGTTTACAAAAAGTCACAGATATAAAACTCTTACTGGCACCCGAATCAAATAACACAGACACCAAAGTGTTGTCAAGGATGAACGTACCTGACGCCACATCAGGGTCAGCCCTGGCTTGGTCTTGCGTCAGTGCGTACGCACGAGTCTTTGCTCGGAGCCTCTCTTCTTTCTTATCCGGGCCTTTCCCTTTCCCGGCTTCACCCATTCTGGGCTTGGTGCATTCCCGGCTCATATGACCACTCTCGCCACAGTTGTAGCATTTGAATAGCTAGGGACATTCACGTGCGTAGTGTCCGGTTACAGACTGCTGTCTCGCCTACCCTGGCATGTGTGTCCCGAGCGCCAAACAACTTCCCAGCCGATCGCTTAGCGGGGAAACTCAGCTTCTTCTTAGGCTCTTTAATGGCAACGACATTCAACGCCTGATCATTGAATACCACGCCCCTCAGTTCTACTATCGAATCATAGGTCGTAGGGGCGTTTGCCTTAACATAGGTGCGGACCTGGTCTGGTAGCCCTTGAATGTAACAGGAAATCTTTCTTTCCTCAGTCATGATAAGGTGTGGCACCAGACGTGCCAGTTCATTAAACCGTGTGGTGTACTGCCGTGCGTCATGCTCCCGGCCTTAATCCCCAGAAATTCCCTTTCTACCTTTTCGATCTCATTCCTTGGACAGATATTCTTGATCACCAAAGTTTTCAAATCAGACCACATCGTCGCATCCACAGTCTCGTCCCCTTTGGCTTGACGTACACCATCCACCAATGGGATGCTTCTTCTCTCAAGGAGTTACTAGCAAATTTCACAACTTGATTTGCTCGACACTCGCTCATACGGATGGCGGCTTCCATACGTATCACCCCGTCAAAAGTAGCTACCACGTCCTTCTTCCCAGTCAGGACCGGTGGGTCACATGCCTTAAAGGACTTATAGTCGCAACCACGGTTAAGCGGTGCGTTGATTGCCTCGGTGTTCGGGGTACCAACCGCCGTGTTAGACCCACCCGTCTCACAAGCCTTCTTTAACGCTTCTGCCAAAAGTCCTGGCAGGGAAACCTTCATCAACTCAGTGAACTCGCGTGCCATAGCCGCTCTCACTTCTGGTTCAAAAAATGAATTGTTGTTCTCCGACATGAGTCGGCTCACTCCCGTGCACACTAACTTCTAGCTCAGTGTGAACACTTCCTTCTTCACTGTACTCCTTACGTGCAGGGGTCCTGCCGCGACCGCCATTACGACCACCGGTACGGCCCCCACCACGCCTTCCGTTTCCTCTTCTTGCCATTTTGTTCTCTAAGACAAGAATCCAATGTCATCACGCTAGTTAACAAATAAAATTCAACAAGCACTGTAAGATGTTAATATATACTGGCCATCTGTAATTAACCATTACACTACCTTTCGATTTCTATTTGACCACCTTTGTGATTCCATCAGAACACAAGACCTTACCTAACCCCTTCTAAGGCATACTATATGTATGTAAATATACACTACCTCCATACCTGATGCTGTGGCTCGAGTTAACCGTACTGGCATCCGCTTTCGGTCCCATTCACAGTTTATGTTCAGACATTGGGAGTGTCCGAATCTCTCAAACTATTGCTCTAATACCAACTTGTAAGGCCCCAAACCCGGGAGGCCTCACTCGTTGGATTTACTCATTCACAAACATTTTTTAAACTTGAATATCAAATAACGGCGGAATCATTCATTCATCATAATTAAAACTTGTTCAAACATGCGGAAGCGTAACATTGTCAAATGCATAAACATAACATAAACAACTCATGACGGGATGCCAGTTTTCATGATCAACCGGGTAACTCTTCTCGCTTGCCAAGCATCACCGTCCATCATCCATACCTGCCTTAACATGAATGTGAATACTAAAAAGTCAGCTACGCTGGTGAGTTCCAGTTTTTCATTCGATTTAAGAAATGGTTCATCATTCAATAATTCATTAGCGTTTAACATCATGTATAAGAAAACAGGGCCTTTCGTTCATCATAAAAAACATTCAAACATTTTATCATCATCATAAACACCGTTGAACGGATCATTCGTTTAAAACATTTAACATTCATTTAAGTCATACATTATTATCCAAACCTGGGTTACCATTCGTTCCGTCATTTAGTATTATATTGCCCCTAAGGCTTAACTGCACGAAGACCGACAATACAATACATTCCGTCAAATCCCTTGTGTATTGCCCCCAAGGCTTAACTGCACGAGGACCGACAATACCCATTTAGTTACCCCTATGGCTCCCATGTCCATAAACCGACAACTTCCATCGACGGCTATGGCTCACGGCCATAACACCGTCGGATCATAATTTAACCTTCATAGGGTCACGTTAACCCCTGAATAACCGTCGTTTCTCCCTTACCAGTTGTTCAACATCATAACCATTAGCAGGCCACCAAGACACTGCCTTGTTGTTCTTATTGCAACTATGGCTCGCTGTCCATAATCTACCACAAGGCTGGGAATTACATTCCCAGACTTCATTCGTCAATTTTATTCATTCGACAGACTAGATTTGTAATGACTTCTTTAAAACCTTTGCCCTTTTCTTTTCTTTTCATAAAATATTTCATTCATTTTCAAAACCCTTTACTTTCAGTTTAAACCATTTCTTTATAAACATTTCGTTCGTAAACATTCCATTCACAAAAATTTCTTTCCAAAAACCGTTCATTCCAAATCATTTCATTTCATAAACACAGTTTCATAAACATCGTTTCGTAAAACATCATTTTGTATGTATGCACACCAGCCCGAAAACATTATATAAAACATTTAAAGGAGGGCTTCTAGAACTCACCTGATAAGCTAATCTGGGTTGTCCTAAACAAGGCCCCACAACGTCACTTCTGATCTGATTTGATTAGTTAAATACACATCAGACCAACTCCCGACTTTAACGGTTTAACCTTCTAAACATACTGACTTTACCTAAACAGCCTGATGCCTGCGCACTTAGCAAGTGCGCAGGGCCTTGCTCTTGCGTACATAATAAGTGCGCAAACATTGCTTCATGCGTACTTGATAAGTACGCAGGACCCTCTTCATGCGTACTTGATAAGTACACATGATCCTCCTCATGCGTACTTCATAAGTACGTAGGATCTGCTTCCCCACAAAAACCCTAACTTTCGCATTCGGGTCTGATCAAGTCAGGATCCCGAACTTATTTACATTCAAAACGTTTGCTTTTCATTAAGAAAGTCAAATCTATGTTTTTCTTCCAGTTTCATCCGTAAAAACGTCACATTTTCGCCAAAACCTGAAAAACCCAAAAACGAACAAAAACTCAGATCTAGGTTGGATCGTTACCTGTATCGAGCTTCTGATTCGGTGGTTCTTCTCACGAGCTATGGAGCAACACACTTCTTCAATCTCGGATCGATCCGCTAACTTTCTCTCTCTACTGTTTCTCTCTCTAGAACTTGCAAATGAGAGAAATGTGGAGTGACTTAGGCTATTTATAGGGGAGGGACTCCTCCCCTCAAGTTCGCCGGCCCATTTGGCCCGGCCCGTCACGCCTCGTTCATTTATTCCTTTCGTCTCACGTATAACCCGTTATTTTAATCGTCGTCTTATTTTTAGGATATTAAAGCTTCGTCTGTAACCAACTCCCGTAAGTTACCAAAACATGGCACCCAAATTCTATTCATGAAGTATAAAGTATCATCTGATTTTGGCTCTAACTATCTGATCGTTCCTAGTAAAGCTTCATTTTGAATGTTCTCTTCTCTGAATGCCTCTTGTTGTGCCATCCGGATTTGAGTCGTAAGACTCGTATGAAATATCAATCCTAGGGCACGGACACGAAGAGTTTTAACTCGTTCCTTACGACTCATGGCATCTGCTACGACGTTCTCCTTACCTGGGTAATACTTTATATCGCAGTCGTAATCATTCAGTAGTACTACCCAACGGCGTTGCCTCATGTTGAGTTCTTTCTTATTAAAGATGTGTTGGAGACTCTTATGATCCATAAAGATAGTAAATGTTGTAGCATATAAGTAATGTCTCCAAATCTTGAGTGCAAACACGACCGCACCCAATTCCAAGTGGTGAGTCATATAATTTTTTCATGCAGTTGTCTGGATGCATATGCTATGACTTTCTCTCTCTGCATCAGCACACATCCCAGACCTTGGTGTGATGCTTCGTAGTACATAATGAAATTGTCGGTTCCTTCGGTTCCTTGGTGTGATGCTTCGCACGGCAAAGCTTCTACTTCAACAATTGAAAAGATGATTCTTGTTTATCAGTCCAATCAAACTTTTTATCCTTCTGGGTTAACGTGATCAAAGGCAGGGCTATTTTTGAAAAATTCTCGACGAAACGCCTATAATAGCATGCCAAACCCCGAAATTGAGGCACCTCAGTCGGAGTCCTTGGTGCTTCCCAGTTTTTGATAGCTTCAATATTGGACGGATCCATGTGGATACCCTTCTTATTGATGACATGTCCAAGAAAATGAACCTCTTGGATCCAAAACTCACACAGAGAATTTGGCATAAAGCTTCTCATTCCTAAGTAGTTCCAAGATTAATTTCAAATGATGCTCGTGTTCCTCCTTGGGTCATGAACATATTAATATATCATCGATAAACATAATCATGAATTTATCCAATTATGGCTTGCACACGCGGTTCATGAGATCCACGAAAACTGTCGGTGCATTAGTCAAGACAAACGGCATAACCAGAAACTCGTAGTGACCGTAACATGTCCTAAAAGCCGTCCTTGGTATATTTTCCTCCTGCATTCTCAGTTAATGATACCCTGATCGTTTATCAATCTTAGAATAGAAGCTGTAACCTTGAAGTTGATCGAATAAATCATCTATTCGAGGAAGCGGATACCGATTTTTAATTGTAAGTTTGTTAAACTCCCGGTAATCAATACCCATCCTAAAGGTTCAATCATTTTTCTTCACAAACAAGACCGGAGCTCCCCAGGGTGAGAATCTCGGTCTTATGAAGCCTTTATCAAGCAACTCTTGTAGTTGGCTTGATAATTATTGCATTTTGGAAGGTGCTAGACGATACGGCGACCACGCAACTGGTGCGGCTACTTGTACTAGGTCGATCAAGAACTCAACTTGTCTAGGTGGCGGTAAACCAGGTAAATCTTTAGGAAATACCTCGGGGTAATCCCAAACAATTGGTATGTCCTCAAGTCGACGTTCCTCTGGTTTCTTCTTGATGACATGGGCCAGGAATGTACAATAACCCTTACGTAGATACTTATGAGATTTCATTCAGTTTATCATCTTCAACATCGTTCTACATCTTTCACCTTGAATTGAAAGAATTCTCCGCTTGGTAGTGGGACACGTACAATCTTTTCGAAGCACACGATCTCGGCATGATTCTTTGATAACCAATCCATGCTAACAACAATGTCAAAACTTCCTAGATCGACAGGTAGAAGGTCTATACTAAATGTATGGTTTTCTAGACATAAAGTACAACCATTAATGACCTCTCCGGTTTCTATTAATTTCCCATTTGCTAATTCAATTGTATAACTTTTCTCTAGTTTGCTGGCCTTAATACCGAGTGAATATTTAAAATCATTTGACACAAAGCTTATATCAGCACCCGAATCAAAAGGTATAGAGGCATAGTGATTATTTATCGGGAACGTACCAGTGACAATATTCGGGTCCTGGCGTGTGTCCCATGCAACCATCACAAATGCCCTCCTTGGTGCTTGAGCTTTGTTCTGATTCTTCCACTTGGGACAGTCCTTCTTGTTGTGCTTCAGGTCACCACACGTGAAACATCCTGGTTTGGCTCTCCACATGCGGTTGGTGTTAACTCGACAACTCTGTGTGGTGTGACCAAATTTGTCACACTTTCCACACTTGATGCACCCACCAGCATAATGATATCCGCACTTTTTACACCTCGATAGACCCCTTTCATACTCTTTCCTTTCCACAGTGTTGGCCGCAAAGGCCTTCATAGTTTCTTGCTTCTTAAACCCTTGCTTCCCTGACTTGTTGCTTGAATTTCCCATCCATTTTCTATTCTCTCCAGATTTACTTTCCTTGTTCTCTTTCTTCCCAAATGATCCATTACGCACAGCATCATCTCTTAACTTTAATGCTAAAGTTATAGCACTCTTGGCGTTCATCGGATTAGATGAAGTTACCATGCTGCGAATTTGAGGCGCAAGGCCCCACAAATACCTCTCCACCCGCTTTTGTTCTTGCATGACCATATGCGGTACCATAATTTCCAGCTCATTGAAGCGATCGGTGTACCCAGCCACATCATCTCCTACCATCTGTAGATTCCACATCTCTGTCCCGATCTTTTGTAACTCATTTCGAGGACAGTGTTCCTCGATCATCATGTTTTTCAGATCTTCCCATGATAACTAATATGCTGTCTGCTTTCCCAAAGTCTTTACTTGTGATTTCCACCAGGTTAAAGCTTTATCGGTGAGCGTGCAAGTAGAATACTTCACCATGCAGTCAGCGGTGCACTCACTGATGTCAATCACCGATTCCATCTTTTCTATCCACCTCATCAATCCTACTGCACCCTCGGTGCCATTAAAGTTGCGAGGGTTGCAGGATAGGAAGGCCTTATAGGTGCACTTCCTGTTCGAAGCATCTGTAGGATCACAGGTCACTTATTTTAATAACGTCATTAATTTGGATCATGACTATGTGTTACGGCAGTGATTATTTATTCTATTACCTTCCGAACCTCCGGCTCTACCGCTACCTCCTGCACCTCCTCCGCCGGTACCGCTGCTGTTCCCTCCGCCACTATTTCGATTTGCTTCATACTGTTCAAGGGCGGCAGCTACTCGTTGGGATATGAGTTGCTCCACGTTTGGGGAAATCGTCTCATTGTTATCACTAGTGATGTCACGGGGCATCCTTCACTTAGGCGTCATGGTGTTCGTTCTAACATAACATTTAAAAAAAATAATATTATATAATAATAATGATATAACATGACATAAAGGATACAAAAACATAAAACGTATACAACCATCATCACAACATAGACATCACATACATAGTTAAAACATACATAGTACATTGTTCCAAAAGACAAGGATACAAAAAAGATGGGTTCATATGACCACATCAGTACCAAAGTTTCAAACTACATAATGTGTTACGGGCATAACCCGTCCGTAATAGGTCTAATGAAAGAAGTGAGACTACAACCCAATCATCATGGCAAGTCCATCCATGACAATACTAGTTGTAGCTACAAACTCTGCAACCACAGTCCTCTCCTCCAGGGCCTCCACACTGTCTCGAACCGTTGTACTCAATAGCCAGCCCATATCAACCATCATCTCTAAGTGATCGGTGTTACCCTACAGGTCTAAGGGGGTGTCCTCCGATGCCTCTACTCGGGATCCGAGTCTTTGCTGCAATCGAGTAGATACATCTCCATGTGCCTGGAGATCGTCTAAGAGGTCATCACGATGCTCCTCGTGTGTGTGTACACGGGCTACCAAACTAGGAACGGTAAGCCCCATGTCCTCCCCAATGTGGGGCAGCTGTGATGGGGAGTTTGATGACTCCCCGAGCTCAAATGTGGAAGGGATGCCCTCCATTTTTCTCCAGTGTGCAAAAGTACGGGGCATCCAACTGGTGGTAGGGTGATAGCAAGGTCGCTGTCAGGGCGGCTCCTCTCTAGTCTCCCGGACCTCGGGGTCACGTGCAGCTAGGGTTCTCTTGTGAGGCAGTCGTGTCCTCTTCCTGGCATTCTTGACCATGATCAGTCCTCCACTCTTCTTATGGTAGCAGATAGGTGGCTCTTCAAGATCTACGCCAGGTGGTGTGGAACTGCGGGTCTGAACCCGATACCGGGGGTGTGTGGTGGGAGCCTCCTCCCAAGCATGCGAGTGGTGTTCTAACGACTCGTCCCCACAGACGGAAGTGTGAATGTGACCATCGTATGACGACATTGTAGCATTTCTGATTTTTAGTATCCGTATTTCAAATTCAATGTAATGCATTTCAAACCAAATTCTAGTGCACTGTTTTGTTCTATTCGTACCATCAATTAAATACAATATTTCGTTGTTAATCCACAAATTTTTACACGGTTATAACCAACTAAAACACTACATGAGTATCTATTTATACAAATATGTCAAAGACCAAAGTTACAAGGTCTGATGTTGAAAATTTACAAGAAACCCTAATAGGCACGGTCGCGTCTCGTTCCGGCACGATCGAGACAAGTACCTTAGCACGGTCGCGCGCCTTGCTTTGGAATGGTCGTGCCCGGTGCCTTGGCACGGTCGTGCCTCTATGGGCATGGTCGCGCCTCTTGACAGTTGAAACGTAAAAACGATCTTTAATTCTAAAACTCACTCAATTCCGTAATGGTTATACACGTTTATCTGTTAATAATCATCATTAGACTATTAAGCATCGACATTACACCTGAATTAAAAAAAATTATAGATTCCTAAGCTAAAACCGTCGACCCTTCATTCTTGTTCACCAAATTCACTATTCTGGTCTCAATTCTCCCAAACAAACGCATTACCACCTTCTCTAAAAACTTCAGAACGCATAGGAACAGTCGGAGTTGCAGCAGAAGACGTCGGAGGTCAAAACCGTCGTCATCGGAACAAGTCCCTACCATACTCCATCGATTCATTATTCTTCTGGGTAATTGAAACCTTCCACACTTTCGTTTCAGTTCATAGATCAAAAGCCCCATGTTAATTTGGGCTTTCGATACGAAAATCACCACGAACCCGAATCCACATTTTCGTAAAAAATTATTTAATCGAATCAAACCTTAGACACGTGTTAAATACAATTAATCTCTACAAAAGATTCGTGATGACCTAATGTGTGAAAGCCCCATGAATTCCAACATCTACAATATAAGAATAAGTCAAATTGAACCTGTTTTGGAACAGACACGGTCGCGCTAATCATACAGCGTGGTCATGCTTCATGAGACACGGTCGCGCCAAATACCAGCGTGGTCGTGCCTCACACACTCAGACCAGTCGTGCCTTTGGCTATACTTGTCATGCTTCAAAACCCTAGACACGATCATGCCTAGTCCAGAACACGATCGTGCCTAGAGAACAATTAAATTGTGCATTCTGTTTGATCAGCGCGGTCGCGCCCTGACTAGCATGGTTGCTCTCGTGGTTCGAACACGATCGTGCCTTTCCCAGGCACGGTCGTGTGTGAGTTAAAATCTTGGCAGAATTATAAATTTTATATATTTTTCAAACCACAAATATTCTGATTAAATTACAAAATAAAAATAGTTGAATTTTATAAAATTTCATTTAATCTTATTTAGAAAGAACAAATATTTAATAAATGAAAAATTAATTATTTAAAGTTTATAAAATTTAATTTACAATTATTGTTAAACCTTTCATTTAAAAAGTATTTAAATGGTTAACTTACATTTTATAAATAAATAAATAAAATGATTATTTATTTAATTTATATTTAAACAAAAACGATTAATTAATTATACTAACTTATAACTAATACTTACAATGTTTTCATAAACAATAATTATTTACAAACTCAAACACTAATCAAAATGTTCTAAAAATACTCTTTCAAACTTTATATATGTTATTCAATACCTCCAATTACAAATCAATGACCTTATTACACAAGTCCAAATGCAACTTTAGACTTAAACATTGGTGCACACTATTAATACCATATACATTACTCCTTAGGTTAACTTGTGCATTTCAAGGATCCTTACTATCTAATATCTTTGTTAGCTATGCCTTCGAACCAAGTGATGTCATAGCCCCTTTTACTCTTTTACACTTTTGGGGTGAAACATGAACATTATTCAAATTAAACGTTACATTTACACAAACAACACAAGTACAAATCCTATTTACATTCATGTGTGCAATTTGAGCTTTATGCCCGAGTGCTAGGTGTGCTAACCTTTGTATGAGATTATGTGTAATCATTAACTATACAAGACGATGGTTTTCAATGATAGATCTATTGAGTCAGACAAACCCACCCAGATTGGGGTGATTGATACCGACCACACAATTTTGCATGCTAGTTACAAAGGTTTGATTGTACATGGTTACACAATAGCTGCTCCCCATAAATGCCTTATTTATCATGTTACGTAAGGATTTGTTTTACAAATATATGCTATCTATATACAAACCTGTGTTATACTCACCAACATTTTAGTTGACTTTATTTTATTCATGTTTCAGGTTCTAACGTGTGAGATTGTTCAAGATGTGCTACACATAGGATTGGACTTAGTTAATTTAAATAAAAGAACTCTATGTATTTTCAATTTTGTTCTATCTTGGATTTGGTTATGTTTGGATTATTTGCAATGAAATTTTATGTTTAATATATTCAATTTAGTCAACCTTGTGCTTATAAACAGTCTACATGTCCCGCCCCGATGATTCCGCCATCGGTCGGGGTGTGACAGATTGGTATCAGAGCCTTGGTTATAGGGAATTAGGTTATTAGACACCTTGACCTAGACTATAACTTTAGGACACCTACTTATGCTATGATTCATGATTTCATGTTATATGCTATATGCTATATGTTATGTGTTACATGCTATGTGCTACATGCTTACTATGATTAGTTATTATTTTATTTGATGACTTATTTATTAAAAATCCATGACTTATTAGTATATACTTAAATAATAAATTAAATAAACAATATCTCTTCCTATATCCTAAAACCTCATAATTCTCTTATCTCCTTCTCTATCTATATTTTTCTAGCATGTGGAATCTTCATGAAGCTAAATCCATAAAATTTTCTTTATTTCCTCGTTAAGGTTTTTAAGCTTTGTTAATTATTTGAGGACACGTGCAATCTGGAAGAGTGACACCTGTATTTTGGGTTTTCTGTCTAGGAAAGCATTTTGCGTAAATCCCAATCAACCGAGGGACCCGTATGCTTTCCTCGGAATTCCCGAGATGAGTGTTTACTTATAGGCTAAAGCATGTCTCCTTGAAATTATATAAGTTTAATTAACCTTAATGTGTCATAGTACTCGAGTGATTATATCACTATTTGAGTACAATCCAAACTATGATTATCTATTTATTTTGTTATCTTATTCTATTAAATTCAAACAATTCTCATGAGTTCTTACATCTTTTCTTGTCTTGTGAAATCTGTAGAATGCCTCCTCGTCGTGCTCCCGCCGCCAACACCAATACCGACATTGCTGCTATTCTTGCACAACTCGTGACACAACTCACACAAGCTAATAGTGCCACCAATGGCAACAACGGTGGTAATGGTAGCAATATTGGAAATGGTGGTAATGGTGGAAATGGTGGTAACAACCCATCCCAATGCACCTTCAAGCACTTCAACTCGTGCAATCCCCTCAAGTTCTATGGTACCGAAGGAGCTACTGGACTCCTTCAATGGTTCGAAAGCATTGAGAATACCTTTCTCAATAGTGACTGCCCCGACAACCTTCGTGTTCGTCATGCCACAAGTGTCCTATAAAAATGGGCACTCACGTGGTGGAATGGGGAGAAGAGAAATAGAGGTGTGGATGTGGCAACGGCCTTACCTTCGGATGAGGTTAAAAGGCTAATGACCGAGGAATTCTGTCCTCGAAATGAAGTAAAGAAACTTGAAGCCGAATTTTGGGATCTTGCCCAAGATAGTGGTGAAAACTTGGCGTACACAACTCGGTTCCATGAGTTGAGTCTTCTTGTGCCCCACATGGTCACTCCTTTGTCCCACTGCATTGAAAAGTATATTAGGGGAATGCCTAGACAAATTCAAGATACTGTCCTAGGAAGGAATCCCGCAACACTTGAGGATGCTATCCGTTTGTCCGCTACCTTAACTGATAACCATGTGAAAGCGGGAACACTTACTAAAAAGGGCACCAAGAAAGTTTCTGACACTATAACCCCTCCTACCCACAGCAAAGAGGCCACAACTGAACCCTCCTGCAATAATAGGAAAAGGAAGACTAGAAACTATGTTGTGGTCACTCCTGCTATTCCTGTTATCCATGCTGCGCCTATGGTTCAAGCACAGGCCAAAAAGCCATATGTTGGAATCTACCCACTTTGTGCCACTTGTAACTACCATCATCCCCAAAGCATCCCATGTCACCTTTGTACTTATTATGGGAGATATGGCCATACAATTAATGTTTGTAGGACCAAAGCTCTTGCGGGCCAAGTCAACTCACCAAACCAAACCAACACCCAAGTGGCTAATCAAGGTGTACCTGCTATTGCAAATGGGCGAGCATGTTATGAATGTGGCAACCCGAACCATTTTCGTGATCAATGCCCAAAGTTAGTCAATGCTAGACAAGGTGGAGCTCGTGGGCGTGCTTTAAACATAAACGCCAATGAAGCTCAAGCCAAGAATGACGTGGTCAATGGTACGTTTCTTGTTAATAGTCAATATGCCTCCATTTTATTCGATACCGGTGCCGATAAAAGTTTTGTGTCACTTAATTTTGAACCTTTACTTGCAAAGACACGATCCCTTTTAGATAAAACATTTACCGTTGAAGTAGCAAATGGTGACTCTCTTACGATTGAATCCATTATCTATGATTGCTCTTTAGAACTTAATGATCATACATTCCCAATCAACCTTGTTCCAAGGCCACTAGGAAGCTTTGATATCATCATAGGCATGGATTGGCTATCAAATCATCATGCCGAAGTCATTTGTTTCGAGAAGTGCATCCGAATACCGCTACCATCGGGAGAAACACTAAGTGTGTTTGGTGAAAAGCCTTGTAAAGGGCTTAAACTAATGTCATGCACTACTGCTCAAAAGTACTTACGAAAGAAGTACGTGTCCTTCTTAGCTCATATTGTCCAAAAAGATGTCAAAAAGAAGAGTATTCAAGACATTACCATCATTCTGGATTTTCACGAAATATTTCCCGAAGATCTATCCGGTCTTCCACCCGTTCGACAAGTAGAATTTCGCATTGATCTGGTGCCCGGAGCTAACCCTGTGGCTAGAGCTCCTTACCGTCTTGCACCTTCTGAAATGCAAGAACTTGCAAGTCAACTTCAAGAGCTCTCCAACAAGGGATTCATTCGTCCAAGTCATTCACCGTGGGGTGCACCCGTCTTATTCGTTAAAAAGAAGGATGGATCATTTCGCATGTGTATTGACTACCGCGAACTCAACAAGCTTACTATCAAAAACCGTTATCCTTTACCTAGAAATAATGACCTCTTTGATCAACTTCAAGGTTCTACTTGCTTCTCGAAGATTGATCTTCGATCTGGTTATCACCAACTTCGTGTGCAAGAAGATGATATTCCAAAGACTGCCTTCCGAACAAGGTATGGTCATTACGAGTTCATGGTTATGCCTTTTGGACTAACCAATGCACCCGCAGTTTTCATGGACCTCATGAATCGTGTGTCCAGACCGTACCTTGATAAGTTCGTGATCGTTTTCATCAACGACATCTTAATCTATTCCAAGACTAAAGCCGATCATGAGCAACATCTTAGATTGGTTTTGGATCTCTTGAAGAAAGAACAACTATATGCCAAATTCTCCAAATGTGAATTTTGGTTAAAAGAAGTAAAATTTCTTGGTCATATCGTCAATGACAAGGGTATTCATGTTGACCCTGCTAAGATCGAAACGGTTAAGAATTGGAATACCCCGAAGACCCCCACTGAAGTTCGTTCATTCCTTGGACTTGCGGGATATTACCGTCGTTTTATCTCAAACTTCTCTAAGATTGCTGTCCCCCTTACCGCTTTGACTCACAAAGGTAAGACTTATGAATGGGGACCAAAACAAGAAGAAGCTTTCCAAACCCTCAAACAAAAATTGTGCAATGCCCCATTTTGACTCTCCCTGATGGGAGTGATGATCTAGTTGTCTACTGTGATGCTTCTAACCAAGGTCTCAGTTGTGTCCTCATGCAACGAGGCAAAGTAATTGCGTACGCATCACGACAACTTAAGATCCATGAGAAGAATTATACGACACACGATCTAGAGTTGGGTGCGGTTGTATTCGCATTGAAGATTTGGAGACATTATCTCTATGGCACGAAATGCATGGTGTTCACCGACCACAAAGTCTCTAACACATCTTCAATCAAAAGGAACTCAATATGAGGCAACGACGTTGGTTTGAACTCCTTAACGACTATGACTGCAAGATTCGTTACCATCCCGGCAAAGCGAATGTTGTAGCCGACGCTTTGAGTCGAAAGAACCATGTCATGCTTCAAAGTGTTCGAATTCAAACCGACATCCAAAATCGCATCTTAGAAGCTCAACACGTCTCAGTCACCGATGGTAACATGTACGAAGAAATGTCGGGTGGTGTTGAACTTCTGCTTGAATCAAAACTCAATGGCTTACTTTATTACTTGAACCGTATTTGGATTCCCGATCGCGAAGATCTCCGTACATTTCTCATGAACGAGGCTCACAAGACTCGTTATTCTATTCATCCTGGTGCGGATAAAATGTACCAAGATCTTCGCCAACAATATTGGTGGCCCGGTATGAAAAAGGACATTGCTCTTTATGTTGCCAAATGTTTAACCTGCTCCAAAGTCAAAGCCGAACATCAACGTCCTTCTGGTTTACTTGAACAACCGGAAATTCCCGTGTGGAAATGGGAAAACTTAGCTATGGATTTTATTACCAAACTCCCTCGCACCGCGAGTGGTTATGATAGTATTTGGGTGATCAGTGATCGTCTCACCAAATCTGCTCATTTCTTGCCTATCCGTGAAGACTATCGGGTTGAAAAACTAGCCCGAATTTACATTGATGAAATTGTGAGCCGTCATGGTGTTCCCTTGAACATAATATCCGATCGAGATGCCCGGTTCACTTCTCGATTTTGGCAATATCTCCAAACTGCTCTTGGCACACGATTGGATTTGAGCACGGCTTACCATCCCCAAACTGATGGTCAAACCGAGCGAACAATCCAAACACTTGAAGACATGCTTAGAGCTTGTGTAATCGATTTTGGTGGAAATTGGGATTCACATTTATCCCTCATTGAGTTCTCTTACAATAATAGCTATCACACAAGTATCAACATGGCTCCATTCGAAGCTCTTTATGGTCGCAAGTGTCGTTCTCCTATCTGTTGGAACGAGAATGGTGAAGCACAAATCACCGGTCCCGAGCTAATTCAAGAAACATCTGACAAGATTATTCAAATCCGTGACAACATCCGAACAGCGAGAAGTCGGCAAAAGAGTTATGCCGATAAACGACGAAAACCCTTGGAATTCCAAGTCGGTGACCTTGTTCTTCTTAAGGTGTCCCCGTGGAAGGGTGTGGTCCGTTTTGGAAAGAAAGGCAAGTTTGCCCCTCGCTACGTTGGTCCATTCAAAATCCTTGAAAGAATTGGAAAAGTGGCCTACAAACTCGAATTACCTCCATCTCTTGGCAATGTGCATCCTACATTTCATGTATCAAATCTGAAGAAATGTCTCGCCGATGAGAATCTCCATATACCGCTTGATGACGTGCACATTGATGAAACGATGCACTTCGTTGAGAAACCGGTAGAAATTATGGATACTGAAATCAAGCAACTCAAGCGAAGTCGTATTCCTATTGTCAAAGTTCATTGGGAGTCTAAGCGCGGTCCTCAGTTCACTTGGGAACGAGAGGACCAAATGAAGCTCAAGTACCTCCATCTTTTCACTGATGCCGTAGTTTCCTCTAACTAAATTTTGGGAAGAAATTCCCTCAACATGGGGAGACTGTAACATTTCTGATTTTTAGTATCCGTATTTCAAATTCAATGTAATGCATTTCAAACCAAATTCTAGTGCACTTTTTTGTTCTATTCGTACCATCAATTAAATACAATATTTCGATGTTAATCCGCAAATTTTTACACGGTTATAACCAACTAAAACACTACATAAGTATCTATTTATACAAATATGTCAAAGACCAAAGTTACAAGGTCTGATGTTGAAAATTTACAAGAAACCCTAATAGGCACTGTCGCGCCTTGTTCCGGCACGATCGCGCCAAGTGCCTTAGCACGGTCGCGCGCCTTGCTTTGGAACGGTCGCGCCCGGTGCCTTGGCACGGTCGCGCCTCATATGGGCACGGTCGCGCCTCTTGACAGTTGAAACGTAAAAACGATCTTTAATTCTAAAAATCACTCAATTCCGTAAACGGTTATACATGTTTATCAGTTAATAATCATCATTAGACTATTAAGCATCGACATTACACCTGAATTAAAACAAATTATAGATTCCTAAGCTAAAACCGTAGACCCTTAATTCTTGTTCACCAAATTCACTATTCTGGTCTCAATTCTCCCAAACAAACGCATTACCACCTTCTCTAAAAACTTCTGAACGCATAGGAACAGCCGGAGTTGTAGCAGAAGACGCCGGAGGTCAAAACCGTCATCACCGGAACAAGTCCCTACCGTACTCCATCGATCCATTATTCTTCCGGGTAATTGAAACCTTCCACACTTTCGTTTCAGTTCATAGATCAAAAGCCCATGTTAATTTGGGCTTTCGTTACGGAAATCTCCACGAACCCGAATCCACATTTTCGTTAAAAAATTATTTAATCGAATCAAACCTTAGACACGTTTTAAATACAATTAAACTCTACAAATAATTCGTGATGACCTAATGGGTGAAAGCCCCATGAATTCCAACATCTACAATATAAGAATAAGTCAAATTGAACCTGTTTTGGAACAGACACGGTCGCGCTAATCATACAGCGCGGTCGTGCTTCATGAGACACGGTCGCGCCAAATACCAGCGTGGTCGTGCCTCACACACTCAGACCAGTCGTGCCTTTGGCTAGACTTGGTCATGCTTCAAAACCCTATACACGGTCGTGCCTAGTCCAGATCACGATCGTGCCTAGAGAACAATCAAATTGTGCATTCTGTTTGATCAACACGGTCGCGCCCTGACTAGCATGGTCGTGCCCGTGGTTCGACCACGATCGTGCCTTTCCCAGGCACGGTCGTGTGTGAGTTAAAATCTTGGCAGAATTATAAATTTTATATATTTATCAAACCACAAATATTCTGATTAAATTACAAAATAAAAATAGTTGAATTTTATAAAAGTTACATTTTATAAATAAATAAAAAAAATGATTATTTATTTAATTTATATTTAAACAAAAACGATTAATTAATTATACTAACTTATAACTAATACTTACAATATTTTCATAAACAATAATTATTTACAAACTCAAACCCTAATCAAAATGTTCTAAAAATACTCTTTCAAACTTTATATATGTTATTCAATATCTCCAATTACAAATCAATGACCTTATTACACAAATCCAAATGCAACTTTAGACTTAAACATTGGTGCACACTATTAATACCAAATACATTACTCTTTAGGTTAACTTGTGCATTTCAAGGATCCTTACTATCTAATATCTTTGTTAGCTACGCCTTTGAACCAAGTGAGTATTTCATAGCCCCTTTTACTCTTTTACACTTTTGGGGTGAAACATGAACATTATTCAAATTACACGTTACATTTACACAAACAACATAAGTACAAGTCCTATTTACATTCATGTGTGTAATTTGAGTTTTATGCCCGAGTGCTAGGTGTGCTAACCATTGTATACGATTATGTGCAATCGTTAACTATACAAGCCGATGGTTTTCAATGATAGATCTATTGAGTCTGACAAAGCCACCAAGATTGGGGTGATTGATACCGACAACACAATTTTGCATGCTAGTTACAAAGGTTTGATTGTACATGGTTACACAATAGCTACTCCCCATAAATGCCTTATTTTTCATGTTATGTAAGGATTTGTTTTACAACTATATGCTATCTATATACAAACCTGTGTTATACTCACCAACTTTTTAGTTGACTTTATTTTATTCATGTTTCAGGTTCTAACTTGTGACATTGTTCAAGATGTGCTACACATAGAATTGGACTTAGTTAATTTAAATAAAAGAACTCTATGTATTTTCAATTTTGTTCTATCTTGGATTTGGTTACGTTTGGATTATTTGCAATGAAATTTAACGTTTAATATATTCAATTTAGTCAACCTTGTGCTTATGAACAGTCTACATGTCCGGCCCCGATGATTCCGCCATCGGTCGGGGTGTGACAGACATGATGTAACTACAATATCCATATGACATGATGAATGGTTATGCAATGCTTATGAAATATAAATGTTTTAATGAGTCATTTAAAATATAGACTAGGTTCAGTTTTAGACTCCTAGTTCGCTATAATCAATGGCTCTGATACCAAGTTCTATCACACCCCGCCTAGGCGGAAACGCGAGGCGTAACGTTCACCGGTTTCCAAAGCAAATGATTACCGCAAACACATACATAATGATTGGATATATAATTAAATTTAAAGTTTTACATCCCAAAATACAAATTTAAGTTTACAAAAGATTAAGATTTCACAAATATGACCCATAGCGATGAGTTATACAAGGGAAATCTCCCAAAAAGCCGTATCCGTTCATGCATGCATGTAATCCTACATTGCTAACCATAGAGACCACGTTTAATTTCCTGAAAAACATACTTAAAAAGTGTCAACACGAGCTTGGTGAGTTCATAGGTTTTGATAAACTATTCTTGTAGTTCCAACGTTTACAAATGTTCAATTGAATATGTTTTTCCGATCAAACAATATATATATATATATAACCAATGAATTTAACTTTTCCTGACCAATTGACCCTATTTGTAAGCTTGCAAGGAATACAAATAAGTATGTAATGCACGAGACCGTAACCAAACCATGACAAATGAATGCCCCTCCCTCGCTAAACCACGAGAATAAGACAATATGCAGTCATTCGGCCATGTGGACCCCCATTAGCGCGACTAACCATGACCGGGGACGTCACCCCCGATAGTACTATTCATAGAATCCTAGGCTAAGTCCATAGCTAATGGTTACAGAAAGTGTTAATCCGGGGACTTTAAGCGCTATATTGTTCCCTCAATGCACACATACGGTCTGATCATTGTTCATTCATTTATATACGAAAAATTGTTACAAGTATGTTTCCACCCCAAAACCTTTCAAAAACATAGAAAAAGGGGAAGAGTGAAAATCACCTCGACAGAATGAATTCTAGCAAATATTTGTATAACTGTAAAACCTGCTTATCCGTATCCTAAATACACAAGGATACCTTACGTTTTAAGACTAACCGTCTTAGACGCAAGTTGTTCACCCGACTTAACGAATCCCGTTAAGTACGTCTTTAATTAATAAAACTGTGTTTTAGTGTGACGACTCGTTGGTGATTATTATTCCGGTGTAGACGCTTACTAATTTTCCGAGAAAATATTATATTTTCATATTGGTGACTTGTTACATTTATCAAAAATAAATATTATTTTTGCATCATCTTATAATATATTTATATTATAGTCCACGTATAACCATATAATTATTTCTTACCAATAGTTATATAATATAACAAATATCGTGCAAGTACGTTCTACGCATGTCAATTATCCTACGTACACATAAACCATGTTAACACGTCCACATGCAACTACTTGTTTTGAACGACATTTCTTAATTTGTTTTCATTTAACATGCATTTGTTTCTATCAACATGCGCACACAAGTATAACCATATTTCAATATGCGCTTAACTATGTTTCATGATAACATGCATTCATTTATTTATTTATTTATTTTTCTACTTCCTGTACCCATGTCAACATTCCATGTTATCAAATGTAAACAAGTTATAACTATATATATACAATTTCCATTATTTAGCCCTTTCATAACTTATTCCGAGTTATCAATTTTTCTATCATTCACACACACACACACACATATATATATATATATATATATCATGACCTATATATATATATATATATATTTACATGCATATGTTTAACAAGTTTCCAAGTTCTACCATTTATGTTCAGACACATGTATATCTATATGTGTCGGTTTCTAAACAAGTATACATACACTAGATCATTCATCCAAATATACGTTTAATCCCTTTATATGAACACATCCTTTCATACTTAACAATTTTCCAAGTTACCAAACTTAAACACACACACATATATATATGTTTCATACAATTTTATATATATATATATACACGTATATTTTACTTTTTCATAAAGTATTAATTTAGAATTTTTACTAATCTATAATTTATTAACATGATCATCCAAACATCAAGAATACATCCATATATATATATATATATATATACACTAAATTAAAATTCTTATACATGTATCCATATATTTGATTATTTCCAAATCATTAACCAAAACAAACATATGTGTTTATGCATGCATATCTCGGCCTCTTTATATATATATATATATATATATATATATATATATATATCTGCATATGAATCTTTTAGTTTTTCCTTGTTTTTAAATCTTAATAACCACTACAACTTATCATTATACAAAAAACATAGTTTTTAAACGTAATAAAGTTAAGCTTTTATAAAAACTTATTAATCTTTAAAAATCCTTTGTTTTCTAGGTGAACAACATACATAGAACTAAAAATAAAAACAAAGACGAAATGTGGTGTCAGTTTCTTACCACTAGACAAAGCTAGGAGAAGAAATAACGTGTAGAAGGTGATAATGGCTTGATTTGCTAGTAAAACATGACTCCTAAACCTCCAAGATTCTTTGACTTCTCCAAGCTCCTAGCTAGCACTTCTAAGGAGAGTTTGTTCTTGAAATTTCTAAGTGTAAAGTGAGTTGTGTGTATGTGTGTCGATATATATCAAGAAGAGAGGGAGGTGGAGTGTTGGTTCATGAAAAATGATTACTAATGATGGATGAGTGGATTGATTTGATCTTTGCTTGATAAAGAGGTTGAATGAGCATGTTCTTATGACACAAATCATGTATATAATGTGGTTTTGGTGGTGGTTTGGTGAGTAGGTGGGTCTCGGCCGAGAGTGGGGTTAGGGGGGTGGGTCTTGTTCCAACTTGTGGTCTTAATCTAGTTATTGGTTGAATGATTTTTAGGTAGGGTATACCCGGTATGTGATCCCGTGATTTAATACTCGGTGTCCGAACTTTTAAATGTCAAAAACCCTATATATTTTGTATCTTGATTATTTTTATTAGTCTACTAATTAAACCCGTCATAGTTAATATCTTACCTATAATATATATGTATACACACAAAAATAACTTGTCACCATGAAATAAACATTTTTGTGTCCACTTTTAATAGTTTTGTCACCAATATTTATGTTTTTATATCAAGACGTATTATTAGACTTTACTTAGGTTATTATTTTTTATTCCCTAGTAATTCTTAAAATTACTGAATATACTGTGTGTTTCTTTGCTAGACTACCTGACAATACATTGTAAAATTAATAAACCAGGAAATATAAATATGAACGTGAAATTTTGGATATGGATATTGACCTGAAATGCTGGGTGTCACATTTGTTCCTGTTTCTTGTACTTGAACATTTTCAGCATTAACATGTTGTTCACCTTCTTGATTGACAATTCCTTGAACTGCACCACCATCTCCACCTTCACCACGTTCATCATTATCACCATCATTATCATCACCACCATTGCATTGATTATCTTCTACACCACTACTAAAAATATAATAAACTTCAAAATCTGGATTATGGTTTTCTTCAAGCATATTAGAAAATAATGGTGTCAACTACCCAGAAAACTTGCTTTTCTTCCTTATTGTATTCATGCTGCTGAAAATTGTTTCTGACATACGCTCTAAAGGAAGTTTTACTCCATCGTTCGGTAAATCTGGCAGTAATGTGTTGATGATCATTTGTAAAAACCTCGGATATAACAAGAATTTGTTGTTCTGTTTTGTTCCAATAAAATTATTAATCATAGCCTCAAAGATTATCCTTGAGAAGTTGAATCGTCTATGAGTTGCAAGACAGACCAATGCACGACTAAAAACTTCACCTATCTGATCAAATGCTCCTGTCCTTGGTCCTAAACAATGATCCTAAACAATGAACTAGATATCTCCATTATTTACCTAACAAGGTCTTCGTCACTTGTCTCCTTAGGAAGTCACCCTCATATCCCATGGTTTGTAGAATTTGTGAAACTTGAGTGTAGCTGATTCGATAAGGAAAATTGACATTTTCTCTTAAATTCATCACCTCCTTAATCACTTGCTCATCAACTTTTATCGTCTTGCCTCCCACAGTACTTTCAATCCAATTGTCTTTGTTTACATGACGATAAACAACATTATCCCAAAATTCTCAAACATGTGTTTCATTGACTACCACTTGTGTTAATATTGTTGTGAGTATCCTGGACTTGTTTAAGAATCGAACGATCTCTTCATATCATCTAGACTTCCTTGTACTTGAAGTCAAACAAGCACAAATGTTGTGCCGAGCATCAAATTTCAAACTATTCATATCTTCACAAACTCAAAATTCAAACATAAGAAATTCTAAAAAAATTATTAACTCCAAAGATTTCGGTCGAAAAGTCGTGGTCGAAATCTTTTTCGATCGAAAACTTTCTTGTTCAAAATTCTTTTTGAACAAAACACAATTTCTTAGAAAAAAATCTAACTCCAGATATTTTGAACGAAAAACCACTATCAAAAATCCATTTCGATCGAAAACTATTTCGATCGAAATCTTTTTCAAGCAAATCAGAGTGACTCTTCATTTCCATCCGAAAACAATTTCGATCCATTCGACATAGATTTCGGACCAATCATCAGAGATTTTGGACAATTCAAAAAACTATCAAATCTAGGTCCATGGATCTAACTTATCTTACTCTATTGATCAAGAAAACATACCTCGATATAGAAAAATTCAATGCCGTAACAAATCACGCGTAAAATGTAGTTTTCGCATGAAAACGTTGTACTTGGATGAATTCCGGACCAAGCTCGAAAACTCAACGATGGCGGTGAAACAGATTTCGATCGAAGACATGTATATATATACTTTCTGAGAGTTCGGACGAAAAACACTTCGTGCCCGACTTTTCGATAGAAAACTATTTCGATCGAAAACTATTTCGGACGAAATTGATTTCGCACAGGACATTTTGAACGAAAACTATTTACTTGTTGAAAATTTAAACTTTTAATTCTTTAATCCAATTTCAAAATCATTAAGATCTGTTCCAAGATGTTTTTGAACAAATTTATACAAATAAAAAGGCAACTATAACATTATATAACACAAAAACACACAAGAAACATATCATAAAGTATTTTCAAACAAAATTTGAACAAAAATATAAAAACAAACTTTGACTTTTATGACACAAACATAATATAAAACTAGAAAATCAACTACATTTACAATACTAAAAAATAAACCACATCAAATGAACAACATTTATTGAATTTCACACTATTATTTGATCTTTTACTTTTCTCTTTTTTTGGTGAACTGATATTGACATAGGATCATAAATTCACACTGTCTCATTACACTTCATATCATATCAAATCAAAATCTATGCAGTTCAACATTGATTGCCAGTATATTTATCCACTTTAAACTCATGCATCTTATTTCAGCAAATACTGTGTGACGATTAAGGTAATATTTAATCAATACAATGCGTACCCCACAATCGAGATGGAATGAAGTAAGACGCAATGTAAGATTTCACTAAATCATGATCCAATCACCAGCATGAAGGTAGTATTCTTAGCACAGAAAAATAATCCAAGTGGATTCGAAGTATAGAATCAAATGTCTTGGTCTGTAAGTGAATGTGATCAATGATATATATGGAATCATGAATTATTCAGATGAGTATATGTGAATGGAAGGAGAATCAGATAGATACATATAAATTTGATATTCATAAAGAATCAGATGATTCGGGTAGCGGGTAGCCAACTATTATCTGGATATACAATGAATTCAGAAACTGAATCAATGGCAAACATATTGACTTCCTGGTTTCCATCCGAGATTTTTACGAGAACCATCAACTGTGTAAAAAGGTGTTTAACTCTAGATCATATATGTGACAGATATAATCACTAGAGCAAACGAATTATGCTAAGAACACATCAAGATCATGGTCTCTTGGTATGACTAGATTCACCTAGCATTCGAATGGTGAAACAATCGATATTCGATGTGGGTAAAACACAAAGATTGCAATTTAGTTAATCACACAAATATCGCCTATTTTATTACATGCAGAGCCTACCGACACATCAATAATTGTAACTAATGTCACTATCATATCCAATTCATGCATAAGCTCAGCACACAAATATATTATCATTTCCTATATGCACGTCAAACAGTCACATTTTCATATTTGTATCAGGATCAGTATAATTTATATTTCAAACATATCAAATCACACAAAGTACTATCACTTATTTCATTTATATTTCAAACATATCAAATCACACAAAGAACCATCACTTATTTCATTTATATTTTTTATTTTCTTTTATTCTCCCCCTAAAATTGTGATATACTTTATTTAACTACACATATAACACGATACAAAACCGAAGTAATACAACACAATTTTTTCACTAAAAGAAAACGTTAAAAGAAAAATCTTTTGTGGAACAAACACGGTCTTTCAATCAAAATCAGACGTTATTCAAAAATTATTTTAATTAAAAAACTTTTTTTTAATCACAAAACAGTCCTCAAAAAGAAATCATCCCCAACATTTCAACCAGAGAGTTAAACCGATCAGTTGAAAAAGCTTTTGTAAAAATATCGACTTTCTGCTCTAAGGTATCAACGTGGACCACCTTTATCAAGCCATTATCAAAACAATCATGAATAAAATGTAACCTGATCGCAATGTGTTTGGTTTTGGAATGTTGGATTAGAATCTTTACGATGCCAAGCACAACTTCATTATCAAAGTAAATGGTTGTGTCCAAGAAATTTATCCCGAAGTCAAAGAGTTGATGCTGAATCTAGATAACTTGAGAACAACAGCTCGATGCGGCTGTGTATTCCGCTTCAGTAGTTGATGTGGAGACGTTCTTCTGTTTCTTGCACTACCATGTGTAACGAACCGAATTTCGGGTTTACGCAATAATATAATATTTTTATTGTAAGGGGGTATATTTATATAAAATAAAGTTCGAGGCATTTTGTAAAGATGGAAATACCTAGTTTTGGGTACAAGGAGTCATTTTGATAGATGGAGGGGCCATTTTGTATTTAACACAAACTTAATTTGTATTAAATATTATGATCAGAAAAAACACACACTTATGTGTGTTTCTTACTAATTTTGCAAGAGGAGGAGGAGCCAAAACCCGAAATTGATGATTTGCTTGTGGAACTTGGATGATTTGGACTGTTCATCCTCTTCAAGATTGCTAGTAAGTATCGTCTTCCTCATCTCAATCACCATCTATGGTGTTCTTGAGCAAAAAGACCCAGTTGGGTCAATCGGTGTTGTGATTTAGGTTTAATGTCGTTTATAAACCTTAATCTAGTATGGTTAATGTTGGAGAATCATGTTTTACATGATTATAACACCTAATTTGATGTTCGAAAATTAGGGATCTTGAGGTTAAATTGGGGGTTTTCGAAATTGAGGTTGTTTGGATGGCAATTTGGGGTTGGTAAGGGTTTGTGGTGTGATTAAACATATAACCAAGTAATAACCCTCAATCTATTTGATGATTTAAGAAATTGGGTGAAACCCAAATGGGTCAAAATGGATGAATGATTGTGTAGGGATGTTAAAACTTGTTTAAGGTGTAATTAATCAAGTTTAGAATGGGTGTAACTCATAAGGTCTAAGGTGGGTGTTTGTAGGATCGGTGTTTTACAAGATGGTTCTGTTCAGTTGAGTTTGGCGGAAACAATTGTGACATTCCGGATTTTTATTCACCCATTTGTAATATATATCATGTAATCATTCTCAACTAAATGAAATAAAAGTGTTTTATTAATTTTGTACAAAATATATATTTATTTTTATTTATTGGTTTTAAAATAATTAAAAATAAATACGTTTTAAACTTGTATAAAATTTCATATAAAAATCTAAATCTAAAAGTTTCATATTTAATAAAATAACCTATTTAAATAAGATAACTAACTTTTATAAAAATTATTTACAACAATAATAATAATATAAGTTTATAAAATATATTTTAAAATTTAAAAGAAATTAAACTAATTATTTTTATAAAAGTTAAGGGGTTGTTTTGAAACTTTTTAAACTAGAAGGTTTTAAGTTAAAAACCGGTTAAGGGACTAAACATGGACAAACCAAACTATAAGGACCCATCCGTAATTATCTCAGGGACTAAATTAAATCAAAGCCAAACTTCATGGACTAAATCTGCCAAAACCCTTTTCGCAAATCCAGTTATCCCCTACATTGTCCTGCGGTCCGAGATAGTTTCCGGCGAACACCCCGACAGGGCTGTTCCCTGCACCTCGACAGCCGCTACAGGCGTCCCTCGGCTCGTCTTCTCCACGCGAACAAAAGGCCCCGACCAATTGGTCTCCCCAACATAAGGATCGTCTAATCCTATTGGTGGCCGAGAAACCCACGTTCGAATTGGCGCCCGACAGACCACCTCCACGCGTGTTGAATGTCTGGTTAGTTTCGTCTCGTCAAGACTAGTGTCGGAACGTGCCCAATTGCACGTTTTAACAAAGAAATCAAGCTCGGCTATAAATAGCCATGGTAGGCCCTGCACGAGCTCGCTACCCCTCTTCCACCCAATCTCACTCCAAATTGAAGGCACCATTACAATCGCCATCTCTGTGTGAAGCTGTGACCAAGGTTGTAGAGGCTAATCCCATCCAGAAGCTTGATTCTCATTCTGGACATTCTCGGATTTAAGACTCTGCCGTCCAGTCTCTTTGCGACCACGTAAGAATCCTCAACTTCGTTTCTTTACCTTCTGTTATCATAAGGCAAGCTGAACTAATCGAAATCACGACTCCAAAACATCGATTACCGGACAAACCATTGTTCTGAAAAATTACTGTTTTATTTTCTAAAGTCTGGGCCATCGAAACTACTTAGTTTCGATTGAGTAAATGATCAATCGAAACTAGTAGTTTCGATAGATGGTAGTTTCGACAGCCTGTGTATCACTTATAAATGAACAATCGAAACTAGTAGTTTCGATAGATGGTAGTTTCGACAGCCTGTGTATCACTTATAAATGATGAATCGAAACTAGTAGTTTCGATAGATAGTAGTTTCGACAGTTCTGTGTAACTTGTAAATGGTCAATCGAAACTAGTAGTTTAGATTAAACACAGTTTCAATACCTGTCACAACTATAAACAGTTTTGATCAAATCAGTAATTTCAAGTAAATCTGGACCAACTTTTATGCAAATAACACTAAGAAATGTTATTATAAACCTATACACAATTAAATACTAATACGAACATGTAAACATACAATAATACCCATTTATCTACATAGGGTTTCAACGTGCTTAGACTTCAACATCTTTATCACCTACACGCGTGGAAAAATACCCGCTTGCAAGGTGAGTTACATAGCCCCTATTTTACATTTTTATACGTTTTGGGGTGAAACATTATACATGCTACTCACATTGTTTGTACGTGTTATACATGAGACTATATGCTTATTCTTTGGATGTACATACATTTAAACACAAGACAACCAACTGTAATATTGATAGATCTATTGTGCCTGACCAGCCCACCCAGTTAGGGTGTTTATTACTGCATACTCGGATATAACCGCGTGTTATATTCAATCATATCGGATATAGTGGGTAACTATATTCAAACATACCAGACTTAGCTGTTGTGCTCTGTTCAAGCGCGTCAAACTCGGTTTGAATTGTGATTAAATAAATGATACATCATATATACTATGTTTGACAAGATAAACAATGAGTTGCAAAACGATTTACAACTACTATTTACCGGAATTACTAAACCTATGTACTCACCAACTTTTTAGTTGACACTTGATTTAAATAATGTTTTAGGTTTGGATATGTGACTACTTGCCGAAGATTTCTCCACTTAAGAACTATGGACCTAGTTAAATAAATCAATGTTTTGAACTAGACTAGGTATGTATTGTATTTGGATCTTTGTTGTCTTTAAATTTAACTAATGAATTATGCAACATTTTAGTCATCATGTGCTTATGAACAATCATTCCATTTTCCGCCTCGATGATTCCGCCATCGGTCGGGGTGTGACAGATTGGTATCAGAGCCATGGTTATAGGGAATTAGGTTATTAGACACAATGACCTAGACTATAACCCTAGGACTCCCTTTTATGTGTTATGTGCTAAATGATAAATTGCTAAGTGAATTATTTGTAGTTAGGTATTATTTGAATTTTCCCGAGTTTGGTACATGAGACTTATACACATACATACAAGACTTTGATACATGATACATACTTTACATACATATTTGACAAACAAACTTATGCAAACAAATACACTACCCATCCTTATCCATACTCTTTCCTAATCCATATTAATTGCAACATTCCTACACATTTTATACTCATAGACTCTCAAGTCTATTAAAATCTTGAAAATCTTGTCAACGACTTAATTTCTTGAAACCAGTAAAGGACACGTGCAATCTGGAAGGGTGACACCTGTACATTGGGTTTTCTGTCTAGGAAAGCATTTCGTATAAATCCAAATAAACAGACTCGTATGCTTTCCTGGGAATTCCTGAAGTGAGTGTTTACCTATAGGCTAAAGCATGTTTCCTTGAAAGTTTTGAGGAATTATTTAACGTTGATAAGTCAATGTATTCGCAAGGATACGATCCGAACTTAAACTTAAAATTTGGTGACATTAAAGCAAGATAGGAAGAACTAGACTAACATGCAAAGCAAATCATTATTACGGGTGCACACGTAATAACGATTTGTAATGCATGCAAGTCCCGGCAATTCCTATTACGCGAATAATGATCTATAACATCATGTTCTATCCGGAATAGATGACTTAGTTTCCCCCATCAACTTTGAATAAAAAAACATGCACTGGCACGCGTCATGATGAATCCCGCTTTTCTGCTTACATTATTTCCCACTATAACTCATATATATCCATCTTATCTAAAATATCATTGTCTTTTCTTATGGTGTTAGAATGCCTCCTCGACGTGCAAACTCTAGCACTTCCAACCCGGATCTTGCTACTCTCCTTGCCCAGCTGATGGGGCAAATGACCCAAGCCAATAACAACAATGATGGGTCTCACAACATCCAAGGAAACGGTGGTACCAACCCGCCCCAATGCACGTTTAAGCACTTTAACTCGTGCAACCCTACAAAATTTTTCGGGACTGAAGGTGCTACCGGCCTACTGCAATGGTTTGAAATCATGGAAAGCACATTCCTAAACAGTTACTGTCCCGATAATCTTCGGGTTCGCTATGCCACAAGTGTACTTCAAAAGAGAGCCCTCACCTGGTGGAACGGTGAGAAACGCACTCGTGGTGCTGAGGTTGCTACATCCTTATCATGGGATGATCTAAAGAAGGCCATGACTGATGAATTCTGTCCTCGGAATGAAATGAGGAAGCTCGAGGCTGAGTTTTGGGATCTTGCCCAAGACAGCGAGGATAATCTGACCTACACCACCCGGTTTCAAGAGCTAAGTCTGCGGGTGCCTCATATGATCACTCCCCTTGCTCGGGGGATTGAAAAATACATAAGCGGCCTGGCTATGCAAATTCAAGATGCTGTGCTAGGAAGCAATCCTCCTACACCTGAAGCTGCTATCCGTCTATCTGCTACACTATCCGACAACCATGTCAAAGCCGGAACCTTAACAAGAAAGGGTTCCAAGAGGGTTGTTTCTACTCTTGCGGCCGTCAAAGATGTAAAACCCGAGTCTTCTAACCGCAACAAGAAACGAAAGGGTCGAAACTTCGCAGTCGTAACTCCCGCTGTGCCTGCTATTCAAGCGGCCCCTTTGGGTCAAAACCCGAAAACTTATCAGGGCCTGAATCCCCAATGCCAGACCTGCAAGTACCATCATCCTGCCAACCTACCATGCCGATTGTGTTCAAGCTGCTGACGATATGGACACGTGGTCACTACTTGCTGTACTCGTCCTCTCGTCCCTCAAGCTGCTCCAGCCAACCGCCCAATCTATCCGGCACCTCTCAATGGTCGGGCATGTTATGAATGTGGAGACCCAAACCATTTCCGTGACCGATGCCCAAAACTTCATCATCAAGGTGGTCCTCAAGGACGAGCGTTTAATATAAACGCTAATGAGGCTCAAGCAAACAACAACGTGATAAACGGTATGTTTCTCGTAAACAATCATTATGCATCCATTTTATTCGATACCGGTGCCGATAGGAGTTTTGTGCCTCTTGCCTTTGAATCTCGACTTACTAAACAAATAACGAAACTTGACAATTCTTATTCCGTGGAGATAGCAAACGGAAAATCTATTACCATAAATTCTGTTATCCGCGACTGCAATCTCGAGCTTAATAGTCATGAATTCTCCGTTGATCTCCTTCCAATGCAATTGGGAAGTTTCGATATTATAATTGGCATGGACTGGTTATCCAAGCACCATGCCGAGGTTATTTGCTATGAAAAGTGCATTCGTATACCTCTCCCTTCGGGTGACACGTTAGTTATTTTCGGTGAAAAACCGTGTCGTGGTCTTCAACTCATGTCTTGCACATTAGCACAAAAGTACTTGCGAAAAAAGTACGTTGCTTTCTTGGCCCACGTAGTTGACACGAAAGACAAGGGTAAGAAATTTCAAGATATTCCGATCATTCGAGACTTTCCCGAGGTATTCCCCGAGGATTTACCCCGTCTTCCTCCTCCTAGACAAGTGGAGTTTCGTATTGACCTTTTGCCTAGAGCAACTCCCGTGGCAAAAGCTCCCTATCGTCTTGCACCTTCCGAGATGCAAGAGCTCGCAAGTCAATTACAAGAACTCTCATCTAAAGGATTCATCCGCCCGAGCCATTCACCTTGGGGTGCTCCCGTGCTATTCGTAAAGAAAAAGGATGGATCGTTTCGAATGTGCATCGATTATCATGAACTCAACAAGCTTACAATTAAGAACCGCTATCCTTTACCCCGTATCAACGATCTTTTCGATCAGCTTCAAGGTTCAACATGCTTCTCCAAGATTGACCTTCGTTCCGGGTACCATCAACTTCGTATTCTCGATGAAGACATTCCGAAGACTGCCTTTCGGACTAGATATGGTCACTACGAGTTCATGGTCATGCCCTTCGGTTTGACTAATGCACATGCAGTCTCCATGGACCTCATGAACCGTGTATGCAAACCTTATTTGGACAAGTTCGTGATCGTTTTCATTGACGACATTCTCATCTATTCTAAAACGAAAGCGGAGCATGAACAACATCTTCGTTTGATTTTGGAACTCTTGAAGAAAGAACAACTATACGCCAAGTTCTCCAAGTGTGAATTCTGGCTAAAGGAGGTTCAATTTTTGGGACACATAGTCAACAATAAAGGGATTCATGTGGATCCGGCAAAAATGGAAGCGGTAAAGAATTGGAGTACTCCTAAGACTCCTACCGAGATTCGGTCATTCCTTGGACTAGCAGGTTACTATCGTCGCTTCATCTCAAATTTCTCCAAGATTGCGGTTCCGCTCAGTGCCTTGACTCACAAAGATAAACCTTACGAGTGGGGACCCAAACAAGAAGAAGCTTTTCAAACTCTCAAGCTCAAGCTCTGCAATGCTCCTATTCTAACTCTTCCTAGTGGTAATGACGACTTTGTCGTTTATTGTGATGCATCCAACCAAGGTCTTGGTTGTGTTCTAATGCAATGTGGCCAAGTAATTGCATACGCATCACGTCATCTCAAAATCCATGAGAAGAACTATACGACCCATGATCTCGAGCTTGGTGCTGTCGTTTTCGCCTTGAAAATTTGGAGACACTATCTTTATGGCACCAAATGCGTGGTTTTCACCGACCACAAAAGTCTCCAACATATTTTCTATCAAAAAGAGCTTAATATGAGGCAACGACGATGGGTTGAACTTCTTAACGACTACGACTGCGAGATTCGCTACCACCCTGGCAAGGAAAATGTTGTAGCCGACGCCTTGAGTCGTAAAGAACGTATCATGCTTCATAGTGTTCATATTCATAACAATATCCAAGCCCGTATTCTCAAAGCACAACACACCTCGGTTACCGAGGGAAACATGTATCAAGAGATGGCATGTGGCGTAGAACTCTTGCTAGAAACCAAAGCCAACGGTCTATTGTATTAGTTGGACCGTATCTGGGTTCCCGATCGCGACGATATTCGTATATTTTTTATTAACGAGTCCCACAAAACTCGATATTCGGTACATCCCGGAGCTGATAAGATGTACATGGGCCTCCGTCAGCAATATTGGTGGCCCAGAATGAGAAAGGATATTGCCCTCTTTGTGGCAAAATGCTTAACTTGTTCTAAAGTGAAGGCCGAACACCAAAAGCCTTCCGGACTCCTCGAACAACCAGAAATTCCCATGTGGAAGTGGGAGAACCTCGCTATGGACTTCATCACCAAACTTCCACGCACTACTAGTGGGCACGATAGTATCTGGGTTATTATCGACCGACTTACAAAGTCTGCTCACTTCTTGCCTATTCGTGAGGACTATCGAGTCGAGAAATTGGCTCGGATCTACATTGATGAGATCGTAAGTCATCACGGAATCCCTTTGAACATCATCTCCGATCGTGATTCGCGTTTTACTTCCCGATTTTGGCAATCATTACAATCTGCGCTTGGTACTCGTTTGGATCTAAGTACGGCTTACCATCCTCAAACTGATGGACAAACCGAGGGAACAATCCAAACTCTCGAGGATATGCTTAGAGCTTGTGTCATTGACTTTGGTGGCAATTGGAATTCTCACCTACCACTGATCGAATTTTCCTACAACAACAGCTACCACACAAGTATTAACATGGCACCGTTTGAAGCTCTTTATGGACGAAAATGTCGTTCACCGATTTGTTGGAACGAAATTGGTGAAGCACAAATCACCGGTCCCGAGCTTATCCAAGAGACCACCGATAAATTCTCTCTTATTCGTGACAACATTCGAGTAGCAAGGAGTCGGCAAAAGAGCTATGCCGATAACCGACGAAAACCCTTGGAATTCCAAGTTGGGGATATGGTTCTTCTAAAGGTATCACCTTGGAAAGGCGTAGTCCGAGTTGGAAAGAAAGGAAAACTCGCACCTCGATATGTGGGTCCATTCAAGATACTCGAAAGGGTAGGAAAAGTGGCCTACAAACTCGATCTTCCTTCAGAACTCAGCAACGTTCATCCGACTTTTCATGTATCTAATTTGAAAAAGTTTCTAGCCGACGAGAATCTCCACATCCCTCTTGATGAAGTGCGCATTGACGAGAAAATGCACTTTGTTGAGAAACCCGCGGAAATCATGGACCGAGAAGTCAAGAAACTCAAGCGTAGCCGCATCCCCATTGTCAAGGTCCGTTGGGAGTCTAAACGTGGACCCGAGTTCACTTGGGAACGTGAAGACCAAATGAGGACCAAGTATCCGCATCTTTTTCATAGCCTCCGCTAGTTGAATTTCGGGGCGAAATTCCGTTAACATGGGGAGACTGTGACATTCCGGAATTTTATTCACCCATTTGTAATATATATCATGTAATCATTTTCAACTAAATGAAATGCAAATGTTTTATTTAATTTTGTACAAAATATATATTTATTTTTATTTATTGGATTTAAAATAATTAAAAATAAATACGTTTTAAACTTATATAAAATTTCATATAAAAATCTAAATATAAAAGTTTCATATTTAATAAAAAACATATTTAAATAAGATAACTAACTTTTATAAAAATTATTTATAACAATAATAATAATATAAGTTTATAAAATATATTTTAAAATTTAAAAGAAATTAAACTAATTATTTTTATAAAAGTTAAGGGGTTGTTTTGAAACTTTTTAAACTAGAAGGTTTTAAGTTAAAAACCGGTTAAGGGACTAAACATGGACAAACCAAACTATAAGGACCCATCCGTAATTATCTCAGGGACTAAATTAAATCAAAGCCAAACTTCAGGGACTAAATCTGCCAAAACCCTTTTCGCAAATCCGGTTATCCCCTACATTGTCCGGCGGTCCGAGATAGTTTCCGGCGAACACCCCGACAGGGCTGTTCCCTGCACCTCGACAGCCGCTACAGACGTCCCTGAGCTCGTCTTCTCCACACGAAGAAAAGGCCCCGACCAATTGGTCTCCCCAACATAAGGATCGTGTGATCCTGTTGGTGGCCGAGAAACCCACGTTCGAATTCGCGACAGACCACCTCCACGCGTGTTGAATGTCTGGTTAGTTTCGTCTCGTCCAGACTAGTGTCGGAACGTGCCCAATTGCACGTTTTAACAAAGAAATCAAGCTCGGCTATAAATAGCCATGGTCGGCCCTACACGAGCTCACTACCTCTCTTCCACCCAATCTCACTCCAAATTGAAGGCACCATTACAATCGCCATCTCTGTGTGAAGCTGTGACCAAGGTTGTAGAGGCTAATCCCATCCAGAAGCTCAATTCTCATTATGGACATTCTTGGATTTAAGACTCTGCCGTCCAGTCCCTTTGCGACCACGTAAGAATCCTCAACTTCGTTTCTTTACATTCTGTTATCATAAGGCAAGCCGAACCAATCGAAGTCATGACTCCAAAACACCGATTACCGGACAAACCATTGTTCTGAAAAATTACTGTTTTATTTTCTAAAGTCTGGGCCATCGAAACTACTTAGTTTCGATTGAGTAAATGATCAATCGAAACTTGTAGTTTCGATAGATGGTAGTTTCGACAGCCTGTGTATCACTTATAAATGATCAATCGAAACTAGTAGTTTCGATAGATGGTAGTTTCGACAGCCTGTGTATCACTTATAAATGATCAATCGAAACTAGTAGTTTCGATAGATAGTAGTTTCGACAGTTCTGTGTAACTTGTAAATGGTCAATCGAAACTAGTAGTTTCGATTAAACACAGTTTCGATACATGTGACAACTATAAACAGTTTCGATCAAATCAGTAATTTCAAGTAAATCTGGACCAACTTTTATGCAAATAACACTAAGAAATGTTATTATAATCCTATACACAATTAAATACTAATACGCACATGTAAACATACAATAATACCCATTTATCTACATAGGGTTTCAACGTGCTTAGACTTCAACATCTTTATCACCTACACTCGTGGAAAAATACCCGCTTGCAAGGTGAGTTACATAGCCCCTATTTTACATTTTTATACGTTTTGGGGTGAAACATTATACATGCTACTCACATTGTTTGTACGTGTTATACATGAGACTATATGCTTATTCTTTGGATGTACATACATTTAAACACAAGACAACCAACTGTAATATTTATAGATATATTGTGCCTGACCAGCCCACCCGGTTAGGGTGTTTATTACTGCATACTCGGATATAACCGCATGTTATATTCAATCATATCGGATATAGTGGGTAACTATATTCAAACATACCAGACTTAGCTGTTGTGCTCTGTTCAAGCGCGTCAAACTCGGTTTGAATTGTGATTAAATAAATGATACATCATATATACTATGTTTAACAAGATAAACAATGAGTTGCAAAACGATTTACAACTACTATTTACCGGAATTACTAAACCTATGTACTCACCAACTTTTTAGTTGACACTTGATTTAAATAATGTTTCAGGTTTGGATATGTGACTACTTGCCGAAGATTTCTCCACTTAAGAACTATGGACCTAGTTAAATAAATCAATGTTTTGAACTAGACTAGGTTATTTGAAATGTATTGTATTTGGATCTTTGTTGTCTTTAAATTTAACTAATGAATTATGCAACATTTTAGTCATCATGTGCTTATGAACAATCATTCCATTGTCCGCCTCGATGATTCCGCCATCGGTCAGGGTGTGACAACAATCACAACTATGCAATGTAAACAAGAAACAATGATAATACGGATAAATGCAAAGTGTATTAATCTTCAATGTTTACAAGTTACAGAGAAAACTCTAAGGAAGCACACATTTGTAAAATGAAAAGATACAATACATATAAAGGAACTTAGAATCAAGATAGACCCTTGATTCTAAGGATCAGATCAAACACAAGCCGTTGATCTTTGACAATTACAAGTTACACTACAATTGGTAGACAACTAAAAGACAAACTGTAGCAAACAGTATGAATCAGATCAAAAGTCTTCTTAGGAATCTTTGCAGGAAACTTAAGATGTAGTAGCTTTGTCTTTAATCATCTGCACCAATAACATTCCTTCTACTGATAGGGGTGTCAGTGTTGCAGCGAAAGGTGTCAGTAGCAAAGTCAAAGCTGTTGATGATTTGGCTATCAGCAGCAACTTTGGACTTCAGCAGATAAGGCTATCCGTAACATAGTTGTTCATCAGGAGTAGAACTTAACTATCCGCGGCAAATGCCTTATCATCAGCAACTTGTAAGTCAGCAAAACTGTAGTGTCCGCAACATCTATACTTAGAGAACTTTGTAGCCATCAGTCTTTATCTTTACAAACTCCCCCTAGACTGATGCTACCAAAACTTCTCTTACTGTTTTTGTTCCTTAATCTTTTGCATGTTCAGGACAATCCTTGCAGTCTCATAGCCTCTTGGATCCTTGCTTGGATTTTTAAGAGGAATTTCAGATAGAGATTTTATGTCTTTGCTTGGCATGCTGAAGATAGCCTTTCTTGAACATCTCAGCTTTTGTCCTCTGACATCTATCATTGTATATTCATCCTGGATAGCATTATAGGACAATTTGACAATTGGAAAGTCGGATTGGAGAGGTTTAGCATCAATGAAAACATCTTTGTTGGGGTTGAAGTGATGTTTGATCACTAGCAACAGATGTCTCCCACTTTCATTCACCCAGCTCTATCATTCTCCATAAATCAAAGTCTGGAAGTTGCATTACATCATCCACAGACTTGTATGTTGATCTCTTCATCTTTGCCTTTCCCCTGAATACTTCAAACCACTGATCTAGTTCACGGTAAAACCATATCACAATTTCTCTTGATTCTTCAGATGTAGGTTTAGTTTTCTTTTTGGGAGGCTGTTGATTAGAGGGAGCTGGGTGAGAGGATTTGGACACTTTGGGAAGGGAGGAGAGTGATCTAGGAGGGTGAGAGGGAAGCTGTTGGACAGAAGGAGGAGAGGTTGAGGGAGTAGACGTGGGTTTCTTTGGTTTTCTTTTTTTTGTGTAAGTGTCTACCCTTATTTTAGAGCCTATCTTCTTCTTCCTTTCTAATCTTAATGTAGAGGGCTTGTAGGTTCATGAAGTTCATGGGACCCAGCCTCTTTCCACTCTCACATCTTGCCTTTAGGAAGTCCATCATAACCTTCCTTTCTTCATGGTTTCTAACATTCAAGGCAATGGCCTTCCTGGATTTCATCCGGGCTTTTTCTTCCTCTTGAGCCCTCTATTTCTTGGCCAGTTCACCAGATTGACCCATGAAGGCCTTGTTGATTTCTTTATTGGATAATTTCTCAAGGTAGTCTACATTATCACATTGAGAAATTAGAACTACCATTCACTCCTCCCTCATCTCTTTAGAAAGTTCAGAATCAGTAATTCTGAACTTGGCTTCCTCTACCCTATTTCTCTCTCTCTCTCTCTTCATCTTCTTTATTTAAATGTTCCTGCAGCTGTCGGTTTAAGGCTTCATCTTATGTTATTTGTGAAGCTGTAGGAACTTGAACTTTTGTTCTATCGTCAACTGGATCAGTTGTTCTCTAAAGAGCATGGTAGCTTTTCTTTCTTGAACTTTCTTGAGTTCAGCCATCTCTTCTTCTTCTCTTTCTCTTCTTCTCTTTTCCACCTCCTTCTTTTCTTCCTCTATTTTCTTTTCTTGTTCTTTTGTCATGATTCCTTTCCCTTTGTCTTTATTGGATGCCTCTACTTTAGCTTCATAGATCACAATAGCAGAGGTGGGAGTTGCTATTGAGACCTCAGCCTCAGCTTCATTGCAATTTGAGGAGAGGACAAAGGGGGGACAATTTCTTCATCTCCACGTTCTTCTCCAGTTACTTCCTTCTATTCTGTCATAATCTTCTGTTTCTCTTTTCTTGCAGAATATTCTTCTGTGTTTAGGATGACAGTTGGAGAAGAGGGAAGGGACAAGTCTGAATCAGATTCATCTATTACAATCCATCCCTCTTTCTTAAGAAAGGATTTAACAATTTTGATCATTTCTTGACTTTTCTTGGAGTTGACGTTGCAGATGTGTGATCTGAGTTCAAATACCTTACAAAAGGAAGTCTGGATTGAGCAGTAGGATCTCATGGATATTGTTGATTATGAATGTAGATCCGTCACACAGAAAGAATTGAAACCCTGAAGGCTTAGTGCTCGACCATCCATGAACTTCCAGGCCTCTAACCACCTCATTTTACAGGAATTTTCTTAAACATAGGACTTGTTCTTCAGTTAAGACCCTGCTTCTTATCAGCTCCATTTGTTGGCTTTGCCTTTCAAGTCTTTCATCTGCCGCTCATGAGGACTCTGCTTCTACATCCTCAAGTCTTGGATAAGCCACCCTTTTTGCTTCTTCAAGGAAATTCTCAAACCGAGGCATATTGTCTTCACATATATCATGAAATATTTCAATAGCAAGCCTGGCAGATAGGTTCTTGGAAGTGTTAACACTTTCAGTTAGGTGCAGGGACAGGATTTCAAACAGATTCAGTTTATCCAAGATAAGCTCTTTAACTGCAACAAATTCTCAGCCAATCCATAATCTTTTAAGGATGCCATCATAACCCCATGATAGAATAGAATCAAATTCCAAGTTATGTGCAGTTAGTGGGAATTCGGGGGCTACGACTCTCCTGGATATGTTAGCAGCAGCTTCAAGCATTTGGATTTCTGGGAATGCTTCTTCTTCCCTTTCTATCTCCCTCTCCTCAGGAAATGCTTCCTCTACATTCTTGGTAACTATTCTCCATTCTTCTAGGACCTTTTCCTCTTTATCTCTTGAGTCTTCCCATTTAATCTCTTGAACTTGAATAAAAGAGGGCTTGAAGAGTTTTTGTTGAAATTCCTCTTGCTATTTGAACCATTCTTCCAAGCTATCATCATCATCTTGAAGAATTTCCTCCCCCGTTTTTGGTTGCATCAGTAAGCAAAGTTGAATCAGTTTGAGTGCCCACTGATACAAGGGAGGTAGAAGCAGAGTGGGTACATATGTGGGACTCATGCATAGAAGCTTGGTGCCTTAATTTAGACACTTCAACCTCCAGCATAGCATCTCAAGCCGTTAATTCTAGATTTTGAAGTTTCAACCTGTCCTCATCCACATATGTGGAATCCTTGGAACTAAATGGGGCCTTAGGCCTAGCCTCTACATCCCCACCACCTTGGTTTTCTTGGCACCTGAGATTCCTCTCAGTGAAAAATGTTTCAAGAGATACATTTTCACTAAGAGTTTTCGTGGTTGGGGACTTAGTGATGTTATCACTGTTGTCCTGGTCAGTTCATGCACCAGAAGTAGTGATAGTCCCTTCCACATTCACTCTTTCAGAACTCCCAGGGTGAACCTTCTTGGGTGTTGAACTTGGGCTGGGTACATTGGCAGCCAAGTTAATCAATACCTTCGAGATAGTGGTAATTGGAGAAGGTATATCATCTTGACTAGGTGGCTCTGCACTTAAGTTCAGAGAAGAAACAATATGAAAGGGCTCAGAGGGTTGTTCTATGGATCCGGGATGTGATCCTGATCCTAATAGAGATTCTTCCAATGAAGTTTCCCTAATCATGTGGCTATCCCTTATGGTATTTTCATCAAAGTGTTGTGACTCTGGATGAGGGCTTTTGGGTTGGGATTGGGCCACTGAGACAAGAATATAAGGATTCTTCTTGCTCTTCTTCTTTTTCCTGGTATAACTTGCCACAACTGGGGCCCTTTGTTCCAGTTGGTCTTGAAGAGTGGGGGTGAGTATTTGTTGTACATGTGCACCCTCAAGAGGTTGCACAGTGGTTCGATCAAGGTAAACAATTGTTGTATGTTCAGGCTGTGCAGTGGAGGGTATGGGATCAGTATCAGCTGGGACTGCTGAACTGTTACCCTAGGTACTTTCTATGTTCATCATTGTAGATAACAATGAAACAGTAACCCCTGAGATGTTTACTGAAATAGTTCTCATACTTTTAAAAATATTTTTTTATGTCCCCTAATCATGTAGACTCTTGAAGGTTTTGAAAGACCTTTTAATTAATGGTTAAAAACTTCCTGCAAGAATCTGGGGTACATATAAAAAAGCTTGTTTTGCCCCTTCCTGAAGGTTGTATCTCAAACCTTCAAAAATCAAGTGAGAAAAGTTGAAACCCTCCCCAGTTATCATACCATGAATAGTAGAGGCAAGATCAGAGTTGAATTGATTCCATCCACTCCTCTTCTATGAGATACATTGTAGAAGAGTGTGGCACAAAAACTTCCATAGAGGACCCATCATCGCCTTCTCAATGGTGTATTCATCTTGATTTCCAGTGTACCCTATAGATACAAAGGTCCTTATGTACTCATTCTTGGTGTATGAGTTGGCGGCACCCTCATCTTGAAGCTTGAGATGTTTTCTGAGTGTAACTTCTGTAATAGTGATATCCTTACCATCTACCTTTGATTTAATTTGGGGAGTCCCCTGTTCGGTAGAGAAGATGGCAGAGTTCCAGAAAACTTCCATATGGGGTATGTAGATTGTGGGGTTGACAGTCAGAGCAAAGTGTATTTTTGACCGACACAGAAAGTGGATCATATCATTGAACCCTTCTGATTTCTTACCCTTAACAAGATATGTCGTTAAATTGTCGTAAGTTGAGAACTTGTCATCAGGGTTATTGATGTCAACGTTTGCCATTTTGGTGAGGTTTGGATGGAAGGATGAAACTTTTAAAAGTTGGTTAAGTGTGGGGAAGCTTTGAATGCTTAGGAGAGAAGGAGAAAAGATGGAGGGTTAGGTCAAAATCGAATGTGAAGAGGTTAAGGAGGGAATTTGATTTTGTTATAACGGCAAAAGTTTGGGCAACGGTCACTTGTATCGTACAAAAGGATGAAGCGTAGCACACTGTAGCAGTCATCTACAGTGACACTTTACTTTTTACTGTGTTACAGCTGTAATACACTGTAGCAGTCATGGTAAAGACTGACAGTCACTTTTTACAGTGGGTAAAAGTTAATTTGAACCATTTTTACCCATCTACAACAAACTTGGTTGCTGCAGAATGTTAAGTCTATCAGCAACAAAACTTGGTTGCTGCTGATGGATGTAATAGTCTGCAGCAAAGATGTTGCTGCTGGTTGCCTTAAAGCTATCGATAGAAAACTTGTTCTTGCTGATAACTTACGGTAGTCAGCGACAACTTCTTTGATGCTGAAGACTAAACCTATCAGCAGCAAAAATGTTTGCTGCTGATCATTTATTTTTCAGAATACTTTATTTACAACAAGACAAAGACATACACATTTATTTTTAATGATTTTAGAGAAAGATTTTAATCAAATTTCATCACGCCAATGGATTCAACTAGATATCTGAATCTAGCTTCATCAAAGGCTTTTGTGATAAGTCAGCATACTGCGCATTGGTATGAACTTTGGTTAAAATAATTCTTCTTTTCTCAGCTTGATCTTTAATAAATTGATACCTGATGTCAATGTGTTTTGTCTTGTAGTGTTGCACAGGATTATTTGTAATTGATATGGCACTCTTGTTGTCAATGTGAATGGGAGTTGCCATTAAAGTCATTCCATAGTCCAGCATTTGATTTTGTATCTAGATGACTTATGCACAGCAACTGGAAGTTGCAATGAATTATGCTTCTACTGTAGATGTTGACACATATGTTTGCTTCTTGCATTGCCATGAAATCAATTTTCCTCCCAGAAATTGGCATCCTCCTGATGTTGACTTTTTGTCCAAGTTGCATCCTCCATAGTCAATGTCAGTGTATGCATATAGATTGAATTTTTCAGTCTTAGAATACCATAGCCCAAGTCTTGGAGATCCCTTTAGGTATCTAAAGATTCTCTTGACAGCTTGGAGATGTGAGGATTTTGGAGCTGTTTGAAATCTTGCATACAAGCATACTGCAAACATAATATCTGGTCTTGAAGCAGTTAGATACATGAGAGATCCAATCACTGCCCTGTACTGATTTTGATCAGTGTCTTAGCCATTTTTTTCAGGAGACAATTGATGATACACTTGAATTGGAGTTCTTGCAGCCGAGCAGCCAGCCAGTTTGAATCTTTCCAAGATATTTTTGACATATTTGGGTTGGCTGATGAAGATACCATTTGGAAGTTGTTTGATTTAGAGACCCAAAAAGAAATTTAGTTCACCCATTGAACTCATTTCAAAATTTGAGTGCATTAGAATCTCAAAGTCTTTGCATAATTTATTCTTTGTTGATCCAAATATGATATCATCTACATAGATTTGCACCAATAGAATTTCTCCCCCTTCATCTTTGATAAACAATGTCTGATCAATGGAACCTCTTCTGAAATTGTTGCTGAGTGGATAACCTGACAAAGTCTCATACCGGGCTCTTGGGGCTTGGTGTAGTCCATCTAGAGCCTTGTCTAGTTTGAAAACATTGTTTGGATGTGAGGGATCTACAAAGCCTGGAGGCTGTCTGACATATACTTCCTCACCAATCTTCCCAAATAGAAAAGAACTCTTGACATCCATCTGATAAATAGTAAAGCTTTTGGATGCAGCATATGCTAGCAAGATTCTAATAGACTCTAGTCTGGCAACAGGAGTAAAGACTTCATCATAGTCAACTACTTCTTCCTGAGTGTATCCCTGAGCCAGAGTCTGGCTTTGTTCTTAATTACAATACCTCTTTCATCTTGCTTGTTCCTGAAGACCCTCCTTGTGCCAATAGCAATCTGGCAAGGTGGAAGGTCAACTAGGGTCCACACCTCTTGTCTTTTGAATTGCAGCAACTCTTCCTGCATTGCTTCAATCCAACTGTTGTGTTACAAAGCTTCATCTATCTTCTTTGGTTCAACTTGAGACAGAAAACAGGAGTATAAATAGATATTAGCTTCATGACTCTTGCTTCTAGTTTAAACTCCTTGTTGAACTTGACCAATGACATTTCTAAGGGATGTTCTTTGTTGATTCATTGTACGGGAACAACATCCAATTGTATTCCATGGTCAAGATTGCTTTGATTTTGATCAGGAAGATGATGATTGTCAATAGGGTTGTTTGCAGAAATGTCTTCAATAGCAACAACATCTGCAGGTGAGTTGTCAGCAGCATCAGCAGCATTAGTAGCATCAGCCACATCAGCATCAACAGCATTAGTAGCATCAGCAGCATCAGATGCAATACCTTCATCTTGATCTTCGTTGTCAGAAATATTGTTGCTGGTGACATTTGAGTTGCTTGTTCTGGCTTCAATAGCATCAACAACAGATGGAGGATCAATGGATGGTCTTTTGATTCTTATTGATGGACTATTGAAGCTTAATCTGTAGTCATTATTTGATGTCGATGCTTGCTTTATGGAAGAGATAGACTCTATATTTGAGAAGATGAGAGGCTCAAATACTTGTGAAAAGGAGTCTATATCAAACAACCAATCTGGCCCTTTCCCCTTTTCACATGGAATGTGTTCCCTACATTCCACGTTTGCTGATTCTTCAACTACTCTTGTTCTGGAATTGAATACTCTGTAAGCCTTGGATTGAGAGGAATAGCCCATAAAGTATCCTTCATCTGATTTTACACCAAACTTTGGAAGAATTCCATTGGTGATAAGAATGGTAAATGGACATCCAAAGGGTTTCAAGAATCCAATATAGGGAACTCTTTTGAACCACAGCTCATAAGGTGTTTTGTTGAAAGGCTTGACAATGAGAACTCTATTTTGCACATAGCAAACTGTGCTAACTACCTCCGCCCAGAATGTGAGAGGCAGTTTTGAGTCAGCCAGCATTGATCTGGCAGACTCAATAGGAGTTCTGTTTCTTCTTTTAGCAACCCCATTTTGTTGAGGAGTTCTTGGAGCACTGTATTGTCTTTCAATACCTTTGCTCTCACAAAAACAATTCAAGATCTGGTTCTTAAATTCTGTACATTGATCACACCTTATGATTTTGACTTTCTGATTGCTTTGATTCTCAACCCTCTGAATGTAGGATTTAAGAATTTCAGCAGTTTCATCTTTTGTTCTCATGAAGTATACCCATGAGAATCTGATGTAGTCATCAGTTATCACCAGACAATATGACTTCTTGCCTATTGACATGACATTTGTAGGACCAAAAAGATCCATATGCTGCAGCTGTAGTGGAGTATCATTTGAATTCAATGTCTTGGGCTTGTGAGAACTCTTGTGTTGCTTCCCCTTCAAGCATGCTATGCAGTAATCTTCAAGCTGGAATTCCTTTTCAGGAAGACCTATGAGAAGATTTCCTTTCACCAACTTGTTGATAGTTTTCACATTCACATGGCTTAATCTCCTACGCCATAGAGCAGATTCATCAACTGATGCCTTGGACAGAAAACAAGATACACTACCAGATGGAGTGACTTTTTTCAAGCACATATAAGTTATCTTTTTCTTTGAGTAGTCAACAAGATCTTTTCTCGAGGAGGTTTGCTTAGCCTAGGGGAGAGCACAAAACATTCTTTTTCTGTGAAAAGCATCCAATGCTTCTGATCACAGATTTAAGACACACTCATGAGGTTGAACTCTAGTTCTTTTACATAGTTTACCCTTTCAATACTCATTCTCTCATTGGACACAGTTCCTTGTCCAGTTATAAATCCTCCCTTTGAATCACTTCCAAATGCAACATATCCTCCATAAAAATTTCTGAAATCTAAGAGGATGGATCTGTTACCTGTTATGTGCCTGGAACAACCACTGTCTACAACCCATGTGTTATCATTATTACCTGGTTGTCCCTACACATGAGAGAGATCTAGTTATAGAAAAGGTCCCAAGAGCTTGCATACTTGGGTGAGTGTGTTTTAAGACCAAGATCATCAATATGCTGGCATTCAATGGATCCAAAGAAAATGCTGTGAGAGGGAGATAATTTTGCTTTTCATTGTTGAGTAGGTTTTCCAGATCTTGTTACTCTATTGGCAGCATATGTGGTGCTAGCTGCTGATGGTTTTGACTGATCAACAGCGAACTTTTCTACTGAAGGTTTTGGATGATCAGCAGCAAACTTGGTTGCCGCTGATGGTGTTAACTGATCAGCAGCGGATTTGGTTGTTGTTGAAGGTTTTGGTTTGTTTTTCATCCTTTTCGGCTTTATGTGATCAGCAGCAATTTTGATTCTTGCTGACAGTTCAGCAAACACCTGCTTCTCCTTCTTTACCTTCATGTTGAAAGTGGGTTTTTCTGTTGGAGTTCTTCTATAGGCCTGCTTCTGGTTAGGAAGAGTTTTGACTACTGTAGAAGCTGATTGAGAGATCTAGTTGAATGGATTGAATTGACAGTATGCAGCAAAGTGGTCTGATTCACCACATATGATGCAAGATTGTTGAACTTTTGGGATCTGCTTCCTTGGTGGAGAGAGAGATTTTCTGAAGTTAGTTGCTTTGGCTTCATAGCTTCTTACCTTCTTGTTCTTGTTGGTCTTCTCAAAAAGCATGTTGCTTGAGATTTCGTTGCTGCTGAAGGTAATAGAAGCAGGTGCTGGCGGTATGATCGTATTTTCCACAAACGAAGCATGATTTAGCAATTTTATCCCTTTGAAAGTACACATAGTCCTTTCTTTTGAATAAGTCTTTCAAATTCCAGGGATGAGTTTTGTTATGCTCAAAAGTGGTTTCGTCCAATGTTTTTTGAACATATGGAGTTCTCTCTCCAGATGCATGATAGATGTCAAACACATTCCTTGGTTGGTTTGCTTGATGATTTATAAAGATTGAGGATTGTCCCTTTTCAAAAATTAACTTTCTTCCTTCAGGAGGATAGCTAATTTTGATATGTTTGGTGAGTTGAGGTACTAGTATAGAGGGAATAAAGGGACTTGGACTATTGGTTTGGATTACTGTACCAGATTTGGTGGTTTTGAGAATTACTTCATTGGTAGGGAATAATGGAGCTTCACTTGTTTGAGTGCATTCTGAGCATGTGGACTCAGATTCAGATGATGTATTGCAGTCTTGCACGGATGATTCTTCCTTGGAAGGATCAAGGTTTCGGTTTGTATGGTCAAGGTTTGTGTAAGACCCCATTCCCGGGTGACCTCACTTGTTGGATTTACTCATAAACATAGTCATTGATCACTGAAATTTTAATTAAAAACATTCAAACACAGTGGAAGCATACATCATTCAATAACATAACATAGCAGCGGAAGTCTTAACATTATACATAACATTTGTGTTAACATATATAAAAGTGGGATGTCAGTCTTGATGCCGGGTAACCATCACGCCTTCGCACGACCCTTCCTTTTGTCACCTGAAATGTATACTAAAAGTCAGCTAACGCTGGTGAGTTCTAGTTTAAATCAAGTAGGCATAAACATTAATTCTTGTCATAATTTTTCGTAAGTATTCATGTATATATATATTCCGTTTCGATTCTTTCCATCATATTTATAATCTTTGTGGGTACATATTTAGATACATACATTCTTACATTTATTTATGCCTTTGCCGGTCTTACACATAAGGGGGATCAGCCCATCAATGATTACGTGAGTCACAAAGACAAACGTGGCGGTCTACCGTCGTAGTCCACCATACTTACAACCGTCCGGCAACTAGTGTCCGTCCGTCATTCTCTTACAACCGTCTTACCGAAGTAGTCCGTCATTATATTACAACCGTCCTACCGAAGTAGTCCATCATTATCTTAAAACCGTCCTACCGAAGTAGTCTGTCATTATCTTACAACCGTCCTACCGAAGTACTCCGTCATTATCTTACAACCGTCCTACCGAAGTAGTCCGTCATACTTACAACCGTCCTACCGTCGTAGTCCGTCATATTTGTCTGACTGCCCTAAGGTATCCGTCTCCCACCCGAACTAATTATACAGTCGTGCATCGATTTCGAGACTTACTCCACCGTAGTGGCCTGTTTAGTCTACCTTTCTAGACTTTCATTTCTGGCTACATAATAGTCGAGTGGTCTTCCGTCTACCGAGGTAGCCTTTATCATTGTTCCATTCATATCGTTTATTCATTCATAGCAAGCATTATATATGGATATAAAGCAAGATTTCATTCTTATAAGTTATGTCATACTTTCATTTCATTCTTTGTAGTTATTGGGTCCATTATTTGTTCATCATTACTTTCATGTAACACGTATGATCATATTGGCATTCTTATCATTCATTCATTTAGTGTATACACTTCAGCCCCAAAACATTTAATAAGGTTTGCACATAACATAGAGGGGGCACATAGAACTCACCTGATGAGTAGTTTCTGAGATACACTTAGCTGGTTACTGAGCGTCACTAATGTCACTCACAATCTGTATAATAAAGTCATACACGTAAGGTAGTGCTCCTAGATGAGACTAGACATTACTATGCTTGAACCTAGTAGTTTCGATGGATTTGCTTATATCGAAACTTGGTAGTTTCGATAGGTTGCTTATGTCGAAACTTGGTAGTTTCGATAGGTCGCTTATGTCCAAACTTGGTAGTTTTGATAGGTTGCTTATGTCGAAACTTGGTAGTTTCGATAGGTTGCTTATGTCGAAACTTGGTAGTTTCGAGTCATATGTTCATATCGAAACTATGGTAGTTTCGGTAAGTAACTTATGTATTATCTTAGCTTCGGATCGTGGGCATATCGAAACTAGGTAGTTTCGATGGGTCTGTATATATATATCGAAACTATGGTGGTTTCGATGGGTCTGTATATATATCGAAACTAAGTAGTTTCGATAGGTCTGTATATATATCGAAACTAAGTAGTTTCGATGGATTCACCTACATCAAAACTAGTAGTTTCGATGAATCAGTCTTCTTCCCCAAAAACCCGAAGGTTCTGCATACGAATTTGATCGTGTCGATATCTAAATTTTCTTTGATCAATGCGTTCGGTTTTCATTCTAGATGCTATACCTAAGCTCATTTTCAAGTTTCATCCGTAAAATCATCATATATTGGGCTAAAACCGAAAATCCTAAAAAAATCATAAAAACTCAGATTATGATCGAACGCTTACCTGGATTAGATTTCTGATTCGGAGGAGATGATCACGAGCACAATAGCAACGTTCTCCTTAATTCTCTAGTCGATCCATCACTTTCTCTCTCTAAACCCGAGCTCTCTTCTCTCTCTCTAGAACTTGTGAATGGTAGAAATGAAAGGTTTGGGGCAGCCCTTGCCCTTATATACTTGGGCTTCCTTCGACCCATTGGAGCCGAGCCCAGGCCCATCCGTTTTTCTTTCGCCATTTAAAAATTATAATTTTGATCGTGTCATTATTCATTTATTGCAAGTTTTGGGATGTTACAAGTCTACCCCCTTAGAAAGGTTTCGTCCTCGAAACCAATAATACGTTAAACAACTGAGGGTATAGTTCCCGCATCTCGTCTTCTATCTCCCAGGTAGATTCCGATCCCTTTCTGTGCTTCCATTGAACTTTGACCAATGGGATTGACTTGTTACGTAGTCGCTTCTCAGATCGGTCAAGGATGGCTATTGGTTACTCGACATAATTCAGACTGTTATCGACCTCTATCTCATCGTAAGGTATGTGACCCGTGTCGTCAGCTAGACACTTGCGTAAGTGCGACACATGGAAAGTAGGGTGTATTTCGCTAAGCGCATCAGGTAGGTTGAGTCTGTAAGCAACTTGACCCACTCTCGCTACGATCTTAAAAGGTCCAACAAACCTTGGACTTAGTTTGCCACGTTTTCATAATCAGATGATTCCTTTCCATGGCGATACCTTCAACAGTACCATGTGTCCTACTTGAAACTCCAATTCCCTCCTTCTCTTATCCACGTACGATTTCTATCTGTCCTTCGAGGCTTTCATTCGAGCTTTGATTTGATCAAATTTCTCAGAAGTAGCTTTGACCACTTCGAGGCTTGCAAAGTCCTTCTGCCCAATTTCCCCCCAACACATCGGGGTCCTACATCTCCTTCCATACAACATTTCAAATGGCGGCATGCCAATCGTTGAATGATAGCTATTGTTGTTTGAAAATTCTGCCAATGGTAGATGGATGTCCCAGCTCCCACCGAAGTCAATGATACAGGCTCGGAGCATGTCCTCCAAGGTCTGAATGGTCCTTTCAGATTGACCATCGGTTTGAGGGTGGTAAGCGGTGCTGATGTGCAGTCTAGTGCCCATCTATTCACTGAATTTCTTCCAAAACCTTGATGTGAATCTAGTATCCCTGTCGGACACAATCGACAACGGCATACCATGTCTGCTCACAATTTCCTTGATAAATATTTCTGCTAGCTTTTTTCAGAAGAAGAAGTTTCACGTATTGGCAAGAAGTGAGCACTCTTTGTCAAGCGGTCGACGGTCACCCAAATGGTATCATTTCCTTTAGAATCTAGAAGGAAACTTATGGCTCTCTATTTCTATGATACAATCCTCTGTTACTTGATACACTGTCGAATTTTTACCCACGGCAGTTTGTACGCTAAAGGCCTTTACTATGGTCTTGATAGTGCGATCCAGTTTACGACTAAATGCATTTGATATGAAGCTTTTACTAGCACCAGAGTCAAATAAAATAGCAGCATTTTCATCATTTACTAGAAACGTACCTGACACAACATCAGGGTTTCCTCTTGCTTCTTCCTCAGTCAGTGCATAGGCTCGAGTCCTAGCCTTTGGCTGTTCCTTTTCAGCTTCCTTTTCCTTTCCCGAACCGGATTGTCTGGTTTTCCTGCAATCCCTAGTCAGGTGACGAAACAGTCCACATCCTTGGCATTTAGTGTCTCTTAAGCAGTCACGAGAATAGTGCCCCGCCTTCCCACATCTATAGCAGATGGTGGTGCCGATTCGGCACTCGCCAAGATGTCGCTTTCCACACTTCTTGCAGGTTTCATAATCATCTGTTCTTGGCTTCTTAACTTTAGTGTTTACATTACCTTTCCCAGTGCCCCTAGGCAGGTTCTTCCATTTCCTCTTTTGTGTCTCGGGTGCCAGGTCCTCATTGGCATAGTCGTCGTAGACGATTCCGCTCAGATTCACTACCGACTCGAAGGTCGAGGGTAGGTTAGCTTTTACATGAACACGGACCCGTTGTGGCAATCCCTTAACATAGTACTTGATCAAACGTTCTTCAGTTTCCACCAGGTGTGGTACTAGTTGAGCCAGTTCATTGAATCTTGATGTATGCTGGCGATGAGTCTTGTTGTCAGCCTTGAAGTTCAGGAACTCGTTCTCCACACGATCGATCTCATTCTGTGGGCAGAACTTTTGAATTATGAGTTTTTCAAGTCTTCCCACGTCATCCTGTTGATAGCATTGGGTGACTTAGTTCTTTGAATGTTCCGCCACCAACTTAGTGCTTCGTTGGTGAAAGAATGAGAAACGTACTTAACAGCTTGGTCTGGTCGACACTCGCTGATGTTGATGACAGCGTTCATCCTCTCAACCCACTCGAGGGTGGCCACCGAGTCCTTGTTCCCGTCAAATTTGGGTGGGTCTCCGTCCTTGAAACCTTTATAAGTGCACCCCCTATTGCTTGATCCCATCTTTATTTCATCCCCGTCGCTGTCATATACTTTTTCCTCATGGTTACCTTCGTCGTCTTCCTTGATTTTCTTTAAGGCTTCAGACAGCAAGTCAGGCAACACATTCTTTAAAGTGAGCACGACCTCACGGGCAATAGCATCTCTGACCTCGGGTTCTAACTTTAGAGACCCTTGATGGTCGCCCCTAGTTGGGGTGACATTAGTTTGGTGCACGCTTTCTGTGTTTTCCGTGTGCACATCCTCTTCTTCTTGATGTCTTGGATTCAGTGGAGGCCTACCGACTCGGCCAGTGCGACCGCATCGACGTCCTGTTCTTCCTCCTCTAGCCATAGTTCTTAGTTTCCTGATGGTCATAAAGGGAATACATCAATGTCATTTTCTCAGATCATAGTCTTAGAACAGTACGAACAAGGTAAATTTTTAATTACAGTGACCGGTTTGTGATTAGAAATTTACATTACCTTTCGGGTTCCAAACTCTTCAAATTGGTCGTGACATTGACATCTATCGGTTCTAGGTTTGAGTATCTATTCTTATCCAAGTTTATTAACCTTAGTACTTACTTACCGTGTTGGCGTTGGCGTTGGCTACCCAGACTGACATTCGTGCGTTGGTCCCATAATCAGCTTGAGTCTAGACATTTAGGGATGTCTGAATCACTCAAACTATTGCTCTGATACCAACTTGTAAGGCCCCATTCCCGGCTGACCTCACTTGTTGGATTTACACATAAACATAGTCATTGGTCACTGAAAATTTAATTAAAAAGATTCAAACACAGCGGAAGCATACATCATTCAATAACATAACATAGCAGCGGAAGTCTTAACATTAAACATAACATTTGTCTTAACATATATAAAAGTGGGATGTCAGTCTTGATGTCGGGTAACCATCACGCCTTCGCACGACCCTTCCTTTTCTCACCTGAAAAGTATACTAAAAGTCAGCTAACGCTGGTGAGTTCTAGTTTAAATCAAGTAGGCATAAACATTAATTCTTGTCATAATTTTTTGTAAGCATTCATGTATATATATATTACGTTTCGATTCTTTCCTTCATATTTATAATCTTTGTGGGTACATATATAGATACATACATTCTTACATTTATTTGTGCCTTTGCTGGTCTTACACATAAGGGGGATCGACCCATCAATGATTACGTGAGTCACCATACTTACAACCGTCCGGCAACTAGTGTCCATCTGTCATTATCTTACAACCGTCCTACCGAAGTTGTCTGTCATTATCTTACAACCGTCCTACCGAAGTATTCCGTCATTATCTCACAACCGTCCTACCGAAGTAGTTCGTCATTATCTTACAACCATCCTACCGAAGTAGTCCGTCATTATCTTACAACCGTCCTACCGATGTAGTCCGTCATACTTACAACCGTTCTACCGTCGTAGTCCGTCATATTTGTCTGACTGCCCTAAGGTATCCGTTTCCCACCCGAACTAATTATACAGTCGTGCATCGATTTCAGGACTTACTCCACCGTAGTGGCCAGTTTAGTCTACCTTTCTAGACTTTTATTTCTGGCTGCATAATAGTCGAGTGGTCGTCCGTCTACCAAGGTAGCCGTTATCATTGTTCCATTCATAACGTTTATTCATTCATAGCAGGCAATATATATATGGATATAAAGCAAGATTTCATTCTTATAAGTTATGTCATACTTTCATTTCATTCTTTGTAGTTATTGGGTCCATTCTTTGTTCATCATTACTTCCATGTAACACCTATGATCATATTGGCATTCTTATCATTCATTCATTTAGTGTATACACTTCAGCCCCAAAACATTTAATAAGGTTTGCACATAACATAGAGGGGGCACATAGAACTCACCTGATGAGTAGTTTCTGAGATACACTTAGCTGCTTACTGAGTGTCACTAATGTCACTCACAATCTGTATAATAAAGTCATACACGTAAGGTAGTGCTCCTAGATGACACTAGACATTACTATGCTTGAACCTAGTAGTTTCGATGGATTTGCTAATATCGAAACTTGGTAGTTTCGATAGGTTGCTTATGTCGAAACTTGGTAGTTTCGATAAGTTGCTTATGTTCAAACTTGGTAGTTTTGATTGGTTGCTTATGTCGAAACTTCGTAGTTTCGATAGGTTGCTTATGTCGAAACTTGGTAGTTTCGAGTCATGGGTTCATATCGAAACTATGGTAGTTTCGGTAAGTAACTTATGTATTATCTTAGCTTCGGATCGTGGGCATATTGAAACTAGGTAGTTTCGATGAGTCAGTATATATATATCGAAACTATGGTGGTTTCGATGGGTCTGTATATATATCGAAACTAAGTAGTTTCGATGGGTCTGTATATATATCGAAACTAAGTAGTTTCGATGGATTCACCTACATCAAAACTAGTAGTTTCGATGAATCAGTCTTCTTCCCCCAAAAACCCGAAGGTTCTGCATGCGAATCTGATTGTGTCGATATCTAAATTTTCTTTGATCAATGCGTTCGGTTTTCATTCTAGATGCTATACCTAAGCTCATTTTCAAGTTTCATCTGTAAAATCATCATCTATTGGGCTAAAACCGAAAATCCTAAAAAAATCATAAAAACTCAGATTATGATCGAACGCTTACCTGGATTGGATTTCTGATTCGGAGGAGATGATCACGAGCACAGCAGCAACGTTCTCCTGAATTCCTAGTCGATCTGTCACTTTCTCTCTCTAGACCCGAGCTCTCTTCTCTCTCTCTAGAACTTGTGAATGGTAGAAATGAAAGGTTTGGGACAGCCCTTGCCCTTATATACTTGGGCTTCCTTTGGCCCGTTGGAGCCGAGCCCAAGCCCATCCGTTTTTCTTTCGCCATTTAAAAATTATAATTTTGATCGTGTCATTATTTATTTATTACAAGTTTTGGGATGTTACAAGTCTACCCCCCTTAGAAAGGTTTCGTCCTCGAAACCAATTATACGTTAAACAACTGAGGGTATAGTTCCCGCATCTCGTCTTCTTTCTCCAAGGTAGATTCTGATCCCTTTCTGTGCTTCCATTGAACTTTGACCAATGGGATTGACTTGTTGCGTAGTCGCTTCTCAGATCGGGCAAGGATGGCAATTGGTTACTTGACATAATTCAGACTGTTATCCCCCTCGATCTCATCGTAAGGTATGTGAGCCGTGTCATCAGCTAGACACTTGCTGTAACATTCCTGATTTTTCGACCATATTTTAACTTATTTTAATGAAAAATACAACACTAGACCCTATACGTGTTCAACCTACGCCTCATTAATTATTAACCGATCATATTTAATTCAAAGACTTTGAACTCATTTTCGCGCGGTAACACCTCCTAGAGTTAGCTCAGTTAGTGACCCCGTTGGGTGTATTGTTAAAACCTAACCAAGTGAATTATGGCAAAACTGAAGTTGCAAGGGCAGATTTGGTAAATAAACCAGAAACCCTAATAGGCACGGTCGCGCCTCCATTTAGCACGGTCGCGCCAAGTGCCTTGGCACGGTCGCGTGCCTTGCTTTGGAACGGTCGTGCCCGGTGTCTTGGCACCGTCGCGCCTCATTTGGACACGGTCGCGCCTGCGTACCAGTTGAAACGTAAAAATTACTTTAATCACCGATCGTTGAGTTCCGTAACAGTTTTACACTTTATTCCCATTAACGAAGCAATAACCTTTTCAATTACATGAATCAATTCCGTTTAATCCTACAACTCTCAAAAAAATCACAGAAACCTTTCAAGAAAAACACAAATCCTCCCTTTCGATCCGAATTTCCCCAATCAAACTGAATACTCACGCTACTCAATCCTCACAAAATCACCTAGACTCTCTGGTTTAGCCGGGATTGCAGCAGAAGACGCCGGAAGCCGTCACATAGTCGCCGGAACTCCTTTCTATCGAACTCTCGCCATCAGTCGTCCTCTCAGGTAATTGAAACCTTTCTCTCATTCGTTTCAATCCTTAAATCAAAAGCCCCATTTTAGTTTGGGCTTTCCTTACAGAAATCATCCAGAACCGAATTCCTTATTTTATTAAAAATAAATTAATCGAACCCGTTTCTAAACAGGATTTACATACAATTAATTTATATGAAAAGACTCTAAATATCTTGATAAACAAAAGCCCAAACAAATCCATCGCTATCAATATAAGATTTAGTCAATTCGTGTCTGATTTAGAAGAGACACGGTCGCGCTAATCATCTAGCGCGGTCGTGCCTCTGGAGACGCGGTCGTGCCGACTTCCAGCGCGGTCGTGCCTCCTGCTCAGACCCAGTCATGCTCGTTGGCTAGACTTGGTCGTGCCCCTGAAGCATAGACACCGTCGTGCCTGTACAAGACACGGTCGTGCCTAGTGAGCAGCCTTGTTATGTCATCTGTTTGATCAACACGGTTGCGTCCTTGACCAACGCGGTCGCGCCCGTGGTCTTAGCACGATCGTGCCTTATCCCTGGCACGGTCGTGTGTGTGAGAAAACTTTGACAAAATATTTAATTTCCTATTTTTAAAACAATAAGTATTCCAAATTAATTTTTCAAATAAAAATAATCGTTTTTATAAAAATTATATTAACTTCTCTGAAAAGATCAAGTTTTTAATTCTAAAATAAATAAAAGTTATTTATTTAAACCTACAAAATTTAATTTATATTTAAACAAAAACATTTAATTATTTATACTTAATTACCTATAACGTCTACATTATCTTCATAACTAGATAAATAATAAATTATTTAATTATTTAGTTATTTAAACTCAAACCTTAATCAAAAGGTTCCAAAAATACCCATTTCAAATCTTTCATTTCATACAATACATTTCAAGTTCAAACCCCTAACCTTATACACTCCTCCAATCCGACCCTAGACTTTGACATAGACTTTGTGCACTATTAATACAATATACATTACACTCTAGGTTAACATTGTGCATTGCAAGGATCTTATTGCTAGCTAGTATCTTGTGTTAGCTACGCCTTCGAATCATGTGAGTATACATAGCCCCTTTTACTCTTTTACATTTTTGGGGTGAAACATGAACACTATTCAACTTACATGTTTACATTTACGCAAACAACACAAGTACAAATCCTATTTACATTCATGTGTGCAAATTTGAGCTTTATGCCCGAGGGCTAGGTGTGCTAACCTTTTGTATGCGATTATGTGCAATCATTAACTTTTCAAGCCGACGGTTTTCAATGATAGATCTATTGAGTCTGACAAACCCACCCAGGTGCGCGGTGATTGAAACCGACAACGCAATTTTTGCATGCTAGTTACAAAGGTTTGATTGTACTTGGTTACACAATAGCTGCTCCCCATAAACGCCTTATTTATCATGTTATGTAAAGGATTTGGTTTACAAATTATATGCTACCTATATACAAACCTGTGTTATACTCACCAACTTTTTAGTTAACCTTACCTTATTCATGTTTCAGGTGATTTCATATGAGTTTGATCAAGACGTGCTACACATAGGCTTTGGACCTAGTTAATCTTAATTCAAAAACAAATTGTATTTCATTATGTACTTTGAATTTGATTCATGTTTGTTTGAATGGAAATGGATTTAACATATTACAATTTAGTCAACCTTGAGCTCATGAACAGTCTACATGTCCCGCCCCGATGATTCCGCCGTCGGTTGGGGTGTGAGAGATTGGTATCAGAGCCTTTGTTATAGTTTTCGATGCCTTCTTTATTAGATACTGAAAAAAAAAGAGTTTTTTGGCGGGAAAATTCATCTTGTCCAAATTTTTTGGGAAAGATTATATGCTTGTTTCGGATCATTTTTGAAATTTTGAATTTTCAAAATTTTTTAAAACGAGTATTTTGGCGGGAAATTTTTTTTCAAATATTTTCGCTAAAATTTCAAAATGTCAATTTCATGTGATGATAATGATATTGGAAATATGCCACCGAGACTTTTGTGCATATCAGATTTTCGTAGCTGGAAAGTCCGGTTCGAACAGTTCGTATCAGTCACTGATGAAAACTTTTGGAAATCCATATTTGAAGGATATGTGCATCCTACTTATGACTATATGGGATATTATGATGTTCCTAAACTAGTGACAGCTCTAAGTAAACTAGAAAAGCAGAAGTTTGATCGAGAGATGACTACGCGTGAAACTTTAACGTTGTCTTTATCAAAAGATATCATTCATAGTCTCGGGAAGTGTCCAACTTCAAGAGATCTATGGGAAGCATTAAAGAAAAAGGGTGAAGCAACATCTCAAGCGTTTGTAGTCTTGATCAACGAAGTATTACAGAAGAAGAGTGATTCTCAAAGTGATTCGTCTACCGAGTTAAGTGATAGTGAGAGTATTCGATCTGGTGAAAGTACTCAATCTACTGAGACTGATGTGATGAGTGAAGAAAGTTTCCAAACAGTTGAAGATGATCTGAGTGTATCAGAAACTGATGCAGAGCCTGTCATTGTTGATCAAAAGAGTGAAGCTGATGATGACGTATTCATGGCTCCTGGTGCATCTGGTTCAGAAGTAAAACCTGAGGTATTTTCTAACTCTGAGACGTTTTGTTCTCACTGTATTTAAGTGAAGGATAAAATGATGAGGGTTATGGATGACAATGTAAACCTCATTTGTGATATGAAATCAATGCACACGGTAAATCAGAAATTAAAGGATAATGAGAATGTGTGTGTTGAAAGAATAGAATCACTGAAGAGGGATATAAGTTCTCTGATTTTGAAGATCAAAGAGCAGGCATATCACCTGGATATGTCCTTTGCAGAAATTGAGAAGAGAAATAATGATCTTGTTGAGAAAGATAAGGAACTAGCTGAATCTAAAGCCGAGGTGCTCAGATTGCATAGAAAGTTAGAAAGCTTTGGAAATTCATCATTCTTATTAGGATATTATCATGACAATACTGAAGAGGGGAAGGGAACTAGTGGTATTGGTTATGTTCCTCCACCATTCAACGAGAATTATTCTGTTGCACCTGAGATTATAAACGATGAGGATTTAGATCCTAAGACTGTGTTGAAGGTGAATCCAGTCATAGGTGAAGATATGATGTATTCTGATGAGAGTGATGATGAATATTTTGATGAAGCTAAGGTAGAGGGGATACCGAAAGAGGTTAAGAAAGAAGACTCAAATGTTGATTCTAATTCATCTTGAAATTATACATTTGGAAGTTCTTCAAATTCAAGGAGAGTTCCATATGTCAGAGATTCTAAAGACAGTCGTACATGTTTTCATTGTAATGAGATAGGACACATTGTGGTGAACTGTCCTTACAAAAATAAAGGGAAGAAGCATGTAGTTCCTGAGAAGATGAAACCTGAATCAAAACATGTTGAGAAAAAGTTTGTTCCGTCTCAAACTCCAAAAGAAGTTCATGTAGGAGAATCTTCTTCAAGTGCAGCTTATCGTGTGAAGATTCCTTATATGAGAGAATATCGTGAGACGAGATCTTGCTTTTACTGTGGTCTTGTGGGTCACCTTAGGATTGCTTGTCCTCACAACGTCAAAGGTAACCGACATGTTACTCCAGAAAAGGTAAGAACTCCTGGTAAGCCTTATGTTAACCCAAATGTGGTTAAACCTCGTGATACACCAAAGGGTAATTCAAAATCTGAGGTTAGGCTTTCTAGACCTCAAAGACAGAGGAGAAACAGAAGATTGAGAAAACTTTTAGAACAACAAGAGTTTTCACAATCAAATCACTTTTCAAATGAAAATAAATGTTCAAACACTTCACATTTTACGCAAAAAGAACTTAATGAACAGAAGTTTGTTTGGAAATCTAAAGTTTCTGTTTCTGACTCGTCGGATCAATCTCCTAAAATCGATGAGAAATTCGATTATGAATGGAGTGAGGTTTATTATTTTGATACAGATGGACGACCCATGACTACCATGGCTTGGGTCCCAATTTCAAATTAATGTTTCTTGTTAGTTGTGCAGGATTTACCAAGAGGGACTATTAATACCATTTTGGTTATTGATAGTGGTGGTTCTAAGCACGTGACAGGAAATGACATCTGCATGAGTAAAGAGTTGTTGATAACTGAGAAATCTATTTGATTCAACGACTTGATGCTCAAGGGGGAGAATATGTCACACACAATGTTTTGGAAACAGTTTTACAAAGTCAAAATGATAACCTGAAACTTAGGATGACAATGGTGAGCATAAAGTCATTGATGCAACCATTTGACTAGTTGAGGGGGAGTCTACAGGACAGGGGGAGTACAGAACTATGTTGATGACAAAAGGCATAGGCATTCAATTACATTACATTGGTTTGAGTTTTTAATTGATTGACTTGTTTAATCCTGAGTAACCAAGTAAAATGTTTTTCTTAAAATGTTTTCATGGAAGATTTTATTTTCGTTTGTTTTACTTTCTTTGAAAAAGATTTTGAAAAAGCTAAACAAATTCAAAAAGATAAAATCGACATTACTTGAAGTTAAAGAAGAGATGATAGTACATCAGTAGATGTTCAGTCACACATGACCTTAGTTGGACTTTATGATGCTTATCTAATATATCTGTGATAAATGTTTTGATCAGAACTTCTTAGACTGCACAGTATGAGAAATGATAGCTTCATAACTGCTTATGCTTAACAAAAATTGATGCTTGATGCTTATATTTTAATTTGGATACTAGTATGTAGTCTGAATTGTCAATAGGCTATGAGTATCTTTGGTCCATTAGTAATGTGACAACATAATGATCTTTGTGACAACTGTGATTTGAACCCATGGAATGCCGGGTGTGTGTGTAAAAGATCATTATCAGATAAAGAATACAAGATCTAAAGTACTTCATGAGACCAGTATCGGCTATGTCGTTAAACACAATTTTTCAGTTCACTTCACTGCCCATGCCCTGAAAAACATGCAATGTGTTGTTGGACTAAGATATGTTTCTGACAACATCTGTTGGAACATATACTATCCCTTGGATCAATATCCTGATTCCATTGAATATATCCAGATAACAGTTGGATCACGCTACCCTATGTCATTGAATCAATCGATTCCTTGATCAATCTTTCTGTTACTATGAATCATGATACTTCATCCAAACCAAGACATTTGAATCATTCGATTCTGAATCATTCTGATTCTCTGCTTGATATTATCCTGTGTTTATCGGTATAATTCATCCTGGAGATTGAATATTATCTTGCAATGATCTTATATGTCTTGAAGATAGTGCAAATTTATTTTTCTGTTGGCATATTTGTGGGGTACACGTTGTATTACAAAATAAATGGTACCTTATTTCACAAGAACATGGGACAAAGATACTGATGGTTTCAATTCTTATAATATTGACAACTTAGATTGACATGTTATGTGTTGCAAATTCGTATGTAATAAGCATGTTATGATCTGATCTCATCTTCTTTAAAGTTCTTCGCGTATCATTACATGCTTTGGTTGAAGCTTAAAAGATTTGATCTTATCTGATATAAAGAAATGATGAATCTGGATAGGATACCCGTAGAATGTTTAGGGTTGTTTATCCAAAATGTGTGATTGATGCATTGGTTTTACTGATATGATCTTCTTACTCGTGATGTTCGACCAAAAAGATGTGATTTTGTATTTTACATTTCAGTTTAAATAGAGAAAAACCAAAAAGATTTTATTTTTCCAGCTTCCATGGAAATTTTAATTGTTGGTTATTCTTGGTTGTTCTCCTTTGCAAAAACTGAATATTGCAGACAGAAGTTGACAAGGGGTCCTTCTCCCAAGTTTTCTTCTAGAAATAAAGAGAGAAAGTGCAGATGAACAAGACGAAGACTACAGTATGTTTGATGATATATGAAGACGGATGACAATCTTCTGAAGCTGTTGTCAAGGGGGAGTCTGTTGGAGCATATTCTGGTGACAACGGGCTTGAAGATATTATGTCTTAGTCTTAGAGTCTTTGACTTGTATTTGATAGAATTGTTAGCAACAGTTAAAGGGGAGTCTGTTAGGACATGTTTTGTAACTGTTGATAAAATTCTGTGTAAGTTCTGCTAGAGGCGAACTTAACAAGTTAGCCTAGCCTATCAGAGGCGAACTTAATAAGTTCGCCTGGGCTATCAGAGGCGAACTTAATAAGTTCGCTTAAGTCTATCAGAGGCGAACTTAAAATATTATTAAAACAATAAGTATTCCAAATTAATTTTTCAAATAAAAATAATCGTTTTTATAAAAATTATATTAACTTCTCTGAAAAGATCAAGTTTTTAATTCTAAAATAAATAAAAGTTATTTATTTAAACCTACAAAATTTAATTTATATTTAAACAAAAACATTTAATTATTTATACTTAATTACCTATAACGTCTACATTATCTTCATAACTAGATAAATAATAAATTATTTAATTATTTAGTTATTTAAACTCAAACCTTAATCAAAAGGTTCCAAAAATACCCATTTCAAATCTTTCATTTCATACAATACATTTCAAGTTCAAACCCCTAACCTTATACACTCCTCCAATCCGACCCTAGACTTTGACATAGACTTTGTGCACTATTAATACAATATACATTACACTCTAGGTTAACATTGTGCATTGCAAGGATTTTATTGCTAGCTAGTATCTTGTGTTAGCTACGCCTTCGAATCATGTGAGTATACATAGCCCCTTTTACTCTTTTACATTTTTGGGGTGAAACATGAACACTATTCAACTTACATGTTTACATTTACGCAAACAACACAAGTACAAATCCTATTTACATTCATGTGTGCAAATTTGAGCTTTATGCCCGAGGGCTAGGTGTGCTAACCTTTTGTATGCGATTATGTGCAATCATTAACTTTTTAAGCCGACGGTTTTCAATGATAGATCTATTGAGTGTGACAAACCCACCCAGGTGCGCGGTGATTGAAACCGACAACACAATTTTTGCATGCTAGTTACAAAGGTTTGATTGTACTTGGTTACACAATAGTTGCTCCCCATAAACGCCTTATTTATCATGTTATGTAAAGGATTTGGTTTACAAATTATATGCTACCTATATACAAACCTGTGTTATACTCACCAACTTTTTAGTTGACCTTACTTTATTCATGTTTCAGGTGCTTTCATATGAGTTTGATCAAGACGTGCTACACATAGGCTTTGGACCTAGTTAATCTTAATTCAATAACAAATTGTATTTCATTATGTACTTTGAATTTGATTCATGTTTGTTTGAATGGAAATGGATTTAACATATTAAAATTTAGTCAACCTTAAGCTCATGAACAGTCTGTAACATCTCGGAATTTAGTATTCATATTTCAATTTAATGTAATGCAATTTCAAATTCAATGTTCGTGCACTGCCTTATTATTTTGCTTATCTTAAACGAAATGCAATGATTCAATACAAATTTACAAGTTTTGCTTGATTATATACACTTAAACGCTGTACAAGTAACTATTTATTTCAAACTTATCAATCCTGAAAAGTCAAGGACTAAAGTTGAAAAATATTAAGGAACCCTAGTATAGCACGGTCGTGCTTCGTCCTGGAACGGTCGCGCCAAGTGCCTCGGTACGATCGCGCGACTGGTCCTGGAACGATCGCGCCCGGTGCCTAAGCACGGTCGCGCCTCTATTGGGCACGGTCGTGCCTGCGTAACTGTCAAAACGTAAATACACTTTTAATCACCGATCGTCGTGAATCCGTAACCGTTCCTTCGTTTCATTCCGATTGTGAGAGTAATACCATTTTCAAATTACACAAACGCCTCAGTTACATTCCATCAAACTCGAAGAAAAACTCTCTCAAGCATTCCAAAAAGCTAGAATCCGCTTTTCGATCCGAATCCCCTCAATCCAACAGCAGAGTCACACTACTCGATCCTCCCAGGAGCTACTGATCCTTTGTAGTCGCCAGAATCATATCAGAAGACACCGGAAGCCTTTCTCACCGACGTCGGAATTCCGTTCTACCGTGCTCCATCAATTCGATACGCTCCAAGGTAACTATAATCGTTTCCTCAGTCGACTCAGTCTCTTTATCAAAAGCCCCTTATCAATTTGGGCTTACAATATGTAAATCATCCCGAATCAGAACTCGTATTTTATTCAAAAATGGTTTAATCGAATCCGATCATAATCATGTTTTCAATACAATTAAAACATCTCAGAATACTCGTAATAACTATATAAGTAAAAACCCTATCAATTCCAACATCTACAATACAAGATTTCGTCAATTCATGTCTGATTTGGAAGAGACACGGTCGCGCTAATCATCTAGCGTGGTCGTGCCTCATGTAGCGCGGTCATGTCGAATAGCGACGCGGTCGTGTCCTCCTGTCCAGACCTTGTCATGCCCTCAGGTCTAGTCTCTGTTGTGTCTAAAGATCATAGACACGACCGTGCCGGGCCAAGGCACGGTCGTGCCTGTTGACTTGTCTAGATTGTGCCCTCTGTTGAACCCGGTCGCGCCCCGACTAGCGCGGTCGCGCCCGTGGCTTGAGCACGATCGTGCTCTTCCGAGGCACGGTCGTGTGTGTGACTCAGAAACTTTAACAAAATTATAATTTTATATTTTTCAATCAATAAATGTCCCAAATTTTATAAAAATATGTTTCCTGTATTTGAAGAGATAAATAGTATTTAAAAGTTTATTTAAAAATTTATGAAAATTAAATTCATATTTACTATCTTACACTTAAAAGATATTTTAAATAAATAAGTTACAAAATTTATAAATAAATAAGATAATGATTATTTATTTAATTTACATTTTAAATCAAAATCAGTTATTCATTTATACTTAATTACAATTAATATTTACATATTTATTCAATTCAAACCTAATTAAATAGTTTCAAAAATATTTTACTTCAAACTCTATATATTTTATTCAATACTTTTTAAATACAAATCAATAGTTTTATACACAAATTCAACTTTCATTTTAGACTTAAACCTTATGCACTATTTGATACAACATACATTACTCTTTAGGTTGATTTGTGCACTTGAGGATTTTTATTTTCTATCTATTATCCTTGTTCGCTACACCTCCTTATCAAGTGAGTATTCACAACCCCTTTTTACTCTTTTACACTTTTAGGGTGGAACATGAACTCTATACACATTACACATTACACATTTACATTTACACAAACAACACAAGTATAAAAATCCTATTTACATAGATGTGTGCAAAATTTTAGCTTTGTGCCCGAGTGCTAGGTGTGCTAACCTTTGTATGCTCTTATGTGCAATCATTAACTATACAACCCGACGGTTTTCAATGATAGATCTATTGAGTCTGACAAACCCACCCATGGTACGCGGTGATTGAAACCGACAACACATTTGTTTTGCATGCTAGTTACAAGGTTTGATTGTACATTTGGTTACACAATAGCTGCTCCCCATAATTGCCTTATTCTATCATGTTTTGTAAAGGATTTGTTTTCAACTATATGCTATCTATATACAACTGTGTTATACTCACCAACTTTTTAGTTGACTTTATTTTATTCATGTTTCAGGCCCCAATATGTGAGATTGATTCAAGACGAGTTCAACATAGGATTTGGACTTAGCAATTTAAATCAAGAACTTTATGAACTATTTTATGTATCTTGTTTGAATTTGGTTTTGTACTTGGATTATTTGAAATGCAAATTTGACTTTAATATATTTCAATTTAGTCAACCATGTGCTATGAACAGTCTACATGTCCCGCCCCGATGATTTCGCCATCGGTCGGGGTGTGACAGATTGGTATCAGAGCCTTGGTTATAGGGAATTAGTTTATTAGACACCTTGACCTAGACTATAACTTTAGGACACCCACTTATACTATGTTTCATGATTTTTATGCTATGTGCTATATGTTATATGTTACATGTTTAGTATGATTACTTATTATTGCATTATGATGACTTATGTGTTTTAAATCCATGACTCATTAGGATCTTCTTAAATAATAATTAAATAAATAATATCCTTTCCTATATTCTAAAACCCCATAATATTTCTATCTTCTTTTCTATCTTTATCCTTTCTTAGCATGTGGAAAATTCTTGAAGCAAAAATCTTTAAAATATTTTTATTTCTTCGTTAAGGTTTTTATACTTGTTAAATTATTTGAGGACACGTGCAATCTGGAAAGGTGACACCTGTATTTTGGGTTTTCTGTCTAGGAAAGCATTTCGCATAAATCCCAATCAACCGAGGGACCCGTATGCTTTCCTGGGAATTCCCGAGATGAGTGTTTACTTATAGGCTAAAGCATGTCTCCTTGAAAATTTTATAAGTTTAATTAACCTTAATGTGCCATAGTATTCAAGTGATTTTGTCACTTTTGAGTACAATCCAAACTATGAATATCTATTTCTTTTATTATTTTGTTATTCTATTCTATTAAATCCTAGCAATTCTCATAAGTTCTTACAATCTTTTCTTGTCTTGTGAAAATCTGTAGAATGCCTCCTCGTCGTGCTCCCGCAACCAACGCCAACACCGACATTGCTTCTATTCTCACCCAATTGGTGACACAACTCACCCAAGCCAATGGTGCCACCAATGGCAACAATGGTGGAAATGGAAGCAATAGTGGTAATAATGGTGGAAATGGTGGTAACAATCCACCTCAATGCACCTTCAAACACTTCAATTCGTGCGATCCCCTCAAGTTTTATGGAACCGAAGGAGCTACTGGACTCCTTCAATGGTTTGAAAGCATTGAGAATACCTTTCTCAATAGTGACTGTCCCGACAACCTCCGTGTTCGTCATGCTACAAGTGTCCTACAATAACGGGCACTTACTTGGTGGAACGGGGAGAAACGAAATAGGGGTGTCGACATAGCTATGGCCTTACCTTGGGATGAGGTCAAAAGGCTTATGACCGAGGAGTTCTGTCCTCGAAATGAAGTGAAAAAGTTAGAAGCTGAATTTTGGGATCTTGCCCAAGATAGTGGGGAAAGCTTAGCATATACAACTCGGTTCCATGAGTTGAGTCTTCTAGTGCCCCACATGGTCACTCCGTTATCCCGTTGTATCGAAAAGTACATTGGTGGGTTACCAAGACAAATCCAAGATACTGTCTTAGGTAGAAATCCTACTACTTTGGAAGATGTCATCCGCCTGTCTGCTACCCTAACTGATAATCATGTAAAAGCTGGAACTCTTACCAAAAAGGGTTCTAAGAAAGTTTCTGAAACCGTAACCCCTCCTGCTCACAACAAAGAAGCCACAACCGAGCCCTCTCGCAATAATAGAAAGAGGAAAGTTAGAAATTTTGCTGTGGTTACTCCTGCTGTTCCTGTCAACCAAGCTGCACTTATGGTTCAAGCACCGGTCAAAAAGCCATATGGTGGAATTTACCCACTTTGTGCCACCTGCAACTACCATCATCCCCAAAACATCCCATGTCGCCTTTGTACTTATTGTGGGAGATATGGTCATACGGTTAGTATTTGTAGGACCAAAGCTCTTACGGGCCAAGTCAACCCTCCAAACCGAACCGTACCTCAAGTGGCTAACCAAGGTGCTCCCGCCATTGCTAATGGGGGTGCTTGCTATGAGTGTGGTGACCCGAACCATTTTCGTAATCAATGTCCAAGACTTACAAATGCTAGACAAGGTGGAGCTCGTGGGCGTGTGTTCAACATAAACGCCAGCGAAGCTCAAGCCAACAACGACGTGGTTAATGGTACGTTTCCTGTTAATAGTCAATATGCCTCCATTTTGTTCGATACGGGTGCCGATAAAAGTTTTGTGTCACTTAATTTTGAGCCTTTACTTGCAAAGACACGATCCCAATTAGAGAAAACCTTCACCGTTGAAATAGCAAATGGTGACTCCCTTACCATTGAGTCCATTATTTATGATTACTCCTTAGAACTAAATGACCATTCATTCCCAATCAACCTGGTTCCAATGCCACTAGGAAGCATTGATATTATTATAGGTATAGATTGGCTATCAAATCATCATGCCGAAGTCATTTGCTTTGAAAAATGTATCCGAATTCCACTACCATCGGGAGAAACCTTAAGGGTTTTTGGTGAAAAGCCTTGCAAGGGACTTAAGTTGATGTCGTGTACTACCGCTCAAAACTACTTACGAAAGAAGTACATTGCTTTCTTAGCTCATATTGTTCAAAAGGATGTCAAGGAGAAGAGTATCCAAGAAATTCCGATCATTCGGGATTTCCCCGAAGTTTTTCCTAAGGATTTATCTGGTCTTCCTCCCGTTCGTCAAGTAGAGTTCCGTATAGATCTTGTGCCCGGAGCTAACCCCGTTGCTAGAGCTCCTTATCGTCTTGCACCTTCCGAAATGCAAGAGCTTGCAGGTCAACTTCAAGAACTCTCCGACAAAGGTTTCATTCGCCCGAGTCATTCACCGTGGGGTGCACCCGTCTTATTTGTGAAAAAGAAGGATGGATCATTCCGTATGTGTATTGACTACCGCGAACTCAACAAGCTTACTATCTGTAGATGCATATTATGTCCCTAATCCCTTGTAATATGTATTTCATCTATGTTTAATGTAACTATTTGATGTATTAATGAAATTACATGTTTATCCTTAATGTTTACTCATATATAACGACTGTGTATTAAATGATCTGATAAATATCGATAACGTTAATCAATCGTGCTATTGAAAGGCCCATTCGCACGAATGGATCATGAGAATGATCCATTCGCACGAATAGATCATGAGAATGATTCATTCACTAGAATAAGTCATGAGAATGATTCATTCGTACGAATGAACCATTCTGATGATTCATTCTTACGAATGAACCATTCTGTTGATTCATTCGCACGAATGAGTCCATTCACATGGCTCATTCGTACGAATGGCCTCTGCACTATATATAGAAGTTTCACTTCATGAGCACAAAATAGAGAAGATATACAACACATATACATATACTGTCCAGAGTAGAACAAGAAAAAGAACAGAACACACAAAAACTCTCTACACCTGTACTGTCGAATCTCTGTTCTTGAGAGTTTCCAGGTCTTGTATCCAACTTCTCTACACCAAAGGGTCGATAGAAACCTTCGATTCGTCGTCTAATCCGCTCGTTTCTTACGACCCGATCCGTGTCATAGATTGGATTGCCAATCAAATCGGATTCCGCACGATTTGGTTCGGTTAATGTGTTGAATCATTGGATCAAGGTAGATCCCGATCCAACAAAGTGGTATCAGAGCCTGATTGTGCTCTAGATTCAACATAGAAAATCTGATCTTGCTTTTGATCTTGCTTTTTCTAGCTTCTTGAATGTTATAAAGATCACTTGATCGTTGTTTTTCCACGTTCATATCTTGTGATTATTGCTTCTGAGTGATCTGATCATCTCAGATTCCAGATCTGATAAAAGGCTCAATCATTGGTGCTTTTTGGTGCAAAAAAGTCAAACTGCCCTCTGTCGTACGAATGGCTACTATGATGAACTTCATTCGCACGAATGGCTCCTACCATTCGCACGAATAGATCAAGTCTCCCGCTCGTTTGTTCAAACTTCCAATCGCACGAATAGAAAATTCCATTCGCACGAATAGACCCATTCGTACAAATCTCTTCTGAATTTTATCTAAGTGTCGAAAAACTTCGTTTTTTATCAGGACGGACTTAGCCTTTGTTGCCAGTCAGAACAGCAAAATCCAAAACTTGTTATTAATCGATAATGAAGCTGGAAATGCTAACAAGGCTCCAAAACTCATGACAATGGACGAATATCATCACTGGAAAAACAGGTTTGAGATACACATTAATGGAGTTGATACAAACTTATGGATGATGATAGAGAATGGATATCAAAAAGTGTTGAGTGAGGATGGAACTCCTGTTTTGGCTTCACTTTTAAGCGAACAACAAAGAAAAGATTATGACTTAGAAAAGAAGGCATATGCTATCCTATCTCAGGCCATGTCAAGAGAAATATTTCATCAATTCAGGCTGTTTACATCTTCAAAATCTCTGTGGGATGCCTTAGAACAACGTCACGAAGGAAATGCTTCGTTGAAAGCTATCAATGCTAAGGCCATTCGGAAGGAATTTGATAATTTTATGTATATTGGAAATGAGTCCTTAGATGATCTATTTGAGAGATTCTATCACTTGATGAGTGAATTACATGCCCATGGGGTCAAAACAACGAAAGAAGAAAAGGTTCAATGCATGGCAGATGCACTACCACCAAAATGGGATTCATTCTTGATGGTTCTCAAACAGAACAATACTCTTGAAACCATTGACATCAATGAATTTCTTCAGAAATTGAGAGAACAAGAGGTGATGAATAAGTGGAAGTTAAAGAGAGGTGTACAAGCTCAGGATCCTTCATTGTACTATTCTACATCAACTCAACAAAATGCTCCTTTGCAGACTGCGTTTGTATCAAACAAGTCAAATGTTTCAGCCAGCCAGTCTTCAACAGCTCATGCTTCAGTTTCATCAAGCTCGGTTCCACAGCAGGGAAATTCTGCTAGTACTCCTCCACCAAGCCCCATTAAATTGCAAACAGACAACTTCGACAAGGTTACTATCGAAGTGGCCAAGGAACACATGGCACTGTTGTCTACCGTTGTCAATTCATATGACAGTCTTGTTGCTGGACTGGTTGGAAACAGTCATCTGACAGCAGAAGACTATGCTCAGATTGATAAGGATGAAATGGATCGAATTGATATAATGTGGGCTCTTGCAAGTGCAGTCAGAAGAGCGAGAGATTATGTAAAAAGGACAGGAAAAACTCTCGAAGGGAACAAAGCCACTACTTATGGTTTTGATCTGTCTGCTGTTGTTTGTTTTAACTGTGGTGAGAAAGGGCATTTTGCTAGGCAATGTGAAAAGCCTAAACAGACTGGAAACCCTAACCCTTTCAACAACCGTCAAAGCCAACCGAAGCCACAAACTCAAAATACAGAAACAAACATTGTTCCAGTTACTCTTGCACAAGATAAAGGAACTTCAAATGGAACAAAAGCTATGGTTGTTCAAACAGATGAGACTGTTGAGTGGTCTTTTAAATTTGGAGCTGATGTCAGTTCAGGGGATAGAGCTTGCATGGCAAAGGCTGTAGAAATCAATGAAGAATCAGATTCTGATGCTGATAAAGAGATTGCTTCAGAAAGTTCATCGGATGAAGACGACACATCTTCAAACAGTTCTGGCTTCACAGCTGAGAATGAGGATAAATCATCTGTCGTCTCTGCAAGTCAATCGACAGCTGATGTGGATGATAACAATTCCTCTTCTGAATCTACCTGTAGCTGTGCTTTTATGGTAAAAACATCCACAGGCATTCAGGTAAATTCTGACAGTTTTGAAAGTGAGTCTAAATCTCAACCGTGTTTAATTTGTGATGAACTTGAAAAGAAAGTTGAGGCACTTAAAAGTCACAACACAGACTTAATTACTGATTTAACTGCTTGTCTTGAAGCAAACCGTGTTTTAAAGGGAAACGAACTTGCCTTCAAAAACAAAATTGATCTTTTAAACAGACAAGTTCATGAATTAGAAATCTGTGTTATCAACAAACAAAATGCCATCACTTTTTATTTAAACACGATTGATGAAACAAAGAGAAAGCTGGCGCTAGTCGAATGTGATTATGAAACTTTAAATCAAAAGCTAAAAAGTTATTCAAATTCTTCTTACATTCTTGATTACATGATTTCACGGAGTCCAGGAAAGAAAAATGCTGGGATGGGGTATAAAAATTGTCCTCCTCCGGTGTTGAATACTATGGTAAACACACCTGATGATAACCCAATCATTAACTTTAAGGTCAAAACGCCTCTTGTCGTTGATCCAACAGAAAACAAAATTTGTCAACCAAAGGTTAACAATAATGGTGATTCGACCTCGAAGTCCCAGTGTGTTGATGGAATGGTAGAAGAGTGGGATGAAGACGACGATGAATGCTCCACTCGTGGTTTGGGACACAAAATCTCGTCTGCTCCACAGAATGACAGCATTGGTATTTCAAAATCAGCTTCTAAAAATGTTTTTAAAATTAAACAAACCAATCGCCGTCCATCTTATCCCACTACTTCTGATCAGAAGAGTCAAGTAACCAAAGCCTCAATCAAAAAGGTTAATTTTGTTAAAGCTGGAGAGTCTGTTCAATCAAACAAGTCACTCTTTTCAGCTGAACAAAAAGAAGCTAAGGCTGGTGGTTCAAAAACTCACCAAAGTCAAAATCATTACAGATCTCAGAGGTTGGTTGAGCGGAGATACTGTTTTGAGTGCGGTACAAAAGCACACGTTGTTGTCAACTGTCCTTATCTTCAGAAACCAAGTAAAAGAGTTAACCATTTTCCAGAAAATAAACAAAAGTTTTTAAAGTCAAAATCTAACTCTTTTACCCAACAACAAGTGCATCAAAAGAAAGTTAAACAAAAGATGCATGACTTGTTGGTCTCTGATTCGAGTTCCACACCTGTACAAATCGTTAAGCAATCCACTGTTTACCACAAACAGTCGTTGCACAACCAACATGTGTGGAAAGCAAAATCAGACGATGCTTCTGACGACTGTACTTCAAAGTCAAATGGTTGTTCCAAAAGTCCACAAGGACAGTGGATGGATTGTACTGTTATAGATGAGTCTGGGAAACCCAAGACCGTAAAGGCTTGGGTTCCTAACCTAAACTAATTACCTTCTTTCTTGTGCAGGTTGTCCTTTACAATCCTATTAGCAATAATTGGATTGTTGATAGTGGGGCATCCAGGCACATGACTGGAAACTTAGCTCTCCTTTTCGATGTCAGAAATATCAAAGGGGGCTATGTTTCATTTGCAGGCGATAAAGATGATTTTATCTCAGCTCAGGGAACACTGTCTAATGGAGCTGTCAGTTTTGAGAAGGTCAACTTTGTCAAACAGTTGGATAACAACTTGCTTTATGTTTCTCAAATCTGTGATAAGGAGTTCAAGGTTATTTTTGATGAAAAGCATTGTTATATCTTGAAAAAGGAGTTTATAATTCCAGAAGACATGGTGGTTATGTCTGCTCCAAGAGTGAATGACCTTTATATTCTTGACATGTCACAAGCATCATCCTCAGTGTCCACAGCATCATGTTTTGTTTCAAAATCCACTGAGAAGGATTCTATTTTATGGCACAAAAGAATGGGACATCTTAGTCTCAGAAAAATGAATCATTTGGTGCACAAAAATCTTGTTGAAGGAGTCACTGTGAAAAGTTTTCATCTTCCTGACGTGTGTGTTTCTTGCAAGAAAGGCAAACAAACCAAGAAATCTCATAAACCCAAATCTCAACATTCCATCACTATACCACTAGAGCTCTTACACATAGACTTGTTTGGTCCTATCAACCGGAAGAGCATTGCTGGAGACTTATATTGTTTGGTTGTGACGGATGAGTATTCGAGATATTCTTGGGTGATGTTCTTGAAAGAAAAATCTGAGACTTTTGAATATGTGGAGATTCTGATTACCAAATTGGAGTCTCTGTATAGGCTAAAGGTTAGGAGGATCCGTTCTGACAATGGTACTGAATTTAAAAATCACCTTATGGAAACGTTCTGTCAAAAACTTGGTATTCACCATGAATTCAGTGCGCCATATGTTCCACAAATGAACGGTGTTACTGAGAGGAAGAATCGGACCTTGATAGAAGCGGCAAGGACTATGCTCGCTGACTCACATTTACCCGTGCAGTTCTGGAATGAAGCTATTGCTAATGCGTGTTACACGCTCAACCGGGTTCTAGTTGTCAAGCGTCACGATAAAACTTGTTTTGAATTGTTGCATCGACGGAAACCGAACTTACAGTATCTTGAACCGTTCGGCGCTCCATGTACCATGTTAAAAAAAGATGCTCATGGCAAGTTTAACGAGAAAGTAGAAGAAGGTTACTTCTTAGGGTACAGCACTCCCAATAAAAGAGTTTACAACAAAGCTTCTGGGAATGTAGAAGAATGGTACCATGTTGATGTTCAAAAGTATACCTCTCCTGCTGCTGGAAAAGGTCTTCCTTGGATGTTTGATTATGAAGAACTTTTTGCCTCGTTTAATCTTCCTCCAGAATGTTCAGATGAGGAAGTTGCTGTTCAAATGATGTATGATGCTCAAAATGCACCTGATGAACATGTGCAACCTACTCCCTCATCATCTGACATTCCTGAGTCCTCCAGTAACACACAAGTCACACAGGATGATGATTCTTCTTCTTCTTCAGAGTATGAGGATTCTCGACAAGAAATAGACCAGCAAATTGAAGATCCTTCCCATGATGTTGTACAACTTAGTGATGATGTTTCACATTCTGTGGCAATTGAACAGAGTATCACAAATCTTGATCAAACTGTTGAGGTTCCTGCTCATCCTGTAGGTAGGATTGATAGAATTCATCCTCAACAGAACATTATTGGTGATCCCACATCTGGTGTCAAAACTAGGGGTCAGATCAACTCTGGAGTCTACTCAGAAATCATGGAATCTGGTGTGGTCAACGATTATGCGCATTCATGTTTCGTCTCGCAAATCGAACCACGGTCTATAACAGATGCTTTAAAAGAAGAATCTTGGGTAAATGCAATGCAGGAAGAACTGCTCCAATTTCATAAGCTCGGAGTTTGGAAGTTAGTTGATTTACCAAAAGGAGCTAAGAAGATTGGTACTCGATGGGTTCTTCGTTGCAAAAGGGATGATCAAGGAATAGTCATAAGAAATAAGGCTCGTTTGGTCGTTCAGGGATTTAGGCAAATTGAAGGTATAGACTACAATGAAGTGTTTGCACCGGTTGCTCGTCTGGAAGCAATTCGAATTTTTCTTGCTTATACATCCTACAAAAGGTTCAAAGTCTATCAAATGGATGTAAAGAGTGCATTCCTTCATGGAGAAATCAGTGAAGTCGTATACGTCAGTCAACCTCCCGGGTTTGAAGATCCTATGCATCGTGACCGTGTCTACAAATTGGACAAGGCACTGTACGGATTGCACCAAGCTCCACGAGCGTGGTACGAGACACTTTCCACTCATCTTCTGAACAACGGATTTAGAAGAGGTGTCATCGACTGCACGTTGTTTATTCGAGAAAAGGGTGGAGAACTTTTAATGGTACAGGTATACGTGGATGACATTATTTTTGGATCGACGAATGATGTTCTGTGCAAAGAATTTGAAAGAGTTATGCAGGACAAGTTCGAGATGAGTTCTATGGGAGAGATGAAGTTCTTTCTAGGGCTACAAGTAGATCAATCTGAGACAGGGATTTTCCTTCATCAAACCAATTATGTTGGAGACATACTGAGCCAATTCAGTATGACTGATGCCAAACCTACTGGTACTCCATTGGCGATCAATCACGGGATTTCGCCTGATGACAAGGGGGAGTATATTGATGCTACTCTCTATCGAGCCATGATTGGATCTCTCATGTATCTCACGGCATCTCGACCAGACATCATGTTCGCCACGTGTCTCTGTGCCCGATATCAGTCAAAACCAAAAGTCTCCCACTTAACTGCTGTCAAAAGGATTCTTCGTTTTCTGAAGGGTACTCCTGATCTTGGATTATGGTACTCTAATGATGATAACTTTGAGCTTACTGCATATAGAGATTCTGATTATGGTGGTTGCAAAACAGACTTCAAGTCTACATCTGCAGGGTGTCAGTTCTTTGGAAACCGTCTCGTGACATGGCAATGCAAAAAGCAGACTTCAGTGGCTACATCTACATGTAAAGCTGAATACATCGCTACTGCCAGTTGCTGTTCTCAGATTATCTGGATTCAACAGCAACTTCGGGACTACGGTTTGCAATTCTCTAACACTCCTATTTATGTAGATAATTCTGCTGCCATAGCTATCACTAAGAATCCGGTTCAACATTCAAAAACCAAACACATCGGCATAAAATATCACTTCATTCGTGATTGTTTTGAAAAGAAACTGATTGATATGGTTCAAATTAACACTGATTTCCAAAAGGCCGACCTCTATACAAAAGCCTTTGACAAACCAAGATTTTTATTCTTGTTAGAGGTAAACGGCATGAAAAAGAAGGATAACGTTGTTCCGGACCAAGAGTCGAGTCAATAATCATTTTTATCAATTACGTTCCTGTATATATTTTCTTTCTTGCGTTTATTAAAAATCTCAAAAACTCAAAAAGATTTTTCATTTTGAAATTTTAGGGGGAGAAAATGTCAGTAAGAAAATGATCTCTCACTGAGAAAAATGATAGTACACAGACGCTAGTTATCTGAGACTCCAAAAAGATTTCTAAATTGTGTACAGTTATTTGTGTACAGTAAAAAAAAAAAAAAAAAAAAAAAAAAAAAAAAGATTTTCCATTTTTGTACAGTCTAAAACCCAAAAACATCTGAAAAACTCAAAAATGAGAAATCGTATCCAACCTTTGGGAAGTGATGGCACACTAACCATATGTATGAAACACATTGCATTTAATGTCATAGTGAATAGTCACACTAAGTCGACATGTGATGCATTGATAGGCTTATCTTACTGAATCTCGACCATTGATGATCAATCTATACCATATTAGATATTGTCTTGTGAGTCACATAATGGTGAAAGGATTGACGAAAATCAACAATAGAAACTGAAGGTGTTTCTCATTCTGTGCACACCAGTTATCATCGGTTTAATGAGATATCAGAAAGTAGTTATAAAATTAAAAATTAGATTCCGAAGTCGTATACGTGCCATATTGCCTTGTAAATACCTGGCTGAAGCCGTCCATGCGATTAAGAATAAAATAAAAGTATGAATCCGAATCCGTATATGTGCCATATTACCGGGTTGCAGCCTAGTTGAAGCCATCCATGGGATAAGATGAACACAAACACCGTTAGCTGCATACGTGCCATATTGCTTTGTAAATACCTGGCTGAAGCCGTCCATGAGCTGATGGCTGTCACTGTGAATACTAAAAAAAAAAAAAAAAAAAATTTGGTGCAGTAAAGAAGTAACAGGGAATAACTGAGATCTCATGAACTTATGATGACTGGTTAAGTAAGTTGTGCTGATTTGAAACATTAACATGTTTTGAAAAGTAATTCAAGTCAATTCTTAACTAGTGTGGGATACACAGATAATGGACTTAATCCTTCAAGATCATCTTGTAAGTGTTGAGAAAAGGTATGCATAAGTTTAAGATGGACAGACATATCAATGATCGGATTTTGACTAAGTGTACTTAAAGCTCAGATAATTTGCAATGTTGATGATTGCTATGAGTCTAGTACTGATCCCATGTTCGGATCTTTCTCACAAAAAGATGTGTAAATACCATTGTATAGTTGTATCTACAAAATTCAAAATGTCTCAGATCATTAGTCATTAAGTCTGTATGATTTCTCATAAGGATCATTCTTACTAAGACATGTGTATATATATCTTGTTGATATTATTTTCAGTATTACATATTCAAAAAATCCAAAAAGATTTTAATTTTTCTGAATTTTAGATTATTCGATAAGACTCGAACGACTGTTATCAACCAAATTTGAAAACCGCTTGACTTCCTGATTGATCAAATCGTTCCTTTACTTCATAACCTATTCCAAAACTTCATAATTGATCCCTCACTTCATAATTTAATACTTCATAATCAAATTGTTGTCAAGACCAATGTGGTCGGATATCCCATTTAACCTGAAAAGTTTAATTTGCTTAAGGGGATTGTCCCATTCGTACGAATGGATGAGAAGAATGGCTCACTCGTACGAATGGATGAGCAGAATGGCTCACTCGTACGAATGGATGAGCAGAATGGCTCACTCGTACGAATGGATGAGGAGAATAGCTCATTCACACGAATGGACTGACCAGAATGGTCCACTCGTACGAATGAGTGGCAGAATGAATCAAGTTTAGCTCATTCACACGAATGGACTGACCAGAATGGTCCACTCGTACGAATGAGTGACAAAATGAATCAAGTCTAGCTCATTCGCACGAATGGAATGACTAGAATGGTCCATTCGTACGAATGAACCAGGCCATCTTATAAATATGCCATTCATTCGCATGTGCAGTCTCATTCGCACATTTCAGAAAGCATTCGCACGTCTGTTTGATTGAAATTCTGATTTTGAACAAAACTCTGTCCAATCACCGATCTAATCATTTGATTTCATTTTACAGGTATAACCCCACAAGTATTCATCAAATGTATACCGATTCGAGGATGTTCGACTAGATCTAGGGCTAAAAACCAAAAACCAAACTTAAAAACGTAAAAATGACTTAATAAACCGATTAAAATGCTAAATACTGGTTGAAAACCATAGTCGAGTGTTTTGGTGTCTTTTTCGGCAAATATTTTCAAGTGTTGGTTGATTTTTGGACAAATTGGATCGCGACCAGTCTGTCATACGAATGGACACACTCTTCATGTTCATTCGTACGAATGAGAACAACAATCATTCACACGAATGAACGCTCATTCACACGAATGAACGCTCATTCACACGAATGAACGCTCATTCACACGAATAAAACTCATTCGCACGAATGAATACTCATTCATATGAATGAAACTCATTCGCACGAATGAATAGGCAGAATGATCCATTCGCACGAATGAACCAACTTTTAGGGTTCATTCGTACAGAGGGAAAATGGTCCAAAAGTTCATATTTCCAAATTCTTGCATGTACTGATCTGATGTGCTTCATGTTTTTGTGTTTGCAGACTGATCGTTATGGCGCACAGAGCTCCAGTTGTTCTTAAAGCTTCAACAAAAAGCAACATTTGTGCTTACATGATCCCAACTTCAAAGAATGCAAGACCGTTTATTGGAATGATCGAGTTCTTGTCTCGATCCAGGATAGCCCATGCTATATCTTATATCTGCACTCCCTATGCTTCTCATCAACGGGAATTCTGGGCCACAGCTGAAATAGACTGTGAAGTTTCTCCAACTGTGATACGGGGAAAGATTGCAGGACAGGAGGTTATTGTATCTGCCTCTCACATTCGCCGATTGTGTTAATTCGGTGATCATCCTGAAGATCCAGTGACACTGGATAAATATCTGGTCCGTGGATGCTTCATGAGAATAAAGTACGACGGAAATGTCGTCGAAGGCGTTCTCAACAAGGCGAACCTCTGTCCCCAGTATAAATATCTAGGACACGTTCTTCTTCACTGCCTCGGTTCCCGTCGTGGCGGATTTGATGATATGCGCGAAACAATACAGAGCGCATTTGTGGCACTGGTGTTGAACATACCATTCAACTTTTCAGAGATGGTGTTCACACACCTGAAGGAAAACATCTCGCTAAAAGGGGACAATGCGTATCTCATGTACCCCCGATTCTTACAGATGATAATCGATGACCAACTTCCTCTACTGCCACGATCCGATATTGACATGATAAGGCTGGAGCATATGACTGATGTCACACTAAACCGGGTACAGACTTATAGGGGAAGACCAACAAAGCCTCCACATAAACGCCTTATTGGACATCTGGCAAATTCTGATTATATGGCACCTGCAAACAGAAATTGGCGTCACGATAATAGTGATTCTGACAGGGAGGATATTGTTGTGCCTCCAGCTGACGACCAAGATGACGACGACCAAGATGGTCAGGGAGGTGGTGGCAATGCTCCTAATGTTCCATCTACCGCTGCCACCACTCCTACTGTTACTGCTATCGATTCATCCCTTCCAACTAACCCAGAAGACGTTAACCTGGACACCGTCCTGTTTACTAATTCTGAGGAAACTGAAGATGAATTCGAAATCAGTCAACAAGGGGCAAGATTGGTCGCCACAAAACGAAAGAGGGGAGCAAATCAAGGAAGCTCAAGGGTTGATGATGATGACGTCAGGGATGCTGACTTTGTCCCTGACTGTCCACAAGTATCTGCTGCTCCTTCTTCCCAATCTACCCCAGTCAAGAAAGGAAGAATGAAGAGAATGGCCAAACGCCAAAAGTTCAAACTTGTCAGAAGGACGGAGAGCACCTCTGCTACAACAGCAACTGCCACCAGGTCTGAGGCTCCAATGTCAACATCCATGCCTCAGACACAAACTGTGCCTCCGATTCCTCCTCCTATCTACACGACTGCTCATACATCACAGCCAGCCACTACTCGAGCTGAGCCATCAACATCATTGCCGACTATTTCGTTGAACGATCAAATCATCACTCTAAACAGCTTGGTACTGCAGCTTCTGGCTCAAAATCAAGAACAGTCAAAGCGTTTAGATCTTCAGGGCTCGCAGATCAGTCAGTTGACTCTGCAAAATACTGAACAAGCCCAAGCCATCACAAGTCTTTCCAATAGATGCAATGATCAACAAGCCCTCCTTCTCACTGCTACAAACCAGAATCAACAGTTGTCTAAAACTGTTGATGCACATGCTCAGAGAATACAAAGGATAGAGGAGGAAAATAAGAGACTGTTGGAAGACTTAGAAAGCAGAAGGGACACGACACCTAGAATTGAGGGTGCTCGAAATGATGGTGATGATGGTGATGATGATGATGATGATGAGGATGATGATGGTGACGATGATGATGATGATGATAGTGATGATGATGATGATGACAAGAATGACGAAGATAAGGATGATGGTGCCAATGCTGGTGCTGCATCAAGTGCTTCAAAGACAGCAGAAGCAGAGGCACGCACGAAGCAAAAATTAGACAAACCAGTAGGCCCATCATCAGATACACAAAAGGGAACTGAAGGTTGATAGTTTTTGTTTTAAGTGTTTTAAGTTGTCTTATTGTAAATATTAGATTATTATGTAAATAATTTCAGTTTTATTTTGATTAAATCAATGAAATTTCAAACTCTCACATGTTTATTCTTTGTTTGTTTATGAAAATAGTTTTGGATGTGATGCCTCTCAAGCAACAACCTTCAAAGTTAACTTATGTGCTTGACATGCAAGGGATCATCCAACATTCAGTGATTTATGATAAAGAGGAAGGGGAAATCGTACACTGCTTGTCAAAAGAACAGATTGCCGAGCTATTTCAAATGAATCCCGACGAAGTCATTACCGAAGAGGCATCTGTTCCTACAACTGATTATCCCTCCTCTGACGAACTAGAAGACGTTGATGAGGTTGAAGTCGAAGACATCACTTATCAAGAATATCCAAAGTACACATCAGTAGATGGTGATGATCTTCCCTCCTTCGCGGACTTATTCACTCAGCAGTCCGACGAGGAGGTCAACCGCATTATCGACAACAAAGAGGATGAAGGCGGTCCCTCCACTTTTGACATTGAAGAGCTGAATGAACGTAAAAGTCAGTGGATGGAATACATGGCTGAACTAAAGAAGAACTCAAAGCCCTCTCCTCCAACCAAGTACACTAAAGTTTATCGACTCAAAGGACACAAGTCTGATGGTCGTATAATCAGTTGGGCATACTTCAACGACTTAAGCTGCTATGCTATAAAAAGAGAGAAGGGCATACAATATTTCAGGTACCCTCATGACTTCAAGACGCTGCCCGCATTTGAAGTAAATCAATTGGCGCGTCTAAAGCTTCTATACAGCGAATCTTCCGGTCTGTCCGAATGGTTTGAACGTCAATTACAGTATGAATACCGGAAGAATTGGGTGAACTTCAAGCCACAAATGCCTACACATTACATTCACAAGGAAAAGGTTCATCCAATCACCAAGAAGCCCCAAATTGTATTAAAGTGGAAACCTCCAACGATCATGAAGAAGATTCCTTTAGGGAAAATGATCCAGGACTTCTCAGATCAGTTCAAATGGTGATACTATGATGGGCGTACTGGTGAAGCTGTAATAGTGCTTTGTAAAGAAGGGTCATGGGAGACCATCAGGGTCTTTGATCCGTTGTGGCTGACCAACTTGTCTGAACAAGATGTTACCACTTTATACAAGTGTCAGCCGTTTTTTGAAGTTGTAGATATAGACCAGGCGTTGCAGTATGTGAAGGTGATACGTATATGCTTTGCTTTTAACATACTCGCCGGGGTCAACTGGAAAACTCGTTCAAAAGAGATGTTGAAGACCAACTAATGTTAGTTAGGTCATTTTGAAGGGATCTAGGTCCAAGGGGGAGTATGTAGATGCATATTATGTCCCTAATCCCTTGTAATATGTATTTCATCTATGTTTAATGTAACTATTTGATGTATTAATGAAATTACATGTTTATCCTTAATGTTTACTCATATATAACGACTGTGTATTAAATGATCTGATAAATATCGATAACGTTAATCAATCGTGCTATTGAAAGGCCCATTCGCACGAATGGATCATGAGAATGATCCATTCGCACGAATAGATCATGAGAATGATTCATTCATTAGAATAAGTCATGAGAATGATTCATTCGTACGAATGAACCATTCTGATGATTCATTCTTACGAATGAACCATTCTGTTGATTCATTCGCACGAATGAGTCCATTCACATGGCTCATTCGTATGAATGGCCTCTGCACTATATATAGAAGTTTCACTTCATGAGCACAAAATAGAGAAGATATACAACACATATACATATACTGTCCAGAGTAGAACAAGAAAAAGAACAGAACACACAAAAACTCTCTACACCTGTACTGTCGAATCTCTGTTCTTGAGAGTTTCCAGGTCTTGTATCCAACTTCTCTACACCAAAGGGTCGATAGAAACCTTCGATTCGTCGTCTAATCCGCTCGTTTCTTACGACCCGATCCGTGTCATAGATTGGATTGCCAATCAAATCGGATTCCGCACGATTTGGTTCGGTTAATGTGTTGAATCATTGGATCAAGGTAGATCCCGATCCAACACTATCAAGAACCGTTACCCTTTGCCTAGAATAGATGACCTCTTTGATCAACTTCAAGGTTCTACATGTTTCTCGAAGATCAATCTTCGATCTGGTTATCATCAGCTTCGTGTTCAAGAAGATGACATTCCTAAGACTGCTTTTCGAACAAGGTATGGTCATTACGAGTTCATGGTTATGCCTTTCGGGTTAACCAATGCACCCGCAGTTTTCATGGATCTTATGAATCGTGTGTGCAAACCGTACATTGATAAATTCGTGATTGTCTTCATTGACGATATCTTAATCTATTCCAAGACTAAAGCCAACCATGAAGAACATCTTAGATTGGTTTTGGATCTCTTAAAGAAAGAACAACTTTATGCCAAATTCTCCAAATGTGAATTTTGGCTAAAGGAAGTTCAATTTCTTGGTCATATTGTCAATGACAAAGGAATTCATGTTGATCCTGCTAAGATTGAAACGATTAAGAATTGGAATGCCCCGAAGACTCCTACCGAAGTTCGTTCATTTCTTGGTCTTGCGGGTTATTATCGTCGTTTCATCTCAAACTTCTCAAAGATTGTTGTCCCTCTTACCGCCTTGACCCATAAGGGTAAAGCTTATGAATGGGGACCGAAACAAGAAGAAGCTTTCCAAACTCTTAAGCATAAGTTGTGCAATGCTCCCATTTTGACTCTCCCCGATGGAAATGATGATTTAGTTGTCTATTGCGATGCTTCTAGCCAAGGTCTTGGTTGTGTCCTCATGCAACGAGGAAAAGTAATCGCTTATGCATCAAGGCAACTCAAAATTCAAGAGAAAAATTATACGACGCACGATCTGGAGTTCGGTGCGGTCGTATTCGCGTTATAGATTTGGAGACATTACCTATATGGCACGAAATGTGTGGTATTCACCGACCACAAAAGTCTTCAACATATCTTCAACCAAAAAGAACTCAATATGAGGCAACGACGTTGGGTCGAACTCCTTAACAACTATGACTGCGAAATTCGTTACCATCCCGGCAAAGCGAATGTAGTAGCCGATGCTTTGAGTCGAAAGGACCATGTTATGCTTCATTGTGCCCGTATTCGAACCGATATTCAAACCCGTATCTTAGAAGCTCAACACGTCTCGGTAACCGAGGGCAACATGTATGAAGAAATGTCATGTGGTGTTGAACTCCTTCTTGAATCAAAGCCCAATGGCTTACTCTACTACTTGAACCGTATTTGGATTCCCGATCGCGAGGATCTCCGTACATTTCTCATGAACGAGGCTCATAAGACTCGTTATTCTATTCATCCTGGTGCGGATAAAATGTACCAAGATCTTCGCCAACTTTATTGGTGGCCCGGTATGAAGAAAGACATTGCTCTTTATGTGGCCAAATGCTTAACCTGTTCCAAAGTCAAAGCCGAACATCAACGTCCATCGGGTTTACTTGAACAACCAGAAATTCCTGTGTGGAAATGGGAGAATCTAGCTATGGATTTCATTACCAAGCTCCCTCGCACCTCGAGTGGTTATGATAGTATTTGGGTGATCATTGATCGACTCACCAAATCTGCCCACTTCTTGCCTATACGTGAAGACTTCAAAGTGGAGAAACTAGCCCGAATTTACATTGATGAAATTGTGAGCCATCATGGTGTTCCCTTGAACATAATATCCGATAGAGATGCTCGGTTCACTTCTTGATTTTGGCAATCTCTCCAAAAGGCTCTTGGTACTCGATTGGATTTGAGCACGGCTTATCATCCGCAAACGGATGGTCAAACCGAGCGAACAATCCAAACTCTTGAAGACATGCTGAGAGCTTGTGTAATCGATTTTGGTGGCAATTGGGATTCACATTTATCCCTTATTGAGTTTTCTTACAACAATAGCTACCACACAAGTATCAACATGGCTCCATTCGAAGCTCTCTATGGTCGCAAGTGTCGTTCTCCTATCTGTTGGAGTGAGATTGGTGAAGCACAAATCACCGGTCCCGAGTTAATTCAAGAAACATCCGACAAGATCATTCAAATCCGTGACAATATTCGAGTAGCGAGGAGTCGGCAAAAGAGTTATGCCGACAAACGTCGAAAACCCTTGGAATTCCAAGTCGGTGACCTTGTTCTTCTAAAGGTGTCTCCATGGAAGGGTGTGGTCCGTTTTGGAAAGAAAGGCAAGTTAGCACCTCGTTATGTTGGTCCATTCAAAATCCTTGAAAGGATTGGGAAAGTGGCTTACAAGCTCGAGTTACCTCCATCTCTTGGCAATGTACATCCTACATTTCATATATCTAATCTAAAGAAGTGTCTCGCCGATGAAAATATCCATATACCGCTCGACGACGTGCGCATTTATGAAACGATGCACTTCGTTGAGAAGCCGGTGGAAATTATGGATCGTGAAGTCAAGCAGCTCAAGCGAAGTCGCATTCCTATCGTTAAAGTTCGTTGGGAATCTAAGCGTGGTCCTGAGTTCACTTGGGAACGAGAAGACCAAATGAAGCTCAAGTACCCTCATCTTTTTACTAATACTGTTGTAACCTCTAGCTAAATTTCGGGACGAAATTCTCTCAACATGGGGAGACTGTAACATCTCGGAATTTAGTATTCATATTTCAATTTAATGTAATGCAATTTCAAATTCAATGTTCGTGCACTGCCTTATTATTTTGCTTATCTTAAACGAAATGCAATGATTCAATACAAATTTACAAGTTTTGCTCGATTATATACACTTAAACGCTATACAAGTAACTATTTATTTCAAACTTATCAAACCTGAAAAGTCAAGGACTAAAGTTGAAAAATATTAAGGAACCCTAGTATAGCACGGTCGTGCTTCGTCCTGGCACGGTCGCTCCAAGTGCCTCGGCACGATCGCGCGACTGGTCCTGGAACGATCGCGCCCGGTGCCTAAGCACGGTCGCGCCTCTATTGGGCACGGTCGTGCCTGCGTAACTGTCAAAACGTAAATACACTTTTAATCACCGATCGTCGAGAATTCGTAACCGTTCCTTCGTTTCATTCCGATTGTGAGAGTAATACCATTTTCAAATTACACAAACGCCTCAGTTACATTCCATCAAACTCGAAGAAAAACTCTCTCAAGCATTCCAAAAAGCTAGAATCCGCTTTTCGATCCGAATCCCCTCAATCCAACAGCAGAGTCACACTACTCGATCCTCTCAGGAGCTACTGATCCTTTGTAGTCGCCGGAATCATATCAGAAGACGCAGGAAGCCTTTCTCACCGACGTCGGAATTCCGTTCTACCGTGCTCCATCAATTCGATACGCTCCAAGGTAACTATAATCGTTTCCTCAGTCGACTCAGTCTATTTATCAAAAGCCCCTTATCAATTTGGGCTTACAATATGTAAATCATCCTGAATCAAAACTCGTATTTTATTCAAAAATGGTTTAATCGAATCCGATCCTAATCATGTTTTCAATACAATTAAAACATCTCAGAATACTCGTAATAACTATATAGGTAAAATCCCTATCAATTCCAACATCTACAATACAAGATTTCGTCAATTCATGTCTGATTTGGAAGAGACACGGTCGCGCTAATCATCTAGCGCGGTCGTGCCTCATGTAGCGCGGTCGTGTCGAATAGCGGCGCGGTCGTGTCCTCCTGTCCAGACCTTGTCATGCCCTCAGGGCTAGTCTCTGTTGTGTCTAAAGATCATAGACACGACCGTGCCGGGCCAAGGCACGGTCGTGCCTGTTGACTTGTCTAGATTGTGCCCTCTGTTGATCAACCCGGTCGCGCCCCGACTAGCGCGGTCGCGCCCGTGGCTCGAGCACGATCGTGCCCTTCCGAGGCACGGTCGTGTGTGTGACTCAGAAACTTTAACAAAATTATTATTTTATATTTTTCAATCAATAAATGTCCCAAATTTTATAAAAATATGTTTCCTGTATTTGAAGAGATAAATAGTATTTAAAAGTTTATTTAAAAATTTATGAAAATTAAATTCATATTTACTATCTTACACTTAAAAGATATTTTAAATAAATAAGTTACAAAATTTATAAATAAATAAGATAATGATTATTTATTTAATTTACATTTTAAATCAAAATCAGTTATTCATTTATACTTAATTACAATTAATATTTACATATTTATTCAATTCAAACCTAATTAAATAGTTTCAAAAATATTTTACTTCAAACTCTATATATTTTATTCAATACTTTTTAAATACAAATCAATAGTTTTATACACAAATTCAACTTTCATTTTAGACTTAAACCTTATGCACTATTTGATACAACATACATTACTCTTTAGGTTGATTTGTGCACTCGAGGATCTTTATTTTCTATCTATTATCCTTGTTCGCTACACCTCCTTATCAAGTGAGTATTCACAACCCCTTTTTACTCTTTTACACTTTTGGGGTGGAACATGAATTCTATACACATTACACATTACACATTTACATTTACACAAACAACACAACTACAAAAATCCTATTTACATACATGTGTGCAAAATTTGAGCTTTGTGCCTGAGTGCTAGGTGTGCTAACCTTTGTATGCTCTTATGTGCAATCATTAACTATACAAGCCGACGGTTTTCAATGATAGATCTATTGAGTCTGACAAACCCACCCATGGTACGCGGTGATTGAAACCGACAACACATTTGTTTTGCATGCTAGTTACAAGGTTTGATTGTACATTTGGTTACACAATAGCTGCTCCCCATAAATGCCTTATTTTATCATGTTTTGTAAAGGATTTGTTTTCAACTATATGCTATCTATATACAACTGTGTTATACTCACCAACTTTTTAGTTGACTTTATTTTATTCATGTTTCAGGCCCCAATATGTGAGATTGATTCAAGACGTGTTCAACATAGGATTTGGACTTAGCAATTTAAATCAAGAACTTTATGAACTATTTTATGTATCTTGTTTGAATTTGGTTTTGTACTTGGATTATTTGAAATGCAAATTTGACTTTAATATATTTCAATTTAGTCAACCATGTGCTATGAACAGTCTACATGTCCCGCCCCGATGATTCCGCCATCGGTCGGGGTGTGACACAGTCTACATGTCCCGCCCCGATGATTCCGCCGTCGGTTGGGGTGTGACACTTGCGTAAGTGCGGCACGTGGAACGTAGGGTGTATTTCGCTAAGCGCATCAAGTAGGTCGAGTCTGTAAGCAACTTGACCCACTCTCGCTACGATCTTAAAAGGTCCGACAAACCTTGGACTTAGTTTGCCACGTTTTCTGAATCGGATGATTCCTTTCCATGGCGATACCTTCAACAGTACCATGTCCCCTACTTGAAACTCCAATTCCCTCCTTCTCTTATCCACGTACGATTTCTGTTTGTTCTTCGCGGCTTTCATTCGAGCTTTGATTTGATCAAATTTCTCAGAAGTAGCTTTGACCACTTCGAGGCTTGCAAAGTCCTTCTGCCCAATTTCCCCCAAACACACCGGCGTCCTACATCTCCTTCCATACAACATTTCAAATGGCGGCATGCCAATCGTTGAATGATAGCTATTGTTATATAAAAATTCTGCCAATGGTAGATGGCTGTCCCAGCTCCCACCGAAGTCAATGATACACGCTCGGAGCATGTCCTCCAAGGTCTGAATGGTCCTTTCAGATTGACCATCGGTTTGAGGGTGGTAAGCGGTGCTGATGTTCAGTCTAGTGCCCATCGATTCGCTTAATTTCTTCCAAAACCTTGACGTGAATCAAGTATCCCTGTCGGACACAATCGACAGCAGCATACCATGTCTGCTCATAATTTCCTTGATAAATATTTCTGCTAGCTTTTCAGAAGAAGAAGTTTCACGTATTGTCAAGAAGTGAGCTGTCACACCCCAACCGACGGCGGAAACGTCGGGGCGGGACAAGTAGACTGTTCATATGCTCATGGTTTGCTAAAGTTGTAATAATTAAACAATAAGTTTCATTTCATAACTCAAGAAATCAATTACATCATTTTCAAGAATTAAAGAATACATAAATCTCCATATTACAATTTAAGACTAGGTCCTCAACCCTAAGTGAAGTAGCTTGAATCTTAACTCAAACATTTCTACCGGAAACATGATAAAATGAGAGGGTCAACTATAAATAGTTGGTGAGCATATATAGGTTTTGACACCACAAGTAAAGTTCAAATGTTTTGTGTACAATTCAAATGATACATGGTTTATAAAGCATTTATGGAGAATCTATGTTAAGCTAGTTGCACAATTGAAATGTTGTAATTGAAGGGCATAACAACACATGTTATCCTAATGTAGGGCATAACAACACATGTTATCCTAATGTAAATGTAGGGCATAACAACACATGTTATCGTGATGAAAATGTAGGGCATAACAACACATGTTATCCTGATGTAAATGTAGGGCATAACAACACATGTTATCCTTATGTAATGTGTTAATGATTATACGAGTATGTCTTGTATATATAGCCTTAACAAATAGCATTCAAGCATAAAGCACAAATAAACACATATGGTCATATTGTAGAATTGTACGTGTGAAATTGCAAATAAGGTTTGTTGAGTAATCATGTTTCACCCCAAAAATGTACAAAAGGAAAAGGGGCTATGTAAACTCACCTCGCAAGTTTAGAGGGTTGAACTTGAACTTGTAGTAGCTTGGATTCAATGCCTTAAGGATTGCCTAAGTTAAGTTTGTTACGTTAGAAACACGTTATGGATAGTCAAGGGGTTGACAGTGTAATTAGTTGAAAGTGGTTGTTGTACACTAGAGTGGTTATCATTCCAGAGTAGTACCTCCAACAGAAAAGTTCCAGGAAAGAGTTGGCCGGATCAGAACCCCGTCTTTTACTAGCCAGAACTTTAATGTTTGTCAGATAACTACATATTGGTTTGAAAGTTACTCTATTTGCATACTTAACCAAGTTTAGGGTGAGTTTGGTAAGCTTGGAAAGTATAAGGGCTAAAGTGAAAATATGAGTTTAGTAAAGATAGAAATAAATTTAATTGAATATTACAGGGTTTTAAAAATAAGGAGTTTTGGTAAAAACATGATTTTTTTGAAATTGAAAGGAATATAAAGATCAAAACCAAGTTTTTAAATAAAGTTTGAACAAGTTTAATTAAAATAAGGCTTTTGATCTTGGATAGATCTATGATTATAACATAAACATGTTAGGGATCATAGATCTAGCTAGTTATGATGAACTTTTAAAAAGAAAAGTATGAACAAGTAAGAACATAAGAAGAACTTACTTAGAATGGAAGGATTTAAACTACAATCTTCCAAAAGATGAGAAGAACAACCTTTAGTTGCTAGAGAGCCCTAGAGGATTGTTGAGGTGTGAAAATGAATGAGGTTTAAGGCTCTATTTATAGGTGAGACTAAGGGACTTATTCGTAAAAATCAATTTGTTGATAAGGACCAGGATTGCAAAAGGTGAAGAATAGTATTTAATGCTCATTAATGTTATGTTTGACTCCATAATTCATATTTAAAATTGTTTTTATAAAGTTTATAAAATCTTAAATATGTTACTTGTTTAATTACAAATATTTATAAAAAAATGTCTTTCATTTTTATAAAGACTACAATTTGTGTAAATGGTTTACTAAAATAGATATATGTTTACATATTTATTTAAAATTAAATACATACATTTAGAAAATGTAAACTCTTGATTAATGCTCATAAATTTTAAAACTTACAATTTGTATAGATGATTAATTTAATAACATCAAATACATATATCATATATACATACTTATAATTAGATTCCTATATCTATATAGAACAATATGTAAAAACGTGATTAAAGATGTATAAGTCCTATATCAAAAGTTGTATAATTGATTTATTTGATATAATCATATATAAATATATATATATGAATGTACATACATATGTTATATATATAATAGGAGGGTAATATTTAAATGTAAGATCAAAAATCTAAATTAATAGATATTAAAATAATAATTAAAGTGACATATTGTTTTGAACAAGTTTGGGGTTCATTAGGAGTGTCGTTACTATATAAAGTAAAATAATGTAGTATTAGAAAAATCTTGGATGTTACAGTATCCCCAAGGTGATGGAATTTCGTCCCGAAATTCAATTGTTTGGAGACTACTGAATCAGGAAGGAGGTGAGCTTGGATTGTCGGTTTGAGGAGTATAGATGATGTCAAGGTTCAAGTCTGGTCATCGTGTCAGGCATAGATGGTGGTAGTGGGTTTAGTTTGAATGAAATTAAGGGGAATATTGTTGAAGAATATTTTGGATTCTACAGATGGAATGTATTACTTAGAATGGAATTGATGGGAACTAGATGATCAAGGTTTGTTGAGATGTAATCGAATATGTTCAAGGATTATCAGTGTATAAAGGATTTCAGAAACATTGGCCCCATCAAATAACATAAAACTTTACGTGGCAAGAATAACGCAACTTCTGATTTTATGACAGGAACACTTATATATAGGAAGTACCAGCGGCGTATCCACCATATCCTTATCATATCCCATTAGTTTTTGTTACTATGTACAACGATAGGTTTCATGTCATAACACACGACAGATTTCACTATGTCTTCCATGCGCTGATCTTTATAATTACGTGTGCACCCGTAATTATCCAAATCGTCACATGGTCCACATAGTTTATCCCATTGTGTGTGGGGTCCAGGGGGTAACACAAAAACACTTAATCCGTAACTATTGCTTTCACGTATGTGTTGCTAACGAATAACTATGTCCATAGATGCTTGAGTCAATCAAATACTAAAGAGTAATAATGTGGAATAATTTAGGATCCCATAGCAATCCTCGTGTTTGAACAAGAATACGTCAAACACCGAGTAGTTTTCATGGATAAGGTGAATAATCATGCCTTGTGTATGATGGACTTAATCAATTGTCACAATGTAAACAATCTAGTTCTGTGTATAATGTAAGCACTCAAGTTCATGTATGATCTACTGTCATGTACATTGTAAACAAATGAGCTTTATGTATACTGTAAGCAATTTAGTATCAAGTATATTCTAACCAAATAAGTTTCATGTATAATATGAGCAATGTAGTATCATGTGTTTAGCATCATGTATAAATGTAGTATCATATATATCGTAAATAAATAAGTTTCATGTATAACGCGAACAATTTTAGTATTATGTGTTTAGTATCATGTATAAATGTAGTATCATATATATCGTAAATAAATAAGTTTCATGTATAATGCGAACAATTTTAGTATTATGTGTTTAGTATCATGTATAAATGTAGTATCATATATATCGTAAATAAATAAGTTTCATATATAATGCGAACAATTTTAGTATTATGTATTTTGTAAATAAATATGTATAATGTAAAAAATTTAGTATAACGTATTTTGTAAATAAATAAGTTTTCATGTATAATGTAAACAATTTAGTATCAATAAGTTTTCATGTATAATGTATTTTGTAAATAAATAAGTTTTCATGTATAATGTAAACAATTTATAATGTAAACAATTTAGTATCAATAAGTTTTCATGTATAATGTAAACAATTTAGTATAATGTATTTTGTAAACAAATAAGTTTTCAGGTATGATGCAAACAATTTAGTATTATATATTTTGTAACATATATAATGTAAACAATTTAGTATAATGTATTTTGTAAATAAATAAGTTTTCATGTATAATGTAAACAATTTAGTACAATGTATTTTGTAAATAAGTTTCATGTGATTAATCTAGTATTATGTATATTGTAAACAAACAAGTTTCATGTATCATGTGATCAATCAAGTATCATGCATATTGTGAATGTTCATATGCAAGTTATTGAATCTCTTGTGTAACGTAAACTATCAAATTTTGTAGGTGTTCGAGTGTTGCGTACAAGCGTGTTGCTTGACGTTTATGTATAATGCGGGTAGTTGGGTTATAAGTTTTTTTTTCAATCTTGTTGAGGTTTATATGGTTGGTTAACGCCTACGCGAAATGATTCATCTCCTTGTAGTGCCTAGTATACATTTTCGAATGTGTAATATAACAAGAAGGTTGTGTAGATATTCAGAGTAGTGTGCTAATGAATAACTAATTTGTGTTCTTTGTTTGTAAATAAACAAGTAATTGCAATTTGTTCTTGTTTGTAAATTAATAAAATAGTGAAAATAATAAGTTGAATAACTAGATATATGGATAAATAAATAAAAACTTTTTATTAAATTTTTAATCATCGTAAAGAGAATGTTTCAAAGGAAAATAATGGCTAAGTTATCTAATAATTAAGCAACAGTTTAATAAAAGTTAATTTAACGAAATAAAAGTCATAAATAATTATTAATTAAGATAATGCTTTTATGAAACAAGTTGTATTAAGTTTCATTACCAGGTGAAAATGTTAATAGAAAATGTCTATTTCTGATACTATCTAAAGGTTTGATAAACGTTTTATTTGAACAAAATAACGATGTTGTTTAATTCAGATAATAAAATGATTAGTTACAAAGAAAGCTTAGGTACGTGTAGTAAATTGTAATAAACGAAACGATGGTGTTTAGATTGTACGCATTTGATAATATTATCAAATGGATATTTTGACAAATCAAAGTGATTCAAATTCTTATATTTTCAAGAAGACATGCTTTAGCCTATAGGTGAACACTCACTTCGGGAATTTCAAGGAAAGCACACGGATCCTTCGGTTGATTTGGATTTATATGAAATGCTTTCCTAGATAGAAGACCCAAAGTACAGGCATTCACCCTTCCGGATTGCACATGTTCTTTACAAATTTTCAGAATTCAAAACTTTGACGGGATTTTAAAATCTTAATAGGCTTTAGGCCTAAGAGTTTAAAACTTTGTTCACAAATGATGATGATGACATGAGTGCAAGAATGAGGGTGCATAAAGGGTTAGATGTGAATAGGTGTGTGATAAGACTAAGGATAGCATTTAAGGGCCTCAAATAAGCAACATGTAATCAAGAAGTGGTAAAGAAAGTATTATATAGGTAGCAATGTTTTTAAGAATACGAGTTATCAAGTAGTGTAGCATATAAACTATCATGTATTGTATCATGTGAAGTAACACTTAGAATAACATGTAAGAAGATTACACATAGTAGTGAACATGTAACACGTAGCAATGTGGCAAAAATCATATAACATAGAGCATGGCATTTGATGGATGTCCTAAGGTTATAGTCTAGGTCAAAGTGTCTAATAACCCAATTCCCTATAACCAAGGCTCTGATACCAATCTGTCACACCCCAACCAACGGCGGAAACGTCGGGGCGGGACAAGTAGACTGTTCATAAGCTCATGGTTTGCTAAAGTTGTAATAATTAAACAATAAGTTTCATTTCAAAACTTAAGAAATAAATTTCATCATTTACAAGAATTAAAGAATATATAAATCTCCATATTACAATTTAAGACTAGGTCCTCAACCCTAACTGAAGTAGCTTGAATCTTAACTCAAACATTTGTACCTGAAACATGATAAAATGAGAGGGTCAGCTATAAATAGTTGATGAGTATATATAGGTTTTGACACCACAAGTAAAGTTCAAACGTTTTGTGTACAATTCAAATGATACATGGTTTATAAAGCATTTATGGAGAATCTATGTTAAGCTAGTTGCATAATTGAAATGTTGTAATTGAAGGGCATAACAACACATGTTATCCTAATGTAGGGCATAACAACACATGTTATCCTAATGTAAATGTAGGGCATAACAACACATGTTATCCTGATGAAAATGTAGGGCATAACAACACATGTTATCTTGATGTAAATGTAGGGCATAACAACACATTTTATCCTGATGTAATGTGTTAATGATTATACGAGTATGTCATGTATATATAGCCTTAACAAATAGCATTCAAGCATAAAGCACAAATAAACACATATGATCATATTGTAGAATTGTAAGTGTGAAATTGCAAATAATGTTTGTTGAGTAATCATGTTTCACCCCAAAAATGTACAAAAGGAAAAGGGGCTATGTAAACTCACCTCGCAAGTTTAGAGGGTTGAACTTAAACTTGTAGTAACTTGGATTCAATGCCTTAAGGATTGCCTAAGTTAAGTTTGTTACGTTAGAAACACGTTATGGATAGTCAAGGGGTTGACAGTGTAATTAGTTGAAAGTGGTTGTTGTACACTAGAGTGGTTATCATTCCAGAGTAGTACCTCCAACAGAAAAGTTCCCAGGAAAGAGTTGGCCGGATCAGAACCCCGTCCTTTCCTAGCCAGAACTTTAATGTTTGTCAGATAACTACATATTGGTTTGAAAGTTACTCTATTTGCATACTTAACCAAGTTTAGGGTGAGTTTGGTAAGCTTGGAAAGTATAAGGGCTAAAGTGAAAATATGAGTTTAGTAAAGATAGAAATAAATTTAATTGAATATTACAGGGTTTTAAAAATAAGGAGTTTTGGTAAAAACATGATTTTTTTGAAATTGAAAGGAATATAAAGATCAAAACCAAGTTTTTAAATAAAGTTTGAACAAGTTTAATTAAAATAAGGCTTTTGATCTTGGATAGATCTATGATTATAACATAAACATGTTAGGGATCATAGATCTAGCTAGTTATGATGAACTTTTAAAAAGAAAAGTATGAACAAGTAAGAAAATAAGAAGAACTTACTTAGAATGGAAGGATTTAAACTAGAATCTTCCAAAAGATGAGAAGAACAACCTTTAGTTGCTAGAGAGCCCTAGAGGATTGTTGAGGTGTGAAAATGAATGAGGTTTAAGGCTCTATTTGTAGGTGACACTAAGGGACTTATTCGCAAAAATCAATTTGTTGATAAGGACTAGGATTGCAAAAGGTGAAGAATAGAATTTAATGCTCATTAATGTTATGTTTGACTCCATAATTCATATTTAAAATTATTTTTATAAAGTTTATAAAATCTTAAATATGTTACTTGTTTAATTACAAATGTTTATAAAAAAAATGTCTTTCATTTTTAGAAAGACTACAATTTGTGTAAATTGTTTACTAAAATAGATATTTGTTTACGTATTTATTTAAAATTAAATACATACATTTAGAAAATGTAAACTCTTGATTAATGCTCATAAATTTTAAAACTTACAATTTGTATAGATGATTAATTTAATAACATCAAATACGTATATCATATATACATACTTATAATTAGATTCTTATATCTATATAGAACAATATGTAAAAACGTGAATAAAGATGTATAAGTCCTATATCAAAAGTTGTATATTTGATTTATTTGATATAATCATATATAAATATATATATATATATGAATGTACATACATATGTTATATATATAATAGGAGGGTAATATTTAAATGTAAGATCAAAAATCTAAATTGATAGATGTTAAAATAATAATTAAAGTGACATATTGTTTTGAACAAGTATGGGGTTCATTAGGAGTGTCGTTACTGTATAAAGTAAAATAATGTAGTATTAGAAAAATCTTGGATGTTACATGAGCACTCTTTGTCAAGCGGTCGACGATCACCCAAATGGTATCATTGCCTTTAGAATCTAGAAGGAAACTTATGGCCCTCTATTTCTATGATACAATCCTCTGTTACTTGAAACACTATCGAATTTTTACCCACGGCAGTTTGTACGCTAAAGGCCTTTACTATGGTGTTGATAGTGCAATCCAGTTTACGACTAAATGCATTTGATATGAAGCTTTTACTAGCACCAGAGTCAAATAAAATAGTAGCATTTTCATCATTTACTAGAAATGTACCTGACACAACATCAGGGTTTCCTCTTGCTTCTTCCTCAGTCAGTGCATAGGCTCGAGTCCTAGCCTTTGGTTGTTCCTTTTCAGCTTCCTTTTCCTTTCCCGAACCGGATTGTCTGGTTTTCCTGCAATCCCTAGTCAGGTGACCAAACAGTCCACATCCTTGGCATTTAGTGTCTCTTAAGCAGTCACGAGAATAGTGCCCCGCCTTCCCACATCTATAGCAAATGGTGGTGCCGATTCGGCACTCGCCAAGATGTCGCTTTCCACACTTCTTGCAGGTTTCATAATCATCTATTCTTGGCTTCTTAACTTTAGTGTTTACATTCCCTTTTCTAGTGCCCCTAGGCGGGTTCTCCCATTTCCTCTTTTGTGTCTCGGGTGCCAGGTCCTCATTGGTGTAGTCGTCATAGGCGATTCCGCTCAGATTCACTACTGACTCGAAGGTCGAGCGTAGGTTAGCTTTTACATGAACACGGACCCGTTGTGGCAATCCCTTAACATAGTACTTGATCAAACGATCTTCAGTTTCCACCAGGTGTGGTACTAGTTGAGCCAGTTCATTGAATCTTGATGTATACTGGCGATGAGTCTTGTTGCCAGCCTTGAAGTTCAAGAACTCGTTCTCCACACGATCGATCTCATTCTGTGGGCAGAACTTTTGAATTATGAGTTTTTCAAGTCTTCCCACGTCATCCTGTTGATAGCATTGGGTAACTTAGTTCTTTGAATGTTCCTCCACCAACTTAGTGCTTCGTTGGTGAAAGAATGAGAAACGTACTTAACAGCTTGGTATGGTCGACACTCGCTGATGTTGATGACAGCGTTCATCTTCTCGACCCACTCGAGGGTGGCCACCGAGTCCTTGTTCCCGTCAAATTTGGGTGGGTCTCCGTCCATGAAACCTTTATAAGTGCACCCCCTATTGCTTGATCCCATCTTTATTTCATCCCCGTCGCTGTCATATACCTTTTCCTCGTGGTTACCTTCGTCGTCTTCCTTGATTTTCTTTAAGGCTTCAGACAGCAAATCAGGCAACACATTCTTTAAAGTGAGCACGACCTCACGGCAATAGCATCTCTGACCTCGGGTTCTAACTGTAGAGACCCTTGATGGTCGCCCCAGTTGGGGTGACATTAGTTTGGTGCACGCTTTCTGTGTTTTCCGTGTGCACATCCTCTTCTTCTTGATGTCTTGGATTCAGTGGAGGCCTACCGACTCAGCCAGTGCGACCGCCTCGACGTCCTGTTCTTCCTCTTCCAGCCATAGTTCTTAGTTTCCTGATTTGTCATAAAGGGAATACATCAATGTCATTTTCTCAGATCATAGTCTTAGAACAATACGAACAAGGTAAATTTTTAATTACAGTGACCGGTTTGTGATTAGAAATTTACAATACCTTTCGGGTTCCAAACTCTTCAAATTGGTCGTGACATTGACATCTATCGGTTCTAGGTTTGAGTATCTATTCTTATCCAAGTGTATTAACCTTAGTACTTACTTACCGTGCTGGCGTTGGCGTTGGCTTACCAGACTGACATCCGTACGTTGGTCCCATAATCAGCTTGAGTCCAGACATTTAGGGATGTCTGAATCTCTCAAACTATTGCTCTGATACCAACTTGTAAGGCCCCATTCCCGGGTGACCTCACTTGTTGGATTTACTCATAAACATAGTCATTGATCACTGAACTTTTAATTAAAAACATTCAAACACAGCGGAAGCATACATCATTCAATAACATAATATAGCAGCGGAAGTCTTAACATTAAACATAACATTTGTCTTAACATATATAAAAGTGGGATGTCAGTCTTGATGCCGGGTAACCATCACGCCTTCGCACGACCCTTCCTTTTGTCACCTGAAATGTATACTAAAAGTCAGCTAACGCTGGTGAGTTCTAGTTTAAATCAAGTAGGCATAAACATTAATTCTTGTCATAATTTTTCGTAAGTATTCATGTAAATATATATTCCGTTTCGATTCTTACCTTCATATTTATAATATTTTTGGTTACATATATAGATACATACATTTTTACATTTATTTGTGCCTTTGCTGGTCTTACACATAAGGGGGATCGGCCCATCAATGATTACGTGAGTCACAAAGACAAACGTCGCGGTCTACCGTCGTAGTCCACCATACTTACAACCGTCCGGCAACTAGTGTTCGTCCGTCATTATTTTACAACCGTCTTACCGAAGTAGTCCGTCATTATCTTACAATCGTCCTACCGAAGTAGTCCGTCATTATCTTACAACCGCCCTACCGAAGTAGTCCGTCATTATCTTACAACCGTCCTACCGAAATAGTCCGTCATACTTACAACCGTCCTACCGTCGTAGTCCACCATATTTGTCTGACTGCCCTAAGGTATCCGTCTCCCACCCGAACTAATTATACAGTCGTGCATCGATTTCGGGACTTACTCCACCGTAGTGGCCTGTTTAGTCTACCTTTCTAGACTTTCATTTCTGGCTGCATAATAGTCGAGTGGTCGTCCGTCTACCGAGGTAGCCGTTATCATTGTTCCGTTCATAACGTTTATTCATTCATAGCAAGCAATATATATATGGATATAAAGCAAGATTTCATTCTTATAAGTTATGTCATACTTTCATTTCATTCTTTGTAGTTATTGGGTCTATTCTTTGTTCATCATTACTTTCATGTAACACGTATGATCATATTGGCATTCTTATCATTCATTCATTCAGTGTATACACTTCAGCCCCAAAACATTTAATAAGGTTTGCACATAACATAGAGGGGGTACATAGAACTCACCTGATGAGTAGTTTCTGAGATACACTTAGCTGGTTACTGAGCGTCACTAATGTCACTCAAAATCTGTATAATAAAGTCATACACGTAAGGTAGTGCTCCTAGATGACACTAGACATTACTATGCTTGAACCTAGTAGTTTCGATGGATTTGCTTATATCGAAACTTGGTAGTTTCGATAGGTTGCATATGTCGAAACTTGGTAGTTTTCGATAGGTTGCTTTTGTCCAAACTTGGTAGTTTCGAGTCATGGGTTCATATCGAAACTATGGTAGTTTCGGTAAGTAACTTATGTATTATCTTAGCTTCGGATCGTGGGAATATCGAAACTATGTAGTTTCGATGGGTCTGTATATATATATCAAAACTATGGTGGTTTTGATGGGTCTGTATATATATCGAAACTAAGTAGTTTCGATAGGTCTGTATATATATCGAAACTAAGTAGTTTCGATGGATTCACCTACATCGAAACTAGTAGTTTCGATGAATCAGTCTTCTTCCCCAAAAACCCGAAGGTTCTGCATGCGAATCTGATCGCGTCGATATCTAAATTTTCTTTGATCAATGCGTTCGGTTTTCATTCTAGATGCTATACCTAAGCTCATTTTCAAGTTTCATCCGTAAAATCATCTTCTATTAGGCTAAAACCGAAAATCCTAAAAAAATCATAAAAACTCAGATTATGATCGAACGCTTACCTGGATTGGATTTCTGATTCGGAGGAGATGATCACGAGCACAGCAGCAACGTTCTCCTGAATTCCCGAGTCGATCCGTCACTTTCTCTCTCTAGACCCGAGCTCTCTTCTCTCTCTCTAAAACTTATGAATGGTAGAAATGAAAGGTTTGGGACAGCCCTTGCCCTTATATACTTGGGCTTCCTTCGGCCCGTTGGAGCCGAGCCCAAGCCCATCCGTTTTTCTTTCACCATTTAAAAATTATAATTTTGATCGTTTCATTATTTATTTATTACCAGTTTTGGGATGTTACAAGTATCGAAACTATGGTAGTTTCGGTAAGTAACTTATGTATTATCTTAGCTTCGGATCGTGGGCATATCGAAACTAGGTAGTTTCGATGGATCTTTATATATATATCGAAACTATGGTGGTTTCGATGGGTCTGTATATATATCGAAACTAAGTAGTTTCGATGGGTCTGTATATATATCGAAACTAAGTAGTTTCGATGGATTCACCTACATCGAAACTAGTAGTTTCGATGAATCAGTCTTCTCCCCAAAAACCCGAAGGTTCTGCATGCGAATCTGATCGTGTCGATATCAAAATTCTCTTTGATCAATGCGTTCGGTTTTCATTCTAGATGCTATACCTAAGCTCATTTTCAAGTTTCATCTGTAAAATCATCATCTATTGGGCTAAAACCGAAAATCCGGAAAAAATCATAAAAACTCAGATTATGATCGAACGCTTACCTGGATTGGATTTCTGATTCGGAGGAGATGATCACGAGCACAACAGCAACGTTCTCCTGAATTCTTGAGTCGATCCGTCACTTTCTCTCTCTAGACCCGAGCTCTCTTCTCTCTCTGTGGAAATTGTGAATGGTAGAAATGAAAGGTTTGGAGCAGCCCTTGCCGTTATATACTTGGGCTTCCTTCGGCCCGTTGGAGCCGAGCCCAAGCCTATCCGTTTTTCTTTCGCCATTTAAAAATTATAATTTTGATCTTGTCAGTATTTATTTATTAAGAGTTTTGGGATGTTACAGTTTGTGAGATTGAAGTTTGGTTCATGGATGGTTACATAGTCAACAGGTGGAGGGATGGAGTTGTAGGGCTTTTCAGCTTGAAACCCAAGACCAGCAGTCACCTTCTCATGAATTTGAGCATCCAAAAGTCTTTGCAACTTTTTGGATGCAAACTCATACTTGTCAACATGAACTTTTTGGTCTACTAACTCAGCTCTTGTAGCTTTTAACTTAACCAATTGATCATCAATCTGAGTTTCAAGATTTGTTTGATCATATTTTATTGATGAAATCTCTTTCTTTAGACAGTTAATCTTTTCTTTATAACTGTTTTCAACCTTTTTGAATTCAGATTTTATTTGATGAAACTCTTTATTTTGATCTTTAAGGTTTTGATTATGCTTTCTATATCTTAGAACCTTATTAATGCAGTTCTGAGAGAAGAGGTGTTCATATACCTGAGGTGGTATCTCTGTTGTGTCTGCCATGAGAGCTTAGGTGTTGGTAGGAAGATCTTCATACTGAAAGCTCTAGTCAAAATCAGCTGTTCTAAGATGTTGAGCTGCACATGCTATAGTTTGAGCAGGTGGAGTGTTTCCTTTACTTGCTTTACCTTGATGAGCTTGTCTTGGTTGTGTAGCAGCTGGGTTTCCCTTTGGTGCCATGCTGTCTCTAGCGAAGTGACCAAGTTGGTTACAGTTGTAACATCTTAACTTGCTTTTGTCGAACCCAACTCTAGTGTTAGAGTTGTTGCTTGGAATAGGTCTTCTAGTTCTAGAGTAGAACCTTTTAGCTCTAAGCGATAACATAGCATAAGAATTTTGAATGTCCATTTCTTCTAAGTCATCTAGATGGAAATACTCCAGATCTTTTTTGATAAATGACATATTGCTTGGGTTTTTAGAGACAAATGCAGCAGATTTATTTTGAGGTGGGGCTTCAAGAAGAAAAGGTGAGTTGCTAGTTTGTGAGTTGGGAGTTTGCGGATAGGTAACAATGGGAGGATAGTAGTTACTTGAACTTGGAAATGAGTGGTCAGAGTGTAGTGCAGAGTAAGTGGTGATTGATGAGGATGAATGACCTAAGCTTATTTCTTTGGCTTGAATCATTTCCAGCTCATATGTCTTCAGCATACCAAACAACTCAGTCATTTGGAGAGTCTTCAGGTTTTCAGTTCTTCTGATTGACACTGTGTAGAGTGTCCAACAACTTGGAAGAGATCTAATAAACTTTTTGAGAATGTCTTCATTCTCCAGCTTGACTTTAGAGCACTTTAGGTGTACCTGTTGAATAGAGTGGTAAGAGACTCACCATCCTTGTTGTGACACCCGACATTTCCACGTCAATATTCGTACATAACTTAAACGTGATTACATATTCCGGATTGACTTAGTTTCATGAATTAGGTACTAAAGTCTAGTAATAGCCATATATTGACCCATTTCATGCTTTGGTAATTTTAGGAATTACGGGGTCACGTATACGCATAACCCGACTAATACAAAAGTTGGTGACTAATCTAAATGTCCAAAGATCCATAATACATGAAATATATGTTTATACATTCAAATATATATTTCAAAGTCCGCGTTTCATTAAACGATTCGTAACGGCGAAAATCAAAGGTTTCACCGGCTACCGACAATCCTAAATGTAACTACATGCAATAAAACATATATACAACCCATACAATACATGAATTAAGTGTTTTTCACTAAAGTAGTCATAAACTAGTAAACTATAATTTAAAATGTCATTAAAGAATCAAAATTCGTATTAAATTTCCGTTTCGAGCCCTAATCGCGATTAACGCACCTAATGACCTAAATATCCACACTAAATAATCATCTAATCACCCAGCTACCCCAACCCCACCCCCCATTGACCTTTGGCCGAGATTTCCCTTGTGGGGCCCACCCTACCACCCAAACTCCTTCATACTTGATTTTTATATGTACAAGCCATGTTCATTCACCCAAACCCACACTCCAAGTCTCCATGATTGTTGTAAGGACAAGACCACTCTCATTCAACCACTATAACACTCAACTCATCTTAAACACTCAATATATTCATCCCATATACTCATTTGAATGAATCTAATATTCCATCCACCTCTTTCTCTCTCTCTTTTCTACGGCTCAACAACAACAATCTACACCTTCATCTTTTCCTTCAAGTTTTCATCCATTATCAAGCTTAAACCCTCCATCTTTTGGTGAATCAAGAATAATTCCAAGTGTTTTCTCAAGGAATCAAGCCAAAGAGTTCAAGATCTTTCTATTTCTCTCTATAAATTATCATCTAAGGTGTTATCTTCCCTAGCTTGTCTAGTGGTAAAGACTTCCTCTATTTCATCTTTATATTCGTAGTATTTTCTTTAAATCATGGTTTAAAATGTATAAGGATCACCCAAAGAAAAATGTTTTCTTCAAACTTCTAAACAAGAGCTAAAACTTTGTACAAACAAGTTTTATATGAAAATTGGTCAAAAAGAAAGTTTGTTGGTGACTTTCCTATCGATATGTAAAGATATTAGATTTTTGGGATATAAAAACATGTGTATAGACATTATAATTATTATGAACAACTATTTTGTGTATATATATGTATAATATATAAGTCACACACGTAAATAAACTTGAAATGAAGAGAAATCAACTCATAAATGTGTGAAAAAGCTAGATCTACATGTAAAGAAACCCTAAAAATTTAATCTTGGACATATATGGATGTATGGACATAACACCTATGGAATAAAGTAAATCCTTGGACAAATCTGACTTGGGACTTTTAGAAAATGTCACACATATTATAAAAATCAACTAGTTGGTAAACAAGAGTCAAACAAGTACAAAATTTGAATAGTTGATGACGTTGAGTAACTTAGAACCAAAACAGTAAGCTGGTAGATTCTTAGGTCCGACTTTGGAGGGCCATATCTCAACCAAAAACTAACCATAAAGGACGAGTCTTAGGTCTAAAATCAAGTACAAGGAGTCAAGAGTCCAACCCAAGTGGTTTCATAAAATTTCGTTGAGTTTTGATGCCCCAAAATGGTCATACGAGAAAAGGTATTAAGGATGTCTTTTTCGGCAGAAATTTTGTGTCACTTTTAAGGGTCATAACATGGCCATAACAAGTCCCAACAAGTTGATTCCGATTTATAAAGTTAGTATTTTATGTACATAGTAAAATTTTTAGGGTCTTGGGTCATGAAAATGGGTCCAGGTCAGTCAATTAAAAGGAATCCCAAGACACTCCAGAACTGAATGCTGCTGCCCTATCTTGTCCGAATAAATATTTAAAAATACTTAAACATGTCATAAGTTGTTGATTAATACATCCCTGTAACCCTAAGACATGTAGGTATCTTGGTATAAATTTTCATGACTAAACGAGTTCATTTGGTTAATTAAAATGGCAACACACAGACAACTTAAAATTCAGGAAAATATCTATAGACTAGATTTATGTTAATATTGTAGTTTGAAGTGAATAACTACCAAAACCCTAACATAATGTATATACGAAAACCTATGGATAAGCATATGTTTGTATAACATAAATAATGTATATACGTGTGAATAAATACGAACACGCATCATGAAATTCAATGACAAGTCACCAACGGTTCGTCGGGTCACACTTTCAAAACGTAACACATGTATCGCCAATTCTAACATTTTGGGTGGATCTTATACACGTTCAACTTGTATTTTGACATCATATTATAAGGTCTTAAGATAACTGTAACTGTTAGGTCACAGTTAGGACAGTCTTGCATACACATCGGCCTTGCTAACATTTACACGTTGAAAGCTTATCAGGTGAGTTTCACAGCCCCCTGTTAACTTTTAAATGTTTTAGAAACACCGGGGGAAAAAAAATACTTGCTTACAAGTTTGAAAACATGACCCATCATTGTTTACTAAAGTTGGGAACATCATTGCCAGATACATTCGGGAAAACATAAAACGTGCTTACAAACATTTTCATATGGTAGCAAGAAAACAAGACCCGACCTTTATGTTTGCATGAGTTAACACATATAGAGCGCTGGAAGTCCCCTGACCATCATATTTATAACCATTAGCTATAGGTTAGCCTGGGATTCTATGGATAGTACTATTGGGATTGACACCCCCGGTCATGGTTAGTCGCGCTAACCATGGGTCCCTCTGGCCAAATGTCACACCCCGACCGATGGCGGAATCATCGGGGCGGGACATGTAGACTGTTCATAAGCACATTGTTTACTAGATTGAATATATTAAACATCAAATTTCATAACAAGTAGTCCAAACACAACCAAATCCAAGATAGAACAAAATTGAAATACATAGAGTTCTTTTATTTAAATTAACTAAGTCCAAGCCTATGTGTAGCACATCTTGATCAATCTCACACATTAGAACCTGAAACATGAATAAAATAAAGTCAACTAAAAAGTTGGTGAGTATAACACAGGTTTATATATAGATAGCATATAGTTGTAAAACAAATCCTTACATAACATGATAAATAAGGCATTTATGGGGAGCAGCTATTGTGTAACCATGTACAATCAAACCTTTGTAACTAGCATGCAAAAATTGTGTTGTCGGTATCAATCACCCCAATCTGGGTGGGTTTGTCAGACTCAATAGATCTATCATTCAAAACCGTCGGCTTGAATAGTTAATGATTGCACATAATCGCATACAAAGGTTAGCACACCTAGCACTCGGGCATAAAGCTCAAATTGCACACATGAATGTAAATAGGATTTGTACTTGTGTTGTTTGTGTAAATGTAAACATGTAATTTGAGTAGTGTTCATGTTTCACCCCAAAAATGTAAAAGAGTAAAAGGGGCTATGTATACTCACTTGGTTTGAAGGCGTAGCTAACAAAGATACTAGATAGAATAAAGATCCTTAAAATGCACAAGTTAACCTAAAGTGTAATGTATATGGTATTAATAGTGTGCACCAATATTTAAGTCTAGAGTTGCATTTGGACTTTTGTAAAAAGGTCATTGATTTGTAAATGGGAGGTATTGAATAAAATGTATAAAGTTTGAAAGAATATTTTTAGAACATTTTGATTAAGGTTTGAGTTTGAATAATTAAATAAGTAATGTAAATAATTATTGTTTATGAAAATATTGTAAGTGTTAAATGAAATTAAGTGTAAATAAATAATTGTCTTTATTTAAACATAAAGTAAATAAATAATCATTATTTTATTTATTTATTTATAAAGTGTAACTTAATCATTTAAATACTTTTTAAATGAAAGGTTTAGTAATAATTGTAAATTTAATTTTATAAACTTTAAATAACTATTTTTCTATTTATTAGATATTTGTTCTTTCTAAATAGGATTAAATGCAATTTTATAAAAATCAACTATTTTTATTTTGTAATTTAATCAGAATATTTATTGTTTAAAAAATATATAAAATTTATAATTCTGCCAAGAATTTAACTCACACACGACCGTGCTGGGAAGGGCACGATCGTGCTCGAACCACAGGCGCAACCATGCTAGTCAGGGCATGACCGTGTTGATCAAACATAATGCACAATTTGTTTGTTCTCTAGGCACGATCGTGTTCTGGACTAGGCACGACCGTGTCTAGGGTTTTGAGGCATAACCAAGTCTAGCCAAAGGCATGACTGGGTCTGAGTGTGTGAGGTATGACCGCGCTGGTATTTGACGCGACCGTGTCTCATGAAGCACGACCGCGCTAGAATACTAGCGCGACCGTGTCTGTCCCAAAACAGAAACGATTTGGCTAATTCTTATATTGTTAATGTTGGAATCCATGGGGCTTTCACCCATTAGATCATCACGAGTCTTTCTGTATAAATTAATTGTATTTAAAACGTGTCTAATGTTTGTTTCGATTAAATCATTTTTTAACGAAAATGTGGATTCGGGTTCATGGTGATTTCCATAATGAAAGACCAAATTGACATGGGGCTTTTGATCTAAAGACTAAATCGATAGAGGACAAGGTTTCAATTACCCGAAAGGACGACGGATGGATAGCGTTCGATAGAAATTAGTTTCGACGACGACGAGAGTGGCTTCCGGCGTCTTCTGCTGCGATTTCGGCTAAACCAGAGAGTCTAGGAGCTTTAGGGAGAATCGAGTAGCGTGACTCTGCTGCTTGATTGAGAGAATTCGGATCGCAAGGAGGTTTTGTGTTTTCTTTGAAATGCTTGAGAGAATTTTTGAGATTAATTGGATTAATCTGAGACGTTTGTTGTAATTGGAAGTGTCATTGCTTTCGTTAATGGTAATGAGGTGTAAATCGGTTACGGAAACTCAACGATCGGGTGATTAAAACTGTATTTACGTTTCAACTGGTACTAGGCGCGACCGTGCCCATTTGAGGTGCGACCGTGCCTAGGCACCGGGCGCGATCGTTCCAAAGCTGGTCACGCGACCGTGCCAAAGCACTTGGCGCGACCGTACCAGAACGAGGCGCGACCGTGCCTATTAGGGTTTCTTGTAAATTTTCAACATCAGACCTTGTAACTTTGGTCTTTGACATATTTGTATAATTAGATACTTATGTAGTGTTTTAGTAGGTTATAACCGTGTAAAATTTGCGGGTTAACATTGAAATATTTTTAATTGATGATACGAATAGAACAATACAGTGCACTAGAATTTGGTTTGAAATGCATTACATTGAATTTGAAATACGAATACTAAAAATCAGAAATATTACAGTCTCCCCATGTTGAGGGAATTTCGTCCCGAAATTTAGCTAGAGGAAACTACGGCATCAGTGAAAAGATGGGGGGTACTTGAGCTTCATTTGGTCCTCTCGATCCCAAGTGAATTCAGGACCACGCTAAGACTCCCAACGAACTTTGAAAATAGGAATACGACTTCGCTTGAGTTGCTTGATTTCACGATCCATAATTTCTACCGGTTTCTCAACGAAGTGCATCGTTTCATCAATGCGCACGTCATCAAGTGGTATATGGAGATTCTCATCAGCGAGACACTTCTTCAGATTAGATACATGAAATGTAGGATGCACATTTCCAAGAGATGGAGATAACTCGAGTTTGTAAGCCACTTTCCCAATCCTTTCAAGGATTTTGAATGGACCAACATAGCGAGGGGCTAACTTACCTTTCTTTCCAAATCGGATAACACCCTTCCACGGGGACACTTTAAGAAGAACAAGGTCACCGACTTGGAATTCCAAGGGTTTTCGTCATTTATCGGCATAACTCTTTTGCCGACTTCTTGCTGTTCGGATGTTGTCACGGATTTGAATAATCTTGTCGGAAGTTTCTTGAATTAGCTCGGGACCAGTGATTTGTGCTTCACCAATCTCGTTCCAACAGATAGGAGAACGACACTTGCGACCATAAAGAGCTTCGAATGGAGCCATGTTGATACTTGTGTGATAGGTATTATTGTAAGAGAACTCAATGAGGGATAAATGTGAATCCCAATTTCCACCAAAATCGATTACACAAGCTCTAAGCATGTCTTCATGTGTTTGGATTGTTCGCTCGGTTTGACCATCAGTTTGGGGATGGTAAGCCGTGCTCAAATCCAATCGTGTGCCAAGAGCGGTTTGGAGAGATTTCCAAAATCGAGAAGTGAACCGGGCATCTCGGTCGGATATTATGTTCAAGGGAACACCATGACAGCTCATAATTTCATCAATGTAAATTCGGGCTAATTTCTCAACCCGATAGTCTTCACGGATAGGCAAGAAATGAGCAGATTTGGTGAGACGATCAATGATTACCCAAATACTATCATAACCACTCGAGGTGCGAGGGAGTTTGGTAATAAAATCCATGGCTAAGTTCTCCATTTCCACACGGGAATTTCTGGTTGTTCAAGTAATCCAGAAGGATGTTGGTGTTCGGCTTTGACTTTGGAACACGTTAGACATTTGGCAACAAAGTGAGCAATGTCCTTTTTCATACCGGGTGTCACACCCCCAATTTCAACTAACGGAGTTTTACCGTTTGGGAAGTGACGAACCAGGATCTCAGACATTAGTTACTTTGAACGACTCTACATGGGACTCAAAATGAAAAATATCTTTTAAATCAGAGTATCAATGCGGAAGCGTAAAGAAAGTAAATGCGCAAAATACACGCGCCCAAAACCAAAGTCCAAAAGTCTCAAAAGTCCAAACGTCCAAACCAAACAAAGTACAAATATAATAATTCAACCAAACATAAATAGACACAAAGCAAAGCAGTTAAGTCCCATGCATGCCCTAACGTGCACCTGTGTCTTAGCTTAGCGTCCTGAGAAAACATGTAAAGAAAAGTGTCAACACGAGGTTGGTGAGTTCACAGGTTTCAAATATTTAAGTAAGCGTTTACCAGATTTATGATCATTCAATATGTATCTATAGGTAGCTAACCTATGTTCATGTTTTAGCTCAAGTGCTCGCAACTGAAACTGACTGTTTGTTTATTGCCTCCTGCCAGGTCTATCAATACTGGCCATGTGAGTAGGCTAACATTTCACCCGTTCGATATCCAATCGAGTTAGCGCGACTAACGCGGGTGGGATTTGTCAAACCCAGTAGTACTACTAAACATTACCTCGCTAAGATCCATATTAACGGTTCGAGATAATATGAGGACTTTCTGTGATAGCATGTTACACTTAGTTTTAACATTGATAGCATATGAAATACAAAATCTAAAAATCAGTTTAAGCATGTTTTCTCCCCCAAGTTAAAAACAGTAAAAAGGGGCCGTGAAAACTCACATGCTTGGCGTTGAAGGTAGTTTCACACTAGAAGTAAGTTGGAACCACAAGTGTAAGTCTCAAAAGACTTACGAATGTCCTAAAATTATAAACATATAAATTAGGAATGATAATGGGAATTGTGACTGTGACACGGAAACGAGGAACGTCCTAAAAGAAACGCTCCATTGACTATGAGTAGACGGACGTGTCCATGAGAAAAAGGATTCTTAAATTAATAAATTAAGAAAAACTACGATTCGCGACGAGTGAAAAATAAAATATAATAAATATATCCGAGCGTTTTTTTTTGTCATTAAATAATGGCCTAATAAAATAATTAATTGTGTGACAAAATAATAAATCTATTATTTTATTCGAGGATAATAACGAGTGAAAATAATATAAATAATTACATTATTTATTATTTTAAAACGTTGCACGAAGTTTATAACCGAAACGATATTAAAATATATCATTTTTAATTGAGATAACAGTTTGAAAATATTATATTATATTTCTAAATGCGATTTAATTAAAAATACGAGACACGAGGCTAAACCCGAGCTTACGGGAGGTTTTCCGGTTTAAACACATTAATATAATATTATATTAATATAATAGTTTATTTGGTAATTAATATAATACTAAAAATCGGTTTTTAAAAATAAATGTGGGTGGAGAGACTCGAACCCGGGTCTCTCCCACCACAGCCACACACACTAACCAGTCCCGCCCGCTAGGGAATCGCAAACATATCCAAATCAAAATGGTTTTATTCATCACAACACCCAGTTCCTACCCCATTCGCGATTTCGATCCCAATCCCGTCCTAAATCCGTAGATTCCGACCATAATCGAAACAGAAAGTATAGGGGTTTTGAAAATCGGAGGTTTGCAAATCTGTGTGTTCGTTTAATTGTAAAACAGTTAACTGTATGGTCGTTTAATTCCCGGTTTTAAACTCGAAACCCTAGAATAAGGATACGTAATCGTGATGAACAAATTGAATGTTGAAATTCGATGAGATAATGGGGCTTTTACTCAACAAAGGTTGTGAATATATCTATACAGTTTAATTTGATTTTTATTATGATCAAGATCAAAATCCCCAAATTAAACAAGAACAAACCCTAGATTATGAACTGAGTTGAATTTGATATTAAAAATGGTTGGGTTCATAGGGCTTTCAATGAGTGATCAATTGTGAATCTGATCATGAAGCTTAATTTGATTAATACGGTGTCTAATATCAAAACCCCCAAATCGAATTCGCAAGAACCCTAGGTTTGTGATCTCAATCAATTTGATGTTACAAGTTTGAATTAGCATAGGGCTTTTGATTAGTAGGAAATTCCGAAACTAATGACATGATTTAATTGAATTGAAAACAAGTCTAGGTTCGAAATCCCCAAATCAAGTTTATGATAAACCCTAGGTTATGGATCGTGTTGAATTCGATGATATGAGCCCCAATAATCATAGGGATTTCATTCAGAGGGTAAAGAAGAAAGTGTTGATGTAAGAAGTTACAAGAATCGATGGAGAATTGATAGAGTTCGACTAGGCCAAACGCCAACGGCTTGCGGGTTAGGTTCCAGCGACTTCGGGCTTGAATCCGGTTGAATTAGTGCGTGCAGAAGCTAGACAGTAACTCGTTTGAGGTGATGATATGTGAAATCGTGATAATGGTAATCGAATTGTGAGATTTTAATAAATGTCGACGGGGAGGTCGACGGTTTCGACATAAACACCCATAATTGGTTTAACTCGCACGATTATTGTTCAATAATGATCCTATAATGAGCGATCATAGCATTAAAGTGAATTTCGGTTACTATTTCAAACGAATTTCGGTTATAGAACTTGAATTTGGATTGTTGGTTGCCAGTTTGACTTTCAGAAAGTCAACAGAGTTAATTCGAGTTTGATTTTGACTTTGGGAGTCAACCATTAAAGTCTTGGGATTTGGCAGGACTAGTCCCTGTAGTTTGAGCTTAAATATTTGACAGAAATAGTCCCTGGGGTTTGAAATAAGTTAAATAGGTTAGTATTTAAGTGGATTTAGTTAACGGGGTTAAGTTTTTCTATAGGGTTTTTAACGGAATTGTTAACGGAGTTAACCGGAAAAGTCGGGTTGTCACATCATCCCCTAGTCGAAAGAATTTTCGTCCCGAAAATTAAATAAATAATAAAAAAAAATTTTCCGGATGTCACATCATCCCCTAGTTGAAATAATTTTCGTCCCGAAAATTAGAGTAGTACTTTAAGAATTTGACGCGGAGTGCTTGAACAGATTTGGATATTTGCGCATCATCTGATCCTCGCGCTCCCACGTGAATTCCGGTCCGCGTTTCGAGTTCCAACGAACTCTGACAATAGGGATCTTACTGTGCTTTAACGTTTTAACTTCCCTATCCATAATTTCCACAGGTTCTTCGATGAAGCGTAACAGTTCATCAACGTGTAGTTCCTCAAGAGGAACTGCGAGTGATTCGTCTGCTAGGCATTTCTTTAAATTTGAGACGTCAAAGACGTTGTGCACACCACTAAGTCTTTCATGTAAGTCCAGTTGATACGTTACTGGTCCAATTCTCTTTAATATTTTGAAAGGTCCAACATAACGAGGATTCAGTTTACCTCGTTTCCCGAAACGAATGACACCTTTCCAAGGTGAGACTTTGAGTAAGACCATGTCACCTACTTGAAACTCCAAAGGTTTACGACGCTTGTCGGCATAGCTCTTTTGACGATCATGAGCTGCCGCCATACGGTTTCTAATTTGAACGATCTTTTCAGAAGTTTCAAATACAAGTTTAGGACCTGTAAGTTGGCTATCTCCAACCTCGGTCCAACAAATGGGAGAACGGCATTTCCGTCCATAAAGCGCTTTAAATGGAGCTGCCTTGATGCTAGTGTGATAGCTGTTGTTGTAGGAGAACTCCACCAACGGTAGGTGAGACTCCCAAGTGTTACCGAAATCGATCACACAAGCTCGTAGCATGTCCTCCAGAGTTTGGATAGTACGTTCTGTTTGGCCATCAGTTTGAGGATGGTATGCTGTGCTCATATCTAGACGCGTGCCTAAGGCCTTATGTAACGACTGCCAGAAACGAGAAGTGAATCGTGCATCACGATCCGAAATAATGGAGATTGGCACCCCGTGCCGAGAGACTATTTCTTTCAAGTATGTACGAGTAAGCTTATCCATTTTGTCGGTTTCCTTGATTGCTAGGAAATGAGCAGATTTTGTTAATCGATCAACAATTACCCATATAGTATCACATCCAGTAGGGGTTCGTGGTAATTTGGTGATGAAATCCATGGATATTTATTCCCATTTCCACATAGGAATTTCTGGTTGTTGTAGAAGACCGGATGTCTTTTGGTATTCGACTTTGACCTTCGAGCAGGTCAGACACTTACTAACATAGGTGGCTATATCGGCCTTCATCTTCGGCCACCAATATAGTACTTTTAGATCATGGTACATTTTATCGGAACCTGGATGAATGGAGTAACGAGATTTATGAGCTTCATCCATGATTAGTTCCCTTAAATTTCCGAACACTGGAATCCATATTCGTTCGACGAAGTAACGAATTCCGTCAGATTTTATTTCCTGTTGTGCTTCCATGCCGCGTGTACCTTCTAACGGTAGGTTATCTTCTTTCAAGGCTTCAAGTTGAGCACTACGGATTCTGTCAGGCAATCCAGGGTGAATAGTGAGTTGTAACGCTCGAACTCGTTTGGGTTTCGTTTCCTTTCGGCTTAGTGCATCAGCCACAACGTTAGGATGATACCGGATCGCACAGTCGTAATCATTTAGAAGTTCAACCCAACGACGTTGTCACATGTTCAACTCCTTCTGCTCGAAGTTATGCTGGAGGCTCTTGTGGTCGGTGTAGATGGTGCATTTGGTACCGTATAAGTAATGTCTCTATATCTTAAGTGCAAAAACTACTGCTCCCAACTCTAGGTCATGAGTGGTGTAGTTTTTCTCGTGAACCTTTAATTGACGTGACGCGTATGCGATCACCTTTTCGCGTTGCATCAAGATACAACCCAGGCCTTGAATGGATGCATCACAATACACCACAAAATCATCGGTTCCTTCCGGAAGAGCTAAAATAGGTGCACTACAAAGTTTCTGTTTGAGGTGCTGGAAAGCTGACTCTTGGTTATCGCCCCAATTATAGGCTTTTCCTTTTTGAGTTAGGGCGGTGAGAGGTTGAGCAATTTTAGAAAATCATTTGATGAATCGACGGTAATATCCAGCCAATCCCAGAAATTGTCGCACCTCAGTCGGAGTCGTCGGTGCTGCCCAATTCTTGATGGCTTCTATTTTGGATGGGTCGATATGTATCCCTTTTTCATTAACCACATGCCATAGAAACTGAACTTCCCAGATCCAAAATTCAGATTTGGAAAACTTAACACACAGTTGTTCTCGCTTGAGTAGTTCCAAAATTAGGCGTAGATGTTCCTCATGTTCCTCCTTGTTCTTGGAATAGATGAGGATGTCGTCGATGAAAACGATAACGAACCGGTGAAGGTAAGGCTTACACACACGGTTCATGAGGTCCATGAATACCGCGGGTGCATTGGTTAAACCGAAAGGCATGACCATAAATTCGTAATGGCCGTACCTCGTTCTGAATGCAGTCTTAGAGATATCTTCTTCTCTGACTCTTAACTGATGATAGCCGGACCTCAGATCTATTTTGGAATAGAAACTTGATCCTTGGAGTTGATCAAAAAGGTCATCTATGCGAGGTAAAGGGTAGCGGTTCTTGATTGTGAGTTTATTCAGCTCCCGGTAATCAATACACATACGGAAAGTACCGTCCTTCTTCTTGACAAATAATACCGGAGCTCCCCACGGTGATGAACTAGGTCGGATGAAACCTTTATCCAATAAATCTTGCAATTGAGTGTACTGTTCCTGCAGTTCACTGGGTGCCAGTCTGTAAGGTGCCCGAGCAATCGGTGTTGCTCCGGGTGCTAGATCAATTTGGAGCTCAACCTGACGGTGTGGTGGTAATCCGGGCAGATCCTCGGGAAATACTTCCAAAAATTCACGCACAACGGGAATATCTTCGATTTTCTTCTCTTCTGAAGGCTGCTCAACAACAAGGGCCAAAATAGCCGTATGCCCCTTTCGAAGACATTTTTGCGCTTTCATGAAGGATATAATGCCCATGACTGCACCAACTCTTTCTCCTTGGATGGAAAGGGTTTCTCCATTCGAGAGAGGTATACGTACAATCTTCTCACGACAGATAATTTCGGCTTGGTTTTTAGATTGCCAATCCATGCCAACAATTATATCAAAACTACCAAGTATGACCGGCATAAGGTCGATATCAAATGTATGTGTAGCTAGCTCAAGTTTACATCCTTTAAGTATGTGAGTTGCCTCAATTATTTGACCGTCAGCTATCTCTATTGTATACTTATCTTCTAATAGAGATGAGGTTCCTTTTATCATATTACTAAATTTCTTAGATATAAAACTTCTATCAGCACCGGTGTCAAAAAGGATAGAAGCAAAGAAATTATTTACGAGGAACTTACCGATGACCACATTATGGTCGTAACGGGCTTCTCCATATCCTAGTACGAAGGCTCGTCCCTTCGCACCATTTCCTCCCCTATTGCCATTGTTACCACCATTACCATTGTTATTCTGGTTAGGGTTGTGATTTCCATTACCCCCTTTCTTCAACTGAGGACAGTTCTTCCGAATATGCCCTTCCTTTCCACACTCAAAGCAAGCCCTAGTAGATCCCGGTTGTTGAAAGGGTTGTTTAGTTTGTAATTCACCCCTGCAGTCCTTAGGAGCATGGCCTATTTTACCGCACCTCTGGCAACGATTGTAGAACCCAAAGTGGTGTAAGTTACACTTGTTACACTTCGGGGACTTCCCCGCATAAACACCCTGGTTTTGCCCAGAAGAGGTCGACTGATTGAAGTTTTTGGTAGGCTCAAACCTACGCTGTTGTTGTTGTTGCGGTTCGTTAAACTGGGGTTGGTTGGGTTGAGGTCCTTTGGAGTGGGAGTTAGAGTGGTTGTGGGTGTTGGAATGGTGATCGAACTTGCGTTTGTGGCTGTCGGTGGGTTTAGCAACTGAACCTCTTGGAGGTAAAGTTCCTTGCGTCACCGCCTGATCGGTCAATTTGTGAGCAAGTCTGATGGTCTGTTGGATAGTGGTAGGGTTGGATGAGGTCACCATGCTTTGAATCTGAGGTACCAAACCTCCAATGTATAGTTCAATCCGTTTGTAATCCGGAGTCACCATGTGTGGGCACATGGTAGCAAGTTCGTGCTAACGGGTGGTGTAGAGTTCAATTTCCGAACCCTCCATCTTAAGGTTCCAGAACTCTCCCTCTAGCTTTTGAATTTCATCTCATGGGTAGTATTCTTCCTTCATCGTTGTTTTAAATTCCTCCCACGGGAGTCCATTTGCCATTGCCAGTCCCAACATTTGAACTTGGGCATTCCACCATGTTAGGGCCGGGCCTTCTAAAGTTCCGGAAGCAAACTTCACTTGGTTAGCCACGGGGCAGTTGCACATGGCTATTACTGATTCCACCTTCTCAAACCAGCGAAGTAATCCAACGGCTCCTTCAGCTCCACTAAAGGTGGGGGGCTTGCAATCCGTGAATGCCTTGAAAGTGCAGGCTGGTTGTTGGTTTTGCTGATTTTGCTGGCCTGGATTTAGAAATACAAATTGAATTGGAATTATAGAGTTTAGAAAGATGTTTTTAGGAGAAGGATTGACACTATTAGTCAATAGTTAAAGCATTTACCTGCAGCATTATGTGCTGCTAGGGCCTCTGCCACACTATTATTTATCAAAGCTGCTAGCTCTGCCGCCGTCACGTTAATGGTACCACGACCACCGGCACGGCCTCCTCGTCCTCTCCCAGAAATGATTCTTCACAGTCACAAATGGAAAATAATGAGAAATATATCGCATATTAAACACTATTCAGGTACGAGTAAGGAGATACAACATCTAATATTTTGAAAATTAAATAAATTGTAATGCTACAAAATAAATAACTCAATATTAAACTTCTCATGCTTTTATTGGATGGGAACAACCTTACCCATCTAGGTTTGAAAAGAGAAATAACATAAGCAAAAACAAACATGAAAAGGAAGATAGATTAGGAAGATCCTCAAACATCCTCGTCATCAGAAGAGACGTATGACTGTGCATCATCGATCTCCACTGGCTCTTCCTCAGCTGGCTCCCCCTCTAAGGGCTCCTCCTCGAAGCGCTCCTCTTCAAAGGGCTCCTCCTCGAAGGGTTCCTCCTCATCATCAGATACTGGAATGTCATCCGAAAATAGAGCCGCTTGTAGTTTGGCTTCCAAGTGAGTCACCCTCTCTTGAAGGCCTTCAGCAGTGTGGTTTGCCACATGTAGCTGAGCTTCCATAGCAGCTAGTCTCTCCAGAACTCCTTCCATATCACCATCCATAGTGTCAGGCCTCGTCTCTAGGTGTGCCATACGATCCACTAAAAGGTTGTGGACATGGTCTGTTGCAGCTAGTTCGGTAGTCAAGTGTTCTACTCCTACCTTATTCTTCTCTACTTGGGGTCCATTCTCCAGAAGTTTAGGTATCTCCTCGGTGGCATCTTGTACAAAACTCAACTCCTTCAACATATAAGATACGAATGCTGTGAAAGCTTGTTCCATGGTGCATGGTAAGCTAGGTAGTGTAGATGATGAAGATGCGGATCCAAAGTAAGGTGATGGAACATCTCCCATTTCGATCCACCTTTGGATCATATGTGGGTATACGTCCCAATTGAGAGCATAATCCAATGCTCGTGCGTTACTCGGTTCGCCTTGGTCAATTGAGGTAGTCCGGCACCTTTTGGGCTCCGGGGATGAGAGTATAGGTGCCTTATGCCCTGATGCGTTAGGTGATGGAGGTGGGGTTGACGACATGATCCTGCAACATTATGTATAAGTACCAAACATCCAAATGACATGTAACTAATGTGTGAGGCTATAGTTCTCTATAACCAATGGCTCTGATACCAATCTGTCACGTCACACCCCGACCGATGGCGGAATCATCGGGGCGGGACATGTAGACTGTTCATAGCACATGGTTGACTAAATTGAAATATATTAAAGTCAAATTTCCATTTCAAATAATCCAAGTACAAATCAAATTCAAACAAAGAAACATAAACAACTCATAGAATTCTTGATTTAAATTGCTAAGTCCAAATCCTATATTCAGCACGTCTTGAATCATTCTCACATATTAGGGCCTGAAACATGAATAAAATAAAGTCAACTAAAAAGTTGGTGAGTATAACACAGTTGTATATAGATAGCATATAGTTGAAAACAAATCCTTTACAAAACATGATAAAATAAGGCATTTATGGGGAGCAGCTATTGTGTAATCAAGTACAACCAAACCTTTGTAACTAGTATGCAAATTGTGTTGTCGGTATCAATCACCTCCACTTGGGTGGGTTTGTCAGACTCAATAGATCTATCATTGAAAACCATCGGCTTGTATAGTTAATGATTGCACATAAGTTTTCACAAAGATTAGCACAACTAGCACTCGGGCACAAAGCTCAAATTTTGCACACATGTATGTAAATAGGATTTTGCACTTGTGTTGTTTGTGTAAATGTAAATGTGTAATGTGTATAAAGTTCATGTTCCACCTCAAAAGTGTAAAAGAGTAAAAAGGGGTTGTGAATACTCACTTGGTATGCATGTGTAGCTAACAAAGAGTATAGATAAAATAAGGGTCCTTGATACGCACGGGTTAACCTAGATAGTAATGTATCTTGAATCAAATAGGTGCACAAAGTTTAAGTCTAACATTGAAGGTTGAATTTGTGTATAAAAAGTATTAAATAAAATATATAAGGTTGTAGTAAATATTTTTGGAACATTTGATTAAAGTTTGGAATTGAAAAATAGAATTTTTATAAAATTGTTGATTATGAAAATAATGCATGTGAAAAATGTAATTTAATAAGTAAATAAATGATTATAGTTTATGAAATAATGTAAATATTGATTGTAATTAAGTATAAATAAATAAATGATTTTTGTTTAAATATGAATTAAATAAATAATTATTATCTTATTTATTTATAAACTTTGTAACTTAATCATTTAAAACATCATTTAAGTGTAAGATAAATATAAATTTAATTTTTATAAATTTTTAAATAAACTTTCAAATAAATAATATTTATGTCCAGATTAAACTTTAAATCTTTTCAAGTACAGAAAACATATTTTTTATAAAATTTGAAACATTTACTGATTGAAAAATATAAAATTATAATTCTGTTAAAAGTTCTGAGTCACACACGACCGTGCCTCGGAAGGGCACGATCGTGCTGAAGCCACGGGCGCGACCGCGCTAGTCGGGGCGCGACCGGGTTGATCAACAGAGGGCACAAACAAGACAAGTCAACAGGCACGACCATGCCTTGGCTCGGCACGGTCGTGTCTATGATTTTTAGACAAAACAGAGGCTAGCCCAAAGGGCATGACTAGGTCTGGACAGGAGGACACGACCGCGCTGCTATTCGGCACGACCGCGTTTCATGAGGAACGGCCGCGCTAGATGATTAGCGCGACCGTGTCTCTTCCAAGTCAGACACGAATTGAACAATTTTTGTATTTATAGCGCTGGATTTGATAGGGCTTTTGATTATTGAGTTATTACGAGTCTTTTCATATAATTTAATTGCATGTAAATCGGGTTGAAGTATGGATTCGAATAAATCATTTTTATTAAAATGAGAAATCCGGTTCAGGATGATTTCTATGATGGAAACCCCAATTAACAGAGGGCTTTTGTTATGAGGACTAAATCGACTGAGAAAAGGTGATAATTATCTTGGAGAGTATCGGATTGATAGAAAGCGGTAGAAGAAGGTTCCGGCGTCGGCGATAACGGCTTCCGGCGACTTCGACTGCGATTCCGTCTGCTTCAACGGTTCCGTAGCTTCAGGAGAGATCGAATGGCGTGACGATGTTGCTGGATTAAGAGGGTTCTGATCGAATTGCTTGAGAGAGTTTTCTTGGAAAATATTTGAGAGAGAGTTCTTTGAGGTTCACGAATTTTGGTTAATTGGTCGTAAAGAGGATGTTTTGGTAGTATTATTTCTTAGTTAATGGGAGCAAAACGTATAACGGATTCGAATTCGAACGATCGGGTGATTAAACTGCATTTACGTTTCAACTGTTACGCAGGCGCGACCGTGCCAAAACTAGGCGCGACCGTGCCTAGGCACCGGGTGCGGTCGTTCCAAAGCAAGTCACGCGACCGTGCCAAAGCACTTGGCGTGACCGTGCTAGGACGAAGCACGACCGTGCTAGACTAGGATTTCTTGATATTTTTCAACTTTAGTCCTTGACTTTTCAGATTTGGTAAGTTTGATTAACATAGTTTCTTGTATAGCGTTTTAATTGTATATGATCGAGTAAAACTTGCAAATTTGTATAGAATCCTTGCATTTAATTTACGGCGATAAAATATTAAGACAGTGCACGGGTATTGAGTTCGAAATACATTACATTGAATTGAAGTATGAATACTAAAATCAGAAATGTTACAGTCTCCCCATGTTGAGAGAATTTCGTCCCGAAATTTAGTTTGAGGAAGCGACGGCATCGGTAAAAATATGAGGGTACTTGAGCTTCATTTGGTCTTCTCGTTCCCAAGTGAACTCAGGACCACGCTTAGATTCCCAACGAACTTTGACAATAGGAATGCGACTTCGCTTGAGCTGTTTGACTTCACGACCCATATTTTCCACCGGCTTCTCAACGAAGTGCATCGTTTCATCAATGCGCACGTCGTCAAGCGGTATATGGAGATTTTCATCAGCGAGACACTTCTTCAGATTAGATATATGAAATGTAGGATGCACATTTCCAAGAGATGGAGGTAACTCGAGCTTGTAAGCCACTTTCCCAATCCTTTCAAGGATTTTGGATGGACCAACATAACGAGGTGCTAACTTGCCTTTCTTTCCAAAACGGATCACGCCCTTCCATGGAGACACCTTTAGAAGAACAAGGTCACCGACTTGGAATTCCAAGGGTTTTCGACGTTTGTCGGCATAACTCTTTTGCCGACTCCTCGCTACTCGAATATTGTCACGGATTTGAATGATCTTGTCGGATGTTTCTTGAATTAACTCGGGACCGGTGATTTGTGCTTCCCCAATCTCGTTCCAACAGATAGGAGAACGACACTTGCGACCATAGAGAGCTTCGAATGGAGCCATGTTGATACTTGTGTGGTAGCTATTGTTGTAAGAAAACTCAATGAGGGATAGATGTGAATCCCAATTGCCACCAAAATCGATTACACAAGCTCTAAGCATGTCTTCAAGAGTTTGGATTGTTCGCTAGGTTTGACCATCAGTTTGTGGATGGTAAGCCGTGCTCAAATCCAATCGAGTACCAAGAGCCTTTTGGAGAGATTGCCAAAATCGAGAGGTGAACCAAGCGTCTCTATCGGATATTATGTTCACGGGAACACCATGATGGCTCACAATTTCATCAATGTAAATTCGGGCTAGTTTCTCCACCTTGAAGTCTTCGCGGATAGGCAAGAAATGAGCGGATTTAGTGAGACGATCGATGATCACCCAAATACTATCATATCCACTCGAGGTGCGAGGGAGCTTGGTAATGAAATCCATAGCTATATCCTCCCATTTCCACACGAGAATTTCTGGTTGTTCAAGTAAACCAGATGGACGTTGATGTTCGGCTTTGACTTTGGAACAGGTTAAGCATTTGGCCACATAAAGAGCAATATCTTTCTTTATACCGGGCCACCAATAAAGTTGGCGAAGATCTTGGTACATTTTATCCGCACCAGGATGAATAGAATAACGAATCATATGAGCCTTGTTCATGAGAAATGCACGGAGATCGTCATGATAGGGAACCCAAATACGGTTCAAGTAATAGAGTAAGCCATTGGGTTTTGATTCAAGAAGGAGTTCAACACCACATGACATTTCTTCGTACATGTTACCCTCTGTTACCGAGACGTGTTGAGCTTCTAAGATACGGGTTTGAATATCGGTTTGAATACGGGCACAATGAAGCATAACATTGTCCTTTCGACTCAAAGCATCGGCTACAACATTCGCTTTACCGGGATGGTAACGAATCTCGCAGTCGTAGTCGTTAAGGAGTTCGACCCAACGTCGTTGCCTCATATTGAGTTCTTTTTGGTTGAAAATATGTTGAAGACTTTTATGGTCGGTGAACACCACACATTTCATGCCATATAGGTAATGTCTCCAAATCTTTAACGCGAATACGACCGCACCCAACTCGAGATCGTGCGTCGTATAATTTTTCTCATGAACTTTGAGTTGCCTTGATGCATAAGCGATTACTTTGCCTCGTTGCATGAGAACACAACCAAGACCTTGGTTAGAAGCATCACAATAGATAACTAAATCATCGATTCCATCGGGGAGAGTCAATATAGGAGCATTGCACAACTTTTGCTTGAGGGTTTGGAAAGCTTCTTCTTGTTTCGGTCCCCATTCATAAGTCTTACCCTTGTGGGTCAAAGCGGTAAGAGGGACAGCAATCTTTGAGAAGTTTGAGATGAAACGACGATAATAACCCGCAAGACCAAGAAATGAACGAACTTCGGTAGGAGTCTTCGGGGCATTCCAATTCTTAACCGTTTCAATCTTAGCAGGATCAACATGAATACCCTTGTCGTTGACGATGTGACCAAGAAATTGAACTTCTTTTAGCCAAAATTCGCATTTGGAGAATTTGGCATATAGTTGTTCTTTTCTCAAGAGATCCAAAACCAGTCTAAGATGTTCTTCATGGTCGGCTTTAGTCTTGGAATAGATTAAGATATCATCAATGAAAACGATCATGAATTTATCAAGGTACGGTTTGCACACATGATTCATGAGATCCATGAAAACTGCGGGTGCATTGGTTAACCCGAAAGGCATAACCATGAACTCGTAATGACCATACCTTGTTCGAAAAGCAGTCTTAGGAATGTCATCTTCTTGAACACGAAGCTGATGATAACCAGATCGAAGATCAATCTTCGAGAAGCAAGTAGAACCTTGAAGTTGATCAAATAGATCATCGATTCTAGGTAAAGGATAACGGTTCTTGATAGTAAGCTTATTGAGTTCGCGGTAGTCAATACACATGCGAAATGATCCATCCTTCTTCTTAACAAATAAGACGGGTGCACCCCACGGTGAATGACTTGGGCGAATGAAACCTTTGTCGGAGAGCTCTTGAAGTTGACTTGCAAGCTCTTGCATTTCGGAAGGTGCAAGACGATAAGGAGCTCTAGCAACGGGGTTAGCTCCTGGTATAAGATCAATACGGAACTCTACTTGACGAATGGGAGGAAGACTGGATAAATCTTTAGGAAAAACTTCGGGAAAATCTCGAATAATGGGAATGTCTTGGATACTCTTCTCCTTGACATCCTTTTGAACAATGTGAGTTAAGAAAGCAATGTACTTCTTTCGTAAGTACTTTTGAGCGGTAGTACACGACATCAACTTAAGTCCCTTGCAAGGCTTTTCACCAAAAACCCTTAAGGTTTCTCCCGATGGTAGCGGAATTCGGATACACTTTTCAAAGCAAATGACTTCGGCATGATGATTTGATAGCCAATCCATACCTATGATAATATCAAAGCTTCCTAGTGGCATTGGAACAAGGTTGATTGGGAATGAATGGTCATTTAGTTCTAAGGAGCAATCATAAATAATGGAGTCAATTGTAAGGGAGTCACCATTCACTATTTCCACGGTGAAGGTTTTCTCTAATTGGGATCGTGTCTTTGCAAGTAAAGGCTCAAAATTAAGTGACACAAAACTTTTATCGGCACCGGTATTGAACAAAATGGAGGCATATTGACTATTAACAAGGAACGTACCATTAACCACGTCGTTGTTGGCTTGAGCTTCGTTGGCGTTTATGTTGAACACACGCCCACGAGCTCCACCTTGTCTAGCATTTGCAAGTCTTGGACATTGATCACGAAAATGGTTCGGGTCACCACACTCATAGCAAGCACGCCCATTAGCAATGGCGGGAGCACCTTGATTAGCCACTTGAGGTACGGTTCTGTTTGGAGAGTGGACTTGGCCCGCAAGAGCTTTGTCCCTAAAAACATTGATAGTATGACCATATCTCCCACAATAAGTACAAAGGCGACATGGGATAGTTTAAGGATGATGATAATTGCAGGTGGCACAAAGAGGGTAGATCCCAACATACGGCTTTTTAGCCGGCGCTTGAACCATAGGTGCAGCTTGGTTGACGGGAACAGCAGGAGTAACCACAGCAAAATTTCTAACCTTCCTCTTTCTATTATTGCGAGAGGGCTCGGTTGTGGCTTCTTTGTTGTGAGTAGGAGGGGTTACGGTTTCAGAAACTTTCTTAGAACCCTTTTTGGTAAGCGTTCCAGCTTTCACATGATTATCAGTTAAGGTAGCGGATAGACGAATAGCATCCTCCAGAGTAGCAGGATTTCTACCTAAGACAGTATCTTGGATTTGTCTTGGTAGCCCACCAATATACTTTTCGATACAACGGGACAAAGGAGTGACCATGTGGGGCACGAGAAGACTCAACTCATGGAACCGAGTTGTATATGCTAAGCTTTACCCACTATCTTGGGCAAGATCCCAAAATTCAGCTTCTAACTTTTTCACTTCATTTCGAGGGCAGAACTCCTCGGTCATAAGCCTTTTTACCTCATCCCAAGGTAAGGCCATAGCTACATCAACACCCCTATTCCTTTTCTCCCCATTCCACCATGTAAGTGCCCGTTTTTGTATGACACTTGTAGCATGACGAACACGGAGGTTGTCGGGACAGTCACTATTGAGAAAGGTATTCTCAATGCTTTCAAACCATTGAAGGAGTCCAGTAGCTCCTTCGGTACCAAAGAACTTGAGGGGATTGCACGAGTTGAAGTGCTTGAAGGTGCATTGAGATGGATTGTTACCACCATTTCCACCATTATTACCACTATTGCTTCCATTTCCACCATTGTTGCCATTGGTGGCACCATTGGCTTGGGTGAGTTGTGTCACCAATTGGGTAAGAATAGCAGCAATGTCGGTGTTGGCGTTGGTTGCGGGAGCACGACGAGGAGGCATTCTACAGATTTTTCACAAGACAAGAAAGATTGTAAGAACTTATGAGATTTGATAGGGTTTAATAAAATGAGATAACAAAAATAAAAATAGATATTCTTACTTTGGATTGTACTCAAAAGTGACAAAATCACTTGAATACCATGGCACATTAAGGTTAATTAAACTTATATAATTTTCAAGAAGACATGCTTTAGCCTATAAGTAAACACTCATCTCGAGAATTCCCAGGAAAGCATACGGGTCCCTCGGTTGATTGGGATTTATGCGAAATACTTTCCTAGATAGAAAACCCAAAATACAGGTGTCACCCTTTCAGATTGCACGTGTCCTCAAATAATTTAACAAGTTTAAAAACCTTAACGAAGAAATAAAAATTTTAGAGATTTTTGCTTCAAGAATTTTTCCACATGCTAAGAAGGATAAAGATAGAAAAGAAGATAGAAATATTATGAGGTTTTAGAATATAGGAAAGGATATTATTTATTTAATTATTAAGAATATCCTAATAAGTCGTGGATTTAAAACACATAAGTCATCAAAATTAAATAATAAGTAATCATACTAAGCATGTAACATATAACATGTAGCACATAGCACATAATCATGAAGCATAGCATAAGTGGTTGTCCTAAAGTTATAGTCTAGGTCAAGGTGTCTAATAACCTAATTCCCTATAACCAAGGCTCTGATACCAATCTGTCACACCCCGACCGATGGCGGAATCATCGGGGCGGGACATGTAGACTGTTCATAGCACATGGTTGACTAAATTGAAATATATTAAAGTCAAATTTCCATTTCAAATAATCCAAGTACAAATCAAATTCAAACAAAGAAACATAAACAACTCATAGAATTCTTGATTTAAATTGCTAAGTCCAAATCCTATATTCAGCACGTCTTGAATCATTCTCACATATTAGGGCCTGAAACATGAATAAAATAAAGTCAACTAAAAAGTTGGTAAGTATAACACAGTTGTATATAGATAGAATATAGTTGAAAACAAATCCTTTACTAAACATGATAAAATAAGGCATTTATGGGGAGCAGCTATTGTGTAATCAAGTACAACCAAACCTTTGTAACTAGTATGCAAATTGTGTTGTCGGTATCAATCACCTCCACTTGGGTGGGTTTGTCAGATTCAATAGATCTATCATTGAAAACCGTCTGCTTGTATAGTTAATGATTGCACATAAGTTTTCACAAAGATTAGCACAACTAGCACTCGGGCACAAAGCTCAAATTTTGCACACATGTATGTAAATAGGATTTTGCACTTGGGTTGTTTGTGTAAATGTAAATGTGTAATGTGTATAAAGTTCATGTTCCACCCCAAAAGTGTAAAAGAGTAAAAAGGGGTTGTGAATACTCACTTGGTATGCAGGTGTAGCTTACAAAGAGTATAGATAAAATAAGGGTCCTTGATACGCACGGGTTAACCTAGATAGTAATGTATATTAAATCAAATAGGTGCACAAAGTTTAAGTCTAACATTGAAGGTTGAATTTGTGTATAAAAAGTATTAAATAAAATATATAAGGTTGTAGTAAACATTTTTGGAACATTTGATTAAAGATTGGAATTGAAAAATAGAATTTTTATAAAATTGTTGATTATGAAAATAATGCATGTGATAAATGTAATTTAATAAGTAAATAAATAATTATAGTTTATGAAATAATGTAAATATTGATTGTAATTAAGTATAAATAAATAAATGATTTTTGTTTAAATATGAATTAAATAAATAATTATTATCTTATTTATTTATAAACTTTGTAACTTAATCATTTAAAACATCATTTAAGTGTAAGATAAATATAAATTTAATTTTTATAAATTTTTAAATAAACTTTCAAATAAATAATATTTAAGTCCAAATTAAACTTTAAATCTTTTCAAGTACAGAAAACATATTTTTTTATAAAATTTGAATTATTTACTGATTGAAAAATATAAAATTATAATTCTGTTAAAAGTTCTGAGTCACACACGACCGTGTCTCGGAAGGGCACGATCGTGCTCAAGCCACGGGCGCGACCGGGTTGATCAACAGAGGGCACAAACTAGACAAGTCAACAGGCACGACCATGCCTTGGCTCGGCACGGTCGTGTCTATGATTTTTAGACACAACAGAGGCTAGCCCAAAGGGCATGACTTGGTCTGGACAGGAGGACACGATCGCGCTGCTATTCGGCACGACCGCGTTTCATGAGGAACGGCCGCGCTAGATGAGTAGCGCGACCGTGTCTCTTCCAAGTCAGACACGAATTGAACAATTTTTGTATTTATAGCGCTGGATTTGATAGGGCTTTTGATTATTGAGTTATTACGAGTCTTTTCATATAATTTAATTGCATGCAAATCGTGTTTAAGTATGGATTTGATTAAATAATTTTTATTAAAATGAGAAATCCGGTTCAGGATGATTTCTATGATGGAAACCCCAATTAACAGATGGCTTTTGTTATGAGGACTAAATCGACTGAGAAAAAGGTGATAATTACCTTGGAGAGTATCGGATTGATAGAAAGCGGTAGAAGAAGGTTCCGGCGTCGGCGATAACGGCTTCCGGCGACTTCGACTGCGATTCCGTCTGCTTCAACGGTTCCGTAGCTTCAGGAGAGATCGAATGGCATGACGATGTTGCTGGATTAAGAGGGTTCTGATCGAATTGCTTGAGAGAGTTTTCTTGGAAAATATTTGAGAGAGAGTTCTTTGAGGTTCACGAATTTTGGTTAATTGGTCGTAAAGAGGATGTTTTGGTAGTATTATTTCTTAGTTAATGGGAGCAAAACGTATAACGGATTCGAATTCGAACGATCGGGTGATTAAACTGCATTTACGTTTCAACTGTTACGCAGGCGCGACCGTGCCAAAACTAGGCGCGACCGTGCCTAGGCACCGGGTGCGATCGTTCCAAAGCAAGTCACGCGACCGTGCCAAAGCACTTGGCGCGACCGTGCTAGGACGAAGCACGACCGTGCTAGACTAGGATTTCTTGATATTTTTCAACTTTAGTCCTTGACTTTTCAGATTTGGTAAGTTTGATTAACATAGTTTCTTGTATAGCGTTTTAATTGTATATGATCGAGTAAAACTTTCGAATTTGTATAGAATCCTTGCATTTAATTTACGGTGAGAAAATATTAAGACAGTGCACGGGTATTGAGTTCGAAATACATTACATTGAATTGAAGTATGAATACTAAAATCAGAAATGTTACATGTCACACCCTCAATTTCAACTAACGGAGTTTTACCGTTTGGGAAGTGATGAACCAGGATCTCAGACATTAGTTACTTTGAACGACTCTACATGGGACTCAAAATGAAAAATATCTTTTAAATCAGAGTATCAATGCGGAAGCGTAAAGAAAGTAAATACGCAAAATACACGCGCCCAAAACCAAAGTCCAAAAGTCTCAAAAGTCCAAACGTCCAAACCAAACAAAGTACAAATATAATAATTCAACCAAACATAAATAGACAAGAAGCAAAGCAGTTGAGTCCCATGCATGCCCTAACGTGCACCTGTGTCTTTGCTTAGCGTCTTGAGAAAACATGTAAAGAAAAGTGTAAACACGAGGTTGGTGAGTTCACAGGTATCAAATAATTAAGTAAGCGTTTACCAGATTTATGATCATTCAATATGTATCTATAGGTTGCTAACCTATGTTCATGTTTTAGCTCAAGTGCTCGCAACCGAAACTGACTGTTTGTTTATTGCCTCCTGCCAGGTCTATCAATACTGGCCATGTGAGTAGGCTAACATTTCACCCGTTCGATATCCAATCGAGTTAGCGCGACTAACGCGGGTGGGATTTGTCAAACCTAGTAGTACTACTAAACATTACCTCGCTAAGATCCATTTTAACGGTTCGAGATAAGATGAGGACTTTCTGTGATAGCATGTTACACTTAGCTTTAACATTGATAGCATATGAAATACAAAATCTAAAAATCAGTTTAAGCATGTTTTCTCCCCCAAGTTAAAAACAGTAAAAAGGGGCCGTGAAAACTCACCTGCTTGGCGTTGAAGGTAGTTTCACACTAGAAGTAAGTTGGAACCACAAGTGTAAGTCTCAAAAGACTTACGAATGTCCTAAAATTATAAACATATAAATTAGGAACGATAATGGGAATTGTGACTGTGACACGGAAACGAGGAACGTCCTAAAAGAAACGCTCCATTGACTATGAGTAGACGGACGTGTCCATGAGAAAAAGGATTCTTAAATTAATAAATTAAGAAAACTACGATTCGCGACGAGTGACAAATAAAATATAATAAATATATCCGAGCGTTTTTTTTGTCATTAAATAATGGCCTAAGAAAATAATTAATTGCGCGACAAAATAATAAATCTATTATTTTATTCGAGGATAATAACGAGTGTAAATAATATAAATAATTACATTATTTATTATTTTAAAACGTTGCACGAAGTTTATAACCGAAACGATATTAAAATATATCATTTTTAATTGAGATAACAGTTTGAAAATATTATATTATATTTCTAAATGCGATTTAATTAAAAATACGAGACACGAGGCTAAACCCGAGCTTACGGGAGGTTTTCCGGTTTAAACACATTAATATAATATTATATTAATATAACAGTTTAATTGGTAATTAATATAATACGAAAAATCGGTTTTTAAAAATAAATGTGGGTGGAGAGACTCGAACCCGGGTCTCTCCCACCACAGCCACACACACTAACCAGTTCCGCCCGCTAGGGAATCGCAAACATATCCAAATCAAAATGGTTTTATTCATCACAACACCCAGTCCCTACCCCATTCGCGATTTCGAACCCAATCCCGTCCTAAATCCGTAGATTCCGACCATAATCGAAACAGAAAGTATAGGGGTTTTGAAAATCGGAGGTTTGCAAATCTGTGTGTTCGTTTAATTGTAAAACAGTTAAGTGTATGGTCGTTTAATTCCCGGTTTTAAACTCGAAACCCTAGAATAAGGATACGTAATCGTGATGAACAAATTGAATGTTGAAATTCGATGGGATCATGGGGCTTTTACTCAACAAAGGTTTGTGAATATATCTATACAGTTTAATTTGATTTTTATTACGATCAAGATCAAAATCCCCAAATTAAACAAGAACAAACCCTAGATTATGAACTGAGTTGAATTCGATATTAAAAATGGTTGGGTTCATAGGGCTTTTAATGAGTGATCAATTGCGAATCTGATCATGAAGCTTAATTTGATTAATACAGTGTCTAATATCAAAAGCCCCAAATCGAATTCGCAAGAACCCTAGGTTAGTGATCTCAATCAATTTGATGTTACAAGTTTGAATTAGCATAGGGCTTTTGATTAGTAGGAAATTCCGAAACTAATGACATGATTTAATTTAATTGAAAACAAGTCTAGGTTCGAAATCCCCAAATCAAGTTTATGATAAACCCTAGGTTATGGATCGTGTTGAATTCGATGATATGAGCCCCAATAATCATAGGGCTTTCATTCAGAGGGTAAAGACGAAAGTGTTGATGTAAGAAGTGTAGGTCCAGATTTCAGTCGGAAATCACGAAAGTGATCGATTACCCACACACACAGGCGGAATCTGTATGTATGGTGTGGTAACAGAGGATTAGAGACAGACTTGGTGAAGAAGACAGCCAAACACACTAAGAATCAATGCAAATAATATGTGAAAGTGTAAGAACAAGCATTAAACGAATGCAAATTGTATTGATTCAAAAACAAATCTGAAAGAGAGAATTCAGGGTTACAGCCGCAACTCACACCCTAGAAATTCTCTAACTAGGCTATTTATAGTAGTTTCACAGGTATCGAAACTATGTTCCTCGAAACTACTAGTTTCGAGTGAACATTTACAAGTGGAAAAAGTGCCTGTCGAAACTACTATCGATCGAAACTACTAGTTTCGAGTGAACAAATCTCACTCGAAACTGTAGTTTCGATGGCCCAGACTTAGACTAAAAAGCAGTAAATTCGTTTAAAAGAAATTACATGAAAATAAACTATCTAAACAATGTTTAACAGAAATACATTGATCAACAGCTTATACAAAAAGGTTAGACTCTACAATCTCCCCCTAAGCTGCTGCATCAATGTCTTCAAATCAGAAATGCCCTTGTTTGAATTGCTGAATGTGAGACTTTGCATGAAGAGACACTACCCGTTGGTATGCCTTAGCATCAGACTCGTCATCATTGTTAAGGAGCTTGATTGGATTTTTGAAGAGCACCTCAAGATCTTCGGGTTGAAATTTTAACAGCTCCATGGGCTCAAATATGTTGATACCTTCCATTCCTTCCCTCTCAATCACAGCACTTCCAATAATGGGGTTGTAATACCATTTTGTAAAGTTTTGAAGCTGGACCGGCACAGACTTAGGCAGTATGATTTCTTTGACAGTTTCTGCTGGTTTGTACCTCAGGCTTACCAAGGGCTTCTGGGTTCTTGGATGAAACCTTGTCTTGGAGATAACCCTTCTTGATTTTGCAGTGGTCATGGACCTGAAGTCATTAAAAGTTTGATTCCTTAGAAAATTTTCAAAATCATTAGCTATGCCCACATTTTCTGGATTCTGCAAAGGTAGCTTGGCAAGAGCCCTTAAGTCATACTTGGGGAGGGAGCTGAATTCATTTGGAGATTTGAAATGTTGTACTCCCCCTTTGAATCTTCTAATAATGAAGAGTCTCCTTTCATTATCATATTTCCAGCCAACTGGTGGCCTTTTCAGCTCTTGGTGCTCAGCAAGCCACTCATAATATTTGACAGGTTCCTGTTCTGGCATTTCTTTGAACCAAGATTTCTTTGGATCATCAGTTTGTTGAGTGGGAGCTTGAGATGCTTTAGCTATGGAGGGTTCTTCAGGCATCAATAAGTCTACCTGGATATCATCTTCATTTAGGTCTTCATCTGACAATGTCTGTATTTCATCACCTTCCTTAGTGAAGTACCTGGTCCTTTCAGACTTCTTGTCTTCTGTCTGAAGGATCTCAGGATGTAGATCGTTGTATCCAAAGTTCTCTATCTCATCCAGTAGAGTATTGAGCTCATCATCAGAAGGTACATCCTCTTCATCAAGAACCACCACCTCAACTTCATCATCCTTATCCTTTCCTTTTCCCTTTTTCTTGTCAGCTCTTCTATCACTTGCTGAGGGAAGATCATAATCAGTTTCTTCAACTTTCACTTCCACAGAATCCTTAGATTTGGCAGCTTGCCCAGTAAGGATTGTCAAAGCAGACAAAGGATTTGAAACAACTACAGGAGAGGAAGGTTTATCTGTAGCAGTGAACTCCCCCTGAGTTGTTGAAGGGGTTTCTTGGGAGGAAGGTTTAGTCATTGAGGCTTGGATTTGTTTTACAATATCAGATAAGGCTTTGATTTCTTGTTGTTGCTTGGAAATGGTGTTTTGTTGGGTCTCCAATTGAGTTTGCTGCACATCAAGCTGAGTGTGCAAGCCTCCAACTTCTTGCCTTAGGTCTTTGGCTTCGTTTTTGCATTCACTCAACTCAGACTTCAGACCTTCTATAACACCATCTTGTTTTGTTATTTTACTTTGAAGCTTCTTCACCTCTAGGCTTAAAGTTTTCACTCTTGGAACAGAGGCAGATGGATCAGGAACAGGAGATGCAGGTGGTGTAGCAATAGGTGTATGTTGTGGAGATGGAGGAGGTGAGTGTGGTGTAGGTTGTGGAGTTGGTTGAGGGGTGGTAGCAGCATGAATGGGTGAATGAATAGGAGTTAGGTTTTCAGGAATGTCATCTAAGGACTCTGAAGAGGTGCTTAAAGGCTCCAGACCAGTCTTAATCTTCTTAGCCAGTGGTTCTTCTAGCTCATAGTCAGATTCAGACTCAGCTTGTCTCTTAGAAGATGATGCTTGAGGTTCAGTGTGATCTTCAGTTTCAGTTTCATAATCTGAGACGTCATACTTGGTGCCATAAATGCCTTCATCCAAGGTGTCTTCTGAATCAGCTTCTGCCTCAACATATTCTTCCTGAATAATTGGTTCAGGATTCTCCAACACTTGATCTTTCATTGGAGCTTCAAAGATAAGATCTTCTTCATTTAGTCCCATTTCCTGTTGTACATTCTCCTGAATTTCTACTTCAACATTTTGATTTTCAGCCTCTTGGTTTTCTTGCTCATTATGAGGTTCTTCTTCTTCTGCTGATGATGATGAAGATTCAACAGGTAGTTCTGGATCAACATCAGGTATGGCTTCTTCTTCTTCTCCCAGAATGTGTCCAAATAAAGGAACATTGGCAATGACTCGGTTTGTTCTTGAACTGGAGCTTTTCATGTAGCTCAGAGTCTTTGCATTCATATGATCAAGAATCAGGAGAGGACCATCTTGTTGAAGATCTGGGTGGAGATGATTGATGACCATCTGTAAGAACCTTGGATATGCAAGAAATTTGTCTTTGACTCTCCCAGTTAGGTTCTCAAACAGTTGTCCGAACACTAGACCAGAGAAGTTGTACTCCCTTCCCTTGACTAAGCCAAGAATGGCCAAAGCTATCAAAGCATTTGCTGAGTCAAATCCTCCTTTTCTAATAGAGATGCAATGAATAAAGATATGCACGATGTATCTCCAGAGTGGAGGAAGAGCATTCTTGATGACTTGCCCTCCTATGAATTTATTTGGGTGACCCATTCTTCTGAAACATTCTCGAATGTAAAAACTTGGAAATTCAATTGGGGCTTCAGGGTTATCATTAAATTGTAGCACCTCTCTGATAGTAGCCTCAGAAAATAACACTTCTTGGTTGTGAACAGTGGCTCTAATGTGTCTTGTATTGTTAACGGAGACACTTGTAGCAGTAGCCCAGAACTGTCTTATAGTGGTCTCAAAAACTGGCAGATTGTTGTTTATGGCAAAGCTAATATTAGAGTTGGCTAGGAAATTGAGAACTGGTGTGAACTCTGCATTCTTGGGGTCAGTGGCATTCAAGTAAGCACAGATATTGTGCTTCTTGGCAAATAAAAGATCCATATCTGCACAAGAAAATCACAAAGGAAATTTCTTACATAAGTCTCAATACTTAGAAAAATTCTGAGAAAGACACTATCGAAACTATAAGTTTCGAACGAAACTACTTATTTCCAACACTTAGAAAATATCAGAAAAAAGGGACTATCGAAACTAAGTTTCGAGTGAAGAAACCATATCGAAAGTACTAGTTTCGAGCACCAAGGGTATCGAAACTACAGAGTTTCGAGCATCAGGGGGTATCGAAACTACAGAGTTTCGAGTGAAGACAGTTCAAAACCTAAAAACCTTTCAAATTCTTAAAATCCCTCTTTTACTTGAAACTACCTAGTTTCGATGGCAAACCCTTGAAAATATCAACAGACTCAAAAAGCACAGAAAACAAACAAAACTTATATGCAGACTCAAACTTAGAAATAAGAAACAAATGCAAAATAAAACAAAGAAAAAGGTTAATAAAGGCCTGAGAGTGTCGAAACTCCTTCTTACCGATGAATCAACCTAAATCTGCAAAATTAAACACATAAAGAGTGAGATATTAACAAAGGTGATCTCAAAAACATGAAATGAACACCAGACGACCTAGATTATGAAGAACTAGTCGTAAACGCTTGTGAAATCAAACCCTAGGGCCTGTTCATTCACATAAATCACTTTCAAAAACCCACAAACCATTACCTGATGAAGAAGACGACGGGGGAATCAGATAAAACAACACTGATATTGCGAACTTAGACCGATGGATCGAGAACTTTAGTGTGTGAAAATGAAGGTGAAACGGTTTCGGGTGAGTGATAGTGAACAAGGCATGAGCATGATCTGGTAATGAGGGTATTTAATTTTGATTTTGGCAAAAGACTAAAATGCCCCTGTCGAAACTACTAGTTTCGATAGGGCAGAGTAGTTTCGAGTACCTGAAGTTTCGAGTGGCTGTGGAGTTTCGAGTGGGATGGAGTTTCGGGCAAACCTTCAAGCTTTGGTCAGCTTGAGCATAATTTCGATGAAGTAAGCTTTGGCAACCGTCTGAAACGCCGCATGAATATGGATTATGAAGACATTTAATTTGAGTTTGTGAAAAGACTGAAATGGCCCTCTCGAAACTACTAGTTTCGAGTGAGCGAGGAAGTTTCGAGTGGGCAGGGTAGTTTCGAGGGACTTGGAAGTTTCGAGCAAATGTTTTAGGGGCAAACCTTTCAAGTATGATTATAGTTTCGATAGGTAGGTCAAACTGGGTCAAAGGCAAAAGACATAAACTCAAAAACTATGTACAATTTAAACAAGTTAATAAGGAAGATAAAGATATTTTTAATAACCAAAATAAGATATAAACACTTATCCTTGGAAAAGATCCAACGTGAGATCATGTCTGGTCAAACTCTTGAAACACTTCATTTTTGCACTCAGCTACTGTGAATCCCTGAAGATAGCCGATATGTGTGCAAGATAAACCCGAGCATTTGTTTATACAAAAATTTCATGTGATTAAAAGATACCATTTAATGCACGAAACACGGTGTACCCCACATATTGAAATAAAATGGTTTTGAAAGCCTATCAATCCTCAAGACATACCCACATTCATCTTATCATTTCTTGCAGGTTAACCAGGGTACCATCTTGGTAAGTTGAATTCATCGCCAAAAGTAAAATAAAATCCAACAGGATGTAAGATGGGTGTAAAATGAAAAATATCCAAGTGGATATTAAAAAAAGGTACGAACATTCTAGATCTTTGCATAAGCAAAACAGAAGAAGTCGTAAAATTATCCAAGCGGATAGGAAAAAGTTGAACACCCGAGGTCTTTGCGTAAGCAAAACAGACGGGGTCAAATCATCCAAGTGGATGGGAAAAAGATGAACTCCCGAGATCTTTGCGTAAGCAAAACAGACGGGGTCATCGGCGGTAATTTTCGTTACTTTGACGGTCACCTGGTGCATGAATCAGAATCCAACACGTAAGCCTGTATCTGATTGAATCAGTTTTCTTAGCTTAAAATGGGTTAGATGTTTCAAGAATGGGTTCAAACACACGTGTACGGTAGAGAATTAGGTTTTCACACTACTAGAGAGTTATAACCATATGTCGGGCCTACCGGCTATACCTCAGTAAGCACCATCGCTTGTGGTCCATTCCATGTTCAAGAAGTGTGATCAGACTCTATCATTTCTCACAAGGTCAGATCCGATTTTCCTGAAACAAAACAAAATATTCACAGTAAATACAATTGAAACAGACAAAAAGCAATAAAGAGATTTTTTTTTTTTTTTTTTTTTTTTTAACTATACGAAGCAAAACTTTTACTTTCCGACATAACTATCTAATTCTCCCCCAAAAGTTATGCTATCAAAAATAAAGAAGAAAATAACTGTACAAAGCAGAAAATCTTTTTGAAAATCTTCCCGATTAACAAGTTTAAACAGAAAAAAAACAGTATGCACAAGGGTTATTGAAAGTTTATCATGCCGAGCATCTCCACCAGTTTTTCAAATCTGGCAGAATCAAAGGCCTTAGTGAAGATGTCAGCGGTCTGCTTGTCGGTTTTCACTTCAACGATCTTGATATGTTTCTTTTCGACACAATCGCGAATGAAATGGTGTTTGATCTCAATGTGCTTGGTTTTAGAGTGCTGAACGGGATTTTTGGTGATGTGGGGAACGGCGGTGTTGTCACACAAGATGGGGGTTTCATGAAAAGTGATCCCGTAATCAAGCATCTGGTGGTGGATCCATCTCACTTGAGAACAACAGAGGGCTGCAGCAATGTATTCAGCTTCGGCTGTGGATTGAGAAACGGTGGTTTGTTTCTTACATTGCCAGGAGATGAGACGGTTGCCAAGGAACTGACAACCCCCAGAAGTGGATTTTCGGTCTAAGTTGCATCCCCCGTAGTCTGAATCTGAATAAGCAACAAGGTCAAACAAATTAGTTTTAGGATACCAAAGTCCAAGTTTTGGCTTGTGCTTTAAGTATCTTAAAATACGTTTAACAGCAATCAAATGAGAGAGTTTAGGATTAGCCTGAAAGCGTGCACACAAGCACACTGCAAACATGATGTCTGGTCTGCTGGCAGTGAGATACAGAAGAGATCCTATCATCGAGCGATAGAGGTGCTGATCCACGCTTTCACCATCCAAATCAGGAGATAGACAATGACGAACTTCCACGGGAGTCTTGTAAGGATGAGATTCAGTCATTTTGAACTTGGTCAGGATTTCTTTAACATACTTTTCTTGATGGATAAGGATTCCTGACTCAGACTGATCTACTTGTAAACCGAGAAAGAACTTCATTTCTCCCATGGAGCTCATCTCAAACTTAGATCGCATCACTTCCTCAAACTCCTTGCATAACCGAGGATTGGTGGATCCGAAAATGATATCATCCACGTAGATCTGCACCATAATAGTGTCCGCACCATCCTTACGCTTGAACAAAGTTTGGTCAATTGCCCCTCGTGTGAAACCATTATTCAGCAGATGCGTAGATAACGTTTCATACCACGCACGAGGTGCTTGATGAAGACCGTACAGTGCCTTGTCAAGTTTGTAAACTTTATCAGGATAGCTTGGATCAATGAATCCCGGTGGCTGCTTGACATAAACTTCTTCTTGAACCTTTCCATACAGAAATGCACTTTTCACATCCATTTGATGAACCGTGAAGTCCATGTAGGCTGCGTAGGCGAGAAACATTCTGATGGCTTCCAAGCGAGCCACTGGTGCAAAGACATCCTCAAAATCAATTCCCTCTTCTTGATAAAACCCCTGAACCACCAAGCGGGCTTTGTTACGAATTACAATTCCACCTTCATCCTTCTTGTTACGAAATACCCAACGAGTGCCGATTGGGACTTTGTTCTTCGGAAGATCTACAAGATTCCACACATGTAACTTGCTGAACTGCTGCAGTTCTTCTTGCATGGCCTCCACCCAACTGTTCTCGAGCAAAGCAGCTTTAATATTTTTGGGTTCGATTTGAGATATGAAACATGTGAAAAGACCATCATTTATTGCTTCTGTGGCACTTCTTGTTTGTACTCCCACATTGAGTGGACCAATGATATTTTCTGTGGGATGATTCTTGTGGACTCTCAACTGTGGAATCTCATCTTCTTCTACAAGTTCATCCAGATTGGTAAAGTTGTGATCAGGAATAACGGCATCTTCATTACTTGAGCTGTCAACAGAAGATTGTGGAGCAACATCCACTATTGGAGGAGTTTCTTCCTCAACAGTTTCATTTGTTGCTACAGAGTCTGAAGAAGCTGGAGTGGACGATGAAGAGGAGCTTGAAGCAGAAGCAGAAGCAGTACCTAAGATATTTACAGGCAAAAGAGGATTAGCTGAGACAGATATATAAGTAACATCAGGAAGATTAAAAGATTTAAACAATGAGTCGACATCAAAAAGCCAATCAGGACCGTCCCCAGCGTCCGTATGATTGCTTTCATGCCAATTGACATCAATGGACTCCAGCACAATCCTTCGTCTCTTGTTGTAAACACGAAAAGCTCTTTGGTTAGACGAATATCCCACAAAATAACACTCATCTGCTTTGGCTTCAAACTTGTTCAGCTGATCAGAAGTATTCAGCATTGTGCAAACACATCCAAATTTCCTGAAGAAGTCAATAACAGGCTTTCGCTTGTACATGATTTCATAAGGAGTCTTGTTACAGCTTTTGGTTATGAGAACTCTATTTTGTACGAAACATGCGGTATTGACTGCTTCGGCCCAGAACGTGACAGGAAGTTTAGAATCGACGATCATAGTTCTTGCAGCTTCAATCAACGTGCGGTTTCTTCTTTCAGCTACACCATTTTGTTGAGGAGTACGTGGTGCACTGAATTGCCGAGCAATACCCTTACTTTCACAAAAAGAATCGAGAGTGACATTCTTGAATTCTGTTCCATGATCGCTGCGGATAATCTTCACATTTAGATTGAACAAATTCTCGATTTGAAGCAAGTGAATCTTCAGAATCTCTGGCGTCTCTTCTTTCTTTGCCAGGAAGAATACCCAAGTAAATCGTGAGAAGTCATCGGTTACCACCAAACAGTATGATTTCCTTCCATGACTCATGACACTGACAGGACCGAAAAGATCCATGTGAAGCAATTGAAGGGGAGAGTCAATGGAATTTGTGGTTTTGGGTTTGTGAGATGATTTGTGCTGTTTGCCTTTGGAACATGAGAGACAATGTTCCACTGGTGAGAAGTCTTTCAGAGGCAAACCGGTGACAAGGTTTCCTCGAACAAGGCGATTCATTGTCTTGAAATTAACGTGTCCTAATCTCTTGTGCCAGAGAAAAGACTCATCTTCTGAAGCTTTGGAAAGAAAACAGGATTCGATTCCTGATGGATTGTTCATATCCAGACTGTAAGTGTTGTATCTTCGAGGAGCTCGCATAAGAATGAGTTCTTCTGGAATTACTACACCAGGCTTCAAAATCAGACATTCTTTTGAGTTGAAAAAGGCACTAAAGTCTTTATCACAGATCTGAGAGACGCTCATCAGATTGTACTTTAGCTGTGGAACGTAGTTGACATTTTCCAAACTATTTACACCATTCGACACAGTTCCTTGACCTTCAATCTTTCCTCCTCTTGGATTTCCAGCAAAAGCTACATAATCTCCATCCTCTTGATGATAATCTTGCAGCAGATTGAATTGACCAGTCATGTGCCTTGAACATCCACTATCTACATGCCAGATGTTATCTCCCGTTCTTCTAGGATGACCCTATACACAACAAATTATTTACACGTTTTGTCCAAGACCGTTGCTATAAAGAGAATTTTTGGCAAGATAAAACATCACATGGGAATCATAAGCATAATCCTCCTTTGAAGAAGTATGGTCATCATATAGAGCATTATTTTTAATTTTCCAAGTTCTTTTCAAATAATTTTTAGCATTTTTAATTCTTTTACGCCGAGATTTTCTAAAATGAGGAGATGGCACATCTGATTTTAATAAAATTTTAGGAGACGAATTCTCATTATAATTGATTGTTGTCAATTTACAACTCTTTGAAACATGATTTGAGGCACCACAATTAAAACAAACTTTATCACAAGACGCCTTAGTCTGATAATTGCCATCACAAACTGAAGATGATTGTGATGTTGAGGCATCTGAACATGAGGCAACTCGTTCTTCAATATTTCTTTCTTGAAGCCTTTGATCTTCCTTTAATCTGAAAAATTCCAGATTACTCATTGTTTCTTGTGGAATATCAGTCACAACAACCCCTGCACTTTTGAAATTTGCAATAAGACTCATAGCATTTACAGATTTAGGAACAAAAGGCAAAGCATTCTTAAATTTAGAAATCGAATTCCTCAAATTGTCAGGCTCAGAAGGCATAGAACCAAAATACAATTTTTTAACGTGTTCACAAATATCTGGTTTTGACACGGACATATTATTACATTCATCCGACTCAAGATCATTTAAAACATTTTCCTTACAAGAACTCTCATCACAATCATCTTCGGTACCTACACAATCTGACTCTGCACATGAAGCAAAACTGTCAGAATCTGAAGTTTGAATATAATCATCAGCAGATAAATTGCAAACAAAAGGTGTGGGATCATGAGGAACCGGCATATCAGCAAATCTTCCAGACTTGGAATAAGGAGGTGGGTGAGAGTTATACCCAATGCCTTCTGTGACCTTTTTATGAATTTGACTGTCAATGATACCAAAAAGAATTTTCTGATCCATACCCATATGTTCAACTTGAAAATCAGCCTTTTCAGCCTTTTGAATTCTTTCAGTTAAAATATCATTATTATTCTTTTGTGTGGTAAGTTGCACAATCAAAGATCGGTTTTCTCCAGAAATATCACGAATTTTCTTTAAGTAAAGTTTCTCATTTTTAGCCACAGAATCATACATCACCTTAAAGTGATCTCGTTCATCGACCAAGGCCTGGTTGATGAATCTATATTTCTGAACTTCATTTAAGCAAGATTTAGCGCTACAAAGTCTAGATATTACCTCGGTAGGCACGGCAGTAAGATCTGTAGCTGGTTCAATCATGACACATTTATCCTTTTCTTCAATGTCAGCCATCAGTGCCTTGTCAGCTGCATCACCTTCCTGATCACCCCAATGATAATGTCCATCAGCTTGACAGACCAAAGCTGTGGAACTTGAAGATGTAGAAGATTTGGGAGGGACAGCAGCTTGCTTTCCAGAGGAAGTCTTCTGTTCATGCTGCTCCTTTGAAGACGGCACCTTGCAATTTCTGGCAAAATGACCTAGCTGGTCACAATTGTAGCATCGTACTTTCTTGATATCAAACCCAAGAGTCTTTCCTTGCTTGAACCTGTCCATTCCGGTCCTTTTGATAAATCTCTTGGCCCGTAGAGTCAACATTGCCATGCACCAATCAATGTCCATTTTCTCTAAATCATCTGGATTGATCTGCTCCAGGTCATCAGGTTGAAAACTGACCGGCGTCAAGTTTCCAGAAATCAGTGCATCATAGCATGACATGAAAGCAGTCATGATAGGGACATATTCATCAGGAATCATGGTAGTAGTCTTTGGAGAAGCAGAGGAACCAGTTGGTTGAATTGCAACAGCAGATGGAGGAACATCAGTTTGAAAATAGGCCATTGTAGATTTGGACGAAGTGGAGGAGCCTTGACCTGCAAGAAGAGCTGTGTTGCCAGACTGATTAGTTGGAGTAACTGCACCCTTCTTTATCTCCAACTCATATGACTCCAGGATGCTGAAGAGTTCTTGTTGTGACAGATCACTTAGCTTCTCAGTTTTCTTTATCATAATCCGGTACATGTTCCATTCTTCAGGCAATGAATCAAGCAGCTTCTTGTTTAACTCAAGAACGGGATACTCAGTTCCCAAAACCTTCAACTTAGAGACAATACTTGAGAAACGGTTGATTAATTCTGACATGGGTTCACCAGGGACACTGCTAAACATTTCATACTGCTTCTTGATTAAATCCCTCTTGCTTTCTCTGATATCAGCACTTCCCTCATATCTTGTACATAGAGCAACCCAAAGATCTTTGGCAGTAGTGTACTCAGCAAAAATGTTGAAAACATCCATAGGAAGTGCCATAGCGATAGATCCATAAGCTTTGTTATCTCTGGCAATTAAGGCATTATCTTTGTCATCATACTCAGACACAAGTTTCGGACGTTGAACATCAGCAGTAGTAGTAACTGGCTTATGTGGACCATCAGTGATAGATTGCAAGAGAGTGTGGTCATGAAACTGGAAGAAAGTCTTCATCTTCTTTGTCCAGTCATCAAAATCTCTGGTAGACACCAAGACAGGTGGTTTGTTTCCTCCGGCATACTCATTGGTGCTTGAAGATGCCATAGTCTTAGAAAAAGAAATTCCAACAGTAGCTAGTTTCGAGTGAACAGTTTTGGTCGAAACAACAAGTTTCGAGTGAGAAAAATTGCTCGAAACTACCTAGTTTCGAGTGAGACTAGTTTCGAGTGAAACTAGTTTCGAATGACCAAGCTTGCTCGAAACTCCCAGTTTCGAGTGAGAAATCTTGCTCGAAACTTCCCAGCTTCAAGTGAGACTAGTTTCGAGTGGGAAATCTGCAGGGTAAGTTTCGATATAACAGGACAAAAAAATGCTAGTTTCGATTGTACCTTCAACAGACAAAGGTACAGACAAGTAGTTTCGATGACCAACAGATAGCAGAAAATGTCTCCCTGAAGTTTCGATACCTTCTTCTTCAAGCTTCAGCAGACTCCATTGAAGAAAAGTTTCAATAATTAATAATGACGAAATAAGAATCCAATCCAGCGAAAAGCTTCCAAGTAACCTCTCGAACACAAAACAGTCTTCAGATCCGAAAAACCCGAAGAAATAAAGCCAGAAATCAATGAAACAGTGCTCCAAAAACTCGAGTGCAGAAAAACTTCGAGAAACTTCACAAAACACCTAGAATCGATCACAAAACCTGGTAATACTCAGAAATCAAGAGCATAATGCTCTGATACCAATTGTAGGTCCAGATTTCAGTCGGAAATCACGAAAGTGATCGATTACCCACACACACAGGCGGAATCTGTATGTATGGTGTGGTAACAGAGGATTAGAGACAGACTTGGTGAAGAAGACAGCCAAACACACTAAGAATCCATGCAAATAATATGTGAAAGTGTAAGAACAAGCATTAAACGAATGCAAATTGTATTGATTCAAAAACAAATCTGAAAGAGAGAATTCAGGGTTACAGCCGCAACTCACACCCTAGAAATTCTCTAACTAGGCTATTTATAGTAGTTTCACAGGTATCGAAACTATGTTCCTCGAAACTACTAGTTTCGAGTGAACATTTACAAGTGGAAAAAGTGCCTGTCGAAACTACTATCGATCGAAACTACTAGTTTCGAGTGAACAAATCTCACTCGAAACTGTAGTTTCGATGGCCCAGACTTAGACTAAAAAGCAGTAAATTCGTTTAAAAGAAATTACATGAAAATAAACTATCTAAACAATGTTTAACAGAAATACATTGATCAACAGCTTATACAAAAAGGTTAGACTCTACAAGAAGTTACCAGAATCGATGGAGAATTGATAGAGTTCGACTAGGCCAAACGCCAACGGCTTGCGGGTTAGGTTCCGACGACTTCGGGCTTGAATCCGGTTGAATTAGTGCGTGCAGAAGCTAGACAGTAACTCGTTTAAGGTGATGATATGCGAAATCATGATAATGGTAATCGAATTGTGAGATTTTGATAAATGTCGACGGGGAGGTCGACGGTTTCGACATAAACACCCATAATTGGTTTAACTCGCACGATTATTGTTCAATAATGATCCTATAATGAGCGATCATAGCATTAAAGTGAATTTCCGTTATTTGGATTGTTGGTTGCCAGTTTGACTTTCAGAAAGTCAACAGAGTTAATTCGAGTTTGATTTTGACTTTGGGAGTCAACCATTTAAGTCTTGGGATTTGGCAGGACTAGTCCCTGTAGTTTGAGCTTAAATATTTGACAGAAATAGTCCATGGGGTTTGAAATGAGTTAAATAGGTTAGTATTTAACTGGATTTAGTTAACGGGGTTAAGTTTTTCTATAGGGTTTTTAACGGAATTGTTAACGGAGTTAACCAAAAAAGTCGGGTTGTCACACCGGGCCCCCAATATTGTTGGCGAAGATCTTGGTATATTTTATCCGCACTAGGATGAATAGAATAACGAGTCTTGTGAGCCTCGTTCACGAGAAATGTACGGAGATCATCGCGATCGGGAACCCAAATACGGTTCAAGTAATAAAGTAAGCCATTGGGTTTTGATTCAAGCAGAAGTTCAACACCACACGACATTTCCTCGTACATGTTACCCTCGGTGACTGAGACGTGTTGAGCTTCTAAGATGCGGATTTGAATATCGGTTTGAATTCGGGCACAATGAAGCATAACATGGTCCTTTCGACTCAAAGCGTCGACTACAACATTCGCTTTGCCGGGATGGTAACAAATCTCGCAGTCATAGTCGTTAAGGAGTTCAACCCAACGTCGTTGCCTCATATTGAGTTCTTTTTGGTTAAAGATATGTTGAAGACTTTTGTGGTCGGTGAACACCACACATTTTTTGCCATAGAGATAATGTCTCCAAATCTTCAATTCGAATACGACCGCACCCAACTCGAGATCGTGCGTCGTATAATTCTTCTCATGAATCTTAAGTTGCCTTGACGCATAAGCGATTACTTTGTCTCGTTGCATGAGGACACAACCGAGACCTTGGTGTCACACCCCGACCGATGGCGGAATCATCGGGGCGGGACATGTAAGACTGTTCATGAGCACAAGGTTGACTAGATTGTAATATATTAAATCCATTTCCATTCAAACAAACATGAAACAAGTTCAAAGTACATGATGAAATACAATTTGTCTTTGATTTAATATTAACTAGGTCCAAAGCCTATGTGTAGCATGTCTTGATCAAGCTCATATGAAAGCACCTGAAACATGAATAAAATAAGGTCAACTAAAAAGTTGGTGAGTATAACACAGTTGTATGTAGATAGCATATATTTGAAAACAAATCCTTTACAAAACATGATAAAATAAGGCATTTATGGGGAGCAGCTATTGTGTAACCAAATGTACAATCAAACCTTGTAACTAGCATGCAAAACAAATGTGTTGTTAGTTTCAATCACCGCGTACCATGGGTGGGTTTGTCAGACTCAATAGATATATCAATGAAAACCGTCGGCTTGTATAGTTAATGATTGCACATAAGAGCATACAAAGGTTAGCACACCTAGCACTCGGGCACAAAGCTCAAATTTTTGCACACATGTATGTAAATAGGATTTTTGCACTTGTGTTGTTTGTGTAAATGTAAATGTGTAATGTGTAATGAGTATAGAGTTCATGTTCCACCCCAAAAGTGTTAAAGAGTAAAAAGGGGTTGTGAATACTCACTTGATTCGAAGGCGTAGCTAACACGAGATACTAGATAGCAAATTGATCCTTGTAACGCACAACGTTAACCTACAGTGTATTGCGTATGAAGATGAGTAAATACAATATCTAAATCGAAGTCTAGGGCTTTAAAGGATGTGAGTATAGGAAATTGTGTAATGAGTTCGTGTAGAATTATATAAAAGGGTTGCGTAGATGTTTGCGTTTTATTCTTGGATAATTGTTTAATAATTATTAAAGTCGGGATATAGTGTCCTTAAAATAATGATTTAGAGCTTGGGTAATTAACTAAATAAATTAGATTTATTTATTTGAAACGTAGTATGAAATTACCTTGCTTTAAATATAAACAAAATAATTAAGTCTATAATCATTTAGTTATTTAGTCATGAAAATACGTCAAATTTGGGTAAATATATATTAGCTTATAAAAAAAATTAGTGTTACATACCATCTAACACTAAGCGAGTTGAAATTACAATTCATATGAATAATAAATATATCTATTTTTATTCGGGGATATAAACGTGGGTAACTAATATAAGTATTTATATTATTTATAAGTTTGAAACGTTAACAGAAGTTTAATAACGAGGTGAAGGTAATATCTAAATATATGTCATTTTTAATTGGAGTCACGGGTTGAAAATAATATAATTATTTTATTTATTCCAAGGCGGGGTTTGAAAATAATATAACTATATTATTATAAAAGTTAGTATTTTTAAATAAGAAAAGGTTATAAACCAAACCCGAGCCTACGGGTGGTTTTACGAGGCTAGAACACATTAATATATTAATATAATAATATAGGGTATTGTTTTTATAATAAAATAATACAAATAAAATGTTTTAAAAATGAATGTGTGTGGAGGGACTCGAACCCGGGTCTCTCCCACACCAGCACACTCACTTAACCATCTCCGCCCGCTAGGGTATCGCACACAAGTCCGGGCCGAAATGGTTTTAACAAGGAAACCCGGTGAGTTCTTCCCCTTTACCCGAGCCGATCGAACCCAGTCCCAATCCCACCAAATCTAGTAGTGACCGACTGTAAGATCATAGGGGTTTTATTCGTTAACCTCAAACGAGTCTGGGGTGAGTTTTAATTATAAAAACAACGGGTTTAGGATTGTTTAATTTCGGATTCAAAAGCCGAACCCTAAGTTTGAACTCAAATATGATTTGAATGATTCTGATAGTGGAATGTGATATAAACATGGGGCTTTTACTAATTAGGGTCTTGCGAATCTGTCAGTATGGTTTAATTGGATTATGATTAAGTCTAGGGTCGAAACCCCCAAATTGTTTTATGAACGAACCCTAGTTACGGGGTCTTGATTAATTCGATGATATGAGACTGAATTGGCATAGGGTTATCAATTAAAAATGAATTTCGAATCTACTGATATGAATTAATTTGGTTTAATCAGAGTCGGGGGTAGGGTTCGATTAAATCCGGAAATGTTAAGAACCCTAGAATCATATCATGCTTGATTCTGTAACGTAATCCCTAATAAGCATAGGGCTTTTAATCTGAAGATGAAAACGAAGCTAAAGATAGGTTTAATTACCCGAATGATGTCTGAATCGACTGAGATTGACTAAACGAATGCCGACTGTGACTGGATCGGTTTTCCGGCGACTCTGCGTCCTTCTTCGATGCAATTGAATGGTGTAACAAGTTCAAGGGGATTCGTTTGAGATGGGCAGATAATCTGTTTCTGTGTAAATGATCGATATTTGCGAATTGGGGGGTTAGATGATTGAGTTCAACGGTCCCGGTTAATTAGCCATAATGGGAATTAATCGTGTATTGATGAGGCTGTTTAATTGATTCTAAAATGATCGAAAATAACACTAACGTGTATAACAGTTACGAATTTCAACGGATTTCGAGAGTGGGATTCGGATTCGAGCCTAGAACGGCCAGTTGACTTTTTGAAGTCAACTTAAATCAAAAATGGGAAATTTACAGATTGGTCCCTGCAGTTTCCTGTTTAAAAGTTCTGAATTTGGCGGAACTGGTCCCTCAGGTTTGAGTTGAGTTAAGTTGGTTAAGGATTCGTTAGATTTATTTATTAAAAGTCAACGGGAGCATATTTCCTCAATTTTTCCTTGACTTTCAAAGTTAATTATAATTAGATTTTGACTAATTACACAACTAGTCCTTGTAGGGTTTAATGTCGCGTCGTTATTTTATTAATTAAAATAAATTAAAATAAGGTCGGAAAATCCGGAATGTTACAGTCTCCCCATGTTAAAGAAATTTCGTCCCGAAATTTAACTAATGGAGGCTGCTAAAATCAAGAAGGAGGTGAGAGTTTTGATGGGAGTTTTGGGTTCTCGGTGAGTTTTGATTTTTTTTTTTTTTGGACATGGCTTAAGCCTGATCTTCGAGATTGAATATGGATGATGACCATGAACTTAGTTTTGAAATGAACTTAAGAAGAAGATTGTCGAATATCAATTTGAATTCAAAATGTGAGATGCATTATCTGGAATGGATTTAATGAGATTTTGAAATCTAAGGTTTGCGTAAGATATAGTCTAATATGCTCAAAGTTGCTAGTGGGTAAGAGGTTTCATAAGCATTGGTCTGGGTCAAAACTTCACGTGACACAAACAACGCTACTCATGATAATGTGTTAGGACACTTATATATAGGAAGTACCATCGGCGTATCCACCATGTCCTTGTCACATTACATCAGTTTCGTTGTTACACATCATGATAAGTTTCAGATCACAACACATGACAACATTTCACTATAGTTTCCATCCGCTGATTTGTATAATTTCGTGTGCACCCGTAACTATTCAAATCATCGTATGGTCCGTATAGATCGTTTCGTTGTGTGCGGGTAAGGGGGGCAAAATTTCACTATGATCACGTCTATTGTTTACACATAAAAGTCGCTAACAAGTAACTATGTCCCTAATCAGGTCAGTTCGCAGTTAAAAGTAGTAAAGTAGTATAGCTTATAGTTTCTTAGTTTGCTCGTGTTTGAACAAGAATACGTCAAACCCCGAGTCGTTTCAATGTATTATGGTCTTCAACATTGGTGTACAAAGTGTATGACTATGTCTTGTGTATAATGAAATCAATCAATTGCACTAATTGTAAGCAAGTTTTGTTTCGTGTATAGAGTAAACACACAAGTCTCATATATGATTTAGTGTCACGTAGCTCGTAATCAAATAAGTCTCCTATATAGTGTAAATAATCTAGCGTCTTGTATTTTGTAAATCAATAAGCTCTAATGTGTAATGTAAACAACATAGTGTTACGGGTATAGTAGGAAATGAATTTCATGTAGGGTGTTGACGGCTTAGCATCATGTATATTGTAAAATCAACTAAATTGTATTGTAAGTAATGAAGCATCAAGTGTATTGCAAGCCATGGATTTCATGTATGGTGTTAACAACTTAGTACCACGTATTTGTAAACCAATAATCTTCCATGTGTAATGTCAGTAATGTAATATCATGTACCTTGTAACCAATTAAGTTTCATGTGTGGCATATGCTAACGAGTTTTGTATGTGGTCAGGTGTTGCGGGGAAACGTGTTGTTTGACATCCCTGCATAATATGGTAGCTAGGTTCTAGCTCTTAAATCTCATTGAAGTTGATGGGGATGGATAACGTTTACGCTGTACGATCGTCTCTTGAAGTGACAAGTGAAAGGTAACGAGAGGGTTCTGAAAATATTCGGGGAAACGTATTTACAAATACTGATCTTTGTTTGAAAATAGAAAGTGGTAAATTATTCTTGATTGTAGATATATAAAGTAGTGAAATCATTGAACCGCATATTTTAAATGAATATGCAATTTATGAGAAAATATTTTTAATTTAAAATTTTAACTTTTGGCTAAACAAGTAGTAGCATATTAATTTAGCCAAAGTTTAGAATTATTTACTTTAATGAATAAAAATCATAATTATTTATCAGTTTTAAAAATATTTTTATAAAATTGATTGCATTACTTTCCTTATTAGGTGAAAAAGTTTTATGGAAAATTTATGTTTTTGATATTATCTAAAAATTCGTTAAACATTTGTTTAAACAAGATAATGAGGTTTTGTTTAAATCACAAAATAGGATGATTTATTTAATGAAAGAGATTGTTGGTAATGTACTAAACCATGTTGAATGAAAGAAGTGATATTTGGGAAAATTTGATGGGAATATAACAGGTGTAATTTACGCTCCAAGGGTCAAATCAATGAACAATAACTGTAGAGTTGAAATATATGGAATTGACTAGATGTTGAAATGTTAAACATTACTTAAAACATAAGGAAATGGTTCTCAAATCGAAAATTTAAAGGAAATCAGTAGAAGCTCCTTCTAACGTCTCTGGTAGCTTTCCACTAGGAAGAAGATAGTCGCCAAGATGGGCACCGCTATAGTCACTCGAGTAGTAGATCTGGCTTCAGTTCTGGCGGTCTCCGTGCGATGATCTTGTATTTCTTTTCCGAGGATGGAGATTAACTCCTTTTGGTATCCTAATTGGTTTGCTAGGCTATCCATTCTTTGTCTTTGCAAGTCGTGTATTACTCCCTGCTCTATCCTTTGCCTCTTGAGTTCTGAATTTCTTACATATTGATGGAAGTCAGTGGTTGGAATTCTCATAACACCAGGGGGTGCCATGGTATGCCTTACCCAAGGGTTAGGAAGGTACGGGTCGGGCATTAGGTATGGGTCTCTTAGTGGGGGTGGCAATTGATTGTGGAGGTGAGGTGTATGATACGGGTTTATGGGTACGAATGATCCAGGTGTTCGAAGTCTCGGGTCGGTGTTCCTAATTCAATCTACCCTTACATCAAATCTTGGTCTAGCAGCTGTGGGTGTTGGTGATCGATGTACGGGTGATCCGGTGTCTTCTTCCCAATCAGACTCTTCTTCGGGACGGCATACCGGGGAGGTAAGAGAGTACATGCTTAGCAGGAGAACAATGGAAAGGTTGTAAGCGATAAATAAATACTGAGTGTCAAACATAGGAGTTCTCATAGGTTTAGAATTTGACTAGTCATAACGCCGAGTCTTCACAATAGTATTTTAGAAATACACTTGACCTATAAGTAATGTATCCCTAAGGAGAATTCCCAGGAAGGAGGGGTGGGTCACTAAGACACACTTAAGTACCCTATCTTTCCTTAGCCAGAATTCCTCGTGGGCTTACACTCTCTTCTAGCCATCATGTATTAATAATACTATTGTTGGGCTCATGGTTATGATGAGAATTGTTGTGAACTGGGCCTTGAGGTCCAAGAGTAAGGTTTATGCATTTTAGTGGGCTTCTTCTTCTTGTAGGATAGATGGGCTTCTTGGTTTATTATTGGTGGACATTAGGCCCAATAATTCAAGTCTTTGTTCATAAAGGTGATGGTATCATGTATGGGAGTCTAAATGTGTATGAATAATTTGGTGTGTATGTGTGTGTGTTAAACTTAGGATAGTGTTTTAAATAATTTAAGTAGGTAACTATGAATAGAAGGAAAAGTTGACGCGTAAACTATTGAGTATTGTATCATGTAATGTAATCATATAGTATAACATATGAAGATATTCACATAGGGAATAATCATATAGCATGAAGGTAGTAATGAGTGCAAGCATGAGAGTTATCAAGTAGTGTGACACATAAGTCATCATGTATTGTATCAAATGGTGTAAATACTTAGGATAGCATGTAAAAATAATCACACATGAATTGATAATGTAACATGTAGTAGCATAGCATTGTATGGGTGTCCTAAAGTTATAGTCTAGGTCAAGAGTGTCTAATAACCTAGTTCCCTATAACCAAGGCTCTGATACCAATCTGTCACACCCCGACCGATGGCGGAATCATCGGGGCGGGACATGTAAGACTGTTCATGAGCACAAGGTTGACTAGATTGTAATATATTAAATCCATTTCCATTCAAACAAACATGAAACAAGTTCAAAGTACATGATGAAATACAATTTGTCTTTGATTTAATATTAACTAGGTCCAAAGCCTATGTGTAGCATGTCTTGATCTAGCTCATATGAAAGCACCTGAAACATGAATAAAATAAGGTCAACTAAAAAGTTGGTGAGTATAACACAGTTGTATGTAGATAGCATATAGTTGAAAACAAATCCTTTACAAAACATGATAAAATAAGGCATTTATGGGGAGCAGCTATTGTGTAACCAAATGTACAATCAAACCTTGTAACTAGCATGCAAAACAAATGTGTTGTCGGTTTTAATCACCGCGTACCATGGGTGGGTTTGTCAGACTCAATAGATCTATCATTGAAAACCGTCGGCTTGTATAGTTAATGATTGCACATAAGAGCATACAAAGGTTAGCACACCTAGCACTCGGGCACAAAGCTCAAAATTTTGCACACATGTATGTAAATAGGATTTTTGCACTTGTGTTGTTTGTGTAAATGTACATGTGTAATGTGTAATGAGTATAGAGTTCATGTTCCACCCCAAAAGTGTAAAAGTGTAAAAAGGGGTTGTGAATACTCACTTGATTCGAAGGCGTAGCTAACACGAGATACTAGATAGCAAATTGATCCTTGTAACGCACAACGTTAACCTACAGTGTATTGCGTATGAAGATGAGTAAATAAAATATCTAAATCGAAGTCTAGGGCTTTAAAGGATGTGAGTATAGGAAATTGTGTAATGAGTTCGTGTAGAATTATATAAAAGGGTTGCGTAGATGTTTGCGTTTTATTCTTGGATAATTGTTTAATAATTATTAAAGTCGGGATATAGTGTCCTTAAAATAATGATTTAGAGCTTGGGTAATTAACTAAATAAATTAGATTTATTTATTTGAAACGTAGTATGAAATTACCTTGCTTTAAATATAAACAAAATAATTAAGTCTATACTCATTTAGTTATTTAGTCATGAAAATACATCAAATTTGGGTAAATATATATTAGCTTATAAAAAAAAATTAGTGTTACATACCATCTAACACTAAGCGAGTTGAAATTACAATTCATATGAATAATAAATATATCTATTTTTATTCGGGGATATAAACGTGGGTAACTAATATAAGTATTTATATTATTTATAAGTTTGAAACGTTACCAGAAGTTTAATAACGAGGTGAAGGTAATATCTATATATATGTCATTTTTAATTGAAGTCACGGTTTGAAAATAATATAATTATTTTATTTATTCCAAGGCGGGGTTTGAAAATAATATAACTATATTATTATAAAAGTTAGTATTTTTAAATAAGAAAAGGTTATAAACCAAACCCGAGCCTACGGGTGGTTTTACGAGGCTAGAACACATTAATATATTAATATAATAATATAGGGTATTATTTTTATAATAAAATAATACAAATAAAATGTTTTAAAAATGAATGTGTGTGGAGGGACTCGAACCCGGGTCTCTCCCACACCAGCACACTCACTTAACCATCTCTGCCCTCTAGGGTATCGCACACAAGTCCGGGCCGAAATGGTTTTAACAAGGAAACCCGGTAAGTTCTTCCCCTTTACCCGAGCCGATCGAACCCAGTCCCAATCCCACCAAATCTGGTAGTGACCGACTGCAAGATCGTAGGGGTTTTATTCGTTAACCTCAAACGAGACTGGGGTGAGTTTTAATTGTAAAAACAACGGGTTTAGGATTGTTTAATTTCGGATTCAAAAGTCGAACCCTAAGTTTGAACTCAAAATTGATTTGAATGATTCTGATAGTGGAATGCGATATAAACATGGGGCTTTTACTAATTGGATTATGATTAAGTCTAGGGTCGAAACCCCCAAATTGTTTTATGAACGAACCGTAGTTACGGGGTCTTGATTAATTCGATGATATGAGACTGAATTGGCATAGGGTTATCAATTAAAAATGAATTTCGAATCTATTGGTATGAATTAATTTGGTTTAATCAGAGTCGGGGGTAGGGTTCGATTAAATCCGGAAATGTTAACAACCCTAGAATCATATCATGCTTGATTCTATAACGTAAGCCCTAATAAGCATAGGGCTTTTAAGCTGAAGATGAAAACGAAGCTAAAGATAGGTTTAATTACCCGAATGATGTCTGAATCGACTCAGATTGACTAAACGAATGCCGACTGTGACTGGATCGGTTTTCCGGCGACTCTGCGTCCTTCTTCGATGCAATTGAATGGTGTAACAAGTTCAAGGGGATTCGTTTGAGATGGGCAGATAATCTGTTTCTGTGTAAATGATCGATATTTGCGAATTGGGGGGTTAGATGATTGAGTTCAACGGTCCCGGTTAATTAGCCATAATGGGATTTAATCGTGTATTGATGAGGCTGTTTAATTGATTCTAAAATGATCGAAAATGACACTAACGTGTATAACAGTTACGAATTTCAACGGATTTCGAGAGTGGGATTCGGATTCGAGCCTAGAACGGCCAGTTGACTTTTTGAAGTCAACTTAAATCAAAAATGGGAAATTTACAGATTGGTCCCTGCAGTTTCCTGTTTAAAAGTTCTGAATTTGGCGGAACTGGTCCCTCAGGTTTGAGTTGAGTTAAGTTGGTTAAGGATTCGTTAGATTTATTTATTAAAAGTCAACGGGAGCATATTTCCTCAATTTTTCCTTGACTTTCAAAGTTTATTATAATTAGATTTTGACTAATTACACAACTAGTCCTTGTAGGGTTTAATGTTGCGTCGTTATTTTATTAATTAAAATAAATTAAAATAAGGTCGGAAAATCCGGAATGTTACACTTGGTTAGAAGCATCACAGTAGACAACTAAATCATCATTCCCATCAGGGAGAGTCAAAATGGGAGCATTGCACAACTTTTTCTTAAGGGTTTGGAAAGCTTCTTCTTGCTTTGGTCCCCATTCATAAGTCTTACCCTTGTGGGTCAAAGCGGTAAGGGGGACATCAATTTTAGAGAAGTTTGAGATAAAACGACGGTAATATCCCGCAAGTCCAAGGAATGAACGAACTTCAGTGGGGGTATTCGGGGTATTCCAATTCTTAACCGTTTCGATCTTAGCAGGGTCAACATGAATACCCTTGTCATTGACGATATGACCAAGAAATTGAACTTCTTTTAACCAAAATTCACATTTGAAGAATTTGGCATATAGTTGTTCTTTCTTCAAGAGATCCAAAACCAATCTAAGATGTTGCTCATGGTCGGCTTTAGTCTTGGAATAGATTAAGATGTCATCGATGAAAACTATCACGAACTTATCGAGGTACGGTTTGCACACACGATTCATGAGGTCTATGAAAACTGCGGGTGCATTGGTTAGTCCAAAAGGCATAACCATGAACTCGTAATGACCATACCTTGTTCAGAAGGCAGTCTTTGGAATATCGTCTTCTTGCACACGGAGTTGGTGATAACCAGATCGAAGATCAACCTTTGAGAAGCAAGTAGAACCTTGAAGTTGATCAAAGAGGTAATCGATTCTAGGTAAAGGATAACGGTTCTTGATAGTAAGATTGTTGAGTTCGCGGTAGTCAATACACATGCGAAATGATCCATCCTTCTTCTTAACAAATAAGACGGGTGCACCCCACGGTGAATGACTTGGACGAATGAATCCCTTATCGGAGAGCTCTTGAAGTTGACTTGCAAGTTCTTGCAGTTTAGAAGGTGCAAGACGGTATGGAGCTCTAGCCACGGGGTTAGCTCCGGGCACAAGATCAATGCGAAATTCCACTTGATGAACGGGTGGAAGACCGGATAAGTCTTCGGGGAATACTTCAGGAAAATCTCGGATAATGGGCATATCTTGAATACTCTTCTTTTTAACATCCTTTTGAACGATATGGGCCAAAAAGGCCACGTACTTCTTTCGTAAGTACTTTTGAGCAGTACTGCATGACATTAATTTAAGCCCTTTGCAAGGCTTTTCACCAAAGACTCTCAACGTTTCTCCCGATGGTAGAGGTATTCGAATACACTTCTCAAAGCAAATGACTTCGGCATGATGATTCGATAGCCAATCCATGCCTATGATGATATCAAACCTCCCTAGTGGCATTGGAACAAGGTTGATTGGGAATGTGTGATCATTAAGTTCTAAAGAGCAATCATAGATAATGGATTCAATTGTAAGGGAGTCACCATTTGCTACTTCAACGGTGAAGGTTTTCTCTAATTGGGATCGTGTCTTTGCAAGTAAAGGTTCAAAATTAAGTGACACAAAACTTTTATCGGCACCGGTATCGAATAAAATGGAGGCATGTTGACTATTAACAAGAAACGTACCATTGACCACGTCATTGTTGGCTTGAGCTTCATTGGCGTTTATGTTGAAAGCACGCCCACGAGCTCCACCTTGTCTAGCATTGACTAACTTTGGGCATTGATCACGGAAATGGTTCGGGTTGCTACACTCATAACATGCTCGCCCATTTGCAATAACGGGTACACCTTGATTAGCCACTTGTGTGTTGGTTTGGTTTGGTGGGTTGACTTGGCCCGCAAGAGCTTTGGTCCTACAAACATTAACTGTATAGCCATATCTCCCACAATAAGTACAAAGGCGACATGGGATGCTTTGGGGATGATGGTAGTTGCAGGTGGCACAAAGTAGGTAGATTCCAAAATATGGCTTTTTGGTCGGCGCTTGAACCATAGGTGCAGCTTGGTTAATAGGAATAGCAGGAGTGACCACATCATAGTTTCTAGTCTTCCTTTTCCTGTTATTGCGGGAGGGTTCAGTTGTGGCTTCTTTGTTGTGGGTAGGAGGGGTTATAGTGTCAGAAACTTTCTTGGTGCCCTTTTTAGTAAGAGTCCCCGCCTTCACATGATTATCGGTTAAGGTAACGGACAAACGGATGGCATCTTCAAGTGTTGCGGGATTCCTTCCTAGGACAGTATCTTGAATTTGTCTAGGTAGTCCCCCAATATACTTTTCAATGCAACGGGACAGAGGAGTGACCATGTGGGGCACAAGAAGACTCAACTCATGGAACCGAGTCGTATACGCCAAGTTTTCACCACTATCTTGGGCAAGATCCCAAAACTCATCTTCAACTTTCTTCACTTCATTTCGAGGACAGAATTCCTCGGTCATTAGCCTTTTAACCTCATCCCAAGGTAAGGCCATTGCTACATCCACACCCCTATTTTTTTCTCCCCATTCCACCACGTGAGTGCCCGTTTTTGTAGGACACTTATGGCATGACGAACATGAAGGTTGTCGGTGCAGTCATTATTGAGAAAGGTATTCTCAATGCTTTCGAACCATTGAAGGAGTCCGGTAGCTCCTTCGATACCATAGAACTTGAGGGGATTACACGAGTAGAAATACTTGAAGGTGCATTGAGATGGGTTGTTACCACCTTACCACCATTTCCACCATTACCAGCATTACCACTATTACTACCATTTCCACCATTGTTGGCATTGGTGTCACTATTGGCTTAAGTGAGTTGTGTCACGAGTTGTGCAAGAATAGCAGCAATGTCGGTATTGGTGTTGGCGGCGAGAGCACGACGAGGAGGCATTCTACAGGTTTTCACAAGACAAGAAAATATGTAAGAACTTATGAGAATTGTTTGGATTTAATAGAATAAGATAACAAAACAAATAGATAATCATAGTTTGGATTGTATTCAAATAGTGATATAATCACTCGAGTACTATGACACATTAAGGTTAATTAAACTTATATAATTTTCAAGGAGACATGCTTTAGCCTATAAGTAAACACTCATCTCGGGAATTCCCAGAAAAGCATACGGGTCCCTCGGTTGATTGGGATTTATGTGAAATGCTTTCCTAGACAGAAAACCCAAAATACAAGTGTCACTCTTCCAGATTGCACGTGTCCTCAAATAATTAACAAAGTTTAAAAACCTTAACAAGGAAATAAAGAAATTTTTATGAATTTAGCTTCATGAAGTTTCCACATGCTTAGAAAGAAAAAGATAGAGAAGAAGATAAGAATATCATGAGGTTTTAGGATATAGGAAAGGCTATTGTTTATTTTAATTTATCATTTAAGTATATACTAATAAGTCATGGGTGTTTAACAATTAAGTCATCAAATAAAATAATAACTAATCATAGTAAGCATGTAGCACATAGCATGTAACACATAACATATAGCATGTAGCATATAACATGTAATCATGAAACATAGCATATGTAGGTGTCCTAAAGTTATAGTCTAGGTCAAGGTGTCTAATAACGTAATTCCCTGTAACCAAGGCTCTGATACCAATATGTCACACCCCGACCGATGGCGGAATCATCAGGGCGGGACATGTAGACTGTTCATAAGCACATGGTTTACTAGATTGAATATATTAAACATCAAATTTCATAACAAGTAGTCCAAACACAACAAAATCCAAGATAGAACAAAATTGAAATACATAGAGTTCTTTTATTTAAATTAACTAAGTCCAAGCCTATGTGTAGCACATCTTGATCAATCTCACACATTAGAACCTGAAACATGAATAAAATAAAGTCAACTATGGTGAGTATAACACATGTTTATATATAGATAGCATATAGTTGTAAAACAAATCCTTACATAACATGATAAATAAGCCATTTATTAGGAGCAGCTATTGTGTAACCATGTACAATCAAACCTTTGTAACTAGCATGCAAAAATTGTGTTGTCGGTATCAATCACCCCAATCTGGGTGGGTTTGTCAGACTCAATAGATCTATCATTCAAAACCGTTGGCTTGAATAGTTAATGATTGCACATAATCGCATACAAAGGTTAGCACACCTAGCACTCGGGCATAAAGCTCAAATTACACACATGAATGTAAATAGGATTTGTACTTGTGTTGTTTGTATAAATGTAAACATGTAATTTGAGTAGTGTTCATGTTTCACCCAAAAAATATAAAAGAGTAAAAGGGGCTATGTATACTCACTTGGTTTGAAGGCGTAGCTAACAAAGATACTAGATAGAATAAAGATCCTTGAAATGCACAAGTTAACCTAAAGTGTAATGTATATGGTATTAATAGTGTGCACCAAAGTTTAAGTCTAGAGTTGCATTTGGACTTGTGTAAAAAGGTCATTGATTTGTAAATGGGAGGTATTGAATAAAATGTATAAAGTTTGAAAAAATATTTTTATAACATTTTGATTAAGGTTTGAGTTTGAATAATTAAATAAGTAATGTAAATAATTATTGTTTATGAAAATATTGTAAGTTTTAAATAAAATTAAGTGTAAATAAATAATTGTCTTTGTTTAAACATAAAGTAAATAAATAATCATTATTTTATTTATTTATTTATAAAGTGTAACTTAATCATTTAAATACTTTTTAAATGAAAGGTTTAGTAATAACTGTAAATTTAATTTTATAAACTTTAAATAACTATTTTTCTATGTATTAGATATTTGTTCTTTCTAAATAGGATTAAATGTAATTTTATAAAAATCAACTATTTTTATTTTATAATTTAATAAGAATATTTATTGTTTGAAAAATATATAAAATTTATAATTCTGCCAAGAATTTAACTCACACACGACCGTGCCTAGGAAGGGCACGATCGTGCTCAAACCACGGGCGCGATCATGCTAGTCAGGGCGCGACCGTGTTGATCAAACAGAATGCACAATTTGTTTGTTCTCTAGGCACGATCGTGTTCTGGACTAGGCACGATCGTGTCTAGGGTTTTGAGGCATAACCAAGTCTAGCCAAAGGCATGACTGGGTCTGAGTGTGTGAGGCACGACCGCGCTGGTATTTGACGCGACCGTGTCTCATGAAGCACGACCGCGCTAGAATACTAGCGCGACCGTGTCTGTCCCAAAACAGAAACGGTTTGGCTAATTCTTATATTGTTAATGTTGGAATCCATGGGGCTTTCACCCATTAGATCATCACGAGTCTTTCTGTATAAATTAATTGTATTTAAAACTTGTCTAATGTTCGTTTCGATTAAATCATTTTTTAACGAAAATGTGGATTCTGGTTCGTTGTGATTTGCATAATGAAAGCCCAAATTGACATGGGGCTTTTGATCTAAAGACTAAATCGATAGAGGACAAGGTTTCAATTACCCGGAAGGACGACGGATGGATAGCGTTCGATAGAAATGAGTTCTGACGATGACGAGAGTGGCTTCCGGCGTCTTCTGCTGCGATTCCGGCTAAACCAGAGAGTCTAGGAGCTTTAGGGAGAATCGAGTAGAGTGACTCTGCTGCTTGATTGAGAGAATTCGGATCACAAGGAGGTTTTGTGTTTTCTTTGAAATGCTTGAGAGAATTTTTGAGATTAATTGGATTAATCTGAGACGTTTGTTGTAATTGGAAGTGACATTGCTTTCGTTAATGGTAATGAGGTGTAAATCGGTTACGGAAACTCAACGATCGGGTGATTAAAACTGTATTTACGTTTCAACTGGTACTTGGCGCGACCGTGCCCATTTGAGGCGCGACCGTGCCTAGGCACCGGGCGCGATCGTTCCAAAGCTGGTCACGCGACCGTGCCAAAGCACTCGGCGCGACCGTGCCAGAACGAGGCGCGACCGTGCCTATTAGGGTTTCTTGTAAATTTTCAACATCAGACCTTGTAACTTTGGTCTTTGACATATTTGTATAATTAGATACGTATGTAGTGTTTTAGTAGGTTATAACCGTGTAAAATTTGCGGGTTAACATTGAAATATAGTATTTAATTGATGGTACGAATAGAACAAAACAGTGCACTAGAATTTGGTTTGAAATGCATTACATTGAATTTGAAATACGGATACTAAAAATCAGAAATGTTACACCAAATGACCGCATAGTGCTAAAACATTGCTCGTGAGGTATGAGAGAGGGGCAAAACACCTGTGTCATGGTTTGGTTATGCCTCATGTATGTACATATTATTTGTATTCCTAGCTAGTCTACAAATGGGTCAACATTAGTTGTTTTGTTTATCATATTCATAGAAACGTTTTCGTGCAGATGGATCTGCCAATCACTTATACACCAATGGTTTTGCCATTCGTTTACGGGGAAATGTTTTTATCAATGTTTTCAAGGAAAACAGTTTCATATTATGGCCATGTACATAGTATCAATGTTTTCAGGAAAAATGACTTATTTTATGACTATGACGTTATCACATGTTTTCATTGGGAAAACTACTCGTTTTATGACTATGAAGTCATCACATGTTTTCGAGGAAAACAACCTTACATTAAACCCGTGTACATATTTTCAATGTTTTCAAGGAAACATGTACACAATATCAATGTTTTCAAGGAAAATCACTTTACATTGCAACAATCAAACCTATGAACTCACCAACCTTTGTGTTGTCATTTTTAAGTATGTTTTTCAGGTAATTCATAGCCATGGCACGGTTGGAATAGGTTAGCCTTTTGGATTAAACCCTAGAAGCCGAAGGAGTATGATCGTCAAACCTCAAGATGGCTTTCACCTATACATGGTTCTAGGACAATGTACACGTTTATTATAGTTGTTGTAATGGTGTTCAATATTCTGAAGTCTTTACTTTAGCTTCCGCTGTTGTGTAATGTTACCAATCGTTGCAACCTTAATTTATTTATTTATTCATTAAGTAAATAAATTTGGGGGTGTGACAGATTAGTATCAGAGCAATGGTTTTAGCGAATTAGGTTTCCTTAGTGACACCTAGGCTCTAACAAGAATCATTTAGGGACCAAGATTTCTTAGACTTGCATCACACTAAAAACACCCAAGACTTGAGTATAGGAATTCCAACCGTTGCCGAACAATTTGTACAGACTATTAGTGTATGTAGTTACACTAGGGTATCATTAGCTACACTAATACAATTACATGGCACATGTAATGAACACTTAAACACATACAACAATGTGGAAATAATAAACACTTACAACATGTTACTGTTCGGATTACGAGTCAAGAATAACGGGTACACAGCATACTGCAACCTTAGAAGATCGAGTTACGAGCTGAGCTTGGGCGACGACGGCAGCAATCGTCAGTTACCGATCTTGGTATCACAACAGGCTGAACCCGTACCAGAATCTGTACCTATACCTGCATCACAACTACTCCAGCCATGGAGGCAGCTATCTTTCTAACATATTTGCGGTATAAATACTCTCCTTCATAAGTTGTCGGATCGAATGCCTAGACTTTCGCCATGAGATATGGCAGACAGGATTGCCAGACAGAAGGGAATCCAAGGTGGATAAGCAGGACTAAATGGGAGAGAACTCCAAGGGTCAGGAGACCCAGACATACATCAGGATCATGTGGATCCATGCATATATACAGACTTGGAGCATGATTTGCCCGACACTCATTTGAGGATTTCTGCCAACACATAGTGCCTGACTTTCACCATACACATTTTATTTTAAGAGACACTGGTGGGCCTCTCTACCATTAGCCTCATCCGACAATAGCCATATTCGGCAGATTCATGAGTATTGGTACACATAATTAAGAGTAATCTGATAAAACAATACACACTCCTGCACAAGTGTGCAAACACGATCTAATGAACATTTAAAATCCCATTGATTTAAAAGTTGGGGATAGAAGGAACACTACAGGGATCATGCAAAGTAAATTATCATTACGGGTGCACACGTAATTATAATTTGCAGTGCATGGGAACTTTAGTGAGTCTTGTTGTCTAAGCTAATAATCAACCCATGTTCTCAGTCATTTGATTAAGGATTGGATCTTAACAAATCAGACTTCTCAATTAGGTGCTCTCAAAGCAATCTCATAGTTTGGGAGGAAAAAGAGAAATTCAAATTGAAATCAACCAATCTTTTGTGAACACTGAACGGCGAAGGATTTCGCACCTTCATTATTTGAGAATCTACTTGTCGAGACAGCTTTAATTAAGCATTACCACAACCAACACTTACAATAATTGCATAATTATTATGGGAGATTATAGCGTAATCTCAGGATCCATCACACCGTTTAGTCTCACAATTACTTGAAATTTATGTTAGGAGTGTTATGCCCTAACATCGGTGATGGGGCAGAAAATTTGTTCTGACCCGCATACACATAGCACCGATGGGGTATTGTGGAAGCTCGAAATGAGACAAGTAAGTAAACTAAAATTTCAGAATATTGGTCAAACAGGGTTGCTCTTATAACCATTGACATTCAGTACACCTTCAAGACTGACTATCCTCTCGGTGATGAATAAGCCGTGATTTATTCACAAGCGAATGCCAAGGAAACCTAGGTGTGGACTAACGATTATTGTCGCACTAACCGAAAAAAATGACATACAAAACATTTAAAGGGGTCCCAAATGCGGAATTTCATGCTAATCTCATTAGTTCATGATATGCATAAGGAGTTTAAGCTCGAGCTGTTCACAATATATCACGGTTCACAACAGACCACTGTCCACAAGGATTAGTGAAGGATAATTTTATGCTCTTTTGTACCCGTACTTCCCCAAAGATCATCTTGTTGAATGGATCCCAGATTTCAGCTTAGAGGAGAGGCGTGATCACATCTTTCGCTCCCAGTTTTCTAGAACTAGGAAGCTCTAGGAGCATCTATTGTTAATGAATGAACTCTTAACACAGGCTCAGTAAGAGTACAAAATTTTCGATGTTTAAACACTCATTACCTCAATTTTATCCTTGTGCTAAGGATTTTGCGGCTATAACCTGTATGAGTGGAATACGTAATGGTCAGTCACCAAAGTACCAGTCAAACACTAAGGAGGTGCATACACACTGAATGACTTATAGTTGGCCATTGTAAAACTCATAAACCCTTTCTACCGACTTAATGGGTTGACAAACCCGTAGCCCATTTTGGGGAAAACACTATTCTATGAGACCATTCTCACAGTCCCACTATTCATTCCCTCAGCTAGACGGAATATGAATATCCCAAACAAACATATAACTTTTTATGGCACACATACTTCGAGGGTATGGTAGGCAAGTCATGAGCTTACATATCAGGATGTTACAACCCGAATGCTAGTCTGCCGCGGGAAGGTAGTGCAAGAAATGGGTAAAGTGGTGATTAAGCTCAACCTTTACTAGTAAGAGCTCACATAGAACCTTAAAATCTTAAATCCATTACGACCCATGTTAAGGGAAGGTTCTAGATGACACGATACCTGAAATGAGAGTAAAGTCTTAATCCTAGAAAATAATTTTGAGAAGCACAAAAGGGACAAACATGAAGTTTCATTTCTATATTCTATCGTTGCTATCCGATTATAGCAAACTGATAGTAATGAAACTGCATCACTAACTCTTGGAACTTGATTAAAAACCCATTCTCATTTTTCTGAACACCCATGAAGACCCACTTATCCTTAATATATGTTACGACAAGTCAACAATACTATTCTCAAATACTCTGACACTCTCATCTGCTTCATCTAAACGGTAGATGAACCACCGAAATCTTGACGATACAGGAGTACGGTGAGATTGTGTAATCTCGAAATATGGTTCGACATCTATTTCATGAAGAAAATTAATCAACACCAAGTTACGAATAACGCACAAAATAAAATTTCCAATAATGAGGGTTGATAAGACCAAAGTCAATCTCAGAAGGTCGCGTCTCCGTAAAAACCCTTCTGGGGTAATTAAGAAAAATACCATACGAGGATGCTATTTTCTGGAACTCAATCGAACCAACTTAACCTACATGCTGGTTTCACAGATGAAATACCAGTCGAAATATTTATGTTGAAAAGACTGAGTGCATCTAGGCATTGACTGATTATGAGAAACAAGCAAGTACCCAGTTTTCAAACCAAAGCCCGAACACCTCGTTACGTAGTTTCTTCCAAATATCTACTATGATTTGGCCTTCGTACATTAAAATGCATGGACAAATGAAGGGTATGTGCCAGCGTACATTCAAACTTCACATGCACCATTTCCTTTCGTACCAGTGATGAGTATCGCACGACTTCATCCTGATGAAAGTAACCTAATAAGGAAATTCTTCGACATCTAGTTCGGGATTCTAATTACACACTCATGCCAGGGAGTGACTTCACTGAGTAGTCCATCTAGTTCATAGGGTTCTGACAATGACTTTGTCCCTTAAGGGTATAGCCAACAACGTTCAATTGTTGAGACATTCGAGTAATTTATCTAATGCCACTCGGATTGAGATAACCAATGTTCAACGGCACCAATACATTATTACATTATACCATAATATCATGAATCCTTACACATCCAATATCGTTACTCTGTGAAGTATTCGCTTTACCTTTGAATACCGACTACTAAGTGGGTTAAACCAAAAATTCTCCCTATGATCTAGAAATGAACTTAGAATACGAAACTCCTATCTGAATGGATTTAATCAATCCTAGAGCTTAAACTAAGTTTCGAGGACGAAACTTCTTTAACGATGGGAGAATATGACACCCGACATTTCCACGTCAATATTCGTACATAACTTAAACGCGATTACATATTCCGGATTGACTTAGTTGCATGAATTAGGTACTAAAGTCTAGTAATATTCATATATTGACCCATTTCATGCTTTGGTAATTTTAGGAATTACGGGGTCACGTATACGCATAACCCGACTAATACAAAAGTTGGTGACTAATATAAATGTCCAAAGATCCATAATACATGAAATATATGTTTATACATTCAAATATATATTTCAAAGTCCGCATTTCATTAAACGATTCGTAACGGCGAAAATCGAAGGTTCACCGTCTACCGACAATCCTAAACGTAACTACATGCAATAAAACATATATACAACCCATACAATACATGAATTAAGTGTTTTTCACTAAAGTAGTCATAAACTAGTAAACTATAATTTAAAATGTCATTAAAGAATCGAAATTCGTATTAAATTTCAGTTTCGAGCCCTAATCGCGATTAATGCACCTAATGACCTAAATATCCACACTAAATAATCATCTAATCACCTAACTATCCCAACCCCACCCCCATTGACCTTTGGTCGAGATTTCCCTTGTGGGGCCCACCCTACCACCCAAACTCCTTCATACTTTATTTTTATATGTACAAGTCATGTTCATTCACCCAAACCCACACTCCAAGTCTCCATGATTGTTGTAAGGACAAGACCACTCTCATTCAACCACTATAACACTCAACTCATCTTAAACACTCAATATATTCATCCCATATACTCATTTGAATGAATCTAACATTCCATCCACCTCTTTCTCTCTCTATCTTTTCTACGGCACAACAACAACAATCTACACCTTCATCTTTTCCTTCAAGTTTTCATCCATTATCAAGCTTAAACCCTCCATCTTTTGGTGAATCAAGAATAATTCCAAGTGTTTTCTCAAGGAATCAAGCCAAAGAGTTCAAGATCTTGCTATTTCTCTCTATAAATCATCATCTAAGGTGTTATCTTCCCTAGCTTGTCTAGTGGTAAAGACTTCCTCTATTTCATCTTTATATCCGTAGTATTTTCTTTAAATCATGGTTTAAAATGTATAAGGATCACCCAAAGAAAAATGTTTTCTTCAAACTTCTAAACAAGAGCTAAAACTTTGTACAAACAAGTTTTATATGAAAATTGGTCAAAAAGAAAGTTTGTTGGTGACTTTCCTATCGATATGTAAAGATATTAGATTTTTGGGATATAAAAACATGTGTATAGACATTATAATTATTATGAACAACTATTTTGTGTATATATATGTATAATATATAAGTCACACATGTAAATAAACTTGAAATGAAGAGAAATCAACTCATAAATGTGTGAAAAAGCTAGATCTAGAAGTAAAGAAACCCTAAAAATTTAATCTTGGACATATATGGATGTATGGACATAACACCTATGGAATAAAGTAAATCCTTGGACAAATCCGACTTTGGACTTTTAGAACATGTCACACATATCATAAAAATCAACTAGTTGGTAAACAAGAGTCAAACAAGTACAAAATTTGAATAGTTGATGATGTTGAGTAACTTAGAACCAAAATAGTAAGCTGGCAGATTCTTAGGTCCGAATTTGGAGGGCCATATCTCAACCAAGCACTAACCAAAAAGGACGAGTCTTAGGTCTAAAATCAAGTACAAGGAGTCAAGAGTCCAACCCAAGTGGTTTCATAAAATTTCGTTGAGTTTTGATGCCCCAAAATGGTCATACGAGAAAAGGTATCAAGGATGTCTTTTTCGGCAGAATTTTTGTGTCACTTTTGAGGCTCATAACATGGCCATAACAAGTCCCAACAAGTTGATTCCACTTTATAAAGTTAGTATTTTATCTACATAGTAAAATTTTTAGGGTCCTGGGTCATGAAAATGGGTCCAGGTCAGTCAATTAAAAGGAATCCCCAAGACACTCCATAACCGAATGCTGCTGCCCTCTCTTGTCCGAATAAATATTTAAAAATACTTAAACATGTCATAAGTTGTTAATTAATACATCCCTGTAACCCTAAGACATGTAGGTATCTTGGTATAAATTTTCATTACTAAACGAGTTCATTTGGTTAATTAAAATGGCGACACACGGACAACTTAAAATTCAGGAAAATATCTATAGACTAGGGTTACCTTAATATTGTAGTTTGAAGTGAATAACTACCAAAACCCTAACATAATGTATATACGACAACCTATGGATAAGCATCTGTTTGTATAACATAAATAATGTATATACGTGTGAATAAATACGAACACGCATCATGAAATTCAATGACAAGTCACCAACGGTTCGTCGGGTCACACTTTCAAAACGTAACACATGTATCGCCAATTCTAACATTTTGGGTGGATCTTATACACGTTTAACTTGTATCTTGACATCATATTATAAGGTCTTAAGTTAACTGTAATTGGTAGGTCACGGTTAGGACAGTCTTGAACACACATCGGCCTTGCTAGCATTTACACGTTGAAAGTTTATCAGGTGAGTTTCACAGCCCCCTTTTAACTTTTAAATGTTTTAGAAACACCGGGGGGAAAACATACTTGCTTACAAGTTTGAAAACATGAGCCATCATTGTTTACTACAGTTGGGAACATCATTGCCTAATACATTCGGGAAAACATAAAACGTGCTTACAAACATTTTCATATGGTAGCAAGAAAACAAGACCCGACCTTTATGTTTGCATGAGTTAACACATATAGAGCGCTGGAAGTCCCCTGACCATCATATTTATAACCATTAGCTATAGGTTAGCCTGAGATTCTATGGATAGTACTATTGGGATTGACACCCCTGGTCTTGGTTAGTCGCGCTAACCATGGGTCCCTCTGGCCAAATGACCGCATAGTGTTAAAACATTGCTCGTGAGGTATGAGCGAGGGGCAAAACACCTGTGTCATGGTTTGGTTATGCCTCATGTATGTACATATTATTTGTATTCCTAGCTAGTCTACAAATGGGTCAATGTTACTTATTTTGTTTATCATATTCATTGAAACGTTTTCGTGCAGATGGATCTGCCAATCACTTATACACCAATGGTTTTGCCATTCGTTTACGTGGAAATGTTTTTATCAATGTTTTCAAGGAAAACAGTTTCATATTATGGCCATGTACATAGTATCAATATTTTCAGGAAAAATGACTTATTTTATGACTATGACGTTATCACATGTTTTCATTGGGAAAACTTCTCGTTTTATGACTATGAAGTCATCACATGTTTTCGAGGAAAACAACCTTACATTAAACTCATGTACATATTTTCAATGTTTTCAAGGAAAACAGTTTCGTATCATGGCCAAGTACACAATATCAATGTTTTCAAGGAAAATCACTTTACATTGCAACAATCAAACATGTGAACTCACCAACCTTTGTGTTGACATTTTTAAGTATGTTTTTCAGGTAATTCATAGCCATGGCACGGTTGGAATAGGTTAGCCTTTTGGATTAAACCCTAGAAGCCGAAGGAGTATGATCGTCAAACCTCAAGATGGCTTTCACCTATACATGGTTCTAGGATAATGTACAAGTTTATTATAGTTGTTGTAATGGTGTTCAATATTCAGAAGTCTTTACTTTAGCTTCCGCTGTTGTGTAATGTTACCAATCGTTGCAACCTTAATTTATTTATTTATTCATTAAGTAAATAAATTTGGGGGTGTGACACTTGTAGACAAAGTTTTCATACTTTTGCTTTAGAATGTCTCTTTTATTTCCTTTCACTACTTCAGAACCAGCGAACAACTTTTCAAGAGCTTCCCATAGCTCTTTGGCAGTTTTGTATTATCTGAAGTAATGAAAAGCTTTCTCGTGCGCACATGTAAGTGCGCAAAACACTTAGTAAGAAATGCAACATTCAATATGTAAAAGTAAATACAACTCGATAAACTAATACATAAAGACTCTTACATACAAAGACACTTACAAACATGAAAATACAAACTAAGACTCTATCCAGAGTGTTGTCACAGGAAAGTGCTTCAACAAACTCCCCCTTGACAACAGCTCGGGATCTTCATCGTCTTCAGTCTTCAATCTTCAGTCTTCACAGCTGTCCATCCTTAGCTTCCATCTTCTTCTTGTATTCAATGCAGAACTTAATTACCTTGTCATATTTAGAAGCAAGGAGCTTTGTCCATTCGTCCGTGTGGACACAATACCTATCAGCTAGTACCTCCAGATCTTTCACAGAAAAGTTGATGAAGCAGACTTCATCAAATATTCTGATCAGTTCTTTTGGTACAATGTTCCCTCTCTCGGAACGTCCCTTTCACATGATCACAGCCTCGCCTGTTTTTGGATCTACGTACCAGTACCACATGTCACCAAGAATATCCTGAGATAACTTGCTTAGGGGAATCTTAGTTTCACATCGCACTGGCTTGTATACCAATTTCTTTAAGTGATTCTTAGTCACAATATGTATAGCATGCTTATCCTTAACTCTCTTGGGCACCTGAGGCTTGAACATTTCAAAGTTCCCAGATCTTGCTTCACGCTGCGGAACCACCCACAAACCCATCGCTACTGCATGATTGGAATGACCCAGCAGCTCTAGGTTTGCAAGGTTCACAAGGTCGTATTTGGGCAAGGAGCTGAACGCTTCACTGGTGGGTTTCAAGTATTGAACCCCCCCAGATCTTTTGATAGCGAACAGCTGCTTGTCCTCCTCGAACCTTACAGCCAAGATCATCCATGTTGCTCCGTGCTTGTCTATGATAGACGTCTTTTGCCACACAGGAGCTGGACCCTTTGAACTAGTATAAGGCATATCTGTCTCTTTTGGAGCCTCTGGGTCCACAGGTTCAGGGTCAACTGGGGAGGCTTCAGTCGAGGTTTCTACATTACTAGCCTGCTCGACTGAACCTGTGTCGAGCGGAGCGTCGAAGGATGGAACTTCAAAGATCTCTCCATCTTCTAGCTCATACTCTCCTTCCCCGTCACCCTTGGGAATCTCTATCACCACGTCTTCATCAACATCATTCCAGTCATCACCAGAGTCGATCTCTTCTTCTTCCAGATTAAGGAGAGCATCGATCTGTGCTTCCTTGGAATAGTCCGGCTCAAGATAAAGGATCTCATCATCAGATAAGTCCTTGAGCACATCGGCTGCTGACTTCCCTTTATCACCACCACCACCAGAGGTATCACCACCCTCTTGCTGAATAGACTCCCCCTCAGCCATTGGAATAGCAGAGATGGGCACAATTGCCAAAGCTTGGTGCTCACCTCCATTAGGACCGGCTTCAGGATCCTTGTCTTTATCGTCATCCTTAGTCAAGTCGACTGGATGACAAGGCTCAGCACCAGTGGATTTCTTTTCTTTCTCTTTCTCTTTCTCTTTCTCTTTCTCTTTCTCTTTCTCCTTCTCTTTCTCTTTCTCCCCCTGAGCATCAAGCTTCTTGGTCAGTTCTGCAACTAATTTGACCATCGCTTCGTGCTCTTTTCTTTGTAAATCCAGCCTTAGCTCAAGTGACGTTATGTGGCCTAGAATCATTTCATTTGTCTTCATTAATAGCTCATTATGTGCCATTACATTCTTCAGTCGCTCATTAGTCCCCGTTCTCTGGCCATGTAGAATCCTAACTTCATCGGCCAGTGAATTAATCTGTGCTTGTTGAGCATCAGATTCCTCCTTTGACTTCTGAATAGTCTTCAGCATTCCAGCAACTTGGGTTTCTAGCACATCGATCCTTGCCTCATTCGGATCAGGATGCCTAGACGAAGACGCTTCGGCATTATGGATAGGGGAGGAGAAGATGGTACCAAAGTCAAACCCTTATGAGAAATCTTCATAAGTGAAGGGTTGACTTGGAGGATCAATGGTGGGTGTTGGGATTTGGGATGAGATGATGGGAGTGGGTGTTATGGTAGGGGTGATGGTGATAGACTCCGTAACAATTGGAGTAGTCACCGCCACCTGGACTGATGTTGTAGGGAGGGTGACCGTCACAGGAACCTCCTCTGTGACTGCCGTGACTACCACTTCATCTTGAACTTGTGGTCTTCTCCTCCTACTGTATAACCGCTGTGAAGGTGGGGTAGAGGCTGAATCCGGACTGGCAGCTGAAACTTGTACTTGCTGCTGAGCCGGGGCCTCTACCACACTAGGGATGGCAACCTCTTGCCTATCTCCTCTGTTCTTATGAACACGCTCTCGTCTTTGTCTTTGTAGAGCAGCGTCAGAGTCAGATGTTGGCTCATAATCGCTGCTGGAGCTTTGTCGCTTCCTTTTGGAGGACGACTCAGGTAGGGTTACCTGTGCCGATCTCCTGGGGTGTGCCTGTGATGGTGCGTCATCGGAATCAGAAGAATCTAATTCTGTTGCTTCTGAATCGGATTCCTCAGCACCACCATCACCGCCTTCGTCGTCTCCATCCTCAGATGATCCATCATCACTTTCCATATCCACCTGTTGTTGTTCCTGTTGCTCATCAGAGTGTTCACTCATTTTAGGCTCCAAGTCGTGGTTGTACCATCTCCAGTCTTCAGGTGCCACATATGCTTCATTTAGAAGGTGGCCAAAGAGTTCTGTGTGCACAGGGGTAGGTTCTACACTGCCTGGCTTCAGAAATTGAGCAAATACTCTTTTGTCCACCCACTTGACTTGTAGTCTCTCCCATATAGCAGGAAGGTTTGGCAATGCGTCATCGATCAAGAGTTACACAAACCTAGGGTACTATAAGAATCTAAACTTCTCCGCTGTGTTGATCTGGTCATTGATTGTTTTGAAGATGTAGCGGGAGAAGTTGTAGCCCTTATTAAGAGACAAGCCCACCATGGCTGCTACAAGGTCATGACCCATGGCATCTTTACCAGCTTTCCTTGACGAGATGCACACGATCATGACGCGGGAGAAATACCGCCATTGGTCTAATACCCACATCTTTTTATAAGAAGCATAGTCCCTTGCTCTGACGTATCCCATTCGTTGCCTCCAACACCCATCCACAAAGTAGTCTGGATAGGCTGTCGGGTCGGTAGCAAGGTCTCTGAACTGCAGGACCCTTCTTATGGTATCTTCAGAAAAAGCGATAGCCTGACCAGCAACGGTAGCCCTTATGACATGTGGGGTTACCGTGCAGTCGTGCTCCTCCGTCTCCCAGAATTGTTCCAAGTAAGGTCTTGACACGGTCGGGTCAGCTGAGATAGCATAGCTGACTCTTGAGCTGTTCAAGAAGTCAACTATCTATCTATATTGCAATGCTGCACCTTTCCATTCGGGTTGAGTGTTCGCTAACAGGTTGAATTCGTTAGTGAACGCCCGAGCCATAATCTGCAAAATCACACAGAAAGCACAATCAGAACAACACGTATCATTGGAAATGAATAAAAACGACTCAATATAGCAGTTACTATTTGAACTGAATTTCAGACTTAGAAATTTTTGCTAAGTGTTGGTCCTGCGTACTTAGCAAGTACGCAGGAGTTTGTTCTTGCGTACTTAACAAGTACGCAAGAATTACTTCTTGCGTACTTGTTAAATGCGCAAGACTTGTACTTAGCCAAAATTCCATAAATCACATCTTTCAAACAGAAGTGAGGCATTGTCGTGGATTGTGGTCACCACAGGGTCGAAATACTTGATTAAGACCTATGGGACCACTATCCACCGTAACTAACCGCTAAACCCGTCAAATTTTTGACCTAGATGACAACCCAGTTGTACCAACGGGCAATCGAGGGTCAAGGCCAAAATCAAACCATGTTAAGGACAAATTATGAGTCAATAGGTTTCGATTAGTGATTATTAACAAGTTTTAGGTCTTAATTTGCATTTAGAACACCAAAATAGGTCAATAATTTCACACTCAAATCGTAGATGAATCGGTCAAAAACATGTGATTTAGTGGATGATACGGACCGAGATTCTCACCAAGTAAATGTTTGATGATGATTAAACAATGAGCGGGACGAAGAATCCGGTTAGAACACTCGAAATTTTTTGAGGAAAATGGTCGAAGGGAATATCACAGGAGAAACGGTTTGAAAGTGATAAACCCTAAAAAATTTTCTAAGTCCTGTATTTATACCCAACACATATTGGTCGTGCGTACTTACTAAGTGCGCGGGACTTAACTCCTGCGTACTTACCAAGTACGCATGACTTAAGTCTTGCGTACTTGTTAAGTATGCAGGGTTTACCTCATGCGCACTTATCAAGTACGCAGAGACCCTTATGTGCGCACACTTTCAACTCAAATTATGAAGATTTTAAGTCAAATAACGAACAAGATAAAAATGTTCAATCACGAGGTTTCAAATTCAATTCAGGAAGGTTAAACACAAATATTTTTTGCTTTTCTGAATAAAGTTGAACTATGCATAAACTTAAAATATTTTTTTTGATCTTTTCTCATAGAAATATACAAGTATTCACACAAACTATTTTTGATCAAAGACACGAGGAGAGGATCATATCAGGCTATCTTTTAGCAAAAACGATACAAAATAAACATCAAAGAATATGGGATCATGTCATGGATTACTATTTATTCATATGTAATAAGCATATAGACAACTAATTCAAGTTGACAATATTATAAGATTTGAAACTATAAGCATCTTTGTATCACATTCTTGTGTATTAAGGTATTATTTATAAGATATACAACGTGTACCCCACTGATATGCTATACTAATGTAAATTGCATTATCTCAAGGCATCTAAGATTTTCCCAATGATTTTCTAAATTTTCAGAATGAAGCTACATCTATTAGCACAGGAAAATCAAGCAGAATCCATAAGGATTATCAAAAAGCATAAGATTCAGAATTGAGTGATTCAGTTTTCTTGGTTTCATTTGATTTTCTTCATTGAATATCGGAATGCTAATTTAGGATAATATATATGGTGATTGAATAAGGTAAGGGGATCCAACTTTTATCTGGATTTGATTTCAATGAATCAGGAATGATTCAAGGGTGAATACATGCTCAACGGTTAATGTAGAGACATGTCTTGATTCAATCTCTCATTGCATACTTGTGAGTATAGGTAGTGAGATGAACCGCATTAATTGTGCTAACGACGTAACCCGAAACTGACCTCAAAAGAAAATCATTGCCAAAATCTAACATCCTATATCTGATAATGATCTTTTCTATTTTTTACGCGCACACACTTGCAAACATGGGTTCAAATCACAGTTGTTATTTAGATTTAGTTTCCACACTACTAGTGATTCAAAAACGCATACAGCCTACTGACAATTTAAATTACTCGTAAATAAGAAGATTAAAAACATAATAACTTAAACAGTTAAGTAAACATGACACAATCATTTCCCATATGAGCAGTCTGTGACATTTAGATCATTTCTGATGTACTATCATTTCCTCTTTTCTCAAGTTAACTTTGAAATTTTCTCCATTTTCCTTTTTTTTTGTAAAATTTTTGAAAACTAAAAGAACTATATAGAAAATTTAAAAAGAAATAAAGTTTAACTTCCATGAATTGAATTGAATTAAGAAAAAGTAATTTTCACTCAGGATTGAACATTCCTATCAAGTTGACAAGATGCTCAAAACGGGATCGATCAAATGCATTTGTGAAAAGGTCAGCAAGATTGTCATCCGTGTGAACTTTTACAAGTTCAATTAAATGCTTTTCAGCACAATCACGGATGAAGTGATGGCGAATCTCTATATGTTTAGTTTTGGAATGTTTCACCGGGTTATTTGTGATGGACATTGTGGCATTGTTGTCAATGAATATAGGAGTTCGAGTGAAGTTTAAGCCGTAGTCTCTCAAATGCTGCTAAATCCACAGTATCTGAGAACAACCGCTCGCTGTAGCAATGTATTCTGCTTCACAAGTTGAGACAGAAAACCGTTGACTGCTTCTTACACTGCCAGGAGACCAGTCTGTTTCCTAAGAATTGCCATCCACCAGAAGTTGACTTTCTGTCAAGGTTACAACCGCCATAATCTGAATCAGTGTAGGCTTTGAAGTCGAATGACTGCTGCTTAGAGTACCAAAGACCTAATCGGGGTTTCCCTTTCAGGTATCTGAAAATTCTCTTCACGGCTATCATATGTGACTCCTTCGGTTGAGACTGAAACCTTGAGCACAAGCACACAGCAAACATTATATCGGGTCTTGAAGCTGTGAGATACATAAGTGATCCGATCATCCCACGGTACAATCTGCTGTCTACATCCTTTCCATCTTTGTCAGGATGCAGACCATGATTGACTGGGATAGGTGTTCCATAAGTACTGCTATCATTCATCTTGTATTTTAATAAGATGTCCTGCACATACTTAGTTTGATGTAGATAAATGCCATCCTCTCTTTGACTGACTTGCAGACCCAGGAAGAACGACAATTCACCCATATTACTCATTTCAAATTTGAACTTCATCACATGCTCGAATTCCCTACACATCCCTTTATTGGTAGACCCAAAAATGATGTCGTCGACATATACTTGTACAAGAAGAATGTCACCTCCTGCTTTCCTAATGAAGAGAGTCGAGTCAATCTGTCCACGGTCGAAACCATTAGACAGTAAATGCTTAGATAATGTCTCATACCATGCCCGCGGTGCTTGATGAAGACCATAAAGTGCTTTGTCGAGCTTATACACTTTATTGTTATTATGCGGATCTTCAAAACCGGGAGGTTGAGTGACATAGAGCTCTTCATGAACTTTACCATAAAGGAAAGCACTCTTCACATCAAGTTGATAGACCTTGAAGCCGACATATGTGGCATAAGCCAAGAACAGTCGAATGGCTTCAATTCTAGCAACTGGGGCATATACTTCCATGTAATCCAAGCCCTCTTGCTGATAAAACCCTGAACAACCAATCTTGCTTTGTTCTTCACAACAACATGACGATCATCTGTCTTGCACTTGAACACCCATCTGGTTCCAATTGGCTGAAACCCTTTTGGCAAGTCAACCAAATCCCACACGTGTAACTTTTGGAATTGAGACAATTCATCTTGCATCGCCTCAATCCAGCAGTTGTCAGTGAGAGCCTCCTTCACATTCTTCGGCTCTAACTGGGACACGAATGCAGCATGCAGACATGTTTCCATGACACCAGTGTCAAGTATCACTGTGTAAAGACTGGTGTTCTCAGTGATGGTTCGATGACGAGTCTGAACGACAGCATAAGGATCACCAATAATATGGTCGATTGGATGATTCCTATGCACTCTCGTCTCCGGTACAATCGGTTCCTGAATTTCTGGATCAAGATTCATGCTTAACTCACCCATTTCCTGTGTTCCATAGGAAGAAGATTCAATGTTAATTGGATCAGCTGGAGCGTCATGTCCTACAGTTGTGTTAGGATTGGCTTGAGCGTCATCTCCAACAACAAGAACATCTTCACTGTTATCACTGTCATGAGTTCCAGATGCAGATGCAGCATTGGAATCAGGAGTTACAATCGGTACAGTAGCACGAGTAGAGAAGCTAGAGTCACTGTTGATACCCAATAATTCATAAACATTTGCGGCGTCAACTACAGATAGATTAGGAAGATTGAATGACTTGAATAGCGCATCATAATCAAAACCCCAAGCTGGATCTGTTGGTTCGGGTGGAATGCTGTGTTTACGGCATTCTACTTCAAACCATTCCTCTACAGTACGAGTTCCTATATTGTACACTCTCTTGCAAGGTGAGTTAGCAACGTATCCTAAGAAGATGCCTTCCACTGCTTTTGCATGAAACTTAGACTGGCGGTCTTTGTACTGTAGCAAAAAGGAACTAGGTAATCAAGATTGGGAAGTCAATTGTTGATCAAATTGTAACAAGTCTTGTTTTGCCTTTTCACAACCAGAACTCTGTTTAAGACGTGACAAGCTGTATTAACGGCTTCTGCCCAGAAAGTGACAGGAAGCTTTTCATCCGACAGCATAGTCCTTGCAGTCTCAATCAGTGTTCTGTTCTTCCGTTCAGCAACTCCATTCTGCTGAGGCGTATACGGCGCGCTGAAATCGTGATGGATCCTTTTCTTGAGACAGAAAAGCTCCATCAAATTATTCTTGAACTCAGTTCCGTTGTCGCTCCTTATCCTTCTAACTTTCAGCTTGCAGAGAGATTCCAAGCTCAGGATCAAGTATTGAAGGATATCAGCAGTCTCGTCTTTAGTACCTAAAAAATGCACCTAAGAAAAACGTGAGAAATCATCAGTTACTACTAGACAGAATGACTTACCTCCAATACTCCTGATACTTATGGGGCCAAACAGATCCATGTGTAATAGCTCCAGCTTGGGCTTGTGAGACTTCCGTTGCTGTTTGCCCTTTTTACAAGGCATACAGTCATCTACAACGGTAAATCTCAGCTTAGGAACCCCGGTTACCAAACCGTTTTGGACAAGATGATTCATTTTACGATACGAAATATGTCTGAGTTTCCTATGCCACAAGATGGAGTCAAGCTCTGTCGCTTTAGAAATCAAACAGGTAGGAACTGATGAGGTGGTTGTTGCCACGCTCATATCGATCTGATAGGTGTCGTTTGTTCTTGGGGCTCTCATCAGGATCCAATCTTCTGGAACTTCAAAACCGGGTTTGTGAATTAGGCATTCTGACTTGTCAAACATCACCGAGTACTCCTTATCACGCATTTGGGAGACATTCAACAGCTTATGCTTCAGCTGCTCGCAGAAGTTGACATTGTCAAAGCTGACACAACCGTTCGAAACGATGCCTTGACACGTGATGCTGCCACCTTTTTCTCCGGCAAAGGCCACATAGCCGCCTCTGAATGGTTTAAAGTCTTGAAGCAGGGCCATGTTTCCTGTCATGTGCGTGGAACATCCACTATCTACATACCAGCGGTTAGAGATAGTACCCTTCGGACATCCCTGCACGAGTCACAAAAGAATTAGTTAGTTTTGGAGACCCAAGCCATTGTGGTCTTGGGTCGTCCATCCTTTTCAAAATAAACTACTTCCTTTAACTCACAGTCATGATGACTGTTCAAAATTGATGAATCTTTAGAAGAAATAAAACTAGGAGATTGAGAAGTTTTGGATTTTGCAGTCCAGGATCTCTTCTGTTTCTTAACCGGAACAGGAGACATTGGTTCAACTACAGCAGGTGAACTTGTGGAAACTTCACCTGATTGAACTGAAGTCAGCTGTTCAAGCTTTCTCAACCTCTTGTTCCGTCTCCTCCTCTGTGGCTTAGAGAGTCTTGCCACAGGTTTCTCACCAGTACGTGTACTACCAGAGGTAGATACACGAGGTACAGCAGGTTGCGTTACCTTTCTTGGAACAGATGGTTTAGCTTCAGATATGATCTTAGGCTTTACCATCGGTTTGACTGGTTGTTTCACCACATTTTGCTTTGGATGTTTGGGAGATGGTTTCACTGGTGGCGACCTGGGGATAACAGCTGGTTGTGAAACAACTGGCCGTTTCCCTTGGTTCTTAGAAGGACAGTTCACAAAAATGTGACCAACCAAGCCACAGTGAAAACAGTTCCTCTTGTCTACATAAGTTCTCTTGTAAGGCTCATTAGATCTGGCCTTAGATAACTCAGCATTATGAGAAGGAGGAGTTGGTTTATGAACATTAGTCTGAACCTTACCAGTTTGGTTTTTGGGAGTATAATATTTTTCCAAATTTTCTTTATACCCAAGCCCAGAGTGAGCTGAAAAAGCCTCTTTCTTTACTTGGTTAAGACTTTTATACCCCCCGTAAAGCATTACCTTTAGTTTATCATTTGTTTCAATGATGTCGGGTTCAGTTAAAATGCAGTTATCACCATTAGTGATAACGTTTTTCTTTACCTTTTGTTCAGTCAACAACTCCTCAGATACTACTCCTTCAGGGCAAGAGTTAACCGGCCCATCTTCAGAAGCAGTAACAAACTCCTCACTAGATGTTGAGTTAGCCTTACTTGAGGATTCATCCTTTTTAGGGGAATCATCCTTATCAGAGGACTCATCTAGACAAGTGAGATCAATGTCTATTAAGCTATTGAAAAACTTCCCAATCACTGGTGGAGGAATGGCATTAGTACCCAAACTTAACCCATTCAGTTGTCTCACTATAGACTCGTAGTGTTCCACCACAAAACGAGAGTTTTTCAACTTCGCATTAGTGCATTTTAACTACAAGATCTCATTTTGCAGTTTGTTGATTTCATTGTTCCGTTTTTCTAACCCCCTGTATGCAACATCTAAGTGAAGCTGTTGATCACTTATTTTTAAAGAATATTCAATTTTTTTCCTTTTTTAACGTTTCAATAGAATCTTTAAAACGTTTTTCATTTTCTTTATAGTTTAAAGCTGCCAAACTTAGGGGTTCGATTTTGTCCTGGAGCCTAGAATTTTCCAGTTTTAGCCCTTGACATTTAGAACATGAAATAACAGAGAAAGGGTTAGAATCTATCTCAGACGACGAACTTGTTGCTTCTCCAATGGCCATGAGAGCAACAGCAGTGGTCGATTCCTCTTTATCAGCTACAGGTGCTTCCATTTCTTCAGCTTCCTTCACCTCCTCTGTAGCAGCAGTTATAGATTCTTCGAGGTCAGCCATAGAATCTTCCCTTTTCTCTGCTTCCATCATCTCCATGATCTCAACCATGAGACCAACCTAGGTTTGTGCGATGATGGCATCCTCAAGATGAACGCCCCAATCAAAGCTGTCGTCCTATTGGGATACCAGTGCATTGGACATTCCACCTTGGCTTTGATTGTGGTGGTTTGGATTGTTTTGGCCATGGCTGTTTCCTTGGCTGGGTTGGGTAAAACCAGAGGCAGGTGCTCTGTCTTTCTGACACTCACGAGCAAAGTGTCCATAGTTTAGACACTTGTAGCATTTGGCCTTAGATTTGTCAGACCTGACCTTGGCATTAGGATGCCTGCCAATAAACTTTCTTCCTGTTATGTTCAGGAAACGCTTGGCTCTCCTCAATAACATGGCCATATTCCATTGAATATCCATGTACTCCATGTCATCAGGATCCACTTGATTAAAATCTTCTTCGATCGTCTCTGGATCAGTAAGCTTGCCACCTATGAAATTTTCATATGCAAGCATACAAGATGAGAATAGTGCTAAATGATCTTCAGCTATTCTGGCTATAGCTGAGTTGTTAGCTGAAGGCGTAGCAGGAGGATTTCTTGAGGTATTTTGTTGATGAGACCCCAACCCTGATCCTGAAGCATAGCAAGCATGACCACCACACCCAGTTGAGTGGTCTTCTTCAGTAGGATTTCCAGTGAAGAGGGTAATTCTAGAGCTCGATGACTTGGATGTAGAAGTCGTCCCATGATACATTGAAGGGTCTTGTATCTGGGGTCTTCCAGAGCTCTCCTTTCTTCTTAGGTTCATCTCATGAGCTTGAACCTTTCCTATTGCCTCTTCAACTGTCAGCTCATAGAATTTAGGATTTTCCCTCATCAGGGTTGTGTACATCTCAAATTTGGGTGGTAAAGCATCCAAAAACTTTTCCACCATCTCTTCAGCTGGATACTTGAGTTCAAAAGCCTTCAACTCAGTCTGTAAATGATAGAACCTAGAGATGAGATCATCTAAAGATTCGTTCTCAAAAAAACTGAAGCACTCATACTGCTTCTTGAGAAGATCCCGCTTACTCTTCTTGTGTCACTATTTCCTTCGAATCTCTTCTGTAAAGCTTTCCAGAGATCCTCAGAATTGTCATACCCTCGGAAACTGTGGAACAATTCCCGAGTTAATGCCATAGTGATCGAACCAAGTGCCTTCTTTTCACGATCATAAGCTTTCTTTTCTTCTTCGTCGAGTTTAGAGATAGGCTTGGGCATGGTTTCATCAAGATAGATGTGTGTGGGATGCTTATATCCCTCAAGGATTGGTATCCATAGTGACGAGTCGGTATACGAAATGTAGTGCTCAAAACGTGCTTTCCAATTGGAATAATCGTTCACGTTCAGCAACTTTGGTGGTTTCTGTGGTGTACCAATCTCATTATCATAATTCAGCAGGTTTCCAAGATTCTGAAAATTCGACATAGTGAACACTTAGTCAAATTTAAGAAAAGTCAGACACAGCTGCGCACTTGGTTTTGGCCTTGCGTACTTGAGAAATAGTCTTGCATATTTAGATTTCCTCTTGCGTACTTGTAAGTACGCAGGAGTAAATGTAAGTACACAAAATATAACTTAAGTTCGCACAAGTTCAGTCTTGAAAACTTATAAGTACGCAGGAGATAAGTCTTGCGTATTTAGTAAGTACGCACAAAACTGTACTTTTTGCCAGAAATGGTAAGTACGCAGGATACCTTTTCAGCAACTTTCACCAAACTTTTCCGGTCACGTGAAACTCGCCGGAGATGGTAAAAATTCGTCTGATGATGAATGCAAATGAGCCAAAGGGTCAGAAACTTGTTTCTAACCAACCTTTGATGCTCAAAACACTCAAATACACAACAAAAATCAGTTTTTGAGTGATTTTTGCTTCTAAAATAGTGCTCAAGAGCTACCCCTATTTTATCACAAAAATCAACAAAAATACCTCTTTTTGCTTGTAAAAACTCTCCAAACTCACTCACAACACTCGAAATCAGGAGCAAGTGCTCTGATACCACTTGTAGGTCCCTCGGGTGTGGCGGATCGTCACATGCAAGTGGGTCTACTAGTCGAACCGGGTGCGGAATGCCCGTGACTAGGTGGAGAGTCAAACTAAACAAAGTAAACCAACGAGAGAATCACTTTAAACGTTCTTTGTATTATAAACACTTGAAGGTTACAGGGAAAAGCACTGAATTTACAATCTGCGTATTTGCGTTTATGCCTGCGTACTTAACTTCTGTCAACCTATCCTACTTATAGCTGACCTGATGCCTGCGCACTTAGCAAGTGCGCAAGTCAAAATGCTCTTGCGTACTTAACAAGTACGCAAAGGTATTCTTGCGTACTTGCTAAGTACGTAGGAGCTTTCTCGTGCGCATATGTAAGTGCGCAAAACACTTAGTAAGAAATGCAATATTCAATATGTAAAAGTAAATACAACTCGATAAACTAATACATAAAGACTCTTACATACAAAGACACTTACAGACATGAAAATATAAACTAAGACTCTATCCAGAGTGTTGTCACAGGAAAGTTCTTCAACAAAGCACATCTGAATAGCTCTGGAGGTTTAAAATCTACCTCCATCTTCTTGATGTCTACTTCAGAATATTTGGAGGCTTCTTTAGGAATAGATGGACCTCAGAGTCAGCAGAAGCCACCATGGGCACACATGGACCATCAATTATGGATCTCCACATTCCATATTCTTGGTAGCAGAAGAAACTTTCCATTCTTTTCTTCCATATGTCATAATCTTCTCCCGACACCAGTCTTGGTGGTTTGTAAAGGCTTCCAGCAACATCAAATCCAGTATTTTGAGCCATATTTTGGATAGATGGTTAAGCAGCAAAGAGATAACAGAACCGTATAGTGATTAAACAAGTGTTAGTTTGTTTAATCTGAGATCCAAAGCTCTGATACCACTTGTAGGATCGGTGTTTTACAAGATGGTTCTGTTCAGTTGAGATTGGCGGAAACAATCACAACTATGCAATGTAAACAAGAAACAATGATAATACTGATAAATGCAAAGTGTATTAATCTTCAATGTTTACAAGTTATAGAGAAAACTCTAAGGAACCACGCACTTGTAAAATGAAAAGATACAATACATATAAAGGAACTTAGAATCAAGACAAACCCTTGATTCTAAGGATCAGATCAAACAAAAGCCGTTGATCTTTGACAGTTACAAGTTACACTACAATTGGTAGACAACTAAAAGACAAACTGCAGCAAACAGTATTAATGAAGTCAAAAGTCTTCTTAGGAATCTTTGCAGGAAACATCAAAGGTAGTAGATTTGTCTTTAATCATCTGCACCAATAACATTCCTTCTGCTGATAGGTGTGTCAGTGTTGCAGCAAAAGGTGACAGTAGCAAAGTCAAAGCTGCTGATGATTTGCCTTTCAGCAGCATCAATGTTTGATGCTGCTGAGAAGCCTATTAGCAGTACCTTTGGACTTCAGCAGATAAGGCTATCCGCATCGTAGTTGTTCATCAGCAGTATAACTTAACAATCCGCGGCAAATGCCTTATCAGCAGCAACTTGTAAGTCAGCAAAACTATAGAGTCCGCAACATCTATACTTAGAGAACTTTGTTGTAACATTTCTGATTTTCATTATCTGTATTTCAGTTTAATGTAACACATTTCAAATCCAATTCTAATACACTGATTTGTTCTATTCGTACCAACAATTAAATACTATGTTTCAATGCAAATCCACAAATTTTACACGAGTATATCCTATTAAATTCTGCAATAAGTTCATATTTATAGAAATATGTCAATACTGAAATTTGCAAGGACTGATTTAGTAAAAAACCAGAAACCCTAATAGGCACGGTCGCGCCTTGTTTTGGAACAGTCGCGCCTCTCGTCAGTTGAAATGTAAATGCAGCCTTTAGTCGCAGAATCGTTTGAATTCGTAACCGTTCCACACGTTTCTACCATTAACGAACACAATTAAGATTTTAATCATTGTATTTACAACAAATTAATCTAATTATACCAATTCATCTCAAAACCGTCAAATTATTTCACGAGACCATTGATTCATCCATTTCGATCATAATTCTCTCAAGCAAACAAACGACACACACTACTCTAACCCCTCTGAAACTCCTGAAAACATTGAAGCAACCGGAATTGCAGCAGAAGACCCCGGAAACCAAACCCGTCTCCTCCGGAACTCGTTCCTACCGTACGCTATCGAGTCATCGTCTTCCGGGTAATTGAAATCTCATACTCAATCGATTTAGTCTATAAATCAAAAGCCCCAACTTAATTTGGGTTTATAATATGGAAATTAACACAAAACCGAATCTATGTTTCATTCAAAAATGGTTTAATCGAACCCGGTTCTGGACATGTTTTAAATACAATCAATCTATACCAATAAACTCGTAATAACCTAATGGATGAAATCCCCATGATTTCCAACGTTAATATTATAAGATTTAATCGATTTGTTCCTGAAATTAGTCTGACACGGTCGCGCTAATCTGCTAGCACGGTCGTGCCTATCCGAGCACAGTCGTGCCCCATACATGACCTGGTCGTGCCTGTTAGCCAAACAAGGTCATGCCTCAGAACCCTAGACACGGTCGTGCCTGGCCCAGACACGGTCGTGCCTAGTGAACACCTTAGTTATGTCTTCTGTTTGATCAACACGGTCGCGCCCCGACTAGCACGGTCGTGCCCATGGTCCTAGCACAATCGTGCCTTGTCCCAAGCACGGTCGTGTGTGTGAGAAAATCTTAGCAGAATACTAGATTTTATATTTTAAAAATAATAAGCATTTCAAATGAATTTTGAAATAAAAATAATTGATTTTATAAAGATTTATATTAACCTTATTTAAAAAGATCTAATCCCTATTAAAAAATAAATAGAAATTATTTATTTAAACCTACAAAATTAATTTTATACTAATTATTAAACCCTACGCCTAGACATTATTTATACAACTCATTTACACATATTTATAAAAATAGATTAACAAAAGTTATTTACTAAATTTATATTTAATATAAAACGCTCGATACATTTTTTATCACTAAATGACTAAGTACATATTTTTATAAATACATAAATAGATAAAGTATCAATTATTTATTTAATCAATATTTAAACAAAGATTGTTTATTTAGGTTATACTTAACAAAACTTAACGCCTACAACTCCAACTCTTTGAACACACATCCAATTCAACCCTAGACTTCGACATAGACTATTGTGCACACTATTAATTCAATACATATTACACTCTAGGTTAACGTTGTGCATTACAAGGATCTCGTTACTATCTAGTCTCTCGTGTTAGCTATGCCTTTTGAATCAAGTGAGTATTACATAGCCCATTTTACTCTTTTACACTTTTGGGGTGAAACATGAACACTATACAAACTATTGCTTACATTTACACAAACTACACAAATGCAAATCCTCTTTACATTCATGTGTGCAATTTGAGCTTTATGCCTGAGTGCTAGTTGTGCTAACTTTTGTGTGAAATTTATATGCAATCATTAACTATTCAAGCCAACGGTAAACAATGATAGTTCTATTGAGTCTGACAAACCCACCCAGATTGGGGTGATTGTTACCGACAACACAATTTTGCATGCTAGTTACAAAGGTTTGATTGTACTTGGTTACACAATAGCTGCTCTCCATAAATGCCTTATTTTATCATGTTATGTAAGGATTTGTTTATTCATAATCTATATGCTATCTATATACAAACCTGTGTATGCTCACCAACTTTTTAGTTGACTTTATTTTATTCATGTTTTCAGGTGCTAATGAGTGAGTTTGATCAAGGCATGCTACACATAGGCTTTGGACTTAGTTAAATTTAAATAAAGACTATTATGTATTTCGTTTATGTACTTGTTTGAATTTGGTTGTGTTGAATTATTTGAAGTTAAATTTGATGATTAACATATTGAAATCTAGTCAACCTTGTGCTCATGAACAGTCTACATGTCTAGTCGCGACGTTTCCGCCGTCGGTTGGGGTGTGACAGATTGGTATCAGAGCCTTGGTTATAGGGAACTATGTTATTAGACACCCTTGACCTAGACTATAACTTTAGGACACCCACTTATGCCATGCTTCATGATTATGTGATATGTGCTACATGTTATGTGTTACATGCTTACTATTATTAGTTAGTATTTCGTTTTGATGCCTTACTTGTTAAAAATTCATGACTTATTAAGATATACTTAAATAATAATTAAATAAACAATATCTCTACCTATACCCTAAAACCTCATAATATTCTTACCTACTTATCTATCATCATCTTCTTAGCATGTGGAAACTTCATGGATCTAAAACTATAAAAGAAATCTTTTTATGCCCTCATTAAGGTTTTAAACTTGTTAATTATTTGAGGACACGTGCAATCTGGAAGAGTGACACCTGTATTATGGGTTTTCTGTCTAGGAAAGCATTTCGCATAAATCCTAATCAACCGAGGGACCCGTATGCTTTCCTGGGAATTCCCGGGATGAGTGTTTACTTATAGGCTAAAGAATGTCTCCTTGAAAAATTATATGAGTTTAATTAACCTTAATGTGTCATAGTATTCAAGTGATTATATCACTATTTGAGTACAATCCAAACCGTGATTAACTATTTTATTTGTTATCTTATTCTTTTAAATCCAAACAACATTCATAAGTTCTTACATCTTTTCTTATGTTGTGCAATTCTGTAGAATGCCTCCCCGTCGTGCTCCCGTGACCAACAACAATACCGACATTGCTGCTATCCTTGCACAACTTGTAACTCAACTCACTCAAGCTAATGGTGCCACAAATAGTAACAATGGGGCTAATGGTAAAGGTGGTGCCAACCCATCATAATGCACCTTCAAGCATTTCAACTCATGTAATCCTCTTAAGTTCTATGGTACCGAAGGAGCTACGGGACTTCTTAAATGGTTCGAAAGTATTGAGAATACCTTCCTCAATAGTGACTGCCCCGATAACCTTCGTGTTCGTCATGCCAAAAGTGTCTTACAAAAACGGGCACTCACGTGGTGGAATGGGGAAAAGACAACTAGAGGCGTGGAAGTAGCAATGGCCTTACCTTGGGATGAGGTTAAAAGGCTAATGACCGAAGAATTTTGTCCTCGAAATGAGGTAAAGAAACTGGAAGCCGGGTTTTGGGATCTTGCCCAAGATAGTGGTTAAAGTCTAGCCTATACAACTCGGTTCCATGAGTTGAGTCTCCTTGTGCCCCATATGGTCACACCTTTATCCCGCTGCATTGAGAAGTATATTGGTGGATTACCTAGGCAAATTCAAGATACTGTCTTAGGGAGAAATCCTGCAACACTCGAAGATGCTATCCGCTTATCTGCTACATTAACCGACAACCATGTGAAAGCGGGAACTCTGACTATAAAAGGCACCAAGAAAGTTCCCGACACCATAACCCCTCCCACACACATCAAAGAAGCCACAACTGAACCCTCCCGTAATAATAAGAAAAGAAAGGCTAGAAACTATGCTATGGTCACTCCTGCTATCCCTGTTAACCAAGCTGCGCCTATGGTTCAAGCACCAGCCAAAAAGCCATATGTTGGGATCTACCCACTCTATGCCACATGCAACTATCACCATCTCCAAAACATTCCATGTCGCCTTTGCACTCAATGTGGGAAATATGGCCATACAGTCAATGTTTGTAGAGCCAAAGCACTTACAGGCTAAGATAACCCACCAAACCGAACCAACCCCCAAATGGCTAATCAAGGTGTTCCCGCTATTGCAAATGGGCGTGCTTCTTATGAATGTGGTAACCCAAATCATTTTCTTGACCAGTGCCCAAGGTTCATCAATGCTAGACAAGGCGAAGCTCGTGGGCGTGCTTTAAACATAAACGCTAATGAAGCTCAAGCCAACAATGATGTGGTCATGGTACGTTCCTTGTTAATAGTCAATATGCCTCCATTTTATTTGACCGGTGCCGATAAAAGTTTTGTGTCACTTAACTTTGAACCATTACTTGCAAAGAGACGCTCCCAATTAGAGAAAACCTTCACCGTCGAAGTAGCAAATGGTGACTCCCTTACAATTGACTCTGTTATTCACGACTGCTCTCTAGAACTTAATGATCATACATTTCCAATCAACCTTGTACCAATGCCACTAGGGAGTTTTGATATCATCATAAGCATGGATTGGCTATCAAATCACTATGCCGAAGTCATCTGTTTTGAGAAGTTCATCTGAATACCTTTACCGTCAGGAGAAACGTTAAGAGTCTTTGGTGAAAAGCCTTGCAAAGGACTCAAGTTAATGTCATGCACTACCGCCCAAAAGTACTTATGAAAGAAGTACGTAGCCTTCTTAGCTCATGTTGTTCAAAAGGATGTCAAAGAGAAGAGTATCCAAGACATTCCCATCATTCGAGATTTTCCCAAAGTATTTCCCGAAGATCTATCCGGCCTTCCACCCGTTCGACAAGTAGAATTTCGCATTGACCTTATACCCGAAGCTAACCCCGTGGCTAGAGCTCCTTACCGTCTTGCACCTTCTGAAATGCTAGAACTTGCAAGTCAACTCCAAGAGCTCTCTGACAAGGGCTTCATTCGTCTAAGTCATTCACCGTGGGGTGCAACCGTCTTATTCGTCTAGAAGAAGGATGGATCATTCCGCATGTGTATTGACTACCGTGAACTCAACAAGCTTACCATCAAAAACCGTTATCCCTTGCCTAGAATTGATGATCTCTTTGATCAACTTCAAGGTTCTACTTGCTTCTCGAAGATTGACCTTCGATCTGGTTATCACCAACTTCGTGTCCAAGTGGAAGATATTCCAAAGACTACCTTCCGAACAAGGTATGGTCACTACGAGTTCATGGTCATGCCTTTTGGACTAACCAATGCACCTGCAGTCTTCATGGAGCTCATGAATCATGTGTGCAAACCGTACCTTGATAAATTTGTGATCGTCTTCATTGACGATATCTTAATCTACTCCAAGACTAAAGCCGACCATGAGCAACACCTTAGTCTTGTTTTGAACCTCTTGAGGAAGGAACAACTATATGCCAAATTCTCCAAATGTGAATTTTGGCTAAAGGAATTTCAATTTCTTGGTCATATCGTCAACGACAAGGGAATTCATGTTGACCCTGCTAAGATCGAAGCGGTTAAGAATTGGAATGCCCCGAAGACCCCCACCGAAGTTCGTTCATTTCTTGGTCTTGCAGGATATTATTGTCGCTTCATCTCAAACTTTTCTAAGATTGATGTCCCTCTTACCGCTTAAACCCACAAGGGTAAACCTTATGAATGGGGACCAAAACAAGAAGAAGCTTTCCAAACTCTCAAAAAAAAGTTATGCAATGCTCCTATTTTGACTCTCCCTGATGGGAATGATGATCTAGTTGTCTACTATGATGCTTCTAACCAAGGTCTCGGTTGTGTCCTCATGCAACGAGGCAAAGTAATCGCTTATGCATTGTCACACCCCGACCAATGGCGGAATCATCGGGGCGGGACATGTAAGACTGTTCATAGCACATGGTTGACTAGATTGAAATATATTAAAGTCAAATTTCCATTACAAATAATCCAAGTACAAACCAAATTCAAACAAAGAAACATAAAACAACTCATAGAATTCTTGATTTAAATTGCTAAGTCCAAATCCTATATTGAGCACGTCTTGAATCATTCTCACATATTAGGGCCTGAAACATGAATAAAATAAAGTCAACTAAAAAGTTGGTGAGTATAACACAGTTGTATATAGATAGCATATATTTGAAAACAAATCCTTTACAAATCATGATAAATAAGGCATTTATGGGGAGCAGCTATTGTGTAACCATGTACAACCAAACCTTTGTAACTAGCATGCAAAATTGTGTTGTCGGTTTCAATCACCGCGCACCTGGGTGGGTTTGTCAGACTCAATAGATCTATCATTGAAAACCGTCGGCTTTTACAGTTAATGATTGCACATAATCGCATACAAAGGTTAGCACACCTACCACTCGGGCATAAAGCTCAAATTGCACACATGAATGTAAATAAGATTTGTACTTTGTGTTGTTTGTGTAAATGTAATGTGTAATGTGAATAATGTTCATGTTTCACCCCAAAAGTGTAAAAGAGTAAAAGGGGTTGTGAATACTCACTTGGTATGGAGATGTAGCTAACAAAGAGTATAGATAAAATAAGTGTTCTTGATACGCACGGGTTAACCTAGATAGTAATGTATATTGAATCAAATCGGTGTACAAAGTTTAAGTCTAACATTGAAGATTGAATTTGTGTATAAAAAGTATTCAATGAAATATATAAAGTTGTAGTAACCTTTTTTTGGAACATTTGATTAAAGTTTGGAAATAAAATAGAATTTTTATAAAATTGTTGATTATGAAAATAATGCATGTGTTAAATGTAAATTAGTAATTAAATAAATGATTATAGTTTATGAAATAATGTAAATATTGATTGTAATTAAGTATAAATAAATAAATGATTTTTTGTTTAAATATTAAATAAATAATTATTATCTTATTTATTTATAAACTTTGTAACTTAATCATTTAAAACATCATTTAAGTGTAAGACAAATATAAATTTAATTTTTTTATAAATTTTTAAATAAACTTTTAAATAAATAATATTTATCTCCAGATTAAACTTTAAATCTCTTCAAATACAGAAAACATATTTTTTATAAAATTTGAAACATTTATTGATTGAAAAATATAAAATTAAAATTCTGTTAAAATTTCTGAGTCACACACGACGCGACCGGGTTGATCAACAGAGGGCACAAACTAGACAAGTCAACAGGCACGACCGTGCCTTGGCTCGGCACGGTCGTGCCTATGATTCTTAGACACAACAGAGAGTAGCCCAAAGGGCATGACTAGGTCTGGGCAGGAGGACACAACCGCGCTGCTACTCGTTACGACCGCGTTTCATGAGACACGGTCGCGCTAGATGATTAGCGCGACCGTGTCTCTTCCAAATCAGACACGAATTGAACAAATCTTGTATTTATAGCGTTGGAATTGTTAGGGCTTTTGATTACTGAGTTGTTACGAGTCTATTCCTATAAATTAATTATATGGAAAACGTGTTTAAGAATGGATTTGATTAAATCCTTTTTATTAAAAATAGGAATTTCGATTCCGGATAATTTCTGTAATGGAAGCCTGGATTAACATGGGGCTTTCGATATAAATACTAAAACGGATAATAACAAGTGATCAATTACCCGAAAGAGTAGGGAATCGATGGATGTCGATAGAAGGAAGTTCCGGCGTCGACGGCTTGAGTTCCGGCGACCTTTACTGCAACTCCGGCCAATCCAGATAGTCCGGGAGCTTCAGGGATGATTGAGTATCGTGACTCTGTTGTCGGATTGAGAGAATTCGGGTTGAAAGGCGTATTCTGAATTTTCTTGAAATGTTTTGAGAGGTTTTTCGAGATTGATAGGATTAAGTTGGAGAGTTTGTGAATTTGAAAGTTGTATTACTCACGTAAATGGAAAAGAAACGGTGGACGGTTGCGGATTCTCGACGATCGGTGATTAAAAGTGTATTTACGTTTTGACAGTTACGCGGGCGCGACCGTGCTTAGGCACCGGGCGCGATCGTTCCAGGACGAGTCGCGCGATCGTTCCGAGGCACTTGGCGCTACCGTGCCAGGACGAGGCACGACCGTGCTAGACTAGGGTTTCTTGACATTTGTCAACTTTAGTCCTTGACTTTTCAGATTTGATAAGTTTGAATTAAATAGTTTCTTGCATAGTGTTTAAACGTATATAATTGTGTAAAACTTGTGAATTTGTATCGAATCATTGCGTTTAGTTAATGGCGGGAAATAGAATAAGACAGTGCACGAGTATTGAGTTCGAAATGCATTACATTGAATTGAAAATATGAATACTAAAATCAGAAATGTTACAGTCTCCCCATGTTGAGAGAATTTCGTCCCGAAATTTAGCTAGAGGGAACAACGGTATCAGTAAAAAGATGAGGGTACTTGAGCTTCATTTGGTCTTCTCGTTCCCAAGTTAACTCAGGACCACGCTTATATTCCCAACGAATTTTGACAATAGGAATACGACTTCGTTTGAGTTGTTTGACTTCACGATCCATAATTTCTACCGGCTTCTCAACGAAGTGCATCGTTTCATCAATGCGCACGTCTTCGAGCGGTATATGGAGATTTTCATCAGCGAGACACTTCTTCAGATTTGATACATGAAATGTAGGATGCACATTTCCAAGAGATGGAGGTAACTCGAGCTTGTAAGCCACTTTCCCAATCCTTTCAAGGATTTTGAATGGACCAACATATCGAGGTGCTAACTTGCCTTTCTTTCCAAAGCGGATCACGCCCTTCCATGGAGACACCTTAAGGGTTTTCGACGTTTGTCGGCATAACTCTTTTGCCGACTCCTCGCTACTCGCATATTGTCACGGATTTGAATAATCTTGTCGGATGTTTCTTGAATTAACTCGGGACCGGTGATTTGTGCTTCACCAATCTCGTTCCAACAGATAGGAGAACGACACTTGCGACCATAGAGAGCATCAAATGGAGCCATGTTGATACTTGTGTGGTAGCTATTATTGTAAGAGAACTCAGTGAGGGGAAAATGTGAATCCCAATTGCCACCAAAATCGATTACGCATGCTCTAAGCATTCAAGAGTTTGAATTATTCGCTCGGTTTGACCATCAGTTTGGGGATGGTAGGCCGTGCTCAAATTCAATCGTGTACCAAGAGCAGTTTGGAGAGATTACCAAAATCGAGAGGTGAATCGGGTATCTCGATCAGATATTATGTTCAAGGGAACACCATGACGACTCACGACTTCGTCGATGTAAATTCGGGCTAGTTTCTCAACCCGATAGTCTTCATGGATAGGCAAGAAATGAGCAGATTTGGTGAGTCGATCAATGATCACCCAAATACTATCATAACCACTCGAGGTGCGAGGGAGTTTGGTAATAAAATCCATGGCTAAGTTCTCCCATTTCCACACGGGAATTTCCGGTTGTTCAAGCAAACCAGAAGGACATTGATGTTCGGCTTTGACTTTGGAGCAGGTTAAACATTTAGCAACATAAAGAGCAATGTCCTTTTTCATACCCGGCCACCAATATTGTTGGCGAAGATCTTGGTACATTTTATCCGCACCAGGATGAATAGAATAACGAGTATTGTGAGCCTCGTTCATGAGAAATGTACGGAGATCATCACGATCGGGAACCCAAATACGGTTCAAGTAATAGAGTAAGCCATTGGGTTTTGATTCAAGAAGGAGTTCAACACCACATGACATTTCTTCGTACATGTTACCCTCGGTCACCGAGACATGTTGAGCTTCTAAGATACGGGTTTGAATATCGGTTTGAATACGGGCACAATGAAGCATAACATGGTCCTTTCGACTCAAAGCATCGGCTACAACATTAGCTTTGCCGGGATGGTAACGAATCTCGCAGTCGTAGTCGTTAAGGAGTTCGACCCAACGTCGTTGCCTCATATTGAGTTCTTTTTGGTTGAAAATATGTTGAAGACTTTTGTGGTCGGTGAACACCACACATTTCGTGCCATATAGGTAATGTCTCCAAATCTTTAACGCGAATACGATCGCACCTAACTCGAGATCGTGCGTCGTATAATTCTTCTCATGAACTTTGAGTTGCCTTGATGCATAAGAGATTACTTTGCCTCGTTGCATGAGAACACAACCAAGACCTTGGTTAGAAGCATCACAATAGACAACTAAATCATCATTTCCATCGGGGAGAGTCAATATGGGAGCATTGCACAGCTTTTGCTTGAGGGTTTGAAAAGCTTCTTCTTGTTTCGGTCCCCATTCATAAGTCTTACCCTTGTGGGTCAAAGCGGTAAGAGGGACAGCAATCTTTGAGAAGTTTGAGATGAAACGACGATAATAACCCACAAGACCAAGAAATGAACGAACTTCGGTAGGAGTCTTCGGGGCATTCCAATTCTTAACCGTTTCAATCTTAGCAGGATCAACATGAATTCCCTTTGTCATTGACAATATGACCAAGAAATTGAACTTCCTTTAGCCAAAATTCACATTTGGAGAATTTGGCATATAGTTGTTCTTTTCTCAAGAGGTCCAAAACCAATCTAAGGTGTTGTTCATGATTGGCATTAGTCTTGGAATAGATTAAGATATCGTCAATGAAGAAGATCACGAATTTATCAAGGTATGGTTTGCACACACGATTCATGATATCCATGAAAACTGCGGGTGCATTGGTTAGCCCGAAAGGCATAACCATGAACTCGTAATGACCATACCTTGTTCGAAAAGCAGTCTTGGGAATGTCATTTTCTTGAACACGGAGCCGATGATAACCGGATCGAAGATCAATCTTCGAGAAGCAAGTAGAACCTTGAAGTTGATCAAAGAGATCATCAATTCTAGGTAAGGGATAACGGTTCTTGATAGTAAGCTTATTGAGTTCGCGGTAGTCAATACACATGCGAAATGATCCATCCTTCTTCTTAATAAATAAGACGGGTGCACCCCACAGAGAATGACTTGGGCGAATGAAACCTTTGTCGGAGAGCTCTTGAAGTTGACTTGCAAGCTCTTGCATTTCGGAAGGTGCAAGACGATAGGGAGCTCTAGCAACGGGGTTAGCTCCAGGGATAAGATCAATACGGAACTCTACTTGACGAACGGGAGGAAGACCGGATAAATCCTTAGGAAAAACTTCGGGGAAATCCCGAATGATCGGAATGTCTTGGATACTCTTCTCCTTGACATCCTTTTGAACAATATGAGCTAAGAAAGCAATGTACTTCTTTCGTAAGTACTTTTGAGCGATAGTACACGACATCAACTTAAGTCCCTTGCAAGGCTTTTCACCAAAAACTCTTAAGGTTTCTCCCGATGGTAGCGGAATTTGGATACACTTTTCAAAGCAAATGACTTCGGCATGATGATTTGATAGCCAATCCATACCTATGATAATATCAAAGCTTCCTAGAGGCATTGGAACAAGGTTGATTGGGAATGTGTGATCATTAAGTTCTAAAGAGCAATCATAGATAATGGACTCAATTGTAAGGGAGTCACCATTTGCTACTTCAACGGTAAATGTTTTCTCTAATTGGGACCGAGTCTTTGCAAGTAAAGGTTCAAAATTAAGTGACACAAAACTTTTATCGGCTCCGGTATCGAATAAAATGGAGGCATATTGACTATTAACAAGAAACGTACCATTGACCACGTCATTGTTGGCTTGAGCTTCGTTGGCGTTTATGTTGAACGCACGCCCACGAGCTCCACCTTGTCTAGCATTTGCAAGTCTTGGACATTGATCACGAAAATGGTTCGGGTCACCACACTCATAGCAAGCACGCCCATTAGCAATGGCGGGAGCACCTTGGTTAGCCACTTGAGGTACGGTTCGGTTTGGAGGGTTGACTTGGCCCGTAAGAGCTTTGGTCCTACAAACACTAACTGTATGACCATATCTCCCACAATAAGTACAAAGGCGACATGGGATGCCTTGGGGATGATGGTAATTGCAGGTGGCACAAAGTGGGTAGATTCCAACATATGGCTTTTTATCCGGCGCTTGAACCATAGGTGCAGCTTTGTTGACGGGAACAGCAGGAGTAACCACAACAAAATTTCTAACCTTCCTTTTTCTATTATTGCGAGAGGGCTCGGTTGTGGCTTATTTATTGTGAGTAGGAGGGGTTACGGTTTCAGAAACTTTCTTAGTACCCTTCTTAGTAAGTGTTCCTGCTTTCACATGGTTATCAGTTAAGGTAGCGGATAGACGAATAGCATCCTCCAGAGTAGCAGGATTTCTACCTAATACAGTATCTTGGATTTGTCTTGGTAGCCCACCAATATACTTCTCGATACAACGGGACAAAGGAGTGACCATGTGGGGCACGAGAAGACTCAACTCATGGAACCGAGTTGTATATGCTAAGTTTTCACCACTATCTTGGGCAATATCCCAAAATTCAGCTTCTAACTTTTTCACTTCATTTCGAGGGCAGAACTCCTCGGTCATAAGCCTTTTGACCTCATCCCAAGGTAAGGCCATGGCTACATCAACACCCCTATTCCTTTTCTCCCCATTCCACCAAGTAAGTGCCTGTTTTTGTAGGACACTTGTAGCATGACGAACACGGAGGTTGTCGGGACAATCACTATTGAGAAAGGTATTCTCAATGCTTTCAAACCATTGAAGGAGTCCAGTAGCTCCTTCGGTACCAAAGAACTTGAGGGGATTGCACAAGTTGAAGTGTTTGAAGGTACATTGAGATGGATTGTTACCACCATTTCCACCATTTCCACCATTATTACCACTATTGCTTCCATTTCCACCATTGTTGCCATTGGTGGCACCATTGGCTTGGGTGAGTTGTGTCACCAGTTGGGTAAGAATAGCAGCAATGTCGGTGTTGGCGTTGGTTGCGGGAGCACGACGAGGAGGCATTCTACAGATTTTTCACAAGACAAGAAAGATTGTAAGAACATATGAGATTTGATAGGGTTTAATAGAATGAGATAACAAAAATAAAAATAGATATTCTTAGTTTGGATTGTACTCAAAAGTGATAAAATCACTTGAATACTATGGCACATTAAGGTTAATTAAACTTATATAATTTTTGAAGGAGACATGCTTTAGCCTATAAGTAAACACTCATCTCGGGAATTCCCAGGAAAGCATACGGGTCCCTCGGTTGATTGGGATTTATGCGAAATGCTTTCCTAGACAGAAAACCCAAAATACAGGTGTCACCCTTCCAGATTGCACGTGTCCTCAAATAATTTAACAAGTTTAAAAACCTTAACGAAGAAATAAAAATTTTAGAGATTTTTGCTTCAAGAATTCTTCCACATGCTAAGAAGGATAAAGATAGGAAAGAAAATAGGAATATTATGAGGTTTTAGAATATACGAAAGGATAATATTTATTTAATTATTAAGAATATCCTAATAAGTCATGGATTTAAAACACATAAGTCATCAAAATGAAATAATAAGTAATCATACTAAGCATGTAACATATAACATGTAGCACATAGCACATAATCATGAAGCATAGCATAAGTGGTTGTCCTAAAGTTATAGTCTAAGTCAAGGTGTCTAATAACCTAATTCCCTATAACCAAGGCTCTGATACCAATTTGTCACACCCCGACCGATGGCGGAATCATCGGGGCGGGACATGTAAGACTGTTCATAGCACATGGTTGACTAGATTGAAATATATTAAAGTCAAATTTCCATTACAAATAATCCAAGTACAAACCAAATTCAAACAAAGAAACATAAAACAACTCATAGAATTCTTGATTTAAATTGCTAAGTCTAAATCCTATATTGAGCACGTCTTGAATCATTCTCACATATTAGGGCCTGAAACATGAATAAAATAAAGTCAACTAAAAAGTTGGTGAGTATAACACAGTTGTATATAGATAGCATATAGTTGAAAACAAATCCTTTACAGATCATGATAAATAAGGCATTTATGGGGAGCAGCTATTGTGTAACCATGTACAACCAAACCTTTGTAACTAGCATGCAAAATTGTGTTGTCGGTTTCAATCATCGCGCACCTGGGTGGGTTTGTCAGACTCAATAGATCTATCATTGAAAACCGTCGGCTTGTATAGTTAATGATTGCACATAATCGCATACAAAGGTTAGCACACCTAGCACTCGGGCATAAAGCTCAAATTGCACACATGAATGTAAATAGGATTTGTACTTTATGTTGTTTGTGTAAATGTAATGTGTAATGTGAATAATGTTCATGTTTCACCCCAAAAGTGTAAAAGAGTAAAAGGGGTTGTGAATACTCACTTGGTATGGAGATGTAGCTAACAAAGAGTATAGATAAAATAAGGGTTCTTGATACGCACGGGTTAACCTAGATAATAATGTATATTGAATCAAATCGGTGTACAAAGTTTAAGTCTAACATTGAATATTGAATTTGTGTATAAAAAGTATTCAATGAAATATATAAAGTTGTAGTAACCTTTTTTTGAAACATTTGATCAAAGTTTGGAAATAAAATAGAATTTTTATAAAATTGTTGATTATGAAAATAATGCATGTGTTAAATGTAAATTAGTAATTAAATAAATTATTATAGTTTATGAAATAATGTAAATATTGATTGTAATTAAGTATAAATAAATAAATGATTTTTGTTTAAATATTAAATAAATAATTATTATCTTATTTATTTATAAACTTTGTAACTTAATCATTTAAAACATCATTTAAGTGTAAGATAAATATAAATTTAATTTTTTATAAATTTTTAAATAAATTTTAAATAAATAATATTTATCTCCAGATTAAACTTTAAATCTTTTCAAATACAGAAAACATATTTTTTTATAAAATTTGAAACATTTATTGATTGAAAAATATAAAATTAAAATTCTGTTAAAATTTCTGAGTCACACACGACCGTGCCTATGAAGGGCACGATCGTGCTCAAGCCACGGGCGCGACCGCGCTAGTCGGGACGCGACCGGGTTGATCAACAGAGGGCACAAACTAGACAAGTCAACAGGCACGACCGTGCCTTGGCCCGGCACGGTCGTGTCTATGATTCTTAGACACAACAGAGACTAGCCCAAAGGGCATGACTAGGTCTGGGCAAGAGGACACGACCGCGCTGCTACTCGGCACGACCGCGTTTCATGAGGCACGGCCGCGCTAGATGATTAGCGCGACCGTGTCTCTTCCAAATCAGACACGAATTGAATAAATCTTGTATTTATAGCGTTGGAATTGTTAGGGCTTTTGATTACTGAGTTGTTACGAGTCTATTCCTATAAATTAATTGTATGGAAAACGTGTTTAAGAATGGATTCGATTAAATCCTTTTTATTAAAAATGGGAATTTCGGTTCCGGATAATTTCTGTAATGGAAGCCCAGATTAACATGGGGCTTTCGATATAAATACTAAAACGGATAATAACAAGTGATCAATTACCCGAAAGAGTAGGGAATCGATGCAGGTCGGTAGAAGGAAGTTCCGGCGTCGACGGCTTGAGTTCCGGTGACCTTTACTGCATCTCCGGCCAATCCAGATAGTCCGGGAGCTTCAGGGATGATTGAGTATCGTGACTCTGTTGCTGGATTGAGAGAATTCGGGTTGAAAGGCGTATTCCGAATTTTCTTGAAATGTTTTGAGAGGTTTTTAAAGATTGATAGGATTAAGTTGGAGCGTTTGTGAATTCGAAAGTTGTATTACTCACGTAAATGGAAAAGAAACGGTGGACGGTTACGGATTCTCGACGATCGGTGATTAAAAGTGTATTTACGTTTTGACAGTTACACAGGCGCGACCGTGCCCAATAGAGGCGCGACCGTGCTTAGGCACCGGGCGCGATCGTTCCAGGACCAGTCGCGCGATCGTGCTGAGGCACTTGGCGCGACCGTGCCAGGACGAAGCACGACCGTGCTAGACTAGGGTTTCTTGACATTTTTCAACTTTAGTCCTTGACTTTTCAGATTTGATAAGTTTGAATTAAATAGTTTCTTGCATAGTGTTTAAACGTATATAATTGTGTAAAACTTGCGAATTTGTATCGAATCTTTGCATTTAGTTAATTGCGGGAAATATGAATACTAAAATCAGAAATGCACGAGTATTGAGTTTGAAATGCATTACATTGAATTGAAAATATGAATACTAAAATCAGAAATGTTACATGCATCAAGACAACTCAAGGTTCATGAGAAGAATTATACGACGCACGAGCGGTCGTATTTGCATTGAAGATTTGGAGACATTACCTCTATGGCACAAAATGTGTGGTGTTCACCTACCACAAAAGTCTCCAACACATCTTCAATAAAAAAGAACTCAATATGAGGCAAAGACGTTGGGTTGAACTCCTTAACGACTATGACTGCGAGATTCATTATCATCTCGGCAAAGCTAATGTTGTAGCTAACGCTTTGAGTCGCAAGGACCATGTCATGCTTCATTGTGCCCAAATCCAAACCGACATTCAAAACCGCATCTTAGAAGCTCAACACGTCTCAATCACCGAGGGTAACATGTATGAGGAAATGTCATGTGGTGTTGAACCTCAACTTGAATCAAAACCCAATGATTAACTTTATTACTTAAACCGTATTTAGGTTCCCGAACGCTATGATCCGCATGCACTTCTCATGAAAGAGGCTCATAAGACTCGTTACTCTATTCATCCTGGTGTGGATAAAATGTACCAAGATCTTCGCCAACAATATTGGTGGCCCGGTATGAAGAAAGACATTGCTCTCTATGTTGTCAAATGTCTAACTTGCTCCAAAGTCAAAGCCGAACATCAACGTCCTTCCGGTCTACTTGAACAACTGGAAATTCCCATGTGGAAATGGGAGAACTTAGCCATGGATTTCATTACCAATTTCCCTCGCACCTCAAGTGGTTATGATAGCATTTGGGTAATTATTGACCGTCTCACCAAATCTGCTCATTTCTTGCCCATCCGTGAAGACTATAGGGATGAGAATTTGGCCCGAATTTACATTGACGAAAATGTGAGCCGTCACGGTATTCCCTTAAACATAATATCCGATAGAGATGCTCGGTTCACTTCCCATTTTTGGCAATCTCTCCAAACTGCTCTTGGTACACGATTGGATTTGAACACGGCCTACCATCCCCAAACTGATGGTCAGACCGAGCGAACAATCCAAACTGTTGAGGATATGCTTAGAGCTTGAGTAATTGATTTTAATGGAAATTGGGATTCATCTATGATTCAACAAATTGGATTTGAACACTGTATTTACAACAAATTAATCTAATTATACCAATTCATCTCAAAACCGTCAAATCATTTCACGAGACCATCAATTCATCCATTTTGATCCTAATTCTCTCAACCAAACAAACGACAAACACTACTCGAACCCCTCTGAAACTCCCGAAAACATTGAAGCAGCCAGAATTGCAGCAGAAGACGACGAAAACCAAACCCGTTGCCGCCGAAACTCGTTCCTACCGTAGGCTATCGAGTCATCGTCTTTCGGGTAATTGAAATCTCATACCCAATCGATTTAGTCTATAAATAAAAAGCTCCAACTTAATTTGGGTTTACAATATGGAAATTAACACAAACCCGAATCTATTTTTCATTCAAAAATGGTTTAATCGAACCTGGTTCTGGACATGTTTTAAATACAATCAATCTATACCAATAAACTCGTAATAACCTAATGGATGAAAGCCCCATGATTTCCAACGTTAATATTATAAGATTTAATCGATTTGTTCATGAAATTAGTCAGACACGGTCGCGCTAATATGCTAGCGCGGTCGTACCTATCCTAGCACAGTCGTGCCCCATACATGACCTGGTCGTGTCTGTTAGCCAGACAAGGTCATGCCTCAGAACCCTAGACACGGTCGTGCCTGGCCCAGACACGGTCGTGCCTAGTGAACAACTTAGTTATGTCTTCTGTTTGAACAACACGGTCGCGCCCCGACTAGCACGGTCGCGCCCGTGGTCGTAGCACGATCGTGCCTTGTCCCAAGCACAGTCGTGTGTGTGAGAAAATCTTGGCAGAATACTAGATTTTATATTTTAAAAACAATAAGCATTTCAAATGAATTTTGAAATAAAAATAATTGAATTTATAAAGATTTATATTAACCTTATTTAAAAAGATCAAATCCCTATTAAAAAATAAATAGAAATTATTTATTTAAACCTACAAAATTAATTTTATACTTATTATTAAACCCTACGCCCAGACATTATTTATACAACCCATTTGCACATATTTATAAAAATAGATTAACAAAAGTTATTTACTAAATTTATATTTAATATAAAACGCTCGATACATTTTTTATCACTAAATGACTAAGTACATATTTTTATAAATACATAAATCGATAAAGTATCAATTATTTATTTAATCTATATTTAAACAAAGATTGTTTATTTAGGTTATACTTAACAAAACTTAACGCCTACAACTCCAACTCTTTGAACACACATCCAATTCAACCCTAGACTTAGACATAGATTATTGTGCACACTATTAATTCAATACATATTACACACTAGGTTAATGTTGTGCATTACAAGGATCTCGTTACTATCTAGTCTCTCGTGTTAGCTACGCCTTTTGAATCAAGTGAGTATTACGTAGCCCATTTTACTCTTTTACACTTTTGAGGTGAAACATGAACACTATACAAACTATTGCTTACATTTACACAAACTACACAAATACAAATCCTCTTTACATTCATGTGTGCAATTTGAGATTTATGCCTGAGTGCTAGTTGTGCTAACTTTTGTGTGCAATTTATGTGCAATCATTAACTTTTAAGCTGACGGTAAACAATGATAGTTCTATTGAGTCTGACAAACCCACCCAGATTGGGGTGATTGTTACCGACAACACAATTTTGCATGCTAGTTACAAAGGTTTGATTGTACTTGGTTACACAATAGCTGCTCTCCATAAATGCCTTATTTTATCATGTTATGTAAGGATTGTTTTATTCATAATCTATATGCTATCTATATACAAACCTAAGTATGCTCACCAACTTTTTAGTTGACTTTATTTTATTCATGTTTTCAGGTGCTAATGAGTGAGTTTGATCAAGGAACGCTACACATAGGCTTTGGACTTAGTTAAATTGAAATAAAGACTATTATGTATTTCGTTTATGTACTTGTTTGAATTTGGTTGTGTTGAATTATTTGAAGTTAAATGTGATGATTAACATATTGAAATCTAGTCAACCTTGTGCTCATGAAGAGTCTACATGTCCCGCCCTGACGTTTCCCCCGTTGGTTGGGGTGTGACATTTGTAGCCATCAGTCTTTATCTTTACAGTGTTAGACCTTAATTGGAAATGCTGAATTGGTGTATTGAATGTTTGACCGTTATGGGTAAAACGGGTCATTTGGGTTGAACGGTGGTATTTGGGTGTTGGGGGTTTGATGAAGGTCATGTTAATCAAACTAAGCTAGGGTCTTGATCTTTAGATCATAAAGGTGTTGGATGTCAATTGGTGATCATTGGATTACTAATTGTAAATGGGTTGTATAGGTGATCAAGTAGTAAAGAAGCTAGTTTGGAGGATAAAGCGGGATCTCTAGCAAATGTAAGTCTTTTGCAGTTACTTAGGAATGATAGGTGGTGGTAATTGCACATATTTGATTTACATGTTGGTTGTTCAAATATCTGTATGTGTTTAATTGTATGTTGAAAATTAAGGAGATCGTATATGGTGAAAATATGCAAGGGTGGGTGCATGGTGTTTGAGGTCTAAAAACCTTGCCTTCTTGTTTGATAAATTATGTTAATAAACTTATATGGTGTATTGGTGTAAAATTGACTTGTGTGGTAAAAGTCAAACTTGTATGCATAATGTAGTTTGAAATTGGTGTAGTTGACTATGTGGTATATAGTTAAACAAAAATGTAGAATATGATAAATTGGTGTAGTTAACTATGTGGTATATAGTTAAACTAAAAAGTAGAATGTGGTAATTTGGTGTAATTAACTTATGTGGTGTATGGTTAAACTAGATGTGGTAAATTGGTATAATTGACTTATGTGGAGTAAAGTCGAACTAAAAGTGGTAATTCGAAGTAATTGACTTATGTGGTATATAAGTCAAACCATTGTGGAATAATGGTGAATTGGTGTAAATTGTCGTAATGTGGTATAAGTCAAACCATTGTGGAATAATGGTTAAATTTGTGGAAATTGACTTATGTGGTATATAAGTTAAACCATTTTGGAATAATGGTGAAATTGGTGTAAATTGACTTATGTGGTATATAAGTCAAACCATTGTAGAATAATGTTGAAATGTTGTAAATTGACTTAATGTGGTATAAGTCAAATCATTGGGGAATAATGGTGAATTATTATAATAATAGGACTTGTATGACGTAAATAGTTGTCTAAATGTCGATCTTGGAGTCAATTACTCAATGACATAACTTAACGAGTGTGGTAAACTCGGGTAGTAAGCTTGTAGTCAAAGATACCAAATAATAACGAATGAGTCGGATTGGTTAAAGGGGTAAAAACGAGTTGTGGTTCTCGTATGAGGAGTTTAAAACATCCACAAAATGTTGTTGATTGCTTGTAACGACCGGGGGTCAAGTTGGGAGGGTCGAAAAGGTGGAAACACTATATTTTGCTGCAGGTGGACATGGCTATGTCTGATTCTGCACATGGGCATGTCCAAAATTTTAGTTCATCAGGTTGACATGGTTATGTGAGTCTGTACATGGCAATGTCTGGAAATTGTTGTGGGCATGAGGTGCACATGGCTATGTCAGTTTACGCACATGGCCATGTCAGAAAATTTTTTTTCTTCAAAACTTCCCATTTTTGGGGTATTTGTTTGGGTTTAACCCTTGGGGGTCTAAGGGAGGTTGTATATCATTACTAATGGTGTTATGCATGGCGTTTTGCAGGTACGGCTCCGGTTTGAAGTCTAGGGTCACGATTCGTGGTGGAATTGGATTCTCATTCGGTTTGTTGTGTGTTAACGGATGGAGTTAGAACTCATTGATTGGGGTTCATTAAACTTGTTTGAGTCATCTCTTAGACATTGAAACTTGTTGTCATTTTGAGATGTCGGTCGAACGTTTTAAAACAAGTTAGGTCATCTTTTTGTAGTAAATAACATGTGTTGTTTTGTCAAGGGCATTTATGGGACCTATATTCTGTGTGCGTTGAAAGTTAAAATTGGTTGAAGTTTTTGGGTGTTATAAGTTGGTATCAGAGCGAAGGTTTGAGGAATTTGTTTGTGCAGGACACCAAACTCAAACTTGATGCTCTTGATAAGATGGGGGTGAAATGAGAATCCCATGAACACGTGACCTAGACACGGAGCTTAAGCGCGAAAGGTTAGTAATGATTATTGTCCTTGGTCGTTTTCTCTGGTGTCCAAGGTGAATTGTGTGTGCCGAAATTTGTTGAGGGAGTCGTTATATGGAGATGACAATAACGCTTAGGTATATTAGGTTATTGATCATACATGGCCAAGTATGATTCATAACGTAATATACGTAAATGGAATTGTGATAACCATATGATAATGAACATTAACAAGGATTAGGTGAAGGTGCTTATATATGGAGATATATATATATATATATATATATATATATATGTATATTTTATATATGTATATGGGGTGTTTATATGGGGTGTTTATGTATACACATAGAGGGGGATTATATCCTTAATGGGTATGATTAGAAGCCTGACAATAAATAGAATATCCACAGCATAAAATAGAATTCAGACGAGGAATGGCTGATGGGGTTAAAGTTAGAAGACTAAGATTGTAGATGGTTGTTGTTGCAAAGGCTCTGGTGTGAATGAGTCTAAATATGCATCATCTCGGGGAGGTGAAGTACATGGTGTTGGTTGGGAGATTTAGAAAGCCACATGATAGTGGAGGACGGCTAAGGCTTTCTATTTAGTCGGGCCAACCTTCCTTCAAGGAAGATATGGCATATTGAGGCAATCACGTAGAGGAACCGTATGAAGCTTACGTAATGGGAGGAACAACGATTGGTGAATGAACTAGGATGGAAACTTTGTTTTCACAAGGAGTAGTGGTGCACAAACCAAAGGCGTCAATTGGTGAGGTTGAACCGTTGATTTAACGACGATGCGTCACCGGAATGAGATTGGATTAGGAGTGAGCCAAGGTGGTCCGGAGAAGGGAGTACTAGTTGCGGCGAGTCGACTCCGGGACATGGCGGGAATTGGTGGGAAGTTCTTCATAAGGAGAAATCGATCGATATTATCCGTTGACGCTTGAGCGGATTCTTGCGTGTGGTGTACAACTTTTGTGGAGTTGATTATTAAGTGTTGCAAAGGGAAGTCAAACATGAGACACAAGTGGAATACAAGGAGGAATTAAGAGGTGGCTTTCTGAAAGCCAAACATTGGGGAAGGCAATGTTTGATATTGTCATATGTGTGGGGAGCAACACGAATGGGAATGATGGGACACGCCGTGACACAGTGTTATAGTCCTAATACCTTGTGTTTTAGTTGCTATAAATCAGGATACATTTGGAGTGAATGTCCTGAGTTAAGGCACAAGAGTGGTAAAGAGGAGAAAACATAAATTTTCAAGGCCTAAAGTCCAACATTTCTAGCCATTAAGGACAAGAATGAAGTCCTTTGGTCGTTATGTCGGGTGATCAAGTTAGGGATATTAAAAGTTGATGATTTCTTGATGTGCTATTTGGAGGTTGTGGAGGAAACAATCACGTGGATTTAGTCTAACGATTGCAAAAGTGGTTTTCGGTTACTTAGTAGCCATAACAATGTCGTGGGTGAACAAGGAGAAACATGTTTATCTGTTCTCATCTAGAGACAGTGAAACACGAGACGTACGAAATGGTGTATACATGGCTTATGCCATTGACATCAACTGGGGGTACAATGGAATACCTAGTGTTCCAGTCGTGCAGAAGTTCATAAGGGTTTTATACCCGAATATCTTTTCTTGGGGTGTAACCGTTCACTTGAGGAAAAGAAAAATGGAAAAATGTATACGTACGCTTTGTCGGGTTTGAAAAAGTGACTAAAAGTCCTAGTTTCAACAAATGAATGTAGAGGAGGGCGATATCCAATGAATGGTATCAATGTCGTTATGGATACTATGGCATTACTAATGTGCCTTTTGAGTTATTAGAAGTTCCGCTATTTATGTGCACCAATGTGAAGGGTGTGTAGGCCCATGTATGCAAATGTGGTGGTCGTTTATTTGATGATAGTCATTCCTATCTTCGAAGCTTGGTCATTTTCGCTCGTTATCCTTGTGAGCTTCTTGAAATTCCTTGAAAGGAGAGGCCTTTCTTTGGAATGGTTTGGTGTGCCATTTTGGCTTTGGTGGCATTTGAAGTCTTAGAAATTTACGACCGGTGATTGAAAATTAATTCTTCAAACTTCAAAGGGGGATTGTAAGATTAAGATCCTTGAATCTCAAAGGATGACTTACATTAAAGTCGTTGGGATAAACATGGTGTTGGTTTATGGAAGAGGATTTGGCTATGGCTTTTGACGTGTCCTTCCATTAGAAGACAATATGCCTTGTTGTATGTCTTGGTGACTTGTGCAATAGACTCGTTTATGTCTACATGCAACAAGGCAAGAGTATCGCATATTTTCCTAGTCAGTTGTGAGCTTGATTATAGCAACTAAAGGAGAGAACTTAGAGAGGGATCTGATGAATATATACGCGGGCGAATGTTAAAAGGTTGAGTTGGAGTCCTCGAACTTCGTCGGTGTTCTTAAAGTCCTTGAACTTCATGGGTGACGAACGAGACTTTTTAGGTCTCATGGGTTGTTGTATTTTTGTTTTATGGTTTTAACTTTTGGTGGTTGGCATGAAAGGAGACAAAATCAAGTATGTGGTTAAAAGTGTCTCACTTGCCTACGGGTTAAGGCCGAATAACAAAAGGGAGCCTTTTCTTACGAGTGGTCGGAGAACTTTGGTTCAAGAAAGGTGTGATACGACATGGTACAACTGTACCGGTTGTGTCGAATTGAGGTGTTAGTTTCTTCTACGTTTTAGAGGAAACAAGGTGATTAATTAACATTGGGTGAAATATGGTGTCATCTTAATTACCATTTGTGTATTCATATGACAATTAATTAAATTACTAAATGGTGAACGGTGTTAAATACCGTTTGGCTAGGTGTTATTGATTGTCATGTAACTATGAATCATGGTGTGATTCAAGACTTGGTGTGTAAGATCTTGTATTTTGAGTATGATTGAAAATCCGCTCAAGGTGGATAGAAAACACTAAATGGATTAGGAAGGAGGTGTATTGAAACTCAAATGGGAACTTTGACGATATAAAAGTGTCCCTAAAAAAAGGGGGTATTGGGTTAAAAAACGTGGGATGCCAAGTCCTCGTTTTGTTGGACCGTTCAGTCTTCACTTTAGTTTGTTAAGTGGTATGACGTTTGGAGTTACTCGGGGGATCGTGTAGACTCCACGATACATTCCTCGTGGTTCATCCACGAGAATGTGTGGCGAGAGAAGTGGATGTTGCTTCTCATAGCGGTGTTGAGGAGGATGATGAATGATCATCGAGAGGAACCTGTGGCTACCTTAGGTAGCAAGGTGAAACGCTTGTGGTATAAGCGGATTAACCAAGCGTTGGTTCAGCGAGATCATTAGATAAGGGGCAGAAACTACTCAGGAATCTGAGGATAGGTACTCGAGTGTTACCCTAATCTTTTGGTGGATCGGGTTTTGCGGACGAAACCCAAGATTAAGGGGAGTGACTTGTAACGAACCGACTTTCGGGTTTACGCCATAATATAATATTTATATTGTAAGGGGGTATATTTATAAAAAATAAAGTTTGAGGCATTTTGTAAAGATGGAAATACCTAGTTTTGGGTACAAGGAGTCATTTTGATAGATGGAGGGTCCATTTTGTATTTAACACAAACTCAATTTGTGTTAAATATCAAGATCAGGAAAAAAAGACACACTTGTGTCTGTTTCTTGCGAATTTTGCAAGAGGAGGAGGAGCCAAAACTCGAAATTGATGATTTGCATGTGGAACTTGGATGATTTGGAGTGTTCATCCACTTCAAGATTGCTAGTAAGTATCATCTCAATCAACATCTATGGTGTTCTTGAGCAATAAGACCCAATTGGGTCAATTGGTGTAGTGATTTGGGTTTAATGTCGTTTATAAACCTTAATCTATTATGATTAATGTTGGAGAATCATGTTTTACATGATTATAACACCTAATATGATGTTTGAAAATTAGGGTTCTTGAGGTGAAATTGGGGGTTTTCAAAATTGAGGTTGTTTGGATTGTAATTTAGAGTTGGTAAGTGTTTATGGTGTGATTAAACAGATAACCAAGTAATAACCCTCAATCTATTTGATGATTTAAGAAATTAGGAGTTTGGGTGAAATTGGGTGAAACCCAAACGGGTAAAAATGTGTGAATGATTGTGTATGGAGGTTAAACCTTGTTTAAGGTGTAATTAATAAAGTTTAGAATGAGTGTAAATCTTAGGGTCTAAGGTAGGTGTTAGACCTTAATTGGAAATGGTGAATTGGTGGATTGAAAGTTTGACTATTATGGGTAAAACGGGTCATTTAGGTTAAAAGGTGGTATTTGGGTGTTGGGGGGTTTGATTAAGGTCATGTTAATCAAACTAAGCTAAGGTCTTGATCTTTAGATCATAAAGGTGTTGGGTGTCAATTGGTGATCATTGGATTACTAATTGTAAATGGGTTATATATGTGATCAAGTAGTAAGGAAACTAGTTTGGAGGATAAAGCGAAATCTTTGGCAAAGGTAAGTGTTTTGCAATTACTTAGTAATGATAGGTGGTGGTAATTGCACATATTTGATTTACATGTTTGTTGTTCAAATATTTTTATGTGTTTAATTGTATGATGAAAATTAAGGAGATTGTATATGGTGAAAATATGCAAGGGTGGGTGCGTGGTGTTTGAGGTCTAAGAACCTTGCCTTGTTGTTTGATGAATTAAGTTAATAAACTTATATAGTGTATTGGTGTAAAATTGACTTGTGTGGTAAAAGTCAAACTTGTATGCATAATGTATTTTGAAATTGGTGTAGTTGACTATTTGGTATATAGTCAAACTAAAATGTAGAATATGATAAATTGGAGTAGTTAACTATGTGGTATATAGTTAAACTAAAAAGTAGAATGTGGTAATTTGGTGTAATTAACTTATGTGATGTATGGTCAAACTAGATGCGGTAAATTGGTATAATGGACTTATGTGGTGTAAAGTCAAACTAAATATGGTAATTCGGATTAATTGACTTATGTGGTATATAAGTCAAACCATTGTGGAATAATAGTGAATTGGTGTAATTTGACTTAATGTGGTATAAGTCAAACCATTGTGGAAAAATGGTGAAATTGGTGTAAATTGACTTATGTGGTATATAAGTCAAACCATTGTGGAATAATGGTGAACTTGGTGTAAATTGACTTATGTGGTATATAATTCAAACCATTGTGGAATAATGGTGAAATGTTGTAAATTGACTTGATGTGGTATAACTCAAATAATTGTGGAATAATGGTGAATTAGTATAATAATAGGACTTGTACGATGTCAATACTTTTCTAAATGTCGGTCTTGGAGTCAATTACTCAATGACATAACTTAACGAGTGTGGTAAACTCGGGTGGTAAGCTTGTAGTCAAAGATACCAAATAATAACGAATGAGTTGGATTGGATAAGGGGTAAAAACGATTTGTGGTTCTCGTATGAGGAGTTTAAAACATTCAAAAAAAATTTTGTTGATTGCTTGTAACGACCGAGGGTCGAGTGGGGAGGGTCGAAAAGGCGGAAAAACTAAAATTTGATGTAAGTGGACATGGCCATGTCTGATTCTGCACATGGCCATGTTAGAAATTTTAGTTCTTCAGGTGGACATGGTTATGTGAGTCTGTACATGGCCATGTCTGGAAATTGTTGTGGGCATGAGGTGCACATGGCCATGTCAGTTTATGCACATGGCCATGTCTGAAATTTTATTCCTTCAAAACTTCCCATTTTTGGGGTATTTGCTTGGGTTTAACCCTTGGGGGTCTAACGAAGGTTGTATATCATTACTAATGGTGTTATGCATGGTGATTTGCAGGTAAAGCTCTGGTTTAGAGTCTCAGGACATGCTTCGTGGTGAAATTGGATTCTCATTCGGTTTGTTGTGTGTTAACGGTTGGAGTTATAACTCATTGATTGGGGTTCATTAAACTTGTTTGAGTCATCTTTTAGATATTGAAACTTGTTGTCGTTTTGAGATGTCGGTCGAACGTTTTAAAACAAGTTATGTCGTCTTTTTGTTGTAAATAACATGTGTTGTTTTGTCAAGGGCGTTTATGGGACCTATATTCCGCGTGCATTGAAAGTTAAAATTGGTTGAAGTTTTTTGGTGTTACACCATGACACCAATCGTTCCCCCAAAAACTGACATCATGTTGATGCACTTTCCTGTGACAACACTCTAGATAGAGTCTTAGTTTGTATTTCTAATGTCTGTAATTTGTCTTTGTATGTAAAAGTCGTTATGTAATAGTTTATCGAGTTGTATTTACTTTTACATAATATATGTTGCATTTCTTCTAAGTGTTACTTAGCAAGTACACAGGAAGACCCACGCGTACTTGCTAAGTACGCAAGACATTTGGTCCTGTGCACTTGCTAAGTGCGCAGGCATCAGGTCTGTATAAATAGGTTTGGTTCACAGAGGATAAGTACGCTGAACTCATATCTTAGACGAACTCAGTTTGTTAAGTACGCAATTTGTAATCTCTCTGTAACCGTCAAGTGTGTATAATAGAAAGAGCTTTTATTGTGACTCTCGTGTTAGGTGTTTTAGTTAGACTCTCCGCCTAGTCACGGGTATTCCACACCCGGTCCGACTAGTAGACCACTTGCATGCAACGATCCGACACACACGAAGGGACCTACAAGTGGTATCAGAGCATTGCTCTTGAATTCGAGTGTTGTAAGTGAGTTTGGAGACGTTTTTACTGAGTTTTACAAGCAAAAAGAGGTATTTTTGTTGATTTTTGTGATAAAAGGGGTAGTTCTTGAGTACTTTTTTAGAAGCAAAAATCTCTCAAAAACCAATTTTTGTTGTGTATTTGAGTTATTTGAGCATCAATGGTTGGTTAGAAACAAGTTTCTGACCCTTTGGCTCATTTGCATTAATCATCAGGCCAATTTTTACCATCTCTGGCGATTTTCCAGTCACCGGAAAAGGTTGGTGAGAGTTGCTGAAAAGGTATCATGCGTACTTACCATTTTTGGCAAAAAGTACAGTTTTCTGCGTACTTACTAAATACTCGAGAGTTATCTCCTGCGTACTTACAAGTGCGCAAGACTGAACTTGTGCGAACTTAAGTTATATCCTGCGTACTTAATCATTTCCTCCTGCGTACTTACAAGTATGCAAGAGCGTCTTAAATACGCAAGACTATTTCTCAAGTGCGCAAGGCCAATCCCAAGTGCGCAACTGTGTCTGATTTTTCTGAATTTTGACTAAGTGTTCACTATGTCGAACCTTCAGAATCTTGGAAACATGTTAAACTATGATAACGAGATCGGTACACCTCAGAAACCACCTAAGTTGCTAAACGTAAACGATTATTCCAATTGGAAGGCACGTTTTGAGCACTACATTTCTTATACCGACTCATCGCTATGGATACCAATCCTTGAGGGATATAAGCATCCCACACACATCTATCTTGATGTTGAATTGCCCAAGCCTATTTCTAAACTCGTTGAGGAAGAAAAGAAAGCATATGATCAAGAGAAGAAGGCACTTGGTTCAATCACTATGGCATTAACTCGGGAGTTGTTCCAGAGTTTTCGAGGGTATGACAATTCTAAGGATCTCTGGAAAGCTTTACAGAAGAGATTCGAAGGAAATAGTGACATCAAGAAGAGTAAGCGGGATCTTCTTAGGAAGCAGTATGAGTGTTTCAGATTTTTTGAGAACGAATCTCTAGATGACCTCATCTCTAGGTTCTATCATTTACAGACTGAGTTGAAGGCTTTTGACCTCAAGTATCCAGCTGAAGAGATGGTGGAAAAGTTTTTGGACGCTTTACCACCCAAATTTGAGATGTACACAACCCTGATGAGGGAAAATCCTAAATTCTATGAGTTGACAGTAGAGGAAGCAATAGGAAAGATTCAAGCTCATGAAATGAACTTGAAAAGAAAGGAGAGCTCAGGAAGACCCCAGATTCAAGACCCTTCTATGTATCATGGGACGACTTCTACATCTAAGTCATCGGGCTCTGGAATTGCCCTCTTCACTGGAAATCCTACTGAAGAAGACCACTCAACTGGGTGTGGTGGTCATGCTTGCTATGCTTCGGGATCAGGGTTGGGGTCCCATCATCAAAATACCTCAAGAAATCCTCCAGCTACGTCTTCAGCTAACCACTCAGCTATAGCTAAAATAGCTGAAGATCATTTAGCACTTTTTTCATCATGTATGCTTGCCTATGAGAATTTCATAGGTGGCAAGCTTACGGATCCTAAAACTATTGAAGAAGACTTTAACCAAGTGGATCCTGATGATATTGAGGACATGGATATTCAATGGAATATGGCCATGTTATTGAGGAGGGCCAAGCGTTTCCTAAACAGAACAGGAATAAAATTCATTGGTGGGCATTCTAATGCCAAGGTTGGATTTGATAAATCCAAGGCCAAATGCTACAAGTGTCTGAACTATGGACACTTTGCTCGTGAGTGTCAAAAAGTGTTGGAGCATATTCTGGTGACAACGAGCTTGAAGATTATGTCTTAGTCTTAGAGTCTTTGACTTGTATTTGATAGAACTGTTAGCAACAGTTAAAGGGGAGTCTGTTAGGACATGTTTTGTAACTGTTGATAAAATTCTATGTAAGTTCTGCTAGAGGCGAACTTAGCAAGTTCGCCTAGCCTATCAGAGGCGAACTTAATAAGTTCGCCTGGTCTATCAGAGGCGAACTTAATAAGTTCGCTTAAGTCTATATGAGGCGAACTTATTAAGTTCGCTTAGCCTATTAGAGGCGAACTTAATAAGTTCGCCTAAGCACAGTGAAGCGAACTTGTTAAGTTCGCCTGGTGCAGAACAATGCTTATATATAGGTGTTTACTGAGACAAAACAGAGAGAGTTACAAGACAGACTTGACTGAGAGAAATTCTGTAATCTTGTAACCTGATATTGGTGGAATACAAAGAGTTTATTTACACCGTTGTTGTTGATTGAGTTACACGAGCACGTTGATCATGGATTCCGCACGTTATCACCGTGTCGTACCGCGAGTCTAGAGATCCGTCACACACCGAATTAGGGACCTACAAAAAGACCGAGCACCGGCCTCTAGTTTCACTAGACTTAGCCAAGGAAACAGCAATGTCCACAACAATCCAAACCACCACAATCAAAGCCAAGGTGGAACGTCTAATGCACTGGTAGCCCAACAGGACGACAGCTTTGATTGGGGCGTTCATCTGGAGGATGCCATCATCGCACAAACACAGGTTGGTCTCATGGCTGAGATCATGGAAATGATGGAAGCGGAGAGAAGGGAAACTTCTATGGCTGACCTAAAAGAGTCTACTACTGCTGCTACAGAGGAAGAGGATGAAGCTGAAGGAAAGGAAGCTTCTGTAGCTGAGAAAGAGGAATCGACTGCTGTTGCTCTCATGGCCATTGGAGAAGCAACAAGTTCATCTCATGAGGTAGACTCTAATCCCTTTTCTGTTGTTTCATGTTCTAAGTGTCTAGGGCTAAAACTTGAAAATTCTAAGCTCCAAGACAAAATCGAACCCCTAAGTATGGCAGCTCTAAACTATAAAGAAAACGAAAAAACGTTTTAAAGAGTCTATTGAAACGTTGAAAAAGGAAAAACGTGAGTATTCTTTAAAAATGAGCGATCAACAGCATCACTTGGATATTGCTTATAAGGGGTTAGAAAAACGGAACAATGAAATCAACAAACTGCAAAATGAGATCTTGCAGTTAAAATGCACAAATGAGAAGTTGAAAAACTCTCGCTTTGGGGTGGAACACTACGAATCTGTAGTGAGGAAAATGAATGGTCTAGGTCTTGGTACCAATGCCATTCCTCCACCAATCAGTGGGAAGTTTGTCAATGGCTTATTAGACATTGATCTCACCTGTCTAGATGAGTCCTCTGATAAGGATGATTCCCCTAAAAAGGATGAATCCTCAAGTAAGGCTAACTCCACATCTAGTGAGGAGTTTGTTACTGCTTCTGAAGATGGGTCGGTTAACTCTTGCCCTGAAGGAGTAGTTGACTGAACAGAAAGTCAAGAAAAACATTATCACTAATGGTGATAATTGCATTTTAACTGAACCTGATGTTATTGAATCAAATGATAAACTTAAAGTAATGCTTTATGGGGGGTATAAAAACCTTAACCAAGTAAAGAAAGAGGCTTTTTCAGCTCACTTTGGGCTTGGTTACAAAGAAAATTTGGAAAAATACTATACTCCCAAAAATCAAACTGCTAAGGTTCAGACTGCTGTCCAGAAACCAACTCCTCCTGCTCATAATGCTGAGTTATCTAAGGCCAGATCTAATGTGCCTTACAAGAGAACTTATGTAGACAAGAGGAACCGTTTTCACTGTGGCTTGGTTGGTCACATTTTTGTGAACTGTTCTTCTAAGAACTAAGAGAAACGGCCTGTTGTTTCACAATCAGCTGTTATCCCCAGGTCGCCACCAGTGAAACCATCTCCCAAAAGTCCAAAGCAGAATGTGGTGAAACCACCAGTCCAACCGATGGCAAAGCCAAAGATCAAATCTGAGGCCAAACCATGTGTTGCAAGAAAGGTAAAGCAACCTGCTGTACCTCGTGTGTCTACATCTGGTAGTACACGTACTGGTGAGAAATCTGTGGCTAGACTCTCTAAGCCACAGAGAAGAAGAAGGAATAAGAGGTTGAGAAAGCTGGAACAGCTTACTAATGCTCAATCAGGTGAAGCTTCCACAAGTTCATCGGCTGTGGTTGAGCCAAAGTCTCCTGTTCTGGTTAAGAATCAAAAGAGATCCTGGAACAAGAAAGTAAAAGGTTCTCAATCTCCTGTTCCTAATTCCTCCAAAGATTCACCAATTTTGAACAGTCATCATGACTGTGAGTTGAAAGAAGTAGTTTATTTTGAGAAAGACGGACGACCCAAGACCACAATGGCTTGGGTCTCCAAATCTAACTAATTCTTTTGTTAATCATGCAGGGACGTCCGAAGGGTACTATCTCAAACCGTTGGTATGTAGATAGTGGATGCTCCCGGCACATGACAGGAAACATGGCCTTGCTTCAAGACGTTAAACCATTCAGAGGCGGCTATGTGGCCTTTGCCGGAGAAAAAGGCGGCAGCATCACGCGTCAAGGCGTGGTTTCAAACGGTTGTGTCAGCTTTGACAATGTCAACTTCTGCGAGCAGCTGAAGCATAACCTGTTGAATGTCTCACAAATGTGTGACAAGGAGTACTCAGTATTGTTTGATAAGTCAGAATGCCTGATTCTCAAACCCGGTTTTGAGGTTCCCGAAGACTGGATTATGATGAGAGCACCAAGAACTAATGACACATATCAGATCAATATGAGCGTGGCAACAACCACCTCATCAGTTGCTACTTGTTTGCTTACAAAAGCGACAGAGCTTGACTCTATCTTGTGGCATAGGAAACTCGGACATATTTCTTATCGTAAAATGAATCATCTTGTCCGAAACGGTTTGGTAACTGGGGTTCCTAAGTTGAGATTTACCGTTGCAGATGACTGTATGCCTTGTAAAAAGGGCAAACAGCAACGGAAGTCTCACAAGCCCAAGCTCCAAAACTCTATTGATACCCCTTTGGAGCTATTACACATGGATCTGTTTGGCCCCATAAGTATTAGGAGTATTGGAGGTAAGTCGTTCTGTCTAGTTGTAACTGATGATTTCTCACGTTTTTCTTGGGTGCATTTTTTAGGTACTAAAGACGAGACTGCTGATATTCTTCAATACTTGATCCTGACCTTGGAATCTCTTTGCAAGATGAAAGTTAGAAGGATAAGGAGAGACAACGGAACTGAGTTCAAGAATAATTTGATGGAGCTTTTCTGTCTCAAGAAAGGGATCCGTCACGAATTCAGCGCGTCGTACACACCTCAACAGAATGGAGTTGCTGAACGGAAGAACAGAACACTGATTGAGACTGCAAGGACTATGCTGTCGGATGCAAAGCTTCCTGTCACTTTCTGGGCAGAAGCCGTTAACACAGCTTGTCACGTCTTAAACAGGGTTCTGGTTGTGATGATGCATAACAAGACATGTTACGAGTTGATCAACAATCGACTTCCCAATCTTGATTACCTAGTTCCTTTTGGTAGTCCTTGTTCCTTGTTGCTACAGTACAAAGACCGTCAGTCTAAGTTTCATGCAAAAGCAGGGGAAGGCATCTTCTTAGGATACGTTGCCAACTCACCTTGCAAGAGAGTGTACAAAATAGGAACTCGTACTGTCGAGGAATGGTTTGAAGTGGATTGTAGTAAACACAGCATTCCACCCGAACCAACAGGTCCAGCTTGGGGTTTTGATTATGATGCGCTATTCAAGTCATTCAATCTTCCTGATATATCTGCAGATGACGCCGCAAATGTTTATGAATTATTGGGTGGCGGCGATGACTCCAGTTTCTCTACTCGTGCTACTGTACCGATTGTAACTCCTGATTCCAATGCTGCATCTGCATCTGGAACTCATGACAGTGATAACAGTGGAGATGTTCATATTGTTGGAAATGACGCTCAAGCCAATCCTAACACAACTGTAAGAAATGAATCTCCAGCGGATCCAATTAACATTGAATCTTCTTCCTCTGGAACACAGGAAATGGAGGAGTTAAGCACGAATCTTGATCTAGAAATTCAGGAACCGATTGTACCGAAGACGAGGGTGCATAGGAATCATCCAATCGACAACATTATTAGTGATCCTTATGCCGGTGTTCAGACTCGTCATTTTACCATCACTGAGAACACCAGTCTTTACACAGATATATTTGACACTGGTGTCATGGAAACATGTCTGCGTGCTGCATTCGTGTCTCAGTTAGAGCCGAAGAATGTGAAGGAGGCTCTCACTGAAAACTGCTGGATTGAGGCGATGCAAGATGAATTGTCTCAATTCCAAAAGTTGCACGGGTGGGATTTGTTTGACTTGGCAAAAGGCTTTCAGCCAATTGGAACCAGATGGGTGTTCAGATGCAAGACAGATGATCGTCATGTTGTTGTGAAGAGAGGATGGCATTTATCTACATCAAACTAAGTATGTGCAGGACATCTTATCAAAATACAAGATGAATAATAGCAGTACTTATGGCACACCTATCCCAGTCAATCATGGTTTGCATCCGGACAAAGATGGAAAGGATGTAGATAGCAGATTGTACCGTGGGATGATCGGATCACTTATGTATCTCACAGCTTCAAGACCCGATATAATGTTTGTTGTGTGCTTGTGCTCAAGGTTTCAGTCTCAACCGAAGGAGTCACATATGATAGCCGTGAAGAAAATTTTCAGATACCTGAAAGGAAAACCCCGATTAGGTCTTTGGTACTCTAAGCAGCAGTCATTCGACTTCAAAGCCTACACTGATTCAGATTATGGCGGTTGTAACCTTGACAGAAAGTCAACTTCTGGTGGATGTCAATTCTTAGAAGACAGACTAGTCCCCTGGCAGTGTAAGAAGCAGTCCACGATTTCTGTCTCAACTTGTGAAGCAGAATACATTGCTGCGGCGAGCGGTTGTTCTCAGATATTGTGGATTCAGCAGCAATTGAGAGACTACGGCTTGAACTTCACTGGAACTACTCTATTCATTGACAACAATGCCACCATGTCCATCACAAATAACCCGGTGAAACATTCCAAAACAAAACACATAGAGATTCGCCATCATTTCATACGTGATTGTGCTGAAAAGCATTTAATCGAACTTGTAAAAGTTCACACGGATGACAATCTTGCTGACCTTTTCACAAAGGCATTTGATCGATCCCGTTCTGAGCATTTGTCAACTTGATAGGAATGTTCAATCCTGAGTGAAAACAAAGTTTTCTTAACTCAATTCAATTCATGGAAGTTAAATTTTTAATTCTTTTAAATTTTCTGTATAGTTCTTTTAGTTTTTAAAATATTTTACAAAAATAAAAAAAAAATAGAAAATGGAGAAAATTTCAAAGTTAACTTGAGAAAAGAGGAAATGATAGTACATCAGAATTGATCTAAACACCATAGATTGCTCATATGGGAAATGATTACGTCATGTTTACTTAATTGTTTAAATTATTATGTTTTTAATCTGTTTATTTACAAGTAATTTGAATTGTCAGTAGGCTGTATGCGTCTTTGTATCACTAGTAGTGTGGAAACTAAATCTAAATTACAACTGTGAATTGAACCCATGTTTGCAAGTGTGTGTACGTAAAAGAATAGAAAAGATCATTATCAGATAAAGGATGTTAGATTTTGGCAATAATTTTCTTTTGAGATCAGTTTCGGGTTATGTCATTAGCACAATTAATGAGGTTCATCTCACTGCCCATACTCACAAGTATGCAAGGAGAGATCGAATCAAGACATGTCTCTGCATTAACCGTTGAGCATGTTTTTCACCCTTGAATCACTCCTGATTCAATGAAATCAAATCCAGATAAAAGTTGGATCCCCTTACCTAATAATCAAACACCATATCTATTATCCTGAATCATCATCCCGATATTCAAAGAAGAAAATCAAATGAAACCAAGACAACTGAATCACTCAATTCTGAATCTTATGATTCCTGATAATCCTTATGGATTCTGCTTGATTTTTCCTGTGCTAATAGACGTAGCTTCATTCTGAAAATTTAGAAAATCATTGGGAAAATCTTAGATGCCTTGAGATAGTGCAAGTAAGAATAGCATATCAGTGGGGTACACGTTGTATATCTTATAATTAATACCTTAATACACAAGAACGTGATACAAAGATGCGTATAGTTTCAAATCTTATAATATTGTCAACTTGAATTACTTGTTTATGTGCTTATTACGTATGAATAAAGAGTAATCCATGATGATCCCATATTCTTTGATGTTTATATTGTATCATTTTTGCTAAAAGATAGCCTGATATGATCCTCTGCTCGTGTCTTTGATCAAAATCAGTTTGTGTGAATACTTGTATATATCTATCTAGAAAAGAACAAAAAGATTTTAAGTTTATGCATTGTTCAAGGTTAATCAGAAAAAGCCAAAAATATTTTATGTTTAACCTTCATGACTTGTATTTGAATCCTCATGCTTGAATATTCTTATCTTGTTCGTTCGTTGATTTGAAAAATCTTCATAATTCTGAGTTGGAAATTTGCGTATTTAAGGGCTGTGCGTACTTGATAAGTTCACACGAAGCCTTGCGTACTTAACAAGTACGCACTTGTAAATGCGCAAGAGTAAATCTTGCGCACTTGTAAATGCGTAAGAGTAAATCTTGCGCACTTGTAAATGCGCAAGAGTTAAGTCCTGCGTACTTGTAAGTACGCAAGAGTTAACTCGTGCGCACTTAACAAGTACGCACGACCAATGAGTGATGGGTATAAAAATGACACTTAGAACTTTTTCTGAGTTTCACGCTTTCAAACCTAAGTGTTTCCCTCTGCAATTTTCTACTCAAAATCGATTGTGTCTAAACCATCTTTTCGTCCCGTCTATACTTTCATCATCTCATTACATCTCATTGGTGAGAATTTAGACTGATTCCATCCATAAAATCGTGACATTCGACCGATTTGTGACTTAGAAAACTTTAGGTTAAAAAATCTTGAAATTTTGGGTAAAATTTGGTGTTGTTTGGGTAACTTATTGTGTGTTTCATGCAAATAGGAACCTTAATCGATTCTCTAATCACCCTTTGATCCTCGATTCGAGCCGTCAGTTGAAGCTTACTCGACAGTGGGTCGGCGACTGTGTTAGGTCAAAAATTGGTGAAATGTTGGTAGTTTGTGGTGTTGATAATGGTCCCATAGGTTAGCATCCTTGATTCCGACCTAGTGGCGACCTAATTGACCCGTTTTTTGAACGATCAATCAACTTCTGAATTTTGTTCTTAAGTGTTGTTCTTGCGCACTTAACAAGAAGAAAAAGCTGCGCACTTGCTAAGTGCGCAGCACCAACACTTAGAAACTTTTCTAAGTCTGAAATTTTTGTTCACTGAGTAACTACTATACCATGTCATGTTTGTTTATTTCCAATAACATACGTTGTTCTGATTATGTTTTCTGTGTGTTTCTGCAGACTATGGCTCGGGCATTCACTAACGAATTCAACTTGTTAGCGAACACTCAACCTGAGTGGAAAGGGGCAGCTTTGCAATATCGGGAGATCGTTGATTTTTTGAACCAATCAAGAATAAGACCTTACTTGGAGCAATTCTGGGAGACGGCAGAGCACGACTGCACGGTATCCCCTAATGCCATAAGGGCTACCATTGATGGTCGGGCTATTGCTTTCTCTGAAGATACAATAAGAAGGGTCCTGCAGTTCGGAGACGTCGCTACCGACCCGACATCCTATCCTGATACTATGTGGATGGGTGTTGGAGGCATAGAATGGGATATGTCAGAGCGAGGGACTATGCTTCTTACAAAAAGATGTGGGTATTGGATCAATGGTGGTATTTTATCCACATCATGATCGTGTGCATCTCCTCAAGAAAAGCGGGGAAAGATGCCATGGATCATGACCATGCAGCAACCATGGTAGGCTTGTCTCTTAATAGGGGCTACAACTTCTCTCGCTACATCTTCAAAGCAATCAATGATCAGATCAATACATCAGAGAAGTTTAGGTTCCTATTGTACCCGAGGTTTATGCAACTCTTGATTGATGATGCATTGCCAAACCTACGTGCTATCGGGGAGAGACTGCAAGTAAAACGGGTGGACAAGAGAGTATTTGCTCAGTTTCTAAAGCCAGGCAGTGTAGAACCTACCCCTGTGCATACTGAACTCTTTGGCCACCTACTTAATGAAGCATATGTCGCGCCAGAAGATTGGAATTGGTATAGTCCCAATTCGGCACCAGAGATGAGTGATGAGTCTGATGAACAACAAGAAGAAGAGAATGAAAGTGATGGAGGTGATGACGAAGGTGGTGATCGTGGTGCTGAGGAATCCGATTCAGAAGCAACAGAATCAGATTCTTCTGATTCCGATGACGCGCCATCCCAGTCACACCCGAGGAAATCGGCACAGGTAACCCTGCCTGCGTCGTCTTCTAAAAGAAAGCGACAAAGCTCGAGCAGCGAATATGAGCCGACCTCTGACTCTGACGCTGCTCTACAAAGACAAAGGCGAGAGAGTGCCAACAAGGAGAGGGGTGATAGACAAGAGGTTGCTATCCCCAGGGTTGTAGAGATCTCGACTGTGCAACAAGTACAAGTTGCGGCTGCCAATCCAGAGTTAGAATCTACCCCACCAGCACAACAACTGTACAGAAGGAGGAGAAGGCCACTAGTACAAGGTAATGTGGCAGTCACGGCGGTCACAGAGGAGATTCCTGTGATGGTGACCCTCCCTACTCCAACCGTCTAGGTGACAGTAACTACTCCACTTCTCACGGAGTCGGTCACCATCACCCAACCATAACACCCACTCCCATCATTACATCCCCACTCCCACCTCACACCACTGAGCCGTCAGGTCAACCCTTCAACTATGGTGATTTCTCACAAGGGTTTGACATTGACACAATCTTCTCTTCCCCCATCCATAATGCCGAAGCCTCATCATCTAGACATCCTGATCCGAATGAAGCAAGGATCAATGTCCTAGAGACCCAAGTTGCTGGAATGTTGAAGACCATTCAAAAGTCAAAGGAAGAGTCTGATGCTCAACAGGCATAGATCAATTCCCTGGCCGATGAAGTTAGGATTTTCCACAGCCAGAGACACAGGGACGAATGAGCAACTGAAGAATGTCATGGCACAGATAGAGCTGCTAATGAAAACCAATGAAATTATTCTAGGCCACATAACTTCACTTGAGCTAAGGCTGGATTTGCAGAGAAAAGAGCACGAAGCGATGGTCAAATTAATTGAAGAACTGACCAAGAAGCTTGATGCTCAAGGGAAGAAGGAGAAGGAGATAGAGAAAGAGAAAGAAAAGAAATCCACTGGTGCTGAGCCGTGTCATCCAGTCGACCTGACTAAAGATGATGACAAAGACAAGGATCCTGAAGCCGGTCCTAGTGGAGGTGAGCACCAAGCTTTGGCGATCGTGCCCATCTCTGCTATTTCAATGGCTGAGGGGGAGTCTACTCAGCAAGAGGGTGGTAATACCTCTGGTGGTGGTGGTGATAAAGGGAAGTCAGCGGCCGATGTGCTCAAGGACTTATCTGATGATGAGATCCTTTATCTTGAGCCTGACTATTCCAAAGAAGCACAGATCGATGCTCTACTTAATCTGGAAGAAAGAGAGATCGACTCTGGTGATGACTGGAATGATGAAGATGAGGACGTGGTAATAGAGATTCCCAAGGGCGACGGGGAAGGAGAGTACGAGTTAGAGGATGGTGAGATGTTTGAAGAACCATCGCTCGAATCTCTGCTCGAAACAGGCTCAGTTGACATGGCAAGTAATGTTGAAGCTACAACTGATGCCTCCCCAGTCGACCCTACACCTGTGGACCCCGAGGCACCAAAAGATAAAGACATGCCTTCTGTATTATCTAAGGGTCCAGCTCCCGTGTGGCAAAAGACGTCCATCACAGACAAGCACGGAGCTACAGGTATGATCTTGGCTGTTAGGTTCGAGGAGGACAAGCAGCTGTTCGCCATCAAAAGATCTGGGGGGGTTCAATACTTGAAACCAACCAGTGAGGCGTTCAACTCTTTGCCCAAGTACGACCTTGTGAACCTCGCAATGGGTTTGTAGGTAACACTACAGCGGGAAGCAAGATCAGGGAAATTCGAATACTTCAAACCTCAAGTGCCCAGAAGAGTCAAGGATAAGCACGCTGTACATCCTGTGACTAAGAAGCACATAAAGAGATTGGTATACAAGCCAGTGCGATGTGAAACTAAGATTCCCCTGAGCAAGTTACCTCAGGATATTCTTGGTGACATGTGGTACTGGTACGTTGATCCAAAAACGGGCGAGGCTGTGATCATGGGTAAGGGTAAGTCAGTAAGTGGAAACATGGTGCCAAAGGAAGTGATCAGGATATTTGATGAAGTCTGCTTCATCAACTTTTTTGTGAACAATCTGGAGGTACTAGCCGACAAGTACTGCATCCACACTAACGAATGGACAAAGCTTCTTTCTGCCAAATACGACAAGTTGATCAAGTTCTGCCTTGATTACAAAAAGAAGATGGAAGCTAAGGAGCCAGTGCTGTGAAGACTGAAGATTGAAGACTGAAGACGATGAAGATCCCGAGCTGTTGTCAAGGGGGAGTTTGTTGATGCACTTTCCTGTGACAACACTCTGGATAGAATCTTAGTTTGTATTTCTAATGTCTGTAATTTGTCTTTGTTTGTAAGAGTCGTTATGTAATAGTTTATCGAGTTGTATTTACTTTTACATAATGTATGTTGCATTTCTTCTAAGTGTTTTGCGCACTTACATGTGCGCAGGAGAAAGCTCCTACGTACTTAGCAAGTACGCACGAAGACCCATGCTAACTTGCTAAGTACGAAAGAGCATTTGGTCCTGCGCACTTGCTAAGTGCGCAGGCATCAGGTCTGTATAAATAGGTTTGGTTCACAGAGGATAAGTACGCAGAACTCATATCTTAGACGAACTCAGTTTGTTAAGTACGCAATTTGTAATCTCTCTGTAACCGTCGAGTGTTTATAATAGAAAGAGCTTTTATTGTGACCCTTGTGTTTGGTTTACTTTGTTTTAGTTAGACTCTCGGCCTAGTCACGGGTATTCCGCACCCGGTCCGACTAGTAGACCACTTGCATTCAACGATCCGACACACACGAAGGGACCTACACATCCACCAGATGTAGATTTGCGATCTAAACCGCAACCTCCATAATCACTGTCTGTAAAAGCACATAGATTAAAATCAGACTCTGACAGGTACCACAGACCAAGATTGGCACGACCTTTCAGATAACGCAGAATCCGTTTGACAGCAATCTCATGAGATTCTCGAGGTGACGCTTGATATCTAGCACATGAGCATACATCGAACATAATGTCTAGTCGAATCTCAGTTAAGTGCATAAGAGATCCGATCATGGAGCTGTAATACTCTTGACTAACTTCAACTCCGGTTAGATCTAGAGAGAGAGGTTCATGTGGAGCAATAGGAGTAGAACCAGAGTTACAGTCTTTCATATTAAACTTTGTCAAGATGTCGTTGATATACTTCGCCTGATGAATGAGTATACCCGACTCTGATTACTCTACTTGTACACCAAGAAAAAACTGCATCCGACCCATAAGACTCACTTCAAATTTCAGCTTCATGACACCTTCGAATTCTCTATTCATATCCTCATTTGTCGAACCATAGATAATGTCATCCACATAAACTTGAACCAGTAACAGATCATCTCCAAACTTCTTCAAAAACAAGGTCTTGTCAATTGTTCCACGTGAAAAACCATTTGTAACCAGATGCGTGTATAAAGTTTCATACCAAGCATGAGGTGCCTGATGCAAACCATAAAACGCTTTATCCAGCTTGTAAACTTGAAACGGGTGCTCAGGATCTTCAAATTTTGGTGGTTGATTTACATAAACTTCCTCTTTAACCACCCCATATAGAAATGCGGTTTTCACATCCATTTGATACACCATGATTTTCATATACGAAGCATAAGCAAGAAAAATTCCGATAGCTTCAATTCTGGCCACAGGTGCAAATACATTATCGTAATCCAAACCTTCTTCTTGATAAAAACCTTGCATAACCAATCTGGCTTTGTTGCGAACAACAATCCCGCGATCATCTCCTTTGTTCTTAAATACCCACTTAGTACCAATTGGATACTTTCCTTCTAGCAAATACACCAACTGCCAGACATTAAGTTTCTTGAACTGTAAAAGTTCGTCTTGCATCACTTCAATCCAATTAGCATCTTGAAGAGCGATGGTAATGTTTTTGGGTTCCTCTTGAGATAAGAAGCAAGAATACAAACAAATGTTTATAGCTCCTGATTGGCTTCTTGTGTTCACTTTATCCTCAATTGATCCAATAATATTTTCAACAGGATGCATAGAATTAATTCAATGAGTTTGAACATCTTCTACTTGAGTTGTCTCAAGCAAATTTGTAATATTGAAATCAGAGGAGTTGTTGATAGATTCATCAACACTCGAAGAAGTTTGTTGGTCAACTTGAATATCAGAAGAAACATAATCTTCTTGTTGAACATCTGGAGTGACATGATCATCATTTTGAATGGATTAATGGTTTTGTAACGATCTTGGTTTAATAATTATGATGTTATGCATGCTTTGAACATTATTTGCAATTGATTATAGTTCCATATGCTGCTTAGGAATGTCTTTCAGTTTGAGTAGTATATCTAGATCATACACTATGTGTTTGTGGTTGTTTGAAGGTTTGCTAGACGTAATATTCCATAGGAACTGTGATTGAGAGTAGGTTAGATCTGAGTGTTCTACTTATCTCGATACCCGAAAGGAGAGAGGTAATAGGTTAGTCTTCATATTAGGATTCCCAGTGTTACTGTCTGAGAGGAAGTTTCCCTTAGGTGTTCTAGTATTTGTTGCTATTCTGTGTCATAGTGTTTTAATCTGAGATTACCTCGTGCATCTTCGATGTATTGTGGGCAGTGAGACTGAAAGGTGATCTGTCTGCTGGGTACTTTATCATTGTTGGAGAGAACGAAAGGTAATCCGACTATCTTGTTGAGTAGCTTCAAAATTTACTTCATTCTCCAAATTTTCAATTTGTACTTCTTGAGTCTGTGTCGATGAAGAAATGACCTCTGAATTTTCAATTTGAACTCTTACAGGTTAACGACCAACCATGAAATCATTCATATTCTGATTAAGATATGTTGAAGTCACATCAGGTGTGCCTAAAGAACTCACATTACTTAGACTTTCTGACAAATTATGATCAAAGGTTTTGAAGATAACATCTGCATCAAAGAACCAATCTGGTCCATTCTGAACATGAGGAGTTGTAGAGTCTTGCTAGTCAACATAGTATAGCTCTCCTGCAAAGCTAGGTGATCAGTTGCTATCTGAACATGAGGAGTTTCAGTAGGAGATCAGTATAGCTCTCCTGCAAAGCTTCATTCCCTTCAAACCTCAAACATAAAGCATTCCATAACCCATGATCTGTCTCATGCTGTTCGAATTTTAAGTAAAGTTCAGTCGAAAGAGCAAGGATAATTGCTCCTAATGCACGATTATCCCTTTCGACTAGCTTCTTATCTTCTTCAGTATGCTGATCTAGATCTGCAATTGGAAATAATCCATCAGCATTTTCCATCCTAGGTACATGTGGACCTTTTACAATCAAGTCCCACAGTGTATGTTCAGTAAACTTAAAATATGCTTTCATCATAATCTTCCAGTTTGAAAATTCTGAAATGGATTTCAGCATCGGTGGTGACTTACCCACAACTTCTCAGTCTCGTACACTTTTCCAGCCTTCTTCAACACAAACAAACAAGATCACAATCACTAGACAAATTCTGAAAATTTCTCAAGTATGGAGATTTCGAACGAAATATTCTCGATCGAAAACTATTTCGAACCAACTTTTCGATCGAAAACTCTGACATTTCGGACAAGAGATTTCTGACGGAGAGATTTCGGACAAACTGAACTTTTCGGACAATATCTCAAACGAATGAGATTTTGGATCCCTCAACTGAGTTTTCGGATGCTTCAAACTCAAAACCTCCAAATCACACCTGAAGTTATCCAACTGTGAAATCAAACCCCAAACTCGATACCAATATCCATCTCCATGAAAATCTGATCAGAAAACTCAAAAAATGGCAAGAAAATCCACACTAAATCAATCTCAATCGATGCAAAACGCTTGAAATACTAATAACTTCAACCAACAACTCTGATACCACTTGTTAAGCCAACCAATCACCAAATATCTCCAGGAATGGCGAAAATAATCCAAGAGACAATGAGATCAAAACCGACGAATCAAACTCCAAATAACGATTAACATTTCACGAATATGAGATGAATCACAAAACGATTTCTTGTATTGATAATGATGCTGAATTACAATTCTAACTCAGACTAAACACACTATTGCTCTGTACTTAGACAATTCATAAAAGATTACAATTCTACAAGTTCTAATTACAATTCAAACACCAAGACTATATATAGTACATAGATTTCGTCTGAAATTTTGTCGTCCAAAAACATTTTCGACCGAAAACATTTTCGTTCGAAGAATTTTTCGACCGAAAACTTCCTACTTGTACAATTTTAAGCTTGAACTTGTATTCGATGGACTACTAGGTTCCAACATGGTTCATTTCTCTTTCCTTGATGTCTATATCTGTCACACCTGTAACATAGGACAGTCATCTAACCAAAATAGTATCTCCAACAGATATGTTCCCAGGTAAGAGCGACGGGTCTAGGAGAGATTTATACGCCGCTCTTTCCTAGACAGAACATTGCATTCGTAAGATAACTACATACCAGTTGAAGGTCGCCTTCTAGTTACTGTGACGTTGATTCCAAAAATACAGTGGAAGACTTAACATCATAACTTGTTTCATTTCTTAACATAACGTTTGTACAATAGGGACTAAATGGCAAAATACAACATAAACAACGATAGACCTGCCCTCAGTTATCCCTATATCCAACAACGATGGACCTGCCCTCAGTTATCCCTATAGCTCATGAAGAATCATGCCATCCACTCAGGTCATATGTTCACACAGGGACCTGCCCTTAGTTATCCCTATATCCAACTTCTTTACCTCCCCTGGAATGCCAACTACCAGCTAGGGTTCACCTGTGCTCAAAAACATTAGAAAACATTTTGGATCAGCTTAATGCTGGTGATTTCATAAACAAAATCATTTTTACAGTTATCTTTGATACAGGGATGAAGGCCTCGCATGGGTCTTACAACCATCCCCTCCAATCCATCACCCAGTAACCTCTGCTTTACTCGGGTTCTGAGTCTACAACATACATATGTACAAAGACCTTACGGCGCGCTGGTCCCATACGTACCAGATCTCAAACAAGAGGATCGGTCTTGTCCCTAAGTCACACCCCAATCATGGCCATAATAAGTACATATTATAGGATATATATGCACGGATAGTATTGAGATCTCAGATAAAAATCATTTATAAAATATTTCATAGAGCACAGTTCAGAGGAACTCACCTCAAGCAGAACCTCCTTTCTGATCACTTATACTAATTAACACCTCGACAAAACCCTAAATCATATCCGACATTATTATAAATAACATCCTTATATTAGGTTTACATGAAGGAACCTCAGGGTGTTTAGAAACCTTACCTCAACATTATCTACGATAGTTTTGCGAACGAATTGAGAGAAACCGGACTTTCGAGAGCGGACCAGAACCTCGGGAATAGAGCTACCAGAGCTCTAGGGTGTGTTTGTGTGTGCCAAAGTCTGAAATCGATCCATCTCTTTATAGGCTGATTTTGGTTCCATATCAGACCGACATGCAGGGGGATATTTGTCCGATATCACCCTGTATGTGTTAGCCCTACACGCGTTGCTCTCCCATTGGACCTGCCTGATTCTTGCGGCTAACGGACCACAATGGTCCTGGATATCGGTCCGTTATCGAGCCAAGTGTCCAAATTCAACCGATGAGTCATAGGACATGTCAAGTTAAATACCTGGTTCATGCCATTGTCAACACATATCGGACCGATATGTATCGGATGTCCGTCTGACATCCGTCCATTTTTAGAATTTTCACTTTTAGTCCTCCATATTTGGAGAAATTGCAGTTTAACCCTTGAACTTTGTCTTTGATACTTTTAGCCTTTATTTTATTTTGGGATTTATCCGGGTGTTACAAATCTCCCCTCCTTAAAAGAATTTTGTCCTTTAAATTTAAGAATCATTCAAATAGATGGGGATATTTAACTTTCATATGTTCTGTTAATTCCCAAGTCTGATCGGCTCCTTTTCAACCTTGCCATTGTACTAGTAACATCGGTATTGTTTTCTTTCTTAATTTTCGGTCTTGGGTTCCTAAGATTTTAACGAGTTCCTCGGTGAATTAGAGTTTATCATCAACGTGTACAACATCTAATGAGATTGCCTGATCTGGGTCTGCTAGACATATTCGTAGACATGACACGTGTTATGAATACGCTGTAATGCTTCATGCAATTCTAATTTATACGCTACTGGTCCAACTCTTTCTATTATCATGTAAGGCCCAATATACCTTGGCCCTAAATTTCCTCATTTCCTGAAACGCAAAACACTTTTCCAAGGTGATACTTTCAACATCACATAGTCATCTACTTGGAATTCTAACAGCCTTCGTCGTCTATCTACATAACTTTTCTGCCAATCTTGTGCAGCTTTTAATCTTTGTTTGATCTGGATTATCTTATCAGTTGTCTCCTGTAAGATTTATGGTCTAGATAGTTAGCTATCTCTAACTTGCGTCCAACAAATGGGAGTTCTTCATTTCCTACCGTATAATGGTTCAAACGGTGCAGCTTTTATGATCGAATGATAACTATTGTTGTAAGTGAATTCTATCAATGGTAGATGATTATCCCAGCCACCTCAGAATTCTATTGTACAAGCCCTTAACATATCTTCTAGGGTTTGGATTGTTCTTTCACTTTGTCCGTCGGTTTGAGGGTGATATGTTGTGGTCATATTGATTCGAGTCCCTAACTCCTTCTGGAAACTAGTCCAGAATCTGGAAGTGAACCGACTATCTCTATCAGAGATAATAGATAGTGGTATACCATGGCGGCTTACAATTTCATTGATGTAGAGCCGGGCAAGTTTATCCATTGAATATTTTTCACTGATAGGAATAAAGTGTGCCGATTTGGTTAGTCTATCAACCACAACCCAAACAGTATCATGCCCTTTCTAGGTTCTCGGTAGTTTCATGACAAAGTCCATAGTAATCCTATCCCATTTCCACACAGGTATCTCCAACTATTGTAGTTGACCTGCGGGTTTCTAATGCTCAATCTTGACTTGAAGGCAAGTTAAGCATTTTTCTATATACAAAGCTGTGGATCTTTTTGTATTTGGCCACCAACAATGAGTCTTCAAGCCTTTATACATTTTATCTGTTCCAGGATGTATCGAATATTTGGATTTGTGAGCTTCATCCATCATCTTTGTCTGAATTTCCCTGAGTCTAGGAATCTAAAATATGTTTCCAAATCATAGGATTCCGTCATCGCCTTTGGTTAATAACTTCTCTTTACCAACCATGCGTTCTTTCTTGATTTTGTCTTCTTGGAGTGCTTGAGTTTAAATCTCCTTCATTTGATCTATCCAGTCTATCTTGATTTCTAACCTTAAGGTTCTTATCTTAATAGGCTTAACTCTCTCCTTCCGACTTAATGCATCTGCTACAACATTAGCTTTCCTGGGATGGTATTTAATCTCACAATCATAATCATTAATGAGTTCCATCTGTCTCGTTTGTCTCATATTCAATTCCTTCTGACTGAATATATGCTGGAGACTTTTATGGTCTGTATATCACACACTTAGTACCATATAGATAGTGTCTCCAAATCTTTAGAGCAAACACTATGGAATCAAGTTCAAGATCGTGTGTAATTAGTTCTTCTAATGAATCTTAAGTTGTCGTGATGTGTAGGCTATTACCTTGTCTCGCTACATCAATACATAACCTAGACCAATTCGGGAAGCATCACAATAGATGAAAAAGTCATCATTCCCTTCGGGTAATGCTAAGATCGGTGCTGAACTTAGTTTCTGTTTAAGAATCTTGAATGCCTCTTCTTGCTTCTGACTCCACTCAAACTTCATAGCTTTCTGAGTAAAGGTAGTTAATGGAGTAGCAATCTTGGAGAAGTCTTGTATAAATTTTAGGCAGTATCCGGCTTGACCAAGAAATCTCTGAACTTCAGTCGGTGTCTTTGGGGTTTCCCATTTCATTATTCCTTCGATCTTGGCTGGATCTACTTGAATTCCTTGATGGTTTATAACATGCCCTAAGAATTGTACCTCTTCTTTCCAAAACTCGCATTTGGAAAATGTAGTGTATAGTTTCTCTTTTCTAAGAGTTTCTAAGATTATCTAAAGATGTTTGGCATGATCTTCCTGATTTCGGGAGTAGATAAGGATAACATCTATGAACACTATAACGAATTTGTCCAGGAATGGTTTACGAACTCGATTCATTAGGTCCATAAATGATGTGGGAGCATTAGTTAGACCGAATTACATAACTAAGAATTCATAGTGTCCATATCGGGTTTTAAAGGCAGTCTTAGGTACGTCTTCCTCCTATACCTTCAACTGATGATATCCAGATCTAAGATCTATCTTCGAGAAGTATTTAGCTCCTTGCAACTGATCGAACAAATCATATATCCCTGGTAATGAATATTTGTTCTTTATAGTGAGCTTGTTTAGTTCCCAATAGTCTATACACATACGCATGCTTCCATCATTCTTCTTTACAAACAAGACTGGTTCTCCCCAAGGTGAAGTACTTGGACGTATAAAACCTCTATCGAATAATTCTTGAATCTACTTCATCAGTTCCTTCAACTTAGAGGGTGCTAGACGATACGGTGCTCTAGCCACGGGTTTAGCTTCGGAAATGAGTTTGATTCGGAATTCAATTTCTCTATCCGGTGGTAGACTAGGTAATTCATCCGGAAATACATCCGGGTGATCGCATACTACAGGAATGTTCGTAATCTGCCGTTCAGGTTTATAGTTTAAGGCATAAACTATGAATACATTACATCCTGTATTCACACATTTCTTAGCCATGGCTACAGAAAACGTTTCAATCTTCTTCTCATCACTACTGCATTGTATCAATATAGACTCTCCGTTAGGCTTACAAATCCTATCAGTCCATTGGTCACAATCGATCTGAGCATGGCATTGGTTCAACCAATCCATTCCAATGATAACATCGTACTTGCTCATACTCATTGGCATTAATTCAATCACCGAATTTTCATTGCCTAGAGTCATCTTGCAATTTGCATACGATTCCGTTATCCTATTTTGCTCACCCCTTGCCGTCTCAACTACGTAAGCACGCTCAAGTGGAGGTGGTTTCATGTCTAAATGAAAACTAAAGGTATCTGAAACAAAACTTCTATTAGCATAAATATCGTTGACTAGGAACGTACTAGCTACCACCTTGGCATTGTCGTTCCTCCTTCCTTCGCCTATCACAAACACTTGACCTTTAGCCCCTACCCCGGGCTTCTGCTAAACAGGTTTTGTACAATTTCTTGCCAGATGTCCCATTTCATTACAATTGAAACATCTAAGGGATGGACAATACGTTGCAATATGCCCTGTCTTATAGCATTTGTAACATCTCATTTCATGAGGATTTCTTACTGGATTATTTCCCTCTCTCTGTATGCAAACAATACTTGTCCACCAACTTCCAAATCTTTCATAGAAAAATTGATGAAACATACTTCATCAAACACTCTGACAATCTCTCGCAAACTCATATTCTCAATCATCTCCCAACACATTTTGAGGGATTATCCTCAGAGATATGCAAGTCTCATAGAATATTGGCTTGTAAACAAGATTTTTCAAGGACTTGCATGTTACTGGATGTATCTTTGTTTTGTCTTTTACATGCCATGGTACTTGAGGCAGAAACATCTCAAACTTTCCTGAACGTCCCTCTTTAAAGCTCCCCACAGACCTTTAGCTAACGCATAAGATGTATCACCACAAAGTTCGCGGTTAGCCAATTTGATCAGGTCATATTTGGGTAAAGAGTTGAATGCTTCTATTGTTGGTTTTAGGTATTGCACCCCACCAGAACGTTTATTGTAGGAGCATAAAAAAATCTCCCTATCTTTAAGTTCATAGATCCCCTCACCATAACCTTTCGGAAATTCAATCACCACATCATCATCTCCTTCATCCCAGTCATCACCTGATTCAATATCTCCTTCTTCTAAGTCTTCCAATGCACCAATCATTGCTTCATTTTTCAAATATGGGCTTGTAGATAACTCTTCCAATACCTCAGCTAATTTTCCTTTGTCACCACCACCACCACCTTCCTTTTGTGTAGACTCCCCCTGTGCCGCAAGCATTACTTGTGGTGTAGCTAAAGCAACTTGTGTCTCACCACCACCAGCACCTGAGGGGCCGGCACTAGGATCCTGGTCTTGATCCTTCTCTCCTGTAAGGTTAATGTGGTGGCAAGCATCTTCGTCAGCTTTTTTTTGGACTCCCCCTGAGACGCAAGCTGGTTTATCAATTTGGCAACTAAGTCAACCATAATTTGATGTCCATCCCTTTGTATTGTCATCTGAGTTTCCATCGCCTTTTGTCTAGCAAAAATGGCATCGTTAAGCTTGAATTGAATGGTTTGAAGTTCAAAGAAGGCTTTCATTTGCTCTTCCGTACTTTGCCATTGACGTGTGAGCCTGTTGACTTCATCGATCAAAGAATTGATTTGAGCTTGTTGTGTAGCAACTAGAGATTCTAAGGCTGCAATTCGTGCATTTCTTGGATCCACTTCTGTGACGGTAGAAGCTTCACCAGTATCGTGTATTGTATCAGCAAACAGCTCAGATAAATCAAAATGGTGGCCCATATTGTAGATCCCAGCTGGTCTACGGATCGATCTCAGACGTATAACACACAACGAATACTCGTAGTGCGGAATCCTAACGAATAAACGCGTCTCGTACAGATAAGAACACAAGATAAACACACAAGACACGAATCACTGAACGCTCCTTGTATTACTCAGATAAAATGTGCTTACAAGATCACTAACTCTTATAAATGACAAGACTAAGCACTATTTATAGGTAACACATAACTGCTACAGGCGAACTTATCAAGTTCGCCAAGTCTAGTCTTAGGCAAACTTATTAAGTTCGCCACAACTACATCAGGCGAACTTGTTATGTTCGCCTGTTACAAAAACTTAACAATTACATAGAAAACATTACATTACAAAATATAAAGACCTATTCTATTACAAGGCTGGTTGTCACAAACAATGTTCCAACAAACTCCCCCTTGACAACATCTTGATCTTTATCTTCATGTCTTGCTCTTCCCAGTCTCCGGTAGTTCACTTCCTGGACAAACTCCATGTTTAATACACACATACAGAACCCTCTTGTACTGCATTGCTTGTTCCCTCCATTCTTTTATGTACATAATTTCTCTACGCTTTAGCATCTTTTGATCAAATTTAGAGAAATTGATAATATTCATAGCATCAAAGAATCTCATTAGAACTCTACCATTCATGTCTTCAACTACTGCCTCACCGGTAATGACATCCACATACCACCATTTTAATTCACTCAACACATCTTGAGGAATCCTCTTTAAAGGAATTTTAGAAACAGTTTTAACAGGCTTAAATTTACATCTCCAGATATTCTTCTTAGAAACTGGATCTGTTTCCTTAAATCTTTTTCCCTTCTGTGTTTTCAGTCTTTCATACTTCCCTGATCCTCCTTCTATTCCTATCAGTTTGGTAATTGACTCAACTATTCCATTTCCTGAGGGATTAATCAAGGGCTTAGTTGATAACCCATTGATTTCACACATTGGTAAAGAATTAAAATACTTCAATCGTGGATTCAGATACTGAACACCGTCAGTTCTCTTTGTGGCAAATAGCTTGAATTCATCATCATAAAACAAACTAATAATCCTTCCAACACATTTGTCTTTGTTGACATATCTTTCTTTTTGAATTGGAACTAATGAAGAATCTGGTAAAACCTTTTTCCAACTCTTTACCATTTCTGACCATTTAGTTTTCGTCATGCCAGTATCTTTATATAACTCTTGATCTTCAGAATTATCTGCAACAGTATCAGAACTAAGCTTGGAAACTTCATGATCTGATTCTTCTGACTCTGCAATTCCTTCAGAAATTTCATCAGGTATTACATTATCATGAATTAAATCCATATCAACATTCAATCCATCATAGCCTTCATAACTGATCTTATTTATGTCTCTTTCAACTTCAAGTTCTACTATCTCTCCTTCATCAACCTCATACCCTTCATCAACCTCAGACCCATCATAAACATATATCTCTTCATCTTCCATAACATCATCAAGATTCATTAAACATTCTAACTTGTCAGCTTCATCTTTATCAGAAGCTTTAAAAATTGATTCATCTAACATAACAGCATCAGCTTGAATGCCAGAAGTTTCTTCAACAATTTTAGACTCAGCTTCGACAATCTTATAAGACTCCCCCTGAGCTAATGAGGTCATGGTAGCATCAGCGTTTTGACGCTCACCTGAACCACCACCAACATCTGGTTCATCATCATCATTATCTTTATTTTCTTTAGTAGTATGACAAGCATCATCTTCAACAATAACAACTTTCTCCCACTGAGCGTCAATACGCTCTATCATCTAAGATAAGAAGATTTGCATTTCTGCAATCTGTTTATTTTGAGTATTATTATTAGCTTGATGATGTTGAGATTCATTTGCTTTAAGCACATCAACTTGAGTCTGCAAACTTGTTACTTGATTTTGTAAAGAACTTACAAAAGATTCTAATTCCTGAATTTTTCCATCCCGAGGATCAGAAGTAGTAGAAGGACCTGCTTCAGCATTAGTCTGGGACACAACTGGAGTTCTTTGTGGAGTCGGAGACTTTGATGGAACTGGACTAATAATCAAAGTGTCCACAAATTCCATATCAAATTGTGCAGCATAAATAGCCGAAGCCATCAATTTTGGAACTTTAGGAGCTTGAGGAGCATAATTAGAATCCGAAGATTCATCTTGTAACATTCTCTTTCCAAGAACTGCACTGGGATGAGGACCCCTGACATTCTTGCGTTTAGGTAAATGCATATTTTTCTTACCTAGAGACTTCTTCCTCTTAGATACCATCTTTGTCAGAAGAGATTCTTTTCGAGGAACCTTCTCCAACTGAGCATAATGCTCAGGACCGAATTCTGGTGATACAGCTCCTGTATGAGCATTATCATTGTGACGTTTCGGATTTTTCGTTCTCGCACTTGTATCATAATTATCGTGTAATCATTCTCTATTTTAATAAAGTGTAAGAGCTTTATTTAGTTTTATACAAATAGGTATTTTATTTTACGGATTTAAATTAATTAAAATTTTATAAGTTTTAAAAACTAATATAAAATTTTATATATAAAAATCTAAATTTTAAAAGTTGCATATTTAATAAAATAATCTATTTAAATAAGATAAATAACTTTTATAAAAATTATTTATAATAATAATAATAAAATAGGTTTATAAAAAAAAACATTTAAAATATAATATTAATTTAAATTGATTTAAAAGAAATTAAAATTATTTATTTAATAAAAACTTTAGGGGTTGTTTTGTAATTAATCAAACTAGAAGGTTTTAAAACTGAAATCGGTTGAGGGGCTATTTCTGGGCAATTTAAACTACAAGGACCCATCCGTATTTATTTCAAGGGCTAATTTAAGTCAAACCAAACTCTAGGGACTAAAACTGCCAATTTCCAAATCGTTTATCCGGTCACCCCCTTCGTTGGTCCGGCGGGTAAAGGAACTTTCCGGCGACGCCCGACAAGGCTGTTTCCCTGCACCTCGACAGCCGCTAAAGGATTCTTTGGCTTCGTCTCTCCCACACGAACTAGACCCCCCGACCAATTGGTCTCCCCAACATATGGATCGTCTGATCCTGTTGGTGGCCGAGAAACCCACACTCAAATTCGAGCCCGACAGTCCACCTCCACGCGTGTTGAATAACTGGTTAGTTTCGTCTCGTCCAGACTAGTGTCGGGACGTGCCCAATTGCACGTTTTGACATAGGAATCGAGCTCGGCCATAAATAGCCATAGTCGGCCCTACACGAGCTCGCTACCCTCCTTCCACCCACTCTCACTCCAAATTGAGGACACCATCACCTTTGTCGCCTCTGAGTGAAGCTGTGACCAAGATTTCAAAGCCTTGCCGACCAGACCCGTTGCGACTAGGTTCGAGTCTCAAAACGATTCCACTGTCTTCTATTAATCCCTGGTAAGCAATTCCAATCGAAAGCACGGCAATCGCCTGTGAGTTACCGGGCAAACCCAGTGTCCTCGGACACGGTTTCCGGTCACTGAGGACCAGCGACCAGACTTGCTGTTGTGTATTTAAATTATCCAATACACACATAACCGGCGATGGGCAGTAACCCGGCTGGTTATGCGTGTGTGTGTTTGAGTTACAGGTCGCGGGTTCGAATCCGGTTGGCCTTCGGCCCAATCTTTTTTACTTCTGTTTTCATTTTATTTATTTTATTTAATTATCTTAACTTATCTAAATATTCTTTTTATACAATAAAGACTAAAACAAGTCGGTTTACTCGTTCGTTTATTTCGGAAACCATTAAAATTCTTTTATAACTATTTAATTCACAAGAATTTTTATAAAATAGTAAATACTAAATTTTTATAAATTTGCTAAAGTAATTTCAACTTGTAAAAAAGAATATATATAATGATGACAAAAAATAAATAAATAAAAACTTTTATAAAATACTTAATAACTACTTAATTAAAAATGTAATATTTTAACAATATATATATATTTATAAGTTAAAGTTTTACAAAACCATTATCATTTTTCCTACCGTATTTTATACAAATAAATATTAAGGAATATTAAAACCTATATACATTTAAATACAAATACACACATATAAGCATACAATAATACCCAATTATCTACATAGGGTATCAACGTGATTAGACTACAACATCCTTATCACCTACACGCGTGGAAAAATACCCGCTTGCAAGGTGAGTTACATAGCCCCTATTTTACATTTTTATACATTTTGGGGTGAAACATTATTCATGCTACTCACATTGTTTATACGTGTTATACATGTGGACAATATGCTTATTATTTGGATGTACATACATTTAAACACAAGACAACCAACTGTAATATTGATAGATCTATTGTGCCTGACAAGCCCACCCGGTTAGGGTGTTTATTACTGCATACTCGGATATAGCCTTGGGTTATATTCAAACATATCAGATATAGTAGATAACTATATTCAAACATACCGGACTTAGCTGTTGTGCTATGTTCAAGCGCGTCAAACAAGGTTTGAATTGTGATTAAATAAATGATACATTATATATGCTATGGTTAACAAAATAAACAATGAGTCGCAAAACGTTTTACACTACTATTTACCGGAATTACTAAACCTACGTACTCACCAACTTTTTAGTTGACACTTGATTTAAATAATGTTTCAGGTTTGGATATGTGATTGCTTGCCGAAGATTTCTCCACTTAAGAACTATGGACCTAGTTAAATAAATCAATGTTTTGAACTAGACTAGGTTATTTGAAATGTATTGTATTTGGATCTTTGTTGTCTTTAAATTTAACTAATGAATTATGCAACATTTTAGTCATCATGTGCTTATGAACAATCATTCCATTGTCCACCTCGATGATTCCGCCATCGATCAGGGTGTGACAGATTGGTATCAGAGCCATGGTTATAGGGAATTAGGTTATTAGACACAATGACCTAGACTATAACCCTAGGACTCCCTTTTATGTGTTATGTGCTAAATGATAAATTGCTATGTGAATTATTTGTAGTTAGGTATTATTTGAATTTTCCCGAGTTTGGTACATGAGACTTATACGCAAACATACAAGGCTTTGATACATGATACATACTTTACATACACATTTGACAAACAAACTTATGCAAACAAGTACGCTACCCATCCTTATCCATACTCTTTCCTAATCCGTATTAATTGCAACAATTCCTACACATTTTATACTCATAGACTCTCAAGTCTATCAAAATCTTGAAAATCTCGTCAACGACTTAATTTCTTGAGACCAGTAAAGGACACGTGCAATCTGGAAGGGTGACACCTATACATTGGGTTTTCTGTCTAGGAAAGCAATTCGAATAAATCCAAATAAACGGAGCCGTATGCTTTCCTGGGAATTCCTGAAGTGAGTGTTTACCTATAGGCTAAAGCATGTCTCTTCGAAAGTTTCGGGGAATTATTTAACGTTGATAAGTCAATGTATTCGCAAGGATACAATCCAAACTTAAACTCAAAATTTGGGGACGTTATAGAAAGATAGGAAGAACTAGACGAACATGCAAAGCAAATCATTATTACGGGTGCACACGTAATGACGATTTGTAGTGCATGCAAGTCCCGGCAATTCCTATTATACAAATAATGCTCTATAACATCATGTCCTACCCGAAATAGATGACTTAGTTTCCCCCATCAACTTAGAATAAATACACATGCACTGGCACGCGTCATGAGGAATCCAATTTTTCTGCTTACATTATTTCCCGCTATAACTCGTATATATCCATCTTATCTAAAATATCATTGTCTTTTCTTATGGTGTTAGAATGCCTCTTCGTCGTGCAAACTCTAGCACTTCCAACCCGGATCTTGCTACTCTTCTTGCCCAGCTGGTAGGGCAAATGACCCAAGCAAATAACAACAGTGACGGGTCTCACAACATCCAAGGGAATGGTGGTACCAACCCGCCTCAATGCACGTTTAAGCACTTTAACTCGTGCATTCCTACAAAATTCTTCGAGAATGAAGGTGCTACCGGCCTACTTCATTTGTTTGAAAGCATGGAAAGCACATTCCTAAACAGTGACTGTCCTGATAATCTTCGGGTTCGCTATGCCACAAGTGTACTTCAAAAGAGAGCCCTCACCTGGTGGAACGGTGAGAAACGCACTCGTGGTGCTGAGGTTGCTACATCCTTATCATGGGATGATCTGAAGAAGGTCATAACTGATGAATTCTGTCCTCGGAATGAAATGAGAAAGCTCGAGACTGATTTTTGGGATCTTGCCCAAGACAGCGGGGATAATCTGGCTTACACCACCCGGTTCCAAGAGCTAAGTCTGTTGGTGCCTCATATGATAACTCCCCTTACTCGAGGAATTGAAAAATACATAGGCGGCCTGCCTATGCAAATTCAAGATGCTGTGCTAGGAAGCAATCCTCCTACACTCGAAGCTGCTATCCGTCTATCTGCTACACTATCCGACAACCATGTCAAAGTCGGAACCTTAACAAGAAAGGGTTCCAAGAAGGTTGTTTCTACTCTTGCGGCCGTCAAAGATGTAAAACCTGAGTCTTCTAACCGCAACAAGAAACGAAAGGGTCGAAACTTCGCAGCCGTAACTCCCGCTGTATCTGCTATTCAAGCGGCCCCCTTGGGTCAAAACCCAAAAACTTATCTGGGCCCGAATCCCCAATGCCAGACCTGCAAGTACCATCATCCTGCCAATCTACCATGCCGATTGTGTTCAAGCTGCGGGTGATATGGACAGGTAGTCACTACTTGCCGTACTCGTCCTCCCGTCCATCAAGCTGCTCCAGCCAACCGCCCAATCTATCCGGCACCACTCAATAGTCGGGCATGTTACGAATGTGGAGACCCAAACCATTTTCGTGACCGATGCCCAAAACTTCATCATCAAAGTGGTCCTCAAGGACGAGCATTTAACATAAACGCTAATGAGGCTCAAGCAAACAACGACGTGATAAACGGTACGTTTCTCGTAAACAATCATTATGCATCCGTTTTATTTGATACCGGTGCCGATAGGAGTTTTGTATCTCTTACCTTTGAATCTCGACTTGCTAAACAAAGAACGAAACTTGACAATTCTTACTCCGTGGAGATAGCAAACGGAAAATCTATTACTATAAATTCTGTTATCCGCGACTGCAATCTCGAGCTTAATAATCACAAATTCTCTGTTGATCTCCTTCCAATGCAATTGGGAAGTTTCGATATTATAATTGGCATGGACTGGTTATCCAAGCACCATGCCGAGGTTATTTGCTACGAAAAGTGTATTCGTATACCTCTCCCTTCGGGCGACACGTTAGTTATTTTCGGTGAAAAACCATGTCGTGGTCTTCAAATCATGTCTTGCACATTGGCACAAAAGTACTTGCAGAAAAAGTACGTTGCCTTCTTGGCCCACATAGTTGAAACGAAAGACAAGGATAAGAAATTGCAAGACATTCCAATCATTTGAGATTTTCCCGAAATATTCCCCGAAGATTTACCTGGTCTTCCTCCCCTAGACAAGTGGAGTTTCGTATTGACCTTGTGCCCGGGGCAACTCCCGTGGCAAAAGCCCCCTATCGTCTTACACCTTCCGAGATGCAAGAGCTTGCAAGTCAATTACAAGAACTCTCATCCAAAGGATTCATCCGCCCGAGCCATTCACCTTGGGGTGCTCCCGTGTTGTTCGTAAAGAAAAAGGATGGATCGTTTCGAATGTGCATCGATTATCGTGAACTCAACAAGCTTACAATTAAGAACCGTTATCCTTTACCCCGTATCGACGATCTTTTCGATCAGCTTCAAGGTTCAACGTGTTTCTCCAAGATTGACCTTCTTTCCGGGTACCATCAACTTCGTGTTCTTGATGAAGACATTCCGAAGACTGCCTTTCGGACTAGGTACGGTCACTACGAATTCATGGTCATGCCATTCGGTTTGACTAATGCACCTGCGGTCTTCATGGACCTCATGAACCGTGTATGCAAACCTTATTTGGACAAGTTCGTGATCGTTTTCATTGACGACATTCTCATCTATTCTAAAACGAAAGCGGAACATGAACAACATCTTCGTTTGATTTTGGAACTCTTGAAGAAAGAACAACTATACGCCAAGTTCTCCAAGTGTGAATTTTGGCTAAAAGAGGTTCAATTTTTGGGACACATAGTCAACGATAAGGGAATTCATGTGGACCCGGCAAAGATCGAGGCGGTAAAGAATTGGAGTACTCCTAAGACTCCTACCGAGATTCGTTCATTCCTTGGACTAGCAGGTTACTATCGTTGTTTCATCTCAAATTTCTCCAAGATTGCGGTCCCGCTCACTGCCTTGACTCACAAAGGTAAGCACTACGAGTGGGGACCCAAGCAAGAGGAAGCTTTTCAAAATCTAAAGCACAAGCTCTGCAATGCTCCTATTCTAACTCTACCTAGTGGTAATGACGACTTTGTCATTTATTGTAATGCATCCAACCAAGGTCTTGGTTGTGTTCTTATGCAATGAGGTCAAGTAATTGCATACGCATCACGTCAACTCAAAGTCCATGAGAAGAACTATACAACCCATGATCTCGAGCTTGGTGCTGTCGTTTTCGCCTTGAAAATTTGGAGACACTATCTATATGTTACCAAATGCGTGGTTTTCACCGACCACAAAAGTCTCCAGCATATTTTCAATCAAAAAGAGCTTAATATGAGGTAACGACGATAGGTTGAACTTCTAAACGACTATGACTGCGAGATTCGCTACCACCCTGGCAAGGCAAACGTTGTAGCCGACGCCTTGAGTCGTAAAGATCGTATCATGCTTCATAGTGTTTATATTCATAATGATATCCAAGCCCGTATTGTCAAAGCACAACACACGTCGGTTACCGAGGGAAACATGTATCAAGAGATGGCATGTGGTGTAGAACTCTTGCTAGAAACCAAAGCCAATGGTCTATTGCATTACTTGGACCGTATCTGGGTTCCCGATCGCGACGATCTTCGTATACTTTTGATGAACGAGTCCCATAAAACTCGATATTCGGTACATCCCGGAGCTGATAAGATGTACATGGGTCTCGGTCAGCAATATTGGTGGCCCGGCATGAAAAAGGATATTGCCCTCTTTGTGGCAAAATGCTTAACTTGTTCTAAAGTGAAGGCCGAACACCAGAAGCCTTCCGGACTCCTTGAACAACCTGAAATTCCCGTGTGGAAGTGGGAGAACCTTGCTATGGACTTCATCACCAAACTCCCACGCACTTCTAGTGGGCACGATAGTATCTGGGTTATTATCGACCGACTTACAAAGTCTGCTCATTTCTTGCCTATTCGTGAGGACTATCAGGTCGAGAAATTGGCTCGGATCTACATTAATGAAATTGTGAGTCGTCACGGAATCCCTTTGAACATCATCTCCAATCGTGATTCGCGTTTTACTTCCCGATTTTGGCAATCATTACAATCAGCGCTTGGTACTCGTTTGGATTTAAGTACGGCTTACCATCCTCAAACTGATGGACAAACCGAGCGAACAATCCAAACTCTTGAAGATATGCTTAGAGCTTGTGTCATTGACTTTGGTGGCAATTGGGATTCTCACCTACCACTGATTGAAATCTCCTACAACAACAGCTACCACACAAGTATTAACATGGCACCGTTTGAGGCTTTTTATGGACGGAAATGTCGTTCACCGATTTGTTGGAACGAAATTGGTGAAGCACAAATCACCAGTCCCGAGCTTATCCAAGAGACCACCGATAAAGTCTCTCTTATCCGTGACAACATTCGGGTAGCAAGGAGTCGGCAAAAGAGCTATGCCGACAAGCGACGAAAACCCTTGGAATTTCAAGTTGTAGATATGGTTCTTCTAAAGGTATCACCTTGGAAAGGCGTAGTCCGATTTGGAAAGAAAGGAAAACTTGCACCTCGATATGTGGGTCCATTCAAGATACTCGAAAGGGTAGGAAAAGTGGCCTACAAACTCGATCTCTCTTCAGAACTTAACAACGTTCATCCAACCTTTCATGTATCAAATTTGAAAAAGTTTCTAGCCGAAGAGAATCTCCACATCCCTCTTGACGAAGTGCGTATTGACGAAAAAATGCACTTTGTTGAAAAACCCGTGGAAATCATGGACCGAGAAGTTAAGAAACTCAAGCGTAGCCGCATCCCCATTGTCAAGGTCCGTTGGGAGTCTAAACGTGGACCCGAGTTCACTTGGGAACGTGAAGACCAAATGAAGACCAAGTATCCGCATCTCTTTTCATAGCCTCCACTAGTTGAATTTTGGGGCGAAATTCCTCTAACATGGGGAGACTGTGACGTTTCTAATTTTTCGTTCTCGCACTTGTATCATAATTATCGTGTAATCATTCTCTATTTTAATAAAGTGTAAGAGCTTTATTTAGTTTTATACAAATAGGTATTTTATTTTACGGATTTAAATTAATTAAAATTTTATAAGTTTTAAAAACTAATATAAAATTTTATATATAAAAATCTAAATTTTAAAAGTTGCATATTTAATAAAATAATCTATTTAAATAAGATAAATAACTTTTATAAAAATTAGTTATAATAATAATAATAAAATAGGTTTATAAAAAAAAACATTTAAAATATAATATTAAATTAAATTGATTTAAAAGAAATTAAATTTATTTATTTAATAAAAACTTTAGGGGTTGTTTTGTAATTAATCAAACTAGAAGGTTTTAAAACTGAAATCGGTTGAGGGGCTGTTTCTGGACAATTTAAACTACAAGGACCCATCCGTATTTATTTCAAGGGCTAATTTAAGTCAAACCAAACTCCAGGGACTAAAACTGCCAATTCCCAAATCGTTTATCCGGTCACCCCCTTCGTTGGTCCGGCGGGTAAAGGAACTTTCCGGCGACGCCCGACAAGGCTGTTTCCCTGCACCTCGACATCCGCTAAAGGCTTCTCTGGCTTCGTCTCTCCCACACGAACTAGACCCCCCGACCAATTGGTCTCCCCAACATATGGATCGTGTGATCCTGTTGGTGGCCGAGAAACCCACACTCAAATTCGAGCCCGACAGTCCACTTCCACGCGTGTTGAATAGCTGGTTAGTTTCGTCTCGTCCAGACTAGTGTCGGGACGTGCCCAATTGCACGTTTTGACATAGGAATCGAGCTCGGCCATAAATAGCCATAGTCGGCCCTACACGAGCTCGCTACCATCCTTCCACCCACTCTCACTCCAAATTGAGGACACCATCACCTTTGTCGCCTCTGAGTGAAGCTGTGACCAAGATTTCAGGAGTTAATTCCACACAGAAGTCGATTCCCACTTGTGACATTTTCGAGTTCCAAAGCCTTGCCGACCAGACCCGTTGCGACTAGGTTCGAGTCTCAAAACGATTCCACTGTCTTCTATTAATCCCTGGTAAGCAATTCCAATCGAAAGCACGGCAATCGCCTGGAGTTACCGGGCAAACCCAGTGTCCTCGGACACGGTTTCCGGTCACTGAGGACCAGCGACCAGACTTGCTGTTGTGTATTTAAATTATCCAATACACACATAACCGGCGATGGGCAGTAGCCCGGCTGGTTATGCGTGTGTGTGTTTGAGTTACAGGTCACGGGTTCGAATCCGGTTGGCCTTCGGCCCAATCTTTTTTACTTCTGTTTTCATTTTATTTATTTTATTTAATTATCTTAACTTATCTAAATATTCTTTTTATACAATAAAGACTAAAATAAGTCGGTTTACTCGTTCGTTTATTTCGGAAACCATTAAAATTCTTTTATACCTATTTAATTCACAAGAATTTTTATAAAATAATAAATACTAAATTTTTATAAATTTGTTAAAATAATTTCAACTTGTAAAAAAGAATATATATAATGATGACAAAAAAATAAATAAATAAAAACTTTTATAAAATACTTAATAACTACTTATATAAAAATGTAATATTTTAACAATATATATATTTATAAGTTAAAGTTTTACAAAACCATTATCATTTTTCCTACCGTATTTTATACAAATAAATATTAAGGAATATTAAAACCTATATACATTTAAATACAAATACACACATATAAGCATACAATAATACCCAATTATCTACATAGGGTATCAACGTGATTAGACTACAACATCCTTATCACCTACACGCGTGGAAAAATACCCGCTTGCAAGGTGAGTTACATAGCCCCTATTTTACATTTTTATACATTTTGGGGTGAAACATTATTCATGCTACTCACATTGTTTATACGTGTTATACGTGTGGAATATATGCTTATTATTTGGATGTACATACATTTAAACACAAGACAACCAACTGTAATATTGATAGATCTATTGTGCCTGACAAGCCCACTCGGTTAGGGTGTTTATTACTGCATACTCGGATATAGCCTTGGGTTATATTCAAACATATCGGATATAGTGGATAACTATATTCAAACATACCGGACTTAGCTGTTGTGCTATGTTCAAGCGCGTCAAACAAGGTTTGAATTGTGATTAAATAAATGATACATCGTATATGCTATGGTTAACAAAATAAACAATGAGTCGCAAAACGTTTTACACTACTATTTACCGGAATTACTAAACCTACGTACTCACCAACTTTTTAGTTGACACTTGATTTAAATAATGTTTCAGGTTTGGATATGTGATTGCTTGCCGAAGATTTCTCCACTTAAGAACTATGGACCTAGTTAAATAAATCAATGTTTTGAACTAGACTAGGTTATTTGAAATGTATTGTATTTGGATCTTTGTTGTCTTTAAATTTAACTAATGAATTATGCAACATTTTAGTCATCATGTGCTTATGAACAATCATTCCATTGTCCGCCTCGATGATTCTGCCATCGGTCGGGGTGTGACAATCATCTTCATCAGTTTCAGTAGCACTAGAATCAATACTAGAACTAGAACTTGAACTAGTATTTGTATCTTCAGCTTGAATTTGTTCAGTCTGAGGTGGAGAGGGTATATTAACATTTCCTTCATTTTCAATCACATTCTCACCATTTCCAGCATTATCATCATCATTACCATCATTGTCATCATCAATATTATCCCCTTCATCTTGATTATCACCATCATCTGCATTATCACCTTCAGCTTCCTATTCTACATTTTCATCTTCCTGAACATCTTGATTTTCATCAGGTGGTAGTTCTAAAGCAGGATCATCATGAATCTAATTGTTATTCGGTGGAGCAACATAACCAGGATTGATAATGTGCCCAAACAATGGAGTTACCACCGGAATTAAAGCAGGATTCTGCTGTTTAGTATTCATACAATCAGTGAAGATTCTCTTTGTCATAGGAGTTAAAGTCAACCTTAGGTTCAAAGGTGGTAGATTAGGAATGAGATGATTGAGTATAACTTGCAGGAATCTAGGATACATTAGAAAACCTTGACCTCGAGGTGGAGTAATCTGTGATATCAACTCCTGATATATATATAGAGCAAAATTGAATGGTCTATTCAATGTCAGAGCTACCATAGCTGCCTGTAAGGAAGTCTTCAATCCATCTATACCAGCTTTCGTAGGAGAGAGACACTGAATCATAACATGCATAAATAACCTCCATTGTCCCACAAGACCCCCTTTCCTTACTTGAGAGTCATTTTGTCTTCCACGGTATCCCATTATTTGAAAATAACCCATTATTAAAGGATTAGGCAAACTAATAGGATCATTATTTGCACCTCCCAAAGCCAAAGCTGTTCTAATGGTCTACACCGAGATTGCTATAGCTTGATTATTACAGTAGCCCTTATCACATGGGGTTCAACATCAGTGTCTTGTTGGGCTGTCTCCCAAAACTGTTGAATGTACAACAAGCTAATATGAGGATTAGCTGACAAAGCTACATTTATCCGTGACCGGTTCAAAAAAATTATGATTTCTTGAAAATTTGCAGATTCTGCCATTTCCGAATTAAGTAAAGCCATCAGATTATGTTTATATTCAACCCGACGATCCATGACCTATTCAGAAAATTTTTTGATTAGACATTGTGCAAAATTTATACAATTTAAAACAACAAACAGAAAAAAAATTGCAAAAGAACAAAAAAAAATTATTTTTTTCCTAGTCTACAGTACTTAACCCCCGAGGCGTAATTAATAAGTTCGCTTAGAGTTACAAGAGGCGAACTTAACAAGTTCGCTTAAACAAATGAACAGTCACAAAATTCTAACTTGACGAATTTGATGGTATAATCTCAAATCAAAGACAATCAGCAAATAGCCAACATGAGATATAGGCATAGAAACAATCAATTTCAGATAAAGCATCAAGACACAAGCACACCTCACCGAAAAACAATCCGACAAACCCTTGATAAAATGACAGTGATTCTGAATGAATCCATGGATGAAATGATGTATTGTTACCTTGATTTGAATCGCAACACAATTTTGAATGAAATTCTAGAACAAATGATTACGATATCAAACAAGAATTTGAAATCAGAAATGTTCGCCTAAACCCCGACAAAGTCGCTTTATAAGTTCGCAAGAGAAAGAACTTAAGTAGTGAAGAACAAGTTCGCTGAAACCATTATATACTCCTCAGATTAAGTTCGCCAATGTAAGCGACCTTAATAAGATCGCCATCCCAGCATATTAAGCGAACAAGACAAGTTCGCCTAATCCATACTTAACCAAATTTTGAAAATATTTACTTTTCAACTGTTTCACACGATCCAAACAACCTTCAACCTGTTCAGCAATATAATCCCAGAAATTAAGAATTTTCATTGAAGAAAAAAATAAAATCTTTTTGATATTTTCTGATAAAGACTAACTAGAACAAATAAAAGATATATTTTTGAATTTTTTTAACTTTTTGTTAAAACACACTAAAATCTTTTTTTGAATTTTTCGAAGTGAAATAAAGCAGTAAACAAAGAAAATAAAATATTTTTGGATTTTGTCTGTACATACAGAATCACATATTTTTGTTCGAACACTGTGAGTAAGAAGATCATATCAGTATCTTGATGAATCACCCACACATTCTGGATCTAAAATCCCTAGCAGATCTAGGGGTGACCTATGGCATTATGTGCATATACAGATCTCAGTTCAGCAAACAAGCAAGCAACATTGTGCAACGTAACATGATATCTCGGCAATGAAATTCTCAGAACCAATACAATTTTATCATTCACAAACTATCAAACCTTTTTAAATCATGAAATGATACGCGATAAACTTCAAAGTAAACATGATCAGATCATGACATGCTAACTTATTCATACCGAATTTGCAATACACTACATGTCAATTCAAGTTGTCGGCATTATAAGATTTGAAACCGAAAGCGTCTTAATCCCAAGTTCTTGTGAGTTAGTACCAATTATATGAAAACAATGTGTACCCCACATATATGCCAACAGAAAGTAAATGTGCACTATCTTCAAGACATATAAGACTTTGTGCAAAAGAATATGTATATCAATCTCCAGGATGAAATTACATCATTTAGCACAGGAAAAGAAGCAGATCCCGAAGGATATAAAGAATCATAAAGATTCAAAATCAAGTGATTCATACAGATTGGCTTGGCTTTGATGATTCTCAATGATATCATGTAACAGATGAAAGATTGAATAAAGAGTCGATTGATTCAATAATTCAGGGTAATTGGCCTCGCAATTTAAATATGCTTTGTTTTCGAATGCTTCACATGATTATTTGGCCTCGCAAGTTGAAATTGCAACCGATGTTTGCTTCTTGCATTGCCAGGACACAAGTCCGTTTCCCAAGAATTGATACCCACCAGACGTTGACTTTCTATCTAAACCGCAACCTCCATAATCTAAATCTGTAAAAGCTTTAAAATCAAAATCAGAATTAATAGGATACTAGAAACCTAAACTTGGTTTACCCTTCAAATATCGAAAAATCCGCTTTACAGCAATCAGATGAGATTCCTTTGGTTTAGACTGAAACCTCGAACACAAGCATACTGCGAACATAATATCAGGTCTTGACGCAGTTAGATACATTAAAGATCCGATCATTCCTCTGTGTAACCTACAATCCACTTTCTTCCCTTTCGAGTCAGAATGTAACTTGTGATTAACCGAAATTGGAGTACTGAACGTTGAAGTATCTGACATCTCAAATTTCTTTAAAATATTCGACACATATTTCATTTGATGAATGAAAAAAACATCTTCTTTCTGATCAACTTGAAGACCTAAAAAGACAGATAATTCTCCCATGCTGCTCATTTCAAATTTCAGCTTCATAACTCTTTCGAAGTATTTACACATATCCACATTCGTCGACCCAAAAATTATGTCATCGACATAAACTTGAACTAGTAAGATCTCTCCCCCTGCTTTTTTGATGAAAAGAGTGGAGTCAATTTAGCCACGTTCAAATCCATTCTCGAGTAAGTGCGCAGACAAAGTTTCATACCAAGCACGAGGGGCTTGATGAAGACCATATAACGCCTTATCAGGTTTAAACACTTTTTCTGGAAACTTGTGATCTTCATAACCAGGCGGTTGTTTTACATAAACTTATTCCTTCACCTTTCCATATAAAAAAGCACTTTTCACATCTAGTTGGAATACTTTGAATCCCTTGAACGATGCGTACGCAAGAAATAACCTTATTGCCTCTATCCTCACAACCAGAGCATAAACTTCCGTATAGTCAATACCTTCTTGTTGGTTAAATCCTTGAACAACAAGCCTTGCCTTATTACGTACCACGACACCTCAATCATCACGTTTGCATTTAAACACCCATTTTGTTCCAATTGATCTTGAGCCTTTCGGTAAGCCAACCAAATCCCAAATATGTAATTTGTCAAATTGAGCCAGCTCCTTTTGCATAGCCTCGATCCAACAATCTTCATCAAGCACTCCAGCCACATTCTTTTGCTCTGTTTGAGAAATAAAACAAGCATTCAAACATGTATCCATAATACCTGTATCCACAATCTGTGCATATGAACATGAATTTTCAGCAAGTGAACGATGTCTCTGTTGAACACCTGCATTCAAATCACCAATAATGTTATCAGTCGGATGATGTTTATGCACACGAGTTTGAGGAATATCAGAAGTTTGAATCACAACATCAAGATTAGAAGGTATCTCCCTCATACTATGCCGGTGTACACGAATCATCAACTATGTTCTGGAAATCATTAGAAGATTCCTGAAACACAGTTTCATCATCCTCACTATCACTGTCTTGTGTTGTACCCGAGGACGAAGCTCCATTTGGGTCAACCGGAGAAGGGACCACAATAGGTACAATTGATCGTGGATCGACAGTTGAATCATCGTTACATCATGACTATATCTGCTTCGACATGGGACATCTCAGGATGAACATTAAACGATCTGAACAGAGCATCATAATCAAAAGCCCATATTGGTTATTTGGCCTCTTGAGGAACAGAACGATTGTCACAATCAACATGAAACCATTCCTCAATCTGTCTGATTTCTTTATTAAAAACTCGCTTGTTGTGAGAATTTGCTACATATCACAAGAAAATTCCTTCGATTGCCTTCTCACTAAATTTGGTTTGAAAGTCACGAGTCTTCAATAAAGTGCACGGATTTCCAAAGAACAACAGGTACTCTAAGTTAGGCTTCTGGTTATTCAGCGATTCATAGCACGTTTTGTTGTGTTTCTTCACGTTTAAAACATGATTAAGAACATGACAAGTTGTGTTTACTGCCTTGACCCAAAATGTCATGGGCAACTTCGAGTCATATAACATTGTGTGAACCGTTGCAATCAACATTATATTCTTCCGTTCAGCCACACCATTCTGTTGAGGAACATAAGGAACATTGAATTCATGATGAATGCCTTTTTGTAGACAAAATAAACCCATATTTCCATTCTTGAATTCCGTTCCATTATCACTACGAATTTTCCTGACATTCAGCATGAACAAACTCTCAAGCCCGACAATTAGGAACATAAGAATATAAGACGTCTCATCCTTCGAAACCAGAAATTTTACCCCCGAGAATCTAGAATAATCATCAGTCACTACTAAACAGTATGATTTGCCACCTTCACTCTTGACACTAATAGGTCCGAATAAATCCATATGCAACAACTCTAGGGGAGTCACAATTGAATTAGTCAACTTGGATTTATGAGATTTCTTGTGCTGCTTCCCCTTCTTGCACGAAATACAGTCTTCGTTCACTTGAAATCTCATTGATGGGACACCATAAACTAGATCGTTCTTCACTAAGAAATTCATTTTTCTAAAATTTATATGCGCCATTTTCCGGTGCCACAAAGTTGACTCGGACTCATAAGCTTTCTATAGAAGACACGTTGGCACAGACGAAGATGTCGTCGTCGTGCTCATATCGAGCATATATGTAACATTTCTGATTTTTAGTATCCGTATTTCAAATTCAATGTAATGCATTTCAAACCAAATTCTAGTGCACTGTTTTGTTCTATTCGTACCATCAATTAAATACAATATTTCGATGTTAATCGGCAAATTGTTACACGGTTAAAACCAACTAAAACACTACATAAGTATCTACTTATACAAATATGTCAAAGACCAAAGTTACAAGGTCTGATGATGAAAATTTACAAGAAACCCTAATAGGCACGGTCGGGCCTCGTTCTGGCACGGTCGCGCCAAGTGCCTTGGCACGGTCGCGCGCCTTGCTTTGGAATGATCGCGCCTGGTGCCTTAGCACTGTCCGCATATTGGCACGGTCGCACCTCTCATCAGTTGAAACGTAAATACAGACTTTAATCACAGAGACGTTCGATTTCGTAACCGTTTTACACGTTCCAACTATTAACAAACAGAGTTAAGCCACTTGATCGTCCTAATTAAAACAAATAAACGGAATTTCATCAATTCACCCAATAATCAACAAAATTGTCCACTAGAACATTGAATCCTCCAAATTGCATGCAATCCTCCCAAGCAAACGCACAAACGATTCTCCCAGAAGCTACTGATCCTCTTGTAGCAACCGGAATCATAGTAGAAGACGCCGGAAACCAAGCTCGCCGACGTCGGAACTCCTTTCTACCGTTCGCTATCAATTCGCCATCATTCCGGGTAATTGAAACCTTGCCCTCTATCGATTCAGTCCTTAGATCAAAAGCCCCATGTTAATTTGGGCTTCCAATATGGAAATCATCTTAAACCCGAATCTAGTTTTTGTTCAAAAATGATTTAATCGAATCCGACTTTAGACACGTTTAAATCCAATTAATCTATGCAAAAAGACTCTAAATAATCTAATGAATGAAAGCCCTATGATTTCCAATCTTGTTATTATAAGAATTAGTCAATTCGTTCCTGATTTACAACAGACGCGGTCACGCTAATAATCTAGCGCGGTCGTGCCTCAAGAGACGCGGTCGTGCCGACTATCAGCGCGGTCGTGTCCTCCTGTACAGACCCAATCATGCCCTTTGGCTAATCTCAGTCGTGTCTTAGGATCATAGACACGATCGTGCCTAGCCAAGGCACGGTCGTGCCTAATGATTTAATTAGTTTAAGCCCTCTGTTTGATCAACACGGTCGCGCCCTGACTAGCATGGTCGCGCCCGTGGTTTGAGCACGATCGTGCCCTTCCCAGGCACGGTCGTGTGTGAGTTAAAATCTTGGCAGAATTATAAATTTTATATATTTTTCAAACCACAAATATTCTGATTGAATTACAAAATAAAAATAGTTGAATTTTATAAAATTGCATTTAATCTTATTTAGAAAGAACAAATATTTAATAAATGGAAAAATTAATTATTTAAAGTTTATAAAATTTAATTTACAATTATTGTTAAACCTTTCATTTAAAAAGTATTTAAATGGTTAAGTTACATTTTATAAATAAATAAATAAAATGATTATTTATTTAATTTATATTTAAACAAAAACGATTAATTAATTATACTAACTTATAACTAATACTTACAATGTTTTCATAAACAATAATTATTTACAAACTCAAACCCTAATCAAAATGTTCTAAAAAAAATACTCTTTCAAACTTTATATATTTCATTCAATACTCCAATTACAAATCCATGACTTTTTACACAAGTCCAAATACAACTTTAGAATTAAAACTCTTGTGCACACTATTAATACTATATGCATTACACTTTAGGTTAACTCGTGCATTTCAAGGATCTTTAGTCTACCTAGTATCTTTTGTTAGCTACGCCTTCAAACCAAGTGAGTATACATAGCCCTTTTTACTCTTTTACATTTTTGGGGTGGAACATGAACATTATTCAAAATACATGTTTACATTTACACAAACAACACAAGTACAAATCCTATTTATATTCATGTGTATAATTTGAGCTTTATGCCCGAGTGCTAGGTGTGCTAACCTTTGTATGCGATTATGTGCAATCATTAACTATTCAAACCGACGGTTTTCAGTGATAGATCTATTGAGTCTGACAAACCCACCCAGATTGGGGTGATTGATACCGACAACACAATTTTGCATGCTAGTTACAAAGGTTTGATTGTACATGGTTACACAATGGCTGCTCCCCATAAATGCCTTATTTATCATGTTATGTAAGGATTTGTTTTACAAACTATATGCTATCTATATAAACCCGTGTTATACTCACCAACTTTTTAGTTGACTTTATTTTATTCATGTTTCAGGTTCTAACGTGTGAGATTGTTCAAGATGTGCTACACATAGGATTGGACTTAGTTAATTTAAATAAAATAACTCTATGTATTTTTAATTTTGTTCTATCTTGGATTTGGTCGTGTTTGGACTACTTGTTATGAAATTTGATGTTTAATATATTCAATCTAGTCAACCTTGTGCTTATGAACAGTCTACATGTCCCGCCCCGATGATTCCGCCATCGGTCGGGGTGTGACAAATTGGTATCAGAGCCTTGGTTATAGGGAATTAGGTTATTAGACACCTTGACCTAGACTATAACTTTAGGACACCTACTTATGCTATGATTCATGATTTCATGTTATATGCTACATGCTATATGTTATGTGTTACATGCTATGTGCTACATGCTTACTATGATTAGTTATTATTTTATTTGATGACTTATTAGTATATACTTAAATAATAAATTAAATAACAATATCTCTTCCTATATCCTAAAACTTCATAATACTCTTATCTCCTTCTCTATCTATATTTTTCTAGCATGTGGAATCTTCATGAAGCTAAATCCATAAAATTTTCTTTATTTCCTCGTTAAGGTTTTTAAGCTTTGTTAATTATTTGAGGACACGTGCAATCTGGAAGAGTGACACCTGTATTTAGGGTTTTCTGTCTAGGAAAGCATTTCGCATCAATCCCAATCAACCGAGGGACCCGTATGCTTTCCTGGGAATTCCCGAGATGAGTGTTTACTTATAGGCTAAAGCATGTCTCCTTGAAAATTATATAAGTTTAATTAACCTTAATGTGTCATAGTACTCGAGTGATTATATCACTATTTGAGTACAATCCAAACTATGATTATCTATTTATTTTGTTATCTTATTCTATTAAATCCAAACAATTCTCATGAGTTCTTACATCTTTTCTTGTCTTGTGAAAATCTGTAGAATGCCTCCTCGTCGTGCTCCCGCCGCCAACACCAATACCGACATTGCTGCCATTCTTGCACAACTCGTGACACAACTCACACAAGCTAATAGTGCCACCAATGGCAACAACGGTGGTAATGGTAGCAATAGTGGAAATGGTGGTAATGGTGGAAATGGTGGTAACAACCCATCTCAATGCACCTTCAAGCACTTTAACTCGTGCAATCCCCTCAAGTTTTATGGTACCGAAGGAGCTACTGGACTCCTTCAATGGTTCAAAAGCATTGAGTATACTTTTCTCAATAGTGACTGCCCCGACAACCTTCGTGTTCGTCATGCCATAAGTGTCCTACAAAAACGGGCACTCACGTGGTGGAATGGGGAGAAGAGAAAACGAGGTGTGGATGTGGCAATGGCCTTACCTTGGGATGAGGTTAAAAGGCTAATGACCTAGGAATTCTGTCCTCGAAATGAAGTAAAGAAACTTGAAGCTGAGTTTTGGGATCTTGCCCAAGATAGTGGTGAAAACTTGGCATACACAACTCGGTTCCATGAGTTGAGTCTTCTTGTGCCCCACATGGTCACTCCTCTATCCTGTTGTATTGAAAAGTATATTGGGGGACTACCAAAGCAAATTCAAGATACTGTCCTAGGAATGAATCCCGCAACACTTGAAGATGCCATCCGTTTGTCCGCTACCTTAACTGATAACCATGTGAAAGCGGGAACGCTTACTAAAAAGGGCACCAAGAAAGTTTCGGACACTATAACCCCTCTTACCCACAACAAAGAAGCCACAACTGAACCCTCCCGTAATAATAGGAAAAGGAAGACTAGAAACTATGTTGTGGTCACTCCTGCTATTCCTATTAACCAAGCTGCACTTATGGTTCAAGCACTGGCCAAAAAGCCATATGTTGGAATCTACCCACTTTGTGCCACCTGCAACTACCATCATCCCCAAGGCATCCCATGTCGCCTTTGTACTTATTGTGGAAAATATGGCCATACAGTTAATGTTTGTAGGGCCAAAGCTCTTGCGGGCCAAGTCAACCTACCAAACCAAACCAATACCCAAGTGGCTAATCAAGGTGCACCCGCTATTGCAAATGGGCGAGCATGTTATGAGTGTGGCAACCCGAACCATTTCCGTGATCAATGCCCAAAGTTAGTCAATGCTAGACAAGGTGGAGCTCGTGGGCGTGCTTTCAACATAAACGCCAATGAAGCTCAAGCCAACAATGACGTGGTCAATGGTACGTTTCTTGTTAATAGTCAATATGCCTCCATTTTATTCGATACCGGTGCCGATAAAAGTTTTGTGTCACTTAATTTTGAACCTTTACTTGCAAAGACATGATCCCAATTAGAGAAAACCTTCACCGTTGAAGTAGCAAATGGTGACTCTCTTACAATTGAATCCATTATCTATGATTGCTCCTTAGAACTTAATGATCATACATTCCCAATCAACCTTGTTCCATTGCCACTAGGAAGCTTTGATATCATCATAGGCATGGATTGGCTATCAAATCATCATGCCGAAGTCATTTGTTTCGAGAAGTGCATCCGAATACCTCTACCATCGGGAGAAACACTAAGAGTCTTTGGTGAAAAGCCTTGTAAAGGGCTTAAACTACTGTCATGCACTACTGCTCAAAAGTACTTACGAAAGAAGTACGTGGCATTCTTAGCTTATATTGTCCAAAAAGATGTCAAAAAGAAGAGTATACAAGACATTCCCATCATTCGGGATTTTCCCGAAGATCTATCCGGTCTTCCACCCGTCCGACAAGTAGAATGTCGCATTGATCTTGTGCCCGGAGCTAACCCCGTGGCAAAAGCCCCTTACCGTCTTGCACCTTCTGAAATGCAAGAACTTGCAAGTCAACTTCAAGAGCTCTCCGACAAGGGATTCATTCGTCCAAGTCATTCACCGTGGGGTGCACCTGTCTTATTCGTCAAAAAGAAGGACGGGTCATTTCGCATGTGTATTGGCTACCGCGAACTCAACAAGCTTACTATCAAAAACCGTTATCCTTTGCCTAGAATTGATGATCTCTTTGATCAACTTCAAGGTTCTACTTGCTTCTCGAAGATTGACCTTCGATCCAGTTATCACCAACTCCGTGTGCAAGAAGATGATATTCCAAAGACTGCATTCCGAACAAGGTACGGTCATTACGAGTTCATGGTTATGCCTTTTGGACTAACCAATGCACCTGCAGTTTTCATGGATCTCATGAACCGTGTGTGCAAACCGTACCTTGATAAGTTCGTGATCGTTTTCATCGATTACATCTTAATCTATTCCAAGACAGAAGCCGATCATGAGCAACATCTTAGATTGGTCTTGGATCTCTTGAAGAAAGAACAACTATATGCCAAATTCTCCAAATGTGAAATTTGGTTAAAAGAAGTTCAATTTCTTGGTCATATCGTCAATGACAAGGGTATTCATGTTGACCCTGCTAAGATCGAAACGGTTAAGAATTGGAATACCCCGAAGACTCCCACTGAAGTTCGTTCATTTCTGGGTCTTGCGGGATATTACCGTCGTTTCATCTCAAACTTCTCTAAAATTGTTGTCCCCCTTACCGCTTTGACCTACAAGGGTAAGACTTATGAATGGGGACCAAAACAAGAAGAAGCTTTCCAAACCCTTACGCAAAAGTTGTGCAATGCTCCCATTTTTACTCTCCCTGATGGGAATGATGATTTAGTTGTCTACTGTGATGCTTCCAACCAAGGTCTTGGTTATGTCCTCATGCAACGAGGCAAAGTAATCGCCTACACATCACGACAACTCAAGATTCACGAGAAGAATTATACGACGCATGATCTCGAGTTGGGTGCGGTCGTATTCGCGTTAAAGATTTGGAGACATTATCTCTATGGCACAAAATGTGTGGTGTTCACTGACCACAAAATTTTTCAACACATTTTCAACCAAAAAGAACTCAATATGAGGCAACGACGTTGGGTTGAACTCCTTAACGACTATGATTGCGAGATTCATTACCATCCCGGTAAAGCGAATGTTGTAGCCGACGCTTTGAGTCGAAAGGACCATGTTATGCTTCATTGTGCCCGAATTCAAACCGATATTCAAACCCGCATCTTAGAAGCTCAACACGTCTCAGTCACCGAGGGTAACATGTACGAGGAAATGTCGTGTGGTGTTGAACTTCTGCTTGAATCGAAACCAAATGGCTTACTTTATTACTTGAACCGTATTTGGGTTCCCGATCGCGATGATCTCCGTACATTTCTCATGAACGAGGCTCACAAGACTCGTTATTCTATTCATCCTGTTGCGGATAAAATGTACCAAGATCTTCGCCAACAATATTGGTGGCCCGGTATGAAAAAGGACATTGCTCTTTATGTTGCCAAATGTTTAACCTGCTCCAAAGTCAAAGCCAAACATCAACGTCCTTCTAGCTTACTTGAACAACCGAAAATTCCCGTGTGGAAATGGGAAAATTTAGCTATGGATTTTATTACCAAACTTCCTAGCACCTCGAGTGGTTATGATAGTATTTGGGTGATCATTGATCGTCTCACCAAGTCTGCTCATTTCTTGCCTATCCGTGAAGACTATCGGGTCGAGAAACTAGCACGAATTTACATCGACGAAATCGTGAGCCGTCATGGTGTTCCCTTGAACATAATATCCGATCGAGTTGCCCGGTTCACTTCTCGATTTTGACAATCTCTCCAAACTGCTCTTGGCACACGATTGGATTTGAGCACGGCTTACCATCCCTAAACTAATGGTCAAACCGAGCGAACAATCCAAACACTTGAAGACATGCTTAGAGCTTGTGTAATCAATTTTGGTGGAAATTGGGATTCACATTTATCCCTCATTGAGTTCTCTTACAATAATAGCTATCACACAAGTATCAACATGGCTCCATTCGAAGCTCTTTATGGTCGCAAGTGTCGTTCTCCTATCTGTTGGAACGAGATTGGTGAGGCACAAATCACCGGTCTCGAGCTAATTCAAGAAACATCCGACAAGATTATTCAAATCCGTGACAACATCCGAACAGCGAGAAGTCGGCAAAAGAGTTATGCCGATAAACGACGAAAACCCTTGGAATTCCAAGTCGGTGACCTTGTTCTTCTTAAGGTGTCCCCGTGGAAGGGTGTGGTCCATTTTGGATAGAAAGGCAAGTTAGCCCCTCGCTACGTTGGTCCATTCAAAATCCTTGAAAGAATTGGGAAAGTGGCCTACAAACTCGAATTACCTCCATCTCTTGGCAATGTGCATCCTACATTTCATGTATCAAATCTGAAGAAATGTCTCGCCGATGAGAATCTCCATATACCGCTTGATGACGTGTACATTGATGAAACGATGCACTTCGTTGAGAAACCGGTAGAAATTATGGATCGTGAAATCAAGTAACTCAAGCGAAGTTGTATTCCTATTGTCAAAGTTCGTTGGGAGTCTAAGCGCGGTCCTGAGTTCACTTGGGAACGAGAGGACCAAATGAAGCTCAAGTACCCCCATCTTTTCACTGATGCCGTAGTTTCCTCTAACTAAATTTCGGGACGAAATTCCCGTAACATGGGGAGACTGTAACATTTCTGATTTTTAGTATCCGTATTTCAAATTCAATGTAATGCATTTCAAACCAAATTCTAGTGCACTGTTTTGTTCTATTCGTACCATCAATTAAATACAATATTTCGATGTTAATCGGCAAATTGTTACACGGTTATAACCAACTAAAACACTACATAAGTATCTATTTATACAAATATGTCAAAGACCAAAGTTACAAGGTCTGATGATGAAAATTTACAAGAAACCCTAATAGGCACGGTCGGGCCTCGTTCTGGCACGGTCGCGCGCCTTGCTTTGGAACGATCGCGCCTGGTGCCTTAGCACTGTCCGCATATTGGCACGGTCGCGCCTCTCATCAGTTGAAACGTAAATACAGACTTTAATCACAGAGACGTTCGATTTCGTAACCGTTTTACACGTTCCAACTATTAACAAACAGAGTTAAGCCACTTGATCGTCCTAATTACATCAAATAAATGGAATTTCATCAATTCACCCAATAATCAACAAAATTGTCCACTAGAACATCGAATCCTCCAAATTGCTTGCAATCCTCCCAAGCAAACACACAAACGATTCTCCCAGAAGCTACTGACCCTCTTGAAGCAACCGGAATCGTAGCAGAAGTCGCCGGAAACCAAGCTCGCCGACGTCGGAACTCCTTTCTACCGTTCGCTATCAATTCTCCATCATTCCGGGTAATTGAAACCTTGCCCTCTATCGATTCAGTCCTTAGATCAAAAGCCCCATGCTAATTTGGGCTTCCAATATGGAAATCATCTTAAACCCGAATCTAGTTTTTGTTAAAAAATGATTTAATCGAATCCGACTTTAGACACGTTTTAAATCCAATTAATCTATGAAAAAAGACTCTAAATAATCTAATGAATGAAAGCCCTATGATTTCCAATCTTGTTATTATAAGAATTAGTCAATTCGTTCCTGATTTGGAACAGAAGCGGTCGCGCTAATCATCTAGCGCGGTCATGCCTCAAGAGACGCGATCGTGCCGACTATCAGCGCGGTCGTGTCCTCCTGTACAGACCCAATCATGCCCTTTGGCTAATCTCAGTCGTGTCTTAGGATCATAGACACGATCGTGCCTAGCCAAGGCACGGTCGTGCCTAATGATTTAATTAGTTTAAGCCCTCTGTTTGATCAACACGGTCGCGCCCTGACTAGCATGGTCGCACCCGTGGTTTGAGCACGATCGTGCCCTTCCCAGGCACGGTCGTGTGTGAGTTAAAATCTTGGCAGAATTATAAATTTTATATATTTTTTAAACCACTAATATTCTGATTGAATTACAAAATAAAAATAGTTGAATTTTATAAAATTGCATTTAATCTTATTTAGAAAGAACAAATATTTAATAAATGGAAAAATTAATTATTTAAAGTTTATAAAATGTAATTTACAATTATTGTTAAACCTTTCATTTAAAAAGTATTTAAATGGTTAAGTTACATTTTATAAATAAATAAAATGATTATTTATTTAATTTATATTTAAACAAAAACGATTAATTAATTATACTAACTTATAACTAATACTTACAATGTTTTCATAAACAATAATTATTTACAAACTCAAACCCTAATCAAAATGTTCTAAAAAATACTCTTTTCAAACTTTATATATTTCATTCAATACTCCAATTACAAATCCATGAATTTTTACACAAGTCCAAATACAACTTTAGAATTAAAACTCTTGTGCACACTATTAATACTATATGCATTACACTTTAGGTTAACTCGTGCATTTCAAGGATCTTTAGTCTACCTAGTATCTTTTGTTAGCTACGCTTTCAAACCAAGTGAGTATACATAGCCCTTTTTACTCTTTTACATTTTTGGGGTGGAACATGAACATTATTCAAAATACATGTTTACATTTACACAAACAACACAAGTACAAATCCTATTTACATTCATGTGTGCAATTTGAGCTTTATGCCCGAGTGCTAGGTGTGCTAACCTTTGTATGCGATTATGTGCAATCATTAACTATTCAAGCCGACGGTTTTCAATGATAGATCTATTGAGTCTGACAAACCCACCTAGATTAGGGTGATTGATACCGACAACACAATTTTGCATGCTAGTTACAAAGGTTTGATTGTATATGGTTACACAATGGCTGCTCCCCATAAATGCCTTATTTATCATGTTATGTAAAGATTTGTTTTACAAATTATATGCTATCTATATAAACATGTGTTATACTCACCAACTTTTTAGTTGACTTTATTTTATTCATGTTTCAGGTTCTAACGTGTGAGATTGTTCAAGATGTGCTACACATAGGATTGGACTTAGTTAATTTAAATAAAAGAACTCTATGTATTTTCAATTTTGTTCTATCTTGGATTTGGTCGTGTTTGGACTACTTGTTATGAAATTTGATGTTTAATATATTCAATCTAGTCAACCTTGTGCTTATGAGCAATCTACATGTCCCGCTCCGATGATTCCGCCATCGGTCGGGGTGTGACAATATATGTATCATCATTTCACAGAGCTCTCATGAGAATCCATCTTCAGGTATCTCAAAACCAGGCTTCAACACCAAACATTCTGACTTATTAAAGTGAAATGAGTAATCTTTATCACAAACTTGTGAAACACATAAAAGATTATGTTCAAGCTGCTCCACATAGTTGACCTTCTCAAAGCTCAATCTTCCATTGGAAATAGTTCCTAGACCAGAAATGTTGGCTCCTTTCTTCCCCGCAAAGGCTACATATCCACCTTGTATTTCTTTCACATTCTCCAATAAGTTAATGTTTCCTATCATGTGTGGAGAACATCCACTATCAACATATCAGTGGTTGCCAACAGTCCTCCTTGGAGTCCCCTGCCTATAGACAGTAAAAATCAGTTAGTAATGGAGACCCAAGCCATAGTGGTATTGGGTCGGCCCGACTCATCGAAATAAACAATCTCTTTTAAGACACAATCAAATCTCTCCACTATTTTAGGAGACTGTTTTTTCGAATCAAAAACCTGTTTCTTAGATTTCCATGGTGATTGAACCTGAACAGTTTCTTTTTGTGTTGATAATTAAGAAGATTCACAAGATTCTTTTACAACCGATTGTTCTAAAAGCTTTTTTAATCTCTTGTTTCTTCTTCTACATTGAGTTCTAGACAATGTGACCTTCTCTTGTTCAATAACATCTGAGGAACCACTTTTCTTCATCCTAGAAGATTCAATCTTCTCATCCTTTGGTTTTTCAAGAACTGAAACTTCAGATTTAGAAGCATATTTCTTCACATACTTGACATCAACATGCTTAGCTACCACATGTTTCTTTACCGGCCTTGTTGGTGGTTCAACGAAAGGTCTTCCCATTCTGGGATCTTCTAAACACTTTCCCTTATTCTTATCAGGAAAATCTCTCAGAATATGACCAACAACTCCGCAATGAAAGAAAGCACGTCTTTCTTTGTATACCCTAACATACCTTTCATTCTGACTTCCCTTTGAACTCGATGATCCACACTGAACATCAGTGTTAGATGTTTGAACAACCTTGGATTTTACTGAATCAACTTTAGTTTTAATAAATCAAGAGTTGAAGTTTTCTCAATTATCTTAGTTTCTTGAGAATCAAAACCACTGCTCATAAAAGGTTTCATAATTTTAGGTTTTGGTTGTTCAACACCTTCATCTGGTTCAGTTAAAATACATCTGTCTCTGGTTACTTTCTTAACCATGACAGGTTCATCAATTTTGCAAACTTTCAACATGCCTTCAACCTTTCCTGAATAAAAACTTTCTTCATCACTAGAGTCATCATAAACCATATCCTCTCCTGTAACAGGATACACCCTGAGGACTGTTTTTGGCTCTAGATCTTCTTCAGTCACTGTCTAAATGCTATGATAAGTATAGTTACCATTGAACGGAGGACAATAACTAACTCCCCCACCAATTTCCTTATCATCAAAAGAAGGAAAATAACCTATACCTCCCACCACTTTTTCACTTGTAGCTTTATCATTATAATTTTCCAACAGAAAACATGAATTCTTATAACCCTCAAGCTTTCTCATTAACTTGGTTACCTCTGTCTGTGATTGGGCAAGTTCAATAGTTTTCTTTTCATATTCAGAATATGCCACATCAAGATGAAATGCTTGATCATTTACTTTAATTTGTAATGCTTTAATATCCTCTTTTAAAGACTCAATTCTAATGTTCAAAAGATTTTCATTTTCTTTTAAAGTTTGGTTTGATGTGTGAATTGCCTTCATATCGCAGATCAGATTTGTGTTATCATCACACAATCTCGTCATTTTTATATCAGATTCAATGCATTTAGAACAACGAACAACATTTTGTACCTTTTAGAATCTGCCATAAATGCATTTGCTTCAGACAACATTTCAGCAATCTTCTCAGTCACCTTCGCAGCAGCTTCATTATCTTCAAGTAATTCTTCAGTTGAAAACTTAGATTCATAACTCTGAATAATAAATTCTTCAACTTGATCAATATTTCCAGAATCAGTTGAGTCACCATCAGAAGAACTACTATCAGCAACATCCTCAGAATGAACTTCATCAATAAATGCTTGATTGACATGACCAACAATATCATCCAAATGAATACCCCAGTCATAAATTTCATCATGTTGAGACATCAAAGATGTGGAAGTATAATACTTATTCTGATTTTTCTAGTTACTTGAAGAATTTTGATTCTGAACATTTGGTTTGTTGCATTCCCTTACAAAGTGCCAAAACTCCTGACAATTGTAGCATTTTACTTTTGACTTGTCTAAACCCATCTTTGTTTTGCTAGATGCCCTAATGAACTTCTTTCCAGTCTTCTTAAAATGTTCCTTTCCTTGTTGCATCCATAAGGCCATATTCCATTGTTTATTCATTTCTTCCAAAACATCTTTATCCAATTGTTTAAAATCTTCCTCAATCATATCAGGATCAGTGATTTTCCCAAAGATAAAGTTTTCATATGATGTTTGAAATGAAGCAATCATAGCCATCATAACATTTGTAGCTTTAGGAGACATCTTTTGGTAACACGAGTGATTATCAGACTTGGAATTTTGAGAACATCCAGAACTTGAAGCAACAAAACATGAACCTTCATTACAAGAACTTTCTTTTGGACTATCAGAAATATCCCCAGAAAACAATGCAACTCCAGATTTTTGTGTAGAAGTACCCTTACCAAAATAAATACTTAGATCCTGATAAACGGTATCTTTCTTTTGCTTATTCAAATCATATGACTGAATCTTTCCCATACGATCTTCAAGACTCAGTTCATCAAAAACTGGTTGTTCTTTGATAACAATGGTATACATCTCAAAGTGTGCTGGTAACGCATCCAGAAAATTTTCAAGTACCTTTATGTTCTTGTATCCAATATCAATGTTTACCATATCACTTAACAAATGATAGTATATTGAAATCAATTCATCAATGGTTTCTCCATCAAAATGCTTGAACACACTAAATTGTTTCTTTAACAACTCTCTTCTGCTCTTCTTTAAATATGTACTCCTTTCACATCTCTTGGCTAACCCTTCCCAAAGATCACGTGAAGTAGTAAACTTTTTGAAAGTGTGATATATATCTAAAGGCAAACACATTGATAAAGTAGCTAGTGCTTGCTTTTCTCAATCGTACAGAAGTTTTTCTTCAGTTGTAGGAGCTAAAACTGGTTTTGGTTTATCTGTAACTCCCATATAAGTATATACAGGATGTTTGTATCCTTCACTGGTTAGAATCCACATGCTTGTATCACTGATGTTAACATAGTTCTCAAACCGACTCTCAAGGAACCACGAAACCAAGATTGAGAACCAAGCATTCAGACTTATCAAACATAACCAAATACTCTTTGTCGCACATTTGAGAAACACTCAACAGGTTATGCTTCAGCTGCTCACAATAGTCGACTTGTCAAAACAGATACAACCATTAGAAACCACGCCTTGACTGGTTATACTAACTCCTTTTTCTCATGCAAAGGCTACATAGCCGCCTCTGAATGATTTAACTTCTTGAAGAAGGGCCATGTTGCCTGTCATGTGCTGGGAGCATCCACTATCAACATACCAATGGTTTGTAATAGATCCCTTTGGAGGTCCCTGCACGAGTCAACATGAAATAATTAGATTTGGAGACCCAAGCCATTGTGGTCTTGGTTCGTCTGTTTTTCTCAAAATAAACGACTTCTATAAGCTCGCAATCATGACGGTCAAAAATAGGTGACTCTTTTGGAGAGTGAGAATTAGAGATTTGGGAAATATCAAGTTTCTTTCACCAAATTTGTTTTCTTTGAACATTGCTTTTGTCAACAACAAGTAAACTAGAGGAAGATTCACCTGGTTGACAGCTAGCTAGTTGTTCAAGTTTCCTTAATCTCTTATTTCGTCTCTTTCTCTGTGGTCTTGAGAGTTTCACCACATGCTTCTTACCAGGTTGTGTACTACCAGGGATAGATACACAAGGAACAGCAAGTTTCTTGTTCCATTTTACAGCAGATGGTGTAGCCACATTTCTTGGTTTAACCATATGCATGGTTGGTTGTTTTGGAAGTTGATTTTTGAATTGTTTTACTGATGGAGTCTTCAGGGATACAACTTGTTATTTCTCTTGATTCTTATATGGACAATTCACAAGAATGTCACCGAATGTACCACAGTGAAAACAATTACTTCTTTCTTTAAAATTTATTTTGTAAGGCTCATTGCTTTTGGATGTTGATGGTTTATTCTGATGAGTATTAGGACTGGTTTGATGAATCGGAGCTTGTGCTTGACCTGATGTTGATTGATTCTTGGGGGTATAATGTTTATCAATGTTTTCTTGAAAATTCCTTCCTAATTTGTTAGCAAATGTTTCTTTCTTAGTTTGCTTTATGGTTTTAAAACCTCCATAAAGCATCATTTTCAATTTATCATTTTATTCAATCAAGTCATGCTCAGTTAAAATGCAATTGTCACGGTTACTAACAATGTTTTTGTTTATTTTAGGTTCATCAAGAAATTCCTCTAAGACAATACCTTCGACTTTATTGTCCTCGAAACATTCATCAGAACAAAATTCTTCATCAGATGATGAATTGGTTTTTCTAGAAGACTCATCCAAAAAGACATATCAATGTCGACTGGCCCATTGACAAATTTCCCATTAATAGGTGGAGGAATGTCATTAGTACCCAACCATTTGCCATTCACCTGTCGTACGACAGATTCATAATGTTCCATCACAAAACAAGAATTTTTCAATTTTTCAATTTTGCCACTTAACTTTAGAATCTCATTCTGTAGTTTAGCTATTTCGACATTCTTTTTCTCCAATTCTCTGTAAGCAACGTCTAAATGAAATTGTTGTTCGCTGATTTTAATTGAAAAATCTTGTTTATCTTTTCTGAGATTTTCAATATAATCGTTAAAACGTTTTTCATTTTCCTTGTGGCTTAGAGCTGCTCTACGCAGTTGATCATGGATTCTATTATTTTCGTTTTTTTAAGTTTAAACAGTTAGTAGAAGACCCAAGCCATTAGTGCAAATGCAGATTCATGTTGATCATCAGCAGTTGCTTCCCTTTCTTCGGCTTTCATTATTTCAACAATTTCTTCCATCAATCCTATCTGGGTTTGTGAGATAATGGCGTCTTCCAAGTGAACTCCCCAGTCATAGCTGTCATCATGTTGAGCTACCAGTGCATTGGATGATGCTCCCTTATTTTGAATGTGGTTGTTGTTGAAGTTCTGGTTGTTGAAATTCTATTTGCTACTTGGACTTGGTCGAGTAAACCCTGAGGCAGGTGCTTTATCTTTTTGACATTCTCTATCAAAATGGCCAAAATTCAAACATTTGTAGCATTTTGCCTTAGATTTGTCGAACCCAACTTTCGCATTTGAATGCCCAGCGATAAACATTCTACCGGTTGTATTCAAGAAACGTTTCATCCTTCTTAGGATCATGGCCATATTCCATTGTATATCCATGTCGTCTGGATCCACTTGATTGAAATCTTCTTAAATAGTTTCTAGATCAGTAAGTTTTCCTCCTATGAAGTTCTCATAGGCAAGCATGCAGGAAGAAAATAGTGCAACATGATCTTCTGCAATTTTGGCAATCGCACTTTGATTACCAGACGAAATGTTTTTTGATGACTGCTGATGAAATGAACTTGATCCTGAAGCAACAAAACAAGTACGACTACCACAACCATCAGAATTTTCTTCCTCTTGAGTATGATTCCCTGAGAATAAAGCAATTCCTGCACCAGAGGTTTTTGCTATGGAAGAAGTTCCAAAGTACATTGACGGTTCTTGAACTAGCGGTCTGCTAGTGGTTTCTTTCTTTCTTAAGTTCATGTCATGTGCCTGAAGTTTACCTATAGCTTCATCAATGGTCATTTCGTAAAACTTAGGGGTTTCTCTAAGTAGAGTTGTGTACATATCAAAATTTGGTTGTAATGCATCGAAATTTTTTTCAAAAAGTTCATCATCGGGATATTTTAGTTCATAAGACTTCAGTTCAGACTTAAGATGATAGAATATGGAGATAAGTTCATCAATGGATTCTTTTTCCAAATACCTAAAACATTCATAATGTTTTCTCAATAGTTCCCACTTACTCTTTTTAACATCACTGTTTCACTCGAACCTTTTCTATAGAGCTATCCATAGATCTTTTGATGTATCATAACCTCTAAAGCTATGAAATAAGTCACGTGTCAATGCCATGGTTAAGGAACCATGTGCCTTCTTTTCTAAATCATAAGTTTTCTTCTATTCTATATCAAGCCTAGAAATAGGTTTGGGTTGGTTTTCACCGAGGAATTCATGCGTCGGATGTTTATATCCTTCTAAAATAGGTATCCACATATTTGAATCACAAACGTATTATTCAAAACATGCCTTCCAGTTGGAATAATCATTTACGTTCAACAATTTTGGTGGTTTCTGTGGAGTACCTATTTCATTGTCATAATTTAGCATACTACTGAGGTTCTGGAGATTTGCCGTTTTGCAAGACTTCAAAAATTCACACAACTTTGGTTTTGCGTACTTGTCAAGTACATATGCACAAAACTAGTCTTGCGTACTTACAAGTGCACAAGAACAACTACGCACAAGGTTTTTGCCTTGAGTACACACAAGTATGCAAGAGAGGATAAGTACGCAGAAACTTAAGTACATAGGAACTTAAGTACACAGGAAGTTAAGTACGCAGGAAGTTAAGTACGCAGAAAGTTAAGTACGCATCGATCAGTATGTAGGGTTATTTTTTGAGTAAGAGTATCCACTTGTCTGATCAAATAATGATCTGAATTGGTTGTTTCTGTATGATCAATGTGGTATATCCAATGAATAGATTCTTGATTATAACAAGCTTCTGATGAATGGATCATCCAAACAACAACAACACAAGGATGGATGTAAGGATTTCTCTAATATGAACAAGTGTATGAAACAAGACTCTGAAAACCACAAATGCAGATATAATCAGAACAACATTTTGTCGAAAAGTGTTCCTAACATGCTCACAACACTCGGAAACAAGAGTATAAGATCTGATACCACTTGTAGGTCCCTCCGGGTGGGTGTGTCGGATCGTGATCGTGTGAGTATGTAGCCTTGTCACTAGGTGCGGAATTCCCATGACTAGGTGGAAGAAGGTACAATGACAAATGTAAACATGACAAACAACATAAGCTCATACTACAAATACACGTTCTATTATAACGAGGTGTTTCAAACACAAGTACAGACACAAGGAAATGACTTCTTGACTATTACAAAACAAACTTGTGCGTACTTATGATTGTATTTACATTTGATATGAAAAATGAAATAAACCAAGCTATTTATAGAACCTGGGTCATGCATACTTGTAAGTACGCATGAACATCCTTCATGCGTACTTACCTAAGTACGCATGCCTCTTTGTGTACTTGACAAATACGCAGGAATAAATCTCCATGCGTATTTGCTTAGTACAACCAAAACATGCAAACGATTAGAAATACAAATTTAGACATTACAACTCGATAAACCAGAACAAATACAACAAGTACAAATACATACAAACGAGACTGAAAGACAAATAACAAAAGCTTGATCGTGATCCAGAGTGCCTGTCAGCAAAACGTGTTTCAACAAGGTTAGATGTGATTCCTTCTTACTTCATAGCGATTGTTGATTAACGTGCCGACACTATTAGCCGACTGTTGAATTTTGGCCGATTGTCATCGCCGACTGCTGCTTGTTCAGCTGACTCACTTAGTAAAATCAAGTTTAAGACTCTTGTGCACTAATACGATGTACTTCACCCTTGCTTTGGTCTAACGTTCTTCAATAAACAGGCTCTTCTTCACTCTTGCAATCCTGCATCAGTGTAATGATCTCTAACTATTTGTTGAAGTTGAAATGTTTCTGTGAATACAGTAACTTGATGTGTTGAACACTCTTAGTTTTTTAGATTAGTTTATTGTTTGATAGTGTATCAATTTGTTAATGAGAAAGTGGTTTGATTTCGTTTTTCTCTTGGTTTCCTAATTTTTATTTGCAAACATGAAAACGGGAACATGTGGATACGTGTCTTCAGGATCTAGCATAGTTTGTTAGATATTAGAATTATTTAGTTCTGATATGGTAATACAAAGAATTGGAGTTTGTTTTCTCTGTGACTGTAATTGAAGGCACTTCAATTCTTATTTTCTTTATGACATGGGGAACTAACTGGAAAGCCCTTCATTGTTTCTATTCTCTTTTTTCTTCTGATTTACAAGTGTTTTATGGTATTCTTGGAAGTTGGACTGCTTATCTAAGTATCTGATTAATGACTTTATGTTGAAATTAGTTGATTAATTACAAATTATTTTTGGGTTTATATAAACCCTTCCAGGTGTTTGTGAAAATGAAGCTTAGGTTTTTATGGTTCAGTTGTCTTCCATCAATGGTGATTTCAGTTTTGTTGGGTTCATTTCAGATTTTGGTATCATTATGTTGTTAATTCAGGTTACAAATTATTGGTGTAGTTTATGTGAAAGTTGTTATTGATGTTGAAGCACTTTCCCGTGACAAACACTCTCGATAGATAGAGTCTTAGTCGTAGGTTGTATTGTCTTGTTTGTAATTGTCTTTGTATGTAAGAGTCTTTATGTATTAGTTTATCGAGTTGTATTTACTTTTACATATTGATTGTTGCAGAATTCTCTAAGTGTTTTGCGCACTTGTAAGTGCACAGGAGAAAGCTCCTGCGTACTTGGCAAGTACGCAAGAGTAACTGTGCGTACTTGCTAAGTACATAAGAGCATTTTGCCCTGCGCACTTGCTAAGTGTGCAGGCATCGGGTCTTGTATAAAAAGGATAGGTTGACAGAAGTTAAGTACGCAGGCTTAGACGCAAATACGCAGATTGTAATCTCAGTGCTTTTCTCTGTAACGTTCAAGTGTTTATAATACAAAGAACGTTTAAAGTGTTTTCTCTTGTCAGTTTACTTTGTTTAGCTAGACTCTGCGCCTAGTCACGGGCATTCCGCACCCGGTCCTACTAGTAAACCCACTTGCATGTGACGATCCGCCACACCCGAGGGACCTACAAGTGGTATCAGAGCTTTGCTCTTGATTTCGAGTGTTGTGAGTGAGTTTGGAGAGGTTCTATCGAGTTTTTACAAGCAAAAAGATGTATTTTTTGTTGATTTTTGTGATAAAATAGGGGTAGCTCTTGAGCACTATTTTAGAAGCAAAAATCACTCAAAAGAAACTGATTTTTGTTGTGTATTTGAGAGTTTTGAGCATCAAAGGTTGGTTAGAAACAGGTTTCTGACCCTTTGGCTCATTTGCATTGATCATCAGTTCAATTTTTACCATCTCCGGCGACTTTCAGGTGACCGAAAAAGTTTGGTGACAGTTGCTGAAAAGGTGTTTTGCGTACTTACCATTTCTGGCAAAAAGTACAGTTTTGTGCGTACTTACTAAATACGCAAGACTTATCTCCTGCGTATTTATAAGTGCGCAAGACTGAACTTGTGCGAACTTAAGTTATATCCTGCGTACTTACATTTAATCCTGCGTACTTACAAGTACGCAAGAGGAAATCTAAATACGCAGGACCATTTCTCAAGTGCGCAAGGCCAAGATCAAGTGCGCAACTGTGTCTGATTTTTCTGAAATTTGATTAAGCCTTCAATATGTCGAATCTTCAGAATCTTTGAAACCTGTTAAATTTTGATAATGAGATCGGTACACCATAGAAACCACCAAAGTTGCTGAACGTGAACGATTATTCTAATTGGAAAACACGTTTTGAGCACTACATTTCTTATACCGACTCATCACTATGGATACCAATCCATAAGGGATATAAGCATCCCACACACATCTATCTTGAAGAAGCCATGCCCAAACCTATCTCGAAGCTTACTGACGAAGAAAAGAAAGCTTATGATCATGAAAAGAAGGCACTTGGTTCGATCACTATGGCATTAACTCTGGAATTGTTCCACAGTTTCCGAGTTTATGACAATTCCAAGGATCTTTGGAAAGCTTTACAGAAAAGATTCGAAGGAAATAGTGACATCAAGAAGAGTAAGAGGGATCTTCTCAGGAAGCAGTATGAGTGCTTCAGATTTTTAGAGAACGAATCTTTAGATGACCTCATCTCTAGATTCTATCATTTACAGACTGAGTTGAAGGCTTTTGAACTCAGGTATCCAGATGAAGAGATGGTGGAAAAGTTTTTGGATGCTTTACCACCCAAATTTGAGATGTACACAACCCTGATGAGGGAAAATCCTAAATTCTATAAGCTGACAGTTGAGGAGGCAATAGGAAAGGTTCAAGCTCATGACATGAACCTAAGAAGAAAGGGGAGCTCAGGAAGACCCCAGATACAAGACCCTTCTATGTATCATGGGACGACTTCTACATCCAAGTCATCGGGCTCTGGAATTGCCCTCTTCACTGGAAATCCTACTGAAGAAGACCACTCAACTGGGTGTGGTGGTCATGCTTGCTATGCTTCAGGATCAGGGTTGGGGTCTCATCATCAAAATACCTCAAGAAATCCTCCTGCTACGTCTTTAGCTAACCAATCAGCTATAGCTGGAATAGCTGAAGATCATGTAGCACTATTCTCCTCTTGTATGCTTGTATGAGAATTTCATAGGTGGCAAGCTTACTGATCCAGAGACGATTGAAGAAGATTTTAATCAAGTGGATCCTGATGACATGGAGGACATGGATATTCAATGGAATATAGCCATGCTACTGAGGAGAGCCAAGCGTTTCCTGAACAGAACAGGAAGAAAGTTTATTGGCGGGCATCTTAATGCCAAGGTCGGGTTTGACAAATCTAAGGCCAAATGCTACAAGTGTCTGAACTTTGGACACTTTGCTCGTGAGTGTCAGAAAGACAGAACACATGCCTCTGGTTTTACCCGACCCAGCCAAGGAAACAGCCATGGCCACAACAATCCAAACCACCACAATCAAAACCAAGCTGGAACGTCCAATGCACTAGTAGCCCAACAGGACGAAAGCTTTGACTGAGGTGTTCATCTTGAGGATGCCATCATCGCACAGACACAGGTTGGTCTCATGGCAGAGATCATGGAGATGATGGAAGAAGAGAAAAAGGAAGCTTCTATGGCTGACCCAGAAGAATCTACAACTGCTGCTACAGAGAAGGCGAAGGAAGCTGGAGAAAAGGAAGCTTCTGTAGCTGATGAAGAGGAATCAACCACTGCTGTTGCTCTCATGGCCATTGGAGAAGCAACAAGTTCATCGTTTGAGGTAGATTCTAACCCTTTCTCTGTTATTTCATGTTCTAAATGTCTAGGGCTAAAACTTGAAAAGTCTAGGCTCCAAGACAAAATCGAACCCCTAAGTTTGGCAGCTCTAAACTATAAAGAAAATGAAAAACGTTTTAAAGATTCTATTGAAACGTTGAAAAAAGAAAAATGTGAGTATTCTTTAAAAATAAGTGATCAACAGCTTCACTTAGATGTTGCATACAGGGGGTTAGAAAAACGGAACAATGAAATCAACAAACTGCAAAATGAGATCTTGTAGTTAAAATGTGCTAATGAGAAGTTGAAAAACTCTCGTTTTGTGGTGGAACACTACGAATCTGTAGTGAGACAAATGAATGGGTTAGGGCTGGGTACTAATGCCATTCCTCCACTAGTAAGCGGGAAGTTTGTAAATAGTTTAATAGACATTGATCTCACTTGTCTAGATGAGTCCTCTGATAAGGATGATTCCCTTAACAAGGATGAATCCTCAAGTAAGGCTAACTCCACATCTAGTGAGAAGTTCGTTACTGCTTCTGAAGATGGGTCAGTTAACTCTTGCCCTGAAGGAGTAGTATCTGAGGAGTTGTTGACTGAACAAAAGGTAAAGAAAAACGTTATCACTAATGGTGATAATTCCATTTTAACTGAACCCGTTATCATTGAAACAAATGATAATCTAAAGGTAATGCTTTATGGGGGGTATAAAAGTCTTAACCAAGCAAAGAAAGAAGCTTTTTCAGCTAATTATGGGCTTGGGTATAAAGAAAATTTGGAAAAATATTATACTCCCAAAAACCAAACTGTTAAGGTTCAGACTAATGTTCATAAACCAACTCCTCCTTCTCATAATGCTGAGTTATCTAAGGCCAGATCTAATGAGCCTTACAGGAGAACTTATGTAGACAAGAGGAATTGTTTTCATTGTGGCTTGGTTGGTCACATTTTTGTGAACTGTCCTTCAAAGAACCAAGGGAAACGGCCTGTTGTTTCACAACCAGCTGTTATCCCTAAGTCGCCATCAGTGATCCTTCCCAAATGTCCAAAGCAAAATGTGGTGAAACCACCGGTCAAACCGATGGTAATGCCTAAGATCAAATCTGAAGCTAAACCATCCGTTTCAAAAAAGGTAACGCAACCTGCTGTACCTCGTGTAGCTACCTCAGGTGTCACACCCCGACCGATGGCGGAATCATCGAGGCGGACAATGGAATGATTGTTCATAAGCACATGATGACTAAAATGTTACATAATTCATTAGTTAAATTTAAAGACAACAAAGATCCAAATACAATACATTTCAAATAACCTAGTCTAGTTCAAAACATTGATTTATTTAACTAGGTCCATAGTTCTTAAGAGAGAAATCTTCGGCAAGCAATCACATATCTAAACCTGAAACATTATTTAAATCAAGTGTCAACTAAAAAGTTGGTGAGTATGTAGGTTTAGTAATTCCGGTAAATAGTAGTGTAAAACGTTTTGCGACTCATTGTTTATTTTGTTAACCATGGCATATACGATGTATCATTTATTTAATCACAATTCAAACCTTGTTTGACGCGCTTGAATATAGCACAACAGCTAAGTGCGGTATGTTTGAATATAGTTATCCACTATATCCGATATGTTTGAATATAACCCAAGGCTATATCCGAGTATGCAGTAATAAACACCCTAACCGAGTGGGCTGGTCAGACACAATAGATCTATCAATATTACAGTTGGTTGTCTTGTGTTTAAATGTATGTACATCCAAATAATAAGCATATAGTCCACATGTATAACACGTATAAACAATTTGAGTAGCATGAATAATGTTTCACCCCAAAATGTATAAAAATGTAAAATAGGGGCTATGTAACTCACCTTGCAAGCGGGTATTTTTCCACGCGTGTAGGTGATAAGGATGTTGTAGTCTAATCACGTTGATACCCTATGTAGATAATTGGGTATTATTGTATGCTTATATGTGTGTATTTGTATTTAAATATATATAGGTTTTAATATTCCTTAATATTTATTTGTATAAAATACGATAGATAATGGTTTTGTAAAACATTAACTTATAAATATATATATTGTTAAAATATTACATTTTTAATTAAGTAGTTATTAAGTATTTTATAAAAGTTTTTATTTATTTATTTTTTTGTCATCATTATATATATTCTTTTTTACAAGTTGAAATTATTTTAAAACTTTATAAAAATTTAGTATTTATTATTTTATAAAAATTCTTGTGAATTAAATAGGTATTAAAGAATTTTAATGGTTTCCGAAATAAACGAACGAGTAAACCGACTTGTTTTAGTCTTTATTGTATAAAAAGAATATTTAGATAAGTTAAGATAATTAAATAAAATAAATAAAATGAAAACAGAAGTAAAAAGATTGGGCCGAAGGCCAACCGGATTCGAACCCGCGACCTGTAACTCAAACACACACGCATAACCAGCCGGCCTACTGTCCATCGCTGGTTATGTGTGTATTGGATAATTTAAATACACAACAGCAAGTCTGGTCGCTGGTCCTCGGTGACCGGCAAACCGTATCCGAGGACACTGGGTTTGCCCGGTGACTCACGGGCGATTGCCGTGTTTTCGACTGGAATTGCTTACAAGGGATTAATAGAAACAGTGGAATCGTTTTGAGACTCGAACCTAATCGCAACGGGTCTGGTCGGCAAGGATTTGGAACTCGAAAATGTCACAAGTGGTTATCGACTTCTGTGTGGAATTAGCTCCTGAAATCTTGGTCAGAGCTTCACTCAGAGGCGACGAAGGTGATGGTGTCCTCAATTTGGAGTGAGAGTGGGTGGAAGGAGGGTAGCGAGCTCGTGTAGGGCCGACTATGGCTATTTATAGCCGAGCTCGATTCCTATGTAAAAACGTGCAATTGGGCACGTCCCGACACTAGTCTTGACGAGACGAAACTAACCAGCTATTCAACACGCGTGGAGGTGGACTGTCGGGCTCGAATTTGAGCGTGGGTTTCTCGGCCACCAACAGGATCAGACGATCCATATGTTGGGGAGACCAATTGGTCGGGGGGTATAGTTCGTGTGGGAGAGACGAAGCAGAGAAGCCTTTAGCGGCTGTCGAGGTGCAGGGAAACAGCCTTGTCGGGCGTCGCCGGAAAGTTCCTTTACCCGCCGGACCAACGAAGGGGGTGACCGGATAAACGATTTGGGAATTGGCAGTTTTAGTCCCTGGAGTTTGGTTTGACTTAAATTAGCCCTTGAAATAAATACGGATGGGTCCTTGTAGTTTAAATTGTCCAGAAACAGCCCCTCAACCGATTTCAGTTTTAAAACCTTCTAGTTTGATTAATTACAAAACAACCCCTAAAGTTTTTATTAAATAAATAAATTTAATTTCTTTTAAATCAATTTAATTTAATATTATATTTTAAAGGTTTTTTTTTATAAACCTATTTTATTATTATTATTATTATTATAAATAATTTTTATAAAAGTTATTTATCTTATTTAAATAGATTATTTTTTAAAATATGCAACTTTTAAAATTTAGATTTTTATATATAAAATTTTATATTAGTTTTTAAAACTTATAAAATTTTAATTAATTTAAATCCGTAAAATAAAATACATATTTGTATAAAACTAAATAAAGCTCTTACATTTTATTAAAATAGAGAATGATTACACGATAATTATGATACAAGTGCGAGAACGAAAAATCCGAAACGTCACAGTCTCCCCATGTTGGAGGAATTTCGCCCCGAAATTCAACTAGTGGAGGCTATGAAAAGAGATGCGGATACTTGGTCTTCATTTGGTCTTCACGTTCCCAAGTGAATTCGGGTCCACGTTTAGACTCCCAACGGACCTTGACAATGGGGATGCGGCTACTCTTGAGTTTCTTAACTTCTCGGTCCATGATTTCCACGGGTTTTTCAACAAAGTGCATTTTTTAGTCAATACGCACTTCGTCAAGAGGGATGTGGAGATTCTCGTCGGCTAGACACTTTTTCAAATTTGATACATGAAAGGTTGGATGAACGTTGTTAAGTTCTGAAGGGAGATCGAGTTTGTAGGCCACTTTTCCTACCCTTTCGAGTATCTTGAATGGACCCACATATCGAGGTGTAAGTTTTCCTTTCTTTCCAAATCGGACTACGCCTTTCCAAGGTGATACCTTTAGAAGAACCATATCTCTAACTTGAAATTCCAATGGTTTTTGTCGCTTGTCGGCATAGCTCTTTTGCTGACTCCTTGCTACCCGAATGTTGTCACGGATAAGAGAGACTTTATCGGTGGTCTCTTGGATAAGCTCGGGACCGGTGATTTGTGCTTCACCAATTTCGTTCCAACAAATCGGTGAACGACATTTCCGTCCATAAAGAGCCTCAAACGGTGGCATGTTAATACTTGTGTGGTAGCTGTTGTTGTAGGAGAATTCAATCAATGGTAGGTGAGAATCCCAATTGCCACCAAAGTCAATGACACAAGCTCTAAGCATATCTTCAAGATTTTGGATTGTTCGCTCGGTTTGTCCATCAGTTTGAGGATGGTAAGCCGTACTTAAATCCAAACGAGTACCAAGCGCTTATTGTAATGATTGCCAAAATCGGGAAGTAAAACGCGAATCACGATCGGAGATGATATTCAAAGGGATTCCGTGACGACTCACAATTTCATTAATGTAGATCCGAGCCAATTTCTCGACCCGATAGTCCTCACGAATAGGCAAGAAATGAGCAGACTTTGTAAGTCGGTCGATAATAACCCAGATACTATCGTGCCTACTAGAAGTCTGTGGGAGTTTGGTGATGAAGTCCATAGCAAGGTTCTCCCACTTCCACACGGGAATTTCAGGTTGTTCAAGGAGTCTGGAAGGCTTCTGGTGTTCGGCCTTCAATTTAGAACAAGTTAAGCATTTTGCCACAAAGAGGGCAATATCCTTTTTCATGCCGGGTCACCAATATTGCTGACGGAGACCCATGTACATCTTATCAGCTCCGGGATGTACCGAATATCGAGTTTTATGGGACTCGTTCATCAAAAGTATACGAAGATCGTCGCGATCGGGAACCCAGATACAGTCCAAGTAATGCAATAGACCGTTGGCTTTGGTTTCTAGCAAGAGTTCTACACCACATGCCATCTCTTGATACGTGTTTCCCTCGGTAACCGAGGTGTGTTGTGCTTTGAGAATACGGGCTTGGATATCGTTATGAATATAAACACTATGAAGCATGATACGATCTTTACGACTCAAGGAGTCGGCTACAACGTTTGCCTTGCCAGGGTGGTAGCGAATCTCGCAGTCGTAGTCGTTTAGAAGTTCAACCCATCGTCGTTGCCTCATATTAAGCTCTTTTTGATTGAAAATATGCTCGAGACTTTTGTGGTCGGTGAAAACCACGCATTTGGTGCCATATAGATAGTGTCTCCAAATTTTCAAGGCGAAAACGACAGCACCAAGCTCGAGATCATGGGTTGTATAGTTCTTCTCATGGACTTTGAGTTGACGTGATGCGTATGCAATTACTTGACCTCGTTGCATAAGAACACAACCAAGACCTTGGTTGGATGCATTACAATAAACGAAAAAGTCGTCATTACCACTAGGAAGAGTTAGAATAGGAGCATTGCAGAGCTTGTGCTTTAGAGTTTGAAAAGCTTCCTCTTGCTTGGGTCCCCACTCGTAGTGCTTACCTTTGTGAGTCAAGGCAGTGAGCGGGACCGCAATCTTGGAGAAATTTGAGATGAAACGACGATAGTAACCTGCTAGTCCAAGGAATGAACGAATCTCGGTAGGAGTCTTAGGAGTACTCCAATTCTTTACCGCCTCGATCTTTGCCGGGTCCACATGAATTCCCTTATCGTTGACTATGTGTCCCAAAAATTGAACCTCTTTTAGCCAGAATTCACACTTGGAGAACTTGGCGTATAGTTGTTCTTTCTTCAAGAGTTCCAAAATCAAACGAAGATGTTGTTCATGTTCTGCTTTCGTTTTAGAATAGATGAGAATGTCGTCAATGAAAATGATCACGAACTTGTCCAAATAAGGTTTGCATACACGGTTCATGAGGTCCATGAAGACCGCAGGTGCATTAGTCAAACCGAATGGCATGACCATGAATTCGTACTGACCGTACCTAGTCCGAAAGGCAGTCTTCGAAATGTCTTCATCAAGAACACGAAGTTGATGGTACCCGGAACGAAGGTCAATCTTGGAGAAACACGGTGAACCTTGAAGCTGATCGAAAAGATCGTCGATACAGGGTAAAGGATAACGGTTCTTAATTGTAAGCTTGTTGAGTTCACGATAATCGATGCACATTCAAAACGATCCGTCCTTTTTCTTTACGATCAACACGGGAGTACCCCAAGGTGAATGGCTCGGGCGGATGAATCCTTTGGATGAGAGTTCTTGTAATTGACTTGCAAGCTCTTGCATCTCGGAAGGTGCAAGACGATAGGGGGCTTTTGCCACGGGAGTTGCCCCGGGCACAAGGTTAATACAAAACTCCACTTGTCTAGGGGGAGGAAGACCAGGTAAATCCTCGGGGAATATTTCGGGAAAATCTCGAATGATTGGAATGTCTTGCAATTTCTTACCCTTGTCTTTCGTGTCAACTATGTGGGCCAAGAAGGCAACGTACTTTTTCCACAAGTACTTTTGTGCCAATGTGCAAGACATGATTTGAAGACCATGACATGGTTTTTCACCGAAAATAACTAACGTGTTGCCCGAAGGGAGAGGTATACGAATACACTTTTCGTAGCAAATAACCTCGGCATGGTGCTTGGATAACCAGTCCATGCCAATTATAATATCGAAACTTCCTAATTGCATTGGAAGGAGATCAACAGAGAATTTGTGATTATTAAGCTCGAGATTGAAGTCGCGGATAACAGAATTTATAGTAATAGATTTTCCGTTTGCTATCTCCACGAAGTAAGAATTGTCAAGTTTCGTTCTTTGTTTAGCAAGTCGAGATTCAAAGGTAAGAGATACAAAACTCCTATCGACACCGGTATCAAATAAAACGGATGCATAATGATTGTTTACAAGAAACGTACCGTTTATCACGTCGTTGTTTGCTTGAGCCTCATTAGCGTTTATGTTAAACGCTCGTCCTTGAGGACCACTTTGATGATGAAGTTTTGGGCATCGGTCACGGAAATGGTTTGGGTCTCCACATTCGTAACATGCCCGACCATTGAGTGGTGCCGGATAGATTGGGCGGTTGGCTGGAGCAGCTTGATGGAAGGGAGGACTAGTACGGCAAGTAGTGACTACGTGTCCATATCGCCCGCAGCTTGAACACAATCGGCATGGTAGATTGGCAGGATGATGGTACTTGCAGGTCTAGTATTGGGGATTCGGGCCCAGATAAGTTTTCGGGTTTTGACCCAAGGGGGCCGCTTGAATAGCAGGTACAGCGGGAGTTACGGCTGCGAAGTTTCGACCCTTTCGTTTCTTGTTGTGGTTAGAAGACTCGGGTTTTACATCTTTGACGGCCGCAAGAGTAGAAACAACCTTCTTGGAACCCTTTCTTGTTAAGGTTCTGACTTTGACATGGTTGTCGGATAGTGTAGCAGATAGACGGATAGCAGCTTCGAGTGTAGGAGGATTGCTTCCTAGCACAGCATCTTGAATTTGCATAGGCAGGCCGCCTATGTATTTTTCAATTCCCCGAGTAAGGGGAGTTATCATATGAGGCACCAACAGACTTAGCTCTTGGAACCGGGTGGTGTAAACTAGATTATCCCCGCTGTCTTGGGCAAGATCCCAAAACTCAGTCTCGAGCTTCCTCATTTCATTCCGACGACAGAATTCATCAGTCATGGCCTTCTTCAGATCATCCCATGATAAGGATGTAGCAACCTCAGCACCACGAGTGCGTTTCTCACCGTTCCACCAGGTGAGGGCTCTCTTTTGAAGTACACTTGTGGCGTAGCGAACCCGAAGATTATCAGGACAGTCACTGTTTAGGAATGTGCTTTCCATGCTTTCAAACCATTGAAGTAGGCCGGTAGCACCTTCAGTCCCGAAGAATTTTGTAGGATTGCACGAGTTAAAGTGCTTAAACGTGCATTGAGGCGGGTTGGTACCACCATTCCCTTGGATGTTGTGAGACCCATCACTGTTGTTATTTTCTTGGGTCATTTGCCCTACCAGCTGGGCAAGAAGAGTAGCAAGATCCGGGTTGGAAGTGCTAGAGTTTGCACGACGAGGAGGCATTCTAACACCATAAGAAAAGACAATGATATTTTAGATAAGATGGATATATACGAGTTATAGCGGGAAATAATGTAGGCAGAAAAATGGGATTCCTCATGACGCGTGCCAGTGCATGTGTATTTATTCTAAGTTGATGGGGAAACTAAGTCATCTATTTCGGGTAGGACATGATGTTATAGAGCATTATTTGCATAACAGGAATTGCCGGGACTTGCATGCACTACAAATCGTCATTACGTGTGCACCCGTAATAATGATTTGCTTTACATGTTCGTCTAGTTCTTCCTATCTTGCTATAACGTCCCCAAATTTTGAGTTTAAGTTCGGATTGTATCCTTGCGAATACATTGACTTATCAACGTTAAATAATTCCCTGAAACTTTCGAAGAGACATGCTTTAGCCTATAGGTAAACACCCACTTCAGGAATTCCCAGGAAAGCATACGGGTCCGTTTATTTGGATTTATACGAAATACTTTCCTAGACAGAAAACCCAATGTACAGGTGTCACCCTTCCAGATTGCACATGTCCTTTACTGGTCTCAAGAAATTAAGTCGTTGACGAGATTTTCAAGATTTTGATAGACTTGAGAGTCTATGAGTTTAAAATGTGTAGGAATTGTTGCAATTAATACGGATTAGGAAAGAGTATGGATAAGGATGGGTAGTGTATTTGTTTGCATAAGTTTGTGTTGTCAAATGTGTATGTAAAGTATGTATCATGTATCAAAGCCTTGTATGTATGTGTATAAGTCTCATGTACCAAACTCGGGAAAATTCAAATAATACCTAACTACAAATAATTCACATAGCAATTTATCATTTAGCACATAACACATAAAAGGGAGACCTAGGGTTATAGTCTAGGTCATTGTGTCTAATAAGCTAATTCCCTATAACCATGGCTCTGATACCAATCTATCACACCCCGACCGGTGGCGAAATCATCGAGGCGGACAATGGAATGATTGTTCATAAGCACATGATGACTAAAATGTTGCATAATTCATTAGTTAAATTTAAAGACAACAAAGATCCAAATACAATACATTTCAAATAACCTAGTCTAGTTCAAAACATTGATTTATTTAACTAGGTCCATAGTTCTTAAGTGGAGAAATCTTCGGCAAGCAATCACATATCCAAACATGAAACATTATTTAAATCAAGTGTCAACTAAAAAGTTGGTGAGTACGTAGGTTTAGTAATTCCGGTAAATAGTAGTGTAAAACGTTTTACGACTCATTGTTTATTTTGTTAACCATAGCATATACGATGTATCATTTATTTAATCACAATTCAAACCTTGTTTGACGCGCTTGAACATAGCACAACAGCTAAGTCAGGTATGTTTGAATATAGTTATCCACTATATCCGATATGTTTGAATATAACCCAAGGCTATATCCGAGTATGCAGTAATAAACACCCTAACCGGGTGGGCTGGTCAGGCACAATAGATCTATCAATATTACAGTTGGTTGTCTTGTGTTTAAATGTATGTACATCCAAATAATAAGCATATAGTCCACATGTATAACACGTATAAACAATGCGAGTAGCATGAATAATGTTTCACCCCAAAATGTATAAAAATATAAAATAGGTGCTATGTAACTCACCTTGCAAACGGGTATTTTTCCACGCGTGTAGGTGATAAGGATGTTGTAGTCTAATCACGTTGATACCCTATGTAGATAATTGGGTATTATTGTATGCTTATATGTGTGTATTTGTATTTAAATGTATATAGGTTTTAATATTACATAATATTTTTTTGTATAAAATACGGTAGGAAAAATGATAATGATTTTGTAAAACTTTAACTTATAAATATATATATATATATTGTTAAAATATTACATTTTTAATTAAGTAGTTATTAATTATTTTATAAAAGTTTTTATTTATTTATTTTTTTGTCATCATTATATATATTCTTTTTTACAAGTTGAAATTATTTTAACAAATTTATAAAAATTTAGTATTTATTATTTTATAAAAATTCTTGTGAATTAAACAGGTATAAAAGAATTTTAATGGTTTCCGAAATAAACGACCGAGTAAACCGACTTGTTTTAGTCTTTATCGTATAAAAAGAATATTTAGATAAGTTAAGATAATTAAATAAAATAAATAAAATGAAAACAGAAGTAAAAAAGATTGGGCCGAAGGCCAACCGGATTCGAACCCGCGACCTGTAACTCAAACACACACACGCATTACCATCGGGGCTACTGCCCATCGCTGGTTATGTGTGTATTGGATAATTTAAATACACAACAGCAAGTCTGGTCGCTGGTCCTCGGTGACCGGCAAACCGTGTCCGAGGACACTGGGTTTGCCCGGTAACTCACGGGCGATTGCCATGTTTTCGACTGGAATTGCTTACCAGGGATTAATAGAAGACAGTGGAATCGTTTTGAGACTCGAACCTAGTCGCAACGGGTCTGGTCGGCAAGGCTTTGGAACTCGAAAATGTCACAAGTGGGAATCGACTTGTGTGTAGAATTAGCTCCTGAAATCTTGGTCACAGCTTCACTCAGAGGCGACGAAAGTGATGGTGTCCTCAATTTGGAGTGAGAGTGGGTGGAAGGAGGGTAGCGAGCTCGTGTAGGGCCGACTATGGCTATTTATAGCCGAGCTCGATTCCTATGTCAAAACGTGCAATTGGGCACGTCCCGACACTAGTCTGGACGAGACGAAACTAACCAGCTATTCAACACGCGTGGAGGTGGACTGTCAGGCTCGAATTTGAGCGTGGGTTTCTTTGCCACCAACATGATCAGACGATCCATATGTTGGGGAGACCAATTGGTCGGGGGGTCTAGTTCGTGTGGGAGAGACGAAGCCAGAGAAGCCTTTAGCGGCTGTCGAGGTGCAGGGAAACAACCTTGTCGGGCGTCGCCGGAAAGTTCCTTTACCCGCCGGACAAACGAAGGGGGTGACCGGATAAACGATTTGGGAATTGGTAGTTTTAGTCCCTCGAGTTTGGTTTGACTTAAGTTAGCCCTTGAAATAAATATGGATGGGTCCTTGTAGTTTAAATTGTCCAGAAACAGCCCCTCAACCGATTTCAGTTTTAAAACCTTCTAGTTTGATTAATTACAAAACAACCCCTAAAGTTTTTATTAAATACATAAATTTAATTTCTTTTAAATCAATTTAATTTAATATTATATTTTAAATGTTTTTTTTTTATAAACCTGTTTTATTATTATAAATAATTTTTATAAAAGTTATTTATCTTATTTAAATAGATTATTTTATTAAATATGCAACTTTTAAAATTTAGATTTTTATATATAAAATTTTATATTAGTTTTTAAAACTTATAAAATTTTAATTAATTTAAATCCGTAAAATAAAATACATATTTGTATAAAACTAAATAAAGCTCTTACACTTTATTAAAATAGAGAATGATTACACAATAATTATGATACAAGTGCGAGAACGAAAAATCCGAAACGTCACATCAGGTAGTACACGTACTGGTGAGAAACCTGTGGCAAGACTCTCAAAGCCACAGAGAAGAAGAAGGAACAAGAGATTGAGAAAGCTTGAACAGCTGACTTCAGTTCAATCAGGTGATGCTTCCACAAGTTCACCTGCTATTGTTGAACCAAAGTCTTCTGTTCCGGTTAAGAAACAGAAGAGATCCTGGACTGCCAAATCCAAAACTTCTCAATCTACTAGTCCTAATTCTTTAAAATATTCATCCGTTTTGAACAGTCATCACGACTGTGAGTTAAAGGAAGTAGTTTATTTTGAGAAGGATGGACGACCCAAGACCACAATGGCTTGGGTCTCCAAATCTAACTAATTCTTTTGTTACTCGTGTAGGGACGTCCGAAGGGTACTATCTCTAAACGCTGGTATGTAGATAGTGGATGCTCCCGGCACATGACAGGAAACATAGCCCTGCTTCAAGACGTTAAACCATTCAGAGGCGACTATGTGGCCTTTGCTGGAGAAAAAGGCGGCAGTATCATGTGTCAAGGCGTGGTTTCGAACAGTTGTGTCAGCTTTGACAATGTCAACTTTTGCGAGCAGCTGAAGCATAACCTGTTGAGTGTCTCCCAAATGTGTGATAAGGAGTACTCGGTGATGTTTGACAAGTCAGAATGCCTGATTCTCAAACCTGTTTTTAAAGTTCCCGAAGATTGGATCCTGATGAGAGCGCCAAGAACAAACGACACCTATCAGATCGATATGAGTGTGGCAACAACCACCTCATCAGTTGCTACTTGCTTGCTTACAAAAGCGATAGAGCTTGACTCCATCTTGTGGCATAGGAAACTCGGACATATTTCGTATCGTAAAATGAACCATCTTGTCCGAAACGGTTTGGTAACCGGGGTTCCTAAGCTGAGATTTATCGTTGCAGATGACTGTATGCCTTGTAAAAAGGGCAAACAGCAACGGAAGTCTCACAAGCCCAAGCTCCAAAACTCTATTGATACCCCTTTGGAGCTATTACACATGGATCTGTTTGGCCCCATAAGTATCTGGAGTATTGGAGGTAAGTCGTTCTGTCTGGTTGTAACTGATGATTTCTCACATTTTTCTTGGGTGCACTTTTTAGTTACTAAAGACGAGACTGCTGATATTCTTCAATACTTGATCCGGAGCTTGGAATCTCTTTGCAAGCTGAAAGTTAGAAGGATAAGGAGCGACAACGGAACTGAGTTCAAGAATAATTTGATGGAGCTTTTCTGTCTCAAGAAAGGGATCCGTCATGAATTCAGCGCGCCGTACACGCCTCAGCAGAATGGAGTTGCTGAACGGAAGAACAGAACACTCATTGAGACTGCTAGGACTATTTTGTCGGATGCAAAGCTTCCTGTCACTTTCTGGGCAAAAGCCGTTAATACAGCTTGTCATGTCTTAAACAAAGTTCTGGTTGTGAAGAGACACAACAAGACTTGTTACGAGTTGATCAACAATCGACTTCCCAATCTTGATTACCTAGTTCCTTTTGGTAGTCCTTGTTCCTTGTTGCTACGGTAAAAAGACCGCCAGTCTAAGTTTCATGCAAAAGCGGTGGAAGGCATCTTCTTAGGATACGTTGCCAACTCGCCTTGCAAGATAGTGTACAACATAGGAATTCGTACTGTCGAGGAATGGTTTGAAGTGGATTACAGTAAACACAGCATTCCACCTGAACCAACAGGTCCAGCTTGGGGTTTTGATTATGATGCGCTATTCAAGTCATTCAATCTTCCTGGTCTATCTGCAGTTGACGCCGCAAATGTTTATGAATTTTTGTGTGGCGGCGATGACTCCAGTTTCTCTACTCGTGCTACTATTCCAATTATAAATCCTGATTCCAATCCTGATTTCAAACAAAGTATGTGCAGGACATCTTGTCAAAATACAAGATGAATGACAGCAGTACTTATGGCACACCTATCCCAGTCAATCATGGTCTGCGTCCTGAAAAAGATGGAAAGGATGTTGATAGCAGGTTGTACCGTGGGATGATCGGATCACTTATGAATCTCACAGCTTCAAGACCCGATATAATGTTTGTTGTGTGCTTGTGCTCAAGGTTTTAGTCTCAACCGAAGGAGTCACATATGATAGCCGTGAAGAGAATTTTCAGATACCTGAAAGGGAAACCCCGATTAGGTCTTTGGTACTCTAAGCAGCAGTCATTCGACTTCAAAGCCTACACTGATTCAGATTATGGCGGCTGTAACCTTGACAGAAAGTCAACTTCTGGTGGATGTCAATTCTTAGGAGACAGACTGGTCTCCTGGAAGTGTAAGAAGCAGTCAATGGTTTCTGTCTCAACTTGTGAAGCAGAATACATTGCTGCAGCGAGCGGTTGTTCTCAGATACTGTGGATTCTACAGCAGTTGAGAGACTACGGCTTAAACTTCACTGGAACTCCTCTATTCATTGACAACAATGCCACAATGTCCATCACAAATAACTCGGTGAAACATTCCAAAACTAAACATATAAAGATACGCCATCATTTCATCCGTGATTGTGCTGAAAAGCATTTAATTGAACTTGTAAAAGTTCACACGGATGACAATCTTGCTGACCTTTTCACAAAGGCATTTGATTGATCCCGTTTTGAGCATCTTGTCAACTTGATAGGAATATTCAATCCTGAGTGAAAAAGAATTTTTCTTAAATCAATTCAATTCATGGAAGTTAAACTATATTTCTTTTAAATTTTCTGTATAGTTCTTTTAAGTTTCAAAATATTTTACAAAAAACAAAAACAAAAATAGAAAATGGAGAAATTTCAAAGTTAACTTGAGAAATGAGGAAATGATAGTACATTAGAAATGATCTAAACGTCACAGACTGCTCATATGGGAAATGATTGCGTCATGCTTACTTAACTGTTTAACTTATTATGTTTTTAATCTGCTTATTTACAAGTAATTTAAATTGTCAGTAGGCTGTATGCGTCTTTGAATCACTAGTAGTGTGGAAACTAAATCTAAATTACAACTGTGATTTGAACCCATGTTTGCAAGAGTGTGTGCGTAAAAGAATAGAAAAGATCATTATCAGATATAGGATGTTAGATTTTGGCAATAATTTTCTTTTGAGGTCAGTTTCGGGTTATGTCGTTAGCATAATTAATGCGGTTCATCTCACTGCCCATACTCACAAGTATGCAAGGAGAGATTGAATCAAGACATGTCTCTACATTAACCGTTGAGCATGTATTCACCCTTGAATCACTCCTGATTCATTGAAATCAAATCCAGATAAAAGTTGGATTCCCTCACCTTAAAACTCAAACACCATATATATTATCCTGAATCATCATACCAATATTCAATGAAGAAAATCAAATGAAACCAAGACAAATGAATCACTCGATTCTGAATCTTATGATTCCTGATAATCCTTATGGATTCTGCTTGATTTTTCCTGTGCTAATAGATGTAACTTCATTCTGACTATTTAGAAAATCATTAAGAAAATCTTAGATGCCTTGAGATAATGCAGTTTACATTAGTATAGCATATCAGTGGGGTACACATTGTATATCTTATAATTAATACCTTAATACGCAAGAACGTGATACAAAGATGCTTATAGTTTCAAATCTTATAATATTGTCAACTTGAATTACTTGTTTATGTGCTTATTACGTATGAATAAATAGTAATCCATGACATGATCTCATATTCTTTGATGTTTATATTGTATCGTTTTTGCTAAAAGATAGCGTGATATGATCCTGTGCTCGTGTCTTTGATAAAAAATAGTTTGTGTGAATTCTTGTATATTTTATTAGAAAAGATCAAAAAGATTTTAAGTTTATGCATAGTTCAATTTTATTCAGAAAAGCCAAAAATATTTTTGTTTAACCTTCCTGAATTGTATTTGAATCCTCCTGATTGAATATTTTTATCTTGTTCATTATTTGACTTGAAATACTTCATAAATTATGAGTTTAAAATTTGCGCACTTAAGGGTTGTGCGTACTTGTCAAGTTCGCATGAAGTAAGCCTTGCGTACTTAACAAGTACGCAAGAGTTAAAGCTTGCGCACTTGTAAATGCGCGAGAGTTAACTCGTGCGCAGTTAACAAGTACGCACGACTGATTAGTGAAGGGTATAAAAGTGGGACTTAGAAAATTTTCTCAGTTTCATCACATTCAAACCGATAGTTTCCCTCTGCAAATTTTTACTCAAAACCGAGTGTTCCTAAACCATCTTTTCGTCTCGTCTCTAGTTTCATCATCTCATTACATCGCTTTTGGTGAGAATTTAGGCTAATTCCATCCGTAATTTCGTGAAATTTGGACCGATTCTCGACTTAAAAGAATTTTAGGTTTATTCTTGAATTTTTGGGTAAAATTGGGGTTGTTTGGGTAATTTCTTATCACTAATACCGGATTAGAAAACTTAATCGACTCCCATTCATCCCTTTTGGTCCTCGATTTTGATCCGTCGGTTGAATATGAATCGACAGTGGGTCGGGCGACTCTTTAGGTCAAAATTGGTCATGTGTAGGTAGTTTGTGGTGTTGATACTGGTCCCATAGGTTAGGATCATTGATTCCGACCTAGTGGCGACCTATTCGACCCGCTTTTTGAACGATCAGTCAATTTTTCAATATTCTGGAATTTTTGTCAAGTGGTGTTCTTGTGCACTTAACAAGTACGCAAGAAGTACTTCTTGCGTACTTGTTAATTACGCAAGAGGAAAATACTACACACTTAGCAAGTGTGCAGGACCAACACATGGGAAAAATTCTATGTCTGAAAATTCTGTTCAAAGAGTAACTACTATACTGAGTCATGTTTGTTCATTTCCAATGATACGTGTTCTTCTGATTATGTTTTCTATGTGTTTTTGTAGATCATGGCTCGGGCGTTTACTAACGAGTTCAACCTGTTAGCTAACACTCAACCCGAATGGAAAGGTGCAGCATTGCAATATTGGGAGATAGTTGACTTCTTGAACCGCTCAAGAATCAGCTATGCGATCTCGGCTAACCCGACCGTGTCAAGACCTTACTTGGAACAATTTTGGGAGACGGCGGAACATGACTGCACGGTATCCCCTAATGTTATAAGGGCTACCATTGCTGGTCAGGCTATCGCTTTTTTCTGAAGACACCATAAGAAGGGTCCTGCAGTTCAGATTGCTACCGACCTGACAACCTATCTAGACTACTATGTGGATGGGTGTTGGAGGCAAAGAATGGGATACGTCAGCGCGAGGGACTATGCTTCATACAAAAAGATGTGGGTACTAGACCAATGGCGGTATTTCGCCCACGTCATGATCGTGTGCATCTCGTCAAGAAAAGCTGGTAAAGATGCCATGGGTCATGACTTTGCAGCAGCCATGGTGGGCTTGTCTCTTAATAGAGGCTACAACTTCTCTCGCTACATTTTCAAGGCCATCCATGACCAGATCAGCACAGCAGAGAAGTTTAGATTCTTATTATACCCAAGGTTTGTGCAACTCTTGATAGATGACGTGTTGACAAACCTTCCTGCTACAGGGGAGAGACTGCAAGTCAAGAGGGTGGACAAGAGAGTGTTCGCTCAATTCTTAAAGCCAGGCAGCGTAGAACCTACTCCTGTGCATACTGAACTCTTTGGCCACCTAATCAATGAAGCATATGTGGCACCTGATGACTGGAACTGGTATAGCCACAACTCTGAGCCTGAACATAGTGAACACTCTGATGAGCAACAACAGGAGGAAATGGAGAGTGATTATGGATCGTCTGATGATGGAGACGACGAAGGAGGAAATGAGGGTGCTGAGGGATCCGATTCGGAAGCGACTGAGTCAGATTCTTTCGATTCCAATGATGCACCATCGCAGGTACCCCCGAGGAGAACGGCTAAGGTAACCCTACCTGAGTTGTCCTCCAAGAGAAAGTGACAGTCCTCTAGCAGTGAATACGAGCCAAACTCTGACTCTGACGCTGTTGTACAAAGACAAAGAAGGGAAAGCATTCACAAGAATAGGGGCGATAGGCAACAACCTTCTATCCCCAGTGTGGTGGAGGCTCAACAGCAAGCTCAAGTATCAGCTGCTAGTCCGGATTCGGCCTTTACCCCACCTTCACAACAGCTTTACCGTAGGAGGAGGAGTCCACAAGTGCAAAGTGAAGTGGCCGTCATTACATTCACAGAAGTGATTCCTGTGATAGTGACCCTCCCTACCATAACTACTCAGGTGGCGGTGACTACTTCAATTCTCACGGAGTCAGTCACCATCACCCCTACCATTACCCCAACAACTTTCGTCACATCTCCCATCCCAACTACCACCATTGAGACTCTCAGTTAACCCTTCAATTATGGAGATTTCACGCAAGGGTTTGACTTTGATACCATATTCTCCTCCCCTACTCATAATGTCGAGGCGTCCTCATCCAGACATCCTGATCCGAATGATGCTAGGATAGATGTTCTAGAAACCCAATTGCTGGATTACTGAAGACTATTCAGAAATCAAAGGAGGAATCTGACGCTCAACAAGCACAGATCAATTCTTTGATAGATGAAGTTACAATCCTCCGTATCCAGAGAACAGGGACTGAGGAACGACTGAAAAACGTCCTGGTCCAGAATGAACTCCTAATCAAGATAAATGAAATGCTTCTGGGTCATGGGTCATCCTTGGAGCTCAGGTTTGACGCTCAAAGGAAGGAGCATGAGCCGATGGTCAAACTGATTGCTGATCTGACCAAGAAGCTTGATGCTTAGGGGGAGAAGGACAAAGAGAAAGAGAAGGAGAAGAGGACTACTGGTGATGAGGCGAGTCATCCGGTCAACTTGACTAAGGATGATGACAAGGACAAGGATCCCGAAGCCGGTCCTAGTAGAGGTGAGCACCAAGCTTTAGCAATCGTGTCCATCTCTGATGTTCCAATGGCTCAAGGGGAGTCGACTCATCAAGAGGGTGGTGATACCTCTGGTGGTGGTGGTGGTGATAAAGGAAAGTCAGTGGCTAAAGTACTTAAGGACTTATCTGATGATGAGATCCTATATCTAGAGCCTGATTATTCAAAAGAAGCACAGATCGATGCTCTCTTCAATCTAGAAGAAGGAGAGATCGACTCTGGTGACGATTGGGATGATGATGACGAAGATGTTGTGATCGAAATTCCCAAAGGTGATGGGGAAGGAGAGTACGAGCTAGAAGATGGAGAAATCTTTTAATTTCCATCCTTCGACGCTCAGCTCGACACAGGTTCAGTCGAGCAGGCTAGTAATGTAGAAGCCTTGACTGAAGCTTCCCCAGTTGACCCTGCACCTGTGGACCCAGAGGCACCGAAAGATACAGACATGCCTTCTACTTCATCAAAGGGTCGAGCTCTTGTGTGGCAAAAGACGTCTATAATAGACAAACACGGAGCAACAGGGATGATCTTGGCTGTAAAGTTCGAGGAGGACAAGCAGCTGTTCGCTATTAAAAGATCTGGGGGGGGGGTTCAATACTTGAAACCCACCAGTGAAGCATTCAGCTCCTTGCCCAAATACGACCTTGAGAACCTAGCAAACCGAGAGCTGCTGGGTCATTCCAATCACGCAGTGGCGATGGGTTTGTGGGTGGTTCTGCAGCGAGAAGCAAGATCAGGGAAGTTCGAGATGTTCAAGCCTCAAGTGCCCAAGAGAGTCAAGGATAAGCACGATGTTCATCCTGTGACTAAGAAGCACTTAAATAAATTGGTATACAAGCCAATGCGATGTGAAACTAAGATTCCACTGAGCAAGTTATCTCAGGATATTCTTGGTGACATGTGGTACTGGTACGTTGATCCAAAGATGGGCGAGGCTGTGATCATGGGTAAAGGACGTTCAGAGAGCGGGAACATAGTGCCAAAGGAACTGATCAGAATATTTGATGAAGTCTGCTTCATCAACTTTTTTGTGAAAGATCTAGAGGTACTAGCAAAACGTTACTGCGTCTACACGGATGAGTGGACAAAGCACCTTGCTTCTAAATACGACAAGGTGATCAAGTTTTGCCTTGATTACAAGAAGAAGATGGAAGCTAAAGATCTAGCGCTATGAAGACTGATGCTGTACAGACTGAAGACTGAAGATTATCCAGAGCTGTTGTCAAGGGGGAGTTTGTTGAAGCACTTTCCTGTGACAAACACTCTGGATAGATAGAGTCTTAGTCTTAGGTTGTATTATCTTGTTTGTAATTGTCTTTGTATGTAAGAGTCTTTATGTATTAGTTTATCGAGTTGTATTTACTTTTACATATTGATTGTTGCAGAATTCTCAGTGCGTATGAGAAAGCTCATGCGTACTTGGCAAGTACGCAAGAGTAACTTTGTGTACTTGCTAAGTACGCAAGAGTATTTTGCCCTTCGCACTTGCTAAGTGCGCAGGCATCAGGTCTTATATAAATAGGATAGGTTGACAGAAGTTAAGTACGCAGGCTTAGACGCAAATACGCAGATTGTAATCCCAATGCTTTTCTCTGTAACCTTCAAGTGTTTATAATACAAAGAACGTTTAAAGTGTTTTATCTTGTCGGTTTACTTTGTTTAGCTAGACTCTCCGCCTAGTCACGGGCATTCCACACCCGGTCCGACTAGTAGACCCACTTGCATGTGACGATCCACCACACCCGAGGGACCTGCAATTGAAATATAACTATTTTTTATATCATGATTTCTATGCATTGCGTCTTATCTAATTAGCGTTCAAATTACTTGAGTGTGTGTACGACGCAGCTGCTTGGGTCCAAATTAATGTAGTTTCTGCTAAGGTAATGATGTATATAGTTTAGGGTTAAGAGAGGCGTTTGTTAAGTTTAGGGACTTTAATATAAAAAAAACTAGTTTAGTGATTCTTTCCATGTGTTTTTTACGAGTTGGGAGACTTTGATTATACCAAAAGTAGGTTGCGTGACTCTTTCATAAAAAATAAGAAAGCATATTGGTCTTTTATGGTATTAACCCTAGAGTTTATGCATGTGCGTTTGTAACAGGCTGTTTTAGATGTTATTACAAGAAATCTGGCTCTAGAATGGGGTAGTGATTATGATATACGAGTCAACGAGATTGCACATGGACCAATAGGTGACACTGCTGGCATGAGGAACTTTGGGCATACGAGATAAAAAGCCAAAGCAAGACTAGAGAGCTTATGCCACTGTTTAAACTTGGTGAAAAATGGGATATTGCTATTGCAGCCCTCTCTCTTGCATCAGATGTTGGTTGGTAACCAAACCTCTGCCTTTTATTTTTCATTTCGTCTGTTATTTCTTAGTACTGAATTAACATCCATGATTGACATGAAGGTAATGGAGAAAGTGAGTTTATGGAGTTGCTGAAAGCTTATGAAGATTGTGCTAATCTTTCTACTACAATAGATTCAGCCGGGAACATGTATCGGTTCGGTGAACAGATGTTTGATTTGTTATCCATTTGCAATTTGATAGTTTTTGGTAAAAATGTTTTTTGTTTTTCATATTATGCTTTCATTCTTTATTTCACTTACATACCCTTGTACTTAACTTTCATATGAATGACCGTTGAGAATTTTTTTCTTTAATCACAAAGGAATACTTCATAGCCATACAGGTATGAACTCACCAGGACCTTTTGAATTAGGGTAAATAGTGAGAAATGTATAACTGCTAAAATTTCTAAATTTTAAATTAACTATTTTTTTATGTAACATCCCAGGAATGCAGAAGCTATTAGTTCGGGTTTGTAGGTCCCTCGGGTGTGGCAGATCGTCACATGCAAGTGGGTCTACTAGTCAGACCGGGTGCGGAATACCCATGACCAGGTGGAGAGTCTTACAACACAAAGTAAACCGACAAGAGAATTACTTTAAACTTTCGTCTATTATAAACACTTGAAGGTTACACAGAGAAATACTGAAATTACAAGTTCTGCGTATTTGCTACTGTGAGTGCGTCTAAGATTGCGTAGTTATCTACCGTCAACCATTCCTATTTATACACGACCTGATGCCTGCGCACTTAGCAAGTGCGCAGGGCAATTTTCTCATGCGTACTTGGCAAGTACGCAAAGGTATTCTTGCGTACTTGCTAAGTACGCAGGAACTATCTCCTGCGCACATACAAGTGCGCAAAACACTTAGAAAAATCTGCAACACTCAATATGTAAAAGTAAATACAACTCGATAACTAATACATACAGAGACTTACAAACAAAGACAAATACATACATGAAAGTACAAAACAAAGACTCTATCTATCCAGAGTGTTTGTCACTGGAAATTGCTTCAACAAACTCCCCCTTGACAACAGCTCTAGATCATCTTCGATCTTTAGTCTTCAGTCTTCAGTTTTCACAGCTATGCATCTTTAGCTTCCATCTACTTCTTATAGTCAAGGTAGAACTTGATCACCTTGTCATATTTAGAAGCAAGGAATTTCATCCATTCGTCTGTATGCATGCAATACCTGTCTGCTAGTGCCTCTAGATCTTTCACAGGGAAGTTAATGAAGCAGACTTCATCGAATACTCTGATTAGTTCCCTCGACACTAAGCATCCACTTTCTGACCTCACATTTCCAATCACCACATCCTCGCCCGTCTTTGGATCTACCTACCAGTACCACATGTCACCGAGGATATCCTGAGATAACTTGCTCAGGGGAATCTTGGTTTCACATAGCACTGGCTTGTATACCAATTTCTTTAAGAATTTCTTAGTCACAGGATGTCTTGCTGTCTTATCCTTGACTCTCTTGGGCACTTGAGGCTTGAACACATCAAACTTTCCAGATCTTGCTTCCCACTCACAAACCCATCGCCACTGTGTGATTAGAATGACCCAGCAGCTCTCGGTTTTCTAGGTTCACAAGGTCATATTTGGGTAAGGAGTTGAACGCTTCACTGGTTGGTTTCAAGTATTGAACCCCCCCAGATCTTTTGATTGCGAACAACTGCTTATCCTCCTCGAACCTTACAGCCAAGATCATCCCTATTGCCCCTTGCTTGTCTATGATAGACGTCTTCTGCCAAACAGGAGCAGGACCCTTAGATGAAGTAGAAGGCATATCTTTTTCTTTCGGTGCCTCCGGATCCACAGGTGTAGGGTAAACTAGGGAGGCTTCAGTTGAGGCTTCAAAATTACTAGCATGCTCGACTGAACCTGTGTCGAGCTGAGCTTCGAAGGATGGAACTTCAAAGATCTCTCCATCTTCTAACTCATACTCTCCTTCCCAGTCGCCCTTGGGAACTTCTATCACTACATACTCATCGTCTTCATCCCAATCATCACCAGAGTCGATCTCTCCTTCTTGTAGGTTGTAGAGAGCATCGATCTGTGCTTCCTTGGAATAGTCAGGCTCTAAGTATAAGATCTCATCGTCAGATAGATCCTTAAGCACATCAGCCGCTGACTTTCCTTTCTCACCACCACCACCAGAAGTATCACCACCCTCCTGATGAGAAGACTCCCCCTAAGCCATTGGAATAGCAGAGATGGGCACAATTCCTAAAGCTTGGTGCTCACCTCCACTAGGACCGACTTCGGGATCCTTGTCTTTGTCATCATGCTTTGTCAAGTCGACAGGATGACAAGGCTCATCAGAGTGTGCCTTTTCTTTCTCTTTCTCCTTCTCCTTATCTTTCTCCCCCTGAGCATCAAGCTTCTTGGTCAGATCAGCAATTAGCTTAACCATCAGCTCATGCTCCTTCTTCTACATATCAAACCTCAGCTCGATAGACGACCTGTGCCCCAGAATTAAGTTGTTTGTCTTGGTCAGCAGCTCATTCTGGACCATTATGTTCTTCAGTCTCTCGTCTGTCCCCGTTCTCTGGCTTCGTAGAATTCTAACTTCGTCCACCAACGAATTAATCTGTGCTTGTTGAGCATCAGATTCCTCCTTTGACTTCCGAACAGTTTCTAGCAGACCAGCAACTTGGTTTTCCAAAATTTATATCCTTTCTTCATTAGGATCAGGATGTCTAGAGCTAGATGCTTCAGCATTGTGAATTGGGGAGGAGAAGATAGTATCGAAGTCAAACCCTTGAGTAAATTCTCCGTAGTTGAAGGGTTGACTTATCGGTTCAATGATGGTTGTTGGGATTGAGGATGTGATGACAGTTGTAGGTGTTATGGAAGGGGTGAGTGTGACTGACTCCGTGAGAATTGGAGTAATCACCGCCACCTGGACAGATGTGACAGGGAGGGTCACTATCACAGGAACCTCCTATGTGATTGAAGTGACTGCCACGTCAGGTTGTACCTGTGGCCTCCTCCTCTGTCTTCGGTATAATTGCTGTGAAGGTGGGGTAGAGGTTGAGTCAGTACTTGCAGCTGGAACTTGTACTTGCTGCAGAGTAGTAACCTCCACCTCACTGGGAATAGCAAGTTGCTGCCTATCCCCTCTGTTTTTGTGAACACTTTCACGTCTTTGCCTTTGAATAGCAGCGTCCGAGTCAGAATCTAGCTCATATTCGCTGCTAGAGGACTGTCGCTTTCTCTTTGAGGACGACTCAGGAAGGGTGACCTTCGTCGTTCTCCTCAGGTGAATCTGCGATGGTGCATCATCGGAATTAGAAGAATCAGACTCTGTCTCTTCCGAGTCGGATCCCTCAGCACCATCATGACCTTCTTCTTCGTCTCCACCATCAGACGATCCATCTTCACTTTCAACTTCCTCCTCTTGTTGTTGTTCATCTGAATGTTCACTCAATTCTGGCTCCAAATCATGACTATACCATCTCCAGTCATCTGGTGCCACATATGCTTCGTTTATTAGGTGGCCAAAGAGTCCTTCATGCTCAGGGGTAGGTTCTACACTGCCTGGCTTAAGGAATTGTGCGAACACCCTCTTGTCCACCCTCTTCACTTGCAGTCTCTCCCCAAATGCAGGTAGGTTTGGCAACGCATCGTTTAACATAAGTTGCACAAACCTTGGGTATAATAAGAACCTGAACCTCTCAGCCGTGTTAATCTAGTCATTTATTGCTTTGAATATGTATCGTGAGATGTTGTAGCCCTTATTGAGAGACAAGCCAACCATGGCAGCAGCAAGGTCATGACCCATTGCATCCTTTCCAGCTTTTCTTGAGGAGATGCACATGATCATGATGTGGGCAAAATATCTCCATTGATCGAGTACCCACATTTTCTTATAAGAAGCATAGTCTCTCGCACCGACATACCCCATTCGTTGCCTCCAACAACCATCCACAAAGTAGTTAGGATAGGTTGTCGGGTCGGTGGAAAGATCTCTGAATTGCAAGACCCGTCTAATAGTGTCTTCAGAGAAGGCGATATCATGACCAGCAACGGTAGCCCTTATAACATTGGGTGTTACCGTGCAATCATGCTCCACGGTCTCCCAGAATTGCTCGAGATAAGGTCTTGAAACGATAGGGTCAGATGAAATAGCATAGCTGATTCTTGAATGGTTCAAGAAATCAACTATCTCTCGATACTGAAGTGCTACACCCTTCCATTCCGGTTGAGTATGAGCTAGAAGATTGAACTCATTCGTAAACGCACGAGCCATAATCTGCAAAAACACACATAAAACATAATCAAAACAACAAGTTTCATTGGAATTGAATAAACATGACTCAGTATAGCAGTTACTCTTTGAACTGAATTTTCAGACTTAGAAATTTTTCCCAAGTGTTGGTCCTGCGTACTTAGCAAGTACGCAGAAATTTCCTCTTGCGTACTTAACAAGTACGCAAGAATTACTTCTTGCGTACTTGCTAAGTGCGCAAGAAACATACTTGTTCAAAATTGCAGAAGCATTTAAAAAATCAACAGATATTCAAAAATTGAGTAGATTAGGTCACCACAAGGTCGGAATCAGTGATTAGGACCCATGGGATCAACATCAACACTAATTCACTGCTACATTGGTCCAATTTTGACCTAAACGACGACCACTCGAACTGACGGTCAAATCCAAGCCCAAGGTCAAAATCAAAGGATTAAACGGACGATTAAAAGTCAATTAATGATTCTAGGCAAGTTTTAGTTATCATGAATTAACAAAACAACCAATAATTTGTTTAAAATCTTGAATTAAACCCTAAATTTTTTAAGTTTTTGAATCGGTCCAAAATCACGAATTTGTGGATGGATTGAGTCTAGATTCTCACCAATGGATTATAGTACAAAGATGAGACTAGTAATGGGATGAAAAATCAGTTGGAACACTCGGAATTTTTGAGGAAATTTGCGGAGGGAATTGAACAGGCGCTAGAGTTTGAATGATAAAAGTCTAAAAAAATTTCTATGTGCCATATTTATACCCAACACTGAACGGTCTTGCGCACTTGCTAAGTGTGCAAGATTTAACTCCTGCGTACTTACAAGTGCGCAAGACTTAACTCTTGCGTACTTGTTAAGTACGCAGTGCTTACTTCATGCGCACTTGCCAAGTACGCAGAAACCCTTAAGTGCGCAAACTTTCAACTCAAATTATGAAGATTTCAAGTCAAATAACGAACAAGATAAACAACATTCAATCAAGAGGATTCACAATTAATTCAGGAAGGTTAAACACAAATACTTTTTGGTTTTTCTGATTAAGAAATATACATGTATTTACACAAACTATTTTTGATCAAAGACACGAACAGAGGATCATATCAGGCTAACTTATAGCAAAAACGATACAATATAAACATCAAAGAATATGGGATCATGTCATGGATTACTATTTATTCATACATAATAAGCACATAAACAAGTAATTCAAGTTGACAATATTATTAGATTTGAAACTATAAGCATCTTTGTATCACGTTCTTGTGTATTAAGGTATTAAGGTATTAATTATAAGATATACAACGTGTACCCCACTGATATTCTACAATAATGTAAATTGCACTATCTCAAGGCATCTAAGATTTTCCCAATGATTTTCTTAATTTTCAGAATGAAGCTACATCAATTAGCACAGAAAAAATCAAGCTGAATCCATAAGGATTATCAGGAATCATAAGATTCAAAATCGAGTGATTCATTTATCTTGGTTTCATTTGATTTCTTCATTGAAAATCGGTATGATGATTCGGGATAATGAATATGGTGTTTGAATAAGGTAAGGGAATCCAACTTTTATCTGGATTTGATTTCAATGAATCAGGAGTGATTCAAGGGTGAATACATGTTCAACGGTTGATGTAGAGACATGTCTTGATTCAAACTCTCCTTGCATACTTCTGAGTATGGGCAGTGAGATGAACCGCATTAACTGTGCTAACGACATAACCCGAAAATGACCTCAAAAGAAAATTATTGCCAAAATCTAACATCCTTTATCTGATAATGATCTTGTCTATTCTTTTACGCACACACACTAGCAAACATGGGTTCAAATCACAGTTGTAACTTTAGATTAAATTTCCACACTACTAGTGATTCAAAGACGCATACAGCCTACTGACAATTCAAATTACTTGTAAATAAGCAGATTAAAACCATAATAATTTACACAATTAAGTAAGTATGACGCAATCATTTCCCATATGAGCAGTCTGTGACGTTTAGATCATTTCTGATGTACTATCATTTCCTCTTTTCTCAAGTTAACTTTGAAATTTTCTCCATATTCTATTTTGTTTTTGATTTTATAAAATGTTTTTGAAAGTTAAAAGAACTATACAGAAAACTTAAAAGAAAATAAAAATTTAACATTCATGAATTGAATTGATTTAAGAAAAATAAGTTTTCACTCAGGATTGAACATTCCTATCAAGTTGACAAGATGCTCAAGACGGAAACGATCAAATGCCTTTGTGAAAAGGTCAGCAAGATTGTCATCCGTGTGAACCTTTACAAGTTCAATTAAGTGATTTTCAGCACAATCACGGATGAAATGATGGCGAATTTCAATATGTTTAGTTTTGGAATGTTTCATCGGGTTATTTGTGATGGAAATTGTGGCATTGTTGACAATGAACAAAGGAGTTCCAGTGAAGTTTAAGCCGTAGTCTCTCAATTGCTGCTGAATCCACAATATCTGAGAACAACCGCTCGCCGCAGCAATGTATTCTGCTTCACAAGTTGAGACAGAAACCGTTGACTGCTTCTTACACTGCCAGGAAACCAGTCTATCTCCTAAGAATTGACATCCACCAGAAGTTGACTTTCTGTCAAAGTTACAACCGCCATAGTATGAATCAGTGTAGGCTTTGAAGTCGAATGACTACTGCTTAGAGTACCAAATACCCAATCGAGGTTTCCCTTTCAAGTATCTGAAAATTCTCTTCATGGCTATCATACGTGACTCCTCGGTTGAGACTGAAACATTGAGCACAAGCACACAGCAAAAATTATATCGGGTCTTGAAGCTATGAGATACATAAGTGATCCTATCATCCCACGGTACAATCTGCAATCCACATCCTTTCCATCTTTGTAAGGATGCAGACCATGATTGACTGGGATAGGTGTGCCATAAGTATTGCTATCATTCATCTTGTATTTTGACAAGATGTCCTGCACATACTTAGTTTGATGTAGATAAATGCCATCCCCTTTTTGACTGACTTGCAGACCCAGGAAGAACGACAATTCAACCATGTTACTCATTTCAAACTTGGACTTCATCACCTGTTCGAATTCCCTACACATCCCTTCATTTGTAGATCCAAAAATAATGTCGTCTTCATGAACCTGTGCTTTGTCGAGCTTATACACTTTATTTATATTATGCGGATCTTCAAAGCCGGGAGGTTGAGTGACATAGACCTCTTCATGAACTTTTCCATACAGGAAAGCACTCTTCACGTCAAGTTGATAGACCTTGAAGCCGACATATGTGGCATAAGCCAAGAACAGTCGAATGGCCTCAATTCTAGCAACTGGGGCATATACTTCTGTGTAATCCAAGCCCTCTTGTTGATAAAAACCCTGAAAAACCAATCTTGCTTTGTTCTTCACAATCACATGACGATCATCCGTCTTGCATTTGAACACCCATCTGGTTCCAATTGGCTGAAAGCCTTTTCGCAAGTCAACCAAATCCCACACGTGCAACTTTTGGAATTGAGACAATTCATCTTGCATCGCCTCAATCCAGCAGTTGTCCGCGAGAGCCTCCTTCACATTCTTCGGCTCTAACTGGGACACGAATGCAGCATGAAGACATGTTTCCATGACACCAGTGTCAAGTATCTCCGAGTAAAGACTAGTGTTCTCTGCAATGGTTCGATGATGAGTTTGAACACCGGCATGAGGATCACCAATAATGTTGTCGATTGGATGAATCTTATGCACTCTCGTCTCTGGTACATTCGGTTCCTGAATTTCTGAATCGAGATTTGTGATTAACTCCCCCATTTCCTGTGTTCCAGAAGAAGTAGATTCAATGTTAATTGGATCAGCTGGAGCTTCATTTCCTACAGTTGTGTTAGGATTAGCTTGAGTGTTATCTCCATCAACATGAACATCTTCATTGTTATCACTGTCATGATTTCCAGATGCAGATGCAGCATTGGAATCAGGAGTTACAATCGGTACAGTAGCACGAGTAGAGAAACTGGAGTCATCGCCGCCACCCAATAATTCATAAACATTTGCGGTGTAAACTTCAGATAGATCAGGAAGATTGAATGACTTGAATAGCGCATCATAATCAAAACCCCAAGATGGACCTGTTGGTTCTCGTGGATTGTTATGTTTACTGCAATCCACTTCAAACCATTTCTCGACAGTACGAGTTCCTATATTGTACACTCTCTTGCAAGGCGAGTTGGCAACGTATCCTAAGAAGATGCCTTCCACCGCTTTTGCATGAAACTTAGACTGGCGGTCTTTGTATTGTAGCAATAAGGAACAGGGACTACCAAAAGGAACTAGGTAATCAAGATTGGGAAGTCGATTGTTGATCAACTCGTAACAAGTCTTGTTGTGCCTCTTCACAACCAGAACTCTGTTTAAGACGTGACAAGTTGTGTTAACTGCTTTTGCCCAGAACTTGACATGAAGCTTTGCATCCGACAGCATAGTCCTTGCAGTCTCAATCAATGTTCTGTTCTTGTGTTCTGCAACTCCATTCTGCTGAGGTGTGTACGGGGCGTTGAATTCGTGACGGATCCCCTTCTTGAGATAGAAAAGTTCCATCAAATTATTCCTGAACTCAGTTCCGTTGTCACTCCTTATTCTTCTAACCTTCTGCTTGCAAAGAGATTCCAAGGTCAGGATTAGGTATTGAAGAATGTCAGCAGTTTTGTCCTTCGTACCTAAAAAATGCATCCAAGAAAAACGTGAGTAATCATCAGTTACAACCTGACAGAACGACTTACCTCCAATGTGTAATAGCTCCATGTGTAATAGCTCCAAAGGGGTATCAATGGTGTTTTGGAGCTTGGGCTTGTGAGACTTCCGCTGTTGTTTGCCCTTTTTACACGGCATACAGTCATCTGCAACGGTAAATCTCAGCTTAGGAACCCCGGTTACCAAACCGTTTCGGACAAGATGGTTCATTTTACGATAAGAAATATGTCTGAGTTTCCTATGCCACAAGATAGAGTCAAACTCTGTCGCTTTGGTAAGCAAACAAGTAGCAACTAATGAGGCGGTTGCTGCCACGCTCATATCAATCTGATAGGTGTCGTTTGTCCTTGGCGCTTTCATCAGAATCCAGTCTTCAGGAACTTCAAAACCAGGCTTGAGAATCAAGCATTCATTCTTATCAAACATCACCGAGTACTCCTTGTCGCACATTTGGGAGACACTCTGCATGTTAAGCTTCAGCTGCTCGCAAAAGTTGACATTATCCAAACTGACACAACCATTTGATACCACGCCTTGACACGTGATACTACCGCCTTTCTCCCCAGCAAAGGCCACATAGCCACCTCTGAATGGTTTAACGTCTTGAAGTAAGGCAATGTTTCCTGTCATGTGCCGGGAGCATCCACTATCTACATACCAGCGGTTAGAGATAGTACCCTTCGGACGTCCCTGCACTAGTCACAAAAAGAATTAGTTAGTTTTGGAGACCCAAGCCATAGTGGTCTTGAGTCGTCCATCCTTTTCAAAATAAACTACCTCTTTTAACTCATAGTCGTGACGACTGTTCGAAATGGATGAATCTTTAAAAGAATTAGGACTAGGAGATTGAGAATTTTTTAATTTGTTAGTCCAGGACCTCTTCTGTTTCTTAACTGGAACAGTAGACTTATGTTCAACAACAGCAGGTGAACTAGTGGAAGCTTCACTTGATTGAACTCCAGTCAGCTGTTCTAGCTTTCTCAACCTCTTATTCCTTCTCCTTCTCTGTGGCTTAGAGAGTTTCACCACAGGTTTCTCACCAGTACGTGTACTACCAGAGGTAGATACACAAGGTATAGCGGGTTGCTTTCCCTTCCTTGAAACAAATGGTTTAGCCTCAAAGGTTATCTTTGGCTTTACTATCGGTTTTACTGGTGGTTTCACAACATTTTCTTTTGGACTTTTGGGATGGTTCACTTGTGGTGACTTAAGAATGACAGCCGGTTGTGAAACAATAGTCCGTTTCCCTTGGTTCTTAGAAGGGCAGTTCACAAAAATGTGACCAACCATACCACAGTAAAAACAAGTTATCTTGTCTGTGTAAGTTCTCTGTAAGGCTCATTAGATCTGGCATTAGATGACTCAGTGTTTTTATTCCTCAGGAGAAGAGGAAGATCTGTGTTCAACAAAGTGCAAAAAAGATTGTTGCAAAAACCCTTCTAATATATCAGAAGAAGGTCTTTATCAAATAATTTCTCAATTCCAAAACATGAAAATTAATGTTTTAAGTAATGAGATTTTAAATCTCTTAAAAGTTATAAATGATCCTCAAATCAAAGAAAAACTAATTTTGAAATATTTAAATCAACAAAAATCTGAGGGAACATCTTCCTCTAGCAATTCTCAGCAAGATTTAAAACCTTTTTTCTCTAGCCGAATTAAAAATACAGCTACTTGAAAGAAACCAATTTTCTAGACCGGTTAATATACAGGATCTAAAAACTGAAATTGATAATCTAAAGATTAATATTAAAATACTTCAAAAAGATAATAGAAATCTAGAAGAAAGAATCATAAGACTTGAAATTCCTCAAAACAATAATAATGAAAACATCCCTCAAAATAGTTCAGGAGTATTTTTAGAAAGCATTATGGATATTATAACCACACAGAAGTGGAACATCAAAGTTAAACTTCTTATTGAAGATAATTTCTTCATAACTGTTACGGTGTAGAACCAAAGACTGATTGCTACCAAATTATTCTAAGTACAAATGCTGCTGATAGGCTTATCAGCAGCATTCAACACATATAACTGTTGATAGGCTTATCAGCAGCATTCAACACTTGTTGCTGCTGATAGGCTTATCAGCAACGTTCAACACAAGTTGTTGCTGATAGACTTATCACCAGCATTATTCTCATCTCTGCTGCCGATAGCTTTATTCACTGAAGACCAAACGTTGCAGCTGACTATCCATTTGAAGCGCCTCTGACACCTTTCTGCAAAAGCAACTGCCACACTCCAAGCAGAAGGAACCTCAGTGGTGCAACCAATAAAGGACAATGACGCGCGTCTCAAAGCATGCAAACAATGATGCCTAAGAAGACGTTTCAGTAAAGTTATCTAGATTATCCTTTGCGTGTAATTTAGATTAATAAACAAGATCAACGGCTTGTGTTAGATCTGATCCTTAGAATCAAGGGTCTGTCTTGATTCTAAGTTACTATAAATACTGTGTAAACACTTCATAGTAAGTGTGTCTTTTAAGTGCTTGCTGTACTTTCATAGTGCTTCTTGATAGTGTTTTACTTGTAAACTTGTAATCTCAGAAGTTTAATACAACAATGCATTTATCAGTATTCTTGTTGTTTACTTGTTTACTTTGTTGGTTGTTATTGTTTCCGCCAATATCAACTAGAATAGAATCACCTTGTAATCTTACGATCCTACAAGTGGTATCAGATCTTTGGCTCAAGATTAAACAAACTAACATTTGTTTAATCACTTTCTGATTCTATTCAAAACTCTATTCTTGATCAAGTCACACAAACACAAAATGGCACAAAGTCATGGATCTGAAGACATCGGCAGTATCAACCGACCACCGAGGTTGGTGTCTGGGGAGGACTATGATATGTGGAAGAACCGTATGGAAACCTTCTTCTGCTACCATGAATACGGAATGTGGAAATCCATAAGGGATGGACCTTATGTTCCCATGGTGGCCTCTGCTGACTCTGGAGGACCACTAGTTCCTAAGGAACCCTCCAAGTATTCTGAAGAAGACATCAAGAAAATGGAGGTGGACTTCAAGGCATTAGGAGCTATCCAAATGTGCCTTCCAAATGAAGTTTTTCACAATTTCAAGGCTCACAAAACTGCAAAGGAATTATGGGGAGCCCTGGAAAAGATGTTTGCTGGATCTGAGGAGGTCAAGGAGAACAGACGTGACATTCTCAAGCAACAGTATGAAAACTTCGTCTGGAAAGAAGGTGAGTCACTAACAGTTTTATATAACAGGTACACGTACCTGGTTGGAGAACTGCAGTGCTCCAAGGTAAAGCTGGAGAATGAAGACATTCTCAAGAAGTTCATAAGATCTCTTCCTAGTTGTTGGACATTATATACAGTGTCCATCAGAAGAACAGAGAATCTGAAGACTCTTCAGATGACTGAGCTCTTTGGCATGCTCAAAACCTATGAATTAGAAATGATTTAAGCTAAAGAAAGGAGCTCCAGTTATCAATCAGCTACCACTTCCTCCACCACCACCTCAGCGCTTCACTCTGATCACTCTGGTCCTAGTGCAAGCAACTACTATCCCCCCATTGTTACTCATCCTCAAACACCAACTGCTTCACAATCCAACTCATCACCATTTCTTCTTGAGGCACCTCCTCAACAGCCAACCTCTACTACTTTTGTCTCTGACAAATCAAGCAGCATGTACTTCATAAAGGAGGATCTGGAATGCTTTCATCCAGATGATCTTGAAGAAATGGATATTCAGCACTCATATGACATGCTCTCCCTCAGAGCAAAAAGGTTTTATTCTAGAACCGGAAGATCAGTTCCAAGCAACAACTCAAACACCAGAGTTGGGCTTGATAAAAGCAAGATCCGATGTTACAACTGTAACCAAATGGGTCACTTTGCTAGGGAGTGCAAGGCACCTAAAGCCAATCAGGGTGCGAGCCATCAAAGACAAGCTTACCAAGGTCAGCCCAGGCAGCAGCAGCAAGGAACTCCTCCAGCACAAACTGCAGCCTGTGCAAATGTTGGAACAACAGAATTTAACTGGAGTTTTCAATATGAAGATGTTCCTGCCTCCAACCAAGCACTTATGACAGACAATGCAGAGATACCACCTCAGGTATTTGAACATCTTTGCTCTCAAGCTTGCATTGACAAAGTTTTAGGTTATAGAAAGCATAACCAAAATCTAATAGATAAAAATGAAGAGTTTCACCAAATGAAATCTGAATTCAAAAAGGTCGAAGATAGTTACAAAGAAAAGATTAACTGCCTTAAGAAAGAGATTTCTTCTTTAAAACATGAACAAACCAATCTTGAAACTCAGATTGATGATCTATTAGTAAAACTTAAAGCTACCAGAGCTGAACTGGCTGAACAGAAAGTTCATGTTGAAAAATATGAATTTTCATCTAAAAAGTTACAAAGATTGTTAGATATTCAAGTCCATGAAAGGGTAAAAACTGGACTTGGATATCATGATGATGAGTACAAGACAGTTCCTCCTCCTGCTGACTATGTTGCCATTCACGAACCAAGCTTCAATACTGCAAATCTTGACACGGTAAACCGAAACCTTGATCCTTCAATGGATGCATGTTTCATGGAAGACTGCTCCACCTCTTCAGAATCTGAGTCAACCTGCTCAGACCACTGTGAAACTAGTGCAGTCCCATCTGCTCCTATCTCTGAAGCTGTTCTGAACAAAACTAAATGTCCTGTTGTTACTCCAACTATTCCATCTATTCCAGCCCCCATTCCATTCAAACAAATCAAGATTAGCTATCCTCAAAATGGAAGAAAGCTAAACATTGAAAAGGGAGAGACATCAGGTTTCACCAACCCCAAGCCTCAGTCAAAGCCAAAGGTGTTTGATAGTTTTCATACAGCTGGAGAAAAAGGTCCATATGTTCAAAAGACACTAGAAGAAGTCACTTTTGAGCATAACAAAGCTCATCCCTGGAACCTCAAAGATTTGTTTCAAAGTAAGAACTATGTGGACTTTCACCGGGACAAGATAGCACTATCCTGCTTTGTGTGCGGCAAATACAATCACACTGCCAGCACCTGCTTTCACTACTGTGAACACCAAAGAAACTCAAAGCAGCATGCCTTTGAGAAAACAAACAAAAACAAACAGGTGAGAAGCTATGATGCAAAGGCAACAAAGTTCAGAGAATCTCTATCCCCTCAAAGAGTGAAGATGCAGAAACCTCAACAAACTTGCATCATATGTGGGGAATCAAACCACTTTGCTGCAACTTGCAAGTTCAACCCTTTTAACCAGATTGCAAATCATTCATCTGTGCTCAACCCATCAGCAGTAAACAAAATCGCTGCTGTTAGAGTAAAGTCCAGGAAACCAAAGGCAAAGCCTCCAGCAGCAAAAGTCTCTGCTGCTGACAAAGCAAAATCAAAAACAACGGCATCAGCAGCAAAAGTATATGCTGCTGACAAAGCAAAAACTGCTACTGCTCCAGCAAAGCCCTCAGCAGCAAAATCAGCTGCGGATAAGTCAAAATTGTCAGCAACAACATCTTCTGCCGACAATGTAAAGAACGCTAGAAAACCACCAACACAGCAATGGAAGGCCAAACAATCTCCAAGCATAACTATTGGATCCATTGACTGCAAGCATGCTGACAATGGCAAATTAGCAACAATCTTCTACAATGCTGCATGCTACAATGATCCTCCCACTAATTAGATATCTTCCATGTGTAGGGACAGCCAGGCAACAAACACAATACTTGGGTGGTAGATAGCGGTTGTTCCAGGCACATGACAAGCAACAGGTCCATCCTCTCTAACTTCAGACATTTCAATGGAGGATATGTTGCTTTTGGGAGTGACTCAAAGGGTGGATCTATCACTAGACAAGGAACTGTGTCCAATGAAAGGATGAGTATTGAAAGAGTCAACTATGTTAAAGAACTTGACTTCAATCTCATGAGTGTTTCCCAAGTATGTGATCAAAAGCATTGGATGCTCTTCACTGACAAATAATGTTTCGTGTTAGCTCCTAGTCTATCTAAACCCCCTATAGAGAAGATTCTCCTAACTGCTCATAGAAAGGACAACTTATATGTGCTTGACATGAGTGAAGCCACTCCATCCGGTAGTGTTTCATGTTTTATGTCAAAGGCATCAGTTGATGAATCCGCTCTTTGGCACAGGAGGTTAAGCCATGTTAACATCAAAACAATCAATAAATTAGTGAAGGACAATCTTGTTAGAGGGCTTCCTGACAAAGAATTCCAGCTAGACGATCACTACATTGCCTGCTTGAAGGGAAAACAACACAAGAGTTCCCACAAGCCCGAGACATTGAACACAAATGACACCCCTCTCCAGCTACTGCATATGGATCTCTTTGGTCCTACGAATGTCATGTCAATGGGCAAAAAGTCCTACTGTCAGGTGATAACTGATGACTTCTCCAGATTCTCATGGGTATTCTTCCTAAGAACAAAAGATGAAACTGCTAAGATTCTCAAATCCTATATTCTTAGGGTAGAGAACCAAAGCAATCTGAAGGTAAAGATCATAAGGTGTGATCAGGGAACAAAATTCAAAAATCACACTTTGAACAGTTTCTGTGAGAGCAAGGGCATTGAAAGGCAATACAGTTCTCCAAGAACTCCTCAACAAAATGGGGTTGCTGAAAGAAGAAATAGGACTCTGATTGAATCAGCAAGATCTATGCTGGCTGACTCAAAGCTGCCCCTTACTTTCTAGGCAGAAGCAGTAAGCACAGCTTGTTATGTGCAGAATAGAGTCCTTATTGTTAAGCCTCTCCAGAAAACACCCTATGAACTATGGCTCAAAAGAGTTCCCTACATTGGCTTCCTGAAGCCCTTTGGATGTCCATGTACCATCCTCATCACACATGGAGTTCTTCCTAAATTCAGTGCAAAGTCTGATGAAGGTTACTTTGTGGGTTACTCCTCTCAATCAAAGGCCTACCGAGTGTTCAATTCTAGGACTCGGATTGTGGAAGAATCTGCTAATGTGGAATGCAGGGAACATGTTGTCTGTGAACAAGGCAAAGGTCCTAACTAGCTCTTTGATATAGACTCCTTCACCCAGATATTTGAGCCTCTCATATTCTCAAATATGGAATGTTCTTCTTCAAAATCAACATCTTCTGCCTCAACCTCTTCTACTGACTACAGACTGGATTTTCCCAGTCCCTACATCAGGATGAAAAGACCATCCATTGATCCTCCATCAGTGGCAGAAGCTATTGAAGCCAGTACAGGTGAAGCCGGCACTTCCAACACCACAAGTAGCAATCTCTCTGACCAAGAAATCTGTAATGAAGCCTCCTCAATCCATGCTGAAGAGGCCTCTGATGCTAATACTGCTGACAATGTGGAACACAATGATCAGAACCTCCAAGCTCCTCTCCTCACAACTGAAGACAATCCTGATCTAAACCAAAGCAATCTTGAAGAGGGAATACGGCTGGATGTTATACCAGCACAGAGAATAAACAAAGAGCATCCTCTGGAAAACATCATTGGCCAAGTCCACACAGGTATCCAGACAAGAAGTAAGTCTCATGAAGCCAACATTTGTTTGTTCTCTTGCTTTCTATCTCAGGTGGAACCCAAGAAGATTGATGAAGCTCTCAAGCACAACAGCTGGATTGAGGCAATGCAGGAAGAATTGCTGCAGTTCAAAAGACAAGATGTTTGGAAGCTTGTTGATCTTCCACCTGGTCAAACAGCCATTGGAACAAAATGGGTTTTCAGAAACAAGCAAGATGAAAGGGGCATCGTGGTCAAGAACAAAGCCAGACTGGTAGCTCAAGGTTACACTCAAGAAGAAGGCATTGACTATGATGAAGTCTTTGCTCCTGTTGCCCGTCTGGAAGCCATCAGAATCTTTCTGCCATATGCAGCATCCAAAAACTTTATGGTCTATCAAATGGATGTGAAGAGTGCCTTTTTGTATGGCAAGATTGGTGAAGAGGTCTATGTCAAACAACCTCCATGCTTTGTGGATCCTGCACATCCAAATAAGGTCTTAAAACTGGACAAAGCTCTCTATGGCTTACACCAAGCCCCAAGAGCCTGGTATGAAACTTTATCTGGATATCTACTTAGCAACAACTTCAGAAGGCGGGCCATTGATCAGACACTTTTCATCAAAGATGAAGGGGGAGAAATTTTGTTGGTCCAGATTTATGTTGATGACATTATCTTTAGATCTACAAGAAAGAAGCTCTGCAAAGACTTTGAAGTTCTGATGCATTCCAAATTTGAAATGAGTTCAATGGGTGAACTAAATTTCTTTTTAGGACTTCAAGTCAAACAAGTACCAAATGGAATCTTCATAAGTCAATCCAAGTATGTCAAAAGCATCTTGGAGAGGTTCAAAATGGCTGACTGCTCTGCTGCAAGAACTCCTATGCAAGTGCACCATCAATTATCTCCGGATAAAGAAGGACAAGACACTGATCAACATCAGTACCGAGCAATGATAGGGTCTCTGATGTATCTCACTGCCTCAAGACCAGATATCATGTTTGCAGTTTGTCTCTGCGCAAGATTTCAAGCAGCTCCAAAAGTGTCTCATCTTCAAGCTGTCAAAAGGATCTTTAGATATCTAAAGGGAGCTCCAAAACTTGGGCTATGGTATCCAAAGAATGGAAATGACAATCTCTATGCCTACACTGACAGTGACTATGGGGGCTGTAACTTGGACAAAAAGTCCACATCAGGGGGATGTCAATTTCTTGGAGGAATGCTCATCTCATGGCAATGCAAAAAGCAAACATGTGTCTACACTTCAACAGCTGAAGCAGAATACATTGCAGCTTCAAGCTGCTGTGCACAGGTCATCTGGATCCAAAATCAAATGCTTGACTATGGAATGACCTTCATGCAGACTCCAATTCACATTGACAACATGAGTGCAATCTCTATCACGAATAATCCAGTGCAGCATTCCAAGACTAAGCACATCGACATCAGGTATCACTTTATCAGGGATCAAGCTGAGAAAAAGAGAATTGTCCTATCCAAGGTTCACACAAATGAGCAATATGCTGATTTGTTCACTAAACCTTTTGATGAAGCAAGATTTCGATATCTAGTTGAATCAATTGGCATGATGAACTTTGAATAAGACATGTCTCAATTTTTTATCCTTCCTTGTAAATATGTCTATGTTTTTGTTCTTAATAAAAGGTTATAGTCAGCAGCACTTTTTCACTGCTGACAGATTTACTCTTCAGCAGCAAAGTCTTTGCCACTGATCGCTTTAAGTTATCAGCAGGAACAAGTTTCCTGCGGATAGCTTTAAGGTGGTCAGCAGCAACCTTTTTGCTGCGGAATGAATACAACAGTCAGCAGCACCCAAATCTGTTGCTGAAAGACTTTCACTATCCGCAGCAACCAAGTTTGCAGCGGGTAGCTCACCATCAGCAGCAACCAAGTTTGCAGCTGATGGGTAAAACAAGTCTACATTAACTTTTACCCGAGGTAAAAATCACTCTCAGTCTTTACCATGACTGCTCGAGTGCTTTACAGCTGTAACAATGAAAAGTGAAACAGGTTGTACTGTACAAGTAAAGTTGCTTTTTCTTCGTCTGCCGTTATATCACAATTTCAAACGTTCCCACAACCTCTTCATATTCAATTTCAAACCCTAATCTCCCATCACTTTCTCTCCCGTCCCCACAGCATTCAAAGCCCTCCATAATTAACCACCATACAAACTCCCCTCTTCATATTCAATTTCAAACACCCTTCTCTCTTCCCTCCAACTCCATAAAATGGCAGGCGCAGACATAAACAACCCCAACGACAAGTTTTCCCCATATCACAACCTCACTGCATGCCTAATAAAGGGCAATAAATCAGAAGGTTTCAATGATATGATCGACTTCCTTTGTCGGTCCAAAATCCTCCATGCCCTAACAGTCAACCCAACCATCTACACTTCCCACATGGAAGATTTTTGGAGCTCAGCCGTGTATTCTATTGACCAGGGCACTCCCCAAATCAGAGGCACAGTAGACGGCAAGGAGATGGTTATCACTGGAGCAAAGCTCCGCCAACACCTCAAGCTTCAAGATCAAGGGGACGCCATCTCTTACCCAAGAGACGTATACATGAGGACCTTTGTATCCATAGGGTACACTGGGAATCAAACAGAGTATACGATAGAGAAGGCACACATGGGTCCCAAATGGAAGTATCTCTGCCACACTCTTCTCCAATGCATATCCCAGAAGAGGAGTGGCTGGAACCAACTCAGCTCCGGACTTGCGTCGGTAATTCACGGTATGATAACTGGGGCGGGTTTCAATTTTTCCCACCTCATTCTTGAAGGTTTGAGATACAACCTTCAAGAAGGGGTGAAATCACAGTTCTTCATGTACCCAAGATTCTTGCAGGAAGTGTTCAATATTGAACACCAAGATCTTTCAAAAACTGCAAGAATCTACTCAATTCTGGGACATAAGAACAACATTTTTTCAAAGCATGAGAACAGTTTCATCAAAGTTCTCAGGGGCCGATGTTCCATTGTTGTCTACAATGTTGAACACGCAAAGTGCCCAGGGTGACAGTTCAGCAAACCCAGCTGATACTGATCCCACACCCTCCACCTCACTGCCACAAACTCAAACTACTGCTTCCTTTGATCGAACCCATGTGCATTCTACTGAGGATGTACAGGCATAGAATCTACTCACCCATAGTTTGATTGCTCAACCGAAACACAGGGCCCCGGTTGCAGCCAAATATACAAGGAAGAGGGGCAAGAGAACTCCTTCTTCTCTTGCCTCCAAGGCCCAAACCCAAGCCAACATCCCTCACTCAGAATCACAACATTCTAGTGAGAATATCATAAGGGAAAGCCACACTGTTAGGGAGACTCCTTCGGAAGTCTCTCTATTAGGATTAGGATCACTTCCCGGATCCATAGAACAGCCCTTCGAGCCATTCCTATCTTCTTTGGACTTAAGTGTTGAGGAACGTGACCAAAGTGATGTACCTTCTCCAACTACCACTATCAAGGAGGTACTGATTGGTCTTGCTTCCGAAACACCCAACCCAAGTTCTTCACCTTGAAGGTCCACTCTAGGGGAAAAGAAAGAGTGGAAGTGGAAGAGGCTGTCACTACTGCTGGTCCATCAACTGACCAAGAGGACAGTGACAACATCTTTAAGACCTCAACCACGGCAACTCATGGTGAGGGTGTTTCCTTGGAAAATCCCCTCACTGAGAGGAATCCCATGCGCCAAGAAACCGCGGGTGATGGGGATGCTGAGGCTCGGCCTACGGCCCCATCTAGGTCCAAGGATTCCACAACTGTGGATGAGGACAGACTGAAACTTCATAACTTGGAATTGACGGCCAGGGTGGCTATGCTAGAGGCTGAAATGTCCAAACTAAGACACCAAGTCGCTATGCATGAAGCCCATCAATGCCCATCTTTAGCCACTCCCTCTCTTGTATCAGTAGGCACCCAAACTGATGCTTACCTGTCTGCTGATGCAACCAAAAAGGGGGAGATGGTGTCTATGGAAGAAGATACAGACAGTCTTGACGACTGGATTCAAGAGCAGCTTCTACTTCAAAGCTCACTATTCAAGCCATCTTTTGTCCAAGTTCATGACTTGCCAGTCCCAGATAACGAAGACGAAGAGACATCTGAAGACTGGAAGTTGGTCGTCAGGGCTGTCGATGAAATGCTGAATGATGTTGAAGACACAGAACAAACAAATACATCATTCAGCATCCTTCCTGAAGCAGCAGCCATCATTGGTCAATCCTCAACCCCCCAACTATTCAGATCATCAAAGAAGCTAGAATTTGACTCCATTCTAGCTTGGGGGTATGATGGATCAGCTGAGAGGTTTTGGATTGGATGGGAATTCAGCGGAGTAGAAGAGATAAACTGGAACTCTCTCAATGCCCTCCAAGTCCTACAGCTATACGTACCAAACTGCATCAACAACTCAGCAGATCTCTCAGCAGAACTTGCCATTGGCAGGTTCTATGACCTGATGGAGGATAATCTACCCAGGCTCCAAAGATTCCTACAAGCAGCACATCGGGTAGCTTATCCTAGCAATCTTGAAATAACAAGGAGCAGTCTTCTCACTGAAAAAGAAATTCTTGGCCTTCAAAGATTCCTGTATGCCTTCCTGGTAAATGACTTGGACGTGCTAGGTTGGGTGAGCACTAAGTCCCTTGACCACACTCTTCTGTTCAGCAACAGCTCCTCTCTCATCATCAACACCAAGAACATCCTTCAGCTGCCCTCAGACTTACTATTCAAGATTTTTCAGCTCAGAGCCAACATCTGCAATATTAACTCACTGGAGAGCCAAGCAATGATGGTCACCATCAAAGCCCATCTTGAAAAAGAAGGACTGATTCCTCAGGAAGAGTCTATGTCAACTTCTGATGCTGACTCCAACTCAGATACTCCACAAGTTGAAGCCACATCTGTAGCAGCTGGCACAAGATCTTCACTTAAGGATCAACTGAGGGAAATAGAAGGTCCTGAGTATCAACTTGATGAAGACAGTGACCGTACCTTTTCAATTCCTCAACTTGCCAATGAAGCTGAGGCAGAGATCCCAATAGCAGTATCATCATCTGCTGTTGTGATCAGTGAAGCTGAAGCAGAGGCACCCAATGTAAACAAAGGAAAGGGAATCATGACTAATGAAGATGAAGAGAGGCTGCTAAAAGAGAAAAGAGAGAGGGAAGAGAAAAGAAGAAGAAGAGAAGAAGAGGAGATGGCTGACCTGAAAAAGGCTCAAGAAATAAAAACAGCCATTCTCCTAAGAGAACAAACCATCCAGCTGTATGCTAAACAGCTGGATGAACTAAAAAGAAAGATTCCTGCAGTTGACCAGATTGAAGAAGATGCAGCTCTTGCTCTTCAACTGCAGGAACAATTCAATAGAGAAGAAGAAGACTTGGAGAAGAAGAAGAAGAACGAAGAAGCTAAGTTCAGAATAACCGATTCTGAATTAGCAAAAGAATTAAGGGAGGAGTGGACTGAAGCTCTGATCTCTCAAGGTGAGGATGCAGACTACCTTGAGAAACATTCAAACAAAGAGATTTACAGAGCCTTCATGGGTCAGCAGGGTCAATTGGCTAGCAAGAAAAAGGCTGAAGAAGAAGAAAAAGCCAAGCTACAGTCCAAGAAGACCATTGCACTGAATAAAAGAACCCATGAAGAAAGGAAGGTCATGATTGACTTCCTTAAGGCTAGAGGAGATAGTGGAAAGAGGCTAGGTCCCATGAATTTCATGAACCTGCAAGCCCTCTACTTCAAAGTTAAAAAGGATGAGGAAGAAAGACTAGGGAAGAAGGCCTCCAAGAAAAGGGTACTTATCAAAGAAGAAGAAAAACCAAAGACAAAGAAACCCAAGCCTTCTCCCTCACCTACCTCTTCCTCAGTCCACCATCCTTCCACTCTCCTCCCCAAACCTTCCACTCCTCCACCCAAAAAGTCCAAATCATCCCACCCAACTCCCACTCATCAACAGCCTCCCTTAAAGAAATCCAAATCCTCATCTGAACCTGAAGACTCAAGAAACATAGTTGAATGGGTCTACAATCCACAGGATCAAAGGTTTGAGATCTTCAGGGGGAGAACTGAAAGAAGGAGATCTACATACAGGTCTGTTGATGAGGTTCTGCAACTACCAGATTCAGACCTAAGAAGAATTTTGGAGCTGGGTGAAGCTCATGAGCCTGCAAATGAGAGTGGGAAACGTCTTGTGCTAGCAATCAAACACTACTTCAACCCTAGCAAAGATGTGATCATTAACATCAAACAACTCAAGTCCCACTCTCCATTTGTATCTTGGTCCTACAACGCTGATTTGGATGAGTTCACTCTGATTGATGTAAAGAAGCAGCAGATGAGATGTTCAAGCAAAGCAATCTACAAAATGCCACACAAAGACATCAAGACTTTGTTTGAACTTCCACTGAACAATCCCAGCAAGGATCCAAGAGGCTATGAGGTTGAAATGATAGTCAGCCACATGCAAAAGCTTCAGCAGCAAAGTAATTAGAAGAATTTTGGTTGCATCAGTCTAGGGGGAGTTTGTAGAACCAAAGACTGATTGCTACCAAATTATTCTAAGTACAAATGCTGCTGATAAGCTTATCAGCAGCATTCAACACATATAGCTGCTGATAGGCTTATCAGCAGCATTCAACACTTGTTGCTGCTGATAGGCTTATCAGCAGCGTTCAACACAAGTTGCTGTTGATGGGCTTATCAGCAGCATTATTCTCATCTCTGCTGCCGATAGCTTTATTCACTGAAGACCAAACGTTGCAGCTGACTATCCATGTGAAGCGCTTCTGACACCTTTCTGCAAAAGCAACTGCCACACTCCAAGCAGAAGGAACCTTAGTGGTGCAACTAATAAAGGACAATGACGCGCGTCTCCAAGCATGCAAACAATGATGCCTAAGAAGACGTTTCAGTAAAGTTATCTAGATTAGCCTTTGCGTGTAATTTAGATTAATAAACAAGATCAACGGCTTGTGTTAGATCTGATCCTTAGAATCAAGGGTCTGTCTTGATTCTAAGTTACTATAAATACTGTGTAAACACTTCATAGTAAGTGTGTCTTTTAAGTGCTTGATGTGCTTTCATAGTGCTTCTTGATAGTGTTTTACTTGTAAACTTGTAATCTCAGAAGTTTAATACAACAGTGCATTTATCAGTATTCTTGCTGTTTACTTTGTTGGTTGTTATTGTTTCCGCCAATATCAATTAGATTAGAATCACCTTGTAATCTTACGATCCTACATACAGTATTAGTTAATAGTGGTGCTGATCTAAACTGTATACAGGAAGGTATTATTCGTACAAAATATTTTCATAAAACCTCCCATAATTTAAGTTCTGCCAGAAGAGAAAGATTAAAAATTGAGTATAAATTACAAGAGGTTCAGGTCTGTCATAATGAAATGTGCATTCCAACTAGTTTTCTTCTAGTTAAAAATCTCACTAGCCAAGCCATACTTGGAATCCCTTTCTTAAACAAAATTTTTCCTTTAAGGCATATTGATATTAAAGGAATAACTGAATCTTTCCAAAACAAAGAAATATATTTTCCATTTATTACAAATCCTTTTTCTAGAACTTTAAATAATGTAAAAGAATCCATTTTACAGGCAAAAATAAATCAAATTAATTTTTTACAAAAAAGAAATATTTTCTTTGAATATTCAAGATAGAATAAATAATCCAAAATTACAGGATAAGATAAAACGATTAATAATCAATTCACTCTGCAAATATGCAACGATCATCCAAATGCTTTTTGGGACAGGAAGAAACATATTGTTTTCTCTTCCCTATGAAAATGATTTTAATGATAGTAAAATTACTACTAAGGCTAGACCTTGTCAAATGAATTCCAAATATATGGAATTATGTAAACAAGAGATCAAATCTCTTCTTGACAAAAACTTAATCAAAAGATCAAAATCTCCTTGGTCTTGTACTGCTTTCTATGTTAATAAACATTCAGAACAAGAAAAGAGGTATTCCTATATTAGTTATAAATTACAAACATCTTAATAAAGTTTTAAAATGGATCAGGTATCCTATACCTAATAAAAAAGATTTACTCGATAAATTATATAACGCTATAATATTTTCAAAATTTGACTTGAAATCTAGATACTGGCAAATCCAAATTTATGAAAAAGATAGGTATAAGACTGCTTTTGCGGTACCTACTGGGCATTATGAATGGAATGTTATGCCATTTGGATTAAAGAATGCCCCTTCAGAATTCCAGAATATTATGAATGATATTTTTATTTCATAAAGTGATTTTATAATAGTCTACATAGATGATATCCTTGTGTTTTCAAAAGACATTGAAACTCATTTTAAACATATTGATATATTCAAGAAAATCATCATAAATAATGGTTTAGTTATTTCTAGACAAAAAATGGTGCTTTTTCAAACAAAGATAAGATTTTTAGGGCATAATATCGAAACTGGAAACATTATTCCTATCAATAGAAGTATTGAATTTGGGTCAAAATTTCCAGATAAGATTCTTAGGAAGTCTAAATTATATTCTTCCCTATTATAAAAATTTAGCCGAGGATACTGCCATTTTATATTTCAGACTAAAAAAGAATACTTAGCCATGGTTAGAGAACCATACTAAGACTATCCGAAAGATTAAGCAAAAAGTTCAAAACCTTCCTTGCTTAATGATAGCCAACCCATATTGGGAAAAATTATGAAAACTGATGCCTCTGGTATAGGCTATGGTGGGATCCTTAAACAAATTTCACCAATAAATAAACAAGAAAATCTAGTAAGATTCCATTCCGAAAAATGGAATAACAGCAAAAAAAATTACGCTATTATTGCAAAAAAAATTCTAGCAATAATAAAATATGTTTTAAAATTTCAAGATGACTTATATAATCAAAAGTTTACTATAAAAACTGATTGTCAAGCAGCAAAATTTATGTTCGCTAAAGACTTCAAACTTGATGTTTCAAAACAAATGTTTGCAAGATATCAATCACATTTAGCCCCATTTGATTTTGATACTATTTATAAAAAAAGATAGTGACAATAGTCTTCCTGATTTTCTTACCAGAGAATATTTAAATTAATGGCTCATTCAAAAGGTCCAGTATATAACGCTTTACTCGAGATTCAGGAGAATGTAGAATATTACACTCTTTAGATAAGGCTTGAAGAAGTAACCAAAGAAGAAATCTTGGAAAATAAATTTCTGGAACCAAAAACAAAAAAATATATGATTAATAATATTAATATCCGAATTTCTTATTTAAAAGAAAAGAAACGTTTATTACGTAAAAGAGAAATAATTATTTCATGTGGATGATTTTTTCAGAGATGCTTCCTTTGGATCAAGGAAGAGGAGGTAGAGGAAGATCTTCCTCTTATAGAGGAAGAGGTGGTTCAAATCCAATGGTCATATCCCAAATTGGAAATCGAAAGCTTATAGCAGAAAATATTGCTTCATCATCGAGTTCAAATACTCAATTAGATAATATCATTTTTAAGGAATTTCTGGCCTATAAATCCTCAAAATAGAAGTCTAATAATGACTCTGAAGCATCAGCATCATATGCTAAAACTATTTCTAATGAAGCAGAAGATGATATTAGTAGTTGGGTGTAGGATAGGTAAATACAAGATGGTTCTATTCTAGTTGAGATTGGCGGAAACAATCACAACTAGTCAATGTAAACAAGTAAACATAATAAGTACTAATAAATGCAATTTGTATTAAGCTTCAATGGTTACAAGATTACAGAGAAAACTCTAAGAAAAGCACTAAGATACAATGACTCTAAGTACTACTTATATAGTAACTTAGAATCAAGACAGACCCTTGATTCTAAGGATCAGATCTAACACAAACCGTTGATCTTGTATTGAAGCTATTCTACATATAATGACAATAAACGCTATAAAGGTTAACTTTACTCAAACGTCTTCTTAGGCATCATTGCTTGCATGCTTGGAGAAGAGCTGCACCAGTGACATTCTTTCTGCGTGTAATGTGTCAGTGGTGTAGCAGAAAGTTGTCAGTGGTAATGGTTGCTTTATCGAAGCCAGTCAGCTGCAACGTTTGATATTCAGTGGAAATGGCTATCAGCTGCAAAGTTGGAGATCAGCTGCAAGATGCAACCATCCAAAGCTGCTGATGATTTGCCTATCAGCAGCATCAAGTGTTGATGCTGCTGTGAAGCCTATCCGCAGCAACTCTGGTCTTCAGCAGATAAGGCTATCCGTAGCAAATTTGTTCTTCAGCAGAAGAACAAGTATCCGCTGCAGATAAGCTTATCCGCAGCAGTTTGTTGGTCAGCAGCAAACTCTGAGGTAAGCAGCATTTGTACTTAGAAAGTTTTGTAGCCATCAGTCTTTATTTCTATATCGAGTTCAAATACTCAATTTGATAATATCCTTTGTAAGGAATTTCTGGCCTATAAAGCCTCAAAAGAGAAGTCTAATAATGACTCTGAAGCATCAGCATCATATGCTAAAACGGTTTCTAATGTAGCAGAAGATGATATTAGTAGTTGGGCTCAAAGTCCACATAAAGAAGTTATACTTCTTTTAGAAAATAAAGATATAAAATGGAGAAATAATCCATAGCTGTTATTAAACAGATATATGGATACAGGATTCTATCCTGCAGAGGCTTATAAGCCCAGACAATACTATGAGCATATTCTGAAAAAAGGAAATTTTGAGATTGAACACTATCATGTTGGTCAGCCTGATGTTTATAACTTCAATAAGATAGTGGTAAAACAGATTATATCTGTATAAACATGGGGAACTTCTCCATTAAAAGAAAGGGAGCATATACATCCCCAAACTAAAGTCTCAATTAAATATAATTACTTGGATTACATGAATGCTTTTTATAAAACATTCTCATATGAGAACCCAAAACAAAAACATTCTTGGTTCATAAAAATTTGTTCTCATACTTACGGACAGGAAATTCCAGTCTGGCTTTATAACTGGTGGCAGTCTTTTGGCCCCTCAATAAACATTCTTCCTGAGTTATATAAAAACTTATATACCCAATGGGTATATGTCTCTCCAGCCTTAATAGAGGCTCAGCAAAATGAAATTTTCATTAAGAATATGCCTGTTTCACATTTTTATATCCAGTTCAGTATTCCATGGATATACCAGTCAAAATATTCTTTGTATCCAAATAACCTTTTTCACAAAATTTTGGAAAAAGATGACTCTCCTAAACAAAGATGGCATCATAGAAAGCCATGATACTCTAGAAAAATTTAAAAAGACAATTCAAGATTATATTAATCAGGCAAACAACTATCCTCATAAAGAAGCTCCAAGCCCTTTCAGACACATTGTCAGAAAAATTCAAACAATTAAAGGGACTGATCAAATCAGCAATAAAGAAATCATGGATTTCTATCTTACATAAATGAAAAAAGATATGATAAAAAACTTCAGAAAAGAAGGAGGATCTCCTTCAACAATGTCTACATCCTCACAGACTAAAGAAGATGAAGATACAGAAAGAATCTTTCATGAAGGTCAGAAAGATACTACTGATCCTATAGACGAAGATTATATCAACACAGTCCTTGCAGAATACAGGCAAGAATTCAGCCCAGAAGAATCTTCTGGCAAGCTAAAAAACAAAATGCCATAATAGGCCCCACAAGAACATGATCAAAAGACTCCAATAATGGTTGGAGTGGTAGACAACATTATGCATTCTGGAATCATAATGGCCAGTCACCATTTACTTTTTGAAAAGTTATTAAAGTAATTGCTAATTACTGTTTTCTTTTTGACAAATTTGTCTAGATAGGTCCCACAATGGGAATCTTGTTAGCTTTTCCCCGCCTATATAAGGGGATTTTCTCATCTTGTAAAAACCAGCTCGGAGAACAACTCCACTACTACTACTCTCTCTTGTAAAATATCTCTGAATAATATTTAAAGTTTATTTTGAAGCTTGGTGTTCATAATCCGAAAGACAAAATCTTGTAAATTTTTCTTTTTATTCTAAATTTTAAATTTAATGATTGCCTCTTTCAGAGGCTAAGTCTTTTATGTGTTGAAATGCCATGATAATTTGAACAAGTATATATATATAAAAAAAAGTATAAAACTGAAAATATTTTTGAATAGAATATAGACAGGTTAAGGACATAATAGAATAATAAGGTGGTGGTTGAACTCTTCGGGACCTTGTAGCCGCTAATGCTAGGATGGGCGCAAAGGCTTTTTATGGTCTGACCTTTACTAACTTTATCTTAGAATTCCATACTGTACTTGTAAAAATATCCTATGGTCTATAATTCTAAAATGTTTTTAATAATTTATGGAAATGTATGGTCCTGTCATATATATATATATATACACACGTGTGTGTGTTTTACATATTTATTTATAAAAATTACTTTTATAAGATATGTATATATATAAAATATATAATTGCTATTATAATTATTTAAATAAATTACACTTTTTTTATTTTGTAGAATTATAAATTGCACAAAATGGTTTATTTAATATAATCTAATGTGTATATTATTAAACGTTCATTTGTATTTAAAAACATAAATATAACTAAAAAGGTGTAACACATGATTAAAGTTCATAAGTTTTGATTTAATTATTATAATACAATGTATATTCATATATCTATAAAACTATACATACATATGTTATATATATAACAGAAAAATAATACGTTAAATGCAAGGTTGAAACTTTGGATTAGATACACTTTGAAATAATAATGAATGTAACATATTGTGTTGAACAAGTACGGGATTTGAAATGGATTATCATTATTGTATAATTTAAAATAGAATAATGTTAGAATATCATGGATGTTACACTAATGTTCAAAGGGCAAGCAACATAAATCCACCCACAATCCCATAACCACCAATTTCATTGACTCCCCTCTTCAATTGATTCATATGGACCTTTTTGGTCCCGTGAGTGTCATGAGTTATGGACGAAAATCCTACTGCTTGGTGGTTACCGATGACTTCTCTCGGTTTACCTGGGACTCTTTCTGGCAAAGAAAGATGAGACGTCAAAGAGTCTGAAGATTCATTTGCTGCAGATCGAAAATTTGTTCAATCTAAATGTAAAGACTAACCGAAGTGACCATGGCACCGAATTCAAGAACTCCATTCTGGACACTTTTTTTGTGAAAGTAAAGGTATCACTCGGAAGTTCAGTGCACCTCGTACTCTGCAGCAAAATGGTGTAGCTGAACGACGAAATCGTACTTTGATAGAGCCAGCAAGGACTATGATCGTTGATTCTAAGATTTTTGTCACGTTTTGGGCCGATGCAGTTAATACCACATGTTTTGTGCAAAAAAGGGTTCTTATCACCAAAAGCTGCAAAAAGACTCCTTATGAGATTAAGTATAAGCGCAAGCCTGTTATTTATTTCTTCGGGAAGTTTGGATGTGTTTGTACAATGCTGAATACTTCGGATCAACTGAATAAGTTTGTAGCTAAAGGAGATGAATGTTATTTCGTGGGCTATTCTTCTAATCAAAGAGCATTTCGTGTTTACAACAAAAGAAGGAGAATTGTGCTGGAATCCATTGATTTTAATTGGCACGAAAGCAATCATTCAGACGCTGGGGACAATCCAGATTGGCTTTTTGATGTCGATTCTTTGTTTAAATCATTTAATATTCTTGTGCTCACTGACATATCTATTTCAGCTAATCATCTTAAGTCTGTGAATAATCAAGGTACTTCTATTGCTTCAAGCTCATCTTCAGTTAGTCAACATGTGGATGTTCCTCCTGCAATCAATGTTGAGTCCACTTTGAATTGTTCAGGTTCTGGTGCAACAAGTGAAACTATTGAGAATACTACTCCTCCAACGGTGGATGTTCCCCACAATCATCTGCTTCAGATCCCTTTGTTGAAGAAGTTGATATTCGTGACAACAACGTCACCAATTTGGAAGAAAACTTAGAAGAGGATGTGATCCCACAGTTAGGAATCCACAAGGCTCATCCTTCTAACAACATTATTGATCCGCTCAACGTGGGAGTCCGAACTCGTAGTGCCACCAAAGCAATGAATGACGGTCTTTTCACTTGCTTCATTTCTCAAGTCGAACCTAAGAATATCAAAGCTGCATTATTTGAAAATAGATGGGTGGAGGCCGTGCAGGAAGAATTGAAGCAGCTCAAAAAGTTACAAGTGTGGAATCTGGTGGACCTCCCAAAGAACAAAGTCCCAATTGGCTCTCGTTGGGTTTTTCGTAACAAGAAGGATAAAGGAGGGATTGTGGTTTGAAATAAAGACCGCTTGGTGGTTCAAGGGTTTTATCAAGAAGAAGGGATTGACTTTGAAGAAGTTTTTGCACCAGTGGCTCGCTTAGAAGCCATCAGAATGTTTCTCGCCTATGCAGCCTATATGGATTTCACAGTCTATCAAATGGATGTCAAAAGCGCATTTCTGTATGGAAAGGTTCAAGAGGAAGTCTATGTCAAGTAGCTACCGGGTTTCATTGATCAAAATTATCCCGACCATGTCTACAAACTGGACAAGGCACTGTACGGTCTCCATCAAGCACCTCGTGCCTGGTATGAGACGTTATCTAAGCACCTGCATGATAATGGTTTCACACGAGGAGCTATTGACCAAACTCTGTTTAAACGAAAGGATGGTGCGGATACCATTTTGGTGCAAATTTGTGTAGATGATTTCATTTTCGGATCCACCAATCCACGGTTGTGCAAAGAATTCAAGGAAGTGATGCGTTCTAAGTTTGAAAGGAGCTCCATGGGGGAAATAAAGTTTTTTTTAGGATTGCAAGTTGATCAACCAGAATCATGAATTCTCATTCACCAAGAGAAATACGTCAAAGAAATTCTTACCAAGTAAAAAATGACTGAGTCCCATCCTTTCAAAACTCCCATGGAAGTTAGACATTCTTTGTCTCCTGGTTTGGATGGTGAAAGCGTTGATCAGCACCTATATCGCTCGATGATAGGATCTCTCATGTACCTCACTGCTAGCAGACCAGACATCATGTTTGCATTGTGCTTGTGTGCACGCTTTCAGGCTAATCCTAAACTCTCTCATTTAATTTTTGTCAAGCGTATTTTAAGTTATTTAAAGTATAAGCCGAAACTTAGGCTTTGGTATCCTAAAAATAACTCGTTTGATCTTGTGGCTTATTCAGATTCAAATTACGGGGACCGAAAATCCACTTCCGGGGGTTGTCGGTTCCTTGGCAACCGCCTTGTATCCTTGCAATGTAAGAAACAAACCACCGTTTCTCAATCCACAACCGAAGCTGAATAAATTGCTGCAGCCCTTTGTTTTTCCCAAGTGAGATGGATACACCATCAAATGCTTGATTATGGCATCACCTTCCATGAAACCCCCATTCTTTGTGACAACACCGCCGTTCCTCACATCACCAAAAATCCCGTCCAGCACTCCCAAACCAAACACATCGAGATAAACACCACTTAATCCATAACTGTGTCGAAAAGAAACATATCAAGATCATTGAAGTCAAAACCGACAAGCAAACCGCCGACATCTTCACAAAAGCATTTGATTCTGCCAGATTTGTGAAATTGGTAGAAATGCTCGGCATGCTCAACTTTATGTAAATTTGTACAAATTTTATCTGTTTAAACTTGTTAATCGGGAAGATTATCAAAAAGATTTTACCTTCTGTACAGTTATTTTTCTATCTTCGGTATCCTACAGCAAATCTTTTGGGGGAGAAATTTTGACCTTGTCAAGAAAAAGGAAGAAAAAGAATCTCTTTGTATATATTTTCTGCGTGTTCCCATCTTTGCTCTCACCGCTGATTATTGAAATTGCTTCAGGAAAATTGATCTGACCTTGTGAGAAATGATTTAAAGTATGATCTTACTTCTTGATGCATGGAATGGACCAGAAGCGATGGTGCTTACTGAGGTATAGCCGGTATGTCACACCCCGACCGATGGCGGAATCATCGAGGCGGACAATGAAATGATTGTTCATAAGCACATGATCTACTAAGGTTGCATAATTCATTAATAAGATTTAAATATCAAATATCCAAATACAAATCAAGTTACAACACCCTATTCTAGAATATTACACATAATTATTTTACTAGGTCCAAAAGCCTTATGTGTAGCACCTTCAACACATAGTCACACAATCACATATCTTCACCTGAAACGTAATCCAAATCAAGTGTCAACTACGAGAGTTGGTGAGTTTACATATGTTTAAATAAAGTAAAAGTTTAGTTTAAAACGTTTATACAATTTATAGTTTGACATGGTATGATATGGCATAATGTGGAGAATTCACTATATGTATACCAATTGTAAGCATGTAATTATGTATATAAGCATATAGGTTTAACGTGATAGGCATAGCATACCGCTACCCTAAAAGTGATAGGCATGGAATCAAGACTATGTGGGTTACACATAATTTATACCATCCTAAAAGTATTCATAGCATAACAAGTGATCAAGCACAAAAGCACAATAATCTACGCATGTAAAAACAAGTTGAATTGTATGTAAGTAAGCACAGATTACGTTTCACCCCAAAGTGTATAAAAATGTAAATAGGGGATATGTAACTCACTTGGCTAGCGGATATGATAATCCACGAGTGCGGGTGATAAGGACGTTGAAACCTAAGCACGATGAAATCCTATGTGGATAGATAAGTATTATTGTATGCTTGTATGTGCGTATTCGTATTTAAATGTATATTGGTTTTATAATAACATTCCTTAACATTTATTTATAAAATATAGTAGGAATATGATAATGGTTTCGTAAAACTTTAACTTAAATATATATATATATATATATATATATATATATATATATTGTTTTAAACAAGTATTTATTATGTTTAATGTATTTATAAATAACAATAACAATTAAAAGAAAATTCTTTATTTGACTAATTATATTATATAGATTAAAATTTGTTTTAACAAGTTCATTAAAAATATTACAAGTTCTATAAAAATGAGACCTTTTACATATTAAATAAGTTCATAAACACGTTACAAGATTTATATAAAAATATACGACATTATATATAAAAATGTGTTTAAATAAGTTTATAAAAATGTTGTAAGATTTATAAAAATATTGGACATTTTATATATATAAAATGTGTTTAAATAAGTTTATAAAAATATTATAAGATTTATAAAATTTGGAATAGTTTAAGGATTGTTTAATAGATTTCAAAATAAACGAACGATCAAACCAACTCGTAATAGTCTTTAGTGTATAAAAATAATATTTAATTAAGTTAAAATAATTATATAAAATAAATAAAGTGAAAACAGGAGTAAAAATTTGGGCCGAAGGCCAACCGGTTTCGAACCCGCGACCTCCGGATCAAACACACACACGCATAACCAGCCGGGCTACTGCCCATCGCTGGTTATGTGTGTATCGTTTAATTGATATACACACATCTGAAACTGGTCGCTGGTTCTCGGTAATCCGGCAAACCATGTCCGAGGACTTGGGTTTGCCCGGAAACTGTCGTGCGAATGCCGAGTTTTCGTCTGGGATTGATTACCTGACGATGACAAAAGCTAATAGACCCGAAATGAGGCTCGAACTTGGTCGCGAAGTGTCCGGTCGGCAAAGGTTTGAAGTCCGAAAAAGTCAAGAGTGGGAATCAGCTTCTGGATGGAATTAGACTTCGAAACTTTGGTTGCAGCTTCACTTAGTAACGAAGAAAGTGATGGTATCCTCAATTTAGAGTGAGAATGTGTGGAGGGAGGGTAACGAGTTTGTGTAGGGCCGACAATGGCTATTTATGGCTGGGCCTGATTCTTATGCTCGAACGTGCAATTGGACACGTCCCGACATAAGTCTGGACGAGGCGAAACTAACCCGACATTCGACAGGCGTGGAGGTGGCTTGTCGGGCACGAATTTGGACAAGGGTACCTCGGCCATCAACAGGATCGAACTTTCTGTATGTCGGGGAGACCAATTGGTCGAGGGTTCTGGTTCGCGTGGGGGAGACGAAGCCAGAGGTGCTTTTGTCGGGCGTTGAGGTGCAGGGGACAACCCTGTCGAGTGGGTCGCCGGAGAAAGCTTTGGACCGCCGGTCACTGGGAGGGACGACCGGAAAGACGAATTGGGATTTGGCAGGAATGATCCCTAAAGTTTGGTTTTGATTTAAAATGGTCCCTGAGATAATTACGGTTGAGTCCCTGAAATTTCATTTGACCGGGAACAGTCCCTCTAACGAGTTTAGTTTTAAAAACCTTTTAGTTTGTTTAATTACAATACAACCCCTGAACTTTTATTAATTTAAATCTTATTTAAATCAAATAAATTTATAAGTTTTTATAACTTATATTTATTATTATTTTTATAAATAAAATTTTTTATAAAAGTTATAAATCTTATTAAAATATGATGTTTTATTAAATATGCAACTTTTTAAATGTAGAATTTTTGTATAAAATTTTATATTAGTTTTTAAAATTTATAAAATTCTAATTAAATTAATTTCATAACATAAAATATTTATTTGTATAAAAACCAAATAAAACTTAAGCATATAAAATTTCATAAAACTTTTTGTTTTTAATTAAGGTCAATCTCATTGAATGGTAAATAAAATTGAAAACCATTGATTTATATAAATTATTTAATTTAATAACATAATTTATATAGTTTATAACCTTTAAATATTTTTTTAAAAAATTAAAAGTACATAAATTGAAATTTGCCAATATACTAATTTGTATAAATTTGATTAAATATAAAATGTTAATATTTACACAATAAATTCCGCAACGAAAATTTTTGAAATGTCACACGGTAGGCCCGTCATATGGTTATAACTCTTTAGTAGTGTGAAAAACTAAATCTCCATCGTACATGTGTGTTTGAACCCACATTTTCAGCTAAGAAAACTGATTCAATCAGATATAGGCTTACGTGTTGGATTCTGATTCATACGCCAGGTGACCGTCAAAGTAACGATAGTTACCGCCGATGACCCCATATGTTTTGCTTACGCAAAGATCTCGGGAGTTCATCTTTTTCCCATCCAGTTAGATGATTTGACCCCGTCTATTTTGCTTGCACAAAGATCTCGGGTTAACCTGTAAAAGATGTTAAGATGAATGCGGGTATTTCTTGAGAATTGATAGGCTTTTAAAACCATTTTATTTCAAAACGTGGGGTACGCCGTGTTTCGTGCTTAAATGGTACAGCTTAATCACATGAAATTATTGTATAAACAAATGTTCGGGTTTATCTTGCATAAATATCGGCTATCTTCAGGGATTCACAGTAGCTGAGTGCAAAACGAAGTTCCTCAAGAGTTTGATTCATACATGATCTCATGTTGGATCTTTTCAAAAGGTTAAGTGTACATATCTTTTATTTAGTTTTTGTCTTTATTTGTCAAAATTAAAATAATCTTCCTTATTAGTTTGTTTAAATAGTGTACATATTGATTGTTTTCTTTTGTTTTTGATCAAGTATATTGAGCCACCCGAAACTTCCATGCTGCCCGAAACTTCTCTCCCACCCGAAACTACCTTGCCCTATCGAAACTAGTAGTTTTAACAGGGGTATTTTGGTCTTTTGACAAGCATAAATTGAATGCCTTCATAATCAGGTTCTTTTTCATGCTCAGTATCACTCTCATTCTCTGAAATCCATTTACACATTCTACTTCACACACATAAGCTTAAAATCATCGGTCTAAGTTTGCGCAATCAATGTACGTTATCTGATTTCCCTCATCGTCCTCACTAGCAGGTACTGGTTACTTGTCTTTTTGTGCAGATTCATAACATGAAACTAGGGTTTCAATTTTGAATGTTTTACGACTGAATCTTCATTGTTTGGATCATTTCTTGTTTAAATCTTGTTTATAATCTCACCATTGTTCATATCTCACCTGTTTACTTTATATACTTGCAGATTTCTTTACAAATTTCGGTAAGATGGAGTTTCAACACTCACAGGCCTCTCTTACCCTTTTTTAATCTGTTTTGCTTGTTTGAGTCTGTTGGTTCATATCAGTATGTGTGTTTGTATATATTTTTGCTTATTTCTCTTTACTTTTTGGATGTCTATTTCAGATCAGAGTTTTGGTATCGAAACTAGTAGTTTCAAGAAAAAAGATCTTTGAATTTTAAATTACTATTCTGATTTTGAATAAGTTTTGCTTACAAAACTAGTAGTTTCGATATCCCATCTGGTTGCCCGAAACTATGTAGTTTCGATAGGTTGTTGGTCAACCACTAGTTTCAGTCAGGTTGTTCTGAAATTTCACTAAGTGTCAAAAATTTTCTCATGGTCTGATGTTCTCTGTTCATTAGCAGGTATGGATCTTTTATTTGTAAAGAGGTACAATGTATGTGCTTTCTTGAATGCTGCTGATCATAAAAGTGCTAACATTGTACCTGTTCTAAATTTTCTGGCCAACTCTAACATCAGTTTTGCTATCAGCCACAACATCTTAGTCTTTGAAACAACTATAAGACAATTTTGGGATACTGCAACAAGGGTAACCATTGACAATGTGGAGCACATCAGAGCTACTGTTCGTGATCAAGAAGTTCTGATATCTGAGGCCAGTATAAGAGAGGTGTTACAGTTTGCTGATAATCATGAAGCACCGGTGGAATTTCCAAGCTTTTACATAAAGGAATGCTTCAGAAGACTGGGTCATCCTGATGAGTTTAAGGGTGGGCAAATCATCAAGAATTCCCTTCCACCTCTTCATCCACTGCTTGTCCATTCAGAAATGTGGATTTGACTCAACAAATGCCATGATGGCCTCTTCAATGATAGGGATGATCAAAGGAAGAAACTACAATTTCTCAGGACTAGTCTTTAAACAACTGAAAGAAAATTTGACCGGGGTGTTAGAGATAATTTTTTGGTTTATCCAAGGTTTCTACAAATTATTATCAACCACATTTATCCTAATCTTCAACATGATGGTCCTATACTTGTATTTGATCACATGAGTGCCAAAACCCTATGTTATATGAAGAGTTCAAGTTCTAGAACCAACAGAGTGATTGCTGATATTCCTCTGCTTGGTCACATAATTGGAAAAGAAGAAGAAGAGGAAGTCCCTGATGTTGATCCTAATCTAGAGGTTGAATCCTCATCATCTTAAGAGGAAGAAGAAGAAAAACATGAACAAGAACAAGTTAATCAGGGAAACCAAGAGGATGGAGTAAATTTTGAACAAAATGTTGATCAAGAGGTTGAGCAAGTAATCTTTGAGGCTCCATTTCTTGACCCAGAAATAGCAAATGTAGAGGTACAGGTGCGACTTCCTCCTGTGATTTTTGAAAATTTTTAAGCTAACATACAAGGTGATGAAGAAGGAGTAGCCGAGTAAAGTGAAACTCTGGACGAGGGAATTTATGGTACAGAATATGATCGGTCTGATTCTGAAGAACAGACAGAACCTCTTGCATCCTCATCAAAAGGACAAGTTGATTCTGAGTCGGATTATGAGCTAGAGGAACCAACAGCCAAAAGAATTAAAACTGGGCTAGAAGATATACCATCATCAACAGAATCATTGTTTGATGTTTCTGAACACCCCAGTCCCATACCTTCACCTATCCATACTGTATCTCCTCCCTAACCATCACCACAACCCACTCCACAACCTACTCCTCAACCAACACCACCTGTATCACCCGTTCATGAAACATCACCCTCTGTTTCAAGAGTAAAACCACTAAGTCTTGAGGTAAAGAAGTTACATGATCAAGTAACCAAAAAATATGAAGTCATAAAGAGTCTCAAGACTGATCTTAATGAGTATAAAGAGGAAGTAAAAGATCTAAAGCTGGAGGTTGGTGCATTAAAGAATCAACTGGATGTCCAGCAGACTCAACTGGTGACTCAACAAGAATTACTCACTAAACAAAACATGACCAAAAAGATGTGATTGACTTGGTGAATCAACTGAAAGCTTCTTTGGTTCATACATCACAAAAGGAACCTGCTTCCACAGCTCAGGGGGAGACTAATGTATCACAATCCATAGCTACTAGTGGAATCTCTTCCCCTGCCTTTGTAACTAACCTTGAGTCTGCTTTGACTATCTTTTCAGGTATAGCTGACAAACCAATGGAAGTTGTGGAAGTGAAGCTAGAAGAACCAGAGTTTGACCTTCCTTCTGCTAGCGAAAGAAGGGCTGATAGAGAAAAGGGGAAAGCCAAAGAATCCGATGTTGAGCTGGTTGTCCTAGATAAAGAAGAGGTCGGATCTAACCACGAGCTAGATGATCTCTTGAAACAAATTGATGGCTTTGGAACCATAGATGATTTCCCAGAGATCGTGACACTCGGAGAGGAACACCAAGGGAAGCTCTGGTACTTAACAGAGACCGGAGATGAAATTGAAGCTTTGACAGACATAGAAGAAGAGGATCCTAGTGTGAAGGTGACCTTTTTGAGCATGTAACCACTGCTGGGCCAACAGTCACTACAGAAGAAACCACTCAAGCAACACCAGCACAAACTACAATAGCAACTGAAACTCCATCTGTCCAGGCCTCAGATTCAAGGAGGTCTTGGTTCAAGGAATTGCCAGCTCAGGAACCACCAAGGCTCTATAACTGGTTTGCTGAGTATCAAGAATTGAAGAGGCCACCAGTCGGCTGGAAATACGACAAGGAAAGATCCATATTCATTGTCTGAAGATACAAAGGAGGAGTGGAACACTTCAAGTCTCCTCATGAATTTAGCTCCCTCCCCAAATATGACTTAAGGGCCCTTGCCAAGCTGCCTCTACAAAACCCAGGAAATGTGGGTATTGCCAGAGACTTTGAGACCTTCTTGAGAAATCAGACCTTCAATGATTTTAGGTCTATGACCCCTTCCAAAACAAGAAGAGTCATCTCCAAAACCAAGATTCATCCTATAACTCAGAAGCCTTGGGTAAGCCTGAGGTACAAACTGGTAGAAACTGTCAAATCCATTTAACTGTCGCGGTCAGTACCAGTTCAGCTTCAAAATTTCAGAAGATGGTTTTACAACCCCACTATCGGTAGTGCCATGATTGAATGTGAAGGAAAGGAAGACATCCAGATTTTTAAGCCCATGGAGCTTTTAAAATTTCAACCTGAAGACCTTGAGGTGTTATTCAATAACCCTATCCAGGTCATTCATGAAGATGATGAGGCGGATGCAAAGGCATACCAAAGGGTGGTGACTATAAATGCGAAGCCTTTATTTGCAAAACCAAGTCAAGAGCCAACTGCGTTGTGAGAATTGAAGACAATGATGCAATAGCTTAGGGGGAGATTGTAGGGTTAGATATTTTTGTAAGCTAAGTCATCATTGTGTGTTTTGAAAAAAATGTACCTTGTTTCATTTCCTGTATTTCTGTTATTTCAGTTTCATGTAATTTCTGTTTTTAGTCTAAGTCTGGGCCATCGAAACTACCTAGTTTTGATTTGTAGTTCCACATGACTCATCTGCAGATCGATCTCGTGACAGGACGTCTCGATAACACGGAGTGCGGAATCCTACCATGTTAACGTTTGTATAAGAATTGACAATAGAAACATCAGCTAAATAAACTTCTCTTTGTATTCTACCAAACACAGAGTTTACAGATTCACAGAATACACTCGTTCAAAGCCCCCTTCTGCTCTCTCCTCTCCTCAACAGAATCTGTAAACTCCTATTTATAGACACAAACTCTGCAATAGGCGAACTTAACAAGTTCGCTTCAAATATGCTTAGGCGAACTTAACAAGTTCGCCTCTATGATAAGTTCGCCTCTAGCAGAACTTGTTCTATCACTTAGACAAAATCTATACAATTAAATAAAAACATAAAGATAATACGACCTAAACTATTACAAAGCTTTTGTCATACATTCTATGTCCTAACATGATTGAGTATGTTCAATCGAAACTATTAGTTTCGATAGATAGGAAGTTTCGATAGGCTGCAATGTTTAGTAATTGCTCACCCGAAACTAGTAGTTTCGGTGAGCATAGTTTCTATACCTATCAACTTACTATAAATATCCTAGTTTTAGAATGTTTAGGGTGTGGATAGCGGCTGTAACCCTGAAACTCTCTCTTTCACATTTTGTTCTTGAATCAATATAGATTTGGAGTTCTTCATCTCTTGTTCTTACATTTTCATATCATATTGTGTTGTTTCTAGTGTGGTTAGCCTGTTTATCTTCACCACTTTTGTTTCTACCCTCTGTTTCACCACCATATACATAGATTCCGCCTGTGTATGTGTAATCGATCTATTTGAGTGGTTTTCTACAAAAATCAGGACCTACAATTATGTATGTAAATGATCCTAAAGTTCATGTTGTGTTGAAGCTTGATCACATTGGGTTCTCAATTTGCTACTTTTTTACACTATGTATAGCCAACTTGTAGAATATCTATCTGTTCAGTAGAACAAAGGTTTCATCATTTTGTTATGCTGGTTACGTTTCATATTTCATGGCATGTATAGTTCTTGTCTCTTGCTTTATACTTATCTTTATTCTTTCAGAATAGAAGGAAAATATGTGATATTTTCATGCGTACATATCATCTGTTTTTCTTGTTGTATATCTTCAGCATGCTTGTGATTGCTACATCTGGATTCGGTTATGTTCTTGAGAGTGATAATACTGTTGACCTATCAGGAGTTTGTTACACTTGTGAGGGAATCATGATGGTAGCAGCATCTGCTAACACATTAAATCAGGTTGGTAAAAAAGTGATATTATTTTTATTACTGTTATTATTATTAATATTTATTGCAAAGTTGTTCTACCACTGAATTCATTAATCCATAAGTGTTATGATTTCAATATCCACTTTGAATCTATAGCAAATAACGTTTTTTCCATTATAATTTCAAAATTCTGGAGCATACCTATTGGACAAGGTTGCATAATTTGTTATCCACAAATCCAATTTTGAATCTGTGAACCCAAAATTTTAGAATGCAGTTAAATCAATTCTGCATATTAATTGCTAACATCTATATTTTTATGGAAACTTAACTACATTGGGCATTTTCTACTTCAAAATTTATCTGATAATATGATCATCAAATCACCTTTTCTTTTGCCCATTTTTTGAGCTATATCTGCTACTGTAATCCAGCAGCAATCAATATTTTATCTAAAGACTTTACATAACACCTTTCAATTGCATTCCCTATGAAGTAGAGTTGGACATTTTAGTCATCAAAATTTCATAATAATTTTATCAGGCACAGATTAGGCATCTGATCCAACTTATTTGTGTAGTGGTACCAGCACATACATGTCCAGAGCTCCAAAAAGGTGAAAATAATGATCACCGCCATGTAAAGTTTATATTACAAAAATGTTTTGTATGACGTCCAATGATATATTCTGAAACTAACATAAACCTTACATTTTAGCATGATTTTTCTTAAGGTCCATCTCTGAATGTACCCTTTTGATTCTCTTCTTTCAGTTTATAAGATTACAAGGTAGTTGCTGAAGCAATGCTAATACCGTGAGTAAAACATGCCTATCTTTTTGCAGTGTCTACTGGGAAGTTGTTTGAGATTGGAAAAGCCATCTTCCCTTTCTTAAATACAAAATATTCGGCGTAGTAACAACCAATTTTATATTGGAATTGCGGCTATACATTCTACTGATGCCGTTCTTTTTGTGGAAGTTTTAAAAGGTCAGGGGGTGTTCCTTCAATTTTTCCTTAGTTTGTTCATGCTTGGAAGAGTGGTACAGTACAAGTGTTTTCAGGAGTCAAAAGTCTCAATTGTGGCTCCTATAAAATTTTTTGGTTTAATATTTTAGTTAACGAAATAATCAAAATTTTAAAAAACATTTTTTTAATCTGGTTTGGGAGGTATTTAGATCAATGTGATTTTAATTTTCTATTGGATCGATGTAATTTTTATCAGATTGCATTAAGAAATAAGTGGGCTTGCATTGGATGGACCGGATATGTAAATTCAAATGCATATAAGAATTGGGCTACTCAAAAGATTAATTTTTGGGCTAGGTATTTCATGGTGGATAGTGCAGATCATTCCCGATATCGTGGATAAGGAGCTTGTGGTGCATCAATGGACTTCATAAGTAACGTCTTTATTATTATTTGATATATTTTGTACAATTTTGTTTTAAACTATACTAGAATAGCAAGTTGTTGGTTATGTCGATTCCTGTTTTGATAGCCTGACCGTTCACCCGTTGTATGATTAAACAAGTAATATGATCTTTGAAGTAAAAAGTTGTGTTACTTTTGTTAATTTCCAGTGAGTTGGTAACTTTTTTTTGAACATTTTGGTTAAGTTTTAATTTTATTAATTTGAAAAAACCTGGAGGTAGAATGTTGTTGGTATTGCAATTTGAGGGTGAAAAGAGACTCGATAATGAGTACCTTGTTATAAATTGTCAACGACACCGCATCGTGCGGGTTTCCGACTAGTATATATGTATGACTGTTGCATAAAATAGAAGGAAAGTGTAAATATATATATATATATACATAGTCATATAAGAAAAGGTTTATAAAATGATTTATATAAAAGTCTTTATATAATTTGACATGGAATAGGGTTTTTAAATCATGTACATATGATAGGGTTTTACATAAAATATAGATAGACATAGTTTAAGTAATAATACAAAGTTTAATGAAATTAGGGTAGTAATTAGACATAGTTTAGTTAATTATACCAAGATTAGAGTATAATTAACTTGATTAGCATGGAATAAGACCAAATCAAGTTAATTACACTATGATTAGTGTATAACTAAGTAATTAGTGTAGGATTAGATATAGTTTAACCTATTATAGGTGATTTTATGTCATAGATCATAGTTTAGAGTCTTGAACTCTAATGTTTATATGAAATTAGCATAGAATAGATGGTGTATATAGTTTGTTGACCTGGTTTGATGTTAACTAAGTACTAATGAATGTACCTAGGATATTAAAGTATGTGGATCATGTATGGACTATAAACCTAAAATTTGGGCAGATGTCACAATCTTCTCCAGTTAAGAGAATTTCGTCCCGAAATTCAACTGGTACCATCTTCGACATATTCATCTTTGAACAAGTGCGGATATTTAAGCTTCATATTGTCCTCTTGTTCCCAAGTGTATTCTGGACCTCGTTTAGAGTTCCATCTTACCTTGACTATCCGAATTCGGCTTCGTTTGAGCTTCTTTACTTCTCGGTCCATAATTTCCACTGGTTCTTCGATGAAATGTAACTTGTTATCGATATGAATCTTATATAGAGGGATGTGTAAGGACTCATCTGCTAGGCATTTCATTAAATTTGATACGTGGAATGTATCATGCATACTGCTGAGTTCTTGTGGTAATTTGAGTTTGTAGGCCACAGGGGGAATCCTATCAATGATCTCGAAAGGTCCGACATATCGTGGGGCTAGTTTTCCCTTTTTACCAAATCGGAATACTCCTTTACATGGTGATACCTTTAACCTAACCTTGTCACCAATATTAAACTCCAGAGGATTTCGATGGTTGTCAGCATAACTTTTCTGACGGTCTCTAGCAGCTTTAATCCTTTCTTTTATTAGAACAACCATGTCGGTAGTTTCCGGTATGCTCTCTGGTCCGGTTATCTGACTGTCACCAATCTCAGACCAGCAGATAGGAGATCGGCACTTACGTCCATAAAGTGCTTCAAATAGTGCACACTTGATACTCGTGTGCTAGCTATTGTTGTACGAAAATTCAATTAGAGGTAAGTGGGCGTCCCAGCTTCCACCGAAGTCTACCACGCAAGTTCGTAGCATATCTTCTAGAATCTGAATTGTTCTCTCACTTTGACCGTCGGTTTGGGGATGATATGTTGTGCTTAGATCGAGTCTTGTTCCAAGTGCTTTTTGCAATGACTGCAAAAATCTTGAAGTAAAGCATCCATCTCTATCAGAGATAATGGAGGCAGGCACTCCATGCCTGGTCACAACTTCGTTGATGTACATTTTGGCTAGCTTTTCCATTTTGTAATCTTCTCGAATGGCTAGGAAATGAGCTGATTTTGTTAGTCTATCCACAATAACCCAGATAGAATCGTGGCCAATAGACTTATTTTGTACCTTTGTAATGAAATCCATAGATATTTGTTCCCACGTCCACTAGGGAACCTCTGCTTGAGTCAGTAAACCGGATGGTTTTTGATGTTCAGCCTTGACCTTTAGACACGTTAGGCATTTGCTTACATACAAAGCTATATCTTTCTTTATGCCCGGCCACCAATAAAATTCCTTGAGACATTTGTACATCTTGTCGGCTCCTTGATGAACAGAGTATCTGGTCTTATGAGCCTCGTCCAAGATTAACTTTCTTAATTCATCAGATTGTGGAATCCACATTCTATCCTTAAAGTAAAGAACTTTACGGGATTTTGAGTCCAGTTGTTTCTCGGCGCCACAAAGTAGCTCGTCCTTCAGTCCATTGTTTTGTACAATCTCTTGTTGTTGTCAAGGATTTATGCATTTAAGCTGGTTTGGACTGTCTTCCCTAATGCTCGTACTCGGATGGGTTTCACTCTCTCCTTGTGGCTTAGAGTGTCGGCCACAACGTTGGCCTTTCCTGGATGATATCGTATCTCACAATCGTAATCATTCAATAACTCTACCCATCTTCTTTGACGCATATTCAATTCCTTTTAATCAAAGATATGTTGATGGCTCTTTTGATCGGTGTAGATTAAACACTTGGTACCATAAGGTTAGTTTCTCCAATAATTTAATGCGAAAAATACCGCTCCTAGTTCCAGATCACGTGTGGTGTAATTCTTTTCGTGTACTTTGAGTTATCGTGAAGCATAAGCGATCACTTTATCCCTTTGCATTAGTAAACAACCAAGACCTTGACGTGATGCATCGCGGTACACCACGAAATTCTTAGTGCCTTCAGGTAGGGCTAGGATGGGTGCGTGACACAATTTCTTTTTGAGTAAAGAAAATTCTTCCTCTTGTTTCTGACCCAGTCAAATTTTCTATCCTTTTGAGTTAGCATGGTTAAAGGTCGGGCGATTTTTGAGAAGTTCTCAATAAATCTCCGATAATACCCTGCGAATCCTAGAAAATGTCGGATCTCGGTGGGCATCTTTGAGATTCCCACTAATTCACTACTTCAATTTTGTTTGGATCAACATGAATACTAATATGACGTAAATTATACATGTTTTACATGCATAATTATCACAATTAGAGATAATATGATAATAATTGATGCCTAATCCACTCATTTGTGTTCCGGTAGGATAATTGACCCGGATATGCAAAAAACATGAATAAATAACTCAAAATCAAGGAGAAATCAGCATTCGGGAGTCAATTGAATGAAACCGGACACGGGAAGTCAAACTAGGAAGTAAAAAAGTCAACAAGGAGCAAAAGTAGGCAATGCACGGCCGTGCAAATCCACTTTTGCCTCCTTGTACCCCCTAAAGCTGCCAGATTCCGCACGTAAAAGAAAATGGTACTTTGCACGCCCGTGCAATACAATGCACGGTCGTGCATTGCCAAAATCTTAGCCTATAAATAGCAAACTTATTATAGTGTTTTAGGTGTCCATTACCAAGGGTTGGGAAGGCCCTAGAGCTCTGCTAGAGCCGAAACTCCCCGGTTTTGGACCGTTTTAGCTTTTCCTTTGTTTATTTTATGTTTCTAGTTTTGTAATACGAAACGACTCTTCTTGTTCAAGCAAGCAAGAGACAACCTATACCCGCTCTCCCTTGGTGTGGTTACACTTCCACACATTGTCTAAGGGTTAGTGGAGTCACTTGTATGGTCATTCGTGGCTAGTTCTCTTGTGTTGCTCGAGTTGGTTGAACTTTAATTAATTAATGAAGTATTTTTAGTATGTTATGTTTTAAAGTCTTTACTATGATTTATCTTAAAAAGATAAGAATAAGTGATCTTTAAACCAATCTAATAATCTTAAATCTTGTGAGTTATGTAACATCCATGATTTCCTTATGCTTTGTTTTGTGCAATTACAACATTTCAACTTCAATTCTGGTTAATTTTATTGTGTCACATTAACCATAATTACAAAAGTGTATTAAACTCAAAATTTCATTCATACAAATTTATATTTTAGCCTTACAAAAATATATATATATGTATGATGTGACATCCGGCAATTTAGAGATAACTCCGTTAACTCAAGTTCTGTTATCTCGCACAAACACAATTAGTCTAGTTAGTCCAAGTTATCCAATCACAAACCCAGGGACTAATTATGCCATTCCTCAAACTCAAACACCAAACTACAAGGATTATTTATGTATTCAATCAAAACTCAAGTAGACACGGTCGCGCCAGTGCACGAGAACGGTCGCGTCAAGTGCCCAAGCACGGTCGTGACCATACCCTGGCACGGTCGTGTCTCCTGATCAGTTTTCTTTTTTTTTAAATCATTTTAATATATTTTGTTTAAACACAAATTTCTTTATAAAAATTTATTTATAAAACCCCAAGGCATGGAAATTGTTTTATAAACCCAACTATGAACTTAGAAATTTTAAACTACTTATTTGATCCTTCCTAACGGATATAAAACTAAAAATTCTAAATAAAAAGTTTATATGATTATTTTATTCAAAGCCTATACAAACTATTTATATACTAATATATATTTACAATATTTCTTGCCACATTATTATTAAATGAATAAATGAGATAGATTTATTTATTTAAACCCTAAATGAATTTATTTATTTAAATTAATTAAACATAAACCCTAAAGACAAATATTATTTTTCATACATACTTTGAACTTACAATTTCACATATCAAAATTTTCTCGACTTGCATCCTGTCACATAAAATGACACAACCCTTGTACAAATCCACACATATTAAATCGATGAACATTTGATCATGACATAGACTTCGTACACATTATTAATTCAAGATCATACGTTCTCACTCTAGGTTAACTTTGTGATTTACGAGAATCACTTTTACTACCTATTGTTCGTGCTATCTACACCATCTATACAAGTGAGTTTACATAGCCCCTTTTTCTTTTTGTAAATTTTTGGGGTGAAACATGATTACTCAATAACACACTATTTACAATTATATACGTACAATTCTACAATATGATCATATGTGTTTATTTGTACTTCGTGCTTGAATGCTAACTGTTAAGGCTACATATACATGACATACTCGTGTAATCATTAACACATTACATCAGGATAACATTTGATTGTTATGCCCTACATCATGATAACATGTGTTATTATGCCCTACATTTACATCAGGATAACATGTGTTGTTATGCCCTACATTTACATCAGGATAACATGTGTTGTTATGCCCTTCAGTTACAAGGTTACATTTGTGCAACTAGCTTAACTTAGATTCTCCATAAATGCTTTATAAACCATGTATCATATGATTTGTACACAAAACATTTGAACTTTACTTGTGTTGTCAAAACCTATGTATGTTCACCAACTATTTTTAGTTGACACTGTTTTCATCATGTTTCAGGTACTAGGGTATGAGATCATATGCAAGATACTATATATAGGATTTGGACGTAGTAAACAAAGATATTGAACATGTTGATGTATTTGATTTTGGTTTTTTATTTGAACTATTGTAATGAAATCTTGATGTATTTAGTATATGAAACTTTAATTGACCATGAGCTTATGAACAATCCACACGTCCGCCCTGACCTATTCTGGCGTCGGTTGGGGTGTGACAGATTGGTATTAGAGCCTTGGTTATAGGGAATTAGGTTATTAGACACCTTTGACCTAGACTATAACCTTAGGACACCCATCTATGCCATGCTCTATGATTATATGATATATGCTACCTGCTATGTGCTTCATGTCTAATATATTATGTGTTAATTTATTTAATGCCTATTTTTTTTAGACTTCATAACTTATTAGGCTATATCTAAATAAAAAAACTAAATAACAATATCCATACCCATACCTTAAGCCTCATATCCTTCTTGCCTACTTCTATATCATTATCATTATAGCATGTGGAACGTCATACTCATAAGTCTATTAAACATTCTTTTACACCTCATTAAGGTTTTAAACTTTGGTAATTAGTAGAGGACACGTGCAATCTGGAAGGGTGACACATGTATCATGGGTTCTCTGTCTAGGAAAGCATTTCATATAAATCCCAATCAACCGAGGGATCTGTATGCTTTCCTGGGAATTCCCGGGATGAGTGTTTACTTATATGCTAAAGCATGTCTCCTTGAAAGTTATATAAGTTTAATTAACCTTAATATGTCATAGTATTCATGTTGTTATATTACTATATGAGTGCAATCCAAACTATGATTCCTCATGTTTATTTATTCTCTTATTCCTTTTAATCCAAACATTCTCATAAATTCTTACCTCTCACCTTGTGCTGTTTAAATCTATAGCATGCCTCCCCGTCGTGCCAACGAGACCAACAACAACAACACTGATCTTGCTGCTCTTCTCATCCAACTTGTGAACCAACTCGCCCAGGCCAACAACAACAATAGTGGTAGTGCTACTGGTGGAGGTGGTGGTGGTACCAACCCACCCCCATGAACTTTCAATGTCACACCCCAACCGACGGCGGAATACGTCGGGGCGGGACATGTAGACTGTTCAATAGCACATGGTCAAACTAAAGTTTCATATATTAATTGAATCCAAATTTTTATAACAAATGTTTAACAAAGCATGTACAATTACACAAAAGGAAAACAAAGTACACCATAAATGCTTCAATTCATTATTTAACTAATTCCTCAATCCTATGTGTAGTATCTTGTAAATGATCTCAAAGTTAGTGCCTGAAGCATGATAAAATGAGAGGGTCAACTATAAATAGTTGGTGAGCATACATAAGTTTTGACACCACAAATAAAGTTTAAAAATGTTTTATACAATTCATACAATACATGGTATATAAGGCATTTATGAAAAAATATATAGTTAATCTAAGTGTACAATCAAACCTTGTGAATGTTGTGAGGCATAACCCGCAGGTTACCCTAATGTAATGTCGGTAACAAACACCCTAACCGGGTGGGTTTGTCAGACGCAATAGATCACCGTTGGCTTGTACTGAGTTAATGATTGTACTAATGTCATGTATATGTAGTCTTAACTCATAGCATTCAAGCATAAAGCACAAATAACAGATAGCATCATATTATTGAATTGTATATAAGTAAATGCAAAGAGTTTCAAAGAGTAATCATGTTTCACCCCAAAAGTGCAAAATGTAAAAAGGGGCTATGTAAAACTCACATGTATATGTAGTGTGGATAACACGAGCAAGTATGAAGCACAAGTGATACTCAAATCACAAGTTAACCTAGTGTGAAAAGCATGATCTTAAATTAATAATTTGCACAAGGTCTAATGATAGGTCTAATGTTCATCGAGTCTTGTTACGTGTGAATTCGTTTAAAGTTTGTGTCATTTTTATGTGAAAAAATATAAATCGTCACAAAGTTTGGTATAAACTTGTAACTTCAAAGTGTTATAGTTAACTATTATTGTAGGGTTCATAAATTAACAAAATTCTTTTTATTTATTTAAAAATAATAATATTTGTAAACAAAGTAATGTGATTTTAAAATGAATAATTCTATTTATTTATGACAATGCGTCAAAATAATTATTTAACGCAATGTGTAAAAATATAATGTAGTAAATTTATTCATTTATTTATTGTTAAAGAAATAAAGAAAAATGTATATAAATGTATATATATATATATATATATATATATATATACATAAAAGTTTTTTTATTTATAAACTCTAATATATATGTATAGATATATATAGGAAAAACACTTGATTGAAAATTTATTTATTTTTTTTATATGAAACATCTTGTCAAATTTAGTTTCTTTGTTTAATTATTTAAAATAGATTTTTAAATAATTAAAATGGGGTTTTTAAACAATTAATTTGTAAAAATAGATATTTTATGTTAAACTTGTAAACTTTTATAGTTTTCTGTTTTAAATGATGTATGTTTTTAAAAAATAATTTTTATAAAAAGTTTGGGTTGTTAAAACTGATTTTAAAAAAGAAACAGACCACCCGGTTTGAACCCGGGTGGCTTTTGTGCAGGGCATCAGTGTTTACTGCTGAACCAGGGGCTAATTCCTGTTAAATACCCGGTTTGATTTGCATGTAACATGTTCAGAGTAGCGGGCCAGGTTTTGGCCTTGTGACACGCGCAAAAAGACCGGTCTGTGTGGGTTTCGAACCCACGACCTCTGGTCCGACAGTGCATTGCCTTAATCGGATGGTTTCGCTGGTAGATAGAGATGTAAATTTAATAAATACATTTAATAACTCGTTTTAGGAATTCCTAATTAGAACCCATATGAACAGCCCGCAAATTTTACACGAATTCGAGTTTGAAGCCTTCTGTCTTATGAATTGGTAGAGGGCTTTCGACCCTTACATGAAAACGAACCAAATGGCATAAACCATACCTGAATCGGTTGAGTACAGAGTGCCGACGACTAGACGTTCAGTGGCGGAGTTGTTGGTGTTCAATCGGCAAACAGAGATGGAATGAGACTGAATTGAGGTTTGAGCGAGATTATATAAGGTCGTGCGAAGGTTCGTGAGGATTTAATTTGACTGATTTGGCCTTTAATGCTTGATTCGATTGCAAAGGTTACGGGTGTCGGTCTTGGTCACGATTACGCGTTAATCCAGTTGTAATCAAATGCATTTGGTCGTGTAATAGGTTCAGATACATGCACGATCAGCTTAAGCGTGATTTTCGGGATTGAAACGCGTTTTATTAATCGAATTGGATCGGATTGATTCGGCTGTGACTCCACAAAGTCAAATGGTTTTAAAATTTGAATTCAACCAGGGTATAGATGGAATTGGGCTGCTACTTGGGTCAGGGTAAGGCCGATTCATGATTTTGTGCGTAATGGAAGTCCATAACAACCTGATTCATCGATTTCATAGTTTGGATTTTATGGATTTTGGTCGGTTTGACTTTTAAAGTCAAACCTGACGGAATGTGGGTCAAGTTTGATTTTCATGGGGTCAAGTCTAGTCCAAGGGTTCATTTGAATCAATTTGGGGTCCAAGTTAGGTTTATTAAAATAGAAATTATGTATACATATATTTATATATATTGTATAAAACATTATAAAACTAATTATTTTATACCCTTTTAAAATGGTTTATTTAAAAGTGTTGAATAGATATATATATATTGTCTAAAACTAAACCAACATGTGGTTTAAATTTATAATTCCAAATGTGTAATTATTTTCATAGTTTTAAGAAAAATAATTATGATGCCACAATATTATATATATATATATATATATATATATGTGTGTGTGTGTGTGTGTGTGTGTAGACAAAGTGTGTTATAGAAAATTAATAGGTAACATGAAGTTTAGATAGAAATTTTAGTAAAAAGGAAAAAAATTAATTTATATGACATAATGTGTTTGAACAAATACCATATTTAATGAAGTGTTTGTATAAACTAAAATGGGATCGTAAAACTAGGAATGTTACAGTCTCCCCGTGTTAAGGGAATTTCGTCCCGAAATTTAGCTAATGGAGGCTACTGAATCATAAAGAATTAGGGTTTGAATTTCCAATGTGTTTTGACTATCGGTTTGAGGAGTACATTTGATAATAAGATTCAGATCTGTTTCTAAAGGTAAGGTATGAAGGATGGCAGGGGATTTAGTTTTGAATTGAACTTACGGAGGATGTCTGTTGAATAGCATTTAGGTTCAATAGGTGAAATGCATTATATGGAAGGGAATTGCTGGGAGTTGGACTATCAGGGTTTGTTTAAGACGTAGTCCTATATGTTCAGGAATTGTTAGTGGGTAAGAGATTTCACTAACATTGGTCCGTCATACAACACAAAAACCTCACGGGACACGAATAACGCTACTTCTGATAATATGACAGGAACACTTATATATAGGAAGTACCAGCGGCGTATCCACCATGCCCTTATTATATCACATTAGTTTCGTTACTATATATCACGATAGGTTTTACGTCATAACACACAACAGAATTTGCTATGTTTTCCATGCGTTGGATTTTATAATTACGTGTGCACCCATAATTATCCAAATTGTCGCATGGTCCGTATAGTTCATCCCATTATGTGTGTGGGTCAAGGGGGGGGGGTTAACATCAAATCACATAATTTATAACTATTGTTTTCACGTATGTGTTGCTAATCAAATAACTATGTTCATAGATAGTAGAGTCAATCAGGTACTAAAGAGAAATAGCGTGGCACAATTTAGGGTTTCATAGTTTCCTCGTGTTTGGACAAGAATACGCCAAAACCCGAGTAGATTTGAAGTTTATAGCTTTCAATTTTACAAGGAATGTATAATGGGATAAGTCACTTGTAGCAATTGTAAACAGTCTATTTCTGTGTATGATGTAAACATTCATGTTTCATGTACGATCTAGTGCATGTACACTGTACACCAATAGGTTTCAAGTATAGTGTGAGCAATTTGGTATCATGTATATTGTAAGCAAACATGTTTTCATGTACAAGAAAATATGTATAATGTGATCACTTTAGTATTATGTTCATTAAGTCTTATGCGTATCGAAAAACCATTGGGTTTTGTAGGCGATCGAGTGCGTTACTTTGCGTTCATGTATGATGTAAGTAGATGAGTTTTAACTTTTAAATTCGTTAGTGTTTATATGGACTGTTGATGGCGAAATGATTCACTTTCTGAAGTTGGCTAGCAAACTCAACTTTATAGTGACAAACCGTAATAGATAAAATTAGTTCGAACAAAGACAAGATAACGTAAATGATTAAATTGCGTAATTTATTCTAGATTAGATCTCCATTCGACTCCATCTTGCACTAGCTTCAATTGGTCTCATTCACTTCCTCGGTATTGACTTGGGTTTCATTGGTGTTTATGTTGAAGGCACGCCCACGAGCACCACCTTGTTTAGTATTGGCAAGTTTTGGGCATTGGTGTCGGTAGTGGTTTGGGTTACCACACTCAAAACAAGCATGCCCGTTAGTAATAGCCGGAACTGCTTGATTGGCTCTGCTTCCCTGGTCAGCTTGATTACCCGGTGGTTTAGAGCGACAATAGTTGGCTACATGACCATACCTTCCACAACTAGCACATAGACGGCATGGTACGTTTGGGACATGATGGTAATTGCATGTGCTGAACAAAGGGTTGTTGCCCACATATTGCTTCTTGGCCATGTTCTGGGTCATAGGGTCAACCTGGTTGACTGGGGTGGCTGGAGTAACAACAACAAAGTTTCTAGCCTTTCGCTTCTTGTTGTTGTGATAGGGTTCAGACTTGAGTTCTTTGGGGGGCTCAGAAGGTGTTGTTGTGTCAGAGACTTTCTTGGCACCCTTTCTTGTCAACGTACCCGCCTTCACATGATTATCGATTAACGTGGCGGATAGGCGGATGGCGTCTTCAAGGGTAGCTGGGTTTCTCCCTAGGACGGTATCTTGAATTTTCATAGGAAGACCACCGATGTATTTTTCAATACCCCGAGCCAGCGGTGTGACCATGTAAGGTACTAGAAGAATTAGCTCATGAAAACGGGTGGTGTTGACTAAACTTTCACCACTATCTTGGGCAAGATCCCAAAATTCGGTCTCTAACTTCTTCATTTCATTGCGAGGACAGAACTCCTCGGTCATGATCCGTTTGACCTCATCCCATGGCAAGGCCATTGCCACATCTTTGCCCCTATTCCTCCTTTCACCATTCCACCAAGTGAGCGCCTGTTTTTGGAAGACGCTGGTGGCATAGCGGACCCGGAGGTTGTTCGGACAGTCGATGTTGAGAAAGGTACTTTCAATGCTCTCGAACCACTGCAAAAGACCCGTGGCTCCTTCAGTGCCATAAAACTTAGTAGGGTTGCATGAGTTAGGGTTGGCACCACCACCACCACCGTTAGCACTGCCACTAGAGCGACCATTAGCCTGGGTAAATTGGTTCACAAGTTGGGTGAGAAGAGCAGCAAGGTCATTGTTGATCTCGCTCGCACGACGGGGAGGCATGCTATAGGTTTAAACAAAACAGCGAGAGGTGTAAGAATTTATGGAAGTTGCTTGAATTTAAAGAGGATAAGATAGTAAAGTAATTAATCATAATTTGGATTGTACTCAAGTAGTGACATAATCACTTGAATACTATGACACATTAAGGTTAATTAAACTCATATAACTTTCATGGTGACATGCTTTAGCCTATAAGTAAACACTCATCCCAGGAATTCCCAGGAAAGCATACGGATCCCTCGGTTGATTGGGATTTATATGAAATGCTTTCCTAGACAAAAAACCCAGTATACAAGTGTCACCCTTCCGGATTGCACGTTTCGTCTACTTGTTAATAAAGTTTAAAACCCTAACGAGGTGTAAAAAGAAAGTTAATAAACTTATGTCTTTGAATATGACGTTCCATATGCCATGATGATGATGACATGGAGGAAGGTTGGAGGTTTAGGGTAATGGTATAGGTATTATTGTTCTTAACTTATTATTTATACAAAACCTAATAAGTCATTAACACATAATATATTAATCATGTAGCACATAGCATGTAGCATATCATAGAATAATAGAGCATGGCATAAATGGGTGTCCTAAGGTTATAGTCTAGGTCAAAAGTATCTAATAACCTAATTCCCTATAACCAAGGCTCTGATACCAATCTGTCACACCCCAACCGACGGCGAAATATGTCGGGGCGGGACATGTAGACTGTTCAATAGCACATGGTCAAACTAAAGTTTCATATATTAATTGAATCCAAATTTTTATAACACTTGTTCAACAAAACATGTACAATTACACAAAAGGAAAACAATGTACACCATAAATGCTTCAATTCATTATTTAACTAAGTCCTCAATCCTATGTGCAGTATCTTGTAAATGATCTCAAAGTTAGTACCTGAAACATGATAAAATGAGAGGGTCAACTATAAATAGTTGGTGAGCATACATACGTTTTGACACCACAAATAAAGTTTAAAAATGTTTTATACAATTCATACGATACATGGTATATAAGGCATTTATGGAAAAATCTATAGTTAAACTAAGTGTACAATCAAACCTTGTGACTGTTGTGAGGCATAACCCGCAGGTTACCTTAATGTAATGTCGGTTACAAACACCCTAACCGGGTGGGTTTGTCAGACGCAATAGATCTATCAATGTTAATCATTGGCTTGTACTGAGTTAATGATTGTACTAATGCCATGTATATATAGTCTTAACTCATAGCATTCAAGCATAAAGCACAAATAACACATAGCATCATATTATTGAATTGTATATAAGTAAATGCAAAGAAATTCAAAGAGTAATCATGTTTCACCTCAAAAGTTCAAAATGTAAAAAGGGGCTATGTAAAACTCACATGTATATGTAGTGTGGATAACACGAGCAAGTATGAAGCACAAGTGATTCTCAAATCACAAGTTAACCTAGTGTGAAAAGTATGATCTTAAATTAATAATATGCACAAGGTCTAATGATAGGTCTAATGTTCATCGAGTCTTGTTATGTGTGAATTCGTTTAAAGTTTGTGTCATTTTTATGTGGAAAAATATAAGTCGTCACAAAGTTTGGTATAAACTTGTAACTTCAAAGTGTTATAGGAAACTATTATTGTAGGGTTCATAAATAAACAATTTTTTTTTATTTATTTAAAAATAATAAAATCTGTAAACAAAATAATGTGATTTTAAAATGAATAATTCTATTTATTTATTTATTTATTTATGACAATGCGTCAAAATAATTATTTAACGCAATGTGTAAAAATATAATGTAGTAAATTTATTCTATTATTTATTGTTAAAGAAATAAAGAAAAATGTATATAAATATATATATATATACATAAAAGTTTTTTATTTATAAACTCTAATATATATATGTATAGATATATATAGGAAAAACACTTGATTGAAAATTTATTAAATTTTTTTTATATGAAACAACTTGTCAAATTTAGTTTCTTTGTTTAATTATTTAAAATGTATTTTAAATAATTAAAATGGGGTTTTTAAACAATTAATTTGCAAAAAATAGATATTTTATGTTAAACTTGCAAACTTTTATAGTTTTCTGTTTTAAATGATGTATGTTTTAAAAAAATAATTTTTATAAAAAGTTTAGGTTGTTAAAACTGATTTAAAAAAAAAACAGACCACCCCGTTCGAACCCGGGTGGCTTCTGTGTAGGGAATCAGTGTTTAACGCTGAACCAGGGGCTAATTCCTGTTAAATACCCGGTTTGATTTGCATGCAACGTGTTCAGAGTAGATGGTTTCGCTGTTATATATACATAAAAGTTTTTGGCCTTGTGACATGCGCAAAAAGACCGGTCTGTGTGGGTTTCGAACCCACGCTCTCTGGTCCGACGGTGCATTGCTTTAACCGGTCAGACCAGATGGTTTCGCTGGTAGATAGAGATGTAAATTTAATAAATACGTTTATTAAATTTTGTTTGGATAATACCCTGCTAATCCTAGAAAATGTCGGATCTCGGTGGGCATCTTTGGAGGTTCCCACTAATTCACTACTTCAATTTTGTTTGGATCAACATGAATACTAATATGACGTAAATTATACATGTTTTACATGCATAATTATCAGAATTAGAGATAATATGATAATAATTGATGCCTAATCCACTCATTTGTGTTCCGGTAGGATAATTTACCCGGATATGCAAAAAACATGAATAAATAACTCAAAATCAAGGAGTAATTAGCATTCAGGAGTCAATTGAATGAAACCGGACGCAGGAAGTCAAACCAGGAAGTCAAAAAGTCAACAAGGAGCAAAAGTAGGCAATGCACGGCCGTGCAAATCCACTTTTGCCTCCTTGAACCCCGTAAAGCTGCCAGATTCCGCAAGTGAAAGAAAATGGTATTTTGCACGCCCGCGCAATACAATGCACGACCGTGCATTCCCAAAATATTAGCCTATAAATAGCAAGCTCTTCTAGTATTTTAGGTGTCCATTACCAAGGGTTGGGAAGGCCCTGGAGCTCTGCTAGAGCCAGAACTCCCTCGGTTTTGGTCTGTTTTAGCTTTTCCTTTGTTTATTTTATGTTTTTAGTCTTGTAATACGAAATGATTCTTCTTGTTCAAGTGAGAAAGAGACAACCTATACCCATTCTCCCTTTGTGTGGGAACACTTCCACACACAGTCTAAGGGTTAGTGGAGTCACTTGTATGGTCATTCATGGCTAGTTCTCTTGTGTTGCTCGAGTTGGTTGAACTTTAATTAATTAATGAAGTATTTTTAGTATGTTATATTTTTAAAGTCTTTATTATGATTTATCTTAAAAAGACAAGAATAAGTGATCTTTAAACCAATCTAATAATCTTAAATCTTGTGAGTTACTTAAGCAAGACTTCTTGTTTAGGAAGCTTATTCGATGTTCGTACGGTCTATATACAAATCTTGATGCTATCACGACCGGTTAGTATAGAATTAATGTTATGGGTTGATTGGAGGTTTGGGTATTCAGCAAGTCGTTTGAGCCCTAACCAGACCAGACGGTTTGTGTCGGTATTTATTTACTTCTCTCGTGTCGGCTTGAAGAGGACTTCTAGCGGGAGCTATGGGGTTTGATCTTGAGAATGAAAGTATTATTTATTTAAAATAATATTATAAGTAAAGACAACTATTTATGAACATAATTTGTTAGGTCCAAGCGTTCATAAAGTACCTTTGGAGGAAGTCGTGCATTCCGACTTACGGGAAGAAGTTACAAGACTAGACGTTCGGTTGAGACTTCAGAAGTAGTAGCTTTACAAGATGGTTCTGTTCAGTTGAGATTGACGGAAACAATCACAACTATGCAATGTAAACAATAAACAATGATAATACTGATAAATGCAAAGTGTATTAATCTTCAATGTTTACAAGTTAAAGAGAAAACTCTAAGGAAGCATACACTTGCAAAATGAAAAGATACAAAACATATAAAGGAAGTTACAATCAAGACAGACCCTTGATTTTAAGGTCAGATCAAACACAAGCCGTTAATCTTTGGCAGTTACAAGTTACACTTCAATTGGTAGACAACCAAACGACAAACTGTAGCAAATAGTATGAATCATGTGAAAATCTTCTTAGGAATCTTTGCTGGAAACTTCAGAAGTAGTAGCTTTGTCTTTAATCATCTGCACCAATAACATTCCTTCTGCTGATAGATGTGTCAGAGTTGCAGCAAAAGGTGTCAGTAGCAAAGTCAAAGCTGCTGATGATTTTCCTATCATCAGTATCAATGTTTGATACTGCTGAGAAGCCTATCAGCAACAACTTTGGACTTCAGCAGATAAGGCTATCCACAACATAGTTGTTTATCAGCAGTAGAACTTAACTATCGCGGCATATGCCTTATCAGCAGCAACTTGTAAGTCAGCAAAACCGTAGAAGGTTTAGTTTTATTTTTGGGAGGCTATTGATGAGAGGTAGTTAGGTGGGAGGATTTGGACTCTTTGGGAAGGGAGGAGAGTGATCTAGGAGGGTGAGAGGGAAGTTGTTGGACAGAAGTAGGAGAGGTTGAGGGAGTAGACTTGGGTTTCTTTGGTTTTCTTTCTTCTGCGTAAGTGTCTACCCTTCTTTTAGAGCCTATCTTCTTCAGCCACTCTTCTTCTTCCTTTTTAACCTTAATTTAGAGGGCTTGTAGGTTCATGAAGTTCATGGGACCCAACCTCTTTGCACTCTCACCTCTTGCCTTTAGGAAGTCCATCGTGACATTTATTTCTTCATGGTTTCTAACATTGAAGGCAATGGCTTTCCTAGATTTCATCCGGGCTTTTTTTTCTTCTTCAGCCCTCTTCTTATTGGCCAGTTCACCAGATTGACCCATGAAGGACCTGTAGATTTCTTTATTGGATAATTTCTCAAGGTACTCTGCATCCTCACATTGAGAAATCAGAACTGTCATCCACTCCTCCCTCATCTCTTTAGCAGGTTTAGAATCAGTAATTCTGAACTTGGCTTCCTCTGCCCTCTTTCTCTCTCTATCTTCATCTTCTTTATTTAATTGTTCCTGTAGCTGTCGGGCTAAGGCTTCATCTTCTGTTATTTGTGAAGCTGCAGGAACTTGAACTTTTTTCTATCTAGTTGTCTTGCCTGTAACTGGATCTGTTGTTCTCTGAAGAGCATGGCAGCTTTTCTTTCCTGAGCTTTATTGAGTTCAACCATCTCTTCTTCTCCTTTCCACCTCCTTCTTTTCTTCTTCTATTTTTTTTTCTTGTTCTATTTTTTTTCTTGTTCTTTTGTCATGATTCCTTTCCCTTTTGTCTTTATTGGATGCCTTTGCTTCAGCTTCATAGATCACAATAGCAGAGGTGGGAGTTGCTATTGAAACGTCAGCCTCAGCTTCATTGGCAATTTGAGGAGAGGAAAAAGGGGGACAATTTCTTCATCTCCACTTTCTTCCCATTCTTCTCCAGTTACTTCCATCCATTCTGTCATAATATTCTGTTTCTCTTTTCTTGCAGATTATTCTTCAGTGTTTAGGATGACAGTTGGAGAAGAGGGAAGGGACAAGTCTGAATCAGATTCATGTATTGCAATCCATCCCTCCTTCTCAAGAAAGGATTTGACAATTTTGATCATTTCTTGACTTTTCTTGGAGTTGACATTGCAGATGTGTGATCTGAGTTCAAATACCTTACAAAGGAAGTCTGGATTAAGCAGTAGGATCTCATGGATATTGTTGATTATGAATGTAGATCCATCACACAGAAAGAATTGAAACCTTGAAGGCTCAGTGCTCGACCATCCATGAACTTCCAGGCCTCTAACCACTTCATTGTAAAGGAATTTTCTTAAAAATAGGACTTGTTCTTCAGTTAAGACCCTGCTTCTTATCAGCTCCTTTTGTTGGCTTTTCCTTGCAAGTATTTGGACTTCTGGGAATGCTTCTTCTTCTTCTTCCCTTTCTATCTCCCTCTCTTCAGGAAATGCTTCCTCTACATTCCTGGTAACTATTCTCCATTCTTCTGGGACCTCTTCCTCTTTATCTCTGGAGTCTTCCCATTAAATCTCTTGAACTTGAATAAAAGAGGGCTTGAAGATTTTTTGTTGAAATTCCTCTTGTTCTTTGAACCATTCTTCCAAGGTTTGAAGGCTTTCCTTCCCCTTTTTGGTTGCATCAGTAAGCAAAGTTGAATCAGTTTGAGTGCCCACTGATACAAGGGAGGTAGAAGCAGATTGGGTACATATGTGGGACTCATGTATAGAAGCTTGGTGACTTAATTTTGACACTTCAGCCTCCAGCATAGCAACCCTAGCCGTCAATTCTAGATTTTGAAGTTTCAACTTGTCCTCATCCATATATGTGGAATCCTTGGAACTAGATGGGGCCTTAGGCCTAGCCTCTACATCCCCACCACCCTGGTTTTCTTGGCACATGTGATTCCTCTCAGTGAAAAATGTTTCAAGAGAAACATTTTCACTAAGAGTTGCCGTGGTTGGGGACTTAGTGATGCTATCACTGTCCTCCTGGTCAGTTGATGGACCAGAAGTAGTGATAGACCCTTCCACATTCTCTCTTTCAGAACTCCCAGAGTGAACCTTCTTGGGTGTTGAACTTGGGTTGGGTACATTGGAAGCCAAATCAATCAATACCTTCGAGATAGTGGCAGTTGGATAAGGTATATCATCTTAACTAGGTGCCTCTGCACTTAAGTTCAGAGAAGAAACAAAATGAAAGGGCTCAGAGGGTTGTTCTATGGATCTAGGATGTGATCCTGATCCTAATAGAGATTCTTCCAAGGAAGTTTCCCTAATCATGTGGGTATCCCTTATGGTATTCTCATCAGAGTTTTGTGACTTTGCATGAGGGCTTTTGGGTTGGGATTGGGCCGCTAAGAAAAGAATAGAAGGATGCTTCTTGCTCTTCTTTCTTTTCTTGGTATAACTTGCCACAACTGGGGCCCTTTGTTCCAGTTGGGCTTGAAGAGTGGGGGTGAGTATTTGTTGTACCTGTGCACCCTCAGGAGGTTGCACATGGGTTCGATCAAGGGAAACAGTTCTTGTATGTTCAGGCTATGCAGTGGAGGGTGTGTGATTGGTATCAGCTGGGACTGCTGAATTGTCACCCTGGGTACTTTGTATGTTCATCATTGTAGATAACAATGGAACATTAACCCCTGAGAACTTTGCTGAAATAGTTCTCATACTTATAAAAATATTATTTTTATGTCCCTCAATCATGTAGACTCTTAAAGGTTTTGAAAGATCTTTTAATTCATGGTTAAAAACTTCCTGCAAGAATCTGGGGTGCGTATAAAAAGCTTGATTTGCCCCTTCGTGAAGGTTGTATCTCAAACCTTCAAAAATCAAGTGAGAAAAATTGAAACCCTCCCCAGTTAACATACCATGAATAGCAGAGGCAAGACCAGAGTTCAATTGATTCCATCCACTCCTCTTCTGTGAGATACACTGTAGAAGGGTGTGGCACAAAAACTTCCATGGAGGACCCATCAGCGCCTTCTCAATGGTGTATTCATCTTGATTTCCAGTGTACCATATGGATACAAAGGTTCTCATGTACTCATTCTTGGTGAATGAGTTGGCGGCACCCTCGTCCTGAAGCTTGAGTTGTTTTCTGAGTGTAGCTTCTGTAATAGTGATATCCTTGCCGTCTACCTTTGATTTGATTTGGGGAGTACCCTGTTCGGTAGAGAAGACGGTAGAGTTCCAGAAATCTTCCATATAGGGTATGTAGATTGTAGGGTTGACAGTCGGAGCAAAGTGTATTCTTGACCGACACAGAAAGTCGATGATATCATTGAACCCTTATGATTTCTTACCCTTAACAAGATATGCCGTTAAATTGTGGAAAGTTGAGAACTTGTCATCAGGGTTATTGATGTCAACATTTGCCATTTTGGTGAGGTTTGGAGGGAAGGATGAAGCTTTTAAAAGTTGGTTAAGTGTGGGGAAGCTTTGAATGCTTGGGAGAGAGGGAGAAAAGATGGAAGGTTAGGTCAAAATTGAATGTGAAGAGGTGAAGAAGGGAATTTGATTTTGTTATAACGTAAAAGTTTGGGCAACGATCACTTGTACCGTACAAAAAGATGAAGCTTAGCACACTGTAGCAGTCATCTACAGTAACGCTTTACTTTTTTCTGTGTTACAGATGTAGCTCAATGTAGCAATCATGGTAAAGACTGACAGTGACTTTTTACAACGGGTAAAAGTTAATTTGAACCATTTTTACCCATCCACAGCAAACTTGGTTGTTGCAGAAGGTTAAGTCTATCAGTTGCAAAACTTGCTTGCTGCTGGTCGATGTAATGGTATGCAACAAAGATGCTGCTGCTGATTGCCTTGAAGCTATCGGTAGAAAACTTGTTTCTGCTGATAACTTAAGGCAGTCAGCGGAAAATTCTTTGTTGCTGATGACTAAACCTATCAGCATAAAAAATGTTTGCGGCTTAACAATTATTTTTTAGAAGACTTTATTTACAACAAGAGAAAGACAGACACATTTATTTTTAAAAATTTTAGAGAAAGATTTTAATCAAAGTTTATCATGCCAATGGATTCAACTAGATATCTGAATCTAGCTTCATCAAAGGCTTTGTGAATAAGTCTGCGTACTGCTCATTGGTATGAACTTTGGTTAAAATAATTCTTCTTTTCTCAGCTTGATCTATAATAAAATGATACCTGATGTCAATGTGTTTTGTCTTGGAGTGCTGCACAAGATTATTTGTAATTGATATGGCACTCTTGTTGTCAATGTGAATGGGAGTTGCCATGAAAGTCATTCCATAGTCCAACATTTGATTTTGTATCCAGATGACTTGTGCATAGCAACTGGAAGCTGCAATGTATTCTGCTTCTACTATAGATGTTGACACACATGTTTGCTTCTTGCATGGCCAGGAAATCATTCTTCCTACCAGAAATTGGCATCCTCCTGATGTGGACTTTTTGTCCAAGTTGCATCCTCCATAGTCCCTGTCAGTGTATGCATATAGAATGAATTTTTCATTCTTAGAATACCATAGCCCAATTCTTGGAGCTCCCTTCAGGTATCTAAAGATTCTCTTGATAGCTTGGAGATGTGAGGTTTTTGGAGTTGCTTGAAATCTTGCACACAGGCATACTACAAACATAATATATAATCTTGAAGCAGTTAGATACATGAGAGATCCAATCATTGCCCTGTATTGATGTTGATCAGTGTCTTGGCCATTTTTGTCAGGAGACAATTGATGATGCACTTGAATTGGAGTTCTTGCAGCAGAGCAGTCAACCAGTTTGAACCTTTCCAAGATACTTTTGGCATATTTGGATTGGCTGATGAAGATTCCATTTGGAACTTGTTTGACTTGGTGTAGGTCCCTTGGGGCATGACAGATCTTCTAGACTCACGGTATGACGCGGAGTGACAATACTTATTGGTTTGAAAAAATCCATATGCAGTAACTCCAAAGGAGTGACAATAGAATTTTGTTTATTGGATTTGTGAGACTTCTTGTGTTGCTTGCCCTTCTTGCAAGGAATGCAGTGACCAGGCACAACAATTTTCATTTTTTGGATACTAGAAACCAAATCATTCTTCACAAGATAATTCATTTTTCTGAAATTTATGTGTGCAAGCTTCCTATGCCAAAAAATAGAATCAGATTCAGATGCTTTAGAGAGTAAACATGTCGGAATGGAAACCGTTGTTGTAGCAACACTCATGTGTAAAACATATGTGTCATTTATTCTCGAAGCCTTCATCAGAATCCATTTTTCAAGTATTTCAAATCCCGCCTTCAGAATATAGCATTCAGCATCATTAAAATGAAATGAAAATTTCTTATCACACACTTGAGATACACAAAGTACATTATGGGTTACATAATCAATGTAGATTCTTTGATACCAATTGTAGGTCCCTTGGGGCGTGACAGATCTTCTAGACTCGCGGTACGACACGGTGATAACGTGCGAAATCCATGATCAACGTGTAAACCAATCAACAACACGGTGTAAATAAACGCTTTGTATTTCACTCACAAACACTGTTTACAAACTCTCTCAGATCTGTTCTTGACTGCTCTCTCTTTTTGGTCTCTATCTAATTTCTAACACTTGCAAACACCTATTTATAGGAAAACACAAAAACCCACAGCACCATAGGTGAACTTAATAAGTTCGCTTCTTAAGATGACGTATACATAATTTTAGCGACAGTTACAAAACATGCTCTAACAGACTCCCCCTAAACTGTTGCTAACAATTCTATCAATTACAAGTCAAAGAATCTAAGACTAAGACATAGAATCTTCAAGCTCGTTGTCACCAGAATATGCTCCAACAGACTCCCCCTTGACAATAGCTTCAGAAGATTGTCACCAGTCTTCAATGGCATCATGAAACATATTGTAGTCTTCGTCTTGTTCATCTGCACAATCTCTCTTTCTAGAACACAGACTCGGGAGAAGGACTCCTTGTAAACTTCTATCAGCAAAATTTCAGTTTAGGAAAAGAAGAACAACCAAGTAACCAACTATTAAGATTTCCATGGAAGCTGGAAAAATAAAATCTTTTTGGTTTTTCAAACACAAGAAACACAAAATCTTTTTGGTTTTTATCTATACAAACTGAATCACATATTTTTGATTTTTCTCTATACAAACTGAAATTCAAGTACTAAAGTACATATTTTTGGTGAACATCATGAGCAAGAAGATCATATCAGTATAAATGATATATCAATCACACATCTTGGATAAAAAATCCGTATATCAATGTAATTGGTATCCTATGCCATTCTTTCAAGTCTCCATTTTTCAGAATTTCGTATATTGCATGTAATGATACGCGATAAACATTCAAAGAAAACAGGATCGATATGACACACAAATTTAGATTGTCAATATTATAAGATTTGAAACTAAAAGCATCTCAGTCCCACTTTCTTGTGAGTTAAGGTACCATTTAAGTATGAAATACAACATGTACCCCACTAGTATGCCAAAGAAAAATAAATGCAACTATCTCAATACATACAAGATTTTACTAAAGATTATCCTAATTTCCAGAATGAGGAGACATCACTTAGCACATGAATAGCAGAATCCAAATTGGATTGTATAGGAATCAATGAGATTCAGAATCGAATGATACAATGTCTTGGCTTATATATATGTGGAATCATAAGATTCAGGTACGTGGATCCAACTGTTTTCTGGATTATGAATTCAATGGAATTAGTAAAGATATAGTATCAATATGATCCAAGGGCTAGTATATGTTCCAACAGATGTTGTCAGAAACATATCTTAGGTCAGCATCACATTGCATGTTTTTCGGGGCATGGGTAGTGAAGTGAACTGAAAAATTATGCTAAGTACATAACCCGAAACTGGTCTCATGGGACAATCCTTATTAAAAGCTAATATTCTTTATCTGATAGTATAATTGCAACACACACACCCAGGAATAAAATGGGTTCAAATCACATTTGCAACATATGTAATTATGTTTTCACACTACTAATGGTTCAAATACGCTTTTAGCCTATTAACAAGCTAAATTATATGCATACACAACACTATCATCTCCTATTTGTGCAGTCTCTGAAGTTTAGATCAAAACATATATAATTTAGATATATTGAATAAACACAAATCACCAACGAGTCAATCTATGGTCATGTGTGAATGAACATCTACTGATGTACTATAATCTCCTCTTTAACTTCAAGTAATGCCGCTTTTAATTTTTTAAAATTTCTTTGGGTTTTCTAAAACTTTTTGAAAGAAAATAAAACTTCCGTGAAAACATTTTAAGAAAAACATTTACTTGGTTACTCATGATATAGCATATCAATCAATCAAAAACGCAAACCAGTGTAATTGAATGCCTATACCTTTGTCACCAACACAATACTGTACTACCCCTGTCCTGTAGACTCCCCCTTAACTAGTCAAATGGTTGCATCAACGAATTTATGCTCAACATCGTCATCCTATGTTTCAGGTTGTCTTTTGGACTTGGTCAAAATCTTTCCAAAACAACACTGTGTGTGACATATTTTCCCCCTGAGCATCAAGTCGTTGAATTAAATAGATTTATCAGTAATCAAACAACTCTTTGCTCCTGCAGATGCCATTCCCTGTCATGTGCTATGAACAACCACTACTAACAACCCAAATGGTATTAATAGTCCCTCTTAGTTAATCCTGCACATTTAACAAGAAACATTAATTTGAAATTGGGACCCAAGCCATGGTAGTCCTGGGTCGTCCATCTGTATCAAAATAAATGACCTCACTCCATTCACAGTCGAATCTCTCATCGATTTTTGGTGATTGGTCTGACGAATCCAAAATAGAAACTTTAGATTTTCAAACATACTTCTGTTCATTAAGTTCTTTTTGCTTAAAATGTGAAGTCTTTGAACATTCTCTGTCATTTGAAAATTGTTTTGATTGTGAAAGCTCTTGATATTCTAAAAGTTTTCTCAATCTTCTGTTTCTCCTCCGTCTTTGAGGTCTAGAAAGCCTAACCTCAGATTTTGAATTACCCTTTGGTGTATCACGAGGTTTTACTTTTTCTGGAATAACATGTTCGTTACCTTTGGCATTGTGAGGACAATTGATCTTAATGTGACCCACAAGACCATAGTACAAGCAAGATATCGTCTCATGATATTATCTCATATAAGGAACCTTCACGCGACAAGATGCACTTCAAGAAGATTCGCCTACATGAACTTCATTTGGGGTTTGAGACTGAATAAACTTTTTCTCAACAGGTTTTGATTCAGGCTTCACCTTCTCAGGAACTACATGCCTCTTCTCTTTATTTTTGTAAGGAAAATTCATCACAATGTGTCCCATCTTATTAAAATGAAAGCATGTACGCCTTTCCTTATAATCCCTGACATATGGAACTCTCCTTGAGTTTGAAGAACTTCCAAATGTATAAATTCTAGATGATTTTGTTAGGACATAGATAGTAATGATAAAAGCTTTGTAATAGTTTAGATCTTATTTCTTTATGTTTTTGTAATGTATTAATGTTCTAAGTGTTTTTATGCAAGTTGCTAGAGGTGAACTTGTTAAGTTCGCCTAGTTTAACTGAGGCGAACTTGTTAAGTTCGCTTAAGTCTATCTGAGGCGAACTTGTTAAGTTCGCTTAGTCTGTTAGAGGCGAACTTGTTAAGTTCACCTAATGCAGGTTAGTAGTCTATATATAGATGTTTACAGAGTCAGTTTAAGAGTATATACAGAACAGTGATCAGAATCGAAGTAGAACAAAATAGATTGAGTCTGTAAACTCTATTGTGAATTGGAATACAAGCATGAAGTTTATTTACTTGATTTTTTCTATTGTCTTTTGTATATGCAATCGTTGATTCGTTGGATTCCGCACTCCGAGTTAATGACACGTCTTATCATGAGAACGATCTGTAGAAGTGCCATGAGGACCTACAAGTGGTATCAGAGCTATTGCTCGTGATTCTTGGTGATTTGAGACTGTTTTGCATGCAAAATGACAAGAAATTCATCATCTTTGACATTTTCATTTCCATGGAGTTTTCAAGACTAATTTGGTTCTGATTTGGTGTTTTTGAAGAGGATTTTGAAGAAATTGATCCGATAAAAACGTTCTAATTGAGAAATTACACAATCCTACGGTTTGATTTTGACTAATTCCTTCAAATCAGTGAATTATGAAGATTTTTGGTGCTTTTTGGTTTGCGGTTTTTGTTTGAGCTGTTCTTGAGTTTGAATCTGCTGAAGCAAGTGAACTTGCTGATTTCTTGTGAAGGCGAACTTAGCAGGCGAAGTTGTCAAGTTCACTTCTCACAATTCAAGCGAACTTATTTTTAGGCGAACTTAATCGGATTTTCAGGTTTCTGGTTTAAGCGAACCTATTAAGTTCGCTTGGACATCACAGAAGCGAACTTATTATATTTGCCTAAGGGTAGTGAGGGTTAAACACTTGGAAATTTTTCAGAAAATTTTTCAGGAAAATGGCAAATATGGTTCAAGTAACGAATATGTTCAATTATGATAATGAGATTGGTACATCTCAAAAACCACCGAAGTTGTTGAATCTTGCTGATTATTCAAATTGGAAAAACAGGTTTGATCAGTTTGTATCTTTTACTGACACCAGTCTCTGGATTCCTATTTTAGAAGGTTATACGCGTCCGACTTATTCATGGATGGGACAGGATAATGTTCCAAAGCCGGTATCTGCATTAACAAATGAAGAAAAGGTGTTGTTTGATAGGGAAAAGAAAGCGATGGCAAGTATTTCGATGTCTCTTCCGAAGGAAATATATCACAGTTTCAAACAATTCAAGTCTTCTCAACAATTGTGGGAAGCATTACAGAAAAGATGTGAAGGCAGTTTGGATGTAAAGAAGAGTAGAAAAGAGCTATTGAAGAAGCAATTCTTGGGCTTCAAACATTTTCAAAATGAATCATTGGATGATCTTGCTACCAGATTCTATCATCTGCTTAGTGAACTATCAAGTGCTTCTGTGGTGTATGAAACTGAAGAAATTAATGATAAGTTCTTGGAGGCATTACCATCAAAATTTGATGTGTACACGGTTTTGATCAAAGAAAATATCAAGTACAAAACCATGTCTCTTGAAGAAGTTCTTGGGAAGATTCAATCACATGACCTGAATATGTAGAAGAAGGAGACTAACATGGAGCACATCTAGGATCCTTCAATGTATTTTGCCAAGACTACTGGTAAAACTGGTACAGGAGTTGCATTCTTTTCTGGAGATGCTCAAGATTCTTCTAAAGATCAGAGTTGTGGAGTTCCTATTCATTCTAGTCATTCTGGTTTTTCTGCAACAACAGTTTCTACATCTTCTGGATCTCATGTAAATCAAAAGGTTGCTGATGATTATCTAGCTATGTTTTCCTCATTCATGCCTTCATATGAGAATTTTATTGGAGGGAAAATTCATGATCCTGAGGTTATTGAAGAAGATTTCAGACAGATTGACCGTGTTGATCTGGAAGAAATGAACATCCAATGGAATATGGCTATGTTAATGCGTCAAGCAAAAGATTTCTTGAAGAAAACTGGCAGAAAGTATATTGGATCAAATAGTCGATCACGCATGGGATTTGATAAAGCCAAAGTGCGTTGTTATAATTGCTAAGAGTATGGTCACTTTTCTAAAGAGTGTGTGAAGCAAAAGGTAGAGTTTGATTATCAGAAGAAGCAGAATAATTTTCAGAATAATCGTAACCAATCCCATGGTTCATCTGGAAATTCAAATCACGCATCTGCATCATCGGCATTGGTTGCAGAAAATGATGAGAACTATGACTGGGGTATTCATTTGGAAGATTTAGTGGGTGATGTATGTCAAGCCTTTGTTGCAGAAATTCATTCTAAAAAATCAGAAGAGGTGACTGATGATGATGGTTCAAGTGATGGTTCGAGTGAGAGTTCAAGTGATGGTTCGAGTGATGGTGACAGTGTGCAGGTTGTTGATGAAGAGGTAGAACAAGAGCAAAATATTGATTCTGATGTTGCATCAAGTGTTGCTGAAGATGATATTGTGTTAAAACAAAATGCTTCGGATGGTGCTGATTCAGAGAATATTCCCATTGCCAAAGTTTTCATGGCAGACATGTCTGATCCGTCAAAGGTAAAAGACTCTGTTTGTTATATTTTCTTTTCTAACTGCATTACTGTTAAAGATAAATTGCAAAAGGTCATGGATGATAACACAAACTTGATTTGTGATATGAAATCGATGCATTCTGTTAATCAGAAACTGAAAGATAACGATAAATTGTGCATTAATAGAATTGAGTCTTTGAAAAGAGACTTAAATTCTCTGGGGTTGAAATATAAAGAACAAGCTTATCATCTGGATATGGCTTATGCTCAAAAGAATAAGGAAATTTCTGACAAAGAGTCTGAGGTGGTCAAACTTCATAGAAAGTTGGAAAATTTTACAAATTCTTTGGTTGTTTTGGATTATTTTAATTCAAATGCTGATCCTACTAAACGGGTGGCTGGTATTGGGTTTGTTCCTCCGCCATTTAATGCAAATTATGTGGTTGAACCTGAAATTATACATGAAGAGGAAATAGATCCAAAAACAGTATTGAAAGTGAACCCGGTAACTGGTGAGGATATGGTGTATGAATCTGATTCAGAGGATGAGGAATTTGATGAGAAGAAGGTGGAAGGTATTTCAAAAGAGGTGAAACTTGATGAACCAACTGTTGCAAAAGTTGTTACCCGTGATAGATGCATTCTGACTGAACCTGATGAGGTGAAGGTTGTTACCCCTAAGCTTTCTCCAATTTTACAGTCAAGTGGGTTTGTCGCTGCTGGTCATCAAAAGGTGCATTCATCAAAGGTGCCTACACATGTTTATGTTCCAAAGAAGACAGTAAAATGTTCTGAAAAATCTTCTGAAGCTTATTCCTCTGATGGCTCCTCAAATTCAAAGAATTCTTCTTACTTTAGAACTTTTAAAGAGAGAAGAGTTTGTTTCCATTGCAACGAAGCTGGTCATATTCTGATCAATTGTCCTTATAGGAACAAGGGTAAATTGAAGACTGTTCCTTCACAACCAAAAGTTGTGAAGATTCTGAAAAGAACAGATGAGGGAAAGTCATCATTTAGTTTGGAGAAAAATATGTCCTGTCGATCTTTTGTTAAATCCTCTGGATTTAAACAACATGATAAATTGAATGCTAAATCATTTGTGTGTCAAGAGAAACTTGAGATTCCTCATGTTGGAATTTCAAAGGATTCTCAATCTGATGTTGTAAAGAAAGTTCCACTGAGGCAATCTATGCCTACTCAGTCATTTGCCAAATCCACAGGATTTAAGCAAAATGATAAACATGTGTCTAAACCAGTGTTTGTGCATACTGGTGTGAGAAATGATGTTGATTTTCAACAGCATTTTGAGATTCAACATATTGGAATCACAAAAGATACTCAACCTGAGGTTAAACTTTCTCGACGACAAAGGCGGAGATGTAACAGAAAATTAAAGAAACTTTTGGAAACATCTGAATCTGATGATAATAAATCTAATAATGTTTTTCAAAATAATCATCATGTGTCTCCATCGAGAGGTTCTGATTTTGTTGGACTTTATGTACCAAAGGTTGATGATAAAGTGGATTGTGAACTCATAGAAGTTGTTTATTTTGATCAATCTGGACGACCCAAGACCACAATGGCTTGGGTTCCTATTTCTAACTGATTTTCTTTGTTTATGTAGGGACAACCAAGGAGGACTATCAGCAATACATGGTATGTGGATAGTGGTTGCTCTCGACATATGACAGGAAATATCAAATTGCTTGAAGATGTTAAAACGATTGATGGAGGTTATGTCGCTTTTGCGGGGAATAAAGGCGGGTACATAACTGGACAAGGAACTTTAAAGAATGATAAAGTCAAATTTGAGAAGGTGAATTACGTGGAGCAGCTTGAACACAATCTTTTGAGTGTATCACAAGTTTGTGACAAGAAGTTTTCGTTCCATTTCAATGATGCTGAGTGTTATATCTTGAAACCTGGTTTTGTTATTCCTGACGAATGGATTCTCATGAAGGCCCTGAGGAGAAATGACACGTATGTCCTTGACATGAGTGTCGCTACTACAACGGATTCAATTCCTACATGTTTACACTCCAAGGCGTCGGAATCTGATTCAATTCTGTGGCACAGGAAGCTAGCTCACATCAACTATCGGAAAATGAACTATATTGTTAAGAATGATCTGGTTCTTGGTATTCCGAAGATGAAATTCTCAGTTCCTGATGATTGTATTCCTCGCAAGAAGGGGAAACAACGGAAGAAATCACACAAATCTAAATCGAAGAATTCTATCGTAACTCCTTTGGAGCTGCTGCATATGGATTTGTTCGGTCCGATTAGTATCAGTAGCATTGGTGGAAAATCGTACTGTTTGGTAGTAACGGATGATTTCTCTAGATTTTCATGGGTTAAGTTTCTTTCTTCTAAGGCTGAAACCACTGAGTTGGTACAATACTTAATCCTGGGTTTAGAGAATTTGTTCAATCTGAAGGTCAAAAGAATTAGGAGTGACAATGGCAGCGAGTTTAAGAATAGCAAGATGGGCTTATTCTGTCTACAAAAGGGAATTCATCATGAATTCAGTGCGCCGTATGTTCCTCAACAAAACGGTGTTGCTGAGCGACAGAACAGGACGCTGGTTGAAATGGAAAGCACGATGCTTGCAGATTCTAAGCTTCCAGTTACTTTTTGGGCTGAAGCTGTGAACACTACGTGTCACGTTTTGAACAGAGTCTTGACCGTCAAGCGACACAACAAGACTTGCTACGAGTTGCTGAATAATCGAAAGCCGAATCTAGATTATTTACTACCTTTTGGTAATCCTTGCAACCTGATGAAAGTTCGTGATGTCCCAACAAAATTCAGTTCTAAAGCTATTGAAGGGACGCGCCAAGAGGGTTTTTAACAAAGAGACGCGCCAAGTTGAATAATGGTTCCATATTGACTGTTCAAATCGGTCTTTACCTCAAATGGCGATTGGACCAGATTGGGCATTTGATTATGACACATTATTCAAGTCTTTTCATTTACCTTCTGAGATTTCTCCTGATGAAGCCGCTGTTCTCTATGATTCATGTCAGGATGCACAGCACAATGGCTTTCTACCAAATACAGTTCCAAATTCATCGGTTCCATCTACTTCTGCTCCCGATCCTAATGTTGCTTCTTGTTCGGGACCACAAGATTCAGAGAGTGAGGAAGATAATGCTATTTTTCAAGATTCTTCTGCTGATCCTTTGTTGGGTGATGATTCATTGCCTTCGACACAGGATTCGGGGGAGATTCCTACAAATTTAGACTCGGAAGTTCCAATTAATCATGGTTTATCTTATCAATCTGATACAACTCGTGTTGAAGTGTTACAGGTTCCTGAGGTCACTTCCATCAAGGAACTCAAAGATCATCCAGTGACAAATATAATCGGAAATTTGCAGGATGGAGTGAAGACACGTTCTCTTGTTGACAATACTTGTTTGTATACATGTATTAATGATTCTGGTGTTCTTGATGATTTCTCACATTCATGTTTTATTTCACAGGTCGAACCCAAAAATGTTGAAATGGCTTTAAATGATAACAATTGGATAGTGTCTATGCAGGAAGAACTTGCTCAGTTTGACAAACTTAAGGTTTAGAATCTTGTAGATCTTCCGAAGGGTGTATATCCGATTGGTACTAAATGGGTGTTTAAAGGTAAGAAAGACGATCGAGGTGTCGTGGAAAGAAACTAGGCAAGATTATTTGTCCAAGGCTTCAATCAACAAGAGGGAATTGATTACACCGAGGTTTATGCGCCTATTGCGAGGCTTGAAGCTATAAGGCTGTTTCTAGATTTTGCTTCTTATAAAGGTTTTAAGGTGTTTCAATTGGATGTGAAAAGTGCGTTTTTATATGGTAAGGTCAAGGAGGAGGTTTATGTTTGCCAGCGCCAGGGTTTGAAGATCCACTTAATCCGAATATGGTTTTCAAGCTTGATAAGGCCCTCTATGGTCTTCATCAGGCTCCTCGAGCGTGGTATGAAACATTGTCCGCACATCTTTTGGCAAATGATTTTGTCCGTGGCAAGATTGACTCGACCTTATTCATAAAGAAATCAGGGGGAGATTACCTACTGGTGCAGATATATGTGGACGATATTATTTTTGGTTCAACAAACGAAGGGTTATGCAAAGAATTTGAGAGTGTAATGAAGTCGAAGTTTGAAATGTCTGCTATGGGAGAGTTATCGTTTTTCTTAGGTTTACAAGTAAATCAAAAGGAAGATGGTTTCTTTATTCATCAGTCCAAGTATGTCAAAGACATCTTGAGCCGGTTCAAGATGGAGGACTGTACCCCATTTGATACTCCGATTCCGGTCAATCATAAGATGAATTCTGACCCGGATGGAAAAGATGTGGATTGTCGACTTTACAGAGCAATGATTGGATCTCTCATGTACTTAACCGCTTCAAGGCCAGATATAATGTTCGCTGTGTGCATCTGTTCCAGATTCCAGGCAAAACCAAAAGAATCTCAATTAATAGCTGTAAAAAGAATCTTTCGTTATTTGAAAGGAAAACAAAGATTGGGACTATGGTATCCACATGGTTCTAACTTTGATTTCAATGCTTATACTGATTCTGATTTTGGTGGTTGTTGTTTGGACAGGAAATCTACAACAGGTGGTTTCCAGTTCTTGGGTAATCGACTTGTTTCCTGGCAATGCAAAAAGCAAACCACAGTCTCCATTTCTACATGCGAAGCAGAATACATCGCTGCTGCAAGTTGTTGTTCACAGATTCTATGGATACAACAGCAATTAAGAGATTACGGTTTGAATTTCACAGGAACCCTATGCTTATTGATAATAATGCTACAATGTCTATAACTAATAATCCTGTTAAGCACAGTAAAACAAATCACATTGAGATTAGATGTCATTTCATTCGTGATTGTGCAGAGAAAAGGTTGATTGAGCTGGTAAAGGTTCACACTGATGATAATTTTGCTGATTTGTTCACCAAGGCATTTGATCGTACCAGGTTAGAATTCTTAATCAAAATGATAGGTATGATCGATCCCGAATAAAAGTTTTTCAAAATCAGACTTTCATGGAAAATTTTGTTTTTAATTTCTTTTATTGCTTTATTACATTTCTGCATTTAAAATTTTCAGTCAAAAAGTTCTTAATTTATAAAAAGTCAAAACAAATTGAAAAATATAAAATTTGACATCATTTGAAGTTAGAGAAGAAATGATAGTACATCAGTGATTAGTTCATTTTACACGACCTTAGTAGACCTTTAATATATGATTGAGTAAACTGAGTTGATTTGATCTAAATTTCAAAAGTCTGCATAAATGAGAAATGATAGAGTTGTGAATGCTCTAATCTTGATAATCTGTTTTCAAATTTGTCTATGAGTTTTGAAACTTGAATTGTCAATAGACTAGAAGCGTTTTGAAACTAATAGTAGTGTGAAAATTAAATATGATATGATTACATCTGTGATTTGAATCCATTATATGCCTGGGTGTGTGTGTAAAAGATCATTATCTGATAAAGAATATATGGTTTTAAAGAATTTCATGAGACCAATATCGAATTATATCTTTAGCCAAATCTATTTCAGTTCACATTACTGCCCATGCCCCGAAAAACATGCAATGTTTTGTTGAACTAAGATATGCTTTCAAAATCAGTTGAAACATATATTCGCCCTTGGATCAGTTAGATACATCATCTAGTCTGACTCCATTGAAACTTGTCCAGATAATAGTTGGATCCTCATACCTGAATCTGTTGATTCTCATTATACAACCAATTCATTAGAATCTTCGGATTCTGAATCACCATGATTCTTATATCCTTTGGGATCTGCTTCTATTCTTGTGCTAAATGAGATAATTTCATCTTGGAAATTGATCTAATCTTAAAATAAACTATATATGTCTTGAAGATAGTGCAAATTATATTTCTGTTTGGCATATATGTGGGGTACACGATGTTTTTCATCTAAATGGTACTAAATCACATGAATTTGGAGAATAAACGCTTATAGTTTCAAATAATATAATATTGACAAATTTAAGAATTCATGCTTTATATTTCAAATTCGGTATAAATAAAAGAGCATTTCATAAACTGATCTCATTTACTTTGAAATTTATCGCGTATCATTTCAAATATTATTCAAATTGAATGATTTACAAATACTGAAAAACATACATAAAGTGCAAGATGAGTTGGATAGTTTCATATCATAGGTTACCCTTGGTTATTGCTAAAATGTGTGATGAACTACTCGGATACTGATATGATCTTCTTACTCATGATGTTCATTCAAAAATATGTGATTTCAGCTTATACAGTTAAAAAATATATATACGTGTTTCCGTTTTTACAGATAAAAATCCAAAAATATGTGATTCCGTTTGTATAGATAAAATTCAAAAAGATTTTGTTTTTATTTTCCATGAAAATTTTAATCTTTTATTAAATTGTTCGGGATTGGATCAAATATATGCTGCTGACGGAAGTTAAAGACGTGACGGATTGAAAGTTGGTAAAAATTTTGATCAAGGCAAATGTTGAAGACATTAAGTTCGCCTCTTTCTGGTGAAGCGAACTTAATATGTTCGCCTGAAATTGGGGAAGCGAACTTATTATGTTGGCCTAGGGCTTGTTAAGAGAACTTAACAAGTTCGCCTAATCAAGCGAACTTAATCTGAATAAGGGTTTAGCCAGGCGAACTTGTCCACTTCATCGTCTTCTCAGTTTTCAAGCGAACTTATTCAAACTTTTTTGAGATTTCAAATTACGTGGTTGTTGTGTTGTTAATCGTTTCATTCTAAATAGAAATTGGTTTGCGAATCTAACCAAGGTATTTTCATCGAATTTTGTCCGTTAATTTGAGAGAAAATCGACGTTTTTGTCTCGGTTTTTATCCCGAGTTGTTTTTGCCCAAATTAAGGATATTCCAGTGTTAAATCATGAAATTGTTCATGGATATTGATTTAGTAGTACACGTCGATTGATTTCCAATGCTTATTTCAAGATTTTATTACAGAATGAAGAGTTTGATTTGTGTGATTGAATTCGAATAGACGGACAGTTCAGGCGAACTTGTTCAAGCAAACTTGTCCAGGCGAACTTAATAAGTTCCCCTATTGAAACACTAAGCGAACTTATTAAGTTCGCCTAGGGGTCAGAGGAGTTTTGGACTTGTGAAAAATTTTTGTGTTTGAATTTTTTATAAAAATTTTTTTGTTTTGTTTTTTGTTTTAAATTTGTTTGTCATATTGTTTGTGTTTTTGTTATTTGTCTAATATGTGTTTGTTGTCCAAATATTTTTCAGATGGCTCATCGTGTCGAATACAAGCACAACCAGGTGGCATTGTTAGATCCTAACATGTCAGAGGCCATACACTTTCAAGGGATTATAGGATTTCTAAATCGCTCACGACTACGTGTTGCCTTATATGCTGATCCATACATCAGTGTGGTGTATATTCAACAGTTTTGGGACACCTTACATTCAGATACTGACGTAGAACCTAATGTTCTTCGTGCCACAGTCAACAATACTGAGATTGCTATATCTGAAGACACTATTCGTGCAGCTCTTGCATTAGGTGGTGCTGCTGAAGATCCTATATCCTATCCTAATCCTTTAATCATGGGTTGCTTTCAAAGAATGGGTTACCGTGGTAAACCTAATGACACACAGGCACGTAAAGGTGGTTTGGTGGGTGAATGGAGATACTTCATGCATGTGATTATTCAGTGTCTCTCTCCTCGTAAAGCTGGTACTGATGCGTTAAAAACTGCTTTACAAGCTGCTCTGGTAGCTTTGACATTGAACAAACAATTCAATTTTGCAAGATATATCTATAGGGATATGGTCATGCAAATTACACTTGCTGAAGGTCAGGGATTTTTGATGTGTCCAAGATTTATCCAGATGATTCTAAATCATATTCTTCCTGATCTCCCACAACATCCGATTAGATTGACTTTGACGCAGATGTCTAAGCATATCTTTACGGATTGCACTAAAGTGAAACAACAGAATCAAGCGTTGATTCCTGTTAATGCTCCCTTGTTTGGTCACATAATCAATCCTGATTATGTTGAACCACCAAATGATAACTGGTTTCATCCTAATGAGTTAGCTCAAGTTCATGGTCAAAATGTTCAACAACAACAACAACAACCACAACAACAACAACAACAACCAATTCCACAAGTACAAGTTCCTCAACAACAACAACAAGTTCCCGTACAACAACAAATTCCGATTCCAGAACAAGTTCCAATTCCACAAGCTCAGGTTGATGTACCTGTCAATGAGCCTGTTCTAGAAGAGGTCGTTCATGAACATGAACAAGATCTAGGAATGAATATGGATGACTTTGTTGATGCTGCTGTGAACTCGCCCATTCATGAAGCTGAAGGAAATGTGGTGACTGAGAATGAGTCGAGTTCTAGCACAAGTGATACAATCTTACCTATTTCCGAAGAAACCGATTATGATGAGTCTAGGGATTTCTCCTCAGATCATTATGAAAGGTTGGCTCGTATATCTTTGGCTAATGCTGGAAAACGCCTTAAATCTACAGCCCAAAGACAACGACGTAAGTCCGTTCGGGATCCTCCTTTCGGATCGGTACATGGAAAAAGAACATTAGTAGATGAGAGTTCGGATAGTGACTTTAATCCGGATCCTAAAGCTCCAAAGCTTATGGCTGCTTCAATTGCTGTTGCCCAATCTTCTCAAGGTGTGGAGGATGCTACTTTTGTTGCTTCCTTGATTGTCACACCTCCAAGCTCTAAAGAACAATCCCCTGTTCTCACTCCTGTTCCTCTAGTGATTCCTACTCCAAGTACTTCCGTTCCTTAATCATCAGCTGGTCCGTCTAAGCCTTTTGATTCTGAAAGGATTACTTTCCTTGAATTGCAAGTGCTTGCATTACAAACCCAGGTGGATACTCTTGTATCTACTGATACTCAACGACAGCTGGTGATTCAGACTCAAGCTACACAAATTGCTGCTATGCAGGCATTAGTATCCAAGCTTGTTGAGCGTCTTGATGCTCAAGGGGAGTTAAGGATACGTGATGCATGTCATACTGAGTCTATTCAACGACATGATGATGAAGACAATGATCCTTCGGGTAATATTGAGGGTGATCGTCAATACGCTGACGTTGATCCTATTTCTAAAGTTCAGGGGGAGTCGACATCACAATCAATTGATGGAAACAAAGAGACTTCTGGTGTTAATGACGAAGAAATCTTGTTATTGGAGTTCTTTGCTGAGTCCGAGGAGGAAGAAGCTGAAAAGATAGCATGTCTTGATGACATAGATGAACTATTCAATGACATAGAAGATGATGTGTCAGATACTGAAATAGAAGAAGGAGAGATAGTGGGGATAGAGATAGAGAAAAGTAAAGATAAAGTGATTTATGAAGGCAGTGATGGTCTTAATGTCCCTTATAACTTCATCCAATATGATGTTATTCCTGAGTTAAATTTTGAAGGAGCAACAGATTCTATGGACTCATTTGAAGACATCACAATGCCTGAAGATACTGTTGATTCTAAGATTGATACTGATGAAGAGAATATTCAATCCAATAAAGATGCTGAAGCTGATACTACTCACACTGAGTCTCCAAAGATGAATGAAGAACCTGTGATGTACAGAAATACAGGTATGACCAGAGAACAATGGAGAGAAGTAGTGAATAGCTGGATGAAGGTGCTACCCAAGTCTCAAACACAACCTGCTCAGAAAGAAAACTATGTGAATAAAGAGAGGTGTATAGGAAGAATCATAAGCTGGTTTTATGACAATGACATAAAACTATTTGCTATTAAAAGATCAGATGGTGTTCAGTACTTAAATCCGAGGATCAAGTATTTCAATACCTTGCCAAGGTGTGAAATGAATGGTCTATCTTCAAAGTCACTTATTAATAGAGCCAAGTTCGGATTAGCTGATGTGATTGCAAATCTGATTAAGAGAGAAGGTGGTTCAGGGAAGTATGAAAGGCTAAAGCTTCAAAGAGGAAAGAGAGTGAAGAACATGGATCACAAGACTGGGAAAGTGACCTGGAAGTACAAATTCAGACCAGTGCGTGCTGTACACAGGATACCATTGAAGAAGATTCCTCAAGATTTCCTTGGGAATTTGAAATGGTGGTATGTCGATGTTAATACTGGTGAAGCAAGGATTGAAGACAAAGAGAATAAGGTCATTGTATGTTTCTATGATGCAATGAACCTTATCAATTTTTCAAAGAAAGATCAGAGAACACTGAGAAAGAATGAAATCATGTTCAATGATGAATGGAAAGAACAAGGTTTGCAGTACAAGCGAGTGTTGGAGATTTGTAGAAGATATGGAGTGCATGCAGGAAGCAGATTGCCGGATAATTGGAAGACCTCATCATGAAGACAAAAGACTGAAGATCAAGCTATTGTCAAGGGGGAGTCTGTTAGGACATAGATTGTAATGACAAAAGCTTTGTAATATTTTAGATCTTATGTCTTTATATTTTTGTAATGTATTAATGTTCTAAGTATTTTTATGCAAGTTGCTAGAGGCGTACTTGTTAAGTTCGCCTAGTCTAACAGAGGCGAACTTGTTAAGTTCGCTTAAGTCTATCTGAGGCGAACTTGTTAAGTTCGCTTAGTCTGTTAGAGGCGAACTTGTTAAGTTCGCCTAATGCAGGTCAGTAGTCTATATATAGATGTTTACAGAGTCAGTTTAAGAGTATATACAGAACAGTGATCAGAATTGACGTAGAACAAGATAGATTGAGTCTGTAAACTCTATTGTGAATTGGAATACAAGCATGAAGTTTATTTACTTAATTGTTTCTATTGTCTTTTTTATATGCAATCGTTGATTCGTTGGATTCCACACTCCGAGTTAACGACACGTCTTATCACGAGAACGATCTGTAGAAGTGCCATGAGGACCTACAGATTTAGAATCAACACCTTCTTGGTCCTGCTTCATATCCTTTGATTCTTCTTTCTTAACCTCTTTTGGTATCCCCTATACCTTAGCTTAATCAAAATATTCATCATCACTCTCATCATCATACACCATATCTTCACCTGTGACTGGATTCACCTTCAACACAGTATTAGGATCTAAATCCTCATCTTTTACAATCTTAGGTGCCACAGAATAGTTTCCGTTGAATAGTGGAGGAACATAACCAATACCATTAGTTCCCTCCCCCTCTTTAGTATTATTATTATAATATCCCAGTAAGAATGATGAAATTCCAAAGCTTTCTAACTTTTCGTGAAGTCTGATCACCTCTGCTTTAGATTTAGCAAGTTCCTTATCTTTCTAAGCAAGATCAGTATTTCTTTTCTCAATTTCTGCATAAGCCATATCCAGATGATAAGCCTGCTCTTTTATCTTCAAGGTCATGGAATTGATGTCTCTCTTCAATGATTCAATCCTTTCAACACACATATTCGCATTGTCTTTTAATTTCTGATTTACCATGTGCATCGATTTCATATCACAAATGAGGTTGACGTTGTCATCCATAACCCTCATCATTTTATCCTTCAAAGAAACACAGTTAGTACAAAAAGATTCAGAGTTAGAAACTACCTCAACTTTTACCTTTGTAGAAGATATACCAGGAGCCATGAATACGTCACCATCAGCTTCACTCTTTTGTTCAATAGTGACAGGCTTTGCATCAATTTCTGATTCAGTCAAATCATTTTCAACTTTCTGAAAGCTTTCTTCAGTCTCCACATCACACTCGGTAGACTGAGTGCTTTCACCAGATCGAACACTCTCACTATCACTTTACACTACAAAAGAATTACTTTCAGAATCACACTGTTTCACTAATTCTTCTTTGATCAAGACCACGAATGCCTGAGAATTAGCTTCACTCTTTTTCTTCAAAGCTTCCCATAGATCTCTTGAAAGTGAACACTTCCCGAGACTATGAATGATTTCTTTTGGTAAAGACATTTGTAAAGTTGCACGCGTCTTCATCTTTTGATCATACTTCTGCTTTTGTACTTTAGTAAGAGCTGTCAATGGTAAAGGAGCATCATGATATCCCATGAACGAATAAGTAGGATGAACATATCCTTCCAAGATGGGTATCCAAAAACTTTCATCAGTGTCAGACACGAACTGTTCGAATCGGACTTTCCGGCTAGAGTAATCTGAGATACATAAAAGCCTAGGTGACATAGTTCCAATCTCATTATCATCACAAGAATTTGACATTTTAAAAATTTTGTGAAAATATCCAAAAAAAATTTCCCTTCAAAATTTGATTTTCGATGAACGAAAATTCCAAAAATTACTGTCTTCTCAAAAAAACTAGAAACACTCATATAAAGATCCCCTCAAATTTTTGAAGAAGAAAGTTTTTCCCGCTAAATAACTCATAAAGATCCACTGATTTTCGGTGAATGAATTTTTTTTATCCTCAAGCGAACTTAGTAAGTTCGCCTGAAACTGCCTGAGCGAACATGATAAGTTCGCCTAAACTACACTGAGTAGATTATGTTCAAGTTGCTCAACATAATTGACTTTCTCAAACTTCAACTTTTCATTCTTTAAAGTTCCTTGACCTGTTATGTACCCACCTTTATTACCCGCAAAGGCGACATAACGTCCATCAATTTTAATAACATAGCAAACAAATGTTTCCTGTCATATGTCGGGAGCTACAACTAACCACATACCATTTGTTGTTGATAGTCTTCCTTGGTTGACCCTACATAAACAAAGGAAATCAGTTAGAAATGGGGACCCAAGCCATTGTGGTCTTGGGTCTACCATTAGCATCAAAATAAACAATTTAAAGCAATTCACAATCTCTATTATCATCTACCCTTGGTGATTTAGGAAAATCAGAATCAGACATTTTGGATTTTGAAAGACACATCGTCCTCAATGTGAAGACACAAACTAAACAAGCTAAACAAGAATCAGAATCAGACATTTTTATTTCATTTTGTATTTTATTTAAAGACACAAACTAAACAAACTAAGCAATCACATCCCCACACTTGAAAGACACATTGTCCTCAATGTGAAGCAAAACACCACTAAAAATAAAAATGAAAAATAAACAGGAAGCGACTTAGCTGGTTATCATATATGCAAACAAATGTGAAGCTTCGTTCTTCCTTGTGTGCACCGTATAACATTTCGGTCGCGGTTGCACAAACGACTGTCGGGTTGACTTTACAAGGTAGATAAGATGAGATTCAACCCCGCCCGAATGGAGATTGAGTACGGTCGGAATGATAAAACCTGCAAAATAAACCTCATAATAAAACCGCAACATTAAACTGACTCAAACTAAAAATAAAGACTCACTAACAAATTAAAGACTCAAGATAGAAAGATGCAGAGAAACAAACTCAATGGGTGACAAACACATAGACATGCATGCCACAACAAGGTAAAGCATCGGTTACAAATGGTTTCAATTTTCCCATGGTCTTGGTGGATGGAATGAATGAAGGTGAATGGTAATTAGTTATGGTGATGAGATTGATGGATGAACGATCATGAATGCTAGAAGTGGTATGATGGTGATGGGAGTGGTGTCGATGAGAGTGAACGGTGGCTAGAAACCATGGGAAAACAAGGGAAGTGGGCTAAACCAGGGCTCCCCCGCGTACCACGAAGAACAGGCGGCCACTCCTCGCGTACCGCGAGGGAGTGGCTTTTAACCTGGCCATTTCTTTTGGACTTCGCATGCCGCGAAAGGAACCTTACTCTTCTTCACGTACCCCGAGGGAGTGTTGTTGACAGAATGTTTTGAACTTTTATACTTAGAAAATTTTTGGCCTTCTAAAATTTTTTTTCACCCAAACCTTTTAAAACTTGTTCCAAGCATAAAAACATATGTAAAAATACATGGAACTTCATTCTTGACGATTTCCCTCACCGAATTAAGTACAAATCCTTGCAAAACATGAAACAAACAAAACATACATACCGAAAACACAGAAAAAGACACGAACTCAACCAAGTAATGCACTCAAACTCTACATCCCGAGCACTTACCCGAGACTTAAGCAAACCTATCAGGATGCTTCTCCTTAATCCTAACCGGTACCGCCTCCATCCTACGCGGTCTACCAGTTCTCCAAATCCTTAACAACCTCATCACCTTCAAACTCCTATCAAACACTGAACTCATATTACATGTAGCACTCAAATCCTTCCACCATAGCATATACCTACCCGATCCAAAGATAATATGATTCAAATAACCATGTAGTTTATCACCTGTAAACCTCCCCACACATGTGGTTTTCACTCTCTCTGGATTAACAAACTCACTAAACTCTCGGAGTTTCTTACGGGGCGGCCTAGATTTAGGGGTGACTCGACTTCTATCCCCTCAGCATGCATATAATTACAGGTTAAAGGCGTAATATGTGACATCACTAAAGGTGTAGCCTCTAACCTCTCCCCGGATCATCATGATCCTCTAAACTCTCCACCATGGGCGTCTCACAGATTAATGACCCGACTTGTGCTAAAATCTCACTCAAACTGCAATCACCATCGTCAGCACCTAAAAACGCGGACCCTGTCAAATTCCTTTCAAGTTCAGCTAACCAATCCGGTGGGTCCTCAATCATTTCTCCTCCATCTCCCTCAACAACATCCTTTACTGGATTAGAGTCACGATGGTAGTCCATGAAGGCATCAAGCATGCACATGGAGTGGCTATGCTAGGATGTGATCGACTCATCCCCCACACGAAGTGTGAGTTTCCCGTCAATGACATCGATCCTTGCCTTGGCGGTACGTAGGAACGGGCGTCCTAGGATGAGTGGGACTTTGTCAACCACCTCCATGTCTAGGATGACGAAATCCATGGGGAATACAAATTTTCTGAATTTTACTAACATATTCTCCATAATTCCCCGTGGATACTTGACTGAGTGGTCAGCCAAGGAAATGCTCATGCGCATAGGCTGCGGTTCACCTAGTTATAGCTCCTTATAAATAGAATATGGCATCAGATTGACGCTAGCACCCAGATCAGCCAACGCATGGTTTAATGGCAAACCGCCAAGCAGACATGGGATCGTGAAACGACCCGAATCCGCCAGTTTGTTATGAACTACAACAGAACATTGCTCACTAAGTGAGACTTCAAAGATCCCCTCTAGCTTCATCTTGTTGGAAAGAAGATCTTTTAAGGAATTTTTCGTACATAGGCATGTGCTGGAGGACCTCTACAAATGGGAGATTGACCTTGAGTTGTTTAAACATATCAAGGAAGCGACCGTATTCCCTAGCATTTTTATATGGCAGCAAGCGCGCTGGATAGGGAACACGACTCAAGTCAACCTCGGGGGACTTCATCTCCACCCCCGTCTTCTTCTCCTCTGCCCTCTCGGCAGGCTTCTCCATCTCTAGCTCCTCATCCACCGGCTCTTCTTTTTCTACTACCGGTGGGCTCTCCTTCTCTTCTTCCCTTCTACTCCTTGTCGAAACAACATTCAACTTGGGCTCGTCTAGCATCCTAGCATCGATCACAGCAAATCGAGCTTTCCAATCCACCTTCTTCATTTCCTCTATCGAAGGAATGCCATAGTCAGCATCGTGGGAAGCTTCCATCTCTACTCTCTCCTCATCTCTATGACTAATGATCGACACGGCCATCACTGAAGTGTTTAAACTCTTATATGCTGCAGTTGCTTCAACCTGCTTCTCCTGCAAGCTTTTCGCGATGTCTCCTACCATGCGTTGCAAATCATGGAATGCCGATTACTGATTCTTCAATAAAGTGTTGTGGCATCCAGTCGCTGTCTAGCGTCTCTATCATGCTGAACTAAGTGGGCAAGAATTTGTGTCTCGTTCTCAATCATCTCCTCAATCTTCTTCGTGTTGACAATGCTTCCCGAACTCGCTTCCACTTCAACTCCTCCATACTGCAGCTGGCGACCATTAAACCTAGGCGGGTTGTTTCAAGATCTCCATCCCGAGCCATAAGTATTATTATAATTATTGTACCCTCGGTTCTAGTTCTGGTTGCCAGCAAAGCTCACCTGCTCCTGATGATTTATGGGGCAATCTCAGGAGTCGTGGCCTCTCCTGCACACTTGACACCCTGAGCACTGAGTTTAAGATCCTTGATCTCGTTAGCCATTGCTGCAAGTGCAGCAGCCACGCTAGTATCAGGAGTGACCTGATGCACACCTCTAGGAGAAGAGGCTATTGCTCTAGAACTAGGAATGGAAGTTCTAGTATATGGATGCTGATGTTCCGCCAGAGCGAAGCTCTCGAACATCTCCTCACACTCGTCTGGCTCGAGCTTATCCATAATATGGCCTCCTGCAGTTGGGTTGAACATTTGCTGCTTCTCGAATGTGTGACCATTGTAGAACTTCTCCACTATTGCCCAGTCAGAAAGATCATGCTGGGGACATCGGCTCAACAGCGTGTTGAACCGCTCCCAGGCCAAGTGATAAGGCTCGTCAGGATCCATCCGGAACGAATGGATTTGATCCCGAAGGAGAGCGGCCTTGGAAGGTGGATAGTACTTTTTATAGAACTTGGCCTGAATATCCTCCCAAGTGGTGATAGAATTGTCAGGGAGGGTGTCAAGCCAAGTAGATGCATGCCCAGAGAGCGAGAAGGGGAAGAGACGTAAGTAGATAGCGTCCTTAGACACACCCGTGATATTGAAGGTATCACATATCCGCGCGAAGAGGTACAAATGTCCCGGTGCATCCTCATCCTCAAGGCCATGAAATTGAGTGGCATGAGTGATCGTGGTCATGACATGTGACGGGATCTGCCATGTTGGACACGTATTTTATTCGAGTTAATAAACCTAGATATTTTTATCCAACTCAAACCCGACACGTAACAACGAATAGGATCGACACGAGGGTATTATATCGGACTTGAACTAACGAGTAACACCAACTAACTGGATTTAGGGATTTCTTGATTTTTGGGGCATATCTGCCCTGATCCCTTTCATCTCAAGAGAGGACTGTTACTACACTGACACTGACTCTGTTGTACTAGGACAGCCACTCCCTGATGAATTGATTTCTTGTTCTGTTTTAGGTATGTTTAAGCTAGAAGACTAACCACCCACCCTACACCTCAAATCGGCCGTCCCCTTTACCCTTTTCTTTACTTTTGTCTCATCTTGATTTCATTTGTCACACCATTGTCTCCCATGCTGCAAATGCCTAATGGTTAATACACATTTAATCTTCCAAGGCTTGCGCTTTAAATACCCTACACCTTCATTTTCAAAACACAAGAAATACAAATCAATCCCTCCCTATTCTCCCTATCTTACGCTACTACCCACACACACAAACACTTCACCCTTCTATCATTCTCCTTGCTTGTTTGAAGTGAGCTCCTTTCATCTAACTTTTATTTATTTATTTTATTTGTTTCATTAATGCAAGTTGTGGCCACCATCACCGTAGAACCATGTTTTATTTATAAAGGAATTAAAACTATCTATACTAAAATTTGGTTATTGATGTGTCGTTTTTAATATATAAAAATGTAATATATTTTTATGATGGTTTTACGAGATCAGGTTTTAAATTTATAAAATGATAATTACTTTAACTTAAAACACATACAATAGACTAATGTACCTATCGAAGCGTAATATAGTTTAGGTAAGAATTAAGTATCGAACCAATGGACACGGTTGAGTTCCAATACTCAACTTTTGTTATCGTTCAGCCGGATTAATTAATGAGTGGATTTTGTGTCCTTGTGAAGCGGAATAGTAAATGATAGAAAAGTAAAGGACGGTAAAGTAAATATCATAAAAGTAAAAATGTGTGTAACAGAAATGTAACAAACATAATAGTAAATAGTAGGAAAGTAAATATCTTGGAAATGATCAGGTTACGAAGAGTATTGTTGTGGGCATCGAATCCACTTGGTACGTGATAATGTTAAGTTGACTAATCCAATGATATGACTAGTACAAACTTGTGACCCAGGTCACCGCTAGAGCCTCGTCCTCACGACATTTGATTCATGAATTAAAATCTTTAAATTAAAATAGTAGTGCCTCCTGTTAGGGACAACAGTTACCCTCATCCCTTCGAATGGTCATCTCCAGGTTGGTTTAAGACATCGAACGTAAATGCTTTGTATTAAAGTTAAATAAGTGATTATATTTTGTTCAACGGGAGGCGGTGTAACAATGGGACGAAGTATGAAGACGTACCGTTCCCAACATGAGTTCCCAATTCATGGTCGCATAATAAGTTCGTATAAAGACGTACGTCCTTAATAATGTTGACCAAGCCTTGGCTTATCAATCTCTCCTTGTATAAAGACATACAAGTTTCAAAATAAGTTTGATTAAAAAGGTTTTACGATCTTACGCTTTAAAATCAAGAACAATCACAAGTATAAAGATGGAGTTAGACAATAATAAAATCCCATCAAATGGTGGTTTTAAGGACGAATAATTAAAGACATAAACATACCACTAGCTTAATACGTCAAACATTAACATGAACCAAAATTCATCTTCACCCTAGCATTACAAGAAGTTTAGCCACGAATGGCCATACTAGATAGCGTAACACTGAGTTTTGTAGGCTCCCCTATTGTGGAACAAGGAGGAAGAGCCCCTCTACTCACTACTACTCTAATACTACTAGAAACGAACTATTATCTCTATCTTGAGGTATGGAATCGTGTATTGAGGTGTGTAGAATGAAGAACCCAAGCCATCAATTTATAGGCCTCAAAATGAGCAATGCACGGCCGTGCATTGGATGGAACGGGCGTGCAAACACCTCGGGAATCAAACAGGGAACAAAGGACAGTGTCTCGGAGTCTTGGGAAGCAAGATTGGGTTTGCACTGCCGTGCATGGCATTGCACGACCGTGCATGGCATTGCACGACTATGCAATGCCCAACTGCTTCCCAGATTCGTCTTTTAGCTGCTGGTTTGACTTCTGTTGACCTGGTTTGACTTCTTAAGTATCATTTGCAAGGTTATTAGTCAATTAGTACCATAATATGGGGATTATTATGCATGTAAAACAAGATTAATTTAGGGTATATCAGTAATATATATATATATATATATATATATATATATATATATATATATATATATATATATATATATATATATATATTGTAAGGCCCCAAACCAGGCATCCTATAGTTGGTTCTCATAACCGGTTATATTCTTTAAAAGTACTTTAACTTTCATTTAAGTAAAGAACGGAAGTCTTTCTCAAATTAATGTTATATTTAAACTCGTTAACTTTCATAACGTTACCTGACGAATGCATGCGCACCAGCCCGAGTAGCCCCACTTCCAAGGCAAGATACCTCGTCTAGCAGACTAACCTGTAAAACAATCTAACGTACGTACAAAGTCAGCTATGCTGAGTGAGTTCTAATAGTTTAATTTAAACAACCGCCAAGTCGTCTCATTTATTGTTTATCTCCACTCAAGACCTTCTGGTCCTTAGAAAATAGTTTTACAGATTTTCATCATATAAATGACCCCTGTTATTTTATAATATCCCAAAGTATTCACCACCCCAGACTCTACCCGTCATTAAAACCCAGTAAGTCTCTCCGAAATAACACACAATTTACCATATATATTAACCCTACACCGGTTAACCCATCTAGCCTCTAGACAGCGACTTACCAGTCCTGACCAGGGCTCTCATAAACCAACTGACTCCACAGTTGTACATAATGTACTCACCCCGACACAACCGTCAATCTAACTCGACACACCACATTGATTCCATCTATTTATCACATCAATATCATCTCGTACACAGTTAATATAACTCATCATTTGCATGCAATTTAACACATATATATGCATACAAACACAAACCTCGTCACTGCACCCTCGTAAGGGTTATCCCCGTCAGGATACTCGTCATAAGCTCAGCTCTACCCTTGTTACAGGGCCCCACCACTAAACATAGTGACACACTCGTCATCTATGATGACTACCTAGCCACCAACACGAAGACTATATCATCTACCATACGGTGATTGGCACCTCACCACCCGATGACTGTAAGATCACACATACAATGATAACCCCGAAGGACCCCGTCCTCCACACCATTGTTGACCGTATACACGGACAATGCAAGCACAAAAAGCAACACATACATACACATGACACTACCTGGATATGTACTACGACTCACCACCCTTTCACGGATCACTTACGTGTGTAATCCAACACTTACTTTAGACGTATCCTCTTAACGTCTAATCACATTGCCCAAGTCTTTCCGAACAAGCAATTATACGACACACAAACACCATACTGACTTCTAGCCCGTAGATAATGTGGACACCACATAGACCCATGCAGACACAATACCCGCCGTGTCACGAGGACAACGACACAATAACAACACCCGCCGTGTCACGAGGACAACCACATAACATACACATCATCAAGCACACGACGCATAACGGCATACTAGCATCTACATGACTCGTTAATGAACCACGTTCGGGTTCCCATGCTAACTCTCCTTATATAACCATCACAGGTTTATCTAAATTCTTGACTCACCCCGACTAACTCATAAGATGACACACACATATCATCACAACTCTTGTTCACCCACCCTAAGGACCCCATAACGACCTTTAGTTCCATTATTACATAACGATCTCATAAAACACTCCAAGTTTAAATCATAACTCGTAATACGTTCGTTTAATAAAACATGCGAGTATGTACGTTAGCCCCAAAAACAATAAGACGTTTAAAAGAGGGGATTAGAAACTCACCTTTGCTTAACACACTTTGATCTCTAGAGCTTGCTAACTTCACGTGCTAGCCTTTCGATCTCGTACCTAAAACACACATAACATACGAGTCAATACGTGACTCGACATCCATATCCAGCTCACTCGCTATAACTACTATGTGCATGGTCTCCATTGCGCATGCACGTTACCATGCATGGTTCGTACATGCTACGTAATTGCTCGCACAACTCCCATGCGTCCCCCCTCGGGTTGCCGAACTCGCAAAGCAACATCCCGACACTTCGTCTCCACCATCAGACCATCTCTAGCATGTTCACAGTCTATGTCCAGCTCCGAACAGGTGCCAACACCCTTCAACACGGTTTCCGTGAATGCCCGTAGCCACCACGAACATCATGCAGCTCTGACCCACCATCTTCAGCCGTATACGGCCTGAGGCCAGCCTTGTGTGACCACCCTTTGGCCTCCCCACGGCTATCGCATCCTCCTTCGACGTCAACTCAGCCCTTCGGGCCTACTCTCGACTTCCAGCATCACGGTTTGTAGGTCCCCTAGGGTCTTCTACGGATCTAACTCGAGACGTGATGTATCAAACATACGGAGTGTGGAATCTAACTATACGCATGACTGTGTATATGAGACAAACACAAAGATGACAATTAACACACAGTGTAAATAATTTTCTCTTTGATTTCCATAAAACATAGAGTTTACAGAACTTGAATACAAATTGCAGAACTATTCAAACTAACAAGTCAACTCCTATTTATAGACAACTTCTGCCATGCACAAGTTCGCCCGAACAAGGCCTAGGAGAACTTGTTAAGTTCGCCTGTTACAAAACTTAACCAAAACATTACAAAACATAAAGACATACATGATCTAAACTATTACAAGGCCTATTATCACACTTCTATGTCCTAACATGGTTCTGATTCCCTATCTTGACCGGCCACCCACAACGGTTTGGCCGGACCCTTCCCATCTCGTAAACACCATATGCACAAATGACAATGAAACAAATGAGTTAGTTTACGAGTTTATTGATATGTCATCATTTATACATATTTTGCATGCATAATAATCCCCATATTATTGTACTAATTTAATAATAATCTTGCAATTGATACTTAAAAGGACTATATTTTGTAATTACAGGTTATTCGGTGTTGAAAATACAAATCAAGATAAAATCTATCAATAACACCAAGAAATCAAGCTTTTAGAAGAATCATTCCCGAGCTTTGAACCCCAGGAAGTCAAAATTGGATAGCCAACAGTCAACCAGCAGCTAAAAGACAAAACTGGGTTTAAGCCTTTCATACTTTCCTGAACCACCTTCCCAAGCCAAAAGATAAAATCTATCAAAAACACCAAGAAATCAAGCTTATAGAAAAATTACCTTACCAGTTTTAGGATCAACACTCTTTATTCTCTTTCCCTTTTGTGGTTTAAGCCTTTCATACTTTCCTGAAGCAGACTTTGCAATAGCATCAGCTATACCATACTTTGATCTATTGATTAAAGACTTTGTTGCCAGACCATTCATCTCACTTCTAGGAAAAGTATTGAAGTATCTTAGCCGTGGCTTCAACTACTGTACACCATCAGATCTTTTCAAAGAAAAAAGATTAATCTCTTCATCAAAGAACCAACTTATAATTCAACCAACACAACATTCTTTGTTCACATACTTTTCCTTAAGAACAGGTGGTGATAGTGAAGCAGGTAATACTGTCTTCCAACTTTTCAATAACTCATGCCATTTCTCTTTGGTCATGCATGTATCTCTATACATCACAGCCTCTTCATTTGATTTTGCCTGAGTAGTGTCTGAGCTAAAATCAGGTTCTGTGACATCTTCAGCAGAGTCCATAGAGTGAGCCATTCCATCAGAAGTACTTTAGGAATAACATCATCTTGGATGTAGTCAAAAGGCACATTAAGACAAACACAGCCTTCATAAGTCAACCTTGTTGTATCTTTTATAATCTCCAGTTCAACTATCTCACCTTCTTCAATCTCTGATTCATTCTCTTCATCTTCTAAATCATCAAACAACTCATCTAGACCATCTAAGCAATCTAACTTTTCAGCTTCATCAAGATCAGAGTCATCTTTAAAGAATTCTAGAAGCAACACTTCTTCATTTTCATCTGAACTTTTATCACCAGAAGCTTCAACTTGATTTGATGTAGACTCCCCCTGAAACTGAGATATCGGAGTAACGTCAGAGTATTGACGATCACCCTTGTTTACACTAGGATCATTATCTTCATCATTATTTCTTTGAACTGCCTATGTATGACAAGCATATTTAACCACTACATGCATCCCCCCCTGAGCGTCAATACACTCTACTAGCTGTGAAACAAGAATTTGCATTTCGGATAATTGTCTGCTTTGAGATTGGAGAACATGCTCCCTTTGAAAGTCATTTTCCCGTAAAACATCTACTTGACCTTGAAAACCCACAACTTGGGCTTCTAGGCAAGAGACTTTGCCTTGTAGAGTAGCAATCTTAGCATCCTTTGATGAAGTAGACGGACCAGCTTGAGATGATGTATGAGGATGAACTGGAGCAGTAGTAACTTGTGGAGAAGTAGTCTGAGACGGTTGAGGTGATATAATCAATGAATCCACAAAGTCCACGTCATCAGCTACATGAGAACTAGCAGCAGCCATAAGCTTCTATGACTTTGGAGAAGGAATAAACTCTGAATCAGACGATGATTCATCTCGTAATGTTCTTTTACCAAGTACTGCACGAGGAGGAAACCGACTTCTGCCTCTTTCCATCATTAGCCACTGGTATGCTAGCAAGTTGATCATAATGATCTAAGTCAAAATCTTTAGTAGCTTCAGAATCAGAGTTAGACTCATCACTGTTAGCAGGTTTAGAAGAACTTGTGCTTGTATCATCTACATGACCTTCTTGATCTTGTTGAGGTGATTTTACATGTTCTTCTTCATTAGCATTCATATGAACCTCCGCATTTTGATCATCTTGATCACCAACTTGAACCTCTTCATGAACGTCTACATTAGGTTCTATGACATCCTCTTGAACTTTTTCTTGAATAGGTGTTGAACTTGTTGTTGGACTTGAGGTTGTTGTGTTTGTTGTTGTGCTTGTTGTTGCTGTTGTTGTTGTTCTTGTTTTTGTGCTTCTAGTTCTTTCGGATGAACCCAATTATCATGAGGTGGTGCAACATAATCAAGATTAATTATGTGCCCAAATAATGGTGTTGGAACAGGTATTAATGTTGGATTCTGTTGCTTAACATTGTTGCAATTAGTAAAGATACTCTTAGTCATCGGAGTGAGAGTAAGACGTTGTGGTAGCTGAGGTAGGTTTGGAATTAGATGATTAAAAATCATTTGAATGAACCTAGGGTACATTAGAAACCCATGACCAGCAGGAGGTGTAATCTGTGCTAATATCTCTTTGTAGAAATAATGAGCTAAGTTGAATCCTCTATTAAGTGTAAGAGCCACCATGGCTGATTGTAGAGAAGTCTTCAACCCGTCAGTACATGCTTTCCTTTGTGATGGACACTGAATGATTACGTGCATAAAATACCTCCACTGACCCACTAAGCCACCCTTCTGTGCTTGAGTATCATTTGCTCTACCCCGGTATCCCATCCTTTGAAAACATCCCATAATTAACGGAGATGGTAAACCCAATGGTTCTTCATTATTACCTCCAAGATGTAGAACCTATCTAATAGTATCAACAGAGATTGCTACTTCAGTATTGTTGACAGTAGCTCTCACATTCGGATCAACAGTGCAATCATGTTGTGCAGTATCCCAGAATTGTTGAATATAATTCAAACTGATATAAGGATTTGCAGATAAAGCAACTTTGAGTCTTGATCTATTCAAAAAAATTTATAATATCATGGTAGTTCATAGCTTCAAACAAATTCGGATCCAATAAAGCCACATGGTTATGCTTGTATTTCACCCGACGATCCATCTGTACACAGCAAATATGAAACAACAAATTCACAAACAAATATGAAATAAAATGTAAAATCAAATAACAAAAAAAAATTAAAAAATACACAACACTTTGAAAAATTTTGCTAAGTCAAAACACTACTACACCCTGAGGGGAACTTAATAAGTTCACTTAGAATTGCAAGAGGCGAACTTACTGAGCAAGTTCGCTCCAAGACATAACCATAGATCAGAAAATCAAATTTGTCAAAACAAAGAAATTTGTTGCAATAAACCACACAAACATGTATTATTACCATCGATATAACAAAAACCATGAATCAATTTCAGTTTTAAACCACAACACCCAAAAAATTGTCAAAACAGAGCAGACGTCACAAACCCTAAGAACCGAACCCTAAACATGATCAAATAAGACGATTGAACGGTTAAAAGAACATGATTCTACCTTGGTTTGATGCGCAAACTCTTGTTTATCAATAATACAACTTAAAAACAGCGATTTACACACTCAACAATCAAACAAGATAAGTTTGCTCAAAAACAAGTTGAAGTTCACTCAAGAAGTTCGCTGGAATTTGAAAAGAAATATAATGAACAAGTTCGCCTGAAACAAGATATGTAACTATAGGCATAAGTTCGCTTAGCAGGCGAACTTAGTAAGTTCGTATACTAGGAAAACAAGATAAGTTCGCTTGTTCTCAACACTTAGAGAATTTTTGAGATTTTCAACTTCTAGACACCAATGTTTCTATCTTCCACCTGGAACCTGTATCCGATCCAATCCCGAACATTTTTATAAAATAAAAAAAATTTGGAATTCTCATGGAAGCACGAAAGAAAATCTTTTTGGATTTTTAAAGTCTAGAGATCCGTCACACGTCACAGAAACAATTACTAGAAGAAAAAGGCTAAACTAACAAACTAAAGAAATTGAAATCACATATTTTTGGAATATTTGTCTTTTTCAAAGAAGAAACAACTAAAAAAATTTCAATTCTTTTTGGATTTTATCTATACAAACGGAAACACATATTTTTGGTTTTTCAAATTGTAAGAAATATAAAATCTTTTTGAATTTTCTTTATGTAAAATTTGAAATTCAAGTAACAAGAAACAAACCACATATTTTTTTTGAAAATCATGAGTAAGAATATCATATCAGTATATATGAATAGTCCATTACACATTCTAACAAATCTAGGGGTAACCTATGATACTTCTCATCATATATCAACATGTACACATCATACACTCTTTGTACCATCACTGATTTTTCCTTGTTCACATCTCAATATTTCATTATCATCTTAACAAGTTTTATTAACTCATCAACTATTTTGATACTCATTGAGATTCACTTGATTACAAACTTAATCTTTTTCTTTAGAATTTTCCAATCATAATGTTTTCAATTTCAACAAAAAGCATGAAATGATACGCGATAAACTTAAAAGTAAAACAAGATCAGATCATGACTTTATAACTTATTCGTATCGAATTTGCAATACACTACATGTCAATTAAGATTTGAAACCAAAAGCATTTTTATCCCACGTTCTTGTGAGTTAGTACCAATTATATGAAAACAATGCGTACCTGTAGGTCCTCATTACACATTTCAGATCGATCTCGTGATAAGACGTCTTGATAACACGGAGTGCGGAATCCTACCATATTAACGCTTTGTATAATAATCGACAATAGAAACAACGGTAAATAAAGCTTTCTCTTTGTATTCACAATCACAGAGTTTACAGAATTCTTGTTCGATCAGTCTCACTACTCTGTTCTAAACAGACTCTGAAACTCTATTTATAGACACATTTTCTGCACCAGGCGAACTTAACAAGTTCGCCTTTGATAGACCAGGCGAACTTATCAAGTTCGCCTCTAGCAGAACTTGTATAAATACTTAGACAAAAACTAAACATTTACATAAAAACATAAAGACAATAAGATCTAAACTATTACAATGCTTTTGTCATACAATCTATGTCCTAACAGACTCCCCCGTGACAATAGGTTGATCTTCTGTCTTCAGTCTTCATGATGAGCTCTTCTAGTTATCTGGTAATCTGCTGCCTGCATGCACTCCATATCTTCTACAAATCTCTAACACTCTTTTGTACTGCAATCCTTGTTCTTTCCATTTATCAGTAAACATGATCTCATTCTTTTTTAATGTTCTCTGGTCTTTCTTTGAGAAATTAATAAGGTTCATTGCACCGTAGAAACTAACAATGACCTTATTATCCTTATCATCAATCCTAGCTTCACCAGTATTTACATCTACATACCACCATTTCATATTACCCAAAAAATCTTGTGGAATTTTCTTCAATGGTATTTTCTGTACAGCACGTACCGGCTTGAACTTGTACTTCCAAGTCACTTTCTTATTCTTTTGATCTACAAGCTTCACTCTTTTACCCTTCTGTGGTTTTAACCTTTCATACTTCCCTAATCCACCTTCTCTCTTTATCAAATTGGCAATCACATCGGCTAATCCACAATTTGATCTATTAATCAATGGTTTAGTAGCCAGACCATTCATTTCACACCTTGGCAAGGTATTGAAATACTTAATCCTAGGCTTTAGGTACTGAACACCATCATATCTTTTAAGAGCAAACAACTTTATCTTATTATCATAGAACCAACTTATGATCTTTCCGATACACCTTTCTTTATTTACATATCTTTCTTTTTGAGCAGGTTGTACATGTGACTTTGGTAGTACTTTCATCCAACTGTTCACCACTTCTCTCCACTGTTCTCTAGTCATACCCGTATCTCTATACATAACAGCTTCTTCATTCAGCTTAGGAGACACAGTACGAGTAGTATCAACATCAGAATCAATCTTGGATTGAGTAGTATCATCAGGTGTAGTGATATCTTCAACAGAGTCCATAGAATCTGTTACTCCATCATAGGAAAACTCAGAAATAACATCATCTTGGATGAAGTTATACGGAACATTCAGACCATCACTTCCTTCATATGTAATCTTAGATTTACTCTTTTCTACCTCAATCTCTACAATCTCTCCTTCTTCTACTTCATTATCAGACATATTCTCTTCAACATCATCAAATAATTCGTCAATATCATCTAGACACTCTAACTTCTCAGTTTCGTCTTCTTCAGAGTCTTTAAAGAATTCTAATAATAGTATTTCTTCATTTACTCCAGAATCATGAGTAGTGGTTCCTTCAATAGATTGTGATGTCGACAATCACCCTCAACGTTACCACGAGGATCATTGTCTTCATCAACCTTTCGTTGAATTGATTGAGTATGACACGTATCAGGTATTCTTAACTCCCCCTGAGCGTCAAGACGCTTAACAAGTGTAGACACCAATAACTGCGTGTCAGCAATCCGTTGTGCTTGAGTTTGAAGGACCAATTGTCTCTAAGAATCAACAGACACAAGAGTATCCACCTGAGTTTGTAAAGCTAGCACCTGGGATTCAAGGAATGTAATTCTTTCAGAATCAGACGGCTTTTAAGGACCAGTATCGGATGAAGTAGGAACATTTGGAACATTTGGAGAAAGCACTGGAGATTGTTACCTATAAGGAGGAGGTGTAAATAGTAGAGATGAAATAAAAGTAGCATCCTCAACTCCCTGAGATGATTGAGCAGCAGCAATAGAAGCAGACATAAGCTTCTGAGCTTTAGGAACTGGAATAAAATCTCTATCCGAGTCAGAACTTTCATCAAGCAAAGTTCTTTTGCCAAGTACTGATCCAGAAGGAGGATTCCGAACAGACTTACGCCTCGGCTTTCTGGCTTTAGATTTAATGCGTTTTCCTGCATTTGCCAATGGTATCTTAGCCAAACTCTCATAATGATCTGAGCTAAAGTCTCTAGACGAATCAGACTCAGTAGCCTCAGAATCAGGTAAGACAGTATCATCGAGACTCGAATCTTGAACATTGCCTTCAGCCTCATGAATCGGTGAGTTCACAGCATCATTATCAAAATCATCCATATTCATACCCAAATCTTGTTCATTATCATGAGCCATCTCTTCTTGAACTGGTTCATAAACAGGAATTTGAACCTGTACTTGTGGAATAGGAACATTTTAGTGTTGTGGAGCAGGCACTTGTTGTTGTTATTGAGCAGGAACTTGTTGTTGTTGAGCAGGAACTTGTTGTTGTTGTTGAGTAGGAACTTGTTGTTGTTGTTGAGCAGGAACTTGATGTTGCACCTGTCCTTGTTCTAACTCGGCAGGATGAAACCAATGATCATTAGGTGGCTCAACATAATCAGGATTGATTAAGTGACCAAACAATAGAGTTGGAACAGGAATTAGAGCAGCATTTTGTTGTTTAACCTTCGTACAATCAACAAAAATCCTTTTTGACATCGGAGTCAAAGCCAAATGGATTGGATGCTGAGGTAAATCCGGAATTAAATGATTCAAAATCATTTGCATGAACCAATGACACATCAGAAATCCTTGACCTTCAAGAGGATTTATTTGCATGACTAACTCACGGTAAATGTGTAAAGCGAAATTAAACCGTTTATTGAGTGTCAAAGTAACCATAGCAGCTTGTAGTGCACTCTTTAAGCCATCAGTACCAGCCTTCCTAGGAGACAGACATTGTATGATAACATGTATAAAATATCTCCATTCGCCAACCAAACCGCCTTTTCTTGCTTGTGTATCATTCGGTCTTCCTCTATAACCCATCATTATTAACGTTTGTTGAAGCACTTTCCTGTGACAAACACTCCGGATAGATAGAGTCTTAGTCTTAGGTTGTATTGTCTTGTTTGTAATTGTCTTTGTATGTAAGAGTCTTTATGTATTAGTTTATCGAGTTGTATTTACTTTTACATATTGAATGTTGCAAAATTCTCTAAGTGTTTTGCGCACTTGTAAGTGCGCAGGAGAAAGCTCCTGCGTACTTAGCAAGTATGCAAGAGTAACTTTGCGTACTTGCTAAGTACGCAAGAGCATTTTGCCCTGCGCACTTGCTAAGTGCGCAGGCATCAGGTCTTGTATAAATAGGATAGGTTGACAGAAGTTAAGTACGCAAGCATTATAGCAAATACGTAGATTGTAATCTCAGTGCTTTTCTCTGTAACCTTCAAGTGTTTATAATACAAAGAACTTTTAAAGTGTTTTGTCTTGTCGGTTTACTTTGTTTAGTTTGACTCTCCACCTAGTCACGGGCATTCCGCACCCGGTCCGACTAGTAGACCCACTTGCATGTGACGATCCGCCACACCCGAGGGACCTACAAGTGGTATCAGAGCGTTGCTCCTGATTTCGAGTGTTGTGAGTGAGTTTGGAGAGTTTCTACCGAGTTTTTACAAGCAAAAAGAGGTATTTTTGTTGATTTTTGTGATAAAATAGGGGTAGCTCTTGAGCACTATTTTAGAAGCAAAAATTACTCAAAAACTGATTTTTGTTGTGTATTTGAGTGTTTTGAGCATCAAAGGTTGGTTAGAAACAAGTTTCTGACCATTTGGCTCATTTGCATTGATCATCAGTTCAATTTTTACCATCTCCGGCGACTTTCAGGTGACCGAAAAAGTTTGGTGAGAGTTGCCGAAAAGGTGTTGTGCGTACTTACCATTTCTAGCAAAAAGTACAATTTTGTGCGTACTTACTAAATACGCAAGACTTATCTCCTGCGTACTTACAAGTGCGCAAGTCTGATCTTCTGCGAACTTAAGTTATATCCTGCGTACTTATTATTTACTCCTGCGTACTTATCAAGTACACAAGAGCAAATCTAAATACGCAAGACCATTTCTCAAGTGCGCAAGGTCAAAATCAAGTGCGCAACTGTGTCTGACTTTTATAGAAAGTTGACTAAGTGTTCACTATGTCGAATCTTCAGAATTTGGGAAACCTATTAAACTATGATAATGAGATCGGTACACCACAGAAACCGCCAAAGTTGCTAAATGTAAACGATTATTCTAATTGGAAGGCACGTTTTGAGCACTACATTTCTTATACCGACTCATCGCTATGGATACCAATCCTTGAGGGATATAAGCATCCCACACACATCTATCTTGATGAAGCCATGGCCAAACCTATCTTTAAGCTTTCTGACGAAGAAAAGAAAGCTTATGATCGTGAAAAGAAGGCACTTGGTTCGATCACTATGGCATTAACTCGGGAATTGTTCCACAGTTTCCGAGGTTATGACAATTCCAAGGATCTTTGGAAAGCCTTACAGAAAAGATTCGAAGGAAATAGGGACATTAAGAAGAGTAAGAGGGATCTTATCAGGAAGCAGTATGAGTGCTTCAGATTTTTAGAGAACGAATCTTTAGATGACCTCATCTCTAGATTATATCATTTACAGACTGAGTTGAAGGCTTTTGAACTCAGGTATCCAGATGAAGAGATGGTGGAAAAGTTTTTAGATGCTTTACCACCCAAATTTGAGATGTACACAACCCTGATGAGGGAAAATCCTAAATTCTATGAGTTGACTGTAGAGGAGGCAATAGGAAAGGTTCAAGCTCATGACATGAACCTAAGAAGAAAGTAGAGCTCAAGAAGACCCCAGATACAAGATCCTTCTATGTATCATGGGACGACTTCTACATCCAAGTCATCAGGCTCTGGAATTGCCCTCTTCACTGGAAACCCTACTGAAGAAGACCACTCAACTGGTTGTGGTAGTCATGCGTGTTATGCATCTGGATCAGGGTTGGGGTCTCATCATCAACATATCTCAAGAAATCCTCCTGCTGCGTCTTCAGCCAACCTATCAGCTATAGCCAGAATAACTGAAGATCATGTAGCACTATTCTCATCTTGTATGCTTGCGTATGAGAATTTCATTGGTGGCAAGCTTACTGATCTTGAGACGATTGAAGAAGATTTTAATCAAGTGGATCCTGATGACATGGAGGACATGGATATCCAATGGAATATGGCCATGCTATTGAGGAGAGCCAAGTGTTTCCTGAACAGAACTGGAAGAAAGTTTGTTGGCGGGCATCCTAATGCCAAGGTCGGGTTTGACAAATCAAAGGCCAAATGCTATAAGTGTCTAAATTTTGCACACTTTGGTCATGAGTGTCAGAAAGACAGAGCACCGGCCTCTGGTTTTACCCGACCCAGCCAAGGAAACAGCCATGGACACAACAACTCAAACCACCACAATCAAAGCCAAGCTGGAACGTCCAATGCACTGGTAGCCCAACAGGATGAAAGCTTTGACTAGGGTTGTCACACCCCGACCGATGGCGGAATCATCGGGGCGGGACATGTAAGACTGTTCATAGCACATGGTTGACTAAATTGAAATATATTAAAGTTAAATTTCCATTACAAATAATCCAAGTACAAACCAAATTCAAACAAGAAACATAAAACAACTCATAAAATTCTTGATTTAAATTGCTAAGTCCAAATCCTATATTGAGCACGTCTTGAATCATTCTCACATATTAGGGCCTGAAACATGAATAAAATAAAGTCAACTAAAAAGTTGGTGAGTATAACACAGTTGTAAATAGATAGCATATAGTTGAAAACAAATCCTTTACAAAACATGATAAAATAAGGCATTTATGGGGAGCAGCTATTGTGTAACCATGTACAACCAAACCTTTTAACTAGCATGCAAAATTGTGTTGTCGGTTTCAATCACCGCGCACCTGGGTGGGTTTGTCAGACTCAATAGATCTATCATTGAAAACCATTGGCTTGTATAGTTAATGATTGCACATAATCATATACAAAGGTTAGCACAACTAGCACTCGGGCACAAAGCTCAAATTTTGCACACATGTATGTAAGTAGGATTTTGCACTTGTGTTGTTTGCGTAAATGTAAATGTGTAATGTGTATAGAGTTCATGTTCCACCCCAAAAGTGTAAAAGAGTAAAAAGGGGTTGTGAATACTCACTTGGTATGGAGATGTAGCTAACAAAGGGTATAGATAAAATAAGGGTTCTTGATACGCACGGGTTAACCTAGATAGTAATGTATATTGAATCAAATCGGTGTACAAAGTTTAAGTGTAACATTGAAGGTTGAGTTTGTGTATAAAAAGTATTAAATGAAATATATAAAGTTGTAGTAACCATTTTTGGAACATTTGATTAAAGTTTGGAATTTAAATAATAAAATAGAATTTTTATAAAATTGTTGATTATGGAAATAATGTATGTGTTAAATGTAAATTAATAAATAAATAAATGATTATAGTTTATGATATAATGTAAATATTGATTGTAATTAAGTATAAATAAATAAATGATTTTTGTTTAAATATTAAATAAATAATTATTATCTTATTTATTTATAAACTTGTAACTTAATCATTTAAAACATCATTTAAGTGTAATATAAATTTAGTTTTTATAAATTTTTAAATAAACTTTTAAATAAATAATATTTATCTCTTCAAATACAGAGAACATATTTTTATAAAATTTGAAACATTTATTGATTGAAAAATATAAATTTATAATTTTGTTAAAATTTCTGAGTCACACACGACCGTGCCTCGGAAGGGCACGATCGTGCTCAAGCGACGGGCACGATCGTGCTCAAGTCACGGGCGCGACCGGGTTGATTAACAGAGGGCACAAACTAGACCAGTCAACAGGCACGACCGTGCCTTGGCCCGGCACGGTCGTGTCTATGATTCTTAGACACAACAGAGACTAGCCCAAAGGGCATGACTAGGCCTGGACAGGAGGGCACGAACGCGCTGCTACTCGGCACGACCGCGTTTCATGAGGCACGGCCGCGCCAGATGATTAGCGTGACTGTGTCTCTTCCAAGTCAGACACGAATTGAACAATTTTTGTATTTATAACGATGGAATTGATAAGGCTTTTGATTACTGAGTTATTACGAGTCTTTTCATATAATTTAATTTCATGTAAATCGTGTTTAAGTATGGATTCGATTAAATCTTTTCTTATTAAAATAATCATTCTGATTCGGACGATTTCTGTAATGAAAGCCCAGATTGATAGGGGGCTTTTGATATATGGACCGAAACGAAAAGGAGGGATGATTCAATTACCTCAAATAGTAAGGAATTGATAGCGATCGGTAGAAGGGAGTTCTGGCGTCGGTGGTAACGGCTTCCGGCGACTTCGGCTGCAATTCCGGCTTGGCCAGAGAGTCCAGAGACTTGACGAGATTCAGGAGATGCGAATTCCTTTCTTGATTGGGAGGATTTGGGTTCAGAGGAGGATTCGAGTTTTTTTGCTTGAATTGCTTGAGAGATTTCGAGGTTGATAGTATGAAACTGAGACGTTTGTAAAATTTGAGAATGGTGATACACTCGTTAAGGGAAAAGAAACGTAGGACTGTTACGGATTCTCAACGATCGGGTGATTAAACTGCATTTACGTTTCAACTGTTACACAGGCGCGACCGTGCCCAAATATGGCGCGACTGTGCCTAGGCACCGGGCGCGATCGTTCCAGGACCAGTCGCGCGATCGTGCCAAGGCACTTGGCGCGACCGTGCCAGGACGAAGCACGACCGTGCTAGACTAGGGTTTCTTGACATTTTTCAACTTTAGTCCTTGACTTTTCAGGTTTAATGTGTTTGAATTAAATAGTTTCTTGCATAGGGTTTAAATGTATATAATTGTGTAAAACTTGCGAATTTGTATCGAGTCATTGCGTTTAGTTTACGGTGAGAAAAATAGTAAGACAGTGCACGAGTATTGAATTTGAAATTGCATTACATTGAATTGAAATATGAATACTAAAAATCAGAAATGTTACAGTCTCCCCTCGTTGAGAGAATTTCGACCCGAAATTTAGCTAGAGGAAACAACGGTATTAGTAAAAAGATGAGGGTACTTGAGCTTCATTTGGTCTTCTCGTTCCAAAGTGAACTTAGGACCACGCTTAGATTCCCAACGAACTTTGACAATAGGAATGCGACTTCGCTTGAGCTGTTTGACTTCACGATCCATAATTTCCACCGGCTTCTCAACGAAGTGCATCGTTTCATCAATGCGCACGTCGTCAAGCGGTATATGGAGATTTTCATCAGCGAGACACTTCTTCATATTAGATATATGAAATGTAGGATGCACATTGCCAAGAGATGGGGGTAACTCGAGCTTGTAATCTACTTTCCCAATCCTTTCAAGGATTTTGAATGGACCAACATAACGAGGTGCTAACTTGCCTTTCTTTCCAAAGCGGATCACACCCTTCCACGGGGACACCTTAAGAAGAACAAGGTCACCGACTTGGAATTCCAAGGGTTTTCGACGTTTGTCGGCATAACTCTTTTGCCGACTCCTCGCTACTCGAATATTGTCACGGATTTGAATAATCTTGTCGGATGTTTCTTGAATTAACTCGGGACCGGTGATTTGTGCTTCACCAATCTCGTTCCAACAAATAGGAGAACGACACTTGCGACCATAGAGAGCTTCGAATGGAGCCATGTTGATACTTGTGTGGTAACTATTATTGTAAGAGAACTCAATGAGGGATAAATGTGAATCCCAGTTGCCACCAAAATCGATTACGCAAGCCCTAAGCATGTCTTCAAGAGTTTGGATTGTTCACTCGGTTTGACCATCAGTTTGTGGATGGTAAGCCGTGCTCAAATCCAATCGAGTACCAAGAGCCTTTTGGAGAGATTGCCAAAATCGAGAAGTGAACCGGGCGTCTCGATCAGATATTATGTTCAAAGGAACACCATGATTTCGTCGATGTAAATTCGGGCTAGTTTCTCAACCCGATAGTCTTCACGGATAGGCAAGAAATGAGCAGATTTGGTGAGTCGATCAATGATCACCCAAATACTATCATAACCACTCGAGGTGCGAGGGAGTTTGGTAATAAAATCCATAGCTAGATTCTCCCATTTCCACACGGGAATTTCTGGTTGTTCGAGTAAACCAGATGGACGTTGATGTTCGGCTTTGACTTTGGAACAGGTTAAGCATTTGGCCACATAAAGAGCAATGTCTTTCTTCATACCGGGCCACCAATAAAGTTGGCGAAGATCTTGGTACATTTTATCCGCACCAGGATGAATAGAATAACGAGTCTTATGAGCCTCGTTCATGAGAAATGCACGGAGATCGTCACGATCGGGAACCCAAATACGGTTCAAGTAATAGAGTAAGCCATTGGGTTTTGCTTCAAGAAGGAGTTCAACACCACATGACATTTTTTCGTACATATTACCCTCGGTTACCGAGACGTGTTGAGCTTCTAAGATACGGGTTTGAATATCGGTTTGAATACGGGCACAATGAAGCATAACATGGTCCTTTCGACTCAAAGCATCGGCTACAACATTCGCTTTGCCGGGATGGTAACGAATCTCGCAGTCATAGTCGTTAAGGAGTTCGACCCAACGTCGTTGCCTCATATTGAGTTCCTTTTGGTTGAAAATATGTTGAAGACTTTTGTGGTCGGTGAACACCACACATTTCGTGCCATATAGGTAATGTCTCCAAATTTTTAACGCGAATACGACCGCACCCAACTCGAGATCGTGCGTCGTATAATTCTTCTCATGAACTTTGAGTTGCCTTGATGCATAAGCGATTACTTTGCCTCGTTGCATGAGAACACAACCAAGACCTTGGTTAGAAGCATCACAATAGACAACTAAATCATCATTTCCATCGGGGAGAGTCAATATGGGAGCATTGCACATCTTTTGCTTGAGGGTTTGAAAAGCTTCTTCTTGTTTCGGTCCCCATTCATAAGTCTTACCCTTGTGGGTCAGAGCGGTAAGAGGGACAACAATCTTTGAGAAGTTTGAGATGAAACGACGATAATAACCCGCAAGACCAAGAAATGAATGAACTTCGGTAGGAGTCTTCGGGGCATTCCAATTCTTAATCGTTTCGATCTTAGCAGGATCAACATGAATACCCTTGTCATTGACGATGTGACCAAGAAATTGAACTTCCTTTAGCCAGAATTCACATTTGGAGAATTTGGCATATAGTTGTTCTTTTCTCAAGAGGTCCAAAACCAATCTAAGGTGTTGTTCATGATCGGCTTTAGTCTTGGAATAGATTAAGATATCGTCAATGAAGATGATCATGAATTTATCAAGCTACGGTTTGCACACACGATTCATGAGATCCATGAAAACTGCGGGTGCATTGGTTAACCCGAAAGGCATAACTATGAACTCGTAATGACCATACCTTGTTTGAAAAGCAGTCTTAGGAATGTCATCTTCTTGAACACGAAGCTGATGATAACCGGATCGAAGATCAATCTTAGAGAAGCAGGTAGAACCTTGAAGTTGATCAAAGAGATCATCAATTCTAGGTAAGGGATAACGGTTCTTGATAGTAAGCTTATTGAGTTCGCAGTAGTCAATACACATGCGAAACGATCCATCCTTCTTCTTAACAAATAAGACGGGTGCACCCCATGGTGAATGACTTGGGCGAATGAAACCTTTGTCGGAGAGCTCTTGAAGTTGACTTGCAAGTTCTTGCATTTCGGAAGGTGCAAAATGATAAGGAGCTCTAGCAACGGGGTTAGCTCCAGGTATAAGATCAATACGGAACTCTACTTGATGAACGGGAGGAAGACCGGATAAATCCTTAGGAAAAACTTCGGGGAAATCCCGAATGATCGGAATGTCTTGGATACTCTTCTCCTTGACATCCTTATGAACAATATGAGCTAAGAAAGCAATGTACTTCTTTCGTAAGTACTTTTGAGCGGTAGTACACGACATCAAATTAAGTCCCTTGCAAGGCTTTTCACCAAAAACTCTTAGGGTTTCTCCCGATGGTAGCGAAATTTGGATACACTTTTCAAAGAAAATGACTTCGGCATGCTGATTTGATAGCCAATCCATACCTATGATAATATCAAAGCTTCCTAGTGGCATTGGAACAAGGTTGATTGGAAATGTGTGATCATTAAGTTCTAAAGAGCAATCATAGATAATGTTCTCAATTGTAAGGGAGTCACCATTTGCTACTTCAACGGTAAATGTTTTCTCTAATTGGGACCGAGTCTTTGCAAGTAAAGGTTCAAAATTAAGTGACACAAAACTTTTATCGGCTCCGGTATCGAATAAAATGGAGGCATATTGACTATTAACAAGAAACGTACCATTGACCATGTCATTGTTGGCTTGAGCTTCGTTGGCGTTTATGTTGAACGCACGCCCACGAGCTCCACCTTGTCTAGCATTTGCAAGTCTTGGACATTGATCACGAAAATGGTTCGGGTCACCACACTCATAGCAAGCACGCCCATTAGGAATGGCGGGAGCAGTTTGATTAGCCAATTGAGGTACGGTTCGGTTTGGAGGGTTGACTTGGCCCGTAAGAGCTTTGGTCCTACAAACACTAACCGTATGACCATATCTCCCACAATAAGTACAAACGCGACATGGGACGTTTTGGGGATGATGGTAGTTGCAGGTGGTGCAAAGTGGGTAGATTCCAACATACGGCTTTTTAGCCGGCGCTTGAACTATAGGTGCAGCTTGGTTGACGGGAACAGCAGGAGTAACCACAGCAAAATTTCTAACCTTCCTCTTTCTGTTATTGCGAGAGGGCTCGGTTGTGGCTTCTTTGTTGTGAGTAGGAGGGGTTACGATTTCAGAAACTTTCTTAGTACCCTTCTTAGTAAGTGTTCCCGCTTTCACATGGTTATCAGTTAAGGTAGCGGATAGACGAATAGCATCCTCCAGAGTAGCAGGATTTCTACCTAAGACAGTATCTTGGATTTGTCTTGGTAGCCCACCAATATACTTCTCGATACAACGGGACAAAGGAGTGACCGTGTAGGGCACTAGAAGACTCAACTCATGGAACCGAGTTGTATATGCTAAGCTTTCCCCGCTATCTTGGGCAAGATCCCAAAATTCAGCTTCTAGCTTTTTCATTTCATTTCGAGGACAGAACTCCTCGGTCATAAGCCTTTTGACCTCATCCCAAGGTAAGGCCATAGCTACATCAACACCCCTATTCCTTTTCTCCCCATTCCACCATGTAAGTGCCCGTTTTTGTAGGACACTTGTAGCATGACGAACACGGAGGTTGTCGGGACAGTCACTATTGAGAAAGGTATTCTCAATGCTTTCGAACCATTAAAGGAGTCCAGTAGCTCCTTCGGTACCATAGAACTTTAGGGGATTGCACGAGTTGAAGTGCTTGAAGGTGCATTGAGATGGATTATTACCACCATTTCCACCATTTCCACCATTATTACCACTATTGCTTCCATTTCCACCATTGTTGCCATTGGTGGCACCATTGGCTTGGGTGAGTTGTGTCACCAATTGGGTAAGAATAGCAGCAATGTCGGCGTTGGCGTTGGTTGCGGGTGCACGACGAGGAGGCATTCTACAGATTTTCACTAGACAAGAAAGATTGTAAGAACTTATGAGATTTGATAGGGTTTAATAGAATGAGATAACAAAAATAAAAATAGATATTCTTAGTTTGGATTGTACTCTAAAGTGACAAAATCACTTGAATACCATGGCACATTAAGGTTAATTAAACTTATATAATTTTCAAGGAGACATGCTTTAGCCTATAAGTAAACACTCATCTCGGGAATTCCCAGGAAAGCATACGGGTCCCTCGGTTGATTGGGATTTATGCGAAATGCTTTCCTAGACAGAAAACCCAAAATACAGGTGTCACCCTTCCAGATTGCACGTGTCCTCAAATAATTTAACAAGTTTAAAAACCATAATGAAGAAATAAAAATTTTAAAGATTTTTGTTTCAAGGATTTTCCACATGCTTAGAAAGGATAAGGATAGAAAAGAAGATAGAAATATTATGAGGTTTTAGAATATAGGAAACGATATTATTTATTTAATTATTATTCAAGAAGATCCTAATGAGTCATGAATTTCTAACAAGTAAGGTATCAAATATAATAATAATTAATCATGGTGAACATGTAGCACATAGCATGTAACACATAGCACAAAATCATGAAATATAGCATAAGTGGGTGTCCTAAAGATATAGTCTAGGTCAAGGTGTCTAATAACCTAATTCCCTATAACCAAGGCTCTGATACCAATCTGTCACACCCCGACCGATGGCGGAATCATCAGGGCGGGACATGTAATACTGTTCATAGAACATGGTTGACTAAATTGAAATATATTAAAGTTAAATTTCCATTACAAATAATCCAAGTACACACCAAATTCAAACAATAAACATAAAACAACTCATAAAATTCTTGATTTAAATTGCTAAGTCCAAATCCTATATTGAGCACGTCTTGAATCATTCTCACATATTAGGGCCTGAAACATGAATAAAATAAAGTCAACTAAAAAGTTGGTGAGTATAACACAGTTGTAAATAGATAGCATATAGTTGAAAACAAATCCTTTACAAAACATAATAAAATAAGGCATTTATGGGGAGCAGCTATTGTGTAACCATGTATAACCAAACCTTGTCACTAGCATGCAAAAATTGTGTTGTCGGTTTCAATCACCGCGCACCTGGGTAGGTTTGTCAGACTCAATAGATCTATCATTGAAAACCGTCGGCTTGTATAGTTAATGATTGCACATAATCGCATACAAAGGTTAGCACAACTAGCACTCGGGCACAAAGCTCAAATTTTGCACACATGTATGTAAGTAGGATTTTGCACTTGTGTTGTTTGCGTAAATGTAAATGTGTAATGTGTATAGAGTTCATGTTCCACCCCAAAAGTGTAAAAGAGTAAAAAGGGGTTGTGAATACTCACTTGGTATGGAGATGTAGCTAACAAAAGGTATAGATAAAATAAGGGTTCTTGATATGCACGGGTTAACCTAGATAGTAATGTATATTGAATCAAATCGGTGTACAAAGTTTAAGTCTAACATTGAATGTTGAGTTTGTGTATAAAAAGTATTAAATGAAATATATAAAGTTGTAGTAACCATTTTTGGAACATTTGATTAAAGTTTGGAATTTAAATAATAAAATAGAATTTTTATAAAATTGTTGATTATGGAAATAATGTATGTGTTAAATGTAAATTAATAAATAAATAAATGATTATAGTTTATGATATAATGTAAATATTGATTGTAATTAAGTATAAATAAATAAATGATTTTTGTTTAAATATTAAATAAATAATTATTATCTTATTTATTTATAAACATGTAACTTAATCATTTAAAACATCATTTAAGTGTAATATAAATTTAATTTTTATAAATTTTTAAATAAACTTTTAAATAAATAATATTTATCTCTTCAAATACAGAGAACATATTTTTATAAAATTTGAAACATTTATTGATTGAAAAATATAAACTTATAATTTTGTTAAAATTTCTGAGTCACACACGACCGTGCCTCGGAAGGGCACGATCGTGCTCAAGCCACGGGCACGACCGCGCTAGTCGGTGAGCGACCGGGTTGACTAGGCCTGGACAGGAGGGCACGACCGCGCTGCTACTCGGCACGACCGCGTTTCATGAGGCACGGCCGGTCCAGATGATTAGCGCGACTGTGTCTCTTCCAAGTCAGACACGAATTGAACAATTTTTGTATTTATAACGATGGAATTGATAGGGCTTTTGATTACTGAGTTATTACGAGTCTTTTCATATAATTTAATTGCATGTAAATCGTGTTTAAGTATGGATTCGATTAAATCTTTTCTTATTAAAATAATCATTCTGATTCGGACGATTTCTGTAATGAAAGCCCAGATTGATAGGGGGCTTTTGATATATGGACCGAAACGAAAAGGTGGGATGATTCAATTACCTCAAATAGTAAAGAATTGATAGCGATCGGTAGAAGGGAGTTCCGGCGTCGGCGGGTAACGGCTTCCGGCGACTTCGGCTGCAATTCCAGCTAGGCCAGAGAGTCCAGAGACTTGACGAGATTCAGGAGATGCGAATTCCTTTCTTGATTGGGAGGATTTGGGTTCAGAGGAGGATTCGAGTTTTTTTGCTTGAATTGCTTGAGAGATTTCGAGGTTGATAGTATGAAACTGAGACGTTTGTAAAATTTGAGAATGGTGATACACTCGTTAAGGGAAAAGAAACGTAGGACTGTTACAGATTCCCAACGATCGGGTGATTAAACTGCATTTATGTTTCAACTGTTACACAGGCGCGACCGTGCCCAAATATGGCGCGACCGTGCCTAGGCACCGGGCGCGATCGTTCCAGGACCAGTCACGCGATCGTGCCGAGGCACTTGGCGCAACCGTGCCAGGACGAAGCACGACCGTGCTAGACTAGGGTTTCTTGACATTTTTCAACTTTAGTCCTTGACTTTTCAGGTTTAATGTGTTTGAATTAAATAGTTTCTTGCATAGGGTTTAAATGTATATAATTGTGTAAAACTTGCGAATTTGTATCGAGTCATTGCGTTTAGTTTACGGTGAGAAAAATAGTAAGATAGTGTACGAGTATTGAATTCGAAATTGCATTACATTGAATTGAAATATGAATACTAAAAATCAGAAATGTTACAGGGGTGTTCATCTTGAGGATTCCATCATCGCACAGACACAGGTTGGTCTCATGGCTGAGATCATGGAGATGATGGAAGCGGAGAAAATGGAAGCTTCTATGGCTGGACTAGAAGAGTCTACTGCTGCTACAGAGGAAGAGAAGGAAGCTAAAGAAAAGGAAGCTTCTGTAGCTGATAAGGAGGAATCGACTACAACTGTTGCTCTCATGGCCATTGGAGAAGCAACAAGTTCATCTTCTGAGTTAGATTCTAACCCCTTTTCTGTTATTTCATGTTCTAAATGTCTAGGGCTAAAACTTGAAAATTCTAGGCTCCAAGACAAAATCGAACCCCTAAGTATGGCATCTCTTAACTATAAAGAAAATGAAAAACGTTCTAAAGATTCTATTGAAACCTTGAAAAAGGAAAAATGTGAATATTCTTTAAAAATAAGCGATCAACAGCTTCACTTAGATGTTGCATACAGGGGGTTGGAAAAACGGAACAATGAAATCAACAAACTGCAAAATGAGATCTTGCAGTTAAAATGTTCTAATGAGAAGTTGAAAAACTCTCATTTTGTGGTGGAACACTACGAATCTGTAGTGAAACAAATGAATAGGTTAGGGCTGGGTACTAATGCCTTTCCTCCATCAGTGAGCGGGAAGTTTGTCAATATCTTAATAGACATTGATCTCACTTGTCTAGATGAGTCCTCTGATAAGGATGATTCCCCTAAAAAGGATGAATCATCAAGTAAGGCTAACTCCACATCTAGTGAGGAGTTCTTTACTGCTTCTGTTGATGGGTCGGTTAACTTTTGCCCTGAAGGAGTAGTATCTGAGGAGTTGTTGACTAAACAGAAATTAAAGAAAAAACGTTATCACTAATGGTGATAATTGCATTTTAACTGAACCCGATATCATTGAAACAAATGATAATCTAAAAGTAATGCTTTATGGGGGTTATAAAAGTCGTAACCAAGCAAAGAAAGAAGCTTTTTCAGCTCACTATGGGCTTGGTTACAAAGAAAATTTGCAAAAATACTATACTCTCAAAAACCAAACTGCAAAGGTTCAGACTCCTGTTCATAAACCAACTCCTCCTGCTCATAATGCTGAGTTATCTAAGGCCAGATCTAATGAGCCATATAGGAGAACTTATGTAGACAAGAGGAATTTTTTTCACTATGGCTTGTTTGGTCACATTCTTGTGAACTGTCCTTCAAAGAACCAAGGGAAACGGCCTGTTGTTTCACAACCAGCTGTTATCCCTAAGTCGCCATCAGTGACCCCTCCCAAATGTCCAAAGAAAAATGTGGTGAAACCACCGGTCAAACCGATGGTAAAGCCTAAGCTCAAATCCGAAGCTAAACCATTTGTTTCAAGAAAGGTAACGCAACCTGCTGTACCTCGTGTATCTACCTCTGGTAGTACACGTACTGGTGAGAAACCTGTGGCGAAACTCTCAAAGCCACAGAGAAGAAGAAGGAACAAGAGGTTGAGAAAGCTTGAACAGCTGACTTCAGTTCAATCAGGTGAAGCTTCCACAAGTTCACCTACTGTTGTTGAACCAAAGTCTCCTGTTCCGGTTAAGAAACAGAAGAGATCCTGGACTGCCAAATCCAAAACTTCTCAATCTCCTAGTTCTAATTCTTTAAAAGATTCATCCATTTTGAACAGTCATCACGACTGTGAGTTAAAGGAAGTAGTTTATTTTGAAAAGGACTGACGACCCAAGACCACAATGGCTTGGGTCTCCAAATCTAACTAATTCTTTTGTTACTCGTGCAGGGACGTCCGAAGGGTACTATCTCTAACTGTTGGTATGTAGATAGTGGATGCTCCCGGCACATGACAGGAAACATGGCCTTGCTTCAAGACGTGAAACCATTCAGAGGCGGCTATGTGGCCTTTGCTGGAGAAAAAAGCAGCAGTATCACGTGTCAAGGCGTGGTTTCAAACGGTTGTGTCAGCTTTGACAATGTGAACTTTTACGAGCAGCTGAAGCATAACCTGTTGAGTGTCTCCCAAATGTGTGACAAGGAGTACTTGGTGATGTTTGACAAGTCAGAATGCCTGATTCTCAAACCTGGTTTTGAAGTTCCAGAAGATTGGATCCTGATGAGAGCGCCAAGAACAAACGACACCTATCAGATCGATATTAACGTGGCAACAACCACCTCATCAGCTGCTACTTGCTTGCTTACAAAAGCGACAGAGCTTGACTCCATATTGTGGCATCGGAAACTCAGACATATTTCGTATCGTAAAATGAACCATCTTGTCCGAAACGGTTTGGTAACCGGGGTTCCTAAGTTTAGATTTACCATTACAGATGACTGTATGCCTTGTAAAAAGGGCAAACAGCAACGGAAGTCGCACAAGCCCAAGCTCCAAAACTCTATTGATACCCCTTTGGAGCTATTACACATGGATCTGTTTGGCCCCATAAGTATCAGGAGTATTGGAGGTAATTCGTTCTGTCTGGTTGTAACTGATGATTTCTCAGGTTTTTCTTGGGTGCATTTTTTAGGTACTAAAGACGAGACTGCTGATATTCTTCAATACTTGATCTTGAGCTTGGAATCTTTTTGCAAGCTGAAAGTTAGAAGAATAAGGAGCGACAACGGAACTGAGTTCAAGAATAATTTGATGGAGCTTTTCTTTCTCAAGAAAAAGGATCCGCCACGAATTCAGTGCGCCGTACACGCCTCAGCAGAATGGAGTTGCTGAACGGAAGAACATAACACTGATTGAGACTGCAAGGACTATGTTGTCGGATGCAAAGCTTCCTGTCACTTTCTGGGCAGAAGCCGTTAATACAGCTTGTCACGTCTTAAACATCGTTCTGGTTGTGAAGAGGAACAACAAGACTTGTTACGAGTTGATCAACAATCGACTTCCCAATCTTGATTACCTAGTTCCTTTTGGTAGTCCTTGTTCCTTGTTGCTACAGTACAAAGACCGCCAGTCTAAGTTTCATGCAAAAGAGGTGGAAGGCATCTTCTTAGGATACGTTGCCGACTCTCCTTGCAAGAGAGTGTACAACATAGGAACTCGTACTGTCGAGGAATGGTTTGAAGTGGATTGCAGTAAACACAGCATTCCACCTAAACCAACAGGTCCAGCTTGGGGTTTTGATTATGATGCGCTATTCAAGTCATTCAGTCTTCCTGATCTATCTGTAGTTGACGCCGCAAATGTTTATGAATTATTGGGTGGCGGCGATGACTCTAGTTTCTCTACTCGTGCTACTGTACCAATTATAACTCATGATTCCAATGTTGCATCTGCATCTGGAACTCATGACAGTGATAACAGTGAAGATGTTCATGTTGATGGAAATGACGCTCAAGATTATCCTAACACAACTGTAGGAAATGAAGCTCGAGCTGATCCAATTACCATTGAATCCTCTTCCTCTGGAACACCGGAAATGGGGGAGTTAAGCACGAATCTAGATCCAGAAATTCAGGAACCGATTGTACCGGAGACGAGAGTGCATAGGAATCATCCAATCGACAACATTATTGGTGATCCTTATGCCGTTGTGCAGACTCGTCATCGAACCATCACTGAGAAAACTAGTCTTTACACAGAGATACTTGACACTGGTGTCATGGAAACAAGTTTGCATGCTACATTCGTGTCCCAGTTAGAGCCGAAGAATCTCACTGACAACTGCTGGATTGAGGCGATGCAAGATGAATTGTCTCAATTCTAAAACTTGCACGTGTGGGATTTGGTTGACTTGCCAAAAGGCTTTCAGCCAATTGGAACCAGATGGTTGTTCAAATGCAAGACGGATGATCGTCATATCATTGTGAAGAACAAAGCAAGATTGGTTGTTCAGGGTTTTTATTAGCAAGAGGGCTTGGATTACACGGAAGTATATACCCCAGTTTGCTAGAATTGAGGCCATTCGACTGTTCTTGGCTTATGCCACATATGTCGGCTTCAAGGTCTATCAACTTGATGTGAAGAGTGCTTTCCTTTATGGTAAAGTTCATGAAGAGGTCTATATCACTCAACCTCCCGGCTTTGAAGATCCGCATAATATCAATAAAGTGTATAAGCTCGACAAAGCACTTTATGGTCTTCATCAAGCATCGCGGGCATGGTATGAGACATTATCTAAGCATTTACTGTCTAATGGTTTCGATCGTGGACAGATTGACTCGACTCTCTTCATTAGGAAAGCAGGAGGTGACATTCTTCTTGTACAAGTATACGTCGATGACATTATTTTTGGATCTACCAATGAAGGGATGTGTAGGGAATTTGAAAAGGTGATGAAGTCCAAGTTCGAAATGAGTAACATGGGTGAATTGTCATTCTTCCTCGGTCTGCAAGTGAGTCAAAGAGAAGATGGCATTTATCTATATCAAACAAAGTATGTGCAGGACATCTTGTCAAAATACAAGATGAATGATAGCAGTACTTATGGAACACCTATCCCAGTCAATCATGGTCTGCATCCTGACAAAGATGGAAAGGATGTAGATAGCAGATTGTACCGTGGGATGATCGGATCACTTATGTATCTCACAGCTTCAAGACCCGATATAATGTTTGTTGTGTGCTTGTGCTCAAGGTTTCAGTCTCAACTGAAGGAGTCACATATGATAGACGTGAAGAGAATTTTCAGATACTTGAAAGGGAAACCCCGATTAGGTCTTTGGTACTCTAAGCAGCAGTCATTCGACTTCAAAGCCTACACTGATTCAGATTATGGCGGTTGTAACCTTGACAGAAAGTCAACTTCTGGTGGATGTCAATTCTTAGGAGACAGACTGGTCTCCTGGCAGTGCAAGAAGCAGTCAACAGTTTTTGTCTCAACTTATGAAGCAGAATACATTGCTGCGGCGAGCGGTTGTTCTCAGATATTATGGATTCAGCAGGAATTGAGAGACTACGGCTTAAACTTCGCTGGAACTCCTTTATTCATTGACAACAATGCCACCATGTTCATCACAAATAACCCATTGAAACATTCCAAAACTAAACATATAGAGATTCGCCATCATTTCATCAGTGATTGTGCTGAAAAGCATTTAATTGAACTTGTAAAAGTTCACACAGATGACAATCTTGCTGATCTTTTCACAAAGGCATTTGATCGATCCCGTTTTGAGCATCTTGTCAACTTGATAGGAATGTTCAATCCTGAGTGAAAATTAATTTTTCTTAACTCAATTCAATTCATGGAAGTTAAACTTTATTTCTCTTAAATTTTCTGTATAGTATTTTAATTTTCAAGATATTTTACAAAATCAAAAACAAAATAGAAAATGGAGAAAATTTCAATGTTAACTTGAGAAAAGAGGAAATGATAGTACACCAGAAATGATCTATACGTCATAGACTGCTCATATGGGAAATGATTACGTCATGCTTATTTAATTGGTTAAATTATTGTTTTTTAATCTGCTTATTTACAAGTAATTTAAATTGTCAGTAGGCTGTATGCGTCTTTGAATCACTAGTAGTGTGGAAACTAAATCTAATTTACAACCGTGATTTGAACCCATGTTTGCAAGTGAGTGTGCGTAAAAGAATAGAAAAGATCATTGTCAGATAAAGGATGTTAGATTTTGGCAATAATTTTCTTTTGAGGTCGTTTCGGGTTAGGTCGTTAGCACAATTAATGCGGTTCATCTCACTGCCTATACTCACAAGTATGCAAGGAGAGATTGAATCAAGACATGTCTCTACATTAACCGTTGAGCATGTATTCACCCTTGAATCACTCCTGATTCATTGAAATCAAATCCAGATAAAAGTTGGATCCCCTTACCTTAAAACTCAAACACCATATATATTATCCTGAATCATCATACCGATATTCAATAAAGAAAATCAAATGAAACCAAGACAAATGAATCACTCGATTCTGAATCTTATGATTCCTGATAATCCTTATGGATTCTGCTTGATTTTCCTGTACTAATAGATGTAACTTCATTATGAAAATTTAGAAAATCATTGGGAAAATCTTAGATGCCTTGAGAAAATGCAATTTACATTATTATATCTTATAAATAATACCTTAATAGACAAAAATGTGATACAAAGATGCTTATAGTTTCAAATCTTATAATATTGTCAACTTGAATTACTTGTTTATGTGCTTATTACGTATGAATAAGTAGTAATCCATGACATGATCCCATATTCTTTGATGTTTATATTGTATCGTTTTTGCTAAAAGATAGCCTGATATGATCCTCTGCTCGTGACTTTGATCAAAAGTAGTTTGTGTGAATACTTGTATATTTCTATTAGAAAAGATCAAAAAGATTTTAAGTTTATGCATAGTTCAATTTTATTTAGAAAAGCCAAAAATATTTTTGTTTAACCTTCCTGAACTGTATTTGAATCCTCTTGATTGAATATTTTTAACTTGTTCGTTATTTGACTTGAAAAACTTCTTAAATTTGAGTTGAAAGTTTGCGCACTTAAGGGTTTGTGCGTACTTGTAAGTGCGCATGAAGTAAGCCCTGCGTACTTAATAAGTACGCAAGAGTTAAAGTCGTGCGCACTTGTTAAGTACGCATGGCCTTTTAGTGTTGAGTATAAAAGGGGGAGTTAGAAAATTTCAGAATTTTTCATCACATTCAAACAGACTTTTTCCCTCTGCAAGCTTACTCAAAAAAAATTCAAGTGTTCCAATCCGATTTTTCGTCCCACTACAAGTTTCATCATCTCATAACATTGATTTGGTGAGATTTTAGGCTTAATCCATCCATGAAATCGTGACTGTGGACAGATTCATTGACTAAGAAAATCTAGGTTAAATCCGTGATTTTTAGGGCAAATTGTGGGTTGTTTGGGTAACCTCTTATCATGAAAACATGATTAGATAACTTAATCTACCCTTAATCGTCCTGTTTAGTCTTTCATTTTGTCTTTGGGCTTGAATTCGAACCGTCAGTGGTGTCGTTCGACGGTTAGGTCAAAATCGGTCAAGGTTAGCAGTGTCTTGGTGTAAGTATTGGTCCCATAGGCTCGAATCATTGATTCCAACCTAGTGGTGACCCAATACACACCAATTTTTGAACATCAAGTTGAATTTCAAACTTCTTAATTTTTTCACCAAGTGCGTTTCCTGCGCACTTAACAAGTACGCAAGAAGCACTTCATGCGTACTTGTTAAGTACGCAAGAGGAAACTCCTGCGTACTTGCTAAGTACGCAGGACCAACACTTGGCAAAAATTTCTAAGTCTGAAATTCAGTTCAAAGAGTAATTGCTATACTGAGTCGTGTTTATTCATTTCCAATGATACATGTTGTTCTGATTCTGTTTTCTGTGTGTGTTTGCAGATCATGGCTCGGGCGTTTAGTAACGAATTCAACCTGTTAGCTAACACTGAACCAGAGTGGAAGGGTGCAACATTGCAGTACAGAGACATAGTTGATTTCTTGAACCGTTCAAGAATCAGCTACGCCATTTCTGCTCACCCGATCGTGTCAAGACCCTACCTCGAGCAGTTTTGGGAGACTGCGGAGCACGACTGCACGGTAACCCCCAACGTAATAAGGGCTACCGCTGTTGGTCATGCTATTGCTTTTTCTGAAGATACTATAAGAAGGGTCCTTCAATTCAGAGATCTCACGACCGACCCGACAGCCTATCCAGACTACTTTGTGGACGGCTGTTGGAGACAAAGAATGGGCTATGTCGGTGCGAGGGACTATGCTTCATACAAGAAGATGTGGGTGTTAGACCAATGGAGATACTTCGCCCACGTCATGATCATGTTCATCTCATCAAGGAAAGCTGGGAAAGTTGCCTTGGGTCATGACCTTGCAGCAGCCATGGTCGGTCTTTCCCTCAACTAGGGCTATAACTTCTCCCGCTACATCTTTAAGGCCATCAATGACCAGATCAACACAGCGGAGAGGTTTCGGTTCTTGTTATACCCTCGGTTTGTGCAACTTCTGATTAATGACGCGTTGCCAAACCTTCCTTCTATAGGGGAGAGACTACAAGTAAAGAGGGTGGACAAAAGAGTATTCGCCCAATTCCTAAAGCCAGGCAATGTAGATCCTACCCCTGTGCATACAGAACTATTTGGCCACCTCATCAATGAAGCTTACGTGGCCCCAGGTGTCTGGAGATGGTACAGTCACGACTCGGAGCCTGAATTAAGTGAACACTCCGACAAACAACAGGAACAACAAGGGGAGGAAATGGAGAGTGATGATGGATCGTCTGATGATGGAGACGACGAAGTAGGAAATGATGGTTCTGAGGGATCCGACTCGGAAGCGACTGAGTCAGATTCTTCCGATTCTGATGATGCACCGTCGCAGGTAAACCCGAGGAGAACGGCTAAGGTAACCCTACCCGAGTAGTCCTCCAAGAGAAAGCGACAGTCCTCTAGCAGCGAATACGAGCCAGAATCTGACTCTGACGCTGCTATACAAAGACAAAGAAGGGAAAGCATTCACAAGAACAGGGGCGATAGGCAACAGCCTTCTATCCCCAGTGTGGTGGAGGCTCAGTAGCTAGTACAAGTGTCAGCTGCTAGTCCAGATTCAGCCTCCACCCCACCTTCACAGCAGCTTTACCGTAGGAGGAGGAGGCCGCTAGTGCAAAGTGAAGTAGCCGTCACTACAATCACAGAGGTGATTCCTGTGATAGTGACCCTCCCTACCACAACTACTCAGGTGGCGGTGACTCTCCAATCCTCACGGAGTCAGTCAGCATCACCCCTACCATTACCCCTACAACTCTTGTCACATCCTCAATCCCAACCACCACCACTGAGCCTTTAAGTCAACCCTTCAACTATGGAGACTTCACACAAGGGTTTGACTTTGATACCATATTCTCCTCCCCTACTCATAATTCTGAGGCTTCCTCATCCAGACATCCTGATCCAAATGATGCAAGGATAGATGTTCTGGAAACCCATGTTGCGGACCTACTGGAGACTATTCAGAAATCGAAGGAGGAGTCTAACGATCAACAAGCACAGATCAATTCTTTGGTAGACGAAGTTAAAATCCTTCGTAGCCAGAGAACGGGGACTGAGGAACGACTGAAGAACGTCATGGCCCAGAACGAGCTCCTAATCAAGACAAATGAAATGCTTCTTGGCCACGGGTCGTCCTTGGAGATGAGGTTTGACTCTCAAAGGAAGGAGAATGAGCTGATGGTCAAGCTGATTGCTGATTTGACCAAGAAGCTTGATGCTCAGGGGGAGAAGGAGACAGAGAAAGAGAAAGAGAAAGAGAAAGAAAAGAGGACTACTGGTGATGAGGCGTGTCATCCAGTCGACTTGACTAAGAATGACGACAAGGACAAGGATCCAGAAGCCAGTCCTAGTGGAGGTGAGCACCAAGCTTTAGCAATCGTGCCCATCTCTGCTGTTCCAATGGCTCAGGGGGAGTCGACTCATAAAGAGGGTGGTGATACCTCTGGTGGTGGTGGTGGTGATAAAGGAAAGTCAGTGGCTGAAGTACTTAAGATCTTATCTAATGATGAGATCCTATATCTACAGCCTGACTATTCCAAAGAAGCACAGATCGATGCTCTCTTCAATCTAGAAGAAGGAGAGATTGACTCTGGTGAAGATTAGGATGATGATGACGAGGACGTTGTAATCGAAATTCCCAAGGGTGACGGGGAAGGAGAGTACGAGCTAGAAGAGGGAGAAATCTTTGAATTTCCATCCTTCGACGTTCCGCTCGACACAGGTTCAGTCGAGCAGGCTAGTAATTTAGAAGCCTCGACTGAAGCTTCCCCAGTTGACCCTACACCTGTGGACCTAGAGGCACCGAAAGAAACAGACATGCCTTCTACTTCATCAAAGGGTCCAGCTCCTGAGTGGCAAAAGACGTCTATAATAGACAAACACGGAGCAACAGGGATGATCTTGGCTGTAAGGTTCGAGGAGGATAAGCATTTGTTCGCAATCAAACGATCTGGCAGGGTTCAATACTTGAAACCCACCAGTGAAGCGTTCAGCTCCTTACCCAAATACGACCTTGTGAACCTAGTAAACCGAGAGCTGCTGGGTCATTCCAATCACGCAGTGGCGATGGGTTTGTGGGTGGTTCTGCAGCGAGAAGCAAGATCAGGGAAATTCGAGATGTTTAAGCCTCAAGTGCCCAAGAGAGTCAAGGATAAGCATGCTATACATCCTGTGACTAAGAAGCACTTAAAGAAATTGGTATACAAGCCAGTGCGATGTGAAACTAAGATTCCCTTGAGCAAGTTATCTCAGGATATTCTTGGTGACATGTGGTACTGGTACGTAGATCCAAAGACGGGCGAGGCTGTGATCATGGGTAAAGGACGTTCAGAGAGCAGGAACATAGTGCCAAAGGAACTGATCAGAATATTTTATGAAGTCTGCTTCATTAACTTTTCTGTGAAAGATCTAGAGGTACTAGCAGAACGTTATTGCGTCTACACGGTTGAGTGGACAAAGCTCCTTGCTTCTAAATATGACAAGGTGATTAAGTTATGCCTAGATTACTAGAAGAAGATGGAAGCTAAAGATCAAGTACTGTGAAGACTGAAGACGTGAAGACCGAAGACTAAAGATTATCCAGAGCTGTTGTCAAGGGGGAGTTTGTTGAAGCACTTTCCTATGACAAACACTCTGGATAGATAGAGTCTTAGTCTTAGGTTGTATTGTCTTGTTTGTAATTGTCTTTGTATGTAAGAGTATTTATGTATTAGTTTATCAAGTTGTATTTACTTTTACATATTGAATGTTGCAAAATTCTCTAAGTGTTTTGCGCACTTGTAAGTGCGCAGGAGAAAGCTCCTGCGTACTTAGGAAGTACGCAAGAGTAACTTTGCGTACTTGCTAAGTACGCAAGAGCATTTTGCCCTGCGCACTTGCTAAGTGCGCAGGCATCAGGTCTTGTATAAATAGGATAGGTTGACAGAAGTTAAGTACGCAGGCATTATAGCAAATACGCAGATTGTAATCTCAGTGCTTTTCTCTGTAACCTTCAAGTGTTTATAATACAAAGAACGTTTAAAGTGTTTTGTCTTATCGGTTTACTTTGTTTAGTTTGACTCTCCACCTAGTCACGGGCATTCCGCACCCGGTCCGACTAGTAGACCCACTTGCATGTGAAGATCCGCCACACCTGAGGGACCTACAACGTTCTAGGATATGATATAGGATCGTCCACAACACCTCCTAATCCCAAAGCAGTACGAATAGTTGCTTCTGAAATAGCCACCTCAGTATTATTTACCGTAGCCTGAAGTAGATGAGGTTCAACATCCGTATCTTGATGGACGGTATCCCAAAATTGTTGAATATAAGGTAAACTTATATATGGATTAGCAGATAAAGCCATTTGCAATCTTGAACGATTTAGGAAGTTGATAATTCCAACAACTTCAGACATATTCGGATCCAATAACGCCACTTGGTTATGTTTGTACTCAACACGACGAGCCATCTGTAAATGTAGCGGACAAAAACACATTAGTAAGTAAAAAAACTTGTCAAACTTAACACTAGCATTGATTAAGATTCACGACACATTTTAAATCTTCAATTTCAAATATTAAGTCAGACACGAGTCCAAATCTCAGAAAAACTATAAACTTGTCAAACCAAAGAACACAGATGAAAATTTGAAAAATCAGGATGATTTATCGGATAGAAATCAATGAAAATAATCTAGAATGACTCGCAATTGAAAATCGATCCAGAAACAAACACACAAAGTTCTACTTAGAAACCCTAGATTTGAAATCACAAATTCTATGAAAAAAAAAACCGTAAGTTCGCTCGGATATGTTCGCTCAAACAGTGAAGAGAATAAAAGAATAAGTTCGCCTGAACACAATACTAAATCACCATTAATTTCGCTCCATTAGGCGAACTTGTTAAGTTCTCTTAACAAGCCTTAGGCGAACACATTAAGTTCACTTACTCTGAACCAGGCGAACATATTAAGTTCGCTCCAACCTTTGCCTTTGAACCAAAATCCTTTACTTTCAACACGATACCTTCTTGTGAACTTCCATCTGTATCAAGTATCCGATCCAATCCCGAAACATTTTAAAATTAAAATTTTCATGGCAGACAGAAACAAAATATTTTTGGATTTTATCTGTACAAACGGAATCACATATTTTTGGTTTTTATCTAGGCAAACTAAAACACATATTTTTGGTTTTTATAAGAGCAAACTAAAATGCATATTTTTGGATGAACATCATGAGCAAGAAGATCATATCAGTATATGAGCAATTCATCACACAGTCTAATTTCAACTATGGGTAACATATGATATTAAACAATCAACAAATTCATTCTTATGTAAATCCATTCTTTTTCAATTTATGTAACTTTTTCAATCAAATTGAATAATACTTGAAATGATAGGCGATAAATTTCTAAGTAAACAAGACCAGGTTATGAAATGCTCAATTTTTCATTCCGAATTTGTAATACAAAGCATGAGATTTTAAATTGTCAATATTATATGATTTGAAACTATAAGCATTTTTCTTCCAAATTCATGTGAGTTAGTACCATTTTGATGAAACACATCGTGTACCCCACATATATGCCAACAGAAATTTAAATTTGCACTATCTTCAAGACTTACACAGTTTATTAAAAGATTAGATCAATCTACAAGATGAAATTATCTCTATTAGCACAGGTATAGAATAGCAGATCCCAAAGGATATAAGAATCAGAATGATTCAGAATCGAAAGATTCTAATGAATTGGCTTTACAATGAGAATCAATAGATTCAGGTAGGAGAATCCAACTATTATCTGGATAAATTTCAATGAAATCAGACTAGATGATGTATCTAACTGATCCAAGGGTGAATACATGTTCTAACAGATGGTGTCAGAAACATATCTTAGTTCAACAACACGTTGCATGTTTTTCGAGGCATGGCCAGTGAAGTGAACTAAAAGAGATTGTGCTAAAGATATAATTCGATATTGGTCTTATGAAATTCTTAAAACCATATATTCTATATCTGATAATGATCTTTTACACACTCACCCAGGCATAAAATGGGTTCAAATCACAGATGTAATCATATCATATTTAATTTTCACACTACTATTGGTTTAAAAACGTTTCTAGTCTATTGACAATTCAAGTTTCAAACTCATATTCAAATTAAAACATGTTATCAAGATTAGAGCATTCAAAACACTATCATTTCTCATTTATGCAGACTTTGAAATTTAGATCAAATCAAATTATTTAAACTTTCATATATCAAAGGTCTACTAAGGTCATGTGTAATGAACTATTCACTGATGTACTATCATTTCTTTTATACCTTCAAATGATGTCAATTTAATATTTTTCAATTTTTTTGAATTTTTATAAATAACAATTTTGACTGAAATTTAAAATGCAGAAATGTAATAAAGCAATAAAAGAAATTTAAAACAAAATCTCCCATGAAAAATCGTTTTGAAAAACTTTTAATCGGGATTGATCATACCGATCATTTTAATCAGAAATTCAAAACTGGTACGATCAAATGCCTTGGTAAACAGGTCAGCAAAATTATCATCAGTATGTACCTTTACCAGCTCAATCAACTTCTTATCTGCACAATCTCGAATAAAATAATATCTAATTTCAATATGCTTTGTTTTACTATGCTTAACAGAATTATTTGTAATAGACATTGTAGCTTTATTATCAATAAACATGGGTGTTCCTGTGAAATTCAAACCGTAGTCTCTTAATTGTTGTTGGAGCAACAAGATCTGTGAACAACAACTTGCAGCAGCAATGTATTCTGCTTCGCATGTTGAAATGGAGACCGTAGTTTGCTTTTTTGCATTGCTAGGAAACTAGACGATTACCCAAGAATTGGCAACCACATGTAGTAGATTTCCTGTCCAAACAACAACCACCAAAATCAGAATCAGTGAAAGCGTTGAATTCAAAGTTAGAACTATGAGGAAACCATAGTCTCAATCTTTGTTTTCCTTTAAGATAATGAAAGATTCTCTTTACTGCAATCAAATGAGACTCTTTTGGTTTTGCTTGGAACCCGGAACAAATACACACAGCGAACATTATGTCTGCCCTTGAAGCGGTTAAGTACATGAGAGATCCAATCATTGCACGGTAGAGTCGGCAAATCAACTTCCTTTCCATCTGGGTCAGAATTCAATTTATGATTGACCGGTATTGGAGTATCATATGGGGTACAGTCCTCCATCTTGAACCGGCTTAAGATGTCCTTTATGTACTTGGACTGATGAATAAAGAAATCATCTTCCTTCTGATTAACTTGAAGACCTAAGAAAAATGATAACTCTCCCATAGCTGACATCTCAAACTTAGATTTCATAACACTCTCAAAATCTTTGCACAACCCTTCATTTGTAGAGCCAAAAAAAATATCATCTACATATATCTGCACCAGTAGGTATTCTCTCCCTGCTTTCTTAATGAATAAAGTTGAGTCAATTTTCCCACGAACAAAATCATTTTCCAAAAGATGTGCAGACAATGTCTCATACCACGCTCGAGGAGCTTGGTGAAGACCATAGAGAGCTTTATCAAGCTTGAAAACTTTAGACGGATTAAGCGGATCTTCAAACCCCGGCGGTTGACACACATAAACTTCCTCCTTGACTTTACCATATAAGAAAACACTTTTTACATCTAATTGAAACACCTTAAACCCCTTGTAAGAAGCAAAAGCCAGAAACAACCTTATAGCTTCAAGCCTAGCAACAGGCGCATAAACTTCGGTGTAATCAATACCTTCTTGTTGATTGAAACCTTGTACAACTAGTCTAGCCTTATTTCTTGTCACAACACCTCGATCGTCTTTCTTTCATTTAAACACCCATTTTGTACCAATTGGATACATACCCTTCGGAAGATCAACAAGATTCCAAACCTTGAGTTTGTCAAACTGAGCAAGTTCTTCCTGCATGGCCTCTATCCAATTGTTATCACGTAACGCCATTTCGACATTCTTTGGTTCGACGTGAGAAATAAAACAGGAATGTGAGTAAACATCAAGAACACCAGAATCTTTAATACCTGTATACAAGCAAGTATTGTCAACAATAGAACGCGTTTCACGCCATCTCGCAGATTCCCAGTTATATTCGTCACCGGATGATCTTTGAGTTCCTTGATGGATGCAACTTCAGGAACCGGCAACACATCAACTTGTGTTGTATCAGATTGATAATACATATCCTGATTAATTGGTATCTCCGAGTCCAAATTTGTAGGAATCTCCCCCTGAGCCTGTGTCGAATTAGAAGGTTCATCAATCAACAAAGGATCAGCAGAAGAATCTTGGGAAATAACATTTTTGTTGAAGCACTTTCCTGTGACAAACACTCTGGATAGATAGAGTCTTAGTTTTGTACTTTCATGAATGTATGTGTCTTTGTTTGTAAGTGTTTGTATGTATTAGTTATTGAGTTGTATTTACTTTTACATATTGACTGTTGCAGATTTCTCTTAGTTTTGTACTTTTATGAATGTATTTCTCTGACTGTTGGAGATAGTTCCTGCGTACTTAGCAAGTACGCAAGAATACCTTTGCGTACTTGCTAAGTACGCATGAGCAAATGCGCACTTGCTAAGTGCGCAGGCATCAGGTCGTGTATAAATAGGAATTGTTGACAATAGATAAGTATGCAATCTTAGACGCACTCATAGTAGCAAATATGCAGAACTTGTAATCTCAGTATTTCTCTCTGTAACCTTCAAGTGTTTATAATAGACGAAAGTTTAAAGGGATTCTCTTGTCGGTTTATTTTATGTTGTAAGACTCTCCACTTAACCCGGTCCGACTAGTAGACCCACTTGCATGTGACGATCCGCCACACCTGAGGGACCTACAAGTGGTATCAGAGCTTTGCTCTTGATTTCGAGTGTTGTGAGTGAGTTTAGAGAGTTTTCTATAGAGTTTTACAAGCAAAAGGAGGTGTTTTTGTTGATTTTTGTGATAAAATAGGGGTAGCTCTTAAGCACTATTTTAGAGGCAAAAATCACTCAAAAACCGACTATTGTTGTGTATTTTGAGTGTTTGAGAGCATCAAAGGTTCGTTAGAAACAAGTTTCTGACCTTTTGGCTCATTTTGATTGTTCATCCGTTCGATTTTTACCATCTCCGGTGTGTTTCCAGTTACCGGAATAGTTTGGTGAGAGTTGGTGAAAAGGTGTTCTGCGTACTTACCATATATGGCAAAAAGTACAGTCTTTCTGCGTACTTACTAAATACGCAAGACTAATATCTTGCGTGCTTACTAAATACGCAAGACTGATCTTGTACGTACTTAAGTTATATCCTGCGTCCTTATCATTTACTCCTACGTATTTATCAAGTACGCAAGAGCAAATATTAAATACGCAAGACTATTCCTCTAAGTGCGCAAGGCCAATATCAAGTGCGCAAGTGTCTCTGATTTTTCTGAAATTTGACTAAGTATTCACCATGTCGAATCTTCAGAACCTTGGAAACCTTTTAAACTATGGCAATGAGATCGGTACTCCTCAGAAACCGCCAAAGCTGCTAAATGTAAATGATTATTCTAACTGGAAGGCACGCTTTGAGCATTACATTTCATACACCGATTCTTCGTTATGGATACCAATCCTAGAAGGATATAAGCATCCCACACACATTTATCTTGATGATGAACTGCCTAAGCCTATCTCTAAACTCAATGAATAAGAAAAGAAAGCTTATGATCGAGAGAAGAAGGCTCTTGGGTCAATCACTATGGCATTAACTCGGGGTTGTTCCACAACTTCAGAGGTTATGACAACTCTAAGGATCTTTGGAAGGCGTTACAGAAAAGATTCAAGGGGAATAGTGATATCAAGAAGAGTAAACGGGATCTACTCAGGAAGCAGTATGAATGCTTTAGATTTTTGGAGAATGGGTCTTTAGATGACCTCATCTCTAGATTCTATCATCTGCAGACAGAATTGAAAGATTTTGAGCTCAAGTATCCCGATGAAGAGTTGGTGGAAAAGTTTTTGGATGCTTTACCACCCAGGTTTGAAATGTACACAACCCTGATGAGAGAGAATCCAAAATTCTATGAAATGACAGTGGAGGAGGCAATTGGAAAGGTTCAAGCTCATAACATGAACCATAGAAAGAAGGAGAGCTCAGATACAAGACCCCTCTATGTATCATGGGACGTCTTCTACAACCAAATCTTCGGGCTCTGGAATTGCCCTTTTCTCTGGAAACTCTACTGAAGAAGACCACTCAAATGGTTGTGGTGGTCATGCATGCTATGCATCTGGATCAGGTTCTGGATCTCATCAACAACATACCTCAAGAAATCCTCCCGCTACAACTTCAGCTAACCAATCAGCTATATCCAAAATAGCTGAAGATCATGTAGCACTATTTTCATCTTGTATGCTGGCCTACGAGAACTTAATAGGTAGCAAGCTTACAGATCCCGAGACAATTGAAGAAGATTTTAATCAAGTGGATCCTGATGACATGGATATTCAATGGAATATGGACATGATACTGAGAAGAGCCAAGCGTTTCCTGAATAGAACAGGAAGAAAGTTCATTGGCGGGCATTCTAATGCCAAGGTTGGTTTTGACAAATCCAAGGCCAAATGCTATAAGTGTCTAAACTTTGGACACTTTGCTCTTGAATGTCAGAAAGACAGAGCACCGGCTTCGGGTTTCACCAGACCTAGCCAAGGAAATAGCCATGGCTACAACAACACAAACAACCACAATCAAAGCCATGGTGGTTCGTCCAATGCACTTGTAGCCCAACAGGACGACAACTTTGATTGGGGTGTTCATCTGGAAGATGCCATCATTGCACAAACTCAGGTTGGTCTCAGGGCTGAGATCATGGAGTTGATGGAAGCTGAGAAAAAGGAAGCTGAGGAGAAGGAAGCTTCTGTAGCTGATCAAGAGGAATCTACTACTGCTGTTGCTCTCATGGTTATTGGAGAGGCAACAAGTTCATCAACTAAGGTAGATTCTAATCCTTTTTCTGTTATTTCTTGTTCCAAATGTCTAGGCTTAAAAATTGAAAATTCTAAGCTTCAAGACAAGGTCGAACCCCTTCGTATTGCAGCATTAAGCTACAAAGAAAACGAAAAACGATTTAAAGATTCAATTGAAACGTTGAAAAAGGAAAAATGTGATTATTCACTAAAAATGAGCGATCAACAGCTTCACTTGGATATTGCATATAAGGGGTTGGAGAAAAGGAACAATGAAATTAACAAGCTGCAAAATGAAATCTTGCAGTTGAAATGTTCTAATGAGAAGTTGAAAAACTCTCGTTTTAAGGTGAAACGCTACGAATCTGTAGTGAGGCAAATGAATGGCTTAGGGCTGGGTACTAATTCCATTCCTCCACCAGTTAGCGAGAAGTTTGTCAACAACTTAGTATACATTGATCTAACTTGTCTTGATGAGTCCTAAGGAAAGGATGATTCCTCTAACAAGGATGATTCCTCAAGTAAGGCCAACTCCGTATCTGATGAGGAGTTCTTTACTGCTTCTGATGATGGGTCGGTTAACACTTGCCCTGAAGGAGTAGTATCTGAGGAGTTGTTATCTGAACAGAAAGTCAAGAAAAACATTATCACTAATAGTGATAACTGTATTTTAACTGAACCCGATATCATTGAATCTAATGATAAATTAAAGATAATGCTTTATGGGGGGTATAAAAATCTTAATCAAGTAAAGAAAGAGGCTTTTTCAGCTCACTATGGGCTTGGTTACAAAGAAAATTTGCAAAAATACTATATTCCCATGATCCAATCTGTATCGGGTCAAACTTCTGTTCACAAACCAACTCTTCTTGCTCTTCATGCTGAGTCATCTAATGCCAGATCTAATGAGCCTTACAGAAGAACTTACACAGACAAGAGAACTTGTTTTCACTGTGGTATGGTTGGTCACATTTTTTTGAACTGCTCTTCTAAGAACCAAGGGAAACGGCCTATTGTTTCACAACCGGCTGTCATCCCTAAGTCACCACAAGTGAACCATCCCAAAAGTCCAAAACAAAATGTGGTGAAACCACCAGTAAAACAGATGGTAAAGCCGAAGATAACCTCTGGGGCTAAACCATTTGTTTTAAGGAAGGGAAAGCAACCCGCTACACCTTGTGTATCTACCTCTGGTAGTATACCTACTGGTGAGAAATCTGTGGTGAAACTCTCTAAGCCACAGAGGAGGAGAAGGAATAAGAGGTTGATAAAGCTAGAACAGCTGACTGGAGTTCAATCAGGTGAAGCTTCCACTAGTTCACCTGCTGTTGTTGAACATAAGTCTACTGTTCCAGTTAAGAAACAGAAAAGGTCCTGGACTAACAAATTAAAAAATTCTCAATCTCCTAGTCCTAATTCTTTTAAAGATTCATCCAATTCGAACAGTCACCACGACTGTGAGTTAAAAGCGGTAGTTTATTTTGAAAAGGATGGACGACCCAAGACCACTATGGCTTGGGTCTCCAAAACTAACTAATTCTTTTTGTGACTCGTGCAGGGACGTCCGAAGGGTACTATCTCTAACCGCTGGTATGTAGATAGTGGATGCTCCCGACACATGACAGGAAACATGGCCTTGCTTCAAGACGTGAAACCATTCAGCGGCGGCTACGTGGCCTTTGATGGAGAGAAAGGTGGCAGTATCACGTGTCAAGGCGTGGTATCAAATGGTTGTGTCAGTTTTGACAATGTCAACTTTTGCATGCAGCTGAAGCATAACCTGCTGAGTGTCTCCTAAATGTGCGACAAGGAGTACTCCGTGATGTTTGATAAGAATGAATGCTTGATTCTCAAGCCTGGTTTTGAAGTTCCTGAAGACTGGATTCTGATGAGAGCGCCAAGGACAAACGACACCTATCAGATTGATATGAGCATGGCAACAACCACCTCATCAGTTGCTAATTGTTTGCTAACCAAAGCGACATAGCTTGACTCTATCTTGTGGCATAAGAAACTTGGACATATTTCTTATCGTAAAATGAACCATCTTGTCCAAAACGGTTTGGTAACCGGGGTTCCTAAGCTGAGATTTACCGTTGTAGATGACTGTATGCCTTGTAAAAAGGGCAAACAGCGGAAGTCTCACAAGCCCAAGCTCCAAAACTCCATTGATACCACTTTGGAGCTATTACACATGGATCTGTTTGGCCCCATAAGTATCAGGAGTATTGGAGGTAAGTCATTCTGTCTGGTTGTAACTGATGATTTCTCACGTTTTTCTTGGGTGCATTTTTTAGGTACGAAGGACGAAACTGCTTACATTCTTCAATACCTGATCCTGAGCTTGGAATCTCTTTGCAAGCCGAAGGTTAGAAGAATAAGGAGTGACAATGAAAATGAGTTTAAGAATAATTTGATGGAACTTTTCTGTCTCAAGAAGGGGATCCGTCACGAATTCAGCGCCCCGTACACACCTCAGCAGAATGGAGTTGCAGAACGGAAGAACAGTACACTGATTGAGACTGCAAGGACTATGCTGTCAGATGCAAAGCTTCAAATCACTTTCTGGGCAGAAGCAGTTAATATAGCTTGTCACGTCTTAAACAGAGTTCTGGTTGTGAAGAGGCACAACAAGACTTGTTACGAGTTGATCAACAATCGACTTCCCAATCTTGATTACCTAGTTCCTTTTGGTAGTCCCTGTTCCTTATTGCTACAATACAAAGACCGCCAGTCTAAGTTTCATGCAAAAGCGGTGGAAGGCATCTTCTTAGGATACGTTTCCAACCCGCCTTGTAAGAGAGTGTACAATACAGCAACTCGTACTGTCGAGGAATGGTTTCAAGTGGATTGCGGTAAACACATCATTCCACCAGAACCAACAGGTCCAGCTTGGGATTTTGATTATGATGCGCTATTCAAGTCATTCAATCTTCCTGATCTATCTGCAGTTGACGCCGCAAATGTTTATGAATTATTGGGTGGCAGCGATGACTCCAGATTCTCTATTCGTGCTACTGTACCGATTGTAACTCCTGATTCCAATGATGCATCTTCATCTGGAAATCATGACAGTGATAACAGTGAAGATGTTCATGTTGATGGAGATGACCCTCAAGCTAATCCTGACACAATTGTAGGAAATAAAGCTCCAGCTGATCCAATTAACATTGAATCTACTTCTTCTGGAACACAGGAAACGGGGGAGTTAAGCACGAATCTCGATTCAGAAATTCAGGAACTGAATGTACCAGAGACGAGAGTGCATAAGAATCATCCAATTGACAACATTATTGGTGATCCTCATGTCGGTGTTCAAACTCGTCATCGAAACATTACAGAGAACACTAGTCTTTACTCGGAGATACTTGACATCGGTGTCATTGACACATGTAAGCATGCTGCATTCGTGTCCCAGTTAGAGCCAAAGAATGTGAAGGAGGCTCTCGCGGACAACTGCTGGATTGAGGCGATGCAAGATGAATTGTCTCAATTCTAAAACTTGCACGTGTGGGATTTGGTTGACTTGCCAAAAGGCTTTCAGCCAATTGGAACCAGATGGGTGTTCAAATGCAAGAAGGATGATCGTCATGTGGTTGTGAAGAACAAAGCAAGATTGGTTGTTCAGGGTTTTTATCAACAAGAGGGCTTGGATTACACAAAAGTATATGCCCCAGTTGCTAGAATTGAGGCCATTCGACTGTTCTTGGCTTATGCCACATATGTCGGCTTCAAGGTCTATCAACTTGATGTGAAGAGTGCTTTCCTATATGGAAAATTACATGAAGAGATCTATGTCACTCAACCTCCCGGCTTTGAAGATCCGCATAATATCAATAAAGTGTATAAGCTCGACAAAGCACTTTATGGTCTTCATCAAGCACCGCGGGCATGGTATGAGACATTATCTAAGCATCTATTATCTAATGGTTTTGACCATGGACAGATTGACTCGACCCTCTTCATTAGGAAAGCAGGAGGTGACATTCTTCTTGTAAAAGTATAAGTCGACGACATTATTTTGGATCTACAAATGAAGGGATGTGTAGGGAATTCGAGCAGGTGATGAAGTCCAAGTTTGAAATGAGTAACTTGGGTGAATTGTCATTCTTCCTGGGTCTGCAAGTCAGTCAAAGAGAGGATGACATTTATCTACATCAAACTAAGTATGTGCAGTACATCTTGTCAAAATACAAGATGAATGATAGCAGTACTTATGGCACACCTATCCCAGTCAATAATGGTCTGCATCCTAACAAAGATGGAAAGGATGTGGATTGCAGATTGTACCGTGGGATGATCGGATCACTTATTTATCCGACAGCTTCAAGCCCTGATATAATGTTTACTGTGTGCTTGTGCTCAAGGTTTCAGTCTCAACCGAAGGAGTCACATATGATAGCCGTGAACAGAATTTTCAGATACTTGAAAGGGAAACCTCGATTGGGTATTTGGTACTCTAAGCAGCAGTCATTCGACTTCAAAGCCTACTATGGCGGCTGTGACCTTGACAGAAAGTCAATTTCTGGTGGATGTCAATTCTTAGGAGACAGACTGGTTTCCTGGCAGTGTAAGAAGCAGTCAACGGTTTCTGTCTCAACTTGTGAAGCAGAATACATTGCTACGGCGAGCGGTTGTTCTCAAATATTGTGGATACAGCAACAATTGAGAGACTACGGCTTGAACTTCACTGGAACTCCTTTGTTCATTGACAACAATGCCACAATGACCATCACAAATAACCCGGTGAAACATTCCAAAACTAAACATATAGAAATTCGCCATCATTTCATCCGTGATTGTGCTGAAAATCCTTTAATTGAACTTGTTAAAGTTCACACGGATGACAATCTTGCTGACCTTTTCACAAAGTCATTTGATCGATCACTTTTTGAGCATCTTGTGAACTTGATAGGAATGTTCAATCCTGAGTGAAAACTTGTTTTTCTTAAATCAATTCAATTCATGAAAGTTAAATTTTTATTTTCTTTTAAGTTTATAGTTCTTTTAATTTACAAAAAAAAATGGATAAAATTTCAAAGTTAACTTGAGAAAAGAGGAAATGATAGTACATCAGAAATGATCTAAACGTCACAGACAACTCATATGGAAAATGATTGCATCATGCTTACTTAATTGTGTAAATTATTATGGTTTTAATCTGCTTATTTGAAAGTAATTTGAATTGTCAGTAGCCTGTATGCGTCTTTGAATCACTAGTAGTGTTGGCAATAATTTTCTTCTGAGATCAGTTTCGGGTTATGTCGTTAGCACAATTAATGCGGTTTGTCTCATTGCCCATACTCACATGTATGCAATGAGATATTGAATCAAGACATGTCTCTACATCAACCGTGGAGCGTGTATTCACCCATGAATCACTCCTGATTCATTGAAATCAAATCCAGATAAAAGTTGAATTCCCTTACCTTATTCAAACACCATATTCATTATCCCGAATCATCATACCGATATTCAATGAATAAATCAAATGAAACCAAGACAAATGAATCACTCGATTCTAAATCTTATGATTCCTGATAATCCTTATGGATTCTGCTTGATTTTTCATGTGCTAATTGATGTAGCTTCATTCTGAAAATTTAGAAAATCATTGGGAAAATCTTAGATGCCTTGAGATAGTGCAATTTACAATAATGTAGTATATCAGTGGGGTACACGTTGTATATCTTATAATTAATACCTTAATACACAAGAACGTGATACAAAGATGCTTATATTTTCAAATCTTATAATATTGTCAACTTGAATTACTTGTTTATATGCTTATTATGTATGAATAAATAGTAATCCATGACATGATCCCATATTCTTTGATGTTTATATTGTATCGTTTTTGCTATAAGTTAGCCTGATATGATCCTCTGCTCGTGTCTCTGATCAAAAATAGTTTGTGTAAATACGTGTATATTTCTATCTAGAAAAGGTCAAAAAGATTTAAACTTCCTGAATTGAGTTTGAATCCTCTTGATTGAATGTTGTTTATCTTGTTCGTTATATGACTTGAAATCTTCATAATTTGAGTTGAAAGTTTGCGCACTTAAGGGTTTCTGCGTACTTGGCAAGTGCGCATGAAGTAAGCCCTGCGTACTTAACAAGTACTCAAGAGTTAAGTTTTGCGCACTTGTAAGTATGCAGGAGTTAAAGCTTGCGCACTTAGCAAGTACGCAAGACCGTTTAGTGTTGGGTATAACACTTAGAAAAATTTTCAGACTTTTATCATTCAAACTCTAGCGCCTGTTCAATTCCCTCCGCAAATTTCCTCAAAAATTCCGAGTGTTCCAACTGATTTTTCATCCCGTTACTAGTATCATCTTTTTACTACAATACATTTGTGAGAATCTATACTCAATCCATCTACAAAATTGCGATTAGGGACCGATTCAGAAACTTAAAGAAATTTAGGGTTTAATCCGTGATTTTAGACAAATTATTGGTTGTCTTGTTAATTCATGATAACTAAAACTTGCTTAGAATCATTAATCGACCCTTAATCGTCCGTTTAATCCCTTGATTTTGACTTTGGGCTTGGATTTGACCGTCGGTTCGAGTGGTCGCCGTTTAGGTCAAAATTGGACCAATGTAGCAGTGAGTTGGTGTTGATGTTGGTTCCATGGGTCGTAATCACTGATTCTGACTTTGTGGTGACCTAATCTACCCATTTCTTGAACATCTATTGATTTCTTAGACTTCTGGAATTTTGAACAAGTTTCTTGCGCACTTAGCAAGTACGCAAGAAGTAATTCTTGCGTACTTGTTAAGTACGCAAGAGGAAATTCCTGCGTACTTGCTAAGTACGCAGGACCAACACTTGGGAAAAATTTCTAAGTCTGAAAATTCAGTTCAAAGAGTAATTGCTATACTGAGTTATGTTTATTCAATTCCAATGAAACTTGTTGTTCTGATTATGTTTTCTGTGTGTTTTTGTAGATTATGGCTCGTGCGTTTACGAATGAGTTCAATCTTCTAGCTCATACTCAACCGGAATGGAAGGGTGCAGCACTTCAGTATCGAGAGATAGTTGATTTCTTGAACCTTTCAAGAATCAGCTATGCTATTTTTGCTCACCCTATCGTTTCAAGACCTTATCTCGAGCAATTCTGGGAACCGCAGAGCATGATTGCACGGTAATCCCCAATGTTATAAGGGCTACTGTTGCTGGTCATGATATCGCCTTCTCTGAAGACACTATTAGACAGGTCTTGCAATTCAGAGATCTTTCCACCGACCCGACAGCCTATCATGACTACTTTGTGGATGGCTGTTGGAGGCAACGAATGGGTTATGTCGGTGCGAGAGACTATGCTTCTTATAAGAAAATGTGGGTGCTCGATTAATGGAGATATTTTTCCCACATCATGATTATGTGCATCTCCTCAAGAAAAGCTGGAAAGGATGTAATGGGTCATGACATTGCTGCTGCCATGGTTGGCTTGTCTCTCAATAAGGGCTACAACTTCTAACGATACATATTCAAAGCCATCAATGATCAGATTAACACGGCTGAGAGGTTCATGTTCTTATTATACCCAAGGTTTGTGAAACTTCAGTTAAACGATGCGTTGCCAAACCTACCTGCAATTGGGGAGAGACTGCAAGTGAAGAGGGTGGACAAGAGGGTGTTCGCACAATTCCTTAAGCCAGGCAGTGTAGAACCTACCCCTGAGCTTACAGGACTCTTTGGCCACCTAATAAACGAAGCATATGTGGCACCAGCTGACTGGAGATGGTATAGTCATGATTCGGAGCCAGAGTTGAGTGAACATTCAGATGAACAACAACAACAACAAGAGGAGGAAGTTGAAGTGAAGATGGATCGTCTGATGGTGGAGACGAAGAAGAAGGTCATGATGGTGCTGAGGGATCCGACTCGGAAGAGACAGAGTCTGATTCTTCTGATTCTGATGATGCACCATCGCAGGTTCACCCGAGGAGAACGACGAAGGTCACCCCTCCTGAGTCGTCCTCAAAGAGAACCCGACAGTCCTCTAGCAGCGAATATGAGCCAGATTCTGACTCTGACGCTTCTATTCAAAGGCAAAGACGTGAAAGTATTCACAAGAACAGAGGGGATAGGCAGCAAGTTGCTATTCCCATTGAGGTGGAGGTTACTACACTGCAGTAAGTATAAGTTCCAGCTGCAAGTACTGACTCAGCCTCTACCCCACCTTCACAGCGATTATACCGAAGACAGAGGAGGAGGTCACAGGTACAACCTGAGGTGGCAGTCACTTCTATCATAGAGGAGGTTCCTGTGATAGTAACCCTCCATGTCACATCTGTCCAGGTGGCGGTGATTACTCCAATTCTCACGGAGTCAGTCACCATCACCCCTTCCATAACACCTACAACCGTCATCACATCCTCAATCCCAACAACCACCATTGAACCGATAAGTCAACCCTTCAACTACGGAGAATTTACTCAAGGGTTTGACTTCGATACTATCTTCTCCTCCCCAATTCACAATGTTGAAGCATCTACCTCCAGACATCTTGATCCTAATGAAGAAAGGATAGCAATTCTGGAAACCCAAGTTACTGGTTTGTTGGAAACTATTCAGAAGTCAAAGGAGGAATCTGATGCTCAACAAGCACAGATTAATTCGTTGGTGGATGAAGTTAGAATTCTACGAAGCGAGAGAACGGGGACAGAAGAGAGACTGAAGAACATAATAGCCCAGAATGAGCTTCTAATCCAGACAAACAACATGATTCTGGGGCACCGGTCGTCTCTCGAGCTGAGGTTTGATATGCAGAAGAAGGAGCATGAGCTGATGGTCAAACTAATTGATGATCTGACCAAGAAGCTTGATGCTCAGGGGGAGAAAGATAAGGAGAAGGAGAAGGAGAAAGAAAAGACACCTACTGGTGATGAGCCTTGTCATCCTGTCGACTAGACAAAGGATGATGACAAAGACAAGGATCCTGAAGTCGGTCCTAGTGAAGGTGAGCACCAAGCTTTAGCAATTGTGCCCATATCTTCAAATCCAATGGCTCAAGGGGAGTCTTCTCATCAGGAGGGTGGTGATACTTCTGGTGGTGGTGGTGACAAAGGAAAGTCGGCGGCTGATGTGCTTAAGGATCTATCTGACGATGAGATCTTATACTTAGAGCCCGACTATTCCAAGTAAGCACAGATCGATGCTCCTTACAACCTACAAGAAGGAGAGATCGACTCTGGTGATGATTGGGATGAAGATGATGAGGATGTAGTGATAGAAGTTCCCAAGGACGACGGGGAAGGAGAGTATGAGTTAGAAGATGGAGAGATCTTTGAAGTTCCATCCTTCAAAGCTCAGCTCGACACAGGTTCAGTCGAGCATGCTAGTAATGTTGAAGCCTCGACTGAAGCCTCCCTAATTGACCCTTCACCTGTGGATCTGGAGGCACCGAAAAAAAAAGATATGCCTTCTAATTCATCTAAGGGTCCAGCTCCTGTTTAGCAGAAGACGTCTATGTAGGTCCTCATGGCGCGTCTACGGATCGATCTTATGATAAGACGTGACGTTTACTCGGAGTGCGGAATCCAACGAGTCAACGTTTACACGCATAAAAGACAATTCACACAAGCAAGTAAATAACCTTCTCAATTCGTATTTCAAATAACAATGATGCTTACAGACTCAATCTCACTTCTCTCTGATTCGTTCTAGTTCTATATGACTGACTCTGTAAACACACATATATATAACCAACTGATCTGATATAAGCGAACTTATTAAGTTCGCCTCTAACAGCTTAAGCGAACTGAACAAGTTCGACTCAGTTATACCTAAGCGAACTTATTAAGTTCGCCTCTGATTAAGTTCGCCTCTAGGCTATACTTGTAAAACACTTAGAAGACTTTTGACATTTACATAACAAAAACATAAAGACATAAAATCTAACTATTACAAGCTTTTGTCATTACAAACTATATCCTAAGAGACTCCCCCTTGACAATAGCTTGATCTTCAGTCTTTAGTCTTTATCTTGAACTCTTCCAGTTATTCGGTAGTCTGCTGCTAGCATGCACACCATATCTTCTGCATATCTCCAAAACTCTTTTGTACTGTAGACCTTGTTCTCTCCAAACATCACTGTACATGATCTCATTCTTTTGCAACGTCCTCTGATCTTTCTTTGAAAAATTAATAAGATTCATTGCGTCATAGAAGCTCACAATGACCTTATTATCTTTATCTTCAATCCTTGCTTCACCAGTATTAACATTAACATAACACCATTTCATATTCCCAAGAAAGTCTTGAGGAATCTTCTTTAACGGTATCTTGTGAATAGCACGCACTGGTTTATACTTGTATCTCCAGGTCAGTTTCCCAGTCTTTAGATCTGTGTTCTTCACTCTCTTTCCCTTTGTGGTTTCAGCCGATCATACTTTCCTGTACTATCTTCTTTCTTGATCAAGTTTGCTATCACATCAGCCAAACCATTCTTTGATCTATTAATGAGTGGCTTTGAAGCTAAACCATTTATTTCACACCTTGGCAAGGTATTGAAATATTTGATCCTCGGCTTTAAGTATTGAATACCATCAGATCGTTTAATTGCAAATAATTTTGATTCATCATCATAGAACCAACTTATGATCCTTCCTACACACTGCTCTTTTCTCACATACTTCTCTTTCTATGCACGTTGTGCTGGAGACTTGGGTAGCACCTTCATCCAACTGTTTACAACTTCTCTCCACTTTTCTCGTGTCATCCCTGTATCTATGTACATCACAGGTTCTTCATTAACCTTCGGAGACTCAGTGTGAGTAGTTTCAGTTTCAGTTTCAGCACCTTTATTGGATTGAAAATTTTCATCATCAGTATCCATCTTTGAATCAGCTGTATCATTAGGCAGTGTGACGTCTTCAACAAAGTCCATAGAATCTGTTACTCCTTCATAAGTGAATTCAGGAATACCATCATCTTGGATGAAGTTATACGGCACTTTAAGACCGTCACAGCCTTCAAAAGTAACACTAACTTTATCTCTCTATCTCAATCTCTACTATTTCTCCTTCTTCTATCTCATTATCCGACATATCTTCTTCCATGCCATTGAATAAATCATCAATGTCATCAAGACATGCAATCTTTTTAGCTTCCTCTTCTTCTGAATCGTGAAAGAACTCCAATAATAGAATTTCTTCTTCATTAGTACCAGAAGTATCTTTGTCTTTGTTTCCTTCAAGTGATTGTGATGTCGACTCCCCTGAACCCTAGATATAGGATTAGCGTCAGTGTATTGACGATCACCCTCAATATTTCCAGCAGGATCATTGTCTTCATCATCACGTCTTTGAATAGACTCTATGTGACAAGTATCAGGTATCCTCAACTCCCCCTGAGCGTCAAGATACTGAACAAGTTTGGAAACTAATGCTTGCATATCAGCAATCTGTTGAGCTTGAGTCTGAATCACCAGCTGCCGTTGTGAAACAGTAGACACAAGAGTGTTGACCTGGGTTTGTAGAGAAAGCACTTGAGATTCAAGGAAAGTAATCCTTTTAGAATCAGAAGCTTTGACAAACCAGCTGTTGATTGTGGAATAGAAGGACTTGAAGTAGTAGGAATGACTGGAGGAACAGGAGAAATCACCGGAGATGGATTGTAGGATCGTGAGATTACAAGGTGATTCTATTCTAGTTGATATTGGCGGAAACAATAACAACTACACAAATGTAATCGAACAGACAGAAAGAATACTAGTAAGATCACTGTTGTATTAAGCTTAGTGAATAAACGATTACAGATGAAAACTCTGAGAAGAAGCACACTTACAATGAAGTGGTTACACAGTATTTATAGTAACTCAGAATCAAGACAAACCCTTGATTCTGAGGATCAGATCGAACACAGACCGTTGATCTTGTTTATTAATCTAAATTATACGCAAAGGCTAATCTAGATAACTTTATTGAAGCGTCTTCTTAGGCATCATTGTTTGCATGCTTGGAGACGCGCAACAAGGTCCTTTATTGGTTGCACCACTGAGGTTCCTTCTGCTTGGAGTGTGGCAGTTGCTTTTGCAGAAAGTTGTCAGAGACGCTTGGCATGGATAGTCAGCTGCAACGTTTGGTCTTCAGTGAATAAAGCTATCAGCAGCAAAGTTGAGAATACTGCTGCTGATAAGCCCATCAGCAGCAACTTGTGTTGAAGGCTGCTGATAAGCCTATCAGCAGCAACAAGTGTTGAGTGCTGCTGATAAGCCTATCAGCAGCAACAAGTGTTGAATGCTGCTGATAAGCCTATCAGCAGCAATTGTACTTAGAATAATTTGGTAGCAATCAGTCTTTGGTTCTACATGGATCCTTAGATCTTGGAGGAGTAATTATCAATGAAGCAACAAAATTAGCATCCTCGACTCCCTGAGAAGATTGTGCAGCAGCAATGGAAGCAGACATTAACTTTTGAGTCTTAGGATCTGGAGTAAAGTCACTATCAGTGTCAGTACTCTCATCGACCAAAGATCTTTTGCCAAGTACTGATCCAGAAGGAGGATCCCGAACAGACTTTCTTCTTGGTCGTCTGGCTTGAGATTTAATGCGTTTGCCAGCATTAGCCAGTGGAATTGTAGCCAACCGTTCATAATGACCTGAGGAAAAATCCCTAGAGTCATCAGAATCAGTGCTTTCATTCACCGATAAAATCGTATCACTTGAGCTGGAACTAGAATCATCATCAGTCACCACATTCCCTTCAGCTTCTGGAATTGGCGAGTTCACAGCGTCTTCAACGAAATCATCCATGTTCATTCCTAGATCTTGATCAGGATCATAAACGACCTCTTCTTGAACTGGTTCCTGAATAGGTATTTCAACTTCAGCTTGTGGTATAGGAACATGTTCAGGACTAGGAATTTGTGGTTGTACGGGAACTTGTATTTGTGGAACTGGTATCTGTTGTTGTTGAACTTGTATTTGTGCAAGTTATTGTGGTTGTTACTGTTGTTGTTGAACATTGAAGCCTTGAGCTTGAGCAATTTCATCAGGATGAAACCAGTTGTCATTCAGTGGTGCAACATAATCAGGATTGAGTAAGTGCCCAAACAAAGGAGTATTGACTGGAATCAATGCAGCATTCTGCTGTTTCACCTTCGTGCAGTCGGTAAAGATATGCTTTGACATTGGAGTCAACATTAATCTTATTAGATGTTGTGGAAGAGCCGGAGTAAGGTGATTCAAAATCATTTGAATAAAGCGAGGATACATCAAGAATCCTTGACCTTCAGCTGGATTAATCTACATGACCATTTCCCGATAGAAATAAAGTGGACAATTGAATCGCTTATTCAATGTTAAAGCCACCATAGCAGTTTGAAGAGCCATCTTCAATCCATCGGTACCAACTTTGCGAGGAGAGATGCATTGAATAAACACATGCATGAAATACCTCTATTCATCGACTAATCCACCTTTCCGTGCTTGGGTATCATTCTATTTCCCACGATATCCCATTCGTTGAAAACAACCCAGAATGAGAGTGCCTGGATAAGATAATGGATCTTCAGCATTTCCACCAAAATCAAGAGCAGCACGAATCGTCTCTTCAGAAATTGCAATCTCGGTATTATTAACAGTGGCACGAAGAACATGAGGTTCAACGTCCATATCTTGATGCACAGTGTCCCAAAATTGTTGTATGTACACGAGACTTATGTAAGGATCAGCAGATAGAGCAACGTGAAGACGTGATCTGTTAAAAAATCCTATAATGCCTTGAAAATTCACAGCCTCGGACATGTTGGGATCTAACAATGCCACTTGATTATGTTTATATTCGACATGTCGAGCCATCTGAAAAAGTTGGACAACAAACATATTAGCAAAAATAACAGACACGAACAAAAAAAACAAAATTTAAAAACAAAAAAATTTTGAACACAAAAAAAATTACAAGTCCAAATCTTCACTAACCCCTAGGCGAACTTAATAAGTTCGCTTAGTAGTGCAAGAGGCGAACTTATTAAGTTCGCCTGACAAGTTCGCTTGGAACAAGTTCGCCTGAACCTGTGACGTTTCAAATTCAAACACAGATAATCAATAATCAACAAATCGAGATAAAATCATGGATTAAACAATAAGCATCAGTCGAGTATCAATTAACAACCAAATAGGATGATCAATTTTATAAATCCGGTCAAAATTAGGTCAAAAATCGTCCGTTGAAAGTGTCGACGGAAACCGAGATGAAAAGTTTCAAATACTCACAATTTACCGGATGAAATTCAACGAAATTGCTTTGGTTGAGTTCGCAATTCAATTTGGATTAAGACAGAACCGGTAAACAACTCTAACAACAACGTTTAAGAATTTTGAAAAATTTGCAGTTAAGTTCGCCTAAAAATGAAGAAGACGATGAACTGATAAATTCGCTTGATCTAGAACCTTATACCCATTAAGTTCGCTTAATTAGACGAACTTGTTAATTCGCTTAACAAGCCTTCGGCGAACAAGATAAGTTCGCTTCATCCCTAAGTTCGCTTCACCCCGGATAATCATATTAAATTCGCTTCACTGTTTTTAAGCGCACTTATTAAGTTCGCTTCACTGTACACATGCGAACTTAATAGCTTTTCAACCTTTTTTCCTTGAACAAAAATTTTATCAACTTCAACCTGTCAAATCTTGAACTTCCGTCAGCAACATAGATTCGATCCAATCCCGAACAATTTTAATAAAAGTTTAGAATTTTCATGGAAAATAAAAACCAAAATCTTTTTGAGTTTATCTATACAAACGGAAACACATATTTTTGGATTTTATCTGTACAAACAGAAACACATATTTTTGGATTTAATATCATGAGCAAGAAGATCATATCAGTATTCAATTAATTCATCACACATTTTAGCAATAACAAATGGTAACCTATAGTATGAAACCATTCAACTCAGTTTTGTGCACTTTGCAACTTTTTCATTTTAAAACTCATTCAATTTGAATAATATTTGAAATGATACGCGGTAAATTTCAAAGTAAATAAGATCAGGTTATAAAATGCTCTTTTATTTATACCGAATTTGAAATATAAAGCATGAATTCTTAAATTTGTTAATATTATATTATTTGAAACTATAAGCATTTATTCTCCAAATTCATGTGATTTAGTACCATTTAGATGAAAAACATCGTGTACCCCACATATATGCCAAACAGAAATATAAATTGCACTATCTTCAAGACATATACAGTTAATGTTAAGATTAGATCAATTTCCAAGATGAAATTATCTCTTTTAGCACAAGTATAAAAGCAGATCCCAACGGATATAAGAATCATGATGATTCAGAATCATAAGATTCTAATGGATTGGTTGATTAGTGAGAATCAACAGATTCAGGTATGAGGATCTAACTATTATCTGGATGAAATTCAGTGGAATCAGACTAAATGATGTATCTAACTGATCCAAGGGCGAATATATGTTTTGAACAGATTTTGAAAGCATATCTTAGTTCAACAACACCTTGCATGTTTTTCGGGGCATGGGCAGTGAAGTGAACTGAAATAGATTTGTGCTAAAGATATAATTCGATATTGGTCTCATGAAATTCTTTAAAACCATATATTCTTTATCTGATAATGATCTTTACACACACACCCAGGCGTATAATGGATTTGAATCACAGATGTAATCATATTACATTTAATTTTCACACTACTATTAGTTTCAAAACGCTTTTAGCCTATTGACAATTCAAGTTTCAAATTTTATACACAAATTATCAAGAATAGAGCATTCACACCACTATCATTTCTTATTTATGCAGACTTTGAAATTTAGATCAAATCAACTTATTTTAATCAATCATATATCAAGGTCTACTAAGGTCGTGTGAAATGAACTAATCACTGATGTACTATCATTTCTTCTCTAACCTCAAATGATGTTAAATTTTATATTTTTCAATTTGTTTTGAATTTTTATAAATTAAACTTTTTGACTGAAAATGTAAATGCAGAAATGTAATAAAGCAGTAAAAGAACTTAAAAAAATTTCCATGAAATTCTGATTTTGATCGGGATTGATCATACCAATCATTTTAATTAGGAATTCAAACCTGGTACGATCAAATGCCTTGGTAAACAAATCAGCAAAATTATCTTCAGTGTGTACCTTGACCAGCTCAATCAACCTTTTCTCTGAACAATCACGTATAAAATGATATCGAATTTCGATGTGCTTAGTTTTACTATGTTTAACAGGATTATTAGTTATTGACATAGTAGCATTATTATCGATAAGCATGGGGGTTCCTGTGAAATTCAAATCGTAATCTCTCAATTGCTGTTGTATCCACAGGATCTGTGAACAACAACTCACAGCAGCGATATATTCTGCTTCGCATGTAGAAATCGAGACTGTGGTTTGCTTTTTGCATTGCCAGGACACAAGTCGATTTCCTAAGAACTGGCAACCACCTGTTGTAGATTTCCTGTCTAGACAACAACCACCAAAATCAGAATCAGTATAACCATTGAAATCAAAGTTAGAACCATGAGGATACCATAGCCCTAAACGTTGTTTTCCTTTTAAATACCGAAAGATTCTTTTCACATCAATTAAGTGAGATTCTTTTGGCTTTGCCTGAAATCTGGAACAGATACACACGGCGAACATTATATTCGGCCTTGAAGTGGTTAAGTACATGAGGGATCCAATCATAGCTTTGTAAAGTCGACAATCCACATCTTTTCCTTCCGGGTCAGAATTCAACTTATGGTTGACCGGAATTTGAGTATCATATGGGGTACAGTCCTCCATCTTGAACCGGCTCAAGATGTCTTTGACATACTTGGACTGATGAATAAAGAAACCATCTTCCTTTTGATTTACTTGTAAACCTAAGAAAAACGATAACTCTCCCATAGCAGACATTTCAAATTTCAACTTCATAACACCCTCTAAGTCTTTACATAACCCTTCATTTGTCGAGCCAAAAATAATATCATCCACATAAATCTGCACCAGTAGGTAATCTCCCCCTGATTTCTTTATGAATAAGGTCGAGTCTATCTTTCCACGAACAAAGTCATTTGCCAAAAGATGTCTGTATAATGTTTCATACCACGCACGAGGAGCCTGATGAAGACCATAAAGACCCTTATCAAGCTTTAAGACCATATTCGGATTCAGTGGATCTTCAAACCCCGGCGGCTGACAAACATAGACTTCCTCCTTGACCTTTCCATATAAAAACGCACTTTTGACGTCTAACTGAAACACCTTAAAACCTTTAAAAGAAGCAAAAGCTAGAAACAGCCTTATGGCTTCGAGCCTCGCAACCGGCGCATAAACCTCGGTGTAATCAATTCCTTCCTGTTGATTGAAGCCCTGGACAACTAATCTTGCCTTGTTGTGTACCACGACACCTCGATCATCTTTCTTACATTTAAACACCCATTTTGTTCATATCGGATACGCACCTTTCGGAAGAATAACAAGATTCCAAACCTTAAGTTTGTCAAATTGAGCAAGTTCTTCCTGCATAGCTTCTATCCAGTTGTTGTCATTTAAAGCCATCTCAACATTCTTGGGTTCAACCTGCGAAATAAAACATGAATGTGAGCAATCATCAAGAACACCAGAATCTTTAATGCAAGTATACAAACAACTATTGTCAACAAGAGAACATGTTTTCACTCCATCCTGTAAATTTCCAATTATATTCGTCACCGGATGATCTTTGAGTTCCTTGATGGATGCAACCTCAGGAACCGGCAACACGTCAACTTGAGTAGATACAGATTGATAAGAATAATCTTGATTAATCGGAATTTTTGAGTCTAAATTTGTAGGAATCTACCCCTGATCCTGTGTCGAAGGTAATGGATCATCACCCAACAACGGATCAGTAGAAGAATCTTGAAAAATAGTATTATCCTCCTCACTCTCTGAATCTTGTGGACCTGAACAAGAAGCAACATTAGGATCGGGAGCAGAAGTAGATGGAATCGATGAATTTGTAACTGCATTTGGTAGAAATCCATTGTGCTGTGCATCCTGACAAGAATCATAAAGAACAACAACATCTTCATCAGAAATGTCAGAAGGTAAATGAAAAGACTTGAATAAGTTTTCATAATCAAATGCCCAATCCGGACCAATCGCCATTTGTGGTAAAGACCGATTTGAGCAATCAATATGGAACCATTCTTCAACTTGGCGTGTCTCTTTGTTATAAACCCTCTTGGTTGTTGAATTAGCCACATACCCTAGAAAAATCCCTTCAATAGCCTTTGCACTGAATTTTGTTGGGACATCTCGAACTTTCAGTAGGGTGTAAGGATTACCAATAGGTAGTAAATAATCCAGATTCGGCTTTCGATTATTCAGCAATTCGTAGCAAGTCTTGTTATGTCGCTTGACGGTCAAGACCCTGTTCAAAACATGACACGCAGTATTCACAACTTCAGCCCAAAAGGTGACTGGAAGCTTAGAATCTGCAAGCATCGTGCGAGCTGTTTCGACCAACGTCCTGTTCTTTCGTTCAGCGACACCGTTTTGTTGAGGAACATATGGCACACTGAATTCATGATGAATTCCTTTTTGTAGACAGAATAAGCCCATTTTTCTATTCTTAAATTCGCTGCCATTGTCACTCCTGATTCTTCTGACTTTCAGATTGAATAAATTTTCCAAACCCAGGATTAAGTATTGCACCAACTCAGTGGTTTCAGCTTTAGAAGAAAGAAACTTAACCCATGAAAATCTGGAGTAATCATCAGTTACTACCAAGCAATACGATTTCCCACCGATGCTCCTGATACTGATAGGACCGAACAAATCCATATGCAGCAACTCCAAAGGAGTTACGATAGAAATCGTCGATTTAGATTTGTGAGATTTCCTTCTTTGCTTCCCCTTCTTGCACGGAATACAATCATCAGGAACTGAGAATTTCATTTTCGGAATACCAAGAACAAGATCATTCCTAACAATGTAGTTCATCTTCCTAAAGTTAATGTGAGCTAGCTTCCTGTGCCACAATATTGAATCAGATTCCGACGCCTTGGAGAGTAAACATGTTGGAATTGAATCCGTTGTAGTGGTGACACACATGTCAAGGACATACGTGTCATTTCTCCTCGGAGCCTTCATGAGAATCCATTCATCAGGAATCACAAATCCTGGTTTCAGAATATAGCATTCAGTATCATTGAAATGGAACGAAAACTTCTTGTCACAGACTTGTGATACGCTTAAAAGATTGTGTTCCAGCTGCTCAACATAATTCACCTTTTCAAATTTGACTTTGTCATTCTTTAACGTTCCCTGTCCAGTTATGTACCCGCCTTTATTACCTGCAAAAGCGACATAACCACCATCAATTTGTTTAACATCTTCAAGCAATCTAACATTCCCTGTCATATGTCGAGAGCAACCACTATCCACATACCATGTATTGTTGATAGTCCTCCTTGGTTGTCCCTACATAAACAACGAGAATCAGTTAGAAAAAGGAACCCAAGCCATCATGGTCTTGGGTCGTCCGGATTGATCAAAATAAACAACTTCTTGTAATTTACAATCAATCTTATCATTCACTTTTGGAACAGAAGTTTGACAATCAGACCTTTTCAAAGAAGAACCAATTTTATTATTTTGTAAAACATAATTTTATATATTATTGTCAGATTCAGATGTTTCCAAATTTTTCTTTAATTTTCTATTTCTTCTTCTTCTTTGAGGTCTAGACAATTTAACCTCCTGAACATAATCTTTTGAAATCCCAACTTTTGGAATCTCAAGTTTCTCTTTGCATACAAAGGATTTAGCATTCAATGTATTCTGTTGTTTAAATCCAGGGGATTTAACAAAAGATCGACCAGGCATATTTTTCTCCAAACTAAAAGACGACTTTCCCTCATCTTTTCTTTTCAAAATCTTCACCACTTTCGGTTGTGAAGGAACAGTCTTCATTTTACCCTGGTTCTTGTATGGACAATTGATCAAAATATGACCAGCCTCATTGCAATGAAAACACACTCTTCTTTCTTAATAATTTCTGAAATAAGAGGTTTTCTTTGAATTTGAAGATTCATCAGAAGAATAAGCTTCAGATGAATGTCTAGAACAATTTATCGGCTTCTTTGGAACATAAGTCTGTGTTGGCACCTTTGAAGAATTCACTTTTTGATAACCAGCCGCAACAAACCCACTTGACTGTAAGATTGGAGAAAGTTTAGTTGGAACAACTTTCACCTCTTCGGGTTCAGTCATAATGCATCTATCCCGGGTAACATTTTTAACAACTGTTGGGTCATCAATTTTCACTTCTTTTGGAATGCCCTCGGCCTTCTTTTCATCAAACATCTCATCTTCAGAATCTGACTCATACACCATATCCTCCCAAGTTACCGGATTCACCTTTAACACAGTTTTTGGATCTATCTCCTCTTCATTTATAATTTCAGGTTCCACCACATAATTTGCATTAAATGGTGGAGGAATAAATCCAATACCAGCAACACGCTTAGTAGGATCAGCATTTGAGTTAAAATAATCCAAAACAACTGAAGAACTTTCAAATTGTTCCAACTTTCGATGAAGTTTGATCACCTCAGACTCTTTGTCAGATATTTCTTTATTCTTTTGTGCAACAATTTCATTACGTTTTTCTATTTCAGCATAAGCCATATCTAGATGATAACCCTGCTCTTTGTATTTTATCCCAAGAGAATTTAAGTCTCTTTTCAAAGACTCAATTCTATCAATGTACAGCTTATCATTATCTTTCAGTTTTTGATTAACTGAATGCATTGATTTCATGTCACAAATCAAGTTTGTGTTATCATCCATGACCTTTTGCAGTTTATCTTTAACAGAAATGCAGTTAGAACAGTATATATGACAAACAGAGTCTTTTACCTTAGACGGATCAGACATGTCTGCCATGAATACTTTGGCAATTGGAATATTCTCTTAATCATCACCAACTAAAGCATTTTCTGTAAGAACAATTTCCTCCTCAGCAACCCCTGATGCAGCATCAGTATCAATATTGTGCCCTTGTTCTATCTCATCATCAACGCTTGGAACACTGTCACCATCACAAGAATCATCACTAGAACTTTCATCATCAGTAGACTCCTATGGTTTTTTAGAATGAATTTCTACAACAAAAGCCTGACTCACAGCACCCACCAAATCTTCCAGATGAATGCCCCAGTCATAGTTTTCGCGTTTTGAGCAACCAAAGCTGATGATGCAGATACATGATTTGTATTACCAGAAGGACCATGATTTTGATTACCAGATGAACCATGTGACTGATTCCTATTATGCTGAAAGTTAGGCTGATTGTTTTGAAAATTATTCTGCTTCTTTTGAGAATCAAACTCTACATTCGGCTTCACACACTCCTTAGCAAAGTGACCATACTCTTGGCAGTTGTAACAACGAACTTTGCTCTTATCAAAACCCATACGAGATCGACTATTTGAACCAATATATTTTCTGCCTGTTTTCTTCAAGAAATCTTTAGCTTGGCGCATCAACATGGCCATATTCCATTGGATATTCATTTCTTCCAGATCAACAGGGTCAATCTGTCTGAAATCTTCTTCTATAACCTCAGGATCATGTATTTTACCTCCAATGATATTTTCATATGATGCCATGAATGAAGAAAACATAGCAAGATAATCATCAGCAACTTTCTGATTCAAATGAGATCCAGATGATGTTGAAGCTGCAGTCGCAGAAAATCCAGAATGGCTTGAATGACCAGAATAAATTGAAACTCCAGAACACTGATCATTTGAAGACTCTTGAGCATCACCAGAAAAGAATGCCACTCCAGTACCAGATTTACCAGTAGATTTGGAAAAATACATTGAGGGATCCTGGATATGCTCCATATTAGTCTCTTTCTTCTTCATATTCATGTCATGCGACTGAATCTTCCCTAGAACTTCTTCAAGAGACATGGTTTTGTACTTAATATTCTCTTTGATTAAAACCGTATACACATCAAATTTTGCTGGTAAAGCCTCCAAGAATTTATCATTGATTTCCCCAGTCTCATATACCACAGATGCACTGGCCAGTTCACTAAGAAAATGATAGAATCTTGTAGCAAGATCATCCAAGGATTCATTTTGAAAATGTTTAAAGACCAGGAACTGCTTCTTTAGTAACTCCTTTCTACTCTTCTTCACATCCAAACTTCCTTCACACCTTTTCTGTAATGCTTCTCACAGTTGTTGAGAAGACTTGAACTGTTTAAAACTGTGATATATTTTCTTTGGAAGAGACATTGAAATGCTAGCCATCGCTTTCTTTTCTCTATCAAATAACAACTTTTCTTCAGTAGTTAATGCTGACACCGGCTTTGGAACATTGTCCTGTCCCATCCAAGAATAAGTCGGATGCGTATATCCTTCCAAAATCGGAATCCACAAACTAGTATCGGTAAAAGATACAAATTGGTCAAACCGATCTTTCCAATTAGAATAATCAGCTAGATTCAACAACTTTGGAGGTTTTTGAGATGTACCAATCTCATTATCATAATTGAACATGTTTGTGACAAGAACCATATTTGCCATTTTTTTTAAAATAAAATTTTGAAAAATTTTCCAAGTGTTGAACTTCCTTTACCCTCAGGCAAAGATAATAAGTTCGCCTGCTAAGTCATCCAAGCGAACTTAATGAGAAGCGAACTTAATAAGTTTGCTTAAATCAGAATTCAACAATCTGATTAAGTTCACCTAAAATAAGTTCGCTTAACCCTGTGAGAAGCGAACTTGACAAGTTCACCTGCTGCTAAGTTCGCCTGCACAGAATTCAGCAAGTTCGCTTGCCGTAACAGAATTTTGATCAAGAACTTCTTCAGACCACAGCCGTGAACCAAAATCAACCAAAAATCATCATTAATCACTGAATTGAAGGAATTAAACAAAATTGGACCGTAGGATTGTGTAATTTGTCAATTAGAATCTTTCTATCGGATCAATTTCATCATAATCCTCTTCAAAAACACCAAATCAAATCAAAATCAGTCTTGAAAATTCCATTGAAATGAAAAACTCAAAAATGATGAATTTGATGTCAATTTGCATATAAAATCGTCTAGAATCACGAGCAATAGCTCTGATACCACTTGTAGGTCCTCATGGCGCGTCTACGGATCAATCTCGTGATAAGACGTGATGTTTACTCGGAGTGCGGATTCCAACGAGTCAACGTTTATACGCATAAAAGACAATTCACACAAGCAAGTAAATAACCTTCTCAATTCGTATTTCAAATAAAAATGATGTTTACAGACTTAATCTCACTTCTCTCTGATTCGTTCTAGTTCTATATGACTGACTCTGTAAACACACATATATATAGCCAACTGATCTGATATAAGCGAACTTACTAAGTTCACCTCTAACAGCTTAAGCGAATTTAACAAGTTCGCCTCAGTTATATCTAAGCGAACTTATTAAGTTCGCCTCTGATAGACCAGGCGAACTTAACAAGTTCGCCTCTAGGCTATACTTGTAAAACACTTAGAAGACTTTTGACATTAACATAAGAAAGACATAAAGACATAAAATCTAACTATTACAAGCTTTTGTCATTACAAACTATGTCCTAACAGTCTATCATAGACAAACAAGGGGCAACAGGGATGATCTTGGCTGTAAGGTTCGAGGAGGATAAGCAGTTGTTCACAATCAAAAGATCTGGGGGGGTTTAATACTTGAAACCAACCAGTGAAGCGTTCAACTCCTTACCCAAATACGACCTTGTGAACCTAGAAAACCGAGAGCTACTGGGTCATTCTAATCACGCAGTGGCGATGGGTTTGTGGGTGGTTCTACAACGGGAAGCAAGATCTAGGAAGTTTGATGTGTTCAAGCCTCAAGTGCCCAAGAGAGTCAAGAATAAGACAGCAAGACATCATGTCACTAAGAAATTCTTAAAGAAATTGGTATACAAGCTATTGCTATGTGAAACTATGATTCCCCTTAGCAACTTATCTCATGATATTCTTGGTGACATGTGGCACTGGTACTTAGATCCAAAAACGGGCGAGGCTGTGGTGATTGGTAAGGTGAGGTCAGAAAGTGGATGCTTAGTGCCGAGGGACCTATCAGAGTATTTGATGAAATCTGCTTCATTAACTTCTCTTTGAAAGATCTGGAGGCACTAGCAGACAGGTATTGCATGCATACGAACGAATGGACGAAATTCATTGATTTCTAAATATGACAAGGTGATCAAGTTCTGCCTTGACTTTAAGAAGAAGATGGAAGCTAAAGATGCATAGCTGTGAAGACTGAAGACTAAAGATCGAAGATGATCCAGAGCTGTTGTCAAGGGGAGTTTGTTGAAGCACTTTCCTGTGACAAACACTCTGGATAGATAGAGTCTTAGTTTTGTACTTTCATGAATGTATTTGTCTTTGTTTGTAAGTGTCTGTATGTATTAGTTATCAAGTTGTATTTACTTTTACATATTGACTGTTGCAGATTTCTCTAAGTGTTTTGCGCACTTGTATGTGCGCAGGAGATAGTTCCTGCGTACTTAGCAAGTACGCAAGATTACCTTTGCGTACTTGCTAAGTACGCATGAGCAAATTGCCCTGCGCACTTGCTAAGTGCGCAGGCATCAGGTCGTGTATAAATAGGAATGGTTGACAGTAGATAAGTATGCAATCGTAGACGCACTCACAGTAGCAAATACGCAGAACTTGTAATCTCAGTATTTCTCTCTGTAACCTTCAAGTGTTTATAACAGACGAAAGTTTAAAGTGATTCTCTTGTCAGTTTACTTTGTGTTGTAAGACTCTCCTCCTAGTCACGGGTATTCCGCACCCGGTCCGACTAGTAGACCCACTTGCATGTGACAATCCGCCACACCCGAGGGACCTACAATTTTCATCTTCACTATCAGAGTCTTGTGGTCCAGAACAAGAAGCAACATTAGGATCAGGAACAGAAGGAGATGAAACAGATGACTGTTGAACTGCATTTGGTAGAAAACCACTATTATGTCCATCATGACATGAATCAATTAATACAGCAGCTTCCTCAGGAGAAATATCAGAAGGTAAATAAAAAGACTTGAATAAATTGTCATAATCAAAATCCCAGTCTGGTCCAATCGCCATTTGATGTAAAGACCGATTAAAACAGTCAATATGAAACCATTCTTCAACTTGGCGAGTCTCTTTGTTATAAACCCTTTTGGTAGTAGAATTAGCAACATACCCCAGAAAGATCCCTTCAATAGCCTTAGCACTGAACTTGGTTGGGACATCTCGAACTTTCAAAAGGGTGCATGGGTTACCAAAAGGTAGTAAATATTCAAGATTCGGCTTACGATTATTAAGCAACTCATAGCATGTCTTGTTGTGTTGCTTAACGGTCAATACTCGATTCAAAACGTGACACGCAGTATTCACAGCCTCAGCCCAAAAAGTAACTGGAAGCTTAGAATCTACAAGCATTGTATGTGCCGTTTCAACCAAAGTCCTGTTCTTTCGTTCAGCAACCCCATTTTGTTGAGGTACATATGGCGCACTGAATTCATGATGAATTCCCATTTGAAGACAGAATAAACCCATCTTGCTATTTTTAAATTAACTGCCATTGTCACTCCTAATTCTTCTCACTTTCTGTTTGAACAAATTCTCTAAACCCGGGATTAAGAATTGTACCAACTCTGTGGTTTCGGCTTTAGAAGAAAGGAACTTAACCCATGAAAATCTAGAGAAATCATCTGTTACGACCAGACAGTAAGATTTACCACCAATGCTCCTGATACTAATCGGTCCAAACAAATCCATATGCAGTAGCTCCAAAGGAGTTACAATTGAATTCTTTGTCTTAGATTTGTGAGACTTCTTTTGTTGTTTCCCCTTCTTACAAGGAATACAGTCATCAGGAACTGAATATTTCATTTTCAGAATACCAAAAACCAGATCATTCTTTACAAGATAATTCATTTTCCGATAGTTGATATGAGCAAGTTTCATGTGCCACAAAATAGAATCTGACTCTGACGCCTTGGAGAGTAGACAAGTAGGAATTGAATCCGTAGTAGTAGCAACACTCATGTCGAGGACATATGTGTCATTTCTCCTCGGAGCCTTCATTAGAATCCATTCATCAGGAATTACAAAGCCCGGTTTTGAAGATATAACATTCTGAATCATTGAAATGAAATGAGAACTTCTTGTCACACACTTGTGATACACTCAAAATATTGTGTTCAAGTTGTTCCACATAATTCACTTTCTCAAATTTGAGTTTTTCGTTCTTTAAAGTACCCTGACCTGTTATGTACCCGCCTTTATTTCCCGCAAAAGCGACATAACCACCATCAATCTTAATCACATCTTCCAACAAACTAATATTCCTTGTCATATGTCGAGAACAACCACTATCTACATACCATGTATTGTTGATAGTCCTCCCTAGTTGCCCCTACATAAACAAAGAAAATCAGTTAGAAATAGGAACCCAAGCCATTGTGGTCTTGGGTCGTCCAGATGGATAAAAAAAACAACTTCAAGTAATTCACAATTAACATTGTCATCAACCTTTGGAACATAAGATTTATTATTTGACTTTCTCAAAGAAGACATAATTTGATTTATTGGAAAAACAGTTTTAGATTTATTATTATCAGATTCAGTTGTTTCCAAAATTTTCTTTAATTTCCTATTACGTTATCTTCGTTGTGGTCTAGAAAGTTTGACCTCAGGTTGAGACTCCTTTGAAATTCCAACATGTGGAATTTCAAACTTCTGTTGAAAAACAACTGCTTTAGAACTATGTTTGTCATGCTGCTTAAATCCCGAAGATTTATCATATGATTGACAAGGCACATTCTTTGCACCACTAGAAGTAGGCTTTACCTCCTTTGGTCTTTTCAGAATCGACACCACTTTTTGTTGTTAGGGAACGATCTTTAATTTTCCTTGGTTCTTATAAGGACAATGAATCAGAATGTCACCAGCCTCATTACAATGAAAACAAACTCTTCTATCATGATGAGTTCTGACATAAGGAGTTTTTCTTGAATTTGATGAATCTGTTGATGAACAAGCTTCAGAAGAATTTACTGAATAATTAACCAGCTTCTTTTGAACATAAAATTGTGTAGGCACCTTTGATGAAAGCAGCTTTTGATAACCAGCAGCAACAAAACCACTTGATTGTAACATCTTTGACAGCTTAGGTTGTTCAACTTTCACCTCGACAGGTTCTGTTAAAATGCATCTATCACGGGTAACATTTTTCACTATTTTTGGATCATCAAGTTTCACTTCCTTTGGAATGTCCTCAACCTTCTTGTCATCAAAAACCTCATCCTCAGAATCAGAATCATATATCATATCTTCACCAGTTACTGGATTCACTTTTAACACTGTCTTTGGATCTATTTCCTCTTCATGAATAATTTCAGGTTCAACCACATAATTTGCATTGAATGGTGGAGGAACAAATCCAGTCCCAGCAACCCTCTTAATAGGATCAGCATTAGCATTAAAATAATCCAATACTACAGATGAATTTTCAAAATTTTCCAGCTTTCGATGTAGTTTGATCACTTCAGATTCTTTATCAGAAATTTCTTTGTTCTTTTGAGCGACAATTTCATTTCGCTTCTCAATCTCAGCATAAGCCATATCCAGATGATATGCTTGTTCCTTATATTTCAACCCTAAAGAATTTAAATCTCTTTTCAAAGATTCAATTCTATCGACACACAGTTTATCATTATCTTTCAGTTATTGATTAACTGAATGCATCGATTTCATATCACAAATTAAATTTGTGTTATCATCTATGACTTTTTGCATTTTATCCTTTACACTAATGAAATTTGAACAATAAATGTGACAGACATAATCTTTTACCTTTGAAGGATCGGACATCTGCCATGAATACTTTTGCAATAGGAATATTCTCTGAATCAGCACCATCAGAAGAATTTTGAGTTAAAACAATATCATCTTCAGAAACACCAGAAATAATATCAGATTCAACTTTATGTACTTGATCACGCTCTTCATCAGTACTCGACACACTCTTACCATCACTTGAGCTATCATCATCAGTTGACTCTTCAGATTGTGTTGAATGAATCTCAGTTACAAACGCTTGACTTACCGAACCAACCAAATCTTCAAGATGAATACCCCAGTCATAATTGTCATCATTCTTAGCTACCAAAGTAGATGATGCAGAAGCATGATTAGAATTTCCAGAACTAGAGGGACCATGTGATTGATTCCGATTGTTCTGAAAGTTATTAGGCTTCTTCTAGGAATCAAATTTAACTTTTGGCTTCACACATTTTTCAGCAAAATGACCATACTCTTGACAGTTCTAGCAACGAACTTTGGTTTTGTCAAATCCCATGCGTGACCCAACTGTTAGACCCAATGTACTTTCTTCCTGTCTTCTTCAAAAAATCCTTTGCTTGTCGCACAAGCATAGCCATATTCCATTGAATGTTCATTTCTTCTAGATCAACAGGATCAATCTGTCTAAAATCTTCTTCAATAACCTCTCGATCATGAATTTTTCCTCCAATAAAATTTTCATAAGAAGCCATAAAGGAAGAAAACATAGCTAGATAGTCATCAGCAACCCTTTGATTCATATTATGTGTTCTAGACGATGAAGAAGTTGTATTTGTAGAGAAACCTGAATGATTTGGAACCCGAGAACAATGATCATGAGAGACATCTTGAGCATCACCAGAAAAGAACGCTACCCCTGCCCTAGTTTTCATAGAAGACTTAGCAAAATACATTGAAGGATCTTAAATATGTTCCATATTTGTTTCCTTCTTCTTTATATTCATATCATGTGATTGTATTTTCCCAAGAACTTCTTCAAGTGACATGGTTTTATACTTGACATTCTCTTTAATCAAAACTGTATACAAATCAAATTTTGATGGTAATGCCTCCAAAAACTTATCATTTATCTCTTCAGTCTCATAAACCACTTAAGCACTCGACAACTCGCTCAGCAAATGATAAAATCTTGTTGCAAGATCATCTAAAGATTCATTTTGAAAGTGCTTAAATACTAAGAACTGCTTCTTCAATAATTCTTTTCGGCTTTTCTTAACATCCAAACTACCTTCACACCTATTTTGCAACGCCTCCCACAATTGTTGAGAAGTTCTGAATTGTTTAAAACTGTGATAAATTTCGTTAGGAAGAGACATTGAAATACTAGCCATTGCCTTCTTTTCTCTATCAAACAATATTTTTTCTTCTGTGGTTAACGCAGATACTGATTTAGGAACATCATCCTTTCCCATCCAAGTATATGTAGGATGCGTATAACCTTCTAAGATTGGAATCCATAAACTTGTATCAGTAAAAGATACGAACTGATCAAACCGATCTTTCCAATTCGAATAATCTGCAAGACTTAACAATTTGGGCGGTTTCTGAGATGTACCAATCTCGTTGTCGTAATTCAACATATTTTTCACTTGTACCATATTTGCCATTTCCAAAAAAAAATTTCTAAGTGTTGAACAAACAACCCCTTAGGCGAAGATTATAAGTTCGCCTAAAACAAGTAGAATTTATATCAAGCGAACTTAACAAGTTCGCTTACACAAGAAATTCAAGAAGTTCGCTTACAGATAAGTTCGCCTACTATGTTCGCTTAAACTGAGAGAAGCGAACTTAATAAGTTCGCTTACTAAGTTCGCCTGCAACAACTTTCAGCAAGTTCGTCTAAACCAGCTGAAGCAAAATCAGCAAGAACATTAACCCAAACACGAACATAACAGTACCAAAAATCATCATATCTCACAGAATTAAAGGAATTTAAAGAAATTGCACCGTAGGATTGAGTATTTAATGAATTAGAACACTTCTATCGGATCAATTTCATCAAAATCCACCTCAATTCGCCTCTAGCAGAACTTGTACAAATACTTAGACAAAAACTAAACATTTACATAAAAAACATAAAAACAATAAGATCTAAACTATTACAAAGTTTTTGTCATACAATCTATGTCCTAACAGTACCCCACATATATGCCAACAAAAAGTAAATGTGCACTATCTTCAAGACATATGAGACTTATGTGCAAGAGAATATATATCAATCTCCAGGATGAAACTATCTTAATTAGCACAGGAAAAGAAAGCAAATCCCGAAGGATATAAGGAATCAGAAAGATCCAGATTCGAATGATTCATTTTGCTTGGTTTGAATGAAGTATCATGATTCATATCAACAGAAAGATTGTACCGATGGAATTCTTCAAACTGAGAATGATCAAAGAATCGATTGATTCAATGAAACAAGGTAGCGTGATCCAACTGTTATCCGGATGAATTCAATGGAATCAAGATAATTGATCCAAGGGCTATGTTCTAGCAAATGTCGTTAGAAACATATCTCAGTCCAACTTCAATTACATGCTTTTCGGGGCATAGTCACGAAGTGAACCGGAAAAAATTGTGCTAATTAATATAGTCCGATACTGGCCTCATGAATTTATTAAAGCCTCATATTCTTTATCTTATAATGATCTTTTAACACACACACCCGGCATAATATGGATTCAAATCACAATTGTGAGATAGATCATTATGTTTTCACACTACTAATGGTCTAAAACCGCTTTAAGCATACTGACAATTCAAATTACATGCAGATATCCAAATTAATAAATTATGAAGTCAATGTCAAGCAGTCATGAAAATATCATGCCCTGTTTGTGTAAACTACGAATTTTAGATCAAATCATAAGATCAGTAAACACAACTTATTAAACACATATCAACAGGTCAACTATGGTCATGTGTGATAAATTATCTACCGATGTACTATCATTTCTTCTCTTACTTCAAATCATGTTGATTTTATCTTTTTTCATTTTGTTTGAATTTTTTTTATAAATAACAAGCTTTTTGACAGTAAATTTAAATGCATAAATGAAAGAAAGCAGTTAAAAATAAGAAAATAAGCCTCCGTGAAAATTATTTTGAACAGAAAATTATTCGGGATTGATCATACCAATCATCTTTACCAGAAATTCAAACCTTGTATGATCAAATGCCTTGGTGAACAAATCAGCAAGATTTATCATCAGTATGAACTTTCACCAGCTCAATCAACTTTTTATCTACACAATCACGAATAAAATTATATCTGATTCAATGTGCTTAGTTTTATTGTGATTTACTAGATTATTTGTTATACATATTGTGGCATTATTGTCTATAAACATGGGGGTGCAGGTGAAATTCAAACCATAGTCTCTTAATTGTTGCTGAATCCACAAATTTGTCAACAACAACTTGCAGCATCAATGTATTCTGCTTCACATGTTAACAATTAGACTGTAGTTTGCTTTTTACATTGCCATGACACAAGAAGATTACCCAGAAATTGGTAACCTCCTGTTGTAGATTTCCTGTCCAAACAACAACCTTCAAAATCTGAGTTAGTAAAAGCATTAAATTCAAAATTAGAACCATGTGGAAACCATAGTCCTAATCTTGGTTTCCCTTTCAGGTACCGGAAAATACGTTTGACTACAATCAGATGTGATTCCTTTAGTTTTGCTTGAAATCTGGAATAGAGAGACACAACAAACATTATATCTGGCCTCGATGCAGTTAAGTACATGAGGGAACCAATCATTGCTTTGTACAATCGGCAATCAATATCCTTTCCTTCAAGATCTGGATTCAACTTGTGATTTATAGGAATCAGAGTGTCATATGGGGTACAATTTTCCATCTTTAACCGGCTCAGAATGTCTTTCATGTATTTAGACTGATATATAAAGAAGCCATCCTCTTTTTGATTAACTTGCATTCATAAAAAGAACGAAAACTCTCCCATTGCTGACATTTCGAATTTTGAATTCATGACGTTCTCAAACTCCTTGCATAATTATTCGTTTGTTGAGCCAAAAATAATATCATCCACATAGATCTGAACCATCAGGTAATCCCCCATGCTTTCTTGATGAACAAGGTCGAATCAATTTGACCACGATCGAAACCATTGTCCAAGAGATGCTGCGATAATGTTTTATACCACGCATGGGGTGCTTGATGAAGACCATAAAGAGCCTCAAATGGTTGACAAACATAAACTTCTTCTTTAACCCTGCTATACAAGAAATCACTTTTGACATCCAGCTGATATACCTTAAAACCTTTGAAAGATGAAAAAGCTAGAAACAAACGAATCTCTTCCAACCGAGCTACAGGTGCGTACACCTCAGTGTAATCAATTCCCTCTTGTTGATTAAAGCCCTGAATGACTAATCTTGCTTTGTTCCTCACCACGACACCACGATCATCCTTTTTACATTTGAATATCCATTTGGTGCCAATCGGATACATTCCCTTTGGAAGATCAACTAAATTCCACACCTTTAGCTTATCAAATTAAGCAAGCTCTTCCTGCATTGCTGCTATCCAACTGTTGTCTTGTAAAGCCATTTCCATATTTTTAGGTTCTATCTGAGAAATAAAACAAGAATATAAGCAAACATCAAGTACTCTAGTATCTTTAATGCATGAATATAAACAAGTATTTTCAGTTAAAGAAAGAGTTTGAACTCCATCCTACAGATTCCCAGTGATATTCGTAACCGAATGATCTTTGAGTTCTTTTATGGAAGCCACCTCAGGAACAGGTAAAACATCAACTTGAGTAGATTCTGTTTGAGAAGAAACATTTTGAGTAACTGGTATCACAGAATCGAAATTTGTAGGAATCTCCCCCTGACCATGTGTAGTATTGGATGAATCATCAACAATTAATGGATCTGCCGAAGAATCCTGAAAAATTGCTTCATCATCCTCGCTATCAGTCGCGTGAGTTCCCGAACTAGATGCAACATTCGGGTCAGGGTTAGATGATGATGGAACGGACAATGGAACCCCCGATTTTTGTGTTAAACTGCAATCTTGGTCACCATGACATGAATTGTATAGCAATGCAACTTCTTCATCAGATAAATCAGGAGTAAAATTAAAATACTTGAACAAGCTGTCATAATCAAATGCCCATTCTGGACCAACCACCTTTTAAGGAATAGATCGATTAGAACAATCGATATGGAACCATTCTTAGACATGTCGTGTTTCCTTGTTATACACTATTTTATTCAACGAATTGGCAACATAACCCAGAAAAATCCCTTCGATCACCTTTTCGCTAAACTTTGTAAAAACATCTCCGATCTTCAGAAGAGTACACTGTCACACCCCAACCGATGGCGGAATCATCGAGGCGGACAATGGAATGATTGTTCATAAGCACATGATCTACTAAGGTTGCATAATTCATTAATAAGATTTAAATACCAAATATCCAAATACAATTCAAGTTACAACATCCTATTCTAGAATATTACACATAATTATTTTACTAGGTCCAAAAGCCTTATGTGTAGCACCTTCAACACATAGTCACACAATCACATATCTTCACCTGAAACGTAATCCAAAACAAGTGTCAACTACGAGAGTTGGTGAGTTTACATATGTTTAAATAAAATAAAAGTTTAGTTAAAAACGTTTATACAATTCATACTTGGTTTTTAAGTCCACTTAAGACATGATTTTTGTATTCTAAATAAATTCAATAAATTACGGGGTTCTAGACGTGCATAACTATATGTCATGGGTCTATAAAAATGTAGGGCTTACAATATTTGGATGGGTTTAAGAGTTTCAAATATTTAAAACAACACAAGTATGTTAACAGGTTCGGTTTTCTGGACAGGTCCTTGAAATTTCATTGTTCTAGAAATCAAAATGTTAGTTTCAATAGGGGAGGCCATATGGGTTTTAAAGACAACATAAAAACCTAACTTTAGGAAGAAGAATCAAGTTAGTTGGACTATTATTGAACAAGATATGAATCCAACAAGTTAGTTCAATAATTCTGCCATAAAACTCAGAATATACACGTTTTCTTGTATCACCCTTTTGGGGTATCAAAACTTATCCAAAAATTATGAACCCAAATAGGTTGGAAAGAGGACTCTTTAAAATTAATTTTAGACTCAAGAAACGTTCAATTTGGTTGAGTTTTGACCAAGATAAGACCCTCTAAAGTCGACCAAGATTTCTGCCAGTTACTGTTTTGTTTAAGATAAAGACTTTTTCTTTGAAATAAGCACTATTTGGGTGAACTATCATTACAACTCAACAAGTAAACTTAATAAGTACTAAGGTTTAGTAAAACACTCACTCAAAACAAGCAAGGAGAAGGTAGAACGAATGATTGAAGCTTGAACACACTTGAATCCTTGCTAGAACTCTTGGAAGGCTAGTATGTGGGTGTGTGTGTGTTGTTACGGTTTCAAGAGTGGGAGAGGGGAGAGTTATTTAACTCTCTAGATGGTGGAGATGTTGTGCAGTGTGTGGATGACTCCAAAACCTTGCTTTTATAGCCTCCTTATTGTGCAATACACAATGGTTTGTATGTCTAAAGGATACATAGATTTCTCAAAGGGGACAAACTTGTTGCAAGGAGACAAGAATGTTTATGGAGACAAGAATGTTAGGGGACAAGGTGGGTTAGGGTAGGGTGGGGTGTTGGGTGTTCCCGCTAGTACAAGTCCGGTATAATACCCGCTAAGTGTAACCCGGGTATTAATAGTCGTTATATGTCAGTAGGGTACGGGTCGGGTATATATATATAAAAAAAATATAAGTTTAATAGTTTTGACATAATACGAGTATGTGTAAGACACTTAGAATTAGTTTTTATATAGTTTGGTATTCCCAAAAAAATAAAGAGAATATTTTCGAGCGGTTTGTTTTATTAAATTTTAAATGTTTTTATAAACTTATTTTATTAAAATACATTATTTTATCAACTCATTTTTTTGTCAAATCATTTTATTTGTTTTCAAAGTCATTTATTTTTTATAAAATTTTTTAAATGGTTTTAACTTACAAAAATATATATAATAATGATAATATAAATGAATAAATAGAACTTTTTATAAATACATAATAACTACTTATTTAATTTAATCGAAACTAAATAGTTTCGATAGAAAATAATTTCGACATCTCTATGATCAATTGAAACTAGTAGTTTCGATTGAACATAGTTTCGATAGTTTACACTACCAAAAATAGTTTCGATCAAATCAGAAATTCCAAGTAAATCTGAATCTACATTTTACTCAAATAATTTTAAAATATATTATAACTGAAACTTTAAAATGTCACAGTCTCCCCATGTTGAAGGAATTTCGTCCCGAAATTCGATTTACGAAGGTTATAGAAGGGGGAAAGAGATGACAAAAGACTTAGGATGGAGTTACTTCACAAGAGAAAGATTCAGCGGGGAAATATCGTATGATAACGGATGACGATGCTAATTTGAGTCGAGTTGTCAACTAATTGCTCTAATAGTATAGTGAGACTTATGCATACAATTGTTCATAAACGCATGAATGTAAACTACATAAAACCATACTTAACAATATTGGTGCCAATCACCTCGTGACATGGCATTTTCCTTTAAAACTCTACCTCACGGGTGTTTATATTTTAAAATTTTGCAAAAACATTTTCAAATACCGGTCCTCCTCCTAGTACTTATGCATGGTTTATACTCGTTATATCAAGTGGGTTTATGTATAGGGTGTACCAACGGCTAACCCACCACCCCTTTGATATACCGGGGATTCCCCGTGCATAATTACTAGGATTTAGAACTTCAACAATTTAAGTAAACTTTAACAGAGCTAGCAAGTTGTATGACTGGATTTAAACATAATAGATTTGTTTCTCAAAAGTATAGGAATGAGATGAATGGTGATAGCATAGCTGTTATATGTAATCACGGGTTATAGGACTCATAGCAATGAATTTCCCACCCACTATTTCCATGATATACGAGTTATCAAGATTGGTTGGTTGTTTAGCAAATAGTTGGTTAAAAGCAAGAGATACAATTTTCCTATTGGTATGAATATTAAATAAAACGGATGTATAAAGATAGTGAACAAAGGAACGTACCGTTGACAGTGTCGTCATTGGCCGGAGCCTCGTTAGCATTTATATTAAATGCTCGTCCACGAGGACCACCTTGATTTTGAAGTTTTGGACATTGGTTTTGAAAGTGGTTTGGGTCTCCACATTCGTAACAGGCCCGTCCATAGGTGACAGTGAGAGGCACTGGATGATTGCCTTGAGTAGCTTGGTTAACGATAGTCCGAGCACGGCAAGTAGTAACGTTGTGTCCATAGCGTCCACATTTTGAGCATAGACGGCATGCAGCATGCGGGGCATGGTGATACTTGCAAGTAGGGCATTGGGGAAATAAACCTACATAATTTCTCAGAATTTGACCTGCAGGAGTAACTTGGGTCACAGGTATGGCAGGAATGATGGCCGCAAAGTTTTGGGCCTTACGCTTCCTATCATGATGGGAAGATTTGGGTTCTTCATCTTTGTCGGACACGGAAGTAGCAGCTTTGTCGACCACTTTCTTGGTACCCTTCCTGGATAAGGTACCCGCTTTGACGTGATTGTCAGTCAACACAGCAGACAAGCGGATAGCGTCTTTGAGAGTGGAGGGATTACTTCCCAATACGGTGTCTTGGAGCGGCATAGGCAGTCCACCTATGTATTTCTCAATTCCCCGCGCTAAGGGAGTAACCATGTGGGGCACGAGCAGACTTAGTTCTTGAAAACGAGTGGTGTAAGCCAAATTCTCTCCGCTATCTTGGGTGAGATCCCAAAACTCAGCATCGAGCTTCCTCATTTCGTTGCGAGGACAGAACTCGTCAGTCATAAGTCGTTTCATTTCGTCCCAAGGCAAGGACATAGCAGATTCGTTGCCTCGAGTACGTTTCTCACCGTTCCACCAGGTGAGTGCTCGTTTTTGGAAGACGCTGGTAGCATAACGGATTTTGAGGTTGTCGGGACAATCGCTGTTTAGGAAAGTACTCTCCATACTTTCAAACCATTGAAGAAGGCCAGTAGCACCTTCCGTCCCGAAGAATTTGGTGGGGTTGCAAGAATTGAAATGCTTGAATGTGCAGTACGGTGGGTTTGCACCATTCCCTTGCGTATTAGACCCATCACTGTTGTTGTTAGCTTGGATCATTTGGCCTATTAGTTGAGTAAGTAGTGCAACAAGGTCAACGTTGGAGTTGCTAGAGTTAGCATTAACCGCGCGACGGGGAGGCATTCTATAAGTACTACAAGAAAGACAAGAATTTATGAGACTTCGGATAAAATAGGCATGTATGTGCTACAGTTGGTAGACTGTTCACAATAATACAAGCAGGAACGTGAGATGACACTCATCATGTCGCGTGATAATGTATGTAAGTTCTGACTAAAACTGATCACATAATTCATTCAAAATTTATAACACTAAAGGATAGGGGAAATAAGCCATGAAATCTATTCCTGGGAGGATATGATAACATAGATCATTATTCGCGCAATAGGAATGGCCGGGATTCGCATGCACTACAAATCGTTATTACGTGTGCACCCGTAATAATGATTTGTTTTTGCATGTTCGTCTAGTTCTTCCTATCTTGCTATAATGTCCCCAAATTTTGAGTTTAGGTTCGGATCGTATTCTTGCGAATACCATGACTTATCAACGTTAAGTAATTCCTCAAAACTTTCAAGGAGACATGCTTTAGCCTATAGGTAAACACTCACTTCAGGAATTCCCAGGAAAGCATACGGGTCCGTTTATTTGGATTTATACAAAATGGTTTCCTAGACAGAAAACCCGATGTACAGGTGTCACCCTTCCAGATTGCACGTGTCCTTTACTGGTTTCAAGAAATTAAGTTGTTGACGAGATTTTCAAGATTTTAATAGACTTGAGAGTCTATGAGTATAAAATGTGTAGGAATTTTGCAATTAATTAGGGAAGAGTATGGGTAAGGATGGGTAGTGTATTTGTTTGCATAAGTTTTGTTGTCAAATGTGTATGTAAAGTATGTATCATGTATTAAAGCCTTGTATGCATGTGTATAAGTCTTCATGTACCAAACTTGGGAAAATTCAAATAATACCTAACTACAAATAATTCACATAGCAATTAATCATTTAGCACATAACACATAAAAGGGAGTCCTAGGGTTATAGTCTAGGTCATTGTGTCTAATAACCTAATTCCCTATAACTATGGCTCTGATACCAATCTGTCACACCCCAACCGATGGCGGAATCATCGAGGCGGACAATGGAATGATTGTTCATAAGCACATGATCTACTAAGGTTGCATAATTCATTAATCAGATTTAAATACCAAATATCCAAATACAATTCAAGTTACAACATCCTATTCTAGAATATTACACATAATTATTTTACTAGGTCCAAAAGCCTTATGTGTAGCACCTTCAACACATAGTCACACAATCACATATCTTCACCTGAAACGTAATCCAAAACAAGTGTCAACTACGAGAGTTGGTGAGTTTACATATGTTTAAATAAAATAAAAGTTTAGTTAAAAACGTTTATACAATTCATAGTTTGACATGGTATGATATGGCATAATGTGGAGAATTCACTATATGTATACCAATTGTAAGCATGTAATTATGTATATAAGCATAAAGGTTTAACGTGATAGGCATAGCATACCGCTACCCTAAAAGTGATAGGCATGGAATCAAGACTATGTGGGTTACACATAATTTAAACCATCCTAAAAGTATTCATAGCATAACAAGTGATCATGCACAATAATCTACACATGTAAACACAAGTTGAATTGTATTTAAGTAAGCACAGATTACATTTCACCCCAAAATGTATAAAAATGTAAATAGGGGATATGTAACTCACTTGAGCAAACAAGGTAGTGATGCGGTATGTAGCAAAGTCCAATAGTGTAATCCGACCTACTCGAGTCCTAAATATTTAAGATACCATAAAGTCTATGTAATGATTCTATCGTGTGTTGATCATGCATTCAATTCCCCCAACTAGGCTTGACATGAACCCGTTTTAGGTTTTCAAGTGGTTTGACACGACGATCGTTGGTGATGGTTTGGTGATACAAAATACATTTATATATACTTATATGATAAGATGTGTATTCCAAAACATGTCATTACATTTACGTATCATTGTTAGGTTTGAGGGTTGAAACTAAGTATATACTATAAAAATAAGGCTTTTGATATCAAACTAGTCATTTAGAAAAATACTTGGTTTTTAAGTCCACTTAAGACATGATTTTTGTATTCTAAATAAATTCAATAAATTACGGGGTTCTAGACGTGCATAACTATATGTCATGGGTCTATAAAAATGTAGGGCTTACAATATTTGGATGGGTTTAAGAGTTTCAAATATTTAAAACAACACAGTATGTTAACAGGTTCGGTTTTCTGGACAGGTCCTTGAAATTTCGTTATTCTGGAAATCAAAATTTTAGTTTCAATAGGGGAGGCTATATGGGTTTTAAAGACAACAGAAAAACCTAACTTTAGGAAGAAGAATCAAGTTAGTTGGACTATTATTGAACAAGATATGAATCCAACAAGTTAGTTCAATAATTCTGACATAAAACTCAGAATATACACGTTTTCTTGTATCACCCTTTTGGGGTATCAAAACTTATCCAAAAATTATGAACCCAAATAGGTTGGAAAGAGGACTCTTTAAAATTAATTTTAGACTCAAGAAAAGTTCAATTTGGTTGAGTTTTGACCAAGATAAGACCCTCTAAAGTCGACCAAAATTTCTGCCAGTTACTGTTTTGTTTAAGATAAAGACTTTTTATTTGAAATAAGCACTATTTGGGTGAACTATAATTACAACTCAACAAGTAAACTTAATAAGTACTAAGGTTTAGTAAAACACTCACTCAAAACAAGCAAGGAGAAGGTAGAACGAATGATTGAAGCTTGAACGCACTTGAATCCTTGCTAGAACTCTTGGAAGGCTAGTATGTGGGTGTGTGGGTGTTGTTACGGTTTCAAGAGTGGGAGAGGGGAGAGTTATTTAACTCTCTAGATGGTGGAGATGTTGTGCAGTGTGTGGATGACTCCAAAGCCTTGCTTTTATAACCTCCTTATTGTGCAATACACAATGGTTTGTAGGTCTAAAGGATACATAGATTTCTCAAAGGGGACAAACTTGTTGCAAGGAGACAAGAATGTTTATGGAGACAAGAATGTTAGGGGACAAGGTGGGTTAGGATAGGGTGGGGTGTTGGGTGTTCCAGCTAGTACAAGTCCGGTATAATACCCGCTAAGTGTAACCCGGGTATTAATAGTCGTTATATGTCAGTAGGGTACGGGTCGGGTATATATATATAAAAAAAAATATAAGTTTAATAGTTTTGACATAATACGAGTATGTGTAAGACACTTAGAATTAGTTTTTATATAGTTTGGTATTCCCAAAAAAATAAAGAGAATGTTTTCGAGCGGTTTGTTTTATTAAATTTTAAATGTTTTTATAAACTTATTTTATTAAAATACATTATTTTATCAACTCATTTTTTTGTCAAATCATTTTATTTGTTTTCAAAGTCATTTATTTTTTATAAAATTTTTAAAATGGTTTTAACTTACAAAAATGTATATAATAATGATAATATAAATGAATAAATATAACTTTTTATAAATACATAATAACTACTTTTTTAATTCAATCGAAACTAAATAGTTTCAATAGAAGATAATTTCGATAGCTCTATGATCAATTGAAACTAGTAGTTTCGATTGAACATAGTTTCGATAGTTTACACTACCAAAAATAGTTTCGATCAAATCAGAAATTCCAAATAAATCTGAACCTACATTTTACTCAAAAAATTTTAAAATATATTATAACTAAAACTTTGAAATGTCACATACACGGGTTCCCAAAAGGTAGAAGATAATCCAAATTAGGCTTTCGATTATTTAGCAACTCATAGCACGTCTTGTTGTGTCGTTTCACGGTCAGAACTCTATTCAGGACATGACATGCAGTATTCACAGCTTCAGCCTAAAAAGTAACTGGTAGATTAGAATCTGCTAACATTATACATGTTGCCTCAATCAAAGTTCCGTTCTTTTGCTCAGCAACACCATTTTGTTGAGGAACATATGGCGCGCTAAATTCATGATGAATACCTTTTTGCAAATAAAAGAATCCCATCTTGTTTTTTTTTAATTCGCTGCCATTGTCACTTCTGATACACCTGACTTTCTAATTCAAAAGATTCTCCAACCCAAGAATTAAGTATTGAACTGTCTCTGCTGTTTCAGAATTTGGTGCCAAAAACTTAACCCAAGAGAATATTGAAAAATCATCCGTTACCACCAAACAGTACGATTTACCTCTAATACTTCGAATACTTATTGGCCCGAACAAATCCATATGAAGTAGCTCCGGAGGAGTAACAATAGAATTTTGTTTCTTTGATCTTTGGGACTTCCTATGTTGCTTGCCCTTCTTGCAAGGAATGTAGTCATCAGGCATAACAAATTTCATCTTTGGAATACCAGATACCAAATCGTTCTTCACTAAGTAGTTCATTTTCCTGAAGTTGATGTGTGCAAGCTTCCTATGCCACAGAATAGAATCAGATTCAGATGCCTTCGAGAGTAAATATGTCGGAATAGAATCCGTTGTCATAGTAACACTCATGTCTAAAACATATGTGTCATTTTTATGGGTCATTTTACAGCTAGGGATCGTGGATCTTCGACGTACTTCGGTATCTTGACAGGTTTCGGTATCCTTAATTTATGTATTATCTAACCGTTGTATCTTTCCTTTATCTTGACCAACACATAGGTAAAACACGTGAAGTCGATTTAATTCCTGAAGAATCGGTCTACAAGTGGAGAAGAACATGTAGAAGACGCATGGATTGGCCACCAACGGTCATATTTGAAGACTAAGTCGATTCCGAGATTCTCGGATAGTTAGTTAGCTTATCTTCTGTATATAATCAGCAGCTTGGTCGATTAGAAAACACACAACAACGCACTTACCTATATAGTACACTCGCAATCAGTCTTGTAACACTTAGATATCGATCATTTGCTGCTCAATACTTGTAATTCTTTATCATTTATTGAAGAAACGAGGCAGGTGTAGATTGTCACCTCCCAAGGTTTTATGCCGAAGATCCTGAACGATCAAGGGCTTTCCTCGTAAACATCTGTGTCACTCTTTACGTTTTTACATCGTTTTACATTGATTTTACAAGCACACTACCTCACAAACGAAATTTGGTTACAAAGTTAGTTTACATAATTTTTATCCAAAACAATTTGATGCCTACAGTGGGGCAAGTGGTGCTTTACATCTTCAAATCTTTACTAAGGTTTGTGTTCAATCACTATCTTTCAAAGCTGTTCTAAAAAATGTCGTCCCAATCCAAAATTATTTCTGTTTCTGCTCCATCTTCGAGCTCTGGGTTGGTCAACCCTATTCCTCCTCCATTTCAAAAAAATGTTAATCAGCCAAAGAAAACTACTCCTGCATTTTTTAGGATCTGGAATACCGCTGGTGGACCTGTGATCGTATCAACCAATGATATCCTCGATCTGTTCTCGAAGATGAAACAACAAATGGAACAACAGAGGAAGACTAACCAATAGTTGTTTTAGGAGATCGAGAAGGTTAAGGAATCGAAGAAACTAGTGGAAGTGACGACCCTGCCGCAACCAAGGGTCTTGGATTTCAATTATTCAAGATCCTCAGAAATCCATAAGGGAGATTTCCTTTCCATGCAAAAAAGGATTACTGCGGTTGGCCCTACCTCGGCTGTCAGAGTAACGACAAATCAGGATATTGTAGTTACTCCGGGGTCATCGTTCTGAAATCCAGAGAACGGTAAGACGTTCAATCAATTTTCAAATACTAACGAATTTGTGCATGAGACAGGAATAACTTCGTCCATGGCCAAGGAATTAAAGAAGTTGAGAGAGATGATCTCCAGTGTACCGGGTGTGGTCCAATCTATACCGAAAATGTCCTCTACCAGTCACAAGATCTCCAGATTCGCTCCACCGTTATGTGATGCTGAGATCCCCAAGCGCTTCTAGACTCCTAACATGAAGTTGTACGATGGAACTACAGATCCTGAGGAGCACGTCACGCAGTACAAGGAACGGATGGAGATAAACCCCATTCCCTTGGACCTAAAGGAAGCCTGCTTGTGCAAAGGCTTCGACTCTACCTTCACACGATCAGCCTTAAAATGGCTGCTTAATGTTCCTCCATATTCTATTACTTCATTTGCTCATTTAATTAGCATGTTTAACAATCAATTCTCTTGGAGTAGAACTTTTGAAAGATTAACAAGTGACTTATACAGGATAATTCAAAATCCTGGAGAATCTCTCCGAGACTATGTCAGCAAATTTGGTCGGGAATCCCTGGATATCCCGAACCTTGACGTTGCCACTGCCGTCCAGGCCTTCAAGATGGGAGTAAAGAAGGATTCTCAATTTTATGATGACCTTGTTATGAATCCTTGCAGGAACCTTGATGAAGTCAGGAATCGAGCATTGAGGTTTATTAGGATGGAAGATGATAAAAAGATCCAACAGAGGGTGAATGCTCCGACAAGCTACCTCAACTTAACTATAAAGATGAACCTGCACCTTTCAGGTCATACAGATCCAAGCCATATTCTAAGCCGGACAATCACAGGGTCAATGTTGTAGAAGACGACGAGGAAGAATATCCTAAGTTGTCTGAATACTGTTTTTCTCTTGATACACCTGGTTTGCTATTTGCTATGAAGGATCTCGGAGAAAAAGCCAGATGGCCTTGCAAGTTTGAGAGGAACTCAGAGGAAAGGGGTTCCCGGATTCTGAGATCATCTCGAAATCCTCAGTATTAGTAGCATTCAGGGGAGAGGTTAAGAACACTGTTGGTGAAATAAAGCTACCAATCTACATCGAGGGGGTAAACTCTATACAAAAATTTTGTGTCATTGATTCTTTATCTTGCTATAACATTAATCTAGGAAGACCCTGGATACACGACATGAAAGCAGTACCATCAACATATCACCAATGTGTCAAGATGCCGACCCCTTGGGGAGTGGTGAAGATCAACAGCGATCCACAAGAAGCCAAAAACTGTTACACTTCTTCAATGAAAGCCTCTGTCAAAAATAGGCAAGCATAGCAATTAACGAAGCAGGCTAGGGATGTTCTGGAAACTAAAGAACATGATGTTAAAGAAGTATCCCTGGATGCTGAGAATCCAGATATAAAGATCCTTGTAGGGAGAAATATCCATGAGGATATTGAAGAAGATATCCTGAATTTCCTGAGGGGCAGAAAAGCAACCTTCGCTTGGAAGCACGAAGACATGACAGGTATATCCAAAGATATCATAACTCATAAACTTGGAATTGATAAAAGTTTCAGGGCAATACATCAAAAGCGAAGGAAATTTGCTCCTGGGGGAAATGTGATCATCCAGGAAGAGGTGGAAAGACTTCTCAAGTCTGGAATGATAAGGGAAGTAAAGTTCCCAAGGTGGCTAGCCAACGTGGTGGTAGTCCAGAAGAAGAACGGGAAGTGGAGAGCTTGTGTAGATTACATAGACCTCAAGAAACATGTCCTAAAGACCCCTTCCCATTACCACACATAGACTCGATGGTGGATGCTACAGCAGGCCACGAAATCCTGGCTTTTATGGATGCCTCTTCAGGATTTCAACAGATCTAAATGGAACCATCGGATCCGGAAGACATGACATTCATGACCCCGACAGGTATTTATTGTTACACATCTATGCCATTTGGTCTTTAAAATGCAGGTGCCACGTATCAAAGACTAGTAAATATGATGTTTAAAGACAATATTGGGGACACTATGGAAGTCTATATAGACGACATGGTGATAAAATCAAAGAAAGTTGAGGATCATCTCCTGATCTTAGAGACGCATTTGATATCCTAGACCAATACAATATGAAGTTAAACCCTTAGAAATGTCACTTCGAAGTGGAGGCAGGAAAGTTCTTGGGCTTCATGGTGACCAAGAGAGGAATAGAAGCTAGTCTAGAACAAATCAAATCTATCATCAATCTAAAATCCCTAGCAAATACTAAGGATGTGCAGAGACTGACCGGCAGAGTAGCAGCACTCAACAGATTTATATCAAGATCCTCAGAAAAGTGCAAGGAATTCTATGACATCCTGAAAAAAAAACAAGAAATTCGAATGGGAAGAGAAGCATGAACAAGCAATCCAATTATTGAAGGAGTACTTGTGAACAGCTCCTCTACTGATGAAACCAGATGACGGTGAATCGTTATCCCTATACTTGGCAGTATCCCGAACCACCATAAGTGTTGTATTAGTCAAGGACCATGAGGGACAACATCATCCGGTATACTATGTAAGTAAAAGTTTGCTACCAGCGAAACTAGGTATTCTCATTTAGGAAAGTTAATTTTAGCTTTAATAATGGCATCAACTAAACTAAGACATTATTTTTGAAACTCATGCTATTCATGTTAAGACTAACTACCCTATTAAGTGTGTCTTAAGAAAGCTAGAGATGTCATGAATGATGGCTAAATGGTCAGTCAAGCTTAGCGCCTATGACCTCATATACGAACCTAGAACAGCAATAAAGTCTCAGGCACTGGCTGACTTTGTGGCTGATTTCAGCAGTGATATCCAACACGAAGCAAATCTTGAATTCCAACAACTAGAAGAGTCGAAGGACGAATGGACCTTATTCACTGATGGTGCATCAAATGTAAGAGGAACATGTCTGGGAATCATACTAAAATCGATACAAGGGGACATATTACCCCAATCCATAATGTGACACCCGAAAAATATCCGTTAACCCATTTAACTCAGTTACAAACCCCAGAGACTAATTCTGTCAGTATTTGAACTAAAACTACAGGGACTGGTTATGTAAATGTTCAAAACCAAATCTGTTGACTTCCTTAAGTCAAAATTTAAGAGTTTTGGACTCTGTTGACTTTCCAAAGTCAAACTCAAGTTGCTCTTGATCCAAATTCTTAATCTATAACCGAATTATGCTCCAATTTGTAACTGTCAAGCATGTTTATGGCAAATTCGATCTTCATTGAGTCATTTAACATCATCATTACGTGCAAATTAATCCCATTTATCATATAAAACTCATAACCGTCGAGTTCATCAATAATACTCACCAATTCGCACTAACTCGTAAATCATTCCTCACTCATCTACTCTGTGAACTTCAAGCGGGTCTCTCAGAACCCATTTCACACGCCAATTCTAACGAAGGCAGAGCCAGAATCACAGGAAATCAAACGCGTCTGGTCGGAACTTCATTTACTCGATCATCATCGATTCATGCATCATTTTGGTAATTTTTTACACTAATAGCTTCGTTTTCATTCCTGGATTGAAAGCCCTATGCTTATTGGGGCTTACAACATCGAATTGATTACAAACCAATTTCTAGGGTTCATCCGAATACGGTTTGATCGAACCCTACTCTAAACTCGATATCAATGCAATTAATTCATATGGATAGCTTCGCAATCATCAACTATAAGAAATCCCTATGCTAAATTAAATGTATAATATCGATTTAATCATAATCCGTAAACTAGGGTTCGTTATAAAAATGTTTTGGGGCTTTTGATCCTAGATACCATCTCAATCAAATTAAAACCTATGAACATATTCGAAATGTTCATATGAGTAAAAGCCCTATGATTCCAATGAGTTTTAATATCGGACTGGAGCAGATTCGAATTCGTGTTCTTATTCTAGGGTTCGACTTTTGAATAAGAAATTAAGCAAACATAAACCTGTTGATTTTGTAATTAAAAACTAACACATGTTCGCAGTACCGTGAATAACAAAACCACTACGTTCTTGTGCCTAATCGCGATCGAATTCGATGGTTTGGGGATGGAAATCGAATTCGGATCGCGACCAAAGGGAAGAACACGGTATTCTTGTGTGTTAAAAACATTTTTACTCGAACCTGTGTGCGATGACCCTAGCGGGCGAGTTGGTTAAAACACATGGCTGTTGGGGAGGAGACCCGGGTTCGAGTTCCCTCCACCCTGTTTTATTTTTAAACCATTTTTTTACATTAATTTTAATATAAAACGTTCTCATTATTATTATAATGATATATAAATATGTTTTGATACCAAAAATCACCCGTAAGCTCGAGTTTGGTCTTGGAACCCGTAGTTATTATTAAAATTCATTTATAAAATAATATATTCATATTATTTTTGTAGCGTGACATAAATTAAATAATATATTTTATATATTACCTCCTCCGTATTATAAACATTTTTGCAACGTTTCAAAGCTATAGATAATATAAATATTTATATTGTTTACCCGTAATTATATTCTCGAATAAAGATAATATAAATATTTATATTGTTTACCCGTAATTATATTCTCGAATAAAGATAATATATTATTATTTTTCCAACATAAATAGTTATCGTATTAACTATGCAAGTTTAAAAATAATATAATAATATTATTTTTCTAAATCATTACTTAATGACGAAGACGATTGAATATATTTATTAACTATTGTCTTTTGTCGCGTATTGTAATCGTTCTAATTATTTAACTTAGAGATTCGTATTCCCGTAGACATGTTCGTCTACTCTTGATCATTAGAGAGTTTCTTTAGAACGTTCAATCTTACGTGTCGTCGTCACAAATCCCAATGTGTCCCTAACTTATGTGTTTATAATTCTAGGGCATACGTAAGCCGTGCAGGCTAACACTTGAGATTTCAAATCTCATACTTTTGTGAGACTACCTACTACGCAACACAGGTGAGTTTTCACGACCCCTTTTTACTATTTTAACTTGGGGGAGAAAACAAGATTAAACGATTTTGATATTTTGTAATTCGTATGATATCAATGTTAAAGCTAAGCGTAACACGCTATCACAGAAAGTCCTCATCTTATATCGGACCGTTAATATGGATTTTAGCGAGGTAATATTTAGTAGTACTACTGGGTTTGACAAATCCCACCCGTGTTAGTCGCGCTAACTCGATTAGAGATCGAACGGGTGAAATGTTAGACTACTCACACCGCTAGTGTTGATAGACCTGGCAGGAGGCAAATAAACAAACAGTCAGCTTCGGTTGCAAGCGCTTGAGTTAAACATTAACATAGGTTAGCTACCTATAGATACATATTGAATGATCATAAATCTGGTAAACGCTTATTTATATATTGAAACCTGTGAACTCACCAACCTCGTGTTGACATATTTTCTTACATGTTTTCTCAGGTCACTAAAATAAGACACAGGTGCACATTAGGGCATGCATGGGATTCATCTAATTTGATTGTTTCTTATTTATGTTTGTTTGGATTATTTTGTATTGTACTTGGCTTGGTTGGACGTTTGGACTTTTGGACTTTTGGTTTGGGCGCGTGTGTTTTGAGCATTTACTTTTCTTTACGCTTCCGCATTGAAACTCTAATTGACATGATATTTTCATTTGAGTCCCATGTAGAGTCGTTCAAAGTAACTAATGTCTGAGATCCTGGTTCGTCACTTCCCAAACGGTAAAACTCCGTTATTTAAAATTGGGGGTGTGACAGATTGGTATCATAGCCATTGGTTATAGAGAACTAGGATTGCATACTAGACTATAGCCTCACACATTAGTTACATGTCATTTAGATGTTTGGCACTTATATATATTGTTACAAGAACATGTCGTCAACTCCACCTCCATCACCTAAGGCACCAAGACATAAGGGACCTATCCTATTATCCCTGGAGCCCAAAAGGCCCCGGACTAGTTCCAGTAACTATTCAGTTGACCAGGGGGAAATGTGTAGTGCGCAAGCAATGACTCCTGCTCGCGATTGGAACGCATACCCGCAAATGATCCAAAGATGGATCGAAACGGGAAATGTCCCATCACCTTACTTTGGTTCTACTTCCTCATCATCTACATTACCTAGCTTGCCATGCACTATGGAACAAGCTTTTGCTGCCTTTGTATTTTACATGTCTAGGGAGTTGAGTATTGTGAAAGATGCTACTGATGAGATACCTGACATTCTGAAGAGAGAGACTAAATAGAGGAGAATAAGGTAGGGATAGAGCTTTTGACTGCTAAACTAGCAGTAACGGATCAAGTCCATAACGTCTTGGTGGATCGGGTGACACATTTGGAGACGAGGGTAGACACCTCAGATTTTGAGGTAGGAGGGATTCTAGAGAGAGTGGCTAATCTGGAAGGCCAACTGCAAGCAGCCCTATTTCCTGAGGAGATTCCACTTTCTGATGGCGAGGAAGAGCCCTTCGAGGATGAGCCCTTGGAGGAGGAGCCACCTAAGGAGGAACCAGTGGAGATCGATGATGCACAATCATATGTTTCTTCTGATGACGAAGATGTTTGATGATCTTCCTATTCTATCTTCCCTTTTCATGCATGGTTTGCTTTTGTTATTTATCTTTTCAAACCTAGATGGGTAAGGTTGTTCCCATTCAATAAAAGCATGAGAAGTTTAATGTTTGAGTTATTTATTTTGTAGCCTTACAATTTATTTAATTTTCAAAATATTAGATGTTGTATTTCCTTACTCGTACATAAATAATGGTTAATATGCGATATATTTCTCATTGTTTTGTATTTGTGAATGTGAAGAATCATGTCAGGAAGAGAACGTGGAGGTCGTGCTGGTGGTCGAGGTACCATTAACATGACGGCAGCGGAGCTAGCGGCACTAATAAACGATAGTGTGGCGGAAGCTCTAGCAGCACAGAATGCTGTAGGTAAATGCTTTAGTCGTTGACTAATGATGTCAATTCATCTCTTAAAAAGCCTGTCCTAAACTTTATAATCCCAATCCTATTTTTTTCTCACTCTAGGCCCGCAAAACCCACAACCAGCCTGCACCTTCAAGGCATTCATGGATTGTAAGCCCCACGCCTTTAGTGGAGCTGAAGGAGCTCTCGGACTACTTTGTTGGTTCGAGAAAGTATAATCAGTGATTGCCATGTGCAACTGCCCAGTGGCAAATCAGGTCAAGTTCGCCGCTGGAACTTTGGAGGGCCCAGCTCTCACATGGTGGAACGCCCAGGTCCAGATGTTGGGTCTGGCCATGGCAAATGGACTCCTGTGAGAAGAGTTTAAATCAATGATGAAGGAGGAGTACTGTCCTCGCGATGAAATTCAGAAGTTAGAGGGAGAGTTCTGGAACCTAAAGATGGAGGGTTCTGAAATTGAACTCTATACCACACATTCACATAAACTTGCTACTATGTGCCCGCATATGGTGACCCCTAATTACAAGAGAATTGAACTATATATTGGAGGTCTAGTGCCTCAAATACAAAGCATGGTTACTGCATCCAACCCTACCACTATCCAGCAAACTATCCGACTTGCCCATAGGTTAACCGATCAGGCGGTGACTCAAGGGACTCTACCTCCAAGAGGTTCGGTCTCTAAATCCACCGATAATCATAAACCCAAGTTTGACCACCACTCCAACTCTCACTCCAAAGGACCCCAGCCTGCTAAGAACTTTAACCAGTTGACCTCTTCAGGTCAAAACCAGGGTGGTTACTCGGGAAAGTCTCCTAAGGGTAACAAGTGCAACTTCCATCAATTCGGGTTTTGCAATCATTGTCAACGGTGTGGCAAAATAGGTCATGCTGCCAAGGATTGTAGGGGTGAATTACAAGCCAAACAGCCTTTTCAACAGCCTGGATTTACAAAGGGTTGTTTTGAGTGTGGAATGGAGGGACATATTCGGAAGAATTGTCCTCAATTGAAGAAAGGGGGTAATGGAAACCACAACCCTAACCAGAATAACAACAATGGGGGTAACAACGGCAATGGTGGAGGAAATGGTGCGAAGGGACGAGCCTTCATGCTAAGATATGGAGAAGCACGTTAAGATCATAATGTGATCACCGGTAAGTTTCTCTTAAATAATTACTTTGCTTCTGTCCTTTTTTACACTGGTGCTGATAGGTGTTTTATATCTAAGAAACTTAGTGATATGATAAAAGGAACTCTAATTCTGTTAGAAGCTAAGTATATAATAGAAATAGCTGATAGCCAAATAATTGAAGCAACTCACACCCTTAAGGGATGTAATCTTGAGCTAGCTAGACATATACTTGATATCGACCTTATGTCGGTCACACTTGGTAGTTTTGATCTAATTGTCGGCATGGATTGTTTATCTAAAAACCAAGCTGAAATTATCTGTCATGAGAAAGTTGTTCGTATTCCTCTCCCGAGTGGAGAAACCCTTTCCGTTCAGGGCAAAAAAGTTGGTGAAGTCATGGGCATCATATCTTTTATGAAAGCACAGAAGTGCCTTCGAAAGGGACATACGGCTATTTTGGCTCTCGTTGCTGAGCAGTCGTCAGAAGAGAAAAAGATTGATGATATTCCCGTTGTTCGTGAATTTCTACAAGTATTTCCTGAGGATCTGCTTGGTCTGCCACCACACCGACAGGTTGAATTCCAAATCGATCTGGCACCGGAGCGGAAACGATCGCCCGGGCACCTTATAGGTTAGCACCTAGTGAATTGCAAGAATTGTCCACTCAGTTACAGGATTTGTTCGATAAAGTTTTCATCCTACCTAGCTCATCGCCATGGGGAGCTCCAGTCCTGTTCGTCAAGAAGAAGGACGGAACCTTCCGTATGTGTATCGACTACCGTGAACTGAATAAGGTCACAATCAAGAATCGTTATCCTTTGCCTCGTATAGATGACCTATTTGATCAAGTCCAAGGATCGAGTTTCTATTCCAAAATAGATTATAGGTCCGGCTACCATCAATTGAGAGTCCGAGATGAAGATATCTCTAAGACTGCTTTCAGGACAAGGTACGCCCACTATGAATTTATGGTCATGCCTTTCGGATTAACCAACGCACCTGCGTTATTCATGGACCTCGTGAACCGTGTGTGTAAGCCTTACCTTGATCAATTCGTCATCATTTTCATCGACGACATTCTCATTTATTCCAAGAACAAGGAGGAACATCTACGCCTAATTTTGGAATTACTTAAAAGGGAGCAACTATATGCTAAGTTTTCCAAGTGTGAATTTTGGATCCGAGAGGTTCAATTCATAGGACATGTGGTTAACGAGAAAGGAATACATGTCGACCCATCAAAGATAGAAGCCATCAAGAATTGGGCAGCACCGATGACTCCGACTGAAGTGCGACAATTTCTGGGATTGGCTAGCTATTACCGTCGATTCATTGAAGGATTCTCAAAAATTGCACAACCTCTCACTGCCTTAACTCAAAAGGGTAAAGCCTATAACTGGGGCGATAACCAAGAATCAGCATTACAACATCTTAAACAGAAACTTTGCCGTGCACCTATTCTAGCTCTTCCGGAAGGAACCGATGACTTTGTGGTGTATTGTGACGCGTCTATTTAGGGTCTAGGTTGTGTGTTAATGCAACGAGAAAAGGTGATCGCATATGCTTCACGTCAACTAAAGGTTCACGAGAAAAACTACACCACTCATGACTTAGAGTTGGGAGCTGTAGTTTTCGCACTTAAGATATGGAGACATTACTTGTACGGTACCAAATGCACCATCTACACCGATTACAAGAGTCTTCAGCACATCTTCGAACAGAAAGAGTTGAATATGCGACAGCGTCGTTAGGTCAAACTCTTGAATGACTATGAATGTACGATCCGGTATCACCCGGGTAAAGCTAATGTTGTAGCTGATGCCCTAAGTCGAAAGCAAACGAAACCCAAATGAGTTCAAGCATTACAGCTTACTATTCACCCCGGATTACCTGACAAAATCCGTAGTGCTCAACTCGAAGCCCTAAAAGAGGAAAACCTACCGCTGGAAGGTACACGCGGTATGTAATATCTGTACTTTTCCGTTTACAATTTCCGGCCTTTTGGCATTTATTGTAAACCCTAATTATCCATATTTAATAATATGTGAAAATTCTTAAATGAATTTCTTAAACTATGTGGCTAAAAACCATACTCAAACTATGTATTAGGGCTAATATTCATGGTATTTGAATAAAGTCCCTAAACTATATAAAATAAATCTCATAAATTATCCAAGTGTAAACAAAAATTGTACTTATTTAATTTGGAAAATCTTAATTGTGTTAAAACACAAATTATATAAATTAAAATGATTTAAATCAAATAATGATGTTTTGGACCCCCACAATGCCTTTGAACCCCTCCCAACACATTGAACCTCTTCATTTTGAACCCTCATGACCTTGGACTCCAACCCTCGTCGATTTTGACTTTGAGAAAGTCAACGGAGATGAAATCCGTTTCAAACTCCACGATTTCGGGTGTAATAACTCGTGTTGATAGTGCAAAGACATTATGCGACCTATTCCCAACGATTCTAATGAACCAATTTAATTGAAATCAAAGCATATTAACTCATAATCATGTCCGTAACCGACGATCTTAACCCCGGTCATAATTGATACGTTTCGTTTGAAATCGAATCCATACAACTGATCATACACGTTCGAAACAACCCATTTGCACTTCCCGAGCACACAATTTCACTCCCAAACACTTCCGGATCACGATTCACAGCCGAAGAAACTCGAAGCCTGCGGCTCCTATCGATCTCACTCATCCCTCAACCATTTCAGGTAAAAATTGTTGCATTAGACTCGTTTTGATTCAGGGATTGAAAGCCCCTTGGTTTGGAGGTCGATCGCTGTGTAATCCGATCGATTGGGAAGCTAGGGTTTTGCGGTTAAGGAATTGGGAGAGAAGGGTCTTCAGACCCTGCTGTTAAAACCCAAGGGAACCCGCAAATGGACAAGGCATTAAGCCCAGTCCAGCGGTAAGCCCAGTCCAGCGGTAAGGCGCGCGTATGTCCCAGGGGAGACCCGGGTTCGAATCCGGGCAAACCCCTTTTATTTTTCCTATTTTTGATTTTTATTAATTAAATCTTTAATCTTTAAAAATTCATAACTTTTTATTTACAACTCGAAAATGTACAAATAAATAGTCCAAATTTTTGTAATAAAATTATCTACTGTTTTATAGAATAAAAACAGAAAACTTTCTGAGTTTATAAAATTATTTATTTAAAAGTCTAATTTTAAAACTTGGATTATTTATTTAATATTAGCAAACTGATTCCAAAAATCCTACAAAAAATTAAAGAAACTAAATTTTTATATTCTTAACGAAATATTAAGTTTCTGGAACTTTTAGACATTTTTACTAATTTTCACAAATTTAACTTGTAATTAAATCAATAGATTTATTGATTTAATTAAACTAAAAATAAATGAATTTTATAAAAATTCACTATTTAACAGAAAATATTCATATGATTTATATATAACTTATATTTATTTTTTTTCACTATTTTCATTAATACATTTAGTTAATAAAAGGATTTATTAATTAAATTTCTAAATGAGTAATTAAGTAATTAATTACTTAAAACATATTTAAATTACTAAACATAATAATTTAGCAATTTAAATACTTACATCTAAAATTACATACCTTAAACTATAACCTAATTACATTTTCAAACCTTAAACTTTCCAAAACCCTAATTTTCCCAAATTCGAGAACACGAACGAACCTTAGCTTATTTCCTTTAAACTAAATGACTAAACTACAACTATAATAGGTTAATTGTGACCTACTTTGGGTTATATCTTTGGATCAAACTTAGCTTGGAAACTACTTACAAACCATGTGAGTTTTCATGCCCCTCTTTATACATTTTATCACTTTTGGGGTGAAACATGTTCCTATATAATTACACTTACACTATTGACAAATCTCACAACTTGAAACAAATTCCCTATTGTTAGACTTGTTTAAATTGCATTATGTGGCTTATTTGTTGACTACACTAGTTCATATTATTAACTGTTGCGACAGCCTATGAATGGAATTAGTGGTACCATGTGGGTTAGCTACCCCATGCATTTCTTTGATCCAGGATGCATGTAATGAATTCTGAAACTGAAAAAAACTGTTTATTGGATAAATCTTAAAAGGAAGGTTTAATTTGGACTGTGTGTATATACAAAAGACTATAATGCATTACTTGTCTTAGCATGGAATTTGTACTTTATCTAAACTACTATACCTATATCTACCATGATTGCTCACCAACAATTCATTTTGTTGATAACTCTTATTTTAAACATGTTTCAGGTGCACCAAGTTCAAGCAACGCTTGATTTATGTTCAACACTTAGGCTTGGACTTAGAAACTTGAAATCTGATTTTATCTTGTTTGGAACTATGTTTTGTCTTGTTTATTTAAACTATTTGTAGCCTTTGAGGCACTTTTAATATTATTGAATAAAATTATGAAATTTTAATAGTTCCAAGTGCTACGAGCAATCTGGTCACAACTCGGGTCATACTCCGACGTGTTCCGCCGCCCGGTTGGGGTGTGACAGATTGGTATCAGAGCCTTGGTTATAGGGATTTAGGTTATTAGAAATCTTTAACCTAGACTATAACTTTAGGACCCTCTTTTAGTCTTGCATGATTAGGAACTTATGTGTTTATTTGTCAAATTCTAAATCTTTAACACAAATCTTACAAATCCTCAAAATTCTAAGACTTTACCCTGTACTTCCATCAATATTCTTTTATATGAAATTCTTCAATGTTTTAAAATATTTTATAAAACTCCCTAGACTTTGTAAGTCTATCCAAAAATCTCGTTAAGGTTTAAGACTTTGACAATGTTCAGAAACTCGTGCAATCTGGAAGGGTGAATGCCTGTATTCTGAGTTTCCTGTCTAGGCAAGCGTATTCGTACAAATCCAAATTACTGGACCTGTTACGCTTACCTGGGGATTCTCGGGATGAGTGTTCACTTATAGGCTAAAGCATGACTTTCTCAAATATTGTTGAAATCTTATTAACCTTGATATGTCCTAAGTAATTGTGTGGTAAAACCCAACTAACACAATTACTAACTATGTGTTTAAACTTAAGCCTATCTTTACTTTCAAAGCTTAACTCTTGAATATTATTATTCATCTCAAACTTGCATTTTACTTTATTTTCTTATAGAATGTCTGATCCCGTTGATACAAATCCGGCACTCACACAACAAATTGTTGATCGGATTGCTGCAATACTACCAGCTCTGTTTCAACATCGTGATCAAAGCTCTTCTAATAACAACAACAATGCTTGCAACTTCAAATACTTTAATTCGTGTTCACCACCAAAGTTTTCGGGTCATGAAGGAGCCACTGGACTACTCCAATGGTTTGAGGGCATTGAGAACACCTTCCTTAATGCTGGTGTTCCCGAGGCACTCAAGGTCCAATATGGCTCAAGCGTCTTTCAAAAGCGTGCACTAACTTGGTGGAACGGCGAGAAAACTACTCGCACCGTTCTTGTTGCTATGGCTCTTCCTTGGGCTGAATTCAAGGAACTCATGATCAATGAGTTCTGTCCTCGAAACGAAATGATGAAGATCGAGGAGGAATTTTGGACTCTCTCCCAAGATAGTGGTGACAATTCTGCTTATGTCACTCGTTTTTATGAGCTTTGTCTACTAGTTCCTCACCTAGTCGACACCTTGGCTAGGAAGATTGAGAAATTCTGCAAGGGACTCCCAATTCAAATCAGGAGTGCTGTTCTTAGTAGTAGACCTGCTACTATCGAAGAAGCTGTTCGTCTTTCAGCCACACTTACCGACACTTATGTCGATGCGGGAATCCTTCACCGCAAAGGAGGGAAGAAACCTGCTGTGGTTGCTGCTGTGACTTCTAAACCTGAACCTACTGGTAGAAACAGGAAGAGAAAGTCCAACCATAAACAAAATTATGGGACTGTTACACCTGCTCAACCTGTGAGCCAAGTAGCACCTGCTACTACTACTACCTTCAGTCCAACCAAGAAGGCTTATTCGGGGAGTTATCCTCAATGTGATATTTGTAAGTCTCACCATCTTCCCAATGCACCATGTTGGGTTTGCACAAAGTGCAAAAGATTGGGACATACTCAAGATCGTTGCCGAACCCCAAGCAACACTCAATCTCAAGTGCAAGGCCATAACGTGATACAAAACACACCATCCTTAACTGTTAAGGCTTGTTTCCAATGTGGAGATCCAAGTCACTTCAAGGATAAGTGTCCATTACTGGCCAATGCAATAAAAGCTTCAATCTCTGCTTCCAAAGGCCGAGTCTACACCATTACTGCTAGTCAAGCTCAAGCCGACAACGATTTTGTCAATGGTACGTATCTGATCAATAATCAATATGCTACTATTTTGTTTGATTCTGGTGCGGATAAAAGTTTCGTGTCCTTTGACTTTGAACCAATGCTTGCTAAGACTAGAACCCAACTAGACAAAACTTATAATGTAGAAGTAGCTAACGGGAAATCCGTTAAAGTTGACTCAATTATTGCAAACAATCAACTACAACTTAACGAACATACTTTCTCTATTGACTTAACTCCTATGCAACTTGGGAGTTTCGACGTGATCGTCGGCATGGATTGGTTATCCAAACATCGTGCTGAGATCGTTTGTGCCGACAAATTCATAAAGATTCCTCTGCCGTCTGGTGAAGTACTACACGTGTATGGAGAGAAACAACCCAAAGGCTTAAAACTGATGACTATAACAAAAGCTCAGAAGTACCTCAACAAGAATTATCCAGCTTTTCTAGCTCACGTTGTGAAAGAGAAGGACAAGGGTAAACTTATGGCTGATATTCCTGTGATTAAGGACTTTGCTGAAGTATTTCCGGAAGACCTACCGGGAATTGCCCCTACACGACAAGTCGAGTTTCGTATCGACCTTGTGCCTGGTGCAACTCCTGTGGCAAGAGCACCATATCGTCTTGCACCATCTGAAATGCAAGAACTTGCTAGTCAACTTCAAGAACTCTCTGATAAAGGATTCATACGTCCTAGTTCCTCACCATGGGAGCACCTGTCTTATTCGTCAAGAAGAAGGATGGATCTTTTAGGATGTGTATCGACTATCGGGAACTCAACAAATTGACTGTCAAGAATCGATACCCACTTCCAAGGATTGACGATTTATTTGATCAACTCCAAGGAGCTTCTATTTTCTCAAAGATCGATCTTCGTTCGGGTTATCACCAACTACGTGTTAAGGAGGAAGACATTCCCAAAACAGCTTTTAGAACTCGCTATGGACACTACAAGTTTGTTGTCATGCCATTCGGTTTGACTAACGCACCTGCCGTGTTCATGGATTTGATGAATCGTGTTTGTCGACCTTATTTGGATAAATTCGTCATTGTCTTCATTGACGATATTCTTATCTACTCAAAATCTAAGCAAGAACATGAAGAACATCTTCGTTTAGTACTTGATCTTCTTAAACAGGAACAACTTTATGCTAAATTCTCCAAATGTGAATTCTGGCTAAAGGAAGTCCAATTCCTAGGTCATGTTATTAACGAGGCTGGGATTCATGTTGATCCTGCTAAAATTGAAGCTGTAAAGAATTGGATTGCTCCTAAAACACCAACAGAAATCCGTTCTTTTCTTGGACTAGCAGGATATTATCGACGCTTTATTTCTAACTTTTCCAAGATTGCTGTTCCTCTCACTGCCCTAACTCATAAGGGTAGGATCTTTGAATGGGGACAAGAGCAAGAAGAAGCGTTCCAAACTCTTAAAGAAAAATTTTGCCATGCTCCAGTCCTATCTCTTCCCGATGGCAGCGACGACTTCGTTGTTTTCTGTGATGCTTCAAAGCAAGGACTTGGATGCGTTCTCATGCAAAGGGGTAAGGTGATTGCTTATGCCTCAAGACAACTTAAGGTTCATGAAGATAACTACACCACTCACGACCTCGAACTTGGTGCGGTCGTGTTTGCTCTCAAAATTTGGAGACATTATCTCTATGGAACCAAATGTGAAATATTTACCGATCACAAGAGTTTGCAACATATATTCAACCAAAAAGACTTAAACATGAGACAACGTCGTTGGATGGAACTGTTAAATGATTATGATTGCGAAATCAAATATCATCCAGGGAAAGCTAACGTGGTGGCTGATGCGTTAAGTCGGAAGGAATATCCTAACATATGTTGTGCTCTTATTCAATCGGATATCGAGACCAAAATTCTTAAAGCTCAACAAACGGTTCTTTCCGAGGGCAACATGCAAAAAGAATTGGGTTGTGGAGTTGAAAAACAATTGGAGACTCGACCCAATGGGTTACTACACTTCTTAAACCGCTTATGGGTTCCTGATCGGGATGATCTTCGTACTTTGATTTTTGACGAGTCTCACAAAACTCGTTATTCTATACACCCAGGAGCCGATAAAATGTACAAAGGCCTTCGCCAACACTATTGGTGGCCCGGCATGAAGAAAGATGTTGCCGTGTACATTTCAAAATGTCTTACTTGTTCTAAGGTCAAGATTGAACATCAACGACCTTCGGGTTTGCTTGAACAACCCGAGATTCCAATGTGGAAATGGGAGTGTATTTCCATGGATTTTATCACCAAACTTCCAAGAACACCTCGAGGATTTGATAGCATTTGGGTAATCGTGGACCGACTCACGAAATCAGCTCATTTTCTCGCAATTCGTGATGATTGGGGAGCTGAGAAGTTGGCTCAAGTTTATTTGGATGAGATCGTTCGTCTACATGGCGTTCCTCTTAATATCATATCTGATCGTGATAGTCGTTTCACTTCCCGTTTTTGGGGATCTCTACAATCGTTCATGGGTACTCAATTGAATTTGAGTATAGCTTACCATCCCCAAACTGATGGTCAAACGGAAAGAACGATTCAAACTCTTGAAGATATGTTACGTGCTTGCGTCCTTGACTTTGGAGGCAATTGGGACAAATATCTTCCACTAGCTGAGTTTTCGTATAACAACAGCTACCATGCTAGTATCGAGATGGCACCTTTCAAAGCTTTATATGGTCGCCATTGTCGTTCTCCTCTTGGCTGGGATGAGGTCGGTGAAGCACAAATCACTGGTCCCGCTCTAGTCCAAGACACCACTGATCGAATCATCCAAGTTTGCGACAATCTTCGTTTGGCTCGGGAGAGACAAAAGAAGAATGCTGATATTCGTAGAAGACCTCTTGAATTCCAAGTTGGTGACATGGTTCTTTTAAAGGTATCACCTTGGAAAGGCGTTGTACGATTTGGGAAGAAAGGGAAATTCTCACCGCGATACGTTGGACCTTTCAAAATCATCAAACGTATCGGGAAAGTTGCTTACGAGTTGGAATTACCCGACAAGCTTAGCAATGTACATCCCACGTTTCATGTATCTAACCTCAAGAAGTGTCTTGCCGAGGGAAACCTCCAAGTTCCTCTTGACGAAGTTCACATTGACGAGTCGATGCACTTCATGGAAAAGCCTATTGAAATCATGGATCGAGAGATCAAACAACTTAAAAGAAGCCGAATTCCGATTGTGAAAGTACGTTGGCAATCTAAACGAGGACCCGAGTTCACTTGGGAACGTGAAGATCAAATGAAGGCCAAGTACCCACACCAGTTCACAAACTCCACTACTTAATTTCGGGACGAAATTTCCTAAAGTAGGGGAGACTGTAATATCTGTACTTTTCCGTTTACAATTTCCGGCCTTTTGGCATTTATTGTAAACCCTAATTATCCATATTTAATAATATGTGAAAATTCTTAAATGAATTTCTTAAACTATGTGGCTAAAAACCATACTCAAACTATGTATTAGGGCTAATATTCATGGTATTTGAATAAAGTCCCTAAACTATATAAAATAAATCTCATAAATTATCCAAGTGTAAACAAAAATTGTACTTATTTAATTTGGAAAATCTTAATTGTGTTAAAACACAAATTATATAAATTAAAATGATTTAAATCAAATAATGATGTTTTGGACCCCCACAATGCCTTTGAACCCCTCCCAACACATTGAACCTCTTCATTTTGAACCCTCATGACCTTGGACTCCAACCCTCGTCGATTTTGACTTTGAGAAAGTCAACGGAGATGAAATCCGTTTCAAACTCCACGATTTCGGGTGTAATAACTCGTGTTGATAGTGCAAAGACATTATGCGACCTATTCCCAACGATTCTAATGAACCAATTTAATTGAAATCAAAGCATATTAACTCATAATCATGTCCGTAACCGACGATCTTAACCCCGGTCATAATTGATACGTTTCGTTTGAAATCGAATCCATACAACTGATCATACACGTTCGAAACAACCCATTTGCACTTCCCGAGCACACAATTTCACTCCCAAACACTTCCGGATCACGATTCACAGCCGAAGAAACTCGAAGCCTGCGGCTCCTATCGATCTCACTCATCCCTCAACCATTTCAGGTAAAAATTGTTGCATTAGACTCGTTTTGATTCAGGGATTGAAAGCCCCTTGGTTTGGAGGTCGATCGCTGTGTAATCCGATCGATTGGGAAGCTAGGGTTTTGCGGTTAAGGAATTGGGAGAGAAGGGTCTTCAGACCCTGCTGTTAAAACCCAAGGGAACCCGCAAATGGACAAGGCATTAAGCCCAGTCCAGCGGTAAGCCCAGTCCAGCGGTAAGGCGCGCGTATGTCCCAGGGGAGACCCGGGTTCGAATCCGGGCAAACCCCTTTTATTTTTCCTATTTTTGATTTTTATTAATTAAATCTTTAATCTTTAAAAATTCATAACTTTTTATTTACAACTCGAAAATGTACAAATAAATAGTCCAAATTTTTGTAATAAAATTATCTACTGTTTTATAGAATAAAAACAGAAAACTTTCTGAGTTTATAAAATTATTTATTTAAAAGTCTAATTTTAAAACTTGGATTATTTATTTAATATTAGCAAACTGATTCCAAAAATCCTACAAAAAATTAAAGAAACTAAATTTTTATATTCTTAACGAAATATTAAGTTTCTGGAACTTTTAGACATTTTTACTAATTTTCACAAATTTAACTTGTAATTAAATCAATAGATTTATTGATTTAATTAAACTAAAAATAAATGAATTTTATAAAAATTCACTATTTAACAGAAAATATTCATATGATTTATATATAAATTATATTTATTTTTTTTCACTATTTTCATTAATACATTTAGTTAATAAAAGGATTTATTAATTAAATTTCTAAATGAGTAATTAAGTAATTAATTACTTAAAACATATTTAAATTACTAAACATAATAATTTAGCAATTTAAATACTTACATCTAAAATTACATACCTTAAACTATAACCTAATTACATTTTCAAACCTTAAACTTTCCAAAACCCTAATTTTCCCAAATTCGAGAACACGAACGAACCTTAGCTTATTTCCTTTAAACTAAATGACTAAACTACAACTATAATAGGTTAATTGTGACCTACTTTGGGTTATATCTTTGGATCAAACTTAGCTTGGAAACTACTTACAAACCATGTGAGTTTTCATGCCCCTCTTTATACATTTTATCACTTTTGGGGTGAAACATGTTCCTATATAATTACACTTACACTATTGACAAATCTCACAACTTGAAACAAATTCCCTATTGTTAGACTTGTTTAAATTGCATTATGTGGCTTATTTGTTGACTACACTAGTTCATATTATTAACTGTTGCGACAGCCTATGAATGGAATTAGTGGTACCATGTGGGTTAGCTACCCCATGCATTTCTTTGATCCAGGATGCATGTAATGAATTCTGAAACTGAAAAAAACTGTTTATTGGATAAATCTTAAAAGGAAGGTTTAATTTGGACTGTGTGTATATACAAAAGACTATAATGCATTACTTGTCTTAGCATGGAATTTGTACTTTATCTAAACTACTATACCTATATCTACCATGATTGCTCACCAACAATTCATTTTGTTGATAACTCTTATTTTAAACATGTTTCAGGTGCACCAAGTTCAAGCAACGCTTGATTTATGTTCAACACTTAGGCTTGGACTTAGAAACTTGAAATCTGATTTTATCTTGTTTGGAACTATGTTTTGTCTTGTTTATTTAAACTATTTGTAGCCTTTGAGGCACTTTTAATATTATTGAATAAAATTATGGAATTTTAATAGTTCCAAGTGCTACGAGCAATCTGGTCACAACTCGGGTCATACTTCGACGTGTTCCGCCGCCCGGTTGGGGTGTGACACGGTATGGAAGCACAACTCGAGGTCAAATGTGATGGTATTCACTACTTCGTCGAGCGAATATGGGTTCCGGTATTCGGAAACCTAAGAGAACTAGTCATGGATGAGGCTTATAAATCTCGTTACTCTATACATCCAGGTTCCGATAAGATGTACCATGATCTAAAGGTGCTATATTGGTGGCCGAAGATGAAGGCCGATATAGCCACCTATGTGAGTAAGTGTCTGACTTGCGCGAAGGTCAAAGTTGAAAATCAAAAGCCATCCGGTCTTCTCCAACAACCAGAAATTCCCATGTGGAAATGGCAACAAATCTCCATGGACTTTATCATAAAATTGCCACAAACTCCTACCGGATGTGATACCATTTAGGTAATTGTTGATCGTTTAACAAAGTCCGCTCACTTCGTAGCAATCAAGGAAACCGACAAAATGGATAAGCTTACTCGTACTTACTTGAAAGAAGTAGTCTCTCGGCACGGGGTGCCAATCTCTATCATTTCTGATTGTGATGAACGATTCACTTCTCGTTTCTGGCAGTCATTACATAAAGCTTTAGGCACACGTCTAGATATGAGCACAGCATACCATCCTCAAACTGATGGCCAGACAGAATGTACTATTCAAACTCTGGAGGACATGCTATGAGCTTGTGTGATTGATTTCGGTAACACTTGGGAGTCTCACCTACCGTTGGTGGAGTTTTTCTACAACAACAGTTATCACACTAGCATCAAGGCAGCTCCATTTGAAGCACTTTATGGACGGAAATGCCGTTCTCCTATTTGTTGGGCCGAGGTTGGGGATAGTCAACTTACAGGTCCTAAACTCGTACTTGAAACTTCTGAGAAAATCGTTCAAATTAGAAACCGTATGGCAGCAACTCGTGAACGTCAAAAGAGCTATGCCGATAGGCGTCGTAAACCGTTAGAATTTCAAGTAGGTGATATAGTCTTGTTAAAAGTTTCACCTTGGAAGGGTGTCATTCATTTTGGGAAACGAGGCAAACTGAATCCTCGTTATGTTGGACCATTCAAGATAATGAAGAGAATCGGACCAGTAGCGTATCAACTGGACTTGCCTGAAGCACTTAGTGGTGTACACAACGTCTTTCACGTCTCAAATTTGAAGAAATGTCTAGCAGACGAGTTTCCCGCGATTCCTCTTGAGGAACTACACATTGATGAACAGTTGCGTTTCATCGAAGAACCCATGGAAATTATGGATAGGGAAGCTAAAACGTTAAAGCACAGTAAAATCCCTATTGTCAGAGTTCGTTGGAACTCGAAACGCGGACCGGAATTCACGTGGGAGCGCGAGGATCAGATGATGCGCAAATATCCTAATCTGTTCAAGCACTCCGCGTCAAATTCTTAAAGTACTATTTAATTTTCGGGACGTAAATTCTTTCAACTAGGGGATGATGTGATATCCCGGAAATTTTTTTTTATTATTTTATTATTTATTTATTTAATTTTCGGGACTAAAATTCTTTCAACTAGGGGATAATGTGACACCCGACAAATTTCCGTTAACCCATTTAACTCAGTTACAAACCCCAGAGACTAATTCTCTTAGTATTTGAACTAAAACTACAGGGACTGGTTATGTAAATGTTCAAAACCAAATCTGTTGACTTCCTAAAGTCAAAATTTAAGAGTTTTGGACTCTGTTGACTTTCCAAAGTCAAACTCAAGTTGCTCTTGATCCAAATTCTTAATCTATAACCGAATTATGCTTCAATTTGTAACTGTCAAGCATGTTTATGGCAAATTCAATCATCATTGAGTCATTTAACATCATCATTACGTGCAAATTAATCCCATTTATCATCTAAAACTCGTAACCGTCGAGTTCATCAATAATCCTCACCAATTCGCAGTAACTCGTAAATCATTCCTCACTCATCTACTCTGCGAACTTCAAACGGGTCTCTTAGAACCCATTGCACACTCCAATTCTAACGAAGGCAGAGCCAGAATCACAGGAAATCAAACGCGTCGGGTCGGAACTTCATTTACTCGATCATCATCAATTCGTGCATCATTTTGGTAATTGTTTACACTTATAGCTTCGTTTTCATTCATGGAATAAAAGCCCTATGCTTATTGGGGCTTACAACATTGAATTGATTATAAACAGATTTCTAGGGTTCATCCGAATACGGTTTGATCGAACCCTACTCTAAACTCGATATCAGTGCAATTAATTCATATGGATAGCTTCGCAATCATCAACTATATGAAAGCCCTCTGCTAAATTAAATGTATAACATCGATTTAATCATAATCCGTAAACTAAGGTTCGTTATAAAAATGTTTTGGGGCTTTTGATCCTAGATACCATCTCAATCAAATTAAAACCTATGAACAGATTCGAAATGTTCATATGAGTAAAAGCCCTATGATTCCAATGAGTTTTAATTTCGGACTGGATCAGATTCGAATTCTTGTTCTTATTCTAGGGTTCGACTTTTGAATCAGAAATTAAGCAAACATAAACCTGTTGATTTTGTACTTAAAAACTACCACATGTTCGCAATACCGTGAATAACAAAACCCCTACGTTCTTGTGCCTAATCGCGATCGAATTCGATGGTTTTGGGATGGAAATCGGATTCGGATCGCGACCAAAGTGAAGAACACGGTATTCTTGTGTGTTAAAAACATTTTTACTCGAATCTGTGTGCGATGACCCTAGCGGGCGAGTTGGTTAAAACACATGGCTATTGGAGAGGAGACCCAGGTTCGAGTCCCCTCCCCCCTGTTTTATTTTTAAACCATTTTTTTGCATTAATTTTAATATAAACCGTTCTCATTATTATTATAATGATATATAAATATGTTTTGATACCAAAAATCACCCGTAAGCTCGGGTTTGGTCTTGCAACCCGTAGTTATTATTAAAATTCATTTATAAAATAATATATTCATATTATTTTTGTAAGGTGACACAAATTAAATAATATATTTTATATATTACCTCCTCTGTATTATAAACATTTTTTGCAACGTTTCAAAGCAATAGATAATATAAATATTTATATTGTTTACCCGTAATTATATCCTCGAATAAAGATAATATATTATTATTTTTGTCACATAAATAGTTATCGTATTAACTATGCGAGTTTAAAAATAATTTAATAATATTATTTTTCTAAATCATTACTTAATGACGAAGACGATTGAATATATTTATTAATCATTGTCTTTCGTCGCGTATCGTAATCATTCTAATTATTTAACTTAGAGATTCGTATTCCCGTGGACATGTTTGTCTACTCCTGATCATTAGAGCGTTTGTTTAAAACGTTCAATCTTCTGTCTTGATTACAAAAAGAAGATGGAAGCTAAGGAGCAGATGCTCTGAAGACTGAAGTCCGAAGACTGAAGACGATGAACATCCCGAGCTGTTGTGAAGGGGGAGTTTGTTGATGCACTTTCCTGTGACAACACTCTGGATAGAGTCTTAGTTTGTATGTCTAATGTCTGTAATTTGTCTTTGCATTTATGAGTCATTATGTAATAGTTTATCGAGTTGTATTTACTTTTACATAATGTATGTTGTTCTTCTGCCAAGTGTTTTGCGCACATACATGTGCGCAGGAGAAAGCTCCTGCGTACTTAGCAAGTACGCAAGAACACCTTTGCGTACTTGTTAAGTACGCAAGAGCAATTGGTCCTGTGCACTTGCTAAGTGCGCAGGCATCAGGTCTGTATAAATAGGACAGGTTCACAGAGGCTAAGTACGCAGAACCATTTGTTTAGACGAACTCAGTTTTGCTAAGTACGCAGCTTGTATTCTCTCTGATCCGTCGAGTGTTTATAATACAAATAACGTTTATTGTGACTCTCGTGTTTGGTTTACTTTGTTTAGTAAGACTCTCTACCTAGTCACGGGTATTCCGCAACCCGGTGCGACTAGTAGACCACTTGCACGTGATGATCTGACACACACGAAGGGACCTACAAATGGTATCAGAGCATTGCTCTTGAATTCGAGTGTTGTAAGTGAGTTTGGAGACGTTTTACTGAGTTTTACAAGCAAAAAAAGGTATTTTTGTTGAATTTTTTGATAAAAAAGGGGTAGCTCTTTAGCACTTTTTTAGAAGCAAAAATCTCTCAAAAACGGATTTTTGTTGTGTATTTGTGTGTTTTGAGCATAAAAGGTTGGTTAGAAACTTGTTTCTGATCCTTTGGCTCGATTGCATTGATCATCAGCCTATTTTTCACTATCTCCGGCGATTTTCAGGTGACCGGAAAAGTTTGGTGAGAGTTGCTGAAAAGGTGTCCTGCGTACTTAACATTTTTGGTAAAAAGTACAGTCTTCTGCGGACTTACTAACTACGCAAGAGTTATCTCCTGCGTACTTACAAGTGCGCAAGACTGAACTTGTGCGAACTTAAGTTATATCTTGCGTACTTAATATTTCCTCCTGCGTACTTACAAGTACGCAAGAGCAAGTGTTAACTAGGCAAGACCATTTCTCAAGTGCGCAAGGCCAAAACCAAGTGCGCAACAGTGTCTGATTTTTTTGATTTTTTGACCAAGTAATTCACTATGTCGAACCTTCATAATCTTGAAAACATGTTAAATTATGATAATGAGATCGGTACACCTCAGAAACCGCCTAAACAATTAAATGTAAACGATTATTCCAATTGGAAGGCGCATTTCGAGCACTACATTTCATACACCGACTCATCATTATGGATACCAATCATTGAGGGATATAAGCATCCCACACACATCTATCTTGATGAAGAGGTGCCAAAGCCCATCTCTAAGCTTGATGAAGAACAAAAGAAAGCGTATGATCGGGAAAAAAAGGCTCTTGGCTCAATCACTATGTCATTAACTCGGGAACTGTTTCACAGTTTCCGAGGCTATGACACCTCCAAGGATCTTTGGAAAGCACTTCAGAAAAGATTTGAGGGGAACAGTGACATTATGAAGAGTAAGCGGGATCTTCTCCGGAAGCGGTATGAATGCTTCAATTTCATGGAAAATGAATCGTTAGATGATCTCATCTCTAGATTCTATCATTTACAAACGGAGTTGAAAGCTTTTGAACTGAAATATCCCGATGAAGAACTGGTGGAAAAATTTCTTGATGCTTTGCCACCAAAGTTTGAGATGTATACAACCCTGATGAGGGAAAATCCTAAATTCTATGAGTTAACAGTCGATGAGGCTATTGGTAAGATTCAAGCTCATAACATGAATCTTATGAAGAAGGAGAGCTCGGGAAGACCTCAGATACAGGACCCTTGCATGTATCATGGGACGACTTCCACTTCAAAATCATCGGGCTCTGGAATTGCCCTCTTTACTGGACACTCCAATGAAGAAGACCACTCAAATGGGTGTGGTGGTCATGCTTGTTATGCATCCGGATCAGGGTTGGGAACTAATCATCAACACACCTCAAGAAATCCTCCAGCTACGTCTTCAGCTATCCATTCTACAATAGTCAAAATAGCTGAAGATCATGTAGCATTGTTTTCATCATGTATGCTTGCGTATGAGAATTTCATAGGCGGCAAGCTAACGGATCCCAAAACTATTGAAGAAGACTTTAACCAAGTGATCCTGATGATATTGAGGACATGGATATTCAATGGAATATGGCCATGCTTTTGAGGAGGGCCAAGCGTTTCCTGAACAGAACAGGAAGAAAGTTCATTGGTGGACATTCTAATGCCAAGGTTGGATTTGATAAATCCAAGGCCAAATGCTACAAGTGTCTGAAATATGGACACTTTGCTCGTGAGTGTCAAAAAGACCGAGCACCAGCCTCTGGTTTCACCAGACCTAGCCAGGGAAACAGCCACGGCCACAACAACACTAGCCACCACAATCAACACCAAGGTGGTTCGTCAAATGCACTGGTAGCTCAGCATGACGAAAACTTTGATTGGGGTGTTCATCTAGAGGACGCCATCATTGCTCAATCACAGGTTGGTCTCATGGCTGAGATCATGGAGCTGATGGAGGCTGAGAGAAAAGAAGCTGAGGAGATGGAAGCTTCTGTAATTGTTGAAAAGGAGTTTACCACTGCCGTTGCTCTCATAGCCTTTGGAGAAGCACAGAGTTCATCATCTGAGGTAGATTCTAACCCTTTCTCTGTTATTTCTTGTTCTAAATGTCTAGGGCTAAAGCTTGAAATTTCTAAGCTCCGAGACAAACTCGAACCCCTAACTATGGCAGCTCATAATTACAAAGATAACGAAAAACGTTTTAAAGAGTCTGTTAAAATGTTAAAAAAAGAAAAATGTGAATATTCTTTACAAATAAGTGAGCAACAAGTTCACTTGGATATTGCGTATAGGGGGTTAGAAAAACGGAACAATGAAATCAACAAACTGCAAAATGAGATCCTGCAGTTAAAATGTACAAATGAGAAGTTGAAAAACTCTCGCTTTGTGGTGGAGCACTACGAATCAGTAGTGAGGAAATTGAAGGGCCTAGGTCTTGGTACCAATGCCATTCCTCCACCAATAAGTGGGAAGTTTGTCAATAGCTTGATAGACATTGATCTCACCTATCTAGATGAGTCCTCTGATAAGGATGATTCCCCTAAAAAGGATGAATCTTCAAGTAACGCTAACTCCACATCTAGTGAGGAGTATGTTACTGCTTCTGATGATGGGTCGGTTAACACTTTCCGTGAAGGAGTAGTCTCTGAGGCGTTGTTGACTGAACAAAAAGTCCACAAAAACATTATCACTAATGGTGATAACTGCATTTTAACTGAACCTGATATCATTGAAACAAATGATAAACTTAAGGTAATGCTTTACGAGGGTTATAAAAATATTAACCAAGTTAAGAAAGAGGCTTTTTCAGCTCATTATGGGCTTGGTTACAAAGAGAATTTGCAAACGTATTATACCCCCAAAAACCAAACTGAAAAAGGTCAGACTCCTGTTCATAAACCAACTCCTCCTTCTCATAATGGAGAGTTATCTAAGGCCAGATCTAATGAGCCTTACAAGAGAACTCATGTGGACAAGAGGATGTGTTTTCATTGTGGCATGGTTGGTCACATTCTTGTGAACTGTCCATCAAAGAACCAAGGGAAACGGCATGTTGTCTAACAGCCAGCCGTTATCCCTAAGTCGCCAATAGTGAAACCTCCCAGAAGTCCAAAGCAGAATGTGGTGAAACCACCAGTACAACCTATGGGAAAACCTAAGATTAAATCTGAGGCCAAACCATCTGTTGCAAGAAAGGTAAAGCAACCTGCTGTACCTCGTGTGTCTACATCTGGTAGTACACGCACTGGTGAGAAATCTGTGGCTAGACTCTCTAAGCCACAAAGAAGAAGAAGGAATAAGAGGTTGAGAAAGCTGGAACAGCTGACTAAGACTCAATCAGGTGAAGCTTCCACAAGTTCACCGGCTGTGGTTGAGCCAAAGTCTACTGTTCTGGTTAAGAATCAAAAGAGATCCTGGAACAAGAAAGTTAAAGGTTCTCAATCTCCTGTTCCAAATTCATCCAAAGAGTCACCAATTTTGAACAGTCATCATGACTGTGAGTTGAAAGAAGTTGTTTATTTTGAGAAGGATGGACGACCCAAGACCACAATGGCTTGGGTCTCCAAATCTAACTAATTCTTTTGTTACTCATGCAGGGACGTCTGAAGGGCACTATCTCTAACCGTTGGTATGTAGATAGTGGATGCTCCCGGCACATGACAGGAAACATGGCCTTGCTTCAAGATGTTAAACCATTCAGAGGCGGCTATGTGGCCTTTGCCGGAGAAAAAAGGCGGTGGCATCACGTGTTAAGGCGTGGTTTCAAACGGTTGTGTTAGCTTTGACAATGTCAACTTTTGCGAGCAGCTGAAGCATAACCTGTTGAGTGTCTCCCAAATGTGTGACAAGGAGTACTCGATGATGTTTGACAAGTCAGAATGTCTGATTCTTAAACCCGGTTTTGAGGTTCCAGAAGACTGGATTTTAATGAAAGCACCAAGATCAAACGACACTTATCAGATCGATATGAGCGTGGCAAAAACCAGCTCATCAGTTGCTACTTGTTTGCTTACAAAAGCGACAGAACTTGACTCCATCTTGTGGCATAGGAAACTCGGACATATTTCTTATCGTAAAATGAATCATCTTGTCCAAAACGGTTTGGTAACCGGGGTTCCTAAGTTGAGGTTTACCGTTGCAGATGACTGTAAGCCGTGTAAAAAGGGCAAACAGCAACGGAAGTCTCACAAGCCCAAGCTCCAAAACTCTATCGATACCCCTTTGGAGCTATTACACATGGATCTGTTTGGCCCCATAAGTATCAGGAGTATTGGAGGTAAGTCGTTCTGTCTAGTAGTAACTGATGATTTCTCACGTTTTTCTTGGGTGCATTTTTTAGGTACAAAAGACGAGACTGCTGATATTCTTCAATACCTGATCCTAAGCTTGGAATCTCTTTGCAAGCTGAAAGTTAGAAGAATAAGGAGTGACAACGGAACTGAGTTCAAGAATAATTTGATGGAACTTTTCTGTCTCAAGAGAGGGATCCGTCACGAATTCAGCGCGCCGTACACACCTCAGCAGAATGGAGTTGCTGAACGGAAGAACAGAACACTGATCGAGACTACAAGGACTATGCTGTCAGATGCAAAGCTTCCTATCACTTTCTGGGCAGAAGCAGTTAATACAGCTTGTCACGTCTTAAACAGGGTTCTGGTTATGAAAAGGCACAACAAGACATGTTATGAGTTGATCAACAATCGACTTCCCAATCTTGATTACCAAGTTCCTTTTGGTAGTCCATGTTCCTTGTTGCTACAGTATAAAGACCGTCACTCTAAATTTCATGCGAAAGCGGTGTAAGGCATCTTCTTAGGATATGTTGCCAATTCGCCCTACAAGAGAGTGTACAACATAGGAACTCGTACTGTCGAGGAATGGTTTGAAGTGGACTGTAGTAAATACAGCACTTCACCAGAACCAAAAGGTCCAGCTTGGGGTTTTGATTATGATGCGCTATTCAAGTCCTTCAATCTTCCTGACTTATCTGCAGAAGACGCCGCAAATGTCTATGATTTGTTGCGTGGCGACAATGACTCTAGTTTTTCTACTCGTGCTACTGTACCAATTATAACTCCTGATTCCAATGCTGCATCTGCATCTGGAACTCATGACAGTGATAACAGTGAAGGTGTTCATGTTGTTGGAGATGACGCTCAAGCCAATCCTAACACAATTATAGGAAATGAAGCTCCAGCTGATTCAATTAACATTGAATCTTCTTCCTCTGGAACACAGGAAATGGGGGAGTTAAGCACAAATCTAGATCCAGAAATTCAAGAACCAATTGTACAGGAGACGAGGGTGCATAGGAATCATCCAATCGACAACATTATTGGTGATCCTTATGCCAGTGTTCAGACTCGTCATAGAACCATCACTGAGAACACCAGTCTTTACACAGAGATATTTGACACTGGTGTCATGGAAACATGTCTGCATGCTGCATTCGTGTCCCAGGTAGAGCCGAAGAATGTGAAGGAGGCTTTCGCTGACAACTGCTGGATTGAGGCGATGCAAGATGAACTGTCTCAATTCCAAAAGTTGCAAGTGTGGGATTTAGTTGACTTGCCAAAAGGCTTTCAGCCAATTGGTACCAGATGGGTGTTCAAATGCAAGACGGATGATCGTCATGTAGTTGTGAAGAACAAAGCAAGATTGGTTGTTCAGGGTTTTTATCAACAAGAGGGCTTGGATTACACTGAAGTATATGCCCCAGTTGCTAGAATTGAGGCCGTTCGACTGTTCTTGGCGTATACCACATATGTCGGCTTCAAGGTCTATCAACTTGATGTGAAGAGTGCTTTCCTTTATGGTAAGGTGCATGAAGAAGTCTATGTCACTCAACCTCCCGGTTTTGAAGATCCGCATAATATCAATAAAGTGTACAAGCTCGACAAAGCACTTTATGATCTTCATCATGCACCGCGGGCATGGTATGAGACATTATCTAAGCATTTACTGTCTAATGGTTTCGACCGTGGACAGATTGACTCGACTCTCTTCATACGGAAAGCAGGAGGTCACATTCTTCTTGTGCAGGTATATGTCGACGACATTATCTTTGGGTCGACCAATGAAGGGATGTGTAGGGAATTTGAGAAGGTGATGAAGTCCAAGTTTGAAATGAGCAATATGGGTGAACTGTCATTCTTTCTAGGTCTGCAAGTCAGTCAAAGAGAGAATGGTATTTATCTATATCAAACTAATTACATGCAGGACATCTTGTCAAAATACAAGATGAGTGATAGCACTACTTATGGCACACCAATCCCAGTCAATCATGGTTTGCATCCCGACAGAGATGGAAAGGATGTGGACAGCAGGTTGTACCGTGGGATGATCGGATCACTTATGTATCTCACAGCTTCAAGACCCGATATAATGTTTGCTGTATGTTTGTGCTCAAGGTTTCAGTCTCAACCGAAGGAGTCACATATGATAGCCGTGAAGAGAATTTTCAGATACCTGAAAGGGAAACCCCGATTAGGTCTTTGGTACTCTAAGCAGCAGTCATTCGACTTCAAAGCCTACACTTATTCAGATTATGGTGGTTGTAACCTTGACAGAAAGTCAACTTCTGGTGGATGTCAATTCTTAGGAGATAGACTGGTCTCCTGGCAGTGTAAGAAGCAGTCAACGGTTTCTGTCTCAATTTGTGAAGCAGAGTACATTGCTGCAGCTAGCGGTTGTTCTCAGATATTGTCGTTTCAGCAGCAATTGCGAGACTATGGCTTGAACTTCACTGGAACTCCTCTATTCATTGACAACAATGCCACCATGTCAATCACAAATAACCCGGTGAAACATTCCAAAACTAAACATATAGAGATTCGCCATCATTTCATCTGTGACTGTGCTGAAAAGCATTTAATTGAACTTGTAAAAGTTCACACGGATGACAATCTTGCTGACCTTTTCACAAAGGCATTTGATCGATCCCGTTTTGAGCATCTTGTCAACTTGATAGGAATGTTCAATCCTGAGTGAAAACTAAGTTTTCTTAACTCAATTCAATTCATGGAAGTTAAATTTTTAATTCTTTTAAATTTTCTGTATACTTCTTTTAGTCTTTAAGATATTTTACAAAAACCAAAAACAAAATAGAAAATGGAGAAAATTTCAAAGTTAACTTGAGAAAAGAGGTAATGATAGTACATCAGAAATGATCTAAACACCACAGACTGCTCATATGGGAAATGATTGCGTCATGTTTACTTAATTGTTTAAATTATTATGTTTTTAATCTGTTTATTTACAAGTAATTTGAATTGTCAGTAGGCTGTATGCGTCTTTGAATCACTAGTAGTGTGGAAACTAAATCTAAAATACAACCGTGATTTGAACCCATGTTTGCAAGCATGCGTGCGTAAAAGAATAGAAAAGATCATTATCATATAAAGGATGTTAGATTTTGGCAATAATTTTCTTTTGAGATCAGTTTCGGGTTATGTCGTTAGCACAATTAATGCAGTTCATCTCACTGCCCATACTCACAAGTATGCAATGAGAGATTGAATCAAGACATGTCTCTACATTAACCGTTGAGCATGTATTCACCCTTGAATCATTCCTGGTTCATTGAAATCAAATCTAGATAAAAGTTGGATACCCTTACCCTATAATCAAATACCATGTTCATTATCCCGAATCATCATACCGATATTCAAAGAAGAAAATCACATGAAACCAAGACAAAAGAATCACTCGATTCTGAATCTTATGATTCCTGATAATCCTTATGGATTCTGCTTGATTTTTCTGTGCAAATTGATGTAACTTCATTCTGAAAATTAAGAAAATAATTGAAAATAATCTTAGATGCCTTGAAGATAGTGCAAAATATCATAGCATCTCAGTGGGGTACACGTTGTATATCTTATAATTAATACCTTAATACACAAGAACATGATACAAAGATGCGTATAGTTTCAAATCTTATAATATTGTCAACTTGAATTACTTGTTTATGTGCTTATTACGTATGAATAAAGAGTAATACATGACATGATCCCATATTCTTTGATGTTTATATTTTATCGTTTTTGCTATAAGTTAGCCTGATATGATCCTTTGCTCGTGTCTTTGATCAAAAATAGCTTGTGTGAATACTTGTATATTTCTATCTAGAAAAGAACAAAATGATTTTTAAGTTTTTGTATAGTTCAAGTTTAAATAAAAAAAAAGCCAAAAAAAAAATATTTGTTGTTTAACCTTCATGAATTGTATTTGAATCCTCCTGGTTGAATATTTTTATCTTGTTCGTTATTTGACTTGAAAATCTTCATAAATCTGGGTTGAAAAATTGCACACTTAAGGGTTGTGCGCACTTGTCAAGTTCGCACGAAGTAAAACTTGCGCACTTAACAAGTACGCAAGAGTTAACTCGTGCGCACTTAATAAGTACGCACGGGCAGTAAGTGAGGGGTATATATGTGACACTTAGAATTGTTCTCAGTTTCACGCATTCATAACTCAAAATTTCCCTCTGCAAATTTTTCGCTCAAAATCAATAGTGTCTAAACCATCTTTTCGTCCCGTCCATACTTTCATCATCTTATTTCATCTCATAGGTGAGAATCTTGGCCGATTTCATCCGTTTAATCGTGACTATTGACCGATTTTTGACTTAGAAAATGTTAGGTTAAATCCGATATATTTTGGGGTAAAATGGGGTTGTTTGGGTAACTTATTATCTGTAACAAGCGAATATGAAGCTTTAATTGATTCCCTAATCATCTCCTGGTCCTCGATTGATCCGTCGGTTGAAGTTGAACCGACAGTGGGTCGGCGACTGGTCTAGGTCAAAAATTGAACGAGGTTAAGCAGTGTGTGGTGTTGATAATGGTACCATAGGTTAGAATCCTTGATTCCGACCTAGTGGCGACCTAATCAACCCACGTTTTGAACGAATTACAATTTTCTGGAATTTTTGCTAAGTGTGAACCTTGCGCACTTAGCAAGTACGCAAGAAGCAATTCCTGCGTACTTGCTAAGTACGCAAGAGGAAAATCCTGCGCACTTGCTAAGTGCGCAGGACCAACACTTAGAAATTTTTTCTAAATCTGAAAATTTTTTGAAAGTGTAACTACTATCCTATGTCATGTGTGTCTACTTCAAGTGTTATAAGTTGTTCTGAATATGTTTTCTGTGTGTGTTTGCAGGCTATGGCTCGAGCATTCACTGACGAATTCAACCTATTGGCTAACACCGAACCAGAATGGAAAGGCGCAGCCTTGCAATATAGGGAGATTGTGGATTTTCTGAACATATCAAGAATAAGTTATGCAATCTCAGCAAACCCAACAGTCTCAAGACCTTACCTGGATCAATTCTGGGAGACTGCAGAGCACGATTGCACGGTATCCCCGAATGTTATAAGGGCTACCGTTGACGGTCGGGCTATTGCTATCTCTGAGGATACAATAAGGAGAGTATTGCAGTTCGGAGACCTTGCCACCGACCCGACATCCTATCCAGATTACTACGTGGATGGGTGTTGGAGGCACAGAATGGGATATGTCGGGGCTAGGGACTATGCTTCTTACAAGAAGATGTGGGTATTGGATCAATGGCGTTACTTTGCCCACATCATGATCGTGTGCATCTCATCCAGGAAAGCGGGGAAAGATGCCATGGGTCATGACCTTGCAGCGGCCATGGTGGGCATGTCTCTCAATCGGGGCTACAACTTCTCTCGGTATATCTTCAAAGCACTAAATGACCAGATAAATACAGCAGAGAGGTTAAGGTTCCTTTTGTACCCGAGGTTTGTGCAGCTCCTGATCGATGATGCATTGCCAAACCTACGTGCTATCGGGGAGATACTGCAGGTAAAAAGGGTGGACAATAGAGTCTTTTCTCAGTTTCTAAAGCCAGGCAGTGTAGAACCTACCCATGCGCACACTGAACTCTTTGGCCACCTACTGAATGAAGCATACGTCGCTCTTGAAGATTGGAACTGGTATAGTCCCAACTCAGCACCATAGAAGAGTGATGACTCTGGTGAAGAGCAAAAGGAAGAGCATGATGATGATGAAGGTGATGATGAAGGTGATGTTGGTGGTGCTGAGGAATCCGATTCGGAGGCAACAGAATCAGATTCTTCTGATTCCGATGACGCACCATCACAGCCACATCCGAGAAGGTCGGCACAGGTAACCCTGCCTGCGTCGTCTTCAAAAAGAAAATGACAAAGCTCGAGCAGCGAATACGAGCCGGATTCCGACTCTGACGCTGCTCTACAAAGACAAAGACGTGAGAGGGCCAACAAGAAAAGGGGCGATCGGAAAGAGGTTGCTACCCCAGGGTTGAAGAGATTCCGACTGTGGAGCCAGTACAAGTTGAAGCTGCCCGTCCAGAGTCAGAATCTACCCCGCCAGCACAGCAACTGTTTAGAAGGAGGAGAAGGCCACTGGTACAAGCAGATGTGGCAGTCACGGCGGTCACATAGGTGATTCCTGTGACGGTGACCCTCCCTACTCCAACCGTCCAGGTGACGGTGACTGCTCCACTTTTCACGGAGTCAGTCACCATCACCCCAACCATAACTCCCATCATTACATCCCCCATCCCAACACCCACCAAAGAGCCGTCAGGTCAACCCTATAACTACGGTGATTTCTCACAGGGGTTCGACTTTGACACAATCTTCTCTTCCCCCATCCACAACGCCGAAGCCTCATCATCTAGGCATCCGGATCCAAATGAAGCTAGGATCGATGTGCTAGAAAGCCAAGTTATTGGCTTGTTGAAGACTATTCAAAAGTCGAAAGAGGATTCTGATGCTCAACAAGCACAGATAAACTCTCTGGCGGATGAAGTTAGGATTCTGCGTAGCCAGAGAATGGGGACTGATGAACGGTTGAAGAATGTCATGGCACAGAATTGTGACACCCGACATTTCAGGTCAATATCCGTACATGTATTACAATATAATTATTTTTGTGATTTAATTAATTAACCAGAAAAATATATATACATATATATTACATAAACTTTACGTTGGACTATAATTTATTTTTAGACAAAAACATACGGTATAAGTAAAAGTAAAATAACGAACCCTTTCGAAGACGTTACCACGTATCGTCACCTTTAGTTATTTATACCTACGAATAATCACTCAACAAATTATACAATTCGGGATTTGAATATTTTTACCAAAATATTCTTTAAGCAGTTAAATTGTAATCCTAGTACCAATAAGAACCTAAACCGAATAAAATTACCATTTGGAACTCTAATTGATACTAATACCATTAATAAATTAATACTTAAAGCTAATTATTATTAACCCAAACCACTCCCTTGACTTTTCGGCCGAAATTCAGGAAGGCCATTCTCCCACTTCCTACTTCACTCACATCCTAAAAGCCCATACCTGCCTGTGAGAATTCAGATAAAAGCCATACCCTTCTCTCTTTGTCTTCATTTCATCTCATTTTCTTACGGCAATTTTCCCCAAATTCTCTCCAAATCGAAGTCAAGTTCTAAGGCAAAACCTACCATAATTCGGTGTTTTAAGAAGAACTTCAAGTGTTTCTAAAGGAAATTTAACAGAAGAATCAAGATCATTCTCTGTTTTCTCTCATCATCTTCATCTCTGTTTTAAGGTAAAAACTCGATACTATCTACATTATTTTCTTTAAAAACCGTAGCTAAACATACAAAATATTCAAACGCAAGTAAGATAACAAGAAAAGTGTGTCGAATTCAAGATTTAAAACATAAAAATATGCAGGACTGATTCTGTCAAACAGAAGTCCAGCAATCGAAACTATAGTTTCGATACCAGTTTGATCGAAACTAGGAGTTTCGATACCTACTTGATCGAAACTGGGAGTTTCGATACCTGTTACTCAATCGAAACTAGGAGTTTCGATACATGTTTACTCAATAGAAACTAGGAGTTTCGATACTAGTTGTTCAAACGAAACTAGGTAGTTTCGATATCCTTCTTGTCAATCGAAACTTGGGAGTTTCGACAACTGTCATACTCAATCGAAACTAGGTAGTTTCGATACCCAACTACTCAATCGAAACTATGAAGTTTCGATACTCAATTGCCCAATCGAAACTAGGTAGTTTCGATACCTGTGTCAGTCCCCTTTTTGGGCAGTAACTTGGAACTGTTTTTATAACGAAACAAGTGTTGAACCACTAAGAGGATATTTTAAACAAAAACAACCAGATTTATAAAGTCGGTGAACAATTTGCAATATGAGACGTTCGGTCTTAACACAATTTACCCTTTGGTATTTAGGGTACGAATAGTCAAGTTTGACTACAACAAGTATCATTACAAACATACACAAAAACAAGGTGAGTTTCACGGCCCCTTTTTACTGTTTTTTAATATTTGGGGGAAGAACATACTTACAACTATTTTATGGGATAACAAGAGAATAAGGCACGACTTTTATGTTTACATGAGATGAGAACAACAAGTGAGGCCGCTAAAGTCCCCTGGAACAACGTAGTAACCATTAACTGTAGCCTAGGGTCCTATGAATAGTACTATGGAGAGTGACGTCTCCCGGTCATGGTTAGTCGCGCTAACCACAATCTGGAGGATTTATGGCCGCATAGAACCGGATAACGAAATTAGAGGCGTGTACAATTGTCATGGTTTGGTTACGCCTCATGTATGAACATATTATTTGTATTCCTAGCTAGTTTACAAATGGGTCAACAATTCTTATTCTGTTTATCACATGCACCTGAAACTATTTACGAACAATTGAATTTTACAAAGAACTATTTGATTAAACCTGTGAACTCACCAACCTAGTGTTGACAATTTTAAGTATGTTGTTCAGGAAATTGAACGTGATCGCAAGGTTAGCAATGTAGGATACATGCATGCACGATGGATACAACTTTTGGGGGATTTCTCTTGTATAACTCATTGTAATGGAGTCATATTTGCGAAATCTTCACTTTTTGTAAACTCAATTTACATTTTGGAATGTAAAACTTTAAACTTAATTTATGTATCCATTTATCATGTATGTGTTTACGGTAATCATATGCTTTGGAAACCATGTAACGTCGCGCCTCGCGTTTTCGCCTTGGCGGGGTGTGACAGATTGGTATCAGAGCTATTGATTATAGCGAACTAGGAGTCTAAAATAGAACCTAGTCTATAATTTAAATGACTCATTGAGACGTTTTCCATTGCATATGCATTTCATAACTTATCATCATAATGTACGGACATCGTAGACACTGAATATCGTCACACACTAACCCCATTTCGACTTCGGACCCATGGCACCCAAAAGAAGGACACCGCGTGACACTACTGGTGAAAACAACACGACGATTTCCACAGAAGTTGAGCAACTCATATCCCAACGTGTAGCCACCGCCTTGGAGCAGTACAAAGCCAATCGGAATAACGTCGGAGGAAATGGTAGTGGTAGCGGAGGAGGTGCAGGAGGCAGTGACACTACTGGAGGTTCTAGAGGTAATAGGATGTGTAAACACCTCTGAAACACAGTCGCGATCTAAGATAACAACATTATTAAAATATTGACTTGTGACACTACAGATGCTCCGAACAAGAAGTGCACTTATAAGGCTTTTCTATCCTGCAACCCTCGCAACTTCAATGGCACCGAGGGTGCAGTAGGCCTGATGAGGTGGATTGAGAAGATGGAATCTGTAATTGATATTAGTGAATGCAAAGCTGACTGTATGGTGAAATATGCCACTTGCACACTTGCTGACAAAGCATTAACCTGGTGGAATTCTCAGATGAAAACTTTGGGAAGACAGACTGCGTACCAGCAATCATGGGATGATCTAAAGGCCATGATGATCGAGGAGTACTTTCCTCAAAATGAATTGCAGAAAATCGAAACTGAAATGTGGAACCTTCAAATGATAGGAGATGATGTGGCTGGTTACACTGACTGATTCAATGAGTTAGCAAGTTTAGTTCCACACATGGTTACCCCAGAATACAAGAAGGTTGAAAGATACTTGTGGGGTCTTGCTCCTCAAATCCGAAGCCTGGTAACTTCATCGAACCCTATGGATGCCAAGAGCGCTATAATTCTAGCTTCCAAACTAAGAGATAATGTTGTGCGTGATGGTTTGTTTGAGAAGAAGGAGACCGAGGAAGGAAGGTCTGGGGAAAAGAGGAAATGGTTTGGAAAGCTAAGTAATCAAAACAAGAATCAAACTTACAAGAGATCTGGAACCATGAAAGCCTATGCTGCCAACATTGAAGGACAAAATGGATACCTTGGAACACTACCGAAGTGTGACAAATGTGGGTATCATCACAGTGGAAGGTGTACCCAATGTGGATAATGTAAAAAGCATGGGAATCTAGCACATAACTGTTGGAACAATGTGAACCCTAATAAGACCAATCAAGTAGCAGGAATGGTCAACCCAGGAGCAGAAAGGATGAATCAGGGATGCTTTGAGTGTGGAGATCCAAAGCACTTTAGAAAAGACTATCCAAAGTTGAAGAACCGAAACGACAATCAGGCCCGTGGAAGAGCGTTTGTGATGGGGGCTGGTGACGCACGACAAGATCCAAACATTGTCACTCGTACGTTCCCGATAAATAATTACTATGCCTCTATACTTTTCGATACGGGAGCTGATATGAGTTTTGTGTCAAATGACTTTAAGTCCCTACTCGGTATTAAGCCCAGCAAACTAGACCAAAATTATACAATTGAATTAGCAAACGGGAAATTAATTAAAACTGGGGAAGTCATTCAGGGTTGTACCTTATGTTTTAAGAACCACACATTTAGTATAGACCTACTACCTGTTGACTTGGGAAGTTTTGACGTTGTTATTGGTATGGATTGGTTGTCGAAGAATCACGCAGAGATTGTTTGTTTTGAGAAGATTGTTCATATTCCTCTCCCGAACGGAGAAGTTCTTTCGGTTCAAGGTGAGAAGAGTGGAGCGACATTGAGGATGATAACCTGCATGAAAGCTCGTAAGTACCTACGTAAAGGCTATTGCGTGTTCCTGGCTCACGTCGTCGAGAAGAAACCCGAGAAACGTCGACTTGAAGACCTACCAATCGTTAAGGATTACCCCGAAGTTTTTCCTGAAGACTTACCTGGATTACCACCACCGAGGTAAGTCGAATTCCGAATCGACTTGGTACCAGGAGCAGCACCGATTGCACGATCGCCGTATCGACTAGCACCTTCCGAGATGCAGGAATTATCAAATCAACTCCAGGAATTGCTTGATAAAGGTTTCATAAGACCGAGTTTCTCACCTTGGGGAGCTCCGGTCCTATTCGTAAAGAAGAAGGATGGAACCTTTAAGATGTGTATTGATTACCGAGAGTTAAACAAGCTGACAATCAAAAATCGATATCCACTTCCTCGAATAGACGATTTGTTCGATCAACTTCAAGGTTCTAGTTTCTATTCTAAAATTGATCTATGATCAGGGTATCATCAACTAAGAATCCAAGAAGAAGATGTACCAAAGACGGCTTTTAGGACTCGTTACGGTCACTACGAGTTCCTAGTTATGCCATTTGGTTTGACGAACGCACCAGCTGTTTTTATGGATCTCATGAACCGCGTGTGCAAGCCATACTTGGATAAATTCGTGATAGTATTTATTGATGACATATTAATATATTCACGAACCAAGGAGGAACATGAACATCATTTGAAATTAATCTTAGAACTACTCAGGAACGAGAAACTTTACGCTAAATTCTCTAAGTGTGAGTTTTGGATCCGAGAAGTGCATTTTCTTGGACATGTCATCAATAAGGAAGGAATTCACGTAGACCCATCCAAGATTGAAGCTATCAAAAACTGGGAAGCACCAAGAACTCCGACTGAGGTGCGTCAATTTCTGGGGTTGGCAGGCTATTACAGACGATTCATCGAGAATTTTTCAAAAATAGCCCTGCCTTTAACCATATTAACCCAGAAAGAAAAGAAGTTTGATTGGAGTGACAAGCAAGAGTCAGCTTTTCAATTGCTGAAGCAGAAGCTGTGTAGTGCACCGATCTTATCCCTTCCTGAGGGAATCGACAATTTTGTCGTATACTGCGATGCATCACACCAAGGACTTGGTTGTGTGTTAATGCAAAGAGACAAAGTCATCGCATATGCCTCACGACAACTAAAAGTGCACGAAAAGAATTATACGACCATGACTTGGAGTTGGGCGCAGTTGTGTTTGCACTCAAGATTTGGAGACATTATCTTTACGGTACAAGATGCACTATCTTTACTGATCAAAAGAGTCTTCAACATATCTTCGATCAAAAGGAACTCAACATGAGACAAAGTCGTTGGGTAGAGCTACTGAATGATTACGACTGTGATATCAAGTATCACCCGGGTAAGGCAAACGTCGTAGCAGATGCCTTGAGTCGTAAGGAACGGGTTAAAACTCTTCGTGTTCGTGCCCTAAGATTGACAATTCATACGAGTCTCACGAAATCCGGATGGCACAACAAGAGGCAATCAAAGAAGAAAACATTCATAATGAAGCTTTACGAGGAATGATCAGACAGTTGGAACCAAAGTCAGATGACATTTTATACTTCATGAATAGAATCTGGGTGCCGAGTAACGGTAACTTACGGGTGTTGGTTATGGACGAAGCCCACAAGTCCAGGTACTCCATTCACCCGGGTTCAGATAAGATGTATAAGGATCTAAAAGAATTTTATTGGTGGCCCAATATGAAAGGAGATATTGCCACATATGTCGGTAAATGCCTGACGTGTTCAAAGGTAAAGGCAGAACATCAGAAACCGTCGGGATTGTTACAACAACCCGAGATACCTCAATAGAAATGGGAACAGATTTCTATGGATTTCATCACGAAGTTACCCAGGACGTCCAGCGGTTATGACACAATATGGGTAATTATCGATCGTCTGACAAAATAAGCTCATTTTCTACCTATCAAAGAGACGGATAAAACCGAGAAACTTGCAAAGCTTTATATCAAGGAAATTGTGGCTAGGCATGGAGTGCCAATTTCTATTATCTCTGATAGAGACAGCAGATTCGTGTCTAGAATCTGAAAATCATTACAAGAAGCCATGGGCACGCGTCTTGACATGAGCACGGCATATCACCACAAACGGATGGTCAAAGCGAAAGGACCATTCAAACTTTAGAGGATATGCTCCGTGCGTGTGTAATTGATTTCGGGGGTAATTGGGATACCCATTTACCGTTAGCGGAGTTTTCCTATAATAACAGCTACCACACGAGCATTAAGGCAGCTCCGTTTGAAGCTTTATATGGTCGTAAATGCCGCTCACCACTATGTTGGGCGGAAGTTGGTGAAAAACATTTGACAGGCCCTGAGATTGTCCAGGAAACCACTGATAAGATCTTCAAAATTAAGGACCGTCTGAAAGCAGCCCGAGACAGACAGAAGAGCTATGCTGATAACAGACGGAAACCATTAGAATTTCAAATTGGTGACCGAGTAATGTTAAAAGTCTCACCATGGAAAGGCGTTGCAAGGTTTGGTAACCATGGTAAGCTCAACCCTAGATACGTCGGACCTTTTGAAATACTGGCTAGAGTTGGCCCTGTAGCTTACAAGCTCAAGTTGCCAAAAGAACTAAGCAATGTACATGATACGTTTCATGTATCAAATCTCAAGAAGTGTTTATCAGACGAGACGTTAATTATACCACCTGATGAGATTCATATAGACGACAGGTTGCATTTCATCGAGGAACCGATTGAGATTTCAGATTGGAAAGTTCAAAAGCTGAGACATAGTCGAATCAAACTGGTTAAAGTACGTTGGAACTCAAAACGTGGTCCTGAGAATACATGGAAACGAGAAGATCAAATGAAGACGAAATATCCCTCCTTGTTTAAGGATACACCAATTCAAGAAGACACGAATTGAATTTCGGGACGAAATTCTTTTAACATGGGGAGAATGTGACACCCGACATTTCAGGTCAATATCCGTACATGTATTAAACAAGTTTACAATATAATTATTTTTGTGATTTAATTAATTAACCAGAAAAATATATATACATATATATTACATAAACTTTACGTTGGACTATAATTTATTTTTAGACTAAAACATACGGTATAAGTAAAAGTAAAATAACGAACCCTTTCGAAGACGTTACCACGTATCGTCACCTTTAGTTATTTATACCTACGAATAATCACTCAACAAATTATACAATTCGGGATTTGAATATTTTTACCAAAATATTCTTTAAGCAGTTAAATTGTAATCCTAGTACCATTAAGAACCTAAACCGAATTAAATTACCATTTGGAACTCTAATTGATACTAATACCATTAATAAATTAACACTTAAAGCTAATTATTATTAACCCAAACCACTCCCTTGACTTTTCGGCCGAAATTCAGGAAGGCCATTCTCCCACTTCCTACTTCACTCACATCCTAAAAGCCCATACCTGCCTGTGAGAATTCAGATAAAAGCCATACCCTTCTCTCTTTGTCTTCATTTCATCTCATTTTCTTACGGCAATTTTCCCCAAATTCTCTCCAAATCGAAGTCAAGTTCTAAGGCAAAACCTACCATAATTCGGTGTTTTAAGAAGAACTTCAAGTGTTTCTAAAGGAAATTTAACAGAAGAATCAAGATCATTCTCTGTTTTCTCTCATCATCTTCATCTCTGTTTTAAGGTAAAAACTCGATACTATCTACATTATTTTCTTTAAAAACCGTAGCTAAACATATAAAATATTCAAACGCAAGTAAGATAACAAGAAAAGTGTGTCGAATTCAAGATTTAAAACATAAAAATATGCAGGACTGTAGGTCCCAAACTCGTTGCGTGACGGATCTCTAGACTCGCGGTTAGACACGGTGATAAAGTGCGGAATCCATGATCAACGTGCTCGTGTGACTCAATCAACAACAACGGTGTAAATAAACGCTTTGTATTTACACAATTTACATAATTCTCAGTCCCTCCTGATATCGTCCAAGTCTGTCCTGTGTTCTTAAAACTCCATCTCTGTTTCTGCTGAACTGTTCTATTTATAGACACTGAAAAGTATTAGGCGAACTTGTTAAGTTCGCCTCTAATAGGCTAAGCGAACTTAACAAGTTCGCCTCTGATAGACTAAGCGAACTTGTTAAGTTCGCCTCTGATAGCCTAGGCGAACTTAACAAGTTCGCCTCTAGCAGAACTTACACAGAATTTTATCAACAGTTACAAAACATGTCCTAACAGACTCCTCTTTAACTGTTGCTAACAATTCTATCAATTACAAGTCAAAGACTCTAAGACTAAGACATAATATCTTCAAGCTCGTTGTCACCAGAATATGCTCCAACAGACTCCCCCTTGACAACAGCTTCAGAAGATTGTCATCCGTCTTCATATATCATCAAACAAGTTGAAGTCTTCGTCTTGTTCATCTGCACACTCTCTCTCTTTCTAGACGAAAACTTGGGAGAAGGACCCCTTGTCAACTTCTGTCTGAAATATTCAGTTATGCAAAGGAGAACAACCAAGAATAACCAACAATTAAGATTTCCATGGAAGCTAGAAAAATAAAATCTTTTTGGTTTTTCAAACATAAGAAACACAAAATCTTTTTGGTTTTTCTCTGTACAAACTGAAATGTAAAATACAAAATCACATCTTTTTGGTCGAACATCACGAGTAAGAAGATCATATCAGTAAAAACAATGCATCAATCACACATTTTGGATAAACATCCCTAAACATTCTAAGGGTATCCTATCCAGATTCATTATTTCTTTTTATCAGATAAGATCAAATCTTTTAAGCTTCAACCAAAACATGTAATGATACGCGAAGAACTTTAAAGAAGATGAGATCAGATCATAACATGCTTATTACATATGAATTTGCAACACATAACATGTCAATCTAAGTTGTCAATATTATAAGAATTGAAACCATCAGTATCTTTGTCCCATGTTCTTGTGAATTAAGGTACCATTTATTTTGTAATACAACGTGTACCCCACAAATATGCCAACAGAAATTTAAATGTGCACTATCTTCAAGACATATAAGATCATTGCAAGATAATATTCAATCTCCAGGATGAATTATACCGATAAACACAGGTAATTATCAAGCAGAGAACCAGAATGATTCAGAATCGAATGATTCAGAATCGAATAATTCAAATGTCTTGGTTTGGATGAAGTATCATGATTCATAGTAACAGAAAGATTGATCAAGGAATTGATTGATTCAATGACATAGGGTAGCGTGATCCAACTGTTATCTGGATAAATTCAATGGAATCAGGATATTGATCCAAGGGCAAGTATATGTTCCAACAGATGTTGTCAGAAACATATCTTAGTCCAACAACACATTGCATGTTTTTCAGGGCATGGGCAGTGAAGTGAACTGAAAAATTTGTGTTTAACGACATAACCGATACTGGTCTCATGAAGTACTTTAGATCATATATTCTTTATCTGATAATGATCTTTTACACACACACCCGGCATACCATGGGTTTAAATCACAGTTGTCACAAAGATCATTATGTTGTCACACTACTAATGGACCAAAGATACTCATAGCCTATTGACAATTCAGACTACATACTAGTATTTAAATTAAAATATAAGCATCAAGCATCAATTTTTATTAAGCATAAGCAGTTATGAAGCTATCATTTCTCATACTGTGCAGTCTAAGAAGTTCTGATCAAGCATCTCATAAAGTCCAACTAAGGTCATGTGTGACTGAACATCTACTGATGTACTATCATCTCTTCTTTAACTTCAAGTAATGTCGATTTTATCTTTTTCAATTTGTTTGGCTTTTTCAAAATCTTTTTCAAAGAAAGTAAAACAAACAAAAATAAAATCTTGCATGAAAACATTTTAAGAAAAACATTTTACTTGGTTACTCAGGATTAAGCAAGTCAATTAATTAAAAAACTCAAACCGATGTAATCCTGTAATTGAATGTCATTGCCTCTGTCACCAACACAGTTCTGTACTCCTCCTGTCCTGTAGACTTCCCCTCAACTAGTCAAATGGTTGCATCAACGACTTTATGCTCACCATCGTCATCCTAAGTTTTAGGTTATCATTTGGACTTTGTAAGACTATTTCCAAAACATTGTGTGTGACATATTCTCCCCCTTGAGCATCAAGTCGTTGAATAAAATATATTCACAGTTATCAACAACTCTTTACTCATGCAGATGTCATTCCCTGTCATGTGCTAAGAACCACCACTATCAACAACCAAAATGGTATTAATAGTCCCTCTTGGTAAATCCTGCACATCTAACAAGAAACATTAATTTGAAATTGGGACCCAAGCCATGGTAGTCATGGGTCGTCCATCTGTATCAAAATAATAAACCTCACTCCATTCACAATCGAATCTCTCATCGATTTTAGGAGATTGTTCCGACGAGTCAGAAACAGAAACTTTAGATTTCCAAACATACTTCTTTTCATTAAGTTCTTTTTGCTTAAAATGTGAAGTGTTTAAACATTTTCTTTCATTTAAAAATTGATTTGATTGTGAAAACTCTTGTTGTTCTAAAAGTTTTCTCAATCTTCTGTTTCTCCTCCGCCTTTGAGGTCTAGAAAGCCTAACCTCAGATTTTGGATTACCCTTTGGTGTATCATGAGGTTTAACCACATTTGGGTTAACATAAGGCTTACCAGGAGTTCTTACCTTTTCTGGAGTAACATGTTGGTTACCTTTGACGTTGTGAGGACAAGCAATCCTAAGGTGACCCACAAGACCACAGTAAAAGCAAGATCTCGTCTCATGATATTCTCTCATATAAGGAATCTTCACACGATTAGATGCATTTGAAGAAGATTCTCCTACATGAACTTCTTTAGGCTTTTGAGAATGAACAAACTTTTTCTCAACAGGTTTTGAGTCAAGCTTCATCTTCTCAGGAACTACATGTTTCTTCCCTTTATTTTTGTAAGGACAGGTCACCACAATGTGTCCCATCTCATTACAATGAAAACATGTACGCCTGTCTGTATAATCTCTGACATATGGAACTCTCCTTGAAGTTGAAGAACTTCCAAATGTAAAATTAACAGATGAATTAGAATCAACCTTTGAGTCTTCTTTCTTAAGCTCTTTCGGTATCCCTTCTACCTTAGCTTCATCAAAATATTCATCATCACTCTCATCAGAATACACCATATCTTCACCTGTGACTGGATTCACCTTCAATACAGTCTTAGGATCTAAATCCTCATCGTTTATAATCTCAGGTGTAACAGAATAATTTCCGTTGAATGGTGGAGGAACATATCCAATACCAATAGTTCCGTTCCCCTCTTTAGTATTATTATGATAATGTTCTAATAAAAATGATGAATTTGCAAAGCTTTCTAACTTTCTATGCAAGCTAATCACCTCTGCTTTAGAATCAGCTAGCTCTTTATCTTTCGCAGTAAGATCATTATTTCTTTTCTCAATTTCTGCAAAGGACATATCTAGGTGATATGCCTGCTCTTTAATCTTCAAAGTCAGAGAACTTATATCTCTCTTCAGTGATTCTATTCTCTCAACACACACATTCTCATTATCCTTTAATTTCTGATTTACCGTGTGCATTGATTTCATATCACAAATGAGGTTGACGTTGTCATCCATAACCCTCATCATTTTATCCTTTACTGAAATACAGTTAGAACAAAATGTTTCAGAGTTAGAAAATACCTCAGGTTTTACTTCTGAACCAGATGCACCAGGAGCCATGAAAATGTCCACATCGGCTTCACTCTTTTGAGCATCATGGACAGCCTCTACATCAATTTTTGATTCACTCAGATTATCTTCAACTGTCTGGAAGCTTACTTTAGTCTCTACATCACTCTCGGTAGACTGAGTACTTTCACCAGATCTAACACTCTCACTATCACTTAAATCTACAGAAGAATCACTTTGAGAATAACCCGGCTTCTCCAATACTTCTTTGATCAAGACCTCAAACGCTTGAGTAGTAGCTTCACCCTTTTTCTTCAAAGCTTCCCATAGATCTCTTGAAGTTGAACACTTCCCGAGACTATGAAAGATTTCTTTTGGTAAAGACATCGTTAAAGTTTCACGCGTCTTCATCTCTCGATCAAAATTCTGCTTTTCTACTTTAGTAAGAGCTGTCACTGGTTTAGGAACATCATAATATCCCATATAGTCATAAGTAGGATGCACATATCCTTCCAAAATGGGTATCCAAAAACTATCATCAGTGACTGATACGAACTGTTCGAACCGGACTTTCCAGCTACGATAATCTGATATGCAAAAAAGTCTCGGTGGCATAGTTCCAATATGATTAATATCACATAAAATTGACATTATGAAATTTTCACAAAAATATCCGGAAAAAATTTTCCCGCCAAAATACTCTTTTTAAAAAATTTCAAAATTTCAAAAATGATTCAAAACGACTATAAAAGCGTTCACTAAAAAAATTGAACAAGTTGAATTTTCCCGCCAAAATACTCTTTTTATTTTTTTATTTTTTTTAGCTAAGTTCGCCTGCTTGTTAAGTTCGCCCGATTAAGTTCGCCTACTCTGCACCAAGCGAACTTATTAAGTTCGCCTAATATTCACCAAGCGAACTTATTAAGTTCGCTTCCTTAAGTTCGCTTGCACAACAGATTCAGCAAGTTCGCTTGCTTCAGCAGATTCAAAATCAAGAACATTTCAAACAGATACCGCGAACCAGAAACATGCTGAAATCATCATTAATCACTGATTTGAAGGAATTAATCAAAATTGGACCGTAGGATTATGTAATTTGTCAAACAGAAACTTGTTATCGGATCAATTTCGTCAATTTCGTCTTCAAAATCACCAAATCAGAATCAAAACAGTCTTGAAAACTCCATTAAAATGAAAAACTCAAAAATGATGAATTTGATGTTGATTGGACACGAAAACACCACGAATCTTTTGCTAATCAAGAGCAATAGCTCTGATACCACTTGTAGGTCCCAAACTCGTTGCGTGACGGATCTCTAGACTCGCGGTTAGACACGGTGATAAAGTGCGGAATCCATGATCAACGTGCTCGTGTGACTCAATCAACAACAACGGTGTAAATAAACGCTTTGTATTTACACAATTTACAGAATTCTCAGTCCCTCCTGATATCGTCCAAGTCTGTCATGTGTTCTTAAAACTCCATCTCTGTTTCTGCTGAACTGTTCTATTTATAGACACTGAACAATATTAGGCGAACTTGTTAAGTTCGCCTCTAATAGGCTATGCGAACTTAACAAGTTCGCCTCTGATAGACTAAGCGAACTTGTTAAGTTCGCCTCTGATAGCCTAGGCGAACTTAACAAGTTCGCCTCTAGCAGAACTTACACCGAATTTTATCAACAGTTACAAAACATGTCCTAACAAGGACTGATTCTGTCAAACAGAAGTCCAGCAATCGAAACTATAGTTTCGATACCAGTTTGATCGAAACTAGGAGTTTCGATACCTACTTGATCGAAACTGGGAGTTTCGATACCTGTTACTCAATCGAAACTAGGAGTTTCGATACATGTTTACTCAATCAAAACTAGGAGTTTCGATACTAGTTGTTCAATCGAAACTAGGTAGTTTCGATATCCTTCTTGTCAATCGAAACTAGGGAGTTTCGACAACTGTCATACTCAATCAAAACTAGGTAGTTTCGATACACAACTACTCAATCGAAACTAGGAAGTTTCGATACTCAGATGCCCAATCGAAACTTGGTAGTTTCGATACCTGTGTCAGTCCCCTTTTTGGGCAGTAACTTGGAACTGTTTTTATAACGAAACAAGTGTTGAACCACTAAGAGGATATTTTAAACAAAAACAACCAGATTTACAAAGTCGGTGAACAATTTGCAATATGAGACGTTCGGTCTTAACACAATTAACCCTTTGGTATTTAGGGTACGAATAGTCAAGTTTGACTACAACAAGTATCATTACAAACATACACAAAAACAAGGTGAGTTTCACGGCCCCTTTTTACTGTTTTTCAATATTTGGGGGAAGAACATACTTACAACTATTTTATGGGATAACAAGAGAATAAGGCATGACTTTTATGTTTACATGAGATGAGAACAACAAGTGAGGCCGCTAAAGTCCCATGGAAGAACGTAGTAACCATAAACTGTAGCCTAGGGTCCTATGAATAGTACTATGGAGAGTGACGTCTCCCGGTCATGGTTAGTCACGCTAACCACAATCTGGAGGATTTATGGCCGCATAGAACCGGATAACGAAATTAGAGGCGTGTACAAAAATCATGGTTTGGTTACGCCTCATGTAAATGGGTCAACAATTCTTATTCTGTTTATCACATGCACCTGAAACTATTTACGAACAATTGAATTTTACAAAGAACTATTTGATTAAACCTGTGAACTCACCAACCTAGTGTTGACAATTTTAAGTATGTTTTTCAGGAAATTGAACGTGATCGCAAGGTTAGCAATGTAGGATACATGCATGCACGATGGATACAACTTTTGGGGGATTTCTCTTGTATACCTCATTGTAATGGAGTCATATTTGCGAAATCTTCACTTTTTGTAAACTCAATTTACATTTTGTAATGTAAAACTTTAAACTTAATTTATGTATCCATTTATCATGTATGTGTTTGCGGTAATCATATGCTTTGGAAACCATGTAACGTCGCGCCTCACGTTTCCGCCTTGGCGGGGTGTGACGAGAATGAACTGCTGATGAAGACTAATGACATGATTCTAGCCCACAGAACTTCCCTGGAGCTAAAGTTGGATCTACAAAGGAAGGAGCACGCAGCTATGGTCAAATTAGTTGGTGAACTGACCGCGAAGCTAGGTGCTCAGGGGGAGAAGGAGACGGAGAAGGCGAAGGAGACAGAGAAAGAGAAAGAGAAAGACAAAGACAAAGAAAAGAAATCCACCGATGCCGTGTCTTGTCATCCAGTCGATCTGACTAAGGATGATGATAAAGACAAGGATCCTGAAGTCGGTCCTAGTGGAGGTGAGCACCTAGCTTTGGCGATTGTGCCCATCTCTTCTGTTCCATTGGCTGAGGGGGAGTCTACTCAGCAAGAGGGTGGTGATACATCAGGTGGTGGTGGCGGAGATAAAGGGAAGTCAGCGGCTGACGTGCTCAAGGACTTATCTGATGATGAGATCCTCTATTTAGAGCCTGACTATTCCAAAGAGGCACAAATCGATGCTCTCCTTAATCTGGAAGAAGGAGAGATCGACTCTGGTGATGACTGGAACGAGGATGACGATGATGTGGTGATTGAGATTCCCAAGGGCGACGGGGAAGGTAAGTATGAGTTAGAAGATGGAGAGATCTTTGAAGTACCATCGCTCGAATCTCTGCTCGAAACAGGCTCAGTTGACACGGCAAGTAATGTTGAAACTACAACTGAAGCCTCCCCGGTCGACCCTATACCTGTGGACCCCGAGGCACAAAAAGAGAAAGACATGCCTTTTGCATCTACAAAGGGTCCAGCTCCCGTGTGGCAAAAGACGTCTATCACAGACAAGCACGGAGCGACAGGTATGATCTTAGCTGTTAGGTACGAGGAGGACAAGCCGTTGTTCCCCATCAAAAGATCTGGGGGGGTTCAATACTTGAAACCCACCAGTGAGGCGTTCAACTCTTTGCCCAGGTACGACCTAGTTAGCCTCGCAAACCGCGATCTGCTAAGTCACTCGAATCATGCAGTAGCAATGGGTTTGTGGGTAACACTACAGCATGAAGCAAGATCAGGGAAATTTGAATACCTCAAGCCTCAGGTGCCCAGAAGAGTCAAAGATAAGTACGCTGTGCATCCTGTGACTAAGAAGCCATAAAGAGATTGGTATACAAGCCAGTGCGATGTGAAACTAAGATTCCCCTGAGCAAGTTACCTCAGGATATTCTTGGTGACATGTGGTACTGGTACGTTGATCCAAAAACAGGCGAGCCTGTGGTAATGAGTAAAGGTAAGTCAGCAAGTGGAAATATTATGCCAAAGGAAGTGATCAGGATATTTGATGAAGTCTGCTTCATCAACTTTTCTATGAACGATCCGGAGGTACTAGCCGACAAGTACTGCATCCACACTGACGAATGAACGAAGCTTCTCTCTGCCAAATACGACAAGTTGATCAAGTTCTGTCTTGATTACAAAAAGAAGATGGAAGCTAAGGAGCAGATGCTGTGAAGACTGAAGACTGAAGACGATGAAGATACCGAGCTGTTGTCAAGGGGGAGTTTGTTGATGCACTTTCCTGTGACAAACACTCTGGATAGAGTCTTAGTTTGTATGTCATTATGTAATAGTTTATCGAGTTGTATTTACTTTTACATAATGTATGTTGTTTTTCTGCCAAGTGTTTTGCGCACTTACATGTGCGCAGGAGAAAGCTCCTGCGTACTTAGCAAGTACGCAAGAACACCTTTGCGTACTTGTTAAGTACGCAAGAGCAATTGGTCCTGCACACTTGCTAAGTGCGCAGGCATCAGGTCTGTATAAATAGGATAGGTTCACAGAGGCTAAGTACGCAGAACCATTTGTTTAGACGAACTCAGTTTTGCTAAGTACGCAGCTTGTATTCTCTCTGTAACCGTATAGTGTTTATAATACAAAGAACATTTATTGTGACTCTCGGGTTTGGTTTACTTTGTTTAGTAAGACTCTCCACCTAGTCACGGGTATTCCGCAACCCGGTGCGACTAGTAGACCACTTGCATGTGACGATCCGACACACACGAAGGGACCTACAATTTTTAAACCATTTTTTTGCATTAATTTTAATATAAAACCATCTCATTATTATTATAATGATATATAAATATGTTTTGATACCAAAAATCACCCGTAAGCTCGGGTTTGGTCTTGCAACCCGTAGTTATTATTAAAATTCATTTATAAAATAATATATTCATATTATCTTCAGAAGTTTCTTCTACAGTGATATCCTCAGAAGATTCATCATTCTGACTTTCCACTTCTCTCCTTGAGCTTTCTTCATCACTTGAACTATCATCCTCAGATGTCACATCGGTATGAATCTCAGCCACAAATGCTTGACTCACAGCACCATCCAGATCCTCTGTGACACCCATCATTTCAGGTCGATATCCGTACTTATTATAAACGCGTTTACCTTATTTATGTTTCTTGACTTACCTAATTGCATAAATTAGGACATTAAAGTCTAGCAAAAGCCATACGTTATCTCATTTCATATTTTGGTAATTCTAGGAGTTACCGGTTCATGTAACCGCATAACCCGACTAAATATGAATGTTAGTGATTAAATTAAATAACCAAGAAAAATATCCAGACGTATGTATTACACCAACTATACGTTGGACAATATATTATTTTTAGACTAAAACAAATAATATACCGAATTAATTTACTGTTTAAAAATCCTAATCAAGATTTAAGATCCACTAATAATCTAAAAAACCACCAACCAAAAATTGCTTGACCATCAAATTAACCCAACCCACCCCCTTGACTTTCTCGACCGAAATCCCAGAGAATGCTCCATTCCCACTTCCTACGTTCCTCACATTCTAATTATCTATACTAAGACCCATACCTCATGCCTTCGAGAATTAGATAAAAACCATACCACCTCAATCAAAAATCTCACGAACCCTTTTATCTCTCTCATTTTCTTACGGCACCTACACCACACATATTTTCCATTCTCCTACTTCAAGCATTAGAACTTCCCATCGTTGGTGTTCTAAGTAGCTTTTAAGGATTTTCACAAGGATTTCTAACCAAGCGAAGTCAAGATCATCTTCTTTTCTCACAAAAATTATCATCTCTGTCTAGAGGTAAAAATTCGATACTATCCATAATATTTTCTTTAAACCGTAGCTAAACATACAATTTGTTCGAACGTAAGTAAAATAACAAGAAAAGTGTGTCGAGTTCAAGACTTAAAATACGAATTTATGCACGTAAGTATGTGCGCTATAGGAGTATAATTTTGAGACTAATACTGTCAATTCAAAAATTACAGTATCGAAACTAGGAAGTTTCGATACCTATCATGCTCAAAACGAAACTAGGTAGTTTCGATACCTGTGTTGCTCAAATCGAAACTAGGTAGTTTCGATACCCGACTACTCAATCGAAACTAGGTAGTTTCGATACCTATTACTCAATCGAAACTAGATAGTTTCGATACCCATTTTCCTCAATCGAAACTAGGTAGTTTCGATATCTGTTCTGCTCAATCGAAACTAGATAGTTTCGACACCTGTTCATCAGTCCCATTGGACAGTAGCTTGGAATTATTTTGTTATAATGAAACAAGTGTTGAAAAACTAAGATAATTTAAGTAAAATAACCGGAGTTACTAAGTCGGTGAACAATTTGCATTCGAGATATTCGGTCATAACCCGAAATACCCCTTTTGTAAATAGGGTACGATTAATCAAGTTTGACTGGAACAATTATCGTTGCTAACATACACAAAAACGAGGTGAGTTTCACGGCCCCTTTTTACTGTTTTCTATATTTGGGGGAAGAACATACTTACAACTATTTTATGTGATAACAAAAGAATAAGACTCGACTTTTATGTTTGCATGAGTTGAACAATTTAGGCCGCTAAAGTCCCTTGGAACAACTTAGTAACCATTAACTATAGCCTAGGGTCCTATGAATAGTACTATGGGGAGTGACGTCCCCCGGTCATGGTTAGTCGCGCTAACCACAATCTGGAGGATTTATGGCCGCATGGCATCTGATAACGATTGAGAGGGGCAAAAGAACAATTGTCATTGTTTGGTTACGCCTCATGTATGAACATATTATTTGTATTCCTAGCTAGTTTACAAATGGGTCAAACATTTCTTATTCTGATTATCACATGCAACTGGAAACTATTTATGAATAAACGCATTTTACAAAGAACTATTTGAGTAAACCTGTGAACTCACCAACCTAGTGTTGACATTTTTAAGTATGTTTTTCAGGAAATTGAACATGATCACAAGGTTAGCAATGTAGATTACATGCATGCACGATGGATATGACTCAAGGAGGATTTCTCTTGTATAACTCATTGTAATTGAGTCATATTTGCGAAATCTTAACTTTTTGTAAACTCAGATTACATTTTGGAATGTAAAACTTTAAACTTGTTTATGTATCCATTCATCATGTATGTGTTTGCGGTGATCATATTCTTTGGAAACCATGAACGTTACGTCTCGCGTTTCTTCCTTGGCGGGGTGTGACAGATTGGTATCAGAGCCATTGATTATAGCGAACTAGGAGTCTAAAATGGAACCTAGTCTATAATTTAAATGACTCACTAAAATGTTTTAATTGCATAAGCATTGCATAACCAGTCATCATGTCATATGTATATTGTAGTCACAAGCATGTCGTCACACTCTGACCCCGTCTCTGCCTTTGAATCCAACGAGGAACTTTCCGCCACACGCCCCAAAAATCGAGTACAAGTTCGCAGCTCCACACCACCCAATGTCGCCCTGGGAGAACCGCCTATCGTCTACCGAAAGAAAAGCGGAGGACCAGTTATGGTAAAAAGTGCTAGGAAAAAGGTTCGATTTCCACGCAAGAGGACCCTAGCAGCCCGTGACCCGGAAGACTTGGAGACTGATGAGGAACCACCTAAGCAACGACCCTGCTACCACCCTACTGTGGGGACTATCAGCTAGATGCCCCGTACACTGTCACGATGGAGGGAGATGGAGAGCATCCCCTCTACCTTTGAGCTCGGAGAGTCCTCTAACTCCTCAACACCCCTACCCCACACTGGGGAAGCCATGGAGCTCACAGTGCCTACATTGGTAGCACGCGTTCATACGCACGAGGAACGTCTTGATGACCTCCTAGATGATATCCGGGCACATGGGGATGCAGCCACGCGACTACGTCAAGGGCTCGGATCTCGAGTATAGACTCTGGAGGACAGCACTCGAGACATACAGGGTGCCACTGACTACCTAGAGTTGAGAGCTGATATGGACTGGCAGTTCACTCTCACGGTCTGAGACATGGTGGAGGCGCTGGAAGAAAGGACTTTGACTATAGAATTTGTGGCTAGGGCTAGCTTTGTCATGGCGGGACTTGCCATGATGATTGGGTTGTACTCCCACATCTTCTTTTAGACCTATTACGGGCGGGTTGTGTCCGTAGCGCATTATGTAGTTTAAAACTTTGGTACTGATGTGGTCATGTGAACCCATCCCTTTTGTATCCTTGTCTTTTGGAACAATGTACTATGCATGTTTTAACTATGTATGTGATGGTTTATGTTGTAATGATGGTTGTTTATGTTTGATGTTGTTGTATCCTTATGGCATGATCTATCATTATTATATAATGTTGTTTCTTTTTAATTGATATGTTAGAAAGAACTTCATGGCACCTAAGCGTAGGACACCCCGTAACACTACTGGTGACAACAATGAGACGATTTCCCCAAACGTGGAGCAACTCATAGCACAGAGAGTACCTGCTGCCATGGAACAGTATGAGGCAAATCGAAATAGTGGAGGTGGAAAAGGCAGTGGTACCGGCTGTAACATTCCCGATTTTCCAACCCTATTTTAATTTATTTAAATTAATAAAATAACGGTACATCATTAAACTTTGTACTTGTTCAAACCCACACCTCATCAATTTTTAGCTAAACGCATTTTTAAATCCGAAGTTTTAGAACTCAAATCACGTGGTAACACCTCCTAGAGTTAACTCAGTTAGTAATCCCGTTAGGTGTTCTGTTAAATCCTAACCAAGCTAATTCTGTCAAAGCTGAATTTGCAAGGGCTGATTTTGTAAATAACCAGAAACCCTAGTAGGCACGGTCGCGCCACGTTTTGGCACAGTCGCGCCTCGTCCGGCACGGTCGCGCCATGTTTTGGCACAGTCGCGCCTCGTCTGGCACGGTCGCGCCTCTTATAAGCACGGTCGCGCCTCACACCAGTTGAAACGTAAAAACAGCCTTTAATCGCTCGACAGTTCAGTTTCGTAACCTTTTCTCACATTAACAAACAATTAAGAGTTTAAATCATTTTCATTATAGCCAATGAACCCGTCTTGATCGATCATTTTCCAAAGTATCAAGACTCTCCTTTGTGACCATCAAATTCATCGTTTCATTGTAAATCCTCTCAACCAAGCAAACCAACACATTAATCGATCCTCCCTAAGGCTTCAGAAGACATCATTTTGGTCGGAGTTGCGGCAGAGAGCACCGGAGACCACACTGCCGACGTCGGAACTTGTTCTACCCGTCCGCTATCAATTCGTCGTCCTGTCGGGTAATTGAAACCTTCCCCTCAGTCGATTTATTCTATAGATCAAAAGCCCCAAACTAATTTGGGCATTCAATATCGAAATCTACTCGAATCCGAAACCATATTTTCATTCAAAATAGTTTAATCAAATCCGGTCATAAACATGTTTTAAACACAATTAATCTACACCAACAGACTCGTAATAACCTTGTGAATGAAAGCCCTATCAATTCCGACTCCATCAATATAAGGATCAACCAATTCGTGTCTGTTTTGAAAGAGACACGGTCGCGCTAATCATCTAGCGCGGTCGTGCCTCGGGAGACGCGGTCGTGTTGACATACAACGCGGTCGTGCCTCCTGCTCAGACCCAGACATGCTCGCTGGCTAGTTCTGGTTGTGCCCCTGAAGCATAGACACGGTCGTGCCTGTCCGAGGCACGGTCGTGCCTAGTGTCTTGGCTAGTTGTCCTCTGTTTGACCAGCGCGGTCGCGCCCTGTCTCGATCGGTCGCGCCCGACCTAGCACGATCGTGCCCTTAGCTGGCACGGTCGTGTGTGTTGGCAGAATATTTATAACTTTTATTTTTTTTAAACACATAGTATTTCAGATTAATTTCTAAAATAACAGTGATTGAAATTATAAAAATCAGTATTATTTTATTTATAAAAGATCAAATGTTTAATCTTAAGATAAATGGAAATTATTTAAAAGTTCAAACATTTAATTTATAAATCCTACTCTTAAATAATATTTTAATGTTTAAGTTACATTTTTTTTTATAAATAAATGAATAAGTTAATAATTATTTATTTGATTTATAAGTAAACAAAAACATTTATTTAGTTATACTAAATTACATATAATACCTACATTATTTCCATAAACAATAATTATTTAATCTACTTAAGTAATTATCCCAAACTCAACATTTATTTAAAATGTTCTAAGAATATTCATTTCGAACCTTCTATTTTACTTTCAAGTACCAAATCACTAACTCCATCCAATTCAACCATAGACGTAGACTTAGACTATTGTGCATTATTAATGCAATATATATTACACTTTAGGTTATCTTGTGCATCTCAAGGATCATTATACTACTTAGTATTTGTGCTAGCTACGCCTTCGAAACATGTGAGTATTCACAACCCCTTTTTACTCTTTTACATTTTTGGGGTGAAACATGAACACTATTCAACTTACATGTTTACATTTACGCAAACAACACAAGTACAAATCCTACTTACATTCATGTGTGCAATTTGAGCTTTATGCCCGAGTGCTAGGTGTGTTAACCTCTTGTATGCTATTATGTGCAATCATTAACTTTTCAAGCCGATGGTTTTCAATGATGGATCTATTGAGTCTGACAAACCCACCCATGGTACGCGGTGATTGAAACCGACAACACACTTTGTTTTGCATGCTAGTTACAGAGGTTTGATTGTACGTTTGGTTACACAATAACTGCTCCCCATAAATGCCTTATTTATCATGTTATGTAAAGGATTTGGTTTACAAATTATATGCTATCTATATACAACTGTGTTATACTCACCAACTTTTTAGTTGACTTTATTTTATTCATGTTTCAGGCCCCAATATGTGAGAATGACTCAAGATGTGCTCAATATAGGATTTGGACTTAGCAAAACAAAACAAGAATTTTATGAGTTATTTTATGTTCTTTGTTTGAAATTGATTTGTACTTGGATTACTTGTAATGGAAATTTGACTTTAATATATTTCAATTTAGTCAACCATGTGCTATGAACAGTCTTACATGTCCCACCCCGATGATTCCGCCATCGGTCGGGGTGTGACAGATTGGTATCAGAGCCTTGGTTATAGGGAATTAGGTTATTAGACACTCTTGACCTAGACTATAACTTTAGGACACCCATACTATGCCATGCTATTACTTGTTACATGATTACTTCTTATGTGAATATTTTACAGGTTATCCTGAGTAATTTCAATACATGTTACAATACTTGATAGTTTATGAGTCACACTACTTGATAACTCTTGTGCTTACATTCATTACTGTTTACATGCTACCTATGTGTTTCACTAAAGTGTTATCCTAAGTTAAACACACACACATACACACCAAAATCTCCATACACCTTTGAACTCACACGCATGATACCATAACTTTATGTAAACAAAGGCTTAAACTATTGGGCCTAATACCCATTAATAATAAACTAAGAAGCTCATATATCCTCCAAGAATGAGAAGCCCGCTGCAATAAATAAACCTCACTTTTGGGCCTCCAAGCCCAGTCCACAACAATTCCCATCATAACCATGAGCCCAACAATAGTGTTATTAATACATGATGGCTGGAAGAGTGTGTAAGCCCATGCGGAATTCTGGCTAAGGAAAGATAGGGTACTTAAGTGTGTCTTAGCGACCCACCCCTCTTTCCTGGGAATTCTCCTCAGGGATACATTGCTTATAGGTCAAGTGTATTTCTAAAATACTATCGTGAAAGGTTCGGTGTTATGACTAGTCAAACTCTAAAACCTATAAGTACTCCTATGTTCAAACCACAACATTTCATTATCACTTACAACTTTTTTTTCATTGTTTTTCTGCTAGACATGGACTCCTACCCTCCTCCCTCCCCGGTTTACCGTCCTGGATCAGAATCTGATTGGGAAGAAGACACTGAGACACCCATGTATCGGTCACCAACACTCCCAACTGCTAGGCCAAGGTTTGATGTAAGGGCGGACTGGATTAGGAACACCGGCCCGAGACTTCGAACACCTGAATCACCCGTACCCGTAAACCCGTATCATACACCTCACCTCCATAATCAATTGCCACCCCCACTAAGAGACCCATACCTAATGCCCGACCCATACCATCCTAACCCTTGGGTAAGACAAACCATGGCACCCACTAGTGTTATGGGGATTCCAACCCATGACCTCCATCAATATGTAACAACCACAGAATTTGAGAGGCAAAGGATAGAGCAGGGAGTGATACACGACTTGCAAAGACAAAGAATGGATAGCCTAGCAAACCAATTAGGGTACCAAAAGGAGTTAATCTCCATCCACGAAAAGGAAGTACAAGAACATCGCACGGAGACCGCCAGGACTGAAGCCAGATCTGCTACTCGAGTGACTATAGCGGTGCTCATCTTGGCAATTATCTTCTTCCTAGTGGAAAGCTACCAGCGACGTTAGAAGAAGCTTCTACTGATTTCCTTTAAAAATTTTTGATTTGAGAGCCATTTTCTTATGTTTTGAGTAATGTTTAACATTTCAGCATTTAGTTAATTCCATATATTTCAACTCTACAGTTATTGTTCATTGATTTGACCCGTGGAGCGTAAATTACGCCTGTTATATTTTCATCAAACTTTCTCAAATATCACTTCTTTCATTCAACATAATTTAATGCATTATCAACAAACCCTTTCATAAATAAATCATCCTATTTTGTGATTTAAACAAAACATCGCTATCTTTATTAAATTTTTAGATAATATCAAAAACATAAATTTTCCATAAAACTTTTTCACCAAATAAGGAAAGTTAATGCAATCAATTTTATAAAAATATTTAAAAACAAAAAAAAAACTGATAAATAATTATGATTTTTGTTCGTTAAAGTAAATAATTCTAAACTTTGGCCAAATTATTATGCTACTACTTGTTTAGCCGAAGGTTGAAATTTTAGATTAAAAATATTTTTCTCATAAATTGCATATTCATCTAAAATATGCGATTCAATGATTTCACTACTTTATATGTCTATAACCAAAAATAATTTCCCACTTTCTATGTTCAAACAAAGACCCGTATTTATAAACACAAATTCCAGAATATTTCCAAAACCTCTTCATTACCTTTCACTCGACGCTTCAAGAGACGATCCATATCGTGTAAACGTTAACCTTTCCCACCAACCTCAATGAGATTTGAGGACTTGAACCTAACTACCACATTATGCAAGAACGCCAAACAACACGTTTGTCCGCAGCACTCGAACCCATTCAAAACCCGTTACTACACATCGCACGCGAAGTTCAATACTCACGTTCACAATATATTCAATGCAATCTTATGGTACATAAAACTCAATTATTCTCAATATATCCAATGCTACACAAATTACATGATACATGAAACTAGTTTGCCTGCAAATCACAATTTACTCGATTGATTACGTAATGCACGAAACACGTTTATTTGCAGTACACATGCTACTGGATTGAACACATGATACACGAAACTTAATTGTTTGCAATATACGTGATACATAAGAATTGCGTCATTGATGCATAGTTCTAGATTGAGCACACTATACATGAAACTCATTTTGTTACAAAGCACCTTATACTAAACGGTGTACATTATACAAAATACATGATGCTAAGTTGCTAACACTATACACGAGATCCATTTCCTACAATACACATAATATTATGTGGTTTACATTACACATTAGAGCTTATTGATTTACAAAATACAAGACGCTAAATTATTTACGCTATATATGAGACCTGTTTGATTACAAACTACGTGACACTAGATCATACATGAGGATTGTGTGCTTACTATATACTCGAAACAAAATTTGCTTACAATTATTTCAATGGATTGATTACATTATACACAAGACATGGTCATGCACTTTGTACACCAAAGTTGAAGACCATAATACATTGAAACGACTCGGGGTTTGACGTATTCTTGTTCAAACACGAGCAAACTAAGAAACTTGAAGTGTTACTACTTTACTACTCTTTAGTTGCGAACTGACCTGATTAGGGACTTAGTTACTTGTTAGCGACTTTCTATGTGTAAACAATAGACGTGATCATAGCGAAATTGTACCCCCTTACCCACATACAACGAAACAATCTATACGGACCATACGATGATTTGAATAATTACGGGTGCACACGGAATTATGAAAATCAGCGCATGGAAACTATAGTGAAATTTTGTCGTGTGTTGTGACCTAAAACTTTTCATGATGTGTAACAACGAAACAGATGTAATGTGACGAGGGCATGGTGGATACGCCGATGGTACTTCCTATATATAAGTGTCCTATCATATTATCAGGAGTAGCGTTGTTCGTGTCACGTGAAGTTTGGACCTAGACCAATGTTTATGAAATCTTTTACCCACTAACAATTTTGAGCACGTTAGACTACATCTTACACAAACTCAAAATTTCAAAATCTCATCAAATTTGTTCCAAGTAATACATCTTACATCTAGAATTCAAATTACTATTCGACAATCTTCTCCTTAAGTCCATTTCAAAAACTAAATTCATTGTCATCATTCATATTCAACCTTGAGTATCAGGCCTAAATCATATCAACGGTCAAACTCACCGAGAACCCAAAACTCCCACCCTTTTTCTTGATTTTTAGTAGCCTCCATTAGTTAAATTTCGGGACGAAATTCCCTTAACATGGGGAGACTGTAACATTCCCGATTTTCCAACCCTATTTTAATTTATTTAAATTAATAAAATAACGGTACATCATTAAACTTTGTACTTGTTCAAACCCACACCTCATCAATTTTTAGCTAAACGCATTTTTAAATCCGAAGTTTTAGAACTCAAATCACGTGGTAACACCTCCTAGAGTTAACTCAGTTAGTAATCCCGTTAGGTGTTCTGTTAAATCCTAACCAAGCTAATTCTGTCAAAGCTGAATTTGCAAGGGCTGATTTTGTAAATAACCAGAAACCCTAGTAGGCACGGTCGCGCCACGTTTTGGCACAGTCGCGCCTCGTCCGGCACGGTCGCGCCACGTTTTGGCACGGTCGCGCCTCTTATAGGCACGGTCGCGCCTCACACCAGTTGAAACGTAAAAATAGCCTTTAATCGTTGGACCGTTCGGTTTCGTAACCTTTTCTCACATTAACAAACAATTAAGAGTTTAAATCATTTTCATTATAGCCAATGAACCCGTCTTGATCGATCATTTTCCAAAGTATCAAGACTCTCCTTTGTGACCATCAAATTCATCGTTTCATTGTAAATCCTCTCAACCAAGCAAACCAACACATTAATCGATCCTCCCTAAGGCTTCAGAAGACATCATTTTGGTCGGAGTTGCGGCAGAGAGCACCGGAGACCACACCGCCGACGTCGGAACTTGTTCTACCCGTCCGCTATCAATTCGTCGTCCTGTCGGGTAATTGAAACCTTCCCCTCAGTCGATTTATTCTATAGATCAAAAGCCCCAAACTAATTTGGGCATTCAATATCGAAATCTACTCGAATCCGAAACCATATTTTCATTCAAAATAGTTTAATCAAATCCGGTCATAAACATGTTTTAAACACAATTAATCTACACCAACAGACTCGTAATAACCTTGTGAATGAAAGCCCTATCAATTCCGACTCCATCAATATAAGGATCAACCAATTCGTGTCTGTTTTGAAAGAGACACGGTCGCGCTAATCATCTAGCGCGGTCGTGCCTCGGGAGACGCGGTCGTGTTGACATACAACGCGGTCGTGCCTCCTGCTCAGACCCAGACATGCTCGCTGGCTAGTTCTGGTTGTGCCCCTGAAGCATAGACACGGTCGTGCCTAGTGTCTTGGCTAGTTGTCCTCTGTTTGACCAGCGCGGTCGCGCCCTGTCTCGATCGGTCGCGCCCGACCTAGCACGATCGTGCCCTTAGCTGGCACGGTCGTGTGTGTTGGCAGAATATTTATAACTTTTATTTTTTTTTAAACACATAGTATTTCAGATTAATTTCTAAAATAAAAGTGATTGAAATTATAAAAATCAGTATTATTTTATTTATAAAAGATCAAATGTTTAATCTTAAGATAAATGGAAATTATTTAAAAGTTCAAACATTTAATTTATAAATCCTACTCTTAAATAATATTTTAATGTTTAAGTTACATTTTTTTTTATAAATAAATGAATAAGTTAATAATTATTTATTTGATTTATAAGTAAACAAAAACATTTATTTAGTTATACTAAATTACATATAATACCTACATTATTTCCATAAACAATAATTATTTAATCTACTTAAGTAATTATCCCAAACTCAACATTTATTTAAAATGTTCTAAGAATATTCATTTCGAACCTTCTATTTTACTTTCAAGTACCAAATCACTAACTCCATCCAATTCAACCATAGACGTAGACTTAGACTATTGTGCATTATTAATGCAATATATATTACACTTTAGGTTATCTTGTGCATCTCAAGGATCATTATACTACTTAGTATTTGTGCTTGCTACGCCTTCAAAACATGTGAGTATTCACAACCCCTTTTTACTCTTTTACATTTTTGGGATGAAACATGAACACTATTCAACTTACATGTTTACATTTACGCAAACAACACAAGTACAAATCCTACTTACATTCATGTGTGCAATTTGAGCTTTATGCCCGAGTGCTAGGTGTGTTAACCTCTTGTATGCTATTATGTGCAATCATTAACTTTTCAAGCCGACGGTTTTCAATGATGGATCTATTGAGTCTGACAAACCCACCCATGGTACGCGGTGATTGAAACCGACAACACACTTTGTTTTGCATGCTAGTTACAGAGGTTTGATTGTACGTTTGGTTACACAATAGCTGCTCCCCATAAATGCCTTATTTATCATGTTATGTAAAGGATTTGGTTTACAAATTATATGCTATCTATATACAACTGTGTTATACTCACCAACTTTTTAGTTGACTTTATTTTATTCATGTTTCAGGCCCCAATATGTGAGAATGACTCAAGATGTGCTCAATATAGGATTTGGACTTAGCAAAACAAAGCAAGAATTTTATGAGTTATTTTATGTTCTTTGTTTGAAATTGATTTGTACTTGGATTACTTGTGATGGAAATTTGACTTTAATATATTTCAATTTAGTCAACCATGTGCTATGAACAGTCTTACATGTCCCACCCTGATGATTCCGCCATCGGTCGGGGTGTGACACCGGCGGAGGAGGTGCAGGAGGTAGCGGTACAGCCGGAGGTTCCGGAGGTAATAGAATAAATAAGTCATAACACATAGTCATGATCTGAATTAATGATGTTATGACTTGTAATTCTACAGATGCTCCAAATAGGAAGTGTTCCTACAAGGCCTTTCTATCTTGCAACCCCCGCACCTTCAATGGCACCGAGGGTGCAGTTGGGCTAATGAGATGGATAGAAAAGATGGAGTCGGTGATTGAGATTAGTGAATGCACCGCTGACTGCATGGTGAAGTATTCCACATGCACGCTCACTGATAAGGCTTTAACTTGGTGGAATTCACAAGTGAAAACCCTGGGAAGGCAGATTGCATACCAACTGACTAGGGAGGAGCTGAAAGCCATGATGACTGAGGAGTACTATCCTCGAAATGAGTTGCAAAAGATCAAATCTGAAATGTGGAATTTACAAATGATAGGAGATGATGTGACTGGTTACACTGACCGATTCAATGAGTTAGCAAGTTTGGTTCCACACATGGTTACCCCAGAATAGAAGAAGGTTGAAAGATATTTGTGGGGTCTTGCACCTCAAATCCGAAGCCTAGTGACTTCATCGAACCCTATGGATGCCAAGAGTGCTATAATTCTAGCTTTCAAGCTAAGGGATAATGATGTGCGTGATGATTTGTTTGAGAAGAAGGAGACCGAGGAAGGAAGGTCTGGGGAAAAGAGGAAATGGTTTGGAAAACCAAGTAATCAAAACAAGAATCAAACTTACAAGAGACCTGGAACTATGAAAGCCTATGCTGTCAACACCGTGGAACAAGTGTGGATATCATCACAGTGGAAGGTGTACCCAATGTGGAAAGTGTAAAAAGTATGGGCATCTAGCCCGTAATTGTTGGAGCAATGCGAACCCTAATAAGATCAATCAAGTAGCAGGAAAGGTCAACCCAGGAGCAGAAAGGATGAATCAGGGGTGCTTTGAGTGTGGAGATCCAAAGCACTTCAGGAAAGACTGTCCAAAGTTAAAGAACCGAAACGACAATCAGGCCCGTGGAAGAGCGTTTGATATGGGGGCTGGGGACGCACGACAAGATCCAAACATTGTCACTGGTACGTTCCCGATAAATAATCACTATGCCTCTATACTTTTCGATACGGGTGCTGATATGAGTTTTGTGTCAAATGACTTTAGGTCCCTACTCGGTATTAAGGCCAGCAAACTAGACCAAAATTATACAATTGAATTAGCAAACGGGAAATTAATTAAAACCGAAGAAGTCATTCAGGGTTGTACTCTATGTTTGAAAAACCACACATTTAGTATAGACCTGTTACCTGTTAACCTGGGAAGTTTTGACGTTGTTATTGGTATGGATTGGTTGTCGAAGAATCACGCCGAGATTGTTTGTTTTGAGAAGATTGTTAATATTCCACTCCCGAACGGAGAAGTTCTTTCGGTTCAAGGTGAGAAGAGTGGAGTGACATTGAGGATGATAAACTGCATGAAAGCTCATAAGTACCTACGTAAAGGCTATTGCGTGTTCCTGGCTCACGTCGTCGAGAAGAAACCCGAGGAACGTCGACTTGAAGACATACCAATCGTTAAGGATTACCCCGAAGTTTTTCCTGAAGACTTACCTGGATTACCACCACCGAGGCAAGTCGAATTCCGAATCGACTTGGTACCAGGAGCCGCCCCGGTCGCGCGATCGCCGTATCGATTAGCACCTTCTGAAATGCAGGAATTATCAAATCAACTCCAGGAGTGGCTCGATAAAGGTTTCATAAGACCGAGTTTCTCACCTTGGGGAGCTCCGGTCCTATTCGTAAAGAAAAAGGATGGAACCTTTAGGATGTGTATTGATTACCGAGAATTAAACAAGCTTACAATCAAAAACCGATACCCACTTCCTCGAATAGACGATTTGTACGATCAACTACAAGGTTCTAGCTTCTACTCTAAGATCGATCTACGTTCGGGGTATCATCAACTAAGAATCCAAGAAGGAGATGTACCAAAGACGGCATTTAGGACTCGTTGTGGCTACTACAAATTCCTAGTTATGTCGTTTGGTTTGACGAACGCACCAGCTGTTTTTATGGATCTCATGAACCGAGTGTGCAAGCCATACTTGGATAAATTCGTAATAGTATTTATTGATGATATATTAATATATTCACAAACCAAGGAGGATCATGAACATCCCTGAAATTAATTTTGGAACTACTCAACAACGAGAATCTTTACGCTAAATTCTCTAAGTGTGAGTTTTGGATCCGAGAAGTGCATTTTCTTGGACATGTCATCAACAAGGAAGGAATTCACGTTGATCCATCTAAAATAGAAGCGATCAAAAATTGGGAAGCACCAAAGACTCCGACAGAAGTACGTCAATTTTTGGGTTTGGCCGGCTACTACAGACGATTCATTGAGAATTTTTCAAAAATAGCCCTGCCCTTAACCACATTAACCCAGAAAGAAAAGAAGTATGATTGGAGTGACAAACAAGAGTCAGCTTTCCAATTACTGAAGAAGAAGCTGTGTAGCGCACCGATCTTATCTCTTCCGAAGGGAATCAACAATTTTGTCGTATACTGCGATGCATCACACCAAGGACTTGGTTGTGTGTTAATGCAAAGAGACAAAGTCATCGCATATGCCTCACGACAACAAAAAGTGCACGAAAAGAATTATACGACCCACGACTTGGAGTTGGGCGCAGTTGTGTTTGCGCTCAAGATCTGGAGACATTATCTTTATGGTACGAGATGCACTATTTTTACTGATCACAAGAGTCTCCAACATATCTTTGATCAAAAAGAACTTAACATGAGACAACGTCGTTGGGTAGAACTACTAAACGACTATGATTGTGATATCAAGTACCATCCCGGGAAGCCAATGTCGTAGCAGACGCCTTAAGTCGCAAAGAACGAGTTAAAACTCTTCGTGTTCGTGCCCTAGGATTAACAATTCATACGAGTCTTACTACTCAAATCCGAATGGCACAACAAGAAGCACTTAAAGAAAAGAACATCCAAAATGAGACACTACGTGGAATGATCAAACAATTGGAGTCTAAGTCAGATGATACGTTTTACTTCTTGGATAGAATTTGGGTGCCGAGTAACGGTAACTTACGTGGGTTGATTATGGATAAATCCCACAAGTCCAGGTACTCCATTCACCCGGGTTCAGATAAGATGTATAAGGATTTAAAAGAATTATATTGGTGGCCCAATATGAAAGGAGATATTGCCACATATGTCAGTAAATGCTTAACGTGTTCAAAAGTAAAAGCCGAATATCAAAAACCGTCTGGCTTGTTACAACAACCCGAAATTCCCCAATGGAAATGGGAATAGATTTCTATGGATTTCATCACGAAATTACCCAAGACGTCGAGCGGGTATGACGCGATATGGGTAATTGTCGATCGTCAGACAAAATCAGCTCATTTTCTACCCATCAAAGAGACGGATAAAACCGAGAAACTTGCAAAGCTTTATATCAAGGAAATTGTGGCTAGGCATGGAATGCCAATTTCTATTATCTCTGATAGAGACAGCAGATTCGTGTCTAGAATCTGGAAATCATTACAAGAAGCCATGGGCACACGTCTTGACATGAGCACGGCATATCACCCACAAACGGATGGTCAAAGCGAAAGGACCATTCAAACTTTAGAGGATATGCTCCGTGCGTGTGTAATTGATTTCGGAGGAAATTGGGATACTCATTTACCGTTGGCAGAGTTTTCCTATAATAACAGCTACCACACGAGCATTAAGGCAGCTCCGTTTGAAGCTTTATATGGTCGTAAATGCCGCTCACCGCTATGTTGGGCGGAAGTTGGTGAAAAACATTTGACAGGTCCTGAGATTGTCCAGGAAACCACTGATAAGATCTTCAAAATTAAGGACCGTCTAAAAGCGGCCCGAGACAGACAGAAGAGTTATGCTGATAACATATGGAAACCATTAGAATTTCAAATTGGTGACCGAGTAATGTTAAAAGTCTCACCATGGAAAGGCGTTGCAAGGTTTGGTAACCGTGGTAAGCTCAACCCTAGATACGTTGGACCGTTTGAAATTCTGGCTAGGGTTGGCCCTGTAGCTTACAAGCTCAAACTACCGCAAGAATTAAACAACGTACATGACACGTTTCACATATCGAATCTCAAGAAGTGCTTGGCAGATGAGACCTTGATCATACCGCCAGATGAAATTCATATTGATGATAAACTTCATTTCATCGAGGAACCGATTGAGATTACAGATTGGAAGGTTCAAAGGTTGAGACGTAGTCGTATCAAACTGGTTAAAGTACGTTGGAACTCAAAGCGTGGTCCTGAGTATACATGGGAACGAGAGGATCAAATGAAAACAAAATACCCCTCCTTGTTTAAAGTTCAAGATGGCACGAATTGAATTTCGGGAGGAAATTCTTTTAACATGGGGAGAATGTGACACCCAACATTTCAGGTCGATATCCGTACTTATTATAAACGCGTTTACCTTATTTATGTTTCTTGACTTACCTAATTGCATAAATTAGGACATTAAAGTCTAGCAAAAGCCATACGTTATCTCATTTCATATTTTGGTAATTCTAGGAGTTACCGGTTCATGTAACCGCATAACCCGACTAAATACGAACGTTAGTGATTAAATTAAATAACCAAGAAAAATATCCAGACGTATGTATTACACCAACTATACGTTGGACAATAATTTATTTTTAGACTAAAACAAATAATATACCGAATTAATTACTGTTTAAAAATCCTAATCAAGATTTAAGATCCACTAATAATCTAAAAACCCACCAACCAAAAATTGCTTAACCATCAAATTAACCCAACCCATTGGACAGCAGCTTGGAATTATTTTGTTATAATGAAACAAGTGTTGAAAAACTAAGAAGATAATTTAAGTAAAATAACCGGAGTTACTAAGTCGGTGAACAATTTGCATTCGAGATATTCGGTCATAACCCGAAATACCCCTTTTGTAAATAGGGTACGATTAATCAAGTTTGACTGGAATAATTATTGTTGCTAACATACACAAAAACGAGGTGAGTTTCACGGCCCCTTTTTACTGTTTTCTATATTTGGGGGAAGAACATACTTACAACTATTTTATGTGATAACAAAAGAATAAGACTCGACATTTATGTTTGCATGAGTTGAACAATTTAGGCCGCTAAAGTCCCCTGAAAGAACTTAGTAACCATTAACTATAGCCTAGGGTCCTATGAATAGTACTATGGGGAGTGACGTCCCCCGGTCATGGTTAGTCGCGCTAACCACAATCTGGAGGATTTATGGCCGCATAGCATCTGATAACGATTGAGAGGGGCTAAAGAACAATTGTCATGGTTTGGTTACGTCTCATGTATGAACATATTATTTGTATTCCTAGCTAGTTTACAAATGGGTCAAACATTTCTTATTCTGATTATCACATGCAACTGGAACTATTTATGAATAAACGAATTTTACAAAGAACTATTTGAGTAAACCTGTGAACTCACCAACCTAGTGTTGACATTTTTAAGTATGTTTTTCAGGAAATTGAACGTGATCGCAAGGTTAGCAATGTAGATTACATGCATGCACGATGGATACGACTCAATGAGGATTTCTCTTGTATAACTCATTGTAATTGAGTCATATTTGCGAAATCTTAACTTTTTGTAAACTCATATTACATTTTGGAATGTAAAACTTTAAACTTGTTTATGTATCCATTCATCATGTATGTGTTTGCGGTGATCATATGCTTTGGAAACCATGAACGTTACGCCTCGCGTTTCCGCCTTGGCGGGGTGTGACATCCTCTACATGAATTCCCAAGTTATAATTATCATCTCCTTGTGCAACTAAAGTAGATGATGTTGAAACATTTGCTGAACTTCCAGAACCACCATATCCTTGTTGTTTGTTTCTGTTGCTTTGATAATTGTTCTTCTTTTGAGAATCAAATTCAACCTTTGGTTTGTTACATTATTTAGAAAAGTGACCATATTCTTGACCATTGTAGCACCGAACCTTTGTCTTATCAAAACCCATTCTTGTTCTGCTGTTTGATTCGATGTACTTTCTTCCAGTTTTTTTAAGAAAATCCTTTGCTTGCCTCATCAACATTGCCATGTTCCATTGAATATTCATCTCTTCTAGATCAATAGGATCAATCTGACGATAATCTTCTTCAATTGCTCCTGGATCATGAATCTTTCCTCTGATAAAGTTTTCATACGAAGCAATAAAGGATGAAAACATTGCCATATAATCTTCAGCTACTCTTTGGTTTACATGATATGAATTCGATGGTTGTCATCCAGATGAATTTGATGCATTTGCAGAAAATCGATATTGATAAGAAAATCCATAAACATTCCCATTAGATTTATCTTGACCATCACCAGAAAACTAAGCAACTCCAGATCCAGACTTTCCAGATGTTTTAGCAAAATACATTGACGGATCTTGCATGTGCTCCATATTTGTTTCCTTTTTCTTTAAGTTCAAATCATGAGATTGAATTTTTCCAAGAACATCTTCAAGCGAAATTGTCTTATATTTTTCATTTTCTTTGATGAGAACAGTATAAACATCAAACTTTGATGGTAAAGCTTCTAAAAACTTGCCATTAATCTCTTCAGGTTCATAAACCACTTTTGCACTGGCTAGCTCACTCAACAGATGATAAAATCTTGTTGCCAAATCATCCAAAGTCTCATTCTAAAAGTGTTGAATACCAAGAACTGTTTCTTTAGTAACTCCTTACGACTTTTCTTCACATCCAAACCTCCCTCACATCGCTTCTGTAAAGCTTCCCATAATTGTTTTGAAGTTTTAAATTGCTTGAAACTATGGAAGATCTCTTTTGGTAATGACATAGAAATGCTCGCCGTCACCTTCTTTTCATGATCACATAACAATTTTTCTTCAGTAGATAATGCAGAGACATGCTTTGGAACATTATCATTATCTATAAAAGAGTAAGTAGGATGAGAATATCCTTCCAGAATTGGAATCCATAAACTGGTATCAGTAAACGACACGAACTGATCAAATATGTCCTTCCAGTTTGGATAATCAGCAAGACTTAAAAGTTTTGGAGGTTTCTGAGGAGTACCAATCTTATTATCATAGTTAAACATGTTTGTAACCTGCACCATGTTAGCCATAACAACAAGTATAAAAAAATATCACAAGTAAAACAAAGTTTGAAAAAAGTTACCCAGAGGCAAACTTCATAAGTTCGCTGCACACAACCCTAAGCGAACTTGACAAGTTCGCTTAATCAAAAACTTGTGCTAAGTTCGTCTGTAACTGAATTCAGGCTAAATTAGCTTGTTTCAGCTAAAAAATCTCAGGGAGAAGATATCTTCAACCAAAACACGAACCAGAACTTCTGAAAATCACCATCGTTGCACTTTAAATCTTACTTCTAATCTATCGATTAAAAAACTTAAACGTAGATGTAGCCGCAAACATTTGTAAAAAAACCAGCAACGGTAAAAATAATGTTAATAAAAGAGAAACATAAAACTGAAAAAGAAAAAAAGAATTCTTTTTATCGGTTTGGGTCGTCGAAAACCATAAAAGTTAATACCGATAGGGGTTACGATAATACAAATGATAACAATGATGTTGTTCGCTCAGAATAGGTTCGGCTCGTCTCGGTATCACAATGTTTACGGCACTCGCTATAAGCAACGACACAAAAAAAACTTGATTTTGAATACAACTTTGTTTTAAAAAAATATATATATATCGGAATGTTGACAAAAAAAAACTAAAAACAGCCGCACCCTCCGTATTTTGGAAAAAGTTAACGAATAAAAGTTATTAAAGAAAAACGAAATTAAAATAAAATGAAATGGGCTAAAAGTGTAAATTTATATATATTATAAGGTTGAAAATGAAAATGTAAAAAAAAAAAAATCCACACGCGTCAATCGAAGAATGTGATAAGCACTGTTCACCATCGTTGCACTTTAAATCTTACTTATAATCTATCGATTAAAAAACTTAAACGTAGTTGCAGCCGCAAACGTTTGTAAAAAAACCAGCAACGGTAAAAATAATGTTAAAAAAAAAAGAAACATAAAACTAAATAAGAAATTTTTTTTACCGGTTTGGTTCGTTAAAAACCATAAAAGTTAATACCGATAGGGGTTACGATAATTCAAATGATAACAATGATGTTGTTCGCTCAGAATAGGTTCGGCTCGTCTCGGTATCACAATGTTTACGGCACTCGCTATAAGCAACAATACAAAAAAAAACTCGATTTTGAATACAACTTTGTTTTAAAAAAATATATATATCGGAATGTTGACAAAAAAAAAAACTAAAAACAGCCGCACCCTCCGTATTTTGAAAAAAATTAACGAATAAAAGTTATTAAAGAAAAACGAAATTAAAATAAAATGAAATGGGCTAAAAGTGTAAATTTATATATATTATAAGGTTGAAAATGAAAATGTAAAAAAAAAAATCCACACACGTCAATCGAAGAATGGGATAAGCACTGTTCACCATCGTTGCACTTTAAATCTTACTTTAAATCTTACTTCTAATCTATCGATTAAAAAACTTAAACGTAGATGCAGCCGCAAACGTTTGTAAAAAAACCAGCAACGGTAAAAATAATGTTAATAAAAGAGAAACATAAAACTAAATAAGAAATTTTTTTTACCGGTTTGTTCGTCGAAAACCATAAAAGTTAATACCGATACGGGTTACGATAATACAAATATCGACAATGATGTTGTTCGCTCAGAATAGGTTCGGCTCGTCACGGTATCACAATGTTAACGGCACTCGCTATAGGCAACGATATAAAAAAACTCTATTTTGAATACAACTCCGTTTTAAAAATAAATATATCAGAATGTTGACAAAAAATACTAAAAACAGCCGCACCCTCCGTATTTTGGAAAACCAAAAGTTAACGAATAAAAGTTATTAAAGAAAAACGAAATTAAAATAAAATGAAATGGGCTAAAAGTGTAAATTTATATATAGTATAAGGTTGAAAATAAAAATGTAAAAAAAAAAACCACACGCGTCAATCGAAGAATGGGATAAGCATTGTTCACCATCGTTGCACTTTAAATCTTACTTCTAATATTATGGTCATACGTACGTTTAAATTATGTATGTATATTATGTGTCTGATCATAAAACGAAAACTACATTATATTTTGTGTTACTATTTTTTCAAAGGATATATATATATATATATATATATATATATATTGTCTTGTTTGTGCTAATAATCTTGTAAAGTCTAGTGTAAACTCGTTTATATATTTCATGTCTGCTATGCTTAGTTGTTTTAAATTTCTAACAGCTGTGTCATATATATATATATATATATATATATATATATATATATATATATATATATATATATATATATATGTATTTATATATATATGATAAAAATAATTTGAATATTATTTTTATTTGGTGATGTGTCGTATTTAGAGAAACACTATTATTTTTGGATAAGTATATAGTAAATATATATTTACCGTATTTAACGATCTATGACTCGGGTAGAGTCAAAACATATTTTAAAAACCGAATTCAAGGATAAACTAACAATACTAGAATCATAGACACACTTGGTTGTAAACTTTATTTATATTTATAAAAATATAACAACTTGAAACGACAAGTTATATCACCAACGGCGATCGGGTCTGCCCCTTGTAAACTGTTACAAGGCAAGGGTCAAGACTTCGGGTTATTGGTCGTGAGACCAACTCACTTCATGAACAACTATATAGGACCTAAGGTGTCTAAATTAGTTTATGACACGGATAGGTCGGATACTTGTTGGACTTACTGCATACATCATCACTCACGACCTCGTTAGATACGGTGAGTCTTCACGACCCCACTTTTACTTGTTTTAAATTTGTTTTTAAACATACAGGGGAGAAAGCTTGCTCAACTTGACAACTGGACACAAGTACCTACATTGTTACATGAGTCAACTAGTTTAACGCATCAAATTCCCCTTATTCTATAACCGTTAATTATGGTATGAATGTGGAATGCATGAATTGATCTATTTGGATTGACACCCCCACCCATGGTTAGTCGCGCTAGCCTTGATTGGAGGTCAAAGCGGATGCATAATTTTCATCAACTATTACAATGTTTAACGTTAAGAACATTGGGTTAGGGGCACAGCTACAAAGTCGAGTCCGGTTACGGGAGCTCATGGTAATAATAATAGACTTACACTACTGTTTTAGCTAATGATAGTGGGACATCATTGTTCAAAGAAATAATACACAACTAGAAATCTTGTGGTCCAAACATCAAACATTTTAACTAAACCTGTGAACTCACCAACTTTATGTTAACTTTTAAGCTTGTTTTCTCAGGTAACTAATCATGGAAGGAAAGCATGCATGCACGTAGAACCACTTTTGGAGTTTTCTAGTTATAACGTAGGGCATCTAGGTCATAGCTAACAAACTTGTATTTGAAAAGCCGTCCACTTGGTTAAGTGCGGTATTTTGGGAATTTATTGTCTTAAAATAATTTATTATTTTGTGTAATGACTTAAACCTTTAATTATAAGTGCATTTAGATGTCTTTTGTTGTAATCAAAGGCAATGAACACCATGAACCGTCGCACCCCGTGTTTCTGCCCTAGGCGGGGTGTGACAATTCGTGGCTAAACTTTTTGTATTGCTAGGGTGAAGATGAAGTTTGATGCATGTTAATGTTTAATGTATTAATCTAGTGGTATGTTTATGTCCTTAATTATTCGCTCTTAAAACCACCTTCTAGGTGGGCTTTTTACTATTACTTAAATTTGTCTTTACACTTGTGAGTATTCTTGATTTTAAAGTGTAAGACCGTAAAACCTTTTTAATCAAACTTCTCTTGAAACTTGTACGTCTTTATACAAGCAGATTTTGATAAGCCAAAGCTTGGTTAATATTAATGAGGTCGTACGTCTTTATACGAACTTGTTATGAGACCAATAAATGGTGAACTCACGTTGGGAATGGTACGTCTTTATATATGGTCCCATTGTTACACCGCCTCCCGGTGAACAAAATCTAATAACTCATTTAGTAATAATAATTAAGCATTTAAGTTTGATGTCATAAACCAAATTGGAGATAACATTCAAAGATTTGAGGGTAACGATGTCCCTAGTTGGGAATCTTACCATTTTATTATTAAAGAACATAATTCGTGAACCACATTTTTTGAGAATGAGGCTTTATCGGTGCACCATTAATACATTTGTATTAGTCATACCACCGTATTAGTCAACTTAATATTATCATATACCAAGCGGATTTGAAGCCCCAAGCAATACTCTTCGTGACCTGATCATCCTCAAGATATTTACTTTCTTGCTATTTACATTTCTGTTACACACTTCATGCACATTTTTACTATCATTTACTTTACCGTCATTTACTTTTCTGTCATTTACTTTTCTGCTTCACAAGCACATAAAACCAACTCACTAATTAAACTGGCTAAACGATAAAAAAAGTTGAGTATTGGAACTCGGCCGTGTCCATTGGTTCGATACTTGGTTCTTACCTAAACTATATTACGCTGCGATAGGTACACTTGCCTATTATGTGTGTTTTAAGTTTAAAGTAATTATCATTTTATAAATTTAAACCTGATCTCGTGAAACCAACATCTCTAAATATATTATATATTTACTTATCACACGACACGCCTATCACACATCCCGTGTCAAACACACAAGATTTGCTAGACAGAGAGAAGATCTCAATAACGAACATACCTTAAGGGCCTGCTTCGGAAGCTTTGGTCTTCTTAGCAAGGTATGATGGGCGGGTACCCTCCCAATGTCCAATATCTCCACAATAATGATAGGTGTTATCACTTCGGAAAACAGCTCTCTTCTTGCCACGCTTTCTTGGTTTACAGACTAAAGTGTTCGTGTATCCCATAGTCATTTCAATAGCCATAAGCGACCCTCACAGTTCAGATAAGGTTTCTCCTACTACATACTGCTTGTAGTAATCAATGAACTCTTCGTACTCAACCTATAAAGACATCAAAGTGAAGTCTATTTCCATATCCCGGTTGATAGACGAACCAAGATCTTTCAGGCTGTCAATGAGTTTCACCATCTTATCAAAATGTGAGCTTATCCATGTTCCCCTTTCCATGAAACTTGATAAGGACTTAAGCACCTTAAGATGCTTGCTGCGATTTTGATGAAACCTTTTCTTCAATTCGCAAGCTATATCATATGCAGGGTAATATTCTAGCTCACGATGAAGTTTGTCACACATTGATGATATTATTAAGAATGAAACCTCATTTGAATCTTCAACATGCCGTCTCCAAATCATTTTGGAGCCGCTAGATGGTGGAACAGAGGGAAATGGAATTTCCAGAACATAGGATCTCTTTTCCTCCTTAAGAACACTTTTCAAGATACGGCACCACTCAAATAAGTTTCCTCCTTCGAGCATATTTCGATAAAGCATAGACTTTAAAGCAAAAGCGGAGTCAGAATTGATTTCTTTAGACATCTACAAAATTCAAAAAACAGTTTTAGTATTTTCATGCATAACGTCCTAACTAAATTTATGACCCAATTGCAAAAATTTTATAATTAGGAATGAGATCCTGGTTCACCATAATTCAATGAATCGCTGAGCACTCTCCACTGGCATAGCTAGATAGGTAGGTAATGATTACCAATTGTATCAACTATACAATTCTCGGTTTGAGGGGCATAACGAGTATTGTCAAGCTTGGATACGTTTCCCTCAACTAAGCCAACTTAAACGACTTAACTGATATTTGTCCTTCAATTGTAACTTTAGCCCCGACCTAAGTAGCTCCGGAATCGCGGTTCTACCTTCAACCAAAACCGAAGGGTCAGATGCGGATAGATCAGTTGAAGTGTCATAATTTTGGGTGGCGTAGAAATATCGATTTTAGTTTGGGATTTCTTTAATGTTTTAAAATTACAAATTAGGGTCAAAAACATTTTGGACGACGAGAAGCATGATTCAAGTTGTGCAATTTTAGTAAACATATTTTACTAATTTAGTTCGTGAAACTCCTTTCAAACTCGACATGATCCAAATTTAAATAACTATCGCGAACTATATTTTAAACTAATCAACTCTTTAATTAATTTAAAATTTGTTTTAAATAAAACTATTAAATTTAAAACTTGTTTTATTTTTAAATAAAACACCTTTTTATTAAATAACATTTCCGAGAAAAATACACAATTCAAATATCTCGTCGTTATAAGATTGTGTCAAAAGTTTTATAAAAGTTTTGCGATTTAATTATTATCCTAAATAATATGTCACAACCACAAAAATAAATAAAACACATGAACCGAGTAACTAGTAAAATTGTCTCGTATCGTTCGAGCCATCAAACGAGAACCAGACTGGTTTAAGGGATAACAAAATAAACAAATTTGCTATCTCCCTGTTAGTCCAAGATCTCCATCTTTAACACTGTCATTGTCAACCTTGGTATTCAAGTCTTCGTCTCTTTAGGATTACAATTTTATTTACAAATACATTAAAAATAAATAAACCTAACTATTACAACGAGTTCCAAATAACCCATAAAACACAAAGAGAAACAAACCAAAAAGAAACAGCACAACCACGGGTCACTAGTGCTTGTAGGTCCCGATAGGGTCAATACAGATCGGTCTAGACGAATGACTCGACACACACACAGTGCGGAATCCAACGCTTGCATGCTTGTGTGTAGATGACAAGTAGAACAATATGAATGAACACTGTAGGTAAATAATCTCCACTTGTATTGCTCTCAAACTCAGAGTGTTTACAGGACTTAATGATCAAAAGCTTACAATTCAAATAAGTAAACACCTATTTATAGACAAAGTAACTGTTGTAGGTGAACTTAACAAGTTCGTTGGAACTTGTCCTAGGCGAACTTACTAAGTTCGCCTATGCCAAAACTTAGTTACTTCTTGTCTTCACGTCTTCATCTAACTATTATGTCCTTGACTCCCGGCATGTAAATTCTTGTAAATGCAAACATATAACACCCTTTTGTACTGCATGGTTTTTTCTCTCCACTCCTTTGTGTACATTATCTCTTTACGTATGAGCGTAATCTAGTCTTTCCTTGGGAAATTTACCAGATTCCTAACATCATAAACACGAGCTAAAATCTGTCTATCTTGATCTTCCACTACTGCTTCACCTATGTCCACATCAATGTACCACCACTTCATGTTTCCTATACAATCTTGATTAAATCTTTTTAATGGAATCTTTTGAAGTGCATTCACAGGTTTATATTAGAATCTTATGATCTCTTTTTGAGTCACCGGATCTATAACACCACTCTCTATCTTTTTCCTATTCTATGGTTTCAATCTGTTATACTTTCCAGTGCTCCCTTCTGTATGGATCAGTCTTGCTATGCAATCAACTATGCCATTTCTTGATCTATTAATCAGTGGCTTTGTTGCTAGACCATTAAGTTCACATCTTGGCAAAGAATAGAAATATTTCAATTTAGGCTTCAACTACTGAGTACCATCAAATCTCTTGATCATAAATAGCTTGAACTCATAATCATAAAACCAATTTATGATTCTACCAATGTAGTGAACATCATTAACGTATTTTTATTTAAGCATCGGTCTTGGTGGAGTGATTGGTAAAGCTTTTCTCCAGCTTTTTACCATCTTTAGCCAGATTTCCTTGGTCATACCAGTTTGCTTGTACAACACTTGTTCATCATCACTTTGTTCTTGACCTTAAGAATTGCAGTAGATGGGGAACAAGCTTGATTCACTTCATATTCTTTATCATCATCCATGTTAGAAATTCCATCTGAACTTTCCTCTGGAATAACATTATCTTAAATAAACTCTAATGAAATGCTCATCCCGTCATTTCCTTCGTATGTTATATTCTTTTCATCCTTAGTCACCTCAAATTCTACAATCTCTCCCTCTTCAATATCAAGCTCAACATCATCACCATCATCCTCCTCACTTAGATCATCTAAGTTGAGCAAACATTTTATCTTATCATTGTCATCACTTTCATAATCTTCAAAGAATGCTGAATTTTCTAACAAATCCATAGCTTCAACATTAGATATTTCTTTATCACATGACTTGTCAGCTTGTGTGGACTCCCCCTAAGCTACAGATATCGGTGTCACATCAGCGTGTTGACACTTATCTTTATCTCTTGCACTAGGATCATTTTCATCATCATTATCTCTTTTATGAACCTCAACTCTGTGGCAAGCACCATCAGTATTAGCCATCTCCCCCTGAGCGTCAATACACTCTATTAGTTGTGAAATTAGAATCTGCATTTCGGCTATCTAACGATTCTGTGATTGAATTTCACCTTGACGTTGCACATCTATAGCTTGAAGTACATCAATCTACCCTTGCAAGCCTTCAACTTGAGCTTCTAGACAAGCAACTCTGTTCTCTAATACTTTAATCTGTTTATCTTTATCAGTAGATGATGACGGTTCAGCTTGAGTTGTTTGCTTTTGAACTGACGGAGTATTTTGTGTTGACGGAGGTGGAGTAAAAAATAAAGAATCAACAAAGGTTGTATCCACATCAACTTTGACTAGCCTGAGTTGTCTTAGCCACTTTCTTTTTACCTTTCGGAGAGTCAGGTACATAATCTAACTCATATGATTCATCTCTAAATCTCTTTTTGGAAAGTACAGATCCGAAAGGAGGACCTCGGACTGACTTGCGTCTTGGTATTGATTTCTTCCTTCCTTGTGAAGGTTTCACAACTCTTGTTTGCTTACTAAGCACCTCATAATGATCTGAATAAAAGTCAGCTTCAGTTGCTTCAGAATCAACTTCTTTACCTTTATCTGCACCTTCATTTTAACTTGAACTTAAAGAACTTGTACTGGTAGATTCTGCTTGTATATTCTCTTTTTGAGGTGGGGGTGAAGGTACATTAACATCAATGTTTTCATTCACATCTTCATCAACATTTTAAACATGTTCATCTCAAAAATAAGCATGAACAGGATCAGGTACTTGATCAACTTGTGCAGGTTGCTCTCCTTGTTGTTCTTGTTGTACATGAATTTCAACTTGAGGGTGAGGTGGGGGAACAGGTTGAGGTTGTTGTGGTTGCTGTATTTGTGCTTGCTACTATGGTGCTGGAGCTTGTTGTTGTTGTGCTTGAGCTTGTTCTTAATCTGGATTGATCAAGTTATCATTTGCAGGTGCAACATAATCAGGATTAATTATGTTCCCAAACATTGGTGTAGGAACTGGAATCAATGCTGGATTATCTCTCTTGACATTGTTACAATGTGAAAAAAATCCTCTTTGTCATTGGATTAAGAGTCATTCTTTGTCCCACTGGTGGTAATCTATGAATCAAATGATTAATAATAACCTGCAAAAATATTGGATACATTATAAAACCTTGCCCTTCTGTTGGATTAACCTGTGATAGAATCTATTTATAGATGTATAAGGCAAAATTATATCCTTTGTTAAGAGTTAGTGCCACCATAGCTGCCTGAAGAGATGATTTCAACCCATCGGTACCCGTCTTCCTTGGTGATAAGCACTATATGATTACATGCATAAAATACCTCCATTGACCGATAAGTCCTCCCTTCCTAGTTGGAGAATCATTTGCCTTTCCTCTGTATCCCATCCGATGAAAACAACCCCTGATAAGTGAATTTGGAAGCATAAGAGGATCAGTGTCAGCTCCTCCAGGTGATAATGCCTCCCGAATTGTTTGTACTGAAATAGCTAGAAGTTGATTATCCATCGTTGCCCTAATCACATTGGGATTCACTGTACAATCGTGCTCTGCAGTATCCCAGAATTGTTGGATATATTGTAAGCTAATAACTGGATTAGTAGAAAGTGCAACTCTGATTCTAGATCGATTCAAAAAAGTGGTAGTCTCTCTGTAGTTCACAGCTTCAGGCAAATCAGGATCAAGTAAGGCAACCTGATTATGTTTATATTCCACACGACGATTCAACTACACAAGATTTGATTAGACTTTTGCAAAAAAAAAAAAAACAAAGACAAAGTAAAAAAAAATTCAACAAAAACAAAAAAAATTGCTAAGTCTAACTCAGTTCTGTGCCCTGTGGCGAACTTATTAAGTTCGCTTAGAGTGTAATAGGCGAACTTAATAAGTTCGCCTGAGCAAGATCGCTAATGCTTATAAACTCAGACAGAAAAATACAATATTCAAATCAGATAAAATCAAGTACAAACAAGCCATGAAACAAATCACATAAGCACCGATATGAAGTAATATCCAGGCAATTTTGAGTTAATCACACACACATAGCACAAACACAACTTATGAACAGACTCGTAACCCAAACCCTATAACTTTCAAATTCTGTTCATATTAATGGATGAAAATGAGTGATTTTACCTTCAATGAGTTCGCACGATGAAATGGAACAAGAATTAAAGGATTAGGACCTCCAAACAACAGAAATTACAAAACCACTAAGTTCACTCAAATCTCAGGTAAGTTCGCCAATCAAGTTCGTTAGTTCAGAGAAAAGGGTAAAAGAATAAATTCACCACACTGTGTTATATACACCCCGGAATAAGTTCGCTAAACCATGCGAACTTATTATGTTCGCTCCCAGGCGAACTTAGCCAACTTGAACTTTTTCAAAAACCAACTTTCAAACACTCGAACTTCCTTCCTTCCCACTTGAACCTGTAAGAGATACAATCCCGAACATTTATAAAAATAAAAATTCTCATGGTAGCAAGAAAGAAAATATTTTTGGATTTTGAATAACACAAACAACCAAATAACGAACATATTTTTTGTATTTTCAAAAATTTATGCTAAAACACACTTAAAATATTTTTGGCTTATATCTATACAAACGAAAATAACATATTTTTGGTTTTTCTCTATACAAAATGAAATACAAGTACTGAAACACATATTTTTGTTTAAATCATCACAAGTAAGAAGATCATATCAGTATCTTTGATGAGACAGACATTTCGAATAAACCTCCCTAGCAGATCTAAGGGTAACCTATGGTATTCTGTCCAAATACAGTTAACAGCTCATCAAACATACACCTTTTGTGCAACACAATATGATATCTTAGTATGGAATTTTCTAATAACTTACAACTTCCATCTTTCATGAACTATCAATTCTTTTGAAATTTCTAACCAGATACTATTTCAAGATCATCACAACTTTCTTATTCACAATTTCCTTTTTCATAATATTCAGAGAGGCATGAAATGATACGCGATGAACTTCAAAGTAAAAATGATCAGATCATGACATGCTAACTTATTCGAACGGAATTTGCAATACACAACATGTCAATTCAAGTTGTCAGCATTATTAGATTTGAAACCAAAAGCGTTTTTATCCCACGTTCTTGTGAGTTAGTACCATTTATATGAAAACAATGCGTACCCCACATATATGCCAACAGAAAGTAAATGTACGCTATCTTCAAGACATATGAGACTTATGTGTAAGAGAATATATATATATATCAATCTCCATAATGAAACTATCTTAATTAGCACATGAAAAGAAGTAGATCCCGAAGGATATAAAGAATCAGAATGATTTAGATTGCTTGGTTTTGGATGTAATATCATGATTGATTGTAACCGAGGATTGTACCGATGGTATTCTTCAATATAAGCATGATCAAGGAATCGATTGATTCAATGAAACAAGGTAAACTGGTCCAACTGTTATCTGGATGTATTCAATGGAATTAAGATATTGATCCAAGGGCGAGTAAATGCTCCAACAAATATTGTCAGAAACATATCTTAGTCCAACTTCAATCACATGTTTTTTGAGACTTGGTCAAGAAGTGACCGAAAAAAATTGTGCTAATCAATATAGTCCAATACTGGTCTCATGAAATTTTAAAGCCTCATATTCTTTCTCTGATAATGATCTTTTAACACACACACCCGACATAATATGGGTTCAAATCACAATTGTGACATAGATCATTATGTTTTCACACTACTAATGGTCTAAAAACGCTTCCAGCCTACTGACAATTCAAATTACATGCAGATATTCAAATTAAAATGATATATAAAAGCAATGTCAAGCAGTCTTGAAGCTATCATTTCCTGTTTATGCAGACTCAGAAGTTTAGATCAAATTATATAAGCACAACTTCAAGAATAAAACAGACACCATGTAGTCATTCTATGGTCATGTGTGTATGATCACCTACTGATGTACTATCATTTCTTCTCTAACTTCAAATGATGCTGATTTTAAAAAAAAAAATTGACAGAAAAATGTAAATGCATAAAAGTAATAAAGTAGTAAATTTAGACTAAAATATATAAAATAAAACCAAAATAAAAGTAAAATAAACATTTCCATGAAAATAGTTTTTGAAAACCTTTTATTCGGGATTGATCATTCTAGTTATCTTTACCAGAAACTCCAAACGAGTCCTATCAAATGACTTGGTGAAGAGGTCTGAAAAGTTATCATTTGTATGCACCTTTACAAGCTCAATCACGAATAAAATGATATCTTATTTCAATGTGCTTAGTTTTATTATGCTTGACATGGTTATTAGTTATAGAAATTGTGGCATTGTTATCAATGAACATGGGGGTGCAAGTAAAATGCAAACCATAGTCTCTTAATTGTTGTTGGATCCATAAGATTTGTGAACAACAACTGGAAGCTGCGATGTATTCTGCTTCACATTTTAAGATTGAGTCTGTAGTCTATTTTTTACATTGCCACGATACAAGCCGATTACCAGGAAACTGACAACCTCCTGTTGTAGACTTCATGTCCAAGCAACATCCTCCAAAATCAGAATCTGTATATGCAACAAAATCAAAATTTGATCCATGAGGAAACCAAAGCCCCAATCTTGGTTTCCATTTCAGGTACCGGAAAATTCTTTTTACTGCAATCAGATGAGATTCTTTCGGTTTTGCTTGAAATCTGGAACAGAGACACACAGCAAACATTATACCTGGCCTTGATGTGGTTAAGTACTCGAGGGATCCAATCATAGATCTCTACAATCGACTGTCAATATCCTTTCCTTCTTTATTCGGACTTAACTTATGATTCACAGGAATCGGTGTGTCATATGGGGTACAGTCTTCCATCTTGAACCAGCTCAAGTTGTCGTTTACGTACTTAGACTGATGAATAAAGAAGCCATCTTCCTTCTGGTTAACTTGCAACCCTAAAAAAAAGACAACTCTCCCATAGCAGACATTTCAAACTTCGATTTAATGACACCCTCAAACTCTTTGCATAACGCTTCGTTTGTTGAACCAAATATAATACCGTCCACGTAAATCTGAACCATCAAGTTATCTCCCCCTGCTTTCTTTATAAACAAGGTTGAATCAATTTGGCCACGATCAAAATCATTATCCAGAAGATGTTGCTCCAATGTTTCATACCATGCTCGGGGCGCTTGATGAAGATTATATAAAGCTTTATCTAGCTTGAACACACGCGGAGGATATAGAGGGTCCTCAAAGCCCGGTGGCTGACACACATACACTTCTTCTTTAACCTTGCCATACAAGAAAGCACTCTTGATGTCGAATTGATATACCTTAAATGCTTTGAAAGAAGCAAAAGCCAGAAACAAACGAATCGCTTCCAACCTAGCTATAGGTGCGCACACCTCTGTGTAATCAATCCCTTCTTATTGATTGAAACCTTGGACCACCAACCTCACTTTATTCCTCACCACGATCTTCTTTTTTACACTTAAAAACCATTTAGTGCCGATCGGATAGACTCCCTTCGGAAGATCAACCAAATTCCAAACAATCAACTTATCAAATTGAGCTAGCTCCTCCTGCATAGTCTAAATCCAATTGTTGTCTTGTAACGCCATTTCCACCTTCTTTGGTTCGATGTGAGAAACAAAACAAGAATGTGAGCAAACATCAAGTACTCCAGTATCCTTAATGCTAGTATATAAACAAGTATTTTCAGTTAAAGAACGATTTTTGACTCCATCCTGCAAATTCCCAATGATATTCGTCACCGGATGATCTTTTAATTCTTTTATGGAAGCCACCTCAAGACAGGTAGTACATTAACTTAAGTAGACTCTACTTGAGAAAGAACAACTGTAACATCCCGAGTTTTAGGGCGCGAAAGAATTCACGAGAATTAAAAATTTTAAATAAGAAAAAGGGAAGCGGGCTTGGGCCGGGGTGTATGGGCTGAAAGGGGTAAGGGTTTGGGCCCTTATAAGCCTCAAGACTAGCCCAAAACCCTCACTTCCAACACATTTTCGGATTCTAGAGAGAGAAAGTGAGAGAGATCCTAGAGAGAGAAACTCCCGGTTTTCGGATTAGAGCTTCAAGGATCATTAGCAAGAGTCTCTTGAGTGTTTAGCAATGAAAAGGAAGTGATTACAGGTAACCGATTCTCCTAGATGTGAGTTTTTGTTCGTTTTTGGGTTTTTCGGATTTTGGGTGAAAAGGTTATGTTTGAACGGATGAAACTGAAAGATGAGCATAGATTTGAGTTCCTTAATAGAAAACGAACGTTTTGAATGCAAACAGGTTCGGGATCTTAACGTGATCAGACCCGAATGCGAAAGTTAGGGTTTTTCACGAAGAACAGGTCGTGCGTACTTATCAAGTGCGCACAGAGCAGGTCCTGCGCACTTGCTAAGTACGCAGGAAGAGGAACCTGCGCACTTGCTAAGTGCGCAGGAAGAGGAACCTGCGCACTTGCTAAGTGCGCAGGAAGCAGGGTCTGCGCACTAGCATCAGGCTGGTAAAGTCAGTATAGTCGCCTAAATCAGAATGGTTAAACCATTTAGCGTTGAGTTAAGTCTGATACGTGTTAATTGTCATGATTGTTTAGATTGTGTGAGATACAGTAGACAATTGCAGCTAAGATACCAGGTGAGTTCTAATCCCCTTTTTGCCTTCTTTAGGGATGGTGTGCATACTTAGTGTAAAGCGTTTATTATATTATATATATTATAAACTGAAAGGAAAAGTTATGTTTTAGTGAAAAGTTTAAAAGAGGCAAAAGTACGTTTTGAGGAAAGTATATCTATATTTTTATATACATAAACGAAGGCATGATATAGGTGCTAGTATGTTTTCAGTAAAGTAAGATATATCATTTGGCAAGTGTTTACTATATTTCTATTTACATAAATAAAGGCATGATATATGTGCTAGTATGTTTTCAGTAAACAAGTTATATTTTATGGCAAGCGTTTACTATATTTCTATATACATAAACGAAGGCATGATATATGTGCTAGTATGTTTTCAGTAAACAAGTTATATTTCATGGCAAGCGTTTACTATATTTTTATATACATAAACAAAGGCATATTATATATGAAGATTTACAGAAAGTTTTATGAACAGTAAAGTGAACAGCTTTCCTTCGGGAATGTGTACCAGTTTGTAAAGGTCCTTGTGACAGATGTTACTTGTACAAGATGTCAGATATGGGTTCTACCCATTAGTAAGAGTCTTGGTGGCTCGTTAACAATTGTACAATTGGGATGAGTGACGGCGGTTGCTCGGGGGACTACGCAATCCCCCATGTACCAGTTAAGCGGTATTGATCACGAGGACAATACCTGGTGTTGATCACGAGGACAACATCGTGTCATGTGGTGTTGATCACGAGGACAACATCAAGGGGTCATGAGGACCTAACTATGTTAAGTGGTATTGATCACGAGGACAATACCAGTAGTGACAAGGAATTGACGATTAAGTGGTACTGATCACGAGGACAATACCAGCAGTGATAAGAATTGACGGTTAAGCGGTATTGATCACGAGGGCAGTACCAACAGTGACAAGGAATTGACGGATACTTTACGAATGTTTTAAACTATTTTTGAAAAGTGAAGTATGTAAAGTTTTGCCTTAAGGGCAGTATGTATGTATTAGTAAATCTTTTGTATAATTGATTTAAAAGTAAACGTTAGAACTCACTCAGCGTTGCTGATTTTTAGTATGCATATCAGTTAAGTGCGGGTATAGTTGATGGATGTGGATGCTTGGCTTAGCGAGAAGAGTTACCCGAAGATCAGTGTCTGGCATCCCGATTATGTTTATGTCTATGTTCTTTTGATTATGTTGACTAAGACAAGTTTCAGTTGTATTTGGCAAATTATGTTTAGACATGTTATGTTTTCGCTGCGTATGTTGAAGTTTAAATTGTTTCCGCTGTGTTAAAGAATGTCTTATGTTTAAAGTGCTATGTGTTGATGAGTAAATCCAACAAGTGAGTTTAGGGCCTTACAACAACTTATGAAACTGGTATTACTGGATCCAAATTTGTATGAATCTGCCCCTGAAAATTTGTAGATGTAGATGAATCATCAACAATCAAAGGATCAGTCAATGAATCCTAAAAGATTGCTTCATCATCTTCACTATCAGATTCATGCGTTCCCGAACTAGATGCAACGTTCGAATCAAGGTTTGAACATGATGGAACGAATAATGGAACCACTGATATTGGTATAAAACCACAATCTTGGTCACCGTTGCATGACTCATAAAGCAAAGCAGCTTCTTCAGAAGACAAATCAGGAGCAAAATTCAAAGACTTGAACAAGCTGTCATAATCAAATGCCAACCGACTTTTGAGGGATAGATCGATTAGAACAATCAATATGGAACCATCCTTCGACGTATCGTGTTTCCTTGTTATACACTCTTTTATTCAACGAATTGGCAACATAACCTAGAAAACTCCTTCGATCGCCTTTTCGCTAAACTTTGTGGGAACATTCCTGGTCTTCAGAAGAGTACACGGATTACCAAAAGGTAGAAGATAATCCAAATTAGGCTTCCAATTGTTTATCAACTCATAACACGTCTTATTGACTCACTTTACGGTCAGAACACGATTCTAGACGTGACATGCAGTATTCACAGCTTCGGCCCAAATTGTAACCAGTAGCTTAGAATCCGCCAACATTGTTCTTGCCGCCTCAATCAAGGTTATGTTCTTTCGCTCAGCAACTCCATTCTGTTGGGAACATATGGCGCACTAAACTCATGATGAATACACTTCTTTAAACAAAAGAAACCCATCTTACTATTCTTGAACTCGTTGCCATTGTTACTTCTAATGCGCCCGACTTTCTGCTTGCATAAATTCTCCAACCCTAGAATCAATAATTGAACAGTCTCAACAGTTTAATCTTTAGTTGCAAAGAACTTGACCCAAGAGAATCTGGAAAAGTCATCCGTTACCACCAGACAATACGATTTTCCTCCAATGCTTCGAATACTTATCGGCCCAAACAAATCTATATGAAGTAGCTCCAAAGGAGTTACAATAGAATATTGTTTCTTCGATTTGTGGGACTTTCTGTGCTGCTTGCCTTTCTTGCAAGGTATACAATCATCAGGCACAGAAAACTTCATTTTTGGAACACCAGTAACCAAGTCATTTTCCACCCAGTAATTCATCTTTTCTGAAATTGATGTGTGCAAGCTTTCGATGCCAAAGAATAGAATCAGATTCAGACGCTTTTGAAAGCAAACATGTAGGAATTGAATTCATTGTAGTAGCAACACTCATGCCTAAAACATATGTGTCATTCCTTCTAGTAGCCTTCATCGGAATCCATTCTTCAGGTATAACAAATCCCGGCTTCAGAATATAGCACTCGGAATCATTAAAATGGAAAGAAAACTTCTTGTTGCACACTTAGGATACGATGAGTAAATTGTGCTAGAGTTGCTCAATATAATTGACTTTATCAAACTTCACTTTCTCATTTTTCAGCGTTCCTTTCCTAGTTATGTAACCTCCTTCACTTCCTGCAAAAGCTACATAACCTCCATCGATCTTTTTAACATCTTCAAGAAAACGAATATTTCCTGTCATATGTCGGGAGCAACCACTATCCACATACTAATTGTTGTTGATAGTCCTCCTTGGTTGACCCTATATAAACATGGAAAATTAGTTAGAAACTAAGACCCAAGCCATTGTGGTCTTGGGTCTGCCATTTGCATCAAAATATACAACTTCAAGTAACTCACAATCTTTGTTATCATCCACTCTTGGTGATTGGAATGATGATTCAGAACCAGACGACTTTGATTTAGAAACAATCTTTTTCTTATCAAAATTTGATCGATTCTGAAATTCATGATTATTTGAAAAAGAATTAATTTGATCAATTTCTAAAAGTTTCCTTAGTTGTTTGTTCCGTCTCCGTCTTTGAGGTCGTGAAAGCATAACCTCTGATTGTGATTTCATTTTTAATCCACCTTTCGGATTCTCAACAAATTGTGGATACACCACTTGCTTTCTATATCCATGTTAAACAAACACTGTTCTAGACACACCAACTTTGCCATCACTATGATGTTTCAACTCTTTCTTAAACCCAGATGGTTTAGCAAATGTCTGTCTTTTCTCATTCTGCCTCCCAGATTTGTTCACCCCAGTATCAGATGTAGGCTTTCCCACACTAGGTCTTTTTCAGAATCTTTACTACTTGAGGTTTAGATTGATCTATAGTTGGTTTAAGAACAGACTTTGGTGTCTCTGGAATGAGAGGATTCTTTTCCTTGTTCTTGTAAGGAAAGTTTACCACAATATGCCCCACTTCATTACAGTGAAAACAAACTCTTCTTTCTTTGTACTCTCTGACATAAGGAACCCTTCTTGAATTTGAAGAACTTCCCGATGAATAACATCATGTAGATTGATTATCTTCACCACCTTGCTTCTTTTGAACAGACACATGTCTTGATGATTCTCCAACATACACCTTTGAAACATGAGACTGAACAACCTTAGGTTTTGTCAAATTCACCTTTTGTTTAATGAACTCAATTGTTGATTTGTTTTCAAATTTAGAGACCTCCTTCATGATATCACAAGCACTTACAAAACCACTTTGTGATACGACTTGTGATATTTTTGGTTGTTCTTCCTCATCATTCTCTATCAGTATACAACGATCTCTTGTAACTTGCTTAATCACCTTCGGTTCCTCTATTTTCACCTCCTTAGGAACACTTTTATTCTTGTTCTCATCAAACTCTTCATCATCACTTTCTGAGTCATATACCATGTCCTCTCCCGTTACAGGATTCACCTTCAATTTTGTCTTAGGATCTAAATCCTCTTCTTTTACAATCTCAGGTTCCACTGCATAGTTTCCATTGAATGGTGGTGGAACATAACCAACACTGCCAGTTATTTTATCTTGATCAATGTTGTCATTATAGTATCCCAGCAAAAATGATGAATTTCCAAATCCTTCCAACTTTCTATGTAGTTTGATCACTTCTGCTTCCTTATCAGTAAGCTTCTTATTTTCCTCAGCAAGAATGGTATTTCTTTTCTCAATCTCTGCATAGGCCATATCTAGATGATATGCCTCCTCTTTTATCTTCAAAGTCAATGAATTTACATCTCTTTTCAGTGATTCAATTCTTTCAACACAAACCTTCTCATTATCCTTTAAATTTTGATTTACTTTGTGCATAGATCTCATATCACAAATCAGATTCTTGTTATCATCCATGACTCTTATCATTTTATCCTTCACATAAATACAATTAAAATAATATATACCACATATAACATCTTTTACCTTTGTTGGATCAGACATGTCTGCCATGAAGACTTTTGCAATAAGAATGTCCTCTATCATCTCAGGTACTCTTTTAGTAAAAAAAATTTCATCTTCAGAAAACTTGTTGTGGAATCTTTATCATCAGAATGAACCTCATCAGCAACATTATCTTCAATAACCTCATCATTCTGACTCTCCACATCACTTGATGAACTTTCTTCATCACTTGAGCAACTAGGGCTTTCATCCTCTGATGTAGCACCAGTATGAATTTCAGCAACAAATGCTTGACTTAGTACACCAACCAGATCTCTAAGTGAATTCCCCAATCATAATTATCATCTCCTTGAGCAACTAAGGCAGATGATGTTGATGAATTTTCAGATCCCTGCTGATGTTGTATGTTTCCTTGAAAGTTATTTTTCTTCTGAGAATCAAACTCCACTTTTGGTTTGTTACATTCTTTAGTAAAGTGACCGTACTCCTGACAATTGTAGCAACGAACCTTTGATTTGTCGAAACCCATCTTGGCTCTGCTATTTGATCCGATATACTTCCTTCTGATCTTCTTAAGAAAATCCTTAGTTTGCCTCATTAACATAGCCATATTCCACTAAATATTCATTTCTTCTAAGTGAACAGGATCAATTTGTCTGTAATCTTCCTCAATGGCTTCTGGATCATGAATCTTTCCTCCAATAAAATTTTCATAAGATGTAATGAATGAGGAAAACATAGCCATATAATCTTCAGCCACCCTCTGAATCACATGATGTGAATTTGATGGTTGTGATCCAAATGAGTTTGATGTTGTAGCAGAAAAACCCGATTGATAAGAACACCCAGAAGAATTCTCCACATTACAATCCTGACCCTCTCTAGAAAACAAAGCAACTCCTGGTCCAGATTTACCAGATGTTTTAGAAAAATACATAGAAGGATCTTGAATATGCTTCATGTTTGTTTCTTTCTTCTTTAGATTCAAGTCATGAGATTGTATTTTTCCCAACACATCTTCAAAAGACATTGTCTTGTATTTCTCACTTTCTTTGATTAGCACAGAATATACATCAAACTTAGATGGTAAAGCATCCAAGAACTTGTTATTGATATCTTTTGTTTCATAGACCACCTTAGCACTTGCACGCTTACTCAGTAGACGATAAAACCTTGTAGCCAGCTAATCCAGAGTCTCATTTTGAAAATGGTTAAACACTATAAACTGCTTCTTCAATAATTCCTTTTAGCTTTTCTTAACATCCAGAATGCCCTCACATATTTTTTGTAAACCGTCCCATAATTGCTTTGAAGTCTTGAACTGTTTCAATCTGTGGAAGATTTCTTTTGGTAGTGACATTGAGATACTTGCTATTGCTTTCTTTTCTCTGGCAAACACCAATTTATCTTCAGCTGTAAAAGCAGAAACAGGCATTGGATGAACATGAAATCCTTGTAAGAAATCAAGCTTTTGATGACAAATCTTCACACAAAAATCACTAGTCGATCTCGATCAAGAGGATAGGCTCTGATACCACATGTAGGTCCCGGTAGGGTCAATACGGATCGGTCTAGATGAATGACTCGACACGCACATGAAGTGCGGAATCCCATACGTGCATGCTTGTGTATAGATGACAACTAGAACAATATGAAAGAACACAGTACGTAAATAAATTCCACTTATATTGCTCCCAAACTCAGAGTGTTTACATGACTTAATGATCAAAAGCTTACAATTCAAACAAGTAAACACATATTTATAGACAAAGTAACTGATGCAGGCGAACTTAGCAAGTTCGCTGAAACATGTCCTAGGCGAACTTACTAAGTTCGCCTATGCCAAAACCTAGTTACTTCTTACACATTACAAGTATAAAAGACAAACACAAAACATAAAGCCATTACAAAGACCTAATCTATTAAAAGGCTAATTGTCACAAAAATATGTTACAAAGACCTAATCTATTACAAGGCTAACAGTCACAAAACATGTCTTTACAGTGCTCGATTCAATCAACACAATCATACTAAATTAAAAAGGCTCGATCTTTTGTCAAACAAAAGTTTTGACAAATAAAACAATATATCGATAAAAATAAATAAAAAATACGTCTAAACGCGTGTAAAAGTGCCTCTGATACCACTGTTGGTAATCTTCGTACCAGTTTTAACTTTTAAAACATAATTATATTTAAACGCTTTAAATAAATAAATTAGATTTAATCAACGGAAGCAATTTTAGTACAAATATCAGATCAGATCTGGATCTCGGTCAGTGATCCGATTACACGTGTATAAACAATAAAATTAAACGCAACCATAGGGTGTTCCGGATTATATCTTCGACGATTAACCGATTAAGAACACCTTGGTTCAACAAGCGTCACGCTAGATAACACGTTCACGAAATCTGCAGTAAAACGTCACACGTGTTTCATAGATGGAATCCGGCTACGGCGGTGATTAGCGATGGCGGCAACGGAGGAGGCTGGCGACAGGGCGGCGGCGTCACGACGGTGGTCCAATGGGTAGCGGCGGACGGCGACGGTGGATGGGGGGCCGGCGGCCTCTCTTTGCGCAAGGGGGGTGGGGAGTTTTGGTGGCTATCAAAAACTTGTGTTTAGGTTTTAGAGTTAATGATATATTTATAACTCCCCTAATTACACATTAATCCCCTGAGGTATTAACCTTTAATTCTCATGTAATTAACCATTAATTACATTAAGTCCTTATCGTTTAACCATTTATAAATAATTAGTAAAAGTTATTCTTTTAAATGTTTAACACTTTAAACATTGATTCTCTGTAAATAATTATTTCTCTAAATAATTTAATAGCGCATTCACCGATAAATATATCTCCAAATATTTATTCGCCGTTTAATTAATCTGTGTTTTGTAAACTATAATATTTAACGATTAAATATTATCCGAAAAGGGTGTATAGCCCAAACCCGGAACAACATAATCATCACTTACACCAGGTTTTCGAAACTCTTTCACTTCATCAATATTTTGCTAAACTTTCAAAGTGTGTTTTTGGTGTCCCGGAAGTTAATTACTTAGGTCATATCATATCCGAAAAGGGTGTTGCAACTGACCCAGACATGATACGAGCTATTCAAGAATGGCCTACACCGGTTTCTCTCACCACTCTCCGTGGATTTCTCCGCCTCACCGGATACTACCGGCGCTTTGTCAAGCAATACCCAAAGATCGCCGCACCCTTAACCGACTTATTGCAAAAATCAAAGACATTCTCTTGGAATCGGGAAGCTCAATCCTCTTTTGACAGCCTCAAAGCTTCCATGCTAACACTACCAATACTGTCCCTTCCAAATTTTTACATCAACTTCGATGTCACCACGGATGCTTCCAACTTCGGTATCGGGGCAGTTTTGTCTCAAAACGGCAAACCAATTGCTTTCTTTAGCAAGAAGATGAACGCCAAAATGAGATCTGCTTCAGCCTTCATTCGGGAATTATTTGCCATTACCGAGTCCGTAAAAAAGTGGCGCCATTATTTGCTGGGTCGACGATTCCTGGTCTTTACGGATCAACGAAGCCTCAAGCATTTGATGACTCAAGTCATACAAACACCAGACCAACACAAATGGGCTAGCAAACTTCTCGGTTACGATTTTGATGTTCACTATAATCCGGGAAAAGAAAATTACGTAGCCGATGCGTTAAGCTGCATTGAAGGTCCAGATTTTTATAGCATATCCGGCCCGGTTTATCCTTGGCTGCGAGAACTTCGAGATTACTATATTACCGATAGTAAAGGACACATGTTGCTTGATCAGCTAGTGCAACAACCGTCCACACTACCGGATCACAGGCTTTATGATGAGTTGGTTTACATTAACAACCGCCTACTGATTCCTCCGATACCATCTCTCCGATTGAAGTTATTACAAGAGTTCCATGCTAGCAAACTGGGCGGACAATCGGAAATCCAAGCCACCATGCGCAGATTAAGCAGCTCCTTTTCACGGTCTCAAATGAAAAAAGATGTCACCCAATTCATTTCCGAGTGCCAAACATGCCAACAAACAAAGTATTCCACCCAAAAACCATACGGGTTACTACAACCACTACCTATACCGGACCGTGTTTGGGAGGAGATCTCAATGGATTTCATCACAAATCTCCCTCCTTCTTAAGGGAAAACTGCTATATGGGTCATGGTAGATATAATCACTAAATTTGCTCATTTCATAGCTTTACCTCCTAATTACACAGCCCATTCACTGGCTCCTATATTTCTCAATCAAATTTACAAATTGCATGGTATTCCAAAGACTATCATCTCAGATCGGGACCCCATTTTTTTAAGCAAATTCTGGAAAGAACTCTTCACCACTCTAGGAACAAAACTACTACACTCGACCGCCTACTACCCGCAAACCGACGGCCAAACGGAGTTTGTGAACCGCACCTTGGAAGGAAATCTTCGTTGGCACAAATTCTTGTACCATGCTGAGTTTTGGTATAACACGAGCTACCATAGTGCCATTGACATGACACCTTTTCAGGCACTCTATGGTCGGCTACCTCCGAATATTCCAGACTACACACTCGGCTCCTCCAGTTCGTCTACTCTAGATGACACCCTACGGGAACACCAACACATCTTGGCTACTTTGAAAGACACTTTAAAGAAAACGAGACAGCGAATGACCGATCAGGCTAATAAAGATAGGCGGGACAAAGAATTCCAAGTCAGCGACTTTGTACTACTCAGATTACGCAGTTATCGGCAACACACTGTTGTCGTTCGAAAGGTGGAAAATCTCAGCCGACGCTACTTCGGCCCATTCAAGATACTTCAACGGATTGGGAAAGTCTCCTATCGCCTAGAAATTCCACCGGGTGCCCGGATACACCCTGTATTTCATGTTTCTCTACTTCGCCCCACCAATGGCGACTGGGCACAACATAATCCAGTTCTTCCCAACGATATGCTTTGCACCGAACTCAGTGATGTTCCTACTGACCTTGAGGACAAGGTCGATGTTGAAGGGGGGATAATGATATGCGCCAAACAACTATTGGCCCAGCTGAAGACATCGAAGAAGCCCAAACATCAGAACATAGCCGACCCATCCGAGAGAAAAGAATTCCAGCTAGGTTTCATGAATGATTGGTCAAAAGTCAAGACAAGAATGAATAATTTAAGGGTTCAAAAGTTGACTCCATAATTGTCTCCCATTTTATTAGCTTTACCTTTTATGCACTATTTTCCTCTAGTATTTATATCTTGTAATAGGAATAAGAAAAGGCAAGTTGAAAATTGTCGTACGTCTCTTTCTTGAATCTAATATTTCTGTTGGAGAGTGGTTATCTAGAATCAACCATTATCAGGTCCGCACTCCACCTTATGTTCTGTACATTTTGTGGGATCGGTGTTGTGGATAGAAGATAAAGCGCGGTTTGATCAGAGGCGTTCGGCTCATCCTGGATGCATGTTCGGCATATTTCATGCTCTTGAATACCGTTAACGGCACTCTAATGTCATAGAAAACATCACCTCATTAAACACGTCAAAGGTAAGTAAACAGTTAACTTTTATAGTTAATCATCATAGACATATTGATTCTCATGTGTTTAAATATGAGTTACTTAATCAAAATACCTACAATAATGGCTTGATGTTTATAGATTCCCCCTTTTTCAAGTATTGATTCACTACAAAAGATGACCAATTTTTTATAATTTGTCATTTATTGTTGTTTAGTGACTTGAGAGCCACAATTCATTTAGATTTTTCTTTAAATAGCAAATTAGTAAACAAATGTAGATATCACATGATCTTTTTTTCTGTTTTCGGTTTTAGTTTGCAATTGTACTTCATGTTCATTTGTCTAGATTCTGAAGCATTGCATCATTACAATATGCATATGTTTCATAAAAAATGACAAAAAAACTAAACTGACAATTTTTTAAAAGAGACATCTAAAAAAAGTTGACAGACTAAAAACATTAAAAATAATTAGCATTGTTATCAACAAACCTTTAAAATAAATTGTCTAACCATGTACTTATGGTATGCATTTTAATGACACGGTTACCTCCTACACAAAAAATGTTTATGGAAACTTAACTACCCAATACTGAAACTTTATAATATTTAAAAAAGTGTCTGCATAATATATTTTTTTTAAATGGTAATATTTAAATTTTTATAACAAAGAACTGTCTTGAATCTAAAATAATAAGGCAAGTTTGTTGTAATATAGTATCACATATAGAAAGTTTGTACAGTTTTATGTTTTATAGGAAATTGACAAGTTGTCCATAAATGACCTACTTACATTGCTTAAATCTACTTATATAATGACCAATAGTAACTTGATAACCTGTCATTTTTGGTTTATGTGTCTTTTTTTTCATTTACACAACAGTTAAAAGTTGTTGAACAATTCAGTTTTAAATTAAAACTGTTAAACATCTCAATTCCTGCAGGTTCAATACTTCAGTTGCATGGTCTGCTTTTAAATTTAAAGCTGTTACACAGCTCAATCCCAGCAGTTTGAGATAGCTAACTACATTTAGAACCCAACTATGGTGTTTATGGTTGCTTAGCAATGTGCTAAACAACTCTGATACAGCTGCATATATTGGTTCATAACTGCATAAATTGCTTAGCAAGGTGATACCGTTTTAAAAGTTTGACCAAATATGGAAGCTCTCCTGTTGTAAGTTGTAGGTAAGGTTTATAAACACATTCTTGGTACAATAGTGTAGAGTCATTTCCTGGTGACAGGCACTCTGAAGATCATGATGTATGTGTTTGTGTCTTTAGTATGTTAGTGTATTTCAGTCTCTGTGGTAATCGTCTTATCGAGTTGTAATTATTTGTGTTTGAACTTGTCTTGTACTTAGTCGTTTGTGTATGTATTGGTTCGTACTAAGCAGTACACAGGAGGGTGTTCCTGCATACTTAGTGTGACACCCAACATTTTCAAGTGAATATTCGTACATATTTTAAACACGTTTATGTAATTCATGTTTACTGATTTGACCTAATTGCATGCATTAGGTCATTAAGTCTAGCAAAGGTCACAAGTTTGTTCAAATTCATACTTTGGTAATTTTAGGAATTACCAAGACACGTATATGTATAACCCGACCAATACGTACGTTGGTGACTAACCTAAATGCCCAAATTATTGTCCAAAGATCAATAATACATGAAATATATGTTTATGCATTCAAATATATAATTTAAAGTCCACATTTTGTAAAACAACTCGTAACGACGTAAATCGAAGTTACATCACCGTTTCGAATCCTAATCGAGATTAATACGCCTAATGACCTAAATAACTACACCAACTACCCCCCTTTGAACTCTTGGCAGTGATTTTCTAGTGGGCTCCACCTCACACCACATTTTTCTTTTCACTTGATTTTGTTCAAGACAACTCCACCTTTCCATTCCACATTGGTTTATTTGCTTACAAAAGGACTCCCTAATCCATTGCCTTGTCATTCACCACCCAACACATCAACACACAATCTTCTTCTCCCTCTTCTTTCCTTTCTCATGGAAACAACACCATCTTTATCATCATTCTAGCTTCAACAAGGAATCATGACCGGCCATTTATGTTTATGTCACACCCCAACCGATGGCGGAATCATCGGGGCGAGACATGTAGACTGTTCATAAGCACAAGGTTGACTAAATTGAATATATTAAACGTCAAATTTCATTGCAAATAATCCAAACATAACCAAATCCAAGATAGAACAAAATTGAAAATACATAGAGTTCTTTTATTTAAATTAACTAGGTCCAATCCTATGTGTAGCACATCTTGAACAATCTCACACGTTAGAACCTGAAACATGAATAAAATAAAGTCAACTAAAAAGTTGGTGAGTATAACACAGGTTTATATAGATAGCATATAGTTTGTAAAACAAATCCTTACATAACATGATAAATAAGACATTTATGGGGAGCAGCTATTGTGTAACCATGCACAATCAAACCTTTGTAACTAGCATGCAAAATTGTGTTGTCGGTATCAATCACCCCAATCTGGGTGGGTTTGTCAGACTCAATAGATCTATAATTGAAAACCGTCGGCTTGTATAGTTAATGATTGCACATAATCGCATACAAAGGTTAGCACACCTAGCACTCGGGCATAAAGCTCAAATTGCACACATGAATGTAAATAGGATTTGTACTTGTGTTGTTCGTGTAAATGTAACGTGTAATTTGAATAATGTTCATGTTTCACCCCAAAAGTGTAAAAGAGTAAAAAGGGATATGAAATACTCACTTGGTTCGAAGGCGTAGCTAACAAAGATATTAGATAGTAAGGATCCTTGAAATGTACAAGTTAACCTAAGGAGTAATGTATATGGTATTAATAGTGTGCACCAATGTTTAAGTCTAAAGTTGCATTTGGACTTGTGTAATAAGGTCGTTGATTTGTAATTGGAGGTATTGAATAAAATATATAAAGTTTGAAAGAGTATTTTTAGAACATTTTGATTAAGGTTTGAGTTTGAATAATTAAATAAGTAATGTAAATAATTATTGTTTATGAAAACATTGTAAGTATTAGTTATAAGTTAGTATAATTAATTAATCGTTTTTGTTTAAATATAAATTAAATAATAATCATTTTATTTATTTATTTATAAAATGTAACTTAACCATTTAAATACTTTTTAAATGAAAGGTTTAACAATAATTATAAATTACATTTTATAAACTTTAAATAATTAATATTTCCATTTATTAAATATTTGTTCTTTCTAAATAAGATTAAATGCAATTTTATAAAACTCAACTATTTTTATCTTGTAATTCAATCAGAATATTTGTGGTTTGAAAAATATATAAAATTTATAATTCTGCCAAGATTTTAACTCACACACGACCGTGCATGGGAAGGGCACGATCGTGCTCAAACCACGGGCGCGGCCATGCTAGCCAGGGCGCGACCGTGTTGATCAAATTGAGGCTTAACTAACTAAATCATTAGGCAAGACCATGCCTTGGTCAGGCACGATCGTGTCTATGATCCTAAGACACGACTGAGATTAGTCAAAGGGCATGATTGGGTCTAGACAGGAGGACACGACCGCGTTGATAGTCGGCACGACCGCGTCTCATGAGGCACGACCGCGCTAGATGATTAGCGCGACCGTGTCTGTTCCAAATCAGGAACGAATTAACCGATTCTTATAATAATAGGGTTGGAAATCATAGGGCTTTCACTCATTAGATTATTTCGAGTCTTTTTGCATAGATTAATTGGATTTTAAACTTGTCTAAGGTTCGATTAGATTAAATCATTTTTAACGAAAATGTGGATTCGGGTTCGTGGTGATTTCCATAATGAAAGCCCAAATTATCATGGGGCTTTTGATCTATGAACTGAAACGAAAGTGTGGAAGGTTTGAATTACTCGGAAGAATAACGAATCGATTGAGTACGGTAGGGACTTGTTCCGGCGATGACGATTTGATCTCCGACGTCTTCTGCTGCAACTCCGGCTACTTCTATGCGTTCAGAAGTTTTTAGAGAGGATGGTAATGCGTTTGTTTGAGAGGATTGAGACCAGAATAGTGAATTCGGTGAACAAGAATGAATGGTCGACGGTTTAGCTTAGGAATCTATAATTGGTGTTAATTCAGGTGTAATGTCGATGCTTAATCGTCTAATGATGATTATTAACAGATAAACGTGTATAACCGTTGCAGAATTGAGCGAGTGTAGAATTAAAGATCGTTTTTACGTTTCAACTGTCAAGAGGCGCGACCGTGCCAATATGCGGCGCGACCGTGCTAAGGCACCAGGCGCGATCGTTCCAAAGCAAGTCGCGCGACCGTGCCAAAGCACTCGGCGCGACCGTGCCAGAACGAGGCGCGACCGTGCTTATTAGGGTTTCTTGTAAATTTTCAACATCAGGCCTTGTAACTTTGGTCTTTGACATATTTGTATAAGTAGATACTTATGTAGTGTTTTAGTAGGTTATAACCGTATAAAATTTGCGGGTTAACATTGAAATATAGTATTTAATTGATGGTACGAATAGAACAAAACAGTGCACTATAACTAGGTTTAAAATGCATTACATTGAATTTGAAATACGGATACTAAAAATCAGAAATGTTACAGTCTACCCATGTTGAGGGAATTTCGTCCCGAAATTTAGTTAGAGGAAGCAACGGCATCGGTAAAGAGTTGGGGGTACTTGAGCTTCATTTGGTCCTCTCGTTCCCAAGTGAATTCAGGGCCACGCTTAGACTCCCAACGAAATTTAACAATAGGAATACGACTTCGCTTGAGTTGCTTGATTTCATGATCCATAATTTCTACCGGTTTCTCAACGAAGTGCATCGTTTCATCAATGTGCACGTCATCAAGCGGTATATGGAGATCCTCATCGGCGAGACATTTCTTCAGATTTGATACATGAAATGTAGGATGCACATTGCCAAGAGATGGAGGTAACTCGAGTTTGTAAGCCACCTTCCCAATTCTTTCAAGGATTTTGAATGGACCAACATAGTGAGGGGCTAACTTGCCTTTCTTTCCAAAACGGACCACACCCTTCCACGGGGACACCTTAAGAAGAACAAGGTCACCGACTTAGAATTCCAAGGGTTTTCGTCGTTTATCGGCATAACTCTTTTACCGACTTCTCGTTGTTCGGATGTTGTCACGGATTTGAATAATCTTGTCGGATGTTTCTTGAATTAGCTCGGGACCGGTGATTTGTGCTTCACCAATCTCGTTCCAACAGAAAAGAGAACGACACTTGCGACCATAAAGAGCTTCGAATGGAGCCATGTTGATACTTGTGTGGTAGCTATTATTGTAAGAGAACTCAATGAGGGATAAATGTGAATCCCAATTTCCACCAAAATCGATTACACAAGCTCTAAGCATGTCTTCAAGTGTTTGGATTGTTCGCTCGGTTTAACCATCAGTTTGGGGATGGTAAGCCGTGCTCAAATCCAATAGTATGCCAAGAGCAGTTTGGAGAGATTGCCAAAATCGAGAAGTGAACCGGGAATTTCTGGTTGTTCAAGTAAACCAGAAGGACGTTGATGTTCAGCTTTGACTTTGGAGCAGGTTAAACATTTGGCAACATAAAGAGCAATGTCCTTTTTCATACCGGGCAACCAATATTGTTGGCGAAGATCTTGGTACATTTTATCCGCACCAGGATGAATAGAATAACGAGTCTTGTGAGCCTCGTTCATGAGAAATGTACGGAGATCACCGTGATCGGGAATCCAAATACGGTTCAAGTAATAAAGTAAGCCATTGGGTTTTGATTCAAGCAGAAGTTCAACACCACACGACATTTCTTAGTACATGTTACCCTCGGTGATTGAGACGTGTTGAGCTTCTAAGATGTGATTTTGGATGTCGGTTTGAATTCGAACACTTTGAAGCATGACATGGTTCTTTCGACTCAAAGCGTCGGCTACAACATTCGCTTTGCCGGGATGGTAACGAATCTCGCAGTCATAGTCGTTAAGGAGTTCAACCCAACGTCGTTGCCTCATATTGAGTTCTTTTTGGTTGAAAATATGTTGAAGACTTTTGTGGTCGGTGAACACCACACATTTCGTGCCATATAGGTAATGTCTCCAATTTTTTAACGTGAATACGACCGCACCTAACTCGAGATCGTGCGTCGTATAATTCTTCTCATGAACTTTGAGTTGTCTTGATGCATAAGCGATTACCTTGCCTCGTTGCATGAGAACACAACCAAGACCATGGTTAGAAGCATCACAATAGACAACTAAATCATCATTTCCATCGGGGAGAGTCAATATGGGAGCATTGCACAGCTTTTGCTTAAGGGTTTGAAAAACTTCTTCTTGTTTCGGTCCCCATTCATAAGTCTTACCCTTGTGGGTCAAAGCGGTAAGGGGGACAACAATTTTAGAGAAGTTTAAGATGAAACGCGGTAATATCCCGCAACACCTAGAAATGAACGAACTTCAGTGGGAGTCTTCGGGGTATTCCAATTCTTAACCGTTTCGATCTTAGCAGGGTCAACATGAATACCCTTTTCGTTGACAATGTGACCAAGAAATTGAACTTCTTTTAACCAAAATTCACATTTGGAGAATTTGGCATATAGTTGTTCTTTCTTCAAGAGATCCAATACCAATCTAAGATGTTGCTCATGATCGGCTTTAGTCTTGGAATAGATTAAGATGTCATCGATGAAAACGATCACGAACTTATCAAGGTACGGTTTGTACACACGATTCATGAGATCCATGAAAACTGCGGGTGCATTGGTTAGTCCAAAAGGCATAACCATGAACTCGTAATGACCATACCTTGTTCAGAAGGCAGTCTTTGGAATATCGTCTTCTTTCACACGGAGTTGGTGATAACCAGATCGAAGATCAATCTTCGAGAAGCAAGTAGAACCTTGAAGTTGATCAAAGAGGTCATCAATTCTATTTAAAGGATAACGGTTTTTGATAGTAAGCTTGTTGAGTTCGCGGTAGTCAATACACATGCGAAATGATCCATCCTTCTTTTTAACGAATAAGACGGGTGCACCCCACGGTGAATGACTCGGATGGGTGAATCCCTTGTCGGAGAGGTCTTGAAGTTGACTTGCAAGTTCTTGCATTTCAGAAGGTGCAAGACGGTATGGAGCCCTAGCCACGGGGTTAGCTCCGGGCACAAGATCAATGCGAAATTCTACTTGGCGAACGAGTGGAAGGCTGGATAAGTCTTCGGGGAATACTTCAGGAAAATCTCAGATAATGGGGATATCTTGAATACTCTTCTTTTTAACATCCTTTTGAACGATATGGGCCAAAAAGGCCACATACTTATTTCATAAGTACTTTTGAGCTCTAGTGCATGACATTAATTTAAGCCCTTTGTGAGGCTTTTCACCAAAGACTCTTAATGTTTCTCCCGATGGTAGGGGTATTCGAATACACTTATCAAAGCAAATGACTTCGGCATGATGATTTGATAGCCAATCCATGCCTATAATGATATCAAAGCTCCCTAGTGGCATTGGAACAAGGTTGATTGGGAATGTGTGATCATTAAGTTCTAAAGAGCAATCATAGATAATGGATTCAATTGTAAGGGAGTCACCATTTGCTACCTCAACGGTGAAGGTTTTCCCTAATTGGGATCGTGTCTTTGCAAGTAAAGGTTCAAAATTAAGTGACACAAAACTTTTATCGGCACCGGTATCGAATAAAATGGAGGCATATTGACTATTAATTAGAAACGTACCATTAACCACGTCATTGTTGGCTTGACCTTCATTGGCGTTTATGTTGAAAGCACGCCCACGAGCTATACCTTGTCTAGCATTGACTAACTTTGGGCATTGATCACGGAAATGGTTCGGGTTGCCACACTCATAACATGTTCGCCCATTTGCAATAGCAGGTACACCTTGATTAGCCATTTGGGTGTTGGTTTGGTTTGGTGGGTTGACTTGGCCCGCAAGAGCTTTGGTCCTACAAACATTAACTGTATGGCCATATCTCCCACAATAAGTACAAAGGCGACATGGGATGCTTTGGGGATGATGGTAGTTACAGGTGGCACAAAGTGGGTAGATTCCAACATATGGCTTTTTGGTCGGTGCTTGGACCATAGGTGCAGCTTGGTTAACAGGAATAGCAGGAGTGACCACAGCATAGTTTCTAGTCTTCCTTTTCCTATTATTGCGGGAGGGTTCAGTTGTGGCTTCTTTATTGTGGGTAGGAGGGGTTATAGTGTCAGAAACTTTCTTGGTGCCCTTTTTAGTAAGAGTCCCCGCCTTCACATGATTATCGGTTAAGGTAGCGGATAAACGGATGGCATCTTCAAGTGTCGCGTGATTCCTTCCTAGGACAGTATCTGGAATTTGTCTAGGTAGTCCCCCATTATACTTTTCAATGCAGCGGGACAGAGGAGTGACCATGTGGGGCACAAGAAGACTCAACTCATGGAACCGAGTCGTATACGCCAAGTTTTCACCACTATCTTGGGCAGGATCCCAAAATTCGGCTTCAAGTTTCTTTACCTCATTTTGAGGACAGAATTCCTCGGTCATTAGCCTTTTAACCTCATCCCAAGGTAAGGCCATTGCTACATCCACACCTCGATTTCTCTTCTCCCCATTCCACCACGTGAGTGCCCATTTTTGTAGGACACTTGTGGCATGATGAACACGAAGGTTGTCGGGGCAGTCACTATTGAGAAAGGTATTCTCAATGCTTTCGAACCATTGAAGGAGTCCAGTAGCTCCTTCAGTACCATAGAACTTGAGGGGATTGCACGAGTTGAAGTGCTTGAAGGTGCATTGAGATAGGTTGTTACCACCATTTTCACCATTTCCACCATTACCACTATTACTACCATTTCCACCAATGTTGCCATTGGTGGCACTATTAGCTTGAGTGAGTTGTGTCACGAGTTGTGCAAGAATAGCAGCAATGTCAGTATTGGTGTTGGCCGCGGGAGCACGACGAGGAGGCATTCTACAGATTTTCACAAGATAAGAAAAGATGTAAGAACTCATGAGAATTGTTTGGATTTAATAGAATAAGATAACAAAATTGATAGATAATCATAGTTTGGATTGTACTCAAATAGTGATATAATCACTCGAGTACTATGACACATTAAGATTAATTAATCTTATATAATTTTCAAGGAGACATGCTTTAGCCTATAAGTAAACACTCATCTCGGAAATTTCCAGGAAAGCATACGGGTCCCTCGGTTGATTGGGATTTATGCGAAATGCTTTCATAGACAGAAAACCCAAAATACAGGTGTCACTCTTCCAGATTGCACGTGTCCTCAAATAATTAACAAAGCTTAAAAACCTTAACGAGGAAATAAAGAAAATTTTATGGATTTAGCTTCATGAAAATTCCACATGCTAGAAAAATATAGATAGAGAAGGAGATAAGAGTATTATGAGGTTTTAGGATATAGGAAGAGATATTGTTTATTTAATTTATTATTTAAGTATATACTAATAAGTCATGGATTTTTAATAAATAAGTCATCAAATAAAATAATAACTAATCATAGTAAGCATGTAGCACATAGCATGTAACACATAACATATAGCATGTAGCATATAACATGAAATCATGAATCATAGCATAAGTAGGTGTCCTAAAGTTATAGTCTAGGTCAAAGTGTTTAATAACCTAATTCCCTATAACCAAGGCTCTGATACCAATCCGTAACACCCCGACCGATGGCGGAATCATCGGGACGGGACACGTAGACTGCTCATAAGCACAAGGTTGACTAAATTGAATATATTAAACGTCAAATTTCATTGCAAATAATCCAAACATAACCAAATCCAAGATAGAACAAAATTGAAAATACATAGAGTTCTTTTCTTTAAATTAACTAAGTCCAATCCTATGTGTAGCAAATCTTGAACAATCTCACACGTTAGAACCTGAAACAAGAATAAAATAAAGTCAACTAAAAAGTTGGTGAGTATAACACAGGTTTATATAGATAGCATATAGTTTGTAAAACAAATCCTTACATAACATGATAAATAAGGCATTTATGGGGAGCAGCTATTGTGAAACCATGCACAATCAAACCTTTGTAACTAGCATGCAAAATTGTGTTGTCGGTATCAATCACCCCAATCTGGGTGGGTTTGTCAGACTCAATAGATCTATCATTGAAAACCGTCAGCTTGTATAGTTAATGATTGCACATAATCGCATACAAAGGTTAGCACACCTAGCACTCGGGCATAAAGCTCAAATTGCACACATGAATGTAAATAGGATTTGTACTTTGTGTTGTTCGTGTAAATGTAACGTGTAATTTGAATAATGTTCATGTTTCACCCCAAAAGTGTAAAAGACTAAAAGGGGCTATGAAATACTCACTTGGTTCGAAGGCGTAGCTAACAAAGATATTAGATAGTAAGGTTCCTTGAAATGTACAAGTTAACCTAAAGAGTAATGTATATGGTATTAATAGTGTGCACCAATGTTTAAGTCTAAAGTTGCATTTGGACTTGTGTAATAAGGTCATTGATTTGTAATTGGAGGTATTGAATAAAATATATAAAGTTTGAAAGAGTATTTTTAGAACATTTTGATTAAGGTTTGAGTTTGAATAATTAAATAAGTAATGTAAATAATTATTGTTTATGAAAAAATTGTAAGTATTAGTTATAAGTTAGTATAATTAATTAATCGTTTTTGTTTAAATATAAATTAAATAAATAATCATTTTATTTATTTATTTATAAAATGTAACTTAACCATTTAAATACTTTTTAAATGAAAGGTTTAACAATAATTGTAAATTAAATTTATAAACTTTAAATAATTAATTTTTTCATTTATTAAATATTTGTTCTTTCTAAATAAGATTAAATGCAATTTTGTAAAATTCTACTATTTTTATTTTGTAATTCAATCAGAATATTTGTGGTTTGAAAAATATATAAAATTTATAATTCTGTCAAGATTTTAACTCACACACGACCGTGCCTGAGAAGGGCACGATCGTGCTCAAACCACGGGCGCGGCAATGCTAGACAGGGCGCGACCGTGTTGATCAAATTGAGGCTTAACTAACTAAATCATTAGGCACGACCGTGCCTTGGCCAGGTATGATCGTGTCTATGATCCTAAGACACGACTGAGATTAGTCAAAGGGCATGATTGGGTCTGGACAGGAGGACACGACCGCGCTGATAGTCGGCACGACCGCGTCTCATGAGGCACGACCTGTCACACCCCGACCGTTGGCGGAATCATCGAGGCGGACAATGTGATGATTGTTCAAAAGCACATGATAACTAAAGGTTGCATAATTCATTAATTAAATTTAAAAGTAACAAGTTCCAAATACAATACATTTCAAATAACCTAGTCTAGTTCAAAACATTAATTTATTTAACTAGGTCCATAGTTCCTAAGTGGAGAGATCTTCGGCAAGCAGTCACATATCCAAACATGAAACATTATTAAAATCAAGTGTCAACTAAAAAGTTGGTGAGTACATAGGTTTAGTATTTCCTGTAAATAGTAGTTGTAAATCGTTTTGCAACTCATTGTTTATTTTGTTAAACATAGTATGTATGATGTATCATTTATTTAATCACAATTCAAACTGAGTTTGACGCGCTTGAACAGAGCACAACAGCTAAGTCCGGTATGCTTGAATATAGTTACCCACTATATCCGGTATGTTTGAATATAACATGCGGTTATATCCGAGTATGCAGTAATAAACACCCTAACCGGGTGGGCTGGTCAGGCACAATAGATCTATCAATATTACAGTTGGTTGTCTTGTGTTTAAATGTATGTACATCCAAAGAATAAGCATATAGTCTCATGTATAACACGTATAAACGATGTGAGTAGCATGTATAATGTTTCACCCCAAAACGTATGAAAATGTAAAATAGGGGCTATGTAACTCACCTGGCTAGCGGATATGATAATCCACGAGAGTAGGTGATACGGATGTTTGAAGCCTAAGCACGATGGAACCCTATGTAGATAAATAGGTATTATTATATGCTTATAGGTGTGTATCCGTATTTAATTATGTATAGGTTTATAATAATATTTCTTAAAATTATTTGCGTAAAGTGTAGGTTCAGATTTATTCGAAATCACTGATTTTAATCGAAACTATTTCAGGTATCGAAACTATGTTCAAGTATCGAAACTATGTTCAATCGAAACTGACCACAGAGCTGTCGAAACTTTCTTCTATCGAAACTACTTAGTTTCGATAAGTAGTTATTATGTATTATGTATTTATATAATAATAACAAATGAAAGAAAAGTCTTTATTTGACTAATTATATTGATATTTTATATATTAAAATTTATTTTAACAAGTTTATTAAAAAATATTGCAAGACTTATAAAGGTGGGACATTGTATATGTGAAAAGGTATTTTGATAAGTTTTATAAAAATGTTACAAAGTTTATAAAAGTAGGACATTTTGTATACTATAATGTATTTTAATAAGTTTATAAAAATATTACCCGGTTTATAAAAATAGGACATTTTATATATTATATTGTATTTTAATAAGTTTATATATATAAAAAAAAATGGGATGGTTTATAAAAATATAGTTTAATCGATTTTAAAATAAACAAACGAGTAAACCGACTCGTTTTAGTATTTATTGTATAAAAATGGTATTAAAATAAGTTAGGTTAATTAAATAAAATAAATAGAATGAAAACAGAAGTAAAATAAAAATGGGCCGAAGGCCAACCGGATTCGAACCCGCGACCTGTAACTCGCACACACACACGCATAACCAGCCGGGCTACTGCCCATTGCTGGTTATGTGTGTATCGAATAATTTAAGTATACAAAGGAAGAGTTGGTCGCTGGTCCTCGGTGACCGGCAAACCGTGTCCGAGGACACTGGGTTTGCCCGGTAACTCTCGTGCGAATGCCGTGCTTTCGACTGGGATTGTTTACCTGATGATGACAGAAGCTAATGGAACCGAAATGAGGTTCGAACTTGGTCGCGAAGGGCCTGGACGGCAGAGCTTTGGAACTCGAAAAGGTCACAACGGGGATCGATTTCTGAGTGGAATTAGCTCTTGTAATCCTGGTCACAGCTTCACTCAGGGTCGACGAAGGTGACAGAGTCCTCAATTTGGAGTGAGAGTGCGTGGAAGGAGGGTAGCCAGTTCGTGCAGGGCCGACCATGGCCATTTATAGCCGGGCTTGATTCTTATGTTCAAACGTGCAATTGGGCACGTCCCGACATTAGTCTGGACGAGACGAAACTAATTAGACATTCAACAGGCGTGGAGGTGGCTTGTCGGGCACGAATTCGAATGTGGTATCTCTGCCACCAACATGATCAGACGATCCTTATGTTGGGGAGACCAATTGGTCGAGGGGTATTGTTCGCGTGGGGGAGACGAAGCCAGAGAAGCCTTTGTCGGCTGTTGAGGTGCAGGGAACAGTCCTGTGGGGCGTTCGCCGGAGAAAGCCTTGGACCGCCGGACTATTGTTGGGGGTGACCGGATAAACGAATTGGGTATTGACAGTTTTAGTCCCTGGAGTTTGATTTCGTTTTAATTAGGTCCCTGCGATAATTACGGATGGGTCCTTGTACTTTAACTTGTCCAGGAATGGTCCCTCGACAAATTTTAGTTTTTATAACCTTCTAGTTTGATTAATTACAAAATAACCCTTGAACTTTTATTTAACTAAATTAATTTAATTTCTTTTAAATAAAATTAATTTAAAAATGTTTTTATAAACTTATTTTATTTATTTTTATTATTATAAATAATTTTTATAAAAGTTATTTATCTTATTTAAATAGATTCTTTTATTAAATATGCAACTTTTAAAATTTAGATTTTATATAAAATTTTATATAAGTTTTTAAAACTTATAAAATTTTAATTAATTTATATCCGTGAAATAAAATACCTAATCGTATAAAACTAAATAAAACTCTTACACTTTATTAAAATAGGAGATGATTACATGATAAATATAATACAAGTGCGTGGATGAAAATCCGAAACGTCACAGTCTCCCCATGTTAGAGGAATTTCGCCCCGAAATTCAACTAGTGAAGGCTATGAAAAGAGATGCGGATACTTGGTCTTCATTTGGTCTTCACGTTCCCAAGTGAACTCGGGTCCACGTTTAGACTCCCAACGGACCTTGACAATGGGGATGCGGCTACGCTTGAGTTTCTTAACTTCTCGGTCCATGATTTCCACGGGTTTCTCAACAAAATGCATTTTCTCGTCAATACGCACTTCGTCAAGGGGGATGTGGAGATTCTCGTCGGCTAGACACTTTTTCAAATTAGACACATGAAAAGTCGGATGAACGTTGCTGAGTTCTGAAGGAAGATCGAGTTTGTAGGCCACTTTCCCTATCCTTTCGAGTATCTTGAATGGACCCACATATCGAGGTGCAATTTTTCCTTTCTTTCCAAATCGGACTACGCCTTTCCAAGGTGATACCTTTAGAAGGACCATATCTCCAACTTGAAATTCCAAGGGTTTCCGTCGCTTGTCGGCATAGCTCTTTTGCCGACTTCTTGCTACTCGAATGTTGTCACGGATAAGAGAGACTTTATCGGTGGTTTCTTGGATAAGCTCGGGACCGGTGATTTGTGCTTCGTCAATTTCATTCCAACAAATTGGTGAACGACATTTTCGTCCATAAAGAGCTTCAAACGGTGCCATGTTAATACTTGTGTGATAGCTGTTGTTGTAGGAAAATTCAATCAGTGGTAGGTGAGAATCCCAATTGCCACCAAAGTCAATGACACAAGCTCTAAGCATATCCTCAAGAGTTTGGATTGTTCGTTCGGTTTGTCCATCAGTTTGAGGATGGTAAGCCGTACTTAAATCCAAACGAGTACCAAGTGCTGATTGTAATGATTGCCAAAATCGAGAAGTAAAACGCGAATCACGATCGGAGATGATGTTCCAAGGGATTCCGTGACGACTTACGATCTCATCAATGTAAATTCGAGCCAATTTCTCGACTCGATAGTCCTCACGAATGGGTAAGAAATGAGCAGACTTAGTAAGTCGGTCGATAATAACCCAGATACTATCGTGCCTAATAGAAGTGCGTGGTAGTTTGGTGATAAAATCCATAGCAAGGTTCTCCCACTTCCACACGGGAATTTCAGGTTGTTCGAGGAGTTCGGAAGGCTTTTGGTGTTCGGCCTTCACTTTAGAACAAGTTAGGCATTTTTCCACAAAGAGGGCAATATCCTTTTTCATGCCGGGCCACCAATATTGCTGACGAAGACCCATGTACATCTTATCGGTTCCAGGATGTACCGAATATCGAGTCTTATGGGATTCATTCATCAAAAACATACGAAGATCGTCGCGATCGGGAATCCAGATACGATTCAAGTAATACAATAGGCCGTTGGCTTTGGTTTCTAGCAAGAGTTCTACACCACATGCCATTTCTTGATACATGTTTCCCTCGGTAACTGAGGTGTGTTGTGCTTGGAGAATGCGGGCTTGGATATCATTATGAATACGAACATTATGAAGCATGATACGTTCTTTAAGACTCAAAGCGTCGGCTACAACATTTGCTTTGCCGGGGTGGTAGCGAATCTCGCAGTAGTCGTTAAGAAGTTCGACCCATCGTCGTTGCCTCATATTAAGCTCTTTTTGATTGAAAATATGTTGGAGACTTTTGTGGTCGGTGAAAACCACGCATTTGGTACCATATAAATAGTGTCTCCAAATTTTCAAGGCGAAGACGACAGCACCAAGCTCGAGATCATGGGTCGTATAGTTCTTCTCATGAATTTTGAGTTGACGTGATGCATATGCAATTACTTGGCCACGTTGCATAAGGACAACCAAGACCTTGGTTGGATGCATCACAATAAACGACAAAGTCGTCATTACCACTAGGAAGAGTTAGAATAGGAGCATTGCAGAGCTTGTGCTTGAGAGTTTGAAAAGCTTCCTCTTGCTTGGGTCCCCACTCGTAAGATTTACCTTTATGAGTCAAGGCAGTGAGCGGAACCACAATCTTGGAGAAATTTGAGATGAAGCGACGATAGTAACCCTCTAGTCCAAGGAAGGAACGAATCTCGGTAGGAGTCTTAGGAGTACTCCAATTCTTTACCGCTTCGATTTTTGCCGGGTCCACATGAATTCCCTTATCGTTGACTATGTGTCCCAAAAATTGAACTTCCTTTAGCCAGAATTCACACTTGGAGAACTTGGCGTATAGTTGTTCTTTCTTCAAGAGTTCTAAAATCAAACGAAGATGTTGTTCATGCTCCGTTTTCGTCTTAGAATAGATAAGAATGTTGTCAATGAAAACGATCACGAACTTGTCAAAATAAGGTTTGCATACACGGTTCATGAGGTCCATGAAGACCGTAGGTGCATTAGTCAAACCGAAGGGCATGCCCATGAACTCGTAGTGACCATATCTAGTCCGAAAGGCAGTCTTTGGAATGTCTTCATCGAGAACACGAAGTTGATGGTATCCGGAACGAAGGTCAATCTTGGAGAAACATGTTGAACCTTGAAGCTGATCGAAAAGATCGTTGATACGGGGTAAAGGATATCGGTTCTTAATTGTAAGTTTGTTGAGTTCACGATAATCAATGCACATTCGAAATGATCCATCCTTTTTCTTTACAAACAGCACGGGAGCACCCCAAGGTGAATGGCTCGGGCGGATGAATCCTTTGGATGAGAGTTCTTGTAATTGACTTGCAAGCTCTTGCATCTCGGAAGGTGCAAGACGATAGGGGGCTTTTGCCATGGGAGTTGCCCCAGGCACAAGGTCGATATGAAACTCCACTTGTCTAGTGGGAGGAAGACCAGATAAATCCTCGGGGAATACCTCGGGAAAATCTTGGATGATTGGAATGTCTTGCAATTTCTTACCCTTGTCTTTCGTGTCAACTATGTGGGCCAAGAATGCAACGTACTTTTTCCGCAAGTACTTTTGTGCCAATTTGCAAGACATGATTTGAAGACCACGACACGGTTTTTCACCGAAAATAACTAACGTGTCGCTCGAAGAGAGTGGTATACGAATACACTTTTCGTAGCAAATAACCTCGGCATGGTGCTTGGATAACCAGTCCATGCCAATTATAATATCAAAGCTTCCCAATTGCATTGGAAGGAGATCAACAGAGAATTCATGATTATTAAGCTCGAGGTTGCAGTTGCGGATAAAAGAATTTATAGTAATAGATTTTCCGTTCGCTATCTCCACGGAATAAGAATTGTCAAGTTTCGTTCTTTGTTTAGCAAGTCGAGATTCAAAGGTAAGAGATACAAAACTCCTATCGGCACCGGTGTCGAATAAAATGGATGCATAATGATTGTTTATGAGAAACGTACCGTTTATCACGTCGTTGTTTGCTTGAGCCTCATTAGCGTTTATGTTAAAGGCTCGTCCTTGAGGACCACCTTGATGATGAAGTTTTGGGCATCGGTCACGGAAATGGTTTGGATCTCCACATTCGTAACATGCCCGGCCATTGGGAGGTGCCGGATAGACGGGACGGTTGGCTGGAGCAGCTTGATGGACGGGAGTACGAGTACGGCAAGTAGTGACCACATGTCCATATCGTCCGTAGCTTGAGCACAATCGGCATAGTAGATTGGCAGGATGATGGTACTTGTAGGTCTGGCATTGGGGATTCGGGCCCTGATAAGTTTTCGGGTTTTGACCCAAAGGGGCCGCTTGAATAGCAGGTACAGCGGGAGTTACGGCTGCGAAGTTTCGACCCTTACGTTTCTTGTTGCGGTTAGAAGACTCGAGTTTCACATCTTTGACGGCCGCAAGAGTAGACACAACCTTCTTGGAACCCTTTCTTGTTAAGGTTCCGGCTTTGACGTGGTTGTCGGATAGTGTAGCGGATAGACGGATGGCAGCTTCAAGTGTAGGAGGATTGCTTCCTAACACAACATCTTGAATTTGCATAGGCAGGCCGCCTATGTATTTTTCAATTCCCCGAGCAAGGGGAGTGATCATATGAGGCACCAGCAGACTTAGCTCTTGAAACCGGGTGGTGTAAGCCAGATTATCCCCGCTGTCTTGGGCAAGATCCCAAAATTCAGCCTCGAGCTTCCTCATTTCATTCCGAGGACAGAATTCATCAGTCATGGCCTTCTTCAGATCATCCCATGATAAGGATGTAGCAACCTCAGCACCACGAGTGCGTTTCTCACCGTTCCACCAGGTGAGGGCTCTCTTTTGGAGTATACTTGTGGCATAACGAACCCGAAGATTATCGGGACAGTCGCTGTTTAGGAATGTGCTTTCCATGCTTTCAAACCATTGAAGTAGGCCGGTAGCACCTTCAGTCCTAAAGAATTTAGTAGGATTGCACGAGCTAAAGTGCTTAAATGTGCAATGAGGCGGGTTGGTACCACCGTTCCCTTGGATGTTGTGAGACCCGTCACTGTTGTTATTTGCTTGGGTCATTTGCCCTACTAGCTGGGCAAGGAGAGTAGCAAGATCCGGGTTGGAAGTGCTAGAGTTTGCACGTCGAGGAGGCATTCTAACAGCATAAGAAAAGACAATGATATTTTAGATAAGACGGATAAATATGAGTTATAGCGGGAAATAATGTAAGCAGAAATGCGAGATTTATTATGACGCGTGCCAGTGCTTATGTATTTATTATAAGTTGATAGGGGAAACTAAGTCACCTTTTCCAGGTAGGACATGATGTTATAGATCATTATTTGCATAATAGGAATTGCCGGGACTTGCATGCATTACAAATCGTTATTACATGTGCACCCGTAATAATGATTTGTTTTGCATGTTTGTCTAGTTCTTCCTATCTTGCTATAATATCCCCAAATTTTAAGTTTAAGTTCGGATTGTATCCTTGCGAATACATTGACTTATCAACGTTAATTAATTTCCCAAAACTTTCAAAGAGACATGCTTTAGCCTATAGGTAAACACTCACTTCAGGAATTCCCAGGAAAGAATACGGGTCCATTTATTTGGATTTATACGAAATGCTTTCCTAGACAGAAAACCCAATGTACAGGTGTCACCCTTCCAGATTGCACGTGTCCTTTACTGGTCTCAAGAAATTAAGTTGTTGACGAGGTTTTCAAGATTTTGAGAGTCTATGAGCATAAAACGTGTAGGAATTGTTGCAATTAATACGGATTAGGAAAGAGTATGAATAGGGATGGGTAGTGTATTTGTTTGCATAAGTTTGTTTGCCAAATGTGTATGTAAAGTATGTATCATGTATCAAAGTCTTGCATGTATGTGTATAAGTCTTATGTACCAAACTTGGGAAAATTCAAATATTACCTAACTACAAATAATTCACATAGCATTTAATCATTTAGCACATAGCACATAAAAGGGAGTCCTAGGGTTATAGTCTAGGTCATTATGTCTAATAACCTAATTCCCTATAACCATGGCTCTGATACCAATCTTTCACACCCCGACCGATGGCGGAATCATCGAGGCGGACAATGTGATGATTGTTCAAAAGTACATGATAACTAAAGGTTGCATAATTCATTAATTAAATTTAAAAGTAACAAGTTCCAAATACAATACATTTCAAATAACCTAGTCTAGTTCAAAACATTAATTTATTTAACTAGGTCCATAGTTCCTAAGTGGAGAGATCTTCGGCAAGCAGTCACATATCCAAACCTGAAACATTATTAAAATCAAGTGTCAACTAAAAAGTTGGTGAGTACATAGGTTTAGTATTTCCTGTAAATAGTAGTTGTAAATCGTTTTGCAACTCATTGTTTATTTTGTTAAACATAGTATGTATGATGTATCATTTATTTAATCACAATTCAAACCGAGTTTGACGCGCTTGAACAGAGCACAACAGCTAAGTCCGGTATGCTTGAATATAGTTACCCACTATATCCGGTATGTTTGAATATAACATGCGGTTATATCCGAGTATGCAGTAATAAACACCCTAACCGGGTGGGCTGGTCAGGCACAATAGATCTATCAATATTACAGTTGGTTGTCTTGTGTTTAAATGTATGTACATCCAAAGAATAAGCATATAGTCTCATGTATAACACGTATAAACGATGTGAGTAGCATGTATAATGTTTCACCCCAAAACGTATGAAAATGTAAAATAGGGGCTATGTAACTCACCTGGCTAGCGGATATGATAATCCATGAGAGTAGGTGATACGGATGTTTGAAGCCTAAGCACGATGGAACCCTATGTAGATAAATAGGTATTATTATATGCTTATAGGTGTGTATCCGTATTTAATTATGTATAGGTTTATAATAATATTTCTTAAAATTATTTGCGTAAAGTGTAGGTTCAGATTTACTTGAAATCACTGATTTTAATCGAAACTATTTCAGGTATCGAAACTATGTTCAAGTATCGAAACTATGTTCAAGTATCGAAACTATGTTCAATCAAAACTACTAGTTTCGATTGACCACAGAGCTGTCGAAACTTTCTTCTATCGAAACTACTTAGTTTCGATAAGTAGTTATTATGTATTATGTATTTATATAATAATAACAAATGAAAGAAAAGTCTTTATTTGACTAATTATATTGATATTTTATATATTAAAATTTATTTTAACAAGTTTATTAAAAAATATTGCAAGACTTATAAAGGTGGGACATTGTATATGTGAAAAGGTATTTTGATAAGTTTTATAAAAATGTTACAAAGTTTATAAAAGTAGGACATTTTGTATACTATAATGTATTTTAATAAGTTTATAAAAATATTACCCGGTTTATAAAAATAAGACATTTTATATATTATAATGTATTTTAATAAGTTTATATATATAAAAAAAAATGGGATGGTTTATAAAAATATAGTTTAATCGATTTTAAAATAAACAAACGAGTAAACCGACTCGTTTTAGTATTTATTGTATAAAAATGGTATTAAAATAAGTTAGGGTAATTAAATAAAATAAATAGAATGAAAACAGAAGTAAAAAAAAATGGGCCGAAGGCCAACTGGATTCGAACCCGCGACCTGTAACTCGCACACACACACGCATAACCAGCCGGGCTACTGCCCAGCTGGTTATGCGTGTATCGAATAATTTAAGTACACAAAGGAAGAGTTGGTCGCTGGTCCTCGGTGACCGGCAAACCGTGTCCGAGGACACTGGGTTTGCCCGGTAACTCTCGTGCGAATGCCGTGCTTTCGACTGGGATTGTTTACCTGATGATAACAGAAGCTAATGGAACCGAAATGAGGTTTGAACTTGGTCGCAAAGGGACTGGACGGCAGAGCTTTGGAACTCGAAAAGGTCACAGCGGGGATCGATTTCTGAGTGGAATTAGCTCTTGTAATCCTGGTCACAGCTTCACTCAGGGTCGACGAAGGTGACGGAGTCCTCAATTTGGAGTGAGAGTGCGTGGAAGGAGAGTAGCTAGTTCGTGCAGGGCCGACCATGGCCATTTATAGCCGGGCTTGATTCTTATGTTCAAACGTGCAATTGGGCACGTCCCGACATTAGTCTGGACGAGACGAAACTAATTAGACATTCAACAGGCGTGGAGGTGGCTTGTCGGGCACGAATTCGAACGTGGTATCTCGGCCACCAACAGGATCAGACGATCCTTATGTTGGGGAGACCAATTGGTCGAGGGGTATTGTTTGCGTGGGGGAGACGAAGCCAGAGAAGCCTTTGTCGGCTATTGAGGTGCAGGGAACAGTCCTGTCGGGCGTTCGCCGGAGAAAGCCTTGGATCGCCGGACTATTGTTGGGGGTGACCGGATAAACGAATTGGGTATTGACAGTTTTAGTCCCTGGAGTTTGATTTCGTTTTAATTAGGTCCCTGCGATAATTACGGATGGGTCCTTGTACTTTAACTTGTCCAGGAATGGTCCCTCGACAAATTTTAGTTTTTATAACTTTCTAGTTTGATTAATTACAAAATAACCCTTGAACTTTTATTTAACTAAATTAATTTAATTTCTTTTAAATAAAATTAATTTAAAAATGTTTTTATAAACTTATTTTATTTATTTATTATTATAAATAATTTTTATAAAAGTTATTTATCTTATTTAAATAGATTCTTTTATTAAATATGCAACTTTTAAAATTTAGATTTTATATAAATTTTATATAAGTTTTTAAAACTTATAAAATTTTAATTAATTTATATCCGTGAAATAAAATACCTAATCGTATAAAACTAAATAAAACTCTACTTTATTAAAATAGGAGATGATTACACGATAAATATAACACAAGTGCGTGAATGAATATCCGAAACGTCACACGACCGCACTAGATGATTAGCGCGACCGTGTCTGTTCCAAATTAGGAACGAATTTACCGATTCTTATAATAATAGGGTTTGAAATCATAGGGCTTTCACTCATTAGATTATTTCGAGTCTTTTTGCATAGATTAATTGGATTTAAAACGTGTCTAAGGTTCGATTCGATTAAATCATTTTTAATGAAAATGTGGATTCGGGTTCGTGGTGATTTCCATAATGAAAGCCCAAATTATCATGGGGCTTTTGATCTATGAACTGAAACGAAAGTGTGGAAGGTTTAAATTACCCGAAAGAATAACGAATCGATTGAGTACGGTAGGGACTTGTTCCGGCGACGACGATTTTATCTCCGGCGTCTTCTGCTGCAACTCCGGCTGCTTCTGTGTGTTCAGAAGTTTTTAGAGAGGATGGTAATGCGTTTGTTTGAGAGGATTGAGACCAGAATAGTGAATTCGGTGAACAAGAATGAATGGTCGACGGTTTAGCTTAGGAATCTATAATTGGTGTTAATTCAGGTGTAATGTCGATGCTTATTCGTCTAATGATGATTATTAACAGATAAACGTGTATAACCGTTACGGAATTGAGCGAGAGTAGAATTAAAGATCGTTTTTACATTTCAACTATCAAGAGGCGCGACCGTGCCAATATGCGGCGCGACCGTGCTAAGGCACCAGGCGCGATCGTTCCAAAGCAAGTCGCGCGACCGTGCCAAAGCACTCGGCGCGACCGTGCCAGAACGAGGCGCGACCGTGCCTATTAGTGTTTCTTGTAAATTTTCTACATCAGGCCTTGTAACTTTGGTCTTTGACATATTTGTATAAGTAGATACTTATGTAGTGTTTTAGTAGGTTATAACCGTGTAAAATTTGCGGGTTAACATTGAAATATAGTATTTAATTTATGATACAAATAGAACAAAACAGTGCACTAGAACTTGGTTTAAAATGCATTACATTGAATTTGAAATACGGATACTAAAAATCAGAAATGTTACAGTTTACATGAGACAATAGTGGAAGAGCTCGTCTACGTGAACAATTTATTAACCATTAACTCGTATAGTCTGGATAATATGAATAGTACTATTAGGATTGACACTCCCAGTCATGGTTAGTCGCGCTAACCTAGGGTCCGTATGGCCCAATGGCTGCACTTTATCTTAACTCATGAACCCGTGGGGAATGGGTGAGGGGTGAAACACCTGTGTTTGGTTTGGTTAATACTCATGTAAAATAAACTTCGTATGCCTAGCTAGCTACGATGGGTCAACTTGATAGGTCAAACTTGATAAGATTACTTGGTTTCGTTTAACGTAAACTTGAAATCGTTTCCGTGCATATGCATGTACTTGACACATAAAACCGTTTTCGTGCACAGGAATACATGTATACTTGAAACTCGAAATCATTTTCATGAACATGCATATACTTGAAACATGAAATCGTTTTCTAGCAAATGGTTTTCTTGTAACTTGTACTATTTAAACCTGTGAACTCACCAACCATTGTGTTGACATTTTTAAGTATGTTTTTCAGGTAACACATAGCTATGGCGTAGTTGGAATAGGTTAGCCATTTGGATTAAACCCTAGAAGCCGAATGAGTATGATCGTCAAAGCTCAAGACGGTTTTGATCTATACATGGTTCTAGGACAATGTACATGTTAATTGGTGTTCAATATTTAGAAGTCTTACTTTAGCTTCCGCTGTTGTGTAATGTTACCAATCTTTGCAACCATAATTTCTTTATTTATTTATCAAGTAAATAAATTTAGGGGTGTGACACTTAGCTAGTACGCATGTGGTTAGCCTGCGTACTTAGGCTAGTACGCAGAGGTTGTTCCTGCGTACAAGCTAGCATGCAGGTTGCTGGTCTGCTAGTATAAATAGCTCATTCTAGGAGTTTGCTAAGTACGCTTTCATTGTCACATATACACAGATCATTTGGAAAGCAAACTTGTAACCGATGGTTGAATGATAATAGACTGAGCTTGTTTTACTCGTGTTTATATAATTTTCCTTGTTATGATTGTCCAACTAGTCACAGACCGCACTCTATTTGACTAGCCACACACTTGCACGTGAAAGATCCATACCCCACGGGACCTACAAGTGGTATCAGAGCTTTTGCTCTTGATTTCGAGTGTTGTGAGTGTGTTAGGAGCATTTTCGACCTGGTTTGATACCGATTTACAAGTTTTTGGACTTGAATTTTAAGGGTTTTCAGTCAAAAAGTGAACCTCTACTTCTATGCTAGTTTTCGGTACTGGAATAAAAAATTTAGACTTGATTGTTGCTTGTTTGAGTAAATTGATCATCAAGGGTTTGTTAGAATCAAGTTTCTAAGCTTTTGGGTTGATTAATTTCGTTGTTTCAACAGGAATTGTTGATTTTTGGAATTTTCCGGTGGCGAAAAAGTGACCGGAAAAAGTTGGTGAATAGTTGGTGACTGAACTTTATCCTGAAGCTTCAAAAAGTTTTTGTGTACTTACGAAACTTCTCCTCCAAGCTGTTAAGGCTTCCTGTGTACTAGCCTAGTACGCAAGAAGAAAAACCCTTGCATACTTACCTTTGTTCATGCGTGTTTGCTAAGTACGCAAGACCAAAATTCCTTGTACGCAGGCCTTAACTCTAGTACGCAAGACCAACAGTTTTTCTAAATATTTGACTAAGTCTTTCACCATGTCGAATATTCAGAACATTAATACCATGTTGAACTATGATAATGAGATTGGGACCACATAAACCATCAACACCATGTTGAACGTGAATGATTACCCGAACTGGAAATCACGTTTTGAGAAGTACGTCTCATACAGTGATGCGAACATGTGGATACCCATACTAGAAGGGTATAAGCATCCAACACATGAGTTCTTGGGAGAGACTGTTCCCAAACCTTTGTCTAGACTCACCGAAGAAGAGACGAAGGCTCATGATCTAGAAAATAAGGCACATGCTTCTATCACCATGTCTCTGACTAGAGAAGTTTTTCATAGCTTTCGTGGCTATGATACTTCTAAAGCTCTTTGGGAGGCTATAAAGAAGAGACTTGAAGGAAACAGTGATGTGAAGAAGAGTAGGAGAGATCTTTTGACGAAACAGTACGAGTGCATCAAGTATTTGGAGAATGAGTCTACTAATGATCTCATTTCTAGATTCTGTCACTTGCAGACTGAGCTGAAGACGTTTGAACTTAAGTATCTTGATGACGAGTTAATTGAGAAGTTTCTTGATGCATTACCTCCTAAGTTTGATATGTACACAACTTTGATAAGAGAAAACAGTAAATTCTATGAGATGACCATTGAGACTACGATTGGGAAGATTCAAGCACATGATATGAACATGAGGAAGAAGGAAGATGGAAATAGACCTCAGGTGCAAGATCCTGCAATTTACTTTGGGAAGTCTTCTACTTCATAGCCATCTGGCTCTGGAATTTCTTTATTATTTGGGAACTCAACACAACATGAAGAAAATGTCAATAGTTGTGGAAATCCATCTTGCTTTGCTGCTGCAGGGTCTAGTTCATTTCATCAGAATTCTTCAAGAGTTCTTCCAACTTCAACATCGTCTCATCAGAACATGATTGCAACTATTACTGGTGATCATGTTGCCTTATCTGCATCGTGTATGCTTGCCTTCAAGAACTTCATTGGTGGGAAGCTTACAGATCCTGAAACGATTGAGAGGATTTCAATCAAGTCGATCCTGACGACTTGGAGGTGTAGATGCATGATATGTCCCTAATCCCTTGTAATATGTATCTCATCTATGTTTAATGTAACTATTTGATATATTAATGAAATTACATGTTTATCCTTAATGTTTACTCATATATAACGACTGTGTATTAAACGATCTGATAAATATCGATAACGTTGATCAATCGTGCTATTGAAAGGCCCATTCGCACGAATGGATCATGAGAATGATCCATTCGTGCTAATAGATCATGAGAATGATTCATTCGCTAGAATAAGTCATGAGAATGATTCATTCGTACGAATGAACCATTCTGATGAGTCATTCTTACGAATGAACCATTCTACTGATTCATTCGCACGAATGAGTCCATTCACATGGCTCATTCGTACGAATGGCCTCTGCACTATATATATAACTTTCACTTCATGAGCACAAATATAAGAGAGACTAACCAGAGCAGAACCAGACTAAGCAACAGAACACACACAAACTCTTTGCACCGACATTGTCGAATCTCTATCCGTTGAGAGTTTCCAGGTCTTGTATCCAACTTCTCTACACCAAAGGGTCGATGGAAACCTTCGTTTCGACATCTAATCCGCTTGTTTCTCACGACCCGATCCGTGTCATAGATTGGATTACCAATCAAATCGGATTTCGCACGATTTGGTTTGGTTAATGTGTTGAATCATTGGATCAAGGTAGATCCCGATCCAACAAAGTGGTATCAGAGCCATTGTGCTCTAGATTCAACATAGAAAATCTAATCTTGCTTTTTCTATCTTCTTGAATGTTATAAAGATCACTTGATCGCTGTTTAGCCACGTTCAAAACTTGTGATTATTGCTTCTGAGTGATCTGATCGTCTCAGTTTCCAGATCTGATAAAAGGCTCAATCATTGGTGCTTTTTGGTGCAAAAAAGTCAAACAGCTCTCTGTCGTACGAATGGCTACTATGATGAACTTCATTCGCACGAATGGCTCCTACCATTCGCACGAATAGATCAAGTCTCCTACTCATTCGTTCAAGCTTCCAATCGCACGAATAGAAAATTCCATTCGCACGAATAGAAAATTCCATTCGCACGAATAGAAAATTCCATTCGCACGAATAGACCCATTCGCACAAATCTCTTCTGAATTTTTTTTAAGTGTCGAAAATTTTTTTTTACCATGTCGGACTTAGCCTTTGTTGCCAGTTAGAACAGCAAAATCCAAAACTTGTTATTAATCGATAATGAAGCTAGAAATGCTAACAACGCTCCAAAACTCATGACAATGGACGAATATCATCACTGGGAAAACAGGTTTGAGATACACATTAATGGAGTTGATACAAACTTATGGATGATGTTAGAGAATGGATATCAGAAAGTGTTGAGTGAGGATGGAACTCCTGTTTTGCCTTCCCTTTTAAGCGAACAACAAAGAAAAGATTATGACTTAGAAAAGAAGGCATATGCTATCCTATCTCAGGCCATATCAAGAGAAATATTTCATCAATTCAGGCAGTTTACATCTTTAAAATCTCTGTGGGATGCCTTAGAACAACGTCACGAAGGAAATGCTTCGTTGAAAGCTATCAATGCTAAGGCCATTAAGAAGGAATTTGATAATTTCATGTATATTGGGAATGAGTCCTTAGATGATCTAATTGAGAGATTCTATCACTTGATGAGTGAATTGCATGCCCATGAGATCAAAACAATGAAAGAAGAAAAGGTTCAATGCATGGCAGATGCGCTACCACCAAAATGGGATTCATTCTTGATGGTTCTCAAACAGAACAATACTCTTGGAACCATTGACATCAATGAATTTCTTCAGAAATTGAGAGAACAAGAGGTGTTGAATAAGTGGAAGCTAAATAGAGGCATACAAACTCAGGATCCTTCATTGTACTATTCTACATCAACTCAACAAAATGTTCCTTTGCAGACTGCGTTTGTATCAAACATGTCAAATGTTTCAGCCAGCCAGTCTTCAACAGCTCATGCTTCAGTTTCATCAAGCTCGGTTCCAAAGCAGAGAAATACTACTAGTACTCCTCCACCAAGCCCCATTAAATTGCAAACAGACAACTTCGACAAGGTTACTATCGAAGTGGCCAAGGAACACATGGCACTGTTGTCTACCGTTATCAATTCATATGACAGTCTTGTTGCTGGACAGGTTGGAAACAGTCATCTGACAGCAGAAGACTATGCTCAGATTGATAAGGATGAAATGGATCGAATTGATATAATGTGGGCTCTTGCAAGTGCAGTCAGAAGAGCGAGAGATTATGTAAAAAGGACAGGAAATACTCTCGAAGGGAACAAAGACACTACTTGTGGTTTTGATCTGTCTGCTGTTGTTTGTTTTACCTGTGGTGAGAAAGGGCATTTTGCTAGGCAATGTGAAAAGCCTAAACAGACTGGAAACCGCAACCCTTTCAACAACCGTCAAAGACAACCGAAGCCACAAACTCAAAATACAGAAACAAACCTTGTTCCAGTTACTCTTGCACAAGATAAGGGAACTTCAAGTGGAACAAAAGCTATGGTTGTTCAAACAGATGAGACTGCTGATTGGTCTTTTAAATTTGGAGCTGATGGCAGTTCAGAGGATAGAGCTTACATGGCAAAGGCTGTAGAAATCAATGAAGAATCAGATTCTGATGCTGAGAAAGAGATTGCTTCAGAAAGTTCATCAGCTGAAGACGACACATCTTCAAACAGTTCTGGCTTCACAGCTGAGAATGAAGAAAAATCATCTGTCGTCTCTTCATGTCAATCGACAGCTGATGTGGATGATAACAATTCCTCTTCTGAATCTACCTGTAGCTGTGCTTTTATGGTAAAAACATCCACAGGCATTCTGGTAAATTCTGACAGTTTTGAAAGTGAGTCTGAATCTCAACCGTGTTTAATTTGTGATGAACTTGAAAAGAAAGTTGAGGCACTTAAAAGTCATAACACAGACTTAATTACTGATTTAACTGGTTGTCTTGAAGCAAACCGTGTTTTAAAGGGAAACGAACTTGCCTTCAAAAACCAAATTGATCTTTTAAATAGGCAAGTTCATGAATTAGAAATCTGTGTTCTCAACAAACAAAATGCCATCACCTTTTATTTAAACACGATTGATGAAACAAAGAAAAAGCTGGCGCTTGTCGAATGTGATTATGAAACTTTAAATCAAAAGCTGAAAAGTTATTCAAATGCTTCTTACATTCTTGATTACATGGTTTCACAGCGTCCAAGAAAGAAAAATGTTGGGATGGGGTATAACAATTGTCCTCCACCTGTGTTGAATACTATGGTAAACACACTGGATGATAACCCAATCACTGACTTTAAGGTCAAAACGCCCCTTGTCGTTGATCCAACCGAAAACAAAATTTCTCAACCAAAGGTTAACGATAATGGTGCTTCGACCTCGGAGTCCCAGTGTGTTGATGGAATGGTAGAAGAGTGGGATGAAGACGACGATGAGTGCCCTACTCGTGGTTTGGGACACAAAAACTCGTCTGCTCCACAGAATGACAGCATTGGTATTTCAAAATCTGCTTCTAAAAATGTTTTTAAAATTAAACAAACCAATTGCCGTCCATCTTATCCCACTACTTCTGATCAGAAGAGTCAAGTAACCAAAGCCTCAATCAAAAAGGTTAATTTTGTTAAAGCTGGAGAGTCTGTTCAATCAAACAAGTCACTCTCTTCAGCTGAACTAAAAGAAGCTAAGGCTGGTGGTTCAAAAACTCACCAATGTGAAAATCAATACAGATCTCCGAGGTTGGTTGAGCGGAGATACTATTTTAAGTGCGGTACTCAAGGACACGATGTTGTCAACTGTCCTTATCTTCAGAAGCCAAGTAAAAGAGTTAACCATTTTCCAGAAAATAAACAAAAGTTTTTAAAGTCAAAATCTAACTCTTTTACCCAACAACAAGTGCATCAAAAGAAAGTTAAACAAAAGATGCATGACTTGTTGGTCTCTGATTCGAGTTCCACACCTGTACAAATCGTTAAGCAATCCACTGTTTTCCACAAACAGTCGTTGCACAAACAACATGTGTGGGAAGCAAAATCAGATGATGCTTCTGACGACTGTACTTCAAAGTCAAATGGTTGTTCCAAAAATCCACAAGGACAGTGGATGGATTGTACTGTTGTAGATGAGACTGGGAAACCCAAGACTGTAAAGGCTTGGGTTCCTAACCTAAACTAATTACTTTCCTTCTTGTGCAGGTTGCCTTTATAATCCTATTAGCAATAATTGGATTATTGATAGTGGGGCATCCAGGCACATGACTGGGAACTTAGCTCTCCTTTTCGACGTCAGAAATATCAAAGGGGGCTATGTTTCATTTGCAGGCGATAAAGGTGGTTTTATCTCAGCTCAGGGAACACTGTCTAATGGAGCTGTCAGCTTTGAGAAAGTCAACTTTGTCAAACAGTTGGATAACAACTTGCTTTCTGTTTCTCAAATCTGTGATAAGGAGTTCAAGGTTCTTTTTGATGAGAAGCATTGTTATATCTTGAAAAAGGATTTTATGATTCCAGAAGACATGGTGATTATGTCTGCTCCAAGAGTGAATGATCTTTATATTCTTGACATGTCACAAGCATCATCCGCAGTGTCCACAACATCATGTTTTGTTTCAAAAGCCACTGAGAAGGATTCTATTTTATGGCACAAAAGAATGGGACATCTCAGTCTCAGAAAAATGAATCATTTGGTGCACAAAAATCTTGTTGAAGGAGTCACTGTGAAAAGTTTTCATCTTCCTGACTTGTGTGTTTCTTGCAAGAAAGGCAAACAAACCAAGAAATCTCATAAACCCAAATCTCAACATTCCATCACTATACCACTAGAGCTCTTACACATGGACTTGTTTTGTCCTATCAACCAGAAGAGCATTGCTGGAGACTTATATTGTTTGGTTGTGACGGATGAGTATTCGAGATATTCTTGGGTGATGTTCATGAAAGAAAAATCTGAGACTTTTGAATATGTGGAGATTCTGATTACCAAATTGGATTCTTTGTATAAGTTAAAGGTTAGGAGGATCCGTTCGGACAATGGTACTGAATTTAAAAATCACCTTATGAAAACTTTCTGTCAAAAACTTGGTATTCACCATGAATTCAGTGCGCCATATGTTCCACAAATGAACGGTGTTGCTGAGAGGAAGAATCGGACCTTGATAGAAGCGGCAAGGACTATGCTCGCTGACTCAAACTTACCCGTGCAGTTCTGGAATGAAGCTATTGCTAATGCGTGTTACACGCTCAACCGGGTTCTAGTTGTCAAGCGTCACGATAAAACTTGCTTTGAATTGTTGCATCGACGGAAATCGAACTTACAGTATCTTGAACCGTTCGGCGCTCCATGTACCATGTTGAAAAAAGATGCTCATGGCAAGTTTAACGAGAAAGTAGAGGAAGGTTACTTCTTAGGGTACAGCACTCCCAATAAAAGAGTTTACAACAAGGCTTCTAGGAATGTAGAAGAATGGTACCATGTTGATGTTCAAAAGTATAACTTTCCTGCTGCTGGAAAAGGTCTTCCTTCGATGTTTGATTATGAAGAACTTTTTGCCTCGTTTAATCTTCCTCCAGAATGTTCAGATGAGGAGGTTGCTGTTCAAATGATGTATGATGCTCAAAATGCACCTGATGAACATGTGCAACCTACTCCCTCATCATCTGACATTCCTGAGTCCTCCAAAAACACACAAGTCACACATGATAATGACTCTTCTTCTTCTTCTTCAGAGTATGAGGGTTCTCGACAAGAAATAGACCAGCTGATTGAAGATCCTTCCCATGATGTTGTACAATTAAGTGATGATGTTTCACATTCTGTGGCAATTGAACAGAGTATCACAAACCTTGATCAAACTGTTGAGGTTCCTGCTCATCCTGTGGGTAGGATTGATAGAATTCATCCTCAACAGAACATTATTGGTGATCCCACATCTGGTGTCAAAACTAGGGGTCAGATCAACTCTGGAGTCTACTCAGAAATCATGGAATCTGGTGTGGTTAACGATTGTGCACATTCATGTTTCATCTCACAAATCGAACCATGGTCTATAACAGATGCTTTAAAAGAATAATCTTGGGTAAATGCAATGCAGGAAGAACTACTCCAATTTCAGAAGCTCGGAGTTTGGAAGTTAACGGATTTACCAAAAGGAGCTAAGAAGATTGGTACTCGATGGGTTCTTCGTTGCAAAAGGGATGATCAAGGAATAGTCATAAGAAATAAGGCTCGTTTGGTCGTTCAGGGATTTAGGCAAATTGAAGGTATAGATTACAATGAAGTGTTTGCACCGGTTGCTCGTCTGGAAGCAATTCGAATTTTTCTTGCTTATGCATCCTACAAAAGGTTCAAAGTCTATCAAATGGATGTAAAGAGTGCATTCCTTCATGGAGAAATCAGTGAAGTCGTATACGTCAGTCAACCTCCCGGGTTTGAAGATCCTATGCATTGTGACCGTGTCTACAAATTGGACAAGGCACTGTACGGATTGCACCAAGCTCTGCGAGCGTGGTACGAGACACTTTCCACTCATCTTCTGAACAATGGATTTAGAAGAGGTGTCATCGACTGCACGTTGTTTATTCAGGAAAAGGGTGGAGAACTTTTAATGGTACAGGTATACGTGGATGACATTATTTTTGGATCGACGAATGATGTTCTGTGCAAAGAATTTGAAAAACTTATGCAGGACAAGTTCGAGATGAGTTCCATGGGAGAGATGAAGTTCTTTCTAGGGCTACAAGTAGATCAATCTGAGACAGGGATTTTCCTTCATCAAACCAATTATGTTGGAGACATACTGAGCCGATTCAGTATGACTGATGCCAAACCTTCTGGTACTCCATTGGCGATCAATCACGGGATTTCGCCTGATGAAAAGGGGGAGTATATTGATGCTACTCTCTATCGAGCCATGATCGGATCTCTCATGTATCTCACGGCATCTCGACTAGACATCATGTTCGCCACGTGTCTCTGTGCCCGATATCAGTCAAAACCAAAAGTCTCCCACTTAATTGCTGTCAAAAGGATTTTTCGTTATCTGAAGGGTACTCCTGATCTTGGATTATGGTACTCTAATGATGATAATTTTGAGCTTACTGCATATAGTGATTCTGATTATGGTGGTTGCAAAACAGACTTCAAGTCTACATCTGCAGGGTGTCAGTTCTTTGGAAACCGTCTCGTGACATGGCAATGCAAAAAGCAGACTTCAGTGGCTACATCTACATGTGAAGCTGAATACATCGCTGCTGCCAGTTGCTGTTCTCAGATTATCTAGATTTAACAGCAACTTCGGGACTACGGTTTGCAATTCTCTAACACTCCTATTTATGTAGATAATTCTGCTGCCATAGCTATCACTAAGAATCCGGTTCAGCATTCAAAAACCAAACACATCGGTATAAAATATCACTTCATTCGTGACTGTTTTGAAAAGAAACTTATTAATATGGTTCAAATTAACACTGATTTCCAAAAGGCCGACCTCTATACAAAAGCCTTTGACAAACCAAGATTTTTATTCTTGTTAGAGGTAAACGGCATGAAAAAGAATGATGACGTTGTTCCGGACCAAGAGTCGAGTCAATAATCATTTTTATCAATTACGTTCCTGTATATATTTTCTTTCTTGCGTTTATTAAAAATCTCAAAAACTCAAAAAGATTTATCATTTTAAAATTTTAGGGGGAGAAAATGTCAGTAAGAAAATGATTTCTCGCTGAGAAAAATGATAGTACACAGACGCTAGTTATCTGAGACTCAATGATCTCTCGCTGAGAAAAATGATAGTACACAGACGCTAGTTATCTGAGACTCCAAAAAGATTTTTATATTGTGTACAGTTATTTGTGTACAGTTTGTTTAAATAAAAAAAATAATAAAAAAATAAAATTTCAAAAAGATTTTCCATTTTTGTACAGACTAAAACCCAAAAACATCTGAAAAACTCAAAAATGAGAAATCGTATCCAACCTTTGGGAAGTAATGGCACACTAACCATATGTATGAAGCACATTGCATTTAATGTCATAGTGAATAGTCACACTAAGTCGACATGTGATGCATTGATAGGCTTATCTTACTGAATCTCGACCATTGATGATCAATCTATACCATATTAGATATTGTCTTGTGAGTCACATAATGGTGAAAGGATTGACGAAAATCAACAATAGAAACTGAAGGTGTTTCTCATTCTGTGCACACCAGTTATCATCGGTTTATTTAGTTATCAGAAAGTAGTTATAATATTAAAAATTAGATTCTGAAGTAGTATACGTGCCATATTGCCTTGTAAATACCTGGCTGAAGCTGTCCATGCGATTAAGAATAAAATAAAAGTATGAATCTGAATCCGTATATGTGCCATATTACCGGGTTGCAGCCTGGTTGAAGCCATCCATGGGATAGGATGAACACAAACACCGTTAGCTGCATACGTGCCATATTGCCTTGTAATTACCTGGCTGAAGCCGTCCATGAGCTGATGGCTGTCACTGTGAATACTAAAATATATATATATATATATATATATATATATATATATATATATATATATAAATTTGTGTAGTAAAGAAGTAACAGGGAATAACTGAGATCTCATGAACTTATGATGGCTGGTTAAGTAAGTTGTGCTGATTTGAAACATTAACATGTTTTGAAAAGTAATTCAAGTCAATTCTTAACTAGTGTGGGACACACAGACAATGGACTCAATCCTTCAAGATCATCTTGTAAGTTTTGAGAAGAGGTCTGCATAGGTTTAAGATGGACAAACATATCAATGATCGCATTTTGACTAAGTGTACTTAAAGCTCAGATAATTTGCAATGTTGCTGATTGCTATGAGCTTAGTACTGATCCCACGTTCGGATCTTTCTCACAAAAAGATGTGTAAATACCATTGTATAGTTGTATCTACAAAATTCAAAATGTCTCAGATCATTAGTCATTAAGTCTGTACGATTTCTCATAAGGATCATTCTTACTAAGACATGCGTGTATATATCTTGTTGATATTGTTTTCAGCATTACATATTCAAAAATCCAAAAAGATTTTACTTTTCCTGAATTTTTGATTATCTGATAAGATTCGAACGATTGTCAGAAAATCAAAATTTGAAAACCGATTGACTTCCTGATTGATCAAATCGTTCCTTTACTTCATAAACTATTCCAAAACTTCATAATTGATCCCTCACTTCATAATTAAATGTAAATTACTTCATAATTAAATTTTTGTTAAAACCAATGTGGGCGGATACCCCATTTAACTTGAAATGTTTAATTTGCATAAGGGGATTGTCCCATTCGTACGAATGGATGAGCAAAATGGCTCACTCGTACGAATGAATGATGAGAATAGGTCATTCACACGAATGGACTGACCAGAATGGTCCATTCGTACGAATGAAGGTTCATTAGTAGGAATGAACATCCATCCGTACGAATGAAGGGTTCATTAGTACGAATGCATACCCATTCGTACTACTGAAGGACACAAGCATACGAATGGATGGCCATTCGTACGAATGAACCAGGCCATCCTATAAATAGGCCATTCATTCACATGTGCAGAATCATTCGCACAAAACAGAAAGCATTCGCACGTCTGTTTCATCAAAATCTGAACTTGAACAAAACTCTGTCAAATCTGTAATCTAATCATTCGATTTATTTTTACAGGTATAACCCCACAAGTATTCATCGATTATATACCGATTCGTGGATGTTTGATTAGATTTAGGGTTCAAAACCGAAAACCAAACCTAAAAACGTAAAAACTGACTTAATAAACCAATTAAACTGCTAAATATTGGTTGAAAACAATAGTCGAGTGTGTTGTTGTCGTTTTTCGGCAAATCTTTTCAAGTGTTGGTTGATTTTTGGACAAGTTAGATCGCGACCCGTCGGTCATACGAATGGACACACTCTTCATGTTCATTCGTACGAATGAACGCTCATTCACACGAATGAGAACTCATTCACACGAATGAAAACTCATTCACACGAATGAACCCTCATTCACACGAATGAAAGCTCATTCACACGAATGAACACTCATTCGCACGAATGAATAGGCTGAATGATTCATTCGTATCAAGGGAAAAATGGTCCAAAAGTTCATATTTCCAAAATCTTGCATGTATTGATCTGAGGTGCTTCATGTTTTTGTGTTTGCAGACTGTTCGTTATGGAGCACAGAGCTCCAGTTGTTCTTAAGGTTTCCATAAAAAGCAACATATGTGCGTACATGATTCTGACATCAAAGAATGCACGTCCGTTTGTCGGCATGATCGAGTTTCTATCCAGATCCAGGATTGCTCATGCCATATCCCATCTCCGCACTCCATATACGTCGCACCAAAGGGAGTTCTGGGCCTCCGCCGAGATTGACTGCGAGGTAACTCCACCGGTAATACGAGGGAAGATCGCAGGTCAAGATGTGGTTGTATCGGCAGCTCACATTCGCCGATTGTGTCAATTTGGTGATCATCCTGAAGATCCAGTGACACTAGATAAATATCTGGTCCGAGGATGCTTCATGAGGATAAAGTACGACGAGAATGTCGCCAAGGGAGTTTTAAACAAAGCGAACCTCTGTCCGCAGTACAAGTATCTAGGACATGTTCTTCTGCATTGCCTCGGTTCCCGTCGTGGCGGATTTGATGATACGCGCGAAACAATACAGAGCGCATTCGTTGCACTGGTGTTGAACATTCCGTTCAACTTTTCTGAGATGGTGTTCACGCACCTTAAGGAAAACATCTATCTTAAAGGGGACAATGCGTATCTTATGTACCCCAGATTCTTACAAATGATAATAGATGACCAACTTCCTCTTCTACCAAGGTCAGACGTCGACATAATCAAGTTAGAACACATGACGGACGTCACTCTAAACAGGGTACAGACCTACAGGGGAAGACCAACAAAGCCACCTCACAAACGACTCATTGGACATCTGGCAAATCCAGAGTATGTGGAAACAGTAAACAGAAAATGGCGTCACGATAACAGTGATTCGGACAGGGAGGATATTGTTGTACCTCCAGCTGACGACCAAGATGATGACGACCAAGATGGTCAGGGAGATGGTGGCAATACTCCTCATGTTTCATCTACCGCTGCCACCACTCCCACTGTTACTGCTATCGATCCTTCCCTTCCAACTAACCCAGAAGACGTTAACCTGGACACCGTCCTGTTTACTGATTCTGAGGAAACTGAAGATGAATTTGAAATCAGTCAACAAGGGGCAAGATTGGTCGCAACAAAAAGAAAATGGGGAGCATATCAAGGAAGCTCAAGGGTTGATGATGACGTCAGGGATGCTGACTTTGTCCCTGGCTGTCTACAAGTATCTGCTGCTCCTTCTTCCCAATCTACCCCGGTCAAGAAGGGAAGAGGAAAGAAAAGAATGGCCAAACGCCAAAAGTTTAAGCTTGTTAGATGGACGGAGAGCACCTCTGCCACTACAGCAACTGCCACCAGGTCTGAGGCTCCAATGTCAACATCTATGCCTCAGACACAAACTGTGCCTCCTCCCATCTACACGACTGCTCCTACATCACAGCCATCAACTATTCGAGCTGAATATTCAATGTCACTACCGACTGTCTCTCTACACGACCAGATCAGTACTTTAAACAGTTTGGTACTTCGTTTACTGGCTCAGAATGAAGAGCAATCAAAGCGTATTGACCAACAGGGCTCGCAGATCAGTCAGTTGACTCTGCAAAATACTGAACAAGCCCAAGCCATCACAAGTCTTTCCACTAGATGCAATGATCAGCAAGTCCTCCTTCTCACTGCTACAAACCAGAATCAAAAGTTGTCTACAACTGTTAATACACATGCTCAGAGGATACAAAGGCTAGAGGAGGAAAACAAGAGACTGTTGGAAGACTTAGAAAGCAGAAGAGACCCGACACCCAGAATTGAGGGTGCTCGCAATGATGGTGATGATGGTGACGATGATGATGATAATGATGATGAGGATGATGATGATGATGATGATGACGATGATGATGACAATAATGACAAAGATAAGAACGATGGTGCCAATGCTGGTGTTGCATCAAGTGCTGAAAAGACAGCAGAAGCAGAAGCGCGAACAAAGCAAAAATCAGACAAATAAGAAGGCTCATCATCAGATAAACAAAAGGGCACTGAAGGTTGATAGTTTTTGTTTTAAGTGTTTTAAGTTGTCTTATTGTAAAATTAGATTATTATATAAATAATTTCATTTTTATTTTGATTAAATCAATGAAATTTCTTATTCTCACATGTTTATTTTATGATTGTTTATGTAAATAGTTTTGGATGTGATGCCTCTCAAGCAACAACCTTCAAAGTTAACTTATGTTCTTGACATGCAAGGGATCATCCAACATTCAGTTATTTATGACAAAGAGGAAGGGGAAATCGTACACTGCTTATCAAAAGAACAGATTGCCGAGCTATTTCAAATGAATCCCGACGAAGTCATCACTGAAGAGGCATCTGTTCCTACAACTGATTATCCCTCCTCTGACGAACTAGAAGACGTTGACGAGGTTGAAGTCGAAGACATCACTGATCAAGAATATCCAAAGTACACATCAGTAGATGGTGATGATCTTCCTTCCTTCGCAGACTTATTCACTCAGCAGTCCGATGAGGAGGTCAACCGCATTATCGACAACAAAGGAGATGAAGCCGGTCCCTCCACTATTGACATTGACGAGCTGAATGAACGTAAAAGTCAGTGGATGGAATACATGGCCGAATTAAAGAAGAACTCAAAGCCCTCTCCTCCAACCAAGTACACTAAAGTTTATCGACTCAAAGGACACAAGTCTGATGGTCGTATAATCAGTTGGGCATACTTCAACGACTTAAGCTGCTATGCTATAAAAAGAGAGAAGGGCATACAATATTTCAGGTACCCTCATGACTTCAAGACGCTGCCCGCATTTGAAGTAAATCAATTGGCGCGTCTAAAGCTTCTATACAGCGAATCTTCCGGTCTATCCGAATGGTTTTAACGTCAATTACAGTACGAATACCAGAAGAAGTGGGTGAACTTCAAGCCACAAATGCCTACACGTTACATTCACAAGGAAAAGGTTCATCCAATCACCAAGAAGCCCCTAATTGTCTTAAAGTGGAAACCTCCAACGATCATAAAGAAGATTCCTTTAAGGAAAATGATCCAGGACTTCTCAGATCAGTTCAAATGGTGGTACTATGATGGACGTACTGGTGAAGCTGTTATAGTGCTTTGTAAAGAAGGGTCATGGGAGACCATCAGGGTCTTTGATCCCTTGTGGCTGACCAACTTGTCTGAACAAGATGTTACAACTTTATACAAGTGTCAACCGTTTTTTGATGTTGCAGATATAGACCAGGCGTTGCAGTATGTGAAGGTGATACGTATATGCTTTGCTTTTGACATACACGCCGGGGTCAACTTGAAAACTCGTACAAAAGAGATGTTGAAGACCAACTAATGTCAGTTAGGTCATTTTGAAGGGATCTAGGTCCAAGGGGGAGTATGTAGATGCATGATATGTCCCTAATCCCTTGTAATATGTATTTCATCTATGTTTAATGTAACTATTTGATATATTAATGAAATTACATGTTTATCCTTAATGTTTACTCATATATAACGACTGTGTATTAAACGATCTGATAAATATCGATAACGTTGATCAATCGTGCTATTGAAAGGCCCATTCACATGAATGGATCATGAGAATGATCCATTCGCGCTAATAGATCATGAGAATGATTCATTCGCTAGAACAAGTCATGAGAATGATTCATTCATACGAATGAACCATTCTGATGAGTCATTCTTACGAATGAACCATTCTACTGATTCATTCGCACGAATGAGTCCATTCACATGGCTCATTCGTACGAATGGCCTCTGCACTATATATATAACTTTCACTTCATGAGCACAAATATAAGAGAGACTAACCAGAGCAGAACCAGACTAAGCAACAGAACACACACAAACTCTTTGCACCGGCATTGTCAAATCTCTGTCCGTTGAGAGTTTCCAGGTCTTGTATCCAACTTCTCTACACCAAAGGGTCGATAGAAACCTTCGTTTCGACATCTAATCCGCTTGTTTCTCACGACCCGATCCGTGTCATAGATTGGATTGCCAATCAAATCGGATTCCGCACGATTTGGTTTGGTTAATGTTTTGAATCATTAGATCAAGGTAGATCCCGATCCAACAAAGAATATAAGAGAGACTAACCAGAGCAGAACCAGACTAAGCAACAGAACACACACAAACTCTTTGCACCGGCATTGTCGAATCTCTGTCCGTTGAGAGTTTCCAGGTCTTGTATCCAACTTCTCTACACCAGAGGGTCGATAGAAACCTTCGTTTCGACATCTAATCCGCTTGTTTCTCACGACCCGATCCGTGTCATAGATTGGATTGCCAAACAAATCGGATTCCGCACGATTTGGTTTGGTTAATGTGTTGAATCATTGGATCAAGGTAGATCCCGATCCAACAGGAGGACATCTGTAGGTCTTGATGATAGGGTCCCTGTGCTGGAATGATTCTAGTCAGGAAATAATCAACTAATCAGCTATAGAGAAGCTGATTGTTGATGATAATGAGAAACACAAATGAAGAGCAACACAAATAAGAACATAAACTGCACAATTCTATTAGATCCACAATGAAACGATTACAAATCAGCACCTGGATTACAAAAGAACACAATCAAACCTCCTACCGACTCTCTAAATGACTATAATAACGACGTATGATTCAAGAGCTACTTAACTAGGTTTTTTGTCTGCTAGTTATAGAGATGATAGCAAGAGTCGCCATACAGATTGCCGATTGTCAAGAGTCGGCCGGCAACCGACATAGCGACTCTCGACCAAAAACCAGTTTTTACAAAACATTCACTCTAGCCGCTATAGATGATCAGGAATACAACGGTTTCTCAGGTTGCAACAATTTCCCCCAAATCCAGTGCACTCCTCATTCTATTATTCTTCAGTGGGCTTCTCCTCCTCAGAAGTCTTGGGACTCACTCTCTCTTTCATCTTCATCTTCAGATTCATTATCATCTTCAAAACTGGCTATTTTAAATACACTGTTGAAAGTCAAAGGTTCCTCATTGTTTAATGCTCTTAAGCGATTTAGTTCCCTCAGAATGTTATCAGCTCCCTTCCTGATCATTGCCATTGCTTTGGCAACACTTCTCATATTTTTCTTGTGGACCTCATTCCACCTATTCTGCTTATTACAACGAAGCTTCATTCCCAAGATTTCTTTTCTTTGCTTCTCATGGGACTTTATTAATGCTAGAACTTCATTTTTAAGACCCTCTAGTCTGATTGCTTCTTTTGATGAGGAGGAGCATCTTTCTTTGATTTTTCCATGGTTATTCTGATAGTAAGGTTTGATTGTTTTGAATCATTCGAAGGAGGGAGAGCTTGTTTCTTTATAGGAGAGTGGTGAGTTCCGAAGGTTTCTTCTATTTGCATAGACAGAGGATGCCTTAATGCAGCTAGAGTTAAACCTGCTAAAAAATCTGCTTCAATGACTTCCTCAGAGAGGAACAGGGTGATAGCATCATCTTGCTGGATTCTCTCTTGTTCTCTCTGATAGGCCAATCTTGCTGACCTCATAAGTCCTTCTCCCTGCCTAGGTGCTAAATCCGTCTTTATCTTCTTTCCATCAGAAACTTCAATAGCCTTTCCCTTGGCTTTTCTTTTTGCGGCTTCTTTCTTGGATTCCTTCTTTGAAGCCTTTTCTTTGTTAGGTTCACTTTTCCCTTAAATCCTTCTTTTCATGATGTTGTAGCTTTCTTCAGATGAGCTTTGGATTTCAGGGATCGCTTCTTTCACACGCATTTTCTTGAAAAGATGTGTTTCCTTTCTAGAAAAACTGTGATGATTTCTCAGAAGATCTGTATAAAAACGGGAATCAAATTTGGCAAATGTCATTGGGATTCCTTTTGGGGGCAATTTCTTGAGAGAGGGATTCCGAATCATTTGTACCAAGCGTGGGTATAACGACCATTTGTTCTTTGTTATGTTGTTGCACATGTAGTAAAAAATGTGACGAGAGACGTTGCACGTTTCTTTGTTGTCGACTTTCAGCATAATTCCACCCCATTTCAATCCAAGGGAATCGTATCCTCCCTTTTTGTGTGACATTGAGTGGATGAATACATACGTGATTGCTTTCCAATCTTTAAATAAACCTCGCTTCATGGTTTCATTCTTCTTGGAATGGTCCTTCATAGCCTAGTTCCTCAACAAGTGTCTTTCAACCTCTTTCTTGTCAATCGTATAGGTTTGAAGAGAGTTATCACCTAACCTTAGTGCATTCCTGACACCATGTTCAAATACAACTATTTTTTTACCAGATACCGTTGATCTAGTAAGAGGCTCGTTGGTAATTGAGTGCAGTGAAGCTTCAACATTCTCCTAGAATTCTTCAATAATATCTCTGTAGACCTATTCATTCCAAGAAAAGACATAGGATATCCTACTCTGTAGTAACCAATTGATTATAGTGGTGAATTCTTCATGGATTGGATTAGGAAAGTTGATTGCTATGTTTTGACGATGGTCACTAGCAAGTTGATTATCACCCATAATCTGTTACAAGAAAACACCATCATTAGTAATTGTAGGTCCCAGCGGTTCTACGGATCGATCTCAGACGTATAACACGCAACACGTACTCGTAGTACGGAATCGTAACGAATACACGCGTCTCGAGCAGATACGAATACAATAGAATCACACACAAAGACAAGATCTCCAATAAACTCTCTGTTTTATTGCTCTGATAAAAGTGCTTATAAGTTACAAAATCACAGAAGTACAAATCAACACAAACTAAGCACTATTTATAGGCAACACACTGCTACAGGCGAACTTGTAATGTTCGCCACAACTAGCCTAGCCGAAATTGTTAACTTCGCCACAACTATATGAGGACAACTTGTTAAGTTCGCCTTTTACAAAAACTTAACGAACTTAGAAAAAATTACAAACATGAAAACATAAAGACCTAATCTATTACAAACAAACTCCCCCTTGACAACAACTTGATCTTTATCTTCAAGTCTTGCTCCTTCAACTCTCTGGTGACGAGCTTACTGTACAAATTCCATACTTAACACACACATAAAGCACTCTCTTGTACTGCATCGCCTGTTCTCTCCATTCACTAGTGTACATAATTTCTCTACGCTTTAGCATCTTTTGATCATTCTTAGAAAAATTAACAATATTCATGGCATCAAAAAATCTTGCCAAAACCTTCCCATGCACATCTTCAACTACCGCTTCACCAGTTTTGACACCCACGTACCACTACTTCAATTCACCCAAACAGTCATGAGGAATCAACTTTAAAGGAATCTTTGGAACAGATCTAATAGGTTTGAACTTATATCTCCAGATCTTTTTCTTTGAAACTGGATCTATTTCCTTGATTCTTCTTCCCTGCTGTGGCTTCAATCTCTCATATTCCCCTGATCCTCCTTCAACCCTTATCAGTTTGGCTATTGAATCAGCTATGCCATTGCCTGATCTGTTAATCCATAGCTTAGTTGATAACCCATTGACTTCACATCTCGGCAGAGAGTTAAAGTACTTCAGCCGTGGCTTCAGATACTGAACACCGTCAGTTTTTTTTTTATGGCAAATAGCTTGAACTCTTCTTCATAAAACCAACTAATAATTCTACCAACACATCTTACCTTGTTCACATATCTTTCTTTCTGAATTGTAACTGATGGAGAAGCTGGTAAGACCTTCTTCCAACTCTTTATCATTTCCAACCACTGAGTTTTAGTAATGCCGGTATCTTTATACAACACTTGTTCTTCAGGCTTATCTTCAGCAGTATCAGAACTAGGCTTTGTAACTTCATGATCTATTTCTTCTGACTCTGCAACCCCTTCTGAAACTTCTTCAGGTATTACATTATCATGAAATAGATCCATGTCAATGTTCAATCCATTATAGCCTTCATAAATGATCTTATGTTTGTCTTTATCCACTTCTAATTCCAATATCTCTCCTTCCTCAATCTCATACACGTTACCATCATCCACTTCTTCATCTTCAATAAGATCATCAAGATTCAACAAACACTCTAACTTATCAGCTTCATCTACATCATAATCTTCCAAAATTGAATTATCTAACATATCGACATTAACTCTAGAGGTTTCTTTCTAAGTTATAATCCCAGCTTTAGCAACCTTCTTCGACTCCCCCTGAGTTAATGATGTCATAGTTGCATCAGCGTTTTGACGCTCAGCTGAACCACCACCAACATCTGGTTCGTCATCGTCATTATGTTTATTTACATCATTTGTGTGACAAGCATCATTCACAGCAACAACTTTCTCCCCCTGAGCGTCAACACGCTTTAAAAGTTGTGATAACAGAATTTGCATCTCAACAATCTGTCTATTTTGAGCATTAATTTCTTGTTGATGCTGAAAATCACTTGCTTGAAGCACATCAACTTGAGTCTGTAAGCCTGTTACATGGCTTTGTAAACTATGCACCTGGGAATCTAAAGCATTAATCTTGGCATCTCTAGGGTCAGAAGTAGTAGATGGACCCGCCTCATCTTGAGTACCAGATACATTAGGAGTTCTCTATGGAGTATGAGATTTTGATGGAACTGGACTGATAATCAACGAGTCCACAAAGTCCACATCAGTTTGTGCTGCTCGGATAGCCGCATCCATCAACTTTGGAGCTTTCGGATCTGGAGCATAATCAGAATCCGAAGATTCATCTTGTAACATTCTCTTTCCAAGAACTGCACCGGGAGGAGGACCCCTGGCAGTCTTGCGTCTAGGTAAAGTCACCTTCTTCTTACCTAGAGACTTCTTTCTCTTAGAAACCATCTTAGTAGGAAGCGTATCTTTCGAGGAACTTTGTCCAACTGAGCATAGTGCTCAGGACCAAAATCTGGTAATACAACTCCTGTATTATCATTGTCATCCCCATCACTTTTAGTAGCACTTGAGTCTGTACTAGAACTCGAAATGAAACTTGTGCTAGTATCCTCAGCATGTACTTTTTCTGCCTAAGGTGGATATGGCACATTAACCTTAACATTCTCCTCATGAAATTCATGTTCTTCTTCTTCATCATTCATCACTTGATTAACATTCTCATTCACCACATTTTCACCATTACCTGCCTCATCAACATCATTATTGTCATCATCACCATCATCATGATCTTCACCTTTAGCATTATCATCATTACCATCATCTTCAGGTTCATCTTGTTCACCCTCAGGTTGTGCAGGTGGTAATTCCATAGCAGGATCAGCATGAATCCAATTATCATTGGGTGGTGCAACATAATTAGGGTAAATTAGGTGCCCAAACAGTGGAGTAACAACCGAAATCAATGCTGGATTTTGTTGTCTAACATTGTTACAATCAGTAAACAATCTCTTAGTCATCGAAGTAAGAGTCAATTTTGGATTCAGCGGTGGCAAATTGGGAATAAGATGATTAAGAATGACCTACAAGAACCTAGGATACATTAAGAACCCTTGACCTTCAGGTGGTGTAATTTGAGCAACCAACTACTGGAATATGTAAAGTGCAAAGTTAAATGGCATATTCAATGTTAAGGCCACCATGGCTGGTTGCAAAGATGCTTTCAAGCCATCAGTATCGGCTTTCCTTGGGGACAAACATTGAATATTCACATGCATGAAGTACCGCCACTAACCCACTAGACCTCCTTTACGAGCTTGAGAATCATTTGGTCTTCCACGATAACTCATTCTTTGAAAACACCCAGTAAAAAGAACATTTGGTAGCATAATAGGATCTGTGTTAACTCCTCCCAAACTCAAAGCAGCTCTGATTGTATCTACATAAATTTCAATTTCCTGATTGTTGATAGTGTCACGAATCACACTCGGATTAGCATTGGAGTCATGAACAACAGTCTCCCAGAATTGTTGAATGTATAACAAGCTATTAATAGGATTAGCCGATAAAGCAACTCTGATTCGGGACCGATTCAAGAAGTTGATTTTCTCTTAATAGTTTGTAGCTTCAGCTAAATCATGATCTAACAATGCCACCTGATTATGTTTGTATTCAACATGTCTATCCATCACCTGCTCAGAATTCATGATAAGACATTAGCAATTTTCATAACAAAATAAAAATACAAAAATAAACTCAAATAAAAGAATAAAAAACAATTTTTTTAAAAAAAATCACAACATTTGAAAATAATTCAAGTCCTGGCAGTACTGACCCTGAGGCGAACTTAATAAGTTCGCTTAGAGTTACAAGAGGCGAACTTATTAAGTTCACCTGAGCAAGTTCTCTCACTCCTTCGAATCAATTCAGAAATTTAAACTTCACCAAATCAAAGTAATAAGCTGGAATCAAGGTCAATATTCCAACACCAATATCTGACGAGTGATACAATACAAACAATTTCAGTTTTGATCACAATAACATGGTAAAATCACAAGGACGACATGTGTGATGAACCCTAGATGTAAAAACACTGATTCTGATCAAATGCATCGATGAAATGAAGTAAATCTACCTTTGTTGGAATCATAAAATGATTTGGAATGGAATACGTGAACAAATAAACTCCTTTACACACCAATACGGGAAATCAAACAAGTTCACTAAAAGACAGTCAAAGTCGCTCATTAAGTTCGCTAGAAGAGAACTTAGGTAAAAGAGAACAAGTTCGCTGAAACCATTATATACCCAACTGAATAAGTTCGCCAACATAGGCGAACTTAACAGGTTCGCCACCCTAGGCGAACTTAATGTTAGGACATAGATTGTAATGACAAAAGCTTTGTAATAGTTTAGATCTTATGTCTTTATGTTTTTGTAATGTATTAATGTTCTAAGTGTTTTTATGCAAGTTGCTAGAGGCGAACTTGTTAAGTTCGCTTAGTCTGTTAGAGGCGAACTTGTTAAGTTCGCCTAATGCAGGTCAGTAGTATATATATAGATGTTTACAGAGCCAGTTTGTAGAAGTGAACAGAATTGATAACAGAGGTGAACGATTGAGTCTGTAAACTCTATTGAGAAGTGGAATACAAGTGTGAAGTTTATTTACTTGATTGTCTCTATTGTCTTTTGTGTATGCAATCGTTGATTCGTTGGATTCCGCACTCCGAGTTAACGACACGTCTTATCACGAGAACGATCTGTAGAAGTGCCATGAGGACCTACAAGTGGTATCAGAGCTTTTTCTCGTGATTCTAGGTGATTCTAGACGGTTTTGTATTCAAATTGACAAGAAATTCATCAACTTTGATATTTTCATTTTCATGGAGTTTTCAAGCTTATTTCGGTTCTGATTTGGTGTTTTTGAAGAGGATTTTGAAGAAATTGATCCGATAGAAAGGTTATAATTGAGAAATTACACAATCCTACGGTTCAATTTTTATTAATTCCTTCAAATCAGTGAATTATGAAGATTTTTGGTGATTCCTGGTTCGCGGTTTCTGTTTGAACTATTCTTGAGTTTGAATCTACTGAAGCAAGCGAACTTGCTGATTTCTTGTGCAGGCGAACTTAGCAGGCGAACTTGTCAAGTTCGCTTCTCACAATTTAAGTGAACTTAATCAGATTTTCAGGTTTCTGGTTTAAGCGAATTTTTAAGTTCGCTTCATATTAAGTTCGCTTGGGTATCACAGAAGCGAACTTATTATCTTCGCCTAAGGGTAGTGCAGGTTAAACACTTGGAAAATTTTCAGGAAATTTTTCAGTAAAATGGCAAATATGGTTCAAGTAACGAATATGTTCAATTATGATAATGAGATAGGTACATCTCAAAAACCACCGAAGTTGTTGAATCTTGCTGATTATTCAAATTGGAAAGACAGGTTTGATCAGTTTGTATCTTTTACCGACACCAGTCTCTGGATTCCTATTTTAGAAGGTTATACGCATCCGACTTATTCATGGATGGGACAGGATAATGATCCAAAGCCGGTGTCTGCGTTAACAAATGAAGAAAAGGTGTTGTTTGATATGGAAAAGAAAGCGATGGCAAGTATTTCGATGTCTCTTCCGAAGGAAATATATCACAGTTTCAAACAATTCAAGTCTTCTCAACAACTGTGGGAAGCATTACAGAAAAGATGTGAAGGCAGTTTGGATGTAAAGAAGAGTAGAAAAGAGCTATTGAAGAAGCAATTCTTGGTCTTCAAACATTTTCAAAATGAATCCTTGGATAATCTTGCTACCAGATTCTATCATCTGCTTAGTGAACTGTCGAGTGCTTCTGTGGTGTATGAAACTGAAGAAATTAATGATAAGTTCTTCGAGGCATTACCATCAAAATTTGATGTGTACACGGTTTTGATCAATGAAAATATCAAGTACAAAACCATGTCTCTTGAAGAAGTTCTTGGGAAGATTCAATCGCATGATCTGAATATGAAGAAGAAGGAGACTAACATGGAGCATATCCAGGATCCTTCAATGTATTTTGCCAAGACTATTGGTAAACTGGTACAGGAGTTGCATTCTTTTCTGGAGATGCTCAAGATTCTTCTAAAGATAAGTGTTCTGGAGTTCCTATTCATTCTGGTCATTCTAGTCATTCTGGTTTTTCTGCAACAACAGCTTCTACATCTTCTGGATCTCATATAAATCAAAAGGTTGCTGATGATTATCTAGCTATGTTTTCCTCATTCATGGCTTCGTATGAGAATTTTATTGGAGGGAAAATTCATGATCCTGAGGTTATTGAAGAAGATTTCAAACAGATTGACCCTGTTGATATGGAAGAAATGAACATCCAATGGAATATGGCTATGTTAATGCGTTAAGCAAAGGATTTCTTGAAGAAAACTGGCAGAAAGTATATTGGATCAAATAGTTGATCACGCATGGGATTTGATAAAACCAAAGTGCGTTGTTATAATTGTCAAGAGTATAGTCACTTTGCTAAAGAGCGTGTGAAGCAAAAGGTAGAGTTCGATTCTCAGAAGAAGCAGAATAATTTTCAGAATAATCATAACCAATCACATGGTTCATCTGGAAATTCAAATCACGCATCTGCATCATCGGCATTGGTTGCACAAAATGATGAGAACTATGACTGGGGTATTCATTTGGAAGATTTAGTGGGTGCTGTAAGTCAAGCCTTTGTAGCAGAAATTCATTCTGAAAAATCAGAAGAGGTGGCTGATGATGATGGTACAAGTGATGGTTCAAGTGATGGTTCGAGTGAGAGTTCAAGTGATGGTTCGAGTGATGGTGATAGTGTGCAAATTGTTGATGAAGATATAGAACAAGAGCAGAATATTGATTCTGATGGTGCATCAGGTGTTGCTGAAGATGATATTGTTCTAACATAAAATGCTTCAGATGGTGCTGATTCAGAGAATATTCCCATTGCCAAAGTTTTCATGGCAGACATGTCTGATCCATCAAAGGTAAAAGACTCTGTTTGTCATATTTACTGTTCTAACTACATTACTGTTAAAGATAAATTGCAAAAAGTCATGGATGATAACACAAACTTGATTTGTGATATGAAATCTATGCATTATGTTAATCAGAAACTGAAAGATAATGATAAATTGTGCATCGATAGAATTGAGTCTTTGAAAAGAGACTTAAATTCTCTAGGGTTGAAATATAAAGAACAAGCTTATCATCTGGATATGGCTTATGCTGAAATAGAAAAACTGATGTCGTCCAGACGGTCTATAAAAACTATCAAATAAAACCTAATCTAGACTCTCTAGCTTTAAATTTATAAAACCTAGACTCGACCTAAAACTAGACCACACAACCGGCAAGTGTACCGATCAATGCAATATAGCCTAACGAAGTCCGGATATCGAACCCAAAAGACACTGAATAACTAAATTAGACTCTAACTAGGACTTAATATGATTAATTGATTGGGGGGTTTACTACACTAAAGATTAACTAAGAATGCAATAAACTAAGGACAATTCAAGCTATCAAGAGTAAACTAAAGATGAAATCAAGAATGGAGAAGTCACTACCTAGGTCGGAATCCTATGTGTAAAGCTCAACTTCTATCGGTTTTGGAACTAGGTTGGATCTGGGTTTCTAAAGATATAACACCTAAAAGATATCTAGTGGATTCCCGATCACTCTCGGTCTCGGGATGTGACCAGAAGACAACCTAAGGATATTAACTCACCAGATGATCGGATCACCTCTCGGGTATTTCCTACTATGACAAGTACCCTAATAAACGGATTACCTCTCAGTCTCACCGCTTACCATACACTCAAGGAATGCATGGGGTAGTTCTAGAATGGATACTATGATTCGGATAGCAACTATCACTAGACACCTAATACCAACTTCCTCTCAGACAGCTGACACTCGGATTCCTAATGACGAAGACTAAACGACTAATTCTCACTTCTCGGGTATTGAACTAGGACACACATTCACTTCTAATCAGTAATTAACTAGGTTTTCTATGGCTACTACGTCTAGACACCACTCTAACTCACAAACCCTAAAGTCTATGAACCAGAAACGAAGATCAAACTGGCAGACAACCACAATCAACGCAGAAAAGCATAATCAACCACATAATCAGAATTAAACATGCACTAACATCACACATAAACAAACTCAAACCTTTACTAAATCATAAATCCAACATTCAAATCCAAAAACCGAATAAAAATCGAAACTTTAACACATAATCATCATATTGACCTAGGTAGATCAAGGATCTAGCCTAGAATCATACTAAGAACATCTACACAGAAGCAAATAGCAAGATCCATAGGTTCAAAACATAAAATCAAAGATAAAAATCAAGTCTTTAAAACCTAGAACGTATAACTACGAACCCGGAATCCAAAGCTTTAATCTTTAAGCTTCAATCTTCTTCCAAACTCCCAAAATCGCCTCTTTTCTTCCCTGGAACGGCTTAGAATCGAACTCCCTCATAATGGCCGTTTAAATCTTTTTAATTTAGAAAATTAGGGTTTTGCGGAAAACGGCCCTCTCGCGTACCGCGAGAGAATGTTGACTGGATCCTCGCGTACCGCGAGGACCAAAATAGTCGGGCGGATTCCTGGAGTTTCCCGCGTACCGCGAGAATTATTACACTCGTCTTTCGCGTACCGCGAGAGACCTAAATTTCAGAAAATTGTCTTTTGATCTTTGGACTTTTCCGGGCTTCGTTTCTTCGCTCGTTTTCTTCACGTATTCTTCATTAATATTCCCGAGCTCCTACAAATAAGACCAACGACTCAAATGTACATAAAATTGACTCAAAACTAATATAAAACTACTTAGAACACATTAAAACAAAGGAATAAAGACGTGTGCTTTCGCACCCTATCAAATATCCCCACACTTAACCTTTTTTCGTCCTCGAAAAATCTGCAAATGGAATCATAACTGGCATCTAACTCAACAAACATAAATTTCAATTTTCAAAACATACTCACGTGTTAAAAAGCAACAATTAGTATTTCTGTCCGATTAAACCCAAGCACTAACTTTCAAGCCCCCGTTACGTGTTCTAAATCCATTTTATACAACATATCAATCAATCTATGTGACTCACACTTAGAAGTTACAGCTCTACCTAATCCCGTCTCAAGGTCATGTTTAGGCACGGATTAAACCATATAGATTTACCCTACCACGTTAAACTACTATTTACAGGTTTTTAGAAATCAGATGAAATCATGAATGAATGGATGATAATGAGCATAATAAGCAAAAGAACTTTCGTCTAGAGGCGTTTCAACCAAGTCACTATCCCGGAGGGTAACACATAGACTACATTCTATCAATGAAGCACAAAAATCTTACTTAGGGGTGTATCCTCCAAGTCGCTATCCCAAAGGGTAACACATAAGCAAAACTCAGTATAGCTCATAAATTATGGAATAACATGGATTATGGAATGCGGGCGCCACCGAAACTCGGATTTATTCTCATAAAAAGAGAATGGTGTGCCATAAAAAATTTCAAAAACCTTTAAATTTTAACTTAATCGTGGTACCTATCACCCTATATTGACAGTTTTAGTATTACCATTACTCTAAGATGAATACCCACAAGATATCATGATTTTATTCCGTGATTAATCCTAAATAACACAAACAGGATATTTAAGCTCTACTAGTTAGCTGGGTCTACCAAAACATCACTAATTAGACACGTTTTCAATTATTTAATCTTTTAAACTCATAAATAGATCCAGTTCTACTATCATTTTCCAAATATATGCAATTATTTTCAAGAACATTTTTCAAATTTTTCAATTTTTTTTTTGTATTTTTGAATTTTTAAAGACACAAACTAAACAAACTAGACACTCACATCCCCACACTTGAAAGACACATTGTCCTCAATGTGAAGCAAAACACAACTAAAAATGAAAATGCAAAAATAAAAACAAAACAGAACAGGAAGCGACTTAGCTGGTAATGTAGATGCAATCTAGTATGCAGCTTCGTTCTTCCTTGTGTGCACCGTATAGCATTTCGGTCGCGGTTACACATCAGCTGTTGGGTTGCCTTTACAAGATAGTAATGGTAATCATCAAACCCGCCCGAATGGAGATTGAGTACGGACAGAATGATAAAACCTGCAAAATAAACCTCATACAAACCCACAGCATTAAACTGATTCAAATAAAATATAGAGACTAGACAGACTCAAGAAAACTAAAAGACTCAAGATAGATAGATGCAGAGAAAACATACTCGACATGTGGCAAACACAAAGACATGAATACCACATCAAGTTCGAACATCGGTCATAAACGGTTTCTAGTTTCCCATGGTCACGGTGGTCGGAACATGACCTTGGATGGTGGTAGGTGGGTGAATTAATGTGATGGATGATGGTGGTTAAAGGTGATGCTTCATGGTAGTGGTGGTACGAAGGTAGGTGATGAATAGTGGTGGTGAGTGAAAACGGGGACAGAAACGGGTACGGGAAACCATGGGGAACAAAAGAAATAGGGTGACACCAGCCGTCCCTCGCGTACCGCGTAAGTCGAAGGGGATATTCTTCGCGTACCGCGAAGGCCAAAAAGTTAGGCCGGCCGAGACTTTTGTCTCTCGCGTACCGCGAGAGATCTTCCTCTCGTTCTTCGCGTACCGCGGGAGGGTGTCGTTAACAGAAAGTTTTGAAGTTTTTTTTTTTTTTCAATTTTGTACTTAGAAAAATTTTTTTGCCATTTAAGAAAAAATTTTCACCCACTTCCTTAAAACCTTGTCCCAAGCATAAAAACACATGTAACCATACCTGGGGCTTCATTCCCGACGATTTTCCTTACCGAATCAAGCATGGATTCCTGCAAAACTTGACAAAAACAAAACACAAACCGAAAAACAAAGAAAAAGACACGGACTCAACCCAATGAAATCATACAAACTCTACATCCCGGGCACTTGCCCAGGACTCAAGCAAGCCTATCAGGAGGCTTCTCCTTGATCCTAACCGGTACCGCCTTCATCCTGCGCGGCCTCCGGGTCTTCCATACCTCTAGCAAACAACTACTACTCTCAAACATTAAACTCATATCACATGTAGCAATCCAGTCCTTCCACCACAACTTAAACCTACCCGGACCGAAGATAACATTGTTCAAATAACCGAGTGTACTGTCATCTTTACATATCCCCACACTTGGGGTTTGCTCCATCTTCAACTCTACCTCTCTCGACTCGCGGGTTCTCTTACGTGGTGGCCTAGATCTAGGGGGATTAGAATTTGGGGTCGGTTTTTCAATTCTCCCCTCAGCACAAACAAGGGTGAGGACATGTGAAGGTTCAGGAATAGATATTTTCAGCGGTATGGCTTCTTCACTCTCACCAGGATCATCATAGGGATCCTCCACGATATCTACTAACTTCCCCACACTTGGGGTTTTGCCCATGACATCTTCAAATTCAGCCATTATGTTCAGTACATCATCGGGCATCTCATCATCACCGTAATCATCCGGCTCCCCTAACAACCTTTCTAACTCCAACGCCCACTCAGATGGTTCTTCTATATTCGGGGCGGGTTCACCAACTTCTAACATCGGATCGGAGTCCCAATGGTGGTCTATGAAAGAGTCGAGCATGCACACGGAATGGCTGTGCTCGCCAACATCCTTCCCGGACTCTACAGCATTGAATGTAAGGACCTCATCCCCCACACAAAGTGTGAGCTTCCCGTCAAAGACATCAATCATCGCCTTTGCGGTCCGTAGGAACGGGCGCCCTAAGATGAGTGGGACCTTGTCATCCACCTCCATATCTAGAATCACAAAATCCACGGGGAAAACAAAATTGCCCACTTTCACTAATAGATTTTCCACTATTCCCCGTGGATACTTGACTGAGCGGTCAGCCAAGGAAATGCTCATGCGCGTTGGTTGTGGTTTACCTAGGTCCAGCTGCTTGTACAATGAATAGGGCATCAAATTGATGCTAGCACCTAGGTCGGCCAACGCGTGGTGTAATGGTAGGTTGCCCAACAAGCACGGGATCGTGAACCGACCCGAATCAGACAACTTTTCTGGCAAATGATTTTGCACCACTGCCGAGCATTGCTCACCAAGTGAGACTCCAGAGACCTCCTCAAGTTTCTTCTTGTTGGAAAGAAGGCCTTTTAAGAACTTGGCATATTTGGGCATATGCTGGAGGACCTCTACAAACGGGAGATTGACCTTGAGTTGTTTGAACATATCAAGGAAGTGACCGTATTCCTTAGCGGGTTTATGCGGCATGACACGTGTTGGATAAGGGATACGGGTCAGGTCAATCTCGGGGGTCTTCTTCTCCACCCCCTTCTTCTTCTCCTCTACCCTCTTGGTAGGTATCTCAACTACTACTTCCTCCTCCACCGGCTCTTCTTCTACTACTACCGGTGGGCTCTCATCCTCCTTCTCTATCATGCTCCTCGTCGAAACAGCATTCGACTCGGTCTCTTTTAGCATCCTAGCATCGATCTCAGCAAATCGAGCTTCCCAGTCAATCTTGTTCACCTCCTCCACTGAGGGAATATTATGCTCCTTAGAGTGGGGGTCAACCTCTTCAACCACTTTACTCTCCACACTCTCTATAGACACGGCCATCACTGAAGCGTTCGGGCCCGTAGAAGGGCTTCCTTGTCTATCATGTATGCTCCTAGCAATGTCTCCTACCGTGCGTTGCAAATCCTGGAACGCCGATTGCTGATTCTTCATCAAAGTGTCATGGCTATCCAGTCTTAGCCGAGCATCCTTGTTATTCTGCACCAGCTGGGCAAGCAACTGTGTCTGAGTCTCCATCATCTCCTCAATCCTTCGTGACCCAACAGTGCTCCCAGAACTCGCTCCTTCTTCTGCTCCTCCATACTGTTGCTGACGACCAGTGAATCCAGATCTCCATCCCGAACCAAAAGTATTAGAATTGTTGTAATTTCGGTTCTGGTATTGGTTGCCAGCATAGCTCACATGCTCTTGATTATTTACCGGGCAATCTCGGGTGTCGTGTCCTCCCCTGCACACCTGACACCTCAAAGCACTGAGCTTGAGCTCCTTTATCTCATTCGCCATCGAGGCGAGGGCAGCAGCCACGCTAGTATCAGGAGTGACCTGATGCACACCTCTAGGAGAAGAGGCGTGTGACCTAGCAGTAGGGATGGAATCCCTAACAGAACGTGGGTGCTGCTGTTCGGCTTGAGCGAAGCTCTCGAACATATCCTCGCACTCCTCAGGCTCGAGTCTATCCATGATATGGCCTCCTGCAGCTGTGTTGAACATTTGCTGCGTCTCGAAGGTGAGGCCATTATAGAACTTCTCCACTAGTGCCCAGTCGGGGAGACCGTGCTGGGGACATCGGCTCAACAGCGCGTTGAACCGCTCCTAGGCCATGTGGTAAGGCTCGTCGGGATCCATCCGAAACGAATGGATCTGGTCCCGAAGGCGAGCGGCCCTAGAAGGTGGAAAGTATTTCTTGAAGAACTTGGCTTCGAGATCCTCCCATGTGGTGATAGAATTGTCGGGAAGAGTGTCGAGCCAAGTAGATGCACGCCCAGAAAGAGAGAATGGAAAGAGACGCAAGTAGATTGCGTCCTTAGATACACCCGTGATATTAAATGTATCACATATCCGCGCGAAGCGGGACAAATGTCCGGGTGCATCCTCATCCTCGAGGCCATGGAATTGAGTGGCATGAGTGATCGTACTCATGACATGTGATGGGATCTGCCAAGAATTGGTGTTCGGTATAGTGGGGCGTGTGATCGAAGATCTCGCGCCCGTGACCCCCTCACTGGCCCTCTGGTGTACTGTACGCCTCGCTGGAGGATCAGCGTCGCCCATGATAGAAATTGGAACTGGGCTAGTAGAACGTACCTTAGATTTAACCAGCTCCTCTAAACGCTCCCGAAAGTCGCGGGTGCGCTCGTGAAGCTCTCGTTCGGGCTCTTGAAAAGATGCAAAAGATGGTGATCCTTGCAAACGAGTATTGGGCATAAACAGAAAGACTCTAAGAAGGAAACAGAATAAAGACTCACAAGTAGCACACAAGACTCAAAAGAAAACAAAAGACTCAAATAAACCAAAAATCAAACAAAGAACTAGTCAAAGCTAATATTGCTATTGCCAAGTGTCCCCGGCAACGGCGCCAAAAACTTGATGTCGTCCAGACGGTCTATAAAAACTATCAAATAAAACCTAATCTAGACTCTCTAGCTTTAAATTTATAAAACCTAGACTCGACCTAAAACTAGACCGCACAACCGGCAAGTGTACCGATCAATGCAATATAGCCTAACGAAGTCCGGATATCGAACCCAAAAGACACTGAATAACTAAATTAGACTCTAACTAGGACTTAATATGATTAATTGATTGGGGGGTTTACTACACTAAAGATTAACTAAGAATGCAATAAACTAAGGACAATTCAAGCTATCAAGAGTAAACTAAAGATGAAATCAAGAATGGAGAAGTCACTACCTAGGTCGGAATCCTATGTGTAAAGCTCAACTTCTATCGGTTTTGGAACTAGGTTGGATCTGGGTTTCTAAAGATATAACACCTAAAAGATATCTAGTGGATTCCCGATCACTCTCGGTCTCGGGATGTGACCAGAAGACAACCTAAGGATATTAACTCACCAGATGATCGGATCACCTCTCGGGTATTTCCTACTATGACAAGTACCCTAATAAACGGATTACCTCTCAGTCTCACCGCTTACCATACACTCAAGGAATGCATGGGGTAGTTCTAGAATGGATACTATGATTCGGATAGCAACTATCACTAGACACCTAATACCAACTTCCTCTCAGACAGCTGACACTCGGATTCCTAATGACGAAGACTAAACGACTAATTCTCACTTCTCGGGTATTGAACTAGGACACACATTCACTTCTAATCAGTAATTAACTAGGTTTTCTATGGCTACTACGTCTAGACACCACTCTAACTCACAAACCCTAAAGTCTATGAACCAGAAACGAAGATCAAACTGGCAGACAACCACAATCAACGCAGAAAAGCATAATCAACCACATAATCAGAATTAAACATGCACTAACATCACACATAAACAAACTCAAACCTTTACTAAATCATAAATCCAACATTCAAATCCAAAAACCGAATAAAAATCGAAACTTTAACACATAATCATCATATTGACCTAGGTAGATCAAGGATCTAGCCTAGAATCATACTAAGAACATCTACACAGAAGCAAATAGCAAGATCCATAGGTTCAAAACATAAAATCAAAGATAAAAATCAAGTCTTTAAAACCTAGAACGTATAACTACGAACCCGGAATCCAAAGCTTTAATCTTTAAGCTTCAATCTTCTTCCAAACTCCCAAAATCGCCTCTTTTCTTCCCTGGAACGGCTTAGAATCGAACTCCCTCATAATGGCCGTTTAAATCTTTTTAATTTAGAAAATTAGGGTTTTGCGGAAAACGGCCCTCTCGCGTACCGCGAGAGAATGTTGACTGGATCCTCCCGTACCGCGAGGACCAAAATAGTCGGGCGGATTCCTGGAGTTTCCCGCGTACCGCGAGAATTATTACACTCGTCTTTCGCGTACCGCGAGAGACCTAAATTTCAGAAAATTGTCTTTTGATCTTTGGACTTTTCCGGGCTTCGTTTCTTCGCTCGTTTTCTTCACGTATTCTTCATTAATATTCCCGAGCTCCTACAAATAAGACCAACGACTCAAATGTACATAAAATTGACTCAAAACTAATATAAAACTACTTAGAACACATTAAAACAAAGGAATAAAGACGTGTGCTTTCGCACCCTATCAAAAACGAACTGAAGTTGTTGCTCAAAAGAATAAAGAAATTTCTTACAAAGAGTCTGAGGTGATCAAACTTTATAGAAAGTTGGAAAGTTTTACAAATTCTTTGGTTGTTTTGGATTATTTTAATTCAAATGCTGATCCTACAAAACGGGTGGCTGGTATTGGATTTGTTCCTCCACCATTTAATGAAAATTATGTGGTTGAACCTGAAATTATACGTGAAGAGGAAATAGATCCAAAAACAGTTTTGAAAGTGAACCCAGTAACTGGTGAGGATATGGTTTATGAATCTGATTCGGAGGATGAGGTGTTTGATGAGACGAAAGTTGAAGGTATTCCAAAAGAGGTGAAAATTGATGAACCAACAGTTGTAAAAACTGTTACCCGTGATAGATGTATTCTGACTGAACCTGGTGAGGTGAAGGTAGTTACACCTAAGCTTTCCCCAATTTTATAGTCAAGTAGGTTTGTCGCTGCTGGTCATCAAAAGGTGCATTCATCAAAGGTGCCTACACAGGTTTATGTTCAATTGTCGCTACTCTAGAACTTATAAAGAGAGAAGAGTTTGCTTTCATTGCAACGAAGCTGATCACATTTTGATCAATTGTCCTTATAAGAACAAGGGAAAATTGAAGACTGTTCCTTCACAACCAAAAGTGGTAAAGATTTTGAACAGAACAGATGAGGGAAAGTCATCATCATGTTTGGAGAAAAATACGTCCAGTCGATCTTTTGTTAAATCCTCTGGATTTAAACAACAGGATAAATTGAACTCTAAATCAGTTGTATGTCAAGAGAAACTTGAGATTCCTCGTATTGGAATTTTAAAAGATTCTCAATCTGAAGTAAAATTGTCTAGACTACAAAGGAGAAGACAAAACAGAAAATTGAAGAAAATTTTGGAAACATCTGAATCTGATAATAAAATATCAAATAATGTTTTTCAAAATACTCAAAAATTGTCTCCTTTGAAAAAGTCTGTTGGTAAAACGTCTATTCCAAAGGTTAATGATAACATTAATTGTGAGTTACTAGAAGTTGTTTATTTTGATCAATCTGGACGACCCAAGACCACAATGGCTTGGGTTCCTATTTCTAACTGATTTTCTTTGTTTATGTAGGGACAACCAAGGAGAACTATCAACAATACATGGTATGTGGATAGTGGTTGCTCTCGACAAATGACAGGGAATATCAGATTGCTTGAAGATGTTAAAAAGATTGATGGAGGTTATGTCGCTTTTGCGGGGAATAAAGGCGGGTACATAACTGGACAGGGAACTTTAAAGAATGATAAAGTCAAATTTGAGAAGGTGAAATACGTGGAGCAGCTGGAACACAATCTTTTGAGTGTATCACAAGTTTGTGACAAGAAGTTTTCGTTCCATTTTAATGATGCTGAGTGTTATATCTTGAAACCTGGTTTTGTTATTCCTGACGAATGGATTCTCATGAAGGCCCCGACGAGAAATGACACATATGTCCTTGACATGAGTGTCGCTACTACAACGGATTCAATTCCTACTTGTTTACTCTCTAAGGCGTCGGAATCTGATTCAATTCTGTGGCACAGGAAGCTAGCTCACATCAACTATCGGACGATGAACTATATTTTTAAGAATGATCTGGTTCTTGGTATTCCGAAGATGAAATTCTCAGTTCCTGATAATTGTATTCCCTGCAAGAAGGGGAAACAACGGAAGAAATCACACAAATGTAAATCGAAGAATTCTATCGTAACTCCTTTGGAGCTGCTGCATATGGATTTGTTCGGTCCGATCAGTATCAGGAGCATTGGTGGAAAATCGTATTGTTTGGTAGTAACTGATGATTTCTCTAGATTTTCATGGGTTAAGTTTTTTCTTCTAAGGCTGAAACCACTGTGTTGGTACAATACTTAATCCTGGGTTTGGAGAATTTGTTCAGTCTGAAGGTCAGAAGAATTAGGAGTGACAATGGCAGCGAGTTTAAGAATAGCAAGATGGGCTTATTATCTCTACAAAATGGAATTCATCATGAATTCAGTGCGCCATATGTTCCTCAACAAAACGGTGTTGCTGAACGAAAAAACAGGACGTTGGTTGAAACGGCACGCACAATGCTTGCAGATTCTAAGCTTCCAGTTACTTTTTTGGCTGAAGCTGTGAATACTACGTGTCCTTTGTTGGGTGATGATCCATTCCCTTCGACACAGGATTCGGGGGAGATTCCTACAAATTTAGACTCAGAAATTCCTATTAATCATGATTTGTGTTATCAATCTGATACAACTCGTGTTGAAGTGTTGCCGGTTCCTGAGGTCGCTTCCATCAAGGAACTCAAAGATCATCCAGTGACAAATATAATTGGAAATTTGCAGGATGGAGTGAAAACACGTTCTCTTGTGGACAATACTTGTTTGTATACACGTATTAAAGATTCTGGTGTTCTTGATGATTGCTCGCATTCATGTTTTATTTCTCAAGTCGAACCCAAAAATGTTGAAATGGCTTTAAATGATAACAATTGGATAGAGGCTATGCAGGAAGAACTTGCTCAGTTTGAAAAACTTAAGGTTTGGAATCTTGTAGATCTTCCGAAGGGTGTATATCCAATTGGTACTAAATGGATGTTTAAATGTAAGAACGACTATCAAGGTGTCGTGGTAAGAAACAAGGCAAGATTAGTTGTCTAGGGCTTCAATCAACAAGAGGGAATTGATTACTCCGAGGTTTATGCACCTGTTGCAAGGCTTGAAGCTATACGACTGTTTCTAGCTTTTGCTTCTTATAAAGGTTTTAAGGTGTTTCAAATGGATGTGAAAAGTGCATTTTTATATGGTAAGGTCAAGGAGGAAGTTTATGTTTGTCAGCCGCCGGGGTTTGAAGATCCACTTAATCCGAATATGGTTTTCAAGCTTGATAAGGCCTTCTATGGTCTTCATCAGGCTCCTCGAGCGTGGTATGAAACTTTGTCCGCACATCTTTTGGGAAATGATTTTTTTCGTGGCAAGATTGACTCGACCTTATTCATAAAGAAATCAGGGGGAGATTACCTACTGGTGCAGATATATGTGGATGATATTATTTTTGGATCAACAAATGAAGGGTTATGCAAAGATTTTGAGAGTGTAATGAAGTCGAAGTTTGAAATGTCTGCTATGGGAGAGTTATCGTTTTTCTTAGGTTTACAAGTAAATCAAAAGGAAGATGGTTTCTTTATTCATTAGTCCAAGTATGTCAAAGACATCTTGAGCCGGTTCAAGACGGAGGACTGTACCCCATATGATACTCTGATTCCGGTTAATCATAAGCTGAATTCTGACCCAGATGAAAAAGATGTGGATTGTCGACTTTACAGAGCAATGATTGGATCTCTCATGTACTTAACCGCTTCAAGGCCATATATAATGTTCGCTGTGTGCATCTGTTCTAGATTCCAGGCAAAACCAAAAGAATCTCACTTAATAGCTGTAAAAAGAATCTTTCGTTATTTGAAAGGAAAACAAAGATTGGGACTATGGTATCCACATGGTTCTAACTTTGATTTCAATGCTTGTACTGATTCTGATTTTGGTGTTTGTTGTTTGGACATGAAATCTACAACAGGTGGTTGCCAGTTCTTGGGTAATCGACTTGTTTCTTGGCAATGCAAAAAGCAAACCACAGTTTCAATTTCTACATGCGAAGCATAATAAATCGCTGCTGCAAGTTGATGTTCACAGATCCTGTGGATACAACAACAATTAAGAGATTACGGTTTGAATTTCACAGGAACCCCTATGCTTATTGATAATTATGCTACAATGTCCATAACTAATAATCCTGTTAAGCACAGTAAAACAAAGCACAATGAGATTAGATATCATTTCATTCGTGATTGTGCAGAGAAAAGGTTGATTGAGCTGGTAAAGGTTCACACTGATGATAATTTTGCTGATTTGTTTACCAAGGCATTTGATCGTACCAGGTTTGAATTTCTAATTAAAATGATAGGTATGATCAATCCCGAATAAAAGTTTTTCAAAATCAGATTTTCATGGAAAATTTTGTTTTTAATTTCTTTTATTGCTTTATTACATTTCTGCATTTTTAAATTTTCAGTCAAAAAGTTCTTATTTATAAAAAGTCAAAACAAATTGAAAATTATATTTGACATCATTTGAAGTTAGAGAAGAAATGATAGTACATCAGTGATTAGTTCATTTCACACGACCTTAGTAGACCTTTGATATATTATTGATTAAACTGAGTTGATTTGATCTAAATTCCAAAGTCTGCATAAATGAGAAATGATAGTGTTGTGCATGCTCTAATCTTGATAATTTGTTTTCAAGTTTGTGTATGAGTTTTGAAACTTGAATTGTCAATAGACTAAAAGCGTTTTGAAACTAATAGTAGTGTGAAAATTAAATATGATATGATTACATCTGTGATTTGAATCCATTATATGCCTGGGTGTGTGTGTAAAGAATCATTATCAGATAAAGAATATATGGTTTTAAAGAATTTCATGAGACCAATATCGAATTATATATTTAGCACAAATCTATTTCAGTTCAAATTACTGCCCATGCCCCGAAAAACATGCAATGTTCTGTTGAACTAAGATATGCTTTCAAAATCTGTTGAAACATATATTCGCCCTCGGATCAGTTAGATACATCATCTAGTCTGACTCCATTGAATCTTATCCAGATAATAGTTGGATCCTCATACCTGAATCTGTTGATTCTCATTATACAGCCAATTCATTAGAATATTCTGATTCTGAATCATCATGATTCTTATATCCTTTGGGATCCGCTTTTATTCGTGTGCTAAATGAGATAATTTCATCTTGGAAATTGATCTAATCTTAAAATAAACTGTATATGTCTTGAAGATAGTGCAAATTAGATTTTTGTTTGGAATATATGTGGGGTACACGATGTTTTTCATCTAAATGGTACTAAATCACATGAATTTGGAGAATAAATGCTTATAGTTTCAAATCATATAATATTGACTAATTTAAGAATTCATGCTTTATATTTCAAATTCGGTATAAATAAACGAGCATTTCATAACCTGATCTCATTTACTTTGAAATTTATTGCGTATCATTTCAAATATTATTCAAATTGAATGATTTACAAATACTGAAAAAGATACATAAAGTACAAGATGAGTTGGATTGTTACATATCATAGGTTACCCTTGGTTATTGCTAAAATGTGTGATGAACTACTCGGATACTGATATGATCTTCTTACCCATGATGTTCATTCAAAAATATTTGTTTCCATTTGTACAGATAAAAATCCAAAAATATGTGATTCCGTTTGTATAGATAAAATTCGAAAAGATTTTGTTTTTATTTTCCATGAAAATTTTAATATTTTATTGAATTGTTTGGGATTGGATCAAATACATGCTACTGACGGAAGTTCAAGACATGACGGATTGAATGTAGGTAAAAAGTTGTTCAAGGGAAATGTTGAAGGCATTAAGTTCGCCTCCTTCTGGTGAAGCGAACTTAATATGTTCGCCTGAATATGGTGAAGCGAACTTATTATGTTCGCCTAGGGCTTGTTAAGCGAACTTAACAAGTTCGCCTAATTAAGCGAATTTAATCTGAATAAGGGTTGTCCAGGCGAACTTATTCACTTCATCTTCTTCCAATTTAAGCGAACTTGTCCAACTTGTAAATCGATACAGTTTGAATCAAAATTGGATTGCGAATCTCACCAAGGTATTTTCATCAGTTTTTATCCGTTAAATTGAGAGTAAATCGAAGTTTTTGTCTCGGTTTTTATCCCGAGATTGTTTTTGCCCAAATTGAGGATATTCAAGTTTTAAATCGTGAAATTGATCATTGATAATGACTTAGTAATACTAATCGAGTATTTTTCAATGGTTAATTCATGATTTCTACACGGATTGAAAGGATTTGTGATTTTTGGATTGAATTCGAAACGACAGACAGTTCAGGCGAACTTGTTCAAGCGAACTTGTCTCTTGAAACACTAAGGTGTCAGAAGGGTTTTGGACTTGTAAAATTTTGTGTGTTTGAAATTTAAAAAATAAATTTTTTTTTGTTGTTTGTTTGTTTGTTTGATTGTTTTGTTTTTGTTTTCAATTTTTTTATTGTTTGTGTTTTGTTATTTGTCTAATATGTGTTTGTTGTCCAAATATTTTTCAGATGGCTCGTCGTGTCGAATACAAGCACAACTAAGTGGCATTGTTAGATCCTAACATGTCAGAGGCCATACACTTTCAAGGGATTATAGGATTTCTGAATCGCTCACGACTACGTGTCGCATTATCTGCCGATCCATACATCAGTCTGGTGTATATTCAACAGTTTTGGGACACAATTCATTCAGATACGGACGTAGAACCTCATGTTCTTCGGGCCACTGTCAATAATACGGAGATTGCTATATCTGAAGAAATTATTCGTGCAGCTCTTGCATTAGGTGGTGCTGCTGAAGATCCTATATCATATCCTAATCCTTTAATCATGGGTTGCTTTCAGAGGATGGGTTATCGTGGAAAACCAAATGACACACAGGCACGTAAAGGTGGTTTGGTGGGTGAATGGAGATACTTCATGCATGTGATTATTCAATGTCTCTCTCCTTGTAAAGCTGGTACTGATGGATTAAAGACTGCTCTTCAAGCTGCAATGGTCGCTTTGACATTGAATAAGCACTTCAATTTTGCAAGATATATCTATCGGGAGATGGTTATGCAAATTACACCTGCTGAAGGTCAAGGATTTTTGATGTATCCAAGGTTTATCCATATGATTCTAAATCATATTCTTCCCGATCTCCCACAGCATCCGATAAGATTAACTTTGACGCCGATGTCCAAGCGTATCTTTACGGATTGCACTAAAGTGAAACAACAGAATCAAGCGTTGATTCCTGTAATGCTCCATTGTTTGGTCACTTAATCAATCATGATTATGTTGAACCACCAAATGATAACTAGTTTCATCCTGATGAGTTAGCTCAAGGGCAAGGTCAAAATGTTCAACAACAACAACAACAACCACAACAACAACCTATTCCACAGGTACAAGTTCCACAACAACAAGTTCCGGAACAACAAGCTCAACAACAATAACAAGTTCCCGTACAACCACAAATTCCTATTCAAGAACAAGTTCCAATTCCACAAGTTCAGGTTGATATACCTGTTAATGAGCCTGTTCTAGAAGAGGTCGTTCATGAACATGAACAAGGTCTAGGGATGAATATGGATGACTTTGTTGATGACGCTGTGAACTCGCCCATTCATGAAGCTGAAGTGAATGTGGTGACAGAGAATGAGTCGAGTTCTAGCACAAGTGATACAATCTTACATATTTCTGAAGATACAGATTATGATGAGTCTAGATATGTCTCTTCAGAACATTATGAAAGATTGGCTCATATACCTTTGGCTAATGTTGGTAAACGCCTTAAATCTACAGCCAAAAAACAAAGACGTAAGTCCGTTCGGGATCCTCCTTCCGGATCGGTACATGGAAAAAGAACATTAGTAGATGAGAGTTCGGATAGTGATTTTAATCCGTATCCTAAAGCTCCAAAGCTTAAGGCTGCTTCGATTGCTACTGATCAATCTTCACAAGGTGTGGAGGATGCTACTTTTCTTGCTTCCTTGATTGTCACACCTCCAAGCTCTGAAGAACAATCTCCTGTTCTCACTCCTGTTCCTCCAGTGATTCCTACTCCAGTACTTCAGTTCCTCAATCTTCAGCTGGTCCTTCTAAGCCTTCTGATTCTGAAAGGATTACTTTCCTTGAATCGCAAGTGCTTGCTTTACAAACCCAGGTGGATACTCTTGTATCTACTGATACTCAACGACAGCTGGTGATTCAGACTCAAGCTACGCAGATTGCTGCTAATCAGGCATTAGTGTCCAAGCTTGTTGAGCGTCTTGACGCTCGGGGGGAGTTAAGGATACGTGATGCATGTCACACTAAGTCTATTCAATGACACGATGATGAAGACAATGATCCTACTGGTAATATTGAGGATGATCATCAATACACTGACGTTGATCCTATTTCTAAAGTTCAGGGGGAGTCGACATCACAATCAATTGATGGAAACAAAGATACTTCTGGAGTTAATGAAGAAGAAATCTTATTGTTGGAGTTCTTTGCAGAGTCTGAGGATGAAGAAGCTGAAAAGATAGCATGTCTTGATGACATAGATGATTTATTCAATGACATAGAAGATGATGTGTCGGAAAATGAAATAGAAGAAGGAGAGATAGTGGAGATAGAGATAGAGAAAAGTCAAGATAGAGTGATTTATGAAGGCTGTGATGGTCTTAATGTCCCTTATAACTTCATCCAAGATGATGTTATTCATGAGTTTAATTATGAAGGAGCAACAGATTCTATGGACTCATTTGAAGACATCACACTGCCTGAAGATACTGCTGATTCTAAGATTGATACCGATGATGAAAACATTCAATCCAATAAAGATGCTGAAGCTGATACTACTCACACCGAGTCTCCAAAGGTGAATGAAGAACCTGTGATGTACAGAAATACAGGTATGACCAGAGAACAATGGAGAGAAGTTGTAAATAGCGGGATGAAGGTGCTACCCAAGTCTCAAGCACAACCTACTCAGAAAGAAAACTATGTGAATAAAGAGAGGTGTGTAGGAAGAATCATAAGTTGGTTTTATGATAATGACATAAAACTATTTGCTATTAAAAGATCTGATGGTGTTCTGTACTTAAAGCCAAGGATCAAGTATTTCAATACCTTGCCAAGGTGTGAAATGAATGGTCTATCTTCAAAGCCACTTATTAATAGATCCAGGTTTGGATTAGCTGATGTGATAGCAAATCTGATCAAAAGAGAAGGTGCTTCGGGGAAGTATGAAAGGCTAAAGCCTCAAAAAGGAAAGAGAGTGAATAACATAGATCACAAGACTGGGAAAGTGACCTGGAAGTGCAAATTCAGACCAGTATGTGATGTACACATGATACCATTGAAGAAGATTCCTCAAGATTTCCTTGGGAATATGAAATGGTGGTATGTCGATGTTAATACTGGTGAAGCACGGATTGAAGACAAAGAGAATAAGATTATTGTATGTTTCTATGACGCAATGAATCTTATTAATTTTTCAAAGAAAGATCAGAGAACACTGAGAAAGAATGAAATAATGTTCACTAATGAATGGAAAGAACAAGGATTGCAGTACAAACGAGTGTTGGAGATATGTAGAAGATATGGAGTGCATATAGGAAGCAGATTGCCGGAAAATTGGAAGAGCTCATCATGAAGACATAAGACTGAAGATCAAGCTATTGTCAAGGGAGAGTCTGTTAGGACATAGATTGTAATGACAAAAGCTTTGTAATAGTTTAGATCTTATGTCTTTATGTTTTTGTAATGTATTAATGTTCTAAGTGTTTTTATGCAAGTTGCTAGAGGCGAACTTGTTAAGTTCGCCTAGTCTAACAGAGGCGAACTTGTTAAGTTCGCTTAAGTCTATCCGAGGCGAACTTGTTAAGTTCGCTTAGTCTGTTAGAGACGAACTTGTTAAGTTCGCCTAATGCAGGTCAGTAGTATATATACAGATGTTTACAGAGTCAGTTTGTAGAAGTGAACAGAATCGATAACAGAGGTGAACGATTGAGTCTGTAAACTCTATTGAGAAGTGGAATACAAGTGTGAAGTTTATTTACTTGATTGTCTCTATTGTCTTTTGTGTATGCAATCGTTGATTCATTGGATTCCGCACTCCGAGTTAACGACACGTCTTATCACGAGAACGATCTGTAGAAGTGCCATGAGGACCTACACTTAACTAGCGAACATAACACAAGTTCACCTAATCCCCAATTAAGCCAAAAATTTTATATTCTTCACTTTTCAACTGTAACTCTCAATCCAATCAATCTTCAACCTGTTCAACAACTTAATCCCTCAAATTTAGAATTTTCTATGGAAGATAGAAATAAAATCTTTTTTGGATTTTCTGATAAGCTAACTAGAACAAGGAAAACACATATTTTTGGTATTTTTCAAACTTTATGCTAAAACACACTAAAATCTTTTTGGATTTTCAATAAAAAATAAAACAGAAAAGAAAAAAAATTAAACCAAAATCTTCTTGTGTTTTCTGTGTACATACTGAAACACATATTTTTGGTTAAACACTGCGAGTAAGAAGATCATATCCGTATCTATGATAAATCATACACACATTCTGGATATAAAATCCCTAGTAGATCAAAGGGTGACCTATGGCATTCTGTGTACATACAATATCAGTTCAACAATCAAGCATGCAACTTTGTGCAACATAACATGATATCTCAGCAATGAAATTATCAGAACTATTACTTCAAAACTTTCATAACTATCAATTCTTTTGAATTTTCTAATTAGATAATGTCTCAATGATATCATAATTCTTTCACTATTTAATTTTCACAACAATCAGAAATTCATGAAATGACACGCGATAAACTTCAAAGTAAACAGGATCAGATAATGACATGCTAACTTATTTGTACCGAATTTGCAATACACTACATGTCAATTCAAGTTGTCAGCATTATAAGATTTGAAACCAAAAGCGTTTTTATCCCACGTTCTTGTGAGTTAGTACCATTTATATGAAAACAATGTGTACCCCACATATATGCCAACAAAAAAGTGAATGTGCATTATCGTCAAGACATATGAGACTTATGTGCAAGAGAATATATATATCAATCTCCAGGATAAAACTATCTCAATTAGCACAGGAAAAAAAAAACCCCCGAAGGATATAAGGAATCATAATAATTCAGAATCGAATGATTCATATTGCTTGGTTTGGATGAAGTATCAATATTCATATCAACAGAAAGATTGTACCGATGGACTTCACAATCATTTAATTACAGGTTTCTGAGATATGAGTGTGGGACCCATTAAGTCATAACTAATTCTACCAAAAACATGATAATATGAATCACAGTGAAAAAACATAGGTTTGAAGCTAAAGCATGCGTTTAGAAGGATCTGAATATTGGCAATCCACTTGACCTGTTTGAGTAAAAATAAATGCTGGAAAATGTTCCTTGGTCTGCCTATGGAACGATATGATCCCATTGTAAACTTCCTAGAGGATCTCAGTTGTAAGTCTGTATAATGAGATCTTTGTAAATGTGTCGGATCTAACAAAGTTACAGTTTGTTAAGAAAATTTTAAAAAGATTTTTTTTCAAATGTTATCTTTAGTTTTACTTCAGTTATAGTTTAGTTAAGTTTTTTTTATTTTAGTTTTATTTTATATTTACAAAAAATTCACCATTCTTCAATTTAAAGACTTGGATGTACTAGGTATTCGTGTGAGTACTGGATCCCCTATTGCATAGAAATGTCTACTTACAAAATTTCTGAGAATTTGCAGGATTCGTTTCAAATCAAGAACCAGGTGTTGAAGAAGAATAAAATGTTGTCAATTACTGACAAGCTTGAAGTCCCACCACAACAGAATGTACTCGAGTCAGAAGAACCTGATGTGATTTTATATTATGACAATGAGAGTACACATGAACCTGCTTGAAAGAGAAAGATCGAAAAAGGAAAGGAGATGCTGAGAATCCTCCTCTCACATTCTCTTTTACCAAGATGATCAAGCAAATGCTATTACTGATCCAAATACCGATCTAACTCTAAGAGAAGAAAGAGAGACCCAAGTTTGATAGTTCAGAAATGTTGAACCATATCAACACTAACATCGACACCACAACAACAACCACAGATTTTGATAAAAATGTTGTATGCTGGAAGTGGTGATCACAGTGCTACATTAGAGTTATGAAGATCATTTGATAGCATTATCCTAGGGGGAGATTGTTGGGTCTATATATGTGAGGCTGACGCGTATCAAATAAATAGAAGTGTTGGTGTTACCAAATATAAATGTATTTGGTTTTAGAACCGTGAACCATATGTTCAGGAGTTGGGTCTTGGGCCAGGCTATGTGAGCCGAATACTAGGTTATGGGCTTTATAATGTTTATCTAGTATAAATAGATATTTTCGTGACCTAGGTGAAATAACTGTTAGAAAGACTTCTAGTTGGACGAATTTGAGAGTTGTGAGACGTGTGGAGAACCGTCTAGAGAGCTAGCGGTTTCAGTGTTTGTTTTTCTTTGTAATTCTCTTGGGTAATACAACGAGTTTCTTGTGTTCATGAATCACCACTATTAATAGTTTCTGCCTATTAATTGTGAGACTTTATATCGTATTCGTGTTCGTGTGTTTATTCGAAGATCCATAAAGAGATTGGGACTTACACAGTGAGATATAGGAGAGAGCCTATCATTGAACGATAATGATGCCTGTCAACAGGTTTTCCTTCTGGATCAGCGGAGAAAGGAGGTTGAGCAGCAAAAGGTATTGACGTTGCCTTAGAGTCAGTCATCTAGAATTTTTTGAGCATATCTGGAATATACTTGGCTTGATGAATCAGAGTTCCGTCATGTGAATGCTATACTTCCAATCAAAGAAAGAACGTAAGCTTCCCATTTTGCTCATTTCAAATTTGGCCTTCATAACATCCTTAAAGTCCCTAAAGAGTTTCTCATTGGTCGACCCGAAAATGATGTCGTCCACATAGATCTGCACCAGCATAATATCTTTTCCAATCTTTCTCTAGAATAAGGTCATATCAATCTTTCCTCGTTCAAAGACATTCTGCAGAAGGTAAGATGACAATGTATCATACCAATCCCTTAGAGCCTGATGAAGTCCGTACAGAGCTTTGTCTAGCTTGTAGACTCGACTCAGATAATCTAGATCCGGAGGCTGGCATACATAAACTTCCTCCTTGACCTTCCCATATAAGAATGCACTTTTAATGTCCATTTGATAGACCTTAAAAGTCTTGAAACACGCATAAGCTAGGAAAATCCTTATTGCCTCCAAACGTGCCACGGGAGCAAACACTTCCTCATAATCAATCCCCTCTTCTTGGCCAAACCCTTGCACAACCAACCGTGCCTTATTCTTGATTACAACGTTTCGTTTCATCAGTCTTGTTCTGAAACACCCATCGAGTACTAATTGGGTACTTATTATTCGGAAGGTAAACAAGATCCCAGACTTTCAATTTCCTAAACTGAGCCAGTTATTCCTGCATTGCATCTATCCAGCTTTCCTTCAGAGCCATGGAGATATTCTTTGGAACATCATGTGAGCGAAAACAAGCACACATGGTCGTGTTATAAGGAGTTGAATAAATTCTACTATGAACACCTTCAGTGATTGGCCCAATCACATTCTCCAATGGATGATTTGACAGAGCTTTGGAAGATGGCCCATCAACAACTTCAACTTGAGCAGGAAGGTTCATTAATTTTTCATCAGGAATGTTAACCGGCGCATCATTATATCTGAATCACTGTAAGAATTGACAAGGGGATCATTTGACAAGTCTTGGGTGAGAGGAACAACATTGGAGTTTACGGGAGCTGTTTCACTAGAACTATCATCACCAAAAGTATTTTACAGGAGCAGTCGCAGCAGCCACGGAGTGAGAAGAGGTTACTGTACTGTTAACAGAAATGGACACCGGATTGGCGACAACAGGTGTAATTCTTGTTGAAAAAGGCATAAATTCATCTTCTGCTTGGATGGATGGAATGAATGATGGTTCAGCAGATGGGGATGGTTCATGTATGGGTGGTGAAGGAGGAATGAAATTATTTTGAAGATAATGTCCGCATCATAGAACCAGTCGAGACCAGTTCCAGTATTTGTAGTATTAGCTTCTTGCCAATCAACATAGTAAGATTCCTGCATGATCTTTGTCCTTTTATTGTATACACGGTAGGCTTTTTGAGATGACTAATATCCAATGAAATAACATTCGTCATCGACTGCGTCAAACTTTGCAAGATTCTCAGCTGTGTTCAATAGAGTACATAAACATCCAAATGCTCTGAAGAATTCAAACAGGGGCTTCCTTCCATGAAACAGCTTATAAGCCAACTTGTTGTGAGCTTTGACCACAAGAGCACGATTCAGGATATAATTATCAGTGTTAACTGTTTCAGCCCAGAAGATGATTGGCAGCTTTGAATCTATTAGCATCGTTCTAGCAGCTTCGATCAATGTTTGGTTCTTCCTTTCAGCAACTCCATTCTGCTGTGGAGTCCTGGCAGCACTAAATTATCGAGAAATACCCTTGCTTTTGCAAAATTCATTCAAGACAAGATTTTTTAACTCGGCGCCATTGTCGCTTCTGATAGAAATAACCAAACGCCATCAAATCCTCTCAATTTTGAGAATGAGACGCTTCAAAACATCAACAGTTTCATCTTTGAAGCTAAGAAATTAACCCAAGAGTACCTGGAGAAATCACTTGTCACAACCAAACAATATGAATTTTTATAGATGCTTTTTACACTGACGGGACCAAAAAGGTCCATGTGAAGTAATTGAAGAGGAACGGAAATGGAATTCACTGCTTTGGACTTATGCGACTTCTTGTGTTGTTTGCCTTTAGCGCATTCGATGCATTTTTCTAAAAAATTGAAGTCTTTGGAGGGCAAACCTCTCACAAGGTCTTGTTTGACTAAACGGTTTATATTTTTAAAATTCACATGGCCAAGTCATCGATGCTAGAGCAGGGATTCAGAATCAGATACTTTAGAGAGTATGCATGCCATTGAAGCTTTTGTATTAGGATCATTCATGTCGACGATGTAGGTGTTGTTTCTTCTTGGAGTCCTGAACATAATTAGATCTTCTGGAACGATAATTTCAGGTTTGAGAAAGAGACACTCGGTTTTGTTGAATAGCACGGAAAACTGTTTATCACACACTTATGATACACTCATCAGATTATAGCAGAGTTCTGGAACGAGATTGACTTTCTCCAAGGTAAGAGCGTCGTTGCATATAGTTCCTTGAAGTGTAATCTTTCCTCCCTTTTCATCACCCGCAAAGGCAACGTATCCCCCATCGATAATTCTGAATTCTGTCAGCGGATCTTTTAGCTCGGTCATGTGGCGAGAGCAACCACTATCAACATGCCACGCATTATCAATAGTCCTCCTGGGAAACCCCTATCACATACAAGACAATTTATTGAGAAATCAAAACCCATGTCCTTTTTAACTTGGGTGGAACATCAATTTTAGCATTTCTATTAGTTTTAGTTTTCCACAAACATGTTCCTTTTAGAAAATGATTTACATTTTGACGAATTTTGTCAATTTTGTGATTAGATGAAGTGTGATCTTTTTGGTGTCGATTAGAGTTTCCCACACTATACATCCTTAGTCGTTCAAATTTAAACCAATTATTATGATAAGATGCATTACTGCATTTTCTAGTAGTATGACCACCCTTCCCACCACTAAAACAATTAACATGCTTAAATTATTTTCTTTTATATGGCGGTTGATAAGATAATGAGGATGATTGTAGCTGAACTGGCACTTTGATTTGCTTCCTGCTTTTGCCTTTGATGATTTTTTTTCTTTTGATTAACATGAGTGATTGATAATTCTTAATCAGATTCTCTATCATCATTTGTCATTTGTTTTATTAGGTTCATTGTATTATTCCATGAATGTCTCAACCGATCTGTCCGAATCATATGCACTTTCTTCACTATCTCTTCTAGACAAATTGTCTGAGTCACTTTGACTTGTTGGTGTTGGGGTGAAGACTAGAATTTCTTCTGTCATAAACCTTTAAAATTGGTTTCTTGACACAGTATCAACCGAATCATTTAAACAAACATCATTCATAGAAATAAAGTCATTACAGCTATTGTGTTCATTACAATCAGAGGTAGAGTTAATTATCTTAGAACATGATTTACTACTGTTATCAACCGAGCCTGAATTACATGACTCTAGATTCTTGGAATTTAAATTTAAAAAGGAAGATAAAACAGATTCTAGGTTGCATTCCTTGTGGCCCAATCCAGCACCACAATATTCCCTAACATCCTCGTCGTGTCTTTTTAAAGCTGTAGTATTTACATTAGTAGAAGAAACAAATAGTTTTGCAAGAACATTTTTAGGATATGGAGACGGAATGGGTCATAATGACCATGAGTGGGAGGGTGAAACAGTTTCCTCTCAAAATCATTTGAATCTAAGTATCCAACCCCCGTTTTCACAAAACTGGGAGTTCTTTGACAATCCAACATGGTATCTTGTACCCTTTTGCTTACATTCCATTTGTCAAGAATAATTTCCAATTTAACAGTTTCACTTCGAAAAAGAAGTTAGTTTTTCAGTCAAATCGGCTATCAAAAATTCTTTTCTATAAATAAACTCTTTCAGGGTTTGGATTTCTTGATTTGCTTAGTTCAAACTGACTTTGAGAGTAACCTCTCTCTTTTTGATTTGATTAAGGATAGCAAGAGCGTCATCCTTTTCACGAATGATGAATTTGTTTAAAGTACGATAGTGAACAATCATGTCCACACAGTTAGAGGAACAGAGACGAGATTTTACCTCAGGTGGAATCAGCTCAGTAGCGGTTTTCCGTCAAATGCATCCTTGATCAGATTTTCCATCACCATTGGCTTGAGTTCCACCACTTGCACTCGTCGGAGAGTTAACTCGATCCATTGAGCTGGAACTAGGATAGGTGTCCTTCTTCTCATCACTAATCTTCACTGCATCCATGATCATGATGTTGGCATTCTCAGTCATGCTTCCCTCAGTGTCAATAACTTGACTTTCTGTCCCCTAAATGGCAAATTGTCTAAGGAGAGCAGCGGGACCAATAGAGTCAGTGTTGACGATAATCTTTCTCAGCAACTCATTGTTTTCCTTTTCAACGAGACTTGCTTCCATTCCATGAACCATGAACTGTGTTGAAGGAGTGTTAGCCATGAGAGCCTTGCACACACCTCAACCTAAAGTTCTTCTATTTCATTACTCCAATCAAAGTCATTCACTACCAGGGCATTTGTTGGTTCTTTAGCTTTCTTAGTCTGTTCTTGGCCATCAGTAATTGCAACAATGTTAGGAAGAGGTAGAGAATCTGCGATAGGATGGGAACATTCCCTCTTGAAGTGCCCGAGTTACTTATAGTTGTAGCATCTAAGTTTAGATTTATCAAAACTTGTAGACTTTCCACCAAGACGTTTCTTTCCAGTCCTTTCCATAAACCTTTTGGCACTCAAAGTCAACATGACCATTTGCCATTGTAAATCTACCTCTTCCATGTCATCTGGGTCCAATTGGAAAACATCTTCAATGTGACTTACCCTGGCCTTTAATTCACCTGAAACGAGAGTTTGATAACTGTTGACGAATAGACCAAACAAAGCCATGTGTTCACTTGATGGGTTTGGAACAGAGGTACTATTCAGGAATTGCTCTGGATGAGCTAACCGTATTGTTTGATGATGTTGGAACAATAAAAGCAGCATTGGTTGGTGCCATGGTTTTCCTGTACCCCGATTGATTCATCTGACGCTTTTCGATGTCAATTTCAAAAGACTTTAGGGTATTGATTACGTCAGATAGAGTGGATCCTTCAATCACATACTGTCTTTTGATCAGCATACATTGTATGCTCCATTCCTGAGGTAGAGAGTCTAGCAGCTTCTTAATCAGATTAGAATTTCTGATGACCACCCTGGCTTGCTTCAATTTTCTTGAAGTTTCCATGAACCTTTAGAAATGTTTAGACAGACCTTCTCCTTTGATACTCCCAAATGTGTCATATTGTTTCCGGAGTATATCTTTCTTTCCTTCTTTCAAGTCCGAATTTCCCTCATAAAAGTCACACAACGTCTGCCATAAAGTTTGAGAAGTCTTGTACTCCTCAAAAATGTTCATAATGTCGGCTGGAAGAGCCATATTGATAGCACCGAAAGCTTTATAATCTCTTAGAATCAGAAGTTTGTCATTCTCAGTATAAGCAGCTGGGCCAGTTTGAGCTACAACACCGTTAGCTCTAGTGGTCATAGGACAGTGTGGATCATTAGTGGTTAAGATCCACTGACCGAAGTCAGTCATGTAAAAGTAAGCTTTCTTACGGTTCTTCTAATTAGGGAAATCATCGGTGGATAGGAGCTTAGGAGGTCTAGACATGGATCCGGACTCCAAATCAGCTTGGGTAATAGAAGTAACAAACATATTGAATCATAGAAAACACAAGCAAAATCATAAAATGGGAAAATCAGAGAGTCGGCTCATAGAGTCTGCTCAGAGTCAGGAAGACAGTCGGCTCATAATAGCCGGGTGATGAAAATGGACAAGCAGCACCATCACAAGGTGATTAAAAAATCTCACTCAGAGTGTCGGCTCAGAAGAGTCGTCACCTCACACAAGTGAGTCGTAAACTTATGTTTACTGAGAGAATCGCTGGAAACACAAACAATCGGCCTGATCAAGCAACAGTTGGCTCAAGCAAGAGAGTCGACCCTGGACAATTGGCTCAAGAACATCAACATAATCTTTTTCACACAATAATACCAGTACAATTACTGAATGCTCAGATCTAAACCAAAATTACAATTAGATCTATCAAACTCTTCACAAACATGTTTCTGAATGAAATTCAATATTAATTTCTAAACTTGATACTGATGAAGCCAAAAATCAAAGAAATTCATATTTCAACAAAAACCCCAAAAACTCGCAAAAGTCACTAAAATCAAGAGCACAGAAGGCTCTGATACCAAATTGTAGGTCCTGATGATAGGGTCCCTGTGCTAGAATGATTATAGTCAGGAAATAATCAAATAATCAGCTATAGAGAAGCTGATTGTTGATGATAATGAGAAACACAAATTAAGACCAACATAATTAACTATAATAACGACGTATGATTCAAGAGTTAATGAACTAGGTTTTTGGTATGCTATTTATAGAGATAAAGACAAATGAAACGATTACAAATCATCACCTGGATTACAAAATAACACAATCAAACCTCCTACCGGCTCTCTAAATGACTACAATAACAACGCACGATTCAAGAGCTAATTAACTAGGTTTTTGGTCTGCTATTTATAGAGATGATAGCAAGAGACTCCATATAGATTTGGTGACTGTCAAGAGTCGGACGACAACCGACATAGGGACTCTCAAGATTCGCTAGCGACTCTTGACCAAAAACCAGTTTTTACAAAACATTCACTCTAGCCCCTATAGATGATCATGAATACAACGGTTTCTCAGGTTCCAACAACATCGACATTCAGTGGAATATGGCTATGATCTTGTGAGTGGCTAAGAGGTTTCCTGCGAGGACTGGAAGGAAGTTTATTGGTGGACATACAAAGGCGAGAGTTGGTTTTGACAGGTCAATGGTTAAGTATTATAAATGTCAGAAATTTGGTCACTTTGCAAGAGAATGTCAGAAAGATAAAGCACCAATCTCTGGATTTACAAGACCGAGCGTTGGAAACAACCTAAATACCAAAAATCATAACAACCGAAGTCAGAACCAAGGATCTTCATCCATCGCATTGGTGGTTCTGTTGGATGAGAATTTTGATTGGGGTGTTCATCCGGAGGAAGGTATTATTGCTCAGACTCAACTTAGGCTAATAGCTGAGATTGTTGAGATAATGGAAGCTGAAGAGAAAGAAGCAAAGGTTGCTGACCAACAGGAATCTGCACTGGCACTATTAGCAATTGGAGAATCTTCAAGTTCATCTAGTGAGGTAGATTCTAACTCTTTCGCTAAAATCTTTTGTTTAAAATGTACGATTCTAAAAGAAGAGAATGGTCGTATCCATGATCAACTCGAACCTCTTCACGCGACAGCTCTAAATTATAAAGAAAATGAAAAACATTTCAAAGAATCAATTGGAAATCTTAAGAAAGACAAACAGGATTTGTCAATTAAAATCAGTGAAGAACAATTTCATTTAGATGTTGCCTACAAAGAGCTCGAGAAAAAGAATGTTGAAGTGGCTAAACTACAAAAACTATCGTTTTGTGGTGGAACACTACGAGTCTATAGTGAGACAGATGAGTGGCAAAGGTTTAGGTACTAATGCCATTCCCCCACCCATAAACGGCAAGTTTGACAATGGGCTAGTTGGTATTGTTCTTTCTTGTCTGGATGAGTCTACACGTAAGGCAAAACCAAATTACGATAACGATGAGGAGTCAGATTCTGATGAATCCATGGATGAAAACATAGTTGATTGAGTTTTCAAGGAGGAAAAGTGTGATGAACTCAAGATAAAGAAAAAATTATATCACTGATCATGATAACTGTATCATGACAGAACCTGATGTGATTCACTCTAGTGACAAATTTAAAGATATGCTTTATGGAGATTTTAAATCTCTTAAGCAAACAAAGAAAGAAAATTTTACTAATAAACTTGGAAAGAATTTTCAAGAAACACAGGCTGCTGTTCATCAAAATGAAGCCTCCACATCACAAGTCAAGGAACCTTACATCATAATTCACAAGGAGAGAAGAACTTGTTTTCACCGTGGTACTACAAGTCACATTGTTGTGAACTATCATGAAAAGAATCAGGAGAAAATGCCAGTTGATCCTTAACAGGCTATTTCACATAAGAAACCACCTGTGAAACAAATATACAATCGAATTCCAGAAATGGTGAAACCACCAGTTAAGAAAGTGGTAAAGCCTCAAGTTAAGCCTGTGGTTGTACCATCTGCTGAGAAATAGGACATGCAACAGGGTAGTCCTAGTGCATCTACATCTAGTAGTGCACAAGCTGGTGAGAAACCTGTGGTAAAGCTCTCCAAACCACAGAAGAGAAGACTGAATAAGAAGTTGAGAAAATTGGAACAAAAGTTTACTGAAAATTATGTTTTCCAAAATCCTGTTTTTGAAAGTCAAAACGGTGAGGTTCCTCTAATTCACCATCTGTTGACAAAAATGAACCATCTGTTCAAAAGAAAACTAAACGGAGATCTTTGAAGCCACAGAAAAATAAAACTTCTCAACCCTCTAGTTCAGACTCTCCAAAACCATTTTTGAATAATCATGATTGTGAGTTAATTGAAGTAGTTTATTTTGAGAAAAACAAACAACCCAAGACCACCATGGCTTGGGTCTCCAATTTTAACTAACTCATTTGACTCGTGCAGGGACATCCAAAGGGGACTATCGCTAATCGCTGGTATGTAGATAGTGGATGCTCCCGGCACATGACATGCAACATGACTCTGCTTCAAGATGTTAAACCATTTAGATACGGGTAGGTAGCCTTTGCAGGAGAGAAGGGTGGAAACATCACAGGCCAAGTTGTAGTATTTAATGGATGTATCAGCTTTAACAAAGTCAACTACTGTGAGCAGCTAAAGCACAACATGTTGAGCGTCTCTCATATGTGTGATAAGGAGTACTCGGTGATGTTTGACAAGTCAGAATGCCTAGTCCTAAAGCCTAGTTTTGTTGTTCGGGTGAATAGATTCTGATGAAAGCACCAAGAACAAACGACACGTATCAGATTGATATGATTGTGGCAAAAAGCACGACATCAGTTGCTACTTATTTACTTACCAAAGCGACAAAGATTGACTCAATCTTGTGGCATAAGAAACTCGGACACATTTCTTATAGAAAAATGAACTATCTTGTCCGACACAACTTAGTAACCGGTGTTCCTAAGGTGAGATTCTCGGTGGCAGACTGTGTGCCTTTGTAAAATAGGCTAACAACATCAAAAATCTCACAAGCCCAAGACCCAAAACTCTATTGATACCCCTTTGGAACTTTTGCAGTTGGATTTGTCCAGGCCCATAAGTATCAGGAGTATTGGAGGTAAGTCATACTGTCTGGTTGTAACTGATGACTACTCAGGTTTTTATTGGGTGCATTAGGTACAAAAGATGAGACTGTTGAGATTCTTCAATACCTGCTCCTGAATTTTAAAACATGATGGAGCTATTATGCTTCAATAAGGGAATTCTTTAAGAGTTCAATGCGCCGTACACACCATAGCAGAACGGAGCAGTAGAAAGGAAGAACAGAATGCTGGTTAAAATGGAAAGGACCATGATGTAAGATGCGAAGCTGCCAATTACCTTCTGGGCTGAGGTAGTGAATACAACGTGTCAAGTTTTGAATCGGGTTCTAGTGGTAAAGCATCACAACAAGACTTGTTATAAGCTGATCAACAATCGACCTCCAAACATAGACTACTTAATTCCATTTGGTAGTCCCTATTATCTGTTGTTACAATCCAAGGATCGCAAATCCAAGTTTCATGCTAAAGTTGTGGAAGGCATCTTTTTAGGATATGTTGCCAATTCACACTACAAACGGGTGTACAAAAAAAGAGACTCGTCAGGTTGAGGAGTGGTTCGAAGTAGATTGCAGCAAGCACAATATTCCACAAGAACCAACATGCCCAACTTAGGGTTTTGATTATGATGCTCTTTTCAAGTCTTTCAATCTTCCTCCTGATTTATCTAATGATGATGTCGCCTAGCTATATCAGTACTGTAATGGTGGCGATAACTCCATTTTCTCTACAAGATCCACCGTACCAATTCCTACCCTTAACCCGAATGTCTCATATGTATCGGGAACTCATGAAAGTGACACTGAAGAAGATGAACATGTTGAAGGGGAAGCTGAACATGTTGATCCTATTAATGTTGACTCTTCTTCTAGTACACATGATGTGGGGGAGGTGAGTACAAATCTTGATCCAGTTATCGAGGAACCTCCCATGCTAGAGACTCGAGTGTATAAGAATCATCCAATATACAACATCATTGGTGATCCTGATGCAGGTGTTTACACATGTCACAGAACCATCACGGAGAACACTAGTCTATATGTAGAGATACTTGACATGAGAATCATGGAAATATGCTTGCATGCTGGTTTTATATCCCAAATCGAGACGAAGAATGTGAAGGAGGCTCTCGCAGACAATTGTTGGATAGAGGCATTGCAACATGAGTTGTCTCAGGTTTGCAAGTTACATGAGTGGGATCTGGTTGATTTGCCAAAGGGATTACATCCTGTAGGTACCAGATGGGTGTTCAAATGTAAGACAGATGATTGGCATGTTGTAGTGAGGAACAAGGCACGGCTAGTTGTTCAAGGGTTTTATCTACAAGAGGGATTGGATTACACAGAGGTGTATGCCCCAGTTGCTAGACTTGAAGTCATCATATTGTTCCTAGCTTATGCTTCATTGGTTGGTTTCACTGTCTATCAACTTGATGTGAAAAGTGCTTTCGTGTATAGAAAATTACACGAGGAAGTTTATGTTTCTCAACCACCTGGCTTTGAAGACCCTCACTAACCAAATAGAGTGTATAAGCCAGATAAAGCACTCTATGGTCTTCATCAAGCACCGCGGGCTTGGTATGAAACGTTATCTAAGCATCTGTTGGCTAACGGCTTCGATCGTGGGCAAATAGACTCGACTCTTTTCATCAGGAAAGCAGGGGGAGATATTCTACTAGTACAGGTTTACGTTGTCTCACCCCAACCGATGGCGGAATACGTCGGGGCGGATGTATAGACTATTCATAAGCACATGATCATACTAAAGTTGCATATTTCATTAAACTCAAATTCATAACAATTGTTTCATCAAAACAAAGGCAAACAGGAAACAAGGTACTTCAAACAAAGTTTAATTATTTAACTAGGTCTTGCAATTTCCTACGTGATAAATCTTGAACATAACTTTCAACTATTAGCACCTGAAACATGATGAAAATAGATTCAACTAATTAGTTGGTGAGAATATATAGGTTTTATCACAACAAGTGTTATCAAAAGTTTTGTATACAACTCATATGATACATGGTTTAATAAGGCAATTATGGAGAATCACTATTGTTTAAACTGGGGCATACAATCAAACCTTGTGACTGATAGGCATAACACAACAGTTATCCTTAGATGATAGGCATAATACAACAGTTATCCTTAAGTGATAGTCATAACACAACAGTTATCCTTAAGTGATAGGCATAACACAACGGTTATCCTTAAGTGTTTTCGGCAACAATCACCCTAACCGGGTGGGTTGGTCAGACTCAATAGATCTATCATTGTATACCGTCGACTTGTATTGAGTTAATGATTGCACTTGCACTATGCACAAAAGTATATAAATGTTGTTTGCAAAAATAATGTTCAAGCATAAGGCACAAATTTCACACATGATCGTAATGTTCGAATTGTATAAGTTGCAAATAGTTTCAAATGGAAATCATGTTTCACCCCAAAGATGTAAATATAAAAAGGGGCTATGCAATTGGGTTTGTAGCTTGAATGCACAAGTATGGGTAATTGCACAAGTCGTTTAGCTAACCACAAGGTTAACCTATATTTGAATAACTTATATGTATCAATGTCATGTTCAAAAGATTAATGTGTAATGAAATTGGACTAGTTTGAATGGTGTGTATTTATTTGTTGTAACAATACGTTTGTTAATAATGAAATAATATGTTCGTTTAATATAGGAATGACATGTTTGTTAATAAATGATTGAATATATGAGAGCATATATATATGTGTGTGTTAGTTTGTTTACAAATAAGTGTTCGACTATTATTTATTCAAATATATAAATAACTATTATAATGACTCAATTAATTAAATAGTTAAATTAATTATTTATTAAAATAAATAAATGATAAAAGGCTATAAATTGTTCCTAATATTTGGGTATTAATAAAATATCTCATAGGGTTTTTAAATTAGTTAATTATAAATCTTTAATAAAATTTATTGGGTTTTAACTCTCTAAAATGGTTAAACAATTATTAAAAATCGTTAGGTTAATAATTTAGTTCATAAAATATACCCGAGCCTTGGGAGGTTTATAAAATAATTTTTATAGGAAAAATTGGAATGAAAATGGGTTTAAAAATGACTTTAAAAATTAATGCAGACCACGGGACTCGAACCCGGGTCTGCTCATTGAACGTCCAACACGCAAACCACTAGACCAGTTGTCACACCCCCAAATTCCACTTTCGAGCTATACCCGAGGGGCGTGACTCGAGGGGATCGTTACCACTGAATTACTTTGAATGACCACTAAATGGTTTTCAAAATACCTATTTATGCATGACTCGAACGAGTCCAAAATAAGGTTTGACATGGTCCAAAATAACAGTGTGGAAGCAATGTTTAAATGTTTACAACATTTGAAAATAAGGATGATCAAATATTGTTTATCAAAATATGATGTCATGCATGATGAGTGTGTGACTCCAGTGGGTGAATCCTAGCCACATATCCTATACATTCAACGACCTGAGATAAACATGCTAAAATGGGTCAACATAAAGTTGGTGAGTTCGCAGGTTATATGTAATGGAAATCATGTCATGAAATGTTTTGGAAAATCCTATATTGAAAATGCATGGAAAAGCATATGTTGAAAATGCATGGAAAAGCATATGAACTCTACACAATCAATGTTGATCAGACAAAACCAAAAATTATCATAAGTATGCCAATCGAAGCTCAACTGTAGCCACTGAAAAAGGAAAAGGATGTGATTCGCCTCTTTGTGTCATGCGCATGAATGGATTAGGTCAATTATGTACTCGTTCGACCTACAGTCGAAGTTATCGCTACTAACCCGGAAAGGGGTTGTTAAACCCAACAGTACTGTTCATGATCACCTCACTCGTGGAAAAATTAACGTTGACTCTGAGAGGACTTTGTACACACCATTTACAACTTATATAATTAATGTAAATGTGTAAGCATGAAAATATGATTTTTGAAAAATGTACTTGAGCATGTATCTCACCCTAAAATGGAAAATGAGTGAAACGGGGCTGTGAGAACTCACCTGATAAAGAGGTAATGATATGCAAGTCTTAGCAAATCCGGCTAAATGAGACGACCAACTAGTGCCCTAGGAAACATTTAGGACTTTAAGGTCTAAGTAATTTAAATGCTTGACTATGAACTCTATGCATCCAAAGAGTTGTTTGAAAAGTGACTTTGACATTTCAAAGATGTTTTGATTCGGCGACCCGTTGGTGAAACGTTGGACTAAAGCATTCAAATCCTAATATAGAATTCAAACCTACTTTGAAATAGTTTATTATCATCTAATAAACACATTGGCACATTCTATTGGAATTTAGAACTTGAAACACAACTTTTGATACATTAAAGTTTCCTTAATTGGAAAGTCAAGTTGTTGAGTCCTAAACATAGCAACTATGCAAATTTGATGTTCACACATGAAATTAGGCGTGCTATAACATATACAGAACATTTCAATGTTTACTTGCTAAAAATAGACAAACATAACTCTTGAAAAAAATCATGTCAAATTGTCAAGTTCATGGATAATCATCATGTATTATCATACAATGCACTTAGTTACATGTTACTAAGTCATTTAGACCTTCTAATCATCTTAATAACTTGCAATCATAACTCTTGAAAAAAATAAAGTTTCCTTATTTAGAAACCGGGCTCTAAAACTCATACACATGCATTTTAATCCATCATTTTGGTCAATCATTCTTCCATAATGTTCAATACACTAGTTTCATGCTTTGAATACACCCAAACACCAAGTTTTCATACATGTCAAGAAATAAAGTTTTTAAAATAGAAAACGAGCCTAAAAGCACCATGGACATGTGATTTTACCTAAAAAAAATCATACAATCTCTATATATAGTGTTTATGTGTCATTTCCACCAAACAAATCACATCATAACTTCTTTTAACAAAAACCCGAAAATTAAAGTTATTATAAATAGAACCGAGCATGAAATCTAATATGAACAAAAGTTCTAGATAGCAAATCTACCCATACTATCCATTCCTTATGCATATCTAACCATTTTCCATCTTCAAATCACCCTAAACATGGCATCTAACATGAAACCCAAAATTAAAGTTTCCTAAAATAGCAAAACCGATCATGCATGTATCATCCATCACTTTTGTCAACCAAGTTTTCGCATATTAATCATCTACCACTATTATTACAACATAATCCATCATCAAACCAACAAAACCTCATCATCTAGCACATGCAAACATAATAAAGTTTCCTTAAATGGAAACTGAGCCTATGAACAAAACCCGAGTCCAAAACCACCAAAAATATGTACCATTTGAGTTATAAAACTCATTTTCTTCAAGAATCTATGGATAATCTTTCATAAAAATGGGTTTTCTTTGGATACATGTTCATAAGAACATGAAGATGAAAACGGAAAAAAAAGAGGGTTTTGATCTTACCAAACTTGAAAATGTATCGAATGATGGATGAATCTTCTTGCAAACATGATAATCTATGCTTGGAGATTGATTTGGATGGAAGAACAATATCAAAAGAAAAAAAAAATGGAAGATGGAGGTGGTGGTGGGTGATCTTGGCTCTAGGGAAGAAGAGAGGGAGAGATAGAGAGAGAAAGAGTGTAAAAGATGGAAATGGTGAAAGTGGGGGGAAAGGGGGGTATTTATACGGTCTTGTGACTCCGGGTGGTGGAAAACGAATAGTAACCGATTTATTGATGGAAATGTCAAATAGGTATGAATGAAATTATTTAAAAATAATTTGACTCAAATTGGTATGTTTAACATATAAAATTTTTGGATTTTTATTTGGAAATGTCGGTACATACTGCAGATTGGCCGGACAACGTTATCACAGTACTACATGTAATATGTGCACAAAAAATATATGTCTAAGTGTCTTCTTAGAATTATGAACCTAGATAGTGCACACTGTGTGTCTACCGGAGTGAGCTGAAAATAAAAGTATTTCCATAAATCACCGAAAAATTCATATAGGCATGATTAATTAAATCACAATGTTACATAAAATTTTTACACACAGATTATATGTCTAGGTATTTGTTTTAAATTTTCCCCAACGGTCGTGCTGTAGGACGCATGTTTGACCGGGTAATCGTCTGGATTACCGTCGCGTGTAAATGGATTGACTTGCTGTACGTCCAGGTAACTCAACTACTGATCGAACTCGTGATATGACGTTTCTATAACACGAAGTGCGGAATCCTTCGTATTAACGTTTGTATACTAATTGACAATTCAAACAACACGCGTAAATAAACTTCTCGTTATATTCCAAATCACTGTGGTTACAGACTCAATCAGACAAGTTTTTCTCTTTTTGGATCGGTCCCTTCTAATGACTCTGTAACACATATATATAGAAATACACCTGCTGTAAGCGAACTTAGTTAAGTTCGCCTGAAACAGACTAAGCGAACTTAATAAGTTCGCCTCAGTTATACCTAAGCGAACTTATTAAGTTCGCCTCTGATAGACCAGGCGAACTTAACAAGTTCGCCTCTAGGCATACTTGTAAAAACACTTAGCAACTTTTTACAATTACTTAACAAAACATAAAGACATAAAAACTAACTATTATAAGCTTTTGTCATTACAAATCTATGTCCTAACAGACTCCCCCTTGATAATAGCTTGATCTTCTGTCTCCAGTCTCTATCTTGAACTCTTCCAGTTATCTGGTAGTCTGCTTCCAGCATGCACACCATATCTTCTACATATCTCCAAAACTCTTTTGTACTGTAGACCTTGTTCTCTCCATTCATCAGTATACATGATCTCATTCTTTCTCAGTGTCCTCTGATCTTTCTTTGAAAAATTAATAAGATTCATTGCATCATAGAAACACACAACGACCTTATTATCTTTATCTTCAACCCTTGCTTCACCAGTATTAACATCAACATACCACCATTTCATATTTCCAAGAAAGTCTTGAGGAATATTCTTTAATGGTATCTTGTGAATAGCACGCACTGGTCTATACTTGTATCTCCAGGTTACTTTCCCAGTCTTAGGATCTGTAATCTTCACTCTCTTTCCTTTCTGTGGTTTCAGCCGTTCATACTTACCCGAACTACCTTCTTTCTTTATCAGGTTTGCTATCACATCAGCCAAACCATTCTTCGATCTATTTATGAGTGGCTTTGAAGCTAGACCATTTATTTCACACCTCGGCAAGGTATTGAAATATTTGATCCTTGGCTTTAAGTATTGAACACCATCAGATCGTTTGATTACAAACAATTTTGATTCACCATCATAGAACCAACTTATGATTCTTCCTACACACTCTCTTTATTCACATATTTCTCTTTCTGAGCAGGTTGTGTTAGAGACTTGGGTAGCACCTTCATACAACTGTTTACAACTTCTCTCCACTGTTCTCGTGTCATTCCTGTATCTCTGAACATCACAGGTTCTTCATTAATCTTCGGAGACTCAGTGTGAGTAGTTTCAGTTTCAGCACTCTTATTGAATTGAAGATTCTCATCATCAGTATCCATCTTTCACTCAGCTGTATCATCGGGCAATGTGACGTCTTCAATAGAGTCCATAGAGTCAGTTATTCCGTCATAAGAGAACTCAGGAACAACATCCTCTTGGATGAAGTTATACGGCACCTTAAGACCGTCACAGCCTTCATAGGTAACACTGTCTTTATCTTTCTCTATTTCAATCTCTACTATTTCTCCTTCTTCTATCTCAGTGTCTGACATATCATCTTCCATGTCATTGAATAAATCGTCAATGTCATCAAGAAATTCAATTTTTTCAGCTTCCTCTTCTTCGGAGTCTTGAAAGAATTCTAATAACAGAATTTCTTCGTCATTAGTACCAGAAGTATCTTTGTCCTTGTTTTCTTCAAGAGATTGTGATGTCGACTCCCCCTGAACTCTAGATATAGGATTAGCGTCAGTGTATTGACGATCACCCTCAATATTTCCAGCAGGATCATTGTCTTCATCATCAACTCCCCCTGAGCGTCAAGACGCTGAACGAGTTTGGACACTAAGACTTGCATATCAGCAATCTGTTGAGCTTAAGTCTGAATCACCAGCTGCCGTTGTGAATCAATAGATACAAGTGATTTAACTTGTGTTTGTAAAGATAGCACTTGAGATTCAAGGAAAGTAATCCTGTCAGAATCAGAAGGCTTTGACGGACCAGCTGTTGATTATGGAATAGAAGGACTTGAAGTAGTAGGAATGACTGGAGGAACAGGAGTATGAACTGGAGATGGATCCTTAGATTGTGGAGGAGTAATGATCAGAGAAGCAACAAAATTAGCATCTTCAACTCCTTGAGAAGATCTTGCAGCAGCAATGGACGCAGACATTAACTTTTGACGTGAATGATCTGGATTAAAGTCACTGTCAGTGTCAGAACTCTCATCTACCAACGATCTTTTTCCAAGTACTGATCCGGAAGGAGGATCCCGAACAGACTTGCGTCGTGGTCGTCTGGCTTGAGACTTAATGCATTTTCCAGCATTAGCCAGTGGAATAGCAGCCAACCGTTCATAATGACCTGGAGAAAAATCCCTAGACTCATCAGAATCAATGCTGTCATCATCAGATGATGTTGTATCACTTGAACTGGAACTAGACTCAGCGTTTGTCACCACATTCCCTTCTTGTTCATGAATGGGCGAGTTCACAGCTTCATCAACAAAATCATCCATGTTCATACCTAGATCTTGATTAGGATCATGAACGACCTCTTCTTGAACTGGTTCCTGAATTGGAATATTAACGGCAGCCTGTGGAATAGGAACTTGTTCAGGAATAGGAATTTGTATTTGTGGTTGTTGAACTTGAAGTTGTGGAACTGGTATCTGTTGTTGTTGGGCAGGTTGTTGTGGTTGTTGCTGTTGTTGGTGTGCTGGAACGTTAACTCCTTGAGCTTGAGCAAGTTCATTAGGATGAAACCAATTATTATTAGGTGGTGCAACATAATCAGGATTGATTAAGTGCCCAAACAGTGGAGTATTAACTGGAATCAACGCAGCATTTTGCTGTTTCACCTTTGTACAATCTGTAAAAATACGTTTTGACATCGGAGTCAAAGTCAATCTTATGGCATGTTGTGGAAGATCTGGAATAAAATGATTGAGTATCATTTGAATGAATCGTGGATACATCAAGAAACCTTGACCTTCAGCCGGATTTATCTGCATTACCATCTCTTGATAAAAATACAGAGGAAAATTGAATCTTTTATTCAAAGTTAAGGCCACCATTGCTGTTTGAAGTGCCATCTTCAAGCCATCTGTACCAGCTTTTCGTGGAGAGATGCATTGTATAATCACATGCATAAAGTACCGCCATTCACCTACTAGTCCACCTTTCCTAGCTTGTGTATCATTTTGTCATCCACGATAACCCATCCTTTGAAAACAACCCATAATAAGAGTGTTAGGATAAGAAATTGGATCTTCAGCATTTCCTCCTAAATCAAGAGCAGCACGAATCGTCTCTTCGGAAATGGCAATCTCGATATTATTGACTGTTGCACGAAGGACATGTGGTTCCACATCGATATCTTGATGTACCGTATCCCAGAATTGTTGGATGTACACCAAGCTAATATAAGGATCCGCAGATAATGCAACATGTAGTCTTGATCGATTCAGAAAATTGATATTTCCCTGATAGTGAACTGCTTCTGGCATATTAGGATCTAACAACGTCACTTGATTATGCTTGTATTCGACACGACGAGCCATCTGTGAAAATATTAGACAACTTAACAAACATTAGAACACGTACACATATATAAAACGCACAATTAAAAAAAAATTTAAACAACAAAATTTTTTTTTTTTTTTAACTCAAAATTTTAACACAAAAAAAATCACAAGTCCTTTTCACCTCTGACCCCTAGGCGAACTTAATAAGTTCGCTTAGTAGTGCAAGAGGCGAACTTATTAAGTTCGCCTGACAAGTTCGCTTCGAACAAGTTCGCTTGGAACAAGTTCGCCTGAACAAGTTCGCCTGAACAAGTTCGCCTGAACTTGAGACGTTTCAAATTCAACACACAGTTTTTCAAACTCTGGCAAATCGATCATTATCATGAAATAACCATGTACAAGCAATCGAATAACACATTATAAGCAAAAACGATGATCAATTTTAGATTTATGTCAAAAATTAGGTCAAAAATTTTACGGTAACCGTTCGACGAAATCCGAAACAAGAAAACCTCGAATACACTCAATTTAGTGGATGAAATCCAACGAAAATACCTTTGTTAGATTTGCACTTCAATTTCGATCAAGATGCAACCAGAAATTAACACTCACAACACAGAATAAAATTTTTGAGAATTTTGAACAAGTTCGCCTAAGTTCTGAGTAAAACGATGAACATGATAAGTTCGCTTGATTCAACCCTTATTCGGATTAAGTTCGCTTGATTAGGCGAACTTGTTAAGTTCGCTTAACAAGCCTTCGGAGAACAAGATAAGTTCGCTTCACCCCTAAGTTCGCTTCATCCCAGATTGTAGAATAAGTTCGCTTCACTGATTTAAGCGAACATATTAAGTTCGCTTCACTGTACACAGGCGAACTTAATTAATTTTCAACCTTTTTGCCTTGAACACAAATTTTACCAACTTAAACCTTTCAAATCTCGAACTTCCGTCAACAACACATATTTGATTCAATCCCGAACAATTTTAATAAAAGTTTAGAATTTTCATGGAAAATAAAAATCAAAATCTTTTTGAATTTTATCTATACATACGGAAACACATATTTTTGATTTTTCACTGTACAAACTGAAATCACATATTTTTGGTTTTTACTTTTACCTGAATAAACTGAAATCACATATTTTTGGTTTATACATCATGAGCAAGAAGATCATATCAGTATTCAATTAATTCATCACACATATTATCAATAACAAAGGGTAACCTATAGTAAGAGACCATTCAAATCAATTTTGTGCATTTTGCATCTTTTTCATGTTGAAACTCATACAATTTGAATAATATTTGAAATGATACGCGATAAATTTCAAAGTAAATAAGATCAGGTTATAAAATGCTCTTATATTTATATCAAATTTTAAATATAAAGCCTGAGTTCTTAAAATTGTCAATATTATATTATTTGAAACTATAAGCGTTTATTCTCCAAATTCATGTGATTTAGTACCATTTAGATGATAAACATTGTGTACCCCACATATATGCCAAATAGAAAATAAATGCACTATCTTCAAGACATATATAAGATTTTACGAAAGATTATCCGAATATTCAGAATGAGGAGACATCACTTAGCACATGAATAGCAGAATCCAAATTGGATTGTAAAGGAATCAATGAGATTCAGAATCGAATGATTCAATATTTTGGCTTATATTTGTGGAATCATAAGATTCAGGCACGTGGATCCAACTGTTATCTGGATTATGAATTCAATGGAATCAGTAAAGATGATATATCAATATGATCCAAGGGCTAGTATATGTTTGACAGATGTTGTCAAGGACATATCTTAATTATACTTCAAATTGCATGCTTTTCGGGATATGGGCACTGAAGCAAATCGAATGAATAGTGCTAAGGACATAACCCGAAACTGATCTCATAGGAAAATCCTTATTAAAAGCTAATATTCTTTATCTGATGGTGATCTTTTAACACACACACCCAGGCATATAATGGATTTAAAGCACAGATGTACTCATATTATATTTAATTTTCACACAACTATTAGTTTCAAAACGCTTTTAGCCTATTGACAATTTAAGTTTCAAATTTTATACACAAATTATAAAACAAATTATCAAGAATAGAGCATTCACAACACTGTCATTTCTTATTTATGCAGACTTTGAAATTTAGATCAAATCAACTTATTTTAAACAATCATATATCAAGGTCTACTAAGGTCGTGTGAAATGAACTAATCACTGATGTACTATCATTTCTTCTCAAAACCTCAAATGATGTCAAATTTTATGTTTTTCAATTTGTTTTGACTTTTTTATAATTTAGACTTTTTGACTGAAAATGTAATTGCAGAAATGTAATAAAGCAATAAAAGAACCTAAAAGAAAATTTTTCCATGAAATTCTGATTTTTGAAAAACTTTTATTCGGGATTGATCATACCAATCATTTTAATTAGGAATTCAAACCTGGTACGATCAAATGCCTTAGTAAACAAAGCAGCAAAATTATCTTCAGTGTGCACCTTGACCAGCTCAATCAACCTTTTCTCTGCACAATCACGTATAAAATGATATCGAATTTCGATGTGCTTAGTTTTACTATGTTTAACAGGATTATTCGTTATGGACGTAGTAGCATTGTTATCAATAAACATGGGGGTTTCTGTGAAATTCAAACCGTAATCTCTCAATTGTTTTTGTATCCACAGGATTTGTGAACAGCAAGTTGCAGCAGCAATGTATTCTGCTTCGCATGTAGAAATTGAGACTGTGGTTTGCTTTTTGCATTGCCAAGATACAAGTCGATTTCCTAAGAATTGGCAACGACCTGTTGTAGATTTCCTGTCCAGACAACAACCACCAAAATCAGAATCAGTATAAGCAATGAAATCAAAGTTAGAACCATGAGGATACCATAGCCCTAAACATTGTTTTCCTTTTAAATACCGAAAAATTCTTTTCACAGCAATTAAATGAGATTCTTTTGGCTTTGCCTAAAATCTGGAACAGATACACACGGCGAACATTATATCCGGCCTTGAAGCGGTTATGTACATGAGGGATCCGATCATAGCTCTGTAAAGTCGACAATCTACATCTTTTCCTTCCGGGTCAGAATTTAACTTATGTTTGACCGGAATTGGAGTATCATATGAAGTACAGTCCTCCATCTTGAACCGGCTCAAGATGTCTTTGACATACTTGGACCGATGAATAAAGAAACCATCTTCCTTTTGATTTACTTGTAAACCTAAGAAAAACGATAACTCTCCCATCGCAGACATTTCAAATTTCGACTTCATAACACCCTCAAAGTCTTTGCACAACCCTTCATTTGTCGAGCCAAATATAATATCGTCCACATAAATCTGTACCAGTAGGTAATCTCCCCCTGATTTCTTTATGAATAAGGTCGAGTCTATCTTTCCACGAACAAAGTCATTTGCCATAAGATGTTTAGATAAAGTCTCATACCATGCACGAGGAGCCTGATGAAGACCATAGAGGGCCTTATCTAGCTTGAAAACCATGTTCGGATTTAGTGGATCTTCAAACCCCGGCGGCTGACACACATAGACTTCCTCCTTGACCTTTCCATATAAAAATGCACTCTTGACGTCTAATTGCAACACCTTAAAACCTTTAAAGGAAGCAAAAGCTAGAAATAGCCTTATAGCTTCAAGCCTTGCAACCGGAGCATAAACTTCGGTGTAATCAATTCCTTCTTGTTGATTGAAGCCCTGGACAACTAATCTTGCCTTATTAAGTACCATGACACCTCAATCGTCCTTTTTACATTTAAACACCCATTTTGTTCCTATCGGATACGCACCTTTCGAAAGATCAACCAGATTCCAAACCTTAAGTTTGTCAAATTGAGCAAGTTCTTCCTGCATAGCTTCTATCCAGTTATTGTCATTTAAAGCCATTTCTACATTCTTGGGTTCAACCTGCGAAATAAAGCAAGAATGTAAGCAATCATCTAGAACACCAGAATCTTTAATGCAAGTATACAAACAAGTATTGTTAACAAGAGAACGTGTTTTCACTCCATCCTATAAATTTCCAATTATATTTGTTACGGGATGATCTTTGTGTTCCTTGATGGATGCGACCTCAGGAACCGGCAACACATCAACTTGAGTAGAGTCAGATTGATAAGAATAATCTTGAGGAATTGGAATTTTTGAGTCTAAATTTGTTGGAATCTCCCACTGAACCTGTGTTGAAGGTAATGGATCATCACTCAACAACGGATCAGCAGAAGAATCTTGAAAAATAGCATTATCCTCCTCACTCTCTGAATCTTGTGGACCTAAACAAGAAGCAAAATTTGGATCTGGAGCAGAAGTAGATGGAATCGATGAATTCGGAACTGCATTTGGTAGAAATCCATTGTGCTGAGCATCTTGACAAGAATCAAAGATAACAGCAGCATCTTCATCAGAAATGTCAGAAGGTAAATGAAAAGACTTAAATAAGTTTTCATAATCAAATGCCCAATCCGGACCAATCGCCATTTGTGGTAAAGACCGATTTGAACAGTCAATATGGAACCATTCTTCAACTTGGCGTGTCTCTTTATTATAAACCCTCTTGGTTGTCGAATTTGCAACATACCCTAGAAAAATCCCTTCAATAGCCTTTGCACTGAATTTTGTTGGGACATCTCTAACCTTCAGTAGGGTACACAGATTACCAAAAGGTAATAAGTATTCCAGATTTGGCTTTCGATTATTTAGCAATTCATAGCAAGTCTTGCTATGGCGCTTTACGGTCAAGACCTTGTTCAAAACATGACACGCAGTATTCACAGCTTCAACCCAAAAGGTGACTGGAAGCTTAGAATCTGCAAGCATCGTGCGAGCTGTTTCGACCAACGTCCTGTTCTTTCGTTCAGCGACACCGTTTTGTTGAGGAACATATGGCGCACTGAATTCATGATGAATTCCTTTTTGTAGACAGAATAAGCCCATTTTGCTATTCTTAAATTCGCTGCTATTGTCGCTCCTGATTCTTCTGACTTTCAGATTGAATAAATTTTCCAAACCCAGGATTAAGTATTGTACCAACTCAGTGGTTTCAGCTTTAGAAGAAAGAAACTTAACCCATGAAAATCTGGAGTAATCATCAGTTACGACCAAACAATATGATTTCCCAACAATGCTCCTAATTCTGATAGGACCGAACAAATCCATATGCAGCAACTCCTAAGGAGTTACTATACAATTCGTCGACTTCGATTTGTGAGATTTCTTTCTTTGCTTCCCCTTCTTGCACGGAATACAATCATCAGGAACTGAGAATTTCATTTTCGGAATACCAAGCACAAGATCATTCCTAACAATGTAATTCATCTTCCTATAGTTTATGTGAGCTAGCTTCCTGTGCCACAATATTGAATCAGATTCCGACGCCTTGGAGAGTAAACATGTTGGAATTGAATCCGTTGTAGTGGCGACACTCATGTCAAGGACATACGTGTCATTTCTCCTTGGGGCCTTCATAAGAATCCATTCATCAGGAATCACAAAACCCGGTTTCAGAATATAGCATTCATGATCGTTGAAATGAAACGAGAACTTCTTGTCACAGACTTGTGATACGCTTAAAAGATTGTGTTCCATCTGCTCAACATAATTCACCTTTTCAAATTTTACTTTGTCGTTCTTTAACGTTCCCTGGCCTGTTATGTACCCGCCTTTATTACCCGCAAAAGCGACATAACCACCATCAATTTTAATCACATCCTCAAGCAATCTAACATTCCCTGTCATATGTCGAGAGCAACCACTATCCACATACCATGTATTGTTGATAGTCCTCCTTGGTTGTCCCTACATAAACAACGAGAATTAGTTAGAAAGTGGAACCCAAGCCATCGTGGTCTTGGGTCGTCCGGATTGATCAAAATAAACCACTTCTTGTAATGTACAATCAATTTTATCATTCAATTTTGGAACAGATGTTTGACAATCAGACCTTTTCAAAGAAGAACCATTTTTATTATTTTGAAAAACATTATGTGATATATTAATGTCAGATTCAGATGTTTCCAAAATCTTCTTTAATTTTCTGTTTCTTCTTCTTCTTTGAGGTCTAGACAATTTAACCTCCTGAACAGAATCCTTTGAAATTCTAACTTTTGGAATCTCAAGTTTCTTTTTGCAAACAAAGGATTTAGCATGCAATAAATTCTGTTGTTTAAATCCATGGGATTTAACAAAAGAATGACCAATCACATTTTTCTCCAAACTAGAAGACGACTTTCCCTCATCGTTTCTTTTAAGAATCTTCACCACTTTCGGTTGTGAAGGAACAGTCTTCATTTTACCATTGTTCTTATATGGACAATTAATCAAAATATGACCAGGCTCATTGCAATGAAAACACACACGTCTTTCTTGATAATTTCTGAAATACGATGTTTTCTTTGAATTTGAAGAACCATCAGAAGAAGAAGCTTTAGATGAATGCTCAGAACAATTTACCGGCTTCTTAGGAACATAAGTCTGTTTTGGCACTTTCGAAGAATTCACCTTTTGAAAACCATTTGAAGAATTCACCTTTTGAAAACCAGCCGCAACAAACCCACTTGACTGTAAGATTGGAGAAAGTTTAGTTGGAATCACTTTCACCTCTTCAGGTTCTGTCAAGATGCACCTATCCCGAGTAACAGTCTTCACAACCTTTGGTTCCTCAATTTTCACTTCTCTCGGAATGCCTTCAACCTTTGAATCATCAAACACTTCATCCTATGTATCAGAATCATACACCATGTCTTCACCCGTCACTGGATTCACTTTTAATACTATCTTGGGATCAATCTCTTCTTCATGAAAGATTTCAGGCTCAACCACATAATTTGCATTGAACGGAGGAGGAACAAACCCAATACCAGCAACCCTTTTTGTGGGATCAGCATTAGCATTAAAATAATCCAACACTACAGATGAATTATCAAACTGTTTCAACTTTCTATGTAACTTTATCACCTCAGATTCTTTTTCAGAAATCTCCTTGTTCTTTTGAGCAACTACTTCATTACGTTTTTCAATATCAGCATAAGCCATGTCTAGATGATAACCCTGCTCTTTGTATTTTAACCCAAGAGAATTTAAATCTCTTTTCAAAGATTCAATTCTATCAATGCATAGTTTATCATTATCTTTCAGTTTCTGATTAACTGAATGCATTGATTTCATGTCACAAATCAAATTTGTGTTATCATCCATGACTTTTTGTAGTTTATCTTTAACAGAAATGCAATTAGAACAAAATATATGACAGACAGAGTCTTTTACCTTAGTCGGGTCAGACATGTCTGCCATGAATACTTTGGCAATCGGAATGTTCTCTGAATCTTCACCAACTGAAGCATTTTCTGTAAGAACAATTTCTTCCTCAGCAACCCCTGTCACAACATCAGAATCAATACTTTGCTCTCTGTCTTCCTCATCATCAACACTTGGTACACTATCACCATCACATGAATCATCACTAGAACTTTCATCATCAGTAGACTCTTCTGGTTTTTCTGAATGAATTTCGGCAACAAAAGCCTGACTCATAGCACCCACCAAATCTTCCAAATGAATGCCCCAATCATAGTTTTCGTCATTTTGAGAAACTAAAGCTGATGATGTAGATGCATGAGTTGTATTTCTAGAAGAACCATGATTTTGATTACCAGATGAACCATGTGGCTGATTCCTATTATGCTGAAAGTTAGATTGCTTCTTTTGAAAATCGAATTCTACCTTTGGCTTAACACACTCCTTAGCAAAGTGACCATACTCTTGGCAATTGTAACACCTAACTTTGCTCTTATCAAAACCCATACGCGATCGACTATTTGAACCAATATATTTTCTGCCAGTTCTCTTCAAAAAATCTTTAGCTTGTCGCATTAACATGGCCATATTCCATTGGATATTCATTTCTTCCAGATCAACAGGGTCAATCTGTCTAAAATCTTCTTCTATTACCTCAGGATCATGTATTTTTCCTCCAATGAAATTCTCATATGATGCCATGAATGAAGAAAACATAGCCAAATAATCATCAACAACTTTCTTATTCACATGAGATCCAGATGGTGTTGAAGCAGTAGTAGCAGAAAATCCAGAATGGCTTGTATGACCAGAATAGATTGGAACTCCAGAACACTGATCATTTGAAGACACTTGAGCATCACCAGAAAAGAATGCCACTCCAGCACCAGATTTACCAACAGATTTGGCAAAATACATCGAGGGATCCTGGATATGCTCCATATTAGTCTCTTTCTTTTTCATATTCATGTCATGTGACTGGATCTTTCCTAGGACTTCTTCAAGAGACATGGTTTTGTACTTAATATTTTCTTTGATCAAAACCGTATACACATCAAACTTTGATGGTAAAGCCTCCAAGAATATATCATTGATTTCCTCAGTCTCATATACCACAGATGCACTAGCCAGTTCACTAAGAAGATGATAGAATCTTGTAGCAAGATCATCCAAAGATTCATTCTGATAATGTTTAAAAACTAGGAACTACTTCTTTAGTAACTCTTTTCTACTTTTCTTCACATCTAAACTCCCTTCACACCTTTTCTGTAGAGCTTCCCACAGTTGTTGAGAAGACTTGAACTGTTTAAAACTGTGATAAATTTCCTTTGGTAGAGACATTGAAATGCTAGCCATTGCTTTCTTTTCTCGATCAAATAACAGCTTCTCTTCAGTAGTTAAAGCTGATACTTGTTTTGGAACATCATCTTTTCCCATCCATGAATAAGTAGGGTGTGTATATCCTTCCAAAATTGGAATCCACAAAGTATCGGTAAAAGATACGAATTGGTCAAACCGATCTTTCCAATTTGAATAATCAGCTAGATTCAGCAACTTCGAAGGTTTTTGAGATGTACCTATCTCATTGTCATAATTGAACATGTTTGTGACTTGAACCATATTTGCCATGTTAAAAAAAATTTTCTGAAAAATTTCTAAGTATTGAGCTGTTTTTACTCTCAGGCGAACTTAATAAGTTCGCTTTAGTGAGTAGTAAGCGAACTTGAGATCAGGCGAACAAGACAAGTTCGCTTAAGGAGGAAATCCGGTAAGTTCGCTTAACAGCTAAGTTCGCTTGAAATGTGAGAAGCGAACTTAACAGATTCAAAGGCATCTTCGTTCAAATACGAACCAAAAACTTCAAAATTCATGATTTCTCAGAGAATTGATGGAATTTAAGGAAATTGAACCGTAGGATTATGAATTTTAACAAATAGAATAGTTCTATTGGACTAATTTCGTCAAAAACACTTTCAAAATCATGAATTCAGCAGAGAAACGATCTTTAAGAACTTGAAAAACTCCATTGTTGCAGAAACTTCAAAAATGTTGAATTTCTTGTCAAATTGTGCACAAAAACCGTCACTAATCACCGAGAATCGTACTTAATTCACGAGCATAAGCTCTGATACCACTTGTAGGTCCAGGTAACTCAACTACTGATCGAACTCGTGATATGACGTTTCTATAACACGAAGTGCGGAATCCTTCGTATTAACATTTGTATACTAATTGACAATTCAAACCACACGCGTAAATAAACTTCTCGTTATATTCCAACTCACTGTGGTTACAGACTCAATCAGACAAGTTTTTCTCTTTTTGGATCGGTCCCTTCTAATGACTCTGTAACACATATATATAGAAATACACCTGCTGTAAGCGAACTTAGTTAAGTTCGCCTGAAACAGACTAAGCGAACTTAACAAGTTCGCCTCAGTTATACCTAAGCGAACTTATTAAGTTCGCCTCTGATAGACCAGGTGAACTTAACAAGTTCGCCTCTAGGCATACTTGTAAAAACACTTAGCAACTTTTTACAATTACTTAACAAAACATAAAGACATAAAAACTAACTATTACAAGCTTTTGTCATTACAAATCTATGTCCTAACAGTTGTTGTAGCAGAATTCCACCAACGGTAGGTGAGACTCCCAGGTGTTACCGAAATCAATCACGCAAGCTCGTAGCATGTCCTCCAGAGTTTGGATAGTACGTTCAGTTTGGACATCAGTTTGAGGATGGTATGCTGTGCTCATATCTAGACGCGTGCCTAAGGCCTTATGTAACGACTGCCAGAAACGAGAAGTGAATCGTGCATCACGATCCGAAATAATGGAGATTGGCACCCCGTGCCGAGAGACTATTTCTTTCAAGTATGTACGAGTAAGCTTATCTATTTTTTCAGTTTCCTTGATTGCTAGGAAATGAGCAGATTTTGTTAATCGATCAACAATTACCCATATAGTATCACTTCCAGTAGGGGTTCGTGGTAATTTGGTGATGAAATCCATGGATATTTGTTCCCATTTCCACATAGGAATTTCTGGTTGTTGTAGAAGACTGGATGGTTTTTGATATTCAACTTTGACCTTCGCGCAGGTCAGACACTTACTAAGATAGGTGGCTATATCGGCCTTCATCTTCGGCCACTAATATAGTACTTTTAGATCATGGTACATTTTATCGGAACCCGGATGGATGGAGTAACGAGATTTATGAGCTTCATCCATAATTAGTTCCCTTAAATTTCCGAATACTTGAATCCATATTCGTTCGACGAAGTAACGAATTCCGTCAGATTTTACTTCAAGTTATGCTTCCATGCCGCGTGTACCTTCTAATGGTAGGTTATCTTCTTTCAAGGCTTCAAGTTGAGCACTACAGATTCAGTCAGGCAATCCAGGGTGAATAGTAAGTTGTAATGCTCGAACTCGTTTGGATTTTGTTTCCTTTCGGCTTAGTGCGTCAGCCACAACGTTAGCTTTACCCGGTATCGGATCGCACAGTCGTAATCATTTAAAAGTTTAACCTAATGATGTTGTCGCATGTTCAACTCCTTCTGCTCGTAGATATGCTGGAGGCTCTTGTGATCGGTGTAGATGGTGCAATTGGTACCGTACAAGTAATGCCTCCATATCTTAAGTGCAAAAACTACTGCTCCCAACTCTAGGTCATGAGTGGTGTAGTTTTTCTCGTGAATCTTTAACTGACGTGAAGCATACGCGATTACCTTTTCGCGTTGCATTAAGACACAACCCAGGCCTTGAATGGATGCATCACAGTACACAACAAAATCATCGGTTCCTTCCAGATGAGCTAAAATAGGTGCACTGCAAAGTTTCTGTTTGAGGTGTTGGAAAGCTGATTCTTGGTTATCGCCCCAATTATAGGCTTTTCCTTTTTGAGTTAGGGCGGTGAGAGGTTGAGCAATTTTGGAAAATCCTTTGATGAATTGACGGTAATATCCAGCCAATCCCAGAAATTGTCGCACCTCAGTCGGAGTCGTCGGTGCTGCCCAATTCTTGATGGCTTCTATTTTGGATGGGTCGACATGTATCCCTTTCTCGTTAACTACATGCCCTAGAAACTGAACTTCCCGGATCCAAAATTCACACTTGGAAAACTTAGCATACAATTTTTGTCGCTTAAGTAGTTCCAAAATTAGGCATAGATGTTCCTCATGTTCCTCCTTGTTCTTGGAATAGATGAGGATGTCGTCGATGAAAACGATATCGAACTTGTCAAGGTAAGGCTTACACACACGGTTCATGAGATCCATGAATACCGCGGGTGCATTGGTTAACTCGAAAGGCATGACCATAAATTCGTAATGGCCGTACCTCGTTCTGAATGCAGTCTTAGAGATATCTTCTTCTCGGACTCTTAACTGATGATAGCCGGACCTAAGATCTATTTTGGAATAGAAACTTGATCCTTGGATTTGATCAAAAAGGTCATCTATACGAGGTAAAGGGTAGCGGTTCTTGATTGTGACTTTATTCAGCTCCCGGTAATCAATACACATAAGGAAAGTACCGTCCTTCTTCTTGGCAAATAATACCGGAGCTCCCAACGGTGATGAACTAGGTCGGATGAAACCTTTATCCGACAAATCTTGCAGTTAAGTGGACAACTCTTGTAATTCACTAGGTGCCAGTCTGTAAGGTGCCCGAGCAATCGGTGCTGCTCCGAGTGGTAAATCAATTTGGAATTCAACTTGACGGTGCGGTGGCAGACCGGGCGGATCCTCGGGAAATACTTTCAAAAATTCACGCACAACGGGAATATCTTCGATCTTCTTCTCTTATGAAGGCTGCTCAACAACAAGGGCCAAAATAGCCGTATGCCCCTTTCGAAGACATTTTTGTGCTTTCATGAAAGATATAATGCCCATGACTGCACCAACTCTTTCGCCTTGGATGGAAAGGGTTTCTCCATTCGAGAGAGGTATACGTACAATCTTCTCACGACAGATAATTTCGGCTTGGTTTTTAGATAACCAATCCATGCTGACGATTATATCAAAACTACCAAGCATGACCGGCATAAGGTCGATATCAAATGTATGTGTAGCTAGCTCAAGTTTACATCCTTTAAGTATGTGAGTTGCCTCAATTATTTGGCGGTCAGCTATCTCTATTATATACTTATCTTCTAATAGAGATGAAGTTCCTTTTATCATATTACTAAATTTCTTAGATATAAAACTTCTATCAGCACTGGTGTCAAAAAGGACAGAAGCAAAGAAATTATTTACGAGGAACTTACCGGTGACCACATTATGGTCGTAACGGGATTCTCCAGATCCTAGTACGAAGGCTCGTCCCTTCGCACCATTTCCTCCCCCATTGCCATTGTTACCACCATTACCATTGTTATTCTAGTTAGGGTTGTGATTTCCATTACCCCCTTTCTTCAACTGAGGACGGTTCTTTCGGATATGCCCTTCCTTTCCGCACTCAAAGCAAGCCCTAGTAGATCCCGGTTGTTGAAAAGGTTGTTTAGTTTGTAATTCACCCCTGCAGTCCTTAGCAGCATGACCTATTTTTCCGCACCTCTGGCAACGATTGCAGAATCCAAAGTGGTGCAAGTTACACTTGTTACACTTCGGGGACTTCCCCGCATAACCACCCTGGTTTTGGCCAGAAGAGGTCGACTGATTGAAGTTCTTGGTAGGCTCAAACCTACGCTGTTGCTGTTGTTGCGATTGGTTAAACTGGGGTTGGTTGGGTTGAGGTCCTTTGGAGTGGGATTTGGAGTGGTTGTGGGTGTTGGAATGGTGATCGAACTTGCGTTTGTGATTGTCGGTGGGTTTAGCAACTGAACCCCTCGGAGGTAGGGTTCCTTGTGTCACTGCTTGGTCGGTTAACTTATGCTCAAGTCGAATGGTTTGTTGGATAGTGGCAGGATTGGATGAAGTAACCATGCTTTGTATTTGAGGCACTAGACCTCCAATGTAAAGTTTGATTCTTTTGTAGTCAGGAGTTACCATGTGCGGGCACATAGTAGCAAGTTCGTGTGAACGAGTGGTGTAGAGTTCAATTTCCGAACCCTCCATCTTAAGGTTCCAGAACTCTCCCTCTAACTTTTGTATCTCATCGTATGGGCAGTATTCTTCCTTCATCATTGCTTTAAATTCCTCCCACGGGAGTCCATTTGCCATTGCCAGTTCCAACATTTGAACTTGGGCATTCCACCATGTCAGGGCCGGGTCTTTTAAAGTTCCAGCAGCAAACTTCACTTGGTTAGCCACAGGCAGTTGCACATGGCTATTACTGATTCAACCTTCTCAAATCAGCGAAGTAATCCAACGGCTCCTTCAGCTCCACTAAAGGTGTGGGGCTTGCAATCCATGAATGCTTTGAAAGTGCAGGCTGGTTGTTGGTTTTGCTGATTTTGCTGGCCAGGATTTAGAAATACAAATTGAATTGGAATTATAGAGTCTAGAAAGATGTTTTTAGGAGAAGGATTGACACTATTAGTCAATAGTTAGAGCATTTACCTACAGCATTCTGTGCTGCTAGGGCCTCTGCCACACTATCATTTATCAATGCTGCTAGCTCTGCTGCCATCATGTTAATGGTACCACGACCACCGGCATGGCCTCCGCGTCCTCTCCCAGACATGATTCTTCACAATCACAAATGAAAAACAATGAGAAATATATCGCATATTAAACATTATTCAGGTACGAGTAAGGAGACACAACATCTAACATTTTGAAAATTAAATAAATTGTAAGGCTACAAAATAAATAACTCAAATATTAAACTTCTCATGCTTTTATTGGATGGGAACATCCTTACCCATCTAGGTTTGGAAAGGGAAATAACATAAGCAAAAACAAACATGAAAAGGAAGATAGAATTGGAAGATCATCAAACATCCTCGTCATCAGAAGAGATGTATGACTGTGCATCATCGATCTCCACTGGCTCCTCCTCAGCTGGCTCCCCCTCTAAGGGCTCATCCTCGAAGGGTTCCTCTTCAAAGGGCTCCTCCTCAAAGGGTTCCTCTTCATCATCAGATACTGGAATGTCTTCCGGGAATAGGGCCGCTTGCAGTTGGGCTTCCAAGTGAGTCACCCTCTCTTGAAGACCTTCAGCAGTGTGGTTTGCCACATGTAGCTGAGCTTCCATAGCGGCTAATCTCTCCAACACTCCTTCCATATCATCATCCATAGTGCCGGCCCTCGTCTCTAGATGTGCCACACGATCCACTAAAAGGTTATGAACATGGTCCGTTGCAGCTAGTTCGGTAGTCAAATGTTCTATTCCTATCTTGTTTTCTTCTATTTGGGGTCCATTCTTCAGAAGTTTAGGTATTTCCTCGGTGGCATCTTGTACTATACTCAATTCCTTCAACATATAAGATACGAATGCTGCGAAAGCTTGTTCCATGGTGCATGGTAAGCTAGGTAGTGTAGATGATGAAGATGCGGATCCAAAGTAAGGTGACGAAACATCTCCCATTTCGATCCATCTTTGGATCATATGTGGGTATACGTCCCAATTGAGAGCATAATCTAATGTTCGTGCGTTACTCGGTTTGCCTTGGTCAACTGAATGGTTACCCGAAGTAGGTCGGCGCCTTTTGGGTTCCGGGGATGAGAGTACAGGTGCCTTATGCCCTGATGCGTTAGGTGATGGAGGTGGGGTTGACGACATGATCCTGCAATATTATGTATAAGTGCCAAACATCCAAATGACATGTAACTAATGTGTAAGGCTATAGTCTAGTATGCAATCCTAGTTCTCTATAACCAATGGCTCTGATACCAATCTATCACACCCCCAAATTTCAACTAACGGAGTTTTACCGTTTTGGGAAGTGACTAACCACGATCTTAGACATTAGTTACTTTGAACGACTCTACATGGGACTCAAATGAAAATACCACTAAAATCAAAGTTCAATGCGGAAGCGTAACGAAAGGTAAATGCATAAAATACGCGCGCCCAAAACCAAAGTCCAAAATGTCCAACCAACCAAAATACAATACAAGGAAGTCATAAAATATATCATAAGTAAAATAGTTGAATCCCATGCATGTCCTAACGTGCACCTTGTGTCTTAGCTTAGCGACCTGAGAAAACATGTAAGAAAAAGTGTCAACACAAGGTTGGTGACTTCACAGGTTTCAAATAAATACGTAAGCGTTTACCAGATTTATGATCATTCAATATGTATCTATAGGTAGCTAACCTATGTTCATGTTTAGCTCAAGTGCTCGCAACTGAAACTGACTGTTTGTTTATTGCATCCTGCCAGGTCTATCAATACTGCCATGTGAGTAGGCTAACATTTCACCCGTTCGATATCCAATCGAGTTAGCGCGACTAACGCGGGTGGGATTTGTCAAACCCAATAGTACTACTAAACATTACCTCGCTAAGATCCATATTAACGGTTTGAGATAAGATGAGGACTTTCTGTGATAGCGTGTTACACTTAGCTTTAACATTGATAGCATATGAAATACAAAATCTCAAAAGCAGTTTAAGCATGTTTTCTCCCCCAAGTTAAAACAGTAAAAAGGGGCCGTGAAAACTCACCTGCTTGAACGATAATGGGAATTGTGACTGTGACACGGAAGGAACGTCTTAAAGAACCGATCCAATGAACGAGAGTGGACGAGTGTGTCCACGGGTTTAAGAATTACTTTACGTTACGAACGACATAAATAATAATATCTATACACGAGTGGGTAACATAATTAATTATTATTTAGTCTCGATTGGTTCACGGCGTTATAAAAATGATTTGAAATAATATAAATATATATTAAATGATAATACGGGCAACAATTTGAGAATAATATAAACATATTATTTTACACGAGTTTACGGCTTAAAAATAATATAAATATATTATATTATTTTTACTTATTAATAATAAAAATGTATAAATTATAAAAGTGGGTATAATTTATAAAAACAAACTAATATTTAAAACCTGAGCTTACGGGTTGTTTTCCGGGTTAAAACCCATTTATATAATAATACAATATTATAAGGTTTGATTTTTATTAATTTAAAAATCCAGAAAAACTGTTTCAAAAATGGATGTGGGAGCCCGGCCTCGAACCCGGGTCTCTCCCACACACACACATCGCTCTAACCAGTCCGCCCGCTAGGGTCATCGCGATGGTATCCGGATCGAATTAGTTTTGACACTTAAGACCAGTGTATCTCCCTTCCAAAACGATGCGCGATCGAACCCAGTCCCAAACACCGAATCTGATCGCGAATAAGGTTTGGAATCACAGGGGTTTTGTAACTCGAGTCAAGATGATCCAGATGTTAAGTTAAATTGAAGAGATCATCTTTTTTAGGATGGTTTAATCGCTCGATTATGAACCGAAACCCTAGACTTGAACTAAGAATCAAATCGATAAAATTGGGTGTTATAAATTGATAAAATCATAGGGTTTTTACTAAGTTGAACACTGCAAATCTGTTCATGAAGTTTAATTTGATTAAAACAGTGTCCAATATCAAAAGCCCCAAATCGAATTTGTAAGAACCCTAGGTTAGTGATCTCAAACAATTTGATGTTATAAGTTTGAATTAGCATAGGGCTTTTAATTAGTAAGAAATTCCGAAACTACTGGCATGATTTAATTGAATTGAAAGTAAGTCTAGAATCAAAATCCCCAAATCGGGTTTCATATGAACCCTAGATTCTGGGTTTCGATTAATTCAATATTGTAAGCCCTTAAAAGCATAGGGCTTTCGATCTAGACATTGAGGCGAGTCTTTAGGCATGATCAATTTCAGTATTAACTACCGAATTGATAGGGTTCAATTAAACAGAAACGCATGAACCCTAATTTCTTGATTTCGATCGAATCGATGTTATAAGCCCTAGGTTTCATAGGGCTTTTCATCAGGAAGCAAAAACTAAGAGGAGTGTGTGTTCAATTACCAGAAATAGTTGCGAATCGACCGAGATTGACTAGGACTGCTTCGACTTCGCGCACGGTTGCTCTCTCGCGACTCCAGCTTCGATTACAGTGGAATTGTTGTGTGCAGAAGCTAGACAGCAACTCGTTCGAGGTGATAGAATGCGTAATCGTGATAATGGTAACCGAATTGTGAAGTTTTGATAAAGATCAACGGAGGGGTCGACGGTTACGAAACGAACGGCCATCACTTGTTTAATTCGAATGTAATGAAGGTGATTAAGGCTCAATGATGGTCGAAAATGTTAATAATGTTCATATTAATTATAAAATCAAATGAATTTCGGGTATAACTCGCGAATTTGAAATCAAGGGATCAAAATGTTGACTTCCAAAAGTGAACAGGAGTAATTTTGTCAATTTTGACTTTGGTGAGTCAATTTATTCGGTTTGGCATATTCACACAACTAGTCCCTGCAGTTTTGAGTTGATTTTGTGACCGAATTAGTCCTTGGGGTTAGATTTGATTAACGGGGTTAAGTTTTTAATAAGAAACTTAACAGAATAGTTAGCGGGGTTAACCTAAAAAGTCGGATTGTCACAGTGACAGATTGGTATCAGAGCCTTGGTTATAGGGAATTAGGTTATTAGACATTTTGACCTAGACTATAACTTTAGGACACCTACTTATGCTATGTTTCATGATTTCATGTTATATGCTACATGCTATATGTTATATGTTATGTGTTACATGCTATGTGCTACATGCTTACTATGATTAGTTATTATTTTATTTGATAACTTAATTGTTAAAAATACATGACTTATTAGTATATACTTAAATGATAAATTAGATAAACAATATCGTTTCCTATATCCTAAAACCTCATAATATTCTTATCTTCTTCTCTATCTTTATCTTTCTAAGCATGTGGAAACTTCATGAAGCTAAATTAAAAAAAAAAAATATTCTTTATTTCCTCGTTAAGGTTTTTAAGCTTTGTTAATTATTTGAGGACACGTGCAATCTAGAAGAGTGACACCTGTATTTTGGGTTTTCTGTCTAGGAAATCATTTCACATAAATCCCAATCAACCGAGGGACCCGTATGCTTTCCTGGGAATTCCCGAGTGAGTGTTTACTTATAGGCTAAAGCATGTCTCCTTGAAAATTATATAAGTTTAATTAACCTTAATGTGTCATAGTATTCGAGTGATTATATCACTATTTGAGTACAATCCAAACTATGATTATCTATTTATTTTGTTATCTTATTCTATTAAATCCAAACAATTCTAATAAGTTCTTACATCTTTTCTTGTCTTGTGAAAATCTGTAGAATGCCTCCTCGTCGTGCTCCCGTGGCCAACACCAATACCGACATTGCTGCTATTCTTGCACAACTCGTGACACAACTCACTCAAGCTAATAGTGCCACCAATGGGAACAATGGTGGTAATGGTAGTAATAGTGGTAATGGTGGAAATGGTGGTAACAACCCATCCCAATGCACTTTCAAACATTTCAACTCGTGTAATCCTCCCAAGTTCTATGGTACCGAAGGAGCTACTGGACTTCTTCAATGGTTCGAAAGCATTGAGAATACTTTTCTCAATAGTGACTGCCCCGACAACCTTCGTGTTCGTCATGCCACAAGTGTCCTACAAAAACGGGCACTCACGTGGTGGAATGGGGAGAAGAGAAACAGAGGTGTGGATGTAGCAATGGCCTTACCTTGGGATGAAGTTAAAAGGCTAATGACCGAGGAATTCTGTCCTCGAAATGAAGTGAAGAAACTTGAAGCTGAGTTTTGGGATCTTGCCCAAGATAGTGGTGAAAATTTGGCGTATACGACTCGGTTCCATGAATTGAGTCTTCTTGTGCCCCACATGGTCACTCCTTTGTCCCACTGCATTAAAAAGTATATTGGGGGACAACCTAGGCAAATTCAAGATACTGTCCTAGGAAGGAATCCCGCAACACTTGAGGATGCTATCCGCCTATCCGCCACCTTAACTGATAACCATGTGAAGGCGTGGACTCTAACTAAAAAGGGCGCAAAGAAAGTCCCCGACACTGCAACTCCTTCCACCCACAGCAAAGAAGCCACAACTGAGCCCTCCCGACACAATAAGAAGAGAAAGGCTAGAAATTTTGCCGTGGTCACTCCTGCTATTCCTGTTAACCAAGCTGCACCTATGGTTCAAGCACCGGCCAAAATGCCATATGTTGGAATCTACCCACTTTGTGCCACCTGCAACTACCACCATCCCCAAAGCATCCCATGTCACCTTTGTACTTATTGTGGGAGATATGGCCATACGGTAAATGTTTGTAGGGCCAAAGCTCTTGCGGGCCAAGTCAACCCACCAAACCAAACCAACACCCAAGTGACTAATCAAGGTGCTCCCGCTATTGCAAATGAGCATGCATGTTATGAATGTGGCAACCCGAACCATTTCCGTGATCAATGCCCAAGATTTGCCAATGCTAGACAAGGTGGAACTCGTGGGCGTGCATTCAACATAAACGCCGACGAAGCTCAAGCCAACAATGACGTGGTCAATGGTACGTTCCTTGTAAATAGTCAATATGCCTCCATTTTATTTGATACTGGTGCCGATAAAAGTTTTGTGTCACTTAACTTTGAACCCTTACTTGCAAAGACACGATCCCAATTAGAGAAAACCTTTACCGTTGAAATAGCAAATGGTGACTCCCTTACAATTGACTCCGTTATCTATGACTGCTCCTTAGAACTTAATGATCATGCATTCCCAATCAACCTTGTTCCAATGCCACTAGGAAGCTTTGATATAATCATAGGCATGGATTGGCTATCAAATCATCATGCCGAAGTCATCTGTTTCGAGAAGTGCATCCGAATACCTCTACCATCGGGAGAAACGTTGAGTGTCTTTGGTGAAAAGCCTTGCAAAGGGCTTAAATTAATGTCATGCACTACTGGTCAAAAGTACTTACGAAAAAAGTACGTGGCCTTTTTGGCCCATATCGTTCAAAAGGATGTCAAAAAGAAGAGTATTCAAGATATCCCCATTATCCGAGATTTTCCTGAAGTATTCCCCGAAGACTTATCCGGTCTTCCACCCGTTCGTCAAGTAGAATTTCGCATTGATCTTGTGCCCGGAGCTAACCCCGTGGCTAGAGCTCCTTACCGTCTTGCACCTTCTGAAATGCAAGAACTTGCAAGTCAACTTCAAGAGCTCTCTGACAAGGGATTCATTCGTCCAACTCATTCACCGTGGGGTGCACCTGTCTTATTCGTCAAAAAGAAGGATGGATCATTTCGCATGTGTATTGACTACCGCGAACTCAACAAGCTTACTATCAAAAACCGTTATCCTTTGCCTAGAATTGATGACCTCTTTGATCAACTTCAAGGTTCTACTTGCTTCTCGAAGATTGATATTCGATCTGGTTATCACCAACTCCGTGTGCAAGAAGATGATATTCCAAAGACTGCCTTCCGAACAAGGTATGGTCATTACGAGTTCATGGTTATGCCTTTTGGGCTAACCAATGCACCCGCAGTTTTCATCGACCTCATGAATCGTGTGTTCAAACCGTACCTTGATAAATTTGTGATTGTTTTTATCGATGACATTTTAATCTATTCCAAGACTAAAGCCGATCATGAGCAACACCTTAAATTGGTTTTGGATCTCTTGAAGAAAGAACAACTATATGCCAAATTCTCCAAATGTGAATTTTGGCTAAAGGAAGTTCAATTTCTTGGTCACATCGTCAACGACAAGGGTATTCATGTTGACCCTGCTAAGATTGAGACGGTTAAGAATTGGAATACCCCGAAGACTCCCACTGAAGTTCGTTCATTTCTTGGTCTTGCGGGATATTACCGGCGTTTCATTTCGAACTTCTCTAAGATTGCTGTCCCCCTTACCGCTTTGACCCACAAGGGTAAGACTTATGAATGGGGACCAAAATAAGAAGAAGCTTTCCAAACCCTCAAACAAAAGTTGTGCAATGCTCCCATTTTGACTCTCCCTAATAGGAATGATGATCTAGTTGTCTACTGTGTTGCTTCTAACCAGGGTCTCGGTTGTGTCCTCATGCAACGAGGCAAAGTAATCGCTTATGCATCAAGGCAACTTAAGATTCATGAGAAAAATTATACGACGTACGATCTCGAGTTGGGTGCGGTCGTATTCGCATTGAAGATTTAGAGACATTATCTGTATGGCAGAAAATGTGTGGTGTTCACCAACCACAAAAGTCTTCAACCAAAAAGAACTCAATATGAGGCAACGACGTTGGGTTGAACTCCTTAACGACTATGACTGCGAGATTCGTTACCATCCCGGCATGGCGAATGTTGTAGCCGACGCTTTGAGTCGAAAGGACCATGTTATGCTTCATTGTTCCCGAATTCAAACCGATATTCAAACCCGCATCTTAGAAGCTCAACACGTCTCAGTCACCGAGGGTAACATGTATGAGGAAATGTCGTTTGGTGTTGAACTCCTACTCGAATCAAAATCCAATGACTTACTTTATTACTTGAACCGTATTTGGATTCCCGATCGCGATGATCTCCTTACATTTCTCATGAAAGAGGCTCATAAGACTCGTTATTCTATTCATCCCGGTGCGGACAAAATGTACCAAGATCTTCGCCAACAATATTGGTGGTCCGGCATGAAAAAGGACATTGCTCACTATGTTGCCAAATGTCTAACGTGTTCCAAAGTCAAAGCCGAACACCAACGTCCTTCCGGATTACTTGAACAACCGGAAATTCCCGTGTGGAAATGGGAGAACTTAGCCATGGACTTTATTACCAAACTCTCTCGCACCTCGAGTGGTTATGATAGCATTTGGGTAATCATTGATCGTCTCACCAAATCTGCTCATTTCTTGCCTATCCGTGAGACTATCGGGTTGAGAAACTAGCCCGAATTTACATCGACGAAATTGTGAGCCGTCATGGTGTTCCCTTGAACATAATATCTGATCGAGATACCCGGTTCACTTCTCGATTTTGGCAATCTCTCCAAACTGCTCTTGGCACACGATTGGATTTGAGCACGGCTTACCATCCTCAAACTGATGGTCAAACCGAGCGAACAATCCAAACTCTTGAAGACATGCTTAGAGCTTGTGTAATCAATTTTGGTGGCAATTGGGATTCACATTTACCCCTAATTGAGTTCTCCTACAATAATAGCTATCACACGAGTATCAACATGGCTCCATTTGAAGCTCTCTATGGTCGTAAGTGTCGTTCTCCTATCTGTTGGAACGAGATTGGTGAAGCACAAATCACCGGTCCCGAGCTAATTCAAGAAACATCCGACAAGATTTTTTCAAATCCGTGACAACATCCTAACAGCGAGAAGTCGGCAAAAGAGTTATGCCGATAAACGACGAAAACCCTTCGAATTTCAAGTCGGTGACCTTGTTCTTCTTAAGGTGTCCCCGTGGAAGGGTGTGATCCGTTTTGGAAAGAAAGGCAAATTAGCCCCTCGCTATGTTGGTCCATTCAAAATCCTTGAAAGGATTGGGAAAGTGGCTTACAAACTCGAGTTACCTCCATCTCTTGGCAATGTGCATCCTACATTTCATGTATCTAATCTGAAGAAATGTCTCGCTGATGAGAATCTCCATATACCACTTAATGACGTGCGCATTGATGAAACGATGCACTTCGTTGAGAAACCGGTAGAAATTATGGATCGGGAAATCAAGCAACTCAAGCGAAGTCGTATTCCTATTGTCAAAGTTCGTTGGGAGTCTAAGCGTGGTCCTGAATTCACTTGGGAACGAGAGGACCAAATGAAACTCAAGTATCCCCATCTTTTTACTGATGCTGTAGCTTCCTCTAACTAAATTTCGGGACAAAATTTCCTCAACATGGGGAGACTGTAACATTTCTGATTTTTAGTATCCGTGTTTCAATTCAATGTAATACTTTTCAAACTCAATTCTAGTGCACTGTTTTGTTCTATTCGTACCATCAATTAAATACTATACTTCCATACAAATCCACAAATTTTACTCGGTTATACTCTATTAAAAACACTACATAAGTATCTATTTATACAAATACGTCAAATACTAAAGTTACAAGGCTTAATGTTGAAAATTTACAAGAAACCCTAATAGGCACGGTCGCGCCTCGTTCTGGCATGGTCGTGCCGGGTGCTTTGGCACGGTCGCGCGACTTGCTTTGGAACGATCGCGCCTGGCGCCTTAGCACGGTCGCGCCACATATGGGCACGGTCACGCCTAGTACCAGTTGAAACATAAATACAGTTTTAATCGCCCGATCGTTGAGTTCCGTAACCGATTTACACTTCATTACCATTAACGAAAGCAACAACATATTCAATTACAACAAACGTCTCAGTTTAATTCCAATAGACTAAAAAATCTCTCAAACATTTCAAAGAAAACACAAACCCCCTTTCGATCTGAATTCTCTCAATCAAACAACAAATTCACGCTACTCAATCCTCACTAAAACTACTGGACTCTCTGGTTTAGCCAGGATTGCAGCAGAAGACGTCGGAAGCCGTTCGCGTCGTCGCCGGAACAAGTCTCTACCGTACTCCATCGATTCATTATTCTCCCAGGTAATTGAAACCTTTTCCTCGTTCGTTTCAGTCCATAGATCAAAAGCCCCATATTAATTTGGGCTTCCATTATAGAAATTATCCCGAATCAGAATCTATGTTTTATTCAAAATGGTTTAATCGATTTCGACCCTGAACATGTTGTTAATACAATTAAAACATCCCACCATACTCGTAATAATACTATAAATAAAAGCCCTATGATTTACATCACTAACAATATAAGAATCAGTCAATTCGTGTCTGATTTAGAAGAGACACGGTCGCGCTAATCATCTAGCGCAGTAGTGCCTCATGAGACGCGGTCGTGCCGACTACCAGCGCGGTCGTGTCCTCCTGTCCAGACCCAATCATGCCCTTTGGCTAATCTCAGTCGTGTCTTAGAATCATAGACACGATCATGCCTAGCCAAGGTACGGTCGTCCCTAATGATTTAGTTAGTTAAGCCCTCTGTTGATCAACACGGTCGCGCCCTGACTAGCATGGTCGCGCCCGTGGTTCGAGCACGATCGTGCCCTTCCCAGGCACGGTCGTGTGTGAGTTAAATTTTTGGCAGAATTATAATTTTATATATTTTTCAAACAATAAATATTTCTGATTATATTACAAAATAAAAATAGTTGATTTTTATAAAAATGAATTTAATTCTATTAAGAAAGATCAAATATTTAATCTTGGAATAAATAGAAAATTATTTATTTAAAGTTTATAAAAATTAAATTTACAATTATTGCTAAACCTTTCATTTAAAAAGTATTTAAATGGTTAAGTTACATTTTATAAATAAATAAATAAAATAATGATTACAAGAAGAAAAATTTCATAGATAATCTTCCTGCTCTTCACTTTTATGTTCAATTCAGTATTCCATGGATCTGGAAATGGAAGCCAGAGGTTGCCTATGACAACCAAAACATTCTTTGCATACAAAGAATCTTCCATACAAAATTCTGGAAGAAAATGACTCTTAACAACAGTGATGGTGTAATAGAAAGCCATGATACTATAACTCTAATAGAGAAAACTATTGAAGACTATAAAACCCGAATAAATAGCCTTCCTCATAAAGAGGCTCCCAGTCCATTTAAGCATATTATTAGAAAGATTCAGACATTTAAAGGTACTGATGAAATAAGCAATAAAGAAATTATGGATTTCTATTTGTCCGAAATAAAGAAGGACATGCTGAAGAATTTCAGAAAAGAAGGAGCATCTCCTTTCACAATGTCCACCTCATCACAGGCCGAAGATGATGAAGAAGAAGCTCAATCGATCAATGATGATCCAATTGATGAAGATTACATCAATAATGTTCTGATAGAATATAAAAAAGATTTTCAAGAGGAAGCATCTTCCGGAAAGCAAAAATCCAAGAAACAATAGGCCCACATTCACGTGAAGAAAAAAGGCAACAATAATTCAGCCGACAAGATGATACGCTCTGGAATCATAATTGCCAGCTGCCAGCAAAATAATTGCTTTTACTATTCTCTTTTTGACAAATTGGTCATGTAGGCCCCAAATGAGGCCATTATGTTTTGTTTGTTTCCGTTTTCCCCATCTATATAAGGGAACTCTTGTATTCTGTAAAAAACACCCCGGAGAACCACTCCAACTCTCTCTCTCACTCTTGTAATATCTCTTTCATAATAATATCAGAAGTTTGAAGTTTGAAGTTTGGTGCAAGCCCCAGTATACTCGTAAAATTTTATTTATTTATTTTATCTTATGATTGCCTCTTTCAGAGGCTAAGTTCTTAGTGTTGAAATGCCAGGATGACTTGAACAGAAGATAAAAAAAAAAAAGTATGAAATTGAAAATAAAAATTTAATTATTTATACTAAAGTATAACTAATACTTACAATGTTTTCATAAACAATAATTATTTACATTACTTATTTAATTATTCAAACTCAAACCTTAATCAAAATACTCTAAAAATATTCTTTCGAACTTTATATTTTATTTAATACTTTCAATTACAAATCAATGACTTTATACACAAGTCCAAATGCAACTTTAGACTTAAACTTTTGTGCACACTATTAATACCATATACATTACACTTTAGGTTAACTCGTGCATTTCAAGGATCTTTATTCTATCTAGTATCTTTGTTAGCTACGCCTTCAAACCAAGTGAGTATACATAGCCCCTTTTACTCTTTTACATTTTTGGGGTGAAACATGAACATTATTCAAATTACATGTTTACATTTGCACAAACAACACAAGTACAAATCCTATTTACATTCATGTTTACAAATTTGAGCTTTATGCCCGAGTGCTATGTGTACTAACTTTTGTATGCGATTATGTGCAATCACTAACTATTCAAGCCGACGGTTTTCAATGATAGATCTATTGAGTCTGACAAACCCACCCAGATTGGGGTGATTGATACCGACAACACAATTTTGCATGCTAGTTACAAATGTTTGATTATACTTGGTTACACAATAGTTGCTCCCCATAAATGCCTTATTTATCATGTTATGTATGGATTTGTTTTACAACTATATGCTATCTATATACAAACCTGTGTTATACTCACCAACTTTTTAGTTGACTTTATTTTATTCATGTTTCAGGTTCTAATGTGTGAGATTGATCAAGATGTGCTACACATAGGCTTGGACTTAGTTAATTTAAATAAAAGAACTCTATTTATATCAATTTTGTTCTATCATGGATTTGGTTGTGTTTGGACTACTTGTTATGAAATTTGATGTTTAATATATTCAATCTAGTCAACCTTGTGCTTATGAACAATCTACATGTCCCGCCCCGATGATTCCGCCATCAATCGGGGTGTGACATGCAAGGATTACCAAAAGGTAGTAAATAATCCAGATTCGGCTTTCGATTATTCAGCAATTCGTAGCAAGTGTTGTTGTGTCGCTTGACGGTCAAGACCCTGTTCAAAACATGACACGCAGTATTCACAGCTTCAGCCCAAAAAGTAACTGGAAGTTTAGAATCTGCAAGCATCGTGCGTGCCGTTTCAACCAACGTCCTGTTCTTTCATTCAGCAATACCGTTTTGTTGAGGAACATATCTCGCACTGAATTCATGATGAATTCCCTTTTGTAAACAGAATAAGCCCATCTTGCTATTCTTAAACTCGATGCCATTGTCACTCCTAATTCCTTTGACCTTCAGATTGAACAAATTATCCAAACCCCGGATTAAGTATTGTACCAACTCAGTGGTTTCAGATTTAGAAGAAAGAAACTTAACCCATGAAAATCTAGAGAAGTCATCCGTTACTACCAAACAGTACGATTTTCCACCAATGCTCCTGATGCTAATCGGACCGAACAAATCCATATGCAGCAGCTCCAAAGGAGTTACGATAGAATTCTTCGATTTAGATTTGTGTGATTTCTTCCGTTGTTTCCCCTTCTTGCAAGGAATACAATCACCAGGAACTGAGAATTTCATCTTCGGAATACCAAGAACCAGATCATTCTTAACAATATAGTTCATCTTCCGATAGTTGATGTGAGCTAGCTTCCTGTGCCACAAAATAGAATCTGATTCCGACGCCTTGGAGAGTAAACATGTTGGAATTGAATCCGTTGTAGTAGCGACACTCATGTCAAGGACATATGTGTCATTTCTCGTCGGGGCCTTCATGAGAATCCATTCGTCAGGAATAACAAAACCAGGTTTCAAGATATAACACTCAGCATCATTGAAATGGAACGAAAAGTTCTTGTCACAAACTTGTGATACACTCAAAAGATTGTGTTCAAGCTGCTCCACATAATTCACCTTCTCAAATTTGACTTTATCATTCTTTAAAGTTCCCTGTCCAGTTATGTACCCGCCTTTATTCCCCGCAAAAGCGACATAACATCCATCAGTGTTTTTAACATCTTTAAGCAATCTGATATTCCCTGTCATATGTCGAGAGCAACCACTATCCACATACCATGTATTGTTGATAGTCCTGCTTGGTTGTCCCCACATAAACAAAGAAAATCAGTTAGAAATAGGAACCCAAGCCATTGTGGTCTTGTGTCGTCCAGATTGATCAAAATAAACAACTTCTAGTAACTCACAATCAATGTTATCATTAACCTTTGGAATAGACGTTTTACCAACAAACTTTTTCAAAGAAGATAATTTTTGATTATTTTGAAAAACATTATTTGATATTTTATTATCAGATTCAGATGTTTCCAAAATTTTATTCAATTTTCTGTTTCGTCTTCTCGTTTGTGGTCTAGACAATTTAATTTCAGATTGAGAATCTTTTGAAATTCTAACATGAGGAATCTCAAGTTTCTCTTGACACACAAATGATTTAGAATTCAATTTATCCTGTTGTTTAAATCTAGAGGATTTAACAAAAGATCGACAGGACGTATTTTTCTCCAAACATGATGACTTTCCCTCATCTGTTCTTTTCAGAATCTTCACCACTTTTGGTTGTGAAGGAACAGTCTTCAATTTTCCCTTGTTCTTAAAAGGACAATTGATCAAAATGTGACCAGCTTCGTTGCAATGAAAACAAACTCTTCTCTCTTTAAAAGTTCTAAAGTAAGAAGAATTCTTTGATTTTGAAGAACCGTCAGAGGAATAAGCTTTAGAAGATTTTCTAGAACAGTTTACTGTCTTCTTTGGAACATAAACCTGTGTAGGCACCTTTGATGAATACACCTTTTGATGACCAGCAGCAACAAACCCACTTGACTGTAAAATTGGGGAAAGCTTAGGTGTAACTACCTTCACCTAATCAGGTTCAGTCAGAATGCATCTATCACGGGTAACAGTTTTTACAACTGTTGGTTCATCAATTTTCACCTCTTTTGGAATACCTTCAACTTTCATCTCATCAAACACCTTATCTTCCGAATCAGATTCATAAACCATATCCTCACCAGTTACCGGGTTCACTTTCAAAAATGTTTTTGGATCTATTTCCTCTTCATGTATAATTTCAGGTTCAACCACATAATTTGCATTAAATGGTGGAGGAACAAATCCAATACCAGCCACCCGTTTAGTAGGATCAGCATTTGAATTAAAATAATCCAAAACAACCGAAGAATTTGTAAAACTTTCCAACTTTCTATAATGTTTGATCACCTCAGACTCTTTGTCAGAAATTTCTCTATTCTTTTGAGCAACAACTTCAGTTCGTTTTTTCTATTTCAGCATAAGCCATATCCAGATGATAACCTTGTTCTTTATATTTCAACGCTAGAGAATTTAAGTCTCTTTTCAAAGACTCAATTCTATCGATGCACAATTTATAGTTATCTTTCAGGATTTGATTAACAGAATGCATCGATTTCATATCACAAATCAAGTTTGTGTTATCATCCATGACTTTTTGCAATTTATCTTTAACAGTAATACAGTTTGAACAGTAAAATTGACAAACAGAGTCTTTTACCTTTGACGGATCAGACATGTCTGCCATGAAAACTTTGGCAATGGGATATTCTCTGAATCATCACCATCTGAAGCATTTTGTGTTAGAACATTATCATCTTCAGCAGCACCTGATGCACCATCAGAATCAATATTCTGCTCTTGTTCTATCTCTTCATCAATTTAGTCAACCTTGTGCTATGAACAGTCTTACATGTCCCGCCCCGATGATTCCGCCATCGGTCGGGGTGTGACAGATTGGTATCAGAGCCTTGGTTATAGGGAATTAGGTTATTAGACACCTTGACCTAGACTATAACTTTAGGACACCCACTTATGCTATATTTCATGATTTTGTGCTATGTGTTACATGCTATGTGCTACATGCTCACCATGATTAATTATTATTATATTTGATACCTTACTTGTTAGAAATTCATGACTTATTAGGATCTTCTTGAATAATAATTTAATAAATAATATCCTTTCCTATATTCTAAAACCTCGTAATATTTCTATCCTCTTTTCTATCTTTATCCTTCTTAGCATGTGGAAGAATTTTTGAAGCAAAAATCTCTAAAATTTTTATTTCTTCATTAAGGTTTTTAAACTTGTTAAATTATTTGAGGACACGTGCAATATGGAAGGGTGACACCTGTATTTTGGGTCTTCTGTCTAGGAAAGCATTTCGCATAAATCCCAATCAACCGAGGGACCCGTATGCTTTCCTGGGAATTCCCGAGATGAGTGTTTACTTATAGGCTAAAGCATGTCTCCTTGAAAATTTTATAAGTTTAATTAACCTTAATGTGCCATGGTATTCAAGTGATTTTGTCACTTTTGAGTACAATCCAAACTAAGAATATCTATTTTTATTTTTGTTACCTCATTCTATTAAATCGTATCAAATCTCATAAGTTCTTACAATTTTTCTTGTCTTGTGAAAAAATCTGTAGAATGCCTCCTCGTCGTGCTCCCGCAACCAACGCCAACACCGACATTGCTGCTATTCTTACCCAATTGGTGACACAACTCACCCAAGCCAATGGTGCCACCAATGGCAACAATGGTGGAAATGGAAGCAATAGTGGTAATAATGGTGGAAATGGTGGAAATGGTGGTAATAATCCATCTCAATGCACCTTCAAGCACTTCAACTCGTGCAATCCCCTAAAGTTCTATGGTACCGAAGGAGCTACTAGACTCCTTCAATGGTTCGAAAGCATTGAGAATACCTTTCTCAATAGTGACTGTCCCAACAACCTCCGTGTTCGTCATGCTACAAGTGTCCTACAAAAACGGGCACTTAAATGGTGGAATGGGGAGAAAAGGAATAGGGGTGTTGATGTAGCTATGGCCTTACCTTGGGATGAGGTCAAAAGGCTTATGACCGAGGAGTTCTGTCCTCGAAATGAAGTGAAAAAGCTAGAAGCTGAATTTTGGGATATTGCCCAAGATAGTGGGGAAAGCTTAGCATATACAACTCGGTTCCATGATTTGAGTCTTCTAGTGCCCCACATGGTCACTCCTTTGTCCCGTTGTATCAAAAAGTATATTGGTGGGCTACCAAGATAAATCCAATATACTGTCTTAGGTAGAAATCCTGCTACTCTGGAGGATGCTATTCGTCTATCCGCTACCTTAACTGATAACCATGTGAAAGCGGGAACACTTACTAAGAAGGGTACCAGGAAAATTTCTGACACTATAACCACCCCTACCCATAACAAAGAAGCCACAACTGAACCCTCCCGCAATAATAGGAAAAGGAAGACTAGAAACTATGCTGTAGTCACTCCTGCTATTCCGGTTATCCAAGCTGCACCTATGGTTCAAACACCGGTCAAAAAGCCATATGTTGGAATTTACCCACTTTGTGCCACCTGCAACTACCATCATCCCCAAAGCATCCCATGTCGCCTTTGTACTTATTTTGGGAGATATGGTCATACAGTTAGTGTTTGTAGGACCAAAGCTCTTGAGGGCCAAGTCAACCCTCCAAACCGAACTCTACCTCAAGTGGCTAATCAAGGTGCTCCCGCCATTGCTAATGGGCGTGCTTGCTATGAGTGTGGTGACCTGAACCATTTTCGTGATCAATGTCCAAGACTTGCAAATGGTAGACAAGGTGGAGCTCGTGGGCGTGCGTTTAACATAAACGCCAACGAAGCTCAAGCCAACAATGAAGTGGTCAATGGTCCGTTTCTTGTTAATAGTCAATATGCCTCCATTTTATTCGATACCGGAGCCGATAAAAGTTTTGTGTCACTTAATTTTGAACCTTTACTTGCAAAGACTCGGTCCCAATTAGAGAAAACATTTACCGTTGAAGTAGCAAATGGTGACTCCCTTACAATTGAGTCCATTATCTATGATTGCTCTTTAGAACATAATGATCACACATTCCCAATCAACCTTGTTCCAATGCCACTAGGAAGCTTTGATATTATCATAGGTATGGATTGGCTATCAAATCATCATGCCGAAGTCATTTGCTTTGAAAAGTGTATCCAAATTCCGCTACCATCGGGAGAAACCTTAAGAGTTTTTGGTGAAAAGCCTTGCAAGGGACTTAAGTTGATGTCGTGTACTACCGCTCAAAAGTACTTACGAAAGAAGTACATTGCTTTCTTAGCTCATATTGTTCAAAAGGATGTCAAGGAGAAGAGTATCCAAGACATTCCGATCATTCGGGATTTCCCCGAAGTTTTTCCTAAGGATTTATCCGGTCTTCCTCCCGTTCGTCAAGTAGAGTTCCGTATTGATCTTATACCTGGAGCTAACCCCATTGCTAGAGCTCCTTATCGTCTTGCACCTTCCGAAATGCAAGAGTTTGCAAGTCAACTTCAAGAGCTCTCCGACAAAGGTTTCATTCGCCCAAGTCATTCACCGTGGGGTGCACCCGTCTTATTTGTTAAGAAGAAGGATGGATCGTTTCGCATGTGTATTGACTACCGCGAACTCAGTAAGCTTACTATCAAGAACCGTTATCCCTTACCTAGAATTGATGATCTCTTTGATCAACTTCAAGGTTCTACTTGCTTCTCGAAGATTGATCTTCGATCCGGTTATCATCAGCTTCGAGTTCAAGAAGATGACATTCCTAAGACTGCTTTTCGAACAAGGTATGGTCATTACGAGTTCATGGTTATGCCTTTCCGGTTAACCAATGCACCCGCAGTTTTCATGGATCTCATGAATCGTGTGTGCAAACCGTACCTTAATAAATTCGTGATTGTCTTCATTGACGATATCTTAATATATTCCAAGACTAAAGCCGATCATGAACAACACCTTAGATTGGTTTTGTACATCTTGAGAAAAGAACAACTATATGCCAAATTCTCCAAATGTGAATTCTGGCTAAAGGAAGTTCAATTCCTTGGTCACATCGTCAACGACAAGGGTATTCATGTTGATGCTACTAAGATTGAAACGATTAAGAATTGGAATGCCCCGAAGACTCCTACCGAAGTTCGTTCATTTCTTGGTCTTACGGGTTATTATCTTCGTTTCATCTCAAACTTCTCAAAGATTGCTGTCCCTCTTACCGCTCTGACCCAGAAGGGTAAGACTTATGAATGGGGACCGAAACAAGAAGAAGCTTTTCAAACCCTCAAGCAAAAGGTGTGCAATGCTCCCATATTGACTCTCCCCGATGGAAATGATGATTTAGTTGTCTATTGTGATGCTTCTAACCAAGGTCTTGGTTGTGTTCTCATGCAACGAGGCAAAGTAATCGCTTATGCCTCAAGGCAACTCAAAGTTCATGAGAAGAATTATACGACGCACGATCTCGAGTTAGGTGCGGTCGTATTACGTTAAAAATTTGGAGACGTTACCTATATGGCACGAAATGTGTGGTGTTCACTGACCACAAAAGTCTTCAACATATTTTCATCCAAAAAGAACTCAATATGAGGCAACGACGTTGGGTCGAACTCCTTAACGACTACGACTGCGAGATTCGTTACCATCCCGGCAAAGCGGATGTTGTAGCCGATGCTTTGAGTCGAAAGGACCATGTTATGCTTCATTGTGCCTGTATTCAAACCGATATTCACACCCATATCTTAGAAGCTCAACACGTCTCGGTGACCGAGGGTAACATGTACAAAGAAATGTCATGTGGTGTTGAACTCCTTCTTGAATCAAAACCCAATGGCTTACTCTATTACTTGAACCGTATTTGGGTTCTCGATCGCGATGATCTCCGTACATTTCTCATGAACGAGGCTCACAAGACTCGTTATTCTATTCATCCTGGTGCGGATAAAATGTACCAAGATCTTCGCCAACAATAATGGTGGCCCGGTATGAAAAAGGACATTGCTCTTTATGTTGCCAAATGTTTAACCTGCTCCAAAGTCAAAGCCGAACATCAACGTCATTCTGGTTTGCTTGAACAACCGAAAATCCCCGTGTGGAAATGGGAGAACTTAGCCATGGATTTTATTTCCAAACTCCCTCGCACCTCGAGTGGTTATGATAGTATTTGGGTGATCATTGATCGACTCACCAAATATGCTCATTTCTTGCCTATCCGTGAACACTATCGGGTTGAGAAACTAGCCCGAATTTACATCGACGAAATCGTGAGCCATCATGGTGTTCCTTTGAACATAATATCTGATCGAGACGCCCGGTTCACTTCTTGATTTTGGCAATCTCTCCAAAAGGCTCTTGGTACTCGATTGGATTTGAGCACGGCTTACCATCCGCAAACTGATGGTCAAACCGAGCGAACAATCCAAACTCTTGAAGACATGCTTAGAGCTTGTGTAATCGATTTTGGTGGCAATTGGGATTCACATCTATCCCTCATTGAGATTTCTTACAACAATAGCTACCACACAAGTATCAACATGACGCCATTCGAAGCTCTCTATGGTCGCAAGTGTCGTTCTCCTATATGTTGGAACGAGATTGGTGAAGCACAAATCACCAGTCCCGAGTTAATTCAAGAAACATCCGACAAGATTATTCAAATCCGTGACAATATTCGAGTAGCGAGGAGTCGGCAAAAGAGTTATGCCGGCAAACGTCGAAAACCCTTGGAATTCCAAGTCGGTGATCTTGTTCTTCTTAAGGTGTCCCCGTGGAAGGGTGTGATCCATTTTGGAAAGAAAGGCAAGTTAGCACCTCGTTATGTTGGTCCATTCAAAATCCTTTAAAGGATTGGGAAAGTGGCTTACAAGCTCGGGCTACCTCCATCTCTTGGCAATGTGATTCCTACATTTCATATATCTAATCTGAAGAAGTGTCTCGCTGATGAAAATCTCCATATACCGCTTGACGACGTGCGCATTGATGAAACGATGCACTTCGTTGAGAAGCCGGTGGAAATTATGGATCGTGAGGTCAAACAACTCAAGCGAAGTCGCATTCCTATTGTCAAAGTTCGTTGGGAATCTAAGCGTGGTCCTGAGTTCACTTGGGAACGAGAAGACCAAATGAAGCTCAAGTACCCTCATCTTTTTACCGATACTATTGTTTCCTCTAGCTAAATTTCGGGACGAAATTCTCTCAACATGGGGAGACTGTAACATTTCTGATTTTTAGTATTCATATTTCAATTCAATGTGATACAATTTTGAACTCAATACTCGTGCACTGCCTTATTATTTTGCTTACCGTAAACTAAATGCAATGATTCAATACAAATTTACAAGTTTTGCTCGATTATATACACTTAAACGCTATACAAGTAACTATTTATTTCAAACTAATCAAACCTGAAAAGTCAAGGACTAAAGTTGAAAATTTATCAAGAAACCCTAATTAGCACGGTCGTGCTTCGTCATGGCACGGTCGCGCCAATTGCCTCGGCACGATCGCGCGACTGGTCTGGAATGATCGCGCTCGGTGCCTAAGCACGGTCGCGCCTCTCTTGGGCACGGTCACGCCTGCGTAACAGTCGAAACGTAAATGCAGTTTCCAAACGCTCGATCGTTCGAATTCAAATCCGATTTACGTTTTCCTTTTGTTATCAAGGAAAATATCTCCGTCAATTACCATTATCATTTCCAAAATACAAATTACTCTCAAAAGAAACCGTCCAAATTATCTCCCAAGCCTCAAATCTCTATTTTCGATCCAATTGCTACCAAATAATCAAGGAACTCGATCCTCCGATCATCTCTAAGGTTTCTGAAGGGTTGAATCAGCCGGAATCGCAGCAGAAGACGCCGGAAAGCAATCTTGCCGTCGCCGGAACCTCCTTCTACCGACCTCCATCGATTCCCTACTCTTTAGGGTAATTGATCACTTGTTATTATCCGTTTTAGTATTTAGATCGAAAGCCCCATGTTAATCTGGGCTTCTATTACAGAAATTATCTGGAACCGAAATTCCTATTTTTAATAAAAAGGATTTAATCGAATCCATTCTTAAACACGTTTTCCATACAATTAGTTTATATGAATATACTCGTAACAACTCATTAATCAAAAGCCCTAACAATTCCAACGCTATAAATACAAGATTTGTTCAATTCGTGTCTGATTTGGAAGAGACACGGTCGCGCTAATCATCTAGCGCGGCCGTGCCTCATGAAACGCGGTCGTGCCGAGTAGCAGCGCGGTCGTGTCCTCCTGTCCAGACCTAGTCATGCCCTTTGGGCTAGCCTCTGTTGTGTCTAAAAATCATAGACACGACCGTGCCGAACCAAGGCACGGTCGTGCCTATTGACTTTTCTAGTTTATGCCCTCTGTTGATCAACCCAGTCGTGCCCCGACTAGCGCGGTCACGCCCGTGGCTTGAGCACGATCGTGCCCTTCCGAGGCACGGTCGTGTGTAACTCAGAAATTTTAACAGAATTATAACTTTATATTTTTCAATCAATAAATGTTTCAAATTTTATAAAAATATGTTTTCTGTATTTGAAGAGATTTAAAGTTTAATCTGGAGATAAATATTAGTTATTTAAAAGTTTATTTAAAAATTTATAAAAATTAAATTTATATTTAGCTTACACTTAAATGATGTTTTAAATGATTAAGTTACAAAGTTTTCTAAATAAATACGATAATAATTATTTATTTAATATTTAAACAAAAATCATTTATTTATTTATATTTAATTACAATCAATATTTACATTATTTCATAAACTATAATCATTTATTTATTTATTAATTTACATTTAACACATGCATTATGTCATAATCAACAATTTTATAAAAATTCTATTTTTTTAAATTCCAAACTTTAATCAAATGTTCCAACAAATGGTTACTACAACTTTATATATTTCATTTAATACTTTTTATACACAAATTCAACCTTCAATGTTAGACTTAAACTTTGTACACCGATTTGATTCAATATACATTACTATATAGGTTAACCCGTGCGTATCAAGAACCATTATTTTATCTATACTCTTTGTTAGCTACATCTCCATACCAAGTGAGTATTCACAACCCCTTTTACTCTTTTACACTTTTGGGGTGAAACATGAACATTATTCAAATTACACATTACATTTACACGAACAACACAAAGTACAAATCCTATTTACATCCATGTGTGTAATTTGAGCTTTATGCCCGAGTGCTAGGTGTGCTAACCTTTGTATGCGATTATGTGCAATCATTAACTATACAAGCCGACGGTTTTCAATGATAGATCTATTGAGTCTGACAAACCCACCCAGGTGCGTGTTGATGGAAACCGACAATACAATTTTTGCATGCTAGTTACAAAGGTTTGGTTGTACATGGTTACACAATAGCTGCTCCACATAAATGCCTTATTTATCATGATCTGTAAAGGATTTGTTTTCAACTATATGCTATCTATATACAACTGTGTTATACTCACCAACTTTTTAGTTGACTTTATTTTATTCATGTTTCAGGCCCCAATATGTGAGAATGACTCAAGACGTGCTCAATATAGGATTTGGACTTAGCAATTTAAATCAAGAATTTTATGAGTTGTTTTATGTTTCTTTGTTTGAATTTGGTTTGTACTTGGATTATTGAAATGGAAATTTGACTTTAATATATTTCAATTTAGTCAACATTGTGCTATGAACAGTCTTACATGTCCCGCCCCGATGATTCCGCCATCGGTCGGGGTGTGACACAAAGTATTCATGGCAGACATGTCTGATCCGTCTAAGGTAAAAGACTCTGTTTGTCATATATACTGTTCTAACTGCATTTCTGTTAAAGATAAACTGTAAAATGTCATGGATGATAACACAAACTTGATTTGTGACATGAAATCAATGCATCCAGTTAATCAGAAACTGAAAGATAATGATAAGCTGTGCATTGATAGAATTGAGTCTTTGAAAAGAGACTTAAATTCTCTTGGACTAAAATACAAAGAGCAGGGTTATCATATAGATATGGCTTATGCTGAAATAGAAAAACGTAATGAAATTGTTGCCCAAAAGAATAAAGAAATATCTGACAAAGAGTCTGAGGTGATCAAACTTCATCGAAAGTTGGAACAATTTGAAAGTTCTTCAGTTCTTTTGGATTATTTTAACTCAAATGTTGATCCTACTAAGCGTGTTGCTGGTATTGGATTTATTCCTCCACCGTTTAATGCAAATTATGTGGTGGAACCTGAAATCATTAATGAAGAGGAGATACATCCAAAAACTGTGTTAAAGGTGAATCCGGTAACTGGGGAGGATATGGTGTATGAGTCAGATTCTGAAGATGAGATGTTCGATGAAAAGAAGGTTGAGGGTATTCCAAAAGAAGTGAAAATTGATGACCCAATAGTTGTTAAAACTGTTACCCAGGATAGATGCATTATGACTGAACCTGAAGAGGTGAAAGTGGTTCCAACTAAACTTTCTCCAATCTTACAGTCAAGTGGGTTTGTTGCGGCTGGTTATCAAAAAGTGAATTCTTCAAAGGTGCCAACACAGACTTATGTTCAAAAGAAGCCGATAAATTGTTCTGGACATTCCTCTGAAGCTTATACCTCTGATGGATCCTCAAATTCAAAGAAAACCTCTTATTTCATAACTTACCAAGAAAGAAGAGTGTGTTTTCATTGCAATGAGGCTGGTCACATTTTGATCAATTGTCCTTTCAAGAACCAGGGTAAAATGACGACTGTTCCTTCACAACCGAAAGTGGTGAAGATTCTGAAAAGAAAAGATGAGGGAAAGTCATCTTCTAGTTTGGAGAAAAATTTGCCTGGTCGATCTTTTGTTAAATTCTCTGGATTTAAACAACAGGATAAATTGAATGCTAAATCCTTTGTATGCAAAGAGAAACTTGAGATTCCAAAAGTTGGGATTTCAAAAGATTCTCATCAGAAAGTTAAACTGTCTAGACCTTAAAGGAGAAGAAGAAACAGAAAACTAAAGAAAATTTTGGAAACATCTGAATCTGACAAGAATATATCAAATAATGTTTTTCAAAATCATAACATTGGATCTTCTTTAAAAAAGTCTGATTGTCAAACTTCTGTTCCAAAAGTGAATGATAAGATTGATTGTAAATTACAAGAAGTTGTTTATTTTGATCAATCTGGATGACCCAAGACCACGATGGCTTGGGTTCCAATTTCTAACTGATTCTCGTTGTTTATGTAGGGACAACCAAGGAAGACTATCAACAATACATGGTATGTGGATAGTGGTTGCTCTCGACATATGACATGGAATGTTAGATTGCTTGAAGATGTCAAACAAATTGATGGTGGTTATGTCTCTTTTGCGGGTAATAAAGGCGGGTACATAACTGGACAGGGAACGCTAAAGAATGACAAAGTCAAGTTTGAAAAGGTGAATTATGTTGAGCAGCTGGAACATAATCTTTTAAGCGTATCACAAGTCTGTGACAAGAAGTTTTCGTTCCATTTCAACGATACTGAATGCTATATTCTGAAACCGGGCTTCGTGATTCCTGATGAATGGATTCTCATGAAGGCTCCGAGGAGAAATGACACGTATGTCCTTGACATGAGTGTCGCCACTACAATGGATTCAAATCCAACTTGTTTACTCTCCAAGGCGTCGGTATCTGATTCAATATTGTGGCACAGGAAGCTAGCTCACATTAACTTTAGGAAGATGAACTACATTGTTAGGAATGATCTTGTTCTTGGTATTCCGAAGATGAAATTTTCAGTTCCTGATGATTGTATTCCTTGCAAGAAGGGGAAGCAAAGAAGGAAATCTCACAAATCTAAATCGACGAATTCTATCGTAACTACTTTAGAGTTGCTGCATATGGATTTGTTCGGTCCTATCAGTATCAAGAGCATCGGTGGGAAATCGTATTGCTTGGTAGTAACTGATGATTACTCTAGATTTTCATGGGTTAAGTTTCTTTCTTCTAAAGCTGAAACCACTGAGTTGGTGCAATACTTAATCCTGGGTTTGGAGAATTTATTCAATCTGAAAGTCAGAAGAATCAGGAGTAACAATGGCAGCGAATTTAAGAATAGAAAAATGGGCTTATTCTATCTACAAAGAGGAATTCATCATGAATTCAGTGCGCCATATGTTCCTTAACAAAACGGTGTCGCTGAACGAAAGAACAGGACTTTAGTCGAAACAGCACGCACGATGCTTGCAGATTCTAAGCTTCCAGTCACCTTTTGGGCTGAAGATGTGAATAATGCGTGTCACGTTTTAAACATGGTCTTGACTGTCAAGCGACATAACAAGACTTGCTATGAATTGCTAAATAATCGAAAGCCGAATCTAGATTATTTACTACCTTTTGGTAATCCTTGCACCCTACTGAAAGTTCGAGATGTCCCAACAAAATTCAGTGCAAAGGCTATTGAAGGGATTTTTCTAGGTTATGTGGCGAGTTCAACAACCAAGAGGGTTTATAACAAAGAGACGCGCCAAGTTGAAGAATGGTTTCATATTGACTGTTCAAATCGGTCTTTACCACAAATGGCGATTGGTCCAGATTGGGCATTTGATTATGAAAACTTATTCAAGTCTTTTCATTTACCTTATGATATTTCTGATGAAGAGGCTGCTGTTCTTTATGATTCTTGTCAGGATGCACAGCACAATGGATTTCTACCAAATGCAGTTCCAAATTCATCGATTCCATCTACTTCTGTTCCCGATCCTAATGTTGGTTCTTGTTCAGGTCCACAAGATTAAGAGAGTGAGGAGGATAATGCTATTTTTCAAGATTCTTCTGCTGATCCATTGTTGGGTGATGATTTATTACCTTCGACCCAGGCTCAGGGGGAGATTCCTACAAATTTAGACTCGGAAATTCCAATTAATCAAGATTATTCTTATCAATCTGAATCTACTCAAGTTGACGTGTTGCCGGTTCCTGGGGTTGCATCCATCAAGGAACTCAAAGATCATCCGATGACGAATATAATTGGAAATTTAGAGGATGGAGTGAAAACACGTTCTCTTGTTGACAATACTTGTTTGTATACTTGCATTAAAGATTTTGGTGTTCTTGATGATTGCTCACATTCATGCTTTATTTCACAGTTTGAACCCAAGAATGTTGAGATGGCTTTAAATGACAATAATTGGATAGAAGCTATGTAGGAAGAACTTGCTCAATTTGACAAACTTAAGGTTTGGAATCTTGTTGATCTTCCGAAAGGTGCGTATCCAATAGGAACAAAATGGGTGTTTAAATGTAAGAAAGACGATCGAGGTGTCGTGGTACGCAACAAGGCAAGATTAGTTGTCCAGGGCTTCAATCAACAGGAAGGAATTGATTACACCGAGGTTTATGCGCCGGTTGCGAGGCTCGAAGCTATAAGGCTGTTTCTAGCTTTTGCTTCTTTTAAAGGTTTTAAGGTGTTTCAATTAGACGTCAAAAGTGCGTTTTTATATGGAATATGGTTTTCAAGCTCGATAAGGCTCTTTATGGTCTTCATCAAGCTCCTCGTGCGTGGTATGAGACTTTATCCACACATCTTTTGGCGAATGAATTTGTTCGGGGAAAGATAAACTCGACCTTATTCATAAAGAAATCAGGGGGAGATTTCCTACTGGTCCAGATTTATGTGGATGATATTATTTTTGGCTCGACAAATGAAGGGTTATACAAAGACTTTGAGGGTGTTATGAAGTCGAAATTTGAAATGTCTGCTATGGGAGAGTTATCGTTTTTCTTAGGTTTACAAGTAAATCAAAAGGAAGATGGTTTCTTTATTCATCAGTCCAAATATGTCAAAGACAACTTGAGCTGGTTCAAGATGGAGGACTGTACCCCATATGATACTCCAATTCCGGTCAATCATAAGTTGAATTCTGACCCTGAAGGAAAAGATGTGGACTGTCGACTTTACAGAGCTATGATTAGATCCCTCATGTACTTAACCGCTTCAAGGCCAGATATAATGTTCGTCGTGTGTATCGGTTCCAGATTTCAGGCAAAGCCAAAAGAATCTCACTTAATCGCTGTGAAAAGAATCTTACGGTATTTAAAAAGAAAACAACGTTTAGGGCTATGGTATCCTCATGGTTCTAACTTTGATTTCAATGCTTATACAGATTCTGATTTTGGTGGTTGTTGTCTGGACAGGAAATCTAGAACAGGTGTGTCACACCCCCAATTTCAACTAACGGATTATTACCGTTTGGGAAGTGACAAACCAGGATCTCAGACACTAGTTACATTGAACGACTCTACATGGGACTCAAAATGAAAATATCTTTTAAATCAGAGTATCAATGCGGAAGCGTAAAGAAAGGAAATGCGCAAAATACACGCGCCCAAAACCAACGTCCAAAAGTCTAACCAAACAAGTACATTAAAATAATTCAATCAACATAAATAGACACAAAGCAAAGCAGTTGAATCCCATGCATGCCCTAACGTGCACCTGTGTCTTAGCTTAGCGTCCTGAGAAAACAGGTAAGAAAAAGTGTCAACATGAGGTTGGTGGGTTCACAGGTTTCAAATAAATAAGTAAACGTTACCAGATTTATGATTATTCAATATGTATATCTAGGTAGCTAACCTATGTTCATGTTTTAGCTCAAGTGCTCGCAACCGAAACTGACTGTTTGTTTATTGCCTCCTGCCAGGTTCTATCAATACTGGCCATGTGAATAGGCTAACATTTCACCCGTTCGATATTCGATCGAATTAGCGCGACTAACGCGGGTGGGATTTGTCAAACCCAGTAGTACTACTAAACATTACCTCGCTAAGATCCATATTAACGGTTCAAAATAAGACGAGGACTTTCTGTGATAGCATGTTACACTTAGCTTTAACATTGATAGCATATGAAATACAAAATCTAAAATCAGTTTAAGCATGTTTTCTCCTCCAAGTTAAAAGCAGTAGAAATGGGCCGTGAAACTCACCTGCTTGGCGTTGAAGGTAGTTTCACACTAGAAGTAAATTGGAACCACGAGTGTAAGTCTCAAACGACTTACGAAAGCCCTAAAATTATAAACACATAAATTAGGGATAAAGCTTGGGAATTGTGACAACGACACGGAAAGAGGAACGTCCTAAGAAACGTTCTAATATTCAAGAGTAAACGAACGGGTCCACGGGGATATAAATTCTTTAATTTATTATTATGATGTATATATACGTTACGCGACGAATGACAACAATAATAATAAATAAAATCGAGTGTTTTGTCATTCACAAAAATTAGGAAAATAATATAATTTAATATATTATTTTTAGATTCGAAAGAACATTCTAATTACTCGTTTGGGGTACAAAATAATAAATATATTATTTTTATGAACGTAGCAATGCGAGTAAATAATATAATTAATTATATTATTATTTAGTTTCAGATGTTACACGAGGTTGTAAAACGATACGAAGTAATATATGTATATACATTATTAAATAACACGAGTCATGGTTTAAAACTAAACGTGTTATTTTATACAAATTTGTGGCTTAAAATAATATAACATATTATTTTTACTTGGGGATAATAACAATAAATTATTTATAAAAGTGGGTATAATATATAAAAAATATGTTAATAATTCAAACCCGAGCCTACGGGTTGTTTTCCGGGTAAAAACACAATTGTATAATATTATAATATTATAGGGTTTGATTTTTATTAATTAAATATTAACAGAAAAATATTTAAAAATGATTGTGGGAGCCCGGACTCGAACCCGGGTCTCTCCCACACACACACACTGCTCTAACCATTACGCCCGCTAGGGTCATCGCGTCCAATACCCGGTTTTAAAAGTTTTTAATCTAAAAGTTCCTTGTGTTCTTCCCCTTTACACGAAACCGAACCAAAATCCCTCCCTAAACCTCTGAATTCGAACTCGATCGCCCAAGGAACCATAGGGCTTTTGTTAATCGAGTTGTTACGAAACTGATGCTGTAATTTAATTTCGTTTCTTTTGATTCTACAATCGAAAACCCCAATTCAGAAAGCAGATGAACCCTAATTACGGGTTCATGATCAATTCGATAGTAGAAGCCCGATGTTTCACAGGGCTTTCACTCTACAGACGTTTTCGAAGCTAAAGGGGTAGATTAATTTGATTTAAAAACAGTTTATAGTCGAATTCAACAATCTAAGTTCATATGAACCCTAATTACGGGTTACAGAGATTTCGATAGTGAAACTTGAAATTGATAGAGGGCTTTCAAAGAATATGACTTAGCGAATCTTTCTGCATAGTTTAATTTCATTTTTAATGGGTCTAGATTAGGGTTCGACTAAACCAGTCTGATGATGAACCCTAAGATCAAAAACTCGATCGAATTGATAGTATAAGCCCGAATTGACATAGGGCTTTCATTAAGAGTATAGAAACAACGCAATTACAGTAAGAGTTTACCAAATTAGGTGTCGAATTGACTGAGTTCGAGTACTTGCAGGCGTCGGCTGCACAGGCTGAGCTCCGACGAGTTCTACTGCTTCTCCGGCCAATGCAGGTTGTGCGAAAGCTTTAGGGAGGTTCGACGATTATGAGGAATGACTCAATTCGTAGAACTATTATCGAGATGAAGCGAATTGATGGTAATCAGATCGTGGTCGACGGTTTTGAGTTTAATTGGGTTTAATTGAGTTTAATCCGCTTTAATGTCGGAATTAAAGATGATAATGAAGATCCAAAATGGTAAGGTCGTGGGAATCAGTTTCAATACTAACGGATTTCAACTAGAAACGGTCGGATTCATGAAAAATCGCGGTGTTTGACTTTCTGAAGTCAACAAATCAAGGATTGGAGAATTACAGAACTAGTCCCTGAGGTTTCCTTCAGAATTGAAGTTTGGGACTTGGCAGATTAAGTCCTAGTTTAAATGGAGGTAAATTTTGACTTTTAAAGTCAACAGAGTTGATTTTGACTTTCCAAAAGTCAACAGAATAGTTTAAGGTTATGACATAACTAGCCCCTGAAGTCTAAGTTTGGAATATTGACAGAAATAGTCCCTGAAGTTTGAGTAAAGTTAATTTCAGTTAACTTTAACTGGATTTTGTTAACGGGGTTAACTGAAAAAGTCGGATTGTCACAAGGTGGTTGCCAGTTCTTAGGAAATCGACTTGTGTCCTGGTAATGCAAAAAGCAAACCACATTCTCGATTTCAACATGCAAAGCAGAATACATCGATGCTGCAATTTGTTATTCACAGATCCTGTGGATACAACAGCAATTGAGAGATTACGGTTTGAATTTCACAGGAACCCCTATGCTTATTGATAATAATGCTGCACATCGAAATTCGATATCATTTTATACGTGATTGTGCAGAGAAAAGGTTTATTGAGCTGGTCAAGGTACACACTGAAGATAATTTTGCTAATTTGTTTACCAAGGCATTTGATCGTACCAGGTTTGAACTTCTAATTAAAATGATTGGTATGATCAATCCCAAATAAAAGTTTTTCAAAATCAGAATTTCATGAAAATTTTGTTTTTAAGTTCTTTTATTGCTTTATTACATTTCTGCATTTATATTTTCAGACAAAAAGTTTAATTTATAAAAAGTCAAAACAAATTGAAAAATATAAAATTTGACATCATTTGAGGTTAGAGAAGAAATGATAGTACATCAGTGATTAGTTCATTTCACACGACCTTAATAGACCTTGATATATGATTGATTAAAATTAGTTGATTTGATCTAAATTTCAAAGTCTGCATAAATAAGAAATGATAGTGTTGGGAATGCTCTATTCTTGATAATTTGTTTTAAAATTTGTGTATAAAATTTGAAACTTGAAATGTCAATAGGCTAAAAGCGTTTTGAAACTAATAGTAGTGTGAAAATTAAATATAATATGATTACATCTGTGATTTAAATCCATTATATGTCTAGGTGTGTGTACAAGATCATTATCAGATAAAGAATATATGGTTATAAAGAATTTCATGAGACCAATATCGAATTATATCTTTAGCACAAATTTATTACAGTTCACTTCACTGCCCATGCCCCGAAAAACATGCAAGGTGTTGTTGAACTAAGATATGCTTTCAAAATCTGTTGAAACATATATTTGCCCTTGGATCAGTTAGATGCATCATCTAGTCTGACTCCATTGAATTTTATCCAGATAATAGTTGGATCCTCATACCTGAATCTGTTGATTCTCATTTCACAGCCAATCCATTAGAATATTCTGATTCTGAATCATCATGATTCTTATATCCTTTGGGATCTGCATTTATACTTGTGCTAAAAGAGATAATTTCATCTTGGAAATTGATCTAATCTTAACATTAACTGTATATGTCTTGAAGATAGTGCAATTTATATTTATGTTTGGCATATATGTGGGGTATACGATGTTTTTGTAGAACCAAAGACTGATTGCTACCAAATTATTCTAAGTACAAATGCTGCTGATAGGCTTATCAGCAGCATTCATCACAGATGGCTGCTGATAGGCTTATCAGCAGCATTCAACACTTGTTGCTGCTGATGGGCTTATCAGTAGCATTATTCTCATCTCTGCTACTGATAGCCTTACTAACTGAAGACCAAACGTTGCAGCTGACTATCCATGCGAAGCGCCTCTGACACCTTTCTGTAAAAGCTATTGCCACACTCCAAGCAGAAGGAACCTCAGTGGTGCAACCAATAAAGGACAAGGACGCGCGTCTCCAAGCATGCAAACAATGATGCCTAAGAAGACGTTTCAATAAAGTTATCTAGATTAGCCTTTGCGTGTAATTTAGTTTAATAAACAAGATCAACGGCTTGTGTTAGATCTGATCCTTAGAATCAAGGGTCTGTCTTGATTCTAAGTTACTATAAATACTGTGTAAACACTTCATAGTAAGTGAGACTTTAAAAGTGCTTGTGCTTATACTTAATAGTGCTTCTTGATAGTGTTTTACTTGTAAACTTGTAATCTCAGAAGTTTAATACAACAGTGCATTTATCAGTATTCTTGCTGTTTACTTGTTTACTTTGTTGGTTGCTATTGTTTCCGCCAATATCAACTAGAATAGAATCACCTTGTAATCTCACGATCCTACAAGTGGTATCAGAGCTTTGGCTCAAGATTAAACAAACTAACATTTGTTTAATCACTTTCTGATTCTATTCAAAACTCTTTTCTTGATCAAGTCACACAAAACAAAATGGCACAAAGTCATGGATCTAAAGACATTGGCAGTATCAACCGACCACCGAGGTTGGTGTCTGGGGAGGACTATGATATGTGGAAGAACCGTATGGAAAACTTCTTCTGCTACCATGAATACGGAATGTGGAAATCCATAAGGGATGGACCTTATGTTCCCATGGTGGCCTCTGCTGACTCCGGAGGACCACTAGTTCCTAAGGAACCCTCCAAGTATTCTGAAGAAGACATCAAGAAAATGCAGGTGGACTTCAAGGCATTAGGAGCTATCCAAATGTGCCTTCCAAATGAAGTCTTTCACAATTTCAAGGCTCACAAAACTGCTTGTGGAAGAAAGCTAATCATTGAAAAGGGAGAGACATCAGGTTTCACCAACCCCAAATATCAGTCAAAGTCAAAAGCGTTTGATATTTCTCATACACCTGGAGAAAAAGGTCCATATGTTCAAAGGACACTAGAAGAAGCCACCTTTGAACATAACAAAGCTCATCCCTGGAACTTCAAAGATTTGTTTCAAAATAAGAACTATGTGGACTCTCACAGGGACAAGATAGCAGTATCATGCTTTGTGTGTGGCAAATACAATCACACTGCCAGCACCTGCTTTCACTACCGTGAACACCAAAGAAACTCAAAGCAGCATGCCTTTGAGAAAACAAACAGAAACAAACAGGTGAGAAGCTATGATGCCAAGGCAACAAAGTTCAGAGAATCTCTATCCCCTCAAAGAGTGAAGATGCAGAAACCTCAACAAACTTGCATCATATGTGGGGAATCAAACCACTTTGCTGCAACATGCAAGTTCAACCCTTTTAACCAAGCTGCAAATCGTTCATATGTGCTCAACCCATCAGCAGCAAACAAAATCGCTGCTGATAGAGTAAAGTCCAGGAAACAAAAGGCAAAGCCTCTAGCAGCAAAAGTCTCTGCTGCTGACAAAGCAAAATTAAAAACAAAGGCATCAGCAGCAAAAGTATCTGCTGCTGACAAAGCAAAAACTGCTACTGCTCCAGCAAAGCCCTCAGCAGCAAAATCAGCTGCGGATAAGCCAAAATTGTCAGCAACAACATCTTCTACCGACAATACAAGGAAAGCTAGAAAACCACCAACACAGCAATGGAAGGCCAAACAATCTCCAAGCATAACTATTGGTTCCATTGACTGCAAGCATGCTGAAAATGGCAAATTAGCAACGATCTTCTACAATGCTGCATGCTACAATGATCCTCCCACTAATTAGATATCTTCCATGTGCAGGGACAGCCAGGCAACAAACACAATACTTGGGTGGTAGATAGCGGTTGTTCCAGGCACATGACAGGCAACAGGTCCATCCTCTCTAACTTCAGACATTTCAATGGAGGATATGTTGCCTTTGAGAGTGACTCAAAATGTGGATCTATCACTGGACAAGGAACTGTGTCCAATGAAAGGATGAGTATTGAAAGAGTCAACTATGTTAAAGAACTTGACTTCAATCTCATGAGTGTTTCCCAAGTATGTGATCAAAAGCATTGGATGCTCTTCACTGACAAAGAATGTTTTGTGTTAGCTCCTGGTCTATCTAAACCCCCTCCAGAGAAGATTCTCCTAACTGCTCATAGAAAGGACAACTTATATGTGCTTGACATGAATGAAGCCACTCCATCCGGTAGTGTTTCATGTTTTCTGTCAAAGGCATCAGTTGATGAATCCGCTCTTTGGCACAGGAGGTTAAGCCATGTTAACATCAAAACAATCAATAAATTAGTGAAGGACAATCTTGTCAGAGGGCTTCCTGACAAAGAATTCCAGCTAGACGATCACTGCATTGCCTGCTTGAAGGGAAAACAACACAAAAGTTCCCACAAACCCAAGACATTGAACACAAATGACACCCCTCTCCAGCTACTGCATATGGATCTCTTTGGTCCTACGAATGTCATGTCAATGGGAAAAAAATCCTACTGTCTGGTGATAACTGATGACTTCTCCAGATTCTCATGGGTATTCTTCCTAAGAACAAAAGATGAAACTGCTGAGATTCTCAAATCCTATATTCTTAAGGTAGAGAATCAAAGCAATCTGATGGTAAAGATCATAAGGTGTGATCAGGGAACAGAGTTCAAAAATCACACCTTGAACAGTTTCTGTGAGAGCAAGGGCATTGAAAGGCAATACAGTGCTCCAAGAACCCCTCAACAAAATGGGGTTGCTGAAAGAAGAAATAGGACTCTGATTGAATCAGCAAGATCTATGCTGGCTGACTCAAAGCTGCCCCTTACTTTCTGGGCAGAAGCAGTAAGCACAGCCTGTTATGTGCAGAATAGAGTCCTTATTGTTAAGCCTCTCCAGAAAACACCCTATGAACTATGGCTCAAAAGAGTTCCCTACATTGGCTTCCTGAAGCCCTTTGGATGTCCATCTACCATCCTCATCACACATGGAGTTCTTCCTAAATTCGGTGCAAAGTCTGATGAAGGTTACTTTGTGGGCTACTCCTCTCAATCAAAGGCCTACCTAGTGTTCAACTCTAGGACTCGGATTGTGGAAGAATCTGCTAATGTGGAATGCAGGGAACATGTTGTCTGTGAACAAGGCAAAGGTCCTGACTGGCTTTTTGATATAGACTCCTTCACCCAGATATTTGACCCTCTCATTTTCTCAAATATGGAGTGTTCTTCTTCAAAATCAACATCTTCTGCCTCAACCTCTTCTACTGACTACAGACTGGATTTTCCCAGTCCCTACATCAGGATGAAAATGCCATCCATTGATCCTCCATCAGTGGCAGAAGCTATTGAAGCCGGTACAGGTGAAGCCAGTACTTCCAACACCACAAGCAGCAATCTCTCTGACCAAGAAATCTTTAATGAAGCCTCCTCAATCCATGCTGAAGAGGCCTCCGATGCTAATACTGCTGACAATGTGGAACACAATGATCAGAACCTCCAAGCTCCTCTCCTCACAACTGAAGACAATCCTGATCTAAACCAAAGTAATCTTGAAGAGGGAATACGGCTGGATGTGATACCAGCACAGATAATAAACAAAGAGCATCCTCTGGAAAACATCATTGGTCAAGTCCACACAGGTATGCAGACAAGAAGTAAGTCTCATGAAGCCAACATTTGTTTGTTCTCCTGTTTTCTATCACAGGTGGAACCCAAGAAGATTGACGAAGCTCTCAAGCACAACAGATGGATTGAAGCAATGCAGGAAGAGTTGCTGCAATTCAAAAGACAAGATGTTTGGAAGCTTGTTGATCTTCCACCTGGTCAAACAGCCATTGGAACAAGATGGGTCTTCAGAAACAAGCAAGATGAAAGGGGCATAGTGGTCAAGAACAAAGCCAGACTGGTAGCTCAAGGCTACACTCAAGAAGAAGGCATTGACTATGATGAAGTCTTTGCTCCTGTGGCCCGTCTGGAAGCCATCAGAATCTTTCTGGCATATGCAGCATCCAAAAACTTTATGATCTATCAAATGGATGTGAAGAGTGCCTTTTTGTATGACAAGATTGGTGAAGAAGTCTATGTCAAACAGCCTCCAGGCTTTGTGGATCATGCACATCCAAATAAGGTCTTAAAACTGGACAAAGCTCTCTATGGCTTACACCAAGCCCCAAGAGCCTGGTACGAAACTTTATCTGGATATATACTTAGCAACAACTTCAGAAGGGGGGCCATTGATCAGACATTATTCATCAAAGATGAAGGGGGAGAAATTTTGTTGGTCCAGATTTATGTTGATGACATCATCTTTGGATCTACTAGAAAGAAGCTCTGCAAAGACTTTGAAGTTCTGATGCATTCCAAATTTGAAATGAGTTCAATGGGTGAACTAAATTTCTTTTTAGGACTTCAAGTCAAACAGGTACCAAATGAAATCTTCATAAGTCAATCCAAGTATGTCAAAAGCATCTTGGAAAGGTTCAAGATGGATGACTGCTCTGCTGCAAGAACTCCTATGCAAGTGCATCATCAATTATCTCCGGACAAAGAAGGACAAGACACTGATCAACATCAGTATAGAGCAATGATAGGTTCTCTCATGTATCTCACTGCCTCAAGACCAGATATCATGTTTGCAGTTTGTCTCTGCGCAAGATTTCAAGCTGCTCCAAAAGTGTCTCATCTTCAAGCTGTCAAAAGGATCCTTAGATACCTAAAGGGAGCTCCAAAACTTGGGCTATGGTATCCAAAGAATGGAAATGTCAATCTCTATGCCTACACTGACAGTGACTATGGGGTTTGTAACTTGGACAAAAAGTCCACATCTGGGGGATGTCAATTTCTTGGAGGAAGGCTCATCTCATGGCAATGCAAAAAGAAAACATGTGTCTCTACTTCAACAGCTGAAGCAGAATACATTGCAGCTTCAAGCTGCTGTGCACAGGTCATCTGGATCCAAAATCAAATGCTTGACTATGGAATGACCTTCATGCAGACTCCAATTCACATTGACAACATGAGTGCTATCTCTATCATGAATAATCCAGTGCAGCATTCCAAGACTAAGCACATCGACATCAGGTATCACTTTATCAGGGATCAAGCTGAGAAAAAGAGAATTGTCCTATCCAAGGTTCACACAAATGAGCAATATGCTGATTTGTTCACTAAACCTTTTGATGAAGCAAGATTTCGATATCTAGTTGAATCAATTGGCATGATGAACTTTGAATAAGACATGTCTCAAATTGTTTATCTTTCCTTGTAAATATGTCTATGTCTTTGTTCTTAATAAAAGGTTATAGTCAGCAGCACTTTTTCACTGCTGACAGACTTACTCTTCAGCAGCAAAGCCTTTGCCACTGATCGCTTTAAGTTATCAAGAGGAACATGTTTCCTGCGGATAGCTTTAAGGCGGTCAGCAGCAACCTTTTTTCTGCGGAATGAATACATCAGTCAGCAACTACCAAATCTGCTGCTGAAAGACTTAACTATCTGTAGCAACCAAGTTTGCAGCGGATAGCTCACCATCAGCAGCAACCAAGTTTGCTGCTGATGGGTAAAACAAGTCTACATTAACTTTTACCTGCGGTAAAAACTACTCTCAGTCTTTACCATGACTGTTCGAGTGCTTTACAGCTGTAACAATGAAAAGTGAAACAGGTTGTACTGTACAAGTGAAGTTGCTTTTTCTTCGTCTGCCGTTATATCACAATCTCAAACGTTCCCACCACCTCTTCGTTTTCAATTTCAAACCCTAACCTTCCATCACTTTCTCTCCCGTCCCCACAGCATTAAAAGCCCTCCATAATCAACCACCATTCAAATACCCTTCTCTTTTCCCTCCAAATCCATAACAATGGCAGGCGCAGACATAAACAACCCAAACGACAAGTTTTCTCCATATCACAACCTCACCGCATACCTAATAAAAGGCAAGAAATCCGAAGGTTTCGATGATATGATCGACTTCCTTTGTCGGTTCAAAATCCTCCATGCCCTAACAGTCAACCCAACCATCTACACTTCCCACATGGAAGATTTTTGGAGCTCAGCCGTGTATTCTACTGAACAGGGCACTCCCCAAATCAAAGGAACATTAGACGGCAAAGAGATAACAATAACTGAAGCAAAGCTCCGCCAACTCCTCAAGCTTCAAGATGAAGGGGACGCCACCTCTTACCCAAGAGACGTATACATGAGGACCTTTGTATCCATAGGGTACACTGGGAATCAAACAGAGTATACAATAGAGAAGGCACTCATGGGTCCCAAATGGAAGTATCTCTGCCACACTCTTCTTCAATGCATATCCCAGAAGAGAAGTGGCTGGAACCAACTCAGCTCCGGACTTGCGTCGGCAATTCACGGTATGATAACTGGGGCGGGTTTCAATTTTTCCCACCTCATTCTTGAAGGTTTGAGATACAACCTTCAAGAAGGGGTGAAATCACAGTTCTTCATGTACCCAAGATTCTTGCAGGAAGTGTTCAACATCGAGCACCAAGATCTTTCAAAAACTGCAAGAATCTACTCAATTCTGGGACATAAGAACAATATTTTTCAAAGCATTAGAACAATTTCATCAAAGTTCTCAGGGGCCGATGTTCCATTGTTGTCTACAATGTTGAACACGTAAAGTGCCTAGGGTGACAGTTCAGCAAACCCAGCTGATACTGATCCCACACCCTCCACCTCACTGCCACAAACTACTGTTTCCCTTGATCGAACCCCTGTGCTTTCTACTAAGGATGCACAGGCACATACATTACTCACCCACAGTTTGATTTCTCAATCGGCACACAGGGCCCCGGTTGCAGCCAAGTATAGAAGGAAAAGGGGCAAGAGAACTCCTTCTTCTCTTGCCTCCAAGGCCCAAACCCAAGCCAACATCCCTCGCTCAGAATCACAACATTCTAGTGAGAATATCATAAGGGAAAGCCACACTGTTAGGCAGACTCCTTCGGAAGTCTCTCTATTAGGATTAGGATCACTTCCCGAATCCATAGAACAGCCCTTCGAGCCATTCCTGTCTACTTTGGACTTAAGTGTTGAGGAACCTGACCAAAGTGATGTACCTTCTCCATCTACCACTATCAAGGAGGTACTGATTGGTCTTGCTTCCGAAACACCCAACCCAAGTTCTTCACCCTTGAAGGTCCACTCTGGGAGTTATGATGGAGTGGATGTGGAAGAGGCTGTCACTACTGCTGGTCCATCATCTGACCAGGAGGACAGTGACAACATCTTTAAGACCTCAACCACGGCAACTCATGGTGAGGGTGTTTCCTTGGAAACTCCCCTCACTGAGAGGAATCCCAGGCGCCAAGAAACCGCGGGTGATGGGGATGCTGAGGCTCGGCCTACGGCCCCATCTGGGTCCAAGGATTCCACAACGTTGGATGAGGACAGACTGAAACTTCATAACTTGGAATTGAGGGCCAGGGTGGCTATGCTAGAGGCTGAAGTGTCCAAACTAAGACACCAAGTCTCTATGCATGAAGCCCATCAATGCCCAACTTTAGCCACTCCCTCTCTTGTATCAGTAGGCACCCAAACTGATGCCTACCTGTCTACTGATGCAACCAAAAAGGGGGAGATGGTCTCAATGGAAGAAGATAAAGACAGTCTTGACGACTGGATTCAAGAGCAGGTTGTACTTCAAAGCTTACTATTCAATCCAGCCTTTGTCCAAATTCATGACTTGCCAGTCCCAGATAACGAAGACGAAGAGGAATCTGAAGACTGGAAGTTGGTCGTCAGGGTTGTCGATGAAATGCTGAATGGTACTGAAGACACAGAACAACCAAATACACCATTCAGCATCATCCCTGAAGCAGCAGCCATCATTGGTCAATCCTCAACCCCCCAACTATTAAGATCATCAAAGAAGCTAGAATTTGACTCCATTCTAGCTTGGGGGTATGATGGATCATCTGAGAGGTTTTGGATTGGATGGGAATTCAGCGGAGTAGAAGAGCTGAACTGGAACTCTCTCAATGCCATCCAAGTCCTACATCTGCATTTAACTAACTGCATCAACACCTCAACAGATCTCTCAGCAGAACTTGCCATTGGCAGGTTCCATGACCTGATGGAGGATAATCTACCCAGGTTCCAAAGATTCCTACAAGCAGCACATCGGGTAGCTTATCCTGAATCCTCGGCGGCCGCAGAAAGGAGACTGACTCCTAGCAATCTTGAAATAACAAGGAGCAGTCTTCTCAATGAAGAAGAAGTTCTGGGCCTTCGAAGATTCCTGTATGCCTTCCTGGTCAAGGACTTGGACGTGCTAGGTTGGGTGAGCACTAAGTCCCTTGACCACACTCTCCTGCTCAGCAACGGCTCCTCTCTCATCATCAACAACAGGAACATCCTTCAGCTGCCCTCAGACTTCCTATTCAAGATTTTTCAGCTCAGAGCCAACATCTGCAATATTAACTCACTGGAGAGCCAGGCAATGATGGTCATCATCAAAGCCTATCTTGAAAAACAAGGACTGATTCCTCAAGAAGAGACTGTGTCATCTTCTGATGCTGACTCCAACTCAGATACTCCACATGTTGAAGCCACATCTGCAGCATCTGGCACAAGATCTTCTCTTAGGGATCAACTGAGGGAAATAGAAGGTCCTGAGTATCAACTTGATGAAGAAAGTGATCATCCCTTGTCAATCCCTCAACTTGCCAATGAAGCTGAGGCAGAGATCCCAATAGCAGCATCATCATCTGCTGCTGTGGTCAATGAAGCTGAAGTAGAGGCATCCAATGTAAACAAAGGAAAGGGAATCATGACTGATGAAGATGAAGAGAGGTTGCAAAAAGAGAAAAGAAAGACAGAAGAGAAAAGAAGAAAAAGAGAAGAAGAGGAGATGGCTGATCTAAAAAAGGCTCAAGAAAGAAAAACAGCCATTCTCCTAAGAGAACAAACCATCCAGTTGTATGCCAAACAGCTGGATGAACTAAAAAGAAAGATTCCTGCAGTTGACCGGATTGAAGAAGATGCAGCTCTTGCTCGTCAACTGCAGGAACAGTTCAATAAAGAAGAGGAAGAGTTGGAGAAGAAGAAGAAAGAAGAAGCTAAGTTCAGAATAACTGATTCTGAACTAGCTAAAGAGATGAGGGAGGAGTGGATAAAGACTCTAGTCTCTCAAGGTGAGGATGCAGACTACCTTGAGAAACTATCAACTAAAGAAGTCTACAGAGCCTTCATGGGTCAGCAGGGTCAATTGGCTAGCAAGAAAAGGGCTGAAGAAGAAGAAAAAGCCAAGCTACAGTCCAAGAAGACCATTGCACTAAATAAAAGAACCCATGAAGAAAGGAAGGTCATGATTGACTTTCTTAAGGCTAGAGGAGACAGTGGAAAGAGGCTAGGTCCCATGAATTTCATGAACCTGCAAGCCCTCTACTTCAAAGTTAAAAAGGATGAGGAAGAAAGACTAGGGAAGAAGGGCTCCAAGAAAAGGGTACTTATCAAAGAAGAAGAAAAACCAAAAACAAAGAAACCCAAGCCTTCTCCCTCACCTACCTCTTCCTCAATCCAACAGCCTTCCATTCTCCTCCCCAAAACTTCCACTCCTCCACCCAAAAAGTCCAAATCATCCCACCCAGCTCCCACTCATCAACAGCCTCCCTTGAAGAAATCCAAACCCTCATCTGAACCTGAAGACTCAAGGGACATAGTTGAATGGGTCCACAATCCACAGGGTCAAAGGTTTGAAATCTTCAGGGGGAGAACTGAAAGAAGAAGATCTACATACAGGTCTGTTGATGAGGTTCTGCAACTACCAGATTCAGACCTACGAAGAATTTTGGAGCTGGGTGAAGCTCATGAGCCTGCAAATGAGAGTGGGAAACATCTTATGCTAGCAATCAGACACTACTTCAACCCTAGCAAAGATGTGGTAATGAACATCAAACCACTCAAGTCCCACTCTCCATTTGTATCTTGGTCCTACAATGCTGATATGGATGAGTTCACTCTGATTGATGTAAAGAAGCAGCAGATGAGATGTTCAAGCAAAGCAATCTACAAAATGCCACACAAAGACATCAATACTCTGTTTGAACTTCCACTGAACAATCCCAGCAAGGATCCAAGAGGCTATGAGGTAGAAAGGATAGTCAGCCACATGCAAAAGCTTCAGCAGCAAAGTGATTAGAAGAATTTTGGTTGCATCAGTCTAGGGGGAGTTTGTAGAACCAAAGACTGATTGGTACCAAATTATTCTAAGTACAAATGCTGCTGATAGGCTTATCAGCAGCATTCATCATAGATGGCTGCTGATAGGCTTATCAGCAACATTCAACACTTGTTGCTGCTGATAGGCTTATCAGCAGCATTCAACACTTGTTGCTGCTGATAGGCTTATCAGCAGCATTCAACACTTGTTGCTGCTGATAGGCTTATCAGCAGCATTCAACACTTATTGCTGCTGATGGGCTTATCAGCAGCATTATTCTCATCTCTGCTACTGATAGCCTTACTAACTGAAGACCAAACGTTGCAGCTGACTATCCATGCGAAGCGCCTCTGACACCTTTCTGTAAAAGCTATTGCCACACTCCAAGCAGAAGGAACCTCAGTGGTGCAACCAATAAAGGACAAGGACGCGCGTCTCCAAGCATGCAAACAATGATGCCTAAGAAGACGTTTCAATAAAGTTATCTAGATTAGCCTTTGCGTGTAATATAGTTTAATAAACAAGATCAACGGCTTGTGTTAGATCTGATCCTTAGAATCAAGGGTCTGTCTTGATTCTAAGTTACTATAAATACTGTGTAAACACTTCATAGTAAGTGAGACTTTAAAAGTGCTTGTGCTTATACTTAATAGAGCTTCTTGACAGTGTTTTACTTGTAAACTTGTAATCTCAGAAGTTTAATACAACAGTGCATTTATCAGTATTCTTGCTGTTTACTTGTTTACTTTGTTGGTTGTTATTGTTTCCGCCAATATCAACTAGAATAGAATCACCTTGTAATCTCACGATCCTACAGTTTTTCATCTAAATGGTATTAAATCACATGAATTTGGAGAATAAACGCTTATAGTTTCAAATAATATAATATTGACAAATATAAGAATTCATGCTTTATATTTCAAATACGATATAAATACAAGGGCAATTTATAACCTGATCTTGTTTACTTTGAAAGTTATCGCGTATCATTTCAAATATTATTCAAATTGAATGAGTTTCAAAAATGAAAAAGATGCAAAGTGCACAAAACTGAGTTGAATGGTTTCATACTATAGGTTACCCTTTTGTTATTGCTAAAATGTGTGATGAATTAATTGAATACTGATATGATCTTCTTGCTCATGATATTAAATCCAAAAATATGTGTTTCTGTTTGTACAGATAAAATCCAAAAATATGTGATTTCAGTTTATTCAGATAAAATTCAAAAATATGTGATTCTGTTTGTATAGATAAAACTCAAAAAGATTTTGTTTTTTTATTTTCCATGAAAATTCTAAACTTTTATTAAAATTGTTCGGGATTGGATTGGATACGTGTTGCTGACGGAAGTTCAAGATTTGACAGGTTGAAGTTGATAAAATTTTTGTTCAAGGCAAAAAGGTTGAAAAGCTATTAAGTTCGCCTGTGTACAGTGAAGCGAACTTAATAAGTTCGCTTAAAAATAGTGAAGCGAACTTAATCTGATTATCTGGGGTGAAGCGAACTTATCTTGTTCGCCGAAGGCTTGTTAAGCGAACTTAACAAGTTCGCCTAATTAAGCGAACTTAATGGGTTTAAGGATCTAGAACAAGCGAACTTATCAGTTCATCGTTTTCTTCAGTTTAGGCGAACTTTACTGAAAATTTTCAAAAAAAAAATAAAAATTTTAAACTGTGTTGTAAGGATTGTTTACCGGTTGTATCATATTCCAAATTGAATTGCGAATTCAACCAAGGTAATTTCATTGAATTTCATCCGTGAAATTGTGAGAATTTGGTCATTTTCATCTCGGTTCTCATCGAAAATTTAAAAGGACGGTTTTTGACCTAATTTTGACCGGATTTATAAAATTGATCGTCCTATTTGGTTGTTAATTGATATTAGACTGATATTCATTGATTATTCCATGATTTCATCTCGATTTGTTGATTTTTAATCGACTGGGTTTGAATTTGAATCGTCACAGGTTCAGGCGAACTTGTTCGAAGCGAACTTGTTAGACGAACTTAATAAGTTCGCCTCCTACACTACTAAGCGAACTTATTAAGTTCGCCTAGGGGTCAGTGAAGATTTGGACTTGTAATTTATTTTTGTTGTTGTGTTCAAAATTTTTTTTGTTTTAAATTTTTTTTAAATTTTGTTTTGTTGTTTGTTCGTGTTTGTTGTTTTTGCTAATATGTTTGTTGTCCAACTTTTTCAGATGGCTCGACTTATCGAATATAAACATAATCAAGTGGCATTGTTAGATCCCAACATGTCCGAGGCTGTGAATTTTCAAGGCATTATAGGATTTTTGAACAGATCACGTCATCATGTTGCTTTATCTGCTGATCCTTACATAAGTCTCGTGTACATACAGCAATTTTGGGATACTGTGCATCAAGATACGGATGTTGAACCTCATGTTCTTCGTGTCACTGTTAATAATACCGAGATTGCCATTTCTGAAGAGACGATTCGTGCTGCTCTTGATTTGGGTGGAAATGCTGAAGATTCATTATCTTATCCATGCACTCTTATTCTGGGTTGTTTTCAACGAATGGGATATCGTGGGAAACAGAATGATACCCAAGCACGTAAAGGTGGATTAGTCGGTGAATGGAGGTATTTCATGCATGTGATTATTCAATGCATCTCTCCTCGCAAAGCTGGTACTGATGGATTGAAGATGGTTCTTCAAACTGCTATGGTGGCTTTAACGTTGAATAAGCGACTCAATTTTCCACTTTACTTCTATCGGGAGATGGTCATGCAGATTAATCCAGCTGAAGGTCAAGGATTCTTGATGTATCCTCGCTTTATTCAAATGATTTTGAATCATCTTATTCCGGATCTTCCACAACATCCTATAAGATTAACTTTGACTCCAATGTCAAAGTGTATCTTTACCGACTGCATGAAGGTGAAACAGCAGAATGCAGCATTGATTCCAGTCAATACTCCTTTATTCGGTCACTTAATCAATCCTGATTATGTTGCACCACCTAATGACAACTGGTTTCATCCTGATGAAATTGCTCAAGCTCAAGGCTTCAATGTTCAACAACAACAGCAACAACCGCAACAACCAGCACAACAACAAGTTCCACAACACCATATACCAGTTCAACAAGTACATATTCCCGTACAACCATAAATTCCTATTCCTGAACAAGTTCCTATTCCACAAGCTGAGGTTGAAATACCTATACATGAACCTGTTCAAGAGGAGGTCGTTCATGCACATGAACATGATTTAGGAATGAACATGGATGATTTCGTTGATGACATTGTGAACTCGCCCATTTCAGAAGCTGAAGGGAATGTGGTGACAGATGATGAATCTAGTTCCAGCTCAAGTGAGACGATCTTACCTGTTAATGAAAGCACCAATTCTGATGAATCTAGGGATTTTTCCTCAGGTCATTATGAACGGTTAGCTGCTATTCCACTGGCTAATGCTAGAAAACGCATTAAATCTCAAGCCAGACGACCAAGAAGAAAGTCTGTTCGGGATCTTCCTTCCGGTTCAGTACATGGAAAAAGATCACTGGTTGATGAAAGTACTGAGTCTGATAGTGACTTTAATCCAGATCCTGAGACTCAAAAGTTAATATCTGGTTCAATAGCTGCTGCACAATCTTCTCAGGGAGTCGAGGATGCTAATTTTGTTGCTTCATTGATAATTACTCCTCCAAGATCAAAAGATACATCTTCGGTGATTACTCCTGTTCCTCCAGTCATTCCTACTACTTCAAGTCCCTCTATTCCACAATCGTCAGCTGGTCCGTCAAAGCCTTCTGATTCTGAAAGGATTACTTTCCTTGAATCTCAAGTGCTTTCTCTACAAACCCAGGTAAACACTCTTGTGTCTACTGATTAACAATGGCAGCTGGTGATTCACACTCAAGCTCAACAGATTGCTGACATGCAAACATTAGTATCCAAACTCGTTCAGCGTCTTGACGCTCATGGGGAGTTGAGGATACCTTATACTTGTCACACGGAGTCTATTGAAAGACGTGACGATGAAGAAAATGATCCTGCTGGAAATATTGAGGGTGATCGTCAATACACTGGCGCTAATCCTATATCTAGGGTTCAAGGGGAGTCGACCTCACAATCAGTTGAAGGAAACAAAGACAGAGATACTTCTGGTACTAATGAAGAAGAAATTTTATTATTGGAGTTCTTTCAAGATTCAGAAGAAGAGGAAGCTGAAAAGATTGCATGTCTTGATGACATTGATGATTTATTCAATGACATGGAAGATGATATGTGGGATAATGAAATAGAAGAAGGAGAAATAGTAGAGACTGAGATAGTGAAAGATAAAGATATTGTTACTTATAAAGGCTGTGATGGTCTTAAAGTGCCGTATAACTTCATCCAGGATGATGTTATTCCTGAATTCATTTATGAAGGAGTAACAGATTCTATGGACTCTATTGAAGACATCACACTGCCTGATGATACAGCTAATTCAAAGATGGATACTGATGATGAAAATATTCAATCCAATAAAGATGCTGAAACTGAAACTACTCACACTGAGTCTCCGAAGGTTAATGAAGAACCTGTGATGTACAGAGATACATGGATGACACGAGAACAGTGGAGAGAAGTTGTAAACAGTTGGATGAAGGTGCTACCCAAGTCTCCAGCACAACCTGCTCAGAAAGAGAAATTTGTGAATAAAGAGTAGTGTGTAGGAAGTATCATAAGTTGGTACTATGATGATGAATCAAAATTATTTGCAATTAAAGGATCTGATGGTGTTCAATACTTAAAGCCGAGGATCAATTATTTCAATACCTTTCCAAGGTGTGAAATAAATGGTTTAGCTTCAAAGCCACTCATTAGTAGATCGAAGAATGGTTTGGCTGATGTGATAGCAAACTTGATCAAGAAAGAAGGTAGTTCAGGAAAGTATGATCGGCTGAAACCACAAAAGGGAAAGAGAGTGAAGAACACAGATCCAAAGACTGGGAAAGTGACCTGGAGATACAAGTATAAACCAGTGCGTGCTATTCACAAGATACCGTTAAATAAGATTCCTCAAGACTTTCTTGGGAATATGAAATGGTGGTATGTTGATGTTAATACTGGTGAAGCAAAGATTGAAGATAAAGACAATAAGGTAATTGCATGTTTCTATGATGCAATGAATCTTATCAATTTCTCAAAGAAAGATCAAAGGACGTTGCGAAAGAATGAAATAATGTTCACTGATGTTTGGAGAGAACAAGGTCTACAGTACAAAAGAGTTTTGTAGATATGCAGAAGATACGGAGTGCATGCTGGCAGCAGACTACCGGATAACTGGAAGAGTTCAAGATAAAGACTGAAGACTGAAGATCAAGCTATTGTCAAGGGGGAGTCTGTTAGGACATAGTTTGTAATGACAAAAGCTTGTAATAGTTAGATTTTATGTCTTTATGTTTTTGTTTTGTAAATGTCTAATGTCACTAAGTGTTTTACATGTATAGCCTAGAGGCGAACTTGTTAAGTTCGCCTGGTCTATCAGAGGCGAACTTAATAAGTTCGCTTAGGTCTAACTGAGGCGAACTTGTTAAGTTCGCTTGAGCTGTTAGAGGCGAACTTAATAAGTTTGCTTATATCAGATCAGTTGGTTATATATATATGTGTGTTTACAGAGTCAGTCATAACGAACCAGAGAGATCAGATCAGAGAAGTCAGATTGAGTCTGTAAACATCATTGTGATTTGAAATACGAATTGAGAAGTTTATTTACTTGCATGTTTGAATTATCTTTTATGCATATAAACGCTGACTCGTTGGATTCCGCACTCCGAGTAAACGTCACGTCTTATCACGAGATCGATCCGTAGACGCGCCATGGGGACCTACATCTGATCCTTAGAATCAAGGGTCTGTCTTGATTCTAAGTGAGTATAAATACTGAGTAAACACTTCATTGTATGTGTGCTTTTTGATTGAGTTTTCATTTGTAATCGTTTATTTGCAAAAGCTTAATACGACAGTGTTCTTATAAGTATTCTTTCTGTTTACTCGATTATACTTGTGTAGTTGTTATTGTTTCCGCCAATTTCAACTAAGAACAGAGCCATCTTGTACTTTCACGATCCTACAAGTGGTACCAGAGCTTTGGCTCAGATTAAACAAACTCACACTTGTTTAATCACTTCTGGTTCTATTCTAAACTCTCTCTTTCATCAAGTCACCCAAAAACACAAAAAAAAGATGGCATAGAGCAATGGATTTGAAGACATCGGCAGCATCAACTGACCACCAAGATTGGTATCTGGGGAAGACTACGACATGTGGAAGAATCGCATGGAAAGCTTTTTCTATTATCAGGAGTACGGAATGTGGAAATCCATTAGGGATGGACCCTACACTCCCATGGTGGTCTCTGCTGACTCTGGAGGACCACTAGTTCTGAAGGAGCCCTCAAAGTACTCAGAAGAGGACATAAAGAAGATGGAGGTGGACTTCAAGGCACTAGGAGCTATCCAAATGTGCCTTCCAAATGATGTTTTTCATAACTTCAAAAGTTACAAAACAACTAAAGAGCTCTGGGAGGCTCTTGAGAAGATGTTTGCTGGCTCAGAGGAAGTCAAAGAAAACAGAAGGGACGTCCTGAAACAGCAATACGAAAACTTCGTATGGAAGGAAGGTGAGTCACTAATCGTTTTGTATAACAGATACACTTACCTGGTGGGAGAACTGCAGTGTTCCAAGGTAAAGCTAGAGAATGTCAAAAAGTTTATCAGATCTCTCCCAAGCTGCTGGACACTATATAAAGTGTCTATAAGAAGAACGGAGAATTTAAAAACTCTCCAGATGACAGAGCTCTTTGGCATGCTGAAAACATATGAATTAGAAATGATTCAAGCCAAGGAAAGGAGCTCCAATCATCAATCAGCCTCTTCTTCCTCCACCATCTCATCAGCAATTCACTCTGACCACTCAGTTCCTAGTTCCAACAACTACTATCCTCCCATTGTCACCCATCCACAAACTCCAAACTCTCAAACAAACACCTCACCATTTCTCCTAGAAGCTCCTCCTCAAACATCAACCTCTGCTGCTTTTGTTTCTAAAAACTCAAGCAACATGTCCTTTATCAAGGAGGATCTGGAATGCTTTCATCCAGATGACTTAGAAGAAATGGACATATAGCACTCGTATGCCATGCTCTCTATAAGAGCAAAAAGGTTCTACTCTAGAACTGGAAGACCCATTCCAAGTAACAACTCCAACACCAGAGTTGGCTTGGATAAAAGCAAACTAAGATGTTACAACTGTAACCTACTGTCACTTTGCTAGAGAATGCAAGGCACCAAGAGAAACTCCAGCTACTCCTCAGTCAAGACAAGCTCACCAAGCCCAACCCAGACAACAACAACAACAACAACAAGCTACTCCTCCAGCTCAAACTGCAGCCTGTGCAACTGTTGGAACCTCTGACTTCGACTGGAGCTTCCAGTATGAAGAGCTGCCTGTCAACAATCAAGCTCTAATGGCAGACACTACAGAGATACCACCTCAGGTATTTGAACATCTTTGCTCTCAAGCCTGTATTGATAAAGTATTGGGTTATAGAAAGCATAACCAAAACCTTATAGAACAAAATGAAGAGTTTCATCTGATGAAATCTGAGTTCAAAAAGGTTGAAAATACTTATAAAGAAAAGATTAACTTCCTTAAGAAAGAGATTTCATTGTTAAAACACGAACAAACTAATCTTGAAACTTAGATTGATAATCTACTGGTCAAACTAAAAGCTACCAGAGCTGAACTGGCAGAACAGAAAGTTCATGTTGAAAAATATGAATTTTCTTCCAAAAAGTTACAAAGAATTTTAGATATTCAAGTCCATGAGAAGGTAAAGACTGGACTCGGGTATAACAATGATCAGTACAAATATGTTCCTCCTCCTGCTGACTATATTGCCATTCACGAACCAAGCTTCAATGTTGCAAATCTCGACACTGCAAACCGAAACCTTGATCCTTCAATGGATGAACCTTTCGTTGAAGAATGCACTACCTCATCAGAATCTGAGTCAACCTGCTCAGACCATGATGAAACCAGTGCAACCCCATCTGAAGCTGTTCCAAATAGAGTTGAAGTTCCTGCTGTTACTCAAGCTATTCCAGCCCCTGTCCCATTCAAACAGATCAAGATCAGCTATCCTTCAGATGGAAGAAAGCTAAACATTGAAAAGGGAGAGACATCAGGACCCACAAAACCCAAGCCTCAGTCAAAGCCAATCACAAAGAGGAAGGTGTTTGATATATGTCTTGCACCTAAAGAAAAAGTTCCATATGTTCAAAAGACCCTAGAAGAAGCCACTTTTGAACATAACAAAGCTCATCCATGGAACTTCAAGGATCTGTTTCAAAGAAAGGACTATGTCTATCTTTCAAGAGTCAAACTAGCAAGATCATGCTTTGTGTGTGGCAGATATAACCACACTGCCAGCACCTGCTTTCATTACCTGGAATACCAAAGAAATTCAAAGCAGCATGTCTTTGAAAAGACTAACAAAAACAAGAAGGTAAGAAGCTACGAGGTCAAAGCAACTATGTTCAGGGAGTCTCTATCTCCCCCAAGAGTGAAGCTGCCTAAATCTCAACAAACTTGCATCATTAGTGGTGAATCATACCACTTTGCTGCAAATTGTAAATTAAACCCCTTTAACCAGATCCTTCATCAAGCCCCTCAAAGAAAAAGGTAAAGAAGGATCAGCATACATCGGTTGTTAAACCATCCACAGCCATAAAAAATGTTGGTATTCAAGTGAAGCCCAAGAAAAAAAACAGAAGCTTTCAGCAGCAACCAAGTCTGCTGCTGATAAGCTAAAATCCTCCGCAGCAAAATCTGCTGCTGATAAGGCAAAGCCATCAGCAGCAAGAGTGTCCACTGCTAATAAGGCAAAATCCAAGGCAAAGTCTTCAGCCGCAAAGAATGTTGCCTCTTCAGCAAAGCTATCAGCAGCAGGATCTACTGTTGACAAGCAAGAAACATCAGTAGCAAAATCCGCTGCTGACAATGTGAGCAAAACTAGAAAATCACCAACAAAGCAATGGAAAGCCAAACCATCTCCAAGCATTATCATTGGTTCCATTGACTGCAAACATATTGAAAAGGATAAACTAACAACTATCTTTTTCAAGTCTGCAGAATCTTGGGTTCCTCCTACTAATTAGAAATCTATCATGTGCAGGGACAGCCAGGTCACAAGAATAACACCTGGGTGGTAGACAGTGGTTGTTCCAGGCACATGACAGGCAACAGATCCATCCTCTCCAACTTCAGACATTTCAATGGAGGATATGTTGCCTTTGGAAGTGACTCAAAGGGAGGATCCATTACTGGACAAGGAACTGTGTCCAACGAAAGAATGAGCATTGATAAGGTCAACTATGTCAAAGAATTGTACTTCAATCTCATGAGTGTTTCCCAGGTCTGTGACCAAAAGCATTGGATGCTCTTCACAGACAAAGAATGCTTTATACTATCTCCAGGACTATCCACACCTCCTCCAGAAAGCATTTTATTAACTGCTCAGAGAAAAGAAAATCTCTATATACTGGATATGAATGAAGTCACTCCATCTGGGAGTGTTTCCTGCATTTTATCAAAAGCCTCAGTTGATGAATCAACTCTCTGGCACAAGAGATTAAGCCATGTTAATATCAAAACTATTAACAAATTGGTGAAGAATAATCTTGTCAGAGGGCTTCCTGACAAAGAATTTAAGCTAGAAGACCACTGCATTGCGTGCCTAAAGGGGAAGCAACACAAGAGTTCTCACAAGCCCAAGACCTTGAATACAAATGACACTCCACTGCAACTGCTTCATATGGATCTTTTCGGTCCTACAAATGTCATGTCAATGGGCAAAAAGTCATACTGTGTGGTGATAACAGATGACTACACCAGATTCTCTTGGGTATACTTCTTGAGAACTAAAGATGAAACTGCTGAAATTCTTAAATCCTACATTCTGAGGGTAGAAAATCAAAGCAATCAAAAGGTGAAAATCATAAGGTGTGATCAGGGCACAGAGTTCAAAAACCACACGTTAAACTGTTTCTGTGAAAGCAAGGGGATAGAGAGACAAAACAGTGCTCCAAGAACTCCTCAACAAAATGGAGTTGCTGAAAGAAGAAACAGAACTCTTATTGAGTCAGCAAGATCTATGTTGGCTGACTCAAAACTGCCACTCACATTCTGGGCAGAAGCAGTTAGCACAGCCTGTTATGTGCAAAATAGAGTTCTAATTGTCAAACCCCTCAACAAGACACCCTATGAACTTTGGTTTCAAAGATTTCCTTACATTGGGTTTCTAAAACCTTTTGGGTGTCCATGCACAATTCTCATCACAAATGGGGTTCTTCCTAAGTTTGGTGCCAAATCCGATGAAGGATATTTTGTGGGCTATTCCTCTCAATCAAAGGCCTATAGATTATTCAATTCAAGAACAACAATTATGGAAGAATCAGCAAATGTGGAATGTAGAGAATACATATTCTGTGAGCAGGGAAAAGGTCCAAACTGGCTCTTTGACATAGACTCCTTCTCCCAAATATTTGAGCCTCTCACCTTCTCAAATATGGAGTCTACGTCTACACAAACACCTGCCTCCACTTCATCCACTGACTACAGACTGGATTTTCCCAAATCTTCTATCAGACTGAGAAGAACATCAATTGATCCTCCATCAGTTGTGGAAGCAATTGAAGCAAGTGAAGCAGGAACAAGACTGTCTAATGTAACCAGCAGCAGCCTGTCTAAAACTGAAAATCTAAATGAAGACTCCTTAGTAAATGCTGTAGATACTGATGATGCTATTGTTGAAAATATTGATGTGGCTAATGATGTTGAAGACTCTTCCACCATGAATGAAGAGACCCCTGATCAAAATCAAAGCAATCTGGAGCAAGGGATACAGCTGGAGGTGGTACCAGCACTGAGGATCCACAAAGAACATCCTCATGAAAATATCATTGGCCAAGTCCACCAAGGAGTTCTCACAAGAAGCAAATCTCATGAAGCCAATGTGTGCTTGTTTTCATGTTTCCTATCTCAGGTGGAACCAAAGAAGATAGGTGAAGCACTCAAACACAGCAGCTGGATTGAGGAAATGCAGGAAGAATTGCTACAATTCAAGAGGCAGGATGTGTGGAAACTTGCTGATCTTCCACCAGGTAAATATGCTATTGGCACACGATGGGTTTTCAGGAACAAGCAAGACGAGAGAGGCGTTGTAGTCAAGAACAAAGCCAGACTTGTAGCTCAAGGCTACACTTAGGAAGAAGAAATTGACTATGATGAAGTCTTTGCTCCTGTTGCCAGGCTGGAGGCCATCAGAATCTTCCTGGCATATGCTGCATCCAAGAACTTCACTGTCTATCAAATGGACGTAAAAAGTGCCTTTCTGTATGGGAAGATTGGTGAGGAAGTATACGTAAAACAGCCTATAGGCTTTATAGATCCTGCACATCCTACTCAAGTGTTCAAACTAGACAAAGCTCTGTATGGCCTACATCAGGCACCAAGAGCATGGTATGAAACCTTGTCAAGATATCTACTAAGCAACAACTTCAGAAGAGGTGCTATTGACCAGACCTTGTTTATCAAAGATGAAGGGGGAGAAATCTTACTAGTTCAAATTTATGTTGATGATATCATCTTTGGATCAACAAGGAAACAGCTGTGCAAAGACTTTGAGATTCTGATGCACTCAAAGTTTGAAATGAGTTCAATGGGTGAACTAAATTTCTTCTTGGGTCTACAAGTCAAACAAGTCCTAAATGGAATCTTCATCAGCCAATCCAAATATGTAAAGAGCATTTTAGAAAGATTCAAAATGGCTGACTGCTCTGCTGTAAGAACCCCTATGCAAGTGCATCATCAGCTGACTCAAGACAAAGATGGCCAAGACACTGATCAACATCAGTACCGTGCAATGATAGGGTCTCTCATGTATCTCACTGCCTCAAGGCCAGATATCATGTTTGTCGTATGTCTCTGTGCAAGATTTCAAGCAGCTCCAAAAGTTTCACATCTTCAAGCCGTCAAGAGAATTTTTAGATACCTAAAGGGAGCTTCAAGACTTGGGCTATGGTACTCTAAAAATGACATGTTTAATTTGTATGCATACACTGACAATGACTATGGGGGATGCAACTTGGACAAAAAGTCCACATCAGGGGGATGTCAGTTTCTGGGAGGGAGACTGATTTCATGGCAGTGTAAGAAGCAAACACGTGTTTCAACTTCTATAGCTGAAGCAGAATACATTGCAGCTTCTAGTTGCTGTGCACAAGTCATCTGGACACAAAATCAAATGTTGGATTACGGGATGACTTTCATGGCAACTCCAATTCACATTGACAACATGAGTGCTATATCAATCACAAACAATCCGGTGCAGCACTCCAAGACAAAGCACATTGACATCAGGTATCATTTCATAAGAGATCAAGCTGAGAAAAAGAGAATTATTTTAACCAAAGTTCATACGAATGAGCAATACGCTGATTTGTTTATAAAACCATTTGATGAAGCTAGATTTAAATATTTAGTTGAATCCATTGGTATGATGAACTTTGATTAAAATCTATCTCTAAAAATTCTATTTTTAAAATGTGTTTTGTCTTATGTTGTAAATAAAAGTTATAAGTCAGCAGCATTTTTTGTCCTTCAGCTGCTGACAGGTTTAATCTTCAGCAGCAAAAGATTTGCAGCTGACTGCTTTAAGTTATCAGTAGTAACAGGTTTCCTGCGGATTTCTTTAAGACTATCAGCAGCAACATCCTTGCTGCGGATTATTAAATCCATCAGCAGCAGATGAGTTTGCTGCTGACAGACTTAACCTTCCGAAGTAACCAAGTTTGCAGCGGACAGACTTATTCATCCACAGCAACCAAGTTTGCTGCTGATGGGTAAATTGAAGTCCAAATTAACTTTCACCCGCTGTAAAAATTAAGATCAGTCTTTACGATGACTGCCTCGGTGTATTACAGCAGTAACAGTAAAAGGTGAATAAGGTTGTACTGTACAAGTCATTTTGCTTTTTCCCTCCTCTTCCATTATAAGAACAAATCAAATTTCCTTACCACCTCTTCACATTCCATTTCACCCTAAACCCACATCACTTTCTCTCAAGTCCCCACCACATTCAAATCCCTTCATCCTTAAAACGTTCAAAGCCTTCCATATTCTAAACCTTCCCTCCAAATCATACAACAATGGCAGACATCAATAACCCTGACGATAAGTTTTCCTCATACCATAACCTTACAGCATACCTAACAAAGGGAAAGAAATCTGAAGGATTCAATGATATGATCGACTTCTTATGTCGATTAAAGATCCACTTTGCCCTCATAACCAACCCTACCATATATATTCCTCATATGGAGGATTTCTGGAGTACCGCCGTCTACTCTATCGAACAGGGGACTCCCCAAATCAAAGCCAAGGTAGACGGCAAGGATATCACCATCTCGGAAGCTACCCTCTGAAAACATCTTAAGCTTCAGGATGAGGGAACAGCCATCTCATACTCGAAGGACGAATACATGAGGACCTTTGTATCCACTGGATACACTGGAAATCAGACCGAGTATATGATAGAAAAGGCACTGATGGGCCCTCCATGGAAGTATCTCTGCCACACACTTCTCCAATGCATATCTCAGAAGAGGAGTGGATGGCATCAGGTGAGCTCCGCACTTGCCTCCGCCTTCCATGGTATGGTCACTAACCTTGGATTCAACTTTGCACACCTCATCTTTGAGGGTTTGAGATATAACCTTCAAGAGGGTGCAAAGCAACAATTCTTTATGTACCCAAGATTCTTGCAGGAGGTTTTCAATCAAGAACTAAAAGAACTTTCAAAACCTGCAAGAATCTACATCATGTTGGGACATAAAAATAATATTTTTCAAAGCATGAGAACTGTTTCCAAAATGTTCTCAGGGGTCAATGTTCCATTGTTATCTATAATGCTGAACATACAAAGTACCCCAAGTGACAGTTCAGCAATCCCGGCTGATACTGATCCCACACCCTCCACCTCACATCCTGAACAAGTATCTGCTTCTACCATTCGAACCCTTGTGCATACTACTAAGGATGCACAGGAACACAGGGCCCCGGATGCAATGACATATACCAGGAAAAGGGGCAAGAGAACCCCTTCCTCTCTTGCCTCCAAGGCCCAAACCCAACCTAACAGCCCTCACATAGAATCACAACATTCTAGTGAGAATATCATAAGGGACATCCACATTATTAGGGAGACTCCTTCGGATGTCTCTCTATTAGGATCAGGATTACTTCCCAGATCCATAGAACAGCCCCCTGAGCCATTCCTCTCTCTTCAGAACTTAAGTGTTGAGGAACCTGATCAAGATGATGTACCTTCTCCAACTATCACTATCTCGGAGGTACTGATTGATCTTGCTTCCAACACACCCAACCCAAGTTCTTCTACCCTGAAGGTCCACTACAGGAGTTATAAAAGAGTGGATGTGGAAGAGGCTGTCACTACTGCTGGTCCATTAAATAACCAGGAGGACAGTGACAACATAGCTAAGACCTCAACCACAGCAACTCACAGTGAGGATGCTTCCTTGGAAACTCCCCTCACTGAGAGGAATCCCAGGCACCAAGAAACCATGGGTGATGGGGATGCAGAGGCTAGGCCTAAGGCCCCATCTGGATCCAAGGATTCCACAACTGTGGATGAGGACAGAGTGAAACTTCATAACTTGGAATTGACGGCCAGGGTGGCTATGCTAGAGGCTGAACTGTCCAAACTAAGACACCAAGTCTCTATGCATGAAGCCTATCAATGCCCAACTGTACCTACTCCCTCTCTTGTATCAGAGGGCACCCAAACTGATGCTTATTTGTCCACTGATGCAACCAAAAAGGGGGTGATGGTCCCAACGGAAGAAGACTCAGACAGTCTTGACGACTAGATTCATGAGAAGGCTGTATTTCAAAGCACACAATTCAAGCCACCTTTTGTACAGGTTCATGACTAGCCAGCTTCAGATAACGAAGAAGAAGAGACATCTGAAGACTGGAGGTTAGTCGTCAGGGCTGTTGATGAGATGCTGAATGATGCTGAAGATACAGAACAAACATATACATCTTTCAGCATCATCCCAAAAGCAGCAGCCATCATAAGTCAATCCACTGCCCCCCTATTTTCACTGACTTCAACACATCTAGAGTTTGACACAATACTAGCTTGGGGGTATGATGGAAAGTCCGAGAGGTTCTGGATTGGTTGGGAGTTTAGCGGAGTAGAAGAGCTAAACTAGGACTTTCTCAACATCATCCAAGTCCTTCACCTATACCATCTATAATGCATCAACAACTCTACGGACCTCTCAGCATAACTTGCTATTAGCAGGTTCTATGACTTGATGGAGGATAATCTACCCAAGTTCGAAAGACAAATACAAGCAGCAAAAAGGGTAGCCTATCCTGAATCTTCAGCAGCAGTAAAAAGAAGACTGACTCCTAGAAGACTTGAAATAATAAGGAGCAGTCTTCTCACTGAAGAAGAAGTTCTGTGCTTAAGAAGATTTCTGTACAACTCCATTTTCAAGGACTTAGATGTGCTAGGATGGGTAAGCACTTAGTATCTTGACCACACCTTTCTACTAAGCAACGGCTCCTCTCTCACCATCAACTCCAGGAACATCATGCTACTACCTGCAGACTTTCTTTACAAGATCTTTCAACTCTGGGCAAATATCTGCAATGTCAACTCCCTCAAAAGCCAGGCAATGATTGCTACTGTCAGAGCCCATCTTGAACAAGAAGGAAGGATTCCTGAGGCAGTATATGTGTCAAATTCTAACACTGATTCTGACTCAGCTTCCCCTCGAGTAGACATCTTAGCTGCTGCATATGAATCAAGATCCACTGTCTAAGAAATGCTGATAGAATTTACAAGTCCTGAGTGCAAATCAGATGAAGCAAATGACCTTCCCTTCAACCTCTCAAATTGCCAATGAAGCTGAGGCTGAGATTCCAACATCAGCACAATCATCTGCTGTTGAGATCAGTGAAGCCAAAGCAGAGGCATCCAACAAAGATAAGGGAAAGGGAATTATGACCAAAGAAGATGAAGAGAGGTTGCTAAGAGAGAAGAAAGAGAAGGAAGAAAGAAGAAGAAGAAGAGAAGAAGCGGAGATGGCTGAAACAAAGAAAGCTCAAGATAGATTCACAGCCATTCTCCTCAGAGAACAACAAATCCAGCTGTATGCAAAACAGCTGGATGAGCTCAAAGTAAAGATTCCTGCAGTTTATCAGATTGAAGAAGATGAAGCTCTTGCTCTTCAACTGCAGGAACAATTCGACAAAGAAGAAGAAGAGATAGAAAGGAAGAAGAAGGAAGTGGCTAAGTTCAGAATAACTGATTCTGAACTAGCCAAAGAAATGAGAGAGGAGTGGGTAAAGGCTCTAGTTTCCCAAGGTGAGGATGCAGACTGCCTTGAGAAACTATCAAATAAAGAAATCTACAAAGCCTTCATGGGTCGGCAAGGTCAATTGGCAAAGAAGAAAAAGGCTGAAGAAGAAGAAAAAGCCAAACAAAAGTCCAAAAAGACCATTGCCTTTAATAAAAGGACCCATAAAGAAAGGAAGATCATGATTGACTTCCTTAAGGCTAGAGGAAAGAGTGGAAAGAGGCTAGGTCCCATGAATTTCATGAACCTGCAAGCCTTCTATTTCAAAGTCAAGAAGGATGAGGAAGAAAGATTGGAGAAGAAAGGCTCCAAGAAAAGGGTAATTATTCAAGAAGAAGAACGAAAATCAAAGAAACCCAAGCCTTCTCTCTCACCCAACCCTTCCTCAATCCAACAACCCTCCGCTCTCCTTCCTAGACCTCCCTCCTCTCCTCCCTCAAAGTCCAAATCCTCACACCCAGGTCCTACTCATCAACAACCTCCCAAAAAGAAAAACAAACCCACTTCCAAACCAGAAGACTCAAGAGAAATAATCAGATGGTCATACAACCCTCAAGACCAATGGTTTGAAGTGTTCAGCGGGAGGACAGAAGCTAAAAGATCAATTTATACATCGGTTGATGAGATACTACAGCTTCCAGACTCTGATCTAAGAAGAATGATGGAGCTGGGTGAAGCCAATGAGCCTGAGAATGAAGGTGGGAGACATCTATTGCTGGTAATCAAACATTACTTCAACCCCAGCAAAGATGAAATCATTGACGTCAAACCTCTCGAATCCCACTCTCCATTCATCAACTGGTCCTACAATGATGAGATGAATGAATTCACTCTAACAGATATTAAAGGACAGAAGATGAGGTGTTCAAGCAAGGCTATCTTCAAAATGGCAAGCAAAGACATCAAGACTCTATCTGAGCTTCCTCTTAACAATCCCAGCATGGACCAAAGAGGATATGAGGTTGAAAGGATAGTCAGCAACATGCAAAAGCTTCAGCAACAAAAGTAGTAAGAGAGTTTTGGTAGCATCAGTCTAGGGGGAGTTTGTAAAAATAAAGACTGATGGCTACAAAATTCTCTAAGTACAAATGCTGCTGATCTCAGAGTTTGCTGCTGACCAACAAACTGCTGCGGACAAGCTTACCTAAAGCGGATACTTGTTCTTCTTCTGCAGATAGTCTTATCTGCTGAAAACCAAAGTTGCTGCGGATAGGCTTCTCAGCAGCATCAACACTTGATGCTGCTGATAGGCAAATCATCAGCAGCCTTGGATGGTAACATCTTGCTGCTGATCATCATCCTTGCTGCTGACAGCCCTGTGCCTTGAAGATAAATCGTTGCAGCTGACTATCCATGCCAAGCGTCACTGACAACTTTCTGCAAAAGCAACTGACACACTCAAAGCAGAAGGAACCTCAATGGCACAACCAATGACGGACAACAATGCTCTTCTCCAAGCATGCAAGCAATAATGCATAAAGAAGACGCTTTAATAAAGTTAACTAGTTTTAGACTAAACGTGTAATAGTTAGCTATATACAAAAGATCAACGGTCTGTGTTAGATCTGATCCTTAGAATCAAGGGTCTGTCTTGATTCTAAGTGAGTATAAATACTGAGTAAACACTTCATTATATGTGTGCTTTTTGATTGAGTTTTCATTTGTAATCGTTTATTTGCAAAAGCTTAATACAACAGTGTTCTTATAAGTATTCTTTCTGTTTACTCGATTATACTTGTGTAGTTGGTATTGTTTCCGCCAATTTCAACTAAGAACAGAACCATCTTGTACTTTCACGATCCTACAAACAGGGTCAATCTGTCTGAAATCTTCTTCAATAACCTCAGGATCATGAATTTTCCCTCCAATAAAATTCTCATACGAAGCCATGAATGAGGAAAACATAGCTAGATAATCATCAGCAACCTTTTGATTTATATGAGATCCAGAAGATGTAGAAGTTGTTGTCGCAAAAAATCCAGAATGACTAGAATGACCAGAATGAATAGGAACTCCAGAACACTGATCATTAGAAGAATCTTGAGCATCGTCAGAAAAGAATGCAACTCCTGTACCTGTTTTACCAGAAGTCTTGGCAAAATACATTGAAGGATCCTGTATATGCTCTATGTTAGTCTCCTTCTTCTTCATATTCAGGTCATACGATTGAATCTTCCCAAGAACTTCTTCAAGAGACATGGTTTTGTACTTGATATTTTCTTTGATCAAAACCGTATACACATCAAATTTTGATGGTAATGCCTCCAAGAACTTATCATTAATTTCTTCAGTTTCATACACCACAGAAGCACTCGACAGTTCACTAAGCAGATGAAAGAATCTGGTAGCAAGATCATCCAAGGATTCATTTTGAAAATGTTTGAAGACCAAGAATTGCTTTTTCAATAGCTCTTTTCTACTCTTCTTTACATCCAAACTGCCTTCACATCTTTTCTGTAATGCTTCCCACAGTTGTTGAGAAGACTTGAATTGTTTGAAACTGTGATATATTTCTTTCGGAAGAGACATCGAAATACTTGCCATCGCTTTCTTTTCCCTATCAAACAACACCTTTTCTTCATTCGTTAATGCTAACACCAGCTTTGGAACATTATCCTGTCCCATCCATGAATAAGTCGGATGCGTATAACCTTCTAAAATAGGAATCCAGATACTGGTGTCGGTAAAAGATACAAACTGATCAAACCTGTCTTTCCAATTTGAATAATCAGCAAGATTCAACAACTTCGGTGGTTTTTGAGATGTACCTATCTCATTATCATAATTGAACATATTCGTTACTTGAACCATATTTGCCATTTTCCTGAAAAATTTCCAAGTGTCTAACCCTCACTACCCTTAGGCAAAGATAATAAATTCGCTTCTGTGATACCCAAGCGAACTAAATATGAAGCCAACTTAATAAGTTCGCTTAAACCAGAAACCTGAAAATCCGATTAAGTTCGCCTAAAAATTAAGTTCGCTTAAATTGTGAGAAGCGAACTTGACAAGTTCGCCTGCACAAGAAATCAGCAAGTTCGCTTGCTTCAGCATATTCAAACTCAGGAACAGTTCAAACAGAAACCGTGAACCAGGAATCAAAATAAAACTTCATAATTCACTGATTTGAAGGAATTAATCAAAATTGAACCGTAGGATTGTGTAATTTCTAAATTAGAACCTTTCTATCGGATCAATTTCTTCAAAATCCTCTTCAAAAACACCAAATCAGAACCGAAATAAGCTTGAAAACTCCATGAAAATGAAAATATCAAAGTTGATGAATTTCTCATCAATTTGCATACAAAACCGTCTAGAATCACCAAGAATCACGAGCAAAAGCTCTGATACCACTTGTAGGTCCTCATGGCACTTCTACAGATCGTTCTCGTGATAAGACGTGTCGTTAACTCGGAGTGCGGAATCCAACGAATCAACGATTGCATACACAAAATAAAATAGAGACAATCAAGTAAATAAACTTCACACTTGTATTTCAATTCACAATAGAGTTTACAGACTCAATCGTTCAACTCTGTTATCGATTCTGTTCACTTCTACAAACTGATTCTGTAAACATCTATATATAGACTACTGACCTGCATTAGGCGAACTTAACAAGTTCGCCTCTAACAGACTAAGCGAACTTAACAAGTTCGCCTCAGATAGACTTAAGCGAACTTAACAAGTTCGCCTCTGTTAGACTAGGCGAACTTAACAAGTTCGCCTCTAGCAACTTGCATAAAAACACTTAGAACATTAATACATTACAAAAACATAAAGACATAAGATCTAAACTATTACAAAGCTTTTGTCATTACAATCTATGTCCTAACATTAAGTTCGCCTAGGGTGGCGAACCTGTTAAGTTCGCCTATGTTGGCGAACTTATTCAGTTGGGTATATAATGGTTTCAGCGAACTTGTTCTCTTTTACCTAAGTTCTCTTCTAGCGAACTTAATGAGCGATCAACAGTTTCATTTGGATGTTGCGTACAAGGGGTTAGAGAAAAGGAACAATGAGATCAACAAGCTGCAAAATGAGATCTTTCAGTTGAAGGTAATATTGAGAAGTTGAAAAATTCTTGTTTTGTGGTGGAACACTACGAGTCTGTAGTGAGGCAAGTGCATGGCTTAGGGATGGGTACTAATGCCATTCCTCCACCAGTTAGCGGGAAATTTGTCAACAGCTTAATTGACATTGATTTGTCTTGACTTGATGAGTCCTCAAGTCAGGATGATTCATCTAACAAGGATGATTCCTAAAGTAAGGCTGACTCTTCAGCTAATGAAGAGTTCTTTACTGCTTCTGATGATGGGTCTGAGAACACATGCCCTGAAGGAGTAGTCTCTGAGGAGTTACTAGGTGAATAGAAAGTTAAGAAAAAAATTATCAATGATAGTGATAATTGTATTTTGATTGAACCCGATATCATTGAATCAAATGAAAATTAAACGTGATGCTTTATGGGGGATATAAAAACATTAATCAAGTTAAGAAAGAAGCTTTTTCAGCTCATTTTGGGCTTGGTTATCAAGAAAATTTGCAAAAAATTTATACTCCCAAAAACCAATCATCATCGGGTCAAACTACTGTTCACCAAAAAACTTCTCCTGATCATCATGCTGAGTCATCTAATGCCAGATCTAATGTGCCTTATAGGAGGACTTACAAAGAAAAGAGAACTTGCTTTCACTATGGTATGGTTGGTCACATTCTTATGAACTGCCCTGCTAAGAACCAAGGGAAATGGCCAATTGTTACCCAACCGACTGTTATCGCTAAGTCACCACTAGTGAAGCATTCCAAAAGTCCAAAAGCAAATATGGTGAAACCACCAGTAAAACCTATGGTAAAGCCTAAGATCACATCTGAGGCTAAACCATCTGTTTCAAAAAAGGGAAATCTACCTGCTAAACCTAGTGCATCTACCTCTAGTAGTGTACCAACTGGTGAGAAACCTGTGGTGAAACTCTCTAAGCCACAGAGGAGAAGAAGGAACAAGAGATTGAGAAAGCTGGAACAGCTGGCTGAAATTCAATCAGGTGAAGCTTCAACTAGTTCACTTGCTGCTGTTGAATCTAAGTCTACTGTTCCAGTTAAGAAAAAAGAAGAGGTCCTGGAATAACAAATCCAAAAGTTCTCAATCTCCTGGTCCGAATTCTTCTAAAGATTCATCCATTTTTTACAGTCACGACTGTGAGTTAATTGAGGTTGTTTATTTTAAGAAAGACGGATGACCCAAGACCACTATGGCTTGGGTCTCCAAATCTAATTAATTCTTTTTGTGACTCGTGCAGGGACATCCGAAGGGTACTATCTCTAATAGTTGGTATGTAGATAGTGGATGCTCCAGGCAAATGACAGGTAACATGGCCTTGCTTCAAGATGTGAAACCATTCAGAGGCGGCTATGTGGCCTTTGCTGGAGAGAAAGGCGGTAGTATCACGTGTCAAGGCATGGTTTCAAATGGTTGTGTCAACTTCGACAAGGTCAACTACTGCGAACAGCTGAAGCATAACCTATTGAGTGTCTCCCAGATGTGCGACAAGGAGTACTCGGTGATGTTTGACAAGACTGAATGCTTGATTCTCAAACCTGGTTTTGGGGTTCTTGAAGATTGGATTCTGATGGGACCGCCAAGGACAAACGACACCTATCAGATCGATATGAGCGTGGCGAAAACCACCTCATCGATTGCTACTTGTTTGCTTACCAAAGCAACAGAGCTTGACTCTATCTTGTGGCATAGGAAACTTAGACACATTTCTTATTGAAAAATGAATCATATTGTCCGAAACGGTTTGTTAACCGGTGTTCCTAAGCTGAGATTTACCGTTGCAGATGACTGTATGCCTTGTAAAAAGGGTAAACAACAGCGAAAGTCTCACAAGCCCAAACTCCAAAACTCCTTCGATACCCCTTTGGAGCTATTACATATGGATCTGTTTGGCCCCATAAGTATCAGGAGTATTGGAGGTAAGTCATTCTGTCTGGTTGTAACTTATGATTTCTCACGTTTTTATTGGGTGCATTTTTTAGGTACAATGGACGAAACTGCTGACATTCTTCAATACCTGATCCTAAGCTTGGAATCCTTTTGCAAGTTGAAGGTTAGAAGAATAAGGAGTGACAATGGAACTGAATTCAAGAATAATTTGATGGAACCTTTCTGTCTCAAGAAGGGGATCCGTCACGAATTTAGTGCCCCGTACACACCTCAATAGAATGGAGTCACAGAACGGAAGAACAGAACCTTGATTGAGACTGCAAGGACAATGCTGTCAGATGCAAACCTTCCTGTCACTTTATGGGCAGAAGCAGTTAATACAGCTTGTCACGTCTTGAACAGAGTTCTGGTTGTGAAGAGGCACAACAATACTTGTTATGAGTTGATCAACAATCGACCTCCCAATCTTGACTATCTAGTTCCTTTTGGTAGTCCATGTTCCTTATTGCTACAATACAAAGACCGAAATTCTAAGTTTCATGCAAAAACGGTGGAAGGCTGTGACACCCTACCCTAGAAATTTTTTTTTGTTTTAAATTTTCGGGACGAAAATTCTTTCAACTAGGGGATGATGTGACAATCCGGACTTTCCAGGTTAACTCTGTTATCATAACGCAGTTAAATCCTAACTCTGTTAACTCATTTCAAACCTCAAGGACTAATTCTGTCATTACCTAAACTTAAAATTACAAGGACTAGTAGTGTAATTAGTCAAAACCCACTCTGTTGACTTTGAAAGTCAAAATCTCAAATCTTTGTATTTTTGTTGACTTTTAATAGTCAAACTAACGAGTTCTTAACATAGATAACCCAATCCAAACACCAGGGACTTACCCTGCCAATTCTCTAAACCTAAATGCATGAAACTGCAAGGACTACATCTGTATTTACCTAAATCCTGATTTCTTGACTTTTGAAAGTCAATATCGGCTAGTTTGAGCCAAATCTGAATTCCACAATCGAATTCTGTTCGAAGTAGTAACCGTTATACTCGATTAAACCATTTACTATCATCATTAACACATTAAACTCAGACATTTATTCGGATTAAACTCAAATAAAGGACATTAACCTCATAACCGTCGACAATCATCGTTTAACCATCGAATTCGACAAATCCTCATATCATTCTCATGATTTGAACCTCTGCGCACCTAAATCGAACACTAGAGAATCTGTTGCACACCTCTGTTTCGCCGGAGATCAAGCCACGCAAAGCCGGGAGCCCATTTAGTCGTATACCTTCAATTCGACACCAATTCTGGTAACTAACCTCATCCTTAGTTTCGTTTCAACATGTATATCAAAAGCCCTAACCGAATTAGGACTTGAATTATCGGATTGATCATAATCCGATACCTAGGGTTCATACATTTCCAGTTTAATCGAACCCTACTCCCGACTTGTTTTAAATTCAATTAAAATGCACGATTAGTTTCGAAATCCCCTATACAGTAAAAGCCCCATCATAATTCAGGCTTAAATTATCGGAATTAACTCGATCCAGATTCTAGGGTTTGTTCATAATCGAATTTGGGGGTTTTGATCTTTGACACAACCTAAATCAAATTAAACTACTTTAATGACTTCACAAGGTCTTAATTAACAAAAGCCCTATGATTCTAACATCTTTTATTATCAAAATCCTTCGAATTGAAACTGTGTTCATTTCTAAGGTTTTCGGCATTTCAATCTGGGATTAAACGACCCAAAACCTGATGTTTTTGCAATTAAATCCCACTACATATTTGCCATGACCCAATTTACAAAACCCCTATAAATCATTGGTCTACCGCGATCGATATCGATGGATTTGGACTGATCTTGGTTCGGCATTCGCTTGGGAATATGAACACAGGGGAGTTAAGGGTCAAAATGATTCATGTCCGGGTTCTAACGCGATTGCCCTAGCAGGTGTGTTGGTTAGTACGGTGTGTTGGTGGGGAGGGGACCCGGGTTCGAGTCCCTCCACCCCTATTTCGTTTTTAAAATTAGTTTTATTATTATTTTGAATATAAAACCTCTTTCAATATCATTATATTGTTATATTAATAGGTTTTAGCCTCGGAAATCACCCATAGGCTCGGGTTTAGTTTTATAACCCATATTTAAAATTATTCCCACTTTTAAAAATAATATAGTCATATTATTTTCAAACCACCACTCCAAATAAAATAATATATTTATATTATTTTCGACCGCGTAACCTCAATTAAAAATAATATATATATTTATGTTATTTTCACCACGTTTATGAATATAATGTAATATTTCAAACCTATAGATAATATGATTATTTATATTATTTACCCTCGGTTATACCCTCGAATAAAAATAATATATTTAATATTTTTGACACACAAATGATTATTTTATTAATCCTACGAACTTAAAAATAATATATATAGTTATATTATTTTTCTAATCATTTTAAATGGCACAAACGTACGAATTTATTTATTTATTTAATATTATTCGTTATTAACGTTCGACACGTAGCGCTTTGATCTTAATTATTATATTAAGAAATCTACTTTCCCGTAGACACGTTCGTCTACTCTTAAATCCTTAGAATGCGTTAAGGCGTTCAATCTTCCATGTCGTCATCATAAAACCCCATATGACCCTAATTTATGTGTTTATAATTCTAGGGCATACGTAAGTCGTCTGAGGCTTACACTCGTGGTTCCAACCTTTCTCTTGTGTAATCCAATCCATTACTTAATCCAGGTGAGTTTTCACGGCCCCTTTTTACTGCTTTTAAACTGGGGGAGAAAACATGATACAAACTCTTTTGATTTTTGTACTACATTTTATATCAGTTGTTATGACTATGCGTAAACTCTATCATGAAAGTCCTCACATCGAACCGTTTAAATATGAATATAGCGAGGTATGTTGGGTAGTACTACTGGGTTTGACAAATCTCACCCGCGTTAGTCGCGCTAACTCGATTGGATATCGAACGGGTACAATATTGACCTAAACGTGCACTGTGGTTGATAGACCTGGTGGGAGGCAATACAAACAGTCAGTTTACGGTTGCGAGCGTAATAGCAAACATGAACATGGGTTAGCTACTCATTGGTATATATGTGTTGATTGTACATTAATCTGGTAAACGCTTTATTACTATATTGAAACCAGTGAACTCACCAACCTTGTGTTGACACCTTTCTTACATGTTTTCTCAGGACGCTAAGCTATGGCACAGGTTGCACACTTAGGACATGCATGGAGTTCTACTGTCATATCATCCATTTCAAACATTTGAAACAGTTTACTTATTTACATTGATTGACGCCTGTTGTGTGTAACTACTTTAAATTTTATATCAACGTTTACGCTTCCGCATTAACTCTGAACTTTTATGTTATGACATTTCAAGTCCCATATAGTGTCGTTTGATGTAACTAATGACTGAGATCCTGTTGTGTCACCTTTCAAACGGTAAAACTCCGTTAGTTGAAATTGGGGGTGTGACAAAGGCATCTTCTTAGGATATGTTGCCAACTCGCCTTGCAAGAGAGTGTACAATATAGGAACTCGTACTATCGAGGAATGGTTTGAACTGGATTATATTAAACACAGCATTCCACCAGAACCATCTGGTCCAGCTTGGGGTTTTGATTATGATGCGCTATTGAAATCTTTCAATCTTCCTGGTTTGTCTACAGATGATGCCGCAAATGTATAGGAATTATTTGGTGACAGTGATAACTCCAGTTTCTCAACACGTGCTACTGTACCGATTGTAACTCCTGATTCCTATGCTGCATCTGCATCTGGAACTCATGACAGTGATAACATTGAAGATGTTCATGTTGACGGAAATGACGCTCAAGAGAATCCTAATACTCGTGTAGGAAATGAAGCTCCAGCTGATCCAATCAACATTGAATCTTCTTATTCTGGAACACAAGATATGGGGGAGTTAAGCACGAACCTCGATTCAAAAATTCAGGAACCGAATTTACCAGAGATGAGAGTGCATACGAATCATCCAATTGACAACATTATTGGTGATCCTCATGCCGGTGTTCAAATTCGTCATCGAATCATTGCTGAGAACACTAGTCTATACTCTGAGATACTTGACACTGGTGTGTCATGTAAACATGTCTACATGTTACATTCATGTCCCAGTTAGAGCCGAAGAATGTGAAGGAGGCTCTCGCTGACAACTGCTGGTTTGAGGCAATGCAAGAAGAACTGTCTCAATTCCAAAAGTTGCATGTGTGGGATTTGGTTGACTTGCCAAGAGGTGTACAACCAATTGGAACCAGATGGGTGTTCAAATGTAAGATGGATGATCATCATGTTGTAGTGAAGAACAAATCAAGGTTGGTTGTTCAGGGATTTTATCAACAAGAGGGCTTGGATTACATAGAAGTATATGCCCCAGTTGCTAGACTTGAGGTCATTCGACTGTTTCTAGCTTATACCTCCTATGTCGGCTTCAAGGTCTATCAACTTGATGTGAAGAGTGCTTTCCTGTATGGAAAGGTTCATGAAGAGTTCTATTCCCGGCTTTGAAGATCCGCATAATATAAATAAAGTGTATAAGCTCGACAAAGCACTTTATGGTCTTCATCAAGCACCTAGGGCATGGTATGAGACATTATCAAAACACCTACTGTCAAATGGTTTTGACCGTGGACAGATTGACCTGACCCTCTTCATACGGAAAGCAGGAGGTGATATTCTTCTTGTACAAGTGTATGTCAATGACATTATCTTTGGGTCTACAAATGAAGAGATGTGTAGGGAATTCGAACAGGTGATGAAGTCCAAGTATGAGATGAGTAACATGGGTGAATTGTCGTTCTTCGTAGGTCTGCAAGTCAGTCAAAGAGAGGATAGCATTTATCTGCATCAAACCAAGTATGTGTAGGACATCTTGTCAAAATACAAGATGAATGACAGCAGTACTTATGGCACACCTATCCCCGTCAATCATGGTCTACATCCTGACAAAGATGGAAAGGATGTGGATTGCAAATTGTACCGTGGCATGATCGGATCTCTTATGTATCTCACAGCTTCAAGGCCCGACATAATGTTTGATGTATGCTTGGCTCAAGGTTTCAGTCACAACCGAAGGTGTCTCATATGATAGCTGTCAAGAGGATTTTCAGATACTTAAAAGGGAAACCCCGATTGGGTCTTTGGTACTCTAAGCAGCAGTCATTTGACTTCAAAGCCTACATTGATTCAGACTATGGCGGTTGTAACCTTGATATAAAGTCAACCTCTGGTGGATGTCAATTCTTGGGAGACAGACTGGTTTCCTGGCAGTGTAAGAAGCAGTCAACGGTTTCTGTCTCAACATGTGAAGCAGAATACATTGCTACAGCTAGCGGTTGTTCTCAGATATTGTGGATTCAACAGCAATTGAGAGACTACAGCTTAAATTTCACTGGAACTCCACTGTTCATTGACAACAATGCCACCATGTCCATCACAAACAACCCGGTGAAACATTCCACATATTGAAATTCGCCATCATATCATCCGTGATTGTGCTGAAAAGCATCTCGTTGAACTTGTAAAGGATCACACGGATGACAACTTTGCTAACCTTTTCACTAAGGCATTTGATCGAACCCGTTTTGAGCATCTTGTCAACTTGATAGGAATGTTCAATCCAGAGTGAAAACTTGCTTTTCTTAATTCAATTCAATTCATGAAAGTTAAATTTTATTTCTTTTAAGTTTTCTGTATAGTTCTTTTAATTTTCAAATATTTTACAAAAATTCAAACAAAATAGAAAATGGATAAAATTTCAAAGTTATCTTGAGAAAAGAGGAAATGATAGTACATCAGTAATGATCTAAATGCCATAGAATGCTCATATGGGAAATGATTGCGTCATGCTTACTTGATTGCTTAAATTGTTATGTTTTTAATCTGCTTATTTACAGGTAATTTGAATTGTTAGTAGGTTGTAGACGTCTTTGAATCATTAGTAGTGTGGAAACTAAATCTAGACTACAACTGTGATTTGAACCCATGTAATATATTTATATTATTTTCGACCGCGTAACCTCAATTAAAAATAATATATATATTTATGTTATTTTCACCACGTCTATGAATATAATGTAATATTTCAAACCTATAGATAATATGACTATTTATATTATTTACCCTCGGTTATACCCTCGAATAAAAATAATATATTTAATATTTTTGACACACAAATGATTATTTTATTAATCCTACGAACTTAAAAATAATATATATAGTTATATTATTTTTCTAATCATTTTAAATGGAACAAACGTACGAATTTATTTATTTATTTAATATTATTCGTTATTAACGTTCGACACGTAGCGCTTTGATCTTAATTATTATATTAAGAAATCTATTTTCCCGTAGACACGTTCGTCTACTCTTAAATCCTTAGAATGCGTTAAGGCGTTCAATCTTCCATGTCGTCATCACAAAACCCCATATGACCCTAATTTATGTTTTTATAATTCTAGGGCATACGTAAGTCGTCTGAGGCTTACACTCGTGGTTCCAACCTTTCTCTTGTGTAATCCAATCCACTACTTAATTCAGGTGAGTTTTCACGGCCCCTTTTTACTGCTTTTAAACTGGGGGAGAAAACATGATACAAACTCTTTTGATTTTTGTACTACATTTTATATCAGTTGTTATGACTATGCGTAAACTCTATCATGAAATTCCTCACATCGAACCGTTTAAATATGAATATAGCGAGGTATGTTGGGTAGTACTACTAGGTTTGACAAACCTCACCCGCGTTAGTCGCGCTAACTCGATTGGATATCGAACGGGTGCAATATTGACCTAAACGTGCACTGTGGTTGATAGACCTGGTGGGAGGCAATACAAACAGTCAGTTTACGGTTGCGAGCGTAATAGCAAACATGAACATGGGTTAGCTACTCATTGGTATATATGTGTTGATTGTACATTAATCTGGTAAACGCTTTATTACTATACTGAAACCTGTGAACTCACCAACCTTGTGTTGACACTTTTCTTACATGTTTTCTCAGGACGCTAAGCTATGGCACAGGTTTCACACTTAGGACATGCATGGAGTTCTACTGTCATATCATCCATTTTAAACATTTGAAACAGTTTACTTATTTACAATGATTGACGCCTGTTGTGTGTAACTACTTTAAATTTTATATCAACGTTTACGCTTCCGCATTAACTCTGAACTTTTATGTTATGACATTTCAAGTCCCATATAGTGTCGTTTGATGTAACTAATGACTGAGATCCTGGTGTGTCACCTTCCAAACGGTAAAACTCCGTTAGTTGAAATTGGGGGTGTGACAAAGGCATCTTCTTAGGATATGTTGCCAACTCGCCTTGCAAGAGAGTGTACAATATAGGAACTCGTACTATCGAGGAATGGTTTGAACTGGATTATATTAAACACAGCATTCCACCAGAACCATCTGGTCCAGCTTGGGGTTTTGATTATGATGCGCTATTGAAATCTTTCAATCTTCCAGGTTTGTCTACAGATGATGCCGCAAATGTATATGAATTATTTGGTGACAGTGATAACTCCAGTTTCTCAACACGTGCTACTGTACCGATTGTAACTCCTGATTCCTATGCTGCATCTGCATCTGGAACACATGACAGTGATAACATTGAAGATGTTCATGTTGACGGAAATGACGCTCAAGCGAATCCTAATACTCGTGTAGGAAATGAAGCTCCAGCTGATCCAATCAATATTGAATCTTCTTATTCTGGTACACAAGATATGGGGGAGTTAAGCACGAACCTCGATTCAAAAATTCAGGAACCGAATTTAACAGAGATGAGAGTGCATAAGAATCATCCAATTGACAACATTATTGGTGATCCTCATGCCGGTGTTCAAATTCGTCATCGAATCATTGCTGAGAACACTAGTCTATACTCTGAGATACTTGACACTGGTGTCATGTAAACATGTCTACATGTTACATTCATGTCCCAGTTAGAGCCGAAGAATGTGAAGGAGGCTCTCGCTGACAACTGCTGGATTGAGGCAATGCAAGAAGAACTGTCTCAATTCCAAAAGTTGCATGTGTGGGATTTGGTTGACTTGCCAAGAGGCGTACAACCAATTGGAACCAGATGGGTGTTCAAATGTAAGATGGATGATCGTCATGTTGTAGTGAAGAACAAAGCAAGGTTGGTTGTTCAGGGTTTTTATCAACAAGAGGGCTTGGATTACATAGAATTATATGCCCCAGTTGCTAGACTTGAGGTCATTCGACTGTTTCTAGCTTATACCTCCTATGTCGGCTTCAAGGTCTATCAACTTGATGTGAAGAGTGCTTTCCTGTATGGAAAGGTTCATGAAGAGTTCTATTCCCGGCTTTGAAGATCCGCATAATATAAATAAAGTGTATAAGCTCGACAAAGCACTTTATGGTCTTCATCAAGCACCTAGGGCTTGGTATGAGACATTATCAAAACACCTACTGTCAAATGGTTTTGACCGTGGACAGATTGACCTGACCCTCTTCATACGGAAAGCAGGAGGTGATATTCTTCTTGTACAAGTGTATGTCAATGACATTATCTTTGGGTCTACAAATGAAGAGATGTGTAGGGAATTCGAACAGGTGATGAAGTCCAAGTATGAGATGAGTAACATGGGTGAATTGTCATTCTTCGTAGGTCTGCAAGTCAGTCAAAGAGAGGATAGCATTTATCTGCATCAAACCAAGTATGTGCAGGACATCTTGTCAAAATACAAGAAGAATGATAGCAGTACTTATGGCACACCTATCCCCGTCAATCATGGTCTGCATCCTGACAAAGATGGAAAGGATGTGGATTACAAATTGTACCGTGGCATGATCGGATCTCTTATGTATCTCATAGCTTCAAGGCCCGACATAATGTTTGATGTTTGCTTGTGCTCAAGGTTTCAATCACAACCGAAGGTGTCTCATATGATAGCTGTCAAGAGGATTTTCAGATACTTAAAAAGGAAACCCCGATTGGGTCTTTGGTACTCTAAGCAGCAGTCATTTGATATGGTGGTTGTAACCTTGATATAAAGTCAACCACTGGTGGATGTCACTTTTTGGGAGACAGACTGGTTTCCTGGCAGTGTAAGAAGCAGTCAACGGTTTCTGTCTCAACATGTGAAGCAGAATACATTGCTACAGCTAGCGGTTGTTCTCAGATATTGTGGATTCAACAGCAATTGAGAGACTACAGCTTAAATTTCACTGGAACTCCACTGTTCATTGACAACAATGGCACCATGTCCATCACAAACAACCCGGTGAAACATTCCACATATTGAAATTCGCCATCATATCATCCGTGATTGTGCTGAAAAGCATCTCATTGAACTTGTAAAGGATCACACGGATGACAACTTTGCTGACCTTTTCACTAAAGCATTTGATCGAACCCGTTTTGAGCATCTTGTCAACTTGATAGGAATGTTCAATCCAGAGTGAAAACTTGCTTTTCTTAATTCAATTCAATTCATGAAAGTTAAATTTTATTTCTTTTAAGTTTTCTGTATAGTTCTTTTAATTTTCATATATTTTACAAAAATTCAAACAAAATAGAAAATGGATAAAATTTCAAAGTTATCTTGAGAAAAGAGGAAATGATAGTACATCAGTAATAATCTAAATGCCATAGAATGCTCATATGCGAAATGATTGCGTCATGCTTACTTGATTGCTTAAATTGTTATGTTTTTAATCTGCTTATTTACAGGTAATTTGAATTGTTAGTAGGTTGTAGACGTCTTTGAATCATTAGTAGTGTGGAAACTAAATCTAGACTACAACTGTGATTTGAACCCATGTAATATATTTATATTATTTTCGACCGCGTAACCTCAATTAAAAATAATATATATATTTATGTTATTTTCACCACGTTTATGAATATAATGTAATATTTCAAACCTATAGATAATATGAATATTTATATTATTTACCCTCGGTTATACCCTCGAATAAAAATAATATATTTAATATTTTTGTCACACAAATGATTATTTTATTAATCCTACGAACTTAAAAATAATATATATAGTTATATTATTTTTCTAATCATTTTAAATGGCACAAACGTACGAATTTATTTATTTAATATTATTCGTTATTAACGTTCGACACGTAGCGCTTTGATCTTAATTATTATATTAAGAAATCTATTTTCCCGTAGACACGTTCGTCTACTCTTAAATCCTTAGAATGCGTTAAGGCGTTCAATCTTCAATGTCGTCATCACAAAACCCCATATAACCCTAATTTATGTGTTTATAATTCTAGGGCATACGTAAGTCGTCTGAGGCTTACACTCGTGGTTCCAACCTTTCTCTTGTGTAATCCAATCCACTACTTAAACCAGGTGAGTTTTCACGGCCCCTTTTTACTGCTTTTAAACTGGGGGAGAAAACATGATACAAACTCTTTTGATTTTTGTACTACATTTTATATCAGTTGTTATGACTATGCGTAAACTCTATCATGAAAGTCCTCACATCGAACCGTTTAAATATGAATATAGCGAGGTATGTTGGGTAGTACTACTGGGTTTGACAAACCTCACCCGCGTTAGTCGCGCTAACTCGATTGGATATCGAACGGGTGCAATATTGACCTAAACGTGCACTGTGGTTGATAGACCTGGTGGGAGGCAATACAAACAGTCAGTTTACGGTTGCGAGCGTAATAGCAAACATGAACATGGGTTAGCTACTCATTGGTATATATGTGTTGATTGTACATTAATCTGGTAAACGCTTTATTACTATACTGAAACCTGTGAACTCACCAACCTTGTGTTGACACTTTTCTTACATGTTTTCTCAGGACGCTAAGCTATGGCACAGGTTGCACACTTAGGACATGCATGGAGTTCTACTGTCATATCATCCATTTCAAACATTTGAAACAGTTTACTTATTTACATTGATTGACGCCTGTTGTGTGTAACTACTTTAAATTTTATATCAACGTTTACGCTTCCGCATTAACTCTGAACTTTTATGTTATGACATTTCAAGTCCCATATAGTGTCGTTTGATGTAACTAATGACTGAGATCCTGGTGTGTCACCTTCCAAACGGTAAAACTCCGTTAGTTGAAATTGGGGGTGTGACAGATTGGTATCAGAGCCATTGGTTATAGAGAACTAGGACTGCATACTAGACTATAACCTCACACATTAGTTACACGGCACAGACACTTATACGTGATACATATAGCAATTATACATTGCAGTGCAGGCATGTAACACCATCCGTATCACCCTCAATTGGCAAGGGACACATCATTTGCATTGCATCATTATTCCCAGTGACGACACTCGGGGAATCACCAGAACATCATCCACTCCCGTTCGAGGGCAGCGAGACGGAGCCTTCGGAGGAGTCACTTACATCACCATCACCTGTTGGGTATGGTGGGCTTTCTCAGGTCCATGTTATGGACGACACTCAGCACTAACGCGTATCTCCTTGGGAATTGGGATCGTCGGATGCGAGTCCCTACTGTACCCGCCAGCAACAATACGCCCAATGAAGGCAGACCGTTGCACGCATTATTACAGAATCCATTGACACATAGATGTCATCACTTTCCCGAGCCATGGGCTCGCGTCTTTGGTCGATATTCTGTTAAGAATAGATTGACCACAAATCTGAGAACGCATTGCTCAATGCATACTCAAACCCTATCTTGACTCAGTTGAAAGGACGGCTACTTTGCTGCTTCCTGTAACTTGTATTCATGAATTAGTTTCATTTCTCGAAGTCGCATTTCATGTACATGTTTGTTCCATGTTCTCATCTACAATCCGCTGGATTGGACTCCTGTATTGTGTTTCAACTCGAGTGAATACTCGGATCAAACCATTCTCGACTACTCATCCTGATATGAGTTCTAATTGATCAAAGTATAGTTGATGACTAAGCTTTTCGACGACTTATCATATCTGAAAACACTCTGTACTCAGCAATACATGATAAAGGACGTTATGACACAGGACAAGGAGAACTAGGGTGAGCATGCAAAACAAATTATCATTACGGGTGCACACGTAATAGTAATTTGAGGTGCATGTAAGGCCTGGTGAAACCTAGTGTGTGGATAAATGGTCCTAATCTGTGAATTACAGACTTAAGTTTTCACTGTCCGTAGAAATTCTCGTAGCCCGCTCAACGACTATTTGGTATCATTAAACCTATTCAACAGTTGATAGGCGCGACTATCAGGTTGAAGATGTTTACGGACACACTGAATAGTCATCAATAGGATCCATCATTATATCTCACTCATGAAAGAGTCTTAGTGAAATTAAGACTCTCATCCAAACGTGATCACATAAACCATCATGAATGAAACTCTAATAGAATCTCGTGGCAAACTTATCGACCCCAACTATGTAAGCAGAATTTGTGGAATTCTTCCTAAACTAACACGTTATTCCTTACACTACAACAATATATTCCATTTGACCTTGTTACCTCATCCTGTGACTAATCCGTGGTCTAATTTGATTTATACCCCAACATATCCAGTTATTTCAGTGACCTCACGAAGTTCTTACTAGAACAATCGTACTCCAACCCTACTAGAAGCTAAGTACACCATAGAAATAGCTGACGGACAGATAATTGAAGCAAATCACATTCTTAAGGGTCGTAAACTTGAATTCGTTAGTCATGAACTTGACATTGACCTTATGCCAGTCACACTCGGCAGCTTCGACGTAATTATCGATATGGATTGGGTATCTAAGAACCTAGCTGAAATTATTTGTCGTGAACAAATTTGTTCGCCTACCTCTCCCGAGTGGAGAAACCCTTTCTGTCCAAGGCGAAAAGAGTGATGCTGTCGTGGGCATCATATCTTTCGTGAAAGCACAAAAGCATCTACGTAAAGGTAATACTGCCATTTTGGCTCTCGTCACCGAGCATTCCAAATTGATCTAGCACCCGGAGCAACGTCTATTGCTCGGGCACCCTGTAGACTTGCACCCAGTGAATTGCAAGAGCTATCCACACAACTGCAAGAGTTGTTGGATAAAGGTTTCATTAGACCTAGCTCATCGCCATGGGGAGCTCCGGTCCTGTTTATCAAGAAGAAGGACAGGACCTTCCGCATGTGCATCGACTACCGTGAACTTAATACAGTAACCAACAAGGACCGTTATCCTTTACCCCGCATCGATTATTTGTTTGATCAACTCTATGGATCAAGCTTCTATTCCAAGATATATCTTAGATCCGGTTATCATCAACTGAGAGTCTGAGACGAGGGCATCTCTAAGACTGCTTTCAGAACTAGGTACGGCCATTATGAGTTATGGTCATACCTTTCGAATTGACAAATGCACTCGCGGTGTTCGTGGACCTTACGAACCGTGTGTGTAAACCCTACCTCGATCAGTTCGTAATTATTTTCATTGATGACATCCTCATCTATTCCAAGAATAGGGATGAACATGAGTAACATCTTCGTTTGATTCTGGAATTGCTAAGACAAGAACAATTGTATGTAAAACTTTCCAAGTGCGAATTCTGGATTCATGAAGTGAAATTCTTAGGACATGAATTCAACGAGACAGGAATACATGTCGATCCATCAAATATTGAAGCCATCAAGAATTGGGCGGCACCGACGACTCCGACTGAGGTGCGACAATTTCTGGGATTGGCTGGTTATTATCGGCGATTCATCGAGGGACTTTCTAAAATAGCACAACCTCTTACTGCCTTAACTCAGAAGGACAAGGCCTATAACCGGGGCGATGACCAGGAGTCAGCATTTCAACTCCTGAAACAGAAACTTTGCAGTGCACCTATCCTAGCCACGGGTGATTTTGTGGTGCATTATGATGCATCCATTCAGGGTTTGGGTTTGTGTCCTGATGCAACGCGAGAAGGTAATCGCTTACACTTCTCATCAACTGAAATTACATGAGAAAAAAAAAACTACACAACTCATGACTTAGAGTTGGGAGCTATAGTTTTTGCACTAAAGATATGGAGACATTACTTATACGGTACCAATTACACTATCTACACCGATCACAAGAGTCTTCAGCATATCTTTGAACAGAAAGAGTTGAACATGCGACAGCGTCGTTGGGTCGAACTCTTAAACGACTATGACTGTGCAATTAGATACCATCCAGGGAAGGCTAACGTGGAAGCTGATGCCCTAAGCCGGAAAGAAACTAAACCTAGACGAGTTCGAACATTTCAACTCACTATCCATCAGGGACTACCCGATCAGATCTGTAGTACTCAACTTGAAAACCCTGAAGGAGGAAAACCTACCATTGGAGTCCACACACGGTGTGAAAGAACAACTTGAAGTCAAACCAGACGGTATTCACTACTCTGCGGAATGAATGTGAATCCAAAGTTCGAAAATATAAGGGAGCTTGTAATGGATGAATCTCGCAAGTCTCGCTATGCCATTGACCTTGGTTCTGATGAGATGTATCATGACCTAAAGGTTCTATGTTGGTGGCCGAACATAAAAGCCGATATAGCAACCTATTTGAGCAAGTGCCCGACCTGCTCAAAAGACAAAGTCGAGTACCAAAAACCTTCTAGTTTGCTCTAGCAACCGGAAATTTTAATGTAGAAATGGGAGCAGGTTTTCATGAACTTTATCACTATACTACCCCGAACTCCTACCGGCTGCGACACCATCTGGGTGATCGTAGATCGTTTAGTAAAACTTCTTAGCTATCAAAGCGACTAACAAAATGGAGAAACTTACTCGTATTTAGTTAAAAGAAGTAGTCTCTCGGCACGGAGTGCCAATTTCCATCATTTCAGATCTTGACGCTTGATTCACATCACGTTTCTGGCAATCATTACAAAAATCTTTAGGTACGCGTCTAGATATGAGCACGGCGTACCATCCTCAAACAGACGGCCAAACGGAACGTACCATTAAAACCTTAAAGGATATGCTACGAGCTTGTGTGATTTATTTCGGTAACAGTTGGGAAACTCACTTGCTTTTAGTGGAGTTCTCCTACAATAACAGTTATCACACTAGTATCAAGGCAGCACCATTCGAGGCATTGTACCGACGTAAATGCCGATCTTCTATCTGTTGGGCTGAAGTTGGGGATAGCCAACTTACAGGTCCCGAACTTGTATTCGAAACCTCGGAAAAGATACTTCAAATTCAAAACCGTATGGCGGCAGCTCATGATCGTTAAAAGAGCTATGCCGACAAGCGTCGCAAACCGTTAGAGTTTCAAGTAGGCGACGTGGTTCTATTGAAAGTCTTACATTGGAAAGGTGTAATCCGCTTCGGAAAACGAGGCAAACTGAATACTCTTTATGTTGGACCGTTCAAGATAGTGAAGAGAAATGGCCAGTAGCGTACCAACTTGAAGGACTGAGTGGTGTACACGATGTCTTTCATGTCTCGAACTTGAAGAAATGTCTAGCAGACGAGACACTTGCGGTTCCTCTTGAGGAACTACAGATCGATGAACAACTTCACTTCATTGAAGAACCGGTAAAAATCATGGATAGGGAGGTCAAAACACTTAAGCACAGTAAAATCCATATCGTCAGAGTTTGTTGAAACTTGAAACGCGGACCGGAATTCACACGGGAGCGCGAGGAGCAGATGATGCGCAAGTATCCTCATCTGTTCAAGCACTCCACGTCAAACTCTTAAGATACTATTCTAAATTTTCGGGACGAAAATTCTTTCAAGTAGGGGATGATGTGACACCCTACCCTAGAAATTTTTTTTTGTTTTAAATTTTCGGGACGAAAATTCTTTCAACTAGGGGATGATGTGACAATCCGGACTTTCCAGGTTAACTCTGTTATCATAACGCAGTTAAATCCTAACTCTGTTAACTCATTTCAAACCTCAAGGACTAATTCTGTCATTACCTAAACTTAAAACTACAAGGACTAGTAGTGTAATTAGTCAAAACCCACTCTGTTGACTTTGAAAGTCAAAATCTCAAATCTTTGTATTTTTGTTGACTTTTAATAGTCAAACTAACGAGTTCTTAACATAGATAACCCAATCCAAACACCAGGGACTTACCCTGCCAATTCTCTAAACCTAAATGCATGAAAATGCAAGGACTACTTCTGTATTTACCTAAATCCTGATTTCTTGACTTTTGAAAGTCAATATCGGCTAGTTTGAGCCAAATCTGAATTCCACAATCGAATTCTGTTTGAAGTAGTAACCGTTATACTCGATTAAACCATTTACTATCATCATTAACACATTAAACTCAGACATTTATTCGGATTAAACTCAAATAAAGGACATTAACCTCATAACCGTCGACAATCATCGTTTAACCATCGAATTCGACAAATCCTCATATCATTCTCATGATTTGAACCTCTGCGCACCTAAATTGAACACTAGAGAATCTGTTGCACACCTCTGTTTCGCCGGAGATCAAGCCACGCAAAGCCGGGAGCCCATTTAGTCGTATACCTTCAATTCGACACCAATTCTGGTAACTAACCTCATCCTTAGTTTCGTTTCAACATGTATATCAAAAGCCCTAACCGAATTAGGACTTGAGTTATCGGATTGATCATAATCCGATACCTAGGGTTCATACATTTCCAGTTTAATCGAACCCTACTCCCGACTTGTTTTAAATTCAATTAAAATGCACGATTAGTTTCAAAATCCCCTATACAGTAAAAGCCCCATCATAATTCAGGCTTAAATTATCGGAATTAACTCGATCCAGATTCTAGGGTTTGTTCATAATCGAATTTGGGGGTTTTGATCCTTGACACAACCTAAATCAAATTAAATTACTTTAATGACTTCGCAAGGTCTTAATTAACAAAAGCCCTAGGATTCTAACATCTTTTATTATCAAAATCCTTCGAATTGAAACTGTGTTCATTTCTAAGGTTTTCGGCATTTCAATCTGGGATTAAACGACCCAAAACCTGATGTTTTTGCAATTAAATCCCACTACATATTCGCCATGACCCAATTTACAAAACCCCTATAAATCATTGGTCTACCGCGATCGATATCGACGGATTTGGACTGATCTTGGTTCGGCATTCGTTTGGGAATATGAACACAGGGGAGTTAAGGGTCAAAATGATTCCTGTCCGGGTTCTAACGCGATTGCCCTAGCAGGTGTGTTGGTTAGTACGGTGTGTTGGTGGGGAGGGGACCCGGGTTCGAGTCCCTCCACCCCCATTTCGCTTTTAAAATTAGTTTTATTATTATTTTGAATATAAAACCTCTTTCAATATCATTATATTGTTATATTAATAGGTTTTAGCCTCGGAAATCACCCATAGGCTCGGGTTTAGTTTTATAACCCATATTTAAAATTATTCCCACTTTTAAAAATAATATAGTCATATTATTTTCAAACCACCACTCCAAATAAAATAATATATTTATATTATTTTCGACCGCGTAACCTCAATTAAAAATAATATATATATTTATGTTATTTTCACCACGTTTATGAATATAATGTAATATTTCAAACCTATATATAACATGATTATTTATATTATTTACCCTAGGTTATACCCTCGAATAAAAATAATATATTTAATATTTTTGACACACAAATGATTATTTTATTAATCCTACGAACTTAAAAATAATATATATAGTTATATTATTTTTCTAATCATTTTAAATGGCACAAACGTACGAATTTATTTATTTATTTAATAATATTCGTTATTAACGTTCGACACGTAGCGCTTTGATCTTAATTATTATATTAAGAAATCTATTTTCCAGTAGACACGTTCGTCTACTCTTAAATCCTTAGAATGCGTTAAGGCGTTCAATCTTCCATGTCGTCATCACAAAACCCCATATGACCCTAATTTATGTGTTTATAATTCTAGGGCATACGTAAGTCGTCTGAGGCTTACACTCGTGGTTCCAACCTTTCTCTTGTGTAATCCAATCCACTACTTAATCTAGGTGAGTTTTCACGGCCCATTTTTACTGCTTTTAAACTGGGGGAGAAAACATGATACAAACTCTTTTGATTTTTGTACTACATTTTATATCAGTTGTTATTACTATGCGTAAACTCTATCATGAAAGTCCTCACATCGAACCGTTTAAATATGAATATAGCGAGGTATGTTGGGTAGTACTACTGGGTTTGACAAACCTCACCCGCGTTAGTCGCGCTAACTCGATTGGATATCGAACGGGTGCAATATTGACCTAAACATGCACTGTGGTTGATAGACCTGGTGGGAGGCAATACAAACAGTCAGTTTACGGTTGCGAGCGTAATAGCAAACATGAACATGGGTTAGCTACTCATTGGTATATATGTGTTGATTGTACATTAATCTGGTAAACGCTTTATTACTATACTGAAACCTGTGAACTCACCAACCTTGTGTTGACACTTTTCTTACATGTTTTCTCAGGACACTAAGCTATGGTACAGGTTGCACACTTAGGACATGCATGGAGTTTTACTGTCATATCATCCATTTCAAACATTTGAAACAGTTTACTTACTTACATTGATTGACGCCTGTTGTGTGTAACTACTTTAAATTTTATATCAACGTTTACGCTTCCGCATTAACTCTGAAATTTTATGTTATGACATTTCAAGTCCCATATAGTGTCGTTTGATGTAACTAATGACTGAGATCCTGGTGTGTCACCTTCCAAACGGTAAAACTCCGTTAGTTGAAATTGGGGGTGTGACAAAGGCATCTTCTTAGGATATGTTGCCAACTCGCCTTGCAAGAGAGTGTACAATATAGGAACTCGTACTATCGAGGAATAGTTTGAACTGGATTATATTAAACACAGCATTCCACCAGAACCATCTGGTCCAGCTTGGGGTTTTGATTATGATGCGCTATTGAAATCTTTCAATCTTCCTGGTTTGTCTACAGATGATGCCGTAAATGTATATGAATTATTTGGTGACAGTGATAACTCCAGTTTCTCAACACGTGCTACTGTACCGATTGTAACTCCTGATTCCTATGCTGGATCTACATTTGGAACTCATGACAGTGATAACATTGAAGATGTTCATGTTGACGGAAATGACGCTCAAGCGAATCCTAATACTCGTGTAGGAAATGAAGCTCCAGTTGATCCAATCAACATTGAATCTTCTTATTCTGGAACACAAGATATAGGGGAGTTAAGCACGAACCTCGATTCAAAAATTCAGGAACCGAATTTACCAGAGATGAGAGTGCATAAGAATCATCCAATTGACAACATTATTGGTGATCCTCATGCCGGTGTTCAAATTCGTCATCGAATCATTGCTGAGAACACTAGTCTATACTCTGAGATACTTGACACTGGTGTCATGTAAACATGTCTACATGTTACATTGATGTCCCAGTTAGAGCCGAAGAATGTGAAGGAGGCTCTCGCTGACAACTGCTGGATTGAGGCAATGCAAGAAGAACTGTCTCAATTCCAAAAGTTGCATGTGTGGGATTTGGTTGACTTGCCAAGAGGCGTACAACCAATTGGAACCAGATGGGTGTTCAAATGTAAGATGGTTGATCGTCTTGTTGTAGTGAAGAACAAAGCAAGGTTGGTTGTTCAGGGTTTTTATCAACAAGAGGGCTTGGATTACGTAGAAGTATACGCCCCAGTTGCTAGACTTGACGTCATTCGACTGTTTCTAGCTTATACATCCTATGTCGGCTTCAAGGTCTATCAACTTGATGTGAAGAGTGCTTTCCTGTATGGAAAGGTTCATGAAGAGTTCTATTCCCGGCTTTGAAGATCCGCATAATATAAATAAAGTGTATAAGCTCGACAAAGCACTTTATGGTATTCATCAAGCACATAGGGCATGGTATGAGACATTATCAAAACACCTACTATCAAATGGTTTTGACCGTGGACAGATTGACCTGACCCTCTTCATACGGAAAGCAGGAGGTGATATTCTTCTTGTACAAGTGTATGTCGATGACATTATCTTTGGGTCTACAAATGAAGAGATGTGTAGGGAATTCGAACAGGTGATGAAGTCAAAGTATGAGATGAGTAACATGGGTGAATTGTCGTTCTTCGTAGGTCTGCAAGTCAGTCAAAGAGAGGATAGCATTTATCTGCATCAAACCAAGTATATGCAGGACATCTTGTCAAAATACAAGATGAATGATAGCAGTACTTATGGCACACCTATCCCCGTCAATCATGGTCTGCATCCTGACAAAGATGGAAAGGATGTGGATTGCAAATTGTACCGTGGCATGATCGGATCTCTTATGTATCTCACAGCTTCAAGGCCCGACATAATGTTTGATGTATGCTTGTGCTCAAGGTTTCAGTCACAACCGAAGGTGTCTCATATGATAGCTGTCAAGAGTATTTTCAGATACTTAAAAGGGAAACCCCGATTGGGTCTTTGGTACTCTAAGCAGCAGTCATTTGACTTCAAAGCCTACATTGATTCAGACTATGGCGGTTGTAACCTTGATATAAAGTCAACCTCTTGTGGATGTCAATTCTTGGGAGACAGACTGGTTTCCTGGTAGTGTAAGAAGCAGTCAACGGTTTCTGTCTCAACATGTGAAGCAGAATACATTGCTACAGCTAGCGGTTGTTCTTAGATATTGTGGATACAACAGCAATTGAGAGACTACAGCTTAAATTTCACTGGAACTCCACTGTTCATTGACAACAATGCCACCATGTCCATCACAAACAACCCGGTGAAACATTCCACATATTGAAATTCGCCATCATATCATCCGTGATTGTGCTGAAAAGCATCTCATTGAACTTGTAAAGGATCACACGGATGACAACTTTGCTGACCTTTTCACTAAGGCATTTGATCGAACCCGTTTTGAGCATCTTGTCAACTTGACAGGAATGTTCAATCCAGAGTGAAAACTTGCTTTTCTTAATTCAATTCAATTCATGAAAGTTAAATTTTATTTCTTTTAAGTTTTCTGTATAGTTCTTTTAATTTTCAAATATTTTACAAAAATTCAAACAAAATAGAAAATGGATAAAATTTCAAAGTTATCTTGAGAAAAGAGGAAATGATAGTACATCAGTAATGATCTAAATGCCATAGAATGCTCATATGGGAAATGATTGCGTCATGCTTACTTGATTGCTTAAATTGTTATGTTTTTAATCTGCTTATTTACAGGTAATTTGAATTGTTAGTAGGTTGTAGACGTCTTTGAATCATTAGTAGTGTGGAAACTAAATCTAGACTACAACTGTGATTTGAACCCATGTATGCATGTGAGCGTGTGTAAAAGAATACAAAAAGATCATTATCAGATAAAGGATGTAAGATTTTAGCAAATATTTTCTTAAGAGACAAGTTTCAGGTTATGTCTTTAGCACAATTTATCGGTTCATTTCACTTCCCATACTCACAAGTATGCAATGGGAAATTGGGCCAAGATAAGTCTCAACATCAACCGTTAAGCTTATATTCACCCTTGAATCATACCAGATTCATTGAAATCAAATCCAGATAAATGTTGGATCACCTTACCTAAATCCTCATATTCCTTATCCATTAACCCGAATCATCATATGATATTCATATAAGAAAACCCAATCTAACCAAGACATCTGACTCTTATGATTCTTGATAATCCTTATGGATTCTGCTTGATTTTTTCTGTGCTAAACGATGTAACTTCATTCTGGAGATTTGAAAATCTTAGATGTCTTGAGATAGTGCATGTTACATTTCTGTAGCATATCAGTGGGCTACACGTTGTATATCTTAAAATTAATACCTTAACCCACAAGAACGTGATACAAAGATGCTTATGGTTTCAAATATCATAATATTGTCAACTTGACTTACTTGTTTATATGCTTATTACGTATGAATAACTTGTAATTCATGACATGATCCCATATTCTTTGACGTTTATCTTGTATCGTTTTTGCTAAAGTTTAGCCTGATATGATCCTTTGTTCGTGTCTTTGAGCAAAAATAGTGTGTTTGTATATACTTGTATATCTCTATTCAGAAAAGAGCAAAAAGATTTTAATTTTGTGTACAGTTCAATTTTAATTAGAAAAGCCAAAAATTTTTGTGTTTAACCATCTTGAATTGACTTTGAATCCTCTTGATTGAATGTGCTTATCTTGTTCGTTAATTGACATGAAATCTTCATAATTTGAGTTGAAGTTTGAGTACACAAGGGTCTCTGCGTACTTAGTAAGTGCGCATGAGGTAAACCCTGCGTACTTAACAATTATGCAAGACTTCAGTCATGCGTACTTAGTAAGTACGCAGGAGTTAAGTCATGCGCACTTAACAAGTACGCACGACCTTTTTGTGTCGGGTATATATACAAGAGTTAGAATTTTTCTTGAGTTTCACCTCATTTCAAACATTTCACGACTGTTGAATACCTCGACTCGTTTTTACTCAAAATTTTTTAGTGTGTTCCTAATCGATTTTCCGTCCCGATCATAGTTTCATCTTCACGTTACTAACATTTGGTGAGAATCTTGGTCTATTTCATCCGCAAAATCTCTTGTTGAGGGCCGATTTCTTGATTTTCGAGATTAGGGTTTTGGTGTTGAAATTTAAACTGGTTTTGGGTGTTGTTTAAGTGAAATTAAGCCCTAAAACTAGTTTATGTTCATCAATCGAAGTTCTAACATGCTAATTTTGTCCTTAACTGCTCTTGATTTTGGGTTTGACCCCTTGTTGTCCGTGGTTTTGTGTCAGACCAAGGTTAGGTCAAAATGACATGCTTTTAGCTTTGCATTGGTGATGGTTTTGGTCCCATAAGTCTTAAACAGGTTTTTCGACAATGTGGTGACCGATATCATCATCTAAATCATTCAATCTCTTGATCTAGGATTTTGTAAAAGTTCTAAGTGTTGGTTCCTGCGCACTTAGGAAGTACGTAAGAATTAGCTCCTGCGTACTTACTAAGTACGCAAGAACAACTTACTGCGTATTTGTTAAATACGCAGGAAGGGCCACTAAGAATTTTTTGTAAGTCTGAAATTAAGTTCGTAGTGCATGTGCTATACCATGTCATGCTTGTTCTATTCCAATGATTCTGTTTGATCTAATGTTGTTTCTCTTATGTTCTTGCAGAAATGACCGGTGATGGAGGTTATGAAGAAGAAGGAGGAGATGGTGCTGAAGAGTCAGATTCTGAGGCAACTGAATCTGATTCATCTGACTCTGATGATGCACCAGACCAATCACACCGACGGAGAATGGCAAAGGTTTCCCTTCCCGACCCATCCTCCAAAAGAGGAAGATGAAAGAATTCAGACAATAAGTATGTTACTGAACATGAGACTGAGAGCGCGTTAGCCATGCTAGCGTCGGTTTCACGGAGCTCAAATTTGACATAGTCATCTTTGAGCTCACAGATTTTGAACTTGGGGAACCTCGTGTCACGGAGGTCAAATTTGACATAGTCGTTTTTTAGCTCACGGATTTTGACCTTGGGGAACCTCTGGTCACGGAGCTCAAATTTGACATAGTTGTCCTTGAGCTCACGGATTTTGACCTTGGGAAACCTCTACTACGATGTTGTTAGACAAATACTACTTGCATACAGATGATAGAGACTGAAGACAACTCCAGAGCTGCTGTCAAGGGGGAGTTTGTTGAAGCAATTCTTGTGGCAATCACTCTGAAGCTGTTTACTCTAAAGCTGTGTACACATCTCCCGAGCTGCTGTCAAGGGGGAGTTTGTTGAAGCAATTCTTGTGACAAGCACTCTGAAGATTGTTTTTACTTATGTATTGTCCTTATGTATTTGTATTTGTATATCAGCATTTGTATGTATTGGTTTATAGAGTTGTAATCATGTTCGTAGGTACTTGTCGTTGTATTTGTCTTTGTTAAGTGTTGTGCGCACTTAACAAGTGCGTTGGTTGCTCAACCAGCATGCTTAGCAAGTACGCAAGAACATTGTCTGCGTACTTGCTAAGTACGCAGGAACAAAGCCTTGCGCACTTAACAAGTGTGTAGTCAACATGTCTTGTATAAATAGAATAGGTTGACAGAAGATATGTACGCAGACATTTTGCACTCAGTATTTTCTCTCTGTAACCGTTCAAGTTTATAATAGACGAAGTGTTAAAGTGATTTTGTTGTCGGTTTACTTTGTGTTGTTTGATTCTCCACCTAGTCACGGGCATTCCGCACCCGTTCCGACTAGTCACACACTCACACATAACGATCCGAGACACCCGAGGACCTACAAGTCACTTTTCATACGTAAAAATCCAACCTTTATGTTACGAAACCCCAAACCCTAAAACCAACTTTTGATCACAAAAACTCAGATATAGGAGATTTGCTACCTGTTAACGCTTGTTTCCTTCTTCTCCAACCTCCAGGATTGTCCAGCTATCGATCTTGGTACAAGATGAAGGTAGAAGATGGATATTCTTGCTCTTTCTCTTTCTAGATTTTTCTCTCTCTCTCTAGAGTTTGGTGATGAAGATGATGAAATGTGGCAAGGGAGGGGGTAAGGGCTTATCAAGCCATCCCTTGCACCTCTCCATCCCGGCCTGAGGCCCAAGCCCACGAGCCCGTTGCTTCTCTTTTTATCATTTATCTCCTTTTAATGTTTTCCCTCTCAAGATCCGTCATCTTTCGCTTTATTCTTTCTTTGTTATTTTCGGGATGTTACATATAGGCAGGAAACGGGGGAGGCACGGCGTGCCTCCGTACACATGGGCATGCACTTTGCTTTTCTGACATTGTACTCGAGCGAGTCTTCAGCTTTTCTAGAATCCGTTGGAGGGTACATGTACGACTGTGCCTTTGGGTTTGACCAAGCATTGGCCAATTTGGCCTATTCTGAGACTTGGTTCCTACTGACATCAGGAGGCACAGTCATGTATGAAGATGCATGGCTGTGCTTGGCTTTTGGCATCGAGTAATCTCCATTTTGTTTGATATTTGTTTCTTTTTTTGATATGGAAAACCAAATAACCTGCAAATTGAATAAGAAGCTAACTAAGTATCATTTTCTATGAATTTGCCTAAAAATTAGTCAAATACTCTGGGGGTTGATTATGCATGAAAAAATTATGTATAAATTATGGCACATCAAACATCTCCACACTTAAACTTTGCTTGTTCTCAACCAAACTCATGCATTAATCAGATCCAATGCGAAAAGGAAAATAAGAAAGAACTAAAAGATATCTAATCTTGATATAGGAATCCTTACCCACTAGGGTTGTTGGAAATCCAAGGAATGATTGTGTTATAGAAAACACTAAAAACCTAAGCAAATCTTATCAACTATCTTATGTCTTAGAACCCTCAAGACATATCCAGAATAAGTGTCACTCGCCGGGGGTAATTGTTGGAACCTGAATAACCGATGCATTCCTGATAACTTTAGGGGCTAGTTTGTAACTTTTGTAAACAAAGGTTTTTGGGTCAAGAGTTGCTAGCAACTCTTGAGAGTAGATATTACGGTTATCGGCCGACTGTCGAAAGTCGATAATCTTCATGTCGACTCTTGCTATGAACTCTATAAATAGCAACCCAAAAACCTATTTCAGTAGCTTTTTGATCCACCCGTTGTTACTATAGTCAATTTGTGAGACGGTAGGAGGTTGTAGTTGTTTTCTTTGTTTTCCAGGAGCCTATTGTAATCGTATCATAGTGGAAGTAATAGATTCAAGCATTTTATGTTCTTGTGTGTGTTGCTCTTCATTCTGTGTTTATCTTTATCATCATTAATCAGCTTCTCTATAGCTGATCTGTTTGTTGTTACCTGACTAGAATCATTCTAGCACAGGGACCCTATTGTCAGGACCTACAATTTTGTATCAGAGCCTTCTGTGCTCTTAATTTTAGGGACTTTTTTGAGTTTTTGGGGTTTTTTGTGATATCTGAATTTCTTTGATATTTGGCTTGATCTGTATCAAGTTCAGAAATTGATATTGAAATTCTCTCAGAAATTTGTTTATGAAGAGTTTGACAGATCATATTGTTATTTTGGTTTAGATCTGAGCATCGAGTGATTTATTTTTTGTTGTTTGTGAAAAAGAGTATGTTAATGTTCTTGAGCCGATTGTCCAGGGTCGACTCTCTTGCCTGAGCCGACTGTTACTTGGTCCGGGCCGATTTTTTGTTTATCTAGCGATTGTCTCAATAAACGCAACTTTACGACTCACTGTTTTGAGGTAGCGACTCTTCTGAGCTGACACTTTGAGTGAGCCTTCCAAATACCTTGTGGTGGTGTCGTCTGTTCCTTGTCTTCAGCTGACTCTTCGAGCCGACTCTTAGATTTTGTCTTTTCTTGTTTGTGATTTTTTTATTCAAGATGTCTGTTACTTCTATTACCAAAGCTGATTTGGAGACCGGCTCCATGTCTAGACCTCCTAAACTTCTATCCACCAATGATTTCCCTAACTGGAAGAACCGCATGAAGGCGTACTTTTATGTGACTGACTTCGGTAAGTGGGTCTCGACCACCAACAGTCCACACTGTCCTATTACCACGGGAGCTGATGGTGCTGTAGCTCAAACTGATCCTGCTGCTTATACCGAAAATGACAAACTTCTGGTCCTAAGAGATTATAAAGCCTTCGGTGCTATCAATATGGCTCTTCCAGCCGACATCATGAACATGTTCGAGGAATACAAGACTACTCAATCTCTATGGCAGGCGTTGTGTGATTTCTATGAGGGAAATTCTAACCTGAAAGAAGGAAAGAAAGACATGCTCCAGAAATAATATGATACCTTCGGAAGTTTCAAGCAAATTGAAGCAAGCCGGGGTAGTCATTAGAAATTCTGATCTGATCAAGAAGTTGCTAGACTCTTTACCTAAGGAATGGAGCATACAATATATGTTGATCAAAAGGTAATATGTGAATGAAGCTTCTACCCTATCTGATATAATCAACACCCTAAAGTCCTTTGAAATGGACATCGAAAAGCGTCAAATGAATCAATCAGGATACACCAAAACCGTGGCACTAACCAATGTTGCTGTTATTGTTCCAACCTCATCAGGCAATGATGCAAGGTCATCCGGACTCATTTCGTGCTATGATGACCGCTCCCGTCACCAATCAGCAGAATCAACCAAGCAATGAATCAAAGGGTAATAGTACCTCTGCTCCAAATCGATCAAGTGAACACATGGCGTTGTTTGGACTGTTTGTCAACAGTTATCAAGCTCTAATCTCAGGTGAATTGAAGGTTGGGGTGAGCCACATAGGAGATGATTTCCATGTTGATTCAGATGACATGGAAGAGGTTGATCTATAGTGGTAAATGGCTATGCTGACTTTTATGGCTAAGAGATTAATTGATAAAACCGGCAAGAAGCATCTTGGAGGAAAGTCTGTAGGGTTTGACAAGTCTAAACTAAGATGTTACAATTTTAAGCAACTCGGGCACTTCAAGAGGGAATGTCCCCATCTTATCACCAACTCTTTACCTCTACCTACCATTGTTGCAATTACCGATGGCCAAGAATAAACTGAGAAGGCAAAAGAACCAGCAAATTCCTTGGTAGTAAATGACTTTGATTGGAGCAATGAAATTGAAGAAGCTCAGGTTGAGGTGTGAAAGGCTATTATGGCAAATATTCCATCTACACAATTTATGGTTCATAGAATGGAAGCAAGTCTGGTTGAAAAGGAGAAGAATGAGGTGCGAAGAAGAATTATCGTAAACACTGACTCTATTGATCCTGCTGCTCTCATTAGACAATTTGCTATTCAGGGGACAGAGTCAGGTTATTGACACTGAAGGAAGCATGACTGAGAATGCCAACATTAAGATCATGGATCCAGTAAAGGTGAATGATGAAAAGAAGGACACATGTCCCAGTTCCAGCTCTATGGATTGAGTTAACACTCCAGAGAGTGCAGGTGAGGGAACTCAAACCAATGGTGATGGAATCTCTAATCAAGGATGCATCTGCAGGAAAACAGTTGATGAGCTGATTCCACCTAAGGTACAATCTCGTGTCTGTTCGTCTGGCTGTGTTGACATGATTGCTCTCTATCGCACATTAAATTAACTCATTACTGGTGAGAAGGATGATGCTCTTGCTATCCTTAATCAAATCAAAAAGAGCGAGATCTTTCTCAAAGTCAGTTTGAACCAGGCTAATCAAGAAATCCAAACCCGAAAAGAGTTTGTTTATAGAAAAGAATTTTTGATCACAGATTTAACTGAAAAACTAACATCTTCAAGAAATGAATCTATTAAATTGCAAATAATTATAGACAAATGGAACGTTAGCAAAATGGCACAAGATACTATGTTGGATTGACATAATACTCCAGGTTTTGTGAAAAAGGGGGTAGGATATTTGGATTTGAATGACTTTTAGAGGGAGTTGGTTCACCCTCCCACACATGGTCATTATGACCCTATTCCATCTCCACATCCTAAAAATGATCTTGCAAAATTATTTGTTTCTGCTACTAATGTAAATACTTCAGGTTTAAAAGGACAGGGTAGGGATGTTAAGGATGATTGTGGTGCTGGATCGGGTCACAAGGAATGCAACCGAGAATCTGTTTTATCTTCATTTTTTAATTTAAATTCCCTGAATCCAGAGTCATGTAATTCGGGCCCTGTTGATAGCAGTAGTGGATCATGTTGTAGGATAATTAACTCTAACTATGATTGTAATGAACACAATAGCTGTAATGACTTTGTTTCTATGAATAATGTTTGTTTTAATGATTCGGATGATAATGTGTCAAGAAACCAGTTTGAAAGGTTTATGACAGAAGAAATTCAGTCTTCACCCTAACATCAACAAGTCAAAGGGATAGTCAAAGTGGCTCAGACTATTTGTCTACAAGAGATAGTGAGGAAAATGCATATGATTCGGACAGATATGATGAAGAAGCAAGTCAAATGACAAATGTTGATAAAGAATCTGAACGAGAATCATCAACCACTCATGTTGATCAAAAGAAGAAGAAATTCATCAAAGGAAAAAGCAAAAAGAAAAGCAAAGTGCCAGTTTAGCAGCAATCATCCTCATCATCTTATTAACCGCCACATAAAAGAAAAACTTTTAACCATGTTAATTGTTTTAGTTGTGGGGAGGGCGGTCACACTGCTAGGAAGTGTAGTAGTGCATCTTATCATAATAATTGGGTCGAATTTGAATGACCTAAAATGCATAGTGTGGGAAATTTTAACAGACACCAACATAATCACAATCCTTTTTATCATAAAATTGACAAAATTCTTCAAAATGTAAATCATTTTCTAAAAGGAACTTGTTGGTGGAGAACCAGAACTGATAGAATTGCAAAAATTAATGTTCCACCCAAGTTGAGAAAGACTTGGGTTCATGTTTCTCAATAAAATGTCTTGTATGTGGCAGGGGTTTCCCAGGAGGACTATTGATAATTCATGGCATGTTGATAGTGGATGCTCTCGTCACATGACCTGGCTAAAAGATCTGCTCACTGACTTCATAATTATCGATGGGGGTTACGTTGCCTTTGCGGGTGATGAAAAAGGAGGAAAAAGTACTGGATAGGGAACTGTATGGAACTCTTACTCTGGATAAAGTGAATCTTGTTCCAGAACTCGGCTATAATCTAAAAGAATATATTCAAGTCCTTCCAGTTAACACCAATGATCTGAAAGCCGATATCTTTACAAAGGCAGTCGATAAATCCAAGTTTCTTGATCTCGTGGAGAAATTGGGTTTATTGAATCTTGAGTAATATCTTCTTTCCCTCTTGTATTGTATATACCTCTGTTCATATTTTCATTCAAAAATCCAAAAATATTTTCTTGACCAAAATGAGTAGATGATCGAGCTGCAAAAAATTTTTATCTTTTATTTAGAAAATTCCATTTAAAGTGATTGTCTATAAATAAAATTTTCGGGGGAAGTTGTCGGAACATGAATAAGTTATTGCATTCCTGATAACTTTAGGGGCTAGTTAGTAATTTTTGTAAAGAAAGGTTTTTGGGTCAAGAGTCGCTAGCCACTCTTGAGAGTCGATATGACAGTTATCGGCCGACTGTCGAAAGTCGATAATCTTCATGTCGACTCTGGCTATGAACTCTATAAATAACAACCCAAAAACCTATTTCAGTAGCTTTTTGATCCACCCGTTGTTACTATAGTCTATTTGTGAGACGGTAGGAGGTTGTAGTTGTTTTCTTTGTTTTCTAGGAGCTTATTGCAACCGTATCATAGTGTAAGTAATATATTCAAGCATTTTATGTTCTTGTGTGTGTTGCTCTTCATTCTGTGTTTATCTTTATCATCATCAATCAGCTTCTCTATAGCTGATTTGTTGGTTGTTACCTGACTAGAATCATTCTAGCACAGGGACCCAATAGTCAGTACCTACAGTAATTTACTAATTCTAGAGGTATATAAGGGGAACTCTAATAAACTCTTAATTCCTTTTATTCATACCTAATTATTAAGCAATGCTTTTACCTTTACCCGAAGACTATAACTTAAGAACCTTGAATGATAACTCTAAAAAGCAGGTCTTACCCTCTACAATAAAACCAACACCCAGATCAAAGTTGAATCAAATAATAACAAAAACATATATGCAACATAAGATCTTGAAATAAGATTCATCAAATGTAACATCTCAGATTTCTACGCTTATTTGTTCACAATCTACTTTGGTTTGGTATAATTCAAGTTACATGTTTGCTTAATTGACGATTTGTTCATGCACTATTTGAAACACACAACATTTTACATATGATCATAATGTGTAATGCACTACAACAACAACCGAACACTTATGATAACATATTTCTCATGAAATCACACTTTCATATGCTTTACATGGTCAACCGTGATGCAAAAAAGTTAAAACGTTTTCACAAAAACAAAGGGTTCTTGTAGGGTTGTTAATTTTGTAAGCTAATGGCATCATTGTAACTTTTGAACAATAGTACTTTGTTTTATTTCCATATATTTCTGTTATTTTAGTTTTTATGTAATTTACTGCTTTTTAGACTAAGATTGGCCCATCGAAACTATTTAGTTTTGCCTGAGGCTTGTTCAACCGAAACTAGTAGTTTCGATAGATAGGGAGTTTCGACAGGAGGTTCTTTCACTTGTAAATGCTCAACCGAAACTACAAGTTTCGGTGAGCATAGTTTCGATGCCTGTCTAATCACTATAAATAGCATAGTTTGAGAATGTTTAGGGTGTGGATAGTGGTTGTGACCCTGAAATTCTCTCTTTCACAGTTTTATTGAATCAATACAAGTTTGAAGTTTATTCAACTGTTGTTCTTACAATTTCATATCCTTTTGTGTTAATACTTGTGTGGTTAGCCGGTTTATCATCACCATTTATGTTTCTTACCTTTGTTTCACCACCATACACACAGATTCCGCCTGTGTGTGTAATCGATCTGTTTGAGTGGTTTTGTCTAAAATCAGGACCTACAATTGGTATCAGAGCTATATGCTCTTGATTTCTAAGTGTATTCAGGTTCTTGTGATCGATTTGAGGTGTTTTTTGGTCAATTATTGGATTTTTCTGCATCTGAGTTTTTGAGCACTTTTACATTGAAGTTTCGGGCACTGTTTCATTATTTACGGGTTCATTTGGTTGAGTTTCTCAAATTGAAGACTGGATTGTTATTCTAGAATACTTTTGGAAGCTTTTCATCGGATTGGATTTCTATCATCATCACTTTGATTTTTGGAGCACTTGATCAATGGAGTTTTTCTGACTTGGAGAAGAAGGCATCGAAACTACCTGGGGATAGAATCTGTATTTTGTTGGTCATTGAAACTTCTTGTATGTACTGTACTTGTTGTCTGATATAAGGTATCATCGAAACTAATATTTTTTGTCTTATCCTTATCGAAACTAACCTGTGCAAAATGGTCACCCGAAACTTCTGTTCACCCGAAACTATAGTTTCAATCGAAACTTGTAGTTTCTGTTGGTTATCGTTGTATTTTTTGTCAAGTCTTCATCACCAAAACTAGTAGTTTTGGGCCCATTATTATCTATCAAAACTCGAAGTTTCAGGCATCACCTTTTCAATCGAAACTAGTAGTTACGGTCAGCATTCTTCAACCAAAACTAGCTTCTGTTCATTTTTTAGAAATGGCATCTTCAAGCCACACTGAGTATGCTGGGGGAAAAAAACCACATGTCTTGGTGTCCACTAGACACATTGATGATTGGACCAAGAAAATGAAGACTTTCTTTTAGTTCCATGACCAGACACTTTTGCAGTCAATCACTGATGGTCCACACAAGCCAGTAACTACCACTGTAGATGTTCAACATCCTAAGACTGTTGCTGAATATGAGGAGAAGGATATTGCTCTAATTGATCGAGACAACAAAGCTTATGGGTCTATTGCTCTGGCTCTTCCTATGGATGTGTTCAACATATTTGCTGAGTATACTACGGCTAATGATCTTTGGGTTGCTTTATGTACAAGGTATGAGGGAAGTGCTGAGGTTAGGGAACGCAAGAGGGATTTGATTACGAAGCAATATGAGATGTTTAGTAGTATCCCTTGAGAACCCATATCTGAGCTGATCAACCAGTTCTCAAGCATTGTCTCTAAGTTAAAGGTTTTGGGAACTGAGTATCCTACTGTTGAGTTAAACAAGAAGCTGCTTGATTCACTGCCCGAGGAATGGAATATGTACATAATTATGATCAAGAAAACTGAGAAGCTAGGTGATTTGTCACAGCAAGAACTCTACAGCATCTGGAGTCTTATGAGTTAGAGATAAAGAAGGGTGTAGTCACTCCAACTAATCAGCCTGGAACAAAGTTCTTCCACTTCATCCAACAAAAGTACAATGGCATACTTTCAGACTGATGTCCCACCTACCATTTCTGGAGTTTAGCCTACTACTTCATCCACCTCTTAGAAGCCAACCATTATGATCCCCGATGAGTATCTGCCTATCATGACTACCTTCATAACATGTTATGATGCACTAATTTCTGGAAACCTGAAACCTGTGAGTTTTCAACCTTAAGACTTAGAGCAGATCAATCCTAATGATTTGGAGAAGATGGACATTGATTGGTGTATGGCTATACTGACTCTGAGGGCCAAGAGATTTATTAAAAGGACTGGGATGGATAGATTCAAGCAAGGGAAGACTCTGGGGTTTGACATCAAGAAGGTGAGATGTTATAACTGTCACCAGCTGGGTCATTTTGCAAGAAATTGCAAGGAACCATCATCAAAAGAGCAGCATGAAAAGAAGAACTCATATGGAAAGCAAGCTGTTGTTTCTTCCAAATCCACCACATCTTCCAGCTCAACAGCTATGGTCTGTTAAGCTGATTGTGAATCCCCTTGATCTCCAATATTCCAAGCAGCACAATAACAAACAATCTCCTGGAAAGCCGGAATCAATCCAAGAAACTCTAAGATTGAAAACCGGCGAATCAAACAACGAATCTAAGATAATACGTCATCAAACTGAGATAATCACCAAACATCATCTTGTATTCACTTAGAGAATCATTACAAATTAGTAGTCCAATACCATGAACATCATAGATACAAATCAGATACCAGTTCTTGTTCTTCTGGCGTTCAAATACACGACAAATATATAGAAACAAGATTTCGTCCGAAAACTCTAATTGTCCGAAAAAGATTTATATCGAAATCTTTTTCGATCGATAAAGTTTCCGGTCGAAAACTTTACACTTGAGTATATATCAAAATAGAAACTTGAATTTGATGGAGTACTAGGTTCCAACAATCTCCCTCTAGTCCATTGAATCCCAAGTTCTATGTTGTGTCTGCATCTTGCTTCTTCACAGGCTTCACTTTCTTTGAATCCAGATCCTGTAAGCTTTTCTTGATTGGTCTATCTTCAGCTCTTAGAGACAAACAACGAGACACCACTCTCATATACAACTTTGCTTCGTTCTTTATTATCATGCTCATATCACACTGAATCGTGTTATAGTACAAAATCCTTAAATCTTTATCTGAAAAGCTGAATAAATCCATCGGATCAAAGATTCTGACTTCAGGAAGTCCCTTTGTTGAATAACTGCTTCATGTGATGAAGAATCATAGAACCATTTATCAAAATCCTTGATGAAGCTCCTTTTTCTTTCCGGTATATACACAACTGTTACAGTATCAGCTGGTTTGACAATGTATTTGTACTTGATCTTCTCATTTGTTCTGTATTTCTTCTTGATCTTTCTTTGTATAGGAATTTGAGGCTGAAAAGATGTAAAACTATCTTGATTACATTGATTCCTGAGAAGTACCTCAAAAGCAGAAGCTCGAGTATTGTTTGATTCATTAATCATCTTCAAACGACTCAGATCTCTTATATCCCATCTTGGTAGTGTCTGTAACTTATGACATGTATCAAAATATTGAATATCACCAGCAGCCCTCTTGATCACATACGTCTTCTTATCATTATAAAATTTCAAACCCAAAATCAATCCAATCAATGCCTTTCTTGGATTCTTGATTCTTTGTGTAATTCTTTCAACATCTTCTTCTTTTTCATCTTCTTCCTTCTCCTTATCGTCATCACCTACCTCCATTCCCTCACCTTGTTGATTAATAAGTGAATCAACATCAAACATATCTTGTGAACCAAAAAGATCAGCTCCTTTAATTGGAGATTCAGTATGTTATGATTGATTCAATGTTGAAGGTCCTTGCTGTTCTTTATTCTCTTGCATGGGTTGACTAGTGACATTCGGTATGTAATAGACATTCCAAGACGTTTTACAAGATCTTGCACAATGCTTTGCAAATTATCTATCTGTACTTGTTGCTCATCAAGCTGCTTTTGCTTCTTGGAATCACTTGTCTTTAACTCTCTAATTTCACTTTCATTTGCAACTTCTCTCCTTTGAAGATTTGAAACTTGAATCTTCAATTGACTTATAATATTTGTAGTTTCTTGAGTTGCAAAGTTTAGAAACTCTTCATCCATCAATTTGTAATCTTTAGAAGCCTTTTGTCTAACAAGATCTGGAACTTCGTTACCCTTTCCTTTTCCTAAGTACCTCTATGCCATAGTCTTCAATCTCTTTTGTTTTGGTTCTTTAATTACGATACCTTTAGACGGAGGAGGTCTAGAAGGCAGGTCCTTTTAAGCTTCAGTAGCTTTCCTTTTGATTGGATTTTTCAGTTGTCGTTGCTGGAATTTCTGGTGTTTCAACACTTTCAGTTTCTTGAACTTTCTATGTTTCTTTAACTGGCTCATCAACAGTTTCTTTCTCAACTACAACTTCTGTAACAACTTTACGAATAATCACAGGAGCTTGAACATTTTCAGGATTGTTTTGCACTACATTCCTATCACCTCCTTCACCACCTTCACCATCATCATATCCTTCATCATCACCATCATGATCCTCTACTTCACTACCTTGAATATCATTCAATGCATATTCAACACCGAACTCGGGATCAGGATTCTCTTCAATCATATTTTGAAATAAAGGTGTCAATGTCCCAGTAAACTTGCTTTTCTTCCTTATGGTGTTCATGCTACTAAAAATTATTTCTGTCATTTGATCCAATGGAAGCTCAACCCCGTCATTAGGTAGATCAGGCAACAGTGTATTGATTATCATTTGTAAGAATCTTGGATAAAGCAGAAACTTGTTGTTCTGTCTTATACCCACAAAATCATTAATCATAGCTTCAAAAATCATTCTTGAGAAATTGAGTCTACGGTGAGTTGTCAGACAAACCAAAGCTCTACTAAACACTTCACCAATTTGATCAAATGCGCCTGTCCTCGGTCCAAGGCAATGAATGAATACATGTATTAAGTACCTCCACTATTTTCCTAACAATGTCTTTGTCACATGTCTTCTTGGAAAGTCTCCTTCATAGCCCATTTCTCTGATTATCTGCATCACACGTGTGTAACTTATTCTGTATGGAAAACTGACATTGTTTATGAAATTTAGAACCTCTCTAAGAATTTGTTCAGTAATCTTGATCTTCTTTCCACCAACTATACTTTCTATCCAGATTTCCTTGTTAACATGCATATATTCAACATTGTTCCAGAATTCTCGAATTTGATTTTCATAAACAGTAACTTGTGTTGATATGGCAGTTAGAATTCTTGATTTGTTGAGAAACCGAACTATTTCTTCATGTCCTCTTGATTTTCTTGTGCTTGCTGTCAAACATGCACATATGTTGTGCCTTGAGTCAAACTTTAACCTGTTCATAGTTGTTCAAGACAAGTAACATAAATCAGTCAAAATCGAAAATTTGCCAACTCCAAAGATTTCGATCGAAAAATTTTATCCGAAAACTATTTCGATCGAAAACTCCCGCTCGAAAACTTCTATTAACCATCCTTTTTGAACGAAAACAATTTCTTTATAGAAATTTCCAACTCAAAAGTTTTCGGACAAAAACTCACATAAAACCTGATCGAAAACAATTTCTATCGAAAACCTCTTCGGACAGATTAGTTGTCTTCATTTCCATCCGAGAAAGATTTCGATCAATTCATACAAGTTTTCGGACAATTCATATAAGATTTTGGACGATTCATAAACATTTAAAACCTAAGGCAATGGATCTATCTAATCTTACTCTAAGGATCCAGAAAAAACATACCTTGATGTCGGAAACTTTAACAAGAAATCACATTCAACTTTGCTCGAAGATTTCGCACGAAAACACGATACTTGGTAAACTCGAAAATCAGGCTCAAAAACTCATACAGAGGTGGTGAAATGATTTCGATCGAAAAGTAGATATATATAACTTTTGAGATTTCGGATGAAAAGACTTTTCGCATACGACTTTTCGATCGAAAACAATTTCGGACAAAAAATTTTACTTGTGAAAATTTGAATTTTATTTTTCTTTATCCGATCCTAATATCATTAAGACCTGTTCCAAAATTTTAATGCTTTCAAATGTAAGAAAAACAACAAACAACAAAGAAAAAAAAATATATTTCAAACAAAATATTAAAACAAAAACACACATAATACTTTTTCAGAAAAACCAGCCTTTTCTCATAAACTGAATTAACATATGATCATAAATGCACACTGTCTTAATCACACTTCATATCAAGTTAAGATCTACTCAGTTCAACATTGATTGTGAGTATCTTAATCCACATAAACTCATGCATCATGTTTCAGCAAATACTGTGTGACAGTTAAGGTAAGATTAATCAATACAATGTGTACCCCACAATCGAGATGGAAAGAACTGAGAATCAACACAAAGTTTCACTAGATCATGATCCAATCACCAGCATGAAGGTAGAGTTCTTAGCACAGGAAAAATAATCTAAGTGGATTTGAATGGAATCATATTGATTCGGAATCATTTTGATTCATTGTCTTGGTTTCTGAGATAGTACGGAATCATATTGATTCATAAGAGTTGTGAAGAGTATATATGCAGAATCATGAATGATTCGGGTATGCGGATATCCGTAAGATATTGGATATGTTAATTGAAATCACGAATGATTCAAAGAGCGAAACAGACTGACTTCCTGGTTTCCATCTGAGATTTTCACTAGAACCTTTAGTTGTATGAAGGTGTTTAACTCTAAATCATATACTTGACGGATATACTCAATAGAGCAAACAAATTGTGCAAAGAACTCATCAAGATCCTGGTCTCATGGTATGACTAGATTCACTTTGCATTCGAATGATGAAAGTACCGATATTCGATGTGGGTAAAACACAAAGATTGCAATTTAGTTAATCACACAAATATCGCCTAATTTATACATGCAGAGCCTACCAACATATCAATAATTGTAACCGATGTCACCATCATATCCAATTCATGCGTAAGCTCAATACACAAATATACTATCATTTACTATTTGCAAGTTAATCGGTCACACATAGTTCATTTTACAACACAATATGAATTTCAATATCTCTTTTTCTCTTTTGCACACACAGATAAAACAAACACTTCACAAATGATAATTTCTTTTATTCTCCCCCTAAAATTGTGATGCAATTAATAGAATCTAAACAAACACACAATTCAACACAATTTTAATACTAAAAGAAAAATCTTTTTGAGGAACATTTATGGTCTTTCAATCAAAAAGACGGATTTTATTATTATTTTTTTTTATTTTTTTATTTTTTTTATTATTATCACAATCAGAAAGAAATCATCTCCAACATTTCTACAAGAGAGTTAAACCGATCTGTTGAAAAAGCTTTTGTAAAAATGTTGGCTTTTTGCTCTAAGGTATCAACGTGGACCAACTTAATTAAACAATTATCAAAGCAATCGCGAATAAAATGTAACATGATGGCGATATGTTTTGTTTTCAAGTGCTGAATTGGATTTTTCACGATGCCTAGCAATGCCTTATTATCACAGAAAATTGGGGTTTCCAAGAGATTAATTCCAAAGTCCATCAGTTGATGTTGTATCCAGATGACCTGTAAACAACAGCTTGACGCGGTTGTGTATTCTGCCCCAGCAGTTGAAGTGGACACATTTGTTTGTTTCTTACACTTCCATGAAACAAGTCTCTCCCCCAAAAATTGACAACCTCCTGATGTAGATTTCCTGTCCAAATTACATCCACCATAATCGCTATCAGTATAAGCATAAATATTAAATTCAGAATCAGAAGGATACCATAAACCGAGATTAACTCGACCCTTAAGATACCAAAAAATTCTTTTAACAGCCGATTCATGGGACTCTTTTGGAGCTGCCTGATATCTAGCACACGAGCACACTGCGAACATAATATCAGGTCTATTTGCAGTTAGATACATCAAGGAGCCAATTATTGAACGGTTTGTTTTTTTATTAACTGCAACTCCAGATAAATCCACAGTAAGAGGTTCATGGGGAGCAATGGGAGTGGATGTTGCCTTGCACTCATTCATGTTGAATTTTGTCAAAATATCTTTAACATACTTCGCCTGATGAATAAGAATTCCAGCATCAGATTGTTCCACCTGCAATCCCAGAAAGAACTGCATTTGACCCATTAAACTCACTTCGAATTTTAGTTTTATAACAGCTTCAAAATCTTTATAAATAGATTCGTTTGTAGAACCATAGATGATGTCATCAACGTAGACTTGAACAATTAGCAAATCAGAATCAACATTCTTTAGAAACAAAGTTTTGTTAATTGTACCACGAACAAAGCCATTAGATGTGAGATGTGTCGACAAGGTCTCATACCAAGCACGAGGTGCTTGATGTAACCCATACAATGCTTTATCAAGCTTGTACACCTGGAATGGATGATCAGGATCTTCAAAACTAGGTGGTTGATTAACATAAATTTCTTCTTTTACAACCCCATAAAGAAATGCAGTCTTCACATCCATTTAATAAACCTTAAACTTCATAAAAGAAGCATAGGCTAGAAAGATACGAATAGCTTCAATTCGGGCAACGGGAGCAAAAACATCCTCATAATCCAACCATTCTTCTTGATAGAATAGTTGTACAACAAGTCGAGCCTTGTTCCGAACAACAATGACACGATCATCCTTTTTGTTGCGAAAAACCCACTTTGTACCGATCGGGTACTTGTCTTCAGGAAGATCAACAAGATGCCACACATTCGGCTTCTTAAGTTAAAGTAAATCTTCTTGCATCGCTTCAATCTAATTTGAATCTTGAAGTGCGATTGTTACATTCTTTGGTTCTTCTTGTGACAAGAAGCACGAATATAAACATACATTAATGTTTCCAAATTGGCTTCTTGTTTTCACACCTTCTTCAATATATCTAATAATATTCTCAACAGGATGAGCTGAATGAATTATGCGAATTGGAATTTCTTCAATCTGAGCTGATTCTGGCATACTAGTGTCATTTAACTCTAGTGATTGGTCACTTTAAACACTTGAAGAGTTTTATTGACAATCATTCTAAGCTTGAACATTGAAAACTTCTAGCTGATCTTCAGAAACAAATGGTTCATCATTTGTAACAGGAACCTTTACTTTAGTTTCATCATTTGTAGTTGAAATTTCAAGCTGTTCTTCTTGTGTTTGTGTAGATTTAGTAACATCCTTAGAGTTTTCACTTTGAATCATTACTTTTTGTGGACCAACCAAGAAATTGCTATCAATTTGATCACTCCTTGTTACCGACTCATCAACTGTACTTGAAGAACTTGCACCATCAGAATCAGATAAAGATTGTTGATCAAAAGTTTTGAAAACTATATCCTCGTCAAAGAACCATTCTGGCCCATTTTGCTCCAGAGAAATAGATGACTCATGCCACTCCACATAATACGACTCCTAAACATTCTTTGTTCTTTTATTATAAACTCTGAAAGCTTTTTGATAAGACGAGTATCCTAAGAAATAACATTCATCTCCAACTGCAGTAAACTTTGGCAAAGAATCTTGTTTATTTAGAAGTGTGCAAGAACATCCAAATGCTCTGAAAAACTTAATATACTGCTTTCTTTTGAAAAAAAACTCATAAGAAGTCTTTGTATGTTGCTTCACCATGAGAACTCTGTTCAACACATAACACGCCGTGTTTACTGCTTCAGCCTAGAAAATAATGGGCAATTTTGAATCCATAAGCAATGTACGAGCAGTTCAATTAAAGTTCTGTTCTTTCTTTCAGCAACTCCATTTTGTTGCGAAGTCCTTGCTGCACTAAATTGATGAGTTATGCCTTTTTCTGCACAAAACAAATTTATCAGATTATTCTTAAACTCTGTTCCATTATCAATACGAATAATTGGCACTTTGCTATCACAGATTTTTTCAATACGCTTTATAAATTCGATGATTGTTTCAGGTGTTTCATCCTTTGTTGCAAGGAAGAACACCCAGGAAAATCTTGAAAAATCATCTGTGATGACAAGACAATAAGATTTCTTCGCAATACTCTTTACTCGAATAGGACCAAAAAAATCCATATGAATAAGAAATAAAGGTTGATTAAATGTTGTCACAGTCTTCTTTGGATGGGGTTTCTTGTGCTGTTTTCCTTTTACACATGACTGTTGGAGCATATTCTGGTGACAACAAACTTGAAGATATTATGTCTTAGTCTTAGAGTCTTTGACTTGTATTTGATAGAATTGTTAGCAACAGTTAAAGGGGAGTCTGTTAGGACATGTTTTGTAACTGTTGATAAAATTCTGTGTAAGTTCATAGAGAGGCGAACTTGTTTATCAGAGGCGAACTTGTTAAGTTCGCTTAGTCTATCTGAGGCGAACTTGTTAAGTTCGCTTAGCCTATTAGAGGCGAACTTAATAAGTTCGCCTAAGCATCTTTTAGGCGAACTTGTTAAGATCGCCTGGTGCAGAACTGGTGCTTATAAATAGACAGTTACAGAGTCTGTTAGAAAAAGAGATATCAGAGATATCAGAGGAGACTAGAGAGAATTCTGTTAATCGTGTAACCTGATATTGTGGTGGAAATACAAAGCGTTTATTTACACCGATGTTGTTGATTGAGTTACACGAGCACGTTGATCATGGATTCCGCACGTTATCACCATGTCGTACCGCGAGTCTAGAGATCTGTCACGCACCGAATTAGGGACCTACAAGTGGTATCAGAGCCATTGCTCATGATTCTTGGTGATTTGAGACGGTTTTGCATGCAAATTGACAAGAAATTCATCATCTTTGACATTTTCATTTTCATTTCCATGGAGTTTCCAAGCTTAATTTGATTCTGATTTAGTGTTTTTTAAGAGGATTTTGAAGACATTGATCCGATAGAAAGGTTCTAATTGCGAAATTACACAATCCTACGGTTTGATTTTGACTAATTCCTTCAAATCAGTGAATTATGAAGATTTTTGGTGATTCTTGGTTCGTGGTTTCTGTATGAACTGTTATTGAGTTTGAATCTGCTAAAGCAAGCGAACTTGCTGATTTCTTGTTCAGGCGAACTTGTTAAGTTCAATTCTCACAATTTAAGCGAACTTAATCGGATTTTCAGGTTTCTGGTTTAAAGTTCGCTTCATATTAAGTTCACTTGGGTACCACAGAAGCGAACTTATTATCTTCGCCTAAGGGTAGTGAAGGTTAAACACTTGGAAATTTTTCAGAAAATTTTTCAAAAAAATGGCAAATATGGTTCAAGTAACGAATATGTTCAATTATGATAATGAGATAGGTACATCTCAAAAACCACCGAAGTTGTTGAATCTTGCTGATTATTCAAATTGGAAAGACAGGTTTGATCAGTTCGTATCTTTTACCGACACTTGTCTCTGGATTCCTATTTTAAAAGGTTATACGCATCCACTTATTCATGGATGGGACAGGATAATGTTCCAAAGCCGGTGTCAGCATTAACGAATGAAGAAAAGGTGTTTTTTGATAGGGAAAAGAAAGCGATGACAAGTATTTCGATGTCTCTTCCGAAGGAAATATATCACAGTTTCAAACAATTCAAGTCTTCTCAACAACTATGGGAAGCATTACAGAAAAGATGTGAAGGCAGTTTGGATGTAAAGAAGAGTGGAAAAGAGCTATTGAAGAAGCAATTCTTGGTCTTCAAACATTTTCAAAATGAATCCTTGGATGATCTTGCTACCAGATTCTATCATCTGCTTAGTGAACTGTCGAGTGCTTCTGTGGTGTATGAAACTGAAGAAATTAATGATAAGTTCTTGGAGGCATTACCATCAAAATTTGATGTGTACACGGTTTTGATCAAAGAAAATATCAAATACAAATCCATGTCTCTTGAAGAAGTTCTTGGGAAGATTCAATCGCATGATCTGAATATGTAGAAGAAGGAGACTAACATGGAGCATATCCAGGATCCTTCAATGTATTTTGCCAAGACTACTGGTAAAACTGGTACAGGAGTTGCATTCTTTTCTGGAGATGCTCAAGATTCTTCTAAAGATCAGAGTTCTGGAGTTCCTATTCATTCTGGTCATTCTAGTCATTCTAACATTTCTACAACAACAACTTCTACATCTTCTGGATCTCATGTAAATCAAAAGGTTGCTGATGACTATCTAGCTATGTTTTCCTCATTCATGGCTTCATATGAGAATTTTATTGGAGGGAAAATTCATGATCCCGAGGTTATTGAAGAAGATTTCAGACAGATTGACCCTGTTGATCTGGAAGAAATGAACATCCAATGTAATATGGCTATGTTAATGCGTCAAGCAAAGGATTTCTTGAAGAAAACTGGCAGAAAGTATATTGGGTCTAACAGTCGATCACGCATGGGATTTGATAAAGCCAAAGTGTGTTGTTATAACTGTCAAGAGTATGGCCACTTTGCTAAAGAGTGTGTGAAGCAAAAGTTAGAGTTTGATTCTCAAAAGAAGCAGAATAATTTTCAGAATAATCGTAACCAATCACATAGTTCATCTGGAAATTCAAATCATGCATCTGCATCATCGGCATTGGTTGCATAAAATGATGAAAACTTTTGGACATCCATATTTGAAGGATATGTGCATCCTACTTATGACTATATGTGTAACCTTTCTGATTTTCATGTTTTTCCTATGTATTTTATGCCGTGCAATAAAAGATTTCAACCTTACATTTATTGTTCATATACACTTACAAGCATACACGCGTTCATTATAATACAATATTAACGAAAACAATCTTACAAACCTCGAGGACCAAACTTGACCAAAACTCAAAACAACATCAATATTACAAAACTACAAGGACTAGTCTTGATATTTCCAAAACCAACACAAGCACGGTCGTGCTTAGTCCTAAGCACGGTCGCGCCTCGTTTACAGTTTGACTCCACAAAGTCAAACCGACTCAAATCTTGTCCAAAAATAGATTGTAAACACGTTTAGAAGGTCGCGAAACTTGCAGAAGAAGATATTCGGCTAATTGAGACTAAAACACGACCAAATACACATGCAATCGTCCAAATACTCGCAAATTCTAAACCGACTTTTTTTTAAAAACGAATCAAGTATTTGGGGCAAGAATCAAACGAATTAAGTTAAGCCCATACCTACCCGAGACATATATAAACTTCCCTAAACCCTAAATCCATCATTCCATCATCTCTATCTCGTCTGTCGATCAAGAAAAAGCCGCGAAGTCTCCCCGTAGCCGTCTGCACTTGTTGCCCATTCAAAACAGGTTAGTAATAGTTCATTAGGATCGTCTCTCCAAGCTAATCTAAAGCCCTAACTTAATTCGTAACCATATTACATGATTTTACAGAATTGAATCTGAGTTTTGATAAAAAATGGTTTTAAACGATCGACACGATAAACAGAATATAAACCTAATTAAATGGTGTAATTCGATTCGCAAACATCATATCAATGAAAACCCTAAGTTTCTAATCTGTTTTATTACAAGAATCAGGCGAATTGCTTCTGGAATTGACCAGACACGGTCGCGCCAGCCTATGAGCGCGGTCGTTCCTGACCAAGCACAGTCGTGCCCCGTAAGAGGCCCGGTCGTGTTTACCGATCAAACCAAGTCCTATCCTAGTCAAAACCCTAGGCGCGGTCGTGCCGGATACGGACGCGGTCGTGTCTCAGGACCAGACTCTTGTTTTGACTTCTGACCAACCACGGGCGCGTTACCGACCAAGCGCGGTCGCGTACGTGCCGGGCGCGGTCGTGCCATATACAAGCACGGTCGTGCTCATCCCTTAAACAGAATCTTTATTTTTATTTTTATTCTGTTAATTTGGTAAATAAATTAAATAACAGTTTAAATAATTATTTTTATAAACTAATTACTGGAATACCTTACACTGTTCCGAATGAACATTTTTTTTATTTAAACTTATATTTTAAATAAATATTCTATTACTTAAACTAATACAAATAAATATATATAATAAATAACATAGTTAATTATTATTTTTAAGACAAACCCTACACGTTTAAGAATGACAAATTCACTTCCGTCATTAAAGAACGCAAATCAATAACACATATACATTGTTCATTAGGTCGAACTTAGCAATCTACAACACACCGCCATTACATACTTGCTTGTGCGACCTACACTCTGCATAACAAGTGAGTTACATAGCCCCTCTTTTACTCTATTTACAAAACTTTTTGGGGTGGAACATGCGTTCAATTACTATGTTTTCAATTATAAACGAATACAGTTTCCATCTTACATACATGTATGCAATTCTGTGCTTTATGCTTGAGTGCTAGGTTTGTAGACTATATACGCTATTCACAATCATTAACTATTAGCCGACAGTATACAGTGATAGTACTATTGAGTCTGACAAACCCACCCAGGTAGGGTGACTGTTGCTGACAACACGATTTGATTTCGGTTACAAAGGTTTGATTGAATACACAGGTCACACGATGGTTCCTCTCCATAAATGCCTTTATTGACATGTTTTGTATGAACTGTATACACACAACACGTTTTTGCTATCACACAACAAAACCTATGTTTTCTCACCAACTCTTGTAGTTGACCCTCTCATTTAACCATGTTTCAGGTACCAATGTTTGAAGTGATCAAGATATGCTACACATAGGATTTTGACCTAGTTTTAATTGAACCAGTTATATTTTGATGTAATTTTCATTATTGTTTGGTGGATTGAATCTATGTTTTGTTGAACTTGTTTGATTGCAATGAAAACGATTATTAATTATTTAAACTTTAGTAAACCATGAGCAATGAACAGTCTGCACGCTTCACGCCCCGACGTTTCCGCCGTCGGTTGGGGTGTGACAGATTGGTATCAGAGCCTTGGTTATAGGGAATTAGGTTATTAGACACCTTTGACCTAGACTATAACTTTAGGATACCCACTTATGCCATGCTTCATGATTTACATGCTATGTGCTACATGCTATATGATATATGCTACATGTTTTATATGTATATATGAATAACAACTTAAATATACAATATCCCTACCCATATCCTAAACCACATATCCTTCATGCTTGCTTCCATGTCACCATCAACATAACCTGAATCATATTCTTAGACTTGGGTCTATAAAATTTTCTTTTACACCCGTTAAGGTTTTTAGACTTTGTTTAATTGTTAAAGGAGACGTGCAATCTGGAAGAGTGACACCTGTATTCTGAGTTTTCTGTCTAGGAAAGCATTTCGTATAAATCCCAACCAACTGAGGGACCCGTATGCTTTCCTGGGAATTCCCGGGATGAGTGTTTACTTATAGGCTAAAGCACGTCTCCTTGATAATTATCTGAGTTTAAATTAACCTTAATATGTCATAGTACTCGAGTGATTATGTCACTATTTGAGTACAATCCAAACTATGAACTACTTACATCTATTTATTCTTCTATTTAATCCAAGAAAATCTCACAACTCTTATTGTGTCTAAATCTGTAGAATGCCTCCCCGTCGTGACAACAGCAACAACAGCAATAACACTGACCTGGCTGCTTTACTCACACAGCTGGTGAACCAAATTACCCAAGCCAACAACAACAATAATGGCCATGCCAGTGGAAGTGCTGCTACTAGAGGTGGTGGTGGTGCCAACCCGCCACAATGCACCTTCAAACACTTCAACTCCTGTAATCCCCTCAAATTCTATGGCAGCGAAGGAGCCACGGGACTCCTTCAATGGTTTGAAAGCATTGAGAGCACTTTCCTCAATAGCGACTGTCCCGACAACCTCTGTGTTCGTCATGCTACTAGTGTCTTTCAAAAAAGGGCGCTTACTTGGTGGAATGGTGAGAAAAGGACTAGGGGAGTGGATGTAGCAATGGCACTGCCGTGGGATGAGTTGAAAAGGATCATGACTGAGGAATTCTGTCCTCGAAATGAGATGAAAAAGCTAGAAGCGGAATTTTGGGATCTTGCTCAAGATAGTGGTGAAAGCTTAGCATACACCACCCGTTTTCACGAACTGAGTCTACTTGTGCCACACATGGTTACACCTCTGTCTAGGTATATTGAAAAGTACATTGGTGGTCTACCTAGACAAATTCAAGATACTGTGGTAGGAGGAAATCCTGCTACTCTGGAGGATGCTATCCGCTTGTCAGCCACACTTACTGACAATCATGTTAAAGTGGGTACACTTACAAGAAAGGGTGCCAAGAAAGTTTCTGACACAACAACACCTCCCGCTCATGTCAAAGAAGTCCAAACTGAACCATACCGCAACACTAGGAAGAGAAAGGTCAAGAACTGTGCTGTAATCACTCCGGCTGCTCCAGTAAATCAAGTTGCACCCATGGCTCAAAACCCAGCAAAGAAACCCTATGGGGGCAACCACCCACTTTGCAACACCTGCAACTACCATCACCCTCCAAACATACCTTGTCGCCTTTGCAATCACTGCTGGAAACATGGCCACACAGCCAATATTTGTCGAGCCAAGGCACTTGCCAACCAAACCAACCCAGCAAATCAAGCCAATCATCAAGCAACTAACCAAGCCATCCCCGCCATTGCAAATGGACGTGCTTGCTTCGAATGTGGTGACCCGAACCACTTCCGTAACCAGTGCCCAAGACTGATCAATGTTAATCAAGGCGGAGCTCATGGGCGTGCTTTCAACATCAACGCCAATGAGGCTCAGGCCAACACTGATGTGGTTAACGGTACGTTCCTTATGAATAATCATTATGCTTCTATACTATTTGATACTGGAGCCGATAAAAGTTTTGTGTCACTAGACTTCGAACCGTTACTTGCAAAAACCCGGTCTAAACTAGAGAAAACCTTTACCGTTGAGGTAGCCGATGGTAACACCGTTGCAATTGACACCATCATTTATGATTGCTCCCTAGAACTAAATAAACACACCTTTCCAATCAACCTCATACCAATGCCATTAGGAAGTTTTGACGTCATCGTAGGTATGGATTGGTTGTCGAAGCACCACGCCGAAGTCATGTGCTTTGAAAAATGCATCCGTATACCACTCCCATCCGGCGAAACGTTGAAGGTCCTTGGTGAGAAACCTTGCAAAGGACTCAAACTAATTTCATGCATTACCGTCCAAAAGTATATACAAAAGAAGTGCATGGTTTTCCTAGCCCACGTTATCCGAAAAGAAGACAAGAAGAGGAGTGTACAAGACATCCCCATCGTTCGGGATTTTCCTGAAGTTTTTCCTGATGACTTACCAGGTCTTCCACCTGTTCGGCAAGTGGAATTTCGCATCGATCTTGTACCTGGAGCAAACCCGGTGGCTAAAGCTCCATACCGGCTTGCACCTTCCGAGATGCAAGAACTTGCCAGTCAACTTCAAGAACTCGCCGACAAAGGGTTCATACGCCCGAGTCATTCACCGTGGGGTGCGCCGGTCTTATTTGTTAAAAAGAAGGACGGTTCTTTCCGCATGTGTATTGACTATCGAGAACTCAACAAGCTTACAATCAAAAACCGCTACCCTTTACCTAGGATTGACGATCTCTTCGATCAACTCCAAGGTTCTACCTACTTCTCGAAGATTGATCTTCGATCTGGTTATCATCAACTCCGTGTGCAAGAGGAGGATATTCCCAAGACTGCCTTCCGAACGAGATATGGTCACTACGAGTTCATGGTTATGCCTTTTGGGCTAACCAATGCACCTGCTGTCTTCATGGACCTCATGAATCGCATGTGCAAACCATACCTTGATAAATTTGTTATCGTGTTCATTGATGACATCTTGATCTATTCCAAGACCAAGGAAGATCATGAACAACACCTTAGGTTGATTTTGGATCTCTTGAAAACTGAACAGCTATACGCCAAGTTCTCCAAATGTGAATTTTGGCTAAAAGAAGTTCAATTTTTGGGTCACGTTGTCAATGAAAAGGGAATTCATGTTGACCCCACCAAAATTGAAGCTGTTAAGAATTGGAAAGCTCCTAAAACCCCTACCGAAGTTCGTTCGTTTCTTGGCTTAGCAGGTTACTATCGAAGGTTCATCTCTAATTTCTCCAAGATCGCTGTTCCCCTCACTGCCTTAACCCAAAAAGGTAAACCCTATGAGTGGGGACCGAAACAAGAAGAAGCCTTTCAAATTCTCAAGCGAAAGTTGTGCAATGCTCCTATCCTCACCCTTCCTGAAGGTGAAGATGATCTAGTTGTTTACTGTGATGCTTCAAACCAAGGTCTTGGTTGCGTTCTCATGCAACGAGGCAAGGTGATCGCTTATGCATCAAGACAACTCAAAATCCATGAGAAGAATTATACGACGCATGATCTGGAGTTGGGTGCTGTCATATTTGCGTTGAAGATTTGGAGACATTATCTCTGTGGCACGAAATGTGTGGTGTTCACCGACCACAAAAGCCTCCAACATATCTTCAACCAAAAGGAACTCAACATGAGACAACGACGTTGGGTTGAACTCCTCAACGATTACGATTGCGAAATTCGTTATCATCCCGGCAAGGCTAATGTTGTAGCCGATGCACTAAGCCGCAAGGAACATGTCATGCTTCAAAGTGTCAAGATCCATTCCGATATACAAGTTCGTATTCTAGAAGCTCAACATGTCTCGGTTACCGAGGGCAATATGTATGAGGAAATGTCTTGTGGTGCTGAATTCCAATTAGAGACTAAGACCAATGGATTGCTTTATTTTCTAAATCGTATTTGGGTTCCCGATCGTAACGATCTCCGAGCATTCATCATGACCGAAGCACACAAGTCTCGATATTCTATCCATCCTGGTGCGGATAAAATGTACCAAAATCTTCGTCCACAATATTGGTGGCCTGGCATGAAGAAAGACATTGCTTTGTTTGTAGCAAAATGTCTCACATGTTCTAAAGTCAAAGCTGAGCATCAACGTCCTTCTGGGTTACTTGAACAACCGGAAATCCCCGTGTGGAAATGGGAGAATCTAGCTATGGATTTCATCACTAAACTCCCTCGCACTTCGAGCGGTTATGACAGCATCTGGGTGATCATTGACCGTCTCACTAAGTCCGCACACTTCTTGCCTATCCGTGAAGACTATAAGGTTGAGAAATTGGCCCGAATTTACATTGACGAGATCGTGAGTCGTCACGGCGTTCCTTTGAACATAATCTCCGATAGAGATGCTCGTTTCACTTCTCGGTTTTGGCAATCTCTTCAAAAGGCACTTGGTACACGATTGGATTTGAGCACGGCCTACCATCCCCAAACTGATGGTCAGACCTAGCGAACAATCCAAACCCTGGAAGACATGCTGAGAGCCTGTGTCATCGACTTTGGTGGCAATTGGGATTCACATTTGGCACTTATCGAATTTTCCTACAACAATAGTTACCACACCAGCATCGACATGGCTCCGTTTGAAGCTCTCTATGGTCGTAAGTGTCGTTCTCCCATCTGTTGGAACGAGATTGGTGAAGCACAAATCACCGGTCCCGAGTTAATTCAAGAAACCTCCGACAAGATTTTCCAAATCCCGTGACAACATTCGAGTTACGAGGAGTCGGCAAAAAAGCTATGCCGACAAACGACGCAAACCCTTGGAATTCCAAGTTGGTGATCTTGTACTTCTAAAGGTGTCTCCTTGGAAGGGGGTGATCCGTTTTGGGAAGAAAGGCAAGCTAGCACCTCGCTATGTGGGTCCATTCAAGATCCTTGAAAGGATTGGGAAAGTGGCTTACAAGCTCGAGTTACCTCCATCACTTGGCAGCGTACATCCTACATTTCATGTGTCCAACCTCAAGAAGTGTCTTGCTGATGAAAACCTTCATATACCTCTTGACAATGTGCGCATTGATGAAACGATGCACTTCGTTGAAAAACCAGTCGAGGTTATGGATCGTGAGATAAAACAACTCAAGCGCAGCCGTATTCCTATTGTCAAGATTCGTTGGGAATCTAAACGAGGACCCGAGTTTACTTGGGAACGAGAAGACCAAATGAAGCTCAAGTACCCACATCTTTTTGCTGAACCAGTAGCCTCAACCAGTTGAATTTCGGGACGAAATTCCCTCAACATGGGGATACTGTAACCTTTCTGATTTTCATGTTTTTCCTATGTATTTTATGCCGTGCAATAAAAGATTTCAACCTTACATTTATTGTTCATATACACTTACAAGCATACACGCGTTCATTATAATACAATATTAACGAAAACAATCTTACAAACCTCGACGACCAAACTTGACCAAAACTCAAAACAACATCAATATTACAAAACTACAAGGACTAGTCTTGATATTTCCAAAACCAACACAAGCACGGTCGTGCTTAGTCCTAAGCACGGTCGCGCCTCGTTTACAGTTTGACTCCGCAAAGTCAAACCGACTCAAATCTTGTCCAAAAATAGATTGTAAACACGTTTAGAAGGTCGCGAAACTTGCAGAAGAAGATATTCGGCTAATTGAGACTAAAACACGACCAAATACACATGCAATCGTCCAAATACTCGCAAATTCTAAACCGACTTTTTTTTTAAAACGAATCAAGTATTTGGGGCAAGAATCAAACGAATTAAGTTAAGCCCATACCTACCCGAGACATATATAAACTTCCCTAAACCCTAAATCCATCATTCCATCATCTCTATCTCGTCTGTCGATCAAGAAAAAGCCGCGAAGTCTCCCCGTAGCCGTCTGCACTTGTTGCCCATTCAAAACAGGTTAGTAATAGTTCATTAGGATCGTCTCTCCAAGCTAATCGAAAGCCCTAACTTAATTCGTAACCACATTACATGATTTTACAGAATTGAATCTGAGTTTTGATAAAAAATGGTTTTAAACGATCGACACGATAAACAGAATATAAACCTAATTAAATGGTGTAATTCGATTCGCAAACATCATATCAATGAAAACCCTAAGTTTCTAATCTGTTTTATTACAAGAATCAGGCGAATTGCTTCTGGAATTGACCAGACACGGTCGTGCCAGCCTATGAGCGCGGTCGTTCCTGACCAAGCACAGTCGTGCCCCGTAAGAGGCCCGGTCGTGTTTACCGATCAAACCAAGTCCTGACCTAGTCAAAACCCTAGGCGCGGTCGTGCCGGATACGGACGCGGTCGTGTCTCAGGACCAGACTCTTGTTTTGACTTCTGACCAACCACGGGCGCGTTACTGACCAAGCGCGGTCGCGTACGTGCCGGGCGCGGTCGTGCCATATATAAGCACGGTCGTGCTCATCCCTTAAACAGAATCTTTATTTTTATTTTTATTCTGTTAATTTGGTAAATAAATTAAATAACAGTTTAAATAATTATTTTTATAAACTAATTACTGGAATACCTTACACTGTTCCGAATGAACATTTTTTTTATTTAAACTTATATTTTAAATAAATATTCTATTACTTAAACTAATACAAATAAATATATATAATAAATAACATAGTTAATTATTATTTTTAAGACAAACCCTACACGTTTAAGAATGACAAATTCACTTCCATCATTAAAGAACGCAAATCAATAACACATATACATTGTTCATTAGGTCGAACTTAGCAATCTACAACACACCGCCATTACATACTTGCTTGTGCGACCTACACTCTGCATAACAAGTGAGTTACATAGCCCCTCTTTTACTCTATTTACAAAACTTTTTGGGGTGGAACATGCATTCAATTACTATGTTTTCAATTATACACGAATACAGTTTCCATCTTACATACATGTATGCAATTCTGTGCTTTATGCTTGAGTGCTAGCTGTGTAGACTGTATACGCTATTCACAATCATTAACTATTAGCCGACAGTATACAGTGATAGTACTATTGAGTCTGACAAACCCACCCAGGTAGGGTGACTGTTGCTGACAACACGATTTGATTTCAGTTACAAAGGTTTGATTGAATACACAGGTCACACGATGGTTCCTCTCCATAAACGCCTTTATTGACATGTTTTGTATGAACTGTATACACACAACACGTTTTTGCTATCACACAACAAAACCTATGTTTTCTCACCAACCCTTGTAGTTGACCCTCTCATTTAACCATGTTTCAAGTACCAATGTTTGAAGTGATCAAGATATGCTACACATAGGATTTTGACCTAGTTTTAATTGAACCAGTTATATTTTGATGTAATTTTCATTATTGTTTGGTGGATTGAATCTATGTTTTGTTGAACTTGTTTGATTGCAATGAAAACGATTATTAATTATTTAAACTTTAGTAAACCATGAGCAATGAACAGTCTGCACGCTTCACGCCCCGACGTTTCCACCGTCGGTTGGGGTGTGACAATATGGGATATTATGATATTCCTAAACCAGTGACAGCTCTTACTAAAGTAGAAAAGCAGAAGTTTGATCGAGAGATGAAGACGCGTGAAACTTTAACGATGTGTTTACCTAAAGAAATCATTCATAGTCTCGGGAAGTGTCCAACTTCAGAAGATCTATGGGAAGCATTGAAGAAAAAGGGTGAAGCAACTTCTCAAGCGTTTGTGGTCTTGATCAAAGAAGTATTGGAGAAGCAGTGTGATTCTCAAAGTGATTCTTCTGCAGATTTAACTGATAGTGAGAGTATTCGTTCTGGTGAAAGTACTCAGTCTACCGAGAGTGATATGATGATTAAAGTAAGCTTTCAGACAGTTGAAGATGATTTGAGTGTATCAGAAACTGATGCAGAGCCTGTCATTGTTGAACAAAAAAGTGAAGCTGATGATGACGTATTCATGGCTCCTGGTGCATCTTCTTCAGAAATAAAACCTGAGGTAGTTTCTAACTCTGAAACGTTTTGTTCTAACTGTATTTCGGTGAAGGATAAAATGATGAGGGTTATGGATGATAACGTAAACCTCATTTGTGATATGAAATCCATGCACAAAGTAAATCAGAAATTAAAATATAATGAGAATGTGTGTATTGAGAGAATAGAATCACTGAAGAGGGATATAAATTCTCTGACTTTGAAGATCAAAGAGCAGGCAGATCACCTGGATATGTCCTTTGCAGAAATTGAGAAACGAAATAATGATCTTGTTGAGAAAGATAAGGAACTAGCTGAATCTAAAGCAGAGGTGATTATATTGCATAGAAAGTTAGAAAGCTTTGGAAATTCATCATTCTTATTAGAACATTATCATAATAATACTAAAGAGGGGAAGGGAACTAATGGTATTGGTTATGTTCCTCCACCATTCAACGGGAATTATTCTGTTACACCTGAGATTATAAAAGATGAGGATTTAGATCCTAAGACTGTGTTGAAAGTGAATCCAGTCACAGGTGAAGATATGGTGTATTCTGATGAGAGTGATGATGAATATTTTGATGAAGTTAAGGTAGAGGGGATACCGAAAGCTGTTAAGAAAGAAGACTCAAAGGTTGATTCTAATTCATCTGGAAATTCTACATTTGGAAGTTCTTCAAATTTAAGGAAAGTTCCATATGTCAGAGATTATAAAGACAGGCGTACTTGCTTTCAGTGTAATGAGATGGGACACAATGTGATGACCTGTCCTAACAAAAATAAAGGGAAGAAGCATGTAGTTCCTGAGAAGATGAAGCCTGAATCAAAACCTATTGAGAAAAAGTTTGTTCAGTCTCAAACTCCAAAAGAAGTTCATGTAGGAGAATCTTCTTCAAGTGTATCTAATCGTGTGAAGATTCCTTATATGAGAGATTATCGTGAGACGAGATCTTGCTTTTACTGTGGTCTTGTGGGTCACATTCTGATTGCTTGTCCTCACAACGCCAAAGGTAACCGAAATGTTACTCCAGAAAAGGTAAGAACTCCTCGTAAGCCTTATGTTAACCCAAATGTGGTTAAACCTCGATATATACCAAAGGGTAATTCAAAATCTGAGGTTAGGCTTTCTAGACCTCAAAGACGGAGGAGAAACAGAAGATTGAGAAAACTTTTAGAACAACAAGAGTTTTCACAATCAAATCAATTTTCAAATGAAATAAAATGTTCAAACACTTCAAATTTTAAGCAAAAAGAACTTAATGAACAGAAGTATGTTTGGAAATCTAAAGTTTCTGTTTCTGACTCATTGGAGCAATCACCAAAAATTGATGAGAGATTCGATTGTGAATGGAGTGAGGTTTATTATTTTGATATAGATGGATGACCCATGACTACCATGGCTTGGGTCCCAATTTCAAATTAATGTTTCTTGTTAGTTGTGCAGGATTAACCAAGAAGAACTATTAATACCATTTTGGTTGTTGATAGTGGTGGTTCTAACCACATGACAGGGAATAACATCTGCATGAGTAAAGAGTTGTTGATAATTGAGAAATCTATTTGATTCAACGACTTGATGCTTAAGGGGGAGAATATGTCATACACAATGTTTTGGAAAGAGTTTTACAAAGTCCAAACGATAACCTGAAACTTAGGATGACGATGGTGAGCATAAAGTCGTTGATGCAACCATTTGACTAGTTGAGGGGGAGTCTACAGGACAGGGGGAGTACAGAACTGTGTTGATAGAGGCAATGACATTCAATTACAGGATTACATCGGTTTGAGTTTTTAATTGATTGAATTGCTTAATCCTAAGTAACCAAGTAAAATATTTTTCTTAAAATGTTTTCATGGAAGAGTTTATTTTCGTTTGTTTAACTTTCTTTCATAAAGATTTTAAAAAGCCAAACAAATTGAAAAAGATAAAATCGACATTACTTAAAGAAAAGATGATAGTACATCAGTAGATATTCTTTCACACATGACCTTAGATTGACTGGTTGGTGCTTTATGTTAATATATCTGAATTATATGTTTTGATCTAAAATTCAGAGACTACACAAATAGGAAATGATAGTGGTGTGTATGCATATAATTTGAATTGTCAGTAAACTAAAAGCGTCACTGAACCATTAGTAGTGTGAAAACATAATTGCATATCTTACAACTATGATTTAAACTCATTTTATGCCTGGGTGTTTGTGTTAAAAGATCACTATTAGATAAAGAATATTAGCTTTTAATAAAGATTTTCCTATGAGATCAATTCCGGGTTATGTCCTTAGCATTATTCATTCGATTTGCTTCAGTGCCTATGTCCCGAAAAGCATGTAATTTGAAGTATAATCAAGATATGTACATGACAACATCTGTCAAACATATATTAGCCCTTGGATCATATTGATAAATCATCTTTACTGATTCCATTGAATTCATAATCCAGATAACAGTTGGATCTACGTACCTGAATCTTATGATTCCACATATATAAGCCAAGGCATTGAATCATTTGATTCTGAATCTCATTGATTCCTATACAATCCAATTTGGATTCTGCTATTCATGTGCTAAGTGATGTCTCCTCATTCTGGAAATTCGGATAATCTTTAGTAAAATCTCATATGTCTTGAAGATAGTGCATTTACTTTCTGTTAGCATACATACTTAAATGGTACCTTAACTCATAAGAAAATGAGAATGAGATGCTTTAGTTTCAAATCTTATAATATTGACAATTTGAATTTGTGTGTCATAGCGTGATCCTATTTTCTTTGAATGTTTATCGCGTATCATAACATGCAATATGAAAGTCATGAAAAGATAGAGTGTGATAATCTTGAAAGATATTGGTTTGATTGGTCAAGGCTTGAAAGAATGACATAGGATACCATTTGATATTATATGGATTTTATATCCAAGATGTGTGATTGATATCTCATATATATTGATATGATCTTCTTACTCGTGATGTTCGACCAAAAAGATGTGATTTTGTATTTTACATTTCAGTTTATATAGAGAAAAACCAAAAAGATTTTGTCTTTATTATGTTTGAAAAACCAAAAAGATTTTGTGTTTCTTGTGTTTGAAAAACCAAAAAGATTTTATTTTTCCAGCTTCCATGGAAATCTTAATTGTTGGTTATTCTTGGTTGTTCTCCGTTGCAAAAACTGAATATTGCAGACAAAAGTTGACAAGGGGTCCTTCTCCCAAGTTTTCTTCTAGAAATAAAGAGAGAAAGTGCAGATGAACAAGACGAATACTACAACTTGTTTGATGATATATGAAGATGGATGACAATCTTCTAAAGCTGTTGTCAAGGGGGAGTCTGTTGGAGCATATTCTGGTGACAACGAGCTTGAAGATATTATGTCTTAGTCTTAGAGTCTTTGACTTGTATTTGATAGCATTGTTAGCAATAGTTAAAGGGGAGTCTGTTAGGACATGTTTTGTAACTGTTGATAAAATTCTGTGTAAGTTCATAGAGAGGCGAACTTGTTATCAGAGGCGAACTTATTAAGTTCGCTTAGTCTATCTGAGGCGAACTTGTTAAGTTCGCTTAGCCTAATAGAGGCGAACTTAATAAGTTCACCTAAGCATCTTTTAGGCGAACTTGTTAAGTTCACCTGGTGCAGAACCGGTGCTTATAAATAGACAGTTACAGAGTCTGTTAGAAAAAGAGATATCAGAGATATCAGAGGAGACTAGATAGAATTCTATGAATCTTCTAACCTGATATTGTGGTGGAAATACAAAGCGTTTATTTACACCGTTGTTGTTGATTGAGTTAAACGAGCACGTTGATCATGGATTTCGCACGTTATCACCGTGTCGTACCGCGAGTCTAGAGATCCGTCATGCACCGAATTAGGGACCTACAATGACACACAACTTTCTTGAATTATAAATTCCTTTCTGGGTAATCCTCGCACCAGATCTTTATAAACCAGATTGTTCATGTTTTTCAGATTCACATGCCCCGTTCGTCGATGCCACAAAAACGATTCTGATCCTGTGGCTTTTGACAACAAACAAGAAATGCTCGCTGGTGTAGAATGGTTATTCATATCCACCACGTAAGTATTGAACTTTCTTGGAGCTCGCATCAATATCATTTCTTCAGGTATAACCAGTCCTGGCTTTAAAAATAAGCACTCCTTTGATGTAAAGTGAATCGGTATGTCCTTATCGCACACTTGCGACAAACTAAGAAGATTAAACTCCAATTGTGGCACGTAATTTACCTTTTCAAGAGTTATTTAATCATTTGAAACTGTTCCCTATCCGGTGATCTTTCCACCCTTTTTATTTCTAGCAAACGCAACGAAACCACCATCAAAAGATCTAAAATTGTTTAAGATATCTCTTTGTCCAGTCATGTGTCTTGAGCAACCGCTATCAACATGCCAAGCATTATTAATAGTCCTCCCAATTTGACTCTCCACATTTTAAGACAAAATTAGTGAGAAACAGGTACCCAGATCATTTTTTACCCAGTCTGACTTTGATTAGTTACATCAACTTGTTTAACAATTTTCTCAACATTTTTTGTTCTAGATATATGTGAAGTTTGTTGAATTTTAACTTTTCAAAAACAACCAACATTTTTCCCATATTTCTTATTGAATTTCTCTTTAGCAAAATAACTTGGGTTGGTTGACTTTTTCACATATATTGGATTGTTTTGGACCCTTTTGTCCACATAATTTAATTTTGGTAGCACATAATCATGACAAGCACTTGAATAAAATTCACTATGATATTTAGAAAGCATGTAATCGCGACTATAACGATGATTCGCTCCCGACTCAAACACACTGTCGTTCTCAGATGCTTTCTTGACCCACTTGTTGATATTGCTTTTTGTTCTCTTATTGTATCCTTTGACCTTTGAATTATTTGACGTGTGTTTACAATTCCTAGCGAAATGTCCAACTTGACCACAAGTGAAACAATTTTGACTTTTAAACTTTGACTTTGACTTTGAACATTCGCCTACTTCAAACACGGATTTTCCTTTCTCACACTCTATTGAACTCTGACTTATTATTGACTTCCCTTTACTTTGAACGGTCTTATCTTTGACGTCAATGAAATGGTCTTTGACATCATTTGATTTGCCTTTGACATTCATTTGATTTGACCTTCCACTAACATTTTGACTCTCTGTTGGTGTACTGATTTTAATTTATACAGACTTCACATTCTCTCCTTCACTTGTCAGGATGTGATTTTCAGGAACTAGGAATTCATTTTTCTTTAGCCTCTCATGAGAAAGATCATAATCTTGTATGAATGGATTTCCAAATTCATCCAACACGACATCTTTAGCTAGACATGACATTTTGTGAATTGGAGTATACTCTCTCGCTGTATGCACCACTTTATCGAAGAAAGTAGAATCAGAAGAAGCCTCAGACATACAATCAGAAACATCACACATAGAGTTAGTAGAACAAGCAGAAACATATGAACTATCAGAATCTGAAAAACTGTTTACATCAAAACCATTGTTAGCACGTGACTTAAATAACTTGTTTGCAATACATGTATCAACCACAAATTGTCTACAATACTTTATTGTTTCTCTCACACAAACTTTATTGAATTCATTAAAACTCCTCACATCATCAACTGAAACCTTCTCATCTACATGACCCGTATTATTTGCTGCACTAACATATAAGTCATGAAAATTAGAGTTATCATCTCTAAGTAAATCATTTGAAACATGAGGTTCAGGAAATGGTTCGAAATGATCAGGATGAGGTACCGCTTTGTAACCAACACCATCTTTAATAAAACAACTTCTTTGCTTATCAACATAGTTTTCTAAAATTTTTCTTTGCATACACCATTTAGAAATCAAAACCCTTTCTTTGATAAGATCGGATTGGGCAGCAATAAGTTTGTCTGTAACATCTTTGATTAACACATCCTTGTTGTTTAAGTATTCTTTAAAGTTCATGTTATCTTTTAACAAAGCATTGATTTTTCTGGTGTAGGTGACCTCATTCTGTTTTAATTCCTTATTTACCCTTTTCAATTTATCATTTTCAGCAAACAAGAATTTTTTTGCTGCATGATAATTCTGCATTTTCTCAATACAGTCAGAAGGGCATATTAATGAATCATCATTAGAAGTTACCTCACTGTCAGATGACTTTTCCTCAGAGGTAGAAGCTTCCGCTTTGCCTTTATCACCAGATTTCAAAGCACAATCACTTGTTTCTTCCTTTTCATATACTCCAATTTCTGCCATCAAGGCTTCATCGAAATCTTCTTCAGCATCTCCAATCTCAGTCTCCCATTCACAATTGCTGGGCTGTTTCGACATCAAGGCAGTTGGAGGTTTCTTTGACTTTTCATCCTCATCGATCAATTCGATTAGCTTCACTCCACTACCATCAACTTTCTTCTTTTTCTCCTTTTGACACTCTCTAGCAAAGGGTCCAAGTTGCTAACAGTTATAACATCTCAGCTTTGCCTTGTTTGCAGCTTATCCTTTCCAACCTTCTAAAGATACTTTTTAGCCCTTAATGCAATCATAGCCATTTTCTATTGTAGATCCATATATTCTAAATCATCAGGATTAATCTGCACTAGATCTTCAGCATCCAGAACAGTTGGTTGTAACTTTCCAGTAACAAATGCATCGTAGCTACTCCTAAATGCCCAAAATAATGCAATCTGATCCTCAGGAATCTAACTAGTTGCTTTTGCCTTTTCTCCAGAAGAATGCTCACAACACCCCTTACCCTTTTCAGACTTAGAACCACTGCTTCCATCACTTATTCCAGAAAACTGAGCTACATTAGCTAAACCCGAACCATTTGGCTTGTCTGGATTATTCAGCTCTCGTTTCGTTGCATCCAGCTTATATGACTCAAGCAAGCAGATAATATCATCAAGTGACTTATTCTTCAAATCTGGATTAGTATTTTTTATCAGCATACATGGTATGCTCCAGCAGTCTGGTAATGAATCCAGCAGCTTCATTCCCAAATCATACTCCTCTAACTTGACACCCATCTTCCTTAGTCTGTTAATCATAGTAGTAAACCTTGTGACCTGTTCACTCAGGGTTTCATTCTTTTTGTAACTAAACATATTATACTGCTTCAACAGAAGATCAGTTCGGCTTTCTTGAAGTGCTGCATTTCCTTCAAATCGTAGACATAATGCATTCCATAATCCCTAAGAAGTCTAATGTTGCCCAAAATTTAGATACAATTCAGTCGAAAAAGCTAAGATGATTGATCCCAAAGCTCTATTATCTCTCTCAATTAGCTTCTTGTCTTCCTCGGAATATAAATCAGGATCTGCAATAGGAACTAACCCATCAGCATTTGCAGTTTTCGGTATATGAGGACCTTTTGCAATTGACTCCCATAGAGTGTGCTCAGTAAACTTGAAATATGTTTTCATCATAATTTTCCAGTTTGAGAACTCTTAGATTGAATTCAGCATCGGTGGCGACTTTCCCACAACTCTCTCAGTATCATAAACCTTACCAGCCATTGAACAATCACAACGTATCAAAATCTAAAATTTTCACAACTCTTGAGATTTTGAACGAAATCTATTTCGAACAGACTTTTCGATCAAAAACTTTGATATTTTGGACAACAGAATTCTGATGAAAAGATTTCGGACAAGATCAACTTTTCGAATGAGATTTCGAGTGAAAACAGATTTCGGCTCCTTCAAGTGAGATTTCGACACTTCAATCTCAGCACCTTCAAACCGCACCTGCAACTGATCCGACTATGAAATCAACCTCCAAACTCAATCCCATTAGTCATCTCCATAAAAAAATTGACCAGCAAAGTCAATAATGGCAGTAGAATACACTCTAATCGATCTTCAATCAAAGAAAATACTTGTAAAACCTTCAAATATCTAGAACTTCAACCGAAAGCTTTGATACCACTTGTGAATCCTCGATCTCCAATATTCCAAGCAACACAATAACGAACAATCTCCTGGAAAGGCGGAATCAATCCAAGAAACTCTAAGATTGAAAACCTACGAATCAAACAACGAATCTAAGATAATACGCCATCAAACTAAGATAATCACCAAACATCATCTTGTATTCACTTAGAGAATCATTACAAATCAGTATTCCAATACCATGAACATCAGAGATACAACTCGCATACAAGTTTCTGTTCTTCTAGATTTCAAATACAAGACATATATATAAAAACAAGATTGCGTCCGAAAACTCTAATTGTCCGAAAAAGATTTTGATCGAAATCTTTTTCAATCGAAAAAGTTTTTGGTCGAAAACTTTACACTTGAGCATATATCAAAATAGAAACTTGAATTCGATGGACTACTACGTTCCAACACTGATGGAAACTATCATTGGGGAGAACAAGAAGAGGAAGCAGCTGACAAGGCACTGATGGATTACATTGAACAGAAGGAGAAGTGCGTTATGATTGAGCCTGCTGAGGATCTCACCGCTGTACCAGCTGAGGTAATGTCTAGACTTTGCAATGCTCAATCCTGTTTAAATGAAATTCAAAAATATAGATTCATCAACCAAGCCTTGTTCAATTAACATGTTCATATAAAGGTGATGTATGATTATGTGGCTAAAAATGAGAAACTTTATTTAAATAAAATTCATGATATTTATGGAGAAAACCGATCTTTGATTGTACAACTTAGTAGACAAAAGAATAACAATCAAATTTTAACTAAAAGACTACAAAAGGATGAAAAGGCAAGTTTTCAAGTTGAACACATGGGTATGGATCAGAAAATTTTATTCAGGATCATTGATAACCAAATTCATAAAAAGGTCATAGAAGGCATTGGGTATAACTCACACCCACCACCGTATTCCAAGTCTGGTAGATTCGCTGATATGCCAGCTCCTCATGTTCCCACACCTTTTGTTTTCAAGTTACCTGTTGATTATTATATTAAAACTTCAGATTCTGATAGTTTTGCTTCCTGTGTAGAGTCAGATTATGTAGGTTTCGAAGATGATTGTGATGAGAGTTCTAGTAAAGAAAATATTTTAAATGAACTTGAGTCGGATGAATGTAATAATATGTCCATGTCAAAACCAGATATTTGTGAACACGTTGAAAATTTGTATATTGATTCTAAATTTTGTGAACAAAATGTTAGAGAAGTTTGAGAAATGACACGTTGATATTTGTGAACACGTCAAAACTAGATATTTGTGAACAAAATGTTAGAGAAGTTCTGACCGGGATGAGCTCTCCCAGCCCCCGTGAACCGTGAGCGTAAACGAGAGATGTGTACTCCTTCGGTATGTGATCTGTAATGACAGGATGACTTTGTTGTTATAGATTATGATTATTGATTCTCTTGTCTTTATGTTTATGGTTTTTCTCTGTCTTGTTTCTTCGTTCCCACATAAATCACGAGCAGATCTTTGTATTTTTCGCTGCGCGACGAGGCTCCTGGGACCTACAACTAGTTTCAGAGCCTCAGTTTTCGTTAATTTGTGTTCCAGATTCGAGTTTTTAGGGTTTTGAGTAGATCTGAGTTCGTCAATGGGTCGCTACTTTTTCTGCCAAAAATCCTTATATTCGTCTTTGTTATCGCTTAATTTGGTGTTTGGAAGGCTAGGGGTTTGTTATAAGATGATTTTTAAGCTTTTGGAAGCACCAATTTCACAGATCCAACACTTTTCGAGCATTCTCCTCAAGATTAGTCAAGTGTGTTGCGACTGACTGCTAAGTATGCAATTTCAGCTTTTTTGCGTACTTACTAAATATGCATGAGTTTGCCCTGCGTACTTACTAAGTAGGCACGAGTAGTTGACCTGCGTACTTGCTAAGTACGAATGTGTATTTGGCTCTGCGAACTTATCAACAACGCGTGAACTATCATCTGGGATTAAAAAAAAAAGAACATAGTAGTTTTTAGGGATCGTTTGTATGCTTGTTTCGGGACATTTTTGAGAAAATAGTAGTTTTGGTTTTTCGGGACCGAAACTTATATTTGATGTGGCTTGGCGACACAAGGACGAGATTTTTGTTGGATGATACCAATTGTCATATACTGGTGAGGTGTTCAAACCTGAAAATGTAGGATACGAGTATCTATGATACTTCTTTAATAGGGAATGAAAGCTGAATCAATTTGAGCAATTGGGTCGTCATCGGCTAAAGGTCTCATTTTATTTGGGAAGATGTTGCTGCTTTGGGTATTTGGAAAAAAGAATCTTATTTTTTAGGTATTCAAACCTGAAAATGTAGGCTACGAGTATCTTGGATACTTCTTTAGTAGGGGATGAATACTGGAACAACTTGAACCTAAGGTTTTGCTGTTTTAGATATTTGCAAAGGAATAAAATAATAAAATCCTAGAGTTGAGTAGTTGTGGTTTTTGAGGATTTGAGAGAAGCGGTGATGAAGCTGGTCATAGTTAAAGAGAAATGAGGGCGATAAAATCTAAGGAGTATTCATGTGACATTAAAGGGGTGGTGGATAAGCCGCTGGTCAAGCATGTGTTCAAGATTTCTTGTGATTTAGTTATGATTGGATTTCTCATTTGGGATCTGGGCGGAATGTGTCACACCCCGACCGATGGCGGAATCATCGGGGCGGGACATGTAAGACTGTTCATAGCACATGGTTGACTAAATTGAATTATATTAAAGTCAAATTTGCATTTCAAATAATCCAAGTACAAAACCAAATTCAAACAAGATACATAAAATAATTCATAAAGTTCTTGATTTAAATTGCTAAGTCCAAATCCTATGTTGAACACGTCTTGAATCAATCTCACATATTGGGGCCTGAAAAATGAATAAAATAAAGTCAACTAAAAAGTTGGTGAGTATAACACAGTTGTATATAGATAGCATATAGATGAAAACAAATCCTTTACATGACATGATAAATAAGGCGTTTATGGGGAGCAGCTATTGTGTAACCAAATGTACAATCAAACCTTGTAACTAGCATGCAAAAATTGTGTTGTCGGTTTCAATCACCGCGTACCATGGCTGGGTTTGTCAGAATCAATAGATCTATCATTGAAAACCGTCGGCTTGTATAGTTAATGATTGCACATAAGAGCATACAAAGGTTAGCACACCTAGCACTCGGGCACAAAGCTCAAATTTTTGCACACATGTATGTAAATAGGATTTTTGCATGTGTTGTTTGTGTAAATGTAAATGTGTAATGTGTAATGAGTATAGAGTTCATGTTCCACCCCAAAAGTGTAAAAGAGTAAAAAGGGGTTGTGAATACTCACATGGTATGGAAGTGTAGCTAACAAAGATTATAGATAGCAAGTATGATCCTCGAAATGTACAATTTAACCTAGAGAGTAATGTGTATTGAATCAAATAGATGCATAAAGTTTAAGTCTAAAATGAAAGTTGAATTTGTGTATAAAACTATTGATTTGTATTTAAAAGTATTGAATATAATATATAGAGTTTGAAGTAAAATATTTTTGAAACAATTTGATTAGGTTTGAATTGAATAATTGAATAAATATATAATTATAGTTTATGAAATAATGTGAATATTAATTGTAATTAAGTATAAATAAATAAATGATTTTGATTTAAAATGTAAATTAAATAAATAATCATTATCTCATTTATTTATAAATTTTGTAACTTAATTATTTAAAATATCATTTAAGTGTAAAATAATAAATATAAATTAAATCTTCATAAACTTTTAAATAAATTATATTTATGCCAAGATTAAACTTTTAATCCATTTTTAAATACAGAAAACATATTTTTATAAAATCTGAAACATTTACTGATTTAAAATATAAAAATTTATAATTCTGTTAAAAGGTTCTGAGTCTCACACGACCGTGCCTCGGAATGGCACGATCGTGCTCAAGCCACGGGACCGGGTTGATCAACAGGAGCACAATCTAGACAAGTCAACAGGCACGACCGTGCCTTGGCCCGGCACGGTCGTGTCTATGATCTTTAGACACAACAGAGACTAGCCCAGCGGGCATGACAAGGTCTGGACAGAAGGACACGACCGCGCTCTATGAGGCACGGCCGCTCTAGATGATTAGCGCGACCGTGTCTATTCCAAATCAGACACGAATTGACAAATGCTTGTATTTTAAACGCTGGAATTGTTGGGGCTTTTGATTAATGGGTTATTACGAGTCTTTTCATATGACTTAATTGCATGCACATCGCGTTTAAGTAGGGGTTCGATTAAATCATTTTTTAATAAAGCATGAGTTCTGATTCGGATCGATTTCTATAATGGAAGCCCAAATTGAATAGGGGCTTTCGATACAGATACTGAAATGAATGAATTAAAGGATTCAATTACCCTGAACAGCAGCGAATTGATAAAGAACGGTAGGGAGGAAGTTCCGGCAATGGCAAGACTGCTTTCCGGCGACTTCTGCTGCGGTTCCGAATGCTTCAGCGGCTTCGGATGATTCAGAGATGATTTGGGAAACGATTGACTGGATTGCTTGAGATAATTCTGATCGAAAAAGCTTGAGAGAGTTTTTCTTGAATTGTTGAAATGAAACTGAGGCGTTTTGAGAATTTGAAAAAGTGGTAATACAATTGTTAAGGGAAAACAAACGAATGACTGTTACGGATTCGAACGATCGGGCGATTAAAGTTGCAGTTACGTTTCAGCTGTTACACAGGTGCGACCGTGCCTAAATATGGCACGACCGTGCCTAGGCACCGGGCGCGATCGTTCCAAAGCAGGTCGCGCGACCGTGCCAAAGCACTTGGCGCGACCGTGCTAGGACGAAGCACGACCGTGCTAGACTAGGGTTTCTTGACATTTTTCAACTTTAGTCCTTGATTTTTCAGATTTGATAAGTTTGAATAAAATAGTTTCTTGTATAGTGTTTAAATGTATATAACCGAGTAAAATTTGCGAATTTGTATAGAATCATTGCATTTAATTTACGGCGAGAAAGTAAATGAGACAGTGCACGAGTATTGAATTCGAAATTGCATTACATTGGATTGAAATATGAATAATAAAAATCAGGAATGTTTCAGCCTCCCCATGTTGAGAGAATTTCGTCCCGAAGTTTAGTTAGAGGAAACAACATTATTAGTAAAAAGATGAGGGTACTTGAGCTTCATTTGGTCTTCTCGTTCCCAAGTGAACTCAGGACCACGCTTAGATTCCCAACGAACTTTGACAATGGGAATGCGACTTCGCTTTAGCTGTTTGACTTCACGATCCATAATTTCCACCGGCTTCTCAACGAAGTGGATCGTTTCATCAATGCGCACGTCGTCAAGCGGTATATGGAGATTTTCATCAGCGAGACACTTCTTCAGATTAGATACATGAAATGTAGGATGCATATTGCCAAGAGATGGAGGTAACTCGAGCTTGTAAGCGACTTTCCCAATCCTTTCAAGGATCTTGAATGGACCAACATAGCGAGGTGCTAACTTGCCTTTCTTTCCAAAACGGATCACGCCCTTCCATGGAGACACCTTAAGAAGAACAGGATCACCGACTTGGAATTCCAAGGGTTTTCGACGTTTGTCGGCATAACTCTTTTGCCGACTCCTCGCTACTCGAATATTGTCACGGATTTGAATAATCTTGTCGGATGTTTCTTGAATTAACTCGGGACCGGTGATTTGTGCTTCACCAATCTCGTTCCAACAGATAGGAGAACGACACTTGCGACCATAGAGAGCTTCGAATGGAGCCATGTTGATACTTGTGTGGTAGCTATTGTTGTACGAAAACTCAATAAGGGATAAATGTGAATCCCAATTGCCACCAAAATCGATTACGCAAGCTCTAAGCATGTCTTCAAGTGTTTGGATTGTTCGCTCGGTTTGACCATCAGTTTGGGGATGGTAAGCCGTGCTCAAATCCAATCGTGTACCAAGAGCAGTTTGGAGAGATTGCCAAAATCGAGAAGTGAACCGGGCATCTCGATCAGATATTATGTTCAAGGGAACGCCATGACGGCTCACAATTTCATCAATGTAAATTCGGGCTAGTTTCTCAATCCGATAGTCTTCACGGATAGGCAAGAAATGAGCAGATTTGGTGAGTCGATCAATGATCACCCAAATACTATCATAACGACTTGAGGTGCGAGGGAGTTTGGTAATAAAATCCATGGCTAAGTTCTCCTATTTCCACACGGGGATTTCCGGTTGTTCAAGCAAACCAGAAGGACGTTGATGTTCGGCTTTGACTTTGGAACAGGTTAAGCATTTAGCCACATAAAGAGCAATGTCTTTCTTCATACCGGGCCACCAATATTGTTGGCGAAGATCTTGGTATATTTTATCCGCGCCAGGATGAATAGAATAACGAGTCTTATGAGCCTCGTTCATGAGAAATGTGCGGAGATCATTGCGATCGGGAACCCAAATACGGTTCAAGTAATATAGTAGGCCATTGGGTTTTGATTCAAGAAGAAGTTCAACACCACACGATATTTCTTCATACATGTTACCCTCGGTTACCGAGACTTGTTGAGCTTCTAAGATGCGGGTTTGAATATCGGTTTGAATACGGGCACAATGAAGCATAACATGGTCCTTTCGACTCAAAGCATCGGCTACAACATTCGCTTTGCCGGGATGGTAACGAATCTCGCAGTCGTAGTCGTTAAGGAGTTCGACCCAACGTCGTTGCCTCATATTAATTTCTTTTTGGTTGAAAATATGTTGAAGACTTTTGTGGTCGGTGAATACCACACATTTTGTGCCATATAAGTAATGTCTCCAAATCTTTAACGCGAATACGACCGCACCCAACTCGAGATCGTGCGTCGTATAATTCTTCTCATGAATTTTGAGATGCCTAGATGCATAAGCGATTACTTTGCCTCGTTGCATGAGAACACAACCAAGACCTTGGTTAGAAGCATCACAATAGACAACTAAATCATCATTTTCATCGGGGAGAGTCAATATGGGAGCATTGCACAACTTTTGCTTGAGGGTTTGGAAAGCTTCTTCTTGTTTCGGTCCCCATTCATAAGTCTTACCCTTGTGTGTCAAAGCGGTAAGAGGGACAACAATCTTTGAGAAGTTTGAGATGAAACGACGATAATAACCCGCAAGACCAAGAAATGAACGAACTTCGGTAGGAGTCTTCGGGGCATTCCAATTCTTAATCGTTTCAATCTTAGCAGGATCAACATTAATTCCCTTGTCATTGACAATATGCCCAAGAAATTGAACTTCCTTTAGCCAAAATTCACATTTGGAGAATTTGGCATATAGTTGTTCTTTTCTCAAGAGGTCCAAAACCAATCTAAGGTGTTGTTCATGATCGGCTTTAGTCTTGGAGTAGATTAAGATATCGTCAATGAAGACGATCACGAATTTATCAAGGTATGGTTTGCACACACGATTCATGAGATCCATGAAAACTGCGGGTGCATTGGTTAACCCGAAAGGCATAACCATGAACTCGTAATGACCATACCTTGTTCGAAAAGCAGTCTTAGGAATGTCATCTTCTTGAACACGAAGCTGATGATAACCAGATCGAAGATCGATCTTCGAGAAACAAGTAGAACCTTGAAGTTGATCAAAGAGATCATCGATTCTAGGCAAAGGATAACGGTTCTTGATAGTAAGCTTGTTAAGTTCGCGGTAGTCAATACACATGCGAAATGATCCATCCTTTTTCTTAACAAATAAGACGGGTGCACCCCACGGTGAATGACTTGGGCGAATGAAACCTTTGTCGGAGAGCTCTTGAAGTTGACTTGCAAGCTCTTGCATTTCGGAAGGTGCAAGACGATAAGGAGCTCTAGCAACGGGGTTAGCTCCGGGTATAAGATCAATACGGAACTCTACTTGACGAACAGGAGGAAGACCGGATAAATCTTTAGGAAACACTTCGGGAAAATCCCTAATGATAGGAATGTCTTGGATACTCTTCTCCTTGACGTCCTTTTGAACAATATGAGCTAGGAAGGCGATGTACTTCTTTCGTAAGTACTTTTGAGCGGTAGTACAAGACATCAATTTAAGACCCTTGCAAGGCTTTTCATCAAAAACCCTTAAGGTTTCTCCCGATGGTAGTGGAATTTGAATACACTTTTCAAAGCAAATGACTTCGGCATGATGATTTGATAGCCAATCCATACCTATAATAATATCAAAGCTCCCTAGTGGCATTGGAACAAGGTTGATTGGGAATGAATGGTCATTTAGTTCTAAGGAGCAATCATAAATAATGGACTCAATGGTAAGGGAGTCACCATTTGCTATTTCAACGGTGAAGGTTTTCTCTAATTGGGACCGTGTCTTTGCAAGTAAAGGCTCAAAATTAAGTGACACAAAACTTTTATCGGCACCCGTATCGAACAAAATGGAGGCATATTGACTATTAACAAGAAACGTACCATTAACCACGTCGTTGTTGGCTTGAGCTTCGTTGGCGTTTATGTTGAACGCACGCCCACGAGCTTCACCTTGTCTAGCATTTGTAAGTCTTGGACATTGATTACGAAAATGGTTCGGGTCACCACACTCATAGCAAGCACCCCCATTAGCAATGGCGGGAGCACCTTGGTTAGCCACTTGAGGTACGGTTCGGTTTGGAGGCTTGACTTGGCCCGTAAGAGCTTTGGTCCTACAAATACTAACCGTATGACCATATCTCCCACAATAAGTACAAAGGCGACATGGGATGTTTTGGGGATGATGGTAGTTGCAGGTGGCACAAAGTGGGTAAATTCCACCATATGGCTTTTTGACCGGTGCTGGAACCATAGGTGCAGCTTGGTTGACGGGAACAGCATGAATGTAACCACATCAAAATTTCTAACTTTCCTCTTTCTATTATTGCGAGAGGGCTCGGTTGTGGCTTCTTTGTTGTGAGCAGGAGGGGTTACGGTTTTAGAAACTTTCTTAGAACCCTTTTTGGTAAGAGTTCCAGCTTTTACATGATTATCAGTTAGGGTAGCAGATAGGCGGATGGCATCTTCCAAAGTAGCAGAATTTCTACCTAAGACAGTATCTTGGATTTGTCTTGGTAGCCCACCAATGTACTTTTCGATACAACGGGATAACGGAGTGACCATGTGGGGCACTAGAAGGCTCAACTCATGGAACCGAGTTGTATATGCTAAGCTTTCCCCACTATCTTGGGCAAGATCCCAAAATTCAGCTTCCAACTTTTTCACTTCATTTCAAGGACAGAACTCCTCGGTCATAAGCCTTTTGACCTCATCCCAAGGCAAGGCCATAGCTATGTCAACACCCCTATTTCTTTTCTCCCCATTCCACCAAGTAAGTGCCCGTTTTTGTAGGACACTTGTAGCATGACGAACACGGAGGTTGTCGGGACAGTCACTATTGAGAAAGGTATTCTCAATGCTTTCAAACCATTGAAGGAGTCCAGTAGCTCCTTCGGTTCCATAAAACTTTAGGGGATTGCACGAATTGAAGTGTTTGAAGGTGCATTGAGGTGGATTGTTACCACCATTTCCACCATTTCCACCATTATTACCACTATTGCTTCCATTTCCACCATTGTTGCCATTGGTGGCACTATTGGCTTGGGTGAGTTGTGTCACCAATCGGGTAAGAATAGCAGCAATGTCGGTGTTGGCGTTGGTTGCGGGAGCACGACGAGAAGGCATTCTACAGATTTTCACAAGGCAAGAAAGATTGTAAGAACTTATGAGATTTGATAGGGTTTAATAGAATGAGATAACAAAGCAAAATAAAATAGATATTCTTAGTTTGGATTGTACTCAAAAGTGACAAAATCACTTGAATACCATGGCACATTAAGGTTAATTAAACTTATAAAATTTTCAAGGAGACATGCTTTAGCCTATAAGTAAACACTCATCTCGGGAATTCCCAGGAAAGCATACAGGTCCCTCGGTTGATTGGGATTTATGCGAAATGCTTTCCTAGACAGAAAACCCAAAATACAGGTGTCACCCTTCCAAATTGCACGTGTCCTCAAATAATTTAACAAGTTTAAAAACCTTAACGAAGAAATAAAAATTTTAAAGATTTTTGCTTCAAGAATTTTCCACATGCTTAGAAAGGATAAGGATAGAAAAGAAGATAGAAATATTATGAGGTTTTAGAATATAGGAAAGGATGTTATTTATTTAATTATTAAGAATATCCTAATAAGTCATGGATTTAAAACACATAAGTCATCATAATGCAATAATAAGTAATCATACTAAACATGTAACATATAACATATAGCACATAGCATGTAACACATAGCACAAAAATCATGAAGCATAGTATAAGTGGGTGTCCTAAAGTTATAGTCTAGGTTAAGGTGTCTAATAACCTAATTCCCTATAACCAAGGCTCTGATACCAATCTGTCACACCCCGACCGATGGCGGAATCATCGGGGCGGGACATGTAAGACTGTTCATAGCACATGGTTGACTAAATTGAATTATATTAAAGTCAAATTTGCATTTCAAATAATCCAAGTACAAAACCAAATTCAAACAAGATACATAAAATAATTCATAAAGTTCTTGATTTAAATTGCTAAGTCCAAATCCTATGTTGAACACGTCTTGAATCAATCTCACATATTGGGCCCTGAAACATGAATAAAATAAAGTCAACTAAAAAGTTGGTGAGTATAACACAGTTGTATATAGATAGCATATAGATGAAAACAAATCCTTTACATGACATGATAAATAAGACGTTTATGGGGAGCAGCTATTGTATAACCAAATGTACAATCAAACCTTGTAACTAGCATGCAAAAATTGTGTTGTCGGTTTCAATCACCGCGTACCATGGGTGGGTTTGTCAGAATCAATAGATCTATCATTGAAAACCGTCGGCTTGTATAGTTAATGATTGCACATAAGAGCATACAAAGGTTAGCACACCTAGCACTCGGGCACAAAGCTCAAATTTTTGCACACATGTATGTAAATAGGATTTTTGCACTTGTGTTGTTTGTGTAAATGTAAATGTGTAATGTGTAATGAGTATAGAGTTCATGTTCCACCCTAAAAGTGTAAAAGAGTAAAAAGGGGTTGTGAATACTCACATGGTATGGGAGTGTAGCTAACAAAGATTATAGATAGCAAGTATGATCCTCGAAATGCATAAATTAACCTAGAGAGTAATCTGTATTGAATCAAATAGATACATAAAGTTTAAGTCTAAAATGAAAGTTGAATTTGTGTATAAAACTATTGATTTGTATTTAAAAGTATTGAATATAATATATATATAGAGTTTGAAGTAAAATATTTTTGAAACAATTTGATTAGGTTTGAATTGAATAATTGAATAAATATATAATTATAGTTTATGAAATAATGTGAATATTAATTGTAATTAAGTATAAATAAATAAATGATTTTGATTTAAAATGTAAATTAAATAAATAATCATTATCTCATTTATTTATAAATTTTATAAATTAATTATTTAAAATATCATTTAAGTGTAAGATAATAAATATAAATGAAATTTTCATAAACTTTTAAATAAATTATATTTATGCCAAGATTAAACTTTTAATCCATTTTTAAATACAGAAAACATATTTTTATAAAATCTGAAAACATTTAGTGATTTAAAATATAAAAATTTATAATTCTGTTATAAGGTTCTGAGTCTCACAAGACCGTGCCTCGGAAGGGCACGATCGTGCTCAAGCCACGGGCGCGACCGGGTTGATCAACAGGAGCACAATCTAGACAAGTAAACAGGCATGACCGTGCCTTGGCCCGACACGATCATGTCTATGATCTTTAGACACAACAGAGACTAGCCCAGCGGGCATGACAAGGTCTGGACAGAAGGACACGACCGCGCCGCTAGTCGACACGACCGCGCTCTATGAGGCACGGCCGCGCTAGATGATTAGCGCGACCGTGTCTATTCCAAATCAGACACGAATTGACAAATGCTTGTATTTTAAACGCTGGAATTGTTAGGGCTTTTGATTAATGGGTTATTACGAGTCTTTTCATATGACTTAATTGCATGCACATCGCGTTTAAGTAGGGGTTCGATTAAATCATTTTTTAATAAAGCATGAGTTCTGATTCGGATCGATTTCTATAATGGAAGCCCAAATTGAATAGGGGCTTTCGATACAGATACTGAAATGAATGAATTAAAGGATTCAATTACCCTGAACAGCAGCGAATTGATAAAGAACGGTAGGGAGGAAGTTCCGGCGACGGCAAGACTGGTTTCCGACGACTTCTGCTGCGGTTCCGAATGCTTCAGCGGCTTCGGATGATTCAGAGATGCTTTGGGAAAAGATTGACTGGATTGCTTGAGATAATTCTGATCGAAAAAGCTTGAGAGAGTTTTTCTTGAATTGAGAGAGTTTTTCTTGAATTGTTGAAATGAAACTGAGGCGTTTTGAGAATTTGAAAAAGTGGTAATACAATTGTTAAGGGAAAACAAACGAATGACTATTACGGATTCGAACGATCGGGCGATTAAAGTTGCAGTTACGTTTCAGCTGTTACACAGGTGCGACCGTGCCTAAATATGGCACGACCGTGCCTAGGCACCGGGCGCGATCGTTCCAAAGCAGGTCGCGCGACCGTGCCAAAGCACTTGGCGCGACCGTGCTAGGACGAAGCACGACCGTGCTAGACTAGGGTTTCTTGACATTTTTCAACTTTAGTCCTTGATTTTTCAGATTTGATAAGTTTGAATAAAATAGTTTCTTGTATAGTGTTTAAATGTATATAACCGAGTAAAATTTGCGAATTTGTATAGAATCATTGCATTTAATTTACGGCGAGAAAGTAAATGAGACAGTGCACGAGTATTGAATTCGAAATTGCATTACATTGGATTGAAATATGAATAATAAAAATCAGGAATGTTACAGAATGCGAGATAGACAACCTAGTTATGGAACTTCACCGTGGTGAATGTATACAGATTAGGAGATGTGAACCATGAATGAAGACATAATTGAAGAATGTTGGACTTTGGATAAAGGATGATCACCGATGAGCATGATTTTGTGTTAGATTCTATCGTGTGTTTTCAAGATGAAGCTGGATCTCCGCTGGATTATTAGTTGAAGATGGAATGTTAATAATTGGTTGGCGGGATAGGAAACGTTCCCTTGTATCTGATCTAATCAGAAGGAGCTTACATTGTAAGGGGAAATTGGAAATGAACATCTTTGGGAATCTAGTTGACAAGATAGAGTTGAACACATCTGGTTTGAAGACTGAAGTTTATCTTACTGGAATTCCTATGGGAGCTGATAACTTTGATGCAGGTTATTGGAAATTCAAACTCTCTATCATATGCCAGCTGATTTGGAGGAAGTCTAAGTCAGGTTGGAGGAAGCTACTGCTGAGAGTATGAACTACAATGAGGTGTGTTGGGTTAGTTGGTTCTTATTGAAGCACTTAGTTTGATCTACAATGAAAGCTACAGTTAAGAGGGAGTCGGGTTTGTCAAATCACTAGGCAACTGAAGACTGAAGTTTGAAGATTTGGAGATCACAAGTGGAGTGGCAGAAGATCAAGTCTCACCAGAAGACACGTGATGTCATTAGTTTATAGGGAGTCTGTTAGGACATTCTTTGTAAATTGATGATTATCAGTGTTAGTGATAGATAGAATTTGATGCTATAGTTAAGAGGGAGTCTGTAGAAGGATGTTTTAGTAACTATAGATAAAATTCTACGTATCGGTGTACTTAGCTAGTACGCAGGAGTGTGTTCCTGCATACTTAGAATGTACACCAGATTAGTGCTGCGTACTTAGTGAGTACGTATGGCTTTTGCCATGCGTACTTATCTAGTACGCATGACCAATGACCAGCATACTTTACCAAGTACGCAGGTATTGTTCCTGCCCCTATAAATAGAAGGTGTTGTCTTCATTTGTACATGGAACTTGGAACAAAATATGAGAGAGGTTCAGGCCGGGATGACCTCTCCCTGCCCCCGTGAACCGTGAGCGTAAATGAGAGACGTGTAATCCTTCAGTATGTGATCTGTAATGATGGGATGACTTTGTTGTTATAGATTACGATTGTTGATTCTCTTGTCTTTATGTTTGTGGTTTTTCTCTCTTGTTTCTTCGTTCCCACACGAATCACGAGCGGATCTTTGTATATTTCGCTGCGCGACGAGGCTCTTGGGACCTACAAGATTATGTACAAGCGCAAGCCTGTTATTGACTTCTTTAGAAAGTTTGGGTGTGTTTGCACAACGCTGAATACTTCGGATTAGATGAACAAGTTCGAAGCCAAAGCTGATGAATTTTATTTTGTGGGATACTCTTCAAATCAAAGAGCTTTTCGTGTTTACAACAAGAGACGAAGGATTGTGCTGGACTCCATTGATATCAACTGGCACGAAAGCAATCATACGGACGCTGGAGATGGTCCTGATTTGCTTTTTTTGTTGATTCTTTGTTTAAATCCTTTAATCTTCCTGAATTCACTAACATATATGTTTCAGCTAATCCTCTTATATCTGTGAATATCCTAGGTACCTCTACTACATCAAGCTCTTCTTCGTCAAGTCAACATATGGATGTTCCTCCTACAATTGCTAATGTTGAATCCACTCAGGACTCTTCGGACTCTGTAGCAACAAATAAATCTGTTGAGGAAGAAACTCCTCCTACAGTGGATGTTGCTCCACATTCCTCTACTGAATAACCTATTGAGGAAGACCCAGTGATTCCTGACAACAACATTACCAATCTGGAAGAAAATCTAGCAGAGTATAAGATTCCACTATTATGGGTTCACAAAGATCATCCCACCGACAACGTCATTGGTCCACTCAACGTGGGAGTCCAAACTCGAAGTGCCACTGAATCTATGAATGATGGTCTCTTCACTTGTTTCATTTCTCAAGTTGAACCTAAAAATATCAAAGATGCATTAGTTGAGAACAATTGGGTGGAGGCCATGCAAGAAGAATTGCAGTATTTCAACATGTTACAAGTATGGAATCTGGTGGACCTTCCAAAGAACAAAGTCCCAATCGGCACTCGTTGGGTATTTCGTAACAAGAAGGATGAAGGAGGAATTGTGGTTCGAAATAAAACCCGCTTGGTGTTCAGGGGTTTTATCGACAAAAAGGGATCGACTTTGAGGAAGTTTTTGCACCAGTGGCTCGTTTAGAAGCCATCAGAATTTTTCTCGCATACACAGCCTATATGGACTTCACAGTCTATCAAATGGATGTTCAGAGCGCATTTTTGTATGAAAAGGTACAAGAAGAAGTTTATGTCAAGCAGCCACTAGGTTTCATTGATCCAAACTATCCTGACCGAGTTTACAAACTAGAGAAGGCATTGTACAATCTCCATCAAGCACCTCGTGCATGGTATGAGACGTTATCTAAGCATCTGTACAAGAGGAGTAATTGAACAATCTTTGTTTAAGCGAAAGGATGGTGTGGATACCATTTTGGTGCAAATCTACGTTGATGATATCATTTTTGGATCTACATTGTGATTTAATTAATCATGCATAGACATATAATCTACGTTGATTATATACCTAGACATATAATCTGTGTGTGAAAGTTATATGTAACACCGTGATTTAATTAATCATGCCTAGATGAATTTTTCGGTGATTTATGGAAATACTTTTATTTTCAGAACAGTCCGGTAGACACGCAGTGTGCACTAGCTAAGTCCATAATTCTAAGCAGACACTTAGATATATATTTGGTGTTAACAAATTATATGTAGTACTGTGATATGTTATTTCAGGACTCTGTAAATTTTTTAGGAATTTTCTGAGAAACTTTCTATTTTAACGTTGTCCGGCCAGCCTGTAGTATGTACCGACATTTCCAAATAAAAATCCAAAAAATTTATATGTTAAACATACCAATATGAGTCAAGTTATTTTTAAATAATTTCGTTCATACTATTCGGGATTTCCGTCAATAAATCAGTGACTATTCGTTTTCCACCACCCGGAGTCAAATGACCCTATAAATACCCTCCACCTCCACCCATTTCTTCTCCTCCACTCTTCCCCTCTCTCTCTCTCCTCCCTCTTCCCCTCTCTTGGCCGAGATCACCTCCACCACCATACATCTTCATTTTTTTGTTGTTTTAATCTACATTTCATCCAAAATCAAGCATCCAAGTGAAGATTATCATGTTTGCAAGAGATTTGTTTGGTAAGATCAAAACACATTTTTTTCCATTTTTCATCTTCATGTTCTTATGAACATGCATCCAAAGAAAACCCATTTTTATGAAATATCAGCCATGGATTTTTAAAGAAAATGTGTTTTAAAACTCAAATGGTACATATTGTTGGTGATTTTGTACCTGGATTTTGTTAATAGGCTAGGTTTCCATTTAAGAAAACTTTATTATATGTGCATGTGTTAGATGATGAGATTTTGTTGATTTGATGATGGATTATGTTGTAATAATAGTTGTAGATGGATAATATGTGCAAACTTTGTTGTCAAAAGTGTTGGATGATACATGCATGCTCGGTTTTGCTATTTTAAGAAACTTTAATTTTGGGTTTCTTGATAGATGCCATGTTTAGGGAGATTTTATGATGGAAAATGGTTAGATATGCATAAAGAATGGATAATATGTGTAAAGTTGCTATCTACAACTTTTAGTCATATGAGATTTCACGCTCGGTTCTATTTTTAGTAACTTTAATTTTCGTGTTTTTGTTAAAAGAAGTTATGATGTGATTTGTTTGGTGGAAATGATGCATAAACACTAGATATAGAGATTGTATGCTTTTTTTTTCTATAAAATCACATGTCCATGATGCTTTTAAGCTCGTTTTCAATTTTTAGAAACTTTATATCTTGACATGTATGAAAACTTGATGTTTGGGTGTATTCAAAGCATGAAACTAGTATAGTAAACATTATGGAAGAATGATTCACCGAAATGATGGATTAAAATGCATGTGTATGCATTTTAGAGCCCGGTTTATAAATAAGGAAACTTTATATTTCCAAAAGAAGTGTTTGCAAGTTGTTAACATGATTAGAAGGTTTAAATGACTTAGTAACACTTATCTAAGTGCATTATAAGATAATACATGATGATTATCCATGAACTTGACAATTTGACATGATCTTGCTATAATCAGAAACTTTAATTATCCGAAACTCGCATGTTTGTCTATTTTTAGCACGTACACATTGAAATGTTCTATATATGTTATAACACGCCTAATTTCATTTGTGAACATCAACTTTGCATAGTTGCCATGTTTAGGACTCAACAACTTGACTTTCAAATTAAGGAAACTTTAATGTATCAAAAGTTGTGTTTGAAGTTTTAAATTCCAATCGAATGTGCCAAAGTGTTTTTGATACGATAATAGACTATTTGAAAGTAGGTTTGAATTCTATGTTAGGATTTGAAAGCTTAAGTCCAACGTGTCGCCAACGGGTCGTAAAGGCAAAACGTGTTTGAAACGTCACAGTCACTTTTCAAATAACTCTTTGGATGCATTGAGTTCATAGTCAAGCATTTACAATACTTAGACCTTAAAGTCCTAAATGTTTCCTAGGGCACGAGTAGGTGTTCTCATTTAGCCAGATTTGCTAAGACTTGCATGTCATTACCGCTTTATTAGGTGAGTTCTCACAGCCCCGTTTTACTCATTTTCCTTTTGCGGTGAGATACATGCTCAAGTACATTTTTCAAAAATCATATTTCATTGCTTACATAGTTACATTAATTATATAAGTTGTACATGGTGTTTACAAAGTACTCTCAGATTCAACCATTAATTTTTCCACAAGCGAGGTGACCATGAACAGTACTGTTGGGTTTAACAACCCCTGCCCGGGTTAGTAGCGCTAACTTCGACTAGAGGTCGAACGGGTACATAATTGACCTAATCCATTCATTTGCAAGGCACAAAGAGGCGAACCACATCCTTTTTCCGTTTTCAGTGGCTACAGTTGAGCTTCGGTTGGCGGACTTATGATGATTTTTGGTTTTGTCTGATCAACAATGATTGTGTAGAGTACATATTCTTTTCCATGCATTTTCAACATATGCTTTTCCATGTATTATCAATATATGATTTTCCAAAACATTTCATGATATGATTTCCATTACATATAACCTGCGAACTCACCAACATTATATTGACCCATTTTAGCATGTTTATCTCAGGTCATTAAATGCATAGGATATGTGGCAAGGATGCACCCACTGGAGTCACACACTAATCATTGAGAATCCCCTTGATCTTCAATATTTCAAGCAACACAATAACGAACAATCTCCTGGAAAGGCGGAATCAATCCAAGAGACTCTAAGATTGAAAACCGACGAATCAAACAACTAATCTAAGATAATACGCCATCAAACTGATATAATCATCAAACATCATCTTGTATTCACTTAGAGAATCATTACAAATCAGTAGTCCAATACTATGAACAACAGAGATACAAATCAGATACAAGTTCTTATCTTCTAGCTTTAAAATACAAGACATATATATAGAAACAACATTTGATCGGAAAACTATAATTGTCAGAAAAAGATTTCGATCGAAATCTTTTTCGATCGATAAAGTTTTCAGTCAAAAACTTTACACTTGGACATATATCAAAATAGAAACTTGAATTCGATGGACTACTAGGTTCCAACAATCTCCCCCTAGTCCGTTGAATCCCAAGTTCTATGTCTTGTATGCATCCTGCTTCTTCTCAGGCTTCACTTTCTTTGAATCCAGATCCTGTAACCTTTTCTTGATCAGTCTAGCTTCAGCTCTTAGAGACAAACAACGAGACACCACTCTCATATACAACTTTTCTTCATTCTTTATCATCAAGCTCATATCACACTGAATCGTGTTATAGTACAAAATCTTTATATCTTCATCTAAAAAGCTGAATAAATCCATCGGATCAAAGATTCTGACTTCAGGAAGTCCCCTTTGTTGAATAACTGCTTCATGTGATGAAGAATAATAGAACCACTTATCAAAATCCTTGATGAAGCTCCTTTTTTCTTTCAGGTATTTACACAGCTGACACAGTATCAGCTGGTTTGACAATGTATTTGTACTTGATCTTCTCATTTGTTCTATATTTCTTCTTGATCTTTCGTCGAATAGGAATTTGAGGCTGAAAAGATGTAAAACTATCTTGATTACATTAATTCCTGAGAAGTACCTCAAAAGCAGAAGCTCGAGTATTGTTTGATTCATTAATCATCTTCAAACGACTCAGATATCTTATATCCCATCTTGGTAGTGTCTGTAACTTATGACATGTATCAAAATATTGAATATCACCAGCAACCCTCTTGATCACATACATCTTCTGATCATTAACAAATTTCCAACCCAAATCAATCCAGCCAATGCCTTTCTTGGATTCCTGATTCTTTATGTAATTCTTTCAACAGTTGACGGTTTTTAATTAATTTTCCACCACTAACTCTTATCATAAGAAGCTTTCTTTTCAGTAGAATCCTTTTGAGCTTCATCTGTTACACTTTCATCAAACAATTCATCAAAAGGAATTCTCTCATCAACCACTTTGTCCAATCTTCCAACTTCATTCCCGTCACATTCAACATACGTTTGCTTTTCCTCATATTCATGTTTCTCATAGATTACATCAGAATCTTTGTCATCACTTGACTGTTCATTATTTGCTCCACTTCCACCAATTCCAGAACCATCACTACTGCTATCATCATCATCAGACGGATCAACATCATTTTTCTTGATATCTGTGATAATAACATCTTCATCTTCCTCTTTTTCATCTTCTTCCTTCTCCTTATCGTCATCACCTACCTCCATTCCCTCACCTTGTTGATTAATAAGTGAATCAGCATCAAACATATCTTGTGAACCCAAAAGATCAGCTCCTTTAATTTGAGATTCAGTATGTTGTGATTGATTCAACGTTGAAGGTCCTTGCTGTTCTTTATTCTCTTGCATGGGTTGACTACTGACATTCGGTAGTGAATAGACATTCCAAGACGTTTTACAAGATCTTGCACAATGCTTTGCAAATTATCTATCTGTACTTGTTGCTCATCAAGCTGCTTTTGCTTCTTGGAATCACTTGTCTTTAACTCTCTAATTTCTATTTCATTTCCAGCTTCTTTGCTTTGAAGATTTGAAACTTGAGTCTTCAATTAACTTATAATATTTGTAGTTTCTTGAGTTGCAAATTTTAGAAACACTTCATCCATCAATTTATAATCTTTAGAAGCCTTTTGTCTAACAGTATCTGGAACTTCTTTACCCTTTCCTTTTCCTGAGTACCTCTGTTGTCACACCCCCAAATTTAGTAACGGAGTTCTACCGTTAGGAGCGTGACAAACCAGGATCTCAGTCATTAGTTACATCAAACGACACTACATGAGACTTAAAAAAAGTCATAACATAAATGTTCAGTGTTAAATGTGGAAGCGTAAACGTTAGAATGAAATCAAAAGTAATTACACGCAACAAGAGTCAGTTAATGTAAATAAGTAAAATTGTTTAAGGTGTTTGAAATGAATGATATGATAGTAGGACTCCATGCATGTCCTAAGTGTGTAACCTGTGCCAAAGCGAACTGAGAAACATGTAAGAAAAAGTGTCAACACGAGGTTGGTGAGTTCATAGGTTTGTATGTAAATAAACTGTTTGAGTGTTGCTGGATCCACATACGTAAGTCACACCTATTGTTAGCTAGACAATGTACAAGTTACTCTAAGCGTTCACAACCGAAGCTGACTGTTTGTGTTTGGGTGCCTTCCGCCATTGCTAACATCAATAAATGGCAAGTGTTTAGGACAATTTACACCCATTAGACCTCCAGTCATGGTAGCGCGACTAACCCGGGTGGGGTTTGTCAAACCCAGTAGTACTACTCAAATTTCCTCGCTATACTCCATATATTAACGGTCCGAGTGTGTAAGGACTTTGCATGTTATGTTTGCACTTAGGTACACAAGTGGTAATAAAATACTATGTGATCCATGTCCGTGTGTATGTCTCTTCCTCGCTGGGAGACAAGTAACGGATGCCTGTTCGTATGCATGTTTCTCCCCAACGGGAAAACAAGTAAGATGATGATTATTTGTACGCATGTTTCTCCCCAATGGAAAACAAGTAAAACGATATTCATTTGTATGCATGTTTCCCCCCAACGGGAAAACAAGTAAAAATAATGTTTGTGTGTATGCGTGTTTCTCCTTAACAGGAAAACAAGTAAAATAATGTTTGTGTGTAAGCATGTTTCTCCCCCAATAGTAAAACAAGTAAAAAGGGGCCGTGAAACTCACCTGATTTACGTAGGAAGATTCACACAAGAATGAGAATGAAACCACAAGTGTTAGTCTGCAACGGCTTACGTGTGCCCTAGAATTATACACATAACAATTAGGGATACAATGGGATTTGTGACGACGACACGGAAGATTGAACGTCCTAAAAAGAAACGCTCTAATGATCAAGTAGTAGACGAACGTGTCCACGGTAGTAAAGGTTCCTTAATATACTTATTGAGATAAACACGTTTCGTGTCGAATGATTCTAATTAAAATAATAATATGTAATAAATATATATATTCGTGCGTTTGCACCATTAAACTAATGGTTAGGAAAATAATATCAATAATATATTATTTTTAGAGGAATAACATGATTATTTAAAATGTGTGACACAATTAATAAAACTATCATTTTTATCCGAATCATAATCACTAGAATACTAATATAAATACATATATTATTTTTAGTTTGAAACGTTTTACGAAGTTTATAAACGAGGTGAAAATAATAAATAATATATTATTTTTAATAGGAGTAATAGGGACGAAAATAATATAAATAATATTTTATCCGGAGTCGCGGTTTGAAAATAATATAGATATATTATTTTAAAAGTATGAAATAATATTAATAATGAGTTATAAAACCAAACACGAGCCTACGGGTGGCTTCCGGTTTCAAAACCTGTTAATATACTAATATAATATATAGGGAGTGATTTTATAATTCAAAATAACAATAAAAACTGCTCTAAAAAACAAATGGGGTTGTGGGACTCGAACCCGGGTCTCCTCCCCAACAGCCCCAAGACTTAACCAACCCGCCTGCTATGGCAATCGCAACAAAGCTTCGATCGAATTGGTTTTAACATTCAAACATTACGCTCCAATTCCCTCTGATTTCGACCAAGATTGATCATAAAAGTATAGGGGTTTTGATAACTGGTGTATTGCGAGTCTAAGCATGAGTTTAATTGCAAAATCATCAAGTCTAGGATTGTTTAATTACTCGTTTAAGAACCGAAACCCTAATTTAAGAACACGAATTCAAATTGATTAAATCTTATGAAATTAACTATTAAAATGATAAGGCTTTTGATGAGTGATGGGTTACGAATCTATCCATATGGTTTAAATGGATTTAAACTGAGTTTAGGGTGAAGCTCGATTAAACTGGGTTCGCGAAGAACCCTAGATTCAGGTTACGTTTAATTCGATGTTATAAGCTCTCAAATGGTTTGGGCTTTCAATCTACGATGGATTGAGAATCTAAACATGTAGTTTAATTAGATTGAGGTGATGTCCGGATTAGAGTTCGACTAAACAGAAATCAGATGAACCCTAGGTACGGGTTTATGCTTAATTCGATGTTGCGTGTCCAAATTAGGTTAGGGCTTTAGTTGTAGACCAAAAACGAAACTAAGGGTGTATTTGATTACCTAAAACGATATCGGATTGTTAGGGAACGACAAATTGGGGTTCCGGCTCCGCACGGTTTGGTCTCCGGCATTTCTGGCTTTAATTTGATTCGTAGATTGAAATTTTTTATTAAACAAAAAGAACTTAATGAACAGAATTTTGTTTGGAAATCTAAAGTTTCTGTTTCTGACTCGTTGGATCAATCTCCGAAAATTGATGAGAGATTCGATTGTGAATGGAGTGAGGTTTATTATTTTGATACGGATGGACGACCCAAGACTACCATGGCTTAGGTCCCAATTTCAAATTAATGTTTCTTGTTAGTTGTGCAGGATTTACCAAGAGGGACTATTACTACCATTTTGGTTGTTGATAGTGGTGGTTCTAAGCACATGACAGGGAATGACATATGCAAGAGTAACGAGTTGTTGATAACTGAGAAGATATTTGATTCAACGATTTGATGCTCAAGGGGGAGAATATGTCACACACAATGTTTTGGAAACAATTTTACAAAGTCCAAATGATAACCTGGAACTTAGGATGACGATGGTGAGCATAAAGTCGTTGATGCAACCATTTGACTAGTTAAGGGGGAGTCTACAGGACAGGGGGAGTACAGAACTGTGTTGGTGATAGAGGCAATGACATTCAATTACATTACATCGGTTTGATTTTTTTTAATTGATTGACTTGCTTAATCCTGAGTAACCAAGTAAAATGTTTTATCTTAAAATGTTTTCATGGAAAGTTTATTTTCGTTTGTTTTTTTAATTGTCGGTTAGTATACAAATGTTAACATGAAGGATTTCGCACTTTGTGTTATAGCAACGTCATATTACGAGTTCAATCAGTAGTTGAGTTACCTGGACCTACAAGTGGAAGGTTTATTTTCGTTTGTTTTATTTTTCTTTGAAAAAGATTTTGAAAAAGCCAAACAAATTGAAAAAGATAAAATCGACATTACTTGAAGTTAAAGAAGAGATGATAGTACATCAGTAGATGTTCTTTCACACATGACCTTAGATTGACTGGTTGGTGCTTTATGTTAATATATCTGAATTAAATGTTTTGATCTAAACTTCAGAGACTGCACAAATAGGAAATGATAGTGTTGTGTATGCATATAATTTGAATTGTCAGTAGACTAAAAGCGTCACTGAACCATTAGTAGTGTGAAAACATAAATGCATGTGTTACAACTTTGATTTGAACCCATTCTATGCTTGGGTGTGTGTGTAAAAGATCACTATCAGACAAAGAATATTAGTTTTTAATAAAGATTTTCCTATGAGATCAGTTTCGGGTTATATCCTTAGCACTATTCATTCGATTTGCTTCAGTGCCCATGTCCCGAAAAGCATGCAAATTGAAGTATAATCAAGATATGTACTTCACAACATCTGTCAAACATATAATAGCCCTTGGATCATATTAATAAATCATCTTTACTGATTCCATTGAATTCATAATCCAGATAACAGTTGGATCCACGTACCCGAATCTTATGATTCCACACATATAAGCCAAAACATTGAATCATTCGATTCTGAATCTCATTGATTCCTATAAAATCCAATTTGGTTTCTGCTATTCGTGTGCTAAGTGATGTCTCCTCATTCTGGAAATTAGGATACTCTTTAGTAAAATCTCATATGTCTTGAAGATAGTGCATTTACTTTCTGTTGGCATACTAGTGGGGTACACGTTGTATTTCTTACTTAAATGGTACCTTAACTCACAAGAAAGTGGGAATGAGATGCTTTAGTTTCAAATCTTATAAATTTGACAATTTGAATTTGTGTGTCATAGCATGATCCTATTTTCTTTGAATGTTTATCGCGTATCATAACATGCAATATGAAAGTCTTGAAAAGATAGAGTGTGATAATCTTGAAAGATATTGGTTTGATTGGTCAAGGCTTGAAAGTATGACATAGGATACCATTTGATATTATATTGGATTTTATATCCAAGATGTGTGATTGATATATCATATATACTTATATGATCTTCTTACTCGTGATGTTCGAACAAAAAATTATGATTTTTGTATTTTACATTTTCAGTTTATATAGAGAAAAACCAAAAAGATTTTGTGTTTCTTATGTTTGAAAAACCAAAAAGATTTTATTTTTCCAACTTCCTTGGAAATCTTAATTGTTGGTTATTCTTGGTTATTCTCCTTTGCATAAACTGAATATTGCAGACAGAAGTTGACAAGGGGTCCTTCTCCCAAATTTTCTTCTAGATTGAAAGAGAATGTGCAGATGAACAAGACGAAGACTACAACTTGTTTGATGATATATGAAGACTGATGACAATCTTCTGAAGCTGTTATCAAGGGGGAGTCTGTTGGAGCATATTCTAGTGACAACGAGCTTGAAGATATTATGTCTTAGTCTTAGAGTCTTTGACTTGTAATTGATAAAATTGTTAGCAACAGTTAAAGGGGAGTCTGTTAGGACATGTTTTGTAACTGTTGATAAAATTCTGTGTAAGTTCTGCTAGATAGCCTATCAGATCAGAGGCGAACTTATTAAGTTCGCTTAGCCTATTAGAGGCGAACTTAATAAGTTCGCCTAAGCATCTATGAGGCGAACTTATTAAGTTCGCCTACTGCAGAACAAGTGCTTATATATACAGTTACAGAGTCTGTGAAACAGAACGGAGTGTGAAAATAGACGGTATCAGAGTAGACGAGAGAGAATTCTTGTAACCTGATATTAGTGGAATACAAAGAGTTTATTTACACCATTGTTGTTGATTGAGTTACACGAGCACGTTGATCATGGATTACGCACGTTATCATCGTGTCGTACTGCGAGTCTAGAGATCCGTCACGCACCGAATTAGGGACCTACAAGATTGCTTCTGAGGGGTGTGATAGAGGTGCGCAGATGCCTGATTGTGGGAAATAACAAACTGATTGATCGAACTGATGGTCTTAGACGCGAGGGTCGACGTTTAGGACTTAACTACTCATAAGTAGTGTTAATTACGAATCAATACTGTGACGACCCAAACTTTTCAGGTTAACTCTGTTAACCAAATCCAGTTAAAATTAACCTAGTTAACTTAACTCAAATCTCAGGGACTAAACCTGTCAATTACTAAACTTAAAACTCCAAGGACCTGTTGTGTAATTAACCAAAACTCAATATTGTTGACTTTTAAAGTCAAAATTAAGAGTTTATAATCCCTGTTGACTTTAGAAAGTCAAAGCAAGCTATTTCTGAACCAAATCAAACCGTGGGACCAATTCTGTCAATACCAAATCTTAAACTACAGGGACTAAACTTGTAATTATCAAATTCATGAATTGTGTTTGACTTTAGAAAGTCAAACATGCAAGTCAAACTTGCGACTTTAATCCGAATTCAAGCCCTGCGATCGTTTCTGTTGAATTTGTAACCGAAAGTGCTGGATTAAGGCCTTTAACGACCAAAATAATCAAATAAAACACCATGGTGGCCGAATTAATCCAATTAATGAATAATTATGTCGAAATCGTCGACCTCTCGGTCCATTATCAACCAAATCCAACCAATTCGGTTACCATTCTCTCAATTACACATATTATCACCTCAAACGAATTGTTGTCTAGTTTCTGCACGTATCAATTCGATCGAAGGAGTGGCTGGAGACTCAGAGGACCTAAGCCGTCGACGTCGGAGCGTGTTCTAGCCGGGAACCTTCAATTCAAACTCGTTTATGATAATTGCCTTATTGTTTACTTTCGTTTATGTGCCTAGATCAAAAGCCCCTTATCAATTTGGGCTTGCATTATCAGAATCATTATGATCGAAATCTAGGGTTCATGAGTACTCTCGTTTAATCAAGTTCTTACCTACACTCGATAGCAATGAAATTAAATACTATGGGTAGAATCGCGACCATTCACTTGATAAAAGCCCTATGATTTCAACAGATTCTAACATCATAATTGCTCAAATCGATCCTTTGTTTTGTTATAGAGTTTCGGCTTTTGAAACAGAAAACTAAACGATCTTGATCTTAGTGCCTTTCAAATTAGCTACACTCGCAGGTTCGCAATGGACCGATTAACAAAACCCATGTGTTCATCAGGTCAATCGCGATCGAAACATGTGGAATTGGGGGATGGGTTCGATCGGCTCGCGATGGGGGGGGAGGAGAACACAAGAATTTAATGTTAAAACCATATGTGCTGGAATTGTTCACATGTTGTATCCTAGATCAGACGGTTAACTCTTATGGCTTTGGAGGAGGAGACCTGGGTTCGAACCCCTCCACCCCCATTTCGTTTTAAATTAGTTTTTAAGTATTATTTTAATATAAAAACAATCCCAATATTATTATATTTATATATATTATAATGTTTTGAACCTAGAAACCACCCGCTGGCTCGGGTTTGGTTTGCAACCCGTATATATTATTAATACACATTTATGAAATAATATTTTCATATTATTTTCACACCGTGACTTCAATCAAAAAATAATATATTTATATATTATTTCCACCACGTTTGTCAACATAGTGTAACGTTTTAACTAATGAAATAATATATTTATTTATAATATTTTCCACGTTATTATGGTCCGATTAAAATAATAGTTTTATTATTTTGTCATAAAACTTAATTATCGTGTTATTTCTCTAAGTTTAAAATAATATAATAACTTGTGTTGTTTTCTTAAACAATTATTAAACGACACAAACGCACGAATATATTTATTAATTAATGTTATTCGTTGTTAGAGATGTTCGGCACGAAAACACTTTTACTTTAATTATTAAATTAGGAAACCTTTATTCCCGTGGACAAGTTCGTCTAACCATTGATCCTAAGTATATTTTAGGACGTTCGATCTTTCCGTGTCGTTGCCAAAAACTCTTACGTGTTCCTAACTGTCACATCTTATTCTAGGCATTCATAGATTGTCCGCGTGCAATCCATTTGTGGTTAGTGTTGCATCCTTGTGTGGTGCTAATTACTACGCTCTACTCAGACTCATGTGAGTTTCACGGCCCCTTTTTACTTGTTTTACTATTGGGGGAGAAACATGCTTACAAACAAACATATTTTACTTGTTTTCCTATTGAGGAGAAACAAACATAAACACCAACTATCATACTTTTACTTGTTTTCCCCGTTGGGGGAGAAAACATGACACACTATTTTAGATTATTGTAATTCATATGTTATTACTGTTGAGGCTAAGTGTGACACACTGTCACAGAAAGTCCTCATCATACATCGAACCGTTAATATGGATCTTAGCGAGGTAATGTTTAGTAGTACTACTGGGTTTGACAAATCCCACCCGCATTAGTCACGCTAACTCGATCGGAGATCGAATGGGTGAAATGTTAGCCTACACACATTTGCCAGAGTTGATAGACCTGGCAGGAGGCAAATACACAAACAGTCAGCTTTGGTTGCGAGCGCTTTAGTAAGACATGAACATAGGCTAGCTACCTATATATATGCATAATGAATGTACATAATCTGGTAAACACTCTCTTATTGTAAACTTGAAACCTGTGAACTCACCAACCTCGTGTTGACACTTTTTCTTACATGTTTCTCAGGTCGCTTTGGCACATGTGGCACACTTAGGACATGCATGGAGTCCTATTGTCATTTCATTCTTTTCAAACATGATAAACAGTTTACTTAATTATATTGATTGATGCTTGTTGCGTGTAACTACTTTTAATTTTATATTAACGTTTACTCTTCCGCATTAACTCTAAGCATTTATGTTATGACTTTTATGTCCCATATATTGTCGTTTGATGTAACTAATGACTGAGATCCTGGTGTGTCACCTTCCAAATCGTAAAACTCTGTTAGTGGAATTTGGGGGTGTGACAGATTGGTATCAAAGCCATTGGTTATAGAGAACTATGATCGCATACTAGACTATAACCTCACACATTAGTTACACGGCAAAGACACTTATACCTGATACATGTAGCACCTATACATACATTGCAGTGCAGGCATGTTAATACCATCCGTATCACCCTTAGTTGACAAGGGACACATCGTTTGCATTGCATCATCATTCCTAGTGACGACACTCGGGGAATCACTAGAACATCATCAACTCACGTCCGAGGGCAGCGAAACGGAGCCTTCGGAGGAGTCACTTATATCACCATCACCTGTTGGGTATGGTTGGATTTCTCAGGTCCATGTTATGGACGGTACTCAGCATTAATGCATATCTCTTTGGGAATTGGGATCGTCGGAGGCGAGTCCCTACTGTAACCACTGGCAACAATACGCCGACTGAAGGCAGACCGTTACACGCATTATTGCAGAATCTATTGACACGTAGATGTCATCACTTTCCCGAGCCATGGGCTCGTGTCTTTGGTCAATATTCTATTAAGAATAGATTGACCACAAATCTGAGAACGCATTGCTCAATGCATACTCAAACCCTATCTTGACTCAGTTGAAAGGACGGCTCCCTTGCTGCTTCCTGTAACTTGTATTCATGAACTAGTTTCACTTCTCAAAGTCGCATTTCATGTACATTATGTGCATGTTACCATTTACAATCCGCTGGATTGGACTATCGTATTGTGTTTCTACTCGAGTGAATACTCGGATCAAACGATTCCCGACTACTCATCCTGATATGAGTCCTAGTTGATTAACTTATAGTTGATGACTGAGCTTCTCAATGACTTATCATATCTGACAACCCTCTGTACTCAGCAATACATGCTAAAGGACATTTTGGCACAAGACAAGGAGAACCAGGGTGAGAATGCAAAACAAATTTTCATTACGGGTGCACACGTAATAATAATTTGAGGTGCATGTAAGTCCTGGTAAGACCTAGTGTGTGGATAAATTGTCCTAATCTGTGATTTACAGACTGAAGTCGCACTATCCGTAGAAATTCTCGCAACTTCCTCAACGACTGGTGGTATCATTAAACTCGTTCAACAGTTGATAGACTTGACTATCATGTTGGAAATGTTTACGGACACACTGAATTATCATCAATGGAATCCATCAATGTTATTTTCACTCATGTAAGAGTCTTAGCGATCTTACGACTCTCATTCAAACTTAATCAATGGAACCACCTAGAGTGAAACTCTAGTAGAACCTTAGAGTAAAACCACCAACTCCAACTATGTACACAGAATTTGAGGGATTCTTTCTATGCTAACACATTATTCCTTACACTCCAACAATAGATCCCATTTGAACTTGTTACCTCATCTTGTGACTAATGCTTAGTCTAACTTTGAATTTTACTCCAGCATATTCAATTCTGTAAACGGATTTCTTTCTTCACGAAATGATCCCGTTGATCCAATGACATTAGGAAACGAAGATTTAACCTAACCAACCATCAGTTGAACGTAATTACTTAAACATACATCCTATCTCTTATGCTACTGGAATCTATATCTCATTAGACTTTTCTTTCCTACATGTGAATTTCTTCCCTTGACCTTTGCATTGACTGACGCTTACATTATAAGCACGGGTCTCATTAGAAGTCCCAGCATGACCTCACAAATTTCATATTAGTGCGCCGTACTCCAACCTTATTAGAAACTATGTAGACTGTAGGATATAGTGGGCGATCAAATAACCAAAGAAACTCCCATTCTTAGAGGATGTAAACTAGGATTGGTTAGTCATAAGCTTAAACATTGACATTATGCCAGTCACACTGGGCAGATTTGATGTGATCATCTGTATGGATTGGTTATCTAAGAACCAAGCCGAAATTTTCTGTTGTAAGAAAATCGTTCACATTCCTCTCCCGAGTGGAGAAACCCTTCTGTCCAAGGCGAAAGGATTGGCATAGTCATTAGCATCATATCCTTCATGAAAGCACAAAAGTATTTTCGAAAAGGTCATACTGCCATTTTGGCTCTCGTCGCCGAGCAGCCATCTGAGGAGAAGAAGATTGACGACATCCCAATAGTACGTGACTATCCGGAAGTATTTCCCGAAGACTTTCCTAGTCTGCCACCGCATCGTCAAGTGAAATTTCAAATCGACCTACCACCCGGAGCAGCGCCGATTGATCGGGCACCTTATAGACTTGCACCTAGTGAATTGTAGGAGCTATCCACTCAACTGCAAGAGTTGTTGGGTAAAGGTTCTGTCCGACCTAGCTCATCGCCATGGGGAGCTCCAGTCTTATTTGTCAATAAGAAAGACGGGACTTTTCGCAGGTGCATCGACTATTATGAGCAGAACAATGTGTCGATCAAGAATCGTTATCCTCTACCCTGCATTGATGATCTGTTTGATCAACTCCAACGAATCAAGCTTCTATTCCAAGATAGATCTTAGATCCGGTTACCATCAACTGAGAGTCCGAGATGAGTATATCTCTAAGACTGTCTTCAGAACTAGATACGGTCACTATGATTTTATGGTCATGCCTTTTGGACTGACCAACGCACCCGCAGTGTTCATGGATCTCATGAACCGTGTGTGTAAACCATAGCTTGACCATTTCGTCATCGTCTTCATTGATGACATCCTCGTCTACTCCAAGAATCGGGATGAACATGAGGAACACCTACGTTTGATTCTAGAATTGCTAAAACAAGGACAAATGTATGCAAAACTTTCATAGTGCGAATTCTGGATTCGTGAAGTGCAATTCTTAGTACATGTAGACAACGAGAAAGGAATACATGTCGATCCAGCTAAAGTAGAAGCAATCAAGAATTGGGCAGCACCTACAACGCCGATGGAGGTGCGTCAATTTCTGGGGATTAGCTGGCTACTATAATCATTTCATTGAAAGATTTTTCAAAGATTACACAACCTCTCACTGCCTTAACTCAAAAGGGTAAAACCTATAACTGAGGCGATAACCAAGAGTCAGCATTCTAACATCTTAAACAGAAACTTTGCAGTGCACCTATTCTAGCTCTTTCGGAAGGAACCGATGATTTTGTGGTGTATTGTGATGCATCTATTCAGGGTCTGGGTTGTGTCTTAATGCAACGCGAAAAGGTGATCACATACGCTTCACGTCAGCTAAAGATTCACGAGAAAAACTACACCACTCATGACCTAGAGTTAGGAGTCGTAGTCTTCGCACTTAAGATTTGGAGACATTACTTGTACGGTACCAAATGCACCACCTATACCGATCACAAGAGTCTTCAGCACATCTTCGAACAGAAGGAGTTGATCATCCGACAACGTCATTGGTTCAAACTTTTGAACGACTATGACTGTGCTATTAAGTATCATCCGGGCAAGACTAACGTAGTAGCCGATGCCCTAAGCCGAAAAGAATGTAAGCCCAGACTAGTTCGAGCATTACAACTCACTATCCACCACGGATTATCTGATCAGATCAATAGTGCTCAACTCGAAGCCCTGAAAGAGGGAAAACCTACCATTAGAATTCACACATGGTAAGGAAAATCAACTCGAGGTTAAAACAGACGATATTCGCTACTTCGCAGAGCGAATGTGAGTCCAAGGTACGGGAACATAAGGGAACTGGTTATGGATGAAGCTCACAAATCTCGATACTCTATTCATCTAGATTATGACAAGATGTACCACGACCTAAAGGTACTATATTGGTGGCCAAAGATGAAGGCGGATATAGTCACCTATGTGAGCAAGTGCCTGACTTGCGCAAAGGTCAAGGTGGAATACCAAAAGCCTTCTGGCTTACTGCAGCAACCAGAAATTCATATATGGAAATGGGAACAGATCTCTATGGATTTCATCACCAAATTTCCTCGAACTCCTAACGGATGTGACAACATCTAGGTAATTGTCGACCGTTCGACAAAATCTGCTCACTTCTTGGCAATGAAAGCAACTGACAAAATGGAGAAATTTACTCGTATTTACCTAAAAGAAGTAGTTTCTCGGCACGGTGTGCCAATCTCTATTATCTTGGATCGAGACGCTCAATTCATCTCCAGATTCTGGCAATCTCTACACAAAGCCTTAGGCACACTTCTTGACAATGAGTACAACATATTATCCTCAAACCGATGGTCAAACAGAACGTACCATTCAAACATTAGAGGATATGCTACGAGCTTGTGTGATCAATTTCGATAACACTTGGGAGTCTCACCTGCCTTTGGTGGAGTTCTCCTATAATAACAATTGTCACACTAGTATCAAGGCAGCACCATTCGAGGCATTGTTCGGACATAAATACCGATCTCCGATATGTTGGGCTGAAGTTGGGGATAGCCAACTTACAGGTCATGAACTTGTATTTGAAACATCCGAAAAGATCATTCAAATCCGAAACCGTATGACGGCAGCTCGTGATCGTCAAAAGAGCTACGCCGATAAGCGTCGTTAACCGTTAGAGTCTCAAGTAGGCGACATGGTTCTTCTGAAAGTCTCACCTTAGAAAGGTGTAATTCGCTTCAGGAAACAAGGCAAGCTAAATCCTCGTTATGTTGGACCGTTCAAGATAGTGAAGAGAATTGGTCCAGTAGCGTATCAACTGGACCTACCTGAAGGACTTAGTGGTGTACACAACGTCTTTCACATCTCAAACTTGAAGAAATGTCTGGCAGCTGAGTCACTCGTGGTTCCTCTTGAGAAACTACACATTGAAGAACAGTTGCGTTCATCGAAGAACCCGTGGAAATTATGAATAGGGAAGTCAAAATGTTAAAACGCGGTAAAATCTCTATTGTTAGATTCCGTTGGAACTCGAAACGTGGACCGGAATTCACGTGGGAGCATGAGGATCAGATGACGCGCAAGTATCCTCATCCATTCAAGTACTCCACGTTAGATTCTTAAGGACTATGTTAATTTTCGGAACGAAAATTCTTTCAACTAGGAGATGATGTGACACCCCAGGAAATTTTTATTAATTTTAATTTTCGGGACGAAAATTCTTTCAACTACGGGATGATGTGACAACCCGAACTTTTCAGGTTAACTCTGTTAACCAATTCCAGTTAAAATTAACCTAATTAACTTAACTCAAATCTCAGGGACTAAACCTGTCAATTACTAAACTTAACACTCCAAGGACCAGTTGTGTAATTAACCAAAACTTAATATTTTTGACTTTTAAATTCAAAATTGATAGTTTATAATCCCTGTTGACTTTAGAAAGTCAAAGCAAGCTATTTCTGAACCAAATCAAATTGTGGGACCAATTCTGTCAATACCAAATCTTAAACTACAGGGACTAAACTTGTAATTATCAAATTCATGAATTGTGTTTGACTTTAGAAAGTCAAACTTGCGACTTTAATCCGAATTCAAGCCCTGCGATCCTTTCTGTTGAATTTGTAACCGAAATTGCTAGATTAAGGCCTTTAACGACCATAATAATCAAATAAAACACCATGGTTGCCGAATTAATCCAATTAATGAATAATTATGTCGAAATCGTCGACCCCTCGGTCCATTATCAACCAAATCCAACCAATTCGGTTACCATTCTCTCAATTACACATACTATCACCTCAAACGAATTGTTGTCTAGTTTCTGAACGTATCAATTCGATCGAAGGAGTGGCTGGAGACTCAGAGGACCTAAGCCGTCGACGTCGGAGCGTGTTCAAGCCGGGAACCTTCAATTCAAACTCGTTTCTGATAATTGCCTTATTGTTTACTTTCGTTTATGTGCCTAGATCAAAAGCCCCTTATCAATTTGGGCTTGCATTATCAGAATCATTATGATCGAAATCTAGGGTTCATGCGTATTCTCGTTTAATCAAGTTCTTACCTACACTCGATAGCAATGAAATTAAATACTATGGGTAGAATCGCGACCATTCACTTGATAAAAGCCCTATGATTTCAACAGATTCTAACATCATAATTGCTCAAATCGATCCTTTGTTTTGTTATAGAGTTTCGGCTTTTGAAACAGAAAACTAAACGATCTTAATCTTAGTGCCTTTCAAATTAGCTACACTCGCAGGTTCGCAATGGACCGATTAACAAAACCCCTGTGTTCATCAGGTCAATCGCGATCGAAACATGTGGAATTGGGGGATGGGTTCGATCGGCTCGCGATGGGGGGGGGGGGGAGGAGAACACAAGAATTTAATGTTAAAACCATATGTGCTAGAATTGTTCACATGTTGTATCCTAGATCAGACGGTTAACTCTTATGGCTTCGGGGGAGGAGACCCGGGTTCGAACCCCTCCACCCCCATTTCGTTTTAAATTAGTTTTTAAGTATTATTTTAATATAAAAACAATCCCTATATTATTATATTTATATATATTATAATGTTTTGAACCTGGAAACCACCCGCTGGCTCGGGTTTGGTTTGCAACCCGTATATATTATTAATACACATTTATGAAATAATATTTTCATATTATTTTCACACCGTGACTTCAATCAAAAATAATATATTTATATATTATTTCCACCACGTTTGTCAACGTAGTGTAACGTTTTAACTAATGATATAATATATTTATTTATAATATTTTCCACGTTATTATGGTCCGAATAAAATAATAGTTTTATTATTTTATCACAAAACTTAATTATCGTGTTATTTCTCTAAGTTTAAAATAATATAATAACTTGTGTTATTTTCTTAAACCATTATTAAACGGCACAAACGCATGAATATATTTATTAATTAATGTTATTCGTAGTTAGAGACGTTCGGCACGAAAACACTTTTACCTTAATTATTAAATTAGGAAACCTTTATTCCCGTGGATAAGTTCGTCTAACCATTGATCCTAAGTATATTTTAGGACGTTTGTAGGTCCAGATTTCTCTTGAAATCACTGATTTGATCGATTACACACACACACAGGCGGAAACTGTGTATATGGTGGTGAAACAGATAATAGAAACAGTGTTGGTGAAGATAACAGGCTAACCACACTATGAATCAACACGCAAATGGTATGAATGTGTAAGAACACAATGAATAAACAACTGCAAATTGTATTGATTCAGGAAAAATGTGAAAGAGAAGGTTCAGGGTTACAGCCGCTACTCACGCCATAAACATTCTCAAACTAGGCTATTTATAGTAGTAGCAGTATCGAAACTATGTTCCATCGAAACTACTAGTTTCGATTGACCATTTACAAGTGACACAAAACTGTCGAAACTACCATCTATCGAAACTACAAGTTTCGATTGAACACACTCAATCGAAACTAAGTAGTTTCGATGGCCCAGACTTAGAAATAAAAACAGTTTTGATATGTACAAAGTAGTTTCGATAGGTCAAAGTAGTTTCGATATGCACAAAGTAGTTTCGATAGGTCAAAGTAGTTTCGATATGTACAGCTAGTTTCGATATTTAATAAAGAAAATTATACACAAGATATTTACACTTTTCTTCTTGAAAAAGATCCAACATGAGATCAGATCTGGTCAGTCTCTTGAAACACTTCCTTTTGCAATTCACTACTGTGAGTCCCTGAAGATAGCTGGTATTTGTGCGAAGTAAACCCGAACATTTGTTTGTACAAAGATTTCATGTGATTAGAAGGTACCATTTAAGCAACATACAAGGTGTACCCCACATATTAAAATAAAATGATTTTGAAAACCTATCAATCCTCAAGAAGTACCCATCTTCATCCTATCATCTCATTCTGATTAACCAAGGTACCGTCTTAGTAATGTCAAAGTACCACCAAAATAAAATAAGATATCCAAGTGGATTTAGAAAATTAAGATAAAATATATCCAAGTAGATATTAAAAAGGTACGAGCATTCTAGATCTTTGCGTAAGCAAAACAGAAGAAGCCGTAAAATTATCCAAGCGGATAGAAAAATGTTGAACACCCGAGATCTTTGCATAAGCAAAACAGACGGGGTCAAATCATCCAAGTGGATGGGAAAAGGATGAGCACCCGAGATCTTTGCGTAAGCAAAACATACGGGGTCATCGGTGGTAAATATCGTTATATTGACGGTCACTTGGCGTATGAATAGGAATCCAATACGTAAGCATGTATCTGATTGAATCGGTTTTCTTAGATATAAAAATGGGTTAGATGTTTCAATAATGGATTCAAACACACAAGTATGAGATATATATTAGGTTTTCACACTACTTACAAGTTTTAACCATATGTCAGGCCTACCAGCTATACCTCAGTAAACACCATCGCTTTTGGTCTATTCCATGTCCAAGAGATGAGATCAGACACTATCATTTCTCAAAGGTCAGATTCACTTTTTTCTACAACATGTAAGATTATATACATAGCAATTCTTTTTAATATTAAAATATTATATTTCTCCCCCAAAAGATTTGCGTGGATACTGTACAGAAAAATAAAATCTTTTTGAAATTTTCTTAGACAATTTAAACAGAAAAAAAATAAAAAAAATTATTTACACAGATTACTGAAAGTTGATCATTCCAAGCATTTCCACCAGTTAGGCAAATTTGGTAGAGTCAAAAGCCTTTGTGAAGATGTCTGCGGTTTGTTTATTAGTTTTGACTTCAACAATTCGAATATGCTTCTTTTCAACACAGTCACGAATAAAATGATGTTTAATTTCAATGTGTTTGGTTTTGGAATGCTGAACGGGGTTTTTTGGTGATATGGGGAACGGCAGTGTTGTCACACAAAATGGGTGTCTCATGGAATGTTATCCCATAGTCAAGCATCTGATGGTGTATCCATCTGACTTGGGAACAAAGAGGGCTGCGGTAATGTATTCGGCTTCGGCGGTGGATTGGGATATGGTGGATTGTTTCTTACATTGCCATGAGACAAGGCGGTTGCCAAGGAATTGACAACCTCCAGAAGTGGATTTTTGATCTAAGTTGCAACCCCCGTAGTCTGAATCTGAATAAGCCACAAGATCAAACAAGTCAGTTTTAGGATACCACAGACCTAATTTTGGCTTATACCTTAAATATCTTAAAATACGTTTGACAGCAGATAAATGAGAGAGTTTAGGATTAGCCTGAAAACGTGCACACAAGCACACTGCAAACATGATGTCGGGTCTGCTGGCCGTGAGATACATGAGAGATCCTATCATAGAGCGATATAGATGTGGATCAACGCTTTCCCCATCCATATCAGGAGTCAAACAATGTCGAACTTCCACATGAGTTTTTACTGGATGGGAATCAGCCATTTTGAACTTGGTCAAGATTTCTTTTACGTATTTTTCTTGATGGATAAGGATTCCAGACTCAGATTGATCAACTTGTAGTCCCAAAAAGAACTTCATTTCTCCCATGGAGCTCATCTGAAACTTAGATCGCATCACTTCTTCAAATTCTTTGCAGAGACGGGGATTTGTAGGGCATTCATAGATTGTCCGCGTGCATAAGATATGACTCTACAACGTTCGATCTTTCCGTGTCGTTGTCACAAACTCTTACGTGTTCCTAACTGTCACATCTTATTCTAGGGCATTCATAGATTGTCCGCGTGCAATCCATTTGTGGTTAGTGTTGCATCTATGTGTGGTGCTAATTACTACGCTCTACTCAGACTCAGGTGAGTTTCACGGCCCCTTTTTACTTGTTTTACTATTGGGGGAGAAACATGCTTACACACAAACATATTTTACTTGTTTTCCTGTTGAGGAGAAACAAACATAAACACCAACTATCATACTTTTACTTGTTTTCCCCGTGGGGGAGAAATAGGTACGCAGACAAACATTATGTTACATGTTTTTCCCGTTGGAGGAGAAAACATGACACAACTCTTTTAGATTATTGTAATTCATATGTTATTATTGTTGAGGCTAAGCGTGACACACTATCACAGAAAGTCCTCATCATACATCTAACCGTTAATATGGATCTTAGCGAGGTAATGTTTAGTAGTACTATTGGGTTTGACAAATCTCACCCGCGTTAGTCGAGCTAACTCGATTGGAGATCTAACGGGTGAAATGTTAGCCTACACACATTTTCCAGAGTTGATAGACCTCGTAGGAGGCAAATACAGAAACATTCAGCTTCGGTTGTGAGCGCTTTAGTAAGACATGAACATAGGCTAGCTACCTATATATATGCATAATGAATGTACATAATCTAGCAAACACTCTCTATTGTACACTTGAAACCTGTGGACTCACCAACCTCATGTTGACACTTTTTCTTACATGTTTCTCACGTCGCTTTTGCACAGGTGACACACTTAGGACATGCATGGAGTCCTATTGTCATTTCATTCATTTCAAACATGATAAACAGTTTACTTAATTATATTGATTGATGTTGGTTGCGTGTAACTACTTTTAATTTTATATTAACGTTTATGCTTCCGCATTAACTCTGAGCATTTATGTTATGACTTTTAAGTCCCATATAGTGTCGTTTGATGTAACTAATGACTGAGATCCTGGTGTGTCACCTTCCAAATGGTAAAACTCCGTTAGTGGAATTTGGGTGTGTAACAAATACCGTGTTTATGGATTAATGATAGGCGTTAATGACCATATTCGAGTAATTTCGGTTACAACTCCAACTGAAATCGATTGTGGTATGCAAATTAGACTCAAGATCATACGGGTTGACTTTAGAAAGTCAACAGAAATCAAGATTAAGCTAATTACAAGTTTAGTCCTTCTGGTTTCATGCATTTGAGTTTGAAAAGAGGCAGAATTGATCCTTTTAGTTTGAATGTGGTTATCTACAAGGTTAGTTTGACTATCAAAAGTCAGTAGGACTTAAGTCTTGGATTTTGACTTTACAAAGTCAAATAGAATCGAGTTTTGGCTAATTACACAACTAATCCATGTAATTAGTGTGAAGTAGGGTTTGAGAAATGACATAAATAGTCCCTGGAGTTGAGGTTGGGTTAGATAGGTTAGGATTTAACTGAATTTGATAATGGAGTTAACACTAAATAGCCGGATGTCACATCTGTGCCATAGTCTTCAATCTCTTTTGTTCTGGTTCTTTAATTACGATACCTTTAGACAGAGGAGGTCTAGAAGGCACGTCCTTTTCAGCTTCAGTAGCTTTTCTTTTGATTGGATTTTCATGTGACGTTGCTGGAATTTCTGGTGTTTCAACACTTTCAGTTTCTTGAGCTTTCTCTATTTCTTTAACTGGCTCATCAACAGTTTCTTTCTCAACTACAACTTCTGTAACAACTTCAGGAATAATCGCAGGAGCTTGAATGTTTTTAGAATTGTTTTGCACTACATTCCTATCACCTCCTTCACCACCTTCATCATCATCATCATCTCCTTCATCATCACCATCATGATCCTCTACTTCACTACCTTGAATATCATTCAATTCATCTTCGACACCGAAATCGGGATCAGGATTGTCTTCAATCATATTTGGAAATAAAGGTGTCAATGTCCCAGTAAAATTGCTTTTCTTCCCTATGGTGTTCATGCTACTGAAAATTATTTCTGTCATTTGATCCAACGGAAGCTCAACCCCGTCATTAGGTAGATCAGGCAATAGTGTATTGGTTATCATTTATAAGAATCTTGGATAAAGAAGAAACTTGTTGTTCTGTCTTAGACCCACAAAATTATTAATCATAGATTCAAAAATCATTCTTGAGAAATTGAATCTACGGTGAGTTGTCAGACAAACCAAATCTCTACTAAACACTTCACCAATTTGATCAAATGCTCCTGTCCTCGGTCCAAGGTAATGAATGAATACATGTACTAAGTACTTCCACTGTTTCCCTAACAAAGTCTTTGTCACTTGCCTTCTTGGAAAGTCTCCTTCATAGCCCATTTCTCTGATTATCTGCATCACACGTGTGTAACTTATTATGTATGGAAAACTGACATTGTCTCTGAAATTTAGAACCTCTCTGATAATTTGTTCAGTAATCTTGATCTTCTTTCCACCAACTGTACTTTCTATCCAGATTTCCTTGTTAGCATGCTTGTATTAGACGTTGTTCCAGAATTCTTGAATTTAATTTTCATAAACAGTAACTTGTGTTTATATGGAAGTTAGAATTCTTGATTTGTTCAGAAACCAAACTATTTCTTCATATCCTCTTGATTTTCTTGTGCTAGCTATCAACCACGCACAAATGTTGTGCCTTGAGTCAAACTTTAACCTATTCATAGCTATTCAAGACAAGTAACATAAATCAGTCAAAATCCAAAGTTTGCCAACTTCAAAGATTTCGATCGAAAACTATTATCCGAAAACTATTTCGATCGAAAACTCCTGCTCGAAAACTTCTGTCAACCATCCTTTTCGAACGAAAAAAATTTCTTTATAGAACTTTCCAACTCAAAAGTTTTCGAACGAAAAATCACATAAAACCTGATCGAAAACAATTTCGATCGAAAACCTCTTCGGACAGATCAGTTAGAGACTCTTCATTTCCACCCGAGACAGATTTCCATCAATTCATACAAGTTTTCGGACAATTCATATAAGATTTCAGACGATTCATAAACATTTAAAACCTAAGGCAATGGATCTATCTAATCTTACTCTAAAGATCCAGAAAAACATACCTTGATGTCGGAAACTTTAGCCAGAAATCACATTCAACTTTGCTCGAAGATTTCGCACGAAAACACGACACTTGGTAAAATCGAAAATCAGGCTCGAAAACTCATACAGAGGTGGTGAAATGATTTCGATCGAAAAGTAGATATATATACCTTTTGAGATTTCGGATGAAAAGACTTTTCGCATACGACTTTTCGATCGAAAACAATTTCAGACAAAAGATTTCGGACAAAAACTTTTTACATGTGAAATTTTGAATTATTATTTTTTTTATTTTTATTTTATTTTTATTTATTTTTCTTTATCCAATCCTTATATCATTAAAACCTGTTCCAAAATTTTAATGCTTTCAAATGTAAGAAAAATAACAAATAACAAAGAAACCAAATTATACTTCAAACAAAATATTAAAACAAAAACACACACATAATACTTTTTAAGAAAAACCAACCTTTTCTCATGTTGATAAACTGAATTGACATAGGATTATAAATGCACACTGTCTTAATCACACTTCATATCAAGTCAGGATCTACTCAGTTCAACAATGATTTCCAGTATCTTAATCCACATAAACTCATGCATCATGTTTCAGCAAATACTGTGTGACAGTTAAGGTAAGATTAATCAATACAATGGGTACCTCACAATCGAGATGGAAAGAACTGAGAATCAACACAAAGTTTCACCAGATCATGATCCAATCACCAGCATGAAGGTAGCGTTCTTAGCACAGGAAAAGTAATCCAAGTGCATTTGAATGGAATCATATTGATTCAGAATCATTTTGATTCATTATCTTGGTTTCTAAGATAGTACGGAATCATATTGATTCATGTGAGTTGTGAAGAGTATATATGCAGAATCATGAATGATTCGGGTATGCAGATATCCGTAAGATATTGGATATGTCAATTGAAATCACAATGATACAAAGGGCGAAACAGACTGACTTCGTGGTTTCCATCTGAGCTTTTCACCCGAACCATCAGATGTATGAAGGTGTTTAACTCTAAATCATATATTTGACGGATATAGTCAAAAGAGCAAATGAATTGTGCTAAGAACTCATCAAGATCCTGGTCTTATGGTATGACTAGATTCACTTTGCATTCGAATGGTGAAAGTAACGATATTCGATGTGGGTAAAACACAAAGATTGCAATTTAGTTAATCACAAAAATATCGCCTAATTTATACATGCAGAGCCTACCAACATATCAATAATTGTAACTGATGTCACCATCATATCCAATTCATGCGTAAGCTCAATACAAAAATATACTATCATTTCCTATTTGCAAGTCAATCAGTCACACATAGTTCATTTTATAGCACAATGGTATTCAATATCTCTTTTTTCTCTTTTGCACAAATATAGATAAAACAAACACTTCACAGATGACAATTTCATTTATTTTCTTTTATTCTCCCCCTAAAATTGTGATGCAAATAATTAAATTTAAACAAACACATAAAAAGAACATTTTAGAACAAACACACAATTCAACACAATTTTAATACTAAAAGAAAAATCTTTTTGAGGAACATATATGGTCTTTCAATCAAAAAGACGGATTTTATTAAATGGATTTTTTTTAATCACAATCAGAAAGAAATCATCCCCAACATTTCTAACAGAGAGTGAAACCAATCTGTTGAAAAAGCTTTTGTAAAACTATTGGCTTTTTGCTCTAAGGTATCAACGTGGACCACCTTAATTAAACCATTATCAAAGCAATAGCGAATAAAATGTAACCTGATGGTGATATGCTTTGTTTTTTAGTGCCGAATTGGATTCTTGACTATACCAAGCACCGCTTTATTATCACATAAAAATCGGGGTCTCCAAAAAATTGACTCCAAACTCCATCAATTGATGTTGGATCCAGATGACCTGTGAACAACAGCTTGATGCGGCTGTGTATTCTGCCTCAACAGTTGAAGTGGATACATTTGTTTGTTTCTTACACTGCCATGAAACAAGTATCTCCCCCAGAAATTGACAACCTCCTGATGTAGATTTCCTGTCCAATGATCTTTCCACCCTTTTTATTTCCAGCAAACGCAACGAAACTACCATCAATAGATCTAAAAATGTTAAAATAACTCTTTGTCCAGTCATGTGTCTTGAGCAACCACTATCAACATGCCAAGCATTATTAATAGTCCTCCCGGTTTGACTCTACACATTTTAAGACAAAACTAGTGAGAAAAAGGTACCCAGATCATTTTTGACCTAGGTTGAATTTGATTAGTCACACCAACTTGTTTAACAATTTTTGCAACATTCTTTGTTCCAGATATATGTGAAGTTTGTTCAATTTTAATTTTCCAAAAACAACCAACATTTTTCCCATATTTCTTATTGAATTTCTTTTTAGCAAAATAGCTTGGTTTGGTTGACTTTTTCACTTATATAGGACTGTTTTGGACCATTTTGTCTAGAAAATTTAAATTTGGTAGCACATAATCATGACAATCATTTGAATAAAATTCACTATGAACTTTAGAAATCAAGTAATCGCGACTATAACGATGATTCGCTCCGGACTCAAACACACTGTTATTCTCAGATGCTTTCTTGAACCACTTGTTGATATTGCTTTTGTTCTCTTATTGTATCCTTTGACCTTTGAATTATTTGACTTGTGTTTACAATTCCTAGCGAAATGTCCAACTTGACCGCAAGTGAAACAATTTTGACTTTTAAACTTTGACTTTGTCTTTGACTTTGAACATTCGCCTACTTCAAACACGGATTTTCCTTTCTCACACTCTATTGAACTCTACCTTATTACCGACTTCCCTTTACATTGAACGTGCTTATCTTTGACATCAATAGACTTATCTTTGACATCATTTGATATGCATTTGACATTCATTTGATTTGACCTTCTACAAACATTTTGACTCTTTGTTGGTGTACTGATTTTAATTTGTACAGACTTCACATTCTCCCTTTCACTTGTCAGGATGTGATTTCAGGATCTATGAATTCATTTTTCTTTGGCCTCTCATGAGAAAGATGATAATCTTTTATCAATGGATTTCCAAATTCATCTAGCACAACGTCTTTGGCTAGACATGACATTTTGTGAATTGGAATGTACTCTCTCGTTGTATGAACCAGTTTATCGAAGAAAGTAGAATCAAAAGAAACCTCAGACATACAATCAGAAACATCACACACAGAGTTAGTAGAACAAGCAGAAACATATGAACTATCAAAATCTGAAAGACTATTTACATCAACAACATTGTTAGCACATGACTTAATAAACTTGTTCGCAATACATGTATCAATCACAAATTGTCTACAATCCCTTATTGTCTCTCTCTCACAAACTTTATTGAATTCATTAAAACTCCTCACATCATCAACTGAAACCTTCTCATCTACATGACCTATGTTATTTGCTGCATTAATATATAAGTCATGAAAATTAGAGTTATCATCTCCAAGTAAATCATTTGAAACATGAGGTTCAGGAAACGGTTCGAAATGATCAGGATGAGGTACCGCTTTGTAGCCAACACCATCTTTAATAAAACAACTTCTTTGCTAATCAACACAATTTTCTAAAACTTTTCTTTGCATTCCCCATTTAGAAATCAAAACCCTTTCTTTTATAAGATCGGATTGGGTAGCAATAAGTTTGTCTGTAAGATCCTTGATTAACACATCCTTGTTGTTTAAGTATTCTTTAAAGTTAATGTTATCTTTTAACAAATCATTAATTTTTCTAGTGTAGGTGACCTCATTTTGTTTTAATTCTTTATTTACCCTTTTAAATTTTTCATTTTCAGCAATCAAGAATTTGTTTGCTGCATGACAATTTTGCATTTTCTAAATACAGTCAGAAGAACATATGAATGAATCATCATTAGATGTTACCTCACAATCAGATGAATTTTCCTCAAAAGTAAAAACTGCTGATATGCCTTTGTCATCGGATGTCAAGGCACAATCACTTGGTTCTTCCTTTTCAGATACTCCAATTTCTGCCATCAAGGCTTCATCGAAATCTTCTTGACCATCTCCAATCTCAAACTCCCATTCACAATTGCTGAGCTGTTTCGACATCAAGGTTGTTGAAGCTTTCTTTGACTTTTCATCCTCATCGATCAATTCGATTAGCTTCACTCCTTTGCCATCAGCTTTCTTTATTTTCTCCTTTTGACATTCTCTAGCAAAGTGTCCAAGTTGCTGACAGTTATAACATATCATCTTTGCCTTGTCAAAACCGACTTTCTTACCGAATTGCAAGTTATCCTTTCCAACCTTCTGAAGATACTTCTTAGCCATTACTGCTGTTGGAGCATATTCTGGTGACAACGAGCTTAAAGATATTATGTCTTAGTCTTAGAGTCTTTGACTTGTAATTGATAGAATTGTTAGCAACAGTTAAAGGGGAGTCTGTTAGGATATGTTTTGTAACGTTATCACCAATACAAAGCGTTTATTTACACCGTTGTTGTTGATTGAGTTACACGAGCACGTTGATCATGGATTCCGCACGTTATCACCATGTCGTACCGCGAGTCTAGAGATCCGTCACACACCGAATTAGGGACCTACAACTGCAATCATAGTCATTTGCCATTGTAGATCTATATATTCCAAATCATCAGGATTAATCTGCACTAGATCTTCAGCATCAAGAACAACTGGTTGTAACTTTCCAGTAACAAATGCATCGTAGCTACTCATAAATGCCCCAAATAATTCAATCTGATTATCAAGAATCTGACTAGTTGCTTTTGCCTTTTCTCCAGAAGAATGCTCACAACACACCTTACCCTTTTTAGACTTAGAACCACTGCTTCCATCCCTTGTTACAGAAAACAGAGTTGCATTAGCTGAACCCAAACAATTTTTCTTGTCTGTATTATCCAACTCTCGTTTCTTTGCATCCAGCTCATATGACTCAAGCAAGCTGATAATAACATCAAGTGACTTGTTCTTCAAATCTGGAGTAGTATTTTTGATTAACATACATGGTATACTCCAGCGGTCTGGTAATGAATCTAGCAACTTCTTTCCCAAATCATACTCCTCAAGCTTGACACCCATCTTCCTTAGTCTGTTAATCATAGTAGTAAACCTTGTGACCTGTTCACTCAGGGTTTCATTCTTTTTGTAACTAAACATATTATACTGCTTCAACAGAAGATCAGTTCGGCTATCTTTTGTAGTGCTGCATTTCCTTCAAACCTTAGACATAGCGCATTCCACAAACCCTGAGCTGTCTCATGTTGCTCAAAATTGAGATACAATTCAGTCGAAAGAGCCAAGATGATTGATCCCAAAGCTCTGTTATCTCTTTCAATCAGCTCCTTGTCTTCCTCAGAATATAAATCAGGATATGCAATCGGAACTAACCCATCAGCATTCGCAGTTTTCAGTATATGACCTTTTGCAATTGACTCCCATAGAGTGTGCTCAGTAAACTTAAAATGTGCTTTCATAATAATTTTCTAGTTTGAGAACTCTGAGATTGACTTCAGCATTGGTGGCGACTTTCCCACAACTCTCTCAGTATCATAAACCTTACCAGCCATTGAATAAGTACAACATATCAAAATCTGAAATTTTCACAACTTTTGAGATTTCGAACGAAATCTATTTTGAACAGACTCTTTGATCGAAAACTTTGATATTTCGGAAAACAGATTTCTGATAAAAAGATTTCGAACAAGATCAACTTTTCGAATGAGATTTCGAGCAAAAACAGATTTCGGCTCCTTCAAGTGAGATTTCGGACACTTCAAACTCAGCACCTTCAAACCGCACCTGCAACTGATCCGACTATGAAATTAACCTCCAAACTCAATCCCATTAGTCATCTCCATAAAAATTTGATCAGTAAACTCAATAATGGCAGAATATTACACTCTAATCGATCTTCAATCAAAGAAAATACTTGAAATATCTAGAACTTCAACCGAAAGCTCTGATACCACTTGAGAATCCCCTTGATCTTCAATATTTCAAGCAACACAATAACGAACAATCTCCTGGAAAGGCGGATTCACTCCAAGAGACTCTAAGATTGAAAACCAACGAATCTAGGATAATACGCCATCCAACTGAGATAATCACCAAACATCATCTTGTATTCACTTAGAGAATCATTACAAATCAGTAGTCCAATACAATGAACAGCAGAGATACAAATCAGATACAAGTTCTTATCTTTTAGCTTTCAAATACAAGAGATATATATAGAAACAAGATTTCGTCCGAAAACTCTAATTGTCCGAAAAAGATTTCGATCAAAATCTTTTTCGATCGATAAAGTTTTTAGTCAAAAACTTTACACTTGGACATATATCAAAATAGAAACTTGAATTCGATGGACTACTAGGTTCCAACAATCATGCATTCCATCCTATTTTGATAAAAATATTTTATCATCCTTATTTTCAAATGTTGTAAACATTTAAACATTGCTTCCACATTGTTACTTTGTAACATGTCAAACTTTATTTTGGACTCGTTCGAGTCATGCATAAAACATGTATTTTGAAAACCATTTAGTGGTCATTCAAAGTAATCCAATGGTAAAGATCCTCTCGATTCACACTTTCACACCCCGACCGATGGCGGAATCATCGGGGCGGGACATGTAGACTGTTCATAAGCACAAGGTTGACTAAATTGAATATATTAAACGTCAAATTTCATTGCAAGTAATCCAAACACAACCAAATCCAAGATAGAAACAAAAATGAAATACATAGAGCTCTTTTATTTAAAATAACTAAGTCCAAGCCTATGTGTAGCACATCTTAACCAATCTCATACATTAGAACCTGAAACATGAATAAAATAAAGTCAACTAAAAAGTTGGTGAGTATAACACAGGTTTGTATATAGATAGCATATAGTTTGTAAAACAAATCCATACATAACATGATAAATAAGGCATTTATGGGGAGCATCTATTGTGTAACCAAGTACAATCAAACCTTTGTAACTAGCATGCAAAATTGTGTTGTCGGTATCAATCACCCCAATCTGGGTGGGTTTGTCAGACTCAATAGATCTATCATTGAAAACCGTCGGCTTGAATAGTTAATGATTGCACATAAATCGCACACAAAAGTCAGCACAAATAGCACTCGGGCATAAAGCTCAAATTGCACACATGAATGTAAACAGGATTTGTACTTGTGTTGTTTGTGTAAATGTAAACATGTAATTTGAGTAGTGTTCATGTTTCACCCCAAAAATATAAAAGAGTAAAAGGGGCTATGTATACTCACCTGAATCAAATGTGTAGCTAACACGAGACTCTAGGTAGAAAAGTGATCCTTGTAACGCACAACGTTAACCTAGAGTGTATTGCGTATGAAGATGAATTAACAAAATATCTAAATCGAAGTCTAGGGCTTCAATGGATGTGAGTATAGAAAATTGTGTAATGAGTTCGTGTCAAATTACGTAAAAGGATTGCGTAGGTGTTTGCGTTTTGTTCTTGAATAATTGTTTTATAAATACTAAAGTCGGGATATAGTGTCTTTAAAATAATGATTTAGAGTGTAGGGTTAATTAACTAGGTAAATTAGATTTATTTTTTAAAACGTAGTATGAAATTTTATTGTTTTAAATATAAACAAAATAAATAAGTCTATACTTATTTAGTTATTTAGTCATGAACATGCGTCGAATTTGGGTAAATATATATTAGTTTATAAAAACTAGTGTTACATACCATTTAACACTAGGTGCGTTGAAATTTGCAATTTATATGAATAATAAATATATTTATTTTAATTCGGAGATAAAAACGTGGGTAACTAGTATAAATAATTATATTATTTATAAGTTTGAAACGTTACACGAAGTTTATAAACGAGGTGAAGATAATATCTAAATATATATTATTTTTAATTGGAGTCACGGGTTGAAAATAATATAAATATTTTATTTATTCAAAGACGGGGTTTGAAAATGATGTAACTATATTATTTTAAAAGTCGGTATTTTTAAATGAAAAAGGGTTACAAACCATACCCGAGCCTACGGGTGATTTTACGAGGCTAGAACACATTAATATCTTAATATAATAATATAGGGTATTGTTATTATATTAAAATAATACAAAGAAAATGTTTTAAAAACAAATGGGTGTGGAGAGACTCGAACCCGGGTCTCTCCCACACCAGTACACTCACTTAACCAACTCCGCCCGCTAGGGTATCTCACACAAGTCCGGGGAGAAATGGTTTTAACAAGGAACCAGTGAGTTCTTCCCCTTTACTCTAGTTCGATCGAACCCAGTCCCAACTCCACCAAATCTGGTAGCGACCGTGTATAAGATCATAGGGGTTTTGATCGTTGACATCAAACGAGTATGGGGTGGGTTTTAATTGCAAAAACAACGGGTTTAGGATGGTTTAATTACGAATTCAAAAGGCCAAAACCCTAAGTTTGAACTCAAAATTGTTTTGAATGATCCTGATAATGGAATGTGATAGAATCATGGGGTTTTTAATAATTAGGGTCTTGCGAATCTGTCAGTATGGTTTAATTGGATTATGATTAAGTCTAGGGTCGAAACCCCCAAATCATTTTATGAACGAACCCTAGTTACGGGGTCTTGATTAAACCGATGACATGAAACTGAATTGGCGTAGGGCTATCAATTATAAATGGATTTCGAATCTACTGGTATGAATTAATTTGATTTAAACATAGTCGGGGGTAGGGTTCGATTAAATCCGAAGATGTTAAGAACCCTAGAATCCTATCATGCTTGATTCTGTAATGTAAGCCCTAATAAGCATAGGGCTTTTAATGTATATATAAAAACGAAGCTAATGATAGGTTTAATTACCAAATTGATGTTCGAATTATCGGTGATCGACTAAACGGATGCCAACTGTGATGGGATCGGTTTTTCGGCGACTCTGCGTCCTTCTTCGATGCAATTAGATAGTGTAACAAGTTCAAGGGGATTCGTTTGAGATTGGCAGGTGATCGATTTCTGTATAAACGATCGATATTTACGAATTGGTGAGTAATATGAATGAGGTCGACGGTCACGGTTTAATTAGCCATAAATGGGATTTAATCGTGTAATGATGAAGCTGTTAATTGATCTATAATGATCGATAATGACACCAACGTGTATAACGGTTACGTATTGCAACGGATTTCGGGTGTGGAGTTCGAATTTGAGTCAAGAACAAGAGTTTGACTTTCTGAAGTCAACACCAAATCAAGAATGGGTTTATTACAGATTTGATCCCTGCAGTTTCATGTTTCAAGGTTTTGAACTTGGCGAAACTGGTCCCTCGGGTTTGAGTTGAGTTACGTTGGTTAAGGATTTGTTAGTTTAATTTATTAAAAGTCAATGGGAACATAATTCTTCAATTTTTATTTTGACTTTCAAAGTTAATTATAATTAGATTTGACTAATTACACAACTAGTCCTGGTAGGGTTTAATGTCGTATCGTTATTTTATTAATTAAAATAAATTAAAATAGGGTCGGTAAATTAGGAATGTTACAGTCTCCCCATGTTAAGAGAATTTCGTCCCGAAATTTAACTAATGGAGGCTGCAAAATCAAGAAGAAGGTGAGGGATTTGGGTTCAATGAGTTTTGACTGTTGGATTTTTGGGGGAGTGTAACCGTTGATATGGCTCAGGCGTGATACTCAAAGTTGAATATGAAGGTGTTAATAAAATTTGTTTTAAGATGAATTTAAGGAGGAGATTGTTGAATAGAAATTTTGAATTCTAAATGTGAGGTGTATTATTTGGAATGAGTTTAATGAGATTTTGAAATCTAAAGTTCATGTAAGATATAGTCTAATATGCTCAAAATTGTTAGTGGGTAAGAGATTTCATAAAAATTAGTCTGGGTCAAAACTTCACGTGACACGAGCAACGCTACTCATGATAATATGATAGGACACTTATGTATAGGAAGTACCATCGGCTTATCCACCATGCCCTTGTCATATCACATCAGTTCCGTCGTTACATATCATGATAAGTTTTAGGTCACAACACACGACAAAATTTTACTATATTTTCCATGCGCTGATTTTTTTATAATTTCGTGTGCACCCGTAATTACTCAAATCATCGTATGGTCCGTATAGCTCATTCCGTTGTGTGTGGGTAAGGGGGCACAATTTCACTCTGGTCAAGTCTATTGTTTTCATAGAAAGTCGCTATCAAGTAACTATGTCCCTAATCAGGTCAGTTCGCAACTAAAGAGTAGTAAAGTAGTACAACTTAAAGTTTCCTAGTTTGCTCGTGTTTGAACAAGAATACGTCAACCCCGAGTCGTTTCAATGTATTATGGTCTTCAACAAAGTGCATGACCATGTCTTGTGTATAATGAAATCAATCAAGCGCAATAATTGTAAGCAAAATTTTGTTTCACGTATAAAGTAAACACACAAGTCCTTTGTGTAGAGTGAACAACTAGCGTTATGTATTTTGTAATTTAATAAGCTCTCAAGTAGAACGTAGACAATATAATATCACAGGTATTGTATGGAATGAATTTCACATATGTATGATGTTGACACCTTAGCATCATGTATTTTGTAAATCAATGTGCTCTCAAGTGTAATGTAAACAACATAGCATCACATGCATCGTGGGAAATGAGTCTCATGTATAGTGTTGACAACTTAGCATCATGTATTTTGTATGATGTGCACCGTTTTAGTATAATGTACTTTGTAACCAAATGACTTTCATGTATAGTGTGGTCAATCTAGAATTATGTATCAATCAAGCAATTGTTATGTATCACGTATATTGCAAACAACTAAGTTTCATGTATCATGTGCTCAATCCAGTAGTATGTGTATTGCAAATAAAAATGTTTCATGCATTACGTGATCAATCGAGTAAATTGTGATTTGTAGGCAAACTAGTTTCATGTATTATCTAATTTGTGTGGCATTAGATATATTGAAAATAATTGAGTTTCATGTACCATGTGGTTGCGTTGGGTATATTGTGAACGTGCGTGTGTAAGTTATTGAACTTCGTGTATAATGTATACTAGCGGATTTCATATGTGATCGAGTGTTGTGGATAACCGTGTTGTTTGGCGTTCCGGTATAAGGTGGTAGTTAGGTTCCAACCTTTACATCTCATTACGGTTAATGGGGAGGGTTAACATATGCGCTGTGTGGGTCGTCTCTTGAAATGACAAATGAGAGGTAACGGGAAAGTTCTGAAAACATCCAAGGAAAATGTGCTTGCAAATTCTAATTTTTGTTTGAAAATAGGCAGTAGTAATTTTTTTATTCCTTGGTTATAGATGTATAAAGTAGTGAGACTATGGGATCACATAATTTAAATAAGTAGATAATTTATGGGAAAAATCTTTTAAATTTTTAAATTTTCAACTATTAATAAGAGAACATTTTTAAGCAAAAGGCTTGGCTAAATAAGTAGTCGTATACTAGTTCAGTCAAAGTCTAGAAATATTCATTTTAATGAGGAAAAACCATAATTATTTATCAATTCGAAATAATATCTTTTTTTTTAAATCAACTAATAGGATAATTTGTTTATGAAAGAGATTGTTGGTAATGTACTAAATCGCGTTGAATGAAGGAGGTGATATTTGAGAAAATTTGATTAAAATATAACAGGTGTAATGTACGCTCCACATGTCAAATCAATGAACAATAACTGTAGAGTTGAAATATATGGAATTGATTAAATGCTGAAATGTTAATCATTATTCAGAACATAAGGAAATGATTCTCAAATCGAAAATTTAAAGGAAATAAGTAAGAGTTTCTTCTAACGTCTCTAGTAGTTTTCTACTAGGAATAAGATAATCGCTAAGATGAGCACCGCTATGGTCACTCGAGTAGCAGCTCTGGCTTCAGTCCTGGCGGTCTCCGTGCGATGTTCCTGTATCTCTTTTTCGAGGATGGAGATTAACTCCTTTTGGTACCCTAATTGGTTTGCTAGGCTATCCAATCTTTGTCCTTGCAAATCGTGTATTATCCCCTGCTCTATCCTTTGCCTCTCAAATTCTGAGGTCCTTACATATTGATGAAAGTCATTGGTCGGGATTCCCATAACTCCCGTGGGTGCCATGGTATGCCTTACCCAAGGGTTAGGAAGGTACGGGTCGGGCATTAGATACGGGTCGTTTTGTGGGGGTGGTAACTGATTGTGGAGGTGGGGTGTCTGATACGGGTTTCTGGGTATGAGTGATCCAGGTGTTCGAAGTCTCGGGTCAGTGTTCCTAATCCAGTCCGCTCTTACATCAAACCTTGGCCTAGCAGCTGGGGGTGTTGGTGACCGATACACGGGTGTCTCAGAGTCTTCTTCCCAATCAGATTCTGTTCCAGGACGGTAAACCGGGGAGGGAGGAGAGTGGGAGTCCATGCCTAGCAGGAAAACAATGGAAATGGTTGTAAGTGATAATGAAATATTGAGTGTCAAGTATAGAAGTTCTTATAGGTTTTAGAGTTTGACTAGTCATAACGCCGAACCTTCACCATAGTATTTTAGAAATACACTTGACCTATAGGCAATGTATCCCTGAGGAGAATTCCCAGGAAAGAGGGGTGGGTCACTAAGACACACTTAAGTACCCTATCTTTCCTTAGCCAGAATTCCTCATGGGTTTACACACTCTTCCAGCCATCGTGTATTAATAATATCATTGTTGGGTTCATGGTTATTCTCACACCCCGCCAAGGCGGAAACACGAGGGGCGACGAAATTGAATCATTACACATGGAATAAAGAAGGTACTAAGGAATTTATTGAAAAACCGATAGTCATTACATCAAGTTTAATTCAAATAAAGCAAATAACCAAATAGTTTCATTTTCAATTTAAGTCTATGCTAGGTCCACTAAGCCTTATCCTTGAATCCTAGCGTGAGCACGACAGCAAACTAGTTTCCATTACCTGAAAAACATGCTAAAATAGGTCAACTAAAAAGTTGGTGAGAACATAGAATTTGATAGATATAATACAATAGATAACCAGAAACAATCATAAACAAGTTTCAAATTCCAAGTAATTTAAACCATCATACATGAGTTCACAACCAACCCTAGTGATCGATAGCTCTCCCGCCCAACACCTTGTCAGGGTGTTAGACGATAGTATAAGTGTCAAGAATGCAGTTTCTGAACACCCAGCTCCTTCCAAGTTGATCAGAATCCACAACTTGAAGGACGCTCGGAATTGATTGGCATGCATCAACCCGAGAACTGAATGGGCTAGTCAGGCCAATAGATCTATTTACGTACTCCCGTGGCTTCCCCGAAGTTAATGGTTGTGTAGTTTTAGAAATAAGAGAGACTTTGTAGTAAAAATGACATTTGCAACATGTATAAATCAGTTTAATGTTACTAGAATTGGAAGTTTGTTATTGAATGCAAAGTATAGTTTTGACTCAAGACTTGGTTTCGGTTTTGATATAAGAGCATGTTTTCCACCCCAAAATAGAAAGCAAAAAGGGGCTATGAACTCACCTTGCAGCAGGTGGGATTGATCTTGATTGCTGAAGTAACTTGGTTTAGAAGATGCCTAAATAAGTTTGAGTTTGAGTTAATTTACAGAATCGTGGAAAGATGAGGGGTTGTTTTGTAATTAGAGGAAAGTAGTCATCGTATACTAGAGTGGTTATCATACTAGAGTAGTACCTCCAACAGCAAAGTTCCCAGGAAAGAGTTGGCCGGATCAGAACCCCGTCTTTTCTAGCCAGAACCTTACTATTTGTCAGATAGCTACATACCAGTTTGAAGTTTACTTTATTTGTACACTTTAACCGAGTTTAGGATGTGTCCGGTAAGTTTAGGAAAAGATAAGTGCTAAAGTGAAAATGTGTATTTAATAAGAATTGAAAATAGATAAGTTAATATTAGAGGGTTTTATTAGGAATTAAAGAGTTATAATAAAAATATAATTCTAAAAGTTAAAAAGGAATTAAGAAATATATAGTTTTAAAAATAAAACATTTGAATAAGTTTTAAAGGATTTATAAAATATATTTTGTAATTCTTGCGTTTTAGAGAAGTAACGAAGTTTTTAAATAATGCTTAATAATGTATAGTTCCCTATTTAAATAACGTTATAAAAATATAACTTTAAATGGTTTCTCGCAAAATCTTTTATAAAAATAAAAAGTATACAAAATCCCTTTATGTTTATTTAAAAAAAATACATCATTTATTTATACTATTTTTAAAAAGAATGCCTTTTATTTATTTTTATAAAACATTATATCCAAAATAATATTGGAATTTCACAAAAAAAAAGAATTTGTATTAATCACCTTTATTTGTTTACATGAAACTAGAATCGTTAAGTCGAAGCAAGATTACATGAAACTAGAATCGTTACGGTTTTTAGAGATGTCACAGTCTCCCCTAGTTAGAAGAATTTCGTCCCGAAATTCCACTAGTAAAGTCTGTGCTAGCATGAAAAAGGTGAGGGTACTTGAGTTTCATCTGGTCTTCACGTTCCCAGGTGAACTCATGACCTCGCTTAGAGTTCCATCTGACTTTAACTACCGGAATGCGACTTTGCCTTAGCCTTTTGGCATCACGATCCATGATCTCAACTGGTTTTTCAACAAAGCGAAACTTGTCGTCAATCTGAATATCATCCAAGGGGATAGGTAAAGGGTCATCGGTTAAGCACTTCTTAAGATTAGACACATGGAAAGTGTCATGGATACCGCTGAGTCCTTGAGGTAGTCGAAATTTGTAGGCAACTGGACCAATCCTTTCCAGGATCTCGAATGGCCCAACATACCTAGGTGCAAGTTTACCCTTCTTCCCGAAACGGACAACTCCTTTCCAGGGGAAAACTTTAAGTAAGACTCTGTCACCGATTTGAAACTCGAGGGGCTTTTTTCGATTATCAGCGTAACTTTTCTGACGATCTCGGGCGGCCTTGAGTCTCTCTTGAATCTTGAACACTTTGTCTGAGGTTTCTTGAATGAGCTCGGGACCAGTTATCTGATTATCACCAATTTCAGTCCAACACACAGGTGATCGGCATTTCCTTCCGTACAAGGCTTCGAAAGGTGCACACTTGATGCTGGTGTTATAACTATTATTGTACGAGAACTCAATGAGAGGTAAGTGTGTGTCCCAGTTTCCACCAAAGTCGATTACACAAGCTCTTAGCATGTCCTCTAGGGTTTGTATGGTCCTTTCGCTTTGGCCGTCGGTTTGAGGGTGATAAGCCGTGCTAAGATCCACACGCGTCCCTAAGGATTTCTGTAGGGATTTCCAGAATCTGGATGTGAAGCGACTATAACGGTCAGAAATGATGGATACGGGTACACCATGACGAATAATAACTTCGTTCATGTAGAGCTTGGCTAGTTTTTCCATTTTGTAGTCCTCACGGATAGGGAGGAAATGAGCAGACTTAGTCAAACGATCGACTATGACCCAGATTGAGTCGTGTCCGCTAGAGGTTCTAGGGAGTTTGGTGATGAAATCCATGGAAATTTGCTCCCATTTCCATTGAGGGATTTCAGGTTGCTGGAGTAATCCTGAGGGTTTCTGGTGCTCAGCTTTGACTTTCAGACAAGTAAGACACTTCCCAACGTACAGAGCTATGTCTTTCTTCATTCCGGGCCACCAATAAAAATCTCGAAGGTCTTGGTACATTTTATCGGAACCAGGATGAACTGAGTAGTGGGACTTGTGGGCTTCATCCAAAATGAGTCCTCTAAGGTTATTAAAACTGGGAATCCATATTCGGTCCATAAAGTAGAGAACTTCATCGGACTTGGGCTCTAATTGATTTTCAGATATGCTTGCGAGTGCAGTCTTCAAATCAGTCCTGACAAGAGCTTGTCTTTGGGCTTGAAGGATTTGGGCTTGAAGGCTAGTTTGAACAATCATTCCCAAAGCACGAATGCGTGAGGGTTTGATTCTTCCCTTCCGGCTGAGTGCGTCTGCTACAACAGTTGCTTTACCAGGGTGGTAATGGATCTCGCAATCATAGTCACTCAGTAGTTCAACCCAACGTCTTTGTCTCATGTTGAGTTCCTTCTGATCAAAGATATGCTGTAGGCTCTTGTGATCTGTATAAATAACACACTTGGTACCGTACAAGTAGTGTCTCCAAATTTTTAGAGCAAATACCACAGCACCTAACTCAAGATCATGAGTGGTGTAGTTCTTTTCATGCACCTTGAGCTGTCTAGACGCATAGGCAATGACTTTATCTCGTTGCATGAGTACGCAACCGAGACCTTGGTTGGAAGCGTCGCAATATACGACAAAGTTGTCGTTGCCATCGGGAAGGGTTAGGATAGGTGCATTGCATAACTTCTCTTTGAGCAACTGGAACGCGTCTTCTTGTTTCTGTTCCCAAATGAAAGGTTTGTTTTTCTGATTCAAGGAAGTGAGTGGCAGAGCAATTCTCAAGAAATTCGAGATGAACCTTCGATAGTACCCTGCTAAACCCAGAAAAGAACGGATCTCTGAAGGGGTTTTAGGTGCATTCCAGTTCTTGACTGCTTCAACCTTGGATGGGTCGAGATGTATACCCTTGTCGTTGATAACATGACCCAGGAATTGAACTTCTCTTAGCCAGAATTCACATTTAGAGAATTTAGCATAGAGTTGTTCCTTTTTGAGAAGTTCTAGGATAAGTTTTAGGTGTTTCTCGTGATCTGCTTTGGTTCGTGAATAGATCAAGATGTCATCAATGAAGACAATGACAAATTGGTCTAGGTAAGGCCTACAGACACGATTCACGAGGTCCATGAATACTGCGGGTGCGTTTGTTAACCCAAAGGGCATGACCACGAACTCGTAGTGTCCATAGCGGGTTCGGAAAGCGGTTTTAGGGATGTCTTCTTCTAGAACTCTGAGTTGGTGATATCCAGATCGGAGATCAATCTTTGAAAAGCAAGTGGCTCCTTGTAGTTGGTCAAACAGATCATCAATTCTCGGAAGTGGATACTGATTCTTGACGGTCAGTTTGTTCAACTCTCTATAGTCGATACACATGCGAAACGAACCATCTTTCTTCTTGACAAACAGGATTGGAGCTCCCCAGGGTGAGAAGCTTGGTCGAATAAATCCTTTGTCGAGAAGTTCTTGTAGCTGGCTGGATAGTTCCTTCATCTCAGATGGGGCTAAACGGTAGGGTGATTTGGCAATAGGGGTTGCTCCGGGTACAAGGTCAATCCGGAACTCAACTTGTTGGATCGGAGGTAATCCGGGCAAATCATCAGGGAACACTTCTGGGTAGTCTTTGATAATGGGAACATCTTGTATCTTCTTTCCCTCAGATTTCTTCTCGACTATATGAGCTAAGAAAGCCACAGTATCGTGCTTTTTAAGATAGCTACGAGCCTTCATACATGAAACAATCTTCAGGTTTTTACCGGGTTTCTCTCCATGAATGTTTAGAGTATCACCAGATGCTTGAGGGATACGAACCACTTTGTCGGCACAAATGATTTCGGTAAGATTGTTGGATAGCCAGTCCATTCCAACAACTACGTCGAAGCTGCCGAGTTCCATGGGGATAAGATCAATAGGGAAGGAGTGATCTTCGAGTGTTAGTGAACAACCTCGGACAACAATATGAGCACGAATCAGTTTACCGTTAGCTAACTCAATAGTATAAGCAGAATCTAGCTTAGTAGGTCTCAAATTAAGCATGGGCTCGAAATCAGTGGAGACAAAACTTTTGTCCGCACCGGTATCGAACAAAATAGAAGCAAAATGATTGTCTAAGAGAAATGTACCCGTGACGACGGCTGGATCTTGACGAGCTTCAGGTGCTCCAATAACGAAAGCTCGACCATTTGCCGCTGGAGTGTTGTTGTTATTGCCTCGGTTCAACCTAGGACAACGGTCTCTAAAGTGATCCAGACCACCACACTCGTAACAAGCCCTGGCAGTGTTGTTCCCAGGGGCAACGGTTGCCACAACAGCATTGTTGGCAGTAGCTGCGGCAGGAGACTCTTTGCAGAAACGGTTCGTCTGGCCAACTTTGCCGCATTTGTTGCATTTGCGACACTCACCATGGTGGTGAAATGGGCATCGAGGGCACTTGGGTAGGTTACCGGTGTAGGGCTTCTGGACAGTGGACTGAGGGGTTGGAGCAACTGCATTCACTGGTATAGCAGGAGTTGCCATAGCAAAGTTCTTAGCTGTCTTTTGCTTCTTAGCTGGTCTCTTACTATAGTCCTCCTTAGCTTTCTTTGATCCTTTTCTTGATAGCACCCCTGACTTGACCAGATCATCAGTTAAAGAGGCAGACAGAAGAATTGCAGCCTCGAGAGTAGCAGGAGAAGCTGACATAGTGTGGCCTCTAACTTGAAGGACCAATCCTCCAATATAACGGTCTATCATGCGACTCAGGGGAGTTACCATGTGTGGCATGAGGGTGCATAACTCATGGAACCGAGTAGTGTATTCCATGTGTTCACCTCCATCCATAACATGGTTCCAGAATTCAACTTCAATCTTTTGGAGTTCATTCTTCGGGCAGAACTCAGAGATCATTAACTCCTTAAAGTCGTTCCAAGGCATAGCCAGAGCAGGCTCCCTTCCTCTAGTTCTCACCTGGGCGTTCCACCAAGTAAGGGCTCTTTTCTGGAAGGCACTGGAAGCATATTTGACCTTCATATTTTCGGGGCAATCACACATGTTAATGGTGGACTCCATCTTTTCAAACCACTGAAGCAGACCAGTGGCACCTTCACTGCCGAAGAACTCAACAGGCTTGTAGGCTAGAAAAGTCTTGTAGGAGGCATTGTTGATGTTGCCACCTGTAGTCCCAGCATTGCGGAGTGCTTCACTCACTTGAGTGACCATACCGGGTAAGACATTAGCAAGTTGGTTGGTGATGATGGTAGCAATTTCATTAACTTGGGTGGCGTCACGTCGAGGAGGCATTCTAGCGAAGATCAAAATGAATGGCAATGTTAAATATGACAAGATAAGATGACAAATGATAGATAGAATTATAAAGCAACTAAAGATAGAATTTCATTCATAATTAAATAGTTCCAAATTACAAACGATGAAAGATAAATACATAATGTCTAGAACTTGAACTTAAATTGGAAAATAAAATGACTAATCAAACTCCGGGTCCATATGATAGATGCTAGAAAGATGTGTTTTAGCCTATAAGCGATACTCACATCAAAGATTCCCAGGAAGATATGATGGGTCCAGGAGGGATTTATACACCACATCTTTCCTAGACAGAATCTTTAATGTACAGGTACCTACTCTTCCAGATTACACATGTTCCTATCATCCACCATTAGGGCACTTAGTTTTGATGAGAGTAATTAAGGAATCGTCTCAACACCGTCTTCTACTTGTCGTATCTTCGGGGGTCGGCTAGCAGAAGAGTGGGTAGCTCCAATTCTTCTTTTCTTGAAGCTGATCTCGGGAAGTATAGGATTGATCATTCGGGTGATAAGGACAATCTCTGGGCGATAGGGGCTCGTTGCATCGGATCGCAGCTCAGGGTCTTCCATATCTCGGGCTAGTTGCCTCCAATTGATTGAGCAAACTAATTTTCCAAAAGAGGGTAGTTCTGAACTATCGCGCGTATTGCCGGAAACGTCAGCAGAATAGGACGACATGTCTAGAAGAGAAAACTTAGCGCGTTAGTACATGTGTGCATGAAATTTCTAATGTCGGGGATTCCTAGGGTTATAGTCTAGGACTTATGCTATGTGTCCTAATTCTCTATAACCAAGGCTCTAATACCAATCTGTCACACCCCTGCCAAGGCGGAAACACGAGGGGCGACGAAATTGAATCATTACACATGGAATAAAGAAGGTACTAAGGAATTTATTGAAAAACCGATAGTCATTACATCAAGTTTAATTCAAATAAAGCACATAACCAAATAGTTTCATTTTCAATTTAAGTCTATGCTAGGTCCACTAAGCCTTATCCTTGAATCCTAGCGTGAGCACGACAGCAAACTAGTTTCCATTACCTGAAAAACATGCTAAAATAGGTCAACTAAAAAGTTGGTGAGAACATAGAATTTGATAGATATAATACAATAGATAACCAGAAACAATCATAAACAAGTTTCAAATTCCAAGTAATTTAAACCATCATACATGAGTTCACAACCAACCCTAGTGATCGATAGCTCTCCCGCCCAACACCTTGTCAGGGTGTTAGACGATAGTATAAGTGTCAAGAATGCAGTTTCTGAACACCCAGCTCCTTCCAAGTTGATCAGAATCCACAACTTGAAGGACGCTCGGAATTGATTGGCATGCATCAACCCGAGAACTGAATGGGCTAGTCAGGCCAATAGATCTATTTACGTACTCCCAAGGCTTCCCCGAAGTTAATGGTTGTGTAGTTTTAGAAATAAGAGAGAATTTGTAGTAAAAATGACATTTGCAACAAGTATAAATCAGTTTAATGTTACTAGAATTGGAAGTTTGTTATTGAATGCAAAGTATAGTTTTGACTCAAGACTTGGTTTCAGTTTTGATATAAGAGCATGTTTTCCACCCCAAAATAGAAAGCAAAAAGGGGCTATGAACTCACCTTGCAGCAGGTGGGATTGATCTTGATTGCTGAAGTAACTTGGTTTAGAAGATGCCTAAATAAGTTCGAGTTTGAGTTAGTTTACAGAATCATGGAAAGATGAGGGGTTGTTTTGTAATTAGAGGAAAGTAGTCATCGTATACTAGAGTGGTTATCATACTAGAGTAGTACCTCCAACAGCAAAGTTCCCAGTAAAGAGTTGGCCGGATCAGAACCCCGTCTTTCCTAGCCAGAACCTTACTATTTGTCAGATAGCTACATACCAGTTTGAAGTTTACTCTATTTGTACACTTTAACCGAGTTTAGGATGTGTCCGGTAAGTTTGGGAAAAGATAAGGGCTAAAGTGAAAATTTGTATTTAATAAGAATTGAAAATAGATAAGTTAATATTAGAGGGTTTTATTAGGAATTAAAGAGTTATAATAAAAATATAATTCTAAAAGTTAAAAAGGAATTAAGAAATATATAGTTTTAAAAATAAAACATTTGAATAAGTTTTAAAGGATTTATAAAATATATTTTGTAATTCTTGCGTTTTAGAGAAGTAACGAAGTTTTTAAATAATGCTTAATAATGTATAGTTCCCTATTTAAATAACGTTATAAAAATATAACTTTAAATGGTTTCTTGCAAAATCTTTTATAAAAATAAAAAGTATACAAAATCCCTTTATGTTTATTTAAAAAAAAACATCATTTATTTATACTATTTTTAAAAAGAATGCCTTTTATTTATTTTTATAAAACATTATATCCAAAATAATATTGGAATTTCACAAAAAAAAAGAATTTGTATTAATCACCTAAATTGTTTAAAAGATGTATTAATTTAAGTATATTTGTGTATATGTGTGAAGGGATAAAAGAAACAAAACAAAAAAATTAGTTTGGTTCGTGGGTTCGAACCCTTGACCTCAGGTTGGGTTCTGCATAGTCTTAACCAGTAGACCTGAAACACAATTTGGTTTAAAACACAACAAAAATTGATTTAAAACTTTGTTCTTGGTTATCAACTTCCCAAACAACACACAGACTTGAACCAGACTCCATGCATAAACCCTAAATCGATTTTGTTTAAACCAGAACAGATCAGAGGATGCGATTGAAGGGAAAGCGAGTACCTTGAGTCGGAATCACACGGATGGAAACCAAACGCCAACGATTTCGCGTCGAGGGATCCTTGCGTCGCCGGAACAGGAAGGAAAAAAAAAGACGAATTTTTATGGTAGCTACGTTTAGGAATTTACGTGGGTATTTATAGGGTGAGTAGCTCCATTAATAACGCATTAACAGTTGCAATAAGAACGAGTTTCGTGGGATTTTGAAGCTTGGATTATCAAGTACGAAATCTTCTAATCGGGATTTCAAAATGGTTCTAAATGGTTTGAATTCAATAACCATTTCATCGAATTTCTAGTTCCACTCGATTGTTAAAGCTTAGAAACTAGTTTAGGAGGGATTTAAACATCCGGATTTGGTGGATTTGAAAGATGAGAATACGATTTTGACTTTTGAAAGTAAGTTGTTCTTGGTTACTTCCAGGGTCCAAAGATGTAAAGGGGGTTTCACAAGGGGGTTCAAGTGTTTTTGAGGGGGTTCAACATCAAAATGAGGGTTCAAAGTCTTTTTATCAAAATTAATAATTTCTTTTTGATAATAAACATTTAAATTTTATACTTTTAAAGTCTTCTTCCCAATCAGATTCTGTTCCAGGACGGTAAACCGGGGAGGGAGGAGAGTGGGAGTCCATGCCTAGCAGGAAAACAATGGAAACGGTTGTAAGTGATAATGAAATATTGAGTGTCAAGTATAGAAGTTCTTATAGGTTTTAGAGTTTGACTAGTCATAACGCCGAACCTTCACGATAGTATTTTAGAAATACACTTGACCTATAAGCAATGTATCCCTGAGGAGAATTCCCAGGAAAGAGGGGTGGGTCACTAAGACACACTTAAGTACCCTATCTTTCCTTAGCCAGAATTCCTCATGGGTTTATACACTCTTCCAGCCATCGTGTATTAATAATATCATTGTTGGGTTCATGGTTATGATGAGAATTGTTGTGGACTGGGCTTTGAGGCCCAAAGGTAAGGTTTATGCATTTCAGCAGGCTTCTTTTTCTTGGGGGATAGATGGGCTTCTTAGTTTATTGTTGGTGGGCATTAGGCCCAATAGTTTAAGTCTTTGTTCATAAAGGGTGATGGTATCATGTAGAGATGCACAAAAAAACCGGTTTGAAAAACCAAACCGGTTTCAAACCGAAAACCGAACCGGTCGTGAACCGGTTTATACCAAATCGGTTTCAAACTGGTACAAAACGCCGGTTTAAAACCGGTTTGAAACCTATACATTTAAACCGATTTGAAACCGGTTTAACCCGAACCGAACCGATTAAAAACTGGTTTCAAACCGTTTTTTAAACCGGTCAAACCGGTTTCAAACCGTTTTTTAAACCGGTCAAACCCGGTCAACGGACCATCTCAAACCGGTTTCAAACCGGTTTTGACTTTTTGTTGACCAAACCGGTTCGGTTCGGTTTTGAACCGGTTCGGGTTAAAAAACCGTTTTGTGCACCTCGAGTATCATGTATGTGAGTTCAAAGGTGTATGAATAATTTGGTGTGTATGTGTGTGTGTTAAATTTAGGATATTACTTTAAATAAATCTAAATAGGTAGAAATAAATATAGTATAACATGTAAAAATATTTACCTAAGAAATAATCACGTAGCATGTAGATAGTAATGTAAGCACAATAATTATCAAGTAGTGTGACACATACATTATTATGTATTGTATCATGTAGTGTAATTACTTATGATAGCATAAAAAAATATTTACACAAGAATTACTAATGTAACATGTAGTAGCTTGGCATTGTATGGGTGTCCTAAAGTTATAGTCTGGGTCAAGAGTGTCTAATAACCTAGTTCCCTATAACCTGGCTCTGATACCAATCTGTCACACCCCGACCGATGGCGGAATCATCGGGGCGGGACATGTAGACTGTTCATAAGCACAAGGTTGACTAAATTGAATAAATTAAACGTCAAATTTCATTGCAGGTAATCCAAACACAACCAAATCCAAGATAGAAACAAAAATGAAATACATAGAGCTCTTTTATTTAAAATAACTAAGTCCAAGCCTATGTGTAGCACATCTTGACCAATCTCACACATTAGAACCTGAAACATGAATAAAATAAAGTCAACTAAAAAGTTGGTGAGTATAACACATGTATGTATATAGATAGCATATAGTTTGTAAAACAAATCCATACATAACATGATAAAAAAGGCATTTATGGGGAGCAGCTATTGTGTAACCAAGTACAATCAAACCTTTGTAACTAGCATGCAAAATTGTGTTGTCGGTATCAATCACCCCAATCTGGGTGGGTTTGTCAGACTCAATTGATCTATCATTGAAAACCGTCGGCTTGAATAGTTAATGATTGCACATAAATCGCACACAAAAGTCAGCACAAATAGCACTCGGGCATAAAGCTCAAATTGCACACATGAATGTAAATAGGATTTGTACTTGTGTTGTTTGTGTAAATGTAAACATGTAATTTGAGTAGTGTTCATGTTTCACCCCAAAAATGTAAAAGAGTAAAAGGGGCTATGTATACTCACCTGAATCAAATGTGTAGCTAACACGAGACTCTAGGTAGCAAAGTGATCCTTGTAACGCACAACGTTAACCTAGAGTGTATTGCGTATGAAGATGAATTAACAAAATATCTAAATCGAAGTCTAGGGCTTCAATGGATGTGAGTATAGGAAATTGTGTAATGAGTTCGTGTCAAATTATGTAAAAGGATTGCGTAGGTGTTTGCGTTTTGTTCTTGAATAATTGTTTTATAAATACTAAAGTCGGGATATAGTGTCCTTAAAATAATGATTTAGAGTGTAGGGTTAATTAACTAAGTAAATTAGATTTATTTTTTAAAACGTAGTATGAAATTTTATTGTTTTAAATATAAACAAAATAAATAAGTCTATACTTATTTAGTTATTTAGTCATGAACATGCGTCGAATTTGGGTAAATATATATTAGTTTATAAAAACTAGTGTTACATACCATTTAACACTATGTGCGTTGAAATTTGCAATTTATATGAATAATAAATATATTTATTTTTATTCGGAGATAAAAACGTGGGTAACTAATATAAATAATTATATTATTTATAAGTTTGAAACGTTACACGAAGTTTATAAACGAGGTGAAGATAATATCTAAATATATATATTATTTTTAATTGGAGTCACGGGTTGAAAATAATATAAATATTTTATTTATTCAAAGACGGGGTTTGAAAATGATGTAACTATATTATTTTAAAAGTCGGTATTTTTAAATGAAAAAGGGTTACAAACCATACCCGAACCTACGGGTGATTTTACGAGGCTAGAACACATTAATATCTTAATATAATAATATAGGGTATTGTTATTATATTAAAATAATACAAAGAAAATGTTTTAAAAATAAATGGGTGTGGAGAGACTCGAACCTAGGTCTCTCCCACACCAGTACACTTACTTAACCAACTCCGCCCGCTAGGGTATTTCACACATGTCCGGGGAGAAATGGTTTTAACAAGGAACCTAGTGAGTTCTTCCCCTTTACTTTAGTTCGATCGAACCCAGTCCCAACTCCACCAAATCTGGTAGCGACCGTCTATAAGATCATAGGGGTTTTGATCGTTAACATCAAACGAGTATGGGGTGGGTTTTAATTTCAAAAACAACGGGTTTAGGATGGTTTAATTACGGATTCAAAAGGCCGAAACCCTAAGTTTGAACTCAAAATTGTTTTGAATGATCCTGATAATGGAATGTGATAGAATCAAGGGGTTTTTACTAATTAGGGTCTTGCGAATCTGTCAGTACGGTTTAATTGGATTGTGATTAAGTCTAGGGTCGAAACCCCTAATCATTTTATGAACGAACCCTAGTTACGGGGTCTTGATTAAACCGATGATATGAAACTGAATTGGCATAGGGCTATCAATTAAAAATGGATTTCGAATCTACTGGTATGAATTAATTTGATTTAAATAGAGTCGGGGGTAGGGTTCGATTAAATCCGAAGATGTTAAGAACCCTAGAATCCTATCATGCTTGATTCTGTAATGTAAGCCCTAATAAGCATAGGGCTTTTAATGTATAGATAAAAACGAAGCTAATGATAGGTTTAATTACCAGTTTGATGTTCGAATTGTCGGTGATCGACTAAACGGATGCCAACTGTGACGGGATCGGTTTTCCGGCGACTCTGCGTCCTTCTTCGATGCAATTAGATGGTGTAACAGGTTCAAGGGGATTTGTTGAGATTGGCAGGTGATCGATTTCTGTATAAACGATCGATATTTGCGAATTGGTGAGTAATATGAATGAGGTCGACGGTCACGGTTTAATTAGCCATAAATGGGATTTAATCGTGTAATGATGAAGCTGTTAATTGATCTATAATGATCGATAATGACACCAACGTGTATAACGGTTACGTATTGCAGCGGATTTCGGGTGTGGAGTTCGAATTTGAATCAAGAACAAGAGTTTGACTTTCTGAAGTCAACACCAAATCAAGAATGGGTTTATTACAGATTTGATCCCTGCAGTTTCATGTTTCAAGGTTTTGAACTTGGCGGAACTGGTCCCTCGGGTTTGAGTTGAGTTACGTTGGTTAAGGATTTGTTAGTTTTATTTATTAAAAGTCAACGGGAACATAATTCTTCAATTTTTTTTTTTACTTTCAAAGTTAATTATAATTAGATTTGACTAATTACACAACTACTCCTTGTAGGGTTTAATGCCGTATCGTTATTTTATTAATTAAAATAAATTAAAATAGGGTCTGTAAATCAGGAATGTTACACACACCCCTCGGGTATAGCCCGGAAGTGGAATTTGGGGGTGTGACACCTCTATCGCTCGATGATAGGATCTCTCATGTATCTCATTACTAGTAGACCAGACATCATGTTCGCAGTGTGCTTGTGTGCACGCTTTCAGGCTAATCCTAAACTCTCTCATTTAATTTGCTGTCAAACGTATTTTAAGATATTTGAAGTACAAGCCAAAACTTGGGCTTTGGTATCGCAAAAATAAATTGTTTGATCTTTTGGCATATTCAGATTCAGACTACGGGGGATGCAACTTAGACCGATAACAGCTCTGGGGGTTGTCAGTTCCTTGGCAACCGCCTTGTGTCCTGGCAATGTAAGAAACAGACCACCGTTTCCAAATCCACAGCCGAAGCCGAATATATTGCCGCAGCCCTTTGTTGTTCCCAAGTGAGGTCGATCCACCATCAAATGCTTTATTACGGGATCACATTCCATGAGACACCCATCCTTTTTGACAACACCGCCGTTCCACATATCACCAAAAATACCGTTCAACATTCAAAAACCAAAATATTGAGATCAAACATCACTTCATCCGTGAATGTGTTGAAAAGAAAAATATCAAAATCGTTGAAGTCAAAACCGACAAGCAAACCGCCGACATCTTTATAAAAGCCTTTGATTCTGCCAGATTTGAAAAATTGGTAGAGATGTTCGGCATGATCAACTTTCAGTAATCCTTGTGTATATTGTCTTTTCTGTTTAAACTTGTTAACCGGGAAAATTTCCAAAAAAAATTAATTTTTATGTATAGTTGTTTTCTTTATATTTTTTAAGCAAATCTTTTGGGGGAGAAATTGGAGTTTTAAGATAGAAAGAAAAGAATTGCTCTGTATAGTCTAGAAAGAAAAGAAAAGAAAAAAAAAAGAATTATCTCTGTATATATTCATCTGTCTTTGAATCTCTATCTTACAAGTGGCATTGAATTTTTGTTTGTCTGATCACACCTCTAGAACATGGAATTGACCATAAGCGATGGTGCTTACTGAGGTATAGCCGGTAGGTCCGACATATTGTTAATACTCTTTAGTAGTGTGAAAATCTAAATCTCAATCGTACATGTGTGTTTGAACCCATTTTAGAAACATCTAACCCTTTTTCTCCTAAGAAAACTGATTCAATCAGATATAGGCTTACGTGTTGGATTCTGATTCATACGCTAGGTGACCGTCAAAGTAACGATGATTACCATCGATGACATCGTCTATTTTGCTCACGCAAAGATCTCGGGAGTTCATCTTTTCCCATCTACTTGGATGATTTGACCCCGTCTGTTTTGCTTTCGTTAAGATCTCGGGTGTTCAACCTTTTCCTATCCGCTTGGATAATTTTACGGCTTGTTTTGTTTTGCTTATGCAAAGACCTAGAATGTTCGTACCTTTTTAATATCCACTTGGATATTTTTTCATTTTACAACTTCTGATATCCAGTTAGATCTTATATTACGTTTGGTGGTGAATTTGAATTACCAAGATGGTACCCTGGTTAACCTGTAAGAGAAGATATAATGAATGCGCGTATTTCTTGAGGATTGATAGGTTTTCAAAACCATTTTATTTCAAAATGCGGGGTACGCCGTGTTTCGTGCTTAAATGGTACCACTTAATCACATGAAATCATTGTACAAGAAAATGTTTGGGTTTATCTTGCACAAATATCGGCTATCTTCAGGAATTAACAGTAGCTGACTGCAAAATGAAGTGTTTCAAGAGTTTGACCAGACTTGATATCACGTTGGATCTTTTCCAAGGCTAAGTGTTCATATCTTTTATCTTGTTTTTACTTTTATTTTTCCATATAAATTTCTTAATCTTCCTTATTAGCTTGTTTAAGTAGTGTACATATGAAAGTTTTCCTTTGTTTTTGATTAAGTATTTCATGACACCCGAAACTACATCCCACCACCTGAAACTACCTCCCACCTGAAACTACTTTGCCCTATCGAAACAAGTAGTTTTGACAGGGGCATTTTGGTGTTTTGTCAAGCATATATTAAATGTCATCATAATCAGGTACCTTTTCATGCTCACTTTCACTCTCACTCTCTGAAACCCATTCACACCTTCCATTTCACACTTAAAAACTTGAAATCATCGGTCTAAGGTTGCTAGATCAGTATTCTTTATCTGATTTCCCCATAGTCTCCATCATCAGGTTCGATTTCTCATATTGGTGTTACTGTTTCATTTAGCGAAGGCTAGGGTTTCATTTTTATCCTTGTTACGACTGAAATCGTATATTTAGGGTTGTTTGATGCTTAGAATTTTTTTATAAACTCACCACTATTGATATCTCACAATCTTGATGTATACTTGCAGATTACTTCACAGTCCTCGGTAAGAAGGAATTTCAACATTTCACAGGCGGAAGCTTTTTGTCCATTTTTTACTATTTTGTATATATTTGTCTGTTCATGAGTTGTAAATAGCTTTTTACTTGTTTTTCTTGTATTATGAGTCTTTGCATCTGCTCAGGGTTTGGACATCGAAATTACTTGTTTCGGTAAAAAGGTGTTTTTCCTTAAAAAATTTTTTAAGTTGAACAAGTTTCAATCGAAACTAGTAGTTTAGATAACCAAGTTTTGCCCGAAACTAAGAAGTTTCGATAGTTGTTCATCTCCCGAAACTAGTAGTTTCGATCATGTTGTTCTGAAAAATTTTCTAAGTGTCAAAATTACTGATTTTCTGATATTTATGTTCTTGTAGGAAATGGATCTTCCATTTGTTAAGAGGCACAATGTCTGTTCTTTCCTGAATGCTACTGATCCCAAGAATGCAGATTTCATACCAGTTCTCAACTTCATAGCCAACTCCAACATCAACTTTGCTATAAGCCAAAACCTGCCTGTGTTTGAATCATCCATCAGACAACTCTGGGCTACTGCAACAAGGGTCTCCATCAACAATTCAGAACACATTAGAGCCACAGTTCACAATCAAGAAGTATTATTTTCTGAAGCAACTGTCAGGGAAGTACTACAGTTCAATGATAACCATGAGGTTCCAATAGAATTCACAAGTTTTTACATCCGGGAATGTTTCAGAAGAATGGTTCATCGAGACGAATTCAAAAGCGGACAGATTCTCAAGAATGCCCTTCCCCCACACTGGAGATATATTGTGCATGTTTTTTATACACTGTATTTCTATAAGGAAAGGAGGCTTTGACTCGGAAAATGCAATGGTGGCTTCAACAATTCTAGGGTTAGTCAAAGGAATGGATTACAATTTCTCTGGTATCGTCTTTAGGAAAATGATTGAACACCTGACTAGAAGGGTTAAAGACAAGTTCCTTGTCAACCCAAGAATTCTTCAAAATCATCCCCCTTCACCCAAACCTTCAACATGATGGACATGTACTGGTGTTTGATCACATGAATGCAAAGACTCTAAGTTATATGAAGAGCTCAAGCTCCAGAACTAACAAAATTATTGTTGATGTCCCTTTATTTGGACATATAATTGGAGAGGTTGAAGAAGTAGTCCCTAATATTGACCCAAATGTGATAGTTGATTCCTCATTATCCGAGGAAGAAGAAGAAGTAGAGCAGGTTCAAGGGAACCAAGAGGCTGAGTTTGAAGTTGAACAAAACATAGAACAATAAGTAGAGCAACCCATTATGGAGGCTCACTTCATGGATTAAGAGATAGATAATCTGGAACCTTTGAACTTTTAAGAACAAGTTGCAAATATTGAAGTTGAAGCTGCCAATATTGATATAGAAGCAAATGTGGAAGGTGAAGCAGATTCAAGTGAAACTTTAGATGAAGCCGTATATGAAACAGAAGACTCTGAGTCTAGGGGATATTGGAACCTCCTCCCTCATCATCCAAGAAACCAACCGATTCTGAATCTGACTATGAGTTAGAAGAGCCCCGAGCAAAGAGAATCAAGACTGGGCTAGAATCTCTCACCACCTCATCAAAATCCATATCTGAAGCACCTGAACACCCAACACCCATACCCTTACCCATTCATGCTATCATCACTCCTCAACCCACACCACAACCCATACCTCAACCATCTCCACAATCCACTCCACCTGCCTCACCTGTCCAAGAGACATCTCCTTCCGTCCCAATAGTTAAAGTGTTGAGTTTAGAAGTAAAGAAACTCAACGAATAGATCGCCAAGAAATGAAGAGATAGAGAATCTATAGACTGACTTGACTGAGCAGAAGGATGAAGTGAAAGATTTGAAGCTGGAAGTGGTAGCTTTAAGGAATCAACTGGATGTATAACAAACTCAACTGGGGACTCAACAAGAATTGCTCTCTAAACAACAACAAGACCTAAAAGCTATAATTGACTTAGTGAATCAACTTAAGACTTCTTTGGTCCAGCCATCTCAGAAGGAGCCCGCTTCCACAGCTCAGGGGAGACTAATGTATCACAATCCACAGCTGCTGCTAGTCCTTCTGTGGATGTTAAGATAGAAAAACCAGAATATACCAAGTCTAAGTCAAAGAAGAGCTGTAAGGAAAAAAGGAAAGAATACTGATACAGAAATTGAGGTTGTGTTTTTAGATGAAGAAGAAGTTGGATCAGATCATGAGCTGGATCAACTGCTCAAGCAAGTTGATGACTTTGGAACAATTGAAGATTACCCTGAAATTATTACACTGGGTGAAGAATAGGGAGAAAAGCTCAAGTATTTCACAGAAGTAGGAAATGAGTTTGATGCTCCATCGGATAATGAGCTAGAGGACCTGAACGTCAAGGTGACCTTTTTTGAGCCTATAACCACTTATGGGCCAAAAAGCACTACAGAATAAGTCACTCAAGCAAAACCAACACCAACTGAAACTCCATCTATCCAGGCCTCAGATCCAAGGAGGTCCTGGTTCAAGGAAATGCTAGCTTAGGAACCACCAAACCATTATGAGTGGTTTGTTGAGTATCAGGAATTAAAGTGACCACCAGTCGGCTGGAAATACAACAAAGAGAGATCCCTATTCATTGTTAGAAGATACAAGGGGGAGTGAAGCACTTCAAGTCTACTCATGACTTCAGCTCCCTCCCTAAATATGACCTAAGGGCTCTTGCCAAGCTGCATCTACAAAACCCAGGAAATGTGAGCATGGCTAGAGATTTTGAGACCTGCTTATGACACCAAACCTTCAATGATTTCAGGTCTATGACCACTGCTAAACCAAAAAGGGTTCTCTCCAAAACCAGGATTCACACCAAAACTTAGATGCCTTGGGTAAGACTTTGGTACAAGCCGACAGGAACTGTCAAATCCATCATACTGTCACGATCAGTACATGTCCAACTTCAAAGTTTCAAAAAATGGTTTTACAACTCAACCATTGGAAGTGCTGTGATTGAGTGCGAAGGAAAGGAAGAGATTCAAATATTTGAGCCCATGGAGCTGTTAAAATTTCAACCTGAGAATCTTGAAGTGTTATTCAACAACCCTATAAATATCTTTCATGAAGATGATGACGCTGATGCCAGAGCTTATGAAAGGGTGGTGACTCTTAATGCAAAACCTCACTTTCAAAAACCAAGTCAAGAGCCAACTACTTAGTGAGAGTTGAAGACAATGATTCACTAGCTTAGGGGGAGATGGTATGGTTGTTATTTTTGTAAGCTAATGTCAACATTGTAACTTTTGAACAATAGTACTTTGTTTTATTTCCATGTATTTCTGTTATTTTAGTTGTTATGTAATTTACTGCTTTTTAGACTAAGTCTGGGCTATCAAAACTACTTAGTTTCGGTTGAGGCTTGTTCAACCAAAACTAGTAGTTTCAATAGATAGGGAGTTTCAACAGGAGGTTCTTTCACTTGTAAATGCTTAACCGAAACTACTAGTTTCGGTGAGCATACTTTCGAAGCCTGTTTACTCATTATAAATAGCCTAGTTTGAGAATGTTTAGGGTGTAGATAACGGTTGTAACCCTGAAATTCTCTCCTTCAAAGTTTTATTGAATCAATACAACTCTGAAGTTTATTCAACTGTTTTTCTTACAATTTCATATCCTTTTGTGTTGATACTTGTGTGGTTAGCCGGTTTATCATCACCATTTCTGTTTCTTACCTCTGTTTCACCACCATACACACATATTCCGCCTGTGTGTGTGTAATCGATCTGTTTGAGTGATTTTGTCTAAAATCAGGACCTACGGTTCTAGAAGGATTTTTCACATGTGAACTAAAACATGGAGAACAAGTTAAGAAACCCCCCCCCCTAGAAATTGCAGCATAATTCTCCGCCTTCCCTTACACCTCCTTCCAATTTTAGAACCCCCCTAAAACCCTAATTTTCTATTTATAAATAGATGCCTTTGCCTTCATAGTTTTTCACACCTAAACCAAAAAAAAATCTGTAGCACCTCAAAAATTCAAACTTTAGGGGTTAAAAGAAGTTTACCCAATTTATAAGGACCAAAAATGAAACATTCTGATTTTTGGCTAGTAACGGACCGCTACCAAAGTATTGGCCGTCCACTACGTGTAGAGGAAGGATGTAATGATGAGCTGCCACGTGTTGGTTGACTAGCGGGTGAAAACTGACATGTGAAATCCTATAGCGGACCGTCACGAGATTCCCTAACGATCCACCAAGCCACAAACCCCCTCAACGTTCCGCTAAGCAGAGGAGAACGACCTGCTACTTGTATCACAAGAACCTTATCCTTGACGAGGCCCGCCAAAGGAGAATGGGTTTAGGCAGGCAAGGACCCGGTAATAGAAATGAAGGAACAAGTTGGGAGCTAACAATGATACAACCAGAACCCATGAGAATATGGGGATGGCAAACTACAGTGTGGGAATGATGAATATTGATAGAGAAGGATGTAGTTACAAAAATTTCATCGAGTGCCATCCAAAACCTTTCAACGCCAAGAAGAATGTCATTGCAACAATGCATTGGATAAATTCTGTGGAGGCCGTTATTAAAATGAGCGAGTGTAAGGCTGATCAGGTAGAAAATTTTGCTGCACACCAATTCGAAGAAGAAGCACTTGACTGGTGGGAAACCAAAGGAGAAGAATGTGTCGATAGGACGAAGTGGGATGGATAAGATTGAGACATAATTTCACTGATTTGAAGCTGGAAACCTTACCCATTAGAAGTACACCACTAAATTCAACAAGATGGCCAAACTAGTGCCACATTTGATGACTCCTGAATCCAAAAGAATTAAATGTTAGGTGTAGGGCTTACCAACTACGGTTCACACATTAGTGAAGACTACTGCACTTCAAATGATGGAACCGACTGTTGAGCTTAGTGCAATTATGTATGAAGAGGTGGTAGCCCAAGAACCACCAAAGGTGGGAAATAAAAGAGGGCAAAAAGAAGTGATATACAAATTCAGACTCGGGAATGATAAAATTCCCAGAAGGGGAGGATTTAACTTGGATAGAGCCATCCAAGGAATAAAATGCGAGACTTGTCAGAAGTGTGGTCACTCTACAACCAGATGCCCAACTATCAAATGTTTCAATTACAACGAAATTGGGCATTATAGGAATTCTTATCCTAAGCCACCTAAGCAAAAGCCCGGTGGTAAGGCTAAAGGTGTAGGACGTGTGTTTGTAATAGGAGGTGGAGAAGAGAAGAAAGATAATGTCAAATTAGTGGCAGGTGCATTTCTTGTTAATAACATTTATGCCAAAGTACTTTCCTCATTTCACGATCAATTCTTGGTTATTTTCCATGTTTAGGCACTTATTTGCTTCGTTTCCTGTTTTGTAGTTTTTGTGAAGCTAAATGAACAAACAAGAGAATTACAGGAATAAAGTTGGAGTTTTTAGGGTTTCTGAGTTGGAAGCACGGTCGTGCCCACTACTTGGCACGACCGTGCCAAGCTTTCAAGCCCTAGACACGGTCGCGCACCGCATCTATTACGACCGCGCCAAGCTATTTTCTCGAGCACAACCATGCTCAAACGCCCCACGGCCGCGTGTAACCACGTGAGTCTGATCCATGACATCAGAGTCGTACTTCCTCGATTCATGGGACCTAATAGAATATTCGGATCGGTCAACCATTTGTCCCATGACCGCGCGAGTCCTTTGGCACGGTCGCGTTCCAACGACAAGCACGGTCGTGCCTCCCCACTAGGCACGGTCGTGTCTCCCTAGGTTTATAAATACATAAGCTTTTATCTCATTCAGACATTCAGTAACCAGAGCAAAAACCCACTATTTGAGATCCGAACTAACCTTGTTCCAACCACATTTCAAGCTTCTAGGAAGGATTACAACATCAAGAGGATCACCATACATCAACAACATCATCTAGACTTGGAGGAGTGGCTTGATTCTTGTTTTCATATCATGTTTCTTTCCATTTTTCCATGTTTATTTGTCATTCTTGTGCACATGATGAGCTAAAACTCTTGTTCACTTTGTTTTAGATGAAGTTTAGAATCATTTGACAACATTCATGGATTATTGGCAACTATTATGTTAATGTTATGACAATCGTATGATAATTCTTCAATGAAATTATGTATTCAAGTATTAAAAGTTGTTTACAAGACTTGTATTTGTGCATTTGACTAGGAATGGTGAATGAAATCTTGTTTATGATTTAAAATTCTTGTATGTGTATCCTTATGTGTGATACCCGACAAATTCAGGTTAATATCCATACCCGAATATTACTTGAATTCATATGATTACACTTGTATCATACTTAATTATAGAGTAATTAAGTACATATTTCGTATAGCAAGTCCATTCGTTTTATTTCATTACATGTATCGGTAATCGGGCGGATTACCGGGTCACATACGCGCCCTGTCACACGAACGTTGATGAATATTAGAAATAATATTTAGACATATAATTGGTGTGTATAAATTATATGTAATACTGTAATTTAATATTTCATGCTTATATGAATTTTTCTGGAATTTTTAGAGCAACTTTTATTTTAACGCTTTTTAAGCAAATACGTGATATGTGCCAACAACACTAAATTAGATTTTTATAAAAACAATGGTTTTATAATTTGGGCTTAATAATTTAGCGCTTTATTTATATATTCATATTAGGAGCCCAAATGATTAGTAAAAGGCCTTAAAAGAATGCATAAGCCCAAGCCTTTTTGATTAAAACTACCTAAACACTCCCACACCCCACCATTTACCCTAAACCTACTTGCAACACTCTCTCTCTCCCTCTAATATTTTGGCCACCCCACCCTTGAGCCTCCACCCTCCACCAAACTTGGTTCATCTATTTCAAGTGATCTAAGGGCTTTTCAAGGTGATTCCAAGTAGTTGCAAGCTAATCTCTCATCCATTCAACCATCATACTTGAAGTTTGTAAATTTCTACCCATTTATCTTCATCATTTTCGGCTATATGAGGAAACCTCTCCTTCCAAACGATTTTCTTGGTTACAAGTATTCTAATCCATGTTCTTAACTAAAAGTTTTCATAATATAAGGTTGTTGACACATATTTTCATTTTTTATGGTTTGAAATGTTTGTTTATGTTGAATATAGCTCGTTTCTATTTATAGAAAATTTATTGGTTGAGACTTTGCATAAATGAGTATATGATAGGTGTGAAAGTTTAAATGATGCCTATATTAGTAGAATAAGTAGGAAATGTGAAATTTTTGGTTGAAATGATATGTTACACTATGTTATGGTCGACTTACTATATAAGGAAACTTTATTTTCTCATATTTTGAGTTATGATGTTTTAATGGATGAAAGCATGATAATATGGTTCTATAACATCTATTAAAATGTCAGAAAGAGTTATTGGAAATTACACATGTGTAGGAAGTCGTTTGGACCACTTTCCTAAAAAGGAAACTTTAATTGAATATATTTTGTATGTGTATGTTATAAATGTTTAAAGTAGGTTTAATAGCTTTATTACTATATGAATAGATGACTTATGTAAGAATATGTGATTTGAAGTTTTGTTATGTCATGTTTTGGAGGACCTTACTAAATAAGGAAACTTTATTAATTTGAGAACTTCATCTTTGTTTGAAATAGGAAGTGTATGAATAGAATCATGTTTATGGTATCTTATTAGTATAATTTCATGTATAGTTTGGTTGTCAGAGCTATGACACCTAAAGTGTACCAAAACCCTAATTATCCAAAAAGGGAAACTTTGTCATGTTATGCAATTACTTAAGACTATGTGTTACCATCTATGTTATGAACATTAGCAACTATGTTACTTAGTATGTGTTCCTTACTTATGCAATTACTCAAGACTATGTGTTACCATCTATGTTATGAATATATGCAACTATGTTACTTAGTATGTGTTACGTACTTATGCAATTACTTAAGACTATGTGTTACCATCTATTTTATGAACATATGCAACTATGTTACTTAGTATGTGTTATTTACTTATGCAATTACTTAAAACTATGTGTTCCAATCTATGTTATGAACATATGCAACTATGTTACTTAGTATGTGGTACTTACTTATGCAATTACTAGAAACATGTGTGTTATGTCTTAAGGTATTACTTATGTGTTACATAGGTATTACTATTATGTTACTTATGAGTTATTCATATGTTACTTATGTGCTACTTGTACATGTTTTCACCATTTGTCACCAACGGGTCATCGTGTCACATTGGTCAACATTGGTCAAACTTGGTTAACAGTAGTCAACATTAGTCAAAGTTGGTCAAACCTTGGTCAAAGTTGGTCAAACCTCGGTCAAATTTGGTAAAAACTTTTCAAAACATCAATGTAACCTTTCAACGTTGAGTCGTTTGGATGAGTGTGGTTGTCCAGATTTGCTGGATTTCTCTTGTTGCTTTCATACTTCATTAACCTCATTCCCGGGTGAGTTTTCACATTTTACTTACTTTTCAATTTGGGGGAGATACATGCTAAATCATTTTCTTACTTAGTCGTATGATGATTACTTTGATTTCGCTTTAACTTATATAAGTAGGTACATTTCCCGCACGTAAAGTCCTCTCATATTCGAACCGTTAATTATTTCACAAAGCGAGGTGATTCATGAATAGTACTATTGGGTTTAACAACCCCTCGCGCTAACTCTGACTGGGAGTCAAACGGGTGCATAATTGACCTAATCTATTGCGTGCTGGGCACGTAAGAGGCAAAATGCTAGTTTCTGCATTCCTTCATTGAACTTCGGTTTTGGTGTTGCTTATATAGTTAATTTTTATTGTCTGATCAACAATCGAATCACTAGTATACATGCGTATTGTTACACTGTTTTCATTTCTGTTTCTGTTACTTAAACTTCTGAACTCACCAACCCTGTGTTGACACTTTTAAGCATGTTTATCTCAGGTCGCTAAGCAATCACGCATGGACTAGGATTGCATATCTGGAGTCACATTTCATGTTTTCATTTAGAAGCTAGGTTTATAGGAACCTAATTTGTTATGCGTTTGTATTTTGCTACATTACTTTTACTTCCGCACTTTCAATTCCGCATTTTCAAACTCTGTATTACCTATTTATTTTTGTATAATGTTCAAACGGAATGTCTTTTCAAAAACCATTTAGAGGTCGTTCGAAATGACCGGGACTGATGAACCTTGACAGTCACAACCCGCGGGTAACCCGCTGTGAAATTTCAGGGTGTGACAGATTGGTATCAGAGCCCTGGTTATAGAGAACTAAGTTTCATTTAGTGTGCTTACACTATAACTATAGTCTCACGTAGTTCACATCACATCATATATGCATTTCATATGTGTGTACATTGGATTACTGGATATTGACTTGTTACAGGATGTCTACATCATCGGACCCCATTGTGATCTCCGACTCGGAAGAGGAGTACCATCCAGCCACACCACCATCACCCGTAGAGCCATTGACTCCACCATCATCACCACACCCTGCTAGTGTCGAGGAGACGGACCCTGAGGAGGATCCTAACAAGGATCCTGAGGAGGACCCCGAGGAGAAGGCAAATGACATAACAGCCCACGGGGATGCCGGCAAGGGGATTGATTCGGGTGATTCTGTGCCCTACTCCGTACTACATGGGGACTCATTGTACGATGATGGCTCTATCCTACCTACACCACCTTGCCAGGAAAACCCAACGCCACCGTCACCTTTGCTTGCAACTATGGGAGCGAAGACCTAGCGTACTACTCGGAAGAAGAACATCTATTTAGGGAAGCGACCGATTCTGTGATCCGAAATTGTAGGGTCGTCAGCCAAGAAGGCCCGAATTTCATCAACTAACACCACATCTACTGAAAAGTCATATGGACCATCCTATCCACCACCCTATTGGCTCCGGCCTACAAGGGAGGTACTACTGATACTTGCGACACGTAGCAAGTTACATGATGCTGATATATCTTCCCTTCAGGATGAGCTTGCCTTGACAGCCCAGGCACTCATGATAGTGTGAGACCGAATCGAGGCTACTGAGGAGAAAGCCTGAGAGGCGGAACAGAGAGCCGCAGCTACCGAGATCGCACTGCAGACCTTGCAGGGACAGGTAACGGGTTTATTGCAGGATCGCCAGAGAGAGACAGCTAGGGCCACTGCCCTATCAAGCCGCTTAGAGAAAACCGAGGAGCAGGTGAGGATGGCACATCAGCGAGCCGCAGTAGCAGAGCATCGAGCCTCACTTGCTGACTTTATAGCCCTAAAACCGGAGCTCAGAGCAAACACGGTTCGAGAAGAAGTAGAGCGCGCCAGGGTTCTGTTGCTCTATACCGCTTTACAGAGTGGTACTTTTCCACCTTCCAGTTGATTAGTGTATCGCGAGCGGGCTGTGCTCATGCAATGTTTTTGAGATGTTACCTGTTTTGGAGGAGTGTTTGCTCCTTAAAATAATTTGTATTTCATACAACTTATTTTTCAAGTGTTTGTCTTTGGATTATATTGTATGATTAATTGGTTGTTGATTGTTGTGTGTTATATTATGCACGTGTGTTAATTGTTATTTATTACGCAATATCTAACCTTTGTTATCATTATGACTATAAAGAAACATGCGCCACGAAGAACAAATCGCAACTCAGGGCATGGTAGCATCTCCATGACCACCGCGCAGATAGAGGCCCTCATCGTGCAACGCGTGGCAGATACGATCGCCAACCATGAAGTCAATCGGTCCAGTGGAGAATAGGGAAGTCACGGAGAGAGTGGAGGTATAGTGCATGCCAGAAGCAACGTACATGCTACAAGTAACATAATCCTATATCAGGAAAAATTAAACCTCATTGCACTCTATCTTGACATACATGAACCGAAAATGGGCATAAGGCCTGCACTTACAAATCCTTCATGGATTGCAAGCCCCATACCTTCACCGGAGTGGAAGGAGCAGTGGGACAACTCAGATGGATTGAGAAGATCGAGTCAGTTTTCAGTATGAGTCATTGCAAGCCAGAAAACCAAGTCATGTACGGAGCTGGAACTTTTGAGGGCCAGGCCCTCTCTTGGTGGAATTCTTATGTCCAAACTCAGGGGTTGGAAAATACCAACGCCATCCCATGGGAAGAGTTCAAGGACATGCTAAAGGAGGGATAATGTCCTTGCAATGAGCTACAAAAGTTAAAACAGAAGTTCTGGAACTTAAAAATGGAGGGTGCTAACATTGCGGGTTACACCGCAAGATTTCATGACCTGGCATGATTATTACAGCATATGGTTACGCCTGAATTCAAGAGGATTGAGCGATATATTTTGGGTTTGGCGCCTCAGATACAGAGTATGGTCACCTCTGCTGAACCCGCAGCTATTCATAACGCTGTGAGACTTGCTCATAATCTCACTGATCAGGCAGTCCGTCTGGACAAAATTTTATGAAGACCCTTGACAACAAGCGAAAGTGGGATAAAACCTCTGCTAAGCCATACATGCAGAATGTTCAGAAGAGACAAGAACCATCAAGGGTGTTTGCTGCTAATCAGCCTGAGAAGAAAGTAAGGGGCGGATATAGCGGAACCCTACCGAAATGCAATAAGTGTCAATTCCATCATAAAGGCACTTGTGAAGATTCCCGTTGTCAAAAGTGCAAACGTTTTGGCCATACGGCCCAACACTGTTGTCTTGTTGAACAAGCCCCAACTGGCGGGGGAAACCGCGGATGTTTCAGGTGCGGTGATCCCGGACATTTCCGCAAGGACTGCCTAAATAACAGAAGACCTGGAAATACAAATGCTCGGGGCAAGGTGTTTGTGATTGGAGTAGGCGAAGCTAGACAAGACCCTAGCATTGTTAATGGTACGTTTCTTGTAAACAACTATTATGCTTCTATCCTATTTGATACGGTGCCGATAAAAGCTTTGTTTCCACCGAGTTTAGTTCATTACTTGGTATTACACCGATTGCATTAGACTACCTGTACACGGTAGAACTAGTGGATGGTAAGTTAATTGAGACACAACAAGTAATTCTCGGTTGTGTCCTGACATTAGCTGACCACCCATTCACTATAGACCTATTACCGGTAACACTAGGAAGTTTTGATATAGTCCTCGGGATAGACCGGTTGTCCAAGAACTGAGCCGAGATTGTATGTCATGAGAAGATTGTTCGCATTCCACTTTCGAGCGGAGAAACACTAGCAATTCAAGGAGATAAGAGTGGTGCAGCACTGAGGATCTTTACCTGTACGAAGGCCCGGAAGTACTTACGAAAGGGTTACCATACAATCTTAATACACGTAACGAAAAAGAAAGCAGAAGAGAGAAAGATCGAGGACATTCCGATCGTTCGTGTTGGATCGGGATCTACCTTGATCCAATGATTCAACACATTAACCGAACCAAATCGTGTAAAATCCGATTTGATTGGCAATCCAATCTATGACACGGATCGGGTCGTGAGAAACGAGCGGATTAGATGTCGAAACGAAGGTTTCTATCGACCCTTTGGTGTAGAGAAGTTGGATACAAGACCTGGAAACTCTCAACGGACATAGATTCTACAATGCAGGTGCAAAGAGTTTGTGTGTGTTCGGTTGCTTAGTCTGGTTCTGCTCTAGTTAACCTTTTTCTGCTCTGGTTAGTCTCTACTATTTTTTTGTGCTCATGAAGTGAAAGTTATATATATAGTGCAGAGGCCATTCATACGAATGAGCCATGTGAATGGACTCATTCGTGCGAATGAATCAGTAGAATGGTTCATTCGTAAGAATGAATCATCAGAATGGTTCATTCGTACAAATGAATCATTCTCATGACTTATTCTAGCGAATGAATCATTCTCATGATCTATTCGCGCGAATGGATCATTCTCATGATCCATTCGTGCGAATGGGCCTTTCATTAGCACGATTGATCAACGTTATCGATATTTATCAGATCGTTTAATACACAGTCGTTATATATGAGTAAACATTAAGGATAAACATGTAATTTCATTGATATATCAAATAGTTACATTAAACATAGATGAAATACATACTACAAGGGATTAGGGACATATCATGCATCTACATACTCCCCCTTGGACCTAGATCCCTTCAAAATGACCTAACTGACATTAGTTGGTCTTCAACATCTCTTTTGTACAAGTTTTCCAGTTGACCCCGGCGTGTATGTCAAAAGCAAAGCATATACGTATCACCTTCACATACTGCAACGCCTGGTCTATATCTGCAACATCAAAAATCGGCTGACACTTGTATAAAGTTGTAACATCTTGTTCAGACAAGTTGGTCAGCCACAAGGGATCAAAGACCCTGATGGTCTCCCATGACCCTTCTTTACAAAGCACTATAACAGCTTCACTAGTACGCCCATCATAGTACCACCATTTGAACTGATCTGAGAAGTCCTGGATCATTTTCCTTAAAGGAATCTTCTTCATGATCATTGGAGGTTTCCACTTTAAGACAATTAGGGGCTTCTTGGTGATTGGATGAACCTTTTCCTTATGAATGTAACGTGTAGGCATTTGTGGCTTGAAGTTCACCCACTTCTTCCGGTATTCGTACTGTAATTGACGTTCAAACCATTCGGATAGACTGGAAGATTCGCTGTATAGAAGCTTTAGACGCGCCAATTGATTTACTTCAAATGCGGGCAGCGTCTTGAAGTCACGAGGGTACCTGAAATATTGTATGCCCTTCTCTCTTTTTATAGCATAGCATCTTAAGTCGTTGAAGTATGCCCAACTGATTATACGACCATCAGACTTGTGTCCTTTGAGTCGATAAAATTTAGTGTACTTGGTTGGAGGAGAGGGCTTTGAGTTCTTCTTTAATTCGGCCATGTATTCCATCCACTAGTGGAGGAACCGGCTTCATCACCTTTGTCTTCTATTATTCGGTTGACCTCCTCGTCGGACTGCTGATTGAATAAGTCCGCGAAGGAGGGAAGATCATCACCGTCGACATATGTGTACTTTGGGTATTCCTGATCGGTGATGTCTTCAATCTCAACCTCATCAACATCTTCCAGTTCATCAGAAGAGGGATACTCGGGAGCAGAAACAGATGCCTCATCGGTGATAACTTCATCAGGATTCATCTGAAATAATTCGGCAATTTGTTCTTTAGAAAAGCAATGCACGATTTCCCCCTCTTCTTTGTCATAGATAACCGAGTGCTGGATGATCCCTTGCATGTCAAGCACATATGTCAGCTTGGAGGGTTGTTGCTTGAGTGACATCACATCCAGAACTATTCACATAAACAAACAAAGAATAAACATGTGAGAATTTGAAATTTCATTGATTTAATCAAAATAAAACTGAAATTATTTACATAATAATCTAATATTTACAATAAGACAACTTTTAAACAGACTATCAACCTTCAGTCCCCTGTTGTTTATCTGATGACGAGCCTTCTGATTTGTCTGATTTTTGCTTTGTTCGCGCCTCTGCTTCTGCTGTCTTTTCAGCACTTGATACAGCACCAGCATTGGCACCATCGTTCTTATCTTTGTCATTATCGTCATCATCATCATCACTATCATCATCATCATCGTCACCATCATCATCCTCATCGTCATCATCATCATCATCGTCACCATCATCACCATCATTGCTAGCACCCTCAATTCTGGGTGTCGGGTCCCTTCTGCTTTCTAAGTTTTCCAACAGCCTTTTGTTTTCCTCCTCTAGCCTTTGTATCCTCTGATCATGTGCATCAACAGTTGTAGACAACTGTTGATTCTGGTTTGTAGCAGTGAGAAGGAGGACTTATTGATCATTACACCTGTTGGTGAGACTTGTGATGGCTTGAGATTGTTCAGAGTTTTGCAGAGTCAGATGACCGATCTGCGATCCCTGTTGGTCAATCAGCAAACCCTGTTGATCAAGACGTTTTGATTGCTCTTCATTCTGAGCCAGTAAATGAAGTACCAAACTGTTTAAAGTACTGATCTGGTCGTGTAGAGAGACAGTCGGCAGTGACATTGAAGATTCAGCTCGAAAGTTGATGGCTGTGATGTAGGAGCAGTCGTGTAGATGGGAGGAGGCACAGTTTGTGTCTGAGGCATAGATGTTGACATTGGAGCCTCAGACCTAGTGGCAGTTGCTGTAGTAGCAGAGGTGCTCTCCGTCCTTCTAACAAGCTTAAACTTTTGGCGTTTGGTCATTCTTTTCTTTCCTCTTCCCTTCTTGACCGGGGTAGATTGGGAAGAAAGAGCAGCAGATACTTGTAGACAGCCAGGGACAAAATCAGCATCCCTGACGTCATCATCAACCCTTGAGCTTCCTTGATCTGCTCCCCTTTTTCTTTTTGTTGCGACCAATCTTGCCCCTTGTTGACTGATTTCAAATTCATCTTCAGTTTCCTCAGAATCAGTAAACAGGACGGTGTCCAGGTAAATGTCTTCTGGGTTAGTTGGAAGGGAAGGATCGATAGTAGTAACAGTGGGAGTGGTGGCAACGGTAGATGAAACATGAGGAGTATTGCCACCATCTCCCTGACCATCTTGGTCGTCATCATCTTGGTCGTCAGCTGGAGGTACAACAATATCCTCCCTGTCCGAATCACTGTTATCTTGACGCCATTTTCTGTTTACTGGTGCCACATACTCTGGATTTGCCAGATGTCCAATGAGTCGTTTGTGAGGTGGCTTTGTTGGTCTGCCCCTGTAGGTCTGTACCCTGTTTAGAGTGACGTCCTTCATGTGTTCTAACTTGATTATGTCGACGTCTGACCTTGGTAGAAGAGGAAGTTGGTCATCTATTATCATTTGTAAGAATCTGGGGTACATAAGATACGCATTGTCCCCTTTAAGATAGATGTTTTCCTTAAGGTGCGTGAACACCATCTCGGAAAAGTTGAACAGAATGTTCAACACCAGTGCAACGAATGCGCTCTTTATTGTTTCGCGCATATCATCAAATCCTCCATGACGGGAACCGAGGCAATGCAGAAGAACATGTCCTAGATACTTGTACTGCGGACAGAGGTTCGCTTTGTTTAAAACTCCCTCGGCGACATTCCCGTCGTACTTTATCCTCATGAAGCATCCTCGGACCAGATATTTATCTAGTGTCACTGGATCTTCAGGATGATCACCAAATTGACACAATCGGCGAATGTGAGCTGCCGATACAACCACATCTTGACCTGCGATCTTCCCTCGTATGACCGGTGGAGATACCTCGCAGTCAATCTCGGCAGAGGCCCAGAACTCCCTTTGGTGCGACGTATATGGAGTGCGTAGATGGGATATAGCATGAGCAATCCTGGATCTGGATAGAAACTCGATCATGCCGACAAACGGACGTGCATTCTTTGATGTCGGAATCATGTACGCACATATGTTGCTTTTTATGGAAGCCTTAAGAACAACTGGAGCTCTGTGCGCCATAACGATCAGTCTGCAAACACAAAAACATGAAGCACCTCAGATCAATACATGCAAGATTTTGGAAATATGAACTTTTGGACCATTTTTCCCTTGGTACGAATGAATCATTCTGCCTATTCATTCGTGCGAATGAGTGTTCATTCGTGTGAATGAGCGTTCATTCGTGTGAATGAGGGTTCATTCGTGTGAATGAGTTTTCATTCGTGTGAATGAGCGTTCATTCGTACGAATGAACATGAAGAGTATGTCCATTCGTGTGACAGACGGGTCGCGATCCAACTTGTCCAAAAATCAACCAACACTTGAAAAGATTTGCCGAAAAAGACACCAACACACTCGACTATGGTTTTCAACCAATATTTAGCATTTTAATTGGTTTATTAAGTCTTTTTTTTACGTTTTTAGTTTTTTTTTGGGTTTTGAACCCTAAATCTAATCGAACATCCACGAATCGGTATACAATCGATGAATACTTGTGGGGTTATACCTGTAAAAAGAAATCGAATGATTATATTACAGATTTGACAGAGTTTTGTTCAAATTCAGATTTTGATGAAACAGACGTGTGAATGCTTTCTGTTTTGTGTGAATGATTCTGCACATGCGAATGAATGGCCTATTTATAGGATGGTCTGGTTCATTCGTACGAATGGCCATCCATTCGTATGCGTGTGTCCTTCAGTAGTACGAATGGGTATGCATTCGTACTAATGAACCCTTCATTCGTACGGATGGATGTTCATTCATACTAATGAACCTTCATTCGTACGAATGGACCATTCTGGTCAGTCCATTCATGTGAATGACCTATTCTCATCATCCATTCGTATGAGTGAGCCATTTTGCTCATCCATTCATACGAATGGGACAATCCCCTTATGCATATTAAACTTTTCAAGTTAAATGGGGTATCCGACCACATTGGTTTTAACAAAAATTTAATTATGAAGTAATTAACATTTAATTATGAAGTGAGGGATCAATTATGAAGTTTTGGAATAGTTTATGAAATAAAGGAACGATTTGATCAATCAGGAAGTCAAGCGGTTTTCAAATTTTGATTTTCTGACAGTCGTTCGAGTCTTATCAGATAATCTAAAATTCAGGAAAAGTAAAATCTTTTTGGATTTTTGAATATGTAATGCTGAAAATAATATCAACAAGATATATACACGCATGTCTTAGTAAGAATGATCCTTATGAGAAATCATACAGACTTAATGACTAATGATCTGAGACATTTTGAATTTTGTAGATACAACTATATAATGGTATTTACACATCTTTTTGTGAGAAAGATCCGAACGTGGGATCAGTACTAAGCTCATAGCAATCAGCAACATTGCAAATTATCTGAGCTTTAAGTACACTTAGTCAAAATGCGATCATTGATATGTTTGTCCATCTTAAAACTATGCAGACCTCTTCACAACACTTACAAGATGATCTTGAAGGATTGAGTCCATTGTCTGTGTGTCCCACACTAGTTAAGAATTGACTTGAATTACTTTTCAAAACATGTTAATGTTTCAAATCAGCACAACTTACTTAACCAGCCATCATAAGTTCATGAGATCTCAGTTATTCCCTGTTACTTCTTTACTACACAAATTTATATATATATATATATATATATATATATATATATATATATATATTTTAGTATTCACAGTGACAGCCATCAGCTCATGGACGGCTTCAGCCAGGTATTTACAAGGCAATATGGCACGTATGAAGCTAACTGTGTTTGTGTTCATCCTATCCCACGGATGGCTTCAACCAGGCTGCAACCCGGTAATATGGCACATATACGGATTCGGATTCATACTTTTATTTTATTCTTAATCGCATGGACGGCTTTAGCCAGGTATTTACAAGGCAATATGGCACGTATACGACTTCGGAATCTAATTTTTAATTTTATAACTACTTTCTGATATCTCATTAAACCGATGATAACTGGTGTGCACAGAATGAGAAACACCTTCAGTTTCTATTGTTGATTTTCGTCAATCCTTTCACCATTATGTGACTCACAAGACAATATCTAATATGGTATAGATTGATCATCAATGGTCGAGATTCAGTAAGATAAGCCTATCAATGTATCACATGTCGACTTAGTGTGACTATTCACTATGACATTAAATGCAATGTGCTACATACATATGGTTAGTGTGCCATTACTTCCCAAAGGTAGGATACGATTTCTCATTTTTGAGTTTTTCAGATGTTTTTGGGTTTTAGTCTGTACAAAAATGGAAAATCTTTTTGAAATTTTTTTTTTTAAACAAACTGTACACAAATAACTGTACACAATATAGAAATCTTTTTGGAGTCTCAGATAACTAGCGTCTGTGTACTATCATTTTTCTCAGCGAGAGATCATTTTCTTACTGACATTTTCTCCCTCTAAAATTTTAAAATGAAAAATCTTTTTGAGTTTTTGAGATTTTTAATAAACGCAAGAAAGAAAATATATACAGGAACGTAATTGATAAAAATGATTATTGACTTGACTCTTGGTCCGGAACAACGTCATCCTTCTTTTTCACGCCGTTTACCTCTAACAAGAATAAAAATCTTGATTTGTCAAAGGCTTTTGTATAGAGGTCGGCCTTTTGGAAAACAGTGTTAATTTGAACCATATTAATAAGTTTCTTTTCAAAACAGTCACGAATGAAGTGATATTTTATACCGATGTGTTTGGATTTTGAATGCTGAACCGGATTCTTAGTGATAGCTATGGCAGCAGAATTATCTACATAAATAGGAGTGTTAGAGAATTGCAAACCGTAGTCCCGAAGTTGCTGTTGAATCCAGATAATCTGAGAACAGCAACTAGCAGCAGCGATGTATTCAGCTTCACATGTAGATGTAGCCACTGAAGTCTGCTTTTTGCATTGCCATGTCACGAGACGGTTTCCAAAGAACTGACACCCTGCAGATGTAGACTTGAAGTCTATTTTGCAACCACCATAATCAGAATCACTATATGCAGTAAGCTCAAAGTTATCATCATTAGAGTACCATAATCCAAGATCAGGAGTACCCTTCAGATAACGAAAAATCCTTTTGACAGCAATTAAGTGGGAGACTTTTGGTTTTGATTGATATCGGGCACAGAGACATGTGGCGAACATGATGTCTGGTCGAGATGCCATGAGATACATGAGAGATCCGATCATGGCTCGATAGAGAGTAGCATCAATATACTCCCCCTTGTTATCAGGCGAAATCCCGTGATTGATCGCCAATGGAGTACCAGTAGGTTTGGCATCAGTCATACTGAATCGGCTCAGTATGTCTCCAACATAATTGGTTTGATGAAGGAAAATCCCTATCTCAGATTGATCTACTTGTAGCCCTAGAAAGAACTTCATCTCTCCCATGGAACTCATCTCGAACTTGTCCTGCATAACTTTTTCAAATTCTTTGCACAGAACATCATTCGTCGATCCGAAAATAATGTCATCCACGTATACCTGTACCATTAAAAGTTCTCCACCCTTTTCCCGAATAAACAACGTGCAGTCGATGACACCTATTCTAAATCCATTGTTCAGAAGATGAGTGGAAAGTGTCTCGTACCACGCTCGCGGAGCTTGGTGCAATCCATACAGTGCCTTGTCCAATTTGTAGACACGGTCACGATGCATAGGATCTTCAAACCAGGGAGGTTGACTGACGTATACGACTTCACTAATTTCTCCATGAAGGAATGCACTCTTTACATCCATTTGATAGACTTTGAACCTTTTGTAGGATGCATAAGCAAGAAAAATTCGAATTGCTTCCAGACGAGCAACCGGTGCAAACACTTCAATGTAATCTATACCTTCAATTTGCCGAAATCCCTGAACGACCAAACGAGCCTTATTTCTTATGACTATTCCTTGATCATCCCTTTTGCAACGAAGAACCCATCGAGTACCAATCTTCTTAGCTCCTTTTGGTAAATCAGCTAACTTCCAAACTCCGAGCTTCTGAAATTGGAGTAGTTCTTCCTGCATTGCATTTACCCAAGATTCTTCTTTTAAAGCATCTGTTATAGACCGTGGTTGGATTTGCGAGACGAAACATGAATGCGCACAATCGTTGACCACACCAGATTCCATGATTTCTGAGTAGACTCCAGAGTTGATCTGACCCCTAGTTTTGACACTAGATGTGGGATCACCAATAATGTTCTGTTAAGTATGAATTCTATCAATTCTACCCACAGGATGAGCAGGAACCTCAACAGTTTGATCAAGGTTTGTGATACTCTGTTCAATTGCCACAGAATGTGAAACATCATCACTTAATTGTACAACATCATGGGAAGGATCTTCAATCAGCTGGTCTATTTCTTGTCGAGAACCCTCATACTCTGAAGAAGAAGAAGAAGAGTCATCATTATGTGTGACTTTTGTGTTTTTGGAGGACTCAGGAATGTCAGATGATGAGGGAGTAGGTTGCATATGTTCATCAGGTGCATTTTGAGCATCATACATCATTTGAACAGCAACCTCCTCATCTGAACATTCTGGAGGAAGATTAAACGAGGCAAAAAGTTCTTCATAATCTAACATCTAAGGAAGACCTTTTCCAGCAGCAGGAGAGTTATACTTTTGAACATCAACATGGTACCATTCTTCTACATTCCCAGAAGCTTTGTTGTAAACTCTTTTATTAGGAGTGCTGTACCCTAAGAAGTAACCTTCCTCTACTTTCTCGTTAAACTTGCCATGAGCATCTTTTTTAAACATGGTACATGGAGCGCCGAACGGTTCAAGATACTGTAAGTTCGGTTTCCGTCGATGCAACAATTCAAAGCAAGTTTTATCGTGACGCTTGACAACTAGAACCCGGTTGAGCGTGTAGCACGCATTAGCAATAGCTTCATTCTAGAACTACACGGGTAAGTTTGAGTCAGCGAGCATAGTCCTTGCCGCTTCTATCAAGGTCCGATTCTTCCTCTCAGCAACACCATTCATTTGTGGAACATATGGCGCACTGAATTCATGGTGAATACCAAGTTTTTGACAGAAAGTTTTCATAAGGTGATTTTTAAATTCAGTACCATTGTCCGAACGGATCCTCCTAACCTTTAACTTATACAGAGACTCCAATTTGGTAATCAGAATCTCCACATATTCAAAAGTCTCAGATTTTTCTTTCAAGAACATCACCCAAGAATATCTCGAATACTCATCCGTCACAACCAAACAATATAAGTCTCCAGCAATGCTCTTCTGGTTGATAGGACCAAACAAGTCCATGTGTAAGAGCTCTAGTGGTATAGTGATGGAATGTTGAGATTTGGGTTTATGAGATTTCTTGGTTTGTTTGCCTTTCTTGCAAGAAACACACAAGTCAGGAAGATGAAAACTTTTCACAGTGACTCCTTCAATAAGATTTTTGTGCACCAAATGATTCATTTTTCTGAGACTGAGATGTCCCATTCTTTTGTGCCATAAAATAGAATCCTTCTCAGTGGCTTTTGAAACAAAACATGATGCTGTGGACACTGAGGATGATGCTTGTGACATGTCAAGAATATAAAGATCATTCACTCTTGGAGCAGACATAATCACCATGTCTTCTGGAATCATAAACTCCTTTTTCAAGATATAACAATGCTTGTCATAAAAAAGAACCTTGAACTCCTTATCACAGATTTGAGAAACAGAAAGCAAGTTGTTATCCAACTGTTTGACAAAGTTGACCTTCTCAAAGCTGACAGCTCCATTAGACAGTGTTCCCTGAGCTGAGATAAAACCACCTTTATCGCCTACAAATGAAACATAGCCCCCTTTGATATTTCTGACGTCGAAAAGGAGAGCTAAGTTCCCAGTCATGTGCCTGGATGCCCCACTATCAATAATCCAATTATTGCTAATAGGATTATAAAGGACAACCTGCACAAGAAGGAAAGTAATTAGTTTAGGTTAGGAACCCAAGCCTTTACGGTCTTGGGTTTCCCAGTCTCATCTACAATAGTACAATCCATCCACTGTCCTTGTGGAGTTTTGGAACAACCATTTGACTTTGAAGTACAGTCGTCAGAAGCATCATCTGATTTTGCTTTCCACACATGTTGTTTATGCAACGACTGTTTGTGGTAAACAGTGGATTGCTTAACGATTTGTACAGGTGTGGAACTCGAATCAGAGACCAACAAGTCATGCATCTTTTGTTTAACTTTCTTTTGATGCACTTGTTGTTGGGTAAAAGAGTTAGATTTTGACTTTAAAAACTTTTGTTTATTTTCTGGAAAATGGTTAACTCTTTTACTTGGCTTCTGAAGATAAGGACAGTTGACAACAACGTGTCCTTGTGTACCGCACTCAAAACAGTATCTCCTCTCAACCAACCTCGGAGATCTGTATTGATTTTCACTTTGGTGAGTTTTTGAACCACCAGCCTTAGCTTCTTTTAGTTCAGCTGAAGAGAGTGACTTGTTTGATTGAACAGACTCTCCAGCTTTAACAAAATTAACCTTTTTGATTGAGGCTTTGGTTACTTGACTCTTCTGATCAGAAGTAGTGGGATAAGATGGACGGCAATTGGTTTGTTTAATTTTAAAAACATTTTTAGAAGCAGATTTTGAAATACCAATGCTGTCATTCTGTGGAGCAGACGAGTTTTTGTGTCCCAAACCATGAGTAGGGCACTCATCGTCGTCTTCATCCCACTCTTCTACCATTCCATCAACACACTGGGACTCCGAGGTCGAAGCACCATTATCGTTAACCTTTGTTTGAGAAATTTTGTTTTCGGTTGGATCAACGAAAAGTGGCGTTTTGACCTTAAAGTCAGTGATTGGGTTATCATCCGGTGTGTTTACCATAGTATTCAACACAGGTGGAGGACAATTGTTATACCCCATCCTAGCATTTTTCTTTCCTGGACGCTGTGAAACCATGTAATCAAGAATGTAAGAAGCATTTGAATAACTTTTCAGCTTTTGATTTAAAGTTTCATAATCACATTCGACAAGCGCCAGCTTTTTCTTTGTTTCATCAATCGTGTTTAAATAAAAGGTAATGGCATTTTGTTTGTTGAGAACACAGATTTCTAATTCATGAACTTGCCTGTTTAAAAGATCAATTTTGTTTTTGAAGGCAAGTTCGTTTCCCTTTAAAACACGGTTTGCTTCAAGACAACCAGTTAAATCAGCAATTAAGTCTGTGTTGTGACTTTTAAGTGCCTCAACTTTCTTTTCAAGTTCATCACAAATTAAACACGGTTGAGATTCAGACTCACTTTCAAAACTGTCAGAATTTACCTGAATGCATGTGGATGTTTTTACCATAAAAGTACAGCTACAGGTAGATTCAGAAGAGGAATTGTTATCATCCACATCAGCTGTCGATTGACTTGAAGAGACGACATATGATTTTTCTTCATTCTCAGCTGTGAAGCCAGAACTGTTTGAAGATGTGTCTTCTTCAGCTGATGAACTTTCTGAAGCAATCTCTCTCTCAGCATCAGAATCCGATTCTTCATTGATTTCTACAGCCTTTGCCATGTAAGCTCTATCCCCTGAACTGCCATCAGCTCCAAATTTAAAAGACCAATCAACAGTCTCATCTGTTTGAACAACCATAGCTTTTGTTCCACTTGAAGTGCCCTTATCTTGTGCAAGAGTAACTGGAACAAGGTTTGTTTCTGTATTTTGAGTTTGTGGCTTCGGTTGGCTTTGACGGTTGTTGAAAGGGTTGCGGTTTCCAGTCTGTTTAGGCTTTTCACATTGCCTAGCAAAATGCCCTTTCTCACCACAGTTAAAACAAACAATAGCAGACATATCAAAACCATAAGTAGTGTCTTTGTTCCCTTCGAGAGTTTTTCCTGTCCTTTTTACATAATCTCTCGCTCTTCTGAGTGCACTTGCAAGAGCCCACATTATATCAATTCGATCCATTTCATCCTTATCAATCTGAGCATAGTCTTCTGCTGTCAGATGACTGTTTCCAACCTGTCCAGCAATAAGACTGTCATATGAATTGATAACGGTAGACAACAATGCCATGTGTTCCTTGGCCACTTCGATAGTAACCTTTTCGAAGTTGTCTGTTTGCAATTTAATGGGGCTTGGTGGAGGAGTACTAGTAGTATTTCCCTGCTTTGGAACCGAGCTTGATGAAACTGAAGCATGAGCTGTTGAAGACTGGCTGGCTGAAACATTTGACATGTTTGATACAAACGCAGTCTGCAAAGGAACATTTTGTTGAGTTGATGTAGAATAGTACAATGAAGGATCCTGAGCTTGTACGCCTCTCTTTAGCTTCCACTTATTCAACACCTCTTGTTCTCTCAATTTCTGAAGAAATTCATTGATGTCAATGGTTCCAAGAGTTCCAAGAGTATTGTTCTGTTTGAGAACCATCAAGAATGAATCCCATTTTGGTGGTAGCGCATCTGCCATGCATTGAACCTTTTCTTCTTTCGTTGTTTTGATCTCATGGGCATGCAATTCACTCATCAAGTGATAGAATCTCTCAATTAGATCATCTAAGGACTCATTCCCAATATACATGAAATTATCAAATTCCTTTTTAATGGCCTTAGCATTGATAGTTTTCAACGAAGCATTTCCTTCGTGACGTTGTTCTAAGGCATCCCACAGAGATTTTGAAGATGTAAACTGCCTGAATTGATGAAATATTTCTCTTGATATGGCCTGAGATAGGATAGCATATGCCTTCTTTTCTAAGTCATAATCTTTTCTTTGTTGTTCGCTTAAAAGGGAAGGCAAAACAGGAGTTCCATCCTCACTCAACACTTTCTGATATCCATTCTCTAACATCATCCATATGTTTGTATCAACTCCATTAATGTGTATCTCAAACCTGTTTTTCCAGTGATGATATTCGTCCATTGTCATGGGTTTTGGAACCTTGTTAGCATTTCCAGCTTCATTATCGATTAATAACAAGTTTTGGATTTTGCTGTTCTGACTGGCAACAAAGGCTAAGTCCGACATGGTAAAAAAAAGTTTTTCGACACTAAAAAAAATTCAGAAGAGATTTGTGCGAATGGGTCTATTCGTGCGAATGGAATTTTCTATTCGTGCGAATGGAATTTTCTATTCGTGCAATTGGAAGCTTGAACGAATGAGCAGGAGACTTGATCTATTCGTGCGAATGGTAGGAGCCATTCGTGCAAATGAAGTTCATCAGAGTAGCCATTCGTACGACAGAGAGCTGTTTGACTTTTTTGCACCAAAAAGCACCAATGATTGAGCCTTTTATCAGATCTGGAAACTGAAACGATCAGATCACTCAGAAGCAATAATCACAAGTTTTGAACGTGGCTAAACAGCGATCAAGTGATCTTTATAACATTCAAGAAGATAGAAAAAGCAAGATTAGATTTTCTATGTTGAATCTAGAGCACAATGGCTCTGATACCACTTTGTTGGATCGGGATCTACCTTGATCCAATGATTCAACACATTAACCGAACCAAATCATGCGGAATCCGATTTGATTGGCAATCCAATCTATGACACGGATCGGGTCGTGAGAAACGAGCGGATTAGATGTCGAAACGAAGGTTTCTATCGACCCTTTGGTGTAGAGAAGTTGAATACAAGACCTGGAAACTCTCAACGGACAGAGATTCTACAATGCAGGTGCAAAGAGTTTGTGTGTGTTCTGTTGCTTAGTCTGGTTCTGCTCTAGTTAACCTTTTTCTGCTCTGGTTAGTCTCTACTATTTTTTTGTGCTCATGAAGTGAAAGTTATATATATAGTGCAGAGGCCATTCGTACGAATGAGCCATGTGAATGGACTCATTCGTGCGAATGAATCAGTACAATGGTTCATTCATAAGAATGAATCATCAGAATGGTTCATTCGTACAAATGAATCATTCTCATGACTTATTCTAGCGAATGAATCATTCTCATGATCTATTCGCGTGAATGGATCATTCTCATGATCCATTCGTGCGAATGGGCCTTTCATTAGCACGATTGATCAACGTTATCGATATTTATCAGATCGTTTAATACACAGTCGTTATATATGAGTAAATATTAAGGATAAACATGTAATTTCATTAATATATCAAATAGTTACATTAAACATAGATGAAATACATACTACAAGGGATTAGGGACATATCATGCATCTACATACTAGGAGCTGCTCCGATTGCGAGGTCACCTTACCGACTTGCGCCATCGGAAATGCAGGAATTGTCTAACCAATTACAAGAACTATTAGACAAAGGCTTCATCAGACCAAGCTTCTCGCCTTGGGGAGCACCGATATTATTTGGTAAGAAGAAAGACGGATCGTTCCGTATGTGCATCGACTACCGAGAACTGAACAAACTAACGATCAAAAACCGATATCCACTACCAAGTATCGATGACCTGTTCGATCAATTACAAGGGTCGAGCTATTACTCGAATATCGATTTGCGATCGGGATACCATCAGCTAAGGATCCAGGAAGATGACTTTCCTAAGACCGCTTTTCGAACTCGTTACGACCACTATGAGTTCACGGTCCTGCCTTTTGGGTTAACCAATGCGCCAACGGTATTCATGGACCTCATGAACCGAGAGTTCAAACCCTACTTGGAAAAATTCATAATTGTATTCATAGACGATATCCTAATCTACTCACGGAATAAAGAGGAGCATGATGAGCATTTGAAGTTAATCATGGAATTGCTGAAAGGGGAGAAACTATACGCCAAGTTCTCGAAGTGCGACTTCTAGATTCGTGAAGTGTAGTTCCTTGGACACGTGGTCAATGAGAAAGGCATACATGTGTACCCATCCAAGATCGAGGCGATTAAGAATTAGGAGGCACCAAAGACTCCGACAGAGGTGCGACAATTCTTAGGTCTTGCAGGCTACTATCGACGGTTTATTGAAAATTTCTCTAAGATAACCCAACCCTTCACTACCCTGACACACAAGGATAAGAAATACGAATGGAATGACACGATAGAAACCACTTTTCAATTGCTCAAACAGAAACTTTGTAGCGCACCGATCCTGTCGTTACCAAAAGGAACGGACGATTTCGTGGTGTATTGCGATGCGTCACACGATTTCGTAGACATATATTTGGTGTGCACAAATTATATGTAGTATTGTGATATGTTATTTTAAGACTCTATGAATTTTTCAGGAATTTTCTGAAAAACCTTCTGTTTCAACACTGTCCGGCCAGTCTGCAGTACGTACCGGAATTTTCAAATAAAAATCCGAAAATTTTATATGTTGAACATACCAATATGAGTCAATATTTTTAAATAATTTCATTCATACCTATTCGGTATTTCCATCAATAAATCGGTGACTATTAGTTTCCCACCACCCGGAGTCAAATGACCCTATAAATACCCCCACATTTCCCCATTCTTCATCTTCACTCTCAACCCTCTCTCTCCTCCCTCTTTGAGCCGAGAACACCTCCTCCACCACCATTGTTCTTCATTTTTTATTCTTTGATCTTTCATTCATCAAATCCAAGCTTCCATCATCAAGATTATCAAGTTTGCAAGAGGATTCATCCTTCATTCCATCCATTTTCGAGTTTGGTAAGATCAAAACCCATCTTTCTCCATTTTCATCTTCATGTTCATATGAACATTCATCCGAAGAAAACCCATTTTTATGAAAGATTATCCATATATTCTTGAAGAAAATGTGTTTTATAACTCAAATGGTACATATTGTTGGTGATTTTGAACTCAGGTTTTGTTCATAGGCTTAGTTTCCATTTAAGGAAACTTTATTATATGTGCATGTGTTCGATGATGAGATTTTGTTGATTTGATAATGGATTATGTTGTTTGAACTCAGATATGTTATTTTAAGACTCTATGAATTTTTCAGGAATTTTCTGAAAAACCTTATGTTTCAACACTGTCCGGCCAGTCTGCAGTACGTACCGGAATTTTCAAATAAAAATCCGAAAATTTTATATGTTGAACATACCAATATGAGTCAATATTTTTAAATAATTTCATTCATACCTATTCGGTATTTCCATCAATAAATCGGTGACTATTAGTTTCCCACCACCCGGAGTCAAATGACCCTATAAATACCCCCACATTTCCCCATGCTTCATCTTCACTCTCAACCCTCTCTCTCCTCCCTCTTTGAGCCGAGAACACCTCCTCCACCACCATTGTTCTTCATTTTTTATTCTTTGATCTTTCATTCATCAAATCCAAGCTTCCATCATCAAGATTATCAAGTTTGCAAGAGGATTCATCCTTCATTCCATCCATTTTCGAGTTTGGTAAGATCAAAACCCATCTTTCTCCATTTTCATCTTCATGTTCATATGAACATTCATCCGAAGAAAACCCATTTTTATGAAAGATTATCCATATATTCTTGAAGAAAATGTGTTTTATAACTCAAATGGTACATATTGTTGGTGATTTTGAACTCAGGTTTTGTTCATAGGCTTAGTTTCCATTTAAGGAAACTTTATTATATGTGCATGTGTTCGATGATGAGATTTTGTTGATTTGATAATGGATTATGTTGTTTGAACTCAGATATGTTATTTTAAGACTCTATGAATTTTTCAGGAATTTTCTGAAAAACCTTATGTTTCAACACTGTCCGGCCAGTCTGCAGTACGTACCGGAATTTTCAAATAAAAATCCGAAAATTTTATATGTTGAACATACCAATATGAGTCAATATTTTTAAATAATTTCATTCATACCTATTCGGTATTTACATCAATAAATCGGTGACTATTAGTTTCCCACCACCCGGAGTCAAATGACCCTATAAATACCCCCACATTTCCCCATGCTTCATCTTCACTCTCAACCCTCTCTCTCCTCCCTCTTTGAGCCGAGAACACCTCCTCCACCACCATTGTTCTTCATTTTTTATTCTTTGATCTTTCATTCATCAAATCCAAGCTTCCATCATCAAGATTATCAAGTTTGCAAGAGGATTCATCCTTCATTCCATCCATTTTCGAGTTTGGTAAGATCAAAACCCATCTTTCTCCATTTTCATATTCATGTTCATATGAACATTCATCCGAAGAAAACCCATTTTTATGAAAGATTATCCATATATTCTTGAAGAAAATGTGTTTTATAACTCAAATGGTACATATTGTTGGTGATTTTGAACTCAGGTTTTGTTCATAGGCTTAGTTTCCATTTAAGGAAACTTTATTATATGTGCATGTGTTAGATGATGAGATTTTGTTGATTTGATAATGGATTATGTTGTAATAATAGTTGTAGATGGATAATATATTCAAACTTTGTTATCAAAAGTGTTAGATGATACATGCATGCTCGGTTTTGCTATTTTAAGAAACTTTAATTTTGGGTTTCTTGATAGATGCCATGTTTAGGGTGATTTGATGATGGAAAATGTTTAGATATACATAAAGAATGGATAACATGTGTAGATTTGCTATGTAGAACTTTCGGTCATATGAGATTTTATGCTCGGTTCTATTTATAGTAACTTTAATTTTTGGGTTTTTGTTAAAAGAAGTTATGATGTAATTTGTTTGGTGGAAATGATGCATAAACACTAGATATAGAGATTGCATGATTTTTTTTCTGTAAAATCACATGTCCATGATACTTTTAAGCTCGTTTTCTATTTTTAGAAACTTTATTTCTTGACATGTATGAAAACTTTGTGTTTGGGTGTATTTAAAGCATGAAACTAATATAGTAAACATTATAGAAGAATGATTGACTAAAATGATGGATTAAAATGCATGTGTATGAGTTTTAGAGCCTGGTTTCTAAATAAGGAAACTTTATCATTCCAAAAGATGTGTTTGCAAGTTGTTAACATGATTAGAAGGTTTAAATGACTTACTGGACTAGAGCTTGTCCACGAGAACACCGAGAAAATTTTCAAAATCCGAGATAGACTAACATCCACTCAAGATAGATAGAAAAGCTACGCTGATCAAAAGCGTAAACCAGTGGAATTTCAAGTAGGTGACAAAGTGTTACTGAAAGTTGCGTGTGACACCCGACATTTCAGGTCAATATCCGTACATACTATAAACAAGTTTACATTTTAAGTGTTTTTGTGATTTACTTAATTTCACAAACAAGGACATTAAGGTCTAACAAAAAACGTACATGGTCTCATTTCATATTTGGTAATTCTAGGAGTTACCGGTTCACGTGTCATATAAACCGACTAATACGAACGAGAGTGGTTAAATTAAATAACCAGAAAAATATTCAGACGTATGTATTACACCAACTTTACGTTGGATAATAATTTATTTTTACACTAAAACAAATATACCGAATTAAATTACCATTTAAAACTCTAATTAATATTGATACACTTAATGAATTAATTTATTTACACTTAAATCTAATTATTAGATCAAATTAACCCAACACACCCCCTTGACTTTCTCGACCAAAATCCCAGGGAATGCTCCATTCCCACTTCCTGCGACCCATACCTCATGCCTTGGAGAATCAGATATAAACCATCCCCCTCAATCAAAATCTCACAATTCCTTTTATCTTCCTCATTTTCTTACGGCAATCTTCCCCCATTTCTCTTCAAATCGAAGTCAAGTTTTAAGGCAAAATCCACCATATTTCAGTATTATAAGGAGTTTCCAAGGATTTCAAACCGAGAGAATTCAAGATCCTCTTCTCTGTTTCTCTCAAAAATCACCATCTCTGATTAGAGGTAAAAACTTGATACCATCCATATTATTGTCTTTAAAACCGTAGCAAAACATACAGTTTACTCGAACGTAAGAAAAAATAACCAGAAAAGTGTGTCGAATTCAAGATTAAAGCATGAATATATGCGTATATGTATGAATAAAGTTTTGAAACTGATTCTGTCAATCAAAATTTCAGTAATCGAAACTATAGTTGTCACACCCCGACCGATGGCGGAATCATCGGGGCGAGACATGTAGACTGTTCATAGCACATGGTTGACTAAATTGAAATATATTAAAGTTAAATTTCCATTACGAATAATCCAAGTACAACCAAATTCAAACAAAGAAACTTAAAACAACTCATAGAATTCTTGATTTAAATTGCTAAGTCCAAATCCCATATTGAGCACGTCTTGAATCATTCTCACATATTAGGGCCTGCAACATGAATAAAATAAAGTCAACTAAAAAGTTGGTGAGTATAACACAGTTGTATATAGATAGCATATAGTTGAAAACAAATCATTTACAATACATGATAAAATAAGGCATTTATGGGGAGCAGCTATTGTGTAATCAAGTACAACCAAACCTTTGTAACTAGTATGCAAATTGTGTTGTCGGTATCAATCACCTCCACTTGGGTGGTTTTGTCAGACTCAATAGATCTATCATTGAAAACCGTCGGCTTGTATAGTTAATGATAGCACATAAGTTTTCACAAAGATTAGCACAACTAGCACTCGGGCATAAAGCTCAAATTTTGCACACATGTATGTAAATAGGATTTTGCACTTGTGTTGTTTGTGTAAATGTAAATGTGTAATGTGTATAAAGTTCATGTTCCACCCCAAAAGTGTAAAAGAGTAAAAAGGGGTTGTGAATACTCACTTGGTATGGAAGTGTAGCTAACAAAGAGTATAGATAAAATAAGAATCCTTGATACGCACGAGTTAACCTAGATAATAATGTATATTGAATCAAATATGTGCACAAAGTTTAAGTCTAACATTGAAGGTTGAATTTGTGTATAAAAAGTATTAAATAAAATATATAAGGTTGTAGTAAACATTTTTGGAACATTTGATTAAAGTTTGGAATTGAAAAATAGAATTTTTATAAAATTTTTGATTATGAAAATAATGCATGTGATAAATGTAATTTAATAAATAAATAAATGATTATAGTTTATGAAATAATGTAAATATTGATTGTAATTAAGTATAAATAAATAAATAATTTTTGTTAAATATGAATTAAATAAATAATTATTATCTTATTTATTTATAAACTTTGTAACTTAATCATTTAAAACATCATTTAAGTGTAAGATAAATATAAATTTAATTTTTATAAATTTTTATGTCCAGATTAAACTTTAAATCTTTTCAAGTACAGAAAACATGTTTTTTATAAAATTTGAAACATTTATTGATTGAAAAATATAAAATTATAATTCTGTTAAAAGTTCTGAGTCACACACGACCGTGCCTCGGATGGGCACGATCGTGCTTAAGCCACGGGCGCGACCGCGCTAGTCGAGGCGTGACCGGGTTGATCAACAGAGGGCACAAACTAGACAAGTCAACAGGCACGACCATGCCTTGGCTCGGCACGGTCGTGTCTATGATTTTTAGACACAACAGAGGCTAGCCCAAAAGGCATGACTAGGTCTGGACAGGAGGACACGACCGCGCTGCTAGTCGGCATGACAACGCTAACATGAGGCACGGCCGCGCTAGATGATTAGCGCGACCGTGTCTCTTCCAAAACAGACACGAATTGGATAACTCTTGTATTTTAAACGATGGAATTGATAGGGCTTTTGATTATTGAGTTATTACGAGTCTTTTCATATAATTTAATTGCAATTAAATCGTGTTTAAGTATGGATTCGATTAATCATTTTAATTAAAATGAGAAATCCGGTATATGGAGATTTTCATCAGCGAGACACTTCTTCAGATTAGATATATGAAATGTAGGATGCACATTTCCAAGAGATGGAGGTAACTCGAGCTTGTAAGCCACTTTCCCAATCCTTTCAAGGATTTTGAATGGACCAACATAACGAGGTGCTAACTTGCCTTTCTTTCCAAAACGGATCACACCCTTCCACGGGGACACCTTAAGAAGAACAAGATCACCGACTTGGAATTACAAGGGTTTTCGACGTTTGTCGGCATAACTCTTTTGCCGACTCCTCGCTACTCGAATATTGTCACGGATTTGAATAATCTTGTCGGATGTTTCTTGAATTAACTCGGGACCAGTGATTTGTGCTTCACCAATCTTGTTCCAACAGATAGGAGAACGACACTTGCGACCATAGAGAGCTTCGAATGAAGCCATGTTGATACTTGTGTGGTAGCCATTGTTGTAAGAAAACTCAATGAGGGATAGATGTGAATCCCAATTGCCACCAAAATCGATTACACAAGCTCTAAGCATGTCTTCAAGAGTTTGGATTGTTCGCTCGGTTTGACCATCAGTTTGCGGATGGTAAGCCGTGCTCAAATCCAATCGAGTACCAAGAGCCTTTTGGAGAGATTGCCAAAATTGAGAGGTGAACCGAGCGTCTCTATCGAATATTATGTTTACGGGAACACCATGACGGCTCACAATTTCATCAATGTAAATTCGGGCTAGTTTCTCCACTTTGAAGTCTTCGCGGATAGGCAAGAAATGAGCGGATTTAGTGAGTCGATCAATGATCACCCAAATACTATCATATCCACTCGAGGTGCGAGGGAGCTTGGTAATGAAATCCATAGCTATATTCTCCCATTTCCACACGGGAATTTCTGGTTGTTCGAGTAAACCAGATGGACGTTGATGTTCGGCTTTGACTTTGGAACAGGTTAAGCATTTGGCCACATAAAGAGCAATGTCTTTCTTTATACCGGGCCACCAATAAAGTTGGCGAAGATCTTGGTACATTTTATCCGCACCAGGATGAATAGAATAACGAGTCTTATGAGCCTCGTTCATGAGAAATGCACAGAGATCGTCGCGATCGGGTACCCAAATACGGTTCAAGTAATAGAGTAAGCCATTGGGTTTTGATTCAAGAAGGAGTTCAACACCACATGACATTTCTTCGTACATGTTACCCTCGGTTATCGAGACGTGTTGAGCTTCTAAGATACGGGTTTGAATATCGGTTGAATACGGGCACAATGAAGCATAACATGGTCCTTTCGACTCAAAGCATCGGCTACAACATTCTCTTTGCCGGGATGGTAACGAATCTCGCAGTCGTAGTCGTTAAGGAGTTCGACCCAACGTCGTTGCCTCATATTGAGTTCTTTTTGGTTAAAAATATGTTGAAGACTTTTGTGGTCGGTGAATACCACACATTTCGTGCCATATAGGTAATGTCTCCAAATCTTTAACGCGAATACGACCGCACCCAGCTCGAGATCGTGCGTCGTATAATTCTTCTCATGAACTTTGAGTTGCCTTGATGCATAAGCGATTACTTGGCCTCGTTGCATGAGAACACAACCAAGACCTTGGTTAGAAGCATCACAATAGACAACTAAATCATCATTTCCATCGGGGAGAGTCAATATGGGAGCATTGCACAACTTTTGCTTGAGGCTTTGGAAAGCTTCTTCTTGTTTCGGTCCCCATTCATAAGTCTTACCCTTGTGGGTCAAAGCGGTAAGAGGGACAGCAATCTTTGAGAAGTTTGAGATGAAACGACGATAATAACCCGCAGACCAAGAAATGAACGAACTTCGGTAGGAGACTTCGGGGTATTCCAATTCTTAACCGTTTCAATCTTAGCAGGATCAACATGAATACCCTTGTCGTTGACGATGTGACCAAGAAATTGAACTTCTTTTAGCCAAAATTCGCATTTGGAGAATTTGGCATATAGTTGTTCTTTTCTCAAGAGATCCAAAGCCAGTCTAAGATGTTCTTCATGGTCGGCTTTAGTCTTGGAATAGATTAAGATATCATCAATGAAAACGATCACGAATTTATCAAGGTACGGCTTGCACACACGATTCATGAGATCCATGAAAACTGCGGGTGCATTGGTTAACCCGAAAGGCATAACCATGAACTCGTAATGACCATACCTTGTTCGGAAGGCAGTCTTAGGAATGTCATCTTCTTGAACACGAAGCTGATGATAACCGGATCGAAGATCAATCTTTGAGAAACAAGTAGAACCTTGAAGTTGATCAAAGAGATCATCGATTCTAGGTAAAGGATAACGGTTTTTGATAGTAAGCTTGTTGAGTTCGCGGTAGTCAATACACATGCGAAATGATCCATCCTTCTTCTTACCAATCTGTCACACCCCGACCGATGGCGGAATCATCGGGGCGAGACATGTAGACTGTTAATAGAACATGGTTGACTAAATTGAAATATATTAAAGTCAAATTTCCATTACAAATAATCTAAGTACAACCAAATTCAAACAAAGAAACATAAAACAACTCATAGAATTCTTGATTTAAATTGCTAAGCCCAAATCCTATATTGAGCACGTCTTGAATCATTCTCACATATTAGGGCCTGAAACATGAATAAAATAAAGTCAACTAAAAAGTTGGTGAGTATAACACAGTTGTATATAGATAGCATATAGTTGAAAACAAATCCTTTACAAGACATGATAAAATAAGGCATTTATGGGGAGCAGCTATTGTGTAATCAAGTACAACCAAACCTTTGTAACTAGTATGCAAATTGTGTTGTCGGTATCAATCACCTCCACTTTGGTGGGTTTGTTAGACTCAATAGATCTATCATTGAAAACCATCGGCTTGTATAGTTAATGATTGCACATAAGTTTTCACAAAGATTAGCACAACTAGCACTCGGGCACAAAGCTCAAATTTTGCACACATGTATGTAAATAGGATTTTGCACTTGTGTTGTTTGTGTAAATGTAAATGTGTAATGTGTATAAAGTTCATGTTCCACCCCAAAAGTGTAAAAGAGTAAAAAGGGGTTGTGAATACTCACTTGGTATGGAAGTGTAGCTAACAAAGAGTATAGATAAAATAAGAATCCTTGATACGCACGAGTTAACCTAGATAATAATGTATATTGAATCAAATATGTGCACAAAGTTTAAGTCTAATATTGAAGGATGAATTTGTGTATAAAAGTATTAAATAAAATATATAAGGTTGTAGTAAACATTTTTGGAACATTTGATTAAAGTTTGGAATTGAAAAATTGAATTTTTATAAAATTGTTGATTATGAAAATAATGCATGTGATAAATGTAATTTAATAAATAAATAAATGATTATAGTTTATGAAATAATGTAAATATTGATTGTAATTAAGTATAAATAAATAAATGATTTTTGTTAAATTTGAATTAAATAAATAATTATTATCTTATTTATTTATAAAATTTGTAACTTAATCTTTTAAAACATCATTTAAGTGTAAGATAAATATAAATTTAATTTTTATAAATTTTTAAATAAACTTTCAAATAAATAATATTAATGTCCAGATTAAAGTTTAAATCTTTTCAAATACAGAAAACATATTTTTTATAAAATTTGAAACATTTACTGATTGAAAAATATAAAATTATAATTCTGTTAAAAGTTCTGAGTCACACACGACCGTGCCTCGGAAGGGCACGATCGTGCTCAAGCCACGGGCGTGACCGCGCTAGTCGGGGCGCGACCGGGTTGATCAAAAGAGGGCACAAACTAGACAAGTCAACAGGCACGACCATGCCTTGGCTCGGCACGGTCGTGTCTATGATTTTTAGACACAACAGAGGCTAGGCCAAAGGGCATGACTAGGTCTGGACAGGAGGACACGACCGCGCTAACATGAGGCACGGCCGCGCTAGATGATTAGCGCGACCGTGTCTCTTCCAAAACAGACACGAATTGGATAACTCTTGTATTTTAAACGATGGAATTGATAGGGCTTTTGATTATTGAGTTATTTCGAGTCTTTTCATATAATTTAATTGCATGTAAATCGTGTTTAAGTATGGATTCGATTAAATCATTTTTATTAAAATGAGAAATCTGCTTCGGGATGATTTCTATGATGGAAGCGCCAATTAACAGAGGGCTTTTGTTATGAGGACTAAATCGACTGAGAAAAAGGTGATAATTACCTTGGAGAGTATCGGATTGATAGAAAGCGGTAGAAGAAAGTTCCGTTGTCGGCGATAACAGCTTCCGGCGACTTCGACTGCAATTCCGGCTAAACCACGGAGTCCAGTAATAATAGACGAGATTGCTGAAAAGGATTCCTTGACTGCTTGGGAGAAATTTGATCGAAATGAGGCATTTGAGTTTTGAGAGAATGATCGATGGTTTCTAGAGAGGAGTTTTGTATTTTGATGGAAATAGTTGCGATTGACCAAGATATTTTCTTTGATAACGAAGGTATAACGTAAATAGGTTTTGAATTCGAACGATCGAGCGTTTTTGGAATCTCATTTACGTTTTGACTGTTACGCAGGCGCGACCGTGCCAAAGCACTTGGCGCGACCGTGCTAGGACAAAGCACGACCGTGCTAAACTAGGATTTCTTGATATTTTTCAACTTTAGTCCTTGACTTTTCAGGTTTGATAAGTTTGATTAACATAGTTTCTTGTATAGCGTTTTAATTGTATATGATCGAGTAAAACTTGCGAATTTGTATAGAATCCTTGCATTTAATCTACGGCGAGAAAAATATTAAGACAGTGCACGGGTATTGAGTTCGAAATACATTACATTGAATTGAAATATGAATACTAAAATCAGAAATGTTACAATAGTTTCGATACCTGTTTACTCAATCGAAACTAGGTAATTTCGATACCTATTACTTAATCGAAACCAGGTAGTTTCGATGCCTATTACTCAATCGAAACTAGGTAGTTTCGATACCTGTTTACTCAATCGAAACTAGGTAGTTTCGATACCTGTTCTGTTCAATCGAAACTAAGAAAGTTTCGATACCTGTTTTGCTCAATCGAAACTAGGAAGTTTCAACATCTGTTCTGTTCAATCGAAACTAAGAAAGTTTCGATACCGATTCATCAGTCCCATGGGGCAGTAACTTAGAACTATTTTATAACGAAACAAGTGTTGTAAAACTAAAAAGATATTTAAACAAAAGCTATCAGATTTGCTAAGTCGGTGAACAATTTGCATATGAGACATTCGGTTATAACACGAAATACCCTTTTTGTAATTAGGGTACGAATAGTCAAGTTTGACTAGAACAATTATCATTGCAAGCATACACAAACTCAAGGTGAGTTCACGACCCCATTTTAACTCTTTACTGTTTTGTAAACATCGGGGGAGAAACATACTTACTTGTTATGTTTTGAAAACATGAATTACATTGCTTATACGTTTGACAATATGAACATTCTAGTTTAACTTCTTGTGAGTTCACTGCCCCCTTTTAACTTTTTAATGTTTTATAAACATCGGGGGAGAAACATACTTGTACAAGATATTTGCTTACATATTTGAAAGCATGAAAAATGAATGTTTGATACATTTGGGAAAACATGGAACACTTACAAACATTTTCGTATGATAACAAGAAAACAAGACCCGACCTTTATGTTTGCATGAGTTAACACATATAGAGCGCTGGAAGTCCCCTGACCATCATATTTATAACCATTAGCTATAGGTTAGCCTGGGATTCTATGGATAGTACTATTGGGATTGACACCCCCGGTCATGGTTAGTCGCGCTAACCATGGGTCCCTCTGGCCAAATGACCGCATAGTGTTCAAACATTGCTCGTGAGGTATGAGCGAGGGGCAAAACACCTATGTCATGGTTTGGTTATGCCTCGTGTATGTACATATTATTTGTATTTCTAGCTAGTCTACAAATGGGTCAACATTACTTGTTTTGTTTATCATATTCATTGAAACGTTTTCGTGCAGATGGATCTGCCAATCACTTATACACTAATGGTTTTGCCATTCATTTACGTGGAAATGTTTTTATCAATGTTTTCAAGGAAAACAGTTTCATATTATGGCCATGTACACAGTATCAATGTTTTCAGGAAAAACGACTTATTTTATGACTATGACGTTATCACATGTTTTCATTGGGAAAACTACTCGTTTTATGACTATGAAGTCATCACATGTTTTCATTGGGAAAACTACTCGTTTTATGACTATGAAGTCATCACATGTTTTCATTGGGAAAACTACTCGTTTTATGACTATGAAGTGATCACATGTTTTCATTGGGAAACTACTCGTTTTATGACTATGAAGTCATCACATGTTTTCGAGAAAACAACCTTACATTAAACCCGTGTACATATTTTCAATGTTTTCAAGGAAAACAGTTTCGTATCATGGCCATGTACACAATATCAACGTTTTCAAGGAAAATCACTTTACATTGCAACAATTAAACCTGCGAACTCACCAACCTTTGTGTTGACATTTTTTAAGAATGTTTTTCAGGTAATTCATAGCCATGGCACGGTTGGAATAGGCTAGCTATAATTGGATAAATTCCTACTAGCTGGAAGGACATAGATTATCCGGCCTCAAGTCTATCGTTGATCTCGAAGAACTTAGATCATTTTATTTATTTAGTTTTAGTAATCGTATATGTAATCAAGTCTTAGAAATCGCTATTACTGCTTCCGCTATCTTGTAATGAACCAATCGTTGCAACCTGTATTTACTTATTTATTCATTTAATAAGTAAATAAATTTGGGGGTGTGACAGATTGGTATCAGAGCAATGGTTTTAGCGAATTAGGTTTCCTTAGTGATACCTAGGCTCTAACCGGACTCATTTGGGGACCAAGATTTCTAAGACTTGCATCACACTAAAAATACCCAAGACTTGAGTATAGGAATTCCAACCGTTGCCGAACAAATTGTGTAGACTATTAGTGTATGGAGTTACACTAGGGTACCATTAGCTACACATACAATTACATGGCACATGTAATGAACACTTAAACACATACAACAATGTGGAAATAATAAACACTTACAACATGTAACTGTTCGGATTACGAGTCAAGAATAACGGGTACTCAGCATACTGCAACCTTAGAAGATCGAGTTACAAGTTGAGCTTGGACTACGATGACAGCGATCGTCAGTTACCGATCTTGGTATCACAACAGGCTGAACCCGTACCAAAATCTGTGCCTATACCTGCGCCACAACTACTCCAGCCATGGAGGCAACTATCTTCCTAACGTATGTACGGTATAAATACTCTCCTTCATAAGTTGTCGGATCGGATGCCTAGACTCTCACCATGATATATGGCAGACCTGATTGCCCAGACAGAAGGGAATTCAAGGTAAATAAGCAGGACTAAATGGGAGAGAACTCCAAAGGTCAGAAGACCCAGACATACATCAGGATCATGTGGATCCATGCATATATACAGACTTGGAGCAGGAGTTGCTCGACACTCATTTGAGGATCTCTTCCCAACACATAGTGCCTGAATTTCACCATACACATTTTATTTTAAGAGACACTGGTGGTGCCTCTCTACCATTAGCCTCATCCGACAACAGCCATATTCGGCAGAATCATGAGTATTGGTACACATAATTAAGAGTAATCCGATAAAACAATACACACTCCTGTACAAAGGTGCAAACGCAATCTAATGATTATTTCAAATCCCTCTTGATTAAAAGCTAGGGATAGAAGAAACACTATAGGGATCAGGCAAGGCAAATTATCATTACGGGTGCACACGTAATCATAATTTACAGTGCATGGGAACTTTAGTGAGTCTTACTGTCTAAGCTAATGATCAACCCATGTTCTCAATAACTTGATTAAGGATTGGATCTTAACAAATCAGACTTCTCAATTAGGTGCTCACAAAGCATTCTCCTAGTTTTGGAGGAACGAGAGAAATTCAAATTGAATTCAACCAATCCTTAGTAAATCCTGAACGACGAAGGAATTCGCACATTCATTCTTTGAGATTCTACTTGTCAGGGATGCTTCAAATTGAGCGTTACCACAACTAACACTTACAGTAATTGCACAACTATTGTGGGAGATTATAGCGTAATCTCAGGATCCATCATACAGTTCAATCTCACAATTGCTTGAAAGTTACGCCAAGAGTGTTATGCACTAACTTCAGTAATAGGGCAGGATATTATTTTGACCCGCATACACATGGCTCCTATGGATATTGTGGAAGCTCGACATGAGACAAGTAGGAAATCGGACATTTCAGAATGTCGGTCAAACAGGGTTGCTCTCGCAGCCATTGACATTCAATATACCTTTAAGTCTAACTATTCTCTCGGTAATGGATAAGTCGGGGTTGATGCTCAAGCGAATGCCAAAGAAACCTAAGTGTGGACTAACGACTATTGTCGCACTAACAGGGAAACGACATGCAAAACTCTTAAAGGAGTCCCAAATGCGGAATTTCATGTTAATCTCATTAGTTCATGATATGCATAAGGGACGTAAGCTCGAGCTATTCACAACAGGCCACTGTCCACAAAGAGTTGAGAAGAATAATTTATTACTCTTTTGTACTCGCACTTTCCCAAGGTTCATCTTGTTGGATGGATCCCAGATTTTAGCCTAGAAGAGAGGTGTGATCACATCTTTCACTCCTAGTTTTCTATAATTGGGAAGCTCTAGAGCATCTATTGTTAAGAAATGATCTCTTGGAGTAGACTCAGTTAGAATACAAAAGTCTCGACGTTCAACACTCATTACCTCAAGTTTATCCTTGTGCTAAGGATTTTGAGGCTATAACCTGAATGAGTGGAATACGTAATGGTAAGTCACCAAAGTACCATTCAAACACTAAGGGAGTGCATACACACTGTATGACTAATAGTTGGCTATCAACCCTTTCTGCCAACTTAATGGGTTGACAAACCCATAGCCCATTTTGGGGAAAGCACTAATTCGATGAGACCATTCTCACAGTATTACTATTCATTCCCTCAGCTAGACGGAATGTGAATATTCCAAACAAACATCAAACTTCGTATGGCTTACATACTTTGAAGGTATGGTGGTCGAGACATGAGTTTACATATCAAGACGCTACAACCTAAAGGCTAGTCTGCCTCGAAAGGTAGTGCAAGCAAAGGGGTAAAGTAGTGATTAGACTCGAAGTTCGCAAATAAGAGCTCCCAAGGAACATCAATCCCTAGCTCCATGAAGGCACATGGAGAGGAAAATCCTAGAAAACATGAAACCTGAAATAAGAGAAAAGTCTTAGTCCGGGAAAATGCTTTCGAAAAGCATAAGAGGGACAAACATAAAGTTTCATTTTCATATTGTTTCATTACTACCCAATATACAACAAAAGCTTGGACACCTCGTCGAGTAACTTTTTTTCATAAGACTTATAGTGCGTAGACAAATAGAGAGTATGTGTCAACATACGCTCAAGATTCGCAGGCACCATTCCTTTCATTACCAGGAATGAGCATCACATAATCCTACCATATTGAGGGTAATCAAATAAAGGGATTCTTGCACGTTTAATATCGTTAGTCGGGGAAGTATTCGCTTTGCTTTCGAATACCGACTACCAAGTAAATGGAATCAAACAATTGAAGCCTAAGTTGGATGATACATATATAATTTGGGTACCAGGTATTGGTAGCCTATGTGGGAGGTTATGGATGAAGTCCATAATCCCAAGTACTCAGTTCATCCAGAATCTAATGAAATGTATAAGGACCCCGAGGAACTCCATTATGTGGCCAAACATGAGAGAAGAAATAGCTATCTATGCTAGGAGATACTTGGAAGTACAAGTAGAAAGTTAGGAATCACTTGAGTGATCACAACAAACTCATATTTATCAATGGGAAGGGGAAGAGAATTCTATGGATTTCATTACAAATCCACCCAGAACACCTAGCGACTATGATACTATATGGTAATCGCCAGTCGTTTGACGAAATCCACGCATTCCCTACCAATAGAGGAGACAGATAAAAGTAAGAAGCGTGCAAGGCTAAATATTAAGGGAATTAAGGCTAACCATGGTATGCCAGTTTCCATTTTCTCTAAAAGGGACAGTCGATTCCTGTCAAGAACCTGGTAGTCTGTACAAGAAGCCTTGGGCACACGCCTTTACATGAGCACTGCATATCATCCCCAGATGAACAGTCAAAGTAAAAGGACCATACAAACTTTAAAAGATGTGCTTTGTGCGTGTGTAATCGATTTCAGAGGAAATAGGGATACTCACCGCCGTTGGCTGAGTTTTCATATAATACCAACTACCATACCAGCATTAAAGCCGCTCCATTGAGGCTTTGTATGGTTGTAAGTGTCACTCATCGCTATGTTGGGCGGAGGTTGGCGAAAAGCATTTGACTGGTCCTGATATTGGCTAGGAAACCACTGACAAGATCGTCGAAATAAAAGATCGTCTGAAAGCCACTCAAGACAGACGAAAGAGAGTTGTGCTAGCAACAGACGAAAGCCATTAAAATTCCAAGTGGGAGACAAAGTCATGTTAAAGATCTCATCTTGGAAAGGAGTTTCAAGATTTGGCAACCGTGGCAAGCTTAACCCTAGGTACGTTGAACCATTTGAAATTTTACTAGGGTTGGCCCTGTAGCCTACAAGCTCAAGCTACCGCAAGAATTAAGCAACGTACACGATACATTTCATGTGTCTAATCTCAAAAAGTGTTTGTCAGACGAGACTTTGATCATACCGCCTAATGAAATTCACATTGATGATAAACTTCATTTCATCGAGGAACCGATTGAGATTTCAGATTGGAAAGTTCAAAAGCTGAGACGTAGTTGAATCAAACTGGTTAAAGTACGTTGGAACTCAAAACGTGGTCCTGAGTATACATGGGAACGAGAAGATCAAATGAAAACGAAATACCCCTCCTTGTTTAAGGATACACCAGTTCAAGATGACACGAATTGAATTTCAGGACGAAATTCTGTTAACATGGGGAGAATGTGACACCCGACATTTCAGGTCAATATCCGTACATACTATAAACAAGTTTACATTTTAAGTGTTTTTGTGATTTACTTAATTTCACAAACAAGGACATTAAGGTCTAACAAAAACCGTACATGGTCTCATTTCATATTTGGTAATTCCATGAGTTACCGGTTCACGTGTCATATAAACCGACTAATACGAACGAGAGTGGTTAAATTAAATAACCAGAAAAATATTCAGACGTATGTATTACACCAACTTTACGTTGGACAATAATTTATTTTTACACCAAAACAAATATACCGAATTAAATTACCATTTAAAAATCTAATTAATATTGATACACTTAATGAATTAATTTATTTACACTTAAATCTAATTATTAGATCAAATTAACCCAACCCACCCCCTTTACTTTCTCGACCAAAATCCCAGGGAATGCTCCATTCCCACTTCCTGCGACCCATACCTCATGCCTTGGAGAATCAGATATAAACCATACCCTCTCAATCAAAATCTCACAATTCCTTTTATCTTCCTCATTTTCGTACGGCAATCTTCCCCCATTTCTCTTGAAATCGAAGTCAAGTTTTAAGGCAAAATCCACCATATTTCGGTATTATAAGGAGTTTCCAAGGATTTCTAACCAAGAGAATTCAAGATCCTCTTCTCTGTTTCTCTCAAAAATCATCATCTCTGTTTAGAGGTAAAAACTCGATACCATCCATATTATTGTCTTTAAAACCGTAGCTAAACATACAGTTTACTCGAACGTAAGAAAAATAACCAGAAAAGTGTGTCGAATTCAAGATTAAAGCATGAATATATGCGTATATGTATGAATAAAGTTTTGAAACTGATTCTGTCAATCAAAATTTCAGTAATCGAAACTATAGTTTCGATACCTGTTTACTCAATCGAAACTAGGTAATTTCGATACCTATTACTTAATCGAAACCAGGTAGTTTGGATACCTATTACTCAATCGAAACTAGGTAGTTTCGATACCTGTTTACTCAATCGAAACTAGGTAGTTTCGATACCTGTTCTGTTCAATCGAAACTAAGAAAGTTTCGATACCTGTTTTGCTCAATCGAAACTAGGAAGTTTCGACATCTGTTATGTTCAATCGAAACTAAGAAAGTTTCGATACCTGTTCATCAGTCCCATGGGGCAGTAACTTAGAACTATTTTATAACGAAACAAGTGTTGAAAAACTAAAAAGATATTTAAACAAAAGCAATCAGATTTGCTAAGTCGGTGAACAATTTGCATATGAGACATTCGGTCATAACACGAATTACCCTTTTTGTAATTAGGGTACGAATAGTCAAGTTTGACTAGAACAATTATCATTGCAAGCATACACAAACTTAAGGTGAGTTCACGGCCCCCTTTTAACTCTTTACTGTTTTGTAAACATCAGGGGAGAAACATACTTACTTGTTATGTTTTGAAAACATGAATTACATTGCTTATACGTTTGACAATATGAACATTCTGGTTTAACTTCTTGTGAGTTCACTGCCCCCTTTTAACTTTTTAATGTTTTATAAACATCGGGGGAGAAACATACTTGTACAACATATTTGCTTACATATTTGAAAGCATGAAAAATGAATGTTTGATACATTTGGGAAAACATGGAACACTTACAAACATTTTCGTATGATAACAAGAAAACAAGACCCGGCCTTTATGTTTGCATGAGTTAACACATATAGAGCGCTGGAAGTCCCCTGACCATCATATTTATAACCATTAGCTATAGGTTAGCCTGGGATTCTATGGATAGTACTATTGGGATTGACACCCCCGGTCATGGTTAGTCACGCTAACCATGGGTCCCTCTGGCCAAATGACCGCATAGTGTTCAAACATTGCTCGTGAGGTATGAGCGAGGGGCAAAACACCTGTGTCATGGTTTGGTTATGCCTCATGTATGTACATATTATTTGTATTTCTAGCTAGTCTACAAATGGGTCAACATTACTTGTTTTGTTTATCATATTCATTGAAACGTTTTCGTGCAGATGGATCTGCCAATCACTTATACACTAATGGTTTTGCCATTCGTTTACGTGGAAATGTTTTTATCAATGTTTTCAAGGAAAACAGTTTCATATTATGGCCATGTACACAGTATCAATGTTTTCAGGAAAAAAGACTTATTTTATGACTATGACGTTATCACATGTTTTCATTGGGAAAACTACTCATTTTATGACTATGAAGTCATCACATGTTTTCATTGGGAAAACTACTCGGTTTATGACTATGAAGTCATCACATGTTTTCATTGGTAAAACTACTCGTTTTATGACTATGAAGTCATCACATGTTTTCGAGAAAACAACCTTACATTAAACCCGTGTACATATTTTCAATGTTTTCAAGGAAAACAGTTTCGTATCATGGCCATGTACACAATATCAACGTTTTCAAGGAAAATCACTTTACATTGCAACAATTAAACCTGCGAACTCACCAACCTTTGTGTTGACATTTTTTAAGTATGTTTTTCATGTAATTCATAGCCAATGCACGGTTGGAATAGGCTAGCTATAATTGGATAAATTCCTACTAGCTGGAAGGACATAGATTATCCGGCCTCAAGTCTATCGTTGATCTCGAAGAACTTAGATCATTGTATTTATTTAGTTTTAGTAATCGTATATGTAATCAAGTCTTAGAAATCGCTATTACAGCTTCCGCTATCGTGTAATGAACCAATCGTTGCAACCTGTATTTTTTTATTTATTCATTTAATAAGTAAATAAATTTGGGGGTGTGACATTGCGCCTTGGAAAGGCGTAATCCGTCTTGGAAAACATGGGAAACTGAATCCCCGCTACATAGGACCATTTGAAATCCTGTAAAGGATTGGCCCTATTGCCTACCGACTCAACCTACCGGAAGAGCTACAGAATATCCACAATGTATTCCATGTGTCTAACTTAAAGAAGTGTCTATACGATGAGACACTGATAATACCTCTCGAGGAGGTACAAATCGACGAACAAATACATTTCGTCGAAGAACCTGTGGAAATCAGGCACTACGAGGTTAAGCAACTGAAACAAAGTCGCATTCCGATAGTCAAGGTCCGATGGAATTCCAGACATGGACCAGAGTTCACATGGGTGCGCGAAGATCAGATGAAGCGCAAACACCCACACTTGTTTCAAACCTCACCATCATCTATTACCACAAGCTGAATTTCGGGACAAAATTACTTTCAACCGGGGGATAATGTGACACCCGACAAATTTCAGGTTGATATTCATACCCGACAGAGATACATGTTACATTTTTAGACATGCATCACACTTGATTTTATAGTAATTAAGTCCGTTTCACACTTAGCAAGTCAATCCGTTTACACGTGTCGGTAATCCGGAAGTTTTCCCGGTCAAACACGCGTCCTACAGCACGACCGTTGGTGACAATTTAAAACAAATACCTAGACATATAATATATGTGTGAAAATTATATGTAACACTATGATTTAATTAATCATGACTATATGAATTTTTCGGAGATGTATGAAAATACTTTTATTTTCAGCACAGTTCGTCAGACACACAGTGTGCACTAGCTAGGTCCATAATTCTAAACCGACACTTAGACATATATTTGGTGTGCACAAATTATATGTAGTACTGTGATATGTTATTTTAAGACTGCGAATTTTTCGTGAATTTTTTGAGAAACTTTCAGTTTCAACAATGTCCAGCCAGTCTGTAGTGCGTACCGACATTTTCAAATAAAAATCCAAAAATCTTATATGTTGAACATACCAATATGAGTCACCATATTTTTAAATAATTGCGTTCATACCTATTCGGGATTTCCGTCAATAAATCGTTGATTATTCGTTTTCCACCACCCGGAGTCAAATGACCCTATAAATACCCCCACATTTCCCCATTCTTCATCTTCACTCTCAACCCTCTCTCTCCTCCCTCTTTGAGCCGAGAACACCTCCACCACCACCATTGTTCTTCATTTTTTATTCTTTGATCTTTCATTCATCAAATCCAAGCTTCCATCATCAAGATTATCAAGTTTTCAAGAGGAATCATCCTTCATTCGATCCATTTTTGAGTTTGGTAAGATCAAAACCCATCTTTCTCCATTTTCATCTTCATGTTCATATGAATATGCATCCAAATAAAACCCATTTTTATGAAATATTATGCATATATTCTTGAATAAAATGTGTTTTATAACTCAAATGGTACATATTGTTGGTGATTTTGAACTCTAGTTTTGTTCATAGATTCGGTTTCCAGTTAAGAAAACTTTATTATATGTGCATGTGTTAGATGATGAGATTTTGTTGATTTTACGATGGATTATGTTGTAATAATAGTTGTAGATGCAGAATATATGCAAACTTTGTTGTCAAAATTGTTGGATGATACATGTATGCTCGGTTTTGCTATTTTAGGTAACTTTAATTTTGGGTTTTTTTGATAGATGCCATGTTTAGGGTGATTTGATGATGGAAAATGGTTAGATATGCATAAAGAATGGATAATATGTGTAGATTTGCTATCTAGAACTTTTGGTTATATGAGATTTCATGCTCATTTCTATTTATAGCAACTTTAAGTTTTGAGTTTTTGTTAAAAGAAGTTATGATGTGATTTGTTTGGTGGAAATGATGCATAAACACTAGATATAGAGATTGTATGATTTTTTTTCGGTAAAATCACATGTCCATGATGCTTTTAAGATCGTTTTCTATTTTTAGAAACTTTATTTCTTGACATGTATGAAAACTTGGTGTTTAGGTGTATTCAAAGCATGAATCTAGTATAGTAAACATTATAGAAGAATGATTGGCCAAAATGATGGATTAAAATGCATGTGTATGAGTTTTAGAGCCCGGTTTCTAAATAAGGAAACTTTATCTTTCCAAAAGGTTTAAATGACTTACTGGACCATAGCTTGTCCACGAGAACACCGATAAAATTTTCAAAATCCGAGATAGACTAAAATCCACTCAAGATAGATAGCAAAGCTACGCTGATCAAAAGCGTAAACCAGTAGAATTTCAAGTAGGTGACAAAGTGTTACTGAAAGTTGCGCCTTGGAAAGGCGTAATCCGTCTTGGCAAACATGGGAAACTGAACCCCCGCTACATAGGACTATTTGAAATCCTGCAAAGGATTGGCCCTGTTGCCTACCGACTCATCCTACCGGAAGAGCTACAGAATATCCACAATGTATTCCATGTATCCAACTTAAAGAAGTGTCTATACGATGAGACACTGACAATACCTCTCGAGGAGGTACAAATCAAAGTTGAAAAATTCTTTTTCGGTAAAGTTTTCATTATAAGGATTCATGATGATATTTTTTTGTGAGATTTTTACTTTCAAAAAGGCTAATCCGTTAACTTGAATTTTTCCTGAAATCACCGTGTCCCTTGCAATGGCGCCAAAAACTTGATGTGTCGTGTGATAAGTATAAAAATATAGTAAATATATCTTTAAGATGGTTTCACGAGATCAGGTTATAAATTTATAAAATGATAAATACTCAAACTTAAAACACACACAATAGGCAAGTGTACCTATCGCACCGTAATATAGTTTAGGTAAGAACCAAGTATCGAACCAATGGACACGGTCGAGTTCCAATACTCAAATTTTGTTATCGTTTAGCCGGTTTATTTAGTGAGTGAGTTTTGTGTGCTTGTACGAATAGAAATGTAATGGATAGAATAGTAAATAACAGGAAAGTAAATATGTCGGAAATGATAAGGTTACGAATAGTATTGCTTTGGGTTTCGAATCCGCTTGGTACGTGATAATGTTAAGTTGACCAATCCAGTGATATGACTACTACAAACATGTGACCCGGGTAATCGCTAGGGCCTCGTCCTCACGACATTTTATTTGCAAATTTAAAAGCTTTAACAAATGGTAGTGCCTCCCGTTAAGGATAACAATTACCCTCAACCCGTCTAATTGTCATCTCCGGGTTGGTTTAAGACATCGAACGTAAAATGCTTTATATGGTGATTATATTTTGCTCACCGGGAGGCGGTGCAACAATGGGACCATGTATAAAGACGTACCGTTCCTAACCTGAGTTCACCAATTCTTGGTCGCATAATAAGTTCGTATAAAGACGTACGACCTTACTAGTGTTGACCAAGCCTTGGCTTATCAATCTCCGCTTGTATAAAGACGTACAAGTTTTGAAAGAAGTTTGATAAAAAAGGTTTTACGATCTTACACTTTAAAACCAAGAACACTCACAAATATAAAGACGGATTTAGACAAAAATAAAAGCCCACCAAAATGGTGGTTTAAGGATGAATAGTTAAAGACATAAACACATCACTTGGATTAATACGTTAAACATTAACATTCACCAAACTTCATCTTCACCCTAGCAATACAAAGAGTTTAGCCACGAATGGCCATACTAACTAGCATAATGTTGAGTTTCATAGGCTCCGCTATTGCGGAACAAGGAGGAAGAGCCCCTTCACTCACTACTTTCTACTCTTACTATGAAATGCACTCTCAAACGAGGTCTGGATGGATGTTCTTTTCTCTGAATTGGTGTCTGGAATAAAGAACTCAAGCCATCTATTTATAGGCCTCAAAATCAGCAATGCATGACCGTGCATTGGATTGTACGGCCGTGTAAACACCTCGGGAATCAAACAGGGAACAAAGGACAGTGTACTAGAGCCTTGGGGAGCAAGTAGGGCTTTGCACGACCGTGCAATGGGATGCACGGCCGTGCATCCCCTATTTGCTTCCCAGTTTTGTCTTTTAGCTGCTGGGGGTCAATGCTCAGGTTTGGTCTTCCAAAAGCTTGATTCCTTCATGTTTTAAGCTGATTTTTGCTCTATTCATCTTTGGGATACCGAATAGCCTGCAATTGTGAAATATTAACGTTTTAAGTATCAATTGCAAGGTTATTAATCAATTAGTACCATAATATGGGGATTATTATGCATGCAAAACATGTATAATTTAGGACATATCATAATACCCCACACTTAAACTTAGCTTGTCCTCAAGCAAACTCATGCATGAACATACACATAACTAAAAACTTTACAAGGGAAATGGAGCTCTAAGTATTTGGAAACTCCGTGATAACTCGTGAGTTTCTTATTTTTATTTTTGTATTTTTCTATGATGGAATTCATGACAAGCCTACTAGAACTATTATGCATAAACTTTCACTCCTCGCAATGTTCACTCAACTCTAAGGTTATATATGTATGGATAATTTAAGTTTAAGTGGAACACTCAAGTTTGAATTTGAATTATGCAATGGTAATAAGCTTGTGTGCAAATCAAGTATCCACCAATTAACTAAGTAGTATGCATGAATCAAGAGGACTTTTAAGGGTTATAATGTGGCTAAAAATAAAAATAAAGGGTGAAAATGAATATCTTTTTGGGTTTTTTAGGGATTTATAAGGTTTTGAAGGGCAGCAACTATTGTGAAACACACAGCTACGACTTCATGGCTTAAAATGGAAAATACTAATAGGTCCTTCTACAATACTCGCATCATGAGGGCATAACTAATCCGAGGGCTCTTTTATGGTCAGATTGCCAAGACCAAGATCTCTCATCAGTGCCAACTCTTTCCTTACTGCGTAGTACACATTATTGCCTCTCCGTATGGATCCTTCGACTTGTAGCCTAACAGCTCGTACTTTGATCAGTTGTGTATACTCATTTTGGGAACAAGTTTGATTCTTGCTACACTTTTCATCGTGGCTCCAGTTGCCACATTTTTCGTATGTTTTGGCGGCACTTTTTGACAAACCGCAGAATGGTGGCAGTTGTTTTTGCTTGCGCCACCATTTTCTTACATCACTAGTTGCTTTGAAAACCTTCTCTCGGAGTTCAGATGGTAATTCAGGCTTTGCAAAATAAATACATGAAAGCAAATTGAAATCAAAAGAATGCATATCTAGTTATTTAAGGTCTAACCGGTAAAAGACCAATCTCTCTTTCTTTTTCTTTTCTCCTTTTTCTGTTTTTTTATTTTCTTTTTGTATCAAGACAATTTCTTAAACAATTATTTTTCCTTAATTTTCTTGAAATAATATTCCCATGAATTCTCTGTAGATAGTTCGGTTGTTTCTTCCTAAGACATTCACCTTTTTGTATATTCCAATTCTTTTGAGTAAAACAGATTCTTTCCGATGTTGCCTCAATGGTAATAAACTTGAAATAATGACATAGGATAATTTTTCCATTTTGAAGACAGTTTGCCAATAACCGGTGTTTACGAAAAGCTGGTTGGGTGGTAATTGTGGGTAGTAAAAAGAAAAGGCTAAGGCTCTAAGGGCTATCTAGGCGGATTATATTTTTGGGATTTTTGGGTTTAAGGACAAGGGTAATAAAGTCCTAGGTCCCTCAATCACTTTCATACTTCTACTAGTTGTTAATCTTGATATGTATAAGACACACACGTTCTAATTATGCATAAAATTCAATCGAAAAACACTCAGTAATGCTAAACGAAAGATCATGCGAATAATTATATACTGCGCCAAAATCTTGATGTTGTGTAATAGGCTTGATTTTCTTCACATGAAAAACGGATGGGAAAGGGTTTAGCGAATCGTTATGCATAATATTCATTTGTTTCTAATTGTCATGTATTCAATTTATTTAATTCGGTGCGAACTCAAAGAGAATAAGATTTAAGGGTTTAAGATTTTTGAAAATTTTTCGGGTTTTACAAAAGGTAGGTCTTTGTATTGTTTTATTCAAATGGGTAGAAAATCACAAGTTGAAATTTTACTGCTTTGAGGTTACAAGTAGTCCTGAATCTCTGATTCCCCACCCCACACTTAAAATTGTGCATTGCCCTCAATGTACAAATGCATGTAATGAAATGCTATGAAGGAATTTAAATGCATGACGTTTTAAGGGAAAAGAAATTGGTACTCCACCTGTCAATTCCGTGTATAACCTAAGGACAAAACTTATTACTGTGCCTATCAGCTGCTTATCAACACGTTGCTTTAAAGACTTCAACGAATTTCAAAGAAATTTGATGTGGTGATTGATTCCTTAGGTTGTAGAGATGGAGTATGGTTCCTCAAAGAAGTGGCAGAGCTATCTGGTGATTTTATTCTACCTGAAACACAAAGGAAAACATAAAAGTAGACAAGGAAAATAAAAGTTAGTAGTTAAGCTATTAAGTTCCTAGTATCGAGAAGGCATACCTGGGGGCTAAAGTAAAAGAAACTTTAAATTTGGAAAAACTAAACCTGTGATCCATGCTTTTTTTGCCGTATGCACCAACTTCTCAAATTATTCATGATTATCGGGTTGCCTCCCGGAAGCGCCTACGTTTATTTAAGGGTCGCTGGCCAGACCCGTACGTGTTTCATTAGTCTTACTCCTCTAGTGGAACCTCATCCAGTACTTGATCAATTGGTCCTTCGAGGTAACGCTTTGAAAGTTGTCCCGTCTGTTTATTCCAGTTCTAGTGTTCCATAAGGGAATGTTTTTCAAATTATGTATGGTCCCGTCCACTTAGATCTCAATTTTCCTTGAAATTGTTGTAATCTTGAATTGTAAAGTAAGACTTTTTCTCCTTCTTAGAATTCCCCCTTCCTTAGTTTTTTATCATGAAGTCTCTTTGCCCTATCCTTGTATATTGCTGAGTTCCTATATGCTTGATTTTGTTGTTCTTCCAATTCATGAACTTGTAGAAGGCGGTGTTCTGCTACACTGGATAGATCTAGGTTAACTGCTTTAAGCGCCCAGTATCCTTTATGCTCAATCTCTATTGGCAGGTGACAAGCCTTTCTATAAAACATTTGGTAAGGAGTGGTTCTGATAGGTGTTTTATAGGCTGTGCGTAGGGCCCACAATGCATCTTCCAGTTTATCAGACAAGTCTTTCATGTTTGGACTCACAACTTTTTCCATGATACGCTTGATTGCTCTGTTTGTAACTTCTACTTGCCCATTTTCTTGGGTATGGTAAGGTGTGGATAGCTTATGGGTACAACCATATAGTTTAAGTTTCTTTTCTAATTATGAATTGCAGAAGTGTGTTCCTCTATCACTAATTAGAGCTTTTGGTGTAACGAACCATGTGAATAGTCTTTTGAGAAACCGGATGATGACTCTTATGTCATTGGTTGGTAGTGCTTGTGCCTCCATCCATTTTGACATGTAGTCAACTGCTACTAGGATGTATTGACTTCCGCGAGATGGAGGGAATGGTCCAACAAAGTCAATCCCCCAGACGTAGAATATTTCACAAACTTGGATGCTTGTCTGGGGCATTTCGTCACGCTTTGAAATATTTCCTGTCCTCTGACATGAGTGGCATGTGCTTATAAGCTTATGTGCATCCTTGAAAACAGTTGGCCAGAAGAATCCGGCATCAAAGACTTTTCCTGCAGTATAATTGGCTCCATGATGCCCTCCTGTTGGTCCTTCGTGACATTGTCACAATATCTCATATGCCTCCTTCCCATGCACACATCTTCGCACTATTTGATATGTACAAACACGAAATAGATATGGATCTTCCTAGAAATAGTGGTTGATATCTGTGAAGAATTTTTTTCTTTCCTGAAATGTTAATCCTTTCACTAGTTCTCTGCTTGCTAAGAAATTTGCGATGTCTGCAAACCATGGGTATTCATTGATATCTTGTGCATGCAATATGTATTCGTGATGGAAACTATCATTTATATCAAACTTTTGATTTTCTTGAGTGGTTTCAAGTCGGGATAGATGATCTGCCGCTAAATTCTCTACTCCCTTTTTATCTTTTATCTCGATGTCGAACCCGGGTCTTTCTCACACACACACTGTCCTAATCATCTCCGCCTGCTAGGGTTTCGCAAACTAAACCCGGATCAATTGGTTATATCGCACAATTCTAGTGGGTTCTTTCCCCTTAGCGCGAACCGAACGAAAACCAGTCCCAAAACCCACGATTTGGACTTCGAGCGAACTAGAAAGCAAAGGGAGTTTCGATCATTGGTTCATCATGAATCTGTAGTGTGATATAATTGTAAAAATATTACGTTTAGGATCGGTAAATTGTAGATTGAAAGGGGCCAAAACTCTAGATATGAATTCGGAATCGAATTGAACAAATCTGATATAAGAAATTACTGGGTTCAAAGGGCTTTTATGGATTAAGATGTTGCAAAACTATTGGTATGGTTTAATTGGATTGAGATTGACTCTAGGATCAAAATCCCCAAATTGATTGAAGAACAAACCCTAGATCACGGGTTGAGTAAAATTCGATGTTGTAAGTTAAAATTAATATAGGGTTTTACAGAGAATCATATAGCGATTCTAACCGTATAAATTAATTTGATTGAGGTTGAGTTTAGGGTCGAAACCCCCAAATCGATTTTCTGAAGAACCCTAGATTCTGGGTTTCGATTAATTCGATGCTACGAGCCCCGATAATCATAGGGCTTTCATTCAGGGTTTAAAATCGAAGCTAAGGGTAGGATCAATTACCAGAATCAGCGATGGATTGGTGGAGTTCAACCAATAGCAGATCCGACGTCGCGTGGTTCTGTCTACGGCGGCTTCGACTGCTACTACGGCCAAATTAGAATACTCACGAGGTTCAGAAGAACTCGATTGAAGTACGCGGGTGTCTAATTCGTAAGAATTGCTACTGACAAAAATGAATTTGATCGATGTAGAATTGGTTTCGATGGTTATGGCCATAATTCCCATAATTGGTATTAATTCGAATTAATGACGATGTGAATTGCTTCAATGATGATAGACATTATCATTGTAATTGAATTACTATTACGAATTTGAACTATTTTTTAGAGTTACGGATTGAATTGAATCAAAAAGGGATGTGATTTTGACTTTAAAAAGTCAACAGGGACAATTGCTCTTGATTTTGACTTTGCAAGTCAACTGAATCAAGTTTAGAGACTTGGTAGGATCAAACCCTGAAGTTTAAGATTAGGAAGTGACAGAATTAGACCCTGGGGTTAGATTTAACTGGGTTAGTTAACGGGGTTAAGTTTTAGATAGGATATTTAACGAAATTATTAACGTAGTTAATTTGAAAAGTCCGGATTGTCACATCATCCTCTAGTTGAAAGAATTTTCGTCCCGAAAATTAAAATAGTACCTTAAGAATTTGATGTGGAGTGCTTAAACAGATTAGGATATTTGCGCATCATCTGATCCTCGCACTCCCACATGATTTCCGGTCCATATTTCGAGTTCCAACAAACTCTAACAATAGGGATTTTACTGCGTTTTAACGTTTTGACTTCCCTATCCATGATTTCCACAGGTTTTTCGATGAAATGCAACTGTTCATCAATGTACAGTTCCTCGAGAGGGACCGTGAGTGACTCGTCTGCTAGACATTTTTTCAAGTTTGAGACGTGAAAGACGTTGTGTACACCACTGAGTCCTTCAGGTAGGTCCAGTTGATACGCTACTGGGCCAATTCTCTTCACTCTCTTGAATGGTCCAACATAATGAGGATTCAGCTTGCCTCGTTTCCAAAAACGAATGACACCCTTCCAAGGTGAGACTTTTAACAAGACCATATCCCCTACTTGAAATTCTAACTGTTTACGACGCTTATCGGCATAGCTCTTTTGACGATCACGAGCTGCTACCATACGGTTTCTAATTTGAATGATTTTCTCAGAAGTTTTAAGTACGAGTTCAGGACCTGTAAGTTGGCTATCTCCAACCTTGGCCCAACAAATAGGAGAACGGAATTTCCGTCCATATAATGCTTCAAATGGAGCTGCCTTGATACTAGTGTGATAACTATTGTTGTAGGAGAACTCCACCAACGGTAGGTGAGACTCCCAAGTGTTACCGAAATCAATCACACAAGCTCGTACCATATCCTCTATGTTCTGCCTGGCCATCAGTTTGAGGATGGTATGATGTGCTCATATCCTGACGCGTGCCTAAAGCTTTATGTAACGATTGCCAGAAATGAGAGGTGAATCGTGCATCACGATCCAAAATGATAGAAATTGGCACCCTGTGCCGAGAGACTACTTCTTTCAAGTAAATATGAGTAAGTTTTTCCATCTTGTCGGTTTCCTTGATTGCTAAAAAGTGAGCGAAATTTGTTAAACAGTCTACGATTACCCAAATGGTATCACATGCGATAGGAGTTCGTGGAAATTTTGTGATAAAGTCCATGGATATCTGCTCGCATTTCCACATGGGAATCTCTGGTTGCTGGAGAAGACCAGAAGGCTTTTGATATTCAACTTTGACCTTCGCGCAAGTCAGGCACTTGCTCACATAGGTGGCTATATCGGCCTTCATCTTTGGCCACCAATACAGCACCTTTCGGTCATGATACATCTTGTCAGAACCAAGATGAATAGAGTAACAATATTTATGAGCCTCATCCATGACCAGTTCCCTTAAATTTCTGAATATTGGAACCCATATTCGCTCAGCGAGGTAGCGAATACCGTCCGATTTGACCTCGAGTTGTGCCTCCATACCTCGTGTACCTTATAGCGGTAGGTTTTCCTCTTTGAGAACTTCAAGTTGAGCATTACGGATTTTGTCAGGTAATCCGGGGTGAATGGTAAGTTGTAATGCTCGAACTCATTTGGGCTTGGTTTCCTTTCTACTTAGGGCATCAGCTACAACATTAGCCTTACCCAGATGATACCGGATCTCACAGTCATAATCATTCAAGAGCTCGACCCAACGACGCTGTCTCATGTTCAGCTCTTTCTGTTCGAAGATATGCTGAAGACTCTTATGATCGGTATAGATAGTGCACTTGGTACCATACAAGTAGTGTCTCCATATCTTAAGTGCGAAAACTACGGCTCCCAACTCTAGATCATGAGTGGCGTAGTTTTTCTCATGAATCTTTAGTTGACACGAAACATATGCGCTCACCTTTTCTTGTTGCATTAGAACACAACCCAGACCCTGAATGGATGCATCACAATACACCACAAAATCATACGTACCCTCCGGAAGAGCTAGGATATGTGCACTGCAAAGTTTCTGCTTAAGATGTTGGAATACTGACTCTTGGTTATCGCCCCAGTTATAGGCTTTACCTTTTTGAGTTAAGGCATTGAGAGGTTGTGCGATCTTAGAGAATCCCTCGATGAATCGACGGTAATATCCAGCTAATCCCAGAAATTGTCGCACCTAAGTCGGAGTCATCGATGCTGACCAATTCTTGATGGCTTCAATCTTTGACGGATCGACTTGTATTCCCTTCTCGTTAACCACATGTCCTAAAAATTGAACTTCTCGAATCCAGAATTCGCACTTGGAAAACTTAGCATATAGCTGATCCTTTTTATGTAATTCCAGGATTAAACGTAAATGTTCCTCATGTTCCCTCTTCTTCTTGTAATAAATAAGAATGTCGTCGATGAAAACGATGACAAACATATCAAGGTATGGTTTACACACACGGTTCATGAGGTCCATGAATACCGCAAGTGCGTTGGTTAATCCGAAAGGCATGATCATAAAATCGTAGTCGCCGTAGCTTGTCCTGAAAGCAGTCTTAGAGATATCTTCATCTCGGACTCTCAATTGATGGTAACCGGACCTAAGATCTATCTTGGAATAGAAACTTGATCCTTGGAGTTGATCAAAGAGATCGTCTATACGAGGCAAAGGATAACGATTTTTGATTGTGACTTTATTCAGTTCACGGTAGTCGATACACCTTGACAAATAGGACCGGAGCTCCCCACGGCGATGAGCTAGGTCGGATGAAACCTTTATCCAAAAATTCCTGTAACTGAGTAGATAGCTCTTGCAATTCACTAGGTGCCAGTCTGTAAGGTGCCCAAGTGATCGGTGCCGCTCCGGGTGCTTGATCGATTTGATATTCAACTTGACGGTGTGGTGGCAGACCAGGCAAATCCTCGGGAAATACTTCTAGAAATTCACGAACGAGAGGAATATCATCAATCTTCTTTTCTTCTGATGGCTGCACAGCAATGAGGGACATAATAGCAGTTTGCCCTTTTTGAAGGCATTTCTGTGCTTTCATAAAGGATATGATGCCCATGACTAAACCAACCTTTTCGCCCTGAACGGAAAGGGTTTCTCCACTTAGGAGAGGAATGCGAACAATTTTCTCATGACAGATGATTTCAGCTTGGTTTTTAGATAACCAATTCATGCTGATAATTACATCAAAACTACCAAGAGTGACCTGCATAAGGTCGATATCAAGTTTATGACTAGCTAGCTCAAGCTTACAACCCTTAAGAATATGGGTTGCTTCAATCATTTGACCATCAGCTATCCCTATTACATACTTAGCTTCTAACAGAGTTGGAGTTCCTTTTATCATATCACTAAGTTTCTTAGATATAAAACTCCTATCAGCACCAGTGTCAAAAAGTACAGATGCAAAGTAATTATTTAAGAGAAACTTACTGGTGACCACATTATGATCATAACGATCTTCTCCAGATCCTAGCACGAAGGCTCGTCCCTTCGCACCATTTCCTCTGTTATTGCCGTTGTTGCCCCCGTTGTTGTTATTCTGATTAGGGTTGTGATTTCCATTACCTCCCTTCTTTAATTGAGGACAATTCTTCCAAAAATGTCCCTCTTTCCCACACTCGAAACAACCCTTAGTAGACCCAGGCTGTTGAAAATGCTGCTTGGCTTGCAACTCACCCCTACAATCTTTGGCAGCATGGCCTATTTTGCCACACCGCTGACAACGGTTGCAAACCCCGAAGTGATGAAAGTTGCACTTGTTACACTTGGGAGATTTTCCCACATAACCACCTTGATTTTAACCTGAAGAGGTCGTCTGGTTGAAGTTCTTAGTAGGCTCAAACCTACGTTGCTGCTGCTGAGGTTGGTTGGGCTGGGGTCCTTTGGAGCTGGAGCGAGAGTTGGAGTGGTGATCAAACTGGCGTTTATGATTGTCGGTGGATTTAGAGACCGAACCTCTCAGGGGTAAAGTCCCTTGAGTCACCTCCTGATCGGTTAGTTTGTGGGCTAGTCTGATCGTCTGCTGGATGGTAGTAGGGTTGGATGAAGTAACCATACTTTGAATTTGAGGCACTAGACCTCCAATATACAGCTCGATCCTGTTGTAGTCCGGAGTAACCATATGTGCGCACATGGTAGCAAGCTCATGGGAGCGAGTGGTATACAGCTCAATTTCAGAACCTTCCATCTTCAGATTCCAAAACTCTCCTTCCAATTTCTGAATTTCTTCCCAAGGGCAGTACTCCTCCTTCATCATTGTCTTAAACTCCTCCCACGGGAGTCCATTTTCCATGACTAGACCCAACATCTGGACCTGAGCGTTCCACCACGGGAGAGTCGAGCCCTCCAAAGTTCCTGCGGCGAACTTGACCTGATTGGCTACTGGGCAGTTGCACATGGCAATCACCGATTCAACTTTTTCGAACCACCGGAGTAGTCCGACAGCTCCTTCGGCTCCACTAAAAGTGTGGGGATTACAGTCTATAAATGTTTTGAAAGTGCAGGCTGGTTGCTGATTCTGTTGACCTGGATTTAGAAGCATAATATAGGGTTGGGATAATAGAGCTTAGGAAAGATGCTTTAAGAGATGGATTGACCTCATTAGTCAATAGCTAAAGTATTTACCTGCAACATTTTTTGGCTGCGAGAGCCTCTGCTACACTATCGTTGATTAGTACCTCCAGCTCAGCTGTTGTCATGTTGATGGTACCTCGGCCACCAGCACGACCTCCACGTCCTCTTTACGACATAATTCTTCACATTCACAAATACAAAACAATGAGAAATATATCGCATATTAAACATCATTTATGTACAAGTAAGGAAATACAACATCTAACATTTAGAAAATTAAATAAATTATAAGGCTACAAAATAAATAACTCAAACATTAAAATTCTCATGCTTTTATTGAATGGGAACAACCTTACCCATCTAAGTTTGAAAAGAGAAATAACATAAACAAAACATGAATGAAAAGGAAAGATAGAATAGAAAGATCATCAAACATCCTCGTCATCGGAAGAAACGTATGATTGTGCATCGTCGATCTCCAACGGTTCCGCCTTGAGTGGCTCCCCCTCTAAGGGCTCGTCCTCGAAGAGCTCCTCCTCGAAAGGTTCCTCCTCGTCGTCCGAAAGCGGAATGTCCTCCGGAAATAGGGCTGCTTGTAGTTGGGCTTCTAAGTGAGTCACTCTCTCCCGAAGTCCCTCAGCAGCATGATCTGCTACTTGACGCTGGGCTTCCAGATTAGTCACTCTCTCCAGAATCCCTCCTACATCCTGGTCCGAAGTGTCCACCCTCATCTCCAAATGTGTAACAAGATCCACCAAAAGGTTATGGACTTGGTCCGTTACTGCTAGCTCAGTAGTCAAAAGCTCAATTCCTAACTTGTTTTCTTCCACTTGTGGCTCTTTCTCTAGAATGCTCGGTATCTCATCAGTGGAATCCTTCATCTCCTTTAACTCCTTAGTTGTAATAAACACAAAAGCTACAAAAGCTTGTTCCATGGTTCATGGCAAGCTAGGTAAAGTAGAGGATGAGGAAGTAGAACCAAAGTATGGCGATGGGACATTTCCCATCTCGATCCACCTTTGGATCATCTTCGGATATGCACTCCAATTAAGTGTCGTGTTCCTTGCTCGTGCATTACTAGGTTCACCCTGTTCCACCGAGTTGTCACTAGAACTAGTCTGGCGCCTTTTGGGCTCCGGGGATGATAAGATAGATGCCTTTGGTGATGGTGGTGGGGTTGACGGCATGTTCCAGTAATATAACATATAAGTGCCAAACATCCAAATGCTTATGACATGTAACTAATGTGTGAGGGTATAGTCTAGTATGCAATCCTAGTTCTCTATAACCAATGGCTCTAATACCAATTTGTCACACCCCCAATTTCAACTAACGGGGTTTTACCATTTTGGGAAGTGATAAACCAGGATCTCAGTCATTAGTTACATTGAACGACTCTACATGGGACTCAAATGAAAATATCATAACAATCAGAGTTTAATGCGGAAGCGTAAAGAAAGTAAACGCGCAAAACACACGCGCCCAAAAAGTCCAAACCAAACACAATTCAAAATAGTCCAAACTGTTTAATAGAACATAAATCAAAAGGAGAATCCCATGCATGTCCTATACTTGCACCTGTGCCTTATTTTAGCGACCTGAGAAAACATGCAAGAAGAGATGTCAACACGAGGTTGGTGAGTTCACAGGTTACAATATATAAATAAACGTTTACCAGATTATTGATCATTCAATATGTATCTATAGGTAGCTAACCTATGTTCATGTTTAACTTAAGCGCTCGCAACCGAAGCTGACTGTTTGTTTATTTGCCTCATGCCAGGTCTATCAACCCCGGCGATGTGAGTAGGCTAATATTTCACCCGTTAGATATCCAATCGAGTTAGTGCGACTAACGCGAGTGGGATTTGTCAAACCTAGTAGTACTACTAAACATTACCTTGCTAAGATCCATATTAACGGTCCGATGTGTGTTGAGGACTTTCAGTGATAGCGTGTTACGCTTAGCTTTAACATTGATAACATATGAATTACAAAAATCTCAAAATAGTTGAATCATGTTTTCTCCCCAAGTTAAAACAATAAAAAGGGGACGTGTAAACTCACATGTGTTGCATAGTAGGTAGTATCACACAAAGTATGAGATGTGAACGTCCTAAAAGAGACTCTCTAATGACCATGAGTAGACGAACGTGTCTATGAGAATAAAGGATTCTTAAATTAACTAATTAAGATAAATGCGTTACGTATCGATCGTCTCTATTTTTGAATAATAACATATAAATATTTATTCGTGTGTTTGCACCATTTAAAATAATGGCTAGGAGAATAATATAACTAAGTGTATTATTTTTAGAGAAATAACACGATTATTTAAAATGTGTGACAATAAAATAATAAAACTATTATTTTATTCAAGAATATAAACGTATATAAATAATTATATTATTTATTAGTTTGAAACATCTCATAATGTTTGTAAACGTGGCGAAATAATATTTAAATATATATTATTTTTAGTTGGAATCACAGGTTGAAAATAATATAAATATATTATTTTATACGGAGTCGAGGTTTGAAAATAATATAAATATATTATTTCATAAGTGAAAATACTATTTATAAATCAAACCCGAGCCTTCGGGTGTTTTCCGGGGATAAAACACATTTATATATTAATATAAAAATATTGGGGATGATTTTTATTTAAAAATATTAATTAAAAACTGTTTTAAAAATAAAAGGGTGTGGAGAGACTCGAACCCGGGTCTCTCCCACACACGCACACTTTCTTAACTATCTTCGCCCGCTAGGGTTTCGCAAACTAAACCCGGATCAATTGGTTTTATCACACAATTCCAGTGGGTTCTTTCCCCTTAGCGCGAACCGAACCAAAACCAGTCCCAAAACCCACAATTTGGACTTCGATCGAACTAGAAAGCAAAGGGGGTTTTGATCATTGGTTCATCACGAATCTGTAGTGTGATTTAATTGTAAAAATATTACGTTTAGGATCGATAAATTGTAGATGGAAAGGGGCCGAAACCCTAGATATGAATTCGGAATCCAATTGAACAAATATGATATAAGAAATTACTGGGTTCATAGGGCTTTTATGGATTAAGATCTTGCGAAACTATCAGTATGGTTTAATTGGATTGAGATTGACTCTAAGATCAAAATCCCCAAATCGATTGAAGAACAAACCCTAGATCATGGGTTGAGTAAAATTCGATGTTGTAAGTTAAAATTAATATAGGGTTTTTACAGAGAATCATATAGCGATTCTAACCGTATAAATTAATTTGACTGAGGTTGAGTTTAGGGTCGAAACCCCCAAATCAATTTTATGAAGAACCCTAGATTCTGGGTTTCGATTAATTTGATGCTACGAGCCCCGATAATCATAGGGCTTTCATTCAGGGTGTAAAAACGAAGCTAAGGGTAGGATCAATTACCAGAATCAACGATGGATTGGTAGAGTTCGACCAATAGCAGATCCGACGTCGCGTGGTTCTGTCTCCGGCGGCTTCGACTGCTACTCCGGCCAAATTAGAATACTCAGGAGGTTCAGAAGAACTTGATTGAAGTACGTGGGTGTCGACGGTTACGGCCATAATTCCAATAATTGGCATTAATTTGAATTAATGACGATGTTAATTGCTTCAATGATGATAGACATTATCATTGTAATGAATTACTGTTACGAATTTGAACTATTTTTGAGAGTTACGGATTGAATTGAATCAAAAATGGATTCGATTTTGACTTTAAAAAGTCAACAGGGACAATTGCTCTTGATTTTGACTTTGCAAGTCAACTGAATAAAGTTTAGAGACTTGGCAGGATCAGTCCCTGATGTTTAAGATTAGGAAGTGACAGAATTAGACCCTGGGGTTAGATTTAACTTGGTTTAGTTAACGGGGTTAAGTTTTAAAGTTCGGATTGTCACAAACGGAATTTATCAAAGGCGAAAACTATAGCTAGTAATTCCTTCTCAGTATTAGTGTAATTTTCTTGAGCATCATTTAAGGTTTTACTTGCATAGTGAATCGGGTGGAAATGCTTCTCGCTTCATTGACCTAAAACTGCTTCTACTGCGTAGTCACTTGCATCGCACATGAGTTCGAAAGGTTTAGTCCAGTCAGGTGCCGTTATGATATGTGCATTGATGAGGTTCTTCTTGAGAGTTTCAAATGCTACTAAGCAATCGTCAGAGAATAGAAAGGGTCAATCTTTCTCCAACAGTTGTGTCAAGGGTCTCGCGATTGATGAAAAGTCTTTTATGAATCTCCTATAGAACCCTGCATGACCACGGAAGCTTCTAATCCCTTTTACTGAATTTGGCGGTGGAAGCATCGATATAGTTTCTACTTTGGCTTTGTCGACTTCAATACCATTCTTTGAAATTTTATGTCCTAATACTATCCCTTCTTTGACCATGAAGTGGCATTTTTCCCAATTTAGCGCTAGATTTGAATCTTCACATCTTGCTAGCATTCTTTCTAAATTTTTTAGACAATGGTCTAAGGAGTTTCCAAAAACTGAGAAGTCATCCATAAATACTTCCATTGATTCTTCTATCATATCATGAAATATAGCGATCATGCACCGCTGGAATGTAGCAGGTGCATTGCATAGTCAAATGGCATACTCCTATAAACGAAGGTGCCATAGGGACAGACAAATGTAGTTTTCTCCTGATCTTCAGGGACGATAGGGATTTGAAAGTATCCCGAGAATCCAATGAGAAAGCAATAGAACATATTTCCGGATAGTCGCTCTAACATTTGATTAATGAAGGGTAGTGTAAAATGGTCTTTTCGGGTAGCTTCGTTCAACTTGCAATAATCAATACACACCCGCCATCCAGTGACTGTGCGGGTTGGTATTAGCTCATTTTTCTCATTTGTGATTACCGTTATACCTCCTTTTTTTGGTACAACCTGAACTGGACTGACCCATGCTGAATCTGAAATGGGGTAGATCACTCCTGTGTCTAGTAACTTGATAACATCATTTTTCACTACCTCTTGCATTTTAGGGTTCAGTCTTCTTTGATGCTGCACACTTATCTTGTAATTATCTTCCATAAGTATCTTATGAGTGCAGAATGAGAGGCTAATTCCCTTATGATCCATGCGATAGCTTTCTTGTATATCTTCAATACTTGTAGTAGTTTTTCTTTCTCGTAGTTTTCCAACTTGGAGGAGATAATAACTGGAAGCTTGGATTCTTCATCAAGGAAGGCGTATGATAAATCAAGAGGAAGTTCCTTTAGTTCAAGTGTAGGTGGTTCCTCTGTTAGGACATAGAATGTATGGCAAAAGCTTTGTAATAGTTTAGGTCTTATTATATTTATGTTTTTATGTAATTGTATAGATTTTGTCTAAGTGATAGAACAAGTTCTGCTAGAGGCGAACTTGTTAAGTTCGCCAAGCCTATTAAAGCATCTTTGAGGCGAACTACTGCTGAGTTTGTGTCTATAAATAAGAGTTTACAGAATCTGTTCTAAAACAGAGTAGCGAAGTAGAAAGACTTGATTGATCGTATTTTGTAAACTCTATGTTTTGGTGATATACAAAGAGAAGTTTATTTACATGTTGTTTCTATTGTCAGTTCGTATGTATACGTTAACACGAAGGATTCCGCACTCCGTGTTATCGAGACGTCCTGTCACGAGATCGATCTGTAGATGAGTCATGTGGACTTACAAGTGGTATCAGAGCTTTTGCTCTTGATTTGTGTTTGATTCTTGGTGATTAGAGACGTTTTTGTGTACAATTTGACAAGAAATTGATCATTTTTAGAAGTTTTTGTATCCATGGAGTTTTCAAGTTCTTGAAGCTGATTTTACTGCTGAATTCGTTGATTTGAGGTGGATTTTGGTGAAATTAATCTGATAGAAGTGTTCTAATTCATAAAATACTAAATCCTACGGTCCAATTTCTTCCAATTCCTTCAAATCTGTGAGAAATGATGATTTTCGGCGCTATGAGTTCGTGTTTGGGTTGCTGAGTTTGTTACAGCTGAAGTAAGCAAAGTTGCTGATATTTGTTGCAGGCAAACTTAGCAAACGAACTTATCAAGTTCGCTTCTCTCAGTTTAAGCGAACTTAGTAGGCGAACTTAATCAGTAGGCGAACTTACCGGATTTTCTTGTTTAAGTGAACTTATCAAGTTCGCTTGATATCAAATTCGCTTTTTTGGATTTGAAGCGAACTTATTATCTTCGCCTAAGCGGAGTATTTGTTCAACACTTGGAAATTTTTTTCCGAAAATGGCAAATATGGTGCAAGTGACTAATATGTTAAATTACGATAACGAGATTGGTACATCTCAAAAACCACCCAAATTGTTATGTCTTGCAGATTTTTCTAACCGGAAAGATCGGTTTGATCAGTTCATGTCTTTTAATGATACAAGTTTGTGGATTCCATTCTTGGAAGGCTATACACATCCGACATATACTTGGATGGGAAAGGGTGATGTTCCTAAATCGGTATATGCGTTAACCACAGAAGAAAAATTATTGTTTGATATGGAAAAGAAGGCAATGGCTAGTATCTCTATGTCTCTTCCTAAAGAAATTTATCATAGCTTTAAAATATTCAGGACTTCTCAACAATTGTGGGAAGCGTTACAAAAGCGGTGTGAAGGTAGTTTGGATGTTAATAAAAGCAGAAAAGAATTACTGAAGAATCAATTCTTAGTATTCAAGCACTTTCAAAATGAATCTTTAGATGATCTTGCAACGAGATTCTATCATTTGCTGGGTGAATTGTCAAGTGCTTTAGTGGTTTATGAGACTGAAGAGATAAATGATAAGTTTTTGGAAGCATTACCATCTAAATTTGATGTGTATACGGTTTTGATAAAAGAAAATGTCAAGTATAAAACTATGTGTCTTGAAGAGGTTCTTGGCAAGATTCAATCACATGATTTGAATATGAAGAAGACGGAAACCAATATGGAGCATATTCAAGATCCTTCAATGTATTTTACTAAGTATTCTGGCAAAACTGGTGCAGGGGTTGCGTTCATTTCTGGTGATACTCAAGATGTTTCTAATGATCATTGTTCTGGGGTTCCAAGTCATTATAGTTTCTCTGCAAATACTGCTTCTTCATCATCTGGAACACATAATATGAATCACAGAGTTGCTGACGATTATTTAGCGATGTTTTCTTCCTTTATGGCTTCTTATGAAAATTTTATTGGAGGAAAGATTCATGATCCAGATGTTATTGAGGAGGATTTCAGACAGATTGATCCTGTTGATCTGGAAGAGATGAACATTCAATGGAATATGGCTATGCTGAGGAGACAAGCAAATGATTATTTGAAGAAGACTGGAAGAAAGTATATTGGTTCTAACAGTCGTTCACGTATGGGATTTGACAAAACCAAAGTTAGTTGCTATAATTGTCAGGAGTATGGTCATTTTTTCAAAGAATGTGTGAAACCAAAAGTTGAATTTGATTCTTAGAAGAAGCATAATAACTTTCAGAACAATTGTAATCAGTCACATGGCTCCTCTGCCTCTGGAAATTCTAATCATGCATCTGCATCATCTGCTTTGGTTGCTCAGAATGATGAAAATTATGACTGGGGTATTCATCTTGAAGATTTGGTTGGTAGAGTAAGTCAAGCTTTTGTAGCTGAGATTCATTCTGTAAAATCTGAAGAGTCAACTGATGATGATAGCTCAAGTGATGGTGAGAGTTTGCCAAGTGCGGATGAAGAGCATGATCAAGTATAAAATGTTGAGTCTGATATTGCATCTGGTGTATCTGAAGATGATATTGTATTAACTCAAAATTCTTCTGATGGTGCTGATTCTGAAAATATTTCGATTGCAAAAGTCTTCATGGCAGATATGTCAGATCCTTTAAAGGTAAAAGATTTTGTCTGTCACATTTATTGCTCTAATTGCATCAGTATAAAAGATAAAATGCAAAAAGTAATGGATGATAACACAAATTTAATTTGTGATATGAAATCGATGCATACAGTTAATCAAAAATTGAAAGATAATGATAAATTGTGTATAGATAGAATTGAGTCTTTGAAAAGAGATTTGAACTCTTTGGGATTGAAATATAAGGAACAAACATATCATCTGGATATGGCTTATGCTGAGATTGAGAAGCGAAATGAAATTGTCGCTCAGAAGAACAAAGAAATTTCTGATAAAGAATCTGAAGTGATCAAATTACATAGAAAGCTGGAAAAATTTGAAAATTCATCTATGGTATTGGATTACTTTAATGCTAATGTTGATCCTATAAAGAGGGTTGCTGGAATTGGATTTGTTCCTCCACCATTCAATGCAAATTATGTGGTTGAACCATAAATTATTCATGAAGAGGAAATTGATCCAAAGACGGTGTTGAAAGTAAATCCAGTAACTGGTGAAGATATGATCTATGATTCTTATTCTGAGGATGAATTTTTTGATGATAAAAAGGTTGAAGGCATTCCTAAGGAAGTGAAACTTGATGAACCAAAGGTAGTGAAAAATGTTACCCGTGATAGATGCATTTTAAGAGAACCTGATGAGGTGAAAGTTGATCAACCTAAACTTTTCAAAATGTTACAATCAAGTGGTTTTGTTGCTGCTGGTCATCAGAAGAAGAATTTATCAACGATGACTAAACAAGTTTTTGTTCAAAAGAAGGTAGTCAACTGTTCAGTAAAATCTTCTGAAGATTGTTCATCGGAAGGGTCTTCAAATTCAAGAAAAACTCCTTACATCAGAAATCATCAAGATAGAAGAGTTTGCTTTCACTGTAATGAGGCTGGTCTGTAGAACCAAAGACTGATGGCTTCTAAATTATTCTAAGTACAAATGCTGCTGATAGGCTTATCAGCAGCATTCAACACATGTTGCTGCTGATAGGCTTATAAGCAGCATTCAACACTTGTTGCTGCTGATAGGCTTATTAGCAGCATTCAACACTTGTTGCTGCTGATAGGCTTATTAGCAGCATCATTCTCATTCTTGCTGCTGATAGCTATGTTCCTTGAAGACAAATCGTTGCAGCTGACTATCCATGCCAAGCGTCACTGACAACTTTCTACAAAAGCAACTGACACACTCAAAGCAGAAGGAACCTCAATGGTGCAACCAATGACGGACGACAATGCTCTTCTCCAGACATGCAAGCAATGATGCATAAAGAAGACGCTTCAATACAGTTAGCTAGTTTAGCTTTAACGTGTAAAATTAGCTTTTGTATAAAAGATGGTATGTGTTCGATCTGATCCTTAGAATCAAGGGTCTGTCTTGATTCTAAGTTAGTATAAATACTGTGTAAACACTTCATTGTAAGTGTGCTTCTTCATAGAGTTTTCATTTGTAATCGTTTATTCACAAAGCTTAATACAACAGTGATCTTACTAGTATTCTTTCTGTCTGTTCGATTACATTTGTGTAGTTGTTATTGTTTCCACCAATTTCAACTAAGAATACAACCATCTTGTAATTTGACGATCCTACATGGTCATATTCTGATTCACTGTCCTTATAAGAATCAAGGCAAATTAAAGAGTGTTTCCTCACAACAACGAGTGGTGTCGATTCTGAAAAGACAAAATGTGGGAAAGCCTACGTCTAGTGTTGTAAAGAATGTGCCTTGTCAATCATTTGTTAAATCTTCGGGATTTAAGCAACATGATAAGCATATTTCTAAACCAATTTTTTTTCAAAATAAGTATGAGATTCCACATGTTGGAATACCAAAACATTCTCAACCTGAGGTCAAACTTTCTAGACCACAACGAAGAAGACGTAACAGAAAATTAAAGAAATTTTTGGAAAAATCTGAATCTGATAATCATAAATCTAATAATATTTTTCCAATTAATCATACTATGTCTTCATTGAGAAGGTCTAATTGTGAATCTTATGTTCCAAAGGTTGATGACAATGTTGATTGTGAATTGCTTGAAGTTGTTTATTTTGATCCATCTGGACGACCCAAGACCACAATGGCTTGGGTTCCAAATTCTAACTAATTTTCTTTGTTTATGTAGGGACAACCAAGGGGTCACTATCAACAATACGTGATATGTGGATAGTGGTTGTTCTCGACATATGACAACTAATATTCGTTTGGTGGAAGATGTTATTAATATTGATGGTGGTTATGTCTCTTTTGCTGGAAATAAAGGCGGGTACATAACTGGTCAGGGTACTTTAAAGAACGATAAAGTCAAATTTGAGAAAGTGAACTATGTGGAGCAACTTCAACATAATCTTTTATGTGTATCTCAAGTGTGTGACAAGAAATTTTCATTTCATTTCAATGATTATGAGCGTTATATCTTGAAACCGGGCTTTGTGATTCCTGATGATTGGATTCTAATGAAAGCTCCGAGGAGAAATGACACATATGTCCTAGACATGAGTGTTCTACTACAATGAATTCAATTCCTACTTGTCTTCTCCAAGGCGTCTGAGTTGGATTCTATTTTGTGGCACAGGAAACTTGCTCACATCAATTATCAGAAAATGAATTATCTCGTGAAGAATGATCTGGTTTTTGGTGTTCCGAAAAAGAAATTTTCAGTTCCTGATGACTGTATTCCTTGCAAGAAGGGGAAACAACACAAGAAATCCCACAAATCTAAGTCAAAGAATTCAATTGCGACTCCTTTGGAGCTACTGCATATGGATTTGTTCAGACCGATTAGTATCAGGAGCATAGGTGGTAAATCTTACTATCTGGTAGTAACAGACGATTTCTCTATATTTTCATGGGTTAAGTTCCTTGCTTCTAAAGCCGAAACCACAGAGTTGGTACAATTCTCAATCCTGGGTTTAGAGAATTTGTTCAAACAGAAAGCCAAAAGAATTAGGAGTGACAATGGCAGCGAGTTTAAAAATAGCAAGATGGGTTTATTTTGTCTTCAAAAGGGAATTCATCATGAATTCAGTGCGTCATATGTACCTCAACAAAATGGAGTTGTTGAACAAAAGAACAGGACTTTGGTTGAAACGGCACGTACGATGCTTGCTGATTCTAAGCTTCCAGTAACTTTTTGGGCTGAGGCTGTGAATACTGCGTGTCACGTTTTGAACAGATTTTTGACCGTTAAGCGACACAACAAGACATGCTATGAGTTGCTTAATAATCGTAAGTCAAATTTGGAATATTTACTACCTTTTGGTAATCCATGCACCTTGTTGAAAGTTAGAGATGTCCCAACCAAGTTCAGTGCTAAGCTATTGAAGGGATCTTTCTAGGGTATGTTGCAAATTCTACTACCAAGTGGGTTTATAACAAAGAGACTCGCCAGGTTGAAGAATGGTTTCATATTGACTGTTCTAATCGGTCTTTACCTCAAATGGCGATTAGATCAGACTTGGCTTTTGATTATGAGAATTTATTCAAGTCTTTTCATTTACCTTCTGATATTTCTCCTGAGGAAGCTGCTGTATTATATGATTAATGTCAGGATGCACAGAATAGTGGTTTTCTACCGGCCGCGGTTCCACTCTCATATATTCCTTTTGCATCTGCTCCAGATCCTAATGTTGCTTCTTGTTAGGGAACACAAGAGTCTAATAGTGAGGATGAAAATGTTATTTTCCAAGATTCTTCTGCTGATCCTTTATTAGTTGATGAACCTTCTAATTAGACACAGGCTTAGGGGGAAATTCCTACAAATCTGCCAGTTAATCAAGATATGTCTTATCAATCTGATACAACTCAAGTTGATGTGTTGCCGGTTCCAGAGGTTGCATAAATCAAGGAACTCAAAGCTCATCTGATTACAAATGTCATTGGGAATTTGCGTGATGGAGTGCAAACGCGTTCTATTATTAACAACACTTGCTTGTATACAGGTTTTAACGATACTGGTGTTTTTTATGTATGCTCACATTCTTGTTTTATTTCTCAGGTCGAACCAAAGAATGTTGAAATTGCGTTCGTGATAACAATTGGATAGAGGCCATGCAGGAAGAACTTGCTCAGTTTGACAAACTCAAAGTTTGGAATCTTGTAGATCTTCTAAAGGGTGTGTATCCAATTGGTACGAAGTGGGTGTTTAAATGTAAGAAAGATGATCGAGGTGTTGTGGTGAGAAATAAAGCAAGATTAGTTGTACAAGGTTTCAATCAACAAGAGGGAATTGATTACACCGAGGTTTATTGTGACAATCCGACTTTTTAGGTTAACCCCGTTAACTATTCCGTTAAGTTTCCTATTAAAAACTTAACCCCGTTAACCAAATCTAACCCCAGGGACTGATTCTGTCACAAATTCAACTCAAAACTACAGAGACTAGTTGTGTGAATATGTTAAACCAAATAAGTTGACTCCTCAAAGTCAAATTTAGCAAATTTGGTTTCTGTTGACTTTTGAAAGTCAAAATCATGACTTCTTGATTTCCAATTCATGAATGATAACCGAAATAGATCAAATTTCGTAACTGAATATCATAGCATTGCAATAAACGCTTATAGTTGATCAGTCTATCATCATCATTGTCGAATTAAACTCCTATAATGACCATTAAATCCTTAACCGCCGACTACCACGGTCGATCCATCGAATTCGACAAATTGTTGTATCTATTTCGCAAACAAGTCGTCTACACACAAAACAAATCCCTCTGAAGCTATTACGCGTGTTAATTCGATCGGAGAAGCATCGGAAGACGCCGGGGACCTCTCGTCGAAATCGCGGTTGGATTTTAGCCGAGCACCATCGGAATCGTGTTAATTCAGGTAGCTAATCATACCCTCAGACTCGCCTTCATCTCTATAACGAAAGCCCTATCATACCCAGGGCTTATAACACCGAATTTAACTCGAACCGATGCTAGGGTTCATACCTTCTGGGTTTGATCGAACACCCACCTACACTCGATTTAAATCAAATTAAATCACTTCAATAGCATCGCAACACTTCATTTATGGATAACCCTATGCTAATTCGATCTCATAACATCGAATTGTGTAAGAACCCGTATCTAGGGTTTATTCTTAAGTCTATTTGTGGTTTTTGATCTTAAACAAATTTTCAATCTAATTAAACCACAGGGATTGACTCGCAACCCTTTTTTTGTCAAAAGCCCTATGATTCCATCGGGTTTTATCATCTGAATCGCTTAAATCAAATCCATACGAAGAACCTAGGGTTCCGACTTTTAAAACTGAAATTTAACAATCGTGAACCTGATGATTTTCAAATTAAACGAACCCACAGATTCGAAATACCCCGATTATCAAAACCCCTATGTCTTTTGCCTCAATCCTAGTCGAATTCAGTGGATTCAGGGGGGAGATTCGATCGGTTCATATGGGGGGAAGAACACGGGGGCGTGGATGTTAAAACCAATTTGATCCGAACCTTGTATGCGATGACCCTAGCGGGCGGGGTGGTTAAGTTGATGGACTCATGCGCAGGAGACCCGGGTTCGAGTCCGGGCTCCCACAATCATTTTTAAACATTTTTCTGTTAATATTTAATTAATAAAAATCAAACCCTATAATATTATAAGGTTATACAATTGTGTTTTTACTCGGAAAACAACCCGTAGGCTCGGGTTTGAATTATTAACATATTTTTATATATTAAACCCACTTTTATAATTAATATATTGTTATTATTATCAAGTAAAAATAATGTGTTTATATTATTTTTAAACCATAAATTCATATAAAAATAATATGTTTATATTATTTTCAAACCGTGACCCGTATTATTAAATAATATATATTTATATTATTTCAAATCATTTTGTAACATCGTGTGTCGATTGAGACTAAATAATAATATAGTTGGTTATACTAGTTACTCGTATACATATATTATTATTTTATTAATTTTTGTGAATGACAAAACACCCGGTTATAATTATTATTATTCGTGTCATTCGTCGTGTAAAGTAATTTCTAACTCCGTGGACACTTTCGTCCACTCTTGAATATTAGAGCGTTTCTTTAAGACGCTTCTCGATCCGTATCACAGTCACATTTCCCATTTTCCTTTATCCCTAATTTTATGTGTTTATAATTTTAGGGCATTCGTAAGTCTTTTGAGACTTACACACTTGGTTCCAACTTTTCCCTTGTGTGATTCAAATCTTTACTCAAGCTTAGGTGAGCTTCACGGCCCCTTTTTACTGCTTTTAAACTGGGGGAGAAAACATGATACAACTCTTTTGATTTTTGTACTTCATTTTATATCAATTGTTATGACTATGCGTAAACTCTATCATGAAAGTCCTCACATCGAACCGTTTAAATATGAATATAGCGAGGTATGTTGGGTAGTACTACTGGGTTTGACAAACCTCACCCGCGTTAGTCGCGCTAACACGATTGGATATCGAACGGGTGCAATATTGACCTAAACGTGCACCGTGGTTGATAGACCTGGTGGGAGGCAATACAAACAGTCAGTTTACGGTTGCGAGCGTAATAGCAAACAATGAATATGGGTTAGCTACTCATTTGGTATTTATGTTGATTGTACAATAAATCTGGTAAACGTTTATTTATATATTGAAACCTGTGAACTCGCCAACCTCGTGTTGACACTTTTTCTTACATGTTTTCTCAGGACGCTAAGTTAAGACACAGGTGCACGTTAGGGCATGCATGGGATTCAACTGCTTTGCCTTGTGTCTATTTATATTGATTGAATTATTTTAATGTACTCTGTTTGATTTGACGTTTGGACTTTTGGACTTTGGTTTTGGGCGCGTATATTTTGCGCATTTACTTTCTTTACGCTTCCGCATTGATACTCTGATCTAAAAGGATATTTTCATTTGAGTCCCATGTAGAGTCGTTCATTGTAACTAATGTCTGAGATCCCGGTTTGTCACTTCCCAAACGGTAATACTCCGTTAGTGGAATTTGGGGGTGTGACAGATTGGTATCAGAGCCATTGGTTATAGAGAACTAGGATTGTATACTAGACTATAGCCTCACACATTAGTTACATGTCATTTGAGTTACATGCTATTTGGATGTTGGCACTTATACAAATTGTTGCAGGATCATGTCGTCAACACCACCTCCATCACCTAACGCATCAGGGCATAAGGCACCTGTACCCTCATCCCCGGAGCCCAAAAGGCGCCGGACTACCTCAATTGAGCAAGGTGAACCGAGAAACGCACGGGCATTGGAGTATGCTCTCAATTGGGATATGTACCCACATATGATCCAAAGGTGGATCGAGATGGGAGATGTTCCATCACCGTACTTTGCATCCACATCTTCATCGTCTACACTGCCTAGCTTACCATGTACCATGGAACAAGCCTTCGCAGCATTTGTGTCCTATATGTTAAAGGAATTAAGTTTTGTACAAGATGCCACCGAGGAGATACCTAAACTCCTGGAGAATGGAAAACAAGTGAAAAGGAATAGGGTAGGAATAGAAGATTTGACTACCGAACTAGCTGCAACAGATCATGTCCACAACCTTTTAGTGAATCGTGTAGCACACCTAGAGACGAGGGCTGACATTATGGATGATGATATGCAAGGAGTTCTGGAGAGACTAGCTGCTATGGAAGCTCAGCTACATGTGGCTAACCACACTGCTGAAGGCCTTCAAGAGAGGGTGACTCACTTGGAAGCCCAACTGCAAGCGGCCCTACACCCGGAAGACATTCCAGTATCTGATGATGAGGAGGAACCCTTTGAGGAAGAGCTCTTTGAGGAGGAGCCCATCGAGGAGGAACCCTTAGAGGGGGAACCAGCTCAGGAAGAGCCAGTGGAGATTGATGATGCACAGTCATATGTCTCTTCTGATGACGAGGATATTTGAGGATCTTCCTATTCTATCTTTGTTTTTACTTATGTTATTTCCCTTTTCAAACCTAGATGGGTAAGGTTGTTCCCATCCAATAAAAGCATGAGAAGTTTAATATTTGAGTTATTTATTTTGTAGCCATACAATTTATTTAATTTTCAAAATATTAGATGTTGTATTTCCTTACCCGTACTTGAATAATGTTTAATATGCGATATATTTCTCATTGTTTTCATTTGTGATTGTGAAGAAATATGTCTGGAAGAGGACGAGGAGGCCGTACCGGTGGTCGTGGTACCATCAACATGACGGCAGCAGAACTAGCAGCTTTGATAAACAATAGTGTGGCTGAGGCCCTAGCAGCACAGAATGCTGCAGGTAAATGCTTTCAACTATTGACTAGTAGTGTCAATCCCTTTTTCCTAAGAATATCTTTCTAAACGCTATAATTTCCAATTCAATTCGTATTTCTAAATCCAGGCAAGCAAAACCAGCAAAATCAGCAAAATCAACAGCCAGCCTGCACTTTTAAGGCATTCATGGACTGCAAGCCCCACACCTTTAGTGGAGCTGAAGGAGCAGTTGGATTACTTCGCTGGTTTGAGAAGGTTGAATCAGTAATAGCCATGTGCAACTGCCCCGTAGCTAACCAAGTGAAATTTGCTGCTGGAACTTTAGAAGGCCCGGCCCTAACATGGTGGAATGCCCAAGTTCAAATGTTGGGACTAGCAATGGCAAATGGACTCCCGTGGGAGGAATTTAAGTCAATGATGAAAGAAGAATACTGCCCACGAGATGAAATTCAAAAACTAGAAGGAGAGTTCTGGAACCTTAAGATGGAGGGTTCAGAAATTGAACTCTACACCACCCGTTCGCACGAACTTGCCACCATGTGCCCACATATGGTGACTCCGGATTACAAACGGATTGAACTATACATTGGAGGTTTGGTACCTCAGATTCAAAGCATGGTGACCTCATCCAACCCTACCACCATCCAACAGACCATCAGACTTGCTCACAAATTGACCGATCAGGCAGTGACACAGGGAACTTTACCTCCAAGAGGTTCGGTTTCTAAACCCACCGACAACAATAAGCGCAAGTTCGACCATCACTCCCACTCACACAACCATTCAAATTCTAAAGGATCCCAATCCAATCAACCTCAGCACCAACAACAGCGACAGTTTGAGCATGCTAGAAACTTTAATCAAACGACCTCATCAGGTCCGAATCAAGGGGAATATGCTGGGAGGTACCCCAAGTGCAACAAATGCGGCTATCACCACACGGGCACTTGTGACCGACAACGTTGCCAGCGTTGTGGTAAAATGGGCCACGCTGCAAAGGACTGTAGAGTTGCACTCCCGAACAAACAACCATTTCAATCACAGGGATTCACGAGGGGATGTTTTCAGTGCGGTAAAGAGGGGCACATTCAAAGGAACTGTCCTCAGTTGAAAAAGGGTGGAAATGGTAATGGCAGTGGTAGTGGTAACGGTAATAACCAGGGCAACAATGGTAACAACCCCAATCAAAACAACAATGGTGGGAATAACGGTAATAACGGTGGTAATGGAGGAAATGGGGCGAAAGGAAGAGCTTTTGTACTGGGATCCGGAGAGGCTCGCTACGATCATAACGTGGTCACCGGTAAATTTCTCTTAAATAATTACTTTGCTTCTGTCCTTTTTGACACTGGTGCTGATAGGAGTTTTATATCTAAGAAACTTAGTGATATGATAAAAGGAACTCCAACTCTGCTAGAAGCTAAGTATGTAATAGAGATAGCTGACGGCCAAATAATTGAAGCAACCCACATTCTTAAGGGTTGTAAGCTTGATCTAGCTAGCCATATTCTATATATCGACCTTATGCCGGTCACACTTGGTAGTTTTGATGTAATCGTCGGCATGGATTGGTTGTCTAGAAACCAAGCGGAAATCATTTGTCATGAGAAAATCGTTCGCATACCCCTCCCGAGTGGAGAAATTCTTTCAGTTCAGGGCGAAAGAGTTGGTACTGTCATGGGCATTATATCCTTCATGAAAGCACAAAAATGTCTTCGAAAGGGGCATACGGCTATTTTGGCACTTGTTGCTGAACAGCCGTCAGAAGAGAAGAAGATCGAAGATATTCCCGTTGTGCGTGAATTTTTGAAAGTATTTCCCGAGGATCTGCCCGGTCTGCCACCACACCGTCAGGTTGAATTCCAAGTTGACCTAGCACCCGGAGCAGCACCGATTGCTCGGGCACCTTATCGATTAGCACCCAGTGAATTGCAGGAACTGTCCACTCAGTTGCAAGACTTATTGGATAAAGGCTTCATCCGACCTAGTTCATCACCGTGGGGAGCTCCGGTATTATTTGTCAAGAAGAAGGACGGTACGTTCCGTATGTGTATTGATTACCGGGAGTTGAACAAAGTTACAATCAAGAACCGCTATCCTTTACCTCGTATTGATGGCCTTTTTTATCAACTCCAAGGATCCAGTTTCTATTCCAAAATAGATCTTAGGTCCGGCTATCATCAGTTAAGAGTCCGAGAAGAAGATATCTCAAAAACTGCATTCAGGACATGGTACAGCCATTACGAATTTATGGTCATGCCTTTCGGTCTAACCAACGCACCTGCGGTATTCATGGACCTCATGAACCGTGTGTGTAAGCCTTACCTTGACCAGTTTGTTATCGTTTTCATCGATGACATTCTTATTTATTCCAAGAACGAGGAAGAACATGAAGAACATCTGCGTCTAATTTTGTACTACTTAAGCAAGAGCAACTTTATGCTAAGTTTTCCAAATGTGAATTTTGGATTCGAGAGGTTCAATTTCTAGGGCATGTGGTAAATGAAAAGGGGATACATGTCGACCCATCCAAAATAGAAGCCATCAAGAATTGGGCAGCACCGACGACTCCGACTGAAGTGCGACAATTTCTGGGATTGGCTGGATATTACCGTCGTTTTATCGAAGGATTTTCAAAGATTGCGTAACCTCTCACCGCCCTAACTCAAAAAGGAAAAGCCTATAATTGGGGCGATAACCAAGAATCAGCTTTCCAACATCTCAAACAGAAACTTTGCAGTGCACCTATTTTAGCTCTTCCGGAAGGAACCGATGACTTTGTGGTGTATTGTGATGCATCCATTCAAGGCCTGGGTTGTGTCTTAATGCAACGCGAAAAGGTAATCACATACGCTTCACGTCAGTTAAAGGTTCACGAGAAAAACTACACCACTCATGACCTAGAGTTGGGAGCAGTAGTTTTTGCACTTAAGATATGGAGACATTACTTGTACGGTGCCAAATGCACTATCTACACCGACCACAAGAGCCTCCAGCATATCTTCGAGCAGAAGGAGTTGAACATGCGACAACGTCGTTGGGTTGAACTTTTAAATGATTACGACTGTGCGATCCGGTATCATCCGGGTAAAGCTAACGTCGTGGCTGATGCACTAAGCCGAAAAGAAACGAAACCCAAACGAGTTCGAGCGTTTCAACTCACTATTCACCCTGGATTGCCTGACAGAATCCGTAGTGCTCAACTTGAAGCCTTGAAAGAAGATAACCTACCGTTAGAAGGTACACGTAGCATGGAAGCACAACTTGAAGTAAAATCTGACGGAATTCGTTACTTTGTCGAACGAATATGGGTTCCAGTATTCGGAAATTTGAGGGAACTAATCATGGATGAAGCTCATAAATCTCGTTACTCCATTCATCCGGGTTCCGATAAAATGTACCATGATCTAAAAGTATTATATTGGTGGCCAAAGATGAAGGCCGATATAGCCACTTACGTTAGTAAGTGTCTGACCTGCGCGAAGGTCAAAGTTGAATACCAAAAACCGTCCGGTCTCCTACAACAACCTGAAATTCCCATGTGGAAATGGGAACAAATATCCATGGACTTCATTACCAAATTACCCCGAACTCCTACCGGATGTGATACTATATGGGTAATTGTTGATCGCCTAACAAAATCTGCCCACTTCCTAGCCATCAAAGAAACTGACAAAATGGATAAACTCACTCGAGTATACTTGAAAGAAGTGGTCTCTCGGCACGGAGTGCCAATCTCTATTATTTCGGATCGTGATGCACGATTCACTTCCCGTTTCTGGCAATCATTGCATAAAGCATTAGGCACGCGTCTAGATATGAGCACAACATACCATCCTCAAACTGATGGCCAAACTGAACGTACTATTCAAACTCTGGAGGACATGCTACGAGCTTGTGTGATCGATTTCGGTAACACTTGGGAGTCTCACCTACCATTAGTGGAGTTCTCCTACAATAACAGTTATCACACTAGCATCAAGGCAACTCCATTTGAAGCACTTTATGGACGAAAATGCCGTTCTCCCATTTGTTGGACCGAGGTTGGGGATAGCCAACTCACAGGTCCTGAACTTGTATTTAAAACTTCCGAAAAGATCGTTCAAATTAGAAATCGTATGGCGGCAGCTCGTGATCGTCAAAAGAGCTATGCCGACAAGCGTCGTAAACCTTTGGAATTTCAAATAGGTGACATGCTTTTACTCAAAGTCTCACCTTGGAAAGGTGTCATTCATTTCGGGAAACGAGGAAAACTGAATCCTCGTTATGTTGGACCTTTCAAAATATTAAAGAGAATCGGACCAGTCGCGTATCAACTGGACCTACCTGAAAGACTTAGTGGTGTACACAACGTCTTTCACGTCTCAAATTTAAAGAAATGCCTGGCAGATGAATCACTCGCAGTTCCTCTAGAGGAACTACATGTTGATGAACAGTTACGTTTCATCGAAGAACCTGTGGAAATTATGGATAGGGAAGTTAAAACGTTAAAACACAGTAAGATCCCTACTGTTCGAGTCCGTTGGAACTCGAAACGCGGACCAAAATTCACTTGGGAGCGCGAGGATCAGATGATGCGCAAATATCCTAATCTGTTCAAGCACTCCACGTCAAACTCTTAAGGTACTATTTTAATTTTCGGGACGAAAATTCTTTCAACTAGGGAATGATGTGAAGCCCCAGAAATTTTTTTTTGTTATTTTAATTTTCGGGACGAAAATTCTTTCAACTAGGGAATGATGTGACAATCCGACTTTTTAGGTTAACCCCGTTAACTATTCCGTTAAGTTTCCTATTAAAAACTTAACCCCGTTAACCAAATCTAACCCCAGGGACTGATTCTGTCACAAATTCAACTCAAAACTACAGGGACTAGTTGTGTGAATATGTTAAACCAAATAAGTTGACTCCTCAAAGTCAAATTTTGCAAATTTGGTTTCTGTTGACTTTTGAAAGTCAAAATCATGACCTCTTGATTTCCAATTCATGAATGATAACCGAAATAGATCAAATTTCGTAACTGAATATCATGGCATTGCAATAAACGCTTATAGTTGATCAGTCTATCATCATCATTGTCGAATTAAACTCCTATAATGACCATTAAATCCTTAACCGCCGACTACCACGGTCGATCCATCGAATTCGACAAATTGCTGTATCTATTTCGCAAACAAGTCGTCTGCACACACTAAACAAATCCCTCTGAAGCTATTGCGCGTGTTAATTCGATCGAAGAAGCATCGGAAGACGCCGGGGACCTCTCGTCGAAATCGCGGTTGGATTTTAGCCGAGCACCATCGGAATCGTGTTAATTCAGGTAGCTAATCATACCCTCAGACTCGCCTTCATCTCTATAACGAAAGCCCTATCATACCCAGGGCTTATAACACCGAATTTAACTCGAACCGATGCTAGGGTTCATACCTTCTGGGTTTGATCGAACACCCACCGACACTCGATTTAAATCAAATTAAATCACTTCAATAGCATCGCAACACTTCATTTATGGATAACCCTATGCTAATTCGATCTCATAACATCGAATTGTGTAAGAACCCGTATCTAGGGTTTATTCTTAAGTCTATTTGTGGTTTTTGATCTTAAACAAATTTTCAATCTAATTAAACCACAGGGATTGACTCGCAACCCTTTTTTTGTCAAAAGCCCTATGATTCCATCGGGTTTTATCATCTGAATCGCTTAAATCAAATCCATACGAAGAACCTAGGGTTCCGAATTTTAAAACTGAAATTTAACAATCGTGAACCTGATGATTTTCAAATTAAACGAACCCACAGATTCGAAATACCCCGATTATCAAAACCCCTATGTCTTTTGCCTCAATCGTAGTCGAATTCAGTGGATTCAGGGGGGAGATTCGATCGGTTCATATAGGGGGAAGAACACGGGGGCGTGGATGTTAAAACCAATTTGATCCGAACCTTGTATGCGATGACCCTAGCGGGCGGGGTGGTTAAGTTGATGGACTCATGCGCAGGAGACCCGGGTTCGAGTCCGGGCTCCCACAATCATTTTTAAACATTTTTCTGTTAATATTTAATTAATAAAAATCAAACCCTATAATATTATAAGGTTATACAATTGTGTTTTTACTCGGAAAACAACCCGTAGGCTCGGGTTTGAATTATTAACATATTTTTATATATTAAACCCACTTTTATAATTAATATATTGTTATTATTATCAAGTAAAAATAATGTGTTTATATTATTTTTAAACCATAAATTCATATAAAAATAATATGTTTATATTATTTTCAAACCGTGACCCGTATTATTAAATAATATATATTTATATTATTTCAAATCATTTTGTAACATCGTGTGTCGATTGAGACTAAATAATAATATAGTTGGTTATACTAGTTACTCGTATACATATATTATTATTTTATTAATTTTTATGAATGACAAAACACCCGGTTATAATTATTATTATTCGTGTCATTCGTCGTGTAAAGTAATTTCTAACTCCGTTGACACTTTCGTCCACTCTTGAATATTAGAGCGTTTCTTTAGGACGCTTCTCAATCCGTATCTCAGTCACATTTCCCATTTTCCTTTATCCCTAATTTTATGTGTTTATAATTTTAGGGCATTCGTAAGTCTTTTGAGACTTACACACTTGGTTCCAACTTTTCCCTTGTGTGATTCAAATCTTTACTCAAGCTCAGGTGAGTTTCACGGCCACTTTTTACTGCTTTTAAACTGGGGGAGAAAACATGATACAACTCTTTTGATTTTTGTACTTCATTTTATATCAATTGTTATGACTATGCGTAAACTCTATCATGAAAGTCCTCACATCGAACCGTTTAAATATGAATATAGCGAGGTATGTTGGGTAGTACTACTGGGTTTGACAAACCTCACCCGCGTTAGTCGCGCTAACATGATTGGATATCGAACGGGTGCAATATTGACCTAAACGTGCACCGTGGTTGATAGACCTGGTGGGAGGCAATACAAACAGTCAGTTTACGGTTGCGAGCGTAATAGCAAACAATGAATATGGGTTAGCTACTCATTTGGTATTTATGTTGATTGTACAATAAATCTGGTAAACGTTTATTTATATATTGAAACCTGTGAACTCACCAACCTCGTGTTGACACTTTTTCTTACATGTTTTCTCAGGACGCTAAGTTAAGACACAGGTGCACGTTAGGGCATGCATGGGATTCAACTGCTTTGCCTTGTGTCTATTTATATTGATTGAATTATTTTAATGTACTCTGTTTGATTTGACGTTTGGACTTTTGGACTTTGGTTTTGGGCGCGTGTATTTTGCGCATTTACTTTCTTTACGCTTCCGCATTGATACTCTGATTTAAAAGGATATTTTCATTTGAGTCCCATGTAGAGTCGTTCAATGTAACTAATGTCTGAGATCCTGGTTTGTCACTTCCCAAACGGTAATACTCCGTTAGTGGAATTTGGGGGTGTGACATTTATGCTCATATTGCTAGGCTTGAAGCTATATGAGTGTTTCTTGCTTTTGCTTCATACAAAGGATTTAAGGTGTTTCAATTAGATGTAAAAAGTGCTTTCTTATATGGTAAAGTCAATGAGGAAGTTTATGTGTGTCAGCCGCCGGGGTTTGAAGATCCAATTAATCCTTCTAGAGTTTTCAAGCTTGATAAAGCTCTCTATGCTCTTCATCAAGCTCCTCGAGTGTGGTATGAAACGTTGTCTACACATCTTATGGATAATGAGTTTGTTCGTGGACATATTGACTCGACTTTATTCATTAAGAAAGCAGGGGGAGAATATCTACTGGTGCAGATATATGTAAATGATATTGTTTTTGGCTCTACAAATAAAGGGTTGTGCAAAGAGTTTGAGAGTATTATGAAATCGAAGTTTGAGATGTCATGGGAGAGTTATCATTTTTCCCAGGTCTTCAAGTTAATCAGAAGGAAGATGGTTTCTTTATTCATCAGTCCAAGTATGTAAAGGACATCTTGAGCCGGTTCAAGATGGAGGACTGTACCCCATACGATACTCCGATTCCGGTCAATCATAAATTGAATTCTGACCCGGATGGAAAAGAAGTTGATTGTCGACTCTACCATGCAATGATTGGATCTCTCATGTACTTAACCGCTTCAAGGCAAGACATAATGTTCATTGTGTGTATTTGTTCCAGGTTCCAAGCAAAACCAAAAGAGTCTCATTTGATTATGGTAAAGAGAATCTTTCGTTATCTGAAAGGAAAACAAAGATTGGGACTATGGTTTTCACATGGTTCTAACTTTGAATTCAATGCATACACTGATTCTGATTTTGGTGGTTGTTGTTTGGATAGGAAATCTACTACAGGTGGTTGCCAGTTCTTGGGTAATCATCTAGTCTCCTAGCAATGCAAAAAGTAAACTACGGTCTCCATTTCAACATGTGAAGCAGAACACATTGCTGCTGCAAGTTGTTGTTCACAGATCTTGTGGATCCAATAGCAAATAAGATACTACGGTTTGAATTTTACAGGAACCCCCATGTTTATTGATAATAATGCTACAATGTCTATCACAAATAATCCTGTTAATCACAGTAAAACAAAGCACATTGAAATTAGATATCATTTTATTCGTGATTGTGCAGATAAAAAGTTGACTGAGCTGGTAAAGGTACATACAGATGATAATTTTGCTGATCTTTTTACCAAGGCATTTGATCGTACCAGGTTTGAATTTCTGATCAAAATGATAGGTATGATCAATCCCGAATAAAAGTTTTTCAAAAACAAATTTTCATGGGAGATTTTGTTTTAAATTTCTTTTATTGCTTTATTACATTTCTGCATTTTAAATTTCAATCAAAAATTGTTATTTATAAAAATTCAAAACAAAATGAAAAATTTAAAATTGACATCATTTGAAGTTAGAGAAGATATGATAGTACATCAGTGAATAGTTCATTACACATGACCATATTGTCACACCCCGACCGATGGCGGAATCATCGGGGCGGGACATGTAGACTGTTCATAAGCACAAGGTTGACTAAATTGAATATATTAAACGTCAAATTTCATTGCATATAATCCAAACACAACCAAATCCAAGATAGAACAAAATTGAAATACATAGAGTTCTTTTATTTAAATTAGCTAAGTCCAATCCTATGTGCAGCACATCTTGACCAATCTCACACGTTAGAACCTGAAACATGAATAAAATAAAGTCAGCTAAAAAGTTGGTGAGTATAACACAGGTTTGTATAGAGATAGCATATAGTTGTAAAACAAATCCTTACATAACATGATAAATAAGGCATTTATGGGGAGAAGCTATTGTGTAACCAAGTACAATCAAACCTTTGTAACTAGCATGCAAATTGTGTTGTCGGTATCAATCACCCCAATCTGGGTGGGTTTGTCAGACTCAATAGATCTATCATTGAAAACCGTCGGCTTGAATAGTTAATGATTGCACATAATAGCATACAAAAGTTAGCACACATAGCACTCGGGCATAAAGCTCAAATTTGTACACATGAATGTAAATAGGATTTGTAATTGTGTTGTTTGGTAAATGTAAACATGTAATTTGTATATATTTCATGTTTCACCCCAAAAGTGTAAAAGAGTAAAAGGGGCTATGAAATACTCACTTGGTTTGAAGGCGTAGCTAACAAAGATACTAGATAGAATAAAGATTCTTGAAATGCACAAGTTAACCTAAAGTGTAATGTATATGGTATTAATAGTGTGCATCAAAGTTTAAGTCTAGAGTTGCATTTGGACTTCTGTAAAAAGGTCATTGATTTGTAATTGGAGGTATTGAATAAAATATATAAAGTTTGAAAGAATATTTTTAGAACATTTTGATTAAGGTTTGAGTTTGAATAATTAAATAAGTAATGTAAATAATTATTGTTTATGAAAATATTATAGGTGTTAAATGAAATTAAGTGTAAATAAATAAATGTCTTTGTTTAAACATAAAGTAAATAAATAATCATTATTTTATTTATTTATTTATAAAATGTAACTTAACCATTTAAATACTTTTTAAATGAAAGATTTAGCAATAATTGTAAATTTAATTTTTATAAACTTTAAATAACTATTTTTCTATTTATTAAATATTTGTTCTTTCTAAATATGATTAAATGCAATTTTATAAAAATCAACTATCTTTATTTTGCAATTTAGTCAAAATATTTATTGTTTGAAAAATATATAAAATTTATAATTTTGCCAAGAATTTAACTCACACACGACCGTGCCTGGGAGGGGCACGATCGTGCTCGAACCACGGGCGCGACCATGCTAGTCAGGGCGCGACCGTGTTGATCAAACAGAATGCTCAATTTGTTTGTTCTCTAGGCACGATCGTGTTCTGGACTAGGTACGACCGTGTCTAGGGTTTTTAGGCATGACCAAGTCTAGCCAAAGGCATGACTGGGTCTGAGTGTGTGAGGCACGACCGCGCTGGTATTTGACGCGACCGTGTCTCATGAAGCACAACCGCGCAAGAATACCAGCGCGACCGTGTCTGTCTCAAAACAGAAACGATTTGGCTAATTCTTATATTGTCAATGTTGGAATCCATGGGGCTTTCACCCATTAGATCATCACGAGTCTTTCTGTATAAATTAATTGTATTTAAAACGTGTCTAATGTTCGTTTCGATTAAGTCATTTTTAACGAAAATGTGGTTTCGGGTTCGTGGTGATTTCCATAATGAAAGCCTAAATTAACATGGGGCTTTTGATCTATGAACTGAAATGAAAGTGTGGAAGGTTTCAATTACCCGGAAGAACGACGAATTGATAGTGTTCGGTAGAGAGAAATTCCGGCGACTACGGGTTCTGTCTCCGGCGTCCTCTGCTGCAATTCCGACTAAGCCAGAGAGTCCAGTAGCTTTAGTGAGGATTGAGTAGCGTGAATCTGCTGCTTGGTTGCGATAATTCCGATTGAAAGAGGGAATTCGTGTTTTCTTGAAATGTCTAAGCGATTTTTGAGATGGATTGGATTAATTTGAGACGTTTGTTGTAATTGGAAATGTCATTGCTTTCGTTAATGGTAATAAAGTGTAAATCGGTTACGGAACTCAACGATCGGGTGATTAAAACTGTATTTACGTTTCAACTGGTACTCGGCGCGACCGTGCCCGTTTGAGGCGCGAGCGTGCCTAGGCACAGGGCGCGATCGTTCCAAAGTAAGTCGCGCGACCGTACCAAAGCACTCGGCGGGACCGTGCCTATTAGGGTTTCTTGTAAATTTTCAACATCAGACCTTGTAACTTTGGTCTTTGACATATTTGTATAAATAGATACTTATGTAGTGTCTTAGTAGGTTATAACCGTGTAAAATTTGCGGGTTAACATTGCAATATAGTATTTAATTGATGGTACGAATTGAACAAAACAATGCACTAGAATTTGGTTTGAAATGCATTACATTGAATTTGAAATACGGATACTAAAAATCAGAAATGCTACAGTCTCCCCATGTTGAAGGAATTTCATCCCGAAATTTAGCTAGAGGAAACTACGGCATCAGTAAAAGATGGGGGTACTTGAGCTTCATTTGGTCCTCTCGTTCCCAAGTGAATTCAGGACCACGCTTAGACTCCCAACGAACTTTGACAATAGGAATATGACTTCGCTTGAGTTTCTTGATTTCACGATCCATAATTTCTACCGGTTTCTCAACGAAGTGCATAGTTTCGTCAATGCGCACGTCATCAAGTGGTATATGGAGATTTTCATCAGCGAGACATTTCTTCAGATTAGATACATGAAATGTAGGATGCACATTGCCAAGAGATGGAGGTAACTCGAGTTTGTAAGCCACTTTTCCAATCCTTTCAAGGATTTTGAATGGACCAACATAGCGAGGGGCTAACTTGCCTTTCTTTCCAAAACGGATCACACCCTTCCATGGGGACACCTTAAGAAGAACAAGGTCACCGACTTGGAATTCCAAGGGTTTTCGTCTTTTATCGGCATAACTCTTTTGCCGACTTCTCGCTGTTCGGATGTTGTCACGGATTTGAATAATCTTGTCAGATGTTTCTTGAATTAGCTCGGGACCGGTGATTTGTGCTTCACCAATCTCGTTCCAACAGATAGGAGAACGACACTTGCGACCATAAACAGCTTCAAATGGAGCCATGTTGATACTCGTGTGATAGCTATTGTTGTAACAGAACTCAATGAGGGGTAAATGTGAATCCCAATTGCCAGCAAAATCGATTACACAAGCTCTAAGCATGTCTTCAAGAGTTTGGATTGTTCGCTCAGTTTGACCATCAGTTTGAGGATGGTAAGCCGTGCTCAAATCCAATCGGGTGCCAAGAGCAGTTTGGAGAGATTGCAAAAATCGAGAAGTGAACCAGGCATCTCGGTCGGATATTATGTTCAAGGGAACACCATGACGGCTCACAATCTCATCGATGTAAATTCGGGCTAGTTTCTCAACCCGATAGTCTTCACGGATAGGCAAGAAATGGGCAGATTTGGTGAGACGATCAATAATCACCCAAATGCAATCATAACCACTCGAGGTGCGAGGGAGCTTGGTAATGAAATCTATAGCTAAGTTTTCCCATTTCCACACGGGAATTTCTGGTTGTTCAAGTAAACCAGAAGGACGTTGATGTTCGGCTTTGACTTTGGAACACTTTAGAAATTTAGCAACATAGTGAGCAATGTCCTTTTTCATACCAGGCTACCAATATTGTTGGCGAAGATCTTGGTACATTTTTTCCGCACCAGGATGAATAGAATAACGAGTCTTGTGAGCCTCGTTCATGAGAAATGTACGGAGATCATCGTGATCGGGAATCCAAATACGGTTTAAATAATAAAGTAAGCCATTTGGTTTAGATTCAAGCAGAAGTTCAACATCACTCGACATTTCCTCGTACATGTTACCCTCGGTGACTGAGACGTGTTGAGCTTCTAAGATGCGGTTTTGAATGTCGGTTTGATATCGAACACATTGAAGCATGACATGGTTCTTTCAACTCAAAGCGTCGGCTACAACATTCGCTTTGCCGGGGTGGTAACGAATCTCGCAGTCATAGTCGTTAAGGAGTTCAACCCAACGTCGTTGCCTCATATTGAGTTCCTTTTGATTGAAGATGTGTAGAAGACTTTTGTGGTCGGTGAACACCACACATTTCGTGCCATAGAGATAATGTCTCCAAATCTTCAATGCGAATACGACCGCACCCAACTCGAGATCATGCGTCGTATAATTCTTCTCATGAATCTTAAGTTGCCTTGACGCATAAGCGATTACTTTGCCTCATTTCATGAGGACACAACTAAGACCTTGGTTAGAAGCATCACAGTAGACAACTAGATCATCACTCCCATCAGGGAGTGTCAAAATGGGAGCATTGCACAATTTTTGTTTAAGGGTTTGGAAAGCTTCTTCTTGTTTTGGTCCCCATTCATAGGTCTTACCTTTATGAGTCAAAGTGGTAAGGGGGACAGCAATCTTAGAGAAGTTTGAGATAAAACGACGGTAATATCCCGCAAGACCAAGAAATGAACGAACTTCAGTGGGAGTCTTCGGGGCATTCCAATTTTTAACCGTTTTGATCTTAGCTGGGTCAACATGAATACCCTTGTCGTTGACTATATGACAAAGAAATTAAACTTCTTTTAACCAAAATTCACATTTGGAGAATTTGGCATATAGTTGTTCTTTCTTCAAGAGATCCAAAACCAATCTAAGATGTTGCTCATGATCGGCTTTAGTCTTGGAATAGATTAAGATGTCATCGATAAAAACTATCACGAACTTATCAAGGTACGGTTTGCACACACGATTCATGAGGTCCATGAAAACTGCGGGTGCATTGGTTAGCCCAAAAGGCATAACCATGAACTCGTAATGACCATACCTTGTTCGAAAGGCAGTCTTTGGAATATCGTCTTCTTGCACACGGAGTTGATGATAACTAGATCGAAGATCAATCTTCGAGAAGCAAGTAGAACCTTGAAGTTGATCAAAGAGGTCATCAATTCTAGGCAAAGGATAATGGTTTTTTATAGTAAGCTTGTTGAGTTCGCGGTAGTCAATACATATGCGAAATGATCCATCCTTCTTTTTGACGAATAAGACGGGTGCACCCCACGGTGAATGACTTGGACGGATAAATCCCTTGTCAGAGAGCTCTTGAAGTTGACTTGCAAGTTCTTGCATTTCAGAAGGTGCAAGACGGTATGGAGCTCTAGCCACGGGGTTAGTTCCGGGCACAAGATCGATGCGAAATTCTACTTGACGAACGGGTGGAAGACCGGATAAGTCTTTGGGGAATACTTCAGGAAAATCTCGGTTAATGGGGATATCTTGAATACTCTTCTTTTTGACATCCTTTTGAACGATATGGGCCAAAAAGGCCACGTACTTCTTTCGTAAGTACTTTTGAGCAGTAGTGCATGACATTAGTTTAAGCCCTTTACAAGGCTTTTCACCAAAGACTCTTAGCGTTTCTCCCGATGGTAGAGGTATTCGGATGCACTTCTCGAAACAAACGAATTCGGCATGATGATTTGATAGCCAATCCATGCCTATGATGATATCAAAGCTTCCTAGTGTCATTGGAACAAGGTTGATTGGGAATGTATGATCATTAAGTTCTAAAGAGCAATCATAGATAATGGATTCAATTGTAAGAGAGTCACCATTTGCTACTTCAACGGTAAATGTTTTCTCTAAAAGGGATCGTGTCTTTGCAAGTAAAGGTTCAAAGTTAAGTGACACAAAACTCTTATCGGCACCGGTATCGAATAAAATGGAGGCATATTGACTATTAACAAGAAACGTACCATTGACCACGTCATTGTTGGCTTGAGCTTCATTGGCGTTTATGTTGAAAGCACGCCCACGAGCTCCACCTTGTCTAGCATTGACTAACTTTGGGCATTGATCACGGAAATGGTTCGGGTTGCCACACTCATAACATGCTCGCCCATTTGCAATAGCGGGAGCACCTTGATTAATCACTTGGGTGTTGGTTTGGTTTGGTGGGTTGACTTGATCCGCAAGAGCTTTGGCCCTACAAACATTAACCGTATGGCCATATCTCCCACAATGAGTACAAAGGCGACATGGGATGCTTTGGGGATGATGGTAATTGCAGGTGGCACAAAGTGGGTAGATTCCAACATATGGCTTTTTGACGGATGCTTGAATCATAGGTGCAGCTTGGTTAACAGGAATAGCAGGAGTGACCACAACATAGTTTCTAGTCGTCCTTTTCCTATTATTGTGGGAGAGTTTCGTTGTGGCTTCTTTGTTGTGGGTAGGATGGGTTATAGTGTCAGAAACTTTCTTGGTGCCCTTTTTAGTAAGGGTCCCCGCCTTCACATGATTATCGGTTAAGGTAGCGGACAAATGGATGGCATCTTCAAGTGTTGCGGGATTCCTTCCTAGGACAGTATCTTGAATTTGTGTAGGTAGTCCCCCAATATACTTTTCAAATCAGCGGGACAAAGGAGTGACCATGTGGGGCACAAGAAGACTCAACTCATGGAACCGAGTTGTGTACGCCAAGTTTTCACCACTATCTTGGGCAAGATCCCAAAACTCAGCTTCAAGTTTCTTCACTTCATTTCAAGGACAGAATTCCTCGGTCATTAGCCTTTTAACCTCATCCCAAGGTAAGGCCATTGCCACATCCACACCTCGATTTCGCTTCTCCCCATTCCACCACGTGAGTGCCCGTTTTTGTAGGACACTTGTGGCATGACGAACACGAAGGTTGTCGGGGCAGTCACTATTGAGAAAGGTATTCTCAATGCTTTCAAACCATTGAAGGAGTCCGGTAGCTCCTTCGGTACCATAGAACTTGAGGGGGTTACACGAGTTGAAATGCTTGAAGGTGCATTGAGATGGGTTGTTACCACCATTTCCACCATTACCAGCATTACAACTATTACTACCATTTCCACCATTGTTTCCATTGGTGGCACTATTAGCTTGAGTGAGTTGTGTCACGAGTTGTGCAAGAATAGCAGCAATGTCGGTATTGGTGTTGGCCGCGGGAGCACGATGAGGAGGCATTCTACAGATTTTCATAAGACAAGAAAAGATGTAAGAACTTATGAGAATTGTTTGGATTTAATAGAACAAGATAACAAAATAAATAGATAATCATAGTTTGGATTGTACTCAAATAGTGATATAATCACTCGAATACTATGACACATTAAGGTTAATTAAACTTATATAATTTTCAAGGAGACACGCTTTAGCCTATAAGTAAACACTCATCTCGTGAATTCCCAGGAAAGTATACGGGTCCCTCGGTTGATTGGGATTTATGCGAAATGCTTTCCTAGACAGAAAACCCAAAATACAGGTGTCACTCTTCCAGATTGCACGTGTCCTCAAATAATTAACAAAGTTTAAAAACCTTAACGAGGAAATAAAGAAATTTTTATGAATTTAGCTTCATGAAGTTTTCCACATGCTTAGAAAGATAAAGATAGAGAAGAAGATAGGAATATTATGAGGTTTTAGGATATAGGAAAGGATATTGTTTATTTAGTTTATAATTTAAGTATATACTTATAAGTCATGGATTTTTTTTTATACAATTAAGTCATCAAATAAAATAATAACTAATCATAGTAAGCATGTAGCACATAACATGTAACACATAACATATAACATATAGCATGTAGCATATAACATGTAATCATGAAACATAGCATAAGTAGGTTTCCTAACGTTATAGTCTAGGTCAAGGTGTCTAATAACCTAATTCCCTATAACCAAGGCTCTGATACCAATCTGTCACACCCCGACCGATGGCGGAATCATCGGGGCGGGACATGTAGACTGTTCATAAGCACAAGGTTGACTAAATTGAATATATTAAACGTCAAATTTCATTGCATATAATCCAAACACAACCAAATCCTAGATAGAACAACATTGAAATACATAGAGTTCTTTTATTTAAATTAGCTAAGTTCAATCCTATGTGTAGCACATCTTGACAAATCTCACACGTTAGAACCTGAAACATGAATAAAATAAAGTTAACTAAAAAGTTGGTGAGTATAACACAGGTTTGTATATAGATAGCATATAGTTGTAAAACAAATCCTTACATAACATGATAAATAAGACATTTATGGGGAGCAGCTATTGTGTAACCAAGTACAATCAAATCTTTGTAACTAGCATGCAAATTGTGTTGTCGGTATCAATCACCCCAATCTGGGTGGGTTTGTCAGACTCAATAGATCTATCATTGAAAACCGTCGGCTTGAATAGTTAATGATTGCACATAATAGCATACAAAAGTTAGCACACATAGCACTCGGGCATAAAGCTCAAATTTGTACACATGAATGTAAATAGGATTTGTACTTGTGCTGTTTGTGTAAATGTAAACATGTAATTTGTATATAGTTCATGTTTCACCTCAAAAGTGTAAAAGAGTAAAAGAGGCTATGAAATACTCACTTGGTTTGAAGGCGTAGCTAACAAACATACTAGATAGAATAAAGATCCTTGAAATGCACAAGTTAACCTAAAGTGTAATGTATATGGTATTAATAGTGTGCACCAAAGTTTAAGTCTAGAGTTGCATTTGTACTTGTGTAAAAAGGTCATTGATTTGTAATTAGAGGTATTGAATAAAATATATAAAGTTTGAAAGAATATTTTTAGAACATTTTGATTAAGGTTTGAGTTTGAATAATTAAATAAGTAATGTAAATAATTATTGTTTATGAAAATATTATAGGTGTTAAATGAAATTAAGTGTAAATAAATAAATGTCTTTGTTTAAACATAAAGTAAATAAATAATCATTATTTTATTTACTTATTTATAAAATGTAACTTAACCATTTAAATACTTTTTAAATGAAAGATTTAGCAATAATTGTAAATTTAATTTTTATAAACTTTAAATAACTATTTTTCTATTTATTAAATATTTGTTCTTTCTAAATAGGATTAAATGCAATTTTATAAAAATCAACTATCTTTATTTTGTAATTTAGTCAGAATATTTATTGTTTGAAAAATATATAAAATTTATAATTCTGCCAGGAATTTAACTCACACACGACCGTGCCTGGGAAGGGCATGATCGTGCTCGAACCACGCGCGCGACCATGCTAGTTAGGGCGCGACCGTGTTGATCAAACAAAATGCACAATTTGTTTGTTCTCTAGGCACGATCGTGTTCTGGACTAGGTACGACCGTGTCTAGGGTTTTGAGGCATGACCAAGTCTAGCCAAAGGCATGACTGGGTCTGAGTGTGTGAGGCACGACCGCGCTGGTATTTGACGCGACCGTGTCTCATGAAGCACGACCGCGCTAGAATACTAGCGCGACCGTGTCTGTCTCAAAACAGAAACGATTTGGCTAATTCTTATATTGTTAATGTTGGAATCCATGGGGCTTTCACCCATTAGATCATCACGAGTCTTTCTGTATAAATTAATTGTATTTAAAACGTGTCTAATGTTCGTTTCGATTAAGTCATTTTAACAAAAATGTGGATTCGGGTTCGTGGTGATTTCCATAATGAAAGCCCAAATTAACATGGGGCTTTTGATCTATGAACTGAAACGAAAGTGTGAAAGGTTTCAATTACCCGGAAGAACGACAAATTGATAGTGTTCGGTAGAGAGAAATTCCGGTGACTACGGGTTCTGTCTCCGGTGTCCTCTGCTGCAATTCCGACTAAGCCAGAGAGTCCAATAGCTTTAGTGAGGATTGAGTAGCGTGAATCTGCTGCTTGGTTACGATAATTCCGATCGAAAGAGGGAATTCGTGTTTTCTTGAAATGTCTAAGCGATTTTTGAGATGGATTGGATTAATTTGAGACGTTTGTTGTAATTGGAAATGTCATTGCTTTCGTTAATGGTAATGAAGTGTAAATCGGTTACGGAAATCAACGATCGGGTGATTAAAACTGTATTTACGTTTCAACTGGTACTCGGCGCGACCGTGCCTAGGCACCGGGCGCGATCGTTCCAAAGTAAGTCGCACGACCGTGCCAAAGCACTCGGCGCGACTGTGCCAGAACGAGGCGCGACCGTGCCTATTAGGGTTTCTTGTAAATTTTCAACATCAGACCTTGTAACTTTGGTCTTTGACATATTTGTATAAATAGATACTTATGTAGTGTCTTAGTAGGTTATAACCGTGTAAAATTTGCGGGTTAACATTGCAATATAGTATTTAATTGATGGTACGAATAGAACAAAACAATGCACTAGAATTTGGTTTGAAAAGCATTACATTGAATTTGAAATACGGATACTAAAAATCAGAAATGTTACAATAGTAGACCTTTCATATATGATAGTTTAAAGTAAATTGATTTGATCTAAATTTCAAAGTTTGCATAAATGAGAAATGATAGTGTTTTGAATGCTCTAATCTTGATAATATGTTTTAATTTGAATATGAGTTTGAAACTTGAATTGTCAATAGACTAGAAGCGTTTTTGAACCAATAGTAGTGTGAAAATTAAATATGATATGATTATATCTATGATTTGAATCCATTATATGCCTGGGTGTGTGTGTAAAAGATCATTATCAGATATAGAATATATGGTTTTAAGAATTTCATGAGACCAATATCGAATTACGTCTTTAGCACAATCTCTTTCAGTTCACTTCACTGCCCATGCCCCGAAAAACAAGCAATGTGTTGCTGAACTAAGATATGTTTTTGACATCATCTGTTGGAACATATATTCACCCTTGGATCAGTTAGATAAATCATCTATTCTGATTTCATTGAAATTTATCCAGATAATAGTTGGATCCTCCTATCTGAATCTATTGATTCTCATTATAAAGCCAATTCATTAGAATCTTTTGATTCTGAATCATACTGATTCTCATATCCTTTGGGATCTGCTATTCTAAACTTGTGCTAATAAAGATAATTTCATCTTGGAGATTGATCTAATCTTGCAATAAACTGTGTATGTCTTGTAGATAGTGCAAATTTAAATTTTTGTTGGCATATATGTGGGGTACATGATGTTTTTCATCTAAAAGGTACTAACTTACATGAATTTGGAAGAAAAATATGCTTATAGTTTCAAATTATATAATATTGACAACTTAAGAATTCATGCTTTGTATTACAAATTCGGAATGAAAAATTGAGCATTTCATAACCTGATCTTGTTTACTTTGAAATTTATCGCGTATCATTTCAACTAATATTCAAATTGATTGCAAAAATTACATAAGATGAAAATGATTTGAGTTACATAAGAATGAGTTTGATTGTTTCATATCATAGGTTACCCATAGTTGATAATAGACTGTGTGATGAATTACTCATATACTGATATGATCTTATTGTTCATGATGTTCATCCAAAAATATGTATTTTAGTTTGCTCATATAAAAACCAAAAAAATATGTGTTTCAGTTTGCTCAGATAAAAACCTAAAAATATGTGATTCCGTTTGTACAGATAAAATCCAAAAATATTTTGTTTCTATCTTCCATGAGAATTTTATTTTTATTAAAATGATTCAGGATTGGATCGGATATATGTTACAGATGGAAGTTCACTAGAATGTGACGTGTTGAAAGTGAAGAAATTGTTCATGGAAAAGGTTTGAAGCGAACTTAATATGTTCGCCTATTTCTGATTAAGAGAACTTAATATGTTCACCTGAGGCTTGTTAAGCGAACTTAACAAGTTCACCTAATGAAGCAAACTTAATTGTGATTAAATCTTTGTTCAGGTGAACTTATCCTTATTATCTTGTTTCACTGTGGGAGCGAACTTATTGAGCGAACTTACGGGTTTTTTAGCGAACTTGTGACATTCTGAACTAGGGTTTTCGATTTAAATTTTCGTGTTTCCCTCTGGATCGGATTTGAATTGCAAATCTTTCTAAGGTAATTTCAAGGTTTTTTATCCGTTAAATCGATGGGAATTTGATCCTTTGACCCTGTGTTCATCGTCGTTTGACCGCCTGTCACGAGATCGATCTACAGATGAGTTTGACCCTGTGTTCATCGTCGTTTGACCGCCTGTCACGAGATCGATCTACAGATGAGTCATGTGGACCTACAAGTGGTATCAGAGCCAGGTTTGCAGACTCAGGTAGCTACTCTTGTGTCTACTGATACTCAGAGACAGTTGGTTCTTCAAGCTCAAGCAACACAGATTGATGACATGCAGTTATTGGTGTCCAAACTTGTTGAGTGTCTTGACTCTCTGGGGGAGTTACGGATACATGATACTTGTCATGCTGATTCTGTTCAAAGAAAGAATGATGATGACAATGATCCTAGTGGTAATATTGAGGGTGATCGTCAATACGCTGACGTGAATCCAATATCAAGAGTTTAGGGGGAGTCTACATCAGGTAATATTGAAGGAACCAAGAATGATTCTCGAGTGAATGAAGATATTTTACTATTGGAATTCTTTGCTGATTCTGACAAAGAAGAAGATGAGAAGTTAGAATGTCTGGATGATATTGACGAATTATTTGATGATGTTGAAGAGGATGTCATGGATAATGAAGTTGAAGAAGGAGAGATTATACAAATTAAGATAGAAAAGAGTAAAGATAAAGTTACATATGAAGGAAGTGATGGTCTGAATGTACTGTATAACTTCATCCAAGATGATGTTATTCTTGAGTTTTCTTATGAAGGAGTAACAGATTCTATGGACTATGTTGAACATATCACTACACCTGATGATACAGCTCAATCCAAGATAGATTCCGATGTTGATACTACTCATCCTGTGTATCCTAAGCTGAATGAAGAACCTGTGATGTATAGAAAGACAGGAATGACTAGAGAACAGTGGAGAGAAGTAGTTAACAGTTGGATGAAAGTACTACCAAAGTCACCTATACAACCTGCTCAAAAGAAAGATATGTGAATAAAGAGAGGTGTATTGGAAGAATCATCAGTTGGTTTTATGATGATGACACTAAATTATTTGCTCTTAAAAGATATGATGGTGTTCTATACTTAAAGCCTAGGATCAAGTATTTCAATACCTTGCCAAGGTGTGAAATGAATGGTCTAGCTACAAAACCACTGATTAATAGATCAAAGTGTGGATTAGCTTATGTGATTGCTAACTTGATTAAAAGAGAAGATGGATCAGGGAAGTATGAAAGATTAAAGCCACAGAAAGGAAAAAGAGTGAAGATTGTAGATCAAAAGACTGAGATTGTGACTTAGAAGTATATGTTCAAGCCAGTACGTGCTCTACAGAAGATACCATTGAAGAAAATAACACAAGATTTTCTGGGGAATATGAAATGGTGGTACGTGTATGTGAATACTGGTGAAGCTAGGATTGATGATAAAGATAATAAGGTCATTGTTAGTTTCTATGATTCAATGAATCTTATTAACTTCTTAAAGAAAGATTAGAGGACGTTAAGAAAGAATGAGATTATGTTTACTGATGAATGGAGAGAACAATGATTGCAGTATAGAAGAGTGTTAGAGATCTGTCAGAGATATGGAGTGCACGCAAGAAGCAGATTACCAGATAACTGGAAGAGCTCGTCATAAAAACTGAAGACAGAAGATCAAGCTATTGTTAAGGGGAAGTCTGTTAGGACATATAATGTATGACAAAAGCTTTGTAATACTTTAGGTCTTATTATCTTTATGTTTTTATTTAATTGTATAGATTTTTGAATAAGTGATAGAACAAGTTCTTCTAGAGGCGAACTTGTAAGTTCACCTAGCCTATTAGAGGCGAACTTGTTAAGTTCGCCTAGCCTATTAGAGGCGAACTTGTTAAGTTCGCCTAAGCATCTTTGAGGCGAACTTGTTAAGTTCGCCTATTACAGAGTTTGTGTCTATAAATAGGAGTTTACAGAATCTGTTCTAAAACAGAGAAACGAAGTAGAAAGACTTGATTGATCGTATTCTGTAAACTCTATGTTTTGGTGATATAAAAAGAGAAGTTTATTTACCTTTGTTTCTATTGTGAAATCGTATGCATACGTTAACACGAAGGATTCCGCACTCCGTGTTATCGAGACGTCCTGTCACGAGATCGATCTGTCGATGAGTCATGTAGACCTACATCCTCGATAGACGGTTTTGCCTTCTCACTCTCGTCTCTATCTTCCAACTCCTCAATGCCTGTTGTTTCATCATTATGATTAGTGTGTTTTATCATAAACCCTTCGCAAACTTGATATTCTTCCTGTTCCTTTGCTGGCCATTCTTCTTCTTTTCCTAAGACATCATGTATGTAATAACCTACTAGGTAGTCGAAATCGTCGAAAAGAAAGGCTAGATCATCATTACTACTTGGTCGCTGCATGTCTTTCTTGAGATCGAATGTGATTCGTTCTTGCTGGATACTTAATGCCAACCTTCCTCCCCAGACGTCAATAAGGGCGAGGGCTATATTGAGAAATGGTCTCTCGAGAATAAGAGGGCATCATGTTCCTCCTTTTATGTCGACAACCACAAAATCCACAGGGAAGACGAATTCGTTAATCTTTAGAAGCACATCTTCAGTAATTCTCCTTGGGTAGCGATCCGTCCTTTTGGTTAGGCTTAGTTCTAACTTTGTGGGTTGGAGTTTCTTGAGATTCATTTTGTTAAATATAGCGCCAGGCAAGATATTTACACGAATATGTAGGTCAGCGATATCGTTACCTTGTATTGAGTCACCTACAAGACAGGAGATCATAAATTGGCCGGGAGGTTTCCTTCCTCTCATAATGGCTGAGCATTATTTGTTTAATGTGCTTTTTGGCTGCTCTTCCATTTTCTCTTGATTAGTCAGCATATCCTTAAGAAACTTTGCATGAGCTGGCATCTTGTAGAGGAAAAGCTCGTAGGGTAGATTTAACTAGATTTGATCTAACAAAGACTGAAAGCGTCTGAATTGCTTCTCCATCCTTGTTGGTTCAACGGTTTCTTGTACAGTTTCAGCCCTTACTATGTGTTCTTCACCAATATTCCCCGTACTGTCTATGGGAAACATGGTTACTACCTCTATGTTTTGCTCTTGTGATGGTTGCTCTGCTTCGACACTTTATGGTTGATCCAGAATTTCGAAAGGATCTTCATGTGGTTCCGTAGCATAGAGTTTGATGATTTGATTTTTTATTTCCTCTAAACTACGGTATAGTGTGTCTGGTTTCCAAGGATCTGGTTCGTCGAATGCACAATCTGTTTTTACCGATCGAGGTGGTGAAGGGAATAAATCTTCAAATGGTGACGGGTGGAGATTTATCTCATGATCCATAGGGCGCCACACGAAAAGATAACACTCCTCATTGTAGTGTGATTCCCCACATAATTCGCACCATGATTATGCGAAATTGTTGTCAAAGTTGAAAATTTTTTCTTCGGTAAAGTTTTCATTATAAGGATTCATGACGATATTTTTTTGTGAGATTTTGACTTTCAAAAAGGCTATTCCGTTAACTTGAATTTTTCTTGAAATCACCGTTTCCCTGGCAACGGCGCCAAAAACTTGACGTGTCGTGTGATAAGTATAAAAATATAGTAAATATATCTTTAAGATGGTTTCACGAGATCATGTTTTAAATTTATAAAATGATAAATAGTCGAACTTAAAACACACACAATAGGCAAGTATACGTATCGCAGCGTAATATAGTTTAGGTAAGAAACAAGTATCGAACCAATGGACACGGTCGAGTTCCAATACTCAACTTTTGTTACTGTTTAGTCGGTTTAATCAGTGAGTGAGTTTTGTGTGCTTGTGGAGCAGAAAAGTAAATGACAGAAAAGTAAATGGCGGTAAAGTAAATAGTAGAAAAGTAAAAACGTGCGTGAGGTGTGTAATAGAAATGTAATAAACACAATAGTAAATAAAAGGAAAGTAAATATGTGGGAAATGATCAGGTTACGAATAGTATTGCTTTGGGTTACGAATCCGCTTGGTACGTGATAATGTTAAGTTGACCAATCCAGTGATATGAGTACTACAAACGTGTGACCCGGGTCACCGCTAGAGCCCGTCCTCACGATATTTGATTTGCAAATTTAAAAGCTTTAACAAATGGTAGTGCCTCCCGTTAAGGACAACAATTACCCTCAACCCATCGAATGGTCATCTCCGAGTTGGTTTAAGACATCGAACGTAAAATGCTTTATATTAGAGTTAAATAGGTGTTTATATTTTGCTCACCGGGAGGCGGTGCAATAATGGGACCAAGTATAAAGACATACCGTTCCAAACATGAGTTCACCAATTCTTGGTCGCATAATAAATTCGTATAAAGATGTACGACCTTACTAGTGTTGACCAAGCCTTGGCTTATCAATCTCCGCTTGTATAAAGACGTACAAGTTTTGAAAGAAGTTTGATTAAAAAGGTTTTACGATCTTACACTTTAAAACCAAGAACACTCACAAATAAAAAGACGGATTTAGACAAAAATAAATGCCCTCCAAAATGGTGGTTTTAAGGATGAATAGTTATAGACATAAACACATCACTTAGATTAATACGTTAAACATTAACATGCACCAAACTTCATCTTCACCCTAGCAATACAAAGAGTTTAGCCACGAATGGCCATACTAACTAGCATAATGCTGAGTTTCGTAGCCTCCCCTGTTTCCGAACAAGGAGGAAGAGCCCCTCCACTCACTACTCTCTACTCTAACTACGAAATGCACTCTCAAACGAGGTCTGGATGGATGTTCTTTTCTTTAAATTGGTGTGTGGAATCAAGAACTCAAGCCATCTATTTATAGACCTCAAAATGTGCAATGCACGGCCGTGCATTGGATTGCACGACCTTGCAAACAACCCGGGAATCAAACAGGGTACACAGGACGGTGTACTTGAGCCATGGGGAGCAAGTACGGCTTTGTATGACCGTGCAATGGGATGCACAGCCGTGCATCCCCTATTTGTTTCCTAGTTTTGTATTTTAGTTGCTGGTTTGACTTGTTTTGGCCAATTTTGACTTCTTGGGGGTCAATGCTCGGGTTTGGTCTTCCAAAAGCTTGATTCCTTCATGTTTTAAGCTGATTTTTGCTCTATTCATCTTTGGGATACCGAATAGCCTGCAATTGTGAAATATTAATGTTTTAAGTATATCAATTGCAAGGTTATTAATCAATTGGTACCATAATATGGGGATTATTATATATGAAAAACATATATAATTTAGGACATATCAAACACTATGATTTAATTAATCATGCCTATATGAATTTTTCGATGATTTATGGAAATACTTTTATTTTGAGCATAGTACGGTAGACACACAGTGTGCACTAGCTAGATCCATAATTCTAAACCTACACTTAGACATATATTTGGTGTGCACAAATTCTATGTAGTAAGATCAAAACCACTCAAAACCCATCCTTCATTCCATCCATTTTCGAGTTTGGTAAGATCAAAACCCATCTTTCTCCATTTTCATCTTCATGTTCATATGAACATGCATCCAAAGAAAACCCATTTTTATGAAATATTATCCATATATTCTTGAAGAAAATGTGTTTTATTACTCAAATGGTACATATTGTTGGTGATTTTGAACTCAGGTTTTGTTCATAGGCTCGGTTTCCATTTAGGGAAACTTTATTATATATGCATGTGTTAGATGATGAGATTTTGTTTAATTGATGATGGATTATGTTGTAATAATAGTTGTATATGGATAATATGTGCAAACTTTGTTGTCAAAAGTGTTGGATGATACATGCATGCTCGGTTTTGCTATTTTAAGAAACTTTAATTTTGGGTTTCTTGATAGATGTCATGTTTAGGGTGATTTGATAATGGAAAATGGTTAGATATGCATAAAGAATGGATAATATGTGTTGATTTGCTATGCAGAACTTTTGGTCATATGAGATTTCATGCTCGGTTATATTTATAGTAACTTTAATTTTCGGGTTTTTGTTAAAAGAAGTTATGATGTGATTTGTTTGGTGGAAATGATGCATAAACACTAGTTATAGAGATTGTATGATTTATTTTAGGTAAAATCACATGTCCATGATGTTTTTAAACTCGTTTTCTATTTTTAGAAACTTTATTTCTTGACATGTATGAAAACTTGGTGTTTGGGTGTATTCAAAGCATGAAACTAGCATAGTGAACATTATAGAAGAATGATTGACGAAAATGATTGATTAAAATGCATGTGTATGAAGTTTAGAGCCCGGTTTATAAATAAGGAAACTTTATTTTTCCACAAGATGTGTTTGCAAGTTGTTAACATGATTAGAAGGTTTAAATGACCTAGTAACACTTAACTAAGTGCATTGTATGATAATACATGATGACTATCTATGAACTTTACAATTTGACATGATCTTGCTACAATAGAAACTTAAATTATCGAAAACTCACATGTTTGTCTGTTTTAGCAAGTAAACATTGAAATGTTCTATATATGTTATAACACGCCTAATTTCATGTGTGAACATCAACTTTGCATAGTTGCCATGTCTAGAACTCAACAACTTGAATTTCCAATTAAGGAAACTTTAATGTATCAAAAATTGTGTTTCATGTTCTAAATTCCAATCGAATGTGCCTATGTGTTTATTATACGATAATAGACTATTTCAATGTAGGTTTGAATTCTATGTTAGGATTTGAATGCTTAAGTCCAACGTGTCACCAACGGGTCGTCAAGTCAAAATGTCTTTAAAACGTCAAAGTCACTTTTCAAACAACTCTTTGGATGCATAGAGTTCATAGTCAAGCATTTACAATACTTAGACCATAAAGTCCTAAATGTTTCCTATGGCACGAGTAGGTCATCTCATTTAGCCAGAGTTGCTAAGACTTGCATATCATTACCGCTTTATCAGGTGTGTTCTCACAGCCCCATTTTACTCATTTTCCTTTTGGGGTGAGATACATGCTCAAGTACATTTTTCAAAAATCATATTTCCATACTTACACAGTTACATTAATTATATAAGTTGTACATGGTGTGTACAAAGTCCTCTCAGAGTCAACCATTAATTTTTCCACAAGCGAGGTGATCATGAATAGTACTGTTGGGTTTAAGAACCCCTACCCGGGTTAGTTGCGCAAACTTCGACTTGAGGTCGAATGGGTATAGAATTGACCTAATCCATTCATGTTCAAGGCATAAAGAGGCGAACCACATCCTTTTCCTTTTTCAGTGGTTACATTTCAGCTTCGGTTGGTGGACTTATGATAATTTTTTGTTTTATCTGATCAACAATGATTGTGTAGAGTACATATGCTTTTTCATGCATTTTCAACATATGCTTTTCCATGCATGGTCAGTATATGATTTTACAAAACATTTCATGATATGATGTCCATTACATATAACTAGCGAACTCACCAACATTTTGTTGACCCGTTTTAGTATGTTTATCTCAGGTCGTTGAATGCATAGGATATGTGGCTAGGATGCACCCACAGGAGTCACACACTATTCATGCATGGCATCCTATTTTGACAAACGCTTTTAATTCATTTGTTAAGTGTTGTAAACTTTTAAACATTGCTTATGCACATTTACTTTGAACATTGTCAAACTTTATTTTGGACTCGTTCGAGTCATGCATAAAACAGGTTTTTCAAAAACCATTTAGTGGTTATTCAAAGTAACCCAATGGTAAAGATCCTCTCTGGTCACCCCCCTCGGGTATAGCCCGGAAGTGGAATTTGGGGGTGTGACAGAGAAGGTCATTGCTTACACTTCTCGACAACTAAAAGTGCACGAGAAAAACTACACTACCCATGACTTGGAGTTAGGAGCTGTAGTATTCGCACTCAAGATCTGGAGACACTACTTATATGGCACAAAATGCACAATTTTCACTGATCATAAAAGCCTCCAACACATTTTCGATCAGAAGGAACTTAACATGAGGCAGCGTCGATGGGTCGAATTACTAAATGACTACGACTGGGCCATCCGTTACCATCCTAGAAAGGCAAATGTCATTGCTGATGCCTTGAGCGGGAAAGAACAACCGAATCCGTGACGGGTGATAGCGTTACAGTTGACTATCCACACGAATTTACCCGTTCAAATCCGTGAAACTCAACTCGAAGTAATCAAAGAGGTGAACCTGTGCCACGAGTCCCTACGAGGTATGGAAAAATAATTTGAGGTCAAGTCCGATGACATTCGTTACTTTATGGATCGGATTTGGGTACCAAGCTTTGGGAATCTAAGGGATCTAGTGATGGACGAAGCACACAAGTCCAGATTCTCGATTCACCCTGGTGCCGACAAGATGTATCATGACCTCAAGGAGCATTACTGGTGGCCTTACATGAAGGCTGAAATTTCTACCTAAGTCAGTAATGCTTGACCTATGCTAAGGTCTATATGGAGTATCAGAAACCATCAGGGTTACTCCAACAACCAGAGATTGCACAGTAGAAGTGGGAACAAATATCGATGGATTTTATCACGAAGTTTCCAAGGGCATCCAATGGTTGCGACACCATCTGGGTAATTGTCGACCGGTTAACAAAATTAGCACATTTCCTTCCTATAAAAGAGACCGACAAGCTAGAGCAACTGACCCGAACTTACCTACAGGAAGTAGTCTCGAGGCATGGAGTGCCAATCTCCATCATTTCAGATAGGGATAGTCGATTCACGTCCCGATTCTGGCAACCTCTACAGGCTGCTTTGGGTACTCGTTTGGACATGAGTACCTCATATCATCCTTAAATGGATGGTCAGAGTGAAAGGACCATACAGACTCTCGAGGACATGCTTAGAGCTTGTGTGGTCGACTTTGGGAACGGTTGGGATGCTCACCTACCGTTAGTCAAGTTTTCATACAATAACAGTTACCACACTAGCATCAAAGCCGCACCATTCGAATCATTTTATGGAAAAAAGTGTAGATTGCCAATTTGCTGGACAGAAGTGGGAGATAGCTAACCACTGGTCCGGAAATCATTCACAAAACAACCGAAAAGATTGTACAGATATGCGAACGTATAATAGCCGCGCGTGATCGTCAGAATAGTTACGCTGACGTGAGACACAAACCATTAGAATTTCAAGTTGGAGACAGAGTCTTACTGAAAGTCTCACCATGGAAAGGAGTAATACGTTTCAGCAAGCATGGGAAACTAAACCCTCGTTACATTGGACCTTTCGAGATTCTAAAAAGAATTGGTCCCGTTGCTTACAAACTCAACCTACCGGAAGCCCTCAATGGCGTTCATGACGTGTTTCACATGTTAAATCTAAAGAAGTACTTGTCAGATGAGACACTGGTCATACCATTGGAGGATATTCAAATAGACGAATAGCTTCACTTCGTCGAGGAACCAGTAGAGATCAAGGACCATGAGGTCAAACAACTGAAACAAAGCAGCATTCCCATAGTTAAGGTTCGTTGGATTTCTAGGCACGGACCAGAGTTCACTTGGGAGCGCGAGGATCAATTCAAGCATAAATACCCCCCACTTATTCAAAACTACACCGTCTACCAGTGACGCAAACTGAATTTCAGGACGAAATTCCAATTAATAGGGGGAGTATGTGATACCCGGCAAATTCAGGTTAATATCCATACCCGACTACTACTTGAATTCATATGATTACACTTCCATCATACTTAATTATAGAGTAATTAGGTACATATTTCGTATAGAAATTCCATTCGTTTCATTTTATTACATGCATCGGTAATCGGGCGGATTACCGAGTCACACACGCGTCCTGTCACACGAATGTTTATGAATATTAGAAATAATATTTAGACATATAATTGGTGTGTATAAATTATATGTAATACTGTGATTTAATATTTCATGCTTATATGAATTTTTCCAAAATTTTTAGAGCAACTTTTATTTTAACGCTTTTTAAGCAAATTCGTGATATGTGCCAACAACACTAAATTAGATTTTTATAAAAACAATGGTTTTATAATTTGGGCTTAATAATTCAGCACTTTATTTATATATTCACATTAGGAGCCCAAATGATTAGTAAAAGGCCTTAAAAGAATGCACAAGCCCAAGCCTTTTTTATTAAAACTCCTTAAACACTCCCACACCCCACCATTTACCCTAAACCTACTTGCAACACTCTCTCTCTCTCTCCCTCTAATCTTTCGGCCGCCACCCCCTTGAGCCTCCACCCTCCTCCAAACTTGGTTCATCTATTTCAAGTGATCTAGGGGCTTTTCAAAGTGATTCCAAGTAGTTGCAAGCTAATCTCTCATCCATTTAACCATCATACTTGAATTTTGTAAGTTTCTACCCATTTATCTTCATCCATTTTCGGCCATATGAGGAAACCTCTCCATCCAAATGATTTTCTTGGTTACAAGTATTCTAATCCATGTTCTTAACTAAAAGTGTTCATAATATAAGGTTGCTGACACATATTTGCACTTTTTATGGTTTGAAATGTTTGTTTAAGATGAATATTGCTCATTTCTATTTATAGAAACTTTATTGGTTGAGATTTTGCATAAATGAGTTTATGATAGGTGTGAAAGTTTAAATGATGCTTATTTTAGTATAATAAGTAGGAAATGTGAAATTTTGGTTGAAATGATATGTTACACTATGTTATGGTCGACTTACTATATAAGGTAACTTTATTTTGTCATATTTTGAGTTATGATGTTTTAATGGATGAAAGCATGATAATATGGTTCTATAACATCTATTAAAATGTCAGAAAGAGTTATTGAAAGTTACACATGTGTAGGAGGTCGTTTGGACCACTTTCCTAAAAAGGAAACTTTAATTGAACATATTTTGTATGTGTATGTTATAAATGTTTAAAGTAAGTTTAATACCTTTATTACTATATGAATAGATGACTTATGCAAGAATATGTGATTTGGAGTTTTGTTATGTTATGTTTTGGAGGACCTTACTAAATAAGGAAACTTTATTAGTTTGGGAACTTCACCTTTGTTTGAAATAGAAAGTGTATGAATAGAATCATGTTTATGGTATCTTATTAGTATAATTTCATGTATGGTTTGGTTGTTGGAGGTATGACACCTAAAGTGTACCAAAACCCTAATTATCCAAAAAGGGAAACTTTGTCATGTTATGCAATTACTTAAGACTATGTGTTACCATCTAAGTTATGAACATTAGCAACTATGTTACTTAGTATGTGTTACTTATTTATGCAATTACTTAAGACTATGTGTTACCATCTATGTTATGAATATATGCAACTATGTTACTTAGTATGTGTTACTTACTAATGCAGTTACTTAAGACTATGTGATACCATCTATGTTATGAACATATGCAGCTATGTTACTTAGTATGTGTTATTTACTTATGCAATTACTTAAAACTATGTGTTACCATCTATGTTATGAACATATGCAACTATGTTACTTAGTATGTGGTACTTACTTATGCAATTACTAGAAACATGTGTGTTATGTCTTAAGGTATTACTTATGTGTTACAGAGGTATTACTATTATGTTACATATGTGTTACTCATATGTTACTTATGTGCTACTTGTACATGTTTTCGCCATGTGTCACCAACTGGTCGTCGTGTCACATTGGTCAACATTGGTCAAACTTAGTCAACAGTAGTCAACATTGGTCAACATTAGTCGAACTTGGTCAAATTTGATCAAAGTTGGTTAAACCTCAGTCAAATTTGGTCAAACCTTTTCAAAACGTCAATGTAGCCTTTCAACGTTGAGTCGTTTGGATGACTATGGTTACATAAACCATGTTTACTTTCATAGACCTTATAGCCTTACTATTCCTAGGGCTCGATTAGGTCGGTTGTCTAGACTTGCTGGATTTCTCGTGTTGCTTTCATACTTCATTCACTTCATTCCCAGGTGAGTTTTCACGACCCTAGTTTACTTACGTTTTCATTTGGGGGAGATACATGGTAAATCATTTTCGTACTTAGTCGTATGATGATTACCTTGATTTCGCTTTAATTTATATAAGTGGGTGCATTTTCGGCACGTAAAGTCCTCTCATATTCGAATCCTTAATTATTTCACAAAGCGAGGTGATTCATGAATAGTACTATTGGGTTTAACAACCCCCACCTGGGTTAGTCGCGCAAACTCTGACTGTGAGTCAAATGGGTGCATAATTGACCTAATCCATTGTGTGCTGGACGCGTAAGAGGCAAAATGCTAGTTTCTGCATTCCTTCATTGAGATTTGGTTTTGGTGTTGCTTATATAGTTGATGTTTATTGTCTGATCAATAATCGAATCACTAGTATACATGTAACTGTTACACTGTTTTCATTTCTGTTTCTGTTACTTAAACATGTGAACTCACCAACCCTGTGTTGACACTTTTAAGCATGTTTATCTCAGGTCGCTAAGCATTCACGCATAGACTAGGATTGCATATCTGGAGTCACATTTCATGTTTTCATTTAGAAGCTAGGTTTATAGGAACCTAATTTGTTATGCTTATGTATTTTTCTACATTACTTTTGCTTCCGCACCTAACATTCCGCATTTTCAAACTCTGTAACACCTATTTATTTTTGTATGATATTAAAACGGAATGTCTTTTCGAAAACCATTTAGAGGTCGTTCGAAATGACCGGGACTGATGATCCTTGACAGTCATAACCCGCGGGTAACCCGCTGTGGAATTTCAGGGTGTGACATTATGCTTATGTTTGGAAAGACAAAGTATTTGTTATGATGTTTCATGCTTTGTGATATGTTTATTTGGGATTTGTTGACACATTCGCCTAATTTATGTAAACTCTGTATCAACATTGTATGTTGAAGAAGTGCATATTGTTGTCTAATTAAATCAACTTGAGGTGAGTAATGTGTTTCTCATATTATCTTTCCAACTAGTTGTTGGATTAGTGTACCTTAATCAAAAGATAGTTCAATCTTTATAAACATTGATATAATTACAACACGTGAGCTTCATTGCATGATTTTAGGTGGTTAGTTTGTATCATTCTTTCTAGCTTTCCGAATAGTTATTTGATTAGATTTCTTTGACGAGAATTTAGTCAATCTATGTTTCGTGTATTTGCCATGTTTCCATGAGTGTATTGAATGTATTATAGATGGACTCGACACCAAAGTGATCTTTCTTCTTGGATTGTTTAACTTGTGATTTTAGTTTAATTTTTATATATTTGCATGTTAGTTGATTAAACAAACTCTTCCAAATATCTTTTTACCATCACTTGATTAAATCTTAGTTTCGGTTTATTATTGCATCCTACCGTATCCACGGATTGATGTCCGGTTCTTGCCTTTACTATATTGTCATCCGACGGGTACACTTGCCCGATGTGTGTGTGTGATTACTCTTTGGTGAAAACCCTTTTTAAAAATCTAATCGTGTGAAAATACTTAAAAAAATATATATATAGTTTACACACATCATATACAAATTCAGACTCAGGAATGAAAAAATTCCCACAAGGGGAGGATTTAACTTGGATAGAGCCATCCAAGGAATAAAATGCCAGACTTGTCAGAAGTTTGGTCACTCTACAACCAGATGCCCAAATGTCAAATGTTTCAATTGAAACGAAATTGGGTATTATACGAATTTTTGTCCTAAGCCACCTAAGAAAAGGCCTGGTGGTGAGGCTAAAGGTGTTTGACGTGTGTTTGTAATAGGTTGTGGATAAGAGAGAAATATAATGCTAAAGTAGTGGTAGGCACATTTCTTGTTAATAACATTTACGCCAAATTACTATTTAACACCGGGTGAATAGAAGTTTTGTTTCATATACCTTCACCCTATTTTTAGGCATGGAACCCTCCCCACTCAATCATGCTTATGTAGTCAAAAAGACAAGTGGAGAAAAAATTAGGATAACTGAATCATACCTGGATTGTGTCATCAATTTTGGTGACAGTTAGGTATTAGTCTAACTAATACCTATGGGTATGAGTGAGTACGATTCTATCCTAGGAATGGATTGGTTGAACCAACATCGGGCACAGATTGATTGTGATCAAAGGATTGTAAAGATAAGAAACAAAATGGAGAATTTCTGGTGATATATGGTGACAATGATAACAATAAGACTGAAATTATTTTAGTAGCAAAAGCTAAGAAATAATAGATTAAAGGAGATTATACGAAGGACATATTGCGGACATACGTGAAGTCTGTGATCACCCAGATGTCTTTCTGGATGAATTACCCGATCTTCCAACTGATCGTCAAATCGAATTCCGAATTGAACTTATACATGGAGCCAAACCCATCGCAAGACCCCCTTACCGACTAGCTCCTTCAGAAATGAAGGAATTAATGAAGCAAATCCAAGAACTCTTAGATAAATGGTCCATTCATCTAAGTACCTCATGTCACACCCCGACCGATGACGGAATCATCGGGGCGGGACATGTAAGACTGTTCATAGCACATGGTTGACTAAATTGAAATATATTAAAGTCAAATTTCCATTTCAAATAATCCAAGTAAAAATCAAATTCAAACAAAGAACATAAAACAACTCATAAAATTCTTGATTTAAATCGCTAAGTCCAAATCCTATATTGAGCACATCTTGAGTCATTATCACATATTGGGGCCTGAAACATGAATAAAATAAAGTCAACTAAAAAGTTGGTGAGTATAACACAGTTGTATATAGATAGCATATAGTTGAAAACAAATCCTTTACAAATCATGATAAATAAGGCATTTATGGGGAGCAGCTATTGTGTAACCATGTACAACCAAACCTTTGTAACTAGCATGCAAAAAAATTGTATTGTCGGTTTCAATCACTGCGCACCTGGGTGGGTTTGTCAGACTCAATAGATCTATCATTGAAAACCGTCGGCTTGTATAGTTAATGATTGCACATAATCGCATACAAAGGTTAGCACAGCAAGCACTCGGGCACAAAGCTCAAATTTTGCACACTTGTATGTAAATAGGATTTTGTACTTGTGTTGTTTGCGTAAATGTAAATGTGTAATGTGTATAGAGTTCATGTTCCACCCCAAAAGTGTAAAAGAGTAAAAAGGGGTTGTGAATACTCACTTGGTATGGAGATGTAGCTAACAAAGAGTATAGATAAAATAAGGGTTCTTGATACGCACGGGTTAACCTAGATAGCAATGTATATTGAATCAAATCGGTGTACAAAGTTTAAGTCTAAAATTGAAGGTTGAGTTTGTGTATAAAAAGTATTAAATGAAATATATAAAGTTGTAGTAACCATTTTTGGAACATTTGATTAAAGTTTGGAATTTAAATAATTAAATAGAATTTTTATAAAATTGTTGATTATGAAAATAATGTATGTGTTAAATGTAAATTAATAATTAAATAAACGATTATAGTTTATGAAATAATGTAAATATTGATTGTAATTAAGTATAAATAAATAAATGATTTTTGTTTAAATATTAAATAAATAATTATTATCTTATTTGTTTATAAACTTGTAACTTAATTATTTAAAACATCATTTAAGTGTAAGATAAATATAAATTTAATTTTTAAAAATTTTTAAATAAACTTTTAAATAAATAATATTTATCTTTTCAAATACATAAAACATATTTTTATAAAATTTGAAACATTTATTGATTGAAAAATATTAAAATATAATTTTGTTAAAATTTCTGAGTCACACACGACCGTGCCTCGGAAGGGCACGATCGTGCTCAAGCCACGGGCGCGACCGCGCTAGTCGGGGCGCAACCGGGTTGATCAACAGAGGGCACAAACTAGACAAGTCAACAGGCACGACCGTGCCTTGGCCCGGCACGGTCGTGTCTATGATTCTTAGACACAACAGAGACTAGCCCAAAGGGCATGACTAGGTCTGGACAGGAGGACGCGACTGCGCTGCTAGTCGGCACGACCGCGCTACATGAGGCACGGCTGCGCTAGATGATTAGCGCGACCGTGTCTCTTCCAAATCAGACACGAATTGAACAAATCTTGTATTTATAGTGTTGGAATTGATAGGGCTTTTGATTACTGAGTCGATACGAGTCTATTCATATAAATTAATTGTATGTAACTCGTGTTTAAGAGTGGAATCGATTAAAATCATTTTTATTAAAATAAGAGTTCTGATTCGGACGATTTCTGTAATGAAAGCCCAGATTAATAGAGGGCTTTTGATATTGATACTGAAGCGAATGAGATGGACAATATACTTACCCTGAAGCGTATCGAATCGATGAAGAACGGTAGAACGGACGACGGAAAAAGTAACCTCCGGTGACTTCTGCTGCGATTCCGACTGCTTCAACGTCTTCGGTCGTTCCAGAGAGGGTTGAATATCGTATGGTGAAGGATTGCTCGAGGGTATTCGGATCGATTTTGAGGATTCGAGGCTTGGGAGGGACTTGACAGTTTCTTGAGAGGAAAACGTAATTGAATTGATAAAACTTGTATTGGACTGAGATATTTTCCTTGACAATGAAAATTAAACGTAATCGGATTTGAATTCGAACGATCGAGCGTTTTGAAACTGCATTTACGTTTCGACTGTTACGAAGGCGCGACCGTGCCCAAGAGAGGCGCGACCGTGCTTAGGCACCGGGTGCGATCGTTCCAGGACCAGTCGCGCGATCGTGCCGAGGCACTTGGCGCGGCCGTGCCAGGACGAAGCATGACCGTGCTTACCTAGGGTTTCTTGTTGCTTTTCAACTTTAGTCCTTGACTTTTCAGGTTTAATTAGTTTGAAATAAATAGTTACTTGTATAGCGTTTAAGTGTATATAATTGAGCAAGACTTGTAAATTTGTATTGAATCATTGCATTTAGTTTACGGTAAGCAAAATAATAAGGCAGTGTACGAGTATTGAATTTGAAATTGCATTACATTGAATTGAAATATGAATACTAAATTCAGAGATGTTACAGTCTCCCCATGTTGAAGGAATTTCGTCCCGAAATTTAGCTAGAGGAAACAACGGCATCGGTAAAAAGATGAGGGTACTTGAGCTTCATTTGGTCTTCTCGTTCCCAAGTGAACTCAGGACCACGCTTAGATTCCCAACGAACTTTAACAATAGGAATGCGACTTCGCTTTAGCTGTTTGACTTCACGATCCATAATTTCCACCGGCTTCTCAACGAAGTGCATCGTTTCATCAATGCGCACGTCGTCAAGCGGTATATGGAGATTTTCATCAGCGAGACACTTCTTCAGATTAGATATATGAAATGTATAATGTACATTGCCAAGAGATGGAGGTAACTCGAGCTTGTAGGCCACCTTCCCAATCCTTTCAAGGATCTTGAATGGACCAACATAACGAGGTGCTAACATGCCTTTCTTTCCAAAACGGATCACGCCCTTCCATGGAGACACCTTAAGAAGAACAAGATCACCGAATTGGAATTCCAAGGGTTTTCGACGTTTGTCGGCGTAACTCTTTTGCCGACTCCTCGCTACTCGCATATTGTCTCGGATTTGAATAATCTTGTCGGATGTTTCTTGAATTAACTCGGGGTGATTTGTGCTTCACCAATCTCGTTCCAACAGATAGGAGAACGGCACTTGCGACCATAGAGAGCTTTGAATGGAGCCATGTTGATACTTGTGTGGTAGCTATTATTGTAAGAGAACTCAACGAGGGATAAATGTGAATCCCAATTGCCACCAAAATCGATCTTCAAGAGTTTGGATTGTTCGCTCGGTTTGACCATCAGTTTGGGGATGGTAGGCCGTGCTCAAATCCAATCGTGTACCAAGAGCAGTTTGGAGAGATTGCCAAAATCGAGAAGTGAACCGGGCGTCTCGATCAGATATTATGTTCAAAGGAACACCATGATGGCTCACGATTTCATCAATGTAAATTCGGGCTAGTTTCTTAACCCGATAGTCTTCACGGATAGGCAAGAAATGAGCAGATTTGGTGAGATGATCAATGATCACCCAAATACTATCATAACCACTCGAGGTGCGAGGGAGTTTGGTAATAAAATCCATGGCTAAGTTCTCCCATTTCCACACGGGAATTTCCGGTTGTTCAAGCAAACCAGAAGGACGTTGATGTTCGGCTTTGACTTTGGAGAAGGTTAAACATTTGGCAACATAAAGAGCAATGTCCTTTTTCATACCGGGCCACCAATATTGTTGGCGAAGATCTTGGTACATTTTATCCGCACCAGGATGAATAGAATAACGAGTCTTGTGAGCCTCGTTCATGAGAAATGTACGGAGATCATCGCGATCGGGAACCCAAATACGGTTCAAGTAATATATAAGCCATTGGGTTTTGATTCAAGAAGAAGTCCAACACCACACGACATTTCTTCATACATGTTACCCTCGGTTACCGAGACGTGTTGAGCTTCTAAGATACGGGTTTGAAAATCGGTTTGAATACGGGCACAGTGAAGCATAACATGGTCCTTTCGACTCAAAGCATCGGCTACAACATTCGCTTTGCCGGGATGGTAACGAATCTCGCAGTCGTAGTCTTTAAGGAGTTCGACCCAACGTCGTTGCCTCATATTGAGTTCTTTTTGGTTGAAAATATGTTGAAGACTTTTGTGGTCGGTGAACACTACACATTTCGTGCCATATAGGTAATGTCTCCAAATCTTTAACGCGAATATGACCGCACCCAACTCGAGATCGTGCGTCGTATAATTCTTCTCATGAACTTTGAGTTGCCTTGATGCATAAGCGATTACTTTGCCTCGTTGCATGAGAACACAACCAAGACCTTGGTTAGAAGCATCACAATAGACAACTAAATCATCATTTCCATCGGGGAGAGTCAATATGGGAGCATTGCACAGCTTTTGCTTGAGGGTTTGAAAAGCTTCTTCTTGTTTCGGTCCCCATTCATAAGTCTTACCCTTGTGGGTCAGAGCGGTAAGAGGGACATCAATCTTTGAGAAGTTTGAGATGAAACGACGATAATAACCCGTAAGACCAAGAAATGAACGAACTTCAGTAGGGGTCTTCGGGGCATTCCAATTCTTAACCGTTTCAATCTTAGCAGGATCAACATGAATTCCCTTGTCATTGACAATATGACCAAGAAATTGAACTTCCTTTAGCCAAAATTCACATTTGGAGAATTTGGCATATAGTTGTTCTTTTCTCAAGAGGTCCAAAACCAATCTAAGGTGTTGTTCATGATCGGCTTTAGTCTTGGAATAGATTAAGATATCGTCAATGAAGACAATCACGAATTTATCAAGGTACGGTTTGCACACACGATTTATGAGATCCATGAAAACTGCGGGTGCATTGGTTAACCCAAAAGGCATAACCATGAACTCGTAATGACCATACCTTGTTCGAAAAGCAGTCTTAGGAATGTCATCTTCTTGAACACGAAGCTGATGATAACCGGATCGAAGATCAATCTTCGAGAAGCAAGTAGAACCTTGAAGTTGATCAAAGAGATCATCAATTCTAGGTAAGGGATAACGGTTCTTGATAGTAAGCTTATTGAGTTCGCGGTAGTCAATACACATGCGAAACGATCCATCCTTCTTCTTAACAAATAAGACGGGTGCACCCCACGGTGAATGACTTGGGCGAATGAAACCTTTGTCGGAGAGCTCTTGAAGTTGACTTGCAAGCTCTTGCATTTCGGAAGGTGCAAGACGATAGGGAGCTCTAGCAACGGGGTTAGCTCCAGGTATTAGATCAATACGGAACTCTACTTGACGAACGGGAGGAAGACCGGATAAATCCTTAGGAAAAACTTCGGGGAAATCCCGAATGATCGGAATGTCTTGGATACTCTTCTCCTTAACATCCTTTTGAACAATATGAGCTAAGAAAGCAATGTACTTCTTTCGTAAGTACTTTTGAGCGGTAGTACACGACATCAACTTAAGTCCTTTGCAAGGCTTTTCACCAAAAACTCTTAAGGTTTCTCCCGATGGTAGCGGAATTTGGATACACTTTTCAAAGCAAATGACTTCGGCACGATGATTTGATAGCCAATCCATACCTATGATAATATCAAAGCTTCCTAGTGGCATTGGAACAAGGTTGATTGGGAATGTGTGATCATTAAGTTCTAAAGAGCAATCATAGATAATGGACTCAATTGTAAGGGAGTCACCATTTGCTACTTCAACGGTAAATGTTTTCTCTAATTGGGACCGAGTCTTTGCAAGTAAAGGTTCAAAATTAAGTGACACAAAACTTTTATCGGCTCCGGTATCGAATAAAATGGAGGCATATTGACTATTAACAAGAAACGTACCATTGTCCACGTCATTGTTGGCTTGAGCTTCGTTGGCGTTTATGTTGAACGCACGCCCACGAGCTCAACCTTGCCTAGCATTTGCAAGTCTTGGACATTGATCACGAAAATGGTTCGGGTTACCACACTCATAGCAAGCACGCCCATTAGCTATGGCGGGAGCACCTTGATTAGCCACTTGAGGTACGGTTCGGTTTGGAGGGTTGACTTGGCCCGTAAGAGCTTTGGTCCTACAAACACTAATCGTATGACCATATCTCCCACAATAAGTACAAAGGCGACATGGGATGTTTTGGGGATGATGGTAGTTGCAGGTGGCACAAAGTGGGTAGATTCCAACATATGGCTTTTTAGCCGGCACTTGAACCATAGGTGCAGCTTGGTTGACGGGAACAGCAGGAGTAACCACAGCAAAATTTCTAACCTTCCTCTTTCTATTATTGCGAGAGGGCTCGGTTGTGGCTTCTTTGTTGTGAGTAGGAGGGGTTACGGTTTCAGAAACTTTCTTAGTACCCTTCTTAGTAAGTGTTCCCGCTTTCACATGGTTATCAGTTAAGGTAGCGGATAGACGAATAGCATCCTCCAGAGTAGCATGATTTCTACCTAAGACAGTATCTTGGATTTGTCTTTGTAGCCCACCAATATACTTTTCGATACAACGGGACAAAGGAGTGACCATGTGGGGCACTAGAAGACTCAACTCATGGAACCGAGTTGTATATGCTAAGCTTTCCCCGCTATCTTGGGCAAGATCCCAAAATTCAGCTTCTAGCTTTTTCACTTCATTTCGAGGACAGAACTCCTTGGTCATAAGCCTTTTGACCTCATCCCAAGGTATGGCCATAGCTACATCAACACCCCTATTCCTTTTCTCCCCATTCCACCATGTAAGAGCCCGTTTTTGTAGGACACTTGTAGCATGACGAACACGGAGGTTGTCGAGACAGTCACTATTGAGAAAGGTATTCTCAATGCTTTCGAACCATTGAAGGAGTCCAGTAGCTCCTTCGGTACCATAGAACTTTAGGGGATTGCACGAGTTGAAGTGCTTGAAGGTGCATTGAGATGGATTATTACCACCATTTCCACCATTATTACCACTATTGTTTCCATTTCCACCATTGTTGCCATTGGTGGCACCATTGGCTTGGGTGAGTTGTGTCACCAATTGGGTAAGAATAGCAGCAATGTCGGCGTTGGCGTTGGTTGCGGGTGCACGACGAGGAGGCATTCTACAGATTTTCACAAGGCAAGAAAGATTGTAACAACTTATGAGATTTGATAGGGTTTAATAGAATGAGATAACAAAAATAAAAATAGATATTCTTAGTTTGGATTGTACTCTAAAGTGACAATATCACTTGAATACCATGGCACATTAAGGTTAATTAAACTTATATAATTTTCAAGAAGACATGCTTTAGCCTATAAGTAAACACTCATCTCGGGAATTCCTAGGAAAGCATACGGGTCCCTCGGTTGATTGGGCAGAAAACCCAAAATACAGGTGTCACCCTTCCAGATTGCACGTGTCCTCAAATAATTTAACAAGTTTAAAAACCTTAACGAAGAAATAAAAAAAAAAAATTAAAGATTTTTGCTTCAAGAATTTTCCACATGCTTAGAAAGGAATAAGATAGAAAGAAGATAGAATTATTATGAGGTTTTAGAATATAGGAACGGATATTATTTATTTAATTATTATTCAAGAAGATCCTAATGAGTCATGAATTTCTAACAAGTAAGTTATCAAATATAATAATAATTAATCATGGTGAGCATGTAGCACATAGCATGTAACACATAGCATAAAATCATGAAATATAGCATAAGTGGGTGTCCTAAAGTTATAGTCTAGGTCAAGGTGTCTAATAACCTAATTCCCTATAACCAAGGCTCTGATACCAATCTGTCACACCCCGACCGATGGCGGAATCATCGGGGCGGGACATGTAAGACTGTTCATAGCACATGGTTGACTAAATTGAAATATATTAAAGTCAAATTTCCATTTCAAATAATCCAAGTACAAATCAAATTCAAACAAAGAACATAAAACAACTCTTAAAATTCTTGATTTAAATTGCTAAGTCCAAATCCTATATTGAGCACATCTTGAGTCATTCTCACATATTGGGGCATGAAACATGAATAAAATAAAGTCAACTAAAATGTTGGTGAGTATAACACAGTTGTATATAGATAGCATATAGTTGAAAACAAATCCTTTACAAATCATGATAAATAAGGCATTTATGGGGAGCAACTATTGTGTAACCATGTACAACCAAACCTTTGTAACTAGCATGCAAAAAAATTGTATTGTCGGTTTCAATCACCGCGCACCTGGGTGGGTTTGTCAGACTCAATAGATCTATCATTGAAAACCGTCGGCTTGTATAGTTAATGATTGCACATAATCGCATACAAAGGTTAGTACAGCTAGCACTCAGGCACAAAGCTCAAATTTTGCACACTTGTATGTAAATAGGATTTTGTACTTGTGTTGTTTGCGTAAATGTAGATGTGTAATGTGTATAGAGTTCATCTTCCACCCCAAAAGTGTAAAAGAGTAAAAAGGGGTTGTGAATACTCACTTGGTATGGAGATGTAGCTAACAAAGAATATAGATAAAATAAGGGTTCTTGATACGCACGGGTTAACCTAGATAGCAATGTATATTGAATCAAATCGGTGTACAAAGTTTAAGTCTAACATTGAAGGTTGAGTTTGTGTTTAAAAAGTATTAAATGAAATATATAAAGTTGTAGTAACCATTTTTGGAACATTTGATTAAAGTTTGGAATTTAAATAATAAAATAGAATTTTTATAAAATAATTGATTATGAAAATAATGCATGTATTAAATGTAAATTAATAATTAAATAAATGATTATAGTTTATAAAATAATGTAAATATTGATTGTAATTAAGTATAAATAAATAAATGATTTTTGTTTAAATATTAAATAAATAATTATTATCTTATTTATTTATAAACTTGTAACTTAATTATTTAAAACATCATTTAAGTGTAAGATAAATATAAATTTAATTTTTATAAATTTTTAAATAAACTTTTAAATAAATAATATTTATCTTTTCAAATACAGAAAACATATTTTTATAAAATTTGAAACATTTATTGATTGAAAAATATAAAATTATAATTTTGTTAAAATTTCTGAGTCACACACGACCGTGCCTCAGAAGGGCACGATCGTGCTCAAGCCACGGGCGTGACCGCGCTAGTCGGGGCGCGACCGGGTTGATCAACAGAGGGCACAAACTAGACAAGTCAACAGGCACGACCGTGCCTTGGCCCGGCACGGTCGTGTCTATGATTCTTAGACACAACAGAGACTAGCCCAAAGGGCATGACTAGGTCTGGACAGGAGGACACGACCGCGCTGCTAGTCGGCACGACCGCGCTACATGAGGCACGGCCGCGCTAGATGATTTGCGCGACCGTGTCTCTTCCAAATCAGACACGAATTGAACAAATCTTGTATTTATAGTGTTGGAATTGATAGGGCTTTTGATTACTGAGTCGATACGAGTCTATTCATATAAATTAATTGTATGTAACTCGTGTTTAAGAGTGGAATCGATTAAAATCATTTTTATTAAAATAAGAGTTCTGATTCGGACGATTTCTGTAATGAAAGCCCAGATTAATAGAGGGCTTTTGATATTGATACTGAAGCGAATGAGATGGACAGTATACTTACCATGAAGCGTATCGAATCGATGAAGAACGGTAGAACGGAATTCCAACGACGGCAAAAGTAACCTCCGGTGACTTCTGCTACGATTCCGACTACTTCAACGTCTTCGGTCGTTCCAGAGAGGGTTGAATATCGTATGGTGATGGATTGCTCGAGGGTATTCGGATCGATTTTGAGGATTCGAGGCTTGGGAGGGACTTGACGGTTTCTTGAGAGGAAAACGTAATTGAATTGATAAAACTTGTATTGGACTGAGATATTTTCCTTGACATTGAAAATGAAACGTAATCGGATTTGAATTCAAACGATCGAGCATTTTGAAACTGCGTTTGCGTTTCGACTGTTACGCAGGCGCGACCGTGCTTAGGCACCGGGCGCGATCATTCCTGGACCAGTCGCGCGATCGTGCCGAGGCACTTGGCGCGACCAAGCCAGGACGAAGCACGACCGTGCTTACCTAGGGTTTCTTGTTGCTTTTCAACTTTAGTCCTTGACCTTTCAGGTTTGATTAGTTTGAAATAAATAGTTACTTGTATAGCGTTTAAGTGTATATAATCGAGCAAGACTTGTAAATTTGTATTGAATCATTACATTTAGTTTACGGTAAGCAAAATAATAAGGCAGTGCACGAGTATTGAATTTGAAATTGCATTACATTGAATTGAAATATGAATACTAAATTCAGAGATGTTACACCTCACCTTGGGGAGCACCGGTTTTGTTTGTGAAAAATAAGGACAAGAGCATGAGAATGTGTATCGATTATCGAGAATTGAATAAGCTAACCGTAAAGAATAAAAATCCATTGACAAGAATAGATGATATTTTTTATCAATTACAAAGAGCTAAATATTTCTCAAAGATCGATCTTAGATCAGGATATTATCAGTTAAAGGTACAACAAGAAGATGTACCTAAGACTGCTCTCAGAACCCGATACGGACACTATGAATTCCTAGTCATGTCATTTGGTCTAACAAATGCTCCTGCAACATTTATGGACCTAATGAACCGGGGCTGTAAAACATTTGCTCGATAAGTTTGTCATCGTATTCATCGATGATATCCTTATCTATTCTCGAAGCTTAGAAGAACATACTAAACACCTCAGGATCATTATGGAAACCCTGAGACGAGAGAAATTGTTTGCAAAATTTTCCAAATGCGAGTTTTAGAAACAAGAAGTACAATTCCTTGGGCATGTAGTAAACAAGAAAGGAATACAAGTGTACCCAAGTAAGATTAAAGCTATTAAGAAATGGGAAGCCCCGAAGACTCCAACAGATTTTATAAGATTCCTCGGATTAGCAGGATATTCCCGAAGATTCATAAAGGACTTCTCGAAAATCGCTACCCCATTAACTACATTAACTCAGAAGGCAACAAGATTTGAATGGGGTCCGAAACAAGAAGAAGCATAAATATTTTAAAAGAAAATTTATGACACCCACATCCCGGATCACCCGAGATGTAGGTAACTTGTCGGATTTACTCATGAACATATAGTAAATAGAGATTATACACTGTAGAAGACTTTAAAATACTATCTTTATTTCATAGTAAAGGTTTGTACATTCTAAAGAAAGTACATGTACATCTATTACTAATGTAACACCCAGATAATTCCTAAGTATTATAAGGGATAAAAGTATTCAAAAAATAAAGCCTAAGGGGTTGAAATGAAAGTTCCTGAAAGTTGAAGGACCAAAAAATGACCAAATGGGAAAATGTGACTGTGACGGACCATCACAGGACATAACGTTCCATTACTGGCTCAACACGACAATGAACCAGGAGATGACACGTGTATGCTGATTAACGGTGCATTCATGACGGGTGTAACCCTATGACGGACCGTCACGGGCGTAACGGTCCCTTACGCTTGCCGCCCCAAATTGGGTAACGGACCGTCACCACTGGTAACGGTCCGTCACGAGCCCTGAACTTGCCTATAAATAAAAACCCAATCTCAGCTCATTTCCCACACACTTTACACCATCTTTGACACACACACACACTATGAAGTTCCATTCCCGAGCCAAAGTTCGTATACGAGGGTCCGATTTCTAGCAAAACGCTCGCAAATTGCCGTAGATAGAGCCAAGGTAAGGTTTCTGAACACCCTGAGGTTTCTTCATATAAACCTAAAAAAAGGATACTGATTATGATAATGTCGGATATGATCTAGGGTTTTGTCAAAGTATTGATTGTTATATTCAAAACAGGAGGAGGTTCTGCTTAAAGTGAGTTCCTCTAAACTATGCTCTATAAAATGTTTTGTAAATGATTTTGTATCTGAGATCCCAATACTATCCATGCATATATCCTATAATAAGTACTTATTTTGGCCATGATGGGGGTGGGACCTAGGGACAAGACCGATCCTCTTGTTTGAGATCTGGTACGTATGAGACCAGCGCGTCGTAAGGTCTCTGAATATATGTATGTTGTAGACTCAGAACCCGAGTAAAGTAGAGGTTACTAGGTGATGGATTGGAGGGGATGGTTGTAACACCCATACGGGGCCTTCATCCATGTATCAAAGATAACCGTGAATATGATTTTGTTTATGAACTCACCAGCAATAAGCTAATCCAAAAGGTTTCCAAATGTTTTTAGCACAGGTTAACCCTAGCTGGTAGTTGGCATTCCAGGAGATGTACGGATGTTGGATAAATAGGGATGACTGAGGGCAGGTCCTTGGGTGACCATAAGGCCTGACTGAATGGAATGATTCTTCGTGAGATATAAGTCCAAAGTTTGTTTATAATGTATTTTGCTAGTCAGTCCCTATTGTATAAACTTTCTGTTATGAAATAAAATAAGTTATGATGTTAAGTCTTTCGCTGTGTGTTTTTGTTATCAACGTCATAGTAACAAGAAGGTGACCTTCAACCGATATGTAGTTATCTAACAAACGGAATGTTCTGTCTATGAAAGAGCGGTGTATAAATCTCTCCTAAACCTGTCGCTCTTACGTGGGAACATATCTGTTGGAGGTACTATTCTGGTAGATAACAGTCCTGTGTTACGGGTGCGACAAGTTGGTATCAGAGCTGCGGTTTAAGAGATTTAGATACTAATATGAAAGATTAGAATCTAGACTTAAACTAAGAGCTCTGAGAATAGCTGGAATGCCAACAGGATATAAGTTGAGATGTTGATTATCATTATGAATATAACAAGAGATATCGAGAAAACAGATATTAAGTACATTCTTGGCCAAATGACTTTAATTACTAATTTTCTGGATCATAACCGGTTATACGAATTCTGATATCGTACATCTGTGTGTACAGGTAACGATGGTTGGACGAGGAAGAGGAAGAAGTAGAGGAACATGTCGTACTCCGGTCACTAGGTCTCGTAGGCAAACTGAAAATAACACCTATACTAACGATCATCACGAAACAAACGGGAACGAATATAATACCGATGCTCATGCTGAAGAAGTAATTATGTCTGAGGCCCAGTTCCAAGATGCTGTGGCTAGTGAGGTAACAAAGCCTTTACGAACCACACTACCTGGACTGTTAGATGAAGTTCTTACAAAAAAGGATTGGTACTGGAAATGATGGAGGAGGAACCAATAATAATACCGGAGGTACAAATGGAAACACCAATACTAGCTCAGTGACGAGAACTGAGAATCACGAAGGATGTAACTACAAATCCTTTGAAGGATGCAAACCCAAGTCATTCGATGGCAAGAAGGGAGTTATCGATACTAGTCAATGGATCACAAAGATGAAAGCTGTGATCAAACTCGATGAATGTAGAAGCGATCAGACAGTCAAGTTTGCTGCTAATTCCTTGGAAACCACCGCACTGGATTGGTGGGAATTTGTGAATCACGCCAGAGGGGAACAATCTGTGGATAATATGAAGTGGAATGAGTTCAAGGAACTGATTCTGCAACGTTTCTATCATCAGAACAAACTTGATAAGCAGGAGGAGGAATTTCAGCGTTTGGAGGCTAGAACTATGACGCATCAGAAGTATGCGACAAAATTTGACGAGATGTCTAAATTGGTGCCAAATCTGGTGACACCGAACCCCGAAGAATCAAACATTTTATTAGGGGTTTGCCACTTAAGGTGCGTACCTTGGTGAAAACAGCTGCACCTCCAACAATGGATGCGGCTTTAGCATTAATTGCCACAGTTTACGATGATGTGGCAACTCAAGAAGCTAAGGATAAAGCTGAGAAAGAAATAGAGTTAAAACCTATAGGTACAAAGAGAAAAAAGTGAGGAGGTGATGTATCGATTTAAACCGAGAAATTCCAAATTCCCTAGGGGAGAAGGAAATAATCCAATGAAAAATTCTCACGAAATGAGATGTTTCAAATGCCAGAAAACAGGGCATACTGCAACGTATTGTCCATCCCTTAGATGTTTCAATTGTAATGAAATGGGACATCTGGCAAGATATTGTACAAAACCTGTTCAGCAGAAACCCGGGGTAGGGGCTAATGGTCTAGTATTTGTGATAGGAGAAGGAAAGAGGAATAACAATTCTAAAGTAGTAACTGGTACGTTCCTAGTTAACGATGTTTATGCTAAAATCCTATTTGATACAGGAGCAAATAGAAGTTTTGTTTCAAATGCCTTTAATTTGCATTTAATCATAAAACCAACCCCATTTGAGCGTGCTTATATAGTTGAGATGACAAGTGGAGAGCAGATTAGGATAACTAAATCGTATACGAATTGCAAGATGACTCTGGGCAATGAAAATTCAGTGATTGAATTAATGCCAATGAGTGTGAGCAAGTACGATGTTATCACTGGGTTGGATTGGTTGAACCAATGCCATGTTCAGATCGATTGTGATCAACAGACTATTAGGATTTGTAGGCCTAACTGAAAATCAATATTAATACAATGTGATAATGATGAGAATAAGATTGAAATGATTTCTGTTGCTAAGGCTAATAAATGTATGAATACAGGATGTGATGTGTTCATAGTTTATACTCTAGATTCCAAACCTGAACGGCAAATTGCGAACATTCCTGCAGTGTGCAATCACCCGGATGTATTTCTGGAAGAATTACCCGGTCTACCACTAGATATACAAATCGAATTCCGAATCGAACTTATTCCCGGAGCCAAACCCATTGCTAGAGCACCATATCGTCTAGCATCATCTGAATTTAAAGGGTTGATGAAGCAGCTTCAAGAATTATTGGACAGAGGTTTCAAACGTCCAAGTACTTCGCCTTGGGGAGCACCGGTCTTGTTTGTGAAGAAAAAGGATGGAAGCATGCGGATGTGCATAGATTATCAAGAATTGAACAAACTAACTGTGAAGAACAAATATCTATTACCAAGAATAGATGATTTGTTCGATCAGTTGCAAGGAGCTAAATACTTCTCGAAGATTGATCTTAGATCAAGATATCATCAGTGGAAGGTATAGGAAGAATATGTACCTAAGACTACTTTTAGAACCCGATATGGACACTATGAATTCTTTGTTATGTCATTTGGTCTGACTAATTCCCCCGACGTATTTATGGACCTGATGAACTGAGTTTGCAAACCATTCTTGGACAAATTCGTTATAGTGATCATAGACGATATCCTTATCTACTCCCGAACTCAAGAAGAACATGCCAAACATCTTCAGATAATCCTGGAAACTCTTAGAAAAGAGAATTCGTACGCTAAGTTTTCCAAATGCGAGTTTTGGAAACAAGAGGAACAATTCTTTGGGCATATTATAAACCAGCAGGGAATTCAAGTAAATCCAGCCAAAATTGAAACTATTATGAAGTGGGAGACGCTAAAGACGTCGACTAAGGATCGAAGTTTTCTTGGTCTACCCGGATACTACCAAAGATTTATACAAGACTTCTCAAAGATTGCTACTCCATTAAGTACCCTAACTCAGAACGGAGTCAAAAGCAAGAGGAAGCATTCAAAACCCTTAAGTAGAAACTTAGTTCAGCACCAATCTTAGCTTTACCCGAAGGAAATGACAACTTCGTCATCTATTGTGACGCTTCCCGAATTGGTCTAGGTTGTGTATTGATGCAACAAGAAAAGGTTATAGCCTATGCATGATGACAACTTAAAGTTCATGAGAAGAACTATACCACACAGGATCTCAAACTTGGTGCCATAGTGTTTGCTCTAAAGATTTGGAGACACTATCTATATGGTACCAAGTGTGTCATATATACAGATCATAAAAGTCTCCGGCACATATTCAATGAAAAGGATTTGAACATGAGACTAAGGAGATGGATGGAACTCATTAATGATTATGATTGTGAGATTAAATACCATCCCGGGAAAGCTAATGTTGTAACAGATTGTGACACCCGGCAAATTTCAGGTTGATATCCATACCCGACTGAGATACATATTACATTTAATTTTATAGTAATTAAGTCCATTTCACACTTAGCAAGTCAATCCGTTTACACGTGTCGGTAATCCGGAAGATTACCCGGTAAAACACGCGTCCTTCAGCATGACCGTTGGTGACAATTTAAAATAAATACCTAGACATATAATCTGTATGTGAAAACTATATGTGACACTGTGATTTAATTAATCATGCCTATATGAATTTTTTGGTCATTTAAGGAAATACTTTTATTTTCAGCACAGTCCGCTAGACACACAGTGTGTACTAGCTAGCTCCATAATTCTAAGCAGACACTTACACGTATGTACCAACATTTCCAAATAAAAATCCAAAAATTTTATATGTTAAACATACCAACATGAGTCAAATTATTTTTAAATAATTTCGTTCATACCTATTCGGGATTTCCGTCAATAAATCGGTGACTATTCGTTTTACACCACCCGGTACAAAAACACCCAATAAATACCCCCACCAATCACCCCATTTCCACCACTTTCATCTTTCACTCTCTCCCTCTTCTCCCCTCTCTTGGCCGAAACCACCATCACCACCACCATTCTCAAACATTTTTGATTTTTGATCTTTCATTCATCAAATCCAAGCTTCCAAGATCAAGAATCAAGCATTTGCAAGAGGTTTCATCCACCATTCCATCCATTTTTGAGTTTGGTAAGCATCAAAACCCATCTTTTTTTTTCATTTTTCATCTTCATGTTCTTATGAACATGCATCCAAAGAAAGCCCGTTATTATGAAAGATTAGCCATGTATTCTTAAAGAAAATGTGTTTTTGTTGGTGATTTTGAACCCAGATTTTGTTCATAGTCTCGATTTCCGATCAAGGAAACTTTATTATATGTGCATGTGTTAGATGATGAGATTTTGTTTATTTGATGACGGATTATGTTGTAATAAGAGTTGTAGATGGATAATATGTGCAAACTTTGTCGTCAAAAGTGTTGGATGATACATGCATGCTCGGTTTTGCTATTTTAGGAAACTTTAATTTTGGGTTTCTTGATAGATGCCATGTTTAGGGTGATTTGATGATGGAAAATGGTTAGATATGCATAAAGAATGGATAATATGTGTAGATTTGCTATCTAGAACTTTTGGTCATATGAGATTTCATGCTGGTTCTATTTATAATAACTTTAATTTTTGGGTTTTTGTTAAAAGAAGTTATGATGTGATTTGTTTGGTGGAAATGATACATAAACACTAGATATAGAGATTGTATGATTTTTTTTCAGTAAAATCACATGTCCATGATGCTTTTAAGCTCGTTTTCTATTTTTAGAAACTTTATTTCTTGACATGTATGAAAAGTTGGTGTTTGGGTGTATTCAAAGCATGAAACTAGTATAGTAACATTATGAAAGAATGATTGACCAAAATGATGGATTAAAGTGCATGTGTATGAGTTTTAGAGCCCGGTTTATAAATAATGAAACTTTATTTTTCCACAAGATGTGTTTGCAAGTTGTTAACATGATTAGAATGTCTAATGACTTAGTAACACTTAACTAAGTGCATTGTATGATAATACATGATGATTATCCATAAACTTGACAATTTGACATGATCTTGATATAATAGGAAATTTTAATTATCCGAAACTCGCATGTTTGTCTATTTTTAGCAAGTAAACATTGAAATGTTCTATATATGCTATAACACGGCTAATTTCATGTGTGAACATTAATTTTGCATAGTTGCCATGTTTAGGACTCAACGACTTGACTTTCCAATTAAGGGAACTTTAATGTATCAAATGTTGTGTTTCAAGTTCTAAATTCCAATTGAATTTGCCAATGTGTTTATTATACGATAATAGACTATTTCAATGTAGGTTTGAATTCTATGTTAGGATTTGAATGCTTAAGTCCAATGTGTCACCAACGAGTCGTCAAGTTAAAACGTCTTTGAAACGTCAAACTCACTTTTCAAACAACTCTTTGGATGCATAGAGTTCATATTCAAGCATTTATAATACTTAGACCATAAAGTCCTAAATGTTTCCTATGGCACGAGTAGGTCGTCTCATTTAGCCGGAGATGCTAAGACTTGCATATCATTACCGCTTTATCAGGTGTGTTCTCACAGCCCCGTTTTACTCATTTTCCTTTTGGGGTGAGATACATGCTCAAGTACATTTTTTCAAAAATCATATTTTCATGCATACACAGTTACATTAATTATATAAGTTGTACATGGTGTGTACAAAGTCCTCTCAGAGTCAACCATTAATTTTTTCACAAGCGAGGTGATCATGAACTGTACTGTTAGGTTTAACAACCCCTGCCCGAGTTAGTAGCGCTAACTTCGACTGGAGGTCGAACAGGTACATAATTGACCTAATACATTCATGTGCAAGGCACAAAGAGGCGAACCACATCCTTTTCCTTTTTAAGTGGGTACAGTTAAGCTTCGGTTGGCGGACTTATGATAAATTTTGGTTTGTCTGATCAACAATGATTGTGTAGAGTACGTATGTTTTTCCATACATTTTCAACATATTCTTTTCCTTGCATTGTCAATATATGATTTTCAAATACATTTCATGATATGATTTCCATTACATTTAACCTGTGAACTCACCAACATTATGTTGACCCATTTTAGCATGTTTATCTCAGGTCATTGAATGCATAGGATATGTGGCTAGGATGCACCCATAGGAGTCACACACTATTCATGCATGGCATCCTATTTTGACAAACACTTTTAATTCATTTGTTAAGCGTTGTAAAATTTTAAACATTGTTTTCGCACATTTACATTGAACCTTGTTAATTTTATTTTGGGCTTGTTCAAGCCATGCATTAAAACAAGTATTTTGAAAACCATTTAGTGGCCATTCAAAGTAATTCAATGGTAAAGATCCTCTCGAGTCACGCCCCTCGGGTATTGCCCGGAATTAGAATTTGGGGGTGTGACAGACTGGTATCAGAGCAATTAGTTGCAGCGAACTAGGTTGCATATAGTGGACTTAGACTGTAACCGATGTCTCATTTGCATTTCACTTCCGCACGTACACTTAGTATTCTCACATACACTTAGAATACTGACGTAAGATAGAAATTGTGGTTGACCTGATACAGGAACATGTCACCTGCAAACCAGCCAATCGAGATTACCAACTCTGAGGACGAGTACGTGAACACGCCATCGACACTAGTGGACACTTCATCCGATTAGACACTACCGGAGTATCTTGTTTCCGACGACACCACTGTTGAGAAGTCGGGAGAAGAACCGACAGAGGACGATGAAGTTGAGTCAAAGATGGAGTCTGAGACTCCAGCAGCTTAAGAGACCCGCGAGTGGGGAATCTGTGACATCGCTTACCCGCACCGACATCGCCCCTATGGCCACTAGTTCAGCATACCCCGATGAAGCGGGCACCACCCTCTCTTACGAACACGTCTGTCCCTGAGCCCAATCGCAAGAAATCTAGACTTGACGCGTGAAAGTGGACGTTCGTTTCTGATACCTTGAGGGATTAGCCTAAGGAGGAAGGAGTACCTCCTATTACCGAGATCGAAGAGTCTTCACATGGACCACGCATCTTACCGATTACCGGGGAGCCGATCGAGCGTAGGATCCTGACTCTGGTAGCCCGATGCAACCGGTATGATAGACTGCTCGGGAATCTGCGATGGGAGCAGAATAAGGCACGCGGCAACCTAAAGCAAGTGGAGCACCTAAAGATGAAGGTTTTGTCCCTAGAAGGTTTGGGGAAAGAGACTGAGTAGAGGATTGGGCATGTGCCTGCGCAAGTGTCCGAGACCGCACTACAGACCATACAAGAGCAGGTGTCCCGACTGACGGATGATCGCTAGAGGGATGTTGCCAGGATTACCATTTTATCTGACTGAGTATCTGAGGCTAAGAGGCGTCTGAGCCTCGAGAGATAGAGGACCACCGTGATGAAGAAGAGAGCTACACTTGCTACCTAGAGGGTCGTTGCAGCGGAGCTCAGGGCGAATGCAGTGGGGGAGCAGCTAGAGGCTACTAGTACTCTTGCTGTGTTCTGCGCTTCTTTGCTCTCGGCCGTTCTGCAGAACGGCACATTTACCTGATCTATTTCATTTCCTATTCAGCCTATTGTGGGCGGGCTGTGCCCATAGAATATTTGAAGTTTTAAACTTGTTCTCATTTTTGAGGAGCGGAGTCTCCTGGAATATTTTGTACCACATACAATCTTTTTTATCAAGTTTACTATCTTTTTATATTTTTATGGTTGATTAGTGATGTGTGTTATTTTGCGTACATGTGTTGGTTGTATGTTACATATAATCTAACTTTTGCTAACATTATAATATGAAGAGACATGCCTCCCCACCAAGCAACAATGACGATAGCACAGATGGAGGCCCTGATTAACCAAAGTGTAACTCCAGCTGTTGCAGCCTTACCGAGAAACCAGAATGTAGGAGGACAAGGACAAAATCCCCCAGTATGCACCTACAAGCTTTTCCTTGACTACAAATCGATCTCTTTCAATGGGTGAGATGGAGCAGTTAACTTGGTACGATAGATTGAGAAAGTAGTGTCTACTTTCGAGTTGTGCAACTGTCCAGAAACTTCAAAGGTGAAATTCGCTACTGGAACTTTTGAGGGGCAAGCCCTCACCTAGTGGAAATATAGTGTCCAAGCGAGGGGCTTGGAAGCAGCGAATGTTATGCCATAGGCAGACTTCAAGAAGCTGTTAAGGGATGAGTATCGTACACGAAGCGAGATCCAGGATCTTGAGGAAAAGTTTTGTAATCTGAAAATGAATGGACCAGATGTGGTGGATTACACGTCGAAATTTCATGATTTGGAAGGATTGTGTCCTCATATGGTAACACCCGAAGAGAAACCTATTAAGAGTTATCTGTGGGACTGGCCCCGTAAATCCAGGGTATGGTATCATCTTCAGAACCTACAACCATCCAACAAGCAATCCGGTTAGCATACAACCTGACGTCCCAGGCCGTTCGTCAAGGACTCTTTGACAAACCAGCTGATAACAAGAAAAAGTGCGAAGGTAGTTCTTCAAGGTCATTTAATCCACCACCACCACAGAAAAGGCAAGAAACTACCCGAGCCTACACCACATGTCAAGCTGACAATAAGCCGAGGAGAGCTTACATGGGAACCCTACCAAAGTGCAATCGATGCAACTTTCACCACAACGGCACTTGAGAGGAAGCAAGGAGCCATAAATGCAAGAGGATTGGTCATGCGACCAAGGATTGTAGAATTAGAGGACAAGTTCCAAACACTGGAGCAACCCGTGCGTGTTACACTTGTGGGCAGAATAGGCATTTTTCAAAGGATTGCCCAAAGAGCAGGAAGCCAAGAAACAACAACAACAACGCCAAAGGGCGAGCTTTTGTGATTGGAGCAGGAGAAGCCAAACAGAACCCCGACACCGTCCCGGGTACATTCCTTCTAAACAACCATTATGCATCTATGTTACTTGATACTGGTGCTGAAAGAAGCTTCGTGTCTAATGAATTTAGTCCATTACTTGGTATCGAACCTACCATTCTAGATAACGAGTATACCGTAGAACTAGCTTACGGTAAATTAATCAAAACCAACCACATTATTCTGATTTGTGTCCTAGAAATAGCCATCATTCCTTCAAAATAGATCTACTACCCATTAAACTAGGGAGTTTTGACGTGTTTATCGGTATGGATTGGATGTCCAAGAATGGAGCGGAGATTGTATACCGCAAGAAGATTATCAGATTACCCCTACCAGATGGAGAAACCCTTGCAATACAAGGAGAAAGGAGCGCGATTCTTCTGAATATCATCTCATGTATGAAAGCCCATAAGTATCTACAGAAAGGATACTATGCCATCTTATCACATGTAATGGAGAACCGGACAGAAGAAAGGAAGGTCGAGGACATACCAGATGTTCATGATTTTCCTGAAGTATTCCCTGAAGACTTATCGGGACTCCCACTGCAGCGACAAGTCGAATTCCGAATCGACCTTACCCAAGGAGCTACCCCGATAGCGCGGTCACCGTACAAACTTGCGCCGTCGGAAATGCAAGAATTATCAAACCAACTACACGAGTTGCTAGAAAAAGGATTTATCCGACCAAGTCATTCGCCTTGGGGAGCACCTGTCTTATTTGTCAAAAAGAAAGACGGATCATTTCGTATGTGCATCGACTACAGGGAATTGAACAAAGTAACCATTAAGAACAGATACCCTCTACCCAGAATAGACGATTTGTTCGACTAGCTACAAGGATCGATTTATTACTCCAAGATCGATTTACGGTCAGGGTACCATCAGATGAGAATCCAAGAGGAGGACATACACAAGACGGCATTCCGAACTCGATATGGACACTACGAGTTTTTTGGTTATCCCATTCGGTTTGACCAATGCCCCTGCAGTTTTTATGGATCTCATGAACCGTGTGTGCAAAACCTACCTACACAAGTTTGTTATTATGTTCATTGATGACATCTTGATCTATTCTCGCAGCGAGGAGGAACACGCTGAACATTAAGACTCATTCTAAATTTATTGAAAACCGAGAAGCTGTACGCTAAGTTTTCAAAGTGCGACTTCTGGATCCGAGAAGTGCATTTCCTAGGTTACGTGGTAAACGATATGGGCTTACACGTTGACCCAACCAAGATTGAAGTGATATGAAACTGGCAAACACCCAAAACCGTAACCCAAATACGACAATTTTTAGGACTTGCCGGATATTACAGAAGGTTTATCGAAAACTTTTCAAAGATTGCAAAACCATTGACTACTTTCACACAGAAATACGTGAAGTATGACTGGAATGAAAGAACTGAAGAAGCATTTCAATTACTCAAGCAAAACTTTGCAGCGCACCGATCTTAGCACTACCTGAAGGAAACGACGACTTCATAGTCTACTGTGATGCGTCACACCAAGGACTTGGTTATGTACTGATGCAAAGAGAGAAGGTTATCGCATATGCTTCACGACAACTCAAAGTGCCTGAAAAGAACTACACCACCCATGACTTGGAATTGGGAGCATTGTTTTTGCACTCAAAATCTGGAGACACTACCTGTATGGTACCAAATGTACGATTTTCACTGACCACAAAAGTCTCCAACACATCTTTGATTAAAAGGAGTTGAACATGCGACAGCGCAGATGGGTCGAATTGCTTAATGATTATGACTGCGCAATCCGTTACCATCCCGGAAAGGAAAACGTAGTTGCTGATGCCCTAAGTAGAAAAGAATAAGTCAAACCACGTTGAGTGCGAGCATTAAATTTGACAATCCACATGAATCTACCTATCCAGATACGTGACGTACAACTCGAGACACTCAAGGAGGAAAATTGGGAAAATGAAGGCCTACGAGGCATGGAGAAACTATTTGAGATAAAATCCGATGATGCCCATTACTACATGGACCGGATATGGGTACCGAACCATGGGAACTTAAGAGACTTAGTGATGGATGAGGCACATAAGTCTTCAATTCACCCTGGTTCTAACAAAACGTACGATTTGAAGACAAACTACTGGTGGCCAAACATGAAAGTCGAGATTGCCACATATGTCGGAAAATGTCTAACCTGCGCCAAGTTTAAGACAGAATACCATAAACCATCAGGGTTACTACAGCAGCCGAAAATTCCACAATGGAAGTGGGAAAAAATTTCAATGGACTTCATCACGAAGTTACCCAAAACTCCGAGTAGATACGACACCATCTGGGTGATCGTTGACCGTTTAACCAAATCTGCACACTTCCTTCCAATCAAAGAAAATGACAAAATGGAGAAGTTGACCCGGCTTTACCTAAAGGAGGTAGTTTCAAGGCATGGAGTGCCGATCTCCATCATCTCAGATAGGGATACTCGTTTTACTTCCCGATTCTGGCAATCATTACAAGAAGCGTTGGGAACACGCTTAGATTTGAGCACTGCGAATCACCCACAGACAGATGGTCAAAGTGATCGAACCATCCAAACTCTAGAAGATCTATTAAGAGCTTGTGCGATATATTTTGGCAACAACTGGGATACTCACCTACCATTGGTTGAATATTCATACAACAACATTTACCACACGAGTATCAAGGCAGCACCATTCGAAGCACTTTATGGAAGAAAGTGCCGGTCACCACTCAGTTGGGCTGAAGTAGGAGATAGTCAGATCACTGGACCAGAGCTTGTCCACGAGACCACCGAGAAAATTTTCAAAATCAGAGATAGACTAAAATCCACTCAAGATAGACAAAAAAGCTACGCTGATCAAAAGCGTAAACCAGTGGAGTTTCAAGTAGGTGACAAAGTGTTACTAAAAGTTGCGCAGTTTTTCAAACATGGGAAACTGAACCCCCACTACATAGGACCATTCGAAATCTTGCAAAGGATTGGCCTTGTTGCCTACCGACTCAACCTACCAGAAGAACTACAGAATATCCACAATGTATTCCATGTGTCCAACATAAAGAAGTGTCTATACGATGAGACACTGAAAATACCTCTCGAGGAGGTACAAATCGACGAACAACTACATTTCGTCGAAGAACCTGTGGAAATCATGGAACGCGAGGTTAAGCAACTAAAACAAAGTCGCATTCCGATAGTTGAGGTCCGATGGAATTCTAGACGCGGACCAGAGTTCACATGGGAGCGCGAAGATCAGATGAAGTGCAAGCACCCACACTTGTTTCATACCACACCATCAGCTATTACCGCAAGCTGAATTTCGGGACGAAATTCCTTTCAACCGGGGGATAATGTGACACCCGACAAATTTCAGGTTGATAACCATACCCGACTGAGATACATATTACATTTTTAGACATGCATCACACTTAAATTTATAGTAATTAAGTCCATTTCACACTTAGCAAGTCAATCCGTTTACACGTGTCGGTAATCCGGAAGATTACCGGGTCAAACACGCGTCCTTCAGCACGACCGTTGGTGATAATTTAAAACAAATACCTAGACATATAATTTGTGTGTGAAAATTATATGTAACATTGTTATTTAATTAATCATGTCTATATGAATTTTTTTAGTGATTTATGGAAATACTTTTATTTTCAGCACAGTCCGGTAGACACGAAGTGTGCACTAGCTAGGTCCATAATTCTAAGCAGACACTTAGACATATATTTGGTGTGCACAAATTATATGTAGTACTGTGATATGTTATTTCAAGACTCTGTGAATTTTTCGGGAATTTTCTGAGAAATTTTCTGTTTTAACGCTGTCCGGCCAGTCTGCAGTTTGTAACGGCATTTCCAAATAAAAATCCAAAAATTTTATATGTTAAACATACCAACATAAGTCAAATTATTTTTAAATAATTTTTTTCATACCTATCGGGGATTTTCGTTAATAAATCGGTAACTTTTTGTTTTACACCACCCGGTACAAAAACCCTCTATAAATACCCTCACCAATCACCCCATTTCCACTACTTTCATCTATCACTCTCTCACTCTCTCTCTCTTCTCCCCTCTCTTGGCCGAAACCACCATCACCACCACCATTGTCAACCATTTTTTATTTTTGATCTTTCATTCATCAAATCCAAGCTTCCAAGATCAAGAATCAAGCATTTGCAATAGGTTTCATCCATCATTCCATCCATTTTTGAGTTTGGTAAGCATCAAAACCCATTTTTTTCCATTTTTCATCTTCATGTTCTTATGAACATGCATCCAAATAAAATCCATTTTCATGAAAGATTAGCCATGGGTTCTTAAAGGAAATGTGTTTTAAAACTCAAATGGTACATATTGTTGGTGATTTTGAACCCGGATTTTGTTCATAGGCTCGATTTCCATTTAAGGAAACTTTATTATATGTGCATGTGTTAGATGATGATATTTTGTTGATTTGATGATGGATTATGTTGTAATAATAGTTGTAGATGGATAATATGTGCAAACTTTGTTATCAAAAGTGTTGGATGATACATGCATGCTCGGTTTTGCTATTTTAGAAAACTTTAATTTTGGGTTTCTTGATAGATGCCATGTTTAGGGTGATTTGATGATGGAAAATGGTTAGATATGCATAAAGAATGGATAATATGTGAAGATTTGCTATCTAGAATTTTTGGACATATGAGATTTCATGCTCGGTTCTATTTATAGTAACTTTAATTTTTGGGTTTTGTTAAAAAACGTTATGATGTGATTTGTTTGGTGGAAATGATGCATAAACACTAGATATAGAGATTGTATGATTTTTTTGGGTAAAATCACATGTCCATGATGCTTTTAAGCTCGTTTTCTATTTTTAGAAACTTTATTTCTTGACACCTATGAAAACTTGGTGTTTGGGTGTATTCAAAGCATGAAACTAGTATAGCAAACATTATGGAAGAATGATTTACCAAAATGATGGATTAAAATGCACGTGTATGAGTTTTAAAGCCCGGTTTCTAGATAAGGAAACTTTATTTTTCCACAAGATGTGTTTGCACATTGTTAACATGATTAGAAGGTTTAAATGACTTAGTAACACTTAACTAAGTGCATTGTATGATAATACATGATGATTATCCATGAACTTGAGAATTTGACATGATCTTGCTATAATAGGATACTTTAATTATCCGAAACTCACATGTTTGTTTATTTTTAGCAAGTAAACATTGAAATGTTCTATATATGCTATAACATGCCTAATTTCAAGTGTGATTGCATAGTTGCCATGTTTAGTACTCAACAACTTGACTTTCCATTTAAGGAAACTTTGATGTATCAAAAGTTGTGTTTTATGTTCTAAATTCCAATCGAATGTGCCAATGTGTTTATTATACGATAATAGACTATTTCAAAGTAGGTTTGAATTCTATGTTAGAATTTGAATGCTTAAGTCCAACGTGTCACCAACGGGTCGTCAAGTCAAAACGTCTTTGAAACGTCAAAGTCACTTTTCAAACAACTCTTTGGACGCATAGAGTTCATAAGACAAACATTTACAATACTTAGACCATAAGTCCTAAATGTTTCCTAGGGCACGAATAGGTTGTCTCATTTAGCCGGAGTTGCTAAGACTTGCATATCATTACCGCTTTATCAGGTGAGTTCTCACAACCCCGTTTTACTCATTTTCCTTTTGGGGTGAGATACATGCTCAAGTACATTTTTCAAAAATCATATTTCCATGCTTACACATTTACATTAATTATATAAGTTGTACATGGTGTGTACAAAGTCCTCTCAGAGTTAACTGTAAATTTTTTCCACAAGCGAGGTGATCATGAACAGTACTGTTGGGTTTAACAACCCCTTCGCGGGTTAGTAGTGCTAACTTTCTACTGGAGGTCGAATGGGTACATAATTGACCTAATCCATTCATGTGCAAGGCACAAAGAGGCGAACCACATCCTTTTCCTTTTCAGTGGCTACAGTTGAGCTTCGGTTGGCGGACTTATGATAATTTTTGGTTTTGTCTGATCAACAATGATTGTGTAGAGTACATATGCTTTTCCATGCATTTTCAACATATGCTTTTCCATGCATTGTCAATATATGATTTTCAAATACATTTCATGATATGATTTCCATTACATTTAACATGTGAACTCACCAACATTGTGTTAACCTATTTTAGCATGTTTATCTTAGGTTGTTGAATGCATAGGATATGTCGCTAGGATGCACCCACAGGAGTCACACACTATTCATGCATGGCATACTATTTTGACAAACGCTTATAATTCATTTGTTAAGCGTTGTAAACTTTTAAACATTGCTTCCTCACATTTACTTTGAACTTTGTTAAACTTATTTTGGGCTTGTTCAAGCCATGCATTAAAACAGGTATTTTGAAAACCATTTAGTGGTCATTCAAAGTAATTCAATGGTAAAGATTCTCTCGAGTCACGCCCCTCGGGTGTATCCCGGAAGTGGAATTTGGGGGTGTGACACAAATGCATTAAGTCGAAAGGAGAGAATCAAGCCTATCATGATTAGAGCCTTAAGCTTAGAAATTAAGATAGATTGGATGGATCAAATCTAAGAAATTCAAACTTGAGCACTCCAAGAAGACAATATCAAGAAAGAGCGCATGGTTGGTAAAGAGAAATTACTAATTTAAGGTAATGATGAAATTCTACAATTTGGAGACATAATTTGGATTCCTAGACTTACGGAAATCCAAACAAAGGTGATGGACGAAGCTCACAAATCCAAATATTCGATACATCCAGGAGCTACTAAGATGTATAAAGATTTAAAGGCTCAATTCTGGTTGCCAAACATGAAATGATCCATAGCTCAGTACATAGAGAAATGTTTGACTTGCCTTTAAGTCAAGATTAAACATCAAAAACCCGCAGGTCAACTACAACAGTTGGACATACCTGTGTGAAAATGGGATAGGATTACTATGGACTTTGTCACAAAACTGCCGAGAACCCAGAAAGGACATGATGCTATTTGGGTTGTGGTTGATAGACTAACCAAAGCAGCACACTTTATTCCTATCAGTGAGAATTATTCAATGGATAAACTAGCCCGACTCTATATCAATGAAATTGTGAGCCGCCATGGTATACCACTATCTATTATCTCTGATAAAGATAGTTGGTTCACTTCCAGATTCTGGACTAGTTTCCAAAAAGAGTTGGGAACCCGAATCAATATGAGCACGGCATATCATCCTCAAATCGATGGACAAAGCGAAAGAACAACTCAAACCTTAGAGGATATGCTGAGAGCTTGTGCAATAGAATTTGGAGGTAGCTGGGATAATCATCTGCCCTTGATAGAATTTTCTTACAATAACAGCTATCACTCGAGTATAAAAGCTGCACCGTTTGAAGCATTATACGATAGAAAATGCAGAACTCCAATTTGTTGGACTGAAGTTGGGGATAGCAAACTATCTGGACGAGAAATCTTACACGAGACAACTGATAAGATAATCCAGATCAAACAAAAGTTAAGAGCTACACAAGATCGACAAAAGAGTTACACGGATAAACGTCGAAGACCATTAGAATTCCAAGTTGGTGACTACGTCATGTTAAAAGTATCACCTTCGAAAGGTGTTGTACGTTTCAGGAAACGTGGGAAGTTAGGGCCAAGGTATATTGGACCTTATAAAATCATAGAAAGAATTGGAGCAGTATCATACAAACTTGAATTACCTGAAGCATTGCAAGGTATTCATAACACGTTTCATGTGTCATGTTTATGCAAGTGCTTAGCAGACCCAGATAAGGTAATCTCATTAGACGATGTACATGTTGATGACAAGCTCTAATTCACCGAGCAACCCATTAAAATCTTAGAAACACAAGATCAAAAGCTCAGAAACAAAACTATACCAGTGGTGCTAGTACAGTGGCAAGGTCAGAAGGGGGCTGATAAAACATAGGAATTAACAGAACAGATGAAAGTTAAGTACCCTCATTTGTTTGATTGATACTGAATTTCAAGGACAAAATTCTTTTAAGGAAGGGAGATTTGTAACACCCGGATAATTCCTAAGTATTATAAGGGATAAAAGTATTCAAAAAATAAAGCCCAAGGGGTTGAAATGAAAGTTCCTGAAAATTGAAGGACCAAAAATATGACCAAATGGAAAAATGTGACTGTGACGGACCGTCACAAGACATAACGGTCTGTTACGGTAATGAAGGACTGTCACAGGACATAACGGTTCGTTACGGGCTAAACACAACAATGAACCAGGTGATGACACGTGTATGCTGACTAACGGGGCAATCATGACGTGTGTAACCCTATAACGGACCATCACGTGCGTAACGGTCCGTTACGCTTGCCGCCCCAAATTGGGTGACGGACCGTCACCACTGGTAACGGTCCGTCATGAGCCCTGAACGTGCCTATAAATAGAAACCCGATCTCAGCTCAATTACCACACACTTTACACCATCTTTGACACACACACACACTCTAAAGTTCCATTCCATGCCGATGTTCGCATACAAAGGTCCGGTTTCTAGCAAAACGCCCGCAAACTACCGTAGATAGTGCCAAGGTAAGGTTTCTTAACACCATGAGGTTTCTTCGTATAAACCTAAGATAGGGATATTGATTATGATAATGTCGGATATGATCTAGGGTTTTGTCGAAGTGTTGATTGTTATATTCAAAGCAAGAGGAGGTTCTGTTTAAAGTGAGTTCCTCTGAACTGTGCTCTATAAAATGTTTTGTAAATGATTTTGTATATGAGATCCCAATACTAACCATGCATATATCCTATAATAAAGTACTTATTATGGCCATAATTGGGGTGGGACCTAGGGACAAGACCGATCCTCTTGTTTGAGATCTGGTACGTATGGGACAAGCGCGCCGTAAGGTCTCTGAATATTGATTGTTATATTCAAAAACAGGAGGAGGTTCTGCTTAAAGTGAGTTCCTCTAAACTATGCTCTATAAAAGGTTTTGTAAATGATTTTGTATCTGAGATCCCAATACTATCCGTGCATATATCCTATAATAAGTACTTATTATGGCCATGATGGGGGTGGGACCTAGGGACAAGACCGATCCTCTTGTTTGAGATCTGGTACGTATGAGACCAGCGCGTCGTAAGGTCTCTGAATATATGTATGTTGTAGACTCAGAACCCGAGTAAAGCATAGGTTACTGGGTGATGGATTGGAGGGGATGATTGTAAGACCCATGCGGGGCCTTCATCCCTGTATCAAAGATAACCGTGAATATGATTTTGTTTATGAACTCACAAGCATTAAGCTAATCCAAAATGTTTTCAAATGTTTTGAGCACAGGTGAACCCTAGCTGGTAGTTGGCATTCCAGGAGATGTATAGATGTTCGATAAATAGGGATGACTAAGGGCAGGTCCTTGGGTGACCATAAGGCCTGAGTGAATGGCATGATTCTTCGTGAGCTATAAGTCCAGAGTTTGTTTATAATGTATTTTGTCAGTCAGTCCCTATTGTACAAACTTTCTGTTATGAAATAAAATAAGTTATGATGTTAAGTTTTCCGCTGTGTGTTTTTGGTATCAACGTCACAGTAACTAGAAGGCGACCTTCAATCGGTATGTAGTTATCTAACAAACGGAATGTTTTGTCTAGGAAAGAGCGGTGTATAAATCTCTCCTAAACTTGTCGCTCTTACATGGGAACATATCTGTTGGAGGTACTACTCTGGTAGATAACAGGCCAGTGTTACGGGTGTGAAAACTAATGCAAGTATTTCACGTGATGCCAGATAGCCTACATGATGCCTCTATTCTAGCCCCTTGCCTTTGCTGCATGAGGCTACATCTTTGCCTGAAACACATGCTTAAACACATGTCAGCTTACGCTAGTGAGTTCTAAGTTTTAGTTAAAATATCTTTGACCTTTATTTCATACATAAATGGTTTTATATGTGACACCCGACATTTCCATATCAATATCCATACTTGTCAAAAACACGTTTAGATTATTCATGTTTCCTGATTTACTTAATTTCATAATTAAGGCATTAAAAGTCTTGCAAAAGTCATGCGTTGTTTCATTTCAGATGACGGTAAATTTTAGGAAATTACCAGTTCACGTACCTGTATAAAACCGTCTAAATATGAATGTTGGTGATTAATTTAAATAACCAGAATACTATCTAGATATCCATAACACATGAACTTTATGTTTAGACAATAAATTTTAAGGCTAAAGCTTATAATACACATAAAGTTACATAACGAACCCTTTCAAAGATGTTACCACGTATCGTCACCTTTAGATACTTATACATACAAATAATCACATCAACGACTTATACAACACGTGGTTTGAGTATTTTTTTTTTTTCATCAAACTAGCCTCTAACTAGTTAATTTATAATTCAAGTGTCGTTAAGAACCTAAACCCAATTAATTTGTCGTTTAAAACCCTAATTGAGATTACAACACCTAATGAACTATATGACTACCACCTAAACACACTTAATCACTCAAACAACCCAATCCCCAAACCCTTCCTTTTCTTGGTCGAAAACCCACAAGTGGGGCCCCTTCACCATCTATTTTTCTTACTATTTGATTGAGTTAGTAAACACCATACTTCCTTATCTTCTTTTCTTTCTAAAAGTCTTTCAAGACCATTCCCCATTTATTCCCAAGATCTACAAATATATACCACCTCTTGTCATTCATCATTCACTCAATCTCACCCTCTCTCTCTTTTCCTACGTCACAAAAACACCCACACACTTCCCACTTTTGTTCAAGTTTAATTCAAGATTCAAGGCTCAAATCATCCATATTATGGTGTTATAAGAAGAGTTCCAAGTGTTTTCTCAAGGAATCAAGCTAAAGAGCTCAAGATATTCTTCTCTCACTCAAAAATCATCATCCAACTTGTTATCTTCCCTAGCTTGTCTTGTGATAAAAAATTGATCCATCACATCTTTATATTCATGTTATTTTCTTTCACTCATGTCTAAAAATGCACTTTGTTCACCTAAAAGTGGAATGTTTTCATGAAACCTTCTAAAATAAGTAAACTAAGGTCAACCATGGACTTATTTTACTGTTTAATACATAAAGTATGGGTATATATATGTGTGCCATACGTGTGTATATATGTATATGTGTAGTTTTGCTGACAAAATGGCTACTAAAAGTTATATGTATACAAGCATGTGTAGGGTTTTGTAAGGACCTTGTTGATTTTAAATTCTTGGCCATTTAACACAAGGAAAATGTATGACTATATGTATGTATAAAACCATGAGTATGTATGTATGTTTGTATATGTGTATGTAAACTAAAGACATCATAAAACTTTAAATCTATGTATGTATGGGAAAGAATGTGTTTATGACATGTTATATTATTATAGATGGTATAAAATTCATATATGTATATAGATCTATACATTTGGTATTTGAAAACTTATGTATGTTACGTTATATGAAATTTGGTATGTTAAAGTAGTGCAATTTCGTAGATAAAAACGCATGATTTTGTTAACGGGTGATTGGTAAATAAAATGGTTAACTTATTATTATTGTTAGAAAGGTTGTTTTAGTTCATGTAAACACAAGACCTAAATTTTTATGTGTAAAAATGATTTTTATATAAATATTGACTTTTATGATTTTAAATATATTCTTGGTGAAAATTGATGATTTATAGATAATAATAGTATTTTGAAAAGAATCAAGTCTTGGATGTATTTTTATGACAAAATAAGTATGGTAAAACCCACACAACTATTTTTAGTAGATATAACCGTTAAATGCGTTGGAATAATTATTTAGAATAAATATTTGTTTATATGGTGAATTATAGACTTTTGGTGATATAGTATACAATTATATGTAATTGTGTATAAATATGTGTTCCTTGGAAAGTTGATAAATCACTAAGTGTTGGAAACACTTATGTAAATATTTTAATAATATCAACGCTAATTGTCTGCAACGAGTGCTTATATATATACATACATACACACACACATACATATATATATATATATATGTATATGTATATATATATGTTAATCTTAAAACTCAATCATACGTTATCTCACGAAGTTGATTATTAAAGAAAAATATATAATGTAATAGTAATAGAAATATTATTTTACGCTATCATGATAATAAAGGATTATTCCTCTAAAAATAATTATATAGTTTGACCAGAATATAACTATTTGACGATCGTGACGTGTTATCTTTATGTTTGCTTATATATGTATTTTGTGTATAAATATATATAAAGAAGTAAATATTAATTACCAACGGGTCGTTAAGTACAACATTTTCCTTAAACGAAAACATTCCCAACCAAGCCTAATGAGTTGGGTGAACAACTTGCATATGAGACGTCCATTCTCAACCCTAAGATATACTTTTGATAATTAGGGCACGAGTAGTCGAGTCTCTCTATTACAGACTTTTATTTGCTAACTTGCACGGACTTGAGGTTAGTTTCACGACCTCTTTTTACTGTTTTATAAAGTTGGGGGAAAAACATACTCGTACCTATTTTTATATAATAACAAGAAAACATGACCCGACCATTATGGTTGCATGAGTTAACGTTGAGATCTCATAAAGTAACCTACGTAAAACATTATAATAACCATTAGCTAAGGATTTAGTCTGGGATTCTATGGATAGTACTATTTGGGATTGATACACCCGGTCATGGTTCGATCCATATGGTTAAATGACTGCATAGTATTCAACCATGTGCTCGGGAGGTATGAGCTGGGGGCAAAAAATACCTGTGTCATGGTTTGGTTATGTTTCATGTATGAACATATTATTCGTATTCCTAGCTAGTTTACGGATGGGTCAAACTTTACTTTTTTTGTTTATCATATACGTAAAAATCATTTTTCGTGCAACTTGTTTGCTCATTGTATTCATATAAAACATGTGAACTCACTGATGTCGCCCAGACGGTCTATTAAAATAATAACAAAACCTAACCTAAACTCCTAAGTAATAAAAGGAGTACCTTCAACTAAACCGCAATGACAGGCAAGTGTACCTATCGAGTGTAGCACACAGCTTAACGGTAAACAGAGTTATCGAACCCTAGAGACACTGAATACTAATACTAGACTCTGACTCGGACTAAATATTGATGATTGGGGGGTTGACTACACTAAATATTTACTACTAATGCAGCAACTAAGTAAGACTCACACTATCAAGAACAAAGAACTAAGGTAATAATCACAAATGGGAAGAATACTACCTAGGTCGGAATCCTACTTGCAAAGCACAACTTCTACCGGTTCTGTAAACTATGATGGATCTGGGTTTCTAAGGATGACAACTAAAGACTACCTAGTGGATCCCTAATCACTCTCAGGGTGTCACCAACTAAGGAACCTAAAGATGTAATAACTCACTAGATGGTCGGATCACCTTTCAGTCTCACTGCCCACCATACATTCGAAGAACGCATGGGGTAATCTCAAGATAATAACTATGACATGAACTAGCAACAATCACTAGACACCTAATACCAATGTCCTCTCATACTACTGACACTCGGATTCCTAATGACGAAGACTAAATAACTAATTCTCACTTCTCGGGTATTGAACTAGGACACACACTCAATCTAATCAAGGATTAACCAACACTCATATGGATTACTACGTATAGCAAACCACTCAGGCCACAAGCAATATGCAAACAACCTAAACATGCATCTATTAATGAAAGACATTCAACAAGACCACATGAGGAACATTCATCAACACAAAACCAGATCTAAGAATGCTATATCATCACAATAATCAACTCAAGAGCTTTTACAAAACCATAAAAGCATCAATTGAATCCAAAACCGATAAAAATCAAAGCTTTAACAAGTATTCATCAATAACCTAGGCAGTATCAATGTTCTAGCCAAGAATCATACTCAAAACATCCATGAAAGAAGTAAAAGACAGAAACATGGTATCAAACATAGCAAAACAAAAATAAAGATTCAAGCTTTCAACCAAATACGCCACTACAACGAACCCGGATCTCAAAGCCTTCAACTTTTCACTCCGATTAGCTTCTTCTCTCCCAAAATCGCCTCAAACCCCTCTCTGGACGACAAGAAATCAAACTCCTCGTATTATGGGAATCAAAATCTATTAAAAATCAAAATTAGGGTTTTTCGTGATTTATGGTCCTCTCGCGTACCGCGCGAAAATATGGGCTGGGTTCCTCACGTGCCGCGAGGAACAAATTAGTGAGGGCGCGTTCTAAATTCCCTCACGTATCGTGAAAGATTCCTCTGGTTTTCTTGCGTACCGCGAGAACTTGAAATTTCTACTTTTTTCACTTTGAACCCTGGACTTTCTTCTCTCACTCGTTTTCTTCACGTATTAACTTGTAATCTTCACGAGCACCTGTAAACACAACAACGACTCAATAGTATATAAAAATGACTCAAAACAAAGATAAAACTTACTAAAAACGCACAAATACAATGGAATAAAGATGTGTGCTTTGCACTACATCAAACATCACCACACTTAACATTTTTTCGTCCTCAAAAAAGCCGTAATGGAATCATAACTGAGATCTAACTTAACAAACATCAATTACCAATTAGAAAAACATACTCACGCGTTAAAAAAACAATAATCAGTATTTCTGTCTGATTAAACACAAGCACCAACTTTCAAGCCCCCGTAGTGTGTTCTAAATCCCTTTTACCAAGCATATCAATCAATCTATGTGACTCACACTTAACAGTTACAACTCTACCTAATCCCGTCTCACGGTAATGTCTAGGCACGGATCAAATCATATAGATTTACCCTACCACATTAAACTAAAATTTACAAGTTTTAGAAAATAGATGAAAATGAATGATAATGAGCATTTAAACTTCATCTAGAGGTGTTTCAACCAAGTCGCTATCCGGGAATGTAATACATAGACTAAGTTATATCAATAAAGAACATAAGAATCACTTAGGGGTGTTTTCTCCAAGTGTCCATCCCGGAGGGTAACACATTAGCAAAACTCACATCTCCAAGTGGCCATCCCGGGCGCCACCAAACTCTAATTTATTCTCATAAAAAGAGAATGGCGTGCCAAAAATGTCAAAAACCTCTAAATTTTAACTTAACGTGATACCTATCACCCTATGTTGACAGTTTCAGTATTACCGATTACCCTAAGATGAGTACCCTCATGATATTATGATTTTAATTCACTTATTAATCCTAAACAACATAAACAGACTATTTAAGCTATTCAACTTGCTGGGTCTACCAAAACATCACTAATTAGACGCATTTTCTATTATTTATATTATTTTAAACTCTATAAAGATCCAGTTGTACTATCATCTTCCAAATATATGCAATAATTTCCAAGGACATTTTTCAAAAAAAAAATTAATTTTTTTTATTTATGAATTTTTATAAACAAGACAAACTAACTAGACACTCGCATCCCCACACTTGAAAGACACATTTTCCTCGATATAAAGTAAAACACAACTAAAAATAAAAATGCAAAACTAAAACAAAACAAGAATCGACTTACTTGGTAATGATATGCACATGAATGAAAATCCAGCTTCACTCTTCCTCTTGTGCACCGTATAGCATTTCGGTCGCGGTTGCACAGCTCACTGTTGGGTCATCTTTATAAACTAGATAAGTGACGATTGATCCCTCCCGAATGGAGATTGAGTACGGGTGGGATGACAAAACCTCACAACAAACCCGCATCATTAAACTGACTCAAAATAAAATAAAGACTCGACTAACTCACTAAGAATTAAAAGACTCAAGATAGATAGCATGTAGAAAAACATACTCAATGGGTGGCAAACACATAGACATGAACGCCACAGCAAAGTAGGTCTTCAGTCACTAACAGTTTAAATTTTCCCATGTTCGTGGTGGTCGGATGGCATACATGATGATGATGAATGATGGTATGTGATAATGAAAGATAATGAATGATGGATAAAGGGTGATATGTGGTATGATGACGATGGCGAACGGGTATGGAAAACAACGAGAAAACAAAGAAGAAGGGTGAATCCAGGACTCCCCCGCGTACCATAAAAATACAGACGCCCACTCCTCGCGTACCGCGAGGGAGTGAAATTTAAGCCGGCCAAACCCTAGACCTCTCACGTACCGCGAAAAATCCCAGGATGTATGTCGTGTACCACGAAGAGGTGCTGGTAACAGAAAGATAAGTGATTTTTCCAACTTTTATACTTAGTAAATTTTTTATCATTTAAAATATTTTTTCACCCAAATTCTTTAAAACTTGTTCCAACAATAAAAATCAATGTAAAACATACCTGGAACTTCATTCCCGATGATTTCCCATGCCAAATCTAGCGTGAATCCATGCAAGTCACGACACAAACAAAACACACATACCGAAAAACTGAAAAAAGACACGAACTCAAACCAGGTAATGCAAACAAACTCTACATCCTGGACACTTGCCCGAGATTCAAACAAGCCTATCAGGATGCTTCTCTTTGATTCTAACTGGTACCGCCTTCATCCTACATGGCCTACCGATCCTCCAAAACCTCATCAAGCCCATACTCCTATCAAACTTCAAACTTCTACTATGTCTATCACATCTATCCTTCCACCACAGCTTATACCTACCCGGTCCGAAGATGATATGCATCAAATATCCTAACAGCTTCTTACCCCTCGACGTCCCCACACTTGGGGTTTGCATTGCCTTAAACTCACATGGATCTTTCAACACACAGGTTCTCTTACAGGGTGGCCTAGACTTAGGGGTACTTGAATTATGCCTCGGATCAACGGTTCTCCCCTCAGAAAGCACAATGGTGATAGGTAACGGTTCAGGAATGGGAATTTCTATATGTGGGACCTCTAAACCTTCTCCCGGATCTCCAGGATCCTCTACAACCTCCACCAACTTCCCCACACTTGGGGTTTTGCCTATGATCTAATCAAATTCTGCTATCATCTCTAGCAGATCATTCGGCACCTCATCGGCACCGTACTCACCCGGCTCATCTAACACTCTCTCTAACTCTACCGCCCAGTCAGATGGTTCTTCTAAATTAGGGGCGGGTTCACCAACTTCTATCTCACACAGATTAGAGTGCTGATGGTAGTCCATGAAGGCATCAAGCATGCACACGAAGTGGCTATGCCCGCCAACATCCTTCACGGACTTTGTAGCATCAAAAGTGACCACTCATCCCCCACACGAAGTGTGATCTTTCCGTCAAAGACATCGATCAATGCCTTGGCGGTGCGCAAGAACGGGCGCCCGAGGATGAGTGGGACTTTATCATCCACTTCCATATCCAGAATAACGAAATCCACGGGGAAGACAAATTTACCTTCTTTTACTAATAGATTTTCCATAATTTCCCATGGATACTTGACTGAGCGGTCAGCCAAGAAAATGCTCATGCGCGTCGGCTGTGGTTCACCTAGGTCCAGCTGCTTATAAATGGAATAAGGCGTCAGATTGATGCTAGCACCCAGGTCGGCCAACGCGTGGTTCAAGGGAAAACTGCCAAGAAGACACGGGATCGTGAAACGACCCGAATCTCCCAATTTCTCATGCAGTTTGTTCTGAACTACCGTAGAACATTGCTCACTAAGTGAGACTTTAGAGATCCCCTCCAGTTTCTTCTTGTTGGAAAGAAGATCTTTGAGGAACTTGCCATACTTAGGCATATGCTGGAGGACCTCTATGAATGGAAGATTGACCTTGAGTTGTTTGAACATATCAAGGAAAGTACCGTATTCCCTAGCACTCTTATATGGCAGTACGCGCGCTGGGTAGGGAATACTACTCAAGTCAACTTTGGGGGACTTCATCTCCACCCCCTTCTTCTTCTCCATTGTCCTCTCGTCATGCTTCTCCATCTCTATCTCTTCATCCACCGGCTCTTCTTCTTCCACTACCGGTAGGCTATCCTTCTCTTTGGCCCTATGACTTCTTGTCGACACAACTTTCAACTCAGGCTCCTCTAACATCCTAGCATCGATCTCAGCAAATCAAGCTCTCCAATCCACCTTCTTCACCTCTTCTACCGAAGGTATTCCATATTCAACACCGTGGGAGACTTCCTCTTCTACAATCTCATCCTCTCCATGACTTAGGACTGACATGGCCATCACTGAAGCGTTAGAACCCTTATAAGCCATAGATGCTTCAACCTGCTTCTCCTTTAGGCTCTTCGCGATGTCTCCTACCGTGCGTTGCAAATCCTGGAATGCCGACTGCTGATTCTTCAATAGAGTGTCGTGGGCATCCAGTCTTTGCCGAGCATCCCTGTCATTTTGCACTAACTGAGCAAGCAACTATGTCTGATTCTCTATCATCTCCTCAATCTTCCTTGTGTTGACACTGCTTCCCGAGCTTGCTCCAGCTTCAGCTCCTCCATACTGATGCTGGCGACCATTAAACCTTGGCGGGTTATTTCCATATCTCCATCCCGAGCCATAGGTATTGTTGTAGTTGTTGTACCCTCGGTTCTGGTTCTTGTTTCCAGTAAAACTCACCTGCTCCTGATGATTAATGGGGCAATCGCTGGTTTTGTGTCCTCCCCTACACATCTCACACCTTTGAGCACTAAGTTTCAGCTCCGTAATCTAGTTTGCCATCGCTGCAAGTGTAGCAGCCACGCCAGTTTCAGGGTTGACCTGATGCATAACTCTAGGAGAAGAGGCAGCTTCCCTAGCACTAGGAATGGAAGTCCTAGTAGATGGATGTTGTTGCTCTGCCAGAGCAAAGCTCTCGAACATCTCCTCACACTCAGCAGGGTAGAGTTTATCGATGATATGGCCTCCCGAAGCTGTGTTAAACATTTGCTACTTCTCAAAGGTAAGGCCATTATAGAACTTCTCCATGATTGCCCAGTTAGATAGACCATTCTTTGGGCATCGGCTCAACAGCGTGTTGAACCGCTCCCAGGCCATGTGATAAGGCTCGTCAGGGTCCATCCGGAACGAATGGATTTGATCCCTAAGGCCAGGCCATGGAATTGACTGGCATGTGTGATCGTGCTCATGACATGTGATGGGATCTGCCAAGTAGTGGCATTAGTGATAGGGGGCGTGTGATCGAAGATCTCGCCCCGAGAAACCCATCACAGCCTCTCTTGTGCATAGTACGCCTCGCTGGTGGGTCAGCGTCGCCCATGATAGGAAATGGAACTTGGTTAGTAGGACGTACCTTGTTGTAGCACAACTCTTTCAAACGCTCTCGGAAATCACGGGTGCGCTCGTGCAACTCTCGTTCGGGCTCTTAAGAAGCAGAATATGGTAGCGATCCCTGCGAATGAGTGTGGTGCATAAACTGACACAATGATGAAGTAAAACAAATAAAGACTCAAAAACAGAAAGACTCGATCCTATGTTAGACTCTCAGATAGAACACACAAGTAGCACAGAAGACAAGCACATAGATAAGATTCAAAACAAACAAAACCAAAAATCACTTTAAAAACTAGTCAAAGCTAATATTGCTATTGCCAAGTGTCTCCGGCAACGGCGCCAAAAACGTGATGTCACCCAGACGGTCTATTAAAATAATAAAACCTAACCTAGACTCCTAAGTATTAAAAGGAGTACCTTCAACTAAACCGCACTGACAGGCAACTGTACCTGTCGAGTATAGCACAGCTTAACGGTAAACCGAGTTATCGAACCCTAGAGACACTGAATACTAATACTAGACTCTGACTCGGACTAAATATTGATGATTGGGGGGTTGACTATACTAAAGATTAACTACTAATGCAGCAAACTAAGTACTACTCACACTATCAAGAACAAAGAACTAAGGTAATAATTAGAGATGGGAATAATTCTACCTAGGTCAGAATCCTACTTGCAAAGTACAACTTCTACCAGTTCTGGAAACTATGATGGATCTGGGTTTCTAAGGATGACAACTAAAGACTACCTAGTGGATCCCAAATCATGATTTATGGTCCTCTCGCGTACCGCGCGAAATATGGGTTGGGTTCCTTGCTTATCGCGAAGAACAAACTAGTCGGGGCGCATTCTAGATTCCCTTGCGTACCGCGAAAGATTCCTCTGGTTTTCTCGCGTACCGCGAGAACTTGAAATTTCTACTTTTTTCACTTTGAACCCTGAACTTTCTTCTCTCGCTCGTTTTCTTCACGTATTCACTTGTAATCTTCACGAGCACCTGTAAAACACAACAACGACTCAATAGTATACAAAAATGACTCAAAACAAAGATAAAACTTACTAAAAACGCACAATTACAATGGAAGAAAGATTTGTTCTTTGCACTACATCACTCACCAACTTTGTGTTGACATTTTTAAGTATGTTTTTAGGAAATTGAACGCGTCTCCAAGGGTAATCAACTTAGGAACAAGCATGCGTACATGGATACTTTTGAGGGATTTCCCTCGTATAACTCAATTCAATTGGGTAATACCTGTGAAATCCTAACTTTTGTATTTCGAAACTATTACTTTGGGGTTGTAAAACTTTAACTTTAGCTTATATCCAATTTGTATGTTTGTGTTTGCAATGACCATATTCTTTGAAAAACCATGAATGTTACGCCTCGCGTTTCCGCCTTGGCGGGGTGTGAAAAATTGGTACCAGAGCCATTGGTTATAGCGAAGTAGAGTCTTAACAAAACTAGTCTATAACTTAAATGACTCATCAAAACGTTTTTCCTTTGCATGTGCATTGCATAACATACATTACGTTATACAGATATTATGGTCACAACATGTCTTCCCATCATGACCCGATTAAGATCTCAGACTCGGAGGACGAGTCGATGGAGTACCACCCTTCTTCTGAGACTGATGAGCAGGATGCCCCGTCTTAGACTGCCCTAGCGGATCCTGTTCCACTCACTGCTACTGACAGAGTGGAGACCCCTACCTATCACCCTCTACCTTAATGATGGGTACAGATCCGTAGCTCCACCCCACCCAAGGTTGCCCAGGGAGAGCCTCCCATCTATTACATGTAGAGGAAAGGAGGTCCGCTAATGGTGAAGAATGCTAGAAAGAAGACTAGCCTTCCTCTTAAGAGAACTTTAGCAACACGTGCATCAAAGGAGCCGACTGTGACATCTCGGGTTTTTACACACACTTTTATAATATATGTCATGTAAACAATTTCTATTCAGTGAAATACAAATGTATTTATTTAATTTTTGTATATATATAATGTACAAAGTATACATTTTTAATTTATGGATTTAAAATGATTAAAATTTTATAAGTTTTAACTTGTATAAAATTTTATATAAAAATCTAAATTTAAAAGGGTTCATATATAAATAAATAAGATAATCTATTTAAATAAAATAATTAACTTTTATAAAAAATATATATATATATATATAATATAAGTTTATAAAGCCACTTAAATATAATTTAATTAAAAAGAAATATAATTACTTTATTTTTATAAAAGTTAAGGGGTCTGTTTTGAAAATTTTTAAACTAGAAGGTTTTAAAATAAAAATAAGTTAAGGGACTATTTGTGGACAAACTAAACCACAAGGACCTATTGGTGAAAAAATCTCAAGGACCAAATTAATTCAGAAGCAAACTCCAGGGACCATAGTTGGTGTTTCCGGTCATCTCTTCCCTTGTCCGGCGGTCCAAGCTCTTTTCCGGCGAACCCCGACAAGCTTGTTCCCTGCACCTCGACAGCCGAAAAAGGGCTCTCTGAGCTCGTCGTCCCCACATAAACCTAAGCCCCTGACCAATTTGTCTCTTTAACATACGAAAAGCCTGCTCGCACTCATGACCGAAAGTCAACGCCGCGAGATTTTCCTCGTCAGTAGACCTTCACGCCTGCAAGACGGCTCGATAGCTTCGGCTTGCCCAGACGAGTGTCTAGACATACTAAATTTCATGTTTCATTGTCGGGATCAGGTTCGGGTATAAATGGCCATTACCGGACCTTCTCAAGCTCACTCTCCCTTCAACACTCACTCTCACTCCAAATTGAAAATGTCATTGTGTTCGTCTCCTTTATGCGAAGCTGTGACCGGATTTTCAGAGCCCAATTCTTTCCGAAGCATAATTTCCCGATCTTGGCATTTTCGGATTGTCGGCCTAGTCGTCTCGACCCTTCGCGACCAGGTAAGAACTTCAAATTCGTTCCTTTACCTTCGGTTATCATCTGGCCATCTGTTCCAAGTGCTATCTCGGCCTCAGGCCTTCGATTTTCGAGCAAACCAATGTTCTCGGACACTGGTTTGCCGGTTGATCTTAATAATCATGTGTTCTCTGTTGATCTCCTTCCAATGCAATTGGGAAGCTTCGATATTATAATTGGCATGGATTGGTTGTCCAAGCACCATGCCGAGGTTATTTTCTATGAAAAGTGCATTCGTATACCTCTCCCTTCGGGCGACACCTTAGTTATTTTCGGTGAAAAACCGTGTCGTGGTCTTCAACTCATGTCTTGCACATTGGCACAAAAGTACTTGCGGAAAAAGTACGTTGCTTTCTTGGCCCACGTAGTTGACACGAAAGACAAGGGTAAGAAATTACAAGATATTCCGATCATTCAAGACTTTCCCGAGGTATTCCCCGAGGATTTACCCGGTCTTCCTCCCCCTAGACAAGTAGAGTTTCATATTGACCTTGTGCCCGGAGCAACTCCCATGGCAAAAGCTCCTTATCGTCTTGCACCTTCCGAGATGCAAGAGCTCGCAAGCCAATTACAAGAGCTCTCATCCAAAGGTTTCATCCGACCAAGCCATTCGCCTTGGGGTGCTCCCGTGATTTTCGTAAAGAAAAAGGATGGATCGTTTCGAATGTGTATTGATTATCATGAACTCAACAAACTTAAGATCAAGAACCGTTATCCTTTACCCCGTATCGACGATCTTTTCGACCAACTTCAAGGTTCAACATGTTTTTCCAAGATCGACCTTCGTTCCGGATACCATCAACTTCGTGTTCTCGATGAAGACATTCCGAAGACTGCCTTTCGGACTAGATATGGTCACTACCAGTTCATGGTCATGCCTTTTGGCTTGACTAATGCACCTCCGGTTTTCATGGATCTCATGAACCACGTATGCAAACCTTATTTGGACAAGTTCGAGATCGTTTTCATTGACGACATTCTCACCTATTCTAAAACGAAAGCGGAACATGAACAACATCTTCGTTTGATTTTGGAGCTCTTGAAGAAAGAACGACTATACGCCAAGTTCTCCAAGTGTGAATTCTGGCCAAAGGAAGTTTAATTTTTGGGACACATAGTCAACGAAAAGGGGATTCATGTGGACCCAGCAAATATCGAGGCGGTAAAGAATTGGAGTACTCCCAAGACTCCTACCGAGATTCGTTCCTTCCTTGGACTAGCGGGTTACTATCGCCGCTTCATCTCAAATTTCTCCAAGATTGCGGTCTCGCTCACTGCCTTGACTCACAAAGGTGAACCTTACGAGTGGGGACCAAAACAAGAGGAAGCTTTTCAAACTCTCAAGCACAAGCTCTGCAATGCTCCTGTTCTAACTCTTCCTAGTGGTAATGACGACTTTGTCATTTATTGCGACGCATCCAACCGAAGGTCTTGGTTGTGTTCTTATGCAGCATGGCCAAGTAATTGCATACGCATCACGTCAGTTCAAAACCCACGAGATGAACTATACGACCCATGATCTCGAGCTTAGTGCTGTCGTCTTCGCCTTGAAAATTTGGAGACACTATCTTTATGGCACCAAATGCGTGGTTTTCACCGACCACAAAAGTCTCCAACATATTTTCAATCAAAAAGAGCTTAATATGAGGCAATGACGATGGGTCAAACTTCTTAACGACTACGACTGCGAGATTCGCTACCACCCCGGCAAAGCAAATGTTGTATCCGACGCCTTGAGTCGTAAAGAACGTATCATGCTTCATAGTGTTCGTATTCATAGCGATATCCAAGCCCGCATTCTCCAAGCACAACACACCTCGATTAAAGAGGGAAACATGTATCACGAGATGGCATGTGGTGTGGAACTCTTGCTAGAAACTAAAGCCAACGGCCTGTTGTATTACTTGGATCGTATCTGGGTTCCCAATCGCGACGACCTTCGTATATTTTTGATGAACGAGTCCTACAAGACGCGATATTCGGTACATCCCTGAGCTGATAAGATGTACATGGGCCTTCGTCAACAATACTGGTGGCCCGACATGAAAAAGGATATTGCCCTCTTTGTGGCAAAATGCTTAACTTGTTCTAAAGTAAAGGCTGAACACCAGAAGCCTTCCGGACTTCTCGAACAACCTGAAATTCCCATGTGGAAATGGGAGAACCTTGCTATGGACTTCATCACCAAACTCCCACGCACTTCTAGTGGGCACGATAGTATCTGGGTTATTATCGATCGACTCACAAAGTCTGCTCATTTCTTGCCTATTCGTGAGGACTATCGAGTCAAGAAGTTAGCTCAGATCTACATTTATGAGATCGTAAGTCGCCACAGAATCCCATTGAACATCATCTCTGGTCGTGATTCGCGTTTTACTTCCTGATTTTGGCAATCATTACAATCTGCGCTTGTTACTCGTTTGGATTTAAGCACGGCTTACCATCCTCAAACCGATGGACAAACCGAGCGAACAATCCAAACTCTCGAGGATATGCTTAGAGCTTATGTCATTGACTTTGGCGGCAATTGGAATTCTCACCTACCACTGATCGGATTTCCATTTGAAGCTCTTTATGGACAAAAATGTCGTTCACCAATTTGTTGGAACAAAATTGGTGAAGCACAAATCACCTGTCCCGAGCTTATCCAAGAGACCACTGATAAAATCTCTCTTATTCGTGACAACATTCTCAGTAGCGAGGAGTCGGTAGAAGAGCTATGACGATAAACGACGAAAACCCTTGGAATTTCAAGTTGGGGATATGGTTCTTCTAAAGGTATCACCTTGGAAAGGCGTAGTCCGATTTGGAAAGAAAGGAAAACTTGCACCTCGATATGTGGGTCCATTCAAGATACTCGAAAGGGTAGGAAAAGTGGCCTACAAACTCGATCTTCCTCCAGAGCTCAGCAACGTTCATCCGACTTTTCACGTATCTAATTTGAAAAAGTGCCTAGCCGACGAGAATCTCCACATCCCTCTTGATGAGGTGCGCATTGATGAGAAAATGCACTTTGTTGAGAAACCCGAGGAAATCATGGACCGTGAAGTCAAGAAACTCAAGCGTAGCCGCATCCCCATTGTCAAGGTCCGTTGGGAGTCTAAACGTGGACCCGAGTTCACTTGGGAACGTGAAGACCAAATATCCGCATCTCTTTTCATAGCCTCCACTAGTTGAATTTCGGGGCGAAATTCCTGTAACATAGGGAGACTATGACATCTCGGGTTTTTACACACACTTTTATAATATATGTCATGTAAACAATTTCTATTCAGTGAAATACAAATGTATTTATTTAATTTTTGTATATATATAATGTACAAAGTATACATTTTTAATTTATGGATTTAAAATGATTAAAATTTTATAAGTTTTAACTTATATAAAATTTTATATAAAAATCTAAATTTAAAAGGGTTCATATATAAATAAATAAGATAATCTATTTAAATAAAATAATTAACTTTTATAAAAAAATATATATAATATAAGTTTATAAAGCCACTTAAATATAATTTAATTAAAAAGAAATTTAATTACTTTATTTTTATAAAAGTTAAGGGGTCTGTTTTAAAAAATTTTAAACTAGAAGGTTTTAAAATAAAAACAAGTTAAGGGACTATTTGTCACAAACTAAACCACAAGGACCTATTGGTAAAAAAATCTCAGGTACCAAATTAATTTAGAAGCAAACTCCAGGGACCATAGTTGCCAAATCCTAATTCGTGTTTCCGGTCATCTCTTCCCTTGTCCGGCGGTCCAAGCTCTTTTCCGGCGAACCCCAACAAGCTTGTTCCCTGCACCTCGACAGCCGAAAAAGGGCTCTCTGAGCTCCTCGTCCCCACGCGAACCTAAGCCCCCGACCAATTTGTCTATTTAACATACGAAAAGCCTGCTCGCACTCATGACCGAAAGTCAACGCCGCAGGATTTGCCTCGTCAGTAGACCTCCACGCCTGCAAGACGGCTCGATAGCTTCGGCTTGCCCAGACGAGTGTCTAGACATACTCAATTTCATGTTTCATTGTCGGGATCAGGTTCGGGTATAAATGGCCATTACCGGACCTTCTCAAGCTCACTCTCCCTTCAACACTCACTCTCACTCCAAATTGAAAATGTCATTAGGTTCGTCTCCTCTGTGCGAAGCTGTGACCGGATTTTCAGAGCCCAATTCATCCCGAAGCATAATTTCCCGATCTTGGCATTTTTAGACTGTCGGCCTAGTCGTCTCGACCCTTCGCGACCAGGTAAGAACTTCAAATTCGTTCCTTTACCTTCGGTTATCATCTGGCCATCTGTTCCAAGCACTATCTCGGCCTTCGGCCTTCGATTTCCGAGCAAACCAATGTTCTCGGACACTGGTTTGCCGGCCGGCGACCAGATGCTTGTGTGTTTATAAATTAAACGTCCCACACAAAACCAGCGATGGGCGATAGCCCGGCTGGTTATGCGTGTGCGTGTTATATTCAAGGTCTCGGGTTCGATCCTTGTTGGCCTCCGGCCCAACCATTTCTTTTATGTTATCTTTTATCTTATTTATTTTATCTTATTTTATTATTTTCTCTACACACTAAAAACTATTACGAATCGGTTGACTCGTTCGTTTACTTTGGAAACCATTAAACGACACCTTACACATATTTAACCCAACTTTTATAAAAAAAATAATAAAAAAAAACTTGTTTAAATCATTTTACTCACGAAAAATAAACAAATAGAAATTGTTATAAATACAATAAACACAATAACTACTTATTTAAAAATATAATATTTTAACAAGATTTAAAATATATTTTGAGATGCTAAGTTTTACAAAAATCGTTATCATTCTACTACAAAATTTTATACAAATAATTTTCAGGAATGTTTTTATTTATAAACTCATACACGTTTAAACACGGATACACATATACAAACATACAATAATACATATTTATCTACATAGGGTTTCATCGTGCTTAGCTATCAATATCCTTATCACCTACGCACGTGGATTAAAACATCCGCTAGCAAGGTGAGTTACATAGCCCCTATTTTACATTTTTACATGCTTTGGGGTGTAACATTATTACCTATACACTTCATGCTACTCAAACAAATTGTTTATACGTGTTATACATGTGGATTATATGCTTGTTCTTCGTGAATTATCTTGGGTGTACATTCATTAACTGTAAACAAAAAGAGAACCAACAGTAATATTAATATATCTATTGTGCCTGACCAGCCCACCCGGGTAGGGTCTTTATTACTGCATACTCGGGTATAGCCGCGTGTTATATTCAAACATATCGGATATAGTGGATAACTATATTCAATCATACCGGGCCTAGCTATTGTGCTATGTTCAATCGCGTCAATCAAGGTTTGATTTGTACTTAGATAAACATGAAGGATTCAACCATATATGCTATGTCTAACAAGTTAAACAATGAGTTTGCAAAACGTTTTTATCTACTATTTATCGGGTCCACAAAACCTATGTACTCACCAACTTTATAGTTGACACTTGATTTAACTAATGTTTCAGGTTTGGATATGTGATTGCTTGCTGAAGATTCTCCCACTTAAGAACTTATGGACCTAGCTAATTAAATCAATGTTTTGAAATAGACTAGGTTATTTGAATTGTATTGTACTTGAATATTTGTTACTTTTATTTAAATTAATGCATTATGCAATATTTTAGCTATCATGTGCTTTTGAACAATCACTCATTGTCTGCCTCGATGATTCCGCCATCGGTCAGGGTGTGACACCGACCACTGACGAGGAGCCATCCCTACGGAGGCAGTGCCGTTACACACCGGCTAGGACGTTTGGATGGATGCCACACACTCTTATCAGGTGGCGTGAGATGGAGGGTATTCCCTCTACCTATGAGATAGGGGAGTCCTCCAACTCCTCACCACCTCTACCCGTCACTAAGGAAGCTATGGAGCTCACTGTTCCGACGTTGGTCGCTTGGGAAACACCCATGAGGAACGTTTAGACCATGTTTGGGATGACATCAAATCACAGAGAGACGTAACCTTACTTTTGCAGCGAGAGTTCAGACACCGTCTAGGAGTGTTGGAGTGTTGAAGCACTTTCCTGTGACAAACACTCTAGACAGATAGAGTCTTAGTTTTGTACTTTCATGAATGTATTTGTCTTTGTTTGTAAGTGTCTGTATGTATTAGTTATCGAGTTGTATTTACTTTTACATATTGACTGTTGCAGATTTCTCTAAGTGTTTTGCGCACTTGTATGTGCGCATGAGATAGTTCCTGCGTACTTAGCAAGTACGCAAGAATACCTTTGCGTACTTGCTAAGTACGCATGAGCAAATTGCCCTGCGCACTTGCTAAGTGCGCAGGCATCAGGTCGTGTATAAATAGGAATGGTTGACAGTAGATAAGTACGCAATCTCAGACGCATTCATAGTAGCAAATACGCAGAAGTTGTAATCTCAGTATTTCTCTCTGTAACCTTCAAGTGTGTATAATAGATGAAAGTTTAAAGTGATTCTCTTGTCGGTTTACTTTGTGTTGTAAGACTCTCCATCTGGTCACGAGTATTCCGCACCCGGTCCGACTAGTAGACCCACTTGCATGTGACGATCCGCCACACTCGAGGGACCTACAAGTGGTATCAGAGCATTGCTCTTGACTTCGAGTTTTGTGAGTGAGTTTGGAGAGTTTTCTGCAGAGTTTTACAAGCAAAAGGAGGTGTTTTTGTTGATTTTTATGATAAAATAGGGGTAGCTCTTTAGCACTATTTTAGAAGCAAAAATCACTCAAAAACCGACTTTTGTTGTGTATTTTGAGTGTTTTAAGCATCAAAGGTTTGGCTCATTTTGATTGTTCATCCGTCCGATTTTTGCCATTTCCGATGTGTTTCCAGTGACCGGAATGGTTTGGTGAGAGTTGGTGAAAAGGTGTTCTACGTACTTACTAAATACGCAAGACTAATCTCTTGCGAACTTACTAAATACGCAAGACTAATCTTGTGCGTACTTAAGTTATATCCTGCGTCCTTATCATTTACTCCTGCGTACTTATCAAGTACGCAAGAGCAAATCTTAAATACGCAAGACCATTCCTCTAAGTGCGCAAGACCAATATCATGTGCGCAAGTGTCTCTGATTTTTCTGAAATTTGACTAAGTGTTCACCATGTCGAATCTTCAGAACCTTGGAAACCTTTTAAACTATGACAATGAGATCGGTACTCCTCAGAAACCGCTAAAGCTGCTAAATGTAAATGATTATTCTAATTGGAAGGCACGCTTTGAGCATTACATTTCATACACCGATTCTTCTTTATGGATACCAATCCTAGAAGGATATAAGCATCCCACACACATTTATCTTGATGATGAACTGCCTAAGCCTATCTCTAAACTCGATGAAGAAGAAAAGAAAGCTTATGATCGAGAGAAGAAGGCTCTTGGTTCAATCACTATGGCATTAACTCGGGAGTTGTTCCACAGCTTCAGAGGTTATGACAACTCTAAGGATCTTTGGAAGGCGTTACAGAAAAAGATTCGAGGGGAATATTGATATCAAGAAGAGTAAACGGGATCTACTCAGGAAGCAGTATGAATGCTTCAGATTTTTGGAGAATGAGTCTTTAGATGACATCATCTGTAGATTCTATCATCTGCAGACAGAATTGAAAGAGTTGGTGGAAAAGTTTCTGGATGCTTTGCCACCCAGGTTTGAAATGTACACAACCCTGATGAGAGAGAATCCAAGATTCTATGAAATGACAGTGGAGGAGGCAATTGGAAAGGTTCAAGCTCATAACATGAACCTTAGAAAGAAGGCGAGCTCAGGTTGACCTCAGATACAAGACCCTTCTATGTATCATGGGACGTCTTCTACAACCAAATCTTCGGGATCTGGAATTGCCCTTTTCTCTGGAAACTCTATTGAAGGAGACCACTCAAATGGTTGTGGTGGTCATGCATGCTATGCATCTGGATCAGGTTCTAGATCTCATCAACAACACACCTCAAGAAATCCTCCCGTTACAACTTCAGCTAACCAATCAGCTATAGCCAAAATAGCTGAAGATCATATAGCACTATTTTCATCTTGTATGTTGGCCTACGAGAACTTCATAGGTGGCAAGCTTACAGATCCCGAGACAATTGAAGAAGATTTTAATCAAGTGGATCCTGATGACATGGAGGACATGGATATTCAATGGAATATGGCCATGATCTTGAGGAGAGCCAAGCGTTTCCTGAACAGAACAGGAAGAAAGTTCATTGGCGGGTATTCTAATGCCAAGGTTGGTTTTGACAAATCCAAGGCCAAATGCTATAAGTGTCTAAACTTTGGACACTTTGCTCGTGAATGTCAGAAAGACAGAGCACCGGCTTCGGGTTTCACCAGAACTAGCCAAGGAAACAGCCATGACTACAACAACACAAACAACCACAAGCAAAGCCACGGTGGTTCGTCCAATGCACTGGTAGCTCAACAGGACGACAGCTTTGATTGGGGTGTTCATCTGGAAGATGTCATCATTCCACAAACTCAGGTTGGTCTCATGGCTGAGATCATGGATTTGATAGAAGCTGAGAAAAAGGATGCTAAGGAGAAGGAAGTTGAAGAAGAGGAAGCTTCTGTAGCTGATCAAGAGGAATCTACTACTGCTTTTGCTCTGATGGCTATTGGAGAGGCAACAAGTTCATCAACTGATGTACATTCTAATCCTTTTTCTGTTATTTCTTGTTCTAAATGTCTAGGCTTAAAACTTGAAAATTCTAAGCTTCAAGACAAGGTCGAACCCCTTCGCATTGCAGCTCTAAGTTATAAAGAAAACGAAAAACGTTTTAAAGATTCAATTGAAACGTTGAAAAAGGAAAAACATGAGTATTCACTAAAAATGAGGGATCAACAGCTTCACTTGGATATTGCATACAGGGGGTTGGAGAAAAGGAACAATGAAATTAACAGGCTGGAAAATGAAATCTTGCAGTTGAAATGTTCTAATGAGAAGTTGAAAAACTCTTGTTTTGTGGTGGAACACTACGAATCTGTAGTGAGGCAAATGAATGGCTTAGGGCTGCGTACTAATGCCATTCCTCCACCAGTTAGCGGGAAGTTTGTCAACAGCTTAGTAGATATTGATCTAACTTGTCTTGATGAGTCCTCATGAAAGGATGATTCCTCTAAAAAGGATGATTCCTCAAGTAAGGCCAACTCCACATCTGATGAGGAGTTCTTTACTGCTTCTGATGATGGGTCGGTTAACACTTACCCTGAAGGAGTAGTATCTGAGGAGTTGTTATCTGAACAGAAAGTCAAGAAAAACATTATCACTAATAGTGATAACTGTATTTTAACTGAACCCGATATAATTGAATCTAATGATAAATTAAAGGTAATGCTTTATGGGGGGTATAAAAATCTTAATAAAGTAAAGAAAGAGGCTTTTTCAGCTCACTATGGGCTTGGTTACAAAGAAATTTTCCAAAAATACTATACTCCCAAGAACTAATCTGTATCGGGTCAAACTCCTGTTCACAAACCAACCCCTCCTGCTCATAATGCTGAGTCATCTAATGCTAGATCTAATGAGCCTTATAGGAGGACTTATTCAGACAAGAGGACTTGCTTTCACTGTGGCTTGGTTGGTTACATTTTTGTGAACTGTCCTTCAAAGAACGAAGGAAAACGGCCTATTGTTTCACAACCGGATGTCATCCCTAAGTCGCCATCAGTGAAACCTCCCAAATGTCCAAAACAAAATGTGGTGAAACCACCTGTTAAACTGATGGGAAAGCCAAAGATCAAATCTGAGGCCAAACCATCTGTTTTAAGAAAGGTAAAGCAACCTGCTGTACCTTGTGTATCTACCTCTGGTAGTACACGTACTGGTGAGAAACCTATGGTGAAACTCTCTAAGCCAAAGAGAAGGAGAAGGAATAAGAGGTTGAGAAAGCTAGAACAGCTGACGAGAGTTTAATCAGGTGAAGCTTCCAATAGTTCACCCGCTGTTGTTGAACATAAGTCTACTGTTCCGGTTAAGAAAAAGAAGAGGTCCTGGACTATCAAATCTAAAAATTCTCAATCTCCTAGTCCTAATTCTTTTAAAGATTCATCCATTTTGAACAGTCATCATGACTGTGAGTTAAAAGAGGTAGTTTATTTTGAAAAGGATGGACGACCCAATACCACTATGGCTTGGGTCTCCAAATCTAACTAATTCTTTTTGTGACTCGTGCAGGGACATCCGAAGGGTACTATCTCTAACCGCTGGTATGTAGATAGTGGATGCTCCCGGCACATGACAGGAAACATGGCCTTGCTTCAAGACGTGAAACCATTCAGAAGCGGCTATGTGGCCTTTGCTAGAGAGAAAGGCGACAGTATCACGTGTTAAGGTGTGGTATCAAATGGTTGTGTCAGTTTTGACAATGTCAACTTTTGCGAGCAGCTGAAGCATAACTTGCTGAGTGTCTCCCAAATGTGCAACAAGGAGTACTCAGTGATGTTTGATAAGAATGAATGCTTGATTCTCAAGCCTGGTTTTGAAGTTCCTGAAGACTGGATTCTGATGAGAGCGCCAAGGACAAACAACACCTATTAGATTGATATGAGTGTGGCAACAACCACCTCATCAGTTGCTACTTGTTTGCTTACCAAAGTGACAGAGCTTGACTCTATCTTGTAGCATAGGAAACTTGAACATATTTCTTATCGTAAAATGAAATCATCTGGTCTGAAACGGTTTGGTAACCGGGGTCCTAAGCTGGGATTTATCGTTGCAGATGACTGTATGCCTTGTAAAAAGGGCAAACAGCAGCGGAAGTCTCACACGCCCAAGCTCCAAAACTCCATTGATACCCCTTTGGAGCTATTACACATGGATCTGTTTGGCCTCATAAGTATTAGGAGTATTGGAGGTAAGTCGTTCTGTCTGGTTGTAACTGATGATTTCTCACGTTTTTCTTGGGTGCATTTTTTAGGTACAAAGGACGAGACTGCTGATATTCTTCAATACCTGATCCTGAGCTTGGAATCTCTTTGCAAGATGAAGGTTAGAAGAATAAGGAGTGACAACGGAACTGAGTTCAAGAATAATTTGATGGAACTTTTCTGTCTCAAGAAGGGGATCCATCACGAATTCAGCGCCCCGTCCACACCTCAGCAGAATGGAGTTGCAGAACGGAAGAACAAAACATTGATTGAGACTGCAAGGACTATGCTGGCGGATGCAAAGCTTCCTGTCACGTTCTGGGCAGAAGCAGTTAATACAGCTTGTCACGTCTTAAACAGAGTTCTGGTTGTGAAGAGGCACAACAAGACTTGATACGAGTTGATCAACAATCGACTTCCCAATCTTGATTACCTAGTTCCTTTTGGTAGTCCCTGTTCCTTATTGCTACAATACAAAGACCGCCAGCCTAAGTTTCATGCAAAAGCGGTGGAAGGCATCTTCTTAGGATACGTTGCCAACTTGCCTTGTAAGAGAGTGTACAATATAGGAACTCGTACTGTCGAGGAATGGTTTGAAGTGGATTGCAGTAAACACAGCATTCCACCAGAACCAACAGGTCCAGCTTGGGGTTTTGATTATGATGCACTATTCAAGTCATTCAATCTTCCTGATCTATCTGCAGTTGACGCCGCAAATGTTTATGAATTATTGGGTGGCGGCGATGACTCCAGTTTCTCTACTCGTGCTACTGTACCGATTGTAACTCTTGATTCCAATGCTGCATCTGCATCTGGAAATCATGACAGTGATAACAGTGAAGATGTTCATGTTAATGGAGATGACGCTCAAGCTAATCCTAACACAACTGTAGGAAATGAAGCTCCAGCTGATCCAATTAACATTAAATCTACTTCTTCTAGAACACGGGAAATGGGGGAGTAAAGCATGAATCTCGATTCAGAAATTCAGGAACCGAATGTACCAGAGACAAGAGTGCTTAATAATCATCCAATCGACACATTATTGGTGATCCTCATGCCGGTGTTCAGAATCGCCATCGAACCATTACAGAGAACACTAGTCTTTACTCGGAGATACTTGACACTGGTGTCATGGAAACATGTCTACATGCTGCATTCGTGTCCCAGTTAGAGCCAAAGAATGTGAAGGAGAATCAGTATGCAAGAGTTAAGTCTTGTGCACTTGTAAGTACGCAGGAATTAACGCTTGCGCACTTAGCAAGTACGCAAGACCGTTTTGTGTTGGGTATAAATATGGCACTTAGAAAATTTTCGGACTTTTATCATTCAAACTCAAAAGCCTGTTCAATTCCCTTTGCAAATTTCCTCAAAAATTCCAAGTGTTCCAACTGATTTTTCATCCTGTTACTAGTATCATCTTTGTACTACAATCCATTGGTGAGAATCTAGACTCAATCCATCCACAAAATCGCGATTGTGGACCGATTCAGAAAATAAAAAAAATTTGGGTTTAATCCGTGATTTTAGACAAATTATTGGTTGTTTTGTTTGTTCATGATAACTAAAACTTGCTTAGAATCAATAATAGACTCTTAATCAGCTCTTAATCATCCGTTTAATCCTTTGATTTTGACCTTGGGCTTGGATTTCACCGTCGGTTCGAATGGTCGTCGTTTAGGTCAAAATTGGACCAATGTAGCAGTGATTTGGTGTTGATGTTGGTTCCATGGGTCGTAATCACTGATTCCGACCTTGTGGTGACCTAATCTACCCAATTCTTGAGCATCAGTGGATTTTTTAGACTTCTGGAATTTTGAACAAGTACGTTTCTTGTGCACCTAGCAAGTACGCAAGAAGTAATTCTTGCGTACTTGTTAAGTATGCAAGAGGAAATTCCTGCGTACTTGCTAAGTACACAGGACCATCACTTGGGAAAAATTTCTAAGTCTAGAAATTTAGTTCAAAGAGTAACTGCTATACTGAGTCATGTTTATTCAATCCCAATGAAACTTGTTGTTCTGATTATGTTTTCTATGTGTTTTTATAGATTATGGCTCGTGTGTTTACGAATGAGTTCAATCTTCTAGCTCATAATCAACCTGAATGGAAGGGTGCAGCACTTCAGTATCGAGAGATAGTTGATTTCTTGAACCGTTCAAGAATCAACTATGCTATTTCAGCTGACCCTATCGTTTCAAGACCTTATCTCGAGCAATTTTGGGAGACCGCAGAGCATGATTTCATGGTAACCCCCAATGTTATAAGGGCTACCGTTGCGGGTCATGATATCGCCTTTTCTGAAGACACTATTCGACGGGTCTTGAAATTCAAAGATCTTTCCACCGACTTGACAGCCTATCCTGACTACTTTGTGGATGGCTGCTGGAGGCAATGAATGGGGTATGTCGGTGCGAGAGACTACGCTTCTTACAAGAAAATGTGGGTGCTTGACCAATGGAGATATTTTGCCCACATCATGATCATGTGCATCTCCTCAAGAAAAGCTGGAAAGGATGCAATGGGTCATGACCTTGCTGCTGCCATGGTTAGCTTATCTCTCAATAAGGGCTACAACTTCTCATGATACATATTCAAAGCCATCAATGATCAAATTAACACGGCTGAGAGGTTCAGGTTCTTATTATACCCAAGGTTTGTGCAACTTCTGATTGATGATGCGTTGCCAAACCTACCTGCAACTGGGGAGAGATTGCAAGTTAAAAGGGTGGACAAAAGAGTGTTTGCACAGTTTTTAAAGCCAGGAAGTGTAGATCCTACCCCTGAGCATACAACACTTTTTGGCCCCTAATAAACGAAGCATATGTGGCACCGGCTGACTGGAGATGGTATAGCCATGATTCGGAACCAGAGTTGAGTGAACATTCAGATGAACAACAAAAACAACAACAAGAGGAGGAGGTTGAAAGTGTAGATGGATCATCGAAAAATGGAAACGAAGAAGATGGTCATGATGGTGCTGAGGGATCCGACTCGGAAGAGACAGAGTCTGATTCTTCTGATTCCGATGATGCACCATCGCCGGCTCACCCGAGGAGAATGACGAAGGTAACCCTACCTGAGTCGTCCTCAAAGAGAAAGCGACAAGCTTCAAGCAGCGAATATGAGCCAGATTCTGACTCTGACGCTGCTATACAGAGACAGAGGCGTGAAAGTGTTAACTAGAACAGAGGGGATAGGCAGCAACTTGCTATTCCCAGTGAGGTGGAGGTTACTACTCTGCAGCAAGTACAAGTTCCAGCTGCAGGTACTGACTCAGCCTCTACCCCAACTTCATAGCAATTATACCGAACACAGAGGAGGAGGCCACAGGTACAACAAGAGGTGGCAGTCACTTCAATAACAGAGGAGGTTCCTGTGTGAGTGACCCTCCCTGTCACATCTGTCCAGGTGGTGGTTATTACTCCAATTCTCACGGAGTCAGTCACCATCACCCCTTCCATAACACCTACAACCGTCATCACATCCTCAATCCTAACAACCACCATTGAACCGATAAGTCAACCCTTCAACTACGGAGAATTTACTCAAGGGTTTGACTTCGATACTATCTTCTCCTCCCCAATTCACAATGCTGAAGAATCTACCTCCAGACATCCTGATCCTAATGAAGAAAGGATAGCAACTCTGGAAACCCAAGTTGCTGGTTTGTTGGAAACTATTCAGAAGTCAAAGGAGGAATCTGATGCTCAACAAGCACAGATTAATTAGTTGGTGGACGAAGTTAGAATTCTACGAAGCCAGAGAACGGGGACAGACGAGAGACTGAAGAACATAATGGCCCAGAATGAGCTTCTAATCCAGACAAACAACATGATTCTGGGGCACAGGTCGTCTCTCGAGCTGAGGTTTGATATGCAGAAGAAGGAGCATAAGCTGATGGTCAAACTAATTGCTGATTTTACCAAGAAGCTTGATGCTCAGGGGGAGAAAGATAAGGAGAAAGAGAAAGAGAAAGAAAAGACACCTACTGGTGATGAGCCTTGTCATCCTGTCGACTTGACAAAGGATGATGACAAAGACAAGGATCCCGAAGTTGGTCCTAGTGGAGGTGAGCACCAAGCTTTAGCAATTGTGCCCATCTCTGTTATTCCAATGGCTCAGGGGGAGTCTTCTCATCAGGAGGGTGGTGATACTTCTGGTGGTGGTGGTGACAAAGGAAATTTAGCGGCTGATGTGCTTAAGGATCTATCTAACGATGAGATCTTATACTTAGAGCCTGACTATTCCAAGGAAGCACAGATCGATGCTCTCTACAACCTAGAAGAAGGAGAGATCGACTCTGGTGATGATTGGGATGAAGATGATGAGAATGTAGTGATCGAAGTTCCCAACGACGACGTGGAAGGAGAGTATGAGTTAGAAGATGGAGAGATCTTTGAAGTTCCACCCTTCGAAGCTCAGCTCGACACAGGTTCTGTCGAGCATGCTAGTAATGTTGAAGCCTCGACTGAAGCCTCCCTCGTTGACCCTACACATGTGGATCCAGAGGCACCGAAAGAAAAAGATATTCCTTCTACTTCATCTAAGGGTCCAAGTCCTGTTTGGCAGAAGACGTCTATCACAGACAAACAAGGGGCAATAGGGATGATCTTGGCTGTAAGGTTCGAGGAGGATAAGCAATTGTTCGCAATCAAAAGATCTGGGGGGTTCAATACTTGAAACCAACCAGTGAAGCGTTCACCTCCTTACCCAAATACGACCTTGTGAACCTAGCAAACCGAGAGCTGATGGGTCATTCTAATCATGCAGTGGCGATGGGTTTGTGGGTGGTTCTACAGCGGGAAGCAAGATCTGGGAAGTTTGATGTGTTTAAGCCTTAAGTGCCCAAGAGAGTCAAGGATAAGACAGGAAGACATCCTGTGACTAAGAAATTCTTAAAGAAATTGGTATACAAGCCAGTGCTATGTGAAACCAAGATTCCCCTGAGCAAGTTATCTCAGGATATCCTCGGTGACATGTGGTACTTGTACGTAGATCCAAAGACGGGCGAGGCTGTGGTGATTGGAAAGGTGAGGTCAGAAAGTGGATGCTTAGTGTCGAGGGAACTAATTAGAGTATTTGATGAAGTCTGCTTCATTAACTTCTTTGTGAAAGATCTGGAGGCACTAGCAGACAAGTATTGCATGCATACGGACGAATGGAAGAAATTCCTTACTTCTAAATATGACAAGGTGATCAAGTTCTGCCTTGACTATAAAAAGAAAATGGAAGCTAAAGATGCATAGCTGTGAAGACTGAAGACTAAAGATCGAAGATGATCCAGAGCTGTTGTCAATGGGGAGTTTGTAGCATTTTCCTGTGACAAACACTCTCGATAGATAGAGTCTTAGTTTTGTACTTTCATGAATGTATTTGTCTTTGTTTGTAAGTGTCTGTATGTATTAGTTATCGAGTTGTATTTACTTTTACATATTGACTATTGCAGATTTCTCTAAGCGTTTTGCGCACTTGTATGTGCGCAGGAGATAGTTCCTACGTACTTAGCAAGTACGCAAGAATACCTTTGCGTACTTGCTAAGTACGCATGAGCAAATTGCCCTGCGCACTTGCTAAGTGCGCATGCATCAGGTCGTGTATAAATAGGAATGTTTGACAGTAGATAAGTACGCAGTCTCAGACGCATTCATAGTAGCAAATATGCAGAACTTGTAATCTCAGTATTTCTCTCTGTAACCTTCAAGTGTGTATAATAGACGAAAGTTTAAAGTGATTCTCTTATCGGTTTACTTTGTGTTGTAAGTCTCTCCACCTGGTCACGGGTATTCCGCACCCGGTCTGACTAGTAGACCCACTTGCATGTGACGATCCGCCACACCCGTGGGACCTACAGGAGGACAGCATGAGATATCTTAAAGGAGCCTCTGATCACATGGAGATACGAGTAGACATGGATTGGCTAGTGACCTCCACGGTATAAGATATAGTCACCATATTGGAAGAGCGGACCATTGTTGTTGAGCTGCTGGCCAGGGTGAGCGTTGTTGTTGCTAGACTTTTCGTGCTTTTCGGTAAGTACTCTCACTTTCTATGTTGGACCTAGTACGGGCGGGTTGTGCTCATAAGACATTATGTAGCTTGCAACTCGGTACTGATGTGGTCCTATGAACCCATCTATTTTGTATCCCTCTTTTGGAACAATGTACTATGTATGTTATGGTTATGTTGTGATTGATGGTTGTTATGTCCTTATGTCATGTATTGTCATTATCTTTATATAATGCTTTGTTCTTTTTAAATTGTATGTTAGAAAGAATACCATGGCACCCAAGCGAAGGACACCTCAAGATACTACTGGAGAGAACAACCCGGTGACTTCTACTGAAGTGGAACAACTGGTATCACAACGAGTAGCGGCGGCAATGGCACAATACGAAGCTGATCGTAACAACGGTGGAGGAAATGGTAGTGGCACCGGTGGAGGCGGTGCAGGAGGAAGTGGCACTGGTGGAGGTTATGGAGGTATTGAAATGGAAATTCACATCCATAATTAACAGTCGTGATTTTTAGTTGATAATGTTATTGAATTGGTGATTTTATCAATAAAGATACTTCAAATAAGAAGTGCACATATAATACATTCTTGTTATGCAATCCCTGAAGCTTTAATGGCACTAGAGGTGCAGTAGAACTCTTGCGTTGGATCGAAAAGATGGAATCGGTGGTAGACATCAGCGAGTGCACAACCGACTGCATGGTGAAGTACGCTACTTGTACGCTTACTGAGAAAGCGTTAACCTGGTGGAACTCTCAGATGAATTGGGAAGGCAAGCCTCTTACTATGTATCTTGGGTTGGGCTGAAGGTGTTCATGATCGAGGAGTACTGTCCTCGAAATGAAGTATAGAAAATTAAAACTGAGATGTTGAACCTACAAATGATTGGGGATGATGTGGCTGGCTATACCGATCGATTCAATGAGCTGGCAATCATGGTGCTACACATGGTCACGCTAGAATATAAAAGAGTTAAAAGGTACTTGTGGGGTCTTACACCCCAAATTTGTAGTATGGTGACCTTGTCAAACCCGGTGGAAGCGAAGATTGCCAAAGTCTTGGCCTACAAACAGAGGGATGATGTCATGTGTAATGGGTTGTTCGGAAAGAAAGAAACAGAGGAGAATAAGTCTGAAGAAAAGAGAAAATGGGTTGGAAAAGCAAATAACAAATTCAAGAAACAAGCCTACATGAAATAGGAGACTATGAAAGTTTTTGCTGCTAACACTGTGGAGCAAAACGGATATAGTGGCTACCACCTGAGGTGTAACAAATGTGGTTATCATCACGTAGGAAGATGCACTCGGTGTGATAAGTTCAAAAGATTTAGACATCAGGCTCAGACTTGTCGAGTCAATACTACCCTTAGAGCACTCAAACCAGAATGTTTCAAATGTGGAGATCCTAAGCACCACGTGAAAGAATGCCCCAAAGTGAAGGATCAGAACAACAACCAGGCCTAAGGAAGATCATTCATGATGGGTGCCGGGGACGCACGCCAGGACCCTAGCATCGTCACTTGTACGCTCCCGATAAATAATCATTATACTTTTATACTTTTCGATACGGACAATGATATGAGTTTTGTGTCAAATGACTTTAAATCTCTATTCAGTATTAAGGCCAACAAACTAAACCAGAGTTATACAATTGAATTAGCAAACCGAAAATTAATTGAATCCGAAAAAGTTATCCGAGGTTGTACCTTATGTTTAGTGAACCATACATTTAGTACAAATCTCTACCTGTTGATCTGGGGAGTTTTGTTGTAGTTGCGGCATGGATTGGCTGTCGAAGGATCACGCCGAGATTGTATGTTTAGGGAAAATTGTACATATTCCACTCCCGAATAGGGAAGTTCTTTTGATTCAAGGTGAAAAGAGTGGAATGAAAATGAGAATGATAAAGTGAATGAAAGCCCGTAAGTATCTACGCAGAGGCTATTGCGCATTCCTGGCTCTCGTCATCGAGGAGAAACAGGAGGAACGTCGACTTGAGGACATCCAGTCGTTAGGGATTATCCTGAAGTTTTTCCTAAAGATTTACCTGGGTTACCGCCACCGAGGGAAGTCTAATTCCGTATCAATTTGGTACCGGGAGCCGAGCCAGTTGTGCGATCATCGTATCGACTAGCACCTTCTGAGATGCAGGAATTATCCAATCACTATAGGAGTTGCTTGATAAGGGCTTCATAAGACCGAGTTTCTCACCCTGGGGGCCCCGGTCTTGTTCGTAAAGAAAAAGAATGGAACCTTTAGGATGTGCTTCTATTACCGGGAATTAAACAAACTTACAATTAAAAACCGCTATCCACTTCCTAGAATAGATGATTTATTTTATCAACTACAAGGTTCTAGTTTCTACTCCAAGATCAATCTACATTCTGGGTATCATCAACTAAGGATCCAAGAAGAAGACATACCAAAGACTGCATTTAGGACTCGTTACGGCCACTACGAGTTTCTAGTTATGCCGTTTGGCTTGACAAATGCACCGGCAGTGTTTATGGATTTCATGAATAGAGTATGCAAACTGTACTTAGATAAACTCGTGATTGTGTTTATCGATGATATATTGATATATTCACGAACCAAGGAGGATCATGAGAACCACTTGAAACTAATTTTGGAGTTACTTAGAAACGAGAAATTATATGCCATGTTTTCTAAGTGTGAATTTTTGATCCAAGAGGTGCATTTCCTCAGACACGTCATTAATAAGAAAGGTATACATGTAGATCCGTCCAAAATTGAGGCAATCAAAAATTGGGAAGCACCAAGGACTCCGACTGAGGTGCGTCAATTTCTGGGTCTAGCCGGCATTTACCAGCGGTTCATTGAGCACTTTTCAAAAATAGCCCTACCTTTGACAACATTTACCTATAAAGAAAAAAAGTTTGATTGGAATGCTAAACGAGAATCAACTTTTCATTTACTGAAGAGAAACTGTGAAGTGCACCGATCCTATCACTTCCCTAGGGAACCGACAATTTTGTCGTATACTGCGACGCATGACACCAAGGTCTGGGTTGTGTACTGATGCAGAAAGATAAGGTTATAACCTATGCATCCAGACAGTTTAAGGTACATGAGAAAAACTACAAAAGCCTCCAACACAAGATTTGGAGGCATTACTTATACGGTACGAAGTGTACTATCTTTACAGATCTCAAAAGCCTCCGACACATTTTTGATCAAAAAGAGCGTAATATGAGACAACGCTATTGGGTAGAATTACTGAACAACTATGATTGTGATATCAAATACCACCCTGGACAGGCTAATGTCGTAGCAGACGCCTTAAGTAGTAAAGAACGAGTTAAAACTCTTCGTGTTCGTGCTCTAGGATTGATAATTCACATGAGTCTTACTACTCAAATCTGAATGGCACAACAAGAGGCACATAAGTTGTAACATCGCAAAAATGTATATGTTTATGGTTCGAGTTAACGGGTGACCCGACTCCTTATAAAATAAGAGGATTAGCAGGAGTTGTCCTTCGAGGTGCGTTTAATTACTAAAAGAGACGGTGAGTCGTTTAAAGGGCATTACGCACGATGGCAGCAATGAGAGAGAGGAAGTCGGAGAGAGAGAGACGACGCCGGCCACGATGGTTCCGGGTATGGAGACCAAGAGCGCGATCTGGTAACTTCGGTTCCTATTCGTTTACGTGATTGGTTTTTGTTTTTCTTTGGATTACGATTAGGGTTTTGGGTTTCTTGGCCATGAGCGACGACGTAGGTGGAAAGGAGGTAGTGATAGGTTGTGGTGGTAGCATGGCTGTGTGATGTGCTAGATATGGTCTACTAAAACTAAAAAAAACTAACCTAGACACTCTAGTTAAACTGAAAACCCTTAAACTAGACGACAATGACAGGCAAGTGTACCTATCGTTTGTAGTACAACCTAATAGAAGTCCGGATATCGAACCCGCGAGACACTGACAGTAAACAAAACTAGACTCCGAAACGTGACTAAAGAATTTGGTTTTGGGGGGGATTCTATGAAAAAGATCTAAAGTAATTAAAATCAAAAGTAAATTAAAAAGAACTAACAACAAACAACTATCAGTCAGGAGATTTAGAAGAACTCAAGAATTAGGAAAGCACTACCCCGGTAAAAATCCTATTTGTGAATCTCGGGTTTCTCTCGGCTATGGAAACTATGATGGAACTGGGATCTTAAAGTACGGCACCCTTAGACAACCTAGTGGATCCGTGATCATTCTCCGGGTGTGACCATAAAGAAATCATACGGAGTGTTTAACGCTCAACAGTTAGTTAGATCACCTTTTAGTTTCTCCAACAACACTAAAGTACCCTAAAGACAACTTCCTTTCAGTTTCACTATCTCACTACATTCGAAGATGCAAGGGGTAATCTAAGAACAATCGATAAGACACGGAATAGAAAAGATACCAAGAAACCCAAGGAAACCTCCTTTCAGAGTCTTTACACCTCGATACATAATATCAAAGACAACCCGACTATCTCTCACCTTTTAGCTATCGAGATAGGAAGAACACTCAACTCTAACAAATCACAATCCAATGTTCCTATGGATTACTACATCTAGAAAAACCATAAACAGTCACAAACATACAGTAAGAGACCTAATCATGCATCTGTAACTGAAAGACATTCAACAAGACAAATGTGGAGCACTAATCAATGACAAATCTGAAATAAGCATGCATACACATCAAAGCAATTGTTAATAAAATTCGTTACCATAGAATCAATCCATCAACAATAACCAAAAACCGATAAAAAACCAAAACTCAACAAATATTCATCAAACCTGGGCAGTAGTGAAGGTTTAGCCAACAATCATATTCATCAGTAGCAAATCAGTCATAAAGATCGTAAACATCATGTCAAATAAACTGATTAAACAATAGAAGACGAAGAACATAAACCGAATGATTGCAATCTAACCAATACGTCCTCTCAAGCTTCATTCTTTTGCTCCCAACGAACTCTCTGCTCTAGAAATCGCCCAAGAACTCCTTTGTGACAGCTGAAAATCGAACTTCCTATGGAATGGCATAAAAATTCTTTAAATACTCAATTTAGGGTTTTTTCTGTATTTTTGGGTCTTTGCGTGTCGCCAAGACTCAAGTATCCTTCCTAGCGTGTCGCCAAGGAAAAAATAGTCGGCCTCCCCTTTTCCTGAGTTCCTGGTCTTAGCATGTCTCCAAAACTCGAACCAATCCCTTCGCGTGGCACCAAGACCTAAATTTCCATATTTTTTATTTTCTTTTTAACGCTTCTCCTCGTGTGCTCGATTTCTCCGGTATTAAAGTTTGATTTCTGCTTCTTTTGCACATGAACACCTATAAACACATCACGAACTAAGTACGAAACAAAAAAGAATAAAAATAACTAACTAAATTTCTAAAACAAACAAAAACGAAAGGATAAATAGATGTGTTTTGCAACACAACAAACATCCCCAAACTTAAACTTTTTTCGTCTCGAAAAAATCTGTAATGGAATCACAACTGGAAAACTTGCTTTCAATTTCTCATTATTTCATTGATTCTAAAATACTCACGCTCTAACTGCAATCATCATTATTTATTTCCGATTAAACCCAATCACCAACCAATCAAGCCCCCGATTGTGTTTATCATCACATTACTTACTATCATTCTCTCTATGGGTCTCACACTCAAAAAGCCACAACTTAGCCTAATCCCATCTCAAGGTGTGTCAAGGCCCGGGTTAAATCATATAGAGTTTCCCAGCACGATAAACAAGAACTTGTATGTTTTAAGAATTGATTTAAATGGATAATGGATGAATGTTATGAGCTTTTATGATAAGTTTAATTGAACCTTACCTAGTGGTGCTTCAATAAGGTTGTAACTAGACGTGTGGCACATAGGATGTAGTTCTAACACTGAAGCACTTAAGAATCTAACACAGTGGTGTTCCCATCAGGTTGTAACCCGACGTGTGACACATAGGCGAAACTTAACTTTCCAATTTAATTAAGCTCTTAAGAATCTGATCTAGTGGTGTTTCAAGCAAGCTGTAACTCGGCGTTGACATGTAGGAGAAACATAATTTCTCAATTTTAGCTCATATGGAGGAAATTATGAAATTTAGGGTAATTTTTAAAACATACAAGTTCTTAAATCTAACTTGGTACCCATTACCCTAATTTGACAGTTTTGGCTTTACCGCTTCTCCCAAAATGAAAACCCACAAGATATCCAGAAATATCTACTTAATTCTTCTTATTTAACACTCTTAGGATATTTAAGCTTTCAATGTCGGCTGGGCCTACCAACACATCACAAGTTAGACGCGTTTTCTATCCTTATTGTTTTCATTAATTTCACAACCAGTTCCCAGTTCTACCTAACATCTTCCATTTAGTTGCAAAAATTAATTTCAAGGACATTTATATATATATATATATATTATTTGTATTTTTTATATTTTTTCAACAAACTAAAGTAAACTAATCAACTAAACTAAGATAGACGTCAAGTCTCCCATCCTCGCACTCAAAACGCACATTGTCCCCAAGGTGAAACGGGAAAGGAAGGAAAATAAAAAGAAAATAAAATAATATGCACAAAACAAATCGGAACAGACTTCCCAGGTAAAACTAGCAAAAATCCTCGTAAGTAGTGTTCCATGCCCTCCAATTCGAACGCGATTAGAAATGCAAAGTTCCAAGAAAGAATTCCTCATGAATGAAAGCGGCATTCATGTAAGGCCCCAAACCAGGGAACCCTACTTGTTGGCTCAAACGCAAGCTAAGTAGTTATAGACATCAAACTTAACACAATTCATTGCAGCGGAGAACAAATAGTCAACAAAGGTCAAGGACCCGACCCAAAGCATAATTCAATCAAGTATTAATATCAAACTGTCTCAACGAAATAACTAGTAAATAATGTCATCACAAACATCCACGGTAACCAAATGCCATCCAGAAGCCGCCAGATCACAACTTCTCTTTACCTGAAATACATGCTTAAAAGTCAGCTACGCTGAGTGAGTTCTATAGTAATTCTTTAGGGAATAATTATAAAATAGTTTCCATCTCAAAGGTTTATTCATAATACTTTCTCAACAGTTCAAACAGATATATTTTATCGACAACCAATTATACCATGTTGTTCGGTCCGAAGACAGAAGCCAACACGATCTCCCGCCTGACTTACGTTAGACACAATACCCCGTCTACTAACATCAACACAATATCAAGCTTATGCTCGATCTCCTGCCTAACCAAAGCCAGACACAATATCTCGTTGACTAACGTCAACACAACATCAAGCTTACGCTTGATCTCTCGCCACGACGTTTAAGTACATGACAAAACTCATACACACATGCAAGCATAACGATTATTGAAAAACATACATTTCATTACCAAAAGCATCGTCTATGCATGCAACTTACTAAAAACACATTTCACATGTATCCATTCCCAAAACAATAAAATATTTAAAAGTGGGCGATAGAAACTCACCTTTGCTCCACACATCTCGTTCTCTAGAACACGCTAACGCCTCGTGCTTGCCTTTCAACCTCGCACCTATAATGCACACAATTCACCAGTCAATATACAACTTGACATTAAACCTCCACTGACACGACTAACCCTACGTCGCACAACCATTTTCACGTGCATGGGAGCATGCATGTGGTTCATGCGTTGCGTGAACCCCCCCGTCCACGTTCCCGACGTCCCCTCCTATACTCGGCTCCACACCGGGTCCCTAAGTTCGCCAATCATCACTTTCGTTCTTCACCGAGCACCGTAGTGCCCCTCCGCGCGTCACCTGCCCTTGGCCGGCTTCGCAATACACCGTCCGGTCCCCTAGGGCTGCTTCCGTGATCCTCTGGAACCACCACGGCCCGTTACCCCCCTCCACGAGGTCACCACAGTCCCGTGTAGGGCCTGCGGGTCTCCCCTCGCCACTGTCGTCAACTCCTCTCGTCATTACCACCGTGTACAGCCTCATCGGAGGACCGCTGTGACTGTCTCGCACCACCTTCGGCCGCCTTGCGAAGATTCTGGCTTCCCCGCTCCTAGTCGTTTGCCCGTAAATCCCCACCCTTGAATTCTAGGGTTTTTGACTAACTCCCACTTAGCACGCACAAGTTTCAAATGACAAAAACCATCATACGTAATGGATATAGGGATTATACCTTTGATCCGAGTGACTCGTGTGAATCGAATCACCAAGAAATTGTCTCCTTCCTTCACTTGTCACCTACGAAACCCTAGAATCACGAAAATGGTTAGCACGATTAACCGGGTCTAAAACACGTATACAAAGGTTAGAGGCTCGCGATCATACCTTTGATCCTACAAGAACAAGTCGAATGAACTCCGTGTCTCTCTCCCTTGATCTCGACGGCTGCAAAATCATGAATGGGGTCTTCCCCTTTACGCCGTGAACCTAAAGGGTTCACCACCCTTGGACCGGGCCTCGGCCCGTGTGCGTATCTAGTCCGTCTTGGATTTTAATAAAAACCCTTCTAAAGCCTTGATATTTACTCACCACCCCTTCTAGTTTCTTTTTATATATAAAGAAACCCGACACTACATTTGTTAAGTCTCGTTACAAACTCGTACAAATCGGTCCATTATGTTACAACGTATACACATATATACATTAATCCCATTAGTTATAAAAACCGGGATGTTACAAGTCTTCCCCCTTAAAAGAGGTTTCGTCCTCGAAACCTGTGTCATTTGGAAATAAATGCGGATAGCGTTCACGCATTTCTGCTTCTGGCTCCCAAGTAGCCTCTGACCCTTTAAGATGCTTCCACTGCACCTTAACAATTTGGATTACTTTTCTTCTCAATCTCTTTTCCTTTCTATCCAGTATAGCCACCGGTTCTTCTACATAATTTAGCTTATCATCGGCTACAATGTAATCTAACGGCACGTATTCCGTAGTGTCAGCCAAACACTTCCGTAAATGGGACACATGAAAAGTTGGGTGTATCCCTGCCGGTTCGTTAGGCAACAACAGTCTGTAGGCAACACTCCCAACACGCTCCTCAATCATAAATGTTCCGATATACCTTGGACTAAGCTTTCCCCGTTTCTGGAAACGAATGATGCCCTTCCTGGGCGACACTTTAAGCATCACATAATATCCTTCATTAAATTCTATAGACCGCCGTCTCTTATCAGCATACGAATTTTGTCGATCCTGAGTGGCTTCATTCTCAGCTTTACTATCTCAAACTTCTCAGAAGTTTCTTTCACAACGTCTAAACTTCCTAGCTCTTTCTGTCCGATCTCTCCCCAGCACACCGGGGTTCAACATCTTCTCCCATATAACATATCGTATGGCGGCATTCCAATAGTCGCATGATAACTATTGTTATAAGAAAATTCCTCCAAAGGTAAGTGACTATCCCATGCGCCACCAAAATCTATCACACACGCACAAAGCATGTCCTGTTTGTATCGTCCGCTCAGACTGTCCGTCAGTCTGAGGATGATACGCTATGCTAACATGTAATCTCGTCCCCATAACTTCACTGAATCTCTTCCAAAACTTTGACATGAACCTCGTATCTCGATCAGATATGATAGAAATCGGCACTTCGTGCCTGGCAACAATCTCATTCACAAACACTTCAGATAACCTCTCAGAAGAGAAGGTATATCTAATCCGTAGAAAATGAACGCTTTTCGTTAACCGATCTACTACTACCCAAATCATATCGTGTCCCTTTACAGTCTTAGGTAGCTTCGTAATAAAATCTATTGTATTGTGCTCCCATTTCCATTTTGGGATTTCTAACGGGTGGATTTTACCATAAGGCTTCTGGTGCTCTGCCTTAACCTGCAGGCACGTCAAACATTTGCTCACGTACTGGACCACATCATGCTTCATTATCGGCCACCAATAGTTACCCTTCATGTTCTGGTACATCTTTGTCGTACCCTGGTGTATCGAGTACCTTGACTTATGTGCTTCGTCGAGCACTTGTTCTCTAAACCCACCAAACTTTGGTATCCAAATACGGTCATTCTTGACCCACACCCCGTGACTATTTTCAGTCAACAATTCACGTTGCCCAAATATTCTTTCTTCCTTCAACCTCTCCTCCCGCAAGGCTTCGCTTGCACATCCCTTAGTAACGGCAATAAATCTGGTGTTACTATCAGTTGACATGCTTTAACCCTAATAGGAGCGTGTTCCTCCTTGCGACTCAACGCGTCCGCAACCACATTCGCTTTACCAGGATGGTAAAGGATTTCACAATCATAGTCTTTAATTAGCTCTAACCACCTCTTTTGCCTCATATTTAATTCTTTCTGCTTGTGATCCGTGTAGATCGTGCACTTGATCCCGTATAAATAATGCCTCCATAACTTAAGTGCAAACACCACCGCTGCTAGTTCTAAATCATGGGTAGGGTAATTTGCCTCATGAGTCTTTAATTGCCTTAACGCATAAGCAATTACTTTGCCTCGTTGCATTAACACGCAACCCAGACCCAAATAAGATGCATCCAAATACACCACTAAATCGTCCGTCCCTTCTGGTAACGTCAGCATTGGCGCTTCAGTCAATCGTTTCTTTAGCTCTTGAAACGTACCTTCTTGATCTGCTCCTCAAGTAAACTTCACTCCCTTTCAAGTCAATTTAGTTAATGGCGTTGCTAGCTTGGAGAAATCCTTAATGAACTTCCTATAATATCCTGCCAACCCCAAGAAACTACGCACTTCCGTTGGATTCTTCATAGTTTTCCACTTTACCACCGCTTCAATCTTCATAGGATCCACCATTATCCCTTCTGAGTTAATAACATGACCCAGAAACTGTACCTCCCGTAGCCAAAAGGCACACTTTGAGAATTTAGCGTAAAGCTTTTCTCGCCTCAATGTCTCCAACACTTCTCGCAGATGCTCCCCATGCTCCTCCTCGCTTTTAGAATAGATTAGAATATCGTCAATAAACACGATCACCGATCTATCCAGCATCGGTCTACACGCATGATTCATTAAGTCCATGAATGCTGCCGGAGCATTCGTTAACCCAAAGGATATAACTAAGAATTCGTAATGCCCATATAGCCTGTCTGAAATGTAGTCTTCGGAATATCCTCTTCCCTAACCTTCAACTGGTGATATCCTAACCTCAAATCTATATGCGAAACCACTTCGCTTCCTGCAGTTGATCGAACAAGTCATCAATACGTGGTAGAGGATACTTGTTCTTAATCGTCAACTTTTTAAGCTCTCGGTAATCAATGCACATACGCATGCTACCATCCTTCTTCTTTACAAATAAGACCAGTGCACCCCACGGTGAGATGCTTGGTCTTATGAACCCCTTATCCAACAAATCTTGAAGTTGCTCCATGAGCTCCTTCATCTATGTCGGTGCTAAACGATACGGCGCTTTAGCAACCGGTTGTGCTCCTAACTATAAAACAATCTGGAATTCGATTTCTCTCTCTGGTGGTACTCCCGTCAAGTCCTCAGGGAAAACATCAGGAAACTCTCGCACCTCCGGAACTTCTGACAATTCTACGCTCTTTGCTTCAGTATTAGTGATATAGGCTAGGTATGCCTCGCATCCCCGCCTCAAGGATTTTACTGCCTTCATCATCGAAATCACTCTCGGTAGAGAGCTCTCTTTGTCACCATACACCGTCACTATCGTACCCTCCAAGGACCTCAATTTTATCATCTTTCTTCGGCAAATTATATCCGCATCAAATGCGGCCAACCATTCCATACACAATACCACTTCAAAACCTCCCAAAGCGATTATAAATAATCTAGCGGGAAACCTATGACCCTCTAGATCGATATAACAATCATCTAGTGCTTCAATCACCCTGGTGGGCGATCCCACCGCAGTCTCAACACTTAACGGCTTCTCTACCATTCTAGCAGTTCTACGTAAACTCTTAGAGAAAAATGGGGCTACAAAACTCTTACTTGCCCCAGAATCAAATAAAGCAGTAGCTGGTACATCATTAATAAAAAAGTACCTGAGACCACGTCCGGGTCGTTCTTCGATTCAGCTACAGTCATGGTGAAGGCTCTCGCCTTCGCCTTAGGCTTCTCATCCTCTTTCTTCACTGGAATCGTTTCCTTGCTTAGTCCCGCACCATGACCTGTCTTACAATCTGTTGCCCTATGGCCGACACCTCCACACTGATAACACTTAGGATCATGCGGTCACTCTCTAGAGAAATGTCCCGCCTTGCTGCATCTGTAACACAACACAGAATCAGCTTTGCACTCGCCCGAGTGTAACCTCCCACATTTACGACATAGATCTGGACCCTCGGTCCTTTCCTTCTTGCCAAATGGAACCTTTTGGTCCCTAATGAACCTCTTACTAGGCACAGTCCATTTCTTTTCTTTCGGCTTCTTTTCCTACACCTCGGTACTCATGACATCATCATATAATGTCCCACTTAATTCCACTGCTTCGTCAAAGCTTGGCGGTTGTTGAGCCTTGACTAAATGTCTCACCTTATCAGGCAAAACCTCTACATACAGTTTCTTCCAACGCTCATCATTACCGGCTAATTGTGGCACCAGATGTGTCATCTCAATGAACTTTGAAGTGTACTCGCGGTGTGTTAGTTTACCCGCCTTGAGAGTCAGAAACTCTCGTTCAACCGTATTTAGCTCCCCTGGCGCACAGAACTTCTTACTCGCTAACCCCTTCAGATCACCCAAAGTCATATCACTCAATTCTTGAACAGTCTTCCTCACTTTGACCGAGTTCCACCACTATAAAGCCTCCCCAGCAAAAGAGTGTGAATCGAATTTCACAATCTGGTTCAGATTACATTCACTGATCGAGATGGTAGACTCCATCTCAGTAAGCCAGTGGTACGTAGCCACCGCATCTTTGCGCCCATCAAACTTAGGCGGGTCGCACTTCTTGAAGTGCCCATAGTCAAAGTTACCATCGTTCCCAGATGGTTTCTTCTTCTCTTTCACCTCATCCGAAACTCTCTTCTCTAAATCTTAGAATGCCGCATTCACAATGTCTGGTAAGTAATCATGGGTCATCTCCACCACTTCTTTCTTCATCGCATTGCGAACTGCTGGTTCGAACTGGAACTCTTCATCGTGCTCAGAGTACACTGAAGGTTCGGTATGCACAGATGGTTCAGTGTGAACCGACACCTCCTCTCCATTACCATCCTCATTCTGAACATTCCTACGACGCCTTTCGACGTTAACATTAACAGCAACTTGTATTTTCGGTGCCATCTACTTACTTAAACTTTAACAAACAGAGCAATATTCAGGTACAATTTAAAACGTTACGAGCAGTGCAATTAGTTAATGATGGTGGCCAATCGCCATTACCCTCTTGCCTTCCCTTTCAGGTTTAAACCCTCCCTGTATTGCATCATGGCATAACACCCCCGTCTTAGCCGACTAACACGACACATTAACATGTGGCACTATCATGACTCACTAACACGACAAACATACAAACTCATAGTTGGCGCTTCTGCCTTTTGGTTACCCGTGATGACATCCCCACTCATTGGTCCCATTCTCAGTCTAAGTCTAGGCATTGAGGATGCCCAGATTATTTAAACCTAGGTCTGATACCAACTTGTAAGGCCCCAAACTAGGGAAACATACTTGTTGGCTCAAATGCAAGCTAAGTAGTCATAGACATCAAACTTAACACAATTCATTGCAGCGGAAAACAAATAGTCAACAAAGGTCAACGACCCGACCCAAAGCATAATTCAATCAAGTACTAATATCAAACTGTCTCAACAAAATAACTAGTAAATAATGTCATCACAAACATCCACGGTAACCAGATGACATCCAGAAGCCGCCAGCTCACACCTTCTCTTTACCTGAAATACATGCTTAAAATTCAGCTACGCTGAGGGAGTTCTATAGTAATTCTTTAGGGAATAATAAATCCCAAAACGTTATAAAGTAGTTTCCATCTCAAAGGTTTATTCATAATACTTTCTCAACAGTTCAAACAGATATATTTTATCGGTAAAAAATTATACCGTGTTTTCCGGTCCTAAGACCCATGCCAACACGATCTCCCGCCTGACTTACGTCAGACACAATACCCCGTCTACTAACGTCAACACAATATCAAGCTTACGTTCGATCTCCCGCCTGACCAAAGCTAGACACAATATCCCGTTGACTAACGTCAACACAACATCAAGCTTACGCTTGATCTCCCGCCATGACGTTTAAGTACGTGACACAACTCATACCCACATGCAAGAATAACGATTATTGAAAAACATATATTTCATTACCAAAATCTACGTCTATGCATGCAACTTACTAAAAACACATTTCACATGTATCCATGCCCAAAACAATAAAATATTTAAAAGTGGGCGATAGAAACTCACCTTTGCTCGACACACCTCGTTCTCTAGAACTCGCTAACGCCTCGTGCAAGCCTTTCAACCTCGCACCTATAATGCACATAATTCACGAGTCAATATACAACTCGACATTAAACCTCCACCTACACGACTAACCCAACGTCGCATGGCCATTTTCACGTGCATGGCACCATGCATGGGGATCATGAGTTACGTGAACTCCTCCCGTCCACGTTCCCGACGTCCCCTCCTATACTCGGCTCCACAATGGGTCTCCGAGCTCGCCAATCATCACTTTCGTTCTTCACCGATCACCGTAGTGCCCCTCCGCGCGTCACCCGCCCTTGGCCGGCTTTGCAATACACCATCCGGTCCTCTAGGGCTGCTACCGTGATCCTCCGGAACCACCATGGCCCATCACCACCACCCCAGGGTCACCACAATCCCGTGTTGGGCCTACGGGTCTCCCCTCGCCGCTGTCGTTAACTCCTCTCGTCATTACCACCGTGTACAGCCCCATCGGAGGACCGCCGTGACTGTCTCGCACCACCTCCGGCCGCCTTGCGCGGATTCTAGCTTCCCCTCTCCTAGTCGTATGCCCGTAAATCCCCACCCTAGTATTTTAGGGTTTTTGGCTAACTCCCACTTAGCACGCACAAGTTTCAAATGACAAAAACCATCATACATAATGACTATAGGGATTATACCTTTGATCCGAGTGACTCGTGTGAATCGAATCACCAAGAACTCGTCTCCTTCCTTCACTTGTCACCTACGAAACCCTAGAATCACGAAAATGGTTATCACGATTAACCGGGACTAAAACACGTATACAAAGGTTAGAGGCTCGTGATCATACCTGTGATCCTACAAGAACACGTCGAACGAACTCCGCGTCTCTCTCCCTTTATCTAGACGGCCGCAAAATCATGAATGGGGTCTTCCCCTTTGCATCGTGAAACTAAAGGGATCACCACCCTTGGACCGGGCCTCGGCCCATGCGCGTATCTAGTCCGTCTTGGATTTTAACAAAAACCCCCTCTAAAGCCTTGATTTTACTCGCCACCCCTTCTAGTTTCTTTTTATATAAAAAGAATGTTAAGTCTCGTTACAAACTCGTACAAATCGATCCATTATGTTACAACGTATACACATATATACATTAATCCCATTAGTTATAAAAACCGGGATGTTACAATTTAACTAAACAATCACACTAGCAGCACAATCACACATATAAACAGTTATGATAATCAATATAAACAACCACCGGGCCAAGTACCCGTACACTTGCCTGCACCGGACTCGCCTGGTGCAGAGAAGTGCAAACAAATAATTGGCTATGTCAGAAAACCATGGCAAATCGTCTGCCATATTTTTTTTAGTTAAATTTTTAGTTTTTAGCTTTTAGTTTTTATTCTTGTATTGGGTCAGGTTGGTAGGATTTGGTTGATTGTGCTTTTACAGGAATAGATCGCCTTAACCATACTAAATTTCTACTCGGGCGAGGATGATCTAAACGTCCTACCTGTGTATGTGGTATCCTCGATTTTTTTATTTATTTTCTTTTACTTTTGTTTATTTCTTTATTTGTTTGTTTATGGTTACGACCTCGAACGAAATGCTATATGGTCGTAACCACTTGAATGCCTTATTGGATATATATATCTTTAACTCTATTTTGCACGCATGTCCGACACAGACGACGGATCATTGAGCGCGACCGTTGGGGCCAAGCGTAGGCGTGGGCCGGTCCCTAGACCAAGAGGGGAACCAGACCCACCATGCGTGATACGCAGGATCACACGCGTCATCAGGTACGCTATGCCAGAGGTTCGTCGGACAGCACAGATAGAGCCGATTCCACTCAACGATCGGGTTTTGAGCCAGCACACGTTACTACAGTTTGAGATTGCGACTATTAGTCAGTGAGGTGAGAAAAGTTCGTAGAGATTGAGCCGTTGCAACATAGGGGCCTTAGTTGGGAGTTGATTGATCAGTTAGGACAGCGCGCTAGGATTGAAGAGATGTTGGGTGCTAGATGGATGGTTGTGTTAGCTTGTGATTCTATTCAGTATAGGGAGCTCATCGTGGAGTTTCATTCTACTTTTAGGCATATAGTTGGACAGTTCGACGAGCCCGCGGCAGTGTCGTTCGCCCTTGGACGATAGGTGTATGAGGTGACAGTCCCGTAATTCGTGGTAGCGACAGGTTTTTACACTGTGGCGAAGGTTGCAGACCCATCCTTTACATAGAGCCTGAGAGGGTGCTTTAGGAAGCGCCAAGCAAGGGGTCATTGAGGGATAGTTGAGAGATTTCTGGAGTTCCATAGCTGACGGTCTGTTTGCTAGCACTAATTTGGAGTCCTAGATCCGAGACCCTATCATTCGTTACATTCATAGGATCCTTGTTTGCACTCTCATCGAACGCAAGTCCGGTGCAGAGAAGGGCAATCAAGTGGATATTTTCCGTTTATACAGCATCGTGGGCTATCGAGAGTCCAACCTGGCTACCATAATTCTTTCATCACTAGGCAGGGGCCGTAGAGGAGGATCGGAGGCCCAGTTGGATTTAGGGCCTTACACCGGCCGCATTGCTGAGAGTTTGGGAGTCTTTTATCATTATCCGAGGCACTTGCTGACATCCGGCCCGACGGTGTCCCAATCGATAGTGGTACATAGGGACCCAATCTAGCCTCCTCCCATCGGATAGGCTCATCCCATGCAACTATCCCAGCTAATCTCAGCTCCTGTAAACGAAAACTTGTCGTATCTGGGCCGGATGTCCGGAAGTTCCTCGTATAACGATCAAAATCTCCTAAACTCTCAGCAATGCGGCTGATGTAAGGCCCTAAATCCAACCGAGACTACGGTCCTCCTCTACGGCCCCTAGCTAGTGATGAAAGAAGTATGGTAGCAAGGTTGGCCTCTCCACGGCCCACGATGAGGTATAAACAGAAAAGATCCACTTGATTGCACTTCTCTGCACCGAACTTAAGTCCGACGATAGTGCAAGCAAGGATCCTGTGAATGTAAAGAATGATAGGGTCTTGGATCGAGGACTCCAAAATAGTGCTAGCAAATGGACCGTCAGCTATGGAACTCCAGAAATCTCTCAACTCCCCCCCAATGAACCCATGAGTGTGGCGCTTCTTGAAGCACGCTCTCAGGCTCTATGTAAACGCTGGGTCTGCAACCTCCGCCTCAGTGTAAAAACTTGTCGCTATCGAGAATTGCGGGACCATCATCTCATACACATGTCGTCCAAGGGCGAACGACACTGCCGCGGGCTCGTTGAAATGTCCAACTATATGCCTAAAAGTAGTATGAGACTTCACAGTGAGCTCCCTTTACTGAATAGAATCACAAGCTAACACCAACATCCATCTAGCACCCAACATCTCCTCAATCCTAGCACGGTGTCCTAACTGATCAATCAACTCCCAACTAATGCCCTTATGCTGCAACGGCTTCACCTCTATGAACTTCTCGCACATCATGGACTCATCAGTCACAATCTCTAAGCGTAGTAACATGTGCTGGCTCAAAACCCGATCGTCGAGCAGAATCGTCCCTATCTTTGCCGTATGAGGAACCTCTTGCATGGTGTACCTGATGACACGCGCGATCCTGCGTATCAGGCGTGGTGGGTCTGGCTCCCCTCTCGGTCTAGGGACCGGCCCACGCATGCGCTTGGCCCCAGTGGCCGCATTCGATGATCCTTTGCATGCGTTGGACTTGCCTGCAAAATAGAGTTATACAAATATATGTCCAATAAGGCATTCATAATAGCAGTTACGACCATATATGATTTCATTCGCGGTTGTAACCATAAACAAACAAATAAAGAAATAAAAAAATAAAAGAAAATAAATAAAAATTTGAAAAAAAATCGGGGATATCCCTTACACAGGTAGGATGTCAAGATCATCCTCGCCCAAATGGAGATTGAGTACGGGTGATGTCGCCCAGACCATCTGTAAAAACTAACAAATAAACCTAACCTAGACTCCTAAGTAATAAATGGAGTACCTATGAACTAAACCGCACTGACAAGCAAGTGTACCTATCGAGTGTAGCACAGCTTAATGGTAAACTGGATTATCGAACCCTAAAGACACTACGATAGCTAAACTAGACTCTGACTCGGACTAAAAGTGATTTGGATTAGGGGTTTTCTAAACTACTGATTGTACTAGCAAATGCAGAACTAACGATCGACTCTAACTATCCAGACAAATAACTCAGGGCAGGGAAATATTAATAATGGGAAGAATACCACCTAGGTCAGAATCCTACTCGCAAAGCTCAACTTCTATCGGTTATGAAAACTATGATTGATTTGGGTTTCTAAGGATAACAGCTCTAGACAACCTAATGGATCCCTAATCACTCTCAGGGTGTCACCAACTAAGAAACATAAAGATGTACTAAACTCACCAGATGGTCGGATTGCCTTTCAGTCTCTCCAACAATGATAAAGTACCCAACATATAGATCACCTCTCGGTCTCACTGTCCACAATACATCGAAGATGCATGGGGTAATCTTAGATCAAGAACTATGACACAGATTAGCAACAAATACTAAGAACAGCTAAGGGAAACTTCCTTTCAGACAGATTTCACTCAGGATCCTAATATCGAAGACTAACCGATTTTCCCTCACTTTTCATGTATTGAGATAAGATGCACACTCAGATCTAATTACTACTCAATCACAATCCCTATGGGTCACTACGTCTAGTAAACCATACAATCAACCACAAACCTAAAGTCTATGATCAAGATATGATAATCAAGATGGAAGACATCCACAATTAACATACGGAATTGAAATCAAACGCACATCAGATTAAAGCATGCATGTTCAACATAATCATTAACATAAGATTGGTGACAAAATCATTAATCCATTCAACGAATCCAAAACCGAATAAAAATCACAACCTTACGAAGTATTCATCATTAGACCTAGGCAGTATTTAAGATCTAGCCAAAGATCATGTTCAAAACACCAAAACAGAAGTAAAAGAACAAGAACATGGTTTCAGTCAGAACAAACAAGAATAAAGACTTGAAATTGAAAACCGAATACGCTAATATCACGAACCCGGAGTCCAAAGCTTTCACCATTAGCCTCCAATCGACCTCCAAACTCCAAGAATCGCCCATAGACTCTCTCCAGACGGCTGGTAATCGAACTTCTTTGCATAATGGCAATACAATTCTATTTAATTTGAAACTAGGGTTTTTACGGAATTTGGGTCTCTCGCGTACCACGAGAGACTGGGCAGGGTTCCTCTCGTACCGCGAGGAAAAATAGTCGCGGCCGGTTTTGCTTTCCCTCGCGTACCGCGAGGCCTGGATCTTCCTCTTTCGCGTACCACATGAACTTGATTTTCACCATTTTTAATTCTTTTTTCTTGGGACTTGTTCACTTGCTCGGTTTCTTCACGATTTGGCTTGTATTCCATGCGAGCACCTAAAAATATAACAATGACTCAATACGAAACTTAAATGACTCAAAACACAAACAAAACAATCTAAAAACGCACAAATACAAAGGAATAAAGATGTGTGTTTTGCACTACATCAAACATCCCTACACTTAACCTTTTTCATCCTCAAAAAAGCTGTAATGGAATCATAACTGGAATCTAACTTAACAACTTTTGTAATCCTAAGGAAATTCCGGCTTCTATTTGAATTTTTCCGGCACTTGTAATTTCATTATTATGTGGGTGCATCTATCCATTGCAATAAATTAGCTCATTTATCCATTACTTTTCATATGTGTTCATACATGCATACATTAAATACAGTTATTACAAAATGATAGATATTTACATAAGGAAATTATATAGGTGTTTGTTATTACTATTCTATTAAATAAATATATACATTCATATGCTAAACCATTTCTAAACCCATATAAATATATTTTCACATATTTTTAAATAAACAAATTACAAGAATATTAAATTATAAATTCTTTAAATAAAAAAAATTAGGGTTTATAAGATTTCATTATTTATTTATTATTTTCTTTTAGTAAATGAATTTAATAGAAATAAAACCATTTTAATTTATAAAAATAATATAAATATCATTATGTAACATTTACATTTATTAAGTTTTATAAAATTTAATAATTTTCCCACTTTATAAAAGTTCAGGGTAAATTTCACAATTTCTAAAACTTCACTATTAATTAAAAACAAGTTCCACACATAAAATGATAAGACCGTGTAACTATAATGGCCTGTTTTGCCATTTCCGGAATCTCATTTCCTCCAAACCAGTCGCAGGTTCAAGCCTAGACACCACCGGTTCACACACGTTTTACCCGAACTCGTGCTTGAGATATTTACTTACAGATTTGAAAACGGCATCGCGTTTAGGATAATCAAACGACCCACTAACGGCGATTAATCGTATTTTTATGACCGTTTTGATGAGCAACTCGTAACTGAAACTCCATTAACACTCATTTACTCAATCGACCAATACCTGTGCAAGTTAAGTATAAATTGAAGCCCCTAATCATTGACGAGACCCATTGCAAGCTTCCTACACTTAAATCGTGTCAAAATCCACCTTGAAATCATCCATTACGGTCGAAGAATTTGTCCCGGTTTTCGTTCAGTCGTTCTCACTCCACACTCAACCATTCCAGGTAAAATCGGTGTCATTAGGGTCGTATTAAGTCGTGGGACAAAAGCCCTATGATTTGAGCTTCGATCGTTTGCTTAATCAAGCAGATTTAAGGGTTAGGGTTACGGGTATATCTGGGGAAGAAGATGGCTTGAGACCTTATGGCTAAAAGCAATTCGCGCCGGTTTCAGACCAAGGCATAGGCCCTGGTCTGATGGTTTGTGAGCATGCTTCTGTGTCACCCGGAGATGGCGCGGGTTCAAGTCCCGGCCACCGTTTCCTTTTTTTAGATGAATTTCCTTTTTGCAAGTACATTTCTTAATACTTAAATAACAAAAAAATTCCAATTTTTATTTTATAAATTATATAACAAAAAAAATAAATATAATTTAGTTTTTTTTTAACTATTTTCTTTAAAAGCTCATTATAAAACTTTATACTTAAATAAATATCATGAAAGAATTGTTTGCATAATTTATTTGTGTCATTTCATTTATAAACTTATAATGCTTGCTACATAAATGTTAATTATATGTTTAAGCTTATTTATAAATTATAATAACAAAAAAATTCCAATTTTTATTTTATAAATTATATAACAAAAAAATAAATATAATTTAGTTTTTTTTAACTATTTTCTTTAAAAGCTCATTATAAAACTTTATACTTAAATAAATATCATGAAATAATTGTTTGCATAATTTATTTGTGTCATTTCATTTATAAACTTATAATGCTTGCTACATAAATGTTAATTATATGTTTAAGCTTATTTAAATCCTTTTAAAACCATAATTATTTGATATGGATGATTATTTAAAACCCTTTAAATTCATAATAATACTTAGATAATTTTGTGAATAATTAATTATACAATTAATCTCATTTGAAACCTTTTTATTTCACAACTCATTTATAATTAGAAAGATATATTATTACAAACCCAATAATCCAATTTAAAAATCTATTTGGTCCTTTATGATTCATTGATAATGAATTTATTAATTGATTAACTAACCAAATAAATTACATTTATTAATAAAATTTCTAATCATTTTATTTACATATACTATTAATTAACTATTTTATTTACAATAACTAATAGTTTAATTAACCACTTTACTTACAGTAACTAGAAGTGTAATTAATCATTTTTTTACAATGAAATTTATTTCCCATTTTGTAATATATTTCTTTAGAATAAGTATATATAAATTATTATGTAATTAATTAGAAGACCTAACTAATTCAATGTTAATTTATAAACTCTTTTATTAACATTTTAATACTTCCATTTTCCTACAAAAGATATGTATACAAGCCCATCTTCAAACCCAAACTCCATGAAACCCTAAAGTCCCAAAATCCCATTAATACCATTTGAACATGCATTAAATTTAGAGTACCATTACATGTGTAGGTTCGTTGTGAGAAATCCTCACGAGGCCTATCCATCTCTACAAGTTCATACCATTTCTAGTTTTGATTCAAGTGAGTTTCATAGCCCCGTTCTCTTTACTAGTGTTTACAAATACTCGGGGTGGAACATGTTTACTTACTATGCTTAGAAAATTCAATACCATTTGTTCTCATGCTATTACTATGTGCTTTATATCTTAAACTACTTGGCGACCATACGTGTGTTCATGTTCCGTACAATCATTAACTTGCCACCCAAGCCTAAGGCAGTACCTTTATTTATACGGGAAACCGATACCAGTTAACACAAACCTTGGCGGGTTTTGTGTATACCATATTACTACTTTTACAAAACTCAATCAGTGGGATTATGCTTACCAGTTTTCCATTTACTACGGATTGATTGTACGCTTGGAACCTTGTATGTTATCACATTTATGCCATAGTTATGCTTTGAACATATTGAATTTCAAATACTTTTTACTCAACTTTTGTTTAGTGTCAAAACCTATGTTACTCACCAACTACTTGTAGTTGACATTTAGTCACATGTTTCAGGTGCACCTGTTTGAGGACACTACTTACTCACCTAGGACTTGGACCTAGTTTAAATTTAATATTGTCTTGTCTTGAATTTTTCATATTCCATTTCCTTTTGTAACGGATGCTTTAAATTCGATGAATAAATATTGTCATTATTAATAGATTATCATGTGATTATGAACAAACGCGTCAGCCCCGACGTATAATCCGCCACCGGCCAGGGTGTGACAGATTGGTATCAGAGCCATGGTTATAGGGAATTAGGTTATTAGACACACTTGAACTAGACTATAACCTAGGAGTCCCAAACATGAGTTCAAGTCATGTCTATTGTTAGGAACTCCACTCTATACAATACTTACCTACACCTAACTATTTCTGACTACCTGATACAACTACATGAACTACAAAGGTTCTACATGAATCCTAATCTTAGACTTAAGAGTCTAATCCAAATGAAACTCTCAAATGTACGTAGGTTCTAACTAATGAATGAGAACTTGTGCAATCCGGAAGGGTGGATGCATGTATTCTGGGAGTTCTGTCTAGGAAAGCATTTCGTCTAAATCCAAATCAAACGATGGACCTGTTATGCTTTCCTAGGAATTCTTGGAATGCGTGTCCACTTATAAGCTAAAGCATGACTTCTCAAACATTAGATGAACTTAAAGTACTTGATAAGTCAATGTGCTCATTAGGGTACCATCCATGTTTTACCTAGTACCTTATGAATTATTTACAAACTCTTATACATGATTCACATCTTATGAACTTCCTATTCATTCCTTTATAGAAGGCCTCCCCGTCGTGAACGTAGGAACAACCTCACCGACAGAATCATCCAACAAATGGCTACAATCCTACCGACTTTGGTTAACCAGCTGAACCAGAATGTTGCACCAAGGAACCTAGTGTACACTTTCAAACACTTCAACTTCTGCAACCCACCAAGTTCTACGGGAATGAGGGAGCCACTGGACTTCTCCAATGGTTTGAATGTATTGAGGGAACCTTCATCAATGCTGACTGTCCCGAGAACCTGAAGGTTCATTATGCTACTAGTGTCTTCCAGAAGAGGTCACTCACGTGGTGGAACGGGGAAAAGCGTAACCGTGGGATCAAAGTTGCTCTAGCTCTACCTTGGGCTGATGTCAAGACGCTTATGACTAATGAGTTTTGCCCCCGTAATGAGATCAAGAAACTGGAAGCTGAGTTCTGGGATCTCAAACAAGATAGTGGTGAAAGCCTTGCCTACACCACCCGTTTTCATGAGCTTAGTCTATTAGTGCCTCATATGGTTACTCCTCTCTCCCGAGCTATTGTGAAATACATCAATGGCCTGCCCATGTAGATTCAGGATACTATTTCGGGTAGGAAACCAGCCACCCTCGAGGAAGCCATTCATCTTGATGCTGCCCTGTCAGACAATCATGTTAAGGCGGGGACTCTATCTAAAAAGGGTGCCAACAATACTCTTGAGAAAGCCACTGTTGAACCCACCAAGGAGACCAAGACTGAGTCTTCCTTCAATGGGAAGAAAAGGAAAGGCAGGAATTTTGCCATTATCACACCTGCTACTCCTCTAGCCCAAGTAGCCCCTAATGCTTTCAACCCCAACAAGACACCCTATGTGGGGACTCTACCCTTGTGCAACACTTGTGTCACACCCCCCAAATTCCACTAACGGAGTTTTACCATTTGGAGCATGTAAACCAGGATCTCAAACATTAGTTACTTCAAACAACTCTATATGGGACTAGAAATAACATTTTATAAATTACAGGTTCAGAGTAAAAGTGCGGAAGCGTTTAAACGGAAGTAAATGCGCAAAACAAACACACCCAAGTTAAGTGTAAATAGAAAACATAACAATTGTTTGATAGTTTGACATGTGATGATAATAGCCAAGTGACACCATGCATGCCTTAACATGTACCTACTTAACGACCTGAGAAAACATGTAAGAAAACGGGTCAACACTAGGTTGGTGAGTTCACATGTTTCAATGTTTGTAATAAGAGCGTTTACCAGATTATGTACATTCAAATATGCATATCAATAGGTGGCTAACCTATGTTCATGTCTTACTAAAGCGCTCACAACTGAAGCTGATAGTTATGTTTGTTTGCCTCCCACCATGTCTATCAACCATGATGAATGTGTTAAGGTCAATATTTCATCCGTTCGACCTCCAATCGAGTTAGCACGACTAACGTGGGTGGGGTTTGTCAAACCAAGTAGTACTACCAAAATTACCTCGCTGATTCCAAATTAACGGTCCGACGTGTGTGAGGACTTTCATGATAGTAAGTTACGCTTAGTCTTAACAAGTGATAACATATGAAATACAAAAATCAAAAGAGTTTGTGTCATGTTTTCTCCCCCAATTTAAAACAGTAAAAGAGGCCATGAAAAGTAAAAGAGGCCATCAAAAACTCACCTGGATTGAGTTGTAGATGAAATCACACAAGAGTGAGATTGGAACCACAAGTGTTAGCCTGAAACGGCTTACGTATTCCCTAGAATTATAACACATAATTTAGTGACATATGGGATTTTGTGAGGACGACACGGAAGATTTGGATGTCCTAAAGTATTCGTAGGAATAACGAGTAGACGAATGTGTCCACGGGAATAAGGATTTCTTAATATAATTATTAAGATAAATACGTTTCGTGTCGAATGTGAATAATAATATACAATAACTATATTTGTGCCTTCGTACCATCTAAAAATGGTCTAAAATAATATAACAAAATATATTATTTCAGAGTTCGTAGGATTAATAAAGTAATCATTTGTGTGGTAAAAATAATAAATATATTATTTTTATTCGGAGATATATATTTGGGTAAACAATATGGATATTTATACTATTTATAAGTTCGAGGCGTTATATGAAGTTTACAACGTGGTGAAAATAATATATAAACATATTATTTTTTATCAGATTCATAGGCTAAATAATAATATAAGTATACTATTATAAAAGTATGAAATATTATTAAAACGGTTTATAAAATCAAACTCGGGTCTACGAGTGGTTTCCGAGTTCTAAACATATTGATATAATATAATAATTATCGTTTTGGAAATACAATAAAATAATCAAAACATTCTCTCAACAGATTTACTTACACACGACCGTGCCTAAGGCAAAGCACGACCGTGTCAAGGTCAAATGAGCGCGAGCTTGTCAGGAGCGCGACTGTGCTGGTCAGAAGACACAATTAGGTCAGAGTACTAGGCACGACCGTGTCTATGTCCAGCACGACCGTGTCTAGGGTTTTTAAGGCATGACCTTGTCTAGCCAGGAGGCACGACCAGGTCAGGGTTTAGGCACGACTGTGCTGGTCAGTCACGACCGCGCTAATGGGTTAGCACGACCGTGTCTGTATATATCCAGAAAGCAAATTGATTAAATCTTATAATAACATCAGTCGAATTCATGGAGTTTTCAAAGAGAGGATGTTTGCGAATCTAACCATGCAAATCAATTGGATTGAGATTGTGTCTAGACCAGGGTTCGATTAAACCAAAAACGTGATGAACCCTGGGTCTGATTCAAATTTAATTCGACATTGTGAGCCCCAGTAATCATAGGGCTTTCAATATAGATACTGAAATGAAGCTAAAGGTGAGAATAGTTACCAGAATGATGATCGAATCGGCGTTGTTCGACTAGAATGGACTCTGACTTCGAGTTGTTTGATTCCCGGCGACTCCGGCTGCTTCTCCGATCAATTAGTTGTGTGCAAAAGCTTCGTAGAGGACTGTAGGAAGTGCGTAGAGAGTCTAATTGCAAAAAGATAAACGAATTGATCAAATTTGATAGCGATTTGTTAAAGGAGTCGACGGTTTTGGATTTAAAAGTCATAATGGAGTTTAATTGACTAATTACGGGTGTTAAAGCATATGATAATGGCTCAATGATGGTCTTCATTAACATGGATATACATTAAAATCTTGTATTCGAACGAAATTGCGATTAAAGGCTGGGTATGCGTTTCAAACGGGCAAGAGGTGCGACCATGCCTGGGCACTAGGCATGACCGTGCCTAGGCACTTGGTGTGACCATGCTCGTGCACTAGCGCGACCATGCCAACTTGGGTTTTGGTAAACTACAGAACCATTCCTTGTAGTTTCATGTGTTGGTTTGAGATTTGACAGTTTGGTCCTTGATGTTTGTGAGATAACTGAGTTTAGGTTGACGGAGTTAACGGGATTTGTTGGGTGTCACATCATCCCCTATTTGAAAGAATTTTCATCCCAAAAATTATAATAGTACCTTTAGTGTTTGCCGTGGAGTGCTTGAACAGATGAGGATACTTGCGCATCATCTGATCCTCGCGCCCCTAAGTGAATTTCGGTCCGCGTTTTGAGTTCCAGCGAACTCTAACAATAGGGATTTTACTATGTTTGAGCGTTTTGACTTCCCTATCCATGATTTCTACTTGTTCTTCAACGAAGCGTAATTGTTCTTCAATTTGTAGTTCCTCAAGAGGAACCACGAGTGTCTCGTCTGCTAGACATTTCTTTAATGAAAGACATCGTGTACACCATTCAGTCCTTCAGGTAGGTCCAGTTGGTACGCTACTGGGCCAATTCTCTTCTATATTTTCAATGGTCCAACATAACGAGGATTCAATTTGCCTCGTTTCCCGAAGCGGATTACACCTTTCTAAGGTGAGACTTTCAATAGGACCATATCACCTACTTAAACTCTAATGTTTTACGACGCTTGTCGGCATAGCTCTTTTGACGATCACGAGCTGCCGCCATACGGTTTTGGATTTGAACGATCTTTTTAGAAGTTATGAATACATGTTCAGGACCCGTAAGTTGGCAATCCCCAACTTCAGCCCAACAGATAGGAGATCGGCATTTACGTCTGTATAATGCCTCGAATGGTGATGCCTTGATACTAGTGTGATAACTATTATTGTAGGAGAACTCCACTAAGGGCAAGTAAGTTTCCCAATTGTTACCGAATTCAATCACACAAGCTCGTAGCATGTCCTCTAGGGTTTGAATGGTATGTTTCGTCTGGCCATCAGTTTGTGGATGATATGCTGTGCTCATGTCTAGACTCGTGCCTAGGGCTTTTTGCAATGATTGCCAGAACCGCAAGGTGAATCGAGCGTCTCGATCCGAAATGATAGAGATTGGCACTCCGTGCAGAGAGACTGCTTCCTTTAAATAAATACGAGTAAGTTTTTCCATTTTGTCAGTCTCTTTGATTGCCAGGAAGTGAGCGGATTTCGTCAAGCGATCTACGATCACCCAGATGGTGTCGCATCCGCTAGGTGTTCGAGGTAGTCTGGTGATAAAATCCATAGAAATTTGTTCTCATTTCCACATAGGAATATCCGGTTGTTGAAGTATACCAGAAGGATTTTGGTATTCCACCTTGACCTTTGAGCAGGTCAGGCACTTGCTCACGTAGGTGGCTATATCGGCTTTCATCTTCAGCCACCACTATAGCACCTTAAGGTCATGGTACATCTTGTCAGAACCTGGATGAATAGAGTATCGAGATTTGTGAGCTTCATCCATAACCAGTTCCCTTAAGTTCCCATACACCGGAACCCATATTCGCTCCGCGAAGTAGCGAATGCCGTCTGATTTAACCTCAAGTTGTTCTTCCATACCGCGTGTGGCTTCCAATGGTAGGTTCTCCTCTTTAAGGGCTTCGAGTTGAGCACTACGGATTTTGTCAGGTAATTCAGTGTGAATAGTAAGTTGTAGTGCTCGAACTCGTTTGGGCTTGGTTTCCTTAAAGCTTAGGGCATCGGCTACCACATTAGCCTTGCCCAGATGATATTGATCGCACAGTCATAGTCATTCAAAAGTTTGACCCAACGACGTTGTCGCATTTTCTGTTCAAAGATATGTTGAAGGCTCTTGTGATCGGTGTAAATTGTGCCTTGGTACCGTATAAGTAATGTCTCCATATCTTTAGTGCAAAAACCACCACTCCCAACTCTAATTCATGAGTTGTGTAATTTTTCTCATGAATTTTTAGTTAACGAGAAGCATATGCAATGACCTTGTCGCGTTGCATTAATACATAACCAAGACCTTGAATAGATGCATTGCAGTACACCGCAAAATCATCCGTTCCCTCTAGAAGAGATAGGATGGGTGCACTACAGAGTTTCTGTTTTAGGAGTTGGAATGCTGATTCCTAGGTGTCACCCCATTTATAGGGTTTACCCTTTTGAGTTAAGGCAGTGAGGGGTTGAGCAATCTTGGAGAATCCCTTGATGAAATGACGGTAATAGCCAGCTAATCCCAGAAATTGTCACACCTCAGTCGGAGTTGTCGGTGTCGCCCAATCCTTGATGGCTTCTATTTTAGATGGATCGACATGTATTCCTTTCTCATTAACTACATGTCCTAGGAATTGCACTTCGCGAATCTAGAATTCGCACTTAGATAATTTAGCATACATTTGCTCTTGTTTTAGAAATTCCAGAATCAAACGAAGCTGTTCCTCATGTTCATCTCTTTAAGAAGTGCGCAGAGAGTCTAATTGCAAAAAGATAAACGAATTGATCAAATTTGATAGCGATTTGTTAAAGGAGTCGACGGTTTTGGATTTAAAAGTCATAATGGAGTTTAATTGAGTAATTGCGGGTGTTAAAGCGTATGATAATGGCTCAATGATGGTCTTCATTAACATGGATATACATTAAAATCTTGTATTCAAACGGATTTGCGATTAAAGGCTGGGTCTGTGTTTCAATTGGGCAAGAGGTGCGACCGTGCCTGGTCACTAGGCACGACCGTGACTGGGCACTTGGCGCGACCGTGCTTGTGCACTGGGGCGACCGTGCTCGTTTACTGCCGCGACCATGCCAACTAGGGTTTTGGTAAACTACAGAACCAATCCTTGTAGTTTCGTGTGTTGGTTTGAGATTTGAAAATTTTGGTCCTTGAAGTTTGTGAGATAACGGAGTTTAGGTTGACGGAGTTAACCGGGATTTTTCGGGTGTCACAACTTGCTAGCACCATCATACCACCTACATGCCATGTCGTTTATGTACCAATTATGGGTATGTACCAATTATGGGTGTTCTGGATATACGGCTAACATCTGCTGTACTGTTCCCCGGGTTAATCAAGCCTACCAACTTTTCATATACAAAACTATCTAAAAACGCACAAATACAAAGGAATTAAGATGTGTGCTTTGCACTACATCAAACATCCCCACATTTAACCTTTTTCGTCCTCGAAAAGCTGCAATGGAATCATAACTAGAATCTAACTTAACAACTTCTGTAATCCAACGAAATTCCAGCTTCTATTTGAACTTTTTCGACACTTGTAATTTCATTATTATGTGGGTGCATCTATCCATTGCAATAAATTACCTCATTTATCAATTACTTTTCATATGTATTCATACATGCATACATTAAATACAATTATTATAAAATGATAGATATTTACATAAGGAAATTATATAGGTGTTTGTTATTACTATTCTATTAAATAAATATATACATTCATATGCTAAACCATTTCTAAACCCATATAAATATATTAACACATATTTGTAAATAAACAAATTACAAGAATATTAAATTATAAATTCTTTAAATAAAAGAAAATTAAGGTTTATAAGATTGCATTATTTATTTATTATTTTCTTTTAGTAAATGAGTTTAATAGAAATAAAACCATTTTAATTTATAAAACTAATATAAATATATTTATGTAACATTAATTTTTATTAAGTTTTATAAAAATTATAAAATTTAATAATTTTCCCACTTTATAAAAGTTCATGGTAAATTTTACAATTTCTGAAACTTCACTCTTAATTAAAAACAAGTTCCACACATAAAATGATAAGATCGTGTAACTATAAGGGCCTGTTTTGCCATTTCTGGAATCTCATTTCCTCCAAACCAGTCGCAGGTTCAAGCCTAGACACCACCGGTTCACGCACGTTTTACCCGAACTCGTGCTTGAGATATTTACTCATGGATTTGAAACCGGCATCGCGTTTAAGATAATCAAACGACCCACTAACTGCGATTAATCGCATTTTTATGACCTTTTTGATGAGCAACTCGTAACTGAAACTCCATTAACACCCATTTAATCGATCGACCAATACCTGTGCAAATTAAGTATAAATTGAAGCCCCTAATCATTGACGAGACCCATTGCAAGCTTCCTACACTTAAATCGCGTCGAAATCCACCTTGAAATCATCCATTACGGCAGAAGAACTCGTCCTGGTTTTCTTTCAGTCGTTCTCACTCCATACTCAACCATTCTAGGTAAAATCAGTGTCGTTAGGGTCATATTAAGTCGAGGGACAAAAGCCCTATGATTTAGGCTTCGATCGTTTTCTCGATCAAGCAGGTTTAAGGGTTAGGGTTACGGGTATATTTAGGGAAGAAGATGGCTTGCGACCTTATGGCTAAAAGCAATTCGTGCCGGTTTCAGACCAAGGCATAGGCCCTAATCTAATGGTTTGTGTGCATGCTTGTGTGTGACCCGGAGGTGGCGCGGGTTCGAGTCCCGGCCACCGTTTTCTTTTTTTTAGATTAATTTCCTTTTTGCTAGTACATTTCTTAATACATAAACAAAAAAATTCTAATTTTATTTTTATAAATTATATAACAAAAAAAGAAATATAATTTAGTTTTTTTTTAACAATTTTCTTTAAAAGCTCATTATAAAACTTTATACTTAAATAAATAGCATGGAAGAATTGTTTGCATAATTTATTTGTGTCATTTCATTTATAAACTTATAATGCTTGCTACATAAATTTTAATTATATGTTTAAGCTTATTTAAATTCTTTTAAAACCATAATTATTTGATATGGATGGTTATTTAAAACCCTTCAAATTCATAATAATACTTAGATAATTTTGTGAATAATTAGTTATACCATTAATCTCATTTGAAAATCTTTTTATTTCACAACTAATTTATAATTGTAAACATTATATTATGACAAACCCAATAATCCTATTTAAAAATCTATTTGGTCATTTATGATTCATTCATAATGAATTTATTAATAGTTTAACTAACCAAATAAATTACATTTATCAATAAAATTTCTAATCATTTTATTTACATATACTATTAATTAACTATTTTATTTACAATAACTAATAGTTTAATTAACCACTTTACTTACGGAAACTAGAAGTTTAATTAATCATTTTTTTACACAAAATAAAATTTATTTCCTATTTTGTAATATGTTTCTTTAGAATAAGTATATATAAATTATTATGTAATTAATTAGAAGCCCTATTTAATTCAAAATTAATTTATAAACTCTTTTATTAACATTTCAATACTTTCATTTTACTACAAAATATATGTATACAAGCCCATCTTCAAACCCAAACTCCATTAAACCCTAAAGTCTCAAAATCCCCTTAATACCATTTGAACGTGCATTAAATTTAGGGTACTATTACATGTGTAGGTTCGTTGTGAGAAATCCTCCCGAGCCCTATCCATCTCTACCAGTTCATACCATTTCTAGTATTGATTCAAGTGAGTTTCATAGCCCCCTTTCTCTTTACTATTGTTTACAAATACTCGGGGTGGAAGATGTTTACTTACCATACTTACCAAACTCAATACCATTTGTTCTCATGCTATTACTATGTGCTTTATTTCTTAAACTACTTGGCGACCATACGTGTGTTCATTTTCAGTACAATCATTAACTTGCTACACAAGCCTAAGGCAGTATCTTTTATGATCATTTATACTGGAAACCGATACCAGTTAACACAAACCTTGGCGGGTTTTGTATGTACCATATTACTAATTTTACAAAACTCAATCAGTGGGATTGTGCTTACAAGTTTTCCATTACTACGGATTGATTGTACGCTTGGAACCTTGTATGTTTTCACATTTATGCTATAGTTATACTTTGAACATATTGAATTTCAAATACTTTTTACTCAACTTTTGTCTGGTGTCAAAACCTATGTTACTCACCAACTACTTGTAGTCGAAATTTACTCACATGTTTCACGTGCACCTGTTTGAGGACACTACTTGCTCACCTAGGACTTGGACCTAGTTTAAATTTAATATTGTCTTGTCTTGAACTTTTCATATTCCATTTCCTTTTGTAACGGATGCTTTAAATTCGATTAATAAATACGGTCATTATTAACAGATGATCATGTGATTATGAACAACCGCGTCAGCCCCAGCGTATAATTCGCCGCTGTCCGGGGTGTGACAACTTCAATTATTCAATTAGCAAAAATACTAACGCGTTAAAAAGCAACAATTAGTATTTCTATCCGATTAAACCCAACCACCAACTTGTAAGCCCCCGTTTAGTGTTCTAATTCATATTACCAAGCATATCAATCAATCTATGTGACTCACACTTAAAAGTTACAGCTCTACCTAATCCCGTCTCATGGTTATGTCTAGGCACGGATTTAACCATATAGATTTCACTCACCACGTTAAACTAAAATTTACAGGTTTTTTAGAAATCAAGATGATCAATGAATGAATGGATGAAATATGAATGATAATTATTAAGCAAATGAACTTTCGTCAAGAGGCGTTTCAACCAAGTCACTATCCCGGAATATAACACATAGACTACAGTCTAAACAATGAAGCACATAAGAATCAACCGAGTGGTGTTTCAATCAGGCTGGAACCTGACGTGTGACACATAGGCAAAACTTAGATTTCAATCAAATAAGTTCAAGTAAATAGAATATGGATGCGGGCACCACCGAAACTCGGATTTATTCTTATAAAAAGAGAGTGGTGTGCCAAGAAATTTCAAAAACCTCTAAATTTTAACTTAACGTGGTACCTATCACCTTATGTTGACAGATTCAGTATTACTGATACCCTAAGATGAATACCCACAAGATATCATGATTTTAATTAAATTAAATTCCTAAACAACACAAACAGGCTATTTAAGTTCTACTAGTTGGCTGGATCTACCAAAACATCACTGATTAGACGCGTTTTTAATTATTTATTTCATTTAAATCTCAACAAGTAGCTCCAGTTGTACTATCATTTTCGATTTATTATGCAGAAACTTTTGATTTCAAAGGACATTTTTTCAAAATTTTTCAATTTTTTTGTATTTTTGGATTTTTATAAAATAAAACAACCTAGACACTAGACTCACTAGACACAGTCCCATCCCCACAGTTGAAACAAACATTGTCCCTAATGTAAACTAAGACACACCGAAAATAAAAATGCAAAAATAAAAGGGAAGCGACTTAGCTGGTAATGTATGTAAGATATGTATCCAGCTTCGCTCTTCCTCTTGTGCACCGTATAGCATTTCGGTCGCGGTTGCACAAATGACTGTCAGGTTGCCTTTACAAGATAGATAAGATTAGGATCAACCCCACCCGAATGGAGATTAAGTATGGACTGAGCGATCAATACCTGCAAAATAAAACTCAAACAAACCCGCAGCATTAAACTGACTCAAAGTAAATAAAAGACTCGACCGACTCACTAAGACTCAAGATAGATAGCAGGGATACGTACCCGATGAGTGGCAAACACATAGACATGAATGCCAAAAGCAAGGTGAATCACTAGAACGAATGGTCCTTAAGTTTACCATGGTAATGGTATGTGGATGATGATGCTAGCTGTATTTGTTAGTTTTTATGTAAACAATGATGGATGATAGTGGTGTTAGATGATGGATGACATGGTAATGATGATGGAGGTATAATGATGGATGATTTTGAATGATGGAAGCTATGAAGATGATATGGTAGATGTATGGTAGATGATAGTAGTGAGATGATGGTTATGGACGGTGAATGGTAATCGGTAGGGGAAACCATGGGAAACAAAGGAAAAAGGCAAAAACCAGGGATCCCTCACGTACCGTGAAAGGCTGGGCGCCACTTCTTGCGTACTGCGAAGGAATGGAATTCATGTCGGTCTTAACTCTTGTCATTCGAGTACCGCGAAGGATTTGAGTCTGGATGTCGCGTACCGTGAGGGAGTGTTGGTGACGGGAAGTTTTTAGGGTTTTCCATACTTAGCCAAATTTTCACCCCTCAAAAGTTTTTCACCCAATACCTTTAAAAATCGTTCCAATGATAAAAACCAATGTAAACATACCTAGAACTTCGTTCCTAATGATTTTCCTCACCGAATCAAGTGCGAATCCTTGCAAGACACATAGAAAACAAAACACACATGCCAAAAAAACACAAAAAAATGACACGGACTTAAACCAAGGACTATACAAACTATAAATCCCGGGCACTTGCCCGAGACTCATCCAAGCCTATCAGGAGGCTTCTCCTTAATCCTAACTCGTACCGCCTTCATTCTACGCGGTCTACCGGCTCTCACTAGCATACTACTATCAACTAACCTCAACCATCTACTCACACTTTCTCTAAAATTAGTTCACCAGCACCTAAACCTACCAGGTCCAAAAACAACCTGGTTCAAATACCCTAGCAAGCTATCACACCTAAATCTCCCCACACTTAGGGTCTGCACTACCCTCAAACTAGATGAATCTTTCAAAGCACGGGTTCTCTTACGGGGTGACCTAGACCTAGGCATCTTAAAAACAAGGGCCGGTTCAGTTTCTACCCCCTCAGGATGCACAACAATGACGGGCAGAGGTTCGGGTGAAGGTGTTTCTACTAAAACGATCTTTAGGCTCTCACCCGGATCTCCCGGTTCTTCTACACTCTCCACCATCCCCACACTTGGGGTTTTGCCTATGATTACATCTAATTCTGCCATCTTCTCCAACAGATCATCAGGCACATCATCATCGTAATCATCCGGTGCATCCAACAACTCCTCTAACTCAACCGCCCAATCAGATAACTCTCCAGATTCCGGGGCGGGTTCACAAACTACATCCTCTAGATCAGAGTCCCGATGATAGTCCATGAAGGCATCACTCATGCACACGGAGTGGGTCTGCTCACCATCCTCCTTCATGGACTTTGCAGTATCAAATGTAACAGACTCATCCCCCAAACGAAGTGTGAGTTTCCCGTCAAAAACATCGATCAATGCCTGGCGGTACGTAGGAACGGGCGTCCTAGGATGAGCGGGAATCTATCATCCACATCCATGTCGAGAATGACAAAACCCACGGGGAAGACGAATTTATCAACTTTCACAAAAAGATTCTCCACTATTCCCCGTAGATACTTGACTGAACGATCAGCCAAGGATATGCTCATGCGCATTGACTTCGGTTCTCCTAGGTCCAACTGTTTATATATGGAATATGGCATCAGATTGATTCTAGAACCTAGGTCGGCCAATGCGTGGTTCAAGGGCAAACCGCCAAACAGACACGGGATCGTGAAGTGACCCGGATCTGCCAGTTTCTCCGGCAGTTTGTTCTGAACCGCCGCAGAACATCGCTCACTAAGACCTCCTCTAGCTTCTTCTTGTTGGAAAGAAGATCTTTTAAAAAATTTCCATACTTAGGCATATGCTGGAGGACCTCTATGAACGGGAGATTGACCTTGAGTTCTTTAAAGATATTCAAGAAGTGACCGTATTCCCTAACATACTTATGAGGCAGCAAGAGCGTTGGGTAGGGAACATGGCTCAGGTCAATCTCGGGGGTCTTTATCTCACCCCATTCTTCTTCTCCTCTACCTTCTCGACAGACTTCTCAACTAGTATCTCCTCATCCACCGGCTCTTCTTCTTCTACCGGTGGCTCCACTTCCATCCTAGCCTCGATCGCAGCAAAGTGCGACAAAATGTGATGAACATTGTTGTAGGAGACTTCCTCTACATTAGGAATCAATGTATCAATAACAGTCTCCACTGCTTCTTCTTCCTCCTCTATTTTTCGACTCCTAATCGACACGACCATCACTGAAGCATTAGGGCCTGAAGAAGGACCTCCCTGTCTATCCTTCAAGCTCTTAGCTATGTCTCATACCATGCGCTATAGATCCTGGAATGCGGAATGCTGATTCTTCAATAAGGTGTCATGCGCATCCAGTCGCTGCTGAGTCTTCTTGTCCTTAACCACCAAGTGGGCAAGAATCTGTGTCTGATTTTCTAGCATCTCTTCTATTCTCTTCGTGTTGACACTGCTTCCTCCACTTGGCCATGCTTCGCCTCCTCCTTGCTGATTTGGGCGGGCATTAAACCCAGGAAGGTTGTTTCCAGACGTCCATCCTGAGCCAAAATAATTATTATAGTTATTGTACCCTCGGTTCTGTTTGCCTGCAAAGTGCCCCTGCTCTTGCTAACTGACGGGGCAGTCCCTGGTGTCGGGGCCTCCTCTACACACCTCACACCGTTGAGCACTCAGCTTCAACTCCTTAATCTCATTCGCCATCGCTGCGAGTGCAGCAACCATGCTCGTATCAGGGTTGACCTGATGCACACCTCTAGGAGAAGAGACGGGTGCCCTAGTACTAGGAATGGAAGTCCTAGTAGATGGCCGTTGTTGTTCTACCAGAGAGAAGCTCTCGAACATCTCTTCACACTCAGTTGGCTCTAGCATGTCCATGATATGGCCTCCCGCAGCTGTGTTGAACATTTGCTGCTTCTCGAAGGTAAGGCCATTGTAGAACTTCTCCACTATAGCCCAGTCAGAAAGACCATGCCGGGGACATCAGCTCAACAGCGTGTTGAACCGCTCCCAGACCATCTGATATGGCTCGTCAGGGTCCATCCAGAACGAATGGATCGGGTCCCTAAGGCGAGTGGCCCTGGAAGGTGGATAGTACTTTCTCAGCTTGCAAGTCCTCCCAAGTGGTGATAGAATTGTCGGGGATTGTGTCAAGCCAAGTAGAAGCACGCCTAGAGAGCGAGAATGGAAAGAGACACAAGTAGATTGCGTCCTTAGATACACCCGTGATATTGAAGGTATCACATATGTGCATGAATCGGGACAGATGTCCGGGTGCATCCTCATCCTCGAGGCCATGGCACTGAGTAGAATGAGTGATCGTACTCATGACATGTGATGGAACCTGCCAAGTATTGGCATTAGGGATAGCGGGGCGGGCGATAGAAGATCTTGCCTCGACGACCCCATCATTGTCTCTCTGGTGCACGGTACGCCTCGCTGGTGGGTCGGTACGCCTCGCCCATATTAGGAAAAGGAACTAGGCTAGTATAACATACCTGGGTTTTGCACAACTCTTTCAGACGCTCCTGGAAGTCGTGGGTGCGTTCATGAAGTTCTCGTTCGGGCTTTTCGTAAGCTGAATATTGTGGCTATCCCTGCGAACGAGTACGTTGAATAAACTAACATAAAAAATCAAAATAAAGACTCGATCCTATGTTAGACACTCAGATAGGACACACAAGTAGCAGAAAGGACAAAGACACACAATTAAGACTCATAAATAAAGAAAGAAACAAACCAAAAATAACTGAAAGAACTAGTCAAAGCTAATGTTGCTATTGCCAAGTGTCGCCGGCAACGGTGCCAAAAACTTGATATCGCCCAGACGTCTATAAAAACTAACAAATAAACCTAACCTAGACTCATAAGTAATAAATGGAGTACCTATGAACTAAACCGCACTAACATGTAAGTGTACCTATCGAGTGTAGCACAGCTTAATGGTAAACTGGATTATCGAACCCTAAAGACACTACTATAGCTAAACTAGACTCTGACTCAGACTAAATATGATTTGGATTGGGGGTTTTCTACACTACTGATTATACTAGCAAATGCAGAACTAATGATCGACTATAACTATCCAGACAAAGAACTCAGGGAAATACCAGGAATGGGAAGAATACCACCCAGGTCGGAATCCTACTCGCAAAGCTCAACTTCTACCGGTTATGAAAACTATGATGGATCTGTGTTTCTAAGGATAACAACTCTAGACAATCTAGTAGATCCCTAATCACTCTCAGGGTGTCACCAACTAAGAAACCTAAAGATGTACTAAACTCAACAGATGGTCGGATTACCTTTCAGTCTCTCCAACAATAATAAAGTACCCAACAGACAGATCACCTCTCAGTCTCACTATCCACAATACATCGAAGATGCACGGGGTAATCTCATATCAACAACTATGACACGGGTTAGCAACAAATACTAAGAACAGCTAAGGGAAACTTCCTTTCAGACAAATTTCACTCAGGATCCTAATATCGAAGACTAACCTATTATCTCTCACTTTTCGGGTATTGAGATAAGATACACACTCAGATCTAACTACTACTCAGTCACAATCCCTATGGGTCACCACATCTAGCAAACCATACAATCAACCACAAACCTAAAGTCTATGATCAAGATATGCTAATCAAACTGGAATACATCCACAATTAACATAAGGAATTGAAATCAAACACACATCAGATTTAAGCATGCATGTTCATCATAATCATTAATGTGACAATCTGGGCTTTTAGGTTAACTCCGTTAACTAAACCAAGTTAAATATTAACCTATTTAACCTCAACCCAAACTCTAGGGACTGATTCTGTCATTATTCCAACTCAAACTACAAGGACTAATTGGGTAATTAGTCAAAAATCCATTCTCTTGACTTTGAAAAGTCAAAATCGGTTATAGTTTGTTTCTGTTGACTTTTGTAAGTCAAACCTCTTAATTTTGAATCCAATTTGCATTGTTAACTGAAAATTCGTTCGAATCCATAACCGAAATGAATGTTAATGACATTCACGACATCATTGAAGCCTTAAAACACCATCATTATGTCAAATTAAACCGAGTATTGGCCAATTATGGCATAACCGTCGACTTAAGTGGGTAATTACCATCTCATTCATCGAATTCGTGTACCAATTCATGAATTAAGCATCTGCGCACCTCATTCGCACCCACAAAACCTGCAACACCATTCAGTTTCATCGGAGAAGCAACGGAAATCGCCGGGAAGCAAGCCTATTACCGCCGGCATCAATTTTAGTCGAACTCCACTAATCCGACATCAATTCCGGTAAGTGATTACATCTCTAGCTTCGTTTCAGTCCCTAAATCAAAAGCCCTATGATTATTTAGGCTTACATTATCGAATCTAACAAGAACCGATTCTAGGGTTTTTTTTATTTTGGGTTTAATCAAAGTCCACCTTAGACCCAGTTTAAATCCAATTAAACTACATGATGGGTTTCTCAATCTCACACTCTCTGTTAGTTGATGTGTTAGTATTTACACATCTTTTTGGCACAAAACTTCGCTCGTTTAATGATCAATTCTTGGTTATATTCAACGTTTAGACACTTATTTGCTTCATTTCCTGTTTTGTATGTTTTTGTGAAGCTTGGTGAATAAACAAGAAGATTCCAGGATAAACAAGTGAAGTTTTAGGGTTTCTGTGATGGAGGCACGGTCGTGCCCCTATTTGGCACGGTCGTGCCAAGCTCCAAAACCCTAGCACGGTCGCGCCCACATCTGGCACGACCACGCCAATCCAAATTCCAAGGCACAACCGTGCCTTGGCCGCCCACGGTCGCGTGTCATCTCGTGAGTCTGAACAGTCGTACGTCCTCGATCAGTGGTACCCAATGGAAGCTACGGATTGGTCAAACCTCTGTCACACGGTCGCGCCAAGACCTATACACGACCGCGTCCATGTCTTAGGCACGGTCGTGCCTTCTCTCCTGGCACGGTCGTGCCTCCCCTTTTCTATTTAAACAGAACTTAATTCTCATTCAGACATTCAGCAACCCAGGGGAGAAACCTACTGTTCTAGCTCGAGTTTTCTTTATTCCAGCCATATTTCAAGATTCTTGGAGAGGATACAACACCAAGAGGATCACCATACATCAACAACAACATCTAGGCTTGGAGGAGTGGTTTGATTCTTGTTTTTATATCATGTTTCTCTCTATTTTTCCCTGCTTACTTGTAATTTTGATGCTCATGATGAGCTAAAACTCCTGTTCACTTTGGTTTAGATGAAGTTTTGTAACGTTTGACAACATTTATGGATTTTTGACATAGCTTATGTTAATGTTATGACAACCGTATGATTATTCTTTGATGAAATTATGTATTCAAGTATTTTGAGTTGTTTACAAGACTTGTATTTGTGTATGTCATATTATGTTGGAAAACTTATGATTTATGCTTATATTCATGGATTGGTGTATGTAATTATACTAGTTTATGGCATTTGACTAGGAATGGTGAATGAAGTCTTGTTTATGAATCATTATATTTATATGTGTAACCTTATGCTTATGTTTGGAAAGACAAAGTATTTGTTATGATGTGTCATATTTAATATTGTGTTTATCCAGGAATTGTTGACACATCCTCCTAATTTATATAATCTTTATATGAACATTGTATGTCAAAGAAATGCATATTGTTGTCTTAATTAATCAACTTGAGGTGGATAGTGTGTTGTTCATATTATCTTTCCAACTAGTTGTTGGATTAGTATACCTTAATCGAAAGCTAGTTCAATCTTTATAAACAATAACATGATTATTAAACACGTGAGCCTCATTATATGACTTTAGGTTGTTGGTTTGTGTAGTTCATGCTAGCTTTCCGAACAGTCATTTGATTAGATATCTTTGGCGAGAATTTAGTCAATTTATGCATCGTGTATTTGCCATGTTTCTATGAATGTATTGAATTTATTCTAAATGGATTCGACACCGAAGTGATATTTTCTCCTTGATTGTTTGATTTGTGACTTTAGTCTAGTTTTATATTCTTACATAATAGTTTAATTAAAAATCAACTTAAATATCTTTTACCCATACTTGATTGAATCTTAGTCCCGGTTTATTATCGCATCCCACCGTGTCCACGGATTGATATCCGGTTCTTACCTTTACTATATTGCTATCCGACGGGTACACTGCCCGGTGTGTGTGATTAGTATTTGGTGAAAACCCTTTTTAAAACTAATTGTGTAAAACACTTATAAAAATATGTATATAGTTTACACGCATCATTAGTCCTATATCAATTCAATTTCATATTATCGATTTAACCAAGATCAAGATCCTAGGTTTCATCCGTTTTCAGGTTGATTGAACCCCAAACAAATCACCAGTTCAATCAAATTAAATTACAGGGTTTATTTCGCGATCGTTCACTCTGTAAAAGCCCTATGATTTCAACTTCAAACATCATCGGATTTTATCGATTTGATTCTATAATAAAAACTAGGGTTCCGGTTTTTGAAACTAAAATTAACAACCCAGAACTCAACGATTTTCACAATTGATTGCATCCACAGACTCGTAATCATTAGACAAACAAAAGCCCTATGATTCCTGGTCCATTCGGGATCGATATCAAGAGAATTTAGGGTGGGCTTGATCGGGTTTGCATAAGGGGGATGAACACTGGAGGGTTATTGATTAAAATCATTTGAATCTGGGTTTGTTTGCGATAGCCCTAGCGGGTGGAGTGGTTAAGTGTGTGTGCTTGTGCGGGATAGACCCGGGTTCGAGTCTCTCCACACTGTTTTATTTTTTAAACCAATTTCTAGCAATATTTTTAATATAAAAACCATCCCACTATTATTATTATATTATATTAACGTGTTTTAGCCCAGTAAACAACACGTAGGCTCATGTTTGTTTTTATAATCCATAATTAATATTATTTACACTTTTAAAAATAATATATTTATATTATTTTCAAACCACGACTTCAAATAAAATAATATGTTTATATTATTTTCAACACGTGACTCCTATTGTAAAATAATATATATTTTTATATTATTTCGCCTCGTTTATTAATCTCGTGTAACGTTTCAAACCAAATAATAATATAATTATTTATATTATTTACTCACGTTTATAATCTCGAATAAAAATAATATATTTATTACTTTTTGTACGTAAATGATTATTGTATATTTTTTCTACGAGTTCAAAAATAATATATTAATTATATTATTTTCCTAGCCATTATTTTAATGGTAATAACGCACGGATATATTTAATTTATAATTAACATTATTCGTTAATAACGTTCGATACGTAACGCATTTATCTTAATTGTCATATTAAGAAACCTATTTCCCGTGGATACGTTTGTCTACTCATTCATCCTTAGGATGTGTTAAGACATTCTAATCTTCCGTGTCATCGTCACAAATCCCAGGTGTTCCTAATTGTTATGTTTATGATTCTAGGACATACGTAAGTCGTTGCAGGCTAACACTTGTGCACCAAATCTCATACTTGTGTGATACTACCTACTACGCAACGCACGTGAGTTTTCAATGCCCCTTTTACTGTTTTAAATTGGGGGAGAAAACATGACGCAAACACTTTTGATTTTTGTAATTCATATATGTTATCACTTGTTATGACTATGCGTAAACTCTATCATGAAAGTCCTCACATCGAACCGTTTAAATATGAGTATAGCGAGGTATGTTGAGTAGTACTACTGGGTTTGACAAACCCCACCTGCGTTAGTCGTGCTAACTTTATTGGAGGTCGAACGGGTGTAATATTGAGCTAAACATGCACCATGGTTGATAGGCCTGGTGGGAGGCATTCAAACATAAACAGTCAGTTTACGGTTGCAAGCGCATTAGTATACATGAACATGGGTTAGCTACATGTTGATATATATATATATATATATATATATATATATATATATTGAATGTACATTAATCTGTTAAACGCTACTTACAAACTGAAACCTGTGAACTCACCAACCTAGTGTTGAAACTTTTTCTTACATGTTTTCTGAGGTCGCTAAGACACAGGTTGCACACCTAGGACATGCATGGAGTCCTACTGTCATTTCATTCATATACAAACATTTAAAACGATTCACTTGCTAAACTTGGGCGCGTTTGTTTTGCACAATAACTACTTGACATAAATCGCTTCTGCATTAACTCTAAACTTTTATGTTATGACATTTTAAATCCCATATAGTGTCGTTTGATGTAACTAATGACTGAGATCCTTGTGTGTCACATCCCTAACGGTAAAACTCCGTTAGTGGAATTTGGGGGTGTGATAATTAACATAAGATTGGTTATAAAATCATTAATCCATTCAACGAATCCAAAACCGAATAAAAATCACAACCTTACAAAGTATTCATCATTAGACCTAGGCAGTATTTAAGATCAAGCCAAAGATCATGTTCAAAACACCAAAATAGAAGTAAAAGAACAAGATAATGGTTTCAATCAGAACAAACAAGAATAAAGACTCGAACTTGGAAACCGAATACGCTAATATCACGAACTCGGAGTCCAAAGCTTTCACATTTAGCCTTCAATCGACCTCCAAACTCCAAGAATCGCCCAAAGACTCTCTCCAGACGGCTGGTAATCGAACTTCTTTGCATAATGGTAATACAATTCTATTTAATTCGAAATCTAGGGTTTTTGCGAAATACGGGTCTCTCGCGTACCGTGAGAGACTGGGCAGGGTTCCTCGCGTACCGCGAGGAACAAAATAGTCACGGCCGGTTTTGCTTTCCCTAGCGTACCGCAAGGCCTGGATCTTCCTCTTTTGCGTACCACGAGAACTTGATTTTCACAATTTTTAATTGTTTTGCTTGGGACTTGTGCTCTTGCTTCGTTTCTTCTCGATTTGTCTTGTATTCCATACGAGCACCAGAAAATATAACAATGACTCAATTGAAACTAAAATGACTCAAAACACATACAAAACTATCTAAAAACGCACAAATACAAAGGAATAAAGATGTGTGCTTTGCACTACATCAACGGGCGAGGCGATCTATTCCTGTAAAAGCACAATCAACCAAATCCTACGACTCGATCTAAGTAAAAGTTTAAAATGGTGGACTAAACGACACAACCTGACCCAATACAAGAATAAAAACTAAAAATAAAAATAAAAAAATTAAACTAAAAATAAAAATAAAAAAATAATGGATTAAACTCACTGTAACAAATAATTAGAACTCAAACATTGTCAAATTCCCAATTAAATCAAATCCACAATGCTCTAAACTCAAACCCCCATGATTCTCGACTAAACACGAACAATTTGCATCCAAATAATTTAAATGAATTCAAAACCTCCCCTTAGCATAAATGGAATCAGCCCTGTTAAAACATGTATGTGCAATCAAAATAACTAAACCAAACCATTCCAACGTTAGGGATAAACAAACCAAACCCTCTTAATTTCAACAAACCTTGTTGGGTATATATATGTGAGGCTGACACTTATCAAATAAATACAAGTGTTGGTGTAACTGAATTGAAATGTATACGGTTTTAGAACCATGAAATAGGTTCACGGTTTGGGTCTTGGGCCAGCCATGGGCTGAGAATATGTATTATGGGCTTAGTTTGTTTAGGCTTAGTATAAATACATGTTTCTGTAACCTAAATTAGGTAAGCATCCAGAAAGACGTGAGTTAGACAGATTGATAGCTGAATTGAGAGAGTTAGACTAGTGGAGAACCGTGTGAAGGGGTTAGCGGTTCTTGATTAAGTTTTTCTTTGTAATTCGTGTTAAGCAATATACAAGTAATTACAAGTGTCTCAAGTTCTTGAATCACCACAATCGTTTGTTTCCGCCTTTCGATTGTGAGACTTGATATTGTTTCTTTTATGTGTGTAATCGAAGATCCATTAAGTGTGGGACTTACAATTGGTATCAGAGCCATTGAAGTCATTCAAGGCTCGGTTTTGGATATCAACAATTCAAGAATCAAGTTTTCGAGGTATTATTTACTGTTTTTCGGTCGATTTTTGTCACTAATCAGTTGTTTTGTGGTAGTTTTTCCTGTTTCTGCTGAAAATCAAGAAATCCCTGATGTTTATTCGAGAAATCGTCGATTTTTCTGCTGTTGGAGAAGGAATTCGGTTTGCTTTTAGTTAAAAAGTACTGAGTGAGATCATAATTGAATCTTCTTCATGTTCATCAGGATTGAATTCGAATTCCCATGATTTTAGGGATTAATTTTGGAAAGCAAATCAAGTCAAAGCTTGATTCACGGGAGTATATTACGGGAAGGTTCACGGGTCAAGCTTCACGGGAACAGCTATCGGGATACTTCACGGCTAGAGGTTCACGGGTTCAAGGGGCAAGTTCATGGGAAGGGCACTTGGATTAAGTTCACGGGAAATTGGTACTCGGCTGTGTTCACGGTATATTGACAGTTTACGGTTGTTGCTAAAGTTCACGGTATATTGATAGTTCACGGTTTTAAGGCTATTCACGGTTCAAGACAGGTTCACGGCTGAGATCAAGTTCACGGGATTTAAAAAAAAATTGAGAGAACGTTCATACCTCTATTCGGAGTTGTTTTTGAAAAATTGTAAACATTGGATTTTTTTTGTGAAAAATTGAGGGAAAATTTGAAAATTTTCTTGGCTAAAATTTTGAGAGCACGGTTACAAATCTATACGGATCCATTTTTGAGAAGTTGACAACAGTGGATTTTTGGTGAAAATTTTGGCAAAGTTCACAAATCAAAATGGATTCTACATTTGGAGCAATAGGAACACCTTCATCATTCTCAACTTCAATTCCACCTGAGGTAACATCTAATCTATGTTCTCAATTATGTATTGATAAGGTGGAAATGTATAGAAAACAAAATGCTGATTTGCTTTTTGAAATTGAAAATCTTAAATATCAAAAATCAAAGTTTTCTAAAACTGAGAATGCTTATAAGGAAGTGATAGAAGCTATTAAGAAAGATATTTCACTTCTAAAAGAACAACTAAGTCAGAAATGTTGTGTGTTAACTGATGATAAGGAAGAGATTAAAAGATTAACTACTGAACTAGAACATGCCAAATCAAATTTTACTGAAGCAAAGTTCAAAGTAGAATTTTTTGGTCAATCCAGTAAAGTAGTTGATATGCTAGAAACCCAACTTCACAAACCTGGGAATGGGTCAAAAGGGATTGGGTATAACAATATGCCTCCTCCTTTCAATGGAAATTTCACCATTGTTCCTCCATCTGTTGAGGAACAAGTAGCAGAGTATAAGATGCTCTCTTCTTGCAATCTGTCAGACTTAGATTCAAATATTAACTGTGTGAACAATTCTAATGTTTCTATCTCATGTGCAGACAAAGTAAAGATTAAGGAACTGGATAGTGAGAATGATGAGTCTAAACAGGATTGTTTTTGCAAAAACAAAACTGATACTTTTAAGGGCATTGGTTCTAAGAGCAACAAACCCTATGTGCGGGCTTGGAAAAATGTTTATCCAAATTCAAAATTGCCTGCATATAATGATGGCAAAACCAGATTTGTTAAACCTGTCACGAATGAAAATAATGAAAAACATATTTTTAAGTATTCCAACAGGGACCTTTGTAGGCTGAAGAGAAAAGCAAGCAGGTTGAAAAACCCAGGGTCACTGTTCAAACCTCAAGTTCTTCACCTAAGTACTTCACTAAAGCTGAGTTTTACTCAAAATATGATCATCATTATTTGAGGTTTGAACAAGACCATGCTCAGGAAAACAGGAAGTGTGCAAGCTCTTCAAGTAGAAGATGTGAACATCATTCTAAGAGTGATTAATCTTATCATTCACATTCATCATCATCTTCATGGTCAAACAGATCGGGATATGCTCCTTATGCTAGGAAGCAGACATGCTACACTTGTGGCAAAGCCAGTCATACTGCAAGAAATTGCATACATCGTCCTTATGAGCCATATCACATGAACAAACTTAGGGTTACACCAAGGGAAAAGTATTATTCTAAGCCAATGAAGGTTGGAAAACCTAAGGAAGTGAAGGATAAGCATCCCAAAGTTAAGCCTTCCGATGGTGACTGGAATGCTGCAAAGAGAAACAGACAATCTTATTATGAAAGACGAAACCTTAAACAAAATAAGCAAATGGTGAATCCTAAAGTCTAAGTTTTAAAAGAGACAAAACGGTCAGTTCAATCAAAGCCTGTCTGGAAGGCAAAGGAGAATGTTGTGGAAACATAAGTACTTGACTCTAACAGTGATATGTGTTTGTAGGAAGTATCCTACATTGATGCCTCAGGAATGCCCAGGTCAACAATGGCTTGGGTACCTAAGTCTAACTAATCTTCTCAATCGTACAGGGACAGCCAAGGAGGACAGTCAACAACAAAAGTGGTATGTTGGTGAGGGTTGTTCCAAGCACATGATGGGCGACATCTCTGTGCTGAATAAGGTTAATTTTTTAATGGAGGGTATGTTTCCTTTTAAGGATATAAGGGAGGTAAGATCAGCAATAAAGGTACAATTAATTTTGGTACAGTATGCTTTGAAAATAATGAGTTTTGAAATTTGAGAATGGTTACAAAAATATTTTTCTTTATAGTTTAAATTTGTTTATTTTTAATTTTTTTATTTTTTATGCACAAATTAGGGGGTGAAATCAAGAAAAATACGAAAAGAGTCTGATTTTAAGCTTCATAGTGTCAAGAAAAATACAATAAAAAGTTTGTTTCTTACTTTGTTTGAGTCTGTTTTTAGTTCAAAGAAATGGAAAATACAAAAAGATTATGTTTCTGCTTGAGTCGGGAGTTTTGCAAATAAATGGGAAGTGATATAATTGTTCGTTTCTTAATGCTAGGATCAACACATGTAAGACACTAAATTAAAATGACTAGAATCAATGTTGGATATGTTGATAGGCTCTGCATGTGATATACTTGACCAAGATAATATTATGGCCTTAGTGGAGAACATCTTATAAATTAGTGTAATTTGCTATTCATGTTAATAAAAGAGAACTTAAACAAAAAGGTTTACGAACTGTGGATAACCCTTGCTCTATTGGGATTGCACTAACCGAGACCCTTCGCAAAGGGGTTGCGAGCTGACTTGATACAAGTCTGTATATATTATATATTTAGTTAAAAGACATTCATTGACATGCAAATAGGTGAAAAGACACTCAATGATAGTGCAAAGCTACTCTGCAAAGCAGAATTCTAAGCAAAAAGACACGTAATGTTAATGTCGTGCTATAGGAAAATCTCAAAAGATATGCAATGTCATACATCAAAAGATATGTCTAAAGACGTACATATTAGTATACTTGTAAATATTTTTTTCTTTTTGGGAATATGTGACTGGAAAGGGATCTCTTTTTGGGAATATGTGACTGGAAAGGGAACGCACCTTATCGTCGACAACTGCAGTAAGAGAAAACTGAGGTGGGTCAAAATTAACCCGAGAGGTAACCGGGGTGGTTGAGGAAGGATGACGAGAGTGAACCGGAGAGTGGATGAGGAAGGATGATGGTGGTGGCATTCGGTGAACTGTGGCGGGGTGTGGTTAGGTGGTGGCGCGGAAGTGGGTGAAGGTGGAGGAGGAGGAGGGTGGTGGAAGTGGTTGAACGGTGGTGGTGGTGGTTGTGGGTATTGTGAATTGGAGTGGTGATAGCGGTGATTACGGTGAAGGAGGCGGTGGTGGTGTTTTGAAATTGGGAAAGATGGAAAAAAATGCTGAAACTTATACTTTTTTCCTGAGATTTTTAGGTTTTGGCGTGTCGCCAAAGGCAATTCCCCTTTATTCACGTGGCGCGAGGGGGTGAAAACCTAAAAGTGCCTTTTGGGTTCTTGGTGTGTGGCCAAAAATTACCGGGGACTTTCGCGTGGTGCCAAAATGATAGAAACTTGATTTTTAATTTTTGGATTTGGCGTGTCGCCAAAAGCTCAACCATGATGTTAGCGTGGCGCCAAGAGATGTCATTCACAGAAAGTTTCTCCGTTTTTACTTAGAATAAGTTTTTGGCCTCTAACTTTTTCCTTCACCCAACACCTCTAAAAACATGTTCCAACTACAAGTTCAAGAGCAAACATACATGGAACTTCGTTCTTGATGACTTTCCTTGCCTGAACAGCTACGAATCCCTGAAACAAACAAACAAACGAAAACGCACCAACCGAAAACACGAAAATACCCAAAAAGACTTATACAAACGACTTATACAACCTCTACACTCGGGTCCTAACCCGAGAACCTTACCTCAATCAATCACTCTTTCCGGGTGCGTCGAGAAGAACCACTTCCTCCTCGACATTCTCAATCGGTCCTCTAATATAGTGCTTCAACCGATGGCCGTTTACCTTCCACGAACTACCCTTCTCATCTTGTATCTCTACCGCATCGTATGGAAATGCTTCCTTCACCGTATACTATCCTCCCCATCTTGATTTAAGCTTTCCCGGTAATAATCTTAACCGCTAATTATATACCAACACTCTATCCCCACACTTAAATTCCTTCACATTCTTCAAACGACGATCATGCAACGCATTCGTGCATTGTTTGTAACTCCATGATCTCGCGTACGCATCATCCCTGTAGGTTCTGGGAGCCTCGTCGCGCAGCGGAAAAACAAAGATACGTTCGTCGATTCGTGTATGAACAAAGAAACAAGACAGGAAAAACCACGAACATAAAGACTAGAGAATCGACAGAAACAAAACGTAATCTATAACAAAGAAGTCATCTCATATTACAGACCACATACTGTGATAGTTTGTAATTTTACCACGTAATTATTAGATATAATTACACGAGACCACGCCTATTAGACTAATTTTAATTAATTAGGTCTAACCCGGTCAAGTAGAGTCCAACCACTACTCAACTACATAGGAAATATTAGAGATTTCTGAGACACATCGAACCCTATGTCACGTTGGTGATAGACCAAAAATAATATTTAAACACCTCGAAACGTACCCTTTATATATATACATTTTATTTATATAATAGAGAATACCCACCTAAATGAAATTATAATTTCATTTATATGTCGGACGCGTATTTTACCCAAACCACTAAACTTATATTATTTTTTCGAACCCGACATGGAACGACAATTAAAAACGATAGCACGCGGGTAATACCGAACTTGGACTAGCGGGTATCACACCACTCACCTTACCCCTATCCCTACCCCCCCCCCCCCCTCGTCCTTTCCTCCTTACGGCCGAACAAACAAGGGGACATCCCACTTTTCACTTTGTATTGATGTCTCATGTTTCCCCCACATGAGACATCTTCGTCCCCCATGGATGCATAATCTAAGTGAGTAATAACCATGTTAAATGGCTATATAAAGCCATGCATGGTTCAACTCAAACACACAAACTCAACCCCACAACACCTCCCTCTCACTCACTTCTCCCTCACTTTCTCGGCAGAAACCAAACCGCCACCATCGGAATCCACCCTTCACCCCTTCCCTTTGATGCTCGACAACCACAACAACAATTGAAACCTCACCTCTTTACTCCTCTCGGCAGCCACCACAACCGACACTATCCTCCCATGTTTCCCTCGAAAACACCTCAAAGACCACCTCACCCCTTCATCCTTTTTTCCCTCTCGGCAGCCACAACAAACCCACCACACCACCATCAACCACCGTGCACCACCCTCCTTCTCCTTGGAGGTTCATGACAGCAGCAACCGGGTCACCGCCACACACCGCCACTTCATTTACCACGGCTCCGAAACACCTCCGCCACCCCTTACGGCTTCCGGGAAACAAGAACTAAGCTCCGCTACTTGTTACGGGTCTTGAATCTCACTTACGAGTAATTGGATTTCGGTTACACAAGTTATGCGGGTTAGTTCGGGATATAACCGGATGATGCGGGTTAGTTCGGAAGCTAACCGGATGATACGGGTTATTTCCGGAACTAACCGGGTGATACGGGACGTCGAACGAAGAAACTGGGTCTCACGCAAACAGGGGCGAATCTTTCTTAGGGCCCGGGGGTCCCTCCCTGGGTTAATTTATATTTATTCGGCCGAAAATTTTATAGTACCGGCCCCACCGATAGGAAAAAAAAATCCCAGGCCCCCTGGGTTTTTATTGAAGCTTCGTCACTGCGTGCAAACCCCGCCACCTTTCCTCGTCTATATACGTGAGCATACGGCTATTCAAATTTAACATTAAACGAGTTGGTGATATAATTATGATACGGGTATAGCCGGTTCACATTTTAAATAATGTATAAAAGGTGGGTTTTAATATAAAAAGTGACGGTTAGAAACCGTAGGATATAAAACCCTAAATACTATTATGGTTATAAGGGTTAATCATTATTTCATATATGTTAGTATAAATATTTATTTTAGTCTATTAATAACATAAACATTAATAATAATTTTGTGATAATTTCTACAATTTAACAGGTGGAGCTAAATAAGTCAAATACTTAACCGTTAACCCGAATTTATTGTTTACCTAATGTTTAATGTGTAAATAAACAAATAAATATTTATAATTTAAATATAACCGTATTGAGATGGTTAATATTAATTGTATAATATATTTAAAACCGGTTTCCATCCGTGTACGACAACCAGAAATTGGGTGTAACGTTACAAGGCTACAATTATCCATGTTTTTTGACATCATTATATTTATTAGAATATATGATTAATAACTCTTCTTGTAGACTTACTTTTGAAAAATATAGATTTGTATGGTTATTATTTTGGACATGTAATATTAACCTACATATAAGAAGGAGTTTTATGAATTATTTTTATAAAACCTACATATTCTTAAATATTGATTCGGTTATAATATATACATATATTGTAGAGTAAAATAGAAAACAAATTTAGATGATAAAATAATAAGATTATTATTTTATAACACTTTAATTACACCCATTTATAATAAAGATATATGTATTATATGTTTATTAATCATAATAAACAACTTAAAACGAGTTATGGGCAACTTCACAATATTTATTAAAAGGATTTTAATAAATATAACCACCTTAACGACAAGTTATATCACCAACGGCGATCGGGGTCGGATCCTTGTAGATTTTTACAAAACAAGGGTCGAGAAATTAGGGTATTGGTCAGGTGACCAATCCACACTTAAACAATCTCATAGGAACTAAGGTTTCTAAATAATTTAGGGCACGGATATGTCGGATACTTGTTGGACTTACTGCATACATCATCACTCACCACCTCGTTGGATTCGGTGAGTCTTCACGGCCCCATTTTACTATGATTTAAATAATTTTTAAGCATACGGGGGAGAATACATAGCTCATATTTGGATACGAGTACATACACTGATTGTTGCATGAGTTTCTTACTGCCATACGAAGTCCCCAGGAATACTATAATCGTTAGCTAGTTTTAGACGTGGAACGCATGAATAGATCTATTTGGGTTGACACCCCCACCCGTGGTTAGTCGCGCTAACCTTGACTGGAGGTCAAAGCGGGTGTATAGTGTCCATACTCATACTCACAATGTTTCATGACAGAACATTGGGCGGGGCACATTGTCACTTAGTCAAATAATGGGTACATCTTACATAAACGTCAAGTGTCGGTTATGGTAGCTCATGGTAACATGTTCATACATAAGTATTGTTTGTTCAACAATGCTAATCATACTGGGAAATCTCGTAGTCCAACGGAATTATATTTTACTGTTTACTTAAACCTGTGAACTTACCAACTTTATGTTGACATTTTAACATGTATTTCTCAGGTAATTAGAATCATGGTACATGGACATGCACGCTCGTAGAACATCTTTTGAAGTCATCTTGGTATAACCTAGGGACATCTAGGTCTTAGCCGACAAACTTATTGTATGAAAAACCGTACGCTTTGGATTTTTAGTACGGTACCTTTGGCATGTAACAACTATATGGAAACAATTTATGTTTTCCTGTAACAACTTGAAACCTTTGATTATAATTGCATTAGAAGTCGTTTATTGTAATCAAAGGCTATGAACACCTTGGATCATCACACCCCGTGTTTCTGCCCTAGTCAGGATGTGACACATACTGAAGGATTACACATCTCTCATTTACGCTCACGGCACGGGGGCCAGGAGAGCTCATCCCGGCCAGAACCTCTCTCACATTTTGTTCCAAGTTCCCACTGACAAATGAGGCCATCATCTCAATTTATAGGGGCTGGAACAATACCTGCGTACTTTTCTAAGTACGCAGGTCATTGGTCATGCGTACTTGATAAGTACGCAGGGCAAAAGCCATGCGTACTTACTAAGTACGCAGCACTAGTCTAGTGTACAAGCTAAGTATGCAGGAACACCCTCCTGCATACTAGCCTAGTATACCGATACATAAAATTTTATCTATAGTTACTAAAACATGCTTCTACAATAACGATTAAGTGATAAACATACAGATGTCAGGATATAACTATTATACCTATATTTTCGATCAAACCGGAGAAGAAAGGTATCATCCTACGGGATCAAAAGAAGAACATGTAGTTATTTCTGACGATCAACGTAATGAAGTGATCGTCTTCCCTGATGATGAATCCATGCCACAAGCCAACTCTGAGAACCTTAATGGTTCAAGCTCTTCCTGGATGATGGGAACATCTGATTTTGAGAACTGGGGAGCCGGAACGCCCCCACCAACTCATCATACCAATCCTAATGAAGCAGGACCTAGCAGACCCTCCAAACCAAGGATGCGTGTACGAACTCCGACCGAGCATGTGCATGTATCTGCAGAAGAAATGGAGGAAGTATACCTGGAAGTACCGAAAGAAGAGGAATCTAATGAAATGGAAATGAGAGATCCATACCTTTACCCTAAAGGTGCACCAAATCCTTATACTCTTCCATCGATACTAGAAGAGTATATCAATTAACCAACTGATGGTCCTGATAATCCGTACCATAATGTGTATAATGACATATTATTTGGTATTCGTGAACCACCTCCTCAGTATAACTATTCTTCAGCTCATCTTGGAACATCCATAGAATTCCTTGATAGTGCCTTAAGAGAAACTGATGAAGTAAAGAAAGAATCACGGCAGCTCAAGGAAAGGGTTCGTCAACTGGAGGAAGAAAAAGAAAATAAAAATAAAAGAAAAGATAAAAAAAGAATAAATAACTATAAACCAAGGGTAACCATCCGACCAGTATGTAGTTATCTAGCAAATTGAATGTTCTGTCTAAGGAAAGAGTGGTGTATAAATCTCTCCTAGACCCGTCATTCTTTCCTTGGAACATTTCAGTTGGAGGTACTACTCTGGAATGATAACCACCCTGTTCTACACAATGTAATAAATAATATAATTTACTATTTCAGTATGTAAAAAGTATAAATAAAAGTATTTTCTTCTATTCAGATGACTGGAAAAGGAAAAGGCTCATTTTATGTTCAAAAGTATGCTCCACCTGGATATGAATTCCAGCCTACAAATGAAACGGATCTATAAACTGGAACAAGTTCAAGACATACAGGAAGTAAATATCGGAGCTTAGGAGAATTAACACCTTCAGCAAATCCTTATGTACCTTCCATCAGTTTTCATTCTACTCCAACAGCCGGAATCCGGATTATGGACAAACTCCATATTATAATCCTTATTATTATCAGGGATTAACTGAATTCTCTTATGAAAACAATCTCATTCCTAAAGGAGAAGAAAGAGAATATTCGAATGGGCCAAATGAGTATTATGAGCCTACGAATATAGGAAATCCTCAAGAAAATGAGGAAATCTCTGATGATGGTCATATTAGAGCCTTACAGGAACGAGTAACAGAATTGGAAAGAGAAAACCATAGATTAGCATATGTAGACGACCAAAATAGAGCATTAAGACAAATACTAGAAAATGCTCGTAACCAGGGTTATATGTAAATTTCTTTCCGATTTCTGTAATGTATGTTCTAAGTATTAATAAATTCCTTTTGTGAATAGAATGTCGAAGCAAGGACCTTCTCATAATACAAGGGGCAAAAGCAAACAAATTCAAAATGAAAATTCTGAACAACTGCAACAGAAAGCAGAAATAAAGAAAATGGTTGCAGAAGGAATAGAAGAAGCTCTTCCTAAAATTCTAAAAGCTATGAAGGAAGATAAAGCGAAAAATAAAGTTGCTGAATCTAAAAATAACCGGGAAGAAAACTATAGTTCGAACGGAGATAATTCTGATTCTGATAATGAGGAAACTAGTAAGAAAAGAAAGAGAAAGAAGGGATGTATGTTCTGTGCATTCCAGGGATGTAAACCTTTGGAATATGCAGGGAATGAGGGTGCAGTTGCAGCCCTAAGATGGATAGAAAAGACCGAATCTGTTATTTCCATCAGTAAATGTATTGATAAAGATATGGGTACTTTATGCATCAAATCTTTTTAAAGATGAAGCATTAGAATGGTGGAACTCCATTATTCAAGCCATGGGCCGGCACAAGGCCTATGCAATGGAGTGGGAAGAATTTAAAGAAATGGTAATTCAAAGATTTTGTCCCATCAATAAGAGGGAAAGAATTGAAACCAAATTTCTGAACCTTCGTATGGAAAGGACTAAACATTAGGAGTATGTCTCCAAAATGTTTGAATATGCTCATTTAGTTCCCCATCTCTCAACCCCCGAATCCAATTTAATCAAAATATATACTTGGGGTCTTGCGGAGGATATCAAAGATATGGTCAAGGCTACCATGCCTTAGACCATTGCATCTGCCGTACAGCTAGGAGGAATCCTAACTGACGGTATGATTAGAAAACAAGAAGAAGGGAAAGCAAGAAAGTTAGCCAAAAAGGCTACTGAAATTCAGAGAAATAATTCTCCTTGGATGAAAAGAAATCAACCTGCCAAATGAGGATTTAATTCTTCCATCCCCGAACGCAAAATTTGCAAGAAGATGCATACAAGAGAATGCTTCTTTAAGAAAATTTATTGTCACTTTTGCAAACAGACCGGGTATGTGTTTGAAAAATGCCCAAAGAAAAAGAACATCTCCAGTTTTAATTGTGCAGAGACCGGCCATTTTAAATCAACATGCCCAAAGCTTAAGCAGGATCTAGTGGAGCAAAGGCCAATGAGGGAAACAAGAAAAATGTACGAGCTTTCATACTTAATACTCGTGATGTTGCAGCTATTCCAGATGCAGTCACTGGTACATTCCTCATTGACAATATTTATGCTAGAGTATTATTTGACTCTGGTGCGAATTTAAGTTTTATAGTTTATAAATTATGTAATCTATTAAACAAGCCCTTAGTTCCGCTAGATAAGATTTATGAAGAAGAAACGGCCGAAGGAAATCTTGTCAAAATTTCTGAATCCCTAGATAACTATACTATCACAATATCTGGACATGTCAAACCTGTACAATTAATTCCTATGACATTAGCAGCATTTTATGTTGTCTTAGTAATGGATTGGTTAGCCAGTAATCAAGCCCATATCCTTTGTGATAAAAAATCCATAGAAATTCACATTCCTTGTAGAAAATCTATAACAATCTATGGCAACCAACAAAACCTACCTCTGGGAATCATCTCAATGCTGAAAGCAACCAAATGCCTTCAGAAGGGATGGATTGCATACATAGTTCAGATTTCTACCAGTACAAAAGAAAAAAAAGATTAAAGATGTACCGGTAGTTACTGATTATGCAGATGTATTTCCAGATGAATTACCTCGTATACCACCTGAAAGAAAAGTAGAATTTAAAATCAATCTTGTACCAGGAACGGCTCTTATTGCCAAATCTCCATACCGTTTAGCCCCAACTGAAATGAAAGAATTAAAGAAGCAATTGGATGAATTACTAGAGAAATTATTGATTCACCCAAGTTCATCTCCTTGGGGTGCTCCAATTCTTTTCGTTAAAAAGAAAGACAGTACAATGCGTATGTGCATTGATTACCGGGAACTAAACAAAGCAACGATTAAGAATCGTTATCCTCTTCCTAGAATTGATGATCTATTTGATCAATTACAAGGCACTTGCCATTTTTCTAAAATAGATCTTCGATCAGGATATCATCAACAAAAAGTTCAAGAAAAAGATATTCCAAAAACTGCTTTTCGAACCAGATATGGACATTATGAGTTCACGGTTATGCCGTTTGGACTTACTAATGCTCCTGCAGCATTTATAGATATGATGAATCGTATCTGTAAACCCTATCTAGATAAATTTGTTATCGTTTTCATTGACAATATACTTATTTATTCTAGAAATGCGGAAGATCATGGAAATCATCTCAGAACAATCCTTGAACTTCAAAGAAAAGAGAAATCGTATACTAAATTCTCTAAGTGTGAATTTTGGCTTAGAGAAGTACAATTTCTGGGTCATATAGTGAATGCAGAAGGTATTCAAGTAGACTCATCCAAAATTGAAGCTATATTCAAATGGGAAATCTCAAAGTCTCCGACAGAAGTTCCTAGTTTCTTGGGTCTTACAGGATACTACAGACGATTTATTCAGGATTTCTCAAATATTGCAGTTCCTCTGACTACTTTAACTCGTAAAAATATAAAGTATGAATGGGGAACGAAGCAAGAGGAAGCTTTCCAAACTTTGAAACAGAAACTGACTCATGCACCTATACTGGCTTTACCAGAAGGCAATGAAGACTTTGTAGTCTATTGTGATGCTTCACACAACGGTCTAGGTTGTGAATTAATGCAAAGAAACAAAGTTTTTGCCTATGCATCTCGTCAGTTAAAAACTCATGAAAAGAACTATACAACTCATGAATTAGAGTTGGGTGCCATAATTTTCACCCTGAAATTATGGAGACACTATCTCTATGGAGTTAGATTTACAGTTTACACTGACCATAAGAGTTTGAAGTATGTTTTTGGTCAGAAAAAACTGAACATGAGACAAAGACAATGGTTAGAGATCTTAAGTGACTATTATTGTGAAATATTTTACCACGAAGGTAAGGAAAATGTTGTTACAGATATAGAAAAGAAAGAGAGAAACCTAAACGGGTTTGTGCTCTCAGACTTGAACTTCATGTAGATCTTATGTCTCAAATAAAAGATGCTTAACATTCTATTCAAACAGAAGAAGAATTAGAACAAGAAGGAATGGAGAGCATGACTAAACAATTGGTTAAAGGAAACGATGAAATACTTTGTATTAATAAAAGAAACTGGGTTCCGATTAACGGAAATCTTCGGGAATGAATACTCGAAGAAGCACATAAATCAAAATACGTGATGCACACAGTAAGTGATAAAATGTATAAAAATCTGAAGGACAATTACCGGTGGATCGGCATGAAGAAAGATATTGCCATATATGTTGCAAAATGTCTTACTTGTGCTCAACTAAAGGCAGAACACCAGAAACCTTCTGGTTTATTGCAACAATTAGAAATACCAGTATGGAAATGGGAAATGATAACAATTGATTTTATTACCAAACTTCCTCGAACTAGTCGGGGAAATGATACTATCTAGGTTATTATTGACAGATTGACTAAATCTGCTCATTTTCTTCCAATGAAAGAAACCTTCAGTATGGATAGATTGGCTCACATGTATGTAAATTAGATTGTATATTTACATGGAGTGCCATTATCCATAGTATCAGATAGGGATAGTCGTTTTACATCTCGATTCTGGCAGAGTTTCCAAAAAGCCATGGGAACTCATCTGAACTTAAGCACCGCCTATCATCCACAAACAGATGGGCAGAGCGAGAGAACAATTCAGACTTTAGAAGATATGCTTCGAGCATCTTTGATAGACTTAGGTGGTAGTTTGGATGATCACCTACCCCTAATGGAATTTCCATACAATAATAGTTATCACACAAGCATTCAGGCGGCACCTTTTGAAGCCTTATTGGTAGAAAATGCCAAACACCTGTATGATGGGCTGAAGTTGGAGAAAATAGAATGTTAAGACCTGAACTTGTTCAGGAAACAATTAACAATACAAGGATGATTAAAAGCACCAAGAGATAGACAAAAGAGCTACACAGATAGAAGGAGAAAGCCACTAGAGTTTGAAATTGGAGACAAGGTGTTATTGAAAGTATCACCTTGGAAAGGAGTTGTTTGATTCGAAAAGAAGGGTAAACTGAGTCCTCGATTTGTTGGATCCTTCAAGATTATTAAACGAATTGGTCCAGTGGCCTATCAGTTAGAACTACCAGAAGAGATGAGTGGGATACATGACGTATTCCATATATCTAATCTTCACAAATGTCAAGCCGATTAATCTCTAATAATGCCTCTACAAAATATAGAGGTAAACGAAAAATTAAGATTTGTAGAACAACCTCTATAAATAGAAGATCATCCGACTAAAAAGTTGAAAAAGGAAAGACTAAAACTTGTTAAAGTCGACTGGAATTCTAGACGTGATCCTAAATACACTTGGGAAATAGAATTATAAATGAAGAAGAAGTATCCACACCTGTTTCAGTAATCTCGAGGACGAGATTTTTCAAAAGGTGGGGAGAATGTAACATTTCTCAAAATTTTGTTCCCAAAATAATAAAAATGAAAAATATAAGGACCATAAATGTAATTACATCAAAGTACAAGGACCAAAAATGAAAAATTTTGAAATTTCATTAGTAGCGGACTGCTACCATATACATAACGGTCCGCTACGTGGTCCCAACGTCAATAATGAGAGAATGACATGTGTCCTGATGAGACATCTAGGGTTTCTGACACGTGTCACTGATAGCGGACCACTATCACACCCATAACGGTCAGCTATGGGCACCTCAGTTGGGTGGCGGACCGCTACCCTGTAAGTTAACGGTCCGCCAGCCATATGCGTTGCAATTCCTGAGCCTGACATGTGTCATGCTGACTGTTTAGGGTTTAAGCGGTAGCGGACCGCTATCTGTTACCATAACGGTCCGCTACGGACCTCAGCAAATAAATAAGATTCAATTGTCGTTCACTTCCAAATCACACAAAACTTGAATTCCCATTTTATGTAAGCCATTTCCACTCTCACAAAACCATTCCCGCTCGAACGTTTATGTTCCCGAAGTGTCGGTTCGCTTTAGAGAAAATCGAAGAGCTAGGAAACGCTCATTTGGAGAATCCAAGCTACATGGCTAAGCAGAGAGGCTGGCCACTAGGACACTCACTCTAGAAGCCTACTAAGTCGAGACTCTGTCAAGGTGAATACTTGTCTTTTTATAAAATGATTTTAAAACTGAAAATGGTTTTGATTGTGATCTGACTTGAATGAACTAATACAACCATTGGTCGCATAAGGTGATTTACTATATAGCAGTCAGCCCATAGAGTCACGTATATATACACGTGTTACAGATGAGACGTTGTAACAAGGCTAGGGGTTGAACCCTTGGTTGTTATGAAAAGCCCATCGCTTGAGGCGTAAGGTAGAATATACAAACGTAAAAATATATCCAAGGTCCCTGGCTGGTGGTTAGTCAGTTGACTGTGTAAATTGATCGGAAACTATGGGCAAATTGTTCTATTTGTTCACACTTGTCAGATTATGATTCCAATATACTTGTATTCACCAGTTTATACTGATAAAATATTTTTAAACTTTTTACAGAAGGATGATTTTGTATGATATAGCCATGTGATGATAAGGAATAAAGATGTCATGAAAAGCGAACGTCCACCCTAGACATCTGGTTGAAAGAAATGGCTCATGTAACCTTGGTTTTGTAAATTAAAACGTTTGTGCACAATATCAGGGTTTATCCCTGTTTATGAAATGAAATGAAATGGGAGATTCCCCGTCTTTTGAAAAGATCCTGTGTTATGAAAATATTCCGCTGTATTTATAAATATCTGATAAGCTAAAATAAGAGACATGTACCAATCGTTGGTCGCACGTCCGGGTAGGTTAAATCCGGGGTGTGATATTATCTTTTAGTTTATAGTTTATTTATATAGTTATATGTTCAACATTAACCCTTATGAAAATATTATATAGATTCTTTTTTAGAACGGCAACGATAACATTAAAAAAAAGGGTAACGAGATGCTAGTCAAAGCGATACAAAACAGTTCAGATTACATAGGTATCTCTGCTCTGCTTTTAATCCAATTAAAACGAAAAATCTTTGATTCCTTGGATTATATAGATGTGATAGCGGTAACTTTACCCGGGAAAACACGACACGTATAAAGACTCAACCCTTGGGATTTTAAACAAGTTAAACGTTGATGTTCTTGGAACCGGGTCAGGAATAACATATGGGTTAGAATTAAAACCAGCTTCTCATGGATCCAACTTGAACCGGCTCGAGCTCCACGATGGCGGCTGAAACCATGCAATTCCTACTCCCACGTTTTCCACCACCTACAGTTTTTATTTTCAGCTTTTTATTCATGTCTTCATTTCACTAGCTATGTTTACTTGTACTTTCAGCTTTAGTAGTAGTAAGTAGTATTCTCATTTTGCATGTAGCTTAGAACGTGGGTAGAATTGGATTGATTATATGTTTTCACTTTGTGGAGGAATGAAAGGGTGGTGATTTAAGATTCAATTTCTTTGCTTTGTTTTCTTCTTCGAGAACAACAGTGTCCAATTTTTCCATTGCTAATCCAAGGTAGCAACTTAGGTGGTGTTCTTTGGAACCTACACTTGAGTGTCGGTGGTGATTTTCTGTATCCTACACTCAGTTTAGGAAGCTCTCCGTGATCGAATCAGGTGATGTTTCTGTATCCCATTCGACCGTTGCCTATCCGTTTTTGATTTGATTCGAATTTCAGATCCGTTCTACTCTGATTTCCTATCAAGATGTATCATTAACACCATCAAAAACAATTTATTTAATTGGATAAAAATATGTATGTAGTGAAAACATAAACATAACTGTAGAATACACGGTAAAACAATAATTGAAATGAAGATATTTTACACACACGAACTATAATAAACTTAAAAGGACAATAATGAAACTCAGTTTCATGAATTTCTAACTTGACATAATTTTTTTATTATTCTACTTTCATGAAAGTAAAATGATAATTCTAAAAAATTAGTAGGTAAACATGTAATAATTTAATCTTCACCATGTGTCGTTAATATGGGCTTTATAATATATCAAGTTTACAAGTTATACGTCAGTTATTATTATTATTTCCATCATAAAAAAAAACAAAAAAAAAAGTTTAACTAAATTAAATGGCTGATCTATGTACATAATTTTTTTTTATAAGAAAAATATTTTATTTGGGAAAAACTTATTATGTATGTTACAAATTTCAGAATATCCTTTGTCATCTATTCATTTATCACGTGCATTGTTTCTTACATCTATAATTTTCAGAAAAACAACTTCAAAAAATAAAAACTAGAATTTGTACCCGCGATTCACGGCAGGAGCGCGGTCGTTTTTCAAACGCATTATGCGAGAGAAGTTTGGTCGTTATCAGTTCGGCTTGTCAAAAACCACAAAACCGAGCACCGATACCGGTTACGTTAACACCAAAACATAGGTAACGATTTTGTTCGCTCATAAGCGGAGGGGTTTGTCATGGCAACGCAATGTTAGTGTCGCTCGCTATAACGTACAATAAAAAATATATATACTCGATTTCGAATAAAACTCCATTTTAAAAAAAAATTATACCGGGACAAAAAAAAACTAAAATCAGCAACGCATTCCCTTTTTTTTAAGTTAACAAAAGAAAGTTATTATAAGAAAACGAAATTAATAGAAAATGAAACTGGTTAAAAGCGTATATTATATATAGTATAGGGGTTGAAAATGAAAATAAAAAAAAATTAGACGTGTCAGTGACCAATCACACAAAAGTACCGTTCATTCCCATTTGGTTTTGTATAGCTTATATAATATTCGAATATGGCAAACAAATACGAATTATTATATTTTGCCATAATGCATTATTCCTACAAACTATAAACAAAAAATGGCTTCTTTTGAAAAAAAAATACATATTTTTATTTTAAATACAAGTTCTTTGGATAAATAAGCAATAAAACAACAACAACAACAATACCCAATCCCGCCTAGGGCGGGGTCTGGGGGAGGTAAGATGTACGCAGTCATGCCTTTACCCTAGGGTAGAGAGACTGTTTCCAGAGTGACCTCCAGCACAAGATCTAAAGTCCGAGCATGAACAAGGGGGAAGGAGTAGAAACCTGCGAGAAAGAAGGACAAACACGACAGAAAACAATCAAAAAAAAAACAACTGCAGCTACCAACGCACAAAAGCCTAAGAAAGAAAATCGGAACCCCAAAGCCGAAAAGGCAACCCTTAGAAGCAAAAGGAACACAAACCTCAAAGTATGGCAAGAGAAACGCTAAGGAAGCCTATATACCAAGAGCACTAATCTATCTAAGAGAAAAAGAGAAGGAAAAAGAAAAAAAAAACCACACCCACACTTACCCCTCCACCCTAATCCTAGACCTCCAATCATTCCTATCTGAGATCATGTCCTCGGCTAGACTAAGCTCCTTCATATCGAGCTTGAGTTTATCCTCCCACCTAAGTTTAGGTCTACCCCTTCTCCTATTGCCGGCTATCGAAAGGTCTTCCACTCTCCTCACAGGGGCTGAAAGAGGTCTCCTCTTTACATGGCCAAACCATCTTAGTCTTCCTTCCCTCAACTTGCTGGTGATAGACGCTACTTCAAGTTTTGTCCTAAAAACTCCTATCGGGATCCTATCTAACAAGGTTTTACCACATGTCCATCTAAGCATCCTCATTTCCGCTACTTCCATCTTGTTTGTTTGCTCCTTTGTCATCGGCCAACGCTCTGACCCGTACATCATTGCAGGTCTAACTGCCATGCGATAAAATTTTCCCTTCAGTCTCAGGGGGATTTTCTTATCGCACAAGACTCCTGTGGCCGCCCTCCACTTCTGCCATCCCCTTTTAATACGATGTGTCACATCCTCGTCTATTCTTCCCGTATAGTGAATCATCGATCCTAGATACCTAAAAGACTCTTTCGGGTATAAAATCTTATCCCCGATACGAATACTAACTTCTTCACTCCTCTCGGTCTGATTCTTGTCGAAATCGCATCGCATGTATTCAGTCTTATCCCGGCTGACCCGAAGTCCCTTATCTTCTAAGGCCTCCCTCCACTGTTCTAATCTAGTGTTTAACCCTTCTGGCGTTTCCGAAACTAGCACAATATCGTCAGCAAATATCAAGCACCATGGTATGCTCTCTTGAATATTACGAGACAACTCATCGAGGATCAATGCAAAAAGATATGGGCTCAGGGCTGAACCCTGATGTAGACCTATTCTAACCGGGAAAAATTCTGTGTTTCCCACAGGGGTCCGAACACAAGTCATCGCTCCTTCATACATATCTTGTCAGACTCTAATGTATTTCCCCGGAACTCTCTTATCGTTCAGTGTACTCCAAATCAACTCTCGTGGTACGCTGTCATATGCCTTCTCTAGATCCAGGAAAGCCATGTGTAAAACTTTTTGTCTTTCCCTATACTTCTCCATGAGCCCTCTGATTAGGTGTATTGCCTCGGTTGAAGACCGTCCTGGCATGGTTCTCTGTCACATTTGTCTCCCTTCGAAGCCTTACCTCAATAACTCTCTCCCACAGTTTCATGGTATGGTTTAGTAATTTGATACCTCTGTAGTTGCTACAACACTGTGCGTCACCTTTGTTTTTATAAATGGGGATGACCTCGCTGAGTATCCAGTCTTTAGGCATTTTATCGCCTCTAAAGGTCATGTTAAAGAGTATTGTCAGCCACCTCAACCCTTCATCCCCTAGACATCGCCATACCTCTATGGGAATTTGATCCGGTCCTACAGCTTTGTTTCTCCCCATCTTTCTAAGTGCCACACCAACTTCTTCTTGATTAATCGTTATGCATAAGCGAATGTTTTCTACATTTTGGGTTGTATGGGAGTTCTCTGTTTCCTCAATTCGTCTCAAACTTCTCTCATTGAAAAGGGAGGAGAAATACTCTCCCCATATTTTCCTAATGTCGGCTTCATTCCCTATGTTGTGTCCACTTTCGTCTTTGATACACTTGATAGCTCCTAGATCTCTCCCTCTTCTCTCTCTAGCCTTAGCTATCTTGTACACATCGTTTTCCCCTTCTTTGGAGTCCAACTTCTTGTATAGGTCGGAATAGGCTTTTTCTTTCGCTTTTGCAACAACCTTTTTTGCTTCTCTCTTGGCTTCATTATATCTATCCCTTACCATAGCCCTGCCCTCTGTATCTTCATCCCTAACTGAGTTGAGCTCCCTAAAAAGGTTGCATTTCTCTTTGAGTTTGGTTTGTACTTCCTCACTAATCCACCATGATTCTCTGTACGTTTTGTGTGTTCTCATAGTACCAGCCGTAACACCTAGGGCCTCCTTGCCCACTTCTCTTATGGCGTGTGCGAGGCATTTCCACCACTTATCCGCATCATACTGGATAATGTTTTCTACCTCTGCAGCAACTCTCTCGGAAACTCTCGTCCTGAAAGTCTCAGCTGCTTCCCCGTAGAGGTTTTTCCACAATATTCTTGATGTGGTTGTTCTTTCACTCTTACGAGTTCTTCTCCAAAAAATCATATCCATGACCAACAATCTGTGTTGGGATGAACACGCAACGCTTGGTAGAACCTTGCAGTCTCTACAAGACCTAAAATCAGCTTTGCGTAGTAGGATATAGTCAATCTGGGTACTATGTCTCCCGCTATGGAAAGTGATTAGGTGGTCATCCCTCTTTTGGAAAAAAGAGGTTGCAACAACCAATTGGTGTGCAGTAGCAAACTCCAGAATATCCTTGCCTTCTTCATTCCTAGCTCCATATCCGAAACCCCCATGGACACCACCATATCCGTCAGGTTCTATCCCTATGTGCCCGTTTAGGTCGCCTCCTATAAACAGGTGTTGGTCTTCAGGGTACCCTCTCACAAGCTCATCCAGTGACTCCCAAAAGCTTTTCTTTTCTGCTTCCCCCGACCCCACATGTGGGGCATATGCGCTTACGACCGTAAAAGTGTCATCACCAATCACCATCTTGACCGCCATGATTCTATCGCTACACCTGTTCACTTGGACTACATTGTCCTTGAGTTGGCTTGACAAGACCACTCCTACGCCATTGCGAGCCACCCCGGAACCCGAGTACCACAACTTGTACCCATTACCCTCCCTAGTGCGAGACCCCTTCCACCTGGTCTCTTGGAAACACGCTATATCCACCTTTCTACTAGAAAGGGCATCAACTAGTTCTAAAAACTTACCCGATAAAGAACCTACATTCCAACTACCCACTCTAAGTCTGAGGGCAGACTCTAGTCTACAAGGCCTCCTACCACTCCTGGACCTACCCACCCTAGTAGAAGAACATGATCTCAGGTGACCATGACTGACTAACGGCTCTATACTAACCCTTACCAAAAATCAAGAGTAAAGTAAAAAACAACAAAGAGCAAACCAAACACTAAAAAAAAAATTAACAGAACTATAAACAAGATTATAACCCAAGTTAACAAGAAGGCAAATAACAAGTAGAATTGATAAAATAAGGTATATAATAAAATTGGAAGAACTTAGCTGGAGCCTGTAGCTAGTCCGACCGCCGGAGATGGGGGTAGGCGGTATTTAATATTAACTCTTCACTTTAGTTTTGCTGTTGGACTTTTTCTTGGTTAACACGCCACACACAAACTCAAATTCTTTGGTGGCGGATTGATGGTACGATTGGTTGGAACAATCTCCACGGCTGGCAATTAATCTGAACAAAAATCCGGCGATTCAAATCGGCGACCGATCTTAGGTCCCCGATCTTCAACAACGGTGACTCACGAAATCAAACACAGATCTTTCCCGATCTTAGATCCCCGAAGTTAATAAGCTTCCGATCTGTGAGTCACACAATTTCAACTTAGTCGGCAAACAGAGACGGAGAGTTTAGAGGGAATAGGCAATCCAAATGGACCAAATCAGTCGGCAACGGCACCAAATGGCAACGACAACCAACAAATCTCGCCGGAGAACCAACAAATCGACCAAATCAGTCGGCAACCGGCAAAACGGCAACCAACAAATCTCGCCGGACAACAAACAAATGGACCAAATCAGTCGCTAGTGTCTCGTGATTCGGATGATGAACCCTATAAAAAAGAAAGCAATAAACCTTTTGGCAAATTGGAACAAATACTTAAAAAGAAAGCACTTCAAAATGTATCCCAATTTAACTGGCGTAGCAAACTTTGCCACTCAACTGTACAAGCACAAAAGCCAAATGTACCATCAACTGTAGCACATACCAAAAGAACCAAGGTTGGGAATCCATGATGAAACTGTACAACAGCTCAATGCACCACCACAGTTTCAGGGTGCAGGAACAACAATCTCCAGCAAATCACCATTTGTATTTACCAAGAAAATATTAAATATGTATGTAAACTTGTACCATTTCAATCCATATTATATGCCCAACCATGTTTTTCCAAGAATGCTGCTACTGCTTCTTTAATTGCCAGATTTGGGACCAACTGTGACGGGTGAAGCGTTTCCCTAGTGATCGGATCAAACTTCCCCACCTGCAACCACGTTAGTTTTAAGGATAGACAATGCAAGTGTCAAGAATATGATGCTCCCGCTCTTTGACCGGCAATGCGGAAGACTTCTGACTATTGATGTCAATAGGCAAAATGCGTGGGACGGGTAACAGGTCAAAATCGGCCATTTTTGTACAACTTGAAATAGGGATGGATCGGGTAGGGTCAGATAGACGGGATATTTGTGGTCGAGTTTTTGTTATGAATAATTAGTATGCTAAATACGATTAGAAAAAGCAAAAGCGACATCAACACAATATTAAATTAAGAGAATAATTCATCTAATGGTAACCAAGTTTCCCATCTTTTCTATTAAAGTCACTCGGTTTTTTTGTCTCTCTAAAGTCACTTGACTTTTATAACTTTTATAAGGAGTTCAGATTTTGTGACTTTTTTTTATAAATATTATTTTTTTTAAATTAAGTGACCTAAATGGAACGATGAATCTTTGTTACTATTTACTTATTTAGTGACTATTTTTTTCAATTTGACTTGAGTTGAACAATTATAAAACTTGGTTATTATTTAGGATTTCTTTCTCTTCACTATTACCTCCTACTTCAAGTTAAATTTGAAAAAAAAATAATCACTAAATAGTAACAAAGATTCACATGTGTTCCATCTAGGTTACTTAATTTTAAAAATTTTAATACTTATAAAAAAGTTTCACAAGATTGGAACGACAAAAAAGAAAATATTTAGCAACTTTAGTGGAACACTTAGGAAAATTTAATATCTTTGAATAAAACAGTTTGGGAGAAGGGTAGGATCGTATACATTAAAATACCCGTTTGACATGTTTTCTATTTAATTTATTTATTTATTTGACTCATTAAAATAAAATATAACCCAAATCTAGCAATCTTTGACTTTTGGGAAGAAAGGTAAACAGATCTCAAAAGTCAAAATCTTTACTCCAATAATGGTTTACAAGGAATGAAAGATCACATGCTATCAAAAGAAAATGTGGGAAAAACAGTAATACCTTTTCTAGATGATCAAGAATGACAGCCCTTTCATAAGTTAAACCGCTTGGAGTAACGACAGGGTCACGAAATATATCTAGTGTTATTTTGCAGCAAAGATAATCCGGTACCTGAAATTACACATGTGCCACTAAGACGGAAACTTGCATTTTGTTTAGGAGAATTCAAAAATGAAACAGAAAAACTCACGTCTGTTGGTATGTCCGCTTCGGCAGCTTTACTGAATACTAATTTCAGAGCTGCTAATTGTTCTGAAGTTGAATCAGTAACTTCATTTGTACCATCTTCGTTTTGGTTAATATTATGTAAATGTTTTCCTTTAAGACCTATCTCACACGATTTTCTGTGGCACATAACAAAAATTGCTAATATAAAAAACAACAGAAAAAACAGGGACTAGTATGTATAAAAGGTATCCCAAAATCAAAATAGAATGCCGTATAGGTGGCGGTTTCGACCCATATGGGTCAAATAAAGAAGTTAATTAAAAAAAGAAATAGGTAGAATGGGTCAAATGGGTTGAAGGTTGTCTAAAGTCTTGACGCTAATACATACAACCTTCTAAATCGTCATAATTGTCGTAATAATATCGTTTATATAATCATGATTAGCACATGAAATACTTCTAAAATGAAGAAAAAAAGTGTTTGTGGATGAACCCAAAATGACCCAGCCTGTTTTGACACCTACCCACCCAACCCGCCAGATAGGAATAGTTTAACAAGAAACATACTCAAGCTTTTGCAACTCTAAAGTTCGTTTAGTAGAATCGCGCTGCCACTCGTTATATTTTGCACTTGCAAGCTCCTGCCATATCTCCTCCACCATATAACTATGAGGGTGTGCACCTCTACCAAGATCCAAAGCCTGCATAGAAAGTAAACTAGGGTCTCATAATACTATTACCTTGGTTTTAAAAAGCGTGACGCACTCCGTAACATTTAGGCCTCAAAATCCGAGACGCGAGGCGAGAGCCTCACGTACGTACAATCAAAAGCTGCATTTGTCTCATTGTTTTTACATATCAACCTTTTTTATCATGTAAACCATTCATAATATGGTTGTTTCTACGTATCACCCTCCTATAGATCCCAATCTTGACCTATGTTGACCAATTTTGACCCAGATGTCATGAGGCGCCACCTCAAGGCCCTGAGGCGTTTTCCTGATTGCCTCGAGTGCCAGGGGCTCCTGAGGCGCTATTTTTAAAACCAAGACTATTACAATTGGTGAACATAAATTTATCCAATATTGTTCTTCTCAAACTCAAGCACAATTATAGGGAATTGATCCCCAGTTACACAAGTATAATAATAACAACCCATACCAATGGCAAATTTGGCCCATTGGGTTATGTTTTATCTCTAGTGGTCAAATGGCCAAAATAGAAGAGCTAGCTAAAAAGAGAATTGGCCGTAAGTGTATTGTTGATGCATTATACATATAACCTACTAAATCGACTTATTCCCAATGTAGTATTATTACTGTAAATATGTAATCATCTATATATATTTCGTAAGCATATTTAATACATATTATTTATTACAAAGTTTAGAAAATGAACACCAAGTTTGCCGGGTCAAGTCAACCAACTTGAACTGTTTTGATCCAAACCAAAAGTTACCAGTTTGACTCGTTAGCCAACCCATCCATTTTTCCACCTCTGGATTGCATGCATGTTGTAGAGGGTATTAATTTAAAATGTGTTATACAGCCACACTAAGATTATACTTCAATAAACAAGCACAAAGATCAGCTAATTTCTCTTGGAATTTTAATTAAGCCTCATATTCCATATTAGTGTAAACATTAATTAGAGCCTACAATCACGCTACATTCATTGACAACATAAATCATTCACATATATATTACCAACCATAGAAGGAGACATCGCTTTGCAGTTTAATCTAAAAGGATCGCAAAAGAAAATTGAAAGTAAAATATGTACCCTTTCCAACGCTTTTATTCCTTCAGCATATTTTTCCCTTTGTAGTAATGCAAGCCCTAACATGTAATGACCCTGAAGATATAGAAGAGCACCATGTCATATCATATAAGGTAGTTCACTCCGCATTGTATTTGCAATTCATATACAACTAAACCGCAAAATTAAGCTGATTTAGGATGATGTAAGCTAGCATATACTTTTTAGGAATTGTATCCTTAAAATACATTATATATCCTATAAGATTCACACAGAAAAATATTACAGCCTTAATAGAAGGACGACTAAGCTGCAAGAAAAAGAGAGAAGAACGCCATTGTAAACATCATCTAAGTAGGTCAAGATTATTTATAAAGACCTAAAAATCAGATGCGATGGTTCCTAAGAATCACCAGGCTAGATGCTAATGGCCCCTTCTGATCGATGATTTAAGAACTTGTATTTGACACAAAATAAATTTCTATTGCAAATGATCGTATCGTGCAATTACAGACACATATGGGTTTTATAACCCTAATTTGAACCGGTGGGTTCTTTTCCTAAACGACGCAACTTTTGATCCCATATACAGTTTCTACTTTTGGATTTTGACACTTACAACCCTTGACCCATTTACATTTGACATAACTGACTCTAAACACAACTTTACACTATTTACAACTTGACCCATAAACTTTAACTTGAACTTGGATTGAGCAATTAGGCTAACAATCACCCCCGTAATTGTTAATCCAAGTTTTGATTCTTCTTGCTTCAGATAACTTCATTGCCTCTATCTTCTTTAAATTTTGGCTTCCTTCCTTTCCAATAAGTGCCACCTTTTTGTCTTCATGAACCTTGTCTTTATCTCGAGCAAATTCTTCCATGCCTTTATCTTGAACTTGCACCATTAAGAGTGTTGGTTCCTCATCTTCTTGCACGAGATTCGACTCTTCTTGTCTATGGTGTGGTTCGGGACAGTCTGAGGCATAGTGGCCCAAATTATTGCAATTAAAACACCTAATTTTCTTTATATCAAACACCGAATTCACTTGCTTTCTCGGGTATCTCTTTCTGTTGGAGCACGTTTTGTGACCAAACACTCTGGATGTTGTCTATGTTTTTGTATCTGTCTTTCTGTACTAGTATTTAGTATATGTATGTATTGGTTTATCGAGTTGTAAACATGTATGTAGGTACTTGTCGTTGGACTTGTCTTGTAAAGTGTTGTGCGCACTTAACTAGTGTGCAGGTTGTTTAACCTGCGTACTTAGCAAGTACGCTAGAACAATGTATGCGTACTTGCTAAGTACGCAGGAACAAAGTCCTACGCACTTGACAAGTACTCAGGCAACAGGTCTAGTATATATAGTTGGTTTGTGTTATCAGTATGTACGCATTCAGAAACACCTTGTAACCTGCTGTGATTATCAATATACGAAGTTTAAAGTATCTTGTTGTTGTCGGTTTACTTTGTGATGCTTGATTCTCCACCTAGTCACGGGCATTCCGTACCCGGTTTGCCTAGTCACACACTCGCACGTAACGATCTGAGACACCCGGGGACCAGTGGTATCAGAGCTTTCGCTCTTGATTTCGAGTGTTGTGAGTGTGTTAGGAGCATTTTTCGACACAATCTACAGCTTTTTTACAAGGAAAAGTGACCGATTTTGGTATTTTTGTGATAAAATAGAGGTAGCTCTTGAGCGCTATTTTAAAAGCAAAAATCCTTCAAAATCCAACCTTTTTGTTATTTGTTTGAGTGTTTTGATCATCAAGGGTTTGTTAGAAACTAGTTTCTAACCTTTTGGATTGATCAGTTGGTTCAAAACTTCAATTTTTGAAGGTTTGAGCATTTTCCGGCAGCCGAAAAAAGTTGGTGGAGCAGATGGATAAAGCATACTGCGTACTTACCTTATTTGGCAAAAAGGACAGTCTTCCTGCGTACTTGCTAAGTACGCAAGACTATTCTTGTACGTACTTAATTTTTCTTCCTGCGTACTTAACATTTACTCCTGCGTACTGGCTAAGTACGCAAGAGCAAATCACAAGTGCGCAAGACCAAACTTTTAAGTGCGCAAGGCCAGTTCCAAGTGCGCAGGTTGTGCTGAAATTTCTGATTTTTTACTAAGTTAATCACCATGTAAATATTCAGAACATTAGTAGTCTGTTGAACTATGACATAGAGATTGGTACTCCACAAAAACCACCAAAGCTGCTAAACGTAAATAATTTCTCTAACTGGAAAGCACGCTTTGAGGAGTATATCTCATATACTGATTCCACCTTATGGATACCTATCCTTGAAGGATATAAACATCCAACTTATTTGTTTCTTGAAGAAATTGTACCCAAACCTATCTCCAAGCTAGATGAAGAGGAGAAGAAGATTTATGACCGAGAAAAGAAGGCACATGGTTCTATAACCATGGCCTTAACCCGAGAGTTATTTCACAGTTTTAGAAGTTACGATACTCGGTGTTGTAAAAATCGGGATTAATCGGTGGATTAATCGGTAATCGGTGGATTACCTTGTAAATTTGGGCTAGTCGGACAATTAATCGGTAATCGGGATTAATCGGCACTAATCGCACCTAGTCGAGATTAATCGGCCTAATCGGGATTAATAGGCCCAAATTGAAATGTGGGTTTTAAACATAATTAAGCCCAAATAATGACCCGATCCATGGATCCATGGTTTTTATTTAACCTAATCACAAAACCGAAGGCCGTTCTCCACCTCCGACCTGTTCTCACTGCTACTTTAACCTAATCGCTACTTGCTGTTTCAAATCGACGACCACCTGTGCTGATACGGACAAGACGATGATGAATTTTGAAGTATTTAATATTAGAAGATTTGATTTTTGAAGTATTTGAACTATTTTATCTTTGAAGTATTTAAATTATTTGATCTTTGAAGTATTTGAGATTTTGAACTAGTATAATAATATGTTAATGTTTGTATTTGTATAAATATATATATATATATATATATATATAATTTTGAAAAATTACTAATAAATTCTAATCCGATTAATCCCGACTAATCCCGATTAATCCCTAGTCGGTACCCCACCGCCCGACTAGCACCTAGCAATTTTTACAACATTGACGATACTTCTAAGGATCTTTGGAAAGCTCTTCTGAAAAGGTTTGAGGGTAACAATGATGTCAAGAAGAGCAAGAGAGAGCTTCTGAGGAAACAGTATCAGTGTTTCAGATACTTAGAGAATGAATCTATTGATGAACTTATTTCTAGATTCTATCACCTTCAGACTGAACTGAACTCATATGAACTAAAGTACCCCGATGATGAGTTGGTGGAAAAGCTTTTGGATGCATTACCACCAAAGTTCGACATGTATACTACCTTATTGAGAGAGAACCCCAAGTTTTATGAGATGACAGTTGATGAAGTAATAGGAAAGGTTCAACCACACGATATGAACCTGAAAAAGAAAGAAAGTGTTGGAAGACCCCAGATTCAAGACCCTTCTATGTACTATGGGGTGTCTTCTACTGCAAAGTCATCGGGTTCTGGAATTGCCTTATTCTCTGGGAATCCTCATGAAGAAGAAAATACAAATGTTTGTGGTAGTCATACATGCTTTGCTGCATCAGGATCTAGTTCACACCATCAACATTCCTCAAGAAGTCCTACTTCTACATCCTCAGCAAACCAAACAGCTATAGCCAAGATGGTTGAAGATCATGTGGCACTGTTCTCATCCTGCATGCTTGCCTACGAGAACTTCATAGGCGGGAAGCTAACGGATCCTGAAACTATTGAAGAAGACTTTAATCAGGTGGGTCTGGATGACATGGAGGACATGGACATTCAATGGAACATGGCCATGATCTTGAGGAGGGCTAAGCGTTTTCTGAACCGAACTGGTAGAAAATTTATTGGTGGGCATTCTAATGCCAAAGTTGGTTTTGACAAATCTAAAGCCAAGTGCTACAAGTGTCAGAATTTTGGACACTTTGCTCGTGAATGTCAAAAGGATAAGGCACCAGCTTCAGGCTTCACAAGACCAAGCCAAGGAAACAACCAAAGCTTCAACAATCAGAACAACCGCAGTCAAAGTCAAGGTGGAACGTCCAGTGCTTTAGTCGTTCAACAGAACGAGAGCTTTGATTAGGGTGTTCATCTGGAAGATGCCCTACTTGCACAGACTCAAAAGGGTTTAATGGCGGAGATTGTTGAGCTGATGAAAACTGAAGAAAGGGAAGCATCTGGAGCTGACCAACTAGAATCTACATCTACAGTTGCTCTCATGGCTATTGGAGAAGCATCCAGTTCGTCAACTGAGGTAGATTCTAATTCTTTTGCTGTTGTTTCTTGTTCTAAATGTCTTATCTTAAAGGACGAGAATGATCGAATCCATGATCAACTTGAACCCCTATGTAGTGCAGCTCTAACCTACAAAGAAAATGAAAAACGTTTTAAAGAATCAATTGAAAATTTATAGAAAGAGAGACACGAATTTTTAACTAAAATCAGTAAACAACAATTTCACTTAAATATTGCATACAAGGGGTTAGAGAAAAGAAATGTTGAGATCGCCAGACTGCAGAATGAGATCATGCAGTTGAGTGGCAAACTTGAGAAGTTGAAAAATTCTCGTTTTGTGGTGGAACACTACGAGTCTGTGGTGAGAAAAGTGAGTGGCAAAGGTTTAGATACTAATGCCATTCCTCCACCAGTAAGCGGCAAGTTTGTCAACGGGCTGGTGGACATTGAATTGTCTTTCTTGGATGACTCTTCGAGCAAGGAAGAATCCTCTATCAAGGATGATTCTTCAAGTAAGGCTGAGTCAGCTTCTGATGAGGAGTTCTTCTCTAATGAAGGCTCTGAGAACACCAAAATTGAAGGTGTTGTCTCAGAGGAGTTGCTTGTTGAACCAAAAATTGCCAAAAATGTTGTCACTAACCGTGATAACTGCATTTTGACTGAACCTGACATGATTGAAACAAATGATAAACTGAAAATGAAGCTTTATGGAGGTTTCAAGTCCATAAAGCAAGTAAAGAAAGAAGCTTTTGTTAATCATTTGAGTAAAAATCATCATGAAAACATGGAAAAACATTTTACTCCCAAAAGCAAATCAGGTGGAGTTGAAAATGATGTTCATCAAACAACTCATGCTCATCAAACTGAATCATCGACTTCTAAAACCAAGGAGCCTTACAGGAGAGCTTACAAAGAGAAAAGAGCTTGCTTTCACTATGGTCGTTCACATTCTGGTGAACTGTCCTGATAAGAATCCAGGGAAACGGCCAGTTGTCCCATAACAAGCTGGTATTCCTAAGACATCACCAGTGAAGCAACACAGGAGCACCAAACCAAAAATGGTTAAGCCACCAGCAAAACATGTGGCTGAATCATCTGTTCCTAAAGGAGTAAAGCAAGTTGCTAAACCCAGTGTATCTACCTCTGGTAGTACACAAACTAGTGAGAAACCTGTGGTAAAACTCTCTAAGCCACAAAGAAGTAGGAACAAAAGGTTGAGAAAACTGGAACAAAAGCTAGATGACTGTCAAACAGGTGAAGCTCCTATTAGTTCACTTGTGGTTGATAAAGGCAAGCCCAAAGTTCCAGTGATACAAAAGAAACGATCCTGGACAAAAAAAACCAAAAGTTCTCAATCTTCTAATCCCAAATTTCCAAAAGATTCACCTATTTTTGACAGTCATGATTGTGAATTAATTGAGGTTGTATATTTTGAGAAAAAACGAAAGACCCAAGACCACTATGGCTTGGGTCTCCAAAAGTAATTAATTTCTTGTGACTCGCGCAGGGACATCCGAAGGGGACTATCTCTAACCGTTGGTATGTGGATTATGCTCTCGGCACATGACAGGCAACATGGCACTGCTTTAAGACATTAAACCATTCAGAGGCGGCCATGTGGCCTTTGCAGGCGAGAAAGGCGGTAGTATCACTTGTCAAGGCGTGGTTTCCAATGGATGTATAAGCTTCGACAATGTCAACTACTGTGAGCAGCTGAAGCATAACCTGTTGAGTGTCTCTCAAATGTGCGACAAAGAGTACTCGGTTATGTTTAACAAGTCTGAATGCTTGGTTCTTTGTGGTTCCTGATGTTTGTATTCTGATGAGAACACCAAGGACAAACGACACCTATCAGATTGATATGAGCGTGGCAACAACCACCACATCAGTTGCTACTTGTTTGCTTACCAAAGCGACAGAACTTGACTCAATCTTGTGGCATAGGAAACTTGGACATATTTCTTATCGTAAAATGAATCATCTTGTTAGAAACGGTTTGGTAACCAGGATTCCTAAGCTGAGATTTGTTGTTGCAGATGGCTGTATGCCTTGTAAAAAGGGCAAACAGCAACAGAAATCTCACAAGCCTAAGATCCAAAACTCTATCGATACCCCTTTGGAGCTCCTACACATGGATTTGTTTGGACCCATAAGTATCAGGAGTATTAGAGGTAAGTCATACTGTCTAGTTGTAACTTATGATTTCTCACGTTTTTCTTGGGTGCATTTTTTAGGTACGAAAGACGAGACTGCTGAGATTCTTCAATACCTGATCTTGAGCTCAGAATCTCTATGTAAGTTGAAGGTTAGAAGAATACGAAGTGACAACGGCACAGAGTTCAAAAACAGCATGATAGAATTTTTCTGTCTCAAGAAGGGCATTCGTCATGAATTAAGTGCGCCGTATACGCCTCAGCAGAATGGAGTTGCAGAAAGGAAGAACAGAACTTTGATTGAAACTGCAAGGACAATGCTTGCTGATGCCAAGCTTCCAGTAACTTTCTGGGCAGAAGCAGTCAACACAGCTTGTCACGTTTTAAATAGGGTTCTGGTGGTAAAAAGACACAACAAAACTTGTTATGAGCTTATCAACAATCGACCTCCCAATCTTGACTACCTAGTCCCATTTGGTAGTCCCTGTTCTTTATTGTTACAACACAAGGATCGCAAATCCAAATTTCATGCTAAAGCAGTGGTTGGCATCTTCTTAGGATTTGTTGCCAATTCACCATGCAAAAGAGTGTATAATATTGAAACTCGTTCAGTTGAAGAGTGGTTCGAAGTGGATTGTAGTAAACACAGCATTCCACCAGAACCAACAGGTCTAGCTTGGGGATTCGATTATGATGCTCTCTTCAAGTATTTCAATCTTCCTGATTTGTCTGCTGAAGATGCCGCCAACTTGTACAATCATTGTAGCGGCAGTGATGACTCCAATTTCTCAACTAGATCAACTATACCAATTCCCACTCCTGATCCTAGTGATGCATCTGCATCTGGGACTCATAACAGTGATAATATAGAAGACACAACTGATGAAGGTAATGATGCAAGAGTTGATCCAAACATTGGTGTAGGAAATGAGGCTCCAGTTGAACCCATCGTCATTGAATCTTCTTCTGGTACACATGATGTGGAAGAGTTGAGCACAAACCTCGAATCAGATATCCATGAACCACTAGTACCAGAGACGAGAGTGCATAAGAATCATCCAATCGACAACATCATTGGTGATCCCGATGCCCGTGTTCAAACTCGTCACAGAACTCTTTCTGAGAACACCAGTCTGTACGCTGAGATACTTGACACAGGTATCATGGAAACATGTTTGCATGCTGCATTCGTATCCCAAATAGAGCCGAAGAATGTGAAGGAGGCTCTAGCCGACAATTGTTGGATAGAGGCGATGCAAGATGAACCGTCTCAATTCCAAAAATTGCATGTGTGGGATTTTATTGACGTTCCGAAGGGTGTACGCCCAATTGGAACCAGATGGGTGTTCAAATGCAAAACGGACGATCGACACGTTGTGGTGAAAAACAAAGCAAGATTGGTTGTTCAGGGTTTTTATCAGCAAAAGGGCTTGGATTACACAGAGGTGTATGCCCCGGTTGCTAGACTTAAAGCCATTCGACTGTTTCTGGCTTATGCCTCATATGTAGGCTTCAAGGTCTATCAACTAGATGTGAAAAGTGCTTTCCTTTATGGAAAAGTTCATGAAAAAGTCTATCACTCAACCACCTGATTTTGAAGACCCGCAACATCTCAATAAAGTGTACAAACTGGACAAAACACTTTATGGTCTTCATCAAGCGCCCAGGGCATGGTATGAGATTCTATCAAAACATTTACTGTCCAATGGTTTCGAACGAGGACAAACTGACTCGACTCTCTTCATTAGGAAAGAAGGAGGTAATATTCTACTTGTGCAAGTGTACGTCGATGACATTATATTTGGGTCTACAAATGAAAAGATGTGTAGAGATTTCGAGAAGGTGATGAAGTCAAAGTTTGAAATGAGCAACATGGGTGAACTGTCGTTCTTTCTGGGTCTGCAAGTCAGTCAAAGGGAGAATGGTATTTATCTACATCAGACTAAGTATGTGCAGGACATTTTGTCAAAATACAAAATGAATGATTGTACTACTTATGGCACACCAATCCCAGTCAATCATGGTCTGCAGCCGGACAAAGATGGAAAGGATGTGGACTGTAAATTGTACCGCGGGATGATCGGTTCTCTAATGTATCTCACAGCTTAAAGGCCGGATATTATGTTTGCCGTCTACTTGTGCTCGAGGTTTCATTCACAACCGAAAGAATCTCACTTGATAGCTGTAAAGAGAATTTTCAGATACCTGAAAGGAAAACCCCGATTGGGTCTCTGGTACTCCAAGCAGCAGTCATTTGTATTCAAAGCATATACTAATTCTGATTATGGCGGTTATAACCTCGATAGAAAATCAACCTCAGGTGGATGTCAATTCTTGGGAGACAGGCTGGTCTCCTGGCAGTGTAAGAAGCAGTCAACGGTTTCTGTCTCAACATGTGAAGCAGAGTACATTGTTGCCATGAGCTGTTCTCAGATCTTGTGAATCCAACAGCAATTGAGAGATTATGGCTTGAACTACACTGGAACTCCTTTGTTCATTGATAACAATGCAACAATGTCTATCACAAATAACCCGGTGAAACATTCCAAAACTAAACACATTGAGATTCGTCACCACTTCAACCGTGATTGTGCTAAAAAGCACTTGGTTAAACTTATCAAAGTTCACACAGATGACAACTTTGCTGACCTTTTCACCAAGGCGTTTGACCGTACCTGTTTTGAACATCTTGTCAGCATGATAGGAATGTTCAATCCTGAGTGAAAAATCTTTTTCAAATCAAAATATTTTTCATGGAAGTTAAATTTCATTTATTTTAAAAGTTTTCTGTATAGTTCGTTTCTTTTTAGAAAAATATTTCAGAAAAGACAAAACAAAATAGAAAATTAAGAAAAAATTCAAAGTCATTTGAGAATAAGAGGAAATGATAGTACATCAGTATTTGATCTAAACGTCTTGGACTGCACATATGGAAAATGATTGCGTCATGCTTACTTGATAGTTTAAATTGTTCTCTGTGATTAATTTGAATATTTGCAAGTAATTTAAATTGTCAGTAGGCTATAAGCGTTTTTGAATCATTAGTAATGTGAAAATTAAATAACTAGATTACAACTGTGATTTGAACCCATGTTTGCAAGTGTGTGTGTAAAAGAATGCAAAAGATCATTATCAGACAAAGGATGTAAGATTTTGACAAATATTTCCGTATGAGACCAGTTTCGGGTTATGTCTTTAGCACAATTTTTCGGTTCGCTTCATTGCCCATGTTCTGTCAAGCATGCAATTTGAAGTTGAACCAAGATATGTCTTGACAACAACCGTTGAGCACATCTGATTCCATTGAAGACAAATCCAGATAACAGTTGGATCCCCTTACCTAAATCTTCAGACACCATACTTATTATCCCGAATCATCAACCTAATATTCACTGATGTAAACCTATTAAACCAAGAAAATTGAATCACTCGATTCTGAATCTTATGATTCTTGATAATCCTTATGGATTATGCTTGATTTTTCTGTGCTAAACGATGTAACTTTATTCTGGATATTTTGGAAATCATTGGGAAAATCTTAGATGCCTTAAGATAATACAATTTTAAATTTCTGTAGCATATCTGTGGGGTACACGTTGTATATCTATAATTAATACCTTAACACACAAGAAAGTGATGCAAAGATGCTTATAGTTTCAAATCTTATAATATTGCCAACTTGAATTCACTTGTTTATGTTGCATATTACGTATGAGTAAGTAGTAATCCTTGACATGATCTAATATTCTTTGATGTTTATATTGTATCATTTTTGCTTACTATAGCCTGATATGATCCTCTGCTCATGACTTTGCCAAAAATAGAAAGTGTGTATATTCCTGTAAATCCGGGTCTGCATCTTGTGCATATTGTCTTTATTCATAAAAGCTCAAAAAGATTTTAAGTTCATGTACAGTTCAATCATTATCAAAAATAACAAAAAGATTTTCAGTACAGCTTATCAAAAGTTAAGAAAAGCCAAAAATATGTGTTTAACTTCCTTGAATTGCTTTTGAAACCTCTTGATTGAACGTTCTTATCCGGTTTGCTATTTGACATTGACAATCTTCATAATTCGAGTTGAAAATTTGAGTGCATAAGAGCCTCTGCGTACTTGTTAAGTGCGCATGAGGTAAACCCTGCGTACTTATCAAGTACGCAAGACTTAATTCATTCAGTTAAGTCCAGCGCACTTAACAAGTACGCACGGCTAAAAATTGTAGGGTATATATACGGGTGTTAGAAATTTCCATCAGTTCATCTCATTCAAAAGACTGAACACTGTATTATCCCCTGACTCGATTTTCCTCAAAATTTCGTGTGTTCCAAAAGAGATTTTTCGTCCCGATCATTGTTTCATAATCATCTAACTAATGTTTGGTGAGAATCTCAAGACCATTCCAACCGTAAAATCACTTGCTTTGGACAGATTCTTTGATCGTATGAACTAGGGTTTTGGTGATGAAAATTGGACCGATTTTGGTTGCTCTGGACTCATATTAAGACCAGTAATCGAAGCTCTTGGTTACCGAAATTGTCCTTAGCAGTGTTTGATTTTGATTTTGACCCCTTGTTTGACCATAGGATTACCGTCGGAACAAGGCTAGGTCAAAAACGACTGTTTTAGCAACTCATTTCTGTTAATAGTGGTTCCATAGGTCATAATCATGTGTTTCGACCTTGTGGTGACCCTAATCCATATCAATACCTAACATCTGTTGGATTTTGGAGTTTGAAATTTGGCTAAGTTCTGGTTACTGCGCACTTAACAAGTACGCAATAAGTAATTCATGCGTACTTGATAAGTACGCAGGAAGGGCACTTCTGAAAAATTACTAAGTCTGAAATTATGTTCATTGTGTAATTGCTATATCAAGTCATGTTTGATCCATCCCAATGATTCTATTTGTTCTTATTGTGTTCATTGTATGTTATTGCAGTGATGGCTCGTGCTTTTACCAGTGAGTTCAATCTGCTAGCTCTCACTCATCCAGAATGGAAGGGTGCTGCACTGGAGTACAACAGATAGTGGATTTTCTGAACTGTTCCAAGATCAGTTATGCCATCTCTGCTGATCCTATTGTCTCAAGACCATATCTGGAGCAATTTTAGGAAACTGCTGATCATGACTGTACAGTAGACCCAAACGTCATTAGGGCTACTGTAGCGGGTCATGATATTGCTATTTCTGAAGACACCATCAGCAGAGTATTACAGTTTAGGGATTTGGCTACTGACCCGGTCGCTTACTCAGACTATATGGTGGATGGCTGCTGGAGACAAAGAATGGGTTATGTTGGTAGCATGGATTACTACTCGTATAAGAAGATGTGGGTACTTGATCAGTGGCGTTACTTCTCATACGTCATGATCATGTGCCTATCTGCTAAGAAGGCGGGCAAGGATGCCATGGGTCATGACTTGGCAGCTGCAATGGTTGGACTCTCTCTCTCAACAAGGGCTACAACTTTTCCAAGTATATCTACAAGTCCATGACTGACCAGATTAATGCAGCGGAGAAGTTTAGAGTCCTTCTGTACCCGAGATTTGTTCAACTGTTAGTAAATGATGTTGTGCCCAATCTACCTCAGATTGGAAAACGTCTACAAGTTAAAAGGGTGGACAAGAGAGTTTTTGCACAATTTCTAAAGCCAGACAGTGTAAAACCTACCCCTGAGCACACTCCTCTCTTTGGCTACCTAATCAATGAAGCATATGTGGCCCCTCCTAATTTCAGATGGTATAGTGCAGACTCTGAGCCGGAGCATAGTGAATACTCCGATGAACAAGTTGAAGAACAAGTTGAGGAAGAGGAAGGAGATGAAAGTTCTGAGAATGATGAATCTGGTGATGGCGGTGACGAAGAACAAGAAGGAGATGGTGCTGAAGAGTCGGATTCCGAGGCTACTGAATCTGAATCATCTGACTCTGATGATGCACCAGACCAATCACACCCAAGGAGAACGACAAAGGTACCCCTTCCTGAGTCGTCCTCCAAGAGACAAAAACATGACAGTACCGACAGTGACTATGAACCAGAATCGGATACTGAAGTACAAAGACAGAGAAGAGAAAGACGTGTAAAGCAGAAAGGTGACAGACCTTTCGAGGTCGTGATGAGAGATATTGAAGCTCGTGTTCAGCGCCAACCAAGCACTACAGTGGCGAGCACGACCTCAACTTCAACTGAAACCAAGCTTTATCAAAGAAGGAGAAGGAGGCAACCAAGTGTTTCTGCTGAGGTGGTTGCCACTACTATCTCGGAGGAGGTGCCCGAGATAGTATCCATCCCTATACAACCAGTCCACCAAGTATTAGTGACAACTCCCATTCAGACTGAGTCGGTTACTATCACTCCAACCACTTTTGAAATCACCACAATTCCAACAACCATCTCAACTACAATTCCTACTACCACTCTTGAGAACCCATTTACAATTTTGGGGACTTTACCCAAGGGTTCGACTTTGATGAATTATTCTCTTTTCCCACCCACACTGCCGGAGCCTCTACATCCGGGGATCCTGATCCCCGTGATGCACGGATTCACACCCTAGAATCTCAGGTGGCTGGATTACTGAAAACAGTTCAGAAATCAAGGAATGAGTCAGAGGCTCAACAGGCTCAGATAAATTCGTTGGTTGATGAAGTCACCTGATTAAGAAATCAAGGTGATGGGACCCAAGAGCAGTTGAAGAGTTTGCTTGAACAAAATCAAATGCTTTTCAAGGTTAATGAGAGCTTTCTGGCTAGTGTACAAGCAAAGGATGCCCAAATGATACTGCAACGAGAAGAGCACCGTGTTATGGTGAAGCTAGTTGCGGATTTAACTACCAAGCTTGCTACTCAGGGGGAGAAGGAGAAAGAAAAAACAAAACCGACTGGTGATAAGTCTTGTCATCCTGTTGATTTGACAAAGGATGATGACAGAGACAAGGATCCTGAAGCCGGTCCTAGTGGAAGTGAGCAACAAGCTTTGGTGATAGTGCCCATTTATGTTGTTACAATGGCTGAGGGGGAGTCGACTCACCAGAAAGGCGGTAATACTTCTGGTAGTGGAGGTGGTACTGGAAAGTCAGCAGCTGAAATCTTGTTTGATTTATCAGATGATGTTATTCTAATGATTGAGCCTGATTATTCCAAGGAAGCACAGATCGATGCTCTCAGCAATCTGGAGGAAGGAGAGATCGAGTCTGATGATGAATGGGATGTGGATGATGAGGATGTGGTGATGGAATTTCCCAAGGGTGACGGTGAAGGAGTATATGAGCTTGAGGATGGAGAGATTTTTAAGACTCCCGCCTTTGAAGCTACTTACGGCACAGGTTTAGTCGAGCCTGAAAATGTTGCTGAGGCCAGTGGTGCAGCAACCTCGACTGAAGCCTCTCCCACCGATCCCTAACCTGTTGATGATGAGGCCTGGAAGAACAAGTATCCCCAAGGATGGTTCAAAAGGGATCAGCCTCCTGTTTGGTAAAAGACGTCAATTCTAGACAAACATGGAGCAACAGTGATGCTCTTAGCTGTCAAGTTTGACGACGACAAGAAGTTGTTTGCTATTAAACGAGCTGGTGGGGTTTAGTACTTGAAACCAACTAGTGAGGCATTCAGTTCATTGCCGGAGTACGACTTAGTGAACTTGGCAAATCGTGAGTTGCTTGGTGACACCAGTCATGCGGTAGCAAAGGGTTTGTGGGGTACATTACAAAGAGAAGGAAGATCAGGGAACTTCGAGGTATTCAAGCCGCAAATGCCCAAGAGAGTCCGGGACAAGAACGTCAGACATCACGTTACTAACAGAAGCCTAAGGAAGCTGATCTACAATCCGGTGCTATGTGAAAACAGGATTCCACTGAGCAAGTTATCTCAGGATATCCTTGGTAACATGTGGTACTGGTACGTGGATCCAAAGACGGGCGAGGCAGTGGTTATGGGAAAGGTAAGGTCCAACACAGGAAACCTGCTACCAAAAGAGCTGATCAGAGTTTTTGATGAGATCAACTTCATTAACTTCTTTGTTAAAGATCTGGAGGTTCTGGTGGACAAGTACTGCATCTACACGGATGAGTGGACAAAGTTTCTAGCATCAAAGTACACCAAGTTGGTCAAGTTCTGCCTTGACTACAAGTTGAAGATGGGAAGCTAAAGCTGATGGAGTTTGAAGACCAAAGACAATCCAGAGCTGTTGTCAAGGGGGAGTTTGTTGGAGCACGTTTTGTGACAAACACTCTGGATGTTGTCTATGCTTTTGTATCTGTCTTTCTGTACTTGTATTTTATATCTGTATGTATTGGTTTATCGAGTTGTAAACATATATGTAGGTACTTGTCGTTGGACTTGTCTTGTAAAGTGTTGTGCGCACTTAACAAGTGCGTAGGTTGTTTAACCTGCGTACTTAGCAAGTACGCAAGAACAATGTCTGCGTACTTGCTAAGTACGCAGGAACAAAGATCTGCGCACTTGACAAGTACGCAGGCAACAGGTCTAGTATATATAGCTGGTTTGTGTTATCAGTATGTACGCATTCAGAAACACCTTGTAACCGGCTGTGATTATCAATAGACGAAGTTTAAAGTATCTTGTTGTTGTCGGTTTACTTTGTGTTGCTTGATTCTCCACCTAGTCACAGGCATTCCGCACCCGGTTTGACTAGTCACACACTCGCACGTAACGATCCGAGACACACGAGGGCCTACACTTTCTTCTACCATAATCATCATTATTCTGAGATGAATTTCCTCCCTTTCTGAACTTTCCCTTATCCCAATTTGCTTGAGATGTGTTAAACTTGCCTTGCCCATCTCTACTAACATGGTTTTCTTGCTTGAACTTGTTATCATGACGTAAGTACAACAGTTTCTCCTGATTGTCTTCTAGAGCACCTTTCTTGAAATTAATTCTCTCCTCATATGTCTTTAACCTTGCAATAGTTGCATCCAAGGTAGTATTGCGTAAATCTTCAAAATGCTCAATGGATGCTACTATTTGAATGAATCTTCCTTGTACGGAGTTTAGAAGTTTCCGCACTAATGTTGGTTGATCGAATGTTGATCCACATGTAGCAGCTCTAGTGACAATGTTTGTCAATCTTGCGGTGAAGGAGTCTATCGTCTCATCTTCTCTCATTTGTAATTTTTCAAACTCGGACTTAGCTGACTATAAGCGTGCCTCTTGCACTTCATCTACTCCAACGAATCTGGTTTTAAGTGTATCCCAGATTTCCTTTGAATTCTTGCATGTAGCCACTTGTAATGTAAGTCTTCAGGCAAGCCTTAATACAAGTAAGCCATCGCAGCCTTATCTTTCTTTACATCTACTTCTGTAGATGTGTTTCTCTCTATTACTTCCCAAAATCCATTAGCTTCCATTATCACTTTCATTCTCATTGCCCATATCACATAGTTCGTATTGTTCAACAATGGGCATTGGAAACTAGACAGGGATGGACCGGTTTCTCTATACGTCACCACAGAATTATTCTTTTCTTTATCATCACCCATCTTTACCTAATTCTTCTGAATAACTAAGTTCTCTTTCTAAAACCAATAATGATTCTAACGGGAATCACTAAATTTAAACAAATTCAATTTACTATAACTGTAGTAAATAAACTGAAATTCCAAAGTAATGAAAATAGAACCTGGAATTTTTTGAACCTTTTTCTGAGATTCTCTGCAATTTAACTGATGCAATTCTCTTCTTTAAACTCTTAATCCACACTTCTGGTCTTCAAATTTGGATAGAAAATAAATTTGTTTTCCTCCTTTCCCCCTTTTTTTTCAACCAATAACAGAAACTCTGTGTTTTTTTCTGCGCCAACAATAGCCCAAAACAAGACCCAAAAAATATGTTCTCTTTTTCCTTTTCTGACTTTGAATAACAACCAAAAATGCCAAAACTCCTATCTTCCTTTTCTGGTCTATGTACATAATAGAGGACAGAAACAAAAGGCAAAAGTCCTTTCCCTTTTTCTTGTAATTCTCGAAACAGCAGCAGCAAACACAAAGGGTTTTGTTGTTTTTTTCTTTGTTTACGTGCAGCAATAAAGCATAAGAATTGCCTTTTTCCAAATCTCAAACACAATCAAAAACCAAACTTCTTACCAAACAATTTTGCCTTCGGTCTGACTTTGAACAGGAGCTCCAAACACACAAAATTTTGCCTTCAGTCTTCGTTTTCTAAATCGATTTGTTCTTCCGAAATCGATTTATGATTGCCTTCTACTTCTGAATCAATTTATTTCTGAATTGATTGTTCTGAAACGATTTTAAAACTAAATCGTTTTGTTGGTGATGATCGATGGCTTCAACTTCTGAAACAATTTAATCTGAATTGATTTTCCTTTTTCAAAACCGATTTGTTTTTTCTGAATCGTTCTTCCTTTCCTCTGAATCGATTTGTCTGAATCGATTTTCTTCTCTGAATCGATTTTCTTCTTCTTTCACACTGAATCGATTTGTCTGAATCGATTTGGGTTCTTCTGAACCGTTCTTTCTTCCCTCTAAATCTCCTAATCGTTTTGTCTAAAACGATTTGCCTGATGACGATCCTTGCTTCAACTACGGAATACGAATTCCTTGAATGCGATTGGAAACCTGAGTGCTCTGATACCAATTAATGGCCCCTTTTGATCGAAGATTCAAGAACTTGTATTTGACACAAAATAAATTTCTATTGCAAATGATCGTATCGTGCAATTACAGACACGTATGGGTTTTATAACCCTAATTTGAACCGGTGGGTTCTTTTCCTAAACGACGCAACTTTTGATCCCATATACAGTTTCTACTTTTGGATTTTGACACTTGCAACCCTTGACCTATTTACATTTGACATAACTGACTCTAAACACAACTTTACACTATTTACAACTTGACCCATAAACTTTAACTTGAACTTGGATTGAGCAATTAGGCTAACAGATGCGATGTATCATAGCGATAAAATGCCATTTCCCCAACCTAGGGTTGTGTTGTCACCACACCTATGGTTCACAAGATATACCATGATATCTAAACTGTCAATGATGATAATGAGATATTAATATCTATAAAGTAGTTTGAAGATAGTTATTCACGGTGCTGTTAATTTTTATTCAAAATAAAAATCGCTAAAAAGGCACGTCGGTTTAAATACATATGCAAATAGAGTTGTGTCTACTTTATGCTCCATTTTTACCCCAACATGATAATCATATGACTTTTAACAACTTATCTTATAACGATTGGTACTTTTCAAAAGGGGTATAAAGAAAAAGATTATCGGCACTCACATATCCCCAATGATCAATATATGTAAAAAAAATAAGTTACATTTAAGAGAGATCATGTTGCAATCATCAATATTCAATATATAGAAGTATAACAGAAGCATCCGTGCAAAAGATACAACACACATAGAAAAGTAATAGTGCCTGTAAACTCATATTGTAAATCTTTTTCAAGCGTAAAGCCATTTTCAGGAAACAGAAATGTAGGTAATGAGCCTGGTAAACAACATTATGAAGTAACCATGGTGTTTCATGCTGCAAGAGAAAAGTAAAAGGAAGCACAACATCTGAATACTGTATGTATGCAATAACAAAAGAATATGGTATATCTATACCTTGACAGATTTAGGATCAAGCTGAACAGCCCTCTGACAGTCCTCCTCAACTCTTGCCCATTCACTATACACAAAAACATAATAGACAAAACAAAACTAGTCATAATCGAAAATTGACAGAAAAACATCAAAATTGACATGAATTCTAAATATTTACAAACGAAATTCAATTCAAATTTGCATTTAAGAAAGTTTAGGTTTGACTGCAAACTATTTATTAGTTCTCAATCTTCTTTTTCGTATAATCGAGTAGAACAGGAAACCCTTAATAACACGTACAGTGTTAGTGTATATACGATACATACTTGCGTTTACGATGACATAAAGCACGATTAGTCCAATAAACTGGAACATTAGGGCACAAAGTGATCGCCTGGAAATTCAAATACAAACAAGGACAAATCGAGCATTTCATCAAACACAATATGGACATGAAATGAATCGGACTTGTAACAAATCAAATAGCCAGAAATACCTCGGTATAAGCATCGATGGCGGCACCTAACCTATTCTTCTTGAAATACAGATTTCCGTCTTGCTTAAGCTGTTCTGCTTGCTCGGCCGCCGAATTCACGCCCTTCACCATTACCGATCGTTGGTATGCGAGTGTTTACCTCTCTCTTCAAACCTTAAAGTACATAATAAGGATCGAGAATGAGAGAGAGCGCAGGAGAACCAGTGGCGACGGCAGGTGGGGGAAAGGATGGTTCTAGATCGCCGTTGAATATGACTATTTTCCGTCAAGGATTGTGTGTGACCATAAAAATAGTAAGGTGAAGGTTTATAATCAAACCAGCCAACCAGGTATCTTTTTAATGAATTAAAACTAATTACACGTATGGTACCGAGGTTTACGTAAATGGTAAGTTTGGTCCCCAAGTTTAAAATACTACACTGGTGGTTCATATATTTGTCAAAACGTAACACATGTGGCCTTTGACTTGGATGGCCGTTAAGTTTTCTCGTTAAGTTGGGATGAAATTACTTATTTACCCTTAAACTAAAAGACAAAATAAATAAATAAACCAAAATTAAAGTTACTCCCCACCTCCATTGGCCCTGCTTCATCTTCCTCGTTCCTTTGGCTCCGATGACTGCCACCGGAAAACCAACCACCACCAAATCACCTTGCCGGAAAACCGACTACCACCCTTTTTCTCCTTTGGATCCTCCCACCACACCCAGATGTAAAAGCCGCCACCAATATCTTCGACTGTTTTCGGAGATCATCGCCACCACCTCCAGCTTTGTCTGTTTGCAAAGATCACCGTCACCACCCACTTCGCCCTGAAACAACCATTTGTTCGAAAAATCAGATCCCGTCGAGTGGGCCCCACCACACCTTCATCTTTTTGGTCGTTTGTCCGACCAAATCATCCTTGTTTTAGCAGCCATAATTGTTCATGTTTCAGCCATGTGAAGAGTTGGTCGATCGATAGCCATGGAATCTAAAATCAATTAACCGCTGATGATAATCACAGACCCGTTGTGTAGTATCTGATTACAATATACCTTGTGTTAATTCAAGTTCTTCCCAATTACATAACGATGTCATATTCATGGATTGAACATATGTAAAAAAAACTAAGCCGTGATAGTAATCTACGATGTAGAGGAGGGTGCGGAAGTAGGGCACATGGGAGGGGGTTGGGGTAAAACAATTTTTTAATTTTTTTATGTTTTAAATAAAAGGGTATATCAGGTATTTTTAAAAATTTAACAGAAAAACTTAACGTCGATCCACTCTAGGGACCACCAGTGTTACGTTTTGACAAACACGTGGACTCTCAATGTAGTTTTCTAAACTTGGGGACCAAACTTGCAATTTATGCAAACCATAAGGACCATCCATGTAATTAACTCAATGAATTTTATATATATATATATATATATATATACTATATATAATATACATATTAAAGAGGCAAGAAAGTCATTTCACACAAAAGTCTTAAATTTAAGACTATTACAACTCATAAAGCTGGATGTACAACTCATAAAGCTTCCTTCCAACAAACACTTTTAAAACCTCATTTCTCATTTCAAAATTCAAATCTTTACATCAGATCTCATTCCATCAGGCTCTCGCCATCCACAAGAACGTTACCCCGTTATTCAACCACATTCCTATCTCTCAGTCTCAAAATCCCATCTTCAATCTCCAGATCCAGCCTCAGTCGTCACTGGACAAGTCCGAGCTTTCACTGGACGTGAGAGATAAGGTAAAACCGAACCTTAATCATTATCAATAATGTGTTATGATACCTTACTTGTAACAAAGACTAAACATGAACTTTTTATTTGGTTTAAGTTTTTCGTATTCTGATGATGATTGCTTAAAAACCTTATATGAATGACTACTTTTAATGTCCCACGAGCTGCTATCGGGCTTTTATCCAATATAGCTAAGAGCCTGTTAGGATTCTCGTTTTACGTATCATTGTCTGCTGCTCCAGACCATGTCTTGGAAAAAAGGATCTATATTGGGTTTAGACGAGGAAGATGATCCGGTGTTGGTAGAGACATATTCGGAGGTCAGAGTCAAAGAGTCAAGTAGCAAGAATTTGAAAGATTTTAGGCAACTTGACATGGTCAACGACTGCTCAGACCACCACTTCGTTGATAAGAGCTCGATATCAGGTCAGTTTAGAGTTCAACTTCGAAAAATTAGCCTATGTTTCCTGCTAATAATCTATTTACAGTTGCATATTCGAGCCTGTTCAATGATGTTTTGGTTTGTTGTAGGTGAAAAAAAGTTAGCTAAAGAAAGTTCAGGAAGAATGGAGCATTTTGGCCAACGATCTTCCTGGTGCGAAGTTGTGGCTTTTTCTTATATACTATACATGAGTAAGTAATATTGAATCTTAATTTCTGCTTCTTTTGACAGAAACAATATACATTCGTGTCTTTGAAGAAAGGATGGATCTGATACGAACTGCAGTTGTGGGGGCACCCGGAACTCCTTATCATGACGGCTACGTCGGCTTCATATAGAGTATCATAGGCTCATATCGAGTATCAGAGGCTCATATCGAGTACCAGAGGCCTCGACGACTATTAGGGTTCAAAAACAAAGGTGTAGTTCTATTGATCTTCCTTACGAATTTAAGTTTTTAAGTCTGTTTATGGAACCCTAATTTTTCCAATGAAGTCTCATGTAAGAAAAAATGGCGTTGGAAATGTATTTTTCAAGGTAATTTAGAATGGTGTTATTAGCATATGTTAAATGTATTTGTAGCTTCAATGGCTGTTTATGCTCAATTTCTGTTGTTCTGGCAAGTAAATCCAACTTATGATTTTGTTTATGCTTAATTTCAGAATGTTTTTTGGCTAATTTTTCAGGGGCAAAATCCTGTGTTTCCTCTGATTTTTGGGCATGAGGCTGGAGGGTATGTTCCATCCTTGAATCTAATTCAAATGGATGTGTATCATTTTTTTGAGCTATGGCTAAACGAATGGGGTCTTCATTAAGATTAACTTCTTGATGATCATAATGATGAGGATTCTACATTGTCAGTTAAAGGGTATAACTTTGAAGATGAAAGAATCACAAATGGCTACTGGATTCAAGAACCGCATTCAGACGTGATTCAGAAGTTTTTTCGGTTATTAGTGATTTTTCATACCGCTATACCCGATGTGGATGATGAAACATGAAAAGTTACTTATGAAGTTGAATCACCTGATGAGGCTGCTTTTGTTATAGCAGCAAGAGAGCTCGGGTTCAAATTCTACAAAAGGACACACACATTTGTTTCTTTTATGGAGTTGGACCCAGTCTCAAAGAAAAGAGTCGAAAGGTAACAACTTTCTTGCGGTTTTCTTGTTTTGGGTAACTTTTAGTAACAAATCTGAACTTGGTTTCTGTTAAAAATTAATTTTTTTCAGGTAACTTTTTGTATCAAATCTCTGAATTGGGTTTTTGTTAAAAATAATATTTTTATTGCTTATTTGCAGGACACACGAGCTTTTAAACGTTTTAGAGTTTAACAGTGCATGAAAGAGAATGTCTGTTATTGTTAGGGATGAGGACGGGAAGTTGCTTTTACTATGAAAAGGCGTCGACAGGTGAGCAAAAACAGACAATAAATAAGTCTTTATTTCTATCAGTATTCAGTAGTAATTGTTGTTCGGTTTTTAATTCTATTTTCGTACCGTGTTTAGTATTATGTTTGATAGACTGGCCAAAAATGGGAGAGAATTCGAAGAGAGTACAAAAGAACATGTGAATGAGTATGTCGATGCATGTCTAAGAACCTTAATTCTTGCTTATCGTGAACTCACCGAGGAAGAATACAAAGAGTTCAATGAAAAATTCAAAGAAGCCAAGAATTCAGTTAGTGTAGATCGTGATGAATTGATTGATCAAGTCACCGCTTGTAGGTCCCGGGGGCCTCGGTCGAGTGCAACAGAAGATAGAAGACATAGATAATGCAGACCTATTCGTGATTTGTTTGGGAACAGAGGAAGAAACGACAGTGACCAAACATAGATAAGCAGACACACATAAACACACAAACAAGAGAATCAACAGAAACGAAAGACAATCCACAACAACGTTGTCATTACAGATTACATACCTAAGGAGTATACATCCCTCATTTAAGCTCACGGTCCAGGGACCGGGAGAGCTCATCCCGGCCAAACCTCTCTCAATTCTCACATTCTGTTCCCTTTACAAATGAGCCCAACACCTCTATTTATAGGGGCAGGAACAATCCGTTCCTGCGAACTTGTCTAAGTATGTAGGAGCATTGGTCATGCGTACTTAACGGCAAAAGCCTTGCGTATTTGTTAAGTACGCAGGACCAACTGGTGAACTTGCTAAGTACGCAGGAGCATTCTCCTGCGTACTAACTGAGTACACTGATACATAGAATTTTATCTATAGTTACTAAAACATGCTTCTACAGACTCCCTCTTAACTATAGCATCAAATTCTATCTATCAATAACACTGACAATCATCAGTTACAAAGAATGTCCTAACAAACTCCCTCTAAACTAATGACATCACATGTCTTCTGGAAAAACTTGATCTTCTGGCATTCCACTTGTGATCTTCAAATCTTCAAACTTCAGTCTTCAGTTACCGAGTGATGACAAACACGACTCCCTCTTAACTGTAGCTTTCATTGTAGATAAAACCAAGTACTTCAATAAGAACCAACTAAACCAACACACCTTATTGTAGTTCATCCTCTCAGCATTAGCTTCCTCCAATCTTACTTAGACTTCCTCCAAATCAGCTGGCATATGATAGAGAGTTTGAATTTCCAATAACCTGCATTAAACTACTCAGCTCCCATAGGAATTCCAGTAAGATAAACTTTAGTCTTCAATCCAGATGTGTCCAACTCTATCCTGTATCTTCACGAGTCAACCAAATTCCCGAAGATGTTCATTTCCAATTTCCCCTTTCAATGTAAGCTCCTTCTGACTAGACTAGAAACAAGGGAACGTTTCCTATCCCGTCGGCAAATGATAAAGGTTCCATTTTCAATGAATAATCCAAGGGATATCTAGCTTCATCCTCAAAATACTAGGCAGAATCTAACACAAAATCATGCTCAACAATGATCATCCTGTATCCAAAGTCCAACATTCTTCATTTAGATCTTCATTCCTGGTTAACATCTCCTAATCTGTATACATTCACCACAGTGAAGTTCCATAACTAGGTTGTCTATCTGGATTCCGCCCAGATCCTAAATAAGATTTCCCATCATAATCACATCAAATCTTGAACACATTCTTGACCAATGAGCACAAAACAAAACAAAAAAATATAGTTTACAAAGAAATCTCAGTTGAGATAAACGTTTCTCTATGTTATGTTAAAGAGGTTTATATATAGGAAGTATCAACAGCGTATCCAACACCTCTTTAACATATCATTAAATTTTAGCCTTTATCCTTTTACCTTTATCCCCCTCATTTCTTTGTAAACTATGACCAGCTACATCACCGCTTCACCCAATTCCTCAAAAACCTCGTCTAGTCAAATTTAGGATTTTATTTCTTTGCAAAGATCAAATAGCAAAACTATGGGTTCAAATTGTTATAGCATTCATCCCCTATTAAAGAAGTATCTTAGATACGTGTAGCCCACATTTTTAGGTTTGAATACGCAAACAATATGATTCAAAGGCCCAAAGCAGCACATCTTCACAAATAAACCGAGACCTTTAGTCGATGACGACCCAGTTGCTCAAATTGATTCAGCATTCATTCCCTATTAAAGAAGTATCTCGGATACTCGTAGCCCACATTTTCAGGTTTGATTACCTAGGCAAAATGACAATTGGTATCATCCTACAAAAATCTCGACCTAGTTTCGCCATGCTACCTTATATACAAATTTTAGTCCCGAAAACCCAAAATCAATATCTTTTCAAAAATGGCCCGAAACAAGCATACAAATGATCCCTAAAATTTTGGCCAAGAAAAGTTTTCCCGCTAATTTTTTTATTTATTTATTTTATCCAGAGACTAGTTGACGAGCAAATACGCATGTTCGATAGTTCTTGTGTACATAGTAAGTACGCAGATAGTAATGTTCATGCTATTTGATAAGTTCGCACATCAGTGAGTCATGCGTACTCGTCTTCATGCGTATCTGTCTTCATGCGTATATGTAAGTATGCAGGGTCTGTTCAATCCTGCGTATTTATCCAGCAGTACTCCAACGCACATGTCTGATCTTGAGGAAAATTTCAGAAACTGTTGGATTTCTGAAATTGATGTTTCCAAAGGCTTAGAAATCGTATTTTAACAAACCAATAGCCTTCAAAACATCAAATGAAGCGATAACGACGAATTTTAGGATTTTGTTCTGAACAAGTAGTGACTTTCATAAGTGCGCAGAAACTTCAAAAAGCTAAAACTCGAATCTGGAACACAAATCAATGAACACCGAGGCTCTAATACCAATTGTAGGTCCCGGGGCCTCAGTCGAGCATAGCGGAAGATAGAAACATTGTAATGCAGACCTGTTCATGATTTGTGTGGGAACAGATGAAGAAACGACAGTGACCAAACAGAGATAAACAGACACACACACACACAAACAAGAGAATCAACAGAAATGAAACACAACCCATAACAACATTGTCATTACAGATTACATACCGAACATCTCTCATTTAATTTCACGGTCCAGGGGCCGGGAGAGCTCATCCCGGCCAGACCTCTCTCAATTCTCACATTCTGTTCGCTTTACAAATGAGCCCAACACCTCTATTTATAGGCGCATGAATAACCCATTCCTACGAACTTGTCTAAGTACGCAGGAGCATTGGTCATGCGTACTTGTTAAGTACGCAAGGAAAAAGCCTTGCGTACTTACTAAGTACGCAGGACCAACTAGTGAACTTGCTAAGTATGCAGGAACATTTTCCTGCGTACTAGCTGAGTACACCGATACATAGAATTTTATCTATAGTTACTAAAACATGCTTCTATAATGCACAAAAATCGGAATAGACTCCCCTGGTAATGATGACGATATTCCTCGTAAGTCGTGTTCCATAGCCCTCCGGTTAACGCTTAGCTTACAAAGTTCCAATAACTCCTCACGAACGAAAGCGTCTAAATCTATCAATACTCTAACAACCACGTTAAACAACTGATGTCTGGCTGCTGATGCTCTGGGAGACGAAAAACGGTGGGATCTCGATGCCCTGCTGCATCATTAAATACCTGATAGCATCGTCCTGCCTATCCATCCTCTCAAATATCTGATCTCTCAGCTCCTCTAAGGTAAGCGGTGCAGTCAGACGATGACAGAGCGGATGTTGGATCTGAGGCGCTCAATGTGATGTGGAATCCGCTGACGTGCTGTGGGCGACCCCATCTGTACTGCCTGCTTTGCAGGCCTCCCAATAGGTGGTGGGACCTATGGACCCTACCTCGCCTCCATCCATCGCGACATATCATCCATAACTATGATCCCCGCTAACCTAAGCTCCTGTACTCCATATGGTATCGTATCCGGGCTGGACGTTAGTAGATGGCCCGGATAACAATAAAAAATTCCCAAACGCTCGACAATCCGGCTGATGCTAGGATCCGATGGATGTATCGGATCAGGGGGCTCGGATCGACGACTCCAAAATAGATGTGGAGAATGGGCCGTCGGAAATAGAAAGCTAAAAATCTCGCAACTGGTTGTCACTGACCCCCTGGTCGTGACGCCTCCTGAAACAACCCCGCAGGCTCTGAATGAAGGCCAGCTCTTCTATATCTGCCTCTGTATAGAAACCTGTAGCCACTGCATGTGACACCCAGCATTTCAGGTCAATATCCACATTTCATAAACGCACGTTCATAATTATTATTTCCTGATATTTTATTTTGACTAAGTAAAGTCAAGAAGTCTAGCAAAGAAGTTTGTTCCAAGTCTAGTAAACCGTAAAGAGTTACTAGAAAAAGTAAGCAGGATAACCCGACTCAATACGAAAGTAAATGGTTAAATAAAATAACCAGAAAAATATATATATATATATATTACACAAAATTTACGTTGAGCCAAGATTCTAATATTTTCTTCAACGAGCCATAAAATGGTTAAAAATTATAATACCGTGAAGAATCGAAACTGAATTAAATTACCCCTTTAAAACTCTAATTGATACTAATACCATAATAAATTAATATTTAAAAATTGGTTATCATTAACCCCTAAACAACTTCTTGACTTTCTTGGCCGAGAGTCAGGGGAGCCATGCTCCCACTTGCCTGATTCGCTTTGATTCAGATGAAAACCATACTCTTCAGACGAAACTTCACCATTCCTTTCAAACCTTCTCTTTTCTTACGGCAAATTCCCAATTCCCTTTCAAATCGAAGTCCAGTTTTAAAGCGAAAATCACCATAATTCGGTGTCATAAGGAGAATTTCAAGTGTTCTTGAAGAAAGCTCAAAAGATTCAAGACTACTTCTCTGTTTTTCTCTAAAGATCGCCATTCTCGGTTTGAGGTAAAAACTCGATACCATCCATATTATTTGCTTTAAAACCGTAACTAAACATACAAATCGTTCAAACGCAAGTAAGATAACAAGAAAACTGTGTCAAACTCAAGATTTGAACATAAAAATATACAGAGTGAATTCTGTAAATCAAAGTGCAGATATCGAAACTATAGTTTCGATACCTGTTAGTCAATCGAAACTAGGAGTTTCGATACCTATTGATCGAAACTAGGAGTTTCGATACCAGTTATTCAATCGAAACTAGGAGTTTCGATACCGGTTGTTCTATCGAAACTAGGAGTTTCGATATCTATTTACTCAATCGAAACTAGGAAGTTTCGATACCTGTGTACAATCGAAACTAGGTAGTTTCGATACTATTCTTGCCAATCGAAACTAGGTAGTTTCGATACCTATTTCACTCAGTCGAAACTAGGAAGTTTCGACATCTGTTCTGTTCAATCGAAACTAAGAAAGCTTAGATACCTGTTCATCAGTCCCATAAGGCAGTAACTCAGAACTATTTTCATAACAAAACAAGGTTGGAAAAACTAAAAAGATAATTAAAACAAAAGTAATCAGATCGACTAAGTCAAGTGAACAAATTGCGTTTAAGACGAGTAGTCTTAACGTGTATGTTATCCTTGTGTAAATAGGATACGGATAGGCGAATCTGCCGTCATTCAAATTTTTGCTAGCATTCATACTGTCGAGGTGAGTTTCACTAATCCCCTTTTTCTAAGTTTTTGAAATGATTTGGGGTGGAAACATACTTGTAAAAGACTTTTGTGTATAAATGAATGGAACTAATGATCTGACCGTATGTATGTATTGAGGGAACAATAAAGCGCTTAAAGTCCTCGTAATAAATTAGTAACCATTAGCTATGGATTTAGCCCGGGATTATATGAATAGTACTATTGGGGGTGACGCCTCCGGTCATGGTTAGTCGCGCTAACCAGGGGTCAAAATGGCCGAATGACCGCATATTGTCTTACTCGCAGAAAGGCGAGGGGAGGCACAAAAAGTTGGGGTTTGGTTACGGTCTCGTACATTACATACTATTTTGTATTCCTTGCAAGCTTACAAATGGGGTCAATAGATCGGATTAGTAATCATATTCATTGGTAATACATACAAAAGAGTTCTGATCAGGGTAAAATGATCAGATTTATCAAAAGAGTTCTGATCAGGTTAAAATGATCAGGTTTTACACAAAAGTGTTCTGATCAGGGTAAAGTGATCAGGTTTAAAGTAAAGAATTCTGATCAGGTTAAAGTGATCAGGTTTAAACGAAAGAGTACTGATCAGGTTAAAATGATCAGGTTTCACAAAGAGTTTTGATCGGCAAAAAGATCAGATTTAAACATTGGGTTTATGATAACTCTTTATAATAACTTGTGAACTCACCAACCTCGTGTTGACAGTTTTAAGTATGTTTTCAGGAAATTGAACGTGGTCATCAGGTTAGCAATGTAGGTTACATGCATGCACGTGGATACGGCTTTTGGGAGGATTTCTCTTGTATAACTCATGGTCTTGAGTCATATTTGCGAAATCTTAAACATTTGTAAACTCAAATTGATATTTTGTAATGTAAATATTTTAAATTCAGTTATGTATCCAATTACATGTATGTGTTTGCGGTAATCATATGCTTTGGAAACCAGTGAAAGTCGCGCCTCGCGTTTCCGCCCTGGCGGGGGTGTGACAGAACTTGGTATCAGAGCCATTGATTATAGCGAACTAGGTGTCTAAAACGGAACCTAGTCTATAATTAGAATGACTCACTAAAATGTTTTCATTGCATAAGCATTGTATAACCAGTCATCATGTCATGTGGATATTGTAGTCACAAGTATGTCGTCACATTCACACTCTGACCCCGTCTCTGACTCTGAATCCAACGAGGAACTTTCCGCTTCACGCCCTAAAAATCGAGTACAAGTTCGCAGCTCGACACCACCCAATGTCGCTCTGGGAGAACCGCCCATCGTCTACCGAAAGAAAAGCGGAGGACCAGTTAAGGTGCAAAGTGCTAGGAAGAAGGTTCGACTTCCGCGCAAGAGAAACCTGGCAGCCCGTGACCCGAAAGACTTGGAGACCGATGAGGAACCACCGAGGCAACGACCCTGCTACCACCCTACCGTGGGAACCATCCGTTGGATGCCTCGTACCCTGGCACGTTGGAGGGAGATGGAGAGCATCCCATCTACCTTTGAGCTTGGAGAGTCTTCTAACTCCCCAACACCCCTACCCCACACTGGGGAAGCCATAGAGCTCACTGTGCCTACCTTGGTAGCTCGCGTTCGTACGCATGAGGAGCGTCTTGATGATCTCCTAGATGATATTCGGGCACAGGGGGATGCAACCAGGCGCTTACGTCAAGGGCTCGGATCTCGAGTACAGACTCTGGAGGATAGCACTCGAGACATACAGAGTGCCACTGACTACCTCGAGTTGAGAGCTGATATGGACTGGCAGTTCACTCTCACGGTCCGAGACATGGTGGAGGCGCTGGAGGAGAGGACTTTGGCTGCAGAATTTGTGGCGAGAGCTAGTTTTGTCATAGCGGGACTTGCCATGATGATTGGGTTGTACTCCCACTTCTTCCTTTAAACCTATTATGGGCGGGTTGTGCCCATAGTACATTATGTAGTTTAAAACGTTAGTACTGATGAGGTCATGTGAACCCATCTCTTTTGTATCCTCGTCTTTTGGGAACAATGTACTATGTATGTTTTGACTGTGTATGTAATGGTTTATGTTGTAATGATAGTTGTTCATGTTTGATGTTGTGGTATCCTTATGTCATGATCTATCATTATTGATATATGATGTTGTTTCTTTTTAATTGACATGTTAGAAAGAACGTCATGGCACCTAAGCGTGGGACACCCCGTAACACTACTGGTGACAACAACGAGACAATTTCCCCAAACATGGAACAACTAATAGCACAACGAGTAGCTGCCGCTATAGAGCAGTATGAAGCAAACCGAAATAGCGGAGGAGGTGCAGGAGGTAGCGGTACCGTAGGAGGTAGCGGTACAGCAGGAGGTTCCGGAGGTTCCGGAGATGCTCCAAATAGGAAGTGTACCTACAAGGCCTTCCTATCCTGCAAACCCCGCAGTTTTAATGGCACCGAGGGTGCAGTAGGACTAATGAGATGGATAGAACATATGGAGTCGGTGATTGATATAAGTGAATGCACCGCTGATTGCGTAGTGAAGTATTCTACCTGCACGCTCACTGATAAAGCTTTAACTTGGTGGAATACTCAAATGAAGACTTTGGGGAGAGAGACAGCGTACCAATTGTCTTGGGAAGATTTGAAAAACATGATGATTGAGGAATACTGTCCTCGGAACGAATTGCAAAAGATTGAAACTGAGATGTGGAACCTACAGATGATAGGAGATGATGTAACGGGATACACCGACCGCTTCAATGAATTAGCACTTCTGGTACCGCATATGGTCACACCAGAACATAAGCGTGTGGAGAGGTATCTGTGGGGCCTTGCGCCTCAAATTCGTAGCATGGTAACATCATCTAATCCAATAGATGCCAAGAGTGCTATAACTTTAGCATTCAAACTAAAGGATGATGCAGTACGTAATGAATTGTTTGTGAGGAAGGAGAATGAGGAAGGTAGATCTGGGGAGAAAAGGAAATGGATGGGAAATTCAAGTAACAAATCTGGAAAACAAGAGTTTAAGAAACAAGGAACTGTGAAGGCTTTTGCAGCCAACACAGTGGAAAGAAAGGAGTATGATAGGGGCCTACCGAGATGTAAGAGGTGTGGAAATCATCATGCCGGTGTTTGCATCAAGTGTGGAAAATGCGACAAGTTTGGTCACACCACTCAAGCATGTCGAACTAACAACCGATTGGGGAAAATCAAACCGGGATGTTTTGTATGTGGGGATCTAAAACACTTCAAGAAGGATTGTCCCAAGTGGAAGAATCAGAACAACGCTCAGGCACCAGGGAGGGCATTTGTGATGGGTGCAAGGGACGCACGCCAGGACCCGAACATCGTCACTGGTACGTTCCCGATAAATAATCACTATGCCTCTGTACTTTTTGATTCGGGTGCGGATATGAGCTTTGTGTCGAATGATTTTAAATCCTTACTCGGTATTAAGGCCAGCAAACTAGATCAACGTTATACAATTGAATTAGCAAATGGGAAATTAATAGAAACCGGAGAGGTCTTTAGGGGTTGTACTTTATGTTTAGAAAACCGTACATTCAGTATAGACCTTCTACCCGTCGAGTTAGGGAGTTTTGATATTGTTATTGGTATGGATTGGTTAACCAAGAATCGTGCCGAGATAGTATGCTTCGAGAAGATTGTACGTATTCCCCTACCAAGCGGAGAAATTCTTTCAATTCAAGGCGAAAGGTGTATAACGATATTAAAAATGATAAACTGCATGAAAGCTCATAAGTATCTACGCAAGGGTTATTGTGCATTCCTGGCTCACATCGTCGAGAAGAAACCCGAAGAACGTCGACTTGAGGACATACCAGTCGTCAGAGACTATTCGGAGGTATTTCCCGAAGACTTACCGGGAATACCACCATCAAGACAAGTCGAGTTTCGGATCGACCTAGTACCAGGAGCCGCACCAGTTGCACGATCTCCGTATCGTCTAGCCCCTTCCGAGATGCAGGAACTGTCGAGCCAACTACAAGAATTACTTGACAAAGGTTTCATAAGACCGAGTTTCTCACCATGGGGAGCTCCGGTCCTATTTGTAAAGAAAAAGGATGGAACCTTTAGAATGTGCATTGATTATCGAGAGTTGAACAAACTGACAATCAAAAATCGGTATCCTCTTCCTCGAATAGACGATTTGTTTGATCAACTTCAAGGTTCCAGTTTCTATTCTAAAATTGATCTACGATCAGGGTATCATCAACTGAAAATTCAGGAAGAAGACATACCAAAAACGGCTTTTAGGACTCGTTACGGTCACTACGAATTCCTAGTTATGCCATTTGGCTTGACTAATGCACCAGCTGTTTTCATGGATCTCATGAACCGCGTGTGCAAGCCGTACTTGGATAAATTCGTGATTGTGTTTATCGATGACATATTGATATATTCACGAACCAAGGAGGAACATGAATATCATTTGAAATTAATCTTGGAACTACTCAGGAATGAGAAGCTTTATGCTAAATTCTCTAAGTGTGAGTTTTGGATCCAAGAGGTTCACTTTCTCGGACATGTCATTAATAAGAAGGGTATCCATGTGGATCCATCCAAGATTGAAGCTATCAAAAACTGGGAAGCACCAAGAACTCCGACTGAGGTGCGTCAATTTCTGGGTTTGGCAGGATATTACAGGCGATTCATCGAGAATTTTTCAAAGATAGCCTTGCCTTTGACCACGTTAACCCAGAAGGACAAAAAGTTTGATTGGACTGATAAACAAGAATCATCTTTTCAATTGCTGAAGCAAAAACTTTGCAGTGCACCAATCCTATCCCTTCCCGAAGGGACTGACAATTTCATTGTGTACTGTGACGCATCACACCAAGGTCTGGGATGTGTGTTGATGCAGAAAGAAAAAGTCATAGCATATGCATCCAGACAACTAAAAGTGCACGAAAAGAATTATACGACCCACGACTTGGAATTGGGTGCAGTTGTGTTTGCACTCAAGATTTGGAGACATTACTTATACGGTACAAAATGTACTATCTTTACAGACCACAAGAGTCTCCAGCACATCTTTAATCAGAAAGAACTTAACATGAGGCAACGTCGTTGGGTAGAACTACTGAATGATTACGACTGTGATATCAAGTATCACCCTGGTAAGGCAAACGTCGTAGCAGATGCCTTAAGTTGTAAAGAACGAGTTAAAACACTACGTGTTCGTGCCCTAGAATTGACAATTCATACGAGTCTCACGACTCAAATTCGGATGGCACAACAAGAAGCAATCAAAGAAGAAAACAGTCAGAATGAAGCTTTACGAGGAATGATAAAGCAGTTGGAACCAAAGCCAGATGACACTTTATACTTCATGAATAGAATTTGGGTGCCATGTTTTGGTAACATACGGGAGTTGGTTATGGACGAAGCCCACAAGTCCAGGTACTCCATTCATCCAGGTTCGGATAAAATGTATAAGGATCTGAAAGAATTCTACTGGTGGCCGAACATGAAAGGAGAAATTGCTATTTATGTCGGTAAATGCCTGACATGTTCAAAAGTAAAAGCAGAACATCAGAAACCGTCGGGATTGTTACAACAACCCGAGATACCTCAATGGAAATGGGAACAGATTTCCATGGATTTCATTACAAAGTTACCCAAGACGTCGAGCGGGTATGACACTATATGGGTAATCGTCGATCGTTTGACGAAATCAGCTCATTTTCTACCCATCAAAGAAACGGATAAAACCGAGAAACTTGCAAAGCTTTATATTAAGGAAATTGTGGCTAGGCATGGAGTACCAATTTCTATTATCTCTGATAGAGACAGCAGATTCGTGTCTAGAATCTGGAAATCATTACAAGAAGCCATGGGCACACGTCTTGACATGAGCACGGCATATCACCCACAAACAGATGGTCAAAGTGAAAGAACCATTCAAACCTTAGAGGATATGCTCCGTGCGTGTGCAATTGACTTCGGTGGAAATTGGGATACTCATTTGCCACTAGCTGAGTTTTCATATAATAACAGTTACCACACCAGCATCAAAGCCGCTCCGTTTGAGGCTTTGTATGGTCGAAAATGTCGTTCACCGCTTTGTTGGGCAGAAGTTGGCGACAAACATTTAACCGGTCCTGAAGTTATTCAAGAGACCACAGATAAGATTTTCAAAATCAAGGATCGTCTGAAGGCCGCCCGTGACAGACAAAAGAGTTACGCGGATAACAGACGAAGACCTTTAGAATTCCAAGTAGGAGACAAAGTCATGTTAAAGGTCTCACCTTGGAAAGGAGTTGCAAGATTTGGCAACCGTGGCAAGCTTAACCCTAGGTACGTTGGACCGTTTGAAATATTGGCTAGGGTTGGCCCTGTAGCTTACAAACTCAAGTTGCCACAAGAACTAAGCAATGTACATGATACGTTTCATGTATCAAATCTCAAGAAGTGTTTATCAGACGAGACGTTAATTATACCGCCTGATGAGATTCACATAGACGACAAGTTGCACTTCATTGAGGAACCTATGGAAGTCACAGATTGGAAGGTTCAGAGAACAAGACGCAGCCGTGTTAAGCTGGTCAAGGTACGTTGGAATTCAAAGCGCGGCCCCGAGTATACGTGGGAGCGGGAAGATAAAATGAAATCCAAGTACCCGTCACTGTTTACAAAAACACCAAGTCAGAGTGACAAGAACTGAATTTCGGGACGAAATTCTCTGTAACATGGGGAGAATGTGACACCCAGCATTTCAGGTCAATATCCACATTTCATAAACGCACGTTCATAATTATTATTTCCTGATATTTTATTTTGACTAAGTAAAGTCAAGAAGTCTAGCAAAGAAGTTTGTTCCAAGTCTAGTAAACCGTAAAGAGTTACTAGAAAAAGTAAGCAGGATAACCCGACTCAATACGAAAGTAAATGGTTAAATAAAATAACCAGAAAAATATATATATATATATATTACACAAAATTTACGTTGAGCCAAGATTCTAATATTTTCTTCAACGAGCCATAAAATGGTTAAAAATTATAATACCGTGAAGAATCGAAACTGAATTAAATTACCCCTTTAAAACTCTAATTGATACTAATACCATAATAAATTAATATTTAAAAATTGGTTATCATTAACCCCTAAACAACTTCTTGACTTTCTTGGCCGAGAGTCAGGGGAGCCATGCTCCCACTTGCCTGATTCGCTTTGATTCAGATGAAAACCATACTCTTCAGACGAAACTTCACCATTCCTTTCAAACCTTCTCTTTTCTTACGGCAAATTCCCAATTCCCTTTCAAATCGAAGTCCAGTTTTAAAGCGAAAATCACCATAATTCGGTGTCATAAGGAGAATTTCAAGTGTTCTTGAAGAAAGCTCAAAAGATTCAAGACTACTTCTCTGTTTTTCTCTAAAGATCGCCATTCTCGGTTTGAGGTAAAAACTCGATACCATCCATATTATTTGCTTTAAAACCGTAACTAAACATACAAATCGTTCAAACGCAAGTAAGATAACAAGAAAACTGTGTCAAACTCAAGATTTGAACATAAAAATATACAGAGTGAATTCTGTAAATCAAAGTGCAGATATCGAAACTATAGTTTCGATACCTGTTAGTCAATCGAAACTAGGAGTTTCGATACCTATTGATCGAAACTAGGAGTTTCGATACCAGTTATTCAATCGAAACTAGGAGTTTCGATACCGGTTGTTCTATCGAAACTAGGAGTTTCGATATCTATTTACTCAATCGAAACTAGGAAGTTTCGATACCTGTGTACAATCGAAACTAGGTAGTTTCGATACTATTCTTGCCAATCGAAACTAGGTAGTTTCGATACCTATTTCACTCAGTCGAAACTAGGAAGTTTCGACATCTGTTCTGTTCAATCGAAACTAAGAAAGCTTAGATACCTGTTCATCAGTCCCATAAGGCAGTAACTCAGAACTATTTTCATAACAAAACAAGGTTGGAAAAACTAAAAAGATAATTAAAACAAAAGTAATCAGATCGACTAAGTCAAGTGAACAAATTGCGTTTAAGACGAGTAGTCTTAACGTGTATGTTATCCTTGTGTAAATAGGATACGGATAGGCGAATCTGCCGTCATTCAAATTTTTGCTAGCATTCATACTGTCGAGGTGAGTTTCACTAATCCCCTTTTTCTAAGTTTTTGAAATGATTTGGGGTGGAAACATACTTGTAAAAGACTTTTGTGTATAAATGAATGGAACTAATGATCTGACCGTATGTATGTATTGAGGGAACAATAAAGCGCTTAAAGTCCTCGTAATAAATTAGTAACCATTAGCTATGGATTTAGCCCGGGATTATATGAATAGTACTATTGGGGGTGACGCCTCCGGTCATGGTTAGTCGCGCTAACCAGGGGTCAAAATGGCCGAATGACCGCATATTGTCTTACTCGCAGAAAGGCGAGGGGAGGCACAGAAAGTTGGGGTTTGGTTACGGTCTCGTACATTACATACTATTTTGTATTCCTTGCAAGCTTACAAATGGGGTCAATAGATCGGATTAGTAATCATATTCATTGGTAATACATACAAAAGAGTTCTGATCAGGGTAAAATGATCAGATTTATCAAAAGAGTTCTGATCAGGTTAAAATGATCAGGTTTTACACAAAAGTGTTCTGATCAGGGTAAAGTGATCAGGTTTAAAGTAAAGAATTCTAATCAGGTTAAAGTGATCAGGTTTAAACGAAAGAGTACTGATCAGGTTAAAATGATCAGGTTTCACAAAGAGTTTTGATCGGCAAAAAGATCAGATTTAAACATTGGGTTTATGATAACTCTTTATAATAACTTGTGAACTCACCAACCTCGTGTTGACAGTTTTAAGTATGTTTTCAGGAAATTGAACGTGGTCATCAGGTTAGCAATGTAGGTTACATGCATGCACGTGGATACGGCTTTTGGGAGGATTTCTCTTGTATAACTCATGGTCTTGAGTCATATTTGCGAAATCTTAAACATTTGTAAACTCAAATTGATATTTTGTAATGTAAATATTTTAAATTCAGTTATGTATCCAATTACATGTATGTGTTTGCGGTAATCATATGCTTTGGAAACCAGTGAAAGTCGCGCCTCGCGTTTCCGCCCTGGCGGGGTGTGACACTGCAAACTGTGGGACCGACAACTCGTACTGTAACATCCCAAAAATAAAGGTAAACGAATAAATGAAATGAAAGGTCATAAGTTAAAACAAAAATGTGAAAAGAAGCAGGCGGGCTTGGGCCTTGCAAGTAGTGGGCCGATTAGGCCCACCTATATAAGGGTTGGAGCAGCCCCCCTCCTCATTTCTCCTTGTTGTGCAAACTTCTAGAGAGAGAGGTCTCGGGTCTAGAGAGAAAGTAAAGGAAAGCGATTCAAAAGCTCGGGGATCGATTGTCATCATCTCTGGATCATATAACATTGAAAAGGAAGCAAAAACAGGTAACTATCGAGCTTAAATCTGAGTTTTCATAATTGTTGGGTTTCGGGTTAAAATCGAGTAAAGGTTTAGTTTTTACGTATGAAACTTGAAACAAATCACATATTCTGCTTCATGGACGAAAATAGAACGTTTTGAACGTAAAACGTTTGAGGTTTGAGCACCTCGAATACAGCCGACCAGATCTAGGGTCTGATTGGAGAAGAAGGTAGCGACAGGCGAACTTGGACCCAATATAGCGAACTTATTAAGTTCGCTGGTCTATGTTCGCCTGTAACTCAAAGGAGGCGAACTTACCCAAGTTCGCCTAACTTACTAAGGTCGCTGGTCAAGTTCGCACCTATTATGTTTGCCTAAAGAGGCAAACTTGATCACTAAGTTTGCCTATGTTTAAGAAAACCAACTTACTATGGGCGAACTTGTCATGTTCGCCTATACCCAAACCTTGCGAACTTATTAAGTTCGCCTGCTCATCAGAATAGAAATGTTAAGTGTCGTTTAGGTTCATTAGCTTATCTTGTATGACTTGTTTATACAGATTGTGTGTGACCTTAAGTGACGCTCTTTGACCAGCTAGGTGTATTCAGGAAATCACTCATCATGTGAGTTCTATGTGCCCCCTCTATGTTATGTGCAAATCAATTTAAAATGTTTTTGGGGCTGAAGTGTATACACTAACTGAATATATGTCATGAATGTCAATGTGATCATACGTGATGTATAAATGCGTATATATATATATATATATGAAATGAAAGATGTACAAAGAATGAACGTATTTTTACAAAGAACGAATGAATGAATGACATAACGTAAATGAATGAATTCTTGCCCTATATTTTTGTATATATATCTCATGTTATGAATGTATGTAAATGTTATGGACACTTCGATGATAACGGCTACTCTGGTAGACGGACGACCACGCGTCTATTTTGTAACCGGGGCAAATACGTTCCTTCATCAGCTAGGACGTATGAAAGGCATTAATGGACGGTCGAAGCAATTGCCTTATAAAGGAAGAACGGTTGCATAAATAATAGTTCGCATGGGAAACAGATGCCCTAGGTCAGATGGGCTACGATGGTAGGACGGTTAAGGCGGACGGACAAAGGTTGCCGGACGGATTAATGTTTCGACGGACGATTTCTAGGGCCGGACGGTTTATGTAATGGACTACGACGGTATTTCTTATGGTGTTTGTCTTTGTGACTCACGCAACGATTGTGATGGGTTGATCACCCATATTTGTATGACCAGTGAATGTTAAACGAAAGAAAAGGTGAATATATATTCATATGTACTCTTATATGAATGATAAAATAAAACAAAGGATATGCTAATGTGTATTTATATATGTATTTATGTATATCCTTATGAAAGAAATAATGTTAATACTTAATTACCTTAAACTAGAACTCACCAGGGTCAGCTGACTTTTAGTATACATTTCAGGTAACAAAAAGAAGAGTCGTACGAAGGCGTGATGGCTACCCGACAGGAGACTGACATCCCACTTTAAATTATGTTAAGAAAATGTTTTACGTTTAAATGTTAAGACTTCCGCTGCTATGTTATGTATTCAAAGGATGTTTGCTTTCATTACTCATGAACGTTTTTAATTTAAATTCAATGTTTATGACTATGTTTATGAGTAAATCCAACAAGTGAGGTTACCCAGGAAAGGGCCTTACACGTACACATGTCGTCCCAAGGAAAAGGAAACCATCGTTGGCTCATCAAACTGGCCTGTGACGTACCGGAAAGTCGAGTGAAACTCTACCGTAAGCTCGCGGTGCTGTATGGCGTCACAGGCCAGTGCCGCTATCCAACGGGCACCTAATAAGTCCTCTTACCTCTGCTGCTCCTCCAGCTGCTCCACCAACTCCCAGCTGCTGTGCTGGTACGACTCCATGTCTACAAAACGCTCACATCAGACTGACTCCTTTGTGGCGAGCTCGAATCGAAGTAAGGTGTGGTGGTGGAGGATCCTATCATCTAGTGGAACTCGCTCCACGTCAGCTGCCGGCTGACCTCTGGAACTGCGTACCGGATCACTCGCGGCGCCCGACGAATCTGGCGCGGCTCCTTGTTGCTCCCCTGGGCTAGGGAGCTGGACCTCGCCTGCACTTGGCCCCACCGGGCGCTAGAAGATGCACCCGTATCAGACATGCCTGCAAAAACAAGTTAGAACACAAATATACAATAACAAGACATTCCTAACGGGCAGGACGATTGTATAGCATTTCATTCGCAGTCGTCCTGGGTACTCGTACAATAAACTAAAATACAAGAAATAAAATAAAAAAATTGAAAAATTCGGGATACCCTTTTTATTTGATTAAAAACCAGACAATCTCGCCCGAATGGATATTGAGTACGGGCGAGGCGGTCTAAACCTACAAGAACACAAAAGGAATATCCCGAGAGTCGCTCTACAATTATACAACATTTAACTAGAACAAACGACTCAGTTGACTCTAATTACAATTAAACAAAAATTAAAATTAAAACTTTAAAATTAAACAAGTTAGTTAACCGAGTCGATATACAACTAAATTTAACTAGATACACAATTCTACATAAATATAGTGCATAAGGCTCGTCAATAACAAGTGTTAGGACATAGATTGTATGACAAAAGCTTTGTAATAGTTTTGGTCTTATTGTCTTTATGTTTTGTATGTAATTGTTTAGATTTGTCTAAGTATAAATACAAGTTCTGTTTGAGGCGAACTTGATAAGTTCGCCTGGTCTATTAGAGGTAAACTTGTTAAGTTCGCCTAAGCATCTTTGAAGCGAACTTATTAAGTTCGCCTATTGCAGAACATGTGTCTATAAATATAGAGTTTACAGAGTCTGTTTGGTGCAGGCGTGAGATAGATTGAACAATCAAGTATTCTGTAAACTCTGTTTGGTGATATAAAAGAGAAAGTTTATTTACCTGCTGTTTCTATTGTCTATTGATATACAAAACGTTAATTCGGTAGGATTCCGCACTCCGCGTTAACGATACGTCCTGTCACGAGATCGATCTAAGATGAGTCATGTGGACCTACAAGTGGTATCATAGCTATTGCTTGTGATTTGCGTTTGATTCTTGGTGATTAGAGACGTTTTTGTGTACAATTTGTCAAGAAATTGAGCATTTTTGTATCCATGGAGTTTTCAAGTTCTTGAAACTGATTTTAATGTAGAATTCATGAATTTGAGGTTGATTTTGGTGAAATTGATCCGATAGAAGTGTTATAATTCATGAAATACTAAATTCTACGGTTCAATTTCTTCAAATTCCTTCTAATCTTTGAGAAATGATGATTTTTAGTGTTGTTTATTCGTGTTTGTATTAAAGTTCTTGCTGAGTTTGTTTCAGCTGTTTTAGGCGAACTTACTGAAAGTTGTTGCAGGCGAACTTATTAAATTCGTGTAACATTTCTGATTTTTAGTATCTATATTTTCAATTCAATGTAATGCATTTCAAACCCAATTCTAGTGCATTGTTTTGTTTCTTTTCGTACCATCAATTAAATACTATATTTCAATGTTAACCCGCAAATTTTACACGGTTATAACCTACTAAAACACTACATAAGTATCTATTTATACAAATATGTCAAAGACCAAAGTTAAAAGGTCTAATGTTGAAAAATTACAAGAAACCCTAATAGGCATGGTCGCGCCTAGTTCTGGCACGGTCGCGCCGAGTGCTTGGCACGGTCGCGTGACTTGCTTTGGAACGATCGCGCCTGGTGCCTTAGCACGGTCGCGCCGCATATGGGCACGGTCACGCCTAGTACCAGTTGAAACGGAAATACGGCCTTTAATCACAGAGACGTTCGATTTCGTAACCGATTTACACGTTCCAACTATTAACAAACAGAGTTAAGCCACTTGATCATCCTAATTACAATAAATAAAAGGAATTTCATCAATTCATCTAATAATCAACAAAATCGTTCACTAGACCAATGAATCCTCCAAATTGTTTGCAATTCTCCCAAGCAAACGCACAAACAATCCTCCCAGAAGCTACTGACCCACTTGAAGCAACCGGAATCGTAGCAGGAGACGCCGGAAACCAAGCTCGCCGACGCCGGAACTTCTTCCTACCGATCGCTATCAATTCGTCATCATTCTGGGTAATTGAAACCTTGTCCTCTATCGATTTAGTCTTTAGATCAAAAGCCCCATGTTAATTTGGGCTTCCAATATGGAAATCAACTTAAACCCGAATCTAGTTTTCATTCTAAAATGACTTAATCGAATCCGACTCTAGACACGTTTTAAATCCAATTAATCTATGCAAAAAGACTCGAAATAATCTAATGGGTGAAAGCCCTATGATTTCCAACCCTGTTATTATAAGAATTAGTCAATTCGTTCCTGATTTGGAACAGACGCGGTCGCGCAAATCATCTAGCGCGGTCGTGCCTCATGAGACGCGGTCGTGCCGACTATCAGCGCTGTCGTGTCCTCTTGTCCAGAACCAATCATACCCTTTGGCTAATCTCAGTTGTGTCTTAGGATCATAGACACGATCGTGCCTGGCCAAGGCACGGTCGTGCCTAATGATTAAGTTAGTTAAACCCTCTGTTTGACCAACACGGTCGCGCCCTGACTAGCATGGTCGCGCCCGTGGTTCGAGCACGACCGTGCACTTCCCATGCACGGTCATGTGTGAGTTAAATTCTTGGCAGAATTATAAATTTTATATATTTTTCAAACCATAAATATTCTGATTAAATTACAAAATAAAAATAGTTGATTTTTATAAAATTGCATTTAATCTTATTTAGAAAGAACAAATATTTAATAAATGAAAAATTATTTATTTAAAGTTTATAAAATTTAATTTACAATTATTGCTAAACCTTTCATTTAAAAAGTATTTAAATGGTTAAGTTACATTTTATACATAAATAAATAAAATAATGATTATTTATTTACTTTATGTTTAAACAAAAACATTTATTTATTTACACTTAATTTCGTTTAACACTTATAATATTTTCATAAACAATAATTATTTACATTACTTATTTAATTAATCAAACTCAAACCTTAAATCAAAATGTTCTAAAAATATTCTTTCAAACTTTATATATTTTATTCAATACCTCCAATTAAAAATCAATGACCTTTTTACACAAGTCCAAATGCAACTTTAGACTTAAACTTTGGTGCACACTACTAATACCATATACATTACACTCTAGGTTAACTTGTGCATTTCAAGGATCCTTATTCTATCTAGTATCCTTGTTAGCTACGCCTTCAAACCAAGTGAGTATTTCATAGCCCCTTTTACTCTTTTACACTTTTGGGGTGAAACATGAACTATATACAAATTACATGTTTACATTTACACAAACAACACAAGTACAAATCCTAATTACATTCATGTGTGCAATTTGAGCTTTATGCCCGAGTGCTAGGTGTGCTAACCTTTGTATGCGATTATGTGCAATCATTAACTATTCAAGCCGACGGTTTTTGATGATAGATCTATTGAGTCTGACAAACCCACCCAGATTGGGGTGATTGATACCGACAACACAATTTTTGCATGCTAGTTACAAAGGTTTGATTGTACATGGTTACACAATATCTGCTCCCCATAAATGCCTTATTTATCATGTTATGTAAGGATTTGTTTTACAAACTATATGCTATCTATATAAACCTGTGTTATACTCATCAACTTTTTAGTTGACTTTATTTTATTCATGTTTCAGGTTCTAATGTGTGAGATTGATCAAGATGTGCTACACATAGGCTTGGACTTAGTTAAATTAAATAAAAGAACTCTATGTATTTCAATTTTGTTCTATCTTGGATTTGGTTGTGTTTGGACTACTTGTTATGAAATTTGATGTTTAAAATATTCAATCTAGTAAACCATGTGCTTATGAACAGTCTACATGTCCCGCCCCGATGATTCCGCCATCGGTCGGGGTGTGACAGATTGGTATCAGAGCCTTGGTTATAGGGAATTAGGTTATTAAACACCTTAACCTAGACTATAACTTTAGGACACCTACTTATGCTATGTTTCATGATTACATGTTATATGCTACATGCTATATGTTATATGTTATGTGTTACATGCTATGTGCTACATGCTTACTATGGTTAGTTATTATTTTATTTGATGACTTAATTGTTAAATATCCATGACTTATTAGTATATACTTAAATAATAAATTAAATAAACAATATCCTTTCCTATATCCTAAAACCTCATAATATTCTTATTTTCTTTCTCTATCTTTATCTTCCTAAGCATGTGGAAACTTCATGAAGCGAAAATTCATAAAAATTTCTTTATTTCCTCGTTAAGGTTTTTAAGCTTTGTTAATTATTTGAGGACACGTGCAATCTGGAAGAGTGACATCTGTATTATGGGTTTTCTGTCTAGGAAAGCATTTCGCATAAATCCCAATCAACCGAGGGACCCGTATGCTTTCCTAGGAATTCCCGAGATGAGTGTTTACTTATATAGGGCTGTAAACGAACCGGACGTTCAGCGAACAGTTCGTGAACCGTTCGGCGGGAAGTTCGTTTATGTTCGTTCGTTTAATAAATGAACGAACACGAACAAAGAATTCCGCCCGACTAACTAAATGAACGAACATGAACAGAGGTCTCGTTCGTTCAATTGTGTTCGTGAACGTTCGTTTATTTATGTTCGTTCGTTTATGTTCGTTTACGTACGTGTTCGTTTGTTTATGTTCGTTTACGTTCGTGTTCGTTTGTTTATGTTGTTCATTAAATATTTTTGTATATTTTTATTTTATTTTATCTAAACCTTTTATATTTTTTAATTTTTATTTTATTTTTTACCCTAACAATTACCTAAGTAAAGTAAGTTCGATAGATGTACATAAAACTTGATATTTAAATGATATTATTAAATGTTCATTTTGGAAGACATTAGCGTTGACATCAAAAGTCCCAAACAAGGCTTCGTTCGGTTTCGTTCGTGAACCGTTCATGAACAAGTCCAATTCCTTAATGAACGAACATGAACATGAAATTCCGTTCGGTTCGTGTTCGTGAACCGTTCATGAACAAGTTAAATGTTAAATGAACGAACACGAACAAGGCTTCGTTCGGTTCCGTTCGGTTCGTTTACAGCCCTTCATAGGCTAAAGCATGTCTCCTTGAAAATTATATAAGTTTAATTAACCTTAATGTGTCATAGTATTCGAGTGATTTTATCACTATTTGAGTACAATCCAAACTATGATTATCTATTTATTTTGTTATCTTATTCTATTAAGTCCAAACAATTCTCATAAGTTCTTACATCTTTTCTTGTCTTGTGAAAATCTGTAGAATGCCTCCTCGTCGTGCTCCCGCCGCCAACACCAACACCGACATTGCTGCCATTCTTGCACAACTCGTGACACAACTCACTCAAGCTAATAGTGCCACCAATGGCAACAATGGTGGAAATGGTAGTAATAGTGGTATTGCTGGTAATGGTGGAAATGGCGGTAACAACCCATCTCAATGCACCTTCAAGCACTTCAACTCGTGCAATCCCCTCAAGTTCTATGGTACCGAAGGAGCTACCGGACTCCTTCAATGGTTCGAAAGCATTGAGAATACCTTTCTCAATAGTGACTGCCCCGACAACCTTCGTGTTCGTCATGCCACAAGTGTCCTACAAAAACGGGCACTCATGTGGTGGAATGGGGAGAAAAGAAATAGGGGTGTGGATGTAGCAATGGCCTTACCTTGGGATGAGGTTAAAAGACTAATGACCGAGGAATTTTGTCCTCGAAATGAAGTGAAGAAACTTGAAGCTGAGTTTTGGGATCTTGCCCAAGATAGTGGTGAAAACTTGGCGTATACGACTCGGTTCCATGAGTTGAGTCTTCTTGTGCCCCACATGGTCACTCCTTTGTCCCGCTGCATTGAAAAGTATATTGGGGGACTACCTAGGCAAATTCAAGATACTGTCCTAGGAAGGAATCCCGGAACACTTGAAGATGCTATCCGCTTATCCGCCACCTTAACTGATAACCATGTGAAAGCGGGAACACTTACTAAAAAGGGTACCAAGAAAGTTTCTGACACTATAACCCCTCCTACCCACAACAAAGAAGCCACAACTGAACCCGCCAGCAATAATAGGAAAAGGAAGACTAGAAACTATGCTGTGGTCACTCCTGCTATTCCTGTTAACCAAGCTGCACCTATGGTTCAAGCACCGGCCAAAAAGCCATATGTTGGAATCTACCCACTTTGTGCCACCTGTAACAACCATCATCCCCTAAGCATCCCATGTCGCCTTTGTACTTATTGTGGGAGATATGGCTATACAGTTAATGTTTGTAGGACCAAAGCTCTTGCGAGCCAAGTCAACCCACCAAACCAAACCAACACCCAAGTGGCTAATCAAGGTGTACCCGCTATTGCAAATGGGCGAGAATGTTATGAGTGTGGCAACCCGAACCATTTCCGTGATCAATGCCCAAAGTTAGTCAATGCTAGACAAGGTGGAGCTCGTGGGCGTGCTTTCAACATAAACGCCAATGAAGCTCAAGCCAACAATGACGTGGTCAATGGTACGTTTCTTGTTAATAGTCAATATGCCTCCATTTTATTCGATACCGGTGCCGATAAGAGTTTTGTGTCACTTAACTTTGAACCTTTACTTGCAAAGACACGATCCCTTTTAGAGAAAACATTTACTGTTGAAGTAGCAAATGGTGACTCTCTTACAATTGAATCCATTATCTATGATTGCTCTTTAGAACTTAATGATCATACATTCCCAATCAACCTTGTTCCAATGCCATTAGGAAGCTTTGATATCATCATAGGCATGGATTGGCTATCAAATCATCATGCCAAAGTCATTTGTTTTGAGAAGTGCATCCGAATACCTCTACCATCGGGAGAAACACTACGAGTCTTTGGTGAAAAGCCTTGTAAAGGGCTTAAACTAATGTCATGCACTACTGCTCAAAAGTACTTACGAAAGAAGTACGTGGCCTTTTTGGCCCATATCGTTCAAAAGGATGTAAAAAAGAAGAGTATTCAAGATATCCCCATTATCTGAGATTTTCCGGAAGTATTCCCCGAAGACTTATCCGGTCTTCCACCCGTTCGTCAAGTAGAATTTCGCATCGATCTTGTGCCCGGAGCTAACCCCGTGGCTAGAGCTCCATACCGTCTTGCACCTTCTGAAATGCAAGAACTTGCAAGTCAACTTCAAGAGCTCTCCGACAAGGGATTCATCCGTCCAAGTCATTCACCGTGGGGTGCACCCGTCTTATTCGTCAAAAAGAAGGATGGATCATTTCGCATGTGTATTGACTACCGCGAACTCAACAAGCTTACTATAAAAAACCGTTATCCTCTGCCTAGAATTGATGACCTCCTTGATCAACTTCAAGGTTCTACTTGCTTCTCAAAGATTGATCTTCAATCTGGTTATCACCAACTCCGTGTGCAAGAAGACGATATTCCAAAGACTGCCTTCCGAACAAGGTATGGTCATTACGAGTTCATGGTTATGCCTTTTGGACTAACCAATGCACCCGCAGTTTTCATGGACCTCATGAATAGTGTGTGCAAACCGTACCTTGATAAGTTCGTGATTGTTTTCATCGATGACATCTTAATCTATTCCAAGACTAAAGCCGATCATGAGCAACATCTTAGATTGGTTTTGGATCTCTTGAAGAAAGAACAACTATATGCCAAATTCTCCAAATGTGAATTTTGGTTAAAAGAAGTTCAATTTCTTGGTCATATTGTCAACGACAAGGGTATTCATGTTGACCCTGCTAAGATCGAAACGGTTAAGAATTGGAATGCCCCGAAGACCCCCACTGAAGTTCGTTCATTCCTTGGTCTTGCGGGATATTACCGTCGTTTTATCTCAAACTTCTCTAAGATTGCTGTCCCCCTTACCGCTTTGACTCACAAGGGTAAGACTTATGAATGGGGACCAAAGCAAGAAGAAACTTTCCAAACCCTTAAGAAAAAGTTGTGCAATGCTCCCATTTTGACTCTCCCTGATGGGAATGATGATTTAGTTGTCTACTGTGATGCTTCTTACCAAGGTCTCGGTTGTGTCCTCATGCAACGAGGCAAAGTAATCGCTTATGCATCAAGGCAACTTAAGATCCAAGTGAAGAATTATACGACGCACGATCTCGAGTTAGATGCGGTCGTATTTGCATTGAAAATTTGGAGATATTATCTCTATGGCACAAAATGTGTGGTGTTCACCGACCACAAAAGTCTTCAACATATCTTTAACCAAAAAGAACTCAATATGAGGCAACGACGTTGGGTTGAACTCCTTAACGACTATGACTGCGAGATTCGTTACCATCCCGGCAAAGCGAATGTTGTAGCCGACGCTTTGAGTCGAAAGGACCATGTTATGCTTCATTGTGCCCGAATTCAAACCGATATTCAAATCCGCATCTTAGAAGCTCAACACGTCTCAATCACCGAGGGTAACATGTACGAGGAAATGGCATGTGGTGTTGAACTTCTGCTTGAATCTAAACCAAATGGCTTACTTTATTACTTGAACCGTATTTGGGTTCCCGATCGCGATGATCTCCGTACATTTCTCATGAACGAGGCTCACAAGACTCGTTATTCTATTCATCCTAGTGCGGATAAAATGTACCAAGATCTTCGCCAACAATATTGGTGGCCCGGTATGAAAAAGGACATTGCTCATTATGTTGCCAAATGTTTAACCTGCTCCAAAGTCAAAGCCGAACATCAACGTCCTTCTGGTTTACTTGAACAACCAGAAATTCCCGTGTGGAAATGGGAAAACTTAGCTATGGATTTTATTACCAAGCTCCCTCGCACCTCGAGTGGTCATGATAGCATTTGGGTGATTATTGATCGTCTCACCAAATCTGCTCATTTCTTGCTTATCCGTGAAGACTATCGGGTTGAGAAACTAGCCCGAATTTACATTGATGAAATTGTGAGCCGTCATGGTGTTCCCTTGAACATAATATCCGACCGAGATGCCCGGTTCACTTCTCGATTTTGGCAATCTCTCCAAACCGCTCTTGGCACACGATTGGATTTGAGCACGGCTTACCATCCCCAAACTGATGGTCAAACCGTGCGGACAATCCAAACGCTTGAAGACATGCTTAGAGCCTGCGTAATCGATTTTTGTGGCAATTGGGATTCACATTTATCCCTCATTGAGTTCTCCTACAATAATAGCTACCACACGAGTATTAACATGGATCCATTCGAAGCTCTTTATGGTCGCAAGTGTCGTTCTCCTATCTGTTGGAACGAGATTGGTGAAGCACAAATCACCGGTCCCGAGCTAATTCAAGAAACATCCGACAAGATTACTCAAATCCGTGACAACTTCCGAACAGCGAGAAGTCGGCAAAAGAGTTATGCCGATAAACGACGAAAACCCTTGGAATTCCAAGTCGGTGACCTTGTTCTTCTTAAAGTGTCTCCGTGGAAGGGTGTGATCCATTTTGGAAAGAAATGCAAGTTAGCCCCTCGCTATGTTGGTCCATTCAAAATCCTTGAAAGGATTGGGAAAGTGGCTTACAAACTTGAGTTACCTTCATCTCTTGGCAATGTGCATCCTACATTTCACATATCTAATCTGATGAAATGTCTCGCAGATGAGAATCTCCATATACCACTTGATGACGTGCGCATTGATGAAACGATGCACTTCGTTGAGAAACCGGTAGAAATTATGGATCGTGAAATCAAGCAACTCAAGCGAAGTCGTATTCCTATTGTCAAAGTTCGTTGGGAGTCTAAGCGTGGTCCTGAATACTTGGGAACGAGAGGACCAAATGAAGCTCAAGTACCCCCATCTTTTTACTGATGTCGTAGCTTACTCTAACTAAATTTCGGGACGAAATTCCCTCAACATGGGGAGACTATAACATTTCTGATTTTTAGTATCCATATTTTCAATTCAATGTAATGCATTTCAAACCCAATTCTAGTGCACTGTTTTGTTTCTTTTCGTACCATCAATTAAATACTATATTTCAATGTTAACCCGTAAATTTTACACGGTTATAACCAACTAAAACGCTACATAAGTATCTATTTATACAAATATGTCAAAGACCAAAGTTACAAGGTCTAATGTTGAAAAATTACAAGAAACCCTAATAGGCACGGTCGCGCCTAGTTCTGGCACGGTCGCGCCGAGTGCTTGGCACGGTCGCGCGACTTGCTTTGGAACGATCGCGCCTGGTGCCTTAGCACGATCGCGCCGCATATGGGCACGGTCACGCCTAGTACCAGTTGAAACGGAAATACAGCCTTTAATCACAGAGACGTTCGATTTCGTAACCGATTTACACGTTCCAACTATTAACAAACAGAGTTAAGCCACTTGATCATCCTAATTACAACAAATAAACGGAATTTCATCAATTCATCTAATAATCAACAAAATCGTCCACTAGACCATTGAATCCTCAAAATTGTTTGCAATTCTCCCAAGCAAACGCACAAACAATCCTCCCAGAAGCTACTGACCCACTTGAAGCAACCGGAATCGTAGCAGGAGACGCCGGAAACCAAGCTCGCCTACGCCAGAACTTCTTCCTACCGATCGTTATCAATTCGTCATCATTCCGGGTAATTGAAACCTTGTCCTCTATCGATTTAGTCTTTAGATCAAAAGCCCCATGTTAATTTGGGCTTCCAATATGGAAATCAACTTAAACCCGAATCTAGTTTTCATTCTAAAAGAACTTAATCGAATCCGACTCTAGACACGTTTTAAATCCAATTAATCTATGCAAAAAGACTTGAAATAATCTAATGGGTGAAAGCCCTATGATTTCCAACCCTGTTATTATAAGAATTAGTCAATTCGTTCCTGATTTGGAACAGACGCGGTCGCGCTAATCATTTAGCGCGGTCGTGCCTCATGAGACGCGGTCGTGCCGACTATCAGCGCAGTCGTGTCCTCCTGTCCAGACCCAATCATACCCTTTGGCTAATCTCAGTTGTGTCTTAGGATCATAGACACGATCGTGCCTGGCCAAGGCACGGTCGTGCCTAATGATTAAGTTAGTTAAACCCTCTGTTTGACCAACACAGTCGCGCCCTGACTAGCATGGTCGCGCCCGTGGTTCGAGCACGATCGTGCCCTTCCCAAGCACGGTCGTGTGTGAGTTAAATTCTTGGCAGAATTATAAATTTTATATATTTTTCAAACCATAAATATTCTGATTAAATTAAAAAATAAAAATAGTTGATTTTTATAAACTTGCATTTAATCTTATTTAGAAAGAACAAATATTTAATAAATGAAAAATTATTTATTTAAAGTTTATAAAATTTAATTTATAATTATTGCTAAATCTTTCATTTAAAAAGTATTTAAATGGTTAAGTTACATTTTATACATAAATAAATAAAATAATGATTATTTATTTACTTTATGTTTAAACAAAAACATTTATTTATTTACACTTAATTTCGTTTAACACTTATAATATTTTCATAAACAATAATTATTTACATTACTTATTTAATTAATCAAACTCAAACCTTAAATCAAAATGTTCTAAAAATATTCTTTCAAACTTTATATATTTTATTCAATACCTCCAATTACAAATCAATGACCTTTTTACACAAGTCCAAATGCAACTTTAGACTTAAACTTTGGTGCACACTATTAATACCATATACATTACACTCTAGGTTAACTTGTGCATTTCAAGGATCCTTATTCTATCTAGTATCCTTGTTAGCTACGCCTTCAAACCAAGTGAGTATTTCATAGCCCCTTTTACTCTTTTACACTTTTGGGGTGAAACATGAACTATATACAAATTACATGTTTACGTTTACATAAACAACACAAGTACAAATCCTAATTACATTCATGTGTGCAATTTGAGCTTTATGCCCGAGTGCTAGGTGTGCTAACCTTTGTATGCGATTATGTGTAATCATTAACTATTCAAGCCGACGGTTTTCGATGATAGATCTAGTGAGTCTGACAAACCCACCCAAATTGGGGTGATTGATACCGACAACACAATTTTTGCATGCTACTTACAAAGGTTTGATTGTACATGGTTACACAATAGCTGCTCCCCATAAATGCCTTATTTATCATGTTATGTAAGAATTTGTTTTACAAACTATATGCTATCTATATAAACCTGTGTTATACTCACAAACTTTTTAGTTGACTTTATTTTATTCATGTTTCAGGTTCTAATGTGTGAGATTGATCAAGATGTGCTACACATAGGCTTGGACTTAGTTAAATTAAATAAAAGAACTCTATGTATTTCAATTTTGTTCTATCTTGGATTTGGTTGTGTTTGGACTACTTGTTATGAAATTTGATGTTTAATATATTCAATCTAGTAAACCATGTGCTTATGAACAGTCTACATGTCCCGCCCCGATGATTCCGCCATCGGTCAGGGTGTGACAATCGCTTCTCTCAGTTTAAGCGAACTTAGTAGGCGAACTTATTAGTAAGCGAACTTATTGGATTTCTTGGGTAAGCGAACTTGTCAAGTTCGCTTGATATCAAATTCGCTTGTGTGGTTGAAGAGAACTTATTATCTTCGCCTAAGGGAAGTTTGTGTTCAACACTTGTAAATTTTTTCTGAAAATGGCAAATATGGTGCAAGTAACTAATATGTTAAATTACGACAACGAGATTGGTACGTCTCAGAAACCGCCCAAGTTGTTAAGTCTTGCAGATTATTCCAACTGGAAAGATCGGTTATACGCATCCGCCATATACTTGGATGGGAAAGGATGATGTTCCGAAATCAGTATCTGCGTTAACCACAGAAGAAAAATTATTGTTTGATAGAGAAAAGAAGGCAATGGCCAGTATCTCAATGTCTCTTCCTAAAGAAATTTATCACAGCTTTAAACAATTCAGGACTTCTCAACAATTGTGGGAGGCGTTGCAAAAGAGGTGTGAAGGTAGTTTGGATGTTAAGAAAAGTAAAAAATAATTACTGAAGAAGCAGTTCTTAGTATTCAATCACTTTAAAAATGAATCTTTAGATGATCTTGCAACAAGATTCTATCATTTGCTGAGTGAGTTGTCAAGTGCTTCAGTGGTTTATGAGACTGAAGAGATAAATGATAAGTTTTTGGAGGCATTACCATCTAAATTTGATGTGTATACGGTTTTGATCAAAGAGAATGTCAAGTATAAAACTATGTCTCTTGAAGAGGTTCTTGGCAAGATTCAATCTCATGATTTGAATATGAAGAAGAAGGAAACCAATATGGAGCATATTCAAGATCCTTCAATGTATTTTGCTAAGTCTTCTGGTAAAACTGGTGCAGGGGTTGCGTTCTTTTCTGGTGATACTCAAGATGTTTCTCATGATCATTGTTCTGGGGTTCCAAATCATTCAGGTTTCTCTACAAATACAAATTCTGCGTCATCTGGAACACATAATTTGAATCAAAGAGTTGCTGATGATTATCTAGCAATGTATTCTTCCTTTATGGCTTCTTATGAAAATTTTATTGGAGGAAAGATTCATGATCCAGAGGTTATTGAAGAAGATTTTAGACAGATTGATCCTGTTGATCTAGAAGAGATGGACATTCAATGGAACATGGCTACGCTTATGCGACAAGCAAAGGATTTTTTGAAGAAGACTGGAAGAAAGTATATTGGGTCTAATAGTCGTTCACGCATGGGATTTGATAAAACCAAAGTTCGTTGCTATAATTGTCAAGAGTATGGTCATTTTGCCAAAGAATGTGTGAAGCCGAAAGTTGAATTTGATTCTCAGAATACAGAACAATCGTAATCAGTCGCATGGTTCTTCTAATTCTGGAAATTCTAATCATGCATCTGCATCATCTGCTTTGGTTACTCAGAATGATGAAAATTATGACTGGGGTATTCATCTTGAAGATTTGGTTGGTTCGGTAATTCAAGCAGCTGAGATTCATTCTATTAAATCTGAAGAGTCAACTGATGATGATAGCTCAAGTGATGGTGAGAGTTTACTAAGTTTTGATGAAGAAAGTGATCAAGTACAAAATGGTGAGACTGAGATTGCATCTGGTGTATCAGAAGATGATATTGTTTTAACTTAAAATTCTTCTGATGGTGCTGATTCTGAAAATATCCCGATTGCAAAAGTCTTCATGGCAGATATGTCAGATCCTTCAAAGTTAAAAGATTCTGTCTGTCACATTTATTGCTTAAATTGCATAAGTATAAAAGATAAAATGCAAAAAGTAATGGATGATAACACAAATTTAATTTGTGATATGAAATCGATGCATTCAGTTAATCAAAAGTTGAAAGATAATGATAAATTGTGTACAGATAGAATTGAGTCTTTGAAAAGAGATTTGAACTCTTTGGGATTGAAATATAAGGACAAGCATATCATCTGGATATGGCTTATGCTGAGATTGAGAAGCGAAATGAAATTGTCGCTCAGAAGAACAAAGAAATTTCTGATAAAGAATCTGAGGTGATCAAATTACATAGAAAGCTGGAAAACTTTGAAAATTCATCTATAGTATTGGATTACTTTAATGCTACTAAGAGGGTTACTGGAATTGGTTTTGTTCCTCCACCATTCAATGCAAATTATGTGGTTGAACCAGAGATTATTCATGAAGAGGAAATTGATCCAAAGACAGTGTTGAAGGTGAATCCAGTAACTGGTGAAGATATGATCTATGATTTTGATTCTGAGGATGAGGTGTTTGATGATAATAAGGTTGAAGGCATTCCAAAGGAAGTGCAAATTGATGAACCAAAAGTAGTGAAGAATGTTACCCATGATAGATGCATTTTAACAGAACCGGATGAGGTGAAAGTTGTTCAACCTAATCTTTCAAAAATGCTACAATCAAGTGGTTTTGCTGCTGCTGGTTATCAGAAGAAGAATTCATTGACGTTGACTAAATAAGTTTTTGTTCCAAAGAAGTCAGTCAACTGTTTAGAAAATTCTTCTGAAGCTTGTTCATCAGACGGGTCATCAAATTCAAGAAAAACTCCTTATATCATAAATCATCAAGATAGAAGAGTTTGTTTTCATTGTAATGAGGCTGGTCATATTCTGATTCACTGTCCTTATAAGAATCAAGGCAAATTAAAGTGTGATCTCTCACAAAAACAAGCAGTGACGATTCTGAAAAGACAAACTGGGGAAAAGCCTAAGTGTAGTGTTGAAAAGAATATGCCTTGTCAATCATTTGCTAAATCTTCGGGATTTAAGCAACATGATAAGCGTATTTTTAAACCTGTTGTTGTTCAAAAGAAGTTTGAGATTCCATATGTTGGAATTCAAAAAGAGTCTCAACCTGCGGTCAAACTTTCTAGACCACAACGAAGAAGACGTAACAGAAAGCTAAAGAAATTTTTGGAAATACCTGAATCTGATAATCATAAATCTAATAATGTTTTTCCAAAAAATCATACTATGTCTTCTTTGAGAAAGTCTAATCATAAATCTTATGTTCCAAAGGTTGATGACAATGTTGATTGTGAGTTGCTTGAAGTTGTTTATTTTGATCCATCTGGACGACCCAAGACCACAATGGCTTGGGTTCCAATTTCTAACTAATTTTCTTTGTTTATGTAAGGACAACCAAGGAGGACTATCAACAATACGTGGTATGTGGATAGTGGTTGTTCTCGACATATGACAAGGAATATTCGTTTGTTGGAAGATGTGATTAATATTGATGGTGGTTATGTCGCTTTGCTGGAAATAAAGGCGGGTACATAACTGTTCAGGGTACTTTAAAGAATGAAAAAGTCAAATATGAGAAAGTGAACTATGTGGAGCAAATTGAACATAATCTTTTAAGTGTATCTCAAGTGTGTGATAAGAAATTTTCATTTCATTTCAATGATTCTGAGTGTTATATCTTGAAACCGGGCTTTGTGATTCCTAATGAATGGATTCTCATGAAGGCTCCAAGGAGAAATGACACATATGTCTTAGACATGAGTGTTGCTAATACTACGGATTCAATTCCTAGTTGTCTACTCTCCAAGGCGTCTGAGTCAGATTCTATTTTGTGGCACAGGAAACTTGCTCACATCAATTATCGAAAAATGAATTATCTTGTGAAGAATGATCTAGTTTTTGGTGTTCCAAAAATGAAATTTTCAGTTCATGATGACTGTATTCCTTGCAATAAGGGGAAACAACACAAGAAGTCCCACAAATCTAAGACAAAGAATTCTATTGTAACTCCTTTGGAGCTACTGCATATGGATTTGTTTGGACCGATTAGTATCAGGAGCATTGGTGGTAAATCTTACTGTCTGGTAGTAACAGATGATATCTCTAGATTTTCATGGGTTAAGTTCCTTGCTTCTAAAGCTGAAACCACAGAGTTGGTACAATTCTTAATCCTGGGTTTAGAGAATTTATTCAAACAGAAAGTCAGAAGAATTAGGAGTGACAATGGCAGTGAATTTAAGAATAGCAAAATGGGGTTATTTTGTCTGTAAAAGGGAATTCATCATGAATTCAGTGCGCCATATGTACCTCAACAAAATGGTGTTGTTGAACGAAAGAACAGGACTTTAGTTGAAACTGCATGTACGATGCTTGCTGATTCTAAGCTTCCAGTAACTTTTTGGGCTGGGCTGTGAATACTGCGTGTCATGTTTTGAACCGAGTCTTGACCGTTAAGCGATACAACAAGTCGTGCTATGAGTTGCTTAATAATCGTAAGCCGAATCTGGAATATTTACTACCTTTTGGTAATCCATGCACCCTTTTGAAAGTTCGCGATGTCCCAACCAAGTTCAGTGCTAGGCAATTGAAGGGATTTTTCTGGGGTATATTGCTAATTCTACTACCAAGAGGGTTTATATCAAAGAGACTCGCCAAGTTGAAGAATGGTTTCATATTGACTGTTCTAATCGGTCTTTACCTCAAATGGCGATTGGACCAGACTGGGCTTTTGATTATGAGAATTTATTCAAGTCTTTTCATTTACCTTCTGATATTTCTCCTGCGGAAGCTGCTATTTTATATGACTCATGTCAAGATGAACAGAATAGTGGTTTTCTACCGACTGCGGTTCCACATTCATCTATTGCTTCTACATCTGCTCCAGATCCTAATGCTGCTTCTTGTTCGGGAACACAAGAGTCTGATAGTGAAGATGAAAATGTTATTTTCCAAGATTCTTCTGCTGATCCATTGATAGTTGATGAACCTTCTAATTTGTCATAGGATCGAGGGAGATTCCTACAAATCTGGACTCGGGGATACCAGTTAATCAAGATCTGTCCTATCAATCTGATACAACTCAAGTTGATGTGTTGCCAGTTCCTGAGGTTGCATCAATCAAGGAACTCAAAGCTCATCCAATTTCAAATATCATTGGGGATTTGCGTGATGGAGTGCAAACGCGTTTTACTCTTGACAACACTGTCTTGTATACAAGTTTTAAAGAGACTGGTGTTTTTGATGTATGCTCACATTCCTGTTTTATTTCTCAGGTAGAACCAAAGAATGTCGAAATGGCGTTGAGTGATAACAATTGGATAGAGGCCATGCAGGAAGAACTTGCTCAGTTTGACAAACTTAAAGTTTGGAATCTTGTAGATCTTCCAAAGGGTGTGTATCCAATTGGTACGAAGTGGGTGTTTAAATGCAAGAAAGACGATCGAGGTGTTGTGGTGCGAAATAAGGCAAGATTAGTTGTACACGGTTTCAATCAACAAGAGGGAATTGATTACACCGAGGTCTATGCGCCTGTTGCTAGGCTTGAAGCTATAAGGTTGTTTCTTGCTTTTGCTTCATACAAAGATTTTAAGGTGTTTCAATTAGATGTAAAAAGTTCTTTCTTATATGGTAAAGTCAAGGAGGAAGGTTATGTGTTTCAGCCGCCGGCGTTTGAAGATCCAATTAGTCCTTCCAAAGTTTTCAAGCTTGATAAAGCTCTCTATGGTCTTCATCAAGCTCCTCGAGCATGGTATGAAACGTTGTCTACACATCTTATGGAGAATGATTTTGTTCGTGGACATATTGACTCGACTTTATTCACTAAAAAAGCAGGGGGAGAATACCTACTGGTACAGATATATGTAGACGATATTATTTTTGGCTCTACAAATGAAGGATTATGCAAAGTGTTTGAGAGTATTATGAAATCAAAGTTTGAGATGTCAGCTATGGGAGAGTTATCATTTTTCCTAGGTCTTCAAGTTAATCAGAAGGAAGATGGTTTCTTTATTCATCAGTCCAAGTATGTAAAGGACATCTTGAGCCGATTCAAGATGGAGGACCGTACCCCATATGATACTCCGATTCCGGTCAACCATAAATTGAATTCTGACCCGGATGGAAAAGAAGTTGATTGCCGACTCTACCGTGCAATGATTGGATCTCTATGTACTTAACCGCTTCAAGGCCAAATATAATGTTCGCTGTGTGTATTTGTTCCAGGTTCCAAGCAAAACCAAAAGAGTCTAATTTGATTACAGTAAAAAGAATCTTTCGTTATCTAAAAGGAAAACAAAGTTTGGGACTATGGTTTCCTCATGTTTCTAACTTTGAATTCAATGCTTACACTGATTCTGATTTTGGTGGTTGTTGTTTGGACAGGAAATCTACTACAGGTGGTTGCCAGTTCTTGGGTAATCGTCTAGTTTCCTAGCAATGCAAAAAGCAAACTAAGGTCTCCATTTCAACATGCGAAACAGAATACATTGCTGCTGCAAGTTGTTGTTCACAGATCTTGTGGATCCAACAACAATTAAGAGACTACTATTTGAATTTTACAGGAACCCCCATGTTTATTGATAATAATGCTACAATGTCTATTACAAATAATCCTGTTAAGCACAGTAAAACAAAGCACATTGAAATTAGATATCATTTTATTCGTGATTGTGCAGATAATAAGTTGATTGAGCTGGTAAAGGTACATACAGATGACAATTTTGCTGATCTTTTTACCAAAGCATTTGATCGTACTAGGTTTGAATTTATGATCAAAATGATTGGTATGATCAATCCCGAATAAAAGTTTTTCAAAACAATTTTCATGGGAGATTTTGTTTTCAATTTCTTTTATTGCTTTATTACATTTCTGCATTTTAAATTTCAGTCAAAAAAAGTGTTATTTATAAAAATTCAAAACAAAATGAAAAATATAAAATTGACATCATTTGAAGTTATATACGAAATGATAATACATCAGTGAATAATTCATTACACATGATCTTAGTAGACCTTTGATATATGAAAGTTTAAAATAATTTGATTTGATCTAAATTTCAAAGTCTGCATAAATGAGAAATGATAGTGTTTTGAATGCTCTAATCTTGATAATATGTTTTAATTTGAATATGAGTTTGAAACTTGAATTGTCAATAGTCTAGAAGCGTTTTTGAACCAATAGTAGTGTGAAAATTAAATATGATATGATTACATCTGTGATTTAAATCCATTATATGCCTGAGTGTGTGTGTAAAAGATCATTATCAAATATAGAATACATGGTTTTAAGAATTTCATGAGACCAATATCGAATTATGTATTTAGCACAATTTCTTTCAGTTCACTTCACTGCCCATGCCCCGAAAAACATGCAAGGTGTTGTTGAACTAAGATATGTTTCTGACACCATATGTTAGAACATATATTCACCCTTGGATCAGTTAAATACATCATCTATTCTGATTTCATTGAAATTTATCCAGATAAAAGTTGGATCCTTCTACCTGAATCTATTGATTCTCATCATAAAGCCAATTCATTAGAATCTTTCGATTCTGAATCATTCTAATTCTTATATCCTTTGGGATCTGCTATTCTATACTTGTGCTAATAGAGATAATCTCATCTTGCAGATTGATCTAATCTTTCAATAAACTGTGTATGTCTTGAAGATAATGCAAGTTTAATTTCTGTTGGCATATATGTGGAGTACACGATGTTTTTCATCTAAATGGTACTAACTCACATGATTTTGGAAGAAAAATGCTTATAGTTTCAAATCATATAATATTTACAATTTAAAACTTCATGCTTTGTATTGCAAATTCGGAATGAAAAATTGAGCATTTCATAACCTGATCTTGTTTATTTTGAAATTTATCATGTATCATTTCAAGTATTATTCAAATTGATTGAAAAGGTTAATAAAAGTGAAAAAGCATTGAGTTATATAAGTATGAGTTTGATTGTTTCATATCTTAGGTTACCCATAGTTGATAATAAACTGTGTGATGAATTGCTCATATACTGATATGATCTTCTTGCTCATGATGTTTATCCAAAAATATGTATTTTAGTTTGCTCATATAAAATCCAAAAAATATGTGTTTTCAGTTTGTTCAGATAAAAACAAAAAATATGTGATTCCGTTTGTACATATTAAATCCAAAAATATTTTGTTCCTATCTTCCTTGAAAATTTTATTTTTAAAATGTTTCGGGATTGGATCGGATACTTGCTACAGATGGAAGTTCACAAGAATGTGTCGTGTTGAAAGTGAAGAATTTTGGTCAAAGGAAAAGGTATGGAGCGAACTTAATATGTTCGCCTGGTTCTGAGTAAGCGAACTTAATATGTTCGCCTGAGGCTTGTTAAGCGAACTTACAAGTTCGCCTAATGGAGCGAACTTAATGGTGATTTAGTATTGTGTTCAGGCGAACTTATTCATTTATCCTATTCATTGTTTGAGCGAACTTAAAGAGAAAACTTACATAATATTTTAGCGAACTTGTGATTTCAGATCTAGGGTTTCTGATTAGAATTTTGTGTGGTTGTTCTGAATCGGTTTTCGATTGCGAGTAATTCTAGGGTAAATTCAATGAATTTTATCCGGTAAATCTTCTGGATTTTGAAATTTTTTACTCTGAGTTCTTCGTTTTGAAAGCTTTCACGTTTTCTGAGATTTGAACATAGTTTCTGTATTAACACTTGAAATTGAAGCTTAATCTTGTGTCGTGAGTATTAATCGATGATGTTGTTATATTTGAATTGAGAATTTATATATGATTTAGACATGATTGTGATTCTATGTGGAATTTGTATCGACATACAAGTTCAGGCGAACTTGTTCAAGCAAACTTCTCTTGAAACACTAAGCGAACTTAGTAAGTTCGCCTAAGGGCTCAGGAGTGTTTTGAACTTGTGAATTTTTTTTTTGTGTTGAAATTTTTTTAAATTTTTTTTGTTTGTTTTGATTACTAATGTGTTTTTGTCCTCTACATTTACAGATGACTCGTCGTGTTGAGTACATACATAATCAAGTGGCGTTATTGGATCTGAATATGTCTGAAGCTGTTAATTTTCAAGGAATTATCAACTTTCTAAATCGTTCAAGATTGTAAGTGGCTTTATCTGCTAATCCGTATATAAGTTTACCGTATATTCAACAATTCTGGGATACCGTCCATCAAGATACGGATGTTGAACCTCACGTACTTCGTGCTATAGTTAATAATACGAAGGTCGCTATTTCAGTAGAAACTATTCATGCTGCATTGGGATTAGGAGGTGCTGTTGACGATCCTATGTCATATCCTGGAACACTTATTATGGGGTGTTTTCAGCGGATGGGTTATAGAGGAAGACTAAATGATACACAAGCAAGAAAAGGAGGTTTAGTTGGCGAATGGAGATATTTTATGCACGTCATCATACAATGTTTGTCTCCAAGGAAGGCTGGTACTGATGGGTTGAAGAGTGCACTATAAGCTGCTATGGTTGCTTTGACACTCAACAAACGATTTAACTTTGCTTTGTACTTCTACCGTGAGTTGGTCATGCAAATAAATCCTCTAGAAGGTCAAGGATTCCTTATGTATCCTAAATTCGCGCAAATGATTTTGAATCATTTAATTCTAGATTTACCTCAGCATCCAATCCGTTTGACTTTGACTCCTATGTCAAAAAGGATCTTTACCGATTGTACTAAGGTGAAACAACAAAATGCTGCTCTCATTCCTGTTCCTACTCCTCTGTTTGGTCACATAATCAATCCTGATTATGTTGAGCCACCTAAGGATAATTGGTTTCATCCTGAGGAGTTAGTACAAGGACAAGTCCAGAATCAAGTTCCAATTCTCCAGCCAGTTCAAGCTCAAGTACAACAAGTTCCTCAACAACAACAACAAGTTCCTCAACAACAACAACAAGTTTCTCAACAACAACAACAACAAGTTCCTATTCCACAAGAACAAGTTCAAGTTCCTGTTAATGAACCAGTTCAAGAAGAGATTGCTCAAGATAATGATCAAGAGTTGGGTATGAATATGGATGATTTTGATCATGAAGATGTGAACTCACCTATTCATGAAGCTGAAGGCAATGCTAAAGATACGAGTTCCGGTGATACTATCTTACCTGATTCTGAAGCTACCGATACTGATTCGTCTAGAGATTTTAGCTCAGATCATTATGCAAGGTTGGCTACATTACCATTGGCTAATGTGGGAAAACGTATTAAATCTACAGCCAGAAAACCGAGGCGTAAGACTGTTCGGAATCCTCCTTCTGGATCAGTTCTTAGCAAGAGAACTTTAATAGATGAAAGCTCTGACTCGGATAGTGATGCTATTCCAGTTCCTAAAGCTCAGAAGCTTATGTCTGCTTCTATTGCTGCTGCTCATTCATCTCAGGGTGTAGAAGATGCAAATTTTGTTGCTTCCTTATTGATTACACCTCCTGCTTCTAAACATACATCTCCAGTGCTTTCTCCACATGTTCCTCACACATCTGAAGCTGGTCCTTCAAAATCGCCTGATTCTGAAAGAATTACATTCCTTGAATCATAGGTGCTAGCTTTACAGACTCAAGTAGATACTCTTGTGTCTACTGATTCTCAGAGACAGTTGGTCCTTCAAGCTCAAGCTACACAGGTGCTAGCTTTACAGGCATGCAGTTATTGGTGTCTAAACTTGTTGAGCGTCTTGACGCTCAGGGGAGTTAAGGCTACATGATACGTGTCATGCTGAATCAATTCAACGAAAAGATAATGATGACAATGATCCTAGTGGTAATCTTGAGGGTGATCGTCAATACGCTGACGTGAATACAATATCCAGAGCTCAAGGGGAGTCGACATCATATACTATTGAAGGAACCAAGCATGATTCTGGAGTGAATGAAGAAATATTGTTATTGGATTCTTTCAAGATTTTGAAGAAGAAGAAGATGAGAAATTAGAATGTCTAGATGATATAGACGAGTTATTTGATGATGATGAAGAAGATGTGTTGGATAACGAAGTTGAAGAAGGAGAGATTGTAGAGATTGAAATAGAAAAGAGTAAATCTAAGGTTACATATGAAGGAAGTGATGGTCTGAATGTTCCGTATAACTTCATCCAAGATGATGTTATTCTTGAGTTTTCTTATGATGGAGTAATAGATTCTATGGACTCTGTTGAAGACATCACTACACCTGATGATACTGCTCAATCCAAGATAGATTCTGATGATGATACTACTCATGCTGTGTCTCCTAAACCGAATGAAGAACCTGTGATGTATAGAAATACAGGTATGACTAGAGAAGTCGTTAATAGTTGGATGAAAGTACTACCAAAGTCACCTATACAACCTGCTCAGAAAGAAAGATATGTGAATAAAGAGAGGTGTATTGGAAAGATCATAAGTTGGTTTTATGATGATGAAACTAAGCTGTTTGCTCTTAAAAGATCTGATGGTGTTCAATACTTAAAGCCTAGGATCAAGTATTTCAATACCTTGCCAAGGTGTGAAATGAATGGTCTAGCTACAAATCCATTGATTAATAGATCTAAGTGTGGATTAGCCGATGTGATTGCCAATTTGATAAAGAAAGAAGGTGGATCAGGGAAGTATGAAAGGTTAAAACCACAGAAGGGAAAAAGAGTGAAGATCGTAGATTAAAAGACTAAGAATGTGACTTGGAAGTATAAGTTCAAGCCAGTACGTGCTATACAGAAGATACCGTTGAAGAAAATTCCATAAGATTTTCTGGGGAATATGAAATGGTGGTATGTAGATGTGAATACTGGTGAAGCTAGGATTGATGATAAAGATAATAAGGTCATTGTTAGTTTCTATGATGCAATGAATCTTATTAATTTCTCAAAGAAAGATCAGAGGACGTTAAGAAAGAATGAGATCATGTTCACTGATGAATGGAGAGAACAAGGATTGCAGTATAAAAGAGTGTTGGATATATGTCAAAGATATGGAGTGCATGCAGGAAGCAGATTATCAGACAACTGGAAGAGCTCGTCATAAAGACTGAAGACAGAAGATCAAGCTATTGTCAAGGGGGAGTCTGTTAGGACATAGATTGTATGACAAAAGCTTTGTAATAGTTTAGGTCTTATTGTCTTTATGTTTTGTATGTAATTGTTTAGATTTGTCTAAGTATAAATACAAGTTCTGCTAGAGGCGAACTTGACAAGTTCGCATGGTCTATTAGAGGCGAACTTGTTAAGTTTGCCTAAGCATCTTTGAAGCGAACTATGTGTCTATAAATATAGAGTTTACAGAGTCTGTTTGGTGCAGGCGTGAGATAGATTAAACAATCAAGTATTCTGTAAACTCTGTTTGGTGATATAAAAGAGAAAGTTTATTTACCTGCTGTTTCTATTGTCTATTGATATACAAAACGTTAATTCGGTAGGATTCCACACTCCGCGTTAACTATACGTCTTGTCACGAGATCGATCTAAGATGAGTCATGTGGACCTACAACAAGTCAAACCTACATACGAGCACATAGAAACATATCACGGGGCACTCAATCAACATCCATAATTGCCAATCCTAATTATTTAACTAACACCGTGAGTGTGACAATTCGACTTTTTAGGTTAGCTCCGTTAACAATTCCGTTAGGTTTTCTGTTAAAAACTTAACCTTGCTAACTAAATCCAGTTAAAGTTTAACTTAATTAACTAAATCTAATCCCAGGGACTGATTCTGTCACAAATCCAACTCAAAACTACAGGGACTAGTTGTGTGAATATGCTAAACCAAGTAAGTTGACTCCTCAAAGTCAAAATTAGCAAATTTGGTTTCTGTTGACTTTTGGAAGTAAAAAATCGTGACTTCTTGATTTCCAATTCACAAATGATAACCGAAATGGATCAAATTTCGTAACTGAATGTCATAGCATTGCAATAAACGATTATAGTTGATCAGTCTATCATCATCATTGTCGAATTAAACTCCTATAATGACCATTAAATCCATAACCGTCGACTACCACTGTCGATCCATCGAATTCGACAAATTACTGTATCTAATTCGCAAACAAGTCGTCTGCACACACTAAACAAATCCCTCTAAAGCTATTGCGCGTGTTAATTCGATCGGAGAAGCATCGGAAGACGCCGGGGACCTCTCGTCGGAATCGCGGTTGGATTCTAGCCGAGCACCATCAATTCGAAAACAATTCAGTATCTAATCATACCCTCAGACTCGCCCTCATCTCTATAACGAAAGCCCTAACATATCTAGGGCTTATAACACCGAATTTAACTCGAACCGATTCTAGGGTTCATAACCAATTCGGTTTAATCAAACGATACCCTTGACTCCGTTTCAATCAAATTAATTGATATGAATAGTTTCGAAATTACATACTCTTTGAAAGCCCTATTCTAATTCGATCATATATGAAACACACCACTTTTAAAAAAACAAAACTTTAACGCACGGAAGACTTAACCCAGGAATTTTTTTTTTTACCATCTCGCGTAGCGCGAGAAAACAAGCTTCCTCCCTCGTGATACGCGAGGGAGTAAAAAACTCAGAAAGTTTCTCAGGTTTCAGCAGGTTTTCATACTTAGCCATTTTTCTAACTTTTTCCAAAATACAAGACAACAATTTTGCCCAACACATGGGTTTTAACCAAAAACCCCCTCAACAACATGATCACAACCCAAAAACATGTTTTGTTTATCAAATTACAATCAAAAAGGGGGAAATTCCACCAAATCATCAAAACATGAAAATATGCATACGAGGATCCGCCAACGCCTTGGACTTGACTTCGACTACCTCGGAGCTTTTCCTACATTCACCACACATATCACCATTAGTAATGAAGATAAATTCATAACAAACAAGTAAATTCCTACTTGTTTCACCCATTCACCCATTTGACCCGTTTCCACCCAAATTGTCATTTAGGCTACATATTCTTGCACCCTTACTACAAGTTTCAATTATGATCAACACATGATCCATTTCCATTATGGCACAAAGGCCATAACTCCTTTTCATTTATGATCAACACATGATCCATTTCCAATATGGCACAAGGCCATATCTCCGTTTCATTTATGATCAACACATGATCCATTTCCAATATGGCACAAGGCCATATCTCCGTTTCATTTATGATCAACACATGATCCATTACCATTATAGGTTAACACTATAACTACATTCATTCATTGCACATACTAAATCATTCACAATTTATCATATCACAAGTATGCACACAATCACATAACACATAATCCATAAAATTCACCATTTATCATCAATACTAAGTAAGTGCATAGGCACTTACCTTTTGGGTTAGACGACTCCGCTCCGCCTTCTAGACCCACAATTTGATTGCCTAAACATACACACCTAGTTTAGTAATCTAATCATTCCTTCAAAACACATACAATTGAGTTTACCACCCAAATTTCCATTTTCAACCCAAATTGACCCGTTTGGGTTATTTCCATATCCAAACACCCCCTTTAATCAAGAACTCAACTCAACCACTAGAATTCTCTTTCCAATACCTTGACACTAATTTTTATCAAACTAGTTTCTTTAAGTTAATTTGGGGTTTGTTTAAGTGTCTAACACCTCTATAACACTTAATCATCATCAATTTATCAATTTTTTATCAAAACCCCAAAACCCCCAATTTCCTCCATATGAACCCTAACTTTCAAAAATCAAAATCAAAGGGTTTCATGGTGTTGTTCACCTTCCTACACCTTTAGTTTAGCTAGATTATCAATAATCTAACACCATTTTACCACATGCAACCATAATTTCGGGTTTTCAACAAAACCCAACAAGAACACCATAAATGGTGGATCAAAGAGGAAGAAATCACTTACTTGATGTTAGAAAGGTGATGTGTGAGCCAACACCTTCAAGTTACAAGCGTCAAACACACGAATTTTGGCTTCAACCCGATTTCTCCTCTCTTCCTCTTCTCTTGAACGACCCAACTCCAAAATGAAGTCAATTTTGACTTCTAAAGGTCAAATATGGCAAATTTGCCACGTTTCACCTTTAGCCCCTCTACTTTCAATCTTTTCCATTTCCTTCCATAACTAGTTAAAACTAGTATATCCCCGTTACTAACTTGAAACCCGCTTGTTTCAACTTATTTCTAAAATATTATTTTCACCATAATATTTATTAGAATTATTTATTTATTTATAACGAGACCCGGATTTTGGTTCGTTACAAATCTCCTCCCCTTATTTGGGTTTCGTCCCCGAAACCCGACTTCACATAAAAAGGTTCGGATAGCATTTGAGCATCTCTTCCTCGGTTTCCCAAGTCATTTCCGCCCCCTTTCTATGCTTCCATCTAACCAATACTTGGCTAATCTCTTTATTACGTAACTTCTTCACCTTCCTATCCAAGATTGCCACCGGTTCTTCAACATAATTCAACTTTTCATCCAATTCGATATCGTCCAAAGGGACAAAAGTAGATTCATCCGCCAAACATTTCCGCAAATGAGACACATGGAACGTGTTATGAAGTCTACTTAGTCCCTCCGGTAACTCCAATCGATAAGCTACCGTACCCACCTTTGCTATCACCTTAAACGGCCCGATGAAACGAGGACTTAACTTCCCCCGTTTCCTAAACCGTATCACCCCTTTCCAAGGAGAGACTTTCAAAAGCACAAAGTCCCCCACTTGAAATTCAATCGCCCGCTTCCTATTATCCGCATAAGACTTTTGGCGATCCTGAGCCGCCTTCAAGCGTGCTCTAATTTGGTCAATACTATCATTAGTTTCCTTGACCACTTCGACACTACCAAGCTCCCGTTGACCAATCTCACCCCAACACACGGGTGTTCGACACTTTCTCCCATACAATGCCTCAAAAGGCAGCATACCAATACTAGAATGGTAACTATTGTTGTAAGAGAATTCCGTCAACGGTAAATGGTCGTCCCAACTACCACCAAAATCCAAGGCACACGCTCGCAACATATCCTCGAGCGTTTGAATCGTTCGCTCGCTTTGACCATCCGTTTGTGGATGATAAGCGGTGCTAAGATTTAATCTAGTCCCCATATCCTCATGGAATTTCTTCCAAAAACGAGAAGTAAATCTCGTATCACGATCCGATATAATCGACACCGGCACACCATGACGTGACACAATTTCCTTCACATACATTTCCGCCAATCTATCCGAAGAATACGTTTCCTTTATAGGAAGGAAATGTGCACTCTTCGTCAACCGATCCACTACTACCCATATCGCATCATAACCCTTTCGAGTCTTTGGTAGTTTAGTGATCAAATCCATGGTAATATTTTCCCATTTCCAAAGCCGTATTTCAAGCGGTTGAAGCTTTCCATACGGCTTTTGATGCTCCGCCTTAACCCTTAAACATGTGAGACACCTCTCCACATACTTAACAATATCACGCCTCATACCCGGCCACAAAAAATGACACCTCAAATCATAAAACATCTTTGTGGCCCCCGGATGGATATAATATTTGGATTTATACGCCTCGTCAAGAATAGTTGTCAAGACACTTGACAACCTAGGTATCCAAATTCTATCAAAGCATGTCTTCAAACCCATTCTATTTTCACCAAGCTTATCAACATAAGAAATCATCCGTTCTTTCTTCAAGTCGCCACCAAGTGCTAACACTTTGGCCTCCCGGATTTCATCAATAAGAGATGATGAAATTGTCATCTTAAATGACTTCACCTTGATAGGTGAATGACTTGACTTTCTACTAAGCGAATCCGCCACAACATTCGCTTTACCCGGATGATAAAGTATCTCACAATCATAATCCTTAACCAATTCAAGCCACCGTCTTTTCCTCATATTGAGGTCCTTTTGGTCAAAGAAATATTTGAGACTTTTGTGATCCGTGTAGATCGTACACTTAGCACCATACAAATAATGCCTCCAAATCTTGAGCGCGAAAACCACGGCTGCAAGCTCTAAATCATGGGTTGGGTAATTCACCTCGTGAGTCTTAAATTGCCTAGATGCATAGGCAATCACTTTCCCCCTTTGCATCAAAACACACCCCAACCCTGAATGCGAGGCATCCGAATAAACAACAAAATCCTCGGTCCCGTCCGGCAAGGATAAAACAGGCGCCTTAGTCAACTTTTCTTTCAAGAGTTGAAAGGCAGATTCTTGCTCGGGACTCCAAACAAACTTTGTCTCCTTACGAGTCAACTTCGTCATCGGCAAAGCAATCTGAGAGAAGTTTTCGATGAACCTCCGATAATAACCCGCTAACCCCAAGAAACTTCTAATCTCCGAAGGCGTCTTCGGTGATGACCATTCTTTAACCGCCATAATCTTGGATGGGTCAACGGTAATTCCTCTTTCATTAATCACATGACCCAAGAATCGGATCTCGCGCATCCAAAATGCGCACTTGGAGAATTTAGCATAAAGCTTCTCCTTTTGCAAGACTTCAAGAATCTCACGCAAATGACAAGCGTGATCACCCTCGCTCCTTGAATAGATGAGAAGATCGTCAATAAACACAATGACCGAACGATCAAGGAACGGTCTGCACACCCGGTTCATGAGATCTATGAAAACCGCAAGTGCGTTGGTCAAACCGAAAGGCATAACTGTAAACTCATAGTGACCGTAACGAGTGCGAAAAGCTGTCTTATGAACATCCTCTTCCTTCACTTTCAACTGGTGATACCCGGACTTCAAGTCAATCTTAGAAAACCATGACGCCCCTTGCAATTGGTCGAAAAGATCGTCAATCCTAGGCAATGGGTACCTATTCTTCACTGTCAACTTGTTCAACTCCCGGTAATCCATACACATTCTCATGCTCCCATCCTTCTTTTTGACGAAGAGAACGGGCGCACCCCAAGGTGAAACACTTGGGCGTATGAAACCTTTGTCAAGTAACTCTTGTAATTGCTCCATGAGTTCTTTCATTTCTGGCGGTGCCAATCTATAAGGCGCTTTAGCTACCGGTTTAGCACCCGGCATCAAGTCAATTCCAAACTCTATCTCCCTATCCGGCGGAATCCCCGGTAACTCGTCAGGAAACACATCTAAGAATTGGTTCACGACCGGTACATCGTGAATCTCCTTTACTCTTTCATTCACATCCGCGACACAAGCCATGAACGCTATGCACCCACGCGCCATGTACTTGGTCGCCTTCACATAAGTGCACAACCTTACCTTACCCATTTTATCACCTTCTATGTAGATGGACTCTCCCGATGGGGAAACAAGTTGGATCGCCTTCGGTCCACATAAAATACTCGCCTTATTCTTTGACAACCAATCCATCCCCACAATAACATCAAAATCTCCCATAGCCATAGGAATCAAATCAATAAAGAAAGTTTCGCCCCCCGCTCTCAACTTACAATCTCTAAAAATGTCAAAGACAAGGAAACTCTTATCATTAGCCGATTCGATTTCTAAGGGTTCATCTAACTTGTTACTTACAAAAGAGGAATGCTTAACAATTTTTAAGGAAACAAAAGAACGGCTAGCCCCCGAATCAAAAAGAACTAGTGCAGGTAATGAGTTAATCTTGAATGTACCTGACACTACATCCGCGTTGTTCTTTGTCTCTTCCGCCGAAATGTGGAAGGCTCTTCCCTTAGGCTTTGGCGTCTCAACCTTCACCCCGCTTCCACCTTGCTGCTTTAACTCGGGACAATCCACCCTATTGTGCCCGTGCTTGTAACAGTTGTAGCATATACGGACTTGGCTTGGGCATTGATTAGCCATATGCCCCGGCTTTCCGCATTTATAGCATCTTGAAGAACCCTTTCTACATTCCCCAAAATGCACTTTTCCACATAACTTACAATCTTGCGAAGAAGGTTTAACAAACGGCTTCTTACTAGGGCTCTCGCCCTTTATCTTCTTCACCACCTGTTCCACAATTTCCCTTTTTCTCTTCTCACCCCTAGCCTCTTGCCTCTTTAACTCCACCTCCCTTTCCCGACACCTGTTTATTAAATCAACAAGCGTGGTAAATGAGGATGGAGATATGCTATCTCTGAATTCCACTGTTAGCATAGCATAGAACCTATCAATCTTACCCTTTTCGGTCGATACCACATCCGGACAAAACTTGGCCCGATCAAAGAAGGCCCCGGCCAATTCGTCAATTGACTCAGTCGTCTGCCTCATGAGGAGAAACTCCTCAGTCATCCTGTCCACCGCGGCTTGCGGGCAGTGGTATTTCAGAAAAGCCGCTTTAAATTCCTCCCAAGACATAGAGGTCACCCCAGAAACACCTCTCTCTCTACGGAGAATCAACAGCCATTCCTTTGCCCTCCCAGTCAACAGAGGCACACTGAACATTACCCTATCCTCGGGCCTGCATCTAGTCGTTTCGAAATTCGACTCCATATCCACCACCCACCGGTGGCTAAGTATCGGGTCCACCTGATCGTCGTATTCTTTCGGTTTAATCACCATGAAATCCTTGAGAGTACAACCTCGAGGTTCCTTATCTTTCTCTTTCATGACCTATTCAAGAGAGAGCTTAATAGTTCCCCTCATTTCCTCCATCAAGAGATTTGTGGCTTGCTCAAACGCCTTGGCCACTTCTTCCTTTATCATATCTTGGATCCTTGGATCCAACGGTTCTTCGTTCACATCAACATTTTCGTGGTGGTCACCCTCGTCCGTCATCTCTTAACTGAGAAATAGTACCAAAAATACCTTAACATTCCTATACCTTCAAATCACCTAGGGTATATATATATATATATTTACCTACTTATACACATACATATACGATCACATTCACCTAATCCTTGCAAATGCTCATTGTCATATGGTTATCATAAAAGCTCTTGCACATCTCGTCTTATTAATCATATTGGCTAGACATGTTTAATAATACGTTATGCCCAAGTGTAATTATCATATGCATATAACAATTCACAAGACAAGTTTCGGCACACATAACACTTTGTCATTCAATCAATCATATGCATTTACAACATATATACATAATCACTTATTAAATCATTACTAACCTTTCATTTCCGAAAGCTCCGAGTCTTAGTTAAGTCCTTCGTGGATTCTCGTATCATTTCCCCCATATCAAGAGCATCCGGTTTGAGTTTAGTGTCTCGCACACCAAATCCCTCAAACCATTGCTCTGATACCAAGTTGAAACACACCACTTTTAAAAAAACAAAACTTTAACGCACGGAAGACTTAACCCAGGAATTTTTTTTTTACCATCTCGCGTAGCGCGAGAAAACAAGCTTCCTCCCTCGCGATACGCGAGGGAGTAAAAAACTCAGAAAGTTTCTCAGGTTTCAGCAGGTTTTCATACTTAGCCATTTTTCTAACTTTTTCCAAAATACAAGACAACAATTTTGCCCAACACATGGGTTTTAACCAAAAACCCCCTCAACAACATGATCACAACCCAAAAACATGTTTTGTTTATCAAATTACAATCAAAAAGGGGGAAATTCCACCAAATCATCAAAACATGAAAATATGCATACGAGGATCCGCCAACGCCTTGGACTTGACTTCGACTACCTCGGAGCTTTTCCTACATTCACCACACATATCACCATTAGTAATGAAGATAAATTCATAACAAACAAGTAAATTCCTACTTGTTTCACCCATTCACCCATTTGACCCGTTTCCACCCAAATTGTCATTTAGGCTACATATTCTTGCACCCTTACTACAAGTTTCAATTATGATCAACACATGATCCATTTCCATTATGGCACAAAGGCCATAACTCCTTTTCATTTATGATCAACACATGATCCATTTCCAATATGGCATAAGGCCATATCTCCGTTTCATTTATGATCAACACATGATCCATTTCCAATATGGCACAAGGCCATATCTCCGTTTCATTTATGATCAACACATGATCCATTTCCAATATGGCACAAGGCCATATCTCCGTTTCATTTATGATCAACACATGATCCATTACCATTATAGGTTAACACTATAACTACATTCATTCATTGCACATACTAAATCATTCACAATTTATCATATCACAAGTATGCACACAATCACATAACACATAATCCATAAAATTCACCATTTATCATCAATACTAAGTAAGTGCATAGGCACTTACCTTTTGGGTTAGACGACTCCGCTCCGCCTTCTAGACCCACAATTTGATTGCCTAAACATACACACCTAGTTTAGTAGTCTAATCATTCATTCAAAACACATACAATTGAGTTTACCACCCAAATTTCCATTTTCAACCCAAATTGACCCGTTTGGGTTATTTCCATATCCAAACACCCCCTTTAATCAAGAACTCAACTCAACCACTAGAATTCTCTTTCCAATACCTTGACACTAATTTTTATCAAACTAGTTTCTTTAAGTTAATTTGGGGTTTGTGTAAGTGTCTAACACCTCTATAACACTTAATCATCATCAATTTATCAATTTTTTTATCAAAACCCCAAAACCCCCAATTTCCTCCATATGAACCCTAACTTTCAAAAATCAAAATCAAAGGGTTCCATGGTGTTGTTCACCTTCCTACACCTTTAGTTTAGCTAGATTATCAATAATCTAACACCATTTTACCACATGCAACCATAATTTCGTGTTTTCAACAAAACCCAAGAAGAACACCATAAATGGTGGATCAAAGAGGAAGAAATCACTTACTGGATGTTAGAAAGGTGATGTGTGAGCCAACACCTTCAAGTTACAAGCGTCAAACACACGAATTTTGGCTTCAACCCGATTTCCCCTCTCTTCCTCTTCTCTTGAACGACCCAACTCCAAAATGAAGTCAATTTTGACTTCTAAAGGTCAAATATGGCAAATTTGCCATGTTTCACCTTTAGCCCCTCTACTTTCAATCTTTTCCATTTCCTTCCATAACTAGTTAAAACTAGTATATCCCCGTTACTAACTTGAAACCCGCTTGTTTCAACTTATTTCTAAAATATTATTTTCACCATAATATTTATTAGAATTATTTATTTATTTATAACGAGACCCGGATTTTGGTTCGTTACAATATAACATCGAATTTGTGGTGAACCGATTCAAGGGTTCATCTCGGTTTGAGTTAATCGAACACTGATCTCGACACAACCTCAATGAAATTAAACTTTATGGGTAGTTTCGCAATCCTCAACTTAATAAAAACCCTATGATTCCAACAGATTATGTTATAAAAAATTCCAAATTTGATTCGGTGTTCATATCTAAAGTTTCGGTTCTTATCCCTGTAATTAAACAATCTTAACCATGATAGTTTTTCAATCAAACACACTCACAGATGCGCATTGATCCGACTAACAAAACCCCCTTGATAATTTGGCAAATCGTGATCGAATTCATGGAATATGGGACGGGATTCGATCTGGATGCATATGGGGAGGGGGATCCTTTTGATCAGGATGTTAAAACTATTTGGTCTCGGGTTTGTTTGCAAATCCCTAGCGGGCGGGACTGGTTGGTTCAGTGTGTGCGTGTGGGAGAGGCTCGGGTTCGAGACCGGGCTCCCACATCAATTTTTTGAGCAGTTTTCTGTAATAATTAATTTATAAAAATCAAACTTTATAATATTATAATACTATGTACATGTGTTTTAACCCGGGAAACAGCCCGTAGGCTCGGGTTTGAATTACTAACATATTTTCATAAATTTTACACACTTTTATAATTTATATATTGTTATTATTATCAAGTAAAAATAATATGTTTATATTATTTTTAATCCGTAAATTCGTATAAAATAATATGTTTATATTATTTTCAAACTGTGACCATTATTATTAAATAATATATGTTATATTATTTCGAATCATTTTATAACACCGTGTATCAATTGAGACTAAATAATAATATAATTAGTTAAATTATTTACACACATATATATATATAGTTATTTTCTCAATTCCCATGAATGACAAATCACTCTAGTATATTTATTATTATTTGTGTCATTCGTCGCGTAAAGTAAGTCCTAAACCCGTGGACACGTTCATCCACTCTTGCTTATTAGAGCGGTTCTTTAAGACGCTTCTTTCCGTGTCACGGTCACAATTCCCATTTTTATCCCTAATTTATGTGTTTATAATTTTAGGACATTCGTAAGTCGTTGAGACTTACACTCGTGGTTCCAACTTACCTCTAGGGTGAAACTACCTTCAACGCAAAGCAGGTGAGTTTTCACGGCCCCTTTTACTGTTTTAACTTGGGGGAGAAAACATGACTAAACGATTTTGGATTTCTTTTAATTCGTATGTTATCAATGTTAAATGCTAAGCGTAACACGCTATCACAGAAAGTCCTCAACTAATATCGGACCGTTTATATGGATCTTAGCGAGGTAATATTTAGTAGTACTACTGGGTTTAACAAATCTCACCCGCGTTAGTCGCGCTAACTCGATTAGATATCGAACGGGTGAAATGTTAGCCTACTCACACCGCCAGTGTTGATAGACCTGGCAGGAGGCAATAAACAAACAGTCAGCTTCGGTTGCGAGCGCTTGAGCTGAACATGAACATAGGTTAGCTACCTATAGATGCGTACTGAATGAACTTAAATCCGGTAAACGCTTATTTACTTATATTGAAACCTGTGGACTCACCAACCTCGTGTTGACACTTTTTCTTACATGTTTCTCAGGTCGCTTTGGCACAGGTTGCACAATTAGGACATGCATGGAGTCCTACTGTCATTTCATTCATTTCAAACATGATAAACAGTTTACTTAATTATATTGATTGACGCTTGTTGCGTGTAACTACTTTAAATTTTATATTAACGTTTACGCTTCCACATTAACTCTGAAATTTTATGTTATGACATTTCAAGTCCCATATAGTGTCGTTTGATGTAACTAATGACTGAGATCCTGGTGTGTCACCTTCAAAACGGTAAAACTCCGTTAGTTGAAATTGGGGGTGTGACAGATTGGTATCAGAGCTAGGTTATAGAGAACTAGGATCGCATACAAGACTATAACCTCACACATTAGTTACACGGCAGATACACTTATACCTGACACATATAGCACCTATACATACATTGCAGTGCAGGCATGTTAATACCATCCGTATCACCCTCAGTTGACAAGGGACACATCATTTACATTGCATCATCATTCCCAATGATGACACTCGGGGAATCACCAGAACATCATCCACTCACGTCCGTGGGCAGCGAGACGGAGCCTTCGGAGGAGTCACTTATATCACCATCACCTGTTGGGTATGATGGGATTTCTCAGGTCCATGTTATGGACGACACTCAGCACTAACGCATATCTCTTTGGGAATTGGGATCGTCGGAGGCGAGTCCCTACTGTAACCACTAGCAACAATACGCCGACTGAAGACAGACCATTACACGCATTATTGCAGAATCTATTGACACGTAGATTTCATCACTTTCCCGAGCCATGGGCTCGCTTCTTTGGTCGATATTCTGTTGAGAATAGATTGACCACAAATCTGAGAACGCATTGCTCAATGCATACTCAAACCCTATCTTGACTAAGTTGAAAGGACGGCTACCTTGCTGCTTCCTGTAACTTGTATTCATGGATTAGTTTCATTTCTTGAAGCCGCATTTCACGTACATGTTTGTTTCATGTGCATGTCCCCATCTACAATCCATTAGATTGGACTCTCGTATTGTGTCTTCAACTCGAGTGAATACTCGGATCAAACGACTTTCGACTACTCATCCTAACATAAGTCCTAGTTGATCAACTTGTGGTTGATGACTAAGCTTTTCGATGACTTATCATCTCTAACACACTCTGAACTCAGTAATAAACTGAGGGACATTTTGACACAAGACAGGGAGAATTAGGGTGAGCATGCAAATCAAATTATCATTACGGGTGCACACGTAATAGTAATTTGAGGTGCATGTAAGTCCTGGTGAAACCTAGTGTGTGGATAAATGGTGCTAATCTGTGATTTACAGACTTAAGTTTCCACTATTCGTGGAAATCCTCGTAATCCGCTCAACGACTAATTGGTATCATTAAATCTGTTCAACAGTTGATAGACGCGACTATCAGGTTGAAAATGTTTACGGACACACTGAATTATCACCAATGGAATCCATCAATGTTATTTTCACTCATGTAAGAGTCTTAGTGATCTTACGACTCTCATTCAAACTTAATCAACGGGACCACCTAGAGTGAAACTCTAGTAGAACCTCAGAGTAAAACCACCGACTCCAACTATGTACACAGAATTTGAGGAATTCTTTCTATGCTAACACGTTATTCCTTACACTCCAACAATAGATCCCATTTGAACTTGTTACCTCATCCTGTGACTAATACTTAGTCTAACTTTGAATTTTACTCCAGCATATTCAATCATGTAAACGAATTTATTTCTTCACAAAATGATCCCGTTGATCCAATGAAATTAGGAAACGAAGATTTAACCTAACCAACCATCAGTTGAACGCAATTACTTAAACATACATCCTATCTCTTATGCTACTGGAATCTATATCTCATTAGACTTTTCTTTTCCGCATGTGAACCTCTTCCTTTAGCCTATGCATTGACTGACACTTGCTTTATAAGCGCGGATTTCACTAGAAGTCTCAGTATGACTTTACAAATTCCATATTAGTGTGTCGTGCTCCAACTCTATTAAAAGCCAAGTATACTATTGAGATAGTAGACACTAAAAAAAAATCGAAACAACTCGCACTCTTACAGATGTAAACTAGTATTGGTTAGTCATAAACTTAACATTGACCTTCTGCCAGTTACACTTGGCAGTTTCGACCTCATTGTCGGTATAAATTGGTTATCCAAGAACCAACCTGAGGCCATCTGTTGTGACAAAAATGTTGTCTTCCTCTCCTTAGAGGGGAAATCCTTTCTATCCAAGGCAAAAGAGAGTGGTGCAGTCGTTGGCATCATATCCTTTATGAAAGCATAGAAATGTCTTCGAAAAGTTCATACTACTATTTTAGCTCTCGTCGCCGAGCAGTCATCTGAGGAGAAGAAAAATGGATGATATCCCAATCGTACATAACTATCCGGAAGTATTTCCCGAGGACTTTCCTAGACTACCACCGCACCGTCAAATTGAATTCCAAATTGATTTAGCACCCGGAGCAGCACTGATTGCTCGGGCACCTTACAGACTGGCACCCAGTGAATTACAAGAGCTGTCCACTCAACTACAAGATTTGTTGGATAAAGGTTTCATCCGACCTAGTTCATCACCGTGGGGAGCTCCGGTACTATTTGTCAAGAAGAAGGACGGAACTTTCCGTATGTGTATTGACTACCGGGAGCTGAATAAAGTCACAATCAAGAACCGCTACCCTTTACCCTGCATAGATGACCTCTTTGATCAACTCCAAGGATCAAGTTTCTATTCCAAGATAGATCTTAGGTCCGGCTACCATCAGTTAAGAGTCCGAGAAGAGGATATCTCAAAGACTGCGTTTAGAATGAGGTACGGCCATTACGAATTTATGGTCATGCCTTTCAGGTTAACCAACGCACCTGCGGTATTCATGGATCTCATGAACCGTATGTGTAAGCCTTACCTTGACCAATTCGTTATCGTTTTCATCGACGACATCCTCATTTATTCCAAGAACAAGGAAGAACATGAGGAACATCTATGCCTAATTTTGGAATTACTTAAGTGAGAGCAACTGTATGCTAAGTTTTCCAAGTGTGAATTTTGGATCAGGGAAGTTCAGTTTCTAGGGCATGTTGTTAACGATAAAGGAATACGTGTCGACCCATCAAAGATAGAAGCCATCAAGAATTGGGCAGCACCGACGACTTCGACTGAGGTGCGACAATTTCTGGGATTGGCTGGATACTACCGTCGATTCATCCCTCACTGGTTTAACTAAAAAGGGTAAAGCCTATAGTTGGGGCGACAACCAAGAGTCAACATTCCAACATCTTAAACAGAAACTCTGCAGTGCACCTATTTTAGCTCTTCCGGAAGGAAGCGATGATTTTGTAGTGTATTGTGATACATCTATTCAAGGTATGGGTTGTGTCTTAATGCAACGCGAAAAGGTGATCGCATACGCTTCACGTCAACTAAAGGTCCACGAGAGAAACTACACCACTCATGACTTAGAGTTGGGAGCCGTAGTCTTCGCACTTAAGATATGGAGACATTACTTGTACGGTACCAAATGCACCATCTACACCGATCACAAGAGTCTTCAGCACATATTCGAGCAGAAAGAGTTGAACATGCGACAACGTCATTGGGTCGAACTCTTAAACGATTATGACTGTGCGATCCGATACCACCCGGGTAAAGCTAATGTTGTAGCTGATGCCCTAAGTCGAAAAGAAACAAAACCCAAATGAGTTCGAGCGTTATAGCTTACTATTCACCCCAGATTACCTGACAAAATCCGTAATGCTCAACTTGAAGCCCTAAAAGAAGAAAATCTACCGTTGGAAAGTATGCGCGGTCTGGAAGTACAACTTGAAGTCAAATCGGACGGTATTCGCTACTTTGCCGAACGAATATGGGTTCCAGTATTCGGAAACCTAAGGGAACTAGTTATGGATGAGTCTCATAAATCTCGTTACTGTATTCATCCGGGTTCCGACAAAATGTACCATGATCTAAAGGTGTTATATTGGTGGCAAAAAATGAAGGCCGATATAGCCACCTATGTTAGTAAGTGTCTGACTTGCGAGAAGGTCAAAGTTGAATATCAAAAACCATCCGGTCTTCTGCAACAACCAGAAATTCCTATGTGGAAATGGGAACAAATATCCATGGACTTCATCACCAAATTACCACGAACCCCTACCGGATGTGATACCATATGGGTAATCGTTGATCGATTAACAAAGTCCGCTCACTTCTTAGCAATCAAAGAGACCGACAAAATGGATAAGCTTACTCGTACTTACTTGAAAGAAATAGTCTCTCGGCACGGGGTGCCAATCTCCATTATTTCGGATCGTGATGCACGATTTACTTCTCGTTTCTGGCAGTCGTTACATAAGGCCTTAGGCACGCGTCTAGATATGAGCATAACATACCATCCTCAAACTGATGGGCAAATGGAACGTACAATCCAAACTCTGGAGGACATGCTACGAGCTTGTGTGATTGATTTTGGTAACACTTGGGGAGTCTCACCTACCGTTGGTGGAATTCTCCTACAACAACAGTTATCATACTAGCATCAAGGCAGCTCCATTTGAAGCACTTTATGGACGGAAATGCCGTTCTCCCATTTGTTAGACTGAGGTTGGAGATAGCCAACTCACAGGTCCTGAACTTGTATTTGAAACCTCCAAAAAAATCGTTCAAATTAGAAACCGTATGGCGGTAGCTCGTGATCGTCAAAAGAGCTACGCCGACAAGCGTCGTAAACCCTTAGAGTTTCAAATAGGTGACATGGTCTTGCTCAAAGTCTCACCTTGGAAAGGTGTCATTCATTTTGGGAAACGAGGCAAACTAAATCCCCGCTATGTTGGACCATTCAAGATAATGAAGAGATTCGGGCCAGTAGCGTATCAACTGGACCTACCGGAAAGACTTAGTGGTGTGCACAACGTCTTTAACGTCTCAAATTTAAAGAAATGCCTAGCAGACGAATCACTCGCAGTTCCTCTTGAGGAACTACACGTTGATGAACAATTACGTTTCATTGAAGAACCTGTCGAAATTATGGATAGGGAAGTTAAAACGTTAAAGCACAGTAAGATCCCTATTGTCAGAGTTCGTTGGAACTCGAAACGCGGATCGGAATTCACTTGGGAGCGCGAGGATCAGATGATGCACAAATATCCTAATCTGTTCAAGCACTCCGCGCCAAATTCTTAAGGTACTATTTAATTATCGGGACGAAAATTCTTTCAACTAGGGGATGATGTGATAACCCGGGAAATTTTTTTTCTATTCTATTTAATTTTCGGGACGAAAATTCTTTCAACTAGGGGATGATGTGACAATTCGACTTTTTAGGTTAGCTCCGTTAACAATTCCGTTAAGTTTTCTGTTAAAAACTTAACCTCGCTAACTAAATCCAGTTAAAGTTTAACTTAATTAACTAAATCTAATCCCAGAGACCGATTCTGTCACAAATCCAACTCAAAACTACAGGGACTAGTTGTGTGAATATGCTAAACCAAGTAAGTTGACTCCTCAAAGTCAAAATTAGCAAATTTGGTTTCTGTTGACTTTTGGAAGTCAAAAATCGTGACTTCTTGATTTCCAATTCACAAATGATAACCAAAATGGATCAAATTTCGTAACTGAATGTCATGGCATTGCAATAAACGATTATGGTTGATCAGTGTATCATCATCATTGTCGAATTAAACTCCTATAATGACCATTAAATCCATAACCGTCGACTACCACTGTCGATCCATCGAATTCGACAAATTACTGTATCTAATTCGCAAACAAGTCGTCTGCACACACTAAACAAATCCATCTGAAGCTATTGCGCGTGTTAATTCGATCGGAGAAGCATCGGAAGACGCCGGGGACCTCTCGTCGGAATCGCGGTTGGATTCTAGCCGAGCACCATCAATTCGAAAACAATTCAGGTATCTAATCATACCCTAAGACTCGCCCTCATCTCTATAACGAAAGCCCTAACATATCTAGGGCTTATAACACCGAATTTAACTCGAACTGATTCTAGGGTTCATAACCAATTCGGTTTAATCAAACGATACCCTTGACTCCGTTTCAATCAAATTAATTGATATGAATAGTTTCGAAATTACATACTCTTTGAAAGCCCTATTCTAATTCGATCATATAACATCGAATTTGTGGTGAACCGATTCTAAGGTTCATCTCGGTTTGGGTTAATCGAACACTGATCTGGACACAACCTTAATGAAATTAAACCTTATGGGTAGTTTCGCAATCCTCAACTTAATAAAAACCCTATGATTCCAACAGATTCTGTTATCAAAAATTCCTAATTTGATTCGGTGTTCATATCTAAAGTTTCGGTTCTTATCCCTGTAATTAAACAATCTTAACCACGATAGTTTTTCAATCAAACACACTCACAGATGCGCATTGATCCGACTAACAAAACCCCCTTGATAATTTGGCAAATCGCGATCGAATTCATGGAATATGGGACGGGATTCGATCTGGATGCATATGGGGAGGGGGATCCTTTTGATCAGGATGTTAAAACTATTTGGTCTCGGGTTTGTTTGCGAATCCCTAGCGGGCGGGACTGGTTGGGTCAGTGTGTGCGTGTGGGAGAGACCCGGGTTCGAGACCGGGCTCCCACATCATTTTTTTGAGCAGTTTTCTGTAATAATTAATTTATAAAAATCAAACTTTATAATATTATAATACTATGTACATGTGTTTTAACCCGGGAAACAGCCCGTAGGCTCGGGTTTGAATTACTAACATATTTTCATAAATTTTACTCACTTTTATAATTTATATATTGTTATTATTATCAAGTAAAAATAATATGTTTATATTATTTTTAAACCATAAATTCGTATAAAATAATATGTTTATATTATTTTCAAACTGTGACCTGTATTATTAAATAATATATGTTATATTATTTCAAATCATTTTATAACACCGTGTATCAATTGAGACTAAATAATAATATAATTAGTTATATTACTTACTCATATATATATATATATATGTATATATATATAGTTATTTTCTCAATTCCCATGAATGACAAATTACTCTAGTATATTTATTATTATTTGTGTCATTCGTCGCGTAAAGTAAGTCCTAAACCCGTGGACACGTTCGTCCACTCTTGCTTATTAGAGCGGTTCTTTAGGACGCTTATTTCCGTGTCACGATCACAATTCCCATTTTTATCCCTAATTTATGTGTTTATAATTTTAGGACATTCGTAAGTTGTTGAGACTTACACTCGTGGTTCCAACTTACCTCTAGGGTGAAACTACCTTCAACGCAAAGCAGGTGAGTTTTCACGGCCCCTTTTACTGTTTTAACTTGGGGGAGGAAACATGACTAAATGATTTTGGATTTCTTTTAATTCGTATGTTATCAATGTTAAATGCTAAACGTAACACGCTATTACAGAAAGTCCTCAACTAATATCGGACCGTTAATATGGATCTTAGCGAGGTAATATTTAGTAGTACTACTGGGTTTGACAAATCCCACCCGCGTTAGTCGCGCTAACTCGATTAGATATCGAACGGGTGAAATGTTAGCCTACTCACACCGCCAGTGTTGATAGACCTGGCAGGAGGCAATAAACAAACAGTCAGCTTCGGTTGCGAGCACTTGACCTGAACGTGAACATAGGTTTGCTACCTATAGATACGTACTGAATGAACTTAAATCCGGTAAACGCTTATTTACTTATATTGAAACCTGTGGACTCACCAACCTCGTGTTGACACTTTTTCTTACATGTTTCTCAGGTCGCTTTGGCACAGGTTGCACAATTAGGACATGCATGGAGTCCTACTTTCATTTCATTCATTTCAAACATGATAAACAGTTTACTTAATTATATTGATTGACGCTTGTTGCGTGTAACTACTTTAAATTTTATATTAACGTTTAAGCTTCCACATTAACTCTGAAATTTTATGTTATGACATTTCAAGTTCCATATAGTGTCGTTTGATGTAACTAATGACTGAGATCCTGGTGTGTCACCTTCCAAACGGTAAAACTCCGTTCGTTGAAATTGGGGGTGTGACAGTGAGTCTAAATTACTTGACCCAATTAACATGATTTGACTCAATTTCCAAATATTTAATACACCCAACCGGAATGACTCGTCACAATTAATGATCAACCTATTGACTCAAATTACATCCAGAAAAACCAAACCACTCAATATAACCTCAATAGCACACAAGTTACATCAATTTACATAGTATAAAAATTACTCAAATTATACAAGAGTCAATAGCACACAAGTTACATCAATTTACAGAGTTATACAAATTACTCAAATGAACCAAGAACGTTGACTCTGATTACACACCTTAGCATACAAGGATTAAATTTTTACAAAATTAACTACCTAAATAGCTTAATAACAGGGGAAACGCACTTGGATGACGAAACATAAATGGTGGATGTGAGTGAGCTAGAAAACCTGAGAATTCTCTTGAGGTGGTGGTAGCAGGTAGCGACAGTGGTGGAGGGATTGTGGTGGTCAGATATGTTGTGATGGTGACGGTAAAGGGTGATGATGGTGGTGTGATGGTAGGTGATGGAGATGGTGAATGGTGAATGGTGGTGGATGCAGGTGGAGTAATCGCCGGAGGGGGAGTGATCTAATGGCGGTGGAGTGTTGGTGGTAAATGAATAGGGAAGACAACCCAAAAGGGTTTTATTTTTTTTTGAATTCATAAGGCCCTAGCGTATCGCGAGGGAAAAACCCTGCCCTTTCGCGTAGCTCGAGGGGCCCTAATACGGTGGCGTCTTTTCAGTTCCTCACGTACCACGAGGGAGTAAAGCTTACCCTGTCGCGTACCGCGAGGGACAAAAAATCCTGGTTTCCCATGTTGTCTCTCGCGTACCGCGAGAAACTCCCCCAAATGCTTTGCGTACCGCGAGGATGATCCATTCATAGAAAGTTAAGCCCAATTTTACTTAGCCAAATTTTTTATCATTAACTTTCTACTTCACCCAAACCTTAAAAAAACCCGTTCCAACCTCAAGATTGAATTCTTACATACCAGGAATGTCGATTTTGATGTTATTCCTTTCCAAGAACAGTCACGATTCCCTAAAACACATAAATACACAAAAAAAACACAAATCGGAAATAAAAAAACTAAGGTGAAAATAAACACAAATAGGTATACAAACTCTACACTCGAGCTACATACCGAGGATTCAAACAAACCTAATCAGGAGGCTTCTCCTTTATCCTCCTCGGAACCGCCTTCATCCTGTGCGGTATACCGACTTCCACTAGCATCAAACTATCTACCAATCTCCCACATCTATTAACGCTCTCTTTCGGATCTTTCCACCAGAACTTAAACCGGCCAGGTCCAATACTAACCTGCATCATGTATCCAAGAAGCCTTTCACCCGTAAACGTCCCCACACTTGGGGTATTCTCCATTCTCAAATCATGTTCACATCCCGTCTCTCACACCCTCTTACGTGGCAGCCTAGACCTAAGGTGTGACTCGGTGTCTCTCACCTCAGAACAAATAACAACACTAGGCAAAGGATCAATAAAGGTTATCACTAACGATGTGGCATCTATTCTCTCACCCGGATCATCAGGATCCTCTACACTCTCAACCATCCCCACACTTGGGGTTTTCCCTATCATCTCTTCTAGCTCTACTATCATATCCTGCAGATCGCTAGGCACATCATCAAAATCCTAATATGGTGCATTAAACAACTCCTCTAACTCCAACGCCCAATCAGATAACTCAACTATATCAGGCACGGGCTCTTCAACATCACTCTCAACCTCCTCACTTGAGGTGTCATCTACTGTGCTCTATCCCAAACTACGTGCCTTGGCGATCGAGCTATGAGAGTGGGTTAAAGGACTTGGACATCCACTTTTCGTCGGCTACTTCAGTCTTACTGTTAGAGCATGTTTTTGTGACAATTAGCTTGTAGGCTTTGTGTTATGTCTTAGTATTTGTATTGTTATAGTTTGAATTGTAATTTTGTTAAGTGTTTGTAAATAAAGCTTTCTCTTTGTATTCACAATCACAGAGTTTACTGAATTCTTGTTCGATCAGTCTCACTACTCTGTTCTAAACAAACTCTGAAACTCTATTTATAGACACATGTTCTGCACCAGGCGAACTTAACAAGTTCGCCTCAAAGATGCTTAGGCGAACTTAACAAGTTCGCCTCTGATAGACCAGGCGAACTTGTTAAGTTCGCCTCTCTAAGAACTTATACAGAATTTTATCAACATTTACAAAACATGTCCTAACAGACTCCCCTTTAACTGTTGCTAACAATTCTATCAATTACAAGTCAAAGACTCTAAGACTAAGACATAATATCTTCAAGCTCGTTGTCACCAGAATATGCTCCAACAGATTCCCCCTTGACAACAGCTTTAGAAGATTGTCATCAGTCTTTAAATATCATCAAACACACTGTAGTCTTCGTCTTGTTCATCTGCACACTCTCTCTTTATTTCTAGAAGAAAACTTGGGAGAAGGACCCCCTGTCAACTTCTGTCTGCAATATTCAGTTTTTGCAAAGGAGAACAACCAAGAATAACCAACAATTAAGATTTCCATGGAAGCTGAAAAAATAAAATCTTTTTGGTTTTTCAAACATAAGAAACACAAAATCTTTTTGGTTTTTTCTCTATATAAACTGAAATGTAAAGTACAAAATCACATCTTTTTGGTCGAACATCTCGAGTAAGAAGATCATATCAGTATATATGAGATATCAATCACACATCTTGGACATAAAATCCATATAATATCAAATGGTATCCTATGTCATTCTTTCAAGCCTTGACCAATCAAACCAATATCTTTCAAGATTATCACACTCTATCTTTTCAAGACTTTCATATTGCATGTTATGATACGCGATAAACATTCGAAGAAAATAGGATCAGGCTATGGCACACAAATTCAAATTGTCAATATTATAAGATTTGAAACTAAAGCATCTCATTCCCACTTTCTTGTGAGTTAAGGTACCATTTAAGTATGAAATACAACGTGTACCCCACTAGTATGCCAACAGAAAGTAAATGCACTATCTTCAAGGCATATGAGATTTTACTAAAGATTATCCGAATTTCCAGATTGAGGAGACATCACTTAGCACATGAATAGTAGAATCCAAATTGGATTGTATAGGAATCAATGAGATTCAGAATCGAATGATTCAATGTTTTGGCTTATATATGTGGAATCATAAGATTCAGGTACGTGGATCCAACTGTTATCTGGATTATGAATTCAATGGAATCAGTAAAGATGATTTATCAATATGATCCAAGGGCTAGTATATGTTTGACAGATGTTGTCAAGTACATATCTTGATTATACTTCAAATTGCATGCTTTTCGGGACATGGGCACTGAAGCAAATCGAATGAATAGTGCTAAGGACATAACCCGAAACTGATCTCATAGGAAAATCTTTATTAAAAGCTAATATTCTTTATCTGACAGTGATCTTTTAACACACACACCCAGGCATAAAATGGGTTCAAATCACAGTTGTAACATATGCAATTATGTTTTCACACTACTAATGGTTCAGTGACGCTTTTAGTCTACTGACAATTCAAATTATATGCATACACAACACTATCATTTCCTATTTATGCAGTCTCCAAAGTTTAGATCAAAACATATAATTCAGATATATTAACATAAAGCCCCAACCAGTCAATCTAAGGTTATGTGTGAAAGAACATCTACTGATGTACTGTCATCTCTTCTTTGTCACCAACACAGTTCTGTATTCCCCCTGTCCTGTAGACTCCCCCTCAACTAGTCAAATGGTTGCATCCACGACTTTATGCTCACCATCGTCATCCAAAGTTTCAGGTTATCATTTGGACTTTGTAAAACTCTTTCCAAAACATTGTGTGTGACATATTCTCCCCCTTGAGCATCAAGTCGTTGAATCAAATAGATTCTCAGTTATCTAAACAACTCTTTACTCATGCAGATGTCATTCCCTGTCATGTGCTTAGAAGAACCACTATCAACAAACCAAATGTTATCAATAGTCCCTCTTGGTTAAACCTGCACATCTAACAAGAAACATTAATTTGAAATTGGGACCCAAGCCATGGTAGTCATGGGTCGTCCATCTGTATCAAAATAATAAACCTCACTCCATTCACAATCGAATCTCTCATCAATTTTTGGAGATTGTTCCGACGAGTCAGAAACAGAAACTTTAGATTTCCAAACATACTTCTGTTCATTAAGTTCTTTTTGCATAAAATGTGAAGTGTTTGAACACTCTTGTTCATTTGAAAATGTTTAGATTGTGAAATCTCTTGTTGTTCTAAAAGTTTTCTCAATCTTCTGTTTCTCGTCCGTCTTTGAGGTCTAGAAAGCCTAACCTTAGATTTTGAATTACCCTTTGGTGTATCACGAGGTTTAACCACATTTGGGTTAACATAAGGTTTACCAGGAGTTCTTACCTTTTCTGGAGTAACATGTCAGTTACCTTTGGTGTTGTGAGGACAAGCAATCCGAATGTGACCCACAAGACCACAAGAAAAGCAAGATCTCTTCTCACGATATTCTCTCATATAAGGAATCTTCACACGATAAGATGCACTTGAAGAAGATTCTCCTACATGAACTTCTTTTGACGGAACAAACTTTTTCGCAATAGGTTTTGATTCAGGCTTCACCTTCTCAGGATCTACATGCTTCTTTCCTTTATTTTTCTAAGAACAGTTCACCACAATGTGTCCCATCTCATTACAATGAAAACATGTACGCCTGTCTTTATAATCTCTGACATATGGAACTCTCCTTGAATTTGAAGAACTTCCAAATGTATAATTTCCAAATGAATTAGAATCAACCTTTTAGTCTTCTTTCTTAACCTTTTTCGGTATCCCCTCTACCTTAGCTGCATCAAAATATTCATCATCACTCTCATCAGAATACACCATATCTTCACCGGTGACTGGATTCACCTTCAACACAGTCTTAGGATCTAAATCCTCAATGTTTATAATCTCAGGTGTAACAGAATAATTTCCGTTGAATGGTGGAGGAACATAACCAATACCATTAGTTCACTTCCCCTCTTTAGTATTATCATGATAATGTCCTAATAAGAATGACGAATTTCCAAAGCTTTCTAACTTTCTATGCAATCTGATTACCTCTGCTTTAGATTCAGCTAGTTTCTTATCTTTCTCAACAAGATCATTATTTCGTTTCTCAATTTCTGCAAAGGATATATCCAAGTGATATGCCTGCTCTTTGATCTTCAAAGTCAGAGAACTTATATCCCTCTTCACTGATTCTATTCTCTCAATACACACATTCTCATTATCTTTTAATTTTTGGTTTACCGTGTGCATCAATTTCATATCACAAATGAGGTTTACGTTGTCATCCATAACCCTCATCATTTTATCCTTCACTAAAATACAGTTAGAACAAAACGTTTCAGAGTTAGAAACTACCTCAGCTTTTACTTCTGAAGAAGATGCACCAGGAGCCATGAATACGTCATCATCAGGTTCACTCTTTTGAGCAACAATGACACGCTCTGCATCAGTTTCTAATTCACTCAGATCATCTTCAAATGTCTGAAAGCTTTCTTCAGTCATCACATCAGTCTCAGTAGATTGAGTACTTTCACCAGAATGAATACTCTCACTATCAGTTAACTCTGTAGAAGAATCACTTTGAGAATCACCCTGCTTCTTTAATACTTCTTTGATCAAGACCACAAACGCTTGAGAAGTTGCTTCACCCTTTTTCTTCAATGCTTCCCACAGATCTCTTGAAGTAGGACACTTCCCGAGACTATGAATGATCTCTTTTGGTAAAGACATTGTTAAAGTTTCACACGTTCATCTCTCGATCAAACTTCTGCTTTTCTACGTTAGTAAGAGATGTCACTGGTTTAGGAACATCACGAAATTCTAGAAAGTCAAAAGTAGGATGCACATATCATTCTGTTATTGGTCTCCAAAAATTTTCATCAGTTTCTGATACGAACTGTTTGAACCGGACTTTCCAGCTACGAAAATCTGATATGCACAAAAGCCTCGGTGGCATAGTTTCAATCTCATTATCATCACATGAAATTGACATTTTAAAATTTTAAAGAAAATATTCCGAAAAAATTCCCCGCCAAAATACTCTTTTTTAAAAAATTTCAAAAATTCAAAATTTCAAAATTGATTCAAAACAACCATATAAGCTTTCCCTAAAAAATTTAGACAACAAGAAATTTCTCGCCAAAATACTTTTTTTTTTAACTTGACCCCAAGCGAACTTATTAAGTTCGCCTGATCTTCACCGAGCGAACTTAACCCTAAGCGAACTTATTAAGTTTGCCTGATCTTCACAGAGTAAACTTAACCCCAAGCGAACTTGACCCCAAGCGAACTTGACCCCAAGCGAACTTATTAAGTTCGCCTGATCTTCACCGAGTGAACTTATTAAGTTCGCCTCCCTAAGTTCTCCTACAACTGAATCAGCAAGTTCGCCTAAAACGCTGAAACTTTAGAAACACGAACTCAGAACTCCGAAAATCATGATTTTTGATGTAGATGATCAAATTAAACAAATCTGAACCGTAGGAATGTGTAGGAACTGATTAGGAACACTTCTATCGGATCAATTTCATCAAAATCAACCTCAAATTCATGAATTCAACAGTAAAATCAGTTTCAAGAACTTGTAAACTCCATGGATACAAAAATGCTCAATTTCTTGTCAAATTGTACACAAAACCGTCTCTAATCAACAAAAATCAACCATAGATCACGTGCAAAAGCTCTGATACCACTTGTACACTCATTACACATTTCAGATCGATCTCGTGATAAGACGTCTTGATAACACGGAGTGCGGAATCCTACCGTATTAACGCTTTGTATAACAATCGACAATAGAAACAGTGGTAAATAAAGCTTTCTCTTTGTATTCACAATCACAGAGTTTACATAATTCTTGTTCGATCAGTCTCACTACTCTGTTTTAAACAGACTCTGAAACTCTATTTATAAACACATGTTCTGCACCAGGCGAACTTGTTCGCCTCAAAGATGCTTAGGCGAACATAACAAGTTCGCCTCTGATAGACCAGTCGAACTTGTTAAGTTCGCCTCTCTAAGAACTTATATAGAATTTTATCAACAGTTACAAAACATGTCCTAACAACAACAATGGTTATTTACCTTGTGTGTGGTTATTTTCTATTGCTTTACTTGATCGTTATCTTTATGTGAGCATGCATACGATGGATTCCGCACTTCGTATGCGTGTCGTACCATAGGTTTAGCAGATCCGTAGACACCATGGTGGGACCTACAAGTGGTGCTAGAGCTCAGTTCTTGATTTGAGGTCACCTTATGGTTCTTACGTATCGGTTGTTGATGTCGCCCAGGCGGTCTATAAAAACTGTATAAAAACCTAACCTAGACACTCTAGTAATACTATAGTAAACCTATGAACTAGACCGCACTGACATGCAAGTGTACCTATCGAATGTAGCTAAGCTTAACGGTAAACCGGGTATCGAACCCTAGAAACACTACGAATAACTAAACTAGACTCTAACTAGAACTAAGATGATTTGGTTGGGGGGTTTATCCATCAACTAAGATTAAACTAATGTAACGTAAAAGTACCAAGAACTATCAATCAATAACTAACTATCAAACAAAAGACTTGGGAATATCAAGAATAGAGAATAGCACTACCTAGGTTAGAATCCTACTCATGAAACTCAGACTTCTACCGGACATGGAAACTATGCCAGATCTGGGGTTCTAAGGATAACAAACCTAGACAACCTAGTGGATCCCTAAACAGTCTCAGGGTGTCACCAAAAGGAAACTCTAAGGAATGCAAAACGCTCACCAGATAATCGGATTACCTTTCAGTATCTCCAACGACAATGAAGTACCTTAAAGACAACTCACCTTTCAGTCTCACTGCCATAGTACATCAAAGATGCACGGGGTAATGTCAGAACAAAATAATATGACACAGATTAGCAACAAATACTAGAACCTAAGGGAAACCTCCTCTCAAAGCGTTTACAACTGGACACCTAATAATGAAGACTACCCGACTAGCTCTCACCTTTCAGCTATCGAGATAGGAAGAACACTCAATCTAATGAAACATCAACTATCACCCCTATGGATCACTACGTGTAGTAATACCACCATAGTCACCAACATAAAGGAGATAACCTAAACATGCATCTATAACTGAAAAAACATTCAACAAGAGCACATGCGGGATAATAATCAACACCAAATCAGAAGTAAGCATGCAAATTCATCATATCAATTGAACTAAGATCTTTACAATAAAGTCAATCCATTAAACGAATCCAAAAACTGATAAAAATCTAAACTTTAACAAGTATTCATCAAAAACCTAGGCAACACAAAGTATTTAGCCTAGAAACATAATCAAAACCATAAAACCAGTAGTAAAGAACAAAAACATAGTATCAATCAAAACAATTAAACACACGATCATCAAAAGCAATAACCGAATGATTGTAGTCTTACCAAAACAATGTCAAAATCTCTGACCTTGACTTCCAATAGCTTCTCTAACTCCTGAAATCGCCCTAATACTCTCCTTAGACGGCTGTAAGTCGATCTCTTCGATCAATGCCTATCCAATTAATTAAATTATCGATTTAGGTTATTTTCACGAAATATAAGTCCCTCGCGTACCGCGAGACAATCTACCAGGCCCTTCGTGTACCGCGAAGGCTAAAACAGCCGAGGCCCAAATCCAGGTCTCTCGCGTACCACGAGACTCTTCCTCTTCCTCTTCATGTACCGCGAGGCTCTGAAATTCCAAATTTTCTTCTTTCTTTCTCCCGGCCTTCTTCTCGTGCTCGATTTCTTCGTGATTTAGCTTCCTATTCCACACGAGTACCTGCAAATACAACAAAGACTCAGTACCAGCTAAAAACACTACAAAACGAATACAAAACTACTAAAACTGGTACAAAATACACGGATAAAAAGCACGTGTTTTGCAACAAATCAAATATCCCCACACTTAACCTTTTTTCGTCCTCGAAAAAGAATCTGCAAATGGAATCATAACCGGAACACTAAGTTCAACAATCACATTAGTTGACATATAATCACAAGTAAACCACAAGCATTGGTATTTCTATCCGACTAAACCTGACCACCAACTTGTCAAGCCTCCGATCGTGTTCTAATATCACCTTACAAAGAATATCAATCTATCTATGGGTCTCACACTCAGAAAGTCACAGTTCCACCTAATCCCACCTCAAGGTCATGTCTAGGCCCGGGTTAAACCGTATAGATTTTCCCACCACTATAAACATGTGACACTCACATCCCGAATCACCCGAGATGCCGGCCACTTATCGGATTTACTCATGAACATTTAGTAAACAGAGATCATACACAGCGGAAGACTTTAAAAATACTATATTATATCATAAGTTGCTTAATGTACATCCTTAAAGAAAGTACAAACATTTTTAAACTAATGCCAGTTTGCCAAGTGATGCAAGATAGCCCACCAGATGCCTCTAATCAAGCCCCTTTCCTTCACTGCAGGAAGCTACATCTTTACCTGATACACATGCTTAAATATCTGTCAGCTTACGCTCGTGGGTTCTAAGTTTTAGTCAAAAATGTCTTTGACCTCTCTCTCATTCATAAATGGATTTATATGACATGAATTCAAAACATCACATTAACTTCTTGCCCAAACATAATACTTTATACTTGCACACTTGCCTTTTCGAGGTCACGTTAACCTCCAAGCGGTCGTCACCACTTATACATACCCTTTCACAAGGTGTGTATACTACATTCGACACAGGAATGCAGTACTTCTCTACGTCTTAATGTAACATCCATGATTTTTCGGTGCTATTTTAACTTATCTATTTATTAATTTTAATGACACTCCGTTTGGATGCCGTACTTGTCCCACTCAAGGAGTCACATTAATTATTATTTCAATTCGAAGTTTAAACTTTGCATTTACATATAATTTTCTATTTATACGTATATTCATAGGATTATATATATATATATATATATAAATATATATATATATATATATGCCTTTTATTGAACCACATGATAATATTGGTTTAGCTTTAAACAAAAATATATATATCCAATATTTCAAAAAAAATCATCATAAAAGTTATAATATAAATAGTTTTATAAGTTTTAAACAAAAATCAATTTATAGATATATAAACATTCACAATTTAATTAGACTAGCTTTGAACCCCCTCATTTAGCATTTGGACCCCCTCAAACCTCTTGAACCTTGATTTGAACCCTCCCTTTTTGTTTCTTGAAAGCTGTAACCACAAGAAGCCCAATTTTGACTTCTAAAAGTCAAAACCGAGTTCAATCTCTTAATTCTCTGGAAATCCGGAGCAATAATCCTCTCAATTCAATTTTCCACTCGTTTACAATCTTATGGTAACTCAAAATCATTCAAATTTATTGAAAAGTCAATTCTTTTAACCCCTTTTTAATGTTACGAGTATGGGTTCTAAAAACCCATGAATCAAACCTCGTAATCCCGTAAATCTCACTCTAAATCGTAGTGTAAACGCGTATCTCACCATCTCATAAATACCCTCATCACCTAATGCTCGAAATCAACCTCAGAACCCACTCCCTCGTCTTTCTCTGTTCGCGATCGGCAATAGGGAAAGAAGAACACCATTGTTCGTGAAAGCCAGTTAATTCCAGGTGATTATCAGCCACTTTACTCGTTTTTAACTCTGATCCAAAATCCCCTTGCATTGATCGTGGTTCATTATCTGATTTGGGGATTAGGGTTTCTTCAATTGGGTGGTTTGGGAAGAAGATGAACCGGGCTTTTGGGTTATTAATTAACATCCTGAGATTCTAATCAAAGCATAGCCCTGGTTTACTGGTTTACGCACTTGTCACCTCACTCAGAGGTCACGGGTTCAAAGCCTAAGGCTGTCTTTTTTTTTTGTTCTATTCAAATCTGGCACCTAACACACACATAAAATACCTTTGAATAATTAAAATTGCTTTCTAAATGAAGGGAGTTATTAAATCATCTTTTCTTTTAAATCATGTTTCAAGGCTCGGTTCATATTAGTTATTGAAGAGAGTTATGTATTTCGTTTAAAACTTATTATGCATTATTGTGTTAAATCGTTTTGAAATCATAGTTTATATATATATATATATGTATATATATATATATGTATATATATATGTGTGTGTGTGTGTGTATATATATATATATATATATATATATGGGAACAAGTATTTTTACAAATTAAATTGTTTTGAAACTTTAATTTAAAACATAAAAATCATTTGAACCTTATTTTTTATAAAATGATTACTAAAAAAAACATTCAATATACCTAATTAATTTATAAATTATTATATGATTACATAAGTCCATTATCATTTTGTAAAGATTTACACAAAACATTTTAATAATTTACATATAAATCGTTTTACAATAAAAACTATTTAGGGTTTAAGTTTATAATAAATAAATATATACTAATACATAAATATATTTATACTCTCCTTTGTAAAACAATTTTTTATAATCATAATTAAATAAATAAAAAGAATTTATTTATTTAAATCACATACCTATTTTATAAACCCTAAAAGAGTTATTTTTCCTTTGAATTCATACATACCTTGATTTTTACAAAATTATTCCTATACATTTTTTTCACACTCCTTTTATATATGATCTCATAAATACTTTCGTATAAAAACGAGTCCCCACATCCATTCAATTAAACACTTACTCAATTCCTTTGGAACATTAGACTTTGCTTTAGACTTTTGTGCATATCATTAACATATACATATAATTCAAACTATAGGTTAACTTTGTGATTATACTAATCACTTGTGCCACCCATTGTTCGTGTGATATAAAACAACTGATACATGTGAGTTTTACATAGCCCCTTTTACACTGTTTTACATTTTTGGGTGAAACATGAAAATTACATACAATGATTTGCACAAACTACACAATACAAATCCACTTTACATTCATGTGTGCAATTTGAGCTTTATGTTTGAGTTCTAGGTGTGTTAACTACTTTGTGTGCAATTACATGTGCAATCATTAACTATACAAGCCGACGATTAGTAATGATAGATCTATTGATTCTGAAAAACCCACCCAGTTAGGGTGATTGTTACCGACAACACAATTGTTTTGCATGCTAGTTACAAAGGTTTGATTATACTACTTGTTTACATGATAGTAACTCTCCATTTTTGCCTTATTAACCATGATATGTATGGATTGTATACACACAACACTGTAATACTATTTAGAGTCAAAACCTATGTATGCTCACCAACTTTTTAGTTGACCTCGTTTTCATCATGTTTCAGGTTCAAAAGTTTGAGTTGATCAAGTTTGCTTTACTTAGGTTGTGGACCTAGTTAATTGAATCAAATGAACACGTTACGTATTTCAAAATTCTTGTATTGTTGAATTTGGAGTTATGAATGGAAATGTAACGCTCTAATATATTGAATTTTTGTCAACCATGTGCTCATGAACATTCTACATGTCCCGCCCCGACGTTTTTGCCGTCGGTTGGGGTGTGACAGATTGGTATCAGAGCCTTGGTTATAGGGAATTAGGTTATTAGACACTTTTGACCTAGACTATAACCTTAGGACACCCATACTATGCCATGCTACTACATGCTACATGATTACTCTTTGTGTGAATATTTCTACATGTTATCCTAAGTAATTACACTACATGATACAATACTTAATAGCTTATGTGTCACACTACCTGATAACTTTTGTGCTTATATTCATTGCTATCTACATGCTATCTATTTGATTCATTTAAGTGCTATCCTAAGTTTCAACACACACTTATACACACTTAGTTCTTCATGCACCCTTAATCTCACACACATGATACCATCATCTCTTACGAACAAGAATTTAAACTATTAGGCCTAAGGCCCATTAATAATAAACCAAGAAGCCCACTTAACCCATCAAGAAGAAGAAACATGTTGGGATAAATAAACCACACTTTCAGGCATCAAAGCCCAGTCCATAACAATTCTCATCATGACCATGAGCCCAACAATAGTGTTATTAGTGCATGATGGCTGGAAGAGTGTGTATACTCATGAGGGATTCTGGCTAAGGAAAGATAGGGTACTTAAGTGTGTCCTAGTGACCCACCATTTTTTCCTGGAAATTCTCCTCAGGGATGCATTACTTATAGGTCAAGTGTACTTCTAAAATACTATTGTGAAGACTTGGTGTTATGACTAGTCAAACTCTAAACCTATGAGAACTCATATATTTAACACTCAGTATTTCATTATCGCTTACAACCTTTTCATTGTTTTTCTGCTAGACATGGACTCCTACTCTCCTTCCTACCCGGTATACCATCCCGGAGCGGAATCTGATCAGGAAGAAGACATCGGGTCACCCGTGTATCGATCACCAACACCCGCAGCTGATAGGCTAAGCTTTGACGTAAGGGTAGAATGGATTAGGAACACTGGCCCGAGACTTCGAGCATCTGGATCAACCCCACACACAAACCCGTATCAGACACCCCATCCACACAATCAGTTACCACCCCCACTAAGAGACCCGTATCTGGTGCCCGACCCTTATCATTCTAACCCTTAAGCAAGGCATACCATGGCACCCACTAGTGCCATGGGAGTCCCAATAAATGACATTCACCAATATGTGAGGACCACATAATTTTTGAGGTAAGGGATGGAACACGGGATATGTCACGACCTACAAGGACAGAGAATAGATAGCCTCGCGAATCAGATATGGTGCCAGGAGGAGAAAATTTCCACCCTCGAAAAAGACAGAGAAATGCTGGAGAATCGCACGGAAGCAGCTAGATTTGAGGCCAGATCGGCTACCCGAGTAAAAAGAGCGGTGCTCGTCTTAGTGCTCATCTACATCTTAGTGGAAAGCTACCTAAGACGTTAGCAGAAATTTCCATTTATTGTCTTTAAATTTTCAGTTTGAGAACCATTTCCCCTATGTTTTGAATAATGTTCAACATTTCAGCATTGAATAATGAGTTTTATATTACAACTCTAATGTTATTAATTTTTAATTTGACACAGTGAGTGTGAATTACACCCGTCATATTTTCATCAGAATTCTCCAAGTATCACCTTCTTCATCCACTACAATTTAGTACGGTACCGGCAATCTCCTTCGTAAACAAATCATCTCCTATTATTTGATTTAAACAACCTCGTTATTTTTCTTCAAACAAAACATTTATCAAACTTTTAGATAGTATCTGAAATATAACTTTTCTATAAACATTTTTACCTTGTAAGGAAACTTAATACAACCTGTTTTATAAAAGCATTATTTCAAATTGATAAATAATTTTGACTTGTTCTCGTTAAATTAATTATTTCTAAACCTTGGCTAAATTAATATACAACTACTTGTTTAGCCATTATTTTCTCTTAAAAACATTCTCCTTATAATAATTAAAAATTTAGGTTTTCCTATAAATTTTCCATTTATTTAAATTATTCCACTTATTAGTTTCACTACTTATTTATCTACAAGCAAAAATAAATTTCAATTACCTATTTACAAACAAAAATTAGTTATTCGTAAACACATTACTTAGAATGTTTTCAGAACCTCCTCGTTATCTTTCACTTTCAGTAATATATGAGTGTACTTGCCACTTCAAGACACGACCCACTCCGCGTAGACATTAACCATCCCTACAAACCTCAACGAGATTTAAAAAGCTACAACCTAACTACCCACATTATACATGAACGCCAAACAACACGCTTGTCCGCAACACTTGATCACGTACAAAACTCGTTAGTATACGTCACACACGAAATCCAATAACTTACGTATGCTATGTAAACTGATCACCTAATATGTTTGCAATATACATAATGCTACACTGATCACCTAATACATGAAACATTGTTTATTTGCAATACACGTTCTACTGGATTGATTACGTAATACATGAAACTTAATTGTTGTAATATACATATACTAAATTGATCACATGACACATAAGAATTGATTGTTTAGTACATAATACTAGAATGACCACATCAAACATGAAACTTATTTGGTTACAAAGTACATGATTCAAAATTGTGCACATTATGCAATATACATGATACTAGATTGTTTACATTACACATAAGAGATTATTGGTTTACAAAATGCATGATACTACGTTGTTAACATCATACATGAAATTCATTTTTTACCATATACATGATGCTAAGTTGTCCACGTTACACATGAAACCTATTTGATTACAAGCTACATAACACTAGATCATACGTGAAACTTGGGTGCACATTACACATGAAACTAAGTTGCTTACAATTGTTGCAATCAATTGATCACATTATACACAAGGCATGGTTGTACGCTTTGCTCACCAAAGTTGAAAACCACAACACATTGAGGCTACTCGAGGTTTTGACGTATTCTTGTTCAAACACGAGTAAACTATGGGACTTTAAGTTATACTACCTTAATACTCCTTAGTTGCTAACTGAACTGCCTATTTAGAGACATAGTTACTTATTAGCAACTCATATGTGAAAAAAATAGACATGAACTAAGTGAATTTGTGCCCCCTCTCTCCCCGCGCATAACAGAAGGATCTATACGGACCATGCGATGATTCGAGTAATTACGGGTGCACACGTAATTATAAAAATCAGCGCATAGAAAACATAGTGAATTCTATTGTGTGTTAGGACCTAAAACCTATGGTGATATATAGCCCAAACTCATCCTAATTGACTTGTTAAAGTCAAAATCCAAGATTTAAGTTCCTGTTGACTTTTGAAAGTCAACTAATCAAGCTTCTTAACCTAATTCAAACCTCAGGGACTATTTCTGCCCTTTTCTAAACTCCAACACAGAAAACGAGAGGGATTAATTCCCTAATTAAACCAATTTCGATTCTGTTGACTTTAGAAAAGTCAAACCGGATGGTTTTGATCCAATTCGAGTTCGATAATTGTGTTTGAAACCATAACTGATTTGCACGATCATTATCATTAGCGCTCATCATTAACTCGTTTAAACCGACATTGATTTGAATTAATCCCAATTATGGTCATTTATTTCGTAACCATCGACTCTCGCCGTTTATCCATCAAATTGAACGAATTCTCGTATCCAGTTCACGAACTCAACCTCTGCGCACACTATACATAATCCACAGAAGCTTCTGCACGCTTCAATTCGATCGGAGGGGGAACCAGACTCGCCGGAGACCAACACAGTCATCATCGGCACCTGTTTTAGTCGTACTCTATCAATCCAGTATCGTTTCAGGTAAATGGATGCACCTACAGCTTCGTTTTTATCTCTTATATAAAAGCCCTAACCTAATTAAAGCTTCCATTATCGAATTTGACTCAAATCAGAACCTAGGGTTCGTGTGAAACCGGTTTACTCGTTCACCACATTAAACCCTGTTTAAATCAAATTAAAATATACCATTCGATTCGAAATTCCTTGCTTAACGAAAGCCCTATGGAAATTTGAACTCATAAGACCGAATTGATCATGATCCGTAAACTAGGGTTTGTTCATTCACAGATTTGGGGGTTTTGACACTAGATTCAACAATAATCAAATTAAACAATATCAACAGCTTCACAAGATAATAATCTATAAAAGCCCTATGATTTAAACATGTTTTATCATCTGAATTGTTCAAATCGATTTTAAGTTTAAACCTAGGGTTTCGGATGTTCGAACGGGAATTTACCGATCCTAAACACAATCGTTTTGCAATTAAACGTACCTGTAGGATCGTAATCCATTATTAAACAAAACCCATAAGCCCCGGTTGCAAATCTTGGTCGAATCAGGGGTTTTTGAAGGGGAGTTCGATCGGGTTCGCATATGGGGGAAGAACACCAAGCCCATGCTTGTTAAAACGAATCCGAATGGGTGTTTGTATGTGATACCTTAGCAGGCGAGATGGTTATAGTATTGTGCTTATGTGGGAGAGACCCGGGTTCGAGTCTCTCCACCTACTTTCTTTTTAAACATTATTTTTTAGCATTATTTTGATATAAAACATTAACCATTATTATCATAATATTATATTAAAATGTTTTTAACCTCGTAAACCACCCGTAGACTCGGGTCTAGTTTTATAGCCCATATGTAATATTGTTTTCCACTTATAAAGTAATATATTTATATTATTTTCAAACCACGACTCCGAATAAAATAATATATTTATTAGTTTTCAATCCAACTAAAAATAATATATTTATATATTATTTTCGACACGTTTATAAATATTGTGTAACGTTTCAAACTAATAAATGATATAATTATTTATATTGTTTACCCACGTTGTATTCTCGAATAAAAATAATATATTTATTATTTTTGCCACATAAATGATTATCGTGTTATTCTTCGAACTTAAAAATAATATAAAGAGTTATATTATTTTCTTAAACCATTATTTAATAGTGTAAACGCATGAATATTTATTTAAATAAATATTATTCGTAATTAGAAAACTCTCGATTCGAATCGCACCTATCTTTATTATTAAGGAAAACCCTTATTCCCGGTTGACAACTTCGTCTACTTGTTAATCATTAGAGCGTTATAGGACGTTCAACTTTCCGTGTCATCGTCAAAATCCCATTGTGTCCCTAACTATTATGCTTATAATTTTAGGGCATACGTAAGCAGTTCACAGGCAAACTCTTGTGTTTCCTACTTGCATCCTTGTGTGGTGCTATCTATCAGTTCGTACACAACTCATGTGAGTTTCGCGGCCCCTTTTTACTTGTTTTCTTGTTGGGGGAGAAACATGTACAGAAAACATCATACTTTTACTTGTTTTCCCGTGGGGGAGAAACAGGTACGCAAACAAACATCATTTTACATGTTTTTCCCACTGGGGGAGAAAACATGATGCAAACTATTTTGATTATGGTAATTCATATGATATCACTGTTGAGGCGAGGTAATTTTTGTAGTACTACTGGGTTTGACAAACCCCACCCGCGTTAATCGCGCTAACTCGATTGGAGGTCGAACGGGTGAAATATTGACCTTAACACATTAGTCAGAGTTGATAGACCTGGCTGGAGGCAAACAAACAAACACTGTCAGCTTCGGTTGCGAGCGCTTTAGTAAGACATGAACATAGGCTAGCTACCTATAGATATGCATATTGATTGTGCATAATCTGGCAAACGCTCTCTTATTGCAAACTTGAAACCTGTGAACTCACCAACCTCGTGTTGACACTTTTCTTACATGTTTCTCAGGTTGCTAAGGCACAGGTTGCACATCTAGGGCATGCGTGGAGTCCTACTGTCATTTTATTCTTATGCAAACATTTGAGACAATTCACTTGCTCTTATTAAATTAAACTTGAGCGCATTTTTTTTGCGCAGTAACTATCTTGTTTAAACGCTTCCGCATTAACTTTGAACTTTTATGTTATGACATTTCAAGTCCCATACGCTGTCGTTTGATGTAACTAATGACTGAGATCCTGATGTGTCACATTCCTAACGGTAAAACTCCGTTAGTGAAATTTGGGGGTGTGACAAAAGGTATACAAATGGTGCTGGTACAATGGCAAGGTCAGATCGAAGCCAACAAAACATGGGAATTAGAGAAACAGATGAAAGCTAAATATCCTCATCTATTCACATCTTAATTTCGAGAACGAAATTTCTTAAATGAGGGGAGATTTGTAACACATGAAAAGTTTCTTAAAAAAAATGAAAGATAAAAGTTGCCAAGTTTCATAAGTTCAGGGGCTAGTGGGAGAAAATACAAAAGTTCAAGGATTAAAAATGAAAAATTTCGAAATCGGCACTGTAACGGACTGTCATGGTCCGGTAACGGTCCGTTACGGCCATGACGGACCGCGTAACGGACCGTCACGGTCTGTGCCACAAAAACCACTAGCGGTTTAGGGTTTCTAACACGTGTCCGGTGACTCAGCCTCGTGATGGACTGTCACGACCGATAACGGTCCGTTACGTGGTCTGGAAGTGCGTAGCCCCCAAGCAAAGGCGTGATGGACCGTCACGCCTGATAACGGTCCGTCACGGACTCAAATTTTGCCCTATAAATAGATGATCTAGCTCAGACCTTTTCTCACACTTTACACCTGCCAAAACACACACACAAACTCTGATCTCCTGATCCCCAGCCCTGGTTCGTGTACGAGAGTCCGCTTTTCAAGCATTTTGACTCCAAATGGCCATTGATAGTGCTGAGGTAAGGTTATGACCTACTGTTTAAGCTTTTGTTATAAACCATTAAGCTAGGATTATGTAATTTAGTAATGTCATGTTATATCTATGAGCTCTGCCCGAGATGTTAGCCATATAACTGATTTGATAAGACGAAATACTGCTGAGGTGAGTTCCTAAACTGTGATGCAACTGAACTAACCATGGCTCTGTTATGGTTGATTTTATGAAAACATTTTGAGTATCTTGAAACGATTGCACCGATTGTATATATATAATGCATTCTAAGCGCGTATTGTGTTTCACTTGACCCGTGGAAAGGCATGATGAACGGTCTTTGGTTATATATATACTGACTAATTGTTCATAGTTGTCTATGAATTTGGGGGTGGAACCCATGAACGTGTTCAAGATACTTTGGCGGGTCATTTTAATAAACTATTTTAGTTTATGAATTCACCGGCTTTATGTTGACCCATGTTTTATCAAATGTTTTTGAACGCATCACAGGTCAACAATAGATGAGACATTTCCAGGACTAGAATGAACAGATGAACAATCGAGATGATGGGAATGCCTAGAACTATAAGTCCCGAATGATTTGTTCCTTGTTAGGAACGAATGATGTAACTTTTTTTAAACATGATGTGAACAATGTTTTGGTATTAATAGAAGTTATGATTTAATCTTTCGCTATGTATTTTTGATATCAACGTCACAGTAACTAGAAGGCGACCTTCTGACCGGTATGTAGTTATCTAACAAACGAAATGCTCTGTCTAAGGAAAGAGCGGTGTATAAGTCTCTCCTAGATCCGTCGTTCTGTCCTGGGAACATCTCTGTTGGAGGTACAACTCTAGTTAGATAACTATCCTGTGTTACGGGTGTGACAGTTTTACTTGTTATTTTTTCTCTTATATTTTTCATGGCTTACATGGTGCAGGTGACGAACATGTTTAACTATGACAATGAGATCGGAACACCGTAGAAGCCACCCAAGCTCATAAACATTGCTGATTATACGAATTGGAAAGATCGCTTTGATCAATTCATCTCTTTTACAGACACAAGCTTGTGGATTCCAATCATTGAAGGGCATGAGCATCCGACTTATTCTTTTATGGGGAAGAATGATGTTCCAAAGTCCGTTTCTGCATTGTCAGCTGAAGAGAAAGTATTGTTTGGCAGAGAGAAGAAAGCAATGGCTTGTATATCCATGTCTTTACCCTAGGAGATTGTGGGGTATAATATTGAGACTGATGCTTTTAAACGAAACTACAGTATCGAAACTACTAGTTTCGATTGAATAATTGTTCAACCAAAACTAGTTAGTTTCGATTGAACAAATTGTTCATACGAAACTAGGTAATTTTGATACCTGTTTTCAGGCCTGTTGGCGACGGCCTGGAAAACAAGGCACATTTGCTTGGCCTTTTATATATAGTAGAATATCTCATAGGAGGAGTGTGTGTCTGTAGAGGGAATCACCATCCTAGCGAGAGCTCACCCTGGGGTGAGACTAACTGTTGAGTGTGTGAGAAGCTTTTATTTTTCATATCAATCAAAGAATCATACGTTTTATGCTCCAATTATCTGTTCTTTTTCACTTTTATATATTTCTGTTCGTCTATGTGATTCCCGTACTCGTCTCTACCTTTTTCTGATTCGAGTGTGATACCGGATCAAGGGATTCCATCTCTTGATTAGGACTGTTTAAAGAATTTCTCCACGGAGCTGTGTTCTCAGGTCTGCTCAGGACCTACAGAGATTTTCCATGGTTTTAAGCAATTCAGAACTTCTAAAGATTTATGGGAAGGTCTTCAAAAGAGGTGTGAAGGCAGTGTGGATGTAAGCAAAAGCATAGAAGATTTACTCAAGAAGCAGTTCCTATGTCCTTGACATTAGTGTTGCTACAACTACTGATTCAGTTCCAACTTGATTACTTTCGAAAGCGTCCGAGCAAGATTCTATTCTTTGGCACAGGAAGTTAGCACACATAAATTTCAAAAAAATGAATAATTTGGTGAGGCATGACTTGGTTACTCGGATACCAAAGATGAAGTTTTCTGTGGCTGATGATTGTGTTCCCTGGAAGAATGGGAAGCAACAAAGGAAGTCACACAAATCCAAGAAGCAGAATTCTATTGATACTCCTCTGGAGTTGTTACATATGGATTTGTTTGGTCCCATAAGCATTAGAAATGTAGGTCCCAATGGTTCAACGGATCGATCACAACACATATAACACACAACGTACACTCGTAGTGTGGAGTCCTAACGAGTAAATGCATCACGAACTAATAAGAACACACATGACAAGATTCACAGAAAGCTCCTTGTATTACTTTAATAAACATGCTTACAGATACAAGTTCAATCAAGACTTCTAATTAAAAATACATAAGCACTATTTATAGACACAACTAATCTGTCACATGCAAACTTAATAACTTCGCCACTCACATGGTATAGGCGAACTTGTTAAGTTCGCCTGTTTCAGAACTTAACTAAACAAAGACAAATTACAATATTGAAAATTACATAAAGACCAATACAAGCTATACTCACATGGCATAGGCGAACTTGTTAAGTCCGCCTTGACATTAGCTTGGTCTGTTAATCTTCAGCTGTTCTTCTGACTCTCCAAAACCTCGCTTCCTGCATGTCATTCCTGATAAATACAAAGCTGTAACACCCACTTGTATTGCATAGCTTGTTCTCTCCACTAATCAGTATACATAATCTCTTTTCTTGTCAAAGTCTTCTGATCTTTCTTTGAAAAGTTAATCAGAGTCAGAGCATCATAGAATCTATATACAGTCTTCCCGTCTTCATCTTCAATCACTGCTTCTCTAGTATTAACATCCACAAACCACCATTTCATATTTCCAATAAAATTTTGAGGTACCTTCTTCAAAGGAATTTTCTTCAGAGTCTTAACTGGTTTGTATATATATTTATCAACTTTCTTGTTCAGCACTGGATCATTAATTTTCTTCCTCACACATTTCTGTGGTTCCAGATATTCAAACTTTCCAGAAATACATTCTTTTCTAACCAACCTGGCTGTTGCGTCAGCAATACCATTACCAGATCTGTTTATCAAAGGTTTAGAAGCTAAACCATTCATCTCACACATAGGTAGAGAGTTTAGATACTTCAGTCTTGGCTTCAAATACTAAACACCATTTGTTCTCTTGATAACAATCAGCTTGAATTCTTCCTCATAAAACAACTTAAAATTCTTCCAATGCAGTGACCATTATTCACATACTTTTCCTTTTGAATGGGTGACGATGGTGTCACAGGCAATACTTTATTCAAGCTCTTCACTACCTCTAACCACCTCTCCTTTGTCATTCCTGTATCTCTGTATAGAATAGGCTCTTCTTTTCCAACATTTGGAGTAACATGCTTTGCAATCTCAGGCTCTTTATCCACGGACTCTTCATAATCATTAGAACTCATCTCATAGATCATATTGTCTTGAACAAAGTCTAGTGTTACCTTCACACCACTATCACCTTCATAAGTCACATTCTTTTCATCCTTCTCTATTACTATCTCCACAATCTCTCCCTCTTTAATATCAGATTCATCTTCATCATCAAACAATAAATCAAGATCATCTAATCAATCAAGCTTATCACCCAAATCAACATCAGAATTTTCATAAAAAAGAATCATCTAGCTTATTAGTGATAGCTCTAATATCCTTGTGTTGTTCACTATCTTGGATATCATCTCCTTCAGAACCACCAGAATCACCACGAACACCGGATATCGAAACAATATCAAGAACTCCACTAGTAGTACCACCAGTAGCACCACGAGCGTGTTGACGTTCACCTCTGTGACTATCCATGTCTGGTTCATCATCATCATTATTCTTATGAATTTCTTCAGTATGACAAGCATCTTTCCCTGGCTTCTCTGGCATCTCCCCCTGAGCGTCAAGGCGCTCTAATAACTGAGATAATAAAATCTGCATTTCAACAATTTGACTGTTCTGGGAGTTAATTTGTTCTTGATGTTGATTATCACTTGCCAGAAGAACATCAATCGGACCTTGAAGCCCTACCACTTGTGCTTCTAAGGTAGATACCCTTTGTTTAAGTGCTTTAATCTGTTTATTCTTGTCACTAGACGACTGTTTTGCTTGAGATGTGGTCTGATGAAGTAAAGATGGAGTAGCTGCTGGAGTAGGATTATGTGAAGGTGTAGGTGTGATAAGCAAAGAATTAACAAAATCTAAGCCCTCATTCAAATTTGAAACACCTGTTGTAGCTTTTGTCTTCTTTGTTATTGGAGGGTCAGGAACATAATATGAATCAGATGATTCTTCCCGTAATTGTCTTTTCCCGAGTACAACATCAGGAGGAGGACCCCGAGCTGACTTCCTTCTTGGCAACTTTTTCTCTTGTTTCACCATATGAAGATTCATTTGATTTAACTCCAGATGAGTTAACCTTTTTTTTGACTTGAACCTCTGAAACTCTAGCAACAGGCTTCATCAAATTCTTAACTGCTACTGTCTTTATCACATGTTTTTTAACTGGCTTAACCACAGTCTTAACATCAGCTGGCTTAACAAAAGGTCTGGCCAATCTAGGATCTTCCAAACGTTTTCCAACATTTTTGTTTGGACAGTTCATCAACATATGTCCTACCACCCCACAATGAAAACGTGGATGCCTTTCTTTGTACACACGAACAAATCTTTCTTTCTGAACCTCTTTTGAACAAGATGATTCACACTGAGAAGCAGTGTTAGATGATTGACCAAGCTTAGATTTTTCAGAAACAACCTTTTCTTTTATAACATTTGAAGTTTTCTCTATGTTGTTAACTTCTTGAAAATCAAAACCTACACTCACAAAAAGTTTTAATGGTTTTGTTTTTAGTTGCTCAATGACTTCATCAGGTTCAGTCAAGATACACCTATCTCTAGTGACTTTCTTGATAACAACAGGTTCCACAATTTTACATTCTTTCACTTTTCCCTCAACTTTTTCTGAATCAAAACTTTCATTGTCACTATCATCCTCATACACCATATCTTCTCCTGTAACTGGATTCACTTTGAGAATAGTTTTCGGTTCCAGATCTTCTTCTTTCACAACTTCAACACTTCTTGATGTGTAATTACCATTGAATGGAGGACAATATACCACTCCCCCAACAATCTTATCTTCCTAAGAACAATATCCAACTCCACCAACAATTTTTTCACCACAAGCTTTGTCATTATAATATTCCAATAAGAATCTGGAATTCTTATAACCCTCAAGCTTTCTTATCAACTTGGTAACTTCACTTTGTGACTGGTCAAGTTCATTTATTTTCTTTTCATACTCAGAGTATGCCACGTCAATTTGAAAAGCTTGTTCATTTATTTTTGATTGTAAAACCTTGATATCATCTTTCAATGATTCAATTCTTTCATTTAAAAGTTTTTCATTTTCTTTCAAAGTTTGATTTGTTAGATAACTTGCCTTTAAGTCACAAATGAGGTTGGTGTTGTCATCACACAATCTCAGAATTTTCAGATTAGAATCAAAACACTTAGAACAAGGAACAGAAACAACCTCATTTACCTGTTTTGTATCAGCCATGAATCCACTGGCTTCGGTAAACATCTCAGAAATTTTCTCTGTCACCTTTCCTGCAGCTCCAAAATCATTCACTAGCTCTTCAGTAGTCACTTTAACTTCTGCTTTAGCTTTCATTTTCTGACTTGTAGATTCATCATTTTCAGCAACACTCCCAGAATCACTAGTATCACTGTTTGAAGAACTACTTTCAAAACCATCTTCACTATGAACTTATACAAGAAAAGCTTGACTAATATGAGCAGCAATGTCTTCCAAGTGAATTCCCCAATCATAATTTTCATCTTGTTGTGAAATCATTGCTGTAGAAGAACTTTGGCTACTCTGGTTGTTCTTGTTTCCTGAAGATGAATTCTGATATTGAACCTTAGGTTTGGAACATTCCCTAGCAAAATGCCCAAATTCTTGACAATTATAACACTTCACTTTAGAGTTGTCCAATCCCACTCTTGTTTTACTGGTAGCCCCAATGAACTTCTTTCCTGTCATCTTCAAATGTTCCTTATATTGCCTCATCCATAATGCCATATTCCATTGAATATTCATTTCTTCAAGAGCATTTTTATCCAACTGTTTGAAATCCTCTTCTATCATGTCAGGATCTGTTATCTTACCCCAATGAAATTTTCATAAGAAATTAGAAATGAAGCAATAATGGCTATCATATCATCAGCAGCCTTAGAAGACATCTTCTGTGAATATGAATGAGTATCACTTTGACAATTCTTCGAGCATCTAGAATTGGAGAAATAAAGCAAGATGAATGTTCACCACATGAACTATCTTTGAACCTTGGCTATCAAAAATTTCCCCTAAAAATAATGCAATACCAAACTTTGGTGCAGATACACTCTTCCCAAAATAAATGCCAGGATCTTGATAAACTGTGTCTTTCTTCTTTTTGTTTAAATCATATGACTGAATCTTCCCCATAAGATCTTTAAGACTCATTTTATCAAAACCAGGATGTTCTTTGATAACCATGGAATACATTTCAAAATGAGCATGTAAAGCATCTAGAAATTTCTCAAATATCTTTCCATTCCTATAGGTTATATCATTTTTTACCATTTCACTCAACAAGTTATATGATCTAGACATCAGTTCATCAATTGTTTCACCATCAAAGTGTTTGAACACACTGAACTATTTCTTTAGTAGCTCCATTCTGCTTTTCTTAATGTAAGTAGTTCCCTCACATCTTTTAGCTAAACCTTCCCAAAGATCACGAGAAGTTTTATACTTCTTGAATGTGTGGTAAATGTCCAACGGTAAACACATAGACAAAGCAGCCAATGCCTTTTTTCTCACGATCATACATTGTCTTCTCTTCAACAGTCAAAGCTGAAACTAGTTTCTCCGCATTTGATATACCCATATGAGCATGAGTAGGATGTGTGTATCCTTCAGCAATAGGAATCCACATGCAAGTATCATTAATGTTGACATAATTTTCAAACGACTCTTCCAGTTTGAGTAGTCTTTCATATTCATCAATCTCCGTGGTTTTGTTGGAGTACCAATTTCATTGTCATAGTTCAAAATATTTATCATGTTGTTCACACTTGCTTGAGTAGAAGTAGACATCTTCACAAACTTAAAGTTCAACACTTAGAAAGTTTTTGAAAAAAAAAATTCCGCCTTAAACGAATTTAGGTAAGTTCGACTGATCAAGAGGGAGCGAACTTAATAAGTTCGCTAAATTAAGTTTGCCTGCTAACAGGATCGCTAAGTTCGCCTAAAACGTTGAAATCTCTTGAAGAACCCAAACACGAACTCAGACCTCTGAAAATCATGACAGTTACAGGCAAACTCGTTGTCTGATGGCAGTTACAGGCAAACTTGTTAAGTTCGCTGGAAGATGCTGTGGCAAACTTGTTAAGTTTGATAGAGTTTGTTAGCAAGAGAACTTGTTAAGTTCGCTGGTACTATTTAAGCGAACTTGTTGAGTGAGTGATAAAAAAAAAGATGGTTGTTTGGCGAGAAAACTTTTCTTGTTCAATATTTTGAGGGAACTTTTCTATGCTTGTTTCGGGCCATTTTTAAGAAGATGGTAATTTTGGTTATTTTTAGGACCAAAATTCATATTTTTGGAGGGAAATGGCTTGGTGAAACAATGAGAGATTTTTGTTGGATGATGACTATTGATTGAAGAATCTTATTGTTAAGGTATTCAAACCTGAAAATATGGGCTACGAGTATCTGGGATACTCTTTATTAGGGGATGAATGCTGAAATAGTTTGAACAAAAGGGTTGTTATCAATGAAAGGTCTCAGATTTGATTGTAAGGATATACTGTTTGGGTCTTTGCAAAGAAAAGAGGGAGATAAAAATTTCAAGATATATTATGTTTCTTTGCAAAACGGTTCAAGTGATCAAGATCGTCTAAATGATTCGACATGATTCGATTATGGTTTGATTTCTCATTTGGGATCTGGGTGGAATCCAGATAGACAACCTATTGAGTTGTTAAATAAACGACTAGTAGGAGGTGTTAACCAGGAATGAAAATCTGATTGAAGATTGTTGGATTCATGATGATTACTACCGAATGTTTGTGTGAGACTTAGTAAAGTACGTTTGAAATGAATCTGGTTATCTGTTGTTAACTAGTTGAAGATGGAACCTTTATTATATGCCGGTTAAATAAGAAACTTCCTTATGTTTCTGGTTTAACGCGGAGATGCTTGTGTCATGAAGGGGAGATTGGATATGAAAGACTTCGGGTTATCGGTTGAGTGGATAAAGTACGAGAGAAATTTAAACACTTCTGGTGAAGATGAAGATCCAACAAAAGAGTGGTTTATGCACACTATATTGGAGTTTCAGTTTGTTTTCAAGCTGGGACTCTTGTCTTTGTGGAAGTTGATTAGTTTGATGCTGATTGTTGGAAATTCAGAATCTCTATCTTATGCTGGTTGGTTTACTGATGTCTAAGCAATATGGGCTAGATTCTTGAATCAATGTGGAGGTGGTTATTTTTGAGAGGATGGACTACAATGAAAAGTTTTGGATTCGTCGGTTTTCATGAAGAGGCCAAACAAAATTGTTCTACAATGGATGCATCAGTTTAGAGGAGCCTTTTGCCTCAAGTTTGAAGCATTGCCGGTTGAAGATCAAAGTGCAATTCCAAAGATCAAGTCTTAACAAGTGAAGTGAAGACCCAGGATCATCAGTCAAGAGGGAGTTTGTTGAAGCACAGTTTGTGACCGATGATTTATCAGTATTTGTTTAGAATTGTTTGCAACAATTAAGAGGGAGTCTGTTAGAGCATGTTTTTGTAACTGTAGCAAAAATTCTAAGTGTATATGTAGCGAACATGTTAAGTTCGCCTAAGGAAATGTTTGGGCGAACTTAACTAGCGAACTTGCTAAGTTCGCCTATAGAGTTATGGGCGAACTTGACAAGTTCGCCTGCAGACTCAGCTTGTCTATAAATAGGGACTTAAGTGTTCATTTGTAGTAAGAAATGCTAGAGTTAGTATCCACAGAGAGGGAGTGAGTCTTTGTGAGAAGTGAGTCACCATCCCTAGGTAGAGCTCACCTAGGGATTGGAAATGGAGCTTAAACGTAGAGATGTATACTCATTCGATATTGTATTCGTATGACTCGTTCGCTATGAATAAAGTATCGATTCTGTTACATCTATATCTTCTGTGTTCGTGTTTGTGATTGACTCGCTTCGTGCTTCCATCTCATACGTTGAATCATCGAGTAATTCATTGGGATCGTGGTCATCTTGCTCGTTTGAGGACGTCACGGGGACTTATAACAGACGCGGCTGTTTTTGCTAAAATCGTCGAATCGTCTTGTTTTGGCGGTAAAAACTTCATCTATTCAAGCTCTAACACCTCTGGAATGATCAAACTCATAAAATATCATGAATTTGACAAATTCCACCATAAAAACTCATTCTTTTAATGTCTCGTTGATGAATATGCAGAATTAAACACCAAATCATGTGTAATTGTGAACTGAATGGTGATTAGTCCTTCTGATTCTGAGCCCTAGCTCTGATACTAGTTATAAGTCCGTGTGGCGTCCTCAAACGAGCAAGACGACCACGATCCCAACGAATTACTCGATGATTCAACGTATGAGATGGAAGCACGAAGCGAGTCAATCACAAACACAAAAACAAAAGATATAGATGTAACATAATCGATACTTTATTCATAACGAATGAGTTATACGAATACAATACCGAATGAGTATACATCTCTACGTTTAAGCTCCATTTCCAATCCCTAGGTGAGCTCTACCTATGGATGGTGACACTTCTCACAGAGACTCACTCCCTCTCTGTGGATGCTAACTCTAGCATTGCTTACTACAAATGAACATTTAAGTCCCTATTTATAGACAAGCTGAGTCTGCAGGCGAACTTTTCAAGTTCGCCCCTAACTCTATAGGCGAACTTAGCAAGTTCTCTAGTTAAGTTCGTCCAAATATTACCTTAAGCGAACTTAACATGTTCGCTACATATACACTTATAATTTTTTCTACAGTTACAAAAATATGCTCTAACAAGAAGCATCGGTGGGAAGTCTTACTGCTTGGTGGTGACTGACGACTATTCAAGATTTTCATCGGTGAAAGTTTTAGCTACTAAGGATGAGACGGCTGAAACAGTTCAATTTCTGATTCCCGGATTAGAAAATCTTTGCAAACAGAAGGTCAGAAGGATTAGAAGTGACAATGGCAGTGAGTTCAAAAACAGTAAAATGGGGCTTTTTTGTTTACAAAAGAGAATCCTTGAGGAATTCGGTGTGCCATATGTTCCACAACAAAATGGAGTTTTCGAGCGAAAGAATAGAACACTGGTTGAAACAGTGAGAACCATGTTTGCAGATTCTAAGATACCTATCACTTTCTGGGCCGAAGCTGTGATCACTACGTACTAAACCGTGTTTTTATCGTCAAGCGGCACAACAAGACTTGTTATGAGCTTTTGAATAACCGAAAGCCGAATCTGGATTATTTGCTACCATTTGGAAATCCGTGCACACTCCTGAAGACCTGAGATGTTCCTACTAAGTTTAGTGAAATGGCTATTTATGGGGTTTTCCTTGGATATGTTGCTAATTCACTGAATAAAAGAGTGTACAACAAGGAAACTCGACAAGTTGAAGAATGGTTCCACATTGATTGTTCCAATCATTCCATTCTTCAAAAATCAACTGGTCCAGCTTGGGGGTTCGATTATGATACATTGTTCAAGACTTTAAATATCCGTCCTGATCTGTCTTCTGAAGAGGCCAAGTTGTTGGATCGGGATCTACCTTGATCCAATGATTCAACACATTAACCGAACCAAATCGTGCGAAATCCGATTTGATTGACAATCCAATCTATGACACGGATCGGGTCGTGAGAAACGAGCGGATTAGATGTCGAAACGAAGGTTTCTATCGACCCTTTGGTGTAGAGAAGTTGGATACAAGACCTGGAAACTCTCAACGGACAGAGATTCGACAATGCCGGTGCAAAGAGTTTGTGTGTGTTCTGTTGCTTAGTCTGGTTCTGCTCTGGTTAGTCTCTCCTATGTTTTTGTGCTCATGAAGTGAAAGTTATATATATAGTGCAGAGGCCATTCGTACGAATGAGCCATGTGAATGGACTCATTCGTGCGAATGAATCAGCAGAATGGTTCATTCGTAAGAATGAATCATCAGAATGGTTCATTCGTACGGATGAATCATTCTCATGACTTATTCTAGCGAATGAATCATTCTCATGATCTATTCACGCGAATGGATCATTCTCATGATCCATTAATGCGAATGGATCATTCTCATGATCCATTCGTGCGAATGGGCCTTTCAATAGCACGATTGATCAACGTTATCGATATTTATCAGATCGTTTAATACACAGTCGTTATATATGAGTAAACATTAAGGATAAACATGTAATTTCATTAATATATCAAATAGTTACATTAAACATATATGAAATACATACTACAAGGGATTAGGGACATGTTATGCATCTACATACTCCCCCTTGGACCTAGATCCCTTCAAAATGACCTAACTGACATTATTTGGTCTTCAACATCTCTTTTGTACGAGTTTTCCAGTTGACCCCGGCGTGTATGTCAAAATCAAAGCATATACGTATCACCTTCACATACTGCAACGCCTTGTCTGTATCTGCAACATCAAAAAATGGCTGACACTTGTATAAAGTTGTAACATCTTGTTCAGACAAGTTGGTCAGCCACAAGGGATCAAAGACCCTAATGGTCTCCCATGACCCTTCTTTACAAAGCACTATAACAGCTTCACCAGTACGCCCATCATAGTACCACCATTTGAACTGATCTGAGAAGTCCTGGATCATTTTCCTTAAAGGAATCTTCTTCATGATCGTTGGAGGTTTCCACTTTAAGACAATTAGGGGCTTCTTGGTGATTGGATGAACCTTTTCCTTGTGAATGTAACGTGTAGGCATTTGTGGCTTGAAGTTCACCCACTTCTTCCGGTATTTGTACTGTAATTGACGTTCAAACCATTCGGATAGACCGGAAGATTCGCTGTATAGAAGCTTTAGACGCGCCAATTGATTTACTTCAAATGCGGGCAGCGTCTTGAAGTCATGAGGGTACCTGAAATATTGTATGCCCTTCTCTCTTTTTATAGCATAGCTGCTTAAGTCGTTGAAGTATGCCCAACTGATTATACGACCATCAGACTTGTGTCCTTTGAGTTGATAAACTTTAGTGTACTTGGTTGGAGGAGAGGGCTTTGAGTTCTTCTTTAATTCGGCCATGTATTCCATCCACTGACTTTTACGTTCATTCAGCTCGTCAATGTCAATAGTGGAGGGACCGGCTTCATCTTCTTTGTTGTCGATAATGCGGTTGACCTCCTCGTCGGACTGCTGAGTGAATAAGTCTGCGAAGGAGGGAAGATCATCACCATCTACTGATGTGTACTTTGGATATTCTTGATCAGTGATGTCTTCGACTTCAACCTCATCAACGTCTTCTAGTTCGTCAGAGGAGGGATAATCAGTTGTAGGAACAGATGCTTCTTCAGTGATGACTTCGTCGGGATTCATTTGAAATAGCTCGGCAATCTGTTCTTTTGACAAGCAGTGTACGATTTCCCCTTCCTCTTTGTCATAAATAACTGAATGTTGGATGATCCCTTGCATGTCAAGCACATAAGTTAACTTTGAAGGTTGTTGCTTGAGAGGCATCACATCCAAAACTATTTACATAAACAATCATAAAATAAACATGTGAGAATAAGAAATTTCATTGATTTAATCAAAATAAAACTGAAACTATTTACATAATAATCTAATATTTACAATAAGACAAGTTAAAACACTTAAAACAAAAACTATCAACCTTCAGTGCCCTTTTGTTTATCTGATGATGAGCCTTCTGATTTGTCTGATTTTTGCTTTGTTCGCGCCTCTGCTTCTGCTGTCTTTGCAGCACTTGATGCAGCACCAGCATTGGCACCATCGTCCTTATCTTTGTCATTATTGTCATCATCATCATCACTATCATCATCATTATCGTCATCATCATCATCGTCATCATCATCGTCATCATCGTCGTCGTCATCATCATCGTCACCATCATCACCATCATCACCATCATTGCGAGCACCCTTAATTCTGGGTGTCGGGTCCCTTCTGCTTTCTAAGTCTTCCAACAGTCTCTTATTTTCCTCTTCAAGCCTTTGTATCCTCTGAGCATGTGCATCAACAGTTGTAGACAACTGTTGATTCTGGTTTGTAGCAGTGAGAAGGAGGACTTGTTGATCATTACACCTGTTGGTGAGACTTGTGATGGCTTGAGATTGTTCAGAGTTTTGCAGAGTCAGATGACCAATCTGCGAGCCCTGTTGGTTAATCAGCAAACCCTGTTGATCAAGACGCTTTGATTGCTCTACATTCTGAGCCAGTAAACGAAGTACCAAACTGTTTAAAGTACTGATCTGGTCGTGTAGAGAGACAGTCGGCAGTGACATTGAAGATTCGGCTCAAATAGTTGATGGCTGTGATGTAGGAGCAGTCGTGTAGATGGGAGGAGGCACAGTTTGTGTCTGAGGCATAGATGTTGACATTTGAGCCTCAGACCTGGTGGCAGTTGCTGTAGTAGCAGAGGTGCTCTCCGTCCTTCTAACAAGCTTAAACTTTTGGCGTTTGGCCATTCTTTTCTTTCCTCTTCCCTTCTTGACCGGGGTAGATTGGGAAGAAGGAGCAGCAGATACTTGTAGACAGCCAGGGACAAAGTCAGCATCCCTGACGTCATCATCAACCCTTGAGCTTCCTTGATCTGCTCCCCTTTTTCTTTTTGTTGCGACCAATCTTGCCCCTTGTTGACTGATTTCAAATTCATCTTCAGTTTCCTCAGAATCAGTAAACAGGACGGTGTCCAGGTTAACGTCTTCTGGGTTAGTTGGAAGGGAAGGATCGATAGCAGTAACAGTGGGAGTGGTGGCAGCGGTAGATGAAACATGAGGAGTATTGCCACCATCTCCCTGACCATCTTGGTCGTCATCATCTTGGTCGTCAGCTGGAGGTACAACAATATCCTCCCTGTCCGAATCACTGTTATCGTGACACCATTTTCTGTTTACTGGTGCCACATACTCTGGATTTGCCAGATGTCCAATGAGTCGTTTGTGAGGTGGCTTTGTTGGTCTGCCCCTGTAGGTCTGTACCCTGTTTAGAGTGACGTCCGTCATGTGTTCTAACTTGATTATGTCGACGTCTGACCTTGGTAGAAGAGGAAGTTGGTCATCTATTATCATTTGTAAGAATCTGGGGTACATAAGATACGCATTGTCCCCTTTAAGATAGATGTTTTCCTTAAGGTGCGTGAACACCATTTCGGAAAAGTTGAACGGAATGTTCAACACCAGTGCAACGAATGCGCTCTGTATTGTTTCGCGCATATCATCAAATCCGCCACGACGGGAACCGAGGCAATGCAGAAGAACATGTCCTAGATACTTGTACTGCGGACGGAGGTTCGCTTTGTTTAAAACTCCCTCGGCAACATTCCCGTCGTACTTTATCCTCATGAAGCATCCTCGGACCAGATATTTATCCAGTGTCACTGGATCTTCAGGATGATCACCAAATTGACACAATCGGCGAATGTGAGCTGCCGATACAACCACATCTTGACCTGCGATCTTCCCTCGTATGACCGGTGGAGATACCTCGCAGTCAATCTCGGCGGAGGCCCAGAACTCCCTTTGGTGCGACGTATATGGAGTGCGGAGATGGGATATAGCATGAGCAATCCTGGATCTGGATAGAAACTCGATCATGCCGACAAATGGACGTGCATTCTTTGATGTCGGAATCATGTACGCACATATGTTGCTTTTTATGGAAGCCTTAAGAACAACTGGAGCTCTGTGCGCCATAACGATCAGTCTGCAAACACAAAAAAAACATGAAGCACCTCAGATCAATACATGCAAGATTTTGGAAATATGAACTTTTGGACCATTTTTCCCTTGGTACGAATGAATCATTCTGCCTATTCATTCGTGCGAATGAGAGTTCATTCGTGTGAATGAGCGTTCATTCGTGTGAATGAGGGTTCATTCGTGTGAATGAGTTTTCATTCGTGTGAATGAGTTCTCATTCGTGTGAATGAGCGTTCATTCGTACGAATGAACATGAAGAGTATGTCCATTCGTGTGACAGACGGGTCGCGATCCAACTTGTCCAAAAATCAACCAACACTTGAAAAAATTTGCCGAAAAAGACACCAACACACTCGATTATGGTTTTCAACCAATATTTAGCATTTTAATTGGTTTATTAAGTCAGTTTTTTACGTTTTTAGTTTGTTTTTCGGTTTTGAACCCTAAATCTAATCGAAAATCCACGAATCGGTATACAATCGATGAATACTTGTGGGGTTATACCTGTAAAAAGAAATCGAATGATTAGATTACAGATTTGACAGAGTTTTGTTCAAATTCAGATTTTGATGAAACAGACGTGCGAATGCTTTCTGTTTTGTGCGAATGATTCTGCATATGCGAATGAATGGCCTATTTATAGGATGGCCTGGTTCATTCGTACGAATGGCCATCCATTCGTATGCGTGTGTCCTTCAGTAGTACGAATGGGTATGCATTCGTACTAATGAACCCTTCATTCGTACGGATGGATGTTCATTCATACTAATGAACCTTCATTTGTACGAATGGACCATTCTGGTCAGTCCATTCGTGTGAATGACCTATTCTCATCATCCATTCGTACGAGTGAGCCATTTTGCTCATCCATTCGTACGAATGGGACAATCCCCTTATGCAAATTAAACTTTTCAAGTTAAATGGGGTATTCGACCACATTGGTTTTAACAAAAATTTAATTATGAAGTAATTTACATTTAATTATGAAGTGAGGGATCAATTATGAAGTTTTGGAACAGTTTATGAAGTAAAGGAACGATTTGATCAATCAGGAAGTCAAGCGGTTTTCAAATTTTGATTTTCTGACAGTCGTTCGAGTCTTATCAGATAATCTAAAATTCAGGAAAAGTAAAATCTTTTTGGATTTTTGAATAAGTAATGCTGAAAATAATATCAACAAGATATATACACGCATGTCTTAGTAAGAATGATTCTTATGAGAAATCATACAGACTTAATGACTAATGATCTGAGACATTTTGAATTTTGTAGATACAACTATACAATGGTATTTACACATCTTTTTGTGAGAAAGATTCGAACGTGGGATCATTACTAAGCTCATAGCAATCAGCAACATTGCAAATTATCTGAGCTTTAAGTACACTTAGTCAAAATGCGATCATTGATATGTTTGTCCATCTTAAACCTATGCAGACCTCTTCTCAACACTTACAAGATGATCTTGAAGGATTGAGTCCATTGTCTGTGTGTCCCACACTAGTTAAGAATTGACTTGAATTACTTTTCAAAACATGTTAATGTTTCAAATCAGCACAACTTACTTAACCAGCCATCATAAGTTCATGAGATCTCAGTTATTCCCTGTTACTTCTTTACTACACAAATTTATATATATATATATATATATATATATATATATATATATATATATATATTTTAGTATTCACAGTGACAGCCATCAGCTCATGGACGGCTTCAGCCAGGTATTTACAAGGCAATATGGCACGTATGCAGCTAACGGTGTTTGTGTTCATCCTATCCCATGGATGGCTTCAACCAGGCTGCAACCCGGTAATATGGCACATATACGGATTCAAATTCATACTTTTATTTTATTCTTAATCGCATGGACGGCTTCAGCCAGGTATTTACAAGGCAATATGGCACGTATACGACTTCGGAATCTAATTTTTAATTTTATAACTACTTTCTGATATCTCATTAAACCGATGATAACTGGTGTGCATAGAATGAGAAACACCTTCAGTTTCTATTGTTGATTTTCGTCAATCCTTTCACCATTATGTGACTCACAAGACAATATCTAATATGATATAGATTGATCATCAATGGTCGAGATTCAGTAAGATAAGCCTATCAATGCATCACATGTCGATTTAGTGTGACTATTCACTATGACATTAAATGCAATGTGCTTCATACATATGGTTAGTGTGCCATCACTTCCCAAAGGTTGGATACGATTTCTCATTTTTGAGTTTTTCAGATGTTTTTGGGTTTTAGACTGTACAAAAATGGAAAATCTTTTTGGAGTCTCAGATAACTAGCGTTTGTGTACTATCATTTTTCTCAGCGAGAGATCATTTTCTTACTGACATTTTCTCCCCCTAAAATTTTAAAATGAAAAATCTTTTTGAGTTTTTGAGATTTTTAATAAACGCAAGAAAGAAAATATATACAGGAACGTAATTGATAAAAATGATTATTGACACGACTCTTGGTCCGGAACAACGTCATCCTTCTTTTTCATGTCGTTTACCTCTAACAAGAATAAAAATCTTGATTTGTTAAAGGCTTTTGTATAGAGGTCGGCCTTTTGGAAATCAGTGTTAATTTGAACCATATTAATAAGTTTCTTTTCAAAACAGTCACGAATGAAGTGATATTTTATACCGATGTGTTTGGTTTTTGAATGCTGAACCGGATTCTTAGTGATAGCTATGGCAGCAGAATTATCTACATAAATAGGAGTGTTAGAGAATTGCAAACCGTAGTCCCGAAGTTGCTGTTGAATCCAGATAATCTGAGAACAGCAACTGGCAGCAGCGATGTATTCAGCTTCACATGTAGATGTAGCCACTGAAGTCTGCTTTTTGCATTGCCATGTCACGAGACGGTTTCCAAAGAACTGACACCCTGCAGATGTAGACTTGAAGTCTGTTTTGCAACCACCATAATCAGAATCACTATATACAGTAAGCTCAAAGTTATCATCATTAGAGTACCATAATCCAAGATCAGGAGTACCCTTCAGATAACGAAAAATCCTTTTGACAGCAATTAAGTGGGAGACTTTTGGTTTTGACTGATATCGGGCATAGAGACACGTGGCGAACATGATGTCTGGTCGAGATGCCGTGAGATACATGAGAGATCCGATCATGGCTCGATAGAGAGTAGCATCAATATACTCCCCCTTGTCATCAGGCGAAATCCCGTGATTGATCGCCAATGGAGTACCAGTAGGTTTGGCATCAGTCATACTGAATCGGCTCAGTATGTCTCCAACATAATTGGTTTGATGAAGGAAAATCCCTGTCTCAGATTGATCTACTTGTAGCCCTAGAAAGAACTTCATCTCTCCCATGGAACTCATCTCGAACTTGTCCCGCATAACTTTTTCAAATTCTTTGCACAGAACATCATTCGTCGATCCGAAAATAATGTCATCCACGTATACCTGTACCATTAAAAGTTCTCCACCCTTTTCCCGAATAAACAACGTGCAGTCGATGACACCTCTTCTAAATCCATTGTTCAGAAGATGAGTGGAAAGTGTCTCGTACCACGCTCGCGGAGCTTGGTGCAATCCGTACAGTGCCTTGTCCAATTTGTAGACACGGTCACGATGCATAGGATCTTCAAACCCGGGAGGTTGACTGACGTATATGACTTCACTGATTTCTCCATGAAGGAATGCACTCTTTACATCCATTTGATAGACTTTGAACCTTTTGTAGGATGCATAAGCAAGAAAAATTCGAATTGCTTCCAGATGAGCAACCGGTGCAAACACTTCATTGTAATCTATACCTTCAATTTGCCTAAATCCCTGAACGACCAAACGAGCCTTATTTCTTATGACTATTCCTTGATCATCCCTTTTGCAACGAAGAACCCATCGAGTACCAATCTTCTTAGCTCCTTTTGGTAAATCAGCTAACTTCCAAACTCCGAGCTTCTGAAATTGGAGTAGTTCTTCCTGCATTGCATTTACCCAAGATTCTTTTTTTAAAGCATCTGTTATAGACCGTGGTTCGATTTGCGAGACGAAACATGAATGCGCACAATAGTTGACCACACCAGATTCCATGATTTCTGAGTAGACTTCAGAGTTGATCTGACCCCTAGTTTTGACACCAGATGTGGGATCACCAATAATGTTCTGTTGAGGATGAATTCTATCAATCCTACCCACAGGATGAGCAGGAACCTCAATAGTTTGATCAAGGTTTGTGATACTCTGTTTAATTGCCACAGAATGTGAAACATCATCACGTAATTGTACAACATCATGGGAAGGATCTTCAATCAGCTGGTCTATTTCTTGTCGAGAACCCTCATACTCTGAAGAAGAAGAAGAGTCATCATCATGTGTGACTTGTGTGTTTTTGGAGGACTCAGGAATGTCAGATGATGAGGGAGTAGGTTGCACATGTTCATCAGGTGCATTTTGAGCATCATACATCATTTGAACAGCAACCTCCTCATCTGAACATTCTGGAGGAAGATTAAATGAGGCAAAAAGTTCTTCATAATCAAACATCCAAGGAAGACCTTTTCCAGCAGCAGGAGAGTTATACTTTTGAACATCAACATGGTACCATTCTTCTACATTCCCAGAAGCTTTGTTGTAAACTCTTTTATTGGGAGTGCTGTACCCTAAGAAGTAACCTTCCTCTACTTTCTCGTTAAACTTGCCATGAGCATCCTTTTTTAACATGGTACATGGAGCGCCGAACGGTTCAAGATACTGTAAGTTCGGTTTTCGTCGATGCAACAATTCAAAGCAAGTTTTATCGTGACGCTTAACAACTAGAACCCGGTTGAGCGTGTAACACGCATTAGCAATAGCTTCATTCCAGAACTGCACGGGTAAGTTTGAGTCAGCGAGCATAGTCCTTGCCGCTTCTATCAAGGTCCGATTCTTCCTCTCAGCAACACCGTTCATTTGTGGAACATATGGCGCACTGAATTCATGGTGAATACCAAGTTTTTGACAGAAATTTTTCATAAGGTGATTTTTAAATTCAGTACCATTGTCCGAACGGATCCTCCTAACCTTTAACTTATACAGAGACTCTAATTTGGTAATCAGAATCTCCACATATTCAAAAGTCTCCGATTTTTCTTTTAAGAACATCACCCAAGAATATCTCGAATACTCATCCGTCACAACCAAACAATATAAGTCTCCAGCAATGCTCTTCTGGTTGATAGGACCAAACAAGTCCATGTGTAAGAGCTCTAGTGGTATAGTGATGGAATGTTGAGATTTGGGTTTATGAGATTTCTTGGTTTGTTTGCCTTTCTTGCAAGAAACACACAAGTCAGGAAGATGAAAACTTTTCACAGTGACTCCTTCAACAAGATTTTTGTGCACCAAATGATTCATTTTTCTGAGACTGAGATGTCCCATTCTTTTATGCCATAAAATAGAATCCTTCTCAGTGGCTTTTGAAACAAAACATGATGCTGTGGACACTGAGGATGATGCTTGTGACATGTCAAGAATATAAAGATCATTCACTCTTGGAGCAGACATAATCACCATGTCTTCTGGAATCATAAACTCCTTTTTCAAGATATAACAATGCTTGTCATCAAAAAGAACCTTGAACTCCTTATCACAGATTTGAGAAACAGAAAGCAAGTTGTTATCCAACTGTTTGACAAAGTTGACCTTCTCAAAGGTGACAGCTCCATTAGACAGTGTTCCCTGAGCTGAGATAAAACCACCTTTTTCGCCTGCGAATGAAACATAGCCCCCTTTGATATTTCTGACGTCGAAAAGGAGAGCTAAGTTCCCAGTCATGTGCCTGGATGCCCCACTATCAATAATCCAATTATTGCTAATAGGATTATAAAGGACAACCTACACAAGAAGGAAAGTAATTAGTTTAGGTTAGGAACCCAAGCCTTTACGGTCTTGGGTTTCCCAGTCTCATCTACAACAGTACAATCCATCCACTGTCCTTGTGGACTTTTGGAACAACCACTTGACTTTGAAGTACAGTCTTCAGAAGCATCATCTGATTTTGCTTTCCACACATGTTGTTTGTGCAACGACTGTTTGTGGTAAACAGTGGATTGCTTAACGATTTGTACATGTGTGGAACTCGAATCAGAGACCAACAAGTCATGCATCTTTTGTTTAACTTTCTTTTGATGCACTTGTTGTTGGGTAAAAGAGTTAGATTTTGACTTTAAAAACTTTTGTTTATTTTCTGAAAAATGGTTAACTCTTTTACTTGGCTTCTGAAGATAAGGACAATTGACAACAACGTGTCCTTGTGTACCGCACTCAAAACAGTATCTCCGCTCAACCAACCTCGGAGATCTGTATTGATTTTCACTTTGGTGAGTTTTTGAACCACCAGCCTTAGCTTCTTTTAGTTCAGCTGAAGAGAGTGACTTGTTTGATTGAACAGACTCTCCAGCTTTAACAAAATTAACCTTTTTGACTGAGGCTTTGGTTACTTGACTCTTCTGATCAGAAGTAGTGAGATAAGATGGACGACAATTGGTTTGTTTAATTTTAAAAACATTTTTAGAAGCAGATTTTGAAATACCAATGCTGTCATTCTGTGGAGCAGACGAGTTTTTGTGTCCCAAACCACGAGTAGGGCACTCATCGTCGTCTTCATCCCACTCTTCTACCATTCCATCAACACACTGGGACTCCGAGGTCGAAGCACCATTATAGTTAACCTTTGGTTGAGAAATTTTGTTTTCGGTTGGATCAACGACAAGTGGCGTTTTGACCTTAAAGTCAGTGATTGGGTTATCATCCGGTGTGTTTACCATAGTATTCAACACAGGTGGAGGACAATTGTTATACCCCATCCCAGCATTTTTCTTTCCTGGACGCTGTGAAATCATGTAATCAAGAATGTAAGAAGCATTTGAATAACTTTTCAGCTTTTGATTTAAAGTTTCATAATCACATTCGACAAGCGCCAACTTTTTCTTTGTTTCATCAATCGTGTTTAAATAAAAGGTGATGGCATTTTGTTTGTTGAGAACACAGATTTCTAATTCATGAACTTGCCTGTTTAAAAGATCAATTTTGTTTTTGAAGGCAAGTTCGTTTCCCTTTAAAACATGGTTTGCTTCAAGACAACCAGTTAAATCAGTAATTAAGTCTGTGTTGTGACTTTTAAGTGCCTCAACTTTCTTTTCAAGTTCATCACAAATTAAACATGGTTGAGATTCAGACTCACTTTCAAAACTGTCAGAATTTACCTGAATGCCTGTGGATGTTTTTACCATAAAAGCACAGCTACAGGTAGATTCAGAAGAGGAATTGTTATCATCCACATCAGCTGTCGATTGACTTGAAGAGACGACAGATGATTTTTCTTCATTCTCAGCTGTGAAGCCAGAACTGTTTCAAGATGTGTCGTCTTCAGCTGATGAACTTTCTGAAGCAATCTCTCTCTCAGCATCAGAATCTGATTCTTCATTGATTTCTACAGCCTTTGCTATGTAAGCTCTATCCCCTGAACTGCCATCAGCTCCAAATTTAAAAGACAAATCAACAGTCTCATCTGTTTGAACAACCATAGCTTTTGTTCCACTTGAAGTGCCCTTATCTTGTGCAAGAGTAACTAGAACAAGGTTTGTTTCTGTATTTTGAGTTTGTGGCTTCGGTTGGCTTTGACGGTTGTTGAAAGGGTTGCAGTTTCCAGTTTGTTTAGGCTTTTCACATTGCCTAGCAAAATGCCCTTTCTCACCACAGTTAAAACAAACAACAGCAGACAGATCAAAACCATAAGTAGTGTCTTTGTTCCCTTTGAGAGTTTTTCCTGTCCTTTTTACATAATCTCTCGCTCTTCTGACTGCACTTGCAAGAGCCCACATTATATCAATTCGATCCATTTCATCCTTATCAATCTGAGCATAGTCTTCTGCTGTCAGATGACTGTTTCCAACCTGTCCAGCAACAAGACTATCATATGAATTGATAACGATAGACAACAGTGCCATGTGTTCCTTGGCCACTTCGATAGTAACCTTGTCGAAGTTGTCTGTTTGCAATTTAATGGCGCTTGGTGGAGGAGTACTAGCAGTATTTCCCTGCTTGGGAACCGAGCTTGATGAAACTGAAGCATGAGCTGTTGAAGACTGGCTGGCTGAAACATTTGACATGTTTGATACATACGCAGTCTGTAAAGGAATATTTTGTTGAGTTGATGTAGAATAGTACAATGAAGGATCCTGAGCTTGTACGCCTCTCTTTAGCTTCCACTTATTCAACACCTCTTGTTCTCTCAATCTCTGAAGAAATTCATTGATGTCAATGGTTCCAAGAGTATTGTTCTGTTTGAGAACCATCAAGAATGAATCCCATTTTGGTGGTAGCGCATCTGCCATGCATTGAACCTTTTCTTCTTTCGTTGTTTTGATCTCATGGGCATGCAATTCACTCATCAAGTGATAGAATCTCTCAATTAGATCATCTAAGGACTCATTCCCAATATACATGAAATTATCAAATTCCTTCTTAATGGCCTTAGCATTGATAGCTTTCAACGAAGCATTTCCTTCGTGATGTTGTTCTAAGGCATCCCACAGAGATTTTGAAGATGTAAACTGCCTGAATTGATGAAATATTTCTCTTGATATGGCCTGAGATAGGATAGCATATGCCTTCTTTTCTAAGTCATAATCTTTTCTTTGTTGTTCGCTTAAAAGGGAAGGCAAAACAGGAGTTCCATCCTCACTCAACACTTTCTGATATCCATTCTCTAACATCATCCATAAGTTTGTATCAACTCCATTAATGTGTATCTCAAACCTGTTTTTCCAGTGATGATATTCGTCCATTGTCATGAGTTTTGGAGCCTTGTTAGCATTTCCAGCTTCATTATCGATTAATAACAAGTTTTGGATTTTGCTGTTCTGACTGGCAACAAAGGCTAAGTCCGACATGGTAAAAAAAAAAGTTTTTCAACACAAAAAAAAATTCACAAGAGATTTGTGCGAATGGGCCTATTCGTGCGAATGGAATTTTCTATTCGTGCGAATGGAATTTTCTATTCGTGCGATTGGAAGCTTGAACGAATGAGCAGGAGACTTGATCTATTAGTGCGAATGGTAGGAGCCATTCGTGCGAATGAAGTTCATCATAGTAGCCATTCGTACGACAGAGAGCTGTTTGACTTTTTTGCACCAAAAAGCACCAATGATTGAGCCTTTTATCAGATCTGGAAACTGAAACGATCAGATCACTCAGAAGCAATAATCACAAGTTTTAAACGTGGCTAAACAGCGATCAAGTGATCTTTATAACATTCAAGAAGATAGAAAAAGCAAGATTAGATTTTCTATGTTGAATCTAGATCACAATGGCTCTGATACCACTTTGTTGGATCGGGATCTACCTTGATCCAATGATTCAACACATTAACCGAACCAAATCATGCGAAATCCGATTTGATTGGCAATCCAATCTATGACACGGATCGGGTCGTGAGAAACGAGCGGATTAGATGTCGAAACAAAGGTTTCTATCGACCCTTTGGTGTAGAGAAGTTGATACAAGACCTGGAAACTCTCAACGGACAGAGATTCGACAATGCCGGTGCAAAGAGTTTGTGTGTGTTCTGTTGCTTAGTCTGGTTCTGCTCTGGTTAGTCTCTCCTATGTTTTTGTGCTCATGAAGTGAAAGTTATATATATAGTGCAGAGGCCATTCGTACGAATGAGCCATGTGAATGGACTCATTCGTGCGAATGAATCAGCAGAATGGTTCATTCGTAAGAATGAATCATCAGAATGGTTCATTCGTACGAATGAATCATTCTCATGACTTATTCTAGCAAATGAATCATTCTCATGATCTATTCATGCGAATGGATCATTCTCATGATCCATTCGTGCGAATGGGCCTTTCAATAGCACGATTGATCAACGTTATTGATATTTATCAGATCGTTTAATACACAGTCGTTATATATAAGTAAACATTAAGGATAAACATGTAATTTCATTAATATATCAAATAGTTACATTAAACATAGATGAAATACATACTACAAGGGATTAGGGACATATCATGCATCTACACAAGTTACTCTACCAGTGTTATAATGGTGACCAAGGAGTTCATTTTATGCCCAGATCTGAAGTTCCATTACTAGTCACACCAGCTACAGTTGTCCCTGATCCGAACATTGCATCAAGTTCAAGTACACATAAATCAGAAAGTGATAACGATGAAGCAATCTTTTAGGATTCGATAAATGATCCAGAGAGCATTGTTGATGACCCGCCCAATTCTAAAAATGTTGATGGGGGACATTCCTACGAACCTGGATGCTAATATACCAGTTCCTAATGTGCCACAGACCAAAGTGCATAAGGATCATCCGGTTGAGAACATCATTGGCAATCTTAATGATAGAGTCAAAACAAGATCATGGAGTGAAAACACTTGTTTATATACTAGCATATAAGATACGGGCATTCTAGAAAATTGCTTATATTCTTGTTTTATCTCACAGGTTGAACCAAAGAATATCGAGATGGCAGTATAGGATAACAGCTGGATTGAGGCTATGTCGGAAGAGTTAGCTCAATTCGATAAGTTGAAAGTTTGGAACTTAGTTGATCTACCTGATGGTGCTTATCCGATAGGGACTAAATGGTTATTCAAGCGTAAAAAGGATGACAGAGGTGTTATTGTGAGAAATAAGGCGATGTTAGTCGTTCAAGGGTTCAATCAGCAGTAGGGCATTGATTACACCGAGGGTTACGCACCTGTTGCATAGCTGGAAGCGATCATACTGTTTTTGGCCTTTGCGTCATTCAAAGGGTTTAAGGTGTACCGGTTAGACGTAAAAAGTGCTTTTCTCTATGGAAAAGTGAAAGAGGAGGTCTATGTTTGTCAGCCACGGGGCTTCGAAGATCCATTATATCCTTTGCGAGTGTTCAAGCTAGAAAAAGCTTTATATGGACTTCACCAAGCACCGAGAGCGTGGTATGAGACATTGTCTCAGCACCTATAGAGCAATGGTTTCATTCTAGGACAAATAGACTCCACCTTGTTCATAAGAAAAGCATGGGGAGATTTTCTACTAGTGCAGATATATGTGGATGATATAATTTTTGGGTCAACAAAGGATGAGCTTTGTAAGGAGTTCGAAGAGGTCATGAAGTCGAAATTTCAAAATGAGTGCTATGGGAGAGCTTTCGTTTTTCCTGGGTTTGCAAGTAAACCAGAAGGAGGATGGATTTTTTATCCACCAGTCCAAATATCTGAAGGACATCTTGAGCCGTTTCAAGATGGAGGATAGTTCCCCATACGACACCCAATTCTAGTGAATCATAAGTTGAGTCCGAACCCGAAAGGAAAGGACGTCGACTATATAGAGCCATGATCGGTTCACTCATGTACCGAAAGAATCAAGACCTGCTATTATGTTCGCAGCCTATCTGTGCTAGAGATTCCAATCTAAGCAAAAAGAATCACATATGATTGCAGTCAAACGGATCTTCCGGTAACTTAAGGGTAAACCAAGACTTGGGTTATGGTTCCCGCACAGATCAGATCTTGACTTTATCGCATACACTGATTCAGACTTTGGAGGCTGCTGCTTGGATAGAAAATCTACAACAGGTGGTTGTCAGTTCCTTGGTAACCAACTTGTTTCATGGCAATGTAAGAAGCAGACTGCAGTCTCAATCTCTACATGCGAAACGGAGTACATCGCTGCTTCCGGTTGAGGTTAGCAGATTCTGTGGATACAACAAAAATTAAGAGACTATGGTTTGAATATTACTTGCACCCCTATGTTTCTAGACAATAATGTCACTATGTCTATTACCAACAATCTCGTAAAACACAACAAAACTAAGCACATTGAGATTAGACATCATTTTATACAGGATTGTGCTGAGAAAAAGTTGACTGAACTAAACAAAATTGATTCTGAACATAACCATGTTGATCTTTTCAAAAAAGCCTTTGACAGAACTCGTTTTGAATACCTAATTAAAATGATCGGCATTATTAACCCGGAGTAAAATATTTTTCAAAAACATTTTCATGGAAGTTTTTATTTTCATTTATTTTCTTTCATTTATTGTTTTAGGTTAATGTTTACTGCTTTCTTACTTTACATTTTAGTTGAAAAATTATTTATAAAAGATCAAACAAATTGAAAAATATAAAATTGACATCATTAGAGGAATGAGAAGAAATGATAGTACATCAATAGATTATCAGTCACACATGACCATAGATTGTCTGTTGGTGTTTTATGTTTATTCAATTTATCTGATTTAAATGTTTTAATCTAAGATTCTAAGACTGCACAAATGGGAAATGATAGTTTAATGAATGCTTACATATGCTTGATTGTATAATCTATCTTCAATTTGGATATGTGTATGTAGTTTAGATTGTCAGTAGGCTAGAAGCGTTTTCAGACCACTAGTAGCGTGAAAACTTAACACACTATGTTACAACTGTGATTTGAACCCATAGTATGTCGGGTGTGTGTGTTAAAAGATCATTATCAGATAAAGAATATGATACTTTAAGAATATCATGAGACCAGTATCGGGTTATATCGTTAGCACAATTTCATTCGGTTGACTTCTTGACCATGCCCTGAAAAGCATGTGATTGAAGTTGGACTAAGATATGTTTCTAACCATACTTGTCAAAGCATATGCTAGCCCTTAGATCAAATCTCTTGATTCCATTGAAGATATCCAGATAACAGTTGGATCATATTACCCTGAATCAATTGATTCCTTACTCACATTCATATGTTGAAGATTTCATCTGTTACCATGAATTATGATATTTTATCCAAACCAAGCCATTGAATCATTCGATTCTGAATCTTTATGATTCATTATAATCCTTCAGGATTCTACTTGCATTTTCCTGTGCTAATTGATGTAACTTCATCCTGGAGATTGATATAATCTTGAACAAAGTCTTATATATCTTGAGATAACGCAGCTTACTTTTTTGTTGGCATACTTGTGGAATACATGTTGTTTTCATATAAATGGTACCTTAACTCACAAGAACTTGGGATAAAAACACTTGTAGTTTCAAATTTTATAATATTGACAACCTAGATTCACATGTTGTATATTGCAAATTCAGTACCTGAATAAGTAAGCATATCATGATCTGATCCTGTTTTCTTTGAAGCTTATCGCGTATCATTACATGATATATGAAAGCCATGAAAAAAAAGACTGTGATAATATTGAAAAGATAGACTGTGAAATCATGAAAGTTCTTAGATTGACTGTGAAAGTCCTTATGAATTATAGTTGTGATGATAATAGCACAAGTTGCTTGTTTGATAATACTGCATGATTGGGACTTGAAAGAATGACACAGGATACCAAATTACCTTGTTATACAGATTGTTATCCATGATGTGTGATTGATATATCATAAATACTGGTCTATTCTTCTTGCTTATGATGTTTAGACAAAAATATGTTGTTTACTGTTCATTTCATTTCAGTTTGTATAGATAAAAGCCAAAAAAGATTTTATTTTCTTTTATACTACAAAAGATCAAAAAGATTTTAGGTGTGTTTTGATATAAAGTTTGCTAAAAGCCAAAAGACATTCGTTTTATTTTTAGTTCGTTTATTTCAGTTCGTTTATTTTTGAAAAATTCCAAAAAATATTTTCTTTCTATCTTCCATGAGAATTGCATTTTTGACTCGGTTTATGATTGCAACATGTTGCTGGAAGTTGTGATGTTTTTGGAATGGCTCGGAATTAACCTGAATTTTTAAAAATAAAAAATTTTCTATGTGTGGAGATATCTAACGAACTTGTCAAGTTCGCTGGGTGCTTGTGAGTAGCAAACTTAGTATGTTCGCCTAAGCAAGTGAACTTGTTGGGGAAGTATATATTGAACAGTCATGCGAACTTGTTGGTTTTCATCCCACATTGAGCGAACTTACTAGTGGCGAGCTTGTCTTGTATTCTAGCGAACTTATTGCTTTATGTGATATCAATATGTGTGAAAGGGGAAGGGTTTTTCATAGTTAACCTCATAATCTGAATTGTCTTGCATTTCATTTGAAGGTATTTACACCTTTTATTGTCGATTAATTCATTGATTCCACGTTGGAGTTAGGTTTTGACTACGGCTGTGATCGATTAAGCTTGTTCCCATGGATTGCAATTCAAATTGATGATTGGAAATTGTTTGTCGGTTCCTTCTGAGTATATTAGATGCATTGAATCGTTCTGATAACATCAGAAAATCAAAATCAAATTTCAAGCATAAGAACATGCGAAACTGTTATGTTCGCTACAGGGTAGTACTAAGCGAGCTTGTTAAGTTCGCCTCTAGTACCAGGAGTGCAGACTTGGGAAATTTTTGAAAATTCTGATTTTTTCTAACACTTTGAATTTTGAGTTGGTAATTTTTTCGATGTTTGTGTATTATCTAACCGTGTTATGTTTGAGTTTTTGCAGGAAATGGATATGAGATTTGAGAGTAAGCATAATCAAGTAGCTTTGCTTAATGCAGAGTTATCTGAGGCCACTAATTACCGTCAAATCATTACATTCCTGAACAAATCCAGAATTAGCTATGCACCGTCCGCATCACCAATAATATATGCAACATATATTCAACAATTCTGGGAGACGGCAAGACACGACTACACCGTGGAGCCGGATGTTATTAGAGCTCGTGTGCATAATCAAGACATTGCAATCTCTGTGGAGACTATACGAGCTGCATTACAATTTGGAGGAGAGGCAAATGATCCTATTAGCTTTCCAAACACACTTATAATGGGTTGTTTCCAAAGAATGGGATACAAAGGCAGAGCGAACGATTCTCAAGCAAGAAAAGGTGGACTCGTGGGTCAATGGCGTTACTTCATGCATGTGATAATTCAATGCATATCTCCTAGAAAGGCGGGGTCTGATGGCTTGAAAGTTTCTCTACAAGCTACCATGGTTGCACTAACACTGAATAAGGGTTACAACTTTGCTTATTACATTTACCGAGAGATTGTGGCTCAGATAACACCTTAGGAGAACCAAAGATTTCTTATGTATCTGAGGTTCATACAAATCATTCTGAATCATTTGATAGAGAATTTACCAACTGTAGGGCAAGTACTTCATTTGACGCCCATGCACAAAAGGATTTTTGTCGATTGTCAAAAAGTTAAGCAACAAAATCATGCCCTAATTCCTGTTCCACCTGAGCTTTTTGGGCACATAGTTAATCCTAACTAAGTAGCACCTCTGAATGATAATTAGATAAATCCAGAAGAAATCCAAGCTTAAGCTCAAGCTCAACAGCAAGCTTAACAACAACCGACACAACAAGCACAACAGAAGTTCAAGAACAACCAGCACCTCAAGTACAACAAGATGACCAGTTCAAGATCAAGTTCAAGAGAATTAACAAGTTGCTCAAGAACCAGAACAAGTTCATGAAGAAAAAGAACAACATAATGAGGAACCAGAAAATGTAAATGTTCCTTCACCACAACAACAACAACAGCAAGATAATGAATCTACCAGTTCTGAATCTGATAAACATGATGATGTTATTGTTCATTCTGGAGAAGCATTAAGTGATTCATCAGCTGAAGGTGATTTTGGACCTGATCATGATGCACATTTGTCTAAGGTAGCACAAGCAGTACCTAAAGGAAGAAAGAAGTCTATCCCGAGGTGAAAGTCTGCTAGGGGTCCTCCTCCCTATGCAACTTTGGGAAAAAAGACTCTAAGGGATGAGACTAGTGATTCAGGTTACGTTCCTGATTCAGCAAAGGCAAAGGGAAAGGCTAAGCGTACAAAGGCTAGAACTGAACCGACTGATTATGTAGCCTTTGCTGATTCCCTAATTGTGACACTGACACAACCATCCACAACTACTATTTCAAAGTCAACACCTGGAATTTCTGAGGCTCAATTGAAAGTTGTAGTAGAGGCTCTGGATACAGGAAAGTATGTGCCTCCTGGTCCAACCTCCACATCTCATCCTTATTCATCTCCACCTGATGCTAGAGATTAAATGAGTAAAGAGCTAGAAGAGAAAGTGGAGAAGCTAGAAGCACAGGTTGAAGGTTTACAAGGTCAATTAGATGTGTTAAAAGATGATGACAGTGTTCATCAAACCAGGATAGATCAGAAACAGAAAGAAATTATGTTGAATACGAGACAGATAGATGAGATGCAGATACTAGTTCATCAACTTTTAGAGCGTCTTGACGATCAGGGGAGATCACTAGGACGACTGCTAAGGCTTGTCACGATTTGGGTATAACCGATGATAATGACAATGATCCCGATGCAACCGGTGGAGGTGAGCGCCAAGAAGCTGGTGCAAAACTGACATCTAAAGCTTAGGGGGAGTCTACTTCTACTCATGTTTCTGATACATCTGGTCAAGCTGCTGGTGATAAAGGAAAAGAACGAGTAATTGAAGATCTTGATAATTCTATCTTTGATAATTTAGATTCTGATCAAGGTGATAAGATTGAAGCGTTAATTGATATTGATGACATGTTGGATGATGGTGAAGATGATGGAGAGATTCTAGGTGATGGTGAAAGCTTGGAGGTTAATATTGAGAAAGAAAATAATGGCATAACATATGAAGATATGGTGGGTTGGAAATAAATTCCTTACTGATGAAGAATATTGTGTCACTAAAAGTATGCTTTGAAAGTTTTCAAGATCCTATGATTCAAGATCAAGAGCCTGAAGTTGATAAACCCTCATCTACTACTTAACCTGACTCTGCTCCTAATGAACCAGTATAAGAAGAAACCCCACAGTTATACAGAAATACGGGTATGACTAAGGATGAATGGTTTAAGGTCGTTAAGACTTGGTGGAAAGAAAAGACCATAACACCACCGGTCCCCGTCGATGCACCAGTTCAAGATGGCACGAATTGAATTTCGGGACGAAATTCGGTTAACATGGGGAGAATGTGACACCCGATATTTCAGGTCAATATCCGTACATGTTATAAACGAGTTTACATTATAATTGTTTTCGAGATTTACTTAATTTCACTATCAAGGAAATTAAGGTCTAACAAAGACCTCAGAGAAGAAGAAGAAACAAATTAACAACTGGTTCATCAACCAAAGAAAAAGGAACTGGCACAGTAATCCTTCATCCTCTACCACTGTCAAGAGTAAACGCAAGAGGTGAGCCACTAATTTTCCTGCTAATCCCCCCTCCTCACCCCACAGACACACACAAATTACAATGTTGATATACTAATGAGAAACATTGTATGGGAAGGATAATCTCATGGTTCTATGATGAAGAAATCAAATTGTTTGCAATTAAAAGATCTGACGGTGTAGAATATTTGAAGCCCAACAGGTACTTTAACACAATTCCGAGATGCGAAGTGAATGGGTTTGCAACTAAACCCTTAATCAATAGATCGAGCAAGGAATTGCTGAGAAAATATTCATGTTTATTAGAACAGAAAGTTCTTCGGGAAAATATGAAAGGATTAAACCTCAAAGAGGAAAAAGAGTGTATATTGCTGGTCATGTGAAGAAGATTAAATACAAACCAGTAAAAGCATTAAAAAAAATTCCACTCCGAAAGTTTCCACAAGACTTCATAGGCAACATGAAATGGTGGTACGTTGATTGGAATACTGGTGAAGCAGTTATAGAAGGAAAATATGGGAAAATCATGGAGCATTTGTATGACTCTATGAATTTAATCAATTTCTCAAGGAAAGACTTAGAGACCTTGCACATACATGAAATGTTGTATTCATGTGAATGGAGAGAGCAGGCACTATAGTATAAGAGTGTGGTGAATTTTTGTGTGAAGAAGGGAGTGCATGCCGGAAACCTTTTGCCTGAACAATGGAAGAACAAGTGAAGACCGAAGACTACTACATCTATTATCAAGGGAGAGTCTATTAGAGCATGTTTTTTGTGAAAATTAGCTTGTAGGTTTTGTGTCATGTCATAATATTACTTTAAATAAATATAACTTTCATTCTCAAGATCAAGCCTCATGGCTCCCGCTAGAAGTCCTCTGCAAGCTAACACAAAAGATGTAAAGTAATACTGACATGAACCATAAGATCCTGCTAGGACTCGAACGACTCTTTGAATACCCAAACCTCCAATCAACCCATAAGATTAAACCTATACTAACTCGGCCGGTTGCTAGCACCAAGATTTGTATATAAACCGTACAAACTCGAATAATCTTCCAAGCAAGAAGTCTTGCTTAAGAAACTCACAAGATTTAACAGTATTAAGTTGGTTTAAAGATTACTTGTTCTTGTATTTTTAAGATAGATTAAAGGAAAGACTTTAAGAACATAAAATACTGAAAATACTTCATTAATTAAGCATAGTTCAACCAACTCAAGTAACGCAAGAAGACTAGCCACGAATGACCATACAAGTGACTCCACTAACCCTTAGATCATGTGTGGAAGTGATCCAACACCAAGGGAGAGTGGGTATAGGTTGCTTCTTGTTACTAGAATAAGAGGAATCATTCCATATTACAATCTTGGACACCTAAAACACTAGAATGAGCTTGCTATTTATAGGCAAGGATTTTGGCAATGCACAACCGTGCATTGGATTGCACGGGCGTGCAAAGTACCCTTTTCTTTCACGTGCGGAATCTGTCGGCTTTAGAATGTACAACAGAGCATGATAGGGATTGCACGACCGTGCAAGGCAATGCACGGCCGTGCGTTGCCCTATTCTGCTCACTGTTGACTTTTTAACTTCAAGCTTTGACTTATTGGTCCAGTTTCGTTCAGTTGACTTTCGGATGCTGATATCTCCTTGATTTTGAGTGATTTCTTCATGTTTTTGTTCAGCAAGGGTAATTATCCTATTGTGACACAAATGAATAGATTAAGTATCAATTCTCATCATATTGTCTCTAATTGTGAGGAATATGGGGATAATTATGCATGCAAAATATGTATAATTTACGACATATCATAACACCCCACACTTAAATTTTGCTTGCCCTCAAGCAAACTCATGCATGATTATACCCATAAAAGTAAAGTATTGATTAAATGTTAATCCATAGCTTTCGTCCCAAATGGTTGAATGGCCCTCTTAAAAATAATGATATGTTGGTTATACCTTTCGAGTGTTTCTCCACAAGAGGGTAGCAAGCCTAACATACTTGATGGAACTATGATTATGCACAAAATTACAATCTCACAAATGTTCACTCAACACTCGGGTTAAATATATGGATAAAGTATGTCAAGAAGAACACTCAATGCTATAATTAATGCTTGTATAATCATAGGCTTATATAGTAATCTAATCTTCACCAATTGACATAAAATAAGTACATAAATCTAGAGGGCTTTGTGAAAGGGTTGCAATGATTGGCTTAGGGTTAAGCTAGGAAGCATTTTAGGTAAAGTGGCTAAATGTTGAAAATCTGACTTGGCGTAATGATTAAAAGGCAAAACATCTCTTATTAAACTTAGATTAGACATTGTGACTAATCTAAGGACTCTTTTAAGGTCAGATCATCAAGACCAAATCCCTTCTTAAGAATGTCAACTTCTTCTTGTCTTTGAAGTACACATTACTATCAATTTCCCATGAATCGCTCGGCTGTTTTCTCCTAATACATTCACTTTTATCAGCTTTGCATACTCCTATTTTTCGAGTAAGTTTGATTCCATTTTGATGAGATTTCGTCAATATCTTGGGCAATTATGAGCTTCTTATTGTTGCCCCCATATTTTCATCATTTTTTTTTTGTGAAACTAAACGAGTTTCATTCTTCGAACATAATATGAATCTTGTAAACTATTGGCGGATAATTATTCCTTAAATCATAGCAAAGTCGATTTCTAACGAAAAGGGTTAAAAAGATTAAAGGCGAATTTTTCGGGTTTATGGGTATGAAATGTGGGTATATAAATGAAAAAAGGTTTAGGCTCAAAGGGGCTAACTAGGGGGTAATGTTTAAGGTAGGTAAAAGAAAGAAGAAAAGGCTAAAGAATATGGGTTAATCCTAATGTCTCAATCATTTTTATGCATTCTTTTAGTCCATGATCTTGAAATGTATATTTTACACAAGTTCTAACATGTAATAATCAACAACGTCAAAAACTTGATGTGTTTGTGTGATAATGCTCGAATAGGCTCAGTTTCTTACATGAAAAGGAAGGTAAAGGGTAATAAAGTAAAAATATGCATAAACTTATTTCTTTCTTTATGTTGTGCTTACTAATCTTCCATATTTGTTTCTTTGATTCACTTCAACGGTATTCCAAATTGTTCTTTTTATTAGTATGCCGATTATGCTAAATGATTTTTAAGACTCTTGCTCTTAGATTATTTAAGTAGCTGTCATGCTTACAGATTAATTTTTAAAATGTTTTTATTACTTCTATATATGTTCTAATTCAATGGATTGGGTAGTTTCTATGTAACATCCCAAAAATAGTAAATAAGTAATTAATAACGCGATAGAGATTTAATCGTTAAAAATGAAGGTTATATAAATTAGGTACACTAATCCAACAACTAGTTGGAAAGATAATATGAACAACACACAATCAACCTCAAGTTGATTAATTTAGACAACAATATGCATTTCTTCAACATACATTGTTCATATAAAGGTTATATAAATTAGGAGGATATGTCAACAATTCCTAGATAGACATAATACTAAATATGACACATCATAACAAATACATTGTCTTTCCAAACATAAGAATAAGGTTACATATACAAATATAATGATTCATAAACAAGACTTCATTCACCATTCCTAGTCAAATGCCATAAACTAGTATAATTACATACACCAATCCATGAATATAAGCATAAATCATAAGTTTTCCAACATAATATGACATACACAAATACAAGTCTTGTAAACAACTCAAAATACTTGAATACATAATTTCATCAAAGAATAATCATACGATTGTCATAACATTAACACAATAATTGCCAATAATCCATGAATGTAGTCAAATGTATCTAAACTTCATCTAAACCAAAGTGAACAAGAGTGTTAGCTCATCATGAGCACCAAAATTACAAATAACCAGGGAAAAATAGTGAGAAACATGATATGAAAAGAAGAATCAAACCACTCCTCCAAGCCTAGATGTTGTTGTTGATGTATGGTGATCCTCTTGATGTTGTATCCTCTTTAAGAATCTTGAATTATGGCTGGAACAAAGAAAACTCGAGCTAGAACAGTAGGTTTTTCCCCTGGGTTGCTGAATGTCTGAATGAGAATTAAGTTCTATTTAAATAGAAAAGGGGAGGCATGACCGTGCCAGGAGAGAAGGCACGACCGTGCCTAGTACAAGGACGCGGTCGTGTCTAGGTCTTGGCACGACCGTGTGACAGAGGTTTGACCGATCCGTAGCTTCCATTGGGTACCACTGATCGAGGACGTACGACTGTTCAGACTCACGAGATGACACACGACCGTGGGCAGCCAAGGCACGGTTGTGCCTTGGAATTTGGCTTGGCGCGGTCGTGCCAGATGTGGGCCTGACCGTGCTTAGGGTTTTGGAGCATGGCACGACCGTGCCAAATAGGGGTACGACCGTGCCTCCATCACAGAAACCCTAAAACTTCACTTGTTTATCCTGGAATCTTCTTGTTTATTCAACAAGCTTCATAAAAACCTACAAAACAAGAAATGAAGCAAATAAGTGTCTAAACGTTGAATATAACCAAGAATTGATCATTAAATGAGCGAAGTTTTGTGCCAAATCAACCTAAATGGTGTGGTACCAATAGGCGTCTTATAGGCAGTCCGGAAGGCCCAAAGTGCATCATCTAACCTATCTGACTAATCCTTATGGTTCTGACCAACCGTCTTCTCTAGAATCCGCTTTATGCCCCGGTTTAAGACTTCTACCTGTCCACTGGTCTACGGATGGTAGGCTGTGGAGAATCTATGGTTCACACCATATCGTGATAGAGCCTTCTCCAACTGGGCGTTACAGAAGTGGGTCCCACGGTCACTGATAAGGGTTTGGGGGCACCAAAGCGAGAGAACAGCTTCTTCAGAAATTGAACAACCACCCTAGCATCATTAGTAGGCAAGGGTTGAGCCTCGGCCCACTTAGAAACATAGTCAACAGCGACTAGGATATACCGGTTGCCACGAGAAGCTGGGAAAGGTCCCATAAAGTCAATACCCTAGACATCAAAAATCTCACAAATCTGGATGTTGTTATGGGGCATCTCATTCCTCGACGAAATGTTGCTTGCCCTCTGGCAAGCATCACAAGCTCGGATCATCTCATGAGCGTCTCGGAAGATGGTAGGCCAGAAGAAACCGGCGTCAAAGACCTTCTTCGCGGTCAAGGTAGCTCCATGATGTCCACCTGTCGGGCCTGCGTGGCAGTGTCTAAGCACCTGACGTGCCTCATCTCCAAAGACACACCTACACACGATCTGATCAGCCCTGAATTGAAACAAATAGGGATCCTCCCAAAGATAGTGCTTCACATCCGCAAAGAACTTTCACTTCTGCTAATGCATTAAGCCCTTAATCACAATCCCACTAGCAAGAAAGTTTGCAAAATCAGCAAACCATGGACACTTCTCATCCTGTGTCTGTATGTGCATGAGAAACTCATGGGGAAAATTGTCATTTATGGATGACCCCACAAGTTCAGATGAAGCTGAGCACTCAAGACGGGACAAGTGGTCCGCTGCGACATTCTCCGCGCCCTTCTTATCGCGGATCTCAATGTCGAACTCCTGAAGCAGCAAAACCCACCGGATTAGCCGGGGTTTGGCATCCTGTTTGCTGAACAGGTGCCGAAGGGCTGCATGATCGGTGAATACAATGATCTTTGATAGGACGAGATAAGACCGGAATTTATCGAAATCGAAGACAACGGCTAGGAGCTCCTTCTCTGTCGTCGTGTAATGCGCCTGTGCGTCATTGAGCGACTTGCTCGCATAATAAATCAGGTGAAACTGCTTCTCTCTCCTTTGTCCTAAGACCGCCCCAATAGCGAAGTCACTCGCATCACACATGATCTCAAATGGCAGCTTCCAATCAGGAGCCACCATGATAGGGGCATTCACCAACTTCTCCTTTAACAAGCCGAATGCGCTGAGGCACTCGTCGGAGAACACGAACTGAGCTTCCTTCTCAAGAAGCTGGGTCATCGGTCGGGCAATCTTAGAAAAATCTTTGATAAAACGCCTGTAAAAGCCCGCGTGACCAAGGAAGCTCCGAATAGATTTCACAGAAGTAGGCGGGGGTAGCTTAGATATGGTGTCAATCTTAGCTCTATCAACCTCAATCCCCGCACGTGAAACCTTGTGCCCAAGCACAATGCCCTCCTTCACCATGAAGTGGCACTCCCAGTTCAACACCAGATTGGCCGCTTTACACCTATCCAACATCCTCTCCAGATTCTCGAGGCAATGATCAAAGGAACTCCCAAACACAGAAAGTCATCCATGAAAACCTCCATGGAGTCCTCAATCATATCATGGAAAATGGCCACCATGCAACGCTGGAAAGTGGCCGGAGCATTACACAATCCAAAGGGCTTCCGCCGATAAGCAAATGTGCCATAGGGATATGTGAATGTCGTCTTCTCCTGATCCTCAGGAGCAATCGGGATCTGGAAGTAGCCTGAGAAGCCATCCAGGAAATAATAGAACATCTTTCCCGCTAATCTCTCCAACATCTGATCAATGAACGGGAGGGGAAAATGATCTTTCTGAGTAGCATCATTGAGTTTGCGGTAATCGATGCAAACTCTCCAACCGGTGACTGTACCAGTAGGAATTAGCTCATTCTTCTCGTTGGCGATGACAGTCATGCCTCCCTTCTTAGGGACAACCTGAACCGGTCTAACCCAAGGAGAATCAGAGATGGGATAAATCAAACCAGCATCGAGTAACTTAATCACCTCCTTCTTTACTACCTCCTGTATGTTCGGGTTCAACCTCCTCTGGTGCTGCACAGCGGGCTTGTAGTCATCCTCCATAAGGAACTTATGGGTATAGAAAGAGGGATTAATTCCCTTAATGTCCATAATCCTCCATGCAATAGCCTGCTTGTGCTGCTTCAGCACCTCCAGTATCCTCTCCATCTCATCACTCGTCAAATCAGAGGCGATAATGACGGGTAATCGAGACTCACCATCTAAAAAGGCATACTCCAAATGGCTCGGGAGATCCTTAAGCTCAACAGGTGGTGGGTCCTTAATAGAAGGCCGCTCAATCGGCTCAGAGTCTCTATCAACCATAGCAAAAACCGCTGAACACTGGAGAAACTCATAGCTCTCCTGGCTATGCAAGTGCTCATCAAATTGATCCTCACCAACCGGATCAAATGTCTCTCCCCCTACAATCTGGGTGTCCAGGGACTCCTCCTCAGCTGTGTCCTGGAGATGATCACTCACACAAGAATAAACAGCCTCAACAAAGTAAAGTGAATCATCCTGATTCTGGGTATGCTGCATGGATCTCCCTATATCAAAGGTCACTTCCTCTTCATCCACCCTCAATGTAACCTCCCCGAATACACATCAATCAGGGCCTTAGCAGTGGCCAGGAACGGTCGACCTAGGATAATAGGGACATTTTTGTCCTCATCCATGTCCAGAATCACAAAGTCTACAGGGAACACAAAACGATCAACCTTAACCAACATATTCTCCACTATCCCTCGCGGATACTTGACCGAGCGATCGGCCAGCTGGATACTCATGCGTGTCGGTGTAGGTTCTCCCAATTCAAGCTTAGCAAAGACCGCATATGGCATGAGGTTAATGCTAGCACCAAGGTCAGCTAAGGCGTTGCTAACCGACAAGCTACCTATTAAGCAGGGGATGGTAAAACTCCCCGGATCTCGACTCTTCTCCGGTAGCTTGTTCTGAATCACCGCCGAACACTCCTCATTCAACGTCACCTGAGACAACTCCTCCAATTTCCTCTTATTCGTGAGGATATCCTTCAAGAATCTCGCATACTTAGGCATCTGAGCCAGAGCCTCCACAAATGGTAAGTTGATATGCAACTGCTTAAACAACCCTAGAAACTTACCATACTGCTCCTCCATCTTCTGCTTCTTCAATCTGCCTGGGTATGGAATGGCGGGAGTATAATCTCTCACAGGCTCGCGAGGGCGCGATGCGCTCGCCGATTTACCCCTCGGCGGTGTCTCATCAGGAATCTCAATCACAACATCCTCCTCAGATGACTCGTATACAGGAACCTGTGGATCCGGTCCTGTGTCTCTACTGCGCTTCAAAGTGATGGCCTTCACATGAGCATTGGGATTGGGCTCAGTGTTGCTAGGCAGGCCACCTGGCGGTCTCTCAGAAAGAAGCTTCGTGATTTGCCCGACCTGGTTCTCTATGGTCTGGATCGAAGCTTTTTGATTCCTCAACTCAGTCTCATGTGTGTGGAAACGCTCCTCCATGTACCGGTTCTGCTTCTCTGCCAACTGATTCTGACTCTCTGAGTTAGCAAGTAGCCGTGCAACCATGTCCTCTAAACTGGATTTACCCTCAGGTGCGGGTGGTGGACCGCTGCTAGAACATTGTCCATGAAACTGGCCCTGCTGAGGTCGAAACTGGGAACTCTTTCCCTGAGACTGGTGGGACTGATGCTGGAATGAGGGGCGCTGAGTGAATCCGGGTGGTTGCTGGCTATTGTTGCCAGACTTCCAACTGAAATTCGGGTGATTCCTCCACCCCGGATTATATGTGTTGCTGTAGGGATTATTCTGGGGACGATTCTGGTTGGACATGAAATCAACCTGCTCGTGGACCTGATCCCCAACCTGACAAGCACTCGTGGGATGCGCCCCACCACAAAACTCACACAAGGACTGGGCCTTGTGGACGTACATCTGATCAATCTTGGTGGAAAGTGCTTCCACCTGGGCAGCTAAAGAGGTAATTCCATCCACTTGATGGACACCCTGCCTCTGAGTTCTCGCTCGGGAAGTATGCTGAGTGTAACTCTTTGCTGCCACCTTCTCTAGCAAGTCATACGCCTCCTGGGGTGTCTTCGTTCCAATGTCTCCACCCGCGTATGCATCAATCAGCTGCTTCTCGGTCATCTCCAGACCATTGTAAAAGGTCTCACACTGCTGCCACTTCAACAATCCATGGTGGGGAACCTTCCTCATCAGTTCCTTGAATCTCTCCCACGCCTCATAGATTGTCTCCCCGTCGTCCTGCTGGAAAGAAAGAATCCTAGCCCTCAACTTTGATGTTTTCTCCGGAGGGAAGTACTTTTCTAAGAATTTAGCAGCCATCTGGTCCCAAGTACTAATGGACCTAGGGGGAAGTGACAGTAACCAAGCCTTGGCTCAATCCCGTAAAGAAAATGGGAACAATCGGAGCCGAATAGCATCGTCGGTAGCGTCACAAATTTTGAAAGTGGCTCAAATCTCTAAGAAACCGGCCAAATGAGTATTAGGATCCTCGTGATCCTTGTCATCGAACTGACACATGTTCTGCACCATCTGTATAATGCTGGATTTGATCTCGAACTGATGTGCTCCAACCGTCGGCCTATTGATGCTCAACTCCAAACCCTCAAGTGTCGGTTTGCCAAAATCCGAAAGCGTCCGACCCGCATCCTCGTTCGCCATCTCCTCTACCTCGTCAACAACAACCTCGTCAAATTCGAGTAACTGGGCCACAAATCGGGAACGGGCTCGCAATCTCCGATGAAGATCACGCTCTGGCTCGGAAGACGACTCAGGAACCTCCTCAACGGGAGTTGAGAACATATACGATCTGCACGACAAGTTAGATTTAAATACGCGAACCTAGGACAAAGAAAACACAAGTTAGATAAAAACAAAAATAAAACAAAAAAATAAAAATAAAATAAAATAAAATAATAATAATAATAAAAATTTGAAAAAAAAATGGGATAAAAACCAAGATATATATATACAAATGAAGCTAAAAATAACAAGTAAAATGCGAAAAATATCTATACACACAAAATTGCAAATAACAACAAGAAAACACGATATTCACAAAAATATATATACTAAATGACTAAAAATTAATTCCAATCGTTCTCGCAAAACCGTGTCCCCGGCAACGGCGCCAAAAACTTGATGCGTGTAAACTATATATATATTTTTATAAGTGTTTTACACAATTAGTTTTAAAAAGGGTTTTCACCAAATACTAATCACACACACCGGGCAGTGTACCCGTCGGATAGCAATATAGTAAAGGTAAGAACCGGGTATCAATCCGTGGACACGATGGAATGCGATAATAAACCGGGACTAAAATTCAATCAAGTATAGATTAAAGATGTTTAAGTTGATTTTTAATTAGACTAATATGTAAGAATATAAAACTTAAACTAAAATCACAAATCAAACAATCAAGGAGAAAATATCACTTCGGTGTCGAATCCATTTAGAATACATTCAATACATTCATAGAAACATGGAAAATACACTATACATAAATTGACTAAATTCTCGTCAAAGATATCTAATCAAATGACTATTCGGAAAGCTAGCATGAATTACACAAACCAATCACCTAAAGTCATACAATGAGGCTCACGTGTTTAATAATCATGTCAATGTTTATAAAGATTGAACTAGCTTCCGATTAAGGTACACTAATCCAACAACTAGTTGGAAAGATAATATGAACAACACACTATCCACCTCAAGTTGATTAATTTAGACAACAATATGCATTTCTTCAACATACAATGTTCATATAAAGGTTATATAAATAAGGAGGATGTGTCAACAATTCCTAGATAGACATAATACTAAATATGACACATCATAAGAAATACTTTGTCTTTCCAAACATAAGCATAAGGTTACACATACAAATATAATGATTCATAAACAAGATTTCATTCACCATTCCTAGTCAAATGCCATAAACTAGTATAATTACATACACCAATCCATGAATATAAGCATAAATCATAAGTTTTCCAACATAATATGACATACACAAATATAAGTCTTGTAAACAACTCAAAATACTTGAATACATAATTTCATCAAAGAATAATCATACGATTGTCATAACATTAACACAATAATTGCCAATAATCCATGAATGTAGTCAAATGTATCTAAACTTCATCTAAACCAAAGTGAACAAGAGTTTTAGCTCATCATGAGCACCAAAATTACAAATAAGCACGGAAAAATAGTGAGAAACATGATATGAAAACAAGAATCAAACCACTCCTCCAAGCCTAGATGTTGTTGTTGATATATGGTGATCCTCTTGATGTTGTATCCTTTCCAAGAATCTTGAATTATGGCTGGAACAAAGAAAACTCGAGCTGGAACAGTAGGTTTTTCCCCTGGGTTGCTGAATGTCTGAATGAGAATTAAGTTCTGTTTAAATAGAAAAGGGGAGGCACGACCGGGCCAGGAGAGAAGGCACGACCATGCCTAGTACAAGGACGTGGTCGTGTCTAGGTCTTGGCACGACCGTGTGACAGAGGTTTGACCGATCCGTAGCTTCTATTGGGTACCACTGATCGAGGACGTACGGCTATTTAGACTCACGAGATGACACGCGACCGTGGGCGGCCAAGGCACGGTTGTGCCTTGGAATTTGGTTTGGCGCGGTCGTGCTAGATGTGGGCGCGACCGTGCTTAGGGTTTTGGAGCTTGGCACGGCCATGCCAAATAGGGGCACGACCGTGCCTCCATCACAGAAACCCTAAAACTTCACTTGTTTATCCTGGAATCTTCTTGTTTATTCACCAAGCTTCATAAAAACCTACAAAACAAGAAATGAAGCAAATAAGTGTCTAAACGTTGAATATAACCAAGAATTGATCATTAAATGAGCGAAGTTTTGTGCCAAAAAGATGTGTAAATACTAACACATCATCCGCCTTTGGCTCATAAGTAGCCTCAGATCCCTTGCGATGCTTCCATTGCACCTTAACGATTGATATTACCTTATTTCTGAACCTCATTTCTTTTCTATCATGTATCACCACTGGTTACTCTACATAATTTAGTTTGTTATACATTACAATATCGTCTAACGGCACGTGCTCCGTAGCGTCCGCCAAACACTTTCGTAAATGGGACACATGAAAAGTCGGGTGTATCCCTGCTAGTTCATCTAGCAAAAACAGTCGGTAGGCGACACTACCAACACGTTCTTCTATCATAAATGGTTCGATATACCACGGACTTAGCTTTCCCCGTTTCTGAAAATGAATGATGCTCTTCTAGGGTGATACCTTAAGCATAACATAATCTCCTGCATTAAACCATATTGGCCGCCGTCTCTTATCGGCATAAGACTTCTGTTGATCCTTAGCGACTTTCATTATCAGCTTCACCATTTCGAACTTCTCCGAATTTGCTTTCACAACATCCAAACTTCCTAACTCCTTCTGCCCAACCTCACCCCAACATACCGGGGTCCTACACCTTCTCCCGTACAACACTTCGTATGGCGGCATCCTAATAGTCGCGTGATAACTATTTTTATAAGTGAATTTCGCCAATGGTAGGTAACTATCCCATGCACCTCTGAAATCAGTTACACATGCACGAAGCATGTCCTCCAATGTATGTATCGTCCGCTCCGACTGTCCATCAGTCTAAGGATGATACGCCGTACTAATATGCAATCTCATCCCCATAGCTTCGTTAAACCTCTTCCAGAACTTAGATGTAAATCTTGTATCTCGGTCAGATACAATAGAAATCGGCACCCCATGCCTAGCAACAATTTCATTAACAAACACCTCAGATAACCTCTCAGATGAGAATGTTTCTCTAATCGGTAGAAAATGAGCGCTTTTGGTCAACCTATCCATTACTACCCAAATAGTATTGTGCCCTTTCACCGTCTTGGGCAGCTTTGTAATAAAATCCATTGTAATATGCTCCCATTTCCATTTCGGAATCTCTAATGGTTGGATTTTTCCATAAGGCTTCTGATGCTCTGCCTTAACCTAAAAGCATGTCAAACATTTACTCACGTACTTGGTTACATCATCCTTCATTCTCGGCCACCAGTAGTTACCCTTCATGTCTTGGTACATCTTCTTCATCCCCGGGTGGATTGAATACCTTGACTTGTGAGCTTCATCAAGTACTTTCTCCCTAAACCCTCCGAATTTCGGTATCCAAATACGGTCACCTTGGACCCACACCCCCTGACTGTTCTCAGTTAATAACTCACGCTGACCAAAGATAACCTCTCGTCCCGCAAGGCTTCAGCTTGAGCATCCCTTAATAGCGTCAGAAAATCAGGCGTTACAATCAGTTGACACTGTAACCCTAATCGGTGTGTGCTCCTCCTTTAGACTCAATGCATCGGCAACCATATTTGCTTTACCAGGGTGGTAAAGGATCTCATATTCGTAATCTTTAATTAGTTCTAGATGCCTTCTCTGCCTCATATTTAATTCTTTCTGCTCAAAGAAGTACTTCAAGCTTTTGTGATCAGTGTAGATCGTGCACTTGATTCCGTACAAATAATGTCTCCACAAGTTAAGTGCAAATACTACTGCTGCTAGCTCTAAATCATTGGTAGGGTAATTCACCTCATGGGTCTTCAATTGTCTTAACGCATACATAATTACCTTTCCCCGTTGCATCAACATGCAACCCAAACCCAAGTACGAAGCATTTTAATACACTACTAAATCGTCCGTCCCCTCAGGCAACGTTAACACCGGTGCCTCTATTAACCGCTTCTTTAGCTCTTGAAATGCATTCTCTTGATTTGCTCCCCATGAAAACTTCAACCCTTTTCGAGTCAATTTAGTTAAAGGCGTTGCTAGCTTAGAGAAGTCCTTAATGAACTTCCTATAGTAGCCTGCCAACCCTAAGAAACTACGCACCTCAATTGGAGTTTTAGGAGCGTTCCACTTCACCACTATCTCAATCTTAGCAGGATCCACCATTATCCCTTCTGGATTGATCACATGCCCCCAGAAATTGCACCTCTCTCAGCCAAAATGCACACTTTGAGAATTTAGCATAGAGCTTTTCCCGTCTCAATGTCTCTAACACTTCCCGCAGATGCTCACCATGCTCTTCCTTACTCATAGAGTAGATGAAAATATCATCAGTAAATAAAATCACCGATCTGTCCAACATTGGCCGACACACACGATTCATTAGGTCCATGATTGTTGCTGGAGCATTCGTTAATCCAAAGGACATCACTAGATATTCATAGTGCCCATAGCACGTTCGAAACGCCGTCTTCGGTATGTCCTCCTCCCTAACTTTCATTTGGTGATATCCCGACCTCAGATCTATACGCGAAAACCACTTTGCACCCTGCATTTGATCGAACAAGTCATCTATACGCGGTAGAGGATACTTGTTCTTAACTGTCAACTTATTAAGCTCCAGTAGTCAATGCACATACGCATACTACCATCCTTCTTCTTTACAAACAAGACCTGTGCGCTGCATGGCGAGATACTTGGTCTAATGAACCCCTTGTCCAGCAAATCTTGCAGTTGCTCCTTTAACTGTGTTGAAGCACTTTCCTCTGACAACACTCTAGATAGAGTCTTAGTTTGTATTTTCATGTCTGTAATTGTCTTTGTATGTAAGAGTCTTTATGTATTAGTTTATCGAGTTGTATTTACTTTTACATATTGAATGTTGCATTTCTTTCTAAGTGTTTTGCGCACTTACATGTGCGCAGGAGAAAGCTCCTGCGTACTTAGCAAGTATGCAAGAATAACTTTGCGTACTTGCTAAGTACGCAACAGCATTTTGTCCTGCGCACTTGCTAAGTGCGCAGGCATCAGGTCAGGTATAAGTAGGATAGGTTGACAGAAGTTAAGTGCGTAGGCTTTAGTACAAATACGCAGATTGTAACCTAAGTGCTTTTCTCTGTAACCTTCAAGTGTTTATAATACAAAGAACATTTAAAGTGTTTTCTCTTGTCGGTTTACTTTGTTTAGCTTGACTCTCCGCCTAGTCACGGGCATTCCGCACCCGGTCCGACTAGTAGACCCACTTGCATGTGATGATCAGCCACACTCGAGGGACCTATTGTTAGGACATAGATTGGAATGACAAAATCTTGTGGTCTTGATCAAAGAAGAAGTAGTAAAGCAGAGTGTTTCTGAAAGTGATTCTTCTACCGAGTTAAGTGATAGTGAGAGTATTAGATCTGGTGAAAGTACTCAGTCTACCGAGAGTGATGTAGAGACTGAAGTAAGCTTTCAGACAGTTGAAGATGATCTGAGTGAATTAGAAACTGATGCAGAGCCTGTCATTGTTGAACAAAAGAGTGAAGCTGATGATGACGTTTTCATGGCTCTTGGTGCATCTTCTTCAGAAGAAAAAGCTGAGGTACTTTCTAACTCTGAAACGTTTTGTTCTAACTGTGTTTCAGTTAAGGATAAAATGATGAGGGTTATGGATGACAACGTAAACCTCATTTGTGATATGAAATCCATGCACACAGTAAAATCAAAAATTAAAGGATAATGAGATTGTGTGTATTGAAAGGATAGAATCACAGAAGAGGGATATAAGTTCTCTGACTTTGAAGATCAAAGAGCAGGCATATCACCTGGATATGTCCTTTGCAGAAATTGAGAAAAGAAATAATGATCTTGTTGAGAAAGATAAAGAACTAGCTGAATCTAAAGCAGAGGTAATCAGATTGCATAGAAAGTTAGAAAGCTTTGCAAATTCATCATTCTTATTAGAACATTATCATAATAATACTGAAGAGGGGAAGGGAACTAGTGGTATTGGCAATGTTCCTCCACCATTCAATGGCAATTATTCTGTTGTACCAGAGATTATAAATGATGAGGATTTAGATCCTAAGACTGTGTTGAAAGTGAATCCAGTCACAGGTGAAGATATGGTGTATTCTGATGGGAGTGATGATGAATATTTTGATGAAGCTATGGTAGAGGGAATACCAAAAGAGGTTAAGAAAGAAAACTCAAAGGTTGATTCTAATTCATCTGGAAATTATACATTTGGAAGTTCTTCAAATTCAAGGAGAGTTCCATTTGTCAGAGATTATAAAGACAGGCGTACATGTTTTCATTGTAATGAGATGGGACACATTGTGGTGAACTGTCCTTACAAAAATAAAGGAAAGAAGCATGTAGTTCCTGAGAATTTGAAGCCTGGATCAATACATGTTGAGAAAAAGTTTGTTCAGTCACAAACTCCAAAAGAAGTTCATGTAGGAGAATCTTCTTCAAGTGCATCTTATCGTGTGAAGATTCCTTATATGAGAAATTATAGTGAGATGAGATCTTGCTTTTACTGTGGTATTGTTGTTCACATTCGGATTGCTTGTCCTCACAAAGCCAAAGGTAACTGACATGTTACTCCAGAAAAGGTAAGAACTCATGGTAAGCCTTATGTTAACCCAAATGTTGTTAAACCTCATGCTATACCAAATGGTAATTCAAAATCTGAGGTTAGGCTTTCTAGACCTTAAAGACGGAGGAGAAACAGAAGATTGAGAAAACTTTTAGAATAACAAACTTTTAGAACAACAAGAGTTTTCACAATCAAATCAATTTTCAAATGAAAGAAAATGTTCAAACACTTCACATTTAAAGCAAAAAGAACTTAATGAACAGAAGTATGTTTGGAAATCTAAAGTTTCTGTTTCTGACTCGTCGGAACAATCTCCGAAAATCGATGAGAGATTCGATTGTGAATGGAGTGAGGTTTATTATTTTGATACAGAAGGACGACCCATGACTACCATGGCTTGGGTCCCAATTTCAAATTAATGTTTTTTGTTAGATGTGCAGGATTTACCAAGAGGGACTATTAATACCATTTTGGTTGTTGATAGTGGTGGTTCTAAGCATATGACAGGGAATGACATCTGCATGAGTAACGAGTTGTTGATAACTGTGAATATATTTTATTCAACGTCTTGATGCTCAAGGGGGAGAATATGTCACACACAATGTTTTGGAAATATTTTTACAAAGTCCAAATGATAAGCTGAAACTTAGGATGACGATGGTGAGTATAAAGTCGTCGATGCAACCATTTGACTAGTTGAGGGGGAGTCTACAGGACAGGGGGAGTACAGAATTGTGTTGACAGAGGCAATGACATTCAATTACATTACATCGGTTTGAGTTTTTAATTGATTGACTTGCTTAATCCTGAGTAACCAAGTTAAAATGTTTTTCTTAAAATGTTTTCATGGAAGGTTTATTTTCGTTTGTTTAACTTTCTTTTAAAAAGATTTTGAAAAAGCCAAACAAATTGAAAAAGTTAAAATCGACATTACTTGAAGTTAAAGAAGAGATGATAGTACATCAGTAGATGTTCTTTCACACATGACCTTAGATTGACTGGTTGGTGCTTTATGTTAATATATCAGAATTATATGTTTTGATCTAAACTTCAGAGACTACACAAATAGGAAATGATAGTGTTGTGTATGCATATAATTTGAATTGTCAGTAGACTAAAAGCGTCACTGAACCATTAGTAGCGTGAAAACATAATTTCATATGTTACAACTGTGATTTGAACCCATTTTATGCCTGGGTGTGTGTGTTAAAAGATCACTATCAGATAAAGAATATTAGCTTTTAATAAAGATTTTCCTATGAGATCAGTTTTGGGTTATGTCCTTAGCACTATTCATTCGATTTGCTTCAGTGCCCATGTCCCGAAAAGCATGCAATTTGAAGTATAATCAAGATATGTACTTGGCAACATCTGTCAAACATATACTAGCCCTTGGATCATATTGATAAATCATCTTTACTGATTCCATTAAATTCATAATCCAGATAACAGTTGGATCCACGTACCTGAATCTTATGATTCCACATATATAAGCCAAAACATTGAATCATTTGATTCTGAATCTCATTGATTCCTATACAATCCAATTTAGATTCTGCTATTCATATGCTAAGTGATGTCTCCTCATTCTGGAAATTCGGATAATCTTTAGTAAAATCTCATATGTCTTGAAGATAGTGCATTTACTTTCTGTTGGCATACTAGTGGGATACACGTTGTATTTCATACTTAAATGGTACCTTAACTCACAAGAAAGTGGGAATGAGATGCTTTAGTTTCAAATCTTATAATATTGACAATTTGAATTTGTGTGTCATAGCCTGATCCTATTTTCTTTGAATGTTTATCGCGTATCATAACATGCAATATGAAAGTCTTGAAAAGATAGAATGTGATAATATTGAAAGATATTCGTTTGATTGCTCAAGGCTTGAAAGAATGACATAGGATACCATTTGATATTATATGGATGTTTATCCAAAATGTGTGATTGATGCATTGTTTTTACTGATATGATCTTCTTACTCATGATGTTTAACCAAAAAGATGTGATTTTGTATTTTACATTTCAGTTTATATAGAGAAAAACCAAAAAGATTTTGTGTTTTTTATGTTTGAAAAACCAAAAAGATTTTTTCCATGGAAATCTTAATTTTTGGTTATTCTTGGTTGTTCTCCTTTGCAAAAACTGAATATTGCAGACAGAAGTTGACAAGGGGTCCTTCTCCCAAGTTTTCTTCAAGATAGAAAGAGAGAGTGTGCAGATGAACAAGACGAAGACTACAGTGTGTTTGATGATATATGAAGACGGATGACAATCTTCTAAAGCTGTTGTCAAGGGGGAGTCTGTTGGAGCATATTCTGGTGACAACGAGCTTGAAGATATTATGTCTTAGTCTTAGAGTCTTTGACTTGTAATTGATAGAATTGTTAGCAACAGTTAAAGGGGAGTCTGTTAGGACATGTTTTGTAACTGTTGATAAAATTTTATGTAAGTTCTGCTAGAGGCGAAGTTAACAAGTTTGCCTAGCCTATCTGAGGCGAACTTATATCAGAGGCGAACTTATTAAGTTCGCTTAGCCTATTAGAGGCGAACTTCTAAGCATCTTTTAGGCGAACTTATTAAGTTCGCCTGGTGCAGAACAATAGTTTATAAATACAGAACAGAGTCTGTTAGAAAGAGAGGAGATAGAACAGAGTGAGACAGATTAGACGATATCAGAGGAGGAACTGATTAGAGAGTGAATTCTTGTAAACTGGTATTGTGGTGGAAATACAAAGCGTTTATTTACACCGTTGTTGTTGATTGAGTCACACGAGCACGTTGATCATGGATTCCGCACGTTATCACCGTGTCGTACCGCGAGTCTAGAGATCCGTCACGCACCGAATTAGGGACCTACACCTACAAGTTGTATCAGAGCACTTGCTCCTGATTTCGAGTGTTGTGAGTGAGTTTGGAGAGTTTTTACAAGCAAAAAGAGGTATTTTTGTTGATTTTTGTGATAAAAATAGGGGTAGCTCTTGAGCACTATTTTAGAAGCAAAAATCACTCAAAAAACTGATTTTTGTTGTGTATTTGAGCGTTTTTAGCATCAAACGTTGGTTAGAATCAAGTTTCTGACCCTTTGGCTCATTTGCATTAATCATCAGACGATTTTTTACCATCTCCGGCGACTTTCAGGTGACCAGAAAAGTTTGGTGAAAGGTGGTGAAAAGGTATCCCGCGTACTTACCATTTCTGGCAAAAAGTACAGTTTTGTGCGTACTTATTAAATACGCAAGACTTATCTCCTGCGTACTTATAAGTGCGCAAGACTGAACTTGTGCGAACTTAAGTTATATCCTGCGTACTTACATTTAATCCTGCAGGAAATCTTAATACGCAAGACCATTTCTCAAGTGCGCAAGGGCAAGATCAAGTGCGCAACTGTGTCTGATTTTTCTGAAATTTGACTAAGTGTTCACTATGTCAAATCTTCAGAAACTTGGAAACCTGTTAAATTATGATAATGAGATCGGTACACCACAGAAACCACCAAAGTTACTGAACGTGAACGATTATTCTAATTGAGAAGCATGTTTTGAGCACTACATTTCTTATACCGACTCATCGCTATGGATACCAATCCTTGAGGGATATAAGCATCCCACACACATCTATCTTGATGAAGCCATGCCCAAGCCTATCTCTAAACTCGATGAAGAAGAAAAGAAAGCTTATGATCGTGAAAAGAAGGCACTTGGTTCGATCACTATGGCATTAACTCGGGAATTGTTCCACAGTTTCCGAGGTTATGACAATTCCAAGGATCTTTGGAAAGCTTTACAGAAAAGATTCGAAGGAAATAGTGACTTCAAGAAGAGTAAGACGGATCTTCTCAGGAAGCAGTATGAGTGCTTCAGATTTTTAGAGAACAAATCTTTAGATGACCTCATCTCTAGATTCTATCATTTACAGACTGAGTTGAAGGCTTTTGAACTCAGATATCCAGATGAAGAGATGGTGGAAAAGTTTTTGGATGCTTTACCACCCAAATTTGAGATGTACACAACCCTGATGAGGGAAAATCCTAAATTCTATCAGTTGACTGTTGAGGAGGCAATAGGAAAGGTTCAAGCTCATGACATGAACCTAAGAAGAAAAGAGAGCTCAGGAAGACCCCAGATACAAGACCCTTCTTTGTATCATGGGACGACTTCTACATCCAAGTCATCGGGCTCTGGAATTGCCCTCTTCACAGGAACTCCTACTGAAGAAGACCACTCAACTGGGTGTGGTGGTCATGCTTGCTATGCTTCAGGATCAGGGTTGGGGTCTCATCATCAAAATACCTTAAGAAATCCTCCTGCTACGTCTTCTGCTAACAACTCAACTATAGCCAGAATAGCTGAAGATCATGTAGCACTATTCTCATCTTGTATGCTTGCATGTGAAAATTTCATAGGTGGCAAGCTTACTGATCCCGAGACGATTGAAGAATATTTTAATCAAGTGGATCCTGATGACATTGAGGACATGGATATTCAATGGAATATGGCCATGCTATTGAGGAGAGCCAAGCATTTCCTGAACAGAACAGGAAGAAAGTTTATTGGCGGGCATCCTAATGCCAAGGTCGGGTTTGACAAATCTAAGGCCAAATGTTACAAGTGTCTGAACTATGGACACTTTGCTCATGAGTGTCAGAAAGACAGAGCACCGGACTCTGGTTTTACCCGACCCAGCCAAGGAAACATCCATGGCCACAACAATCCAAACCACCACAATCAAAGCCAAGGTGGAACGTCCAATGCACTGGTTGCCCAACAGGACGAAAACTTTGACTGGGGTGTTCATCTTGAGGATGCCATCATCGCACAAACCCAGGTTGGTCTCATGGCTGAGATCATGGAGATGATGGAAGCAGAGAAAAGGGAAGCTTCTATGGCTGAACTAGAAGAATCTACAACTGCTGCTACAGAGAAGGTGAATGAAGCTGAAGAAAAGGAAGCTTCTGTAGCTGATAAAGAGGAATCAACCACTGTTGTTGCTCTCATGGCCATTGGAGAAGCAACAAGTTCATCGTCTGAGGTAGATTCTAACCCTTTATCTGTTATTTCATGTTCTAAATGTCTAGGGCTAAAACTTGAAAATTCTAGGCTCCAAGACAAAATCGAACCCCTAACTTTGGCAGCTCTAAACTATAAAGAAAATGAAAAACGTTTTAAAGATTCTATTGAAACGTTGAAAAAAGAAAAATCTGAATATTCTTTAAAAATAAGTGATCAACAGCTTCTCTTAGATGTTGCATACAAGGGGTTAGAAAAACGGAACAATGAAATCAACAAACTGCAAAATGAGATCTTGCAGTTAAAATGCACTAATGAGAAGTTGAAAAACTCTCACTTTGTGGTGGAACACTACAAGTCTGTGGTGAGACAACTGAATGGATTAGGATTAGGTACTAATGCCATTCCTCCACCAGTAAGCGGGAAGTTTGTCAATAGTTTAATAGACATTGATCTCACTTGTATAGATGAGTCCTCTGATAAGGATGAGTCCTCAAGTAAGGCTAACTCCACATCTAGTGAGGAGTTCGTTACTGCTTCTGAAGATGGGTCGGTTAACTCTTGCCCTGAAGGAATAGTTTCTGAGGAATTGTTGACTGAACAAAAGGTAAAGAAAAACGTTATCACTGAAACAAATGATAAACTAAAGGTAATGCTTTACGGGGGGTATAAAAGTCTTAACCAAGTAAAGAAAGAGGCTTACTCAGCTCACTATGGGCTTGGTTACAAAGAAAATTTGCAAAAATACTATACTCTCAAAAACCAAACTGTAAAGGTTCAGACTCCTGTTCATAAACCAACTCCTCCTTCTCATAATGCTGAGTTATCTATGGCCAGATATAATGAGCCTTACTGGAGAACTTATGTAGAGAAGAGGAATTGTTTTCACTATGGCTTGGTTGGTCACATTTTTGTGAACTGTCCTTCAAAGAACCTAGGAAAACGGCATGTTGTTTCACAACCAGCTGTTATCCCTAAGTTGCCATCAGTGACCCCTCCCAAATGTCCAAAGCAAAATGTGGTGAAACCACCAGTCAAACCGATGGTAAAGCCTAAGATCAAATCTGAAGCTAAACCATCTGTTTTAAGAAAGGTAACGCAACCTGCTGTACCTCGTGTATCTACCTCTGGTAGTACACGTACTGGTGAGAAACCTGTGGCAAGACTCTCTAAACCACAGAGGAGGAGACGGAATAAGAGGTTGAGAAAGCTTGAACAGCTGACTTCAGTTCAATCAGGTGAAGCTTCCACAAGTTCACCTGCTGTAGTTGAACCAATGTCTCTTGTTCCAGTTAAGAAACATAAGAGATCCTGGACTGCCAAATCCAAAATTTCTCAATCTCCTAGTTCTATTTCTTCTAAAGATTCATCAATTTTGAACAGTCAAGGAAGTAGTTTAATTTGAAAAGGATGGACGACCCAAGACCACAATGGCTTGGGTCTCCAAAACTAACTAATTCTTTTTGTGACTCGTGCAGGGATGTCCGAAGGGTACTATCTCTAACCGCTGGTATGTAGATAGTGGATGTTCCAGGCACATGACAGGAAACATGGCCCTGCTTCAAGATGTTAAACCATTCAGAGGCGGCTATGTGGCCTTTGTCGGAGAAAAGGCGGCAGTATCACGTGTCAAGGAGTGGTTTCGAACGGTTGTGTCAGCTTTGACAATGTAAACTTTTGCGAGTAGCTGAAGCATAACCTGTTGAGTGTCTCCCAAATGTGTGACAAGGAGTACTCGGTGATGTTCGACAAGTCAGAATGCCTGATTCTCAAACCTGGTTTTGAAGTTCCCGAAGATTGGATCCTGATGAGAGCGCCAAGAACAAACGACACCTATCAGATGGATATGAGCGTGGCAACAACCACCTCATCAGTTGCTAGTTGGTTGCTTACAAAAGCAACAGAGCTAGAATCCATCTTGTGGCATAGGAAACTTGGACATATTTCATATCGTAAAATGAACCATCTTGTCCGAAACGGCTTGGTAACCGGGGTTCCTAAGCTGAGATTTACGATTGCAGATGACTGTATGCCTTATAAAAAGGGCAAACAGCAACGGAAGTCTCACAAGCCCAAGCTCCAAAACTCTATTGATACCCCTTTAGAGCTATTACACATGGATCTGTTTGGCCCCATAAGTATCAGGAGTACTGGAGGTAAGTCGTTTTGTCTGGTAATAACTGATGATTTCTCACATTTTTCTTGGGTGCACTTTTTAGGTACTAAAGACGAGACTGCTGATATTCTTCAATACTTGATCCTGAGCTTGGAATCCCTTTGCAAGCTGAAAGTTAGAAGAATTAGGAGCGACAACGGAACTGAGTTCAAGAATAATTTGATGGAGCTTTTCTGTCTCAAGAAAGGGATCCGTCACGAATTCAGCGCGCCGTACACGCCTCAGCAGAATGGAGTTGCTGAACGGAAGAACAAAACACTCATTGAGACTGCAAGGACTATGCTGTCGGATGCAAAGCTTCCTGTCACTTTCTGGGTAGAAGCCGTTAATACAGCTTGTCACGTCTTAAACAGAGTTCTGGTTGTGAAAAGGCACACCAAGACTTGTTACGAGTTGATCAACAATCGACTTCCCAATCATGATTACCTAGTTCCTTTAGGTAGTCCCTGTTCCTTGTTGCTACAGTACAAAGACCGCCAGTCTAAGTTTCATGCAAAAGCGGTGGAAGGCATCTTCATAGGATACGTTGCCAACTCGCCTTGCAAGAGAGTGTACAACATAGGAACTCGTACTGTCGAGGAATGGTTTGAAGTGGATTGCAGTAAACACAGCATTCTACCCGAACCAACAGGTCCAGCTTGGGGTTTTGATTATGATGCGCTATTCAAGTCATTCAATCTTCCTGATCTATCTGCAGTTGACGCCGCAAATGTTTATGAATTATTGGGTGGCGACAATGACTCCAGCTTCTCTACTCATGCTAGTGTACCGATTGTAACTCCTGATTCCAATGCTGCATCTGCATCTGGAACTCATGACAGTGATAACAGTGAAGATGTTCTTGTCTTTGGAGATGACGCTCCAGCTAATCCTAACACAACTGTAGGAAATGAAGCTCCAACTGATCCAATTAACATTGAATCTTCTTCCTCTGGAACATAGGAAATGGGGGAGTTAAGCATGAATCTAGATCCAGAAATTCAAGAACCGATTGTACCGGAGACGAGAGTGCATAGGAATCATCAAATCGACAACATTATTGGTGATCCCTATGCCGGTGTTCAGACTCGTCATCGAACTATCACTGAGAATACCAGTCTTTACACAGAGATACTTGACACTGGTGTCATGGAAACATATCTGTATGCTGCATTCGTGTCCTAGTTAGAGCTGAAGAATGTGAAGGAGGCTCTCACTGACAACTGCTGGATTGAGGCGATGTAAGATGAATTGTCTCAATTCCAAAACTTGCACGTGTGGGATTTGGTTGACTTGCCAAAAGGCTTTCAGCCAATTGGAACCAGATGGGTGTTCAAATGCAAGACGGATGATCGTCATGTCGTTGTGAAGAACAAAGCAAGATTGGTTGTTCAGGGTTTTTATCAGTAAGAGGGCTTGGATTACACGGAAGTATATGCCCCAGTTGCTAGAATTGAAGCCATTCGACTGTTCTTGGCTTATGCCACATATTTTGGCTTCAAGGTCTATCAACTTGATGTGAAGAGTGCTTTACTTTATAGTAAAGTTCATGAAGAGGTCTATATCACTCAACCTCCTGGTTTTGAAGATCCGCATAATATTAATAAAGTGTATAAACTTGACAAAGCACTTTATGGTGTTCATCAAGCATCGCGGGCATGGTATGGGACATTATCTAAGCATTTACTGTCTAATGGTTTCGACCGTGGATAGATTGACTCGACTCTCTTCATTAGGAAAGCAGGAGGTGACATTCTTCTTGTACAAGTATACGTCGATGACATTATTTTTGGATCTACCAATGAAGGGATGTGTAGGGAATTCGAAAAGGTGATGAAATCCAAGTTCGAAATGAGTAACATGGGTGAATTGTCATTCTTCCTGGGTCTGCAAGTCAGTCAAAGAGAGGATGGCATTTATCTACATCAAACAAAGTATGTGCAGGACATCTTGTCAAAATACAAGATGAATGATAGCAGTACTTATGGCACACCTATCCCAGTCAATCATGGTCTGCATCCTGACAAAGATGGAAAGGATGTAGATAGCAGGTTGTACCGTGGGATGATCGGATCACTTATGTATCTCACAGCTTCAAGACCCGATATAATGTTTTTTGTGTGCTTGTGCTCAAGGTTTCACTCTCAACCGAAGGAGTCACATATGATAGCCGTGAAGAGGATTTTCAGATATCTGAAAGGGAAACCCCGATTAGGTCTTTGGTACTCTAAGCAGTAGTCATTCGACTTCAAAGCCTACACTGATTCAGATTATGGCGGTTGTAACCTTGACAGAAAGTCAACTTCTGGTGGATGTCAATTCTTAGGAGACAGACTGGTCTCCTGGCAGTGTAAGAAGCAGTCAACGGTTTCTGTCTCAACTTGTGAAGTAGAATACATTACTGCAGCGAGCGGTTGTTCTCAGATATTGTGGATTCAGCAGCAATTGAGAGACTACGGCTTAAACTTCACTGGAACTCCTCTATTCATTGACAACAATGCCACCATGTCCATCACAAATAACCCGGTGAAACATTCCAAAACTAAACATATAGAAATTCGCCATCATTTCATGTGTGATTGTGCTGAAAAGCATTTAATTGAACTTGTAAAAGTTCACACGGATGACAATCTTGCTGACCTTTTCACAAAGGCATTTGATCGATCCCGTTTTGAGCATCTTGTCAACTTGATAGGAATGTTCAATCCTGAGTGAAAATTAATTTTCCTTAAATCAATTCAATTCATAGAAGTTAAACTTTATTTCTTTTAAATTTTCTGTATAGTTCTTTTAAGTTTCAAAATATTTTACAAAAACAAAAACAAAAATAGAAAATGGTTAAAATTTCAAAGTTAACTTGAGAAAAGAGGAAATGATAGTACATCAGAAATGATCTAAACGTCACAGACTGCTCATATGAGAAATGATTGCGTCATGCTTACTTAATTGTTTACCTTATTATGTTTTTAATCTGCTTATTTACAAGTAATTTAAATTGTCAGTAGACTGTATGCATCTTTGAATCACTAGTTGTGTGGAAACTAAATCTAAATTACAACTATGATTTGAACCCATGTTTGCAAGAATGTGTGCGTAAAAGAATAGAAAAGATCATTATCAGATATAGGATGTTAGATTTTGGCAATAATTTTCTTTTGAGGTCAGTTTTGGGTTATGTCGTTAGCACAATTAATGCGGTTCATCTCACTGCCCATACTCACAAGTATGCAAGGAGAGATTGAATCAAGACATGTCTCTACATTTACCGTTGAACATGTATTCACCCTTGAATCACTCCAGATAAAAGTTGGATTCCCTTACCTTAAAACTCAAACACCATATATATATTATCCTGAATCATCATACCAATATTCAATGAAGAAAATCAAATGAAACCAAGACAAATGAATCACTCGATTCTGAATCTTATGATTCCTGATAATCCTTATGGATTCTGCTTGATTTTTCCTGTGCTAATAGATGTAACTTCATTCTGACAATTTAGAAAATCCTTGGGAAAATCTTAGATGCCTTGAGATAATGCAGTTTACATTAGTATAGCATATCAGTGGGGTACACGTTGTATATCTTATAAAAAGTACCTTAATACACAAGAATGTGATACAAAGATGCTTATAGTTTCAAATCTTATAATATTGTCAACTTGAATTACTTGTTTATTTGCTTATTACGTATGAATAAATAGTAATCCATGACATGATCCCATATTCTTTGATGTTTATATTGTATCATTTTTGCTAAAAGATAGCCTGATATGATCCTCTGCTCGTGTCTTTGATCATAAATAGTTTGTGTGAATTCTTGTATATTTTATTAGAAAAGATCAAAAATATTTTAAGTTTATGCATAGTTCAATTTTATTCAGAAAAGCCAAAAATATTTGTGTTTAACCTTCCTGAATTGTATTTGAATCCTCCTGATTGAATATTTTTATCTTGTTCGTTATTTGATTTGAAATACTTCATAAATTCTGAGTTTAAAATTTGCGCACTTAAGGGTTGTTCGTACTTGTCAAGTTCGCACGAAGTAAGCCTTGCGTACTTAACAAGTACGCAAGAGTTAAAGCTTGCGCACTTGTAAATACGCAAGAGTTAACTCGTGCGCACTTAACAAGTACGCACGACTGATTGAGGCAGGGTATAAAAGTGACACTTAGAAAATTTTCTCAGTTTCATGCTTTCAAACGAAAATTTTTCCCTTTGCAAATTTTTACTCAAAACCGAGTGTTCCTAAACCATATTTTCGTCCCATCTATAGTTTCATCATCTCATTTCATCGATTTGGTGAGAATCTTGGCTAAATCCATCCGTGAAATCGTAACATTTGGATAGATTATTGACTTAAAAAAATTTAGGTTAAATCCGTGAATTTTTGGGGAAATTATAGGTTGTTTGGGTAACTTATTGTATATAACATGCGAATAGGAACCTTAATTGACTCTTAATCATCCTTATGGTCCTCGATTTTGAGCCGTCGGTTGAATTTTAATCGACAGTGGGTCGGGCGACCTTTTAGGTCAAAATTGGTCCTGGTTAAGTAGTTTGTGGTGTTGATACTGGTCCCATAGGTTAGAATCATCGATTCCGACCTAGTGGTGACATAATCGACCCGTGTTTTGAACAATCAGTGTATTTTTCAATAATCTGGAATTTTTGTCAAGTGGTGTTCTTGCGCACTTAGCAAGTACGCAAGAAGCAATTCTTGCGTACTTGTTAAATACGCAAGAGGAAAAGACTGCGCACTTGACAAGTGCGCATGACCAACACTTGGGAAAAATTCTAAGTCTGAAAAATTCTGTTCAAAGAGTAACTACTGTACCGTGTCATGTTTGTTCATTTCCAATGATACGTGTTGTTCTGATTGTGTTTTCTGTGTGTTTTTGCAGATTATGGCTCGGGCGTTTACTAACGAATTCAACCTGTTAGCAAACACTCAACCCGAATGGAAAGGTGCAGTATAGCAATATAGGGAGATAGTTGATTTCTTGAACCGCTCCAGAATCAGCTACGCTATCTCGGCTGACCCGACCGTGTCAAGACCTTATTTGGAGCAATTCTGGGAGACAGTGGAACACGACTGCACGGTATCCCCCAATGTCATAAGGGCTACCGTTGCTGGTCAGACTATCGCTTTTTCTGAAGACGCCATAAGAAGGGTCCTGCAGTTCAGAGACCTTGCTACCGACCCGACAGCCTATCCAGACTACTATGTGGATGGGTGTTGGAGGCAAAGAATGGGATACGTCAGAGCGAGGGACTATGCCTCATACAAAAAGATGTGGGTATTAGACCAATGGCGGTATTTCGCCCACGTCATGATCGTGTGCATCTCGTCAAGGAAAGCTGGTAAAGATGCCATGGGTAGAGACCTTGCAGCAGCTATGGAGGGCTTGTCTCTTAATAGGGGCTACAACTTCTCGCGCTACATCTTCAAAGCAATCAATGACCAGATCAACACAGCGGAGAAGTTTAGATTCTTATTGTACCCTAGGTTTATGCAACTCTTGATTGATGACGCGTTGCCAAACCTTCCTGCTATAGGGGAGAGACTGCAAGTCAAGCGGGTGGACAAAAGAGTATCTGCTCAATTCTTAAAGCCAGGCAGTGTAGAACCTACCCCTGTGCATACAGAACTCTTTGGACACCTACTCAATGAAGCATATGTCGCACCTGAAGATTGGAATTGGTATAGTCCTAATTAGGCACCAGAAATGAGTGAAAACTCTGATGAGCAACAACAGGAGGAAATAGAGAGTGATGATGATTCGTTTGAGGATGGAGACGACGAAGGCGGTGATGGTGGTGCTGAGGAATCCGATTCAGAAGCAACAGAATCAGATTCTTCTGATTCCGATGACACACCATTGCAGGCACACCCCAGGAGATCGGCACAGGTAACCCTACCTGAGTCGTCCTCCAAAAGAAAGCGACAGAGCTCGAGCCGCGAATATGAGCCATCCGCTGACTTTGACGCTGCTCTACAAAGACAAAGACGAGAGAGTGTTTATAAGAACATGGGAGATAGGCAAGAGGTTGCTATTTCCAGGGTAGTAGAGTTCCCGACTGTGCAGCAAGTACAAGTTCCAGCTGCCAATCCAGATTCAACCTCTACCCCACCAGCACAGCAATTGTACCATAGGAGGAGAAGACCACAAGTTCAAGCTGATGTGGTAGTTACGGCAGTCACAGAGGAGGTTCCTGTGTCGGTGACCCTCCCTACTACATCCGTCCAGGTGGCAGTGACTACTCCAATTGTCACGGAGTTTGTCACCATCACCCCTACCATTACCCCAACAACTCTCGTCACATCTTCCATCCCAACTACCACCACTGAGCCTCTCAGTCAACCCTTCAATTATGGAGATTTCACGCAAGGGTTTGACTTTGATACCATATTCTCCTCCCCTACTCATAATGCTGAGGCGTCCTCATCCAGACATCCTGATCCGAATGATGCTAGGTTAGATGTTCTAGAAACCCAAGTTGCTGGACTACTGAAGACTATTCAGAAATCGAAGGAGTTTGACGCTCAACAAGCACAGATCAATTCTTTGATAGATGAAGTTACAATCCTTCGTTGCCAGAGAACAGGGACTGAGGAACGACTGAAAAACGTCCTGGCCCAGAATGAATTACTAATAAAGACAAATGAAATACTGCTGCGTCATGGGTCGTCCATGGAGCTCAGGTTTGACGCTCAAAGGAAGGAGCATGAGCTGATGGTCAAGCTAATTGCTGATCTGACCAAGAAGCTTGATGCTCAGGGGGAGGAGGACAAAGAGAAAGAGAAAGAGAAGGAGAAGAGGACTACTACTGGTGATGAGACATGTCATCCGGTCGACTTGACTAAGGATGATGACAAGGACAAGGATCCCGAAGCCGGTCCTAGTGGAGGTGAGCACCAAGCTTTAGCAATCGTGCCCATCTCTGCTGTTCCAATGGCTCAGGGGGATTCAACTCATCAAGAGGGTGGTGATACCTCTGGTGGTGGTGGTGATAAAGGAAAGTCAGTGGCTGAAGTACTTAAGGACTTATCTGACGACGAGATCATATATCTAGAGCCTTACTATTCAAAAGAAGCACAGATCGATGCTCTCTTCAATCTAGAAGAAGGAGAGATCGACTCTGGTGACGATTGGGATGATGATGACGAAGATGTTGTGATCGAAATTCCCAAGGGTGACGGGGAAGGAGAGTACGAGCTAGAAGATGGAGAGATCTTTGAAGTTCCATCCTTCGACGCTCCGCTCGACACAGGTTCAGTCGAGCAGACCAGTAATGTAGAAGCCTCGACTGAAGCCTCCCAGTTGATCCTGAACCTGTGGATCCAGAGGCACCGAAAGAAACAGACATGCCTTCTACTTCATCAAAGGGTCCAGCTCCCGTGTGGCAAAAGACGTCTATAATAGACAAACACGGAGCAACAAGGATGATCTTGGCTGTAAGGTTCGAGGAGGACAAGCAACTGTTCACTATCAAAAGATCTGGGGGGGGGGTTCAATACTTGAAACCCACCAGTGAAGCGTTCAGCTCATTGCCCAAATACGACCTTGACAACCTAGAAAATAGAGAGCTGCTAGGTCATTCCAATCACGCAGTGGCGATGGGTTTGCGGGTAGTTCTGCAGCGAGAAGCAAGATCAGGGAAGTTCGAGATGTTCAAGCCTTAAGTGCCTAAGAGAGTCAAGGATAAGCACGCTGTACATCCTGTGACTAAGAAGCACTTAAAGAAATTGGTATACAAGCCAGTACGATGTGAAACTAAGATTCCCCTGAGCAAGTTATCTTAGGATATTCTTGGTGACATGTGGTACTGGTACGTAGATCCAAAGACGAGCGAGGCTGTGATCATGGGTAAAGGACGTTCAGAGAGTGGGAACCTAGTGCCAAAGGAGCTGATCAGAATATTTGATGAAGTCTGCTTCATCAACTTTTCTGTGAAAGATCTGGAGGTACTAGCAGAACACTACTGCGTCTACACGGATGAGTGGACAAAGCTCCTTGCTTCTAAATATGACAAGGTGATTAAGTTCTGCCTTGATTACAAGAAGAAGATGGAAGCTAATGATGCACAGCTGTGAAGATTGAAGATTGAAGACTGAAGACGATGAAGATCCCGAGCTGTTGTCAAGGGGGAGTTTGTTGAAGCACTTTCATGTGACAACACTCTGGATAGAGTCTTAGTTTGTATTTTCATGTCTGTAATTGTCTTTGTATGTAGTCTTTATGTATTAGTTTATCGAGTTGTATTTACATTTACATATTGAATGTTGCATTTCTTTCTAAGTGTTTTGCGCACTTACATGTGCGCAGGAGAAAGCTCCTGCGTACTTAGCAAGTACGCAAGAATAACTTTGCGTACTTGCTAAGTACGTAAGAGCATTTTGTCCTGCGCACTTGCTAAGTACGCAGGCATCAGGTCAGGTATAAGTAGGATAGGTTGACAGAAGTTAAGTGCGCAGGCTTTAGTGCAAATACGCAGATTGTAACCTAAGTGTTTTTCTCTGTACCCTTCAAGTGTTTATAATACAAAGAACGTTTAAAGTGTTTTCTCTTGTCGGTTTACTTTGTTTAGCTTGACTCTCCGCCTAGTCACGGGCATTCCGCACCCGGTCCGACTAGTAGACCCACTTGCATGTGACGATCCGCCACACCCAGGGACCTACAAACTCTTTCATCTCTGTCGGTGCCAAGCGATACGACACTTTAGCCACAGGCTGAGCTCCTGTCTGTAAGTCAATCTGGAACTCAATTTCTCTCTCCGGTGGTACTCCCATCAAATCATAAGGGAACACATCACGAAAGTCCTGCGCCACCGGAACTTCTGACAACTCTACACTCTTGGCTTCGGTATTAGTGACATAAGCTAGGTATGCCCCGCACCCTCACCTCAAAGACTTCACTGCTTTCATCATCAAAAATAACTATCGGTAGAGAGCTCACTCTATCACCATATACTATCACTTCCGTCCCTTCTAACGATCTCAACCAATACATTTTCTTCCGACAAACTATATCCGCATAGAACGCGACCAACCAGTCCATCCCCAAAACAACATCAAAGCCTCCCAAGGCGATAATAAATAATCTAGCGGGAAACCTATGACCCTCTAGATTGATATAGCAATCATCTAACGCTTCTATTACCATGGTGGGTAATCCCACCGTAGTCTCGACACTGAACGACTTTTCAATCATTCTAGCAGTTCTTCACAAGTTCTTACAGAACGATGGGGCCACAAAACTCATACATGCCCCCGAATCAAATAAAACAGAAGTTGGTACATTATTAATAAGAAAAGTACATGAGACCACGTCCGGGTCGGTCTTTGCTTCAGTTGAAGTCATGGTGAAGGCTCTTGCCTTTGCCTTAGGCTTCTCTTCCTCTTTCTTCACTGGGACCGCTCCCTTGCTTAGCCCTGCACTTTAACCTGCCTTACAATCTTTCGCCATATTACTCATGCCTCCACACTGGTAACATTTTGGATCATGCGGGTAGTCTATAGAAAAATGGCCCGATTTGCCACATCTGTAACATGGCACAAAATCAACCCTGCACTCGCCTAAGTGCAACCTTCCACACTTGCGACATGGATCCGGGCCCTCAGCCCTTGCCTTTTTAACAAACGGGACCTTCATGTCCTTACCAAATCTTTTGTTCGGCACAGTCCATTTCTTATCATCCGACTTCTTCTCTTACACCTCAGTTCCCATGACATCAACATATAATGTCCCACTCAACTCCACCGCATCGTCAAAGCTCGAGGGTTGCTGAGCCTTGACTAAATGCCTAACTTGGTTCGGTAACCAAGCTATATACAGCTTCATCCACCGTTCATCATTACATGCCAAGTGTGGCACCAGACGTGCCATATCTATGAACTTTGATCTGTACTCGCGGTGAGTCAGTTTACCATCCTTGAGAGTCATAAACTCTCTCTCCACCCTCTCCAGCTCTAGATCACAGAACTTGTTCCTCGCTAACCCCTTCAGATCCTCCCAAGTCATGGCTTCCAGCTCTTGAGTAGTCTTTCTTTCTTTTACTGAAATCCACCATTACAAGGCTTCGATATAAAAAGAGTGTGAAACGAACTTCACATTCTGCTCTGGCCTGCATTCACTGATATAGATGGTGGACTCCATCTCTGTAAGCTAGTGGTATGTGGCCACTACATCCTTTAGACCATCAAATTTTGGCAAATCGCACTTACTGAAGTGCCCGAAGTCACAGTTACCCCCACCCCCGGACGATCTCTTTTTCTTCTCTACCTCCTCAAGTACCCTCTTCTCTAACTCCTCGAATGCTGCCTTCATGATGTCAGGCAAATACTCATTAATCATCTCTGTCACTTCATTCTTCACCACTTCCCGAACCTCAGGTTCGAACTGGAATCCTTCATCGTGCTCAGAGTGCACTGAAGGTTCGGTGTAAACCGACACCTCATCTTGGTTAGCATCATCACTTTGAGTGTTCCTACATCGCACCCTAGCGATAGCAGTAACATTAACATGTCTTTTTGGTGCCATTAACTTACTAAAATAATAACCAACAGAGCAATATTCAGGTACAATTTAAAACATTACGAGTAATAAAATTAGTTAATGACAGTGGCTAATCGCCATTAACCTTTTGCCTTGCTTTTCAGGTTTTAAACCGTCCCCATACTGTGTCTTGGGCATAACGCCCCTATATTAGCCTACTAACACGACACATACACACAAACTCATACCTAGCGCTTCTGGCTTTTGGTTACGCGTGATGACATTCCCTACACATTGGTCCCATTCTCAGTCTAAGTCTAGGCATAAAGGATGCCCAGATTATTTAAACCACCGCTCTGATTCCAACTTGTAAAGCCCCAAACCCAGGAACCCTACTTGTTCGCACAAACGCAAGCTAAGTAGTCATAGATATTAAACTAAACTCAATTCATTGCAGCGAAAATCAAACAGTCAAACAATGGTCAACGACCCGACCCAAATATTATCCAAACCAACTACTAATATTCAAATATCTTAACAAATGACTAATAAATAAATGTCATCACAATCAAGCACGGTAACCAAACACCATCCAGAAGCCAGAAGGTAACATTTTCTCTTTACCTAAAATACATGCTTAAAACGTCAGCTACGCTGAGTGAGTTCTATAGTAGTTTACTAGGGATATTTGTCACACCCCAAAAGACGGTGGAATACGTAGGGGTGGACATGTAGACTGTTCATAAGCACATGATCAACTATAATTTCATATGTTCATTAAATCATGATTTCATTACATAAGTTCAATCAACAACCAAATTCTAATACATCAACATGTTAAAATTCTTTGTTTACTAAGTCCAAACCCTATATGTAGTATCTTGCATATGATCTCAATATTAATACCTGAAACATGATGAAAACAAGGTCAACTAAAAATAGTTGGTGAGCATACATAGGTTTTGACACCACAAGTGATATCAAGAGTTTATGTACAATTCAAATGATACATGGTTTAATAAGGCAATTATGGAGAACCACTATAGTTTAAACTAGGGCGCACAATAAAACCTTGTGACTGATAGGCATAACACAACAGTTATCCTTAAATGTTACTAATAGGCATAACATAACAATTATCCTTAAATGTTTTCGGCAACAATCACCCTAACCAGATGGGTTGGTCAGACTCAATATAACGATCATTGTATACCATCGGCTTGTACTGAGTTAATGATTGCACTTGCACTAGGCACAAAAGTATGTAAATGTTGTTTGCACTAATAGTATTCAAGCATAAGCCACAAATCGCACACATGATCATAATGTTTAAATTGTAATAATTTCAAATAGTTTGAATGTAATCATGTTTCACCCCAAAGTTGTAAATATGAAAAAGGGGCTATGTAAACTCACTTGGAATAGTAGTTGTAGATCACACGGGTATGATGTTTGCACAAGTGTTTAGCTTAACGAGAAGGTCAACCTACTAATTGTATAAATGTAATCACTAATTATGCACAAATGACTAGGGGAGGTTCTAATGTACCAAGGAATTGAGTAAGAGTTTGGTTGAATGAATGTAGGGGCTTGTTTGTGTATGAAAGGGTGCTTGTGTAATCTCATGTAAACGTGGTGTGTGAAAATATGTAAGATTGTGTTTGTTTTGAACGAAAGGTTAAAAGTGAAACGTTTAATCAAAGTGAATATCTTTGTTCATGAACAAATAAATAATAAGTGACTAGGGTTTTATTAAAACTATTTAAATGGGTGTGTAATTAAATAAATAGAATCTTTTAATTTATTTAATTATTTTTATAAAATAAGTGTTTCGAAATAGAGAGTATCTCTCTACATATATATATATATATATATATATATATATAGGAATTTATGTCGTAAAGTTATATATATTAATATATATAAACCCTAATTAGATATATATACTTAGGGTAAAAATTGATTTTGTAAAGATATATAAAAGATTGGGTAAAACCTTACAAGTAATAATGGGTTCATAAAAATCTTATCACAATTTAAAAAAAGAAATGTTCCAATTGTTAATAATTAACCCTATTAATTTTAAGAGTATGGAACCGGAGATAAATTGCATAAATCTTTGCAATATGATCAAAGGTATTTTTCAAATATCATTTATAATTTAGGGGTTTTAAATAATTAATTTGCCTAAGATAAATATTTTATTTTAACATTGTTTATTAAGTTTTATCTAAAAAATTTATAAATAAAATTGTTTCTGTCAAAAATTGTATCAGTTTAGTTACTAAAACTGATATGAGTTTCAACGGTTTATAAATTAAATTTTATAAAGGTGAGGTTGTTTATAAAAAAATTTGGTTTTAAAAGAAAAGGGCTTGCCCGGGTTCGAACCCGGGTGGCCTCTGTATGGGGCACACGCACAATCAACCGGACAAGATGGCCCTAGTATCTAAATGATGGTTCTCAAGTGTTTTAAGGGGAAATGACTTCTAGCAAGCGAACGCGCAAAAAGGGGCAACACGTGCGGGGCTGGTTTCGAACCCGCGACCTCTCTTGTCCGTGTTAAGGGTATTAACCGGTGGACCTAGGCTAAAGCCTTGGTAGATATGAGAATTCCTAAACTTAAAACTAATACTCTCACGCCCCCATCGTGTTCCCCAATCGACCGACCCAAACCCTAGCCCCAAAAGCCATCGATTAAGTACCAATCAGTCAAGAATTCATAGGGCTTTTATTCCCTGGATAGAAACGAGTCTGAGGATGTAAAAATTACCTGGAATGGTTACAAATCGAGGTATAACGACGGGATGAACAAGCTCCGTGTTCTTCGAACCCGTCTGAGCTCTAGGGATGAATTGAGGCGTGTTTGAAAGTTCTGGAAGTGTGAAAGGGATGCCGCGATAGTGTAAGACTTAATTATAGGATTCGATTTCATCAAAAACGTATGAATTTATTATGGGTTTGATTTGGGACGGTTACGGGATGTTTCGAGTTCAAACACTTGATTAGGATTGAATTGGTTAATCAATGTCATTTGGTTCTGATCGAGTAACGTCCAAACATGATTCTCAAGCATTAACAGCTTCAATTTCGAACGTTTGAATCGGATTTGTTGTCGGATTTAACCTACAAAGTCAAAATCAACGATAGGGGGGGATGGGTTCAATTTGTGGATAAGGGTCCAAATTGAAGGGTGGGAGCATTCATTTGGGGGTTTAAGGCTAAAGAATTGGTTCAACCAAATTTATTTGTTTTAAACTCTTTTACATATGTAATTAAAATTTGGTTTTTATGAAAACTAACATGTTAAATTTTAATTACTTTATAAATGAATAATTTCCATGGTTTATTTAATAAGATCAAATTATATATTTTACAGTTAGATTCCTATATTAAAAGGATATAAAAAAACGTGATTAAATATGCATAAGTTTTTATATACTATGAAAAGTTGTATAATTGATTTAGTTAGTATAACAAAATATATTCAAATAAATATACATAATAGAAAATAATATGTAAAAGAAATGTTGAAACTTTGAATTTTTACATGTTTAAAATAATAACTAATGTGTTATATTGTGTTTGAACACGCACGGGATTGAAATGGAGTGTCACTAATATATAAATTAAAATAAAATAATTTTTAAAATTATGTATGTTACAGTATACCAAAGTTGAGGTAATTTCATCCCGAAATTCAACTGGGGGAGGCTATTGAATCAGGAAGAAAGATGTGGGTTTGGATTCTCAACGAGCGTTGACTGTCGGGTTGAGGTGTATGATTGGTGACAAGGTTCAGGTCTGATGCTCAACGTCAAGTCTGGTCATTGTGTCAGGCATGAATGGGGATAGTGGATTAGCTTTAAGAGGATTGAAGAGAAAGATTTCGAAGAACATTTTGGGCTCCAAAGATGGAAATCATCACTAAAAATAAGAACGATGAGAATTTGATGACCAAAACTTATTTAGGATGCAGTCTAATGTGTTCAAGAAGTGTCACTAGACAAGAGGTTTCACAAACATTGGTCAAGGTCAAAATAATATAAAACTTCACGTGACACGAACAATGCTACTTCTAACAATATGATAGGAACAATTATATATAGGAAGTACCAGCGGCGTATCCACCATGCCCTTATCATATCACATCAGTTTTGTTAGTATATATCACGATAGGTTTTATGTCATAACGCATAACAAAATTCACTATGTTTACCATGCGCTGCCTTTTATAATTACGTGTGCACCCATAATTACTCAATTCATCGCATGGTCCGTATAGATCATTCCACTGTGTACGGGTCAAGAGGGGACACAAAATCACTTAAATCATAACTATTGTTTCCACGTATGGGTTGCTAAATTGTGTCTCTAGATAGTATAGTAAATCAGAGAAGAGTACAATATGGCATTACTTATAGTCCCATGGCTTCCTCGTGTTTGAACAAGGGTACGTCAAACCCCGAGTAGCTCAAAGTCTATAGCTATCAACTTTCATGGATATAGTGAATGATCCTGCCTCATGTATATAGTGGACAATTAATTGCAACAAATGTAAACAATCTAGTTTTGTGTGTAAGGTAAATGCTCATGTTTCACAAATAATCTAGTATTAGGCATATTGCATGCAACTAAGTGTCATGTGTCATGTGAATAATCTAGTACCATGTATATTGTAAATAACCAGGTTTCATGTATCATGTGATCAATTTAGTATTGTAGGTCCCTAATTCGGTGCGTGACGGATCTCTAAACTCGCGGTTAGACACGGTGATAAAGTGCGGAATCCATGATCAACGTGCTCGTGTGACTCAATCAACAACGGTGTAAATAAACGCTCTTTTTATTCCACTACAATATCAGTTTACACAATTTACAGAATTCTCAGTCCCTCCTGATATCGTCCAAGTCTCTCTCTGTTTTTTGCTGATAACTGCTATTTATAGACACTGAACAGTATTAGGCGAACTTGTTAAGTTCGCCTCTAATAGGCTAAGCGAACTTAACAAGTTCGCCTCTGATAGACTAATCGAACTTAACAAGTTCGCCTCTGATAGACTAAGCGAACTTGTTAAGTTCGCCTCTGATAGCCTAGGCGAACTTAACAAGTTCGCCTCTAGGAGAACTTACACAGAATTTTATCAACAGTTACAAAACATGTCCTAACAGACTCCCCTTTAACTGTTGCTAACAATTCTATCAATTACAAGTCAAAGACTCTAAGTCTAAGACATAATATCTTCAAGCTCGTTGTCACCAGAATATGCTCCAACAGACTCCCCCTTGACAACAGCTTCAGAAGATTGTCATCCGTCTTCATATATCATCAAACAAGTTGAAGTCTTCGTCTTGTTTATCTGCACACTCTCTCTCTTTCTAGAAGAAAACTTGGGAGAAGGACCCCTTGTCAACTTCTGTCTGCAATATTTAGTTTTTGCAAAGGAGAACAACCAAGAATAACCAACAATTAAGATTTCCATGGAAGCTGGAAAAATAAAATCTTTTTGATTTTTCAAACATAAGAAACATAAAATCTTTTTTGGTTTTTCTCTGTACAAACTGAAATGTAAAATACAAAATCACATCTTTTTGGTCGAACATCACGAGTAAGAAGATCATATCAGTAAAAACAATGCATCAATCACACATTTTGGATAAACATCCCTAAACATTCTAAGGGTATCCTATCCAGATTCATTATTTCTTTTTATCAGATAAGATCAAATCTTTTAAGCTTCAACCAAAACATGTAATGATACGCGAAGAACTTTAAAGAAGATGAGATCAGATCATAACATGCTTATTACATACGAATTTGCAACACATAACATGTCAATCTAAGTTGTCAATATTATAAGAATTGAAACCATCAGTATCTTTGTCCCATGTTCTTGTGAATTAAGGTACCATTTATTTTGTAATACAACGTGTACCCCACAAATATGCCAACAGAAATTTAAGTGTGCACTATCTTCAAGACATATAAGATCATTGCAAGATAATATTCAATCTCCAGGATGAATTATACCGATAAACACAGGTAAATATCAAGCAGAGAATCAGAATGATTCAGAATCGAATGATTCAAATGTCTTGGTTTGGATGAAGTATCATGATTCATAGTAACAGAAAGATTGATCAAGGAATCGATTGATTCAATGACATAGGGTAGCGTGATCCAACTTTTATCTGGATATATTCAATGGAATCAGGATATTGATCCAAGGGCTAGTATATGTTCCAACAGATGTTGTCAGAAACATATCTTAGTTCAACAACACATTGCATGTTTTTCAGGGCATGGGCAGTGAAGTGAACTGAAAAGTTGTGTTTAACGACATAACCGATACTGGTCTCATGAAGTACTTTAGATCTTATATTCTTTATCTGATAATGATCTTTTACACACACACCCGGCATACCATGGGTTCAAATCACAGTTGTCACAAAGATCATTATGTTGTCACACTACTAATGGACCAAAGATACTCATAGCCTATTGACAATTCAGACTACATACTAGTATCCAAATTAAAATATAAGCATCAAGAATCTATTATTTTGTTAAGCATAAGCAGTTATGAAGCTATCATTTCTCATACTGTGCAGTCTAAGAAGTTCTGATCAAAACATTTATCACAGATATATTAGATAAGCCTCATAAAGTCCAACTAAGGTCATGTGTGACTGAACATCTACTGATGTACTATCATTTCTCCTTTAACTTCAAGTAATGTCGATTTTATCTTTTTCAATTTGTTTGGCTTTTTCAAAGAAAGTAAAAACAAACGAAAATAAAATCTTCCATGAAAACATTTTATGAAAAACATTTTACTTGGTTACTCAGGATTAAGCAAGTCAATCAATTAAAAACTCAAACCAATGTAATGTAATTGACTGTCATTGCCTCTGTCACCAACACAGTTCTGTACTCCCCCTGTCCTGTAGACTCCCCCTCAACTAGTCAAATGGTTGCATCAACGACTTTATGCTCACCATTGTCATCCTAAGTTTCAGGTTATCATTAGGAATTTGTAAAACTCTTTCCAAAACATTGTGTGTGACATATTCTCCCCCTTGAGCATCAAGTCATTGAATCAAATAGATTATCAGTTGTCAACAACTCTTTACTCATGCAGATGTCATTCCCTGTCATGTGCTAAGAAGAACCACTATCAACAACCAAAATGGTATTAATAGTCCCTCTTGGTAAATCCTGCACAACTAACAAGAAACATTAATTTGAAATTGGGACCCAAGCCATGGTAGTCATGGGTCGTCCATCTGTATCAAAATAATAAACCTCACTCCACTCATAATCGAATCTCTCATCGATTTTCGGAGATTGTTCTGACGAGTCAGAAACAGAAACTTTTGATTTCCAAACATACTTCTTTTCATTAAGTTCTTTTTGCTTAAAATGTGAAGTGTTTGAACATTTTCTTTCATTTTAAAATTGATTTGATTGGGAAAACTCTTGTTGTTCTAAAAGTTTTCTCAATCTTCTGTTTCTCCTCCGTCTTTGAGGTCTAGAAAGCCTAACCTCAGATTTTGAATTACCCTTTGGAGTAACATGAGGTTTAACCACATTTGGGTTAACATAAGGCTTACCATGAGTTCTTACCTTTTCTGGAGTAACATGTCGGTTACCTTTGGCTTTGTGTGGACAAGCAATCCGAATATGACCAACAAGACCACAGTAAAAGCAAGATCTCGTCTCACTATATTCTCTCATATAAGGAATCTTCACACGATTAGATGCATTTGAAGAAGATTCTCCTACATGAACTTCTTTTGGCTTTATTTTATCTGAAACTCCAGATTTTGCAGTTTGAGACCGAACAAACTTTTTCTCAACAGGTTTTGATTCAGATTTCATCTTCTCAGGAACTACATGCTTCTTTCCTTTGTTTTTGTAAGGACAGTTCACCACAATGTGTCCTATCTCATTACAATGAAAACATGTACGCCTGTCTTTATAATCTCTGACATATGGAACTCTCCTTGAGTTTGAAGAACTTCCAAATGTAGAATTTCCAGATGAATTAGAATCAACCTTTGAGTTTTCTTTCTTAACCTCTTTTGGTATTCCCTCTACCATAGCTTCATCAAAATATTCATCATCACTCCCATCAGAATACACCATATCTTCACCTGTGACTGGATTCACTTTCAACACAGTCTTAGGATCTAAATCCTCATCATTTATAATCTCTGGTACAACAGAATAATTGCCATTGAATGGTGGAGGAACATAGCCAATACCACTAGTTCCCTTCCCCTCTTCAGTATTATTATGATAATGTTCTAATAAGAATGATGAATTTGCAAAGCTTTCTAATTTTCTATGCAATCTGATTACCTCTGCTTTAGATTCAGCTAGCTCTTTATCTTTCTCAGTAAGATCATTATTTCGTTTCTCAATTTCTACAAAGGACATATCCAGGTGATATGCCTGCTCTTTGATCTTTAAAGTCAGAGAATTTATATCCCTCTTCAGTGATTCTATCCTCTCAATACACACATTCTCATTATCTTTTAATTTCTGATTTACTGTGTGCATGGATTTCATATCACAAATGAGGTTTACATTGTCATCCATAACCCTCATCATTTTATCCTTCACTGAAACACAGTTAGAACAAAACGTTTCAGAGTTAGAAAATACCTCAGGTTTTACATCTGAAGAAGATGCATCAGGAGCCATGAATACGTCATCATCAGCTTCACTCTTTTGATCAACAATGACAGGCTCTGCATCAATTTCTGATTTACTAAGATCATCTTCAACTGTCTGAAAGCTTACTTCAGTATCTACATCACTCACAGTAGACTGAGTACTTTCACCAAAAACGAATACTCTCACAATCAGTTAAAACTGCAGAAGAATCACTTTCAGTATCACACTGCTTCACTAAATCTTCTTTGATCAAGACCACAAATGCTTGAGTAGTAGCTTCACCCTTTTTCTTCAAAGTTTCCCATAGATCACGTGAAGTTGGACACTTCCCGAGACTATGAATGATTTCTTTTAGTAAAGACAATTTTAAAGTTTCAAGCGTCTTCATTTCTCGATCAAACTTCTGCTTTTCTAGTTTAGTAAGAGCTGTCACTGGTTTAGGAACATCATAATATCCCATATAGTCATAAGTAGGATGAACATATCCTTCAAATATGGATGTCCAAAAGTTTTCATCAGTGACTGATACGAACTGTTCGAACCGGACTTTCCTGCTACGATAATCTGATATGCAAAAAAGTCTCGGTGGCATAGTTCCAATATCATTAATATCACATAAAATTGACATTTTGAATTTTTCACAAAAATATCCGGAAAAAATTTTCCCGCCAAAATACTCTTTTTAAAAAATTTTGAAAATTCAAAATTTCAAAAATGATTCAAAACGACTATAAAAGCGTTCACTAAAAAAATTGAACAAGTTGAATTTTCCAAGCGAACTTATTAAGTTCGCCTAATATTCACCAAGCGAACTTATTAAGTTCGCTTCCTTAAGTTCGCCTGCACAACAGATTCAGCAAGTTCGCTTGCTTCAGCAGATTCAAAATCAAGAACATTTCAAACAGATACCGCGAACCAGAAACATGCTGAAATCATCATTAATCACTGATTTGAAGGAATTAATCAAAATTGGACCGTAGGATTATGTAATTTATCAAACAGAAACTTGTTATCGGATCAATTTCGTCTTCAAAATCACCAAATCAGAATCAAAACAGTCTTGAAAACTCCATTGAAATGAAAAACTCAAAAATGATGAATTTGATGTTGATTGGACACGAAAACACCACGAATCTTTTGCTAATCAAGAGCAATAGCTCTGATACCACTTGTAGGTCCCTAATTCGGTGCGTGACGGATCTCTAGACTCGCGGTTAGACACGGTGATAAAATGCGGAATCCATGATCAACGTGCTCGTGTGACTCAATCAACAACGGTGTAAATAAACGCTCTTTTTATTCCACTACAATATCAGTTTACACAATTTACAGAATTCTCAGTCCCTCCTGATATCGTCCAAGTCTCTCTCTGTTTTCTGCTGATAACTGCTATTTATAGACACTGAACAGTATTAGGCGAACTTGTTAAGTTCGCCTCTAATAGGCTAAGCGAACTTAACAAGTTCGCCTCTGATAGACTAAGCGAACTTAACAAGTTCGCCTCTGATAGACTAAGCGAACTTGTTAAGTTCGCCTCTGATAGCCTAGGCGAACTTAACAAGTTCGCCTCTAGGAGAACTTACACAGAATTTTATCAACAGTTACAAAACATGTCCTAACAAGTATCATGTATACTGCAACAACTAAGTTTCATGTATCATGTGATCAATCTAATATCATGTATATTTCAAACAACCAAGTTTCATGTATCATGTGATCAATCTAGTATCATGTATATTGCAAACAACCAAGTTTCATGTACCATGTGATAAATCTATTATCACGTATATTGCAAATAACCAAGTTTCATGTACCATGTGATAAATCTAGTATTATGTATATTGCGAACAACCAAGTTTCATGTACCATGTGATAAATCTAGTATTATGTATATTGTAAATGTTCATATGTGAGTTATTGAATCTCATGAGTAACGTAAACTATCGAATTTTGTAAGTGGTGGAGTATTGCGGACAAGCGTGTTGCTTGGCGTTCATGTATAATGTGGGTAGTTGGGTTTTAAGTTTTTAATCTTGTTTAGGTTTATATGGATGGTTAACGCCTATGTAAAATGATTTATTTCCTTGATGGTGCAAGATAACAAGAAGGTTTTGTAGACATTTAGAGTGATGTGCTTGTGTTTTTTGTTCGTAAATAAACAAGTAATTGTAATTTATTATTGTTTTTAAATTAATAAAATAATGAAAATAAAAAGTTGAATAACTAGATAAATGGATGAGTAAATAAAAACCTTTTATTTAATTTTAATTATCATAAAGAGAATGTTTTAAAGGAAAATAATGGCTAAATCATTTAATAATTAAGCCAATATTTAATAATAATTAATTTAACGAACTAAAAGTCATAATTAATTATTAATTAAGATAATATTGTTATAAAACAAGTTGTATTAAGTTTTCTTACAAGGTGAAAAAGGTTTATAAAAAATTTATATCCTAGATAATATTTATAAACTAAGGGTTTGACAAAGGTTTTGCTTGAACGAGAAAATAATGTTAATAAAATAGTTAGTTTACAAAGAAAGGTTTAGGTATGTGTACTAAATTGCAATAACTAAAATGATGGTGTTTAGATTGTACTCATTTGGTATCATAACCAAATGTATACTTTAACAAATCAAAGTGCTTCAAATTCTTATACTTTCAAGGAGACATGCTTATCCTATAGGTGAACACTCACTTCAAGAATTCCCAAGAAAGCATATGGATCCTTTCGGTTGATTTGGATTTATATGTAATGATTTCATAGACGGAAGACCCAGACTACAGGCATTCACCCTTCCAGATTGCACATGTTCTTTACTAATTTTCAGAATTCAAAACTTTGATGGGATTTAAAAATTTTTAATACGCTTTAGGCCTAAGAGTTTAAATTTTGTTCAAAAATGATGATGGTGACATAATTCTCAATGTGTGAGAGTGAAGGTGTATAAAGGTTTAGATATGAGTAAGTGTGTGGTAAGACTTAGGATAGCATTTAATGGGATCAAATAAGTAGCATGTAATCAAACAGTGTGGTAAACAAAGTATTACATAGATAGTAATTTTATAAGCATGTGAGTTATCAAGTAGTGTATCACATAAAATATCATGTATTGTATCATGTGATATAATACCTAGGATAACATGTAAGATGATCACACAAGGGTATCATAAGGTTATAGACTAGGTCATTGGTTTCTAATAACCTAATTCCCTATAACCATGGCTCTGATACCAATCTGTCACACCCCAACCGACCACGGAATACGACGGGGCGGATGTGTAGACTATTCATAAGCACATGATCAACTATAATTTCATATGTTCATTAAATCATGATTTCATTACATAATTTCAATCAACAACAAAAATCCAATACATAAACATGTTTAAATTCTTTGTTCAGTAAGTCCAAACCCTATATGTAGTATCTTGCATATGATGTCAATATTAATACTTGAAACATGATGAAAACAAGGTCAACTAAAAATAGTTGGTGAGCATACATAGGTTTTTCCACCACAAGTGATAACAAGAGTTTGTGTACAATTCATATGATACATGGTTTAATAAGGCAATTATGGAGAACCATTATAGTTTAAACTGGGGCGCACAATCAAACCTTGTGACTGATAGGCATAACACAACAGTTATCCTTAAGTGTTAATGATAGGCATAACAAAACAGTTATCCTTAAATGTTACTGATAGGCATAACACAACATTTATCCTTAAGTGTTACTGATAGGCATAACACAACAGTTATCCTTAAATGTTTCGGCAACAATCTCCCTAACCGGGAGGGTTGGTCAGACTCAATAGAACTATCACTGTATATCGTCGGCTTGTACTGAGTTAATGATTGCACTATGCACAAAATTTTGTAAATGTTGTTTGCACTAATAGTATTCAAGCATAAGGTACAAATTGAACACATGATCATAATGTTTGAATTGTAATAATTTTAAATAGTTTGAATGTAATCTTGTTTCACCCCAAAGTTGTAAATATGAAAAAGGGGCTATGTAAACTCACTTGGAATAGTAGTTGTAGATCACACGGGTATGATGTTTGCACAAGTGTTTAGCTTAACCACAAGGTTAACCTATTAATTGTATAAGTGTAATCAATAATCATGCACAAATGACTAGGGGAGGTTCTAATGTACCAAGGAATTGAGTAAGAGTTTGGTTGAATGAATGTGGGGGCTTGTTTGTGTATGAAAGGGTGCTTGTGTAATCTCATGTAAACGTGGTGTGTGAAAATATGTAAGATTGTATTTGTTTTGAACGAAAGGTTAAAAGTGAAACGTTTAATCAAAGTGTATATCTTTGTTCACGAATTGTAACATCCCAAAAATAATAAAACGAATAAATATAGCGAGACCGGTGATTTAGTCGGAATATTTAAACAAAAGGGAGCGGGCCTGGGCTCGGCTTCAATGGGCCGAGGGGAGCCCAGGTATATATATAAGGCAAGGCAGCCCTCTTCCCTGCTCATTCCACACTCACGCAGTTTCTAGAGAGAGAAAAGAGAGCTCGGGTCTAGAGAGAGAAAGTCAACGGATTGTCACGAGATTGGAGGAGCACGTTACAGCTGTGCTCGTGACCATCTTCTCCGAATCAGAAATCCAATCCAGGTAAGCGTTCGATCATAATCTGAGTTTTTATGACTTTATAGGATTTTCGGGTTTTGGCTAAAATGGTAACGATTTTGCGGATGAAACTTGAAAATGAACTTAGGATTAGCATCTAGAATGAAAACCGAACGTTTTGACCTAAGAAAAATGAGATATTGACTCGATCAGATGCGCATGCAAAAACTTCGGATTTTTGGGGAAGACGATCTGTGCAGACCTATCGAAACTACATAGTTTCGACGTGTGCAGAACAATCGAAACTACATTGTTTCGATATGTGCAGAACCATCGAAACTACATAGTTTCGATATGTACAGACCCATCGAAACTACCCAGTTTCGATATGTGCAGACCCATCGAAACTACCATAGTTTCGATATGAGCCCACGATCCGAAGCTAAGATTACACCTAAGTTACTTATCGAAACTACCAAGTTTCGACAGAAGCAACCTATCGAAACTACCAAGTTTCGACAGAAGCAACCTATAGAAACTACCAAGTTTCGATAAAGCAAATCCATCGAAACTACTAAGTTCAAGCATAGTAATGTCTAATGTCATCTAGGAGCACTACCTTACGAGTATGACTTTATTATACAGATCGTGAGTGACATTAGTGACGCTCAGTAGCCAGCTTAGTGTATTTCAGAAACTACGCATCAGGTGAGTTATATGTGCCCCCTTCTATGTTATGTGCAAATCATTTTAAATGTTTTGGGGCTGAAGTGTATACACTAAATGATTAAATATTATAAATGTCAATGTGATCATACGTATACATATAAATACTTATATATGAAAATGAATTATGAATAAAGAAAGAAGCGTATGATTTTAAAGAATGAATGAAAGAAGGACATAACATAAAAGAATGAAATCTTGCTTTATATTACATATATATTGCATGTTATGAATGAATGTAAACGTTATAAACCCTTCTATGACAACGGCTACTTCGGTAGACAGACGACCGTGTGACTATTTTGCAACCGGGACAAAAACGTTCCTTCGCAAGCTAGGACGTATGCAAAGGTATTAATGGAGGGTCGAAGCACATGCCTTAACTAATGCAGAACGGTTGCATACATAATGTTCGCGTGGGAAACGGATGCCCTAGGGCAGACGGACAAAATGACGGACTACGACGGTAGGACGGTTTAAGAGCGGACGGACAAAGGTTGCCGGACGGATTAATGAATGACGGACGGTTTTCTAGAGCCGGACGGTAATGAAATGGGCTACGACAGTAGTTCTGACAGCGATGTCTTCGTGACATTCGCGACAAGTATGACGGGGTTATCTCCCTTAAGATTGTGGCCAATAAGTATTCTCTCAAAAAGAAAGTATGTATGTACATATGTATATACCCTCAATGAATGTTATGTGAGAACAGTAAAGTAAAGAATATTTAAAAGTATGAATATATATATATATATATACATTATATTCATGATAAGGTAAATATTATGTATGATTGTCTTTAAACTAGAACTCACCAGCGTTAGCTGACTTTTAGTATACATTTCAGGTAAAGGAAGAAAAGGTCGTGCAATGGCGTGAAGATTACCCGACACAAGACTGACATCCCACTTTAATACATGTGTTAAGACTTCCACTGTCAAGTTATGTTATGTTATGTAATTGAATGACAAATGATATGTAATTGAATGATGAATGTTTTAATTTAAGTTCAGTATTCATGACTATGTTTATGAGTAAATCCAACAAGTGAGGTTACCCGGAAAGGGGCCTTACAAGTTGGTATCAGAGCAATAGTTTGAGAGATTCAGACATCTCTAAATGTTTGGACTCAAACTGATTATGGGACCAACGCACGGATGTCAGTCATGGGTAACCAACTCCAACGCCAGCACAGTAAGTAAGTACTAAGGTTAATACATTTGGATAAGAATAGATACTCAAACCTAGAACCAATAGATGTCAATGTCATGACCAATTTGAAGAGTTTGGAACCCGAAAAGCAATGTAAATTTCTAATCACAAACCGGTCACTGTAATTAAAAATTTACCTTGTTCGTACTGTTTCAAGACTATGATCTGAGAGAATGAAATTGATGTATTCCCTTTATGACCATCAGGAAAAACTAGGAACTATAGCTGGAGGAGGGAGAACTGGACACCGGGGCGGTCGCACTGGCCGAGTGGGTAGACCTCCATTGAATCGAAGAAGTGAAGAGGAGGAGAGTGTGCATGCAGAACACACTGAGAGTGTGCACGAAACTAATGTGACCCCAACTGGGGACGGCAATCAAGGGCCTATACAGTTGGAACCCGAGGTTAGGGATGCTATTGCCCGCGAGGTTGTACTTACTCTGAAGAACATATTGCCTGACCTATTATCTGAGGCACTAAAGAAAAGCAAAGAAGAGGATGAAGGGAACAATGAAGAGAAAATTTATGACAGTGATGGGGATGAAGTAAAAGTGGCATCAAGCAATCGTGGGTGTACTTACAAAGGTTTCAAGGATGGAGACCCACCCAAGTTTGATGGTAGCAAGGATTCAGTGGCAACACTCGAATGGATTGAGAGGATGAACGCTGTAATCAACATCAGCGAGTGTCGACCGGACCAGGCGGTAAAATATGTTGCTCATTCTTTCACCAACGAAGCACTAGGTTGTTGGAGAAACATTCAAAGAACAAAGTCGCCAAATGCTATTGCCAGAATGACATGGGAAGACCTGAAGAAGCTCGTAATCCAAAAGTTCTGCCCACAGAATGAGATTGATCGTGTGGAGAACGAGTTCCTAAACTTTAAGGCTGGCAACAAGACTCATCGCCAATATACTTCAAGATTAAACTGGTACCACACTTGGTGGAAACCGAAGAACGTATGATCAAATACTATGTCAAGGGTCTGCCGCAAAGGGTCCGTGTTCATGTAAAAGCCAACCTACCCTTGACCTTCGAGTCGGTAGTCAACCTGTCTAGAATCGTCTACGACGATTATGCCAATGAAGACCCGGCACCTGAGACACAAAAGAGAAAGTGGGAGAACCCGTCTAGAGGCACCGGAAAAGGGAAAGAAGCAGCTGAAATTAAGAAACCAAGGATGGACGGATATGAAACATGCAAGAGATGTGGAAAGCAACATCTGGGCGAGTGTCAAATCGGCATCACCGTGTGTTATAAGTGCGGGAGGCCGGGGCACTACTCCCGAGATTGTTTTAAGGACGTCAAATGTCAAGTATGTGGATTGTTTGGACATCTGACAAAGAACTGCAGGAAGGTCGACCAATCTGGTTCGGGAAAAGAGAGGAAAAAGGAACAGCCGCAGGCTAGGACTCGGGCCTATGCCTTAACTGAGGAAGAAACAAGGGGAAATCCTGATGTCGTGTCAGGTACGTTTCTAGTTAATGATGAACGTGCTGCTGTTTTATTTGAATCTGGTGCTAGTAAAAGCTTCATATCAAATGCATTTAGTCATAAACTGGATTGCACTATCAACACCATAGTAAAGGCCTTTAGCGTACAAACTGCCGTTGGTAAAAATTCGGCAGTATTCCAAGTAACAGAGGATTGCGTCATAGAAATAGAGGGACATAAGTTTCCTTCTAGATTATTCCTTCTCACCTTAGGAGGATTCGATATAGTATTGGGTATGGATTGGTTAGCTGCCAACGAAGCTCAAATCATATGTAAACGTAAGAGGATACACCTCAAAGCTCCTAGCGGCAGTCCAATTACGGTTTATGGGGATTGGAATTGCACGATGCCGAACATCATCTCGATGATCAAGGCCGAGAGTTACATGAGGCGCGGTTGCGAAGCTTATTTGGCATATGCTATTGATGATAGAATGAAAATGAATGAACTCAAGGAAGTACCCGTGGTGTGCAACTTTCCGGAAGTATTCCCTGAGGACCTACCTGGGTTACCACCCGATCGGGAAATAGAATTTCAGATTGACTTATTGCCAGGAGCTGAGCCCGTTGCCAAAGCCCCCTACCGATTGGCGCCGTCAGAAATGAAAGAATTAATGTCTCAACTAGAGGAACTAACAGAAAAAGGATTTATTAGGCCGAGCATCTCACCGTGGGGCGCTCCGGTACTATTCGTGAAGAAGAAAGACGGCAGCATGCGCATGTGCATTGACTACCGTGAATTGAATAAGAGGACAGTAAAGAACAAATACCCATTGCCTAGAATAGACGATCTCTTTGATCAACTGCAAGGTGCAAGTTGGTTTTCAAATATCGATCTTAGGTCGGGTTATCACCAGTTGAAGGTGAGAGAAGAAGATGTACCAAAGACCGCGTTTCGTACGTGTTACGTGCATTACGAGTTTTTAGTGATGTCATTCGAGTTGACCAACGCACCAGCAGCTTTTATGGACTTGATGAATAGAGTATGTCGGCCGATGTTGGATCGCTCAGTGATAGTTTTCATTGATGACATACTACTTTATTTGCAGAACGAGGGTGATCACCACTGTCACCTAAGAGAGGTCTTAGAAGTGTTAAAGCAGGAAAGGTTGTATGCAAAATTCTCCAAATGCGCATTCTGGCTTAGGGAAGTCCAATTCCTAGGTCATGTGATAAACACAAAAGGCATCATGGTAGATCCTGCAAAGATCGAGACAGTAAAGGAATGGAACGTTCCAAAGACACCAACCGAGATACGAAGCTTTCTGGGATTGGCAGGCTACTATAGAAGATTCATTAAAGATTTTTCAAGAATAGCCTTGCCACTTACTAAGTTGACACGGAAGGAAGTGAAGTATGAATGGGGTCAAACCCAAAACAACGTGTTTGAGGAACTTAAGGCACGATTAACCCAAGCTCTAGTCTTAACTCCACCTGAGGGAAATGAAGACTTGGTAGTCTATTCTGACGCATCGGGGCAGGGTTTGGGGTGCGTACTTAAGCAACGAGGAAAGGTAATTGCTTACGCATCGCGACAACTAAAGATTCACGAGGTTAATTACCCAACACACGATTTAGAGTTAGCAGCAGTAGTTTTCGCGTTAAAAATATGGAGGCACTATCTGTATGGAGTCAAATGCACCATTTACTCCGATCACAAAAGCCTGAAGTACTTTTTCGGGCAAAAGGAATTAAACATGAGGCAAAGGAGGTGGTTAGAGCTACTGAAGGACTATGACTGTGAGATATTGTACCATCCAGGTAAGGCAAACGTGGTGGCTGACGCTTTAAGCAGAAAGGAAGAATCGAAACCTATACAGATCAAAGCATGTCAGCTGATTATAACACCAGATTTGATGAGTGAAATATCAAAGGCACAAGACGAAGCGCTATTAGAAGGAAATATAAGACGGGAAAGAATAGTAGGACAACAAGGGAATTTGGATGCAAATGCATACGGTGTACGAACTAGGTTTGGCCGAATGTGGATACCTAAGATTGGCGAGCTTAGAGCCAAAATACTTGATGAGGCCCATAAGTCTCTCTATTCTATCCACCCCGGGACAAACAAAATGTACCAAGACTTGAAGAAAGAATACTGGTGGCCTGGCATGAAGAATGATGTGACAGAATACGTGAGCAAGTGCCTAACGTGTTCTCTAGTTAAGGCCGAGCACCAGAAACCATGCGGTAAAATGCAACCTTTACCAATACCAGAATGGAAGTGGGAGGAGATCACGATGGACTTCATTACCAAGCTACCGCGAACAGCTAAAGGCAATGATACCATTTGGGTGATCGTCGACCGCTTGACGAAAAGTGCTCACTTCTTGCCAATACGTGAGACTTCTTCATCAGAAAGACTAGCAGAAATTTTTATCAAGGAAATTGTGAGCAGACATGGTATGCCGCTGTCAATTGTGTCCGACAGGGATACTAGATTCACTTCAAGGTTTTGGAAGAAATTCAATGAAGCAATGGGCACTAGACTGAACATCAGCACCGCTTACCACCCCCAAACCGATGGACAATCGGAAAGGACCATTCAGACCTTGGAGGACATGCTCCGGGCCTGTATCATTGACTTCGGTGGGAGCTGGGACAGCCATCTACCATTGGCAGAATTTTCATATAACAACAGCTATCACACAACTATTGGCATGCCGCCATTTGAAATGTTGTATGGGAGGAAATGTAGGACCCCGGTTTGTTGGGGGGAAATTGGACAGAAGGATTTTGCAAGTCTCGAAGTGGTCAAAGCAACTTCCGAGAAATTTGAACAAATCAAGGCTCGAATGAAAGCCACAAAAGACAGACAGAAATCATACGCGGATAAGAGAAGAAGGGATTTAGAGTTTCAAGTAGGGGACATGGTACTGTTAAAGGTATCACCATGGAAAGGAATCATCCGATTCCGAAAGCGTGGCAAACTAAGTCCAAGGTTTGTCGGACCTTTCAAGATACTAGCAAGAGTGGGTCAAGTTGCTTACAGACTCGACCTACCCGTTGAGCTTAGTGGAATACACCCTACGTTCCATGTGTCGCACTTACGCAAGTGCCTAGCTGACGACACAGCTCACATACCTTACGACGAGATCGAAGTGGATAACAGTCTAAATTATATAGAGGAACCGATAGCCGTTCTTGACCGAGCTGAGAAACGACTACGCAATAAGTCGATACCGTTAGTCAAGATATATTGGAAGCACAGAAAAGGGTCGGAAGCTACGTGGGAAAAAGAAGACGAGATGAGGGGACTATACCCTCAATTTTTTAACGTATGAACAGCTTCAAGGACGAAACCTCTTTAAGGAGGGTAGACTTGTAACATCCCAAAAATAATAAAACGAATAAATATAGCGAGACCGGTGATTTAGTCGGAATATTTAAACAAAAGGGAGCGGGCTTGGGCTCGGCTTCAATGGGCCGAGGGGAGCCCAGGTATATATATAAGGCAAGGCAGCCCTCTTCCCTGCTCATTCCACACTCACGCAGTTTCTAGAGAGAGAAAGGAAAGCTCGGGTCTAGAGAGAGAAAGTCGACGGATCGTCACGAGATTGGAGGAGCACGTTACAGCTGTGCTCGTGACCATCTTCTCCGAATTAGAAATCCAATCCAGGTAAGCGTTCGATCATAATATGAGTTTTTATGACTTTATAGGATTTTCGGGTTTTGGCTAAAAAGGTAACGATTTTGCGGATGAAACTTGAAAATGAACTTAGGATTAGCATCTAGAATGAAAACCGAACGTTTTGACCTAAGAAAAATGAGATATTGACTCGATCAGACGCGCATGCAAAAACGTCGGATTTTTGGGGAAGACGATCTGTGCAGACCTATCGAAACTACATAGTTTCGACATGTGCAGAACCATCGAAACTACATAGTTTCGATATGCGCAGAACCATCGAAACTACGTAGTTTCGATATGTACAGACCCATCGAAACTACCCAGTTTCGATATGTGCAGACCCATCGAAACTACCATAGTTTCGATATGAGCCCACGATCCGAAGCTAAGATTACACCTAAGTTACTTATCGAAACTACCAAGTTTCGACAGAAGCAACCTATCGAAACTACCAATTTTCGACAGAAGCAACCGATCGAAACTACCAAGTTTCGATAAAGCAAATCCATCGAAACTTCTAAGTTCAAGCATAGTAATGTCTAATGTCATCTAGGAGCACTACCTTACGAGTATGACTTTATTATACAGATCGTGAGTGACATTAGTGACGCTCAGTAGCCAACTTAGTGTATTTCAGAAACTACTCATCAGGTGAGTTCTATGTGCCCCCTTCTATGTTATGTGCAAATCATTTTAAATGTTTTGGGGCTGAAGTGTATACACTAAATGATTAAATGTTATAAATGTCAATGTGATCATACGTACACATATAAATACTTATATATGAAAATGAATTATGAATAAAGAAAGAAGCGTATGATTTTAAAGAATGAATGAAAGAAGGAAATAACGTAAAAGAATGAAATCTTGCTTTATATTACATATATATTGCATGTTATGAATGAATGTAAACGTTATAAACCCTTCTATGACAACGGCTACTTCGGTAGACGGACGACCGCGTGACTATTTTGCAACCGGGACAAAAACGTTCCTTCGCAAGCTAGGAAGTATGAAAAGGTATTAATGGACGGTCGAAGCACATGCCTTAACTAATGTAGAACGGTTGCATACATAATGGTCATGTGGGAAACAGATGCCCTAGGGCAGACGGACAAAATGACGGACTACGACGGTAGGATGGTTTAAGAGCGGACGGACAAAGGTTGCCGGACGGATTAATGAATGATGGACGGTTTTCTAGAGCCGGACGGTAATGAAATGGGCTACGACGGTAGTTCTGACAGCGATGTCTTCGTGACATTCGCGACAAGTATGACGGGTTGATCTCCCTTAAGATTGTGGCCAATAAGTGTTCTCTCAAAAAGAAAGTATGTATGTACATATGTATATACCCTCAATGAATGTTATGTGAGAACAGTAAAGTAAAGAATATTTAAAAGTATGAATATATATATATATATACATTATATTCATGATAAGGTAAATATTATGTATGATTGTCTTTAAACTAGAACTCACCAGCGTTATCTGACTTTTAGTATACATTTCAGGTAAAGGAAGAAAAGGTCGTGCGATGGCGTGAAGATTACCCGACACAAGACTGACATCCCACTTTAATACATGTGTTAAGACTTTCGCTGTCAAGTTATGTTATGTTATGTAATTCAATGACGAATGATATGTAATTGAATGATGAATGTTTTAATTTAAGTTCAGTATTCATGACTATGTTTATGAGTAAATCCAACAAGTGAGGTTACCCGGAAAGGGGCCTTACACGAATAAAGAAATAATAAGTGATTAGAGTTTTATTAAAACTATTTAAATGGGTGTGTAATTAAATAAATAGAATCTTTTTATCTATTTAATTATTTTTATAAAAGAAGTGTTTCGAAATAGAGAGTATCTCAATATATATATATATATATTTATATATATATATATAGGAATTTATGTCGTAAAGTTATATATATATATATAAACCCTAATTAGATATATATACTTAAGGTAAAAATTAATTTTGTAAAAATATATAAAAGATTGGGTAAAACTTTACAAGTAATAATGGGTTCAAAAAAATCTTATCACAATTTTAAAAAAAATGTTTCAATTGTTAATAATTAACCCTATTAATTTTAAGAGTATGGAACTGGAGATAAATTGCATAAATCTTTGCAATATGATCATAGGTATTTTCCAAATATCATTTATAATTTAGGGGTTTTAAATAATTAATTTTCCTTAGATAAATATTTTATTTAAACATTTTTTATTGAGTTTTATCTACAAAATTTATAAATAAAATTGTTTCTGCCAAAAATTGTATCAATTTAGTTACTAAAACTAATATGAGTTTCAACGGTTTATAAATTAAATTTTATAAAGGTGAGGTTGTTTATAAAAAAATTGGTTTTAAAAGAAAAGGGCTTGCCTGGGTTCGAACCCGGGTGGCCTCTGTATGGGTCACATGTGTAACCAACCGGACCAGATGGTCCTAGTGTCCAAATGATGGTTCACAAGAGTTAAAAGGGGAAATGACTTTTGGCAAGCGAACGCGCAAAAAGGAGCAAAAGGTGCAGGGCTGGTTTCGAACCTGCGACATCTCTTGTGTGTGTTAAGTGTATTAACCGGTGGAACTGGGCTAAAGCCTTAGTAGATATAAGAATGCCTAAACTTAAAACTAACACCCTCACGCCCCCATCATCTTCCCCAATCGCCCGACCCAAACCCTAGCCCCAAAAGCCATCGATTAAGTACCAATCACTCACGAATTCATTGGGATTTTATTCCCTAGAAAGAAACGAGTCTGAGGATGTAAAAATTACCTGGAATGGTTACAAATCAAGGGAGAATGACGGGATGAACAAGCCCGGTGTTCTTCGAATCCTTCTGAGCTCCAGGGATGAATTGAGCCGTGTTTGAGAGTTCTGGAAGTGTGAAAAGGATGTCGCGATAGTGTAAGACTCAATTATAGGATTCGATTTCATCAGAAACGTATGAATTGATTATGGGTTTGATTTTGGATGGTTACGGGATTGTTCGAGTTCAAACACTTGATTAGGATTGAATTGGTTAATCAATGTCATTTGGTTCTGATCGAGTAATGTCCAAACATGATCCTCAAGCATTAACAGCTTCAATTTCGAACATTTGAATCGGATTTTTTGTCGCATTTGACCTAGAAAGTTAAAATCAGCGATGGGGGGGGATGGGTTTAATTTGTGGATAAGGGTCCAAATTGAAGGGTGGGAGGGTTCATTTGGGGGTTCAAGGCTAAAGAATGGGTTCAACCAAATTTATTTGTTTTAAACTCTTTTACGTATGTAATTAAAATTTGGTTTTTACGAAAACTAACATATTAAATTTTAATTACTTTATAAATGAATAATTTCCATGGTTTATTTAATAACATCAAATTATATATTTTACAGTTAGATTCCTATATTAAAAGGATATAAAAAAACGTGATTAAAGATGCATAATTGACTTAGTTAGTATAACAAAGTATATTCACATAAATATACATAATAGAACATAATATGTAAACGAAATGTTGAAACTTTGAATTTTTACACGTTTAAAATAATAACTAATGTGTTATATTGTGTTTGAACGAGCACGAGATTGAAATGGAGTGTCATTAATGTATAAATTAAATTAAAATAATGTTTAAAAATTATGGATGTTACAATATTAAATCCCGAAACCGTTATAAAAAAGGTTTATATCTCAAAGGTATTAGCTCATAAATGATTTATATCAAAACAACTATTTATAAACAACGACACACATTTATTTCCATTTCGCTATACCCGAAGATACAAACAAATAAAGTCTCCCGCCTGACTGCTGTCAGACACAATAACCCGTTGACTAACGTCAACACAATGTCAAGCTTACGCTTGACCGCCCGCCACGACCGTTAAGCACGTAACACACTCTCATGCACTACATGCAAACATAACAATTATTGAAAATAAGTATTAATCACAAGACATCGTCTACGCATGCATTTTCCAAAACTCGCTACACATGTATTCATGCCCAAAATGTAAAAACATCTAAAAGTGGGCGATAGAAACTAACATTTGCCCAACACACTTTGATTTCTATAACCCGCTACCTTCTCATGGTCGCCTTTCGATCTCGTACCTAAAACACACATAACATACGAGTCAATACGTGACTCAACACCCGTATCCTGTTCACTTACCTAGAACTACTACGTGCATGGCCCCTCACGTGCATGCTAAATACCATGCATGGCTCATACGCACCACGTAACCACTCGTACAATCCCCATGTGTTTCCTCCGGGTCACCAAGTTCACAAATCGTCCTAACCGGCACCTCGTTTACCATCCTTGACTCGCACCATGCACTGACGAACCAACACAACCCTTTCCCCGGGTTCCCGTCGACTTTGAGCCGCCCCACACTACCCTACACAACCGTGAACGGCCCTTTGCAGGGCTGCCATGGTTACCCGATGCCACTACAACCCGCCTCCACGCCATTACAAAGATCCGACAAGGCCATCCGACCTTCCTCGTCACGTCCCCGATCAGAAATCAACGTCACCATGCGTCACCGCCACCACCGATGCGTCACAGCCCGATCGTCTTTGCTTGGGTCTCCTCTTCCTCATGCTTCACCACCCAACCCTTTCCGGCCTCCCCAATGGGTTCGGCCGAACTCCCTTAGTGCACAAAGACACCTAAAAACGAAAACCGTACATACAACTAGTCGAGTTTATTATTATACCTTTATCCGAGTGACTTATGCCAATCGAATCACTAGTGAACTCGTTTCTTCCTCACGCTTGCCTCCTTCGATACCCTAGAATCATAAAAATGATTATAACAACGATCCGAAGATCCAAACACGTAACGGATGATCAAAGCTATGAAAAATACCTCGAATCGGCTATGAGACACGAAGAACGGCTCTTTCCCTTCTCTTCCTTGTTCTCGGCAGCCGCAAGTAGCAAATGGGGCTCCCCCCCTTTACGCCGTGACCTAAAGGGTGCGACACCCTTGGACCGGGCTTCGGCCCTTGCTCGCATTTGGCCCCCTACTCGGGTTCGGCCTATCTCGACTTTTAATACCATCCTACTACAATACGTTATTTAATCGCTAACCCTCTCTAGATATATTTACATAAAAAGAAACCCTTGAGTCTACGTCTTCGGTTGAGCTTCGTCAAGTTCTCGTCACAATTTCGTCCACTGTATACAATATTTACACAATCCACTAATCCCGTTTAATAGGTAGAAACCTGGGATGTTAAACGATGCAATGCTCAAAATATATAATAAGTACTCAAAATAAAAAGAGGTCAACTAACATTCGCCAATAAGGCAGCAGAAAGGGTGGTGGTGATGGTGCCACCATATCAACGGTTACCGAGGTAACGGGTAAAAAACCTGTAATGTCAACGTCCAATACTTGACAACCATCTAATGTCAACAAACAACCACAAATGTCAAGAAACATTCAAGAACCACAATTAGCGTTATCAGAAAAGAACTACAAACGTCAGAGTTGAAGAAGGGAAGAGTTGCTACTGAAATGGAGGACGGGGCCACTGCTGATGCGGACCTAGGGGCTGTTGTTGATACTGCTGGTGGGCATACGGGTTGTGGGTGTGATCATGAAAGTCCTGTCGTATGTCATCCATAGTATACCCCAGATGACCCATACGGATCATCAAGTCTAGCATGGGGGGGTCAGTGGTGGTGTGATAAACAGGCGGTACCCCCTACCGTCCGTTCTGTCTCCCTCCTCGGGGTGCTGGTTCTAACTACTCTACCCCTACATCATCATCTGATTCCTCAACCACCCCCGTCTAGATGTTACCTCGATGGTTTACTAGTTGATAAACTTTATTGATCCTTTTTAACATCCAAATACGGATTAGCATCTGGATGTCAACAGTGGTGACTGGTAGGTCCATTTCTTGAAATTGTTCCTAGGTGAGCAGGGGTTAAAACTACCATTTTGGAGGCCAGCTGAGTGATGAGAGGCCCTCCAAATATGTGGCTTGATGAACAATATCCTGGTGCTCTAGTGAAAAACTTGGCCAAACTCTATGCCAAGTTGAAGTCTACCTGTTCAATGATGTAATGTAGATGAAATAGATCCCTAAGGCTCCCCCATACATGTGCTATCCTTTCTCCCCCCTAGGGAAAGGACTATACATCTGTGGAGGTACCGGTGGAGACGGTGCCTTAGTTTGGTGCTCTTCTGACTGTGTGGGTCGAATGGTCCATACCCGATCCTTCCCCAGCATAGGGATGCCTCACCCTAGCCAAAATCACTGTGGCTCTCAGTGAATAATGGCTGTGTAATCTCTTTGTGCCTGTACAGTCCCACCCTTACCCCAAATTGGGCTAGTGATATCTCATGCCAATGCATGGCCATCCTAAATCTGACACAATTGTGCAACTCAAGACTAATCACATGCCTTGCAAATGAGAACGAAGCCAAGAATTCCAAGGTCGGCTCATAATAAGTTATGTTTCGAATAGCAAAGAACCTTTCCCATGATTTAGTAATGAGTTCAGCACATTCATTCAGTAGATTTATTTCATCCAAGGTAGTGTAGCAAATAGTCTTGTGGATACCGAATTCCTGTCCCATAAGCTCCTTAAGCTTATGATAAGCTTCTATCTCTATGGCATCCTCTAGATCAAACACTAGCCATGAATGTAAATCTAACTGCCCTTGCGACATCGGTTGAGGGTGGTAGAGTGAAAGTGGTGATGGTGGGGATCCATTCCCGCCAGAATCAGTTGGGGATGGAGTAGATCGGGATGAAGACTTCATCCGCCTTCGCTTTTCGCCGGCTCTAGATGATTCCACCATGCTCTACAATCACCAATTAAAGGAGTTAGTACATAGAAACAAGAGTGATTCGACATATATATATTTCAACGGTGCCAAAAACTTGCTAGGATAATAAGTGTACATATAATTATACCAAAAACTTGATAGGGTTTATATTTTTATAAAAATATATATGTTTATAATTTTTGGACTACACAAAAGAAACACAAATTTGTGCAAGGTGATGGCATGGTTATGTTCCTCGAGTCCTAAGGTGGTCAATTGCATTCAATCAAACAAGGCGCAAATTCAAACGGTGCAACACGACTACAATCATAGACGGACGGCAAGTTGACTTTTGAAAAGTCAAACCCGTCAAAATTCTTGACTTATTTCAAGCAATCAACAATTTCCCAGTAAACTAAACTAAATCCTAAACACATATATACAAGATTCATGCTTCAATTCCTATTTCCATGTCCAAGAGTTCTAAGCCAAATTTCAAAAACCCATCCATACGAGTAGAACAAATCCGCTTAAATGAAGCAAAATATGTTACATAATCATCAAACAAGGTTGAATGTGTGTTTAGTGTAAGCATTAAGTCAAGATTCATCCACATTCAAACTAAAGTTCAAAATGAAACCCTAGCCTCATTCAACAAAAATTAGCTATATTTGGAGCATAAATTACACTAAAAATGATAATGGACAAGTTTACATACCTTAGGGAAGAGGTTGGAAGCAAGAATTAGCAAAAACCATGAGAAATCAGAGGTTTTGGAGGTATTGGAGCCGAAACCGAGCGTTTTCGGAGTTGGGGTTTTGAGAAAAGTGGGTATTCTGCCCCAATTTAACACCTGCACGCAAACAGACCGATGCACGGTCGTGCATTGGGTTGCAAGGCCTTGCATCCCCCTAGTTTAACCAATTTTGACTATTTGTTTTTTTTAGAGCCACTTGAAATATTTTTAGTTAATAAAATAATATAAAATTTTAATTAAAAGACAATTAAAAATAGATTAAATTTTTATTAAAGTGTTATTTAATTTAAAAAGTATTAATATAAACTGGTCAAAAGGGAACGTCACCAAAATTAAATCCCGATTTCACGTTAGAAGACTTACCTCGGGCGTTGGAATCCAATTTTAAAGTGTTGAGCTTGTCTTTATAAAAAATAAAGCAGAATGTAAAAACTAATCACGTAAAACCGTTCGAAAGCGTTACGCCTACTTAAAAATGTTTTCGAATAGCGACACTTATATTTGTTCATTTCCCTTAACAATAATTTCTCGGTCGCGATTCTTGAAAGTCCCTGCAAAGATAGATTAACTAACACAAGTACCTAATTATAAATAAAAGTGAGAGTGAGAAGATTAACAGAAAAATAAAAAGGAAAATAAAGATGAAATAAAAAAAAATAAAGATGAAAAATAAAAATAAAAAGGGAAAATAAAGCAGAAATAAAACAAAGAGAAAATAGAAATAAATAGTAAGTCTAACGGTTTAGATGTTTCGTAGAATTAACGTGTCCCCGGCAACGTCGCCAAAAACCTAATAGGTTGTTTAGTGTATATAATACATATATATATATAAATATATCCCTGGTAACGACACCAAAAACTTGATTTCTAATGCAAGAGATATAATTCATATACATATACTATTATTGATGTTTGGTTTATAGTTACACAAAATCAGGTTTTAAAATTATAAACTAAAATGATAATTACTTCAACAAAAGACACACACAATACAAAAGTGTACCTATCGCACCGTAATATAGTCTGGGTAAGAACCAAGTATCGAACCAAGTATCGAACCATGGACACGGATTTTTTACTCATTCCTCGCTATTGTCTGATTAGGATCATAAGTTGGAAAAGGGATTTTGTTTAAAGTAAGAAAAAGAAAATTGAAAGTAATTAGGAATGTCGTCTTATTTTAAGGTGTGACACGGGTTGTTATCACTTGTTAATTAATGTTGTAGTTTTGTATGGTTGGTCAAAGTTACTAATACTAACCCTTTCGATGGGGAACTTAGCATCTCGTAATGGAACAATGGGTATGGTCGGCCAACTGTTCCAAATAACTCCCTGGATCCTAACGGGGTCTCAAGTCCGTCGGCTATCTTGTGAATTATTATTCGGACTAAGATTATCCGGTCGTCTGACGTACGTCAAGTCATGTAACTTCTTTTGGAAAGTTGGAATGCGCAACTCCCTACAAAGCTAATTTATGAACGCGCGGACCTAACAAATTATTTTCTTAAAATAGTTGCCTTTACTTATAATATTACTTTAAATAAATATAACTTTCATTCTCAAGATCAAGCCTCATGGCTCCGGTTAGAAGTCATCTGCAAGCTAACACTAGAGAAGTAAAGTAATACCGACACGAACCACAAGATCCGGCTAGTACTCGAACGACTCCTTGAATACCCAAACCTACAATCAACCCATAAGATTAAACCTATACTAACTCAGATGTTCCTAGCACCAAGATTTGTATACAGACTGCACAAACTCGAATAAGCTTCCAAGCAAGAAGTCTTGCTTAAGAAACTTACAAGATTTAGGACTATTAAGTTGGTTTAAAGGTTACTTATTATTGACTTTTAAAGATAGATTAAAGGAAAGACTTTATGAACATAACTTACTAAAAAAAATACTTCATTAATTAAGTAAAGTTCAACCAACTCAAGTAACACAAGAAGACTAGCCACGAATGACCATACAAGTGACTCCACTAACCCTTAGATCATGTGTGGAAATGATCCAACACCAAGGGAGGGTGGGTATAGGTTGCTTCTTGTTACTTGAATAAGAGGAATCATTCCATATTACAAACTAGAAAAGTAAAATAAACAAAGACGAAAAAAACTAAAACTGACAAAAAACCGAGAAAGCTTCGACCTTAGCAGAGCACTAGGGCCTTCACAATTCTCAATATTGGACACCTAAAACACTAAAATGAGCTTGCTATTTATAGGCAAAGATTTCGGCAATGCACTGTCGTGCATTGGATTGCACGAGCGTGCAAAGTACCCTTTTCTTTCACGTGTGGAATCTGGCAGCTTTAGAGAGTACAGGGAGCATGATAGAGATTGCACGACCGTGCAAGGAAATGCATGGTCGTGCATTGCCCTATTCTACTCCATGTTGACTTTTTTACTTCCGGCTTTGACTTCTTGGGTCCATTTTCGTTCAGTTAACTTTCGGATGCTGATTTCTCCTTGATTTTGAGTGATTTCTTCATGTTTTTGTTCATCAAGGGTAATTATCCTCTTGTGACACAATTGAATAGATTATGTATCAATTCTCATCATATTGTCTATAATTGTGACGAATATGGGGATAATTATACATGGAAATATGTATAATTTACGACATATCAAGCATGCATACGATGGATTCCGCATTTCGTAAGTGTGTCGCACCACAGGTTTAGCAGATCCGCAGACACCCCGGTGGGGCCTACACTTACCCCTCCCCGCGTCGCACCTATGGTAGGCGTACCTCACATTGCTACTCCTGTGCGCGGTCAGCCGCAGTTTCCTGGATCGACCTTCGAGGTCGGGTGATTGTCAGCCATGACTACACCTGCTCCCATACTGATCTCGTCTGATGACGAGGAAGTGGATATGGATCTGGAGGACACCATGAGTCTGATTGAGGTGCAGGTAGATGAGCTAGTGGAATCTAGCTATGGACATGGGATGAGGCTGCAATAGTTCCATTATGTGATGGAGGATGTCCTATAGCAGATTCCCGAGTTATTTGGGTATCTTACTACAGTGCATGCATCGTCACTCATCGGCAACAAGCTTATGGAGAAGATTGAAGGACTTGTTTACTTGGGAGGAGTTATCTTAGTAGCGTTAATTGTCGCGCTAAATTCCATCGTGTTGTTTTTCTATTTTGGGCACTTAGCAGTTTTTGCTCAGGTTATTTTTGGTTGTGTTTACAAAAACTTTTTATTTTGGAGTAGCTTTGGCATAGTATGAAACTAATGCCCATTTTGTAAAAATCATTACTTATTTTTGGTAAGCCCTGAATTCTCTTGGTGCTTCAATGCCTTTTGTGAACTATTTTGGATGAAGAAAATGGAATTTTATGTTAAAATGATTCATTGTGTACCAAAATTTTATTAGTCACTATTCATGTATCATTATTATCCCTATTTGTTACCCTGTGTACACTATCTGATCAAATCATTATTGTCATTTTCAAACACATATCTTTATATGTATGATTTTTTTGCTATAACTTGGTAATTCTTAGTCAAGTGTCTCCACTTACACAAAACTCTTAATGAATTTTTACCCATTTCTGTTATAGACAATGCCGCCAAGAAGAGACCCTCACCAAACACAACCGGAGAATCCTCCGCCAAATTTGGCACAACTAATTAATCAACACCTGGATACCGCTATACCCAAAATTCTAGCCCAAGTCACCGCGGGTTTGATTTGAAACACATCTAGAATTGGTGGAACCGGTAGTAGAACTAGTGGTGGAATTGAAACAGGAACCAGCGGTGGAACGGTACTGGAACTGTAACTGGAACCAGTGGTGGTGCATCAGGTAGTGGAGCCGGCGGTGGTGCCCATGGTGGCACAAATAATGATAACAACAATCGAGGTTGTACCTTAAAGGGATTTCTCTGTCGGGAAGCCACTCGAGTTTCATAGAATCGAAGGAGCGGTGGGCATTGTTAGGTGGATTAAGAAGATGTAGTTAGTAATAAAGATTAGCAACTGTCTGGATAACCAGAAAGTGAAATATGTTGCTTGCTCACTGGATGTTAGAACCTGATAAACCGTTGTATTCTAGACAAACTATAGGGGCTATTTTGTAATTATTGTAATGTTAAGTTTTTGGGTCAGAGAGTAGCTAGGGACTCTTGAGAGTTGCTAGGTTGGTTACAGCCGACTATCGCTGAGAGTCGGCAATCTGCTATGTGACTCTTACTATCCTCTATAAATAGCTGACCAAAAATTTAGCAATTAGACCTTTTGATTATACGTTGTTATTATTGTCGTTTGGATAGCCGGTTAGAGGGGTATTGTAATAGTTTATGTTCGAGGAGATTATTGTAGTCATTCAGTGGATGTGTTTATGAGAATCATATTTTGTTTGTGTCTTCATTCTATTGCTCTTCATCTTAGTTTTTACTTGATTCACAAACAAACAGCTTTGTAATAGCTAATATGTTGATATTATCATGTCTATAATCATTCTAGCATTGGGATACAACATTCAGGACCTACAATTTGGTATCAGAGCCTCTGTGCTCTTGATTTTAGTGCCTTTTGTTGGGTTTTTGGTGTTTTTGAATATATCCGAATTTCATCAAAATCTAGATTGATCTGTATCAAGTTCTGAAATTGGATTTGAATTTCATTCAGAAACTTGTTTGTGAAGAGTTTGATAGATCTGATTGGTATTTTGGTTTAGATCTGAGCATTCATGGATTGATTTTGTGTTATTTTTTGAAAAAGAGCATGTTGTTATTCTTGAGCCCACTGTCCAGGGCCGACTCTCTTGCTTGGGCTATTTGTGGTTTTCATTGGTCGACTATCTCAGCCGACTGTTGATCTTGTTGGCCGATTCTCCGGGCCGACTTTCGCTTGTCCTTGCTGACTCTCTTAGTAAACGCAAGTTTATAACTCACTTGAACTTAAGTTCATAGTGACTGAGTTTGTCCAGCCGACACTCTCAGCCAACTATCTTAAGTGAGCTTCCGACTCTCTTAAGCCGAAACTCTGAGTGAGTTTTCCTTGTATTTCCTAGGAGAGGTACCGATTCTCTTCTTTGTCCTGTCGACTCTTCTGTGTCCAGCCGACTCTGTTGAGCCGCCTATCTGTTTGATCCTTCCGACTCTCTGAGCCGACTCTCAACGTTTTTCAATTGCCATTTTATTTTGATTCTCCGTTTTTCAAGATGTCTATTACATCCGTTACTCAAGCTGATCAAGAAACCAGATCCATGTCCAGACCTCCCAAGCTTTTTTCCACCGATGATTTCCCAAACTGGAAAAAACCGAATGAAGGCGTACTTCTATATGACTGACTTCGATCAGTGGATCTCGACTACTAATGGTCCTCACTGTCCTATGACCACTAGAGAGGATGAAGTCGACACTAAAATTGATCTAGCAGAGTCCACCGAGAATGACAAACTTCTAATCATAATTGATTATAAAGCCTTTGGTGCCTTGAGCATGGCTCTTCTGGCCAACATAATGAACATGTTTGAAGAGTATAGGACCGCTCAATCTCTGTGGCAAGCTTTATGTGAGTTTTATGAAGGAAATTCTGATTTAAAAAGGGGTAAGAAGGACATGCTTCAAATGGAATATGATACTTTTTGTAGTATCAAAGGAGAAGGATTATTGATGCACATTTCAAGGCTTATGGAAATTTCTAGCAAGTTGAAGCAAGTTGGTGTTGTGATCAGGAGCTACGATCAAATCAAGAAGTTGTTAGATTCTCTGCCACAAGAATGGAGTATTGAATGTATGATGATAAAAATGCAGTATCTTAATGAAGCATCAACCTTATCTGACATGATCAATACATTGAAATCTTTTGAAATGGACATCGAAAAGCGTCAAATGAATCAATTTTGTTATAGCAAAAGCATGGCACTAACCAGCGCAACATTCATTGTTCCTGCCACATTAAGTAATTCTGGAAGTTCAACAGGAGTCTTTACCACAATGGTTCCTCACCATCCACAAATAAAAAAAGCTCCTCAAGCACGGCATCGAATGGCAATCAAAGCAGCACTTCTGCTTCAAGTCTATCAACTGAACATATGGCGTTGTTTGGCTTGTTTGTCAATAGTTATGAAGCTCTTATTACCGGAGAATTGAAAGTCAGTGTTACTCATACTGAAGATGTTTTTTAGGTGTATCCTGATGATATGGAAGAGGTTGATCTGCAGTGGCACCGGTAAGAAGCGTCTAGGAGGAAAAGATGCTGGATTTGATAAAACTAAGCTGAGATGTTACAACTGCAAGCAGCTTGGTCACTTCAAAAAGGAATGTCCTCATCCAATTACTGATGCTCTTCCCCTTCCTACCATTATTGCCATCACTGAAGTAAACAAACAAAACGAGAAGGTAAAAGAACCGGTTATGTTTTGGTCGTCAATGACTTCGATTGGAGTAATGAGATAGAGGAGGCTCAGATGGATGTTTGCAAGGCTCTTATGGCTAATGATTCCTCAACTCAATTTGTGGTTCACGGTATGGAAGCTAGCCTTGTTGAAAAAGATTAGAAAGAGGTGGTTAGAAAGATCATCATCAACACTGATTCAATCGGACCAGCATCTTACCTGAAGCAATTTGCTACTCAAGGAATTGAGAGTCAGGTGATTGATACTGAAGGCAGCATGAATCAGAATGCCAATATTAAGATTGAGAAAAGGAAGGGTGTTGATGAGATGATGGTCGGTGATGAGAAGAAGGATGCTTGCTCAAGTTCCAGCTCAATCGATCGAGTTGTCTCTCCAACGAGTGCTTGTGATGGAACTTAAACTGAAGGCGATGGAAGCTCGAATCATGTAGGTATTTGCAGATAGACTGTTACAGAGCTGATTCCGTCGAAGTTAAAATCTCGTTTATGTTCCTCTGATTGTGTTGACATGATTGTTCACTCTCGCACTTTAGACAAACTTATTATTCTTGAAAAGGACATTTCTCTCAGTCTCCTTAAACAAATCAAGAAGAGCAAGGTTGCTCTTAAAATCAGTTTAAATAAAGCTCAACGAGAAATCCAAACCCTAAAGGAATTTGTATACAGAAAAGAATTTTTAATCACTGATTTAATTGAAAAATTAACTTCTTCAAGAAGCGAATCCGTTAAATTACAAATTATCATTGACAAATGGAACTTAAGTAAAAAGGTTCATGACACCATGATTGACTATCAACAGAAACCAGGATTTGTAAATAAGGGGGTTGTGTAATTGGATTCAAATGGTTTTGAAAGAAAATTGTTTCACCCTCCTAGTGAGGGTCATTACAACCCTATTCCGTCACCACATCCAAAAAATGATCTTGCAAATGTATTTGTGTCTGCTACTAACGTGAATACTTCAGGTTTAAAAGGGCAAGATGACGATGTTAACGATGATTGTGGTGTTAGATTAGGTCACAAGGAGTGCAATAGGGAGTAAATTAAGTTTTCTTTGTTAAATTCCAAGAATACAAAATCATGTACATCAGATTCTGTTGGTAGTAATAGTGGATCTTGTTCTAGTTCAGTTGATTTGAATTCTGATTGTAATGAACACAATAGCTGTAATGATTTCAGTTATATGAATGCTTCTTTTTTTAATGATTCGGTTAACATTATTTCAAGAAATCAGTTTGAAAGATTCATGACGGAAAAGAATCCAATCTTCAACCCCACATCAATAAGTCAATGTGATAGTCAAAGCAATTCAGACTATCTGTCCACAAGAGATAGTGAAGAAAGTGAATATGATTCAGATAAATCCACTGAACCATCAACATAATCATGCAATGGATCCGATGTTGAAACAAAACCAATAACCGAAGCAGTTGAAGTTAAAGAATCTGATCAAGAATCATCAACAACTCATGTTGATCAAAAGAAGGAACATTACATCAAAGGCAAATTCAGAAATCCATTCAAAGTGCCTGTTCAGCAGCAATCATCCTCATCGTCTTACCAACTGCCACATAAAAGAAAATCATTTAAAAATGTCAATTATTTTACTTGTGGGAAGGGTGGTCATATTGATAGGCAATGCAGTCATGCATCATATCACAGTGATTGGGTCAAGTTTGAACGACCTAAGATGCATAGTGTGGGAAACTATAAAAGACACCAACATGATCACCATCTGTTTTATCACAAAATTGATAAGTTTAAATCATTTTCTTAAAAGGGACATGTTGGTGGCAAACCAGACGTGATAGAACTACAAAAGTTGATGTTCCACCCAAGTTGAAAAAGACTTGGCTTCTGATTTCTCAATAAATTGTCTTGTATGTGACAGGGTTTTCCCAGGAGGACTATTGATAATGCTTGGCATGTTGATAGTGGGTGCTCTCGTCACATGACCGAGCTAAAGAAGTTGCTAACTGACTTCAGAATTATCGATGGGGGATACGTTGCTTTCCCGGCGACGAGAAAGGAGGAAAAATTACCGGGCAAGGAAATGTGTGCAATGGAACTCTCACCTTAGAGAAAGTCAACCTGTGACAATCCGGACTTTTCAAGTTAACTCCGTTAACAAAATCCAGTTAAAGTTAACTGAAATTAACTTTACTCAAACTCCAGGGACTATTTCTATCAATATCTCAAACATAAACCACAGGGACTAGTTATGTAGTAACACTAATATCTATGTTGACTTTGGAAAGTCAAGATCCAAGTCTTGTTGACTTTGGAAGTCAAAATTAACCAAAATTTAACCTAAATAACCAAGTTCAAACTTGAAGGACCTATCATGCCAAGTTTCAAACTCAAATTCTTAGTAAAACCTCAGGGACCAGTCCTGCCAATTCATGAAACCGAATTGTTGACTCTTGAAAGTCAAACATCGTGATTTCCCTCGAATTCGACCGTTTCTAGTTGGAATTCGTTGAAACTGAAACTGATTCCCCACGATTCAACCGTTTTCGATCATCATTATCATCTTAAATGCGGGCATTGATTCGGTTTAAACTCAATTAACGAGCGTGTAACTCAAAACCGTAGACAGAAATCAAATTCGTTTAATCCTCGTAGTAACTTCATGAATTGAGACACTACGCACACTCGACGAACTCTCCTGAAGCTTTCTCACAACCCACATTGGCTGGAGAAGCAGCAGAAATCATAGGAGATCAAACAGTTCTTAGCCGACACCTGCAGTACTCGAACTCTATCAATTCGACTCACATTCTGGTAATTTCTTACACCAATTGCTTCGTTTTTATCCATTGAATGAAAGCCCTATGTCAATTTGGGCTTACATTATCATATCGATCAAAATCTCGACTCTAGGGTTCATCACTGACCGGTTTAATCGAACCCTAGTCTAGACCCAATCAAAATACAATTAAACTATACAGTCAGATTCACAATACCATTTTCTTTGAAAGCCCTCTGTCAATTCGATGTTTTATTATCAGGATCATTGTAACCCGTAATTTAGGGTTCTTATGAAACCAGATTGTCGAATTCAACTCTAAACTATTTTTAAATCAAATTAAACCACATCATTAGACTCGTAACCGTCTGTAGAGTGAAAGCCCTATGAAATATCGGGCTTCCATCATCGAATTGATCGTAATCTTGTAATCAGGGTTCATCCAAGAATGATTTGGGGTTCTCGATCTTAAACTCAAAAGTAATACAATTAAATAACATCATCAAATTCGCAATGTTCCGATTAACAAAAGCCCTATGATTTCATCAATTTTTATTATCAGAATACTTCGATTCAATTCTGACTTATCAAACCAGGGTTTCGATCCAATTTTCAGTAATTAAACGACCTAAACCCTATCGTTTTTGAAATTAAAACCATGCTCAGGTTCATGATTTCCAGGGTATCAAAACCCCTTTGCTGTTTCGATCGATCGACACCGGAATCGATGGATCAGAGCCGAGTTTCGATCGCGAATGGGTTTGAGAGGGAAGTCACTTGAACCTTGATGATTAATCAATTCCAATCAGGATGCTAACGCGATGACCCTAGCGGGCGGACTGGTTAAGACAGTGTGCGTGTGTGGGAGAGACCCGGGTTCGAGACCGGGCTCCCACATTTATTTTTTGGGGCACTTTTAGTTATATTTAATTATTAAAAATCAAACCCTATATTATTATAATATTAAATTCTTTTGATTTTTGGTAATTCATATATGATATCACTTGTATGACTATGCGTATACATCATCCTTTAAGTCCTCACATCGGACCGTTAATATGAACATAGCGAGGTAATTTGAGTAGTACTACTGCGTTTGACAAACCTCACCCGCGTTAGTCGCGCTAACTCGATTGGAGGTCGAACGGGTGCAATATTGACCTAAACATGCACCATGATGGTGGGAGGCATATAAACAGTTAGTTGTCGGTTGCGAGCGCATTAGTTAACATGTTTATAGGTTAGCTACCTATTGATTTATATATTGAATGTACATTAATCTGTTAAAACGCTTCTATAAATTGAAACCTGTGAACTCACCAACCTCGTGTTGACATTTTCTTACATGTTTTTCTCAGGTCGCTTAAGATAAGGAACAGGTGCACACAATAGGACATGCTTGGAAATATTGCCTTTGATTCATGTTTCAATAAACTGTTTGGACTATTTAATTTGTGTTTGGTTTGGACTTTTGGACTATTCTTTTGGGCACGTGTGTTTTGCGCATTTACTTTCTTTACGCTTCCGCATTAACTCTGTTTGATATGATATTTTTATTTGAGTCCCATGTAGAGTCGTTCTATGTAACTAATGTCTGAGATCCTGGTTCATCACTTCCCAAATGGTAAAACTCTGTTAGTTGAAAATTGGGGGTGTGATAGATTGGTTCTAGGACACGATGCACCTATCTTATCTTCCCCGGAGCCCAAAAGGCGCCAGACTGGTTCTAGTGATTATTCGGTTGATCAGGGTAAACCGAGCAGCGCGCAAGCAATGAATCCTGCTCGTAATTGGAATGCATACCCGCAAATGATCCAAAGGTGGATCGAGATGGGATATGTCCCATCACCCTACTTTGGTTCCGCTTCCTCATCATCTACTTTACCTAGCTTGCCCTGCACTATGGAACAAGCTTTTGTAGCTTTTGTATTTTACATGTCTAGGGAGTTAAGCATTGTGAAAAATGCTACTGATAAGATACCTGACATTCTGCAGCGAGAGAATCAAATAGAGGAGAACAAGGTAGGAATTGAGCTTTTGACTGCTGAGCTAGCAGTGACGGATCAGGTCCATAATGTTTTGGTGGATCGGGTGACACATTTGGAGACGAGGGTAGACACCTCAGATTTTGAGGTAGGAGGGATTCTGGAGAGAGTGGCTAATCTGGAAGACCAGCTGCAAGCAGCAGACCATGCTGCTGAGGGACCTCAAGAAAAAGTGACTCACCTAGAAGCCCAACTGCAAGCAGCCTTATTTCCGAAAGACATTCCACTTTCGGACGGTGAGAAAGAACCTTTCGAGGAGGAGCCCTTCGAGGACGAACCCTTGGAGGAGGAGCCACCCGAGGAGGAAGCGGTGGAGATCGATGATGCTCAGTCATACGTTTCTTCCGATGACGAGGATGTTTGATGATCCTCCTATTCTATCATTCTTTTTCATTCATGTTTTGCTTATGTTATTTCTCTTTCCAAACCTAGATGGGTAAGGTTGTTCCCATTCAATAAAAGCATGAGAAGTTTAATGTTTGAGTTATTTATTTTGTAGCCTTACAATTTATTTAATTTTCAAAATATTAGATGTTGTATTTCCTTACTTGTACATAAATAATGTTTAATATACGACATATTCCTCATTGTTTGTATTTGTGAACGTGAAGAATCATGTCAGGAAGAGGACGTGGAGGTCGTGCCGGTGGTTGTAGGTCCCAAATTCGGTGCGTGACGGATCTCTAGACTCGCGGTACGACACGGTGAAAACGTGCGGAAAATGATCAACGTGCTTGTGTAACTCAATCAACAACAATGGTGTAAATAAACTCTTTGTATTCCACCAATATCAGGTTACAAGAATTCTCTCTCGTCTACTCTGATATCGTCTCACACCTCTACACTGTTCTGTTGTGTTAACAGACTCTGTTCTGTCAATATATAAGCACTGTTCTGCACCAGGCGAACTTATTAAGTTCGCCTCTAATAGACTAAGCAAACTTATTAAGTTCGCCTCTAACAGACTAAGCGAACTTATTAAGTTCGCCTCTCTGATGGGCTAGGCGAACTTATTAATTTCGCCTCTGATAGGCTAGGCGAACTTATTAAGTTCGCCTCTAGCAGAACTTACACAGAATTTTATCAACAATTATAAAACATGTCCTAACAGTTGTCGGGGTACCATCAACATGACAGCAGCGGAGCTAGCGGCACTAATCAACGATAGTGTGGCTGAGGCTCTAGCAGCACAGAATGCTGCAGGTAAATGCTTAAACTATTGACTAATGAGGTCAATTCACCTCCTAAAAGCGCTTTTCTTAAGCTCTATAATCCCAATCCTATGTTATTTCTAAATCCAGCAAAACCAGCAGAATCAGCAACCAACGTGCACATTTAAGACATTTATGGAGTGTAAGCCCCACGCCTTTAGTGGAGCTGAAGGAGCTGTCGGACTACTCCGGTGGTTGGAAAAGGTAGAATCGGTGATTGCCATGTGCAACTGCCCAGTGGCCAATTAGGTCAAGTTCGCCACTAGAACTTTGGAGGGCCCGGCTCTCACGTGGTGGAACGCTCAGGTCCAGATATTGGGTCTGGCCATGGCAAATGGACTCCCGTGGGAGGAGTTTAAGATGATGATGAAAGAGGAGTACTGTCCTCGCGATGAAATTCAGAAGTTGGAAGGTGAATTTTGGAACCTGAAAATGGAAGGTGTATACCACACGCTCCCATGGCTACCATGTGCCCACATATGGCGACTCCAGATTACAAAAGAATTGAGCTGTATATTGGAGGTCTAGTGCCTCAAATTCAAAGTATGGTTACTTCGTCCAACCCTACTACCATTCAGCAGACGATCAGACTGGCTCACAAGCAACCGATCAGGCGGTGACACAAGGGACTTTACCCCCGAGAGGTTCGGTCTCTAAATCCTCCGACAATCATAAACGCAAGTTTGATGACCACTCCAACACCCACTCCAAATCTCACTCCAAAGGATCCCAGTTCAATCAACCCCAGCAGCAGCAGCGAAAGTTTTAGCCCTCTAAGAACTTCAATCAGATGACCTCCTCTGGTCAAAATCGAGGTAGTTATGCGGGGAGAGCCCCCAAGTGCAACAAGTGCAATTATCACCACGTCGGTGCTTGTAACCGTTGTCAACGGTGTGGCAAGATGGGCCACGCTGCAAAAGATTGTATAGTGGATCTTCATAATAAGCAACCATTCCGACCGCAAGGATCCACAAGGGGTTTATGATAACTCTTTATAATAGCTTGTGAACTCACCAACCTCGTGTTGACAATTTTTAGGTATGTTTTCAGGAAATTGAACGTGGTCATCAGGTTAGCAATGTAGGATACATGCATGCACGTGGATACGGATTTTGAGGAGGATTTCTCTTGTATAACTCATGGTCTTGAGTCATATTTGCGAAATCTTAACCTTTTGTAAACTCAAGTTGATATTTTGTAATGTAAATATTTTAAACTCGATTATGTATCCAATTACATGTATGTGTTTGCGGTAATCATATGCTTTGGAAACCAGTGAAAGTTACGCCTCGTGTTTCCGCCCTGGCGGGGTGTGACAGAACTTGGTATCAGAGCCATTGATTATAGCGAACTAGGTGTCTAAAACGGAACCTAGTCTATAATTTGAATGACTCACTAAAATGTTTTCATTGCATAAGCATTGCATAACCAGTCATCATGTCATGTGGATATTGTAGTCACAAGTATGTCATCACATTCACACTCTGACCCCGTCTCTGACTCTGAATCCAACGAGGAACTTTCCGCCACACGCCCTAAAAATCGAGTACAAGTACGCAGCTCCACACCACCCAATGTCGCCCTGGGAGAACCGCCTATAGTCTACCGAAAGAAAAGCAAAGGACCAATTAAAGTACAAAGTGCTTGGAAGAAGGTTCGACTTCCACGCAAAAGGACTCTAGCAGCCCGTGACCCGGAAGACTTGGAGACCGGTGAAGAACCACCTAAGCAACGACCCTGCTACCATCCTACTGTGGGAACTATCCGTTGGATGCCTCGTACTCTGGCACGATGGAGGGAGATGGAGAGCATCCCATCTACCTTTGAGCTCGGAGAGTCTTCTAACTCTCCAACACCCCTACCCCACACTGGGGAAGCCATGGAGCTCACAGTGCCTACATAAGTAGCACGAGTTTATACGCACGAAGAACGTCTTGATGATCTCCTAGGTGATATTCGGGCACATGGGGATGTAGCCACGCGCTTACGTCAAGGGCTCGGATCTCGAGTACAGACTCTGGAGGATAGCACCCGAGATATACAGGGTGCCACTGACTACCTTGAGTTGAGAGCTGATATGGACTGGCAGTTCACTCTCACGGTCCGAGACATGGTGGAGGCGCTGGAAGAAAGGACTTTAGCTGCAGAGTTTGTGGCTAGGGCTAGCTTTGTCATGGCGGGACTTGCCATGATGATTGGGTTGTACTCTCACTTCTTCCTTTAAACCTATTATGGGCAGGTTGTGCCCATAGCACATTATGTAGTTTAAAACTTTGGTACTGATGTGGTCATGAGAACCCATCCCTTTTTGTATCCATGTCTTTTGGGAACAATGTACTATATATGTTTTAACTAGATATGTGATAGTTTATGTTGTAATGATGGTTGTTCACGTTTGATGTTGTTGTACCCTTATGTCATGAACTATCATTATTATTATATAATGTTGTTTCTTTTTAATCGATATGATAGAGAGAACGTCATGGCACCTAAGCGAAGGACGCCCCGTAACACTATTAGTAACAACAACGAGACGACTTCCCCAAACATCGAACAACTCATAGCACAGCGAGTAGCTGCCGCCATGGAGCAGTATGAAGCAAATCGAAATAGTGGCGGAGGAAACGGCAGCGGTACTGGCGGAGGAGGTGCAGGAGGTAGTGGTACAGCAGGAGGTTCCGGAGGTAATAATAAATAAATAAGCCATAACATATAGTCATGATCCAAACTAATGACGTTATGACTTGTAATTCTACAGATACTCCAAATAGGAAGTGCACCTACAAGGCCTTCCTATCCTGCAACCCCCGTAATTTCAATGGCACCGAGGGTGCAGTAGGTCTGATGAGATGGATAGAAAAGATGGAGTCGGTGATTGATATTAGTGAATGCACCGCTGACTGCATGGTGAAATATTCTACATGTGCGCTCACTGATAAAGCTTTAACTTGGTGGAATACTCAAATGAAGACTTTGGGGAGAGAGACAGCGTACCAATTATCTTGGGAAGATTTGAAAAACATGATGATTGAGGAATACTGTCCTCGAAATGAATTGCAAAAGATTGAAACTGAGATGTGGAACCTACAGATGATAGGAGATGATGTAGCGTGATACACCGACCGTTTCAATGAATTGGCGATTCTAGTACCGCATATGGTCACACCAGAACATAAGCGCGTTGAGAGGTATCTGTGGGGTCTTGCGCCTCAAATTCGTAGCATGGTAACATCATCTAATCCAGTAGATGCCAAGAGTGCTACAACTTTAGCATTCAAGCTAAGGGATGATGCGGTACATAATGAATTGTTTGTGAGGAAGGAGAACGAGGAAGGTAGATCTGGGGAGAAAAGGAAATGGATGGGAAATTCAAGTAACAAGTCTGAGAAGCAAGGGTTTAAGAAACAAGGAACTATGAAAGCTTTTACAGTCAACACAGTGTAAAGAAAGGAGTATGATAGGGGCCTACCGAGATGTATGAAGTGTGGAAATCATCATGCCGGTGTGTGCATCAAGTGTGGAAAATGTGACAAATTTGGTCACACCACACAAGTTTGTCGAACTAACAACAGAATGGGGAAAATTAAACCGGGATGTTTCATATGTGGTGACCTGAAGCATTTCAAGAGGGATTGTCCCAAGTGGAAGAATCAGAACAACGCTCAGGCACCAGGGAGGGCATTTGTGATGGGTGCAAGGGACACACGCCAGGACCTGAACATCGTCACTGGTACGTTCTCGATAAATAATCACTATGCCTCTGTACTTTTTGATTCGGGTGCGGATATGAGCTTCGTGTCAAATGATTTTAAATCCTTACTCGGTATTAAGGCCAGCAAACTAGATCAAAGTTATACAATTGAATTAGCAAATGGGAAATTAATAGAAACCGGAGAGGTCATTAGGGGTTGTACTTTATGCTTAGAAAACCATACATTCAGTATAGACCTTCTACCCGTCGAGCTAGGGAGTTTTGATATTGTGATTGGCATGGATTGGTTATCAAAGAATCTTGCCGAAATCGTATGCCTCGAGAAGATTGTACGTATCCCACTACCAAGCGGAGAAATTCTTTCAATTCTAGGCGAAAGGTGTAGAATGATGTTGAAAACGATAAACTGCATGAAAGCTCATAAGTATCTACGCAAGGGTTATTGTGCATTTCTGGCTCATATCGTCGAGAAGAAACCCAAAGAACGTCGACTTTAGGACATACCAATCGTCAGAGATTACTCGGAGGTATTTCCCGAGGACTTACCAGGATTACCACCATCAAGACAAGTCGAGTTTCGGATCGACCTAGTACCAGGAGCCGCACCAGTTGCACGATCGCCGTATCGTCTAGCCCCTTCCGAGATGCAGGAACTGTCGAGCCAATTACAAGAATTACTTGACAAAGGTTTCATAAGACCGAGTTTCTCACCATGGGGAGCTCCGGTCCTATTTGTAAAGAAAAAGGATGGAACCTTTAGAATGTGCATTGACTATCGGGAGTTGAACAAACTGACAATCAAAAACCGGTATCCTCTTCCTCGAATAGACGATTTGTTTGATCAACTTCAAGGTTCCAGTTTCTATTCTAAAATTGATCTACGATCAGGGTATCATCAACTGAAAATTCAGGAAGAAGATATACCAAAAACGGCTTTTAGGACTCGTTACGGTCACTACGAGTTCCTAGTTATGCCATTTGGCTTGACTAATGCACCAGCTGTTTTCATGGATCTCATGAACCGCGTGTGCAAGCCGTACTTGGATAAATACGTGATTGTGTTTATCGATGACGTATTGATATATTCACGAACCAAGGAGGAACATGAACATCATTTGAAATTAATCTTGGAACTACTCAGGAATGAGAAGCTTTATGCTAAATTCTCTAAGTGTGAGTTTTGGATCCGAGAGGTTCACTTTCTCGGACACGTCATCAATAAGAATGGTATCCATGTGGATCCATTCAAGATTGAAGCTATCAAAAACTGGGAAGCACCAAGAACTCCGACTGAGGTGCGTCAATTTCTGGGTTTGGCAGGATATTATAGGCGATTTATCGAGATTTTTTCAAAGATAGCCTTGCCTTTGACCACGTTAACTCAGAAGGACAAAAAGTTTGATTGGACGGATAAACAAGAATCAGCTTTTCAATTGCTGAAGCAAAAACTTTGCAGTGCCCCAATCCTATCCCTTCCCGAAGGAACTGACAATTTCATCGTGTACTGCGACGCATCACACCAAGGTCTGGGATGTGTATTGATGCAGAGAGAAAAAGTCATAGCGTATGCATCCAGACAGCTAAAAGTATATGAGAAAAATTATACGACACACGATCTAGAATTGGGTGCTGTCGTGTTTGCACTCAAGATTTGGAGACATTACTTATACGGTACAAAATGTACTATCTTTACAGACGACAAGAGTCTCCAGCACATCTTTAATCAGAAAGAACTCAACATGAGGCAACGTCGTTGGGTAGAACTACTGAATGATTACGACTGTGATATCAAGTATCACCCTGGCAAGGCAAACGTCGTAGCAGATGCCCTGAGTCGTAAAGAACGAGTTAAAACACTCCGTGTTCGTGCCCTAGAATTGACAATTCATACGAGTCTCACGACTCAAATCCGGATGGCACAACAAGAGGCAATCAAAGAAGAAAACATTCAGAATGAAGCTTTATGAGGAATGATAAAGCAGTTGGAACCAAAATCAGATGACACTTTATACTTCATGAATGTAATTTGGGTGCCATGTTTTGGTAACATACGTGAGTTGGTTATGGATGAAGCCCACAAGTCTAGGTACTCCATTCACCCAGGTTCGGACAAAATGTATAAGGACCTGAAAGAACTCTACTGGTGGCCGAACATGAAAGGAGAAATGGCTATTTATGTCGGTAAATGCCTGACGTGTTCAAAGGTAAAGGCAGAACATCAGAAACCGTCGGGGTTGTTACAACAACCCGAGATACCCCAATGGAAATGGGAACAGATTTCTATGGATTTCATCACGAAATTACCCAAGACGTTCAGTGGTTATGATACCATATGGGTAATTTTCGACCGTTTAACGAAATCTGGTCACTTTCTGCCAATTAAAGAAACCGACAAGACAGAGAAACTTACAAGACTCTACATTAAAGAAATTATGGCAAGACACGGAGTGCCAGTTTCTATTATCTCTGATAGAGACAGCAGATTCGTGTCTAGAATCTGGAAATCATTACAAGAAGCCATGGGCACACGTCTTGACATGAGCACAGCATATCACCCACAAACAGATGGTCAAAGTGAAAGGACCATTCAAACTTTAGAGGATATGCTTCGTGCATGTGCAATTGACTTCGGTGGAAATTGGGATACTCATTTGCCGCTAGCTGAGTTTTCATACAATAATAGTTACCACACCAGCATCAAAGCCGCTCCGTTTGAGGCTTTGTATGGTCGAAAATGTCGTTCACCGCTATGTTGGGCAGAAGTTGGTGACAAGCATTTAACCGGTCCTGAAGTTATTCAAGAGACCACGGATAAGATTTTCAAAATCAAGGATCGTCTGAAGGCCGCCCGTGATAGACAAAAGAGTTTCGTGGATAACAGACGAAGACCTTTAGAATTCCAAGTGGGAGACAAAGTCATGTTAAAGGTCTCACCTTGGAAAGGAGTTGCAAGATTTGGCAACCGTGGCAAGCTTAACCCTAGGTACGTTGGACCGTTTGAAATTTTGGCTAGGGTTGGCCCTGTAGCTTACAAGCTCAAGTTGCCACAAGAACTAAGCAATATACATGATACGTTTCATGTGTCAAATCTCAAGAAATGCTTATCAGACGACACATTAATTATACCGCCTGATGAGATTCACATAGACGACAAGTTGCATTTCATTGAGGAACCCATGGAAGTCACAGATTGGAAGGTTCAGAGAACAAGGTGCAGCCGTGTTAAGCTGGTTAAGGTACGTTGGAATTCAAAGTGCGGCGCCGAGTATACGTGGGAGCAGGAAGATAAAATGAAATCCAAGTACCCGTCCTTGTTTACAAACACTCCAAGTCAGAATGACAAGAACTGAATTTCGGGACGAAATTCTCTGTAACATGGGGAGAATGTGACACCCAGCATTTCATGTCAATATCCACATTACATAAACGCACGTTCGTATTTATTATTTCCTGATATTTTGTTTTGACTAAGTAAAGTCAAGAAGTCTAGCAAAGGAGTTATTCCAAGTCTAGTAAATCTTAAAGAATTACTAGAAAAAGTAAGCAGTATAACCCGACTAAATACGAACGTTAATGGTTTAATTAAATAACCAGAAAAATATACAAATATATATATATATTACACAAAATTTACGTTGAACCAAGAATTTAACAATTTCTTCAACGAACCATAAAATGGTTAAAATTATAATACCGTGAAGAATCTAAACCGAAATAAATTACCCCTTTAAAACTCTAATTGATACTAATACCATTAATAAATTAATACTTAAATTTGGTTATCATTAACCCCAAACCACTTCCTTGACTTTCTCGGCCGAAAGTCAGGGGAGCCATTCTCCCACTTGCTAATTCACTCAAATTCAGATAAAAACCATACCTCCTCGGTCGAAATCCCACAATCCCTTTCAAGCTTTCTCATTTTCTTTCGGCAAATTCCCAATTCTCCTTCAAGTCGAAGTCCAGTTTTAAAGCGAAATCCACCATAATTCGGTGGTATAAGAAGAGTTCCAAGTGTTGTCTCAAGAATCAAGCTAAGGAGCTCAAGATCATTCTCTGTTTCTCTAGAAATCACCATTCTCTGTTTGAGGTAAAAACTCAATATTATCCATTTCATTTTCTTTAAAACCGTAGCTGAACATACAAATCGTTCAAACGCAAGTAAGATAACAAGAAAAATGTGTCAAATTCAAGATTTGAACATAAAAATATACAGGACGAATTCTGTCAATCAAAGTGCCGTAATCGAAACTAGGAGTTTCGATACCTGTTCAATCGAAACTAGGAGTTTCGATACATGTTGTTCAAATCGAAACTAGGAGTTTCGATACCTATTCAGTCGAAACTAGGAGTTTCGATACCTATTTACTCAATCGAAACTAGGAGTTTCGATACCTGTTTGCAATCGAAACTAAGTAATTTCGATACCGCTTGCCCAATCGAAACTAGGTAGTTTCGACACTATTCTTGCCAATCGAAACTAGGTAGTTTCGATACCTGTTTTGCTCAGTCGAAACTAGGAAGTTTCGACATCTGTTCTGTTTAATCGAAACTAAGAAAGTTTCGATACCTGTTCATCAGCCCCATGGAGCAGTAACTCAGAACTATTTTTATAACAAAACAATGGTTGGAAAAACTAAAAAGATATTTAAAACAAAAGCAATCAGATCTGCTAAGTCGGGTGAACAATTTGCGCTTAAGACGGGTAGTCTTAACGTGTATGTTATCCTTGTGTAATTAGGATACGGATAGGCGAGTCTGCCGATTATTCAAATATTTGCTAGCATTCATACTGTCAAGGTGAGTTTCACTAATCCCCCTTTTTCTAAAGTTTTGAAATGATTTGGGGTGGAAACATACTTGTAAAGAATTTTCGTATATAAATGAATGAAACTAATGATCTGACCGTATGTATGTATTGAGGGAACAATAAAGCGCTTAAAGTCCTCGAAATAAAATAGTAACCATTAGCTATGGACTTAGCCCGGGATTTTATGGATAGTACAATTGGGGGTGATGCTCCCGGTCATGGTTAGTCACGCTAACCAGGGGTCCAAATGACCGAATGACCGCATATAATCTTACTCGCAGAAAGGCGAGGGGAGGCACAGAAAGTTGGGGTTTGGTTACGGTCTCGTACATTACATACTATTTTGTATTCCTTGCAAGCTTACAAATGGGGTCAATAGATCGGATTAGTATTCATATTCATTGGTAATACATGCAAAAAGAGTTCTGATCAGGGTACAGTGATCAGGTTTAACAAAAAGGTTTTGATCAGGTTAAAATGATCAAGTTTAAACAAAAAGAGTTCTGATTAGGGTAAAGTGATTAGGTTTTAAACAAAAGAGTTATGATCAGGCTAAAGGGTTCTGATCAGGTTAAAGTGATCAGGTTTAAACAAAAGAGTACTGATCAGGTTAAAGTGATCAGGTTTAACAAAGAGTTTTGATCGGAAAATGATCAGATTTAAACATTGGGTTTATGATAACTCTTTATAATAGCTTGTGAACTCACCAACCTCGTGTTGACAATTTTTAAGTATGTTTTCAGGAAATTGAACGTGGTCATCAGGTTAGCAATGTAGGATACATGCATGCACGTGGATACGGCTTTTGAGGAGGATTTCTCTTGTATAACTCATGGTCTTGAGTCATATTTGCGAAATCTTAACCTTTTGTAAACTCAAGTTGATATTTTGTAATGTAAATATTTTAAACTCGATTATGTATCCAATTACATGTATGTGTTTGCGGTAATCATATGCTTTGGAAACCAGTGAAAGTTACGCCTCGTGTTTCCGCCCTGGCGGGGTGTGACATGACACAACCTCATTCCAGAACTTTGTTACGATGTGATGAGTGTATAACAAATTTGTGATAAACAACTGTCTGTGCTGTTTAACAATGCTGAATGTGTCTTCCTCAAACGAGGACTCGTGATTCCTGATGGTCTGATTTTGATGAGGATACTGCGAAAGAACAACACCTACGTGGGGGACATGAATGATCTCGAGACTAAAGCATACGTGGCATGCCTGTTACCTAAGGCTTCTGATTCTGAATCACTGACGTGGCCTTGTCGACTTGGCTATATGAATTTTTAAAAACATTAATCGTTTAGAAAAAACAAGACTTTGTGAGAGGTTTACCCTCTAAGGACTATTTATGTTCCATTAGAATTACTTCAAATGCATGGCATGTGCTAAAGGCAAACATCACAAGAAGTCGCATAAGTCCAAAGCCGTGAATTCTATTTATGTTCCATTGCAAATACTTCATATGGACTTGCTGATGAAACCAAAGATGAAACTGCTGATGTGCTGAAAAGTCTTATTCTAAATATTGAGAAGATATGCAAGCGTTCGGTGATTTTGATCAGAATCGACAATGGCACCGAGTTTAAGAATCATGTCTTGAATGAATTTTGTGAAAGAAAATGAATTTCTAGAAAATTAAGTGATGCCAGGACTCCACAGCAGAATGGAGTTGTTGAAAGAAAGAACCGAACATAGATCGAGGCTGCTAAAAAATTGTTGATACATTCAAAGCTTCCGATCATCTTCTAGGCCGAAGCAGTTAACACTGCTAATTATGTCCTGAATCATTATCTAGTGGTTAAAGCTCACAACAAGACCTCTTATGAGCTGTTTCATGGAAGAAAGCCCCTGATTGAATTCTGTAGAGAGTTTGGATGTTCATGTACTCTTTTGAACACCGCTGAGAATCTTGCAAAATTCGGAGCAGTGGGAGATGAATGTTACTTTATTGCATATTCGTCATCTTAAAAGGCATACCGTGTCTACAACAAGAGAACCAAGATCGTGCAGGAATCGTACTATGTTGATTGGCAAGAAACTAATTCTACAAACACTGGAACTGGTCCCGACTGGTTCTATGATGCAGACATTATTTTCAATAACTTCATTCCTCCAGCACCAATCGTCCCTGAATCCATTCCTTCCACTGAACCCTCATTCTTTCCATCTAGACGTGCATATGATGAATTTATGCCATTCTCAACCAGAATAACACAGATTATTGCTGATCCTCTGTCTATCTTGAATAACAGTGCAGTAACCTCTTCTCACTATGAGGCTACCGAGACTGTTCCTCTTTGTTAGGACATAGAATGTATGACAAAAGATTTGTAATAGTTTAGGTCTTATTGTCTTTATGTTTTTATTTAATTTTATAGATTTTGTCTAAGTGATAGAACAAGTTTTTGCTAGAGGCGAACATGTTAAGTTCGCCTAGCCTTTTAGAGGCGAACTTGTTATGTTCGCCTAGTCTCATATTGCAGAGTTTGTGTCTATAAATAGGAGTTTACAGAATCTGTTTAAAAAGGAACAGTAAGAAAAGTAGAAAGACTTGAATGATTGTATTCTGTAAACTATATGTTTTGGTGATATACAAAGAGAAAGTTTATTTACAAGTTGTTTCTATTGTCAATTAGTATACAAACGTTAATATGGTAGGATTCCGCACTCCGTGTTAACGAGACGTCCTGTCACGAGATCGATCTGAGATGAGTCATGTGGACCTACAAGTGGTATCAGAGCTTTTGCTTGTGATTTGTGTTTGATTCTTGGTGATTAGAGACGATTTTGTGTACAATTTGACAGTAAATTGATCATTTTTAGAAGTTTTTGTATCCATGGAGTTTTCAAGTTCTTGAAGCTGATTTTACTGCTGAATTCGTGGATTTAAGGTGGATTTTGGTGAAATTAATCCGATAGAAGTGTTCTAATTCATAAAATATTAAATCGTATGGTTCAATTTCCTCTAATTTTTTAAATCTGTGAGAAATGATGATTTTCGGCGCTATGAGTTCGTGTTTGGGTTGCTGAGTTTGTTACAGCTGAAGCAAGCGAACTTGTTGATATTTGTTGTAGGCGAACTTAGCAAGCGAACTTATTAAGTTCGCTTCTCTCAGTTTAAGCGAACTTAATCAGTAGGCGAACTTACCGGAGTTTCTTCGTTAAGCGAACTTATCAAGTTCGATTGATATCAAATTCTCTTATTTGGCTTTGAAGCGAACTTATTATCTTCGCCTAAGGGGAGTACTTGTTCAACACCTTGAAATTGTTTCTGAAAATGGCAAATATGGTGCAAGTGACTAATATGTTAAATTACGATAATGAAATTGGTACATCTCAAAAACCACCCAAATTGTTAAGTCCTGCAGATTATTCTAACTGGAAAGATCGGTTTGATCAGTTCGTGTATTTTACTGATACAAGTTTGTGGATTCCAATCTTGGAAGGTTATACACATCCGACATATACTTGGATGGGAAAGGATGATGTTCCTAAATCGGTATCTGCGTTAACCACAGAAGAAAAATTACTGTTCGATAGGGAAAAGAAGGCAATGGCTAGTATCTCAATGTCTCTTCCTAAAGAAATTTATCATAGCTTTAAACAATTCAGGACTTCTCAACAATTGTGGGAAGCATTACAAAAGCGGTGTGAAGGTAGTTTGGATGTTAAGAAGAGCAGAAAAGAATTACTAAAGAAACAATTCTTAGTATTCAAGCACTTTCAAAATGAATCTTTAGATGATCTTGCAACGAGATTCTATCATTTGCTGAGTGAATTGTCAAGTGCTTCAGTGGTTTATGAGACTGAAGAGATAAATGATAAGTTTTTGGAGGCATTACCATTTAAATTTGATGTGTATACGGTTTTGATAAATGAGAATGTCAAGTATAAAACTATGTCTCTTGAAGAGGTTCTTGGCAAGATTCAATCACATGATTTGAATATGAAGAAGAAGGAAACCAATATGGAGCATATTCAAGATCCTTCAATGTATTTTGCTAAGTCTTCTGGCAAAATTGTTGCAGGGGTTGCGTTCTTTTCTGGTGATACTCAAGATGTTTCTAATGATCATTGTTCTGGGGTTCCAAGTCATTCTGGTTTCTCTACAAATACTTCTTCTTCATCATCTGGAACACATAATATGAATCACAGAGTTGCTGATGATTATTTAGTGATGTTTTCTTCCTTTATGGCTTCTTATGAAAATTTTATTGGAGGAAAGATTCATGATCCAGATGTTATTGAGGAGGATTTCAGACAGATTGATCCTGTTGATCTAGAAGATATGAACATTCAATGGAATATGGCTATACTGATGTGACAAGCAAATGATTTTTTGAAGAAGTCTAGAAGAAAGTGTATCGGTTCTAACAGTTGTTCAGGTATGGGATTTGACAAAACCAAAGTTCGTTGCTATAATTGTCAGGAGTATGGTCATTTTGCCAAAGAATGTGTGAAACCAAAAGTTGAATTTGATTCTCAGAAGAAGCCTAATAATTTTCAGAACAATCGTAATCAGTCACATGGCTCCTCTGGCTCTGGAAATTCTAATCATGCATCTGCATCATCTGCTTTGGTTGCTCAGAATGATGAACATTATGACTGGGGTATTCATCTTAAAGATTTGGTTGGTACTGTAAGTCAAGCGTTTGTAGTTGAGATTCATTCTACAAAATCTAAAGAGTCAACTGATGATGATTGCTCAAGTAATGGTGAGAGTTTGCCAAATGCTGATGAAGAGTATGATCAAGTACAAAATGTTGAGTCTGATATTGCATCTTGTGTATCTAAAGATGATATTGTTTTAACTCAAAATTCTTTTGATGGTGCTGATTATGAAAATATTTTGATTGTAAAGTCTTCATGGAAGAGATGTCAGATCCTTCAAAGGGAAAAGATTCTGTCTGTCACATTTATTGCTCTAATTGCATCAGTATAAAAGATAAAATGCAAAAAGTAATGGATGATAACACAAATTTAATTTGTGATATGAAATCGATGAATTCAGTTAATCAAAAATTGAAAGATAATGATAAATTGTGTATAGATAGAATTGAGTCTTTGAAAAGAGATTTGAACTCTTTGGGATTGAATATAAGGAACAAGCATATCATCTGGATATGGCTTATGCTGAGATTGAGAAGCGAAATGAAATTGTCACTCAGAAGAACAAAGAAATTTCTGATAAAGAATCTGAAGTGATCAAATTACATAGAAAGCTGGAAAATTTTGAAAATTCATCTGTGGTATTGGATTACTTTAATGCTAATGCTGATCCTACTAAGAGGGTTGATGGATTTGTTCCTCCACCATCCAATGCAAATTATGTGGTTGAACCAGAAATTATTCATGAAGAGGAAATTTATCCAAATACGGGTTGAAAGTAAATCCAGTAACTGGTGAAGATATGATCAATGATTCTGATTCTGAGGATGAAGTTTTTGATGATAAAAAGGTTGAAGGCATTCCTAAGGAAGTGCAACTTGATGAACCTAAGGTAGTAAAAAATGTTACCCGTGATAGATGCATTTTAACAGAACCTGATGAGGTGAAAGTTGATCAACCTAAACCTTCCAGAATGCTACAATCAAGTGGTTTTGTTGCTGCTGGTCATCAGAAGAAGAATTTATCAATGGTGACTAAGCAAGTTTTTGTTCAAAATAAGCCAGCCAACTGTTCAGTAAAATCTTCTGAAGATTGTTCATCAGAAGGGTCATCAAATTCAAGAAAAACTCCTTATATCAGAAATCATCAAGATAGAAGAGTTTGCTTTCACTGTAATGAGGCTGGTCATATTCTGATTCACTGTCCTTATAAGAATCAAGGTAAATTAAAGAGTGTTTCCTCACAACAACGAGTGGTGCCGATTCTGAAAAGACAAAATGTGGGAAAGCCTACGTCTAGTGTTGTAAAGAATGTGCCTTGTCAATCATTTGCTAAATATTCGGGATTTAAGCAACATGATAAGCATATTTCTAAACCAGTTGTTTTTCAAACGAAGTTTGAGATTCCACATGTTGGAATTCCAATAGGTTCTCAACCCGAGGTCAAACATTCTAGACCACAACGAAAAAGACGTAACAGAAAACTAAAGAAATTTTTGGAAATACCTGAATATGATAATCATAAATCTAATAATGTCTTTCCAATTAATCATTCTATGTCTTCATTGAGAAGGTCTAATTGTGAATCTTATGTTCCAAAGGTTAATGATAATGTTGATTGTGAATTGCTTGAAGTTGTTTATTTTGATCCATCTGGACGACCCAAGACCACAATGGCTTGGGTTCCAATTTATAACTAATTTTCTTTGTTTATGTAGGGACAACCAAGGAGGACTATCAACAATACGTGGTATGTGGATAGTGGTTGTTCTCGACATATGACAGGGAATATTCTCTTTTGCTGGAAATAAAAGCGGGTACATAACTAGTCAGGGTACTTTGAAGAACGATAAAGTCAAATTTGAGAAAGTAAACTATGTGGAGCAACTTGAACATAATCCTTTGAGTGTATCTCAAGTGTGTGACAAGAAATTTTCATTTCATTTCAATGATTCTGAGTGTTATATCTTGAAACCGGGCTTTGTGATTACTGACGAATGGATTCTAATGAAGGCTCCGAGGAGAAATGACGGATATGTCCTAGACATGAGTGTTGCTATTACAACGGATTCAATTCCTACTTGTCTAATCTCCAAGGCGTCTGAGTCGGATTCTATTTTGTGGCACAGGAAACTTGCTCACATCAATTATTGGAAAATGAATTATCTCATGAAGAATGATCTGGTTTTTGGTGTTTCGAAAATGAAATTTTCAGTTCCTGATAAATGTATTCCTTGCAAGAAGGGGAAACAACACAAGAAGTCCCACAAATCTAAGTCAAAGAATTCAATTGTGACTCCTTTGGAGCTACTGCATATGGATTTGTTCGGACTGATTAGTATCAGGAGTATTAGAGGTAAATCTTACTGTCTAGTAGTAACAGATGATTTTTCTAGATTTTCATGGGTTAAGTTCCTTGCTTCTAAAGCCGAAACCACAGAGTTGGTACAATTCTTAATCCTGGTTTTAGAGAATTTATTCAAACAGAAAGTTAGAAGAATTAGGAGTGACAATGACAGCGAGTTTAAAAATAGCAAGATGGGTTTATTTTGTCTTCAAAAGGGAATTCATCATGAATTCAGTGCGCCATATGTACCTCAACAAAATGGTGTTAGTGAACGAAAGAACATGACTTCGGTTGAAACGGCACGTACGATGCTTGCAGATTCTAAGCTTCCAGTAACTTTTTGGGTTGAGGCTATGAATACTGCGTGTCACGTTTTGAACAGAGTTTTGACCGTTAAGCGACACAACAAGACATGCTATGAGTTGCTTAATAATCGTAAGACGAATCTGGAATATTTACTACCTTTTGGTAATCCATGCACCCTGTTGAAGGTTAGAGATGTCCCAACCAAGTTCAGTGCTAAGGCTATTGAAGGGATCTTTCTAGGGTATGTTGCAAATTCTATTACCAAGAGGGTTTATAACAAAGAGACTCGACAGGTTGAAGAATGGTTTCATGTTGACTGTTATAATCGGTCTTTACCTCAAATGGTGATTGGACCAGATTAGGCTTTTGATTATGACAATTTATTCAAGTATTTTCATTTACCTTATGATATTTCTCCTGAGGAAGCTGCTGTATTATATGATTCATGTCAGGATGCACAGAATAGTGGTTTTCTACCGACTGCGGTTCCACTATCATCTGTTTCTTCTACATCTGCTCCAGATCCTAATGTTGCTTCTTGTTCGGGAACACAAGAGTCTGATAGTGAGGATGAAAATGTTATTTTCCAAGATTCTTCTGCTGATCCTTTGTTAGTTGAACCTTCTGATTTGACACAGGCTCAGGGGGAGATTCCTACAAATCTAGACTCGGAGATACCATTTAATCAAGATATGTCTTATCAATCTAATACAACTCAAGTTGATGTGTTGCCGGTTCCTGAGGTTGCATCAATCAAGGAACTCAAAGACCATCCCATTACAAATATCATTGGGAATTTGCGAGATGGAGTGCAAACACGTTCTATTCTTGACAACATTTGCTTATATACAGGTTTTAAGGATACTGGTGTTTTTTATGTATGCTGACATTCCTGTTTTATTTCTTAGGTCAAACCAAAGAATGTTGAAATGGCGTTACGTGATAAGAATTGGATAGAGGCCATGCAGGAAGAACTTACTCAGTTTGACAAACTCAAAGTTTGGAATCTTGTAGATCTTCCAAAGGGTGTGTATCCAATTGGTACGAAGTGGGTGTTTAAATGCAAGAAAGATGAACGAGGTGTTGTGGTGAGAAATAAGGCAAGATTAGTTGTACAAGGTTTCAATCAACAAGAGGGAATTGATTACACCGAGGTTTATTCTCCTGTTGCTAGGCTTGAAGCTATACGGCTGTTTCTTGATTTTGCTTCATACAAAGGATTTAAGGTGTTTCAATTAGATGTAAAAAGTGCTTTCTTATATGGTAAAGTCAAAGAGGAAGTTTATGTGTGTCAGCCGCCGGGGTTTGAAGATCCAATTAATCGGTCTAAGGTTTTCAAGCATGATAAAGCTCTCTATGGTCTTCATCAAGCTCCTCGAGAATGGTATGAAACGTTGTCTACACATCTTATGGAAAATGATTTTGTTCATGGACATATTGACTCGAATTTATTCATTAAGAAAGCTGGGGGAGAATATCTACTGGTATAGATATATGTAGATGATATTATTTTTGGCTCTATAAATGAAGGGTTGTGCAAAGAGTTTAAGAGTATTATGAAATCAAAGTTTGAGATGTCAGCTATGGGAGAGTTATCATTTTTCCTAGGTCTTCAAGTTAATCAGAAGAAAGATGGTTTCTTTATTCATCAGTCCAAGTATGTAAAGGACATTTTGAGCCGGTTCAAGATGGAGGACTTTACCCCATATGATACTCCGATTCCGGTCAATCATAAATTGAATTCTGACCCGGATGGAAAAGAAGTTGATTGGCGACTCTACCGTGTAATGATTGGATCTCTCATGTACTTAACTGCTTCAAGGCCAGACATAATGTTCGTTGTGTGTATTTGTTCCAGGTTAAAGAGTCTCATTTGATTGAAGTAAAGAGAATCTTTCGTTATCTGAAAGGAAAACAAAGATTGGGACTATGGTTTCCACATGGTTCTAACTTTGAATTCAATGCATACACTGATTCTGATTTTATTGGTTGTTGTTTGGACATGAAATCTACTACAGGTGGTTGCCAGTTCTTGGGTAATCGTCTAGTTTCCTGGAAATGCAAAAAGCAAACTACGGTCTCCATTTCAACATGTAAAGCAGAATACATTGCTGCTGCAAGTTGTTGTTCACAGATATTGTGGATCCAACAGCAATTAAGAGACTACGGTTTGAATTTTACAGGAACCCCCATGTTTATTGATAATAATGCTACAATGTCTATCACAAATAATCTTGTTAAGCACAGTAAAACAAAGCACATTGAAATTAGATATCATTTTATTCGTGATTGTGCAGATAAGAAGTTGATTGAGCTGGTAAAGGTACATACAGATGATATTTTTGCTGATCTGTTTACCAATGCATTTGATCGTACCAGGTTTGAATTTCTGATCAAAATGATAGGTATGATCAATCCCGAATAAAAGTTTTTCAAAAACAAAATTTCATGGGAGATTTTGTTTTAAATTTCTTTTATTGCTTTATTACATTTCTGCATTTTAAATTTCAGTCAAAAATTATTATTTATAAAAATTCAAAACAAAATGAAAAATATAAAATTAACATCATTTGAAGTTAGAGAAGAAATGATAGTACATCAGTGAATAGTTCTTTACACATGACCATAGTAGACCTTTGATATATGATAGTTTAAAGTAAATTGATTCGATCTAAATTTCAAAGTTTGCGTAAATAAGAATTGATAGTGTTTTGAACGCTCTAATCTTGATAATATGTTTTAATTTGAATATGAGTTTGAAACTTGAATTATCAATAGACTAGAAGCGTTTTTGAACCAATAGTGATGTGAAAATTAAATATGATATGATTACATCTGTGATTTGAATCCATTATATGCCTGGGTGTGTGTGTAAAAGATCATTATTAGATAAATAATATATGGTTTTTTAAGAATTTCATGAGACCAATATCGAATTATGTATTTAGCACAATCTCTTTTAGTTCTCTTCACTACCCATGCCCCGAAAAACGTGCAATGTGTTGCTAAACTGAGATATGTTTCTGACATCATCTATTGGAAAATATATTCACCCTTGGATCAATTAGATACATCATATATTATGATTTCATTGAAATTTATATAGATAATAGTTGGATCCTCCTACCTGAATCTATTGATTCTCATTATAAATCCAATTTATTAGAATCTTTTGATTCTGAATCATCCTGATTCTCATTTCCGTTGGGATCTGCTATTCTATACTTGTGATAATAGAGATAATTTTATCTTGGAGATTGATCTAATCTTACAATAAACTGTGTATGTATTGAAGATAGTGCAAATTTAAATTTCTGTTGGCATATATGTGGGGTACATGATGTTTTTCATCTAAATGGTACTAACTCACATGAATTGGGAAGAAAAATGCTTATAGTTTCAAATTTTATAATATTGACAACCTAAGAATTCATGCTTTGTATTACAAATTCGGAATGAAAATTTGAGCATTTCATGACCTCATCTTGTTTACTTTGAAATTATATTCAAATTGATTGCAAAAATTACATAAGATGAAAAAGATTTGGGTTACATAAGAATGAGTTTGATTGTTTCATATCATAGGTTACCCATTGTTGATAATAGACTGTGTGATGAATTGCTCTTATACTGATATGATCTTCTTGCTCATGATGTTCATCTAAAAATATGTATTTTAGTTTGCTCATATAAAAACCAAAAATATGTGTTTCATTTTGCTTAGATAAAAACAAAAAATATGTGATTCCGTTTGTACAGATAAAATCCAAAAATATTTTGTTTCTATCTTCCATGAGAATTCTATTTTTATTAAATTGATTCGTGATTGGATCGGATTCATGCTACAGATGGAAGTTCACAAGAATGTGACGTGTTGAAAGTGAAGAAATTGTTCATGGCAAAGGTTTGGAGCGAACTTAATATGTTTGCCTGTTTTTGATTAAGCGAACTTAATATGTTCGCCTGAGGCTTGTTAAGCGAACTTAACAAGTTCGCCTAATGAAGCGAACTTAATTGTGATTAAATATTTTGTTCAGACGAACTTATCCTTATTATCTTGTTTCACTGTGAGAGCGAACTTATTGAGCTTACTGGTTTTTTAGCGAACTTGTGACAATCTGAACTAGGGTTTTCGATTTGAAATTTTCGTGTTTCCCTCGGGATCGGATTTGAATTGTGAATCTTTCTAAGGTAATTTCAAGGTTTTTTATCCGTTAAATCGATGGGAATTTGATTCTTTGACCCTATGTTCATCGTCATTTGACTGCCGGTCTGAGTTTGATCTGATATGGTGTTGTTTCATGGTTAAAAATTACAATTGACACTTAATATTGTTTCGTGGTTGAGTATCGTTGATTATGATTTGTTTAATTTGAAATATTTTGACGATTTGGATATTTTGGATATCTGCTGTAAAATTTGTATCGACAAACTGGTTCAGGCGAACTTGTTCAGGTGAACTTATTCAAGCAAACTTGTTTAGGCGAACTTATTATGTTCGCCTCTTGCAACACTAAGCGAACTTATTAAGTTCGCCTAAGGGCACAATAGTGTTTGGACTTGTGATTTTTTTTGTGAAATTTTTTTGTGTGTGAAATTTTTTTATGATTTTTTTCTGTTGTTTGTTATATGACTAATGTGTGTTCTTTGTCCAATACTTTTACAGATGGCTCGTCGTGTTGAGTACAAACATAATCAAGTGGCATTGTTATATCCAAATATGTCTGAAGCTGTTCATTTTCAAGGAATTATCAAACTTTTTGAATCGTTCTCGTTTGCATGTGGCCTTATCAGCAGATCCGTACATTAGCTTACCATATATACAACAATCTGGGATACAGTACATCAAGACACAGATGTTCAACCTCATGTACTTTGTGCTACGGTGAATAATACAGAGGTACCTATTTCAATGGACACTATTCGTGCTGTTTTGGCATTGGGAGGTGCTAATGAAGATCCTATGTCTTATCCTGGAACACTGATTATGGGATGTTTTCAGAGGATAGGTTACAGAGGCAGACCAAATGATACTTGAGCAAGAAAAGGAGGTTTAGTTGGAGAATGGAGGTATTTTATGCACGTCATCATACAATGTTTGTCTCCAAGAAAGGCTGGTACTGATGGTTTGAAGAGTGCATTACAAGCTGCAATGGTTGCTTTGACCCTAAACAAACGGTTTAACTTTGCTTTATATATATACCATGAGTTGGTCATGCAAATCAATCCTCCAGAAGGTCAAGGGTTTCTTATGTACCCTAGGTTCTTGCAAATGATGCTGAATCATTTAATTCTTGATTTACCACAACATCCAATATGTTTGACCTTGACTCCTATGTCTAAAAGAATCTTTACTGATTGTACTAAGGTTAAATAACAAAATGTTGCTTTGATTCCTGTTTCGACTCCTTTGTTTGGTCACTTAATCAATCCTGATTATGTTGAGCCACCTAATGATAATTGTTTTCATCTTGAGGAGTTAGTTCAAGACTAAGTCCAGAATCAATTTCAACAACCACAACAACCGTAACAAGTTCAAGCTCAACAACAAGTTCCTATTCAACAACCACAAGTTCCAATTCCACAAGAACAGGTTCACATTCCTGTCAATGAACCAGTTCAAGAAGATATTGCTCAAGATAATGAAGAAGATTTGGGTATGAATATGGAAGATTTTGACAATGACGCTGTGAACTCACCCATTCAGGAAACTGAAGGGAAAGTGGTAGATACGAGTTTCGGTGATACTATTTTACCTGATTCTGAAGCTGCTGATTCTGATTCGTCTAGAGATTTTAGCTCAGATCATTATGAGAGGTTGGCTACGTTACCATTGGCAAATGCGGGAAAACGTATTAAATCTAAAACCAGAAAACCGAGGCGTAAGTCTGTTCGGAATCCTCCTTCTGGATCAGTACTTGGCAAGAGAACTTTAATTGATGAGAGTTCTGACTCGGATAGTGATGTTATTCCAGTTCCAAAAGCTCAGAAGCTTATGTCTGCTTCTATTGTTGCTGCTCATTCATCTCAAGGTGTTGAGGACGTTACTTTTTTTGCATCTTTACTGGTTACACCTCCTACTTCTAAACATCCATCTCCGGTTATTTCTCCACATGTTCCACATTCATCTGACGCTGGTCCTTCAAAGCCTTCTGATTCTGAAAGGATTACCTTCCTTGAATCACCGGTGCTTGCTTTGCATACTCAGGTAGATACTCTTGTGTCTACTGATACTCAGAGACAGTTGGTTATTCAAGCTCAAGCTACACAGATTGCTGACATGCAGTTATTGGTGTCCAAACTTGTTGAGCGTCTTGACGCTTAGGGGGAGTTAAGGATACATGATACTTGCCATGCTGATTCTGTTCAAAGAAAGAATGATGCTGACAATGATCCTAGTGGTAATATTGAGGGTGATCGTCAATACGCTGACGTGAATCCAATATCAAGAGTTCAGGGGGAGTCTACATCAGGAAATATTGAAGGAACCAAGAATGATTCGGGAGTGAATGAAGATATTTTACTATTGGAATTCTTTGCTGATTCTGAAGAAGAAGAAGCTGAGAAGTTAGAATGTCTGGATGATATTTATGAATTATTTGATGATGTCGAAGAGGATGTGATGGATAATGAAGTTGAAGAAGGAGAGATTGTAGAAATTGAGATAGAAAAGAGTAAAGATAAAGTTACATATGAAGGAAGTGATGGCCTGAATGTACCGTATAACTTCATCCAAGATGATGTTATTCGTGAGTTTTCTTATGATGGAGTAATAGATTCTATGGACTATGTTGAAGATATCACTACACCTGATGATACTGCTCAATCCAAGATAGATTCTGATGTTGATACTACTCATCATGTGTCTCCTAAGCTGAATGAAGAACCTGTGATGTATAGAAAGACAGGAATGTCTAGATAACAGTGGAGTGAATTAGTTAATAGTTGGATGAAAGTACTACCAAAGTCAACTATACAACCTGCTCAAAAAGAAAGATATGTGAATAAAGAGAGGTGTATTGGAAGAATCATCAGTTGGTTTTATGATGATGACACGAAGTTGTTTGCTCTTAAAAGATCTTATGGTGTTCAGTACTTAAAGCCTAGGATCAAGTATTTCAATACCTTGCCAAGGTGTGAAATGAATGGTCTAGCTACAAAACCATTGATTAATAGATCAAAGTGTGGATTAGCCGATGTGATTGCTAACCTGATTAAAAGAGAAGGTGGATTAGGGAAGTATGAAAGATTAAAGCCACATAAAGGAAAAAGAGTGAAGATTGTAGATCAAAAGACTGAGATTGTGACTTGGAAGTATATGTTCAAGGCAGTACGTGCTGTACAGAAGATACCATTGAAGAAAATACCACAAGATTTTCTGGGAAATATGAAATGGTGGTACGTAGATGTGAATACTGGTGAAGCTAGGATTGATGATAAAGATAATAAGGTCATTGTTAGTTTCTATGATGCATTGAATCTTATTAACTTCTCAAAGAAATATCAGAGGACGTTAAGAAAGAATGAGATTATGTTTACTGATGAATGGAGAGAACAAGGATTGCAGTATAAAAGAGTGTTGGAGATCTGTCAGAGATATGGAGTATACGCAGGAAGCAGATTACCAGATGACTGGAAGAGCTCATAAAGACTGAAGATAAAAGATCAAGCTATTGTCAAGGGGGAGTCTGTTAGGACATAGAATGTATGACAAAAGCTTTATAATAGTTTAGGTCTTATTGTCTTTATGTTTTTATGTAATTGTATAGATTTTGTCTAAGTGATAGAACAAGTTTCTGCTAGAGGCGAACTTGTTAAGTTCGCCTAGCCTATTAGAGGCGAACTTGTTATGTTCGCCTAGTCTCATATGAGGCGAACTTGTTAAGTTCGCTTATTGCAGAGTTTGTGTCTATAAATAGGAGTTTACAGAATCTGTTTAAAAAGGAACACTAAGAAAAGTAGAAAGACTTGATAGATTGTATTCTATAAACTCTATGTTTTGGTGATATACAAAGAGAGAGTTTATTTACATTTTGTTTCTATTGTCAATTAGCATACAAACGTTAATATGGTAGGACTCCGCACTCCGTGTTAACGAGACGTCCTGTCACGAGATCGATCTGAGATGAGTCATGTGGACCTAAACTCTTGATCAGAATTTGGAAAATGATCCCTCTATCCATTCTAACAGTGATTCGGAAGAAGGAGCCAATTCTATTCCTAATGTTCAGTTAACGAACCTTCCAGAACAAGTTGATGTTCGTGAAAGGCCGTCTTTCAAGACTTCATCAAAGCACTATTTGGAGAATGTGATTGGACCTATTAGCGAGGGTATTCGTAAAAGAAGTTCCTCAACTCCTTACAATGCAACCCTTTGTGTCTGTTTCTTATTGCAGGATGTTCCAAAGAATATTTCTATGGCCTAAAGAATTCAAGCTGGATCGATGTCGTGCAGGAAGAAGTGACCCAGTTTAGGAAATTGAAAGTATGGGATCTTGTTGTCCTTCCAAAGAATAAGAACCCAATTGGCACTCGATGGGTGTTTCAGATCAAGACCGAAGAAAGAAATGTGGTGATAGAGAATAAAGCAAGATTGTTTGTGCAGGTATTTGCCCAAGAGGAGGTTAAAAGGTAAAGAATAAAGAATAAACTCCTTTGACTTCTGATCCAGAAGGAAAACCCGTTGATATAGTCGTTCGGATATTATGTTTGTTGTTTGCTACTGTGCCCGTTATCAAGCTAATCCCATGGAATCCCATGAAATCGTTGTGAAAAGAATCTTTTGCTACCAGAAAGGCACTCCCAAGTTAGGGCTTTGGTATCCAAAATCCAACAACTTTGATTTGGTCGCCTACTCTGATAGCGATCATGGAGGATATCAACTTGACAGAAAGTCTGTGTCAGGAGGATGTCCGTACTTGGGACAATGTTTGGTGTCTTGGCAATGCAAGAAACAAACTTCCGTCTCCATTTCTTCTGCTGAAGCTGAGTATATTGTTGCATTCGGTTGCTGCTCGCAAATATTGTGGATTCAACATCAAATAATGGATTATGTCATCAATTTGAAGCACACTCCTATGTTCTTCGATGATGAAGCCTGTGTGAAAATCGTCAATAACCCAATTTATCATTCCAAAACAAAGCATATTGACGTGCAGGTTCATGCCATTCAGGATGCTTATGAAAAGGAATACATTCAAGTTCTTCTAGTGAATATAAATGATCAAAAGGCTGATATATTCACGAAGGCATTTGAGAAGTCCAAGTTTCTTGATCTCATTCAGAAACTGGGGCTGTTGAACTTTGAGTAACATTTTCTATCCCTCATGCATTGTGTATATCTCTTTGTTCATATTCTTTCAAAAATACAAAAATATTTTCTTGACCAAAATGATTTGAAAATCGATCTGCAAAAATATCTTTTTCCTATTAGAAAATTCCATTTAATGAAGGTTGTCTCTAAATAAAATTTTCGGGGGAAAGTTTGTGAATAGAAAAGAAAAGAAAATGATTGAAAAAGATTATGTTGTCTCCGTTTTAGCATAACTGCTATTGTGGGAAATGATAGTTAAACTAACTTGACTTGTTCACTTCATGAAAATGAAAAGGACCAAAAGGAGGAAGCAGTTATATTGCAAGGACATGTTGGTAGTCTCAGCATTCAAACATAGTAAACTACAACTCAGTGATAAAAGATAAAGACAACTGAAAAGTGTACGCTCATCTTGTTCAGGCTTGCACATAACTATAGTCATGTCACAAAGGGGTTGCAAGTCTTTATTACTATATATATATATTTACAAAAGATAAGAAAAGATAAAAAAGACACGCAATGACATGCATTAGGTAAATTAAAGATACGCAATGATGTTCAATTGCAAAAGACACCAATGTTGTGCATCTTAGTACTGAATTTATCTGCAAAGCAGAAAATCTCAAGCAAAAGACACGCAATGTTAATGTCGTGCAATAGGAAACGAATCAAAAGATACACAATATATGTGTGTAAATATATATATTATATATTTTTCATTTTAGGTTCCTGTGACTATTGAAGGGATTTTCTTAACAAAAACATGGCTTTTAAGTCCGATGTGCAAGTAAGTTCAACCTTATTTCATAAATTAGGGCACATAAGTTCGTCGTGTTGTGTTCCAGATCAAAACTTTTAAAGATACCATGAACTATTCACAAACACTTGCTAGTTATGCTCAATTAGCTATATTAGGATTCTTGATGATCATCTTCTCTGATTATGCGATGGCATATACTTGAAGCTCTAATCATCTAACTCAAAATATCATGAGGATGGGTAGGGTATACCTGACAAGCATGGGGAACACTAATTTCAACTTAATTCTACCAAAACAATATAAACGTTCACTAGTTATACGTTGAAAGAATGGTGCATGGGCTTAAATGGATAAACATACCAACAGTCGTTCGTAAGGCGTGGACATCCAAATGCAAAAAAAAAAGTTTGAGCGATAAGTTAAGTCTATATGATTCCACATGATCAAGTTTGCACATTCTATGTTCTATCTTGAAAGTTTTGCCTTGATATATCTCGTATTTTGACTCTCAGTTGCTCAGAAGGCATATTTGGTTCATAATTATCCTCGTATATAGTTTTATGGGTCTCTAAATCAAAATTCTAGCTTGAAAATCAAGTCCTTTTGGTCAAAAGTTCAAAGTTCTTTGTTTTTGTCTTAGCCGACTCTCTGGGCCGACTGTCGAGAGTTGGCCCCTCAATTTTTGAGTATATGTATATATGTTTGAAAAGAGTTATGCATTTGTATCTTTAACCCTAATTCCTCCTCCTTCTCCGGCGAACTGATCTCTTGCCGTAAAAACCTCCATCTTTTCGGATTTTAAGCTTCAGACTGTGGTTTTAACATCATTCAAGGTGAAATGTTCGTTTATCATGCACTTTTAATCATTGTTGTGCTTGATTTATGGTTTAGAAACATATTATGGAAGGAGTACAGATCTATAATGGAGATTGAGGGGTTTTTGTCTATTCACATTCCAAAACCGATTGTCTTCATGAAGATGACGAAAAGTGTCGGGTGAGGTGCTGACTATGACATTTCGGATTTTCATTCGCGCACTTATAAAATGTTTATCGTGTAATCATTCTCAAATTAAATAGAATACAAGTGTTTTTATTTAATAAGTATTTTATTTTTATTTTTACGGATTTGAATTAATTAAAATTTTACAAGCTTTAAAACTTATATATAAAAATCTAAATTTAAAAGTTTCATATTTAATAAAATAACCTAATTAAATAAGATAAATAACTTTTATAAAAATTAGTTATAATGATAATAAGATAAGTTTATAAAATATATTTGAAACTAAAAGAAATTATTTTTATAAAAGTTGAGGGGTTGTTTTTGAAAATAATGAAACAAAAACGGCTTTAAGACAAAATCTGTTAAGGGGCTGTTTCTGGACAAATCAAACCACAGGGACCAATTTGTAATAACTCTCAGGGACTATTTTAAATCAAAAACAAACTCCAGGGACTGGTTTTGCCAACTTCCGATTCGCGTTTTCGACCGTCTTCCCCATTGACCGACGGTCCGAGTTTTTCTCCGGCGACTCCTCGACACGACTGTCCCCTACACCTCGACAGCCGAATTTGGTATCCCCGACCTCGTCGTCCCCACGCGAACAATAGCCCCCGACCAATTGGTCTCCCCAACATACGAATCGCCTGATCTTGTTGGTGGCCGAGAACCCACGCCTCGAATTCGAGCCCGACAGTCAACCTCCACGCGTATTTAATAGCTCGTTAGCTTCGTCTCGTCCAGACGAGTGTCGGGACGTGCCCAATTGCACGCTTTGTTATAAGAAACGAACTCGGCTATAAATAGCAGTAGTCGGACCTGCTCGAGCTCGCTGCCCCTCCTCCACCCAATCTCACTCCAAATTGAAGACACCATTACAATCGCCATCTCTGTGTGAAGATGTGACCAAGGTTGTAGAGGCTAATCCCACCCAGAAGCTCGATTCTCATTCTGGACATTCTCGGATTTAAGACTCTGCCGTCCAGCCCCTCTGCGACCACGTAAGAATCCTTAACTTCGTTTCTTTACCTTCTGTTATCATAAGACAAGCTGAACCAATCGAAGTCACGACTCCAAACCATCGATTACCGGACAAACTATTGTTCTGAAAAAATTACTGCTTTATTTTCTAAAGTCTGAGCCATCGAAACTACTTAGTTTCGATTGAGTAAATGGTCAATCGAAACTAGTAGTTTCGATAGATGGTAGTTTCGACAGCCTGTGTATCACTTATAAATGAACAATCGAAACTGGTAGTTTCGATAGATGGTAGTTTCGACAGCCTGTGTATCACATATAAATGAACAATCGAAACTGGTAGTTTCGATAGATGGTAGTTTCGACAGCCTGTGTATCACTTATAAATGAACAATCGAAACTGGTAGTTTCGATAGATAGTAGTTTCGACAGTTCTGGGTATCACTTGTAAATGGTCAATCGAAACTAGTAGTTTCGATTGAACACAGTTTCGAACAGCGTGTTATATTCAAACATATCGGATATAGTGGGTAACTATATTCAAACATACCGGACTTAGCTGTTGTGCTCTGTTCAAGCGCGTCAAACTCGGTTTGAATTGTGATTAAATAAATGATACATCATATATACTATGTTTAACAAGATAAACAATGAGTTGCAAAATGATTTACAACTACTATTTACCGGAATTACTAAACCTATGTACTCACCAACTTTTTAGTTGACACTTGATTTAAATAATGTTTCAGGTTTGAATATGTGACTACTTGCCGAAGATTTCTCCACTTAAGAACTATGGACCTAGTTAAATAAATCAATGTTTTGAACTAGACTAGGTTATTTGGAATGTATCGTATTTGGATCTTGTTGTCTTTAAATTTAATTAATGAATTATGCAACCTTTTAGCTATCATGTGCTTTTGAACAATCATTCTATTGTCCGCCTCGATGATTTCGCCATCGGTTGGGGTGTGACAGATTGGTATCAGAGCCATGGTTATAGAGAATTAGGTTATTAGACACAATGACCTAGACTATAACCCTAGGACTCCCTTTTATGTGTTATGTGCTAAATGATAAATTGCTATGTGAATTATTTGTAGTTAGGTATTATTTGAATTTTCCCGAGTTTGGTACATAAGACTTATACACATACATACAAGACTTTGATACATGATACATACTTTACATACATATTTGACAAACAAACTTATGCAAACAAATACACTACCCATCCTTATCCATACTCTTTCCTAATCAGTATTAATTGCAACAATTCCTACACATTTTATACTCATAGACTCTCAAGTCTATCAAAACCTTATCTCGTCAACGACTTAATTTCTTCAAACTAGTAAAGGACACGTGCAATCTGGAAGGGTGACACCTGTACATTGGGTTTTCTGTCTAGGAAAGCATTTCGTATAAATCCAAATAAACGGACCCGTATGCTTTCCTGGGAATTCCTGAAGTGAGTGTTTACCTATAGGCTAAAGCATGTCTCTTGGAAAGTTTCGGGGAATTATTTAACGTTGATAAGTCAATGTAATCGCAAGGATACAATCCAAACTTAAACTCAAAGTTTGGGGACGTTATAGCAAGATAGGAAGAACTAGACAAACATGCAAAGCAAATCATTATTACGGGTGCACACGTAATGATGATTTGTAATGCACGCAAGTCCCGGCAATTCCTATTATGCAAATAATGATCTATAACATCATGTCCTACCCGGAATAGATGACTTAGTTTCCCCCATCAACTTAGAATAAATACACATGCACTGGCACGCGTCATGATGAATCCCGTTTTTCTGCTTACATTATTTCCCGCTATAACTCATATATATCCATCTTATCTAAAATATCATTGTCTTTTCTTATGGTGTTAGAATGCCTCCTCGACGTGCAAACTCTAGCACTTCCAACCCGGATCTTGCTACTCTTCTTGCCCAGCTGGTGGGGCAAATGACCCAAGCAAATAACAACAGTGACGGGTCTCACAACATCCAGGGGAACGGTGGTACCAATCCGCCTCACTGCACGTTTAAGCACTTTAACTCGTGCAATCCTACAAAATTCTTCGGGACTGAAGGTGCTACCGGCCTACTTCAATGGTTTGAAAGCATGGAAAGCACATTCCTAAACAGCGACTGTCTCGATAATCTTCGGGTTCGTTATGCCACAAGTGTACTCCAAAAGAGAGCCCTCACCTGGTGGAACGGTGAGAAACGCACTCGTGGTGCTGAGGTTGCTACATCCTTATCATGGGATGATCTGAAGAAGGCCATGACTGATGAATTCTGTCCTCAGAATGAAATGAGGAAGCTCGAGGCTGAGTTTTGGGATCTTGCCCAAGACAGCGGGGATAATCTGGCCTACACCACCCGGTTTCAAGAGCTAAGTCTGCTGGTGCCTCATATGATCACTCCCCTTGCTCGGGGGATTGAAAAATACATAGGCGGCCTGCCTATGCAAATTCAAGATGTTGTGCTAGGAAGCAATCCTCCTACACTTGAAGCTGATATCCGTCTAGCTGCTACACTATCCGACAACCATGTCAAAGCCGGAACCTTAACAAGAAAGGGTTCCAAGAAGGTTGTTTCTACTCTTGCGGCCATCAAAGATGTAAAACCCGAGTCTTCTAACCGCAACAAGAAACGAAAGGGTCGAAACTTTGCAGCCGTAACTCCCGCTGTGCCTGCTATTCAAGCGGCCCCTTTGGGTCAAAACCTGAAAACTTATCAGGGCCCAAATCCCCAATGCCAAACCTGCAAGTACCATCATCCTGCCAACCTACCATGCCGATTGTGTTCAAGCTGCGGACGATATGGACACGTGGTCACTACTTGCCGTACTCGTCCTCCCGTCCATCAAGCTGCTCCAGCCAACCGCCCAATCTATCTGGCACCTCTCAATGGTCGGGCATGTTACGAATGTGGAGACCCAAACCATTTCCGTGACCGATGCTCAAAACTTCATCATCAAGGTGGTCCTCAAGGACGAGCGTTTAACATAAACGCTAATGAGGCTCAAGCAAACAACGAAGTGATAAATGGTACGTTTCTCGTAAACAATCATTATGCATCCGTTTTATTTGATACCGGTGCCGATAGGAGTTTTGTATCTCTTACCTTTGAATCTCGACTTGCTAAACAAAGAACGAAACTTGATAATTCTTATTCCGTGGAGATAGCAAACGGAAAATCTATTACTATAAATTCTGTTATCCGCGACTGCAATCTCGAGCTTAATAATCACAAATTCTCTGTTGATCTCCTTCCAATGCAATTGGGAAGCTTCGATATTATAATTGGCATGCACTGGTTATCCAAGCACCATGCCGAGGTTAATTGCTACGAAAAGTGTATTCGTATACCTCTCTCTTCGGGCGACACGTTAGTTATGTTCGGTGAAAAACCATGTCGTGGTCTTCAAATCATGTCTTGCACATTGGCACAAAAGTACTTGCGGAAAAAGTACGTTGCCTTCTTGACCCACATAGTTGACACGAAAGACAAGGGTAAGAAATTGCAAGACATTCCAATCATCCGAGATTTTCCCGAGGATTTACCTGGTCTTCCTCCCACTAGACAAGTGGAGTTTCGTATCGACCTTGTGCCCGGGGCAACTCCCATGGCAAAAGCCCCCTATCGTCTTGCACCTTCTGAGATGCAACTGCAAGTCAATTACAAGAACTCTCATCCAAAGGATTCATCCGCCCGGGCCATTCACCTTGGGGTGCTCCCGTACTGTGCATCGATTATCGTGAACTCAACAAGCTTACAGTTAAGAACCGTTATCCTTTACCCCGTATCGACGATCTTTTCGATCAGCTTCAAGGTTCAACATGTTTCTCCAAGATTGACCTTCGTTCCGGGTACCATCAACTTCGTGTTCTCGATGAAGACATTCCGAAGACTGCCTTTCGGACTAGGTACGGTCACTACGAGTTCATGGTCATGCCATTCGATTTGACTAATGCACCTGTGGTCTTCATGGACCTCATGAACCGTGTATGCAAACCTTATTTGGACAAGTTCGTGATCGTTTTCATTGACGACATCCTCATCTATTCTAAAACGAAAGCGGAACATGAACAACATCTTTGGTTGATCTTAGAACTCTTAAAGAAAGAACAACTATACGCCAAGCTCTCCAAGTGTGAATTCTGGCTAAAAGAGGTTCAATTTTTGGGACACATAGTCAACGATAAGGGAATTCATGTTGACCCGGCAAAGATCGAGGCGGTAAAGAATTGGAGTACTCCTAAGACTCCTACCGAGATTCGTTCATTCCTTGGATTAGCAGGTTACTATCGTTGTTTCATCTCAAATTTCTCCAAGATTGCGGTCCCGCTCACTGCCTTGACTCACAAAGGTAAGCACTACGAGTGGGGACCCAAGCAAGAGGAAGCTTTTCAAACTCTAAAGCACAAGCTCTGCAATGCTCCTATTCTAACTCTTCCTAGTGGTAATGACGACTTTGTCGTTTATTGTGATGCATCCAACCAAGGTCTTGGTTGTGTTCTTATGCAACGAGGTCAAGTAATTGCATACACATCACGTAAACTCAAATTCCATGAGAAGAACTATACGACCCATGATCTCGAGCTTGGTGCTATCGTTTTCGCCTTGAAAATTTGGAGACATTATCTTTATGGCACCAAATGCGTGGTTTTCACCGACCACAAAAGTCTCCAACATATTTTCAATCAAAAAGAGCTTAATATGAGGCAACGGCGATGGGTTGAACTTCTTAACGACTACGACTGCGAGATTTGCTACCACCCTGGCAAGGCAAATGTTGTAGCTGACGCCTTGAGTCGTAAAGAACGTATCATGCTTCATAGTGTTTGTATTCATAACGATATCCAAGCCCGTATTCTTCAAGCACAACACACCTCGGTTACCGAGGGAAACATGTATCAAGAGATGGCATGTGGTGTAGAACTCTTACTAGAAACCAAAGCCAACGGCCTATTGTATTACTTGGATCGTATCTGGGTTCCCTATCGCGACGACCTTCGTATATTTTTGATGAACGAGTCCCACAAAACTCGATATTCGGTACATCCCAGAGCTGATAAGATGTACATGGGTCTTCGTCAACAATATTGGTGGCCGGGCATGAAAAAGGATATTGCCCTCTTTGTGGCAAAATGCTTAACTTGTTCTAAAGTGAAGGCCGAACACCAAAAGCCTTCCGGACTCCTCGAACAACCAGAAATTCCCATGTGGAAGTAGGAGAACCTCGCTATGGACTTCATCACCAAACTTCCACGCACTACTAGTAGGCACGATAGTATCTGGGTTATTATCGACCGACTTACAAAGTCTGCTCACTTCTTGCCTATTCGTGAGGACTATCGAGTCGAGAAATTGGCTCAGATCTACATTGATGAGATCGTAAGTCGTCACGGAATCCCTTTGAACATCATCTCCGATCGTGATTCGCGTTTTACTTCCCGATTTTGGCAATCATTACAATCTGCGCTTGGTACTCGTTTGGATCTAAGTACGGCTTACCATCCTCAAACTGATGGACAAACTGAGCGAACAATCCAAACTCTCAAGGATATGCTTAGAGCTTGTGTCATTGACTTTGGTGGCAATTGGAATTCTCACCTACCACTGATCGAATTTTCCTACAACAACAGCTACCACACAAGTATTAACATGGCACCGTTTGAAGCTCTTTATAGACGAAAATGTCGTTCACCGATTTGTTGGAACGAAATTGGTGAAGCACAAATCACCGGTCCCGAGCTTATCCAACAGACCACCGATAAAATCTCTCTTATTCGTGACAACATTCGAGTAGCAAGGAGTCGGCAAAATAGCTATGCCGATAACCGACGAAAACCCTTGGAATTCCAAGTTGGGGATATGGTTCTTCTAAAGGTATCACCTTGGAAAGGCGTAGTCCGATTTGGAAAGAAAGGAAAACTCGCACCTCGATATGTGGGTCCATTCATGATACTCGAAAGGGTAGGAGAAGTGGCCTACAAACTCGATCTTCTTTCAGAAATCAGCAACGTTCATCCGACTTTTCATGTATCTAATTTGAAAAGGTGTCTAGCCGACGAGAATCTCCACATCCCTCTTGATGAAGTGCGCATTGACGAGAAAATGCACTTTGTTGAGAAACCCGTGGAAATCATGGACCGAGAAGTCAAGAAACTCAAGCGTAGCCGCATCCCCATTGTCAAGGTCCGTTAGGAGTCTAAACGTGGACCCGAGTTCACTTGGGAACGTGAAGACCAAATGAGAACCAAGTATCCGCATCTTTTTCATAGCCTCCGCTAGTTGAATTTCGGGGCGAAATTCCTTTAACATGGGGAGACTGTGACATTTCGGATTTTCATTCGCGCACTTGTAAAATGTTTATCGTGTAATCATTCTCAAATTAAATAAAATACAAGTGTTTTTATTTAATAAGTATTTTATTTTTATTTTTAAGGATTTGAATTAATTAAAATTTTACAAGCTTTAAAACTTATATAAAATTTTATATAAAAATCTAAATTTAAAAGTTTCATATTTAATAAAATAACCTAATTAAATAAGATAAATAACTTTTATAAAAATTAGTTATAATGATAATAAGATAAGTTTATAAAATATATTTGAAATTAAAAGAAATTATTTTTATAAAAGTTGAGGGGTTGTTTTTTAAAATAATGAAACAAAAAGGGCTTTAAGACAAAATTTGTTAAGGGGCTGTTTCTGGACAAATCAAACCACAGGGACCAATTTGTAATAACTCTCAGGGACTATTTTAAATCAAAAACAAACTCCAGGGACTGGTTTTGCCAACTTCCGATTCGCTTTTCCGACCGTCTTCCCCATTGACCGATGGTCCGAGCTTTTCTCCGGCGACTCCTCGACACGACTGTCCCCTACACCTCGACAGCCGAATTTGGTATCCCCGACCTCGTCGTCCCCACGCGAACAATAGCCCCTGACCAATTGGTCTCCCCAACATACGAATCGCCTGATCTTGTTGGTGGCCGAGAACCCACGCCTCGAATTCGAGCCCGACAGTCAACCTCCACTAGTATTTAATAGCTCGTTAGCTTCGTCTCGTCCAAACGAGTGTCGGGACGTGCCCAATTGCACGCTTTGTCATAAGAAACGAACTCGGCTATAAATAGCTGTAGTCGGACCTGCTCGAGCTCGCTGCCCCTCCTCCACCCAATCTCACTCCAAATTGAAGACACCATTACAATCGCCATGTCTGTGTGAAGCTATGACCAAGGTTGTAGAGGCTAATCCCACCCAGAAGCTCGATTCTCATTCTGGACATTCTCGGATTTAAGACTCTATCGTCCAGCCACTTTGCGACCACGTAAGAATCCTCAACTTCGTTTCTTTACCTTCTGTTATCATAAGACAAGCTGAACCAATCGAAGTCACGACTCCAAACCATCGATTACCGGACAAACTATTGTTCTGAAAAAATTACTGCTATATTTTCTAAAGTCTGGGCCATCGAAACTACTTGGTTTCGATTGAGTAAATGGTCAATCGAAACTAGTAGTTTCGATAGATGGTAGTTTCGACAGCGTGTGTATCACTTATAAATGAACAATCGAAACTGGTAGTTTCGATAGATGGTAGTTTCGACAGCCTGTGTATCACTTATAAATGAATAATCGAAACTGGTAGTTTCGATAGATGGTAGTTTCGACAGCCTGTGTATCACTTATAAATGAACAATCGAAACTGGTAGTTTCGATAGATAGTAGTTTCGACAGTTCTGGGTATCACTTGTAAATGGTCAATCGAAACTAGTAGTTTCGATTGAACACAGTTTCGATACCTGTCACAACTATAAACAGTTTCGATCAAATCAGTAATTTCAAGTAAATCTGGACCAACTTTTATGCAAATAACACTAAGAAATGTTATTATAAACCTATACACAATTAAATACTAATACGCACATGTAAACATACAATAATACCCATTTATCTACATAGGGTTTCAACGTGCTTAGACTTCAACATCTTTATCACCTACACGCGTGGAAAAATACCCGCTTGCAAGGTGAGTTACATAGCCCCTATTTTACATTTTTATACGTTTTGGGGTGAAACATTATACATGCTACTCACATTGTTTGTACGTGTTATACATTAGACTATATGCTTATTCTTTGGATGTACATTCATTTAAACCTAAGACAACCAACTGTAATATTGATAGATCTATTGTGCCTGACCAGCCCACCCGGTTAGGGTGTTTATTACTGCATACTCGGATATAACCGCGTGTTATATTCAAACATATCGGATATAATGGGTAACTATATTCAAACATACCGGACTTAGCTGTTGTGCTCTGTTCAAGCGCGTCAAACTCTGTTTGAATTGTGATTAAATAAATGATACATCATATATACTATGTTTAACAAGATAAACAATGAGTTGCAAAACGATTTACAACTACTATTTACCGGAATTACTAAACCTATGTACTCACCAACTTTTTAGTTGACACTTGATTTAAATAATGTTTTAGGTTTGGATATGTGACTACTTGCCGAAGATTTCTCCACTTAAGAACTATGGACCTAGTTAAATAAATCAATGTTTTGAACTAGACTAGGTTATTTGGAATGTATCGTATTTGGATCTTGTAGTCTTTAAATTTAATTAATGAATTATGCAATCTTTTAGCTATCATGTGCTTTTGAACAATCATTCTATTGTCCGCCTCGATGATTCCGTAATCGGTCGGGGTGTGACACTGACACTCTCATAAAGGGCTTCATACCACTTTTATCAACTGTCTCGGATGACTCTATTCTTTGAATGCAAGTTCATGTCATGCCCTACTCTTAAGAGTCACCGTGGTGCCGATTTTCAGACAAAATCCATGAAGAACTGTCGATGGTTTTCTATTAAGGGTCGACTGTCACTATATTGATAAAGTGACTCTTTACTTAGCAAGGGCAAACTCGTGCCCTAGGTCAACTGATTCTCTCATGTGTATTCAGTCGACTATCACTAAATCCTTGGCCGACTCTCAGCGGGTCGACTGTTAGGACACACACAAGAAACTTTCTTTTGACTTGGGCAAATTATATTAATGTCTATTAGTTTAAAAAATCCAGCTCTTTTGAATATTCAATTATTGATGTTTGTAATCTCTTTGTGCACAGATTATGGCAGCAAAAAGACTTGTTAGTGACAGTCATCACAATATGGCGATCAGCTTCCCTGAGCCTATACTAGATGAATTCAAGACTGTGGTCAACTGATTGCTACAAAGCAGGATTTCTTACACAATCTCGTGGAATGAAGCTGTTTATAAGGAATTAATTGAGGAATTTTGGATGAACGGAGAATTCACATCTCACATGATTACTAACTGTCCTCAAATCAAATCTCCAGTTAACGGTCAAAAGGTACTTATCTCAGAAAACTCAGTCACAATTGTATTAAGATTAAGAGACAATCCCAGTGAGTCATATACTATAATCAAAGTGGAAGATAAAAGATGTTTCGTTGAAGATCTGGGTTATGAAGGACCCTTCAGAAAGAATGAAATCATGAAGCGTGACTTATCCAGGGATTAGAAAGCAATAATGTACATTTTCATCCACTCTCTGTCACACAGAAAACGAGGATACGATTCATTGGGAATGCAATGGGGTGGTATCATGTTAAAGATCTGCAGTGGTGAAACTTTTAACGTCTCTCGTCACATCTTCAATTTCATGTGCATCAATGCAAGAGAAAACAAATGGCTGCTGTTTCCTAGATTCATTCTAATGATTCTTAACCTCTCCATGAAAAATCTTTCTCCAAAAGGAAATCCTATGACTTTTGCTAAGGTCGATTCCCATTTCTACACCGACATTTTGAGATCGCATCGTGAATTTTCTGGAAAATTGACACCTCTCTTCGAGAAAATGTGTAAAAAGGAAGTTGTTCCTTCAATCCAAAGCTCTTTAGATGACAGTGTTGATTCCATGAAGTGCAAGAGAGATGAAGAAGATACTGCGTCTGTAAAGGGAAATATGAAGAAGAAAGAATTGGAGAGTGAAGGTAAGGATGACCTTCAAAAGAGAAAAGAAAAAGGGAAAAACTATTGATCCTGAACGAGGCAAGAAGAAAATTACAATAGTTACAAGTTATGGTGAAGGATTAATGAGATCAGCAAGAATTGCATATCAAAAGGAGCAAGAACGAAATCGTTAGGATGATTCAATCTCTCCTTTCCTCTCTGATGAACTCATTGAAGCAATTTTTGGCTAGTCTCACTCTAACTGCTCTAAGGCATCCTCCGCCCAAGCAAATAGAAGACTCTCTCCCACAAAGAAACAATTTCCCTCACAACCTGATGGTCCTTAAAGGTCAAAAGCCCTAGAAAGAAAAGTGTAACATTTGTAAAATTTCCATGTTCAAAATCATAAAAATATAAAGTACTGGGACTGGAAGTGTAATTATACGAAAATACAAGGGCAAAAAGTGAAAAACATGAAAAATGAATGGTAACGGACCGTCATGGTCCGTAACGGGCAATTACAGGCTGGGCACACAGACAATGATGAAATGCCACGTGTCCGGTGACTAACGAATGGATTCTGACGCGTGGAAACCCTATGACAGACCGTCACGGCTCTGTAACGGTCTATCACGCCACAATCAACCTAACGCTGACGCGTGTGAGCCGACTTCGCAACCCTAGAGCGATGACGGACCGTCACCTTTGGTAACGGTTTGTTACCACCCAAGCGGTGATGGACGATCACCTCCCATAACGGTCCGTCACAGCCACCAAAATGCACTATAAATATCAAGCTCGGGTTTCATCATTTCTAACACTCAAACTTGATTTCTAGAGCAATATGCACTGATTCCACTCTCCTAAAATCATTCCCACTTGTATGATTAAGTTATGTAAATGTCGATTCTCTTAGGAGAAAGCCGAGAAGCTAGGAAACGCTCAATTGGAGAATCCAAGCTATACGATCTAAGCAGAGACACTGTCAACTAGGGCATTCATTCTAGAAGCCTACTAAGCCGAGACTCTGTCAAGGTGAATACTTCGACTTGAATGAATTAATACAACCATTCATTGCATAAGGTCATTTACTATATAACAGTCAGCCCATAGAGTCACGTATATATACACATGTTATAGATGAGACGATGTAACAGGGCTAGGGGTTGAAACCTTGGTTGTTGTAAAGCTCATCGCTTAAAGCATAAGGCAGATATACATAAATACATATCCAAGGTCCCTGGTGTGGTTGATGGTTAGAAAGTTGACTGTGTAAATTTACCGAAAACTATGGGTAAATTGTTCTATCTATTCTTGCTTGTCAGATTAGGATTCCAAATATACTTGTATTCACCAGTTTATACTGATAAAATATTTTAAACGTTTTACAGGTAACCAAGGATGAATTGATATTGAATTAGCCATGTGATGACAAAGAAAAGATGTCATGAAAAAGGGAACGCCTACCCTACACATCAGTTGAAAGAAATGGCTCCTGAAAAACCTTGGTTTTGTAAATTAAATGTTTGTGTCCAATATCAGGGTTTGTCCCTTTTATAATGAAATGAAACGGGAGACTCCCCGTCTTTTGAAAAGATCCTGAGTTATTAAATTATTCCGCTGTGTTTATAAATCTCTGATGAGATAAAATAAGAAATAGGTACCAATCCTTGGTCACACGCCCGGGTGGGCTAAACTCGGGGTGTGAAAAAAAGGCATGCTACAATCAATGAAAGATGCTCCTCCTCATGTGAAGTCATTGGATCAAGAGAGTATTCTGAAAGAAATTCAAGCATTAAGAAAATTTCAAGAAAAACAAAGCAAGGAAATTGAGGGCTTGAAGCTTCAGTTAACGAAATAGAAGAGGGTGGACGAGACCTAGAAAAAGAACATGAATGACGTTGCTAAGGCACTGGAGGTGATGAGAAAAGGTGGTTCTATTATCCTGAAAGAACTGAACCCTGTCAGATCTGGCAATAATGAACAACCGATGTCTTTCAATGAAGTATTCAATGATGCCAGCATACAAGAATTAGATGTTTTTGAGTCAGTTGAAGAAGAAGAGATGCCCGAGGATCCAGTGGAAGAGAAGCCCAAGAAAGATTAAAGCGTCAGGAATGAAACGGTTTCGGGGTAAATTGTTGGAACCTGACAAACTATAGGGTTATTTTATAATTATTGTAAAGTTTAGTTTTTGGGTCAGAGAGTCGCTAGCCACTCTTGAGAGTTGGTAGGTCTGTTACAGCCTACTCTCGCTGAGAGTTGGCAATCTGCTTGACGACTCTTGCTGTCCTCTATAAATAGCTGACCAAAAACTTAGCAATTAGACCTTTTGATTGTACGTTGTTATTATAGTCATTTGGATAGCCGGTTAGAGGGGTATTGTAATAGTTTATGATCCAGGAGCTTATTGTAATCATTCAGTGGAAGTGTTTATGAGAATCATAGTTTGTTTGTGTCCTCATTCTATTGCTCTTCATCTTAGGTTTTGCTTGATTCACCAACAAACAACTCTACAATAGCTGATATGTTGATATTATCCTGTCTAGAATTATTCTAGCACTGGGATCCTACATTCAGGACCTACACTGGAGAGCGAGTCCTTGACATGGTGGAACTCTCAAATTCAAGCTTTGGTAGAAGAGGTTACTGAAAATCTGACATGGGATGTGTTGGAACATGGTGTGTGACAACTAGCCTTGTAATAGAATAGGTCTTTATATTTTGTATGTAATGTTTTCTGAAAGTTGTTAAGATTGTTTGTAACAGACGAACTTAACATGTTCGCTTGATATAGTTATGGAAAACTTAAGAAGTTCAAGAAGATGCTGATCGAGGAGTAATATCCTTGGAATGAGATAAAGAGGATTGAGGTTGAGTTCTGGAATCTAGAAATGGAGGTAGCAGAAATCTTGGGTTATACGATTCGACTCCATGAGTTGTCTCGTTTGGTACCACACTTGGTGACCCTGGAACCGAAAACGACCGAAAGGTATATTTGGGGATTGGTAGCTCAGATTCGCGGGATAGTCACTTCCTCGAAACCCGCTACTCTCCAAAGTGCTATTCTACTGGCTGGTGATCTGACTAATGAGATGGTTAGGAATGGGGTACTAGTAAAGAAAGGGTCTGTCGAGAAGAAACCCGAGGGAAAATCTGTGAAAAAGGCTACTGGAGGAGAAAATAAGAAGAGGGAGTTTGTAGAGAATTACGGGGCGGTGACGCAACAAAAAAGGGTGAATACTGGAAATCCATCCAATTGCAACATGTGCAATTTGAAACATTTTGGGCCTATGAACTGTTTGTGTGTGCGAACTATAAATGAGTGGGACACACAACTAACTAATGTGGCGTGGTTGGTCACTTTAGGAGCATATGTCCCAAACCGAACCGAGATGGCGGGAATGCGTCAAACCAAGCTCGAGGAAGAGAATTTGTGTTAGGGGCTGGAGACGCTCTTCGGGATCCGAATGTGGTGACGGGTACGTTTCTCATCAATGATCTATATGCATCTATACTTTTTGATACAAGGGCTGATAGGAGTTTTATTTCTACTTAATTTAGATCATTGATTAGCCTAGAATCACATAAATTGAACAATGCTTATACTATAGAACTAGCTAATGGCAAATTAATTGAAGCTAGTGAAATTATTCGAGGTTTCACTATGAACTTAAATGACCATCAGTTTAGTGTAGACCTTATTCCCGTAGAGCTTGGTAGTTTTGACATTGTATTTGGTTTGGATTGGTTATCCAAAAAAAGAGCCGAAATTATTTGCTTAGAAAAGATAGTTCGAATTCCCCTTTCAAATGGCAAATTCCTAAATGTCCAAGGTGATAAGTCTGGAAGGAGCTTGAACATCATATCTTGTATGAAGGCTTAAAAGTATCTAAAGAATAGGAGTTACACATTTCTTGCTAATGTTGTCGAGAAGAGATCGGGGGAGATAAAGATTCAAGATATCCCGATCGTGGGCAAGTATCCAGAAGTTTTTCTCGAGGATTTGCCCGAATTACCCCCTCCACGACAAGTTGGGTTCAGAATTGATTTGATACCCGTTGTCGTACCCAATGCCAAATCCCCATACGGCTTGGCACCTGTGACAATCCAGACTTTTCAGGTTAACTCTGTTAACCAAATCGAGTTAAAGTTAACCTAATTAACTAAACTCAAACTCCAGGGACTACTTCTATCATTTTTCAAACCCTAATTACAAGGACTAGTTGTGTAATTAGCCTAAACTCGATCTATTTGACTTTGTAAAGTCAAAATCAAAAGATTTAAGTCCTATTGACTTCTAATAGTTAAACTAACCATAGAGATAACCAAATCCAAACTACAAGGACCAATTCTGCCTAAATCCGAACTTAAGAACATGAAACTACAGGGACTAAACCTGTAAATAACTCATTCCTGATTTTGGTTGACTTTAAAAGTCAAACGCACGGTTTTTAACCAAATTCAAACGCTCATGATCGATTTCTGTTGAGTTTGTAACCGTTCCTCACGATTAAACCATTTACGATCATCATTAACACATTAAACAGGGACATTGATTTGAATTAAACTTAAATAATGAACATTTAACTCGAAACCGTCGACCTCATAATCAAATCATCAAATATTCGACCATTTGGTGTATTACTCTCGCAATCAAACTCTCTAAACACCTTAGTCGCATCTATCAGAAGCTCTTGCACACCTCTGTTTCACCGGAAGAACGGCCAAGCTCGTCGGAGATCTAGCCACGTAAGCCGGAACATGTTTTAGTCGATCTCCACATTTCCGATATCATTCTAGGTAATTAAATACACTTACAGCTTCGTCTTCATCCTTAGATTGAAAGCCCTATGACTATTCAATCGTATAACATCGAATTGATCTTGATCCAAAATCTAGGGTTTGCTCATATTTCAATTTGGGGGTTTTGATCCTAAGCTCAACCTCATTCCAATTTAACCACCTGAATAGATTCGCAATACCCTAATAAGTAAAAGCCCTATGTTTTCAGCAACTTTTAATATCGGATTTGACCAATTTGATTCCACGTTCTTTAACTAGGGTTTCGGGATTTCAAACTAAGAGTTAACCAACCAAAACTTATTGTTTTTGCAATTAAACACTTACACAGATTAGCAAATACTCGATTTACAAAACCCCTATGCTTTTGTGTTCTATCGTGATCGATTTCAATGGGTTTGGACTAGTTCTTAGCTTCGGCTTCAATGGGAGCAGAAACCACTGGGTTTGCACGTTAAAACCTATTGGATCCGGGTTCTTGTGCGATACCCTAGCGGGCTGGAATGGTTAAGAGTAGGTGCTTATGTGGGAGAGACTCGGGTTCGAGTCTCTCCACCCATTTTATTTTTAAAACAATTTTTAAGCAATATTTTATTATAAAAACTAACCTCATATTATTATAATAATAATATATTAATATGTTTTGAGCCCGTAAACCACCCGTGGGCTCGGGTTTGGTTTGACAACCCATTTTTAATGATTCTCCCGCTTTTAAAAATAATATATTTATATTATTTTCAACCAATTACTCCAATTAAAAATAATAGATTTATATATTATTTTCGCCACGTTATTAAACACAGTGTAACGTTTCAAACTAAAAATAATATATTTATTTATATTATTATCCACGTAGTTATGATCCGGATAAAAATAATAGTTTTATTATTTTGTCACACATTTTAAATGATCATGTATTTCTCTAAAAATAATATATTAGTTATGTTAGTCCCTCTGATCAGTAATATTCAAAGCTATACAATAACGAACTATCTCCTGGAAAGGCGGATCAATCCAAGAGACTTTAAAAACGAAAACCGACGGATCAAACACTGGATATATGATAATATGCCATCAAACCAAGATAATTGCCACACATAAAATTGTATTCACAAAAGCAAGTGATTATAATCAACCTTTCAATACAGAGAATACAGAGACATCAATCCCATACAAGATCTCGCCTTCTCTAGCTTTCAAATACAACCTATATATTGTATTAAGATTTCGTCCGAGAACTCTAAGCATCCGAAAAAGATATCGATCGAAATCTTTTTTGGTCGATAAAGTTTTCGACTAAAAATTTTACACTTATAGCAAAATACATAATAGAAACTTGAATTCGATAGACTACTAGGGTTCCAACAATCTCCCCCTAGTCCATTGAATCCCAAGTCTATGTCTTGTCATCATCTGACTTCTTCTCAGGCTTTACTTTCTTTGAATCTAGATCCCGTAACCTTTTCTTGATCCGTTTAGTTCCAGCTCTTAGAGACAAACAATGAGACACAACTCTCATATACAGCTTCACTTCATTCTTCATCATCCAACTCATGTCACACTGAATGGTATTATAATACAAAATCTTTAGATCTTCATCTGAAAAGCTGAATAGATCCATCGGATCAAAGATTCTGACTTCTGGAAGTCCCCTCTGTTGAATAACTGCTTCATGTGATGAAGAATCATAAAACCACTTTTCAAAATCCTTGATGAAGCTCTCTCTTCTATCAGGTATATACACAACTGTCACAGTATCAGCTGGCTTGACTATATATCTATACTTTAACTTTTCATCAGTTCTATATTTTTTCTTGATCTTTCTACACACAGGAACCTGAGGTTTGAACGTAGTAAATCTGTCTTGAGCACACTAGTTCCTCAAGAATACCTCAAAATCTAAAGCCATTACATTCTTAGATTGATTGATCAGCTCTAAACGGCTTAACTCTCTCACATCCCAGCTCGGCAACGTCTGTAACTAATGACATGTTTCAAAATACTGAATATCTCCACCAGGTCTCTTAATCACATACAATTTCTTTTCATTGTAATATTTCCATCCTAAGATCACTCCGGTCAGTGCTTTTTTTAGATTTCTTATCTTTTGAGTAATCCTTTCTACGGATAATGACTCTTCATTTGTTCTCCACCACAAACTTTTGTTAACAGAGTCTTTCTTTGTGTTAGTATCACTTTGAGCTTCAACTTTTTCACCATCATCAAAATCTTCATCAAATGGAATTCTTTCATCAACAACTTTATCCAGCATTCCAACTACATTCCCATCACGTTCAACATACGTTTGCTTTTCTTCGTGTCATACTTTCATAAACTTTGTCAACATGCTCATCATTATTAGAATCTTGATCATTTTCTCCATTACCTCTACCAACCCCTAATTCATCATTACTACTATCATCGTCGTCTGACGGATCTTTATCATTCTTCTTCACATCAGTGGTGATTACATCCTCATCTTCCTCCTTCTTTTCCTTTTCCTCTTTTTCTTGATCTCCCTCTACTTTCTCCTTTCCTTTATCTTCTACCTCCATTTCTTCACCTTGCGGATTAATCAGTGAGTCTACATCAAACATATCTTGAAAACCATAAAGTTCAGCTTCAATGATTGGAGAATCAGTTAGCTGATTAACATTTACTGTAGAAGGTCCCTATTGATCTACTTCTGGTATACTTTGAGCAATAAAACTGTCAAAGTTTACCGACATGCCAAGATGTTTAACAAGATCTTGCACTATACTTTGCAACCTTTTGATTTGCATCTGTTGTAGATCAAGTTGCTTTTACTTCTTTGAATCACTAGCTTTCAACTCTCTAATTTCTCTTTCATTAGCTGCCTCTCGGCTTTGTAGATTAGAGATATGTGTCTTTAACTGACTCACAATGTTTGCTGTCTCCTGAGTTGCATAATTAGCAAGCTCTTCATCAATCAACTTATAACCTTTAGAAGCCTTAGACTTAACCGGATCTGAAATCTCTTTTCCCTTTCCCTTGCTTGTAACTTTTGTGCTGTAGATTTCAATCTTTTCTGTTCAGGCTCTTTGATTACGATACCTTTAGACGGAGGAGGTCTAGAAGGCACGTCCTTTTAAGCTTCAGTAGCTTTCCTTTTGATTGGAGTTTCAGTTTCCTTTTGTTGAACTTCAGGTGGTTTATCTACATTTCCTTCTTCAGTAACTGGTACTTGAACATTTTCAACATTTACTTGTCGTTCACCTTCTTGATTAAGACCATCACCAACATTATCTTCATTTACAACATCCGCATGTTCACCAACACATGTATCACTAGCATTAACATTAACATTAACATTAACACCTATATCACTAGTATTAACATTAACACCACCAGCTCCATCAACATCGTCATCTCCACCTTCATCATTATCATCATCACTATTTTCATTATCTTCAACCCCACTGCTCAAGATGTCATCAACTTCTTCATTAACAGCAAACTCAGGATCAGGGTTTTCTTCTAACATGTTTTGAAATAAAGGTGTCACCGTCCCAGTGAACTTGATTTTCTTCCTTATAGTGTTCATGCTACTAAAACTAGTTTCTGTCATTGATCCAACGGTAGCTCAACCCCGTCATTAGGAAGATCTGGTAATAGTGTATTAATGATCATCTGTAGAAATCTCGGATAAAGTAGAAACTTGTTGTTCTATCTTGGACCCACAAAATTGTTAATCATGGCTTCAAAGATCATTCTTGAGAAATTGAATCTATAGTAAGTTGCTAGACAAACCAAAGCTCTACTAAAAACTTCACCAATTTGATCAAATGCTCCTGTCCTTGGTCCAAGGCAATGAATGAATACATGTACTAAGTACCTCCATTGTTTCCCTAATAATGTCTTTGTCACCTGCCTTCTTGGAAAGTCTTCATCATAACCCATTTCTCTGATTATCTGCATTACACGTGTGTAACGGATTCTGTATGGAAAACTGACATTGTCTCTAAAATTAAGAACCTCTCTAACAAGTTGTTCAGTAATCTTAATCTTCTTTCCACCAACGATACTTTCTATCCAGATCTCCTTGTTAACATGCTTGTATTCAACGTTGTCCCAGAATTCTCGAACTTGAGTTTCATAAAAATAACTTATGTTGATATGGCTGTTAGAATTCTTGATTTGTTCAGAAAACGCACTATTTCTTCATAGCCCCTTGATTATCTTATACCAGTTGTCACACATGCACAGATGTTGTGCCTTGCGTCAAACTTTAACCTATTCATAGTTGTTCTAGAAATTAACACAAATCAGGTAAAATCTTTGGCAACTCCAAAGATTTCGCTCGAAAACTCCTGCTCAGTCACCTTTTCAATCAAAAAAATTTTTTACAAAAATTTTCCAACTCCAAAGTTTTCGGACGAAAACCCACATAAAACCTGATCGAAAACAATTTCGAACGAAAACTCTTTCGGATAAATCAGAATGTGACTCTTCATTTCCATCCGAAAAAGATTTCGATCCATTCAAACACAAATTTCGGACAATACATCGGAGATTTCAGACAATTCAAAAAATAAACCTCTAAGTTCAAGGATATAGCCTATCTTATTCTATGGATCCAGAAACATACCTCGATGACGGAAACTTGATCTATGCACGACCACACACTTTCTTGAAGATTTTGAACGAAAACCCAACACTTAAGAAAAACTTAAATCACAGGCACGAAAACTTGAAGAAGATGATGAAACAGATTTCGATCCAAAAGTATATATATATATATATATATATATATATATACATATATATATATATATGCTTTTATATATATATACATATATGATATGAGATTTCGGTCGAAAACTTTTTCGAACCGACTTTTCGATCGAAAACTATTTAAAATGATTTCGGACAAACTTTTCGTTCGAAAACTAATTACTTATTAATATTTTGATTTTATTTTTAACAATCCGATTTCAAAATCATTAAGACCTGTTCCAAATGTTTTGACAACACTTTTATACATACTATCCAACAAAAATTTACACAACAGACAAATTGAGACACATATATATCATGATTCATTTTCTATCAAACCAGTACACAATTATAACAAACTTTTATTTCACAAACACATAATAGACTATGTAAAACCAAACTATTTCCAAACACTGTATTATAAACCACACTTATAGAATGCTTATTGAATTTCACGTCTTTCCTTTTTGTTTCAACCTTTTCTATTTTCTTTTTGGTGAACTGTAATTGACATAGGATCATAAATACACACTGTCTCATTACACTTCATATCAAATCAGGATCTATACAGTTGAACATCAATGGCCAGTATAATATCCAAATAAACTCATGCATCATATTTCAGCAGATACTGTGTGATGATTAAGGTAAGATTTAATCAATACATTGTGTACCCCACAATCAAGATGGAATAAACTATGCCCAATGCAAGATTTCACTAGAACATGATCCAATCACCAGCATGAAGGTAGTATTCTTAGCACAGGAAAAACAATCCATGTGGATTTGAATATACTTTTCTTGGATTCTGAGTAAGTAGGCACAGAATCATCAATGGTTTGGATGAAGATGTATGTATGACAGTAACGAATTTGATTGATTCATAAGGATATGATTTTTGTATAGAATCAGATGATTCGGGTAGTGAGTATCCAACTATTATCTAGATAAACAATGATTTCAGAAACTGAATCAAGGGCAAACAGACTGACTTCATGGCTTCCATCCGAGATTTCCACCAGAACCATCAGCTGTACAAAAGATGTTTAACTTTAGATTATATATTTGACGTACATAGGAAATAGAGTAAACGAATTTTGCTAAGAACGCATCAAGATCCTGGTCTCATGGTATATCACCTAGCATTCAGATGAAACAACTGATATTCGATGTGGTAAAACACAAAGATTGCAATTTAGTTAATCACACAAATATCGCCTATTTTATTACATGCAGAGCCTACCGACACATCAACAGTTGTAACCGATGTCACCGTCATATCCAATTCATGCATAAGCTCATCACACATATATACTATCATTTCATATATGTACGTCAATCAGTCACATTTTCAAACTTTTTATACTTCGAATTTCTTTTATTTTCACTATCAAGAACAAATCAACACTCTTTTTAATTTTCAATATCATATTTTCAATTTTTCTTTTATTCGCCCCCTAAAATTGTGATGTACTTTATTAAACTAAACAAACTACTTGCAAGTACACATGAAAACACATATCAAGATAATATTCACAGGACAATTTTATCACAAAAGAAAAACAGACACATAACAAAAATAACAACTCTTTTTGTGGAACAAACTGGTCTTTCAATCAAAATCAGACGATATTCAAAAACCTTTTTTTTAAGTTTTCCTTAAAAAGAAATCATTCCCAACATTTCAACCAAAGAGTTAAACCGATCAGTTGGAAAAGCTTTTTTAAAATATCGGCTTTTTGCTCTAAGGTATCAACGTGGAACACCCTTATCAAAACCTTATGAAAACAATCACGAATGAAATGTAACCTGATCGCAATGTGTTTGGTTTTAGAATGTTGGATTGGATTCCTCACAATGCCCAGCACAACCTCATTATCACAATAAATTGGTGTGTCGAGAAAATTTATTCCAAAATCCAACATTTGATGCTGAATCCATATTACTTGAGAACAACAGCTAGAAGCAGTTGTGTATTCAACTTCAGCAGTAGATGTGGAAACATTAGTCTGTTTCTTGTACTGCCAAGACACCAAACGCTCCCCCAAAAATTGACACCCACCAGATGTGGATTTACGATCCAAACCACAACCTCTATAATCAATGTCAGTAAAAGCATATAGATTAAATTCAGACTCTGACGGGTACCAAAGACCAATATTAACCCGGCCTTTCAGATAACGTAGAATCCGTTTGACAGCAGATTCATGTGATTCTCGAGGTGACGCCTGATATCTAGCACAGGAACAAACAGCAAACATAATATCTGGTCGACATACATGAGAGAACCGATCATGGAGCGATAAAATTTCTGATTAACTTCAACCCCGGCTGGGTCCAAAGAGAGAGGTTCGTGTGGAGCAATGGGAGTAGAAGCAGCTTTACAATCTTTCATGTTAAATTTAGTCAAAATGTCATTGATATACTTTGCCTAATGAATAAGTATACCCGACTCAGATTGCTCTACTTGTAGACCAAGAAAAAACTGCATTCGACCCATAACACTTACTTCAAACTTTAGCTTCATGACAACCTCAAATTCTCATTTGTCGAACCATAGATAATGTCATCCACATACACTTGAACCAACAACAAATCATCTCCAAACTTCTTTAAAGACAAAGTCTTATCAATTGTTCCAGGTGAAAAACCGTTTGTAACCAAATGTGTGGACAAAGTTTCATACCAAGCACATGGTGCCTGATGTAAACCATAAAGAGCTTTATCCGGTCTGTAAACTTGAAACGGATGATTAGGATCTTCAAATCCTGGTGGTTGATTCGCATACACTTCCTCTTTGACCACCCCATATAAGAACGTGGTTTTCACATCCATCTGATACACCTTAAATTTCATATAAGAAGCATAAGCTAAGAAGAATCGAATAGCTTCTATTCTGGGCACAGGTGCAAAGACATCATCATAATCTAATCCTTCTTCCGGATAAAAACCTTGCACAACCAATCTGGCTTTGTTACACAACACAATCCCGCGATCATCCCGTTTGTTTTTGAACACCCATTTTGTACCAATTGGTAAATCAACCAAGTGCCAAACGTTAAGCTTCTTAAATTGTAAAGTTTCTCTTGCATTACTTCAATCCAACTTGCATCTTGAAGAGAAACAAACACATTCTTGGGTTCTTCTTGGGATAAGAAGCATGAGTATAAACAAGTATTGATGACCCCTGATTGACTTCTTGTTCTCACTCATTCTTCAAGTGTTAATGATTAAAGTGATCATGCTCCTGATCTTAATGAAACAAACTTGTTGAAACTTGTTATTCGTAGCAGATTCAATAAACCGATACAAGAATCATGGAACGAGGTAGAATCATAAACACATAGTTAAAGTTGTAATCGCAAGTGTTTATTGATATTTGCAAATGAATTCCCCCTTACAAAGATCAAATGTACAAGTATTTATACTAAGAAGACAAGAAATGAATTCGTTCGTCCGAAAACGATTTCGATCGGAAAAGATTTCGGTCGAAATCTTTTAACTTCAAAGAATTATTCCGACTTCAGACTGTTTTATATGCAATGGCCTACAATTAGTTCCAATAATCTCCCCCTAGGCCATTACATATCAAAACACAGGAATTCTGCCAAGCTCCCCCATACACTATGCATCATCAAAGTTAGATCTTGGACTCGAAGCTTTAACTCTCCAAACTTGTCTTGGTTTATCTTTGACCTGCCAATCTCGTTTTGGTTTTGACATCCAAAACATCTTCAACTAATTAAAAACTTTAACAACCTTTTCTTGAACCTTTCTCTTAGGTTGAGAAACGACCTTCTGTTTGGGAGACTTGTGTTTCTTAATACAACAATCTCTTGATAAATGACCCTGCTTTCCACAGCTGAAACATTTCTTTAAAGCAGGACATGTTCTTTGATAAGGCCCCTTTCGAGATGCTGACTTGTCTTTAAATTTGTGTTCATCAACTTTTGACTTTTCTACTTCCTCTCTAACGAACATGAGTGGAGCAAATTTATTCGAAACAAATGAGATGGCATTAGCATTAAGTGAACTATCTTTCTTGAACCCTTAGCCACTCTTATTATAAAAATAATCCACGCATTCTTGACTGTCTTCAGATTTTTCACTGACACAATCATCATTAGAAGCTAGATCACTTGGAATCTTCGATTCAAATTTATTTGCTTCGGAATTTCTCTTTAGCTCTAACGAAGTATAATCATTTGACACAAATGGCTCTGGAATGTATAGTTGAGGCATATATGAATAAAATCCATTTGTAGTAAATGGAGGAGGAACACTTTTGTATCCAATCTCTCTATGCACTTTATCATTAATTTGAGCCTCAATGTTTTCATCAATGCTTTTATATCCAAGCCCAGACTTTAGTTTGTCATGTATTTGAGCTTCAATGATCCCACTAGCAACTTTCCGAGAAATGTTTGTTTTATCAACTTTGATTGCTGTATTGGCAACTTTCTTCATCTTTTCTATCAACAATTTCTTTTCTGTTTCTCTTTTCTCAATCAACAGTTGAATTTCATAATTTTTTCTCTTTAACCGAAGCTTCACAAGAGAATTTTCTTTGACACAATCATCAATCTTTCTTTTATACTCTTTTTCACGATCTTTAAGAATCTTGTTCGTAGTATGTGAATATTTCAATGCGTCCATCGGAAGTTGATTTTGTTTCTTGTAATCAGCAATTTTCTCAAAACACTCTACAGAACACATATTTTCATTGAGTAGTTTAGTATAAGCTTTAAGTTCCTCTAATTCTTTCATTGCTTCAGCAACCAAGTTGGATTCTATACGCTTACAATTTCCTTGAAAATCATAACCATATCCACCTTTGATCACTATTATGTTCTGATCCGCTTTGGGCGCATACATCTGTAGCTTTGCACATAAATCCTCTAATGAATTAAACTTAAATCCTTTATTTCTGATGTTATGTTTATAAATCTCCCATTCATGTGGTTGAGCATTGAGAAATTTATCCATTACTTCTGATTTTTCGTATTCAATATCAACATCATTTAGATCATTTATCAATTCCACATATCTTTGATACTGGTTTGTCAAAGATTCTCCTTCTGTGCGTGCAAAGACTTGATATTTTTTCTTTAATTGCTCTTGTCTTGCTTTTCCTTTCACATCTTCTGTACAAAGATCTGGATGAACATACCCCATACCATTTACAAAAATCTTATGCACACACCCTTCGTCAGCCATTTAGAATCTTTTTTTTATAATTTTTTTAACTACCTCATTTTTTCATAATAAGCGCCAAACATAGTTTCAAACATCCTCCTAAAGCTTCAAACTACCTCATTTTTTTTACTTAGTCACACATTTCGATAGAAAACTGTTTCGGTAAAGACTTTTTGGTCGAAACTTCAGATTTCGATCAAGAGATTTCGGACAAAACTTTTTGAACCAAACTTGAGAATTCGATCAAAAACTCTGATCGAAAATGATTTCGATCGATAATAGATTTCGACTCCTTCAATAGAGATTTCGGACGCTTGAACTTAAACTTGTAAAATTTTGACCTTCAACTCCCGAACGTCAAATTAAGCCCAGAAAATCATCCCAAACTCCATCTCCACTGTTGTACATGCTAGATAGTTGAAAATGGCACTGAAAATGGTTCAATTTGATGACTTTTGAATCTGGAAAAGTTGAGAACTTGTAGAAAACTTGAAAATGCTACAAAAACCCCAAAACCGAGCACCGAAAGCTCTGATACCACTTGTTGGTCCCTCTAATCAGCAATATTCCAAGCTATACAATAACGAACTATCTCCTGAAAAGGCGGAATCAATCTAAGAGACTTTAAAAATGAAAACCGATGGATCAAACACCTGATATATGAAAACATGCCATCAAACCGAGATAATTGCCAAACATAAACTTGTATTCACAAAAGAAATTGATTACAATCAACCTTTCAATACAGAGAATACAGAAACATCAATCCCATACAAGATCTCGCCTTCTTTAGCTTTCAAATACAAGACTTAAATATAGTATTAAGATTTCGTCTGAAAACTCTAAGCATCCGAAAAAGATATCGATCGAAATCTTTTTCGGTCGATAAAGTTTTCAATCGAAAACTTTACACTTAAAGCAAAATATATAATAGATACTTGAATTCGATGGACTACTAGGGTTCCAACAAGTTATATTATTTTCCTAGGCCATTCTTAATGGCACAAACGCACGAATGTATTTTCATATTAATATTATTCATAATTAGAGACGTCCGACAGGTAATGCATTTTTCTTAATTATTAAATTAAGAAATCCTTATTCGCGTGGACAAGTTCGTCTACTCGTTAATCATGAGAATGTTTTAGGACGTTCAAATCTTCTGTGTCGTCGTCACAAAACCCCATTGTATCCCTAGCTATTATGTTTATAATTTTAGGGCATACGTAAGCAGCTCACAGGCAAACTCTCGTGTTTTCTAATTGCATCCTTGTGTGGTGCTATCTACTCGTACACAACTCAGGTGAGTTTCACGGCGCCTTTTGTACTCGTTTTCCTGTTGGGGGAGAAACATGTACACAAATCAACATCTTTTACTTGTTTTCCTGTTGAGGGAGAAACATACACGCAAGCAATCATACTTTTACTTGTTTTACCATGGGGGAGAAACATACATGTAAACAAACATTATTTTACATGTTTTTCCCGTTGGGGAAGAAAACATGAAGCAAACTCTTTTGGTTATTGTAACTCATATGATATCACTTTTGAGACTAAGCGTAACACACTATCATTGAAAAGTCCTCACACACATTGGACCGTTAATATGGATTTAGCGAGGGAATGTTTGGTAGTACTACTAGGTTTGACAAGCCCTACCCGCGTTAGTCGCGCTAACTCGATTGGAGGTCGAACGGGTGAAATACTAAACACATTAGTCAGAGTTGATAGACCTGGCTAGAGGCAAACAAACAAACACACTGTCAGCTTCGGTTGCAAGCACTTTAGTAAGACATGAACATGGGTTAGCTACCTATTGATACACATATTGAAAGTACATAATATGGCACACGCTACTTACAAATTGAAACCTATGAACTCACCAACCTAGTGTTGACACTTTTTCTTACATGTTTTCTCAGGTCGCTAAGTTCAGGTGAACACTAGGGCATGCATGGAGTCTTGTTAGATTTTCAAGATTTGATCAAATGTTTATCATGCTTTCTTTTTAGACTTGACTTGCGCGCATTGTTTGCGCATTTACTACTCTATTTAACACTTTCGCATTCACTCTTAACTTTTATAATATTTAATTTATCTTCCATATAGTGTCGTTTGAAGTAACTGATGTCTGAGATCCAGGTTTGTCACCTTCCAAAATGGTAAAACTTCATTAGTGGAATTTGGGGGTGTGACAGATTGGTATCAAAGCCATTGATTATGGAGAACTAGGGTTGCATACTAGACTATAACCACACATGCATTAGTTACACGACACAGACACTCATACATGCTACACGTAGCATCTACACATACATTGCATTACAGGCATGTTGACATCATCCATATCACCTTCTCCTGACGAGGGGCAAGTTATTCGCATTACATCATCATTCCCAGTGGTGACACTCGGGGAATCACCAAAATAACATCCACTCCCGTCCGAGGGTAGCGAGACGGAGCCTTCGGAGGAGTCACTCACACCACCATCATCTGCACCCTTGTTACATGTTGGAACCTAGTAGTCCATCGAATTCAAGTTTCTATTTTGATATGTGCTCAAGTGTAAAGTTTTTGACAGAAAACTTTATCGATCGAAATCTTTTTTGGACAATTAGAGTTTTCGGACGAAATCTTATTACTATATATAAGTCTTGTATTTGAATGCTAGATAGAACTAGAACTTGTATCTGATTTGTATCTCTGGATTCATAGTATTGTATTACTGATTGTACTGATTCTAGAAGTGAATACAAGATGATGTTTTGTGATTATCTCAGTTTGATGGCGTCTTATCTTAGATTCGTTGTTTGATTCGTCGGTTTTTTATCTTAGAGTCTCTTGGATTGATTCCGCCTTTCCAGGAGATTGTTCGTTATTGTGTTGCTTGAAATATTGCAGATCAAGGGGATTCACAAGTGGTATCAGAGATTTCGGTTGAAGCTCTAGATATTTCTAGCCTTTTCAAGTATTTTCTTTGATTGAAGATCGATTAGAGTGTATTTTACTGCCATTATTGAGTTTTCTGATCAAATTTTCATGGAGATGACTAATGGGATTGAGTTTAGAGGTTGATTTCATAGTCGGATCAGTTGCATGTGCGGGTTGAAAGTGTTGAGTTTGAAGTGTCCAAAATCTCAGTTGAAGGAGCTGAAATATGTTTTCATCCGAAATCTCATCCGAAAAGTTGATTTTGTCCGAAATCTCTTCATCAGAAATCTGTTGTCCGAAATATCAAAGTTTTCGATCGAAAAGTCTGATCGAAAAAGATTTCGATCGAAATCTCCACAGTTGTGAAAATTTCAGATTTTGATACTTTGTGTTTATTCAATGGCGGGTAAGGTTTACGATATTTAGAAAATTGTGGGAAAGTTACCACCAATGCTGAAGTCAATATCAGAGTTTTCCAACTGTAAGATTATGATAAAAGCATATTTCTAGTTCATTGAGCAGACTCTATGGGAGTCAATTGCAAAAGGTCCTCATATACCGAAAACTACGAATGCCGATGGGTTAGTTCCTATTGCAAATCCTAATTTATATTCCGAGGAAGACAAGATGCTGGTTGAGGGAGATAACAGAGCTTTGGGATCAATCATCTTGGCTCTTCCGACTGAATTGTATCTCAATTTTGAACAACATGAGACAGCTCAAACATTGTGGAATGCATTATGTCTAAGGTTTGAAGGAAATGAAGCACTGTAAGAAAGCCGAACTTATCTTCTTTTGAAGCAGTATAATATTTTTAGATACAAAAAGAATGAAAACCTTAGTGAACAGGTCACAAGGTTCACTACAATGATTAACAGACTAAGGAATATGGGTATCAAGTTTGAGGAGTATGATTTGGTAAAGAAGCTGCTGGATTCAATACCAGATTGCTGGAGCATACCATGTATGTTGATAAAAAATACTACTCCAGATTTGAAGAACAAGTCACTTGATGATATTATCTGCTTGCTTGAGTCATATGAGCTGGATGCAAAGAAACATGAGTTGAATAATCCAGATAAGCCAAATGGTTTGGGTTCAGCCAATATAGCTCTGTTTTCTGGAACAAGTGATGGAAGTAGTGGTTCTAATTCGGAAGGGGTAAGGGTTGTTGTGAGCATTCTTATGGGGAAAAGGTTAAGACAACTGGTCAGATTCCTGAGGATCAAATTGCATTATTTGTAGCCTTTATGAGTAGCTATGATGCCTTGGTAACTGGAAAGCTTCAACCGGCTATTCATGATGTTGAAGTTCTTGTGCAAATAAATCCAGACGATCTTGAATACATGGATTTACAATGGCAAATGACCATGATTGCCGTTACAGCAAAGAAGTATCTTCAAAAGGTCAGAAAAGACAAGCTCCTGTTTGGTAAGAGAGTTGGTTTTAACAAAGCAAAACTTCAATGTTATAACTACCAACAACTTGGACACTTTGCTCGTGAGTGTACAACATATAAGAAAAAGAAAGTTGAAGGTAGTGGAGTGAGGCTTGTAGAGATGATTGAGGAGAATGAGAAGTCTAAGAAAGCTCCAACTGCTTTATGTCAAAACAACTAAGTAATTGTGAGTGGGATGATGAAATGGAAAATGCTGAGAATGAGTTTGATGAAGCCTTGATGGCTTAAATAGAAGTCATAAAGAAAACAGCTAAAGTTGCAAGTGATTGTGCTTTGAAATCTGATGACAAAGGCAAAGCAGCAGTTTCTACTTCTGAGGAAAATTCATCTGATTGTGAGTTAACTTCTGATTATGATTCATTCATATGTTCTGTTGAAGCACTTTCCTGTGACAAACACTCTGGTTAGATAGAGTCTTAGTTTCGTACTTTCATGTATGTATTTGTCTTTGTTTGTAAGTGTATGTATGTATTAGTTATCGAGTTGTATTTACTTTTACATATTGACTGTTGCAGATTTCTCTAAGTGTTTTGCGCACTTGTATGTGCGCAGGAGATAGTTCCTGCGTACTTAGCAAGTACGCAAGAATACCTTTGCGTACTTGCTAAGTACGCATGAGCAAATTGCCCTGCGCACTTGCTAAGTGCGCAGGCATCAGGTCGTGTATAAATATGAATGGTTGACAGTAGATAAGTACGCATTTAGATTAGCAAATACGCAGAACTTTGTAATCTCAGAACTTCTCTCTGTAACCTTCAAGTGTTTATAATAGACGAACGTTAATAGTGATTATCTTGTCGGTTTACTTTGTTTCGTAAGACTCTACACCTAGTCACGGGTATTCCGCACCCGGTCCGACTAGTAGACCCACTTGCATGTGATGATCCGCCACACCCGAGGGACCTACAAGTGGTATCTGAGCATTGCTCTTGATTTTGAGTGTCAGGAGTGAGTTTGGAGAGTTTTCTACAGAGTTTTACAAGCAAAAGGAGGTGTTTTTGTTGATTTTTGTGATAAAATAGGGGTAGCTCTTGAGCACTATTTTAGAAGCAAAAATCACTCAAAAACCGACTTTTGTTGTGTATTTTGAGTGTCAAAGGTTGGTTAGAAACAAAGTTCTGACCCTTTGGCTCATTTTTATTGTTCATCTGTCCGATTTTTGCCATCTCCGGTGTGTTTTTGCAGTGACCGGAGTAGTTTGGTGAGAGTTGGTGAAAAGGTGTTCTACGTACTTACCATATCTGGCAAAAAGTATAGTCTTGCTGCGTACTTACTAAATACACAAGAATAATCTCTTGCGTACTTATTAAATACATAAGACTAATCTTGTGCATACTTAAGTTATATCTTGCGTACTTATCATTTACCCTGGCGTACTTATCAAGTACGCAAGAGCAAATCTTAAATACGCAAGACCAATCCTCTAAGTGCGCAAGGCCAGTATCAAGTGCGCAAGTGTCTCTGATTTTTCTGAAATTTGACTAATTGTTCACCATGTCAAATCTTCAGAACCTTGGAAACCTTTTAAACTGAGACAATGAGATCGGTACTCCTCAGAAACCGCCAAAGTTGCTAAATGTAAATGATTATTCTAACTGGAAGACACGCTTTGAGCATTACATTTCTTACACCGATTCTTCGTTATGGATTCCAATTCTAGAGGGCTATAAGCATCCCACACACATTTATCTTGATGATGAACTGCCTAAGCCTATCTCTAAACTCGATGAAGAAGAAAAGAAAGTTTATGATAGAGAGAAGAAGGCTCTTGGTTCTATCACAATGGCATTAACTCGGGAGTTATTCCACAGCTTCAGAGGTTATGACAACTCTAAGGATCTTTGGAAGGCACTACAGAAAAGATTTGAGGGGAATAGTGATATCAAGAAGAGTAAACGGGATCTACTCAGGAAGCAGTATGAATGCTTCAGATTTCTGGAGAATGAGTCTTTAGATAACCTCATCTCTAGATTCTATCATCTGCAGAAAGAATTGAAAGCCTTTGAGCTCAAGTATCCCGATGAAGAGTTGGTGGAAAAGTTTCTGGATGCTTTGCCTCCCAAGTTTGAAATGTACACAACCCTGATGAGAGAGAATCCAAAATTATATGAAATGACAGTGGAGGAGGCAATTGGAAAGGTTCAAGCTCATAACATGAACCTTAGAAAGAAGGAGAGCTCAGGAAGACCTCAGATACAAGACCTTTCTATGTATCATGGGACGTCTTCTACAACCAAATATTCGGGCTCTGGATTTGCCCTTTTCTCTGGAAACTCTACTGAAGAAGACCACTCAAATGGTTTTGGTGGTCATGCATGCTATGCATCTGGATCAGGTTCTGGATCTCATCAACAACACACCTCAAGAAATCCTCCCGTTACAACTTCATCTAACCAATCAGCTATAGCCAAAATAGCTAAAGATCATGTAGCACTATTTTCATCTTGTATTCTGGCCTACAAGAACTTCATAGGTGGCAAGCTTGCAGATCCCGAGACAATAGAAGAAGTCTTCAATCAAGTGGATCCTGATGACATGGAGGACATGGATATTCAATGGAATATGGCCATGATACTGAGGAGAGCCAAGCGTTTCCTAAACAGAACAGGAAGAAAGTTCATTGGCGGGCATTCTAATGCCAAGGTTGGTTTTGACAAATCCAAGGCCAAATGCTATAAGTGTCTAAACTCTGGACACTTTGCTCGTGAATGTCAGAAAGACAGAGCATCGGCTTTGGGTTTCAGCAGACCTAGCCAAGGAAACCGCCATGGCTACAACAACACTAACAACCACAATCAAAGCCACGGTGGTTCGTCCAATGCACTGGTAGCTCAACAGGACGACAGCTTTGATTGGGGTGTTCATCTAGAAGATGCCATCATTGCACAAACTCTGGTTGGTCTCATGGCTGAGATCATGGAGTTGATGGAAGCTGAGAAAAAGGAAGCTGAGGAGAAGGAAGCTGAAGAAAAGGAAACTTCTGTAGCTGATCAAGAGGAATCTACTACTGCTGTTGCTCTCATGGCTATTGGAGAGGCAACAAGTTCATCAACTGAGGTAGATTCTTATCCTTTTTCTGTTATTTCTTGTTCTAAATGTCTATGCTTAAAACTTGAAAATTCCAAGCTTCAAGACATGGTCGAACCCCTTCGCATTGCAGCTCTAAGTTATAAAGAAAACGAAAAACGTTTTAAAGATTCCATTGAAACGTTGAAAAAGGAAAAAACGTGAGTATTCACTGAAAATGAGCGATCAACAGCTTCACTTGGATATTGCATACAAGGGGTTGGAGAAAAGGAACAATGAAATTAACAAGCTGCAAAATGAAATCTTGTAGTTGAAATGTTGTAATGAGAAGTTGGAAAACTCTCGTTTTGTGGTGGAACACTATGAATCTGTAGTGAGGCAAATGAATGGCTTAGGGCTGGGTACTAATGCCATTCCTCCACCAGTTAGCGGGAAGTTTGTCAACAGCATAGTAGACATTGATCTAACTTGTCTTGATGAGTCCTCAGGAAAGGATGATTCCTCTAAAAGGGATGATTCCTCAAGTAAGGCCAACTCCACATCTGATGAGGAGTTCTTTACTGCTTCTGATGATGGGTCGGTTAACACTTGCCCTGAAGGAGTAGTATCTGAGGAGTTGTTATCTGAACAGAAAGTCAAGAAAAACATTATCACTAATAGTGATAACTGTATTTTAACTGAACCCGATATCATTGAATCTAATGATAAATTAAAGGTAATGCTTTATGGGGGGTATAAAAATCTTAATCAAGTAAAGAAAGAGGCTTTTTCAGCTCACTATGGGCTTGGTTACAAAGAAAATTTGCAAACATACGATACTCCCAAGAACCAATATGTATTGGGTCAAACTTCTGTTCACAAACCAACTCCTCCTGCTCATCATGCTGAGTCATCTAATGCCAGATCTAATGAGCCTTACACGAGAACTTACACAGAGAGGAGAACTTGTTTTCACTGTGGTATGGTTGGTCACATTCTTGTGAACCGCCCTTCTAAGAACCAAGGGAAACGGCCTATTGTTTCACAACCGGCTGTCATCCCTAAGTCACCACAAGTGAACCATCCCAAAAGTCCAAAAGCAAATGTGGTGAAACCACCGGTAAAACCGATGGTAAAGCCAAAGATAACCTCTGAGGCTAAACCATTTGTTTCAAGGAAGAGAAAGCAACTCGCTACACCTTGTGTATCTACCTCTGGTAGTATACCTACTGGTGAGAAACCTATGGTGAAACTCTCTAAACCACAGAGGAGGAGAAGGAATAAGTGGTTGAGAAAGCTAGAACAGCTGACTGGAGTTCAATCAGGTGAAGCTTCTACTAGTTCACCTGCTGTTGTTGAACATAAGTCTACTGTTCCAGTTAAGAAACAGAAGAGGTCCTAGACTAACAAATTCAAAAATTCTCAATCTCCTAGTCCTAATTCTTTTAAAGATTCATCCATTTCGAACAGTCATCACGATTGTGAGTTAAAAGAGGTAGTTTATTTTGAAAAGGATGGACGACTATGGCTTGGCTCTCCAAAACTAACTAATTCTTTTTGTGACTCGAGCAGGGATGTTCGAAGGGTACTATCTCTAACCGCTGGTATGTAGATAGTGGATGCCCCCGGCACATGACAGGAAACATGGCCTTGCTTCAAGACGTGAAACCATTCAGAGGCGGCTATGTGACCTTTGCTGGAGAGAAAGGCGGTAGTATCACGTGTCAAGGCGTGGTATCAAATGGTTGTGTCAGTTTTGACAATGTCAACTTTTGCGAGCAGCTGAAGCATAACCTGCTGAGTGTCTTCCAAATGTGCGACAAGGAGTACTCGTTGATGTTTGATAAGAATGAATGCTTGATTCTCAAGCCTAGTTTTGAAGTTCCTGAAGACTGGATTCTGATGAGAGCGCCAAGGACAAACGACACCTATCATATTGATATGAGCGTGGCAACAACCACCTCATCAGTTGCTACTTGTTTGCTTACCAAAGCGACAGAGCTTGACTCTATCTTGTGGCATAGGAAACTCGGACATATTTCTTATCGTAAAATTAACCATCTTGTCCGAAACGGTTTGGTAACCGGAGTTCCTAAGCTGAGATTTACCGTTGTAGACGACTGTATGCCTTGTAAAAAGGGCAAACAGCAGCGGAAGTCTCACAAGCCCAAGCTCCAAAACTCCATTGATACCTCTTTGGAGCTATTACACATGGATCTGTTTGGCCCCATAAGTATCAGGAGTATTAGAGGTAAGTCGTTCTGTCTGGTTGTAACTGATGATTTCTCACGTTTTTCTTGGGTGCATTTTTTAGGTACTAAGGACGAGACTGCTGATATTCTTCAATACCTGATCCTGAGCTTAGAATCTCTTTGCAAGCTGAAGGTTAGAAGAATAAGGAGTGTCAATGGAACTGAGTTCAAGAATAATTTGATGGAACTTTTCTGTCTCAAGAAGGGGATCTGTCATGAATTCAGCGCACCGTATACACCTCAGCAGAATAGAGTTGCAGAACGGAAGAACAGAACATTGATTGAGACTGCAAGGACTATGCTGTCGGATGCAAAGCTTCCTGTCATGTTCTGGGCAGAAGCAGTTAGTACAGCTTGTCACGTCTTGAACAGAGTTCTGGTTGTGAAGAGGCACAACAGGACTTGTTACGAGTTGATCAACAATCGACTTCCCAATCTTGATTACCTAGTTCCTTTTGGTAGTCCATGTTCCTTGTTGCTACAATACAAAGACCGCCAGTCTAAGTTTCATGCAAAAGCGGTGGAAGGCTGCCAACTCGCCTTGCAAGAGAGTGTACAATATAGGAACTCGTACTGTCGAGGAATGGTTTGAAGTGGATTGCAGTAAACACAACATTCCACCAGAACCAACAGGTCCAGCTTGGGGTTTTGATTATGATGCGCTATTCAAGTCATTCAATCTTCCTGATCTATCTGTAGTTGACGCCGCAAATGTTTATGACTTATTGGGTGGCGGCGATGACTCCAGTTTCTCTACTCGTGCTACTGTACCGATTGTAACTCCTGATTCCAATGCTGCATCTTCATCTAGAACTCTTAATGGTGATAACAGTGAAGATGTTCATGTTAATGGAGATGACGCTCAAGATAATCCTAACACAACTGTAGGAAATGAAGCTCCAGCTGATCCAATTAACATTGAATCCTCTTCTTCTAGAACACAAGAAATGGGGGAGTTAAGCACGAATCTCGATTTAGAAATTCAGGAACCGAATGTACCAGAGGCGAGAGTGCATAAGAATCATCCAATTGACAACATTATTGGTGATCCTCATGCCGGTGTTCAAACTCGTCATCGAACCATTACTGAGAACACTAGTCTTTACTCGGAGATACTTGACACTTGTGTCATGGAAACATGTATGCATGCTGCATTCGTGTCCCAATTAGAGCCGAAGAATGTGAAGGAGGCTCACACTGACAACTGCTGGATTGAGGCGATGCAAGATGAATTGTCTCAATTCCAAAAGTTGCACGTGTGGGATTTGGTTGACTTGCCAAAAGGCTTTCAGCCAATTGGAACCAGATGGGTGTTCAAATGCAAGAAGGATGATCGTCATGTGGTTGTGAAGAACAAAGCAAGATTGGTTGTTCAGGGTTTTTATCAACAAGAGGGCTTGGATTACACAAAAGTATATGCCCCAGTTGCTAGAATTGAGGCCATTCGACTGTTCTTGGCTTATGCCACATATGTCGGCGTCAAGGTCTATCAACTTGACGTGAAGAGTGCTTTCCTATATGGAAAAGTTCATGAAGAGGTCTATGTCACTCAACCTCCCGGCTTTGAAGATCCGAATAATATCAATAAAGTGTATAAGCTCGACAAAGCACTTTATGGTCTTCATCAAGCACCGCTATAAGTTAGCCTGATATGATCCTCTGCTCGTGTCTTCGATCCCATATTCTTTGATGTTTATATTGTATCGTTTTTGCTATAAGTTAGCCTGATATGATCCTCTGCTCGTGTCTTTGATCAAAAATAGTTTGTGTAAATACGTGTATATATCTATCTAGAAAAGATCAAAAAGATTTTAAGTTTATGAACAGTTCAATCTTAATCAGAAAAACCAAAAATATTTGTGTTTTATCTTCATAAATTGATTGGGAATCCTCTTGATTGAATGTTGTTTATCTTGTTCGTTATTTGACTTGAAAAATCTTCATAATTTGAGTTGAAAGTTTGCGCACTTAAGGGTTTCTGCGTACTTGTCAAGTGCGCATGAAGTAAGCCCTGCGTACTTAACAAGTACGCAAGAGTTAAGTCTTGTGCACTTGTAAGTACGCAGGAGTTAAAGCTTGCGCACTTAGCAAGTACGCACGACCGTTTTGTATTGGGTATAAATACTGGACTTAGAAAATTTTCAGAGTTCTTATCACTTTCAAATTTTCTAAGCCTGTTCAATTCCCTCCGAAAATTTTCCTCAAAAATCCGAGTGTTCCTAACCGATTTCTTGTCCCATCTCTAGTATCATCATCATGTAACAATCAATCGGTGAGAATCTCGAGCCAATCCATTCACAAAATTCGCGATTTGGGATCGATTCAGAGACTTAAAACTTAGGGTTTTTGATTCGAGTTTTTAGTCATAAGTTTGGTTGTCTGGGTAAAAACTGATAATTAAAATTTAATTAAAACGAGTAATCGACCCTTAATCGTCCGTCTAATCTTTGATTTTGACCATTGGGCTTGATTTGACCGTCGGTACGACTGGTCGTCTTATAGGTCAAAATTGGACGAATGTAGCAGTGATTTGGTGTTGATGTTGGTTCCATGGGTCGTAATCACTGATTCCGACCTTGTGGTTACCTAATCTACCCAATGTTTGAACATATGTTGAATTTTTGATTTCTGAAAAAAATTTGAACAAGTGTGTTTCCTGCGCACTTAACAAGTACGCAAGAAGCAACTCATGCGTACTTGTTAAGTACGCAAAGGAAATTCCTGCGTACTTGCTAAGTACGCAGGACCAACACTTGGGAAAAATTTCTAAGTCTGAAATTTCAGTTCAAAGAGTAACTACTATATTGCGTCATGTTTATTCATTTCCAATGAAACTTGTTGTTCTGATTATGTTTTCTGTGTGTTTTTGCAGATTATGGCTCGGGCGTTTACGAATGAATTCAATCTGTTAGCTAATACTCAACCGGAATGGAGGGGTGCAGCGCTTCAGTATCGAGAGATAGTTGATTTCTTGAACCGTTCAAGAATCAGCTACGCTATTTCAGCTAACCCGATCGTTTCAAGACCTTATCTGGAGCAATTTTGGGAGACTGCGGAGCATGATTGCACGGTAACCCCCAATGTTATAAGGGCTACCGTGGCTGGTCATGACATCGCCTTCTCTGAAGATACAATTAGAAGGGTCCTACAATTCCGAGATCTCTCGACCGACCCTACAGCCTATCCAGACTACTTTGTGGATGGCTGTTGGAGGCAACGAATGGGATATGTCGGTGCGAGAGACTATGCTTCGTATAAGAAAATGTGGGTGCTTGACCAATGGAGATATTTTGCCCACGTCATGATCATGTGCATCTCCTCAAGAAAAGCTGTAAAGGATGCAATGGGTCATGACCTTGCTGCAGCCATGGTTGGCTTATCTCTCAATAAGGGCTACAACTTCTAACGCTACATATTCAAAGCCATTAATGATTAGATTAACACGGCTGAGAGGTTTAGGTTTTTATTATACTCTAGGTTTGTGCAACTTCTGATAAACGATGCATTGCCACACCTACCTGCTACAAGGGAGAGATTGCAAGTGAAAAGGGTGGACAAGAGAGTGTTCACACAATTCCTTAAGCCAGGCAGTGTAGAACCTACCCCTGAGCATACAGGACTCCTTGGCCACCTAATCAATGAAGCATACGTTGCACCAGGTGACTGGAGATGGTATAGTCATGATTCGAAGCCAGAGTTGAGTGAACATTCAGGGAACAACAACCACAAGAAGAGGAAGATGAAAGTGAAGATGGATCGTCCGATAATGGAGACAAAGAAGGAGGACATGATGGTGCTGAGGGATCCGACTCGGAAGAGACTGAGTCTGAATCTTCTGATTCCGATGATGCACCATCTCAGGCACTCCCAAGGAGAACGACAAAGGTAACCCTACCTTAGTCGTCCTCAAAGAGAAAGCGACAAGCTTCAAGCAGCGAATATGAGCCAGATTCTGACTCTGACGCTGCTATACAGAGACAATGACGTGAAAGCATTCACAAGAACAGGGGAGATAGGCAACAACTTGCTATCCCAGTGTGGTAGAGGTCAGTACCCAGCAGCAAGTACAAGTTTCAGCTGCTAGTCCTGATTCAGCCTCTACCCCACCTTCACAGCAATTATACCGAAGACGGAGGAGGCCACAGGTACAACCTGACGTGGCAGTCACTTCAATCACAGAGGAGGTTCCTGTGATAGTAACCCTCCCTATCACATCTGCCCAGGTGGCGATGACTACTCCATTTCTCATGGAGTCAGTCACCATCACCCCTTCCATAACACCTACAACTGTCATCACATCCACAATCCCAACAACCACGATTGATCCTTTAAGTCAACCCTTCAACTATGGGGAATTTACTCAAGGGTTTGACTTCGACACCCACTTCTCCTCCCCAATTCACAATGCCGAAGCGTCATCATCCAGACATCCTGATCCTAATGATGCAAGGATAGATGTTCTGGAAGCCCAAGTTGCTGGATTATTGGAAACTATTTGGAAGTCAAAGGAGGAATCTGACGCTAAACATGCACAGATTAATTCGTTGGTGGATGAAGTTAGGATTCTAAGAAGCCAGAGAACGGGGACTGACGAGAGACTGAAGAACATCATGGCCCAGAACGAGCTTCTAATCAGGACAAATGAAATGATTCTGGGTCACAGGTCATCTCTAGAGCTGAGGTTTGGTACTCAACAGAAAGAGCATGAGCTGATGGTCAAACTAATTGCTGATCTAACCAAGAATCTTGATGCTCAGGGGGAGAAAGATAAGGAGAAGGAGAAAGAGAAGGAGAAAACTACTGGTGATGAGGCTTGTCATCCTGTTGACTTGACTAAGGATGACGACAAAGACATGGATCCCGAAGCCGGTCCTAGTGGAGGTGAGCACCAAGCTTTAGCAGTTGTGCCCATCTATGCTATTCCAATGGCTTAGGGGGAGTCTTCTCATCAAGAGAGTGGTGATACCTCTAGTGGTGGTGACAAAGGAAAGTCAGCGGCTGATGTGCTTAAGGATCTATCTGATGATGAGATCTTATACTTAGAGCCTGACTATTCCAAGGAAGCACAGATCGATGCTCTCTTTAATCTAGAAGAAGGAAAAATCGACTCTGGTGATGATTGGGATGAAGATGATGATGATGTAGTGATAGAAGTTCCCAAGGGTGACGGGGAAGGAGAGTACGAGTCAGAAGATGGAGAGATCTTTGAATTTCCATCCTTTGAAGCTCAGCTCGACACAGGTTCAGTCGAGCATGCTAGTATTGTGGAAGCCTCGACTGAATCCTCCCCAGTTGACCCTACACCTATGGATCCGGAGGCACCAAAAGAAAATGATATGCCTTCTACTTCATCTAAGGGTCAAGCTCCTGTTTGGCAGAAGACGTCTATCATAGACAAACAAGGGGCAACAGGGATGATCTTGGCTGTAAGGTTTGAGGATGATAAGCAGTTGTTCGCAATCAAAAGATCTGGGGATTTCAATACTTGAAACCAACCAGTGAAGCGTTCAACTCCTTACCCAAATATGACCTTATGAACCTAGGAAACCGAGAGCTGCTGGGTCATTCTAATCATGTAGTGGCGATGGGTTTGTGAGTGGTTCTACAGCGGGAAGCAAGATCTGGGAAGTTTGATATGTTCAAGCCTCAAGTGCCCAAGAGAGTCAAGGATAAGACAGCAAGACATCCTGTGACTAAGAAATTCTTAAAGAAATTGGTATACAAGCCAGTGCTATGTGAAACCAAGATTCCCCCAAGCAAGTTATCTCAGGATATCCTCGGTGACATGTGGTACTGGTACGTAGATCCAAAGACGGGCGAGGCTGTGGTGATTGGAAAGGTGACGTCAGAAAGTAAATGCTTAGTGCCGAGGGAACTAATCAGAGTATTTGATGAAGTCTGCTTCATTAACTTCTCTGTGAAAGATCTGGAGGCACTAGCAGACAGGTATTGCATGCATACGAGCGAATGGACGAAATTCCTTGCTTCTAAATATGACAAGGTGATCAAGTTCTGCCTTGACTATAAGAAGAAGATGGAAGCTAAAGATACATAGCTGTGAAGACTTAAGACCGAAGACTCAAGACTAAAGATCGAAGATGATCCAGAGCTGTTGTCAAGGGGGATTTTGTTGAAGCACTTTCCTGTGACAAACACTCCGGATAGATAGAGTCTTAGTTTAGTACTTTCATGTATATATTTGTCTTTGTTTGTAAGTGTCTGTATGTATTAGTTATCAAGTTGTATTTACTTTTACATATTGACTGCTGCAGATTTCTCTAAGTGTTTTGCGCACTTGTATGTGCGCAGGAGATAGTTCCTGCGTACTTAGTAAGTACGCAAGAATACCTTTACGTACTAGCTAAGAACGCATGAGCAAATTGCCATGCGCACTTGCTAAGTGCGCAGGCATCAGGTCTTGTATAAATAGGAAAGGTGATCAAGTTCTGCCTTGACTATAAGAAGAAGATGGAAGCTAAAGATGCATAGCTATGAATACTGAAGACCGAAGACCGAAGACTCAAGACTAAAGATCAAAGATGATCCAGAGCTGTTGTCAAAGGGGATTTTGTTGAAGCACTTTCCTGTGATAAACACTCTGGATAGATAGAGTCTTAGTTTTGTACTTTCATGTATGTATTTGTCTTTGTTTGTAAGTGTCTGTATGTATTAGTTATCGAGTTGTATTTACTTTTACATATTGACTGTTGCAGATTTCTCTAAGTGTTTTGCGCCCTTGTATGTGCGTAGGAGATAGTTCCTGTGTACTTAGTAAGTATGCAAGAATACCTTTGCTTACTGGCTAAGTACGCATGAGCAAATTGCCATGCGCACTTGCTAAGTGTTTTGCACACTTGCTAAGTGTGCAGGCATCAGGTCGTGTACAAATTTCCATGCGCACTTGTTTCGTAAGAATCTCCACCTAGTCACGGGTATTCCGCACCCGGTCCGACTAGTAGACCCACTTGCATGTGACGATCCGCCACACCCGAGGGACGTACATGTTCTTCTGACTGTATTGAGAAAATGCAGAATTATCATGCAGCAAACACATTCTTGATTGCTGAAAATGATAAATTGAAAAGGGTAAATAAGGAATTAAAACAAAATGAGCTTACCCACACTAGAAAAATCAATGCTTTGTTAAAAGATAACATGAACTTTAAAGAATACTTAAACAAAAAGGATGTGCTAATCAAGGATCTTATAGACAAACTTATTGCTGCTCAGTCCGATCTTATAAAAGAAAGGGTTTTGATTTCTATATGGGGTATGCAAAGAAAAAATTTAGAAAATTGTGTTGATAAGAAAAGAAGTTGTTTTATTAAAGATGGTGTTGGTTACAAAGTGGTACCTCATCTTGATCATTTCGAACCATTTCCTGAACCTCATGTTTCAAATGATTTACTTAGAGATGATAACTCTAATTTTCATGACTTATATGTTAGTGCAGCAAATAACACAGGTCATGTAGATGAGAAGGTTTCAGTTAGTGATGTGAGGAGTTTTAATGAATTTAATAAAGTTTGTGTGAGAGAGACAATAAGGGATTGTAGACAATTTGTGGTTGATACATGTATTGCAAACAAGTTTGTTAAGTCACGTGCTAACAATGTTTTTGATGATGTACACAGTCTTTCAGATTCTGATAGTTCATATGTTTCTGCTTGTTCTACTAACTTTGTGTGTGATGTTTCTGATTGTGTGTGTGAGGGTTCTTCTGATTCTACTTTCTTCGACAAAGTGGTGCATACAGCGAGATAGTATATTCCAATTCACAAAATGTCATGTATAGCCAAAGATGTCGTGTTAGATGAATTTGGAAATCTATTGATACAAGATTATGATCTTTCTCATGAGAGGCCAAAGAAAAATGATTTCATAGCTCCTAAAAATCACATTCTGACAAGTGAAAGGGAGAATGTGAAGCCTGTACAAATTAAAATCAATATACCAACAAAGAGTCAAAATGTTTGTGGAATGTCAAATCACATGAATGTCAAAGGCAAATCAAATGATGTCAAAGACAAGTTCATTGACGTCAAAGATAAGCCCGTTCAAAGTAAAGGAAAGTCAGTAATAAGTCAGAGTTCAATAGAGTGTGAGATAGGAAAATCCGTGTTTGAAGTAGGAGAATGTTCAAAGTCAAAGTCAAAGTTTAAAAGTCAAAATTGTTTCACTTGTGGTCAAGTTAGACATTTTGCTAGAAATTACAAACACAAGTCAAGTGAGTCAAAGGTCAAAGGGTACAATACAAGAACAAAAAGAAAAATCAACAAGTGGTTCAAGAAAGCATCTGAGAACGACAGTGTGTTTGAGTCCGGAGTGAATCATTGTTACAGTCGCGATTACTTGCTTTCTAAAGATCATAGTGAATTTTATTCTAATGTTTGTCATGATTATGTGCTACCTAATTTTGTGGACAAAAAGGTCCAAAACAGTCCAATATATGTGAAAAAGTCAACCAAACCAAGCTATTTTGCTAAAGAAAAATTTAATAAGAAATATGAAAAAAATGTTGGTTATTTTTGGAAAATTAAAAATGAACAAACTTCACATATTGTTGGAACAAAGAATGTCAAGAATTTGAAGGAACAAGTCGTTGTGACTAAGACTGTAAAAAGTCAAAGTCAGCCTGGGTCAAAGATGATCTGGGTATCTGTTTCTCTTTAAGTTGTCTTGAAAACGTGTAGAGTAAAACCGGAAGGACTATTAATAATGCTTGGCATGTTGATAGCGGTTGCTCAAGACACATGACTCGACAAAGAGATATCTTAAATAATTTCACATCTTTTGATGGTGGTTTCGTTGCATTTGCTGGAAATAAAAAGGGTGGAAAGAACACTAGACATGGAACAGTTCAAATGATTTAATAACTCTTGAAAAGGTCAATTACGTGTCACAATAGGAGTTTAATCTGCTTAGTGTGTCACAAGTGTGCGATAAGGACATACCGGTTCACTTTACTGCAAAAGAATGCTTGTTCTTAAAGCCAGGACTGGTAATTCCTGAAGAAATGATTTTTATGCATGCTCCAAGAAAGTTCAATACTTATGTGGTAGATATGAATGACCATTCAACACCAGTAAGCGTATCTTGCTTGTTATCAAAAGCCACAGGCTCAGAATCGTATTTGTTGCATCAGAGAATGGGTCATGTGAATCTGAAAAACATGAACGATCTGGTTTATAAAGATCTGGTGCGAGGTTTACCACGAAAGGAATTTATAATTTAAGAAAGTTGTATGTCATGTGCAAAAGGAAAACAACACAAGAAATCCCATCCAAAGAAGACAATGACAACGTTTACTCGACCTTTATTTCTAATTCATATGGATTTATTTGGTCATGTTAGAGTAAAGAGTATTGCAAAGAAATCTTACTGTCTTGTTATCACACATGATTTTTCAAGATTTTCCTAGGTGTTCTTCCTTTCAACAAAGGATGAAACACCTGAAACAATCATCGAATTTATAAAACGAATCGAAAATATATGTGATAGCAAAGTGTCAATTATTCGCAGTGATAATGGAACTGAGTTTAAGAATAAACTGGTAAATTTGTTTTGTGCAGAAAAAGGCATAACTCATCAATTTAGTGCAACAAGAACTCCGAAACAAAATGGAGTGGCTGAAAGAACGAACAGAACTTTAATTGAAGCTGCTCGTACAATGCTCGTGGATTCAAAATTGCCTATTATTTTCTGGACTGAAGCAGTAAACATAGCATGTTAAGTGTTGAATAGAGTTCTCATGGTGAAACAACATACAAAGACTTCATATGAGTTATTTTTCAAAAGAAAGCCGTATATCAAGTTTTTCAGAGCATTTGGATGTTCGTGCATGCTTCTAAATACACAAGATTCTTTGCCAAAGTTTGCTGCAATTGGAGATGAATGTTATTTCTTGGGATACTCATCTTATCAAAAGGCTTTCAGAGTTAATAATAAAAGAACAAAGATTGTTTAGGAATAGTATTATGTGGAGTGGCAAGAGTCAAATATTTCTCTTGAGCAAAATGGGCCAGAATGGTTCTTTGATGCGGACATAATTTTCAAAACTTTTGATCAACAATCTTTATCTAATTCTGATGGTGCAAGTTCTTCAAATACAGTTGATGAGTCAGCAACAAGGATTGATCATACTATTAACAATTTCTTGGTTGGTCCACAAAAATTAATGATTCAAAGTGAAAACTCTAAAGATATTACTATATCTACACAAACACAAAAATAGCAACTTGAAATTTCAACTACAAATGATGATACTGAAGTACAGGTTCCTGTTACTAATGATGAACCATTTGTTTCTGAAGATCAGCTAGAAGTTTCCAATGTTTAAGCTGAGAATGATAGTCAATCAAACTCTTTAAGTGTTTCAAATGACCAATCACCAGAGTTAAATGACACTAGTATGCTATAATCAGTTCAGGTTGAAGAAATTCCAACTCTCAAAATTCATTCAGCTCATCCTGTTGAGAATATTATTGGATATATTGAAGAAGGTGTGAAAACAAGAAGCCAAACTGGAAACATTAATGTATGTCTATATTCGTGCTTCTTATCACAAGAAGAACCAAAGAATGTAAAAATCTCACTTCAAGATTCAAATTGGATTGAATTGATGCAAGAAGAGTTACTTCAATTTAAGAAGGTGAATGTGTGGCATCTTGTTGATCTTCCTGAAGGTAAGTACCCGATCGGTACAAAATGGGTTTTTCGCAACAAAAAAGATGATCGTGGCATTGTTGTTCGTAACAAGGCTCTACTTGTTGTACAAGGATTCTTTCAGGAAGAAGGGTTGGATTATGATGATGTTTTTGCTCCTATTTCCCGAATTGAAGCTATTCGTATCTTTCTAGCCTACGCTTCATTCATGAAGTTTAAGGTTTATCAAATGGATGTGAAGACTGCATTTCTTTATGGGGTTGTAAAAGAAGAAGTATATGTTAATCAACCACCTGGTTTTGAAAATCCTGATCATCCATTCCAGGTTTACAAACTTGATAAGGCATTTTATGGTTTGCATCAAGCACCTCGTGCGTGGTATGAAACCTTGTCAAATCATCTTACAAAAATAGCTTCGTTCGTGGTACAATTGACAAGACTTTGTTTTTGAAGAAGATTGATTCTGATCTGTTGATAGTTCAAGTATATGTTGATGATATTATCTATGGGTCAACGAATGAAAATGTGTATCGTGAGTTTGAAACAGTCATGAAACTCAAATTTGAAGTGAGTCTTATGGGTCAAATGCAATTTTTTCTTGGATTGCAGGTGGAACAATATGATGTTGGAATACTCATTCACCAAGCAAAATATGTTAAAGACATTCTTACAAAATTCAACATGAGTGATTGTAAATCGGCTTCCACTCCCATTGCTCCTCATGAACCTCTCAAAGTGGATTTATCTGGTGTTGATGTTAATCAAAAGATGTACTGTTCCATGATTGGTTCATTGATGTATCTGACAGCAAGTAGACCCGACATCATGATTGCAGTTTGTTCTTGTGCTCGATATCAGTCTGCTAAAAAAGAATCCCATGAATCAGCTGTCAAAAGAATATTTCGGTATCTTAAGGGTCGAGTTAATCTTGGTCTGTGGTATCCATTTGATTATGATTTTCAATTTTATGCTTATACAGATAGTGATTATGGTGGTTGTAACTTAGACAGGAAATCTGCATCTGGAGGTTGTCAATTTTTGGTAGAGCGGCTAATATCGTGGCAATGTAAGAAACAGACAAATGTGTCAACACACAGTTGCGTCTAGCTGTTGTTCACAAGTAATTTGGATTCAACATCAACTGTTGGACTTTGGAATTAATCTCTTGGAAATCCTAATTTATTGTGACAATGAGGCGGTGCTAGGCATTGTGAAAAATCTAATTCAACACTCGAAAACAATGCATATCGCCATCACGTTACATTTTATTCGCGATTGCTTTGATAATGGTTTAATTAAGGTGGTCAACGTTGATAACTTAGAGCAAAAAGGCCGATATTTTTACAAAAGCTTATTCAACAGATCGGTTTAACTCTCTGGTAGAAATATTGGGGATGATTTCTTTCTGATTTAATAAAAAAAAATCGTTTAATAAAGTCTGTCATTTTGATTGAAAGACCGTATACGTTCCTCAAAAATATTTTCTTTTAGCGATAAAATTGTGTTCAATTGTGGTTTGTTTTTGTGATCTAGTAGTTTAAATAAATTGCATCACAATTTTAAGGGGAGAATAAAAGAAAATAAAAAGTTATGCTGAAAATGAAAAAGAAAATAAAATATGTGTGATATGTATATGTGTTGAAAGTCTGTTTCAAGTGAATTTGTGCTAAAAATATGTGACTGATTGACCTGAATATAGGAAATGATAGTATATTAGCTTACGCATGAATTAGATATGATGGTGACATAGGTTACAATTATTGATATGTTGGTAGGCTCTGCATGTATAAATTAGGCGATATTTGTGTTTTATCCATATCGAATATCAGTACTTTCAACATTCGAATTCAAAGTGAATCTAGTCATACCATGAGACCAGGATCTTGATGAGTTCTTAGCATAATTTGTTTGCTCTATTGACTATATCCGTAAAATATATGATTTAGAGTTAAACACCTTCATACATCTGATGGTTCTGGTGAAAATCTCGGATGGAAACCATGAAGTCTGTCACACCCCAACCGACGGCGGAATCATCGGGGCGGGACATGTAGACTGTTCATGAGCTCAAGGTTGCCTAAATTGTAATATGTTAAATCCATTTCCATTCAAATAAACATGAATCAAGTTCCAAGTACATAATGAAATACAATTAGTTTTTGAATTAAGATTAAGTAGGTCCAAAGCCTATGTGTAGCATGTCTTGATCAAACTCATATGAAAGCACCCGAAACATGAATAAAATAAGGTCAACTAAAAAGTTGGTGAGTATAACACAGGTTTGTATATAGATAGCATATAGTTTGTAAAACAAATCCTTACATAACATGATAAATAAGGCATTTATGGGGAGCATCTATTGTGTAACCAAGTACAATCAAACCTTTGTAACTACAATGCAAAATTGTGTTGCCGGTATCAATCACCCCAATCTGGGTGGGTTTGTCAGACTCAATAGATCTATCATTGAAAACCATCGGCTTGAAAAGTTAATGATTGCACATAATCGCATACAAAAGTTAGCACACATAGCACTCGGGCATAAAGCTCAAATTTGTACACATGAATGTAAATAGGATTTGTACTTGTGTTGTTTGTGTAAATGTAAACATGTAATTTGACAAAGTTCATGTTTCACCCCAAAAGTGTAAAAGAGTAAAAGGGGCTATGTATACTCACTTGGTTTGATGGCGTAGCTAACACGAAATACTAGCTAGAAATGAGTTCCTTGTAATGCACAACGTTAACCTAGAGCGTAACGTGTAATGAATTAATAGTGTGTACAAATGTCTATGTCTAAGTCTAAGTTGAATTAGATGTGTGTAACATGTCATTGATTTGTACTTAAAAGTATTGAATAAAATATAAAGTTCGAAACAATTGTTTTTGGAACATTTTGATTTAAGGTTTGAAATTGATTAACTAAATAAGTAATTTAAATAATTATTGTTTATGAAAATAATGTAAGTATTAAATGTAATTAGGTATAAATAAATAATTATTTATGTTTAAATATAAATCTTTATATAAATTAATTATTCTTATTTAAAAATTTATTTGAAATGTTTATTGGTTTTAGAAATATAAATTTTTGGTATTCTGTCAAGATTTTTCTCTCACACACGACCGTGCCTGGGACAAGGCACAATCGTGCTAGGACCATGGGCGCGACCGTGCTAGTCAAGGACGCGACCGTGTTGATCAAACATAACGCATAATTGGGCTGTTCACTAGGCACGACCGTGGCTTGGACTAGGCACGACCGTGTCTAGGGTTTTGAGGCATGATCAAGTCTAGCCAAGGGCATGACTGGGTCTGAGTGTGTGAGGCACGACCGCGCTGGTATTTGGCACGACAATGTCTCATGATGCCCGACCGCGCTAGTAGACTAGCGCGACCGTGTCTGATCCAAAACAGAGACGAATTGTCTAATTCTTATGATATCAATACTGGAAATCTTAGGGCTTTCATCCATTAGGTGATTACGAGTCTATTGGTATAGTTTAATTGTATTTAAAACTTGTCCATTGTAGGATTCGATTAAAACATTTTAGAATGAATCCTAGATTCGGGTCCGTGTTAAATTGGATGTTGTAAGCCCAAATTAGGTTAGGGCTTTTGATCTATAGGCTAAAACGAGGGAGTATGAGGTTTCAATTACCCAGAAGGACGATGAATTGATAGTGTACGATAAGGATGTGTTCCGGCGACGACGGGTTTGGCCTCCGGCGTCTTCTGCTGCGATTCCGGCTGTATCGACCAGTCCAGGAACTTCAGAGAGGATCGAGTGATGCGTATGGAGTGCTTGATTGAGAGAATTTTGAATTAAAATGGAGAATCTGTGGTTTCGAGAATGTTTTGACAGTTTTGAGGTTTAATCGAATGATATTGATTTAATTTATGTAATTGGTAGTCTTAATATTCTCGTTAATGGTAATGAAGTGAACATCTGTTACGAAATCAGACGATTTGGTGTTTGAAACTGTTTTTACGTTTTAACTGACGCGAGGCGCGACCGTGCCCATATATGGCGCGACCGTTCTAAGGCAAGGCGCGCGATCGTGCCAAAGCACTTGGCGCGACCGTGCCAGAATGAGGCGCGACCGTGCCTATTAGGGTTTCTGGATTATTTTACAAAATCAGCCCTTGCAACTTCAGTTTTGACAAAATTAGCTCGGTTAAGATTTAACAAAACACCTAACGGGATTACCAATTGAGTTAACTCTAGAAGGTGTTACCACGTGATTATGAGTTCTAAACCTTTTAATTGAATACGATCGGCTAACAATTAATGAGGCGTAGGTTTGAACAAGTGTATGATTTAATGTCGTGTTGTTATCTTATTAGTTTAAATAAATTAAAATAGGGTCGGAAAATCAGGAATGTTACAGTCTCCCCATGTTAAGGGAATTTCGTCCCGAAATTTAACTAATGGAGGCTACTATAATCAAGGAAAAAGGTGGGAGTTTTGGGTTCTCGGTGAGTTTTGATTGTTGGATTCTGGGGAGTGTAACCGTTGACATGACTTAGGTCTTATACTCAAAGTCAAATATGAAGGGTGATAATGAATTTTGTTTTGAAATGAATTTAAGGAGGAGATTGTCTGAATTCTAAATGTGAGATGTATTATTTGGAATGAATTTGATGGAATCTTGATAATTAGGGTTTGTGTAAGATGTAGTATAATATACTTTAAAATTGTCAGCGGGTAAAAGATTTTCATAAACATTGGTCTAGGTCAAAACTTCACGTGACACGAACAACGCTACTTCTGATAATATTATAGGACACTTATACATAGGAAGTACCATCGGCATATCCACCATGCCCTTGTCATATCACATTAGTTTCATTGTTACATATCATGATAAGTTTTAGGTCACAACACACGACAAAGTTTCACTATGCTTTCCATACGCTGATTTTCATAATTCCGTGTGCACCCGTAATTACTCAAATCATCGTACGGTCCGTATAGATCATTTCGTTGAGTGCGGGTAAGGGTGCACAATTTCACTCTGATCATGTCCATTGTTTTCACATAAAAGTCGCTACAAGTAACTATGTCCTTAAGCAGGTAAGTTCACAACTAAAGAGTAGTATAACTTAAAGTTTCTTAGTTTGCTCGTGTTTGAACAAGAATACGTCAAACCCCGAGTCGTTTCCATGTATTATGGTCTTCAACTTTGGTGAACAAAGTGCATGACCATGTCTTGTGTATAATGAAATCAATCAATTGTAATAATTGTAAGCAATTTCGTTTCATGTATAAAGTAAACACACAAGTCTCTTGTGTAGCATGAACAGCTAGCATTATGTATTTTGTAAATCAATGAGCTCTCGCGTGTAATGTAAACAACATAGTATCACATGTATTATAGGAAATGAATTTCATGTATGGCGTTGACAACTTAACATCATGTATTTTGTAAATCAATATGCTCTCACGTGTAATGTAAACAACATAGCATCATGTGTATTGCATAATGTGTACAATTTAGTATGATGTACTTTGTAACTAAATGAGTTTCATGTTTAATGTGGTCAATCTAGAATTATGTATCAATCAAACAATTGTTATGTATCACGTATATCGTAAACAACTAAGTTTCGTGTATTATGTGCTCAATCCGGTAGCATGTGTATTGTAAATGAACATGTTTCGTGTGTTATGTGATCAATCTAGTAGATTGTGATTTGTAGGAAAACTAGTTTCTTGTATTATGTAATTTGTGTAGCATTGGGTATATTGAGAATAATTGAGTTTCATGTACCATGTGGTTGCGTTGGGTATATTGTGAACGTGTATACGTAAGTTGTTGGACTTCGTGTGTGATGTATACTAACGGGTTTTGCATGTGATCGAGTGTTGCGGACACGCGTGTTGTTTGACGTTCCTGTATAATGTGGTAGTTAGGTTGTAGCTCTTAAATCTCATTGAGATGATGGGGAGGGTTAAAGTCTACGAGATATGGATCGTCTCTTGAAGCGATAAACGAAAGGTAGCGAGGAGGTTTTGAAAAACGTTCGGGGAAATGTGTTTACAAATACTGATCTTTGCTTGAAAATAGGAAGTGGTAAATTGTTCCTTGTTGTAGATATATAAAGTAGTGAATCCATTGATTCACATAATTTAAATAAATAGACAATTTATGGAAAAATCTTTTAGTTTAAATTTTCAGCTATTAATAAAAGGATATTTCTAAGCGGAATTATTGGCTTAACAAGTAGTCGTATACTAATTTAGCCAGGGTTTAGGAATATTTTTCTTTAATGAGGAAAATCATAATTATTTATCAATTCAGAATAATATTTTTATAAAATAGATTGTGTCAAGTTTCTCTATCAGGAGAGAAGTTTTATGAAAAATTTATTTTATTATTTTTTTTATACTATCTAAAAGTTTGATCAACATTTTGTTTGAACGAAATAACGAGGTTTGTTTAAATCAAATAATTGGATGATTTGTTTACGAAGGAGATTGCTGGTAGTGTACTAAATTGTGGTGAATGGGAAAGATAATACTTCGAGAATTTTGATGAAAATATGATGGGTGTAATTCACACTCAACGTATTGAATTTATGAATAATAAATTTGGAAAATATAAAATTTAGTAATGCTAAAATGTATTCAAAACACAGGGAAATGGTTCTCAAACTGAAATAAATAAGAAAATAATCTTGTTAACGTCTCCTGTAGCTTTCCACTAGAAGGAGAATAATTTCCAAGGCGAGTACCGCTTCGAGGATGGAGATCAATTCTTTTTGGTACCCTAATTGGTTTGCTAGGCTATTCATTCCTTGTCCTTGCAAGTCGTGCATTAACCCTTGCTCCATTCTTTGGCTCTCAAATTCTGAGGTCCTTACATATTGGTGCGTGTCATTGATTGGAAATTCGATCGTACTAGTGAGTTCCATGATATGCCCTACTCAAGGGTTAGAGTAATACGGGTCGGGCATTAGATATGGGTCTCTTAGTGGGAGTGGTAGTTGATTGTGGGGATGGGTTGTCTGATACGGGTTTCTGGGCGCGGCTGATCCAGGTGTTCGAAGTCTTGGGCCGGTGTTCGTAATCCAATCTATCCTTACATCAAACCTTGATCTAGCAGCTGCGGGTGTTGGTGATCGATGTACGGGTGATCCGGTGTCTTCTTCCCAATCAGACTCTTCTTCAGGACGGCATACCGGGGAGGTAGGAGAGTAGGAGTCCATGCATAGCAGGAAAATAATGGAAATGTTGTAAGGGATAAATAAATACTGAGTGTCAAACATATGAGTTCTCATAGGTTTAGAGTTTGACTAGTCATAACGCCGAGTCTTCACAATAGTATTTTAGGAGTAAACTTGACCTATAAGTAGTGTATCCCTGAGGAGAATTCCTAGGAAAGAGGGGTGGGTCACTAGGACACACTTAAGTACCCTATCTTTCCTTAGAAAGAATCCCTCATGAGCCTACACAGTCTTCCAGCCATCATGTATTAATAACACTATTGTTGGGCTCATGGTCATGATGAGAATTGTTGTGAACTGGGCCTTGTGGCCCGAAAGTAAGGTTTATGCACTTCAGTGGGCTTTTGCTTCTTGGAGGATAGATTGACTGCTTAGTTTATTATTGATGGACATTAGGCCCAATAGTTTAAAAAATTGTTGTTCACAAAAGGTGTGGTATTATGTATGTGAGTTTAGGGGTGCATGAATAACTAAGTGTGTATGAGTGGGTGTGGAAACTTAGGATAGCACTTTTAAATAAATTAAATAGGTAGCAATGAATAGGGGAGAAAGTTGGCAGGTAATGTGACACATAGATTATTAAGTATTGTATCATTTGATGTAGTTATATAGTATAACATGTAAGAATATTCACATAAAAAAATAATCATATAGCATGTAGATAGTAATGAGTGTAAGCACAAAAGTTATCAAGTAGTGTGACACATAAGTCATTATGTATTGTATCACGTAGTGTAAATACTTATGATAGCATGTAAAAATATTTACACAAGAACTAATAATGTAACATATAGTAGCATGGCATTGTATGGGTGTCCTAAAGTTATAGTCTAGGTCAAGGGTGTCTAATAACCTAGTTCCCTATAACCAAGGCTCTGATACCAATCTGTCACACCCCAACCGACGGCGGAATCATCGGGGCGGGACATGTAGACTGTTCATGAGCTCAAGGTTGCCTAAATTGTAATATGTTAAATCCATTTCCATTCAAATAAACATGAATCAAGTTCCAAGTACATAGTGAAATACAATTTGTTTTTGAATTAAGATTAACTAGGTCCAAAGCCTATGTGTAGCATGTCTTGATCAAACTCATATGAAAGCACCTGAAACATGAATAAAATAAGGTCAACTAAAAAGTTGGTGAGTATAACACAGGTTTGTATATAGATAGCATATAGTTTGTAAAACAAATCCTTACATAACATGATAAATAAGGCATTTATGGGGAGCAGCTATTGTGTAACCAGGTACAATCAAACCTTTGTAACTAGCATCCAAAATTGTGTTGTCGGTATCAATCACCCCAATCTGGGTGGGTTTGTCAGACTCAATAGATCTATCATTGACAACCGTCGGCTTGAAAAGTTAATGATTGCACATAATCGCATACAAAAGTTAGCACACATAGCACTCATGCATAAAGCTCAAATTTGTACACATGAATGTAAATAGGATTTGTACTTGTGTTGTTTGTGTAAATGTAAACATGTAATTTGATAGAGTTCATGTTTCATCCCAAAAGTGTAAAAGAGTAAAAGGAGCTATGGATACTCACTTGGTTTGAAGGCGTAGCTAACACGAACTACAGGTAGAAATGAGTTCCTTGTAATGCACAACGTTAACCTAGAGCGTAATGTGTATTGAATTAATAGTGTGTACAAATGTCTATGTCTATGTCTAAGTTGAATTGGATGTGTGTAACATGTCATTGATTTTTACTTAAAAGTATTGAATAAAATATAAAGTTCGAAACAATTGTTTTTGGAACATTTTGATTTAATGTTTGAAATTGATTAGCTAAATAAGTAATTTAAATAATTATTGTTTATGAAAATAATGTAAGTATTAAATGTAATTAGGTATAAATAAATAATTATTTATGTTTAAATATAAATCTTTATATAAATTAATTATTCTTGTTTAAAAATTTATTTGAAATGTTTATTGGTTTTAGAAATATAATTTTTGGTATTTAGTCAAGATTTTTCTCTCACACACGACCGTGCCTGGGACAAGGCACGATCGTGCTAGGACCACGGGCGCGACCGTGCTAGTCAGGGACGCGACCGTGTTGATCAAACAAAATGCATAATTGGGCTTTTCACTAGGCACGACCGTGTCTAGGGTTTTGAGGCATGACCAAGTCTAGCCAAGGGCATGACTGGGTCTGAGTGTGTGAGGCACGACCACGCTGGTATTTGGTGCGACCGTGTCTCATGAAGCACGACCACGCTAGAAGACTAGCGCGACCGTGTTTGATCCAAAACAGAGACGAATTGTCTAATTCTTATGATATCAATACTGGAAATCTTAGGGCTTTCATCCATTAGGTGATTACGAGTCTATTGGTATAGTTTAATTGTATTTAAAACATGTCCATAGTAGGATTCGATTAAAACATTTTAGAATGAATCCTAGATTCGGGTCCTTGTTAAATTGGATGTTGTAAGCCTAAATTAGGTTAGGGATTTTGATCTATAGGCTAAAACGAGGGAGTATGAGGTTTCAATTACCCGGAAGGACGATGAATTGATACTGTACGATAGGGATGTGTTCCGGCGAAGACGGGTTTGGCCTCCGGCGTCTTCTGCTGCGATTCCGGCTGTATCGACGAGTCCAGGAACTTCAGAGAGGATCGAGTGATGCGTATGGAGTGCTTGATTGAGAGAATTCTGAATTGAAATGGAGAATCTGTGGTTTAGAGAATGTTTTGAAAGTTTTGAGGTTTAATCGAATGATATTGATTTAATTTTTGTAATTGGTAGGCTTAATATTCTCGTTAATGGTAATGAAGTGAACATCCGTTACGAAATCAGACGATTTGGTGTTTGAAACTGTTTTTACGTTTTAACTGACGCGAGGCGCGTCCATGCCCATATATGGCGCTACCGTGCCAAGGCACCGGGCGCGACCGTTCCAAGGCAAGGCGCGCGACCGTGCCTATTAGGGTTTCTGGATTATTTTACAAAATCAGCCCTTGCAACTTCGGTTTTGACAAAATTAGCTCGGTTAAGATTTAACAAAACACCTAACAGGATTACCAATTGAGTTAACTCTAGAAGGTGTTACCACGTGATTATGAGTTCTAAACCTTTGAATTGAATACGATCGGTTAACAATTAATGAGGCGTAGGTTTGAACAAGTGTATGATTTAATGTCATGTTGTTATCTTATTAGTTTAAATAAATTAAAATAGTGTCGGAAAATCAGGAATGTTACAAAGTCAGTCTGTTTCGCCCTTTGAATCATTCGTGATTTCAATTGACATATCCAATATCTTACGAATATCCACATACCCGAATCATTCATGATTCTTCATATATACTCTTCACAACTCATATGAATCAATATGATTCTGTACTATCTCAGAAACCAAGACAATGAATCAAAATGATTCTGAATCAATATGATCCCAGTTAAATCCACTTGGATTATTTTTCCTTTGCTAAGAACGCTACCTTCATGCTGGAGATTGGTTCATGATCTGGTGAAATGTTTTTGTTGATTTTCAGTTCTTTCCATCTCGATCGTGGGGTACACATAGTATTGATTAATCTTACCTTAACTTTCACATAGTATTTGCTGAAACATGATGCATGAGTTTATATGGATTAATATACTGGCAATCAATGTTGAACTTAGTAGATCCTGACTTGATATGAACTATGATTAAGACAGTGTGCATTTATGATCCTATGTCAATTCAGTTTATGAACATGTGAAAAGGATGGTTTTTCTGAAAAAGTCTATGTATGTGTTTTTGTTTTAGTGTTTTGTATGAAGTATAAATTGTTTCTTCTTTGTTGTTTTTCTTATATTTGAAAGCACTAAAAATTTTTGAAACAGATCTTAATGATATCAGGATTGGATAAAAAAATAAATAAATAAATTTCAAAATTTCATAATTTCATAAGTAAAAAGTTTTTGTCCGAAATTGTTTTCGATCGAAAAATCGTATGCGAAAAGTCTTTTCATCCGAAATCGCAAAAAGTATATATATGTACTTTTCGATCGAAATCATTTCACCACCACTGTATGAGTTTTCGAGCCTGTTTTTCGATTTTTATCAAGTATCTTGTTTTTGTGCGAAATCTTTGAGCAAAGTTGAAAGTGTTTTCGGGGTAAAGTTTCCGACATTAAGGTGTGTTTTTTGGGATCCTTAGAGTAAGATTAGATAGATCTATGGCCTTAGAATTTAAATATTTATGAATCGTCCGAAAACTTGTATGAATTTTCCGAAATCTTTGATGAATTGATCGAAATCTTTCTCAGATGGAAATGAAGAGTCTCCAACTGATCAGTCCGAAAAGGTTTTCGATCGAAATTGTTTTCGATCAGGTCTTATGTGAGTTTTCGTCTGAAAACCTTGGAGTTGGAAATTTTTTGTAAAGAAATTGTTTTCGTTCGAAAAAGATGTTTTATAGGAGTTTTCGAGCAGGAGTTTTCGATCGAAAAAGTTTTCGGATAATAGTTTTCGATCGAAATCTTTGGAGTTAGCAAATTTTGAATTTTACCTGATTTGTGTTACTTGTCTTGAACATATATGAACAAAGTTTGACGCAAGGCACAACATATGTGCGTGTTTGACAGCTAGCATAAGAAAATCAAGGGGTTATGAACAAATAGTTCGGTTTCTGAACAAATCAAGAATTCCAACGGCCATATCAACACAAGTTACTGTTTATGAAAATCAAGTTCGAGAATTCTGGAACACGTAGAATATAAGCATGTTAACAAGGAGATCTGGATCAAAAGTATAGTTGGTGGAAAGAAGATTAAGATTACTGAACAAGTTGTCAGAGAGGTTCTTAATTTCAGAGACAATGTCAGACTTCCATACAGAATAAGCTACATACATGTGATACAGATAATCAGAGAAATGGGTTACGAAGGACAATTTCCAAGAAGGCAAGTAACAAAGACGTTATTAGGGAAACAGTGGAGGTATTTAGTACATGTATTCATTCATTGCCTTGGACCGAGGACAAGAGCATTTGATCAAATTAGTGAAGTGTTTAGTAGAGCTCTGCTTTGTCTGACAACTCATCGTAGATTCAATTTCTCAAGAATGATCTTTGAAGCCATGATTAAAAATTTTGTGGGTCCAAGACAGAACAACAAGTTTCTACTCTATCCGAGATTCTTACAGATGATAATCAATACACTGTTGCCAGATCTTCCTAATGATGGGGTTGAGCCACCATTGGATCAAATGACATAAATAATTTTCAGTAGCATGAACACCATAAGGAAGAAAATCAAGTTTACTGGGACAGTGACACTTTGTTTCCAAGCCTGATTGAAGAGAATCCTGATCCCGACTTTGGTGTAGAAGATGAATTGAATGATGATCAAGGTAGTGAAGTAGAGGATAATGATGTATTGCTAGTGATGATGAAGGAGGTGATGATATTGAAGGTGGTGAAGGTGGTGATCGGAATGTAGTTCAAGACAATCCTAAAGATGTTCAAGCACCTATGATTACTCCTGAGGTTATTACAGAGATTGCGGTCGAGAAAGAAATTGTTGATAAACCAGGTAAAGAAACAAAGAGGGTTCAAGAAAATGAAAGTGTTGAAACACCAGAAGTTCCAGCATCCGCAACTGAAACTCCAATCAAAAGGAAAGCTATTGAATCTGAAAAGGACGTGCCTTCTAGACCTCCTCCGTCTAAGGGTATTGTGATTAAAGAACCAGAACAAAAGAGATTGAAGACTATGGCATAGAGGTACTCAAGAAAGGGAAAGGGTAAAGAAGTTCCACATATTGTTAAACAAAAGGCTTCTAAAGATTACACACTGATGAATGAAGAATTTGTAAACTTTTCAACTCAAGAAACTACAAATATTATAAGTCAATTGAAGACTCAAGTTTCAAATCTTCAAAGCAGAGAATCTGCAAATGAAAGCGAATTTAGGGAGTTAAAGACAAGTGATTCCAAGAAGAAAAAACAGCTTAATGAGCTACAATACAGATAGATATTTTGCAAAGCATTGTGCAAGATCTCGTCAAATGTCTTGGAATGTCTGTTTCAATTCCGAATGTCACTAGTCAACCCATGCAAGAGAATAAAGAATAGCAAGGACCTTCATTAAATCATTTACAACATACTGAATCTCTAATTAAAGGAGCTGATCTTTTTGGTTCACAAGATATGTTTGATGTTGATTCACTTATTAATCAACAAGGTGAAGGAATGGAGGTAGGAGATGAAGATAAGGAGAAGGAAAAAAACAAAAAAGAGGAAGATGAAGCTGTTATTATCACAGATATCAAGAAAAATGATGCAGATCCTTCTAATGATGATGATAGCAGTAGTGATGGATCTGGAGTTGGTGGCAGTGGAGCAAATAATGAAGAGTCAAGTGATGAAAAATATTCTGATGCAATTTATGAGAAACATGTATATGAGGAAAAACAAACGTATGTTGAATGTGACGGAAATGAAATTGGAAGGTTGGATAAAGTAGTAGATGAGAGAATTCCTTTTGATGAGTTGTTAGAAGAAAGTGAAGCAGATGAAGCTCAAAAGGAATCTACTATAAAGAAAGTTTCTTATGATAAAAGTTTGTGGTGGAAAATTAATAAAAAACCGTCAACTGTTGAAAGAATAACACAAAGAATAAGGAATCCAAGAAAGGCTTTGACTGGATTGATCCTGGGTTAGAAATTTGATAGTGATAAGAAGATGTATGTAATCAAAAGGGTTGCTGGTGATATTCAATATTTTGATACATTTCATAAATTACAGACACTACCAAGATGGGAAATAAGAGATCTGAGTCGTTTGAAGATGATTAATGAATCAAACAATACTCGAGCTTCGAGCTTCTGCTTTTGAAGGACTTCTCAGGAATCATTATAATCAAGATAGATTTACATTATTTCAGCCTCAAATTCCTATACGAAGAAAGATCAAGAAGAAATACATAACAAATGTGAAGATCAAGTACAAATACATAGTCAAACCAGCTGATACTGTGACAGTTGTTTATATACCTGAAAGAAGAGAGAGCTTCATCAAGGATTTTGATAAGTGGTATTATGATTCCTCATCACATGAAGCAGTTATTCAACAGAGGGGACTTCCAGAAGTCAGAATCTTTGATCCGATGGATCTATTTAGTTTTTCAGATGAAGATCTAAAGATTTTGTATTATAACACGATTAAGTGAGATATGAGTTTGATGATAAAGAATGAAGCAAATTTGTATATGAGAGTGGTGTCTCGTTGTTTATCTCTAAGAGCCGAAGCTAGACTGATAAAGAAAAGGTTACAAGATCTGGATTCAAAGAAAGTGAAGCCTGAGAAGAAGTCGGATGAAGACAAGACATAGAACTTGGGATTCAATGTACTAGGGGGAGATTGTTGGAACCTAGTAGTCCATCGAATTCAAGTTTCTATTTTGTTATGTGCTCAAGTGTAAAGTTTTCGACCGAAAACTTTATCGATCGAAAAATATTTCAATCGAAATCTTTTTCGGAATATCAGAGTTTTCGGACGAAATCTTATTACTATATATAAGTCTTGTACTTGAAAACTAGATAGAACTAGAACTTGTATCTGATTTGTATCTCTGGATTCATAGTAGTGTATTACTGATTGTAGTGATTCTCGAAGTGAATACAAGATGATGTTTTGTGATTATCTCAGTTTGATGGCGTATTATCTTAGATTCGTTGTTTGATTCGTCGGTTTTCGATCTTAGAGTCTCTTGGATTGATTCCGCCTTTCTAGGAGATTGTTTGTTATTGTGTTGCTTGGAATATTGCAGATAAAGGGGATTCACATTACACCCTCAGAGCCGAAGATGACACTGGCTTGAGCCTATCGACGATACAATCAGGGAATGGTGGGCCTTATCAAATTCTTGTTGGGGATGACACACAGCACTAACACGTGTCTCTTTGGGAGTTGATTTCGTCGGAGGCGAGTCCTTCCTGCACCCACTAGCAACTATATCCCGACCACACTAGCTTTACTCTACTACAAGCCCGAACCCATGGGCCTCGCTTGAGGTACGCCGTGTGAAGGCAGACCATTGCACGCATTATTTCAGAATTCATTGACACATAGATGTCATCACTTTCCCGAGCGATGGGCTCGCGTTTTTGGTCAATATACTATTGAAAATATATTGACTTCAAGGTTGAGAATTCCTTGCTCATTACATACTCAAACCCTATCCTGACTTAGTTGGAAAGACGGCTACTTTGCCTCTTCCAGTAACACATATCCATGAACTAGTTTCACTCCTCGAAGTCGCATTTCATGTACATGTTTGTTTCATGTGCATGTTTCCCATCTACAATCCACTGGATTGAACTCTCGTATTGTGTTTCAACTCGAGTGAATACTCGGATCAAACGATTCCCGACTACTCATCCTGATATAAGTCCTAACTGATAAACTTATGATTGATGACTAGGCCTTTAAATAACTTATCATCTCTAACACACTTTGAACTCAGTAATAAACTGAGGGATATTTTGACACAAGACAGGGAGAATTAGGGTGACAATGCAAGGAAAATTATCATTATGGGTGCACACGTAATAGTAATTTGAGGTGCATGTAAGTCCTAATGAAACCTAGCGTGTGGATAAATGGTCCTAATCTGTTCCATACAGACTTATGTTTCCACTGCATGTATAAATTCACGTAACCCGCTCAACGACTAGTTAGTGTCGTTAAACATGTTCAGCAGTTGATAGACGCGGCTCTCAGGTGGAAAGTGTTTATGGACATACTGAGCTATCATCAATGGGATCCATCATATAATCTTCACTCATAGAAGAGTCTCAGTGAACTTGAGACCCTCATCCAAATTTGATCGCGGAAACCATCTTGATTGAAACTCTAATAGAATCTCATGGCAAATCCATCGACTCCAACTATGTAAGCGGAATTTGAGGAATTCTTTCTAAGCTAACACGTTATCCCTTTCACTCAAAAAATAAATTCCATTTTAACTTATTACCTTACCCTGTGACTAACCTTTAGTCTAATTAGAATTAAACCCCAACATATAAATCAAGTTGAAATCAGTGGTCATGACAAAATTTCTCGCCTTCCTCTCCCGAGTGGAGAAACCCCTTCTGTCCAAGGCGAAGAGAGTGGTGCAGTCGTTGGCATCATATCTTTCATGAAAGCGCAGAAGTATCTACGTAAGTGTCATACTGCCATTCTGGCTCTCGTCGCCGAGCAGCCATCTGAGGAAAAGAAGATTGACGACATTCTGATTGTTCGTGATTATCCGGAAGTATTTCCCGAAGACCTACCTGGTCTACCACCTCACCCTCAAGTCAAATTTCAAATTGACCTAGCACCCGGTGCGACAACTTTTACTCAGGCACCGTATAGACTGTCACCCAGTGAGCTGCAAGAGTTGTCTACACAACTGCAAGATTTGTTAGATAAAGGTTTTATCCGACCTAGCTCATCGCCATAGGGAGCTTCAGTCCTATTCGTCAAGAAAAAAGACGGGACATTTCCGCATGTGTATTTACTACCGTGAGCTTAACAAAGTAACTATCAAGAACCGTTATCCTTTACCCCGCATTGATGATCTGTTTGATCAACTCCAAGGATCAAGCTCCTATTCCAAGATAGATCTTAGATCCGGTTATCATCAGTTGAGAGTCCGAGGCGAAGACATCTCAAAGACGGCATTCAGAATTAGGTATGGTCACTACGAATTCATGGTCATGCCATTCGGATTGACCAACGCACACCCGCGGTGCTTATGGACCTCATGAACTGTGTGTGTAAACCTTACGTTGATCAGTTTTTCATCGTCTTCATTGTCGATATCCTCATCTATTCCAATAATAAGGAAGAACATGAGGAGCACCTACATTTGATTTTGGAATTGTTGAAACAAGAGCAGTTGTACGCAAAATTTTCCAAGTGCGAATTCATGATTCGTGAAGTGCAAATTCTTAGGGCATGTAGTCAACAAGAAAGGAATGCATGTCGATCCATCTGAAGTAGAAGCCATCAAGAATTGGGCAACACCAACGACTCCAACTAAGGTGCGATAATTTCTGGGATTGGTTGGCTATTACCGTCGTTTCATCGAGTGATTCTCTAAGATTGCTCAACCCGTCACTACTCTGACTCAAAAGGGTAACCCTTATAACTGGGTGACACCCAGGAGTCACCATTCCAACTGCTGAAGCAAAAACTCTGTAGTGCACCCATCCTATCTCTTCCAGAGGGAACGAATAACTTTGTCGTGTATTGTGATGCATCCATTCAAAGTCTTCGTTGTGTACTGATGCAACGCAAGAAGGTGATCGCATACGCTTCTCGGCAACTGAAAATTCACGAAAAAAACTACACAACTCATGACTTAGAGTTGGGAGCCGTGGTATTTGCACTAAAGATATGGAGACATTACTGGTACGGTACCAAGTGCACAATTTACACCAATCACAAGAGTCTTCAGCATATCTTAGAACAGAAAGAGTTGAACATGCGACAATGTCATTGGGTCAAACTCTTGAATGACTATGACTGTGCGATCAAGTATCACCCGGGCAAGGCTAATGTGGTAGCCGATGCCTTAAGCCGTAAGGAAACCAAACCTAAACGAGTTAGAGCACTACAGCTTACTATTTACAGCAGATTACCAGACAAGATCCGTAGTTCTCAACTCGAAGCCCTGTAGGAGGAAAACCTACCGTTGGAAGGCACACGTGGTATGGAAGAACAACTTGAGGTTAAATCATACGACATTCGCTACTTTGCGGAGCGAATATGGGTTCCAGTGTATGGGAACTTAAGGGAACTGGTTATGGATGAAGCTCACAAATCCCGGTACTCTATTCATCCAGGTTCCGACAAAATGTACCATGACCTAAAGGTGCTATATTGGTGGCCGAATATGAAAGCCGATATAGCCACCTATGTGAGCAAGTGCCTGACTTGCACAAACATCAAAGTGGAATACCAAAAGCCTCCTGGATTACTTCAACAACCAGATATTCCAATGTGGAAATAGGAATAAATCTCCATGGACATCATAACTAAACTACCCCGAACTCCTAGCTGATGCGACACCATCTGGGTGATCTTCGATCGTCTGACTAAATCCGCTCACTTCCTAGCAATCAGAGAGACCGATAAGATGGAAAAACTTACTCGTATTTACTTAAAGGAAGTAGTCTCTCGGCACGGAGTGCCAATTTCTATCATTTCGGATCGTGACGCTTGATTCATATCACGTTTTTGGCAATCTTTACAAAAGATTTTAGGCACGCGTCTAGATATAAGCATGGCGCACCATCCTCAAACAGATGGCCAAACATAACATACCATTCAAACCTTAGAGGACATGCTACGAGCTTGTGTGATCGATTTTGGTAACACTTGGAAATCTCACCTGCCTCTGGTGGAGTTCTCCTACTATAACAGTTATCGCACTAGCAACAAGGAAGCACCATTCGAGGCATTATACGGATGAAAATGTCGATCTCCTATCTGTTGGGCTGAAGTTGCGGAACTTACAGGTCCCAAACTTGTATTCGAAACCTCTAAAAAGATCTGTCAAATTAGAAACCGTATGGCGGCAACTCGTGATCGTCAAAAGAGCTATGCCGATAAACGTCGTAAGTCGTTAGAATTTTAAGTAGGCGACATGGTTCTTCTGAAAGTCTCACCTTGGAAAGGTCTAATTCACTTTGGGAAACGAGGCAAACTGAATCCTCGTTATGTTGGACCGTTCAAAATAGTGAAGAGAATTGGCCCAGTAGCGTGTCAACTGGACCTACCTGAAGGACTTAGTGGTGTACACGATGTCTTTCATGTCTCGAACTTGAAGAAATGTCTAGCAGATGAGACACTCGCGGTTCCTCTTGAGGAGCTACACATCCATGAACAATTGCGTTTCATTGAAGAAGAAGTAGAGATCATGGATAGGGAAGTTAAAATGCTCAAACGCAGTAAAATCCCTATTGTTAGAGTTCGTTGGAACTCGAAACATGGACTGGAATTCACATGGGAGCGCGAGGAGATGATGCGTAAGTATCCTTTTCTGTTCAAGCACTCTGCATCAAGCTCTTAAGGTACTATTCTAATTTTCGGAACGAAAATTCTTTCAACTAGGGGATGATGTGACAGCTCAGAATTTTTTTTTTATCTATTTTAATTTTTGGGATGAAAATTCTTTCAACTAGGGGATGATGTGACAATCCAGACTTTTTAGGTTAATTTTGTTAACCAAATCTAGTTAAAGTTAACCTAATTAACTTAACTCAAACTCCAGGGACTACTTCTGTCATTTTTTAAACCCTAATTGACTTCTAATAGTCAAACTATATAGATAACCAAATCCAAACTACAAGGACCAATTCTGCCTAAATTCGAACTTAAGAACATGAAACTAAAGGGACTAAACCTGTAAATAACTCATTTCTGATTTTGGTTGACTTTTAAAGTCAAACGCATGGTTTTTAACCAAATTCAAACGCTCATGATCGATTTCTGTTGAGTTTGTAACCATTCCTCACGATTAAACCATTTACGATCATCATTAACACATTAAACGCGGACATTGATTCGGATTAAACTCAAATAATGAACATTTAACTCGAAACCGTCGACCTCATAATCAAATCATAAAAAAGTTCGACCATTTGGTGTATTACTCTCGCAATCAAACCCTCCAAACACCTTAGTCAAATCTATCAAAAGCTCTCGCACACCTCTGTTTCGTCGGAAGAACGATCAAGCTCGTCGGAGATCAAGCTACGCAAGCCGGAACCTGTTTTAGTCGATCTTCACATTTCCGATATCATTCCAGGTAATTAAATACACTTACAGCTTCTTCTTCATCCTTAGATTGAAAGCCCTATGACTATTCAATCTTATAACATCGAATTGATCTTGATCCAAAATCTAGGGTTTGCTCATATTTCAATTCGGGGGTTTTGATCCTAGCCTCAACCTCAATCCAATTAAACCACAGGAATAGATTCGCAATACCCTAATTAGTAAAAGCCCTATGTTTTCAGCAACTTTTAATATCGGATTTGACAAATTTGATTCCACGTTCTTTAACTAGGCTTTCGGGATTTCAAACTTAGAATTAACCAACCAAAACTTATTGTTTTTGCAATTAAACACTTACACAGATTCGCAAATACTCAATTTACAAAACCCCTATGCTTTTGTGTTCTATAGCGATCGATTTCGATGGGTTTGGAGTAGTTCTTGGCTTCGGTTTCAATAGGAGGAGAAACCACTGGGTTTGCACGTTAAAACCTATTGGATCCGGGTTCTTGTGCGATACCCTACTGGGCTGGAATGGTTAAGAGTATGTGCCTGTGTGGGAGAGACCCGGGTTCGAGTCTCTCCACCCATTTTATTTTTAAAACATTTTTTAAGCATTATTTTATTATAAAAACTAACCCCATATTATTATAATAATATATTAATATGTTTTGAGCCTGTAAACCACCCGTGGGCTCGGGTTTGGTTTGACAACCCGTTTTTAATGATTCTCCCACTTTTAAAAATAATATATTTATATTATTTTCAACCTATTACTCCAATTAAAAATTATATATTTATATATTATTTTCGCCACGTTATTTAACACTGTGTAACGTTTCAAACTAAAAATTATATATTTATTTATATTATTATCCACGTAGTTATGATCCGGATAAAAATAATAGTTTTATTATTTTGTCACACATTTTAAATGATCATGTATTTCTCTAAAAATAATATATTAGTTATATTATTTTCCTAGGACATTCTTAATAGCACAAACGCACGAATATATTTTCATATTAATATTATTCGTAATTAGAGACGTCCGACACGTAACGCATTTATCTTAATTGTTATATTAACAAATCCTTATCCCCGTGGAGAAGTTTGTCTACTCGTTAATCCTAAGAATGTTTTAGGACGTTCAAATCTTCCGTGCCGTCGTCACAAAACCCCCCATTGTATCCCTAACTATTATGCTTATAATTTTAGGGCATACGTAAGTAGTTCACATGTGGATCTTGATAAGCCAAGGATTGGTTAATATTAATAAGGTTGTACGTCTTTATATGAACTTGTTATGAGACCAAGATTTGGTGAACTCATGTTGGGAACGGTACGTCTTTATACAAGGTCCCATTGTTACACCGCCTCCTGGTGAACAAAGTCTAATAACTCTTTCAATAATAATAACTATGCACTTAAGTTTGATGTCCTAAACCAACTCGGAGATAACACCAAAGAGTTGAGGGTAACGATGTCCCTAGCTGGATGTCCTACCATTTTATAATTAAAGATTATAATTCGTGAACCAAATGCCATGAGGACGAGGCTTTAGCGGTGACCCGGGTCACACATCTGTATTATTCATACCACTGGATTAATCAACTTAACATTATCATATACCAAGCGGATTCGAAGCCCAAAGCAATACTCTTCGTGACCTGATCATTTCCGAGATATTTACTTTCCTAGTATTTACTATTCTATTATTGACATTCCTCTTACACACATCACGCACATTTTTACTTTTTTGTTATTTACTTTACCATCATTTACTTTTCGGTGATTAAATTTTCTGCTTCACAAACACACAAAACCCACTCACTAATTAAACCAGCTAAACGATAACAAAAGTTGAGTATTGGAACTCGACCGTGTCCATTGATTCGATACTTGGTTCTTACCTAAACTATATTACGCTGTGATAGGTACACTTGGCTATTGTGTGTGTTTTAAGTTTGAGTATTTATCATTTTATATATTTAAAACCTGATCTTGTGAAACCAAAATCTTTAAATAATATTATATAATATTTACTATATATCAAACACAAGACATCAAGTTTTTGGTGCCGCTGCCGGGGACACGGTGATTTCAAGAAACATTCAAGTTAATGGATTAGCCTTGAATGTTTTGTTGTAGGTAGTGTATGATCCATAGCTCCAGTACTGGTTTATATCGACCTTTAGAAGAGCCCGAAAGATTCTTTCACCGCCGAATACGAGAAAACCGTGCTAGAAAAGTGACCGTAGAAAACCACACTATTTCCAACTTTGCAAGACAGTCACTTGAGGCTTTGGGTTCTAGCATCACAAGACCAACGGTTGACGCTAACAACTTTGAGATCAAATCGCATGTCATTCACATTATCCAATCATCATGCACTTTCCATAGATTACCCGATAAAGATCCACATGCCCACATTGCAAATTTTCTCAAAATTTGTGACAGTTTCAAACTAAACGGAGTTTCGAATGACGCCATTCGCCTCCGAATATTTCCCTCTTCCTTAAGGGAACGAGCTAAGGCATGGCTAAACTCTCTTCCTACCAGGTCAATCACTACACAGGATGATCTTGCTTAGAAATTCCTGTCGAAATACTTCCCGTCAGCAAAAACTGCTAAATTAAGAAATGATATTACCACTTTCAACCAGGAAGATGGTGAATCATTATATAAGGCATGTGAACATTTTAAGGACATGCTGAGAAAATGTGCTCACCATGGGCTAGAAGTTTGGTTACAAGTATCATCATTCTACAATGGGTTGCACAATGTCAGACACTCGACGCTACTACAGGTGGTATTTTTGGAAACAAGAGATCACAAGAAGCGTACAACCTAATTGAGGAAATAGCTATGAATAACTACCAATGGTGTAATCCAAGGAGTAACAGGGGAGACTGGCAAGGTGTTCACTCTGTCGATACTGTCACTTCACTTTCCGCTCAAGTAGACGCCCTCACCACTATACTCAATCAACTTAGCAATTGAAAAGCAATCACTGAGGCTACCGAAGAAGTAAAAAGCATCACTGGAGTTCAAACACCAAGGAGGGGAAAATTCACTGGAGTACAACTTCGTCCGCCTATCGCAGAAGCAACTGCTCAAGAATCACCACCAAAAGTGATTCCACAACCTGCTCCAATGGATACTCCTCAAAACGTTCCGAAAAAGATAACCTTCAAATCTCACATACCATACCAAGGAAGACTATTAAAGCAAAGGACTGACGAACAATTTGAGAAATTCATCGAGCTTTTATGCCTAATTCTTATTAATCTTCCTTTCCTGGATATCATACAACAAATGCCTAAGTATGGGCGTTTCTTGAAAGATTTCCTTACTAACAAAAGAAATATGGAAGAGGCAGTTAAAATGACTAATCAATGTGTCGCTCTCATTGAAAGACGCCTTCGAAAGAATCTTTCACATCCTAGAAAGCTTTCTTTACTATGTTATATCAGACCACTACCGATAACTTTCGCACTTGCTGATCTGGGAGCAAGTGTGAACGTAATGCCATATAAAATGTTTCAAAGGCTCAAAATAGGAAATCCACGACATGTTAATGCAACCATTGAACTTGCGGTTGGTTCAGTTAAGTCACCTATAGAAGTCATTGAGAACGTATTAATAAGAGTTGGCAAGTTTGTCTACCATGCTGACTTCATAGTTTTTGAAATGGGACCCGACTATTCTGTACCTTTGATTTTGGCTCGCCCATTTTTAGCTACTGCAAGAGCTATAATTGATATGAATGGAGGAATTCTGACACTTCATGTTAGAAAACAATTAGTAACTTACAACATCGAAGGGAACGAATGCTTATCAAATGATCCCTTTGAAGTTGCTTAATTCATCGATACCAATCTGGACTACTAACTAAAGAAAGCTAAAGAATTCAACAAAGGAAAGAAACCAGACCTTGGCAAGGGTCTTGATAACACAAACTTGATTGATAACTACTGGGAAAAGCTACCAAAATTGAATAACTTGAATGAAGGAACAGGAGACACGTGGGAGGTCAATAGCCTCCACCCGAAGAAAGACTGATGATGCACGTACGGGTCTGGCCAACGACCCTTAAATAAATGTGGCGCTTCTGGGAGGCAACCCGATGATCATGAATAAATTGAGAAGTTGGTGGATACGATAGAACACGTGGACCTCAGGTTTGGTTTTTCCAAGTTTAAGTTTCTCATACTTCAGCCTTCAGCCTTCAGGTATGCCTTCCCGATACTAGGACCTTAGTAGCTTAACAACTACATGTTATTTTTGTTTCTGTTTTTATGTTTTTCTTTATGTGTCTAGTAGCATAACATCACCAGGTAGTTTCTCTACTTCTTTGAGAAGTTACAGCCCATCTCTACAAGCTGGGACGCCGAAACACACATCAAATTTCTGAGAAATTAGATGAAGTCTTTGAAGCACAATGTTGACAACAACAACAAGTTTTGGACATAGGTTATACATTGAATTAACCGAGGGAGTACCAGTTTCTTTTTGTCACACCCCAACCGACGGCGGAAACATCGGGGCGGAAACATCGGGGCGGGACATGTTGACTGTTCATAAGCTCATGGTTTGCTAAAGTTGTAATAATTAAACAGTAAATTTCATTTCATAACTCAAGTAATCATTTACATCATTTACAAGAAGTTAAGAATACATGAATTTCCATATTAAAATTTAAGACTAGGTTCTCAATCCTAAGTGAAGTAGCTTGAATCTTAACTCAAACAACTGTACCTGAAACATGATAAAATGAGAGGGTCAACTATAAATAGTTGGTGAGCATACATAGGTTTTGACACCACAAGTAAAGTTCAAATGTTTTGTGTACAATTCATATGATGCATGGTTTATAAAGCATTTATGGAGAATCTAAGTTAAGCTAGATGCACAAATGAAACTTTGTAATTGAAGGGCATAACAACACATGTTATCCTAATGTAGGGCATAACAACACATGTTAGCCTGAAGTAATGTATTTGTGTTTGCTCGTGTATATCATGTATATGTAGCCTTAACAATTAGCATTCAAACATAAAGCACAAATAAACACATATGATCATACTGTAGAATTGTACGTGTGTAATTGAAAATAGTATTTGAATGTAATCATGTTTCACTCCAAATATGTAAATAAGAAAAAGGGGCTATGTAAACTAACCTTGATAAGGTGTAGTTGAGTATCACGCAATTTGTTGTTGCACAACTGATTTGGCTAATCTCAAGATTAACCTATGTTTCAATTATATAAAAGAAGTCAAAGACACGCACGAATGACTAGGGAAAGACTTATTGCACAGGGGATTGGGTGTGGACTTGGCCAGAATAATGTAGTCTTGTTTGAGTCGCACATGGTGTTTATGAAATTTATTTAATAAAGTACGGGTGTGAACATAAGGTTTAATTTGTTTTGCAAACATGAGGATTAATATATGACTTATTTACTCGTGTTCTTTTATTTATGATTAAGTAAGTGAATAAATGAAAATAATTGAACAATAATAGATTACATAAAAGGTTAGTCGGTTAAATAAATAAACCTTTTATTTATTTATTTAGTAAAAATATTAATAGTATGTTCTAGTTATTTAGTAACTAGATCATGGTAAATAGTTTAATTACGTAAGTAAGTTTGAACCAAATTTTGAAATATGAAATTCTAATTCGAATAGTTGAACAAGTCATAATTTATATATACATATATATATATACATATATATATATATACATATATATATACATATATATATATATTGAACGAAAGGATGAATTACACGATTTAAGTTTTACGAAAACATATTGTAATTTAGGATCTTTAGCAACTTATAATTTAGTGTTTTTAATATATATATATATATATATATATATATATAGATATATTTATATTAACACAAATTTATTAGATTTTATATGAAAATAAGGAAATGGATTTCTTTGAGAAATAAAACATTTTAATTTGTTAAAACCATTTTATAAAATAGTTTTTCTTTATAAAATAGTATAGGTTGTTAACCAAATTTAAAACAAGGAAAATGGAAGAAAAAAGGCCCAAAACAGGTCTGGCCGGGATCGAACCCGCGACCTGTTGTGTGTGACGCAAGACTTTTAACCGGCTGATCTAGGCAGGTGCGTTGTTCAGATTTCCGACTTATTTGTTTTTAACAATCAACCCAACCCGTCCCTGTTACCCTATCAATAATACCGTAACCTAGCCCCCCAATCGATTCAATTGGCCACTGATTGCAATAGAATTCATAGGGCTTTTGTTCCCTGATTCAAAGCGAAACTAAAGACATAAGAATCACCTGAATTGATAGTGTGGAGAGGGAGCTCGACGGAAGAATGTAACTCGGGTTTCTTGGAGTTTGTCTACGTTTCAGAGATGTAATGAGGTACGTAGGTGCGTTTAGAAAGGTTGTGTGTGTAATTGAGAAGGTGTAGGAGCTCGTTATATGCTTCAATTTCGACTGGAACGCGTAATTTGATTCGGTCTGCAGGTGAAAACTGTCGGGAGTGATTACGCGTTAATTCGGACGATTCGACATGAATTGGATCACAAATCAGGTCTGGATACATGCTCGAAGTGAGTGGGCGTGATTTTCGGGATTGAACACGTCTTGATTCCGAGATTGAAGGTTTCTTTGGACGCGGTTTGACTATACAAAGTCAAACTGCTAAAATTTGAATTTAAACGTTCAATTAGTTGCAATTAAGTGTCGAATAGGCCTGGATATAGTCGATATTCGGTTAAGAATTTATTGCGAGACTATCACTGTCGAACTTGATCGATTTAGCCATCCAATTGCAAGGTTTACGTAAGTTTGACTTTAAAAAGTCAAATAGAGTCTAAATTGGTCAAAGGTGAATGAATGGGGTCAAAATTAGGGTTTTGGGGGTTCAAAATGGAAGACCAAATGGTCAAAGGTTCAAATCTACCTTGTAACAAATACAACCTTAATTCTTTTGTAGTTTCATATTTATTTTCTTTTAAAGATTATAAAAATATAAGAAACTCTATAAATTTTTTTATATTATAAATTTTAAACTTATAATTAAATGCATGTGTACTTATACATTTGTTTATAAATAAATATATGTATGTATAACATATATGTAATGGAAAATAGGATGTAAAAGTGAGGTTGAAATAATAACTACGTGTTTAAAATAGTGAATGATTGTGTCATATTGTGTTGAACAATTATATGATTCCGAGTGTTTAATTAATCAAAAAAAAAAAATTTATGAACTGAATATCATGGATACACTTTTCCCTTAAAACTTCATGCATTTAAATTACTGTATATCATTCCATTACATGCATTTGTATATTGAGGGCAATACATAGTTTTAAGTGTGGGGTGGGGAATTAGAGATTCATGACAGCTTGTAACCTCAAAGCATTAAAACTAAACTTGTGATTTTCAACCCATTTGACCAAAACCATAAAACCTAAAAAAAATTCAAAAATTTTAAACCCTAAAACCAAAATCTCTTTGAGTTCGCACTTAATTAAATAAAATGAATACATGGCAAGTAGAAACAAATGGATATTATGCATAACAAATAACTAAACCCTATCCCATCTGTTTTCATGTGAGAATAATCTGAGCCTTTTCACTAGCATTATTATCATTATATTTCCTATGCTCTTTCATTTGTTATATTGAGTGTTTTTCGATCGAATTTTATGCATAATTAGAACTTGTGTAACTTATACATATCGAGACCATGAACTAGTAGAAATATGAAAATGATTGAGGCACCTACGACTTTGTTACCCTCAGATATTGTCCTTAACCATAAAATACCAAAAACAATATCCGCCTAGAAAGCCCTTTGAGCCTTAGCCTTTTCTTTTCCACTACCCAATTTATCAGCCAACCAGTTTTTCACGAACACCGGTTATTGGCTAACTGTCTTCAAGATGGAAAAATATTAGACTATCTTATGTCGCTATTTCATGTTTACAACCGTTTAGGCAATTTGGAAATAATCTGTTTCACTCAAAAGAATTGGATATACAAGAAGAAAGTGGATGTATTAGAAAGAAATAGCCGAACGATCTACAAGGAAGATATGGAAAAATTATTTCAAGGAATTTGAGGAAAAGAATTATTGAAAAATCAGTCTTGATGATATGTTGTCTAAAAAATTTAGAAAAATGAGAAAAGAAAAAGAAAAGAGAGAAGTTGGTATTTAACCGGTTAGACCTTAAAGAGCTAGATATGTATTCATTTGATTTCAATTTGCTTTCTTGTATTTATTTAGCGAAGCCTGAATTACCACCCGAACACCGAGAGAATGTTTTCAAAGCAATAAGTGATGTAAGAAAACGGTAGCGCAAGCAAGAACAACTGCCACCATTTTGTGGCTTGTCAAAAAGCGCCGCTAAAAGAAGAGCCATGTGACATCCGGCCCCTCATACCAACAATATTGTCCGCTTTGCCCACTAAGAGCTCACGGATTTGTTTTTGGTTGCCCGGGTGAAAACTTCCCAGGGGGTCACCCATCCCTGGATTACTCCCACCCGAGCACGCTTAACTGTGGAGTTCTCCTCTCATCCACTACATTAAGCCCCAAAACGCGTTGTTGATTTAAGAGGCATAACATTTCTTATAAACCAAGGATCTCTCTTGTGCACGGCCGATGTGGGATTCGCCTAGGGTGTTACAATCACCCCCCCTTTTGGACTCATCGTCCTCGATGAGGTTTGCCCCACCATCCAATTCAGGGATGTGGGATTCGCCTAAGGTGTCCTTCTGAACACCCCCGGGGACTCACCATACTCGATGAGGTTTGCCCCACCATCCCGAACGGCACAGGAGTGGCTCTGATACCATTTGTGACATCCGGCCACTCATACCAACAATATTGTCCGCTTTGCCCACTAAGAGCTCACGGATTTGTTTTTGGTTGCCCGGGTGAAAACTTTCGAGGGGGGTCACATTAGTTTCATGCACACTCTCAGTGTGTTCTGCGTGCACACTCTCTTCCTATTCACTTCTTCGATTCAATGGAGGTCTACCCACTCGGCCAGTGCGACCGCCTCGGCGTCCAGTTCTTCCTACTCCAGCCATAGTTCCTAGTTTCCTTATGGTCATAAAGGGAATACATCAATGTCATTCTCTCAGATCATAGTCTTAGAACAGTACGAACAAGGTAAATTTTTAATTACAGTGACCGGTTTGTGATTAGAGATTTACATTGCTTTTCGGGTTCCAAACTCTTCAAATTGGTCGTGACATTGACATCTATTGGTTCTAGGTTTGAGTATCTATTCTTATCCAAGTGTATTAACCTTAGTACTTACTTACTGTGCTGGCGTTGGCGTTGGCTACCCAGACTGACATCCGTGCGTTGGTCCCATAATCAGCTTGAGTCCAGACATTTAGGGATGTCTGAATCTCTCAAACTATTGCTCTGATACCAACTTGTAAGGCCCCTTTCCCGGGTAACCTCACTTGTTGGATTTACTCATAAACATAGTCATTAATTAAAGAACTTTTGATTAAAAACATTGAAACATAGCGAAAACATTCAACACTTGAGTACATTACAGCGGAAGTCTTAACATTCAAAACATTAACCATTGTCTAAACAAAACGTAAGGTGGGATGTCAGTCACATGCCGGGCAGCCTTCACGCCTTCGCACGTCCCTTTCCTTTGATACCTGAAATGTATACTAAAATTCAGCTAACGCTGGTGAGTTCTAGTTTAAGGATAATCATACATAATACTTATCTTATCGTGAATATTTTATATATATGTGTACATAACATACGTAATATTCGTACTTTTACATATTCTTTACTTTACTATTCTCACATACATTCATTTTCATGTATATACATACCTACATACATTCTTACTTTTGGGGGGAGAACAGTTATTGGCCATAATCTTAAGGGAGATCAAACCCTCATACTTGTCGCGAATGTCACAAAGACATCACAGTGAGAACTACCGTCGTAGCCATTTTCATTAACCGTCCGGCTCTAGAAAACCGTCCGTCGAAACTTAAATCAGTCCGGCAACCTTTGTCCGTGTCACACCCCGACCGATGGCGGAATCATCGAGGCGGACAATGAAATGATTGTTCATAAGCACATGATCTACTAAGGTTGCATAATTCATTAATAAGATTTAAATATCAAATATCAAATACAATTCAAGTTACAACACCCTATTCTAGAATATTACACATAATTATTTTACTAGGTCCAAAAGCCTTATGTGTAGCACCTTCAACACATAGTCACACAATCACATATCTTCACCTGAAACGTAATCCAAAACAAGTGTCAACTACGAGAGTTGGTGAGTTTACATATGTTTAAATAAAGTAAAAGTTTAGTTAAAAACGTTTATACAATTCATAGTTTGACATGGTATGATATGGCATAATGTGGAGAATTCACTATATGTATACCAATTGTAAGCATGTAATTATGTATATAAGCATAAAGGTTTAACGTGATAGGCATAGCATACCGCTACCCTAAAAGTGATTGGCATGGAATCAAGACTATGTGGTTTACACATAATTTAAACCGTCCTAAAAGTATTCATAGCATAACAAGTGATCATGCACAAAAGCACAATAATCTACACATGTAAACACAAGTTGAATTGTATGTAAGTAAGCACAGATTACGTTTCACCCCAAAATGTATAAAAATGTAAATAGGGGGATATGTAACTCACCTTGCAGCAAGGGTTTTACTTCACGCGCGTTGGTGCTATTTGTATTATTGTTATACACGATGAAATCCTATGTAAACGAATATGTATCAATTATATATTCGCGCACGCGTATATTTGTTTAAATATATGTGGATTTGTAAATGGAATAGCCTTTGTGAGAAAATATATGTTTTAAAATCATTGTACAAATTAATTTTTGGAAGACTTTGTATTTTTATAAAATTTCAAATTAAATATTTAAACTTCTCAAAAAAAAAATATATTTTTAATAACACTTGCATTTTATAAATCTTAAATTACCTATTTTAAATTTTGTGAAAATATTGTATTTTAAATAACGCGTATTTTTATTTATTTATAAACATGTTATTTTATTATTTTCCGAGGGCTTAAATAATTAAATAACTTAGGAAAATTGTTAGTTTTATTATTTTATAAAATCTAACGGGTTTGAATATGTTCAAAAATTGGGTTAAAAATAAACGGGTCGAGTTAATGGGCTCGAAATAATTTTTAGTGAGTTAAAATATTTTGACTCACGGGTATTCCGCGACCGTGTGGAGGCAGAGCACGGTTGTGCCTTGCCTTTTGGCTTGGCGCGGTCGTGCCATGTACGGGGCGCGACCGTGCTTAGGGTTTGCAAGTTAGGCACGACCGTGCCAATTAGGGGCACGACCGTACCTTCATTACAGAAACCCTAAAAACTTCACTTTTTATCCTGCAATCTTCTTGTTTGTTCACAAGCTTCACAAAAACCTACAAAACAGGAAATGAAGCAAATAAGTGCCTAAACATTGAATATAACCAAGAATTGATCGTTAAATGAGCGAAGTTTTGTGCCAAAAAGATGTGTAAATACTAACACATCAAACAACCCCACACTTGAACATTGCTTGTCCTCAAGCAATAAATCAAAATAAAACAAAACTTCCAATGACACTATGGATCAATTCAGAAAACCGTAAGCATTAATAATTTATAAAGGTTTGACAAGAAATGCAAAATTAACTAAATGAAACCCAATGAACCCAATGAAGTGACAGCCGAATGGGCAAATTAATATGGCTAGGAAATCATTAGCATGCAACTTTATGCTTCTCACAATGTTCACACACACTCGGGAATATATATGATCATACAAGTAATGGTGTATGTATAGAACCCTCAAATGCCAAGACAATTAACATGCATAAATCATAAGCTTGCTAAAAGATCAAATCTCTATCAACTAATATGAAACAAAGCACAAATCAAGAGGGCTTTAAACGGGTTGTAACTTGGCAATGGTTAAGGGTAAGGAAATGGAATTTAAAAGTGGCTAAATGGCTAAAAACCCGGCGGTTATGCTAATTCAAAAACTAAAACACTTCTAATATGAAAAATAAACTAACTAATACTTCTGTATATAGGTAGGAGCTAACAACCGAATTCTTTCCATCTTTGCTCATAAAATTGCTCTAATCGACTATATTTCACCTGATTTTTTTTTTTTTTAACTATTTCTTTTCTTTTGAAGGGAACTAAGTAAATTTGCATCTTTCCTTAGCTAAAAACTTCTCGAGAATTTGAAGATTACAACAAAATAAAAGCTACAAAATTAACATTAGCCGACCGGATTTCTAACACGAGTGAAAAATAGAATAAATAAATGAAAAGGCTAATGAAGGCTTAATGACGGTGTAATGTGGGTAATAAAAGAAGAACATGGGATAGGCTCAACGTGGTTAACTAGTGGATGTGTTCGGGTAAGGGAAAACAAAGATAAAAGGCTAATAGAGTGGTTTATCCTAATGCCTCAATCATTTTTATGCAATATTTATGTTCATGATTTCGAAGTGTATACTAAAAGCAAGTTCTAACAAGCATGAAACATCCGGCACACTCAAATCCGCAAAAACGAGAGCAAACAATGTCTAAAGCTATCAAGGCTCAAAAATAAACTCACGGAAACGGAAGGGAATGGGTGTAAGCAAAAGGTTACATGCACTTCATTTGTTTAGCACACTAAAACTCATGGTTATCACAAAAAAATTGGGTTTGACTCAATGGAATTTCTATCTCAATTGCTTTCGAAAAATCAAACCTCTATTATTTACTAAAAATTGTGAATGCTAAACGATTAACTTTTAATTTAGTGCCAAAAAAAAATATGACGGAATATTTTGTAAAAAATGAATCGATAAAATGCTAAGAGGACAAACAACGCGCGAAACATTCCCACCCTACACTTAGAATTGTACATTGCCCTCAATGTACAACAAAAAATAATGTAAAGCAAAGAATGAACACCCAACCCCACACTTAGAAACATACATTGCCCACAATGTAGACAAAAACATGCAAAGCAAAATGGAATGCAATGCAATGGAGTGTGCAGGGATAACTGAAACTTCCCTCGTGTCGATCATGGCACACGCAAAAATCCAACCCACAACAATGACCTTCCACGTAGTTCCATGTAGTTCCACAATTCCAAGATCTAATCAAGACTAACATCAAACACAGATCAGTAACATCAAGCCAAAATATAAACACAAATATATACAACAGTACATGGAAACAAAAGTACAAGGAAACAAAAGTACAACATAAACGCCGTAGCGCGATACAAGAGTTTGTACAATACAACAAAAGTACAACTCACAAAAATGATACCAAAAGGTAGTGGGAGGTACTACTCCCATTGCATACCCTCAAGGTCGATGTCGGCGGCCCCGCCTCCTACGCCTCCTGCCGCTGGTGGTGATGGTGGTGGTGACTGATGATGCGGTGGTGATGGTGGTGGCTGAAGCGGTGGTGATGGTGGTGGCTGATGCGGTGGTGATGGTGGTGGCTGATCAGGCTGCTGCTCTGGCTGCATGAAGAATGGAAGGGGAACCACGTATGGTGCCCCGCCAGCAGCAGCAGCGGCGCACTGGACCTCATACTGCCAGGCCCAGTAACGCATAAACATGTCATGCGGAATGACAACCGGAGGCGGTGGTGGCGGCGGAGGCGGCTGATCGGGCTGATGAAGCTCATGAACCTGCTCCTGCTGAGCGGCGGCCTCGGCCTCGGTTTCGGTCTGTACACGATCTGGATCGGGGCCCGGACGGTCTAGATCCCACGTCCGTCCCCATCGATCCACCAATCTAATCCCCCCTGCGCCGCGCTGAGCGACGCGCATGTTGCGCAATGTCTGCACAGACATCACGACAGTCTCGGCCACAGGGGTCAGATCCCCTATCAAGTCATCTGTCAAAAGCTGGAAGTGTCTTGCCAGCTTAGTCACGAAGTGACCTCCACATATCGCGCTGGTGACGTCGCGCCCCGAGCTGTTCACCAAGTACCCCGCGATAGAATGCGCGAGATTGCAGGCGCGCGGGCGTACCAGGCAAAAAACAGGTAAAATAGCTCCCTAAGGTTCACCACCGTCTCCCCCTGACCTCTCCCAGAGATCGAATAAACGATGCAGCGGTGAAGAACACGATGCAAAGGATCCCGAAGGCTCGAAGCCTTGGTCAAACTTGGATCATAAATCCCGAACCCAAACTCGTGCCAAAACTGATCCTTATCCTCCTCTGTCGGGAATTCGGTGATCCCCTCAGTAAACAACTCAGTCTGAAGCTCCTGGCGAGTGTATAACCCTAGTAATCTCCCAAATCTGGTGACATACATCACGCGCCACTCGCCGCCTAATTTAAAACTAACAGTGTCGGGCTGCTCGAGGTCCGCGCAAGGATAATCAAACTCGTAAGTGGAGAAAAACTCCATCACGAGCTCGACGTACTGTATGGCGTGAAGCCTGAACAACCGGCGCCAAGGGGTGGTGACAATGTCGTTCCACCGGTCCCGCTGACCGATGGCATCGATGGCGGCTGGCTCTAAACGACGAGCAGCTAGAATCCAGCCTCTGCGGGGCCACAAAACATCCAAACGAGCCTCGTACTCGTGCTCGTTCATGTCAAACTCGAGGTACGGGTGGTCCCTGTTGCCTGCCATCTGCACGACGACAAAAATGAAATCAAGACAGTTATGAAGACGCTAGACTGAAATTATGAAGTTTCTGACCAAAATTATGAAGGGGCACGGTCGCGCCTGGGAAGGGGCACGACCGCGCCTAGGCCAAAATCCAAGCCCACGGTCGCGCTAGTATGACACACGGGCGCGCCTTGGACACACCCAACTTGGCACGACCGCGCTAGTAGAAGGCACGGCCGCGCTCAATCAAAATCTTCATCCTGGAAATTATTAAAGCCAGACACGACCGCGCCTAGGTCAAGAGCGCGGTCGTGCTCCTCCCAATTTTTGGGGTTTCCAATTCAAAAGAACACAGTTTAAGCACGATTACAACGGGACATTTAACACAACACAATTCCAGGACATAGAACTACCTATTTCTACTTATTTACACCTAAAATGACGTTCAAAAACAGAAAAAGACGAAAACCCTAGAATTTTATGATCCTAATCATGAACATAACAATGAAAAGATTAGAATAGCGGGGGCGTACCTGACTTCGAAGGAACGGAGATCAACAATGCGGAATAGAAGAAAATCGATCGCACGTAGGGGGGGGGTTCTCGTTTTTTAGGGGAAAAAGTGAAGAGAAAATGGAATTCTGCCGTTTAACCTTACTTAACCCGCCCAAAACTTCATTGGCACGGTCGCGCCAAGGGCCTAAGCGCGACCGCGTCTAGGGTTAGAGGCACGACCGCGCCTCTTGTTTGGCACGACCGTGTCTCATACCCAGCAGACACAGAAACCTGATTTTTTTATGAGGAGTATTCCAAACCCGACTGCGATTCTTCCAAGTTAATATTTCTAAAAATTCATAAGACATACCTGTGACATTCCAAACATTGTCCCAAATCCGCTCGATCCAAAACACGTTCCGATCACCTAAACTCAAAAATAAATGATAAAAATCTAGAAAAATAGAAAATAAAAACTAATAAGATAAAAATCAAACAAAATCTAAAAGTTGTTACCCAAAAAGATACCTAAACAGGCTAAGTTTATTAACGAGTCCTTAGCTAGACTCAAGCCCCCGAATTCATTTGTCCTTGGGGTGGAGGTCAACTACCTCCAATGCTGGGTCAAACGGTCCGTCAATATATGGCTTAAGACGATGACCGTTAACCTTGAAGATCCTCCCATCTTCATGTTCAATCTCGACGGTCCCATAAGGAAACACCTCCTTAACCGTGTAAGGACCCGTCCATCGGGACTTCAACTTCCCGGGAAACAAACGCAACCTAGAGTTGTAAAGCAACACACGACCACCCACTCGGAATTCCTTCTTGTCCTTCAAGCGTCGGTCATGTAAACTCTTAGTGCGCTCCTTGTAGATCGTGGAGTTTGCATAGGCTTGATTTCTTAACTCATCAAGCTCATGAATCTGAGTGAACCGGTTCTCACCCGCGCTCACCAAGTCAAGATTCACCGCCTTCAATTCCCAATAAGCCTTGTGCTCTAACTCCACCGGAAGATGACACGCCTTCCCATAGATCAACTTAAATGGTGTGGTACCAATAGGCGTCTTATACGCAGTCCTGAAGGCCCAAAGTGCATCATCTAACCTGTTCGACCAATCCTTACGGTTTTGACCAACCGTCTTCTCAAGAATCCGCTTTATGCCCCGGTTCGTGACCTCTACCTGCCCACTAGTCTGTGGATGGTAGGCTGTGGAGAATCTATGGTTCACACCATATCGTGATAATGCCTTCTCCAACTGGGAGTTACAGAAGTGGGTCCCACGGTCACTAATAAGGGCTTTGGGGGCACCAAAGCGAGAGAATAGCTTCTTCAGAAATTGAACAACCACCCTAGCATCATTAGTAGGCAAGGCTTGAGCCTCGGCCCACTTAGAAACATAGTCAACAGCCACTAGGATATATCGGTTGCCACGAGAAGCTGGGAAAGGTCCCATAAAGTCAATACCTCAGACATCAAAAATCTCACAAATCTGGATGCTGTTCTGGGGCATCTCATTCCTAGATGAGATGTTGCTCGCCCTCTGGCAAGCGTCACAAGCTCGGATCATCTCATGAGCATCCCGGAAGATGGTAGGCCTGAAGAAACCGGCGTCAAAGACCTTCTTCGCGGTCAAGGTAGCTCCATGGTGCCCACCTGTCGGACCCTCGTGGCAGTGTCTAAGCACCTGAAGTGCCTCATCTCCAAACACACACCTGCGCACGATCTGATCAGCTCCGAATCGAAACAAATAGGGATCCTCCCAGAGATAGTGCTTTACATCCGCAAAGAACTTTCGCTTTTGCTGATACGTTAAGCCCTTAATCACAATCCCACTAGCAAGAAAGTTTGCAAAATCAGCAAACCATGGACACTCCTCATCCTGTGTCTGTATGTGCATGAGAAACTCGTGGGGAAAATTGTCATTTATGGATGACCCCACAAGTTCAGATGAAGCTGAGCACTCAAGACGGGACAAGTGGTCCGCTGCGACATTCTCCGCGCCCTTCTTATCGCGGATCTCAATGTCGAACTCCTGAAGCAGCAAAACCCACCGGATCATTCGGGGTTTGGCATCCTGTTTGCTGAACAGGTGCCGAAGAGCTGCATGGTCAGTGAATACAATGGTCTTTGATAGGACGAGATAAGACCAGAATTTATCGAAAGCGAAGACAACGGCTAGGAGCTCTTTCTCCGTTGTGGTGTAGTGCTCCTGTGCGTCATTGAGCGTCTTGCTCGCATAATAAATCGGGTGGAACTGCTTCTCTCTCCTTTGTCCTAAGACCGCCCCAACAGCGAAGTCGCTCGCGTCACATATGATCTCAAATGGCATAGTCCAATCAGGAGCTACCATGATAGGGGCATTCACCAACTTCTCCTTCAACAAATTGAATGCACTAAGGCATTCGTCGGAGAATACGAACTGGCTTCCTTCTCAAGAAGCTGGGTCATCCGTCGGGCAATCTTAGAAAAATCTTTAATAAAGTGTCTGTAAAAGCCCGCGTGACCAAGGAAGTTACGAATAGATTTCACGGAAGTTGGCGGGGGCAGCTTAGATATGGTATCAATCTTAGCTCTATCTACCTCAATCCCTGCCCGTGAAACCTTGTGCCGAAGCACAATGCCCTCCTTCACCATGAAGTGGCATTTCTCCCAGTTCAACACTAGATTGGCCTCTTTGCACCTAGCCAACATCCTCTCCAGATTCCCGAGGCAATGATCAAAGGAACTCCCAAACACAGAAAAGTCATCCATGAAAACCTCCATGGAGTCCTCGATCATATCATGGAAAATGGCCACCATGCAACGCTGGAAAGTGGCCGGAGCATTACACAATCCAAAGGGCATCCGCCGATAAGCAAATGTGCCATAGGGACTTGTGAATGTCATTTTCTCCTGGTCCTCAGGAGCGATCGGGATCTGGAAGTAGCCAGAGAAGCCATCCAGGAAACAATAGAACATCTTCCCCGCTAATCTCTCCAACATCTGATCAATGAACGAGAGGGGGAAGTGATCCTTCCGAGTAGCATCATTGAGTTTGCGGTAATCGATGCAAACTCTCCAACCTGTGACTGTACGAGTAGGAATCAGCTCCTTCCTCTCGTTGGTGATAACAGTCATGCCTCCCTTCTTAGGGACAACCTGAACCGGGCTAACCCAAGGCGAATCGGAGATGGGATAAATCAAACCTGCATCAAGTAACTTAATCACCTCCTTCTTCACTACCTCCTGCATGTTCGGGTTCAACCTCCTCTGGTGCTGCACAGCGGGTCTGTAGTCATCCTTCATAAGGATCTTATGGGTACAGAAAGAGGGATTAATTCCCTTAATGTCCATAATCCTCCATGCAAAAGCCTGCTTGTGCTGCTTCAGCACCTCCAATAGCCTCTCCTTCTCATCACTCGTCAAATCAGAGGCGATAATGACAGGTAATCGAGACTCACCATCTAAAAAGGAATACTCCAAATGGCTCGGGAGCTCCTTAAGCTCAACAGGTGGTGGGTCCTCAACAGAAGGTCGCTCAATCGGCTCAGAATCTCTAGCAACCATTGCGAAAACCGCTGAACACTGGGGAAACTCATAGCTCTCCTGGCTAAACAACTGCTCATCAAACTGATCCTCACCAATTGGATCAATCATCTCCCCCCCCACAATCTGGGTGTCCAGGGACTCCTCCTCAGCTGTGTCCTGGAGATGATCACTCACACAAGAATAAATAGTCTCAACAAAGTAAAGTGAATCATCCTGATTCTGGGTGTGTTGCATGGATCTCCCAACATCAAAGCTCACCTCCTCTTCATCCACCCTCAATGTAAGCCTCCCTGAATACACATCAATCAGGGCCTTAGCGGTGGCCAGGAACAGTCGACCTAGAATAATAGGGACATTCTTGTCCTCATCCATGTCCAGAATCACAAAGTCTACAGGAAACACAAAACGGTCAACCTTAACCAACATATTCTCCACTATCCCTCGCGGATACTTGACCGAACGATCGGCCAGCTGGATACTCATGCGTGTTGGTGCAGGTTCTCCCAACTCAAGCTTAGCAAAGACCGCATATGGCATGAGGTTAATGCTAGCACCAAGGTCAGCTAAGGCGTTGCTAACCGGCAAGCTACCTATCAAACAGGGGATGGTAAAACTCCCTGGATCTCGTCTCTTCTCCGGTAGCTTGTTCTGAATCACCGCCGAACACTCCTCATTCAGCGTCACCTGAGACAACTCCTCCAATTTCCTCTTATTCGTGAGGATATCCTTCAAAAATCTCGCATACTTAGGCATCTGAGCTAGAGCCTCCACAAATGGCAAGTTGATATGCAAATGCTTAAACAACCCTAGAAACTTACCATATTGCTCCTCCATCTTCTGTTTCTTCAATATGCCTGGGTATGGAACGGCGAGAGTGTAATCTCTCACAGGCTCGCGAGGGCGTGATGTGCTCGCCGGTTTACCCCTCGGCGGTGTCTCATCCGGAATCTCAATCACAACCTCCTCCTCGGATGACTCATGCACAGCGACCTGCGGATCCGGTCCTGTGCCTCTACCGCTCCTTGTAGTAATGGCCTTCACATGAGCCTTAGGATTGGGCTCAGTGTTGCTAGGCAGGCCACCTGGCGGTCTCTCAGAAAGAAGCTTCGCGATCTGCCCGACCTGGTTCTCTATGGTCTGGATCGAAGCTTTCTGATTCCTCAACTCAATCTCATGCGTGTCAAAACGCTCCTCCATGTAACGGTTCTGCTTCTCTGCCAACTGATTCTGACTCTCCGAGTTGGCAAGTAGCCGTGCAACCATGTCCTCCAAACTGGATTTACCCTCAGGAGTGGGTGGTGGACCGCTGCTAGAACCTTGGCCTTGAAACTGGCCCTGCTGAGGTCGGAACTGGGAACTCTGTCCCTGAGACTAGTGAGACGGATGCTGGAATGGGGGGCGCTGAGTGAATCCTGGTGGTTGCTGGCTATTGTTGCCAGACTTCCAACTAAAATTCGGGTGATTCCTCCACCCCGGATTATATGTGTTGCTGTAGGGATTATTCTGGGGGCGATTCTGGTTGGACATGAAATCAACCTGCTCGTGGGCCCCCTGATCCCCAATCTGACAAGCACTCGTGGGATGCGCCCCACCACAAAACTCACACAAGGACTGGGCCTTGTGGACGTGTATCTGATCAATCTTGGTGGAAAGTGCTTCCACCTGGGCAGCTAAAGAGGTAATTCCATCCACTTGATGGACACCCTGCCTCTGAGATCTCGCTCGGGAAGTATGCTGAGTGTAGCTCTTTGATGCTACCTTCTCTAGCAAGTCATACGCCTCCTGGGGTGTCTTCGTCCCAGTGTCTCCACCCGCGTATGCATCGATCAGCTGCTTCCCAGTCATCTCTAGACCATTGTAGAAGGTCTCACACTGCTGTCACTTCAACAATCCATGGTGGGGAACCTTCCTCATCAGTTCCTTGAATCTCTCCCACGCCTCATAGATCGTCTCCCCGTCGTCCTGCTGGAAAGAAAGAATCCTAGCCCTCAACTTTGATGTTTTCTCCGGAGGGAAGTACTTTTCTAAGAATTTAGCAGCCATCTGGTCCCAAGTACTAATGGACCTAGGGGGAAGTGACAGTAACCAAGCCTTGGCTCGATCCCGTAAGGAAAACGGGAATAACCGGAGCCGAATAGCATTGTCGGTAGCGTCACGAATTTTGAAAGTGGCGCAAATCTCTAAGAAACCGGCCAAATGAGTATTAGGATCCTCGTGATCCTTGCCATCGAACTGACACATGTTCTGCACCATCTGTATAATGCTGGATTTGATCTCGAACTGATGTGCTCCAACCGTCGGCCTGTTGATGCTCGACTCCAAACCCTCAAGTGTTGGTTTGCCAAAATCCGAAAGCGTCCGACCCGCATCCTCGTTCGCCATCTCCTCTACCTCGTCAACAACAACCTCGTCAACAACAACCTCGTCAAATTCGAGTAACCGGGCCACAAATCGGGAACGGGCTCGCAATCTACGATGAAGATCACGCTCCGGCTCGGAAAACGGCTCAGGAACCTCCTCGACGGCAGTTGAGAACATACACGATCTGCACGACAAGTTAGATTTAAATACGCGAACCTAGGACACAGAAAACACAAGTTAGACAAAAATAAAAATAAAATAAAATAAAATAAAATAAAATAAAATTGAAAATAAATAAAATAAGAATAAAAGAAATAAAATGGGATAAAAACCAAGATATATATCTATATACAAATGAAGCTAAAAATAACAAGTAAAAATGCAAAAATATCTATACACACAAAATTGCAAAATAATAAACAAGAAAACACGATATTCACAAAAATATATATACTAAATGACTAAAAATTAATTCCAATCGTTCTCGCAAAAACCGTGTCCCCTGAAACGGCGCCAAAAACTTGATGCTTGTGAAATCATATGTATTTTAATAGAGATTTATCACACAGTATTAGTTTTAAAAAGGGGTTTTCACCAAAGACTAATCACACACACATCGGGCAGTGTACCCGTCGGATAGCAATATAGTAAAGGTAAGAACCGGATATCAATCCGTGGACACGGTGGAATGCGATAATAAACCGGAACTAAAATCTAATCAAGTGAGGGTATAAAGATATTTTGGAGAGTTTTGTTTAATTAACTAACACACAAATATATTAAAACTAAGCTAAGGTCACAATTCAAACAATTAGGGAGAAAATATCACTTCGGTGTCGAATCCATCTAGAAAACATCCAATACACTCATAGAAACATGGCAATCACACGAAACATAAATTGACCAAATTCTTGTCAAAGACATCTAATCAAATGACTATTCGGAAAGCTAGCATGAATTACACAAACTAACCACCTAAAGTCATACAATGAAGCTCACGTGTTTAACAATCATGTTAATAGTTTCCGGTTAAGGTACACTAGTCCAACAACTAGTTGGAAAGATAATATGAACAACACACTACCCACCTCAAGTTGATTAAATTAGATAACAATATGCATTTCTTCAACATACAATGTTCATGTAAAGGTTATATAAATTAGGAGAATGTGTCAACAATTCCTAGATAAACATAAAACTAAGCATGAAACATTCTAACAAACACCTTGTCTTTCCAAACATAAGCATAAGGATACACATACAAATATAATGATTCATAAACAAGATTTCATTCACCATTCCTAGTCAAAAGCCACAAACTAGCACAAATACATACACCAATCTATGAATATAAGCATAAACCATATGTTTTCCAACATAATATGATATACACAAATACAAGTCTTGTAAACACCTCAAAACACTTGAATACATAATTTCATTGAAGAATAATCATACGGTTGCCATAACATTAACACAATAATTGCCAATAATCCATGAATGTTGTTAAATATATATCTAAACTTCATCTAAACCAAAGTGAACAGGAGTTTTAGCTCATCATGAGCACAAGAATTACAAATAAACAGGGAAAAGTAGTAAGAAACATGATATGAAAACAAGAATCAAACCACTCCTCCAAGCCTAGATGTTGTTGTTGATGTAAGATGATCCTCTTGATGTTGTATCCTCTCCAAGAATCTTGAAATATGGCTGGAACAAGAGAAATACGAGCTAGAACAGTAGACTTTCTCCCCTGGTTGCTTGATGTCTGAATGAGAGTTTAAGTTCTGTTTAAATAGAAAAGGGGAGGCACGACCGTGCTAAGAGAGAGAGCACGACCGTGCCACGTGCAAAGGCGCGGTCGCGCCTAGGTCTTTTCCGCGACCGTGTGACAGAGGGTTGACCGATCCGGAGCTTCCATTGGGTCTCTTGCTTCGAGGTGTCAGACTCACGGGTATTCCCACGACCGTGTGGAGGCAGAGCACGGTTGTGCCTTGCCTTTTGGCTTGGCGCGGTCGTGCCATGTACGGGGCGCGACCGTGCTTAGGGTTTGCAAGTTAGGCACGACCGTGCCAATTAGGGGCACGACCGTGCCTTCATCACAGAAACCCTAAAAACTTCACTTTTTATCCTGGAATCTTCTTGTTTGTTCACAAGCTTCACAAAAACCTAGAAAACAGGAAATGAAGCAAATAAGTGCCTAAACGCTGAATATAACCAAGAATTGATCGTTAAATGAGCGAAGTTTTGTGCCAAAAAGATGTGTAAATACTAACACATCAACCACCTTGATTTTGAAGTCTTGGACATTGGTTTCGAAAGTGGTTTGGGTCTCCACATTCATAACAGGCCCGTCCATAGGTGACAGTGAGAGGCACTGGATGATTGCCTTGAGTAGCTTAATTAACGATAGTGCGAGCACGGCAAGTAGTAACAACGTGTCCATAGCGTCCACATTTTGAGCATAGACGGCATGCAGCATGCGGGGCATGGTGATACTTGCAAGTAGGGCATTGGGGAAATGAACCTACATAATTTCTCAGAATTTGACCCGCAGGAGTAACTTGGGTCACAGGTACGGCAGGAATGATGGCCGCAAAGTTTTGGGCCTTACGCTTCCTATCATGATGGGAAGAATTGGGTTCTTCATCTTTGTCGGACACGGAAGTGGCAGCTTTGTCGACCACTTTCTTGGTACCCTTCCTAGATAAGGTACCTGCTTTGACGTGGTTGTCAGTCAACACAGCAGACAAACGGATAGCGTCTTCGAGTGTGGAGGGATTACTTCCTAATACGGTGTCTTGGAGCGGCATAGGCAGTCCACCTATGTATTTCTCAATTCCCCGTGCTAAGGGAGTAACCATGTGGGACACGAGCACTTAGCTCTTGAAAGCGAGTGGTGTATGCCAAATTTTCTTCGCTATCTTGGATGAGATCCTAAAATTCAGCTTCGAGCTTCCTCATTTCGTTGCGAGGACAGAACTCGTCGGTCATAAGTCATTTCATTTCGTCACAAGACAAGGACATAGCAGATTCATTGCCTCGAGTACGTTTCTCACCGTTCCACCAGGTGAGTGCTCGTTTTTGGAAGACGCTGGCAGCATAACGGACTTTGAGGTTGTCAGGACAATCGCTGTTTAAGAAAGTACTCTCCATACTTTCAAACCATTGAAGAAGGCCCGTAGCACCTTCCGTCCCGAAGAATTTGGTGGGGTTGCATGAATTGAAATGCTTGAATGTGCAGTACGGTGGGTTTGCACCATTCCCTTGCGTATTAGACCCATCACTGTTGTTGTTAGCATGGATCATTTGGCCTACTAGTTGAGTAAGTAGTGCAGCAAGGTCAGTGTTGGGATTGCTGGAGTTAGCATTTGCTACGCGACGGGGAGGCATTCTATAAAATACCACGAGAAAAGACAAAATTTTATGAGACTTCGGATAAAATAGGCATGCATGTGCTACAGTTGGTAGACTGTTCATAATAATGCAAGCAGGAATGCAAGATGACACTCATCATGTCGCATGATAATGTATGTAAGTTCTGACTAAAACTGATCACATAATTCATCTAAATTTTGTAACACTAAAGGATAGGGGAAATAAGCCATGAAATCTATTCCTGGGAGGATATGATAACATAGATCATTATTCGCGCGATAGGAATGGCCGGGATTCGCATGCACTACAAATTGTTATTACGTGTGCACCCGTAATAAGGATTTGTTTTGCATGTTCATCTAGTTCTTCCTACCTTGCTATAATGTCCCCAAATTTTGAGTTTAAGTTCGGATTGTATCCTTGCGAATACATTGGCTTATCAACGTTAAATAATTCCTCAAAGCTTTCAAGGAGACATGCTTTAGCCTATAGGTAAACACTCACTTCAGGAATTCCCAGGAAAGCATACGGGTCCGTTTATTTGGATTTATACGAAATGCTTTCCTAGACAGAAAACCCAATGTACAGGTGTCACCCTTCCAGATTGCACGTGTCCTTTACTGGTTTCAAGAAATTAAGTTGTTGACGAGATTTTCAATAGACTTGAGAGTTTATGAGTATAAAATGTGTAGGAATTGTTGCAATTAATATGGATTAGGAAAAGAGTATGGATATGGATGGGTAGTGTATTTGTTTGCATAAGTTTGTTTGTCAAAGATGTATGTAAAGTATGTATCATGTATCAAAGTCTTGTATGTATGTGTATAAGTCTCATGTACCAAACTCGGGAAAATTCAAATAATACCTAACTACAAATAATTCACATAGCAATTAATCATTTAGCACATAACACATAAAAAGGAGTCCTAGGGTTATAGTCTAGGTCATTGTGTCTAATAACCTAATTCCCTATAACCATGGCTCTGATACCAATCCGTCACACCTCGACCGATGGCGGAATCATCGAGGCGGACAATGAAATGATTTTTCATAAGCACATGATCTACTAAGGTTGCATAATTCATTAATAAGATTTAAATATCAAATATCCAAATACAATTCAAGTTACAACACCCTATTCTAGAATATTACACATAATTATTTTACTAGGTCCAAAAGCCTTATGTGTAGCACCTTCAACACATAGTCACACAATCACATATCTTCACCTGAAACGTAATCCAAAACAAGTGTCAACTACGAGAGTTGGTGAGTTTACATATGTTTAAATAAAGTAAAAGTTTAGTTAAAAACGTTTATACAATTCATAGTTTGACATGGTATGATATGGCATAATGTGGAGAATTCACTATATGTATACCAATTGTAAGCATGTAATTATGTATATAAGCATAAAGGTTTAACGTGATAGGCATAGCATACCGCTACCCTAAAAGTGATAGGCATGGAATCAAGACTATGTGGGTTACACATAATTTAAACCATCCTAAAAGTATTCATAGCATAACAAGTGATCATGCACAAAAGCACAATAATCTACACATGTAAACACAAGTTGAATTGTATGTAAGTAAGCACAGATTACGTTTCACCCCAAAATGTATAAAAATGTAAATAGGGGATATGTAACTCACCTTGCAGCAAGAGTTTTACTTCACGCGCGTTGGTGATATTTGTATTATTGTTATACACGATGAAATACTATGTAAACGAATATGTATCAATTATATATTCGCGCACGCGTATATTTGTTTAAATATATGTGGATTTGTAAATGGAATAGCCTTTGTGAAAAATTATATGTTTTAAAATCATTGTACAAATTAATTTTTGGAAGACTTTGTATTTTTATAAAATTTCAAATTAAATATTTAAACTTCTCAAAAAAAAATATATATATATTTTTAATAACACTTGCATTTTAAAAATCCTAAATTACCTATTTTAAATTTTGTGAAAATATTGTATTTTAAATAACGCGTATTTTTATTTATTTATAAAAATATTATTTTATTATTTTCAGAGGGCTTAAATAATTAAATAACTTAGAAAAAATGTTGGTTTTATTATTTTATAAAATCTAACGGGTTTGAATATGTTCAAAAGTTGGGTTAAAAATAAACGGGTCGAGTTAATGGGCTCGAAATAATTTTTAGTGAGTTAAAATATTTAGAAATAATTAAATGGATTTTAAAACAATTAATTTAAATAAGTAATAATAAGTGGGTTTTAAATTAATTATTTTAATATATATAAAATAGATAGAATAAGATTAAATAGTCAAATGGGTCGGACCGGGTCGGCCAAGACCCAAATCCGGGTTCAGAAAAGGGAAACGGGTCCAGAGGGCTTAGACTGAGAAAAAAGGGGGTGGGCCGGAGGCCACAAGTCTCGAACCCGGGACACTTCATTCACCAGACAAGACACTGACCAGCCGGGCTATAGCCCATCGCTGGTCAGGTATACGTTAATTAAATTATAACTAATTAGAGTATTGTCCACTGGTTCTCGGCAACGACTAGGACTCGTGTCCGGGCAACCTTGTTTGGCAGGGAATCAGTGGGCTACGGTCAAGATGACGATTGAAATTGTTAGCACTAAGATAAACGAAGGTTAAGGAACGAAATGCGGTGATAATACCTTAACCGAAGGGGTCTGTGAAGTCGAGAACGAAGCCGAGAGTACCCAGAACTGGAACCAGACCTTGGGGTCGAATTGGAACTCCAATTTAGATGTGGGGCTTCGGAATGAGCGTATGAGTCTGAGGGTGTTGCCGATTTAGAGAGAGAGGGCGATATGAGGGAGAATCGAGCTCGAGAAGGACCGGGTATGGTCATTTATACCCGAAGGAAATCCGTATGATGGAACCAGAAATTGTCTCCGCAATTGGGTTCGGACAGGTCATACGAATCTAACGAGACCGCTTTTAGTCGTGGAGGTACTGTGTGTCGGTCGAATTTTATGGGTTGACTTCGAAGATAAATGGTGCCGCGGGAATTTTGATGATGAAAAAGTAAATTGGTCGGGGGAACGTGGTCACGTGAGGACGGCGAGTACAATGGCGCAGGTTTTAGGTGTTGAGGGCTAGAGGGACAGGGCTGTCGGGCTCACCGGAAAAGTTCTTTACCCGCCGGACCATCGGAGGGGGTGACCAGATAAACGAATCGAGAATTGACAGATTTAGTCCCTGGAGTTTGGTTTGACTCGAAGTAGCCCCTAAAATTAATACGGATGGGCCCTTGTAGTTTGAATTGACCAGAAAAAGCCCCTTAATCGATTTCAGTTTTAAATCCTTCTAGTTTGTTTAATTACAATACAACCCCTGAACTTTTATTTAAATAAATTAATTTAATTTCTTTTAAATCAAATTAATTTAAAAATGTTTTTTTTATAAACTTATTTTATTAAGATACATTATTTTATATAAATCAACTCATTTTGTCAAATCAGTTTATTTGTTTTCAAAGTCATTTATTTTTATAAAATTTTTAAAATGGTTTTAACTTACAAAATATATATATATATATATATATATATATATATATATAATAATGAATGAATAAATAAAACTTTTTATAAATACATAATAACTACTTATTTAATTCAATCGAAACTAAGTAGTTTCGATAGAAGATAATTTCGACAGCTCTATGATCAATCGAAACTAGTAGTTTCGATTGAACATAGTTTCGACATTTCTATGATCAATCGAAACTAGTAGTTTCGATTGAATATAATTTCGATATTTCTATGATCAATCGAAACTAGTAGTTTCGATTGAACATAGTTTCGATACTTTACACTACCAAAAATAGTTTCAATCAAATCAGAAATTCCAAGTAAATCTGAACCTACATTTTACTCAAATAATTTAAAGTATATTATAACTGAAACTTTGAAATGTCACAGTCCGTCCGCTCTTAACCGTCCTACCGTCATAATCCGTCCTTTTGTCCGTTTGCCCTAGGGCATCCATTTCCCACGCGAACTATTGTTTATGCAACCGTTATACTATTTTAGCATTTTCTTCGACCGTCCGTTAATGCCTTTTGTACGTCCTACTTGCGAAGGAACGTATCATTCCGGGTTACAAAATAGTCGCGTGGTCGTCCGTCTATAGAAGTAGCCGTTGTCAAAGAAGGGTTCATAACGTTTACATACATTCATAACATGCAATATATATATAAAGCAAGATTTCATTCATTTACGTTATGTCCTTCTTTTATTCGTTCTTTATAATCATATGTTTCATTCTTTGTTCATAATTCGTTTTCATATATAAGTATTTATATATATACGTACGATCATATTGACATTATAACATTTATTCATTTAGTGTATACACTTCAGCCCCAAAACATTAAAAAAAATGATTTGCACATAACATAGAAGGGGGCACATAGAACTCACCTGATAAGCTTCTCTAGGTTGTCCTAAACAAAGGTCCAACAATGTCACTTCCGATCTGGATTAGGTAGTTAAATATACATTAGACTCAACCCCGAATCTAATGGTTAAATCATTCAAAACTTACTGACTTTACTTAACCGGCCTGCTGCCTGCGCACTTGCTAAGTGCGTAGGACCATGCTCATGCGCACTTGACAAGTGCGCAGAGAATACTTCTTGCGCACTTGGTAAGTACGCAGGATCTTCCTCCTGCGTACTTGGTAAGTATGCAGGAAGTCCTTTTTGCGCACTTGGTAAGTACGCAATATCTGGTTTCTGGACCAAAAATCCGAAATTCTTGCATGCTAACCCGATCATGCCATCCTTACAATTTTCTTTGATCAAAACGTGCGGTTTTCATTCTAGATGCTAGTTCTAGGCTTATTATCAGGTTTCTTCCATAAAAACGTCTCCTATTTAGCTAAAACCCGAGAAACCCAAAAACGAACAAAAACTCAGATTATGGTTGAATAGTTACTTGGATTGGAACTCTGATTCGGAGGTTTTGCTCACGAGCTCAGCTGTAACGTGCTCCTTTAATCTTGTGTCGATCCGTCGACTTTCTCTCTCTAGACCCGAGCTCTCCTTTCTCTCTCTAGGATGGTGAAATGAAGGTGAAGTGGAGAAAGTGGGCTGCCTTGCCCCTTATATACCTGGGCTTCCATCGGCCCGTTGGAGCCGAGCCTAAGCCCATCCGTTCTTATTTCATTTTATGACGTTTAAATCTCTATGGTATTATTATTTACTTATTTACTATTTTTAGGATGTTACAAGCCAAAAGATATGACAAATGTGAGAAGTGTGGAAACTAGAGCTACGATGGAAAGTGCAGCAAGAATTAAACTTATTCCCAACATGAGTATACGCATCTGATCAAAGTAGGTGCTGTTAGGGTAAAATCCGAAGGTTCCATACAAAAAGGAAGTAATGTGTACTACGCATTGAGGGAAGAGTTGAGAAAGATAAGAGATCTCGGTCTTGGCAATCTGACCATAAACGATCCCTCAGATTAGTTATACCCTCATGATCTGAGTACTGTAGAGGGACCCGCTAGTATTTTCCATCTTAAGCCATGAAGCCGTAGCTGTGTGTTCCATGTTAGTTGCAGCCCGTGAAACTCTTTTAAATCCCTATAAACCCAAAAAGATTTTTATTTTCACCCTTTATTTTTTTAGCCACATTACAACCCTTTTAAAGTTCTCTTGATTCATGCATACTAAGTTAATTGGTGGAGACTTGATTTGCGTACAAGCTTATGACAATTTCATAATTCGATTCGAACTTGAGTGTTCCACTTAACTTACATTATCCATACATATATAACCAAAGAGTTGAGTGAACATTGTGAGAAGTGAAGGTTTATGCATAATTAAAGTTCTAGTAGGCTTGTCACAGATTCAATCATCCAAAATTAGAAAAACACAAGAATAGAATATGGCGACTCATGAGTTATTCTGGAGTTTCCAACTACTTGGATCTCCATTACCCTTTTGTAAAGTTTTTAGTTATGGGTCTGATCGTGCCTGAGTTTTCTTGAGAACAAGCCTAGTCTAAGTGTGGGGCATTATGATATGCTCTAAATTATACATGTTTTGCATGCATAATAATCCCCATATTATGGTACTAATTGATTAATAACTTTGCAATTGATACTTAAAACGTTTATATTTCATAATTGCAAGTTATTCGGTGTCTCAAATATAAACAAAGCTAAATCCTATCAAAAACACCAAGAAAAGCAAGCTTCTAGAAGGATCATTCCTGAGCTTTGACCCCAAAGAAGTCAACCAAGGTCAACAATAGTCAACAAGCAGCTAAAAGACAAAACTGGGCAGCAAAGGAGGGATGCACGATCATGCATCCCAATGAACGGGTACGCATTGCCCTACCTTGCTCCCAAAGGCCCAGTACACTGTCTTGTGTACACTGTTTGATTCCCGAGGTGTTTGCACGCCCATGCAATCCAATGCACGGCCGTGCATTGCTCATTTTGAGGCCTAAAATAGGAGGCTTGAGTTCTTCATTCCACACATCTCAATACACATTACCAGAGCTCAAGAGAGTCTATTTCGGTAGTTTAGAGTAGAGAGTAGAGAGGCTCCTTCCTTTGTTCGCAATAGGGGAGCCTCCGAAACTTAGCGTTACGCTAGTTCGTATGGCCATTTGTGGCTAAACTCTTTGTTTTGCTTGGGTGAAGATAAAGTTTGGTGTATGTTAATGTTTAACGTATTAATCTAGTGGTGTGTTTATGTTTTTAATTGTTCGCTCTTAAAACCACCCTCTTGGTGGGATTTTTATTATTATCTAAACTTGTCTTTACACTTGTGAGTGTTCTTGATTTTAAAGCGTAAGATCGTAAAACCATTTTAATCAAACTTCTCTTAATGCTTGTACGTCTTTATACAACTGGATCTTGATAAGCCAAGACTTGGTTAATATTAATAAGGTCGTACGTCTTTATACGAACTTGTTATGAGACCAAGAATTGGTGAACTCATGTTGGGAATGGTACGTCTTTATACATGGTCCCATTGTTACACCGCATCCCGGTGAACAAAGTCTAATCACTCTTTTAATAATAATAACTTAGCACTTAAGTTTGATGTCCTAAACCAACTCGGAGATAACACCAAAGAGTTGAGGTAACGATGTCCCTAGCTGGGAGTCCTACCATTTTATCATTAAATATTATAATGCGTGAACCAAATTTAATGAGGACGAGGCTATAGTGGTGACCCGGGTCACACATCTGTATTAGTCATACCACTAGATTAATCAACTTAATATTATCATATACCACGTGGATTCGAAGCCCAAAACAATACTCTTCGTGACCTGATCATTTCCGAGATATTTACTTTCTTGTTATTTACTATTATGTTATTTACATTCCTCTTACACACATCACGCACGTTTTTACTTTTCTGTTATTTACTTTTCTGCTTCACAAGCACACAAAACTCACTCACTAATTAAACCGACTAAATATAACAAAAGTTGAGTATTGGAACACGACCGTGTCCATTGGTTTGATACTTGGTTCTTACCTAAACTATATTATGCTGCGATAGGTACACTTGCCTATTGTGTGTGTTTTAAGTTTGAGTATTTATCATTTTACAAATTTAAAACCTAATCATGTGGAAGCAAAATATCAAAATATTATTATATAATATTTACTATATCAAACACAACACATTAATACTATTGGCCAACCATGTGGAAGGATGATATGAGTTATTCCCAGAAGTGTCATTCTCTCCAAAGACACGAGAATGTTCTTTATCAGCCAGCAGAGCCCATGTATCTAATCACTTCCCCTTGGCCATTCATGAAATGGGGAATGGACATAGTTGGCAAGCTACCTAAAGTGCAAGGTGGAAAAGTGTTTATGCTAGCAATGACTGACTATTTCTCCAAGTGGATTGAAGAAGAAGCCTTCGTCCAAGTCAGAGACAAGGAAGTGGTATCTTTTATAAAAGGCAATATCCTGACTAGATTCGGATCCCGGCGGAAATAGTATGTGATAACAAATCCTAATTCATCATCAAGATAACAACAAATTTATGTACCAGTTGGGGAATAAAGATGAAAACCTCAACTCCTATCTACCCTCAGGCCAATGGACAGGCGGAGTCTAGCAACAAGATCATTGTGAACAAACTCAAAAAGAGGTGGGATGCCAAGAAAAGAAGATGGGCAGAAGAACCACCTTTTGTCCTTTGGGCAGATAGGACGACAACAAAGAATGCAACAGGACAAACTCCATTTTCATTGGTGTTTGGTGCAGAGGCCATGATCCCTACAGAAATGGTTATCCCTACCGCAATATCCAGCCTCGCTTAGGATGTTGACACTGTCGACGAGATTAGGGATCACGCCAAGATCCGGATTGCGGCATACCAGTAAATGATAGCAAGATCCTATAACAAAAATCTGAGAACAAGAAAGTTCCAGGTAGGCGACTTGGTGCTCAGAAAGACTTTTCAAAACATTATCAACCCAAATGAGGGAAAACTAGCACCCAAATGGGAAGCACCATATCTGATAGACTGTTAGGACATAGAATGTATGACAAAAGATTTGTAATAATTTAGGTCTTATTTTCTTTATGTTTTTATATAATTGTATAGATTTTGTCTAAGTGATAGAACAAGTTCTGCTAGAGGAGAACTTGATAAGTTCGCCTAGCCTATTAGAGGCGAACTTGTTAAGTTCGACTAAGCATCTTTGAAGCGAACTTGTTAAGTTCGCCTATTGCAGAGCGTGCGTCTATAAATAGGAGTTTAGAATCTGTTAAAGAGGACTAGAGATCAGAGAGTTGAACGAGTATATTCTGTAAACTTTATGTGTTTGATGATATAAAAAGAGAAGTTTATTTACCTGATGTTTCTATTTGTCAATTGATATACATACGTTAACACGAAGGATTCCGCACTCCATTTTATCGAGCTTTTGCTCATTATTTGTGTTTGATTATTGGTGATTAGAGACGTTTTCGTGTACAATTTGACAAGAAATTGATCATTTTTACAAGTTTTTGTATCTATGGAGTTTTAAAGTTCTTGAAGCTGATTTTACTGCTGAATTCATGGATTTGAAGTTGATTTTGGTGAAATTAATCCGATAGAAGTGTTCTAATTCCTAAAATACTAAATCTTACGGTCCAATTTCTTCAAATTCCTTCTAATCTGTGAGAAATGATGATTTTAGGTGATGATTGTTTGTGTTTGGGTTGCTGAGTTTGTTTCAGCTGCAGTAAGCAAACTTGCTGAAATTTGTTATAGGCGAACTTAGAAAATGAACTTATTAAGTTCGCTTCTCTCAGTTTAAGCGAACTTAGTAGGCGAACTTACCGGAGTTTCTTGGTTAAGCGAACTTATGAAGTTCGCTTGATATCAAATTCGCTTGTTTGGATTTGAAGCGAACTTATTATCTTCGCCAAAGGGGAGTACTTGTTCAACACTTGGAAATTTTTTCTGAAAATGGCAAATATGGTGCAAGTGACTAATATGTTAAATTACGATAACGAGATTGGTACATCTCAAAAACAACCCAAATTGTTAAGTCTTGAAGATTATTCTAACTGGAAAGATCGGTTTGATCAATTCGTATCTTTTACTGATACAAGTTTATGGATTCCAATCTTGGAAGGTTATACACATCCAACATATACTTGGATGGGAAATGATGATGTTCCTAAATCGGTATCTACGTTAACCACATAAGAAAAATTATTGTTTGATAGGGAAAAGAAGGCAATGGCCAATATCTCTATGTCTCTTCCTAAAGAAATTTATCACAGCTTTAAACAATTCAGGACTTCTCAAAAATTGTGGAAAGCGTTACAAAAGCGGTGTGAAGGTAGTTTGGATGTTAAGAAAAGCAGAAAAGAATTACTGAAGAAGCAGTTCTTAGTATTCTAACACTTTCAAAATGAATCTCTAGATGATCTTGCAACGAGATTCTATCATTTGATGAGTGACTTGTCAAGTGCTTCAGTGGTTTATGAGACTGAAGAGATAAATGATAAGTTTTTGGAGGCATTACCATCTAAATTTGATGTGTATACGGTTTTGATAAAAGAGAATGTCAAGTAAAAAACTATCTCTCTTGAAAGGGTTCTTGGCAAGATTGAATCACATGATTTGAATATGAAGAAGAAGGAAACCAATATGGAGCATATTCAAGATCCTTCAATGTATTTTGCTAAGTCTTCTGGTAAAACTGGTGCAGGGGTTGCGTTCTTTTCTAGTGATACTCAAGATATTTCTAATGATCATTGTTCTGGGGTTCGAAGTCATTCTGATTTCTCTGCAAATACTACTTCTTCATCATGTGGAACACATAATATGAATCATATAGTTGCTGATGATTATTTAGCGAAGTTTTCTTCCTTTGTGGCTTCTTATCAAAATTTTATTGGAGGAAAGATTCATGATCCAGATGTTATTGAGGAAGATTTCAGACAGATTGATCCTGTTGATCTGGAAGAGATGAACATTCAATGGAATATGGCTATGTTGATGAGACAAGCAAAGGATTTTTTGAAGAAGACTGGAAGAAAGTATATCGGTTCTAACAATCGTTCACGTATGGGATTTGATAAAATCAAAGTTCGTTGCTATAATTGTCAGGAGTATGGTCATTTTGCCAAAGAATGTGTGAAACCAAAAGTTGAATTTGATTATCAGAAAAAGCCTAATAACTTTCAGAACAATCGTAATCAGTCACATGGCTACTCTGGCTCTGGAAATTCTAATCATGCATCTGCATCATCTGCTTTGGTTGCTCAGAATGATGAAAATTATGACTGGGGTATTCATCTTGAAGATTTGGTTGGTACTGTAAGTCAAGCGTTTGTAGCTGAGATTCATTCTACAAAATCTGAAGAGTCAACTGATGATGATAGCTCAAGTGATGGTGAAAGTTTTCCTAGTGCGGATGAAGAGCGTGATCATGTACATAATGTTGAGTCTGATATTGCATCTGGTGTATCTGAGGATGTCATAGTATTAACTCAAAATTCTTCTAATGGTGCTGATTCTGAAAATATTCCGATTGCAAAAGTCTTCATGGCAGATATGTCAGATCCTTCAAAGGTAAAAGATTCTATTTGTCATATTTATTGCTAAAAATGCATAAGTATAAAAGACAAAATGCAAAAAGTAATGGATGATAACACAAATTTAATTTGTGATATGAAATCGATGCATTCAGTTAATCAAAAATTGAAAGATAATGATAAATTGTGTATAGATAGAATGAGTCTTTGAAAAGAGATTTGAACTCCTTGGGATTGAAATATAACGGCTTATGCTGAGATTGAGAATAGAAATGAAATTGTCGCTCAGAAGAACAAAGAAATTTCTGATAAAGAATCTGAAGTGATCAAATTACATTGAAAGCTGGAAAATTTTGAAAATTCATCTATTGTATTGGATTACTTTAATGCTAATGTTGATCCTACAAAGAGGGTTGTTGGTATTGGATTTGTTCCTCCACCATTTAATGCAAATTATGTGGTTGAACCAGAAATTATTCATGAAGATGAAATTGATCCAAGACGGTGTTGAAAGTAAATCCAGTAACTGGTGAAGATATGATATATGATTCTGATTCCGAGGATGAAGTTTTTGATGATAAAAAGGTTGAAGGCATTCCTAAGGAAGTGCAACTTGATGAACCAACGATAGTGAAAAATGTTACCCGTGATAGATGCATTTTAACAGAACCTGATGAGGTGAAAGTTGTAACATTTCTGATTTTTAGTATCCGTATTTCAAATTCAATGTAATGCATTTTAAACCAAGTTCTAGTGCACTGTTTTGTTCTCTTCGTACCATCAATTAAATACTATATTTAAATGTTAACCCGCAAGTTTTACACGATTATAACCTACTAAAACCTTACATAAGTATCTATTTATACAAATATGTCAAAGACCAAAGTTACAAGGTCTGATGTTGAAAATTTACAAGAAACCCTAATAGGCACGGTCGCGCCTCGTTCTGGCATGGTCGCGCCGAGTGCTTTGGCACGGTCGCGCGACTTGCTTTGGAACGATCGCGCCTGGTGCCTTAGCACGGTCGCGCCTGGTGCCTTAGCACGGTCGCGCCTTGTTTGGGCACGGTTGCGCCTCGTACCAGTTGAAACGTAAATACAGTTTTAATCACCCGATCGTTGAGTTTCCGTAACCGATTTACACATTATTACCATTCACGAACGCAATGACACTTTCAATTACAACAAACGTCTCAAATCAATCCAATTAATCTCAAAAATCCTCTCAAGCATTTCAAAGAAAACACAAAACTCCTTGCGATCCGAATTCTCTCAACCAAGCAACAGTTTCACGCTACTCAATCCTCACCGAAGCTACTGGACTCCCTGGTTTAGTCGGAAGTGCAGCAGAGGACGCCGGAGACAGAACCCGTAGTCGCCGGAATTCCTTTCTACCGATCGCTATCAATTCGCCATCATTCCAGGTAATTGAAACCTTTCCCTCTATCGATTCAGTCTCTAGATCAAAAGCCCCATGTTAATTTGGGCTTCAATTATAGAAATCCCCCCGAAACCGAATCTATATTTTATTAAAAATAGTTTAATCGATTTCAACCCAGAACATGTTGTTAATAAAATTAAAACATCCCAACATACTCGTAACATCACTATAAATAAAAGCCCTATGATTTCCAACCTTATTAATATAAGAATCGGTCAATTCGTCCCTGATTTGGAACAGACACGGTCGCGCTAATCCTCTAGCGCGGTCGTGCCTCATGAAACGCGGTCGTGCCGACTACCAGTGCGGTCGTGTCCTCCTGTCCAGACCCAATCATGCGTTTCTTAATTTTGAACCTTTACTTGCAAAGAAACGATCCCAATTAGAGAAAACCTTCACCGTTGAAGTAGCAAATGGTGACTCCCTTACAATTGAATCCATTATCTATGATTGATCTTTAAAACTTAATGATCACACATTCCCAATCAACCTTGTTCCAATGCCACTAGGAAGCTTTGATATCATCATAAGCATGGGTTGGCTATCGAATCATCATGCCGAAGTCATTTGCTTTGAGAAGTGTATTCGAATACCTCTTCCATCGGGAGAAACGTTGAGAGTCTTTGGTGAAAAGCCTTGTAAAGGGCTTAAACTAATGTCATGCACTACCGCTCAAAAGTACTTACGAAAGAAGTACGTGGCCTTTTTGGCCCATATCGTTCAAAAGGATGTTAAAAAGAAGAGTATTCAAAATATCCCTATTATCCGAGATTTTCCTGAAGTATTCCCCGAAGACTTATCCGGTCTTCCACCCGTTCGTCAAGTAGAATTTCGCATTGATCTTGTGCCCGGAGCTAACCCCGTGGCTAGAGCTCCTTATCGTCTTGCACCTTCTGAAATGCAAGAACTTGCAAGTCAACTTCAAGAGCTCTCCGACAAGGGATTCATCCGTCCGAGTCATTCACCGTGGGGTGCACCCGTTTTATTCGTTAAAAAGAAGGATGGATCATTTCGCATGTGTATTGACTACCGCGAACTCAACAAACTCATTATCAAAAACCGTTATCCTTTGCCTAGAATTGATGACCTCTTTGATCAACTTCAAGGTTCTACTTGCTTCTCGAAGATTGATCTTCGATCTGGTTATCACCAACTTCGTGTGCAAGAAGACGATATTCCAAAGACTGCCTTCCGAACAAGGTATGGTCATTATGAGTTTATGGTTATGCCTTTTGGACTAACCAATGCACCCGCAGTTTTCATGGATCTCATGAATCGTGTGTGCAAACCGTACCTTGATAAGTTCGTGATCGTTTTCATCGATGACATCTTAATCTATTCCAAGACTAAAGCCGATCATGAGCAACATCTTAGATTGGTCTTGGATCTCTTGAAGAAAGAACAACTATATGCCAAATTCTCCAAATGTGAATTTTGGTTAAAAGAAGTTCAATTTCTTGGTCACATTGTCAACGACAAGGGTATTCATGTTGACCCTGCTAAGATCGAAACGGTTAAGAATTGGAATACCCCGAAGACCCCACTGAAGTTCGTTCATTTCTTGGTCTTGCGGGATATTACCGTCGTTTCATCTCAAACTTCTCTAAAATTGTTGCCCCTTACCGCTTTGACCCACAAGGGTAAGACTTATGAATGGGGACCAAAGCAAGAAGAAGCTTTCCAAACCCTTAAGCAAAAATTGTACAATGCTCCCATTTTGACCCTCCCTGATGGGAATGATGATTTAGTTGTCTACTATGATGCTTCTAACCAAGGTCTTGCTTGTGTCCTCATGCACCGAGGCAAAGTAATCGCTTTTGCATCAAGACAACTTAAAATTCATGAGAAGAATTATACGACGCACGATCTCGAGTTGGGTGCGGTCGTATTCGCATTAAAGATTTGGAGACATTATCTATATGGCACAAAATGTGTGGTGTTCACCGACCACAAAAGTCTCCAACACATCTTCAATAAAAAGGAACTCAATATGAGGCAACGACGTTGGGTTGAACTCCTTAACGACTATGACTGCGAGATTCGTTACCATCCCGGCAAAGCGAATGTTGTAGCCGACGCTTTGAGTTGAAAGGACCATGTTATGCTTCATTGTGCCCGAATTCAAACCGATATTCAAACCCGCATCTTAGAAGCTCAACACGTCTCAGTCACCGAGGGTAACATGTACGAAGAAATGTCGTGTGGTGTCGAACTTCTGCTTGAATCAAAACCCAATGGCTTACTTTATTACTTGAACCGTATTTGGGTTCCTGATCGCGATGATCTCCGTACCTTTCTCATGAACGAGGCTCACAAGACTCGTTATTCTATTCATCTTGGTGCGGATAAAATGTACCAAGATCTTCGCCAACAATATTGGTGTCCAGGTATGAAAAAGGACATTGCTCTTTATGTTGCCAAATGTTTAACCTGCTACAAAGTCAAAGCCGAACATAAACGTCCTTCTGGTTTGCTAGAACAACCGGAAATCCCCGTGTGGAAATGGGAGAACTTAGCCATGGATTTTATTACCAAACTTCCTCGCACCTCGAGTGGTTATGATAGTATTTGGGTGATCATTGATCGTCTCACCAAATCTGCTCATTTCTTGCCTATCCATGAAGACTATCGGGTTGAGAAACTAGCCCGAGTTTACATTGATGAAATTGTGAGCCGTCATGGTGTTCCTTCTCGATTTTGGCAATCTCGATGCCCGGTTCACTTCTCGATTTTGGCAATCTCTCCAAACTGCTCTTGGCACACGATTGGATTTGAGCACGGCTTACCATCCCCAAACTGATGGTCAAACCGAGCGAACAATCCAAACACTTGAAGACATGCTTAGAGCTTGCGTAATCAATTTTGGTGGCAATTGGGATTCACATTTATCTCTCATTGAGTTCTCCTACAATAATAGCTACCACACGAGTATTAACATGGATCCATTCGAAGCTCTTTATGGTCGCAAGTGTCGTTCTCCTATCTGTTGGAAGGAGATTGGTGAAGCACAAATCACCGGTCCTGAGCTAATTCAAGAAACATCTGACAAGATTTTGCAAATCCGTGACAAATTTCAAACAACGAGAAGTCGGCAAAAGAGTTATGCCGATAAACGAAGAAAACCCTTGGAATTCCAAGTCGGTGACCTTGTTCTTCTTAAGGTGTCCCCGTGGAAGGGTGTGGTCCGTTTTGGAAAAAAAGGCAAGTTAGCCCCTCGCTACGTTGGTCCATTCAAAATCCTTGAAAGAATTGGGATAGTGGCTTACAAACTCGAGTTACCTCCATCTCTTGGCAATGTACATCCTACATTTCATGTATCTAATGTGAAGAAATGTCTCGCCGATGAGAATCTCCATATACCGCTTGATGACGTGCACATTGATGAAACGATGCACTTCGTTGAGAAACCGGTAGAAATTATGGATCGTGAAATCAAGCAACTCAAGCGAAGTCGTATACCTATTGTCAAAGTTCGTTGGGAGTCTAAGCGTGGTCCTGAATTCACTTAGGAATGAAAGGACCAAATGAAGCTCAAGTACCCCCACCTTTTTACCGATGCCGTCGCTTCCCCTAACTAAATTTCGGGACGAAATTCCCTCAACATGGGGAGACTGTAACATTTCTGATTTTTAGTATCCGTATTTCAAATTCAATGTAATGCATTTTAAACCAAGTTCTAGTGCACTGTTTTGTTCTATTCGTACCGTCAATTAAATACTATATTTAAATGTTAACCCGCAAGTTTTACACGATTATAACCTACTAAAACCTTACATAAGTATCTATTTATACAAATATGTCAAAGACCAAAGTTACAAGGTCTGATGTTGAAAATTTACAAGAAACCCTAATAGGCACGGTCGCGCCTTGTTCTGGCACGGTCGCGCCGAGTGCTTTGGCACGGTCGAGCGACTTGCTTTGGAACGATTACGCCTGCTTCGTTTGGGCACGGTCGCGCCTCGTACCAGTTGAAACGTAAATACAGTTTTAATCACCCGATCGTTGAGTTTCCATAACCGATTTACACATTATTACCATTCACGAACGCAATGACACTTTCAATTATAACAAATGTCTCAAATCAATCCAATTAATCTCAAAAATCCTCTCAAGCATTTCAAAGAAAACACAAAACTCCTTGCGATCCGAATTCTCTCAACCAAGCAACAGTTTCACGCTACTCAATCCTCACTGAAGCTACTGGACTCCCTGGTTTAGTCGGAAGTGTAGCAGAGGACGTTGGAGACAGAACCCGTAGTCGCTGGAATTCCTTTCTACCGATCGCTATCAATTCGCCATCATTCCGGGTAATTGAAACCTTTTCGTCTATCGATTCAGTCTCTAGATCAAAAGCCCCATGTTAATTTGGGCTTCCATTATAGAAATCCCCCCGAAACCGAATCTATATTTTATTAAAAATAGTTTAATTGATTTCGACCCAGAACATGTTGTTAATACAATTAAAACATCCCAATATACTCGTAACATCACTATGAATAAAAGCCCTATGATTTCCAACCTTATTATTATAGAATCGGTCAATTCGTCCCTGATTTGGAACAGACACGGTCGCGCTAATCCTCTAGCGCGGTCGTGCCGACTATCAGCGTGGTCGTGTCCTCCTGTCCAGACCCAATATCTCAGTTGTGTCTTATGATTGTAGACACGATCGTGCCTGGCCAAGGCACGGTCGTGCCTAATGAATTAAATTAGTTTAAGCCCTCTGATTGATCAACACGGTCGGGCCCTGACTAGAATGGTCGCGCCCGTGGTTCGAGCATGATCGTGCCCTTCCCAGGCACGGTCGTGTGTGAGTTAAAATCTTGGCAGAATTATAAAACTTTATATATTTTTCAAACCACAAATTTTCTGATTAAATTACAAAATAAAAATAGTTGAATTTTATAAAAGTGCATTTAATCTTATTTAGAAAGAACAAATATTTAATAAATGCAAAATTATTTATTTAAAGTTTATAAAATTTAATTTACAATTATTGTTAATCCTTTCATATAAAAAGTATTTAAATGGTTAAGTTACATTTTATAAATAAATAAATAAAATAATGATTATTTATTTACTTTATGTTTAAACAAAGACATTTATTTATTTACACATAATTTCACTTAATACTTATAATATTTTCATAAACAATAATTTTTTACATTACTTATTTAATTATTCAAACTCAAACTTTAATCCAAATGTTCTAAAAATATTCTTTCAAACTTAATACACTTTATTCAATACCTCCAATTACAAATCAATGACCTTTCTTACACAAGTCCAAATGCAACTTTAGACTCAAACTTTGGTGCACACTATTAATACCCTATACATTACACTTTAGGTTAATTTGTGCATTTCAAGGATCCTTATTCTATCTAGTATCTTTGTTAGCAACGCCACCAAACCAAGTGAGTATTTCATAGCCCCTTTTACTCTTTTACACTTTTGTGGTGAAACATGAACATTATTCAAATTACACGTTACATTTACACAAACAACACAAGTATAAATCCTATTTACATTCATGTGTGCAATTTGAGCTTTATGCCCGAGTGCTAGGTGTGCTAACCTTTGTATGCGATTATATGCAATCATTAACTATTCAAGCCGACGGTTTTCAATGATAGATCTATTGAGTCTGACAAAGCCACCCAGATTGGGGTGATTGATACCGACAACACAATTTTGCATCCTAGTTACAAAGGTTTGATTGTGCATGGTTACACAATAGCTGCTCCCCATAAATGTCTTATTTATCATGTTATGTAAGGATTTGTTTTACAAACTATATGCTATCTATATAAACCTGTGTTATACTCACCAACTTTTTAGTTGACTTTATTTTATTCATGTTTCAGGTTCTAATGTGTGAGATTGTTCAAGACGTGCTACATATAGGCTTGGACTTAATTATTTTAAAAAAAAGAACTCTATGTATTTCAATTTTGTTCTACCTTGGATTTGGTTGTGTTTAGACTACTTGTTATGAAATTTGATGTTTAATATATTCAATCTAGTCAACCTTGTGCTTATGAACAGTCTACATGTCCAGCCCCGATGATTCCGCCATTGGTCGGGGTGTGACAAAAGTTGATTAACCTAAAATTTCCAAAATGTTACAATCAAGTGGTTTTGTTGCTGCTGGTAATCAGAAGAAGAATTTATCAACGGTGACTAAACGAGTTTTTGTTCAAAAGAAGGCAGTCAACTGTTCAGTAAAATCTTCTGATGATTGTTCATCGGATGGGTCATCAAATTCGAGAAAAACTTCTTATATCAGAATCATCAAGATAGAAGAGTTTGTTTTCACTGTAATGAGGCTGGTCATATTCTGATTCACTGTCCTTATAAGAATCAAGGTAAATTGAAGAGTGATCCTTCACAAAAAAGAGTGGTGACGATTCTAAAAAGACAAAATGGGGAAAAGCCTATGTCTAATGTTGTAAAGAATATGCCTTGTCAATCATTTGCTAAATCTTCGGGATTTAAGCAACATGATAAGCGTATTTCTAAACCAGTTGTTTTTCAAAAGAAGTTTGATATTCCACATATTGGAATTCCAAAAGGTTCTCAACTTGAGGTAAAACTTTCTAGACCACAACGAAGAAGACGTAACAGAAAACTAAAGAAATTTTTGGAAATATATGAATCTGATAATCATAAATCTAATAATTTGTTTCCAATTCATAATACTATGTCTTCATTGAGAAGGTCTAATTGTGAATCTTATGTTCCAAAGGTTGATGACAATGTTGATTGTGAATTGCTTGAAGTTGTTTATTTTGATCCATCTGGACGACCCAAGACCACAATGGCTTGGGTTTCAATTTCTAACTAATTTTCTTTGTTTATGTTGGGACAATTAAGGAGGACTATCAACAATACGTGGTATGTGGATAGTGGTTGTTCTCGACATATGACATGGAATATTCGTTTGTTGGAAGATGTTATTAATTTTGATGGTGCTTATGTCGCTTTTGCCGGAAATAAAGGCGGGTACATAACTGGTCAGGGTACTTTAAAGAACGATAAAGTCAAATTTGAGAAAGTGAACTATGTGGAGCAACTTGAACATAATCTTTTAAGTGTATCACAAGTGTGTGACAAGAAATTTTCATTTTATTTCAATGATTCTAAGTGTTATATCTTGAAACCGGACTTTGTTATTCCTGACGAATGGATTCTAATGAAGGCTCCGAGGAGAAATGACACATATGTCTTAGACATGAGTGTTGCTACTACAACGGATTCAATTCCTACTTGTTTACTCTCCAAGGCGTCTGAGTCGGATTCTATTTTGTGGAACAAGAAACTTGCTCACATCAATTATCCGAAAATGAATTATCTCGTGAAGAATGATCTGGTTTTTGGTGTTTCGAAAATGAAATTTTTAGTTCCTGATGACTGTATTCCTTGTAAGGAGGGGAAACAACACAAGAAGTCCCACAAATCTAAGTCAAAGAATTCAATTGTGACTCCTTTGGAGCTACTGTATATGGATTTGTTTGGACCGATTAGTATCAGGAGCATTGGTGGTAAATCTTACTGTCTGGTAGTAACAGATGATTTTTTCTAGATTTTCATGCGTAAGTTCCTTGCTTCAAAAGCCAAAACCACAGAGTTGGCACAACTCTTAATCCTGGGTTTAGAGAATTTGTTCAAACAGAAAGTCAGAAGACTTAGGAATGACAATGGCAGCGAGTTTAAAAATAGCAAGATGGGTTTATTTTGTCTTCAAAAGGGAATACATTATGAATTCAGTGCGCCATATGTACCTCAACAAAATGGTGTTGCTGAACGAAAGAACAGGATTTTGGTTGAAACGGCACGTTCGATGCTTGCTGATTCTAAGCTTCCAGTAACTTTTAGGCTGAGGCTGTGAATACTGCGTGTCATGTTTTGAACAGAGTGTTGACCGTTAAGCGACACAACAAAACATGCTATGAGTTGCTTAATAATCGTAAGCCGAATCTGGAATATTTACTACCTTTTGGTAATCCATGCATCCTGTTGAAAGTGAGAGATGTCCCAACCAAGTTCAGTGCTAAGGCTATTGAAGGGATCTTTCTAGGGTATGTTGCAAATTCTACTACCAAGAGGGTTTATAACAAAGAGACTCGTCAGGTTGAAGAATGGTTTCATATTGACTGTTCTAATCGGTCTTTACCTCAAATGGCGATTAGACCGAACTGGGCTTTTGATTATGACAATTTATTCAAATCTTTTCATTTACCTTCTGATATTTCTCCTGAGGAAGCTGCTGTATTATATGATTCATGTCAGGATGCACAGAATAGTGGTTTTCTACCGACTGCGGTTTCACAATCATCTGTTCCTTCTACATCTGCTCCAGATCCTAATGTTGCTTCTGGTTCGGGAACACAAGAGTCTTATCATGAGGACGAAAATGTTATTTTTCAAGATTCTTCTGCTGATCCTTTGATAGTTGATGAACCTTCTAATTTGACACCGGATCTGGGGAGATTCCTACATATCTGGACTCGGAGATACTAGTTAATCACGATCTGTCTTATCAATCTGATACAACTCAAGTTGATGTGTTGTCGGTTCCTGAGGTTGCATCAATCAAGGAACTCAAAGCTCATCTGATTACAAATATCATTAGGAATTTATGTGATGGAGTGTAAACGCGTTCTATTCTTGACAACACTTGCTTGTATACAGGTTTTAAAGATACTGGTGTTTTTGATGTATGCTCACATTCCTGTTTTATTTCTCAGGTCGAACCAAAGAACGTCGAAATGGCGTTACGTGATAACATTTGCATAGAGGCCATGCAGGAAGAACCTGCTCAGTTTGACAAACTCAAAGTTTGGAATCTTGTAGATCTTCCAAAGGTTGTGTATCCAATTGGTACAAAGTGGGTGTTTAAATGCAAGAATGACGATCGAGGTGTTGTGGTGAGAAATAAGGCAAGATTAGTTGTACATGGTTTCAATCAACAAGAGGAAATTGATTACACCGAGGTTTATGCTCATGTTGCTAGGCTTGAAGCTATACGGTTGTTTCTTGCTTTTGCTTCATACAAAGGGTTTAAGGTGTTTCAATTAGATGTAAAAAGTTCTTTCTTATATGGTAAAGTCAAGGAGGAAGTTTATGTATGTCAGCCGCCGGGGTGTGAAGATCCAATTAATCCGTCTGAAGTTTTCAAGCTTGATAAGGCTCTCTATGGTCTTCATCAAGCTCCTCGAGCGTGGTATGAAACGTTGTCTACACATCTTATGGAAAATGATTTTGTTCGTGGACATATTGACTCGAATTTATTAAGAAAGCAGGGGGAGAATATCTACTGGTACAGATATATGTGGATGATATTATTTTTGGCTCTACAAATGAAGGGTTGTGCAAAGAGTTTGAGAGTATTATGAAATCAAAGTTTGAGATGTCAGCTATGGGAGAGTTTTCATTTTTCCTAGGTCTTCAAGTTAATCTGAAGGAAGATGGTTTCTTTATTCATCAGTCCAAGTATGTAAAGGACATCTTGAGCCGGTTCAAGATGGAGGACTGTACCCCATATGCTACTCCGATTCTGGTCAATCATAAATTGAATTCTGACCCGGATGGAAAAGAAGTTGATTGCCGACTCTACCGTGCAATGATTGGATCTCTCATGTACTTAACCGCTTCAAGGACAGACATAATGTTCTCTATGTGTATTTGTTCCAGGTTCCAAGCAAAACCAAAAGAGTCTCATTTGATTGCAGTAAAGAGAATCTTTCGTTATCTGAAAGGAAAAACAAAGATTGGGACTATGGCTTCCACATGGTTCTAACTTTGAATTCAATGCATACACTGATTCTGATTGTGGTGATAGTTGTTTGGATAGGAAATCTACTACAGGTGGTTGCCAGTTCTTGGGTAATCGTCTAGTTTCCTAGCAATGCAAAAAGCAAACTACGGTCTCCATTTCAACACGTGAAGCAGAATACATTGCTGCTGCAAGTTGTTGTTCACGGATATTGTGGATCCAACAGCAATTAAGAGACTAAGGTTTGAATTTTACAGGAACTCCCATGTTTATTGATAATAATGCTACAATGTCTATCACAAATAATCATGTTAAGCACAGTAAAACAAAGCACATTGAAATTAGATATCATTTTATTCGTGATTGTGTAGATAAAAAGTTGATTGAGCTGGTAAAGGTACATACAGATGATAATTTTGCTGATCTTTTTACCAAGACATTTGATCGTACCAGGTTTGAATTTCTGATCAAAATGATAGGTATGATCAATCCCGAATAAATTTTTTTCAAAAACAATTTTCATGGGAGATTTTGTTTTAAATTTCTTTTATTGCTTTATTATATTTCCGCATGTTAAAATTCAGTCGAAAATTGTTATTTATAAAAATTCAAAACAAAATGAAAAATATAAAATTGACATCATTTGAAGTTAGAGAAGAAATGATAGTACATCAATGAATAGTTCATTACACATGACCATAGTAGACCTTTGATATATGATAGTTTAAAGTAATTTGATTTGATCTAAATTTCAAAGTCTGCATAAATAAGAAATGATAGTGTTCTGAATGCTCTAATCTTGATAATATGTTTTAATTTGAATATTAGTTTGAAACTTGAATTGTCAATAGACTAGAAGCGTTTTTAAACCAATAGTAGTGTGAAAATTAAATATGATATGATTACATCTGTGATTTGAATCCATTATATGCCTGGGTGTGTGGGTAAAAGATCATTATCAGATAAATAATACATGGTTTTAAGAATTTCATGAGACCAATATCGAATTATGTATTTAGCACAATCTCTTTCAGTTCACTTCACAGCCAATGCTCCTAAAAACATGCAATGTGATGTTGAACTAAGATATGTTTCTAACAACATCTGTTGGAACATATATTCACCCTTGGATCAGTTAGATACATCATCTATTCTGATTTCATTGAAATTTATCCAGATAATAGTTGGATCCTCCTACCCGAATCTATCGATTCTCATTATAAAGCCAATTCATTAGAATCTTTTGATTGTAAATCATTCTGATTCTTATATCCTTTGGGATCTGCTATTCTATACTTGTGCTAATAGAGATAATTTCATCTTGGAGTTTGATCTAATCTTGCAATAAACTATGTATGTCTTGAAAATAGTGCAAATTTAAATTTCTATTGGCATATATGTGGGGTACACGATGTTTTTCATCTAAATGGTACTAAGTCACATGAAGTTGGAAGAAAAATGCTTATAGTTTCAAATTTTATAATATTGACAACTTAAGAATTCATGCTTTGTATTGCAAATTCGGAATGAAAATTGAGCATTTCATGACCTGATCTTGTTTACTTTGAAGTTTATCGTGTATCATTTCAAGTTATATTCAAATTGATTGCAAAAGCTACAAATTTGAAAAAGATTCGAGTTATATAAGAATGAGTTTGATTGTTTCATATTATTTTTTTTTGGAATATCACAGGTTACCCATTGTTGATAATAGACTGTGTGATGAATTGCTCATATACTGATATGATCTTCTTGCTCATGATGTTCATCCAAAAATATGTATTTTAGTTTGCTCATATAAAATCCAAAAAATATGTGATTCCGTTTGTACAGATAAAATCCAAAAATGTTTTGTTTATATCTTCCATGAAAATTTTATTTTTTATTAAGATGACTCGGGATTGGATCGGATACATGCTACAGATGAAAGTTCACAAGAATGTGACGTGTTGAAAGTGAAGAATTTGTTCATAGCAAAGGTTTTGAGCGAACTTAATATGTTCACCTGGTTCTGATTAAGCGAAGTTAATATGTTCGCATGAGGCTTGTTAAGCGAACTTAACAAGTTCGCCTAATGAAGCGAACTTAATTGTGATTAAATATTTTGTTCAGGCGAACTTATTCTTTTTATCTTCTTTCACTGTGAGGGCGAACTTACCGAGCGAACTTACATGTTTCTTAGTGAACTTGTGATTTTTTGATCTAAGGTTTTCAATTTGAAATTTTTGTGGTTGTTTCTGGATCAGATTTGAGTTGCGAATCTTTATAAGGTAATTTCAGGGTTTTTTTATCCGTTAAATCGATGGAATTTGATCCTTTGAACCTGTGTTCTTCATTGTTTTGACAGCCGGTTTACGTTTGATCTAATATAGTGTCTTTTCATGGTTAAAACTTGAAATTAAAACTTAATTGTGTTTCGTGGGTGTAAGTCGATGTATATGCTATGATTAATTTGAAAATTTTTGACGATTTAGGCATTTTTGGATTCTGCTGAAGAATTTGTATCGACAAATTGGTTCAGGAGAACTTGTTCAAGCGAACTTGTTTAGGCGAACTTATTATGTTCGCCTCTTGCAACACTTAAGGGCTCAGTAGTGTTTGGACTTATGATTTTTTTTTAAAATTTTTTTGATTGTTATATGACTAATGTGTGTTTATTTGTCTAACACATTTACAGATGGCTCGTCGTGTTGAGTACAAACATAATCAAGTGGCGTTATTAGATCCAAATATTTCTGAAGCTGTTCATTTTCAAGGAATTATCAACTTTCTGAATCGTTCACGTTTGCATGTGGCCTTATCTGCTAATCCGTACATCAATTTACCATATATTCAACAATTCTGGGATACAGTACATCAAGATACAGATGTTGAACCTCACGTAATTCGTGCTACAGTGAATAATACGGAGGTAGCTATTTCAGTGGAAACTATTCGTGCTGTTTTGGCTTTGGGAGGTGCTAAATGATGATCCTATGTCCTATCCTGGAACACTAATTATGGGGTGTTTTCAGAGGATGGGTTACAGAGGAAGACCAAATGATACACAAGCCCGAAAAGGAGGTTTAGTTGGAAAATGGAGGTATTTTATGCATGTCATCATACAATGTTTGTCTCCAAGAAAGGCTGGTACTGATGGTTTGAAGAGTGCATTACAAGCTGCAATGGTTGCTTTGACTCTGAACAAACGGTTTAACTTTGCTTTGTATATATACCGTGAGTTGATCATGCAAATCAATCCTCTAAAAGGTTAAGGGTTTCTTATGTATCCTAGGTTCGTGCAAATGATTCTGAACCATTTAATTCCAGATTTACCTCAGCATCCAATCCGTTTGACCTTGACTCCTATGTCCAAAAGAATCTTTACTGATTGTACTAAGGTTAAACAACAAAATGTTGCTTTGATTCCTGTTCTAACTCCTTTGTTTGGTCACTTAATCAATCCTGATTATGTTGAGACACCTAATGATAATTGGTTGCATCCTGAGGAGTTAGTTCAAGGCCAAGTCCAGAATCAAGTTCAACAACAACAACTGCAACAAGTTCAAGCTCAACAACAAGTTCCTATTCAACAACAACAACAACAAGTTCCTATTCAATAAAAACAACAACAAGTTCAAGCTCAACAACAACAACATCAACAAGTTCCTATTCCACAAGAACAGGTTCACATTCCTGTTAATGAACCAGTTCAAGAAGATATTGCTCAAGATAATGAACAAGATTTGGGTATGAATATGGACGATTTTGATAATGAAGCTGTGAATTCACCTATTCATGAAGCTGAAGGAAATGTTGTAAATACGAGTTTCGGAGATACTATTTTACCTGAGTCTGAAGCTACTGATTCTGATTCATCTAGAGATTTTAGCTCAAATCATTATGAGAGGTTGGCTACGTTACCATTGGCAAATGCGGGGAAACGTATTAAATCTGAAGCCAGAAAACTGAGGCGTAAGTCTGTTCGGAATCCTCCTTCTGGATCAGTACTTGGCAAAAGAACTTTAATTTATGAGAGTTCTGACTCGGATAGTGATGTTATTCCAGTTCCAAAAGCTCAGAAGCTTATGTCTGCTTCTATTGCTGCTGCTAATTCATCTCAAGGTGTTGAGGGCGCTACTTTTGTTGCTTCTTTACTGGTTACACCTCCTACTTCTAAACATCCATCTCCGGTGATTTCTCCACATGTTCCACACACATCTGATGATGGTCCTTCAAAGCCTTCTTGTCACACCCCCAATTTCATCTAACGGAGTTTTACCGTTTGGGAAGTGACGAACTAGGATCTCAGACATTAGTTACTTTGAACGACTCTACATGGGACTCAAATGAAAATATCATAATAAACAGAGTTCAAATGCGGAAGCGTAAAGAAAAGAAAATGCGCAAAGCACACGCGCCCAAACCAAAAGTCCAAAAGTCCAAACGTCCAACCAAGCCAAGTACAATACAAAATAATCCAAACAAACATAAATAAGTAATAATCAGAATGGATGAATCCCATGCATGCCCTAATGTGCACCTATGCCTTATCTTAGCGACCTGAGAAAACATGTAAGAAAATATGTCAACACGAGGTTGGTGAGTTCACAGGTTTCAAGATATAAATAAGCGTTTACCAGATTTATGATCATTCAGTATGTATCTATAAGTAGCTAACCTATGTTCATGTTTAACTCAAGTGCTCGCAACCGAAGCTGACTGTTTGTTTGTTTGCCTCCTGCCAACTATCAACACTAGCGGCGGTGTGAGTAGGCTAACATTTCACCCGTTCGATCTCTAATCGAGTTAGCGCGACTAACGCGGGTGGGATTTGTCAAACCCAGTAGTACTACTAAATATTACCTCGCTAAGATCCATATTAACGGTCCGATATAAGATGAGGACTTTCTGTGATAGCGTGTTACGCTTAGCTTTAACATTGATATCATACGAATTACAAAATCTCAAAACCGTTTAATCATGTTTTCTTTCCCAAGTTAAAATAGTAAAAAGGGGCCGTGAAAACTCACCTGCATTGCGTTGTAGGTAGTATCACACAAAGGATAAGTTGGAACCACGTGTGTAAGTTTCAAACGACTTACGAATGCCCTAAAATTATAAACACATAAATTAGGGATAAAAATGAGAATTGTGACAGCGACACGGAATGAGAAACGTCCCAAAGAAACGCTCTAATATTCAAGAGTGGACGAAAGTGTCCACGGAGTTAGGAATTACTTTACGCGACGAATGACACAATTAATAATAAATATAAACGTTTGTTTTGTCATTCACAAAAATTAAGAAATAATAATATATATATACGAGTAAATAATATAACTAATTATATTATTATTTAGTCTCAATCAATACACGATGTTATAAAATGATTCGAAATAATATAAATATGTATATTATTTAATATTACGGGTCACAGTTTGAAAATAATATTAACATATTATTTTATACGAAATTACGGTTTGAAGATAATATAAACACACTATTTTTAGTTGATAATAACAATAATATTTTATTTATAAAAGTGGGAATAATATAAAAATATGTTAATAATTCAAACCCGAGTCTACGAGTTGTTTCCCGGGCTAAAACACATTTACATAATAATATAATATTATAAAGTTTGATTTTTATTAATTAAATTGTAAGGCCCCTTTTCCCGGGTGACCTCACTTGTTGGATTTACTCATAAACATAGCCATAAATACTGAACTTAAATTTTAAAACATTCTTCATTCAATTACATTACATAACAGCGGAAGTCTTAATAATTAAAAACACAACATTGTCTTAACAAACAAAAGTGGGATGTCAGTCTTGTGCCGGGTAACCTTCACGCCATCGCACGACCTTTTCTTCCTTTACCTGAAATGTATACTAAAAGTCAGCTAACGCTGGTGAGTTCTAGTTTAATGCGTTTAGATATAAACATTCTTTTCTTTACTTCATAAGTAAACATTATTATAAAGTCATTCATATAAATACGTATTCATAACTTTTGCTTTTCTTTCATCTTTCTTTTCTTTATTAATGTGATTACATATATATATATATGCGTTCACCCTTTTTCTTTTCACTTTTCTTACCATTCTTTCTTTATCTTTCTTACGTGATTACATAGATATGCATTCACCTTTACTTTCTTTACCATTTATTGGTCATACACATAAGGGTGATCAACCCATCTTACGGTACGTATATCACAAAGACATACGCCCTCGAGCTACCGTCGTAGCCCTTTTACTTAACCGTCCGGCACTAGAAACCGTCCGTCATATCTTTACCGTCCTACCGAAGTAGTCCGTCATATCTTTACCGTCCTACCGAAGTAGTCCGTCATATCTTTACCGTCCTACCGTCGTAGTCCGTCATATTCGCCCGTCTGCCCTAAGGCATCCGTTTCCCACTTGAACTAATTATGCAGCCGAATATTGATTTAGCGACTTACTCCACCGTAGTGGCCTTTATTTAGTCTACCTTTCTAGACTTCCTTCTCTAGCTGCATAATAGTCAAGTGGTCGTCCGTCTACCGTAGTAGCCGTTAGCTTCGTTTCCGTCCATAACGTATACTTACCTTCTTAGCATGCAATATATATTTATAAAGCAAGATTTCATTTATTTACGTTATACCATTCATTCACTAATTCTTTGTAAACATACGTGTCGTTCTTTGTTCATAATTCATTATTCACTTTCATATGTATCTACACATATACCTTAATATATCACGTATGATCACATTGGCATTCATTTCATTTATTCATTTAGTGTATACATTTCAGCCCCAAAACATTTATAAATCATTTGCACATAACTTAGAAGGGGGCACATAGAACTCACCTGATGGGCGGGTCCCTGAAGTATAATAGCTGGTTTCGAAACGTCACTAAGGTCACCCACTATCTGTATAATAAAGTCATACATATAAGGTAGGGCTCCTAAATGACACTAGACATTACTGTTCTTGAACTCAGTAGTTTCGGGAGGTGGGTCGCATCGAAACTATGGTAGTTTCGAGCTATGGTCTTACACTCGAAACTAGGTAGTTTCGAGTCATAATCCTTCTATCGAAACTAGGTAGTTTCGAGTCATTAACTTATGAAAAATCTTAGTTTAGGTTCAAGGTGACACTCGAAACTAGGTAGTTTCGAGTCCTGAGTTCCTATCGAAACTATAGTAGTTTCGAGTCATTGGCTGCTATCGAAACTAGATAGTTTCGAGTCAAACATGACTATCGAAACTAGAGTAGTTTCGATGGGTCTGCATGTATCGAAACTATAGTTTCGAGTCATGGGTCTGCATCTTCCCTGACCAGAACCTTGCTCCAGCCAACTTATTTCCAATCGATTAAACCTTGAACATTTTATGTTAAACACCTTCCTTTATCGTTCTTGAGTTCAAATACGTGATTTGTTTCAAGTTTCATATGCAAAAATCGTATCTTTATTTGATTTAAACCCGAGACATGCAAAGACTCAGAATCAGAGGCGATGCTTACCTCAACAGGCCCGATTTCTGTTGCTATGCGCTGAAATGGTGGAGTCGGATGATTCCCGAGCCCTTGAGTCTTCTCCTTGCGGTTTTCTTCACAAGCCGATCGCTCTCTCTCTCTCTCTCTCTAGTATTCTTGCGCAGGAAGATGAAATGAGAGGGGTTTGGGTTGAAGCTGCTGTTTTGTAATGGGGTTTCCCCCTTTTCTTTTCGGCCCATGGGCCGAAATTTTGGCCAAGCCCACTTTATTTCCCTTTTCTATTTGTCTTGTCATTATTTGGGATGTTACAAGTCTACCCTCCTTAATGAGGTTTCGTCCTCGAAACCTGTTACACGTTAAACAACTGGGGATACAGTTCCTTCATCTCGTCTTCTTTCTCCCAAGTAGCCTCGGACCCCTTTCTGTGTTTCCATTGTATTTTGACTAAAGGGATCGACTTATTGCGTAATCGTTTCTCGGCTCTGTCAAGAATAGCTATTGGTTCTTCTACATAGTTCAAGCTGTTATCCACTTCGATTTCGTCATAAGGTATGTGAGCCGTATCGTCAGCAAGGCACTTGCGTAAGTGTGATATGTGGAATGTAGGGTGTATTCCACTAAGCTCGACGGGTAGGTCGAGTCTGTAAGCAACTTGACCCACTCTTGCTACAATCTCGAAAGGTCCGACAAACCTTGGACTTAGTTTGCCACGCTTTCTGAACCGAATGATTCCTTTCCACGGTGATACTTTCAACAGTACCATGTCCCCTACTTGAAACTCTAAATCCCTCCTTCTCTTATCCGCGTATGATTTCTGTCTGTCTTTTGCGGCTTTCATACGAGCCTTGATTTGATCAAATTTCTCAGAAGTAGCTTTGACCACTTCGAGACTTGCAAAATCCTTCTGTCCAATTTCCCCCCAACAAACCGGGGTCCTACATTTCCTCCCATACAACATTTCAAATGGCGGCATGCCAATAGTCGAGTGATAGCTGTTGTTATATGAAAATTCTGCCAATGGTAGATGGCTGTCCCAACTCCCACCGAAGTCAATGATACAGGCCCGGAGCATGTCCTCCAAGGTCTGAATGGTCCTTTCCGATTGTCCATCGGTTTGGGGGTGGTAAGCGGTGCTGATGTTCAGTCTAGTGCCCATTGCTTCATTGAATTTCTTCCAAAACCTTGACGTGAATCTAGTATCCCTGTCAGACACAATCGACAGCGGCATACCATGTCTGCTCACAATTTCCTTGATAAATACTTCTGCTAGCTTTTCAGAAGAAGAAGTTTCTCGTATTGGCAAGAAGTGAGCACTCTTTGTCAAGCGGTCGACGATCACCCAAATGGTATCATTGCCTTTAGCTGTTCGCGGTAGCTTGGTAATGAAGTCCATCGTGATCTCCTCCCACTTCCATTCCGGTATTGGCAAAGGTTGCATTTTACCGCATGGCTTCTGGTGCTCGGCCTTAACTAGAGAACACGTTAGGCACTTGCTCACGTATTCTGTCACATCATTCTTCATGCCAGGCCACCAGTATTCTTTCTTCAAGTCTTGATACATTTTGTTTGTCCCGGGGTGGATAGAATAGCGAGACTTATGGGCCTCATCGAGTATTTTGGCTCTAAGCTTACCAATCTTAGGTATCCACATCCGGCCAAACCTAGTTCGTACCCCGTATGCATTCGCATCTAAGTTCCCTTGTTGTCCTACTATTCTTTCCCGTTTCACATTTCTTTCTAACAATGCTTCATCTTGTGCCTTTGATATTTCACCCATTAAGTCTGGCGTTATAATTAACTAACACGCTTTGATCCGGATAGGTGCCGATTCTTCCTTTCTACTTATAGCGTCAGCCACTACGTTTGCCTTGCCTGGATGGTACAATATCTCACAGTCATAGTCTTTCAGTAGCTCTAACCATCTTCTTTGCCTCATGTTTAGTTCCTTTTGTTCGAAAAAGTATTTCAAGCTTTTGTGATCGGAGTAGATGGTGCATTTAACTCCATACAAGTAGTGTCTCCATATTTTCAACGCGAAAACTACTGCTGCTAATTCTAGATCATGTGTTGGGTAGTTAACTTCATGAACCTTTAGTTGCCGCGATGCATAAGCAATTACCTTTCCTCGTTGCATGAGTACGCACCCTAATCCTTGCCCTGAAGCGTCAGAGTAGACTACTAAGTCTTCATTTCCCTCAGGTAGTGTTAATACTGGAGCTTGAGTTAATTGTGTCTTAAGTTCCTCAAACGCGTTGTTTTGGGTTGGACCCCATTCATACTTTGCTTCCTTCCGTGTCAGTTTGGTTAGCGGCGAGGCAATTCTTGAGAAATCTTGGATGAACCTTCGATAGTAGCCTGCCAACCCTAGAAAGCTTCGTATCTCTGTTGGTGTCTTTGGGATGTTCCATTCCTTTACTGTCTCGATCTTTGCAGGATCCACCATGATGCCGTTTGGGTTTATTACATGACCTAGGAATTGGACTTCCCTAAGCCAGAACGCGCATTTGGAGAATTTTGCGTACAACTTTTCCTGCTTTAGCACCTCCAATACTTCTCTTAGGTGACAGTGGTGATCACCTTCATTCTTTGAATAAATGAGGATGTCATCTATACAAACTATTACTGATCGATCCAACATGGGTCGGCATACTCTGTTCATTAAATCCATAAATGCTGCTGGTGCGTTAGTTAATCCGAAGGACATCACGAGAAATTCATAATGCCCATAACGCGTACGAAACGCAGTTTTCGGTACATCTTCCTCTCTTACTTTCAATTGGTGGTAACCCGACCTGAGATCAATCTTTGAGAACCAACTCGCGCCTTGTAATTGATCAAAGAGGTCGTCTATTCTAGGCAGTGGGTATTTGTTCTTTACTGTTCTCTTGTTCAGTTCACGGTAGTCGATGCATATGCGCATGCTGCCGTCCTTTTTCTTTACAAATAATACCGGAGCGCCCCATGGTGAGATGCTCGGTCTGATAAATCCTTTCTCTGTTAATTCTTCAAGTTGGGACATTAATTCTTTCATTTCTGACGGAGCCAATCGGTATGGTGCCTTGGCAACGGGCTCAGCTCCTGGCAGTAAGTCAATCTGAAATTCTATTTCCCGATCGAGCGGCAAACCAGGTAGGTCCTCTGGGAACACTTCTGGAAAATTGCACACCACGGGTACATCTTTTAGCTCTTTCGTTTTCATTCTATCGTCAATAACATACGCCAGATAAGCTTCGCAACCGCGCCTCATGTAACTTTCGGCCTTGATCATCGAGATGACGTTCGGCATTGTGCTATTCCAGTCACCATAAACCGTAATCGGACTGCCGTCAGTGGCCTTGAGATGTATCATCTTTCGTTTACATATGATTTGAGCTTCGTTGGCAGCTAACCAATCCATGCCCAATACTACATCGAATCCTCCTAAGGTTAGAAGGTACAATTTAGATGGAAACTTATGGCCCTCTATTTCTACCATGCAATCGTCAGTCACTTGGATGACTACTGAGTTTTTACCAATAGCAGTTTGTACGCTAAAGGCCCTTATAAGGCTAGTGATTGTGCAGTCTAATTTGCGGCTAAATGCAGTGGATATAAAACTTTTACTAGCACCAGAATCAAACAGAATAGCAGCATGTTCATCATTTACTAGGAACGTACCCGACACGACGTCAGGGTTTCCTCTTGCTTCTTCCTCGGTTAAAGCATAGGCCCGAGTCCTAGCCTTTGGCTGTTCCTTTTCCTTTTCTTTTCCCGAACCAGATTGGCCGGCCTTCCTGCAGTTCTTTGTCAGATGTCCAAACAATCCACATACTTGACACTTGACGTCTCTTACACATTCTCGAGAGAAGTGCCCCGGCTTCCCGCACTTATAGCATGTGATGGTGCCGATTTTACATTTGCCAAGATGTTGCCTTCCACATTTCTTGCATGTTTCATATTCGTCCGACCTTGGCTTCTTAGTTTCAGTTGTTACGTTCCCTCTTCCTGTGCCTCTAGACGGGTTCTCCCACTTTCTCTTTTGGGTCTCTGTTGGTGGGTCCTCATTGGCATAATCGTCGTAGACGATTCCGCTCAGATTCACTACCGACTCGAAGGTCGAGGGTAGGTTGGCTTTCACGTGGACACGGACCCTTTGAGGTAGGCCCTTCACATAATACTTGATCATTCGCTCTTCTGTCTCCACCAGGTGGGGTACCAGCTGTGCCAACTCATTGAATCTAGAAGTATACTGGCGGTGTGTCTTGTTGCCAGCTTTAAGGTTTAGGAATTCATTTTCCACTCGATCAATTTCGTTCTGGGGACAGAACTTTTGAATTACCAGCTTTTTCAGTTCTTCCCATGTCATTCTTGCAAGAGCGTTTGGGGACTTTGTCCTCTGAATGTTCCTCCACCAACCTAAGGCTTCGTTGGTGAAAGAATGAGCAACATATTTAACAGCCTGGTCTGGTCGACACTCGCTGATGTTGATTAGAGCACTCATCCTCTCAATCCATTCAAGCGTTGCCACTGAATCTTTGCTCCCATCGAACTTGGGTGGGTCTCCGTCCTTGAAACCTTTGTAAGTGCACCCACGATTGCTCGATCCAATCTTTATTTCATCCCCATCACTGTCATATACTTTCTCTTCATTGTCTCCTTCATCCTCCTCCTTACTTTTCTTTATTGCCTCGGATAGTAGATCAGGCAATACCTTTTTCAAAGTGAGCACAACTTCACGGGCAATAGCATCCCTGACTTCAGGTTCCAACTGTATAGGCCCTGGACTGTCGTCTCCAGCTGGGGTCACTTCGGTTTCGTGTACACTCTCGGTGTGTTCCGCGTGCACACTCTCTTCTTCTTCTAGTCTTTGATTCAACGGAGGTCTACCTCGTCGGCCAGTGCGACCGCCTCGGCGTCCAGTTCTTCCTCCGCCAGCCATAATTTCTTAATTTCCTGATAGTCATAAAGGGAATACATCAATGTCATTACTTCAGATCATAGTTTGGAACAGTACGAGCAAGGTAAATTTTTAATTACAGTGACCGGTTTGTGATTACTAATTTACATTGCTTTTCGGGTTCAAAACTCTTCAAATCGGTTGTGACATTGACATCTATTTGTTCTAAGTTAAGGTATCTATCCTTATTTAGAGCATTAGCTTTAGTACTTACTTACCGTGCTGCGTTGGCGTTGGTTACCCATACTGACATCCGTGCGTTGGTCCCATAATCAGTTTGAGTCCAGACATTTAGGGATGTCTGAATCTCTCAAACTATTGCTCTGATACCAACTTGTAAGGCCCCTTTTCCCGGGTGACCTCACTTGTTGGATTTACTCATAAACATAGCCATAAATACTGAACTTAAATTTTAAAACATTCTTCATTCAATTACATTACATAACAGCGGAAGTCTTAATAATTAAAAACACAACATTGTCTTAACAAACAAAAGTGGGATGTCAGTCTTGTGCCGGGTAACCTTCACGCCATCGCACGACCTTTTCTTCCTTTACCTGAAATGTATACTAAAAGTCAGCTAACGCTGGTGAGTTCTAGTTTAATGCGTTTAGATATAAACATTCTTTTCTTTACTTCATAAGTAAACATTATTATAAAGTCATTCATATAAATACGTATTCATAACTTTTGATTTTCTTTCATCTTTCTTTTCTTTATTAATGTGATTACATATATATATATATGCGTTCACCCTTTTTCTTTTCACTTTTCTTACCATTCTTTCTTTATCTTTCTTACGTGATTACATAGATATGCATTCACCTTTACTTTCTTTACCATTTATTGGTCATACACATAAGGGTGATCAACCCATCTTACGGTACGTATATCACAAAGACATACGCCCTCGAGCTACCGTCGTAGCCCTTTTACTTAACCGTCCGGCACTAGAAACCGTCCGTCATATCTTTACCGTCCTACCGAAGTAGTCCGTCATATCTTTACCGTCCTACCGAAGTAGTCCGTCATATCTTTACCGTCCTACCGTCGTAGTCCGTCATATTCGCCCGTCTGCCCTAAGGCATCCGTTTCCCACTTGAACTAATTATGCAGCCGAATATTGATTTAGCGACTTACTCCACCGTAGTGGCCTTTATTTAGTCTACCTTTCTAGACTTCCTTCTCTAGCTGCATAATAGTCAAGTGGTCGTCCGTCTACCGTAGTAGCCGTTAGCTTCGTTTCCGTCCATAACGTATACTTACCTTCTTAGCATGCAATATATATTTATAAAGCAAGATTTCATTTATTTACGTTATACCATTCATTCACTAATTCTTTGTAAACATACGTGTCGTTCTTTGTTCATAATTCATTATTCACTTTCATATGTATCTACACATATACCTTAATATATCACGTATGATCACATTGGCATTCATTTCATTTATTCATTTAGTGTATACATTTCAGCCCCAAAACATTTATAAATCATTTGCACATAACTTAGAAGGGGGCACATAGAACTCACCTGATGGGCGGGTCCCTGAAGTATAATAGCTGGTTTCGAAACGTCACTAAGGTCACCCACTATCTGTATAATAAAGTCATACATATAAGGTAGGGCTCCTAAATGACACTAGACATTACTGTTCTTGAACTCAGTAGTTTCGGGAGGTGGGTCGCATCGAAACTATGGTAGTTTCGAGCTATGGTCTTACACTCGAAACTAGGTAGTTTCGAGTCATAATCCTTCTATCGAAACTAGGTAGTTTCGAGTCATTAACTTATGAAAAATCTTAGTTTAGGTTCAAGGTGACACTCGAAACTAGGTAGTTTCGAGTCCTGAGTTCCTATCGAAACTATAGTAGTTTCGAGTCATTGGCTGCTATCGAAACTAGATAGTTTCGAGTCAAACATGACTATCGAAACTAGAGTAGTTTCGATGGGTCTGCATGTATCGAAACTATAGTTTCGAGTCATGGGTCTGCATCTTCCCTGACCAGAACCTTGCTCCAGCCAACTTATTTCCAATCGATTAAACCTTGAACATTTTACGTTAAACACCTTCCTTTATCGTTCTTGAGTTCAAATACGTGATTTGTTTCAAGTTTCATATGCAAAAATAGTATCTTTATTTGATTTAAACCCGAGACATGCAAAGACTCAGAATCAGAGGCGATGCTTACCTCAACAGGCCCGATTTCTGTTGCTATGCGCTGAAATGGTGGAGTCGGATGATTCCCGAGCCCTTGAGTCTTCTCCTTGCGGTTTTCTTCACAAGCCGGTCGCTCTCTCTCTCTCTCTCTCTAGTATTCTTGCGCAGGAAGATGAAATGAGAGGGGTTTGGGTTGAAGCTGCTGTTTTGTAATGGGGTTTCCCCCTTTTCTTTTCGGCCCATGGGCCGAAATTTTGGCCAAGCCCACTTTATTTCCCTTTTCTATTTGTCTTGTCATTATTTGGGATGTTACATAAATATAATAGAAAAATGTTCAAAAATAGTTGTGGGAGCCCGGTCTCGAACCCGGGTCTCTCCCACACACGCACGCTGACCCAACTAGTCCCTCCCGCTAGGGTATCGCGTTACATACCCGGGTCTGATTAGTTTTAACACCAAGGTGCCTGGTGTTCTTCCCTTTGGTCGCGATCCGAATCTGATTTCCATCCCAAAACCATCGAATTTGATCGCGATTAGGTCAAGAAACCATATGGGTCTTGTTCTATGATGAAATACAAATCAGTGGGTGTGATTAATTGCAAAAATCGTTCAGTTTAAGACCGTTAATTTCATGTTTGAAATTGCCGAAAACCCTATATTGCATTTGAAATCAATTCAATCAATTTTGATATTATTAATTGCTAAGATCGTAGGGCTTTTACTGTTTTGAGTATTGCGAAACCACCCCTGTGGGTTAATTTGATTAAGACTGAGGTTGAGATCAAAAACCCAAAAACGTTTATGAACAAACCCTAGTTTAAAGATTATAAACAATTTGATGTTAAAAGCTTAAATTAGCATAGGGCTTTCATATAGTTGATGATTGCGAAGCTGTCCATATGAATTAATTGCATTGATATCGAGTTTAGAGTAGGGTTCGATCAAACCGTATTCGGATGAACCCTAGAAATCGGTTTGTAATCAATTCGATGCTGTGAGCCCCAATAAGCATAGGGCTTTTATTCTAGAGGTTAAAACGAAGCTAAAGCTGTGCTCAATTTCAATATTTGATATCGGATTGCTAGGGTTCGACTAAAATGAAATAATATCAACCCTAGTTATCCGATCGAGTTAAATCCGATGATGTGATCCCTAATTATGTTAGGGCTTTCATGCTATAGACTAAAACGAATTAGAGAAGGGTTTCAATTACCAGATTGGATGTCGGGTTGATAGCGCTCGACCAAAACAGGTGCCGACCACGACTGGCTTGACCTTCGGCGACCGTGACTCCTTCTCTGATAAAATTAGCGTGTGTGAGAGTTTCAGTGTGGATCTTTTATCGAGTGCAGAGGCTCAAAGCGTGAAATGGTTATATGAATTTGATGAATTCGGTGGTATTTGGAAATGAAGTCGACGGTTACGGGTGGGATGCCCATAATTGAGTTTGAATTCGAATAATGACAATGTAAAGGCTCTAATGAGGGGAGTTTATGATAGAGATCGTGTATTTCGATTACAATTCCCATGAATTTCCAATACAAAACTCGAATTTGGGTCTAATGCATACGGTTTTGACTTGTAAAAGTCAACAGGAACCAAAACTTTTTGATTTTGACTTTGTGGAGTCAACTGATTTGATTTTGCATATTTACACAACTAGACCTTGTAGTTTTAAGTTTGATTTGTGACAGAATCAGTCCTTGGGGTTTAATATTGAGTTAACTGTGTTAGGTTTTAACAGAAAACTTAATTGAATTTCTAACGAAACTAACTAAAAACTCTGGATTGTTACACTTCTGATTCTGAAAGGATTACCTTCCTTGAATCACAGGTGCTTTCTTTGCAGACTCTGGTAGATACTCTTGTGTCTACTGATACTCAGAGACAGTTGGTCATTCAAGCTCAGGCTACACAGATTGCTGACATGCAGTTATTGGTGTCCAAACTTGTTGAGCGTCTTGACGCTCAGGGGGAGTTAAGGATACATGATACTTGTCATGCTGAATCAGTTCAATGAAAGTATGATGATGACAATGATCCTAGTGGTAATATTGAGGCTGATCGTCAATACGCTGACGTGAATCCAATATCAAGAGCTTAGGGGGAGTCGACATCACATACTATTGAAGGAACCAAGAATGATTCTGGAGTGAATGAAGATATTTTACTATTGGAATTCTTTGTTGATTCTGGAGAAGAATAAGCTGAGAAGTTAGAATGTCTGGTTGATATTGATGAATTATTTGATGATGTTAAAGAAGATGTGATGGATAATGAAGTTGAAGAAGATGTGATGGATAATGAAGTTGAAGAAGGAGAGATTGTAGAAATTTAGATAGAAAAGAGTAAACATAAAGGTACATATGAAGGAAGTGATGGTCTGAATGTTCCGTATAACTTCATCCAAGATGATGTTATTCCTGAGTTTTCTTATGATGGAGTAACAGATTCTATGGACTCTGTTGAAGATATCACTACACCTGATGATACTGCTCAATCCAAGATAGATTCTGAGGTTGATAGTACTCATACTGTGTCTCCTAAGCTGAATGAAGAACATGTGATGTATAGAAATATAGGAATAACTAGAGAACAGTGAAGTGAAGTAGTTAATAGTTGGATGAAAGTACTACCAAAGTCACCTATACAACCTACTCATAAAGAAATATATGTAAATAAAGAGAGGTGTATTGGAAGAATCATCAGTTGGTTTTATGATGATGACACGAAGTTGTTGCTCCTAAAAGATCTGACGGTGTTCAATACTTAAAGCCTAGGATCAAATATTTCAATACCTTGCCAAGGTGTAAAATGAATGGTCTAGCTACAAAACCACTGATTAATAGATCAAAGTGTGGATTAGCCGATGTGATTGCTAACTTGATTAAAAGAGAAGGTGGATCAGGAGAGTATGAAAGATTAAAGCAACAGAAAGGAAAAAGAGTGATGATTGTAAATCAAAAGATTGAGATTGTGACTTGGAAGTATATGTTCAAGCCAGTACGTGTTGTACAGAAGATACCATTGAAGAAAATACCACAATATTTTCTGGGGAATATGAAATTGTGGTATGTAGATGTGAATACTGGTGAAGCTAGGATTGATGATAAAGATAATAAGGTCATTGTTAGTTTCTATGATGCAATCAATCTTATTAACTTCTCAAAGAAAGATCAGAGGACGTTAAGAAAGAATGAGATTATGTTTACTGATGAATGGAGAGAACAAGGATTGCAATATAAAAGAGTGTTGGAGATATGTCAGAGATATGGAGTGCACGCACGAAGCAGATTACCAGATAACTGGAAGAGCTCGTCATAAAGACTAAAGACAGAAGATCAAGCTATTGTCAAGGGGGAGTCTGTTAGGACATAGAATGTATGACAAAAGCTTTGTAATAGTTAAGGTCTTATTGTCTTTAAGTTTTTATGTAATTGTATCGACTAGAGGCGAACTTATCAAGTTCGCCTAGCCTATTAGAGACGAACTTGTTAAGTTCACCTAGGCATCTTTGAAGCGAACTTGTTATGTTCACCTATTGCAGAGCGTGTGTCTATAAATAGGAGTTTAAAGAATCTGTTAAAGAGGACTAGAGATCAGAGAGTTGAACGAGTATATTCTGTAAACTCTATGTGTTTATTGATATAAAAAGAGAAGTTTATTTACCTGATGTTTCTATTTGTCAATTGATATACATACGTTAATACGAAGGATTCCGCACTCCGTGTTATCGAGACGTCCTGTCACGAGATCGATCTGTAGATGAGTCATGTGGTCCTACATAGACTCAGACACTGGAAAAGGTGCATAGTGGTTGGCCACTATAGAAGGAGAGATCTTCCCAAGATCTTGGAATGCCATTCATCTCAAGGCATACTTCATGTAAGTTAAAATTCAAATTCTAAATCAAGTTGCTATGTTTCTTATCCCTACTTATTTCAGTTTATATTCCATATTTTATCAAGTTACTGACTGACTTAAGCATAGGCGGGGTGTAAGCCGAGCTAACACCCACCTTCACCAAGGTTTAATGTTTTGCATATTGGAATCCTAAGGATAATGATCAAAGTAATTGAGACTGGCCATCTCTCTAAACAAAAGGTATTCCAAAACCCTTCTAAGGATTAAAGGTTTTCACCTTACTAAGATATTTGGTTTATACACCCCGCTTGAACGCACGAGATCCAAATAAAGTTCGAGGTAGTGGGATCAGTATATGTTTTAGTAGCTGACAATTTCACTATTTTTGGCTATGTTTTGGACCCTACGAATATTTTCAATGGCATAACATGCACGTGTTTATAAACCGGGCATGACCCAAACATTTAACATTGACATGACAACATAGGGTTTTTTACATATAGTATGATATAGATGTGTGTCAATATCTTGTATGCCTTTATGTTTTGTAAAAGGCGAACTTGACAAGTTCGCCTATGCCTTATGTTAGGCGAACTTGACAAGTTCGCCTATGCCTTATGTTAGGCGAACTTGTTCAGTTCGCCTGTGGCAGATTAGTTGACTATAAATAGTAGTTTACATGTTAGTTTGAATAGCTTTGTCATTTGTATTCAAGTTCTATAAACTCAGTGTTTGGAGCAATCAAAGAGAGATTATTTACATCTTGTGTGTTCATTGCTATTGTTGTTGTCTCACATACACGATCATGCATACGGTTGTATTCCGCACTCCGTGTGTTTGACACGTCACGTCTCGAGATAGATCCGTATTGACCCCGAGGGGACCTACATGTGGTATGAGTGCTTATGCTCGTGATTTGTGATTGTTTTGTGACGTTTTGTGTATGATTTGACATCAAAAAGATTGAGTTTTGCATTAATTTCATATCAATTGAGTTTTTGAGTTCTTGACAAAATTTTAGGGCTGAATTAATCAAATTGGAAGTGTTTTTGAAGAAATTGATCCATTCAAAGTGTTCTAATTCACATTATACTCAATCCTACAGTTCAATTTTATTAAATTCCATCAATTCAACAAGTTATGATGATTTTCAAAAGTTTTGGTTTGTGTATTGGTTGAAAAGTTCATCTTCCTGAGAGTTTCAGCTGATATAGGCGAACTTAACCTACGTTCATGCACATGAGAACTTAATAGGCGAACTTAGATGAAATTCTGTTTAGGCGAATTTATCAAGTTCGCTTGAGTGTGGTAAGAAGCGAACTTATCAAGTTCGTCTCTGGGTAAAGTTGTCAAACTTTAATCTTTCTTGTTATATTTTTTTGTATACTTGTTGTTATGGCTAACATGGTATAGGTTACAAATATGTTCAACTACGACAACGAGATCGGAACTCCTCAGACACCACCAAAGTTTATGAGTCTAGCTGATTATTCAAACTGGAAGGACATATTTGATCAATTCGTTTCTTTTACAGATACTAGTTTATGGATTCCAATTTTGAAAGGCTATAACCATCTGACTTACTCGTTTATGGATAATGATAATGCTCTGAAGCCTGTTTCTGCCTTATCTACTGAAGAGAAGTTGTTATTTGATCGTGAAAAGAAGGCGATGGCGAGCATTTCTATATCATTACCAAAAGAGATCTTCCATAGTTTCAAGCAATTTAAAACTTCAAAGAAGTTGTGGGAAGGTTTACAGAAGTGATGTGAGGGCAGTTCGGATGTGAAGAAAAGTCAAAAGGAATTACTAAAGAAGCAGTTCTTAGTGTTCAAACATTTTCAGAATGAGACTTTGGATGAGTTGGTGATAAGGTTTTATCATCAGCTGAGTGAGTTAGCCAGTGCAAAAGTGGTTTATGAACTGAAGAAATCAATGACAAGTTTTTGGAGGCTTTACCATCTAATTTTGTTGTTTACACTGTTCTCATCAAAGAAAATGAAAAATACAAGACAATGTCACTTGAAGATGTGCTGGAAAAAATACAATCTCATGACTTGAACTTAAAGAAGTAAGAAACCGATATGGAGCACATTCAAGATCCTACAATGTATTTTGCTAAATCGTCTGGTAAATCTGGATCTGGAGTTGCACTGTTTTCTGGAGATGTTTAAGATAATCCTGCTGAGAATTAATCTGGGTGTTCATATCAATCTGGATTTTTGGCAAATACATCAAATTCATCATCTGGATCACAACCATCTAATTCACATCATGTGAGTTAGACGGTAGCTGAAGATTATATGGCTATGTTTTCCACATTTATCGCATCTTATGAAAATTTTATCGGATGGAAGATTCATGATCTGGAAGCAATTGAAGAAGACTATAAACAGATTGATCTTGTTGATTAAGAATAAATTATTATTCAGTTGAACATGGCAATGTTAATGAGGCAAACTAAGGATTTTCTTAAGAAGATCGGAAGAAAGTACATTGGATCAAACAACTTTAAAAAATGGGTTTTGACAAAACAACTTTCAGTAATATATATAGTTGTTTCTGAAGAAAATATTGTTGAAAATGAGGTTCATTCTGAAGATAAAGATTCTACTACAAGTGTATCAGAAGATGAGATTATTTTTACTAAAATAGTACCTGAGATGACTGAAGATATTCTAACTGTAAAAGTCTTCATGGCTGACATGTTGGATCCATCAAAGGTAAAAGATGATATCAGTAATATATATTGTTCTAATTATGTTTTGGTGAAGGAAAAAATGATGAGAGTCATGGACGATAACACAAACTTAATCTGTGAGATGAAATCAATGCATAAAGTTAACCAAACATTAAAAGATAATGATAAAGTGTGCATTGAAAGAATTGAATCACTCAAGAGAGACATAAATTCTCTAACCTTGAAGATAAAAGAACAGCCATATCACCTAGATATGGCCTATGCAGATATTGAGAAAAGAAATACCTACCTTGCTGATAAAAATAAGGAGCTTTCTGATAAAGAAGCAGAGGTGATTAATCTGCACATAAAGTTTAAGGTTTTGGTAATTCATCATTTTTGCTGGGATATTTCAATGATAATGTTGATCGGCATAAAAAAATCAGTTGGGTATGTTCCTCCACCATTCAATGGAAATAATGCAGTGGAACCTGAAATTGTCAAAGAAAAGGATTTAGATCCTAAAACGGCATCGAAGGTAAATCATGTAACAGGGGAGGACATGGTTTATTATTCAGATGGATCCTGTTGATCTAGAAGAAATGAACATCCAGTGGAACGTGTAAATGTTAATGAGGCAAGCTAAGGATTTTCTTAAAAATAACGGAATAAAGTACATTGGATCAAACAGTAGAACAAAAATGGGTTTTGACAAAACAAAGGTTCGGTGTTACAACTGTCAAGATTATGGTCACTTTGCTAAAGAGTTTAACAACCCAAAAGTAGACTTCGATTCTCAGAAGAAAAACAATTTTCAAGTAAACAGACAACAACAAGGATCTAGAAGTTCTGGAATTCTGCAAATGTATCAACATCGTATGCCTTCGTTGCTCAAGGAGATGATAACTATGACTGGAGAATTCATTTAGAAGATCTGGTTAGTGCTGTAAATCAAGGTTTTGTGGCTGAGATTCAAACTAACGTTACATATGAAGATGATGATTCAAAAAGTTCAAGTGATGAAGATAGTTCAGGTAGTGAAGTGCAAAGTCAGAATGATGAAGTTTGTGAGAATATTACTGAAGAAGATGTTTGTGAAGAAAATATTTTTGATAGTGATGTTCATTCTGAAGATAAATATGCTACTACAAGTGTATCAGAAGATGAGATTGTGTTTACTAAAAGAGTACCTGATATGACTGAATATATTCCAACTGCAAAAGTCTTCATGGCTGACATTTTGGATCCATCAAGCGTAAAAGTTGTTATCAGTAATATATAATGTTGTAATTGTGTTTTGGTGAAGGACAAAATGATGAGAGTCACGGATGATAACACAAACTTAATCTGTGAGATGAAATCAATGCATAAAGTTAACCAAACATTAAAGGATAATGATAAAGTGTGTATTGAAAGGATTTAATCACTCAAGAGAGGCATAAAATCTCTAACCTTGAAGATAAAAGAACAGCCATATCACCTAGATATGGCCTATGCAGAGATTGAGAAAAGAAATACCTACCTTGCTGATAAAAATAAGGAGCTTTCTAATAAAGAAGCAGAGGTGATCAAACTGCACATAAAGTTTAAGGTTTTGGTAATTCATCATTTTTGCTAGGATATTTCAATGATAATGTTGATTAGCGTAAAAAAATCAGTGGTGATGGCTATGTTCCTCCACCATTCAATGGAAATTATGCAGTGGAAACTGAAATTGTCAAAGAAGAGGATTTAGATCCTAGAATGGTATCGAAGGTCAATCCTTTAACAGGGGAGGACATGGTTTGTGATTAACATTAAGTGGAACATGGAAATGTTAATGAGGCAAGCTAGGGATTTTCTTAAGAAGAGCGAAAGAAAGTACATTGGATCAAACAATAGAACAAAAATGGGTTTTGATAAAACAAAGGTTCGGTGTTACAACTGTCAAGAGTATGGTCACTTTGCTAAAGAGTGTAACAAGCCAAAAGTAGAGTTCGATTCTCAGAAGAAAAACAATTTTGAAGGAAACAGACAACAACAAGGATCTAGAAGTTCTAGAAATTCAGCAAATGTAGCAACATCGTCTGCCTTAGTTACTCATGGAGATGATAACTATGACTGGAGAATTCATTTAGAAGATCTGGTTGGTGCTGTAAGTCAAGCTTTTGTGGATGAGATTCAAACTAACGTTACATCAGAAGATATGATTCAAGTAGTTCAAGTTATGAAGAGAGTTCAGGTAGTGATGTGCAAAGTTAGAATGATGAAATTTCTGAGAATATTACTGAAGAAGATGTTTCTGAAGAAAATATTGTTGATATTGAGGTTCATTCAAAAGATAAAGATTCTACTACCAGTGTATCAGAAGATGAGATTCTGTTGACTAAAAGAGTACATGACATGACTGAAGATATTCCAACTTCAAAAGCCTTCAAGGCTAACATGTCGGATCCATCAAGGGTAAAAGATGTTATCAGCCATATATATTGTTCTAATTGTGTTTTGGTGAAGGACAAAATGATGAGAGTCATGGAAGATAACATAAATTTAATCTGTGATATGAAATCAATGCATAAAGTTAACCAAACTTTAAAGGATAATGACCAAGTGTGTATTAAAAGGATTGAATCACTCAAGAGAGACATAAATTCTCTGACCTTGAGGATAAAAGAACAAGCATAGCACCTTGATATGACCTATGTAGAGATTGAAAAAAGAAATACCTACCTTACTGATAAAAATAAGGAGCGTTTTGATAAAGAAGCTGAGGTGATCAAACAGCATAGAAAGTTGAAAGGTTTTGGTAATTCATCATTTTTGCTGGGATATTTCAATGATAATGTTTATCAGTGTAAAAAAATCAGTGGTATTGGCTATGTTCCTCCACCATTCAATGAAAAATATGTAGTGGAACCTGAAATTGCCAAAGAAGAGGATTTAGATCCTAAAACGGTATCGAATGTATATCTTGTAACAGGGGAGGACATGGTTTATGATTCAGATTGATCCTGTTGATGTAGAAGAAATGAACATTCATTGGAACATGGCAATGTTAATAAGGCAAGCTAAGAATTTTCTTATGAAGACTGGAAGAAAGTGCATTGAATCAAACAGTAGAACAAAAATGGGTTTTGAAAAAACAAAGGTTCGGTGTTATAACTGTCAAGAGTATGGTCACTTTGGTAATGAGTGTAACATGCCAAAAGTAGAGTTCAATTCTCAGAAGAAAAACAATTTTTAAGGAAACAGACAACAACAACAAGGATCTAGAAGTTCTGGAAATTCAGCAGAGGTATCAACATCGTCTGCCTTAGTTGCTCAAGGAGATGATAACTATGACTAGGGAATTCATTTAGAAGATTTAGTTGGTGCTGTAAGTCAAGCTTTTGTGGCTAATATTCAAACTAACGTTACATCAGAAGATGATGATTCAAGTAGTTTAAGTGATTAAGAGAGTTCAGGTAGTGATGTGCAAAGTCAGAATGATGAAGTTTCTGAGAATATTACCGAAGAAGATGTTTCTGAAGAAAATATTGTTGATAATGAGGTTCATTCAAAAGATAAAGATTCTACTACGAGTGTATTAGAAGACAAGATTCTGTTGACTAAAAGAGTACATGTCATGACTGAAGATATTCCAACTACAAAAGCCTTCATGGCTAACATGTCGGATCAATCAAGGGTAAAAGATGTTATCAACAATATATATTGTTGTCATTGTGTTTTGGTGAAGGACAAAATGATGAGAGTCATGGAAGATAACACAAATTTAATCTGTGATATGAAATCAATGCATAAAGTTAACCAAACTTTAAAGGTTAATGATCAAGTGTGTATTGAAAGGATTGAATCACTCAAGAGAGACATAAATTCTCTGACCTTGAGGATAAAAGAACAGGCATACCACCTTGATATGGCCTATGTAGAGATTGAGAAAAGAAATACCTACCTTGCTGATAAAAATAAGGAGCGTTTTGATAGAGAAGCAGAGGTGATCAAACAACATAGAAAGTTGGAAGGTTTTAGTAATTCATCATTTTTGCTGGGATATTTCAATGATAATGTTTATCAGTGTAAAAAAATCAGTGGTATTGGCTATGTTCCTCCACCATTCAATGAAAATTATGTAGTGGAACCTGAAATTGCCAAAGAATAGGATTTAGATCCTAAAACGGTATCGAATGTAAATCCTGTAACTGGGGAGGACATGGTTTATGATTCAGATTGATCCTGTTGATCTAGAAGAAATGAACATTCAATGGAACATGGCAATGTTAATAAGGCAAGCTAAGGATTTTCTTCAGAAGACCGGAAGAAAGTGCATTGGATCAAACAACAGAACAAAAATGGGTTTTGACAAAACAAAGGTTCGGTGTTATAACTGTCAAGAGTATGGTCACTTTGGTAATGAGTGTAACATGCCAAAAGTAGAGTTCAATTCTCAGAAGAAAAACAATTTTTAAGGAAACAGACAACAACAACAAGGATCTAGAAGTTCTGGAAATTCAGCAGAGGTATCAACATCGTCTGCCTTAGTTGCTCAAGGAGATGATAACTATGACTAGGGAATTCATTTAGAAGATTTAGTTGGTGCTGTAAGTCAAGCTTTTGTGGCTAAGATTCAAATACATCAGAAGATGATGATTCATGTAGTTCAAGTAATGAAGTGAGTTCAGGTAGTGAAGTGCAAAGTCAGAATGATGAAGTTTGTGAGAATATTATTAAAGAATATGTTTTTGAAGAAAATATTGTTGATAATGAGGTTCATTCTGAAGATAAAGATTCTACTACAAGTGTATCAGAAGATGAGATTCTGTTGACTAAAAGAGTACATGAGATGATAGAAGATATTCCAACTACAAAAGTCTTCATGGCTGACATGTCTTATCCATCAAGTGTAAAAGATGTTATCAGTAATATATATTGTTCTAATTATGTTTTGGTGAAGGATATAATGATGAGAGTCATGGATGATAACACAAACTTAATTTGTGATATGAAATCAATGCATAAAGTTAACCCAACATTAAAGGATAATGATAAAGTGTGTATTTAAATGATTGAATCACTCAAGAGAGACATAAATTCTCTGACCTTGAAGATAAAAGAACAGGCATAGCACCTGGATATGACCTATGTAGAGATTGCGAAAAGAAATACCTACCTTGCTGATAAAAATAAGGAGCCTTCTAATAAAGAAGCAGAGGTGATCAAATTGCACAGAAAGTTAGAAGGTTTTGGTAATTCATCATTTTTGCTGGGATATTTCAATGATAATGTTGATCAGCGTAAAAAAATCTATGGTATTGGCTATGTTCCTCAACCATTCAATGAAAATTATGTAGTGGAACTTGAAATTGTAAAAGAAGAGGATTTAGATCCTAAAATGGTATCGAAGGTAAATCCTGTAATAGGGGAGGACAAGGTTTATGATTCAGATTGATCCTGTGTTTCTAGAAGAAATGAACATTCAGTGGAACATGGAAATTTTATTGAGGCAAGCTAAGGATTTTCTTAAGAAGACCGGAAGAAAGTACATTGGATCAAACAGTAGAACAAAAATGGGTTTTGACAAAAAAAAGGTTCGGTATTGTGTCGTGTGATAAGTATAAAAATATAGTAAATATATCTTTAAGATGGTTTCACGAGATCAAGTTTTAGGTTTATAAAATGATAAATACTCAAACTTAAAACACACACAGTAGCCAAGTGTATCTATCGCAGCGTAATATAGTTCAGGTAAGAACCAAGTATCGAACCAACGGATAAGGTCGAATTCCAATACTCAACTTTTGGTATCGTTTAGCCGGTTTAACTAGTGAGTGAGTTTTGTGTGCTTGTGGAGCAGAATAGTATATGACAGAAAAGTAAATGACAGAAAAGTAAATGGCGCTAAAGTAAATAGTAGAAAAGTAAAAACGTGGGTGAGTTGTGTAATAGAAATGTAACAAACAGAATAGTAAATAACACGAAAGTAAATATGTCAGAAATGATCAGGTTACGAGTAGTATTGCTTTTGGTTTCGAATCTGCTTGGTACGTGATAATGTTAAGTTGACTAATCTAGTGATATGAATACAACAAACGTGTGACCCGGGTCACCGCTAGAGTCTCGTCCTCACGACATTTGATTTGAAAATTTAAAAGCTTTAGCAAGTGGGAGTGCCTCCCGTTAAGGACTACAATTATCCTTAACCCTTCAAATGGTTATCTCTGGGTTGGTTTAAGACATCAAACGTAAAATGCTTTATATTAGAGTTAAATAGGTGATTACGTTTTGCTCACCGGGAGGCGGTGTAACAATGGGACCAAGTATAAAGATGTACTGTTCCTAACATGAGTTCACCAATTCTTGGTTGCATAATAAGTTCGTATAAAGACGCACGACCTTACTAGTGTTGACCAAGCCTTGGCTTATCAATCTCTGCTTGTATAAAGACGTAAATGTTTGGAAAGAAGTTTGATTAAAAAGGTTTTACGATCTTACAATTTAAAACCAAGAACACTCACAAATGTAAAGATGGATTTAGACAAAAATAAAAGCCCACCAAAATGGTGGTTTTAAGGAGGAATAGTTAAAGACATAAACACATCACTTGGATTAATACGTTAAAAATTAACATGCACCAAACTTCATCTTCACCCTAGCAATACAAAGAGTTTAGCCACGAATGGCCATACTAACTAGCATAACGCTGAGTTTCGTAGGCTCCCTTATTGCGGAACAAGGAGGAAGAGCCCCTCCACTCACTACTTTCTACTCAAACTATGAAATGCACTCTCAAACGAGGTATGGATGGATGTTCTTTTCTCTGAATTGGTATGTGAAATGAAGAACTCAAGCCACCTATTTATAGGCCTCAAAATGAGCAATGCACTTCCACACAAAAATCTCGGGAATCATACAGGGTACACAGGACGGTGTACTAGAGCCTTGGGGAGCAAGTAGGGCTTTCACGACCGTGCAATGGGATGCACGACCGTGCATCCCCTTGTTGCTTCTTAGTTTTTTCTTTTAGCTGCTGGTTTGACTTTTGTTGGCCAATTTTCACTTCTTGTGGGTCAATGCTTGGGTTTGTTCTTCCAAAATCTTGATTTCTTCATGTTTTAAACTTTTTGCTCTATTCATCATTGGGATACCGAATAACCTGCAATTGTGAAATATTCACATTTTAAGTATCAATTGCAAGGTTATTAATAAATTACTACGAAAATATGGGGATTATTATGCGTGCAAAACATGTATAATTTAGGACATATCAGGTGTTACAACTGTCAAGTGTATGGTCACTTTTCTAAAGAGTTTAACAACCCAAAAGTAGAGTTCGATTCTCAGAAGAAAAACAATTTTCAAAGAAACAGACAACAACAAAAAGGATCTATAAGTTCTGGAAATTCAACAAATGTATCAACATCGTCTGCCTTAGTTCCTCAAGGAGATGATAACTATGACTAGTGAATTCATTTAGAAGATCGGGTTGGTGCTGTAACTCAAGCTTTTGTGGCTGAGATTCAAACTAACGTTACATCAGAAGATGATGATTCAAGTAGTTCAAGTGATGAAGAGAGTTCAGGTAATGAAATGCAAAGTCAGAATGATGAAGTTTCTGAGAATATTACTGAAGAAGACGTTTCTGAAGAAAATATTGTTGATAATGAGGTTCATTCTATACATAAAGATTCTACTACAAGTGTATCAAAAGATGAGATTCTGTTGACTAAAAGACTACATGAGATGACTGAAGATATTTCAACTGAAAAAGTTTTCATGGCCGACATGTCAGATCCATCAAGGGTTAAAGATGTTATCAGTAATATATATTGTTCTAATTGTGTTTTGGTGAAGGATAAAATGATGAGAGTCATGGATGATAAAACAAACTTAATCTGACCAAACTTTAAAGGATAATGATAAAGTGTGTATTGAAAGGATTGAATCACCCAAGAGAGAAATAAATTCTCTGAACTTGAAGATAAAAGAACAGGCATAGCACCTAGATATGACCTATGTAGAGATTACGAAAAGAAATACCTACCTTGCTGATAAAAATAAGGAGTTTTTTGATAAAGAAGCAGAGGTGATCAAACTGCACAGAAAGTTGGAAGGTTTTGGTAATTCATCATTTTTGCTGGGATATTTCAATGATAATGTTGATCAGCGTAAAAAAATCAGTGGTATTGGCTATGTTCCTACAACATTCAATGGAAATTATGCAGTGGAACCTTAAATTGTCAGAGAAGAGGATTTAGATCCTAAAACGGTATCGAAGGTAAATCCTATAACAAGGGAGGACGTGGTTTATGATTCAGATTGATCCAGTTGTTCTAGAAGAAATGAATATTCAGTGGAACATGGAAATGTTAATGAGGCAAGCTAAGGATTTTCTTAAGAAGACCGGAAGAAAGTACATTGGATCAAACAGCAGCACAAAAATGGGTTTTGACATATCAAAGGTTCGGTATTGACGTGTCGTGTGATAAGTATAAAAATATAGTAAATATATCTTTAAGATGGTTTCACGAGATAAATTTTTAAATTTATAAAATGATAAAAAACTCAAACTTATAACACACACAATAGGCAAGTGTACCTATCGCAGCGTAATATAGTTTAGGTAAGAACCAAGTATTGAACCAACGGACAAGGTCGAATTCCAATACTCAACTTTTGTTATCGTTTAGCCGGTTTAATTAGTGAGTGAGTTTTGTGTGCTTGTGGAGCAGAATAGTATATGACAGAAAAGTAAATGACCGAAAAGTAAATGGCGGTAAAGTAAATAGCAGAAAAGTAAAAACGTGCATGAGGTGTGTAATAGAAATGTAACGAACGGAATAGTAAATTACAGGAAAGTATATATGTCGGAAATGATCAGGTTACGAGTAGTATTGCTTTTGGTTTAGAATCCGCTTGGTACATGATAATGTTAAGTTGACTAATCTAGTGATATGACTACTACAAACGTGTGACCCGGGTCACCGCTAGAGTCTCGTCCTCACAACATTTGATTTGAAAAATTAAAAGCTTTAACAAGTGGTAGTGCCTCCCATTAAGGACAACAATTATCCTCAACCCTGCAAATGGTCATCTCTTGGTTGGTTTAACACATCGAACGTAAAATGCTTTATATTAGAGTTAAATAGGTGATTACAATTTGCTCACCGGGGGCGGTGTAACAATGGGACCAAGTATAAAGACGTACCATTCCCAAAATGAGTTCACCAATTCTTGGTTGCATATTAAGTTCGTATAAAGACGCACGACCTTACTAGTGTTGACCAAGCCTTGGCTTATCAATCTCTTCTTGTATAAAGACGTACAAGTTTTGAAAGAAGTTTGATTAAAAAGGTTTTATGATCTTACAATTTAAAGCCAAGAACACTCACAAATATAAAGATGGATTTAGATAAAAATAAAAGCCCACAAAAATGGTGGTTTTAAGGACGAATAGTTAAAGACATAAACACATCACTTGGATTAATACGTTAAACATTAACATGCACCAAACTTCATCTTCACCTGTCACACCCCGACCGATGGCGGAATCCTCGGGGCGGGACATGTAAGACTGTTCATAGCACAAGGTTGACTAAATTGAAATATATTAAAGCCAAATTTCCATTTCACATAATCCAAGTACAAACCAAAATCCAAACAAAGAACAATAAACAATTCATAAACTTCTTGATTTAATATTACTAAGTCCAAATCCTATGTTGAGCACGTCTTGAATCATTCTAACATATTAGGGCCTGAAACATGAATAAAATAAAGTCAACTAAAAAGTTGGTGAGTATGACACAGTTGTATATAGATAGCATATAGTTGTAAACAAATCCTTTACAAGACATGAAAAATAAGGCATTTATGGGGAGCTGCTATTGTGTAATCAAGTACAATCAAACCTTATTAACTAGTATGCAAATTGTGTTATCGGTATCAATCACCTCCACTTGGGTGGGTTTGTCAGACTCAATAGATCTATCATTGAAAACCGTCGGCTTGTATAGTTAATGATTGCACATAGTTTTCACAAAGACTAGCACAACTAGCACTCGGGCACAAAGCTCAAATTTTTGCTCACATGTATGTATGTAGGATTTTGTACTTGTGTTGTTTGAGTAAATGTAGTTGTGAAATGTGTAATGTGTATAAAGTTCATGTTCCACCCCCAAAAGTGTAAAAGAGTAAAAAGGGGTTGTGAATACTCACTTGGTATGGAAGTGAAGCTAACAAGGAAATATAGATAGCAAATATGATCCTTGGAATGCACACTTTAACCTAAGAGTAAAGTGTATAGAATCAAATAGATGTACAAAGTTTAAGTCTAAAGTGGAAGTTGAATTTGTATATAAAACTATTGATTTGTATTTAAAAAGTATTGAATAAAATATATAAAGTTTGAAGTAAAATATGTTTGTAACCATTTGATTAGGTTTGAATTGAATAAAAAAATATATAATTGTAGTTTATGAAATAATGTAAATATTAATTGAAATTAAGTATAAATAAATAAATGATTTTGATTTAAAATGTAAATTAAATAACTAATCATTATTTATAAATTTTGTAACTTAATTATTTAAAATATCATTTAAGTGTAAGATAATAAATATAAATTTAATTTTTCATAAACTTTTAAATAAATTATATTTATGCCAAGATTAAACTTTTAATCCATTTTTTTTAAATACAGAAAACATATTTTTATAAAATCGAAACATTTATTGATCGAAAAATATAAAATTATAATTCTGTTACAATTTCTGAGTCACACACGACCGTGCCTCGGAAGGGCACGATCGTGCTCAAGCCACGGGCTCGACCGCGCTAGTCGGGGCACGAACGGGTTGACCAACAGAAGCACAATCTAGACCAGACAACAGGCACGACCGTGCCTTGACCACGCACGATCGTGTCTATGATCTTTAGACACAACAGAGACTAGCCCAGAGGGCATGACAAGGTCTGGACAGGAGGACACGACCGCGCTGATAGTCGGCACGACCGCGCTACACGAGGCACGGCCGCGCTAGATGATTAGCGCGACCGTGTCTATTCCAAGTCAGACACGAATTGACAATTTCTTGTATTTATAACGATGGAATTGTTAGGGCTTTTGATTAATGGGTTATTACGAGTCTTTTTATATAGTTTAATTGCATGAACATCGCGATTAAGTATGGATTCGATTAAATCGTTTTATTTAAAGCAAGATTTCTGATTCGGATCGATTTCTATAATGGAAGCCCAAATTGAATAGGGGCTTTCGATAATGATACAGAGAGGAATGAAATAGAGGATTCAATTACCCGGAATAGGAGCGGATCGATAGAGAACGGCAGCGAGGAGTTTCGGCGACGGAGATAAAGATTTCCGGTGACTTCGACTGCGATTCCGACTGCTTCAATGGCTTCGGATTGATTCAGTGATGATCTGGAAATGCTTGATTGGATTGCTTTGAGAATATTGAAAGAATTTGGGTTCTTCTTGAAATGCTTAATCGTTTGGAATTTGGTAGGACAAAACCGAAGTGAATTCGAGTAATGGGAATGGTTTATTGAGTTTGTTAATGTGATTAAAGCGTGTTAAAGTTACGAATTCGAACAATCGGATGATTAAAGTCACAATTACGATTTGACTGTTACGCAGGCGCGACCGTGCCAAGATAGGCGCGACCGTGCCTAAGCACCGGGCGCGATCGTTCCAAAGCAGGTCGCGCGACCGTGCCAAAGCACTTGGCGCGACCGTGCTTATACGAAGCACGACCGTGTCTAATTAGGGTTTCTTGACATTTTTCAACTTTAGCCCTTGACTTTTCAGATTTGATAAGTTTGTATAAAATAGTTTCTTGTATAGCGTTTAAATGTATATAACCGAGTAATACTTGCGAATTTGTATAGAATTATTGCATTAAATTTACGGCGAGAAAATAATGAGACATTGCACGAGTATAGAACTTGAAATTGTATTACATTGAATTGAAATAGGAATACTAAAATCAGAAATGTTACATCACCCTAGCAATACAAAGAGTTTAGCCACGAATTGTAACATTTCGGATTTTAGTATTCATATTTTCAATTCAATCGTGCACTGTCTTGTTCTATTTTTCCGCCTCAAATTAAATGCAATGATTCAATACAAATCCACAAGTTTTGCTCGATTATATACACTTAAACATTATACAAGTAACTATTTAGTTCAAACTTATAGAACCTGAAAAGTCAAGAATTAAAGTTGAACAAAATACCAAGAAACCCTAATTAGCACGGTCGTGCTTCGTCCTGGCACGGTCGTGCCAAGTGCCTCGGCACGATCGCGCGACTGGTCCTGGAACGATCGCGCCCGGTGCCTAAGCACGGTCGCGCCTATCTTGGCACGGTCGCGCCTGCATAACAGTTAAAACGTAAAGGCAGTTTCAAAACGCCTAATCGTTCGAATTCAAAACCATTATACGTTTTATTTTCATTAACCAAGAAAATAATACTATCAATCATTCCCTTTACTACCAATTAATCCTAAAATCGTTCAGCCTCAAAGAATTATCTCCCAAGACCACAAATCCTCTCTACAATCCGAATACTCCCGAACAATCCATCTCTATACGATATACAATCCTCTCAGGAACACCCGAAGCCATTGAAGCAGTCGGAATCGCAGCAGAAGTCGCCGGAAGTCAAGCTTGTCGACGCCGGAACTTCCTTCTACCGATCTCTATCAATTCTCTACGGTTTTGGGTAATTGAAACATTCCTCTCATTCGTTTCAGTCGATATATCAAAAGCCCCATGCTAATCTGGGCTTCCATTAAAGAAATCATCCTGAACCGAAATTCTTATTTTAATAAAAATGATTTAATCGAATCCATTCTTAAACACGATTTACATACAATTAACTTATATGAAAAGACTCGTAACAACTCAATAATCAAAAGCCCTAACAATTTCAGTATTTAAAGTACAAGAATTTGTCAATTCGAGTCTGATTTGGAAGAGACACGGTCGCGCTAATTATTTAGCGCGGCCGTGCCTCGTGTAACGCGGTCGTGCCGACTAACAGCGCGGTCGTGCCGACTAACAGCGCGGTCGTGTCCTCCTGTCCAGACCTAGTCATACCCTCTGGGATAATCTCTGTTGTGTCTAGGAATCATAGACACGACCGTGCCGAGCTAAGGCACGGTCGTGCCTCGTGAATTATCCAAGTTGGCCTCTGTTTGATCAAACCCGGTCGCGTCCCGACTCGCGCGGTCGCGCCCGTGTTTCGAGCGCGGTCGTGTCCTTCCCAAGCATGGTCGTGTCTAGGTCAGAATCTTTGATCAGAATTATTTTTGTTGTTTTATTTTGTAAAAAAATTCCAGATTAAATTTTTAAATAAAAATAGTTAGTTTTATAAAAAAGGTATTTGAAAAGATCAAATAATTAATCTTGGAATAAATGGAAAATCATTTAATTAAAAGTTTATAAAATTAAATTTGTTATTAAACTTTTCATTTAAAACATTTCATTTGTAAGTTACATACTTTATAAATAAATAAATAAAGATTATTTATTTATTCTTCATTTTAAATAAAAACATTTATTTATTTATTAAATCACATTTAACACATACTTTATTTTCATAATCAATGATTTTATAAATATTCTATTTTACTATTCAATTCCCAACCTTAATCATAATGTTTCAAAAATATTTACTTCAAACTTTATATATGTTATTCAATACTTTTAAATATAAATCAATAGTTTTATACACAAATTCAAACTTCATTTCTAGACTAAACTCTGTGCACATATTTGATTCAATATACATTATTATCTAGGTTAACTCGTGCGTATCAAGGATTCTTATTTTATCTATACTCTTTGTTAGCTACACTTCCATACCAAGTGAGTATTTCATAGCCCCTTTTACTCTTTTACACTTTTGGGGTGAAACATGAACATTATTCAAATTACACATTACATTTACACAAAAAACACAAAGTACAAATCCTATATACATTCATGTGTGCAATTTGAGCTTTATGCCCGAGTGCTAACCTTTGTATGCGATTATGTGCAATCATTAACTATACAAGCCGACGGTTTTCAATGATAGATCTATTGAGCCTGACAAACCCACCCAGGTGCGCGGTGATTGAAACCGACAACACAATTTTTGCATGCTAGTTACAAAGGTTTGGTTGTACATGGTTACACAATAGCTGCTCCCCATAAATGTCTTATTAATCATGATATGTAAAGGATTTTTTTTCAACTATATGCTATCTATATACAACTGTGTTATACTCACCAACTTTTTAGTTGACTTTATTTTATTCATGTTTCAGGCCCTAATATGTGAGAATGATTCAAGACGTGCTCAATATAGGATTTGGACTTAGCAATTTAAATCAAGAATTCTATGAGTTGTTTTATGTTTATTTGTTTGAATTTGGTTTGTACTTGGATTATTTGTAATGGAAATTTGACTTTAATATATTTCAATCTAGTCAACCATGTGCTATGAACAGTCTTACATGTCCCGCCCCGATGATTCCGCCATCGGTCGGGGTGTGACACGAATGGCCATACTAACTAGCATAACGATGAGTTTCGTAGGGTTCGTGTAACATTCAGAAATTTTCAATTAATTTTTTTGATAAATTTCGTGTCTACAAATCATTTAACAATACATAGTTCCATATATTTTATAAATATACATGAAATAAATTACGTATATATATATATACATACACTAAGATGTATACATAAATTTTATGTCGATAACTCTTTAACAAGTTTAATAAAATGAGTTTATATAATAATTATTACTCCTCAAAAGATTCGTAAAAATTTATTATTTAAGTTTATGAAAAAAAATTCAAAAGTTTTAAATAATATTATTGGAATTTTATTAAATTTGGTATATTCACCAATCTTTAATTATTCTAGTCAACCAATATTTTTACCTAGCCAAGATAGTTCATACATTATTTATTTTCCTAAGCCTAAAGTATTTTTTTGGTCACACCTTCTATTATATCATAAGTTTGATTAATCTAAATTGTAGTAACAACTTACCATACTTAGACCATGCCAAAACTTGTTCACCACTCCAACCTCCTTCCCCTTTTAGCTTTCACAATTTTCACACTTTACTACCCTTCAAATTTTCACAACTCCCCCCTCTTTGATTAGTATAAATATGACCATCCTACACCTCCTAAAACTCACCTCACTCATCTAGCAACAACCTAAGAGTCCTAGGTGAGTTCTTTCTCTCTTCTTCTTGTTCTTACATTTTTACTTTTATCTTGCTTTAGTAAACATCATCACACACCACACCACCCTAAATACGAAAATCCCAGCCCTCCCTCTTGTTCTAACTTATTTGTTCTTGAAGTGGTTTTGCTTAAAAGACCCGCTTGAACATCTAATTGGTGATTGAATAACCGAATGTCTTGGAAGTGACTCTTCTTTAAGAATCCGCCTCGACAACTTGGCTTAACCTTCATCATATCAAGAACAAGCAAGTAGGGTATGAAATACATCACTAAGATGGAGTTTTCATAGCCTAAAATATATTATCTCACCCTCTTATGGCACCAGACGGTTTAAATCTTGTTAAAACCTTTAAAACCCTAAGCTATGTTTTTGGCAGAATGTTTGGGTCTCACAAAAAATGTCATAACCAGATCATACGATCTCATTTTTATGCGATTTTTCTTCTGGAAGTTGAATATTGATTTCTTCTACAATTTTTCTGTTGACAACTTTGGCCAATTCGTGGATTTGGGTTCGTAAACAGCCCTCACGAGGCACAAACGTCAGAATATTTTATATTCTGACTTTCGAATGCAAATCCTCCTGTTGGCCGATTTTTATTAAAACAATACCTAGTTTTTTCTTGATGAATACTCTCTATAAACATAATACTTTATGTCCATAAGAGGATTCTACCTAACACACCCATTTGGTTACCTTTTTACATCCCTAAAAATCATGCACGAAAGCTGGAAATCTGAGTCTATTCTTGTGTCCTTATTTTTCAATGATTAAACATACCAAAAATAGGATTTTTGCTAAGTCAACTTCCAGAATTCATAATCATGATGTATTTAACAAATCCATATTTTTGGAATCACGAAATTTCATGGTTTAATCCGCTCACAAAGTCGTTTTTGTTTCAAAACCCCAAATTCCAGCAGCACTGCCCTAACTTCACGCCTTCATAACTTTTTCATTCCGAAACTAATGAAGGTGTTTCTTGAGCCTAAAACCTGCTACTTTGAGTATACTTTCCAACCATATAAGGTTTGTAACCTAACTCGTCCGTTTCGACCATCAAAAGCGCCGCACAAAATCAGTACGCAAGGCTGTTAATATTTATCTTGCGTGATCTTTTGACGAAACCTTCGAGTGATTTCTTAAAACGATTTTTCCAACGATTGTGAACCCATGGGATTCTTCCCTCACGATTTCCATGATTTCCATGATTTCATATACCATCCATGGGATTCTTCCCTCACGAACACTCGGTTTTCAAACCCGTACTATACGATTAGTTAGTAGTAACACCTCATGATTCAATTCAACATTTTAGGGCATCCTTAGGCGCTCAAGGCTATTCAAATTCTTTTGTTCAAGAACTTTACTATCACTAATATCAATGTCACACCCCCAAATTTATTTACTTAATAAATAAAAGTTGCAACGATTAGTAACATTACACAACAGCGGAAACTATAGTACAAATTTCTAAGTATCGAACATCTTTACAATTATTAATATGAAATAATACGATGATCTAAATACTCCTAGATCAAACATAGACTTGAGGTTTGACGATCACACCCCTTCGGCTTCTAGGATTTAATCCAAAGAGCTAGCCTATTCCAACCGAGCCTTAACTATGTGTTACCTGAAAAACATACTTAAAAATGTCAACACAAAGGTTGGTGAGTTCACAGGTATGATTGTTGCAATGTAAAGTTATTTTCCTTGAAAACATTGATATTGTGTACTTGGCCATGATACGAAACTGTTTTCCTTGAAAACATTGAAAATATGTACACGTGTTTAATGTAAGGTTGTTTTCCTTGAAAACATGTGATGACTTCATAGTCATAAAACGAGTAGTTTTCCCAATGAAAACATGTGATAACGTCATAGTCATAAAATAAGTCATTTTTCCTGAAAACATTGATACTGTGTGCATGTCCATAATATGAAACTGTTTTCCTTAAAAACATTGATAAAAACATTTCCACGTAAACGAATGGTAAAACCATTGGTGTATAAGTGATTGGCAGATCCATCTGCGCGAAAACGTTTCAATGAATATGATAAACAACACAAGTAATGTTGACCCATTTGTAGTCTAGCTAGGAATACAAATAATATGTACATACATGAGGCATAACCAAACCATGACACAGGTGTTTTGCCCCTCGCTCGTACCTCACGAGCAATGTTTGAACACTATGCAGTCATTTGGCCAGAGAGACCCATGGTTAGCGCGACTAACCATGAACGGGGGTGTCAAACCCAATAGTACTATCCATAGAATCCCAGGCTATCCATAGCTAATGGTTATAAAATATGATGGTCAGGGGACTTCCAGCGCTCTGTATGTGTTAACTCATGCAAACATAAAGGTCGGGTCTTGTTTTCTTGTTACCATATGTTCGTAAGTATATTTCAAGTTTTCTCAAATGTATCAAGCACCGGTGTTTCATGTTTTCAAATATGTAAAGTAAGTATGTTTCTCCCCCGATGTTTCTAAAACATTTGAAAGTAAAAAGGGGGCGATGAACTCACCTTGTAACATGTCAGGAACAATAATATCCTTATGATAGACATGGGAACCAAAGTCCTCGTAATACGATATTAGTGGGGCTATGTCCTACTCGAGTCATACAATCCCTGTAGATACTTAAAAAGCTTTATGGACTAACCCTAATATTATAAATTAAGTCTAAACTCGTGTCAAGTTATTACGTGTGCGGTTGAGCTCTGTCGATTCATACGGTGTTATTGATTAAGTATACGATGTCGGTTTATCGTTCAGTAATATTAGTTTCTTAGATCGAATCAGGATTCATAACTCAAATATGTTTCAATAGTTATATTCAAAAATATAAGTATGTCGTGAACACGATCGTATGAAGTTATGCGTGCAAATATTTAACAAAGTATATGTAACTATATGATTTAGTAAAATAATTTCAGAACTTGTAGTGCATTTGTACACGTATTTATAAATATAAATATGTTCATATGTTTATATAGTTTCAAAACCCGAAATATAGTTGTAACTGGTTGTGTTTTGAAATAAACATTCCTTAATAGGATTTGCTCGATTTATGTATACATATGCGCGTGATACACCAACGTTAGTATATTCATTTATAATATTATGTTTGCTCATGTCATAACCGAAAATATATATAAATATATATATTTAACTTCATCCTAAAATGTAATCATATACTAATTTGTTTTCCCATAAAACATATGTCTATATTTTATGAACAATTATATAAAATATCATTTAAGACAAGTATTAAAAGTATATAGTCACATGTATATTTATACTATTTATTCATGAGATGTTAACTTGTTATGTTTCAACATTGTTCATACAAATATATATTCAATACGCCAAGGTCATATGTTTATTTATACTCGTATTCGAATATTATATCTAACTAATAATCGCCGATTTATTTTTATGATGGGGACATATATATATCTTCAATATATATATATATATATATATATACGTATACATGTGTTCGAATCCAAAACATCGTATTATAAAATAATTGTTTGGTTTCGTATAAAATGTAAACATTCATAATCACATATTTTTGTACGAACACTTTTTCATAAACACCAAAAAAATATTTTATGGATCGGTGTCATTTGTCAAACTCTCGCTTAGTCGGTAACGTTATAAATTGATTCGTATAAGTATCAAAATGTCAAATGTAATACCCCTAATACTAGTTTATACTTACTATCATCGTTATCCAAAATATCCCAAATAATAAGCATCAATTATTTAAATATATTACGAGTACTTTGTAGCTATGCATATGACGAAAGTTATAATTACTATTCGTGTATATATATGTAATTTGGAGAAAACCACTCGCTGATAACACGTTAACTCGAATCGTTAATATTTATTTTTATTATTAACGACTTATTTAGGCTCGACACGACTTAACCGCGCACGCGTTTAGTTTTCTTATGCTTAAGGGTAAATTGTTGAGGCGCGCGTTTATACCTTTCACTCGTACGTGAATCCGCTCGCAAATGACCCGTTTATGAGACCAATGACATCATTTGACTCGGTTTTGCATTCAGTTTGTTTCTCCGCTTATCTTACATGTCGTTGACCACCCTTTGACTTTCATGGAGCGAAACCCGAGACCGTCGGGAATGACCCGAACAGTCCCGCTCCATCAGATGACGTACCGTCTCCATTATAACCTATCAAAGTTCTAGTTTAATTCACAGGAATGAAACCCGACCACTCAAATTTTGTAAATCTATATCGTATACTCACGGATCTAGACGGAAAATAGTTTAAACTACCAAAACTGACCTCAATTTCGCAGGATGGGTCAGTAGAACAATGTATAATTTGGATTGTTTGTCCGGGCTCGCCAAAGACTCGCCGGAAAGTGGTCAGAAGGCCGAGGGTCGTCGGAATTAGCCCCTGTTTGCCGGAAAACCTTCTGCTCGTTCAATCTCCACCACTCGAAGACGGATCCGTGAATGTTGCAGTCGATGATGGAGTTTATCCTGCCTAACTCGCGTGTTTCGACAGAAAAACGTGGTCCCCGAAACCCTAGCTTACTTTCACCTGAAATAAAAACGATGGCGAGGATGATGTTGGTTGCTGTTGGCGGCCGGATTTACTATCGCCGCCGTCGCTGTCTTGTGGTTCAAGGACCACCACCGTCCGCCCAGTCTTCATCTTCTGCCAGGGCCGCAGGCCGCTTAAACACCTCCACCATCGCCGCCATGGGGGTTCCCCAATCCACATAGAGATTCACGGCTGGACACATTGAATAAGAAGGAAACGATGGTGGTGCGGGTGGTTAGCCGTCGATGGCTACCAGAGGTCAGCCGGTAGAGAGGGTGGCCGAAGACGTCGCCTGCTTCACCTCCGTATCTCTCTATAGCTCCTTGAGAGCATTTTAGCTTGTTTGTGCTAGGTTTTTGAAAAAAATAAGGAAGAAGAGGAAAGAGATGCTTTTATAGGTAGGGTTAGACGGGGGTTTCTAAAGGATATAATACTGGTTTAAGAAAAACACGTATCCACTCCGGCCTTTGTCACGACTAAAAATTCTGAATCATTATTTTTAAAATACTTAAAATTGTAATACGTTATTATGAATATTAATCAGATATTTATTTTATTAACTCTCTTCTCTGACTGCTGTCTTTGCCGGTATCCGCCAGTACCGTGTGTCTAGCGCGTTCGTCCATTTAAACGTTGCATGTTTTATTAAAATTATTATTTCTCGAATGATAATAATAATAATAATAATAATAATATCGGTAATTTTTTTTAAAATAAATGGTATAGTATAAATAACCATCTCTATCGTTTAATTACACCAATAGATAAAGTTTTCATCGTATAACTCACGCGTAAGTTTCTAAATAGTTGTTTGAAGTAGATACTAATAATTCTTAATAATATTTAGTATTAGGTTTTAGACGTCGCATTGTGGGCAGATTATCAACCGTGGACGCGTTAATTTATTTAACCGTAAACTGCAAGTCTAAGTAAACACTATGTATGAGCAATATATTAGCTCGCATCATCCCATGAAGGTTACATATCAAGTTCGCGTATTGGGCCTACAGTTGGGCCGTTAATGGGCCGAGCCCATTTATGGTGGATTAACTGTTAAAGATTATTGACCATAATTCAGGGTTATCACAATCAAGGTGAGTTTACATAGCCCTTTTTCATTTTGTACATTTTTGGGGTGAAACATGATTACTCAACAAACCTTATTTGCAATTACACATGTACAATTCTACAATATGATCATATGTGTTTATTTGTGCTTTATGCTTGAATGCTAATTGTTAAGACTACATATACATGATATACACGTGCAAACACAAATACATTACTTCAGGCTAACATGTGTTGTTATGCCCTACATTAGGATAACATGTGTTGTTATGCCCTACATTTACATCAGGATAACATGTGTTGTTATGCCCTACATTAGGATAACATGTGTTGTTATGCCCTTCAATTACAAAGTTTCATTTATGCATCTAGCTTAACTTAGATTCTCCATAAATGCTTTATAAACCATGCATCATATGAATTGTACACAATACATTTGAACTTTACTTGTGGTGTCAAAACCTATGTATGCTCACCAACTATTTATAGTTGACCCTCTCAATTTATCATGTTTCAGGTACAAATGTTTGAGTTAAGATTCAAGCTACTTCACTTAGGGTTGAGGACCTAGTCTTAAATTTTAATATGGAGATTTATGTATTCTTTAATTCTTGTAAATGATGAAAATGATTACTTGAGTTATGAAATGAAACTTATCGTTTAATTACTTCAACTTTAGCAAACCATGAGCTTGTGAACAGTCTACATGTCCCGCCCCGACGTTTCCCCCGTCGGTTAGGGTGTGACAGTTCGTTGTTGCGGAACAAGGAGGAAGAGCCCCTCCACTCACTACTTTCTACTCTAACTAAGAAATACACTCTCAAACGAGGTATTGATGGATGTTCTTTTCTCTAAATTGGTGTGTAGAATGAAGAACTCAAGACATCTATTTATAGGCCTCAAAATGAGCAATGCAAGGCCTTGCAAAAACATCGGGAATCAAACAGGGTACACAGGACGGTGTACTAGAGCCTTGGGGAGCAAGTAGGGCTTTGTACGACCGTGCAATGGGATGCACGACCGTGCATTCCCTAGTTGCTTCCCAGTTTTGTCTTTTAGCTGCTGGTTTGACTTTTGTTGGCCAATTTTGACTTCTTGGGGGTCAATGCTCGGGTTTATTCTTCAAAAATCTTGATTTCTTCATGTTTTAAACTGATTTTTGCTCTATTCATCTTTGGGATACCGAATAACCTGCAATTGTGAAATATTAACGTTTTAAGTATCAATTGCAAGGTTATTAATCAATTACTACCATAATATGGGGATTATTTTGCATGCAAAAGATATATAATTTAGGACATATAACGTGTTACAAGTGTCAAAAGTATGGTCACTTTTCTAAAGAGTTTAACAAGCCAAAAGTAGAGTTCGATTCTCAGAAGAAAAACAATTTTCAAAGAAACAGAAAACAACAACAAGGATCTAGAAGTTCTAAAAATTTTGCAAATGTATCAACATCGTCTGCCTTTGTTGCTCAAGGAGATGATAACTATGATTGGTGAATTCATTTAGAAGATCTGGTTGGTGCTATAAGTCAAGCTTTTGTGGCTGAGATTCAAACTAACGTTACATCAGAAGATGATGATTCAAGTAGTTCAAGCGACGAAGATAGTTCAGGTAGTGAAATGCAAAGTCAGAATGATGAAGTTTCAGAGAATATTACTGAAGAAGACGTTCTAAAGAAAATATTGTTGATAATGAGGTTCATTCTGAACATAAAGATTCTACTACAAGTGTATCAAAAGATGAGATTCTGTTGACTAAAAGAGTACATGAGATGACTGAAGATATTCCAACTGAAAAAGTCTTCATGGCTGACATGTCAGATCCATGAAGGGTTAAAGATGTTATCAGTAATATATATTGTTCTAATTGTGTTTTGGTGAAGGACAAAATGATGAGAGTCATGGATGATAAAACAAACTTAATCTGACCAAACTTTAAAGAATAATGATAAAGTGTGTGTTAAAAGGGTTGAATCACTCAAGAGAGACATAAATTCTCTGAACTTGATGATAAAAGAATAGGCATATCACCTGGATATGGCCTATGCAGAGATTGAGAAAATAAATATCTACATTGCAAATAAAAATAAGGTGCTTTTTGATAAAGAAGCAGAGGTGATCAAACTACACAGAAAGTTGGAAGGTTTTGGTAATTCATGTAGGTCCCGGGAGCCTCGTCGCGCAGCGAAAATAACACGATCTGTTCTGTGATTTGTGTGGGAACAAAGAAACGAGATAGAGAAAACACGAACAAAGACAAAAGATAATGAAACGAAACGTAATCCATAACAAAGAAGTCATCCCGTATTAAAGAAAACATACCGAAGGAGCACACATCTCTCATCTAAGCTCACGTTCCAGGGGTCGGGAGAGCTCTTCCCGACCCGGACACCTCTCAACTTGTTCCAGAGTTCCACCTACAAATGAAGACAAGTCTTCTATTTATAGGCGAAGGAACACTACCAGCGTACTTGACAAGTACGCAAGGCAAAAGCCTTGCGTACTTACTAAGTACGCATGGTTTGATCATGCGTACTTGACAAGTACGCAAGGCAAAAGCCTTGCGTACTTACTAAGTACGCAGGACCAAACTGGTGTGCGGGCTAAGTACTCAGGAACACCCTCCTACGTACTAGCCACGTACACCGATACATAGAATTTAATCTATAGTTACAAAACATGCTTCTACAAACTCCCTCTTAACTATAGCATCAAATTCTATCTATCTCTAACACTGATATACATCAGTTTACAAAGAGTGTCCTAACAGACTCCCTCTAAACTAATGACATCAAGTGTCTTCTGGCAAGACTTGATCTTCTGGCATTCCACTTGAGATCTTCAAATCTTCAAACTTCAGTCTTCAGTTGCCGAGTGATGACAAACCCGACTCCCTCATGACTGTAGCTTTCATTGTAGACCAAACCAAGTGCTTCAATAAGAACCAACTAACCCAACACAACTCATTGTAGTTCATCCTCTCAGCAGTAGCAACCTCCACCCTGACTTAGGACTTTAGGTCTGACAATGTCTTCCTAACCAGGCAACAATAGTAGACTAAGACAACTCCAAATCAGCTGGCAAATGATAGAGAGTTTAAGTTTCCAATAACCTGCATCAAACTAATCAGCTCCCATAGGAATTCCAGTAAGATAAACTTAAGTCTTCAACCAGATGTATCCAACTCTATCCTGTATCTTCACAAGTCAACCAAATTCCCAAAGATGTTCATTTACAATATCCCCTTTCAGTTTAAGCTCCATCTGACTAGACCAGAAACAAGGGTATGTTTCCTATCCCATCGAAAAATGATAAAAGGTTCCATCTTCAACTAATAATCCAACGAATATCCAGCTTCATCTTGAAAACACACGATAGAATCAAACACGAAAAATATAGTTTACACGAGAAATCATAGTTGAGATCCATGTTACGTCAAAGAGGTATATATAGGAAGTACCAACGGCTTTTCCACCACCTCTTTAATGTCTCATGAATACTAGATTTTATCCCCCTCATTTCTCTGTAAACTATGACCAGCTTCATCACCACTTCACTCAAATCCTCAAAAAGCACAAGTAGCCAACTCCAGGATTTTATTCTTTATTCCTTTACAAAGATCCAAAACAGCAAATCATTGGGTTCAAGTTGTTCCAGTATTCATCCCCTATTAAATAAGTATCCCGGATACTCGTAGCCTACATATTCAGGTTTGAATACCTAAACAAGATGATTCTCTTTCCAAAAGACCCAAAGCAGCCACATCTTCACAAATAGAACAAGACCTTTAGCCGATGATGACCCAATTGCTCCCATTAGTTCAGCATTCATACCCTATTAAATAAGTATCCCGGATACTCGTAGCCTACATTTTCAGGTATGGACCCTTAAACAATGTATGACAAGTGGTATCATCCAACAAAAATCTCGTTCGTGTTTCGCCAAGCCACATCGTATACAAATTCTGGCTCGGAAAAACCAAAATTACTATCTTCTCAAAAATGGCCCGAAACACGCGTACAAATGATCACTAAAAATTTTGGCCAAGAAAAGTTTTCCCGCCAAAAAAACTCTTTTTTTTAATCCCAGAGGCTAGTCCATGCGTACTTAGCAAATACGCACATAAAGGGTGCTCATGCGTATTTAGTAAATACGCAAAGCCAAGTGCTCATGCGTAGTTGATAAGTTCGCAAAATGCCCGTGCGTACATGCTAAGTACGCAGAGGAAATACTCATGCGTACTTAACAAGTACGCAGGACAACTTCTCTTGCGTACTTAGTAAGTACGCATGGCAAAACCCATGCGTACTTAGTAAGTACGCAGAAAAGCTGAATTTGCGTACTTATCAAAAAGTAACAGCGTTCTTGACGGATTTTGAGGAAAATGCTCGAAAACTGATGGATCTGAGAAATTAATGCTTCCAAAAGCTTTGAAAACATCATCTAACAAACCCTTAGCCTTCCAAACACCAAATGAAGTGATAACAAACTCGGATTTGAGGATTTTTGCAAGAAAAAGTAGCGAACTTTTATTTTTCAGATCTGCTCGAAAACCCTAAAACCCGAAACTGGAACACAAATCAATGAACACCGAGGCTCTGATACCCCTTGTAGGTCCCGGGAGCCTCGTCGTGCAGCGGAAAAATTATTGCCAAAATCTAACATCCTTTATCTGATAATGATCTTTTCTATTCTATTACGCACACACACTTGCAAACATGGGTTCAAATCACAGTTGTAATTTAGATTTAGTTTCCACACTACTAGTGATTCAAATACGCATACAGCCTACTGACAATTTAAATTACTTGTAAATAAGCAGATTAAAAAACATAATAAGTTAAACAATTAAGTAAGCGTGACTCAATCATTTCCCATATGAGCAGTCTGTGACGTTTAGATCATTTCTGATGTACTATCATTTCCTCTTTTCTCAAGTTAACTTTGAAATTTTCTCCATTTTCTATTTTTGTTTTTGTTTTTGTAAAATATTTTGAAACTTAAAAGAACTATACAGAAAATTTAAAAGAAATAAAGTTTAACTTCCATGAATTGAATTGAATTAAGAAAAATTAATTTTCACTCAGGATTGAACATTCCTATCAAGTTGACAAGATGCTCAAAACGGGATCGATCAAATGCCTTTGTGAAAAGGTCAGCAAGATTGTCATCCGTGTGAACTTTTACAAGTTCAATTAAATGCTTTTCAGCACAATCACAGATGAAGTGATGGCGAATCTCTATATGTTTAGTTTTGGAATGTTTCACCGGGTTATTTGTGATGGACATTGTGGCATTGTTGTCAATGAATAGAGGAGTTCCAGTGAAGTTTAAGCCGTAGTCTCTCAACTGCTGCTGAATCCACAGTATCTGAGAACAACCGCTCGCTGCAGCAATGTATTCTGCTTCACAAGTTGAGACAGAAACCGTTGACTGCTTCTTACACTGTCAGGAGACCAGTCTGTCTCCTAAGAATTGACATCCACCAGAAGTTGACTTTCTGTCAAGGTTACAACCGCCATAATCTGAATCAGTGTAGGCTTTGAAGTCGAATGACTGCTGCTTAGAGTACCAAAGACCTAATCGGGGTTTCTCTTTCAAGTATGTGAAAATTCTCTTCACGGCTATCATATGTGACTCCTTCGGTTGAGACTGAAACCTTGAGCACAAGCACACAGCAAACATTATATCGGGTCTTGAAGCTGTGAGATACATAAGTGATCCGATCATCCCACGATACAATCTGCTGTCTACATCCTTTCCATCTTTGTCAGGATGCAGACCATGATTGACTGGGATAGGTGTGCCATAAGTACTGCTATCATTCATCTTGTATTTTGACAAGATGTCCTACACATACTTAGTTTGATGTAGATAAATGCCATCCTCTCTTTGACTGACTTGCAGAGCCAGAAAGAACGACAATTCACCCATATTACTCATTTCAAATTTGGACTTCATCACCTGCTCGAATTCCCTACACATCCCTTCATTGGTAGATCCAAAGATAATGTCATCGACGTATACTTGTACAAGAAGAATGTCACCTCCTGCTTTCGTAATGAAGAGAGTCGAGTCAATATGTCCACGGTCGAAACCATTAGACAGTAAATGCTTAGGCAATGTCTCATACCATGCCCGCGGTGCTTGATGAAGACCATAAAGTGCTTTGTCGAGCTTGTACACTTTATTGATATTATGCGGATCTTCAAAACCGGGAGGTTGAGTGACATAGACCTCTTCATGAACTTTACCATTAAGGAAAGCACTCTTCACATCAAGTTGATAGACCTTGAAGCCGACATATGTGGCATAAGCCAAGAACAGTCGAATGGCCTCAATTCTAGCAACTGGGGCATATACTTCCGTGTAATCCAAGCCTTCTTGCTGATAAAAACCCTGAACAACCAATCTTGCTTTGTTCTTCACAACAACATGACGATCATCCGTTTTGCATTTGAACACCCATCTGGTTCCAATTGGTTGAAATCCATTTGGAAAATCAACCAAATCCCACACGTGCAACTTTTGGAATTGAGACAATTCATCTTGCATCGCCTCAATCCAGCAGTTGTCAGTGAGCCACCTTCACATTCTTCGGCTCTAACTGGGACACGAATGCAGCATGTAGACATGTTTCCATGACACCAGTGTCAAATATCTCTGTGTAAAGACTGGTGTTCTCAGTGATGGTTCGATGACGAGTCTGAACACCTACATAAGGATCACCAATAATGTTGTCGATTGGATGATTCCTATGCACTCTCGTCTCTGGTACAATCGGTTCCTGAATTTCTGGATCAAGATTCGTGCTTAACTCCCCCATTTCCTGTGTTCCAGAGGAAGAAGATTCAATGTTAATTGGATCAGCTGGAGCTTCATTTCCTACAGTTGTGTTAGGATTAGCTGGAGCGTCATCTCCAACGACAAGAACATCTTCACTGTTATCACTGTCATGAGTTCCAGATGCAGATGCAGCATTGGAATCCGGAGTTATAATTGGTACAATAGCACAAGTGGAAAAACTGGAGTCATCGCCGCTACCAAATAACTCATAAATATTTGCGGCGTCTTCTGCAGATAAATCAGGAAGATTGAATGACTTGAATAGCGCATCATAATCAAAATCCCAAGCTGGACCTGTTGGTTCGGGTGGAATGCTGTGTTTACTACAACCCACTTCAAACCATTCCTCGACAGTACGAGTTCCTATGTTGTACACTCTCTTGCAAGGTGAGTTGGCAACGTATCCTAAGAAGATGCCTTCCACCGCTTTTGCATGAAACTTAGACTGGCGGTTTTGTACTGTAGCAACAAGGAACAAGGACTACCAAAAGGAACTAGGTAATCAAGATTGGGAAGTCGATTGTTGATCAACTCGTAACAAGTCTTGTTGTGCCTCTTCACAACCAGAACTCTGTTTAAGACGTGACAAGCTGTATTAACGGCTTCTGCCCAGAAAGTGACAGGAAGCTTTGCATCCGACAACATAGTCCTTGCAGTCTCAATCAGTGTTATGTTCTTCCGTTCAGCAACTCCATTCTGCTGAGGCGTGTACGGCGCGCTGAATTCATGACGGATCCCTTTCTTGAGACAGAAAAGCTCCATCAAATTATTCTTGAACTCAGTTCCATTGTCACTCCTTATCCTTCTAACTTTCAGCTTGCAAAGAGATTCCAAGCTCAGGATCAAGTATTGAAGAATATCAGTAGTCTCGTCTTTAGTACCTAAAAAATGCACCCAAGAAAAACATGAGTAATCATCAGTTACAACCAGACAGAACGACTTACCTCCAATACTCCTGATACTTATGGGGCCAAACAGATCCATGTGTAATAGCTCCAAAGGGGTATCAATAGAGTTTTGGAGCTTGGGCTTGTGAGGCTTCCGTTGCTGTTTGCCCTTTTTACAAGGCATACAGTCATCTGCAACGGTAAACCTCAGCTTAGGAACCCCGGTTACCAAACCGTTTCGGACAAGATGATTCATTTTACGATACGAAATATGTCCGAGTTTCCTATGCCACAAGATGGAGTCAAGTGTAACATTTCTGACTTTCATGTCTTTATTCCAGTACAACTAATCATGTTTGAAATCCAATCTAGTGCAATGGTTACCTTATTCGTACAAACAAGTTAAACCCTAAGTTCAAAGCAAATTAACGAATTTTATTTTTACACTTGTATACATTTTTAAAACACTATATATATATATGTATATATATAGATGCATGTATATTTTTTTATATATATATCACACAAGTACATGCACACATATATACCATTATCCATAGTTAGATACAATTTACAAAGAATTTCACTTTGGTTTGAACCCTAAACCATTCTAATTGAACCCACACCTTCCAATTTTGACCCTTTGGACTCAGTTGACTTTCAAAAAGTCAAAACACCCCAATCCTTGACAATCCAAGGCTGCCATCGACCGAATTCATGATTAATTGGACTCCTCATAGTTACACAGGCAAAAATCGATCAAACCCTGGCCCAATCATCAAGCCAATTCAAGCATTAATGCGGTCAATTCGAATTTTGAAAGAATTTTACTTGGATAGTCAAACCCGTGTCAATCCACATTCAATTACAGAAATTTACGCGTCCCAATCCCGCGATTCACTCACCGGTCAATCTCGAGTGTACCTGGACCGTTATCAGGACCCAATTCACTCCCAAATCAGTGAATTTACGCGTAATCAGTCGTCCGCAACCGTTACGGTTAAGTCGAAATCAATTCGACCATTACAGGAGGAATTAAACGAATTCAATCATCCTCCCACCCTCGTATACGTCCACCCAAACTCTCTCATCCTACGATCGAGCCGCGCATCACTGCAAGGAGCTTGTCGAGCACCAAGATCAGCCGAACACTTGATCATGTCGTCCTCATTCATTCCTACGCCAATTCAGGTACCAATTAAGTCAATCGATTTGTAATTCCCTGGTTATCGAAATCCCGCTGCCAATTCGTGATGGCAGAAGGTATCGAGGTCGATTGGGATTAGGGTTCTTGGCGGGTCGATGTGTATTCGAATTTGGGTTTCATTTTAACTTCATGTTTTAACTAATCAGAATCGGTAATCAACCAGCGAAACCACCTGGTCCGGCCGGTAAGTCACTGCGCCGCCGAACCAGGTGGCGTGGGTTCGAAACCCACCAACCTAGCCTTTTTGCGTGAAACCTAAAACCCAGGCCGACTCCCCTGATCTTACATGTTAATAACAATTCGAAACACGTAAATTACAAGGACCTGGCCCTTGGTCCAATGGTTGGTTCACCCGACCACACCATACAGACCCGGGTTCGAGTCCCAGTGGTCTATTTATTTTTTTAAAATCGTTTTTAAAGCTCCAAAAATTTTATAAAAATTATTTTTATAAATCATATAATATTTTTAACAGAATAAAACTAGATTCATAAATTTTCAATATAAATTCATTTTATTATGAATTTGTGTCTAAAAATTGTATATTAAATATTTAAAACAAAAAATTGGATATTTAAATTAATTTCCAAATAAAAACAATTTATTTTATAAAGTTTATAAAATATTAACTTTATTTAAAACAAACAAGTATACATAAATTTATTTATTATAAACCACAATAAAAAGTAATTGTTGGATTTTTATACATAAATACAATTTACACAACTTTATATTTATAAATCTTTAAACATAAATAAATAAAGTAGAAATTATTTATTTAAATTATACATCAATATTTTTACATAACTTTATAAATGAATAAATAAAGGAAGATTATTTATTTAATTGATACCTTAAACATAATTTTCACACCATTTTTCTAACTAACTAAATAAATAAATAAAAATTGTTTAAATTATTTAGTTATTTAAACCCATATTCATAAATATTATTTACACAACTTTAAATCTACGTATCCTTATAATTAAATAAGTAAAGTAAAAAATTATTTATTTAATTTATTTTTAATATAATACACCCACTATTTTTATAACTAAATAAATAAATAACAACTATTTAATTTTATTTAGTTATTCAAAACCCAAACCCTAACTTCAATCATTTCAAATGTTCGTTTTATAAAAACACCCATTCAAGTATAAATACAATAACCTACACACTTCCTTTCAAACTGCATCTCAAACCCTTTTGTACACACATCAAATTAAATCCTAGACTTAGACCTAGACTATTGTACACGCTATTAATTCAATATACATTACACACTAGGTTAACGTGGTGAGTTGCAAGGATCACTTTGCTATCTAGCCTCGCGTGTTAACTACGCCTTTGCATCAAGTGAGTTTACATAACCCCTTTTTCATTTTATACTTTTGGGGTGAAACATGATTTACTCTTTAAAACTTTTTGCATAGACTTAAATACAATTCAATAATATGATATTATGTGTTACGTGCTTTATGCTTGAATGCTATGAGTTAAGACTACATATACATGACTTTAGTACAATCATTAACTCCGTACAAGCCAACGGTTAACATTGATAGATCTATTGAGTCTGACAAACCCACCCGGTTAGGGTGTTTGTTACCGACTTTACATTAGGGTAACCTGCGTGTTATGCCTCAGTCACAAGGTTTGATTGTACACACCTAGTTTAACTATAGATTCTCCATAAATGCCTTATACACGTGTATCGTATGAATTGTATAAAATACTTTAAACTTGGTTATGTGTCAAAACCTATGTATGCTCACCAACTTTTAGTTGACCTCGTTTTCATCATGTTTCAGGTGCTAATGCTTGAGAATAAGTGCAAGATGCTTCACTTAGGACCGATGGCCTAGAATTTAAATTAATGAGACTATTCATGTATTTCCATTTTTCTTGTAACATTGGATTTATGTTTATTTGTGACATGAAAATTGATGTTTAATTATTTAAACTTTAGCAAACCTTGAGCTTTTGAACAGTCTACATGTCCCGCCCCGACGTATTCCGTCGTCGGTTGGGGTGTGACAGATTGGTATTTATTTAGATTAGTTTCATTGATTTGACACGTTGAGTGTGAATATTTTCAATTCTCCTTATAATAATTGAAAATTTTAATTAAAAGATTTTTCCTATAAATTGCGTATTTATTTAGATTAGTTTCATTAGTTTATATATCTACAACCAAGAACAATTTACAAATTCCCTATTTTCAAACAAAGATCAATTATTTGTAAACGCATTTCCCTGAGTGTTTTCAAAACCTCCTCGTTACCTTTCACTTGCCGCTTCAAGAAACGATCAATACCACGTAGACGTTAACCATCCCCACAAACCTCAACAAGATTTAAAGAGCTAAAACCTGACTACCACATTATACATGAACGCTAAACAACACGCTTCTCCACAACACTTGATCACATACAAAACTCGTTAGCATATGCCACACCCGAAACTCAATAACTTACGTATGCACATTTACAATATACACAACACGATCACCTAATACATGAAGATTAGTTATTCTCAATATATCCAATGCAACACTGACTACATAATACATGAAACTTGATTATTTGCAACACACGCTCTACTGAATTGATCACGGAATACACGAAGCATAGTTGTTTGCAATATACATACACTAAATTGATTACATAATACATAAACAATTGATTGTTTGATACACAATAATTGATTGATCACATGGAACATGAAACTTATTTTGGTTACTTGATACTAAGTTGTTAACACCATACATGAAATTCATTTCTTACAATACACATGATACTATGTTGCTTACATTACACATGAGAACTTATACATGATGCTAAGTTGTTTACGTTACACATGAAACCTATTTGATTACTAGCTACATAACACTAGATCATACATGAGACTTGTCTGTTTACATTATACATGAAACTAGGTTACTTACAATTGTTGCAACTGATTGATCACAATATACATGAAGCATGGTCATACACTTTGTTCACCAAACTTGAAAACTATAACACATTGAAGCTACTCGGGGTTTGACGTATACTTCTTCAAACACGAGGAAGCTGTAACACTTTAAAATAACTCGGTGTTTGACGTATTCTTGTTCAAACACGAGCAAACTATGGGACTTTAAGTTATACTACCATATTTCTCTTTAGTTGACAACTGACCTGCCTACTAGGAACATAGTTACTTATTAGCAAATTTTATGTGAAAACAATAGACATGAACTAAGTGAAATTGTGCCCCTCTTGACCCACACACAATGGAAGGATCTATACGGACCATGCGAAGATTTGAGTAATTACGGGTGCACACGGAATTATAAAAATTAGCGCATGGAAAACATAGTGAATTATGTTGTGTGTTATGACATAAAACCTATCGTTATATATAGTAACAAAACTAATGTGATATGACAAGGGCATGGTGGATACGCCGCTGGTACTTCCTATATATAAGTGTTTTCTGTCATGTTGTAAAAAGTAGCGTTACTCGTGTCACGTGAAGTTTTATATTATTTTAACCTTGACCAATATCTGTGAAATCTTTACCTAATGATACATTTTGAACATATTATACTGCAAGATGCTTCACTTAGGACCGATGGCCTAGAATTTAAATTAATGAGACTATTCATGTATTTCCATTTTTCTTGTAACGTTGGATTTATGTTTATTTGTGACATGAAAATTGATGTTTAATTATTTAAACTTTAGCAAACCTTGAGCTTTTGAAAAGTCTACATGTCCCGCCCCGACGTATTCCTCCGTCGGTTGGGGTGTGACATCAAGCTCTATCGTTTTAGAAAGCAAACAGGTAGGAACTGATGAGGTGGTTGTTGCCACGCTCATATCGATCTGATAGGCATCGTTTGTTCTTGGCGCTCTCATCAGGATCCAATCTTCCGGAACTTCAAAACCGGGTTTGAGAATTAGGCATTCTAACTTGTCAAACATCACCGAGTACTCCTTATCACACATTTGGGAGACACTCAACAGGTTATGCTTCAGCTGCTCGCAAAAGTTGACATTGTCAAAGCTGACACAACCGTTCGAAACCACGCCTTGACACGTGATGCTGCCGCCTTTTTTTTCTGGCAAAGGCCACATAGCCGCCTCTGAATGGTTTAACATATTCAAGCATGGCCATGTTTCCTGTCATGTGCCTGGAACATCCACTATCTACATACCAGCGGTTAGAGATAGTACCCTTCGGACGTCCCTGCACGAGTCACAAAAGAATTAGTTAGTTTTGGAGACCTAAGCCATTGTGGTCTTGGGTAGTCCATCATTTTTAAAATAAACTACTTCCTTTAACTCACAGTCATGATGACTGTTCAAAATTGATGAATCTTTAGAAGAAATAGAACTAGGAGATTGAGAAGTTTTGGATTTGGCAGTCCAGGATCTCTTATGTTTCTTAACCGGAACAGGAGACTTTGGTTCAACTACAGCAGGTGAACTTGTGGAAGCTTCACCTGAATGAACTGAAGTCAACTGTTCAAGCTTTCTCAACCTCTTGTTCCGTCTCCTCCTCTGTGTCTTAGAGAGTCTTGGCACAGGTTTCTCACTGGTACGTGTACTACCAGAGGTAGATACACGAGGTACAGCAGGATACGTTACCTTTCTTGGAACAGATGGTTTAGCTTCAGATATGATCTTAGGCTTTACCATCGGTTTAACATTTTAGTTTCACCACATTTTGATGAATCTTTAGAAGAAATAGAACTAGGAGATTGAGAAGTTTTGGATTTGACAGTCCAGGATCTCTTATGTTTCTTAACCGGAACAGGAGACTTTGGTTCAACTATAGCAGGTGAACTTGTGGAAGCTTCACCAAATTTAACTGAAGTCAACTGTTCAAGCTTTCTCAACCTCTTGTTCTGTCTCCTCCTCTATGGCTTAGAGAGTCTTGGCACAGGTTTCTCAATGGTACGTGTACTACCAGAGGTAGATACACGAGGTACAGCAGGATACGTTACCTTTCTTGGAACAGATGGTTTAGCTTCAGATATGATCTTAGGCTTTACCATTGGTTTAACTGGTGGTTTCACCACATTTTGCTTTGGATGTTTGGGAGATGGTTTCACTGGTGGCGACCTGGGGATAACAGCTGGTTGTGAAGCAACAGGCCGCTTCCCTTGGTTCTTAGAAGGACAGTTCACAAAAATGTGACCAACCAAGCCATAGTCAAAACAGTTCCTCTTGTCTACATAAGTTCTCTTGTAAGGCTCATTAGATCTGGCCTTAGATAATTCAGCATTATGAGAAGGAGGAGTTGGTTTATGAACATTAGTCTGAACCTTACCAATTTGGTTTTTGGGAGTATAATATTTTTCCAAATTTTCTTTATACCCAAGCCCATAGTCAGCTGAAAAAGCCTCTTTCTTTACTTGGTTAAGACTTTTATACCCCTCGTAAAGCATTGCCTTTAGTTTATCATTTGTTTCAATGATGTCGGGTTCAGTTAAAATGCAGTATCACCATTAGTGATAACGTTTTTCTTTACCTTTTGTTCAGTCAACAACTCCTCAGATACTACTCCTTCAGGGCAAGAGTTAACCGACCCGTCTTCAGAAGCAGTAACAAACTCCTCACTAGATGTGGAGTTAGCTTTACTTGAGGATTCATCCTTTTTTGGGGAATCATCCTTATCAGAGGACACATCTAGACAAGTGAGATCAATGTCTATTAAGCTATTGACAAACTTCCCGCTCACTGGTGGAGGAATGGCATTAGTACCCAAACCTAAACCATTCAGTTGTCTTACCACAGACTCGTAGTGTTCCACCACAAAGCGAGAGTTTTTCAACTTCTCATTAGTGCATTTTAACTGCAAGATCTCATTTTGTAGTTTGTTGATTTCATTGTTTCATTTTTCCAACCCCCTGTATGCAACATCTAAGTGAAGCTGTTGATCACTTATTTTAAAGAATATGCACATTTTTCTTTTTTCAACGTTTCAATAGAATCTTTAAAACGTATTTCATTTTCTTTATAGTTTAGAGCTGCCAAACTTAGGGGTTCGATTTTGTCTTGGAGTCTAGAATTTTCAAGTTTTAGCCCTTGACATTTAGAACATGAAATAACAGAGAAAGGGTTAGAATCTAGCTCAGACGATGAACTTGTTGCTTCTCCAATGGCCATGAGAGCAACAGCAGTGGTCGATTCCTCTTCATCAGCTAAAGGAGCTTCCATTTCTTCAGCTTCCTTCACCTCCTCTGTAGCAGCAGTTGTAGATTCTTGTAGGTCAGCCATAGAAGCTTCCCTTTTCTCTGCTTCCATCATCTCCATGATCTCAGCCATGAGACCAACCTGGGTTTGTGCGATGATGGCATCCTCAAGATGAACACCCCAGTCAAAGCTGTCATCCTGTTGTGCTACCAGTGCATTGGACGTTCCACTTTGGCTTTGATTGTGGTGGTTTGGATTGTTGTGGCCATGGCTGTTTCCTTGGCTGGGTCAGGTAAAACCAGAGGCAGGTGCTTTGTCTTTCTGACACTCACGAGCAAAGTGGCCATAGTTCAGACACTTGTAGCATTTGGCCTTAGATTTGTCAAACCCGACCTTGGCATTAGGATGCCCACCAATAAACTTTCTTCCTGTTCTGTTCAGGAAACGCTTGGCTCTCCTCAATAACATGGCCATATTCCATTGAATATCCATGTCCTCCATGTCATCAGGATCCACTTGATTAAAGTCTTCTTCAATCGTCTCTGGATCAGTAAGCTTGCCACCTATGAAATTTTCATATGCAAGCATACAAGATGAGAATAGTGCTACATGATCTTCAGCTATTCTGGCTATAGCTGAGTTGTTAGCTGAAGACATAGCAGGAGGATTTCTTGAGGTATTTTGATGATGAGACCCCAACCCTGATCCTGATGCATAGCAAGCATGACCACCACAACTAGTTGAGTGGTCTTCTTCATTAGGGTTTCCAGTGAAGAGGGAAATTCCAGAGATCGATGACTTGGATGTAGAAGTCGTCCCATGATACATAGAAGGGTCTTGAATCTGGGGTCTTCATGAGCTCTCCTTTCTTTTCAAGTTCATTTCATGAGCTTGAATCTTTCCTATTGCTTCCTCTACAGTCAACTCATAGAATTTAGGATTTTCCCTCATCAGGGTTGTGTACATCTCAAATTTGGGTGGTAAAGCATCCAAAAACTTTTCCACCATTTCTTCATCTGGATACCTGAGTTCAAAAGCCTTCAACTCAGTCTGTAAATGATAAAATCTAGAGATGAGATCATCTAAAGATTCGTTCTCTAAAAATCTAAAGCACTCAAACTGCTTCCTGAGAAGATCCATCTTACTCTTCTTGATGTCACTATTTCCTTCGAATCTTTTCTGTAAAGCTCTCCAAAGATCCTTGGAATTGTCGTAACCTCGGAAACTGTGGAACAATTCCCTAGTTAATGCCATAGTGATCGAACCAAGTGCCTTCTTTTCACGATCATAAGCTTTCTTTTCTTCATCATCAAGCTTAGAGATGGGTTTAGGCATGGCTTCATCAAGATAGATGTGTGTGGGATGCTTATATCCCTCAAGGATTGGTATCCATAGCGATGAGTTGGTATACAAAATATAATGTTCAAAACGTGCTTTCCAATTAGAATAATCATTCATGTTCAGCAACTTTGGTGGTTTCTGTGGTGTACCGATCTCATTATCATAATTTAACATGTTTCCAAAATTCTGAAGATTCGACATAGTGAACACTTAGTCAAATTTTAGAAAAGTCTGACACAGTTGCGCACTTGATTTTGGCCTTGTGTACTTGAGAAATGGTCTTGCGTATTTAGATTTCCTCTTGCGTACTTGTAAGTACGCAGGATATAACTTAAGTTCGCACAAGTTCAATCTTGCGTACTTGTAAGTACGCAGGAGATAATTCTTGCGTATTTAGTAAGTACGCACAAAACTGTCCTTTTTGCCAGAAATGGTAAGTATGCACAACACCTTTTCAGCAACTTTCACCTAACTATTTCGGTCACCTGAAACTCGCTGGAGATGGTAAAAATTCGTCTGATGATCAATGCAAATGAGCCAAAGGGTCAGAAACTTGTTTCTAACCAACCTTTGATGCTCAAAACACTCAAATACACAACAAAAATCAGTTTTTGAGTGATTTTTGCTTCTAAAGTAGTGCTCAAGAGCTACCCCTATTTTATCACAAAAATAAACAAAAATACCTCTTTTTGCTTGTAAAAACTCTCCAAACTCACTCACAACACTCGAAATCAGGAGCAAATGCTCTGATACCACTTGTAGGTCCCTCGGGTGTGGCGGATCGTCACATGCAAGTGGGTCTACTAGTCGGACAGGGTGCGGAATACCCGTGACTAGGTGGTGAGTCTAGCTAAACAAAGTAAACCGACAAGAGAAAACACTTTAAACGTTCTTTGTATTATAAACACTTGAAGGTTACAGAGAAAAGCAATGAGGTTACAATCTGCGTATTTGCTACTGTAACTGTGTACTTAACTTCTGTCAACCTATCCTACTTATACCTGACCTGATGCCTGCGCACTTAGCAAGTGCGCTGGGCAAAATGCTCTTGCGTACTTAACAAGTACGCAAAGGTATTCCTGCGTACTTGCTAAGTACGCAGGAGCTTTCTCCTGCGCACATGTAAGTGCACAAAACACTTAGAAAGAAATGCAACATTCAATATATAAAAGTAAATACAACTCGATAAACTAATACATAAAGACTCTTACATACAAAGACAATTACAGACATGAAAATACAAACTAAGACTCTATCCAGAGTGTTGTCACAGGAAAGTGCTTCAACAATTCATCATTTTTGCTGGGATATTTCAATGATACTGTTGATCAGCGTAAAAAAAGTCAGTGGTATTAGCTATGTTCCTCCACCATTCAATGGAAATTATGCAGTGGAACCTAAAAGTTGTCAAAGAAGAGGATTTAGATCCTAAAACGGTATCGAAGGTAAATCCTGTAACAGGGGAGGACATGTCTTATGATTCAGATTGATCGTGTTGTTCTAGAAGAAATGAACATTCAATGGAACATTAATGTTAATGAGGCAAGCTAAGGATTTTCTTAAGAAGACCGAAATAAAGTACATTGGATCAAACAACAGAACAAAAATGGGTTTTGACAAAACAAAGGTTCGGTGTTACAACAATCAAGAATATGGGCACTTTGCTCAAGAGTGTAACAAGCCAAAAGTTGAGTTCGTTTCTCAGAAGAAAAACAATTTTCAAGGAAACTGACAACAACAAGAATCTTGAAGTTCTGGAAATTCAGCAAATGTATCAACATCATCTGCCTTAGTTGCTCAATGAGATGATAACTATAGATCAGGTTGGTGCTGTAATTCAAGCTTTTATGGCGGAGATTCAAACTAATGTTACATCAGAAGATGATGATTCAAGTAGTTCAAGTGATGAAGATAGTTCAGGTTGTGAAATGGAAAGTCAGAATGATGAAGTTTGTGAGAATATTACTAAAGAAGATGTTTCTGAAGAAAATATTGTTGATAATGAGGTTCATTCTGAAGATAAAGATTCTACTACGAGTGTATCAGAATATGAGATTCTGTTGACTAAAAGAGTACCTGAGATGACTGAAGATTTTCTAACTACAAAAGTCTTCATGGCTGACATGTCAGATCCATCAAAGGTAAAAGATGTTATCAGTAATATATATTGTTCTAATTGTGATTTGGTGAAGGAGAAAATGATGAGAGTAATGGAAGATAACACAAACTTAATCTATGATATGAAATCAATGCATAAAGTTAACCAAACTTTAAAGAATAATGATAAAGTGTGTATTGAAAGGGTTGAATCACTCAAGAGAGACATAAATTCTCTTACCTTGAAGATAAAAGAACAAGCATATCACCTGGATATGGCTTATGCAGAGATTGAGAAAAGAAATACCTACCTTGTTGCTAAAAGTTAGGAGCTTTCTAGTAAAGAAGCAGAGGTGATCAAACTGCACAGAAAGTTGGAATATTTTGGTAATTCTTCATTTTTGCTAGGATATTTCAATGACAATGTTGATCAGCGTAAAAAAATCAATGGTATTGGCCATGTTCTTCCAGCATTCAATGGAAATTATGCAGTGGAACCTGAAATTGTCAAAGAAGAGGATTTAGATCCTAAAACGGTATCAAATGTAAATCCTGTAACAGGGGAGGACATGGTTTATGATTCAGATTGATCATGTTCGATCTAGAAGAAATGAACATTCAGTGGAACATGGAAATGTTATTGAGGCAAGCTAAGGATTTTCTTAAGAAGACCGGAAGAAAGTACATTGGATCAAACAGCAAAACAAAGTTGGTCATTGACAAAACAAAGGTTCGGTGTTACAACTGTCAAGAGTATAGTCACTTTGCTAAACAGTGTAACAAGCCAAAAGTTGAGTTCGATTCTCAGAAGAAAAATAATTTTAAAGGAAACAGATAACAACAACAAGTATCTAGAAGTTCTTGAAATTTAGCAAATGTATCAACATCGTCTGCCTTAGTTGCTCAATGAGATGATAACTATAGATCTGATTGGTGCTGTAAGTCAAGCTTTAGTGGCTGAGATTCAAACTAATGTTACATCAGAAGATGATGATTCAAGTAGTTCAAGTGATGAAGAGAGTTCAGCTTGTGAAGTGAAAAGTCAGAATGATGAAGTTTGTGAGAATATTACTGAAGAAGATGTTTCTGAAGAAAATATTGTTGATAGTTAGGTTCATTTTGAAGTTAAAGATTCTGCTACAAGTGTATCAGAAGATGAGATTATGTTGACTAAAAGAGTACCTGAGATGACTGAAGATATTCCAACTGCAAAAGTCTTCATGGCTGACTTGTCGGATACATCTAAGGTAAAAGATGTTATCAGTAATATATATTGTTCTAATTGTGTTTTGGTGAGGGAAAAAATGATGAGAGCCATTGTGACACCCACACCCCGGATCACCCGAGATGCCGGCCACTTGTCGGATTTACTCATGAACACATAGTATATCAGAGATCGAAATGCAACGGAAACTAAAACATTTTATTTAAATAAGCCACGTCTATACAACTTTATTAAAACTATTACAAGATAGTAATAAAACCTAACCCTAGTCTTCTCATAGATAGATAGCCTGCTCCGATGCCTTCTAATCTTGCTCCAACTATACTCTTTCCCTGAATACACATACTCAAGTGTATCAGCTAACACTGATGAGTTCTAAGTTTTACATTATTTCTTCACACATTTCAAAATAACATACTAACCCTTGCCCTTCCTAGAACGTTTATAAAGCATAAAATATGCATCACTAAATCTTTCATAAAATGAGTCTTTAGATTTAAAATCGGAGTTTTTAAAAAGACTTTTATTATTTCATCTAAAACCATGGCTATCTTCTAAAACCCATGTCCATGACAATCCCTAATATATTCGAATAGGTTTATATATAGGAAATACTTGCGGCGTATCCACCACCTATTCGATATACTGCGAACGAACCATGTACTCAAATGTTTGAGTATAGACTTTCTTGTCAGTGCATGTCTTAAAGTATATTTCCATTGATTGCATGGCTCAAATTCATGAACCATAAACAATCTTAGTCCCTTATGGAAATACATCCATTTCTCGACCATTTCTACCAGGTGTCACGTTCACCCCTTGAGCGGTCGTCACCACTCCTCTACTCATGAATTGTACAATCCTTCCATTGACAAGCCACAAAGACACTACCTATGTTGTTTTGATGGTAATATCTGACCCTCACGATCGTTTATTACCACGGCTCTTCGTATGCTTAATCACAAGGATTAAACATAATTCCAAGACTCATTCTACCCTCAGAGCATGCATGACCTTTTTATGCCAAAATGGTAAAAACTCTTTTCTTTACAGACCATCACGGTCTAAAATATTTGACATGGCAAGTATGCCAAAAGTCTGTCTCTTTCTCTTTGTCAAGGCATTAAATGTCTTAGACCTCTGTTCGGTCAAGGTATAACCATGACTTCTTTCCCATTTCTTATCAGGGCACACCATGATAAGCTCTGAAAATGTTTTAAGTTTCTAAAACATTTTCTTTCTAAATCTTTACTCTTTCTATCCTCTTTCCGCATATTTACTTATCAGGGCACACCATGATAAGATCTAAAACAAACATTCTTTCTTATGTTTCTCGAATGGCACTATGTCCATAGATTGGGAATCTTGTCTCACATTATAGTCATTTGTAGGATCGTGAAAGTACAAGATGGTTCTGTTCTTAGTTGAAATTGGCGGAAACAATAACAACTACACAAGTATAATCGAGTAAACAGAAAGAATACTTATAAGAACACTATTGTATTAAGATTTTGCAAATAAACGATTACAAATGAAAACTCAATAAAAAATCACACATACAATGAAGTGTTTACTCAGTATTTATACTCACTTAGAATCAAGACAGACCCTTGATTCTAAGTATCGGATCTTACACAGACCGTTGATCTTTTGTATATAGCTAACTATTACACGTTTAGTCTAAAACTAGTTAATTTTATTGAAGCGTCTTCTTTATACATTATTTCTTGCATGCTTGGAGAAGAGCATTGTTGTCCGTCATTGGTTATGCCATTGAGGTTCCTTCTTCTTTGAGTGTGTCAGTTGCTTTTGCAGAAATTTGTCAGTGACGCTTGGCATGGATAGTCAGCTGCAACGATTTATCTTCAAGGCACAGGACTGTCAGCAGCAAGGATGATGATCAGCAGCAAGATGTGACCATCCAAAGCTGCTGATGATTTGCCTATCAGCAGCATCAAGTGTTGATGCTGCTGAGAAGCCTATCCGTAGCAACTTTGCTCTTCAGCAGATAAGGCTATCCGCAGCAGATTTGTTCTTCAGCAGAAGAACAAGTATCCGCTACAGGTAAGCTTGTCTGCAGCATTTTGTTGGTCAGCAGCAAACTCTAACATCAACAGCATTTGTACTTAGAGAATTTTATAGCCATCAGTCTTTATTTCTACAAACTCCCCCTAGACTGATGCTACCAAAACTCTCTTACTGCTTTTGTTGCTGAAGCTTTTGCATGTTGCTGACTATCTTTTCAACCTCATATCCTCTCTGGTCCATGCTGGGATTGTTAAGAGGAAGCTCAGATATAGTCTTGATGTCTTTGCTTACCATTTTGAAGATAGCCTTGCTTGAACACCTCATCTTTTGTCATTTAACATCTGTCAGAGTGAATTCAATCTTCTCAGCATTGTAGGACCAGCTGATGAATGGAGAGTGGGATTGAAGAGGTTTGACGTCAATGATTTCATCTTTGCTGGGGTTGAAGTAATGATTGATTACCAGCAATAGATGTCTCCCACCTTCATTCTCAGGTTCATTGGCTTCACCCAGCTCCATCATTCTTCTTAGATCAGAGTCTGGAAGCTGTAGTATCTCATCAACCGATGTATAAATTGATCTTTTAGCTTTTGTCCTCCCCCTGAACACTTCAAACCATTGGTCTTGAGGGTTGTATGACCATCTGATTATTTCCCTTGAGTCTTCTGGTTTGGAAGTGGGTTTGTTCGTCTTTTTGGGAGGTTGTTGATGAGTGGGAGCTGGGTGTGAGGATTTGGACTTTGAGGGAGGAGAGGAGGGAGGTCTAGGAAGGTGAGTGGATGGTTGTTGGATTGAGGAAGTGTTAGGTGAGAGAGAAGGCTTGGGTTTCTTTGATTTTCGTTCTTCTTCTTGAATGATTACCCTTTTCATGGAGCCTTTCTTCTCCAATCTTTCTTCCTCATCCTTCTTGAATTTGAAATAGAGGGCTTGCAGGTTCATGAATTTCATGGGACCTAGCCTATTTCCACTCTCTCCTCTAGCTTTTAGGAATTCAATCATGATCTTCCTTTCTTCATGGGTTCTTTTATTAAAGGCAATGGTTTTTTTGGACTTTTGTTTGGCTTTTTCTTCTTCTTCAGCCTTTTTCTTCTTTGCCAATTGACCTTGCTGACCCATGAAGGCTCTGTAGATTTCTTTATTCGATAGTTTCTCAAGTTAGTTTGCATCCTCACCTTGAGAAACTAGAGCCTTTACCCACTCCTCTCTCATTTCTTTGGCTAGTTCAGAATCAGTTATTCTGAACTTAGCCTCTTCCTTCTTCTTCCTTTCTACTCTTCTTCTTCTTTGTCGAATTGTTCCTGCAGTTGAAGAGCAAGAGCTTCATTTTTTTTCAATCTGATAAACTGCAGGAATCTTTACTTTGAGCATCCAGTTGTTTTGCATACAGCTGGATTTGTTGTTCTCTGAGGAGAATGGCTGTGAGTCTATCTTGAGCTTTCTTTGTTTCAGCCATCTCCTCTTCTTCTCTTCTTCTTTTTCTTTCTTCCTTCTCTTTCTTCTCTTTTAGCAACCTCTCTTCATCTTCTTTGGTCATAATTCCCTTTCCCTTATCTTTGTTGGATGCCTCTGCTTCGGCTTCACTGATCACAACAGCAGATGATTGTGCTGCTGTTGGAATCTCAGCCTCAGCTTCATTGGCAATTTGAGAGGTTGATAAGGGAAGGTCATTAGCTTCATCTGATTTGCACTCAGGACTTGTAAATTCTATCAGCATTTCTTTGACAGTGGATCTTGATTCATATGCAGCAGCAAAGATGTCTACTCGAGGGGAAGCTGAGTCAGAATCAGTGTCAGAATTTGACACATATACTGCCTCAGCAATCCTTCCTTCTTGTTCAGGATGGGCTCTGACAGTAGCTATCATTGCCTGGCTTTCGAGGGAGTTGACATTGCAGATATTTGCCCTGAGTTGAAAGATCTTGTAAAGAAAGTATGTAGGCAGTAGCAGGATGTTCCTGGTGTTGATGGTGAGAGAGGAGCCGTTGCATAGCAGAAAGGTGTGGTCAAGAGACTTAGTGCTTACCCATCCTAGAACATCTAAGTCCTTGACAATGGAGTTGTACAGAAATCTTCTTAAGCACAGAACTTCTTCTTCACTGAGAAGACTGCTCCTTATTATTTCAAGTCTTCTAGGAGTCAGTCTTCTTTCTGCTGCTGTTGAAGATTCAGGATAGGCTACCCTTTTTGCTCCCTGTATTTGTCTTTCAAAGTTGGGTAGATTATCCTCCATCAAGTCATAGAACCTGCCAATAGCAAGTTCTGCTGAGAGGTCCGTTGAGTTATTGATACATTGTAGATGGTATAGGTGAAGGACTGGGATGCTGTTGAGAAAGTCCCAATTTAGCTCTTCTACTCCGCCAAACTCCCAACCAATACAGAACCTCTCAAAATTTCCATCATACCCCCAAGCTAGTATTGTATCAAATTCTAGCTGTGTTGAAGTCAGTGGAAATTAGGGGGCAGTGGATTGATTTATGATGGTTGCTGCTTCAGGGATGATGCTGAAAGATGTATATGTTTGTTCTGTGTCTTCAGCATCATTCAGCATCTCATCAACAGCCCTGACGACTAACTTCCAGTCTTCAGATGTCTCTTCTTCTTCGTTATCTGAAGCTGGCAAGTCATGAACATGTACAAAAGCTGGCTTGAATAGTGTGCATTGAAATACAGCCTGCTCTTGAATCCAGTCGTCAAGACTGTCTGAGCCTTCCTCCGTTGGGACCATCTCCCCCTTTTTGGTTGCATCAGTGGACAAATAAGCATCAGTTTGGGTGCCCACTGATACAAGAGAGGGATAGGCTGTTAGGACATAGATTGTAATGACAAAAGCTTGTAATAGTTAGATATTATGTCTTTATGTTTTTTTTTACGTAAATGTTGAATGTCTAAGTGTTTTACAAGTGAGCCTAGAGGTGAACTTGTTAAGTTCGCCTGGTCTATCAGAGGCGAACTTAATAAGTTCGCTTAGGTCTAGCTGAGGCGAACTTGTTAAGTTCGCTAAAGCTGTTAGAGGCGAACTTAATAAGTTCGCTTATATCAGGTCAGTTGGTTATATATATGGATGTTTTACATAGTCAGTTAGATAGATAGACAGAGATCGAACCAGAACGAACCAGAGAGATCAGATTGAGTCTGTAAAACATCATTGTGATTGGAATACAAATTGAGAAGTTTATTTACGTGATTGTTTGCTTTATCTTTTATGCGTATAAACGTTAAGTCGTTGGATTCCGCACTCCGAGTAAACGTCACGTCTTATCACAAGATCGATCCGTAGACGCGCCATGGGGACCTACAGGTGGTATCAGAGCTATTGCTCGTGATTCTTGTTGATTCTAGACGATTTTATATGCAAATTGACATTAAATTCATCATTTTTGAGTTTTTCATTTCAATGGAGTTTTCAAGACTGATTGATCTGATTTGGAGTTTTTGAAGAGGATTATGATGAAATTGATCCGATAGAAAGCTTCTAATTGTCAAATTACACAATCCTACGGTCCAATTTTGTTTAATTCCTTCAATTCAGTGTTTAATGATGATTTTTTAAAGTTCTTGGTTCGCGGCTGAGGTCTGAAGAAGTCTTGATCAAGATTCTGTTACGGCAAACGAACTTGCTGAATTCTGTGCAGGCAAACTTAGCAGCAGGCGAACTTGTCAAGTTCGCTTATCACAGGGTTAAGCGAACTTATTTTAGGCGAACTTAATCAGATTGTTGATTTCTGATTTAAGCGAACTTATTAAGTTCGCTTCTCATTAAGTTCGCTTGAGTAACTTAGCAGGCGAACTTATTATCTTCGCCTGAGGGTAAAGAAAGTTCAACACTTGGAAATTTTTCAGAAAATTTTTTAAAAAATGGCAAATATGGTTCAACTCACAAACATGTTCAATTATGATAATGAGATCGGTACATCTCAAAAACCTCCAAAGTTGTTGAATCTAGCTGATTATTCTAATTAGAAAGATCGGTTTGACCAGTTCGTATCTTTTATCGATACTAGTTTGTGGATTCCGATTTTGGAAGGATATACGCATCCGACTTATTCTTGGATGGGACAGGACAATGTTCCAAAGCCTGTGTCAGCGTTTTCTACTGAAGAGAAGTTGTTATTTGATAGAGAAAAGAAAGCAATGGCTAGCATTTCGACGTCTCTTCCAAAGGAAATATATCATAGTTTTAAACAGTTAAAGTCTTCTCAACAATTGTGGGAAGCATTACAGAAAAGGTGTGAAGGGAGTTTGGATGTGAAGAAGAGTAGAAAGGAGTTACTAAAGAAGCAGTTCCTAGTCTTTAAACATTTTCAAAACGAATCCTTGGATGATCTTGCTACAAGATTCTATCATCTTCTTAGTGAACCGGCTAGTGCGTTTGTGGTGTATGAGAGTGAAGAAATCAATGATAAATTCTATATGTAACATTTCTGATTTTCAGTATTCATATTTCAATTCAATGTGATACAATTTCGAACTCAATACTCGTGCACTGCCTTATTATTTTGCTTACCGTAAACTAAATGCAATGATTCAATACAAATTTACAAGTTTTGTTCGATTATATACACTTAAACGCTATACAAGTAACTATTTATTTCAAACTAATCAAACCTGAAAGGTCAAGGACTAAAGTTGAAAAGCAACAAGAAACCCTAGGTAAGCACGGTCGTTCTTCGTCCTGGCACGGTCGCGCCAAGTGCCTCGGCACGATCGCGCGACTGGTCCTGGAACGATCGCGCCCGGTGCCTAAGCACGGTCGCGCCTCTCTTGGGCACGGTCACGCCTGCGTAACAGTCGAAACGTAAATGCAGTTTTAAAACGCTCGATCGTTCGAATTCAAATCCGATTTACGTTTTACTTTTGTTATCAAGGAAAATATCTCCGTCAATTACCATTATCATTTCCAAAATACAAATTTCTCTCAAAAGAAATCGTCCAAGTTATCTCCCAAGCCTCAAATCTCTATTTTCGATCCAATTACTACCAAATAATCAAGGAACTCGATCCTCCGATCATCTCTAAGGTTTCTGAAGGGTTGAATCAGCCGGAATCACAGCAGAAGACGCCGGAAAGCAATCTTGCCGTCGCCGGAACCTCCTTCTACCGACCTCCATCGATTCCCTACTCTTTCGGGTAATTGATCACTTGTTATTATCCGTTTTAGTATTTATATCGAAAGCCCCATGTTAATCTGGGCTTCCATTACAGAAATTATCTGGAACCGAAATTCCTATATTTAATAAAAAGGATTTAATCGAATCCATTCTTAAACACGTTTTCCATACAATTAATTTATATGAATAGACTCATAACAACTCAGTAATCAAAAGCCCTAACAATTCCAACGCTATAAATACAAGATTTGTTCAATTCGTGTCTGATTTGGAAGAGACACGGTCGCGCTAATCATCTAGCGCGGCCGTGCCTCATGTAGCGCGGTCGTGCCGACAAGAAGCGCGGTCGTGTCCTCCTGTTCAGACCTAGTCATGCCTTTGGGATAGCCTCTGTTGTGTATAAAAAATCATAGACACGACCGTGCCAGGCCAAGGCACGGTCGTGCCTGTTGACTTGTCTAGTTTGTGCCCTCTGTTGATCAACCCGGTCGCGCCCCGACTAGCGCGGTCTGCCCGTTGCTTGAGCACGATCGTGCCCTTCCGAGGCACGGTCGTGTGTGACTCAGAAGTTTTAACAGAATTATAATTTTATATTTTTCAATCAATAAATGTTTCAAATTTTATAAAAATATGTTTTCTGTATTTGAAGAGATAAATATTATTTATTTAAAAGTTTATTTAAAAATTTATAAAAATTAAGTTTATATTTATCTTACACTTAAATGATGTTTTAAATGATTAAGTTACAAGTTTATAAATAAAAAAGATAATAATTATTTATTTAATATTTAAACAAAAATCATTTATTTATTTATACTTAATTACAATCAATATTTACATTATTTCATAAACTATAATCATTTATCTAATTATTAATTTACATTTAACACATACATTATTTTCATAACCAACAATTTTATAAAAATTCTATTTTATTATTTAAATTCCAAACTTTAATCAAATGTTCCAAAAATGGTTACTACAACTTTATATATTTCATTTAATACTTTTTATACACAAACTCAACCTTCAATGTTAGACTTAAACTTTGCACACCGATTTGATTCAATATACATTACTATCTAGGTTAACCCGTGCGTATCAAGAACCCTTATTTTATCTATACTCTTTGTTAGCTACATCTCCATACCAAGTGAGTATTCACAACCCCTTTTTACTCTTTTACACTTTTGGGGTGGAACATGAACTCTATACACATTACACATTTACATTTACGCAAACAACACAAGTGCAAAATCCTATTTACATACATGTGTGCAAAATTTGAGCTTTGTGCCCAAGTGCTAGTTGTGTTAACCTTTGTATGTGATTATGTACAATCATGAACTATACAAGCCGACGGTTTTCAATGATAGATCTATTGAGTCTGACAAACCCACCCAGGTGCACGGTGATTGAAACCGACAATACAATTTTTTTGCATGCTAGTTACAAAGGTTTGGTTGTACATGGTTACACAATAGCTGCTTCCCATAAATGCCTTATTTTATCATGTTTTGTAAAGGATTTGTTTTCAACTATATGCTATCTATATACAACTGTGTTATACTCACCAACTTTTTAGTTGACTTTATTTTATTCATGTTTCAGGCCCTAATATGTGAGAATGATTCAAGACGTGCTCAATATAGGATTTGGACTTAGCAATTTAAATCAAGAATTTTATGAGTTGTTTTATGTTTCTTGTTTGAATTTGGTTTGTACTTGGATTATTTGTAATGGAAATTTAACTTTAATATATTTCAATTTAGTCAACCATGTGCTATGAACAGTCTTACATGTCTCGCCCCGATGATTCCGCCATCGGTCGGGGTGTGACAGATTGGTATCAGAGCCTTGGTTATAGGGAATTAGGTTATTAGACACCTTGACCTAGACTATAACTTTAGGACACCCACTTATGATATATTTCATGATTTTGTGCTATGTGTTACATGCAATGTGCTACATGCTCACCATGATTAATTATTATTATATTTGATACCTTACTTGTTAGAAAATCATGACTCATTAGGATCTTCTTGAATAATAATTAAATAAATAATATCCGTTCCTATATTCTAAAACCTCATAATAATTCTATCTTCTTTCTATCTTATTCCTTTCTAAGCATGTGGAAAATTTTTGAAGCAAAAATCTTTAAAATTTTTTTTTTATTTCTTCGTTAGGGTTTTTAAACTTGTTAAATTATTTGAGGACACGTGCAATCTGGAAGTGTGACACCTGTATTTTGGGTTTTCTGTCTAGGAAAGCATTTCGCATAAATCCCAATCAACCGAGGGACCCGTATGCTTTCCTGAGAATTCCCGAGATGAGTGTTTACTTATAGGCTAAAGCATGTCTCCTTGAAAATTATATAAGTTTAATTAACCTTAATGTGCCATGGTATTCAAGTGATTTTGTCACTTTTGAGTACAATCCAAACTAAGAATATCCATTTTTATTTTTGTTATCACATTCTATTAAATCCTATCAAATCTCATAAGTTCTTACAATTTTTCTTGTCTTGTGAAAAATATGTAGAATGTCTCCTCGTCGTGCTCCCGCAACCAACGCCAACGCCGACATTACTACTATTCTTACCCAATTGGTGACACAACTCACCCAAGCCAATGGTGCCACCAATGGCAACAATGGTGGAAATGGAAGCAATAGTGGTAATAATGGTGGAAATGGTGGAAATGGTGGTAATAATCCATCTCAATGCACCTTCAAGCACTTCAACTCGTGCAATCCCCTAAAGTTCTATGGTACCGAAGGAGCTACTGGACTCCTTCAATGGTTCGAAAGCATTGAGAATACCTTTCTCAATAGTGACTGTCCCGACAACCTCCGTGTTCGTCATGCTACAAGTGTCCTACAAAAACGGGCACTTACATGGTGGAATGGGGAGAAAAGGAATAGGGGTGTTGATGTAGCTATGGCCTTACCTTGGGATGAGGTCAAAAGGCTTATGACCGAGGATTTCTGCCCTCGAAATGAAGTGAAAAAGTTAGAAGCTGAATTTTGGGATCTTGCCCAAGATAGTGGGGAAAGCTTAGCATATACAACTCGGTTCCATGAGTTGAGTCTTCTAGTGCCCCACATGGTCACTACTTTGTCCCGTTGTATCGAAAAGTATATTGGTGGGCTACCAAGACAAATCCAAGATACTGTCTTAGGTAGAAATCCTGCTACTCTGGAGGATGCTATTCGTCTATCCGCTACCTTAACTGATAACCATGTGAAAGCGGGAACACTTACTAAGAAGGGTACTAAGAAAGTTTCTGAAACCGTAACCCCTCCTACTCACAACAAAGAAGCCACAACCGAGCCCTCTCGCAATAATAGAAAGAGGAAGGTTAGAAATTTTGCTGTGGTTACTCCTGCTGTTCCCATCAACCAAGCTGCACCTATGGTTCAAGCGCCGGCTAAAAAGCCATATGTTGGAATCTACCCACTTTGTGCCACCTGCAACTACCATCATCCCCAAAACATCCCATGTCACCTTTGTACTTATTGTGGGAGATATGGTCATACGGTTAGTGTTTGTAGGACCAAAGCTCTTGCGGGCCAAGTCAACCCTCCAAACCGAACTGTACCTCAATTGGCTAATCAAGGTGCTCCCGCCATTGCTAATGGGCGTGCTTGCTATGAGTGTGGTGACCCGAACCATTTTCGTGATCAGTGTCCAAGACTTGCAAATGCTAGACAAGGTGGAGCTCGTGGGCGTGCGTTCAACATAAACGCCAACAAAGCTCAAGCCAACAATGACGTGGTCAATGGTACGTTTCTTGTTAATAGTCAATATGCCTCCATTTTATTCGATACCGGAGCCGATAAAAGTTTTGTGTCACTTAATTTTGAACCTTTACTTGTAAAGACTCGGTCCCAATTAGAGAAAACATTTACCGTTGAAGTAGCAATTGGTGACTCCCTTACAATTGAGTCCATTATCTATGATTGCTCTTTAGAACTTAATGATCACACATTCCCAATCAACCTTGTTCCAATGCCACTAGGAAGCTTTGATATTATCATAGGTATGGATTGGCTATCAAATCATCATGCCGAAGTCATTTGCTTTGAAAAGTGTATCCAAATTCCGCTACCATCGGGAGAAACCTTAAGAGTTTTTGGTGAAAAGCTTTGCAAAGGACTTAAGTTGATGTCGTGTACTACCGCTCAAAAGTACTTACGAAAGAAGTACATTGCTTTCTTAGCTCACATTGTTCAAAAGGATGTCAAGGAGAAGAGTATCCAAGACATTCCGATCATTCGGGATTTCCCCGAAGTTTTTCCTAAGGATTTATCCGGTCTTACCCCCGTTCGTCAAGTAGAGTTCCGTATTGATCTTATACCTGGAGCTAACCCCGTTGCTAGAGCTCCTTATCGTCTTTCACCTTCCGAAATGCAAGAGCTTGCAAGTCAACTTCAAGAGCTCTCCGACAAAGGTTTCATTCGCCCAAGTCATTCACCGTGGGGTGCACCCGTCTTATTTGTTAAGAAGAAGGATGGATCATTTCGCATGTGTATTGACTACCGCGAACTCAATAAGCTTACTATCAAGAACCGTTATCCCTTACCTAGAATTGATGATCTCTTTGATCAACTTCAAGGTTCTACTTGCTTCTCGAAGATTGATCTTCGATCCGGTTATCATCAGCTCCGTGTTCAAGAAGATGACATTCCCAAGACTGCTTTTCGAACAAGGTATGGTCATGGTTATGCCTTTCGGGCTAACCAATGCACCCGCAGTTTTCATGGATCTCATGAATCGTGTGTGCAAACCATACCTTGATAAATTCGTGATCGTCTTCATTGATGATATCTTAATCTATTCCAAGACTAAAGCCGATCATGAACAACACCTTAGATTGGTTTTGGACCTCTTGAGAAAAGAACAACTATATGCCAAATTCTCCAAATGTGATTTCTGGCTAAAGGAAGTTCAATTTCTTGGTCATATTGTCAATGACAAGGGAATTCATGTTGATCCTGCTAAGATTGAAACGGTTAAGAATTGGAATGCCACGAAGACTCCTACCGAAGTTCATTCATTTCTTGGTCTTGCGGGTTATTATCGTCGTTTCATCTCAAACTTCTCAAAGATTGCTGTCCCTCTTACCGCTCTGACCCACAAGGGTAAGACTTATGAATGGGGACCGAAACAAGAAGAAGCTTTTCAAACCCTCAAGCAAAAGCTATGCAATGCTCCCATATTGACTCTCCCCGATGGAAATGATGATTTAGTTGCCTATTGTGATGCTTCTAACCAAGGTCTTGGTTGTGTTCTCATGCAACGAGGCAAGTAATCGCTTATGCATCAAGGCAACTCAAAGTTCATGAGAAGAATTATACGACGCACGATCTCGAGTTGGGTGCGGTCGTATTCGCACTAAAGATTTGGAGACATTACCTATATGGCACAAAATGTGTGGTATTCACCGACCACAAAAGTCTTCAACATATCTTCAACCAAAAAGAACTCAATATGAGGCAACGACGTTGGGTCGAACTCCTTAACGACTATGACTGCGAGATTCGTTACCATCCCGGCAAAGCGAATGTTGTAGCTGATGCTTTGAGTCGAAAGGACCATGTTATGCTTCACTGTGCCCGTATTCAAACCGACATTCAAACCCGTATCTTGGAAGCTCAACACGTCTCGGTGACCGAGGGTAACATGTACGAAGAAATGTCATGTGGTGTTGAACTCCTTCTTGAATCAAAACCCAATGGCTTACTCTATTACTTGAACAGTATTTGGGTTCCTGATCACGATGATCTCCGTACATTTCTCATGAACGAGGCTCACAAGACTCGTTATTCTATTCATCCTCGTGCGGATAAAATGTACCAAGATCTTCGCCAACAATATTGGTGGCCCGGTATGAAAAAGGACATTGCTCTTTATGTTGCCAAATGTTTAACCTGCTCCAAAGTCAAAGCCGAACATCAACGTCCTTCTGGTTTGCTTGAACAACCGGAAATTCCCGTGTGGAAATGGGAGAACTTAGCCATGGATTTTATTACCAAACTCCCTCGCACCTCGAGTGGTTATGATAGTATTTGGGTGATCATTGATCGACTCACCAAATCTACTCATTTCTTGCCTATCCGTGAAGACTATCGGGTTGAGAAACTAGCCCGAATTTACATCGACGAAATCGTGAGTCGTCATGGTGTTCCCTTGAACATAATATCTGATCGAGATGCCCGGTTCACTTCTCGATTTTGGCAATCTCTCCAAACTGCTCTTGGTACACGATTGGATTTGAGCACGACCTACCATCCCCAAACTGATGGTCAAACCGAGCGAACAATCCAAACTCTTGAAGACATGCTTAGAGCTTGCGTAATCGATTTTGGTGGCAATTGGGATTCACATTTATCCCTCATTGAGTTCTCTTACAACAATAGCTACCACACAAGTATCAACATGGCTCCATTCGAAGCTCTCTATGGTCGCAAGTGTCGTTCTCCTATCTGTTGGAACAAGATTGGTGAAGCACAAATCACCGGTCCCGAGTTAATTCAAGAAACATCCGACAAGATTATTCAAATCCGTGACATCATGCGAGTAGCGAGGTGTCGGCAAAAGAGTTATGCCGACAAACGTCGAAAACCCTTGGAATTCCAAGTCGGTGATTTTGTTATTCTTAAGGTGTCTCCATGGAAGGGCGTGATCCGCTTTGGAAAGAAAGGCAAGTTAGCACCTCGTTATGTTGGTCCATTCAAAATCCTTGAAAGGATTGGGAAAGTGGCTTACAAGCTCGAGTTACCTCCATCTCTTGGCAATGTGCATCCTACATTTCATATATCTAATCTGAAGAAGTGTCTCGCTGATGAAAATCTCCATATACCGCTTGACGACGTGCGCATTGATGAAACGATGCACTTCGTTGAGAAGCCGGTAGAAATTATGGATCGTGAAGTCAAACAGCTCAAGCGAAGTCGCATTCCTATTGTCAAAGTTCGTTGGGAATCTAAGCGTTGTCCTGAGTTCACTTGGGAACGAGAAGACCAAATGAAGCTCAAGTACCCTCATCTTTTTATTAATACTGTTGTTCCCTCTAGCTAAATTTCGGGACGAAATTCTCTCAACATGGGGAGACTATAACATTTCTGATTTTTAGTATTCATATTTCAATTCAATGTGATACAATTTCGAACTCAATACTCGTGCACTGCCTTATTATTTTGCTTACCGTAAACTAAATGCAATGATTCAATACAAATTTACAAGTTTTGTTCGATTATATACACTTAAACGCTATACAAGTAACTATTTATTTCAAACTAATCAAACCTGAAAGGTCAAGGACTAAAGTTGAAAAGCAACAAGAAACCCTAGGTAAGCACGGTCGTGCTTCGTCCTGGCACGGTCGCGCCAAGTGCCTCGGCACGTTCGCGCGAATGGTCCTGGAACGATCGTGCCCGGTGCCTAAGCACGGTCTCGCCTCTCTTAGGCACGGTCGCGTCTGCGTAACAGTCGAAACGTAAATGCAGTTTCAAATCGCTCGATCGTTCGAATTCAAATCCGATTTACGGAATCATCGAGGCGGACATTAGAATGATTGTTCAAAAGCACATGATAACTAAAAGGTTTCATAATTCATTACTTAAATTTAAAGACAACAAGATTCAAATACATTACATTTCAAATAACCTAGTCTAGTTCAAAACATTGATTTATTTAACTAGGTCCATAGTTCCTTAAGTGGAGAAATCTTCAGCAGACAGTCATATAACCAAACCTGAAACATTATTAAAATCAAGTGTCAACTAAAAAGTTGGTGAGTACATAGGTTTAGTAATCCCGGTAAATAGTAGTGTAAATCGTTTTGCAACTCATTGTTTATCTTGTTAAACATTGTATATGATGTAACATTTATTTAAATCACAATTCAAACCGAGTTTGACGCGCTTGAACAGAGCACAACAGCTAAGTCCGGTATGCTTGAATATAGTTTCCCACTATATCCGATATGTTTGAATATAACACGCGGTCATATCCGAGTATGCAGTAATAAACACCCTAACCGGGTGGGCTGGTCAGGCACAATAGATCTATCAATATTACAGTTGGTTGTCTTGTGTTTAAATGTATGTACATCCAAAGAATAAGCATATAGTCTCATGTATAACACGTATAAACAATGTGAGTAGCATGAATAATGTTTCACCCCAAAACGTACAAAAATGTAAAATAGGGGCTATGTAACTCACCTGGCTAGCGGATATGTTAATCCACGAGTGCGGGTGATAAGGATGTTGAAACCTAGGCACGATGAAACCCTATGTGGATGGATAAGTATTATTGTATGTTTATGAGTGTATTCGTATTTAATGAGTATAGGTTTTATGATGCTATCCTTAATAATTATTTGTATAAAATAGGGTAGAAAATGATAACGGTTTTGTAGAACTTTAACTCATAAAAATATATATATATATATTGTTTTAAACAAATATTTATTATGTTTAACGTATTTATATATAACAATAACAAATAAGTATTATTGTATGTTTATGAGTGTATTCGTATTTAATGAGTATAGGTTTTATGATGCTATCCTTAATAATTATTTGTATAAAATAGGGTAGAAAATGATAACGGTTTTGTAGAACTTTAACTCATAAAAATATATATATATATATTGTTTTAAACAAATATTTATTATGTTTAACGTATTTATATATAACTATAACAAATAAAAGAAAATTCTTTATTTGACTAATCATATACTATATATATTAAAATTTGTTTTAACAAGTTTACGAAAAATATAGCAAGACTTGTAAAGGTGGGACATTGTATATGTGAAAAGGTATTTTGATAAGTTTTATAAAAATGTTACAAAGTTTATAAAAATAGGACATTTTGTATATTATAATGCATTTTAATAAGTTTTAAAAAAAAAATATTACATGGTTTATAAAAATAGGACATTTTATATATTATAATGTATTTTAATAAGTTTATAAAAATATAAAAAAAAGTGGGATGGTTTATAAAAATATAGTTTAATTGATTTTTAAAATAAACGATCGAGTAAACCGACTCGTTTTAGTCTTTATTGTAATAAAAGAATATTAAAACAAATTAAAATAAATAACTAAAATAAATAAAATGAAAAACTGGAATAAAAAGTTTGGGCCGAAGGCCAACCGGGCTCGAACCCGCGACCTACAGCATAAACACACACACGCATAACCAGCCGGGCTACTGCCCATCGCTGGTTATGTGTGTATCGAATAATTTAAATACACAAAGGAGGAGTTGGTCGCTGGTCCTCGGTGACCGGCAAACCCGGTAACTCTTGTGCGAATGCCGTGTTTTCGATTGGAATAGTTTACCTGATGATAACAGAAGCTAATGGAACCGAAATGAGGTTCGAACTTGGTCGCGAAGGGCCTGGACGGCAGAAGCCTTGAACTCGAAAAAGTCACAAGCGGGGATCGATTTCTGAGTGGAATTAGCTCTTGTAATCCTGGTCACAGCTTCACTCAGGGTCGGCGAAGGTGATGGAGTCCTCAATTTGGAGTGAGAGTGTGTGGAAGGAGGGTAGCCAGTTCGTGCAGGGCCGACCATGGTCATTTATAGGGGAGCTCGATTTCTATGCTAGAACGTGCGATTGGGCATGTACCGACATTGTTCTGAACGAGACGAAGCTAACCAGACAATCGACACGCGTGGAGGTTGACTGTCGGGCTCGAATTTGAGCGTGGGTTTCTCGGCCACCAACAGGATCAGACGATCCGTATGTTGGGGAGACCAATTGGTCGAGGGTTCTTGTTCGCACGGGCAAGACGAATTCAGAGACACCTTTGTCGGCTGTCGAGGTGCAGGGAACAGGTGTGTCGAGATGTCGCCGGAAAAACGCTTGGACCGCCGGACAAACGAGGGTGGTGACCGGAAATGCGAATTGGGGATTGGCAAATTCGGTCCCTGGAGTTTGTTTTTGTTTTAATTTAGTCCCTGAATTAATTACGGATGAGTCCCTGAGGTTTGGTTTGTCCAGAAACAGCCCCTCAACAGATTTCTGTTTTAAAACCCTCTAGTTTGATTAATTACAAAACGAACCCTAAACTTTTTATTAAATAAATTAATTTAATTTCTTTTAAATCTATTTATATTTTATAAATTTATTTTCATTATTATTATTAATAATAATTTTTATAAAAGCTATTTATCTCATTTAAATAAGTTATTTCATTGAATGTGCAACTTTTAATTTAGAATTTTTATATAAAATTTTATATAAGTTTAAAACTTATAAAATTTTAATTGTTTTAAATCCATAAAATAATATATATATATTTTGTACAAAATTAAATAAAAACACTCGCATTTCATTTAATAGAAAAATGATTACATGATAAATATAATACAAGTGCGAGAACGAAAAATCCGAAACGTCACAGTCTCTCCATGTTAGAGGAATTTCGCCCCGAAATTCAACTAGTGGAGGCTATGAAAAGAGATGCGGATACTTGTTCTTCATTTGGTCTTCACGTTCCCAAGTGAACTCGGGTCCACGTTTAGATTCCCAACGGACCTTGACAATGGGCATGCGACTACGCTTGAGTTTCTTGACTTCTCGGTCAATGATTTCCACGGGTTTTTCAACAAAGTGCATTTTTTCGTCAATATGCACTTCGTCAAGAGGGATGTGGAGATTCTCGTCGGCTAGACACTTTTTCAAATTAGACACATGAAAGGTCGGATGAACGTTGCTGAGTTCTGAAGGAAGGTCGAGTTTGTAGGCCACTTTTCCTACCCTCTCGAGTATCTTGAATGGGCCCACATATCGAGGTGCAAGTTTTCCTTTCTTTCCAAATCGGACTACGCCTTTCCAAGGTGATACCTTTAGAAAAACCATATCTCCAACTTGAAATTCCAAGGGTTTTCGTCGTTTATCGGCATAGCTCTTTTGTCGACTCCTTGCTACTCGAATGTTGTCACGGATGAGAGAGACTTTATTGGTGGTCTCTTGGATAAGCTCGGGACCGGTGATTTGTGCTTCACCAATTTCGTTCCAACAAATCGGTGAACGACATTTTCGTCCATAAAGAGCTTCAAACGGTGCCATGTTAATACTTGTGTGGTAGCTGTTGTTGTAGGAAAATTCGATCAGCGGTAGGTGAGAATCCCAATTGCCACCAAAGTCAATGACACAAGCCCTAAGCATATCCTCGAGAGTTTGGATTGTTCGTTCGGTTTGTCCATCAGTTTGAGGATGGTAAGCCGTACTCAAATACAAACGAGTGCCAAGTGCTGATTGCAATGATTGCCAAAATCGGGAAGTAAAACGCGAATCACGATCGGAGATGATGTTCAAAGGGATTCCGTGACGACTTACGATCTCATCAATGTAGATCCGAGCCAATTTCTCAACTCGATAGTCCTCACGAATGGGCAAGAAATGAGCAGACTTTGTGAGTCGATCGATAATAACCCAGATACTATCGTGCCCACTAGAAGTGCGTGGGAGTTTGGTGATGAAGTCCATAGCAAGGTTCTCCCACTTCCACACGGGAATTTCAGGTTGTTCGAGGAGTCCGGAAGGCTTTTGGTGTTTGGCCTTCACTTTAGAACAAGTTAGGCATTTTTCCACAAAGAGGGCAGTATCCTTTTTCATGCCGGGCCACCAATAATGCTGACGGAGACCCATGTACATCTTATCAGCTCCGGGATGTACCGAATATCGAGTTTTGTGGGACTCGTTCATCAAAAATATACGAAGATCGTCGCGATCGGGAACCCAGATACGGTCCAAGTAATACAATAGGCCATTGGCTTTGGTTTCTAACAGGAGTTCTACACCACATGCCATTTCTTGATACATGTTTCCCTCGGTAACCGAGGTGTGTTGTGCTTTGAGAATACGGGCCTGGATATCGTTATGAATATAAACACTATGAAGCATGATACGTTCTTTACGACTCAAGGCGTTGGCTACAACGTTTGCTTTGCCGGGGTGGTAGCGGATCTCGCAGTCGTAGTCGTTTAGAAGTTCAATCCATCGTCTTTGCCTCATATTAAGCTCTTTTTGATTGAAAATATGTTGGAGACTTTTGTGGTCGGTGAAAACCACGCATTTGGTGCCATATAGATAGTGTCTCCAAATTTTCAAGGCGAAAACGACAGCACCAAGCTCGAGATCATGGGTCGTATAGTTCTTCTCATGGACTTTGAGTTGTCGTGATGCGTATGCAATTACTTGACGTCGTTGCATAAGAACACAACCAAGACCTTGGTTGGATGCATCACAATAAACGACAAAGTCGTCATTACCACTAGGAAGAGTTAGAATAGGAGCATTGCAGAGCTTGTGCTTTAGAGTTTGGAAAGAATCCTCTTGCTTGGGTCCCCACTCGTAGTGCTTACCTTTGTGAGTCAAGGCAGTGAGCGGGACCGCAATCTTGGAGAAATTTGAGATGAAACGATGATAGTAACCTGCTAGACCAAGAAATGAACGAATCTCGATAGGAGTCCTAGGAGTACTCCAGTTCTTCACCGCCTCGATCTTTGCCGGGTCCACATGAATTCCCTTATCGTTGACTATGTGACCCAAAAATTGAACCTCTTTTAGCCAGAATTCACACTTGGAGAATTTGGCGTAGAGTTGTTCTTTCCTCAAGAGTTCCAAAATCAAACGAAGATGTTGTTCATGTTCCGCTTTCGTTTTAGAATAGATGAGAATGTCGTCAATGAAAATGATCACAAACTTGTCCAAATAAGGTTTGCATACACGGTTCATGAGGTCCATGAAGACCGCAGGTGCATTAGTCAAACCGAATGGCATGACCATAAACTCGTAGTGATCATATCTAGTCCGAAAGGCAGTCTTTGGAATGTCTTCATCGAGAACACGAAGTTGATGGTATCCGAAACGAAGGTCAATCTTGGAGAAACATGTTGAACCTTGAAGCTGATCGAAAAGATCGTCGATACGGGGTAAAGGATATCGGTTCTTAATTGTAAGTTTGTTGAGTTCACGATAATTGATGAACATTCGAAACGATCCATCCTTTTTCTTTACGAACAGCACGGGAGCACCCCAAGGTGAATGGCTCGGGCGGATGAATCCTTTGGATGAGAGTTCTTGTAATTGACTCGCAAGCTCTTGCATCTCGGAAGGCGCAAGACGATAGGGGGCTTTTGCCACGGGAGTTGCCACGGGCACAAGGTCGATACGAAACTCCACTTGTCTAGTAGGAGGAAGACCGGGTAAATCCTCGGGGAATACTTTGGGAAAGTCTCGAATGATCGGAATATCTTGCAATTTCTTACCTTTGTCTTTCGTGTCAACGACGTGAGCCAAGAAGGCAACGTACTTTTTCCGCAAGTACTTTTGTGCCAAGGTGCAAGACATGAGTTGAAGACCACGACAAGGTTTTTCACCAAAAATAACTAACATGTCGCCCAAAGGGAGAGGTATACGAATGCACTTTTCGTGGCAAATAACCTCGGCATGGTGCTTGGATAACCAGTCCATGCCAATTATAATATCAAAACTTCCCAATTGCATTGGAAGGAGATCAACAGAGAATTCATGATTATTAAGCTCGAGATTACAGTTGCGGATAACAGAATTTATAGCAATAGATTTCCCGTTTGCTATCTCCACGGAATAAGGATCGTCAAGTTTCGTTCTTTGTTTAGCAAGTCGAGATTCAAAGGTAAGAGATACAAAGCTCCTATCGGCACCGGTATCAAATAAAACGGATACATAATGATTATTTATGAGAAACGTACCGTTTATCACGTCATTGTTTGCTTGAGCCTCATTGGCGTTTATGTTAAACGCTCATCCTTGGGGACCACCTTGGTGATGAAGTTTTGGGCATCGGTCACGGAAGTGGTTTGGGTCTCCACATTCATAACATGCCCGACCATTGAGAAGTGCCGGATAGTTTGGACGGTTGGCTGGAGCAGCTTGGTGGACGGGAGGACGGGTACGGCAAGTAGTGACCACGTGTCCATATCGTCCGCAGCTTGAACACAATCGGCATGGTAAGTTGGCAGGATGATGGTACTTGCAGGTTTGACATTGGGGATTTGGACCCAAATAAGGTTTCGGGTTTTGACCCAAAGGGGCCACTTGGATAGCAGGTACAGCGGGAGTTACGGCTGCGAAGTTTCGACCCTTTCATTTCTTGTTGCGGTTAGAAGACTCGGGTTTTACATCTTTGACGGTTGCAAGAGTGGAGACAACCTTCTTGGAACCCTTTCTTGTTAAGGTTTCGGCTTTGACATGGTTGTCGGATAGTGTAGCTGATAGACGGATAGCAGCTTCAAGAGTAGGAGGATTGCTTCCTAGAACAGCATCTTGAATTTGCATAGGCAGGCCGCCTATGTATTTTTCAATTCCCCGAGCAAGGGGAGTGATCATATGAGGCACCAGCAGACTTAGCTCTTGAAACCGGGTGGTGTAAGCTAGATTATCCCCGCTGTCTTGGGCAAGATCCCAAAATTCAGCCTCGAGCTTCCTCATTTCATTCCAAGGACAAAATTCATCAGTCATGGCCTTCTTCAGATCATCCCATGATAAGGATGTAGCAACCTCAGCACCACGAGTGCGTTTCTCACCGTTCCACCAGGTGAGGGCTCTCTTTTGGAGTACACTTGTGGCATAACGAACCCGAAGATTATCGGGGCAGTCGCTGTTTAGGAATGTGCTTTCCATGCTTTTAAACCATTGAAGTAGGCCTGTAGCACCTTCAGTCCCGAAGAATTTAGTAGGATTGCACGAGTTAAAGTGCTTAAACGTGCAATGAGGCGGGTTGGTAACACCGTTCCCTTGGATGTTGTGAGACCCGTCACTGTTGTTATTTGCTTGGGTCATTTGCCCTACTAGCTGGGCAAGGAGAGTAGCAAGATCCGGGTTGGAAGTGCTAGAGTTTGCACGTCGAGGAGGCATTCTAACACCATAAAAAAAAGACAATGATATTTTAGATAAGATGGATATATATGAATTATAGTGGGAAATAATGTAAGCAGAAAAGCGGGATTCATCATGACGCGTGCCAGTGCATGTGTATTAATTCAAAGTTAATGGGGGAAACTAAGCCATCTATTCCGGGTAGAACGTGATGTTATAGATCATTATTCGCGTAGTAGGAATTGCTGGGACTTGTATGCACTACAAATCGTTATTACGTGTGCACCCGCAATAATGACTTGCTTTGCATGTTCGTCTAGTTCTTCCTATTTTGCTATAATGTCCCCAAATTTTGAGTTTAAGTTCGGATCGTATCCTTGCGAATACGTTGACTTATCAACGTTAAATAATTCCTCAAAACTTTCAAGGAGACATGCTTTAGCCTTTAGGTAAACACTCACTTCAGGAATTCCCAAGAAAGCATACGGGTCCGTTTATTTGGATTTATACGAAATGCTTTCCTAGACAGAAAACCCAATGTACAGGTGTCACCCTTCCAGATTGCACGTGTCCTTTACTGGTTTCAAGAAATTAAGTCGTTGACGAGATTTTCAAGATTTTAATGGACTTGAGAGTCTATGAGTATAAAATGTGTAGGAATGTTGTAATTAACATGGATCAGGAAAAAGTATGGACAAGGATGAGTAGTGTATTTGTTTGCATAAGTTTGTTTGTCAAATGTGTATGTAAAGTATGTATCATGTATCAAAGTCTTGTATGTATGTGTATAAGTCTCATGTATCAAACTCGGGAAAATTCAAATAATACCTAATCTACAAATAATTCACATAGCAATTTATCATTTAGCACATAACACAAAAAAAGGGAGTCATAGGGTTATAGTCTAGGTCATTGTGTCTAATAACCTAATTCCCTATAACCATGGCTCTGATACCAATCAGTCACACCCCGACCGATGGCGGAATCATCGAGGCGGACATTAGAATGATTGTTCAAAAGCACATGATAACTAAAAGGTTTCATAATTCATTACTTAAATTTAAAGACAACAAGATTCAAATACATTACATTTCAAATAACCTAGTCTAGTTCAAAACATTGATTTATTTAACTAGGTCCATAGTTCCTTAAGTGGAGAAATCTACAGCAGACAGTCATATAACCAAACCTGAAACATTATTAAAATCAAGTGTCAACTAAAAAGTTTGTGAGTACATAGGTTTAGTAATCCCGGTAAATAGTAGTGTAAATCGTTTTGCAACTCATTGTTTATCTTGTTAAACATAGTATATGATGTAACATTTATTTAAATCACAATTCAAACCGAGTTTGACGCGCTTGAACAGAGCACAATAGCTAAGTCCGGTATGCTTGAATATAGTTTCCCACTATATCCGATATGTTTGAATATAACACGCGATCATATCCGAGTATGCAGTAATAAACACCCTAACCGGGTGGGCTGGTCAGGCACAATAGATTTATCAATATTACAGTTGGTTGTCTTGTGTTTAAATGTATGTACATCCAAAGAATAAGCATATAGTCTCATGTATAACACGTATAAACAATGTGAGTAGCATGTATAATGTTTCACCCCAAAACGTACAAATATGTAAAATAGGGGCTATGTAACTCACCTGGCTAGCGGATATGTTAATCCACGAGTGCGGGTGATAAGGATGTTGAAACCTAGGCACGATGAAACCCTATGTGGATGGATAAGTATTATTGTATGTTTATGAGTGTATTCGTATTTAATGAGTATAGGTTTTATGATGCTATCCTTAATAATTATTTGTATAAAATAGGGTAGAAAATGATAACGGTTTTGTAGAACTTTAACTCATAAATATATATATATATATATATATATATATATATATATATATATATATATATATATTGTTTTAAACAAATATTTATTATGTTTAACGTATTTATATATAACAATAACAAATAAAAGAAAATTCTTTATTTGACTAATCATATATATATATATATATATTAAAATTTGTTTTAACAAGTTTACTAAAAATATTGCAAGACTTGTAAAGGTGGGACATTGTATATGTGAAAAAGTATTTTGATAAGTTTTATAAAAATGTTACAAAGTTTATAAAAATAGGACATTTTGTATATTATAATGCATTTTAATAAGTTTTAAAAAAAAAATATTACATGGTTTATAAAAATAGGACATTTTATATATTATAATGTATTTTAATAAGTTTATAAAAATATAAAAAAAAATGGGATGGTTTATAAAAATATAGTTTAATTGATTTTTAAAATAAACGATCGAGTAAACCAACTCGTTTTAGTCTTTATTGTAATAAAAGAATATTAAAACAAATTAAAATAAATAACTAAAATAAATAAAATGAAAAACTGGAATAAAAAGTTTGGGCCGAAGGCCAACCGGGCTCGAACCCGCGACTTACAGCATAAACACACACACGCATAACCAGCCGGGCTACTGCCCATCACTGGTTATGTGTGTATCGAATAATTTAAATACACAAAGGAGGAGTTGGTCGTTGGTCCTCGGTGACCGGCAAACCGTGTCCGAGGACACTGGGTTTGCCCGGTAACTCTCGTGCGAATGCCGTGTTTTCGATTGGAATAGTTTACCTGATGATAACAGAAGCTAATGGAACCGAAATGAGGTTCGAATTTGGTCGTGAAGGGCCTGGACGGCAGAAGCCTTGAACTCGAAAAAGTCACAAGCGGGGATCGATTTCTGAGTGGAATTAGCTCTTGTAATCCTGGTCACAGCTTCACTCAGGGTCGCCGAAGGTGATGTAGTCCTCAATTTGGAGTGAGAGTGTGTGGAAGGAGGGTAGCCAGTTCGTGCAGGGCCGACCATGGTCATTTATAGGGGAGCTCGATTTCTATGCTAGAACGTGCGATTGGGCATGCACCGACATTGTTCTGAACGATACGAAGCTAACCAGACAATCGACATGCGTGGAGGTTGACTGTCGGGCTCGAATTTGAGCGTGGGTTTCTCGGCCACCAACAGGATCAGACGATCCGTATGTTGGGGAGACCAATTGGTCGAGGGTTCTTGTTCGCACGGGCAAGACGAATTCAGAGACACCTTTGTCGGCTGTCGAGGTGCATGGAACAGGTGTGTCGAGATGTCGCCGAAAAAACGCTTGGACCGCCGGACAAACGAGGGTGGTGACCGGAAATGCGAATCGGGGATTGGCAACTTCGGTCCCTGGAGTTTGTTTTTGTTTTAATTTAGTCCCTGAATTAATTACGGATGAGTCCCTGAGGTTTGGTTTGTCCAGAAACAACCCCTCAACAGATTTCTGTTTTAAAACCCTCTAGTTTGATTAATTACAAAACGAACCCTAAACTTTTTATTAAATAAATTAATTTAATTTCTTTTAAATCTATTTATATTTTATAAATTTATTTTCATTATTATTATTAATAATAGTTTTTATAAAAGCTATTTATCTCATTTAAATAGGTTATTTCATTGAATGTGCAACTTTTAATTTAGAAATTTTATATAAAATTTTATATAAGTTTAAAACTTATAAAATTTTAATTGCTTTAAATCCATAAAATAATATATATATATATATATTTTGTACAAAATTAAATAAAAACACTCGCATTTCATTTAATAGAAAAATGATTACATGATAAATATAATACAAGTGCGAGAACGAAAAATCCGAAACGTCACACCCAGGTGCGCGGTGATTGAAACCGACAATACAATTTTTTTGCATGCTAGTTACAAAGGTTTGGTTGTACATGGTTACACAATAGCTGCTCCCCATAAATGCCTTATTTTATCATGTTTTGTAAAGGATTTGTTTTCAACTATATGCTATCTATATACAACTGTGTTATACTCACCAAATTTTTAGTTGACTTTATTTTATTCATGTTTCAGGCCCTAATATGTGAGAATGATTCAAGACGTTCTCAATATAGGATTTGGACTTAGCAATTTAAATCAAGAATTTTATGAGTTGTTTTATGTTTCTTGTTTGAATTTGGTTTGTACTTGGATTATTTGTAATGGAAATTTAACTTTAATATATTTCAATTTAGTCAGCCATGTGCTATGAACAGTCTTACATGTCCCGCCCCGATGATTCCGCCATCGGTCGGGGTGTGACACTATACGGTTTTAAACAAAGAGAATGTTAAGTACAAAACCATGTCTCTTGAAGAAGTTCTAGGAAAGATTCAGTCGCATGACATGAATATGAAAAAGAAAGAGACTAATATGGAGCATATCCAGGATCCTTCAATGTATTTTGCCAAATCTACTGGTAACTCTGGTACTGGAGTGGCATTCTTTTCTGGTGATGCTCAAGAGTCTTCAAATGATCAGTGTTCTGGAGTTTCAATTTACTCTGGTCATTCAAGCCATTCTGGATTTTCTGCGACTACAGCTTCAACATCATCTGGATCTCATTTGAATCAGAAAATTGCTGATGATTATCTTGCTATGTTTTCTTCATTCATGGCATCATATGAAAATTTCATTGGAGGTAAAATACATGATCCTGAGGTTATAGAAGAAGATTTCAGACAGATTGACCCTGTTGATCTGGAAGAAATGAATATCCAATGGAATATGACCATGTTAATGCGTCAAGCTAAAGATTTCTTGAAGAAAACAGGCAGAAAATATATTGGTTCAAATAGTCGATCTCATATGGGTTTTGATAAGAGCAAAGTTCGTTGTTACAATTGCCAAGAGTATGGTCACTTTGCTAAGGAATGTGTGAAGCCGAAGGTAGAATTTGATTCTCAAAAGAAGAAGTCTAACTTTCAGCATAATAGGAATCAGTCACATGGTTCATCTGGTAATCAAAATCATGGTTCTTCTGGTAATACAAATCATGCATCTGCATCATCAGCTTTGGTTGCTCAAAATGATGAAAACTATGACTGGGGCATTCATCTGGAAGATTTGGTGGGTGCTGTGAGTCAGACTTTTGTTGCTGAAATTCATTCAGAAAATCCAGAGGAGTCTACTGATGATGAAAGTTCTAGTGATGATTCTTGTGATGGTGACAGTGTTCCAAGCGTTGATGATGAGGTAGAACAAGGGAAGAATATTGATTCTAATGCTGCATCAGGGGTTGCTGAGGAGGAAATTGTTCTTACAGAAAATGCTTCAGTTGGTGATGATTCAGAGAATATTCCAATTGCCAAAGTATTCATGGCAGACATGTCTGATCCGTCTAAGGTAAAAGACTCTGTTTGTCATATATACTATTCTAACTGCATTTCTGTTAAAGATAAACTACAAAAAGTCATGGATGATAACACAAACTTGATTTGTGATATGAAATCAATACATTCAGTTAATCAGAAACTGAAAGATAATGATAAGCTGTGCATTGATAGAATTGAGTCTTTGAAAAGAGATTTAAATTCTCTTGGGCTAAATTACAAAGAACAGGGTTATCATCTAGATATGGCTTATGCTGAGATAGAAAAACGTAATGAGATTGTTGCCCAAAAGAATAAAGAAATATCTGACAAAGAATCTGAGGTGATCAAACTTCATCGAAAGTTGGAACAATTTGAAAGTTCTTCAGTTGTTTTGGATTATTTTAACTCAAATGCTGATCCTACTAAGCGTGTTCCTGGTATTGGATTTATTCCTCCACCGTTTAATGCAAATTATGTGGTGGAACCTGAGATCATAAATGAAGAGGAGATAGATCCAAAAACTGTGTTAAAGGTGAATCCGGTAACTGGTGAGGATATGGTATATGAGTCAGATTCTGAAGATGAGATGTTTGATGAAAAGAAGGTCGAGGGCATTCCAAAAGAAGTGAAAATTGATAACCCAACAGTTGTTAAAAATGTTACCCGAGATAGATGCATTATGACTGAACCCGAAGAGGTGAAACTTGTTCCAACTAAACTTTCTCCAATCTTACAGTCAAGTGGGTTTGTTGCGGCTGGTTATCAAAAAGTGAATTCTTCAAAGGTGCCAAAACAGACTTATGTTCCAAAGAAGCCGATTAATTGTTCTGGGCATTCCTCTGAAGCTTATTCTTCTGATGGATCCTCAAATTCAAAGAAAACCTCTTATTTCAGAAATTATCAAGAAAGAAGAGTGTGTTTTCATTGCAATGAGGCTGGTCACATTCTGATCAATTGTCCTTTCAAGATCCAGGGTAAGATGAAGACTGTTCCTTCACAACCGAAAGTGGTGAAGACTCTGAAAAGAAAAGATGAGGGAAAGTCGTCTTCTAGTTTGGAGAAAAATTTGCCTAGTCGATCGTTTGTTAAATCCTCTGGATTTAAACAACAGAATACATTGCATGCTAAATCCTTTGTATGCAAAGAGAAACTTGAGATTCCAAAAGTTGGGATTTTAAAAGATTCTTTTCAGAAGGTTAAATTGTCTAAACCTCAAAGAAGAAGAAGAAACAGAAAATTAAAGAAAATTTTGGAAACATCTGAATCTGACAATAATATATCAAATAATGTTTTTCAAAATAATAAAAATAGTTCTTCTTTGAAAAATCTGATTGTCAAACTTCTGTTCCAAAAGTGAATGATAAAATTGATTGTAAATTACAAGAAGTTGTTTATTTTGATCACGATGGCTTGGGTTCCACTTTCTAACTGATTCTCGTTGTTTATGTAGGGATAACCAAGGAGGACTATCAACAATACATGGTATGTGGATAGTGGTTGCTCTTGACATATGACAGGGAATGTTAGATTGCTTGAGGATGTAAAACAAATTGATGGTGGTTATGTCGCTTTTGCGGGCAATAAAGGCGGGTACATAACTGGCCAGGGAACGTTAAAGAATGACAAAGTCAGATTTGAAAAAGTGAATTATGTTGAGCAGCTGGAACACAATCTTTTAAGTGTATCCCAAGTCTGTGACAAGAAGTTTTCGTTCCATATCAACGATGCTGAATGCTATACTCTGAAACAGGGTTTTGTGATTCCTGATGAATGGATTCTTATGAAGACTCCGAGGAGAAATGACACGTATGTCCTTGACATGAGTGTCGCCACTACAATGGATTCAATTCCAAACATGTTTACTCTCCAAGGCGTCGGAATCTGATTCAATATTGTGGCACAGGAAGCTGGCTCACATTAAATTTAGGAAGATGAACTACATTGTTAGGAATTATTTGGTTCTTGGTATTTCGAAAATGAAATCTCAGTTCCTGATGATTGTATTCCGTGCAAGAAGGGGAAGCAAAGAAGGAAATCTCACAAATCTAAATCAACGAATTCTATAGTAACTCTTTTGGAGTTGCTGCATATGGATTTGTTCGGTCCTATCAGTATTAGGAGCATAGGTGGGAAATCTTATTGCTTGGTAGTAACTGATGATTACTCCAGATTTTCATGGGTTAAGTTTCTTTCTTCTAAAGCTAAAACAATTGAGTTGGTGCAATACTTAATCCTGGGTTTGGAGAATTTATTCAATCTGAAAGTCAGAAGAATCAGGAGTGACAATGGCAGCGAATTTAATAATAGCAAAATGGGCTTATTCTGTCTACAAAAAGGAATTCATCATGAATTCAGTGCACCATATGTTCCTCAACAAAACGGTGTCGCTGAACGAAAGAACAGGACGTTGGTTGAAACAGCTCGCATGATGCTTGCAGATTCTAAGCTTCCAGTCACCTTTTGGGCTGAAGCTGTGAATACTGCGTGTCATGTTTTGAACAGGGTCTTGACCGTCAAGCAACATAACATGACTTGTTATGAATTGCTGAATAATCGAAAGCCGAATCTGGATTATTTACTACCTTTTGGTAATCCGTGCACCCTACTGAAAGTTCGAGATGTCCCAACAAAATTCAGTGCAAAGGCTATTGAAGGGATTTTTCTAGGGTATGTGGCTAATTCAACAACCAAGAGGGTTTATAACAAAGAGACACGCCAAGTTGAAGAATGGTTCCATATTGATTGTTCAAATCGGTCTTTACCACAAATGGCGATTGGTCCGGATTGGGCATTTGATTATGAAAACTTGTTCAAGTCTTTTCATTTACCTTCTGACATTTCTGATGAAGATGCTGTTGTTCTTTATGATTCTTGTCAGGATGCACAGCACAATGGTTTTCTACCAAATGCAGTTTCAAGTTTACCGATTCTATCTACTTCTGCTCCCGATATAATGTTTCTTCTTGTTCAGGTCCACAAGATTCAGAGAGTGAGGAGGATAATGCTATTTTTCAAGATTCTTCTACTGATCTGTTGTTGGGTGATGATCCATTACCTTCGACACAGGATCAGGGGGAGATTCCTACAAATTTAGACTCGGAAATTCCAATTACTCAAGATTATTCTTATCAATCTGAATCTACTCAAGTTGACGTGTTGCCGGTTCCTGAGGTCGCATCCATCAAGGAACTCAAAGATCACCCGGTGACAAATATAATTGGAAATTTATAGGATGGAGTGAAAACACGTTCTTTTATTGACAATACTTGTTCGTATACTTGCATTAAAGATTATGGTGTTCTTGATGATTGCTCACATTCTTGCTTTATTTCGCAGGTTGAACCCAAGAATGTTGAGATGGCTTTAAATGACAATAACTGGATAGAAGCTATGTAGGAAGAACTTGCTCAATTTGACAAACTTAAGGTTTGGAATCTTGTTGATCTTCCGAAAGGTGCATATCCGATAGGAACAAAATGGGTGTTTAAATGTAAGAAAGACGATCGAGGTGTCGTGGTACGCAACAAGGCAAGATTAGTTGTCCAGGGCTTCAATCAACAGGAAGGAATTGATTACACCGAGGTTTATGCGCCGGTTGCGCGGCTCGAAGCTATAAGGCTATTTCTAGCTTTTGCTTCTTTTAAAGGTTTTAAGGTGTTTCAATTAGACGTCAAGAGTGCGTTTTTATATGGAAAGGTCAAGGAGGAAGTCTATGTGTGTCAGCCGCCGGGGTTTGAAGATCCACTGAATCCGAATATGGTCTTCAAGCTTGATAAGGCTCTCTATGGTCTTCATCAGGCTCCACGTGAGTGGTATGAGACTTTATCCACACATCTTTTGGCAAATGACTTTGTTCGTGGAAAGATAGACTCGACCTTATTCATAAAGAAATCAGGGGGAGATTACCTACTGGTACAGATTTGTGTGGATGATATTATTTTTGGTTCGACAAACGAAGGGTTATGCAAAGACTTTGAGGGGGTTATGGAGTCAAAATTTGAAATGTCTGCTATGGGAGAGTTATCGTTTTTCTTAGGTTTACAAGTAAATCAAAAGAAAGATGGTTTCTTTATTCATCAGTCCAAGTATGTCAAAGACATCTTGAGCCGGTTCAAGATGGAGGACTGTACCCCATACGATACTCCAATTCCGGTCAATCATAAGTTGAATTCTGACCTATAAGGAAAAGATGTGGATTGTCGAATTTACAGAGCTATGATTGGATCCCTCATGTACTTAACCGCTTCAAGGCCGGATATAATGTTCGCCGTGTGTATCTGTTCCAGATTTCAGGCAAAGCCAAAAGAATCTCACTTAATTGCTGTGAAAAGAATCTTTCGGTATTTAAAAGGAAAACAACGTTTAGGGCTATGGTATCCTCATGGTTCTAACTTTGATTTCAATGCTTATACTGATTCTGATTTTGGTGGTTGTTGTCTGTACAGGAAATCTACAACAGGTGGTTGCCAGTTCTTAGGAAATCGACTTGTATCCTGGCAATGCAAAAAGCAAACCACAGTCTCAATATCAACATGCGAAGCAGAATACATCGCTGCTGCGAGTTGTTGTTCACAGATCCTGTGGATACAACAGCAATTGAGAGATTACGGTTTGAATTTCACAGGAACCCCCATGTTTATCGATAATAATGCTACTATGTCCATAACTAATAATCCTGTTAAACATAGTAAAACTAAGCACTTCAAAATTCGAATTCCTAATAATCATGTTAAACATAGTAAAACTATGTAATTAACCGCTTCAAGGCCGGATATCATTTTATACGTGATTGTGCAGAGAAAAGGTTGATTGAGCTGGTCAAGGTACACACTGAAGATAATTTTGCTGATTTGTTTACCAAGGCATTTGATCGTACCAGGTTTGAATTCCTAATTAAAATTGGAATGATTAATCCTGAATAAAAGTTTTTCAAAATCTGAATTTCATGGAAAATTTTGTTTTTTTAAGTTCTTTTATTGCTTTATTACATTTCTGCATTTACATTTTTAGTCAAAAAGGTTAATTTATAAAAAGTCAAAGCAAATTGAAAAATATAAAATTTGACATCATTTGTGGTTAGAGAAGAAATGATAGTACATCAGTGATTAGTTCATTTCACACGACCTTAGTAGACCTTGATATATGATTGATTAAAATAAGTTGATTTGATCTAAATTTCAAAGTCTGCATAAATAAGAAATGATAGTGTTGTGAATGCTTTATTCTTGATAATTTGTTTTAAAATTTGTGTATAAAATTTGAAATTTGAATTGTCAATAGGCTAAAAGCGTTTTGAAGCTAATAGTAGTGTGAAAATTAAATATAATATGATTACATCTGTGATTTAAATCTAATATATGCCTGGGTGTGTGTGTAAAAGATCATTATCAGATAAAGAATATTAGCTTTTAATAAAGATTTTCCTATGAGATCAGTTTCGGATTATGTCCTTAGCACTATTCATTCGATTTGTTTCAGTGCCCATGTCCCGAAAAGCATGCAATTTGAAGTATAATCAAGAAATGTACTTGACAACATCTGTCAAACATATACTAGCCCTTGGATCATATTGATAAATCATCTTTACTGATTCCATTGAATTCATAATCCATATAACAGTTGGATCCACGTACCTGAATCTTATGATTCCACACATATAAGCCAAAACATTGAATCATTTGATTCTAAATCTCATTGATTCCTATACAATCCAATTTGGATTCTGCTATTCATGTGCTAAGTGATGTCTCCTCATTCTGAAAATTCGGATAATCTTTAGTAAAATCTTATATGTCTTGAAGATAGTGCATTTACTTTCTGTTTGGCATATATGTGGGGTACACGATGTTTTTCATCTAAATGGTACTAAATCACATGAATTTGTAGAATAAACGCTTATAGTTTCAAATAATATAATATTGACAAATTTAAGAATTCATGCTTTTTATTTCAAATTCGGTATAAATAAAAGAGCATTTTATAACCTGATCTTATTTACATTGAAATTTATCGCGTATCATTTCAAATATTATTCAAATTGAATGAGTTTCAAAATGAAAAAGATGCAAAGTGCACAAAATTAGTCTCATACTATAGGTTACCCTTTGTTATTGATAATATGTGTGATGAATTAATTGAATACGGATATGACCTTCTTGCTCATGATGTTAAATCCAAAATATGTGTTTCTGTTTATACAGATAAAATCCCAAAATATGTGTTTCTGTTTGTATAGATAAAATCCAAAAATATGTGATTCCGTTTGTTTAGATAAAACTCAAAAAGATTTTCTTTTTCACTTTCCATGAAAATGCTAAACTTTTATTAAAATTGTTCGGGATTGGATCGAATATGTGTTACTGACGGAAGTTCAAGATTTGACAGGTTGAAGTTGATAAAATTTTTGTTCAAGGAAAAAAGGTTGAAAAGCAATTACAGTGAAGCGAACTTAATAAGTTCGCTTAAAACAGTGAAGCGAACTTAATCTGATTATCCGGGGTGAAGCGAACTTAGGGGTGAAGCGAACTTATCTTGTTCGCCGAAGGCTTGTTAAGCGAACTTAACAAGTTCGCCTAATTAAGCGAACTTAATGGGTTTAAGGATCTAGATCAGGCGAACTTGTCAGTTCATCGTCTTTCTCAGTTTTAGGCGAACTTAACTGAAATTTTTCAAAATTCTTAAACGTTGTTGTTGGAGTTGTTTACTGGTTGTATTTTAATCCAAATTGAATTGCGAATTCAACCAAGGTAATTTCGTTGAATTTCATCGGATAAATTGAGATAATTTGGTACTTCTCATCACGGTTTTACATCGATACTTTCAACGGACGGTTTTGACCTAATTTTGACCAAACTAGTAAAATTGATCATCTGATTTGGTTATAAATTGATATTCGACTGATATTCAATGCTTATTTCATGATGTTATCTTGATTCGATGAATTTTAATTGTCTGTGTTTGAATTTGAAACGTCACAGTTCAGGCGAACTTGTTCCAAGCGAACTTGTTCCAAGCGAACTTGTTCGAAGCGAACTTAAGTTCGCCTCTTGCACTACTAAGCGAACTTATTAAGTTCGCCTAGGGGACAGTGAGGATTTGGACTTGTGAATTTTTTGTTGTATGAAAATTTAAAAAAAAAAAAAATTTTGTTGTTTTGTTTTGTTTGTACTCGTTATTTTTCTAATCTGTTTGTTGTCCAAATGTTTCAGATGGCTCGACGTGTCGAATATAAACATAATCAAGTGGCATTGTTAGATCCCAACATGTCCGAGGCTATGAATTCTCAAGGCATTATAGGATTTTTGAACAGATCACGTCTTCACGTTGCTCTATCTGCTGATCCTTACATAAGTCTCGTGTACATACAGCAATTTTGGGACACTGTGCATCAAGATACGGATGTTGAACCTCATGTTCTTCGTGCCACTGTTAATAATACCGAGATTGCAATTTCTGAAGAGACGATTCGTACTTCTCTTGATTTGGGTGGAAATGCTGAAGATCCATTATCTTATCCAGGCACTCTTATTTTGGGTTGTTTTCAACGGATGGGATATCGTGGGAGACAGAATGATACCCAAGCATGGAAAGGTGGATTAGTTGGTGAATGGAGGTATTTTATGCATGTGATTATTCAATGCATCTCTCCTCACAAAGCTGGTACCGATGGATTGAAGATGGCTCTACAAACAGCTATGGTGGCCTTAACATTGAATAAAAGATTCAATTTTCGACTTTACTTCTATCGGGAGATGGTAATGCAGATTAATCCAGCTGAAGGTCAAGGTTTCTTGATGTATCCTCGTTTTATTCAAATGATACTCAATCACCTTATTTCTGATCTTCCACAACATCCAACAAGATTAACGTTGACTCCGATGTCAAAACGTATCTTTACCGACTGTACGAAGGTGAAACAGTAGAATGCTGCATTGATTCCAGTCAATACTTCTTTGTTTGGGCACTTAATCAATCCTGATTATGTTGCACCATTGAATGACAACTGGTTTCATCCTGATGAACTTGCTCAAGCTCAAGGCTTCAATGTTCATCAACAACAACAGCAACAACCACAACAACAACAGTTACAACCACAACAACCCGCACAACAACAAGTTCAACAACAACAGATACCGGTTCCTCAAGTACAAGTTCCCGTACAACCACAAATTCCTATTCCTGAACATGTTCCTATTCCACAAGCTGAAGTTGAAATACCTATTCAGGAACCAGTTCAAGAAGAGGTCATTCATGATCCTAATCAAGATCTAGGAATGAACATGGATGCTTTCGTTGATGATGCTGTGAACTCACCTATTCCAAAAGCTGAAGGGAATGTGGTAACTAATGATGATTCTAGTTCTAGCTCAAGTGATACGACATTATCGGTGAATGAAAGCACTGATTCTAATGATTCTAGAGATTTTTCCTCAGGTCATTATGAACGGTTGGCTACAATTCCACTGGCTAATGCTGGCAAACCCATTAAATCTCAAGCCAGACGACCAAGAAGAAAGTATGTTCGGGATCCTCCTTCCGGATCAGTACTTGGCAAAAGATCTTTGGTCGATGACAGTACTGACACTAATAGTGACTTTAATCCAGATCCTACACGTCAAAAGTTGATGTCTGCTTCAATTGCTGCTGCACAATCTTCTCAGGGAGTCGAGGATGCTAATTTTGTTGCGTCATTGATAATTACTCCTCCAAGATCAAAGGATCCATCTCTAGTGATTTCTCCCGTTCCTCCAGTCATTCCTACTACTTCGAGTCCTTCTATTCCACAATCAACAGCTGGTCCGTCAAAGCCTTCTGATTCTGACAGGATTACTTTCCTTGAATCTCAAGTGCTGTCTCTACAAACCCAAGTAAACACTCTTGTGTCTACTGATTCACAACGGCAGCTGGTGATTCAGACTCAAGCTCAACAGATTGCTGACATGCAAGCATTAGTATCAAAACTCGTTCAGCGTCTTGACGCTCAGGGGGAGTTGAGGATACCTGATACTTGTCACACAGAGTCTATTCAAATACGTGATGATGAAGACAATGATCCTGCTGGAAATATTGAGGGTGATCGTCAATACACTGACGCTAATCCTATATCTAGGGTTCAGGGGGACTCGACATCACAATCACTTGAAGGAAACAAAGACAAAGATACTTCTGGTACTAATGAAGAAGAAATTCTGTTATTGGAATTCTTTTAAGATTCAGAAGAAGAGGAAGCTGAAAAGATTGCTTGTCTTAATAATATTGATGATTTAATCAATGACATGGAAGATGATATGTCGGATAATGAGATAGAAGAAGGAGAAATAGTAGATATTGAAATAGAGAAAGATAAAGATAGTGTTATTTATGAAGACTGTGATGGGCTTAAGGTGCCGTATAACTTCATCCAGGATGATGTTATTCCTGAATTCACTTATGAAGGAATAACAGATTCTATGGACTCTGTTGAAGACGTCACACTGCCTGATGATACAGCTGATTCAAAGATGGATACTGATGATGAGACAAGTCAATCCAATAAAGGTGCTGAAACTGAAACTACTCACACTGAGTCTCTGAAGGTTAATAAAGAACCTGTGATGTACAGAGATACAGGAATGACACAAGAACAGTGGAGAGAAGTTGTAAACAGTTGGATGAAGGTGCTACCTAAGTCTCCAGCACAACCTGATCAGAAATAGAAATATGTGAATAAAGAGCAGTGTGTAGGAAGGATCATAAGTTGGTTCTATGATGGTGAATCAAAATTATTTGCAATCAAACGATCTGACGGTGTTCAATACTTAAACCCGAGTATCAAATATTTCAATACCTTGCCGAGGTGTGAAATAAATGGTCTAGCTTCAAAGCCACTCATTAATAGATCGAAGAATGGTTTGGCTGATGTGATAGCAAACCTAATTAAGAAAGAAGGTAGTTCAGGAAAGTATGATCGGCTGAAACCACAAAAGGGAAAGAGAGTGAAGAACACAGATCCAAAGACTAGGAAAGTGACCTGGAGATACAAGTATAAACCAGTGCGTGCTATTCACAAGATACCATTAAAGAAGATTCCTCAAGACTTTCTTGGGAATATGAAATAGTGGTATGTTGATGTTAATACTGGTGAAGCAAGGATTGAAGATAAAGATAATAAGGTCATTGTGTGTTTCTATGACGCCATGAATCTTATTAATTTTTCAAAGAAAGATCAGAGGACATTGCGAAAGAATGAGATCATGTACACTGATGTTTGGAGAGAACAAGGTCTACAATACCAAAGAGTTTTGGAGATATGCGGAAGATATGGTGTGCATGCTGGCAGCAGACTACCGGATAACTGGAAGAGCTCAAGATAAAGACTGAAGATAAAGCTATTATCAAGGGGCAGTCTGTTAGGACATAGATTGTAATGACAAAAGCTTGTAATAGTTAGATATTATGTCTTTATGTTTTTGTTATGTAAATGTTAAATGTCTAAGTGTTTTACAAGTGAGCCTAGAGGCGAACTTGTTAAGTTCGCCTGGTCTATCAGAGGCGAACTTAATAAGTTCGCTGAGGTCTAGCTGAGGCAAACTTGTTAAGTTCGCTTAAGCTGTTAGAGGCGAACTTAATAAGTTAGCTTATATCAGGTCAGTTGGTTATATATATGGATGTTTTACAGAGTCAGTTAGATAGATAGACAGAGATCGAACTAGATCAAACCAGAGAGATCAGATTGAGTCTGTAAAACATCATTGTGATTGGAATACAAATTGAGAAGTTTATTTACTTGATTGTTTGCTTTGTCTTTTATGCGTATAAACGTTAACTCGTTGGATTTCGCACTCCGAGTAAACGTCACGTCTTATCACGAGATCGATCTGTAGATGCGCCATGGGGACCTACATAGGCATAGTTGGGCATTGATGGGCTTCATGCATGGCTTCATGCATAGAGACTTGGTGTCTTAGTTTGGACACTTCAGCCTCTAGCATAGCCACCCTAGCTGTCAATTCCAAGTTATGAAGTTGCAGTCTGTCCTCATCCACAGTTGTGGAATCCTTGGATCTAGATGGGACCTTAGGCTTGGCCTCTGCATCCCCATCACCCATGGTTTCTTAGCGCCTGGGATTCCTCTCAGTGAGGGGAGTTTCCAAGGAAGCATCCTCACTGTGAGTTACCGTGGTTGAGGTCTTAACGATGTTGTCACTGTCTTCCTGGTCATTTGATGGACCAGCAGTAGTGACAACCTCTTCCACGTCCACTCTTTCATAAATCCTAGAGTGGACCTTCAGGGTAGAATAACTTGGGTTGGTTGTGTTGGAAGCAAGATCAATCAGTACCTCCGAGATAGTGGTAGTTGGAGAAGGTATATCATCTTGATCAGGTTCCTCACACTTAAGTTCAGAAGAGAGAGGAATGGCTCAGGGGTTTGCTCTATGGATCCGGGATGTGATCCTAATGTTGTGGCTATCCCTCACACTGAAGTCTCTCTAGTGTTGTGGCTATCCCTTTTGATATTCTCATCAGAATGTTGGGATTCTGAATGAGGGCTTAGAGGTTGGGTTTGGGCCTTGGAGGCAAGAGAAGAAGGAGTCCTCTTGCCCCTTTTCCTGGTATATGTCGTTGCAACCAGGGCCCTGTGTTCCGGTTGAACGATAACATACAAAAGAGGTGTAGGTAATTTTTGTACCTGTGCATCCTTAGTAGTATGCACAGGGGTTCGATTGGTAGAAGCAGATACTTGTTCAGGATGTGAGGTGGAGGGTGTGGGATCAGTATCAGCCGGGATTGCTGAACTGTCACCCGGGGTACTTTGTATGTTCAGCTTTGTAGATAACAATGGAACATTGACCCCTGAGAACTTTTTGGAAACAGTTCTCATGCTTTGAAAAATATTATTTTTATGTCCCAACATGATGTAGATTCTTGCAGGTTTTGAAAGTTCTTTTAGTTCATGATTGAAAACCTCCTGCAAGAATCTTGGGTACATAAAGAATTGTTGCTTTGCACCCTCTTGAAGGTTATATCTCAAACCCTCAAAGATGAGGTGTGCAAAGTTGAATCCTAGGTTAGTGACCATACCATGGAAGGCGGAGGCAAGTGCGGAGCTCACCTGATGCCATCCACTCCTCTTCTAAGATATGCATTGGAGAAGAGTGTGGCAGAGATACTTCCGTGGAGGGCCCATCAGCGCCTTCTCGGTCGTATACTCGGTCTGATTTCCAGTGTATCCAATGGATACAAAGGTCCTCATGTATTCGTCCTTCGAGTATGAGATGGTTGCTCCCTCATCCTGAAGCTTAAGATGTTTTCAGAGGGTAGCTTCCGAGATGGTGATATCCTTGTCGTCTACCTTGGCTTTGATTTGTGGAGTCCCCTGTTCGGTATAGTAGACGGCGGTACTCCAGAAATCCTCCATATGAGGAATATATATGGTAGGGTTGGTTATGAGGGCAAAGTGGATCTTTTATCGACATAAGAAGTCGATCATATCATTGAATCCTTCGGATTTCTTTCCCTTTGTTAGGTATGCTGTAAGGTTATGGTATGGGGAGAACTTATCATCAGGGTTATTGATGTCTGCCATTGTTGTTTGATTTGGAGGGAAGGTTAGAATATGGGAGGCTTTGAATGTTTTAAAGATGAAGGGCTTTGAATGTGGTGGGGACTTGAGAGAAAGTGATGTGGATTTAGGGTGAAATTGAAGGTGAAGACGTGGTAAGGAAATTTGATTTGTTCTTATAACGGCAAAGGAGGGAAAAAGAAAAATGACTTGTACAGTACAACCTTATTCACCTTTTACTGTTACAGCTGTAATACACCGAGGCAGTCATGGTAAAGACTGACGTTAATTTTTACAGCGGGTAAAAGTTAATTTGGACTTAAATTTACCCATCAACAGCAAACTTGGTTACTATGGATGAATAAGTCTGTCCGCTGCAAACTTGGTTGCTGCGGAAGGTTAAGTCTGTCAGCATGCAAACTTGGTTGCTGCGGAAGGTTAAGTCTGTCAGCAGCAAACTCATCTGCTGCTGATGGATTTAATAATCCGCAGCAAGGATGTTGCTGCTGACAGTCTTAAAGAAATCCGCAGGAAATCTTTTCCTGCTGATAACTTAAAGCAGTCAGCTGTAAATCTTTTGCTGCTGAATATTAAACCTGTTAGCAGCTGAAGGACAAAAATGCTGCTGACTTATAACTTTTATTTACAAAATAAGACAAAACACATTTTAAAAATAGAATTTTTAGAGATAGATTTTAATCAAAGTCCATCATACCAATGGATTCAACTAAATATTTAAATCTAGCTTCATCAAAAGGTTTTGTAAACAAATCAGCATATTGCTCATTCGTATGAACTTTGGTTAAAATAATTCTCTTTTTCTCAGCTTGATCTCTTATGAAATGATACCTGATGTCAATGTGCTTTGTCTTGGAGTGCCATGAAATGTATTCTGCTTCAGCTGTAGAAGTTGAAACATATGTTTGCTTCTTGCACTGCCATGAAATCAGTCCCCCTCCCAGAAACTGACATCCCCATGAAGTGGACTTTTTATCCAAGTTGCATCTGCCATAGTCACTGTCAGTGTATTCATACAAATTAAACATGTCATTTTTAGAGTACCATAGCCCAAGTCTTGAAGCTCCCTTTAGGTATCTAAAAATTCTCTTGGCGGCTTGAAGATGTGAAACTTTTGGAGCTGCTTGAAATCTTGCACAGAGACATACTGCAAGCATGATATCTAGCCTTGAGACAATGAGATACATGGGAGACCCTATCATTGCATGCTACTGATGTTGATCAATGTCTTGGCCATCTTTTTCTGGAGTCAGTTGATGATGCACTTGCATAGGGGTTCTTGCAGTAGAGCCTTCAACCATTTTGAATCTTTCCAAAATGCTCTTTACATATTTGGATTGGCTGATGAAGATTCCATTTGGGACCTGTTTGACTTGTAGACCTAAGAAGAAATTTAGTTCACCCATTGAACTCATTTCAAACTTTGAGTGCATCAGAATCTCAAAGTCTTTGCACAACTGTTTCCTTGTTGATCCAAAGATGATATCATCAACACAAATTTGAACTAGTAAGATTTCTCCCCCTTCATATTTGATAAACAAGGTCTGGTCAATGGCACCTCTTCTGAAGTTGTTGCTTAGTAGATATCCTGACAAGGTTTCATACCAGGCTCTTAGTGCCTGATGTAGGCCATACAGAGCTTTGTCTAGTTTGAACACTTGAGTAGGATGTGCAGGATCTATAAAGCCTAGAGGTTGTTTGACGTATACTTCCTCACCAATCTTTCCATACATTAAGGCACTCTTGACGTCCATTTGATAGACAGTGAAGTTCTTGTATGCAGCATATGCTAGGAAGATTCTGATGGCCTCCAGCCTGGCAACAGGAGCAAATACTTCATCATAGTCAATTCCTTCTTCCTGAGTGTAATCTTGAGCTACAAGTCTGGCTTTGTTCTTGACTACAATGCCTCTCTCGTCTTGCTTGTTCCTTAAAACCCATCGTGTGCCAATAGCATATTTACCTGGTGGAAGATTAACAAGTTTTTAGACATCCTGCCTCTTGAATTGCAGCAATTCTTCCTTCATTGCCTCAATCCAGCTGCTGTGTTTGAGTGCTTCATCTATCTTCTTGGGTTCCACCTGAGATAGGAAACATGAAAACAAGCATACATTGGCCTCGTGAGATTTGCTTCTTGTGAGAACTCCTTGGTGGACTTGGCCAATAATATTTTCATGAGGATGTTCTTTGTGAATCCTCTGTGCTGGTACCACCTCCAGCTGTATCCCTTGCTCCAGATTTCTTTGATTTTGATCAGGGGTCTCTTCATTCATGTTGGAAGAGTCTTCAACATCATTAGCCACATCAATATTTTCAGCAATAGCATCATCAGTATCTACAGCATTTACTAAGGAGTCTTCATTTAGATTTTCAGTTTCAGACAGGTTGCTGCTGGTTACATTAGACAGTCTTGTTCCTACTTCACTTGCTTCAATTGCTTCCACAACTGATAGAGGATCAATTGATGGTCTTCTCAGACTGATAGAAGATTTGGGAAAATCCAGTCTGAAGTCAGTGGATGAAGTGGAGGCAGGTGTTTGTGTAGACGTAGACTCCATATTTGAGAAGGTGAGAGGCTCAAATATTTGGGAGAAGGAGTCTATGTCAAAGAGCCAGTTTGGACCTTTTCCTTTCTCACAGACTATGTATTCTCTACATTTCACATTTGCTGATTCTTCCACAATTCTTGTTCTTAAATTGAATACTCTATAGGCCTTTGATTGAGAGGAATAGCCCACAAAATATCCTTCATCAGATTTGGCACCAAACTTAGGAAAAAACCATTTGTCATGAGAATTGTGCATGGACACCCAAAAGGTTTTAGAAACCCAATGTAAGGAACTCTTTGAAACCAAAGTTCATAGGGCGTCTTGTTGAGGGGTTTGACAATTAGAACTCTATTTTGCACATAACAGGCTGTGCTGACTGCTTCTGCCTAGAATGTGAGTGGCAGTTTTGAGTCAGCCAACATAGATCTTGCTGACTCAATAAGAGTTCTGTTTCTTCTTTCAGCAACTCCATTTTGTTGAGGAGTTCTTGGAGCACTGTATTGTCTCTTTATCCCCTTGATTTCACATAAATAGTTTAAAGTGTGGTTTTTGAACTCTGTGCCCTGATCACACCTTATGATTTTCACCTTTTGATTGCTTTGATTTTCTACCCTCAGAATGTAGGATTTAAGAATTTCAGCAGTTTCATCTTTAGTTCTCAAGAAGTATGCCCAAGAGAATCTGGTGTAGTCATCTGTTATCACCAGACAATATGATTTTTTGCCCATTGACATGACATTTGTAGGACCGAAGAGATCCATATGCATTAGTTGCAGTGGAGTGTCATTTGTATTCAAGGTCTTGGGCTTGTGAGAACTCTTGTGTTGCTTCCCCTTTAGGCACGCAATGCAGTGGTCTTCTAGCTGAAATTCTTTGTCAGGAAGCCCTCTGACAAGATTATTCTTCACCAGTTTGTTAATGGTTTTGATATTAGCATGGCTTAATCTCCTGTGCCAGAGAGCCGATTCATCAACTGAGGCTTTTGATAAAAAGCAGGAGACACTCCCAGATGGAGTGACTTCATTCATGTCCAGGACATAGAGATTTCTTCTCTCTGAGCAGTTAATAAGATGCTTTCTGGAGGAGGTGTGGATAAGCCTGGAGACAGTACCAAGCATTCTTTTTCTGTGAAGAGCATCCAATGCTTTTGGTCACAGACCTGGGAAACACTCATGAAATTGAAGTCCAATTCTTTGACATAGTTGACCTTATCAATGCTCATTCTTTCATTGGACACAGTTCCTTGTCCAATAATGGATCCTCCCTTTGAGTCACTTCCAAAGGCAACATATCCTCCATTGAAATGTCTGAAGTTAGAGAGGATGGATCTGTTGCCTATCATGTGCCTGGAACAACCACTGTCTACCACCCAGGTGTTATTCTTGTGACCTGGTTGTCCCTGTACATGATTGATTTCTAATTAGTAGGAGGAACCCAAGAGTCTGCAGACTTGAAAAAGATGGTTGTTAGTTTGTCCTTTTCAGTATGTTTGTAGTCAATGGAACCAATGATAATGCTTGGAGATGGTTTGGCTTTCCATTGCTTTGTTGGTGATTTTCTAGTTTTCCTCACATTGTCAGCAGCGGATTTTGCTACGGATGTTTCTGGCTTGTCAACAGTAGATCCTGTTGCTGATAGCTTTGCTTAAGAGGCAACATTATTTGCTGCTAAAGACTTTGCCTTGGATTTCGCTTTATCAGCAGTGGACACTCTTGCTGCTGATGGCTTTGCCTTATCAGCAGCAGATTTTGCTGCGGAGGATTTTAGCTTATCAGCAGCAGACTTGGTTGCTGCTAAAAGCTTCTGCTTTGTTATCTTGGGCTTCACTTGACTACCAACATTTTTTCTGGCTGCGGATGGTTTAACAACTGATGTATGCTGATCCTTCTTTACCTTTTGTCTTTGAGGGGCTTGATGAAGGATCTGGTTGAAGGGGTTAAACTTACAATTTGCAGCAAAATGCTCTGATTCACCACAAATGATGCAAGTTTGTTGAGATTAAGGCAGCTTCACTCTTGGGGAGATAGAGACTCCCTGAACTTAGTTGCTTTGACCTCGTAGCTTCTTACCTTCTTGTTTTTGTTAGTCTTTTCAAAGACATGCTGCTTTGAATTTCTTGGGTGTTCCAGGTAATGAAAGCAGGTGCTGGCAGTGTGGTTATATCTGCCACACACAAAGCATGATCTTGCCAGTTTGTCTCTTGAAAGGTAGACATAGTCCTTTCTTTCGAACAGATCCTTGAAGTTCCATGGATGAGCTTTTTTATGTTCAAAAGTGGCTTCTTCTAGGGTCTTTTGAACATATGGAACTTTTTCTTCATGTGCAAGACATATATCAAACACCTTCCTCTTTGTGATTGGTTTTGACTGAGGCTTGGGGTTTGTAGGTCCTGATGTCTCTCCCTTTTCAATGTTTAGCTTTCTTCCATCTGAAGGATAGCTGATCTTGATCTGTTTGAATGGTACAGGGGCTGGAATAGCTTGAGTAACAGCAGGAACTTCAACTCTATTTGGAACAGCTTCAGATAGGGCTGCACTGGTTTCATCATGGTCTGAGCAGGTTGACTCAGATTCCGATGAGGTAGTGCATTCTTCAACGGAAGGTTCATCCGTTGAAGGATCAAGGTTTCGGTTTGCAGTGTCAAGATTTGCAACATTGAAGCTTGGTTCGTGAATGGCAATATAGTCAGCAAGAGGAGGAACAGATTTGTACTGATCATTGTTATACCCAAGTCCAGTCTTTACCTTCTCATGGACTTGAATATCTAAAAGTCTTTGTAAAGTTTTGGAAGAAAATTCATATTTTTCAACATGAACTTTCTGTTCTGCCAGTTCAGCTCTGGTAGCTTTTAGTTTGACCAGTAGATCATCAATCTGAGTTTCAAGATTAGTTTGTTCGTGTTTTAAAAATGAAATCTCTTTCTTAAGACAGTTAATCTTTTCTTTATAAGTATTTTGAACTCAGATTTCATCTGATGAAACTCTTCATTTTGATCTATAAGGTTTTGGTTATGCTTTCTATAACCCAAAACTTTATCAATACAGGCTTGAGAGCAAAGATGTTCAAATACCTGAGGTGGTATCTCTGTAGTGTCTGCCATAAGAGCTTGATTGTTGACAGGCAGCTCTTCAAACTGGAAGCTCCAGTCGAAGTCAGAAGTTCCAACAGTTGCACAGGCTGCAGTTTGAACTGGAGGAGCAGCTTGTTGTTGTTGTTGTCTGGGTTGGGGTTGGTGAGCTTGTCTTGACTGAGGAGTAGCTGGATTTGCTCTTGGTGCCTTGCATTCTCTAGCAAAGTGACCCAGTAGGTTACAGTTGTAACATCTTAGTTTCCTTTTATCCAAGCCAACTCTGGTGTTGGAGTTGTTACTTGTAATGGGTCTTCCGGTTCTAGAGTAGAACCTTTTTGCTCTTATAGAGAGCATGGCATACGAATGCTGAATATCCATTTCTTCTAAGTCATCAGGGTGAAAGCATTCAAGATCCTCCTTGATAAAGGACATGTTGCTTGAGTTTTCAGAAACAAAAGCAGCAGAGGTTGAAGTTTGAGGAGGAGCTTCTAGGAGAAATGGTGAGGTGTTTGTTTAAGAGGTGGGAGTTTGTGGATGGGTGACAATGGGAGGATAGTAGTTGCTGGAACTAGGACCTGAGTGGTCAGAGTGAAGTGCAGATGAGATGGTGGAGGAAGAAGAGGCTGATTGATGATTGGGGCTCCTTTCCTTGGCTTGAATCATTTCTAATTCATATGTTTTTAGCATGCCAAAGAGCTCTGTCATCTGGAGAGTTTTTAAATTCTCCGTTCTTCTTATAGACATTGTATATAGTGTCCAGCAGCTTGGGAGAGATCTGATAAACTTTTTGAGAATGTCTTCATTCTCTAACTTTACTTTGGAGCACTACAGTTCTCCCACCAGGTACGTGTACCTGTTATACAAAATGGTTAGTGACTCGCCTTCCTTCCAGATGAAGTTTTCATATTGCTGCTTCAGAACGTCCCTTCTGTTTTCTTTGACTTCCTCTGAGCCAACAAACATCTTCTCAAGAGCCTCCTAGAGCTCCTTAGCAGTTTTGTAACTTCTAAAGTTATAAAAAACTTTATTTGGAAGGCACATTTGGATAGCTCCTAGTGCCTTGAAATCCACCTTCATCTTTTTTATGTCCTCTTCTGAGTACTTGGAGGGCTCCTTCGGAACTAGTGGTCCTCCAGAGTCAGCAGAGGCCACCATGGGAGTGTAGGGTCCATCCCTGATGGATTTCCACATTCCGTACTCCTGATAACAAAAACAGCTTTCCATGCGATTCTTCCACATGTCGTAGTCTTCCCTAGATACCAATCTTGGTGGTCGGTTGATGCTGCCGATGTCTTCAAATCCATTGCTCTGTGCCATCTTTGTTTTTGTGATTTTGGGTGACTTGATTGAAGGAGAGTTTAAAATAGAACCAGAAGTGATTAACCAAGTGTGAGTTTGTTTAATCTGAGCCAAAGCTTTGATACCACTTGTAGGATCGTGAAAGTACAAGATGGTTTTGTTCTTAGTTGAAATTGGCGGAAACAATAACAACTACACAAGTATAATCGAGTAAACAGAAAGAATACTTATAAGAACACTGCTGTATTAAGCTTTTGCAAATAAACGGTTACAAATGAAAACTCAATCAAAAAGCACACATACAATGAAGTGTTTACTCAGTTTTTATACTCACTTAGAATCAAGACAGACCCTTGATTCTAAGGATCAGATCTAACACAGACCGTTGATCTTTTGTATATAGCTAACTATTACACGTTTAGTCTAAAACTAGTTAACTTTATTGAAGCGTCTTCTTTATGCATTATTGCTTGCATGCTTGGAGAAGAGCATTGTTGTCCGTCATTGGTTGTGCCATTGAGGTTCCTTCTACTTTGAGTGTGTCATTTGATTTTGCAGAAAGTTATCAGTGACGCTTGGCATGGATAGTCAGCTACAACGATTTATCTTCAAGGCACAGGGCTGTCAGCAGCAAGGATGATGATCAGCAGCAAGATGTGACCATCCAAAGCTGCTGATGATTTACCTATCAGCAGCATCAAGTGTTGATGCTGCTGAGAAGCCTATCCGCAGCAACTTTGGTCTTCAGCAGATAAGGCTATCCACAGCAGATTTGTTCTTCAGCAGAAGAACAAGTATCCGCTGCTGGTAAGCTTGTCCGCAGCAGTTTGTTGGTCAGCAGCAAACTCTGAGATCAGCAGCATTTGTACTTACAGAATTTTGTAGCTATCAGTCTTTATTTCTACATCATTACCTTAAGTCATAATCAAGGTCATTTACGTTGTATAAAATGAGCTTATATATAAGAAGTACCATCGGTGTATCCACCACTCATTCGATACACCATAAACATACCTATCCAGGAGTATTAGGTTTTAGACTTATTTCACTAATCTCTTATCATGATAATATATGATTAGTTCTACAATGATTTGTATGTCAAAACCCTTTTCTTCTCAATGTTTATTATGGAAATTCCATGCCAAAACATGTTCTCTTTCCGATTTACTCTACCCCAGCCAGCCCTTAACCTAAATCCTTATAATTGTTTCTCCATGAATTACCAAAGAGGTTTATATATAGGGTGTACCGGCGGCGTACCCACCACCTCTTTGATACTTTGTGAATACTTCTTTATATGGCTTTAAGTGTTAGACTGACTCTTACTAATATGGATACCCGTCCTATTTATTTAAATCAAGACTTTTTGGTATTCATATAAACTCTTTCTCAAATCCTTTTGCAATAACACGGACACTATCCTAAATTAATTTAAAGGATTATAGTGTTCATGTAAAACATTGCATAGCATGTGTACCGGCCCAAAATATATAAAATATTTAAAAGAGGGCTTCATAGAACTCACCTCTATCATTTATCTCTCTTCGTGCAATATCCTTACATGGACTATAACCGCACAATCTATTTAGTTCATAACCCTAGATTAAAATAATATTATAACTTAGCTTTTAAATAATAATAACCAAGTCACAATTATAACCTAGGGTGATTATCTTTCTAGAGTAGTACCTCCAACAAAATGTTCTCAGGAAAGAATGATGGGTCCATGAGGGATTTATACACCACTCTTTCCTTAGACAGAACATTTTGTTTGCCAGATAGCTACATACTGGTTAGAAGGTTACCCTCTGATTACTGTGACGTTAATACTAAATGGAATGCTAAACCATAAATCTTACCTCAGATCTATCTACGGCTTATTGCGAAATGCTAGAAACCGGACATCTCTAGGCAAACCGAGCTTCTTGGCACGCACTTCTAGGCTAAGTGTGTGTTTGAGAGTGAGTTTTGGTATGTGGGATGTCTTAAAAACGTTCACAAGTCCCATCTATTTATAGGCTGCTCGACGGTTCCATGTCAGACCACTATCCCTACACATGTCGGTCCGCCATCTAGTGTGGCAGTGTAATTTTTCTTTGTGGACACAAAACGGACCGTTATACTTCTCATATCGGTCCGTAATTAAAGATTGGCGACTAGCGGACCACAACAGATTCTATATCGGTCCGCTATCGATCGTCCACGTGTCAGTTTTCAGCGATTAGTCACGTGACACGTGTCACCTCCTGAGTGATACCTTGCTCCCTACATAGTGGACCGTTATTCTTCTGATGTTGGTCTGACATCGTTCGACTTTTACCATTTTTCATTTTTAGCCCCTCAACTTTGAATCTATTCCAACTTAACCCCTTATACTTTAACATAATGTCATTTTCACTCCCTAGGGTTTCATAAAATGACTATTTTAGTATTTCAATTTAAACTTTTCATACTTCACCCCTTTTACTTTTACTTAATTACAATTTTAGTCCTTCTAGCATTCTATACCTAAAAATTGGGGTGTTACAAATTTACCCCCCTTAAAAAGGTTTCGTCCCCGAAACCTATCTTTCTAAGGACTTCTTCTTAACTTTATACTTAATCTATAAAATTTGCTTCGTCTTAAAATATGTTTAATAATTTAGCACTTGGTGCTAATTATACATATACCTAATGCTATATATTTTCTCCTTCTCCTGTTGTAATAGCGTAAACCGTTATCGCTTCTTCCTTGGCTTCACTGCTTGTTTCTCTAAATGATCTTAATGGTTGTGGGTTCGGACAGTTCATCCTTTTGTGCCCATATTTTCCACATTCGAAACATCTTATTCTGTTAGGGCAACTAGATGCAATATGTCTAGTCTTTCCACATTTGTAACATAAACTTGTTCCAGCTCTACATTCTCCAAAATGTCTCTTTCCACATTTTCTATAGCCTTTCCGCTTCCAACGAATACCTTGTATTCCTTTCCTATAACAAGAATATTTTCTTAATGCCCGGAAAAGGCAAAAGACCGAGTTTTATTCGGAGATCGGTAAGTAACAAATGACACCGGTAATGAACCCGGTGTAGATATAAAAAGTACCGGAAGCACTTTCGGAAAAAAAAAAGCTCGAAGGAACTAGAAACTACGAACAAATCTGTATATACACCTTCCGTAAGCTTTCATTTAAGCCTTATGGTTGGAAGACATAACCCTACCTATGTAAACCCTTGTGAGGATTACTAGAAGTTCCTTACGAAAGTGTTCGTATCCTCAAAGGAAAAGAAAGGGCGGATTCAAATAGGCCCTATGTACCTTATCATATGTAAGGATCAATAAGTATTTCTACTCCTCATGTTAAAGAAGAAAACACTGGAGAATAATGAAGGATTAGAGTAATCCTTAAAAAGAACGGTGATGATATATCAAGGAATCTTATAAGGATGACATATGTAAGAGAATTAGAATTTAGTTATCCAAGAATCACAAACTGATGAAACAGTTATGTGATTAAGAAATATAAGAAGAAATGAAAGAATATGTATCAGGGAAATAACGACCTTAAGATTTGGTGTTAAGGTGAATTAAACAAGCTGAATTTAAAGAAAGCTTTTTAAAGAATAAAGGTTTGACCAATTAGTCAGAGGAAATAATGAATCCCTAAGAATGAATAATCCAGAAGCTGATTACTCGCAATTAATAAAGGACTCTGGAAGATACGCTCTGAACCCATGTAATAAGCCTTCAAACGAGATAGAATTAAGGCAACACCATTCAGAGTACTGTACAATAAGAAGTACAGAACACCTATATGTTAAATCATAAATCTGAGAGAAACCGCATATCGGAATCTAAGAAATACGAGAAATTACCATGTTGATTTTTTCAAACCCAAGATAAGGATTGTGATTAGCAAAAGGATTATAGTGATAAGAGGGAAGATCCGTTGAAAATATACGTCAAGGATAAGACGTTATTAAAGGCATCACCATGAAAAGGTGTAGTTCAAAAATTGAAAAGAAAACAAGCTAAGTCCATATATAGGACTAAGCAAACAATACATAAGTAAAAGATAGACGAACCAATTGCAACACGGATATTGCAATTAAATGTCTAGTTTTACAAAATGAAAGTTTGGATTTTATTATTAGACAAAAATGTCTATAAGATGTTGACTATGAGATGCATGTAAAGACACTTAAAGAAATGTTAGAATACTTTCATAAAGGATGGAACACCGGTAATTAAGGAAGTCTATTTAGGCAAGGAAATACCAGTTTAAATCCCTAGATTATAAGTGAATAAAGAAGGTGGAGATATGAACAAACCATTTTTATATTATTGACTGTTATTCAAATACTGGTGTATTCCATATTGAGATTTAGCCAAATTAAGGATAAACGAAAGGTCGGAATATATAAGAGAACCTAACATATTTAAGATCAACGAATGAAAAGATTGAAAAGACGAGTGGAACACCAAACGTATTTCTTATTATACATAGAAACTGGAGTAAGAAATAAAAAGAAAATACCCACGCATATTCTAACAAATCTCGAGGAAGAGATTTAAATAAAGGTGTGGATGATGTAACACCCTGATTTTTTAGGCATCGGCTATAATCACGAGAAAAGAAACATAGCCTAAGCAAGCTATTGAGTTCGTATAGTCTCAATTTTGAGTCTATAAATTTAAATGTTCGACCTAGAAATCATAGACGAGCAATTAATATTTAATAATAATATTAAAATATTATTATTTTGAACCTGCTCCGTTTTTAACGAAACTTAGGTCGAAACATAGAGAAAAATAAGTATGTTCCGACGACGTGTTCGAAGTTTTATAAAAAGTTATATTTGAAACGTTACGAGAGAAAAGCAAAATACATACTAAATGAATTATAACAATATAATAATATTAATACTAATAATATGAACATAAAACTAGGACGTGCACGTGTAAGTATAATTTGCAAATTTTGACAAATATGCAAAACCTTCCAACGAAGGTTCCTCGAACAAACTGATTATTCAGCAAATGTCGGTCTAACCTCTAGTATATATATAAGTGAGCCACTTAAGATTTTTATTCACAATCTCAACTTTCTTCCGTTGAAAATCAGGTACGCATAGGAATATTCTTTAGTCTTTAATTTAATTTAATATCAAGTATGGAATTAGGGGAATAACCAGGTAGACATTAGGTGACTTAACCATATTCGAGGCATGTGCTGATCATCTATGTTTAAACTATGTAGAATTACCCAAAATCAACCACAGTTATAACTAGCTAGTATTCCATCCAATTTCTTAGACCGTCACCTAAGATTTATTTCGGTCCTGATCGGGGATAAAGTTCTGACAAGACATAACGCCAAAACTAAGAATAAGAGATATGGCAAAGTTTAATTACGGTTCCAATTATGCCAAAGATGAAACCACAAGGATTAGAAACATCAAAGCCCGAAGGACAAGGAAGCAAAAGAAAGAAAATGAAAGTTTAAGGGGTGGCGGACCGCTACCCTTAGGATAACGGTCCGCTACGACCAACAAGGATTTCCCCCGCTGGATTCATGGCGGACCACTACGAGGTCATTAACGGTCCGCTACGGGCGGACCGCTTAGGTCCTACCTAACGGTGCGCTATGGGTTTCTCGATGCAGCTTCTGCAAATGACACATGTCAAAGCCATAGATAAGTAGTCTATGAGTAGTCTATGATGAGAACAAGCTTTTCAAAATGGTTTACAAAAGACATACATGTCTATGTCATAAACGGAGTCTGTCAAAAACGATTTATAAGACGTGCTTGGGCTATAGGCTATCATCACGCAACAAGACAGACTATCATGTTTTATAAGACGTGATTGTGCTATAGGCACCTTCACGCAAAATGATCAAACGATTTACGTTTACGAATAAGGGCAAAACACGATAACTAAATATCTACTCATAATAGTCCCAGAATTAGGGGTTGAGTTCAACCCCTGCGGACAAGAATAAATCCCAGAATTAGGGGTTCTACCCCTGTGGATATGATTACCCAAGAAATGTACGTAAAGTTTGATAAAATATTTATACTCGCTCCGGATCCAGTTGGGCCGGGCGAGGTTGGCTTGTATGTCGAGTGATTGCATAAAACGCAGGAGTGCCAGTCTGGCCGCGTAGCCCCCGAGTACTTGTCCAATGTATACAAATGGATAAATCGGAAGAAAGCGAAGTGTTCGTTAGAATCCAAAGATGAAATGTTTAACTATTTAATTAAACTGTTTTGCCATGTATATGAAAATGAATTGAGGTCATAAAGTATTCACCAGCATGTAATTGATGTTCATTTTCAAATGTTTTCATGAAAAGAATGAAATTACCTCATCATACCGGGACCGGCTATGGCCTAAGTCCTAATGACAGTTTTGTTGCACAGTTGGGTCAGGCCACACACCTTGACCCGGTGCAACCCAAAAATATATTGTTACAGGACGTACGATGTACAGAAAGATCCTGAAGAATAAACAAGGTTAAGGTGACCAAATGACTACGTTTTTCCTAGGTAGATTACCTCCTTGTAAACCTATTGACTTTGTGTCAGAGTTTTGATTTCAAATCAAATGTACAAACGTTCGGGTTGTATACCTAAGAATTGAAATAAAATAATCTTTTGTCTACAGGACAAGATTATGATATTTCCAAAACCAACCCTTGAGGTTGAGATAATTTATGAAACGATCCTTTTAAACATTTTTTTCCGCTGCACAAAAACAAGCTCTGAATTCAAAGCAGGTAACGAAGGTACCAACTGGCGTCACAGCTCGATAACGTCTTGGGGGTGCCTGGGGCGGGTTGTCAGAACTTGTATGATACAGAGCCAACCCTAGCCAATATTTCAAATGTTCCAACGTACCTAAGGTTAAGCTTGCCACGGTTGTTAAACCTTGCAACTCCCTTCCAAGGTGAGACCTTCAACATGACCCGGTCCCAAACTTGGAATTCTAATGGTCTACATCTGTTATCCGCGTAACTCTTTTGCCTGTCACGGGCGGCCTTAGACGATCCTTGATTTTAAAAATCTTATCGGTGGTCTCCAGAATAATCTCAGCAAAAGTTAAATGTTTGTCGCCAACCTTCGGCCAACATAGCGGTGAACGACATTTTAGATCATACAAAGCCTCAAATGGAGCGGCTTTGATGCTGGTGTGGTAACTGTTATTGTATGAAAACTCAGCCAACAGAAAATGAGTGTCCCAATTTCCTCTGAAATCGATTGCACACGCACGGGGCATATCCTCTAAGGTTTGAATGGTCCTTTCACTTTGACCATATGTTTGTGGATGATATGTCGTACTCATGTCAAGACGTGTGTCCAAGGCTTCTTGTAATGATTGCTAAATTCTAGACATGAATATGATGTCTCTATCAGAGATAACTGAAATTGGCACTCCATGCTGAGCCACAATTTCCATATATAAAGCCTTGCAAGTTTCTCGGTTTTATCCGTTTCCTTGATGGGTAGAAAATGATTCATCAAATGATCGACGATTACACATATAGTATCATACCCACTCGACGTCCTAGGTAACTTTGTAATGAAATCCATGTAAATTTGTTCCCATTTCCATTAGGGTATCTCGGGTTGTTGTAACAATCCTGACGGTTTCTTATGTTCTGCCTTTACCTTTGAACATGTCAGACACTTGCCAACATAGATAGCAATTTCCCCTTTCATGTTTGGCCACCAATAGAGTTCCTTCATATCTTTATATATCTTATCCGAACCTGGGTGAATGGAGTACCTGGACTTGTGGGCTTCGTCCATAACCAACCAAAACATGGCACCCAAATTCTATTCATGAAGTATAAAGTATCATCTGATTTTGGCTCTAACTGTCTGATCATTACTCGTAAAGCTTCATTATGAATATTCTCTTCTTTAAGTGCCTCTTGCTGTGCCATTCGGATATGAGTCATGAGACTCGTATGAATTGTCAATCCTAGGGCACGGACACGAAGAGTTTTAACTCGCTCCTTACGACTCAAGGCCTCTTCTATGACATTCGCCTTACCAGGGTGGTACTTGATATCACAGTCGTAATCATTTAGTAGTTCTACCCAACAACGTTGTCTCATGTTGAGTTCTTTCTGATTAAAGATGTGCTGGAGACTCTTATGATCTGTAAAGATAGTACATTTCGTACTATATAAGTAATGTGTCCAGATCTTGAGTGCAAACACGACAGCACCCAATTCCAAGTCGTGAGTCGTATAATTTTTCTCATGGACTTTCAGCAGTCTGGATGCATATGGTATGACTTTTTTCTCTCTACATCAGTACACATCCCAGACCTTGGTGTGATGCATCGCAGTACACGACAAAATTGTCAGGTCCCTCGGGAAGGGATAGGATGGTGCACTACAAAGCTTCTGCTTCAGCAATTGAAAAGTTGTTTCTTGCTTATCAGTCCAATAAAACTTTTTATCCTTCTGGGTTAACATGGTCAAAGGTAGGGCTATTTTTGAAAAATTCTCAATGAATCGCCTGTAGTAGCCTGCCAACCCAGAAATTGACGCACCTCAGTCGGAGTTCTTGGTGCTTCCCAGTTTTTGATAGCTTCAATCTTTGACAGATCCACATGGATACCTTTTTTATTGATGACATGTCCAAGAAATTGAACCTCTCGGATCCAAAACTCACACTTAGAGAATTTGGCATATAGCTTCTCATTTCTGAGTAGTTCCAAGATTAATTTCAAATGATGTTCATGTTCCTCCTTGGTTCGCGAATATATCAATATGTCATCGATAAACACAATCACGAATTTATCCAAGTATGGCTTGCACTCGCGGTTCATGAGATCCATGAAAACTGCTGGTGCATTAGTCAAACCAAATGGCATAACTAGAAACTCGTAGTGACCATAACGAGTCCTAAAAGCCGTCTTTGGTACATCTTCCTCATGTATTCTCAGTTGATGGTACCCTGATCATAGATAAATCTTAGAATAGAAGTTGGAACCTTGAAGTTGGTCGAATAAATCGTCTATTCGAGGAAGAGGATACCGGTTTTTAATTGTCAGTTTGTTCAACTCCCGGTAATCAATACACATTCTAAATTTCCATCATTTTCTTCACAAACAAACCCGGAGCTCCCCAGGGTGAGAAAATTGGTCTTATGAAGCCTTTATCAAGTAACTCTTGCAGTTGACTTGATAATTCTTGCATCTCAGATGGTGCTAGACGGTACGGCGATCGCGTAACAGGTGCGGCTCCTGGTACTAGGTCGATCCGAAACTCGACTTGTCTTGGTGGCGGTAAGCCAGGTAAATCTTCGGGAAATACCTTGGGGTAATCCCTAACGATCGGTATGTCTTCAAGTCGATGTTCCTCGGGTTTCTTATCGACGACATGGGCCAATAATGCGTAATAAACCTTACATAGATACTTATGAGATTTCTTGCAGTTTATCATCTTCAGCATCGTTCTACACTTTTCACCTTGATTTGAAAGAATTTCTCCGCTTGGTAGTGGGACACATACAATCTTTTCGAAGCATACGATCTCAGCATGATTATTTGATAACCAATCCATGTCAATAACAATGTCAAAACTCCCCAGATCGACAGGTAGAAGGTCTATACTAAATGTATGGTTTTCTAGACATAAAGTACAGCCCTTAATGACCTCTCCGGTTTCTATTAATTTCCCATTTGCTAATTCAATTGTATAACTTTGTTCTAGTTTGTTGGCCTTAATACCGAGTAAAGATTTAAAATCATTTGACACAAAGCTCATATCAGCACCCGAAACAAAAAGTACAAAGGCATAGTGATTATTTATCGGGAACGTACTAGTGACAATGTTCGGCTCCCGGCATGCGTCCCATGCACCCATCACAAATGCCCTCCTTGGTGCTTGAGCGTTGTTCTGATTCTTCCACTTGGGACAGTCCTTCCTAAAGTGCTTCAGGTCACCACACGTGAAACATCCTGGTTTAGCTCTACCCGTGCGTTTGGTGTTAGTTCATCAACTCCGTGTGGTGTGACCAAATTTGTCACACTTTCCACACTTGATGCACCCACCAACATTATGATATCCACACTTTTTACACCTCGGTAGGCCCCTTTCATACTCTTTCCTTTCCACGGTGTTGGCCGCAAAGGCCTTCACAGTTTCTTGTTTCTTAAACCCTTGCTTCCCAAACTTGTTACATGAATTTCCCTTCCACTTCCTTTTCTCTCCAGATCTACCTTCCTCATTCTCCTTCTTCCCAAATAATCCATTACGTTCAGCATCATCTCTGAGTTTGAATGCTAATATTATAGCGCTCTTGGCATCCATTGGATTAAATGAAGTTACCATGCTGCGATATTGCGGCGCAAGGCTCCACAAATATCTTTCCACACGCTTGTGTTCTGGCGTGACCATGTGCGTTACCAGAATTTCCAGTTCATTGAAATGATCGGTGTACCTAGCCAAATCATCTCCCACCATCTGTAGATTCCACATTTCAGCCTCAATTTTTTGTAACTCGTTTCTAGAACAGTATTCCTCAATCGTCATGTTTTTTAGATCTTCCCAAGACAATTGATACGATGTCTTCCTTCCTAAAGTTTTCACTTGGGTATTCCACCAGGTCAATGCCTTATCAGTGAGAGTACAAGTAGAATACTTCAACATGCAGTCAGCGGTGCACTCACTGATGTCAATCATCGATTCCATCTTTTCTATCCACCTCATCAGGCCTACTGCACCCTCGGTGCCATTGAAGTTGCAAGGGTTGCAGGATAGGAAGGCCTTGTAGGTGCACTTCCTATTTGAAGCATCTCCAGAACCTCTGGTTGTGCCGCTACCTCCTCCGCCGGTACCGTTGCCGTTCACTCCGGACACTATTTCGATTAGCTTCATGCTGCTCTGTGGCGGCAGCTACCCGTTGTGATATGAGTTGTTCCACGTTTGGGGAAATCGTCTCGTTGTTGTCGTCAGTGGTGTCACGCGACATCCTTCGCTTAGGTGCCATTGTGTTCTCTCCTCGGTGGAGCAGCAGCTGCGGTGATCATAGCCTCAAAGCGTGCCTCGGCTAAAGTGGCCCAGAGCTCAGCCTCAATCTCCCTATGCTCGGCTGCCTCTGCTCTCTATTCTGCGACGGTGGTCCTCAATTCCATCTCTATAAGTCTCCCTCGATCTACACAAATCGATTAGCTGCGTGCTCAATGGAATGGTCGCACAGTACTTGCTCCTCAATCACCCCTAAAACGTGCGACTTCAGTTGTTGCATACACACCATGTCTTCGTGAATATTTCCTACGTCAGTCTCCAGATAGTCGATCTTGTCCATATGAGTATACTTCTGGTCACCAGTATGAGAATAGAGCACTCCACGCACTCTGCTGTGAGTGGTACGGGTCGTGATTAGCATGATAGCCCAGCGGATGTCGTCGGAAGATTCTCCTCTACCATCCACATTAGAATAGCTCGGATCAACCAATCCCAGTAAGATACATCCACTCTAGGTATTCTGAGCACATGCACATTTACAGGCTCAGCCATCTCGGGGACTACTTATGGAATCTAAGCGGTGCTTGGTCGTCTCAAATGGTGGGCTGAAGTTAGGGTGGGGTTAGTGTATGACATGATGTGACTACCATATCCATATGACATGATGAATGGTTATGCAATGTTTATGCAATGAAAATGTCTTTGTGAGTCACTTAATTATAGATAAGGTCCAGTTTTAGACTCCTAGTTCGCTATAATCAATGGATCTGATACCAAGTTCTGTCACACCCCGCCAAGGCGAAAACGCGAGGCGTAACATTCACTGGTTTCCAAAGCATATGATTACCGCAAACACATACATAATGATTGGATATATAATCAAATTTAAAGTTTTACATTCCAAAATATCTATTTGAGTTTACAAAAGATTAAGATTTCGTAAATATGACTCATATAATGAGTTATACAAGAGAAATCCTCCAAAAGCCGTATCCATCATGCATGCATGTAACCTACACGGCTAACCATTGCGACCACGTTCAATTTCCTGAAAAACATACTTAAAAAGTGTCAACACGAGGTTGATGAGTTCACAGGTTTTGATCAACTATTCTTGTAGTTCCATCATTTACAAACGTTCAATTGAATAAGTTTTTCCGATCAAACAGTATATATATATATAACCAATGAATTGAACATTTCGTGACCAATTGACCCCATTTGTAAGCTTGCAAGGAATACAAATAATATGTAATGCACGAGACCGTAACCAAACCATGACAAATGAATGCCCCTCCCTCACTAAACCACGAGAATAAGACAATATGTGGTCATTCGGTCATGTGGACCCCTGGCTAGCGCGACTAACCATGACCGGGGACATCACCCCTAATAGTACTATCCATAGAAACCCAGGCTAAGACCATAGCTAATGGTTACAATGTGTGTTTATTCCAGGGGACTTTACGAGCTCTATAATTGTTCCCTCAATGCACACATAACGGCCTGGTCTTTGTTCATTCATTTATATATAAAAATAGTTACAAGTATGTTTCCTCCCCAAAACATTTCAAAACATAGAAAAAGGGGACAATGAAACTCACCTCGTCAGTAGTGTACGCTAGCAAATATTTGTATAACTATAGGCCCCGCCTATCTGTATCCTAATTACACAAGGATACCTATATGTTAAGACTACCCGTCTTAAACACAAGTTGTTCACCCGACTTAACGAATCCCGTTAAGTACGTCTTGTTTAATAAAACAATGTTTTCATGTGACGACTCGTTGGTGATTATTATTCTAGTCTTGACGCTTATATATTTTTCAAGAAAATATTAGGTTTCCATATTGGTGACTCGTTAGGTATACCAAAAATAAATATTAATTTTGCGATAACTCATAATATATTTATATTATGATCACGTATGAACATATAATTATTTCTTACCAATAATTATATAAAATCACAAATATCGTTCAAGTATGTTCTACGCATGTCTATTTTCCTACGTGCACATAAACTATGTTAACACGTCCGCATGCAAATACTTGTTTCGAACGACATTTATTAACTTGTTTTTATTCAACATGCACTTAAATATGTTTCATGATAACATACGATCATTTATTTTGAACCGAGCGTCTTTAGATTTCATGTACTCATGTCCACGTTCTATGTTATCAACTATAAACAGTTATAAACATATATACGGTTTCAATTATTTAGTCGTTTCATAACTCATTCCGAGTTAACACTTTTTCCATCATTCACACATATATATATTTACACGCATATGTTTAACAACTTTCCAAGTTCTACTACTTATGTTCAGATACACATATATCTATATGTGTCAGTTTCTAAATATGCATACATACACTTATTTAACAACTATGATCATGCATATTTATACTTATTTTGATCTCTTTATATGAATATCTTTTCATACTTAACAATCTTTCCAAATCATCAAACTTTAAACACATATATAAATATATACGTTTCATATGATTTTATATATATATATATATATACACATATATATATATACACATCTATTTTACTTTTTCATCAAATATTAATGTAGACTATTACTAATCTATAATTTATTAACATAATTATCCAAACATCAAGAATACATCCATATATATATATACTAAATTAAAATTCTTATACATGTATCCACATATTTGATCGTTTCCAAATCATTAATCAAATCAAATATATATATATATATATATATGCATACATATCTCGGCCTTTATATATATATATATATGCATATTTTAGTTTTTCTTGTCTTGAATCTCAATATCATTTGAATCAACAACAACTTGACATAACGATCAAAACAACTAATTAAGCATATAATCTCATTATTTTCGGCCCATATATGTATATTTATATAAAACACAGTTTTTAAACTTAATAAATTTAAGCTTTTATAAAAAACTTATTAACTCTTTAGATTTCTTCGATTTTTATGGTGAACAACATGTTTTGAACTAAAAATAAAGAAAAAGATGAAATGTGGTGTCGGTTTCATACCGCTAGACAAGCTAGGTGGAGTTTTACGAGTAGAAAGTGAGAATAACTTGATATCCTAGCAAAAACCGACTGTTGAATCTTCAAGAACTCCTTGGATCTTCAAATCTCTAGCTAACTCTCTCTATCTTTGGTCTTGGATTGAAAGATGAAAATGTGTGCATATGTGTGTGTATGTCTATATATATAGAGAAAGAGGGTGAATGGATGAGTGTGAATCTCTTCAATCATCATTACAAATCCTAGTACTCAAGTGTTGATTTGACAGCTTAAGGACATGATTAGACAAGACTCTTACAACATCATCATTACAAATCCTAGTGCTCGAGTGTTGATTTGACAACTAAGGACTTGATTAGACAAGACCCTTACAACGTCATCATTACAAATTCTAGTACTCGAGTGTTGATTTGACAACTCAAGGACTTGATTAGACAAGACTCTTACATCATCATCATTACAAAGTAATGATGGAAGAAAAAGGTGATTCGATGTGTGCATGAAAAAGAATCGAATATACATATCACTTACAATGTCATCATGAGGAATCATTATGTAACATTTCTGATTTTTAGTATCGGTATTTCAATTCAATGTAATACGTTTCAAATTCAATTCAAGTGCACTGTTTTGTTTCTTTTCGTATGATCAATTTAATACTACATTTCAATGCAAACCCGCAAATTTTACTCGGTTATATCCTATCAAAACAATACATAAGTATCTAATTGTACAAATATGACAAAAGATTAAAGTTACAAGGTCTGATGTTGAAAAATAGCAAGAAACCCTAATAGGCACGGTGGCGTCTTGTTCTGGCACGGTCGCGCCGAGTGCTTTGGCACGGTCGCGCGACTTGCTTTGGAACGATCGCGTCTGGTGCCTTAGCACGGTCGCGCCGCATATGGGCACGGCCGCGCCTAGTACTAGTTGAAACGGAAATACAGCCTTTAATCACAGAGACGTTCGATTTCGTAACCGTTTTACACGTTCCAACTATTAACAAACAGAGTTAAACCACTTGATCATCCTAATTACAACAAATAAACGGAATTTTATCAATTCATCTAATAATCAACAAAACCGTCCACTAGACCATCGAATCCTCCAAATTTTTTGCAATTCTCCAAAGCAAACGCACAAATAATTCTCCCAGAAGCTACTGACCCACTTGAAGCAACCGGAATCGTAGCAGGAGACGTCGGAAACCAAGCTCGCCGACGTCGGAACTCCTTCCTATCGTTCGCTATCGATTCGCCATCATTCCGGGTAATTGAAACCTTGTCCTCTATCGATTTAGTCCTTAGATCAAAAGCCCCATGTTAAATTGGGCTTCCAATATGGAAATCATCTTAAACCCGAATCTAGTTTTCGTTCAAAAATGATTTAATCGAATCCGACTCTAGACACGTTTTAAATCCAATTAATCTATGCAAAAAGACTCGAAATAATCTAATAGGTGAAAGCCCTATGATTTCCAACCCTGTTATTATAAGAATTAGTCAATTCGTTCCTGATTTGGAAAAGACGCGGTCGTGCCTCATGAGACGCGGTCGTGCCAACTATCAGCGCGGTCGTGTCCTCCTGTCCAGACCCAATCATGCCCTTTGGCTAATCTCAGTCGTGTCTTACAATCATAGACACGATCGTGCCTGGCCAAGGCACGGTAGTGCCAAATGATTTAGTTAGCTAAGCCCTATGTTTAATCAACACGGTCGCGCCCTGACTAGCATGGTTGCGCCCGTGGTTCGAGCACGGTCGTGCCCTTCCCAGGCACGGTCGTGTGTGAGTTAAATTCTTGGCAGAATTATAAATTTTATATATTTTTCAAACCATAAATATTCTGATTAAATTATAAAATAAAAATAGTTGATTTTTATAAAATTGCATTTAATCTTATTTAGAAAGAACAAATATTTAATAAATGGAAAATTATTTATTTAAAGTTTATAAAATTTAATTTACAATTATTGCTAAACCTTTCATTTAAAAAGTATTTAAATGTTTAAGTTACATTTTATAAATAAATAAATAAAATAATGATTATTTATTTACTTTATGTTTAAACAAAAACAATTAATTATTTATACTAAAGTATAACTAATACTTACAATGTTTTCATAAACAATAATTATTTACACTACTTATTTAATTAATCAAACTCAAACCTTAAATCAAAATGTTCTAAAAATATTCTTTCCAACTTTATATATTTTATTCAATACCTCCAATTACAAATCAATGACCTTTTTACACAAGTCCAAATGCAAATTTAGACTTAAACTTTGGTGCATACTATTAATACCATATACATTACACTTTAGGTTAACTTGTGCATTTCAAGAATCTTTACTCTATCTAGTACCTTTGTTAGCAACGCCTTCAAACCACGTGAGTATACATAGCCCATTTTTACTCTTTTACATTTTTGAGGTGGAACATGAACATTATTCAAATTACATGTTTACATTTACACAAACAACACAAGTACAAATCCTATTTACATTCATGTGTGCAATTTGAGCTTTATGCCCGAGTGCTAGGTGTGCTAACCTTTGTATGCGATTATGTGCAATCATTAACTATTCAAACCGACGGTTTTCAATGATAGATCTATTGAGTCTGACAAACCCACCCAGATTGGGGTGATTGATACCGACAAAACAATTTTTGCATGCTAGTTACAAAGGTTTGATTGTACATGGTTACACAATAGCTGCTCCCCATAAATGCCTTATTTATCATGTTATTTAAGGATTTGTTTTACAAACTATATGCTATCTATATAAACCTGTGTTATACTCACCAACTTTTTAGTTGACTTTATTTTATTCATGTTTCAGGTTCTAATGTGTGAGATTGATCAAGATGTGCTACACATAGGCTTGGACTTAGTTAATTTAAATAAAAGGATTCTATGTATTTCAATTTTGTTCTATCTTGGATTTGGTTGCGTTTGGACTACTTGTTATGAAATTTGATGTTTAATATATTCAATCTAGTCAACCTTGTGCTTATGAACAGTCTACATGTCCCGCCCCGATGATTCCGCCATCGGTCGGGGTGTGACAGATTGGTATCAGAGCCTCGGTTATAGGGAATTAGGTTATTAGACACCTTAACCTAGACTATAACTTTAGGACACCCATTTATGCCATGCTTCATGTTTATATGATTATATGCTACATGTTATGTGTTACATGCTATGTGCTACATGCTTACTATGATTAGTTATTATTTTATTTGACAACATAATTGTTAAAAATCCATAACTTATTAATATATACTTAAATGATAAATTAAATACACAATATCCTTTCCTATATCCTAAAACCTCATAATATTCTTATCTTCCTTCTCTATCTTTATCTTTCTAAGCATGTGGAAACTTCATGAAGCTAAATTCATAAAAATTTCTTTATTTTCTCGTTAAGGTTTTTAAGCTTTGTTAATTATTTGAGGACACGTGCAATCTGGAAGAGTGACACCTGTATTTTGGGTTTTCTGTCTAGGAAAGCATTTCACATAAATCCCAATCAACCGAGGGACCCGTATGCTTTCCTGGGAATTCCCGAGATGAGTGTTTACTTATAGGCTAGAGCATGTCTCCTTGAAAATTATATAAGTTTAATTAACCTTAATGTGTCATAGTATTCGAGTGATTATATCACTATTTGAGTACAATCCAAACTATGATTTTCTATTTATTTTGTTATCTTATTCTGTTAAATCCAAACAATTCTCATAAGTTCTTACATCTTTTCTTGTCTTGTGAAAATCTGTAGAATGCCTCCTCGTCGTGCTCCCGCGGCCAACACCAATACCGACATTGCTGCTATTCTTGCACAACTCGTGACACAACTCACTCAAGCTAATAGTGCCACCAATGGCAACAATAGTGGAAATGGTAGTAATAGTGGTAATGGTGGTAATGGTGGAAATAGTGGTAACAACCCATCTCAATGCACCTTCAAGCACTTCAACTCGTGCAATCCCCTCAAGTTCTATGGTACCGAAGGAACTACTTGACTCCTTCAATGGTTTGAAAGCATTGAGAATACCTTTCTCAACAGTGACTGCCCCGACAACCTTCGTGTTCGTCATGCCACAAGTGTCCTACAAAAACGGGCACTCACGTGGTGGAATGGGGAGAAGAGAAATCGAGGTGTGGATGTGGCAATGGCCTTACCTTGGGATGAGGTTAAAAGGCTAATGACCGAGGAATTTTGTCCTCAAAATGAAGAGAAGAAACTTGAAGCTGAGTTTTGGGATCTTACCCAAGATAGTGGTGAAAACTTGGCATACACCACTCGGTTCCATGAGTTGAGTCTTCTTGTACCCCACATGGTCACTCCTCTGTCCCGCTATATTGATAAGTATATTGGGGGACTACCTAGGCAAATTCAAGACACTGTCCTAGGAAGGAATCCCGCAACACTTGAGGATGCTATCCGCTTATCTGCTACCTTAACCGATAATCATGTTAAGGCGGGGACTCTTACTAAAAAGGGCACCAAGAAAGTTTCTGACACTATAACCCCTCCTACCCACAACAAAGAAGCCACAACTGAACCCTCCCGCAATAATAGGAAAAGGAAGACTAGAAACTATGCTGTGGTCACTCCTGCTATTCCTATTAACCAAGCTGCACCTATGGTTCAAGCACCGGCCAAAAAGCCATATGTTGGAATCTACCCACTTTGTGCCACCTGCAACTACTATCATCCCCAAGGCATCCCATGTCGCCTTTGTACTTATTGTGGGAGATATGGCCATACAGTTATTGTTTGTAGGACCAAAGCTCTTGCGGGCCAAGTCAACCCACCAAACCAAACCAACACTCAAGTGGCTAATCAAGGTGTACCCGCTATTTCAAATGGGCGAGCATGTTATGAGTGTGGCAAACCGAACCATTTCCGTGATCAATGCCCAAAGTTAGTCAATGCTAGACAAGGTGGAGCTCGTGGGCGTGCTTTCAACATAAACGCCAATGAAACTCAAGCCAACAATGACGTGGTCAATGGTACGTTTCTTGTTAATAGTCAATATGCCTCCATTTTATTCGATACCGGTGCCGATAAAAGTTTTGTGTCACTTAACTTTGAACCTTTACTTGCAAAGACACGATCCCAATTAGAGAAAACTTTCACTGTCGAAATAGCAAATGGTGATTCACTTACAATTGACTCCGTTATCTATGACTGCTCCTTAGAACTTAATGATCATGCATTCCCAATCAACCTTGTTCCAATGCCACTAGGAAGCTTTGATATCATCATAGGCATGGATTGACTATCAAATCATCATGCCCAAATCATTTGTTTCGAGAAGTGCATCCGAATACCCCTACCATCGGGAGAAACACTAAGAGTCTTTGGTGAAAAGCCTTGCAAAGGACTTAAATTAATGTCATGCACTACTGCTCAAAAGTACTTACGAAAGAAGTACGTGGCCTTCTTAGCTCATATTGTCCAAAAAGATGTCAAAAAGAAGAGTATACAAGACATTCCCATCATTCGGGATTTTCCCGAAGTATTCTCGAAGACTTATCCGGTCTTCCACCCGTTCGACAAGTAGAATTTCGCATTGATCTTGTGCCCGGAGCTAACCCCGTGGCTAGAGCTCCTTACCGTCTTGCACCTTCTGAAATGAAAGAACTTGCAAGTCAACTTCAAGAGCTCTCCGAAAAGGGATTCATTCGTCCAAGTCATTCACCGTGGGGTGCACCCGTCTTATTCGTCAAAAAGAAGGATGGATCATTTCGCATGTGTGAACTCAACAAGCTTACTATCAAAAACCGTTATCCTTTGCCTAGAATTGATGACCTTTTTGATCAACTTCAAGGTTCTACTTGCTTCTCAAAGATTGATCTTCGATCTGGTTATCACCAACTCCGTGTGCAAGAAGACAATATTCCAAAGACTGCCTTCCGAACAAGGTATGGCATTACGAGTTCATGGTTATGCCTTTTGGATTAACCAATGCACTAGCAATTTTCATGGATCTCATGAATCGTGTGTGCAAACCGTACCTCGATAAGTTCGTGATAGTTTTCATCGATGACATCTTAATCTATTCCAAGACTAAAGCCGATCATGAGAAACATCTTAGATTGGTTTTTGATCTCTTGAAGAAAGAACAACTATATGCCAAATTCTCCAAATGTGAATTTTGGTTAAAAGAAGTTCAATTTCTTGGTCATATTGTCAACGACAAGGGTATTCATGTTGACCCTGCTAAAATCGAAACGGTTAAGAATTGGAATGCCCCGAAGACCCCCACTGAAGTTCGTTCATTTCTTGGTCTTGCAGGATATTACCGTCGTTTCATCTCGAACTTCTCTTAGATTGCTGTCCCCTTTACCACTTTAACCCACAAGGGTAAGACTTATGAATGGGGACCAAAGCAAGAAGAAGCTTTCCAAACCCTTAAGCAAAAGTTGTGCAATGCTCCTATTTTGACTCTCCCTGATGGAAATGATGATTTAGTTGTCTACTGTGATGCTTCCAACCAAGGTCTTGGTTGTGTCCTCATGCAATGAGGCAAGGTAATCGCTTATGCATCAAGGCAACTTAAGATTCATGAGAAGAATTATACGACGCACGATCTCGAGTTGGGTGCGGTCGTATTTGCATTAAAGATTTGGAGACATTATCTCTATGGCACGAAATGCGTGGTGTTCACCGACCACAAAAGTCTCCAACACATCTTCAATCAAAAGGAACTCAATATGAGGCAACGACGTTGGGTTGAACTCCTTAACGACTATGACTGCGAGATTCGTTACCATCCCGGCAAAGCGAATGTTGTAGCCGACGCTTTGAGTCGAAAGAACCATGTCATGCTTCAATGTGTTCGAATTCAAACCGACATCCAAAATCACATCTTAGAAGCTCAGCACGTCTCAGTCACCGAGGGTAACATGTACAGGGAAATGTCGTGTGGTGTTGAACTTCTGCTTGAATCTAAACCAAATGGCTTACTTTATTACTTGAACCATATTTGGGTTCCCGATCGCGATGATCTCCGTACATTTATCATGAACAAGGCTCACAAGACTCGTTATTCTATTCATCCTGGTGCAGATAAAATGTACCAAGATCTTCGCCAACAATATTGGTGGCCCGGTATGAAAAAGGACATTGCTCTTTATGTTGCCAAATGTTTAACCTGCTCCAAAGTCAAAGCCGAACATCAACGTCCTTCTGGTTTACTTGAACAACCAGAAATTCCCGTGTGGAAATGGGAAAACTTAGCTATGGATTTCATTACCAAACTCCCTCACACCTCGAGTGGTTATGATAGCATTTGGGTGATTATTGATCGTCTCACCAAATCTGCTCATTTCTTGCCTGTCCGTGAAGACTATCGGGTTGAGAAACTAGCCCGAATTTACATGGATGAAATTGTGAGCCGTCATGGTGTTCCCTTGAACATAATATCCGACCGAGATGCCCGGTTCACTTCTCGATTTTGGCAATCTCTCCAAACCGCTCTTGGCACACGATTAGATTTGAGCACGGCTTACCATCCCCAAACTGATGGTCAAACCGAGCGAACAATCCAAACGCTTGAAGACATGCTTAGAGCCTGCGTAATCGATTTTGGTGGCAATTGGGATTCACATTTATCCCTCATTGAGTTCTCCTACAATAATAGCTACCACACGAGTATTAACATGACTCCATTTGAAGCTCTTTATGGTCGCAAGTGTCGTTCTCCTATCTGTTGGAACGAGATTGGCGTAGCACAAATCACCGGTCCCGAGCTAATTCAAGAAACATCCGACAAGATTATCCAAATTCGTGACAACATCCGAACAGCGAGAAGTCGGCAAAAGAGTTATGCCGATAAACGTCGAAAACCCTTGGAATTCCAAGTCGGTGACCTTATTCTTCTTAAGGTGTCCCCATGGAAGGGTGTGGTCCGTTTTGGAAAGAAAGGCAAGTTAGCTCCTCGCTATGTTGGTCCATTCAAAATCCTTGAAAAGATTAGAAAAATGGCTTACAAACTCGAATTACCTCCATCTCTTGGCAATGTGCATCCTACATTTCATGTATCTAATCTGAAGAAATGTCTCGCCGATGAGAATCTCCATATACCGCTTGATGACGTGCACATTGATGAAACGATGCACTTCGTTGAGAAACCGGTAAAATTATGGATCGTGAATTCAAGCAACTCAAGCGAAGTCGTATTCCTATTGTCAAAGTTCGTTGGGAGTCTAAGCGTGGTCCTGAATTCACTTGGGAACGAGAGGACCAAATGAAGCTCAAGTACCCCCATCTTTTCACTGATGCCGTAGTTTCCTCTAACTAAATTTCGGGACGAAATTCCCTCAACATGGGGAGACTGTAACATATCTGATTTTTAGTATCGGTATTTCAATTCAATGTAATACGTTTCAAACTCAATTCAAGTGCACTGTTTTGTTTCTTTTCGTATGATCAATTTAATACTACATTTCAATGCAAACCCGCAAATTTTATTCGGTTATATCCTATCAAAACAATACATATGTATCTAATTGTACAAATATGACAAAAGACTAAAGTTACAAGGTCTGATGTTGAAAATTAGCAAGAAACCCTAATAGGCACGGTCGCGTCTTGTTCTGGCACGGTCGCGCCGAGTGCTTTGGCACAGTCGCGCGACTTACTTTGGAACGATCGCGCCTGGTGCCTTAGCACGGTCGCGCCGCATATGGGCACGGTCGCGCCTAGTACCAGTTGAAACGGAAATACAGCCTTTAATCACGTAGACGTTCGATCTCGTAACCGTTTTACACGTTCCAACTATTAACAAACAGAGTTAAACCACTTGATCGTCCTAATTACAACAAATAAACGGAATTTTATCAATTCATCTAATAATCAACAAAACCGTCCACTAGACCATCGAATCCTCCAAATTGTTTGCAATTCTCCAAAGCAAACGCACAAACAATTCTCCCAGAAGCTACTGACCCACTTGAAGCAACCGGAATCGTAGCAGGAGACGTCGAAAACCAAGCTCGCCGACGTCGGAACTCCTTCCTACCGTTCGCTATCGATTCGCCATCATTCCGGGTAATTGAAACCTTGTCCTCTATCGATTTAGTCCTTAGATCAAAAGCCCCATGTTAATTTGGGCTTCCAATATGGAAATCATCTTAAACCCGAATCTAGTTTTCGTTCAAAAATGATTTAATCGAATCCGACTCTAGACACGTTTTAAATCCAATTAATTTATGCAAAAAGACTCGAAATAATCTAATAGGTGAAAGCCCTATGATTTCCAACCCTGTTATTATAAGAATTAGTCAATTCGTTCCTAATTTGGAACAGACGCGGTCGCGCTAATCATCTAGCGCGGTCGTGCCTCATGAGACGCGGTCGTGTCCTCCTGTCCAGACCCAATCATGCCCTTTGGCTAATCTCAGTCGTGTCTTAGAATCATAGACACGATCTTGCCTGGCCAAGGCACGGTCGTGCCTAATGATTTAGTTAGCTAAGCTGTGACGTTTCGGATTTTTCGTTCTCGCACTTGCATTATATTTATCATGTAATCATTTTTCTATTAAATGAAATGCGAGTGTTTTTATTTAACTTTGTACAAAATATATATATATTATTTTATGGATTTAAAACAATTAAAATTTTATAAGTTTTAAATTTATATAAAATTTTATATAAAAATTCTAAATTAAAAGTTGCACATTCAATGAAATAACCTATTTAAATGAGATAAATAGCTTTTATAAAAATTATTATTAATAATAATAATGAAAATAAATTTATAAAATATAAATAGATTTAAAAGAAATTAAATTAATTTATTTAATAAAAAGTTTAGGGTTCGTTTTGTAATTAATCAAACTAGAGGGTTTTAAAACAGAAATCTGTTGAAGGGCTGTTTCTAGACAAACCAAACCTCAGGGACTCATCCGTAATTAATTCAGGGACTAAATTAAAACAAAAACAAACTCCAGGGACCAAAGTTGCCAATCCCCTATTCGCATTTCCGGTCACCCCTTTCGATTTGTCCGGCGGTCCAAGGTTTTCTCCGGTGAACACCCCGATAGGGCTGTTCCCTGCACCTCAACGCCCGACAAAAGCGTCTCTGACTTCGTCTCCTCCACGCGAACCAGACCCCTCGACCAATTTGTCTGCCAATCACAAGGATCGTCTGATCCTGTTGGTGGCCGAGACATCCAGGTCCAAATTCGTGCCCGACAGGCCACCTCCACGCCTGTTGACTGTCGGGTTAGTTTCACCTTGCCCAGACTAATGTCGGGACGTGTCCAATTGCGCGTTTGAGCATAAGGATTAGGCTCGGCTATAAAGAGCCATTGTCGGCCCTACTCGAACTCGTTACCATCCTTCCTCACACCCTCACTCCAAATTGAAGACTGAATCACCTTCGCCGACCCTGAGTGAAGCTGTGACCAGGATTACAAGAACTAATTCCACTCAGAAATCGATCCCCGCTGGTGACTTTTTCGAGTTCAAGACTTCTGCCGTCCAGGCCTTTCACGACCAAGTTCGAACCTCATTTCGGTTCCTTTAGCTTCTGTTATCATCAGGTAAACTATTCCAATCGAAAACACGGCATTCGCACGAGAGTTACCGGGCAAACCCAGTGTCCTCGGACACTCCGAGGACCAGCGACCAACTCCTCCTTTGTGTATTTAAATTATTCGATACACACATAACCAGCGATGGGCAGTAGCTCGGGTGGTTATGCGTGTGTGTGTTTAAGGCGCATGTCGCGGGTTCGATCCCGGTTGGCCTTCGGCCCAAATTTTTTATTTCTGTTTTCATTTATTTATTTTATTTAATTATCCTAATTTATTTTTAATACTCTTTTTATACAATAAATACTGAAACGAGTCGGTTTACTCGATCGTTTAATTTAAAATCGATTAAACTACATTTTTTAATAAACCATCCCATTTTTTTTATAATATTTTTATAAACTTATTAAATACACTATAATATATAAAATGTCTCATTTTACAAATCTTGTAATATTTTTATAAACTTATTAAATACATTATAATATATAAAATGTCCCATTTTACAAATCTTGTAATATTTTTATAAACTTATTAAATACATTATAATATATAAAATGTCCCATTTTACAAATCTTGTAACATTTTTATAAACCCATTAAAATACATTTTAATATATAAAATGTTCCACCTTTATAAGTCTTGTAAATGTTTTTAAAACTTGTTAAAAACAAATATAATATGGTAAAGAATTTTCTCTCATTTGTTATAAAAATACATTAAACATAATAAATACTTGTTTAAAACAATATATATATATATATATATATATATATATATTTTTCTATGAGTTAAAGTTTTACAAAACCGTTATCATTTTCTGCCCTATTTTATACAAATAAATATTAAGAATATTATTATAAAACCTATACTCATTAGATACGAATACGCTCATACAAACATACAATAATACATATTTATCTACATAGGATTTCATCGTGCTTAGTTTTCAACGTCTTTATCACCCGCACTCGTGGATCATCGTATCCGCTAGCCAGGTGAGTTACATAGCCCCTATTTTACATTTTTATACGTTTTGGGGTGAAACATTATACATGCTACTCACATTGTTTATACGTGTTATACATGAGACTATATGCTTATTCTTTGGATGTACATACATTTAAACGCAACACAACCAACTGTAATATTGATAGATCTATTGTGCCTGACCAGCCCACCCGGTTAGGGTGTTTATTACAGCATACTCGGATATAACCACGTGTTATATTCAATCATATCGGATATAGTGGGTAACTATATTCAAACATACCGGACTTAGCTGTTGTGCTCTGTTCAAGCGCGTCAAACTCGGTTTGAATTGTGATTAAATAAATGTTACATCATATGCTATGTTTAACAATATAAACAATGAGTTGCAAAACGATTTACAACCACTATTTACAGGAAATACTAAACCTATGTACTCACCAACTTTTTAGTTGACACTTGATTTAAATAATGTTTCAGGTTTGGATATGTGACTGCTTGCCGAAGATCTCTCCATTTAGGAACTATGGACCTAGTTAAATAAATTAATGTTTTGAACTAGACTAGGTTATTTGAAATGTATTGTATTTGGAACTTGTTGTCTTTAAATTAAATTAATGAATTATGCAACCTTTAGTTATTATGTGCTTTTGAACAATCATCACATTGTCCGCCTCGATGATTCCGCCATCGGTCGGGGTGTGACAGATTGGTATCAGAGCCATGGTTATAGGGAATTAGGTTATTAGACACAATGACCTAGACTATAACCCTAGGACTCCCTTTTTATGTGTTATGTGCTAAATGATTAATTGCTATGTGAATTATTTAGAAATTGTCTGAATTTTCCCGAGTTTGGTACATGAGACTTATACACATACATACAAGACTTTGATACATGATACATACTTTACATACACATTTGGTCAACACATTTATGCAAACAAATACACTACTTATCCTTGTCCATACTCTCTCCTAATCTTTATAAATTGCAACATTCCTACACATTTTATATTCATAGACTCTCAAATCTATTAAAATCTTGAAAATCTCGTCAACGACTTAATCTCCTGAAACCAGTAAAAGGCACGTGCAATCTGGAAGGGTGACACCTGTACATTGGGTTTTCTGTCTAGGAAAGCATTTCGTATAAATCCAAATAAACGGACCCGTATGCTTTCCTGGGAATTCCTGAAGTGAGTGTTTACCTATAGGCTAAAGCATGTCTCTTTGAAAGTTTCGCGGAATTATTTAACGTTGATAAGTCAATGTATTCGCAAGGATACAATCCGAATTTGAACTCAAAATCTGGGGACATTATAGCAAAATAGGAAAAAAAAAACAAGACGAACATGCAAAACAAATCATTATTACGGGTGCACACGTAATAACGATTTGTAACGCATGCAAGTCCCGGCAATTCCCATTTTGCAAATGATGATCTATAACATCATGTCCTACCCGGAAAAGATGACTTAGTTTCCCCTATCAACTTAGAATAAATACGCATGCACTGGCACGCGTCATGATAAATCTCGTATTTCTGCTTACATTATTTCCCGTTATAACTCATATTTATCCGTCTTATCTAAAATATCATTGTCTTTCTTATGGTGTTAGAATGCCTCCTCGACGTGCAAACTCTAGCACTTCCAACCCGGATCTTGCTACGCTCCTTGCCCAGCTAGTAGGGCAAATGACCCAAGCAAATAACAACAGTGACGGGTCTCACAACATCCAAGGAAACGGTGGTACCAACCCGCCTCATTGCACGTTTAAGCACTTTAACTCGTGCAATCCTACTAAATTCTTCGGGACTGAAGGTGCTACCGACCTACCCCAATGGTTTGAAAGCATGGAAAGCACATTCCTAAACAGCGACTGTCCCGATAATCTTTGGGTTCGTTATGCCACAAGTGTACTCCAAAAGAGAGCCCTCACCTGGTGGAACGGTGAGAAACGCACTCGTGGTGTAGAGGTTGCTACATCCTTATCATGGGATGATCTGAAGAAGGCCATGACTGATGAATTCTGTCCTCGGAATGAAATGAGGAAGCTCGAGACTGAGTTTTGGGATCTTGCCCAAGACAGCGGGGATAATCTGGCTTACACCACCCGGTTCCAAGAGCTAAGTCTGTTGGTGCCTCATATGATAACTCCCCTTACTCGGGGAATTGAAAAATACATAGGCGGCCTGCCTATGCAAATTCAAGATGCTGTGCTAGGAAGCAATCCTCCCACACTCGAAGCTGCTATCCGTCTATCTGCTACATTATCCGACAACCATGTCAAAGCCGGAACCTTAACAAGAAAGGGTTCCAAGAAGGTTGTGTCTACTCTTGAAGCAGACAAAGATGTGAAACCCGAGTCTTCTAACCGCAACAAGAAACGTAAGGGTCGAAACTTCGCAGCCGTAACTCCCGCTGTACCTGCTCTTCAAGCGGCCCCTTTGGGTCAAAACCTGAAAATTTATCAGGGCCCGAATCCCCCATGCCAGACCTGCAAGTACCATCATCCTGCCAATCTACCATGCCGATTGTGCTCAAGCTGCGGGAGATATGGACATGTGGTCACTACCTGCCGTACCCATCCTCCCGTCCATCAAGCTGCTCCAGCCAACCGTCCCGTCTATCCGGCACCTTTCAATGGTCGGGCATGTTACGAATGTGGAGACCCAAACCACTTCCGTGACCGATGCCCAAAACTTCATCATCAAGGTGGTCCCCAAGGACGAGCGTTTAATATAAACGCTAATGAGGCACAAGCAAACAGCGACGTGATAAACGGTACGTTTCTCATAAATAATCATTATGCATCCGTTTTATTTGATACCGGTGCCGATAGGAGCTTTGTATCTCTTACCTTTGAATCTCGACTTGCTAAACAAAGAACGAAACTTGACGATCCTTATTCCGTGGAGATAGCAAACGGGAAATCTATTGCTATAAATTCTGTTGAGATCCACAACTGCAATCTCGAACTTAATAATCATGAATTCTCTGTTGATCTCCTTCCAATGCAATTAGGAAGTTTTGATATTATAATTGGCATGGACTGGTTATCCAAGCACCATGCCGAGGTTATTTGCCACGAAAAGTGCATTCGTATACCTCTCCCTTCGGGCGACACGTTAGTTATTTTTTGTGAAAAACCGTGTCGTGGTCTTCAACTCATGTCTTGCACCTTGGCACAAAAGTACTTGCGAAAAAAGTACGTTGCCTTCTTGGCTCACGTCGTTGACACGAAAGACAAAGGTAAGAAATTGCAAGATATTCCGATCATTCGAGACTTTCCCGAAGTATTCCCCGAGGATTTACCCGGTCTTCCTCCTACTAGACAAGTGGAGTTTCGTATCGACCTTGTGCCCGGGGCAACTCCCGTGGCAAAAGCCCCTATCGTCTTGCGCCTTCCGAGATGCAAGAGCTTGCGAGTCAATTACAAGAACTCTCATCCAAAGGATTCATCCGCCCGAGCCATTCACCTTGGGGTGCTCCCGTGCTGTTCGTAAAGAAAAAGGATGGATCGTTTCGAATGTGCATCGATTATCGTGAACTCAACAAACTTACAATTAAGAACCGATATCCTTTACCCCGTATCGACGATCTTTTCGATCAGCTTCAAGGTTCAACATGTTTCTCCAAGATTGACCTTCGTTCCGGATACCATCAACTTCGTGTTCTCGATGAAGACATTCCAAAGACTGCCTTTCGGACTAGATATGGTCACTACGAGTTTATGGTCATGCCATTCGGTTTGACTAATGCACCTGCAGTCTTCATGGACCTCATGAACCGTGTATGCAAACCTTATTTGGACAAGTTTGTGATCGTTTTCATTGACGACATTCTCATCTATTCTAAAACGAAAGCGGAACATGAACAACATCTTCGTTTGATTTTGGAACTCTTGAAGAAAGAACAACTATACGCCAAATTCTCCAAGTGTGAATTCTGGCTAAAAGAGGTTCAATTTTTGGGTCACATAGTCAACGATAAGGGAATTCATGTGGACCCGGCAAAGATCGAGGCGGTGAAGAACTGGAGTACTCCTAGGACTCCTACCGAGATTCGTTCATTTCTTGGTCTAGCAGGTTACTATCGTCGTTTCATCTCAAATTTCTCCAAGATTGCGGTCCCGCTCACTGCCTTGACTCACAAAGGTAAGCACTATGAGTGGGGACCCAAGCAAGAGGAAGCTTTCCAAACTCTAAAGCACAAGCTCTGCAATGCTCCTATTCTAACTCTTCCTAGTGGTAATGTCGACTTTGTCGTTTATTGTGATGCATCCAACCAAGGTCTTGGTTGTGTTCTTATGCAACGAGGTCAAGTAATTGCATACGCATCACGACAACTCAAAGTCCATGAGAAGAACTATACGACCCATGATCTCGAGCTTGGTGCTGTCGTTTTCGCCTTGAAAATTTGGAGACACTATCTATATGGCACCAAATGTGTGGTTTTCACCGACCACAAAAGTCTCCAACATATTTTCAATCAAAAAGAGCTTAATATGAGGCAACGACGATGGATTGAACTTCTAAACGACTACGACTGCGAGATCCGCTACCACCCCGGCAAAGCAAACGTTGTAGCCGACGCCTTGAGTCGTAAAGAACGTATCATGCTTCATAGTGTTTATATTCATAACGATATCCAGGCCCGTATTCTCAAAGCACAACACACCTCGGTTACCGAGGGAAACATGTATCAAGAAATGGCATGTGGTGTAGAACTCCTGTTAGAAACCAAAGCCAACGGCCTATTGTATTACTTGGACCGTATCTGGGTTCCCGATCACGACGATCTTCGTAATTTTTTTATGAACGAGTCCCACAAAACTCGATATTCGGTACATCCCGGAGCTGATAAGATGTACATGGGTCTCCGTCAGCAATCATGGTGGCCCAGCATGAAAAAGGATATTGCCCTCTTTGTGGCAAAATGTCTTACTTGTTCTAAAGTGAAGGCCGAACACCAAAAGCCTTCCGGACTCCTCGAACAACCTGAAATTCCCGTGTGGAAGTGGGAGAACCTTGCTATGGACTTCATCACCAAACTCCCACGCACTTCTAGTGGGCACGATAGTATCTGGGTTATTATCGATCGACTCACAAAGTCTGCTCATTTCTTGCCCATTCGTGAGGACTATCGAGTTGAGAAATTGGCTCGGATCTACATTGATGAGATCGTAAGTCGTCACGGAATCCCTTTGAACATCATCTCCGATCGTGATTCGCGTTTTACTTCCCGATTTTGGCAATCATTGCAATCAGCACTTGGCACTCGTTTGGATTTGAGTACGGCTTACCATCCTCAAACTGATGGACAAACCGAACGAACAATCCAAACTCTCGGGGATATGCTTAGGGCTTGTGTCATTGACTTTGGTGGCAATTGGGATTCTCACCTACCGCTGATCGAATTTTCCTACAACAACAGCTACCACACAAGTATTAACATGGCACCGTTTGAAGCTCTTTATGGACGAAAATGTCGTTCACCAATTTGTTGGAACGAAATTGGTGAAGCACAAATCACCGGTCCCGAGCTTATCCAAGAGACCACCGATAAAGTCTCTCTCATCCGTGACAACATTCGAGTAGCAAGGAGTCGACAAAAGAGCTATGCCGATAAACGACGAAAACCCTTGGAATTTCAAGTTGGAGATATGGTTCTTCTAAAGGTATCACCTTGGAAAGGCGTAGTCCGATTTGGAAAGAAAGGAAAACTTGCACCCCGATATGTGGGCCCATTCAAGATACTCGAGAGGGTAGGAAAAGTGGCCTACAAACTCGACCTTCCTTCAGAACTCAGCAACGTTCATCCGACCTTTCATGTGTCTAATTTGAAAAAGTGTCTAGCCGAAGAGAATCTCCACATCCCTATTGACGAAGTACGTATTGACGAAAAAATGCATTTTGTTGAAAAACCCGTGGAAATCATTGACCGAGAAGTCAAGAAACTCAAACGTAGCCGCATCCCCATTGTCAAGGTCCGTTGGGAATCTGAACGTGGACCCGAGTTCACTTGGGAACGCGAAGACCAAATGAAGACCAAGTATCCGCATCTCTTTTCATAGCCTCCACTAGTTGAATTTCGGGGCGAAATTCCTCTAACATGGGGAGACTGTGACGTTTCGGATTTTTCGTTCTCGCACTTGCATTATATTTATCACGTAATCATTTTTCTATTAAATGAAATGCGAGTGTTTTTATTTAATTTTGTACAAAATATATATATATATTATTTTATGGATTTAAAACAATTAAAATTTTATAAGTTTTAAATTTATATAAAATTTTATATAAAAATTCTAAATTAAAAGTTGCACATTCAATGAAATAACCTATTTAAATGAGATAAATAGCTTTTATAAAAATTATTATTAATAATAATAATGAAAATAAATTTATAAAATATAAATAGATTTAAAAGAAATTAAATTAATTTATTTAATAAAAAGTTTAGGGTTCGTTTTGTAATTAATCAAACTAGAGGGTTTTAAAACAGAAATCTGTTGAAGGGCTGTTTCTGGACAAACCAAACCTCAGGGACTCATCCGTAATTAATTCAGGGACTAAATTAAAACAAAAACAAACTCCAGGGACCAAAGTTGCCAATCCCCTATTCGCATTTCCGGTCACCCCTTTCGATTTGTCCGGCGGTCCAAGGTTTTCTCCGGTGAACACCCCGATAGGGCTGTTCCCTGCACCTCAACGCCCGACAAAAGCGTCTCTGACTTCGTCTCCTCCACGCGAACCAGACCCCTCGACCAATTTGTCTGCCAATCACAAGGATCGTCTGATCCTGTTGGTGGCCGAGACATCCAGGTCCAAATTCGTGCCCGACAGGCCACCTCCACGCCTGTTGACTGTCGGGTTAGTTTCACCTTGCCCAGACTAATGTCGGGACGTGTCCAATTGCGCGTTTGAGCATAAGGATTAGGCTCGGCTATAAAGAGCCATTGTCGGCCCTGCTCGAACTCGTTACCATCCTTCCTCACACCCTCACTCCAAATTGAAGACTGAATCACCTTCGCCGACCCTGAGTGAAGCTGTGACCAGGATTACAAGAACTAATTCCACTCAGAAATCGATCCCCACTGGTGACTTTTTCGAGTTCAAGACTTCTGCCGTCCAGGCCTTTCACGACCAAGTTCGAACCTCATTTCGGTTCCTTTAGCTTCTGTTATCATCAGGTAAACTATTCCAATCGAAAACACGGCATTCGCACGAGAGTTACCGGGCAAACCCAGTGTCCTCGGACACGGTTTGCCGGTCACCGAGGACCAGCGACCAACTCCTCCTTTGTGTATTTAAATTATTCGATACACACATAACCAGCGATGGGCAGTAGCCCGGGTGGTTATGCGTGTGTGTGTTTAAGGCGCAGGTCGCGGGTTCGATCCCGGTTGGCCCAAATTTAGGCGCAGGCCTTCGGCCCAAATTTTTTATTTCTGTTTTCATTTATTTATTTTATTTAATTATCCTAATTTATTTTTAATACTCTTTTTATACAATAAATACTGAAACGAGTCGGTTTACTCGATCGTTTAATTTAAAATCGATTAAACTACATTTTTTAATAAACCATCCCATTTTTTTTATAATATTTTTATAAACTTATTAAATACACTATAATATATAAAATGTCTCATTTTACAAATCTTGTAATATTTTTATAAACTTATTAAATACATTATAATATATAAAATGTCCCATTTTACAAATCTTGTAATATTTTTATAAACTTATTAAATACATTATAATATATAAAATGTCCCATTTTACAAATCTTGTAACATTTTTATAAACCCATTAAAATACATTTTAATATATAAAATGTTCCACCTTTATAAGTCTTGTAAATGTTTTTAAAACTTGTTAAAAACAAATATAATATGGTAAAGAATTTTCTCTCATTTGTTATAAAAATACATTAAACATAATAAATACTTGTTTAAAACAATATATATATATATATATATATTTTTCTATGAGTTAAAGTTTTACAAAACCATTATCATTTTCTGCCCTATTTTATACAAATAAATATTAAGAATATTATTATAAAACCTATACTCATTAGATACGAATACGCTCATACAAACATACAATAATACATATTTATCTACATAGGATTTCATCGTGCTTAGTTTTCAACGTCTTTATCACCCGCACTCGTGGATCATCGTATCCGCTAGCCAGGTGAGTTACATAGCCCCTATTTTACATTTTTATACGTTTTGGGGTGAAACATTATACATGCTACTCACATTGTTTATACGTGTTATACATGAGACTATATGCTTATTCTTTGGATGTACATACATTTAAACGCAAGACAACCAACTGTAATATTGATAGATCTATTGTGCCTGACCAGCCCACCCGGTTAGGGTGTTTATTACTGCATACTCGGATATAACCACGTGTTATATTCAATCATATCGGATATAGTGGGTAACTATATTCAAACATACCGGACTTAGCTGTTGTGCTCTGTTCAAGCGCGTCAAACTCGGTTTGAATTGTGATTAAATAAATGTTACATCATATACTATGTTTAACAATATAAACAATGAGTTGCAAAACGATTTACAACCACTATTTACAGGAAATACTAAACCTATGTACTCACCAACTTTTTAGTTGACACTTGATTTAAATAATGTTTCAGGTTTGGATATGTGACTGCTTGCCGAGGATCTCTCCATTTAGGAACTACGAACCTAGTTAAATAAATTAATGTTTTGAACTAGACTAGGTTATTTGAAATGTATTGTATTTGGAACTTGTTGTCTTTAAATTAAATTAATGAATTATGCAACCTTTAGTTATCATGTGCTTTTGAACAATCATCACATTGTCCGCCTCGATGATTCCGCCATCGGTCGGGGTGTGACATAAGCCCTCTGTTTGATCAACACGGTCGCGCCCTGACTAGCATGGTCGCGCCCGTGGTTCGAGCACGGTCGTGCCCTTCCCAGGCACGGTCGTGTGTGAGTTAAATTCTTGGCAGAATTATAAATTTTATATATTTTTCAAACCATAAATATTCTGATTAAATTACAAAATAAAAATAGTTGATTTTTTTAAAATTGCATTTAATCTTATTTAGAAAGAACAAATATTTAATAAATGGAAAATTATTTATTTAAAGTTTATAAAATTTAATTTACAATTATTGCTAAACCTTTCATTTAAAAAGTATTTAAATGGTTAAGTTATATTTTATAAATAAATAAATAAAATAATGATTATTTATTTACTTTATGTTTAAACAAAAACAATTAATTATTTATACTAAAGTATAACTAATACTTACAATGTTTTCATAAACAATAATTATTTACATTACTTATTTAATTAATCAAACTCAAACCTTAAATCAAAATGTTCTAAAAATATTCTTTCAAACTTTATATATTTTATTCAATACCTCCAATTACAAATCAATGACCTTTTTACACAAGTCCAAATGCAACTTTAGACTTAAACTTTAGTGGACACTATTAATACCATATACATTACACTTTAGGTTAACTTATGCATTTTAAGGATCTTTACTCTATCTAGTACCTTTGTTAGCAACGCCTTCAAACCAAGTGAGTATACATAGCCCCTTTTTACTCTTTTACATTTTTGGGGTTGAACATGAACATTATTCAAATTACATGTTTACATTTACACAAACAACACAAGTACAAATCCTATTTACATTCATGTGTGCAATTTGAGCTTTATGCCCGAGTGCTAGGTGTGCTAACCTTTGTATGCGATTATGTGCAATCATTAACTATTCAAGCCGACAGTTTTCAATGATAGATCTATTGAGTCTGACAAACCCACCCAGATTGGGGTGATTGATACCGACAACACAATTTTTGCATGCTAGTTACAAAGGTTTGATTGTACATGGTTACACAATAGCTGCTCCTCATAAATGCCTTATTTATCATGTTATGTAAGGATTTGTTTTACAAACTATATGCTATCTATATAAACCTGTGTTATACTCACCAACTTTTTAGTTGACTTTATTTTATTCATGTTTCAGGTTCTAATGTGTGAGATTGATCAAGATGTGCTACACATAGGCTTGTACTTAGTTAATTTAAATAAAAGGATTCTATGTATTTCAATTTTGTTCTATCTTGGATTTGGTTGTGTTTGGACTACTTGTTATGAAATTTGATGTTTAATATATTCAATCTAGTCAACCTTGTGCTTATGAACAGTCTACATGTCCCGCCCCGATGATTCCGCCATCGGTCGGGGTGTGACACATTAATTTTCCAAGTAGGTAGGGTAGGGGGTTGGGTTTTGTCATTTCAAAGGTAATCATTTCACTGTCTAGGTACATGGTACTTAGGTGGTGTAAGCCTGGTAGGTAATCCTGTGATCATATACCCGATGTATAACTCGTTTATGATTAAAAACTTATATATATATATAGAGAGAGAGAGAGAGAGAGTTAGGTTTTAGTAAAAAGGGTTTTAAAAATAAGAAGGGTAAGAAGGATTCTAAGCTTGACATGTGTTATTTTATTGTTTTTAAAGAGAGGGCATAATAGTCAATGAGTAATATACCAGGTCAATTTGTAATACACCAGGTCAATGTGTAATACACCAGGTCAATGTGTAATACAAGGTCTGATATTACGCAATAATAAGACCTGATATTACACAATAAACTGATATTACACAATGACCTGACATATTTGAGCGAATTACACAATAATGAGCGAATTACACAATGAGCTGTAAACGTAAAACACATTGATGAAAACATATAACACAGTGATGAAAAATATTTGACACAATGAACTTGTATTACACAATGACCTGACTAATTACACAATGAACTTGTATTACACAGTGACTTGATTAATTACACAATTAACTTGTATTACACAATGACCAGACGTGGTATTACACAATGAACTTGTATTACACAATGAACTTGTATTACATGATAAACTTGTATTACACAATTACCTTAATAACTACATAATGAGCTGGAAAACGTAAAACACAATGATAAATAAATATAACACAATGACCTGACTAATTACACAAGGACCAGGCGTGGTATTACACAATGAACTTGTATTACACAATGAGCTGAAAAACGTAAAACACAATGATAAATACATATAACACAATGAACTTGTATTACACATTGAACTTGTATTATACAATGAACTTGTATTACACAATGACCTGACTAATTACACAATGACTAGACGTGGTATTACACAATGAACTTGTATTACACGATGACTTGACTAATTACACAATGAGCTGAAAAACCTAAAACACAATGATAAATACATATAACACAATGAACATGTATTACACATTGAACTTGTATTACACAGTGAACTTGTATTACACAATGAACTTGTATTACACAGTGAACTTGTATTACACAATGACCTGACTAATTACACAATGACCAGACGTGGTATTACACAATGAACTTGTATTACACGATGAACACCTATTACACAATGACCTGACTAATTACACAATGAGCTGAAAAACGTAAAACACAATGATAAATACATATAACACAATGAACTTGTATAACACATTGAACTTGTATTACACAATGACCTGACTAATTACACAATGAGCTAAAAAACGTAAAACACAATGCCTAATACATATAACATAATGAACTTGTATTACACGATAAACTTGTATTACACAATGACTTGACTAATTACACAATGAGCTGAAAAACGTAAAACACAATGATAAATACATATAACACAATGAACTTGTATTACACAATGAGCTGAAAAACATAAAATTTATTTTTTTTATTTTTATAACGACACTATACTCGTTTTAAAGATAAAAAAACGCTCGTTTTTATGGTGTAATTTTTTTGAAAAAATAATGTCGTATGTAAAAGTTATGAATGTTTAAAAATGAGGGGGGAATTTGATAAAAAGTCAACAAAAGTGGCCACGACTAAAATAGCCTTTCAACAATTTTTTCTCTCACAATTTAATCTCAACTATTAAATTTTTTCTACAATTTGATCTAATAGCTCTAAATCCTTCTCACCCTTCTTAGAATTAGAATCTATTTTACCTGAACCTAATCCTATATATATATTGTGTAACTTGATTAGTTTTAATAGCCTACTAGTTAAACCCGACCTAGTTATTACTTTAACTAATACATATACGTTTTCACATAAAAATAACTTAACGTCATGTAATAAACATTTAGACGTCATCTTTTAAGAGTTTAGTCACCAATATTTAAGTTTTTATATTATAAAGCGTCACTAGACTTTATTTAAATAAAATCTTTTTAATCACAAACGAACGTACTTTGCAGGTTATCATTGTTTATTTCCTAGTAATTCTTAAAATTACTAAAATAATATGTATGTTCCTTTGCTAGCCTCCTAGACAATACTATGTCAAAATAATAAACCATGAAATATAAAATATGAACGTGCAATTATGGATATGGATATTGACCTGAAATGTTGGGTGTCACACCCTTGAACTGTCAACAAGCTGTGAACTTACACAAGACCCGTGATTTAGATAAATGGGTTAAATGGGTCAGGTTCGTGTTGACCCGAATTTAAGTGTATCCAGGCTAGTGTTGAAATTTTTGACACGAATAAAAATATGGGTCGTTTTCGGGTTGCATTTACACCCTTATCCCAATAATTATCCAAAATTTAGTTAGCTGCTTTACATGGTTGTACGGGGCTAAAAAAAGCATCTCCTTCATTAAGGTGTATAGTTTCTGAATCAAAATCCTTCGTAACAAAACCACGGTGTCATGTGTTTGAAACAACAATCGCATAACGCACATGGAGGCGCAACCATCCCGTAAGCGACCGCTCTCTGACAATGGCGACGGTGGAGACCTCGACGAATTCAACAAGAAACCTCCGTAATCGCTCCACCTTTCTTTTTTCCATTGTTAGATATAGGTTTATTCTTGTTATTGTTATTGTTTGTTCATCTGAATTTGATCTTTTGTTTAAGTTAATCCAGTTGTTCGAGCGGTCTTAGCTTATTTTATTTTATTGAGCATAGAATGTATGGAATGGAATTAGACTAAAACGTTTTTCACTACAAATTGTAAAGGAAAACACGTTTGATTTTAGACAACGGTATAATAAAATGAAAAATTAGGTTTTCATTGGCTTTTTTTTAAATGCCGTGAATTAGATAGAACCCGTGAATTTTAACTCAGCCGTGAACCTTTAACACAGCCGTAAACTACTCTCTAGACGTGAACCACTCTTTGCACCATGAACTGGATTCAAACTTCCCGTGAACTGTCAACAAGCCGTGAACTTACACCAGACCCGTGATATAGATAAATGAGTTAAATGGGTCACGTTCGGGTTGACCCTTATTTAAGTGTATCCAGGTTAGGGTTGAAAGTTTTGAAACGAATAAAAATATGGGTTGTGTTCGGGTTGCATTTACACCCTTATCCCAATATTAAACTTTAGTTAGCCGCTTTACAAGGATGTACGGGGCTAAAAAAAACCTCTGCTTCATTGAGGTGCACAATTTATAAATCAAAATCCTTCGTAACAAAACCACGGTGTCCTGTGTTTGAAACAACAATCGCACAATGCACATGGAGGCGTAACCATCCCGTAAGCCACCGCTCTCTGACAACAGCGACGGTGGAGATTCCGACGAATTCAACAAGAAACCTTCGTAATCACTCCTCCTTTCTCTTTCTATTGTTAGATATAGGTTTATTCTTGTTATAGTTATTATTAGATCATTTGAATTTGATCTTCTGTTTAAGTTAATCCAGTTGTTCGAGCGTTCTTAGCTTATTTTATTTTATTGAGCATAAAATGTATAGAATGGAAATAGACGAAAGCGTTTTTCACAGCAAATTGAAAAGGAAAAAACGTATGATTTGAGACAACGGTATAATAAAACGAAAAATTAGGTTTCCATTGGCTTTTTTTTAAATGCCGTGAACTAGATAGAACCCGTGAATTTTAACCCAGACGTGAACCTTTAACACAGCCGTGAACTAATCTCGAGCCATGAACCACTCTTTAAACCATGAACAGGATTCAAACTTCCCGTGAACTGTCAACAAGTCGCGAACTTACACCAGACCCGTGTTTTAGATAAATGGGTTAAATGTGTCAGGTTCGGGTTGCCCGAATTTAAGGGTATCTAGGTTAGGGTTGAAATTTTTGACACAAATAAAAATATCGGTCGTGTTCTGGTTTAATTTACACACTTATCCCAATATCTATCCAACTTTAGTTAGCCGCTTTACATGGTTGTATGGTACTAAAAAAGGCCCTGCTTCATTGAGGTGTACAGTTTCCGAATCAAAATCCTTCATAACAAAACCACGGTGTCATGCGTTTGAAACAGCAATCGCATAATGCACATGGAGGCGCAACCATCCCGTAAGAGACCGCTATCTAACAACAGCGACGGTGGAGACCCTGACGAATTCAACAAGAAACCTCTGTAATCACTCCACCTTTCTCTTTATATTGTTAGATATAAGTTTATTCTTGTTATTTTTATTGTTAGTTCATCTGAATTTGATCTTCTGTTTTAGTTAATCCAGTTGTTCGAGCGTCCATACCTTATTTTATTTTATCGAGCATAAAATGTTTGGAATGGAATTAGACTAAAGCGTTTTTCACTACAAATTGTAACGAAAAAAACGTATGATTTGAGACAACGGTATAATAAAACAAAAAATTAGGTTTTCATTGGCTTTTTTTTAAATGTCATGAACTAGATAGAACCCGTGAATTTTAACTCAGCCGTGAACCTTTAACATAGCCGTGAACCCAGCCGTGACCTACTCTCTAGCCGTTAACCACTCTTTGAACCGTGAACTGGATTCAAACTTCCCGTGAACTGTGAACAAGCCGTGAATATACACCAGACCCATGATTTAGATAAATGGGTTAGGTTCGCGTTGACCCGAATTTAAGTGTATCCATGTTTGGGTATAAATTTTGGACACGAATAAAAATATGTGTTGTGTTCAGGTTGCATTTACACCCTTATCCTAATATTTATCCAAACTTTATTTAGCCGCTTTACATGGTTGTAAGGGGCTAAAAAAGCCACTGCTTCATTGAGGTGTACAGTTTCTAAGTCAAAATCCTTCGTAACAAATCAACGGTATCCTGTGTTTGAAACAACAATCGAACAACGCACATGGAGGCGCAACCATCCCGTAAGTGCCCGCTCTCTAACAACGAAGACAGTAGAGACCCCGAAGAATTCAACAAGAAACCTCCGTAATCACTCCACTTTTCTCTTTCTATTGTTAGATAAAGGTTATTCCTGTTATTGTTATTGTTTGTTCATCTGAATTTGATCTTCTGTTTAAGTTAATCCAGTTGTTCGAGCATTCCTAGCGTATTTTATTTTATTGAGCATAAAATGTGTGGAATGGAATTAGACTAAACCTTTTTTCACTGAAAATTGTAAAGGAAAACACGTTTGATTTGAGACAACGGTATAATAAAACGAAAAATTAGGTTTTCATTGGCTTTTTTTTAAATGCCGTGAACAAGATAAAACCCATGAATTTTAACTCTGCCGTGAATCATTAACACATCCGTGAACCCAGCCGTGAACTACTCTCTTGCCATGAACCATTCTTTGACCCGTTAACTGGACTCAAACTTCCCGTGAACTGTCAATAAGCCGTGAACATATACCAGACCCATGATTTAGATAAATGGGTTTAATGGGTCAGGTTTGGGTTGACCCGAATTTAAGTGTATCTAGGTTAGGTTTGAATTTTTTACACGAATAAAAATATGGGTCATGTTCTGGTTGCATTTACACCCTTATTCCAAGATTTATCCAAACTTTAGTTAGCCGCTTTACATTTTTTTATAGGACTAAAAAAGCCTCTGCTTCATTGAGGTGTACAGTTTCTAAATCACAATCCTTCGAAATAAAACCACGGTGTCCTTGGTTTGAAACTGCAATCGCACAACGCACATGGTGGCGCAACCATCCGGTAAGAGACCGCTCTCTGACAACGACGATGGTAGAGACCCCGACGAATTCAATAAGAAACCTCCATAATCACTCCACCTTTCTCTTTCTTTTGTTAGATATAGGTTATTCGTGTTATTATTATTGTTTGTTCATCTGAATTTGATCTTCTGTTTAAGTTAATCCAGTTGTTCGAGCATTCTTAGCTTATTTTATTTTACTAAGCATCAAATGTAAGGAATGGAATTAGACGAAAGCGTTTTTCACAGCAAATTGAAAAGGAAAACACGTATGATTTGCGACAACGGTATAATAAAATGAAAAATTAGGTTTCCATTTGCTTTTTTTTTAATGTTGTGAACTAGATAGAACCCGTGAATTTTAACCCAGACGTGAACCTTTAACACAGCCGTGAACCACTCTTTAAACCATGAACAGGATTCAAACTTCCCGTGAACTGCCAACAAATCGTGAACCTACATCAGACCCATGATTTAGATAAATGGGTTAAATGGGTCAGATTCGGGTTGCCCGAATTTAAGGGTATCTAGGTTAGGGTTGAAATTTTTAACACGAATAAAAATATCGGTCGTGTTCTGGTTTCATTTACACCCTTATCCCAATATCTATCCAACTTTAGTTAGCCGCTTTACATGGTTGTATGAGACTAAAAAAGGCCCTGCTTCATTGAGGTGTACAGTTTTCGAATCAAAATCCTTCATAACAAAACCACGGTGTCCTGCGTTTGAAAAAGAAATCGCACAACGCACATGGAGGCGCAACCATCCCGTAAGATACCGCTCTCTGACAACGGCGACGGTGCAGACCCCGACGAATTCAACAAGAAACCTCTGTAATCACTCCACCTTTCTCTTTCTATTGTTAGATATAGGTTATTCCTTTTATTGTTATTGTTTGTTCATCTGAATTTGATCTTCTGTTTAAGTTAATCCTGTTGTTCGAGCATTCTTAGCTTATTTTATTTTATTGAGCATAAAATGTATGAAATGGAATTAGACTAAAGCATTTTTCAATGCAAATTGCAAAGGAAAACAAGTATGATTTGAGACAACGATATAATAAAACAAAAAATTAAGTTTTCATTAGCTTTTTTTTTTAAATGTCATGAACTAGATAGAACCCGTGAATTTTAACTCAGCTGTGAACCTTTAACATAGCCGTGAACTACTCTCCAACCGTGAACCACTCTTTGAACCGTGAAACTAGATTTAAACTTCCGTTAAACTGTCAACAAGCTGTGAACTTACACCAGGCCGTGATTTAGATAAATGGGTTCAATGAGTCAGGTTCGGGTTGACCCCAATTTAAATGTATCTATGTTAGGGGTGAAATTTTTGACACGAATAAAAATACGAATCGTGTTCGGGTTTCATTTACACACTTATCCCAATATTTATCCAAAGTTAAGTTAGCCGCTTTTCATGGTTGTACAGGACTAAAAAACCATCTGCTTCATTGAGGTGTACAGTTTCTGAATCAAAATCCTTCATAACAAAACCACGGTGTCCTGGGTTTGAAACTGAAGTCGCACAACGCACATGGTGGCGCAACCATCCCGTAAGCGAGCGCTCTCTGACAACAGCGACAGTGGAGACCCCCACGAATTTAACAAGAAAACTCTGTAATCACTCCATCTTCTCTTTCTATTGTTAGATATAGGTTATTCTTGTTATTGTTATTGTTTGTTCATCAGAATTTAATCTTGTATTTAAGTTAATCCAGTTGTTTGAGCATTCTTAGATTATTTTATTTTATTGAGCATAAAATGTATGGAATGGAATTAGAGTGCAAATTGCAAAGGAAAACACGTATGATTTGAGACAACGGTATAATAAAACGAAAAATTAGGTTTTCATTAGCCTTTTTTTAAATGTCGTGAACTAGATAGAACCTGTGAATTTTAACTCAACTGTGAACCTTTAACATAGCCGTGAACCCAGCCGTGAATGTCACACCCCGACCGATGGCGGAATCATCGAGGCGGACATTAGAATGATTGTTCATAAGCACATGATCTACTAAGGTTGCATAATTCATTAATAAGATTTAAATACCAAATATCCAAATACAATTCAAGTTACAACACCCTATTCTAGAATATTACACATAATTATTTTACTAGGTCCAAAAGCCTTAGGTGTAGCACCTTCAACACATAGTCACACAATCACTTATCTTCACCTGAAACGTAATCCAAAACAAGTGTCAACTACGAGAGTTGGTGAGTTTACATATGTTTAAATAAGGTAAAAGTTTAGTTTAAAATGTTTATACAATTCATAGTTTGACATGGTATGATATGGCATAATGTGGAGAATTCACTATATGTATACCAATTGTAAGCATGTAATTATGTATATAAGCATATAGGTTTAACGTGATAGGCATAGCATACCGCTACCCTAAAAGTGATAGGCATGGAATCAAGACTATGTGGGTTACACATAATTTAAACCATCCTAAAAGTATTCATAGCATAACAAGTGATCAAGCACAAAAGCACAATAATCTACACATGTAAACACAAGTTGAATTGTATGTAAGTAAGCACAGATTACGTTTCACCCCAAAATGTATAAAAATGTAAATAGGGGATATGTAACTCACCTGTGCAAACAAGGTAGTGATGTAGCAAAGTCCAATAGTGTATTCCGACCTACTCGTGTCCTAAATATTTAAGATGCCATAAAGTCTATGTAATGATTCTACCGTGTGTTGATCATGCATTCAATTCACCCAACTAGGCTAGACATGAACCTGTATTAAGTTTCCAAATGTTTTGACACGACAATCGTTGGTAACGGTTTGTGATAACAAAATATATTTATATACACTTATATAATAAGATATGTATTTCATAACATGTCATTACGTTCACGTATCATTATTAGGTTTGGGGGTTGAAGTTAAATATATATACTATAAAAATAAGGCTTTTGATATCAAACTAGTCGTTAGAAAAGTACTCGAGTTTTTAAGTCTACTTAAAACATGTTTTTAGTTATCTAAATAAATTCCATAAATTATGGGATATTTACCATGCATAACCACATTTCTTGGGTTTATAAAAGTGTATGGATCATAATTTACAAACACTTTTAGGAGTTTAAAGCATAGCACACAACTCAGTTGGGTCAACAGTTTTGATTCTGCTGAATAGGTCAAGGGAAAACGGCTGTTTGGGGGTTCAAATGTCAGTTTCAAGACAATAGGCCATATGGGTTTTATAACCAACACAAAATGCTAACTTTAGAAAAAGGAATCAAGTTATTTGGACAATTATTGAACAAGTTATGACCTCAACAAGTTAGCTCTATAAATCTGTCATAAAACCCAGAAGATACACATTTTCTTGTATCACCCTTTTGGGGTATCAAAACTCCTCCAAAAATTGTGAAACCAATTGGGTTGGAAAGAGGACTCTTTAAACTTAATCTTAGACTCAAGAAACGTCCAATTTGGTTTAGTTTTGACAAAGATATGACCTTCCCAATTTGTAACAGAATTCTGCCAGCAATATAGTTGTTTCAAATGGTATATTTTCTTTTGAAATATGCACTATTTGGGTGAACGTATACATAAAACAACTAATGTACATGATAATGATCAAGATTAGGACTTGAACACTCACTTAAGGCAAGCAAGGAGAAGGGTGAGGGAGTCCGATGGAGGGGGTGTTGCTGCTGCTTTCTTGGAGTCGAAAAGGAATCAAGGAGTGAAGGTGACGTAGTTGACGTGAGACCCGGTTCCTTCTCGGGACGTCCCGTATGGCTCGGTGAGTTCCCGAAGTGATCTGTAAGCTTCGCGTAAACGTAATACGGTGACCGTAGTTGAGAAATGGTGACCCGAAAGGATCGGTTTTCGTCCCGAAAAGAACCCGCAAAGGTGGTAGAGAGCTGCGGTGGTGAAAACGGTGCACGGCGGTGGTTGTCGGGGATGGAATGGCGTGGTGTTGCTGCTGTCTTTGAGGGCTGAAAGGGAGGGAGGAAAGGTGGTGCACAGTGGTTAATGGTGGTGTGATCCGTAAGGGAGGAGGAGGGTGACGGTGGTTTTTGAGAGGATACAAGGAGTGGAGGTGGTGTAGCTTGTAGTGTTGAGCCGAGAGGAAGCTCAAGGTGAAAGTGGCGGGTGAAGTGCCGAGAGAGGGAGAGAAAAGTTGTGCTGAGTTGTGTGTGCTTATGTTTTCATGTATGCATGCATATAAATGGCTTATGGGGTTATTACCCATAATATTATATCTCATGTTGAGACAATATTGTCTCAATTATTTGGGACACCAATTGACAAGGCAACTTTGTCGGCCGAGAATTAATATCACGAGGGGGTAGGGTACTATAGGGTAGGGTGTTAGGTGGAGGTGTTAAGTGTCTTACCCGGTAGAATACCCGCTAAGTGTAACCCGGTTTTTAATAGTCGTTACATGGTCGTTAGAGTATGAGTCGGGTATATATAAAAAAAAGTATATGTTTAATAGTTTTGACATTATATGTGCTCGTGTAAAACATTTAAGATTTTATTTTTATCCGGGTAGGCATTCTCTACTAATAAAAATAAAGAGAATGTTTCGAGATGTTTACATTTTTTTTTATCACCAACGCGATGTTGGGTTCGATGTGTCTCGGAAATTTCTAATATTGCCATCATAAGTTGCATATTGGGTGAACTCTGCTAAACCCGGTAAGACCTAATTAATTGATATTAAGTAAAAACACTTGCATTTCATTCAATAGAAGATGTTTACATGACATATAATATAAACGCGTGAATAAAAACCCGGAATGTCACAGTCTCCTCATGTTAAAGGAATTTCGTCCCGAAATTCGATTTACGAAGGTTATGGAAGCGGGAAAGAGACGCCAATGGACTTAGAATGGAATTACTTACCGTAGAAAGATTCAGCGGGGAAATAGCGTATGATAACGGATGACGGCATTAATTTGAGTCGAGTTGTCAATTAGTTGTTCTAATAGTATAATGAGATTTATGCATACAATTTTTCATACAACGCATGAATGTAAACTACTAGGAACCAGATTTAACAATATTGGTGCCAATCACCTCGTGACATGGCATTTTCCTTTAAAACTCTACCCCACGGGTGTTCTTATTTTAAAATTTTGCAAAAACATTTTCAAAAACCGCTCTTCCTCCTAGTACTTATGCATGGTTTATACTCGTTATATCAAGTGGGTTTATGTATAGGGTGTACCAGCGGCTAACCCACCACCCCTTTGATATACCGGGGATTCCCCATGCATAATTACTCGGATTTAGATCATTTTAATCAAATCACCTTTCTCAATTGAAAATTGTACAATGAAATGCGTACAATTTGTAAATGTTATCACGTCTATGAGTGGTTTCATAGCACAAATATGTCTAACCATTCAAGAACCGATCCTCATCCTAGTACTTATGCATGGTTTATACTCGTTATATCAAGTGGGTTTATGTATAGGGTGTACCAGCGGCTAACCCACCACCCCTTTGATATACCGGGGATTCCCCGTGCATAACTACTAGTATTTAGATCTTCAACAATTCAAGTAACTACCACAAACTAGCAAGTTGTAAGACTGAATTTAAATATAACAGATTTGCTCTACAATAGCATGAGAATGAGATGCAGGGTGAAAGCATAGCTGTTATACGCAATCACGGATTATAGAATTTATAGCAATGGGTTTCCCATCCGCTATTACCATGATATAAGAGTTATCAAATTTGGCTTGACTTTTAGCAATATAGTTGGTTAAATGCAGGAGACACAAATTTCCATTGGCATGAGTATTGAATATAACGGATGTATAAAGATAGTGAACAGAGGAACGTACCGTTGACAGTGTCGTCATTGGCCGGAGCCTCATTAGCATTTATATTAAATGCTCGTCCACGAGGACCACCTTGATTTTGAAGCCTTGGACATTGGTTTCGAAAGTGGTTTGGATCTCCACATTCGTAACAGGCCCGTCCATAGGTGATAGCAAGAGGCACTGGATGATTTCCTTGAGTAGCTTGATTAACGATAGTGCGAGCACGGCAAGTAGTAACAATGTGTCCATAGCGTCCACATTTTGAGCATAGACGGCATGCAGCATGCGGGGCATGGTGATACTTGCAAGTAGGGCATTGGGGAAATGAACCTACATAATTTCTCAGAATTTGACCCGCAGGAGTAACTTGGGTCACAGGTATGGCAGGAGTGATGGTCGCAAAGTTTTGGGCCTTGCGCTTCCTATCATGATGGGAAGATTTGGGCTCTTCGTTTTTGACGGGCACGGAAGTAGCAGTTTTGTTGACCACTTTCTCGGCACCCTTCCTAAATAAGGTACCCGCTTTGACGTGATTGTCAGTCAACACAGCAGACAAACGGATAGCGTCTTCGAGAGTGGAGGGATTACTTCCTAATACGGTGTCTTGGAGCGGCATAGGTAGTCCACCTATGTATTTCTCAATTCCTCGCGCTAAGGGAGTAACCATGTGAGGCACGAGCAGACTTAGTTCTTGAAAACGAGTGGTGTAAGTCAAATTCTCTCCGCTATCTTGGGTGAGATCCCAAAATTCAGCTTCAAGCTTCCTCATTTCGTTGCGAGGACAGAACTCGTCAGTCATAAGTCGTTTCATTTCGTCCCAAGACAAGGACATAGCAGATTCGTTGCCTCGAGTACGTTTCTCACCGTTCCACCAGGTGAGTGCTCGTTTTTGGAAGACGCTGGCAGCATAACGGACTTTGAGGTTGTCGGGACAATCGCTGTTTAGGAAAGTACTCTCCATACTTTCAAACCATTGAAGAAGGCCAGTAGCACCTTCTGTCCCGAAGAATTTGGTGGGGTTGCAAGAATTGAAGTGCTTGAATGTGCAGTACGGTGGGTTTGCACCATTCCCTTGCGTATTAGACCCATCACTGTTGTTGTTAGCTTGGATCATTTGGCCTATTAGTTGAGTAAGTAGTGCAGCAAGGTCAACGTTGGAGTTGCTAGAGTTAGCATTAACCGCGCGACGGGGAGGCATTCTATAAGTACCACAAGAAAGACAAGAATTTATGAGACTTCGGATAAAATAGGCATGTATGTGCCACAGTTGGTAGACTGTTCACAATAATACAAGCAGGAACGTGAGATGACACTCATCATGTCGCGTGATAATGTATGTAAGTTCTGACTAAAACTGATTACATAATTCATTCAAAATTTATAACACTAAAGGATAGGGGAAATAAGTCGTGAAATCTATTCCTGAGAGGATATGATAACATAGATCATTATTCGCGCAATAGGAATGGCCGGGATTCGCATGCACTACAAATCGTTATTACGTGTGCACCCGTAATAATGATTTGTTTTGCATGTTCGTCTAGTTCTTCCTACCTTGCTATAATGTCCCCAAATTTTGAGTTTAAGTTCGGATTGTATTCTTGCGAATACATTGACTTATCAACGTTAAATAATTCCTCAAAACTTTCAAGGAGACATGCTTTAGCCTATAGGTAAACACTCACTTCAGGAATTCCCAGGAAAGCATACGGGTCCGTTTATTTGGATTTATACGAAATGCTTTCCTAGACAGAAAACCCAATGTACAGGTGTCACCCTTCCAGATTGCACGTGTCCTTTACTGGTTTTAAGAAATTAAGTCATTGACGAGATTTTCAAGATTTTAATAGACTTGAGAGTCTATGAGTATAAAATGTGTAAAAATGTTGCAATTAATATGGATTAGGAAAGAGTGTGGATAAGGATGGGTAGTGTATTTGTTTGCATTTGTTTGTCAAATGTGTATGTAAAGCATGTATCATGTGTTTAAAGCCTTGTATGTATGTGTATAAGTCTCATGTACCAAACTTGGGAAATTTCAAATAATACCTAACTACAAATAATTCACATAGCAAATAATCATTTAGCATGTAACACATAAAAGGGAGTCCTAAGGTTATAGTCTAGGTCATTGTGTCTAATAACCTAATTCCCTATAACCATGGCTCTGATACCAATCTGTCACACCCCGACCGATGGCGGAATCATCGAGGCGGACATTAGAATGATTGTTCATAAGCACATGATCTACTAAGGTTGCATAATTCATTAATAAGATTTAAATACCAAATATCCAAATACAATTCAAGTTACAACACCCTATTCTAGAATATTACACATAATTATTTTACTAGGTCCAAAAGCCTTAGGTGTAGCACCTTCAACACATAGTCACACAATCACTTATCTTCACCTGAAACGTAATCCAAAACAAGTGTCAACTACGAGAGTTGGTGAGTTTACATATGTTTAAATAAGGTAAAAGTTTAGTTTAAAATGTTTATACAATTCATAGTTTGACATGGTATGATATGGCATAATGTGGAGAATTCACTATATGTATACCAATTGTAAGCATGTAATTATGTATATAAGCATATAGGTTTAACGTGATAGGCATAGCATACCGCTACCCTAAAAGTGATAGGCATGGAATCAAGACTATGTGGGTTACACATAATTTAAACCATCCTAAAAGTATTCATAGCATAACAAGTGATCAAGCACAAAAGCACAATAATCTACACATGTAAACACAAGTTGAATTGTATGTAAGTAAGCACAGATTACGTTTCACCCCAAAATGTATAAAAATGTAAATAGGGGATATGTAACTCACCTGTGCAAACAAGGTAGTGATGTAGCAAAGTCCAATAGTGTATTCCGACCTACTCGTGTCCTAAATATTTAAGATGCCATAAAGTCTATGTAATGATTCTACCGTGTGTTGATCATGCATTCAATTCACCCAACTAGGCTAGACATGAACCTGTATTAAGTTTCCAAATGTTTTGACACGACAATCGTTGGTAACGGTTTGTGATAACAAAATATATTTATATACACTTATATAATAAGATATGTATTTCATAACATGTCATTACGTTCACGTATCATTATTAGGTTTGGGGGTTGAAGTTAAATATATATACTATAAAAATAAGGCTTTTGATATCAAACTAGTCGTTAGAAAAGTACTCGAGTTTTTAAGTCTACTTAAAACATGTTTTTAGTTATCTAAATAAATTCCATAAATTATGGGATATTTACCATGCATAACCACATTTCTTGGGTTTATAAAAGTGTATGGATCATAATTTACAAACACTTTTAGGAGTTTAAAGCATAGCACACAACTCAGTTGGGTCAACAGTTTTGATTCTGCTGAATAGGTCAAGGGAAAACGGCTGTTTGGGGGTTCAAATGTCAGTTTCAAGACAATAGGCCATATGGGTTTTATAACCAACACAAAATCCTAACTTTAGAAAAAGGAATCAAGTTATTTGGACAATTATTGAACAAGTTATGACCTCAACAAGTTAGCTCTATAAATCTGTCATAAAACCCAGAAGATACACATTTTCTTGTATCACCCTTTTGGGGTATCAAAACTCCTCCAAAAATTGTGAAACCAATTGGGTTGGAAAGAGGACTCTTTAAACTTAATCTTAGACTCAAGAAACGTCCAATTTGGTTTAGTTTTGACAAAGATATGACCTTCCCAATTTGTAACAGAATTCTGCCAGCAATATAGTTGTTTCAAATGGTATATTTTCTTTTGAAATATGCACTATTTGGGTGAACGTATACATAAAACAACTAATGTACATGATAATGATCAAGATTAGGACTTGAACACTCACTTAAGGCAAGCAAGGAGAAGGGTGAGGGAGTCCGATGGAGGGGGTGTTGCTGCTGCTTTCTTGGAGTCGAAAAGGAATCAAGGAGTGAAGGTGACGTAGTTGACGTGAGACCCGGTTCCTTCTCGGGACGTCCCGTATGGCTCGGTGAGTTCCCGAAGTGATCTGTAAGCTTCGCGTAAACGTAATACGGTGACCGTAGTTGAGAAATGGTGACCCGAAAGGATCGGTTTTCGTCCCGAAAAGAACCCGCAAAGGTGGTAGAGAGCTGCGGTGGTGAAAACGGTGCACGGCGGTGGTTGTCGGGGATGGAATGGCGTGGTGTTGCTGCTGTCTTTGAGGGCTGAAAGGGAGGGAGGAAAGGTGGTGCACAGTGGTTAATGGTGGTGTGATCCGTAAGGGAGGAGGAGGGTGACGGTGGTTTTTGAGAGGATACAAGGAGTGGAGGTGGTGTAGCTTGTAGTGTTGAGCCGAGAGGAAGCTCAAGGTGAAAGTGGCGGGTGAAGTGCCGAGAGAGGGAGAGAAAAGTTGTGCTGAGTTGTGTGTGCTTATGTTTTCATGTATGCATGCATATAAATGGCTTATGGGGTTATTACCCATAATATTATATCTCATGTTGAGACAATATTGTCTCAATTATTTGGGACACCAATTGACAAGGCAACTTTGTCGGCCGAGAATTAATATCACGAGGGGGTAGGGTACTATAGGGTAGGGTGTTAGGTGGAGGTGTTAAGTGTCTTACCCGGTAGAATACCCGCTAAGTGTAACCCGGTTTTTAATAGTCGTTACATGGTCGTTAGAGTATGAGTCGGGTATATATAAAAAAAAGTATACGTTTAATAGTTTTGACATTATATGTGCTCGTGTAAAACATTTAAGATTTTATTTTTATCCGGGTAGGCATTCTCTACTAATAAAAATAAAGAGAATGTTTCGAGATGTTTACATTTTTTTTTATCACCAACGCGATGTTGGGTTCGATGTGTCTCGGAAATTTCTAATATTGCCATCATAAGTTGCATATTGGGTGAACTCTGCTAAACCCGGTAAGACCTAATTAATTGATATTAAGTAAAAACACTTGCATTTCATTCAATAGAAGATGTTTACATGACATATAATATAAACGCGTGAATAAAAACCCGGAATGTCACAGTGAACTACTCTCCAACCGTGAACCACTCTTTGAACCGTGAAACTGGATCCCGTGAACTGTCAACAAGATGTGAACTTACACCAGACCCGTGATTTAGATAAATGGGTTAAATGGGTCAAGTTCGGGTTGACCCGAATTTAAGTGTATCAAAGATAGCGTTGAAATTTTTGACAAGAATAAAAATACGGATCGTGTTCGGGTTTCATTTACACCCTTATCCCAATATTTATCCAAAGTTTAGTTAGCCGCTTTACATGGTTGTACACGACTAAAAAAGCCTCTGCTTCATTGAGGTGTACAGTTTCTGCATCAAAATCCTTCGTAACAAAACCACAGTGTCCTGGGTTTGAAACTGCTGTCACACAACGCAAATGGAGGCGCAACCATCTCGTAAGCGAGCGCTCTCTGACAACGGCGACAGTGGAGACCCCCACAAATTTAACAAGAAACCTCTGTAATCACTCCACCTTTCTCTTTCTATTGTTGGATATAGGTTATTCTTGTTATTTTTATTGTTTGTTCATCTGAATTTGATCTTCTGTTTAAGTTAATCCAGTTGTTCGAGCATTCTTGGCTTATTTTATTTTATTGAGCATAAAATGTATGGAATGCAATTAGACTAAAGCATTTTTCATTGCAAATTACAAAGGAAAACACGTTTGATTTGAAACAACGGTATAATAAAATGAAAAATCAGGTTTTCATTGGCCTTTTTTAATGTCGTGAACTAGTTAGAACCTGAGAATTTTAACTCAGTCATGAACCTTTAACACAGCCGTGAAGCCAGCTGTGAACTATTCTCTAGCCGTGAACCACTCTTTGAACTAAACAAAGCCTCTGCTTCATTAAGGTGTAAAGTTTCTGAATCAAAATCCTACATAACAAAACCACGGTTTCCTGTGTTTGAAACAACAATCGAACAACGCACATGGAGGCGCAACCATACCGTAAGCGACCGCTCTCTAACAATGGCGACGGTGGAGACCCCAACGAATTCAACAAGAAACCTTCGTAATCACTCCACCTTTCTTTTTCTATTGTTAGATATAGGTTTATTCTTGTTATTGTTATTGTTTGTTCATCTGAATTTGATCTTCTGTTTAAGTTAATCCAGTTGTTCGAGCGCTCTTAGCTTAATTTATTTTATTGGGCATAGAATGTATGGAATGGAATTAGACTAAAGCGTTTTTCACTACAAATTGCAAAGGAAAACACGTTTGATTTGAGACAACGGTATAATAAAACGAAAAACTAGGTTTTCATTAGCCTTTTTTTAATTTTCGTGAATTAGATAGAACCCGTGAATATTAACTCAGTCGTGAAGCATTAACACAGCCGTAAACTACTCTCCAGACGTGAACCACTCTTTGCACCGTGAACTGGATTCAAACTTCCCGTGAACTGTCAACAAGCCGTAAATTACATCAGAACCGTGATTTATATAAATGGGTTAAATGGTTCAGGTTCGGGTTGACCCGAATTTAAGTGTATCCAGGTTAGGGTTGAAATTTTTGACATGAATAAAAATATGGGTCGTATTTGGGTTGAATTTACACCCTTATCCCAATATTTATCCAAACTTTAGTTAGCCACTTTACATGGTTGTACGCGGCTAAATAAAAGCCTCTGCTTCATTAAGGTGTATAGTTTGTGAATCAAAATCCTTTGTAGCAAAACCATGGTGTCCGGTGTTTGAAACAACATTCGCACAACGCACATGGAGGCGTAACCATCCCGTAAGCCACGGCTCTCTAACAACGGCGACAGTGGAGACTCTGACGAATTCAACAAGAAACCTACGTAATCACTCCACCTTTCTTTTTCTATTGTTAGATATAGGTTTATTCTTGTTATTGTTATTGTTTGTTCATCTGAATTTGATCTTCTGTTTAGGTAAATCCAGTTCTTTGAGCGCTCTTAGCTTATTTTATTTTATTGGGCATAGAATGTATGGAATGGAATTTGACTAAAGCGTTTTTCACTACAAATTGAAAAGGAAAACACGCTTGATTTGAGACAACGGTATAATAAAACAAAAAATTAGGTTTTCATTGGCTTTTTTTAAATGCCTTGAATGAGATAGAACACGTGAATTTTAACTCAGCCGTGAACCTTTAACACAGCCGTAAACTACTCTTCAGATGTGAACCACTCTTTGCACTGTGAACTGGATTCAAACGTCCCGTGAACTGTCAACAAACCGTGAACTTAGACCAGACCCGTGATTTATATAAATGGGTTAAATGGATCAGGTTCGGGTTGACCCGAATTTAAGTGTATCCAGGTTAGGGTTTAAATTTTGACACGAATAAAAATGTGGGTCGTGTTTGGGTTGCATTTACACCCTTATCCCAATATTTATCCAAACTTTAGTTAGCCGCTTTACATGGTTGTACAGGAAGAAAAAAAACATGTACTTCATTGAGGTGTACAGTTTCTGAATCAAAATCATTCGTAACAAAACCACAGTGTTCTTGGTTTGAAACTGCAATCTCACAACGCACATGGAGGCGCAACCATCCCGTAAGAGACCGCTCCCTCACAACGGCGACGGTAGAGACCCTGATGAATTCAACAAGAAACCTCCGTAATCACTCCACCTTTTTCTTTCTATTCTTTGATTTAGGTTATTCGTGTTATTGTTGTTGTTTGTTCATCTGAATTTGATCGTCTGTTTAAGTTAATCCAGTTGTTCGAGCATTCTTAGCTTATTTTACTTTATTGAGCATAAAATGTATGGAATGGAATGAGACTAAAGCATTTTTCACTACAAATTTAAAAGGAAAACACGTATGATTTGAGACAACGATATAATAAAACGAAAAATTAGAATTTCATTAGCTTTTTTTAAATGTCGTGAACTAGATAGAACCTGTGAATTTTAACTCAGCCGTGAACCTTTAACACAGCCGTGAACCGAGTCCTGAACTACTCTCCAGCCGTGAACCACTCTTTGAACCGTGAATTGGATTCAAACTTCCTTTTAACTGGATTCAAACTTCCCGTGAACTGTCAACAAGCCGTGAACTTACACCAGATCCGTGATTTAGATAAATGGGTTAAATGGGTCAGGTTCGGGTTGACCCGAATTGAAGTGTATCCAGTTTAGGGTTGAAAATTTTGACACGAATAAAAATATGGGTCGTGTTTAAGTTGCATTTACACCCTTATCCCAATATTTATCCAAACTATAGTTAGCCGCTATACATGGTTGTACGGGGCTAAAAAAAGCCTCTGCTTCATTGATGTGTTCAATTTCTGAATCAAAATATTTGGTAACAAAACCACGGTGTCCTATATTTGAAACAACAATCACACAACGCACATGGAGGTGCAACCATCCCATAAGCGACCGCTCTCTAACATCGGCGACGGTGGAGACCCCCACGAATTCAACTAGAAACCTCCATAATCACTCCACCTGTCTCTTTCTATTGTCAGATATAGGTTTATTCTTGTTATTGTTATTGTTTGTTCATCTGAATTTGATCTTCTATTTAAGTTAATCCAGTTGTTCGAGCGCTCTTAGCTTATTTTATTTTATTGAGCATAAAATGTATGGAATGAAATTAGACAAAAGCTTTTTTCACTGCAAATTACAAAGGAAAACACATTTGATTTGAAACAACAGTATAATAAAATGAAAAATTAGTATTTCATTGGCTTTTTTTTAAATGCCGTGAACTAGATAAAACCCGTGAATTTTAAATAAGCCGTGAACCTTTAACACAGCCGTGAACCCAGCCGTGATCTACTCTCGGGTCGTGAACCACTCTTCTAAGCGAGAAATGGATTCAAACTTCCCGTGAACTGTTAACAAGCCGTGAGCTTACACCAGTCCCGTGATTTAGATAAATGAGTAAAATAGGTAAGGTTCGAGTTGACCCAAATTTAAATGTATCCAGGTTAGGGTTGAAACTTTGACATGAATAAAAATATGGTTCGTGTTCGGGTTGCATTTACACCCTTATCTCAATATTTATCCAAACTTTAGTTAGCTGCTTTACATGGTTGTACGGGGGTAAAAAAATCCTCCGCTTCATTGAGGTGTACAATTTCTGAATCAATATCTTTCGTAATAAAACCACGGTACGCATATGGAGGGGCAACCATCCCATAAACGACCGCTCTCTAACAACGGTGATAGTGGAGACCCCATGAATTCATCAAGAAACCTCCATAATCACTCCACCTTTCTCTTGCTATTGTTAGATATAGGTTTATTCTTGTTATTGCTATCGTTTGTTCATCTGAATTTGATCTTCTGTTTAAGTCAATCCAATTGTTCGAGCATTCTTAGCTTATTTTATTTTATTGAGCATAAAATGTATGAAATTGAATTAGACTAAAACGTTTTTCACTGCAAATTGCAAAGGAAAACACGTTAGATTTAAGACAATGGTAAAATAAAATGAAAATTTATGTTTTCATTAGCTTTTTTTTTAAATGTCGTGACCTAGATAGAACCCGTGAATTTTAACTCAGATGTGAACCTTTAACACAGCCGTGAACCCAGTCGCGAACTACACTTCGGACGTGAACCACTCTTCGAACCATGAACTGGATTCAAAATTCCCATGAACTGGATTTAAACTTCCCGTGAACTGTCAACAAGCCGTGACCTTACACAAGACCTGTGATTTAGATAAATGGGTTAAATGGGAAAGGTTCGGGTTGACCCAAATTTAAATGTATCCACGTTACGGTTGAAACTTTGACATGAATAACAATATGGTTCGTGTTCGGGTTGCATTTACACCCTTATCTCAATATTTATCCAAACTTTAGTTAGCTGCTTTACATGGTTGTACGGGGGTAAAAAAATCCTCTGCTTCATTGAGGTGTACAATTTCTGAATCAATATCTTTCATATTAAAACTACAGTAAGCATATGGAGGCGCAACCATCCTGTAAGCGACCGCTCTCTGACAACGGTGACAGTGGAGACCCCATGAATTCAACAAGAAACCTCCGTAATCACTCCACCTTTCTCTTTCTATTGTTAGATATAGGTTTATTCTTGTTATTGCTATTGTTTGTTCATCTGAATTTGATCTTCTATTTAATTTAATCCAGTTGTTCGAGCATTCTTAGCTTATTTTATTTTATTAAGCATAAAATGTATGAAATGGAATTAGACTAAAGCATTTTTCACTGCAAATTGCAATGGAAAACACGTTTGATTTGAGACAACGGTATAATAAAATGAAAAATTAGGTTTTCATTAGCTTTTTTTTAAATTTCGTGAACTAGATAGAACCCGTGAATTTTAACTCAGCTATTAACCTTTAACATAGCCGTGAACTACTCTCCAACCGTGAACCACTCTTTGAACCGTGAAACTGGATTAAAACTTCCCGTGAACTGTCAACAAGCTGTGAACTTACACCAGATCCGTGATTTAGATAAAAGGGTTACGTGGGTCAGGTTCGGGATGACCCGAATTTAAGTGTATCCAGGTTAGGGTTGAAATTTTTGACACGAATAAAAATATGGGCCGTGTTCGGGTTGCATTTACACCCTTATCCCAATATTTATCCAAACTATAGTTAGCCGTTTTACATGGTTGTACGGGGCTAAAAAGGCCTCTGCTTCATTGATGTGTACAATTTCTGAATCAAGTTCTTTGGTAACAAAACCACGGTGTCCTGTATTTGAAACAACAATCGCACAACGCACATGGAGGTGCAACCATCCCGTAAGCGATCGCTCTCTAACAACGGCGACGGTGGAGACCCCCACGAATTCAACTAGAAACCTCCATAATCACTCCACCTTTCTCTTTCTAATGTTAGATATAGGTTTATTCTTGTTACTTTTATTATTTGTTCATCTGAATTTGATCTTCTATTTAAGTTAATCCAGCTGTTCGAGTGCTCTTAGCTTATTTTATTTTATTGAGCATAAAATGTATGGAATGGAATTAGACTAAAGCTTTTTTCACTACAAAACAAAGGAAAACACGTTTGATTTGAAACAACGGTATAATAAAACGAAAAGTTAGATTTTCATTGGCTTTTTTTTAAATGTCGTGAACCAGATAAAACCCGTGAATTTTAACTAAGCCGTGAACCTTTAACACAGCCGTGAACTACTCTCTGGTCGTGAACCAATCTTCGAACCGTGAACTGGATTCAAACTTCCCGTGAACTGGATTCAAACTTCCCGTGAACTATCAACAAGCCGTGAACTTACACCAGACTGGTGATTTAGATAAATGGGTTAAATGGGTAAGGTTCAGGTTGACCTTAATTAAAATGTATACAGGTTAGGGTTGAAAGTTTGACATGAATAAAAATATGGTTCGTGTTCGGGTTGCATTTACACCCTTATCTCAATATTTATCCAAACTATAGTTATCCACTTTACATGGTTGTACGGGCCTAAGAAAAGCCTGCGCTTCATTGAGGTGTACAATTTCTAAATCAAAATCTTTTGTAATAAAACCAGGGTACGCATATGGAGGAGCAACCATCTCGTAAGCGACCGCTCTCTAACAACGGTGACAGTGGGGACCCCATGAATTCAACAAGAAACCTCCGTAATCACTCCACCTTTCTCTTTCTATTGTTAGATATAGGTTTATTCTTGTTATTGCTATTGTTTATCTTTCTGAATTTGATCTTCTGTTTAAGTTAATCAAGTTGTTCGAGCATTCTTAGCTTATTTTATTTTATTGAGCATAAAATATATGAAATGGAATTAGACTAAAGCGTTTTTCACTGCAAATTGCAAAGGAAAACACGTTTGATTTGAGACAACGGTATAATAAAATGAAAAACTAGGTTTCCATTAGCTTTTCTTTAAATTCCGTGACCTAGATAGAACCCATGAATTTTAACTCAGTTGTGAACCTTTAACACAGCCGTGAACCCAGTCGTGAACTACACTCCGGCCGCGAACCACTCTTCGCACCGTGAACTGGATTCAAAATTCCCGTGAACTAGATTCAAACTTCCCGTGAACTGTCAACATGGCGTGAACTTACACCAGACCCATGATTTAGATAAATGGGTTAAATGGGTAAGGTTCGGTTGACCCAAATTTAAATGTATCCAGGTTAGGGTTGAAACTTTGACATGAATAAAAATACTGTTCGTGTTCGGGTTGCATTTACACCCTTATCTAAATATTTATCCAAACTTTAGTTAGCCGCTTTACATGGTTGTACGAGAGTAAAAAAATCCTCCGCTTCATTGAGGTGTACAATTTCTGAATCAAAATCTTTTGTAATAAAACCAGGGTACGCATATGGAGGCGCAACCATCCCGTAAGCGACCGCTCTCTAACAACGGTGACAGTGGGGACCCCATGAATTCAACAAGAAACCTCCGTAATCACTCCACCTTTCTCTTTCTGTTGTTAGATATAGGTTTATTCTTGTTATTGCTATTGTTTGTTCATCTGAATTTGATCTTCTGTTTAAGTTAATCCAGTTGTTCGAGCATTCTTAGCTTATTTTATTTTATTGAGCATAAAATGTATGAAATGGAATTAGACTAAAGCGTTTTTCACTGCAAATTTTAAAGGAAAACACGTTTGATTTGAGACAACGGTATAATAAAATGAAAAATTAGGTTTTCATTAGCTTTTTTTTAAATGTCGTGACCTAGATAGAACCCTTGAATTTTAACTCAGCTATGAACCTTTAACACAGCCGTGAACCCAGCCGTGAACTACACTCCGGCCGTGAACCACTCTTTGCACTGTGAACTGGATTCAAAATTCCCGTAACTGGATTCTAACTTCCCGTGAACTGTCAACAAGCCGTGAACTTACACCAGACCCATGATTTAGATAAATGGATTAAATGGGTAAGGTTCGGGTTGACAAAATTTAAATGTATCCATGTTAGGGTTGAAACTTTTACAAGAATAAAAATATTGTTCGTGTTCGGGTTGCATTTACACCCTTATCTCAATATTTATCCAAAATTTAGTTAGCCGCTTTACATGGTTGTACGGGGGTAAAAAAATCCTCCGCTTCATTGAGGTGTACAATTTCTGAATCAAAATCTTTTGTAATAAAACCACGGTACACATATTGAGGCGGAACCATCCCGTAGGCGACCGCTCTCTGACAAAGGTGACAGTGGAGACCCCATGAATTCAACAAGTGTAGGTCCACATGACTCATCTCAGATCGATCTCATGACAAGAAGTCTCGTTAACACGGAGTGCAGAATCCTACCGTATTAACGTTTTGTATACTAATTGACTAATAGAAACAACAGGTAAATAAACTCTCTTTGTATTCCACCAAACACAGAGTTTACAAGATTCACAGAATACACTCGTTCAAGCCCCCTGCTCTCGTTTTCTCTCCTGAATAGAATCTGTAAACTCCTATTTATAGACACAAACCTGCTATGGGTGAACTTAACAAGTTCGCTTCAAAGATGCTTAGGCGAACTTCACAAGTTCGCCTATAATAGGCTAGGCAAACTTAACAAGTTCGCTCCTAAAGATGCTTAGGCGAACTTAACAAGTTCGCCTCTAATAGGCTAGACGAACTTATCAAGTTTGCTCCTAAAGATGCTTAGGCGAACTACAAAATTTTATCAACAGTTACAAAACATGTCCTATCAGACAACCCTTTAACTGTTGCTAACAATTCTATCAATTATAAGTCAAAGACTATAAGACTATGACATAATATCTTCAAGCTCGTTGTCACCAGAATATGCTCTAACAGACTCCTCCTTAACAACAGCTTTAGAAGATTGTCATCCGTCTTCATATATCATCAAACACTATGTAGTCTTTGTCCTGTTCATCTGCATACTCTCTCTTTATTTCTAGAAGAAAACTTGGGAGAAGGACCCCTTGTCAACTTCTGTCTGCAATTTCCTGTTTATGCAAAGGAGAACAACCAAGAATAACCAACAATTAAGATTTCCATGGAAGCTGGAAAAATAAAATCTTTTTGGTTTTCTCTATATAAACTGAAATGTAAAATACAAAATTACATCTTTTTGGTCGAACATCACGAGTAAAAAGATCATATCAGTATATATGAGATATCAATCACACATCTTGGATATAAAATCCATATAATATCAAATGGTATCCTATGTCATTCTTTCAAGCCTTGACCAATCAAACCAATATCTTTCAAGATTATCACACTCTATCTTTTCAAGACTTTCATATTGCATGTTATGATACGCGATAAACATTCAAAGAAAATAGGATCATGCTATGACACACAAATTCAAATTGTCAATATTATAAGATTTGAAACTAAAGCATCTCATTCCCACTTTCTGGTGAGTTAAAGTACCATTTAAGTATGAAATACAACGTGTATCTCACTAGTATGCCAACAGAAAATAAATGCACTATCTTCAAGACATATGAGATTTTACAAAAGATTATCCAAATTTCCAGAATGAGGAGACATCACTTAGCACATGAATATCAGAATCCAAATTGGATTGTATAGGAATCAATGAGATTCAGAATCGAATGATTCAATGTTTTGGCTTATATATGTGGAATCAAAAGATTCAGGTATGTGGATCCAACTGTTATCTGGATTATGAATTCAATGGAATCAATAAAGATGATTTATCAATATGATCCAAGGGCTAGTATATGTTTGACAGATGTTGTCAAGTACATATTTTGATTGTACTTGAAATTGCATGTTTTTCGGGACATGGGCACTGAAGCAAATCGAATAAATAGTGCTAAGGACATAACCCGAAACTGATCTCATAGGACACTTTTTATTAAAAGCTAATTATCTTTATCTGATAGTGATCTTTTAACACACACACCCAGGCATAAAATGGGTTCAAATCACAGTTGTAACATATGCAATTATGTTTTCACACTACTAATGGTTCAGTGGCGCTTTTAGTCTACTGAAAATTCAAATTATATGCATACATAACACTATCATTTCCTATTTGTGTAGTCTCTGAAGTTCGTGACAAGACGTCTCGTTAACACGGAGTGCGGAATCCTACCGTATTAACATTTTGTATACTAATTGACAAATAGAAACAACAGTTAAATAAACTTTCTCCTTGTATTCCACCAAACACAGAGTTTACAAGATTCACAGAATACACTCGTTCAAGCCCCCTGCTCTCGTTTTCTCTCCTGAACAGAATCTGTAAACTCCTATTTATAAACACAAACCTGCTATAGGCAAACTTAACAAGTTGGCTTCAAAGATGAAGTTCGCCTCTAATAGGCTAGGCGAACTTATCAAGTTCGCTCCTAAAGATGCTTAGGCGAAATTAGCAAGTTCGCCTCTAATAGGCTAGGCAAACTTATCAAGTTCGCTCCTAAAGATGCTTAGTTCGCCTCTCTATGAACTTACACAGAATTTTATCAACAGTTACAAAACATGTCCTAACAGACTCCCCTTTAACTGTAGCTAACAATTCTATCAATTACAAGTCAAAGACTGTTAGACTAAGACATAATATCTTCAAGCTCGTTGTCACCATAATATGCTCCAACAGACTCCCCCTTGACAACAGCTTTAGAAGACTGTCATCCGTCTTCATATATCATCAAACACTATGTAGTCTTTGTCTTGTTCATCTGCATACCCTCTCTTTATTTCTAGAAGAAACTTGGGAGAAGGACCCCTTGTCAACTTCTGTCTGCAATTTTCAGTTTATGCAAAGGAGAACAACCAAGAATAACCAACAACTAAGATTTCCATGGAAACTGGAAAAATAAAATCTTTTTAGTTTTTCAAACATAAGAAACACAAAATCTTTTTGGTTTTTCTCTATATAAACTGAAATGTAAAATACAAAATCACATCTTTTTGGTCGAACATCACGAGTAAAAAGATCATATCAGTATATATGAGATATCAATCACACATCTTGGATATAAAATCCAAATAATATCAAATGGTATCCTATGTCATTCTTTCAAGCCTTGACCAATCAAACCAATATATTTCAAGATTATCACACTCTATCTTTTCAAGACTTTCATATTGCATGTTATGATATACGATAAACATTCAAAGAAAATAGGATAATTCTATGACACATAAATTCAAATTGTCAATATTATAAGATTTGAAACTAAAGCATCTCATTCCCAATTTCTTGTGAGTTAAAGTACCATTTAAGTATGAAATACAACGTGTATCTCACTAGTATGCCAACATAAAGTAAATGCACTATCTTCAAGACATATGAGATTTTATTAAAGATTATCTGAATTTCCAGAATGAGGAGACATCACATAGCACATGAATAGCATAATCCAAATTGGATTGTATAGGAATCAATGAGATTCAGAATCGAATGATTCAATGTTTTGGCTTATATATGTGGAATCAAAAGATTCAGGTACGTGGATCCAACTGTTATCTGGATTATGAATTCAATGGAATCAATAAAGATGATTTATCAATATGACCCAAGGGCTAGTATATGTTTGACAGATGTTGTCAAGTACATATCTTGATTATACTTCAAATTTCATGCTTTTCGGGACATGGGCACTGAAGCAAATTGAATGAATAGTGCTAAGGACATAACCCAAAACTGATCTCATAGGACACTCTTTATTAAAAGCTAATATTCTTTATCTGATAGTGATCTTTTAACACACACACCCAGGCATAAAATGGGTTCAAATCACATTTGTAACATATGCAATTATGTTTTCACACTACTAATGGTTCAGTGACGCTTTTAGTCTACTGACAATTCAAATTATATGCATACACAACACTATCATTTCCTATTTGTGTAGTCTCTGAAGTTTAGATCAAAACATATAATTCAGATATATTAACATAAAGCACCAACTAGTCAATCTAAGGTCATGTGTGAAAGAACATCTACTGATGTACTATCATTTCACCTTATAACTTCAAGTAATGTCGATTTTAACTTTTTCAATTTGTTTGGCTTTATCAAAATCTTTTTCAAAGAAAGTAAAACAAACGAAAATAAACCTTCCATGAAAACATTTTATGAAAAACATTTTACTTGGTTACTCAGGATTAAGCACTTCAATCAATTAAAAACTCAAACCTATGTAATCCTATAATTGAATGTCTTTTCCTTTGTTACCAACACAGTTCTGTATTCCCCCTGTCCTGTATACTCCCCCTCAACTAGTCAAATGGTTGCATCAACGACTTTATGCTCACCATTGTCATCCTAAGTTTCAGGTTATCATTTGGACTTTGTAAAACTATTTCCAAAACATTGTGTGTGACATATTCTCCCCCTTGAGGATCAAGTCGTTGAATCAAATAGATTCTCAGTTATCAACAACTCTTTACTCTTACATATGTCATTCCCTGTCATGTGCTTAGAACCACCACTATCAACAACCAAAATGGTATTAATGGTCCCTCTTGGTAAATCCTACACATCTAACAAGAAACATTAATTTGAAATTAGGACCCAAGCCATGGTAGTCATGGGTCGCCCATCTGTATCAAAATAATAAACTTCACTCCATTCACAATCGAATCTCTCATCGATTTTTGGAGATTGTTCCTACGAGTTAGTAACAGAAACTTTAGATTTCCAAACATACTTATGTTCATTAAGTTCTTTTAGCTTAAAATGTGAAGTGTTTGAACAATCTTGTTCATTTGAAAAATGTGTAGATTGTGAAAACTCTTGTTGTTCTAAAAGTTTTCTCAATCTTCTGTTTCTCCTCCGTCTTTGAGGTCTAGAAAGCCTAACCTAAGATTTTGAATTACCCTTTGGTGTATCATGAGGTTTAACTTCATTTGGGTTAACATAAGGCTTATCATGAGTTCTTACCTTTCCTGGAGTAACATGTCGGTTACCTTTGGCGTTGTGAGGACAAGCAATCCTAATGTGACCCACAAGACCACAGTAAAAGCAATATCTCTTCTCACTATATTCTCTCATATAAGGAATCTTCACACGATAAGATGCACTGGAAGAAGATTCTCCTACATGAACTTCTTTTGGAGTTTGAGATGGAACAAACTTTTTCTCAATAGGTTTTGATTCAGGCTTCATCTTCTCAGGAACTACATGCTTCTTTCCTTTATTTTTGTAAGGACAGTTCACCACAATGTGTCCCATCTCATTACAATGAAAGCATGTACGCCTGTCTTTATAATCTCTCACATATGGAACTCTCCTTGAATTTGAAGAACTTCCAAATGTATAATTTCCAGATGAATTAGAATCAACCTTTGAGCCTTCTTTCTTAACCTCTTCCGGTATCCCCTCTACCTTAGCTTCATCAAAATATTCATCATCACTCTCATCAGAATACACCATATCTTCACCTGTGACTGGATTCACTTTCAACACAGTCTTAGGATCTAAATCCTCATCTTTTATAATCTCAGGTGTAACAGAATAATTTCCATTGAATGGTGGAGGAACATAACCAATACCACTAGTTCCCTTCCCCTCTTTAGTATTATCATGATAATGTCCTAATAAGAATGATGAATTTTCAAAGCTTTCTAACTTTCTATGCAATATGATCACCTCTGCTTTAGATTCAGCTAGTTCCTTATCTTTCTCATCAAGATCATTATTTCGTTTCTCAATTTCTGCAAAGGACATATCCAGGTGATATGCCTGCTCTTTGATCTTCAAAATCAGAGAACTTATATCCCTCTTCAGTGATTCTATTCTCTCAATACACACATTCTCATTATCCTTTAATTTCTGATTTACCGTGTGCATTGATTTCATATCACAAATGAAGTTGATGTTATCATCTATAACCCTCATCATTTATCCTTCACTGAAATACAGTTAGAACAAAACGTTTCAAAGTTAGAAACTACCTCATCTTTTACTTCTGAAGAAGATGCACCAGGAGCCATGAATACGTCATCATCAGCTTCACCCTTTTGAGCAACAATAACAGGCTCTGTATCAATTTCTGATTCACTCAGATCATCTTCAACTGTCTAAAAGCTTGCTTCAGTCATCACATCAGTCTCAGTAGATTGAGTACTTTCACCAGAATGAATACTCTCACTATCAGTTAAATCTGTAGAAGAATCACTTTGAGAATCACCCTGCTTCTCCAATACTTCTTTGATCAAGACCACAAATGCTTGAGAAGTTGCTTCCCCTTTTTCTTCAATGCTTCCCATAGATCTCTTGAAGTCGGACACTTCCCGAGACTATGAATGTTTTCTTTTGGTAAAGACATAGTTAAAGTTTCACACGTATTCATCTATTGATCAAACTTCTGCTTTTCTACTTTAGTAAGAGCTGTCACTGGTTTAGGAACATTACGAAATTCCAGAAACTCAAAAGTAGGATGCAAATATCCTTATGTTATTGGTCTCCAAAAATTTTCATCAGTTTCTGATACGAACTATTCGAACCGAACTTTCCAGCTATGCTAATCTGATATGCACAAAAGCCTCGGTGGCATAATTTCAATCTCATTATCATCACATGAAATTGATATTTTGAAATTTTTGCGTAAATATCCAGAAAAAATTTCGCGCCAAAATACTCTTTTTAAAAATTTCAAAAAAAAATTCAAAATTTCAAAAATGATTTAAAACAACCATATAAGCTTTCCATAAAAAATTTGGACAAGACAAAAAAAAAATTTTAAGAACACTAGCGAACTAAATAAGTTCGCCTGACACTGCCTGAGTGAACTTAATAAGTTCGCCTGAACTGAGGGAAGCGAACTTGATAAGTTCGCCTGCTAAGTTCGCCTGCTAAGTTCGCTTAAACTGAGAGAAGCGAACTTAATAAGTTCGCTTGCTAAGTTCGCCTGCAACAAATTTCAGCAAGTTCGCTTACTGCAGCTGTAACAAACTCAGCAAGAACTTTAACCCAAACACGAACAAACATCACCAAAAATCATCATTTCTCATAGATTTGAAGGAATTTGAAGAAATTAAACCGTAGGATTTAGTATTTTATGATTTAGAACACTTCTATCGGATTAATTTCACCAAAATCAACTTCAAATCCACGAATTCAGCAGTAAAATCTGTTTCAAGAACTTGTAAACTCCATGGATATAAAAACTTCAAAATTGATCAATTTCGTGTCAAATTATACACAAAAACGTCGCTAATCACCAAGAATCAAACGCAAATCATGAGAAAATGCTCTGATACCACTTGTAGGTCCACATGACTCATCTCAGATCGATCTCGTGACAAGACATGTCATTAAAACGGAGTGAGGAATCCTATCGTATTAACATTTTGTATACTACTTGACAAATAGAAACAACAAGTAAATAAACTTTCTCTTTGTATTCCACCAAACACAGAGTTTACAAGATTCACAAAATACACTCGTTCAAGCCCCCCTACTCTCGTTTTCTCTCCTTAACAGAATCTGTAAACTCCTATTTATAGACACAAACCTGCTATAGGCGAACTTAACAAGTTCGCTTCAAAGATGACAGGCTAGACGAACTTAACAAGTTCGCTCCTAAAGATGCTTAGGCGAACTTGTTAAGTAGCAGGTTTGTGTGATCTTTACGATTCCGAAATTCAGAAATTCAGGAACCGATTGTACCGGAGACGAAAGTGCATAGGAATCATCCAATCGACAACATTATTGGTGATCCTTATGCCGGTGTTCAGACTCGTCATCGAACCATCACTGAGAACACTAGTCTTTACACAGAGATACTTAACACTGGTGCCATGGAAACATGTCTGCATGCTGCATTCATGTCCCAGTTAGAGCCGAAGAATGTGAAGGAGGCTCTCACTGACAACTGCTGGATTGAGGCGATGCAAGATGAATTGTCTCAATTCCAAAAGTTGCACGTGTGGGATTTGGTTGACTTGCCAAAAGGCTTTCAGCCAATTGGAACCAGATGGGTGTTCAAATGCAAGACGGATGATCGTCATGTTGTTGTGAAGAACAAAGCAAGATTGGTTGTTCAGGGTTTTTATCAGCAAGAGGGCTTGGATTACACGGAAGTATATGCCCAAGTTACTAGAATTGTGGCCATTCGAATGTTCTTGGCTTATGCCACATATGTCGGCTTCAAGGTCTATCAACTTGATGTGAAGAGTGCTTTCCTTTATGGTAACGTTCTTGAAGAAGTCTATGTCACTCAACCTCCCGGCTTTGAAGATCCGCATAATATCAATAAAGTGTATAAGCTCGACAAAGCACTTTATGGTCTTCATCAAGCACCGCGGGCATGGTATGAGACATTATCTAAGCATTTACTGTCTAATGGTTTCGACCGTGGACAGATTGACTCGACTCACTTCATTAGGAAAGCAGGAGGTGACATTCTTCTTGTACAAGTATACGTCGATGACATTATTTTTGGATCTACCAATGAAGGGATGTGTAGGGAATTCGAAAAGGTGATGAAGTCCAAGTTCGAAATGAGTAACATGGATGAATTGTCATTCTTCCTGGGTCTGCAAGTCAGTCAAAGAGAGGATGACATTTATCTACATCAAACAAAGTATGTGCAGGACATCTTGTCAAAATACAAGATGAATGATAGCAGTACTTATGGCACACCTATCCCAGTCAATCATGGTCTGCATCTTGACAAAGATGGAAACGATGTAGATAGCAGATTGTACCATGGGATGATCGGATAACTTATGTATCTCACAGCTTCAAGACCCGATATAATGTTTGCTGTGTGCTTGTGCTCAAGGTTTCAGTCTCAACCGAAGGAGTCACATATGATAGCCGTGAAGAGAATTTTCAGATACTTGAAAGGGAAACCTCGATTGGGTCTTTGGTACTCTAAGCAGCAATCATTCGACTTCAAAGCCTACACTGATTCAGATTATGTCGATTGTAACCTTGACAGAAAGTCAACTTCTGGTGGATGTCAATTCTTAGGAGACAGACTGGTCTCCTGGCAGTACAAGAAGCAGTCAACGGTTTATGTCTCAACTTGTGAAGCAGAATACATTGCTGCGGCAAGCGGTTGTTCTCAGATATTGTGGATTCAGCAGCAATTGTGAGACTATGGCTTAAACTTCACTAGAACTCCTTTATTCATTGACAACAATGCCACCATGTCCATCACAAATAACTCGGTGAAACATTCCAAAACTAAACATATAGAGATTCGCCATCATTTCATCCGTGATTGTGCTGAAAAGCATTTAATTGAACTTGTAAAAGTTCACACGGATGACAATCTTGCTGACCTTTTCACAAAGGCATTTGATCGATCCGTTTAGAGCATCTTGTCAACTTGATAGGAATGTTCAATCCTGAGTGAATTTTTTTTTCTCAAATTAATTCAATTCATGGAAGTTAAACTTTCTTTCTTTTAAATTTTCTGTATAGTTCTTTTAATTTTCAAAATATTTTACAAAATCAAAAAGAAAATAGAAAATGGAGAAAATTTCAAAGTTATCTTGAGAAAAGAGGAAATGATAGTACATCAGAAATGATCTAAACGTCACAGACTGCTCATATGGGAAATGATTGCATCATGCTTACTTAATTGTTTACATTATTATGTTTTTAATATGCTTATTTACAAGTAATTTGAATTGTCAGTAGGCTGTAGGCGTTTTTGAATCACTAGTAGTGTGGAAACTAAATCTAAATTACAACTGTGATTTGAACCCATGTCTGCAAGTGTGTGTGCGTAAAAGAATAGAAAAGATCATTATCAGATAGAGGATGTTAGATTTTGGCAATAATTTTCTTTTGAGGTCAGTTTCGGATTATGTCGTTAGCACAATTAATGTGATTCATCTCACTGCCCATACTCACAAGTATGCAAGGAGAGATTGAATCAAGGCATGTCTCTACATCAACCGTTGAGCATGTATTCACCCTTGAATCACTCTTGATTCATTGAAATCAAATCCAGATAAAAGTTGGATCCCCTTACCTTATTCAAACACCATATATATTATCCTGAATCATCATACCGATATTCAATGAAGAAAATCAAATGAAACCAAGACAAATGAATCACTTGATTCTGAATCTTATGATTCCTGATAACCCTTATGGATTCTGCTTGATCTTTCCTGTGCTAATAGATGTAACTTCATTCTGAAAATTTAGAAAATCATTGGGAAAATCTTAGATGCCTTGAGATAATGCAATTTACATTATTGTAGCATATCAGTGGGGTACACGTTGTATATCTTATAATTAATACCTTAATACACAAGAACGTGATACAAAGATGCTTATAGTTTCAAATCTTATTATATTGTCAACTTGAATTACTTGTTTATGTGCTTATTACGTATGAATAAATAGTAATTCATGACATGATCCCATATTCTTTGATGTTTATATTGTATCGTTTTTGCTAAAAGATAGCCTGATATGATCCTCTGCTCGTGTCTTTAATCAAAAATAGTTTGTGTGAGTACTTGTATATTTTTATTAGAAAAGATCAAAAAGATTTTAAGTTTATGCATAGTTCAATTTTATTCAGAAAAGCCAAAAATATTTGTGTTAACCTTCCTGAATTGTATTTGAATCCTCCTGATTGAATATTTTTAACTTGTTCGTTACTTGACTTGAAAAACTTCATAAATTTGAGTTGAAAGTTTACGCACTTAAGGGTTTATGCGCACTTGTAAGTACGCAGGAGTTAAAGCTTGCGCACTTAGCAAGTACGCAAGACCCAAATGTGTGGGGTATATAAGCAGGACTTGGGATTTTTTTTAGTTTTATCTCATTTCAATCCTGAGCGACTGTCGAATATTCCTGATCATTTTTTTACTCAAAATTTCCGTGTGTTTCTAATCTTTTCTTTCATCCCGATCATTGTTTGATCTTCACCAGTGTGCCATTTGGTGAGATTCTTAGACCCGTTCATCCGCAAAATCTCTTGTTGAGGACCGATTTCTTGATTTTCGAGTTAGGGTTTTGTTGATGAAATTTAAACCGGTTTTGGGTGTTCTTAAGTTAAATTAAGCCCTAAAACTGGTTTATGATCATCAATCGAAGCTCGTGTATTCTAAACTCGTCCTTAACTACTCTTGATTTTGGGTTTGACCCCTTTGTGTCCGTGATTTTGCGTCGGACCGAGGGTAGGTCCAAATGACCTAGTTTTAGCATTGCATTGGAGTTAGTGCTTGTCCCATAGGTCTTGAACAGGTTTTTCGACTTTGTGCTGACCACTATCATCATCTAAATCGTTGAATCTCTTGATTTTGGATTTTGTAAAAGTTCTAAGTGTTAGTTCCTGCGCACTTATTAAGTACGCAAGAATTAGCTTCTGCGTACTTACTAAGTACGCAAGAATAATTTCCTGCATATTTGTTAAGTACGCACGAAGGGCCACTCATAATTTTTCTAAGTCTAAAATTCGGTTCAATGTGTAAGTGCTATACTTTGTCATGTCTTGTTCTATTCCATTAACTCTGTTTGATTTATTGTTTTATTTCTTATGTTATTGCAGAGATGACTGGTGATAGCGGTGAAGAAGAAGGAGGAGATGGTGCTGAAGAGTCAGATTCTGAAGCGATAGAGTCTGATTCCTCTGATTCTGATGATGCACCATCACAGGCACACCCTCGGAGAATGGCGAAGGTTTCCCTTCCCGAGCCATCCTCCAAAAGGAAAAGACGAAAGAATTCAGACAATAAGTATGTTGCTGAACATGAGACTGAGAGCGCGTTAGCCATGCTGATGTCGGTTTCACGGAGCTCAAATTTGACATAGTCGTCTTTAAGCTCACGTATTTTGACCTTGGGGAACCTCTGGTCACGGAGCTCAAATTTGACATAGTTGTCTTTAAGCTCACGGATTTTGACCTTGGGGAACCTCTGATACGACGTTGTTAGACAAATACTACTTGCATACAGATGATAGAGACTGAAGACATCTCCAGAGCTGTTGTCAAGGGGGAGTTTGTTGAAGCAATTCTTGTGACAAGCACTCTAAAGATTGTTTACTCTAAAGCTGTGTAGACATCTCCAGAGCTGCTGTCAAGGGGGAGTTTGTTGAAGCAATTCTTGTGACAAGCACTCTGAAGATTGTTTTTACTTTTGTATTGTCCTTATGTATTTGTATATCAACATCAGTATGTTTTGGTTTATCGAGTTGTAATCATGTTCGCAGGTATGTGTCGTTGTATTCGTCTTTGTTAAGTGTTTTGCGCACTTGTATGTGCGCAGGAGAAAGCTCCTGCGTACTTAGCAAGTACGCAAGAATAGATTTGTGTACTTGTTAAGTACGCAAGAGCATTTTGCCCTGCGCACTAAGTGCGCATGCATCAGGTCTTGTATAAATAGGATAGGTTGACAGAAGTTAAGTACGCATGCATAATAGCAAATACGCAAATTGTAATCTCAGTGCTACTCTCTGTAACCTTCAAGTGTTTATAATACAAAGAACGTTTAAAGTGAAAAAAAATGGCCCGAAACACGCGTACAAATGATCCGTAACAATTTTGGCTAAGAAAAGTTTTCCCGCCAAGAAAAGTTTTTCCGCCAAAAATGTTTTTTTTTAATCCCAGAGGCTAGTTCATGCGTACTTAGTAAATACACACATAAAGGGTGCTCATGCGTATTTAGTAAATACGCAAAGCCAAGTGCTCATGTGTATTTGATAAGTTCGCAAAGCCAAAATGCCCATGCGTACATGCTAAGTACGCAGAGGAAATACTCATGCGTACTTAACAAGTACGTAGGACAACTTCTTGACGGATTTTGAGGAGAATGCTTGAAAAGTGATGGATCTGAGAAATTGATGCTTCCAAAAGCCTAGAAATCATCATCTAACAAATCCTTAGCCTTCCAAACACCAAATGAAGTGATAACAAACTCATATTTGAGGATTTTTGCAAGAAAAAGTAGCGACTTTTATATCTCAGATCTGTTCAAAAAACCCTAAAACCCGAAACTGGAACACAAATCAACGAACACCGAGGCTCTAATACCACTTGTAGGTCCCCGGAGCCTCGTCGCGCAGCGGATATACACGGACCTGTTCTGTGATTTGTGTGGGAACAAAGAAAACGAAGCAGAGAAACACAAACATAGACAAAACACAATGAAACGACACGTAATCCATAACATAGAAGTCATCCCGTATTACAGACTACATACCGAAGGAGCACACATCTCTCATCTAAGCTCACGGTCCAGGGGTCGGGAGAGCTCTTCCCAACCCGAACACCTCTCAACCTTGTTCCAGAAGTTCCACTTACTAAGTACGCATGGTTTGGTCATGCGCACTTGACAAGTACGCAAGGCAAAAGCCTTGCGTACTTACTAAGTACGCAGGACCAAACTGGTGTGTGCGGGCTAAGTACTCAGGAACACCCTCCTACGTACTAGCCACGTACACCGATACATAGAATTTAATCTATAGTTACAAAACATGCTTCTACATAAACTTACACAAAATTTTATCAACAGTTACAAAACATGTCCTAACAACAAGAAACCTCCGTAATCACTCCACCTTTCTCTTTCTATTGTTAGATATAGGTTTATTCTTGTTATTGCTATTGTTTGTTCATCTGAATTTGATCTTCTGTTTAAGTTAATCCAGTTGTTCGAGCATTCTTAGCTTATTTTATTTTATTGAGCATAAAATGGAATTAGACTAAAGCATTTTTCACTGCAAATTGCAAAGGAAAACACGTTTGATTTGAGACAACGATATAAGAAAATGAAAAATTAGGTTTTCATTAGCTTTTTTTTAAATGTCGTGACCTAGACAGAACCCATGAATTTTAACTCAGCTGTGAACCGTGAACCCAGCCGTGAACCACGCCGTGAACTGTGAACTGGATTCAAACTTCCCATAAACTGTCAACAAGCCGTGAACTTACACCAGACCCGTTATTTAGATAAATGGGTTAAATGGGTCAGGTTCGGATTGACCCGAATTTAAGTGTATCAAGGTTGGGGTTGAAATTTTTTACACGAATAAAAATATGGGTCGTGTTCGGGTTTTATTTACACCCTTATCCAAATATTTATCCAAACTTTAGTTAGCCGCTTTACATGGTTGTACGTGACTAAAAAAGCCTCTGCTTCATTGACGTGTACATTTTCTGAATCAAAATCCTTCGTAACAAAACCACTGTGTCCTTGGTTTGAAACTGCAATCGCACAACGCACATGTAGGAGCAACCATTCCGTAAGAGACCGCTCTCTGACAACGGCGACAGTGGAGACCCTGATGAATTCAACAAGAAACCTCCATAATCACTCCACCATTCTCTTTCTATTGTTAAATATAGGTTATTCTTGTTATTGTTATTGTTTGTTCATCTGAATTTGATCTTCTATTTAAGTTAATCCAGTTGTTCGAGCATTCTTAGCTTATTTTATTTTATTGAACATAAAATGTATGGAATGGAATTAGACTAAAGCATTTTTCACTGCAAATTGCAAAGGAAAACAAGTTTGATTTGAGACAACGGTATAAGAAAATGAAAAATTAGGTTTTCATCACCTTTTTTTTAAATTTCGTGACCTAGATAAAACCCGTGAATTTTAACTCAGCTGTGAACCTTTAACATAGCTTGAACCCAGCCTTGAACCACTCTTTGAACCGTGAACTGGATTCAAACTTCTCGTAAACTATTAACAAGCCGTGAACTTACACCAGACCCGTGATTTAGATAAATGGGTTAAATGGGTCAGGTTCGGGTTGACCTGAATTTAAGTGTATCAAGGTTGGGGTTGAAATTTTTTACACGAATAAAAATATGGGTCGAGTTCGGGTTTCATTTACACCCTTATCCCAATATTTATCCAAACTTTAGTTAGCCGCATTACATGGTTGTACGAGACTAAAATATCCTCTTCTTCATTGAGGTGCAGAGTTTCTGAATCAAAATCCTTCGTAACAAAACCACGGTGTCCTTGGTTTGAAACTCCATTCGCAAAACGCACATGGAGGCGCAACCATCCCGTAAGAGACCGCTCTCTGACAACGGCGACGGTCGAGAACCCGATGAATTCAACAAGAAACCTCTGTAATCCCTCCACCTTTCTCTTTCTATTGTTAGATATAGGTTATTCCTTTTATTGTTATTGTTTGTTCATCTGAATTTGATCTTCTGTTTAAGTTAATCCTGTTGTTCGAGCATTCTTAGCTTATTTTATTTTATTGAGCATAAAATGTATGGAATGGAATTAGACTAAAGCATTTTTAACTGGAAATTGCAAAGGAAAACAAGTATGATTTGAGACAACGGTATAATAAAACGAAAAATTAGGTTTTCATTAGCTTTTTTTTAAATGTCGTGAGCTAGTTAGAACCCGTGAATTTTAACTTAGTCGTGAACCTTTAACATAGTCGTGAACCTAGCCATGAACTACTCTCCAACTGTGAACCACTCTTCGAACCGTGAAACTGGATTCAAACTTCCCGTGAACTGTCAACAAGCTGTGAATTTGCACCAGACCCGTGATTTATATAAATGGGTTCAATGGGTCAGGTTCGGGTTGACCCAAATTTAAGTGTATCTAGGTTAGGGCTGAAATTTTCGACACGAATAAAAATATGGATCGTGTTTGGGTTGCATTTACACCCTTATCCCAATATTTATCTAAACTTTTGTTTATCGCTTTACATGGTTGTACGGGACTAAAAAAGCCTCTGCTTCATTGAGATGTACAGTTTCTGAATCAAAATCCTTCGTAACAAAACCACGGTGTCCTTGGTTTGAAACTGCAATCGCACAACGCACATGGATGCGCAACCATCCTGGAATAGACCGCTCTCTAACAACGATGACGGTGGAGACCCCAATGAATTCAACAAGAAACCTCCGTAATCACTCCACCTTTCTCTTTATATTGTTAGATATAGGTTATTTTTGTTATTGTTATTATTTGTTCATCTGAATTTGACCTTCTATTTAAGTTAATCCAGTTGTTCGAGCATTCTTAGCTTATTATTGTTATTATTTTTGTTATTGTTATTATTTTATTTTATTGGGCATAAAATGTATGTAATGGAATTAGAATAAAGCATTTTTCACTGCAAATTGCAAAGGAAAACACAATTGATTTGAGACAACGGTATAAGAAAATGAAAAACTAGGTTTTCATTAGCTTTTTTTCTAAATGTCGTGACCTAGATAGAACCCGTGAGTTTTAACTCTGCTGTGAACCTTTAACATAGCCGTGAACCCAGCCATGAACTACCCTCCGGCCGTGAACCTCTCTTTGAACCGTGAACTGGATTCAAACTTCCCGTAAACTGTCAACAAGCCGTGAACTTACACCAGACCCTTGATTTAGATAAATGGGTTAAATGGGTCAGGTTCGGGTTGACTCGAATTTAAGTGTATCAAGGTTGGGGTTGAAATTTTTTATACGAATATAAATATCGGTCGTGTTCGGGTTTCATTTACACCCTTATCCAAATATTTATCCAAATTTAGTTAGCCGCTTTACATGGTTGTACGGGGCTAAAAAAAGCCTCTGCTTCATTAAGGTGTATAGTTTCTGAATCAAAATCCTACGTAACAAAACCATGGTGTCTTGTGTTTGAAACAACAATCGCACAACGCACATGGAGGCGCAACCATCCCGTAAGCGACCGCTCTCTAGCAATGGCGACGGTGGAGACCCCATGAATTCAATAAGAAACTCCGTAATCACTCCACCTTTCTTTTTCTATTGTTCGATATAGGTTTATTCTTGTTATTGTTATTGTTTGTTCATCTGAATTTGATCTTTTGTTTAAGTTAATCCAGTTGTTCGAGCTCTCTTAGCTTATTTTATTTTATTGAGCATAGAATGTATGGAATGGAATTAGACTAAAGCATTTTTCCCTACAAATTGCAAAGGAAAACACATTTGATTTGAGACAACGGTATAATAAAATGAAAAATTAGGTTTTCATTGGCTTTTTTTAATTGCCGTGAATTAGATAGAAATCGTGAATTTTAACTCAACCGTGAAGCTTTAACACAGCCATAAACTACTCTCAAGACGTGAACCACACTTTGCACCGTTAACTGGATTCAAACTTCCCGTGAACTGTCAACAAGCCGTGAACTTACACCTGACCCGTGATTTATATAAATGGGTTAAATGGGTCAGGTTCGGGTTGACCCGAATTTAGGTGTATCCAGGTTAGGGTTGAAATTTTTGACAGTAATAAAAATTTTGATCGTGTTTGGGTTGCATTCACACCCTTATCCCAATATTTTTCCAAACTTTAGTTAGCCGCTTTACATGGATGTACGAGGCTAAAAAAAGCCTCTACTTCTTTGAGATGTACAGTTTCTGATCAAAATCCTTTGGAGCAAAACCATGGTGTCCAGGGTTTGAAACAACAATCGCACAATGCACATGGAGGCGTAACCATCCCGTAAGCCACCACTCTCTGACAACGGCGACGGTGGAGACCCCGACGAATTCAACAAGAAACCTCCGTAATCACCCCACCTTTCTTTTTCTATTGTTAGATATAGGTTTATTATTGTTATTGTTTTTGTTTGTTCATCTGAATTTGATCTTCTATTTAAGTTTATCCAGTTGTTAGAGCGCTCTTAGCTTATTTTATTTTATTGAGCAAAGAATGTATGGAATGGAATTGGACTAAAGCGTTTTTAACTACAAATTGCAAAGGAAAACACGCTTGATTTGATACAACGGTATAATATAATGAAAAATTAGGTTTTCATTGGCTTTTTATAAATGCCGTGAATTTTAACTCAGCCGTGAACCTTTAAAACAGCCGTAAACTACTCTCCATACGTGAACCACTCTTTGCACCATGAACGGGATTCAAACTTCCCGTGAACTGTCAACAAACCGCGAACTTACACCAGACCCGTGATTTATATAAATGGGTTAAATGGATCATATTCGGGTTGACCCGAATTTAAGTGTATCTAGGTTAGGGTTGAAATTTTTGACAAGAATAAAAATATGGGTCGTGTTTCGGTTGCATTTACACCCTTATCCCAATATATATCCAAATTTTAGTTAGCCGCTTTACATGGATGTACGGGGCTAAAAAAAGTCTCTGCTTCATTGAGGTGTACAGTTTCTGAATCAAAATCCTTTGTAACAAAACCACGGTGTCTTGTGTTTAAAACAACAATTGCACAATGCACATGGAGGCGTAACCATCCCGTAAGCCACCGCTCTCTGACAAGGGAGACGGTGGAGACCCCGACGAATTCAACAAGAAACCTCTGTAATCACTCCACCTTTCTCTTTCTATTGTTAGATATAAGTTTATTCTTGTTATTGTTTGTTCATCTGAATTTGATCTTCTATTTAAGTTAATCCAGTTGTTCGAGCGTTCTTAGCTTATTTTATTTTATTGAGCATAAAATTTAGGGAATGGAATTAGACGAAAACGTTTTTCACAGCAAATTACAAAGGAAAACACGTATGATTTGAGACAACGGTAGAATAAAACGAAAAATTAGGTTTTCATTGGCTTTTTTTTAAATACCGTGAACTAGATAGAACCCGTGAATTTTAACTCAGCCGTGAACCTTTAACACAGCCGTGAACCAGCCGTGAACCACTCTTTGAACCGTGAACTGGATTCAAACTTCTCGTGAACTGTCAACAAGCTGTGAACTCACACCAGACCCGTGATTTAGATAAATGGGTTAAATGGGTCAGGTTCGGGTTGACCCGAATTTAAGTGTATCTAGGTTAGGGTTGAAATTTTTTACACGAATAAAAATATGGGTCATATTCGGGTTTCATTTACACCCATATCCTAATATTTATACAAACTTTAGTTAGCCGCTTCACATGGTTGTACGGGACTAAAAAAGCCTCTACTTCATTGAGGAGTACAGTTTTCGAATCAAAATCCTTCATAACAAAACCACGGTGTCCTACATTTGAAACAACAATCGCACAACACACATGGAGGCGCAACCATCCCATAAGAGACCGCTCTCTAACAACGGCGACAGTGGTGACCCCCATGAATTTTACAAGAAACCTCTATAATCACTCCACCATTCTCTTTCTATTGTTAGATATAGGTTATTCTTGTTATTGTTTGTTCATCTGAATTTGATCTTCGGTTTAAGTTAATCCAGTTGTTCAAGCATTCTTAGCTTATTTTATTTTATTGAGCATAAAATGTATGTAATGGAATTAGAATAAAGCGTTTTCCACTGCAAATTGCAAAGGAAAACACGTATGACTTGAGACACCGGTATAATAAAACGAAAAAATAGGTTTTCATTAGCTTTTTTTTAAAATGTCGTGAACTAGATAGAACCCGTGAATTTAAACTCAGCTGTGAACCTTTAACATAGCCGTGAACCTAGTCGTGAACTACTCTCCAACCGTGAACCACTCTTTGAACCGTGAAACTGGATCCCGTGAACTGTCAACAAGCTGTGAACTTACACCAGACCCGTGATTTAGATAAATGGCTTAAATGGGCAAGGTTCGGGTTGACCCGAATTTAAGTGTATGTTAGGGTTGAATTTTTTATACGAATAAAAATATGGGTCGTGTTCTGGTTGCTTTTACACCCATATCCCAATATTTATCCAAACTTTAGTTAGCCGCTTTACATGGTTGTACGGGGCTAAAAAAAGCCTCTGCTTCCTTAAGGTGAACAGTTTCTAAATAAAAATCCTTTGTAAAAAACCACGGTGTCCTGTGTTTGAAACAACAATCGCACAACGAACATGGAGGCGCAACCATACCGTAAGCTACCGCTCTCTGAGAACGACGACGGTGGAGACCCCGACGAATTCAACAAGAAACCTCCATAATCACTCCACCTTTCTTGTTCTATTGTTAGATATAGGTTTATTCTTGTTATTGTTATTGTTTGTTCATCTGAATTAGATCTTCTGTTTAAGTTAATCGAGTTGTTCAAGCGCTCTTAGCTTATTTTATTGAGCATAAAATGTATGGAATGTATTAGACTAAAGCGTTTTTCATTGAAAATTGCAAAGGAAAACACGTTTGATTTGAGATAACGGTATAATAAAATGAAAAATTAGGTTTTCAATGGCTTTTTTTAAAATACCATGAACTAGATAGAACCCATGAATTTTAACATAGCCTTGAACCTAGCCGTGATCTACTCTTTAGCCGTGAACCATTATTTAAACCGTGAACTAGATTCAAACTTCCCGTGAACTATCAACAAGCCGTGAAATCACACAAGACCCGTGATTTAGGTAAATGGGTTAAATGGGTCAGGTTCAGGTTGACCTGAATTTAAGTGTATCCAGGTTGGGGTTGAAATTTTTGACACGAATAAAAATATGGGTCGTGTTCGGGCTGCATTTACACCCTTATCTCAATATTTATCCAAACTTTAGTTAGCCGCTTTACATGGTTGTACAGAGCTAAAAAAATCCTCTGCTTCATTGAGGTGTACGGTTTCTGAATCAAAATCCTTCGTAACAAAACCATGGTGTCCGGTGTTTGAAACAACAATCGCACAACACACATGGAGACGCAACCATCCCGTTAGCGACCGCTCTATGACAAAGGCGACGGTGGAGACCCTGACGAATTCAACAAGAAACCTCTGTAATCACTCCACCTTTCTCTTTCTATTGTTAGATATTGGTTTATTCTTGTTATTATTATTGTTTGTTCATCTGAATTTGGTCTTCTGTTTAAGTTAATCTAGTTGTTCGAGCGTTCATAGCTTATTTTATTTTATTGGGCATAACATGTTTGGAATGGAATTAGAATAAAGCATTTTTCTCTGCAATTTGCTAAGAAAAACACGTATGATTTGAGACAACGGTATAATAATACGAAAAATTAGGTTTTCATTGGATTTTTTTTAATGCCGTGAACTAGATAGAACCCGTGAATTTTAACTCAGTCGTGAATCTTTAACACAACCGTGAACCCTGCCGTGAACTACTCTCCGGCCGTGAACCACTCTTTGAACCGTGAACTAGATTCAAACTTCCTATGAACTGTCAACAAGCCATGAACATACACCAGACCCGTGATTTAGATAAATGTGTTAAATGGGTCAGGTTCGGGTTGACCCGAATTTAAGTGTATCTAGGTTAGGATTGAATTTTTTACACGAATAAAAATATGGGTCGTGTTCTGGTTGCATTTACACCCTTATCCCTGTATTTATCCAAACTTTAGTTAGTCGGTTAACATTGTTGTTCGGGGCTAAAAAAAGCCTATGCTTCTATGAGGTGTACAGCTTCTGAATCAAAATCCTTTGTAACAAAAAAACTATGTCCTGTGTTTGAAACAACAATCGTAAAACGCACATGGAGAAGCTCTCTGACAACGGCGATGGTTGAGACCCCGACGAATTCAACTAGAAACCTCCATAAGCACTCCACCTTTCTTTTTCTATTGTTAGATATAGGTTTATTCTTGTTATTGTTATTGTTTGATCATCTGAATTTGATCTTATGTTTAAGTTAATCGAGTTGTTCGAGCGTTCTTAGCTTATTTTATTTTATTGGCATAAAATATATGGAATGTAATTAGACTAAAGCGTTTTTCACTGCAAATTGCAAAGGAAACACGTTTGATTTGAGACAACGGTATAATAAAACAAAAATTAGGTTTTCATTTGCTTTTTTTTTAAATGCCGTGAACTAGATAGAACTTGTGAATTTTAACTCAGCCATGAACCTTTAACACAGCCGTGAACCCAGCAGTGAACTACTCTTTGAACCGTGAACTTGGTTCAAACTTCCCGTAAACTATCAACAAGCCGTGAACTTACACCAGACCTGTGATTTATATAAATGGGTTAAATGGGTCAAGTTCGGGTTGACCCGAATTTAAGTGTATCCAGGTTAGGGTTGAATTTTTTACACGAATAAAAATATGGGTCGTGTTCGGGTTGCATTTACACCTTTATCCAAATATTTATCCAAACTTTAGTTAGCAGCTTTACATGGTTGTATGGGGCTAAAAAAAGCCTCTGCTTCATTGAGGTGTACAGTTTGTGAATCAAAATCCTTCGTAACAAAACCACGTTATCATGTGTTTGAAACAATAATCGCGCAACGCACATGGAGGTGCAACCATCCCATAAGCGACCGCTCTCTAACAACAGCGATGGTGGAGACCTTGACGAATTCAACAAGAAACTTCGTAATCACTCCACCTTTCTCTTTCTATTGTTAGATATAGGTTTATTCTTGTTATTGTTATTGTTTGTTCATCTTAATTTGATCTTCTATTTAAGTTAATCCAGTTGTTCGAGCACTCTTAGCTTATTTTATTTTATTGAGAATAAAATGTATGGAATGGAATTAGACTAAAGCTTTTTTTCACTGCAAATTGCAAAGGAAACACAAAGTCAATGTAAACTCGTATATTGTTGGAGAGAATTACAAAGAACAAAAATATCAAAAACCGCCGACTCTTTAGATGGCTCTCCAACTAGTATAACTCTCAAATTCGTCTAACTAGAAGTCTAACCTAATTTAGGTCACAAATACATGTATTTCTACTATGCCTAAAAAAACAAAGCCCATAATATGTGTTCTCAGCCCATGGCTGGTCCAAGACCCAACTCGTGAACCTATGGTTCACGGATCTAAAATCGAATACATTTATATTCCATAACACCAACACTTCTATTTATATGATATGCGTTAGCCGCACATATATAGACCCAACAATTAAATATGGAGATCTTGGACTACGTGAGAGATAGAAAATTTGTTGATTTTGTTATCCCTTAGACCAGACCGGTTTTTCGTTTGATGGCTCGAACGAAACCCGACATTGCTCGGTTCTATGTTTTATTTTATTTTTGTGGTTGTGATATAATTATTTAGGATAATAATTAAACCGCAAATTTTTTTATAAAACTTTTGAAACAATTTAAAACAACGAGATAATTAAATTTTTTATTTTTCTCGGAAATGAAATTAAATAAAAGGTGTTTTATTTAAAAGTAAAAACAAGTTTTAAATTTAATAGTTTTATTTAAAACAATTTTAAATTAATTAAAAGAGTTTATTAGTTTAAAATCAGTTCACGATAAATGACCAATTTAGATTAAATAAGGTATTTGAAACTGGATTGTGTCGAGTGTTGAAAATTGTTTCACGAACTAAAATTAGTAAAATTGGTTTACTAAAATTGCGCGACTTGTATCATGCTACTCGTTGACCAAAATATTTTGACCAAAAATGGTAATTTTAAAAACATTAAAGAAATCACAATATATATATATATATATAATTGATAGTTTTACGCCACCCTAAATTATAACACTTCAATTAATCTATCCGAACCCCCAAGTGTTAGTGAATTACCCTGCATCCGGCCCTTCGATTTTGGTTGAAGGTAGAACCGCGATTCCTGAGTTACTTAGGTCGGGTCTATAATTATAATTGAAGGACCTATATCGCTTAAGTCGTTTAAGTGGGCGTAGTTGAGGGAAACGTATCCAAAGCTTGACATTACTCGTCATGCCCCTCAAACCGAGAATTGTATAGTTGATACAATTGGCAATCGTTACCTACCTGTCTAGCTATGCCAGTGAAGAGTACTCAGCTATCCACTTAGACATGGGGATCCGGGATCTTATTCCTAATTATATAATTTAGCAATTGGGTCATAAAATTTTAATTAGGACATTATGCATGAAAATTCTAAAACTTTTATTTGAATTTTGTAGATGTCTATCAAAATTAATTCCAAATCCGTTTATGCTCTAAGGTCTATGCTTTATCGGAACATGCTCAAAGGAGGAAACTTCTCTGAGTGGTACCGTATCTTAAAAAATGTTCTCAAGGAAGAAAAGAGATCCTATGTTCTGGAAATTTCAATTCCCCCAGTTCCTCCCAACGACGGCTCCAAAATGCTTTGGAGATGGCACGTTGAAGATTCTAATGAGGCATCATTTTTTATGTAATCTACGATGTGTGATGAACTCCGTCGTGAGCTAGAATATCACCCTACATATGGCATGGCTTTCGAATTGAAGAAAAGGTTTCTTTAAAACGACAGCGGGCATCTTAATGTGCTTAAGTCATTATCAAGAAGGGGAACAAGAATGAGCTCACAATTCTCTAAAATGATGAAACTCGTTGACAGCCGAAAAGATCTTGGTTCACCTGTCAGGATATGGCAATAGATTTTATACCGATTGTTTTGGGTAAAAATTATAAAGACTAATTTTGTAACCAAACTTATTATGTGAGGTAATGTGCTTGATCAAAATGTGAAACAATGAACGTAAATGTAAAGTTTGACATGATAATGTACGAGGAAAGCCCTTAATCCCCTAAGTATTGCCGACATAAAAGCTCGGGAAGTGACGGAAAGTCACTTGCCTCCTAGTCTTATGTAAATTGAAGAAAATGAGTACAATGATTGCAATAAGTGATCGAAATCTATGTGTTACAGAGCTGTTTGCGAGTGTTGTATATTACTAAGTGTGTGTAGATGTGTTTCCTAATCGATATTACTGCTGATTATATACAAAGATGAGCCTAACTAACTATCCAAAAATCCTGGAGTCCACTAAGTCTTCAATATGACTGTTGTATAGCTCCTCCCACATGTTTCACACGTTTCCTTTGACCTCTTGACCGAGTCTTTAGGAATGAATGAATAAACACATTTTTCCTACAAACATAAATCGAGATAGAGGACAAATAACCATTAGTCATATTAGTGGTCAGGATACCAAAGTTACAAGGGATATTGGATTCTTAATCATGCTAGACTCAGGATCCTGCATATAAAAATTAACCCTTAACAATTGTCCGTAAAATATTTACAGTTGTTACCCATGATTAACAGCTGAAATATTTTTAAATTTCAAATCTTTAACCCACGATTAAACCTGATAAGACATGGAGCGGTAAATGAGGTGCCATACGACGTCGTTCGAGGTGGTTAGTAATTACACCCTATAATTACTCCATTTCTTTTATCTTTTTCTACTATCCTCTTCCTCTTTTCACTGCAGCTTCATGTAAAATCTTTTCCCCAATCTTCAAACTTTTCAATCTAGTTTTCCAAAAAAATGGGAAAGAAGATAACTCGAGCAGCCTCCTCTTTGGTCAATGATTACGATGTTGATCTCGCCAGTCAAAACCTGCTTGGTTATCCAGAATCTGAGAAGTGTACCTTTTCCGACCAAGAAATCGATCTTTTGAAAACCGGATGTGTATTTCCAAAAACACTATCTTTAGAGCTTTTGATCCTAAAGTAAAATCTGATTTTGTTTCTGAAACTTAGGTTTGCTTCCCAGCTTTTCCATTCACTCTAGGCTTGTCGTACCCTTTTCCTTCGTTGACCACAGAGTTCTTTGAAAAAATCAGCATGAGTTATGCTCAAATAATGCTAATGATTCGGAGAACTCTGCATGTTCTTGAAATCTTGATCCAACATCATGCCCTTGACCTCATTGTTTCTGAACTATCCTATGTGTATAACCTTAGAAGCCATGGTTCTTCCCGTTTCTTGTTTCAAATAAAAACTGGGCAAAATCATCTGATCTTGAAAACTACTCAAAATGATTCCAAGGGATTCTTTGTCAGGAGGGATTCTATCCCCGGTGGGGATAAATTACCTTTAAGATGGATCATAAAGGATAGGGTTCTTCTTGAAGGATCCCCAAAATTCTAAAATCCCAAAAATATCAACCCTGAATATTTTGTTTGTAGCGCCTAAATTTTCGGAGGTGGCCCCTCCCAGACCTGATACTGCAAAAAAGAGTCGATGCCTTTTTCAGCCTTGGACCCATCGAGAGAACATTCCGGTTCAGGGTCTCTTCCATAGAGGAAATTTTGGAAAGCCAACCTTCCAACTCCGACATGTCTGGTAAGATAAGAAAATTTTTGTTCATATATTAGTTAAATGCATATATAGAAATCTAACCTGTTATTCTGTAACAGGCATCCATCACTCAAGCTCTCGATTTGCCCTCGATGACATTGACAGCATGGTGTCCAAAGGTAAGATCATTAAAAAAGAAAAGGATCATCCTACTGCTGAAGTCTCCAAGCCTGATGCTCCTACTTCCCGCTCCAAGTCTACTGCTGGCAAGAAGAGGAAGCTCTGTGATGCCGCTGATGCAGCTATCTTCGAAGGCCTAAGCTATGTTGATGCTCACAAAAAGCTTCATGTCCTCGGTCATCTAATAAGATATTTTCAGTATCCTGCACCCTGAACCTGGATTGGAGAAATTTTAACATATTTTCTGATAACAGGCCCTAGAATAAATGACCAGATGCTACGAGTCAGTTACGAAAGAAGCTGACGAGGCTAAACAGATGGTGAGTGATCTGCAGAAGATAGTTGTAGCTAAGAATAAGAAATTTGCAGATGAGGCTAAAGAGCTCAGCCGGGTGAAGAAGGAGCTAGAGGACGCCTATATCAAGCATGCCTAGGATCTCAAAGAATCCTATGAACAAGCTAAAAACTCAGTCGCAATTTCGATATTTCAAGCTAATATTAAAATGGCTAAGGAGGCTGAGGACAAGATTTTTGATCGGGCAGCGTCATGGTGGAGCTTCGGGGCGAACTGTTGCAGGATGTTGAAGTGGAGAAGCAGGCGGATAAGGCTGAAGGGGGTGTGAAGGTGGTGGAGAAGTTGGTGGAACAGGACGATGATGGCGATAAAGAGAATGCATGGTTCCTGTGATTGGTGATTGAAATCTTTACTTTTGATGTTTGTGGTTGTTTAAACAATTTTATTTTTTCTACTTTGGGGATCCGAGTTTAGGATAGACAACTTTAACTCTTGACTGATGGTCCGTGATTTGGGTGGATGGATCCTGCTTTTCAATGAAGCCCAAATCACTAATTTTCCTACACTTTCAATATCAGTAAATAGCTTAGACTATGTGCCATGATTGTTATGCGTTTGGTTTGCTTTGATATATTTTTAGAAAATCATGATCTTTAGGCATGTTAGCCTTATGATACTTAGAAAAATAGGTTTAGATATCTTTTTAGGATACCGGATCCTTAATAAGAACTTGTAAATAACATCTTAGGTTTTTATCAGACTTTGATTTAGAGATATATTTCATTTTTGATAAAAAGTTTGGAAGAATACCAGTTACAAACTTATCATGACTTAGTCATCCAAAATTTTGAATCTACCCCTAATTGAACATTAATAAGTAATTCTAAGTAACTACCTTCATTGAGAATTAGGTTGGGTAGATACACATACCCGATGATGATAGGGAGTCTAAACAGACTCAAAGCATGATAGCTTTTAGTTGTCCCCTGTGTGTAGCTGTCAAACAAATCGTTAGCTTAATAATCATACCTTAGGATTCTCAGGGATGTCCCTAATCTGTTTGAGTGTCAGGATCTTGAGTTAGCACATGCTAAATACTTGGGACAAGCCAGAAACTTGAGTTAACACATAAATGTTAAATACTTGGGATAAGCCAATACTTGAGTTAACACATAAGTGTTAAATACTTGGGACAGGATAATACTTGAGTTAACACATAAGTGTTAAATACTTGGGACAGGCCAATACTTGAGTTAATACAATTATGAATGATAAAAACCTGAGTTAACACGCAAGTGTTAAATGCTTGGGATAAGCCCGGTGAATAACACGTCTGTTATATTCATGAGGTCCAACATATAGCCAATAGTGATGAAATTATCAGCCACTGTTACATGGACTGGTCGCACCACCTTGAACTATACTTGGATGTCGTGTGCCCAGGTGGAGTATTTAAACTCAATTCATAGAAAGGCGAAGACCTTTAAACCTTTGAAGGGATTTTGAATACCTTAAACTTAGAGAGATGGTCAGTCTCTATCTTTTGTTAGGATCCTTGAGGATAGGATCCTTCCTGCAAAACATGAAACCTTATTGAAGGTGGATGTTAGCCTGGCTAACATCCCTCCGACGCTCGAGCCGGTACTTTGATAAAAGATAATAAAGATAAAAATAATCAGGGATAGAAGACATACCGGTCTTAGTTGGAATTTATGTTCTAACTTACATAAAATACGCTTTAAGATGGATAGCATTCCAGGATCTTGATAGGACTTCCCATTCCATTGTTGCTAACTAGTAGGCTCCCTTGCCTGCTTCTGCATCTATCAAATATGGACCTTCCCATTTTGGTGCAAGCTTTCCTTCATTAGGATTGATAGTATTTTGAAATGTTTTTCTCAATACTAGGTCGCCTACTTGGAATCTTCTGATCCTTATACTCTTATTGTATGGTTTTGCTATCCTTTGTTGATAAGCTGCTATACAAACTTTGGCGAGATTTCTAAGCTCATCCGCAGTGTCAAGATCCTGTGTCAGGGCTTCGCTGTTGGTTTCAGGGTTTTAAAGGCTGGATCTTGCTGTAGGGATCACCATCTCAGTAGGGATCACATCTACTCTTTCGAATACTAACGAAAATGGAGTTTGACATGTTGCACCCTTAGCGGTTGTTCTATCTGGCCAAAGGACGAAGGGTAATTCCTCTGCCCATCTTCCTTTCTTAGTACCTAATCTCTTCTTAAGGTTGTTTATGATGATTTTGTTACTGCATTCTGCCTATCCATTGGCTTGAGGATGTACAGGGGTGGAAGTTATCATTTTTATCCCCCAGGTGGCACAGAAGTTTGTTGTTCTTTTGCTAATGAACTGAGATCCATTATCACACACTATTTCTGCCAGGATCCCTAATCTTGTCAGGATATTATGCTTCATGAAGGAGATAACTTCTTTTTCTCTGACTTGGACAAATGCTTCAGCTTCTATCCATTTGGAGAAATAATCCGTCATCACCAACATGAATACCTTTCCTCCTGGTGCTTTGGGCAGTTTGCCGACTCTATCCATTCCCCATTTCATGAATGGCCATAGGGAGATGACCGGATACATAGGTTCCTCCGGTTGATGGAGTATGTTGTTGTGTCTTTGGCAAGCATCACATTTCTGGGCATAAATCATAGCGTCTTTCTTCATAGTAGGCCACTGGTATCCTATTCTCAGGATCCTCGAGAATAATGCTCTACCTCTAGTGTGATTACCACAGTCTCCTTGATGTATGTCTTTCAAGGCTTCTTGTGCTTCAGGATCCTCTAAGCATCTCAAGTATGGACCTATAACAGATTTTCTATACAAAACATTGTGCAAAATTATAAAATGAGATACCTTCATGTGAAAAGCCCTATGATTCTTTTCGTCACTCGGGATCTCACCATACTACAAATATTTTTTAATAGGTAGGATCTAGGATCCTTGATCTTTGTCAGGATCATGGATTTCAAATTCTTCTGTATCTAACACTTCATTATCCTTGCACTATGTTATACTGATTGCATGGTTCATGTTGTGTATAATTGGAATTTTCATATCTAGTGGTAGTTTAAGAGCTGATCCAAGATTTACTAAGGCATCCGCCTCTGCATTATCTTCTCTAGGTACCCCTTTTATATTAAAAATTTTGAATTCGTTTGCCAAATTCTTGACTATTTCAAGATACTAGGCTAGTTTCTCTCCCTTAACTGCATAAGAACCGTTAAAGTGGTTAGCGAGTAACAATGAATCCACATATATCTGGAGATACCTAATTTTCATATCTAGCAATCTCGCTATCAGTGCTTCATATTCTTCTTCATTATTTGTTTCATGGAACTCACAACTTATGGATTGGGATATTATGTCTCCCTGTGGCGATTTCAGTATGATGCCTAGACTTGTTCCTCTTACATTAAATGCACCGTAAGTGAATAATATCCACTTATCCTTGGACTCTTCTAATTGTTGGACTTCAAGGTCTGCTTCATGCTGAATGTCACTACTGAAATCAGCCACAAAATCCGCAAGTGCTTGTGACTTTATTGTTGTCCTAGGTTCATATACTAGATCCTAGGCACTGATTTTAATGGACCATTTTTCTATTCTTCCTGTCATCTCTGGTCTTCTTAAAAACACTTAATAGGATAAATAGTTTTAACATGAATAGTATGAGTTTCAAAGCAGTGTCTAAGCTTAGTAGATGCCATTATTAAAGGTGAAATTAGTTTTTTTTTCAAATGAGAATACCTAGTCTCCACGGCTAATAAGCTCTTACTTACATAGTAGACGGGATGTTGCTGTCCTTCATGATCCTTGACTAAGACAACACTTACAACATTTCTGGATACTGTCAAGTATAGGAAAAATGGCTCACCATCCTTTCGCTTCATTAATAGAGGAGCTGATGATAAGTACTCGTTCAATTCTTGAAGCGCCTGTTCATACTTTTCTTCCCATTCAAATACTTATTCTTTTTCAGGATATCATAAAATTCCTTGCATCTTTCTGAGGATCTTGAAATAAATCGGTTGAGTGCCTCTACTCTTCTGGTTAGTCTTTGGACATCCTTGGTATTTGCCGAGGATTTCAGATTGATGATTGCTTTGATCTGCTCTGACTAGACTATATTCCTTTCTTGGTTACCATGTATCCCAAGAACTTTCCTGCCCCCACTCTAAATTGGCATTTTGAAGGATTCAGCTTCATGTTATACTGGTCCAGAATATCAAATGCGTCTTTGAGATCCCTAAAATGATCCTCGGCTTTCTTTGATTTCACCACCATATCATCTATGTAGACCTCCATGGTGTCCCCCAGCTTGTCTTTGAACATCATGTTTACTAGTCTCTGTGTAAGGCCCCTATTCCCGGGTGACCTCACTTGTTGGATTTACTCATGAACATAGTCATTAATTACTGAACTTTTAATTAAAAACATTCAAACACAGCGGAAACATTCAACATCTGAGTACATTACAGCGGAAGTCTTAACATTCAAAACATTATCCATTGTCTAAACAAAACATAAGGTGGGATGTCAGTCACACGCCAGGCAGACTTCACGCCAGGCAGACTTCACGCCTTCGTACGACCCTTTCCTTTGTTACCTGAAATGTATACTAAAAGTCAGCAAACGCTGGTGAGTTCTAGTTTAAAACTATTAAGTAGGATCATTCTTTTCTTTATAAGTATACATAATTATATACATACATTTCTACAAATACGTATGCATAGCTTTTACTTTTCTTTCTTCATTCTTATGTGATTACAAAGATATGTATTCACCTTTTCTTTCTTTATTCTTATGTGATTACATAGATATGTATTCACCTTTTCTTTTCCTTAACATTCATTGGTCATACACATAAGGGTGATCAACCCACCTTACGGTACGTATATCACAAAGACATACGCCCTTGAGCTACCGTTGTAGCCCTTTTACTCGTCCGGTCCTAGAAACCGTCCGCCTTAACTTTAGTCCGGCCAACCTTCGGCCGTCCTTCTTTACCGTCCTACCGTCGTAGTCCGTCATATTCGCCCGTCTGCCCTAAGGCATCCGTTTCCCACGCGAACTTTTGTTTATGCAACCGTTATACTATTTTAGCATTTACTTCGACCGCCCTTTCATGCTTTTTGTACGTCCTAGCTTGCGAAGGACGTATCTTTCCCGGTTGCAAAATAGTCACGTGGTCGTCCGTCTACAGAAGTAGCCGTTAACTTCGTTTCCGTCCATAACGTATACTTACATTTATAACATGCAATATAAATAGTTATACAGCAAGATTTCATTTATTTACGTTATGCCATTCTTTCCTTCATTCTTTGTAAACATACGTTTCATTCTTTGTTAAAAATTCATTCTCTATGTATATATACATAAAATATATATTAGTACATCACGTATGATCACATTAGCATTCATTTCATTCATTCATCTAGTGTATACATTTCAGCCCCAAAACATTTAATAAGATTTGCACATAGCATAGAAGGAGGCACATAGAACTCACCTGTTGAGTAGTTTCTGAGATACACTTAGCTGGCTACTGAGCGTCACTAATGTCACTCACGATCTGTATAATAAAGTCATACACGTAAGGTAGTGCTCCTAGATGACACTAGACTTTACTATGCTTGAACCTAGTAGTTTCGATGGATTTTCTTATATCGAAACTTGGTAGTTTCGATAGGTTGCTTATGTCGAAACTTGGTAGTTTCGATAAGTTGCTTCTGTCAAAACTTGGTAGTTTCGATAAGTTGCTTCTGTCGAAACTTGGTAGTTTCGATAAGTTGCTTCTGTCGAAACTTGGTAGTTTCGATAAGTTGCTTCTGTCGAAACTTGGTAGTTTCGATAGGTTGCTTCTGTCGAAACTTGGTAGTTTCGATAAGTGACTTATGTATTATCTTAGCTTCGGATCGTGGGCATATCGAAACTAGATAGTTTCGATGGGTCTGTATATATATATATCGAAACTGAGTAGTTTCGATGGGTCTGCGCCTATCGAAACTAAGTAGTTTCGATGGGTCTGCACCTATCGAAACTAAGTAGTTTCGATGGGTCTGCACCTGTTGTCTTCCCCAAGAATCTGAAGTTTTTGTATGCGAGTCTGATCGAGTCAATATCTCAATATTCTTAGATCAAAATGTTTGGTTTTCATTCTAGATGCTATTCCTAAGTTCATTTTCAAGTTTCATCCGCAAAATCGTTACCTTTTTAGCCAAAACCCGAAACTTCCCAAAACGAACAAAAACTCATAATGTGATCGAATCGTTACATGGATTGAAATTCTGATTCGGAGGTTTTGCTCACGGACTCAGCTGTAATGTGCTCCTCCAATTTCGTGACGATCCGTCGACTTTCTCTCTCTAGACCCGAGCTCTCCTTTATCTCTCTAAAAGCTGCGTGAGTGTGGAATGAGCAGTGTAGAGGGCTGCATTGCCTTATATATATACCTGGGCTTCCCTCGGCCCATTGAAGCCGAGCCCAAGCCCGCTCCCTTTTGTTTAAATATTCTGACTAAATCACCGGTCTCGCTATATTTATTCGTTTTATTATTTTTGGGATGTTACAAGTCTACCCTCCTTAAAGAGGTTTCGTCCTCGAAATTGTTCATACGTTAAACAATTGAGGGTATAGTCCCCTCATCTCGTCTTCTTTTTCCCACGTAGCTTCCGACCCTTTTCTGTGCTTCCATTGTATCTTGACTAACGGTATCGACTTATTGCGTAGTCGTTTCTCAGCTCGGTCAAGAATGGCTATTGGTTCCTCTACGTAATTTAGACTGTTATCCACTTCGATCTCGTCGTAAGGTATGTGAGCTGTGTCGTCAGCTAGGCACTTGCGTAAGTGCGACACGTGAAACGTAGGGTGTATTCCACTAAGCTCAACGGGTAGGTCGAGTCTGTAAGCAACTTGACCCACTCTTGCTAAAATCTTGAAAGGTCCGACAAACCTTGGACTTAGTTTGCCACTCTTTCTGAATCGGATGGTTCCTTTCCATGGTGATACTTTCAACAGTACCATGTCCCCCACTTGAAACTCTAAATCCCTTCTTCTCTTATCCGCGTATGATTTCTGTCTGTCCTTTGCGGCTTTCATTCGAGCCTTGATTTGATCAAACTTCTCGGAAGTAGCTTTGACCACTTCGAGACTTGCAAAATCCTTCTGTCCAATTTCCCCCCAACAAACTGGGGTCCTACATTTCCTCCCATACAACATTTCAAATGGCGGCATGCCAATAGTCGAGTGATAGCTGTTGTTATATGAGAATTCTGCCAATGGTAGATGGCTGTCCCAGCTCCCACCGAAGTCAATGATACAGGCCCGGAGCATGTCCTCCAAGGTCTGAATGGTCCTTTCCGATTGTCCATCGGTTTGGGGGTGGTAAGCGGTGCTGATGTTCAATCTAGTGCCCATCGCTTCATTGAATTTCTTCCAAAACCTTGATGTAAATCTAGTATCCCTGTCGGACACAATCGACATCGGCATACCATGTCTGCTCACAATTTCCTTAATAAAAATTTCTGCTAGTTTTTCTGACGAAGAGGTCTCACGTATTGGCAAGAAGTGAGCACTCTTTGTCAAGCGGTCGACGATCACCTAAATGGTATCATTGCCTTTAGCTGTTCGCGGTAGCTTGGTAATGAAGTCCATTGTGATCTCCTCCCACTTCCATTCCGGTATTGGTAAAGGTTGCATTTTACCGCATGGTTTCTGGTGTTCGGCCTTAACTAGAGAACACGTTAGGCACTTGCTCACGTATTCTGTCACATCATTCTTCATGCCAGGCCACCAGTATTCTTTCTTCAAGTCTTGATACATTTTGTTTGTCCCGGGGTGGATAGAATAGCGAGACTTATGGGCCTCATCGAGTATTTTGGCTCTAAGCTCGCCAATCTTAGGTATCCACATTCGGCCAAACCTAGTTCGTACACCGTAGGCATTTGCATCCAAATTCCCTTGTGGTCCTACTATTCTTTCCCGTTTTATATTTCCTTCTAATAGCGCTTCGTCTTGTGCCTTTGATATTTCACTCATCAAATCCGGCGTTATAATCAGCTGACACGCTTTGATCCGGATAGGTGTCGATTCTTCCTTTCTACTTAAAGCGTCAGCCACCACGTTTGCCTTGCCTGGATGGTACAGTATCTCACAATCATAGTCCTTCAGTAGCTCTAACCACCTTCTTTGTCTCATGTTTAATTCCTTTTGCTCGAAAAAGTACTTCAGGCTTTTGTGATCGGAGTAGATGCTGCATTTGACTCCATACATATAGTGCCTCCATATTTTCAACGCGAAAACTACTGCTGCTAACTCTAAATCGTGTGTTGGGTAATTAACCTCGTGAATCTTTAGTTGCTGTGATGCGTAAGCAATTACCTTTCCTCGTTGCATAAGTACGCACCCCAAACCCTGCCCCGAAGCGTTCGAATAGACTACCAAGTCTTCATTTCCCTCGGGTAGAGTTAAGACTGGAGCTTGGGTTAATCGTGCCTTAAGTTCTTCAAACGCGTTGTTTTGGGTTGGACCCCATTCAAATTTCACTTCCTTCCTCGTCAACTTAGTTAGTGGCAAGGCTATTCTTGAAAAATCTTGAATGAACCTTCGATAGTAGCCTGCCAATCCCAGGAAGCTTCGTATCTCTGTTGGTGTCTTTGGGATGTTCCATTCCTTTACTGTCTCGATCTTTGCAGGATCCACCATGATGCCGTTTGGGTTTATTACATGACCTAGGAATTGGACTTCCCTAAGCCAGAATGCGCATTTGGAGAATTTTGCGTACAACTTTTCCTGCTTTAGCACCTCCAGAACCTTCCTTAGGTGACAGTGGTGATCACCCTCTCTTTTCGAATATACAAGTATGTCGTCTATAAACACTATCACTGATCGATCTAACATGGGTCGACATACTCTATTCATCAAATCCATAAACGCTGCTGGTGCGTTGGTCAATCCGAAAGACATCACGAGAAACTCATAATGCCCATAACGCGTGCGAAACGCGGTCTTTGGTACGTCTTCTTCTCTTACTTTCAACTGATGGTAACCCGACCTAAGATCGATCTTTGAGAACCAACTCGCACCTTGCAGTTGATAAAAAAGGTCGTCTATTCTAGGCAATGGGTATTTGTTCTTTACTGTTCTCTTGTTCAACTCACGGTAGTCAATGCACATGCGCATGCTGCCATCTTTCTTCTTTACAAATAGTACCGGAGCGCCCCACGGTGAGATGCTCGGCCTAATAAATCCTTTTTCTGTTAGTTCCTCTAGTTGAGACATTAATTATTTCATTTCTGACGGCGCCAATCGGTAGGGGGCTTTGGCAACGGGCTCAGCTCCTGGCAATAAGTCAATCTGAAATTCTATTTCCCGATCGGGTGGTAACCCAGGTAGATCCTCAGGGAATACTTCCGGAAAGTTGCACACCACGGGTACTTCCTTGAGTTCATTCATTTTCATTCTATCATCAATAACATATGCCAAATAAGCTTCGCAACCGCGCCTCATGTAACTTTCGGCCTTGATCATCGAGATAATGTTTGGCATCGTGCAATTCCAATCCCCATAAACCATAATTGGATTGCCGCTAGGAGCTTTGAGGTGTATCCTCTTACGTTTACATATGATTTGAGCTTCGTTGGCAGCTAACCAATTCATACCCAATACTATATCGAATCCTCCTAAGGTGAGAAGGAATAATCTAGAAGGAAACTTATGGCCCTCTATTTCTATGATACAATCCTCTGTTACTTGGAATACTGCCGAATTTTTACCCACGGCAGTTTGTACGCTAAAGGCCTTTGCTATGGTGTTGATAGTGCAACCCAGTTTACGACTAAATGCATTTGATATGAAGCTTTTACTGGCACCGGAGTCAAATAAAATAGCAGCATTTTCATCATTTACTAGAAACGTACCTGACACAACATCAGGGTTTCCTCTTGCTTCTTCCTCAGTCAGTGCATAGGCTCGAGTCCTAGCCTGCGGCTGTTCCTTTTCCTTCTCTCTTCCAGAACCAGATTGGCCGGCCTTCCTGCAGTTCTTTGTCAGATGTCCAAACAATCCACATACTTGGCACTTGATGTTTCTTACACATTCCCGAGAGAAGTGCCCCGGCTTCCCGCACTTATAGCATGTGGTGGTGCCGATTTTACATTTGCCAAGATGTTGCCTTCCACATTTCCTGCATGTTTCATATTCATCCAACCTTGGCTTCTTAGTTTCATTTGTTACATTCCCTCTTCCGGTGGCTCTAGACGGGTTCTCCAACTTTCTCTTTTGTGTGTCTGTTGGTGAGTCCTCATTGGCATAATCGTCGTAGACGATTCCGCTCAAATTTACTACCGACTCGAAGGTCGAGGGTAGGTTGGCTTTCACGTGGACACGGACCCTTTGAGGTAGGCCCTTTACATAGTACTTGATCTTTCGCTCCTCTGTCTCCACCAGGTGGGGTACCAGTTGAGCTAGCTCATTGAACCTAGAAGTATACTGGCGGTGTGTCTTGTTGCCAGCCTTAAAGTTTAGGAATTCATTTTCCACTCGATCAATTTCATTCTAGGGACAGAACTTCTGAATTATTAGCTTCTTTAGGTCTTCCCATGTCATTCTTGCAAGAGCATTTGGGGACTTTGTCCGCTGGATGTTCCTCCACCAACCTAGTGCTTCAATGGTGAAAGAATGAGCAACATATTTAACCGCCTGGTCCGGTCGACACTCGCTGATGTTGATTGCAGCGTTCATCCTCTCAATCCATTCGAGTGTTGCCACTGAATCCTTGCTACCATCAAACTTGGGTGGGTCTCCATCCTTGAAACCTTTGTAAGTACACCCACGACTGCTTGATGCCACCCTTACTTCATCCCCGTCACTGTCATAAATTTTCTCTTCATTGTTCCCTTCATCCTCTTCCTTGCTTTTCTTTAGTGCCTCGGATAGTAGGTCAGGCAATATGTTCTTTAGAGTGAGCACAACTTCACGGGCTATAGCATCTCTGACTTCGGGCTCCAACTGTATAGGCCCTGGATTGGCGTCCCTAGTTGGGGTCACTTCTGTTTCATGCACACTTTCGGTGTGTTCTGCGTGCACACTCTCTTCTTCTTCAAATCTTTGGTTCAACGGAGGTCTACCTACTCGGCCAGTGCGACCGCCTCGGCGTCCAGTTCTTCCTCCTCCAGCCATAGTTCCTAGTTTTCCTGATGGTCATAAAGGGAATACATCAATGTCATTCTCTCAGATCATAGTCTTGGAATAGTACGAACAAGGTAAATTTTTAATTACAGTGACCGGTTTGTGATTAGAAATCTACATTGCTTTTCGGGTTCCAAACTCTTCAAACTGGTCGTGACATTGACATCTATTGGTTCTAGGTTTGAGTATCTATTCTTATCTAAGTGTATTAACCTTAGTACTTACTTACTGTGCTGGAGTTGGCGATGGCTACCCAGACTGACATCCGTGCGTTGGTCCCATAATCAGCTTGAGTCCAGACATTTAGGGATGTCTGAATCTCTCAAACTATTGCTTTGATACCAACTTGTAAGGCCCCTATTCCCTGGTGACCTCACTTGTTGGATTTACTCATGAACATAGTCATTAATTACTGAACTTTTAATTAAAAACATTCAAACACAACGGAAACATTCAACATCTGAGTACATTACAGCGGAAGTCTTAACATTCAAAACATTATCCATTGTCTAAACAAAACATAAGGTGGGATGTCAGTCACACGCCGGGCAGCCTTCACGCCTTCGCACAACCCGTTCCTTTGTTACCTGAAATGTATACTAAAAGTCAGTTAATGCTGGTGAGTTCTAGTTTAAAACTATTAAGTAGGATCATTCTTTTCTTTATAAGTATACATAATTATATACATACATTTCTACAAATACGTATTCATAGCTTTTACTTTTCTTTCTTCATTCTTATGTGATTACATAGATATGTATTCACCTTTTCTTTCTTTATTCTTATGTGATTACATAGATATGTATTCAACTTTTTTTTCCTTAACATTCATTGGTCATACACATAAGGGTGATCAACCCACCTTACGGTACGTATATCACAAAGACATACGCCCTTGAGCTACCGTCGTAGCCCTTTCACTCGTCCGGTCATAGAAACCGTCCGCCTTAACTTTAGTCCGGCCAACCTTCGACCGTCCTTATTTACCGTCCTACCGTCGTAGTCCGTCATATTCGCCCGTCTGCCCTAAGTCATCCGTTTCCCACGCGAACTTTTGTTTATGCAACCGTTATACTATTTTAGCATTTACTTCGACCGCCCTTTCATGCTTTTTGTACGTCCTAGCTTGCGAAGGACGTATCTTTCCCGGTTGCAAAATAGTCACGTGGTCGTCCGTCTACAGAAGTAGCCGTTAACTTCGTTTCCGTCCATAACGTATACTTACATTTATAACATGCAATATAAATAGTTATACAGCAAGATTTCATTTATTTACGTTATGCTATTCTTTCCTTCATTCTTTGTAAACATACGTTTCATTCTTTGTTAAAAATTCATTCTCTATGTATATATACATAAAATATATATTAGTACATCACGTATGATCACATTAGCATTCATTTCATTCATTCATCTAGTGTATACATTTCAGCCCCAAAACATTTAATAAGATTTGCACATAGCATAGAAGGGGGCACATAGAACTCACCTGTTGAGTAGTTTCTGAGATACATTTAGCTGGCTACTGAGCGTCACTAATGTCACTCACGATCTGTATAATAAAGTCATACACGTAACGTAGTGCTCCTAGATGACACTAGACATTACTATGCTTGAACCTAGTAGTTTCGATGGATTTTCTTATATCGAAACTTGGTAGTTTCGATAGGTTGCTTCTGTCGAAACTTGGTAGTTTTGAAAAGTTGCTTCTGTCTAAACTTGGTAGTTTCGATAAGTTGCTTCTGTCTAAACTTGGTAGTTTCGATAAGTTGCTTCTGTCGAAACTTGGTAGTTTCGATAAGTTGCTTCTGTCGAAACTTGGTAGTTTCGATAGGTTGCTTCTGTCGAAACTTGGTAGTTTCGATAAGTGACTTATGTATTATCTTAGCTTCGGATCGTGGGCATATCAAAACTAGGTAGTTTCGATGGGTCTGTATATATATATCGAAACTGAGTAGTTTCGATGGGTCTGCGCCTATCGAAACTAAGTAGTTTCGATGGGTCTGCACCTATCGAAACTAAGTAGTTTCGATGGGTCTGCACCTGTCGTCTTCCCCAAGAATCTGAAGTTTTTGCATGCGAGTCTGATCGAGTCAATATCTCAATTTTCTTAGATCAAAACGTTCGGTTTTCATTCTAGATGATATTCCTAAGTTCATTTTCAAGTTTCATCCGCAAAATCGTTACCTTTTTAGCCAAAACCCGAAACTTCCCAAAACGAACAAAAACTCATATTGTGATCGAATCGTTACCTGGATTGAAAATCTGATTCGGAGGTTTTGCTCACGGACTCAGCTGTAACGTGCTCCTCCAATTTCGTGACGATCCGTCGACTTTCTCTCTCTATACCGGAGCTCTCCTTTCTCTCTCTAGAAGCTGCGTGAGTGTAGAATGAGCAGGGAAGAGGGCTGCCTTGCCTTATATATATACATGGGCTTCCCTCGGCCCATTGAAGCCGAGTCCAAGCCCGCTCCCTTTTGTTAATATTCTGACTAAATCACCGGTCTCGCTATATTTATTCGTTTTATTATTTTTGGGATGTTACACTCTGATACGTGACACCTGCATTTTTTAGACCAAATGGCATAGCTATATAACAGTGAATACCTGTCGGAGTCATGAAGGTTGTATCTTTCTGATCTGATGGTTCCATTTGAATTTGCTGAAATCCCGAAGAAGCATCCATAAAAGTAAGGATTTCATGGCCTGATGTAGCATCAACCATTGAGTCTATGTGTGGTAATGGGAAGGGATCCTTAGGACACGCCTTGTTGAGGTCTATGTAGTCTACACAAACTCTCCACTTCCCGTTTTTCTTCTATACTACTACTACATTTGCCAGCCATCTTGGGAATTTTACTTCCCTAATCATTCCGGACTTGAGGAGTCTTTCTTCCTCTTCTTGGATGATCACATTCCTTTTAGGAGCAAACTTCCTTCACTTTTGAAGTACTAGCCTAAAACTTTTATCAATTCCATGTTTATGAGTTACAATGTTTTTGGATATACCTGTCATATCTTCATGCTTCCACACGAAAGTTGCTTTTCTGCCCTTCAAGAAATCCAAGATATCTTTCTCAATATCTTCAGGGATATTACTCCCTACAAGGACTTTAATATCCGGCCGGGTCTTCAGCATCCAGGGATACCTCTTTAACATCCTATTCTTTAGCTTCTAGAACATCCCTGGCCTGCTTTGTTAATTGCTATGCATGTCATGTCTTTGTAGAAGCTTTCATTAAGGACATGTAACAGTCTTTAGCTTCCTGTTGATCGCTGTTGATCTTAACTACCCCCAAGGGGTCGGCATTTTGACACATTAGTGATATGTTGAGGGTACTGCTTTCATGTCATGTATCCAGGGTCTCCCTAGAATAATATTATAGCAAGATAAAGAATCAATGACATAAAATTTTTGTATAGAGTTTACCCCCTCGATGTAGATTGGTAGCTTTATTTCCCCAACAATGTTCTTAACCTATCCACTGAATCCTACTAACACTGAGGATTTTGAGATAATTTAAGAATCAGGGATCCCCATCCTTTTTAGAACTTCGAGTTGTATGATGTTTACTGAACTTCCTCTGTCAATCAGGATCCTGCAAATAAAGTGGTTGGATATGTATAGAGTGATCACCAAACTGTCATGATGAGGATCCTTCACGTTATCTCTGTTTTCATCATCAAAAGAGATTACTTTCTTTTCGGTTAAGGTTGACATTTTTGTAGGTCTAACTCCTTTTTCCGTCTTTGCTTCCTTAGCGTTGACTTTGTGATTATCAGCCTTGGAGTAAGGCTTGTTTCTGTAAGGTTTGTAGGGTGCAGATTCAGTTTTTCGGTTAGGTTGATTGTAGTTGGTTAGAGCATCCATCCTTTGTTGGATCTTTTTGTCATCTTCGAGCCTTATGAATCTTAGCGCTCGATTCCTGACTTCGTCCAGATTCCTGCAAGGATTCATGACAAGGTCTTCGTAAAATGGGGAATCCTTCTTCAATCGCATCTTGAAAGATTGAACCGTCGTAGCAATGACAAGGTTTGGGATATCTAGGGATTCCCGGCCGAAGTTGCTGACATAATCCAAAAGGATTCTCCAGCATTCTGGGTTACCCTATACAAATCACTTGCTAGTCTTTCAAATGTTCTTCTGTAAGAGAATTGATTATTAAACAAATTAACTAAGTGAGCAAATGAAGTTATTGAATAAGGAGGAACATTCAGCAGCCATTTTAAGGCTGATCCGGTTAGAGTGGACCCGAAACCCTTACATAAGTAAGCTTCTTTCAAATCTAAGGGAATGAGATTGATTTCCATTCTCTCCCTGTATTAGGCGACATGCTCTTCAGGGTCCGTATTCCGTCATATAGTTTCATGTTGGGAGTTTAGAAGCATTTTGGGATCTCCACATCACATATTAGAGGAGCAAATCTGGAGACCCTGGACTGGCTGAGGATGCTTCCGGTATTGGTTGGACTACACCTGGCATGCTGGAGATCATATCCACAGCTTCTTCAATTCTTTGGCCAAGACTAGACTGATCCATGTATCCTGCATAAGGTCGTTAGCGTTTAAAAACTGATTGAAAGCGTTACCAATGTTTGGATCGTGTGATGAGGATCCTGGGGTGATTCAAATATCCCGGTTAGCAGTGACTCTAACAACCGGAGTTGGATTAACTGTAGTGGTTTCGGCCTGCATGGGGATAATGTCTCCTTGATGATTTCCTGAGAATCCTACATAGTCAAAGTTCAACATCCTTGGTAATAGCGGAGTTGTCACTTCCACCGGTTTCTTTGATTCTTTAACCCTTTCAAGCTCTCTAAACAGCATCTGATTGGTCTTTTCTTGTTGTTTCATTTGTTGCTTCACTTCTGAGAACCGATTGAGGATGTCGTTATTTGAAACAAACACAGGTCCTCCGACAGTTATCCCAGATCCCGAAAAACCAGCAGAAGTAGTTTTCTTAGGCAGATTATCATTCTTTTTCTGGAATAACGGAGGAGGAGGAAGAGGGTTGTTTAATCCAGAGCTTGAAGACGGAGTTGAAGAAGAAAACAATTTGGATTGGGACGACATTTTTGCAATAAGTTTGGAAAATAGTGATTGAATGCAAACTTTAACAAATATTTTAAGAGAAAAAGCACCACTTGCCCCATGGTGGGCGCCAAATTGTTTTGGGTAAAATTTATAAAGACTAATTTTGTAGCCAAACTTAGTATATGAGGTAGTGTGCTTGATCAAAATGTGAAACAATGAACGTGAATGTAAATTTTGACATGATGATATACGAGGAAAGCCTTTAATCCCTATGAATTACCGGCATAAAACCACTGGAAGTGACTGAAAGTCACTTGCCTCCTAATCTTATATAAATAAAAGAAAATGAGTACAATGATTGCAGTAAGTGTTCGAAATCTATGTGTTATAGAGCTATTTGCGAGTGTTGTATGTTGCTAAGTGTGTGTGTAGATGTGTTTCCTATTCGATATTACTGTTGATTATATACAAAGATGATCCTAACTAACTATCCGAAAATCCTAGAGTCCACTAAGTCATATGACCATTGTAGAGCTCCTCCCGCGTGTTTCACACGTTTCCTTTGACCTCTTGACCGAGTCTTCATGGATGAGTGAACAAACACGTTTTTTCCTATGAACATAAATCAAGATAGAGGACAAATAACCGTTAGTCATATTAATGGTCTGGATACCGAAGTTACAAGGGATATTGGATTCTAGATCATGCTAGACTCAGGATTCTGCATATAAAAATTAACCCCTAACACTGATGTCTTTGTAGGTTGAATACAAAGAGTTCGTTGATTAGTACAAGCAGTATGTAGTGGGAGAAACTTTATCTGATTTGCGAGGGTCGCTAATGGCTTTTGAAATGAATTTGGAACAAATGGACACTCTGAATTCTAAACCTAGAAAACGTGGCAAGAAGAGAACTATTTTCAAGAGTGATGACACATGTCATTATTTTGGAGAAATAGGATACTGGAAATGTACCTATCCTTCATACCTTGCTAAGAAGACCAAAGCTTCGGAAGCAAGCTCTTCAGGTATGTTCGTTATTGAGATCTTCTCTTTGTCTAGCAAATCTTAGGTGTTTAACACCGGATGTGGTTATCATATTTGTAATGATTTGCAGGGACTAAAGAAGGTTAGGAGGCTGAAGCAAGGCGGCCTGGGGCTCCATGTGGGAAATGGACAAAAGGTTGTTGTCAAGGCTATAGGAGAATACACTCTTTTACTTCCTTCTGGTTTAGAACTTGTTTTGAACAATGTTTATTTCATTCCTAATATGACTAGGAACAGTGTTTCAGTATCCGCTTTGCAGGAACAAGGATTTAATTATGCTTTTGACAATGATCTCATTTCTGCATATTTAAATGGTTTGTTTTATTTTTCTGCAAAGCCTCACAATGGAATCTATGAGATAGAAGTCCATGATAATAACGTTCTATTTAATATCTCCTCCAAATGTACAAAATTTGACTTCAATGATACGTATCTATGGCATTGTAGACTTGGACACATAAACAAGAATCGCATGAAGAAACTCCAGACTGTCAGAATTCTAAATTCTACTTGTCAATAGTCATTTGATGATTGCGGATCATGTTTAAGTGGAAAGCTAACCAAGACTCCTTTTACCGGTATCGGTCAAAGGGCTAAGTATCTGTTAGGACTTGTACATACTGATGTATGTGGCCCATTCAGAACAATGTCTACAAGTGGAGAGAGATATTCATAACATTTACTGATAACTTCAGTAGATATGGTTATGTTTATCTTATGAAGCATAAACATGAAACGTTTGAGATATTCAAACAGTACCATAACGAAGTACAAAAATCAGCTTGGTAAAACGATTAGGATGCTTCCATCTGATCGAGGTGGTGAATATTTTAGTCAAGAGTTTGATGAACATCTAAAGAAATGTTGGATCATTTCTCAGCTTACTCCACCAGGAACATCACAGCTTAACAGTGTGTCCGAAAGGAGAAATCGAACTCTATTAGATATGATTCGATCTATGATGTGTCGTACAAAACGTCCCACACTCCTTCTGGAGTTTTGCTCTCGAGACTGCAACAAGAATCATAAATCTTGCTCCTACAAAGATAGTGGACAAGACACCTTATGAGATATGACATGGGGAGAAACACAAAGTGTCCTACCTTAGGGTTTGGGGATGTAACGCATATGTTACAAGTAAATCTACGGATAAGCTAAATCCCCATGGTGATAAAGTTGTTTTCATCAAATACCCTAAAACAATCGGTTAATATTTCTATGGGTTTTCATTAAACACAGAGCTACTTTCTTAGAGAAAGAACTTCTTGCGAGAGGGATTGGAGATAATCGTGTGGATATGGATGAGATCCATGAACCACAAACTGAACCTGCCGTTCAGCATGAGACTGCTGAAACTAAATCTAGAAATGTTTAAGATTCAAGTGTGACACAAGCTGTTAGCAGAAGTGCTAGGGATCATCATGAACCCGACCGGTATATCATGATTCACCAGATTGACGACATCCTGATAGTTGATCAGGTTGAGCCCACTAGTTACAAATCTGCAATCTTAGGTAGTGTTTGGTATGCAGGAATGGGAGGGGGAATGGAATGGACGATTACAAGGGAATGAAAAAAATGGTGTTTGGTTGGACGATGGAATGGAATCACTCATTCAACAAGGAATGTCATTCCCTCTAAATCCCTCAAATTCAATCCATCCACCACCTTGTTTTTTTTCATGTTATCCCCTCTTTCACCATTCATGACCACCACACCTTCCTACCACCACCACCCACCACGACCAACCACCACCCACCACTGCCTCCACCACCCACCCCCACCTCCCATCGCCGCCACCGGCTTCGCCGCTGCCGCCACCACCCACCACCACCACTGTCGCCTCTACCACCACCCACCACCCACCACCACCACCTCCTACCACCGCCACCACCACCTCCTACCACCGCCGCCATCACCCACTGTCACTCACCACCACCCAATACCGCCACCCACTTCCACTCATCACCGATTTTATTCCTTCTTCTTTTCTAGCCTACCAAACAACATAAACTAATGATTTATTCCATTCCTTCATGGTAACTGTTATGGGATAAATTTCATGCAGGATCTTGAATATTGTATAATCTATAATCCAAGATCATGGTAATTTCGGTATCTTGGATTTTGTTACTAACGACTACTTGTCCTCGATTTCTTTATTATTTGCAGGAAAACACTTGTAACGTTATTTTTACCTGAAGACTCGGTCATTTGGACATGGACCACATGGGAAATACGCACGATGAGCTGAATAACGGTCAAAAGAAGAAGACTTAGTCTAGCCGTTAATATCGGAAAGTTAGTTAGAATCATTTTTGTATTTAATTAGCAATCGGATCGAATAGGAGACACACTCACTCACCTGCAACCATACGTAACACTTAGCGTTCGATATCACATTGCTCTCATTGTACTCGTTTGTGAAGTTTTTATAAAAGTTATCAAGGCAGCCCGGCGTTTAGTCGGCTCCCGAGGTTTTGTGTCGGAGATCCTCAAGGATCAAGGATTTTCCTCGTAAACACTCGTGTCATCTTATTGTTTTATACGCATTGATCATCACAAATGTTACAAGCACACTACCTCACATTCTAAGTTTGGTTACAAAATTAACTAGCGTTATTTTTACCCAAAACAATTTGGCGCCCACCGTGCGGCCAGTGGTGCTTTTCATCTTTAAATCTCTGTTAAAGTTTGCATTCAATTACTTTTTAAAACTGATTTTAAAAATGTCATCCCAATCCAAAATGGTTTCTATTTCAACTCCATCTTCAAGCTCTAGGTAGAACAACCCCCTTCCTCCTCCATCACATCAGAAAAAGAAAGATAATCTGCTGAAAAAGACTACTTCTACGGGTTTTTTAGGATCCGGGATACCTGCCTGTGCTCATTTCAAATGATGAAATTCTCAATCTGTTCTCGAAAATGAAGCAACAGATGGAGCAACAGAAAAAGACTAACATGATGTTGTTTAGACAGATTGAAAAGGTTAAAGAGTCAAAGAAACCAGTGGAAGTGACAACTCCGCTGCAACCAAGGATCCTGGACTTTAATTTTTCGGGATCCTCAGGAATCCATAAGGGAGATTTTCTTCCCATGAAAACCGGAATCACTACATTTAGCCCAACTCTGCTGTCAGAGTTACTACGAATCAGGATCTTGGAGTTACTCCGGGATCATCGTTCCGAAATCCTGATAATGGTAACACTTTCAATCAATTTTCAAACACTAACAAATTTGTGTAGGATATAGGAATCACTCCGCCATGGCCAAGGATTTGAAGAAGTTAAGAGAGATGATCTCCTGTGTACCAGGTGTTGTCCAACCTATACCGGAAATATCCTCTACCAGTCACAGGATCTCCAGATTTTCTCCACCGATATGTGATGCTGAGATCCCCAAGCGCTTCCAGATTCCTAACATGAAGTTGTAAGATGGAACTACAGATCCTGAGGAGCACGTCGCGCAGTACAAGGAGAGGATGGAAATCAACCCCATTCCCTTGGACCTAAAAGAGGCTTGCTTATGCAAGGGCTTCGGCTCTACCTTAACAGGATCAGCCTTTGTAACGAACCAAAATCGGGTTTCGTTATAAAATAAATAAATGTTCTAAATAATATTATGGTGGAAATAATATTTTAGAAATAAGTTGAAACAAGTGGGTTTCAAGTTTGTAAGGAGTTATGTTAGTTTTTGTGTAGTTTGGAATGAAAATGGGTGAAATAAAAGTTGAGGGGCTGAATGTGTAACATGGCAAATCTGCCATATTTGACTAATGAGGAGTCAAAATTCAAATTTTGTGTTTGGTGTTGGGTCGATGCTTCAAGAGAGAAAAGAGTGTTGAAGCAAGATTCGTGCAATTGAAGCTTGAATTGTGAAGGCTTTGGCTTGCACATCACCTTCCTAACATCAAGTAAGTGATTATCTTCCTTTTGATTTCACCATTGATGTGTTAGTTGGTGGGTTTTGTAGAAATCCAAAATTTATGATGCATGTTGATAATTAGTGTTAGATTGTTGGAAATCTAGCTAAACTAAAGGTAAAGAATGGTGAATAACATCCTAGAACCCTTTGATTTTGATTATGAGAAGTTAGGGTTCGTATGGGAAAAATTGGGGGGTTTTAGATTATGATGATAAGATGATGAATTAATGATGATTAAGTGTTTATATGATGTTAGACACTTGAACAAACACCAAATTAACCTAATGATAAAAATTGAATGAAAAATTAGTGTTAAGGTAAGGATGATGAAACTCAAGTAGGTGAGTTTGGGGTGAAAGAGGGTGTTTGGATATGAGTATAACTCAAACAGGTCGGTTTGGGTTGGAAATAGGAAATTGGGTTGTGAACCCAATTAAAAATGTGATTTGGTGTATGATGGATTACTAAACTAGATGAACGTGTTTAGGTAATCAAATTGCAAAACGTGAAATGGAATCAGGACCTTCAAATCCACAAGGTAAGTGCTTTTGCACTTACTTAGTAATTGATGATAAATGGTGTTATATGCAATGTTGTATGCATAATGTGTTAAGTTGCATAATGTGTTATGTGGTATGAATGTGTATAGAGGTGTACGAATAAGTGAATGAATGTACCGCTTGAAATACCGCTTTCGAAATGAGAGAATATAACCATGAATGTACGAATATGTGGATACGAAGTTATGGTCTAAGTACCATAATGGATATGTGGATGTGAAGTTATGATCTAAGAATTATAATGGAAATGTGGTGATGAAGTTATGGCCTATGTGCCATAATGGAAATTGAAATGTGTTAATCATGAATATAAAATGAAAAGAATAAAACTTGTAGGTGATATGCAAGTGATATGTAGCCTATTAACAAATTGGGTGGAAACGGGTCAAATGGGTGAATGGGTGAAACAAGAAGAATTTTACTTGTTTGTTATGTTTTATCTTCATAAATAATGGTGATATATGTGGTGTTATGTAGGAAAAGCTCCGATGTAGTCAAAGTCAAGTCCAAGGCATAGGCGGGATTCTCGTATGCGTACATGTTGGTTTTGGGTTGTTTTTAAGTTTTAAGGGTGTAAACCGACACATGAATTTGTAGTTTTTGGTTAAAGTATGGTGTTTTGAATGTTAGTACCCAAATCTAGGTGTTGGAAAAAGTTTTATGGCATGAATGGGTTAATGTTGGAAAAATTGGTTAAGTGTTGAAATCTACAGAATCTGGCAAACTTTCTGTGAAAAAGGGGTCTTCGCGTCACGCGAAAAACCCGGGTCTGATTTTCACGACACGCGAAGACCTGGTTTCTTGGACATGTCCATTTTGGACTCCCTCACGCCACGCGAAGGGAGGGGGCCGACTTTTCGTGACACACGAAGATGTAAAAAAAACTATTTTCTTGGGACGAATGCTTCCGCGTGTTTTAATGATTTAATAATCGGTGTTTCAAAATAGATTGTTACAACTTGGTATCAGAGCGATGGTTTGAGAGATTTGGTGTGCGAGGCACCAAACTCAAACCGGATGCTCTTGATTTGGGGGAATGGTACGAGAATCCAAGAAGGACTTGACCGAGACTCGGAGCTTTCAGAAGTGAAAGGTTACTAATGTTATGATTAATGTTGTTTCATATGGTGTTTATGTATATGTATGTATGAATGACAAGGTGATTGTGTGTGCCGAAACTTGTCTTGTGATTTGTTGTATGGGTATGATAATTATAATTGGGCATATTGTATTATTAAACATGTCTGGCTAATGTGATTAATAAGACAATTTGTGCAAGGGTCCTTATGATAACCATTTAACAATGAACAATTGCAAGGATTAGGTGAAGGTGATTATATATGTATGTAGGTATATAGGAATATATATATATATATACTTAATACATATAAGGGTAAGTGTAAAATGGATATCTAAGGTATTGAAGGTATAAGGGTATTAAGGTGTTTTTGTTCTATTCCTCAGTTTAGAGATGACAGATGTGAACGAAGAACCGTTGGATCCAAGAATCTATGAGGTGATAAAGGAAGAAGTGGCCAAGGCATTTGAGCAAGCCACATCCTTGTTGACGGGGGAAATGAGAGGGGCTATTAAGCTTACTCTCGAAGAGGTATCGAAAGAAAAGGAGAAGGAACCACAAGGTTGTACTCTTAAGGAGTTCATGGTAATCAAGCCCAAGGAGTATAATGGGCAAGTGGACCCGATCCTTAGCCACAGGTGGGTGGTGGATATGGAATCGAATTTTGAGATGACAAAGTGCAAACCCGAGGACATGGTAATGTTTAGTGTGCCATTGTTAACTGGGAGGGCAAAGAATGGTTGTTAAATCTTCGAAAGGAGAGGGGTGCAATGGGTGTGACCATTGTGACTTGGGAGGAGTTTAAGACGGCTATTTTGAAATACCATTTCCAACAAGCCGCAGTTGACAGGATGACTGAGGAGGTCCTCCTCATGAGGCAAACGACTGAGTCAATAGATGAATTGACACGGGCTTTCTTTGACCGCGCCAAGTTCTGTACGGACGTGGTGTCGACCGAGAAGGCAAAGATTGACAGATTTTATGATATGTTGACTGTGGAGTTCAGAGATAGCATATCTCCATCCTCTTTTACCACACTTGTATATTTGATAAACAGGTGTCGGGAAAGGGAGGTGGAGTTGAGGAGGCAAGAAGCAAGAGGTGAAAAGAGAAAGCGTGAAATTATGGAACAAGTTGTGAAGAAGATAAAAGGCGGGAGCCCTAGCAAGAAGCCGTTTAACAAGTTTTCTCCACGAGGATGCAAGGTTTGTGGAAAGGAGCACTTTGGGGAGTGTAGGAAGGGTACGTCAAATTGTTATCAATGTGGGAAGCCGGTGCATATGGCTAATCAATGTCCAAGCTAAATCCGTATATGCTACAATTGTTACAAGCCCGGGCACAATAGGGCGGATTGCCCGTAGCTAAAACAAGGTGGAAGTGAAAGGAAGGTTGAAATACCAAAGCCAAAAGGTAGAGCTTTCCACATCTCGGCGAAAGAGTCAAAGAATAACCCGGAGATGGTGTCAGGTACATTCAAGATTAACTCTTTACCTGCACTAGTTCTATTTGATTCGGGGGCTAGTCGTTCATTTGTGTCTTTGAAATTTGTTAAGCATTATTTTTTTCTAAGTAGCAAGTTAGATGAACCCTTAGAAATCGAGGCGGCAAATGATAAGAGTTTCCTAGTGTTTGATATTAATAGGAATTGCAAGTTAAGGGCGGGGGGTGAAACGTTCCTTATTGATTTAATTCCTATGACCATGGGGGATTTTGATGTTATTATGGGGATGGATTGGTTGTCAAGGAACAAAGCGAATATTATATGTGGACCTAAGGCGATAAAACTCGACTCCCCGTCGGGTAAGTCCATTTACATAGAAGGTGAAAATAAAGGTAAGGTAAGATTGTGTTCTTATGTGAATGCAACAAAGTACATGGCGCGTGGGTGCAAGGCGTACATGGCCTGTGTTGCGGATGTGATCGAGAAAGTCAAAGATATTCGCGATGTTCCGGTTGTGAATCAGTTTGAGGATGTGTTTCCAGATGAGTTACTAGGGGTTCCTCCGGAGAGGGAAGTAGAGTTTGGGATTAACTTGATTCCGCTAAAGCACCCTATAGGTTGGCACTGCCGGAAATGAAAGAGCTAATGGAGCAATTACAGGAACTACTTGATAAAGGTTTCATACGCCTAAGCGTCTCGCCTTGGTGTGCACCCGTTCTCTTTGTTAAAAAGAAGGATGGAAGCATGAGGATGTGTATGGATTATCGGGAAATGAACAAGTTGACAGTGAAGAATCGGTACCCGTTACCTTGGATTGACGACCTCTTTGACCAATGGGGCGTCATGGTTCTCTAAAATTGATTTGAAGTCCGTGTATCATCAATTGAAAGTGAAAGAAGACGACATTCCTAAGACGGCTTTCCGCACTCGTTACAGTCACAATGAGTTTACGGTTATGCCTTCGATTTAACCAACGCGCGGTTTTCATGGATCTTATGAACCGGGTGTGTAGACCGTTCCTCGACCGTTTGGTCATTGTGTTTATTGACGATCTTCTCATTTATTCATGGAGCGAGGGTGATCATGCTTGTCATTTGCGTGAGATTCTTGAAGTTCTTCAAAGGGAAAAGCTTTATGCAAAATTTTCTAAGTGGGCATTTTGGTTGCGCGAAATCCAATTCTTGGGTCATGTGATTAATGAGAAAGGGATTACTGTCGACCCATCTAAGATAGTGGCGGTTAAATATTGGTCATCACTAAAAACGCCTTCAGAAATTAGAAGTTTCTTGGGGTTGGCGGGTTATTATGTGACACCCGGCAAATTCAGGTTAATATCCATACCCGACTATTACCTGAATTCATGTGATTACACTTGCATCATGCTTAATTATGTAGTAATTAAGTACATATTTCATATAGCAAGTCCATTCGGTTCATTTCATTTCATGCATCGGTAATCGGGCGGATTACCGGGTCACACACGCGTCCTGTCACACGAACGTTAACAAATATTAGAAATAATATTTAGACATATATTTGGTGTGTAAAAATTATATGTAATACTGTGATTTAATATTTCGTGCCTATGTGAATTTTTCCGGAATTTTTAGAACAACTTTTATTTTAACGCTTTTTAAACGGATACGCGATATGTGCCAACAACCCTAAATTGGATTTTATAAAAAGGATTTGTTTTAAACTTTGGGCTTACTAATTCAACATTTTAACTTATTAATCCATAGTGGAGCCCATTCCCTAGTTAAAAAGCCTCATTTTGTAGAAAAAGCCCAAGACCCATGTACTTAACCCACCCTTAATCCCCTTAAGCTCATTTTACACAACCCTAACCCTAAACCACTTCTCTCCCTCTCCTCTCTTTCTCTCGGCCGCAACCCCTCACCCACGCCCCCACCCCTCTCAATTTTCTTCATCCATTCCAAGTATTCTAGGCTCAATCCAAGGTGGTTTCAAGTGTTTTGGTGGTGATTCAAGCTTGTTCAAGACCATTTCATCATCATACTTGGAGTTTGTAAGCATCCTCACCGTGTTCTTTCATTATTTTCGGCCAAGTATGGTACCACCATCATCCAAATGATTTCCCCATGGTTAAAGTGTTATAATACATGTTTTAATCAAAGGTTTTCATAATAGTGAGTTGTTGTTGCACATATGCATATTTTATGATTTGAAATGCTTGTTTATGTTGATATTTGCTCGTTTCTATTTATAGAAACTTTGTTGGATGCATTTTTGCAAAACTTGATGTATGATATGTTTGTTAGTTTAAATGGTACACATAATAGTAGAATAGATAGGAAATATAATTTTTTTGGTTGAAATATCGTTTTTCACTCGGTTATGGACCACTTACTATATAAGGAAACTTTAATTTTTCGTATTTTGTGTTATGAGTTTCTCATGGATAAAAACTTGATATTATTGTTCTATAATGTATATTAAAGTAGTAAAAAGAGTTATTTGAGGTTACACATGTGCAATAGGGTCGTTTGGACCACTTTCCTAAAAAGGAAACTTTATTTGTTCATATTTTGTATGTGTAGGTTATAAATGTTTAAAATGGATTATATAGCTTCATTATCATATGAATAGATGACTTATGCATGAATATGTAATTTGGAGTTGTGTTATGACATGTTTTGGTGAACCTTGCTAAATAAGGAAACTTTATTAATTTGTGAACTTCAACCTTGCTTAGAATAGAAAGTTTGTGTGTAGAATCATGTTTATGGTATGTCACTAGTATAACTTCATGTGTAACTTATTTAGTTGAGCCATGACACTTAAAGTACACTAAAACCCTAATTGTCAAAAATGGAAACTTTGTTATGATAAGAGTTATGGGATTTCTATGACATGTTATGCTACTTGTTTAAAAGTGTTGAAATGATACTAATAGGTTATTAATATGATGACATGAGTTAGGTGTAGGAATAGTTGACATACATGAAATGTGCCATGAAGATGTGCAAATGTTATGTTACTTGTCACATGTTAATTTCTTATGCAACTAGTTGAAACAAGCATGTTATGTCACAAGGTATTACTTACATTACTTAGGTACAACTTGTATGTTCCTTATGTGTCACACATGTATAACTTATGTGCTACTTAGGTGTTACACATGTACAACTTGTATGATGCTTATGTGTTACATGTTTACAACTTATATGTTACTTGTGTGTTGTTTATGCATGACTTCAGCATTGGTCAACATTGGTCAACATTAGTCAACATTGGTCAACATTGGTCAACATTAGTCAACATTAGTCAAACTTGGTCAAAGTTGGTCAAACCTTGGTCAAAGTTGGTCAAACCTTGGTCAAAGTTGGTCAAACCTTGGTCAAACCTCGGTCAACTTTGGTCAAACCTTGGTCAACCCTCGGTCAACTTTGGTCAAACCTTTTTCAAAACGTCAATGTAACCTTTCAACGTTGAGTCGTTTGGATGAATGTGGTTACATAAACCATGTTTACTTTCATAGACCTTATAGCCTTATTAATTCTTAGGGCTCGGTTAGGTCGGTTACCCGGAGTTACTCGATTTCTCTTGTTGCTTTCATTTCCCATTCACCGCATTTCCAGGTGAGTTTTCACGGCCCCATTTTACTTACTTTTCCATTTGGGGGAGATACATGCTAAACCATTTTCTTACTTAGTCGTATGACAATTACTTTGATTTCGCTTTAATTTATATAAGTGGGTGCATTTCCCGCACATAAAGTCCTCTCATATTCGAACCGTTAATTATTACACAAAGCGAGGTGATTCATGAATAGTACTATTGGGTTTAACAACCCCCACCCGGGTTAGTCGCGCTAACTCTGACTGGGAGTCAAACGGGTGCATAATTGACCTAATCCATTGCGTGCTGGGCACGTAAGAGGCAAAATGCTAGTTTCTGCATTCCTTCGTTGAGCTTCGGTTTCGGTGTTGCTTATATAGTTAATGTTTATTGTCTGATCAACAATCGAATCAATAGTATACATGCGTACTGTTACGCTGTTTTCATTTCTGTTCCTGTTACTTAAACCTGTGAACTCACCAACCTTGTGTTGACACTTTAAGCATGTTTATCTCAGGTCGCTAAGCATTCACGCACGGACTAGGACTGCATGTCTGGAGTCGCATATCATGTTTTCATTAGAAGCTAGGTTTATGGGAACCTAATTTGTTATGCTTCTGTATTTTGCTACATTATTATTGCTTCCGCACTTTACATTCCGCATTTTCAAACTCTGTATTACTTAATTTTTGTGTATGATGTTCAAACGGGATGTCTTTTCGAAAACCATTTAGAGGTCGTTCGAAATGACCGGGACTGATGATCCTTGACAGTCACAACCCGCGGGTAACCCGCTGTGGAATTTCAGGGTGTGACAGATTGGTATCAGAGCCCTGGTTATAGAGAACTAAGTTGCATTTAGTATACTTAGACTATAACTGTAGGCTCACATAGTTACATCACATCATACATGCATTTTCATACATGAATACAATGGATTACTGGATATTGACTTGTTACAGGATGTCGACCTCATCGGACCCCATTGTGATCTCGGACTCTGAGGAGTACACACCGGCTACCCCATCATCATCAGTGGAGCCATTCACCCCACCCTCATCACCCCACTCATCCACGGATGAGGAACAGACACATGATTCAGTGGATCTTGTAGAGTTGGATTCTGAAGAGGATCCTGAGGAGGATCCTGAGGAGGAACCGGAGGAGGATCCTGAGGAGGATCTAGAGGAGGAGGAAGACGACGCACCAGCCCCCGGAGGTGACGGAGACGCCGGCGAGGGGAGCGACTCGGGCGAGACGGTGCCCTACTCCGTACTACACGGGGACTCATCGTCCGACGACGGCTCCATACTACCTTCACCACCTCGTCTGGCGGACCCGACGCCGCCATCACCATTACTTGCACCGGTGGGAGCAAAGACCAAACTCACAGCTCGGAAGAAGAACATTCGTAGAGGAAAGCGACCAGCCCACTCCCCTGACATTACTGGACCATCGGCCAAAAGGGCTCGGATTGCATCATCAGACACCTCATCTACAGGAGAGTCATCTGGACCATCCTACCCACCACCCTATTGGCTCCGGCCTACCCGGGAGGTACTACCGATACTTGCGACGCGCAGCAGGTTACATGACGCTGACATATCATCTCTCCAGGATGAGTTGGCACTGACAGACCAGGCACTACTGATAGTACGAGACCGGATCGAGGCCGCGGAAGAAAAGGCTCGGGAGGCAGAACAGAGGGCCACAGCTACTGAGACTGCACTACAGGCATTACAGGAGCAGGTAGCAGGACTACTTGAGGATCGCCAGAGAGAGACGGATAGGATCACTGCACTATCCAGCCGCCTCCAGCAGACCGAGGAGCAGTTGGGGATGGCACACCAGCGAGCAGCAGTAGCCGAGCATCGAGCCTCACTTGCTGACTCTACAGCCTTAGCGGCAGAGCTTACGGCTAACACGGTCAGAGAGGAGTTGGAACCCGCCAGGGTTCTGATGATTCTCTGTGCCTTGTTACTTTTTACCTTCTTGCAGAGTGGTACTGTTACACCACCCAATTGATTAGCCTATCGTGAGCGGGCTGTGCTCACGCAATATTTTTGAAATATTACTTGTTTTGGAGGAGTGTTTACTCCTGAAAATACTTTGTATTTGGTACAACTTATTTATCAAGTGGTTGTCTTTTGATTATATTGCATGGTTGATTTATTGTTGATTGTTGTGTGTTATCTTATGCACGTGTGTTGATTGTTATTTATTACGCAATATCTAACCTTTATTATCATTATGATTATAAAGAAACATGCCGCCAAGGAGGACACCCCGCAACCCAGGAGAAGGCACCAGTTCCATGACCACTGCCCAAATTGAAGCCCTTATCGCCCAACGCGTGGCAGATGCACTCGCTAACCACGAAGCCAATCGATCCAGCGGAGGGTCGGGAGGCCAAGGCGAGAGCAGAGGTATAGTACAAACCGAAAATAGTATATACTGCAAATAACATAGCCTTACCTCGGGAAAATTTAACCTAATTACGCTCTATCATTGACACACAGGAACTGGGCATGGATCAAAGGCTTGCACCTACAAATCCTTTATGGATTGCAAGCCGCATACATTTACCGGGACGGAAGGAGCAGTGGGACTGCTACGATGGATAGAGAAGATCGAATCGGTCTTCAGCATGAGCCAATGCACGATGGAGAACAGGGTCATGTACGGAGCTGGAACTCTCGAGGGCCAAGCCCTCTCCTGGTGGAACTCATACATCCAGACTCTGGGTCTGGACAATGCCAACGCCATTCCTTGGGAGGAGTTCAAGGAAATGTTGAAAGAGGAGTACTGTCCTCGTAACGAACTCCAAAAGTTGGAACAAGAGTTTTGGAACATAAGGATGGAAGGTGCTGACATCGCAGGATACACCGCCAGGTTCCACGACTTAGCAAGACTACTACCGCATATGGTTACACCGGAATACAAACGAATTGAGCGGTACATTTGGGGTTTGGCACCGCAAATACAAAGCATGGTTACTTCTGCAGAGCCCACAATTATCCACAACACAGTGAGACTGGCTCACAATCTCACGGATCAGGCAGTTCGCCAGGGACTGTTCAACAAGAAAGAAAGTTTTGTGAAAACCTTCGACAACAAGAGGAAGTGGGAAAATGCTCCTGCTAAACCTTATGTGCCTAATAACCAAAAGAAGCAGGAACCGGCCAGGGTGTTTGTGGCTAACCAACCGGATAAAAGGCCAAGAGGGACATACACTGGAACCCTACCTAAGTGCAACAAGTGCCAGTTTCACCACAATGGTACTTGTGAAGATTCTCGATGCCAGAAGTGTAAACGTTTTGGCCACACTGCCCAGAGCTGCCGATCAGTCGAACAAACCCCGGCTGGCGGGGGAAACCGCGGATGTTTCGGGTGCGGTGATCCCGGACATTTCCGCAAGGACTGCCCAAAGAATCGGAAGTCTGGAAATACAAATGCCCGGGGCAGAGCATTCGTGATTGGAGCCGGCGAGGCTAGACAAGACCCCAACATTGTTACTGGTACGTTTCTCGTAAACAACTGCTATGCTTCTATCTTATTTGACACGGGTGCCGATAAGAGTTTTGTATCCACTGAGTTTAGCTCATTACTTGGTGTTACTCCCATCGCCTTAGATTACTTATACACGGTAGAACTAGCAGACGGTAAGCTGATAGAAACAGAACAAATAATTCCCGATTGTGTCTTAACACTAGCCGATCACCCTTTCACTATAGACCTATTGCCAGTAACATTGGGAAGCTTCGACATAGTAGTCGGTATGGACTGGTTGTCCAAGAACCGAGCCGAAATCGTCTGTCACGAGAAGATAGTCCGCATTCCACTGTCGGACGGAGAAACACTGACCATTCAAGGAGAACGGAGTGGTGCTACGTTAAGGATCATTACCTGCATGAAAGCCCGAAAGTACTTGCGGAAGGGCTATCACGCGATCCTAGCACACGTGACGGAGAAGAAAGAAGGAGAAAGGAAGATTAAAGACATACCGATCGTCCGAGACTATCCGGAAGTATTTCCTGACGACTTGCCCGGACTTCCACCGCAGCGACAAGTCGAGTTCCGGATTGATCTCACACCCGGAGCTGCTCCGATAGCGAGGTCACCTTACCGACTGGCGCCATCGGAAATGCAGGAGTTGTCTAACCAATTACAGGAACTGTTAGACAAAGGCTTCATCAGACCAAGCTTCTCGCCTTGGGGAGCACCAGTCTTGTTTGTTAAGAAGAAGGACGGATCATTCCGTATGTGTATCGATTACAGAGAACTGAACAAGGTAACGATCAAGAACCGATATCCACTACCAAGGATCGATGACCTGTTCGATCAATTGCAAGGGTCGAGCTATTACTCAAAGATCGATCTACGGTCGGGATACCACCAGCTAAGGATTCAGGAAGACGATATTCCAAAGACCGCCTTTCGAACTCGTTACGGTCACTACGAGTTCATGGTCATGCCATTTGGGTTAACCAATGCACCAGCGGTATTCATGGACCTCATGAACCGAGTGTGCAAGCCCTACTTGGACAAGTTTGTGATTGTGTTCATAGATGATATCCTGATATACTCACAGAACAAAGAGGAGCATGCCGAGCATTTGAAGTTAATTATGGAGTTGCTGAAAGCCGAGAAACTGTACGCCAAGTTCTCGAAATGCGACTTCTGGATTCGCGAAGTACAGTTCCTTGGACACGTGGTCAACGAGAAAGGCATACATGTTGACCCATCCAAAATCGAGGCGATTAAGAATTGGGAAGCACCTAAGACTCCGACTGAGGTGCGACAGTTCTTAGGTCTTGCGGGCTACTATCGACGATTCATCGAAAATTTCTCTAAGATAGCCCAACCTCTCACCACACTGACACACAAGGATAAGAAATACGAATGGAATGACAAGGCAGAAACCGCTTTTCAATTACTCAAACAGAAACTTTGCAGCGCGCCGATCCTATCGTTACCAGAAGGAACAGACGATTTCGTGGTGTACTGCGATGCGTCACATCAAGGGCTCGGATGCGTGTTAATGCAAAGAGAGAAGGTCATAGCTTATGCTTCTCGACAACTGAAAGTGCACGAGAAGAACTACACTACCCATGATTTGGAGCTGGGAGCGGTAGTATTCGCTCTCAAAATCTGGAGGCACTACTTGTATGGCACGAAGTGCACAATTTTCACCGATCACAAAAGCCTTCAACACATCTTCGATCAGAAGGAACTTAACATGAGGCAACGTCGATGGGTCGAATTGCTAAACGACTACGACTGCGCTATCCGTTACCATCCTGGAAAGGCAAACGTCGTGGCTGATGCCTTGAGCAGGAAGGATCAACCCAAACCGCGACGAGTGCGGGCGTTACAGTTGACCATCCACACGAACTTACCCATGCAAATCCGCGACGCCCAACTCGAAGCAATCAAGGAGGTAAACCTAGACCATGAGTCCCTACGTGGTATGGACAAGCAATTTGAGGTCAAATCCGATGACATCCGTTATTTCATGGATCGGATTTGGGTACCAAGTTTTGGGGATCTAAGGGATCTGGTGATGGACGAGGCACACAAGTCCAGGTACTCGATCCACCCCGGTGCTGACAAGATGTACCATGACCTCAAGGAACATTATTGGTGGCCTAACATGAAAGCCGAAATTGCTACCTACGTCAGTAAATGCTTGACCTGTGCTAAGGTCAAGGTGGAGTATCAGAAACCATCAGGATTACTCCAACAACCAGAGATCCCACAGTGGAAGTGGGAACAAATTTCAATGGACTTCATCACGAAATTGCCCAAAGCCTCTAATGGCTGTGACACAATCTGGGTGATTGTCGACAGACTAACCAAATCTGCGCACTTCCTTCCCATTAAAGAAACGGACAAGATGGAGAAACTAACCAGAACTTACTTGAAGGAAGTAGTCACAAGACATGGAGTGCCAATCTCCATCATTTCAGATAGGGATAGTCGATTCACATCCCGATTCTGGCAATCCTTACAGAAAGCCTTGGGTACTCGACTAGATATGAGTACTGCATACCATCCCCAGACGGACGGTCAAAGTGAAAGGACCATCCAGACCCTGGAAGACATGCTCAGAGCTTGTGTGGTTGACTTTGGGAACGGATGGGATGCCCATCTACCGTTGGTCGAATTTTCATACAACAACAGCTACCACACTAGCATTAAGGCTGCACCATTCGAAGCACTTTATGGACGAAAGTGTAGATCGCCGATTTGCTGGACAGAAGTGGGAGATAGCCAACTCACAGGTCCAGAAATTATTCATGAAACTACGGAAAAGATTGTACAGATACGCGAACGTATCAAGGCCGCGCGTGATCGTCAAAAGAGTTATGCTGACGTGAGACGCAAACCGTTAGAATTTCAAGTGGGAGACAAGGTACTACTGAAAGTCTCGCCATGGAAAGGAGTGATACGTTTCGGCAAGCGTGGAAAGCTTAACCCTCGTTACATTGGACCTTTCGAAATTCTGAAAAGGATCGGTCCTGTTGCCTACAAACTCAACCTACCAGAAACCCTCAGTGGCGTTCATGACGTGTTTCACGTGTCAAATCTGAAGAAGTGCTTGTCAGACGAGACACTAGTCATACCATTGGAGGAAATTCAAATAGACGATCAGCTTCACTTCGTCGAAGAACCAGTCGAGATCATGGACCGCGAGGTCAAACAGTTAAAACAAAGCCGCATTCCCATAGTTAAGGTTCGTTGGAATTCTAGACGCGGACCAGAGTTCACTTGGGAGCGCGAGGATCAATTCAAGCATAAATACCCTCACTTGTTCAAAACTACACCGTCTATCAGTGACGCGAACTAAATTTCGGGACGAAATTCTTTTAACAGGGGGAGTATGTGACACCCGGCAAATTCAGGTTAATATCCATACCCGACTATTACCTGAATTCATGTGATTACACTTGCATCATGCTTAATTATGTAGTAATTAAGTACATATTTCATATAGCAAGTCCATTCGGTTCATTTCATTTCATGCATCGGTAATCGGGCGGATTACCGGGTCACACACGCGTCCTGTCACACGAACGTTAACAAATATTAGAAATAATATTTAGACATATATTTGGTGTGTAAAAATTATATGTAATACTGTGATTTAATATTTCGTGCCTATGTGAATTTTTCCGGAATTTTTAGAACAACTTTTATTTTAACGCTTTTTAAACGGATACGCGATATGTGCCAACAACCCTAAATTGGATTTTATAAAAAGGATTTGTTTTAAACTTTGGGCTTACTAATTCAACATTTTAACTTATTAATCCATAGTGGAGCCCATTCCCTAGTTAAAAAGCCTCATTTTGTAGAAAAAGCCCAAGACCCATGTACTTAACCCACCCTTAATCCCCTTAAGCTCATTTTACACAACCCTAACCCTAAACCACTTCTCTCCCTCTCCTCTCTTTCTCTCGGCCGCAACCCCTCACCCACGCCCCCACCCCTCTCAATTTTCTTCATCCATTCCAAGTATTCTAGGCTCAATCCAAGGTGGTTTCAAGTGTTTTGGTGGTGATTCAAGCTTGTTCAAGACCATTTCATCATCATACTTGGAGTTTGTAAGCATCCTCACCGTGTTCTTTCATTATTTTCGGCCAAGTATGGTACCACCATCATCCAAATGATTTCCCCATGGTTAAAGTGTTATAATACATGTTTTAATCAAAGGTTTTCATAATAGTGAGTTGTTGTTGCACATATGCATATTTTATGATTTGAAATGCTTGTTTATGTTGATATTTGCTCGTTTCTATTTATAGAAACTTTGTTGGATGCATTTTTGCAAAACTTGATGTATGATATGTTTGTTAGTTTAAATGGTACACATAATAGTAGAATAGATAGGAAATATAATTTTTTTGGTTGAAATATCGTTTTTCACTCGGTTATGGACCACTTACTATATAAGGAAACTTTAATTTTTCGTATTTTGTGTTATGAGTTTCTCATGGATAAAAACTTGATATTATTGTTCTATAATGTATATTAAAGTAGTAAAAAGAGTTATTTGAGGTTACACATGTGCAATAGGGTCGTTTGGACCACTTTCCTAAAAAGGAAACTTTATTTGTTCATATTTTGTATGTGTAGGTTATAAATGTTTAAAATGGATTATATAGCTTCATTATCATATGAATAGATGACTTATGCATGAATATGTAATTTGGAGTTGTGTTATGACATGTTTTGGTGAACCTTGCTAAATAAGGAAACTTTATTAATTTGTGAACTTCAACCTTGCTTAGAATAGAAAGTTTGTGTGTAGAATCATGTTTATGGTATGTCACTAGTATAACTTCATGTGTAACTTATTTAGTTGAGCCATGACACTTAAAGTACACTAAAACCCTAATTGTCAAAAATGGAAACTTTGTTATGATAAGAGTTATGGGATTTCTATGACATGTTATGCTACTTGTTTAAAAGTGTTGAAATGATACTAATAGGTTATTAATATGATGACATGAGTTAGGTGTAGGAATAGTTGACATACATGAAATGTGCCATGAAGATGTGCAAATGTTATGTTACTTGTCACATGTTAATTTCTTATGCAACTAGTTGAAACAAGCATGTTATGTCACAAGGTATTACTTACATTACTTAGGTACAACTTGTATGTTCCTTATGTGTCACACATGTATAACTTATGTGCTACTTAGGTGTTACACATGTACAACTTGTATGATGCTTATGTGTTACATGTTTACAACTTATATGTTACTTGTGTGTTGTTTATGCATGACTTCAGCATTGGTCAACATTGGTCAACATTAGTCAACATTGGTCAACATTGGTCAACATTAGTCAACATTAGTCAAACTTGGTCAAAGTTGGTCAAACCTTGGTCAAAGTTGGTCAAACCTTGGTCAAAGTTGGTCAAACCTTGGTCAAACCTCGGTCAACTTTGGTCAAACCTTGGTCAACCCTCGGTCAACTTTGGTCAAACCTTTTTCAAAACGTCAATGTAACCTTTCAACGTTGAGTCGTTTGGATGAATGTGGTTACATAAACCATGTTTACTTTCATAGACCTTATAGCCTTATTAATTCTTAGGGCTCGGTTAGGTCGGTTACCCGGAGTTACTCGATTTCTCTTGTTGCTTTCATTTCCCATTCACCGCATTTCCAGGTGAGTTTTCACGGCCCCATTTTACTTACTTTTCCATTTGGGGGAGATACATGCTAAACCATTTTCTTACTTAGTCGTATGACAATTACTTTGATTTCGCTTTAATTTATATAAGTGGGTGCATTTCCCGCACATAAAGTCCTCTCATATTCGAACCGTTAATTATTACACAAAGCGAGGTGATTCATGAATAGTACTATTGGGTTTAACAACCCCCACCCGGGTTAGTCGCGCTAACTCTGACTGGGAGTCAAACGGGTGCATAATTGACCTAATCCATTGCGTGCTGGGCACGTAAGAGGCAAAATGCTAGTTTCTGCATTCCTTCGTTGAGCTTCGGTTTCGGTGTTGCTTATATAGTTAATGTTTATTGTCTGATCAACAATCGAATCAATAGTATACATGCGTACTGTTACGCTGTTTTCATTTCTGTTCCTGTTACTTAAACCTGTGAACTCACCAACCTTGTGTTGACACTTTAAGCATGTTTATCTCAGGTCGCTAAGCATTCACGCACGGACTAGGACTGCATGTCTGGAGTCGCATATCATGTTTTCATTAGAAGCTAGGTTTATGGGAACCTAATTTGTTATGCTTCTGTATTTTGCTACATTATTATTGCTTCCGCACTTTACATTCCGCATTTTCAAACTCTGTATTACTTAATTTTTGTGTATGATGTTCAAACGGGATGTCTTTTCGAAAACCATTTAGAGGTCGTTCGAAATGACCGGGACTGATGATCCTTGACAGTCACAACCCGCGGGTAACCCGCTGTGGAATTTCAGGGTGTGACATATTATCGGTGGTTTATTGAAAACTTCTCTCAGATTGCTTTGCCGATGAAGAAGTTGACGCGTAAAGAGACTAAGTTTGTATGGGGTTCCGAGCAAGAATCCGCCTTTCAACTCTTGAAGGAAAAGTTTACTAAGGCACCTATTCTATCCTTGCCGGATGGGACCGAAGATTTTGTTGTGTATTCGGATGCCTCGCATTCGGAATTGGGGTGTGTATTGATGGCAAGGGGGAAAGTGATTGCTTACGCGTCTAGGCAATTGAAGACTCACGAGGTGAATTACCCTACTCATGATTTAGAGCTTGCGGTCGTGGTTTTCGCACTCAAAATTTGAAGGCATTATTTATACGGGGCTAAGTGTACGATCTACACGGATCACAAAAGTCTCAAGTATTTCTTTGACCAAAAGAACCTCAACATGAGGCAAAGGCGGTGGCTTGAATTGGTCAAGGACTATGACTGTGAGATACTCTATCATCCGGGTAAAGCGAATGTGGTGGCAGATGCACTTAGTTGGAAGACGAGTCATGCGCCTATTAAGGTGAAGTCATTCAAGATTACAATTTCATCATCTCTTATTGATGAAATTCGGGAGGCACAAGTGTTAGCACTTGGTGGGGAGTTGAAGAAAGAACGGATGGTTACATATGTTGACAAGCTTGGGGAGAATAGTTCGGGGTTAAGAACATGCTTTGATAGAATTTGGATACCGAGGTTGTCAAGTGTTTTGACAACTATTTTAGATGAGGTGCATAAATCCAAGTATTCTATCCATCCGGGGGCCACAAAAATGTTTTATGATTTGAGGTGTCATTTTTTGTGGCCGGGTATGAGGCGAGATATTGTTAAGTATGTGAAAAGATGTCTCACATGCTTAAGGGTAAAGACGGAACACCAAAAGCCATATGGAAAGCTTCAACCGCTTGAAATACCGCTTTCGAAATGAGAGAATATAACCATGGATCTAATCACTAAACTACCTAAGACACAAAAGAGTTATGATGAAATTTGGGTAGTAGTAGATCGGTTGACAAAGAGTGCACACTTCCTTCCTATAAAGGAAACGTATTCATCGGATAGATTGCGGAAATTTATGTGAAGGAAATAGTGTCACGACATGGTGTACCGGTGACGATTGTATCGGATCGTGATACGAGGTTTAGTTCTCGTTTTTGGAAGAAATTCCATGAGGATATGGGAACTAGATTAAATCTTAGTACTGCTTATCATCCATAAACGGATGGTCAAAGCGAGCGGATGATCCAAACGCTCGAGGATATGTTACGAGCGTGCGCTTTGGATTTTGGGGGAAAATGGGTTGACCATTTACCGTTGGCGGAACTTTCTTACAATAATAGCTACCATTCTAGCATTGGTATGCCTCCCTTCGAGGCATTTTATGGGAGGAAATGTCGAACACCCGTGTGTTGGGGTGAGATTGGTCAATGGGAACTTGGTAGCAAAGAGGTGGTCAAGGAAACTAATAATAGCATTGACCAAATAAGGGCACGCTTGAAGGCGGCACAAGATCGCCAAATATCCTATGCGGATAATAGGAAGCGGGCGATTGAGTTTCAAGTGGGAGACTTTGTGCTTTTGAAAGTCTCTCCTTGGAAAGGGGTGAGACGATTTAGGAAACGGGGGAAGTTAAGCCCACGTTTCATCGGGCCGTTTAAGGTGATAGCAAGGGTGGGTGCGGTAGCTTATCGATTAGAGCTACCAGAGGGACTAAGTAGACTTCATAACACGTTTCATGTGTCCCATTTGCGAAAATGTCTAGAGAAGTAGTCTACTTTTGTTCCATTGGATGATGTTGAGATTGATGAAAAGTTGAATTATGTTGAGGAACCTGTGGCAATCTTGGATAGAAAAGTGAAGCGTTTACGCAATAAAGAGATTAGCCAAGTTTTGGTGAGATGGAAACATAGAAAGGGAGCGGAAATGACTTGAGAAACTGAGGAAGAGATGCTCAAATATTATCTGAACCTGTTCGTGTTAAGTCAGGTTTAGGGGACGAAACCCAAATAAGGGGAGGTGATTTGTAACGAACCAAAATCCGGGTTTCGTTATAAAATAAATAAATGTTCTAAATAATATTATGGTGGAAATAATATTTTAGAAATAAGTTGAAACAAGTGGGTTCAAGTTTGTATGGAGTTATGTTAGTTTTTGTAGCTTTGGAATGAAAATGAGTGAAATGAAAGTTGAGGGGTTGAATGTGTAACATGGCAAATCTGCCATATTTGACTAATGAGGAGTCAAAATTCAGATTTTGTGTTTTGTGTTGGGTCGATGCTTCAAGAGAGAAAAGAGTGTTGAAGCAAGATTCGTGCAATTGAAGCTTGAATTGTGAAGGCTTTGGCTTGCACATCACCTTCCTAACATCAAGTAAGTGATTATCTTCCTTTTGATTTCACCATTGATGTGTTAGTTGGTGGGTTTTGTAGAAATCCAAAATTTATGATGCATATTGATAATTAGTGTTAGATTGTTGGAAATCTAGCTAAACTAAAGGTAAAGAATGGTGAATAACATCCTAGGACCCTTTGATTTTGATTATGAGAAATTAGGGTTCATATGGGAAAAATTGGGGGTTTTTGGATTATGATGATAAGTTGATGAAATAATGATGATTAAGTGTTTATATGATGTTAGACACTTAAACAAACACCAAATTAACCTAATGATAAAAACTGAATGAAAAATTAGTGTTAAGGTAAGGATAATGAAACTCAAGTAGGTGAGTTTGAGGTGAAAGAGGGTGTTTGGATATGAGTATAACTCAAACAGGTCGGTTTGGGTTGGAAATAGGAAATTGGGTTGTGAACCCAATTAAAAATGTGATTTGGTGTATGATGGATTACTAAACTAGATGAACGTGTTTAGGTAATCAAATTGCAAAACGTGAAATGGAATCATGACCTTTAAATCCACAAGGTAAGTGCTTTTGCACTTACTTAGTAATTGATGATAAATGGTGTTATATGCAATGTTGTATGCATAATGTGTTAAGTTGCATAATGTGTTATGTGGTATGAATGTGTATAGAGGTGTACGAATAAGTGAATGAATGTAGTTATAGTATTAATACTATAATGGATATGTGGATACGGAGTTATGGTCTAAGTACCATAATGGATATGTGGATGTGAAGTTGTGATCTAAGAATTATAATGGAAATGTGGTGATGAAGTTATGGCCTATGTGCCATAATGGAAATTGAAATGTGTTAATCATGAATATAAAATGAAAAGAATGAAACTTGTAGGTGATATGCAAGTGATATGTAACCTATTGACAAATTGGGTGGAAACGGGTCAAATGGGTGAATGGGTGAAACAAGAAGAATTTTACTTGTTTGTTATATTTTATTTTCATTACTAATGGTGATATATGTGGTGTTATGTAGGAAAAGCTCCGATGTAGTCAAAGTCAAGTCCAAGGCATAGGCGGGATTCTCGTATGCGTACATGTTGGTTTTGGGTTATTTTTAAGTTTTATGGGTGTAAACCGACACATGAATTTGTAGTTTTTGGTTAAAGTATGGTGTTTTGAATGTTAGTACCCAAATCTAGGTGTTGGGAAAAGTTTTATGGCATGAATGGGTTAATGTTGGAAAAATTGGTTAAGTGTTGAAATCTGCAGAATCTGGCAAACTTTCTGTGAAAAAGGGGTCTTCGCGCCACGCGACAAACCCGGGTCTGGTCTTCGCGACACGCGAAGACCTAGTTTCCCGGACCTGCCCTTTTTGGACTCCCTCACGCCACGCGAAGGGACGGGGCCGGCTTTTCGTGACATGCGAAGACGTAAAAAAAACTATTTTCTTGGGGCGAATGCTTCCGCGTGTTTTAATAATTTAATAATCGGTGTTTGAAAATAGAGTTTTACAGCCTTAAAATGGCTACTGAATGTTCCACCTTATTCTATTACTTCGTTTGCTCATTTAATCAACTTATTTAACAATCAGTTCTCTTGCAAGGTTAAGAAGTGACTTATACAGGAAATGTGGTGATGAAGTTATGGCCTATGTGCCATAATGGAAATGTAAATGTGTTAATCATGATTATAAAATGAAAAGAATGAAACTTGTAGGTGATATGCAAGGGATATGTAGCCTATTGACAAATTGGGTGAAAACGGGTCAAATGGGTGAATGGGTGAAACAAGAAGAATTTTACTCGTTTGTTATGTTTTATCTTCATTACTAATGGTGATATATGTGGTGTTATGTAGGAAAAGCTTCAATGTAGTCAAAGTCAAGTCCAAGGCATAGGCGGGATTCTCGTATGCGTACATGTTGGTTTTGGGTTGTTTTTAAGTTTTATGGGTGTAAACCGACACATGAATTTGTAGTTTTTGGTTCAAGTATGGTGTTTTGAATGTTAGTACCCAAATCTAGGTGTTGGGAAAAGTTTTATGGCATGAATGGGTTAATGTTGGAAAAATTGGTTAAGTGTTGAAATCTGCAGAATCTGGCAAACTTTCTGTGAAAAAGGGGTCTTCGCGCCACGCGACAAACCCGGGTCTAGTCTTCGCAATGGTTTCCCGGACCTGCCCTTTTTGGACTCCCTCACGCCACGCGAAGGGAGGGGGCCGGGTTTTCGTGACACGCGAAGATGTAAAAAAAACTATTTTCTTGGGACGAAAGCTTTCGCGTGTTTTAATAATTTAATAATCGGTGTTTGAAAATAGAGTTTTACAGCCTTAAAATGGCTACTGAATGTTCCACCTTATTCTATTACTTCGTTTGCTCATTTAATCAACTTATTTAACAATCAGTTCTCTTGCAGCAGAACGTTTTAAAGGTTAAGAAGTGACTTATACAAGATCACCCATTACAGTGGAGAATCCCTTCGGGATTATGTCAGCAAATTCAGCCAAAAATCCTAGATATCCCGTATCTTGACGTAGCCACTGCTGTCCATGCATTCAAGATGGGATTGAAAAAAGACTCCCAATTTTATGAAGAACTTGTCATGAATCCTTGCAGGAACCTTGATGAAGTCAGAAACCGGGCACTAAGATTCATAATACTCGAGGATGACAAAAAGATTCAACAATGGATGGATGCTCCAACTAGTTATAATCAGCCCAAGGGTTTTCCTCGTAAACACTTGTGTCATGTTATTGTTTTATACGCATTGATCACACAAATGTTACAAGCACACTATCTCACATTCTAAGTTTGGTTACAAAATTAACTAGCGTTATTTTTACCCAAAATAGTAACCAAACAAGACAATGGAATGGAATGGTCGTTTTCATTCCTTTTTCCATTCCATTACCTCTTTCATTCCATTCCCTCGTCCATTCCATTACCCCATATCAAACAGACCCTTAGATTCTGAATCTAAGAAATGGCTTGAAGCCATGGATGCTGAAATCCAATCCATGTACGACAACCATGTATGGGACTTGGTTGATCTTCCTCCCGAAAGGTGGACCGTAGGAAGCAAGTGGATTTTCAAGAAGAAAATCGGCATGGATGGGAATGTGCAAACCTTCAAAGCAAGGCTGGTAGCGAAAGGCTTTACTCAGACTCAAGGAATTGATTATGATGAAACCTTCTCGCTAGTGGCCATGCTTCTATTAGGATCTAGCTTGCCATTGCCGCGTATCAACTACGAGATATGGCAAATGGATGTCAAAACCGCATTCCTAAATAGGTATCTTACCGAAGATGTCTATATGGTTCAACCAGGAGGTTTTGAAGATCCAAATTTGTCACACCCCGCATAGGCGGAAACGCGAGGCATAACGTTCATTGGTTTCCAAAGCATATGATTACCGCAAACACATACATAATGATTGGATAAAAAATCAAGTTTAAAGTTTTACATCCCAAAATATCTATTTGAGTTTAAAAAAGATAAAAATTTCACAAGTATGACCCATAACGATGAGTTATTCAAGGGAATCCCCCAAAAAGCCGTATCCGTTCATGCATGCATGTAATCCTACATTGCTAACCATTGCGACCTCGTTCAATTTCCTGAAAAACATACTTAAAAAGTGTCAACACGAGGTTGGTGAGTTCACAGGTTTTGATCAAATATTCTTGTAGTTCCAACGTTTACAAACGTTTAAATGAATAAGTTTTCCGATCAAATAGTACATATATATAACCAATGAATTGAACATTTCCTGACCAATTGACCCCATTTGTAAGCTTACAAGGAATACAAATAATATGTAAATGCACGAGACCGTAACCAAACCATGACAATGAATGCCCCTCACTCGCTATAAAACGAGAATAAGACAATATGCGGTCATTTGGCCATATGGACCCCTGGTTAGTGCGACCAACCATGACCGGGGGGCATCACCCAATAGTACTATCCACATAATCCCAGGCTAAGACCATAGCTAATGATTACTAAATATGTTTGTTCCAGTGGACTTTATGAGCTCTATAATTGTTCCCTCAATACACACATAACGATCTGGTCTTTGTTCATTCATTTATGTGAAAATAGTTTACAAGTATATTTCCTCCCCAAAACCTTTTCAACACTTAGAAAAAAGGGGACAGTGCAACTCACAAGGAGTTAAACCAGAGTATCCATGTTTTTCCAAAATATAATTAGTTAAGTATGTTTCTCCCCTGATGTTTACAAAACAGTAAAGAGTTCAAATGGGGCCGTGAAACTCACCTTGATAGAATGCTAGCAAAAATTTGAATAACTGTAAACCCCGCTTTTTCGTACCCTAAATACACAAAGATACCTAACGTGTTAAGACTAATCGTCTTAGACGCAAGTTGTTCACCCGACTTAACGAATCCCGTTAAGTACGTCTTTAATTAATAAAATTGTTTTATCGTGACGACTCGTTGGTGAGTATTATTCCAGTCTAGACGCTTACTTATTTTCCGAGAAAATATTATATTTCCATATTGGTGACTTGTTACGTTTATCAAAAATAAATATTATTTTTGCATCATCTTATAATATATTCATATTATAGTCCACGTATAACCATATAATTATTTCTTACCAATATTCCGTATATACGTTTAACCTCCTTATATGAACATATTATTTCAAACTTAACAATATTCCAAGTTACCAAATTTGAACATATATATATATATATATGCATATATATTTTACTTTTTCCTCAAGTATTAATTTAGACTTTTTCAAATCTATAACTTATTAACATAATCATCCAACATCAAGAATATATTCATATATATATTAAATTAACATTCTTATTCATGTATCCATATATTTGCTTATTTCCAAATCATTTACCAAATCAAACATATATATATATATATATATGCATGCATATATATATATATATATATATTATAGTTTCTCTTTGCTTTAAAACTTGACATCACATGAATCAACAACTTATCATTAAAATGATCAAATCAACAAATTATACATATAACTTCATTATTTTTGGCCCATATATATATATATATATATATATATATATATATATATATATATATATATATATATATATATATATATATATTTATACAAAAACCCTAACTTTTAAACTTAATAAAGTTAAGCTTTTATAAAAACTCATTAACTCTTTAGATCTCCTTGATTTTTATGGTGAACAACATGTTTTAACCGAGAATATAAAAATGAAAAGAAAGGATTTGAGTCGGGTTCTCACCACTAGTCAAGCTAAGTGAAGATTTCACTAGTAGATGATGATGGATGCTTGGTACTCTAGCAAAACCGACTTTTAGCTCCAATCTTCCTTGAATCTTCAATCTTCTAACTAACTTTCTAGACTTGTGTTCTTTGGATTTTGAAAGAGTGGAAGTGTGTGTGTGTTGATATATATCAAGAAGAGAGGGAGGTGGAGTGTCTAACACACCATCATCATTGCATGAGTTGAAGACTAGATAGATTCGACCTTGGATAACCTAACACTTGAATGAGCATTGATTTTATGACACAAGATCATGAAATAGATGGGTTGAGGTGGTGGTTTGGTGAGTGGGTGGCCCCACTTGGTGTGTCTCGGCCGAGAAGGGAGTTAGGGTGGGGGGGTTTGGGTCTTGTTCCAACTTGTAGTTTAAATCTAACATTTAGTTGATAGGTTTTTAGGTAGTATATACCCGGTATGTGATCCCGTGATTTAACACTCGGTGTACGAAATTTTAAATGTCAAAAACCCTATATTTTTGTATCTTGACTATTTTTAATAGTCTTACTAATTTAACCCGTCATAGTTAATACTTTAACAATTTTTAATAGTCTTAGTATACGTTTAACCTCCTTGAAATTATGCAATATGGATATTGACCTGAAATATAAATCATGAACGTGAAATTATGCGATATGGATATTGAACTGAAATGTTGGGTGTCACATTCTCCCCATGTTAAAGAGAATTTTGTCCCAAAATTCAGTTTTTGTTATCTTGACTTGGAGTATTCATGAACAAGGATGGGTACTTGGCTTTTATTTGATCTTCTCGTTCCCACATATACTCGGGGTCACGCTTTGAATTCCAACGTACCTTAACTAATTTAACACGGCTACGCCTTGTTTTCTGAACTTTCCAATATGTGACTTCAATGGGTTCCTCAACGAAGTGCAGCTTGTCATCTATGTGAATTTCATCAGGCGGTATAATTAACGTCTCGTCTGATAAGCACTTCTTGAGATTTAACACATGAAACGTATCATGTACATTGTTTAGTTCATGTGGCAACTTGAGCTTGTATGCTACAGGGCCAACCCTAGCCAATATTTCAAATGGTCCAATGTACCTAGGGTTAAGCTTGCCACGGTTGCCAAATCTTGCAACTCCCTTCCAAGGTGAGACCTTCAACATGACCCGATCCACAACTTGGAATTCTAATGGTCTTCGTCAGTTATCCGCGTAACTCTTCTGCCTGTCACGGGCGGCCTTCAGACGATCCTTGATTTTAAAAATCTTAGAAGTGGTCTCCTGAATAACCTCAGGGCCAGTTAAATGCTTGTCGCCAACCTCCGCACAACTTAGCGGTGAACGACACTTTCGACCATACAAAGCCTCAAACGGAGCGGCTTTGATGCTGGTGTGGTAACTGTTATTGTATGAAAACTCAGCCAACGGCAAATGAGTATCCCAATTACCTCCAAAATCAATTGCACATGCACGGAGCATAACCTCTAAAGTTTGAATGGTCCTTTCACTTTGACCATCTGTTTGTGGGTGATATGTCGTGCTTATGTCAAGACGTGTGCCCATGGCTTCTTGTAATGATTGCCAGATCCTAGATATGAATCTGTTGTCTCTATCAGAGATAATAGAAATTGGCACTCCATGCCTAGCCACAATTTCCTTGATATAAGGCCTTGCAAGTTTCTCGGTTTTATCCTTTTCTTTGATGGGCAGAAAATGAGCTGATTTTGTCAAACGATCGACGATTACCCATAAAGTATCATACCAGCTCGATGTCTTGGGTAACTTTGTAATAAAATCCATGGAAATATGTTCCCATTTTCATTGAGGTGTCTCGGTTGTTGTAACAATCCCGACGGCTTCTGATGTTCTGCCTTTACTTTTGAACACGTCAGGCACTTACCGACATAAATAGCAATCTCTCCTTTCATGTTCGGCCACCAATAGAGTTCTTTCAGATCCTTATACATTTTATCCGAACCTGTGTGAATGGAGTACCTAGACTTGTGGGCTTCTTCCATAACCAACTCCCATAAGTTACCAAAACATGGCACCCAAATTCTATTCATGAAGTATAAAGTATCATCTGATTTTGGCTCTAATTGTCTGATCATTCCTCGTAAAGCTTCATTCTGAATGTTCTCTTCTTTGATTGCCTCTTGTTGTGCCATCAGGATTTGAGTCGTGAGACTCGTATGAATTGTCAATCTTAGGGCACGAACACGAAGAGTTTTAACTCGTTCTTTACGACTCAAGGCGTCTGCTACGACATTCGCTTTACCATGGTGGTACTTGATATCGCAGTCGTAATCATTCAGTAGCTCTACCCAACGGCGTTGCCTCATGTTAAGTTCTTTCTGATTAAGATGTACCGGAGACTCTTATGATCTGTAAAGATAGTACATTTTGTACCATACAAGTAATGTCTCCAAATTTTGAGCGCAAACACGACAGCACCCAATTCCAAGTCATGAGTCGTATAATTTTTCTCATGGACTTTTAGCTGTCTGGATGCATATGCTATAGATTTTTCTCTCTGCATCAGTACACATCCCAGACCTTGGTGTGATGCGTCACAGTACACGACAAAATTGTCGGTTCCCTCGGGAAAGGATAGGATTGGTGCACTGCAAAGCTTTTGCTTCAGCAATTGAAAAGCTGATTCTTGTTTATCAGTCCAATCAAACTTTCTGTCCTTCTGGGTCAACGTGGTCATAGGCAGGGCTATTTTTGAAAAATTCTCAATGAAACGCATGTAATAGCCTGCCAAACCCAGAAATTGGCGCACCTCAGTCGGAGTTCTTGGTGCTTCCCAGTTTTTGATAGCTTCAATCTTGGACGGATCCACGTGGATACCCTTCTTATTGATGACATGTCCAAGAAAATGAACTTGTCGGATCCAAAACTCACACTTAGAGAATTTGGCATAAAGCTTCTCATTCCTGAGTAGTTCCAAGATTAATTTTAAATGAAGTTCATGTTCCTCCTTTGTTCGTGAATATATTAATATGTCATCGATAAACACAATCAGGAATTTATCCAAGTATGGCTTGCACACGCGGTTCATGAGATCCATGAAAACGACCGGTGCATTAGTCAAGCCAAACGGCATAACTAGAAACTCGTAGTGACCATAGCGAGTTCTAAAAGCCGTTTTTGGTATATCTTCTTCCTGAATTCTCAGTTGATGATACCCTGATCGTAGATCAATCTTAGAATAGAAGTTGGAACCTTGAAGTTGTTTGAATAAATCGTTTATTCGAGGAAGGGGATACCGGTTTTTAATTGTAATTTTGTTCAACTCCCGGTAATCAATACACATCCTAAAAGTTCCATCCTTTTTCTTTACAAACAAGACTGGAGCTCACCAGGGTGAGAAACTCGGTCTTATGAAGCCTTTATCAAGTAACTCTTGCAGTTGACTTGATAACTCTTGCATCCCAGATGGTGCTAGACGGTACGGCGATCGTGCAACTGGTGCGGCTCCTGGTACTACGTCGATCCGGAACTCGACTTGTCTTGGTGGCGGTAAGCCAGGTAAGTCTTCGGGAAATACCTCGGGGTAATCCTTAACGATCGTTATGTCTTCAAGTCGATGATCCTCGGGTTTCTTTTCGACGGCATGGGCCAGGAATGCGCAATAACCCTTACGTCGATACTTATGAGCTTTCATGCAGATTATCATCTTCAACATCGTTCTACACCTTTCGCCTTGAATTAAAAGAATTTCTCCACTTAGTAGTGGGACACGTACAATCTTTTCGAAGCACACGATCTCGGCACGATTCTTCGATAACCAATCTATACCAATAACAACATCAAAACTTCCCAGATTAACAAGTAGAAGGTCTATACTAAATGTATGGTTCTTAATGACCTCTTCGGTTTCTATTAATTTCCCATTTGCTAATTCAATTGTATATCTTTGTTCTAGTTTGCTGGCCTTAATACCGAGTAAAGAGTTAAAATCATTTGACACAAAGCTCATATCCGCACCCGAATCAAAAAGTACAGAGGCATAGTGATTATTTATCGGGAACGTACCAGTGACAATATTCGGGTCCTGGCATGCGTCCCCTACACCCATCACAAATGCCCTTCCCGGTGCTTGAGCATTGTTCTGGTTCTTCCACTTGGGATAGTCTTTCTTGAAGTGCCCCAGATCACCACACTTGAAACATCCTTGCTTTGCTTTGCCTGCGAGGTTGGTGTTGACTCTACAGTTCTGTGTGGTGTGTCCAAATCGAATACATTTCCCACACTTGATGTATCCACCCCCATGGTGATATCCACACTTGTTACACCTCGGTAGGCCCCTATCATACCCTTTCCTTTCCACTGTGTTGGCTGCAAAAGCCTTTACCGTTTCCTGCTTCTTAATTCCTTGTTTCCCAGACCTGTTACTTGGATTTCCCATCCATTTTCTCTTATCTCCAGATTTACTTTCCTCATTCTCTTCCTTCCCAAATGATCCATTACGCACAGCATCATCTCTTAACTTGAATGCTAAAGTTATAGCACTCTTGGCGTCCATCGGATTTGATGAAGTTACCATGCTGCGAATTTGAGGTGCAAGGCCCCACAAATATCTTTCCACACGCTTATGTTCTGGCGTGACCATGTGGGGTACCATAATTGCCAATTCATTGAAACGATCGGTGTACCCAGCCACATCATCTCCGATCATATGTAGATTCCACATCTTTGTCTTGATCTTTTGCAACTCGTTTCGAGGGTAGTATTCCTTGATCATCATGACTTTCAAATCTTCCCATGATAACTGATATGCTGCCTGCCTTCCCAAGGTCTTTACTTGTGAATTCCACCATGTTAAAGCTTTATCGGTGAGCGTGCAAGTAGAATACTTCACCATGCAATCAGCGGTGCACTCACTGATATCAATCACCGATTCCATCTTTTCTATCCACCTCATCAGGCCTACTACACCCTCGGTGCCATTGAAGTTGCGCGGGTTGCAGGATAGGAAGGCCTTATAGGTGCACTTCCTGTTCGAAGCATTTGTAGGATCACAAGTCACTTATTTTAACAACGTCATTAATTTAGATCATGACTATGTGTTACGGCCGTGATTATTTATTCTATTATCTCCAGAACCTTCGGCTGTGCCGCTACCTCCTCCGCCGATACCGCTGTCGTTCCCTCCGCCACTATTTCGATTGGCTTCATACTGTTCCAGGGCGGCAGCTACCCGCTGTGATATGAGTTGCTCCATGTTTGGGGAAATCGTGTTGTTGTTATCACCAGTGGTGTCACGAGGCATCCTTCGCTTAGGTGCCAGTGTTCTTTCTAACATAATATTTAAAAAGAAACAACATTATATAATAATAATGATATAACATGACATAAAGGATACAACAACATCAAACGTAAATAACCATTATCACAACATAAACCAACACATAAATAGTTAAAACATACACAGTAGATAGTTCCAAAAGACAAGGATACAAAATAGATGGATTTATATGACCACATCAGTACCAAAGTTTCAAACTACATAATGTGTTACGGGCACAACCCATCCGTAATAGGTCTAGAAGTAGAAAGGTACCCTCGGTGGGGCAACGGCTGCAGTGATCATAGCCTCTACACGTGCCTCAGCTAGGGTGGCCCGAAGCTCCGCCTCATTTGCCCTCTGCTCGGCTGCCTCCGCTCTCTGATCAGCAGCCTCCGCTCTCTGCTCGGCAGTAGTGGTCCTCGACTCCATCTCAGCTATTCTCCTTTCGACCTCCACCAGACGGTTAGCTGCTTGCTCAAAGGATTGGTCGTACAACTCCTGATCCTCCATCACTCCCAGAACGTGCAGCTTTAGTTGTTGTATACACGCCATGTCGTCCAGAAGATTTCCTACGTTAGTCTCCAGATAGCCGATCTTGTCCCCATGAGTATAGCTTCTTGTTACCAGTATAGGAATAGAGCACTCCACACACTCCCCTGTGAGTGGTACGGGTCGTGATAAACAGGATAGCCCAGCGGGGTCGCATTTCGTCGGAAGATCCTCCTCTACCCTCCACATCCGAATAGCTAGGATCAACCAATCCCAATCGGACATGCACACCCTAGGTCCTCTGGATGTAGGTACGACTGAAGATGTTACCATCTCGTGAACTACTGTGGTATCTAAGCGGTGCTTAGTTGTCTCGAATGGAGGGCTGAAGTTAGGGTGGGGGTTAGTGTGTGACATGAGGTGACTACAATCTCCATATGACATGATGAATAGTTATGCAATGAAAACGTTTTATTGAGTCATTTAAATTTTAGACTAGGTTCAATTTTAGACTCCTAGTCCGCTATAATTGTCACACCCCCAAATTTATTTATAAATAAATACAGGTTGCGACGATTGGTTCATTACACGATAGCGGAAGCTGTAATAGTAATTTCTAAAACTTGATTACATATACGATTACTAAAACTAAATAAATACAATGATCTAAGTCCTTCTAGTTCAATGGTCGACTTGAGACTTGATAATCTATGCCCGTCCGGTTACTAGGAATTGTTCCAACATAGCTAGCCTATTCCAACCGCGCCATAGCTATGAATTACCTGAAAAACATACTTAAAAATGTCAACACAAAGGTTTGTGAGTTTGCAGGTTTGATTGTTGCAATGTAAGGTGATTTTCCTTGAAAACGTTGATATTGTGTACATGGCCATGATACGAAACTGTTTTCCTTGAAAACATTGATAAAAACATTTCCACTTAAACAAATGGCAAAACCATCGGTGTATAAGTGATTGGCAGATCTATCTGCATGAAAACGTTTCAATGAATATGATAAACAAAACAAGTAATGTTGACCCATTTGTAGACTAGCTAGGAATACAAATAATATGTACATACATGAGGCATAACCAAACCATGACACATGTGTTTTGCCCCTCGCTCATACCTCACGAGCAATGTTTGAACACTATGCGGTCATTTGGCCAGAGGGACCCATGGTTAGCGCGACTAACCATGACCGGGGGTGTCAATCCCAATAGTACTATCCATAGAATCCCAGGCTAACCTATAACTAATGGTTATAAATATGATGGTCAGGGGACTTCCAGCGCTCTATATGTGTTAACTCATGCAAACATAAAGGTCGGGTCTTGTGCTCTTGTTACCATATGAAAATGTTTGTAAATGTGTTTCATGTTTTCTCAAATGTATCAAACATTTATTTTTCATGCTTTCAGATATTGTAAGTAATTGTGTCACAAAAGTTAAACCAAAATGTTCGTATTGTCAAACATGTAAGCAAATATGTTTCATATTTTCAAATATGTTATGTAAGTATGTTTCTCCCCCGATGTTGATAAAACATTAAAAAGCTAAAAGAGGGGTCGTGAACTCACCTTGAGTTTGTGTATGCTTGCAATGATAATTGTTCTAGTCAAACTTTGACTATTCGTACCCTAATTACAAAAAGGGTAATTCGTGTTATGACTGAATGTATCATATGCAAATTGTTCACCGACTTAGCAAATCTGATTGCTTTTGTGTAAATATCTTTTTAGTTTTTCAATACTTGTTTCGTTATAAAATAGTTCTAAGTTACTGCCCCATGGGACTGATGAACAGGTATCGAAACTTTCTTAGTTTCGATTGAACAGAACAGGTGTCGAAACTTCCTAGTTTCGATTGAGCAAAACAGGTATCGAAACTACCTGGTTTCGATTAAGTAAACAGGTATCGAAACTACCTAGTTTCGATTGAGTAATAGGTATCGAAACTACCTAGTTTCGATTGAGTAATAGGTATCGAAACTACCTAGTTTCGATTGAGTAATAGGTATCGAAACTACCTAGTTTCGATTGAGTAATAGGTATTGAAACTACCTAGTTTCGATTGAGTAATAGGTATCGAAACTACCTAGTTTCGATTGAGTAATAGGTATCGAAACTGTAGTTTCGATTACTGAAATTTTGATTGACAGAATCAGTCCTGCATATTTTTATGTTTTAAACTTGAATTCGACACCATTTTCTTGTTATTTTGCTTGTGTTCGTCAACTTGTACGTTTAGCTACGGTTTAAAGAAAATAATATGAATAATATTGAGTTTTTACCTCTAAACAGAGATGATGGTCTTGAATTCTCTTGGTTAGAAATCCTTGGAAGCTCCTTATAATACCGAAATATGGTGGATTTTGCCTTAAAACTTGACTTCGACTTGAAGAAAATTGGGGAGATTGCCGTAAGAAAGTGAGAATGATGAGAGGGGTTCGTGAGAATGGTGATTGAGGTGGTATGGTTTATATCTGAGTTTTGAAGTCATGAGGTATGGGTTTAAAGATAAAGAATTTGAATGAGAGGAAAACAGTAGTGTGAATGGGGGGTGGGGGTCTTCTCTGGCTTCGGCCGAGAAAGTCAAGGGTGGGTTGGGGGTTAATTAAATCAAATAATTAGATTTAAGTGTGACTTAATATTGATTAGAGTTTTTAAATGGTAACTAAATTCGGTTTGGGTTCTTCATGGTATTACAAATTTATCAAGTTTATGGCTCGTTAAAGAAAAATATTGAAATCTTGAATTGTATAATTTGTTGAGGTGATTATTTGTATGTATGAGTACCTAAAGGTGACGCTACTTGGTAACGTCTTCGAGTGGGTTTGTTAGTTTACTTTTACGTATATTATATGATTTATTCTAAAAATAACTTATTGACCAACGTAAAAATTTGTGTAACATATACGTCTAGATATTTTTCTGGTTATTTAATTTCATCACAAACGTTCGTATTAGTCGGTTTATATGGTACGTGAACCGGTAACTCCTAGAATTACCAAAATATGAAATGAGATAATGTACGGTTTTTGTTAGACCTTAATGTCCTTGATTGTGAAATTAAGTAAATCACGAAAACAATTATGATGTAAACTTGTTTATAACATGTACATATATTGACCTGAAATGTCGGGTGTCACAATAATCAATGGCTCTGATACCAAGTTCTATCACACCCCGCCTAGGCGGTAACGCGAGGCGTAACGTTCATTGGTTTCCAAAGCATATGATTACCGCAAACACATACATAATGATTGGATACAAAATCAAGTTTAAAGTTTTACATTCTAAAATATCTATTTGAGTTTACAAAAGATTAAGATTTCACAAGTATGACCCATAACGATGAGTTATACAAGGGAAATCCCCCAAAAAGTCGTATCCGTTCATGCATGCATGTAATCCTACATTGCTAACCATTGCGACCTCGTTCAATTTCCTGAAAAACATACTTAAAAAGTGTCAATACGAGGTTGGTGAGTTCACAGGTTTTGATCAAATATTGTTGTAGTTCCAACGTTTACAAACGTTTAAATGAATAAGTTTTCCGATCAAATAGTACATATATATAACCAATGAATTGAACTTTTCCTGACCAATTGACCCTATTGTAAGCTTGCAAGGAATACAAATAACATGTAAATGCACGAGACCTTAACCAAACCATGACAATGAATGTCCCTCCCTCGCTATACCACGAGAATAAAACAATATGCGGTCATTTGGCCATATGGACCCCTGGTTAGCGCGACTAACCATGACCGGGGGCGTCACCCCCAATAGTACTATCCACATAATCCCAGGCTAAGACCATAGCTAATGATTACTAAACAAGTTTGTTCAAGGGGAATTTATGAGCTTTATAATTGTTCCCTCAATGCATACATAACGATTTGGTCTTTTTTCATTCATTTTTGTGAAAATAGTTTACAAGTATATTTCCTCCCCAGAACCTTTTCAACACTTAGAAAAAAGGGGACAACGCAACTCACAAGGAGTTAAACCAGAGTATCCATGTTTTTTCCAAAACATAATTAGTTAAGTACTTTTCTCCCACGATGTTTACAAAACAGTAAAGAGTTAAAGGGGGCCGTGAAACTCACCTTGACAGAATGCTAGCAAAAACTTGAATAACCGTAAACCCCACTTATCCGTACCCTAAATACACAAGGATACCTTACGTGTTAAGACTAACCGTCTTAGACGCAAGTTGTTCACCCGACTTAACGAATCCCGTTAAGTACGTCTTTAATTAATAAAACTGTTTTATCGTGACAACTCGTTGGTGATTATTATTCCAGTCTAGACGCTTTCTTATTTTCCGAGAAAATATTATATTTCCATATTGGTGACTTGTTACGTTTATCAAAAATAAATATTATTTTTGCATCATCTTATAATATATTCATATTATAGTCCACGTATAACCATATAATTATTTGTTACCAATAATTATATAATATAACAAATATCGTTAAAGTATATTCTACGCATGTCCATTATCCTATGTACACATAAACCAAGTTAACACGTCCACATGCAACTACTTGTTCCGAACAATATTTCTTAATTTGTTTTCATTCAACATGCATTTGTTTCTATCAATATGTGCACACAAGTATAACCATATTTCAACATGCGCTTAACTATGTTTCACGATAACATGCGATCATTTATTTATTTATTTTTTCTACTTTATGCACGCATGTCAACGTTCTATGTTATCAAATATAAACAAGTTATAAATATATATATATATATGATTTCTATTATTTAGTCGTTTCATAACTCATTCCGAGTTAACAATTTTCCATCATTTATATATCATGACTTATATAGATATTACATGCACATTATTACCCATTTTCCAAGTTCTGCAACTTATGATCAGACATCCGTATATACGTTTAACCTCCTTATATGAACATATTATTTCAAACTTAATAATATTCCAAGTTACCAAATTTGAACACATGTATATATGCACATATATTTTACTTTTTCCAAGTATTAATTTAGTCTTTTTCTAATCTATAACTTATTAACATAATCATCCAACATCAAGAATATATCCATATATATATATATATATTAAATTAACATTCTTATTCGTGTATCCATATATTTGGTTATTTCCAAATCATTTACCAAATCAAACATATATATATATATATATATATGTATGCATGCATATTTCGGCCCATATATATATATATATATGTATATTATAGTTTCTCTTTGCTTTAAAACTTGACATCACATGAATCAACAATAACTAATCATTAAAATGATCAAATCAACAAATTATACATATAACTTCATTATTTTCGGCCCATATATATATATATATATATATATGTATATTATAGTTTCTCTTTGCTTTAAAACTTGACATCACATGAATCAACAACAACTAATCATTAAAATGATCAAATCAACAAATTATACATATAACTTCATTATTTTCGGCCCATATATATATATATATATATATATATATATATATATATAAAAATCCTAACTTTTAAACTTAATAAAGTTAAGCTTTTATAAAAACTCATTAACTCTTTAGATCTCCTTAATTTTTATGGTGAACAACATGTTTTAACCGAGAATATAAAAATAAAAAGAAAGGATTTGAATCGGGTTCTCACCACTAGTCAAGCTAGGTGAAGATTTCACTAGTAGATGATGATGGATGCTTGGTACTCTAGCAAAACCGACTTTTAGCTCCAATCTTCCTTGAATCTCCAATCTTCTAACTAACTTTCTAGACTTGTGTTCTTTGGATTTTGAAAGAGTGGAAGTGTGTGTGTCCATATGTGTGTCGATATATATCAAGAAGAGAGGGAGGTGGAGTGTTAACACACCATCATCATTGCATGAGTTGAAGACTAGATGGATTTGACCTTGAATAACCTAACACTTGAATGAGCATTGATTTTATGACACAAGATCATGAAATAGATGGGTTTAGGTGGTGGTTTGGTGAATGGGTGGCCCCACTTGGTGGGTCTCAACCGAGAAGGGGGTTGGGGGGGGGGGTTTGGGTCTTGTTCCAACTTGTAGTTTAAATCTAACATTTAGTTGATAGGTTTTTAGGTAGTATATACCCGGTATGTGATCCCGTGATTTAACACTCGGTGTACGAATTTTTAAATGTCAAAAACCCTATATTTTTGTATCTTGACTATTTTTAATAGTCTTACTAATTTAACCGGTCATAGTTAATACTTTAACTATTTTTAATAGTCTTACTATACGTTTAACCTATTTTTTCTGATTCTGTATGTAGATGACATACTGCTCATTGGAAACCATATCCCTATGCTACAAGATGTAAAGTCTTGGCTAGGTAAATGTTTCGCAATGAAATGGAAAGAGTTCTATATGCTTGTGCAATTGGTTCCATCATGTATGCCATGCTATGTACTAGACCTAACATATCGTACCGTACGCTTTAAGCATGACAATAGAATCCTGGTGAGAGTCACTTGATAGCTGTGAAAAACATTCTCAAGTACTTAAGAAGAACTAAGGACATGTTCTTGATATATGGAGGACTGGAAGAAGAACTAGCAGTTTAATGTTACACTGATGCTAGCTTCCAGACCTATCGAGATGATTCTCGATCACAAATGGGATTTGTATTTGTTTTGAATGGTGGTGCGATCACTTGGAAGAGTATTAAGCAAAGTGTTGTTGCTCAATCCACCACCGAGTCAGAATACATTGCCGCTTCGGAAGATGCAAAGGAGGTTGCTTAGATGAAGAAGTTCATTGCTGATCTCGGAGTGGTGCCTAGCATTCAGAAACCGATCAAGATACCGTGTGACAATACTGGTGCCATTGCTCAAGCTAAGAACCAAGGTCACACCACAGCACGAGAACATACTAAGAAGATTTCACTATACCCGGGATACATTAGAATGTGAGACATCGTGTTAAACAAAGTTCACACAAATCAGAATCTAGCAGACCCGTTCACTAAGTCTATGCCTCATTCTAAACATGAGGAGCATGCTGACAAGATAGGCCTTAGATTTGCTAGGCAGTGGGTTTGATCTGTATTTAGTATTTGATGTTTTTGAACAATACAGTTACATTAGTTTTTATATTTGATTTAATAGTTAAATGCATTATAAATAGATGTTACTGTGTTAGATAGTTTATACGTTTTAGAAATCCTTGAATATTTTATTCTAAATGTCCGTAGTCGATCAGATTCATGGAATCAATCTGAACATAATACTACTGTGAATCGAATGGTTGGTTCATTATGAATGAAAGATTAAGAAGTTGGAAATCATGTTCACAGATAATTATTAGAGAATAATTATCGATTAATGTCTTGAGATGTTTTGAATAAAGTAAGATCTATCGATCCTCGATCCAAGGCACATATTAGAACTAACTCTGGCTAAAGTTTGTTCTTTGATCTTATCTAACGTTGTACCTTAACAGGTAGTAATAAGGGTATGAACATGAGTAATTTGAAGTTTAGTGGGAGTTGTATGTGGCCAAAGGAATTATGTTCTTCTTTAATTAGGAGTTATTATGGCGCCCTCGTTGATTCAAGCTGGTGTAAAACGCATGGCCATGCTCAAACTAAAGAGTAATTTGTTTAGACCACTTTGAATTGGAGAACAAGAACAAGAATAGTTGAACGTCATATGAGAAGTGAATTGTATTCATGTCTCATGTTCAACAGATGCCCTAAACAGAAAGGATGTATAGATATGCTTACTAGGACTGTTAAACTTGGTAAAGTTAAGGTTACTTATACACAAGGAAATAGTTTGACGATTGTAATACATCATACCTTGCTAGGGGCAGTGAGATGCAGCTAGGCGTCCACCACTGTCTACGTTGAACCTATTAATTGATGAATCGTCCAAGTGAGAGATTGTTGGATATATGATGTCCGATCGTCAATTAAGTCAACGTTACTAACGAGGTACGATCCTAAGAGTTACACTTTAGGCAGCGGACAAATATATAATGTTTAGTTGTAAATATTATAGTTCACGAAGGACGGATATAATAAACGGTGAATAAATATTTAGAGAAATATTTATCGGAAATTGAGATAATTAATTACTTGGTGAATTAATTATTTACGGGAAATAAATGTTTAATCTGTTAAACATTTAATGAATGTACTTTTACTAATTATTTATGATTAGTAAAAATACAGGGTTAACAATTAAACAGTTAATTATTAGTTGGGTATTAACTGCTAATATCTCAGGGGCCGGTCTGTAAGTTATAAGTTTATAAATATAACCTTAACTAAAACCGGTTCTTAGCCACCAAGGGTTTTCGAAAACCCTCCCTCCCTCTCTCTCTCGGATTCTGCCGAAGCCACCACCACCACCGTACGCCGCCGTGCAACCGGCCACCACCGCCGCAAGCCACTGTCGCACGCCACCGCCGTGACCGGTTCCCTTCTGCGCAACTCATGTGACGTTTTGTTGCAGGTTTCGTGTACGTGTCATCTAGCGTGACGTTCGTTGATCTGAGGTGTTCTGATTTGGTTATCGTCAAAGGTATAATCTTTGAACACCATATGGTTGATTTGATTATATTATTATACGCATGTAATCGGATCACTGGCAAGAATCCAGATCTGATATGTTAATTGTACCATGAATCGCTCCCGTTAAATATATCTGATTTATTTATTTAGAATGTTTAAATAATTATTTTTTTAAAAGTTAAAAACTGTTACTAGATTTCTAACAATAAGGATGATAACGATACAAAAATAATAACCAAATAACTTTTTCGATACACAAAGAATCATCCTAAAATAAAGTTCATTCCATCATTCCAAATGTTTTACATTACGACAGATGATAAGAGAGTAGAGAGTGTGAGGTTTATATATTTTTTTATATTTTTCCCATTATAGAAACGACCGTTCAATTACTTTTGTATTTAGTGTTTACCATAAAGGAAATGGATTATACCAAAACTTTTCCTTTTTTTCTTTCTAGAGATAATTATTCAATTAATTTTCGATTTACCTTAAGTGAATTAGATTTTGGATTTAGTAGTTTATGATTTTGATTTAGATAAATGGGTTAAATGTGTCAGGTTCGGGTTGACCCGAATTTAAGTTTATCCAGGTTAGGGTTGAAATTTTTGACAGGAATAAAAATATGAGTCGTGTTCGGGTTGCATTTACACCCTTATCCCAATATTTATCTAAACTTTAGTTAGCCGCTTTACATGGTTGTACGGGGCTAAAGCCTCTGCTTCATTGAGGTGTACAATTTCTGAATCAAAATCCTTTATAACAAAACCATGGTGTCCAGTGTTTGAAACAACAATCGCACAACGCACATGGAGGCGTAACCATTCCGTAGGCGACCGCTCTCTGCAACGACGACGGTGAAGACCCCGATGAATTCAACAAGAAACCTCTGTAATCACTTCACCTTTCTCTTTCTATTCTTAGATATAGGTTTATTCTTGTTATTGTTGTTGTTATTGTTTGTTCATCTGAATTTGATCTTCTGTTTAAGTTAATCCAGTTGTTCAAGCATTCTTAGTTTAATTTATTTTATTGAGCATACAATGTATGGAATGGAATTAGACTAAAGTGTATTTCACTGCAAATTGCAAAGGAAAACACGTATGATTTGAGACAACGGTATAATAAAACGAAAAATTAGGTTTTCATTGGCTTTATTGGAGTTTATAAGAAAATTAATTGGGGCTTGTGTTTTGGTTGCTAAGTTATCACCTACCGAACTCCTTTAACAACTTAGGGTATCGGGCTCAAACGTAGTAACGAGCTCGAAATATAGCAGTATGTGATTATATAGGTGCATTTATGAATTGGAATTTGCAAAGGATATTATGTAAGAAGTCATTGTTTTACACTTTTCTAAAAAGGTTAACTTATGGTCATGTGTTTGTTGTGATTCATACAATTTATTTGAGCTGAGTTTTGTTATTATGTATAATTTTACATATACTTGAAATAAGTGTGGTTGTTGATGATAATATATGTAAATATTCAAGATTTTTTGTTCTACCTTGAAAGTTGAATCCTTCTCTAACCGATCTCGAGTCTGCTTTGGGATTGTTGAGATTAAGGGTGTTTAAAAAAATTCGAATCCGAAACCGAACCCGAATCATCTGAAATTCCGAACCCGAATTATCCGAAAATTCGGATATCTGAAAATTCGGATTTAGATATTAGTTTTGAAAATTTTCGGATATTTCGGATATCCAAAATATTAAATTTTATATTTTTTAATTATATATTTATTATACTTAAATATAAAAAGCCTTCCACGTTCTAAAAAAAACCTAAAAATCTCGTAAGCTCTTTGAGTCCTTGCCTCATGCCATCCAAAATCAGATCGACACACGAGCCGTCCAGCCCACCACCTGCTCATCTCCACCTGCCAACTGCCACTAGCTCCTCCGACGTCCCCGAGCAGGCTGCCGCCTGTATCCCGACCGCCTACGATCCTGCTCGACGGCGCCGCATCTGTGTTGTAATGTTCTCTTCTTCCCCGATTAAAAGGTAATCAGAGTTAGTACATGGTGTCAAGATTTATCCATCGTTGTTGATATGGACTGATTGTTATAACAGGTCATGCATTGGGGTTTGATGCTTTGATTTGTTCTAATGAGTATCTAAAATTGAGATGGGTTTTTATTTGGTGTTTTGGAGTGTTTGGTTACAGGCTTTGTGAATTTGTGCTGTTGTTTGGATGATTTGATAGAATTTTTTTTTACGAATTCGGATATCCGGTTTACTCTCCGAATCCGTATCCGGAATTTTCGGATATCCGAAATTAGGATATCCGGTTTTGAACACCCCTAGTTGAGATATCGAGCCAATCTCGAGCTTAGCCTAAAGTTTTCGAGCCCTGTTGAGCTTGATCTTGGCTCAACTCGTTTGCAGACCTGCTTGTACGTATTTCTTGTTCTAACAAAAAATTTTGTTGCTCAGATTAAGCTTGCCAGGCACTTTTATACATTAACTTTTATGTTCCTTTAGGGGTTTTTCTTAGGTGTTTTGAATAACGCATTTGCAGGCAAAAGAGGGTGAGGTTTCCCAAGGGAAAGAAGGTTAAGCCTGAAGATGAAGTGGTGGCAAATGTACCCCAAGTTGCTGAAGATGAACCAGATGGGTTGAATGATACCCAGCTTGTAGCCAAAGCACGGTCGAAACGGCGGAATCAGAATAAAGCTGGACTTGATACTGAAGCAACCGGAGATCTTCTTGATGATGTAGCTGCTTCTGAAATGCATTATGAGGTAATTAATCTTTATTTTCCATCTTGGAGCTTTCATTATGTTATGTTTGTCTACCTTTTCTTTCCAAGGCAGTGTTTAATGTTGATAAGATCAAAGCAGCATAACATCCTAGATGTAGTAACAATCAGTCTAGCAAATAAACTGGAGGATATGTAAATAATCTACCTGTACTTTTCTCAACTGCTGTGCTTAACTATTTCCAATCGAAGCTTTGTTATTATTAGTATCCTACGTTGTAAAAATATTTTCCGTGGTAACTTCCCCTTGTTTCATCTTTTGTTCTGCAATACTAATACATTAGTAAATCATTTCCTTATTCTGAAATTTTACTCGAGTTGTGCTTGTGAAAGTGTTAACCACACAACGCTTTGAGACTTAAAGGGGCTTTGATGGGCTAAACACTAATCATATATCGGATTCTACATTATATTTCTCATGTTCATGGATGCATGCCTATGTGCTGTATCTCTTTTATAAGTGTTTCATATGTATAACAAAAGCATGTCATGGATACGGGTCGTCTGTTTGATATAATTTTTTGCTGGGAAGATGTTGATAGTAAACCAGTTTCCTGCAGTTGGATGTTGCACATCAAAGACACTGAGATAACTTGTATTTTTAGATCTTGAAACATGGCTCAAGATATTATATTTATTGTTGAGATGTTAAAGTATGCTTAGGCACATGACTGATTGAGCAGTGAAGTCTTCTATGGTAGGATTAAACTGGAAGATAACTTGATTCCAAAGTATTCTATGTGTACCTTTAAAGTTTTTAGCCTCGGCTTGTATCAAACGGTTTTTTTTTGCTTTACTTGAGTATGTTTGCTAGCTTCCATGCTTAACCTATGTTAAGATCACAAAATATAATTATATGCTTAAATTTTTTGCTGTGGCCCACTTGTTCAGTTGCCTGGGTGTTAAGGAACTAATCGTTTAACTAAGCATTTAAAAAATTGAAGCATGATTAATCTGTCCAAGCAGGGATTGGTCATGTTTATTCTATTAAAGGATTATTAGGTGAATGGTTAGGTAGCTGTTATCTCTGTTAAAGAAATTTTTCCAGCCTTACTAGATTAATGTAATTGTCAAACTAAAATAAACACTTGTCTTTTGTGCCCAGTTCAGTATAATCATACGTTGTCATGCTCTAAACTCAAGTTATAATGAGACAGTATGTAATCTTTTATATGCATGCTACATACGATTGATGGTCCGAAAGATAGATTTAGCCATTTAGAAATATTATTATCTTAATGTATCAGAATTTTGACCTTCATATATTTTGATATCTTATAGATCAAGGTAGGTCACTCGACTTCCAGTTCTACACTTCTACTTAAAGTTTTTTTTACATTGAATGTATAATGGAACTCAACTTTCTGCAGTCCAACTTTACTCCCCTATTAATGTTTCTAATCGTAAAGTTGCAACTTTTTGATCAGATGTATTTCAAGCTAAAATGCTTCAAATCACACTGCTCAATATGAGTTACTTGCTGCTGTTTTTTTAGTGGAAATTGTACTTACAGAAAGTAATGTAATAAATAACACTAATGATATGGGGTTCCTTTTTACAGGATAATGAGCAACTTGAAGATGATGGATTTCAGCTTGAACCTTTTAATCTTGAACAAGAAAGGGAAGAAGGTTATTTTGACCAGACAGGAAATTATGTCGAGTATGTTACTAATGACATCAAGGTATAATGTTTGATCCTTGGTTGCCATACGGTGAAGCTTTGCACTATTTACCCTCATTTCTTTGAGTATCTTTGTAGGATGCATGGCTTGATAGCATCGATGCTGAACCAAATCTTGCACAAACACATTCTGTAGTCATGGATACTGTAGTTGAAGCTGTTGACCTTACAAGTCAAGATATTGGAAAGATTAAGAGACGGATTGCTGATGTGCTTGAACCAGGAGAAACGGTGTGTTTCTTGTTACGACACGATCTCTCAACTTTGTAGCCTTCACTCATACCTTTTTTTATACTGCTAATTAGAGGTGGAAATTTCAACTATATTCATTTATAAATGAGTTAAATAATTAATTTGGGTGTGTTTTTATCTCAAATGTGTCAAATAAAAAAAAATTAGCTAAAAGGGGAATAGGTCGAAAGGGTCCAACAATCTGAAAGTCGCCCAAAAACTATTGTTTTTAATTGCTTATATATTGTTTTTTTCTAAACAGACAAAAATTGTTTGCAAGTCAACCAACTTGACCCTGCCTATTTCTACCTGTATTAAATATGTCATGTTCCAACCCGAACCTGTTATCCAACCCACCCGACACCCCCATCTTCCCACCTCTGCTAATCTTAGTCGCTACTTGCTAGGGTTGACAAGATTCTAGTATAATTGGTTTTATTTCTACCTGTATTAAATATGTCATGTTCCAACCCGAACCTGTTATCCAACCCACCCGACACCCCCATCTTCCCACCTCTGCTAATCTTAGTTGCTACTTGCTAGGGTTGACAAGATTCTAGTATAATTGGTTTTCTGTCTCTATTTGTTAATCACTCATCTTTGACTTACAACTGTGGAATTGCATGATGAATTTGATATTTTTGCTTGATTCTATTTAATTATATTATGAGTTAATTAATGAACCATACATATAAAGTCTATATAGGAAGAAGTTATTGTTGGGTTCGAAGGCCTTTAGGCCTATTAGGGTTAAGTTGGCTAGTAGGGCCGGCTTAGTTTCTAAGCGGGCCTACTATTTGGGTTTCTTGTTCCCTAAGTCATTTAACCTAATTGTTCTCTATTTAAGTCGTGTCTATGTAATTGTAAAAGGTGTGCACTGAAATATAATAAGATCCCTAGTTGCAAAGTGGATGTAGGTCTACTGACCGAACCACTATAATTCTCGTGTTCTCTTTATTGCTTTTTCGTGTGTGTGTGATTGTGTTCCGCTGCGTATACCTAACAACTGGTATCAGAGCCTTAGGCTCTCAGTTCTCTGTTCGATCTTCCTACCAGTCGATCGTGTATCAGAGATTTAATCATACATCACGTTCGCGATTAGGGTTTCTGGTAACCCTGAGTCGCCGTTCTTTGCCAAGCCGCCGCCGCCGCCGATTAGGGTTTCCACCCTTTGGGCTGCCGCCGCCGATCTCTTTTGCTGATCGATTGGAGTAAAAGTACCGTTTGAATCTGTCTCTTTTTTTTTCTTTCGGATTGGGCTGATTGAGAAAAGCGCCTGCCGTTTTTTTTGTTCAGCAAATCGAGAAAGGGTTGGTCGATTAGGGTTTGGGATAAATCCTTGTTTGATCGGTTTTTTGGGATTTAGGGTTGGAGATTCTGTTAAGGTTTATTTTCTTTTGGTGGTTGTTTATCAACTTTAGAACCTAGTTACTTTGATCTATTATTTTTCGTCAGCATTATGGGCGAAGACGGGAAATTGGTGATTGAAAAGTTCAACGGGTCTGACTTTAGTTGGTGGAAAATGCAAATAGAGGCATTACTAGGGCAAAAGGATTTAGATGTGGTACTTGAAGAGAATCCTGAGAAGATGGAAAAAGCTGAGGAAACTTTGTGGAATGCCAAGGACAAAAAGGCTAGAGGGGCTATCATACTGGCGTTATCGAGGAGCGTTGCTTTTAACATCATGTCTGAAACCACGGCTCGTGGTATGATGTCGGCTCTCTCAAACATGTATGAGAAGCCGTCTGCATCCAACAAAGTGTTCCTGATGAGAGAACTGTTCACAATGAGAATGAAAGAGGGAAGTTCAGTGACCGAGCACATTAACAATCTGAACTCACTGTTGGCTAGAATATCATCTGCTGGAACGAAGTTTGATAATGAGACCAAGGCTGTAATTTTGCTATCTTCACTGCCTGACAGTTGGTCTGGAACAGTGACAGCTGTCACCAACTCTGTAGGGCCTGATGGTTTAACATTTGAAAAGATGCGTGACTTGGTATTGGGTGAAGATGTTCGCCGTAGGAATACTGCAGGCTCTTCTTCTGAGATGTTACATGTTGGCAGAGGAAGGGATAATAGTAGGAATAGTGGGAGCAGCAAGGATCAGAGCAGGAGCTCGTCTAGGGCTCGTCCTAGTGTGCGTTGTTGGGATTGTAATGAGAAGGGACATTTCAGGAGTCAATGTCCGAAGAAGAATTCTAGTGGATTGAACACTGCTGGAAATGTATCGGACGATGATGCGTTGATACTGTGTGTTGAAAGCAGGGTGGAATCTTGGGTCATGGATTCCGGTGCATCATTCCATGCTACCCATAGCAATGATGGCATGCGGAATGTTAAAGTAGGCGATTTTGGGAAGGTTAGGCTAGGAAATGGTGATGTTCTTGAGGTGAATGGCTTGGGAGATTTGGATCTGATTACTGCTTTGGGTACTACTTGGACCTTGAATGACGTCAGAATTATTCCAAAGCTTGAAACGAAGTTGATCTCCGTTGGGCAATTGGATGAACAGGGTTTAGACGTGAAGTTTGGCGGTGGTAAGTGGAAGGTTCTGAAGAATAATCTCGTGATAGCTAGGGGATTCAAGAAGGGGTCGCTATACATGGTACCTGTTCCGTCTGGGGAAGTGACCACCCCTGTTAAGACGAACACTAAAGTCGGGCTCGCCGGTTCGACAGTTAAACGAGTCAAGTTTGCAGAAAGGGACTCTGGGACTTCAGGAAATTCGGTTGAGCGTATTCGGAGGTCTGAACGTGTACGGGATTTTGGTGACAGTGGGAGCACGAGGGGTGTTCCGACACAGTCTGGAAATCGACGTTGGGTTCGGAAGACTAAAGTTCCGAATGAAATCTCTCCTGTTATGATTCTGCTAGTGGGGAGTGTTCCTCTGAGGATTCCTGTATCTGATGATTCGAGTCTATGGGAATCAGTTGGGATTGAGGATGTAAAGACGGAGTCTTTTGAGACTGGGTTGAAGCCATCTGGGGTTTCAACTGGCCCATCAGGTTACTGATGTGTTTGGGCCGACTGCAACTAGGTGAAAATGGGACGTGTGGATTGAAGTTCGTTTGTTCATTGAGAGCTGTACCTGAAGACTTCTGTTCCTGTTACCGATTACTGTTTACTGAAGACATGGACTGTTGTGTACTCGTTGGCGCACTTGGTGTTTATCGCAAGGCCTTCGAGTGGGAGATTGTTGGGTTCGAAGGCCTTTAGGCCTATTAGGGTTAAGTTGGCTAGTAGGGCCGGCTTAGTTTCTAAGCGGGCCTACTATTTGGGTTTCTTGTTCCCTAAGTCATTTAACCTAATTGTTCTCTATTTAAGTCGTGTCTATGTAATTGTAAAAGGTGTGCACTGAAATATAATAAGATCCCTAGTTGCAAAGTGGATGTAGGTCTACCGACCGAACCACTATAATTCTCGTGTTCTCTTTATTGCTTTTTCGTGTGTGTGTGATTGTGTTCCGCTGCGTATACCTAACAGTTATAAGCACATGCATGCAATGATAGAGGATTGAATCACTTTACGCCGTACCAATTATCTTTTATGTATTTTGACTCTTTTAACTTATTGCAGTAACTTCATGTTAGAAGTTCATAATATTTCACAGACCGCTTTCGATTTTTTATTTTTGTGCCCATGAATCATGTTTACCGTCGTAGTAATGTCAACGTGTCATAAGATGCTAAAAACTTGTTCGTTTAATTAATATTAGTAACCCGAATACCCAAAAAAAGAATATAATTTTGCTTCAAGCTCCAATTTTTGTGACATCAATCTCATATCAAGTATAATACTCCTTTTAGATGCTGCAAGCTTTAAGAAGGCTGAAAGGAAGTTCCAGTAGTAGAAAGGAAAAGATGTCAGCTGAAACAAAACTTGTGTTTGATCAACTAACTGAAGATGCCATGAAACTAATGGAGGATGGTGGCTACAGTTGAGATCATCTTCTTTCAAATTTTGTTTTAGGATCTTACTATGTGAAATTGTCAAAGTTCTGGTTTATGTTTAATTTTTTTTTGATGCAGATGTATATGATGAAAAACAGGAGGTCTTTCAGAGGGAAGCAGGTTCCAACTGTACTTAGCTTAGCTTTGTTGGCCATCATAAATATTCCTACCAAACAATTTTACCGTTCACATAGGGAGAACTGCTATTTCTTATACTTCTAATTAGGGGTGGTGACTTGCGACTTGGGTAACTGGTCAAAAGGAATCAGGACGGGTTGGGCTGACCCGAAACACATTTTGTCCAAAGTTTTTTATTTTCTCTAAATAATTTGCGTGGTAAATATGATTACTAGAACGATATTATTTCAATGCTAATCGAATGTTCTTAAATAAAATGATTTTGGAGGTCTTTTGCATAAAAAAGTATGCTTTGGGTGATTTCTAATTCGTAGAACCTGTTTCCTTTTTAGCTAAAATTTATTTTACCCGTTAGACCTAAAACATAACCCAAATAGACCATTCATAAACAAATTTATTAGCACAATAACACTCTTATTGTTGTTTTGTTTTTATGGCTTAAAAAGAGGAATTTGAGAAGCTAGCACGAGCTAGAGGGGAAGGCACCTCTTCAAGTTCAGCAAACCAGCAATCTGAGTACTCCATAGCTAGTGATTTCAATCTCAATGGAATACATGCAGCAGATAATACTTCAAACAATGAGGATAGCTTTGACATGTTTGCAGAAAATGACGATGAAAAGGCTACTGTCAATCCATCAAATGGTATGGAGATATGTTTTCTTGTGGATATGAGCTGTATTTTTTTCTGTTTTTTATTCGGATTATCTGTCTATTTTCTCTTACTATATTTACTTGCAGGCACTGGGCCTACACAAAACGATTATGTATTTGACGAGTCTTCAGGGTATGCATCTTTGTGCTTGTGTCTTTTTACTTCTTTTGTGTACACAGTATCTGTGTGTTTTTTTCTGTCAGTTTGTTTGACTCGCTATTATTTTAACTTTTGCAGGTACTACTATAGCAGCAGCTTGGGTTATTATTATGATCCCTCTTCGGGACTGTATTGCAATGCAGCATCTGGACAGTGGTAAGATATCCTTTATTATGTGCAACTATTTCTCTTGGTAGTTGTTCAAGCATTCATAGTAACAACTAATCTGAATTCCGCTCATTATCGATGGTGAGATTCCATTGATATAAACATCAAAGACCTGTAATCATAGATGTAGAGAATAATTGAAATTGTTCTTCCCATTGACAACATAAACAGTAGATAATCTTAGAGATAAAACATAACCTACGGGTCAAAACTTGCACCTCTAATAGAAAGTTACTTTTGTACTATCGATGGACTTCCTATGGGCTATGACCAGTTTTGTAGAAATCGCTACGCGCTAGTCGAGCGGTGGGGGTACCGACTAGGGATTAATCGGATTGGAATTTTATATTTAAATTTTCAAACTTATATATATATATATACACACACAATATTTTTCAAAATTTTATATATAACTTTTCAAACTTATTAATCGGATTGGATTAATAAGTAGTATAATTTTTCAAATACTTTAAAGATTTTGACCAATTTTGACTGATTTTGACCAAATTTGACTGATTTTGACCGATTAATGGTCCAGTTAGGTGAAATCACAGCGGTGGACCTCCGACTAGCGATTAATCACCGATTAATCCCGATTTTTACAACACTGGCTATGACAACTTCATAAACAGTAGATAATCTTGTTTTGTTTCTGTCTGGGACTAAGTACATGATCGGTAACGAAGTACGACTATCTCGGTCCCAAAATAAGTGTCCACTAGACAAAAGTTGCAGTGTTGCACAGTTTTAGAAATTTGCAGTTAATGTATCTATAAATAGTTAAATGTCAATTTTACCCAATTAAGTAGTGCAAGCAGTGTTAGGAATGTGCAATTACTGCTGTTTAGTGATGAGTACAATTAAGGGTAGAATGGGAAACTTGATGAATTATTTTGAAAGTGGACATTCTTTTTGGGCCAAACTAAAATAAAAGGTGGACATTTATTAGTTTTTCTTTTTCTAATGTTAGAAACTCTAACATCATTGTACCAGGTACTCGTATAACGAAGAAACCGCGGCGTATGATGAGTTACAACAGCAGCAGAGGAAGCCAATACAAGCTAGTGGAATGTGAGGTTTACTCTTTCCCATATCTTGTATAAAGTAAAGATGAGATGTGTAACTGAACCACCTCTGATCTTCAAAGTTTATGGCTTAGCATCTTTTACGGTTCTGTGATTTGATAAGTATTGGATTTGCACCTCTTATCTTTTATATAGTCACAACTTCTGTCCTTGGAGACTTATATGCCAGCAATTAAACTTGTTTTTACCCATGTTTTTGCGACTGGACAAGACCAGCCGGTCGAACCGGGAACCAGTTAGGGGTGTTCAAACGAATCGAATCGGTTTATTCGAATTTGAAATTTTTTTTTTCTGGATTCGAATTCGAATAAAAATCCCTGAAACTGATTCGAATAAGCTTGTTTGAATCGAATTCGAATAAACCGAATTACTAGTTTTTATTTTTTTTTTTGAAAAAAAAAATAAAAAGTTATATGCAACAATTAGAATTAGGGTTTGAGTTTAGAGAAATATATGACGAGGTAGAATTTTTATGGATTTTAATTTGAAACCCATACAAAACTTAAAATAAAAGCCCAAATCAACCAAAATAAAAGGATATTATATATTTAAAAAAATAAAAAATTATATAATATATCAATTCGATTTATTCGAATCGAATCGGATTTTAAGATTCGAATTCGACTTATTTATTCGAATCGAATAATTATTCGATTCGAAATCGAATTTTTTATTCGAATTCGATTCGAATCAAATTTCGGTTTATTCGAATGGGATTCGAATAATGAACAATCTTAGAACCAGTTGCCTAACTGGTCCAGTTATGCCTATTGAACCGTTTCCATTTGAATGTGTCGGAGGCCAGTGAACCAGACTGGTAGAACTGGAGTTTAACCATTTATTTATTTTTATTTTTCCCCTTCAGAATCTTATTTACTGATTAATTTAATCCTTAGTTTTTATGTTTTTTTATTTAAGTAAATAGTTTTCATGTTTTTTTATTTAAGTAAATTGCAAATCCGCACCAAGACATAAAGGTATTTTCATAATTTATATATAGAGTTAATTACACAGTTATTCCCCGGTGAACTAGACCGGTATAACTGGATTTCAACTTTTTTTTTTCCTCAAAATCTTATTTACCGATTAATTTAGTCCTTCAGTTTTCATGTTTTTTTTTATTTAAGTAAATTGTAAATCCGTACCAACACATAAGGTATTTTCATGATTTATATATAGAGTTAATTACATAGATAGTCCATGTAGTTTGCGAAAAGTAACAACTTTGGGTACTAAGGGTTTAAAGGAACATGTGTGGGTTTTATGTTTTCAATTTTATAACGAGTTTGTGTTTTAAGGCAAACATTCATTAATTTTTCTGTTAGTTTTTTCTAAAATGACCAAAATACCCTTGTGATTAAAAAATAAAAATCAAATAAAAAACTCCACCCCTTTAATCGTCGTCTCCATTCATTATCCACCCTAGCCTCTGATTTCGTCCCCAACCCCTTTCCAATCAGCTTTTCATCAATGGTGGGTCTGGTCGGAGAAACATATATTGTTGGAAGCCAACCAAACCATAATAAAAAAGAAGGAATGCTTTTGTCGGTTTCCTCAGTCGCAAATCAATGGTTGTCGATTTCCTAATTCGCAAATTGATGGTGGTGCTGGCTCTGCTTGGTTTGGCGATGGTCGATCTTTTTGCGAAGCACAGTGCAATCGCCAGTCCGCCACCAACAATACCACGAGAGCATGGGAGGTGAGAACTAATCATGACTCATTTCTTGTTTGGGCAACGACAGAGTGATATTGTGTAAGGCCCCTTTCTCGGGTGACCTCAATCGTTGGATTTATTTATAAATATAGTTATCAAACACTGAACTTTAAATTAAAACATTCATAAAGTAGCCGAAGCATATATCATTCAATTACATAATAACGGAAGTCTTAAACATAACATAACATGGTTCGATCACAAGATTTAAATTAAGCGGGATGTCAGTCTTGTGTCAGGTAGCCTTTATGCCTTTGAACGCCCTTTCTTCTTATTACCTGAAATGTATACTAAAAGTCAGCTAACGCTGGTGAGTTCTAGTTTAAAGCAATCAGGTATAAACATCATTTCTTTTATAAGTATATATATATATATAAAAATATATATACATACAAATACACATTAACACATCCTTTGCTTTTCTTTATCGTTCATATGCGAGTATATAAAATATGTATCCACCTTTACGTTCATTAAAACATTCGTTGGTCATACACATAGGGGTGATCAACCCGTTTTACGTAACCGTCGTAGCTCCTTTACATCCCGTCCGGCACTAGAAACCGTCCTTGAACTACCGTCGTAGCTCCTTTACATCCCGTCCGGCACTAGAAACCGTCCATCATTACTTAAAACTGTCCGGCAAACCTTCGGCCGTCCGTCATACCGTACTACCGTCGTAATCCGTAATTTGCCCGTCTACCTGAAGGCATCCGTTTCCCACGTGAACCATTATTTATGCAACCGTTCTACTTATCATAATAAGGCAATTGCTTCGACCGTCCATTAATGCCTTTCATACGTCCCAGCTGATGAAGGAACGTATATGTCCCGGTTGCAAAATAGTCACGTGGTCGTCCATCTACCGAAGTAGTCGTTATCATCGAAGCGTCCATAACGTTTACATACATTCATAACATGCAATATATAAAATATAAAGCAAGATTTCATTCATTTACGTTATGTCACTCGTTCATTCATTCTTGTATACATACGCTTCATTCTTTGTTCATTATTTGTTCTTCATATATCACGTGTGATCATCTTTAGCATTCATATATATATATATATATATATATATATATATATATATATATATATATATCATGTATGTTCATATTGGCATTCGTAATAATCGTTCATTTAGTGTATACATTTCATCTCCAAAACATTTAAAATGATTAGCATATAACATATAGGGGGCACATAGAACTCAACTGATTGTCTTAAAGCTTGGTTCACTTGGTAATAACTTCAAGCTAGGCTAAGAGACCTGTTAAGGGTTACAACTAGTCAAATTATTATCAAGTCATTCGGGTTGAAAATCCTATGCCTGAAATCTATTCCGGTCGAAATCTATTTCGACCGAAATCTAATTCGATCGAAATCTATTTCGATCGAAAACTAATCACTTGAAAATTTTTTATTCTCATGTTCTTCTGTTCGAAAACTTTTTGTCCAAAAACTATTTCGACCGAAATGTCTCGTCCGATATACTTTTCGGACGATTCAGAGTTTTCGATCCATTCATAGAGTTTTCGGACGATTCGAATGTTCTTGGCTGATTTCTTCGTTTTGATCCAAGATTCAATCTTTTTTGGGTGCAGAACTCATATCTAGCTTCCAAGATGCTAGATATACACTTTTTAGAGCAAATCCTATGTAAATATTCCATTTTTGATTGAAACCCACTTTAAAACCCAAAAGCCCATTTCTAAATCAAAAACTCAGATTTGAGCTCGATAGTTACCTGTTTTCGTTTCCTTTTTGATGCGATTCGATCCAGAGATGATGGCAATCGATCCCCGAGCTTTTGAGCTTGATTCTCGAACTTTCTCTCTCTAGACCCGAGATCTCTCTCTCTCTCTCTAGAAATTTGTCAAAATGGTGGAAATAAGGATAGAGGGTGCCTTGGCCCTTATATACCTGCGCTCCCTCAGCCCATTGGCGTCGAGCCCGAGCCCGCTCCCTTTTTACTTTTCTTTTAAATCTCCCAACATAACACCAGTTTCATTATTATTTATTCTTTTTATTATTTTTAGATTATTACAAGTCTACCCTCCTTAAAGAGGTTTCGCCCTTGAAAACTGTTATACGCTAAACAGTTGAGGGTACAGTTCTCTCATTTCGTCCTCTTTTTCCCAAGTCGCTTCCGACCCTTTTCTGTGTTTCCATTGCACCTTGACCAAAGGAATGGACTTATTGCGAAGTCGCTTCTCAGCTCGGTCGAGAATAGCTACTGGTTCCTCTACATAGTTTAGACTATTATCTACCTCAATTTCTTCATATGATACGTGAGCTTTGTCGTCAGCAAGGCACTTGCGTAAGTGCGATACGTGGAATGTAGTGTGAATTCCACTGAGCTCATCGGGTAGGTCGAGTCTGTAAGCAACTTGACCAACTCTTGCTAAGATTTTGAATGGTCCGACAAACCTTGGACTTAGTTTGCCTCTTTTCCTGAATCGGATGGTTCCTTTCCATGGTGACACCTTTAACAGTACCATGTTCCCTACTTGGAACTCTAAATCTCTTCTTCTCTTATCCGCATACGATTTCTGTCTGTCTTTAGCGGCTTTCATTCGAGCTTTTATCTGGTCAAACTTCTTTGAAGTAGCTTTGACCACTTCGAGACTCGCAGTCTTTTTGTCCAATTTCACCCCAACAAACCGGGGTTCTACATCTTCTTCGCATACAACATCTCAAATGGCGGCATGCCGATGGTTGAGTGATAACTGTTGTTATACGAAAACTCTACCAATGGTAAATGGTTGTCCCAGCTCCCATCAAAGTCAACGATACAGGCCCGGAGCATGTCCTCCAAGGTCTGAATGGTCCTTTCCGATTGACCATCGGTTTGAGGGTGGTAAGCTGTGCTGATGTTTAGTCTAGTGCCCATCGATTCGTTGAATTTCTTCCAAAACCTTGATATGAATCGAGTGTCCCTGTCTGACACGATCGTTAATGGCATACCATGCCTGCTTACGATTTCATTAATGAATACTTCTGCTAGCTTCTCAGACGAGGAAGGTATCATTGCCTTTAGCTATTCACGGTAGCTTGGTAATAAAGTCCATGGTGATCTCCTCCCACTTCTATTCCGGTATCGGCAAGGGTTGCATTTTACCGCATGGTTTCTGGTGCTCGGCCTTAACTAGTGAACAAGTTAGGCACTTGCTCACATATTCGGTTACAACATTCTCCATGCCAGGCCACCAGTATTCTTTCTTTAGATCTTGGTGCATTTTGTTCGTCCCGGGGTGGATAGAGTAGCGAGACTTATGGGACTCATCAAGGATTTTGGCCATAAGTTCACCAATCTTAGGTATCCACATCCGGCCAAAACGAGTTCGTACACCATACACATTGGTCTCAAGGTTACCCTGCTGTCCTACTATTCTTTCCCGTTTCACATTCCTTTCCAACAATACTTCATCTTGTGCTTTTGCTATCCCATTCATTATTTTCGATGTCATAATCAACTGACATGGTTTGATTCGGATGTGTATTGATTCTTCTTTCCTACTTAAGGCGTCAGCCACTACGTTTGCCTTGCCTGGATGGTAGAATATTTCGCAGTCGTAGTCTTTTAATAGTTCCAACCACCTTCTTTGTCTCATGTTTAATTCCTTTTGCTCGAAAAAGTACTTCAGGCTCTTGTGGTCGGAGTAAATGATGCATTTAATCCCGTACAAATAGTGTCTTTAGTTGTGAGGCATAAGCAATTACCTTTCCTCCAGATTGTTTAGTTGGGTAGTTAACCTCGTGAATCTTTAACTGTTGTGAGGCATAAGCAATTACCTTTCCTCGTTGCATAAGTACGCAACCCAATCCCTGACCCAAAGCATCAGAGTAGACTACCAAGTCTTCGTTTCCCTCAGGGAAGGTCAATACCGAAGCTTGGGTTAATCGTGCCTTTAGTTATTCGAACGCCTTGTTTTGGGTTGGACCCATTCGTACTTTACCTCTTTACGCGTTAACTTTGTTAATGGCGAAGCTATTCTCGAGAAATCCTGAATGAATCTTCGATAGTAACTTGCCAATCCTAGAAAACTTTGTATCTCCGTTGGTGTCTTCGGAACGTTCCATTCTTTTACTGTTTCGATCTTTGTAGGATCTACCATAATGTCGTTTGGGTTTATGACATGACCTAGGAATTGGACTTCCCTAAGTCAGAACACGCATTTGGAGAATTTTGCATACAACTTCTTCTGCTTCAGAATCTCCAATATTTCCCTTAGGTGACAGTGGTGATCACTTTCGCTCTTTGAGTAGATGAGAATTTCGTCTATGAAAACTATTACTGAACGATCCAACATTGGTCGGTATACTCTATTCATTAAGTCCATAAACGCTGCCGATGCATTGGTTAATCCAAAGGACATCACGAGGAATTCATAATGCCCGTAACGCGTGCGAAACGCGGTCTTAGGTACATCTTCCTCCCCTACTTTCAATTGATGGTACCCCGACCTAAGATCGATCTTTGAGAACCAACTCGTGCCTTGTAATTGGTCAAAAAGATCGTCTATTCTAGGCAGTGGGTATTTGTTCTTTTCTGTTCATTTGTTCAATTCACAGTAGTCGATGCACATGCGCATGGTGCCGTCCTTCTTCTTTACAAATAATACCGGAGCGCCCCATGGAGAGATGCTCGGTCTGATAAATACTTTCTCTATTAGCTCTTCAAACTGAGACATCAATTCTTTCATTTCTGACGGAGCCAATCTGTAGGGTGCTTTGGCAACGGGCTGAGCTCCTGGCAGTAAGTCAATCTGAAATTCTATCTCCTGATCGGGTAGCAGGCCAGGTAGGTCCTCTGGGAACACTTCTGGAAAGTTGCGCACCACGGGCACATCCTTGATTTCCTTGGTTTTCATTCTATCATCGATAACATACGCCAGATAAGCCTCGCAACCTGGCCTCATGTAAATTTCTGCCTTGATCATCGAGATGACGTTAGGCATCTTGCAATTCCAATCCCCGTAAACCGTAATCGGACTGCCGTCAGTAGCTTTAAGATGTATCATCTTCCGTTTACATATGATTTGAGCTTCGTTGGCAGCTACCAGTCCATGCCCAATACTATGTCGAATCCCCCTAAGGTTAGAAGGAATAATCTAGAAGGAAACCTATGGCCCTTTATTTCTATCATGCAATCTTCAGTTACTTGAAATACTGCCAAGTTTCTACCAACAACGGTTTCTACGCTAAAAGCCTTTACTATGGTATCAATTGAGCAGTCTAGTTTGCGACAGAAGTTGTTTGATATAAAGCTTTTGCTAGCACAAGAATCAAATAAAATAGCCGCATGTTCATCATTAACTAGGAACGTACCTGACACGACATCAGGGTTCCCTCTCGCTTCTTTCTCAGTCAAGGCATAGGCCCAAGTCCTAGCCTTTGGCTGTTCTTGTTCTTTTTCTTTTCCCGAACCAGATTGCCCGGTTCTTCTGCAAACCTTAGTAGCGTGCCCAAACCAACCACAGTTCTGGCATTTGAGGGTGTTCCTAAAATTCTTTGAATAGTGTCCCGGCTTTCCACATTTATAACACATGGTTGAGCCAGCCCGACATTCACCGCGGTGTAGTTTCCCGCATTTTTGAGCATGCTTCGTATTCACCCGTTCTTGGCTTCTTAGTCTCAGCCGTAATGTTTCCCTTTCTAATTCCTTTAGGCGGGTTCTCCCAATTTCTCTTTTGTGGCTCCGGTGCCGGATCCTCGTTAGCATAATCGTCAAAGACGATTCCACTCAAATTCACTACCGACTCGAAGGTCGAGGGTAGGATGTCTTTCACATGAATACGGACCTTTTGAGGCAAGCCCTTCACATAGTACTTGATCAGTCTCTCCTCGGTATCCACTAGATGGGGTACCAGCTGTACTAGTTCATTGTACCTTGAAGTGTACTGGCGATGAGTCATATTTCCAACCTTGAAATTCAAAAACTCATTTTCCACACGGTCGATCTCGTTCTGTGGACAGAACTTTTGAATCATTTTTGCTTTCAGGTCTTCCCATGTCATTCTCCGAAGTGCATTTGGCGACTTAGTTCTCTGGATGTTTCTCCACCAACTTAGTGCTTCGTTGGTGAAAGAGTGAGCAACATACTTAACAGCTTGATCAGGTCGGCACTCGCTTATGTGAATTACCCCATTCATCCTTTCGATCCATTCGAATGTGTCCACGGAATCCTTCTTCCCATCAAACTTTGGCGGATCGCAGTCCTTGAAGCCTTTATAGGTGCATCCTTTCGTGGCCAGTCCCACGTTCACTTCATCCCCATCACTATCATAAACTTTTTCCTCATGGTTCTCTTCCTTGCTTTTCTTCAGTGCGTCAGATAACAGATCAGGCAATACATCTTTCAGAGTCAGTACAACCTCACGGACAATAGCATCCCTAACTTCGGGTTCTAGTCGTAGAGACCCTGCGTTGTCATCTCTCGGCGGAGTTACATTTGTTTCATGCACGCTTTCAGTGTCTTCCTCGTGCACGCTCTCTCACTTTCTACATGCACACTTTCTTCATCATTACGTCTTCGGTTCATTGGTGGCCTACCGATTCGGCTGGTACGACCACCTCGTCGCCCAATTCCTCCTCTACCGGCCACAATATTCTATATTTCCTGATAAGTAAAAGGGAATACATCAATGTAATTCCTTCAGATCATAGTTTAGAACAGTACGAGCAAGGTAAATTTTTAATTACGGTGACCGGTTTGTGATTAATAATTTGCTTTGCTTTTCGGGTTCAAAACTCTTCACATTAGTAGTGACATTGACATCTATGTATTCTAAGTTAAGGCATCTATTCCTAACTACATGTGTTAACTTTATTCCTTACATACTGTGATGACTTTGGCTACCCATATTGTCACACCCCCAATTTCAACTAACGGAGTTTTACCATTTTGGGAAGTGACAAACCAGGATCTCAGTCATTAGTTACATCAAACGACACTATATGGGACTTAAAATGTCATAACACAAACGTTCAAAATTAATGCGGAAGCGTAAACGTTAACATGAAATCAAAAGTAATTACACGCAACAAGCGTCAATCAATGTAAATAAGTAAACTGTTTAAAATGTTTGAAATGAGTGATATGACAGTAGGACTCCATGCATGTCCTAAGTGTGCAACCTGTGCCAAAGCGACCTGAGAAACATCTAAGAAAAATGTCAACACGAGGTTGGTGAGTTCACAGGTTTCAAGTTTGCAATGAGAGTGTTTTCCAGATTATGTACATTCAATATGCATATCTGTAGGTAGCTAGCCTATGTTCATGTCTTAATAAAGCGCTCGCAACCGAAGCTGACAGTGTTTGTTTGTTTGCCTCCAGCCAGATCTATCAATTCTGACTAATGTGTTAAGGTCAATATTTCACCCGTTCGACCTCTAATCGAGTTAGCGCGACTAATGCGGGTGGGGTTTGTAAAACCCAATGGTACTACCAAAATTACCTCGCTAATTCCATATTAGAGGTCCGAAGTGTGTGAGGACTTTCATGATAGTGTGTTACGCTTAGCCTCAACAGTGATATCATATGAAGTACCATAATCAAAATAGTTTGCGGCATGTTTTCTCCCCTAACGAGAAAAAAATGTAAAATATTGTTTGTTTGCGTACATGTTTCTCCCCCGTGAGAAACAAATAAAATTATGATTGTTTGCGTGTATGTTTCTCCCTCAACGGGAAAACAAGTAAAAGGTGTTGATTTGTGTACATGTTTCTCCCCCAACAAGAAAACGAGTAAAAGGGGCCGTGAAACTCAACTGCATTGCGTAGTAGGTAGTATCACACAAGTATGAGATTTGGAACCTCAAGTATTAGCCTGCACGACTTACGTATGCCCTAGAATTATAAACACATAAGTTAGGGACATATGGAATTTGTGACGACGACACAGAAGGTTAGAACGTCTTAAAACATTCTAATGATCAACGAATTGACGAACGTGTCCTCGGTAATAAGGATTTCTTAATTAATTAATTATTAAGATAAATACGTTTCGTGTCAAACGTATCTAATAATGAATAATAATAAATAATTATATTCGTACGTTTGTGCCATTTAAAATGGTTAGGAAAATAATATAACTATATACATTATTTTTAAGTTCGTATGATTAACAAAATAATCATTTGTGTGGAAAAATAATAAATATATTATTTTTGATCGAGGATAAAATCGAGGGTAAATAATATAATTAATTATATTATTTATAAGTTTGAAACGTTTCATTGAGTTTATAAACATGGTGAAAATAATATAAATATATTTGATTTTTAATTGAGGTTACAGGGTTGAAAATAATATAAATATATTATTTTGTTCGGAGTCGCGGTTTGAAAATAATATTGAAATATTATTTTTAAAAGTGGGGAAATATTATAAAATAGGTTATAAAATCAAACCCGAGCCTATGGGTGTTTTTCCGGTGTTAAAACGTAATTATATATTAATATAATAATATAGGAGTTTATTTTTATTTGAAAATATTACTTAAAATAGTTTAAAAATAAAAACAGTGTGGGGAGACTCGAACCCGCGTCTCTCCCACACATACACACACAACTAACCACTCCACCCGCTAGGGCTATCGCAACCAATCCTAGATTCAATTGCTTAAAACATTTAAACCCAGCGGGTTTCTCTCCTCTAACCACCCACGATCGAACCCGTCCCAAGTCACCGAATCTGATCGCGAATAAGACCTGGATTCATAGGGGTTTTGAAAATCGGGGTATTGCGAATGCGTATGCAGGTTTAATTGTAAAATCTTCATGTTTAGAGTCGTTAAATTCCTGATTTGAAACCCGAAACCCTAGATTATGAACACAAGATCAAATTGATTTAATCTTATAATGAAATGAGTTGAATTCATGGGGATTCCAATGATTAGGACCTTGCGAACTATTCCTGTGGTTTAATTTGATTGAAATCGAGTATAGGTTAGGGTTCGATTAGATCATTTAAACGATGAACCCTAGAATCGGTTCTCAACCAATTCAATGATATAGGTCACAATTAGGTTAGGGCTTTTGTTCTGGGAATGAAAACAAATCTAGAGGTGTGTTCAATTACCTGAATCGATGTCGTGATGATGGAGTTTGACTAAAACGTGTTCCGACCTCTACGGCTTTGGTCCCTGACGAATCCGGTCACTTCTTCAGTGGAATTCACATGTATAAGAGCTTCGAGGATGTGCGATGAAGATGTGCGGGCATCTAATTCGTGGGAAAAATGATCAAGATGAACGAATTTGGTGCTTTGAGATGATGGTCGACGGTTTAAGCAATAATAAGCCATTAATTGGTTTAATTCGTATAATGATGGTAGTTAATTTGATGGTTACGGTCGTTAATGCAGTAGACGTGCAACATCAGTTACAATTTCGAATCAACAAAGATTATGGAGCTTGAATTGGATCAAAATCGTTCGGTTTGACTTTCTAAAGTCAAACAGCATCCAATTTCCTTTGATTTTGACTTTACAAGTCAACAGGACAATTTTTAGGACTTGGCAGAACTAGTCCATGCAGTTTTAGGTGTATGAGTGTTTAGGAAAAGGCAGAACTAGTCCTTATAGTTTGATATTGGCCAAATCCGTTAAGATTTAACTGGAATTGGTTAACGGAGTTAACCCTAAATAGCCGGATGTCACATCATCCCCTAATTGAAAGAATTTTCGTCCCGAAAATTAAAAATAAAAAAAAAATTTATGGGTGTCACATCATCCCCTAATTGAAATCATTTTCGTCTCGAAAATTAGAATAGTACCTTAAGTTTTTGGCGTGGAGTGCTTGAACAGATGAGGATACTTGCGCATCATCTGGTCCTCGCGCTCCCATGTGAATTTTGGATCGCGTTTCGAGTTCCAACAAACTCTGAAGATAGGGATCTTACTGTGTTTGAGCGTTTTGACTTCCCTATCCATAATTTCTACCGGTTCTTCAATGAAACGTAGTTGTTCATCAATTTGTATTTCCTCAAGCGGAACCGCGAGTGTCTCATTTGCTAGACATTTCTTCAAGCTCGAGACATGAAAGACATCGTGTACACCACTCAGTCCTTCAGGTAGGTCCAGTTGGTACGCTACTGGGCCAATTCTCTTCACTATCTTGAACGGTCCAACATAACGAGGATTCAGTTTGCCTCGTTTCCCGAAGCAGATTACACCTCTCCAAGGTGAGACTTTCAGTAGAACTATATCGCCTACTTGAAATTCAAGAGGTTTCCGACGCTTATCGGCATAACTCTTTTGACGATCATGAGCTGCTGCCATGCGATTACGAATTTGAACGATTTTCTCATAAGTTTCGAGTACAAGTTCAGGACCCGTAAGTTGGCTATCCCCAAATCCAGCCCAACAATTAGGAGATCGGCATTTCCGTCCGTCTAATGCCTCGAATGGTGCTGCTTTGATGCTAGTGTGATAACTGTTATTGTAGGAGAACTCCACTAAAGGCAAGTGAGTTTCCCAGCTGTTTCCGAAATCAATCGCACAAGCTCGTAGTATGTCCTCAAGAGTTTGAATAGTACGTTCCGTTAGACTATCTGTTTGAGGATGGTATGTCGTACTCATGTCCAGGCGTGTGCCTATTACTTTTTGCAAAGATTGCCAGAAACGTGAGGTGAATCGTGCATAACGATCCGAGATGATAGAAATTGAAACCCCGTGCCGAGAGACTACTTCTTTCAAGTAAATACGAGTAAGCTTCTCCATTTTTTCGGTTTCCCTGATTGCTAAGAAGTGAGCGGACTTTGTTAAACGATCGACTATTACCTAAATGGTATCACATCCGGTAGGAGTTCGTGGCAATTTTGTGATAAAGTCAATGGATACCTGCTCTCATTTTCACATGGGAATCTCCGGTTGCTGGAGTAGACCGGAAGGCTTTTGATATTCAACCTTGACCTTTGCGCAAGTCAGGCACTTGCTCACATAGGTGGCTATATTGGCCTTCATCTTTGGCCACCAATACAGCACCTTAAGGTCATGGTACATCTTGTCGGAACCTGGATGAACAGAGTATCGAGATTTATGAGCTTCATCCATGACCAGTTCCTTTAAGTTCCCGAATAGTGGAACCCATATTCGCTCTGTGAAGTAGCGAATGCCATCTGATTTAACTTTGAGTTGTTGTTCCATACCGCGTGTGCCTTCCAACGGTAGGTTCTCCTCTTTTAGGGTCTCGAGTTGTGCACTACAGATTTTGTCAGGTAACCCGGTATATAGTAAGTTGTAATGCTGTAACTCATTTAGGCTTGGTTTCCTTTCGGCTTAGGGCATCGGATACCACGTTAGCCTTGCCCGGGTGATACTTGGTCGCACAGTCATAGTCATTCAAGAGTTCGGCCCAACGACGCGGTCGCATGTTCAGCTCCTTCTGCTCGAAGATATGATGAAGACTCTTGTGATCGGTGTAAATTGTGAACTTGGTACCGTACAAGTCATGTCTCCATATCTTTAGTGCAAATACCACAGCTCCCAATTCTAAGTCATGGGTCGTGTAGTTTTCCTCATGGATCTTCAATTGACGAGAAGCATAGGCAATGACCTTCTCACATTGCATTAAAACACAACCAAGACCTCGAATGGATGCATCGCAGTATACCACAAAATCATCTGTTTCCCTCTAGCAGAGATAGGATAGGTGCACTGCAGAGCTTTTGTTTGATCATTTGAAACGCTGACTCTTGGGTGTCACCCCAGTCGTAAGGTTTACCCTTTTGAGTTAGAGCTGTGAAGGGTTAAGCAATCTTGGAGAATTCCTCAATGAAACGACGGTAATAACAAGCTAGTCCTAAAAATTGTCGCACCTCGGTCGGAGTTGTCGGTGCCGCATAATTCTTGATGGCTTCTATCTTTGATGGATTGACATGTATTCCCTTCTCATTGACTACATGCCCTAGGGATTGCACTTCACGAATCCAAAATTCGCACTTTGAGAGTTTATCATATAGTTGTTCTGTCTTTAGCAATTCCAAAATCAAACGAAGATACTCTTCATGTTCTTCTTTATTCTTTGAATAGATGAAGATGTCGTCGTTAAACACAATGACGAACTGATAGAGGTAGGTTTTACACACACGGTTCATGAGGTCCATGAACACCGCGGGTGCGTTTGTCAATCCAAATGGCATGACCATAAACTCGTAATGGCCGTACCTTGTCCTGAATGTAGTTTTTGAAATGTCCTCCTCTCGGACTCTCAACTGGTGGTAACTTGACCTAAGATAAATCTTGGAATAGAAAATTGATCCTTGGAGTTGATCGAACAGGTCATATATGCGGGGTAAAGGATATCGGTTCTTGATCGTCACCTTGTTAAGCTCACGATAGTCGATGCACATGCGAAAAGTCCCGTCTTTCTTCCTGACGAACAGGACTAGAGCTCCCCATGGCGATGAGCTAGGTCGAATGAACCCTTTATCTAACAACTCTTGCAGTTGTGTAGACAACTCTTGCAGATCACTGGGTGCAAGTCTGTAAGGTGCCCGAGAAATAGGCGCTGCTCCGTGTGCTAGATCAGTTTGGAATTCAACTTGACGATGTGGTGAAAGACTAGGTAAGTCTTCGGAAAATACTTTCGGATAATCAAGAACGATCGGGATGTCGTCAGCCTTCTTCTCCTCAGATAGCTGCTCGGCGACGAAAGGCAAAATGGCAGTATGACCCTTACGTAGACACTTTTGTGCTTTCATGAAAGATATGATGCCCATAACAGCACCACTCTTTTCACCTTGGACAGAGAGGATTTCTCCACTAGAGAAAGGAAGGCGAAAAATTTTCCCCCGACAGGTAATCTCGGCTTGGTTCTTAGTTAACCATTACATTCCGACAATTACATCAAAACTACCGAGTGTGACCGGCATGAGGTCAATGTCAAGTTTATGACCAGCCAGTTCAAGTTTACGACCCTTAATAATGTGAGTTGCTTCAATTATCTGTCCATCAGTTATTTCTATGGTATACTTAGCTTTTAGTAGGGTTGGAGTACGACAACACCAACATGAAATTCTTGAAGTCACGCTGAGACTTCTAGTGAGACCTGCGCTTATAAGGTAAGCGTCGGTCAACACAAAGGCTGAGGGAAGAGGTTCACATGTAGAAAAAGAAATTTAATGAGATACAGATTCAGTAACATAAGGGATAGGATGTCTATTTAAGTAGTCGCGTTCAACTGATGGTTGGTTAGATCAAATCCCCATTTCCTAATGTCATTGTAATATCTGGATATGATGGGGTACAAATCAAGTTAGACTCAGGATTAGTCACATGATAAAGCAATAGGGTCAAATGGAACGTATTAGTTTAGAAATAGTTGGAGTCGGTGAGTTTACCATGATGTTCTACTAGAGTTTCGATCGAGATGGTTTCATTGATCAAGTATAGATGAGAGTCTTAATTTCACTAAGACTCTCACATAAGTGAAAATAACATGATGGATTCCATTAATGATAACTCAGTGTGTCCGTAAACATCTTCAACCTGATAGTCGCGTCTATCAACTGTTGAACAGTTTTAACGATACCAACTAGTTGTTGAGTAGGTTACCAGAATTTTCACAGACAGTGGAAACTTAAGTCTGTAAAGCACAGATTAGGACCATTTATCCACACACTAGGTTTCACTAGGATTTACGTGCACCTTAAATTACTATTACGTGTGCACCCGTGATGATAATTTGTTTTGCATGCTCACCCTAGTTCTCCCTGTCCTGTGTCATAGTGTCCTTTAGTTTGTATTGATGAGTACAGAGTGTTTTCAGATATGATAAGTCATCGAAAAGCTTAGTTATCAACCATAAGTTGATCAACTAGGACTCATATCAGGATGAGTAGTCGGGAATCGTTTGATCCGAGTATTCACTCGAGTTGAAACACAATACGAGAGTCCAATCTAGCGGATTGTAGATGAATCATGCACGCAAAATGCGACTTCGAGAAGTGAAACTAATTCGTGGATACGACTTACAGGAAGCAGCAAAGTAGCCGTCCTTCCAACTGAGCCAGGATAGGGTCTGAGTATGCAATGAGCAATGTGTTCTAAACTTTGAGGTCAATTTATTCTCAACAGAATATCAACCAAAGACGCGTGCCCATGGCTCGGGAAAATGATGACATCTACGTGTCAATGGATTCTGCCATAACGCGTGCAACGGTCTGCCTTCAGTCGGCGTATTGTTGCTAGTGGGTACAGTAGGGACTCGCCTCTGACGATCCCAACTCCCAAAGAAATATGTGCTAGTGCTGAGTGTCGTCCATAACATGGACCTGAGAAAACCCACCATACCCAACAGATGATGGTGGTGTAAGTGACTCCTCTGAAGGCTCCGTCTCGCTGCCCTCGGACGGGAGTGGAAATTGTTTCGGCGATTCCACGGGTGTCACCATGTGGAATGATGATGCAATGTGAATGATGTGTCCCTCGCCAACTGAGGGTGATACGGATGATGTTAACATGCCTGCACTGCAATGTACGTATGTGTGCTATGTGTATCAGGTATGAGTGTATGTGTCGTGTAACTAATGCATGTGTGCGGTTATATTCTAGTATGCAGTCCTAGTTCTCTATAACCAATGGCTCTGATACCAATCTGTCACACCCCCAATTTCAACTAACGGAGTTTTACCGTTTTGCGAAGTGACAAACCATGATCTCAGTCATTAGTTACATCAAACGACACTATATGGGACTTAAAATGTCATAACACAAACGTTCAGAGTTAATGCGGAAGCGTAAACGTTAATAGGAAATCAAAAGTAATTACACTCAACAAGCGTCAATCAATGTAAATAAGTAAACTGTTTAAAATGTTTGAAATGAATGATATGTCAGTAGGACTCCATGCATGTCCTAAGTGTGCAACCTATGCCAAAGCGACCTGAGAAACATGTAAGAAAAATGTCAACAAGAGGTTGGTGAGTTCACAGGTTTCAAGTTTGCAATGACAACGTTTGCAAGATTATGTACATTCAATATGCATATCTATAGGTAGCTAGCCTATGTTCATGTCTTACTAAAGCGCTCGCAACCGAAGCTGACAGTGTTTGTTTGTTTGCCTCCAGCCAGATCTATCAATTCTGACTAATGTGTTAAGGTCAATATTTCACCCGTTCGACCTCCAATCGAGTTAGCGCGACTAACGCGGGTTCCATATTACCTCGCTAATTCCATAATAACGGTCCGAAGTGTGTGAGGACTTTCATGATAGTGTGTTACGCTTAGCCTCAACAGTGATATCATATGAAGTACCATAATCAAAATAGTTTGCGTCATGTTTTCTCCCCCAACGTGAAAAACATGTAAAATAATGTTTGTTTGCGTACATGTTTCTCCCCCGCGGGAAAACAAGTAAAAGTATGATTGTTTGCGTGTATGTTTCTTCCTCAACGGGAAAACAAGTAAAAGGTGTTGATTTGTGTACATGTTTCTCCCCCAACAGCAAAACGAGTAAAAGGGGCAGTGAAACTCACCTGCGTTGCGTAGTAGGTAGTATCACACAAGTATGAGATTTGGAACCTCAAGTGTTAGCCTGCACGGCTTACGTATGCCCTAGAATTAAAAACACATAAGTTAGGGACATATGGGATTTGTGACGAAGACATGGAAGATTAGAACGTCTTAAAACATTCTAGTGATCAACGAATAGACGAACGTGTCTACGGTAATAAGGATTTCTTAATTAATTAATTATTAAGATAAATGCGTTTAGTGTCGAACGTTTCCAATAACGAATAATAATAAATAATTATATTCGTACGTTTGTGCCATTTAAAATGATTAGGAAAATAATATAACTATATATATATTATTTTTAAGTTCGTATGATTAACAAAATAATCATTTGTATGGAAAAATAAAAAATATATTATTTTTGATCGAGGATAAAGCCGAGGGTAAATAATATAATTAATTATATTATTTATAAGTTTGAAACCTTTCATTAAGTTTATAAACGTGATGAAAATAATATAAATATATATTATTTTTAATTGTGGTTACAGGGTCGAAAATAATATAAATATATTATTTTGTTCGGAGTCGCAGTTTGAAAATCATATAGAAATATTATTTTTAAAAGTGGGGAAATATTATAAAATAGGTTATAAAATCAAACCCGAGCCTATGGGTGTTTTTTCGGGGTTAAAACGTATTTATATATTAATATAATAATATAAGAGTTTATTTTTATTTGAAAATATTACTTAAAAATAGTTTAAAAATAAAACAGTGTGGAGAGGAACCCGGGTCTCTCCCACACATGCACACACAACTAACCACTCCACCCGCTAGGGCTTTTGCAACCAATCCCAGATTCAATTGCTTAAAACATTTAAACCTAGTGGGTTTCTCTCCTCTAACCACCCACGATCGAACCCGTCCCAAATCACCGAATCTGGTAGCGAATAAGACCTGGATTCATAGGGATTTTGAAAATTGGGGTATTGCGAACCCGTCCCAAATCACCAAACCACTCCACCCGCTAGGGCTATCGCAACCAATCCCAAATCCTCTAACCACCCACGATCGAACCCATCCCAAATTATTATCAAGTCAAATCTATTTCGACCGAAATCTATTTCGACCGAAATCTAATTCGATCGAAATCTAATTCGATCAAAAACTAATCACTTGAAAATTATTTATTCTCATGTTCTTCTGTTCGAAAACTTTTTGTTCGAAAAGTATTTCGAGCGAAATGTCTCGTCCGATATACTTTTCAGACGATTCAGAGTTTTCGATCCATTCATAGAGTTTTCAGACGATTCGAATGTTCTTAGTTGATTTCTTCGTTTTTGATCCAAGATTCGATCTTTTTTCTGTACAGAACTCATATCTAGCTTCCATGATGCTAGATATACACTTTTTAGAGCAAATCCTATGTAAAAATTTCATTTTTGATTGAAACCCACTTTAAAACCCAAAAACCCATTTCTAAATCAAAAACTCAGATTCGAGCTCGATAGTTAGCTGTTTTCGTTTCCTTTTTGATGCTATACGATCCAGAGATGATGGCAATCGATCCCCGAGCTCTCTCTCTAGACCCGAGCTCTCTCTCTCTAGAAATTTGTCAAAATGGTGAAAATGAGGATAGAGGGTGCCTTGACCCTTATATACCTGCGCTCCCTCAGCCCATTGGCGTCGAGCCCGAGCCCGTTTTACTTTTCTTTTAAATCTTCCGACAGAACACCAGTTTCATTATTATTTATTTATTTTTATTATTTTCGGGATGTTACATGTTGGATCAGAGGTGACCACCAGGAAGATTTCACAAAAAATTAATTTGGAACTTGATTTTAGGTGTTTGATTTTGTCGCTTGTTTATTGTTTCATCCTATAGGTTCAAATAAAATCAGATTTGAAATTACGTCTCATGCCAACTCATTTGGGTTTTAGCAATGACTTTAGAGTTTTGGGTTTCACCACGCCAACCAAATCGGACCCCGAAGAGCTCGCCTTTAAGAACTCCACAACCAAATCGACCCCAAATAACTCGTCTCAACTATGAGGGGTTTGGTGGGGCTTGACTTGCCTTCAAGAACTCCATAGTCGGCTTCAAGAACGTGCTTATTCCACCATCTGAGCTGCTTTCGATTATGATTTAAAGTTTAATTCTTTGGTTACAGTTTTTGCTTTAAATATGGTTTTTGATTTTTGCATTTTGATAAACCAGTAGCCAAAATCATGATTTAATATTTGCTTTGTGTCTTTTGATAAATGTATATAGTTTTTGATGAATTTGCAATGAATCTGGTTTACATGAATGTGCCATGGTGAATTTTGGGTGACAGCTTTATCAAAATTAATGGGTTTTGAATACGAAGTTGTTTGATGTGTTGAGAGAGGGAGAGGGAGCTTTTAGGGTTTTCTTTATTTTTTTTAATTTTAGTTTTTTTGTTAAGAAGGATATTTTAGTTATTTTACCTAAACTTAACAGAAAAATTAACGAAAGTTAGCCTTAATACATAAACTCATTACAAAATAGGTTAAAAAATCGTGTATTACGCGGGTTTAATAAATATAATATTATGTATTAAGTAATAAAAAAATTATTTTTTAAAAACTCGTGTTTTATATGGGTTAAATAAACCCATGAAATATAATATGTTATTACATACGCTCGTCATAATGTAGTAGGAGATTTATTAATACAAAGATTAGTATTTTCTTTAAAAAAATATTATTATCAAAATATAAAGGTGTATTTAATAAGAGAGAGAGACGAGAAAAAATGATGAGAATGAATATAAAGGCGACACGTGATATTGAAAAACCTTTATTTATTATATAGTATACATTGAAAGCATAAACCCAAAATTGTTACTTTAAACTCTTAATAACCAAACTTGTTACTTTCCGCAAACCACATGGACTATCTATGTAATTAACTCTTATATGTGTGTGTGTATGATTTTAACGTTTATGAAGTCATCCGGTTTTTGAATTCGGTCCAACTAGTAGACGTTTAGGTGAACGGATCGATTTCCGGTCCGATTACAAACATTGGTTTTTACACTGAAATTAGCTGCACTCACTCAAATACATTAAGTTAAACCTAAATGTTTTCAAGCTAACTTTTAACAAACCGTTATGTTTTTCCAAGCCTCTCAAGCTTAGCTTGGAACACTTTTAATCGTGGAAGATGTTTTACATATTCAGTTCGTTTCACATATTTGCGACGAGTAATTGCCAACCCGTTACATTTCCCAAAGAATCTTAATGGTTTGTAAAACACCCATATTTTTTTCGTTACAAAATGAAGGTAGATTTCATAGAGTTTTGTTTATGAGACACTCAGGAGCGGATCTACATGTTCTCCAGTAGGTGGCAAGGAACTTACTGAGATTCATGTAAGCAGTAGAAAATTTTTGGCTTTTTTATACAGGTCCCTTCGCAAATACTTGAGAGGCCCACTCAACATCAACAAATAGAGAGAAGTCAGTTTTAATGGAGAAATGGTGGAGAAGACGAATTGAAGAGAGGAGATGATGTTGATGGCTTTAAAACAGTCAAATTTGTTAACTAGCTATTTGAGAATTCCAATCTTAAAGTTTCACTTTAAACCCCTTTAACTGTATCTAAGTTACAAAATAAACCTATAAATTTGATTTGAGTTTTAAACAACCCTAAAGTTAACTTCTTTTTTTTTACTATATTAGGTATTAATAATTTTTTTTGAACGAAAGCTATTAATCATAACTAATTAAAAATATTAGATATCAATCATAACAAATATATTATGTATTATTCGTAACTAATTAAAAATATTAGATATTAATCATAAAAAAATATATTAGGTATTATTCATAACTAATTAAAATTTTTAGATATTAATCATAACTAAAAAGTTGAGTAAATGAGTAATGTGTTTTGTTGTTTGATTACTCAGTTAATTTATAACTATTTTTTACTTTTTATACACATTTGAGTTTAACCAAAATGCATAATATCATTGAGTAATTAAATATGAATAGTTTTACAACATCGTTATATACACATTTGCGTTTAACGCGTCGTAACGCGCGAGTTTTAATACTAGTTAACTAATTTTAAAACCCAAATTTCTTGAAAAGAAAACTAGTTCCTAGTCTCCTACTATCTCATTTTTGGTTGCCAACCAAGTTTCAAGTTCCTCCTAGGGCTGATCATGGACCGGCCCGGGACGAAAACCAAAGAAATAGGACGAGATCATTTATGGTTGTATCTGTCTCGGGTTCATTGGGTTAGGATTTCCTTGGGTTAGTTAGGACCAAATTAACTAATAGGTGGTTATTTTGCTACAAACTATTTGGACCATTATATACATATACATAGATACAACATCAACATCAGTTTTCAACATTGGACCATTATATACATACGCATACATAGATAAAACATCAACATCAATTTCACTGTACACACGTACATACATACAACATCAACTCATCAAGCATCAACATCAATTTCAAACATATATATGCATACACATACTCACATAAATACATTATACATACATGAGAAATTAAGCTCAACATATGATGATCCTAATGATGAACGTCGGTTTGAACCAGACAGGAATTACTGTAGGAATAGTGGGTCACTTTTATTAAAATAATAATAATATATAATGACGATACTCTCGTCATACATGGGAAATCAACTTAGTACAATACCGTCTACAAAACCGAAAGAAAAATAAGTATAAAAACAAATTTATATAAATAAATGATTCGAACCGGTGGCTTCAACGGGTACTCTAACAACCATCTTCTTGTAGTATAGTTGACTCGAGACTTCAACACCTTGAGTCTTTAACTTTCTCCTTAGCTAACAAAAAAAGCTAAACATTTTCGGTTTTGGTTGAGGATTCGTGTTCAACACAGTTATGACATTTTGGTTGAGATGTCCACGTGCCCAAGGTTTCATCGGGTTGAGTTATGTTTTCTTGTGTATGGAAAATAGAAGAAGAATGTGGTAGTGAAATGGTTTTAGAGAGTACTCCTCTCTAATTCTCTATAAAAATTCTATATAGTGTTTTTGCTTTGTTTTTTCTTCTAATCTAAAAATGAATCATAAGACTCTAATTATATTCATACCAAAACTCCATATTTATTATTTTTATTTAAACACAATTATGACATTTTTTATGAGTCAAATAAAACATAAATTTGATTCATGACAAGTTAATGTCAAATTAAATAAAATAATAAGCCATAACTAAAACCTCATAATTCATTACAAAGATTTACGAGTCAAAAATTAAAACACATATATTGCTTTATGACAAAAAATTGTTAGCATTTAACCAAAAGATGCAACAAATTTTTTCACTAGAGTCACCCAAGTTTAACAATATTCATTCCAACCACTCAATTTCGAACATCGATATCTCATTCATTTTAGCTCCGTTTTGGACATGGTTTGTTTCACCGTGAAGCTCACAAATAGAACACAAACCCACAAAATAATAGTTATATTAATCGCAATTACATATAGTTATTTATATCCAAAGTTAGTGAAAACTACATTTTCACTAAATTTTTCAACAATCCCCCCCACATGAATGGAGATTGATCAAAACACACAAAATACCCAATGTAACCTCGACAGTTGAGTCTTGCATAGGATAGGTAGGTTTCCTTTTGAACCTTCCCTTGGGAAGCATACTTAACTTACTAGTTGTTTGGTAGACGCGGTGTCTTTGAACCAACGACTATTTGTATAAACGACAATATACGTTCACACAAGACTCTCCCTAGCGGGGCACATCCCCTCATTATCATGTCCATTATGGTCCTGGAACACTAGCCTGGTTCTGTGAAAGCTCTAGGAATTGCGCACCCCACAATTTCATTCGAAGCGACCCCACTTCTCTTTCACATAGGTGATTTATCTCAAATCATTAAAAGCATTAAGGTTACCATGATTTACACAAATCATAAATCACATTATGCTTGACCTCACAACATGTCACTGCTGTTATAGGAATGGACTAGGAATTGATTAAACCCCCTTTTACAATTTAGGAGGATATATATAAACACACACACACACACATATATATATTAGCTTATATATCAACTTGTACATTAGCTATGCCCCCATAGTGACCACCCTTAGATATATAATTAGGTTGTCCTATTGAACTTAGATCTTGGGATCTCCAGTCAACTAAGATAGGTTTTCCTTCATATATCATTCATAACTCAATCTCTCATTCCATAACTCAATCTCTTATCAACCCTCGGGTTGTTGGATCCAAATAATTATGTATGACTTCGTCAAGTCAATACACGTAATTGCAATTGAGATGAGTTGTAATTTATGCCTTTGGTATTTTATAACAAACATCCAGCAAGACTTTGAATTTAACCAATTTGCATACGAGTCTTGCAACTAGATACCCTAGATAGACTCCTTATGACCTTTGTGTACTCCACTCAGTTATGTGTTTGTAATATCAATTTGGATTACGAAAATCCTCATTTGCCAAACATTCCACATTCAAATCAAATGCAAGTCACCCTCACATTTAAGTGTTATTGGATAACATCCGGATAGGGTGAAGAAAGGTTTTACCTTTCCACACGTGATTGAGAAAACTTCTCACACAACCATTTCTACATACCCTAAAGGATTGTTTCTTAAATGGCTTCTCCCTCCACATTTCTTGCAATTTGATCAAACTTCACTTATGTTGACACCATCACATATTTAGAATGGTTCTAAGTCAATATGAGTTCTCCTCCTTATATTGAATGAAGAAAATCATTTAACTTTGTCCATACACAAATTCATTCTTGTGTCTAAGTACATTTTGAATGTTTATAGTTAATTTGTCTCCTCGGAGCATCGTAATTAACAAGTAATAGTCTAGCATACTTTAGAATACAATACTCAAGCATGTGAACAGAAGATGCATCATTCTGATTCTTCATATCCTTAAGGGTTATCACAATATTCCTTGCCAACATTCATGCCTTAGTTTAGACAAAATCATGAGACTTATTCACCATCCCATAACCTCAGTATTTAGGAAAGTCTCATAAGTTATTGTATGTTACACAAACATAACTATATCATTCAAGTTAGGATAACTTGTTTGCCTTTGATTTCCATGGCTTCACCATTAACTCATAAGCACTTAACCATAAGTGTTAAGCCGAGTAACTTCAGTGAACAAATTCATCACCAAAAAGGGATGAATAATACAAGTGTACAATCACTTTTATGTTGAGATAAAGTCAATCAGATTGACACTCAACAACATGACATTCAACAAGTTTGTCGTTAAGTGATTTGCACACTTGTCTTATTGTTTCCTTGAAGCTATGTATATTTAAGATACTCTCCCAAGTTGAAGGTTAAAACCTTAACATAGTTCCAACAACTTGAAGGTGGTAGACTCATCTACATGTCCTTCATTTCCAACAATAAATCTTTCATAACGAATCTCGCCCGATTCATTAAAGATTTATATTAACATATATTTCTTTCATATGTTAGAATCAACACTTGTGAATTTACATGATTACTTCTCCTGAAGTATGTTACATATCTCATTTTTATGTATTTTATCTTAATACATTTGCATATGTGACAATTATTTCATTAGTAAAGGTAGCAACTCTCAAGTTGTAGTTGTGCAAATATCTTTTTGCATTATCCGTTTAAACCATATCCAAATGAAAAGTTTAACATTATTTTCCATAAAAATAAATATTTTGTGTACGTCACAAATATTATTGATTTATTTCTTTGCTAAAGTTGCATGTGTTATCCGAAGATATTGAACACAAAGCAATAATACAACCTTTGAAATAAAAAATCAATAAAATGCAAAACACTTTTATTGATAATAATTTAAATGGATATATATAGATGATATATAGATGATGTGTCGTTTTTAATATATAAAAATATAATATATTTTAATGATGGTTTTACGAGATCATGTTTTAAATTTATAAAATGATAATTACTTTAACTTAAAAACACACACAATAGGCAAGTGTACCTAACGCAGCTCAATATAGTTTAGGTAAGAACCAAGTATCGAAGCAATGAACACGGTCGAGTTCCGGTACTCAACTTTCATTATCGTTTAGCCGGATCAATTAGTGAGTGGTTTTTGTGTGCTTGTGAAACTGAATAGTAAATGACAGAAAAGTAAATAACGGTAAAGTAAATAACAGAAAAGTAAAAACGTGTGTGATGTGTGTAACAGGAATGTAAATAACAAGAAAGTAAATATCTCGGAAATGATCAAGTCACAAAAAGTATTGCTTTGGGCTTCGAATCCGCTTGGTACGTGATAATGTTTTGTTGACTAATCCAGTGATATAAGTACTACAAACTTGTGACCCGGGTCACCACTAGAGCCTCGTCCTCACGGCATTTGATTCGTGAATTAAAATCTTTAAAAAGTAGTATTGCCTCCCGTTAAGGACAACAATTACCCTCAACCCTTCGAATGGTCATCTCCGGGTTGGTTTAAGACATCGAACGTAAATGCTTTGTATTAAGGTTAAATAGGTGATTATATTTTGTAACAATAGGACCAAGTATAAAGACGTACCGATCCCAACATGAGTTCACCAATTCTTGGTCGCATAACAAGTTCGTATAAAAACGTACGACCTTAATAGTGTTGACCAAGCCTTGGCTTATCAATCTCTACTTGTATAAAGACGTACAAGTTTCAAAAGAAGTTTGATTAAAAAGGTTTTACGATCTTACACTTTAAAATCAAGAACACTCACAAATATAAAGACCGATTTAGACAATAATAAAAGCCCACCAGATGGTGGTTTTAAGGACGAATAATTAAAGACATAAACATACCACTAGATTAATACATCAAACATTAACATGCACCAAACATTATCTTAACCCTAGCAATACAAGAAGTTTAGTCACGAATGGCCATACTAACTAGCATAACGCTGAGTTTCGTAGGCTCCCCTATTGCGGAACAAGGTGGAAGAGCCCCTCTACTCACTACTACTACCCTAATACTACTAGAAACGAACTATTCTCTCTATATTGAGGTATGGAATGGTGTATTGAGGTGTGTGGAATGAAGAACCCAAGCCATCTATTTATAGGCCTCAAAATGAGCAATGCACGGCCGTGCATTGGATTGCATGGGCGTGCAAACACCTCGGGAATCAAACAGGGTACAATTGCAAGTGTACTATGTACTGGGAGCAGAGTTGGGCAATGCACACCCGTGCATCCGTGCATCCCCTCTCTGCTTCCCAGTTTTGTCTTTTAGCTCCTGGTTGACTTCCGGTGGTCCAATTTTGACTTCTTAGGGGTCAAAGCTCGGGAATGATCTTCCAAAAGGCTTGATTTCTTGGTGTTTTTGATAGGTTTTATCTTGATTTATGTTTTCAATATCGAATAACCTGCAATTACAAAATATAAACGTTTTATATGCAATGTTATTAATCAATTAGTATCATAATATGGGGATTATTATGCATGCAAAACATGTATAATTTAGGGCATATCAATAGACATCAAGTCACAAAAGTGTTATTATCTTCAACACTTTTATCATCCGACCGAAATCATCGCAATGATATCATTTCGTGGCATATCTTGAGGTACTCTCTTAATAGAACTCTATACTCATTTCATCTTGAAATTCTAAACTTGAATTGTCACTAAATGACCAAAACAAAGCAACAACATTGTTTACATAATATAACCAACTCGCAAGTAGTTATATTTGAACAATTAATTCTGTTCACAACAATACCAAGTTGTTTTTCTATCAAATAGTCTCAACAAGACTATTATTTGGTTCAAGACATGCTACTTCTCGCACGAGTTGCGAACCAACAACCACATGTTTTATTCTTTCAAAATACTTCTTAGTTTTGCAAAACATTATAGAATGATTTTAAAGTAAACTATTTTTATTTTTATGTTTTGATTATAAAAATCAAGACCCATAAACACCAAAATAGTTTTATACAATAAAACATTATCTAACATGTTCGTTAGAAAATTAAAAATGTTTCCACAACATTTTTACATTATTCTGTTTTTATAAACCGTTTCTAATACGCATGTTGGGTCTATATATGTGAGACAGACGTATCAAATAAATAGAAGTGTTGGTGTTACCGAATATAAATGTATTCGGTTTTTAGAACCGTGAACCATATGTTCACGGATTGGGTCTTGAGCCAGGCTATATGAGCCGAATACTATAGGTTATGGGCTTTATAATGTTTATCTAATATAAATAGATATTTTCGTGACCTAGGTGATATAGTTAGACGAGTTGGAGAGCCGTCTAGAGGAGAGTATTTTAAGCAGTGTTTTGGCATTTGTTATTTTGTAATTCTCTTTAGCAATATATGAATATTACTTTGATTGTGTTCTTGAATTACCATGCTTGTTATTTTAAGCGGTGATCATGGGTTTGATTATTCGAAGATCCAAAGAGATTGGGACTTACAATTGATATCAGAGCCATTGAAGTCATTCATGGCTTAGTTTTGGATATCAAAGATTCAAGATTTAAGGTATTTGTTTAAGTTTTCGGTTGGTTTTTGTTACTGATCGTTTGTTTTGTGAGGACGTTCATCTTTTTTCGTTGAGAATCGAGGAATTATTATTGTTTTACTGCTGTTGGGGAAGAAGTTGGTGCTGATTTCGTCAAAGATTTGATTGGAATCATATCCGTGTTCATCAGGATTGAATCATCTCCGTAGTTTGCTGTGATTCGGGAAATTGTTGCTGTTTGGTTGATGATTTGGAGGATTAATTTTGTTAAAATCGTCAAAAGGAAAGATTATGTTTTTCGTGTTCTTTGAAATTTATTTTGGTTACAAAATTTGAAATCCCTTAATTTTCGGGATTAAGTTTGGAAACTAAATCAATCTTCACAGAGAAGTTCACGGGTCACAGTTCACGGGTGGAGGATCACGAGTTTGGGTTCAAAGATTCAGTTCATGGCTTGAGTTCACGGTCTGGTCAGTTCATGGGTATACTTAACGAGTTTACTACTAGTTCACGGCTCAGACCAGGTTCACGGTTTTTGGTCAAGTTCACGGCTTAAAAAAAATACACGGCTTGACTGACAAGTTCACGGCTTGACATAGTTCATGGCTTAAAAAAATATCAAAATATAATTTGAGGGAGTGTTTATATGCTTGTTTCAAGCCATTTTTGAGAAAATAGTACTTTGGATTTTTATTTCACCAAAATCCATATTTTTTGGAGGGAAAATGTTTCTTGATCAAAATTTTGAGAGGAAGGTTATATCTCTATTTGGATTTGTTTTTGAAAAGATTACAATATTGGATTTTTAGTGAAAATTTAGGCGGGAAAAATTTCTTATCAAAGCTAAGTTCACAAATCAAGATAGAATGTTTTCTATATTTGGAAAAGTAGAAAGATGTTCATCATCTTCAACTTCAACTCCATCAGAGGTAACATCTAATCTCTGTTCTCAATTGTGTATTGATAATGTTTAGAAAACAAAATGCTGATTTGAATTTTGAAATTGAAAATCTTAAGTATCAAAAGTTAAAGTTTTCTAAAACTGAGAAAGCATATAAGTAAGTGATAGAAGCTAGTAAGAAAGATATATCTTTGCTTAAGTCTCAACTTAGTGAAAAATATTGTGTGCTCACTAATGCTAAGCAAGAAATTACTAGATTGACCACTGACTTAGAAAAAGTAAAATCAAATTTTGCCGAGGCTAAATTCAAAGTAGAGTTCTTTGGTCAGTCTAGTAAAGTAGTTGATATGCTTGAAAATCAACTTCACAACCCGAGCAATAGGAACAAAGGGATTGGGTACAATAACGTGCCTCCTCCGTTTAACGGTAATTACACCACTGTTCCATCATCTGTCGAGGAACAACTGGCATGTGATAAGGAGCTCTCCACTGGCAGTTCATCTGATTCTGATGAATAGGCTTCACCATCCTTAGCATCTAAGGTTAAATGTGTGAAAAATTTTGAAGCTTTTACTTCATGTGTAGACAAAGTAGAGATTGAGGACTGTGATGGAGAAATTAATAAGTGTGAAGTGGTTCGTGTTTGCAAGAATAAAACTGATTCTAACAGGGATTCATACATGTTGAAAGAGAAGAGGAAACGATTTTCAAACCTCTAAGTGCTTCACCTAAGAACTTCACTAAAGATGAGTTTTACTCAAAGTAGGATCATCATCATATGAGGTTTGAACAAGAATAGTCAAAGAAAAACAGGAGGTTTGAAAGCCCTTCAAACAGAAGATGTGAACATAATTCTAGAAATGACAGATCTTATCATTCACATTCATCATCATCTTCATGGTCAAATAGATCGGGATATGCTCCTTATACAAGGAATCAAACATGCTACACATGTGGCAAAGCCGGTCACATTGCAAGAAATTGCATACATCATCCTTACGAGCCCTATTATATGAAAAATCAGAGGGTTACAACAAGGGAACGATATTATTCAAAGCCAATGAAGGTTGAAAAACCTAAGGCAATGAAGAATAAGCATCTGTAGGATCGTGAGAATACAAGATGGTTCTGTTCTTAGTTGAGGTTGGCGGAAACAAAATCAACTACACAATTTATAATCAAGTAAACACAAAGAATACTGATAAACACTGTTGTATTAAGCTTTTGTGAATGCAAAGATTACAAGTGAGAAACTCAATGAATAAGTATGACAAGCACTACAAGCACTCTTACAATGAAGTGGCAACTCAGTATTTATAGTAACTTAGAATCAAGACAGACCCTTGATTCTAAGGATCAGATCGAACACAAGCCGTTGATCTTGTTTATTAATTTACATTAAACATAAAGGCTAATCTAGTTAACTTTACTGAAACGTTTTCTTTATTCATGATTGTTTGCATGCTTGGAGAAGTGTATTGTTGTCCGTCATTGGTTGACCATAGCGGTTCCTTCTGCTTTGAGTCTGTCAGTTGCTTTTGCAGAAAGGTGTCAGAGACGCTTGGCCTGGATAGTCAGCTGCAACGTCTGGTTTTCAGTGAATAGAGCTATCAGCTACAAAGAGTGAAGGTTGTTGCTGGTAAGCCTATCAACAGCAGACATGGATGACCGCTGCTGATAAGCCTATCAGCAGCAACTTGTGCTGAATGCTGCTGATAAGCCTATCAGCAGCAACAAGTGTTGAATGCTGCTGATAAGCCTATCAGCAGCAACAAGTGTTGAATGCTGCTGATAATCCTATCAGCAGCAACAAGTGTTGAATGCTGCTGATAAGCCTATCAGCAGCATTTGTACTTAGAATAATTTGGTAGCAATCAGTCTTTGGTTCTACAAACTCTCCCTAGACTGATGCAACCAAAAATTCTTCTAATCACTTTGCTGCTGAAGCTTTTGCATGTGGCTGACTATCCTTTCAACCTCATAGCCTCTTGGATCCTTGCTGGGATTGTTCAGTGGAAGTTCAGACAGAGTCTTGATATCTTTGTGTTGCATTTTGTAGATTGCTTTGCTTGAACATCTCATCTGCTGCTTCTTTACATCAGTCAGTGTGAACTCATCCAAATCAGCATTGTAGGTCCAGGATACAAATGGAGAGTGGGACTTGAGTGGTTTGATGTTTATGATCACATCTTTGCTAGGGTTGAAGTAGTGTTTGATTGCTAGCACAAGACGTTTCCCAATCTCATTTGCAGGCTCATGAGCTTCACCCAGCTCTAAAATTCTTTGAAGATCGGAATCAAGTAGTTGCAGAACCTCGTCAACAGACCTGTAAGTGGATCTTCTTCTCTCAGTTCTCCCCCTGAAGATCTCAAACACTTGATCTTGTGAATTGTGGAACCAGTTAACTATATTTCTTGAGTCTTCTGGTTTAGGAGTGGGTTTGGGTATCTTCAAGGGAGGCTGTTGATGAGTGGGAGCTGGGTGGGATGACTTGGACTTTTTGGGTGGAGGAGTGGAAGGTTTGGGGAGGAGAGTGGAAGGATGATGGACTGAGGAAGAGGTAGGTGAGGGAGAAGGATTGGGTTTCTTTGTCTTTGGTTCTTCATCTTCTTTGATAAGTACCCTTTTCTTGGAGCCCTTCTTCCCTAGTCTTTCTTCCTCATCCTTTTTAACTTTAAAGTAGAGGGCTTGCAGGTTCATGAAATTCATAGGACCTAGCCTCTTTCCACTATCTCCTCTGGCCTTAAGGAAGTCAATCATGACCTTCCTTTCTTCATGGGTCCTTTTATTGAAGGCAATGGTCTTTTTGGACTGTTGTTTGGCTTTTTCTTCTTCTTCAGCCTTTTTCTTCTTTGCCAACTGACCTTGCTGACCCATGAAGGCTCTGTAGATCTCTTTGTTTGAAAGTTTTTCAAGGTAGTCTTCATCCTCACCTTGAGAGATCAGAGCTTCAGTCCACTCCTCCCTTAATTCTTTTGCTAATTTAGAATCAGTGATTCTAAACTTAGCATCTTCCTTCCTTTTCTTTTTAGCTTCTTCTTCTTCTTCTTCTTTTGCAAACTGTTCCTGTAGCTGTCTAGCAAGTTGTTCATCTTCCTCAACTTGAGACCCTGCAAGGACTTTTACCTTCATTTCATCCAGCTGTTTGGCATACAGCTGGATTGTCTGTTGTCTGAGAAGTATGGCTGCCTTTCTATCTTCATGCCTTTGTTTTTGAGCCATCTCTTCAGCCAACTCTTCTTCTTCTCTTTTCCTTCTTCTCTCTTCTTTCTCTTTCTTTTCCTTTTGCAACCTCTCTTCATCCTCTTTTGTCATGATACCCTTCCCTTTATTAACATTGGATGCCTCTGCTCTGGCTTCACTGATCACAGAAACAGCTGATTGTTGTGCTGTTGGGATCTCTGCCTCGGCTTCATTGGCATGTTGAGAGGTAGATAAGGGAAGGTCTTCAGTTTGGCACTCAGGATCTGTAGGTTCTAGCAGCCTTTCTCTCACAGAGGATCTTGCTTCATAAGCTGCAGTGCAGATGTTAACTGGAGGGGAATCTGAGTTGGAGTCAGTGTCAGAGGATGACACATCTTCTTCCTCATCAATCCTTCCTTCCTTCCTTCTCAAGGTGAGCTTTGATAATTGCTATCATCGCCTGGCTTTCAAGGGAGTTGACATTGCAGATGTTAGCTTTTAGTAGATAGATCTTGTGGAGGAAATTTGTTGGTAGCTGAAGGATGTTCCCGGTGTTGATGATGAGAGCAGAACCGTTGCTTAGGAAGAAAGCGTGGTCAAGGAGCCTAGTGCTTACCCATCCTAGCACGTCCGAGTCCTTGACCAGGAAGGCATACAGAAATCTTTGAAGGCCCAGAACTCCTTCTTTAGTGAGAAGACTGCTCCTTGTTATTGCAAGATTGTTGGGAGACAGTCTTCTTTCTGCGGCCGACGAAGATTCAGGATAAGCTACCCGATGTGCTGCTTGTAGGAATCTTTGGAACCTGGGTAGATTATCCTCCATCAGGTCATGGAACCTGCCAATGGCAAGTTCAGCTGAGAGATCTGCTGAAGTGTTGATGCAGTCAGTTAGATGCAGTTCTAGGATTTAGAGGGCATTGAGAGAGTTCCAGTTCAGTTCTTCTACTCCGCTGAACTCCCATCCAATCCAAAACCTCTCAGCTAATCCATCATACCCCCAAGCTAGAATAGAGTCAAACTCTAGCTTCTTTGAAGATTTGAAGATTTGGGGGGTAGTGGATTGACCTATGATGGCTGCTGCTTGTGGAAGGATGCTGAATGATGCATTTGTTTGTTCTGTGTCTTCAGCATCATTCAGCATTTCATCGACAGCCCTGACGACCAACTGCCAGTCTTCAGATATCTCTTCGTCTTCGTTATCTGGGGCTGGCAAGTCATGAACTTGGACAAAAGCTGGCTTGTATTGTGAGCTTTGAAGTACAAACTGCTCTTGAATCCAGTCGTCAAGACTGTCTGTATCATCTTCCATAGAAACCATCTCCCCCTTTTTGGTTGCATCAGCAGACAGGTAAGCATCAGTTTGGGTGCCTACTGATACAAGAGAGGGAGAGGCTAAAGTTGGGCATTGATGGGCTTCATGCATAGCGACTTGGTGTCTTAGTTTGGACATTTCAGCCTCTAGCATAGCCACCCTGGCCGTCAAATCAATGTTATGAAGTTTCAGTCTGTCCTCATCCACAGTTGTGGAATCCTTGGACCCAGATGGGGCCGTAGGCCTAGCCTCAGCATCCCCATCTCCCGCGGTTTCTTGGCGCCTGGGATTCCTCTCAGTGAAGGGAGTTTCCAAGGAAACATCCTCACCGTGAGTTGCCGTGGTTGAGGTCTTAAAGATGTTGTCACTGTCCTCCTGGTCAGTTGATGGACCAGCAGTAGTGACAGCCTCGTCCACATCCACTCTTTCAATACTCCCAGAGTGGACCTTCAAGGGTGAGGAACTTGGGTTGGGTGTTTCGGAAGCAAGACCAATCAGTACCTCCTTGATAGTGGTAGTTGGAGAAGGTACATCACTTTGGTCAGGTTCCTCTACACTTAAGTTCAAAGAAGAGAGGAATGGCTCGAAGGGCTGTTCTATGGATCCGGGAAGTGATCCTAATCCTAATAGAGAGACTTCCGAAGGAGTCTCCCTAGCAATGTGGCTTTCCCTTATGATATTCTCACTAGAATGTTGTGATTCTGAGTGAGGGATGTTGGCTTGGGTTTGGGCCTTGGAGGCAAGAGAAGAAGGAGTTCTCTTGCCCCTCTTCCTTGTATACTTGGCTGCAACCGGGGCCCTGTGGTCCGGTTGAGCAATCAAACTGGGGGTGAGTAATGTATGTGCCTGTGCATCCTCAGTAGAATGCACAGGGGTTCGATCAAGGGAAACAGTAGGTTGAGTTTGTGGCAGTGAGGTGGAGGGTGTGGGATCAGTATCAGCTGGGTTTGCTGAACTGTCACCCTGGGCACTATGTGTGTTCAACATTGTAGATAACAATGGAACATCGGCCCCTGAGAACTTTGATGAAACTGTTCCTCATGCTTTGAAAAATGTTGTTCTTATGTCCCAGAATTGAGTAGATTCTTGCAGTTTTTGAAAGATCTTGGTGTTCAATATTGAACACTTCTTGCAAGAATATTGGGTACATGAAGAACTGAGATTTCACCCCTTCTTGAAGGTTGTATCTCAAACCTTCAAGAATGAGGTGGGAAAAATTGAAACCTGCCCCTGTTATCATACCGTGAACGGCCGACGCAAGTCCGGAGCTGAGTTGGTTCCAGCCACTCCTCTTTTGAGATATGCATTGGAGAAGAGTGTGGCAGAGATACTTCCATTTAGGACCCATGAGTGCCTTCTCTATCGTATACTCTGTTTGATTCCCAGTGTACCTTATGGATACAAAGGTCCTCATGTATACGTCTCTTGGGTAAGAGAGGGCGTCCTCTTCATCCTGAAGCTTGAGGTGTTGGCGGAGTTTTGCTTCAGTGATGATCATTTCCTTACCGTCAACTGTGCCTCTGATTTGAGGAGTGCCCTGTTCAGTAGAATACATGGCTGAGCTCCAAAAATCTTCCATGTGTGAAGTATATATGGTTGGGTTGACGGTTAGGGCATGGTAAATTTTGGACCGACAGAGGAAGTCGATCATACCGTCGAAACCTTCGGATTTCTTACCCTTGATTAGGTATGCATTTAGGCTGTGATATGGGGAGAACTTATCATTGGGGTTGTTTATGTCTGCGCCTGCCATTGTTATGGATTCGGAGGGAAGAGAGAAAGGTGTTTGAATGGTGGTTAATTGTGGAGGGCTTTGAATGCTGTGTGAACGGGAGAGAAAGTGATGGGAGCTAGGTTTGAAATTAAATATGAAGAGGTAGAGGGATGATTTGAGTTGGTGATATAACGGCAGACGGAGAAAAAGCAACTCTACTTGTACAGTACAACCTGTTTCACTTTTCATTGTTACAGCTGTAAAACACTCGAGCAGTCATGGTGAAGACTGACGATATTTACTTTTACAGCGGGTAAAAGTTAATTTAGACTTATGTTCACCCATCAGCAGCAAACTTGGTTGCTGCTGATGATGTGCTATTAGCTGCAAACTTGGTTGCTGCTGATAGTTAAGTCTTTCAGCAGCAGATTTGGTAGCTGCTGACTGTTGTATTCAGTCCGCAGCAAAACGGTTGCTGCTGACCGCCTTAAAGCTATCCGCAGGAAACTTGTTCCTGCTGCTAACTTAAAGCGATCAGTGGCAAAGGCTTTGCTGCTGAAGCTTTAAACCTGTCAGCAGCTGAGAGGCAAAAATGCTGCTGACCTATAACTTTTATTTACAACAAGGGACAAAAGGACACATTTTAAGGAGAGACTTGAGATGGATTTTAATCAAAGTTCATCATACCAATTGATTCAACTAAATATCTGAATCTAGCTTCATCAAAAGGTTTTGTAAACAGATCAGCATATTGCTCATTTGTATGAACTTTGGTTAAAATAATTCTCCTTTTCTCAGCTTGATCTCTTATGAAATGGTACCTGATGTCGATGTGCTTTGTTTTTGAGTGCTGCACCGGATTGTTTGTGATAGAGATAGCACTCATGTTATCAATGTGAATTGGAGTCTGCATGAAGGTCATTCCATAGTCAAGCATTTGATTTTGGATCCAGATGACCTGTGCACAGCAGCTTGAAGCTGCAATGTATTCTGCTTCAGCTGTTGAAGTAGAAACACATGTTTGCTTTTTGCATTGCCATGAGATGAGCCTTCCTCCAAGAAATTGACATCCGCCAGATGTGGACTTTTTGTCCAAGTTACAACCCCCATAGTCACTGTCAGTGTAGGCATAGAGATTGACATTTTCATTCTTTGGATACCATAGCCCAAGCTTTGGAGCTCCCTTTAGGTATCTAAGGATCCTTTTAACAGCTTGAAGATGAGACACTTTTGGAGCTGCTTGAAATCTTGCGCAGAGACAAACTGCAAACATGATATCTGGTCTTGAGGCAGTGAGGTACATGAGAGACCCTATCATTGCTCGGTACTGATGTTGATCAGTGTCTTGTCCTTCTTTATCCGGAGATAATTGATGGTGCACTTGCATAGGAGTTCTTGCAGCAGAGCAGTCAGTCATTTTGAACCTCTCCAAGATGCTTTTGACATACTTGGATTGACTTATGAAGATTCCAGTTGGTACCTGTTTGACTTGAAGTCCTAAAAAGAAATTTAGTTCACCCATTGAACTCATTTCAAATTTGGAATGCATCAGAACTTCAAAGTCTTTGCAGAGCTTCTTTCTTGTAGATCCAAAGATAATGTCATCGACATAAATCTGGACCAACAAAATTTCGCCCCCTTCATCTTTGATGAAAAGTGTCTGATCAATGGCCCCCCTTCTGAAGTTGTTACTAAGTAGATATCCAGATAAAGTTTCATACCAGGCTCTTGGGGCTTGGTGTAAGCCATAGAGAGCTTTGTCCAGTTTTAAGACCTTATTTGGATGTGCAAGATCTACAAAGCCTGGAGGCTGTTTGACATAGACCTCTTCATCAATCGTGCCATACAGAAAGGCACTCTTCACATCCATTTGATAGACCATAAAGTTTTTGGATGCTGCATAAGCCAGAAAAATTCTAATGGCTTTCAGACGGGCAACAAAAGCAAAAACTTCATCATAGTCAATGCCTTCTTCTTGAGTGTAACCTTGAGCTACCAGTCTGGCTTTGTTCTTGACTACGATGCCCCTCTCATCTTGCTTGTTTCTGAAAACCCATCTTGTTCCAATGGCTGTTTGACCAGGTGGAAGATCAACAAGCTTCCAAACATCTTGTCTTTTGAATTGCAGCAATTCTTCCTGCATTGCTTCAATCCAGCTGTTGTGCTTGAGAGCTTCATCAATCCTTTTGGGTTCCACCTGTGATAGAAAGCAGGAGAACAAACAAATGTTGGCTTCATGAGACTTACTTCTTGTCTGGATGCCTGTGTGGACTTGGCCAATGATGTTTTCCAGAGGATGCTCTTTGTTTATTCTCTTAGCAGGTATCACATCCAGCCGTATTCCCTCTTCAAGATTACTGTGGTTTAGATCAGTATTGTCTTCAGATGTGAGGAGAGGAGCTTGGAGGATCTGATCATTGTGTTCTGCATAGTCAGCAGCATTAGCATCAGAGGACTCTTCATCATGAATTGAGGAGGCTTCATTTAGGATTTCATTATCAGAGAGATTGCTGCTTATGGTGTTGGATGTACCGGCTTCACCTGCACTGGCTTCAATAGCTTTTGCCACTGATGGAGGATCAATGGATGGCCTTTTCATCCTGATGTAGGGACTGGGAAACTCCAGTCTGTAGTCAGAAGAAGAGGTTGAGGTAGAATGTGTTGAGTTTGAAGAAGGAGGCTCCATATTTGAGAATATGAGGGGCTCAAATATCTGGGTGAAGGAGTCTATATCAAAAAGCCAGTTGGGACCTTTGCCTTGTTCACAGACAACGTGTTCCCTGCATTCCACATTAGCAGATTCTTCCACAATCCGAGTCCTAGAATTGAACACTCGGTAGGCCTTCGATTGAGAGGAGTAACCCACAAAGTAACCTTCATCAGACTTTGCACCGAATTTAGGAAGAACTCCATGTGTGATGAGGATGGTACATGGACATCCAAAGGGCTTCAGGAAGCCAATGTAGGGAACTCTTTTGAGCCAGAGTTCATAGGGAGTTTTCTGGAGAGGCTTAACAATAAGGACTCTATTCTGCACATAACAAGCTGTGCTTACTGCTTCTGCCCAGAAAGTAAGGGGCAACTTTGAGTCAGCCAGCATAGATCTTGCTGATTCAATCAGAGTCCTGTTTCTTCTTTCAGCAACCCCATTTTGTTGAGGAGTTCTTGGAGCACTGTACTTCCTTTCAATGCCCTTGCTCTCACAGAAACTGTTCAAAGTGTGATTTTTGAACTCTGTTCCCTGATCACACCTTATGATCTTTACCTTCAGATTGCTTTGATTCTCTACCCTGAGAATATAGGATTTGAGAATCTCAGCAGTTTCATCTTTTGTTCTTAGGAAGAATACCCAAGAGAATCTGGAGAAGTCATCAGTGATCACCAGACAGTAGGACTTTTTGCCCATTGACATGACATTTGTAGGACCAAAGAGATCCATATGCAGTAGCTAGAGAGGAGTGTTATTTGTGTTCAATGTCTTGGGCTTATGGGAACTTTTGTGTTGTTTTCCCTTCAAGCAGGCAATGCAATGATCGTCTAGCTGGAATTCTTTGTCAGGAAGCCCTCTGACAAGATTGTCCTTCACTAATTTATTGATTGTTTTGATGTTAACATGGCTTAACCTCCTGTGCCAGAGAGCGGATTCATCAACTGATGCCTTTGACAGAAAACATGAAACACTACCAGATGGAGTGACTTTATTCATGTCAAGCACATATAAGCTGTCCTTTCTATTAGCAGTTAGGAGAATCTTCTCTGGGGGGGGGGGTTTTAGATAGGCCAGGAGCTAACACGAAACATTCTTTGTCAGTGAAGAGCATCCAATGCTTTTGATCACATACTTGAGAAACACTCATGAGATTGAAGTCAAGTTCTTTAACATAGTTGACTCTTTCGATACTCATCCTTTCATTGGACACAGTGCCTTGTCCAGAGATAGATCCACCTTTTGAGTCACTCCCAAAGGCAACATATCCTCCATTGAAATGTCTGAAGTTGGAGAGGATAGACCTGTTGCCTGTCATGTGCCTGGAACAGCCGCTATCTACCACCCAGGTGTTATTCTTGTTACCTGGCTGTCCCTGCACATGAAAGAGATTTAGTTAGTGGGAGTGGTCCAAGAGCTCTCCTTTTTGAAGAAAAGAGTTCTTGGACATTCTGATTCATCATGCGTGCATTCAACAGCACCGATGATGATTTTGCTGACAGGAGCAGAGATTTTGGCTTTCCATTGCTTAAGTAGTGGTTTTCCAGTTCTCTTTTCTTTATCGGCTTCGGATTTGGCTTTGGCAGTTGATGAATTTGCTCTATCAGCAGCTGATTTTCCTGCTTGAGGTTTTGGCCTGTCAGCAGGGGCAGGTTTTGCTGTTGATGGCTTCAGCTTATCAGCTGCAGATGTTGCTGCTGATGACCTTGGACTTTCAACAGCAGATTTTGCTTTTGCTGCTGAGGGCTTATTTGGAGCAGCAGCAGATTTAGTTTTTGCTGCTGACTGCTTTGTTTGAGCAGCAGCAGACTTGGTGGCTGCTGAAGGCTTTGCCTTTTGCTGCTGCTTGTGTTTTTCTGCAGTTTTAACTCTTCTACTGGCTGCAAATGGCCTATCAACTGAAGTATGCTGATCCTTCTTTTGTTTATGCGCTGATTGAAGAAGGATCTGGTTGAAGGGGTTAAACTGACATTTTGTAGCAAAGTGGTTTGATTCCCCACATATGATGCAGGACTACTGAACCTTGGGCTGCTGCTTCCTTGGTGGAGAAGAAGAGTTTCTGAACTGAGTTTTCTTGGTCGTAACTCTTCTAACCTGTTGCTGATTCTTCTGATTTGGCATGAACTGAGATTTGGAGTTTGTGGGTCCTGATGTCTGTCCCTTTTCAGTGTTTAGCTTTCTTCCACCTGGAGGATAGCTGATCCTTATCTGTTTGAATGGTACAGGGGCTGGAACAGCTGGGAGAACAGTAGGGACTGAGACTCTATTCAGAACAGCTTCAGATGAGGCTGTACTTGTTTCATCATGGTCTGAGAAGGTTAACTCAGATTCTGATGAGGTAGTGCAGTCTTTAACAATGGGTTCATCCATTGGAGGATCAAGATTTCTGTTTGCAGTGTCGAGTTTTGCAACATCGAAGCTTGGTTCATAGATGGCAACATAGTCAGCTGGATGAGGAACAGTATTGTACTATTCCTTGCCATATCCAAGTCCTCCAAGCTTTACCTTTTCATGGACTTGAATATCTAGAAGTCTCTGTAGCTTTTTAGAAGAAAATTCATATTTTTCAACATGAACTTTCTGTTCTGCCAGATCAGCTCTGGTTGATTTAAGTTTTACTAATAGATCATCAATCTGAGTTTCAAGATTGGTTTGTTCATGTTTTAGAGATGAAATCTCTTTCTTAAGGCATTCAATTTTTTCTTTGTAAGTGATTTCAACCTTTTTGAACTCAGATTTCATTTGAAGAAACTCTTCATTTTGATCTATAAGGTTTTGGTTATGTTTTCTATAACCTAAAAATTTATCAATGCAAGCTTGAGAGCATAGATGTTCAAATACCTGAGGTGGTATCTCTGCAGTGTCTGCCATAAGTGCTTGGTTGGAGACAGGAACATCTTCATATTGAAAACTCCAGTCGAATTCTGCAGTTCCAACATTTGCACAGGCTGCAGTTTGTGCTGGGGGAATTTGTTGCTGCTGCTGTTGTCTGGGCTGACTTTGGTAGGCTTGTCTTTGATGGCCGGCACCCTGATTGGCTTTAGGTGCCTTGCACTCCCTAGCAAAGTGACCCATTTGGTTACAGTTGTAACAACGGATCTTGCTTTTATCAAGCCCAACTCTGCTGTTTGAGTTGTTGCTTGGAAATGATCTTCCGGTTCTAGAATAGAACCTTTTTGCTCTGAGGGAGAGCATGGCATATGAGTGCTGAATATCCATTTCTTCAAGATCATCTGGATGAAAGCATTCCAGATCCTCTTTTATGAAATACATGCTGCTTGAGTTGCCAGAGACAAAAGCAGTTGAGGTTGGCTGTTGAGTAGGTGCCTCAAGAAGAAATGGTGATGAGTTAGATTGTGAAGCGGTTGGGGTCTGAGGGTGAGTAACAATGGGAGGATAGTAGCTGCTTGCACTAGGACCGGAATGATCAGAGTGAAGCGCTGAGGAGGTAGTGGAGGAAGTGGTAGCTGATTGATAACTGGAGCTCCTTTCTTTAGCTTGAATCATTTCTAATTCATAGGTTTTGAGCATGCCAAAGAGCTCAGTCATCTGAAGAGTCTTCAGATTCTCTGTTCTTCTGATGGACACAGTGTATAATGTCCAGCAACTAGGAAGAGATTCTTGAGAATGTCTTCATTCTCCAGCTTTACCTTGGAGCACTGCAGTTCACCTACAAGATAGGTAAATCTGTTATATAAAATAGTTAAGGTCTCACCTTCCCTCCAGACGAAGTTCTCATACTGCTGCTTCAGTATGTCCCTTCTGTTCTCTTTGACTTCTTCAGAGCCAGCAAACATCTTCTGCAGCGCCTCCCAGAGCTCCTTGACAGTTTTGTAACTTCTGAAGTTGTGAAAAAATTCATTTGGAAGGCACATTTGGATGGCTCCTAGTGCCTTGAAGTCCACCTCCATTTTCTTGATGTCCTCTTCAGAGTACTTGGAGGTTTCCTTCGGGACTTGTAGCCCTCCATCATCAGCAGAGGCCACCATGGGAATATATGGACCCTCCTTGATGGATCTCCACATTCCGTATTCCTGGTAACAGAAGAAGCTTTCCATGCGATTTTTCCACATGTCATAGTCTTCTCCAGATACCAACCTTGGTGGTCGGTTGATGTTGCCAATATCTTCAAAGCCATTACTCTGTGCCATTTTTGTTTTGATTTTGGGTGACTTGTTCAAAGAGAGAGTTTAGAATAGAACCAGAGATGATTAAACAAATGTTAGTTTGTTTAATCTGAGCCAAAGCTCTGATACCACTTGTAGGATCGTGAGAATACAAGATGGTTCTGTTCTTAGTTGAGGTTGGCGGAAACAAAATCAACTACACAATTTATAATCAAGTAAACACAAAGAATACTGATAAACACTGTTGTATTAAGCTTTTGTGAATGCAAAGATTACAAGTGAGAAACTCAATGAATAAGTATGACAAGCATTACAAGCACTCTTACAATGAAGTGGCAACTCAGTATTTAAAGTAACTTAGAATCAAGACAGACCCTTGATTCTAAGGATCAGATCGAACACAAGCCGTTGATCTTGTTTATTAATTTACATTACACGTAAAGGCTAATCTAGTTAACTTTACTGAAACGTTTTCTTTATTCATGATTGTTTGCATGCTTGGAGAAGTGTATTGTTGTCCGTCATTGGTTGACCATAGCGGTTCCTTCTGCTTTGAGTCTGTCAGTTGATTTTGCAGAAAGGTGTCAGAGACGCTTGGCCTGGATAGTCAGCTGCAACGTTTGGTTTTCAGTGAATAGAGCTATCAGCTGCAAAGAGTGAAGGTTGTTGCTGGTAAGCCTATCAGCAGCAGACATGGATGACCGCTGCTGATAAGCCTATCAGCAGCAACTTGTGCTGAATGCTGCTGATAAGCCTATCAGCAGCAACAAGTGTTGAATGCTGCTGATAAGCCTATCAGCAGCAACAAGTGTTGAATGCTGCTGATAAGCCTATCAGCAGCATTTGTACTTAGAATAATTTGGTAGCAATCAGTCTTTGGTTCTACAGCATCCCAAAGTTAAACCTTCTGATGGTGATTGGAATGCAGCTAAGAACAAATGAAAGGTTTTTCATGAAACAAAACAATTTCAAAGATCTAAACAAGATGAGAAACCAAAAGTTACAGCTCCAAAAATCAGTTGCATCTCTAATGTTTGAAAATGATAAAGACATGTGCTTGTAAGAAGTGTCTTATATTGATGCTTCAGAAATACCTAGGGCAACCATGGCTTGAGTACCAATGTCTAACTAATCTTCTCATTCGTATAGGGACAACCAAGGAGGACTGTCATCAACCAGACTGGTATGTTGATAACGGTTGTTCCAAGCACATGACAGGTGACATCCATTTCTTACACAACATCAAATCTTTCAACGAATGGTATGTTTACTTTGAAGGAGATATGGGAGGTAAGATCAGCAATAAAGGTACAATTAAAATTTGGTGCATTATGCTTTGAGAGTGAATGTTTTTAAAACTTTGAGGATGGTTAAAACAAAAACATCTTTTTAAATTTGTACATATTTTTTTGCACAAATTTAGGGGGGGAAATAAGAAAAATACAAAAAGATTTTATATTTTTAGTGTGTTTGTGTTTGCATATTATGGGAAGCGATATGTTCCAAATCATTTCTAAGGTTAGATTGACACACGTAATGCCTTAAATTGAAGGGATTAGGATCTAAATGTGATATGTTAATTGGCTCTGCTTTAACTGAAAAATAGGTCGACTGTGACACATTTGAAGATAACGTATGACTTTAGTGAGGAACACCTCTTATAATAGTGTAATTTCTATTTGACTGCTAGCATGTTTTCCTGATACACATAATGTTTGTCTTAGGATTTGAGATTAAGTCTGAAAACATTCTAGTATCTCCTCTATTTTGTGTAAGCAAAGACCTGGAGATACTTACACATCATCCTCTGTTTCACGGTGGCGAAGACCTGGATGCTTGTTTTAAAGCCAATGTGCTTCTAGATCAATTTACACCAAAATAGACCAATGAGTCCAAAAGATGCCAATGAGCACAAACAAAAGAGACCCTCTAGTGTCCAAAACCCTTAAGCCTACATCATCTGATAAATCATTTGATATGTATATTATATCCATCTTTATAATGATCTATTCTTTTCTCTTCTCATCTTACTCCCAGACAAGGTATCAAATCCTATTGCAGATATTATGAAAATATGTGGTAGGGAAAACAACGTGCTTGATAGAATACACATTGACATTTTTAGGATATGTGTGGGACTCATTTTAGTTCATAATTAACCACACAAAACATGATAATAGTTCACAGGTGGTTATATAATAAGGTTATAAGCAAAAGAGTTTAAATGGACAAATATATTGGCAATCACTTAGACCGGTCAAAGTAAATATGTGCTGAAAAGTGTTCCTTAGTCTGTCTAAGAACGATATGATCCCATAGCAAGCCATTTGTATAGTAAAGTTATGATTTAAATTTGTGTTTATTTCTAGTTACAATTTGTTAAGAAAATTCCAAAAAGATTTTATTTCAAATTTTATCTTTATTTTTACTTCAGTGTTAGTTTAGTTTTTAGTTTTTTTTATTTTACTTTTATTTTATCTTTACAAAAATTAAACATTCTTGAATTTAAAGACTTATTATCAAAAGAATTGGAATTTCAAAGTTTGATAACGTGGATGTACTAGGTATTCGTGTGAATACTGGATCCCTGTTGCATATAAATGTCTTCTTACAAAAATTCTGAGAATTTGCAGGATTTGTTTCAAATCAAGAACCAGGGGTTGAAGAAGAATGAAAAGGTGTCAATTGCTGACAAGCTTGAAGTACCACCACAACATAATGTACTCGAGTCAGAAGAATCTGATGTGTTTTCATCTTCTGACAATGAAAGTACACATGAAGAAGTACCTGTGAATCTGCTTGAAAGAGAAAGAATGAAAAAGGAAAGAGCTGTCGAGAATCCTCGTCTCACATCCTCTTATAGCAAGATGATCAAGCAAATGTTGATTCTGATCCAAATACGGATCTAACTCTAAGAGAAGTGTAACATCTCTGAATTTAGTATTCATATTTCAATTCAATATAATGCAATTTCAAATTCAATACTCGTGCACTGCCTTGTTATTTTGCTTACCGTAAACTAAATGAAATGATCCAATACAAATTTACAAGTTTTGCTCGATTATATACACTTAAACGCTATACAAGTAACGATTTATTTCAAACTAATCAAACCTGAAAAGTCAAGGACTAAAGTTGAAAATTTATCAAGAAACCCTAATTAGCACGGTCGTGCTTCGTCCTAGCACGATCGCGCCAAGTGCCTCGGCACGATTGGTCCTGGAACGATCGCGCCCGGTGCCTAAGCACGGTCGCGCCTCTATTGGGCACGGTTGCGCCTGCGTAACTGTCAAAACGTAAATACACTTTTAATCACCGATCGTCGAGAATCCGTAACCGTCCACCGTTTCTTTTCCATTTACGTGAGTAATACAACTTTTGAATTCACAAACGCTCCAACTTAATCCTATCAATCTCGAAAAACCTCTCAAAACATTTCAAGAAAATTCGGAATACGCCTTTCAACCCGAATTCTCTCAATCCGGCAACAGAGTCACGATACTCAATCATCCCTGAAGCTCCAGGACTATCTGGATTGGCCGGAGTTGCAGTAAAGGTCGCCGGAACTCAAGCCGTCGACGCCGGAACTTCCTTCTACCAACCTCCATCGATTCCCTACTCTTTCGGGTAATTGATCACTTGTTATTATCCGTTTTAGTATATATATCGAAAGCCCCACGTTAATCTAGGCTTTCATTACAGAAATCGTCCGAATCAGAACTCATAATTTTAATAAAAAGGATTTAATCGATTTCACTCTTAAACACGAGTTACATACAATTAATTTATACTAATAGACTTGTAATAACTGAGTAATCAAAAGCCCTATCAAATCCAGCGCTATAAATACAAGAATTGTTCAATTCGTGTCTGATTTGGAAGAGACACGGTCGCGCTAATCATCTAGCGCGACCGTGCCTCATGAAACGCGGTCGTGCCGATTAGCAGCGCGGTCGTGTCCTTCTGTCCAGACTTAGTCATGCCCTTTGGACTAGTCTCTGTTGTGTCTAAGAATCATAGACACGACCGTGCCGGGCCAAGGCACGGTCGTGCCTGTTGACTGGTCTAGTTTGTGCCCTCTGTTGATCAACCCGGTCATGCAGCCCTTGGCTTGAGCACGATCGTGCCCTTCCGAGGCACGGTCGTGTGTGACTCATAAATTGTAGCAGAATTATAATTTTATATTTTTCAATCAATAAATGTTTCAAATTTTATAAAAATATGTTTTCTGTATTTGAAGAGATAAATATTATTTATTTAAAAGTTTATTTAAAAATTTATAAAAATTAAATTTATATTTATCTTATACTTAAATGATGTTTTAAATGATCAAGTTACAAGTTTATAAATAAATAAAATAATAATTATCGGTCGGGGTGTGACAGATTGGTATCAGAGCCTTGGTTATAGGGAATTAGGTTATTAGACACCTTGACCTAGAATATAACTTTAGGACACCCACTTATACTATATTTCATGATTTTGTGCTATGTGTTACATGCTCACCATGATTAATTATTATTATATTTGATACCTTACTTGTTAGAAACTCATGACTCATTAGGATCTTCTTGAATAATAATTAAATAAATAATATCCTTTCCTATATTCTAAAACCTCATAATAATTCTATCTTCTTTCTATCTTTATCCTTTGTAAGCACGTGGAAAATTCTTGAAGCAAAATCTTAAATTTTTTTTTTCTCCGTTAAGGTTTTTAAACTTGTTAAATTATTTGAGGACACGTGCAATCTGGAAGGGTGACACCTGTATTTTGGGTTTTCTGTCTAGGAAAGCATTTCGCATAAATCCCAATCAACCGAGGGACCCGTATGCTTTCCTGGGAATTCCCGAGATGAGTGTTTACTTATAGGCTAAAGGATGTCTCCTTGATAATTATATAAGTTTAATTAACCTTAATATGCCATGGTATTCAAGTGATTTTGTCACTTTTGAGTACAATCCAAACTAAGAATATCTATTTTTATTTTGTTACCTCATTCTATTAAATCCTATCAAATCTCATAGGTTCTTACAATTTTTCTTGTCTTGTGAAAAATCTGTAGAATGCCTCCTCGTCGTGCTCCCGCAACCAACGCCAACACCGACATTGCTGCTATTCTCACCCAATTGGTGACACAACTCACCCAAGCCAATGGTGCCACCAATGGCAATAATGGTGGAAATGGAAGCAATTGTGGTAATAATGGTGGAAATGGTGGTAATAATCCATCTCAATGCACCTTCAAGCAATTTAACTCGTGCAATCCCCTAAAGTTCTATGGTACCGAAGGAGCTACTGGACTCCTTCAATGGTTCGAAAGCATTGAGAATACCTTTCTCAATAGTGACTGTCCCGACAACCTCCGTGTTCGTCATGCTACAAGTGTCCTACAAAAACGATCACTTACATGGTGGAATGGGGAGAAAAGGAATAGGGGTGTTGATATAGCTATGGCCTTACCTTGGGATGAGGTCAAAAGGCTTATGACCGAGGAGTTCTGTCCTCGAAATTAAGTGAAAAAGCTAGAAGCTGAGTTTTGGGATCTTGCCCAAGATAGTGGGGAAAGCTTAGCATATACAACTCGGTTCCATGAGTTGAGTCTTCTAGTGCCCCACATGGTCACTCCTTTGTCCCGTTGTATCGAGAAGTATATTGGTGGGCTACCAAGACAAATCCAAGATACTGTCTTAGGTAGAAATCCTACTACTCTGGAAGATGCTATTCGTCTATCCGCTACCTTAACTGATAACCATGTGAAAGCGGGAACACTTACTAAGAAGGGTACTAAGAAAGTTTCTGAAACCGTAACCCCTCCTACTCACAACAAAGAAGCCACAACCGAGCCCTCTCGCAATAATAGAAAGAGGAAGATTAGAAATTTTGCTGTGGTTACTCCTGCTGTTCCCATCAACCAAGCTGCACCTATGGTTCAAGCGCCGGCTAAAAAGCCATATGTTGGAATCTACCCACTTTGTGCCACCTGCAACTACCATCATCCCCAAAACATCCCATGTCGCCTTTGTACTTATTGTGGGAGATATGGTCATACGGTTAGTGTTTGTAGGACCAAAGCTCTTGCGGGCCAAGTCAACCCTCCAAACCGAACTGTACCTCAAGTGGCTAATCAAGGTGCTCCCGCCATTGCTAATGGGCGTGCTTGCTACGAGTGTTGTGACCCGAACCATTTTCATGATCAATGTCCAAGACTTGCAAATGCTAGACAAGATGGAGCTCGTGGGCGTGCGTTCAACATAAACGCCAACGAAGCTCAAGCCAACAATGACGTGGTCAATGGTACGTTTCTTGTTAATAGTCAATATGCCTCCATTATATTTGATACCGGAGCCGATGAAAGTTTTGTGTCACTTAATTTTGAACCTTTACTTGCAAAGACTCGGTCCCAACTAGAGAAAACATTTACCGTTGAAGTAGCAAATGGTGACTCCCTTACAATTGAGTCCATTATCTATGATTACTCTTTAGAACTTAATGATCACACATTCCCAATCAACCTTGTTCCAATGCCACTAGGAAGCTTTGATATTATCATAGGTATGAATTGGCTATCAAATCATCATGCCGAAGTCATTTGCTTTGAAAAGTGTATCCGAATTCCGCTACCATCGGGAGAAACCTTAAGGGTTTTTGGTGAAAAGCCTTGCAAGGGACTTAAGTTGATGTCATGTACTACCGCTCAAAAGTACTTACGAAAGAAGTACATTGCTTTCTTAGCTCATATTGTTCATAAGGATGTCAAGGAGAAGAGTATCCAAGACATTCCGATCATTCGGGATTTCCCCAAAGTTTTTCCTAAGGATTTATCCGGTCTTCCTCCCGTTCGTCAAGTAGAGTTCCGTATTGATCTTATACCTGGAGCTGACCCCGTTGCTAGAGCTCCCTATCGTCTTGCACCTTCCGAAATGCAAGAGCTTGCAAGTCAACTTCAAGAGCTCTCCGACAAAGGTTTCATTCGCCCAAGTCATTCACCGTGGGGTGCACCCGTCTTATTTGTTAAGAAGAAGGATGGATCGTTTCGCATGTATATTGACTACCGCGAACTCAATAAGCTTACTATCAAGAACCGTTATCCCTTACCTAGAATTGATGATCTCTTTGATCAACTTCAAGGTTCTACTTGCTTCTCGAAGATTGATCTTCGATCCGGTTATCATCAGCTTCGTGTTAAAGAGGATGACATTCCTAAGACTGCTTTTCGAACAAGGTATGGTCATTACGAGTTCATGGTTATGCCTTTCGGGTTAACCAATGCACCCGCAGTTTTCATGGATCTCATGAATCGTGTGTGCAAACCGTACCTTGATAAATTCGTGATTGTCTTCATTGACGATATCTTAATCTATTCCAAGACTAAAGCCGATCTTGAACAACACCTTAGATTGGTTTTGGACCTCTTGAGAAAAGAACAACTATATGCCAAATTCTCCAAATGTGAATTCTGGCTAAAGGAAGTTCAATTTCTTGGTCACATCGTCAACGACAAGGGTATTCATGTTGATCCTGCTAAGATTGAGACGATTAAGAATTGGAATGCCCTGAAAACTCCTACCGAAGTTCGTTCATTTCTTGGTCTTGCGGGTTATTATCGTCGTTTCATCTCAAACTTCTCAAAGATTGTTGTCCCTCTTACCGCTTTGACCCACAAGGGTAGGACTTATGAATGGGGACCGAAACAAGAAGAAGCTTTTCAAACCCTCAAGCAAAAGCTGTGCAATGCTCCCATATTGACTCTCCCCGATGGAAATGATGATTTAGTTGTCTATTGTGATGCTTCTAACCAAGGTCTTGGTTGTGTTCTCATGCAACGAGGCAAAGTGATCGCTTACGCATCAAGGCAACTCAAAGTTCATGAGAAGAATTATACGACGCACGATCTCGAGTTGGGTGCGGTCGTATTCGCGTTAAAGATTTGGAGACATTACCTATATGGCACAAAATGTGTGGTATTCACCGACCACAAAAGTCTTCAACATATTTTCAACCAAAAAGAACTCAATATGAGGCAAAGACGTTGGGTCGAACTCCTTAACGACTACGACTGCGAGATTCGTTACCATCCCGGCAAAGTGAATGTTGTAGCCGGTGCTTTGAGTCGAAAGGACCATATTATGCTTCATTGTGGCCGTATTCAAACCGATATTCAAACCCGTATCTTAGAAGCTCAACACGTCTCGGTAACCGAGGGTAATATGTACAAAGAAATGTCATGTGGTGTTGAACTCCTTCTTGAATCAAAACCCAATGGCTTGCTCTATTACTTGAACCGTATTTGGGTTCCCGATCGCGACGATCTCCGTTCATTTCTCATGAACGAGGCTCATAAGACTCGTTATTCTATTCATCCTGGTGCGGATAAAATGTACCAAGATCTTCGCCAACTTTATTGGTGGCCCGGTATGAAGAAAGACATTGCTCTGTATGTGGCCAAATGCTTAACCTGTTCCAAAGTCAAAGCCGAACATCAACGTCCATCTGGTTTACTCGAACAACCAGAAATTCCCGTGTGGAAATGGGAGAATCTAGCTATGGATTTTATTACCAAACTCCCTCGCACCTCGAGTGGTTATGATAGTATTTGGGTGATCATTGATCGACTCACCAAATCTGCTCATTTCTTGCCTATCCATGAAGACTATCGGGTTGAGAAACTAGCCCGAATTTACATTGATGAAATTGTGAGCCGTCATGGTGTTCCTTTGAACATAATATCTGATTGAGATGCCCGGTTCACTTCTCGATTTTGGCAATCTCCCAAAACTGCTCTTGGTACACGATTGGATTTGAGCACGGCTTACCATCCGCAAACTGATGGTCAAACCGAGCGAACAATCCAAACTCTTGAAGACATGCTTAGAGCTTGCGTAATCGATTTTGGTGGCAATTGGGATTCACATCTACCCCTCATTGAGTTTTCTTACAACAATAGCTACCACACAAGTATCAACATGGCACCATTCGAAGCTCTCTATGGTCGCAAGTGCCGTTCTCCTATCTGTTGGAACGAGATTGGTGAAGCACAAATCACCGGTCCGGAGTTAATTCAAGAAACATCCGACAAGATTATTCAAATCCGTGACAATATTCGAGTAGCGAGGAGTCGGCAAAAGAGTTATGCCGACAAACGGCGAAAACCCTTGGAATACCAAGTCGGTGATCTTGTTCTTCTTAAGGTGTCTCCATGGAAGGGCGTGATCCGTTTTGGGAAGAAAGGCAAGTTAGCACCTCGTTATGTTGGTCCATTCAAGATCCTTGAAAGGATTGGGAAAGTGGCCTACAAGCTCGAGTTACCTCCATCTCTTGGCAATGTGCATCTTACATTTCATATATCTAATCTGAAGAAGTGTCTCGCTGATGAAAATCTCCATATACCACTTGACGACGTGCGCATTGATGAAACGAGCACTTCGTTGAGAAGCCGGTGGAAATTATGGATCGTGAAGTCAAACAGCTCAAGCGAAGTCGCATTCCTATTGTCAAAGTTCATTGGGAATCTAAGCGTGGTCCTGAGTTCACTTGGGAACGAGAAGACTAAATGAAGCTAAAGTACCCTCATCTTTTTACTAATACTGTTGTATCCTCTAGCTAAATTTCGGGACGAAATTCTCTCAACATGGGGAGACTGTAACATCTCTGAATTTAGTATTCATATTTCAATTCAATGTAATGCAATTTCAAATTCAATACTCGTGCACTGCCTTGTTATTTTGCTTACCGTAAACTAAATGCAATGATCCAATACAAATTTACAAGTTTTGCTCGATTATATACACTTAAACGCTATACAAGTAACTATTTATTTCAAACTAATCAAACCTGAAAAGTCAAGGACTAAAGTTTAAAATTTATCAAGAAACCCTAATTAGCACGGTCGTGCTTCGTCCTGGCACGATCGCGCCAAGTGCCTCGGCACGATTGGTCCTGGAACGATCGCGCCCGGTGCCTAAGCACGGTCGCGCCTGCGTAACTGTCAAAACGTAAATACACTTTTAATCACCGATCGTCGAGAATCCGTAACCGTCCACCGTTTCTTTTCCATTTACGTGAGTAATACAACTTTCGAATTCACAAACGCTCCAACTTAATCCTATCAATCTCGAAAAACCTCTCAAAACATTTCAAGAAAATTCGGAATACGCCTTTCAAGCCGAATTCTCTCAATCCGGCAACAGAGTCACGATACTCAATCATCCCTGAAGCTCCCGGAGTATCTGGATTGGACGGAGTTGCAGTAAAGGTCGCCGGAACTCAAGCCGTCGACGCCGGAAATTCCTTCTACCGACCTCCATCGATTCCCTACTCTTTCGGGTAATTGATCACTTGTTATTATCCGTTTTAGTATATATATCGAAAGCCCCACGTTAATCTGGGCTTTCATTACAGAAATCGTCCGAATCAGAACTCATAATTTTAATAAAAAGGATTTAATCGATTTCACTCTTAAACACGAGTTACATACAATTAATTTATACTAATAGACTTGTAATAACTCAGTAATCAAAAGCCCTATCAAATCCAGCGCTATAAATACAAGAATTATTCAATTCGTGTCTGATTTGGAAGAGACACGGTCGCGCTAATCATCTAGCGTGGCCGTGCCTCATGAAACGCGGTCGTGCCGATTAGCAGCGCGGTCGTGTCCTCTTGTCCAGACCTAGTCATGCCCTTTGGACTAGTCTTTGTTGTGTCTAAGAATCATAGACACGACCGTGCCGGGCCAAGGCACGGTCGTGCCTGTTGACTGGTCTAGTTTGTGCCCTCTGTTGATCAACCCGGTCGTGCCGCCCCTGGCTTGAGCACGATCGTGCCCTTCCGAGGCACGGTCGTGTGTGACTCAGAAATTGTAGCAGAATTATAATTTTATATTTTTCAATCAATAAATATTTCAAATTTTATAAAAATATGTTTTCTGTATTTGAAGAGATAAATATTATTTATTTAAAAGTTTATTTAAAAATTTATAAAAATTAAATTTATATTTATCTTACACTTAAATGATGTTTTAAATGATTAAGTTACAAGTTTATAAATAAATAAGATAATAATTATTTATTTAATATTTAAACAAAAATCATTTATTTATTTATATTTAATTACAATCAATATTTACATTACTTCATAAACTATAATCATTTATTTATTTATTAACTTACATTTAACACATACATTACTTTCATAATCAACAATTTTATAAAAATTCTATTTTATTATTTAAATTCCAAACTTTAATCAAATGTTCCAAAAATGGTTACTACAACTTTATATATTTCATTTAATACTTTTATACACAAACTCAACCTTCAATGTTAGACTTAAACTTTGTACACCGATTTGATTCAATATACATTACTATCTAGGTTAACCCGTGCGTATCAAGAACCTTTATTTTATCTATACTCTTTGTTAGCTACATCTCCATACCAAGTGAGTATTCACAACCCCTTTTTACTCTTTTACACTTTTGGGGTGGAACATGAACTCTATACACATTACACATTTACATTTACGCAAACAACACAAGTGCAAAAATCCTATTTACATATATGTGTGCAAAATTTGAGCTTTGTGCCCGAGTGCTAGTTGTGCTAACCTTTGTATGCGATTATGTGCAATCATTAACTATACAAGCCGACGGTTTTCAATGATAGATCTATTGAGTCTGACAAACCCATCCAGGTGCGCGGTGATTGAAACCGACAATACAATTTTTGCATGCTAGTTACAAGGTTTGGTTGTACATGGTTACACAATAGCTGCTCCCATAAATGCCTTATTTTATCATGTTTTGTAAAGGATTTTTTTTCAACTATATGCTATCTATTTACAACTGTGTTATACTCACCAACTTTTTAGTTGACTTTATTTTATTCATGTTTCAGGCCCCAATATGTGAGAATGATTCAAGACGTGCTCAATATAGGATTTGGACTTAGCAATTTAAATCAAGAATTTTATGAGTTGTTTTATGTTTCTTGTTTGAATTTGGTTTGTACTTGGATTATTTGTAATGGAAATTTAACTTTAATATATTTCAATTTAGTCAACCATGTGCTATGAACTGTCTTACATGTCCCGCCCCGATGATTCCGCCATCGGTCGGGGTGTGACAGATTGGTATCAGAGTCTTGGTTATAGGGAATTAGGTTATTAGACACCTTGACCTAGACTATAACTTTAGGACACCCACTTATACTATATTTCATGATTTTGTGCTATGTGTTACATGCTATGTGCTACATGCTCACCATGATTAATTATTATTATATTTGATACCTTACTTGTTAGAAACTCATGACTCATTAGGATCTTCTTGAATAATAATTAAATAAATAATATCCTTTCCTATATTCTAAAACCTCATAATAATTCTATCTTCTTTCTATCTTTATCCTTTCTAAGCATGTGGAAAATTCTTGAAGCTAAAATCTTTAAATTTTTTTTTCTCCGTTAAGGTTTTTAAACTTGTAAAATTATTTGAGGACACGTGCAATCTGGAAGGGTGACACCTGTATTTTGGGTTTTCTGTCTAGGAAAACATTTCGCATAAATCCCAATCAACCGAGCGACCCGTATGCTTTCCTGGGAATTCCCGAGATGAGTGTTTACTTATAGGCTAAAGCATGTCTCCTTGATAATTATATAAGTTTAATTAACCTTAATATGCCATGGTATTCAAGTGATTTTGTCACTTTTGAGTACAATCCAAACTAAGAATATCTATTTTTATTTTGTTACCTCATTCTATTAAATCCTATCAAATCTCATTGGTTCTTACAATTTTTCTTGTCTTGTGAAAAATCTGTAGAATCTCTCCTCGTCGTGCTCCCGCAACCAACGTCAACACCGACATTGCTGTTATTCTCACCCAATTGGTGACACAACTCACCCAAGCCAATGGTGCAACCAATGGCAACAAAGGTAGAAATGGAAGCAATAGTGGTAATAATGGTGGAAATGGTGGTAATAATCCATCTCAATGCACCTTCAAGCACTTCAACTCGTGCAATCCCCTAAAGTTCTATGGTACCGAAGGAGCTACTGGACTCCTTCAATGGTTCGAAAGCATTGAGAATACCTTTCTCAATAGTGACTGTCCCGACAACCTCCGTGTTCGTCATGCTACAAGTGTCCTACAAAAACGATCACTTACATGGTGGAATGGGGAGAAAAGGAATAGGGGTGTTGATATAGCTATGGCCTTACCTTGGGATGAGGTCAAAAGGCTTATGACCGAGGAGTTCTGTCCTCGAAATGAAGTGAAAAAGCTAGAAGCTGAATTTTGGGATCTTGCCCAAGATAGTGGGGAAAGCTTAGCATATACAACTCGGTTCCATGAGTTGAGTCTTCTAGTGCCCCACATGGTCACTCCTTTGTCCCGTTGTATCGAGAAGTATATTGGTGGGCTACCAAGACAAATCCAAGATACTGTCTTAGGTAGAAATCCTACTACTCTGGAGGATGCTATTCGTCTATCCGCTACCTTAACTGATAACCATGTGAAAGCGGGAACACTTACTAAGAAGGGTACTAAGAAAGTTTCTGAAACCGTAACCCCTCCTACTCACAACAAAGAAGCCACAACCGAGCCCTCTCGTAATAATAGAAAGAGGAAGATTAGAAATTTTGCTGTGGTTACTCCTGCTGTTCCCATCAACCAAGCTGCACCTATGGTTCAAGCGCCGGCTAAAAAGCCATATGTTGGAATCTACCCACTTTGTGCCACCTGCAACTACCATCATCCCCAAAACATCCCATGTCGCCTTTGTACTTATTGTGGGAGATATGGTCATACGGTTAGTGTTTGTAGGACCAAAGCTCTTGCGGGTCAAGTCAACCCTCCAAACCGAACTGTACCTCAAGTGGCTAATCAAGGTGCTCCCGCCATTGCTAATGGGCGTGCTTGCTATGAGTGTGGTGACCCGAACCATTTTCGTGATCAATGTCCAAGACTTGCAAATGCTAGACAAGGTGGAGCTCGTGGGCGTGCGTTCAACATAAACGCCAACGAAGCTCAAGCCAACAATGACGTGGTCAATGGTACGTTTCTTGTTAATAGTCAATATGCCTCCATTTTATTCGATACCGGAGCCGATGAAAGTTTTGTGTCACTTAATTTTGAACCTTTACTTGCAAAGACTCGGTCCCAACTAGAGAAAACATTTACCGTTGAAGTAGCAAATGGTGACTCCCTTACAATTGAGTCCATTATCTATGATTACTCTTTAGAACTTAATGATCACACATTCCCAATCAACCATGTTCCAATGCCACTAGGAAGCTTTGATATTATCATAGGTATGGATTGGCTATCAAATCATCATGCCGGAGTCATTTGCTTTGAAAAGTGTATCCGAATTCCGCTACCATCGGGAGAAACCTTAAGGGTTTTTGGTGAAAAGCCTTGCAAGGGACTTAAGTTGATGTCGTGTACTACCGCTCAAAAGTACTTACGAAAGAAGTACATTGCTTTCTTAGCTCATATTGTTCATAAGGATGTCAAGGAGAAGAGTATCCAAGACATTCCGATCATTCGGGATTTTCCCAAAGTTTTTCCTAAGGATTTATCCGGTCTTCCTCCCGTTCGTCAAGTGGAGTTCCGTATTGATCTTATACCTGGAGCTGACCCCATTGCTAGAGCTCCCTATCGTCTTGCACCTTCCGAAATGCAAGATCTTTCAAATCAACTTCAAGAGCTCTCCGACAAAGGTTTCATTCGCCCAAGTCATTCACCGTGGGGTGCACCCGTCTTATTTGTTAAGAAGAAGGATGGATCGTTTCGCATGTGTATTGACTACCGCGAACTCAATAAGCTTACTATCAAGAACCGTTATCCCTTACCTAGAATTGATGATCTCTTTGATCAACTTCAAGGTTCTACTTGCTTCTCGAAGATTGATCTTCGATCCGGTTATCATCAGCTTCGTGTTAAAGAGGATGACATTCCTAAGACTACTTTTCGAACAAGGTATGGTCATTACGAGTTCATGGTTATGCCTTTCGGGTTAACCAATGCACCCGCAGTTTTCATGGATCTCATGAATCGTGTGTGCAAACCGTACCTTGATAAATTCGTGATTGTCTTCATTGACGATATCTTAATCTATTCCAAGACTAAAGCCGATCTTGAACAACACCTTAGATTGGTTTTGGACCTCTTGAGAAAAGAACAACTATATGCCAAATTCTCCAAATGTGAATTCTGGCTAAAGGAAGTTCAATTTCTTGGTCACATCGTCAACGACAAGGGTATTCATGTTGATCCTGCTAAGATTGAGACGATTAAGAATTGGAATGCCCTGAAAACTCCTACCGAAGTTCGTTCATTTCTTGGTCTTGCGGGTTATTATCGTCGTTTCATCTCAAACTTCTCAAAGATTGTTGTCCCTCTTACCGCTTTGACCCACAAGGGTAGGACTTATGAATGGGGACCGAAACAAGAAGAAGCTTTTCAAACCCTCAAGCAAAAGCTGTGCAATGCTCCCATATTGACTCTCCCCGATGGAAATGATGATTTAGTTGTCTATTGTGATGCTTCTAACCAAGGTCTTGGTTGTGTTCTCATGCAACGAGGCAAAGTGATCGCTTACGCATCAAGGCAACTCAAAGTTCATGAGAAGAATTATACGACGCACGATCTCGAGTTGGGTGCGGTCGTATTCGCGTTAAAGATTTGGAGACATTACCTATATGGCACAAAATGTGTGGTATTCACCGACCACAAAAGTCTTCAACATATTTTCAACCAAAAAGAACTCAATATGAGGCAAAGACGTTGGGTCGAACTCCTTAACGACTACGACTGCGAGATTCGTTACCATCCCGGCAAAGTGAATGTTGTAGCCGGTGCTTTGAGTCGAAAGGACCATATTATGCTTCATTGTGGCCGTATTCAAACCGATATTCAAACCCGTATCTTAGAAGCTCAACACGTCTCGGTAACCGAGGGTAATATGTACAAAGAAATGTCATGTGGTGTTGAACTCCTTCTTGAATCAAAACCCAATGGCTTGCTCTATTACTTGAACCGTATTTGGGTTCCCGATCGCGACGATCTCCGTTCATTTCTCATGAACGAGGCTCATAAGACTCGTTATTCTATTCATCCTGGTGCGGATAAAATGTACCAAGATCTTCGCCAACTTTATTGGTGGCCCGGTATGAAGAAAGACATTGCTCTGTATGTGGCCAAATGCTTAACCTGTTCCAAAGTCAAAGCCGAACATCAACGTCCATCTGGTTTACTCGAACAACCAGAAATTCCCGTGTGGAAATGGGAGAATCTAGCTATGGATTTTATTACCAAACTCCCTCGCACCTCGAGTGGTTATGATAGTATTTGGGTGATCATTGATCGACTCACCAAATCTGCTCATTTCTTGCCTATCCGTGAAGACTATCGGGTTGAGAAACTAGCCCGAATTTACATTGATGAAATTGTGAGCCGTCATGGTGTTCCTTTGAACATAATATCTGATTGAGATGCCCGGTTCACTTCTCGATTTTGACAATCTCCCAAAACTGCTCTTGGTACACGATTGGATTTGAGCACGGCTTACCATCCGCAAACTGATGGTCAAACCGAGCGAACAATCCAAACTCTTGAAGACATGCTTAGAGCTTGCGTAATCGATTTTGGTGGCAATTGGGATTCACATCTACCCCTCATTGAGTTTTCTTACAACAATAGCTACCACACAAGTATCAACATGGCACCATTCGAAGCTCTCTATGGTCGCAAGTGCCGTTCTCCTATCTGTTGGAACGAGATTGGTGAAGCACAAATCACCGGTCCGGAGTTAATTCAAGAAACATCCGACAAGATTATTCAAATCCGTGACAATATTCGAGTAGCGAGGAGTCGGCAAAAGAGTTATGCCGACAAACGGCGAAAACCCTTGGAATACCAAGTCGGTGATCTTGTTCTTCTTAAGGTGTCTCCATGGAAGGGCGTGATCCGTTTTGGGAAGAAAGGCAAGTTAGCACCTCGTTATGTTGGTCCATTCAAGATCCTTGAAAGGATTGGGAAAGTGGCCTACAAGCTCGAGTTACCTCCATCTCTTGGCAATGTGCATCCTACATTTCATATATCTAATCTGAAGAAGTGTCTCGCTGATGAAAATCTCCATATACCACTTGACGACGTGCGCATTGATGAAACGAGCACTTCGTTGAGAAGCCGGTGGAAATTATGGATCGTGAAGTCAAACAGCTCAAGCGAAGTCGCATTCCTATTGTCAAAGTTCATTGGGAATCTAAGCGTGGTCCTGAGTTCACTTGGGAACGAGAAGACTAAATGAAGCTCAAGTACCCTCATCTTTTTACTAATACTGTTGTATCCTCTAGCTAAATTTCGGGACGAAATTCTCTCAACATGGGGAGACTGTAACATCTCTTAATTTAGTATTCATATTTCAATTCAATGTAATGCAATTTCAAATTCAATACTCATGCACTGCCTTGTTATTTTGCTTACCGTAAACTAAATGCAATGATCCAATACAAATTTACAAGTTTTGCTCGATTATATACACTTAAACGCTATACAAGTAACTATTTATTTCAAACTAATCAAACCTGAAAAGTCAAGGACTAAAGTTGAAAATTTATCAAGAAACCCTAATTAGCACGGTCGTGCTTCGTCCTGGCACGGTCGCGCCAAGTGCCTCGGCACGATCGCGCGACTGCTCCTGGAACGATCGCGCCCGGTGCTTAAGCACGGTCGCGCCTGCGTAACTGTCAAAACGTAAATACACTTTTAATCACCGATCGTCGAGAATCCGTAACCGTCCACCGTTTTTTTTCCATTTACGTGAGTAATACAACTTTCGAATTCACAAACGCTCCAACTTAATCCTATTAATCTCGAAAAACCTCTCAAACATTTCAAGAAAATTCGGAATACGCCTTTCAAGCCGAATTCTCTCAATCCGGCAACAGAGTCACGATACTCAATCATCCCTGAAGCTCCCGGACTATCTGGATTGGCCGGAGTTGCAGTAAAGGTCGCCGGAACTCAAGCCGTCGACGCCGGAAATTCCTTCTACCGACCTCCATCGATTCCCTACTCTTTCGGGTAATTGATCACTTGTTATTATACGTTTTAGTATATATATCGAAAGCCCCACGTTAATCTGGGCTTTCATTACAGAAATCGTCCGAATCAGAACTCATAATTTTAATAAAAAGGATTTAATCGATTTCACTCTTAAACACGAGTTACATACAATTAATTTATACTAATAGACTTGTAATAACTCAGTAATCAAAAGCCCTATCAAATCCAGCGCTATAAATACAAGAATTATTCAATTCGTGTCTGATTTGGAAGAGACACGGTCGCGCTAATCATCTAGCGCGGCCGTGCCTCATGAAACGCGGTCGTGCCGATTAGCAGCGCGGTCGTGTCCTCCTGTCCAGACCTAGTCATGCCCTTTGGACTAGTCTCTGTTGTGTCTAAGAATCATAGACACGACCGTGCCGGGCCAAGGCACTGTCGTGCCTGTTGACTGGTCTAGTTTGTGCCCTCTGTTGATCAACCCGGTCGTGCCGCCCCTAGCTTGAGCACGATCGTGCCCTTCCGAGGCACGGTCGTGTGTGACTCAGAAATTGTAGCAGAATTATAATTTTATATTTTTCAATCAATAAATATTTCAAATTTTATAAAAATATGTTTTTTGTATTTGAAGAGATAAATATTATTTATTTAAAAGTTTATTTAAAAATTTATAAAAATTAAATTTATATTTATCTTACACTAAAATGATGTTTTAAATGATTAAGTTACAAGTTTATAAATAAATAAGATAATAATTATTTATTTAATATTTAAACAAAAATCATTTAATTATTTATACTTAATTATAATCAATATTTACATTACTTCATAAACTATAATCATTTATTTATTTATTAACTTACATTTAACACATACATTACTTTCATAATCAACAATTTTATAAAAATTCTATTTTATTATTTAAATTCCAAACTTTAATCAAATGTTCCAAAAATGGTTACTACAACTTTATATATTTCATTTAATACTTTTATACACAAACTCAACCTTCAATGTTAGACTTAAACTTTGTACACCGATTTGATTCAATATACATTACTATCTAGGTTAACCCGTGCGTATCAAGAACCTTTATTTTATCTATACTCTTTGTTAGCTACATCTCCATACCAAGTGAGTATTCACAACCCCTTTTTACTCTTTTACACTTTTGGGGTGGAACATGAACTCTATACACATTACACATTTACATTTACGCAAACAACACAAGTGCAAAAATCCTATTTACATATATGTGTGCAAAATTTGAGCTTTGTGCCCGAGTGCTAGTTGTGCTAACCTTTGTATGCGATTATGTGCAATCATTAACTATACAAGCCGACGGTTTTCAATGATAGATCTATTGAGTCTGACAAACCCACCCAGGTGCACGGTGATTGAAACCGACAATACAATTTTTGCATGCTAGTTACAAGGTTTGGTTGTACATGGTTACACAATAGCTGCTCCCCATAAATGCCTTATTTTATCATGTTTTGTAAAGGATTTGTTTTCAACTATATGCTATCTATTTACAACTGTGTTATACTCACCAACTTTTTAGTTGACTTTATTTTATTCATGTTTCAGGCCCCAATATGTGAGAATGATTCAAGACGTGCTCAATATTGGATTTGGACTTAGCAATTTAAATCAAGAATTTTATGAGTTGTTTTATGTTTCTTGTTTGAATTTGGTTTGTAGTTGGATTATTTGTAATGGAAATTTAACTTTAATATATTTCAATTTAGTCAACCATGTGCTATGAACAATCTTACATGTCCCGCCCCGATGATTCCGCCATCGGTCGGGGTGTGACAAGAAGAAAGAGAGACCCAAGTTTGAGAGTTCAGAAATGATGAACTTTATCAACACCAACATTAACACCATAACAACAACCACAGATTTTGATGAAAATGTTGTATGCTAGAAGCGGTGATCACAGTGCTACGTTCGAATTATGAAGAACATTTGATAGCATCAACATAGGGGGATATTGTTGGGTCTATATATATGAGGATGATGTATCAAATAAATATAAGTGTTGGTGTTACCGAATATAAATGTACTCATGTTTTAGAACCGTGAACCATATGTTCACGGATTGGGTCTTGGGCCAGGCTATGTGAGCTGAATACTATAGGTTATGGGATTTATAATGTTTATCTAGTATAAATAGATATTTTCGTGACCTAGGTGATATAGTTAGACGAGTTGGAGAGCCGTCTAGAGGAGAGTATTATAAGTGGTGTTTTGGCATTTGTTATTTTGTAATTCTCTTTAGCAATATACGAGTATTAATTTGATTGTGTTCTTGAATCACCATAGTTGTTAGTTTCCACCTACCTAGTGTGAGAATTAATATCGTGGGTTTGATTATTCGAAGATCCAAAGAGATTGGGACTTACAACGCACATTAGAGAACTAAACGTCTAGCAAACGTTTTAAAGCTTTATGGTTTGTAACAAAACCCTTTCTAATCATCCTTGTTAGAAAATAAACGTTTAGCAACGTTTTTTTAAAGCTTGTGGTTTACAACAAAAAAGCCTTTTCTAATCACACTTATTAGAAAATTAAACGTTTAGAAGAAACATTTTTCAACGTATGCTTTAAAACAATAAACCGATTTTAACACGCCCGTTAGAAAAATAAACGATTTGAAAAATCATTTTTTTACACATGGTTTATAAAATAAACCGATTCTAACTCGCTCGTTAGAAAATAAACGATTACAAAAAAATCGTATTTACACATGGTGTATAAAACAAACCGATTCTAACACGCCCGTTAGAAAATAAACGATTACAAAAATCATTTTTACACGTGGTTTATAAAATAATCCGATTCTAACTCGCCCGTTAGAAAATAAACGGTTACAAAAATCAGTTTTACACTGGGTTTATAAAATAAACCAATTCTAACACGCCGTTAGAAAATAAAAGATTACAAAAAATCATTTTTACACGTGGTTTATAAAATAATCCTATTCTAACTCGTCCGTTAGAAAATAAATGATTACAAAAATCGGCTTTACACATGGTTTATAAAATAAACCAATTCTAAAACATCCGTTAGAAAATAAACGATTAAAAAAAATCGTATGGTTTATACCAATAAACCTGGTATAACACGAATGTTAGAAAGTTTAACGTTTTCCAAAATATACGTATGGTTTATACCAATAAACCCGGTCTAACACAAATGTTAGAAATTCAAAGTTTACAAAAAAAGTATGGTTTATACCAATAAATCCGATCTAACACGAATTTAACATTTACAAAAAAATGTATGGTTTATACCAATAAACCCGGTCTAACACGAATGTTAGAAAATAAACGTTTACAAAATGTTTTAAAACCTAACGGTTGAACCAAACCATCCGTTTAGTAACACGGTATTAGAATTTAAGATTGTATACCAATCTTTATAAAATTCCAAAACAACACATTGTACTACGCACGTAATTTCCCAAAAATATTTGCACGATTTTACCAAAAAATATGTAAAATATTTTTTATTTTAACCTTTAGTGAACCCAAAAATCCTTTATAAAAGGTTTTAAAATTGTCTATGTTTTAAGATTGTAGGAATAGTGGGTCACTTTTATTAAAATAATGTCATGGAAGGCCCCAAACCCGATAGACCTCACTTGTTGAATTTACTCATAAACATAGTAATAATACTGAAGAAACTGAATAAACTAAAACTTTTAAAACTTAGCAGAAGCGTACATAATTCTATTACATACATCGGAAGTCTTGAAACGTTGTCTAACACATAATGTTAAACTTAAACATAAAAAGGGTTGTCAGTCTTGTAGCCGGGCAACCTTCACGCCTTATCCTTAACCTTCATTTTTGCCACCTAAAGTGCATAGTAAAAGTAAGCTAATACTGGTGAGTCCAAGTTTTTAAAACATTTAATATCTGACCTTACTTTCTCATATTATCCATATAAAAATCATTTACTGAAAAACATTCTTTAAAACATACTTTGAACATACCTTATACTACTAAGTACATTTTCACAATATAACATGTAATTCATACTTAGTCATTTCTTTGCATTGTCACTTATTTCATACATTCACTTTTGTTTGTTAACGTCCACGAAGGACACATTACAGTCCACGGAGGACACATTCGTTCTTTACTTTCATTCATTAAAGTCCACAAGAGACACATTCGTTTCTTTACTTTCGTTCATTACAGTCCACAAGAGACACTTTACTTTACCTTACAATCCATGAAGGACACATTACATCCACGAAGGATCATTTTCATTTAGTGAGAATCCCGAAGGCTCTACATTCGAAGGCTACTCTCACCGGATTTCCACGTGGGACCTTCTATTACTTTGGCGACCGTCATCACCGGGATAACCGTCGTTACCCCCTGTTAACTAGTTGCAACATCCTCGTTACAGTGCCCCACCGAGCACTGTCCCGATTGTTCATATGACGGGCATACAACTAATGTCATGACACTGCCATAGGCTTCAGGTAGTACCAGTCATAAAGACTATACTACTACCTCAAGACTTGCTTCATTGTAACCATACTCGGATAAAGGAAACATAACAGACTTATTTCTTTAATTCTCATTCCTTTCCTTTTTTGTTTACAAAACATATAGTTAGATAAACCATTCACTTTCACTTACATTAGTTAATAAAATATAAAGTTAGATAAACTCATTCTTTAACCTTTGCTTGTTTACAAAACGTTAATTTAATAAACCTCTTTCTTTCTTACCATTTACGTTTAAGTAATAAAATACATTTATTATAAATGTCTGTTAATTGAGTATACACACCACCCTAAAACAGTAAAATAGGGATTTTTGAACTCACCTATAATGCTAGAGCTCAAAATGCTTTCTACTGTCCGACTGTCGTTTCTTACAATCTAGTTGGAATACATACATAAGATAAATATCGGATCTAGTCGACACTAGATGTTTCTATCTTTAGGGTTTGGCGAACTTGGACGAGTTCGCCTTGATGGCTTAGGCGAACATGGTAAGTTCGCCACTGGACTCAGGCAAACATAGGGTAAGTTCGCCTCCTTGACCAAGTGAGCATGTGATATGTTCGCCTCTTTTGCATTAGGCGAACATGCTAAGTTCGCTATCTTTGTTTCAGACGAACATGTTAAATTCGCCTGAACTGGTTCGTTTATCCAAACAACCCAAACCATAATGAGGATGTCTAGTTAAAATAGACTTCTTTAATTCTAACGAAAATCGGACAGAGTCTCGTTTGTTTATATCTAAATCCCGACAATATAAATTGTCCATTTCTTTTACCAAATCAATCAATCAATAATCCAAATGATCAGGTTTTAACTCCTATCATTAATATCCATCTTTCTATATTTTATCAAGTAAACTTTATCCATATAATTGATCTCTTATCGGTTATCGTTTATCAAATAAAACCATTGCTATACGTCCTCAAATACGACATTCGTAACCTAGACTAATAATAGTAGTTAACATTCTACTAGTTTCAGAAAAGTACCTTCACGAACGCGGCGTCTAGAATACGAACCCGTATCGTACTTGTAACCTGTCTCGGCTCACCGGTTACACTTTCAAGCACCTTTACCTTGCATTCACCACCAAATCCACTACCACGAGCCACCACTAACCATCATCATCACCACTGTTAACCACCATGTGTCCACCACTATTAAACTCCGATCACCGTCATCTCCTTCATGTAAACCACTGTGAACCACCATGAACCATCATGTAGCTACTAACCTCCATCACCCACCATCAACCATCTCAAACATTCTCCACTACCACCGTTCACCTCCCACCATCGTTCACCTTCTTCATCACTTTCAGCTAGCCGCCGCCATTAACCAATACGAATAACCGTAAACCGTCTGTCCAAGCTATCTCTACCGTTGTCTACCACCATCACCTTCGTAACTGAGCCGCCATCACCGCGAGGCTCATTTAACCACCACCATCATCAAGTCCGTACCACCACCATTTTCAAGTCCGTGCCACCACCTTTACCGTAACCTGTTAACAACCACCATCGCCGTCGCGACGTTCCACCCAGCCTCCATACCATCACCTCAAATGCGAGCCTCCGCTCGCCATTATTCCTTTGTGAGACCCATACAATATCACCATTGCACCACTAATCAGACATGCCTGCCACGGTGAGGTCACCCTGTAAACCAAACACCGTCGTGACCTGATGTATACGAGCTCTCTACAACTGCCGGAGCTAGGGCAGCAGCTCACGTGCTTACTGTCGTCATCCTTTGTGCTTTGAAATGTGGCTGAACTGTGACACCTGACAAATTCTGATTAACCTTGTTAACCCAAACCCAGTTATTTCTTAACCCAGTTAACTCAGTACAAACCTCAGGGATGTTAGGACATAGATTGTAATGACAAAAGCTTGTAATAGTTAGATTTTATGTCTTTATGTTTTTGTTATGTAAATGTCAAAAGTCTCTAAGTGTTTTACAAGTATAGCCTAGAGGCGAACTTGTTAAGTTCGCCTGGTCTATCAGAGGCGAACTTAATAAGTTCGCTTAGGTATAACTGAGGCGAACTTGTTAAGTTCGCTTAAGCTGTTAGAGGCGAACTTAATAAGTTCGCCTGGTGCAGAACAATAGTTTATAAATACAGAACAGAGTCTGTTAGAAAGAGACCAGAAAAGAGAATGAGACGATATCAGGAGGAACTGATTAGAGACAGAATTATTGTAAACTGATATTGTGGTGGAAATACAAAGCGTTTATTTACACCGTTGTTGTTGATTGAGTTACACGAGCACGTTGATCATGGATTCCGCACGTTATCACCGTGTCGTACCGCGAGTCTAGAGATCCGTCACGCACCGAATTTGGGACCTTCAAGTTGTATCAGAGCTTTTGCTCTTGATTAGCAGAGATTCATGGTGTTTTCGTGTCCAATCAACATCAAATTTCAGAGATTTTGAAGATTTTTTATTTTTTTGTGTTCTTGATAAAAATGGAGAATTTTTGATCATTTTGGATTATTTTGGATGAAATTGATCTGATAGAAGTGTTCCTAATCATTTCCTACACATTCCTACGGTTCAATTTTATCAAATTCCATCAATTCAGCAAGATATGATAATTTTTGGAATTTTTGGTTCGTGTTTGGGTTGAACAGCTGAACCAGGCGAACTTAAAATTCTGTTGCAGGCGAACTTAGTAGGCAAACTTAATAAGTTCGCTTCACTCAGTATTAGGCGAACCTAATAAGTTCGCTTGGTGAAAATCAGGCGAACTTAACAAGTTTGCTTGGATCAAGTTCGCTTCTCAGTGAAGTTTAGGCGAACTTATTAAGTTCGCTTGTACAGTATTAGGCGAACTTATCTGTTTGGCGGGAAAATTCTTCTTGACCAAATTTTTTAGGGAAAGTTTATATGCTTGTTTTGAATCATTTTTGAAATTTTGACTTTTCAAAATTTTTTAAAAAAGAGTATTTTGGCGGGAAATTTTTTCCGAGTATTTTCGTAAAAATTTCAAAATGTCAATTTCATGTGATGATAATGAGATTGGAACTGTGCCACCGAGACTTTTGTGCATATCAGATTTTCGTAGCTAGAAAGTCCGGTTCGAACAGTTTGTATCAGAAACTGATGAAAACTTTTGGACATCCATATTTGAAGGATATGTGCATCCTACTTATGACTATATGGGATATTATGATGTTCCTAAACCAGTGACAGCTCTTACTAAACTAGAAAAGCAGAAGTTTGATCGAGAGATGAAGACGCGTGAAACTTTAACGTTGTCTTTACCAAAAGAAATCATTCATAGTCTCGGGAAGTGTCCAACTTCAAGAGATCTATGCGAAGCTTTGAAGAAAAAGGGTGAAGCAACTTCTCAAGCGTTTGTGGTCTTGATCAAAGAAGTATTGGAGAAGCCGAGTTATTCTCAAAGTGATTCTTCTGTAGATTTAACTGATAGTGAGAGTATTCGTTCTGGTGAAAGTACTCAATCTACTGAGACTGATGTGATGAGTGAAGAAAGTTTTCAGACAGTTGAAGATGATCTGAGTGAATTAGAAACTAATGCAGAGCCTGACATTGTTGATCAAAAGAGTGAAGCTGATGATGACGTATTCATGGCTCCTGGTGCATCTTCTTCAGAAGTAAAACCTGAGGTATTTTCTAACTCTGAAACGTTTTGTTCTAACTGTGTTTCAGTTAAGGATAAAATGATGAGGGTTATGGATGACAACGTAAACCTCATTTGTGATATGAAATCGATGCACACGGTAAACCAGAAATTAAAAGATAATGAGAATGTGTGTATTGAAAGGATAGAATCATTGAAGAGGGATATAAGTTCTCTGACTTTGAAGATCAAAGAGCAGGCATATCACCTGGATATGTCCTTTGCAGAAATTGAGAAAAGAAATAATGATCTTGTTGAGAAAGATAAGGAACTAGCTGAATCTAAAGCAGAGGTGATCAGATTGCATAGAAAGTTAGAAAGCTTTGGAAATTCATCATTCTTATTAGGATATTATCATGACAATACTGAAGAGGGGAAGGGAACTAGTGGTATTGGCTATGTTCCTCCACCATTCAATGGAAATTATTCTGTTACACCTGAGATTATAAACGATGAGGATTTAGATCCTAAGACTGTGTTTAAAGTGAATCCAGTCACAGGTGAAGATATGGTGTATTCTGATGAGAGTGATGATGAATATTTTGATGAAGCTAAGGTAGAGGGGATACCGAAAGCTGTTAAGAAAGAAGACTCAAAGGTTGATTCTAATTCATCTGGAAATTATACATTTGGAAGTTCTTCAAATTCAAGGAGAGTTCCATATGTCAGAGATTATAAAGACAGGCGTACATGCTTTCATTGTAATGAGATAGGACATATTGTGGTGAACTGTCCTTACAAAAATAAAGGGAAAAAGCATGTAGTTCCTGAGAAGATGAATCCTGAATCAAAACATGTTACGAAAAAGTTTGTTCCGTCTCAAACTACAAAAGAAGTTCCTGTAGGAGAATCTTCTTCTAGTGCATCTTATCGTGTAAAGATTCCTTATATGAGAGAATATCGTGAGACGAGATCTTGCTTTTCTTGTGGTCTTGTGGGTCACCTTCAGATTGCTTGTCCTCACAACGCCAAAGGTAACCGACATGTTACTCCAGAAAAGGTAAGAACTCATGGTAAGCCTTATGTTAACCCAAATGTGGTTAAACCTCATGATACACCAAAGGGTAATTCAAAATATGAGGTTAGGCTTTCTAGACCTCAAAGACGGAGGAGAAACAGAAGATTGAGAAAACCTTTAGCACAACAAGAGTTTTCACAATCAACTCAATTTTCAAATGAAAGAAAATGTTCAAACACTTCACATTTTAAGCAAAAAGAACTTAATGAACAGAAGTATGTTTGAAAATCTAAAGTTTCTGTTTCTGACTCGTAGGAACAATCTCCGAAAATCGATGAGAGATTCGATTGTGAATGGAGTGAGGTTTATTATTTTGATACAGATGGACGACCCATGTCTACCATGGCTTGGGTCCTAATTTCAAATTAATGTTTCTTGTTAGATGTGCAGGATTTAGCAAGAGGGACTATTAATAACATTTGGTTTGTTGATAGTGGTGGTTCTAAGCACATAACCGGGAATGACATCTGCAAAGAGTAATGAGTTGTTGATAATTAAGAATCTATTTAATTCAACGACTTGATGCTCAAGGGGGAGAATATGTCACACACAATGTTTTGGAAAGAGTTTTACAAAGTCCATATGATAACCTAAAACTTTAGATGACGATGGTGAGCATAAAGTCGTTGATGCAACCATTTGACTAGTTGAGGGGGAGTCTACAGGACAGGGGGAGTACAGAACTGTGTTGATGACAAAAGGTAAAGGCATTCAATTGCAGGATTACATCGGTTTGAGTTTTTAATTGATTGAATTGCTTAATCCTGAGTAACCAAGTAAAATGTTTTTCATAAAATGTTTTCATGGAAGGTTTATTTTCGTTTGTTTTACTCTCTTTGAAAAAGATTTTTGAAAAAGCCAAACAAATTGAAAAAGATAAAATCGACATTACTTGAAGTTAAAGAAGAGATGATAGTACATCAGTAGATGTTCTTTCACACACGACCTTAGATTGACTGGTTGGTGCTTTATGTTAATATATCTGAATTATATGTTTTGATCTAAACTTTAGAGACTGCACAAATAGGAAATGATAGTGTTGTGTATGCATATAATTTGAATTTTCAGTAGTCTAAAAGCGTCACTGAACCATTAGTAGTGTGAAAACATAATTGCATATGTTACAACTGTGATTTGAACCCATTTTATGCCTGGGTGTGTGTGTTAAAAGATCACTATCAGATAAAGATAATTAGCTTTTAATAAAAAGTGTCCTATGAGATCAGTTTCGGGTTATGTCCTTAGCACTATTTATTCGATTTGCTTCAGTGCCAATGTCCCGAAAAGCATGCAATTTGAAGTATAAACAAGATATGTACTTGACAACATCTGTCAAACATATACTAGCCCTTGGATCATATTGATAAATCATCTTTACTGATTCCATTGAATTCATAATCCAGATAACAGTTGGATCCACGCACCTGAATCTTATGATTCCATATATATAAGCCAAAACATTGAATCATTCGATTCTGAATCTCATTGATTCATATACAATCTAATTTGGATTCTGCTATTCATGTGCTAAGTGATGTCTCCTCATTCTGGAAATTCGGATAATCTTTAGTAAAATCTTATATGTCTTGAAGAAAGTGCATTTACTTTCTGTTGGCATACTAGTAGGGTACACGTTGTATTTCATACTTAAAATGGTACCTTAACTCACAAGAAAATGGGAATGAGATGCTTTAGTTTCAAATTATATAATATTGACAATTTGAATTTGTGTGTCATAGCCTGATCCTATTTTCTTTGAATGTTTATCGCGTATCATAACATGCAATATGAAAGTCTTGAAAAGATAGAGTGTGATAATCTTGAAAGATATTGGTTTAATTGGTCAAGGCTTGAAAGAATGACATAGGATACCTTTTGATATTATATGGATTTTATATCCAAGATGTGTGATTGATATCTCATAAATACTGATATGATCTTCTTACTCGTGATGTTCGAACAAAAAGATGTGATTTTGTATTTTACATTTCAGTTTATACAGAGAAAAACCAAAAAGATTTTGTGTTTCTTATGTTTGAAAAACCAAAAAGATTTTATTTTTTCTAACTTCCATGGAAATCTTAATTGTTGGTTATTCTTGGTTGTTCTCCTTTGCAAAAACTGAAAATTGCAAACAGAAGTTGACAAGGGGTCCTTCTCCCAAGTTTTCTTCTAGAAATAAAGAGAGAAAGTGCAGATGAACAAGACGAAGACTACAACTTGTTTGATGATATTTGAAGACAGATGACAATCTTCTTAAGCTGTTGTCAAGGGGGAGTCTGTTGGAGCATATTCTGGTGACAACGAGCTTGAATATATTATGTCTTAGGCTTAGAGTCTTTGACTTGTATTTGATAGAATTGTTAGCAACAGTTAAAGGGGAGTCTGTTAGGACATGTTTTGTAACTGTTGATAAAATTCTGGGTAAGTTCTGCTAGAGGGGAACTTAACAAGTTCGCCTAGCCTATCAGAGGCGAACTTAATAAGTTCGTCTGGTCTATTAGAGGCGAACTTAATAAGTTCGCTTAGGTCTATCAGAGGCGAACTTAATAAGTTCGCTTAGTCTGTTAGAGGCAAACTTAATAAGTTCGCCCGGTTCAGAACAGTAGTTTATAAATACAGAACAGAGTCTGTTAGAAAGAGACCAGAAAAGAGAGTGAGACGATATCAGGAGGAACTGATTAGAGACAGAATTATTGTAAACTGATATTGTGGTGGAGATACAAAGCGTTTATTTACACCGTTGTTGTTGATTGAGTTACACGAGCACGTTGATCATGGATTCCGCACGTTATCACCGTGTCGTACCGCGAGTCTAGAGATCCGTCACGCACCGAATTTGGGACCTACAAGTGGTATCAGAGCTATTACTCGTGATTCTTGTTGATTCTTGACGATTTTATATGCAAATTGACATCAAATTAATCATTTTTTAGTTTTTCATTTCAATGGAGTTTTCAAAACTGATTTTGATCTGATTTGGTGTTTTTTGAAGAGGATTATGATGAAATTGATCCGATAGAAAGCTTCTAATTGAAAAATTAAACAATCCTACGGTCCAATTTTGTTTAATTCCTTCAATTCAGTGATTAATGACGATTTTTGAATGTTCTTGGTTCGCGAGTTTGGGCTGAAGAAGTTCTTGATCAAGATTCTGTTTCGACAAGCGAACTTGCTGATTTCTTGTGCAGGCGAACTTAGCAGCAGGCGAACTTCTTCTCACAGAGTTAAGCGAACTTGGGTGTATTATAGGCGAACTTATTATCTTCGCCTGAGGGTAAGATTGTTCAGCACTTAGAAATTTTTCAAAATTTTTTTTTTAAAATGGCAAATATGGTTCAAGTCACAAAAGATTGTTGAATGCTAAATCTTTTGTATGCAAAGAGAAGCTTGAGATTCCTAATGTTGGAATTTCAACAGATTCTCATCAGGAAGTTAAGCTGTCTAGACCTCAAAGGAGAAGAAGAAACAAAAAATTAAAGAAAAATTTGGAAACATCTGAATCTGAAAATAATATATCAAATAGTGTTTTTCAAAATCATAAAAATGGATCTTCTTTGAAAAAGTCTGATTGTCAAACTTCTGTTCCAAAAGTGAATGATAAGATTGATTGTAAATTACAAGAAGTTGTTTATTTTGATCAATCTGGACGACCCAAGACCACGATGGCTTGGGTTCCTATTTCTAACTGATTCTCGTTGTTTATGTAGGGACAACCAAAGAGGACTATCAACAATACCTGGTATGTGGATAGTGGTTGCTCTCGACATATGACAGGGAATGTTAGATTACTTGAGGATGTAAAACAAATTGATGGTGGTTATGTCGCTTTTGCTGGTAATAAAGGCGGGTACATAACTGGACAGGGAACGTCAAAGAATGACAAAGTCAAATTTGAAAAGGTGAATTATGTTGAGCAGCTGGAACACAATATTTTAAGCGTATCACAAGTCTGTGACAAGAAGTTTTCGTTCCATTTCAACGATACTGAATGCTATATTCTGAAACCGGGATTTGTGATTCCTGATGAATGGATTCTCATGAAGGCTCCGAGGAGAAATGACACGTATGTCCTTGACATGAGTGTCGCCACTACAACGGATTCAATTCCAACATGTTTACTCTCCAAGGCGTCGGAATCTGATTCAATATTGTGGCACAGGAAGCTAGCTCACATTAACTTTAGGAAGATGAACTACATTGTTAGGAATGATCTTGTTCTTGGTATTCCGAAGATGAAATTCTCAGTTCCTGATGATTGTATTCCGTGCAAGAAGGGGAAGCAAAAAAAGAAATCTCACAAATCTAGAATTCTATCGTAACTCCTTTGGAGTTGCTGCATATAGATTTGTTCGGTCCTATCAGTATCAGGAGCATTGGTGGAAAATCATACTGCTTGGTAGTAACTGATGATTACTCCAGATTTTCATGGGTTAAGTTTCTTTCCTCTAAAGCTGAAACCACTGAGTTGGTACAATACTTAATCCTGGGTTTGGAGAATTTATTCAATCTGAAAGTCAAAAGAATCAGGAGTGACAATGGCAGTGAATTTAAGAATAGCAAAATGGGCTTATTCTGTCTACAAAAAGGAATTCATCATGAATTCAGTGCGCCATATGTTCCTCAACAAAACGGTGTCGCTGAACGAAAGAACAAGACGTTGGTCGAAACAGCTCGCACGATGCTTGCAGATTCTAAGCTTCCAGTCACCTTTTGGGCTGAAGCTGTGAATACTGCGTGTCATGTTTTGAACAGGGTCTTGACCGTCAAGCGACATAACAAGACTTGCTACGAATTGCTGAATAATCGAAAGCCGAATCTGGATTATTCACTACCTTTTGGTAATCCTTGCACCCTATTGAAAGTTCGAGATGTCCCAACAAAATTCAGTGCGAAGGCTATTGAAGGGATTTTTCTGGGGTATGTGGCGAATTCAACAACCAAGAGGGTTTATAACAAAGAGACACGCCAAGTTGAAGAATGGTTCCATATTGACTGTTCAAATCGTTCTTTACCACAAATGGCGATTGGTCCGGATTGGGCATTTGATTATGAAAAATTATTCAAGTCTTTTCATTTACCTTCTGATATTTCTGATGAAGAGGCTGCTGTTCTTTATGATTCTAGTCAGGATGCACAGCACAATGGATTTCTACCAAATGCAGTTCCAAATTCATCGATTCCATCTACTTTTGCTCCCGATCCAAATGTTGCTTCTTGTTCATGTCCACAATATTCAGAGAGTGAGGAGGATAATGCAATTTTTCAAGATTCTTCTGCTGATCCGTTGTTGGGTGATGATTTATTACCTTCGACACAGGCTCAGGGGGAGATTCCTACAAATTTAGACTCGGAAATTCCAATTAATCAATATTATTCTTATCAATCTGCCTCTACTCAAGTTGACGTGTTGCCGGTTCCTGAGGTTGCATCCATCAAGGAACTCAAAGATCATCCGGTGACGAATATAATTGGAAATTTACAGGATGGAGTGAAAACACGTTCTCTTGTTCACAATACATATTTGTAAACTTGCATTAAAGATTCTGGTGTTTTTGATGATTGTTCAAATTCATGCTTTATTTCGCAGGTTGAACCTAAGAATGTTGAGATGGATTTAAAAGACAATAATTGGATAGAAGCTATGCAGGAAGAACTTGCTCAATTTGACAAACTTAAGGTTTGGAATCTTGTTGATCTTCCGAAGGGTGCATATCCGATAGAAACAAAATGGGTGTTTAAATGTAAGAAAGACGATCGAGGTGTCGTGGTACGCAACAAGGCAAGATTAGTTGTCCAGGGCTTCAATCAACAGGAAGGAATTGATTACACCGAGGTTTATGCGTCGGTTGCGAGGCTCGAAGCTATAAGGTTGTTTCTAGCTTTTTCTTCTTTTAAAGGTTTTAAGGTGTTTCAATTATACGTCAAAAGTGCGTTTTTATATGGAAAGGTCAAGGAGGAAGTCTATGTTTGTCAGCCGCCGGGGTTTGAAGATCCACTGCATCCGAATATGGTTTTCAAGCTTGATAAGGCTCTCTATGGTCTTCATCAAGCTCCTCATGCGTGGTATGAGACTTTATCCACACATCTTTTGGCGAATGAATTTGTTCGTGGAATGATAGACTCGACCTTATTCATAAAGAAATCAGGGGGAGATTACCTACTGGTCCAGATTTATGTGGATGATATTATTTTTGGCTCGACAAATGAAGGGTTATGCAATGACTTTGAGGGTGTTATGAAGTCGAAATCTGAAATGTCTGCTATGGGAGAGTTATCATTTTTCTTAGGTTTACAAATAAATCAAAAGGAAGATGGTTTATTTATTCATCAGTCCAAGTATGTCAAAGACATCTTGAGCCGGTTCAAGATGGAGGACCGTACCCCATATGATACTCCAATTCCGGTCAATCATAAGTTGAATTCTGACCCGGAAGGAAAAGATGTGGATTGTCGACTTTCCAGAGCTATGATTGGATCCCTCATGTACTTAACCGCTTCAAGGCTGGATATAATGTTCGCCGTGTGTATCTGTTCCAGATTTCAGGCAAAATAAAAGAATCTCACTTAATTGCTGTGAAAAGAATCTTTCGGTATTTAAAAGGAAAACAACGTTTAGGGCTATGGTATCCTCATGGTTCTAACTTTGATTTCAATGCTTATACTGATTCTGATTTTGGTGGTTGTTGTCTGGACAGGAAATCTACAACAGGTGGTTGCTAGTTCTTAGGTAATCAACTTGTGTCCTGGCAATGCAAAAAGCAAAATTTCTACATGCGAAGCAGAATATATCGCTGCTGCGAGTTGTTGTTCACAGATCCTGTGGATACAACAACAATTGAGAGATTACGGTTTGAAATTCACAGGAACCCCCATGCTTTTCGATAATAATGCTACTATGTCTATAACTAATAATCCTGTTAAACATAGTAAAACTAAGCACATCGAAATTCGATATCATTTTATACGTGATTGTGCAGAGAAAAGGTTGATTGAGCTGGTCAAGGTACACACTGAAGATAATTTTGCTGATTTGTTTACCAAGGTATTTGATCGTACCAGGTTTGAATTCCTAATTAAAATGACTGGAATGATCAATCCTGAATAAAAGCTTTTCAAAATCAGAATTTCATGGAAAATTTTGTTTAAGTTCTTTTATTGCTTTATTACATTTCTGCATTTACATTTTCAGTCAAAAATTTTAATTTATAAAAACTCAAAAGAAATTGAAAAATATAAAATTTGACATCATTTGAGGTTAGAGAAGAAATGATAGTACATCAGTGATTAGTTCATTTCACACGACCTTAGTAGATCTTTATATATGATTGATTAAAATAAGTTGATTTGATCTAAATTTCAAAGTCTGCATAAATAAGAAATGATAGTGTTGTGAATGCTCTATTCTTGATAATTTGTTTTAAAATTTGTGTATAAAATTTGAAACTTGAATTGTCAATAGGCTAAAAGCGTTTTGAAACTAATAGTAGTGTGAAAATTAAATATAATATGATTACATCTGTGATTTAAATCCATTATATGCCTGGGTGTGTGTGTAAAAGATCATTATCAGATAAAGAATATATGGTTATAAAGAATTTCATGAGACCAATATCGAATTATATCTTTAGCACGAATCTATTTCAGTTCACTTCACTGCCCATGCCCCGAAAAACATGCAAAGTGTTGTTGAACTAAGATATGCTTTCAAAATCTGTTGAAACATATATTCGCCCTTGGATCAGTTAGATACATCATCTAGTCTGATTCCATTGAATTTCATCCAGATAATAGTTGGATCATCATACCTGAATATGTTGATTCTCACTAATCAACCAATCCATTAGAATCTTCTGATTCTGAATCATCATGATTCTTATATCCGTTTGGATCTGCTTTTATACTTGTGCTAAAAGAGATAATTTCATCTTGGAAATTGATCTAATCTTAACATTAACTGTATATGTCTTGAAGATAATGCAATTTATATTTCTGTTTGGCATATATGTGGGGTACACGATGTTTTTCATCTAAATGGTACTAAATCACATGAATTTGGAGAATAAACGCTTATAGTTTCAAATGATATAATATTGACAAATTTAAGAATTCATGCTTTATATTTCAAATTCGGTATAAATAAAAGAGCATTTTATAACCTAATCTTATTTACTTTGAAATTTATCGCGTATCATTTCAAATATTATTCAAATTGAATGAGTTTCAAAATGAAAAAGATGCAAAGTGCATAAAACTGAGTTGAATGGTTTCATACTATAGATTACCCTTTGTTATGGCTAAAATGTGTGATGAATTAATTGAATACTGATATGATCTTTTTGCTCATGATATTAAATCCAAAAATATGTGTTTCTGTTTGTACAGATTAAATCCAAAATTATGTGTTTTTGTTTGTACAGATAAAATCCAAAAATATGTAATTCTGTTTGTATAGATAAAACTCAAAAAGATTTTGTTTTTTTATTTTCCATGAAAATTCTAAACTTTTATTAAAATTGTTCGGGATTGGATCGACTGTGTTTGAATTTGAATCGTCAGAGGTTCAGGTGAACTTGTTCCAAACGAACTTGTCAGGCGAACTTAATAAGTTCACCTCTTGCTCTACTAAGCGAACTTATTAAGTTCGCCTTGGGGTCAGTGAAGATTTGGACTTGTAATTTTTTTAAAAAAAATTTTTGTTTTAAAATTTTTTTAAATTTTGTTTTGTTTTGTTGTTTATTCGTGTTTGTTATTTTTGCTAATATGTTTGTTGTCCAACTTTTTCAGATGGCTCGACGTGTCGAATATAAACATAATCAAGTGGCATTGTTAGATCCCAACATGTCCGAGGCTGTGAATTTTCAAGGCATTATAGGTTTTTTGAACAGATCACGTCTTCATGTTGCTTTATCTGTTGATCCTTACATAAGTCTCGTGTACATACAACAATTTTGGGACACAGTACATCAAGATACGGACGTTGAACCTCATGTTCTTCATGCCACTGTTAATAATACCGAGATTGCCATTTCTGAAGAAACGATTCGTGCTGTTCTTGATTTGGGTGGAAATCCTGAAGATCCATTATCTTATCTAGACACTCTTATTATGGGTTGTTTTCAACGAATGGGATATCGTGGGAAACAGAATGATACCCAAGCACGTAAAGATGGATTAGTTGGTGAATGGAGGTATTTCATGCATGTGATTATTCAATGCATCTCTCCTCGCAAAGCTGGTACCGATGGATTGAAGATGGCTCTTCAAACTGCTATGGTGGCTTTAACATTGAATAAGTGATTCAATTTTCGGGAAATGGTCATGCAGATTAATCCAGCTGAAGGTCAAGGATTCTTGATGTATGCTCGCTTTATTCAAATGATTCTCAATCATCTTATTCCGGATCTTCCACAACATCCTATAAGATTAACTTTGACTCCGATTTCAAAGCATATCTTCACCGACTGCACGAAGGTGAAACAGCAGAATGCTGCATTGATTCCAGTCAATACTCCTTTATTTGGTCACTTAATCAATCCTGATTATGTTGCACCACCTAATGACAACTGGTTTCATCCTGATGAAATTGCTCAAGCTCAAGGCTTCAATGTTCAACAACAACAGCAACAACCACAACAACCAGCACAACAACAAGTTCCATAACAACAGATACCGGTTCCACAAGTACAAGTTCCTGCACAACCATAAATTCCTATTCCTGAACAAGTTCCTATTCCACAAGCTGAGGTTGAAATACCTATTCATGAACCTGTTCAAGAGGAGGTCGTTCATGCACATGACCATGATTTAGGAATGAACATGGATGATTTCGTTGATGACGTTGTGAACTCGCCCATTCCAGAAGCTGAAGGGAATGTGGTGACAGATGATGAATCTAGTTCCAGCTCAAGTGAGATGATCTTACCTGTTAATGAAAGCACTGATTCTGATGAATCTAGGGATTTTTCCTCAGGTCATTATGAACGGTTGGCTACAATTCCACTGGCTAATGCTGGAAAACGCATTAAATCTCAAGACCAAGAAGAAAGTCTGTTCGGGATCCTCCTTTCGGTTCAGTACTTGGAAAAAGATCATTGGTTGATGAAAGTACTGAGTCTGATAGTGACTTCAATCCAGATCCTAAGACTCAAAAGTTAATGTCTGCTTCAATAGCTGCTACACAATCTTCACAGGGAGTCGAGGATGCTAATTTTGTTGCTTCATTGATAATCACCCCTCCAAGATCAAAAGATACATCTCCTGTGATTACTCCTGTTCCTCCAGTCATTCCTTCTACTTCAAGTCCTTCTATTCCACAATCAACAGTTGGTCTGTCAAAGCCTTCTGATTCTGAAAGGATTACTTTCCTTGAATCTCAAGTGCTTTCTCTACAAACCCAGGTAAACACTCTTGTGTCTACTGATTCACAACGGCAGCTGGTGATTCAGACTCAAGCTTAACAGAATGCTGACATGCAAGCATTAGTATCCAAACTTATTCAGTGTCTTGACGCTCAGGGGGAGTTGAGGATACCTGATACTTGTCACACAGAATCTATTCAAAGACGTGATGATGAAGACAATGATCCTGCTGGAAATATTGAGGGTGATCGTCAATACACTGACGCTAATCCTATATCTTGGGTTCTGGGGGAGTCGACATCACAATCACTTCAAGGAAACAAAGACAAAGATACTTCTGGTACTAATGAAGAAGAAATTCTGTAATTGGAGTTCTTTCAAGATTCAGAAGAAGTGGAAGCTGAAAAGATTGCATGTCTTGATGACATTGATGATTTATTCAATGACATGGAAGATGATATGTCGGATAATGAGATAGAAGAAGGAGAAATAGTAGAGATTGAGATAGAGAAAGATAAAGATAGTGTTACTTATGAAGGCTGTGATGGTCTTAAAGTGCCGTATAACTTCATCCAGGATGATGTTATTCCTGAATTCACTTATGAAGGAGTAACAGATTCTATGGACTCTGTTGAAGACGTCACACTGCCTGATGATACAGCTGATTCAAAGATGGATACTGATGATGAAAATATTCAATCCAATAAAGATGCTGAAACTGAAACTACTCACACTGAGTCTCCGAAGGTTAATGAAGAACCTGTGATGTACAGAGATACAGGTATGACACGAGAACAGTGGAGAGAAGTTGTAAACAGTTGGATGAAGGTGCTACCCAAGTCCCCAGCACAACCTGCTCAGAAAGAGAAATATGTGAATAAAGAGCAGTGTGTAGGAAGGATCATAAGTTGGTTCTATGATCAAAATTATTTGCAATTAAATGATCTGATGGTGTTCAATACTTAAAGCCGAGGATCAAGTATTTCAATACCTTGCCAAGGTGTGAAATAAATGGTTTAGCTTCAAAGCCACTCATTAATAGATCAAAGAATGGTTTGGCTGATGTGATAGCAAACTTGCTCAAGAGAGAAGGTAGTTCAGGAAAGTATGATCGGCTGAAACCACAAAAGGGAAAGAGAGTGAAGAACACAGATCCAAAGACTGGGAAAGTGACCTGGAGATACAAGTATAAACCAGTGCGTGCTATTCACAAGATACCATTAAAGAAGATTCCTCAAGACTTTCTTGGGAATATGAAATGGTGGTATGTTGATGTTAATACTGGTGAAGCAAGGATTGAAGATAAAGATAATAAGGTCATTGTGTGTTTCTATGACGCAATGAATCTTATTAATTTTTCAAAGAAAGATCAGAGGACGTTGCGAAAAAATGAGATCATGTACACTGATGTTTGGAGAGAACAAGGTCTACAATACAAAAGAGTTTTGGAGATATGCAGAAGATATGGAGTGCATACTGGAAGCAGACTACCGGATAACTAGAAGAGTTCAAGATAAAGACTGAAGACTGTAGATCAAGCTATTGTCAAGGGGGAGTCTGTTAGGACATAGATTGTAATGACAAAAGCTTGTAATAGTTAGATTTTATGTCTTTATGTTTTTGTTATGTAAATGTCAAAAGTCTCTAAGTGTTTTACAAGTATAGCCTAGAGGCGAACTTGTTAAGTTCGCCTGGTCTATCAGAGGCGAACTTAATAAGTTCGCTTAGGTATAATTGAGGCGAACTTGTTAAGTTCGCTTAAGCTGTTATAGGCTAACTTAATAAGTTCGCTTATATCAGGTCAGTTGGTTATATATATGTGTGTTTACAGAGTCAGTCATAACAAACTAGAGAGATCAGATCAGAGAAGTCTGATTGAGTCTGTAAACATCATTGTTATTTGAAATACGAATTAAAAAGGCTATTTACTTGCTTGTGTGAATTGTCTTTTATGCGCATAAACGTTGACTCGTTGGATTCCGCACTCCGAGTAAACGTCATGTCTTATCACGAGATCGATCCGTAGACGCACCATGAGGACCTACAAGGGACTAATTCTGTCATTATTTAAACTAAAACTACAAGGACTAGTTGTGTAATTACTCAAAATCAAATCTGTTGACTTTGTAAAGTCAAACTGCACTTGTTCTTGATTCAAATCCGCAACCATAACTGAAATCTGTCCGAAATTGTAAATGTTATGCACGTTGATGTCATAAACGACCATCATTAGAGCTTTAAACATCATTATTGGATCGAATTAAACCCAATTATGGGCATTAAACCCGTAACCGTCGACACCATGGACACACATCATCGAATTCGACTAAATTCAACTTCCATTATGAAGTCTAACCCTCTACACACCTCATTCGCACCCCACTGAACATGTAGCACCATTCAATTTCACCGGAGAAGGAACCAGAGCCGCCAGGGTCTAAACCCTTTGAAGCCGGAATCCCATTTAGTCGAGCACCCTCAATTCGACATCAAATCTGGTAATTGCTTACACCCTTAGCTTCGTTTCAGTCTCTAGAATAAAAGCCCTATCCTAATTGGGGCTTACATTATCAAATTTAACATGAACAAATATCTGGGGTTCATACGATTTCGGTTTAGTCGAACCCTATCAATTCGATATCGATTAAAGAAATTAAACACGTCCTCAGACTCGTCTCAATGTCTAGATTGAAAGCCCTATCAAACCCAGGGCTTATAACATCGACGAGATGATGAACCAATTCTAGGGTTCATCGTATTTCGAATTCAATCGAACCCGACCCCCCGACTGAGTGTCAGTCAAATTAAACCACAGGGTTAGATTCGTAATCCTCTGTTTGTCAAAAGCCCCATGGTTTCTACAACTTTTATCATCAAATTTAATCATTTCGAATTTGTAGTTCCAAAACTAGGGTTTCGGCTTTCCAATAGAGCAATTAACGATTCCAAACTCATTGTTTTTGCAATTAAACTTACCCACACACTCGCAATACACAGATGAAAAAAAGCCCTATCATCCCTTGGTCAATCGTGATCAATTCGAAGGGATTGAGGCTGGATTTGGGATTCGAATCGCATAGAGGGAAGAACACAGTGGGGTTAAAGGTTAAAATCAATTTGAATCCGGTTCTTGTTACGAGACCCTAGCGGACGAAGTTGGTTAGTGTGTGTGGCTATGGTGGGAAAGACCCGGGTTCGAGTCTCTCCATCCATTTTTATTTTTAAAACAAGTTTTTGAATATTATTGTAGGTCCCTCGGGTGTCTCGGATCATCACATGCAAGTGTGTTCCTGGTTGAACCGGGTGCGGAATGCCCGTGACTAGGTGGAGTATCAATCAACACAAAGTAAACTGACAACAAAGACACAAGATACTTTCAAACTTCGTCTATTGATAATCACAGCCGGTTACAGAGAGAATGAGTGCGTACATAATTCTATCACTAACTGGTTATATATATACTAGACATGTTGCCTGCGCACTTAGCAAGTGCTCAGGGTTTAACTCGTGCATACTTAGCAAGTACGCAGAATTTGTTCTTGCGTACTTGCTAAGTACGCATGATATACATCCTGCGCACTTACTAAGTGCGCACAACACTTAACAAAGACATCTATAACGACAAGTACCTATGAACATGATTACAACTCGATAAACCAATACATACAGACGCTGACATACAAATACATAAAGACATTACACAAGTAAAAACAATCTTCAGAGTGCTTGTATCAAGAATTGCTTCAACAAACTCCCCCTTGACAGCAGCTCTGGAGAAGTCTACAGTCTCTAACAGCTTCAGAGTGATTGTCACAAGAATTGCTTCAACATACTCCTCCTTTACAGCAGCTCTAGAGATGTGTAGAACCAAAGACTGATTGCTACTAAATTATTCTAAGTACAAATGCTGCTGATAGGCTTATCAGCAGCATTCAACACATGTTGCTGCTGATAGGCTTATCAGCAGCATTCTACACATGTTGCTGCTGATAGGCTTATCAGCAGCATTCAACACTTGTTGCTGCTGATAGGCTTATCAGCAGCGTTCAACACAAGTTGCTGCTGATAGGCTTATCAGCAACATCATTCTCATTCTTGCTGCTGATAGTTGTGTTCCTTGAAGACAAATCGTTGCAGCTGACTATCCATGCCAAGCGTCACTGACAACTTTCTACAAAAGCAGAAGGAACCTCAATGGTGTAACCAATGACGGACGACAATGCTCTTCTCCGAGCATGCAAACAATGATGAATTAAGAAAACGCTTCAATAAAGTTAGCTAGTTTAGCTTTAACGCGTATTATTAGCTGTTGTATAAAACATCAACGGTCTGTGTTAGATCTGATCCTTAGAATCAAGGGTCTGTCTTGATTCTAAGTTAGTATAAATACTGTGTAAACACTTCATTGTAAGTGTGCTTTTTCACTGAGTTTTCATTTGTAATCATTTATTCACAAAGCTTAATACAACAGTGTTCTTATTAGTATTCATTCTGTTTACTCGATTATACTTGTGTAGGTGTTATTGTTTCCGCCAATCTCAACTAAGAACAGAACCATCTTGTACTTTCACGATCCTACAAGTGGTATCAGAGCTTTGGCTCAGATTAAACAAACTCACACTTGTTTAATCACGTCTGGTTCTATTCTAAACTTTCTCTTTGATCAAGTCGCCCAAAATCACAAAACAAAAATGGCACAAAGCAATGGTTTTGAAGAGATCGGCAGCATCAACCGACCACCAAGGTTGGTATCTGGGGAAGACTACGACATGTGGAAAAATTGCATGGAAAGCTTCTTCTGTTATCAGGAGTACGAAATGTGGAAATCCATCAGGGATGGACCATACACTCCCATGGTAGCCTCTGCTGACTCTGGAGGACCATCAGCCCCGAAGGAGCCCTCCAAGTACTCAGAAGAGGACATAAAGAAGATGGAGTTGGACTTCAAGGCACTAGGAGCTATCTAAATGTTCCTTCCAAATGAAGTTTTTCATAACTTTAGAAGTTACAAAACTGCTAAGGAGTTATGGGAGGCTCTCGAGAAGATGTTTGCTGGCTCAGAAGAAGTCAAAGAAAACAGAAGGGACATCCTGAAGCAGCAGTACGAAAACTTCGTTTGGAAGGAAGGTGAGTCCCTAACTGTTTTATGTAACAGATATACTTATCTTGTAGGTGAGTTGCAGTGCTCAAAAGTGAAGTTGGAAAATGAAGATATTCTCAAGAAATTCATCAGATCTCTACCTAGTTGCTGGACACTCTACACGGTGTCCATCAGAAGAACTGAGAATCTGAAGACTCTTCAGATGACTGAGCTATTTGGTATGCTCAAAACCTATGAATTAGAAATGATTCATGCCAAGGAAAGGAGCTCTAGCTACCAAACAGCCTCTACATCCAACACCACCTTGTCTGCTTTTCACTCTGAGCACTCAGGTCCTAGTACTAGCAACTACTATCCTCCCATAGTCACACATCCTCAAACTCCTACCTCTAAAACAAACACATCACCATTTCTTCTTGAAGCTCCTTCTCAAGCCTCAACCGCTGCTGCTTTTGTTTCTGAAAAAACAAGCAACATGTACTTTATCAAGGAGGATTTTGAGTGTTTCCATCCAGATGATCTAGAAGAAATGGATATACAGCACTCGTATGCCATGCTCTCTATAAGAGCAAAAATGTTCTACTCTAGAACCGGAAGACCCATTCCAAGCAACAGCTCCAACACCAGAGTTGGCTTGGATAAAAGCAAATTGAGATGTTACAACTGTAACCAACTGGGTCACTTTGCTAGAGAATGCAAGGCACCTAGGGCAAACCCAGCAGCTCACCAAGCCCAACCAAGACAACAACAACAAGCTACTCCTCCAGCTCAAACTGCAGCTTGTGCAGCTGTTCGAACATCTGACTTTGACTGGAGCTTCCAGTATGAAGATCTGCCTGCTAACAACCAAGCTCTTATGGCAGACACAACTGAGATACCGCCTCAGGTATATGAACATCTATGTTCCCAAGCCAGTATTGATAAGGTTTTAGGCTACAGAAAGCATAATCAAAACCTCATAGATCAAAATGAAGAGTTTCATAAAATGAAATCTGAATTCAAAAAGGTCGAAGACATTTACAAAGAAAAAAATAACTGCCTAAAGAAAGAGATTTCATCATTAAAACATGAACAAACCAATCTTGAAACTCAGATTGATGATCTACTGGCCAGATTAAAATCTACAAGAGCAGAATTGGCAGAACAAAAAGTTCATGTCGACAAATATGAATTTGCATCCAAAAAGCTGCAAAGACTTTTGGATGCTCAAATTCATGAAAAGGTAAAAACTGGTCTGGGGTATCATGCTGAACAATATCAAGCCATTGCACCTCCTGCTGACTACGTTGCCATCCATGAACCAAACTTCAATCTTGCAAATCTTGATATGGCCAACAGAAATCTTGATCCTTCTAAGGATGAACCTTTGGTACAAGAATGCACTACCTCATCAGAGTCTGATTCAACTTGCTCAGACTCCACTAAAACAAGTGAAGCTTCATATTTGGTACAAGAATCCACTACTTCATCTCCTCCTGCCCCTAAAGTCATTCTGACTAAAGATGAAGCCCCATTATCCATTCAGCACCAGTACCAGCCATTTCAGTACCAGTTCCTACACCATTCAAACAAATCAAAATTAGCTATCCTCCAAAAGGTAGGAAGCTAAATACTGAAAAGGGCCAGTCCTCATCTTCAGTCCAGCCAAGGAAGGTGTTTGACATATGTCATGCGCCTGGAGAAAGGGTTCCATATGTTCAAAAGACATTGGAAGAAGCTACTTTTTAGCACAACAAAGCTCACCCTTGGAATTTCAAAGACCTTTTCAAAAGAAAGGATTATGTGTATCTTTCAAGGGATAAACTGGCAAAATCATGTTTTGTCTGTGGAAAATATAACCACACTGCCAGCACCTGCTTCTACTACCTTCAGCAGCAAAGAAACCTCAAGCAACATGCTTTTGAGAAGACAAAGAAGAACAAACAGGTAAGAAGTTTTGAAGCTAAGACAACTCAATTCAGAAAATCTCTTTCTCCACCAAGGGAGCAGTTGTCAAAACCTCAACAATCTTGCATCATCTGTGGAGAATCAGACCACTTTGCTGCAAATTGTAAGTCTAATCCTTTCAATCAGATTCTTCTTCCAACCCAAGTTATATAAAAGCCTATCAGCAAGGTGAAGAAGGATAAGCATACATCTGTTTCTAAGCCATCAGCAGCCAAAATAACTGCTGCTGATCGAGTAAAGCCCAAGCAACCAAAAGGAAAGCCTTCAGCAGCAACAAAGTCTGCAGCTGCTCAAGTAAAACCATCAGCAACAACAAAATCTACTACTGATAAGCCAAAATCCTCAGATACAACGTCTGCTGCTGAAAAGACAAAGAGAGCTGGAAAACCACCAACTCAACAATGGAAGGTAAAGAAACCACCAAGCATCATCATCGGTTCAGTTGAGTGCGTCTATCCTTTTTTGTAAATATGTCTGTCTTATGTTGTAAATAAAAGTTATAAGTCAGCAGCATCCTTTTGGCTGCTGACAGGTCTGATCTTCAGCAGCAAAGAATTTGCCCCTGACTGCTTTAACTTATCAGAAGGAACAAGTTTCCTGTGGATAGCTTTAAGGCTGTCAGCAGCAACATCCTTGCTGCAGATCATTGCATCTATCAGCAGCAATTAAGTTTGCTGCTGACAAACTTAACCTTCTGTAGCAACCAAAGTTGCAGCGGATAGGCTTATTCATCCATAGCAACCAAGTTTGCTGCTGATGGGTAAACTTAAGTCCAAATTAACTTTTACCCGCTGTAAAAGAAATTAACGTCAATGTTTACCATGACTGTCTCGGTGTATTACAGCTGTAACAATAAAAAGTAAATAAGGTTGTACTGTACAAGTCATTTTGCTTTTTCTCTCCTCTGCCGTTATAAGAACAAATCAAATTTTCTTTACCACCTCTTCACATTCAATTCAACCCTAACCAACTATCACTTTCACCCTAAGTCCCCACCACATTCAAAGCTCTCCATATTCTCCATATTCTCAAGTCTTCACCATACTCAAACCATCCCTCCAAAATCAAACGGCTATGGCAGATATCAACAACCCAGGTGACAAGTTTTCCCCATACCATAACCTAACAGCATACCTTACCTAAGGAAAGAAATCCGAAGGTTTTGACGATATGATCGACTTCTTATGTTGATCAAACCCTCACCACCAACCCTACCATATATATCCCTCATATGGAGGATTTCTGGAGTACCGCCGTCTACTCAACCGAATAGGGAATTCCCCAAAATAAAGCCAAAGTAGACGGCAAGAATATCACCATATTGGAAGCTACACTCAGAAAACATCTTAAGCTTCAAGATGAGGGAGCAGCCATCTCATACTCGAAGGACGAATACTTGAGGACCTTTGTCTCCATTGGATACACAGGAAATCAAACCGAGTATACGATCGAGAACGCGCTGATGGGCCCTCCATGGAAGTATCTCTGCCACACTCTTCTCCAATGCATATCTCAGAAGATGAGTGGATGGCATCAGGTGAGCTCTGCACTTGCATACGCCTTCCATGGTATGGTCACTAACCAAGGCTTCAACTTTGCACACCTCATCTTTGAGGGTTTGAGATATAACCTTCAAGAGGGTGCAAAGCAGCAATTTTTTATGTACCCAAGTTTCTTGTAGGAAGTTTTCAATCAAGAACTAAAAGAACTTTCAAAACCTGCAAGAATCTATATCATGTTGGGTCATAAAAATAACATTTTTCAAAGTATGATGACTGTTTCTAAAAAGTTCTCGGGGGTCAATGTTCCATTGTTATCTACAATGCTGAACATGCAAAGAACCCCGGGTGACAGTTCAACAATCCCAGCTGATACTGATCCCACACCCTCCACCTCACATCCTGAACAACAATCTGCTTCTACCATTCAAACCCCTGTGTATACTACTAAGGATGCACAGGCACAAAAATTACTTACACCTCTTTTGGATGTTATCGTTCAACCGGAACACAGGGTTGCAACAACATATTCTAGAAAAATGGGTAAGAGAACTCCTTCTTCTCTTGCCTCCAAGGCCCAAACCTAACCTAACAGCCCTCACTCAGAATCCCAACATTCTGGTGAGAATATCAAAAGAGAAAGCCACATTATTAGGGAGACTTCTTCGGATGTCTCTCTGTTAGGATCAGGATCACTTCTCGGATCTGTAGAACAGCCCCCTGAGCCCTTCCTCTCTCTTCTGAACTTAAGTGTTGAGGAACCTGATCGAGATGATGTACCTTCTCCAACTACCACTATCTCGGAGGTACTGATTGATCTTGCTTCCAACACACCCAACCCAAGTTCTTCTACCCTGAAGGTCCACTCTAGGAGTTATGAAAGAGTGGATGTGGAAGAGGCTGTCACTACTGCTGGTCCATCAAATGTCCAGGAGGACAGTGACGACATTGCTAAGACCTCAACCATGGCAACTCACAGTGAGGATGCTTCCTTGGAAACTCCCCTCACTGAGAGGAATCCAAGGCGCCAAGAAACCATGGGTGATGGGGATGAAGAGGCTAGGCCTAAGGCCCCATCTGGGTCCAAGGATTCCACAATTGGGGATGAGGACAGACTGAAACTTTATAACTTGGAATTGACGGCCAGGGTGGCTATGCTAGAGGCTGAAGTGTCCAAACTAAGACACCAAGTCTCTGTGCATGAAGCCCATCAATGCCTAACTATACCCTCTCCCTCTCGTGTATCAGTGGGCACCCAAACTGATGCTTACTTGTCGACTGATGCAACAAAAAAGGGGGAGATGGTTCCATTCGAGGAAGACACAGACAGTCTTGATGACTGGATTCAAGAGCAGGTTGAAATTCAAAGCTAACTATTCAAGCCAGCTTTTGTAAAGGTTCATGACTTGCCAGTTTCAGATAACGAAGAAGCAGAGACATCTGAAGACTGGAAGTTAGTCGTCAGGGCTGTTGATGAGGTGCTGAATGAAGCTGAAGACAAAGAACAAAAATATACAGCTTTCAGCATCCTCCCTGAAGCAGCAGCCATCATAGGTCAATCCATTACCCCCAACTCTTTCAAACTTCACAGAAGCTAGAATTTGACTCCATTCTAGCTTGGGGGTATGATGGATCATCTGAGAGATTTTGGATTGGATGAGAGTTTAGTGGAGTAGAAGAGCTAAACTGGAACACTCTCAATGCCCTCCAAGTCCTACAACTGTATTTAACTAACTGCATCAACACTTCATCAGATCTCTCAGCAGAACTTGCCATTGGCAGGTTCTATGACTTAATGGAGGATAATCTACCCAACTTTGAAAGACTCATACAAACAGCAAAACGGGTAGCTTATCCTGAATCTTCAGCAGCAGCAAAAAGAAGACTGACTCCTAGAAGACTTGAAATTCTAAGGAGCAATCTTCTCACTAAAGAAGAAGTTTGCTGCTTAAGAAGATTTCTGCACTCCTTCATTATCAAAGACTTAGATGTGCTGGGATGGATAAGCACTAAGTCTCTTGACCACACCTTCTTACTGAGCAACGGCTCCTCTCTCACCATCAACACCAGGAAAATCTTGTCACTTCCTACACACTTTCTCTACAAGATCTTTCAACTCAGGGCAAATATCTGCAATGTCAACTCCCTTGAAAGCCAGGCAATGATAGCTACTGTCAGAGCCCATCTTGAACAAGAAGGAAGAATTACTGAGGAAGTATATGTGTCAAGCTCTGACACTGATACTGACTCAGCTTTCCCTCGAGTAGACATCTTTGCTGCAGCATATGAGTCAAGATCAACTATCAAAGAAATGCTGAAAGAATTCACAAGTCCTGAGCGCAAATCAGATGAAGCCAATGACCTTCCCTTGTTCACCTCTCAATGTGCCAATGAAGCTGAGGCTGAGATCCCAATAGCAGCACCATCATTTGCTGTTGTGGTCATTGAAGCCGAAGCAGAGGCATCCAATATAAACAAGGGAAAGGGAATTATGACAGATGAAGATGAAAAGAGATTGCTAAAAGAGAAAAGAGAGAGGGAAGAGAAGAGAAGAAGAAGAAGAGAAGAAGAGGAGATGGATGACATTAAAAAGGCTCAAGAAAGAAAAACAGCCATTCTCCTTATAGAACAAACCATCCAGCTGTATGCTAGACAGCTGGATGAACTGAAAAGAAAGATTCCTGTAGTTGACCAGATTGAAGAAGATGCAGCTCTTGCTCTTCAACTGCAGGAACAATTTAACAGAGAAGAGGAAGAATTGGAGAAGAAGAAGAAAGAAGAAGCTAAGTTCAGAATAACCGATTCTGAACTAGCCAAAGAAATGAGGGAGGAGTGGGTAAAGGCTCTAGTTTCTCAAGGTGAGGATGCAGACTACCTTGAGAAACTATCAAATAAAGAAGTCTACAGAGCCTTCATGGGTCAGCAAGGTCAATTAGCAAAGAAGAAACAAGCTGAAGAAGAAGAAAAAGCCAAACAAAAGTCCAAAAAGACCATTGCCTTTAATAAACGGACCAATGAAGAAAGGAAGGTCATGAATGACTTCCTTAAGGCTAGAGGAGAGAGTGGAAAGAGGATAGGTCCCATGAACTTCATGAACCTGCAAGCCCTCTACTTCAAAGTCAAGAAGGATGAGGAAGAAAGATTGGGGAAGAAGGGCTCCAAGAAAAGGGTACCTATTCAGGAAGAAGAAGAAACAAAAGCAAAGAAACCCAAGCCTTCTCCCTCACCTACCTCTTCCTCAGTCCAACAACCTTCCACTCTCCTCCCCAAACTTAGAAAATTTTCGAGTTACACTTCCTGCGTACTTAACAAATACGCAGGAAATTGTTCTTGCGTACTTAGTAAGTAGCGTACTTAGTAAGTACGCAGGAGCTAATTCTTGCATACTTAATAAGTGCGCAGGAACTAACACTTAGAACTTTTACAAAATCGAAAATCAAGAGATTCAAAGTTTTAGATGATGATAGTGGTCACCACAATGTCAAAAAACATGTTTAAGACCTATGTGACCAAGACTAACACCAATGCAATGCTAAAACCCGGTCGTTTGGACCTAACCTGGTCCGATGCAAAACCACGGACACCCAAGGGTTCAAAACCAAAATCAAAAACAATAAAGGACGAATTTAGCATGCTAGAGCTTCAATTAATGATCATAAACTAGTTTTAGGGCCTAATTTAACTTAAGAACACCCAAACCGGGTTTAAATTTCATCATCAAAACCCTAAGCTCGAAACTCAAGAAATCGGTCCTCAATAAGAGATTTTGCGGATGAAATGGTCCAAGAATCTCACCAAATGTTAGACAGGTGAAGATTAAACAATGATCGGGATGAAAAATCGGATTAGAATCACATGAAAATTTGAGTGAAATCGGAGCAGGGAGGGAGTGTACACAGTGTAGAGAGATTGAATGAGACGAAATGAGAGAAATTTCTAACACCTGTATATATACCCACACATTCAGGTCTTGCATACTTAACAACTGCGCAAGACTTAACTCTTGCGTACTTAGCAAGTACGCAAGGTTTTACCTCATGCGCACTTAACAAGTACGCAGAGATCCATGTGTACTCAAATTTCAACTCAAATTATGAAGATAGTCAAGTCAAATTAACAAACCTGATAAAAGCATTCAATCAAGAGGTTTCAAAAGCAATTCAAGGAAGTTAAACACAAATATTTTTGGCATTTTTGATAAAAATTGAACAGTACATTAACTTAAAATCTTTTTGAGCTTTTCTGAATGAAGTTAATATGCACAAGAATATACACACAAGCTATTTGTGGGTCAAAGTCATGAGCAGAGGATCATAACAGGCTACTGTAACAAAAAATGATACAAGATAAACATCAAGGAATATGGGATCATGTCATGGACTACAATTTATTCATACGAAATAAGCACATAAACAAGTAATTTAAGTTGGTAATATTATAAGATTTGAAACCATAAGCATCTTAGTATCTTGTTCTTGTGTGTTAAGGTAATAGTTATTAATATACAACGTGTGCCCCATAATTATGCTATGAACTTACTTTGCACTTATCTCAAGGCATCTAAGATTTTCCCAATGATTTTCTAAATTTCCAGAATGAGGGTACATCAATTAGCACATGAAAAATCAAGCAGAATCCATAAGGATTATCAGGAATCATAAGATTCAGAATCAAGTAATTCAATTGTCTTGGTTTCATTTGATTTATTCAGTGAATATCGATATGATGATTCAGGATAATGAATATGGTGTTTGAGGATTTAGGTTAGGTGATCTAACTTTTATCTGGATTTGAATTTAATGAATCAGGAGTGATTCAAGGGTGAATACACGCTCAACGGTTGATGTAAATACATGTCTTGATTCAATCTCTCATTGCATACTTGTCAGTATGAGCAGTGAGATGAACCGCATTAAATGTACTAACGACCTATCCCGAAACTGGTATCAGAAGAAAATAATTGCCAAAATCTAAAATCGTGTATCCGATAGTGATCTTTTTCATTCTTTTACGCACACACACTAGCAAACATGGGTTCAAATCATAGTTGTAGTATTGATTTAATTTCCACCCTACTAATGATTCAAAGATGCTTACAGCCTACTGACAATTTAAATTACTTGTAAATAAGCAGATTAAAAACACAAAAATTTAAACAATCAAGTAAGCATGACGCAATCATTTCCCATATGAGCAGTCTAGGATGTTTAGATCATTTATGATGTACTATCATTTCCTCTTTTCTTAAGAGAACTTTGAAATTTTCTGGTTTTCTATTTTGTTTGGATTTTTTGTAAAATATTTGAAAATTAAAAGAACTACACAAAAAACTTAGAAGAAATAAAATTTAACTTTCATGAATTGAATTGATTTAAGAAAACAAGTTTTCACTCCGGATTGAACATTCCTATCATGTTGACAAGATGTTCAAAACGTGTTCGATCAAACGCCTTGACAAGTAATACTACCTCCCTTCTCGCCTGCAATGGCCACATAGCCGCCTCTGAATGGTTTTACATCTTGAAGCAGGGCTATGTTTCCTGTCATGTGGCGGGAGCATCCACTATCTACATACCAACGATTAGAGATAGTTCCCTTCGGATGTCCCTGCACGAGTCACAAACAGATTAGTCAGATTTGGAGACCCAAGCCATAGTGGTCTTGGGTCGTTCGTCTTTCTCAAAATAAACTACCTCTATCAACTCACAGTCGTGACTGTAAAAAATGGATGAATCTTTTGAAGACTTGGGATTAGGAGATTGAGAACTTTTTGATTTCTTGTTCCAGTACCTCTTCTATTTCTTAACTGGAACAGTAGGCTTACATTCAACAGCAGTACGTGAACTAGTGTAAGCTTCACCTGATTGAACTCCAGCCAGTTGTTCCAGCTTTCTCAATCTCTTGTTCCTTCTTCTCCTCTGTGGTTTGGAGAGTTTTACCACAGGTTTCTCACCAGTTGGTGCACTACCAGAGGTAGATGCACAAGGTTTAGCAGGTAGCTTTCCCCTTTTTGAAACAGATGGTTTAGCCTCACATATGATTTTTGGCTTTACCATAGGTTTTACTAGTGGTTTCACCGCATTTGCTTTAGGACTCTTGGGCTGTTTCACTGGTGGTGACTCGGGGACAACGCTGGTTGTGAACCAATTGGCCGTTTCCCTTGATTCTTATTAGGGCCGTTTCCCTTGATTCTTATTAGTGCAGTTCACCAAGATGTGACCGACCATACCATAGTGAAAACAAGTTCTCTTTTCTTTGTAAGTCCTCCTGTAAGGCTCAATTGATTTGAAATTTGATGACTCAGCATGATGGACAGGAGAAGTTGTTTGGTGAACAGTAGTTTGACCCGATGGCGATTGGTTTTTTGGAATATAATACTTTTGCATATTTTCTTGATAGCCAAGCCCAAAATGAGCTGAAAAGGATTCTTTCTTAAGTTGATTAATGTTTTATATCCCCCATAAAGAATCACTTTTAATTTTTCATTTGATTCAACGATATCGGGTTCAGTCAAAATACAATTATACCCATTAGTGACAATGTTTTTCTTAACTTTCTGTTCACCGAGCAACTCCTCAGAGACTACTCCTTCAGGGCAGATGTTCTCAGCCCCATCATCAGAAGCAGTAAAGAACTCTTCATCAGATACAGAGTTAGCCTTACTTGAGGAATCATCCTTGTTAGAGGAATCATACTGACTCGAGGACTCATCAAGGCAAGACAAATCAATGTCAATTAAGCCATTGACAAATTTCCCGCTTACTGTTGGAGGAATGGCGTTAGTACCTAGCCCTAAGCCATTCACTTGTCTCACTACAGACTCGTAGTGTTCCACCACAAAACGAGAATTTTTCAACTTCTCAATATTACCTTTCAACTGCAAGATCTTATTTTGTAGCTTGTTGATCTCATTATTCCTTTTCTCTAACCCCTTGTACGCAACATACAAATGAAATTGTTGATCGCTGATTTTAAGTGAATAATCATGTTTTTCTTTCTTTAACGTTTCAATTGAATCTTTGTATCATTTTTCATTTTCTTTGTAGCTTAAAGCTGCAATACGAAGGGGTTCGACTTTGTCTTGAAGCTTAGAATTTTCAACCTTTAAGCTTAGACATTTGGAACAAGAAATGATAGCAAAAGAATTAGAATCTACCTCAGCTGATGAACATGATGCCTCTCCAATAGCCATGAGGGCAACTGCAGTTGTAGACTCTTCTTGGTCAGCCACAGAAGCTTCCCGTTCCTCTGCTTCCATCATCTCCATGATCTCAACGATGAGACCAGCTTGCGTTTGAGCAATAAGGGCATCCTCCAGATGAACACCCCAATCAAATTTGTCATCCTGTTGTGCTACCAAAGCATTGGACGTTCCACCTTGACCTTGATTGCGGTTGTTGGAGTTGTTGTACCCTTGACCGTTTCCTTGGCTTGGTCTGGTGAACCCCGAGGCCGGTGCTTTGTACTTTTGACATTCTCTTGCAAAATGCCCAAAGTTATTGCATTTGTAGCACTTGGCCTTGGATTTATCAAATCTCACCTTGGCATTTGAATGTCCACCAATAAACTTCCTGCTAGTTCTATTCAGGAAACGCTTCGCCCTTCTCAAGATCATGGCCATATTCCATTGAATATCCATGTCCTCCATATCATCCGGATCCACCTGATTGAAGTCTTCTTCTATAGTTTCAGGATCCGTGAGCTTACCACCAATGAAGTTCTCATAGGCAAACATGCATGATGAGAATAAAGCCACATGATCTTCAGCTATCTTGGCTATTGCTGATTGGTTAGCTGGAGATGTGGGAGAAGGATTTCTTGAGGAATTATGGTGGTGAGATCCAGATCCTGATCCAGATGCTGCATAGTAAGCATGACCACCATAGACATTTGAGTTATCCTCCTCATGAGAGTTCCCTGAGAAAAGGGCAATTCCAGAACCCGATGACTTGGCTGTGGAAGACGTCCCAAAATACATAGAAGGGTCTTGTATTTGAGGTCTCCTTGAGCTCTCTTTTCATTTTAGGTTCATATCATGTGCTTGAACCTTTCCGATTGCTTCATCAATAGTTATCTCATAAAACTTTGAGGTCTCTCTCATCAAGGTAGTGTACATCTCAAATTTTGGTGGTAGGGCATCTAGAAACTTCTCAACTAACTCCTCATTTAGATAGATGAGGTCAAAAGATTTTAGCTCAGTTTGCAGATGATAGAATATAGAGATAAGCTCATCTATGGATTCATTCTCCATATATCTGAAGCACTCATACTGCTTCCTAAGAAGATCCCTCTTACTCTTCTTGATGTCACTGTTTCCCTCGAATCTCTTCTACAATGCCTTCCAGAGATCCTTGGAGTTATCGTATCCTCTAAAGTTGTGAAATAACTCCCTGGTGCCATAGTAATAGATCCGTGTGCCTTCTTCTCTCTGTCATAAACTTTCTTTTCTATTTCATCAAGTTTAGAGATAGGTTTGGGAACTTCCTCATCAAGATATGTATATGTGGGATGCTTATAACTCTCTAGAATGGGTGTCCAAAGTCAAGAATCGGTGTATGAGATATAATGCTCAAAGCGTGCTTTCCAGTTTGAGTAATCATTTACGTTAAGCAGCTTTGGTAGTTTCTGTGGGGTTCCAATCTCATTGTCATAATTTAACAGGTTACCGAGATTCAGAAGATTTGCCATGGTGAAACACGTAGTCAAATTTCAGAAAAGTCAAAGTAATGTGCGCACTTAGGTTCTAATCTTGCGCACTTAAGATTTGCTCTTGCGTACTTAACAAGTATGCAGGAGTAAATGACAAGTACGCAGGAAGGAGTTAAGTACGCAAAAAGAAATGGTCTTGCGTACTTGGTAAGTACGCATGAAGACTGTCCTTTTAGCCAAAAGGGTAAGTACGCAGGTCACTTTTTCACCTGCTCTCACCAACAATTTCCGATCGCCGGAAATACCTCAGATCTTCTAATTTTGAAGATATGAACAAATTGATCAAGCCAAAAGATTAGAAACTTGTTTCTAACAAACCCTTGATGATCAAAATACTCAAACAAACAAGAAAAATGTCGGATTTTGAAGGATTTTTGCTTTTAAAATAGCGCTCAAGAGCTACCTCTATTTTATCACAAAAATCAGTCATTTTTCCTTGTAGAAAGGCTGTATATTGTGTCGAAAATGCTCCTAGCACACTCACAACACTCGAAATCAAGAGCAAAAGCTCTGATACCACTTGTAGGTCCCTCGTGTGTCTCGGATCGTCACATGCAAGTGTGTTCTTGGTCGAACCGGGTGCGGAATGCCCGTGACTAGGTGGAGTATCAATCAACACAAAGTAAACCGACAACAAAGACACAAGATACTTTCAAACTCCGTCTATTGATAATCACAGCCGGTTACAGAGTGAATGAGTGCGTACATAATTCTGTCACTAACTGGCTATATATACTAGACCTGTTGCATTCGCACTTAGCAAGTGCGCATGGTTTAACTTATGCGTACTTAGCAAGTACGCAGACTTTGTACTTGCGTATTGCTAAGTACGCAGGATATACATCCTGTGCACTTACGAAGTGCGCACAACACTTAACAAAGACAACTATAACGACAAGTACCTATGAACATGATTACAACTCGATAAACCAATACATATAGACGCTGACATACAAATACTTAAAGACATTACATAAGTAAAAACAATCTTCAGAGTGCTTGTCACAAGAATTGCTTCAACAATTATATTTAAATAAAATCAAACCCTATATTATTTTAATAATATATTAATAAGTGTTAACCCCGAAAAACACCCGTAGACTCAGGGTTTGATTTATAATTCATTTTTAATTATTATCCCCACATTTAGAATAATATAATTATTTATATTATTACCTAGCATATGTTTCTAAATAAAGATAATATATTTATTATTTTTATCACATAAATAATTAGTATGTTATTCTCCTATATTAATACTACCGAACTTTTAATGAATATTATTACCTCGTGTTAGGTAACGTTTGGCACGTACCACATCTATTTTTATTATTAAACTAAAGATTCTTAGATTCTGGTGACTAGTTTATCTACTCGTCAATTATTTATGTGTCTTAGGACACCCAACCCTTTCTGTGTCGTCACAAAGTCCCACGTATTCCTAACTATTTTAATTATAATTCTAGGGCATACGTAGACTGTTCACAGGCAAACCTTTGTGGTTTCTATTGCATCCTTGTGTGGTGATCTTTACTACGCTTACACAACTCAGGTGAGTTTCACGGCCCCTTTTTACCTGTTTTCCTGTTGGGGGAGAAACATGTACACAAACAAACATCTTTTACTTGTTTTCCTGTTGGGGAAGAAACATGCACACGAGCAATCATATGTTTACCTGTTTTCCTGTTGGGGGAGAAACATGTACACAAACAAACATCTTTTACTTATTTTCCTGTTGGGGGAGAAACATGCACACGAGCAATCATATTTTAACCTGTTTTCCTGTTGGGGGAGAAACATGTAAACAAATAAACATATTTTACTTGTTTTCCTGTTGGGAGAGAAACATGCACACAAGCGATCATACTTTTACTTGTTTTCCTGTTGGGGAAGAAACACGCACACAAACAAACACGGACCACATAATATTTCATTACCACTTGTTTACCTAAGTGCAAACATAACATACTAAGTCCTTACATTCTCGAACTGTTAGTATAAGGTTTATAGCGAAGAAATTTGAGTAGTACTTCTGGGTTTGACAAACCCCACCTGGGCTAGTCGCGCTAGCTCGATTGGAGGTCGAACGGGTGTAAATTGTCCTAAAAATTTGTCATTGTTGATGTTAGCAATGGCAGAAGGCATTCAAACACAAACAGTCAATTTCGGTTGCGAAGGCTTAGAGTAACTTGTACATTGTCTTGCTAACAATAGGTGTGAATTATGTATATGGATCCTACAAACGCTCAAACAGTTTATCTACTTACAAACCTGTGAGCTCACCAACCTAGTGTTGACATATTTTCTTACATGTTTTTCTAAGGTCGCTAAGGCACAGGTGCACACTTAAGACATGCATTGGAGTTCTATTATTATTGCAAACATTAATCAAACATTTAAAACTATTTATCTGTTTTTATTAAACTTGACTTTGGGCGCGTTTGTTTTGCGCACTAACAACCTTATTTATCACTTCCGCATCTACTTTGAACATTTACGGTATTTATTTATGTCCCATATAGTTTCGTTTGACGTAACTAGTGACTGAGATCCTGGTTTGTCTCACGCCACACGGTAAAACTCTGATAGTGGATTTTGGGGGTGTGACAGATTGGTATCAGATCCATTGGTTATAGAGAACTAGGATTGCATACTAGACTATAACCACACACATTCATTAGTTACACGACACAGACACTCATACATTATACACCTAGCACCCATACATACATTGCATTGCAGACATGTTAACATCATCCATATCACCCTCTGCTAACGGAGAACACGTCATTCTCATTACATCATCATTCCCAGTGGCGACACCCGTGGAATCACCAAAACGACATTCACTCCCGACCGTGGGCAGCAAGACGGAGCCTTCAGAGGAGTTACTCACACCACCTCATCTGCATCCCTTTCCATACCACTAGAGCCGAGGAAGACACCGGCTCGAGCCTATCGATGACACCATGGGGTATGGTGGGCCTTCTCAGGTCCGTATTAGGGACGACACATAACACTGCCACATATATCTTGGAATTAGAAGCGAGTCCATCCTGCACCCACCAGCAACAATACTTCGACCTCACTAGCTTTACTCTACTTCAAGCCCGAACCCATGGGCCTCGCTTGAGGTACACCGTGTGGAGGCAAACCGTTGCATGTATTATTGTAGAAATTCATTGACACATAGATGTCATAACTTTATTGAGCCATGGGCTCGTGTCTTTGGTTGATATTCTGTTAAATATAGATTGACCACAAAGTTGAGAACGCCTTGCTCACTGCATACTCAAACCCTATTCTGACTCAGTTGGAAGAACCGCTACTTTTCTTCTTCCAGTAACACATATCCATGAACTAGTTTCGCTTCTCGAAGCCACATTTCATGTGCATGTTTGTTTCATGTGCATATTCCCATCTACAATCCACTGGATTAGACTCTCGTATTGTGTTTCAACTCGAGTGAATACTCGGATGAAACGATTCCCGACTACTCATCCTGATATGAGTCCTAGTTGATCAACTTATGGTTGATGACTAAGCCTTTCGATAACTTATCATCTCTAACAACACTTTGTACTCAGTAATAAAGTGAGGGACATTTTGACATGAGACAAGGAGAACTAGGATGAGCATGCAAAGCAAATTATCCTTACGGGTGCACACGTAATAGTAATTTGAGGTGCATGTAAGTCCTGGTGAAACCTAGTGTGTGGATAAATGGTCCTAATCAGTGATTTACAGACTTAAGTTTCCACTTCCAGTAGAAGTTCTTGTAACCCGCTCAACGACTAGTTGGTATCATTAAACATGTTCAACAATTGATAGACGCGACTATTAGGTTGAAGATATTTACGGACACACCGAGCTATCATCAATGGAATCCATCATTTTATTTCACTCATGTAAGAGTCTCAGTGAACTTAAGACTCTCATCCAAACTTGATCAAGGAAACCATCTCGATTGAAACTCTAGTAGAACCTCTTGGTAAACCCATCGACTCCAAGTATGTAAGCGGAATTTGAAGAATTCCTTTTAAGCTAACACGTTATCCCTTGCAATCCAACAATAAATTCCATTTGACCCTATTACTTTATCCTGTGGCTAATCCTTAGTCTAATTTGATTTATACCCCAGCATGTCCAACACTGCAATCGGATTTCTTTCTTCACAAAATGATGCAGTTGTTTCAATGACATTAGAAAACGGGGATTTAATCTAACCAACCATCGGTTGAACGTGATTACTTAAACAGACATCCTATCCCTTATAATACTGGAATCTATATCTCATTAAAAAAAAAATAATTTCCTACGTGTGAACTCCTTCCCTTAGCCTTTGCATTGACCGACGCTTACCTTATAAGCGCGGGTCTCACTAGAAGTCTCAGCGTGACCTCACAAAGTTCCTACCGGTGCGGTCGTACTCCAACTCTATTAGAAACTAAAAACACTATGGAGATAACAGACAGTCAAATAATCGAACCAACTCACAATCTTAAGGGATGTAAACTAGGATTGGCTAGTCACAAGCTTGACATTGACCTCATGCCAGTTACACTTGGTAACTTCGACATAATTGTCGGTATGGAATGGTTACCCAAGAATAAACATGAGGTCATCTGTCGTGAAAAAATTGTTTGCCTTCCTCTCCCTAGTGGAGAAGCCCTTTCTGTCCAAGGCGAAAGGAGTGGTGCAGTCGTAGACATCATATCTTTTCTGTATATGCATTGATTATCGTGAGCTGAACAGAGTGACTATCAAGAATCGTTACCCGCTACCCCGTATTGATGATATGTTTGATCAACTTCAAGGATTAAGCTTTATTCAAAAATCGATCTTAGATCCGGATATCATCAGCTGAGAGGCCGAGACGAAGACATCTCAAAAACTGGATTCAGAACTCGGTACGGCCATTACGATTTTTTGGTCATGCCATTCGGACTAACCAACGCACCCGCGGTGTTCATGGATCTCATGAACCGTGTGTGTAAACCCTACCTTTATCAGTTCGTCATCGTGTTTATTGATGACATCCTCATCTATTAAAAGAGCAAGGAAGAACATGAGGATCATCTACGTTTAATTCTTGAACTGCTGAAGCAAGAGCAGTTATATGCCAAATCTTCCAAGTGCGAATTTTGGATTCGCGAAGTTCAATTCTTAGGGCATGTAGTCAACAAGAAGGGAATACATGTCGATTCAGCTAAAGTAGAAGCCATCAAGAATTGGGCGGCACCAACAACTCCGACAGAGGTGAGACAATTTATGGGATTGGCTGGCTACTACCGTCGATTCATCGAGGGATTCTCGAAGATTTCTCAACCTTTCACTGCACTAACTCAAAAGGGTAAACCCTATAACTGGAACGAAACCCAGGAATCATCATTCCAACTACTAAAGCAGAAACTCTGTAGTGTACCCATCCTATCTCTTCCAGAGGGAACGGATGACTTTGTGGTGTATTGTGATGCCTCCATTCAAGGTCTCGGTTGTGTGTTGATGCAACGCGAGAAGATTGTCGCATACGCTTCTCGTCAGCTGAAAATTCATGAGAAGAACTACACGACCCATGACTTGGAATTGGGAGCCATAGTGTTTGCACTGAAAATCTAGAGACATTACTTGTACGACACCAAGTGCACTATCTACACCGATCACAAGAGACTCCGGCACATCTCTGAACAGAAAGAGTTGAACATGCGACAGCGTCGTTGGGTCAAACTCTTGAATGATTATGACTGTGCTATCAAGTATCATCCGAGCAAAGCTAATGTGGTAGCTGACGCCCTAAGTCGAAAGGAAACCAAACCCAAACGAGTTCAAGCGTTACAACTTACTATTCACACCGGATTACCTGATAAAATCCGTAGTGCTCAACTCGAAGCCCTGAAAGAGGAAAACCTACCATTAGAAACCACGCGTGGTATGGAGGAACAACTTGAGGTTAAATCATATGGCATTCGCTACTTCGCGAAGCAATAATAGGTTCCGGTGTATGGGAACTTAAGGGAGCTTGTAATGGATGAAGCTCACAAATCTCGGTATTATATTCATCCTGGTTCCGACAAGATGTATCATGGCCTAAAGGACCTATATTGGTGGCCGAAAATGAAAGCTAATATAGCCACCTATGTGAGCAAGTGCCTGACTTGCTCAAAGGTCAAAGTTGAATACCAAAAGCCTTCTGGTTTGCTCTAACAACCGGAGATTCCAATATGGAAATGGGAACAGATTTACATGGACTTTATCACCAAACTACCTCGAACTCCTAGCGGATGCGACACCATCTGGGTGATTGTGGATCATTTGACTAAATCCTCACACTTCGTAGTAATCAAAGAGACTGATAAGATGGAAAAGCTAACTCGTATTTATCCTAAAAGAAGTAGTCTCTCGGCACGGAGTGCCAATTTCAATCATTTCTGATCGAGACGCTCGATTCACCTCACGTTTCTGGCAATCGTTACAAAAATATCTAGGCACGTGCCTGGATATGAGCACGGCATAACATCCTCAAACAGATGGCCCGACTGAACGTACTATCCAAACCTTAGAGGACATGCTACGATCCTGTGTGATTGATTTTGGAAACAGCTGGGAAACTCATCTGCCCTTAGTAGAGTTTTCCTACAATAACTGTTATCACACTAGCATCAAAGCAGCAACATTCAAGGCATTATATGGACGGAAATGCTGATCACCTATTTGTTGGGCTAAAATTGGGGATAGCCAGCTTACGGGTCCTGAACTTGTATTCGAAACCTCAGAGAAAATCATGCAAATTCGAAATCGCATGGCGGCAGCCCGTGACCGTCAAAAGAACTATACCCATAAGCGTCGAAAACCATTAGAATTTCAAGTAGGCGACATGGTCCTATTGAAAGTCTCACCTTGGAAAGGTGTAATCCGTTTTAGGAAACGAGGCAAACTATATCCTCATTATGTTGAACCGTTCAAGATAGTGAAGAGAATTGGCCCAGTAGCGTACCAACTGGACTTACCTGAAGGACTGAGTGGTGTGCACAACGTCTTTCATGTCTTAAACTTAAAGAAATGTCTAGCAGACAAGACACTCGCAGTTTCTCTTGAGGAACTAGAAATCGATGAACAAATACGCTTCATTGAAGAATCGGTCGAAATCATGGATGGGGCCGTCAAAACGCTCAAACACAGTAAAATACATATTGTCAGAGTTTGTTGGAACTCGAAACGCGGACCGAAATTCACATGGGAGCGCGAGGATCAGATGATGCGCAAGTGTCCTCATCTGTTCAAGCAATCTATGTCAAACACATAAGGTACTATCTAATTTTCTGGACGAAAATTCTTTCAACTAAGGGATGATGTGACATCGAGAAATTTTTTTTTATTCTTATTTAATTTTCAGGGTAAAAATTCTTTCAACTAGGGGATGATGTGACACTCGACAAATTCTGGTTAACCTTGTTAACCTAAATCCAGTTATTTCTTAACCCAATTAACTCAGTACAAACCTCAGGGACTAATTCTATCATTAATTAAACTAAAACTACAAGGACTAGTTGTGTAATTACTCAAAATCAAATCTGTTGACTTTGTAAAGTCAAATTGCACTTGTTTTTGATTCAAATCCACAACCATAACTGAAATCTGTCCGAAATTGTAACTGTTATGCACGTTGATGTCATAAACGACCATCATTAGAGCTTTTAACATCATTATTGGATCGAATTAAACCCAATTATGGGCATTAAACCCGTAACCATCGACACCATGGACAAATATCATCGACAAACATCATCGAATTCGACTTCCATTGTGAAGTCTAACCCTCTACACACCTCATTCGCACCCCACTGAACTTGTAGCACCATTCAATTTCACCGGAGAAGGAACCAGAGCCGCTAGGGACTAAACCTTTCGAAGTCGGAATCCCATTTAGTCAAGCACCCTCAATTCGACATCAAATCTGGTAATTGCTTACACCCTTAGCTTCGTTTCAGTTTCTAGATCAAAAGCCCTATCCTAATTGGGGCTTACATTATCGAATTTAACATGAACAAATATCTAGGGTTCATACGATTTCGGTTTAGTCGAACCCTATCAATTCGATTTCGATTAAAGAAATTAAACACGTCCTCAGACTCGTCTCAATGTCTAGATTGAAAGTCCTATCAAACCCAAGGCTTATAACATCGAATCGATGATGAACCAATTCTAGGGTTCAACGTATTTCGAATTCAATCGAACCCGACCCCCGACTCAGTCTCAATCAAATTAAACCACAGGGTTAGATTCGAAATCCTCTGTTTGTCAAAAGCCCCATGCTTTCTACAACTCTTATTATCAAATTTAATCAATTCAAATTTGTGGCTTCAAAACTAGGGTTTCGGCTTTCCAATCGAACAATTAACGATTCCAAACTCAATGTTTTTGCAATTAAACTTACCAACATACTCGCAATACACTATTGAACAAAAGCCCTATAATCCCTTGGTCAATCGTGATCAATTCGAAGGGGTTGAGACTGGATTTGGGATTCAGATCGTATACATGGAAGAATACAGTGGGGTTAAAGGTTAAAATCCATTTGAATCCGGTTCTTGTTGCGAGATCCAAGCGGGCGGAGTTGGTTAGTGTGTGTGGCTGTGGTGGGAGAGACCCGGGTTCGAGTCTCTCCACCCATTTTTATTTTTAAAACAAGTTTTTGAATATTATATTTAAATAAAATCAAACCCTATATTATTTTAATAATATATTAATACGTGTTAACCATGAAAAACACCCGTAGACTCGGGTTTGGATTTATAATTCGTTTTTAATTATTATCCACCACATTTAGAATAATATAATTATTTATATTATTACCTAGCTTATGTTTCTGAATAAAGATAATATATTTATTATTTTTATCACATAAATAATTAGTATGTTATTCTCCTATATTAATATTAATGAGTTATAACACCCGAACTTTTAATCAATATTATTACCTCATGTTAGGTAACGTTTGGCACGTACCTAAGTGCAAACATAACATACTAAGTCCTTACATTCTCGAACCATTAGTATAAGGTTTATAGCGAGGAAATTTGAGTAGTACTACTGGGTTTGACAAACCCCACCCGGGCTAGTCGCGCTAGCTCGATTGGAGGTCAAACGGGAGTAAATTGTCCTAAACATTTTCCATTATTAATGTTAGCAATGACGGAAGGCATTCAAACACAAAACAGTCAGCTTCGGTTGCGAACGCTTAGAGTAACTTGTACATTGTCTTGCTAACAATAGGTGTGACTTATGTATGTGGATCCTACAAACACTCAAACAGTTTATTTACATACAAACCTATGAGCTCACCAACCTAGTGTTGACATATTTTCTTACATGTTTTTCTCAGGTCGCTAAGGCACAGGTGCACACTTAGGACATGGATTGGAGTCCTATTATTATTGCAAACATTAATCAAACATTTAAAACTATTTATTTGTTTTTATTAAACCTGACCTTGGGCGCGTTTGTTTTACGCACTAACAACTTTATTTATCGCTTTCGCATCTCCGCTGAACATTTATGGTATTTATTTATGTCCCATATAGTGTCATTTGACGTAACTAATGACTGAGATCCTGGTTTGTCACACGCCACACGGTAAAACTCTGTTAGTGGATTTTGGGGGTGTGACATTAACTTCTCCATGAAAACCGAGTTGTCACACCCACACCGGCGGCGGATTATACGCCGGGTGACGCGGTTGTTCATAAGCATATGATCATCTATTAAATGTGAAAATATTTATTCATCCGAATTTAAAGCATCTGTTACAATTGAAAATAGAAAACAAAGAGTTCAAACATAACTTAAATTAAATTGAAACTAGGTCCATGTCATGATCATGTAACATCCCAGAAATCCAGACGCCAATGGTTCGGGTGGTGGACGACCTAAATCTTTATTAAATATTATGTTGAGGAAGGTTTGTCACGAAAGGGTGTGTTAACATCAGAAACAGGGGCGGTCAGTCGTTTATGAGATACTTTGGGATAAAAACGTATGAGACGGATAGGGAAGGATCCGAAGCGTAACTTGCGTGTGGTATTTAAACCACTCTATGTGCAAACCCTATGCCATTTTGGCTAGGTGTGCACGACGGCAGCGAGGGATGAGGGAGAGGCGGACTCCGGAGATCAAGAGGGGTGATGTGTTTGTAACTATATATATTTTTTTATAAAGATTTTTCACACAATTAGTTTTAAAAGGGTTTTCACCAAATATTAATCACACACACACCGGGCAGTGTACCCGTCGAATGGCAATATAGTAAAGGTAAGAACCGGATATCAATCCGTGGACATGATAGAATGCGATAATAAACAGGAACTAAAATTCAATCAAGTAAGGGTAAATTATGTTTAAGTTGATTTTTGATTAAACTAATATGCAAGAATATAAAAACTAAACTAAGAACACAAGTCAAACAATCAAGGAAGTAATATCACTTCGGTCTCAAATCCATTTAGTAAACACCCAACAACAACTATGGATACATGGTAAATACACGAAATATATGTTGACTAAATTCTTGTCAAAGACATCTAATCAAATGACTCTTTGTAAAGCTAGAATGAATTTTAAAAACTAACCACCTAAAATCATACAATGAAGCTCATGTGTTATGAATAAGCCAATGTTTAACAAAAATTGAACTAGCTTCCTGTCAAGGTTGCCTAATTCAACAACTAGTTGGAAAGATTACACGAACAACACATAATCCACCTTAAGTTGACTAAAGTAAACAACAACATGAACTTCCTTAACATACAATGTTTATATCAAGATTACATAAATTAGGAGATCGCGTCAACAAGTCTTAGATAAACATAATATTAAACATGACACACTATAACAAGCACTTTGCCTTTCCAAACACAAGCACAAGGATGCACATTCAAGAGATTTCAACCATAAACAAGACATCATTCACCATTCCTAGTCAAAGGCCATAAACTAGCATACATACATATACAAATCTATGAATACATGCATATACCATGGGTTTTCCAACATTACATAGCCTACACATATACAAGTCTTGCAAACAATCTCAATTCCCAAATACACAATATCATTGAAGAATAATCATGCCATTGTTATAACATTAACATAAACCATGCCAAAAATAAATAAATGTTGTCAAACATTACTAAACTTCATATAAACCAAAGTGATATCAAGAGTTAGCTCATGGTGAGCATAAGAACAAGAACAAAGCAAGGAAAAGTTACAAGACTCATGAAGAAATGCCAAGAATCAAACCAACTTCCCCAAGTTAGATGATGATGAAGATGATGATGACCCTCTTGATGTTGTAGTCCTTCCTAAAAGCTTGAAATGTGGCTAGAAACAAGGAATTCGGAGCACAAAACAGTGCACAAGGCTCCAACTCTCCAGGTCTCTAGACTTCTTTCTATGGGAAAACTTCTGATATTTATAAAACAAGGTGGCACGACCGTGCCAGGGTACTAGGCACGACCGTGCCTGAGCATGGGGCACGGCCGTGCCTACTTTTGGCGCGGTCATGTGACAGTAGGGTTAACCGATCTGCTTCTCCCATTGGTCTCTTTCTTCGAGGAAGTACGACTCATAGGTCATAGGCTAGAATCACGGGATTGCACGCAGCCGTGGGGTTTTGGAGCACGGTTGTGCTCGAGGAAATGGCTCGGCGCGGTCGTGCCAGATGCGGGGCACGACCGTGCCTAGTGTTTAGAAGCTTAGCACGACCGTGCCAGGTAGGGGGCATGACCGTGCCTCGAACTCAGAAACCCTAAAACTTCATCTTTTATCCTGGAATTCCCTTGTTTGTTCACTCAGCTTCACAAAAACCTACAAATCTAGAAATGAAGCAAATAAGTGTCTAAACGCTGAGAATAACCAAGAATTGATCGTGAAATGAGCAAAGTTTTGTGCCAAAAATATGTGTAAATTCTAACACATCAAACAACCCCACACTTGAACATTGCTTGTGCTCAAGCAAAAAATCAAAATAAAACAAAACTTCCAATGGCACTAGGGATCAATTCAGAAAACCGTAAGCTTTAATAAACTATAAAGGTTTGACAAGTTTTCAAGAAATGCAACATTGAGTAAATGAAACTGAAGGAGCCCAATGAATTAACAACCGAATGAGCAAATGAGTATGCCTAGGAAATTATTAGCATGCAACTTTATGCTTCTCACAATGTTCACACACACTCGGGCATATATATGATCATACAAGTAATGGAGTATGTATAGAACACTCAAATGCCAAGACAATGAATCATGCAAAAATCATAAGCTTACTAAAAGATCAAATCTCTACCAACTAACATGAAACAAAGCATAAATCAAGAGGACTTGAACGGGTCGTAACATGGCAAAGGTTAGGGGTAGGGAAGTGGAATTTAAAAGTGGCTAAATGGCTAAAAACCCGGCGGTTATGCTAACTCAAAAACTAAAAATAACTTCTAATATTACAATAAAGTAACTAATACTTCCATATAGATAAGAGCTAACAACCGAATTCTTTTCATCTTTGCTCACAAAATTGCTCTAATCGGATATAATTCACCTAATTTTGGTGATATATATATATATTGTTTTTGACTATATCACTATTTCTTTTCTTTTGAAGGGAACTAAGTCAATATGCGTCTTTCCTTAGCTAAAAACTTCTCAAGAATTAAAAACTTACAACAAAATAAAACTATAAAATCAACATTAGCCAATCGGATTTCTAACACCGGTGAAAAAGAAAATAATTAAAAAGGCTAATGAAGGTTTAATGGTGGTGTAATATGGGTAATAAAAAAAACACGGAATAGGCTCAATGTGGCTAACTAGTGGATGTGTTCGGGCGATGGAGAAAACAAAAATAAAAGACTAACAAAGTGGTTTATCCTAATGTCTCAATCATTTTTATGCAATATTTATGTTCATTATTTTGAAATGTATGCTAAAAGCAAGTTCTAATAAGCATGAAACATCCGACACACTCAAATCCGCAAAGATGAAAGCAAACAATGTCTAAAGCTATCAAGGTTATATGCAATTCATTCGTTTAACCCACTAAAACTCATGGTTATCACAAAAAATTGGGTTTAACTCGATGGAATTTCTATCTCAAATGATTTCGAAAAATCAAACCTCTAATATTTACTAAAAATGTGAATGCTAAACGGTTAACTTTTATTATATTTTTGTGTTTTTTTTAATTTTATAAAACTGATTTAGTGCCAATAAAAATTATGAAGGAAGATTTTGCAAAAAATAAAGTGATAAAATGCTAAAGGACAAACATCGCGTGAATACATTCCCACCCTATACTTAGAAACGTATATTGCCCTCAATGTACACAAAAAATAATGCAAAGTGAAGAATGAACACCCAACCCCACACTTAGAAACGTACATTGCTTTCAATGTATACAAAAACATGCAATGCAAAGGAGTGTGAAGGGAGAACTGAAACTTCCCTCGTGTCGATCTCGGTCAAATGCAAAAAGCCTACCCACAAAAATGGCGTTCCACGCAGTTCCACATTTCCAAGATCTAATCAAGACTATCAACATCAAACACATATCAGTAACATCAAGCCAAAAATATAAACAGAAATGCAAAGACAAATATATACAAACAATACAAGAGAAACAAAGTACAAGGAAATAACAACACAAACTCCGAAGCGGAATAAAAGAGTTTGTACAAAATACAACCAAGTACAACTCACAAAAATGATACCAAAAGTTAATGGGAGGTACTACTCCTACTACATACCCTCTAGGTCTATGCCGGCTGCACCGCCTCCCTCGGCTCCTCCTGCTGGTGGTGGTGTAGGCTGGTGCTGAGGTGAAGGCTGTGGTGATGGATGTGGTGATGGATGTGGTGATGGTTATGGCTGGTGCTCTGGCTGCATAATGAATGGAAAGGGAACCACGTAGGGTGCCCCGCCAGCAGCAGCAGCAGTGCACTGGACCTCACACTGTCAGGCCCAGTAGCGCATGAACAAGTCATGTGGAATGACGACCGGGGGTGGTGGTGGCGGTGGCGGAGGAGGTGGTGGAACAAGCGGATCAGGCTCATGGTGCTCTGCATGCTCGTGCTCCTGCTCCTGGTGAGCTGCATGTGCCTGGTGGGCGGCGGCGACGGCCTCTGCCTCGGCCTGCATGACATCTGGATCGGGACCCGGACGGTCTGGGTCCCAAACTCGCCCCCATCTGTCTACCAATCTAACTTCTCCCGGTGCGCGACGAGCCATATGCATATTCCTTAATGTCTGCACGGTCATCACGACGGTCTCGGCCACCGGGGTCAAATCGCCAATAAGCTCGTCCATCAGTAGGTGGTAGTGCCTAGCAAGCCTGGTCACAAAGTGACCGCCACATATGGCACTAATGACCTCTCTCCCAGAACTATTTACCAGGTACCCCGCAATACAATGTGCCAAATTACAATTGCGCGGGTGTACTAGGCAATAGAGATAAAACAGCTCTCTCAAATTGATTACCGTCTCTCCCTAGCCTGTCCCTGATATGGAATAAACAATGCAGCAGTGGAGGATACGGTGTAGCGGATCTCGAAGGCTCGAAGCCTTGGTTAAACTAGGATCATACATCCCAAACCCGAACTCATGCTAGAACTGGTCCTTGGCCTCTTCAGATAGAAACTCGGTAATCCCCTCAGTGAATAACTCGGTAGGAATCTCATCCCTCGTGTATAAGCCCAATAAACGCCCAAACCTGGCGACTAACATCACCCGCCACTCCCCGCCGAGTCTAAACCTAACCGTCTCGGGCTGCTTGAGGTCTACGCAAGGATAAACGAACTCATATGTAGAGAAAAATTCCATGACGAGCTCGACGTACTGGACCGCATGAAACCTAAATAATCGACGCAAGGGGGCGGTGACAAGATCAGTTCATCGGTCCCTCTTACTGATGGCCTCAATAGCTGCTGGATCGATGCTACGTGTAGCTAGAATCCAATCCCGACGTGGCAACAAAACATCCAGACAAGCCTCGTACTCGTGCTCGTCGAGGTCAAACTCGAGGTATGGGTGGTCTTTGTTGCCGGCCATCTGCAAGAACAACAGAAATGAAATCAGAACAGTTATGAAGATGCTGGATGGGATTATGAAGATTCTGACCCAAGTTATAAAGGGGCACGATCGCTCCTAGGAAGGGGCACGACCGCGCCAAGGCTAAAAGTGCAAGCCCGCCAATTACCGGGCACGACCGTGCCGAGGCTAAAAGTACTCAGCAACACGGTCGCGCTAGGTGCGGACATGACTGAGCTAAAGCAAACTCTCAAGGGCACGGTCGCGCTCATCAGAAGCATGACCGTGCTTGACCAAACCAATGTTTCCTGGGATTCAAAGGCCGAGCACGACCGCGCCTGGTCATGAGCGCGACCGTGCTCAACCCATTTTAGGGTTTTAAGATTTCAAAATTTACCATTTCCAACATGTTTATGAAGGGGCTTTTGCAAGTAACTATCCCAGGAAGTCTCAAACAATGTTTCTAACCTAAACTAACTATAAACATAGACCAAAAGGGAAAATTCGAAGAAATCCTAAAAATAATTAAAATCCTAAGTTTTTAACATGCCACTTGGATTAAAAATCCCTAGTCTAAATATGAAACGAAGAGAGTAAGACATGGAAACGTACCTTAAATCGTTGGGGAGGAAAGATTAAGAAGTTGGAGAAGGGGGTGAATCGCGATAGGGAGGGTTTTGTGGTCGTTTGATGGGATAAGACGAGTAAAGGGGTCTGTTAATTCAAAAGTTCAATTTATACCGACCCAACAAACACGTGGCACGACCGTGCCTGTTGCCTGGACACGACCGCGTCACTTTATGGGGCACGATCATGCCGAGGACAGGGCACGATCGTGCCGAGGACAGGGAAAGACCGTGCCTACTGCCCAGTAGACACAAAACCCTAACTTTTTATGCAGACTGTTCCAAAACCCGATTGCGATTCATCCCAAAATTTCTAAAAATTCAGAGTACATACGTGAAACATTCTAATCAATATCCCCAATCCACTTGAAAAATTCAGAGTACATACCTAACTCAAAATAAAAGGGTAAAATCCTAGAAAAATTAAAAGAAAACTAGGAAAATATATTGGAAAATAAAAATGAACAAACACAACTATCAGGTGAAACATGGACATGGTAAGTTTATTAACGAGTCATTAGCTAGACTCGTGTCCTAATGTGCGTCAATTAGGAAGAACGATGGGGCAAATCAACAAACAGGTCGCATATGATTCTTGAATACCCATCTGACCCGTTTGGTTTAGTGAATTTACCACCGGCTAGTGACAGCTAATAGTAAATGCAAAACCGAAGTGATGGGTTGTGCCACCAACACTTGTATTTGCCCGGACCGAACCTGAGTTACATGATGTATTGAAGGAGGCGATCATCTTGGCAAGAAAGTGTTGAATTGCCATGCTTTGTTGACCGATGTCGCGCCTTCCAAGTCGGTTGGTCCGTGAAATGTCTCGCCCTCTCCCGCTGTTCGGATGACTTGTATGACGAGTCGTGATCATGATCAATCGCGGGTCGGCTTTCCTTAGGGCACAACGGAGGATCGGGTGTCACCATAGTCATTGGTTCATTGATGAACCCATCCATTTGCACATCTTCCTCTTGGTGCGACTCTCCTTCAATTACCATGGTTGACTCTTCAAACAATAATGTTTCCAATTCGTCTGAATCACCAACCGGGCCGAATGTGGGGTTCTCATAGCGCTTCGGGGGGTAGCTCGAGTTGATAACAATCCAATGTGTAATGTGGGCCCCCATAAATCTCACACAAAATCTCCTCATGGTAACTCCATAGGTCAAACGAGTACTCGTCACTGTAAGTCTCATAGTCGCGATCCATGAAAATTACTGCAAAGAACACTCAAACAAAACGATCACAGGTACCATTTAAAAATGAAATAGAAAATAAAAATAAAACTACCATTAAAAAAAACTATACACAAATATAAGATTAAAATGATAAAATAAAAAAAAATAAAAATAAAATTAAATAAGGAAAACTATTTACCAAGGTATACACAAATATATACTAAATGACTAAATAATAATTCCAATCGTTCTCGCAAAACCGTATCCCCGGCAATGGCGCCAAAAATTTGATGTGTTTGTAACTATATATATTTTTTTATAAAGATTTTTCACACAATTAGTTTTAAAAGGGTTTTCATCAAAGATTAATCACACAGACCGGGCAGTGTACCCGTCGAATGACAATACAGTAAAGGTAAGAACCGGATATCAATCCGTGGACACGATGGAATGCCATAATAAACCGGAACTAAAATTCAATCAAGTAAGGGTAAAATATGTTTAAGTTGATTTTTGATTAAACTAATATGCAAGAATATAAAAACTAAACTAAGAACACAAGTCAAACAATCAAGGAAGTAATATCACTTCGGTCTCGAATCCATTTAGTAAACACCCAACAACAACTATGGATACATGGAAAATACACGAAACATATGTTGACTAAATTCTCATCAAAGACATCTAATCAAATGACTCTTTAGAAAGCTAGAATGAATTTTACAAACTAACCACCTAAAATCATACAATGAAGCTCACGTGTAATGAATACGCCAATGTTTAATAAAGATTAAACTAGCTTCCTGTCAAGGTTGGCTAATTCTACAACTAGTTGGAAAGATTACACGAACAACACATAATCCACCTCAAGTTTACTAAAGTAAACAACAACATGCACTTCCTCAACATACAATGTTCATATCAAGATTACATAAATTAGGAGATCGCGTCAACAAGTCTTAGATAAACATAATACTAAACATGACACACTATAACAAGCACTTTGTCTTTCCAAACACAAGCACAAGGATGCATATCCAAGAGATTTCAACCATAAACAAGACTTCATTCACCATTCCTAGTAAAAAGCCATAAACTAGCATACATACATATACTAATCAATGAATACATGCATTAACCATGGGTTTTCCAACATTACATAGCCTACACATATACAAGTCTTGCAAACAATCTCAATTCCCAAATACACAATATCATTGAAGAATAATCATGCCATTGTTATAACATTAACATACACCATGCCAAAAATCCATAAATGTTGTCAAACGTTACTAAACTTCATCTAAACCAAAGTGATATCAAGAGTTAGCTCATGGTGAGCATAAGAATAAGAACAAAACAAAGAAAAGTTACAAGACCCATGAAGAAATTCCAAGAATCAAACCAACTTCCCCAAGCTAGATGATGTATGATGATCCTCTTGATGTTATATTCCTTCCTAGAAGCTTGAAATGTGGCTAGAAACAAGGAAATTCGGAGCACAAAGGTATACACAAATATATACTAAATGACTAAATAATAATTCCAATCGTTCTCGCAAAACCGTATCCCCGGCAATGGCGCCAAAAATTTGATGTGTTTGTAACTATATATATTTTTTTATAAAGATTTTTCACACAATTAGTTTTAAAAGGGTTTTCATCAAAGATTAATCACACAGACCGGGCAGTGTACCCGTCGAATGACAATACAGTAAAGGTAAGAACCGGATATCAATCCGTGGACACGATGGAATGCCATAATAAACCGGAACTAAAATTCAATCAAGTAAGGGTAAAATATGTTTAAGTTGATTTTTGATTAAACTAATATGCAAGAATATAAAAACTAAACTAAGAACACAAGTCAAACAATCAAGGAAGTAATATCACTTCGGTCTCGAATCCATTTAGTAAACACCCAACAACAACTATGGATACATGGAAAATACACGAAACATATGTTGACTAAATTCTCATCAAAGACATCTAATCAAATGACTCTTTAGAAAGCTAGAATGAATTTTACAAACTAACCACCTAAAATCATACAATGAAGCTCACGTGTAATGAATACGCCAATGTTTAATAAAGATTAAACTAGCTTCCTGTCAAGGTTGGCTAATTCTACAACTAGTTGGAAAGATTACACGAACAACACATAATCCACCTCAAGTTTACTAAAGTAAACAACAACCTGCACTTCCTCAACATACAATGTTCATATCAAGATTACATAAATTAGGAGATCGCGTCAACAAGTCTTAGATAAACATAATACTAAACATGACACACTATAACAAGCACTTTGTCTTTCCAAACACAAGCACAAGGATGCACATTCAAGAGATTTCAACCATAAACAAGACTTCATTCACCATTCCTAGTAAAAAGCCATAAACTAGCATACATACATATACTAATCAATGAATACATGCATTAACCATGGGTTTTCCAACATTACATAGCTTACACATATACAAGTCTTGCAAACAATCTCAATTCCCAAATACACAATATCATTGAAGAATAATCATGCCATTGTTATAACATTAACATACACCATGCCAAAAATCCATAAATGTTGTCAAACGTTACTAAACTTCATCTAAACCAAAGTGATATCAAGAGTTAGCTCATGGTGAGCATAAGAATAAGAACAAAACAAGGAAAAGTTACAAGACCCATGAAGAAATTCCAAGAATCAAACCAACTTCCCCAAGCTAGATGATGATGATGTATGATGATCCTCTTGATGTTATATTCCTTCCTAGAAGCTTGAAATGTGGCTAGAAACAAGGAAATTCGGAGCACAAAATAGTGCTCAAGGCTCCAACTCTCTACGTATCCTGACTTCTCTCTGTGGGGAAACTTCTGATATTTATAAAACAAGGAGGCACGACCGTACCAGGGTACTAGGCACGACCATTCCTGATCATGGGGCACGACCGTGCCTACTTTTGGCGCGGTCATGTGACAGTAGGGTTGACCAATCTACTTCTCCCATTGGTCTCTTTCTTTGAGGAAGTACGGCTCATAGGTCATAGGCCAGACTCACGGGATTACACGCGGTCGTGGGGTGTTGGAGCACGGTTGTGCTCGAGGAAATTGTAACATCCAAGATTTTCTAGCATTATTTTATTTAAAAAATTTCACTAATGATACCTCATTTCTGTCCGAGTTTGCTCATCTTAGAATGACACCTTAAATTCTCTTATTTTAAACATGTATCAAATCAAAGTTCTAATATTTCAACTCCATTGTATATACACCATATTATATTCATATTTTATATATATATATATATATATATATATATATATATATATATATATATATATATACTCTATGATAAATTGAATAAAAAATAAAATGTTACGAACTTAATGATGTTTTGAATCCTTTGTATATATATATTTATTTATAAAACTATAAATATATATGTAGTTTCCTTTATCATAATAAACGAACCATTTATACAAATGGTAATTTTTATAAAAATAAATTAAGCGAAACTTTCCTTTTATAAAATTTATTTTTATAAATTTTATTTTTATAAAATAAATTTTAATAAAACTGATAATGTTGAATTTTTTTATATATAAAAACTATTTTATAACAAATTCACAATTTAACTAGTTTGAACCCCACATATTGCATTTGAAACCCCACCCTAGTCATTTGAACCCTTGAACCTTTCCTAAACTCTTGAACTCTAACTATTTGGAACCCAAATTCTGACCTCATTCACCTTACTTTCTCTAAATACTCGAGCAATTATCTACCAGTTCCAGACCTTTTTAGCAAATCAAGTCAATCCATTACGCGTTTAATTCAAAATTCAAATGGTTTGACTACTCGGAGTCAAACCTAACCAAATCAATTTCTAAATCAAGCAATTAACACGTTTTAGAGCCCTGAGATTTCGCGCAATCAACCCTCTCATGAATACAGGCCTGAATCATGACCTAATTCATCCCCAATCGGCCTACTTTGACGCGTAAACCCTCCGGATAGCTGTCACCTTCAAACCGTAATCGAATTGGGCATTTAAGGTGGAATTAAACAAATCATTTCACCACACATCAACGCACCACCCCTCTGAAACTCTCCCAATCACCAATCGATCGTCAATACACCTCTGGAACTCTATCGAGCACCAAGAACATCGATTCTGATCCCTTAGACGCCGGCACACAATACTCGACCGATTCAGGTATGGTTTGTGTCTATAGTTTTGTAGTCTCATAATAAACAAAAGCCCTTTGTCAATTTCACAAGACAGAGGGCATCGATCACAATCCTTATTCAAGTTTGCAATCTGTTCATACGAGGATTAAATCTGACTTACTTTTTGTGTATTTAGCATTGTGGGATTCGTATTTTACCAGCGAACCCACTCTGTCCAACTGGTTAAGGCACTTCACCATTGGACCGAGTGGCGTGGGTTCGAAACCCACAACCCAGACCTTTTTTGCACGTTTCCCTTTAATCAGAACCGGCCCCCTTGTAACCTATTCATAAAACTCAAACGAAGCGGGTTATAAACACCAGTGGACCATTGGTCAAGTGGTTCACTCCTTGGACTCCCTCCGGATAGCCCTGGGTTCGAGTCCCAAAGCCTGTAACTTTTTCTTTTGATTTTGAAAAACTGATTTATAACCCAAGGAATCGTTATAAAAATTATTTTACATACTCAACACCATTTAGAAACGATTGGTACTATAAATTGCATTATTAAACGTAAACCTCTACTTCTTACAAATTAAATTGTTAAAACCTCATTTTTCAATATAAAAATCATTTAAAAGTTTGTTTTAATTTAAAACGTTGAGTTACATAGCAAAGCATTTAAGATACCTATTGTAATGTACAAGTGTGAATAAAAGGGGGTTTTATAAAATATATATTCATTTTTTTAAAAGAATTTTCATAAAGCAATATTCCATTTAATTATCAATCTAAGATTTAAAAATTTATCTAAACAAATCCAAATTGTTACTAAACATAGATTAATACATCTATATTTACATTTCATTTTTATATAAAGACACACTAATTTTATAATAATAACTAAATAAAAGGAATTTAGTTATTTTAGTTTATTATCTTTTTACATGAATAATAATTTCATTTAGGGTTTAATTCATTTATTTAAGTTATGTAAACTAAACCCTAAGAAAATTATTATTTTCATTAAAATTCATATATACTTTGAACCTACTTCGTTTTACATACTTTTATCCAAATACAACCACCAACTCACACATCCATTACCTGTAATAACACAACCCTTGTACAAATCCCTACACTCAACCCCGTTGAACCCTAGACTCTGCCTTAGACATTGTGCATGCTATTAATTCAAATTCATACAATTTCACTCTTGGTTAACGTGTGATTTGAGAATCACTTGTGCTACATATTTGCTCATGTTATCTAGACAATTATTACAGGTGAGTATTACATAGCCCCTTTTCACACTTTTACACTTTTTGGGGTGAAACATGAACTCTATACATACAATTGTTTACATTTACACAAACTAAACAAACACAAATCCTCTTTACATTCATGTGTGCAAATTAGAGCTTTATGTTTGAGTACTATGTGTGTTAACTGTTTTTGTGTAATTTATGTGCAATCATTAACTATTCAAGCCGATGGTTAACAATGACAGATCTATTGAGTATGATAAACTCACCCAGATTGGGGTGATTGTTACCGACAACACAATTTGCATGCTAGTTACAAAGGTTTGATTGTACTTTCGTTACACAATAGTTGCTCCACATAAATGCCTTATTTTATCATGTTATGTAAGGATTTGTTTATTCACATCTATATATACTACTTATGTACAAACCTGTGTATGCTCACCAACTTTTTAGTTGACCTTATTTTATTCATGTTTTTGGTGATAATGTGTGATTTGATCAAGACTTGCTACACATAGGTTTTGGGACATAGTTAATTTTAATTCAAGAACAATTTGTATTTCATCTATGTACTTTTGAACTTGGTTGTGTTTGATTTGTTTGAAATGAAATTTGATGATTAATATATTGAAATCTAGTCAACCTTGTGCTCATGAACAGTCTAAATGTCCCACCCCGACATATTCCGCCGTCGGTTGGGGTGTGACAAATTGGTAGCAGAGCCTTGTTTATAGGGAACTAGGTTATTAGACACTTTTGACCTAGACTATAACCTTAGGACACCCATACAATGTCATGCTACTACATGTTACATGATTAATTCTTGTGTGAATGTTCTACATGCTAACCTAAGTAGTTACAATACATACTACAATACTTAATAGTCTATGTGTCACACTACTTGATAACTCTTGTGCTTATATTCATTACTATATAAATGCTACATATTCGATTCATTAAGTGCTATCCTAAGTTCAACACACACTTATACACACATAACTCTTAATGCACCATTAAATCTCACACACATGTCACCACCATCTCTTGTGAACAAAAATTTAAACTACTGGGCCTAAAGTCCATCAATAAAAAACTAAGAGCCCATCTATCTTCCAAGAAGAAGAAGCCCACTGAAATGCATAAACCTTACTTTAGGGCCTCAAGGCCCAGTCCACAACAATTCTCATCATGACCATGAGCCCAACAATAGTATTATTAATACATGATGGATGGAAGAGTGTGCAGGCCCATGAGGGATTCTGGCTAAGGAAAGACAGGGTACTTAAGTGTGTCCTAGTGACCCACCCCTCTTTCCTCGGAATTCTTCTCAGGGATGCATTGCTTATAGGTCAAGTGTATTTCTAAAATACTATTGTGAAGGCTCGGTGTTATGACTAGTCAAACTCTAAACTTATGAGAACTCCTATGTCTAACACCCAATATTTCATTATCACTTACAACCTTTTCATTATTTTCTACTAGACATGGACTCCTACTCTCCTTCCCCCCTGGTTTACCATCCTGGAGCAGAGTCTGATTGGGAAGAAGACATCGGGACACCCGTGTATCGGTCACCAACACCCCCAGCTGCTAGACCAATGTTTGATGTAAGGGCAAACTGGATTAGGAACACTGGCCCGAGACTTCTAACATCTGGAACACCCCTACCCAGAAACAGTATCTGACACCCCACCTACACACTCATTTACCACCCCCACTAAGACACCCGTATCTGGTGCCCGACCCATATCATTCTAAGCCTTGGGTAGGGCATACCATGGCACCCACTAGTGCCATGTGAATTCCAATCTATGACATTCACCAATATGTGAGGGCCTCAGAGTTTGAGAGGCAAAGAACGGAGTACGAGATAAGGCAAGACTTGCAGGGACAGAGAATAGATAGCCTAGTGAATCAATTAGGGTACCAAAAGGAGTTAATTTCCATCCTCGAAAAAGAAATCCTTGAGAATCGCACGGAAACAGCTAGAGCTGAAGCCAGATCGACTACCCGAATGACCATAGCGGTGCTCGCCTTGGTGATTATCTTCCTTCTAGTGGGAAGCTAACAGTGTAAGGCCCCAAACCCGGGAGGCCCCACTTATTGGAATTACTCATTCATAAACAGTTCTTAAACATGAATATCAAATAACGCAGCGGAAAAATTTCATTTAAACATAACTTAATCGTTGTTCATACATGCGGAAGCGTAAACATTGATTAAAACATATTTACATCATAACTAAACATAACGGGATGCCAGTCTTCAAAGCAGTCGGGTAACTCTTCATCTCTAGCCAAGCATCACCGTCCATCCTCATAACCTGCCTTAACCTGAATGTGTACACTTAAAAACGTCAGCTACGCTGGTGAGTTCTAGTTTTCGTTCGTTTTAAGAAATGGTTCATCATTCAAACATTCAATAGGGTTTAACATTCGTATAAGAAAACAGGGCCTTTCATTCGTAAACCTTCGCATATTTAAACACAATCATTTGTTTAAAACATTAACATTCATTTAAGTCATACATTATTATCTAAATCTGTATCGTTACGCGTCTCTATGTCCCCGTAGGAACTTTTAATGTTGTGGGCAACCGTTACGTATCGCCGTCATTGCCACAACCATACCACTACGTTGGGTCAACCGTTACGTATCGCCGTCATTGCCCAACCCTTCAATGCGTGGGGTCAACCGTTACGTATCGCCGTCATTGCCCAACACGCATCTTTCCTTTGGAAATCAACCGTTACGTATCGCCGTCATTGATTTCCCATTACCTCGTTCGCTTAGGATGATCGTCATCACCCGAGTAACCGTCGTTACTCCCTTACCAGTTGTACAACATCAAAACCATTGACATGCCACAAAGACATTGCCCATGTTGTTCTTGTGGTAACTATGGCTCACTGTCCATAATCTACCACAAGGCTGGGAATCACATTCCCAGACTTCATTCGTCAATTCCATTCATTCGACAGATTAGATTTGTAATGACTTCTTTAAAACCTTTGCCCCTTTTTGTTTTCTTTTTATAAAACCTTTCCTTCACTTTCAAAACCCTTTACCTTTTCATTAAACCATTTCTTTATAACATTCGTTCGTAAACATTCCGTTCATAAACTTTCTTTCCATAAACCCTTCGTTCCAAATCATTTCCTTTCGTAAACGTAGTTTCATAAAAAAATCATTTTATAAAACAACATTTCATACGTGTACACACCAGCCCGAAAACATTATATAAAAACATTTAAAAGAGGGCTTCTAGAACTCACCTTATAAGCTAGTCTCGGTTGTCCTAATCAAGGGTCCAACCACGTCACTTCCGATCTGAATTGAGTAGTTACATACACATCAGACCATTACCGACTCTAACGGTTTAACCATTCTAGACATACTAATCTCTACTCAACAGCCTGATGTCTGCGCACTTAGCAAGTGCGCAGACCCTGCTGCCTGCGCACTTAGCAAGTGCGCAGACTCTGCCTCCTGCGCACTTAGCAAGTGCGCAGGTCCCTCTTCCTGCGCACTTAGCAAGTGCGCAGGTTACTTCTCCTGCGCACTGAGCAAGTGCGTAGGTCCTTCCTCCTGCGCACTTAGCAAGTGCGCACGACCTGTTCTTCGCGAAAACCCTAACTTTCGCATTTCGGGTCTGATCATGTCAAGATCCCGAACATGTTGCATCCAAAACGTTCGTTTTCCCTTAGGGATCTCAAATCTATGATTATTTATCAGATTCATCCGTTCAAACCTTGCCTTTTCACCCAAAACCCGAAAAACCCAAAAACGAACTAAAAACTCAGATTTAGGTCGGATCGTTACCTGAATCGAGCTTCTGATCCGGAGGTTCTTCTCACGAGTGCAAGAGACACGAGCGGGTGCAATCTTGTGCGATTCCGACACTTTCTCTCTCTACGATTTTCTCTCTCTAGAATTGCAAATGAGAGAAACATGTGGTGACCTTGGCTATTTATAGGGGAGACCTCCCCAAGCCCGGTTCGCGACTGACCCGGCCCGACTTCGGCCCGCTTGAACTCGTTAACTTTATTTCTCGACATTTTGGGATGTTACAAACAGAGACGTTAACAAAAATTTATATTTATTGTATTTTAATTTTCAGTTTGAGAACCATTTCCTTATGTTTTGAATAATGTTTAACATTTCAGTATTTAATAAATCTTATACATTCCCACTCTAAAGTTATTATTCATTGATTTGACACGTTGAGTGTGAATTACACCCATCATATTTTCATCAAAATTTTTCCAAGTATCACCTTCTTCATTCAAAAAGATTCAGTACATTACCGGCAATCTCCATCGTAAACAAATCATCCCATTAGATTTAAACAACCTCGTTATTTTCAAACCAAATGCTTATCAAACTTTTAGGGAGTATCAGAAATGTAAATTTTTCCATAAACATTTTCACTTTGTAAGGGAACTTAATACAACGTATTTTATAAAAAAAATGTGTTATTTAAAATTGATGAATAATTATGATTTTCCTCATTAAAGTAATTATTTCTAAACCCTGGCTAAATTAATATACGACTACTTGTTTAGTCAATAATTCAACTTAAAAATATTCTCTTTATAATAATTGAAAATTTAATAAAAAGATTTTTCCAATAAATTATTTATTTATTTTGATTATTTGACTCAATAGGTTCACTACTTCATATATCTACAACCAAGAATAATTTATAATTTCCTATTTTCAAACAAAGACCAGTTCCTTGTAAACACATTTCCCATGATATTTTCAGAACCTCCTCGTTACCCTGCACCTTCAATAATGTTTGAGTAAACTTGCCACTTCAAGGGAAAACCCACTTCGCGTAGACGTTAACCATCCCCACAAACCTCAACGAGATTTAAAGAGCAAGAACCTAACTATCACATTTTACATGAACGCCAAACAGCACGATTCTCCGCAACACTGGACCACATACAAAACTCGTTAGTATACGTCACACTCGAAATTCAATAACTTACGTATGCACGTTCATAATATACACAACACGATTACATAATACATGAAACTTAGTTATTTTCAATATATCCAATGTTACACTGATTACATAATACATGAAACTTGATAATTTGCAATACACGTTCTTCTGGATTGATTACAGAATACATAAAACATAGTTGTTTGTAATATACATATACTAAATTGATCACATGATACATAACAATTGGTTGGTTGGTACATAATACTTGATTGACCGCATTGAACATGCAACTTATTGAGTTACAAGATACATGATGCTAAGTTGTTCACGTTACACATGAAACCTATTTGATTACTAGCTACATAACACTAGATCATACATGAGACTTGTGTGTTTACATTATACATGAAACTAGGTTACTTACAATTGTTGCAATTGACTGATCACAATATACATGAAGCATGGTCATACACTTTGTTCACCAAACTTTAAAACCATAACACATTGAAGCTACTCGGGGTTTGACGTATACTTTTTCAAAAACGAGGAAGTTGTAACACTTTAAAACAACTCGGTGTTTGACGTATTCTTGTTCAAACACGAGTAAACTATGGAACTTTAAGTTCTACTATCATATTTCTCTTTAGTTGCTAACTAACCTGCCTACTAGGGACATAGTTACTTATTAGCAACTAATATGTGAAAATAATAGACATGAACTAAGTGAATTTGTGCCCTCTTGCCCCGCACACGACGGAAGGACCTATACGGACCATGCGATGATTCGAGTAATTACGGGTGCACACGTAATTATAAAAATCAGCGCATGGAAAAACATAGTGAAGCTTGTTGTGTATTGTGACCTAAAACCTATCGTGATATATAACAACGAAGCTAATGTGATATGACAACGGCATGGTGGATATGCCGTCGGTACTTCCTATATATAAGTGTCCTATCATATTATCAGGAGTAGCGTTGTTCGTGTCACGTGAAGTTTTGACCTAAACAAATGTTTGTGTAACCTCCTCTCCACCAACAGTTTTGAGCACATTCATTCGACAGATTAGATTTGTAATGATTTCTTTAAAACCTTTGCCCCTTTTTGTTTTCTTTTTATAAAACCTTTCCTTCACTTTCAAAACCCTTTACCTTTTCATTAAACCATTTCTTTATAACATTCGTTCGTAAACATTCCGTTCATAAACTTTCTTTCCATAAACCCTTCGTTCCAAATCATTTCCTTTCGTAAACGTAGTTTCATAAAAAAATCATTTTATAAAACAACATTTCATACGTGTACACACCAGCCCGAAAACATTATATAAAAACATTTAAAAGAGGGCTTCTAGAACTCACCTTATAAGCTAGTCTCGGTTGTCCTAATCAAGGGTCCAACCACGTCACTTCCGATCTGAATTGAGTAGTTACATACACATCAGACCATTACCGACTCTAACGGTTTAACCATTCTAGACATACTAATCTCTACTCAACAGCCTGATGTCTGCGCACTTAGCAAGTGCGCAGACCCTGCTGCCTGCGCACTTAGCAAGTGCGCAGACTCTGCCTCCTGCGCACTTAGCAAGTGCGCAGGTCCCTCTTCCTGCGCAATTAGCAAGTGCGCAGGTTACTTCTCCTGCGCACTTAGCAAGTGCGCAGGTCCTTCCTCCTGCGCACTTAGCAAGTGCGCAGGTTCCTCCTCCTGTGCACTTAGCAAGTGCGCAGGACCTGCTCCGTGCGCACTTAGCAAGTGCGCACGACCTGTTCTTCGCGAAAACCCTAACTTTCGCATTTCGGGTCTGATCATGTCAAGATCCCGAACATGTTGCATCCAAAACGTTCGTTTTCCCTTAGGGATCTCAAATCTATGATTATTTATCAGATTCATCCGTTCAAACCTTGCCTTTTCACCCAAACCCCGAAAAACCCAAAAACGAACTAAAAACTCAGATTTAGGTCGGATCGTTACCTGAATCGAGCTTCTGATCCGGAGGTTCTTCTCACGAGTGCAAGAGACACGAGCGGGTGCAATCTTGTGTGATTCCGACACTTTCTCTCTCTACGGTTTTCTCTCTCTAGAATTGCAAATGAGAGAAACATGTGGTGACCCTGGCTATTTATAGGGGAGACCTCCCCAAGCCCGGTTCGCGACTGACCCGGCCCGACTTCGGCCCGCTTGAACTCGTTAACTTTATTTCTCGGCATTTTGGGATGTTACAAGTCTACCCCCCTTATAATAGGTTTCGTCCCCGAAACCTATCACAAGTCAAATAATTGAGGGTACGACTCCCTCATCTCCGCCTCCGTTTCCCATGTAGCCTCCGATCCCTTTCGGTGCCTCCATTGGACTTTAACCAATGGAATAACTTTATTACGCAAACGCTTTTCCTTTCGGTCTAAGATAGCCACGGGTTCTTCGATGTAATTAAGGCTGTTGTCGACCTCGATGTCAGTAAGTGGTACGTGAGCTGATTCATCCGCCAAACACTTTCGCAAGTGTGATACATGGAAGGTAGGATGGATCCCACTTAACTCATCAGGCAACTCCAACCGATAAGCGACTTCACCAACCCGTGCCATTATCCTGAACGGTCCGACAAACCTCGGACTTAACTTTCCTCTCTTTCTGAATTGAATGATTCCCTTCCACGGGGACACTTTCAACATTACTCTGTCCCCAACATCAAAATCGATAGGCCTTCGTCGTCTATCCGCATAGGATTTCTGACGATCTTGTGCGGCCTTCATTCGTGCTTTGATCTGATCAAACCTTTCCGACGTCTCTCTTACGACTTCGAGACTTCCTAATTCCTTCTGTCCAATCTCACCCCAACAAACCGGGGTTCTACATCTTCTCCCATACAACATTTCGTAAGGCGGCATGCCTATCGTCGTGTGATGACTATTGTTGTAGGAGAACTCGGCTAACGGCAGATGGCTGTCCCAACTGCCACCGAAGTCAATAATACAAGCACGGAGCATATACTCCAATGTCTGAATGGTCCTTTCGGACTGACCATCCGTTTGTGGGTGGTATGCCGTGCTGATATTCAGCCTCGTGCCCATCGACTCGTGAAATCTTTTCCAGAACCTCGATGTGAATCGTGTGTCCCGGTCAGATACGATCGTCAAGGGCATCCCATGCCGCGCTACTACTTCGTTGATAAATACCTCTGCTAACCTTTCCGACGAGAACGCCTCACGAATAGGTAGGAAATGAGCACTCTTCGTTAAACGGTCCACAATTACCCAAATGGCGTCATGACCTTTAGCTGTGCGAGGTAGCTTAGTTATGAAGTCCATGGTAATGTGTTCCCACTTCCATTCTGGTATGTCAAGTGGTTGAATCTTTCCATACGGTTTCTGGTGTTCAGCCTTTACTTGCGAGCTAGTCAAGCACTTGCTTACATACTTCGTCACATCACATTTCATTCCAGGCCACCAGTATTCCCTCTTCAGATCTTGGTACATTTTATTGGTACCGGGATGGATAGAGTAACGAGACTTATGAGCCTCATCCAAGATTTTGCTCCTAAGTTCGCCACCCATAGGTATCCATATCCGTCCAAAACGTGTCCTAACACCTAGGGTGTTATATTCCAATTTGTCCTGTTGGCCAACCATCCTTTCTTTCTTTATATTTTCTTCTTTAAGTGCCTCATCTTGAGCTCTTTCGATTTCGCTCATCACATCCGATGTTACCACCAACTGGCAAGCTTTCACTCTAATAGGAGTAGGCACATCCTTTCGGCTTAGAGCGTCAGCCACCACGTTTGCCTTTCCAGGATGGTACATTATTTCACAGTCATACTCCTTCAGGAGTTCCAACCATCTCCTCTGCCTCATATTAAGCTCCTTTTGTTCGAAGAAGTACTTCAAACTTTTGTGGTCGGAGTAAATAGTAAACTTTACCCCGTACAGGTAGTGCCTCCATATTTTCAATGCAAATACGACAGTAGCAAGTTCCAAATCGTGAGTCGGATAGTTGACTTCGTGAACTTTCAACTGCCGCGACGCATATGCAATCACTCTACCGCGTTGCATCAACACACACCCTAATCCCTGACCCGACGCGTCAGAGTATACCACCAGGTCTTCACTGCCCTCGGGAAGGGCCAAGACTGGAGCCTGTGTTAGCTTCTCTTTTAATTTCTTAAACGCCTCATCTTGGGTCGAACCCCATTCGTACTTTACTTCTTTCCGAGTCAACTTTGTCAATGGCGAAGCTATTTTCGAGAAATCCTGGATGAATCTCCGATAGTAGCCCGCCAATCCTAAGAAACTGCGGATTTCAGTTGGCGTCTTAGGAATGTCCCATTCACTTACCGTTACTATCTTTGCTGGGTCAATCATAATGCCGTTCGGGCCAATGACGTGACATAGGAATTGGACTTCCCTAAGCCAAAACGCGCATTTGGAGAACTTAGCATACAACTTCTCCTTCTTTAGAGCTTCCAACACTTCCTTTAAGTGACATGCGTGATCACCCTCATTCTTGGAGTAGATAAGGATATCATCGATGAACACAATTACCGATCGATCCAGCATCGGTCGACACACCCTATTCATTAAATCCATGAACGCTGCGGGGGCGTTCGTCAATCCGAAAGACATTACGCGGAACTCGAAATGTCCATAACGCGTGCGAAATGCAGTTTTCGGTATGTCTTCTTCCCTCACCTTCAACTGATGGTACCCGGACCGAAGGTCGATTTTCGAAAACCAACTTGCGCCTTGCAACTGGTCGAACAGGTCATCGATCCTTGGTAAAAGGTACTTGTTCTTCACCGTTCGTTTATTCAACTCGCGATAATCGATACACATTCTCATCGAACCATCTTTCTTCTTTACAAACAACACCGGAGCACCCCACGGCGAGATGCTCGGTTGAATAAATCCTTTCTCAAGTAACTCGTCTAGTTGGACCATAAGTTCCTTCATTTCCACTGGTGCTAGTCGATATGGAGCCTTAGCCACGGGCTGGGCATCTGGTACTAAGTCAATTCGGAACTCAATTTCTCTATCGCGTGGTATCCCAGGCAAATCCTCTGGAAACACCTCCGGGTACTCACGTACCACGGGTACATCGTCTAGTTCCTTCACTTCCTTACACTTATCAATTACATATACCAGATAAGCCTCGCATCCGCGCCTCAAATAATTCGTTGCCTTAATCATTGAGATGACATTTGGCATCGGGGCGTCACGATCTCCAAAAACCTCGACTTTGTTACCATCCGGAGCCTTGAGTCGGATTATCTTTCGTTTACATATGATTTGTGCTTCGTTGGCAGTTAACCAATCCATACCCAGCACGACATCGAACCCTCCCAAAACCATAACAAACAATCTGACAGGGAACCTATGTCCTTCTATTTTTATTGTGGAGTTGTCAACTACATCGGTCACTCTCGCAGTTCTACCCTCTGCGGTTTCTACGCTAAAGGCCCTTTCTAACATACTGGCAGCGTACTTCATTCTCTTACAAAAAGACGCAGATATAAAACTCTTACCGGCACCCGAATCAAATAACACAGAAACAAGAGTGTTGTCAAGGACGAATGTACCTGACGCCACATCAGGATCCGCCCTAGCTTGTTCTTGCGTCAGTGCGTACGCACGAGTCTTTGCACGAGATCCTTCTCCCTTCTTTTCCGGGCCCTTTCCTTTCCCGGTTTCCCCCATCCTGGGCTTGGTACATTCTCGGCTCATATGGCCGAAATCCCCACAGTTGTAGCATTTGTAGCCTTGCGGGCATTCTCGAGAGTAGTGCCCGGTCTTGCCACACTTATAGCACAAGCTAGATCCCAGTCTGCATTCACCTACATGCTCCCTTCCACACTTCTTACAAACAGTCGGCTCACCCACCCGAGCCCTCTTATCACGAGACCTAAACATCTTTCCCCCAGTTCGCTTGTTTGAGAAGCTCGGTCTCTTCTTTTGCTCTTCAACGGCAACAACATTCAGTGCCAGATCGTCAAATACTACGCCACTTAGCTCTACTGCCAAATCATAGGTAGTAGGGGCGTTTGCCTTAACATAGGTGCGGACCTGGTCCGGCAACCCTTGAATATAACAGGCAATCTCTCTCTTCAGTAGTGACAAGGTGTGGCACCAGACGTGCCAGTTCATTAAATCGGGTTGTGTATTGCCGGTGCGTCATGCTTCCGGCCTTCAAACCCAAAAATTCCCTCTCTACCTTCTCAATCTCGTTCCTTGGGCAAAAATTCTTAATCACTAAAGTTTTCAAGTCAGCCCACATCATTGCATCCACAATCTCGCTCCCTTTTGCCTGACGTACACCTTCCCACCAGTGGGATGCTTCCTCCCTCAGGGAGTTAGCAGCAAATTTTACCACTTGATCCGTTCGGCACTCGCTCAGACGAATAGCAGCTTCCATACGGATCACCCAATCAAATGTAGCCACCGCGTCCTTCTTTCCAGTGAGTATCGGCGGGTCACATGCCTTAAAGGACTTATAATCACATCCGCGAGCAGGCGGTGCATTGTCGGTCTCATTGTTCTGAGCACCAATTGCCGCGCTAGACCCACCCGCCCCATTGACCTGCTTCAACGCTTCAGCCAACAGACCAGGCAGAGAATTCTTCATCAATTCTGTGAATTCTCGAGCAATTGCTGCTCTCACTTCTGGTTCAAAAGTGAAAGGTTGCTCTTCAACCTGTGTCTGCTCAGCTTCATGCACACTAACCGCCGGTTCAGTGTGAACACTTCCTTCTTCACTGTGTTCTTGGCGCGCAGGAATCCTGCCACGCCCACCATTTCGACCGCCGGTACGACCACCGGTACGGCCACCACGCCTTCCGTTCCCTCTCCTTGCCATTTCGTTCTATTAGACAAGAAATCCAATGTCATCACACTAGTTAACAAATAAAATTCAATAAGTACTGTAAGATGTTAATATACACTGGCCATCTGTAATTAACCATTACACTACCTTTCGATTTCTATTTGACCACCTTTGTGATTCCATCAGAACACAAGTCCTTTCCTAACTCTTTCTAAGGCATACTATATACGTAAATATATACTACCTTCATATCTGATGCTGTGGCTCGAGTTACCCGTACTGGCATCCGCTTTCGGTCCCATTCAAAGTTTAAGTTCAGACACTAGGAGTGTCCGAATCTCTCAAACTATTGCTCTGATACCAACTTGTAAGGCCCCAAACCCGGGAGGCCCCACTTATTGGAATTACTCATTCACAAACAGTTCTTAAACATGAATATCAAATAACGCAGCGGAAAAATTTCATTTAAACATAACTTAATCGTTGTTCATACATGCGGAAGCGTAAACATTGATTAAAACATATTTACATCATAACTAAACATAACGGGATGCCAGTCTTCAAAGCAGTCGGGTAACTCTTCATCTCTAGCCAAGCATCACCGTCCATCCTCATAACCTGCCTTAACCTGAATGTGTACACTTAAAAACGTCAGCTACGCTGGTGAGTTCTAGTTTTCGTTCGTTTTAAGAAATGGTTCATCATTCAAACATTCAATAGGGTTTAACATTCGTATAAGAAAACAGGGCCTTTCATTCGTAAACCTTCGCATATTTAAACACAATCATTTGTTTAAAACATTAACATTCATTTAAGTCATACATTATTATCTAAATCTGTATCGTTACGCGTCTCTATGTCCCCGTAGGAACTTTTAATGTTGTGGGCAACCGTTACGTATCGTCGTCATTGCCACAACCATACCACTACGTTGGGTCAACCGTTACGTATCGCCGTCATTGCCCAACCCTTCAATGCGTGGGGTCAACCGTTACGTATCGCCGTCATTGCCCAACACGCATCTTTCCTTTGGAAATCAACCGTTACGTATCGCCGTCATTGATTTCCCATTACCTCGTTCGCTTAGGATGATCGTCATCACCCGAGTAACCGTCGTTACTCCCTTACCAGTTGCACAACATCAAAACCATTGACATGCCACAAAGACATTGCCCATGTTGTTCTTGTGGTAACTATGGCTCACTGTCCATAATCTACCACAAGGCTGGGAATCACATTCCCAGACTTCATTCGTCAATTCCATTCATTCGACAGATTAGATTTGTAATGACTTCTTTAAAACCTTTGCCCCTTTTTGTTTTCTTTTTATAAAACCTTTCCTTCACTTTCAAAACCCTTTACCTTTTCATTAAACCATTTCTTTATAACATTCGTTCGTAAACATTCCGTTCAAAAACTTTCTTTCCATAAACCCTTCGTTCCAAATCATTTCCTTTCGTAAACGTAGTTTCATAAAAAAATCATTTTATAAAACAACATTTCATACGTGTACACACCAGCCCGAAAACATTATATAAAAACATTTAAAAGAGGGCTTCTAGAACTCACCTTATAAGCTAGTCTCGGTTGTCCTAATCAAGGGTCCAACCACGTCACTTCCGATCTGAATTGAGTAGTTACATACACATCAGACCATTACCGACTCTAACGGTTTAACCATTCTAGACATACTAATCTCTACTCAACAGCCTGATGTCTGCGCACTTAGCAAGTGCGCAGACCCTGCTGCCTGCGCACTTAGCAAGTGCGCAGACTCTGCCTCCTGCGCACTTAGCAAGTGCGCAGGTCCCTCTTCCTGCGCACTTAGCAAGTGCGCAGGTTACTTCTCCTGCGCACTGAGCAAGTGCGTAGGTCCTTCCTCCTGCGCACTTAGCAAGTGCGCACGACCTGTTCTTCGCGAAAACCCTAACTTTCGCATTTCGTGTCTGATCATGTCAAGATCCCGAACATGTTGCATCCAAAACGTTCGTTTTCCCTTAGGGATCTCAAATCTATGATTATTTATCAGATTCATCCGTTCAAACCTTGCCTTTTCACCCAAAACCCGAAAAACCCAAAAACGAACTAAAAACTCAGATTTAGGTCGGATCGTTACCTGAATCGAGCTTCTGATCCGGAGGTTCTTCTCACGAGTGCAAGAGACACGAGCGGGTGCAATCTTGTGCGATTCCGACACTTTCTCTCTCTACGATTTTCTCTCTCTAGAATTGCAAATGAGAGAAACATGTGGTGACCTTGGCTATTTATAGGGGAGACCTCCCCAAGCCCGGTTCGCGACTGACCCGGCCCGACTTCGGCCCGCTTGAACTCGTTAACTTTATTTCTCGACATTTTGGGATGTTACAAACAGAGACGTTAACAAAAATTTATATTTATTGTATTTTAATTTTCAGTTTGAGAACCATTTCCCTATGTTTTGAATAATGTTTAACATTTCAGTATTTAATAAATCTTATACATTCCCACTCTAAAGTTATTATTCATTGATTTGACACGTTGAGTGTGAATTACACCTATCATATTTTCATCAAAATTTTTCCAAGTATCACCTTCTTCATTCAAAAAGATTCAGTACATTACCGGCAATCTCCATCGTAAACAAATCATCCCATTAGATTTAAACAACCTCGTTATTTTCAAACCAAATGCTTATCAAACTTTTAGGGAGTATCAGAAATGTAAATTTTTCCATAAACATTTTCACTTTGTAAGGGAACTTAATACAACGTATTTTATAAAAAAAATGTGTTATTTAAAATTGATGAATAATTATGATTTTCCTCATTAAAGTAATTATTTCTAAACCCTGGCTAAATTAATATACGACTACTTGTTTAGTCAATAATTCAACTTAAAAATATTCTCTTTATAATAATTGAAAATTTAATAAAAAGATTTTTCCAATAAATTATTTATTTATTTTGATTATTTGACTCAATAGGTTCACTACTTCATATATCTACAACCAAGAACAATTTATAATTTCCTATTTTCAAACAAAGATCAGTTCCTTGTAAACACATTTCCCATGATATTTTCAGAACCTCCTCGTTACCCTGCACCTTCAATAATGTTTGAGTAAACTTGCCACTTCAAGGGAAAACCCACTTCGCGTAGACGTTAACCATCCCCACAAACCTCAACGAGATTTAAAGAGCAAGAACCTAACTATCACATTTTACATGAACGCCAAACAGCACGATTCTCCGCAACACTGGACCACATACAAAACTCGTTAGTATACGTCACACTCGAAATTCAATAACTTACGTATGCACGTTCATAATATACACAACATGATTACATAATACATGAAACTTAGTTATTTTCAATATATCCAATGTTACACTGATTACATAATACATGAAACTTGATAATTTGCAATACACGTTCTTCTGGATTGATTACAGAATACATAAAACATAGTTGTTTGTAATATACATATACTAAATTGATCACATGATACATAACAATTGGTTGGTTGGTACATAATACTTGATTGACCGCATTGAACATGCAACTTATTGAGTTACAAGATACATGATGCTAAGTTGTTCACGTTACACATGAAACCTATTTGATTACTAGCTACATAACACTAGATCATACATGAGACTTGTGTGTTTACATTATACATGAAACTAGGTTACTTACAATTGTTGCAATTGACTGATCACAATATACATGAAGCATGGTCATACACTTTGTTCACCAAACTTTAAAACCATAACACATTGAAGCTACTCGGGGTTTGACGTATACTTTTTCAAAAACGAGGAAGTTGTAACACTTTAAAACAACTCGGTGTTTGACGTATTCTTGTTCAAACACGAGTAAACTATGGAACTTTAAGTTCTACTATCATATTTCTCTTTAGTTGCTAACTAACCTGCCTACTAGGGACATAGTTACTTATTAGCAACTAATATGTGAAAATAATAGACATGAACTAAGTGAATTTGTGCCCTCTGCCCCGCACACGACGGAAGGACCTATACGGACCATGCGATGATTCGAGTAATTACGGGTGCACACGTAATTATAAAAATCAGCGCATGGAAAAACATAGTGAAGCTTGTTGTGTATTGTGACCTAAAACCTATCGTGATATATAACAACGAAGCTAATGTGATATGACAACGGCATGGTGGATATGCCGTCGGTACTTCCTATATATAAGTGCCCTATCATATTATCAGGAGTAGCGTTGTTCGTGTCACGTGAAGTTTTGACCTAAACAAATGTTTGTGTAACCTCCTCTCCACCAACAGTTTTGAGCACATTCATCAAACTCTAACCATCAAATTCTCATCAAACCCACTCCAAGTAATGCATTTCACCTTTAGAATCCAAATTGTTATTCAACATTTTACTCCTTAAATCCACTTTAAAACTAAATTCGTTATCATCACTCATATCCGACCTTCAATACCAAAATATGTGTCTTGCCACCGGTTATACTCTTTAAACCAACCGTCATAACACATTGAGAACCCAAAACTCTCACCTCCTTCCTGATTCGGTAGTCTCCACTAGTTAAACTTCGGGACAAAATTCACTTAACATGATGAGACTGTAAAATCCAAGATTTTGTAGCATTATTTTATTTTAAAAATTTCACTAATGATACCTCATTTCTGTCCGAGTTTGCTCATCTAAGAATAACACCTTAAATTCTCTTATTTTAAACATGTATCAAATCAAAGTTCTAATATTCAACTCCATTGTATATATACCATATTACATTCATATTTATATATATATATACTCTATGATAAATTATATAAAAAATAAAATGTTACGAACTTAATGATGTTTTGCATCCTTTGTATATATATATTTATTTATAAAAGTATAAATATATATGTAGTTTCCTTTATCATAATAAACGAACCATTTATACAAATGGTAATTTTTATAAAAATAAATTAAGCGAAACTTTCCTTTTATAAAATTTATTTTTATAAAATAAATTTTAATAAAACTGATAATGTTGAATTTTTTATATATAAAAACTATTTTATAACAAATTCACAATTTAACTAGTTTGAACCCCACATATTGCATTTGAAACCCCACCCTAGTCATTTGAACCCTTGAACCTTTCCTAAACTCTTGAACCCTAACCATTTGGAATCCAAATTCTGACCTCATTCACCTTACTTAACGAATTTTGACTTCAACAGTTAAACCAAACTAAATCACTTGCAATTCAAGACAAAAATCGAACAAAACCGATTGATGCAGACTTTCTCTAAATACTCGAGCAATTATCGACCAGTTCCAGACCTTTTTAGCAAATCAAATCAATCCATTACGCGTTTAATTCAAAATTTAAATGGTTTGACTACTCGGAGTCAAACCTAACCGAATCAATTTCTAAATCAAGCAATTAACACGTTTTAGAGCCCTTAGATTTTACGCAATCAACCCTCTCATGAATTCACGACCCAATTCAACCCCAATCGGCCTAATTTGATGCGTAAACCCTCCGGATAGCTGTCAACTTCAAACCGTAATCGAATTGGGCATTTAAGGTGGAATTAAACAAATCAATTCACCACACATCAACGCACCACCCCTCTGAAACTCTCCCAATCACCAATCGATCGTCAATACACCTCTGGAACTCTATCGAGCACCAAGAACATCGATTCTGTTCCCTTAGCCGCCGGCACACAATACTCGACCGATTAAGGTATGGTTTGTGTCTATAGCTTCGTAGTCTCATAATAAACAAAAGCCCTCTTTCAATTTCACAAGACAGAGGGCATCGATCACAATCCTCATTCAAGATTGCAATCTAATCATACGGGGATTAAATCTAACTTTTTGTGTATTTAGCATTGTGGTATTCGTATTTTACCAGCGAACCCACTCGGTCCAACTGGTTAAGGCACTGCACCATTGGACCGAGTAGCGTGGGTTCGAAACCCACAACCCAGGCCCTTTTTGTGCGTTTCCCTTTAATCAGAACCGGCCCCCTTGTAACCTATTCAAAAAACTCAAACGAAGCGGGTTATAAACACCAGTGGACCACTGGTCCAGTAGTTCAAACCTTGGACTCCCTCCGGATAGCCCTGGGTTCGAGTCCCTGAGGCTGTAACTTTTTGTTTTGATTTTTAAAAACTGATTTATAACCCAAGGAATCGTTATAAAAATTATTTTACATACTCAACACCATTTAGAAAGGATTGGTACTATAAATTGCAATATTAAACGTAAACCTCTATTTCTTACAAATTAAATTGTTAAAACCTCACTTTTCAATATAAAAATCATTTAAAAGTTTGTTTTAATTTAAAACGTTGATTACATAGCAAAGCATTTAAGATACCTATTGTATGGTATAAGTGTGAAAAAAGGGGGTTTTATAAAATATATATTCATTTTTTTTAAAAGAATTTTCATAAAGCAATATTCCATTTAATTATCAATCTAAGATTTAAAAATTTATCTAAACAAATCCAAATTGTTACTAAACATAGATTAATACATATATATTTACATTTCAATTTTATATAAAGACACACTAACTTTATAATAATAACTAAATAAAAGGAATTTAGTTATTTTAACTTATTATCTTTTTACATTAATAATAATTTCATTTAGGGTTTAATTCATTTATTTAAGTTATGTAAACTAAACCCTAAGACAATTATTATTATCATTAAAATTCATATATACTTTGAACCTACTTTGTTTTACATACTTTTATCTAAATACAACCACCAACTCACACATCCATTACCTGTAATAACACAACCCTTGTACAAATCCCTACACTCAACCCTGTTGAATCCTAAACTCTACCTTAGACATTGTGCATGCTATTAATTCAAATTTATACAATTTCACTCTAGGTTAACGTGTGATTTGAGAATCACTTGTGCTACATATTTGCTCGTGTTATCTACACAATTATTACAGGTGAGTATTACATAGCCCCTTTTCACACTCTTACACTTCTTGGGGTGAAACATGAACTCTATACATACATATGTTTACATTTACACAAACTACACAAACACAAATCCTCTGTACATTCATGTGTGTAAATTTGAGCTTTATGTTTGAGTACTATGTGTGTTAACTGTTTATATGCAATTTATGTGCAATCATTAGCTATTCAAGCCGACGGTTAACAGTGATAGATCTATTGAGTCTGACAAACCCACCCAGATTGGGGTCATTGTTACCAACAACACAATTTGCATGCTAGTTACAAAGATTTGATTATACTTTGGTTACACAATAGTTGCTCCCCATAAATGCCTTATTTTATCATGTTATGTAAGGATTTGTTTTTTCACATCTATATATACTACGTATGTACAAACCTGTGTATGCTCACCAACTTTTTAGTTGACTCTATTTTATTCATGTTTCAGGTGATAATGTGTGATTTGATCAAGACTTGCTACACATAGGTTTTGGGACTTAGTTAATTTTAATTCAAGAACAATTTGTATTTCATCTATGTACTTTTGAACTTGGTTGTGTTTGATTTGTTTGAAATGAAATTTGATGATTAATATATTGAAATCTAGTCAACCTTGTGCTCATGAACAGTCTAAATGTCCTGCCTCGACGTATTCCGCCGTCGGTTGGGGTGTGACAGAAATGGCCTGGCGCGGTCGTGCCAGATACGGGGCACGACCGTGCCTAGGGTTTGGAAGCCTAGCATGACCATGCCAGGTAGGGGGCACGACCGTGCCTCCAACTCAGAAACTAAACGAGGATCCATTGGAGGGCAGGTCTGGTATTTGGAATGAGTACAATCTAAATCCCTTGACGAGGATCGATTGAAGGGCAAGTCTGGTGCCAGCAGCTGATGCGTAGTGTTTTAATATATAAAAATATGATAAATATATTTTTAGAATGGTCTTACGAGATCAGGTTTTAAAATTATAAAATGATAATTACTTTAACTTAAAAACACACACAATAGGCAAGTGTACCTATCGCAGCGTAATATAGTTTAGGTAAGAACCAAGTATCTAACCAGTGGACATGATCGAATTCCAATACTGAACTTTCGTTAACGTTTAGCCGGTTTAATTTGTGAGTGAGTTTTGTGTGCCTGTGGAACAGGAAAGTAAATGACAGAAAAGTAAATGGCGGTAAAGTAAATAGCAGAAAAGTAAAAACGTGCGTGAAGTGTGTAATAGAAATGTAACGAACATAATAGTAAATAACAGGAAAGTAAATAGGTCAGAAATGATCAGGTTACGAATAGTATTGCTTTGGGTTTCGAATCCGCTTGGTACGTGATAATGTTAAGTTGACTAATCTAGTGATATGACTACTACAAATGTGTGACCCGGGTCACCGCTAGAGCCTAGTCCTCACGACATTTGATTTGCAAATTTAAAATCTTTAACAAGTGGTTGTGCCTCCCGTTAAGGAAAACAATTACCCTCAACCCTTCGAATGGTCATCTCCGGGTTAGTTTAAGACATCGAACGTAAAATGCTTTGTATTAAAGTTAAATAGGTGATTATATTTTGCTTACCGGGAGGCGGTGTAACAATGGGACCAAGTATAAAGACGTACCGTTCCCAACATGAGTTCACCAATTCTTGGTCGCATAATAAGTTCGTATAAAGACGTACGATCTTAATAGTGTTAACCAACCCTTGACTTATCAATCTCTACTTGTATAAAGACGTACAAGCTTCAAGAGAAGTTTGATTAAAAAGGTTTTACACTTTAAAAATCAGGAACACTCACAAATATAAAGACGGATTTAGACAATAATAAAAGCCCACCAAAATGGTGGTTTTAAGGACGAATAGTTAAAGACATAAACACATCACTTGGATTAATACGTTAAACATTAACATGCACCAAACATCATCTTCACCCTAGCAATATAAAGAGTTTAGCCATGAATGGCCATACTAACTAGCATAACGCTGAGTTCCGTAGGCTCCCCTATTGCGGAACAAGGAGGAAGAGCCTCTCTACTCACTACTACTACACTCTAACTATGGAATAAGCTTCCTCTGGTGTGTTCTTGGGGCGTGTAAGGGATGCTTCAATGAAGAACTCAAGCCATCTATTTATAGGCCTCAAAATGAGCAATGCACGGCCGTGAAAACACCTCGGGAATCAAACAGGGTACACGGGACAGTGTATTAGACCTTGGGGAGCAAGACAGGGTAATGCACGCCCGTGCATTGGGATGCACGGCCGTGCATCCCCTTCCTGCTTCCCATTTTTGTCTTTTAGCTGCTATTGTGTTGACCTGGTTTGACTTCTTGGGGGTCAATGCTCGGGTTTGGTCCTTCAAAAGCTTGATTTCTTCATGTTTTAAGCTGATTTTTGCTCTATTCATCTTTGGGATACCGAATAACCTGCATTTGTGAAATATTAACGTTTTAAGTATCAATTACAAAGTTATTAATCAATTAGTACCATAATATGGCGATTATTATACATGCAAAACATGTATAATTTAGGACATATCATAATACCCCACACTTAAACTTTGCTTGTCCTCAAGCAAACTCATGCATATTCATACCCATAACTAAAAATTTATATGGGAAATGGAACTCCAGGTAGTTGAAAATTTCGGGATAACTCTTGAGTTGTTTATTCTATTTTTGAATTTTTCTATGAGGGAATTCATGACAAGACTACTAGAACTTCAATTATACATAAACTTTCACTCCTCACAATGTTCACTCAACTCTAGGGTTATATATGTATGGATAGTGTAAGTTAAGTGGAACACTCAAGTTCGAATCAAATTATGCAATGATCATAAGCTTGTATGCAAATCAAGTCTTCACCAATTAACTAAGTAGTATGCATGAATCAAGAGCACTTAAAAAGGGTTGTAATGTGGCTAAAACGAAAAATAAAGGGGTGAAGATGAAAATATTTTTGGGTTTTTAAGGATTTAAAAAGTTTGAAGGGCTGAAGCTATCGTGAAACACACAGCTACGGCTTCATGGCTTAAAATGGAAAATACTAACAGGTCCCTTTACAGTACTCGGATCATGAGGGTATAACTAATCCAAGGGATCGTTTATGGTCAGATTGCCAAGACCAAGATCTCTCACTAGTGCCAACTTTTCCTTACTACGTAATACACATTGTTGCCTCTCCGTATGGAACTTTCGGCTTGTAGCCTAACAGCTCCAACTTTGATCAAATGCATATACTCACTTTGGGAATGAGTTTGATTCTTGCTACATTTTCCATTGTGGCTCCAGTTGCCACACTTCACACATTTTTCGTATCTTTTGGCTCTTCTTTTGGCGGCACTTTTTTATAGGCCGCAGAATGGTGGCAGTTGTTCTTGCTTGCGCCACCGTTTTCTTACATCATTAGTTGCTTTGAAAACTTTCTCTCAGAGTTCGGGCGGTAATTCAGGTTTTGCGAAATGAAGGCAGAAAAGCAAATTGAAATCAAAAGAATGCATATCCAGCTCTTTAAGGTCTAACCGGTAAAAGACCAACTTCTTTCTTTCTTTTTTTTTGACATCAAGACAATTCCTTCGATAATTTGTTTTTCCTCAATTTCTTTGAAATAATATTTCCATAGATTCCTTGCAGATAGTTCGGCTGTTTCTTCCTAATACATCCACCTTCTTGTATATACCAATTCTTTTGAGTAAAGCAGATTCTTTCCGAAGTTGACCCAATGGTAATAAACTTGAAATAACGACATAGGATAATTTTTTCATTTTAAAAATAGTTAGCCAATAACCGGTGTTTACGAAAAGCTGGTTGGGTGATAATTGTGGGTAGTAGAAGAGAAAAGGCTAAGGCTCAAAGGGCTATCTAAGCAGATTATATTTTTAGGATTTTTGGATTTAAGGATAAGGGTAATAAAATCCTAGGTGCCTCAATCACTTTTAAACTTCTACTAATTCATGGTCTTGATATGTATAAGTCACACAAGTTCTAATTATGCATAAAATTCAATCAAAAAACACTCAGTAATGCCAAACGAAAGAGCATGCGAATAATTATATACTACGCAAAAAATTTGATGATGTGTAATAGGCTTGATTTTCCTCACATGAAAACGGATGAAATAGGGTTTAGTGAATCGTTATGCATAATATTCATTTGTTTCTACTTGCCATGTATTCATTTTACTTTATTAGGCGCGAATTCAAAGAGGTTTTAAAGTTTAAAATTTTAAAAATTTTCCGGGTTTTGAAAAGATAGGTTTTTGTAATGTTTTAGTCAAATGGGTAGAAAATCACAAGTTGAAATTTTTACTGCTTTGAGGTTACAAGTAGTCCTGAATCTCTTAATTTCCCACCCCACACTTAAAATTGTGTATTGCCCTCAATGTATAAATGCATGTAATGAAATGCCATGAAGGAATTTAAATGCATGAAGTTTTAAGGGAAAAGAAAGTGGTACTCCCCTGGTCAATTCGGTGTATAACCTAAGGAAAAAACTTATTGGTGCTGTCAACACCTTTCTTCAAAGACTTCATCGAATTTCAAAGAAATTTGATGTGTTTTCCGATTTCTCATGTTGTAGAGATGGAATGTGATTCTTCAAAGACGTAGAGAGACTATCTGGTGATGCTATTCTAACTGACACATAAGGGAAAACATAAAAGCAGACAAGGAAAATAAAAGGTAGTAGTAAAGCTACTAAGATCCTAGTATCGAGAGGGCATACCTGGGGCTGAAGTATGAGTAACTTAAATTTGAAAGATCAAACCTAAGATCCATGATTCTACCGTATGCGCCAACCTCTCGATTTATTCATGATCATCGGGTTGCCTCAGGGAAGCACTACGTTTATTTAAGGGTCTTTAGCCCGACCCGTACGTGTTTCATTTGTCTTACTCCTCTAGTGGAACCTCGTCCACTACTTGATCAATTGGTCCTTCGAGGTAATGCTTGACTCTGTGGCCTTTAACTTTGAAAGTTGTCCCGTCTGTTTGTTCTAGTTCCAGCATTCCATAAGGGAATGCTTTTCGAATTATGTATGGTCCCGTCCACTTAGATCTCAATTTTTCGGGAAATAATTGTAATCTTGAATTGTAAAGTAAGACTTTTTCTCATTCTTGAAATTCCCCCTTCCTTAGTCTTTTATCATGAAGTCTCTTTGCCCTATCCTTGTATATTGTTGAGTTCCTATAGCCCTGATTTCGCAGTTCTTCCAATTCATGAACTTGTAGAAGGTGGTGTTCTCCTGCACTGGATAGATCTAGGTTAACTGCTTTAAGCGCCAGTATGCTTTATGCTCAATCTCTATTGGTAGGTGACAGGCCTTTCCATAAACCATTCGGTAAGGAGTGGTTCCGAGGTGTTTTGTAAGCCGTACGTAAGGCCCATAATGCATCTTCCAGTTTATCAGACCAGTCTTTCCTATTTGGACTTACAACTTTTTCCAAGATACGCTTGATTGCTCTGTTTGTAACTTCCACTTGTCCATTTGCTTGGGGATGGTAAGGTGTGGACAGCTTGTGGGTACAACCATATCGTTTAAGTGTCTTTTCCAATTGTGAATTACAGAAGTGTGTTCCTCTATCACTGATTAGGGCTTTTGGTATACCAAACCGTGTGAATAGTCTTTTGAGAAACCGGATGACGACTCTTACGTCATTAGTTGGTAATGCTTGTGCTTCAACCCATTTTGACACGTAGTCATCTGCTACTAGGATGTACTGATTTCCGCGAGATGGAGGGAATGGTCCAACAAAGTCAATCCCCTAGACGTCGAATATTTCACAAACTTGGATGCTTGTCTAGGGCATTTCGTCACGCTTTGAAATACTTCCTGACCTTTGACATGAGTCGCATTTGCTTATAAGCTTATGTACGTCCTTGAAAACAGTTGGCCAGAAAAATCCGGCCTCAAAAACTTTTCTTGCAGTATAATTGGCTCCATGATGCCCTCTTGTTGGTCCTCCATGACATTGTTGCAATATCTCGTGTGCCTCCTTCCCATGCACACATCGTCGCACTATTTGATCTGTACAAACACGGAATAGATATGGATCTTCCTAGAAATAGTGCTTGATATCGGTGAAGAATTTCTTTCTTTCCTGAAACGTTAATCCTTTCACTAGTTCTCCGCTTGCTAAGAAATTTGCGATGTCTGCAAAGCATGGGTATTTATTGATTTCTTGTACGTGCAGTATGTATTCATGAGGGAAACTATCATTTATGGCAGACTCTTGATTTTCTTGAGTGGTTTCAAGTCGAGATAGATGATCTGCTGCCAAATTCTCTGCTCCCTTTTTATCTTTTATCTCGATGTCAAATTCTTGTAGTAGGAGGATCCACATGATTAACCTTGGTTTGGCGTCTTGCTTGTTAAAGAGATGTCTTAAGGCGGAATGGTCGGTGTAGACTATAGTTTTTAATAAGAATAGGTACGAACGGAATTTATCAAAGGCGAAAACTACAACTAGTAATTCCTTCTCAGTAGTAGTGTAATTTTCTTGAGCGTCATTTAAGGTTTTACTTGCATAGTGAATCGGGTGAAAATGCTTTTCGCTTCGTTGACCTAAAACTGCTCCTACTGCGTAGTCACTTGCATCGCACACGAGTTCGAAAGGTTTAGTCCAGTTAGGTGCCGTTATGACAGGTGCATTGATGAGTTTCTTCTTGAGAGTCTCAAATGCTACTAAACAATCGTCAGAGAATAAAAAGGATCGATCTTTTTCCAACAGTTGTGTCAAGGGTCTGACGATTGATGAAAAGTCCTTTATGAATCTCCTATAGAACCCCGCATGATCGAGAAAGCTTCTGGTCCCTTTTACTGAATTTGGCGGTGGAAGCATTGATATAGTTTCTACTTTGGCTTTGTCTACTTCAATAACATTCTTTGAAATTTTATGTCCTAATACTATTCCTTCTTTAACCATGAAATGGCACTTTTCCCAATTTAGTGCTAGAGTAGAATCTTCACATCTTGCTACCATTTTTTCTAAGTTTTCTAGACAATGGTCGAAGGAGTTTCCAAAAACTGAGAAGTCATCCATAAATACTTCCATTGATTCTTCTATCATATCATGAAATATAGCGATCATGCACCGCTGGAATGTAACAGGTGCATTGCATAGTCCAAATGGCATACACCTATAAGCGAAGGTGCCATAGGGACAGGTAAATGTAGTCTTCTCCTGATCTTCAGGGGCGATAGGGATTTGAAAGTATCCCAAGAATCCATCGAGAAAGCAATAGAACATTTTTTCCGGAAAATCACTCTAACATTTGATCAATGAAAGGTAGTGGAAAATGGTCTTTTCGGGCAGCTTCGTTCAACTTACGATAATCAATACACATCCGCCATCCAGTGACTATGCGGGTTGGTATTAGCTCATTTTTCTCATTTTTGATTACTGTTATACCCCCTTTTTTGGTACAACCTGAACTGGACTGACCCATGCTGAATCTGAAATAGGGTAGATTACTCCTACGTCTAGTAACTTGATAACCTCATTTTTCACTACCTATTGTATTTTAGGGTTCATTCATCTTTGGTGCTGCACACTTGTTTTGTAATTTTCTTCCATAAGTATCTTATGAGTGCAAAATGAGGGGCTAATTCCCTTAAGATCCATTAGCTTCCATGCGATAGCTTTCTTGTATTTCTTTAAAACTTGTAGTAGTTTTCTTTCTCTTTGTTTTCCAACCTAGAGGAGATAATAACTGGAAGCTTGGATTCTTCATCTAGGAAGGCGTATGATAAATCACGTGGAAGTTCCTTTAGTTCAAGTGTAGGTGGTTCCTCGATAGACGGTTTTGCCTTCTCACTCTCGTCTCTATCTTCCAACTCCTCAATGCCTGTTGTTTCATCATTATGATTAGTGTGTTTTATCATAAATCCTTCACAAACTAGATATTCTTCATGTTCCTCTACTAGCCATTCTTCTTCCTTTCCCAAGAGGTTATGTATGTAATAACCTACTATGTAGTCGAAATCATCAAAAAGAAAGGCTAGATCATTATGACTACTTGGTCGTTGCATGGCTTTCTTGAGATCAAATGTGATTCGTTCTTGCTGGATACTTAATGCCAATCTTCCTCCCCAGACGTCAATAAGGGCGAGGGCAGTATTGAGAAATGGTCTCCAGAGAATAAGAGGGCATCGCGTTCCTCCTTTTATGTCGACTACCACAAAATCCACTGGGAAGATGAATTCGTTAATCTTTATACGTCTTCAGTGGTTCCCTTTGGATAGCGAATTGTCCTATTGATTAGGCATAGTTCTAATTTTGTGGGTTGAAGTTTCTTGAGATTCATTTTATCAAATATTGCGCTAGGTAAAATATTTACACCTATATGTAGGTCACCAATAGTATTACCTTGGATTGAGTCACTTATATGACAGGATATCATGAATTGGTTGGGAGGTTTTCTTCCCCTCATAATAGCTGAGTATTCTTCATTCAATGCGATTTGCAGCTGTTCCATTTTTTCTCTGTTAGTAAGCATATCCTTGAGAAATTTTGCGTGAGCAGGCATCTTATAGAGAAATAGTTCGTAGGGGAGATTTAGCTGGATTTTATTTAATAAAGACTGAAAGCGTTTGAACTGTTTTCCAATCTTGGTGGTTCTAAGGTTTCTTGTATGATTTAAGCCCTTAATACGTCATCTTCACCTGTATTCTCCGTGTTCCCCATGGGTATCATAGTTATTACCTCTACATATTGTTCTTGTGATGCTTGATTTACTTCGACACATGGTGGATGATCTAGAATTTCGGAAGGATCTTCATTTGGTTCCGTAGCGTAGAGTTTAATGATTTGACTCTTTATTTCCTCCAAATTGCGAAACAATGTGTCTGGTTTCCAAGGATCTGGTTCATAGTAAGCACTGTCTGTGTTTACTGATGGAGGTGGTGAAGGAAGTAAATCCTCAAATGGTGATGGGTGGAGATTTATCTCATGATCCATAGGGTGCCATACGGAGAGATAGCACTCTTCAATGTAGTGTGATCCCCCACATAATTCGCACCATGAATCTGAGAAAATGTTGTCGAATTTGAAGAAAACTCTTCTTCGGTGAAGTTTTCATTATAAGGATTCATGATGATATTTTTGTGTGATCTTTTTACTTTTAATAAAGCTAATCCGTTAACTTGAATTTTTCTTGAAATAACCGTGTCCCCGGCAGCGGCGCCAAAAACTTGATGCGTAGTGTTTTAATTTATGAAAATATAATAAATATATTTTTAGAATGGTCTTACGAGATCAGGTTTTAAATTTATAAAATGATAATTACTTTAACTTAAAAACACACACAATAGGCAAGTGTACCTATCGCAGCGTAATATAGTTTAGGTAAGAACCAAGTATCGAACCAATGGACACGGTCGAATTCCAATACTCGACTTTCGTTAACGTTTAGCCGGTTTAATTTATGAGTGAGTTTTGTGTGCATGTGGAACAGGAAAGTAAATGACAGAAAATTAAATGACGGTAAAGTAAATAGCAGAAAAGTAAAAACATACGAGAAGTGTGTAACAGAAATGTAACGAACAGAATAGTAAATAACAGGAAAGTAAATAGGTCGGAAATGATCATGTTACGAATAGTATTGCTTTGGGTTTCGAATCCGCTTGGTACGTGATAATTTTAAGTTGACTAATCCAGTGATATGACTACTACAAATGTGTGACCCAGGTCACCGCTAGAGCCTCGTCCTCACGACATTTGATTTGCAAATTTAAAAGCTTTAACAAGTGGTAGTGCCTCCCGTTAAGGACAATAATTACCCCAACCCTTCGAATGGTCATCTCCGGGTTGGTTTAAGACATCGAACGTAAAATGCTTTGTATTAAAGTTAAATAGGTGATTATATTTGGCTCACCGGGAGGCGGTGTAACAATGGGACCAAGTATAAAGACGTACCGTTCCCAACATGAGTTCACGAGTTCTTGGTCACATAATAAGTTCGTATAAAGACGTACGATCTTAATAGTGTTAACCAAGCCTTGGCTTATCAATCTCTACTTTTATAAAGACGTAGAAGCTTCAAGAGAAGTTTGATTAAAAAGGTTTTACACTTTAAAAATCAAGAACACTCACAAATATAAAGACGGATTTAGACAATAATAAAAGCCCACCAAAATGATGATTTTAAGGACGAATAGTTAAAGACATAAACACATCACTTGGATTAAGACGTTAAACATTAACATGCACCAAACATCATCTTCACCCTAGCAATACAAAGACTTTAGCCACGAATGGCCATACTAACTAGCATAACGCTGAGTTTCGTAGGCTCCCCTATTGCGGAACAAGGAGGAAGAGCCTCTATACTCACTACTACTACACTCTAACTACGGAATAAGCTTTCTCTGGTGTGTTCTTGGGGTGTTTAAGGGATGCTTTAATGAAGAACTCAAGCCATCAATTTATAGGCCTCAAAATGAGCAATGCACGGCCGTGTATTGGATTGCACAGCCGTGCAAACACCTCAGGAATCAAACAGGGTACACAGGACATTGTACTGGACCTTGGGGAGCAAGACACGGCAATGCACGCCCATGCATTGGGATGCACGGCCGTGCATCCCCGTCCTGCTGCCCAGTTTTGTCTTTTAGCTGCTGGTTTGACTTGTGTTGACCTGGTTTGACTTCTTGGGGGTCAATGCTCGGGTTTGGTCCTCCAAAAGCTTTATTTCTTCATGTTTTAAGCTGATTTTTGCTCTATTCATCTTTGGGATACCGAATAACCTGCATTTGTGAAATATTAACGTTTTAAGTATCAATTACAAGGTTATTAATCAATTAGTACCATAATATGGGATTATTATTAATGCAAAACATGTATAATTTAGGACATATCAGCAGCCGCGGTAATTCCAGCTCCAATAGCCTATATTTAAGTTGTTGCAGTAAAAAAGCTCATAGTTGGTTCTCATCACTAGGTAAACTCATTAAAAACACTTAACTTTCGTTTAAGTAAACAATGGAAGTCTTTCTCAAAATAACGTTATCTTTAAACTAGTTAACTTTCACAACGTTACCGGACGAATACATGCACACCAACCCGAGTAGCATCACTCCCATGCCAAGATACCCCGTCTAGCAGACTCACCTGCAAAATAATCTATCGTACATACAAAGTCAGCTACGCTGAGTGATTTCTAATAGTTTAATTTAACAAAAGCCAACTCATCTCCTTTATTTTTTATCTCCACTCAAGACCCTCTTGTCATTAGGAGATAGTTGTATAGATTTTCATCATATTAATAGCCCCCGTTATCTTATAATATCCCGAAGGATTCACCACCCAAGACTCTACCCACCATTTAAACCCAGTAAGTCTCTCTGACGTAGAACGAGCTTACTACCCTGATAACTCACAATTTACCACATATAATGACCACACACTGGTTAACTCAACCAACTACTTGACCCCGACTTACCAGTCCTAACCGGGACTCTTATAAACCAAATGACTCCATAGTTGTACACAATGAACTCATCCCGACACAACGGTCAATCTAACTCGATACACCACATTGATTCCGTCTATTTAACACATCAATATCATCCCGTACATAATTAATATAACTTATCACTTGCATGTAATTTAACACATATAAATGCACACAAACACATACCTTGTCACTGCACCCTCGTCAGGGTTATCCCTGTTAGGGTACTCGTCATAAGCTCAGCACTACCCTTGTTACAGGGCCCCGCCGCTAATCATAACGACACACTCGTCATCTACGATGACTACCCAGCCACCCACACGGTGACTATATCATCTACCATACGGTGACTGACACGTCACACGTACAATGATGACCTCCAAGGGCTCCGTCCTCCACACCACTATTAGCCGTATACACAAACAATAGTGCAAGCACACAAAGCAACACATATATACACATGACACTACCTGGACATGTACTACTACTCACCACCCTTTCACGGATCACTTACATGTGAAATAAACACTTACTTTAGGTATTCTCTTAACGTCCAGACACATTACCTAACTCTTTCCGAAAAAGTAATTATACGACACACAAACAACCTACTAACTTCTAGCCCGTATATACTATGGACACCCCATAGACTCATGCAAACACGATACCCGTCGTGTCACCAGGACAACGACACAATACCCACAACAATAAGCATATGATGCATAATAGCATACTAGCATCTACTTGACTCGTTAATGAACCACGTACGGTTTCCCCTGCTAACTCTCCTTATACAACTATCACAGGTTTAACTAAATTCCCAACTCATCCCAACTAACTCATAAGATGACATACACAGATCATCACCACTCTTTTTCACCCATCCTAAGGACCCCATAACGACCCTTAGCTTCATTATTACATACGATCTCATAAAACACTTAAAGTTTAACTCATAACTTGTATTACGTTCGTTTAATAAAACATGTGTGTATATACGATAGCCCCAAAACTGTAAAACATTTAAAAGAGGGGATTAGAAACTCATCGATTATGTTGAACCTCAGTCCTTTCTTTGCAAATCGTTCGCCCACGCTCAAATCCCAACCTAACAAACGTATGATCACACGATCAGGATAAGTTTAAAACATACGTTGGATAACGTATAACAATATAATAAAACCTCGACACTCGTCCCATTCACTTATCAATCCAACTCCAATAAACCCGAGTTTCCCACGCTCAAGTGATTCAGACCGCCCTTGATTCATCTAGAACCCGCATACCTGAACCGACTTCCTCCCACACATGCACAATGCGACCATGCAAACTATAACCTCACGAGAGTACACGTACTCAAAACGGGTCTCATGCTCTCCTGCAAGCCATGCAATGCTAAGTCCTAACCATATAAATGTATGAACCCGTGTATCACCGTCGAGTTTCGTCACCGTCGGACACGCCTGTACCGTCCTCTTTCTCGGGTCATCATCGTACTGCCACCACCCACACCAGACGCTGCCGGCTCTTTGTCTCACCACCACCACCGCCATCACCATGGTTGCCACACTCGTTCTGGCGTCTGTCAAGCACCACCACATCCGACCGTCCTCGCCGTCCACCGCCATGTAGCACCTACCACGGCCGGCTTCCGTGACCACTGAGTGCCACTGCTGTCCCCTCAACCGTTTCTGGCTATTCCCCGTAACCATCATCATCTCCACTCCAGGTTCTAACTCATGACCAACACCTACTCGGGTCCCTCTATCGTTCAAAGCCGAGCACCCGACCATAACCCTAATCGGGTTCATATGTACACAAGGATAACAAACGGGCAAGTTTGGAGGTTTACCTTACGCGTGACATCCTCCCCGTGCTCTCTACCACCGTTGGACCACCGTGGGATCACCTTCGTCCTCCCTTCCCTTCTTCGGATTCCCTTTCCTGTCTCAGCCCTCGCCGTCGCAAGTCCAAGCCAAAAAATGGCTTAGGGTTTTCATTATGTGGTATTTACACCACCTCAAGTTCCACTCGGGTCCTTCTAGTTTTATTTTGAACAAAGTGACTCCAAACCGTTCCTATTTCGGTTCATCGAGTCTCTTTAGTTCTGTGAATAGGGTTTTACGTGGAACCCTCGTCAACTGTCTCATTCACAACAGACTTATGTAACATTTCTGATTTTTAGTATTCATATTTCAATTCAATGTAATGAAATTTCAAGTTCTATACTCGTGCAATGTCTCAATATTTTTCCCGCGGTAAATAAAATGCAATGATTCTATACAAGTTCGCAAGTTTTACTCGATTATATGCACATAAACGCTATACAAGTAACTATATATTTCAAATTTATAAAATCTGAAAAGTCAAGGACTAAAGTTGAAAATTTATCAAGAAACCCTAGTTAGCACGGTCGTGCTTCGTTCTAGCACGGTCGCGCTAAGTGCCTCGGCACGATCGCGCGGCTGGTCCTGGAACGATCGCGCCCGGTTCCTAAGCACGGTCGCGCCTGCAAAACAGTCGAAACGTAAATGTGATTTCAAAACGCTCAATCGTTCGAATTTCAAATCCGATTACGTTTCTTTTCCTTTAACGCGAGTTATACCATTTTCAATTACTCAACGCCTCAGTTTTTCTCCATCAATCTCGAATTCTCTCTCAAGCAATTCAAACAAAACTCGAGTCTTCCTCCTGGAACCCAAATTCTCCCGATCAAGAAAGGATTTATCATCTCCCGGCTCTCTCCAAGACTCTGGACTCTCTGGCCTAGCCGGAATCGCAGTCGAAGTCACCGGAAACCTTTACCTCCGTCGCCGGAACTCATCTCTGCCGTTCTTCATCGATTCGTTACGTTTCAGGGTAAGTATACTCTCCATCTCACTCATTTCAGTAACGTTATCAAAAGCCCTCATTCAATTTGGGCTTCCATTATAGAATTCGATCAGAATCAGAAATCATATTTTAATAAAAATGATTTAATCGAACCCATGCTTAAACTCGATTTCCATACAATTAAGTTATATGAAAAGACTCTTAATAACCCATTAATCAAAAGCCCTAACAATTCCTGTGTTCAAAATACAAGAAACTCTCGATTCGTGTCTGATTTGGAATAGACACGGTCGCGCTAATCATCTAGCGCGGCCGTGCCTCGTTTAGCGCGGTCGTGTCGACTAGCAGCGCGGTCGTGTCATCCGTCCAGACCTTGTCATGCCCTTTGGGCTAGTCTCTGTTGTGTCTAAAAATCATAGACGCGACCGTGCCGGGCTAAGACACGGTCGTGCCTGATGACTTGTCTAGATTGTGCTCCTGATTGATCAACCCGGTCGCGCCCCGACTAGCGCGGTCGCGCCCGTGGCTTGAGCACGATCGTGCCCTTCCGAGGCACGGTCGTGCTAGACTCAGAATTTTTAACAGAATTATAATTTTTATATTTTAATCAGTAAATGTTTCAGATTTTATAAAAATATGTTTTCTGTATTTAAAAATAGATTAAAAGTTTAATCTTGGCATAAATGTAATTTATTGAAAAGTTTATAAAAATTAAATTTATATTTATCATCTTACACTTAAATGATATTTTAAATAATTAAGTTACAAAATTTATAAATAATGATGACTTATTTACTTTACATTTTAAATCAAAATCGTTTTATTTATTTATACTTAATTACAATTAATATTGACATTATTTCATAAACTATAGTTATACACTTATTTATTTAATTCAAACCTAATTAAATTGTTTCAAACATATTTTACCTCAAACTTTATATATTTTATTCAATCCTTTTTAAATACAAACCAATGGTTTTATATACAAATCCAACTTTCATTTTTAAACTTTATACATCTATGTGATTCAATGCATATTACTATTTAGGTTAAAGTGTGCTTTTCAAGGATCTTTTTTGCTATCTATATTCCTTGTTAGCTTCACTTCCATACCAAGTGAGTATTCACAACCCCTTTTACTCTTTTACACTTTTGGGGTGGAACATGAACTCTATACTCATTACCCATTACACATTTACATTTACACAAACTACACAAGTGAAAAAAAAAATCCTATTTACATACATGTGTGCAAAAATTTGAGCTTTGTGCCCGAGTGCTAGGTGTGTTTAACCTTTGTATGCTCTTATGTGCAATCATTAACTATACAAGCCGACGGTTTTCAATGATGGATCTATTGAGTCTGACAAACCCACCCATGGTACGCGGTGATTGAAACCGACAATACACTTTGTTTTGCATGCTAGTTACAAGGTTTGATTGTACATTTGGTTACACAATAGTTACTCCCCATGAACGCCTTATTTATCATGTCATGTAAAGGATTTGTTTTCAACTATATGCTATCTATATACAACTGTGTTATACTCACCAACTTTTTAGTTGACTTTATTTTATTCATGTTTCAGGGCCCAATATGTGAGATTGATTCAAGACGTGTTCAACATAGGATTTGGACTTAGCAAAATAAATCAAGATTTTATGAATTGTTTATGTTTCTTGTTTGAATTTGATCTTGTACTTGGATTTATTGTAATGCAAATTTGACTTTAATATATTTCAATTTAGTCTACCATGTGCTATGAACAGTCTTACATGTCCCGCCCCGATGATTCCACCATCGGTCGGGGTGTGACAGATTGGTATCAGAGCCTTGGTTATAGGGATTTAGGTTATTAGACATCTTGACCTAGACTATAACTTTAGGACACCCACTTATGTTATGCTTCATGATTTTGTGCTATGTGCTACATGCTTACCATGATTAATTATTATTATATTTGCTACCTTCTTTGTTAGAAATGCATGACTTATTAGGATATTCTTAAATAATAATTAAATAAATAACATCCTTTCCTATGGCCTAAACCTCTTATTATTCTTATCTTCTTTTTCTATCTTTATCCTTTCTAAGCATGTGGAAAATTCTTGAAGCAAAAATCTTTAAATAAAATTTTTATTTCTTCGTTGAGGTTTTTAAACTTGTTAAATTATTTGAGGACACGTGCAATCTGGAAGGGTGACACCTGTATTTTGGGTTTTCTGTCTAGGAAAGCATTTCGCATAAATCCCATTCAACCGAGGGACCCGTATGCTTTCCTGGGAACTCCCGAGATGAGTGTTTACCTATAGGCTAAAGCATGTCTCCTTGAAAATTATATGAGTTTAAATTAACCTTAATATGCCTTAGTATTCAAGTGAATTTTTGTCACTTTTGAGTACAATCCAAACTATGATTATCTATCTTTTATTTTGTTATCTTATTCTATTAAATCCTAGCAATTCTCATAAGTTCTTACAATCTCTCTTGTCTTGTGTTTCAAATCTGTAGAATGCCTCCTCGTCGTGCTCCCGCCGCTAACGCCAACTCCGACATTGCTGCTATCCTTACTCAATTGGTGACACAACTCACCCAAGCCAATGGTGCCACTAATGGCAATGGAAGCAATAGTGGTAATAATGGTGGTAATGGTGGAAATGGTGGTAATCCATCCCAATGCACCTTCAAGCACTTCAATTCGTGCAATCCCCTAAAGTTTTATGGAACCGAAGGAGCTACCGGACTCCTCCAATGGTTCGAAAGTATTGAGAATACCTTTCTCAATAGTGACTGTCCCGACAACCTCCGTGTTCGTCATGCTACTAGTGTCCTTCAAAAGCGGGCACTTACATGGTGGAATGGGGAGAAAAGGAATAGGGGTGTTGATGTAACTATGGCCTTACCTTGGGATGAGGTCAAAAGGCTTATGACCGAGGAGTTCTGTCCTCGCAATGAAGTGAAGAAGTTAGAGGCTGAATTTTGGGATCTTGCCCAAGATAGTGGGGAACACTTGGCTTACACAACTCGGTTCCATGAATTGAGTCTTCTTGTGCCCCACATGGTCACTCCATTATCTCGTTGCATCGAAAAGTACATTGGTGGGCTACCAAGACAAATTCAAGATACTGTCTTAGGTAGAAATCCTGCTACTTTGGAAGATGCCATCCGCCTGTCTGCTACCCTAACCGATAATCATATTAAAGCTGGAACTCTTACCAAAAAGGGTTCTAAGAAAGTTGCTGAAACCGTAGCCCCTCCTAACCACACCAAAGAAGCTACAACCGAGCCCTCTCGCAACACTAGAAAGAGAAAGGTTAGAAATTTTGCTGTGGTTACTCCTGCTGTTCCCGTGAACCAAGCTGCACCTATGGTTCAAGCACCAGTCAAAAAGCCATATGGTGGAATTTACCCACTTTGTGCCACCTGCAACTATCATCATCCCCAAAACATCCCATGTCGCCTTTGTACTTATTGTGGGAGATATGGTCATACGGTTAATGTTTGTAGGACCAAAGCCCTTACGGGCTAAGTCAACCCTCCAAACCAAACCGTACCTCAAGTGGCTAATCAAGGTGCTCCCGCCATTGCTAATGGGCGTGCTTGTAATGAGTGTGGTGACCCGAATCATTTTCGTAATCTATGTCCAAGGCTCGCAAATACTAGACAAGGTGGAGCTCGTGGGCGTGCTTTCAACATTAACGCCAACGAAGCTCAAGCCAACAACGACGTGGTTAATGGTACGTTCCTTGTTAATAGTCAATATGCCTCCATTTTGTTTGATACCGGTGCCGATAAAAGTTTTGTGTCACTTAATTTTGAGCCTTTACTTGCAAAGACACGATCCCAATTAGAGAAAACCTTCACCGTTGAAATAGCAAATGGTGACTCCCTTACAATTGAGTCTATTATCTATGATTGCTCTTTAGAACTTAATGATCATGCATTCCCAATCAACCTTATTCCAATGCCACTAGGAAGCTTTGACATTATCATAGGTATGGATTGGCTATCAAATCATCATGCCGAAGTTATTTGCTTTGAAAAGTGCATCCGAATTCCGCTACCTTCGGGAGAAACCTTAAGGGTTTTTGGTGAAAAGCCTTGCAAGGGTCTTAAATTGATGTCTTGTACTACTGCTCAAAAGTACTTGCGAAAGAAGTACATCGCCTTCCTAGCTCATATTGTTCAAAAGGATGTCAAGGAGAAGAGTATCCAAGACATTCCCATTATTCGAGATTTTCCCGAAGTGTTTCCTAAAGATTTATCCGGTCTTCCTCCCGTTCGTCAAGTCGAGTTCCGTATTGATCTCATGCCCGGAGCTAACCCTGTTGCTAGAGCTCCTTATCGTCTTGCACCTTCCGAAATGCAAGAGCTCGCAAGTCAACTTCAAGAACTCTCCGATAAAGGGTTCATTCGCCCGAGTCATTCACCGTGTGGTGCACCCGTCTTATTTGTAAAGAAGAAGGATGGATCATTTCGCATGTGTATTGACTATCGCGAACTCAATAAGCTTACTATCAAGAATCGCTATCCTTTGCCTAGAATCGATGATCTCTTTGATCAACTTCAAGGTTCTACGTGTTTCTCGAAGATTGATCTTCGATCTGGTTATCATCAGCTCCGTGTTCAAGAAGATGACATTCCTAAGACTGCTTTCCGAACAAGGTATGGTCATTACGAGTTCATGGTTATGCCTTTTGGATTAACCAATGCACCCGCAGTTTTCATGGACCTCATGAATCGTGTGTGCAAACCGTACCTTGATAAATTCGTGATCGTTTTCATTGACGATATCTTAATCTATTCCAAGACTAAAGCCGACCATGAAGAACACCTTAGATTGGTTTTGGACCTTTTAAAGAAAGAACAACTATATGCCAAGTTCTCCAAATGTGAATTTTGGTTAAAAGAAGTTCAATTTCTTGGTCACATCGTCAACGACAAGGGTATTCATGTTGATCCTGCTAAGATTGAAATGGTTAAGAATTGGAATGCCCCGAAGACTCCTACCGAAGTTCGTTCGTTCCTTGGTCTTGCGGGTTATTATCGTCGTTTCATCTCAAACTTCTCAAAGATTGCTGTCCCTCTTACCGCCTTGACCCATAAGGGTAAAGCTTATGAATGGGGACCGAAGCAAGAAGAAGTATTCCAAACTCTTAAGCAAAAGTTGTGCAATGCTCCCATCTTGACTCTCCCCGATGGAAATGATGATCTAGTTGTCTATTGTGATGCTTCTAACCAAGGTCTTGGTTGTGTCCTCATGCAACGAGGCAAAGTGATCGCTTATGCATCAAGACAACTCAAAATTCATGAAAAGAATTATACGACGCACGACCTCGAGTTGGGTGCGGTCGTATTCGCGTTAAAGATTTGGAGACACTACCTATATGGCACGAAATGTGTGGTATTCACCGACCACAAAAGTCTTCAACATATCTTCAACCAAAAAGAACTCAATATGAGGCAACGACGTGGGGTCGAACTCCTTAACGACTACGACTGCGAGATTCGTTACCATCCCGGCAAAGCGAATGTTGTAGCCGATGCCTTGAGTCGAAAGGACCATGTTATGCTTCATTGTGCCCGTATTCAATCCGATATTCAAACCCGTATCCTGGAAGCTCAACACGTCTCGGTTACTGAGGGTAACATGTATGAAGAAATGTCGTGTGGTGTTGAACTTCTTCTTGAATCTAAACCCAATGGCTTACTATATTACTTGAACCGTATTTGGGTTCCCGATCGCGATGATCTCCGTGCAATTCTCATGAACGAGGCTCATAAGACTCGTTATTCTATTCATCCTGGTGCGGATAAAATGTACCAAGATCTTCGTCAGCTTTATTGGTGGCCCGGTATGAAGAAGGACATTGCTCTTTATGTTGCCAAATGCTTAACTTGCTCCAAAGTCAAAGCCGAACATCAGCGTCCTTCTGGTTTGCTTGAACAACCGGAAATTCCCGTGTGGAAATGGGAGAATTTAGCTATGGATTTCATTACCAAGCTCCCTCGCACCTCGAGTGGTTATGATAGTATTTGGGTGATCATTGATCGACTCACCAAATCTGCCCACTTTTTGCCTATTCGTGAAGACTTCAAAGTGGAGAAACTTGCCCGAATTTACATTGATGAAATTGTGAGCCGTCATGGTGTTCCCTTGAACATAATATCTGATAGAGACGCTCGGTTCACTTCTCGATTTTGGCAATCTCTCCAATCTGCTCTTGGTACTCGTTTGGATTTGAGCACGGCTTACCATCCCCAAACTGATGGCCAAACCGAGCGAACAATCCAAACTCTTGAAGACATGCTTAGAGCTTGTGTAATCGATTTTGGTGGCAATTGGGATTCACATTTATCCCTTATTGAGTTTTCTTATAACAATAGCTACCACACAAGTATCAACATGGCTCCATTCGAAGCTCTCTATGGTCGCAAGTGTCGTTCTCCGATCTGTTGGAACGAGATTGGTGAAGCACAAATCACCGGTCCCGAGTTAATTCAAGAAACTTCCGACAAAATTATTCAAATCCGTGACAATATTCGAGTAGCGAGGAGTCGGCAAAAGAGTTATGCCGACAAACGTCGAAAACCCTTGGAATTTCAAGTCGGTGATCTCGTTCTTCTTAAGGTATCTCCATGGAAGGGTGTGATCCGTTTTGGAAAGAAAGGCAAGTTATCACCTCGTTATGTTGGTCCATTCAAAATCCTTGAAAGGATTGGGAAAGTGGCTTACAAGCTCGAGTTACCTCCATCTCTTGGCAATGTGCATCCTACATTTCATATATCTAATCTAAAGAAGTGTCTCGCTGATTAAAATCTCCATATACCGCTTGACGACGTGCGCATTGATGAAACGATGCACTTCGTTGAGAAGCCGGTGGAAATTATGGATCGTGAAGTCAAGCAACTCAAGCGAAGTCGTATTCCTATCGTCAAAGTTCGTTGGGAGTCTAAGCGTGGTCCTGAGTACACTTGGGAACGAGAAGACCAAATGAAGCTCAAGTACCCTCATCTTTTTACTATTAATGTTGTTTCCTCTAGCTAAATTTCGGGACGAAATTCTCTCAACATGGGGAGACTGTAACATTTCTGATTTTTAGTATTCATATTTCAATTTAATGTAATGAAATTTCAAGTTCTATACTCGTGCAATGTCTCAATATTTTTCCCGCGGTAAATAAAATGCAATGATTCTATACAAGTTCGCAAGTTTTACTCGATTATATGCACATAAACGCTATACAAGTAACTATATATTTCAAATTTATAAAATCTGAAAAGTCAAGGACTAAAGTTGAAAATTTATCAAGAAACCCTAGTTAGCACGGTCGTGCTTCGTTCTAGCACGGTCGCGCTAAGTGCCTCGGCACGATCGCGCGGCTAGTCCTGGAACGATCGCGCCCGGTTCCTATACACGGTCGCGCCAATCTTGGCACGGTCGCGCCTGCGAAACAGCCGAAACGTAAATGTGATTTCAAAACGCTCAATCGTTCGAATTTCAAATCCGATTACGTTTCTTTTCCTTTAACGCGAGTTATACCATTTTCAATTACTCAACGCCTCAGTTTTTCTCCATCAATCTCGAATTCTCTCTCAAGCAATTCAAACAAAACTCGAGTCTTCCTCCTGGAACCCAAATTCTCCCGATCAAGAAAGGATTTATCATCTCCCGGCTCTCTCCAAGACTCTGGACTCTCTGGCCTAGCCGGAATCGCAGTCGAAGTCACCGGAAACCTTTACCTCCGTCGCCGGAACTCATCTCTGCCGTTCTTCATCGATTCGTTACGTTTCAGGGTAAGTATACTCTCCATCTCACTCATTTCAGTAACGTTATCAAAAGCCCTCATTCAATTTGGGCTTCCATTATAGAATTCGATCAGAATCAGAAATCATATTTTAATAAAAATGATTTAATCGAACCCATACTTAAACTCGATTTCCATACAATTAAGTTATATGAAAAGACTCTTAATAACCCATTAATCAAAAGCCCTAACAATTCCTGTGTTCAAAATACAAGAAACTCTCGATTCGTGTCTGATTTGGAATAGACACGGTCGCGCTAATCATCTAGCGCGGCCGTGCCTCGTTTAGCGCGGTCGTGTCGACTAGCAGCGCGGTCGTGTCATCCGTCCAGACCTTGTCATGCCCTTTGGGCTAGTCTCTGTTGTGTCTAAAAATCATAGACGCGACCGTGCCGGGCTAAGGCACGGTCGTGCCTGATGACTTGTCTAGATTGTGCTCCTGATTGATCAACCCGGTCGCGCCCCGACTAGCGCGGTCGCGCCCGTGGCTTGAGCACGATCGTGCCCTTCCGAGGCACGGTCGTGCTAGACTCAGAATTTTTAACAGAATTATAATTTTTATATTTTAATCAGTAAATGTTTCAGATTTTATAAAAATATGTTTTCTGTATTTAAAAATAGATTAAAAGTTTAATCTTGGCATAAATGTAATTTATTGAAAAGTTTATAAAAATTAAATTTATATTTATCATCTTACACTTAAATGTTATTTTAAATAATTAAGTTACAAAATTTATAAATAATGATGACTTATTTACTTTACATTTTAAATCAAAATCGTTTTATTTATTTATACTTAATTACAATTAATATTGACATTATTTCATAAACTATAGTTATACACTTATTTATTTAATTCAAACCTAATTAAATTGTTTCAAACATATTTTACCTCAAACTTTATATATTTTATTCAATCCTTTTTAAAAACAAACCAATGGTTTTATATACAAATCCAACTTTCATTTTTAAACTTTATACATCTATGTGATTCAATGCATATTACTATTTAGGTTAAAGTGTGCTTTTCAAGGATCTTTTTTGCTATCTATATTCCTTGTTAGCTTCACTTCCATACCAAGTGAGTATTCACAACCCCTTTTACTCTTTTACACTTTTGGGGTGGAACATGAACTCTATACTCATTACACATTACACATTTACATTTACACAAACTACACAAGTGCAAAAAAAAAATCCTATTTACATACATGTGTGCAAAAATTTGAGCTTTGTGCCCGACTGCTAGGTGTGTTTAACCTTTGTATGCTCTTATGTGCAATCATTAACTATACAAGCTGACGGTTTTCAATGATGGATCTATTGAGTCTGACAAACCCACCCATGGTACGCGGTGATTGAAACCGACAATACACTTTGTTTTGCATGCTAGTTACAAGGTTTGATTGTACATTTGGTTACACAATAGTTACTCCCCATGAACGCCTTATTTATCATGTCATGTAAAGGATTTGTTTTCAACTATATGCTATCTATATACAACTGTGTTATACTCACCAACTTTTTAGTTGACTTTATTTTATTCATGTTTCAGGCCCCAATATGTGAGATTGATTCAAGACGTGTTCAACATAGGATTTGGACTTAGCAAAATAAATCAAGATTTTATGAATTGTTTATGTTTCTTGTTTGAATTTGATCTTGTACTTGGATTTATTGTAATGCAAATTTGACTTTAATATATTTCAATTTAGTCAACCATGTGCTATGAACAGTCTTACATGTCCCGCCCCGATGATTCCGCCATCGGTCGGGGTGTGACAACTTAGGTCACCCGCTAGCTCAAATAATAAACGTGTATATTTTCGGGATGTTACAATATAGGGTTTCATGGAAGAGAATGACGGGCTGATGAGACAATTTTGGGATTTATATTTTATGCGTTAGTCGACATGTCTTTAGAACGTGTCTGATCTTGTGATCGTATGTGGATAGGTTCGTGTTTTGAGCAAGAGGACTAATTGCAGAGCAAGGACTGAGGGTCGGTATAACCAGTGAGTTTCTAATCCTCTTTAAATGTTTTAATATTTTGGGGCTATTGTACATACTTTCAAGATGTGATTTATTGCGTTAAATGTGTAAAGAGTTTTGGGGTTTAACCCGACAAGTTTATGAAATTAAGTATTCAAATATGGGGCTAAGGGGTTATGTGTTGCTCTTAGGATGTGTAGGTTAATGGTGGGTATATGGTTGTGGGTCGTATGGTGACCTAATAGGGGTGAGTCGGGATTGTATTTACAGGTTGTACGGGTACGACTAGGAGGTATCATAGGGTGTGCATGTACGTGATATGTGCTTAGATAATGAGATATAGTATTTGTATGAGTACGTATAGGTTACTTTATCCAAGTGTTATTTGTGAAGTGTAGGTGCAGTTAATGAGTCATGTACATAGAGTATAATGTTATGTGTTTATACATGTCTTATGTGTATTGTGTCGTTGTCCTTGTGACACGGCGGGAAGTATTATTATGTCATTATCCTTGTGACACGGCGGGTATTGTGTTTGCATTGTTGTCGTTATGACACTGCAAACGGGATTGTAGAGGACTAAGTCTTTTGGGAGGTCACCAAAGGTGGCAGATTCTGAGCAGGTTAACGATGAGCTCGGGGTGTGTCGAACGCCCTGACGAGGGTGCAGTGATGAGGTATATGTTTGTGTGCATATATATGTGTTAAATTGCATACATGTGTTGAGTTATATATATATATATATATTGTGTATGAGATGATATTGACGTGATGAATAGATGCTATCAATGTGATATGCATAGTTATATTGACCATTGTGTCGGGGTGAGTACATTGTGTACAACCGTTGTGTCAATTAGTTTATGAGAGTCTTAGTCAGGGCTAGGTAAGCCGGTGTCTAGAGGGTGGTTAAGTTAACTAGTGTGTGGTGGTTATGTGTGGGTAAACTTTGAGTTATCAGGGTGGTAAGTTCGATCCCTGTCGGAGAGACTTGCGGGGTTAAATGGTGGGGGTGAGTCTGGGGTGGTGAATCCTTTGGGATAATTGTAAGATAATGGGGGTTATCTATCTATTATTAAATGATAACTAATTTATAAAGACCAAAAGGTCTTGAGTGGAGATAAACTTTAATTGGGACAAGTTGGCTTTTGTTTAATTTAAACTATTAGAATTCACTCAGCGTAGCTGACTTTATATGTACGTTAGATCGTTTTGCAGGTGAGTCTGCCAAACGAGGTATCTTGGCATGGGAGCGGGCTACTCGGGTTGGTGCGCATGCATTCGTCAGGTAACGTTATGAAAGTTAACGAGTTTAAAGTTAATACTATTTTGAGAAAGACTTCCGCTATTTATTTAAATGAAAGTTAGATGTTTTAAAGAGTATAACCAGTTATGAGAACCAACTGTAGGCTGCCTGGTTTAGGGCCTTACAGATCAAGTAGTACTCAAACAGGTGCACCTGAAACATGTGAGTAAATGTCAACTACAAGTAGTTGGTGAGAAACATAAGTTTTGACACCAAACAAAGTTGAGTATAGTTTACAATTCAATATGTTCAAAGCATGTCTAAAGCATATATGTGAAAACACTCAAGGTTCCAAGCGTACAATTCAAGCCTGTTAATAGAAAACTAGATACGCAATCCCACTAATTTCCATTTGGAAAAAAAAGGGGTAAGATGATACCCAAGTTATAAGATGATACACAACAAAACCCGCCAAGGCTTTGTGTTAAGTTATAGTTTTGGATTCCCGTATAAATGATCATGTTAGGTACTATCTTAGGCTTGGCCTGCAGGTTAACGAATGTACTGTTATGAACACATGTAATGGTCACCGGGTAGTTTAAGACATAAAGCATAAAGATCACAGCATAAGAACATAGGTATTGAATTGTCTAAGTAAAGCATTTAAAAAAATGTTTCCCCCCAAAAGCAAAAATAGGAAAAAGGGGCTATGTAAACTCAATTGATTGAAGCTAAGAGTGATAGGGTTTGATGAATAGTTATTGTGAGGATTTCTCACAATAAACCTACAAGGATAATTTGTACTCTGAATTCAAAGTAAGTTGAACAAGATAATGAAATTCAAGGGTTTTAGGGTTTGATGGGGTTTGGGTTGAAAATGGACTTGTATATATATTTTGTTAAAAAAATATAAGTTCATGAATAATAGTAGTAAAGTAATTTATAAAAGTAATTAGGATAGCTTAAGATTTCTAACTAATTATTTATTAATTAACTTATATAATTATTTCAAAGATAATTAATAAATAAATTTATGAAATAGAATAAGTTAAATAATACTATTTAATTCATTTATATATTCATAATAAATTATGAAATGAATGAGGTTTAATTAGCTCATTTTATGTGATTTAAAATGATTAATTAGACTATTTAATAACCTCTTTTAAATAAAAGATAAATAAATAAATATGCTTTAAATGCATTAAAAATCAATTATTTAGAATGGGCATTTAAGTATTTTTATAGATTTAAAAGTTTTAAATGACAATCCTTGACACAAAATTATATATGTATCTAAGAGGATTTGATAATATTATTTAAGTTATAATTTGTGTAAGAAATATTTATAAATAATATAAGTAATCTCTTTAAACCTTTCATTCACCTTATATTAAAAAAATTAAAATAAATAAACGTTACATTTAGGTTTTTTTAACTACACCCTCTTATATTGGCTATTTAGAATTTATAATAAATTAAGTGGATAAAACATTATTTTATGTTTTATGTTTTTATAAAAGTTACTAATATATCTATTAGATTTATAAAAAAAATAGTTTAGGCTTTAAAATTTTAAAATAACAAAAATGATTTAAACAGGAAAGGGGGGGTAGCCCAGCTCGAACTCGGGTCTCCCTTGAGGAGCACAAGTGGTTTAACCGCTGGACTGGGCTCAATGCCTTGTCTAGAATAGGTTTGCTTAATTTAAATTTAACAGCCCACACTTCCATCTTCCCTAAACGTGAAACCGTAACCCTAACCTTCCATATTGACCGGATCGATCGATCGATCATCTCGGAATTCATTGGGCTTTCGCTCCTAGTATCAAAACAAACCCAAAGACACCAGAATTACCTGAAATGGTTACGAGTTGGAGGAGAACGACTGAGAGCTAGATTTTGTGTTCGACGACTGAGATTCGGTGTTCCGGAGGTGATATGAGACGCAATTGAGGGTATGGGGTATTTGTAGATGATCTCGTTGATGATTAGAAGTGCCAATTTATACTCAATTTGCACTGGATTGGGTTGAATGCTTAAATTTGAATTGAGGGTGATTCGGTTACGAGTTTGGTCTTGATTAGGTAATAAAAATCCAATTAACTTCGGGGAACCGATCTATTTAGTGTCTACATCGTGTTGTCGACTTCAATTCTACGTGGAAACACCTTAGAAGCGAGTTCAATATAAATGATCCCAAAAACGTTTCTTGCTGGACTCAAACCCATGGTTGGGATGGGAGGGAAAGAACTTCCGAATAATTGCAAATCAATCCCTGGAGTATCGAGGTTTTATCCTTTTATGTACCAACTTTGTTTTCAGTTAAAATTGAAGTTTCAGAGGTTGCGAAACTAACCCTGGACTTTATAAAACATGAATTTATTAAGGTTTTTTTTAATTTTTATAAACTTGATAATTTCTATATTATAATTTAATGTTATAAATACAAAACAATAGTTTTGTAAAGAAAACAAGGATGGTTTTATTTATTTAAAACTTATTTATTTTGTAATTTTTATAAATTAAATCTTTATATTTCTCTAGATTTATTTATAGAGTTTATAACATTTGTAGTCGTATAATTGTATATATATATATATATATATATATATATATATATATATATATATATATATATATATATATATATAGGTTTAGGAAGTAACTTAATATATTTAAATGTATTTGTTTAATGGGATTTTAACATTTATAATTCCAAATAAATATTTATTAAATTTTGAATTAAATGCACTCAATGTATAAATGGAGACTCATGAAGTGCAATAAATGAATAAGATAAGTTCATAGATGCAATTTATGGAATTACAAGTGTCGGAATAGTAAAAATAAATGTCGGAATTTCCTGGGGATTATAGTCTCCCCTACTTTAGAAAATTTCATCCCGAAATTGATTAAGAAGAGGGTCCTGGAAACAGATGTGGATATTTAGTCTTCATTTGATCCTCACGTTCCCAAGTGAACTCTGGGCCACATTTGGATTCCCACCGAACCTTAACGATTGGAATGCGACTTTGTTTGAGTTGCTTAACTTCTCGTCCCATGATCTCCACGGGTTTCTCTACGAAGTGCATTGATTCGTCAATGTGAACCTCATCATGCGGTATGTGAAGGTTTTCGTCAGCTAAGCATTTCTTTAGGTTCGAGACATGAAATGTAGTGTCACACCCGTAACATAGGACAGTCGTCTAACAAGAGTAGTACCTCCAACAGATATGTTCCTAGGAAAGAACGACGGGTCTAGAAGAGATTTATACACCGCTCTTTCCTTAGACAGAACATTTCCGTTTGTTAGATAACTACATACCGGCCAGAAGGTCACCTTCTAGTCACTGTAAAGTTGATACCATAAACACACAGTGGAAGCTAAACCGTAAACCTCATTTTATTAATAACTACACTATTTACATTATAGAACAAACTTCTATTACAAACTAACCAAACCAACAAACGTCAGTTCCTGTCACGAAACTCAAAATATCCACAAGATAGCTCTACTAAGCATGTTTCCAACCATCACAATCTTTCAACTAGCCAAACGACTATCCAAATCTACTAGCTACCTGGAACGCCACTAACAAATCCACCTGCATAAATCTTTAAAGTAAATAGGTCAACATAAGTTGGTGATTTCAGGAACCTTCACCACAAATGGTTGTTATCTCATTTAATTTGCTGGTATACTCTGAATGGGTGAGGTTTCTAGCTTCAAACCGGTGAAACTCCGTCTCAATCTTGTCCACTACATTATGTGGACAGTATCTCTTTACTATCAATGCTTTCAAATCTTCTCATTTCATCCTCTCGGTGTATTCCTCTCCTTTGGTTTGTTTAACTGATTTCCACTAGTCAAATGCATCTTCTTCAAATGAGTGTGTAGCAAATTTAACTGCTTGGTTAGGTCGGCATTCACTCATTTTGATTACAGCCTCCGTAGAAGTTATCCACTACATGGCTGCAATAGCATTCTTTTTGCTATTGAAAGGTTTAGGGTGACAGTCACTAAAATTCTTGTAAGTACACCATTGATTATTTCCACTTGTGCTCAAGTTTGCTATTCCAATAGTTTCAGGGTTCGGGTTGTACTAATATTGTTTCCTACTGGGGTAGTGTGGTGAGTATTTTCTTTTTGAGGAATTTCCCCACTTTCTCCTTTAGTTCTATTTCCAAGAGCATTGGAATCCATTCTCCTTCTGAGAGCATCATCTAGGATTCCAGGTAAAGTATTTTTTAGCACTCTGGTGCCCTCAGATGCCACTGCTCCTTGAAACTAGGATTCTGTCATGATAACTTCCTCAATATGCTGCTCAGGTTCAGCATTGGTATTTTCTTCTATATTTGGGTCAACATTCTTCGTATTACGGGTACGAGACCTAGTATTCGGTGTCTTACCTCTACCACTTCCTTTTCCTCTACCTTTTCCAGCCATTTGTACCTACATATAGATGTATGACATCAGAATTCGTATAACTAGAAATGATCCAGAAAATCATAAATTAAAGACAATTGACCAAGAATGCATTTAATTATCTATTTCCTCGGTATTACCCGCTATATTCATAATGAAAGTCGACATCTTAACCTATGGCATTCCTTATGGCATTCCAGCTTTCTTTACAAAAATCTAGTTTAAGTCTAGATACTAACCTACTATTAGTATCTAAATCCCTTAAACTGAGGCTCTGATACCAACTTGTCACCCACGTAACACAGGACAGTCGTCTAACCAGAGTAGTACCTCCAACAGATATGTTCCCAGGAAAGAACGACGGGTCTAGAAGAGATTTATACAATGTTCTTTCCTTTGACAGAACATTTCCGTTTGTCAGATAACTACATACCGGCTAGAAGGTCGCCTTCTAGTCACTTTAAAGTTGATACCAAAAACACACAGTGGAAGCTAAACTATAAACCTCATTTATTAATAACTAACCTATTTACATTATAGAACAAACTTCTATTACAAACTAACCAAACCAACAAACCTCAGTTCCTGTCACGGAATTCAAAATATCCACAACATAGCTCTACTAAGCATGTTTCCAACCATCACAATCTTTCAACTAGCCAAAAGACTATCCACATCTACTAGCTACCTGGAATGCCACTAACAAATCCACCTGCATAAATCTTTAAAGTAACTGGGTCAACATAAGTTGGTGAGTTCATGAACCTTTACCACAAACGGTTGTTATTTAATCATCAGCATTCCCACATCCCACCCACATGCAACACTATTGTGAGCTTTTTGTTATATATATAATTGGCAACCTTTCCACCACCGGTCCTCCCACACCAGTATACACTGAATAAACTATCCCACCCTACTGGTCCTCCCACACCAGTAAGATGAGGTAATCCACCCATAGGTTCCATCCCACAACAGAACGTATAAAGTACTTATTACGCATTATATATACATGGAATAAGACGACTATTTCAAATAACAATTGTGTAACAATACACATTAGGTTCAGAGGAACTCACTTGGGCAGTATTTCTACTTATTGTTTTGATAATATGTCAAATACTCCGGACAGCACCTCAACGTATATTTTACTACTAATATTTCTAAATTAAGATCTTAACATATTATAATCAAAGCTTAATGGTTAGTAACCAAGTTTATCGGAACCTTACCTCCGAACTATCTACGTCTACTTGAAGTCGAAACGCAAGAAACTGGACTTTCGAACGTGAACCGGGGTTTCGGGACACGCTTGCCGAGGCTAAATGTGTGTTTCTAAGTGTGTTTGAGTGTGTGGGATCGACTAAAAACGTTCACAAGCTCCATCTATTTATAGGTTGCCCATCAGGTCCATGTCAGACCGTTATGCATATGGATGTCGGCCCGACATCCGTTGAGGCGGCTTAATTGCCTTGGTGCATACATATCGGACCGCTATGATCATGATGACGGTCTGTAATGGGCGTAATGGGCATAGCGGACCGTTATTGCCTTCATGTCGGTCCGTTATCGACCCTCCACGTGTTAGACTTCAATGGTTAGTCACCCGACACGTGTCACCTCCCGAGTAATTCCTTGCTCCCTACATAGCGGACAGATATCTCTACAGATGTGGTTCCAACATCTGTCTACTTTCACCATTTTTCATTTTTAGTCTCTGAACTTTGAATATATTCCATCTTAACCCCTTATACTTTTCCTTAATTACAATTTTAGTTCCTCTATTATTCTATACCTGAAAATTGGGGTGTTACAAATCTTCCCTCCTTTATGAAATTTCGTTCTCGAAATTCGGAATTACTTATTTATCCAATGATTCTTCTTAGGGTATATTTTATAACTTGGGTGGTTTATCTCCTTTCTTATCTCTAAAACACGTAATATTTAATAACAGACGTACCCATTCTTCTCCCTCTTTCCTTCCACCTAAAATGACTATGCGTCCTCTGGATCCACCGCCTGTCTTTGTTTGAGGTGCTTTTGGACAATTACTTTTAAAATGCCCAAATTCGTTACAATTATGACATTTGATACTTTGAAATTTCTATAAAGTGTCCCACTTGTTGGCAGTTATGGCATGTAAATCCTTGTACACCTTTTCCTGAATTATCTTTTTCTCTTCTTGGGATGTTGTTATCTGTGGGTTTGTAGTTTGTCTTTTCCATGTTTCTCTTGTTAGCCATCTCCTGAGCTTCAGTCTCATCATACATTACTTCACTAAGTTGTACAGCTCAATCCATGGTTTCAAGTGCAGTAGTTTTCACTAAGGTACGAACTTTAGGGGGTAAACCTTGAACATAGCACTTAATCCTTATGGATTCAGGAGTTACCAGATGTGGTACCAGTTTGGTTATCTCATTAAATTTGCTGGTATACTCTTGATGGGTGAGGTTTCTAGCTTCAAACCGGTGAAACTATGTCTCAATCTTGTCCACTGCATTATGTGGACTGTATCTCTTTACTATCAGTGCTTTCAAATCTTCTCATTTCATCATGTCTGTGTATTCCTCTCCTTTGGTTTGTTTAACTGATTCCCACTAGTCAAGTGCATCTTCTTCAAATGAGTGTGTTGCAAATTTAACTGCTCGGTCAAGTCTGCATTCACTCATTTTGATTACAACCTCCATAGAAGTTATCCACTGCATGGCTGCAATGGCATTCTTCTTGCCGTTGAAAGGTTTAGGGTGACAGTCACTAAAATTCTTGTAAGTACACCGTTGATTATTTCCACATGTGCTCTGGTTTGCTATTCCAATAGTTTTAGGGGTTCGGGTTATACCAATATTGTTTCCTACTAGGGTAGTGTGGTGAGTATTTTTTGTTTGAGGAATTGCCCCACTTGCTCCTTCAGTTCTATTTCCATGAGCATTGGAATCCATTCTCCTTCTGAGAGCACCATCTAGGATTCCAGGTAAAGTATTTTGTAGCACTCTGGTGACCTCAGATGTCACTGCTCCTTGAAACTAGGATTCTGTCATGATAACTTCCTCAATATGCTGCTCAGGTTCAGCATTGGTATTTTCTTCTATATTTGGTTCAACATTCTTCATATTACGGGTACGAGACCTAGTATTCGATGTCTTACCTCTACCACTTCCTTTTCCTCTACCTTTTCTAGCCATTTGTACTTACACACAGATGTATGACATCAGAATTCGTACAACTAGTAATAATCAAGAAAATCATAAATTAAAGACAATTGGCTAAGAATGCATTTAATTATCTGTTTCCTCGATATTACCCGCTATATTCATAATGAAAGTCAACATCTTAACCTATGGCATTCCTTATGGCATTCTAGCTTTCTTTACAAAAATCTAGTTTAAGTCTAGATACTAACCTCCTATTAGTATCTAAATCCCTTAAACTGAGGCTCTGATACCAACTTGTCACCCCCGTAACACAGGACAGTCGTCTAACCAGAGTAGTACCTCCAACAGATATGTTCTTTGGAAAGAACGACGGGTCTAGAAGAGATTTATACACTATTCTTTCCGTAGACAGAACATTTCCGTTAGTCAGATAACTACATATCGGCCAGAAGGTCGCCTTCTAGTCACTGTGACGTTGACACCAAAAACACACAGCGGAAGCTAAACTATAAACCCCATTTATTAATAACTAAACTATTTACATTATAGAACAAACTTCTATTACAAACTAACCAAACCAACAAATGTCAGTTCCTGTCACAGAACTCAAAATATCCACAAGATAGCTCTGCTAAGCATGTTTCCAACCATCACAATCTTTCAACCAGCTAAACGACTATCCACATCTACTAGCCACCTGGAATGCCACTAACAAATCCACATGCATAAATCTTTAAACTAACTAGGTCAACATAAGTTGGTGAGTTCATGAACCTTTACTACAAATGGTTGTTATTTAATCATCAGCATTCCCACATCCCACCCACATGCAACACTGTTGTGAGCTTTTTGTTATATATATAATTGGCAACATTTCCACCACTGGTCCTCCCACACCAGTATACAATGAATAAATTATCCCACCCTACTGGTCCTCCCACACTAGTAAGATGAGGTAATTCACCCATAGGTTCCATCCCACAACAGAACGTATAAAGTACTTCTTACACATTATATATACATGAAATAGGGTGACTATTTCAAATAACAATTGTGTAACAATACACATTATGCTCAGAGGAACTCACTTGGCAGTATTTCTGCTTATTTTATTGATAATATGTCAAATACTTCGGACAGCACCTCAACGTATATTTAACTACTAATATTTCTTAATTAAGATCTTAACATATTATAATCAAAGCTTAATGGTTAGTAACCGAGTTTGTCGGAACCTTACCTCCGAACTATCTACGGCTATTTGAAGTCGAAACGCTAGAAACTGGACTTTCAAATGCAAACCAGGGCTTCAGGGCATGCTTACCGAGGCTAAGTGTGTGTTTCTAAGTGTGTTTGAGTATGTGGTTTGGTCTAAAAACGTTCACAAGCTCCATCTAAGTATAGGCTGCTCATTGGGTCCATGTTGGATCGTTATGCATATGGATGTCAGTCCGACATCCATTGAGGCGGCTTAATTGCCTTGGTGCATACATAGCGGACCGCTATGATCATGATGTTGGTCCGTAATGGGCGTAATGGGCATAGCGGACCGTTATAGCTTTCATGTCGTTCCGTTATCGACCCTCCCCGCGTCAGACTTCAATGGTTAGTCACCCGACACGTGTCACCACCCGAGTAATTCCTTGCTCCCTACATAACGGACCGATATCTCTACAGATGTCGGTACGACATCTGTCTACTTTCACCATTTTTCATTTTTAGCCTCTGAACTTTGAATCTATTCCAACTCAACCTCTTATACTTTTACTTAATTACAATTTTAGTCCCTCTAATATTCTATACCTAAAAATTGGGGTGTTAGAGGATGAACATTGTTGAGTTCTTCAGGTATGTCTAACTTATAGGCCACCTTCCTAATCCGCTCAAGGATTTTAAAAGGACCTACGAATCTTGGTGAAAGTTTACCTTTCTTTCCAAAACGAACCACTCCTTTCCAAGGAGATACCTTGAGAAGAACCAGATCGTCGACTTGAAATTCTAAGGGTATTTGACGTTTTTCGGCATAGCCCTTTTGCCGACTCCTTGCTAATTGAAGGTGGTCTCGGATTAACATGATCTTTTCGGAAGTTTCTTGAATAAGTTTAGGAACAGTGATCTGTGCTTCACCAATCTCAGACCAACAAATAGGATAACGACACTTCCGACCATAAAGTGCTTCGAAAGGAGCCATGTCAATGCTCGTATGATAGCTGTTGTTATACGAGAACTCGACCAAAGGTAGATGTAAATCCCAATTCCCCTTGAAGTCAATGACACAGGCTCTAAGCATATCTTCGAGGGTTTGAATCGTTCGTTAGGATTGACCATCAGTTTGCGGATGGTAAGTCGTACTAAGATTGAGCTGAGTACCCAAAGCTGATTGCAAAGATTGCCATAATTAGAAATAATGTTGAGGGGCACGCCATGATGACTAACAATCTCACCAATATAGATTCGAGCCAACTTCTCGACTCGATAGTCTTCACGAATGGGTAGGAAATGAGCAGATTTTGTTAAACGGTCAACGATTACCCAAATACTATCATGACCATGAGACGTGTGCGGGAGCCTGGTTATAAAATCCATGGTAATACACTCCTATTTCTGCACGGGAATCTCGGGTTGCTCAAGTAAACCAGATGAACGCGGGTGTTTGGTCTTAACCTCCAAATAAGTAAGGAACCTGGACACGTATGAGGCAATGTCCTTTTTCATGCTAGGCCACCAGTATTAAGTACGAAGGTCCTTGTACATTTTGTCCGCACCAGGATGCATAGAATAACGAGTCTTGTGAGCCTCGTTCATGATGAAGGTACGAAGACTGTCACGGTGCGGAATACAGATACGATTCAGAACGTAGAGTGACCCATTGGGTTTAGTTTCAAGTTGGAGTTCAGCACCACGTGACATTTCATCATACATGTTTCCTTCAGTGACTGAAAGATGTTGTGCTTCAAAGATGCGAGTTTGAATGACATTTTGGATCTGGATGTTGTGGATCTTGATAGGTTCTTTACGACTAAGAGCATCGGCTACGACATTCACCTTACCAGGATGGTAACGAATATTGCATTCGTAGTCGTTTAAGAGTTCAACCCAACGCCTTTGCCTCATGTTGAGTTCTTTCTGGTTGAAAATACGCTGGAGGCTCCTATGGTCGATCTAAACTTCACACTTAGTACCATATAGGTAGTGCCTCCAAATTTTGAGGGCGAATAAGACCGCACCCAGCTAAAGATCGTGCGTCATATAATTATTCTCATGGATTTTGAGCTGTCAGGACGCATAAGCAATCACTTTACCCCATTACCTATGCAGTCGATAACACCGATATCTCGGTGATATCTCAGTGATATCTCGGATATCGGAGGTTGGACTAAATATCGGTCCAAATATCGGTTGGAATATCGAAGCCGATATTATCGACGATATTTACCGATATATTTCCGATAACACGAGTTCATTATATCGGTCGAATTACCGATATTCTTGGTTTGGACCAAATCGGGCAAGTAGAACGAATTCTTACCTTATTTCGAAGCATAATCGAACCACATGTGTCTCCATTGTGGGAAATCAACCCAGCAATCCACGATTTCGAACCCAATCGATCTAATTTTGGAGCTGGTGTGCGTGAGATTGGAGGCTCCGAGGCAGAGGGGGAATGGTGGAGCAGAGGGGGAACGGCGCAATAAATGGGGTAGAGGGATTTAGGGTTTATTAAGTTTGGATTTTTAACTTTTAACCCCTCTACATTTTTATTAGTTTTTATTTGGTTCTCAAACTTATAAATTTATACATAAAAAGCATAAAAGTAATGTTAAATTTATAAATTTTATGTTTCTAGTCTGACTGTTGAATCTGATGATTAATATATAATTTTTATATAAATTTATGGTTACCGATATTCCACCGATATCTCACCGCGATAACCGATATCTCGAATATCGGTCCTTGACCGATATCCGATATTTTACCACATTAACCGCAATGCCCGTTGCATTAGAACACAACCGAGACCTAAGTGGGAAGCGTCACAGTAAACGACAAAATCTTCTGCTCCATCGGGAAGAGTCAGGATAGGAGCCTCACACAATTTTTGCTTCAGGGTTTGGAAGGCTTCCTCTTGCTTTGGTCCACACTCATAGGGCTTGCATTTGTGTGTTAGGTTGTGAGTGGCACCGCGATCTTTGAAAAGTTCGCTATGAAATGACCATAATAGCCTGCTAAACCGAGAAACAAGCGGACTTCTGTAGGGGTCTTTAGAGCTTGCAAGTTTTTCACCACTTCAATCTTAGCGGGATCCACGTGAATGCCTTTCTCGTTGACTATGTGTCCCAAAAATTGGTCTTCCTTTAGCCAAAATTCACACTTGAAGAACTTAGCGTATAACTGCTCCTTTTTCAAGAGATCCAAAACCAAACGCAAGTGTTTTTCGTGCTCCGCTTTTGATTTTGAATAGATGAGAATATCGTCAATGAAGACGATCACGAATTTGTCCAAGTACGGTTTACACACGCGGTTCATAACATCCATGAATACCACATGTGCGTTGGTTAGTCCGAAGGGTATAACCATGAACTCGTAATGACCGTATCTTATACGAAAGGCTTTTGGGGGATGTCGGATTCAAGGACTCGTAACTGGTGATAACAAGAACGAAGATCAATCTTTGAGAAATAAGTCGAGCCTTGAAGTTGATCAAATAAATTGTCAATCCTCGGGAGTGGATAACGGTTCTTCACAGTGAGCTCGTTGAGTTCCCGGTAGTCTATGTACATCAGGAAAGAACCATCCTTCTTCTTGACAAATAAGATGGATGCTCCCTTGGGAGAAACACTAAGTCGAATAAATCCTTTGTCTGAAAGGTCTCGAAGTTGGCTTGAAAGCTCTTGCATCTCTGATGGTGCAAGACGGTAAGGTGACTTGGCCATGGGATTTGCTCCTTGCACTAGATCAATACGGAATTCAACTTGACGTGCAGGAGGAAGACCGAGTAAGTCTTCGGGAAATACCTCTGGGAAGTCTTTGTGTCACACCCCGCCCCGGGCACCCCCGAGACGTTACCGGGCTGCGACATCCGTTGGCACCTTCGGTACCTGCTTTGATTTCAGAGTTTGGTTTTTGTGCAGCGTAATAGTGGTTTTTAAACAGGATCTTTTTAACGATTCTCAACCTCAAGGGTTGGTTTTGTAAATGCTAGAATCTTGTCGTGTAGACAAAATATTGCTTTATTTAAATACTTGGGTATAAAACCCGATCGTTTTTACATTTGATTTTTGAAATCAAAACCATGACCAAAGTCAGTATAATCTATAAGGAGGTATTATGCCTAGGAAGTCGACATCTTTTGGGCACCTTAACCTTGTCTTTTCTCAGGTTCTTTCCCGTGCCTCGCACGAACCTGTATAACACATTTTTGGGTTGCACCTGTTCTAGGTGTGTGGCTTGACCCGGATGATCCAACAAAACTGTCATCGGGACTTAGGCCGTAGCCGATCCCGGTACTATGAGGTCATTTCATTCTTTTCCTGAAAACATTTGAAAATGAACGTCAGCTATATGCTGGTGAATACTTTATGACCTCAAATCATTTTCATAAGCATGGCAAAACAGTTTAATTAAATAGTTAAACATTTCATCATTGGAGGATTCTTGTGATTATATCACTTCCTTGTATTTCATCCATTTGTATACATTGGACAAGCACTCAGGGCCACGTGACCAAACTTGCACAACTGCGTTTTACGCATCACCCGACATACAAGCCAACCCCGCCCTGCCCAACTAGATCCGGAGCGAGTATAAATATTTGATCAAACTTTACGTATACGTCTTGGGTATCAACATTCCCCAGGGGTAGAACCCCTGATTATAGGATTAGTATGAGTAAATAATTAATTATCGTGTTTTGCCCTTTTCGTAAACATAAATCGTTTGATCATTTGTGTGAAGGTGCCGACAACACCAGCACGTCTTGTTTTCATGATGATAGCTTACAGCCCATGCACGTCTTACAAATCGTTTTTGTAAAAGCTCACTCTCGCCATGAGAACGAGTATTTTTGACAAAGATAGCTTACAGCCCATGCACGTCTTACAAATCGTTTTTGTAAAAGCTCACTCTCGCCATGAGAACGAGTATTTTTGACAAAGACGAGTATTCACCTTGATTTTGATGTCGGAGATCGACAGATAATAATCTTAGTGTTAAGTAGCTCTTAGTGCTCTAGCACTTTAACTTGCACTTCTATGCATTATCGGGTTTCTTCGGCTCTAAACGCTTGAGTCTGGTTGATAAGCGAAAGCCAGTCAAACTCGGAGGAGCGGCTCGAGATACGGGATAGCCGGAGGGCTCAGGAATGGCTCGGGAGCAGAGAAAATCCGAGAGAGAGTTTGAGGGTTGGTGTGGAAAATGAGAACCTTGAGCTCTCTATTTATAGGCTGATAGCGGCCTCACGTCGAACCGTTATCCAGGGGGATATCGGTCCGATATGCCTCCATTTTCCCGCATGCGTACCACGTGGCAGCCATGCAATTCTGGAGTGCCACCCGTCCATGTCGGACCGAGTAGGCAAGCCATGTCAATCCGACGTCCGTCCATGCGTCTGACATGCTGGCGCATGCCCTACACGTGTCTGGTGTAGACGGTTTCTAGGGTTATGCATTACAGACCGTTTTCTAGACCATGTCGGTCCGACGTTTAACCTCTTTTCATATCGGACCGATATCAATCTCATGTCGGTCTGATATCTCCTAACTTTCAGAATTTTCAAATTTATTTTCTGACCCTTATTGGGTTTTCATTAACTCCCGTTATTTCGTATAAGTTCCGGGTAGAAATTGAAATCGAGATTTTTGCAGGTGTTATACTTTGATTACAGGAATATCTTGGAGACTATTGTTTTTGCCTTTCCGTTCCACAATATGAGCCAAGAATGTCACACACTTCTTCCATAAGTACTTATGTGCGGTAGTGCAATACATAAGCTTGAGTCCCTTCGACGGCTTCTCACCATAAACGTTCAAAATGTCACCCGAGTTAAGGGGGATATGGATATACTTGCCAAAGCAAATGACTTCAGCATGATGCTTGGTCAGCCAATCCATGCCTATTATGATGTCGAAACCTCTGAGAGCCAGAGGGATAAGGTTGATTGAGAAGTCATGATAGTTAAGGTTTATGGTATAGTCTCTAATAATGGTGTCACATGAAACAGAATAACCATCCGTTACTAAAATATCAAAGGGTTTGTCTAACTTAGCTCGACTCATAGCAAGTTATGGTTCAAATTCAAAGGACACAAAACTTCTATCGGAACCAGTATCAAACAAGATAGAAGCATATTGTTGATTAATTAGGTACGTACCGTTCACCACATCGTTGTTGGCTTAAGCCTCTTTGGCATTGATGTTAAAGGCACGTCCACGAGCTACGAGGTTTGCATCCCCCTAATTTACATTTCCCCAGTTCGTATTCCCCTGGTTCATGTTTCCCTGAACCATGTTGCCCTGGTTTAGATTTACTTGGTTCATAATGACTAACCGAGGGCAACGGTTCCTAAAATGATTTGGGTCGCCGCACTCGTAACAAGCACGACCCTAGGTGATAGAAGCAGGAACAGGAGCAGGAGCAGCAGGTTGGTAGACTTGATTAGTTGGTGGAATACGACAGGTGTTAGCCCAATGCCCATAACGTCCACAGGTAGTGCACACACGGCATGGTATGTGAGCAAGGTGGTGGAGTTTGCACGTATTACAAAGTGGTGAAGTTCCCACATATGGTTTCTTGTTGGGGTTAGAGGTAGTAGGGGCTACTTGAGTTAGAGGAGTAGCGGGTGTGATGATGGCAAAGTTCTTGCCCTTCCTTTTCTTATTATTGAAGGAAGACTCAGACTTAGTCTCCTTGGTGGGTTTAGTGGTAGCTTTCTCAAGGGTCTTCTTGGTACCCTTTTTTGATAGGGTCCCTGCCTTAACATGATTGTCTGACAGGGTAGCTGCAAGACGGATGGCTTTCTCAAGAATGGCTGGTTTGCTACCCTAAACAGTATCCTGAATCTTCATGGGCAGACCATTAACGTATTTCTCAATGGCTCGGGAGAGAGGAGTGTCCATATGAGGCACCAGGAGGCTAAGCTCCTAAAAGAGGGTGGTGTAGGCAAGGCTTTCACCACTGTCTTGTTTGAGATCCGAGAACTCAGCTTCTAGTTTCTTGACCTCATTACAGGGGCAAAACTCTTCTGTCATGAGTGTCTTGACATTAGCCCAAGGTAGGGCTAGAGCAACTTCTATCCCATGGTTACATTTTTCCCCGTTCCACCAGGTGAGTTCCCTCTTCTGGAAGACACTAGTAGCATAACGAACCTTCAGGTTCTCGGGACAGTCAGCATTGATGAAGGTTCCCTCAATGCTTTCGAACCATTGGAGAAGTCCAGTGGCTCCTTCTTTCTCGTAGTACTTGACGGGGTTACATGAATTGAAATGCTTGAACATGCACGTGGGATTGTTTTGGGCTGCATTCTGGTTCAGCTGATTGACCATGGTTGGTAGGCCCGTAGCCATTTTCTGGATGATTCTGTTGGTGAGGTTGTTCCTACATTCACGACGGGGAGGCATTCTACAAAAAGGAGTGAATAAGATGTTAATAAGATGTGAATCATGTATAAGAGTTTGTAAATAAGTTATGAGATATAAAGTAAAACATGGATGGTACCCTAATGGGCACATTGACTTATCAAAGTATTTTAAGTTTATCTAATGCCTGAGAAGTCATGCTTTAGCCTATAATGGACACTCATCCCAAGAATTCCCAGGAAATCATAACTGGTCCATCGGTTGATTTGGATTTATACGAAATGCTTTCCTAGACAGAATTTCCCATAATACAGTCATCCACCCTTCCGGATTACACAATTTCTCATTCATTACTTAGAACTTACATACATTTGACGAGAGTTTCATTTGGATTAGACTCTTAAGTCTAAGAGTAGGTTTCTTGTAGTTCAAGTAGTTCCAAATAGTTTCATTCCTCGAATGCTATAGTTCATGTAGATAGAAATAGATAGATGTAGATAGGTATAGTATAGAGTGGAGTTCCTAATAATAGACATGAGTTTAACTCATGTTTGGGACTCCTAGGTTATAGTCTAGGTCATATGTCTAATAACCTAATTCCCTATAACCATGGCTCTGATACTAATCTGTCACACCCCAGCCAGCGGCGGATTATACGCCGGGGCTGACGCGGTTGTTCATAAACACATGATCACCTATTAAATGTGAAAATATTTATTCATCCGAATTTAAATCATCCGTTACAATTGAAAAGAGAAAGCACAGAGTTCAAACATAACATAAATTAAATTGAAACTAGGTCCATGTCGTATGTGATCAAGTAGTCCTCAAACTGAAACATGTGAGTAAATGTCAACTATAAGTAGTTGGTGAGAAACATAGGTTTTGACACAAAACAAAGTTGAGTATAGTTTACAATTTAATATGTTCAAAGCATGTCTAAAGCATATATGTGAAAACACACAAGGTTCCAAGCATACAATTCAAGCCTGTTAATAGAAAACTAGATACACAATACCACTGATTGCCATTTAGAAAAAAAGGGGTAAGATGATACACAACAAAACCCACCAAGGCTTTGTGTTAAGTTATAGTTTCGGATTCTCGTATAAATGATCATGTTAGGTACTACCTTAGGCTTGGGCTGCAAGTTAATGAATGTACTGACATGAATACATGTAATGGTCACCAGGTAGTTTAAGACATAAAACATAAAGATCACAGCATAAGAACATAGGTATTGAATCATCTAAGTAAAGCATTTATAAACATGTTTCACCCCAAAAGCAAAAATAGGAAAAAGGGGCTATGTAAACTCACTTGAGATGAATCTAGGGGTGATAGGCTTTGATGAATATTTATTGTGAGGATTTCTCACAACAAACCTACAAGGATAATTTGTACTCTAACAAGATAATGAAATTATAGGGTTTTCGTGTTTGATGGGGTTTGGGTTGAAGATGGACTTGTATATATATTTTGTTAAAAGAATATAAGTTCATGAATAATAGTAGTAAAGTAATTTATAAAAGTAATTAGGATAGCTTAAGATTTCTAACTAATTATTTATTAATTAACTTATATAATTATTTCAAAGATAATTAATAAATAAATTTATGAAATAGAATAAGTTAAATAATACAATTTAATTCATTTATATACTCATTATAAATTATGAAATGAAAGAGGTTTAATTAGCTCATTTTATGTAATTTAAAATGATTAATTAGGCTATTTAATAACCTCTTTTAAATAAAAGATTAATAAATAAATATGCTTTAAATGCATTAAAAATCAATTATTTAGAATGGGCGTTTAAGTATTTTTATAGATTTAAAAGTTTTAAATGACTATGCTTGACACAAAATTATATATGTATTTAAGAGGATTTGATAATATTATTTAAGTTATAATTTGTGTAAGAAATATTTATAAATAATATAAGTAATCTGTTTAAACCTTTCATTCATCTTATATAAAAAAAATTAAAATAAATAAACATTACGTTTAGGTTTATTTAACTACACCCGCTTATATTGGCTAATTAGAATTTATAATAAATTAAGTGGATACAATATTATTTTATGTTTTTATAAAAGTTACTAATATATCAATTAGATTTATAAAAAAATTAGTCTAGGCTTTAAAATGTTAAAATAACAAAAATGATTTAAACAGGAAAAAGGGGGTAGCCCGGCCCGAACCTGGGTCTCCCTTGAGGAGCACAAGTGGTTTAACCGCTGGACTGGGCTCAATGCCTTGTCGAGAATAGGTTTGCTTAATTTAAATTTAACAGCCCACACTTCCATCTTCCCCAAATGCGAAACCGTAACCCTAACCTTCCAAATTGACCCAATCGATCGATCTTCTCGGAATTCATAGGGCTTTCGCTCCTAGTATCAAAACGAACCCAAAGACACCAGAATTACCTAAATGGTTACCAGTTGGAGGAGAAAAACTGAGAGCTAAAGTTTGTGTTCGACAGCTGAGATTCGGTGTTCCAGAGATGATATGAGATGCAATTGAGGGTATGGGGTGTTTGTAGATGATCTCGTTGATGATTAGAAGTGCCAATTTATATTTAATTTGCACTAGATTAACTGTTGGATCGGGATCTACCTTGATCCAATGATTCAACACATTAACCGAACCAAATCGTACGGAATCCGATTTGATTGGCAATCCAATCTATGACACGGATCGGGTCGTAAGAAACGAGCGGATTAGATGTCAAAACGAAGGTTTCTATCGACCCTTTGGTGTAGAGAAGTTGGATACAAGACCTGGAAACTCTCAACGGACAGAGATTCGACAATACAGGTGCAAAGAGTTTGTTTGTTCTGTTGCTTAGTCTGGTTATTGTGTATATGTGTGTGTCGTTGTGTTGTATATGTGTTGTATGTGTGCTCATGAAGTGAAAGTTCTATATATAGTGCTGAGGCCATTCGTACGAATGAGCCATGTGAATGGACTCATTCGTGCGAATGAATCAGCAGAATGGTTCATTCGTAAGAATGAATCATTCTCATGATCTATTCGCGCGAATGGATCATTCTCATGATCCATTCGTGCGAATGGGCCTTTCAATAGCACGATTGATCAACGTTATCGATATTTATCAGATCGTTTAATACACAGTCGTTATATATGAGTAAACATTAAGGATAAACATGTAATTTCATTAATATATCAAATAGTTACATTATACATAGATGAAATACATATTACAAGGGATTAGGGACATATTATGCATCTACATACTCCCCCTTGGACCTAGATCCCTTCAAAATGACCTAACTAACATTAGTTGGTCTTCAACATCTCTTTTGTACGAGTTTTCCAGTTAACTCCGGTGTGTATGTCAAAAGCAAAGCATATACGTATCACTATCACATACTGCAACGCCTGGTCTATATCTGCAACTTCAAAAAACGGTTGACACTTGTATAAAGTTGTAACATCTTGTTCAGACAAGTTGGTCAGCCACAAGGGATCAAAGACCCTGATGGTCTCCCATGACCCTTCTTTACAAAGCACTATAACAGCTTCACCAGTACGCCCATCATAGTACCACCATTTGAACTGATCTGAGAAGTCCTGGATCATTTTCCTTAAAGGAATCTTCTTCATGATCGTTGGAGGTTTCCACTTTAAGACAATTAGGGGCTTCTTGGTGATTGGATGAACCTTTTCCTTGTGAATGTAACGTGTAGGCATTTGTGGCTTGAAGTTCACCCACTTCTTCCGGTATTCGTATTGTAATTGACGTTCAAACCATTCGGATAGACCGGAAGATTCCCTGTATAGAAGCTTTAGACGTGCTAATTGATTTACTTCAAATGCGGGCAGCGTCTTGAAGTCATGAGGGTACCTGAAATATTGTATGCCCTTCTCTCTTTTTATAGCATAGCATCTTAAGTCGTTGAAGTATGCCCAACTGATTATACGACCATCAGACTTGTGTCCTTTGAGTCGATAAACTTTAGTGTACTTGGTTGGAGGAGAGGGCTTTGAGTTCTTCTTTAATTCGGCCATGTATTCCATCCACTGACTTTTACATTCATTCAGCTCGTCAATGTCAATAGTGGAGGAACCAGCTTCATCTCCTTTGTTGTCGATAATGCGGTTGACCTCCTCGTCGGACTGCTGAGTGAATAAGTCTGCGAAGGAGGGAAGATCATCACCATCTACTGATGTGTACTTTGGATATTCTTGATTAGTGATGTCTTCGACATCAACCTCATCAACGTCTTCTAGTTCGTCAGAGGAGGGATAATCAGTTGTAGGAACAGATGCCTCTTCAGTGATGACTTCGTCGGGATTCATTTGAAATAGCTCGGCAATCTGTTCTTTTGACAAGCAGTGTACGATTTCCCCTTCCTCTTTGTCATAAATAACTGAATGTTGGATGATCCCTTGCATGTCAAGCACATAAGTTAACTTTGAAGGTTGTTGCTTGAGAGGCATCACATCCAAAACTATTTACATAAACAATCATAAAATAAACATGTGAGAATAAGAAACTTCATTGATTTAATCAAAATAAAACTAAAATTCTTTACATAATAATCTAATATTTACAATAAGACAACTTAAAACACTTAAAACAAAAACTATCAACCTTCAGTGCCCTTTTGTGTATCTGATGATGGGCCTTCTGATTTGTCTGATTTTTGCTTTGTGCGTGCCTCTGCTTCTTTTGTCTTTGAAGCACTTGATGCAGCACCAGCATTGGCACCATCATCCTTATCTTTGTCATTATTGTCATCATCATCATCACTATCATCATCGTCATCGTCAACATCATCATCCTCATCGTCATCATCATCATCATCATCACCATCATCACCATCATCACCATCATTGCGAGCACCCTCAATTCTGGGTGTCGGGTCTCTTCTGCTTTCTAAGTCTTCCAACAGTCTCTTATTATCCTCCTCAAGCCTTTGTATCCTCTGAGCATGTGCATCAACAGTTTTAGACAACTGTTGATTCTGGTTTGTAGCAGTGAGAAGGAGGGCTTGTTGATCATTACACCTAGTGGAAAGACTTGTGATGGCTTGGGCTTGTTCAGTATTTTGCAGAGTCAACTGACTGATCTGCGAGCCCTGTTGGTCAATACGCTTTGATTGCTCTTCATTCTGAGCCAGTAAACGAAGTACCAAACTGTTTAAAGTACTGATCTGGTCGTGTAGAGAGACAGTAGGCAGTGACATTGAAGATTCAGCTCGAATAGTTGATGGCTGTGATGTAGGAGCAGTCGTGTAGATAGGAGGAGGCACAGTTTGTGTCTGAGGAATAGATGTTGACATTGGAGCCTCAGACCTGGTGGCAGTTGCTGTAGTAGCAGAGGTGCTCTCCGTCCTCCTAACAAGCTTAAACTTTTGGCGTTTGGCCATTCTCTTTCCTCTTCCTCTCTTGACTGGGGTAGATTGGGAAGAAGGAGCAGCAGATACTTGTGGACAGTCAGGGACAAAGTCAGCATCCCTGAAGTCATCATCAACCCTTGAGCTTCCTTGATCTGCTCCCCTTTTTCGTTTTGTTGCGACCAATCTTGCCCCTTGTTGACTGATTTCAAAATCATCTTCAGTGTCCTCAGAATCAGTAAACAGGACGGTGTCCAGGTTAACGTCTTTTGGGTTAGTTGGAAGGGAAGAATCGATAGCAGCAACAGTGGGGGTGGTGGCAGCGGTAGATGGAACATTAGGAGCATTGCCACCATCTCCCTGACCATCTTGGTCGTCATCATCTTGGTCGTCAGCTGGAGGTACAACAATATCCTCCCTGTCAGAATCACTGTTATCGTGACGCCATTTTCTGTTTGCTGGTGCCACATAATCTGGATTTGCCAGATGTCCAATAAGTCATTTGTGAGGTGGCTTTGTTGGTCTTCCCCTGTAGGTTTGTACCCTGTTTAGAGTGACGTCCGTCATGTGTTCTAGCTTGATTATGTCGACGTCTGACCTTGGTAGAAGAGGAAGTTGGTCATCTATTATCATTTGTAAGAATCTGGGGTACATAAGATATGCATTGTCCCCTTTAAGATAGATGTTTTCCTTAAGGTGCGTGAACACCATCTCGGAAAAGTTGAACGGAATGTTCAACACCAGAGCAACGAATGCGCTCTGAATTGTTTCGCGCATGTCATCGAAACCGCCACGACGAGAACCGAGGCAATGCAGAAGAACATGTCCTAGATACTTGTACTGCGGACAGAGGTTCGCTTTGTTTAAAACTCCCTCGGCTACATTCCCCTCGTACTTTATTCTCATGAAGCATCCACGGACCAGATATTTATCCAGTGTCACTGGATCTTCAGGATGATCACCGAATTGACACAATCGACGAATGTGAGCTGCCGATACAACCACATCTTGACCTGCGATCTTCCCTCGTATGACCGGTGGAGATACCTCGCAGTCAATCTCGGCAGAGGCCCAGAACTCCCTTTGATACGACGTATATGGAGTCCGGTGATGGGATATAGCATGAGCAATCCTTGATCTTGATAAAAACTCGATCATGCCGACAAACGGACGTGCATTCTTTGATGTAGGAATCATGTACGCACATATGTTGCTTTTTATTGAAGCCTTAAGAACAACTGGAGCTCTGTGCGCCATAACGATCAGTCTGCAAACACAAAAACATGAAGCACTTCAGATCAGTACATGCAAGATTTTGGAAATATGAACTTTTGGACCATTTTCCCTTTGTACGAATGAACCCTAAGAGTTGGTTCATTCGTGCGAATGGATCATTCTGCCTATTCATTCATGCGAATGAGTTTCATTCGTGTGAATGAGCATTCATTCGTGTGAATGAGTTTTCATTCGTGTGAATGAGTTCTCATTCGTGTGAATGAGTTCTCATTCGTGTGAATGAGCGTTCATTCGTACGAATGAACATGAAGAGTGTGTCCATTCGTATGACAGACGGGTCGCGATCCAATTTGTCCAAAAATCAACCAACACTTGAAAAGATTTGCCGAAAAACGTCACCAACACACTCGACTATTGTTTTCAACCAATATTTAGCAGTTTAATTGGTTTATTAAGTCAGTTTTTACGTTTTTAGGTTTGGTTTTCGGTTTTGAACCCTAAATCTAATCGAACATCCACGAGTCGGTATACAATCGATGAAATACTTGTGGGGTTATACCTGTAAAATGAAATCAAGCGTTAGATCGGTGATTAGACGGAGATTTGGGTAACTTCAGATTTTGATGAAACAGACGTGCGAAAGCTTTCTGATTTGTGCGAATGATTCTGCACATGCGAATGAATGGCCTATTTATAGGATGGTCTGGTTCATTCGTACGAATGGCCATCCATTCGTGCGAGTGGACTCTCATTCGTGCGAGTGACCCAGATTTGATTCATTCTGCCACTCATTCGTACGAGTGGACCATTCTGGTCAGTCCATTCGTGTGAATGACCTATTCACATCATCCATGCGTACGAGTGAGCCATTCTGGTCAGTCCATTCGTGTGAATGACCTATTCTCATCATCCATGCGTACGAGTGAGCCATTCTGCTCATCCATTCGTACGAATGGATAACCTCTTTTAGTAAATTAAACTTTTCAGGTTAAATGGGGTATCCGACCACATTGGTTTTAACAAAAATTTAATTATGAAGTAAGGGATCAATTATGAAGTTTTGGAATAGTATATGAAGTAAAGGAACGATTTGATCAATCAGGAAGTCAAGCAGTTTTCAAATTTTGATTTTCTGACAGTCGTTCGAGTCTTAACAGATAATCTAAAATTCAGGAAAAGTAAAATCTTTTTTGGATTTTTGAATATGTAATGCTAAAAATAATATCAACAAGATATATACACGCATGTCTTAGTAAGAATGATCCTTATGAGAAATCATACAGACTTAGTGACCAATGATCTGAGACATTTTGAATTTTGTAGATACAACTATACAATGGTATTTACACATCTTTTTGTGAGAAAGATCCGAACATGGGATCAGTACTAAACTCATAGCAATCAGCAACATTGCAAATTATCTGAGCTTTAAGTACACTTAGTCAAAATGCGATCATTGATATGTTTGTCCATCTTAAACCTATGCAGACCTCTTCTCAACACTTACAAGATGATCTTAAAGGATTGAGTCCATTGTCTGTGTGTCCCACACTGGTTAAGAATTGACTTGAATTACTTTTCAAAACATGTTAATGTTTCAAATCAGCACAACTTACTTAACCAGCCATCATAAGTTCATGAGATCTCAGTTATTCCCTGTTACTTCTTTACTACACCAATTTTTTTTTTTTTTTTTAGTATTCACAGTGACAGCCATCAGCTCATGGACGGCTTCAGCCAGGTATTTACAAGGCAATATGGCACGTATGCAGCTAACGGTGTTTGTATTCATCCTATCCCATGGTTGGCTTCAACCAGGCTGCAACCCGGTAATATGGCACATATACGGATTCGGATTCATACTTTTATTTTATTCTTAATCGCATGGACGGCTTCAGCCAGGTATTTACAAGGCAATATGGCACGTATACGACTTCGGAATCTAATTTTTTATTTTATAACTACTTTCTGATATCTCGTTAAACCGATGATAACTGGTGTGCACAGAATGAGAAACACCTTCAGTTTCGTCAATCCTTTCACCATTATGTGACTCACAAGACAATATCTAATATGGTATAGATTGATCATCAATGGTCGAGATTCAGTAAGATAAGCCTATCAATGCATCACATGTCGACTTAGTGTGACTATTCACTATGACATTAAATGCAATGTGTTTCATACATATGGTTAGTGTGTCATCACTTCCCAAAGGTTGGATACGATTTCTCATTTTTGAGTTTTTCAGATGTTTTTGGGTTTTAGACTGTACAAAAATGGAAAATCTTTTTTTTTTTTTTTAAACAAACTATACACAAATAACTGTACACAATTAACTGTACACAAATACCTGTACACAAATAACTGTACACAATTAACTGTACACAAATAACTGTACATAATTAAGAAAATCTTTTTGGAGTCTCAGATAACTAGCGTCTGTGTACTATCATTTTTCTCAGTGAGAGATCATTTTCTTACTGACATTTTCTCCCCCTAAAATTTTAAAATGAAAAATCTTTTTGAGTTTTTGAGATTTTTAATAAACGCAAGAAAGAAAATATATACAGGAACGTAATTGATAAAAATGATTATTGACTTGACTCTTGGTCCGGAACAACGTCATCCTTCTTTTTCATGCCGTTTACCTCTAACAAGAATAAAAATCTTGGTTTGTCAAAGGCTTTTGTATAGAGGTCGGCCTTTTGGAAATCAGTGTTAATTTGAACCACATCAATCAGTTTCTTTTCAAAACAATCACGAATGAAGTGATATTTTATGCCGATGTGTTTGGTTTTTGAATGCTGAACCGGATTCTTAGTGATAGCTATGGCAGCAGAATTATCTACATAAATAGGAGTGTTAGAGAATTGCAAACCGTAGTCCCGAAGTTGCTGTTGAATCCAGATAATCTGAGAACAGCAACTGGCAGCAGCGATGTATTCAGCTTCACATGTAGATGTAGCCACTGAAGTCTGCTTTTTGCATTGCCATGTCACAAGACGGTTTCCAAAGAACTGACACCCTGCAGATGTAGACTTGAAGTCTGTTTTGCAACCACCATAATCAAAATCACTATATGCAGTAAGCTCAAAGTTATCATCATTAGAGTACCATAATCCACGATCAGGAGTACCCTTCAGATAACGAAAAATCCTTTTGACAGTAAGTAAGTGGGAGACTTTTGGTTTTGACTGATATCGGGCACAGAGACACGTGGCGAACATGATGTCTGGTCGAGATGCCGTGAGATACATGAGAGATCCGATCATGGCTCGATATAGAGTAGCATCAATATACTCCCCCTTGTCATCAGGCGAAATCCCGTGATTGATCGCCAATGGAGTACCAGCAGGTTTGGCATCAGTCATACTGAATCGGCTCAGTATGTCTCCAACATAATTTGTTTGATGAAGGAAAATCCATGTCTCAGATTAATCTACTTGTAGCCCTAGAAAGAACTTCATCTCTCCCATGGAACTCATCTCGAACTTGTCCTGCATAACTCTTTCAAATTCTTTGCACAGAACATCATTCGTCGATCCAAAAATAATGTCATCCACGTATACCTGTACCATTAAAAGTTCTCCACCCTTTTCTCTAATGAACAACGTGCAATCGATGACACCTCTTCTAAAACCATTGTTCAGAAGATGAGTGGAAAGTGTCTCGTACCACGCTCGCGGAGCTTGGTGCAATCCGTACAGTGCCTTGTCCAATTTGTAGACACGGTCACGATGCATAGGATCTTCAAACCCGGGAGGTTGACTGACATATACGACTTCACTGATTTCTCCATGAAGGAAAGCACTCTTTACATCTAGTTGATAGACTTTGAACCTTTTGTAGGATGCATAAGCAAGAAAAATTCGAATTGCTTCCAGACGAGCAACCGGTGCAAACACTTCATTGTAATCTATACCTTCATTTTGCCTAAATCCCTGAATGACCAAACGAGCCTTATTTCTTATGACTATTCCTTGATCATCCCTTTTGCAACGAAGAACCCATCGAGTACCAATCTTCTTAGCTCCTTTTGGTAAATCAACTAACTTCCAAACTCCGAGCTTCTGAAATTGGAGTAGTTCTTCCTGCATTGCATTTACCCAAGATTCTTCTTTTAAAGCATCTGTTATAGACCGTGGTTCGATTTGCGAGACGAAACATGAATGCGCACAATCGTTGACCACACCAGATTCCATGATTTCTGAGTAGACTCCAGAGTTGATCTGACCCCTAGTTTTAACACCAGATGTGGGATCACCAATAATGTTCTGTTGAGGATGAATTCTATCAATCCTACCCACAGGATGAGCAGGAACCTCAACAGTTTGATCAAGGTTTGTGATACTCTGTTCAATTGCCACAGAATGTGAAACATCATCACTCAATTGTACAACATCATGGGAAGGATCTTCAATCACCTGGTCTATTTCTTGTTGAGAACCCTCATACTCTGAAGAAGAAGAAGAGTCATCATCATGTGTGACTTGTGTGTTATTGGAGGACTCAGGAATGTCAGATGATGAGGGAGTAGGTTGCACATGTTCATCAGGTGCGTTTTGAGCATCATACATCATTTGAGCAGCAACCTCCTCATCTGAACATTCTGGAGGAAGATTAAACGAGGCAAAAAGTTCTTCATAATCAAACATCCAAGGAAGACCTTTTCCAGCAGCAGGAGAGGTATACTTTTGAACATCAACATGGTACCATTCTTCTACATTCCCAGAAGCTTTGTTGTAAACTCTTTTATTGGGAGTGCTGTACCCTAAGAAGTAACCTACCTCTACTTTCTCGTTAAACTTGCCATGAGCATCCTTTTTCAACATGGTACATGGAGCGCCGAACGGTTCAAGATACTGTAAGTTCGGTTTCCTTCGATGTAACAATTCAAAGCAAGTTTTATCGTGACGCTTGACAACTAGAACCCGGTTGAGCGTGTAACACGCATTAGCAATAGCTTCATTCCAGAACTGCACGGGTAAGTTTGAGTCAGCGAGCATAGTCCTTGCAGCTTCTATCAAGGTCCGATTCTTCCTCTCAGCAACACCGTTCATTTGTGGAACATATGGCGCACTGAATTCATGGTGAATACCAAGTTTTTGACAGAAAGTTTCCATAAGGTGATTTTTAAATTCAGTACCATTGTCCGAACGGCTCCTCCTAACCTTTAACTTATACAGAGACTCCAATTTGGTAATCAGAATCTCCACATATTCAAAAGTTTCAGATTTTTCTTTTAAGAACATCACCCAAGAATATCTTGAATACTCATCCGTCACAACCAAACAATATAAGTCTCCAGCAATGCTCTTCCGGTTGATAGGACCAAACAAGTCCATGTGTAAGAGCTCTAGTGGTATAGTGATGGAATGTTGAGATTTGGGTTTATGAGATTTCTTGGTTTGTTTGCCTTTCTTGCAAGAAACACACACGTCAGGAAGATGAAAACTTTTCACAATGACTCCTTCAACAAGATTTTTGTGCCCCAAATGATTCATTTTTCTGAGACTGAGATGTCCCATTCTTTTGTGCCATAAAATAGAATCCTTCTCAGTGGCTTTTGAAACAAAACATGATGCTGTGGACACTGAGGATGATGCTTGTGACATGTCAAGAATATAAAGATCATTCACTCTTGGAGCAGACATAACCACCATGTCTTCTGGAATCATAAACTCCTTTTTCAAGATATAACAATGCTTGTCATCAAAAAGAACCTTGAACTCCTTATCACAGATTTGAGAAACAGAAAGTAAGTTGTTATCCAACTGTTTGAAAAAGTTGACCTTCTCAAAGCTGACAGCTCCATTAGACAGTGTTCCCTGAGCTGAGATAAAACCACCTTTATCGCCTGCAAATGAAACATAGCCCCCTTTGATATTTCTGACGTCGAAAAGGAGAGCTAAGTTCCCAGTCATGTGCCTGGATGCCCCACTATCAATAATCCAATTATTGCTAATAGGATTATAAAGGACAACCTGCACAAGAAGGAAAGTAATTAGTTTAGGTTAGGAACCCAAGCCTTTACGGTCTTGGGTTTCCCAGTCTCATCTACAACAGTACAATCCATCCACTGTCCTTGTGGATTTTTGGAACAACCATTTGACTTTGAAGTACAGTCGTCAGAAGCATCATCTGATTTTGCTTTCCACACATGTTGTTTGTGCAACGACTGTTTGTGGTAAACAGTGGATTGCTTAACGATTTGTACAGGTGTGGAACTCTAATCAGAGACCAACAAGTCATGCATCTTTTGTTTAACTTTCTTTTGATGCACTTGTTGTTGGGTAAAAGAGTTAGATTTTAACTTTAAAAACTTTTGTTTATATTCTGGAAAATGGTTAACTCTTTTACTTGGCTTCTTAAGATAAGGACAGTTGACAACAACATGTCCTTGTGTACCGCACTCAAAACAGTATCTCCGCTCAACCAACCTCGGAGATCTGTATTGATTTTCACTTTGGTGAGTTTTTGAACCACCAGCCTTAGCTTCTTTTAGTTTAGCTGAAGAGAGTGACTTGTTTGATTGAACAGACTCTCCAGCTTTAACAAAATTAACCTTTTTGATTGAGGCTTTGGTTACTTGACTCTTCTGATCAGAAGTAGTGGGATAAGATGGACGGCAATTGGTTTGTTTAATTTTAAAAACATTTTTAGTAACAGATTTTGAAATACCAATGCTGTCATTCTGTGGAGCAGACGAGTTTTTGTGTCCCAAACCACGAGTAGGACACTCATCGTCGTCTTCATCCCACTCTTCTACCATTCCATCAACACACTGGGACTCCGAGGTTGAAGCACCATTATCGTTAACCTTTGGTTGAGAAATTTTGTTTTCGGTTGGATCAACGACAAGTGGCGTTTTGACCTTAAAGTCAATGATTGGGTTATCATCCGGTGTGTTTACCATAGTATTCAACACCGGTGGAGGACAATTTTTATACCCAAACCCAGCATTTTTCTTTCCTGTACGCCGTGAAATCATGTAATCAAGAAGGTAAGAAGAATTTGAATAACTTTTCAGCTTTTGATTTAAAGTTTCATAATCACATTCGACAAGCGCCCGCTTTTTCTTTGTTTCATCAATCGTGTTTAAATAAAAAGTGATGGCATTTTGTTTGTTGATAGCACAGATTTCTAATTCATGAACTTGCCTGTTTAAAAGATCAATTTTGTTTTTCAAGGCAAGTTCGTTTCCCTTTAAAACACGGTTTGCTTCAAGACAATTAGTTAAATCAGCAATTAAGTCTGTGTTGTGACTTTTAAGTGTCTCAAGTTCATCACAAATTAAACACGGTTGAGATTCAGAATCACTTTCAAAACTGTCAGAATTTACCTGAATGCCTGTGGATGTTTTTACCATAAAAGCACAGCTACAGGTAGATTCAGAAGAGGAATTGTTATCATCCACATCAGCTGTCGATTGACTTGAAGAGACAACAGATGATTTTTCTTCATTCTCAGCTGTGAAGCCAGAACTGTTTGAAGATGTGTCGTCTTTAGCTGATGAACTTTCTGAAGCAATCTCTCTCTCAGCATCAGAATCTGATTCTTCATTGACTTCTACAGCCTTTGCCATGTAATCTCTATCCCCTGAACTACCATCAGCTCCAAATTTAAAAGACCAATCAACAGTCTCATCTGTTTGAACAACCATAGCTTTTGTTCCACTTGAAGTGTCCTTATCTTGTGCAAGAGTAACTGGAACAAGGTTTGTTTCTGTATTTTGATTTTGTGGCTTCGGTTGGCTTTGACGGTTGTTGAAAGGGTTGCGGTTTCAGACTGTTTAGGCTTTTCACATTGCCTAGCAAAATGCCCTTTCTCACCACAGTTAAAACAAACAACAGCAGACAGATCAAAACCATAAGTAGTGTCTTTGTTCCCTTCGAGAGTTTTTCCTGTCCTTTTTACATAATCTCTCGCTCTTCTGACTGCACTTACAAGAGCCCACATTATATCAATTCGATCCATTTCATCCTTATCAATCTGAGCATAGTCTCTTGCTGTTAGATGACTGTTTCCAACCTGTCCAGCAATAAGACTGTCATATGAATTGATAACGGTAGACAACAGTGCCATGTGTTCCTTGGCCACTTCGATAGTAACCTTGTCGAAGTTGTCTGTTTGCAATTTAATGGGGCTTGGTGGAGGAGTACTAGCAGTATTTCCCTGCTGTGGAACCGAGCTTGATGAAACTGAAGCATGAGCTGTTGAAGACTTGCTGGCTGAAACATTTGACATGTTTGATACAAACGCAGTCTGCAAAGGAGCATTTTGTTGAGTTGATGTGGAATAGTACAATGAAGGATCCTGAGCTTGTACGCCTCTCTTTAACTTCCACTTATTCATCACCTCTTGTTCTCTCAATTTCTGAAGAAATTCATTGATATCAATGGTTTCAAGAGTATTGTTCTGTTTGAGAACCATCAAGAATGAATCCCATTTTGGTGGTAGCGCATCTGCCATTCATTGAACCTTTTCTTCTTTCGTTGTTTTGATCTCATGGGCATGCAATTCACTCATCAAGTGATAGAATCTCTCAAATAGATCATCTAAGGACTCATTCCCAATATACATAAATTATCAAATTCCTTCTTAATGGCCTTAGCATTGATAGCTTTCAACGAAGCATTTCCTTCGTGACGTTGTTCTAAGGCAACCCACAGAGATTTTGAAGATGTAAACTGCCTGAATTGATGAAATATTTCTCTTGATATGGCCTGAGATAAGATAGCATATGCCTTCTTTTCTAAGTCATAATCTTTTCTTTGTTGTTCGCTTAAAAGGGAAGCCAAAACAGGAGTTCCATCCTCACTCAACACTTTTTGATATCCATTCTCTATCATCATCCATAAGTTTGTATCAACTCCATTAATGTGTATCTCAAACCTGTTTTTCCAGTGATGATATTCGTCCATTGTCATGAGTTTTGGAGCCTTGTTAGCATTTCCAGCTTCATTATCGATTAATAACAAGTTTTGGATTTTACTGTTCTGACTGGCAACAAAGGCTAAGTCCGACATGGTAAAAAACGAAGTTTTTCGACACAAAAAAAAAATTCAGAAGAGATTTATGCGAATGGGTCTATTCGTGCGAATGGAATTTTCTATTCGTGCGAATGGAATTTTCTATTCGTGCGAATGGAATTTTCTATTCGTGCGAATGGAATTTTCTATTCGTGCGAATGGAATTTTCTATTCGTGCGAATGGAAGTTTGAACAAATGAGCGGGGGATTTGATCTATTCGTGCAAATGGTAGGAGCCATTCGTGCGAATGAAGTTCATCATAGTAGCCATTCGTACGACAGAGGGCTGTTTGACTTTTTTGCACCAAAAAGCACCAATGATTGAGCCTATTATCAGATCTGGAAACTGAAACGATCAGATCACTCAAAAGCAATAATCACAAGTTTTGAACGTGGCTAAACAACTATCAAGTGATCTTTATAACATTCAAGTAGCTAGAAAAAGCAAGATTAGATTTTCTATGTTGAATCTAGAGCACAATGGCTCTGATACCACTTTGTTGGATCGGGATCTACCTTGATCCAATGATTCAACACATTAACCGAACCAAATCGTGCGGAATCCGATTTGATTGGCAATCCAATCTATGACACGGATCGGGTTGTAAGAAACGAGCGGATTAGATGTCGAAACGAAGGTTTCTATCGACCCTTTGGTGTAGAGAAGTTGGATACAAGACCTGGAAACTCTCAACGGACAGAGATTCGACAATACAGGTGCAAAGAGTTTGTGTGTTCTGTTGCTTAGTCTGGTTCTTGTGTATATGTGTTGTCTTTGTGTTGTATGTGTGCTCATGAAGTGAAAGTTCTATATATAGTGCTGAGGCCATTCGTTCGAATGAGCCATGTGAATGGACTCATTCGTGCGAATGAATCAGCAGAATGGTTCATTCGTAAGAATGAATCATTAGAATGGTTCATTCGTACGAATGAATCATTCTCATGACTTATTCTAGCGAATGAATCATTCTCATGATCTATTCGCGCGAATGGATCATTCTCATGATCCATTCGTGCGAATGGGCCTTTCAATAGCACGATTGATCAACGTTATCGATATTTATCAGATCGTTTAATACACAGTCGTTATATATGAGTAAACATTAAGGATAAACATGTAATTTCATTAATATATCAAATAGTTACATTAAACATAGATGAAATACATATTACAAGGGATTAGGGACATATTATGCATCTACATTAACACTTAAATGTGAATTAAGGGTGATTCGGTTACGAGTTTGGTCTTGATTAGGTAATAAAAATCCAATTAACTTCGGGGAACCGATCGATTTAGTGCCTACATCGTGTTGTCAACTTCAATTCTGCGTGGAAACGCCTCAGAAGCGAGTTCAATATAAATGATCCCAAAAACGGTTCTTGCGGGACTAGAACCCATGCTTGGTTTGGGAGGGAAAGAACTTTCGAATAATTGCCAATCAGTCCCTGGAGTTTCGAGGTTTTATCATTTTATGTACCAACTTTGTTTTGAGTTAAAATTGAAGTTTCAGAAGTTGCAAAACTAACCCTAGACTTTATAAAACCTGAATTTATTAAGGTTTTTATAAAGTTTTATAAATTTGATAATTTCTATATTATAATTTAATGTTATAAATGCGAAACAATAATTTTGTAAAGAAAACAAGGATGGTTTTATTTATTTAAAACTTATTTATTTTGTAATTTTTATAAATTAAATCTTTATAATTCTATTTATTTATAGCGTTTATAACATTTTTAGTCGTATAATTGTGTATATATATATATATATCTAGGTTTAGGAAGTAACTTGTTATATATACATGTACTAGGTTAAAATCTCGTGTATTACATGGGTTGAATAAATTTAATGTTATATACTTAGTAATAAAAAAATTATGTCTTTAAAAACCCATGTAATATTACGTGACAGTTATAGATTCGGTTAAGTTAATTTTTAAATCATTTTTTTAGCTAAATATTAATTTTTTTTATGTTACTAATAAATGTTAATTCATATTATTACACGGGTTAAATAAATGAAATGTTAGTAATAAAGATTTACATATTACATATTTATGAAAAATGTTTTTAAAAAGAATTATACAAATCATTATTATTTAATAAGAGAGAGAGGCGGTAAACAAAAAATTAAAAAACAATTAAAAAAATTTGTATAATTAATAGGAGAGAGATGCGGGAAATAAAAGTTAAGAATGCATGAAAGAGTGACAAGTGTCCAATCAAAACCTTTATTTATTATATAGTATAGATTTGTTTAATGGGATTTTAACATTTATAATTCCAAATAAATATTTATTAAATTTTGAATTAAAGGCACCCAATGTATAAATGGACACTCATGAAATGCAATAAATGAATAAGATAAGTTCATAGATGCAATTTATGGAATTATAAGTGTCGGAATAGTAAAACTAAACGTCGGAATTTCCTAGGGATTACACGAGCAGGGCGTGAAGCTTAGTTGGCCAATTTAGGGTTTAATCGGAGGTGAGAGTGTGTTCCGGGTTTGAGTTGCCGACAACGAGGGAAATGATACGAACACAAGGGTTGGCGGCTGAGATATTTGAAAAGGGTATATAGGTTTAATAAAACTTTCATATTGCCCCCTTATCTTTGTACAAATTACATTTTCAACTTTTTAATTTAATTAGTTGTTTGTTAAACTACCGTGCCATACTTTCGTTCATTGACAACTTTAGTCTTAAGCGAAATCTTGTTCTTAAATAAATAGGGAGAATTTGGGATGTTACACGTCATACATGGTAAATCGACTTAGTACAATACCGTTTACAAACCCGAAAGAAAAATAAGTATAAAATGCAAATTTATATAAATAAATTATTCGAACCGGTGGCTTCAACGGGTACTCTACCGACCGTCTTCTTGAAGTATACTTGACTCGTGTCTTCAACACCTTGAGTCTTCAACTTTGTCCTTAGCTACAACAAAAAACAAGCTAAACATTTTCGATTTTGGTTGAGGATTCGTGTTCAACACGGGTCCCTTAAAATAGATTTCGCGCCTCCTCTAAGACGAACGCGTATGTCTCCCAGGGTACAAGAAGCGGAATAATATCTGTACTGCTAGAGATGTCCACGAGCCCAAGGTTTCATCGGGTTAAGTTATGTTTTCTTATGTATGGAAAATAGAAGAAGAAGAATGTGGTGGTGAAATGTTTTAGAGTACTCCTCTCTAATTCTTTATAAAAGTTCTATATAGTGTTTTTGCTCTCTTTTTTCCTCTAATCTAAAAATGAATCATAAGGTTCTAGTTATATTCATACCAAAACTCCATATTTATTATTTTTATTTAAACACAATTATGACATTTTTTATGAGTCAAATAAAACATAAATTTGATTCATGACAAGTTAATGTCAAATTAAATAAAATAATGAGCCATAACTAAAACCTCATAATTCATTACAAAGATTTACGAGTAAAAAATTAACACACATATATTGCTTTATGACAAAAAAATGTTAGCATTTAACCAAAAGATGCAACAAATTTTTTCACTAGAGTCACCCAAGTTTAACAAAATTCATTCCAACCATTCAACTTCGAGCATCGATATCTCATTCATCTTAGCTCCGTTTTGGACACTGTTTGTTTCATTGTGAAGCTCTCACAAATAGAACACAAATCCACAAAATAATAATTATATTAATCACAATTACATATAATTATTTATATCCAAAGTTAGTGAAAAACTACATTTTCACTAAATTTTCCAACAATTGCATCTTCAACCACACCCTTTGGTGATGAAGACTCCTCTGCTAAAGAACACAAAACTGAAGAGACGAAGACTAGTTCTACCATTTGATTTCACACGTACTCGTAGAGACTGTCAGCTGATATGTCCTAATATACATGTTTTGCATGCATAATAATCCCTATATTATGATACTAATTAATTAATATCCTTGCAATCGATACTTAAAACGTTAATATTTTCTTAATTGCAGGTTATTCGATGTTGAAAATATAAACAAGACTAAAACCAATAAAAACCACCAAGAAATCAAGCCTTTTGGAAGATCATTCCCGAGCTTTAACCCCTAAGAAGTCAAAATTGGACCACAAGAATTCAACTAATAGCTAAAAGACAAAACTGGGCAGAAGAGGGGGATGCACGGCCGTGCATCCCAATGCACGCCCGTGCATTGCCCAACTCTGCTCCCTAGAGTCCAGTACAGTGTCCTTTGTACCCTGTTTGATGTGCATTGCTCATTTTGAGGCCTATAAATAGGAGGCTTGGGTTATTCATTCCACACACCCTACCAGAGATTATTATAGCTCAATATAGTCCGTTTATGTAGTCTAGAGTAGAGAGGCTCCTCTTCTTTGTCCACAATAGGGGAGCCTACGAAACTCAGCGTTACGCTAGTTAGTATGGCCATACGTGGCTAGACTCTTTGTATTGCTAGGGGAAAGATGAAGTTTGGTGCATATTAATGTTTGACGTATTAATATAGTGTTATGTTTATGTCTTTAATTATTCGCTCTTAAAACCACCATCTGGTGGGCTTTTGTTATTGTCTAAATCCGCCTTTATATTTGTGAGAGTTCTTGATTTTAAAGTGTAAGACCGTAAAACATTTTTAATCAAACTTCCTTTGAAACTTGTACGTCTTTATACAAGCAGATATTGATAAGCTAAGGCTTTGTCAGTATTCTCAAGGTCGTACGTCTTTATACGAACATATTATACGACCAAGAATCGGTGAAATCATGTTGTGAATGGTACGTCTTTATACTCGGTCCCATTGTTACACCGCCTCCCGGTGAGAAAAATATAATCACATATTTACCAATAATATAAAGCATTTAAGTTCGATGTCTTAAACCAACCCATAGATGACCATTCGAAGGGTTGAGGGTAACTGTTGTCACTAGCGGGAGGCACTACTATTTTAATTTAAAGATTATAATTCGTGAATCAAATGTCGTGAGGACGAGGCTCTAGCAGTGACCCGGGTCACAAGTTTGTAGTAGTCATACCACTGGATTAGTCAACTTAACATTATCACGTATCAAGCAGATTCAAAGCCCAAAGCGATACTCTTCGTAACCTGATCATTTTCGAGATATTTACTTTCTTGCTATTTACTATTCTGTTATTTACATTCCTGTTACACACATCACACACGTTTTTACTTTTCTGCCATTTACTTTACCGTTATTTACTTTTCTGTCATTTACTTTTCTGCTTCACAAGCATACAAAACTCACTCACTAATTATTCCAGCTAAACGATAACGAAAGTTGAGTAGTGGAATTCGACTGTGTCCATTGGTTCGATACTAACTATGTTACGCTGCGATAGGTACACTTGCCTATTGTGTGTGTTTTAAGTTAAAGTAATTATCATTTTACAAATTTAAAACCTGATCTCGTGAAACCAACATCTCTAAATATATTATTATATAATATATTTATCACATACACGCACAACATCCGCCCCTAATAAAACTAGGTTTTTTTCATTTCTAAATAATCTCGGGTTAATCGGTTTTAGTCGGTACCTGTTGGTTTGGACCGGATAGGAATTACATACAAATAAAGGACCTAGAATCGCACAACTATAATAATTACGTGTCGGTCGAGGTCGGTTTTCTGGGGTTGGGCTGAGAGATGCTTACCAACTTCTTCTCACTATCATTAAGTTTAAGAGGCATGAAAAGTAAAATCACAATCTCTTCCCATGAAATGTTTATAGTCATCTCTAACATCCCGTCTCTAACACTATCTCTTCCATATCAGCGTCACTTTAGTTTTCTCATTACATCCCTAAAATGGCCATCTTTCCCGTCACCCTATCCTAAACTTTTTTTAATTAAAAAAATGATGTAAACTAAATAAATATAAAATGCTTCGTGCATGTGTCATTGACTTCGGTGGAAGTTAGGATCGCCACTTACCACTTGCGGAGTTCTCCTACAACAGTTTTCATTCAAGCATCGGCATACCACCTTTTGAGATGCTTTACGGTAGGTGATATGCCCTAATTTATACATGTTTTGCATGTATAATAATCCCCATATTATGGTACTAATTAAATAAAAGCCTTACAATTGATACTTAAAACGTTAATATTTCACAATTGCATGTTAATCGGTGTTCCAAAAGAAACAAAGCAAAAACAGACTAAAAACATCAAGAAATCAAGCCTTTTGGAAGAAGCACACCTGACTTTTGACCCCCCAAGAAGTCAAAATTGGTCAACACAAGTCAACAAGCAGCAAAAAGACAAAACTAGGAAGCAGGGGGGGATGCATGGTCGTGCATCCCAATGCACGGGCGTGCATTGCCCTTCCTTGCTCCCCAAGGACCCGTACAATTCCATCTATACCTTTTGATTCCCAAGGCATTTGCATGACCGTGCAACCTAATGCACGGTCGTGCATTCCCCATTTTGAAGCCTACAAATAGATGGCTTGGGTTCTTCATTCTACACACCTCAAGAAGCATCAATACACTATCTATAGAGAGTTGTGTAGTTAGAGGTGAGAGTAGAGAGGCTCTCCCTCTTTATCTGCAATAGGGGAGCCTACGAAACCCAACGTTATGCTAGTTATTATGGCCATTCATGGCTAAACTCTTTGTATTGCTAGGGTGAAGATGAAGTTTAGTGTATGTTAATGTTTAATGTATTAATCTAGTGGTATGTTTATGTCTTTAATTATTCGCTCTTAAAACCACTTTCTTGGTGGGATTTTTATTATTATTATTATCTAAATTTGTCTTTACACTTGTGAGTGTTCTTGATTTTAAAGCGTAAGACCGTAAAACCTTTTTAATCAAACTTCTCCTGAAACTTGTACGTCTTTATACAAGTAGATTTTGATAAGCCAAGGCTTGGTTAATATTAATAAGATCGTACGTATTTATACGAACTTGTTATGGGACTGAGAATTGGTGAACTCACATTGGGTACGGTACGTCTTTATACATGGTCCCATTGTTACACCGCCTCCCGGTGAACAAAGTCTAATCACTTTTTTAATAAAAATAAATAATCATTTAAGTTTGATGTCCTAAACCAACTTGAAGATAGTATCGAAGAGTTGAGGGTAATGATGTCCCTAGCTGGGAGTCCTACCATTTTATTATTAAAGAACATAATTTGTGAGACAAATGTTGTGAGAATGAGGCTTTAGCGGTGTACCGTTCACACATTTGTATTAGTCATACCACCAGATTAGTCAACATAACATTATCATATACCAATCGGATTCGAAGCCCAAAGCAATACCAATCGTGATCTGATCATTCTCAAGATATTTACTTTCTTGCTATTTACTATTCTACTATTTACATTTCTGTTACACACTTCACACACATTTTTACTTTTCTGTTATTTACTTTACCGTCATTTACTTTTCTGCTTCACAAGTACACAAAAACCACTCACTAATTAAACCGACTAAACGATAACGAAAGTTGAGTATTGGAATTCGACCGTGTCCATTAGTTCAATACTTGGTTTTTACCTAAACTATAGTACATTGCGATAGGTACATTTGCCTATTGTGTATGTTTTAAGTTTGAGTATTTATCATTTTATAAATTTAAAACATGATCTCGTGAAACCATTCCTAATTACAACTTAAACAATCACGCACCAAGATTTTGGCGCCGTTGCCGGGGACACGGTGATTTCAAGAAAAAAATTCGAGTTAACGGATTAGTCTTTTTAACCTTAACATTTTCCATCTTTTTTTCTGTTACGTTTTGTTTCAGGTAGTGTATGATCCATAGCTCCACTACTAGTTTATATCAACCTTTAGTAGATCCCAAAAGATTCTTTCCTCGCCGATTACGAGAAACCATGCTAGAAGAATGGCTGTAGAAAACCGCACTATTTCTGACTTTGCAAGGCCGTCACTTGAAGCTTTAGGGTCTAGCATCACAAGCCTGACAGTTGACGCTAACAACTTTGAGATCAAATCACATGTTATTCATATGATCCAATCATCATGCACTTTTCATGGATTACCCGATGAATAAACACATGCCCACATTGCAAATTTCCTCAAAATTTGTGATACTTTCAAACTGAACAGAGTTTTAAATGACGCAATCCGACTCCGAATATTTCCCTTTTCTTTAAGGGAACGGTCTAAGGCATGGCTAAACTCTCTTCCTACCGGGTCAATCAATGCATGGGACGATCTAGCTCAAAAATTTCTTTCGAAATACTTCCCGCTATCAAAAATTGCAAAATTAAGAAATGATATCACCACTTTCACCCGGGAAGATGGTGAATCACTATATGAAGCATGAGAACATTTTAAGGACATGTTGAGGAAATTCCCTCATCTTGGGCTAGAAGTCTGGTTACAAGTATCATCATTCTACATTGGGTTACACAATCAATCTCGCCAGACACTCGACACTACTGCAGGTGGTATTTTTTGAAACAAAAGGCCACAGGAAGCTTACTACCTGATTAAGGAAATAGCCATGAACAGCTATCAATGTTAGGTACTGGGGAGATCCAGCAGTAGAAATTAACTAAGAAAAGGAACTTTAAGGAAGGAACGGGAGATATGGGAGAGATCCAAAACCCCCACCTGAAGAAAGACTAATGAAGCACATACCGGTCCGGCCAGCGACCCTTAAATAAATGTGGCGCTTCTGGGAGGCAACCCGATGATCATGAATAAATTGAGGAGTTGGCGCATACGGCAGAACACATGGACCTCAGGTTTTGTTTTCCAAGTTTAAGTTTCTCATACTTCAGCCTTCAGGTATGCCTTCTCGATACTAGGACCTTAGTAGCTTAACTACTACCTTTTATTTTCCATTTCTTTTTTTATGCTTTTCTTTCTATGTCAAGTAACATAGCATCACCAAATAGTTTCTCTATTTTTTTTTGAGGAGTTCCACTCCACCTCTACAAGCTTGGACGTCGGAAAACCACATAAAATTTGTGAGAGATTTGATAAAGTTTTTAGGGTAATGTTGACAACAGCCATAAGCATGGACCATAGGTTATACACCGAATTGACCCGAGGAGTACTAGTTTCTTTTCCCTAAAAACTTCATGCATTTAAATTCTTGTATAGCACTTCATTACATTCATTTGTACATTAAGGGTAATGTATAGTTTTAAGTGTGGGGTGGGAGATTGAGATTCAGGACAAACCTGTTTACTCAAAGCAGTAAAACTAAACTCGTGATTTTCTACCCATTTGACTAAAATCTTACTTTGACCTAAAACTTATTTTCTTAGAAACCCTAAATTTTTTTGACAAACCCTAAACTTTTTTTAGTTCGCGCTTAAATAAACTAAAAAGGAATATATTGAAACATGGCAAGTAGAAACAAAAAGATATTATACATAACGAATACCTAAACCTTATCCCATCCGTTTTTCATGTGAGAATAATCTGAGTCTTTTCACAAGCATTATGATGTGTTGTAACTATATATATAATTTTATAAAGATTTTCACACAATTAGTTTGAAAAAGGGTTTACACCAAAGACAAATCACACACACACCGGGCAGTGTACCCGTCGGATGGCAATATAGCAAAGGTAAGAACCGGATATCAATCCGTGGATACGGTGAAATGCAATAATAAACCGGAACTGAAATTCAGTCAAGTGACGGTAAAAAGATGATTTGAAGAGTTTGTTTAATTAACTAATATGCAAGGGTATAAAACCTAAGCTAAACCACAACACAAACAATCAAGGAAAGAAGATCACTTCGGTGTCGAATCCATTTAGAATACAATCAATACACTCATGGAAACATGGCAAATACACGAAACATAGATTGACTAAATTCTCGTCAAAGACATCTAATCAAATGACTATTCGGAAAGCTAGAATGAATGATACAAACTAACCACCTAAAATCATGCAATGACGCTCACGTGTTGTAATCATGTCAATGCTTATAAAGATTGAACTAGTTTCCGATCAAGGTACACTAATCCAATAACTAGTTGGAAAGATAATATGAAAAACACACTACCCACCTCAAGTTGATTTAATTAGACAATCACATGCACTTCTTCAACATACAATGTTCATACAAAGCTTATATAAATTAGGGGATTGTGTCAACAAATCCTAGATAAACATAATACTAAGCAAAAACATCATAACACACACTTTGTCTTTCTAAACATAAGCATAAGGATACACATTAAAAATCATAAATCATAAGCAAGACTTCATTCACCATTCCTAGTCAAAAGCCATAAACTAGCATATAAACATACACTAAATTATGAATATAAGCATACACCATAAGTTTTCCAACATAATATAACATACACAAATACAAGCCTTATAAGCAACTTTAGATTCTCAAACATATAATTTCATTGAATAATAATCATACGATTGTCGTAACATTAACATGAAATTGCCAATAATCCATAAATGTTGTCAAATGATTCCAAACTTCATCTAAACCAAAGTGAATAAGAGTATTAGCTCATCATGAGCCCAAAAATGACAAGTAAGAAAAGAAAAATAGCAAGAGACATGTTGAAAATACAAGAATCAAACCACTCCTCAAAACCTAGATGTTGTTGTTGATGTGTGATGATCCTCTTGATGTTGTAATCCTCCCTTGAAGCTTGAAATGTGGCTGGAACAGATTTGATTCGAGCACAAAATAGCAGGTTTTTGCTCTGGGTGCTGAATGTCTGGGCGAGGAAAAAGCATCTGTATGTATAGACTTGAGGAGGCACAACCGTGCCTGTCGCTGGGACACGACCATGCCTAGGGTCTAGCACGGTCGTGGGACAGAAGGTTAACCAATCCGGAGCTTCTATTGGGTCCACTGATCGAGGGAGTATGGCTCAGAGGTCAAGGATCAGACTCACGGGTTGTCACGCGGTCGTGGGGTGTTGTAGCACAGTTGTGCTTAAAGAATTGGGCTGGCGCGGTCGTCCCAGAAGCGGGGCGAGACCGTGTCTAGGGTTCTGAAAGACTAGCATGGCCATGCCAGGTACGGGGCACGACCGTGCGTCCTGCACAGAAACCCTAAAAACTGTAACTTTTCTCTTGGAATTCTCCTGTTTGTTCACCTAGCCTCACAAAAACCTACAAAACTGGAAATGAAGCAAACAAGTGTCTAAACATAGAAAATAACCAAGAATTAAGCGTGAAATGAGTGAAGTTTTGAGCCAAAAAGATGTGTAAATTGTGACACATCAAACAATGCCACACCTGAACACTACTTGTCCTCAAGCAATTCAAACTCAAACAAAACTTCCAATGGCATAAGAGATCAATTCGGACAACCGTAAGCATTAATAAATCATAAAGGTTTGAACGGTTTTCTCAAGAAATGCAAAATTCACTGAATGAAACCCAAGGAGCCCAATAAAGTAACAACCGATGAGTGTTTTGACCAAAAATTAACCAAGCTAATTAAGTGATCAAACTTTGTTTGTCAGGTAGTGTGCTTGAAAGAATCGTGATCAAAATATAAAGGAAAGCTGTAAACGACACGAGTGTTTACGAGAAAAGCCCTTGATCCATCACGATCTCCGGCATAAAACCTCGGTAGCCGACTAAACGTCGGGATGCCTTGTGTTCTTTAATAAATCGATGAAAAAAGTACAATGAGAGCAACTAGTGATCGAATACTAAGTGTTACAGAGTTATTTTTGAGTTTTGAATACTGCTAAGTGTGATTGTGTGTGTTTCCTATTCGATCAAGCTGCTGGATAAATACAAAAAAGGAATAGCAAACTATCCGAGAATCCCGGAGCTTTTCTAGGTCTTCAAATATGACCGTTGTAGACTCTTTCGCGCATCTTTCACACGTTTTTCCTAACTCCCTGACCGATTCTTCACGGATGAGGTTGACTCCACACGTTCTACATGCGAATAAATCAAGATGGGAGAAGGATACAACGGTTAACGTTATAAATGTTAAGGATCCCAAAACTTGTCAGGATACTGAAGACTGCCAGAGACTCAGGATCACTAGTCATAAAAATGACCCCTAACAATTATCCTCAAATTTAATAGTTGTCAGCTTTATCGATATCTGTAAAATTTTAAAACTCAAATGGTCAATTGATGATTAGGTTTCGATAGGACTCTTCCCGGGTTCCAATGCACAATGACCGTTACTTCTGCAGGATATAATCATAATCCTTCGCGCTTCTCTCATTTGGATCTTCTCAAAGCTAACAGGTAAAGCCTTTTTCCATCTTCGTCTCTTTCCTTACAAGTATTTGCATAATTTTGAATTATCCGGCTCTTTATAGGAATCCAGAAGTATGATTCATAATCAGCTTTATCTGGTAACAAAAGGGTAAGTTTTATCCATATGTTAGTTAAACGTATATTTAGGAGTCTAACCCATTATCATGTAGCAGGCTCTCGTATGTCAAGTTCTCGATTTTCCCTCGACGACGTTGATAACACGGTCTCTGAAAGCAAAGCCATCAAAAAGGAAAAAACTCAGCCTGCTACCGAAGCTCCCAAACCTGATGATCCTACTCTACGCCCCAAGATCACCAATGGCAAAAATAGAAAGCTCTGTGATGCCGCCGGTGTAACTATCTACGAAGGCCTGGACTATGTTGATGCCTACAAGAAGCTTCATATCCACAGTCATCTGCTAACATACTTTCAGTATCCTGGATTCTGAACTTTTTCTGCTTTGGAGGTGCCAGTTTGGGATAGACAATTTCAACTCTTGACTGATGGTCCGTGATTCGGGTGGATGGGTCCAGCTTTTGGATGAAGCCTGAATCACTAATTTTCCTGCACTCTCAGTATTAGTAAATAACTTGTGACTATATGCCATGATTGTTATGTGTTTGATATGTTTTTGACATATTTTTAGAAAATAAGGATCCTTAGGCGGTTAAGTCTTATGATACATGGAAAAATAGATTTAGGTATCTTTTTGGGATACCAGATCCTTTATGAACATCTGTAAATAATTTCATAGGTTTAAACTTCGGTTTAAGAAAACATACCTTGTTTCTGATAAATAGTTTGAAAAAATACCAGTGCAAACATACCATGACTTAGTAATCAAATATTTCGAGTCTACCTAAAATTGAAAATTAATAACCAATTTTTAGTAAATACCTTCATCGAGAATCAGGCTGGGTAGATATACATACCAGATAACGATAGGGAGTCCAAACAGACTTAAAGTATGATAACTTTTAGTTGTCCACTTGTGTATAGCTGTCAAACTAATTGTTTGCTTAGTAATTGTACCTCAGGATTCTCAGGGGTGTCCCCAATCTACTTGAGTGTCAGGATCTTGAGTTATTAACTTGGGGCATGCCAACGTAGTGGGTTGTACCCGTAGTGACATGTAAATGTCAATATCCTTTGGTTAACATATCAATGTTAAACTGCTTGGGTCATGCCCGATTGTATAACACGTCCCTGTTACTCCATTGATATTATTCGTAAGGTCCAACATATAGCCAAAAGTGATGAAATTATCAGCCATTGTTACATAGACTGGTCGCGCCACCTCGAACTATACTTGGATATCGTGCGCTCCTGGCGGGGTGTAGAAACCCAATCTCTGTCTTCTGTCTTACTGCAAAACATGAAACCTTGGTGAAGGTGGGTGTTAGTCTGGCTAACACCCCTCCGATGCTCAAGTCGTTATCTTTATAAAGAAGTAATAAAAATGAAAATAATTGAGAAGAGAAGTCATACCAGTTTAAGTTAGAATTTAAGCTCTAACTTACATAAAATAGGCTTTGAGATGGATAGCATTCCAGGATATTAGCAGAATATCTTCTATAGTAGCTAACCAATATGCACCCTTGCTGCTTCTGAGTCGATCAATTATGGGCCTGCAATAGACTTTCTATACAATATATTGTGTAATATTATAAAACGAGATACCCTTATTCGAAAAGCCTTGTGATTCTTTTCACCATTTGGGATCTCACCATCCTGCAAAAAAAAATTTGATGAGTAAAATCCAGGATCCTTGACTAGGTTCAAGATTCTGAATACATGCTTCTTTTTCAGTGTTAGATACTTCATTTATCTTCTCAATTGTTGTGTAATATTGAAAATTTTGAATTCCATAGATAATTGCTTAACTATTGTGAGATATATGGCTAACCTCTCACCCTTTACCCCATACGTGCCACTAAAATGGTTAGCAATTAATAGTGAATCTACATATACCTAGAGATACCTGGCTAATTGTAATCCTGCTATCAGCGCCTCATATTTCGCTTCGTTATTGGTTTTCTGAAACTCACAGCTTATAGATTGGGGTATTATGTCCCCATGTGGTGATTTCAGTATGATGCCTAGACCTGTTCCTCTAACATTTGATGCACCGTCAGTGATAAAGTCCCTTATCCTTGGATTCTTCTAATTGTTGAACTTCAACATCTACTTCATGTTGAATGTCACTACTGAAATCAGCCACAAAGTCCGCAAGTGCTTGAGACTTTATTGATGTTGTAGGTTCATATACTAGATCGTACGCACTGATTTTGACCGACCACTTAGCCATTCTTCCAGACATCTCTGGTTTTTTTAAGAGACACTTAACAAGATAATTAGTCTTAACATGAATAGTATGAGTTTCAAAGTAATGTCTAAGCTTAGTAGATGCCATTATTAAAGTTAAAATTAGTGTTTCTAAATGAGAGTACCCGGTCTCTGTTGCTAGCAAGCTTTTACTTACATAGTATACGGGATGTTGTTGTCCTTCATGATCCTTGACTAAGGCATCACTTACAACATTTCCGGATACCGCCAAATACAGGTATAATGGTTCACCATCCTCTGGCTTCATTAGCAGAGGTGCTGATGCCATGTATCTAGGGTCTCCCCCTCGATGTAGATTGGTAGCTTTATTTCACTAACTGTGCTCTTGACCTCTCCACTGAATCCTACCAAGACTGAGGATTTCGAGATGATTTCGGAATCAGGGATCCCCATCCTCTTCAGGACTGCTAATTATATGATGTTCACTGAGCTTCCTCCATCAATCAGGATCCGACGGATGAAGTGATTAGCTATGTACAGAGTGATTACCAAGTCATCATGGTGAGGATCCTATACATCGTCTCTGTCCCCTTTTTCGAAAGAGATTACTTTCTTTTCGGTTAAGGTGGATGTTTTGGTAGGCCTGTCCCTTTTCTCTGTCTTTGCCTCCTTAGCGTTTATCTTTGCTTCAGAATAAGAAGTACCACATATATTAGACCTACCAGATATTAAACTTATTACCTTGACATCTTTAGGTGGGGATGCCGCTCGTCTTGGGTAGCACCAAGATTCTGATTCTTTTCTTTCTTTCTTCCCAAGAGTTCCTTCAGGTGGCCTTTGCTAAGAATATAGCTTATTTCTTTTCTAAGGGCAATACAATCCTCAGTCTTGTGCCCGAAGTCTTCATGATAGGCACACCATTTAGATTTGTCCTTCCATCTGGATGCCTTGTCAGTTTTCCTAGGCCATATGACCTTGTCCCCAAGATCCTGCATAGCATACATGCGTCCTAAAACATCAACAAAAAAACAATAGTCAATCAGTTTAGGATAATTTTCTTCTTCCTCATCTCCTTTCACAACGTTGAATCTATGATTGTCAGCTCTCGAGTAAGGCTTTGATCTATCAAGCTTGAAAGATGATGATTCAGATTTCTTGTTGGGATAATCATAGTTGGAGGGTGCATCAATCCTTTTATGGATCTTTTTATCATATTCGAGTCTTATGAACCTCAAAGCCCGATTCCTGACTTCGCCCAAGTTCCTGCAAGGATTCATTACGAGATCTTCGTAAAAGAGGGAGTCCTTTAGCAATCCCATCTTGAAAGCTTGAACTACCGTATCAATGTCAAGGTTCGGGATATCTAAGGATTCCTGGCCAAACTCGCTTACATAATCCCTAAGGGACTCGTCAACATTTTGGGTTACTCTGTACAAGTCACCAGTTAGTCTTTCAAAGGTTCTTCTGCAAGAAAACTGGTTGTTAAATAAATTAATTAAATGAGAAATCGAAGTAATAGAATAAGGAGGAACATTTAATAGCCATTTCAAGGCAGATCCTGTTAAGGTTGATCCGAAGCCTTTGCACAGACAAGCCTCTTTCAGATCCATAGGGATAGGATTGATCTCCATTCTCTCTTTATATTGAGCGACATGCTCTTCGGGATCGGTAGTTCCATCATATAACTTCATGTTGGGAGTCTGGAAGCATTTCGGGATCTCTGCATCGCATATTGGGGGAGCGAATTTGGAGATCCTGTGACTGGCTGAGGATGCTTCCGGTATTGGTTCTACCACACCTGGTACGCTGGAGATCATATCCTTCAGCTTTTTCAACTCCTTGGCCATGACTAGACTGATCCATGTATCCTGCATAACTTCGTTAGCATTTAAAAATTGATTGAAACTGTTACCAATGTGAGGATCCAGCGATGAGAATCCTGGGGTGATTCCAAGATTCTAGTTTGTGGTGATTCTAACAGCTGGAGTCGGGTCAACTGTAGTGGTTCCAGTCTGCATGGGGATAAAGTATCCCTTATGGATTCTTGAGGATCCCGAATAATTAAAGTACAGGATCCTTGGTTGCAACGGGGATGTCACTTCCACTGGTTTCTTAGAGTCTTTGACTTTTTCAAGCTCTCTAAACAGCGTCAGGTTAGTCTTTTTCTGCTGTTCCATCTGTTGCTTCACTTATGAGAATAGATCAAGGATATCATTGTTCGAAACGATCACAGGTGCACCAGCAAGCATTCCGGATCCCGAAAAACCCGCAAAAGTAGTTTTCTTCGGCCGATTAACACTCTGTTGGAATGGAGGAGGAGGAATAGGGTGGTTCAACCCAGAGCTTGAAGATGGAGCAAAAACAGAAACATACACACTTTTGGATTGGGGCGACATTTTTTAAATCAATTTATTGAAAAAATAATTGAACGCAAACTTTAGTAAAGATTTAAAAATGAAAAGCACCACTTGCCCCATGGTGGGCGCCAAATTGTTTTGACCAAAAATTAACCAAGCTAATTAAGTGATCAAACATTGTTTGTGAGGTAGTGTGCTTGAAAGAATCATGAATAAAATGTAAAGGAAAGCTGTAAACGACACGAGTGTTTACGAGGAAAGCCCTTGATCCTTCAGGATCTCTGGCATAAAACCTCGGGAACCGACTAAACGTCGGGCTGCCTTGTGTTCTTTAATAAATCGATGAAAAAAGTACAATGAGAGCAACTAGTGATCGAATACTAAGTGTTACAGAGTTATTTTCGAGTGTTGAATACTGCTAAGTGTGATTGTGTGTGTTTCCTATTCGATCAAGTTGCTGGATAAAAAAAAAGGAATAACAAACTATCTGATAATCCCGGGGCTTTTCTAGGTCTTCAAATATGACCGTTGTAGACTCTTTCCCGCATCTTTCACATGTTTTTCCTAACTCCCTGACCGATTCTTCAGGGATGAGGTTGACTCCACACGTTCTACCTGCGAATCAATCAAGATGGGAGAAGGATACAACGGTTAATGTTATAAATGTTAAGGATCCCGAAACATGTCAGGATACTGAAGACTGCCAGAGACTCAGGATCCCTAGTCATAAAAATGACCCCTAACAATGAGCAATTGTGTATGCTTTAGAAATCATTAGCATGCAACCTTATACTCCTCACAATGTTCACATACTCTCGGGTATATATATAATCATGCAAGTGGTGGTGTATGTATAGAACACTCAAACGCTAAGACAATGAATCATGCAATAATCATAAGCTTGCTAAAAGATCAAATTTCTACCAACTAACATGAAACAAAGCATAAATCAAGAGGACTTGAAACGGGTTGTAACTTGGCTATGGTTAAGGGTAAGAAATTGGAATTTGAAAGTGGCTAAATGGTTAAAAACCCGGCGGTCATGCTAACTCAAAAACTAATACAACTTTTAATCATACAAATAAACTAACTAATATTTTCCTATATACAAGAGCTAACAACCGAACCTTTCCATTTTTGCTCACAAAATTGCTCTAAGTCGGCTATATTTCACCTACTATTGGTGAAACTTTTTTTTTTGAATGTATATATCTTTATTTATTTTCTTTTGAAGAGAACTAAGCAAATATACATCTTTCCTTAGCTAAAAACTTCTCAAGAAATAACACTTACAAAAAATAAAAACTATAAAATTAACATTAGCCAACCGGATTTTTAACAAGGGTAAAAATAAAAATAAAAGGCTAATTTGGCTATGTGGCGGTGTATACGTGGGTGAAAACAAGAAAAACATGGGATAGGCTCAACGTGGGTAACTAGTGAATGTGTTCGGGTGAGGGAAAAATAAACAAAGTGGTTTATCCTAATGTCTCAATCATTTTTATGCAATATTTATGTTCAGGATTTCGAAATGTATACTAAAAGCAAGTTCTAATATGCATGAAACATCCGGCACACTCAAATCCGCCTAAAACGAGAGCAAACAATGTCTAAAGCTATGAAGGCTCAAAAATAAACTCATAGAAACAGAAAGGAATGGGTGTAAGCAAAAGCTTCCATGCAATTCATTCGTTTAGCCAACTAAAAACTCACGATTATCACAAAAAATTGGGTTTGACTCGATGGGGTTTCTATCAAATGCTTTCGAAAAATCAAACCTCTAATATTTACTAAAAATGTGAATGCTAAACGGTTAACCTTTATTCTATTTTTATGTTTAAATTTTTTATTTTTTTTTTAAACTGATTTAATGCCAATAAAAATTATGAATGAAGATTTTGCAAAAATGAAGTGATAATATGCTAAGAGGAGAAAAATCGCGTGAACAAATTCCCACCCTACACTTAGAATCGTACATTGCCTTCAATGTATAACAAAAATAATGTAAAGTACACTTAGAAATGTACATTGCCCCCAATGTACACCAAAAACATGCAATGCAAAGATGGATGCAATGCAATGGAGTGTGAAGGGAGTACTGAAACTTCCCTCGTGTCGAACTTGGTCAAACTCAAATAGCCTACCCATAAAAATGATATTCCAAGCAGTTCCACAATTCCAAGATCTAAATAAGACTAACCATATCAAACAGGATCAGTAACATCAAACCAAAATATATATACGGGAAAAGTAAAGACAAATATCCACATACAACCATCAAAAGAAACAAGTACGACAAGAAAACCACAACAACGCCGAATCGTGAATAAGAGTTTGTACAGATGCAGAAAAGTACAAATCAACAAAAGATGGATCTCAAACGGCAATGGGAGGCACTACTCCCACTGCATGCCCTCCAGATCAATACCGGCGGCACCGCCTTCCTCGGCTCCTCCTGCTGGTGGTGGTGATGGTGGTGGTGTAGGCTGGTGCTGCGGTGGTGGTGGTGGAGAATGATGAGCAGGAGAAGGATGCGGTGATGGCTGGGGCTAGTGCTCTGGCTGCAAGAAGAAAGGGACAGGAACCACGTATGGGGCTCCGCCAGCAGCAGCAGCGGCCACTAGGCCTCGTACTGCCAGGTCCAGTAGCGCATAAATAAAGCATGAGGGATGACAACCGGATGTGGGGAAGGTGGAGGAGGCGGTGGAGCAACTGGGTCGGGCTCGACGTGTAAGTCCATAAATCTAACACGAATCTGTAGAAGCCCAAATCAGGAGGCGGAATCTCTTGATTTGGTGAAGAAAACACAAGAACAGTAGATGAACAATAAAAACCTTCTTGTATTGATTTGAATCAAAAGATATTACAACGAAAAACCCTCAAATCTCTCTTGAATGTGTGGTCACAATGATGATGAAACAATAATCTTGAGAAAACCCCTGATGTGTGCACACCCTAAACCCTAGAAAAATTATTCTATTTAAAGGTCTAGTTTATGTTTGACAATATTAAAAAAATGCCACTAAACTATTAAATCTTCATTTAATCTTAACTGACGCTGTTAATCGAAACAAGCACGTCAATCGAAACTATACTTGCGAATGAACCTTGAACTTTCGATAGATTTTTTATTTTTACTCGATATTTCGTCCGAATCTTGATTATTTTGGTAAGCGTCAGCCTTAATAATACCCTATAATCTCCCCCTAGGCTGATGCTACCAAAATCTTTCATTATCAATTCCATTATGATCAACATCTTCAATATCAACAATCTCCCCCATTTATGGTTGAATCAAATGTTAAAGTTGAAATCAGACGAACATTGCGGTTACTCCCCCTACGAAGTAGATCCTCACGAGGGTGGAGTTTGAAATGGCATTTGTAGATTCTAGATATACTTTCCATCTCTCTTTTGCTTGATGAATCAGAAGATCTATGAGGAGGTTTCCTAGCATGTTATCTTCTGCGCTACTGAGGAACAAGTTCTTTTGATCGGGTAACTTTGCTCAACTGATGATCGGCCATCATTGCAGCAAATTCTTCAAGTGAGGTGGTGAAGCTGCCGGTCAGCTTCTAGAATAACGCAAATTCTTCAAGCGATGGAGCAGACCCGGAGCAATCAGAAGAAAGGCAGTATCGTTGCCCAGTTGGCAGTAATCAGGGAAGCTTGGCTACAACAGCGAACCAACACAATCAAGGAACCCGAGGATGAACACCAAGATTTAGTGGCAGATCTACGAATGGAGGAAATTCCTGGCAACTATGTTGGAGAGAAAGAATTGGACATCGCACCAATTTCAAGTGAACCTGCTGCTCAACTATTAAAGGCTTGGCGCCTGGATGTCACTTATGACAAAAAAGAATTGGAGAAAAGTTGCAAAGGACACACCAAATGCACAATGTTGGCGGGAAGCAGAAACAGAAACAAGCTTAATTTCGAGCAAATGGTCATCTAGGTGGAGTCCAGATGAAAAAGACCAGAAAAGTGCAAGGCTTACACAATCCGTTTTAACCAATCAAAGGGTCTATGAAGCGGGCCAACTTACAATTTTTGAATGGCTTATTGCTTGGTGCAACCATCCGTTAATAGAAGCTACACCGGGCCTTCACAATTTAGCATCTTTCACCAACCCCACCATCTTAACCATCTCACCAGCGAACCCTTTGAGGAGTATTACACAGGTTTGGAAGATTGGTTTTCCCATATCCGACTTGAGGACAAGTCGTTTCTTCAGGCGGGAAGTATTGATACGACTCCACGGGTTGACCCATCTTGGTCCAACAAGTCTCGAGTCAGCTACTTTGACCCAGTTAATCAACAGCAAAAGTGTAGGGTTGAATTAGTGAGGGGCTGAATGTTGGGGGAGTCAAAATCAAGAGGAAAGTCAAAAGACTGAATGTTAGGAGCTGAATATTAGGAGGGTAACTGCCCAATTTATGTTTAAATATCCCACTCCCTGTTCTAGTTTAGTTGTCTTTTTTATTTTGATTATCTAGTGTCTTTGTAATGGAGATTAGCCCCTCTCGAATCGGGCCAACTATTTTATTATTTTCAATAAATCAAGCTGTGATTTTCTGGTATCTGTCATTATCACATGTGCTTGTCATTTTTGATCTGTCAAAACCGACCTGCAAAAACTCATCGGTCCTTTTAAGATCTTGTAAGGACATTTGAAACAATGTAGTAGTAAGCAAGGTGCTATGGTCAGGAGCAGCTGGGTAAACCATTGGAAGCAATGTGATCCTTCTTCCATCCTTAATAAAAGAGTAGGTATTTTTATACCCATCATGAACAACCCTTCTATCGGACAACCAAGGTCGACCCAACAACACGTGACATGCATCCATTGGAATAACGTTGCACTAGATCTCATCCTTGTATTCCTGTCCAATAGAGAATGAAGTAAAACACGATTTGAAACGCGGATACCTTTCCCTTGATTTAGCCGGTGGATGTCATAAGGAGAAGGATGTGTTCGGTTGACAAACTCAGTTTGGAGATCATAGTTTGGGATGCAACGTTGGTGCAACTGCCACCATCAATAACTAATGAACAAATCTTGTCCCGAATCGTGCAGCTGGTACGAAACAGGGCTTCGCGCTGCAGGTTGTCACAGTGAACGGCGGTCCCATTTAGAGCTCGATGCATCACCAAACACTCTCCCTCATCCGGGCCCAATACTACCTCGTCTTTATCATGATGCTGGTTCGGTTTGTCATCAATCTTTGGTTCGGTCAAGGCTTCAAATTCTGCCAGAGTGATGACTCGTTTATTGGGGCATTCAGACGCAATATGGCCCAACCCTTGACAGCGAAAACAACGTCGTGAGTGCCTTGATGTAGTAGTGGAACTCTCCGGTAGGTTTATCGTCTTTGAAGGGGTTGGCACAGTAGGTGTAAGAGAGGATGGATGCGGTGTAGGTGCTGCAGCTTTGTCAGTGACTTGGACACCTCCACCTTACCATGACCCTTTTGTTGAGCCTCCACTTTGTGTGCCATTAGAGTGAGTTCAGTTAATGTTAAGTACGGATGCAACTCAACCACATTAGCAATTCTTGGTTCCATTCCTCCTAAATATCTCACAAGGGTTTGCGGGTCATCTTCATTCAAGCCACACTTCATAAGAAGGTGTTCAAACACCTGGGAATACTCTTCAATGGGTCGTGAACCTTGCTTGATAAAATGAAGTTTAGAGAAATTTTCTTGGAGATAATATGTGGGCATGAATTTCTGTTTGAGGAGTTTCACCTTGTCCTTGCCTTGTTGCTCTCTTTTGAAACATATATTTGCCCACCATGTTGAAGCATATTTTCGTAGCTTCATGGCTACGATCTTCAGCTTCTTGTCTTCGGATGTTTGCTTATAATCGAATACCCTTTCCACGGTGCGAAGCCACTCCACAAATTCATCCGGGTCTAGTCTCCCGTCATATTCGGGGATGTCGACTTTGATGTCGCTACCACGGGTAGAATCACGGTTTCGGCGACCATAAGGATTATAATCCCGGCTTCTGAATTCACGTCATCATCATCTTCATTTTCGGGTCGGTACCGAGGGGATTGCTCACGATATCTACGTTGTCGCATGGCAATGGATAGTTCCCTGAATTGGTCTTGTAAGTCTATCAATTGCTGCTCCACGGTTCTGTTTTCGTATGCCATGACTGCATAGAAAAGGTTGTTGACTGTTGGGTAGTAGTTTGAATTGTGGAAACGATTTAGTGGGGGAATCAAGAGCGAACCGTGCTCTGATACCAAATGATGGAAATCGGGGTAGTAACGAATAGGAATTTTTGAAAATCAATAAAACGGATATGCAACGGGTGAATGGGATACAGAAACACCACTCGATTCAATCCCGAAGAGCGTCCTAAACTGAGTGTAGGATACAGAAAATCACCACCGACACGCAAGCGTAGGTTCCAAAGAACACCACCCAAGTTGCCAAACTTGGATTAGCAATGGACTTCTGGTAACTCACGATCGTAGAGCAACACAGAGAAAGAGTTCTATTTAACAAATCAACCACCTTTCATTAAAATCACAAAGTTCAATACATAAAGGAATTCTACTGCTGCATGCCTACACCCACGTCCTAATCTTTAGGAAAGTGGAAAACAAAGTACTAACTAGAAAGCAAAGGGTACAACTAAAGAAGCACATCAAAGAAACTGAAATAAAAACATGTGGTAATTTGCAATTAACTGCATTGGTGGTGATTGACGTGGGAAAATTGCATGGAATCTTCAACCTCCATCGTGGGGCTCCGGGTGACCCGACTTTATTCCCGCGGGTATTGATTTGTTCACCTCACATCTAATTCCAAAAGAACCAACGACTAGCTCTTTTAAATTCCAAATGAACAACTTGTTTAAACTTATAGTCCCGGTATTTTTACCGCTATCATACCCCTTCTTGTTTCCACGAGCAATAACCAGATTTCCATTTGTCACTTTCCACTTGTCACCACCGAACTTTACTTCCATTCCCTGTTCATCCAACTGACCGAAAGAGATAACCTTCGTCGTCAGACCTGGAATCACTCTGACGTTCTTCAAGTTCCATGTAGTTCCTAATGAAGTAGCCAAATTAATATCCCTCATGCCCGTTATACCAAGAACCTCACCATTACCTAAACGTACCTTCCCAAAGTCACCTACCTTCATATTCACCATCGTTTCCCCGCTGTGTATGGCATGAAACGAAGATCCAGAATCCATAACCCAAGAATCCATACTACTCTCCACACGACAGCCCAGTGCATCATCATAACAGATGACCTCAGCAGTGTTCACTTCAGCGGCATTTTCCTTTTTCTTATTTGGACATTGACTCTTAACATGTCCAACTTCATTGCATCTCCAACACTTCACATTCTTCCGAGTTCTAGACGAACTCCTCCCCCTACTCCCACTGCTCCTGTTATTTTTCCTTCCCCTGCCCACATTGAATATATCATAAGTAGTATTCCTCCGGTGAATGTCTTCACCCAGAATACTATCCCGAATCACGTCAAACTTCAAATTCCCACCTCCACTAGAATTAGTGATTGATGTCACATAACCTGACCAGCCGTCAGGCAAAGAGGATAACAGGATCGCCGCTTGAGTATCATCATCAAACTTATACCAACGGTCGATAACCTAGACAAAATCGAATTTATGTTACTATGTGCGCAGGTACTGAGCTTCCCTCATTCATCCTTATCATGAACAACTCTCTTAACAAGAACACCTTGTTAACAGCAGGCGGCTTTTCATACATGTTTGACACATAGTTGTCAATAGCGAGCGCTATAGCGCGCTACCTAGCGATTCGGTAGATGACCGCTATCTTCCATATCGCGACTACATAGCGAGCGAATAGCGTTTTTTTGTTTTTTTAATATAAATTAGCGTTAGGGTGTTTTTTAATATAGTGATAGTGTATTTTAGGTATTTTGGTGGTGTGAATGTTTTTTTGTTTATTATAATTGCACAAATAGTTGACTAATTATATTCTAAAATTTTCTACTACTTTACCGCTAAACATGAAATAGCAGGCGCTATTTACCGCTATTCGCTACGTAGCATATCGGTAGCTTGTCGCTATTTACCGCTATTCGCTATTGACAACTATGGTTTGACAGAGCCGTCATCATACCATGAGCCGTGGTTTCCTTCATAATATTAAACGCTACACTTCTCGTCAAGGCCAGTATGATCTTACCTCTCGCCCTTTTGTCCGTTGAATTCGGCCTGACTCAAACCACTCGGTTTCTCTTCTAATGTCATCTCCAAATCATTTACATCGAATAACGCCTCTATTTGCATCTTCCACCATCAAAATTAGTCCCGTTAAACTTCTCGATTCGAACTCTCCCGTCTTCAGCCATTGCAAACGAGAATCAGAAGAAAAACCAAAATTAAAAGTTAACCAACCGAAGCCAAGCAACCTACAAAAGAAAACCTAATCCCTGAAACACCCGAACCGGCGCTTCACCTGCAAAACCTGAGTAAAATCAGCAACTTCAAGGGTCCAAACTTGAAACCCTAATCACAAATCACCCCATATTAGCCCCGAACAGCCATGTCTTCTCCTTCACTTGCGGCGGCACCTAGGGTTGATGTAACCCTAATCAGCGGCAGTCAATAGCCACAAACCAGGCTTCAATCAGCCCCCTTTTTAGCGACTGAAAAAGACCAACCGGCATCAAACAAAACGGAATCGGTAGCAAAAACCAGTCTGTAGTCAGACCCTTCAGCCGAACACAGAAAACAGCAGCAATCGAAGATCAGAACCAACAGCCCTTGCGGCTTATCAAACAGTAGAAAAAAAACGGATTGAAACAGTCCTTTCTCGAAACAGCCCTCCTCACCTTCTTCACGATTGAAACAGTGCTGAACCGTGTGTGTACAACGAGCCAAAGATCTAATACCGGTTGTTAGGTATCAGAGTCGCTATCGCAGCGGAATCACATACACACACACACACACAATCAATGACAGAAAATAAGAGACACGAGAATTATAGTGGTTCAGCCAAGATTGACCTAAGTCCACTTGCAACTAGGGTTTATTCTTTATTAGGTGCTCAAGGAAATACAATTACATTAAGGATATATTTATAAGACTAGATTAGGGTTAACTAATTAAGGCAATAACTTAATCAACAAGCTAATGCTAAACAACCCTAGGAAAAGCCGCCAGCCCTTGCTTCTTCAGATCCGGCCAGCCCCAAGAGGCCCAATAGCCTAGCAAAAGGTGGCCTGAGGCCCAGCCCAGACCGGTCCGGCCCAAAGTCTTCACAACCCCACACTGGTCTTTATAATCTACATTATATGCAAATAACAATGCATCCAAATTTGTACCATGCAAATGTATAAGCGTAACACCAAATTTCAAATGAAACCTCTGAATACACTTGATACCGCACAATGATTAGTTTTTAGTTGTACCATATAAGATTATATAACAAAATATCTCATGTTCTATCTTGGTTTAAAAAAGCGCGCCTCAGACGCGAGGCGACATAAGGCGCAAGGGTCTGGGCTTTAGCTTACATAAGGAGCGCCTCTATATAAGAAGCGCCGCTTTTGCGCTCTGAGGGGCTTTTTCGTGTTTAAGATCTTTTTTTTTGTATGTTTTGTTGTTGTTTTGGACTTTTACAGGTGGTAGTAACTAGTAATTTTTGGCATCTTCATGGTTTATTTTAATAATTTCCTCTTTTGGATGTTTTAGATGTTTAATATCAGGTAATATGTTTAACAATATTGGGAATTTAGATGTTTAACATCAGTTAATGTGTATATACATAATTTACATGTTTTTTAATAGTATGTGTGCTTCGCGTACGAAAAGCCCTGCGCTTTTACGCTTTGCGCCTCGGATTTAGATATCGTCGCCTCGGTGCGCTTCTCGCTTTTTAAAACCAAGTGTTCTATACAAATATATGTTTTACATTGTAATTTTTGTAGCATGATTACAATAGCAACATAAAGTTGGATCTAATTTTTTATGATTTTCTTTCTTTTCTCTCCAACTCAAGCACACACAAAAAAGAAAAGAAAAGAAGTTTAAGCATGCATTTTCTCATCCTTTATTTCAACTCAAGAACAAGCTGAAAAAAATTATCCTTTCTTTTCACTTCTTTTCTCCAAACTGGTGAATGTTAGATCAATTGAAAAGATAAATTTAGGGCAAGCAACTGAAAAAAACCATGAAAGTTAACTGCAGTTAGCATTAAGCTGGTTTATGTAACTATTATTAAAACCTTTGTTTCTTTTCTGCTGGTATACTTCAGGTTCAGAAGCAATGTTTGCAGATCTTTGCTATTTTTCCTGTGGGAGCTATCCAGGTTAGGCAAACACATATTGTAAATGTTTTAATGCCCACTTTTTACTTTCTGTTGCTTTCATCTGAATTTCTTTGATGGAATCTGTAATTTACAGCTTATTTTTGCTTTCCTTGTACTTCCGTGCCTTTTGCTGGGTTACTTGGGTCAAGCTGCCTACCTCATGGATAACAATAGTCATGCACATCAGCCTTTCTTTTCTTCTATCCCAAGTGAGCCTCCTTTTCTGTTTCTGCCAGCCTGGCACACATTAACTTTATTTTGTCTCTCTTATTTTGACTGTAGGCCCCTTGATTGTTAGTAGTCGAAACAAAATGTTGAGGTTGCAGTGTGGCACGATGGTCTGGTCCGGGGGAGGGTGGTTAAGAAATGGGTCAAATTGGGTACTTTTCTGCTACAGGGACAAACATGTTGGAATTGGATCGACCCGAAACACTTTTTGTCCAATTTTTTTTATAAGCAAGTAGTGTCAGATATCATTACAAAAATTGTATTACATTTCATACTTTTCAGTAATAATCTAATTTCTTGAATATTAAGAGGTTTTATGCATTTAAAATTAAAACAGGGATAATGTTGTAAAAGAGCAACATACTTTCTCAAATGTTCACGCTGGTCATTCTACAAATCAATAAAAATGATAAAAAGAGAACACTTGACTAAGAATATTGACTAATTTTGCACTACGTATAGTAGGTTGCTATTTTATGACATCACCCCTTAAAAGTACACTTTGGCTAACTTTTGACCCTTTTCTTTTTACAGCTATATATGTATTTTACCAATCTGACTCATTAGAGAGAAAACATTAACATATGCTCAATCAACCATTCATAAATAAATGAGTTGAAATTTCCACCTGTAGAAAATATCTTTAAGCTTAGCTTGCAAGAGGAAGTCATGGCTAATACTTGGTGTATTCTCTGTTCTGCCTGCAGATGGTACTTTTTGGCCGATGTTCCTAATTGCTAATATTGCAGCATTGATTGCTAGTAGAACAATGACAAAAGCAACCTTTTCTTGTGTCAAACAGTCAATAGCACTTGGTTGTTTTCCTCGCCTAAAAATCATGCATACTTCTCGCAAGTTCATGGGTCAGATCTATATTCCAGTTATGAACTGGTTCCTGCTGGCCTCTGCTCTTCTTCTTGTCTGCTTCATTGCAAGCACCGAGGAGATTGGAAATGCATATGGTACTCCTTGCTTTCTCTTACTCTTCTTTTGCAAAACTTTTTTCTAACTGCTAGCCGTTGGTTCATTGGATGCATTATCCTTGTTTTCTTCTTGCCTTGAGACTACGCTCCCAATTTGATCTAAAAAGAGGATCTCATAAACGTGATGATTTGCATGGTGTTCCTTTTAGTACTCATGTGAAATTAGCATTGAGATTCTATGATGGCAAAATGGTTGACAACAGTATTTAGTGGTGGCAAAATGGGCACGTTGGATAGCAGGACTGAATCAGGTCGGGTTGGATTTGGTTGACCTGAAACACTTGTTGTTTTAACTTCTATAAAGGATTTTTTTGTTAAACACGATTACATTATTTCAGTATTTATCTAATTTTTTAATAAAACGATGTAGGGGGTCGTATGCAATTAAAAAGACACTTGAAATGTTCAACTCATTTGATATGGGTTGGGTTGGATTTGGGCTACTTTAGATCTGTTAGACCGTTCGACTCAGATGACACTTGACATGTCCCCTTTTCTTTATTTTAACCCATTTGTCTCATTAGAGACAAACCATTACCTAAATTACCCATTTATAAGTAAATAGGTTAAAGCTGCCACATCTAGTTTTTTTTCTGTGATCAGGGATCTATATTTATTAGGCTTTTGTGATCTTTTACGTCTAATGTTGATTCGTCTGAAAAATACAGGCATTGCTGAGGTTGGAGTGATGATGATGAGTACTATCTTAGTAATCCTTGTAATGCTTCTTATATGGAAGATAAACATCATTCTGGTTCTGTTCTTTTCTGTCATTTTCCTCGGGTTGGAGGTTGTATTCTTTTCATCAGTTTTACGCGGTATTAAAGATGGAAGCTGGCTCATATTGGTGTTCGCTATGATTGTATTTTTCATCATGTACATATGGAATTATGGTAGCAAGCTCAAATATGAAACTGAGGTCAAGAAAAAGATGTCAATGGATGTAATGCGACAATTGGGTAGCAATCTTGGAACTGTCACAGCTCATGGCATAGCGTTGCTTTACAATGAGCTGGCAAAAGGTGTGCCTACAATATTTGGAAATTTCGGGGCCACTCTTCCAGCTGTCCACTCGACGATTGTTTTCGTATGCATAAAATATGTACCTGTTCCTTTTTTGCCTCCGAGTGAGAGATTCTTGTTCCGAAGAGTTTGCCCAAAAAGCTACCACATATTCAGTTGTATTGCCAGGTAACTATTTTTCTTTCAAGTTTGTAGCATGTTTGTTTATGCGCATATGGGCAAGGCCGGGTGGGTTGGGTGACGGGTTTCTCAAAACGGGTTTTTGGTAAGGGTAAAAACAGGTCTGATGAAACGCTTTTTGTCCAGAAAGTGTACTCTTTTTTGTAAATAATATTGTGGCAGGTATGATCACAAAAACAATACTAAACTTTAATCTAGTTTTTTGAATAAAATATTTAGGAGGATTCGTGCATCAAGTAGTCAAGTATACGCATTGGGTGACTTTCAACGTGTTTGACCTATTTCCTTTCAGCTATTTTTATTTTACCCATTGGAGATAAACATAACCTGAATGGACCCAAACCGTCCCATTCTAGAGAGGGAGGGATTTGTTTTTGATATTTATATGGAAAATAAAGAACTTGTCTTCAACACAACTTCACTCTTTTATTTAGGTTTGGTTCTTGTGAAATGCCATCAACTCCTTTAAGGATCATGCTTTGAGGCATTTGGTCCTTGCAATTGAACATGATGTTGTTAATATAGTTTTCAATTTAAGCCCTTTTACTTGTGAAAGGGTTGGTTCGGGTCGCATTTTATCTCTGAGGGTCAAACCAAGAACAAAAGCTAAAAAGGAAACATGTCAAATGTGGAAAGAATCCAAAGAACTTTTTTAATGCATAAAACCTCCTTTTGACACAATAATTGTGTATAAAAAACAAGAATTTTGGACAAAAGGTGTTTCAGTTCAACCTGACCCGACATACAAAAAACTATCCATTTGACCCACCCATGTATTAAGAGACTTGTTAACCCAATGCCCTTGTTTAACATATGGATTCTTAAAGATATGGCTACAAGGATGCACATCAGGAAAATCACCAGATATTTGAGCAACTTCTGATCGAAAGCCTCGAGAAGTTCATTTTCCGAGAAGCAAAAGAAAGATCATTGGAAAGTGACGGGGATAACGATACCGACTCCGAAGATGAATCTTCAAACGTTCTGTGAAGAGTCAAAGCCGATAAAATTGACCTGAAATATGTCAGTCAACAGAAGCCCAAACCCAACTTAAAATTAAGTTGGCCCATTAGCTTGAAGAGTCAGCACATAGATAAGTTAGAGTATTTATTTAATTCAAATTATTTTTCTGTTTTGAATTTGAGTCCTAGTTGAGATAAAATAGGATACTTGATGTCCAAGTTTAGAGTAGTATAAATACTTTTTTTATTTATTTGTTTTGTATCCTGAAAATTTCAATTAATAAAAAGAGTCGCATAATTGTTTTATGCAAATCTGAGTGTCGCACATCAAGCCCTAGAAGTGTTGGTCTTATGTTGTCTTAGGCCCATTGGCCTTAGCCGAATTAGGAGAAGGAGAGGGTTAGGGTTCGGCCAGCCCTAATCCAATTGGAGCTCAGTTTGCTTAACTTGTTTAGCAAGGGTTAAACCCTAATTAGCTAGTCTATAAATTAATCTCTTGTACTTATAATTTATTATCACCTCAATAATACGAAAACCCTAGTTGCCCCTGTGGATGTAGGTTACACATTGTGACTGAACCACATTAAATCTCTTGTCTGGTTTATTTGATTACGTGTAGTGTGCTTTTTAATCCTAACAACTGGTATCAGAGCTTAGGCTCTCGATTCTGACACACGAACCAGCACCCAGTCGCCGTCGCTCCAGCCCGTGACCTCCCTACTGCCGCCGACCCTAACAGACTGCTAGGGTTCCGCCGCCAAACCCATCGCCGACCTACTGCTGCTATTCGCAGCCCGTATTCCGGGCAACCAGGGTACCGCCGCCGATCTGAACCAGATTAAGGTTTCACCCAGCCGCCACCACCTTTCACCGAGAACTGCTGCAGTCGCCGATCAGGCCCCGATCAGCTGCTGTTTTTCTGATTAGAACGTTTCTAGTCAGATTTTTTTGGGTTAATTTTTTTTGGTTTTTTTAAGAAGCTCGGGTGCGTTATCAACTCCTTTTGTTTTTTGATTTTTTAAAACTGATCTCATGGGTAGTGTACGATAGAACAGCACTCAAGTTTAGGCAGCCGGCCAAAGTTGTGTTCGAACACTATTCCGGTTTTGACTCGATCGTTAAGAAATTGTAGTTGGATAATGGCTGAGGAAGGAAAAACCAAGATTGAGAAGTTTGATGGGCAGAACTTTGGATGGTGGAGAATACAAATCACCGATTTGCTAATTTAGAAGGATTTGGATTTGGTACTAGAACCATCGCCCACACCGATGACACCAGTTTGGTTGGCACTTGACAAGAAAGCCAAGTCAACTATAAGGCTTGCTCTGTCAATGAATGTTGCCTACAACATCTTGGAGGAAACCACAGCACGTGGCATAATGTATGCGTTGGCCAACATGTATGAGAAACCACGAGCTGTTAACAAGGTGTTTCTGATCCGGGAATTGGTTAATACACGTATGAAAGAGGGAAGTTCAGTTACTGATCATATTAATGTTTTTAATTCTCATAAAAGATGTTTATCTTCGGTAAACTTTAAAATTGATGATGAGTTACAGGCGTGCTTACTTTTGTCTTCATTACCTAACAGTTGGCCAGGAACAATCACTGCAGTCACAATTTCTGTTGATGTTTTAACGTTCAGCAAGGTTCATGATTTGATCTTGAATGAATACTATAGAAGAAGAAGTACCAGAGAATCATCAAATTCCCTGCTAAGTACTGAGTCAAGGGGGAAAACAGAGGTAGATCCAAGTCAAGAAAAAGAGGTCAGTCAAAGCCAAGGACTGATATTGAATGTTGGAAATGCAAAGAAAAAAGGCATTTCAGAAATGAGTGCCCCAAACCACCGACCGTAAAGAAAGAAGTAAACAGTGTGACAGTCGAAAAACTGGATGATGAAGAATCTGAAGATGAGACTCTCATATGCTGTGTTGAGAGTTTTGTGGAATCCTGGATCATGGATTCAAGTGCTTCATTCCACATGGTCGCATGCCCTGATATGGTCCGAAATCTTCGAATAGGTAATCACGGTAGAGTTCGGTTAGCTGATGATCAGATTCTTGATATTACAGGGATTGGTGATGTAGACTTAAAGACTTCCTTGGGAACCACTTGGACATTGGAGAATGTCAGGGTTATTCCAAACCTCAGGAGAAAGTTGATCTCTGGCGGGAAGTTAGACGATCTGGGGTATGATGTTACTTTCGGTGGAGGGCAATGGAAGGTCGTTAAGGGAAATATGGTGATTGCAAAGGGTAAGAAACGGGGTACGTTATACATGGTTGGAGTAACTGCAAGTGGTGTTAATGCAGTGACTAGCAGGTCGTGTCCTTCGAGTTTGTGGCCTCAACGGCTCGGCCATAAGAGTGAAAAGGGTATGAAAATGCTCATTGCAAGGGGAAAGCTTCCAGAACTGAAACAGGTTGAATCTAAATTCTGTGAACCATGTGTCCTCGGGAAGAAAAAAAAGGTATCTTTTGTGAAAACTAGCAAGACACCTAAAGCTCAGAAGTTGGAGCTTATCCATTCAGATGTGTTCGGTCCGATACTAGTCTCATCCTTGGGAGGCTCAAGATAATATGTAACCTTCATAGATGACGCCACACACAAGGTATGGGTGTATTTTCTTAAAAATAAATTTGAAGTTTTTGATGTTTTTAAGAAATTGAAAACTGATGTTGACCTTGAAACTGATTTGAAGGTAAAATGATTGAAGTCAGATAACGGAGGGGAATACATCAGCACATAGTTTACTGATTTCTATGCTGAACATGGCATTCGGATGATAAAGACAGTTCCAGTCACTCTTCAACAAAATGGAGTTGTAGAAAGAATAAACATAACGTTGACTGAAAGAGCCAGAAGTATGAGATTGAATGCAGGGCTCCCAAAGACATTCTGGGCTGATGCTATTAACACTGCAGCCTATCTTATCAACTGTGGGCTTTCAGTACCGTTGGGCTATAAAGTTCCTGAAGAAGAATGGATGGGTACATCGGTCAAATATGATCACTTGAAAGTTTTTGGGTGCAGTGCTTATGACCTAAATAAAGATGGTGACAAGTTGGATGCCAAAGCCAAGAAATACACCTTCATTGGCTATGGGGCAGATCAAATGGGCTACAGGCTGTGGGATTTTGAAAGAATGAAGGTAATCAGAAGTAAACATTCTACCTTCAACAAAGCAGAATTGTACAAAGATAGGAAAGATTCTAAGGTTCAAAAAGAGTATGTGGAGGTTGAGATAGAAAACCAGAAACCGGGCCCTGAACCGGTTCCCGAGCCTGATGTTGACATGTTTCCTGACGTGGTATTGATGAAGAGTCAGAAGGAGTTTCTGACAGTGGTAGTTAAGAGTCTGAAGATGAACAGCCCCCTCAGTAGCCTGACTAGTCTGCAAACTGGGTCAGAAGGTCCACCAGAGTTACTAAACAGCCTGACAGATACAGTTTCGGTCCTTCAATTAATTACATCCTTTGACAGAAAATGGTGAACCAGAGGATTATTTTGAAGCAGTTAAGGTAAAAGATTCGCTCCAGTGGGAGCATGCTATGAAGGATGAGATGAGTTCTTTGAATAAAAACAAGACATGGGTCTTAGTCAAGCTTCCACCAGATAAAAGAGCTCTACAAAATAAATGGGTTTTTAGGGTCAAAGAAGAACACGGTGGGTCTAAACGATACAAACCCGTTTAGTTGTCAATGGGTTTCAACAGAAGAAGGGGGTTGATTATGATGAGATCTTCTCTCCAGTGGTGAGGATGGCAACTATCAGGTTAGTTCTAAGTTTAGTAGCTGTAGAAGGTTTACACCTCGAGCAGCTAGATGTGAAGACTGCTTTTCTTCACGGTGACCTTGATGACGATATTTACATGGCATAACCTGAGGGTTTTCAGGTTGTTGGGAAAGAGAATTGGGTCTGCAAACTTAAGAAGAGTTTGTATGGTCTTAAACATGCACCTAGACAGTGGTACCTAAAGTTTGATAACTTTATGGAGAGATCGGGGTTCAAGAGGTGCCAGATGGATCATTGCTGATATCTGAAGAAATTCAGCAGCTCTTGTATCATATTATTGCTATCATATTATTGCTTTATGTTGATGATATGTTGATTGCATGGTCTGATATGAGACAGATTAGCAAGTTGAAGAAGAAAATGTCTAAAGAATTTGAGATGAAAGATTTGGGTCCAGCCAGTCAGATACTTGGGATGAGCATTACTAGAAACAAGAAGGATGGTTCTTTAACACTGTCCCAGGAGAAATACATAGGGAAAATGTTAGAGAGATTCAAGATGAATGATGAAAAGAACATTGGGAAGGTGTTAAATGGGTGCTCAGGTACTTGAAGGATACACCAAAAATGGGGTTGTGTTTCAAATGGAAGGATGCTATACTCAGGGGTTATACTGATACTGATTTGGGTGGATGTAAAGGGACGTTTAAAAGTACCACTGGGTATGTTTTCACAGTGGGAGGAACTGCAGTAAGCTGGATGTCTAGACTTAAGAAAAGTGTGGCTTTATCAACTACCGAGGCAGAGTACATGGTTGTAGCTGAAGCCAATAAAGAATTGGTGTGGTTGAAGACTTTTCTTGAAGAATTAGGAAAAAACAGTCGGATTACTCATTTTACTGTGACAATGAGAGTGCACTGAAACTTGCCAAAAATCCGGTCTATCATGGTAAAACCAAGCACATCAGGATGAGATATCACTTCATTAGAGAATTGATCAGTGATGGAACAATTGGGTTGAAGAACATCTCAGGTGCGAAGAATCCAGCAGATATGTTCACTAAATCTGTGACGCTGGATAAGCTGAAGCTTTGCATAGCATCAGCTTTGCATAGCATCAGCTGGTCACCTAGAATAATGTTGAGAGACGGGTGACTAGGGTGAGACTAAAAATAAGAGAGGGGTTTTCAGTTGTAGAAGTACAGAGATGATGCAGTTCATGGTACGAAGACACCAAGTAGGAGATTGTTGGTCTTATGTTTTCTTAGGCCTAGGCCTTAGCCGAATTAGGAGAAGGAGAGGGTTAGGGTTCGGCCGACCCTAATCCAATTAGAGCCCAGTTTGCTTAACTTGTTTAGCAAGGATTAAACCCTAATTAGCTAGTCTATAAATTAATCTCTTGTACTTGTAATTTATTATCACCTTAATAATACGAAAACCCTAGTTTCCCCCGTGGACGTAGGTTACACACTGTGACCGAACCACGTTAAATCTCTTGTCTCGTTTATTTGATTGCGTGTAGTGTGCGTTTTAATCCTAACAAGAAGTTCTGCCAGGTTAACATCTTCTGATTGCAGCAAGCCAAGAAATCCGGTCAAAGGAAACAGTTCCCGATCGAAGAAGAGAAGGCAGATTCCAATCGCAGTCAACATCAGGAACCAGATCAAGACTGTGTTTAGTCTCGGTTTGCAGTTTGGTGTGAAAGAAGATCCAAGACAGAAGAAGGCAAAACCGATCAAGGCAGGCTTACGATTGTTTGGAGCAGTCCCAGTTCAATCAGAAAACTCGAATCAAACTATTGGCAGAATTCGAGGCAGTGGGCGGCATAAGGAAGTTAAAACCAAATGAATTATGCAACATGGGTCACGTGTATGAAGTCCTATTTGCAAGGACAAGATCTGTGGGAAGTCACAAATGGATCTGAAACACAAGCACCCAGAATTGATACGAATGGAGCTGTGCACAAGTGGAACGTCAAAGCTGGGCGTGCCATGTTTATCTTGAAGACAACAGTTGAAGAAGAGTTGCTAGAGTATTTTCAAGAAGCCGAATACCCGAAGGTTGCTTGGGACACCCTAGTAAACCTTTTCTCCAAGAAGAATGACACAAGACTACAATTACTTGAGAGCGAATTAATGTCGTTGTCTCAAGGAGATCAACCCATTCCGTTATACTTCAGAAAGGTTAAGACACTATGCCAGTAGATTGGAGAACTAGACCCACAATTAAAGATCGGGGAACCATGAATGAAAAGAATAATCATTCATGGTTTAAAACTTGAATTCAGAAGTTTTATTACTACCATTCAAGGCTAGCAAAATCATCCTACACTAACCGAGTTCGAGAATCTATTAGCCAGGCAAGAAGCCTCGGCTAAACAGATGGCAGGTGTGTCGATGAAGTCAGAAACAGAGGCTTTATATGCCGGAATATCAAAGGAAAAACCAAGGTACAACAAAGGTCAGAAGTATGGAAACAAGTTAAAGAATTCAGGCTCAGAAGACAAAGTTTAATTCAAAAAGATTTCCGTATATGTGCCACAAGTGTGGCAGGAAAGGCCACATCGCCAGGGACTGTCGATTCAAGGAAGAGGATGAAGGAAATAGTGCTGAAGTGAAAGACGAGGAAGGTTGGGATGCTGAAGCACACGTGGCTCAGCTAGAGGAAGCAAACGCCTTTACTGCCACAGTCGAACCCCGGTCAAACATCCTATACGAATAGATCGTTGACTCGGGTTGCTCGAACCACCTGACAGATGACAAGGAAAAACTCTCTAATGCAAAGAAATATGGAGGAAGTAGGGTGGTGGTAATAGCAGATAACTCAAGGCATTCTATCTCAAGTATCGGTGATATGGTGTTCTCAAACAAACCGGGGAGCAAAGAGCTAAAACTAGAGCAGGTTTACCATGTACCGGGGATGAAAAAGAACCTGATTTAAGTCCCCCAGATCACCGAAAATGGTAAATATGTGTTGTTTGGACTAGAAAAGGTCCAAGTGTTTGAGAAATTTGAAACCAAGTCGACACCGGTCTTGGAAGGAAGAAGAAAAGAAGCCGTCTATGTGCTATTAGCTAAATCAGCCTATGTGGAGCACACCACCAACAAAGATTTATGGCATCTACGCCTAGGGCACGTTGCTTATGACAAACTCAGCTTGATGACCAAGAAAGGTATCGTAAACGGTTTGCCTAACGTTGAAGTTTCTAATGAGAATGTGTGTGCAGGATGCCAATATGGCAAATCACATCAGCAGACGTTTGATAAATCCAAACAAAAGACAAACAGGGCCACTCGAGTTGGTTCACACGGATGTATTTTGTCCCATCAAACCAAAGTCACTCACCAGCATGGAGTATATGATCACCTTCATTGATGACTACTCCCGCTTTCTTGGGGTAGCATTCATTAAGGAAAAGTAAGAGGCTTTATCAAAATTCAAGAAGTTCAAACTGATAGCCGAACGAGAAACCGGAGTACGCATCAAGATGTTACGATAAGATAATGGAGGGGAATACACCTCTCGAGAATTTGATAATTTTCTAAAAGAACAGAAGATTCGACGACAGCTGACGTGCCCCAACACACCCTAACAAAACGGTGTGTCGGAATGCAAGAATAGGCATCTAGCAGAAATATGTGGTGCATGTTACATGTTAAAAATGTACCCGGGAGGTTTTGGGATGAAGCAATGACAACTGCAGCATATGTGAGTAACAGACTACCACAACAAGGCCTTAGGCTTGTAACACCGTATCAGCTTCTACAAAACACCAGGCATAGTGTGAGTTACTTTAGAGTCTTTAGAAGTGTGTGTTATGTGTTCATACCAGGACACTTGAGACATAAGTTAGAGAAGAAAGCCATGAGATGTATTTTTGTGGGTTATGATGAAGAAAGGAAAGGGTGGAAGTGTTGTGATCCAAACACCGAGAGATGCTACACATCAAGAAACGTGGTGTTTGATGAAAACTCATCATGGTGGGCACCAAACAGGAAGTTCTGCCTGATTCAGAAGACTTAAAAGTCGATCTCGAAGCTACAAGAGTAAAACTTTCCATGTTTAATGAATTGGAAGAAGAAACGGTGACCACAGAGGCTGAAACAGAAGCTGTTGAACAGAATCAACCCCCTAGAAGGTCCGGTTGGGTTCGAAAATAGAATCCTAAGTTCATTAACCACCGCTGCACATATAGCGGTGGTTGAGGAAGATGAGGGATAGCCCGAAACATACCAAGAAGCGTGTGTGAAGCAGGAATGGATCGAGGCAATGAGAAAAGAGTTAGACGCTTTGAAAAAGAATGAAACTTAGGGACTTGTACCTAAACCAGAAAACACAAAATTGGTTTCATGTAAATGGTGTACAAGTTGAAGCAAAAGCTAGATGGTACAATCGATCGGTACAAAACCCGACTCGTAGCACGGGGGTTCACACAAGAGTATGGCCTTGATTATGACGAGACCTTTAGTCCAGTTGCCAAACTAACAACTGTTCGAGTTGTTCTAGCTCTCGCGGTAATCAAAGGATAGAATCTTTGGCAAATGGACGCGGATAACGCTTTCCTGTATGGTGACTTAAGTCATTCCATATTCATGGAACAACCTGTTTGTTTTGAAGAAAGAGCTCACCTTGGATATTTTTGCAAACTCAAGAAGGCGCTATATGGTTTAAAGCAATCTCCACGAGCGTGGTATGGGAAGATTGGTGAGTTCCTTGAGCACAACGGTTTTGTTAGTACAAGTGCAGATGCGAGCTTGTTTGTGAAGGCTCAAAAGAACAAAGTGGTGATTGTGCTATTGTACGTGGATGATTTGATCATAACCGGGGATTGTGACAAAGAAATAGCATTGCTGAAAGAGAATCTGAACATCTGGTTCAGAATTAAAGATTTGGGTAGATTGAGCAGATTTTTGGGGCTGAAATAGAGTATTGCAGTGACGGTTTGCTGTTACATTAGCAAAGTTACTGCAGCAACTTGCTTCGAAGGTTTTGTACGAAAGAAGCAAAAATGGTAGCCACTCCAATTGACACAAATGTGAAGTTATACTCGGACGAGGGATCTATTTTGGAGAATCCAACCGAGAACCGTCAAATGGTTGGAAGTCTAATCTACTTAACATTGACTAGACCGGATATAGCCTTCTCGGTTGGAGTTTTTAGCAGGTTCATGTAACAACTAAGAAAGGCTCATTGGTATGCAGCTAAACGGGTGCTACGGTATGTTAAGATACGATGGAGCATGGTGTAAAGTTCAAGAGGGAGTCAAAGCTTGAACTAAGGGGATTCTTTGATGCTGACTATGCGGGTGATCCTAATGGAAGAAGGTCTACTACCGGGTATGTATTCTTCATTGGAGACAACTTAGTTTCGTGGTGCAGTAAACGGCAGCCCACGGTCACTCTCAACAATCGAGGCTGAATATAGAGCTATGGCAGTAGCAGCTCAAGAATTAGTGTGGCTAGTCCGGTTAATGCAAAAGTTGAATCAACCGGTTGATTACAAAGTGAAGTTGTTTTGTGACAACAAATCAGCCATACAACTAGCAGAGAATCCTACATTTCATGCACGTACTAAGCATATAGAAGTGCACTATCACTTCATACGAGAGAAAGTTTTAAGGGTGAGATTGATGTTGTTTATGTTGACACGAACTTACAAGTAGCTGATGTGTTGACGAAAGGACTAACAAAGGCAAATCTGGTAGAATTTCGTTCATACGTGGGAATGGAAGAAGTCGGCATTGAGAGGGAGTGTGAAGAGTCAAAGCCGACAAAATTGACCTTAAATATGTCGCTCAACAGAAGCCCAAACCCAACTTAAAATTAAGTTGGCCCATTAGCTTGAAGAGTCAGCCGATAGATAAGTTAGAGTATTTATTTAATTCAAATTATTTTTCTGTTTTGAATTTGAGTCCTAGTTGAGATAAAATAGGATACTTTCTGTGCTAGTTTAGAGTAGTATAAATACTTGTTTTATTTATTTGTTTTGTATCTAGAAAATTTCAATTAATAAAAAGAGTCGCATAATTGTTTTATCCAAATCTGAGTGTCGCACATCAAGCCCTATAAGTTTGCCAGGTTAAAACGTTTTACGTGATCCAAACGGGACCGTCTACTCACTTGGCGCCCCTCTCTTATCCAAATACAAAAATAAAACCACTAAACGCCCCATAACCTCAGAAGCAAGCACTTTACACGAGCCCCAAAAGAACTCTAGCAAACTCGTTCAAGACAAGAGCCTTGAAAATGAGCTCACGCTCTTACACGCGGCCACGGAATCCATGGTAGTTTATCTTCTCGGTCGTGTATATATCTGGGCGCGAAAAGACTCATGGTTCCCTAAAAAATTGGCTATAAATTATTTTTACGCGTTTTTGAGGAAAAATTGTAGTAGGGGGATTGCTACTTTGAGTGTCCCGCACACTCGTTTGTTGGAAGTGGCCATCACACATATGGTTTGAGTTGTTGCTGCTATATGATATGGTGCAGGCTCGAGCCACAACATGGTGGAACCAGTGACCGTCGGTTTTGCAGTTTCGGTCGTGTGGATTTTGGATAATACAGAATTATTGTGGATTGTTTGTACATTCAATTCATATGTTGTTTGTGTACGTAACATGTGTGTAGTTGATGAAGGTGAAAGCATAGGCTAAAGAAATGAGTTATTTTCCATACCATTTGTATTCAGCTTGTATTAGTTGTGTTGAAAGCTTACCCATGTCTTTCTTTTGTATGTATGTATGTATGTATGTATCTATATATGCATGTATCAACTTTGGGTCATTTAGAGTTACAGTTTCAAAAATGATTTAGGGTTTCGAGACGGATTTGGGAGGGACCATATAATTGTTGTAGCTTTGTCTTAGTGCCTTAGTTTCTCCTACCTTTTTGTTTGCCTTTCCGAGTTGGTTTAGGTGCTAGTATTTTCAAGACGGTTCGTAATCCTTTCTTTGCTCTTTTACTTGATCGTACTCATATTCTTAGTTTTATCATAGTGCTTTTGTTCATACTTTATGGTAAAAAAAAGGTTTTTTTAGTCTGGTGTTAGTGAGTGTGGCATCTCTATCACCTGAGGTAAAGGAAAGGTTCGCCTTTATGTCATCGTCGTCAGACTGTTGTTGAGTGTTATTTTACTGAGTATGTTTATTTGTTAGACAAATTTGGGCTTTTAGGGTTGGATTTGATGGTGGAAGATGTTTGGTTTGGTGGTGAAGGGTTTAACTTTCTGTCGGGTTTTGATGGAGGCATGTTGGAACGAAGGATGTTAATAGACATGGTGACGGTGGTGGTTGAAGGGAGATGCGGTGGTCTGAGATCGGAGGTGGTGGTTCAAAAAATGTAAATAATAATAATATATTTAAGGATTATAAGCAATAAAAAGATAAAATTCTTACCAAACCATTTGTATTAAACTAGTATTAAAACTTGTGCGTTGTAGCATGTTTAAAAAACCACGTGTTGCGGTGCATTAAACTGTAAAAAGAATTAACGACGGCTCGTTAAACTGCAAAACAAATGAACACATACGAAACTCCACATAGAAAAAGCAAAACCTTTACGTAAATCTAAGCAGTACAACGAGGGCGTTGATGATATTAAAAACTTTATAAAAAAACGAAACCACTAAAAAAGTTAACATGTAAACGTTGATAACATTTGAAACTTCATAAACGTAATGCACGAAAAAGTTGTGCTGTTGTAAAAGCATACGATAAAAGAACAAAAACGAGCTTTCTGTCGGGTTTTGATGGAGGCATGTTGGAACGAAGGATGTTAACAGACATGGTGGCAGTGGTGGTTGAAGGGAGGTGCGGTGGTCTGAGGTCGGAGGTGGTGGTTTAAAAAAATGTAAAAAATAATAATATATTTAAGGATTACAAGCAATAAAAATACAAAATTCTTACCAAGCCATTTGTATTAAACTAGTATTAAAACTTGTGCGTTGTAGCATGTTTAAAAAACCACGTGTTGCGGTGCATTAAACTGTAAAAATAATTAACGTCGGCTCATTAAACTGCAAAATAAATGAACACATATGAAACTCCACATAAAAAAAAGCAAAACCTTTACGTAAATCCAAGCAGTACAACGAGGGCGTTGATGATATTAAAAACTTTATAAAAAGCGAAACCACTAAAGAAGTTAACATGTAAACGTTGATAACATTTGAAACTTTATAAACGTAATGCACAAAAAAGTTGTGTTGTTGTAAAAGCGTACGATAAAAGAACAAACACGAACTTTAAGAAATTGTTTGTTAAAGATAAAATTATGTCAAACCATCGCCTACCAAAATTTAGCATTTAAAAAAAATAGCTTCTAATATAGTATAATTATATAACTCTATTTAAAGAGCATGAGGGAGAATAGTACCCCCACCAATAAGGGGGTGACAAGTGGTAATTCATTTTTTTTTATTTTTTATTTTTTAATTTTTATTTTCATCACTCATACTATATATAATATATGCTTTTAACCCTATTCAAGATCTTAGCAAAAATAGTATTAAAAAAGTTCATCACCTGAGTCAATTCATCACCACTAAAAGTTCTAAACCCCATCACCAAGCTCCGTCACCTGCTTTGTTAACCGATTTCTAGATCTCAGCAAAAGATCTCTTTTCATTTAATACTTAATAGTTAGTTAACCCCTTTCGAGATCTCAGCAAAAGTTCTAAACCCCATCATCAAGCTCGCGTAACTAACCGTCTTTTCAAACCCAAATTAGTTTTTTTTTTATTTTGTTCAGGCCTGATCTATAGGGGCAATGATATTAGAGACCACAGCCACTAATTCATCAATAAATGAACACCGACATACCCCGTTCTAGGATCTTGCCACCACCTACGGATGCGGCGATGGTCTTCCTCTAGTGGTGGTGGTGGTCTTCCTCTAGCGGTGGTGGTGGTCTCCTCTAGCGGATGCGACGGTGACAGTGTTTTGGACTTCAATGGCGGTGGTAGCTGTGATAACTTCCGAATTTCATCCTAAAACCTAGTTGTTGGGCTAAACCGACTGGCCAGGCCCAATAAGGATTCAAGCTCATTGTAGGACCAATTACGTAACCCGAATATCAAACTAGTCACTCGATTCCTTTTAACAACTTGTTACGAAATTCTAAGAACTTACGAAACGATAGAAGCATATACGCGATTCAGTATTTTAAACGTTTAACGTGTGGACATCGTTTTATCGTTGGATAGTCGGCAAGAAGATTAAGTATGATAATGAAGTAATAATATCAAGTATTAATGCTTATTTGGAAAGACTATTCAGATAAATACACGCGTAGTGCGTTTATGCGAATGTTAAACCGCGTCAGATACTCATAAGACTAGCGATAGTAATACGGATGATACCGATACGTATTTTGATACGAAAAATATTGTAATATTTGTTTTAATATTAGTAGTAAAATAATACTAACCGGAGTGCGAGATGTTAAATCCAACATAATGAGTTTAGACACGCGCTGCGAACTTGTACCGCCTTGAATCCACTCCAAGAATAATTTATAACAAGATAAATATTTTGAAGAGTTATTTTGTATTATTAATTTTTATTTACAAAAATCAAATAAACGATAATTACACGACGATACATTGGTAATTTACGAGTTTGATACACGGTGTCTACCTCATCTTTCACCACTAAGAAACCATAACTATATAAACAACTAAACTCTCATTCTCCTCATTTTTTAGCCATCACACACACACTTGTGTGTGAGAAAAAGGATTTTTCTCTCCTTTAACAAATTCCGGCCACCTCCATTTTCGGCGGACATACGGTGGCCCAGCCGCATCGGGCACGGCGGCGTAAGGGTTCCGGCAAGAAACCCGACGAGTGGCGGAGAGTGGGGTACCTAACCTCCTCTAAACTTGACGTTCTATACACATTGGTGGTGGTGGTTTCATCTGATTCGCGGCGGTGGCGGTGGAACCCGCCACAGTTGACGGTGATGGCTACCGCAGCGGCGGTGTAGCCAGTTACGCTAAACGATGACGACGAAGGGGTAAAGCCCTTACAACAGTGACGGGTGATTGAGACAAGAGACACTAGTTGTGCACTCGTTTTTACCAGCAAAGAGGGGATATTCCAGCGCTCAGATCTGTTTTTCGGTGAGCTCCGGCGGCAGAGCTGGGTTGTCGGCAAAACCCAAAGCACTCGATTCTCCTTCGTATGACCATCCCTAGTTTAGATCCTCTCGTGTATCAAACCAACCAAGGTAAAAATATGAAACCGAACCCACTTTTGTTGAATACGTTTCTTTAAACTTCAGATCTGTGATTATACGTTATAGATCTAACGAATTCGGCAGCATCGGGACTCGGTCAAACTCAGTCAAAAAAAGTCAAACTAGTCAACGCGGGTCAACAGGTTCGCATATACGAACCGGGTGAATGGAAAGGTAAAATTGCACATTTAACACCTTACATTTGATTATTCAAAAAATAAACATGTGTGAATGATTATTCTCGTTGAGCCCTAAAATACTTGATGACAATAAAAATAAATATTAAGGTGACATTAATGTTAACAATTCGTGTTAACGTATGATTTGGTGATTGCGATCCATACGAACTAAACGTATAAATTTTTAGGCAATAAATATAAGCTTGAACGTGTCAACGGTAAAACGAAACTTTAAAACAATTAACACTTAATTCGTAAATATATTATAGAATCCCTTGACATTTTTATGAATAAATGTATAGCAGTATGGATTAAACGAGAGATTGACAAAGAGTAATGATCGGTGCAAATATATCTTCGTATACATAAATGTATATAAATATTCACGCTTTTTACGAAAACAAACGATTATCGTAATAAACGACATTTTGACCCGATCATATGTATATATATACACAAAGATAATTACTACTTTAGTCGTATAAACGTTTACAAACTACGTTAATTATATAAACCGTTGATATTTATTATTTGAGATAACTTGGATAACGACTATATTTGGTATAAACCCGTATCTTGACTATTACGTTGGACATCTTAAATCTATACGAATCAAGTTATAACGTTACCGACTAAACAAGGATTTTATAAATGTTAATGATTAATGCGCATAAATTACATATGAAGATAGATATGTATTATATATATATATATATATGTTTTCGGTCAAGACTCAAATAAATAAAATATGTTAATTGAATTTATAAAATAAGTATATTTACGCGTATATGTTTACATAAGGTCGAACAAATCCTAAAAAGGAACGTTTATTCGAGAAATACAATATGGTACAAATATGTTTTGGGATTTTGAAATTATATAAATATATGAATATATTTATATTTATAAATACGGGTATGAATATACTACAAGTCTTGAAATGATTTTACTAAATCATAGAGTTGCATATATTTTGTTAAGGGACGCACGAAAATGAATTATTATTATTATTATTAATAATTATACGTGCACATAGCTATATATGATGGTATACACGACAAACTAATATTTTCGAATAAAACTATTGAAATATATTTGAACCGAAACCCAATTCAAATTAAGCAACTAATATTACCGAATGTTAAACCAACATCTTATACTGAATCGGCAATACCTTTAAGAATCAGCAGAGCTCATCCACACACGTTATAACTCGACACAAGTTTAGACTTACTTTATAATATTAGGGTTAGTACATAAAGCTCTTTAAGTACCTACATGTATCGTAGGACTCGAGTAGGACGTAAACCTGCGACTATCATACCATGTGGACATTGGTTTCCATTACTATCAAGAAGCACGTTATTGTTCTTGACATGTTACCATGTGGACACAAGTTTAGACTTACTTCATGGCCCCTTTTCTTTTTTACTTGTTTTACAAACTTTGGGGGAAAAGCATACTTACAATCATTTTTATATGGTAACAAGAAAACAAGACTCGACCCTTATGTTTACATGAGTGAACACACATAGAGCTCGTGAAGTCCCCTGTACCAACACATTATTATAACCATTAGCTAGGGATTAGTCTGGGATTCATTTGGGATTGACACCCCCAGTCATGGTTAATCGTGTTAACCGGCGATGCACTTGGTCGAATGACTACATAGTGTTCAAACGCGTGCTCGTGAGGTACGAGCGAGGGGAGAAACACCTGTGTCATGGTTTGGTTATGTCTCATGTATGAACATATATTCGTATTTCTATCTAGTTTACGGATGGTCACACATTACTTGTTTTGTTTATCATATACATAAAGTCAAACATTTTCGTGCAAATGGTTTTGCCAAACGATTCGAGGAAAACGGTTTCATATTATGGTCATGTACCCATTATCAATGTTTTCAGGGAAAACGACTTATTTTATGACTATGAAGTCATCACATATTTTCATTAGAAAAACGACTCATTTTATGACTATGAAGTCATCACATGCTTTCATTAAGAAAATGACTCATTTTATGACTATGAAGTCATCACATTTTTTCGGGAAAACGGTTTCATACTATGGCCACGTATACATCATCAATGTTTTCAAGGAAAACTGCTTTACATTGCGACTCACCAACATTACGTTGACATTTTTAAGTATGTTTTTCAGGTATCATGTGACTGTGACACTGTTGGAATAGGTTACACATTTGGATTAAGACCATAGAAGACGAAGACGCATGGTCGTTTAACATCAAGTCCATTTAGACCTATATAGCTTTAGGTCTACGTACTCATTTAGTCTTTGTAATGGTGTTCGACATTTTAGAAGTCTTCAATTAGCTTCCGCTGTTGTGTAATGTTACCACTCGTTACAACCTTAAATAATTTATTAAGTAAATAATTTGTGGCTGTGACATTAGACTGATATGGCATCATCAAAGGGTAAAATGATTGTGGGTTTGGTTTGAACAGAGATGAGGATGATAATGGCTATGTGTGGCTTTTGTTTGAGCAAAGCGAGAGAACAAAAAAGGAAAGAGAACCGAGTGTGTATGTAGAGAAAGAGAATGAAAAGATTTTATATTTTTAATAGGTTATCTAACTAAGTGGGTCCAACATAATCTGAGTTATAAATTAAATTTTTTGTCCTTTAAAGGGTAAAATGACCATATTACCCTCATGTACAAGACACACGACCAGACTTAACAGAAAAAGTTAACTCCAGTTAGTGGAAAGGACTGAATCTGGGCAAAAGTTTCAGTGTAATTATTGAAGTTAAGAACAATACCTTCAATTTTGACTATAGCTAAAGTACATAATTTGTAACTAGAGTTAAATATTTCTATTAAGTCAAGGGCATTAATGTCTTTTTAGCCATAAAGGACAATTCTTATAAATGTTAAAGTTTACTTTATTTTATTTTTTTATCTTTCTTTTCCTTATATTTCTTTTTGAGTAAACTTCGTTTTTGGCCCCTATGGTTTGGTCAAAATAACGGTTTTGGTCCATTAGTTTCAATTTGACTTTTTTGCTCCCTGTGGTTACCTAATTGTCTCAATCAGACCCCTGGCACTAACACCGATAGTTTTTTCTATTAAAGTTAAGGGCATTTTAGTCTTTTTCATGTTTAGGGGCTAATTATGTAATTTACTCAAATAATTATATCCTCTTTCTTTTTAATCCCTAACTTCCTCAAAACTTGCTATCTCATCCTCTTCAGAAAACGACCCTTACCTCCACATGCTGCCGCTGCCACCGCCACCTCCAGCCACTCTTTTACCATCACCACACGACACCGGTACCACCGCACCACCCCTTCCAGCTACCACCACCACCTGCGGTTCAACCGTAAAATCCAAACCCCCCTTTCTCTCTTTGTTGTAACCCCCAAATTGACTAATCCACCCATCCGGCTACCACCACCCCCTTCTCACTATCTATCCAAATCGAAAAATCTGGTGGCGATCTCGTCTGATTCAGGAACCTGCAAAATCCTAAAGTCAATCGAACTAGAACTGCAAAACCCTCTTTAATCATCTGATTCAGAACCTGCAAAATCCTAAAGTCAATCGAACTAGAACTGCAAAACCCTCTTTAATCATCTGATTCAGGAACCTGCAAAACCATAGTCAATCGAAGCCCTAGATTCACACAAACACACACACACATGTCCCTAATCGAGGAACGCTGATGGTGGTAGATTCACATACACACACAGAGATTGTCTGATTTAGGAACGTTGGCAGTGGTGGATTAGGATTCATCGTGTCACTGGTGTAGGGAAGCAGTGGTGGTTCGGTGGTGATGGTCAGACCACACTCCTTTCGTCCCGTCACTTGTTGGCACTGGCGGTGGTGTAGGGAGGTGGTGGTGGAGGGAAGGTGGTGTAGAGATGACGATGATGAAGGGGAGGGAGGGGTTGGGTTGGATTAAATGTTGCAGAAGTCGCTAGGCACTCCCAGGTCGGTCGAATGGGGAGTTGCAAGTACTCGACCTAGGCGGGGAGTACTCAGACATGGTAAATTATAAAGAAACTAATTATTAGGAGATTAGATATATGCTAAGTATCATAAGTTTAATAATATTTATAACAAATACGTGAATATCAAAATAAATCAAAAGGATACATGTTCAAATTTCACATACTAAAGTATTACAAAAATTGATATTCATTCTAAATTACTTTAGACATATGAAACATTTAATTCTCGTCTTCCAAGGTATCTTTGTATTGTTCATTGATTTTAACCCCCATCCTATTCATATTCAACCTCATCATTCAATTCCTCTTCATCCCCCACACAAATTCTTCCTCATCAAGTTCTTTCAATCTATAACTTCTTCGTTTTCTAAAAATTTGTTGTCACCCATGGTCTCACTAGCCGCCCCCGAAGGTACTCTTGACTCAAATTCATCTACATCACCTTCGAAAATTCAAATTTGAGCCTAACTTGCATCATTGGCTTATAATACTTCTGCACCCTTAGTCTTCCTTTTTTCGTTCTTTTCCAACAAATTTGTATTAAATTGAACAAAAACAAGATTGTTCAACTTTCTCGATTCTGACCGAGTTGACCGATTCTGACCGAGTTGGTCGATTATAATGGAGTTAGCCGATTCTGACAGAGTTGGCCGATTCCAGCCTGATTTTGACCGATTCAGTCCAATGTTGACCGAATCCGAGTCTTGCCAACCGAGTTGTATAAAATCGCTAAGGAACACCCCCGAGTTCCGATTCATCGCCGATTCCAAGGCCGAGTTGGCCGACTTTTACAAAACTTTTAATTACTTTGGATATTTATTTATGTGACGTTTCGGATTTTCGTTCTCGTACTTGTATTAAAACTGTCATCTAATCATTCTCTATTTTAATAAGTGTAAGAATTTATTTAGTTTTTATATAAATAGGTATTTTATGTTATGGATTTAATTTAATAAGAATTTTATAAAAAAAAAACTAATATAAAAATCTTATATAAAAATTCTACATTTGAAAAGTTGCATATTTAATAAAATAACATATTTTAATAAGATTAATAACTTTTAAAAAGAAAAAAATTATTATTATTTATAATAATAATAATAAAATAAAGTTTATAAGAAAAAACATTTTTTTTTAGTTAATTTGATTTAAAAGAAATTAAATTAATTTATTTAAATAAAAGTTCAGGGGTTGCTTTGTAAATAAACAAACTGAAAGGATTTAAAACTAAAATCGTTTGAGGGGCTGTTTCTGGTCAAATGAAACTACAGGGACCATGCAGTACTTATTTTAAGGGTTAAAGCGTGCTAAACTAAACTCGAGGGACTAAAACTGCCAATACCCTTTTCGTTTATCCGGTCACCCCTTCCAACGGTCCGGCGGGTAAAGGTTTTTCCGGCGATGCCCGACAAAGCTGTTCCCCTGCACCTCAACGACTGCTAAAAGCTTCTATGGCTTCGTCTCCTCCACGCGAACAAAACCCCCCGACAAATTTGTCTCCCAAACATAGGAATCGACCAATCCCGTTGGTGGCCGAGATACCCAGGTCCAAATTCGTGCCCGACAGGCCACCTCCACGCCTGATGAATGTCCGGTTAGTTTCGTCTCGTCCAGAACAATGTCGGAACGTGCTCAATTGCACGTTTGAGCATAGAAATCAAGCCCGCCTATAAATGACCATTGTCGGCCCTGCTCGAGCTCACTACCATCCTTCCACCTGCTCTCACTTCAAATTGAAACCACCATCGTGTTCGTCTCTTCTGTGCGAAACTACACCACCCCTACTGACGGCCTAACTCCCTCTGGAACTCGAAATCGCTAACTTGGTATTTGCGGATCAAAAAACTGTGCCGACCAGGCGTGTTGCAACTCGGTTCGAACCTCAAATCGATTCCCCTGTCTTCTACTTATCCCTGGTAAGCAATTCGGATCAAAATCTAGGCATTCGCACGACAGTTTCCGGACAAACCCAAGTCCTCGGACATGGTTTGTTGGATTGCCGAGAACCAACGACCAATACTGGTTGTGTGTATATCAATTAAACGACACACACATAACCAGCGATGGGCAGTAGCCCGGCTGGTTATGCGTGTGTGTGTTTGTGTCACAGGTCGCGGGTTCGATCCGGGTGGCCTACGGCCCAACCCATTTTTTTCTATTTTCTGTTTTAAAAATATAATTTAGTTTATTTAATTATCCCACCATATTTATACAATAAGAACCAATACGAGTCGGTTAACTCGTTCGTTTATTTTGAAACCGATTAAACACTCTTTTTATCTATAACCTATTTCATTATTTTTATAAATCTTGTAATATTATTTAATTACATTTTTATATATAAAACATCCCATATTTTTATAAATCTTGTAATATTATTTAATTATATTTTTATATATAAGACACCCCATATTTTTATAAGTCTTGTAATATTATTTAAATACATTTTTATATATATAAAATGTCCTATATTTTTACAAATCTTATAACATTTTTATAAACTTATTAAAATACATTTAATATCTAAAATATCCCATTTTTATATAAACCTAGCAATGTTTTTAATAAGCTTGTTTAAATAAAGTTTAAATAAAGACTTTTCTTTATTTGTTATCATTATAAATACATTAAATATAATAATACTTGTATAAAACAATATATATATGTATTCTTATAAGTTAAAGTTTTACAAAAACCATTAACATTTTATTTCCATACATTATACAAATAAATATTAAGGAAGAATTATATTAAAGCCCACATACATTTAAATACAAATACACACCAATACGCATACAATAATACCCATTTGTCTACATAGGGTATCAACGTGCTTAGGCTTCCACGTACTTATCACCTACACGCGTGGAAAATACCCGCTTGCAAGGTGAGTTACATAGCCCCTATTTTACATTTTTGCACATTTTGGGGTGAAACATTATACATGCTACTCACATTGTTTATATGTGTTATACATGTGGACTATATGCTTATTATCTTGGATGTACATACATTTAAACACAAGAAAACCAACAGTAATATTAATAGATCTATTGTGCCTGACCAGCCCACCCGGTTAGGGTGTTTATTACTGCATACTCGGATATAACCGCGTGTTATGTTCAAACATATCGGATAGAGTGGGTAACTATATTCAAACATACCGGACTTAGCTGTTGTGCTCTGTTCAAGCGTGTCAAACTCGGTTTGAATTGTGATTTAAATAAATGTTACATCATATACTATGTTTAACAAGATAAACAATGAGTTGCAAAACGATTTACATTACTATTTACCGGGAATTACTAAACCTATGTACTCACCAACTTTTTAGTTGACAACTTGATTTAAATAATGTTTCAGGTTTGGATATGTGACTATATGCTGAAGATCTCTTCACTTAAGGACTATGGACCTAGTTAAATAAATTAATGTTTTGAACTAGACTAGGTTATTCGTATTGTATTGTACTTGGATCTTGTTGTTCTTAAATTTAAATTAATGAATTATGCAACCTTTAGTTACCATGTGCTTTTGAACAATCATTTTAATGTCCGCCTCGATGATTCCGCCATCGGTCGGGGTGTGACAGATTGGTATCAGAGCCATGGTTATAGGGAATTAGGTTATTAGACACGATGACCTAGACTATAACCCTAGGACTCCCTTCTATGTGTTATGTGCTAAATGATTATTTGCTATATGAATTATTTGTAGTTAGGTATTATTTGAATTTTCCCAAGTTTGGTACATGAGACTTATACACATACATACAAGACTTTGATACATGATACATACACATTCGACAAACAAACTTATGCAAACAAATACACTACTTATCCTTATCCATACTCTTTTCTAACCCGTATTAATTGCAACAATTCCTACACATTTTATACTCATAGACTCTCAAGTCTATCAAAAAATCTTGAAAATCTCGGCAACGACTTAATTTCTTGAGACTAGTAAAGGACACGTACAATCTGGAAGGGTGACACCTGTACATTGGGTTTTCTGGCTAGGAAAGCATTTCGTATAAATCCAAATAAACGGACCCGTATGCTTTCCTGGGAATTCCTGAAGTGAGTGTTTACCTATAGGCTAAAGCATGTCTCTTTGAAAGTTTCGGGGAATTAATTAACGTTGATAAGTCGATGTATTCGCAAGGATACAATCCAAACTTAAACTCAAAATTTGGGGACATTATAGCAAGATAGGAAGAACTAGACGAGCATGCAAAACAAATCATTATTTCGAGTGCACACGTAATAACAATTTGTAATGCATGCAAGTCCCGACAATTCCTAATATGCAAATAATGATCTATAACATCATGTCCTACCCGGAAAAGATGACTTAGTTTCCCCTATCAACTTAGAATAAATAACATGCACTGGCACGCGTCATGATAAATCTCGTATTCCTGCTTACATCATCTCCCGCTATAACTCATATTTATCCGTCTTATCTAAAATGTCATTGTCTTTTCTTATGGTGTTAGAATGCCTCCTCGACGTGCAAACTCTAGCACTTCCAACCCGGATCTTGCTACTCTCCTTGCCCAGCTAGTAGGGCAAATGACCCAAGCAAATAACAACAGTGACGGGTCTCACAACATCCAAGGGAACGGTGGTACCAACCCGCCTCATTGCACGTTTAAGCACTTTAACTCGTGCAATCCTACTAAATTCTTCGGGACTGAAGGTGCTACCGGCCTACTTCAATGGTTCGAAAGCATGGAAAGCACATTCCTAAACAGCGACTGTCCCGATAATCTTCGGGTTCGTTATGCCATAAGTGTACTCCAAAAGAGAGCCCTCACCTGGTGGAACGGTGAGAAACGCACTCGTGGTGCTGAGGTTGCTACATCCTTATCATGGGATGATCTGAAGAAGGCCATGACTGATGAATTCTGTCCTCGTAATGAAATGAGGAAGCTCGAGGCTGAGTTTTGGGATCTTGCCCAAGACAGCGGGGATAATTTGGCTTACACCACCCGGTTCCAAGAACTAAGTCTGTTGGTGCCTCACATGATCACTCCCCTTGCTCGGGGAATTGAAAAATACATAGGCGGCCTGCCTATGCAAATTCAAGATGCTGTGTTAGGAAGCAATCCTCCTACACTTGAAGCTGCTATCCGTTTATCTGCTACACTATCTGACAACCATATCAAAGCCGGAACTTTAGCAAGAAAGGGTTCCAAAAAGGTCGTGTCTACTCTTGCGGCCGTCAAAGATGTGAAACCCGAGTCTTCTAACCGCAACAAGAAACGTAAGGGTTGAAACTTCACAACCGTAACTCCCGCTGTACCTGCTATTCAAGCGGTCCCTTTGGGTCAAAACCCAAAAACTTATCTGGGCCCGAATCCCCAATGCCAGACTTGTAAGTACCATCATCCTGCCAACCTACCATGCCGATTGTGTTCAAACTGCGGGCGATATGGACATGTGGTCACTACTTACCATACCCGTCCTCCCGTCCATCAAGCTGCTCCAGCCAACCGTCCCGTCTATCCGGCACCTCCCAATGGTCGGGCATGTTACGAATGTGGAGATCCAAACCATTTCCGTGACCGATGCCCGAAACTTCATCATCAAGGTGGTCCTCAAGGACGAGCGTTTAACATAAACGCTAATGAGGCTCAAGCAAACAATGACGTGATAAACGGTACGTTTCTCGTAAATAATCATTATGCATCCGTTTTATTTGATACCGGTGCCGATAGGAGTTTTGTATCTCTTGCCTTTGAATCCCGACTTGCTAAGCAAAGAACGAAACTTGACAAATCTTATTCCGTGGAGATAGCGAACAGAAAATCTATTACTATAAATTCTGTTATCCGCGACTGCAATCTCGAGCTTAATAATCACAAATTCTCTGTTGATCTCCTTCCAATGCAATTGGGAAGCTTCGATATTATAATTGGCATGGACTGGTTATCCAAGCACCATGCCGAGGTTATTTGCTACGAAAAGTGTATTCGTATACCTCTTTCTTAGGGCGACACGTTAGTTATGTTCGGTGAAAAACCGTGCCGTGGTCTTCAAATCATGTCTTGCACATTGGCACAAAAGTACTTGCGGAAAAAGTACGTAGCCTTCTTGGCCCACATAGTTGACACGAACAAGGGTAAGAAATTGCAAGACATTCCAATCATCCGAGATTTTCCCGAGGTATTCCCCGAGGATTTACCTGGTCTTCCTCCACCTAGACAAGTGGAATTTCGTATCGACCTTGTGCCCGGAGCAACTCCCGTGGCAAAATCCCCCTATCGTCTTGCACCTTCCGAGATGCAAGAGCTCACAAGTCAATTACAAGAACTCTCATCCAAAGGATTCATCTGCCCAAGCCATTCACCTTGGGGCGCTCCCGTGCTGTTCGTGAAGAAAAAGGATGGATCATTTCGAATGTGCATTGATTATCGTGAACTCAACAAGCTTACAATTAAAAATCGTTACCCTTTACCCCGTATCGACGACCTTTTCGATCAGCTTCAAGGTTCAACATGTTTCTCCAAGATTGACCTTCGTTCCGGGTACCATCAACTTCGTGTTCTCGATGAAGACATTCCGAAGACTGCCTTTCGGACTAGGTACGGTCACTACGAATTCATGGTCATGCCATTCGGTTTGACTAATGCACCTGCGGTCTTCATGGACCTCATGAACCGTGTATGCAAACCTTATTTGGACAAGTTCATGATCGTTTTCATTGACGACATTCTCATCTATTCTAAAACGAAAGCAGAACATGAACAACATCTTCGTTTGATTTTGGAACTCTTAAAGAAAGAACAACTATACGCCAAGTTCTCCAAGTGTGAATTCTGGCTAAAGGAGGTTCAATTTTTGGGTCACATAGTCAACGATAAGGGAATTCATGTGGATCCGGCAAAGATCGAAGCGGTGAAGAATTGGAGTACTCCTAAGACACCTACCGAGATTCGTTCATTCCTTGGTCTAGTAGGTTACTACCGTCGTTTCATTTCAAATTTCTCCAAGATTGCGGTCCCGCTCACTGCCTTGACTCACAAAGGTAAGCACTACGAGTGGGGACCCAAACAAGAGGAAGCTTTCCAAACTCTAAAGCACAAGCTCTGCAATGCTCCTATTCTAACTCTTCCTAGTGGTAATGACGACTTTGTCGTTTATTGTGATGCATCCAACCAAGGTCTTGGTTGTGTTCTTATGCAACGAGGTCAAGTAATTGCATACGCATCACGTCAACTCAAAGTCCATGAGAAGAACTATACGACCCATGATCTCGAGCTTGGTGCTGTCGTCTTCGCCTTGAAAATTTGGAGACACTATCTATATGGCACCAAATGCGTGGTTTTCACCGACCACAAAAGTCTCCAACATATTTTCAATCAAAAGGAGCTTAATATGAGGCAATGACGATGGGTTGAACTCCTAAACGACTACGACTGCGAGATTCGCTACCACCCCGGCAAAGCAAACGTTGTAGCCGACGCCTTGAGTCGTAAGGAATGTATCATGCTTTATAGTGTTTATATTCATAACGATATCCAAGCCCGTATTCTCAAAGCACAACACACCTCGGTTACCGAGGGAAACATGTATCAAGAGATGGCATGTGGTGTAGAACTCTTGTTAGAAACTAAAGCCAACGGTCTATTGTATTACTTGGACCGTATCTGGGTTCCCGATCGCGACGATCTTCGTATATTTTTTATGAACGAGTCCCACAAAACTCGTTATTCGAAACATCCCGGAGCTGATAAGATGTACATGGGTCTCCGTCAGCAATATTGGTGGCCCAGCATGAAAAAGGATATTGCCCTCTTTGTGGCAAAATGCCTAACTTGTTCTAAAGTAAAGGCCGAACACCAAAAGCCTTCCGGACTCCTCGAACAACCTGAAATTCCCGTGTGGAAGTGGGAGAACCTTGCCATGGATTTCATCACCAAACTCCCACGCACTTCTAGTGGGCACGATAGTATCTGGGTTATCATCGACCGACTTACAAAGTCTGCTCATTTCTTGCCTATTCGTGAGGACTATCGAGTCGAGAAATTGGCTCGGATCTACATTGATGAGATCGTAAGTCGTCACGGAATCCCTTTGAACATCATCTCCGATCGTGATTCTTGTTTTACTTCCCGATTTTGGCAATCATTACAATCAGCACTCGGTACTCGTTCGGATTTAAGTACGGCTTACCATCCTCAAACTGATGGACAAACCGAGCGAACGATCCAAACTCTTGAGGATATGCTTAGAGCTTGTGTCATTGATTTTGGTGGCAATTGGGGGATTCTCACCTACCACTAATTGAATTTTTCTACAACAACAGCTACCACACAAGTATTAACATGGCACCGTTCGAGGCTCTTTATGGACGAAAATGTCGTTCACCTATTTGTTGGAACGAAATTGGTGAAGCACAAATCACCGGTCCCGAGCTTATCCAAGAAACCTTCGATAAAGTCTCTCTTATCCGTGACAACATTCGGGTAGCAAGGAGTCGGCAAAAGAGTTATGCCGATAGGCGACGAAAACCCTTGGAATTTCAAGTTGGAGATATGGTCCTTCTAAAGGTATCACCTTGGAAAGGCATAGTCCGATTTGGAAAGAAAGGAAAACTTGCACCTCGATATGTGGGTCCATTCAAGATACTCGAGAGGGTAGGAAAAGTAGCCTACAAACTCGACATTCCTTCAGAACTCAGCAACGTTCATCCGACTTTTCACGTGTCTAATTTGAAAAAGTGTCTAGCCGACGAGAATCTCCACATCCCTCTTGACGAAGTGCGCATTGACGAGAAAATGCACTTTGTTGAGAAACCCGTGGAAATCATGGACCGAGAAGTCAAGAAACTTATGCGTAGCCGCATCCCCATCGTCAAGGTCCGTTGGGAGTCTAAACGTGGACCCGAGTTCACTTGGGAACGTGAAGACCAAATGAAGACCAAGTATCCACATCTCTTTTCATAACCTCCATTATTGAATTTCGGGGCGAAATTCCTCTAACTTGGGGAGACTGTGACGTTTCGGATTTTCGTTCTCGTACTTGTATTAAAACTGTCATGTAATCATTCTCTATTTTAATAAGTGTAAGAATTTATTTAGTTTTTATATAAATAGGTATTTTATGTTATGGATTTAATTTAATAAGAATTTTATAAAAAAAAATCTAATATAAAAATCTTATATAAAAATTCTACATTTGAAAAGTTGCATATTTAATAAAATAACATATTTTAATAAGATTAATAACTTTTAAAAAGAAAAAAATTATTATTATTTATAATAATAATAATAAAATAAAGTTTATAAAAAAAACATTTTTTTTTAGTTAATTTGATTTAAAAGAAATTAAATTAATTTATTTAAATAAAAGTTCAGGGGTTGCTTTGTAAATAAACAAACTGAAAGGATTTAAAACTAAAATCGTTTGAGGGGCTGTTTCTGGTCAAATGAAACTACAGGGACCATTCAGTACTTATTTTAAGGGTTAAAGTGTGCTAAACTAAACTCGAGGGACTAAAACTGCCAATACCCTTTTCGTTTATCCGGTCACCCCTTCCAACGGTCCGGCGGGTAAAGGTTTTTCCGGCGATGCCCGACAAAGTTGTTCCCCTGCACCTCAACGACTGCTAAAAGCTTCTATGGCTTCGTCTCCTCCACGCGAACAAAACCCCCCGACAAATTTGTCTCCCAAACATAGGAATCGACCAATCCCGTTGGTGGCCGAGATACCCAGGTCCAAATTCGTGCCCGACAGGCCACCTCCACGCCTGATGAATGTCCGGTTAGTTTCGTCTCGTCCAGAACAATGTCGGAACGTGCTCAATTGCACGTTTGAGCATAGAAATCAAGCCCGCCTATAAATGACCATTGTCGGCCCTGCTCGAGCTCACTACCATCCTTCCACCTGCTCTCACTTCAAATTGAAACCACCATCGTGTTCGTCTCTTCTGTGCGAAACTACACCACCCCTACTGACGGCCTAACTCCCTCTGGAACTCGAAATCGCTAACTTGGTATTTGCGGATCAAAAAACTGTGCCGACCAGGCGTGTTGCAACTCGGTTCGAACCTCAAATCGATTCCCCTGTCTTCTACTTATCCCTGGTAAGCAATTCGGATCAAAATCTAGGCATTTGCACGACAGTTTCCGGACAAACCCAAGTCCTCGGACATGGTTTGTTGGATTGCCGATAACCAACGACCAATACTGGTTGTGTGTATATCAATTAAACGACACACACATAACCAGCGATGGGCAGTAGCCCGGCTGGTTATGCGTGTGTGTGTTTGTGTCACAGGTCGCGGGTTCGATCCGGGTGGCCTACGGCCCAACCCATTTTTTTTTCTATTTTCTGTTTTAAAAATATAATTTAGTTTATTTAATTATCCCACCATATTTTAATACCATATTTATACAATAAGAACCAATACGAGTCGGTTAACTCGTTCGTTTATTTTGAAACCGATTAAACACTCTTTTTATCTATAACCTATTTCATTATTTTTATAAATCTTGTAATATTATTTAATTACATTTTTATATATAAAACATCCCATATTTTTATAAATCTTGTAATATTATTTAATTACATTTTTATATATAAGACACCCCATATTTTTATAAGTCTTGTAATATTATTTAAATACATTTTTATATATATAAAATGTCCTATATTTTTACAAATCTTATAACATTTTTATAAACTTATTAAAATACATTTAATATCTAAAATATCCTATTTTTATATAAACCTAGCAATGTTTTTAATAAGCTTGTTTAAATAAAGTTTAAATAAAAACTTTTCTTTATTTGTTATCATTAAAAATACATTAAATATAATAATACTTGTATAAAACAATATATATATGTATTCTTATAAGTTAAAGTTTTACAAAAACCATTAACATTTTATTTCCATACATTATACAAATAAATATTAAGGAAGAATTATATTAAAGCCCACATACATTTAAATACAAATACACACCAATACGCATACAATAATACCCATTTGTCTACATAGGGTATCAACGTGCTTAGGCTTCCACGTACTTCTCACCTACACGCGTGGAAAATATCCGTTTGCAAGGTGAGTTACATAGCCCCTATTTTACATTTTTGCACATTTTGGGGTGAAACATTATACATGCTACTCACATTGTTTATATGTGTTATACATGTGGACTATATGCTTATTATCTTGGATGTACATACATTTAAACACAAGAAAACCAACATTAATATTAATAGATCTATTGTGTCTGACCAGCCCACCCGGTTAGGGTGTTTATTACTGCATACTCGGATATAACCGCGTGTTATGTTCAAACATATCGGATATAATGGGTAACTATATTCAAACATACCGGACTTAGCTGTTGTGCTCTGTTCAAGCGTGTCAAACTCGGTTTGAATTGTGATTTAAATAAATGTTACATCATATACTATGTTTAACAAGATAAACAATGAGTTGCAAAACGATTTACATTACTATTTACCGGGAATTACTAAACCTATGTACTCACCAACTTTTTAGTTGACAACTTGATTTAAACAATGTTTCAGGTTTGGATATGTGACTATTTGCTGAAGATCTCTTCACTTAAGGACTATGGACCTAGTTAAATAAATTAATGTTTTGAACTAGACTAGGTTATTCGTATTGTATTGTACTTGGATCTTGTTGTTCTTAAATTTAAATTAATGAATTATGCAACCTTTAGTTACCATGTGCTTTTGAACAATCATTCTAATGTCCGCCTCGATGATTCCGCCATCGATCGGGGTGTGACAATTTAACTAATTTACATAAATAGTCTGTTAAATTACACTATAAGTCCTTATTGGTAAAAAGATTAAAATATCCTTTGATTTAACATAAAAAATTAACAGTATTAGAGACAGGGGTTTAATTAAAACTAATGGATCAGAACCGTTATTTTGACCAAACAATAAGGGTCAAAAACGAAGTTTACTCTTTCTTTTATCAATTTTATATTATAGATTTGTTTTAAACTTTTATTAATTAATTAACCAACTTATTTATTTTATAAAATTATATATTTATTTTTTATTTTCTTTTTTTTGAATAAGTAGTATAATTCCCTCACTTTTATTTTAAAGATTTCTTCAAAAATTTAATTAATTAATTAAGCAACTTATTTAATTTATAAAAATAGATTTTTTTTATATTTTTGAAATTTTGTTTATTTTCTTATTTTATCAAACTATTATTTTTATCATTTTACAATTATTATATTTATTTATACTATTTTTTATATATTAGAGAGTTAGTAAGATTTTAAAGTTTATTTTGTAATCATACACTCAGTTTTAAAATTTTATTAATTAATTAACCAATTTATTTATTTTCATATATTTTTTATTTAGTTTTGTTTATTTTTGTTTGTTTTTAATAAATATTATATATTTTTCTCATTTTTATATTATAGAATTCTTTAAAATTTTATTAGTTATTATTTTTTTTAACACGCTCATTTTGTTAACCAACGAACAAGAACAAGAAAACCTCGTTCGATTAATTGTGTTCGATCGTTTGTTTGGTTAAAGTTAAACGAATATGTCTGGTTTATACTCGTTCAGTTCATTTACAAGCCTACGAATACCGACTTAACCATCATAAAGTTGTCTCTAGACCCCTTTCTAACGGGTTTCTTTTACGTGACGGTTTTAGGTAAAATCCTATAAATGTTAGAGCCGGTTTGAACGGCCCCAATGCCCGACCTTGACAATCGAAAACCAACGCTTCACCCATTTGGTTCACTCTTTAATTTGGGACTTAATTAGATTTTAACCAATACACATAACACATTATTATCGAATAGGTTTACCATGTTTCACTAGTTCACAAATTTTCAGTTTAAACCTATTGAGTTAAAAATAGGCTAAAGAACAAACGCATCCATTGAACACTTGCTCTTCACAAAATTTCAGTTTAAACCTATTGGGTTAAAAATAGGCTATAGAACAAACGCATCCATTGAACACTTGCTCGACTTAAAACAAGTACTCAAGATTGAGTGTATGATTATAAAATAAACTTTTAACTCATACTAACTCTATATATAAAAAATAGTATAAAGAAATATAATAATTGTAAAATGATAAAAGTAAAAAAGCTTAATAAAAAAGAAACTAAATAAATTATAAAATATAAAAAATCTATTTTTATAAAACAAATAAAGTTGCTTAATTAATAAAACTTTAAAGAAAACTTTAAAATAAAAAGCGAGAAAAGTATATTACTTATTCAAACAAATGAAAATAAATAAATTAAAATAAAAAATATAAAAAATTATATAAAATAAATAAGTTGGTTAATTAATAAAATTTTAAATAAAATATATAAAATAAAAATGATAAAAAGAATAAAAGAAAAATAAAAGAAAAGGAAAAATAAAAACAAATAAATTAAACTTTAGCATTTACAAGAATTATCATTTACGACTAAAAAGAAATTAATGTCTTTGACTTAACAGAAGTATTTAACTTCAGTTAGTTAAAAGGACAAGAAATAAAAAAACTTTTCAAATAAATGACAGTGAGTGAAATTCAAAATTTTAAAGTACTCATTTCATAATTTAAATAGTTATAAATGACAAAAATTATAATTTACTCTAATTTATAATTTACTCTACCTTTTTTCTATAAATATTACTTTGACTAAATTATAATTTTTGACTTATTTGTTTTACTAAATTATAAAATGAGTCATTTAAATTTTTTACTTTCACTCATTGTCCTTTATTTGATAAGTTTCCTTGTTTTTTGTCCTTTCCACTAACAGACGTTAAGTTATTAAGTTAAGTCACCTCATGTGCACTGCACATGATGGCGTTTTAGTCTTTTTACCCCTGAATGATAATTCTTGTAAGAGTTAAATACTGTTTTAGTCCCTTTGATTTGACACAAATAACCATTTTAGTCCAAAAGTTTAAATTTTTCTTTTTTAGTTCAATAGTTTCTGTTTTGTATCGATTACAGTCCGGTCCACTAACTCCATCCAAATTTTTCTGTTAACTTTGTATAAAAAGACTATAATACCCTGCTAATAAAAAAAAAAAAAATTCTCTCCCTAATTCTTTAAAAACCCTAACTTAAAAGAAATTCTTCCCCTTCCCCTTTTCAAGAAAACATCTGCCACCGTATACTCCACCACCGGCCGCCACTGGCACCGCTCCTTTCACCTCCAGCCGCCACCTGTAACTCCCTTCCTTGACCATCTTCACATTCAAGACCACACCTATGTGTGTGTCCAGAGAGAGAGAGAGAGAGAGAGTACGGGAATGAGGGGAGCCGCCAGCCACCTCCGACGGGCTCACCTCCGGTGGCGTGTCCGGCACCGGAGAAAGGAGGAGGGGGAGAGTGGGAAGGGTCTACGTCGGTGGTTTCACGGCAGATTCAGGTGGCACCTGATGCCGATTGGAAGTCGGCGACGACCTAGGGTTCCTCCATAGTCACGACGGCGACGGTTCTGAGAGAGAGACGGCTGCACCCCCCTCCTTGGCGACCTAAGGTTCCTCCATAGTCATGGAGGCGACGACGACCTAGTGAGTTCCAACCTCGCACCCCGACTCTCCAACGGGTCCAGTCTGTAGTCGCTATGGCGATCGGTGGCGATGGGTTTGGCCAGAGATAAGATAAGTAGGGTCCAGTCTGCAGTCGCTATGTTCAGTTGTGGTACTGTGGTCGGTGCCTCGGTGGTGATGAGTTTGGCAGGAGTTTGGATTTTGGCTTATAAGTAGAGGGAGAGGTTGGGATTTTGGCTGATGAGTGTGAGAGAAGAGGATAAGGGTTTTATCTATCTATGTTTTTTTAAAAGGTTTAAATTTTATCCAAGGGTATCATGGTCTTTTTAAAAAAAATTAACATAAAAATTTGGATGGAGTTAGTGGATCAGTATATAATCGATATAAAATAGAAACTATTGGACTAAAAAAGATAAATTTAAACTTTTGGACTAAAATGGTTATTTGTGTCAAACCACAGGGACTAAAACCGTATTTAACTCAAAAAACTCTTCTTGTAATTTGACTAGATTTTATAAATTTAATAAATTATTTTATTTGTTAAAATATTTTTACTCACGAGAAGGCAACATAGATGATGGTGGCGGCGTTCAGGCAAGGTGATGGTGGGTTTGAGGTCTTCGTTCAAGTAGGGATGGTGGTGGCGGTGTTTGAGGTCTTCGTTCAGGCGACAGAGATGGTGGTGGTGGCGCTCTTGCTCTTCAATTCAAAACCCACTTTTGCATATTTGGATTTCAATCATTTGCGGGTCGTGTTCTCCGGAGACATCTGTAGATTTGATTCCAATCATTTGCTTTGATTTCATTGTGAATCAGAATTCCCTATTACCACATGATTCCCTGCTTTGATTTCATTGTGAAGCAGAATGCAGATTTGAACACGCGGGTCCTCCTACCATCACCACCCCGTGCAACCCTCCACTGCCCATTACATTTGATTTCACTCATTTGCTTCTAATTTACATATCTGCCACTAAAACCCCATTTTCTAGAACCAGAAAGGTTTCAGATCTGTAATGCAAACCCCTAACAAGGGAGGTTTCACATCTATCAAGGGTTGTGGTGTTGGTGTGGCGATAGAGATGGAGTAACTGGTGCGGCGGTGCATGATAGGAAGATGAAATAGTGGGGTGGGGGCTTCATTTAAGAATTTAAGTTATATATATATATATATATTAATAAATAAAATAATTTATTAAATTTAACAAAATTATACAAATTGTCCTTTAGATGTAAAAAGACAAAAAAACTGCTCTTATGTGCAGTGTACATGAGGTCACATAACTGAAAAACTTACCGCCCGTTAACAGAAATGACAAGAAACGAGGGAATTTTCAAATAAAGGAAAATAAGCGAAAGTCAAAACTTTAAAACATCGATTCCATAATTTTGACAAACATAAAGGAAAAAAAGTGTAATTTAGTCTATTACTTTTGAATCGATTGATACATTTTTCTACCAACAGTCTGTTTCTTTTTTCTTTTTTTAAACTGCACCTGATATGCACAATAATTATTTTACATTAATCCGTTTATGATAGGACTCGAACCTTTAACATCACCTTTAAACCACACATGATCTACACCATAATTAATTTACATCAATGCGTTTTGCTTGCTTCTGGGCTTTACCATTGGACCCAAACCCACCAATAGTTTGTTTCCTCACGAGTTTATTTTGGTCCGGACTTGGTTTTAACTTAGAACCAAACTGAACAGTTTATTTTAAGCCCGTAACCTCGCCGTGAATCGCGGGCATTAAATGCTAGTCGGTAACATTTGATCTACGTAGAACATGGTGTATGCCTTTCTCTAATTTATCTTGTTTAAATAAAAAACTATATTTTATTCTTCTCAAACAAATAGATTTTTTTAACGTGAGATGGAAAAGATCAAATGTATATATATATATACTTTCAGGTTAGTACATAAAAGAGATGACAAGGAGTAATAAGCCTCAAGAATATATAAAACGTGATTTGATACTCTTTGGGCTTGACCCCTTGTTTTGAATCTGATTATCAACAACTCATTCATGAAGTAATCAAGCCACCTTCTCTACTGTCCCTAGCTACTTTTTATTAGTTAGCCATGAACCCATAATTTAAGCCTCTCACCCATGTTCTCTCTCTGATTATTCTTGGAGTTTGACCCACTCAACGGGTTATTATACAGGGGCCGAAGAACATCGGACCGGCGACATCATTATCGAAACCGATAACGGCATCTTTTTTTTTCAATTGATGCAAAACACATGCCGATATTCTTTTGGCATGTAACGGCTTCATTTTTTGGATTTCTCCGTCATTTGTTGTAGCGAGTGTCAGTTCCGTACGATACGTAATTACTTAACTCATACCGACCAAATTCCCACGGTAGTTATTGACAATTTACATTCAAATAGTTATTAAATCAAATAAAAGTGTCCATTCAATGTAAAATTAAAATAATATTTGCTTATGTAACATTCAACTAGGGATGACAATAAAACCCGGACCCGATTGGAAAACCCGAAATCCGAAACACTCAGGTCGGGTAATCGGGTATGGGACTGGTTTGGGATTACTTTTAAATTTTTTCGCAGGTCTGGGACGGGTATGGGATATGGTTATATACCCGATTACCTGCCCCGATTACCCAATAACATAAACCCGTTTACCCGATTATAAACCCGACAAGCCGTGAACTTACACCAGACCCGTGATTTAGATAAATGGGTTAAACGGGCTAGGTTCGGGTTGACCCGAATTTAAGTGTATCCAGGTTAGGGTTGAAATTTTTGACACGAATAAAAATATGGGTCATGTTCGTGTTGCATTTACACCCTTATCACAATATTTATCCAAACTTTAGTTAGCCGCTTTACATGGTTGTACGGGGCTAAAAAAAGCCTCTTCTTCATTGAGGTGTACAATTTCTGAATCAAAATACTTCGTAACTAAACCACGGTGTCCCGTGTTGAAACAACAATCGCACAACGCACATGGAGGCGCAACCATCCCGTAAGCGACCGCTCTCTGACTACGGCAACGGTGGAGACCCCGGCGAATTCAACAAGAAACCTCCATAATCACTCCACTTTTCTCTTTCTATTGTTAGATTTAGGTTTATTCTTGTTATTGTTATTATTTGTTCATCTGAATTTGATCTTCTGTTTAAGTTGATCCAGTTGTTCGAGCGTTCTTAGCTTATTTTATTTTATTGAGCATAAAATGTATGGAATGGAATTAGACTATAGCATTTTTCACTGCAAATTGCAAAGGAAAACACGTATGTTTGGAGACAACGGTATAATAAATCGAAAAATTAGGTTTTCATTGGTTTTTTTAAATGCCGTGAACTAGATAGAACCCGTGAATTTTAATTCAGCCGTGAACCTTTTACACAACCGTGAACTACTCTTCGACCGTGAACCACTCTTTGAACCGTGAACTGGATTCAAACTTCTCGTGAACTGTCAATAAGCCGTCAACTTACACCAGACCCGTGATTTAGATAAATTGGTTAAATGGGTCAGGTTCGGGTTGACCCAAATTTAAGTGTATCCAGGTTAGGGTTGAAATTTTTGACACGAATAAAAATATGGGTCGTGTTCGGGTTGCATTTACACCCTTACCCCAATATTTATCCAAACTTTAGTTAGCCGCTTTACATGGTTGTACAGGGCTAAAAAAGCCTCTGCTTCATTGAGGTGTACAGTTTTGGAATCAAAATCCTTCGTAACAAAACAACAGTGTCCTGTGTTTGAAACAACAATCGCACAACGCACATGGAGGCGCAACCATCTCGTAACCGCTCCCTGACAGCGGTGACGGTGGAGACCCCGACGAATTCAACAAGAAACCTCCGTAATCACTCTACCTTTCTCTTTCTATTGTTAGATATAGGTTTATTCTTGTTATTGGTATTGTTTTTTCATCTGAATTTGATCTTCTGTTTAAGTTAATCCAGTTGTTCGAGCCTTCTTAGCTTATTTTATTTTATTGAGCATAAAATGTATCGAATGGAATTAGACAATAGCGTTTTTCACTGCAAATTGCAAAGGAAAACACGTATGATTTGAGACAACGGTATAATAAAACGAAAAATTAGGTTTTCATTGTTTTTTTTAAATGCCATGAACTTGATAGTACCCATGAATTTTAACTCAGTCGTGAACCCAACCGTGAACTAGTCTACGGTCGTGAACCACTCTTTGAACCGTGAACTGGATTCAAACTTCCCGTGAACTGTCAGCAAGCTGTGAACTTACACCAGACCCGTGATTTAGATAAATGGGTTAAATGGGTCAGGTTCGGGTTGAAACCGAATTTAAGTGTATCAAGGTTAGGGTTAAAATTTTTGATACGAATAAAAATATGGGTCTTGTTCGGGTTGCATTTACACCCTTATCCCAATATTTATCAAAACTTTAGTTAGCCGCTTTACGTTGTTTTACGGGGCTAAAAAAAGCCTCTGCTTCATTGAGGTGTACAGTTTCTGAATCAAATTCCTTCGTAACTAAACCACGGTGTCCTGTGTTTGAAACAACAATCACACAACGCACACGGAGGCGCAACCATCCCATAAGCGACCGCTCTCTGACAACGGCGACGATGGAGACCCCGATGAATTCAACAAGAAACCTCCGTAATCACTCCACCTTTCTCTTTCTATTGTTAGATATAGGTTTATTCTTGTTATTGTTATTGTTTGTTCATCTGAATTTGATCTTATGTTTAACTTAATCCAATTGTTCGAGAGTTTTTAGCTTATTTTATTTTATTGAGCATAAATTGTATGGAATTGAATTTGACTAAAGCATTTTTCACTACAAATCGCAAAGGAATACACATATGATTTGAGACAACGGTATAATAAAACGAAAAAAATACATTTTCATTGACTTTTTTTTAATGCCGTGAACTAGATAGAACCTGTGAATTTTAACTCAACCGTGAACCTTTAACCCAGCCGTGAACTACTCTCCAGCCGTGAACCACTCTTAGAATCATGAACTGGATTCAAACTTCCCCTGAACTATCAACAAGCCGTGAACTTATACCAGACCCGTGATTTAGATAAATGGGTTAAATGGGTCAGGTTTGACCCGAATTTAAGTGTATCCAGGTTAGGGTTAAAATTTTTGACACGAATAAAAATATGTCGTGTTCGGGTTGCATTTACACCCTTATCCTAATATTTATCCAAACTTTAGTCAGCCGCTTTACATGGTTGTACGGGGCTAAAAAAAGCTTCTGCTTCATTGAGGTGTACAGTTTATGAATCCAATTCCATCGTAACAAAACCACAGTGTCCTATGTTTGAAATAACACCCGCACAACGCACATGGAGGCGCAACAATCCCGTAAGCAACCGCTCTCTAACAACGGCGACGGTGGAGACCCCGACGAATTCAATAAGTGTAACATTCTTGATTTTCTTATATCTGTTTTAGTACAATAAACAATATTTCAATTCCAATTTTAGTGCAATACTTTGTATTATCCGTTCACACTTCAAATTCCAAGGTTTCATTCAATACAATTTCAAATTTTTACATGTACACATTGTGTGTTGCAAAGCACACATCCATTTCCGTCGTGTTTTGTTTCGTTTTTGTGTTGTTTTAGAGTCGTTTTGAGTCATTTATAGTTAGTATTGATTCGTGTCTTGTTTTGTAGGTAATCAGGTGAGTTTTGAGCTAAAACAAGCAAGTATAATGAAGGAACGAGCGAACGAGTGAAAACGAGAAAACAAAAAAACTTTCTGCCAAGGTGATAGCCTCGCGGTACGCGAGGGGTGGGTTTTCACGAAACTTGTGCGTCAATCTAGTCACTCGCGGTACGCGAGAGATGGCTTCCATGGGCCTCGCGGTACGCTAGAAGACCCAATTACGGGTAATGTTAGCTATTTTCATGGTATAAATGATTAGGATCGATCCTAGGGTTCCATTATCGATTTCCAAACGAAAAGTGAAGGTTTTTTGACGATTTTGAGTGGGAGAAGTCTCAAGGGATTAAGGATTGAAGCGTTGGAAGTATAGATCGATTGGATTATCGTCTTTTCGGTTTATGTTTCTTATCTTTTGTTTTTTGATTCATCTATCTTTTATCATGAATCTGAATAATAGACTTTGTGTTTATGTTTTGATGATGGTAGTAGGCTAGATTTCTTGAACTACCTAGATTTTGAAGATTATGCTTTATTAATTGGTTTTCTTTCAAATTGCGGATATTTGTTGATGGATTAATATTAAAGTAAAGAACTTGTTTTCGTTTGATTGGATGTATATGCGTATTTGATCTTGATATATGATCTGTTGAATATTCCATATGCTGCTTTGTGAACGTCTTTCATGTCTGAGAGGTAATCTGTCTAGCGAGTACTTTACTGTTGTTGGAGATAACTGAGAGGTGATCCGACTAACCGGTGAGTTTACACATCCCTTAGGGTTTCCTATTTGGTCACACCTGGAGAATGATCCGAGATCCATTAGGTATTCTGAGTGTCTCGTATTCTAAGGCCCGGTTCCATCATAGTTTCCGTATCCGAGAGAGTTCCAAGGTACATGCATAGGATTCAGAGTCTAGGTAGTGCTTTCCCCATTTATGAGTTGTCTAAAGTTTCTTGCTTTCTATTTGGTGTCGATAATTAGGAGTTCCATTAGTTATAATCAACACAAAAACCCCAGTATATTTCAGTTTAGATAGTTGAGTCAGAGTCTAGATAGAGTTGTCACTAGTGTCTCGTGGGTTCGATATTCCGGTTTACCATTAAGCTGTGCTACACTCGATAGGTACACTTGCCTGTCAGTGCGGTTTAGTTCATAGGTACTCCATTTACTACTTAGGAGTCTAGGTTAGGTTTTGTTAGTTTTTATATAGACCGTCGGGGCGACATCAAGTTTTTGGTGCCGTTGTCGGGGACACTTAGGCTATAGCGTATCTAACTTTGATTGAACTTAACTGATTAGTTGGTCTTTTTGTGTTTTGCGTCTTTTCTATTTTGTTGAGTCTAGTTTGTGTGTTCTTTTGTGAGTCTGTGTTTTAAGAGTGTCTAGATTGTATCTTGAGTCTCTCAATTTATTTTTGTCATTATGTGTGAGATATGTGGAGGACCCCATTTTACTCATCATTGCCCATTATCATTGGGAGATTCTGCTGACTGCTATGATCATTTTTATCCACAGGTACAACCATATAAGGAATATAGAACTCAAGTGGAGTTGAATGCCTGGTGCAAAGAGGCAAATTAGTGATATGAGAGAGATATCCAGGCACTAATCGCCCACACCAGATTGTCACACCCCCACCGATGGCGGAATCATCGGGGCGGGACATGTAGGACTGTTCATATTAAAGTTAAATTTCCATTACAAATAATCCGAGTACAAACCAAATTCAAACAAGAAACATAAAACAATTCATAAAGTTCTTGATTTAAATTGCTAAGTCCAAATCCTATGTTGAACACGTCTTGAATCACTCTCACATATTGGGGCCTGAAACATGAATAAAATAAAGTCAACTAAAAAGTTGGTGAGTATAACACAGTTGTATGTAGATAGCATATAGTTGAAAACAAATCCTTTACAAAACATGATAAAATAAGGCATTTATGGGGAGCAACTATTGTGTAACCATGTACAACCAAACCTTGTGACTAGCATGCAAAAATTATGTTGTCGGTTTCAATCACAGCGCACCATGGGTGGGTTTGTCAGACTCAATAGATCTATCATTGAAAACCGTCGGCTTGTATAGTTAATGATTGCACATAAGAGCATACAAAGGTTACCACACCTAGCACTCGGGCACAAAGCTCAAATTTTGCACACATGTATGTAAATTGGATTTTAGCACTTGTGTTGTTTGTGTAAATGTAAATGTGTAATGTGTAATGTGTATAGAGTTCATGTTCCACCCCAAAAGTGTAAAAGAGTAAAAAGGGGTTGTGAATACTCACTTGGTATGGAAGTGTAGCTAACAAGGATTATAGATAGCAAATATGATCCTCGAAATGCACAATTTAACCTAAAGAGTAATGTGTATTGAATCAAATAGATGCATTTAAGTCTAAATGAAAGTTGAATTTGTGTATAAAACTATTGATTTGTATTTAAAAGTATTGAATAAAATATATAGAGTTTGAAGTAAAAATATTTTTGAAACAACTTGATTAGGTTTGAATTGGATGATTGAATAAATATATAATTATAGTTTATGAAATAATGTAAATATTAATTGTAATTAAGTATAAATAAATAAATGATTTTGATTTAAAATGTAAATTAAATAAATAATCATTATCTTATTTATTTATAAATTTTGTAACTTAATTATTTAAAATATCATTTAAGTGTAAGATAATAAATATAAATTTAATTTTTTATAAACTTTTAAATAAATTATATTTATGCCAAGATTAAACTTTTAATCCATTTTTAAATACAGAAAACATATTTTTTATAAAATCGAAACATTTATTGATCGAAAAATATAAAATTATAATTCTGTTACAGTTTCTGAGTCACACACGACCGTGCCTCGGAAGGGCACGATCGTGCTCAAGCCAGGGGCGCGGCCGCGCTAGTCGGGGCACGACCTGGTTGATCAACAGAGGCACAAACTAGACCAGTCAAACAGGCACGACCGCGCCTTGGCCCGGCACGGTCGTGTCTATGATCTTTAGTCACAACAGAGACTAGCCCAGAGGGCATGACAAGGTCTGGACAGGAGGACACGACCGCGCTGCTAGTCGGCACGACCGCGCTCTATGAGGCATGGACGCGCTAGATGATTAGCGCGACCGTGTCTCTTCCAAATCAGACACGAATTGACAAATGCTTGTATTTTAAACGCTGGAATTGTTAGGGCTTTTGATTAATGGGTTATTACGAGTCTTTTCATATAATTTAATTGTATGGAAATCGTGCTTAAGTATGGATTCGATTAAATTATTTTTATTAAAACATGGTTTCTGGTTTAGACAGATTTACGAATTGAAAACCCAATTTAATAAAGGGCTTTTGATTCAGATACTGGAATGAATAAATTAGAGGATTCAATTAACCTGAATAGAAGCGAATCGATAGAGAACGATAGAGAGGGAGTTCCGGTGACGGCGGGATTGAGCCCCGGCGTCTTCTGATGTGATCCCGACTGTTTCAACGGTTCCGTAGCTTCAGGAGAGATCGGATGGCGTGACGATGATGCTGGATTTGAGAGAACTTGGATCGAATTGCTTGAGAGAGTTTCCTTGGAAATATTTGAGAGAGAATCCTTTGAGTTGAACGAATTTTGGTTATTTGGTCGAAAAAGAAATGATTGGTAGTATTATTTTGAAAGTATAACGTAAAACGGTTATGGATTCGAACAATCGGACGATTAAAATTGCAGTTAGGTTTCAGCTGTTTCACAGGCGCGACCGTGCCTAAATATGGCACGATCGTACCTAGGCACCGGGCGCGATCGTTCCAAAGCAGGTCGCGCGACCGTGCCAAAGCACTTGGCGCGACCGTGCTTGGACGAAGCACGACCGTGCTAGACTAGGGTTTCTTGACATTTTTCAACTTTAGTCCTTGGCTTTTCAGGTTCGATGAGTTTGAATAAAATCGTTTCTTGTGTAGTGTTTAAATGTATATAATCGAGTAAAACTTGTAAATTTGTATTGAATCATTTCATTTAGTTTACTGTAAGCAAAATAACAAGGCAGTGCACGAGTATTGAATTTGAAATTGCATTACATTGAATTGAAATATGAATACTAAATTCAGAGATGTTACACAGATCACATCGGCCGAGGAATATAGAGCGTGTGACTTATGATCGTGTGTAACATCCCGAAAACTTATTTAACAAATGAGCTAAGCAAATGGGACTCGAGGTCTCTTTTAAACAACTTAGACTATAAAAATTTCACGTAAAACCTTGTGCATGGAATTAGCAGGACCCGGATAGCCACAAAGAGAATAGTGGGGATCAAAAGAGCACTAAACGGGAACCCGAGGACCCGACCGTAAACCCTAAAGGTTTAAAAGCAACTTAAACACAAACCCTAGGCCATTCGGCCTAGGTATGTTCGACAGCAAGGGTAGAGAGCAAGGGGAAGAGGTCCGGCGAGAGTGAAGGGCGGCGGCATGGGTCTCACGATGGTCATACGGCGGCGACAGGCAAAGGAAACACCCCTACGTGTAAGGTAACTTCCGAATCCCATCCTTTTATTTCTTGTTTCCGGGTAGGCACAAAAACCCGATTAGGGTTGGTCGGTGGATGTTGGCCGTAGGCGACGGCTACGGTGAGATAGGTAGGGGCCTTGGCGGTGGCCGGCGGCGTCAAGGGTGGTGCGTGGCAGGTCGAGGCTAAGAAAGCTAAGCGAGGGAGAATGGAGAGTTAGGAGGAGGATGGTAACGAGTGAAGGTGAAGGTGGTGTCGAGGACCGTTGAGAACGACGAGGACGGTGGTGGTGATGGTGTTCGGAAACAGCCGAGGCTGCTATGGCGTCACGTCATGGCGGCAGACGGCGGGACGGAGGTAGGGTGGCGTTTAACGTGGAAGGAGGAACCGGTTAGGATTTCTTACGGCTAGAAGGGATGCCGAGAGGGCGATGGTGACACTCGACGGGACGACGGGACACCGTGGTGGTTCATGGTGGAGGTGTACGGTGATGGTGGTTCGCGACATTAGACAGAAAAAAGGATCGGGTCGGATAACACCCGATTAGGGTTATACGAACGTAGAACGCGTGTCGAGTTTGGTCATGCATGGGAGTTTTGGATCGTGTACTTATGACCTACGAGATTTAAGACCTTGCATGGCACGAGAACGTGCATGCTTGCAGGATCCAGACGGGTCCAGGGTAAACCGGTGTTACGGTTACGTGAATTTAGGTCTATGCATGGATGAAAGGAAGTGCGAATAAGACGAGTATCGGGAATAATTATACTTGTACGTAATTGACACATGTCTTGGGCATACTTTGACTGTGTGATCTTACGTTGACAGGTTCGAGTTCGTGTTAAGAGACCGTTGTAGTACTAGAGTTGGATCTTCATAACCGGTGAGTTTCTAATTCCCCCTCTTTAAAATGTTTTAAACGTTTTGGGGCTATCGTACATAATATTGAGACGTGTTTTATTACATTAAATGTATATCGAGCTTTGGGGTCTAACCCGATGAGTTTCAGAAGTTAAATAGTTAAGGGTGGAACTAAGGGACCGTGTGTGTCTATAGGACGTGCGGTTACATGTGGGAATGTGGTCACGGGTCGTATAGTGACCTAACAGGGGAGAGTCAGGATTGTAATTACGGGTCGTACGGGTACGACTAGGCGGTGTCACAGGGGGTGCATGTACGTGGTACGTGCTTAAATAATGGGATATAGTATTTTTATGTGTGTTGACATATTAGCAGTGTATTGTGTTACGAGTTAGTCGGGGTGAGTCGGGATATAAGCTAAACGCTTATGAATACATGTAGGATATCTTATCCTAATGCTATGTGTGAAGTGCATGTGCAGTTAATGAATCACGTCTAGAGAATATATTGTTATGTGATTATACATGTGTTGTGTGCATTGTGTCGTTGTTCTTGTGACACGGCGGGTATTGTGTTTGCATTTTTGTCATTATGACACGGCAACCGGGATTGTGGAGGACTATGTCCTTCGGGAGGTCACCAAAGGTGACGATGTCCAACAGGACAGTGATGAGCTCAAGGTGTGTCGAACGCTCTGACGAGGGTGCAATAATGAGGTATGTGTGTGAGTGCTTATATATATTTGTGTTAAATTGCATACAGACACTGAGTTATACTTATTGTGCTAGAGATAATATTAATGTGGTGAGTATAGTTATATTGACTGTTGTGTCAGGAATGTGATGTAGTGTTTATAACTGTTATGTCAGTTGATTTGTAAGAGCCTTGGTCAAGGCTGAGTAAGTTGATGTCTAGAGACTTGGTGTGTTAACCAAGTGTCGAGTTAATACATGTACTTGAGTATGACCTATTAGTGTAGTAAGTTCGACCTATGTCGATGAGACTGCGAGACTATTGTTATTATGGGATGAGTCTTGGGTAACGAGCTATTATGGGATACCAGGTGATAACATGGGTTATCTATTGGTTAATGAATTGTGGACGTATTTTATAAGGACCTTGGGTCCTGAGCAAAGAATCAAATAACTATTGAGACGAATTGGCTTTTAATTAAACTAAACTATTAGAACTCACTCGGCGTAGATGACTTTGTGTGTGCAATAGATTGTTTTGCAGGTAAGCGTTTCATTGACATATCTTGGCTTTGGAGCGGTGCTACTCAGATTCGTGTGCAAGCATTCGTGAGGTAACTTAATGACATTAAATAGCAATTAATGTTTTTTTTATAAAGAGTTCCGTTGTAGTTTAATATATTAAAAATGAGTATCTTCAAGGGAATAACCCGTTATGAGAACCAACTGTAGGGTGCCCGGTTTGGGGCCTTACAAGTTGGTATCAGAGCCGAGGTTTAAGAGAAAATTGGTGTTTTTTTTTACAAATAAAATGTCTTAACTTAAACTGTAAATGGGACAAGGGTGAAACAAATGCCACCACGAGTAACCGCGAGCCAAGAGGTACGTCTTTCGAATTGAGCAGTAGTTGTTATTTACCGTTGTGTGGTGTTACACTAGGTAAAGCGACTTATGGTTCCATGTGGGATCATGTAGAGTGATACGTGTGATAGTATGTAGAACTATGTGAAGTTGTGTAGTGTGATTAAATGAGACTATAGTGTGAGTTGAGTAAGGTGGAGTAGCATTAGTTATAACTATGTGAGATAGTTGGTGTGTCGATATGATTTAGTTATTTTGTGTGTAACCTGGAATGGTATGATACCGTGATAAAGATGAGGACTTGCTAGATTATTGTGTGATGCTATGTGAGTTGTGTGGGATGCATGTGCATCCAAGGTGTGTGAAAGATAGAAAGCTAGTGTGAATATGATGGGAAAGGTTTAGAATCCGAGCAGTAATGTGGACCACCAAATTGCATTTGATCACCGTAATTTGGCAGTCTATGATTATTCTCATATTCTGAATTTGACGCCCATAGTAATCACTCCAACGTTCTATCTTGTGCAGGTACTGATGGCCATGAAGATTCAGACTAGATGGGTCAGGCGAGGAGCTCTTATCAGGAGGTTGACAGAGCGGCGAGCTAGACGTTTGGCCGTCGTTCGCATGGTTATCTTTGGAGGGAGACGAGTCTTAGCACCTGTTTCATTGACGGTGGTTCCACCGGCGGCTGAGTACGAGCAGAAGCTACCAGCACAGGAGGTGATCTTGGCGCTTCCGGCGCCAAATGCCCCCAATACTACCAGGGAAACTATGAGGGGCGGGCTCAGTACTTCCTTTTACAGGAGAGGAAGAGATGCATTTGCAGTCAGGAGTCAGCCCTCGAGACACTACGCAGAATGAAGAAATAGATGGTTTGAGGAATCCGATGACGAAGAGCAGGTAGGGGATAACTTTGACTTATTTAATGACTAGAGTAGTAGTGGGTGCCACGAGAGGACTAGAGCATTTTGAGTAGTGGCCGTCTGGCACTTTTGTGACAAAATATTCGTTCTTGGTTTTTCAATTGTTTGATTTTAACCTTGATAGTGAATCTTACCACGGGATGGTTTAAAACGTAGTTAATGATAGTTGCATGTGTGATCGTATGCTATTGGTGGTGTAGTGTTAATTATGTGTGATTATGTGAATTACCCATTGAACAACGCGAGTTCATGCTAAATGTACTCTTTGATGTGATACTAGAGCTTGGTTGATTAAACGATATGAGTAGACCAGTGTAGACCTGAGTTATGATTAATTGTGTGTGTCTACGGTCTTAAGATAGTGTCGCCTATGTGTTATGCTTAGGCTATGTGTGAAGTGTAAGGGGTGTTTAGCCTTACTATGATATTGAATGTCTTTATATCTTAAGGCATAAATCTTCGCGAGGTAAATGTTTTGGTGTTGAAGGACATGAAAGTGTTTTGTGAATAAACTTGTATGTCGTTAATTGAGTTGCTTATGAGTATGAGTTATTTGTGTCATGTACTTAATAGTCGTGGCGGGAGATCAAGCGTAAGCTTGATATTGTGTCTGGCATTAGTCGGGCGTGGGACCAAGTGTAAGCTTGGTATGGTGTTAACATTTGTCAACAGGGTATTGTGTCTGACGAGAGTCAGGCGGGAGATCGTGTTTGCTTATGTCTTCGAGCCAAACAATATGATATACTTGTATGTCTATAAATAACGAGGTCATATGGTATGCGTGTAGATTTACCCAGATTTAGCTAATTGTGCATGTGCACTTTGTGCGAGTTAGAAGTTTGAGATACTAGTACACGAGTAGAACAAGGTGTGTTCTGTAGTTATGTGTGTTTGTGTGTGTCCTTGCGGAACACGCTTAGTCGTGCATAGGACGAGTAGTCAGTATGATCGAGTATAGTATTTCTATCTTGACAATTTCCTTGACAACGATACATCAAGGTGATGCGAGGAGTTTTGATGTCTTTCTAGGCGATCAATGAGATTGCACACAAATGACTGGGAAGGAGATGCCTACGCTAGTAAATGTAAGACTAGCTTAATGTGAACTCCTGTGGGGCATTCAGGTAAGGCAAGTGTTTGGACGCTGAAACAGACATGGCAGAGGAAAGTGAGCTTTTGATAAACGTTGAGAGCGAATGAAGATAACCCTAGCGTTGGGGGTATATGTACGTACTTAAGGGACGTATCGAATGCGTGATAATGAAGTAAAGCGATACTATGATAAAGCAATTTATTGAAGACCAGTGTACCCTTGCACAAGCTCCTGGAGATCATCGAAGAAGAGCATAAGTAATACCCTTATGGGTAGGATTGTGGACTGGAGTTTGAGAAATCATCGCAGGACGGCAATCAAGATATGAGATGGGAAATATGACAACTTCTAGCAAGTGCTGAGATAACATGAGCTGGAAATGAAGTCGTTTGGCTAATGACCGGGGAGACGAGAGACGAAGGAACGTGTAGGCGAAACCAACAAACACCAAAGTTGAAAGCGGGCAACGGAGAAGGCTTCTTTGGATACCTAAGTAGTGATAGTATTGCAAAGCAAGTAATGAAAACATGTAGTGTCAAGGTAAATGTTAGCACTGCATGAATTGACTGCATAATGATATGTGGGGATGGTTAGTGTCGACGCGGGATTCGAGGACGAATCCTCTTTTAAGGGAGGTAGACTTGTAACTTCCCGAAAACTTATTTAACAAATGAGCTGAGCTAATGGGACTCGAGGTCTCTTTTAAACAACTTGGACTATAAAAGTTTCACATAAAACCTTGTGCATGGAATTAGCAGGACCCGGATAGCCACAAAGAGAATATTGGGGATCAAAAGAGCACTAAACGGGAACCCGAGGACCCGACCGTAAACCCTAAAGGTTTAAAAGCAACTTAAACATAAACCCTAGGCCATTCAGACTAGGTGTGTTCGATGGCAAGGGGAGAGAACAAGGGGAAGAGGTCCGGCGAGAGTGAAGGGCGGCGGCAGGGGTCTCACGGTGGTCATACGGGGGCGACAGGCAAAGGAAACACCCCTACGTGTGAGGTAACTTTTGAATCCCATCCTTTTGTTTTCTTATTTCCAGGTGGGCACAAAAACCCGATTAGGGTTGGTCGGTGGACGTTGGCCGTAGGCAACGACTACGATGAGAAACGTGGGGGCCTTGGCAGTGGCCGGCGGCGTCAAGGGTGGTGCGTGGTAGGCTGAGGCTGAGAAAGCGAAGCGAGGGAGAAAGGAGAGTTAGGAGGATGATGGTAACGAGTGAAAGTGAAGGTGGTGTCGAGGACCGTTGAGAACGACGAAGACGGTGGTGGTGATGGTGTCCGGCAACAGCCGAGGCTGCTATGGCGGCACGTCATGGCAGCGGACGGCGGGACGGAGGTAGGGTGGCGTTTAACGTGGAAGGAGGAACCGGTTAGGGTTTCTTACGGCTAGAAGGGATGCCGAGAGAGTGATGGTGACACTCGACGGGACACCGTGGGGGTTCATGGTGGAGGTGTACGGTGACGGTGGTTCGTGACATTAGATAGAAAAGAGGATCGGATCGGAAAACACCCGAATAGGGTTGCACGAACGTAGAACGCGTGTCGAGTTTAGTCATGCACGGGAGTTTTGGATCGTGTACTTATGACCTACGAGATTTAAGACCTTGCGTGGCACGAGAACGTGCATGCATGCAGGCTCCAGACGGGTCCAGGGTAAACCGGTGTGACGGTTACGTGAATTTGGGTCTATCCATGGATGAAAGGATGTGCGAATAAGACGAGTATCGGGAATAATTATACTTGTACGTAATTGACACATGTCTTGGGCATACTTTCACTGTGTGATCTTACGTTGACAGGTTCGAGTTCGTGTTAAGAGACCGTTGCAGTACTAGAGTTGGATCTTCATAACCGGTGAGTTTCTAATTCCCCCTCTTTTAAATGTTTTAAACGTTTTGGGGCTATCGTACATACTATTGAGACGTGTTTTATTACATTAAATGTATATCGAGCTTTGGGGTCTAACCCGATGAGTTTCTGAAGTTAAATAGTTAAGGGTGGGACTAAGGGACCGTGTGTGTCTATAGGACTTGCGGTTACAGGTGGGAATATGGTCACGGTTCGTATAGTGACCTAACAGGGGAGAGTCAGAATTGTATATACGGGTCGTACGGGTACGACTAGGCGGTGTCACAGGGGGTGCATGTACGTGGTACGTGCTTAATTAATGGGATATAGTATTTATATGTGTGTTGCCGTATTAGCGGGTTGTGTTACGAATTAGTCAGGGTGAGTCGGGATATAAGCTAAATGTTTATGAATACATGTAGGATATCTTATCCTAATGCTGTGTGTGAAGTGCAGGTGCAGTTAATGAATCACGTATATAGAATATATTGTTATGTGATTAAACATGTGTTGTGTGCATTGTGTCGTTGTCCTTGTGACACGGTGGGTATTGTGTTTGCATTGTTGTCATTATGACACGGCAAACAGGATTGTGGAGGACTATATCCTTCGGGAGGTCACCAAAGGTGACGAAGTCCAACAGGACAGTGATGAGCTCGGGGTGTGTCGAACGCCCTGACGAGGGTAACCCTGAAGAGGGTGCAGTAATGAGGTATGTGTTTGAGTGCTTATATATATTTGTGTTAAATTGCATACAAACATTGAGTTATAATTATCGTGCTAGAGATAGTATTAATGTGGTGAGTAGAGTTAGATTGACCGTTGTGTCAGGAATGTGATGTAGTGTTTATAACTGTTATGTTAGTTGATTTGTAAGAGCCTTGGTCAAGGCTGAGTAAGTTGATGTCTAGAGACTTGTTGTGTTAACCAAGTGTCGAGTTAATACATGTACTTGAGTATGAACTATTAGTGTAGTAAGTTCGACCTATGTCGATGAGAGTACGGGACTATTGTTATTATGGGTTGAGTCTTTGGTAACGAGCTATTATGGGATATCGGGTGATAACATGGGTTATCTATTGGCTAATGAATTGTGGACGTATTTTATAAGGACCTTGGGTCCTGAGCAAAGAATCAAATAACTATTGAGACGAGTTGGCTTTTAATTAAACTAAACTGTTAGAACTCACTCAGCGTAGCTGACTTTGTGTGTGCGATAGATTGTTTTGCAGTTAAGCGTTGCGTTGACATATCTTGGCTTAGGAGCGGTGCTACTCGGATTGTTGTGCAAGCATTCGTGAGGTAACTTAATGACATTAAATAGCAATTAATGTTTTTTTAGAAAGACTTCCGCTGTAGTTTAATATATAAAAAATGAGTATCTTCAAGGGAATAACCCGTTATGAGAACCAACTGTAGGGTGCCCGGTTTAAGGGCTTACATCATGAAGGGAATGTCATCAGAACTGAAACTGCATCAGGAGAAGTGATTCTGGAAATTCCAGAACTAGAGGCAGAAATGGATGAACTGCAATTCATAGTGACTGTAACATTCCTGATTTTCTGACCCTATTTTAAATTATTTTAACTAATAAAATAACAGCACGACATTAAATCATATACTTATTCAAACCTTCACCTCATTAATCATTAGCCGATCGTATTCAATTCAAAGAATTTTAACTCATAATCTTGTGGTAACACCTCCTAGAGTTAATCCAGTTAGTAATCCCGTTAGGTGTTCTGCTAAATCCTAACCAAGCTAATTCTGTCAAAGCTGAAGTTGCAAGGGCTGATTTTGTAAATAACCAGAAACCCTAGTAGGCACGGTCGCGCCTATTGTTGACACGGTCGCGCCTCACATCAGTTGAAAAGTAAAAACAGCCTTTAATCGTAGGACCATTCGATTTCATAACCGTTTTCTCGTATTTACAAACCCAATTAAGTTCTTAATCATCATAATCACGGAAAATAACTCCACTTAAGCCGATTTTCTCAAAACCACCAACCTCTTTCATTAGTCCAACAATCCATCCAATTTGACTGGCAATCCTCCCAAGCAAACGCATCATCGACCCCCTCTGAAACTCCCGAAACCTTCGAAATAGCCGGAATAGCAGCAAGAGACGCCGGAAGTCTGGACTGCCTTCGCCGGAACTCGCCCCTACCGTAAGCTACCAATTCATCGTCTTACAGGGTAATTGAAACCTTCTAAACTTTCTATTTATTCTGTAGATCAAAAGCCCCAATCTAATTTGGGCATTCAATATCGAAATTAACAAGAACCCGATCCTAAGTTTCATTTAAAAATGGTTTAATCGAATTCGACTTTAAACATTATACCAAAAGACTCGTAATAACCTTGTGAATGAAAGCCCTAAACATTCCATCACCATAAATATAAGAATCAATCAATTCGTTCCTGTTTTGAATGAGACACGGTCACGCTGATCATCTAGCGCGGTCGTGCCTCGGGAGACGCGGTCGTGCCGACTTCCAGCGTGGTCGTGCCTCCTGCTCAGACCCAGTCATGCTCATTGGCTTTGGTCGTGCCCCAGAAGCATAGGCACGGTCGTGCCTAGTGATTTGGCCAGTTGTCCTCTGTTTGACCAACACGGTCGCGCCCTGTCCAGAACGGTCGCGCCCGACCAAGCACGATCGTGCCCTTCCCTGGCACGGTCGTGTGTGTTGGCAGAATGTTTATATTTTTATATTTTTAAAACAATTAGAATTCCAGAGTTGTTTTTAAAATAAAAGTAATTAAATTTAAAAATCTGTATTATCTTTATTTAGAAAAGATCAAATGTTTAATCTTAAAATAAAAGAGAATTATTTAAAGTCCAACATTTAATTTATAAACCCTACACTTAATAATATTTTAATGTCTAAGTTACACTTTATAAATAAATGAATAGAGTAATAATTATTTATTTGATTTATATTTGAACAAAAGCATCTATTTTAGTTATACTTAAATACACCTAATACTTACATCATTTTCATAAATAATAATTATCTAATTTACTTATTTAATTATTTCAAACTCAAACCTTATTCAAAATATTCTAAAAATATTCATTTCAAATCTTCCATTTTATACAATACTTTCAAGTATTAATCACTAACTTTATCCAATTCAACCTTAGACTTAGACTTAGACTATTGTGCATTATTAATGCAATATACATTACACTCTAGGTTAACAAATGTGCAATACAAGGATCACGTTACTATCTAGTATCTCGGGTTAGCTACGCCTTCGATACAAGTGAGTATTCACAACCCCTTTTACTCTTTTACACTTTTGGGGTGAAACATGAACATTATTCACATTACACATTACATTTATACAAACAACACAAAGTACAAATCCTATTTACATTCATGTGTGCAATTTGAGCTTTATGCCCGAGTGCTAGGTGTGCTAACCTTTTATGCGATTATGTGCAATCATTAACTATACAAGCCGACGGTTTTCAATGATAGATCTATTGAGTTTGACAAACCCACCCAGGTGCGCGGTGATTGAAACCGACAACACAATTCTTGCATGCTAGTTACAAAGGTTTGATTGTACTTGGTTAACACAATAGCTGCTCCCCATAAATGCCTTATTTATCATGTTATGTAAGGATTTGTTTTACAAACTATATGCTACCTATTTACAAACCTGTGTTATACTCACCAACTTTATAGTTGATCTTATTTTATTTACGTTTCAGGTGCTTTCATATGAGCTAGATCAAGACATGCTACACATAGGCTTTGGACCTAGTTAATATTAAATCAAAGACAAATTGTATTTCATTATGTACTTCGAACTTGTTTCATGTTTGTTTGAATGGAAATGGATTTAATATATATTACAATCTAGTCAACCTTGTGCTCATGAACAGTCTACATGTCCCGCCCCGATGATTCCGCCATCGGTCGGGGTGTGACAGATTGGTATCAGAGCCTTGGTTATAGGGAACTAGGTTATTAGACACTCTTGACCTAGACTATAACTTTAGGACACCCATACAATGCCATGCTACTACATGTTACATTATCAATTTCCGTGTGATTATTTTTACATGCTATTCTAAGTACTTACACTACATGATACAATACATAATGACTTATGTGTCACACTACTCGATAACTCTTGTGCTTACACTCATTACTACCTACATGCTATATGATTATCCTCCTATGTGGATATTTTTACATTGTTATACCATATGATTACATCACATGATACAATACTCAATAGTTTATGTGTCACGTTACCTGCCCACTTTTTCTTCTATGCATAGCTACCTACTTACATTATTTAAAACACTATCATAAGTTGAACACACACACATACACACCAAACTATTCATACACATTTGGACTCCCATACATGATACCATCACCTTTTACGAACAAAGACTTAAACTATTGGGCCTAATGCCCACCAATAATAAACCAAGAAGCCCATCTATCCTCCAAAAAGCAAAAGCCCACTGAAATGCATAAACCTTACTTTCGGGCCACAAGGCCCAGTTCACAACAATTCTCATCATGACCATGAGCCCAACAATAGTGTTATTAATACATGATGGATGGAAGAGTGTGTAGGCCCATGAGGGATTCTGGCAAAGGAAAGATAGGGTACTTAAGTGTGTCCTAGTGACCCACCCCTCTTTCCTAGGAATTCTCTTCAGGGATGCATTGCTTATAGGTCATGTGTTTTACAAACTATATGCTACCTATTTACAAACCTGTGTTATACTCACCAACTTTATAGTTAACCTTATTTTATTCATGTTTCAGGTGCTTTCATATGAGCTAGATCAAGACATGCTACACATAGGCTTTGGACCTAGTTAATATTAAATCAAAGATAAATTGTATTTCATTATGTACTTCAAACTTGTTTCATGTTTGTTTGAATGGAAATGTATTTAATATATATTACAATCTCGTCAACCTTGTGCTCATGAACAGTCTACATGTCCCGCCCCGATGATTCCGCCATCGGTCGGGGTGTGACAGTGGCAGAAGGTGAACCACAAGTCCCATCTCCATGTAAGTTTTCTGACCTTGATTGCAGAACTGATGAATTCTATACTGATTCTATGCAAGATCACAATGTTCCATTTGATTCTTTACACTTGTCTTGTGAGGATGATTTTTCACAGGAATCGCAGATAGATCCGAGGACAAAAATGGACGTCTTAGTCCCACCCTCGGACCTGCAGGGTGTTAAGCAACTTTGGCCGGGTTTTTATGATTTTTCTTGGGATGATAGTGATGATGATACAATGCAGGAGTCACAGGAAACTCCAGAGCCAGAGATGATAATGGACATCAAAGTCCAACCTTAGGTTCAACAAGACATCGAGCCAAAATTTTGGTGTCCCACACCGTGGAATATTGATGATGGCTTTTGGAGTGATGAGGAAGATGTGATTGAAGAAGAAGAGCTGATAGAGATCCCTAAAACCCCAACTGACGATGAGTGCTTTGAAGAAGGATTAGCCGGGTTGTTCGAGACAGAGGATGATAGTGAGGATGAGTTTTTGGTTGAGATGATAGAAGAGGAGCAGGTCCCATCCTGGGAGGATGAGTTCGGTGATGAGTTGGTGGACCTGTCGACTCCTAGTGAAGATGGCGATCTGAAATTCCTTAAAGATCTATTATGTCAAGGGCCAAGTGTGGGGATAGAAGAGGAGGTGCAAGTGATAGAGCTGGTGTCGGACCCACCACATTGCAGCCGAGAGAAAAAGAAGCAAGAGCCCGTGGAGGTAGTAAATAGTGGATTGCCACCCAAATCTGCACGACCACGGGACAGGGCACAAAGACGTATGGACTGGCTGTAACATCCCGAAATTCTATAGACTAACGGGTCGAGTTGATGGGTTAACCGAGTCTCTTTTATATGGGTTGGATTGTAAAGGTTTTTCACATGAAACACTATTATGAAAACTAAGAGGACCCGGTTAGCCACTAGGAGAACGACGGGGATCGAAAACGCGTGAATGGGGAAGCCAGGGACTAGAGTGTAAACCACAAAGGTTTAAAAGCAACTTAAACACAAACCCTAGGCCATTCGGCCTAGGTGTGTTGCGACGGCAGAAAAGAAAGAGCCGAGAGAGAGAGAGAGCGCTGTCGGAGAAGGGAGAGAGCTCGGTGGTGGTCGTACGACGGTCCTACTGCAGCGACAAGCGGGGGAGATCTTCAATACATGTAAGGTAATAGCCGTTCAACCTTTTCTTTTTCTATTCGTTTGCATGTAGTAGTCAAAAACCTGACTAGGGTTTGGGGTGTGGGTCACGGCCGGCGTATAAAGCAAAGAAGGAGAAAAGACCGACTGGCGTGGTGGTTTAGGGGTGGCAGGAGATGACGACGTCGGTGAAGTGGAGATAAAGGCGGCGGCGTAAGGCGGCAGCCTTGTGAAAAGGGAAAAGGAGCACGGTGAGGGTCGTGGGCGTGTTCTCGATGGAGACGACGGGCCTACGGGGAGGACGGTGGTGAGTGGCTGTGTCGAAAACCATGGTGGCAACCATGGTGACACGGTGGTGGCGTGCGAAGATGGTAATGGTGCACGGTGGTGCATGATGGTGGCAGTGAGTGGTGATAACCGTCAAGGGTTTTGCCGACAAGGAAAGCAAAGACGACGGAGACGGTAGAGTACGAGGTGGACATGTGCATTGACAACGACGGGCTTGGATAGGGTTGCTGCATGGCGTGCATGCAGTGGAACTCGACGCATATACCTACGTGTTACGTGGTTAGGTTTTTACCATGCATGGCACGCATGCGAGCATGAAACACGATCCGGTACGAAGGTGACACGAGATTAAGGTTTCATGGGGTTGTATTGACGAGTAGAGGGGACTCGGGGTTTTATTATTTTGTTACCCGTCATCCAACGTACGCTATAAACGTGTCCTGATCAGGTGATCATACATTTCACAGGTTCGGGATTGAGCGAGCACGTGTGGTGCAGAGCTAGGGTTTGGACGCAGTATACCTGGTGAGTTTCTAATCCCCTCTTTTAAATGTTTTAAACGTTTTAGGGCTATCGTACGTACTATTGAGACATGTTTTATTATATTAAATGTACACCTAGCTTTAGGGTCTAACCCGATGATTTTATGAAGTTAAATAGTTAAATATGGGACTAAGGGACTGCGTGTGTCCATAGGACATGCGAGTTACAGGTGGGGATATGGTCACGGGTCGTATAGTGACCTAACAGGGGTGAGTCAAGATTGTAGTTACGGGACGTACGGGTGCGACAAGGAAGTGTCACAGGGTGTGCGTGTACGTGGAATGTGCTTAGATAAAGAGATATAGGAATTGTATGTGTGTCGCTATATTAGTAGTGTATTGTGTTATGAGTTAGTCGGGGGATGGGCTAAACGCTTATGGGTATGCATAAGATACCCTGTTCTAGTGCTATGTGTAGGTCCAGGTAACTCAGCTACTGATCAAACTCGTGATATGACGTTGATATAACACGAAGTGCGGAATCCTTCGCGTTACCGATTTATATACTAACCGACAATCCAAAACAACACGCGTAAATAAACTTCTCGATTATATTCAGAATAACAATGGTTACAGACTCAATCAGACAATTGTTCACTTCTGTTCAACTCTACTGTCTAATGACTCTGTAACAGATATATATAGAACCAAAACTGATGTAAGCGAACTTAATTAAGTTCGCCTGAAACAGACTAAGCGAACTTAACAAGTTCGCCTCAGCTATGCCTAAGCGAACTTATTAAGTTCGCCTCTGATAGGTCAGGCGAACTTATTAAGTTCGCCTCTAGGCTTACTACTAAAAACACTTGGCAACTTTACAATTTCATGACAAAACATAAAGACATAAAATCTAACTATTACAAGCTTTTGTCATTACAAATCTATGTCCTAACAGACTCCCCCTTGACAATAGCTTGATCTTCTGTCTTCAGTCTTTATCTTGAAGTCTTCCAGTTATCCGGTAGTCTGCTGCCAGCATGCACACCGTATCTTCTGCATATCTCCAAAACTCTTTTATACTGTAGACCTTGTTCTATCCATTCATCAGTATACATTATCTCATTCTTTCGCAGCATCCTCTGATCTTTCTTTGAAAAATTAATAAGATTCATTGCGTCATAGAAACACACAATGACCTTATTATCTTTATCTTCAACGCTTGCTTCACCAGTATTGACATCAACATACCACCATTTCATATTCCCAAGAAAGTCTTGAGGAATATTCTTTAATGGTATCTTGTGTATAGCACGCACTGGTCTGTACTTGTATCTCCAGGTTACTTTCCCAGTCTTAGGATCTGTAATCTTCACTCTCTTTCCTTTCTGTGGTTTCAGCCTTTCATACTTACCCGAACTACCTTCCTTCTTTATCAGGTTTGCTATCACATCAGCCAAACCATTCTTCGATCTATTTATGAGTGGCTTTGAAGCTAGACCATTTATTTCACACCTCGGCAAGGTATTGAAATATTTGATCCTTGGCTTTAAGTATTGAACGCCATCAGATCGTTTGATTACAAACAATTTTGATTCACCATTATAAAACCAACTAATGATCCTTCCTATACACTGCTCTTTATTCACATATTTTTCTTTCTGAGCAGGTTGTATTGGAGACTTGGGTTGTACCTTCATCCAACTATTTACTACTTCTCTCCACTGTTCTCGTGTCATACCTGTATCTCTAAACATCACAGGTTCTTCATTAATCTTTGGAGACTCAGTGTGAGTAGTTTCAGTTTCAGCACTCTTATTGAATTGAAGATTCTCATCATCAGTATCCATCTTTGACTCAGCTGTATCATCAGGCAATGTGACGTCTTCAATAGAGTCCATAGAGTCAGTTATTCCGTCATAAGAGAATTCAGGAACAACATCCTCTTGGATGAAGTTATATGGCACCTTAAGACCGTCACAGCCTTCATATGTGACACTATCTTTATCTTTCTCTATTTCAATCTCCACTATTTCTCCTTCTTCTATCTCAGTGTCTGACATATCATCTTCCATGTCATTGAATAAATCGTCAATGTCATCAAGACATTCAATCTTTTCAGCTTCCTCTTCTTCTGAATCTTGAAAGAATTCTAATAACAGAATATCTTCTTCATTATTACCCGAAGTATCTTTATCTTTGTTTCCTTCAAGAGATTGTGATGTCGACTCCCCCTGAACTCTAGATATAGGATTAGCGTCTGTGTATTGACGATCACCCTCAATATTTCCAGCAGGATCATTGTCTTCATCATCACGTCTTTGTATTGACTCAGTGTGACAAGTATCAGGTATCCTCAACTCCCCCTGAGCATCAAGACGCTGAACGAGTTTGGACACTAACGCTTGCATATCAGCAATCTGTTGAGCTTGAGTCTGAATCACCAGCTGTCGTTGAGAATCAATAGACACAAGAGAGTTAACTTGTGTTTGTAAAGTAAGCACTTGAGATTCAAGGAAAGTAATCCTATCAGAATCAGAAGGCTTTGATGGACCAGCTGTGGATTGTGGAATAGAAGGACTTGAAGTAGTAGGAATCGCTGTAGGAATAGAAGATGGAACTGGAGATGGATCTTTAGAACTTGGAGGAGTAACAATCAGAGAAGCAACAAAATTTGCATCCTTAACTCCTTGAGAAGATTGTGCAGCCGCAATTGAAGCAGACATTAACTTTTGTCGTGAAGGATCAGGATTAAAGTCACTATCAGTGTCAGAACTTTCATCTACCAACGATCTTTTTCCAAGAACTGAACCGGAAGGAGGATCCCGAACAGACTTGCGTCGTGGTCGTCTGGCTTGAGATTTAATGCGTTTTCCAGCATTAGCCAGTGGAATAGCAGCCAACCGTTCATAATGACCTGGAGAAAAATCTCTAGATTCATCAGAAGCAGTGCTGTCATCATCAGATGATGAAGTATCACTTGAACTTGAACTAGACTCAGCGTCTGTCACCACATTCCCTTCTTGTTCATGAATGGGCGAGTTCACAGCTTCATCAACAAAATCATCCATGTTCATACCCATATCTTGATTAGGATCATGAACGACCTCTTCTAGAACTGGTTCCTGAATAGGAATATTAACTGCAACCTGTGGAATAGGAACTTGTTCAGGAATAGGAATTTGAATTTGTGGTTGTGGAATCTGTTGGGGTTGAACTTGTTGTAGTGGTTGTTGTTGGTGTTGTTGCTGTTGTGGTTGTTGTTGGTGTTGTTGCTGTTGTGGTTGTGGTTGAACATTAACTCCTTGAACTTGAGCAAGTTCATCAGGATGAAACCAATTATCATTTGGTGGTGCAACATAATCAGGATTGATTAAGTGCCCAAACAGTGGAGTATTTACTGGAATCAACGCAGCATTTTGCTGTTTCACCTTTGTACAATCGGTAAAGATACGTTTTGACATCGGAGTCAAAGTCAATCTGATAGCATGTTGTGGAAGATCCGGAATAAGATGATTGAGTATCATTTGAATAAATCTTGGATACATCAAGAAACCTTGACCTTCAGCTGGATTAATCTGCATGACCATCTCCCGATAAAAATACAGTGGAAAATTGAATCGTTTATTCAATGTTAAAGCCACCATTGCTGTTTGAAGTCCCATCTTCAATCCATCTGTACCAGCTTTTCGTGGAGAGATGCATTGTATAATCACATGCATAAAGTACCTCCATTCACCCACTAATCCACCTTTCCGAGCTTGAGTATCATTTTGTCGTCCACGATAACCCATCCTTTGAAAACAACCCATAATAAGAGTATTAGGATAAGAAATTGGATCTTCAGCATTTCCACCCAAAGCAAGAGCAGCACGAATTGTTGCTTCTGAAATTGCAATCTCGATATTATTGACTGTGGCGCGAAGGACATGCGGTTCCACGTCAATATCTTGATGTACGGTATCCCAGAATTGTTGTATATATACCAAGCTGATATAAGGATCCGCAGATAATGCAACATGCAATCTTGATCGATTTAGAAAATTGATTATGCCTTGAAAATGAACAGCTTCCGGCAAATTAGGATCTAATAACGCCACTTGATTATGCTTGTATTCGACACGTCGAGCCATCTGTGAAAAAATTGGACAACTTAACAAACATTAGAACACGTACACATATATGAAACACACTTTTAATAAGACACACAATCATTAACAACAACAAAATTTAAAAAAAAATTCAAACAAAAAAATTTTTAAAAAAAATTTCAAACAGAAAAAAAAATCACAACTCTTTTTCACTTCTGACCCCTAGGCGAACTTAATAAGTTTGCTTAGTAGTGCAAGAGGCGAAGTTATTAAGTTCGCCTGACAAGTTCGCTTCGAACAAGTTCGCTTCGAACAAGTTCGCTTGAACCTGAGACGGTTCAAATTCAAACACAGAGAATTCAAAATTTGGCAAAACAAGATCAAATCAAGAAATAATCCTATACAATCAATCGAATATCACAATCTAACCAACAATGAGGTTCAATTTTATATGACGGTAAAAAATTAGGTCAAAAGCAGGCTTGAAACAGTCCGACGAAAACCGAAATCAAAAACCATCGAATACGCTCAATATGGTGGATGAAATCCAACGAAATTACCTTTGTTAGATTCGCAATGAGATTTTGATCAAGAAACAACCAAAAAATAGCACTCACAACACAGATTTAAAATTTTGAGAAATTTGGGATAAGTTCGCTTGTTCTGATGAAGACGATGAACATGACAAGTTCGCCTGAATCAAATCTTAAACAAAATAAGTTCGCTTGACTAAGCGAACTTGTTAAGTTCGCTTAACAATCCTTCGGCGAACAAGATAAGTTCGCTTGAACCTTAAGTTCGCTTCACCCGAGACTGAAAAATTAAGTTCGCTTCACCAATTTAAGCGAACATATTAAGTTCGCTTCACTGTACACAGGCGAACTTAATTGCTTTTTCAACCTTTTTGCCTTGAACAAAATTTACCAACTTCAAACTTTCAAATCCCGAACTTCCATCAGCAATATTCGATCCAATCCCGAACAATTTTAATAAAAGTTTAGAATTTTCATGGAAAATTAAAATCAAAATCTTTTTGAGTTTTATACAGATGGAAACACATATTTTTGATTTTTCTCTGAATAAACTGAAATGACATATTTTTGGTTTTTCTCTATACAAACAGAATCACATATTTTTGATTTTTCTCTGAATAAACTGAAATGACATATTTTTGGTTTGAACATCATGAGCAAGAAGATCATATCAGTATTCAATTAATTCATCACACATATTATCAATAACAAAGGGTAACCTATAATAAGAGACCATTCAACTCAATTTTGTGCATATTGCATCTTTTTCATTTTGAAACTCATTCAATTTGAAATGATACGCGATAAATTTCAAAGTAAATAAGATCAGGTTATAAAATGTTCTTTTATTTATACCGAATTTGAAATATAAAGCCTGAATTCTTAAAATTGTCAATTATTATATTATTTGAAACTATAAGCGTTTATTCTCCAAATTCATGTGATTTAGTACCATTTAGATGATAAAACATCGTCTACCCCACATATATGCCAAATAGAAAATAAATGCACTATCTTCAAGACACATATAAGATTTTACTAAAAATTTTCCGAATATTCAGAATGAGGAGACATCACTTAGCATATGAATAGCAGAATCCAAATTGGATTGTATAGAAATCAATGGGATTCAGAATCGAATGATTCAATGTTTTGGCTTATATTTGTGGAATCATAAGATACAGGTACGAGAATCCAACTGTTATCTGGATTATGAATTCAATGGAATCAGTAAAGATAATGTATCAATATGATCCAAGGGCTAGTATATGATTGACAGATGTTGTCAAGTACATATCTTGATTATACTTCAAATTGCATGCTTTTCGGGACATGGGCACTGAAGCAAAAAGAATGAATAGTGCTAAGGACATAACCCGAAACTGATCTCATAGGAAAATCCTTATTAAAAGCTAATATTCTTTATCTGATAGTGATCTTTTAACACACACACCCAGGCATAAAATGGGTTTAAATCACAGATGTAATCATATTATATTTAATTTTCACACTACTATTAGTTTCAAAACGCTTTTAGCCTATTAACAATTCAAGTTTCAAATTTTATACACAAATTTTAAAACAAATTATCAAGAATAGAACATTCATAACACTATCATTTCTTATTTATGCAGACTTTGAAATTTAGATCAAATCAACTTATTTTAAACATTCATATATCAAGGTCTACTAAGGTCGTGTGAAATGAACTAATCACTGATGTACTATCATTTCTTCTCTAACCTCAAATGATGTCAAATTTTATATTTTTCAATTTGTTTTGACTTTTTATAATTTAGACTTTTTGACTGAAAATGTAACTGCAGAAATGTAATAAAGCAATAAAAGAAACTAAAAGAAAAATTTTCCATGAAATTCTGATTTTGAAAATTTTTTATTCGGGATTGATCATACCAATCATTTTAATTAGGAACTCAAACCTGGTACGATCAAATGCTTTAGTGAACAAATCAGCAAAATTATCTTCAGTATGTACCTTGACCAGCTCAATCAACCTTTTCTCTGCACAATCACGGATAAAATGATATCGAATTTCGATGTGCTTAGTTTTACTATGTTTAACAGGATTATTCGTTATGGACATTGTAGCATTGTTATCAATAAACATAGGGGTTCCTGTGAAATTCAAACCGTAATCTCTCAATTGTTGTTGTATCCACATGATCTGTGAACAGCAACTTGCAGCAGCGATGTATTCTGCTTCGCATGTTGAAATCGAGACTGTGGTTTGCTTTTTGCATTGCCAGGATACAAGTCGATTACCTAAGAACTGGCAACCACCTGTTGTAGATTTCCTGTCCAGACAACAACCACCAAAATCAGAATCAGTATAAGCATTGAAATCAAAGTTAGAACCATGAGGATACCATAGCCCTAAACGTTGTTTTCCTTTTAAATACCGAAAGATTCTTTTCACAGCAATTAAGTGAGATTCTTTTGGCTTTGCCTGAAATCTGGAACAGATACACACGGCAAACATTATATCCGGCCTTGAAGCGGTTAAGTACATGAGGGATCCAATCATAGCTCTATAAAGTCGACAGTCCACATCTTTTCCTTCCGGGTCAGAATTTAACTTATGATTGACCGGAATTGGAGTATCGTATGAAGTACAGTCCTCCATCTTGAACCGGCTCAAGATGTCTTTGACATACTTGGACTGATGAATAAAGAAACCATCTTCCTTTTGATTTACTTGTAAACCTAAGAAAAACGATAACTCTCCCATCGCAGACATTTCAAATTTCGACTTCATAACACCCTCAAATTCTTTTCACAACCCTTCATTTGTCGAGCCAAATATAATATCATCCACATAAATCTGTACCAGTAGGTAATCTCCCCCTGATTTCTTTATGAATAAGGTCGAGTCTATCTTTCCACAAACAAAGTCATTCGCCAAAAGATGTGTTGATAAAGTCTCATACCACGCACGAGGAGCCTGATGAAGACCATAGAGGGCCTTATCTAGCTTGAAAACCATGTTCGGATTCAGTGGATCTTCAAACCCCGGCGGCTGACACACATAGACTTCCTCCTTGACCTTTCCATATAAAAACGCACTCTTTACGTCTAATTGAAACACCTTAAAACCTTTAAAGGAAGCAAAAGCTAGAAACAGCCTTATAGCTTCGAGCCTTGCAACCGGCGCATAAACTTCGGTGTAATCAATTCCTTCTTGTTGATTGAAGCCCTGGACAACTAATCTTGCCTTATTGCGTACCACGACACCTCGATCGTCCTTTTTACATTTAAACACCCATTTGGTTCCTATCGGATACGCACCTTTCGGTAAATCAACCAGATTCCAAACCTTCAGTTTATCAAATTGAGCTAGTTCTTCCTGCATAGCTTCTATCCAGTTATTGTCATTTAAAGCCATCTCTACATTCTTGGGTTCAACCTGTGAAATAAAGCAAGAATGTGAGCGATCATCAAGAACACCAGAATCTTTAATGCAAGTATACAAACAAGTATTGTCAACAAGAGAACGAGTTTTCACTCCATCCTGTAAATTTCCAATTATATTTGTCATCGGGTGAATTTTGAGTTCCTTGATGGATGCGACCTCAGGAACCGGCAACACTTCAACTTGAGTAGATTCAGATTGATAAGAATAATCTTGAGGAATTGGAATTTCCGAGTCTAAATTTGTTGGAATCTCCCCCTGAGCCTGTGTCGAAGGTAATGGATCATCACTCAACAACGGATCAGCAGAAGAATCTTGAAAAATAGCATTATCCTCCTCACTCTCTGAATCTTGTGGACCGGAACAAGAAGCAACATTAGGATCGGGAGCAGAAGTAGAAGGAATCGATGAATTGGGAACTGCATTTGGTAGAAATCCATTATGCTGTGCATCTTGACAAGAATCATAAAGAACAGCAGCATCTTCATCAGAAATATCAGAAGGTAAATGAAAAGACTTGAATAAGTTTTCATAATCAAATGCCCAATCCGGACCAATCGCCATTTGTGGTAAAGATCGATTTGAACAGTCAATATGGAACCATTCTTCAACTTGGCTTGTCTCTTTGTTATAAACCCTCTTAGTTGTCGAATTAGCCACATACCCCAGAAAAATCCCTTCAATAGCCTTTGCACTGAATTTTGTTGGGACATCTCTAATTTTGAGTCGGGTACACGGATTACCAAAAGGTAGTAAATATTCCAGATTCGGCTTTCGATTATTCAGCAATTCATAGCAAGTCTTGTTATGTCGCTTGACGGTCAAGACCCTGTTCAAAACATGACACGCAGTATTCACAGCTTCAGCCCAAAAGGTGACTGGTAGCTTAGAATCTGCAAGCATCGTGCGAGCTGTTTCGACCAACGTCCTGTTCTTTCGTTCAGCGACACCGTTTTGTTGAGGAACATATGGCGCACTGAATTCATGATGAATTCCTTTTTGTAAACAGAATAAGCCCATTTTGCTATTCTTAAATTCGCTGCCATTGTCACTCCTGATTCTTCTGACTTTCAGATTTAATAAATTCTCCAAACCCAGGATTAAGTATTGAACCAACTCAGTGGTTTCAGCTTTAGATGAAAGAAATTTAACCCATGAAAATCTGGAGTAATCATCAGTTACTACCAAGCAGTACGATTTCCCACCAATGCTCCTAATACTTATTGGACCGAACAAATCCATATGCAGCAATTCCAACGGAGTTACGATAGAATTTGTCGATTTTGATTTGTGAGATTTCTTTCTTTGCTTCCCCTTCTTGCACGGAATACAATCATCAGGAACTGAGAATTTCATTTTCGGAATACCAATCACAAGATCATTCCTAACAATGTAGTTCATCTTCCTGTAGTTTATGTGAGCTAGCTTCCTGTGCCACAATATTGAATCAGATTCCGACGCCTTGGAGAGTAAACATGTTGGAATTGAATCCGTTGTAGTGGCAACACTCATGTCAAGGACATACGTGTCATTTCTCCTTGGAGCCTTCATAAGAATCCATTCATCAGGAATCACAAAACCCGGTTTCAAAATATAACATTCATGATCGTTGAAATGGAACGAAAACTTCTTGTCACAGACTTGTGATACGCTTAAAAGATTGTGTTCCAGCTGCTCAACATAATTCACCTTTTCAAATTTTACTTTGTCATTCTTTAACGTTCCCTGGCCTGTTATGTACCCGCCTTTATTACCCGCAAAAGCGACATAACCACCATCAATTTTAATCACATCCTCAAGCAATTTCACATTCCCTGTCATATGTCGAGAGCAACCACTATCCACATACCATGTATTGTTGATAGTCCTCCTTGGTTGTCCCTACATAAACAACAAGAATCATTTAGAAAGTGGAACCCAAGCCATCGTGGTCTTGGGTCGTCCCGATTGATCAAAACAAACTACTTCTTGTAATTTACAATCAATTTTATCATTCATAGTTTTAACAGAAGTTTGACAATCAGACCTTTTCAAAGAAGAAACATTTTTATTATTTTTAGAAACATTATTTGAAAAATTATTTTCAGATTCAGATGTTTCTAAAATTTTCTTTAATTTTCTGTTTCTCCGTCTTCTTTGAGGTCTTGACAATTTAACCTCCTGAAAAGTATCTTTTGAAATCCCAACTTTTGGAATCTCAATATTTTCTCTGCATACAAAAGATTTAGCATGCAATGTATTCTGTTGTTTAATTCCAGGAGAATTAACAAAAGATCGTCCAGTCATATCGTTTCCCAAACTAGAAGACGATTTTCCCTCATCTTTCCTTTTCAGAATCTTCACAACTTTCGGTTGTGAAGGAACAATCTTCAGTTTGCCCTTGTTCTTGTATGGACAATTAATCAAAATATGACCAGGCTCATTGCAATGAAAGCACACTCTTCTTTCTTGATAAGTTCTGAAATAAGGTGTTTTCTTTGAATTTGAAGAACCATCAGAAGAAGAAGCTTCGGATGAATGCCCAGAACAATTTACCGGCTTCTTAGGAACATAAGTCTGTTTTGGCACCTTTGAAGAATTCACTTTTTGAAAACCAGCCGCAACAAACCCACTTGACTTTAATATTGGAGAAAGTTTAGTTTGAACCACCTTCACCTCTTCAGGTTCTGTCAAGATGCACCTATCCCGAGTAACATTCTTCACAATCTTTGGTTCATCAATTTTCACCTCTCTCGGAATGCCTTCACCCTTTGAATCATCAAATACTTCATCCTCTGTATCAGAATCATACACCATGTCTTCACCCGTCACTAGATTCACTTTTAATACTGTCTTGGGATCAATCTCCTCTTCATGAATTATTTCAGGCTCAACTACATAATTCCCATTGAATGGAGGAGGAACAAACCCAATACCAGCAACCCTTTTTGTGGGATCAGCATTAGCATTAAAATAATCCAACACTACAGATGAATTCTCAAATTGTTCCAGCTTTCTATGTAACTTTATCACCTCAGATTCTTTTTCCGAAATTTCCTTGTTCTTTTGGGCAACTACTTCATTTTGTTTTTCAATTTCAGCATAAGCCATATCAAGATGATAACCCTGCTCTTTGTATTTTAACCCAAGAGAATTTAAGTCTCTTTTCAAAGACTCAATTCTATCAATGCACAGTTTATCATTATCTTTCAGTTTCTGATTTACTGTATGCATTGATTTCATGTCACAAATCAAATTGGTGTTATCATCCATGACCTTTTGCATTTTATTTTTAACAGAAATACAGTTAGAACATAATATATCATAAACAGAGTCTTTTACCTTAGTCGGTTCAGACATGTCTGCCATGAATACTTTGGCAATTGGAATATTTTCTACATCATCACCAACTGAAGTATTTTCTATAAGAACAATTTCCTCATCAGCAACCCTTGTCACATCATCAGAATCAATATTTTGCCCTTTTTCTTCCTCATCATCAACACTTGGAACACTATCACTATCACAAGAATCATCACTAGAACTTTCATCATCAGTAGACTCCTCCAGTTTTTCTGAATGAATTTCTGCAACAAAAGCCTGACTCACAGCACCCACCAAATCTTCCAGATGAATGCCCCAATCATAGTTTTCGTCATTTTGAGCAACTAAAGCTGATGAAGCAGATGCATGATTTGTATTACCAGAAGGACCATGATTTTGATTACCAGATGAACCATGTGACTGATTCCTATTATGCTGAAAGTTAGATTGCTTCTTTTGAGAATCAAATTCTACCTTTGGCTTCACACACTCCTTAGCAAAGTGACCATACTCTTGGCAGTTGTAACACCTAACTTTGCTCTTATCAAACCCCATACGCGATCGACTATTTGAACCAATATATTTCCTACCAGATCTTCAAGAAATCTTTAGCCTGTCGCATCAACATTGCCATATTCCATTAGATATTCATTTCTTCCAGATCAACAGGGTCAATCTGTTTGAAATCTTCTTCTATAACCTCAGGATCATGTATTTTACCTCCAATGAAATTTTCATATGATGCCATGAATGAAGAAAACATAGCAAGATAATCATCAGCAACTTTCTGATTCACATGAGATCCAGATGATGTTGAAGCAGTAGTAGCAGAAAATCCAGAATGGCTTGTATGACCAGAATAAGTTGGAACTCCAGAACACTTTTCATTTGAAGATTCTTGAGCATCACCAGAAAAGAATGCCACTCCAGTACCAGTTTTACCAATAGATTTGGCAAAATACATCGAGGGATCCTGGATATGCTCCAAATTAGTCTCTTTCTTTTTCAAATTCATGTCATGTGACTGGATCTTCCCTAGGACTTCTTCAAGAGACATGGTTTTGTACTTAACATTTTCCTTGATCAAAATCGTATACACATCAAACTTTGATGGCAATGCCTCCAAGAATTTATCATTTATTTCCTCTGTCTCATATACCACAGATGCACTATCCAGTTCACTAAGAAGATGATAGAATCTTGTAGCAAGATCATCCAAAGATTCATTCTGAAAATGTTTAAAAACTAAGAACTGCTTCTTTAGTAACTCTTTTCTACTTTTCTTCACATCTAAACTCCCTTCACACCTTTTCTGTAGAGCTTCCCATAGCTGTTGAGAAGACTTGAACTGTTTAAAACTGTGATAAATTTCCTTTGGTAGAGACATCGAAATGCTAGCCATTGCTTTCTTTTCTCGATCAAATAACAACTTCTCTTCAGTAGATAAAGCAGACACTGGTTTTGGAACATCATCTTTTCCCATCCATGAATAAGTAGGGTGTGTATATCCTTCCAAAATTGGAATCCACAAACTAGTATCGGTAAAAGATACGAATTGATCAAACCGATCTTTCCAATTTGAATAATCAGAAAGATTCAGCAACTTCGGAGGTTTTTGAGATGTACCAATCTCATTGTCATAATTGAACATGTTTGTGACTTGAACCATATTTGCCATGTTAAAAAAAATTTCTGAAAATTTTTCTGAGTACTGAACTTCTTCTTTACCCTCAGGTGAACTTTATAAGTTCGCTTTAGGGAGTACTAAGCGAACTTAATATCAGGCGAACAAGACAAGTTCGCTTAAGGAGGAAATCTGGTAAGTTCGCTTGAAATGTGAGAAGCGAACTTAATAAGTTCGCTTGCTAAGTTCGCTTGAACAGGAACTCAGCAAGTTCGCTTAAACTGCTGTAACAGAATCAATCAGAGTCTTCAACCAAACACGAACCGAAGCCTTCAAAATTCATGATTTCTCAGCGAATTGATGGAATTTAAGGAAATTGATCCGTAGGATTATGAATTTTAACAAATGTAACAGTTTTATCGGTCTAATTTCGTCAATTACACTTCCAAAATCACGAATTTAGTCAAGAAACAGTCTTCAAGAACTTGAAAAACGCCATTGTTGCAGAAACTTCAAGAATGTTGAAAATCTTGTCGAATTGTACACAAAAACCGTCAATTATCACCAAGAATCGTACTAAATTCACGAGCACTTTGCTCTGATACCACTTGTAGGTCCAGGTAACTCAGCTACTGATCAAACTCGTGATATGACGTTGATATAACACGAAGTGAGGAATCCTTCACGTTACCAATTTGTATACTAACCGACAATCCAAAACAACACGCGTAAATAAACTTCTCGATTATATTCAGAATAACAATGGTTACAGACTCAATCAGACAATTGTTCACTTCTGTTCAACTCTACTGTCTAATGACTCTGTAACAGATATATATAGAACCAAAACTTATGTAAGCGAACTTAATTAAGTTCGCCTGAAACAGACTAAGCGAACTTAACAAGTTCGCCTCAGCTATGCCTAAGCGAACTTATTAAGTTCGCCTCTGATAGGTCAGGCGAACTTGTTAAGTTCGCCTCTAGGCTTACTACTAAAAACACTTGGCAACTTTACAATTTCAAGACAAAACATAAAGACATAAAATCTAACTATTACAAGCTTTTGTCATTACAAATCTATGTCCTAACACTATGGGTGAAGTGCAGGTGCAGTTAATGAATCAAGTATGTAGAGTATAATGTTATGTGATTATACATGTTTTGTGTGCATTGTGACACGACGGGTATTGTGTTTCCATTGTTGTCATTATGACATGGCAAATGGGATTGTGGAGGACTATGTCTTTTGGGAGGTCACCAAAGGTGACAATGTTCAACAGGACGATGATGAGCTAGGGGTGTGTCGAACGCCCTGACGAGGGTAATCCTAACGAGGGTGCAGTAATGAAGTATGTGTTTGTGTGCTTATATATTTGTGTTAAATTTCATACAAGCGTGAGTTATATTTATCGTGCATGACTTGGTAATAATGTGGTGAGTCGAGTTAGACTGAACGTTGTGTCAGGATAGGTGATGTGGTGCTTACAACTGTATGTCAGTTGACTTGTAAGAGTCTTCGTCAAGGCTGAGTAAATTGATGTTTAGGGATTTTTTGTGTTAACTAGGTGTCAATTTAATACGTGTATTTAACCATGAGTTCTTAGTGTAATAAGTTCAACCTATGTCGATAAGACTGCGGGATTATCATTATTATGGGATGAGTCTTGGGTAACGAGCTATTATGGGATATCAGGTGATAATAGGGGTTATCTATTTGTTAATGAATTGTGGACCTATTTCAAAAGGACCGTGGGTCCTGGGTAAAGTTTAAATAACTTTTGAGGTGAGTTGGCTTTTAATTAAACTAAACTGTTAGAACTCACTCAGCGTAGCTGACTTTGTGTGTACGATAAATTGTTTTACAGGTAAACGTTGCGTTGACGTATCTTGGCTTGGTAGCGGTGCTACTCGAATTGGTATGCAAGCATTCGTGAGGTAACTTAACAACATTAAATAAGTAATTAATGTTTTTAGAAAGACTTTCGCTGTAGTTTAATATATCCAAAACAAGTATTTTCAAGGGAATAACCCGTTATGAGAACCAACTGTATTGTGCCTTACAAGTTGGTATCAGAGCCTTGGTTTAAGAGAAAATTGGTATTTTTGAACAAATAAATGCCTTAACTTAAACTGAAAATGGGACTAGGGTGAAACGAATGACACCACGTGTAACCGCGAGCCAAGAGGTACGTCTTTCGAGTTGAACATTAATTATTATTTACCATTTGTGTAGTGTTACACTAGGTTAAGTAATCAGTATGAGTAAATGATTTATGGTTCCGTGTGGGATCATGTAGTGTGATATGTGTTGCATTATTATGTATAACCAATTGGGATTGTGTGGTGTGATTGATAAGACTATAGAGTGAATTGAGTAACGTGAAGTAGCATTAATTGCAACTATGTGAGATAGTTTGATGTGTCGATGTGATTTAGTGATTTTGTGTGTAACCTTGGATTGTGTGAACTTGTGATAAATATGATGACTTACTAGATCATTGTGTAGTGTTATATGAGTTGTGTGGGGTGTATGTGCACCCGGGGAATGTGAAAGATAGAAAGCTAGTGTGAATATGATGGGGAAGGTTTAGAATCCGAGCAATAAGGTGGACCACCAAATTGCATTTGATCACCGTAATTTGGCAGTCTATGATTACTCGCATATTCTGAATTTGACACCCATAGTAATCACTCCAACGTTCTATCTTATGCAGGTACTGATGGCCTTGACGATTCAGACTAGATGGGTCAGGCGAGGGGCTCTTATCAAGAGGTTGATAGAGCGGCGGGCTAGACGTTTGGCTGCCATTCGCATGGTTATCTTTGGAGGGAGACGAGTCTTAGCACCTGTTCCATTGACGGTGGTTCCACCGACGACTGAGGATGAGCACGAGCTACCAACACATGAGGTAATCTTGGTGCTTCTGCGCCTAATGCTCTCGGTACTACCAGGACAACTATGCGAGGTAGACTCAGTAGCTCCTTGTACAGAAGAGGTGGTTGGAGAGGAAGACATGCATTTGCAGTCAGGAGTTAGCCCTCGAGACACTACACAGAATCAGGAAATGGATGGTTAGAGGAATCCGATGACGAGGAGCAAGTGGGGGATAACTTCGACTTGTTTGATGACTAGAGCCGTTGTGGGTACCACGAAAGGAATAGAGTATTTTGAGTAGTGGCCGTCGGGCACTTTTGTGACGAAATACTTGTTCTTGATTTTTCAGTTGTTTGGTATTAACATCAACATTGAATCTTACCACGGGATGGTACCTTTTGAACAGTGTGAGTTCATACTAAACGTAATCTTTGGTATGATGCTATGACTTGGTTGATTAATCTATATGAATAGACCAGTGTAGACCTGAGTTCGATTAGTTGTGTGTCTACGGTCTTAAGATAGTGTCACCTATGTGTTATGCTTAGGTGATGTGTGAAGTGTAAGGGGTGTGTTTAGCCTTACTATGATGTTGAATGTCTTTATATCATAAGGCATAGATTTTCGCGAGGTAAGTGTTTTGGTGCTTAAGGACATGAAGTGTTTCATGAATAAACTTATATGTCGTTATTTGGGTTGCTTATGAGTGTGAGTTATTTGTGTCACGTACTTAATAGCCATGGCGGGAGATCAAGCATAAGCTTGATATTGTGTCTGACATTAGTCAGGCGGGAGACCAAGTGTAAGCTTGGTATGGTGTTGACATTTGTCAACAGGTTATTGTGTCTGACTACAGTCAGGCGGGATATCGTGTTTGCTTGTGTCTTCGGGCCAGACAACATGATATATTTGTGTGTCTATAAATGACAAGGTCATATTGTATGCAAGTAGATTTACTCAGATCTGGCAGTTGTGTGTGAGCACACATGATGTGTGTTTAGAGTTTGGGGGTTACTAGTACATGTATAGAACATTGTGTGTTCTGTAGTTATGTGTGTCGGTGTGTGTCTTTGTAGTACACGTTTAGTCATACATAGGATGGATGGTTAGGGTGATCAAGTATAGTATTCCTATCTTGACAATTTTCTTGACGTTGATACGTCGAGATGATGCAAGGAGTTTTGATGTCTTTCTAGGCGGCCAGTGAGGTGCTCTTATGAGATGCCTATGCTTATATCTCGGAAATTCGGAGCACGAAGCCAATGGGTAGAGCTGTGAGAGTAAATGGTGAAGGCGCTTACATGGACGCTTGACCGGAAATGTTTATGATGAGATCAAGGTGATGACACTGAAGATTTCATCACGGAGTTAACAAGGTGACGAAGGACCTTCATGGAACACGTTCCTAATGAAGAATTCGGTTGAGGTGAGACACCAGAGGAATGGGGATGTTTTTCCTGAACGGGACGACGGATAGCTGAGGCTTGTGAGCAGGCGGACTTCATGTTCGTACATGATAAATGAGATGCCATCGGGGATCGCGTGGTAATGGTAGAGCAACATAGAGAAAGGTGAAACCCAAGAGGGGCACGTGCGAGATTGCACGTAAGTGACTAAGAAGGATACTCCTACGCTGGTAAATCCAAGACCAACTTAATATGAGCTCCTGCAGAGCATTTAAGGAGAGCAGGCGTTTAGATGATTGAAACGAGACGAAGAAGGCATATGGGCCTTGATAAACATCGAGAGCTAATGAAGATGACCCTAGCATTGGGTGCGTACGTACTTACGGGACGTATTGGATGTGTGATAACGAAGTAAAGTGATAATACAATAAAGAAATTTAGTGGAGACCAGGGTAGCTCTGCACGAGCTCCTGAAGATCATCAAAGAAAGACATTAGCAATTGGCTAGAGTTTGATAAATCATCGCAGGACGGTGATCAAGGTATGAGGTGAGAAGTGCGAAGACTTCACTTTGGAAGGACGATGAATGAATCCATCCATGAAAGTTAAGGAACCTACTAGGGAGGATGATTGTCGGAATGACGAGATCATGCAGATTATACAAGAGACAAAGAGATAATTGTGCCTGTAACCCAGAATGAAGCATGACAATGAGCAGATAACTGGCAGTGTGGTACTACACGACACTAGAGATGATAGGTGCGGTAGTGTTAAGAATGATAAGGGCAAGGAGGTATTGTCACGGGCAATGAAGAAGATTACTTTAAACACCAAGGGGGCGGTTATGTAGCAAGGCAAGGTAATGAAAACGGATACGATTAAGGTTAATGCTTGAAGGAGTTGGTGCACGAGTATGAAACGAAAGAAATGTGTTGAGTTAGTGTATGCCGACATAGGATTCGGGGATGAATCCTCTTTTAGAGGGGATACACTTGTAACATCCTGAAATTCTATAGACTAACGGGTAGAGTTGATGGGTTAACCGAGTCTATTTTATATGGGTTGGATTGTAAAGGTTTTTCACATGACACCCTATTATGAAAACTAAGAGGACCCGGTTAGCCACTAGGAGAATGATGGGGATCGAAAACGACGAACGGGGAAGCCAGGGACTAGAGTGTAAACCATAACGGTTTAAAAGCAACTTAAACACAAACCCTACGCCATTCGGCCTAGGTGTGTTGCGACGGCAGAAAAGAAAGAGCCGAGAGAGAGAGAGAGAGAGAGAGAGAGCTGTAGAGAAGGGAGAGAGCTTGGTGGTGGTCGTACGACGGTCCTACGGCAGCGACAAGCGGGGGAGAGCTTCATTATGTGTAAGGTAATACCCGTTCAACCTTTTCTTTTTCTATTCGTTTGCATGTAGTAGTCGAAAACCCGACTAGGTTTTGGGGTGTGGGTCACGGCCGGCATATAAAGCAAAGAGAGAGAAAAGACCGGCTGAGGTGGTGGTTTAGGGGTGGCAGGAGACGACGACGTCGGTGAAGTGGAGATGAAGGCGGCGGTGTAAGGCGGCAGCCTCGTGAAAAGGGAAAAGGAGCACGGTGAGGGTCGTGGGCGTGTTCTCGATGTAGACGACGGACCCGACAGGGAGGACGGTGGTGAGTGGCTGTGTCGGAAACCATGGTGACAGCCATGGTGACATGGTGGTGGCGTGCGAAGATGGTAATGGTGCACGGTGGTGCACGATGGTGGCGGTGAGTGGTGATAACCGCATAGGGTTTTGCCGATAAGGAAAGCAAAGACGACGAAGACGGTAGAGTACGAGGTGGGCAAGTGCATTGACAACGGCGGGCTCGGCTAGGGTTGTTGCATGGCGTGCATGCATGTACCTACGTGTTACGTGGTTAGGGTTTTTACCATGCATGGCATGCATGCGAGCACGAAACACGATCCGGTACGAAGGTGAAACGAGATTAAGGTTTCATGGGTTTGGATTGACGATTAGAGGGGACTCGGTGTTTTATTATTTTGTTACCCATCATCCAACGTACGCTATAAACGTGTCCTGATTAGGTGATCATACGTTTGACAAGTTCGGGATTGAGCGAGCACGAATGGTGTAGAGCTAGGGTTTGGGCGCAGTATACCTGGTGAGTTTCTAATCCCCTCTTTTAAATGTTTTAAACGTCTTGGGCCTATCGTACATACTGTTGAGACATGTTTTATTATATTAAATGTAAACCTAGCTTTGGGGTCTAACCCGATGAGTTTATGAAGTTAAATAGTTAAATATGGGACTAAGGGACTACGTGTGTCCATAGGACATGCTGGTTACATGTGGGGATATGGCCACGGGTCGTATTACGGGACGTACGGGTACGACAAGGAAGTGTCACAGGGTGTGCATGTACGTGGTATGTGCTTAGATAAAGAGATATAGGAATTGTATGTGTGTCGCTATATTAGTAGTGTATCGTGTTATGAGTTAGTCGAGGGATGGGCTAAACACTTATGGGTATGCGTAAGATACCTTGTTCTAGTGCTATGTGTGAAGTGCAGGTGCAGTTAATGAATCAGGTATGTAGAGTATAATGTTATGTGATTATACATATGTTGTGTGTATTGTGTCGTTGTCCTTGTGACACGGCGGGTATTCTGTTTGCATTGTTGTCATTATGACATGGAAAACGAGATTGTGGAAGACTATGTCCTTGGGAGGTCACCAAAGGTGACAATGTCCAACAGGACGATGATGAGCTCGGGGTGTGTCGAACGCCCTGAGAAGGGTAACCCTAACGAGGGTGCAGTAATGAAGTATGTGTTTGTGTGCTTATATATTTGTGTTCAATTGCATACAAGCATGAGTTATATTTATTGTGCATGACATGGTAGTAATGTGGTGAATCGAGTTAGATTGACCGTTGTGTCAGGATAGGTGATGTGGTGCTTACAACTGTATGTCAGTTGACTTGTACGAGTCTTGATCAAAGATGAGTAAGTTGATGTTTAGGGATTTGTTGTGTTAACTAGGTGTCAAGTTAATACGTGTATTTGACCATGAGTTATTAGTATAGTATGTTCGACCTATGTCGATGAGACTGCGGGATTATTATTATTATGGGATGAGTCTTGGGTAACGAGCTATTATGGGATATCGTGTGATAACAGGGGTTATCTATTTGTTAATGAATTGTGGACCTATTTCATAAGGACCGTGGGTCCTCTGTAAAGTTTAAATAACTTTTGAGGCGAGTTGGCTTTTAATTAAACTAAAGTATTAGAACTTACCCTGCGTAGCTGACTTTGTGTGTACGATAGATTGTTTTACAGGTAAGCGTTGCGCTGGCGTATCTTGGCTTGGGAGCGGTGATACTCGGATTTGTATGCAAGCATTCGTGGGGTAACTTAACGACATTAAATAAGTAATTAATATTTTTAGAAAGACTTCCGTTGTAGTTTAATATATCCAAAACAAGTATTTTCAAGGGAATAACCCGTTATTAGAACCAACTGTATGGTGCCTGGTTTGGGGCCTTACACCGGCATGTGCGGAGGGTCCTGGGATGTCACACAATGACCATAGGATACAGTATACTAGAGATGACCAATCAACTCATTACATGCCACGTATCAGGTTTGACCCAGGTAAGTTCAAATATTGGTGGACCGACCTGTTTAGATTTTTAAAAACCAATTTAAGGTCTACCATCAAAGTTTGTGAAATTGGTGGTAGACCAATTACACTAAACGGGCCGGAAGGGGGCGGCATAAAGGAGAAGTCTCCTGATAGGCTTGTTTGAGTGTCGGGCAAGTGCCCGGGATGTAGAGTTTGTGTGATTTACTTGGTCTGAGTCCGTGACAATTTCTGTGTTTTTCGGTATTGTATTTTGTGCGTGTCATGTCTTGTAGGGATTCGCGCTTGATTCGGTGAGGAAAATAGTCAAGAACGAAATTCCAGGTATATTTACATTTTTTTTGATGTATGGAAGAGGGTTTTTAAGAATTTGGGTGAAAAAGATTTTTAAGAAGTCAAAAATATTGTAAGTATAAGATTGGAAAATTTTCGTAACTTTCTATAACCAGGGGTCTCTCTCGGTACGCGAGGCATGTAAACAAGTCTCTCGCGGTACGCGAGAGACAAATGATTTGGTCGGCGTGATTTTCTACTACTCGCGGTACGCGAGGAGTGGCCATGTTTATCTCGCGGTACGCGAGGGGTTCCCTGAAACCCTTTTTCTCATTTGTTTCCCATGGTTTACTTATATCCACCACTATCTATTATCTTCCACCACTTTCATCTACCGCCTATTATCATCTATCACTCATCCATAACCATTCATCCATTATCATACCATTTCACCTACCATCGACCATGGGAAACTTAGAAACCGTTCGTAACCGATGATCCACCTTGCTATGGCTTTCATGTCTATGTGTTTGTCACGCATCGAATACGAATCCCTTTTATTTATCCAGAGTCTTAGTTGAGTCTTTTATTGTATTTTATTTGAGTCAGTTTAATGCTGCGAGTTTGTTGTGAGGTTTATTTTGCAGGTATTGACCGTCTGTCCGTACTCAATCTCTATTCGGGCGGGACCGGTGCTTATATCTTATAATTGTGTAAAAAAAAGCAACCCGGCAGAGTTGTGCAACCACGACCGAAATGCTATACGGTGCACACGTGTAAGAACGAAGTTGGATACCTTCAAGGATATCATAACCAGCTAAATCGTTTCCTGTTTATTTTTGCAATTTTTATTTTTAGTTGTTTTTTGCTTCACATTAAGGACAATGTGTCTTTCAAGTGTGGGGATTATGAGTCTCTTTCGAGTCTAGTTTGTTTCTTTTATAAAAATTCAAAAATACAAAAAAAAAATTGAAAATTTTTGAAAAAATGTCCTTGAAAATCAAAAGTTTTTACATAATAAATGGAAAATGATAGTAGAACTGGATCTTTTGTTGGTTTTAAAATGAATAAATAATTGAAAACACGTCTAATTAGTGATGTTTTGGTAGATCCAGCTAACTAGTAGAGCTTAAATAGTCTGTGAGTGTTACTTAGGATTAATCACTTAGTTAAATCATGATATCTTGTGGGTACTCATCTTAGGGTAATCGGTAAAGCCGAAACTGTCAACATAGGGTGATAGGTACCACGTTAAGCTAGAATCTATTTGTTTTTGAAATTTTTGGCGCATCACTCTTTTTTTATGAAAATAAATCCGAGTTTGGTGGCGCCCGCATCCATAATTCAATTTTCATGAGCTTATTTTGGTTTGAAATAAGTTTTGATTTATGTGTTTCCCACGGGGATAGTGACTCTATGGACACGCCTCTAAGTTGAATGCTTATGTGCTTAATTGATAAACTGCATCCTATGTGCTTCCTTTTGGGATGGTAACCTTGGAGACGCACCACTAGGTGAGGTTGATTAATACAATTTAATAATGCTCATTTCATTTCAATCCATTCATTCATATTCCATCTAAATTTCTAAAACATGTAAATCGTAGTTTAATGTGGTGGGTGAAATCTACATGGTTTTGACCCGGGCCTAGACATGACCGTGAGACGGGATTAGGTGGAACTGTAGCTTTTGAGTGTGAGTCACATAGATTGAGTGATGTTGTATAAATTGGATTTAGAACACTTTACGAGGGCTAGAAAGTTTGTGGTTGGGTTTAATCGGACAGAAATACTGATTATTGCTTTTTAACGCGTGAGTATGTTTTGCAAATTGAATTATTGAGAGTGTTAAATGAGATTCCAGTTATGATTTCATTGCAGACTTTTTTGAGGACGAAAAAGGGTTAAGTGTGGGGATGTTTGATGTGTTACAAAGCACACCTCCATTTCCGGCGTGTTTCGTGTCGTTTTTGTATAGTTTTAGAGTCGTTTTGAGTCATTTATAGTTAGTATTGATTCGTGTCTTGTTTTGTAGGTAATCGGGTGAGTTTTGAGCTAAAACAAGCAAGTATGGGGAAGGAACGAGCGAACGAGTGAAAACAAGATATCAAAAAAACGTTTTGCCAAGGTGGTAGCCTCGCGGTACGCGAGCCATGCAGGCTCTCCCCCTCGCGGTACTCGAGGGGTGGATTTTCAGGAAACTTGCATGTCAATCTAGTCTCTCGCGGTAAGCGAGAGATGGCTTCCATGGGCCTCGCGGTACGCGAGAAGACCCAATTATGGGTAATGTTAGCTATTCTCATGGTATAAAAAATTAGGTTCGATCCTGGGGTTCCATTATCGATTTCCAGACGAAAAGTGAGTGATGATTTTGAGTGGGAGAAGTCTCAAGGGATCAAGGATTGAAGCGTTGGAAGTATAGATCGATTGGGTTATCGTCTTTTCGGTTTAGGGAAAACACCACAGAATAGTAACCAAGTTTCAAAAGTGTTCCAATTAGGTCACTCACCATAGTATACCCGAGGGTGTATACCGTGTAAAATGCGTGTTGAGTGACCTAAATGGAACACTTTTGAAACTTGGTTACTATTCTACAAAGTTACCCCTTCTGGTTTATGTTTCTTATCTTTTGCTTTGATTCATCTAACTTTTATCATGAATCTGAATAATAGACTTTGTGTTTATATTTTGATGATGGTAGTAGGCTAGATTTCTTGAACTACCTAGGTTTTGATGATTATGCTTTGCTAATTGGTTTTCTTTCGGATTCCGGATATTTGTTGATGGATTAATATTAAGGTAAAGAACTTGTTTTCATTTGATTGGATGTATATGCGTATTTGATCTTGATATATGATCTATTGAATGTTCCATATGCAGCTTTATGAATGTATTTCATGTATGTTGCGTATTAGGTCACTAGTCGTGTGCATGTGATTAGTTTATGGTCTACTGACCTCGTATCCATAGGAACATTGATTGAGAGTATGTTAGGGTTGAGTAATCTGCCTGTTTCAATAGCTGAAAGGTGAGAAGCTGTCGGGTAATCTATGGTGTTAGGGTTTTAGGTCGACTGCTCTGAAAGGAGGGTTTCTTAGCATCGTTGTTATTCCGAATCTTGTCAAGAGAATTCAAGTTACTCCTTGCACTGAAAGGTGTATTAAGATAGTGAGACTGAGAGGTACGAGTACTTTAGTGTTGTTGGGGATAACTGAGAGGTGATCCGTCTAACCGGTGAGTTTACACGTCCCTTAGGGTTTCCTATTTGGTCATACCTGGAGAATGATCCGGGATCCATTAGGTATTCTGAGTGTGTCATATTCTAAGGCCCGGTTCCATCATAGTTTCCATATTCGAGAGAGTTCCAAGGTACATGCATAGGATTCAGAGTCTAGGTAGTGCTTTCCCCATTTGTGAGTTGTCTAAAGTTTCTTGCTTTCTATTTGGTGTCGATAATTAGGAGTTCCATTAGTTATAATCAACACAAAAACCCCCCGGTATATTTTAGTTTAGATAGTTGAGTCAGAGTCTAGATAGAGTTGTCACTAGTGTCTCGTGGTTTCGATATTCGGACTTCATTAGGCTTTGCTGCATTGATCTGTACACTTTCCGGTTGTGCGGTCTAGTATTAGGTTGAGTCTAGATTTATAAATTTAAAGCTAGAGTGTCTAGGTTAGGTTTTATATTAGTTTTTATAGACCGTCCAGCACACATCACACATACGTACATTTTATTTTAAGATAATTAAAATTTAAAGGATAAAATACTGTCATGCCCATAACACAGGACAATTATCTAACCAGAGTAGTACCTCCAATAGAGATGTTCCCAGGAAAGAACGATGGGTCTAGAAGAGATTTATACACCGTCCTTTCCTAGACAGAACATTCCATTTGTCAGATAACTACATACCGGCCAGAAGGTCGCCTTCTAGTTACAATGACGTTGATATCAAAAACACACAGCGGAATACTAAATCATAACTTCTATTAATCTCAAAATATTGTTTACATCATATGTTCCTAACAAGGAACATATTATTTGGAACTTATAGTTCCTAACATGCCCATCATCATCTGGATCATTCATCATTTCATTCTAGTCCTGGAAATGCCTTGTCTAATGGCTACCTGTGATGCGTTCAAAAACATTTGATAAAACATGTGTCAGCATAATGCTGGTGAATTCATAAACTAAAATAGTTTATTAAAAAGACCCGCCAAAGTATCTTGAACACATCCATAGGCTTCAACACCTATTGGGCTTCAACACCCAAATTTTGTTCATGGGCTTCAACACCCAACTGAACAATCATTCAATCTATATATAACCAAAGACCGTTCCATGGGTCCTTTCCAACATGCCGTTCCACGGGCAAGTGAAATACAATAAGCGCTTAGAATACGTTATATATACACTATCGGTACAATCATTTCAAGATACTCAAAATGTTTTCATAAATCAATCATTTCGAACAAGGTCATGATTGGGTTCATGCATCCCAGTTTAGGACAATATTTCGGCTTATTTAATCAGTAATATGCCAAACACCTCGGGCAGAGCTCCTAGACAATCATAACATTACTTAATCACATAACCTAGCTTAATGATTCATAATCAAAGCTTAATGGGATCTTGGAACCTTTCCTTAGCACTATCTATGACAATTTAATGTCGAAACATTGGAAACAGGACTCTCGTACGTGAACCGAGGCTCGGGATCGGAACTTCAGAGTGTTTGTGTGTGTAAATGGAGGTGTGGAGTGCGTGTAATGGGCTGAGATCGATCATCTATTTATAGGGGTAAATGGACACCCATAGCGGACCGTTATCTGAGGGGATGTCGGTCAGCTATGGCCCTTAGCCGCCTCCTTACCTTCGAGCCTACATAATGGACCGTTATGGTCTTGATGTCGGTCTTCTATCGCACCATGAGTTCGATGAGTCACAGGACACGTATCCCTCTGATTTTCAAAATTTTCAATTTTAGTCCATGAACTTTGTTTATTCACATATTTACCCCTCATCTTTGAAACTTGCCAAGTTAAATCCTTTATTTTTCTTAGCAAATTTCGAGGTGTTACAAATCTCCCCTTCTTTAAGAAATTTCATCCTCAAAATTATGATGTGAATAGATGAGGATATCTAGTTCTCATCTGTTCCTCTAATTCCCAAGTCTTGTCGGCTTCAATCCGACCTTGCCATTGAACTAATACCATTGGTATTACTTTCTTCCTCAATTTTCGTTCCTGTGTATCGATAATCTTAATCGGTTTTTCAGTGAAATGAAGTTTGTCATCCACATGCACATCATCTAGTGTAATAGCCTGAGTTGGATCAGCTAAACACTTGCGTAAACAGGATACGTGAAACGTATTGTGAATCCCTTGTAAAGCTTCTGGTAGATCTAATTTGTATAATTTGTAGGCTACTGGTCCGATCTTTTCAATGATTTTGTAAGTTCCGATATACCTTGGTCCTGACTTTCCACGTTTCCTGAACCTTCCAACACCTTTCCAAGGTGAAACTTTTAACATCACATATCGTTGTTTAATTTGGACTATCTTATCTATTGTTTCTTGTATAACTTCAGGTCTAGACAATTAACTGCTCATAATTTCATTAATATAGATCCTAGCTAACTAATCCATAGAGTATGTTTCATTGAGGGGTATAAAATGGGCTGACTTAGTCAGTCTATCGACCACGGCCCATATTGCATTATGTCCTTTTTGAGTTCTGGGTAACTTAGTTACAAAGTCCATTATAATATGATCCCATTTCCAGACAGGTATTTCTAACTATTGTAAATGCCCTGTTGGTTTCTGGTGCTTAGTCTTAACTTGAAGAAAAGTTAAGCATTTATCTATGTACTGGGCTATCGATCTCTTCATGTTTGGCCACCGGTAATGAGTCTTCAGATCTTTGTACATTTTGTTCGTACCAGGATGCATGGAATATCTTGACCTATGTGTTTCATCTAATAACTTTTCTTGAATATTTCCAAGCTTAGGAATGCAGATTCTTTGCTCGAATCTCATGATTCCGTTATTTCCTTTGGATAACAACTTCTGTTTCCAACCATATGTTCCTTCTTGATATTCCCTTCTTCTAATGCTTTTGGTTGGATTTCCTTGATTTGCTCCATTAAGTCTAACTTTAGGTCTAATCGTAGTGCTTTTACTTTAATCGGTTGGTTCTTTCTTTCCGACTTAAAGCTTCTGCCACTACATTAGCTTTCCCCGGATGGTACTTGATTTTACAATCGTAGACGTTGATAAGTTCCATCCACCTCCTTGTCTCATATTTAAATCCTTCTGATTAAAAATATGTTGGAGGCTTTTGTGGTCTGAATATATCACACATTTGGTACCATACAGCTCCAGATTTTTAGAGCAAATACTATGGCACCAAGTTCTAAATTATGTGTGGTATAGTTCTTCTCATGAACTTTAAGTTAGCATGATGCGTAGGCAATAACCTTGTCTTGTTGCATCAACACACAGCCCAGACCAGTTCGGGAAGCGTCATAGTAAATGACAAAATCCTCATTTCCTTCAGGTAATGCTAAGATCGGTGCATGACTAAGCTTATCTTTAAGAATGTTGAATTCTTCTTCTTGTTTTGTACCCCACTCAAACTTTGCCGCTTTCTGAGTTAAAGTAGTTAAAGGTGTAGCAATTTTGGAGAAGTCTTGAGTAAATCTCCTGTAGTATCCAGCTAATCCAAGAAAGCTTTTGATTTCTGTTGGAGTCTTTGGGGTTTCCCATTTTATAACAGCTTCTATTTTACTCGGGTCTACTTGTATTCCCTTCTCATTTACAACGTACCCAAGAAATTATATTTCTTGTTTCCAAAATTCACATTTGGAAAAATTAGCATACAATCTTTCTTTTCTTAGGGTTTCCAGAATGATTCTAAGATGCTCAGCATGTTTTTCTTAGCTTCGGGAATAGATAAGAATATCATCGATGTAAACGATGACAAATTTATCAAGGAATGGTTTACAAACCTTGTTCATTAGGTCCGTAAATGCTCCGGGGGCATTTGTTTGACCATATTACAGGACCTGGAATTCATAGTGACCATATCGGGTTCTGAAAGCAGTCGTAGGTACGTCCTCTTCTTGTACCTTCAACTGATGATATCCTAATCTAAGATCGATCTTCGAGAAATACTTGGCTCCTTGTAGCTGATCGAACAGAGTATCTATTCTACGCAATGGATATATGTTCTTTACAGTCAGTTTGTTCAATTCCCGATAATCAATGCACATCTGCATGCTCCCGTCCTTTTTCTTTACAAATAGTACCGGTGCTCCCCAAGGGAAAGTGCTAGGGTGAATGAATCCTTTGTTTAAGAATTCTTGGATTTGTTTCATTAGTTCTTTCAGTTCGGAAGGAGCTAGACGATAAGGGGATTTTGCAACAGGTTTAGCTTCAGGAATGAGTTCAATTCGGAACTCTATCTGACGATCAGGTGGAAGACCGGATAATACTTCCGGAAAAACATCTGGGTGATCACAGACTACGGGAATATTCGTAATCTGTCCTTCGGGTTTAGAATTTAAGGCATGGAGTAAGAATATACCGTCTCCCCTAATCATTTCTTTCCTAGCTCTCGCTATTGAAATAATTTCAATCTTATTGTTATTACTATCACCCTGAATCATCAAGGTAGTTTCATCTGGTTTCTTAATCTTGACCGTTTTCTGGTCACAATCAATCTGGGCCTAGGATAACCTCATATTCGTTCATGTTCATTGGAATTAGTGTAACTAATACCTTATCATCACCAAAATTGATGACACAATCAGGATATGATTCGGTTATCCTAATCTTTTCGCCACTTGCCGTTTCAACGACATAGACATGAATAAGTGGAATCTGTCTTACACCTAAATATGTGGTGAATGCACATGATACAAAACTTCTATTCGCCCCTGTATCAAATAGAGTCTTGGCATAAATATTATTAACTAAGAAAGTAACTGCTACCTCCTTAGCTTTATTTTTATGTTCATCTCTGCTTCCTAAGATGAACACTCATCCCGTTCCTTTGTTCTGACCACCTATTTTCTGTTTAGGTGGTTTAGGACAAGAAGTCCTATAGTGCCCTATCTCTCCATAGTTAAAGCATTTAACATTCGGGCATTGAGTTGCAAAATGGCCAAACTTCTGACAAGTCTAGCATTTCATTCCCTGATTGGCTCTATCAAGGTTAGAATTGAATCCTCATCTTTTGGGAAGTTTACTATTTCCTGGTTTAAATTTATAAACAACCTCTTCAGGTTTTCTCTTGTGATCAATCTTTGGTGGCTCTTGGGCTGCCACTTCATCAAACATTACTACACTCTTCTCAACTGCCAAATCAATTGTCTTGGGTGCAATAGATTTCACTAAGGTACGAACCTTAGGAGGTGAGCCTTGAATATAACATTTGACTCTTCGTGATTCAGGAGTAACTAAATGTGGCACCAGCTTGGCCATCTCATTAAATTTGGTTGTGTACTCCTAATGAGTCATGGTTCCAGCTTCGAACCGCAGAAATTCAACTTCAATCTTATCTACAACATTTTGTGGACAGTATTTCTTCACAATCAAAGATTTGAGATCCTCCCAAGTCATCCTATCTGTCACAACTTCTCCCTTTGTCTGCTTGACTGACTCCCACCAATCAAGAGGCACTTCTTCCAAGGAATGTGCGACAAATTTCACAGCTTGATCTGCCCTACATTCGCTTATCTTGATTACTGCTTCCATAGACGCGATCCATTGCAAAGCTGCAAGGGCATCCTTCTTTCCATTGAAGGCCTTGGAATGATAGTCGTTGAAGTTCTTATAGTTGCATCCTTGGTTGTGTATCCTAGTACTTTGGTTTGTCATCCCAACGGTTTCATGAGTTCGGCGGTTCCTATATTGTTTCCTATCGGGGTAGTATGAAGGGTGTCTTCTGTTCGGGGAACAACATCACTTGTCCTTTCATTCTGGTTTCCAAGACTATTATAATTTTGTCTTCTTCTAAGAGCATCATCAAGGATTCCTGGAAGAGTTGTTTGAAGTACTCGGGTGACCTCAGATGCCACCGCTCCTTGGAATTGGGTTTAAGTCATAATGACTTCTTTCACCGGTTGCTCGGGTTCAATATTCGTATTTACGTTCTCATTTGGATCAGGGTTTGAATTTTTCGTATCGCGGGTACGAGACCCAGTATTGGGTATCCTACCCCTACCTCTTTCTTGTCCTCTACCATGTCCTGCCATTTGTACCTACATACAGATGTATAACATCAGAATTCGTATAACTAGTTATAATCCAAAAATTCAGAAATTAATAACATCTGGCCAAGAATGCTTTTAATTATCTGATTTCTAGGTATCTCCCGTTATACGTCGTACTGAATGTATACACCTAACTTATTCTGAGGCATTCCAGACTAATCTCAGAGTCCTAGTTTAAGTCTAGACACTATTTATGTAATATCTAAATCCCTTAAACTGAGGCTCTGATACCAACTTGTCATGCCCGTAACACAGGACAATTTATTCGGGACGTTCCTCCAACAGAGATGTTCCCAGGACTAATCTCAGAGTAGTACCTCCAACAGAGATGTTCCCAGGAAAGAACGACGGGTTTAGGAGAGATTTATATACCGTCCTTTCCTAGACAGAACATTCCGTTTGTCAAATAACTAAATACCGGCCAGAAGGTCGCCTTCTAGTTACTATGACGTTGATATCAAAAACACACAGCGGAAGACTAAATCATAACTTCTATTAATCTCAAAATATTGTTTACATCATATATAACAAAAGTTACATCATCTGTTCCTAACAAGGAACATATTATTCGGGACTTATAGTTCCTGGAATGCCCATCATCATCCGGATCATTCATCATTTCATTCTAGTCCTGGAAATGCCTTGTCTAATGGCTACCTGTGATGCGTTCAAAAACATTTGATAAAACATGGGTCAGCATAAAGCTGGTGAATACATAAACTAAAATAGTTTATTAAAAAGATCGGCCAAAGTATCTTGAACACATCCATAGGCTTCAACACCCATTGGGCTTCAACACCCAAATTTCTTTCATGGGCTTCAATACCCAACTGAACAATCATTCAGTCTATATATAACCAAAGACCGTTCCACAGGTCCTGTCTAACATGCCGTTCCACGGGCAAGTGAAATACAATAAGCGCTTAGAATACGTTATATATAAACTATCAGTACAATTGTTTCAAGATACTCAAAATGTTTTCATAAATCAATCATACCGGACAAGGTCATGACTGGGTTCATGCATCATAGTTTAGGAGCTCACCTGGACAATATTTCGGCTTATTTAATCAGTAATATGGCAAACACCTCGGGCAGAGCTCCTAGATAATCATAATAGTAGTTAATCACATAACCCTATCTTAATGATTCATAACCAATGCTTAATGGGAGAACCTTACCTTAGCACTATCTACGGCAATTTGAAGTTGAAACGTTGGAAACCGGACTCTCGTACGCGAACCGAGGCTCTGGATCAGAACTACAGAGTGTTTGTGTGTGTAAATGGAGATGTGGAGTGTGTGTAATGGGCTGAGAACGATCATCTATTTATAAGGGTAAATGGGCACCCATAGCGGACCGTTATCTAAGGGGATGTCAGGCCGCTAAGGCCCTTAGCCGCCTCCTTGCCTTCGGGCCTACATAACGGACCGTTATGGTCTTGATGCCGGTCCGCTATCGGACCATGAGTCCGGTGAGTCACAGGATACGTGTCGCCATCGGGTTCTTTGTTTTCTCAATACATAGCGGACCGTTATGCTGTGGATAGCGGTCCGCTATCCCTCTGATTTTCAAAATTTTAAATTTTAGTCCTTGAACTTTGTTTATTCACATATTTACCCCTCATCTTTCAAACATGGCAAGTTAAATCCTTTTATTTTTCTTAGCAAATTTCGAGGTGTTACAAATACTTTGCAAGTTTACTATACATACATATATATATATATATATATATATATATTTTCATATAAAATATATATGTATAAATATTAGTTTTTTATAGAAAATAGATATGCTAAAACATTAATACATCCAAAATCATTTATTTATAAAATTTAAAAAGTTTTAAATTTATAAAACAAAAATCAATTCACAAATGTGTATATATAATTATTTACAATTTAAACAAATTGGTTTGAACCCTTTGGACCCTTGAACCCACAATTTTGAACCCCCACCTTTGAAATTGACCCAGTTTCGTCTCAATTTTGACCCTATTTCATAATTTTGACCCTATTTCATAATTTTGACCTATTTTGACTCGTAAAAAGTCAACAGCCTCAATTCTCTTGCAGTTCAATGGTTATTCGACCAAACCCGACTGATTTGGACTTGCCTTGATTACTAGAACGATTATCGACCATTTCCAAACCTAATTAACATACCAATTTAACTTATTACGCGGCCTAATTCGTATTAAAACAAATTTGACTTCCTAGAGTCAATTCGTGCCAAATCAAATTCAAATTCATGAAATTGAAATGCGTTAATGCCCGCTAATCACACTCAGTCAATCCTCTCATGAATTCAGACCATAAACGCTACCCAATTCATCTGCAATCAAACGAATTAACGCGTGAATCGTGCAGACAGTTGTCGCCTGCGAGGCAGAATAAAATCAAGCCATTAAGATTAAATTGATCAATTAGAATTGTTCCCTCACCTTCACAAACACCCTTACAAACTCTCTAAAACCTTAATCGATTTACATTACATCCCTGGACCTCGATCGAAACCAAGAACACCGCATCTGTCATTCTAGCCATCTGCACTCGCTACTCAACCAATTCATGTATGTTTTGTGTCAATAGATTCGTGTTTACATGATGAACAAAAGCCCTCTGTCAATTTCATATGAAAGAGTGTATCAAAGCCAATTTTTAATTGTGTTCTTGACCGATTCATGTGATTTCAATTTGGGTTTCTGGTTCAATTCATTTAACGTATTTAGGTTTGGGGAATTCATTGTTATACCAGCGAATCCACCTGGTCCAGCCAGTAAGCCACTGTGCCGCCGAATCAGGTGGCGTGGGTTCGAAACCCACCATCAACCCCCTTTTTGGTTTAGACTAATACCGAAATCGGTTCCCTCCCGAGTGCTTGTTAAAAACAATCGTGAAATGACTTTCTATCAGAGTTAGTCCCCTTGTCTAGTGGTAGTGCGTTGTTCCCACACAGAACCCACTCGGGTTCGAGCCGGGTGGTGTACACTTTTTTTTTAAATCGATTTTTAACGGCAAATTAATTTAAAAAAAAGTATTTTAAAAAACCAATGACCTCTAAGACTGTTTAGAACAATAATTAACAAATTTGAAATTAAAACAATTATTCTTTTTTGCAATTTAAATGTTTTTTTTAAACTTCATTTTCCAATGTAAAAATCATTTAAAACTTATTTTAAATTAACTGTTAATTTACAAACAAAATATTTAATTTATTCATTTATAAATTTTGGTTAGATTTTTATAAACCTTACCTAATCATTTTATACCTTTACAAAATTGTATTTTCCTTAAAAATACTAATTAAGGTTTATATATATATTAAACAAATTCCTAAATATATTAATATATATTTTTAAATCATCCACTTTTGAAACACATTTTCATAATAACAAATAAATAAATAAAAAGAATTTATTTATTTAAATTATATATCTATTTTAATAAAACCCTAAATTAATTTTATTTTCTTTAAGTCATATGTACTTTGACTTCACATTTTATTTTAAATCCTTTTATTCAAATACAAATGCCAACATACACACATCTATTACATAAGATTACATAAACGCCCTTGTACAAATCCCCACATTCATTCAACTAAACGCTTACTCAATCCTTTGAAGTTTAGACTTTACCTTACACTTTTGTACATATCATTGATTAAATACATATAATCCATTTATAGGTTAACATTGTGATTAAACTAATCACTTGTGCTACCTATTGTTCGTGTGATCTACAAATAACTAATACAAGTGAGTTACATAGCCTCTCTTTTTACCTTTTACACATTTTGGGGTGAATCATGATATATTGAAAACTATTTGCATTACATTATACAATTCTTCATTTATGAACATATGTGCAATTTGTGCTCTGTGCTTGAATACTATGAGTTGAACCTACATTACATTACATACATACACGTGCAATCACTAACTCCGTTCAAGCTAACGGTAACACTGACAGATCTATTATGTCTGACAAACCCACCCAGGTAGGGTGATTATTGTCGACATGACATCAAGATAACATTAAGTGTTATGCCCTACATTAGGATAACCTGCATGTTATGCCCTTCAGTCACAAGGTTTGACTGTACACATAGTTTAACTATAGTGATTCTCCATAAATGCCTTATTTGCCATGTTTCATATGAATTGTATAAAACACTTGGGATTTACTTGCATTATTAATACCTATGTATGCTCACCAACTATTTTAGTTGACCTTGTTTTTATCATGTTTCAGGTACGAATATTTGAATTATGACCAAGTTGCTTCACTTAAGTTTGAGGACCTAGTTATTTAAATTAAAGAATTTTATTGATGTATTTCATTTCTTGTATTGTTGGTTTTTGTTGATTGAACTATGTTATGCAATTTGGATGATTTAATATATAAAAACATTAGCAAATCATGTGCTTATGAACAGTCTCCATGTCCCACTCCAACATGTTTCTCCGTTGGTTGCGGTGTGACAGATTGGTATCAGAGCCATGGTTATAGGGAGTTAGGTTATTCGACACCCATGACCTAAACTATAACCTTAGCACACCCATCTTATGCCATGCTTTATGTTAATTTGCTACATGATATGTGCTACATGTTTACTACTTTATGTGTTAATCTATTTGATGCCCTATTTGTTAGACTACATGACTTACTAGGTTTTATCTAAATAATAAACTAAACCATAATACCTATACCCCTATCCTAAGCCTCTCATCCTTCTTATCTTATTCTATGTCATCCTCATCATAGCATGTGGAACGTCATACTCATAGGTGCAAGTCTATTAAAATTTTCTTTCTTTACTCCCCAATAAGGTTTTAAACTTTGTTAATTATTAGAGAACACGTGCAATATGGAAGAGTGACACATGTATTCTGGGTTTTCTGTATAGGAAAGCATTTCATATAAATCCTAATCAACCGAGGGATCCGTATGCTTTCCTGGAATTCCCGAGATGAGTGTTTACTTATATGCTAAAGCAAGTCTTCTCGAAAGTTATATAAGTTTAATTAACCTTAATATGTCATAGCATTCAAATGGTTATCTTACTATTTGAGTGCAATCCACTTGTGATTACTTATGTTTATTTCTCTCTTTTTTTAATCCAAGTAATCCTCATGAGTTCTCACATCTCTCCTAGTGTTGTTTAATCTATAGCATGCCTCCCCACCGTGCCAACGAGACCAGTAACAACAATGACCTTGCTGCCCTCCTTACCCAACTGGTGAACCAACTCACGCAAGCCAACAACATTAATGGTGGCACTAGTGGCAGTGCTAATGGTGGTCATGCCAACCCGCTCCAATGCACCTTCAAACACTTTAACTCGTGCAACCCCAATAAGTTCTATGGTACCAAAGGAGCTACGGGACTCCTTCAATTGTTTGAAGGCATTGAAAACACTTTCCTCAACAGTGATTGCCCTGATAATTTCCGGGTTCGTTATGCTACCAGCGTCTTTCAAAAACGGGCGCTCACCAGGTGGAATGGTGAGAAACGGACTCGGGTTGTGGATGTGGCAATGGCCTTGCCATGGGATGAAGTGAAGAGGCTCATGACTGAGGAGTTTTTTCCTCGTAATGAAATAAAGAAGCTAGAGGCTGAGTTTTGGGACCTTACCCAAGACAGCGGAGAGAACTTAGTCTACACAACTCGCTTCCATGAGTTGAGCCTCCTTGTGCCCCACATGGTCACACCACTGTCTCAGTGCATTGAGAAATACATCGGTGGTCTACCCATGACAATCCAAGACACTGTGTTGGGAAGAAATCCCGCCACCCTTGAAGATGCCATACGCCTAGCTGCCACGTTAACCGACAACCACGTGCAAGCGGGCACATTGACAAGGAAAGGTGCCAAAAAAGCCTCTGACAAAGCAACCTCCTCTGAACCCACCAAAGAGGCCAAACCCGAACCTTTTCACAACAACAAGAAACAAAAGGCTAGGAATTTTGCTGTTGTCACACTGGCTGCCCCAGTCAGCAAAGTTGCACCCGTGGCTCAAAACAAGAAATAGTATGTGGGCAACAACCCTTTGTGCAACACATGCAATTATCATCATTTCCCAAACATGCCATGCCATCTATGTGCCAATTGTGGAAGGAATGGATATGTAGCCAACACTTGCCGATCTAGGCCACCTGTTAACACAGTCAACCAGGGAAACATAGCCAATCATCAAGTTGTACCAGCTATTACCAATGGGCATGCTTTCTTTGAGTGTGGTAGTCCAAACCACTTCCGAAACCAATTCCCAAAGTTATCCAATGCAAATGAAGGTGGAGCTTGTGGGCGTGCTTTCAACATAAAACCCTAAATTAATTTTATTTTCTTTAAGTCATACGTACTTTGACTTCACATTTTATTTTAAATCCTTTTATTCAAATACAAATGCCAACATACACACATCTATTACATAAGATTACATAAACGCCCTTGTACAAATCCCCACATTCATTCAACTAAACGCTTACTCAATCCTTTGAAGTTTAGACTTTACCTTACACTTTTGTACATATCATTGATTAAATACATATAATCCATTTATAGGTTAACATTGTGATTAAACTAATCACTTGTGCTACCTATTGTTCGTGTGATCTACAAATAACTAATACAAGTGAGTTACATAGCCCCTCTTTTTACCTTTTACACATTTTGGGGTGAATCATGATATATTGAAAACTATTTGCATTACATTATACAATTCTTCATTTATGAACATATGTGCAATTTGTGCTCTGTGCTTGAATACTATGAGTTGAACCTACATTACATTACATACATACACGTGCAATCACTAACTCCGTTCAAGCTAACGGTAACACTGACAGATCTATTATGTCTGACAAACCCACCCAGGTAGGGTGATTATTGTCGACATGACATCAAGATAACATTAAGTGTTATGCCCTACATTAGGATAACCTGCATGTTATGCCCTTCAGTCACAAGGTTTGACTGTACACATAGTTTAACTATAGTGATTCTCCATAAATGCCTTATTTGCCATGTTTCATATGAATTGTATAAAACACTTGGGATTTACTTGCATTATTAATACCTATGTATGCTCACCAACTATTTTAGTTGACCTTGTTTTTATCATGTTTCAGGTACGAATATTTGAATTATGACCAAGTTGCTTCACTTAAGTTTGAGGACCTAGTTATTTAAATTAAAGAATTTTATTGATGTATTTCATTTCTTGTATTGTTGGTTTTTGTTGATTGAACTATGTTATGCAATTTGGATGATTTAATATATAAAAACATTAGCAAATCATGTGCTTATGAACAGTCTCCATGTCCCACTCCAACATGTTTCTCCGTTGGTTGCGGTGTGACAGATTGGTATCAGAGCCATGGTTATAGGGAGTTAGGTTATTCGACACCCATGACCTAAACTATAACCTTAGCACACCCATCTTATGCCATGCTTTATGTTAATTTGCTACATGATATGTGCTACATGTTTACTACTTTATGTGTTAATCTATTTGATGCCCTATTTGTTAGACTACATGACTTACTAGGTTTTATCTAAATAATAAACTAAACCATAATACCTATACCCCTATCCTAAGCCTCTCATCCTTCTTATCTTATTCTATGTCATCCTCATCATAGCATGTGGAACGTCATACTCATAGGTGCAAGTCTATTAAAATTTTCTTTCTTTACTCCCCAATAAGGTTTTAAACTTTGTTAATTATTAGAGAACACGTGCAATATGGAAGAGTGACACATGTATTCTGGGTTTTCTGTATAGGAAAGCATTTCATATAAATCCTAATCAACCGAGGGATCCGTATGCTTTCCTGGAATTCCCGAGATGAGTGTTTACTTATATGCTAAAGCAAGTCTTCTCGAAAGTTATATAAGTTTAATTAACCTTAATATGTCATAGCATTCAAATGGTTATCTTACTATTTGAGTGCAATCCACTTGTGATTACTTATGTTTATTTCTCTCTTTTTTTAATCCAAGTAATCCTCATGAGTTCTCACATCTCTCCTAGTGTTGTTTAATCTATAGCATGCCTCCCCACCGTGCCAACGAGACCAGTAACAACAATGACCTTGCTGCCCTCCTTACCCAACTGGTGAACCAACTCACGCAAGCCAACAACATTAATGGTGGCACTAGTGGCAGTGCTAATGGTGGTCATGCCAACCCGCCCCAATGCACCTTCAAACACTTTAACTCGTGCAACCCCAATAAGTTCTATGGTACCAAAGGAGCTACGGGACTCCTTCAATTGTTTGAAGGCATTGAAAACACTTTCCTCAACAGTGATTGCCCTGATAATTTCCGGGTTCGTTATGCTACCAGCGTCTTTCAAAAACGGGCGCTCACCAGGTGGAATGGTGAGAAACGGACTCGGGTTGTGGATGTGGCAATGGCCTTGCCATGGGATGAAGTGAAGAGGCTCATGACTGAGGAGTTTTTTCCTCGTAATGAAATAAAGAAGCTAGAGGCTGAGTTTTGGGACCTTACCCAAGACAGCGGAGAGAACTTAGTCTACACAACTCGCTTCCATGAGTTGAGCCTCCTTGTGCCCCACATGGTCACACCACTGTCTCAGTGCATTGAGAAATACATCGGTGGTCTACCCATGACAATCCAAGACACTGTGTTGGGAAGAAATCCCGCCACCCTTGAAGATGCCATACGCCTAGCTGCCACGTTAACCGACAACCACGTGCAAGCGGGCACATTGACAAGGAAAGGTGCCAAAAAAGCCTCTGACAAAGCAACCTCCTCTGAACCCACCAAAGAGGCCAAACCCGAACCTTTTCACAACAACAAGAAACAAAAGGCTAGGAATTTTGCTGTTGTCACACTGGCTGCCCCAGTCAGCAAAGTTGCACCCGTGGCTCAAAACAAGAAATAGTATGTGGGCAACAACCCTTTGTGCAACACATGCAATTATCATCATTTCCCAAACATGCCATGCCATCTATGTGCCAATTGTGGAAGGAATGGATATGTAGCCAACACTTGCCGATCTAGGCCACCTGTTAACACAGTCAACCAGGGAAACATAGCCAATCATCAAGTTGTACCAGCTATTACCAATGGGCATGCTTTCTTTGAGTGTGGTAGTCCAAACCACTTCCGAAACCAATTCCCAAAGTTATCCAATGCAAATGAAGGTGGAGCTTGTGGGCGTGCTTTCAACATAAAACCCTAAATTAATTTTATTTTCTTTAAGTCATACGTACTTTGACTTCACATTTTATTTTAAATCCTTTTATTCAAATACAAATGCCAACATACACACATCTATTACATAAGATTACATAAACGCCCTTGTACAAATCCCCACATTCATTCAACTAAACGCTTACTCAATCCTTTGAAGTTTAGACTTTACCTTACACTTTTGTACATATCATTGATTAAATACATATAATCCATTTATAGGTTAACATTGTGATTAAACTAATCACTTGTGCTACCTATTGTTCGTGTGATCTACAAATAACTAATACAAGTGAGTTACATAGCCCCTCTTTTTACCTTTTACACATTTTGGGGTGAATCATGATATATTGAAAACTATTTGCATTACATTATACAATTCTTCATTTATGAACATATGTGCAATTTGTGCTCTGTGCTTGAATACTATGAGTTGAACCTACATTACATTACATACATACACGTGCAATCACTAACTCCGTTCAAGCTAACGGTAACACTGACAGATCTATTATGTCTGACAAACCCACCCAGGTAGGGTGATTATTGTCGACATGACATCAAGATAACATTAAGTGTTATGCCCTACATTAGGATAACCTGCATGTTATGCCCTTCAGTCACAAGGTTTGACTGTACACATAGTTTAACTATAGTGATTCTCCATAAATGCCTTATTTGCCATGTTTCATATGAATTGTATAAAACACTTGGGATTTACTTGCATTATTAATACCTATGTATGCTCACCAACTATTTTAGTTGACCTTGTTTTTATCATGTTTCAGGTACGAATATTTGAATTATGACCAAGTTGCTTCACTTAAGTTTGAGGACCTAGTTATTTAAATTAAAGAATTTTATTGATGTATTTCATTTCTTGTATTGTTGGTTTTTGTTGATTGAACTATGTTATGCAATTTGGATGATTTAATATATAAAAACATTAGCAAATCATGTGCTTATGAACAGTCTCCATGTCCCACTCCAACATGTTTCTCCGTTGGTTGCGGTGTGACAGATTGGTATCAGAGCCATGGTTATAGGGAGTTAGGTTATTCGACACCCATGACCTAAACTATAACCTTAGCACACCCATCTTATGCCATGCTTTATGTTAATTTGCTACATGATATGTGCTACATGTTTACTACTTTATGTGTTAATCTATTTGATGCCCTATTTGTTAGACTACATGACTTACTAGGTTTTATCTAAATAATAAACTAAACCATAATACCTATACCCCTATCCTAAGCCTCTCATCCTTCTTATCTTATTCTATGTCATCCTTATCATAGCATGTGGAACGTCATACTCATAGGTGCAAGTCTATTACAATTTTCTTTCTTTACTCCCCAATAAGGTTTTAAACTTTGTTAATTATTAGAGAACACGTGCAATATGGAAGAGTGACACATGTATTCTGGGTTTTCTGTATAGGAAAGCATTTCATATAAATCCTAATCAACCGAGGGATCCGTATGCTTTCCTGGAATTCCCGAGATGAGTGTTTACTTATATGCTAAAGCAAGTCTTCTCGAAAGTTATATAAGTTTAATTAACCTTAATATGTCATAGCATTCAAATGGTTATCTTACTATTTGAGTGCAATCCACTTGTGATTACTTATGTTTATTTCTCTCTTTTTTTAATCCAAGTAATCCTCATGAGTTCTCACATCTCTCCTAGTGTTGTTTAATCTATAGCATGCCTCCCCACCGTGCCAACGAGACCAGTAACAACAATGACCTTGCTGCCCTCCTTACCCAACTGGTGAACCAACTCACGCAAGCCAACAACATTAATGGTGGCACTAGTGGCAGTGCTAATGGTGGTCATGCCAACCCGCCCCAATGCACCTTCAAACACTTTAACTCGTGCAACCCCAATAAGTTCTATGGTACCAAAGGAGCTACGGGACTCCTTCAATTGTTTGAAGGCATTGAAAACACTTTCCTCAACAGTGATTGCCCTGATAATTTCCGGGTTCGTTATGCTACCAGCGTCTTTCAAAAACGGGCGCTCACCAGGTGGAATGGTGAGAAACGGACTCGGGTTGTGGATGTGGCAATGGCCTTGCCATGGGATGAAGTGAAGAGGCTCATGACTGAGGAGTTTTTTCCTCGTAATGAAATAAAGAAGCTAGAGGCTGAGTTTTGGGACCTTACCCAAGACAGCGGAGAGAACTTAGTCTACACAACTCGCTTCCATGAGTTGAGCCTCCTTGTGCCCCACATGGTCACACCACTGTCTCAGTGCATTGAGAAATACATCGGTGGTCTACCCATGACAATCCAAGACACTGTGTTGGGAAGAAATCCCGCCACCCTTGAAGATGCCATACGCCTAGCTGCCACGTTAACCGACAACCACGTGCAAGCGGGCACATTGACAAAGAAAGGTGCCAAAAAAGCCTCTGACAAAGCAACCTCCTCTGAACCCACCAAAGAGGCCAAACCCGAACCTTTTCACAACAACAAGAAACAAAAGGCTAGGAATTTTGCTGTTGTCACACTGGCTGCCCCAGTCAGCAAAGTTGCACCCGTGGCTCAAAACAAGAAATAGTATGTGGGCAACAACCCTTTGTGCAACACATGCAATTATCATCATTTCCCAAACATGCCATGCCATCTATGTGCCAATTGTGGAAGGAATGGATATGTAGCCAACACTTGCCGATCTAGGCCACCTGTTAACACAGTCAACCAGGGAAACATAGCCAATCATCAAGTTGTACCAGCTATTACCAACGGGCATGCTTTCTTTGAGTGTGGTAGTCCAAACCACTTCCGAAACCAATTCCCAAAGTTATCCAATGCAAATGAAGGTGGAGCTTGTGGGCGTGCTTTCAACATAAACGCCAATAAAGCTCAAGCCAACAATGACGTGGTCAATGGTACGTTCCTTGTTAATAATCAATATGCTTCCATTCTATTTGATACCGGTGCTGATAGGAGTTTTGTGTCACATGAATTTGAGCCCTTACTTGCTAAACACGAACTAAATTAGAGAAAACTTTTACCGTTGGGGTAGCGGATGGAAATCCTATCACCGTTGACTCTGTTATCCATGACTGTTCCATTGAACTTAATGAACACACTTTTCCGGTTAACCTCATACCAATGCAATTGGGAAGTTTTGACATCATCATAAGTGTGGATTGGTTATCTAATCATCATGCTGGGGTCGTTTGTTTTGAGAAATGCATCCGAATACCCCTTCCATCGGGTGATACATTAAGGGTCTTTGGTGAAAAGCCTTGTAAAGGACTCAAACTCATGTCATGCACCACCACTCAAAAGTACTTACGAAAGAGGTACGTGGTCTTCTTAGCTCATGTTGTAGAGAAGAAGGACAAAGAAAAGAGTATTCAAGACATCCCCATCATTCGGGACTTTCGCGAGGTGTTTCCAAAAGATCTATCCGGTCTTCCACCCGTTCGACAAATGGAGTTCCGTATCAATCTTGTGCCCGGAGCTAATCCCGTAGTCAAAGCTCCATACTGTCTTTCACCTTCTGAGATGCAAGAGCTTGCAAGTCAGCTTCAAGAACTTTCTGATAAAGGCTTCATCCGTCCGAGTCGTTCACCATGGGGTGCACCTGTCCTATTCGTAAAGAAGAAAGATGGCTCATTCCGTATGTGCATTGACTACCGTGAGCTCAACAAGCTTACCATCAAGAATTGTTATCCGTTGCCAAGGATTTATGATCTCTTTCACCAACTCCAAGGTTCAACCTACTTCTCAAAGATTGACCTTCGATCTGGTTACCACCAACTTCGTGTGCACGTAGAAAATATTCCAAACACTGCCTTCCGTACAAGATACGGTCATTACGAATTTATGGTCATGCCTTTTGGGTTGACCAATGCACCCGTGGTTTTCATGGACCTCATGAACCGTGTGTGCTATCCTTAGTTAGATAAATTCATGATCGTCTTCATTGACGACATCTTGATCTACTCCAAGACTAAGGCAAGACGTGAGCAACATCTTAGGTTGGTTTTAGACCTTTTGAGGAAAGAACAACTATATGCCAAATTCTCCAAGTGTGAATTTTGGCTAAACGAAGTTCAATTCTTGGGTCATATTATCAATGAAAAGGGAATTCATGTTGATCCTGCTAAGATTGAAGTTGTTAAGAATTGGAGTACCTCTAAGACCCCTACCGAGGTTCGTTCATTTCTTGGTCTAGCGGGTTATTAACGTCGGTTCATCTCAAATTTCTCCAAGATTGTTGTCCCTCTCACCGCCTTGACCCACAAGGGTAAACCTTATGAGTGGGGACCGAAGCAAGAGGAAGCCTTTCAAATCCTCAAGCATAGGTTGTGCAATGCTCCTATTCTAACACTCCTTGATGGGAATAATGATCTTGTTGTCTACTGTGATGCCTCAAACCAAGGTCTAGGTTGTCTTGTCATGCAACGAGGTAAAGTGATCGCTTATCCATCAAGGCAAATTAAAATTCATGAGAAGAGCTATACGACGCATGATCTCGAGTTGTGTGCGATCTTCTTCGCATTGAAGATTTGGAGACATTATCTCTATGGCACAAAATATGTGGTGTTTACCGACTACAAAAGTCTCTAATATATCTTCAATCAGAAGGAACTCAACATGAGGCAACGATGTTGGGTTGAACTCCTCGATGCTTTGAGTCGTAAAGATCACGTCATGCTTCATTGTGTCAAGATTCAAACCGATATACAGAATCGTATTCTGGAAGCTCAACACGTCTCGGTCACCGAAGGTAACATGTACGATGAAATGTCATGTGGAGTTGAACTTCAATTAGTAATCAAACCCAATGGTTTACTCTATTACTTGGATCGTATTTGGGTTCCCGATCGTGATGATCTCCATGCATTTCTCATGAACGAGGCACACAATACTCGTTATTCTATTCATCCAAGTGCGGATAAAGTGTACAAATATATTAGCCAACAATATTGGTGGCCCTGTATGAAGAAAGACATTGCCCTTTTGTAGCAAAATGTCTAACTTGTTTAAAAGTCAAAGCCGAGCACCAACGTCCTTCCGGTTTACTTAAACAACCGGAAATTCCCATGTGGAAGTGGGAGAATCTATCCATGGTATTCATCACTAAACTCCCTCGCACACCAAGTGGTCATGACAACATCTGGGTGATCATTGACCGTCTCACCAAATCAGCTCACTTTTTGCCTATTTGTGAAGACTACCGAGTTGTAAAATTAGCTCGAATCTACATTGACGAAATTGTGAGTCGTCACAGTGTCCCTTTAAACATAATCTCCGATAGAGATGCTTGTTTCACTTCCCAGTTTTGGCAATCCCTACAAACTGCTCTTAGTACACGCTTGGATTTGAGCATGGCTTACCATCCCCAAACTGATGGTCAAACCTAACGAACAATCCAAACTCTTGAGGATATGTTTAGACCTTGTGTTATTGACTTTGGTGGCAATTGGGATTCTCACTTACCCATCATCGAGTTCTCTTACAACAATAGCTACCACACAAGTATTAACATGGCCCCGTTTGAAGCTCTTTATGGTTGTAAGTGTCGTTCGCCTATCTGTTGGAACGAGATTGGTGAAGCTTAAATCACCGGTCCTGAATTAATCCAAGAAACATCTGACAAGATCATTCAAATCCGTGACAACATCCGAGTTATGAGGAGTCAGCAAAAGAGCTATGCTGACAAACGACGAAAACCCTTGGAATTCCAAGTTGGTGACCTTGTACTTCTAAAGGTGTCTCCTTGGAAGGGTGTGATCCATTTTGGGTAGAAAGGTAAACTAGCACCTCGCTATGTGGGTCCATTCAAGATCCTTGAAAGGATTGGGAAAGTGGCTTACAAACTCGAGTTACCTCCGGCACTTGGAAATGTGCATCCCACATTTCATGTATCCAACCTAAAGAAATGTCTTGCTGGCGAGAACCTCGACGTACCTCTTAATGATGTGCATATTGATGACACGATGCATTTTGTTGAGAAGCCTGTGGAAATTATGGATCGTGAGTTAATGCAACTCAAGCGCAACCGTACTCCTATTGTCAAAGTTCGTTGGGAATCTAAACGTGGCCCTGAGTTTACTTGTGAACGTGAAGATCAAATGAAGCTCAAGTATCCACATCTCTTCGCCGATTCAATAGCCTCAACTAGTTGAATTTCAGGACGAAATTCTCCCAACATGGGGATACTTTAACATTCTTGATTTTCTTGTATCTGTTTTAGTGCAATAAACAATATTTCAATTCCAATTCTAGTGCAATACTTTGTATTATCCGTGCACACATCAAATTCCAAGGTTTCATTCAATACAATTTCAAATTTTTACATACACACATACATACATTTTAATTTAAGATAATTCAAATTTAAAGGATTAAATACTTTGCAAGTTTACAATACATATACATATATATATATATATATTGCATATATATATATATATATTACTTTTTATAGAAAATACATATGCTAAAACATCAATACATCCAAATTCATTTATTTATAAAATTTATAAAGTTTTAAATTTCTAAAACAAAAATCAATTCACAAATGTATATACATAATTATTTACAATTTAAACAAATTGGTTTGAACCCTTTGGACCCTTTAACCCACAATTTTGAATCCCCACCTTTGAAATTGACCCCTTTTCATCTCAATTTTAACCCTATTTCATAATTTTGACATATTTTGACTCGTAAAAAGTCAACAGCCTCAATTCTCTTGCAATTCAATGGTTATTCGACCAAACCCGACTGATTTGGACTTGCCTTGAATACTAGAACGATTATCGACCACTTCCAAACCCAATTAACATACCAATTTAACTTATTACGCGACCTAATTCATATTCAAACAAATTTGACTTCCAAGAGTCAAACCGTGCCAAATCAAATTCAAATCCATGAAACTGAAACGCGTTAATGCCCGCTAATCACGCTCAGTCAATCCTCTCATGAATTCAGACCGTAAACGCAACCCGATTCATCTACAATTAAACGAATTAACGCGTGAATCATGCAGACAGTTGTCGCCTACGAGACCGAATCAAATCAAGCCATTAAGATGAAATTGATCGATTAGAATTGTTCCCTCACCTTCGCAAACACCCTTACAAACTCTCTAAACCCTCAATTGATTTACATTACATCTCGGGACCTTGATCGGGCACCAAGAACACCACATCTGTCATTCTAGACATCGGCACTCGCTACTCAACCAATTCAAGTAAGTTTTGTGTCAATAGATTCGTGTTTACATGATGAACAAAATCCCTCTGTCAATTTCATATGATAGAGGGTATCAAACCCATATTTGAATTGTGTTCTTGACCGATTCATGCGATTTCAATTTAGGTTTCTGATTTGATTCATTTAACGTATTTAGGTTTGTGGGTTTCATTGTTATACCAGCGAAACCACCTTGTTCGGTCGGTAAGCCACTGCGCCGCCGAACCAGGTGGCGTGGGTTCGAAACCCAACATCGGCGCCCTTTTTGGTTTAGACTAATACTAGAATCGGTTCCCTCCCGAGTGCCTGTTAAAAACAATCATGAAACGACTTACTATGAGAGTTAGTCCCCTGGTCCAGTGGTAGTGCGTTGTTCCCACACAGAACCCACCCGGGTTAGAGACGGGTGGTGTACACTTTTTTCTAAATAGAATTTTAACAGCAAATTAATTTATAAAAAAAAGTATTTTTTAAAACCAATGACTTCACATTTTATTTTAAACCCTTTTATTCAAATACAAATGCCAACATACACACATCCATTACATAAGATTACATAAACACCCTTGTACAAATCCCCACATTCATTCAACTAAACTCTTACTTAATCCTTTGAACTGTAGACTTTACCTTAGACTTTTGTGCATATCATTGATTAGATACATGTAATCCATTTATAGGTTAACATTGTGATTAAACTAATCACTTGTGCTACCTATTGTTCATGTGATCTACATACAACTAATACAAGTGAGTTACATAGCCCCTCTTTTTACTTTTTACACATTTTGGGGTGAATCATTATACATTGAAAACTATTTGCATTACATTATACAATTCTTCATTCATGAACATATGTGCAATTTGTGCTTAGTGCTTGAATTCTATGAGTTGAAACTACATTACCTTACATACATACACGTGCAATCATTAACTCCGTACAACCCAACGGTATCATTGATAGATCTATTGTGTCTAACAAACCCACCTAGGTAGGGTGATTGTTGCCGACATTACATCAAGATAACATTAAGTGTTATGCCCTACGTTAGGATAACCTACGTGTTATGCCCTTTAGTCACAAGGTTTGGTTGTACACATAGTTTAACTATAGTGATTCTCCATAAATGCCTTATTTGCCATGTTTCATATGAGTTGTATAAAACTCTTGGGATTTACTTGCATCATTAAAACCTATGTATGCTTATCAACTATTTTACTTGACCATGTTTTTATCATGTTTCATGTACTAATATTTGAATTATAACCAAGTTGCTTCACTTAAGTTTGAGGACCTAGTTGTTTAAATTAAAGAATTTTATTGATGTATTTCATTTCTTATATTGTTGGTTTTTGTTGATTGAACTATGTTATGAAATTTGGATGATTTAATACATAAAAACTTTAGCAAATCATGTGCTTATAAACAGTCTCCATGTCCCACTCCAACATGTTCCGCCGTTGGTTGGGGTGTGACAACAAGAAACCTCTGTAATCACTCCACCTTTCTCTTTCTATTGTTATATAGAGGTTTACTCTTGTTATTGTTATTATTATTATTTGTTCATTTGAATTTGATTTTCGGTTTAAGTTAATCCATTTGTTCGAGCGTTCTTAGCTTATTTTATTTTATTGAGCATAAAATGTATGAAATAGAATTAAACTAAGGCGTTTTTCACTATTAATTGCAAAGAAAAACACGTATGATTTGAGACAACGATATAATAAAATGAAAAATTAGGTTTTCATTAGCTTTTTTTTAAATGTCGTGAACTAGATAGAACCCGTGAATTTTAACTCAACCATGAACCTTTAACCCAGTCGTTAACCCAGCCGTGAACTACTCTCCAGCCGTGAACCACTCTTTGAACCGTGAACTGGAATCAAACTTCCCGTGAACTGTCAACAAGCCGTGAACTTACACCAGACCCGTGATTTAGATAAATGGGTTAAATGGATCAGGTTCGGGTTAACCCGAATTTAAGTGTATCCAGGTTAGGGTTGAAATTTTTAAACGAATAAAAATATGGGTTGTGTTCGGGTTGCATTTACACCCTTATCCCAATATTTATCCAAACTTTAGATAGCCGCTTTACATGGTTGTAGGGGCTAAAAAAAAGCCTCTGCTTCATTGAGATGTACAATTTCTGAATCAAAATCCATCGTAACAAAAGCACGGTGTCCTATGTTTAAAACAACAATCGCACAACGCACATGGAGGCGCAACCATCACGTAAGTGACCGCTGTCTGACAACGGCGATGGTGGAGATCCCGACGAATTCAACAAGAAACCTTTGTAATCACTCCACCTTTCTCTTTCTATTGTTACATATAGGTTTATTCTTGTTATTGTTATTTTTTGTTCATCTGAATTTGATCTTCTTTTTAAGTTAATGCAATTGTTCGAGCGTTCTTAGCTTATTTTATTTTTTTTAGCATAAAATGTATGGAACGGAATTAGACTAAAGTGTGTTTCACTGCAAATTGCAAAGGAAAACACGTAAGATTTGAGACAATGGTATAATAAAAAGAAAAATTAGATTTTCATTGGCTTTTTTTTTAATGTCGTCAACTATATAGAACCCGTGAATTTTAACTCAGCCGTGAACCATTAACACAGCCGTGAACCTTTAACACAGCCGTTAACCCAGTCGTGAACCACTCTTTGAACCGTGAACTTGATTCAAACTTCCCGTGAACTATCAACAAGCCGTGAACTTACACTAGACCAATGATTTAGATAAATGGGTTAAATGGGTCAGGTTCGGGTTGACCCAAATTTAAGTGTATCCAGGTTAGGGTTTAAATTTTTGACACGAATAAAAATATGGGTCGTGTTCGGGTTGCATTTACACCCTTATCCTAATATTTATCCAAAGTTTAGTTAGCTGCTTTACATGGTTATATGTAGGGGTGTTCAAAAAAATCAGAATCCCAAACCGAAACCGAATTATTCGAAATTTTGAATCCGAATTATCCGAATTTTCGGATTCGGATAGTGATTTTCAGATATTTCGGATTATTCACATATCCGAATATCCGAAATATTATATTTATATAAACTTTTTAATTGTTTTTATAATTTAAAAATAAGAAAATTTGAATCAAAACCCGAAATATTATATTTATATATTTATATATGTATATTTTTAATCGTTTTTAAGGTTTTTAATTGTTTTTAGAATTTAAAAATATTATATTTCTATATTTTTTTATTTTTTTTTATTTTTCGGATATCCGTTTCACTATCCGAATCCGAAATTTTGGATTTGGATTCGGATACTGAAATCCACTATCTGAAAATTTCAGATATCTGAAATTCTGATATCCAATTTCGAACACCCCTAGTTGTATGAGGCTAAAAAAAACCTCTGCTTCATTGAGGTGTACAGTTTCTGAATCAAAATCCTTCGTAACAAAACCGCGGTGTCTTGTGTTTGAAACAACAATCGCACAACGCACATGGAGTCGCAACCATCCCGTAAGCGACCGCTCTTTGACAACAGCGACGGTGGAGACGCCGACGAATTCAACAAGAAACCTTTGTAATCACTCCACCTTTCTCTTTCTATTGTTAGATATAGGTTTATTCTTGTTATTGTTATTTTTTGTTCATCTGAATTTGATCTTCTATTTAAGTTAATACAGTTGTTCGAGCGTTCTTAGCTTATTTTATTTTATTGAGCGTAAAATGTATGGAATTGAATTAGACTAAAGCGTTTTTCACTGCAAATTACAAAGGAAAACACGTATGATTTGAGACAATGGTATAATAAAACAAAAAATTAGATTTTCATTGGCTTTTTTTTAAATGCCGTCAACTATATAGAACCCGTGAATTTTAACCCAGTTGTGAACCTTTAACACAGCCATTAACCTAGTCATGAACCACTCTTTGAACTGTGAACTAGATTCAAACTTCGTGTGAACTGTTAACAAGCCGTGAACTTACACTAGACCCGTGATTTAAATAAATAGGTTAAATGGGTCAGGTTCGTGTTGACCTGAATTTAAATGTATCAAGGTTAGGGTTTAAATTTTTAACACAAAAAAATATGGGTCGTGTTCGGGTTGTATTTACACCCTTATCCCAATATTTATCCAAACTTTAGTTAGCCGCTTTACATGGTTGTATGTAGGGTGTTCAAAAAAATCTGAATCTGAAACCGTACCCGAATTATCCGAAATTTCGAATCCGATTTATCTGAAAATTCGGATATACGAAATTTCGGATATCCGAATTTTCGGATTCGGATAGTGATTTTCAGATATTTCGGATAATTATGATATCCGAATATCCGAAATATTATATTTATATATACTTTTTAATTGTTTTAAAAATTTTAAAATAAGAAAATTTGAATCAAAACCCGAAATATTATATTTATATATTTATATATGTATATTTTTAATCGTTTTTTAATGTTTTTAAATGTTTTTATAATTTAAAAAATTATATTATATATATATATATATATATATATATATATATATATATATATATATATATATATTTCGGATATCCGTTTCACTATCCGAATTCTAATACGAAATTTTGGATTCGGATACTGAAATCCGCTATCCGAAAATTTCGGATATCCGAAATTCGGATATCCGAATTTTCTGGTTGCAAATTTTAAACACCCCTGGTTGTATGAGGCTAAAAAAATCCTCTGCTTTATTGAGATGTACAGTTTCTGAATCAAAATCCTTCGTAACAAAACCACGGTGTCCTGTGTTTGAAACGCACACGGAGGCGCAACCATCTTGTAAACGACCACCCTCTGACAACGGTGACAGTGAAGACCCCGACGAATGTAACAAGAAACCTCCGTAATCACTCCACCTTTCTCTTTCTATTGTTAGATATAGGTTTAATCTTGTTATTGTTATTGTTTGTTTATCTGAATTTGATCTTCTATTTAATTTAATCCAGTTGTTCGAGCGTTCTTAGCTTATTTTATTTTATTGAGCATAAAATGTATGGAATGTAATTAGACTAAAGCGTTTTTCACTGCAAATTACAAAGGAAAACATGTATGATTTGAGACAATAGTATAATAAAACGAAAAATTAGATTTTCATTGCCTTTTTTTTTAAATAACGTCAACTAGATAGAACCTGTGAATTGTAACTTAGCCGTGAACCTTAACACCGTCGTGAACCTTTAACACAGTCGTTAACCCAGTCGGGAACCATTCTTTGAACCGTGAACTGGATTCAAACTTCATGTGAACTATCAACAAGTCGTGAACTTACACTAGACCCGTGATTTAGATAAATTGGGTAAGTCGGTCTGGTTCGTGTTGACCTGCATTTTAAGTGTATCCAGGTTAGGTTTGAAATTTTTGATACGGATAAAAATATGGATCGTGTTCGGGTTGCATTTACACCCTTATCCCAATATTTGTCCAAACTTTAGTTAGACGCTTTACATGGTTGTATGTAGGGCTATTCACAAAAATCTGAATCCGAAACCGAACCCGATTTATCCGAAATTCCGAATCCGAATTATCCGAAAATTCGGATATCCGAATTATCCGGAAATTCGGCCGGATTCGGATAGTGATTTTCAGATAATTCGGATATCCGAATATCCGAAATATTATATTTATATATACTTTTTAATTGTTTATATAATTTAAAAATAAGAAAATTTGAATCAAAACCCGAAATATTATATTTATATATTTATATATTTATATATATATATATTTAATCATTTTTTTAAGGTTTTAGTTGTTTTATAATTTAAAAGTATTATATTTATATATTTTTTATTTTTTTTTATTTTTTCGGACATCCGTTTCACTATCCGAATCCGAAATTTTGGATTTGGATTCAGATAGTGAAATCCATTATCCGAAAATTTCGGATACCCAAAATTCGGATATCCGATTTTGAACATGAATAAAAATATGGGTCGTGTTCGGGTTGTATTTACACCCTTAACCCAATATGTGACAATCCAGACTTTTTAGACTAACTCCGTTAGATTAACCCAGTTAAATTGTAACCTACTTAACCCTATCTCAAATCCCAGGGATTATTTCTGCCTTTATACAAACCTCAGGGACAAATTCTGTCATTTTCCAAACACAAATTCACCCAAACTACAAGGACTAAGGCTGTAATTACCCTAAACCTATTCTGTTGACTTTCTAAGTCAAAATTTTAGAGTTTATGTTCTGTTTGACTTTTAAAAGTCAAACCTGTGTGTTCTTGACTCAAAAATCGAACTCCATAACTGAAATTCGTGGAGGTTGTAACCGAAATACATGATCCTTGTCATAAACGCACATCATTAGAGCCATTACACTATCATTGATTTGAATTAACACCAATTATGAGCAATAATGGCATAACCATCGACACAATGGCAACAAATCAACAGAATTCGACCAAATCGTTTGTTAATCTCTCAATTGAGCACTTGCACACACTAGGCGAATCCACCTAGAACAATTGCATAAATCAATCTCGTCGGAATCGCAGCGGAGGTCAGCAGAGACTAAGCCAGCCACCGTCGGCTGCTGTTTTAGTCGATCTCACTCATTTCGGATCCAAACCTGGTAAGTTCTCGTACCCTTAGCTTCTTCATGTCCGTTAATTGAAAGCCCTATGACAATTTGGGCTTATGACATCAATCCGATCGAAATCCAAATTCTAGGATTCATATATTTTCAGCTTGATTGAACCATACCTTACAATCTGTTTTAATCCAATTAAATCATACCATTTGATTCGCAATTTACTGTATATCGAAAACCCTATCATAATTTAACCGCATAACATCGAATCGAACATAAACCCGTATCTAGGGTTTGTTCATACGATGAATTGGGGGTTTTGATTCTAGATCCAGCCTCAATCTAATTAATGTACATGGTTAGATTCGCAATGTCTTGTTCTGTAAAATCCCCATGAATACAACTATTTCTATTATCAGAATTACTCAATTTGATTTCATAAGCAAACCTAGGGTTTCGGCTTTTTGAAACAAGAATTAATCGATCCGAAACGCAACGATTTTGAAACTAAACTCACCCACATAACCAAAATCAATCACTTAACAAAACCCTTATGCCTTGCCTTCGAATATGATCGAATACTGTGGATTTGGGACTGGACTTGCGTTCGTTCTTATGGGAGGGGGATACACTGGAATTTTGTGTTAAAAGCACTTGGAACCGGGATATGTCGCGATTGCCCTAGCGGGTGGGATGGTTAAAGCTTGGTGTTGGTGTGGAGGAGACTCGGGTTCGAGTCCCTCCAACCCCATTTCATTTAAAGACTAGTTTTTATTAATATTTTTATTATTAAACCTACTCCTATATTATTATAATAATATATTAATGTGTTTTAGCTCGGGAAAACCACCCGTAGGCTCGGTTTGAATTTATAACTCATATTTATGATATTTTCACTTTCAAAATAATATATATTTATATTATTTTCAAACCACGACTTCGTACAAAATAATATGTTTATATTATTTTCAACACGTGACCCTATTAAAAAATAATATATATTTATATATTATTTCGCCTCGTTTATAAACCTCGTGTAACGTTTCAAACTAATTAATAATATAATTATTTATATTATTACTCACGTTCAAATAAAAATAATATATTTATTATTTTTGCCACTTAAGCGATCATCGTATATTTTCTACAAGTTCAAAAATAATATAATAATTATGTTATTTTCTTAGGCCATTGTTAAATGGTACAAACGCATGAATTTATTTATTAATTAATATTATTCGTATTAGAGATGTTCGACACGTAACGTATTTATCTTAATAATTATATTAAGAAACCCTTACTCCCGTGGACACGTTTGTCTAATCGTTGATCCTAAGTATGTTTTTGGACGTTCAAATCTTCCGCGTCGTCGTCACAAAACCCTATTGTATCCCTAACTATTATGCTTATAATTTTAGGGCATACGTAAGCAGTTCACAGACAAACTCTTGTGTTTCCTACTTGCATCCTTGTGTGGTATCTTCTACTCGTACACAACTCAGGTGAGTTTTCACGGCCCCTTTTAACTTGTTTTCCTATTGGGGGAGAAACATGCATACAAACATCATTTTACTTGTTTTCCCATTGGGGAGAAACATGCATACAAACATCATTTTACTTGTTTTCCCATCGGGGAGAAACATGCATACAAACGAGCATTCATTTTTACTTGTTTTCCCGTTGGGGAGAAACATGCCTACAAACCAACATCTGTTTACTTGTCTTCCCGCCGGGGAGAGACTTACACACAAATGGACATGGATCATATAGTATTTCATTACAACTTGTTTACCTAAGTGCAAACATAACATGCAAAGTCCTTACACACTCGGACCGTTAATGTATGGAGTATAGCGAGGAAATTTGAGTAGTACTACTGGGTTTGACAAACCCCACCCGGGCTAGTCACGCTAGCACAATTGGAGGTCGAATGAGTGTGAATTATCCTAAACACTTGCCATTTTTTATGTTAGCAATGGTGGAAGGCACCCAAACACAAACAGTCAGCTTCGGTTACGAACGCTTAGAGTAACTTGTACATTGTCTAGCTTGCAATAGGTGTGACTTACGTATGTGGATCCAGCAACACTCAAACAGTTATTTACATACAAACCTGTCAACTTACCAACTTCGTGTTGACACTTTTTCTTACATGTTTCTCAGGTCGCTTTGGCACATGTTGCACACTTAGGACATGCATGGATGTCACACTCCCAATTTCAACTAACGGAGTATTACCGTTTGGGAAGTGACAAACCAGGATCTCAGACACTAGTTACATTGAACGACTCTACATGGGACTCAAAATGAAAATATCTTTTAAATCAGAGTATCAATGCGGAAACGTAAAGAAAGTAAATGCGCAAAATACACGCGCTCAAAACCAAAGTCCAAAAGTCCAAACGTCCAACCAAACAAAGTACATTAAAATAATTCAATCAACATAAATAGACACAAAGCAAAGAAGTTGAATCCCATGCATGCCCTAACGTGCACCTGTGTCTTAGCTTAGCATCCTGAGAAAACATGTAAGAAAAAGTGTCAACACGAGGTTGGTGAGTTCACAGGTTTCAATATATAAATAAACGTTTACCAGATTTATTGTACAATCAACAAAAATACCAAATGAGTAGCTAACCCATGTTCATTGTTTGCTATTACGCTCGCAACCGTAAACTGACTGTTTGTATTGCCTCCCACCAGGTCTATCAACCACGGTGCACGTTTAGGTCAATATTGCACCCATTCGATATCCAATCGTGTTAGCGCGACTAACGCGGGTGAGGTTTGTCAAACCCAGTAGTACTACCCAACATACCTCGCTATATTCATATTTAAACGGTTCGATGTGAGGACTTTCATGATAGAGTTTACGCATAGTCATAACAATTGATATAAAATGAAGTACAAAAATCAAAAGAGTTTGTATCATGTTTTCTCCCCCAGTTTAAAAGCTGTAAAAGGGGCCGTGAAAACTCACCTGCTTTGCGTTGAAGGTAGTTTCACCCTAGAGGTAAGTTGGAACCACAAGTGTAAGTCTCAAAAGACCTACGAATGTCCTAAAATTATAAACACATAAATTAGGAATGATAATGGGAATTGTGACTGTGACACGGAAAGAAACGTCTTAAATAATCGCTCTAATAAACGAGAGTGGACAAATGTGTCCACGAGTTTAGGAATCACTTTACGTGACGAATGTCACAAATAATATTATATATACGAGTGGATAATATAATTAATTATATTATTATTTAATCTTAATTGTTACACGGCGTTATAAAATGATTCGAAATAATATAAACATATATTATTTAATAATACGGGTCACAATTTGAGAATAATAATATATTATTTTACACGAGTTTACGGCTTAGAAATAATATAAACATATTATTTTTACTTAATAATAATAATAATGTATAAATTATAAAAGCGGGAATAATTTATAAAAATAAGCTAATAATTCAAACCCGAGCCTACGGGTTGTTTTTCGGTTTAAAACGCATTTATATAATAATATAATATTATAAGGTTTGATTTTTATTAATATAATATTCCAGAAAAATGTTCCAAAAATGATTGTGGGAGCCCGGTCTCGAACCCGGGTCTCTCCCACACCCGCACACTGCCTTAACCATCTCCGCCCGCTAGGGTATCGCGAAGGATACCGGGCTGAGATGGTTTTAACACCCGGCTCTCGCGAGTTCTTCCCCCTTTTGCGCGAACCGAAGCCAAATCCAGACAAAATCTAATAATTTCGATATTGTTATGAATCCATGGTATAGAAGTTTTGTTAGTCGATCGATTTCGAATCTGTGGGATCATTTAATTGCAAAATTAACAAGTTATGGACTGTTTAATTGTAGAAAAATGAGCCGAAACTCTGTTTTAAGAACATGGGATTGATTTGTTTAATTCTTGTGATAATTGATGCTGGATTCATAGGGCTTTCGGTAAGAGGATGATTACGAACCTAACCGTATTGGTTAATTGGATTGATATGGTGTTTAGGTTAGGATCCGATTCAACAGTCCCTATGATGAACCCTAGAATCGGTTTATCATTGATTTGATGTTATGAGCCCTTGGATTGATAGGGCTTTCGATCTAGACTTCGAGACGAGTCTGAGGGTATGCTTAATTTCATTATCTGATATCGAATTCATAGGGTTTGATTAAATTAGAAACGTATGAACCCTAGAAATTGGTTCGCAATAAATTCGATATTAGGAGCCCTGATAATCATGGGGCTTTCAATGAAGACACAGAGACGAAACTGAGGGTATGATTAGTTACCAGAAAGAACACCGAATTGGTAGCTCTCGACTAAAACGTGTGCCGGCTGTGACCAGTCCAATTTCCGGCGGCTTCTGCTGTTGTTCCGACCAATGTAGTATGTGCAAAAGTCTCAGGAGTGCTCGACGATCGAATTCAGAGTCACAATTCGTAGTGTTAACATCGGGTTAAGACGAATTAGATGATGATTAGATCGTGGTCGACGGTTACACATTAATTCTCAATAATTATCGTTAATTCGATTAATTTGGTGGCGTTTAATGACTTAAAGATGCTCGTTAAGATCATAGACGTGCAAAACGGTTTTGATTCCAACGAATATCGATCTGAAACGTCCGGATTTTGGGATCAAACCGTGATTTTGACTTTAGGAGTCAACAATCCTGTTTCAAGAAATGGCAGAAAAGGTCCCTGAGGTTTTGCTGAGAATTGTAGTTCGAAACTTGGCAGATTTGATCCCTCTAGTTTAAATGAAGTTAACTCATGGTTAATTTTGACTTTTAAAGTCAACAGAGTGGATTTTGACTTTTCAAAAGTCAACAGAATAGTTTAGGCTTATGACATAACTAGTCCTTGAAGTTTAAGCTTGGAATATTGACAGAAATAGTCCCTGAAGTTTGAATAAAGTTAATTTCAGTTAACTTTAACTGGATTTTACTAACGGAGTTAACTGGAAAAGTCCGGATTGTCACATCATCCCCAAGTTGAAAGAATTTTCGTCCCGAAAATTAAAATAACACAAAAAAAATTTTTGAGGGTGTCACATCATCCCCAAGTTGAAAGAATTTTCGTCTCGAAAATTAAATAGTACCTTAGGGATTTGACGCGGAGTGCTTGAACAGATTAGGATATTTGCGCATCATCTGATCCTCGCGCTCCCAAGTAAATTCTGGTCCGCGTTTTGAGTTCCAACGGACTCGAACAATAGGGATTTTACTGTGCTTTAACGATTTGACTTCCCTATCCATAATTTCCACGGGTTCTTCGATGAAACGCAACTGTTCATCAACGTGTAGTTCCTCAAGAGGAACTGCGAGTGATTCGTCTGCCAGGCATTTCTTTAAATTTGAGACGTGAAAAACGTTGTGTACACCACTAAGTCTTTCAGGTAGGTCCAGTTGATACGCGACTGGTCCGATTCTCTTTAATATTTTGAAAGGTCCAACGTAACGAGGATTCAGTTTACCTCGTTTTCCAAAACGAATGACACCTTTCCAAGGTGAGACTTTGAGTAAGACTATGTCACCTACTTGAAACTCTAAAGGTTTACGACGTTTGTCGGCGTAGCTCTTTTGACGATCCCGAGCTGCCGCCATACGGTTTCTAATTTGAACGATCTTTTCGGAAGTTTCAAATACAAGTTCAGGACCTGTGAGTTGGCTATCCCCAACCTCGGTCCAACAAATGGGAGAACGGCATTTCCGTCCATAAAGTGCTTCAAATGGAACTGCCTTGATGCTAGTGTGATAACTGTTGTTGTAGGAGAACTCCACCAACGGTAGGTGAGACTCCCAAGTGTTACCGAAATCGATCACACAAGCTCGTAGCATGTCCTCCAGAGTTTGGATAGTAAGTTCAGTTTGGCCATCAGTTTGAGGATGGTATGTTGTGGTCATATCTAGACGCGTGCCTAATGCTTTATGCAATGACTGCCAGAAACGGGAAGTGAATCGTGCATCGCGATCCGAAATGATAGAGATAGGCACCCCGTGCCGAGAGACTACTTCTTTCAAGTATATTCGAGTGAGTTTATCCATTTTGTCAGTTTCTTTGATGGCTAGGAAGTGGGCAGATTTTGTTAGGCGATCAACAATTACCCATATAGTATCACATCCGGTAGGAGTTCGGGGTAATTTGGTAATGAAGTCCATGGATATTTGTTCCCATTTCCACATGGGAATTTCAGGTTGTTGCAGTAGACCGGATGGTTTTTGGTATTCAACTTTGACCTTCGCGCAGGTCAGACACTTACTAACATAAGTGGCTATATCGGCCTTCATCTTCGGCCACCAATATAGTACTTTTAGATCATGGTACATTTTATCGGAACCCGGATGAATGGAGTAACGAGATTTATGAGCTTCATCCATGATTAGTTCCCTTAAATTTCCGAACACTGGAACCCATATTCGTTCAAAAAAGTAACGAATTCCGTCAGATTTTACTTCAAGTTGTGCTTCCATGCTGCGAGTACCTTCTAACGGTAGGTTATCTTCTTTCAAGGCTTCAAGTTGAGCACTACGGATTCTGTCAGGCAATCCAGGGTGAATAGTAAGTTGTAATGCTCGAACTTGTTTGGGTTTTGTTTCCTTTCGGCTTAGTGTATCAGCCACAACGTTAGCTTTACCCGGATGATACCGGATCGCACAGTCGTAATCATTTAAAAGTTCAACCCAACGACGTTGTCGCATGTTCAACTCCTTCTGCTCGAAGATATGCTGGAGGCTCTTGTGGTCGGTGTAGATGGTGCATTTGGTACCGTACAAGTAATGTCTCCATATCTTAAGTGCAAAAACTACTGCTCCCAACTCTAGGTCATGAGTGGTGTAGTTTTTCTCGTGAACCTTTAACTGACGTGAAGCGTATGCAATTACCTTTTCGCGCTGCATTAAGACACAACCCAGACCTTGAATAGATGCATCACAATACACCACAAAGTCATCGGTTCCTTCCGGAAGAGCTAAAATAGGTGCACTGCAAAGTTTCTGTTTGAGATGTTGGAAAGCTGATTCTTGATTATCGCCCCAATTATAGGTTTTTCCTTTTTGAGTTAGGGCGGTGAGAGGTTGTGCAATCTTTGAAAACCCTTCGATAAAACGACGGTAATATCCAGCCAATCCCAGAAATTGTCGCACCTCAGTCGGAGTCGTCGGTGCTGCCCAATTCTTGATGGCTTCTATTTTGGACGGGTCGACATGTATCCCTTTTTCATTTACCACATGACCTAGAAACTGAACCTCTCGAATCCAAAATTCACATTTGGAAAACTTAGCATAAAGTTGCTCTTGCTTAAGTAGTTCCAAAATTAGGCGCAGATGTTCTTCATGTTCTTCCTCGTTCTTGGAATAAATAAGGATGTCATCGATGAAAACAATAACAAACTGGTCAAGGTAAGGCTTACACACACGGTTCATGAGATCCATGAATACCGCAGGTGCGTTGGTTAAACCGAAAGGCATGACCATAAATTCGTAATGGCCGTACCTCGTTCTGAATGCAGTCTTAGAGATATCTTCTTCTCGGACCCTTAACTGATGATAGCCGGACCTAAGATCTATTTTGGAATAGAAACTTGATCCTTGGAGTTGGTGAAAAAGGTCATCAATACGAGGTAAAGGGTAGCGGTTCTTGATTGTAACTTTATTCAGCTCCCGGTAGTCAATACACATACGGAACGTACCGTCCTTCTTCTTGACAAATAATACCGGAGCTCCCCATGGTGATGAACTAGGTCGGATGAAACCTTTATCCAATAAATCTTGTAGTTGAGTGGACAGTTCCTGCAATTCACTGGGTGCTAATCGATAAGGTGCCCGAGCAATCGGTGCTGCTCCGGGTGCTAGGTCAATTTGGAATTCAACCTGACGGTGTGGTGGCAAACCGGGCAGATCCTCGGGGAATACTTCCAAAACTTCACGCACAACGGGAATATCTTCTATCTTCTTCTCTTCTGACGGCTGTTCAGCAACAAGGGCCAAAATAGCCGTATGCCCCTTTCGAAGACATTTTTGTGCTTTCATGAAGGATATAATGCCCATGACTGTACCAACTCTTTCGCCTTGGATGGAAAGGGTTTCTCCATTTGAGAGAGGTACACGTACAATCTTCTCACGACAGATAATTTCGGCTTGGTTTTTAGACAGCCAATCCATACCAACAATTATATCAAAACTACCAAGTATGACCGGCATAAGGTCAATATCAAATGTATGTGTAGCTAGCTCAAGTTTACATCCTTTAAGTATGTGAGTTGCCTCAACTATTTGACCGTCAGCTATCTCTATTGTATACTTATTTTCTAATAGAGATGAAGTTCCTTTTATCATATTACTGAATTTCTTAGATATAAAACTTCTATCAGCACCGGTGTCAAAAAGGACAGAAGCAAAGAAATTATTTACGAGAAATTTACCGGTGACCACGTTATGATCGTAGCGAGCCTCTCCGGATCCCAGTACAAAAGCTCATCCCTTCGCCCCATTTCCTCCATTACCACCGTTATTACCGTTATTCTCACCATTGTTGTTTTGATTGGGGTTGTTACTATTGTTGCCCTGGTTATTACCGTTACCACTACCACTGCCATTACCATTTCCACCCTTTTTCAACTGAGGACAATTCCTTTGAATGTGCCCCTTTTTACCGCACTGAAAACATCCCCTCGTGAATCCCTATGATTGAAATGGTTGTTTGTTCGGGAGTGCAACCCTACAGTCCTTCGCCGCGTGGCCCATTTTACCACAACGCTGGCAACGTTGTCGGTCACAAGTGCCCATGTGGTGATAGCCGCATTTGTTGCACTTGGGGTACCTCCCAGCATATTCCCCTTGATTCGGACCTGATGAGGTCGTTTGATTAAAGTTTCTAGCATGCTCAAACTTTCGCTGTTGTTGGTGCTGAGGTTGATTAGGTTGGGATCCTTTAGAATTTGAGTGGTAGTGTGAGTGGGAGTGATGGTCGAACTTGCGCTTATTGTTGTCGGTGGGTTTAGCAATTGAACCTCTTGGAGGTAAAGTTCCCTGTGTCACTGCCTGATCGGTCAATTTGTGAGCAAGTCTGATGGTCTGTTGGATGGTGGTAGGGTTGGATGAGGTCACCATGCTTTGAATCTGAGGTACCAAACCTCCAATGTATAGTTCAATTCGTTTGTAATCCGGAGTCACCATATGTGGGCACATGGTGGCAAGTTCGTGCGAACGGGTGGTGTAGAGTTCAATTTCTGAACCCTCCATCTTAAGGTTCCAGAACTCTCCTTCTAGCTTTTGAATTTCATCTCGTGGACAGTATTCTTCTTTCATCATGGTTTTAAATTCCTCCCACGGGAGTCCATTTGCCATTGCTAGTCCCAACATTTGCACTTGGGCATTCCACCATGTTAGGGCCGGGCCTTCTAAAGTTCCAGCAGCAAATTTCACTTGGTTAGCCACGGGGCAGTTGCACATGGCTATTACTGATTCAACCTTCTCAAACCAGCGAAGTAATCCAACTGCTCCTTCAGCTCCACTAAAGGTGTGGGGCTTGCAGTCCATGAATGCCTTGAAAGTGCAGGCTGGCTGTTGATTTTGCTGGTTTTGCTGGCATGGATTTAGAAATACGAATTGAATTGGAATTATAGAGTTTAGAAAGATGTTCTTAGGAGAAGGAATTGACACTACTAGTCAATAGTTAAAGCATTTACCTGCAGCATTCTGTGCTGCTAGGGCCTCTGCCACACTATTGTTTATCAAAGCTGCTAGTTCTGCTGCCGTCATGTTGATGGCACCACGACCACCGGCACGGCCTCCTCGTCCTCTCCCAGACATATTTCTTCACAATCATAAATGAAAACAATGAGAAATATATCGCATATTAAACATTATTCAGGTACGGGTAAGGAAATACAACATCTAATATTTTGAAAATTAAATAAATTGTAAGGCTACAAAATAAATAACTCAAATATTAAACTTCTCATGCTTTTATTGGATGGGAACAACCTTACCCATCTAGGTTTGAAAAGGGAAATAACATAAGCAAAACAAACATGAAAAGAAGATAGATTAGGAAGATCCTCAAATATCCGCGTCATCAGAAGAGACATATGACTGTGCATCATCAATCTCCACTGGCTCTTCTTCAGCTGGTTCCCCCTCTAAGGGTTCCTCCTCGAAGGGCTCCTCCTCAAAGAGCTCTTCCTCAAAGGGTTCCTCCTCATCGTCAGATACTGGAATGTCTTCCGGGTGTAGGGCCGCTTGCAGTTGGGCTTCCAAGTGAGTCACCCTCTCTTGAAGGCCTTCAGCAGTGTGGTTAGCCACATGTAGCTGAGCTTCCATAGCAGCTAATCTCTCCAGAACTCCTTGCATATCATCATCCATAATGTCAGCCCTCGTCTCTAGGTGTGCTACACGATTCACTAAAAGGTTGTGGACATGGTCCGTTGCAGCTAGTTCGGTAGTCAAATTTTCTATTCCTACCCTATTCTTTTCCACTTGTGTTCCATTCTCCAGGAGTTTAGGTATCTCCTCGGTGGCATCTTGTACAAAACTTAATTCCTTTAACATATAGGACACAAATGTTGCGAAGGCTTGTTCCATGGTACATGGTAAGCTAGGCAGTGTAGACGATGAAGATGTGGATCCAAAGTACGGTGATGGAACATCTCCCATTTCGATCCACCTTTGGATCATATGTGGGTACATATCCCAATTGAGAGCATACTCCAATGCCCGTGCGTTGCTCGGTTCGCCTTGCTCAATTGAGGTAGTCCGGCGCCTTTTGGGCTCCGGGGATGAAGGCACAGGTGCCTTATGCCCTGATGCGTTAGGTGATGGAGGTGGTGTTGACGACATGATCCTGCAACAATTTGTATAAATGCCAAACATCCAAATGACATGTAACTAATGTGTGAGGCTATAGTCTAGTATGCAATCCTAGTTCTCTATAACCAATGGCTCTGATACCAATCTGTCACACCCCCAATTTCAACTAACGGAGTATTACCGTTTGGGAAGTGACAAACCAGGATCTCAGACACTAGTTACATTGAACGACTCTACATGGGACTCAAAATGAAAATATCTTCTAAATCAGAGTATCAATGCGGAAACGTAAAGAAAGTAAATGCGCAAAATACACGCGCTCAAAACCAAAGTCCAAAAGTCCAAACGTCCAACCAAACAAAGTACATTAAAATAATTCAATCAACATAAATAGACACAAAGCAAAGAAGTTGAATCCCATGCATGCCCTAACGTGCACCTGTGTCTTAGCTTAGCGTCCTGAGAAAACATGTAAGAAAAAGTGTCAACACGAGGTTGGTGAGTTCACAGGTTTCAATATATAAATAAACGTTTACCAGATTTATTGTACAATCAACATAAATACCAAATGAGTAGCTAACCCATGTTCATTGTTTACTATTACGCTCGCAACCGTAAACTGACTGTTTGTATTGCCTCCCACCAGGTCTATCAACCACGGTGCACGTTTAGGTCAATATTGCACCCGTTCGATATCCAATCGTGTTAGCGCGACTAACGCGAGTGAGGTTTGTCAAACCCAGTAGTACTACCCAACATACCTCGCTATATTCATATTTAAACGGTTCGATGTGAGGACTTTCATGATAGAGTTTACGCATAGTCATAACAATTGATATAAAATGAAGTATAAAAATCAAAAGAGTTTGTATCATGTTTTCTCCCCCAGTTTAAAAGCTGTAAAAGGGGCCGTGAAAACTCACATGCTTTGCGTTGAAGGTAGTTTCACCCTAGAGGTAAGTTGGAACCACAAGTGTAAGTCTCAAAAGACCTACGAATGTCCTAAAATTATAAACACATAAATTAGGAATGATAATGGGAATTGTGACTGTGACACGGAAAGAAACGTCTTAAATAATCGCTCTAATAAACGAGAGTGGACAAATGTGTCCACGAGTTTAGGAATCACTTTACGTGACGAATGTCACAAATAATATTATATATACGAGTGGATAATATAATTAATTATATTATTATTTAATCTTAATTGTTACACGGCGTTATAAAATGATTCGAAATAATATAAACATATATTATTTAATAATACGGGTCACAATTTGAGAATAATAATAATATATTATTTTACACGAGTTTACGGCTTAGAAATAATATAAACATATTATTTTTACTTAATAATAATAATAATAATAATGTATAAATTATAAAAGCGGGTATAATTTATAAAAATAAGCTAATAATTCAAACCCGAGCCTACGGGTTGTTTTCCGGGTTAAAACGCATTTATATAATAATATAATATTATAAGGTTTGATTTTTATTAATATAATATTCCAGAAAAATGTTCCAAAAATGATTGTGGAAGCCCGGTCTCGAACCCGGGTCTCTCCCACACCCGCACACTACCTTAACCATCTCCGCCCGCTAGGGTATCGCGAAGGATACCGGGCTGAGATGGTTTTAACACCCGGCTCTCGCGAGTTCTTCCCCCTTTTGCGTGAACCGAAGCCAAATCCAGACAAAATCTAACAATTTCGATATTGTTATGAATCCATGGTATAGAAGTTTTGTTAGTCGATCGATTTCGAATCTGTGGGATCATTTAATTGCAAAATTAACAAGTTATGGACCATTTAATTATAGAAAAATGAGCCGAAACTCTGTTTTAAGAACATGGGATTGATTTGTTTAATTCTTATGATAATTGATGCTGGATTCATAGGGCTTTCGGTAAGAGGATGATTACGAACCTAACTGTATTGGTTAATTGGATTGATATGGTGTTTAGGTTAGGATCCGATTCAACAGTCCCTATGATGAACCCTAGAATCGGTTTATCATTGATTTGATGTTATGAGCCCTTGGATTGATAGGGCTTTCGATCTAGACTTCAAGACGAGTCTGAGGGTATGCTTAATTTCATTATCTGATATCGAATTCATAGGGTTCGATTAAATTAGAAACGTATGAACCCTAGAAATTGGTTCGCGATAAATTCGATATTAGGAGCCCTGATAATCATGGGGCTTTCAATGAAGACACAGAGACGAAACTGAGGGTATGATAAGTTACCAGAAAGAACACCGAATTGGTAGCTCTCGACTAAAACGTGTGCCGGCTGTGACCAGTCCAATTTCCGGCGGCTTCTGCTGTTGTTCCGACCAATGTAGTATGTGCAAAAGTCTCATGAGTGCTCGACGATCGAATTCAGAGTCACAATTCGTAGTGTTAACATCGGGTTAAGACGAATTAGATGATGATTAGATCGTGGTCGACGGTTACACATTAATTCTCAATAATTATCGTTAATTCGATTAATTTGGTGGCGTTTATTGACTTAAAGATGCTCGTTAAGATCATAGACGTGCAAAACGGTTTTGATTCCAACGAATATCGATCTGAAACGTCCGGATTTTGGGATCAAACCGCGATTTTGACTTTAGGAGTCAACAATCCTGTTTCAAGAAATGGCAGAAAAGGTCCCTGAGGTTTTGCTGAGAATTGTAGTTCGAAACTTGGCAGATTTGATCCCTCTAGTTTAAATGAAGTTAACTCATGGTTGATTTTGACTTTTAAAGTCAACAGAGTGGATTTTGACTTTTCAAAATTCAACAGAATAGTTTAGGCTTTTGACATAACTAGTCCTTGAAGTTTATGTTTGAAATATTGACAGAAATAGTCCCTGAAGTTTGAATAAAGTTAATTTCAGTTAACTTTAACTTGATTTTACTAACGGAGTTAACTGGAAAAGTCCGGATTGTCACAATGGAGTCCTTCTGTCATATCATTCATTTCAAACACTTTAAACAGTTTTACTTATTTACGTTAATTGACACTTGTTGCGTGTAATTACTTTTGATTTCATTCTAACGTTTACGCTTCCGCATTTAACTATGAACATTTATGTTATGACTTTTTAAGTCTCATATAGTGTCGTTTGATGTAACTAATGACTGATATCCTGGTTTGTCACGCTCCTAATGGTAGAACTCCGTTAGTGGATTTTGGGGGTGTGACAGATTGGTATCAGAGACATTGGTTATAGAGAACTAGGATTGCATACTAGACTACCGCACACATGCATTAGTTACACGACACACGCACTCATACATGATACATATAACATCCAGACATACACTGCATTGCAGTCATGTTGACATCATTCATACCACCCTCTGCGGACGAGGAATACATCATTTGCAATGCATCATTATTCCCAGTGGCAACACTCGGGGAATCACCAGAACAACATCTACTCCCCTCTAAGGGCAGCGAGGCGGAGCCTTTGGAGGAGTCACTTACACCACCATAACCTGTTAGGTTTGGTGGGTTTTCTCAGATCCATGTTATGGACGACACTCAGCTAGCACATATCTCTTTGGGAGTTGTTGGGATCGTCGGAGGCGAGTCCCTACTGTAACCACTAACAACAATATGTCGAGTAAAGGCAGACCGTTGCACGTATTATTGCAAGAACCATTGACACGTAGATGTCATCACTTTCCTGAGCCATGGGCTCGCGTCTTTGGTCGATATTCCTTTAAAGAAATATTGAGCACAAGGCTGAGAACGCCATACTCATTGCATACTCAAACCCTATCCCGACTCAATTGGAAGGACGGCTATTTTGCTGCTTCCTGTAACTCGTATCCATGAATTAGTTTCACTTCTTGAAGTCGCATTTCGCGTACATGATTCCATCTACAATCCGCTGGATTGGACTCTCGTATTGTGTTCCAACTCGAGTGAATACTCGGATCAAACGATTTTCTACTACTCATCCTGACATAAGTCCTAGTTGATCAACTTGTGGTTGATGACTAAGCCTTTCGATGACTTATCATCTCTAACACACTCTGAACTCAGTAATAAACTGAGGGATATTTTGACACAAGACAGAGAGGAGTAGGGTGAGCATGCAAAGCAAATTATCATTACGGGTGCACACGTAATAGTAATTTAAGGTGCATGTAGGTCCTGGTGAAACCTAGTGTGTGGATAAATGGTCTTAATCTGTGATCTACAGACTCATATTCCCACTGTCAGTAGAAGCTCTCGTAACCCGCTCAACGACTAATTGGTATCATTAAACATATTCAACAGTTGATAGACGCGACTATCAGGTTGAAGATGTTTACGGACGCACTAAATTATCATCAATAGGATCCATCATTTTATCTCACTCATGTAAGAGTCTTAGTGAAATTAAGACTCTCATCTAAACGTGAACACATAAACCAACTCGATTGAAACTCTAATAGAACCTCATGGTAAACACATCAACTATGTAAGATGAATTTGAGAAATTATTACTAAGCTAACACGTTATTCCTTACACTCCAACAATAAATTCCATTTGACCCTATTACCTTATCCTGTAACTAATCCTTGGTCTAGTTTGATTTATACCCCAGGATATCCAACTCCGTAAACAGACTTCTCCCTTCGCAAAATGATCTCGTTGTTCCAATGCCATCAGAAAACGGGGATTTAATCCAACCAACCATCGGTTGAACGCGACTACTTAAAAAGACAACCTATCCCTGGTATTACTGGAATCTGTATCTCATAAAATATCTTTTCCTACATGTGAACCTCCTCCCTTAGGCTTTGCATTGACTGACGCTTACCTTATAAGCACGGGTCTCACTAGAAGTCTCAGCATGACTTCACAAATTTCTTACTGGTGCGGTCGGACTCCAACCCTATTAAAAGCTAAGTACGCTATAGAAATAGCTGATGGACAGATAATTGAAGCAACTCACATTCTTAATAGTTGTAAACTTAGACTGGTTGGTCATGAACTTGACATTGACCCTATACCAGTCGCACTGGACAGTTTTGACGAAATGGTCGGAATGGATTGGTTATCTAAGAACCAAGCTGAGATTGTCTGTCGGGAGAAAATTGTTCGCCTTCCTCTCCCTTGTGGAGAAACCCTTTCTGTCCAAGGCGAAAAGAGTGGTACTGTTATGGGCATCATATCTTTCATGAAAGCACAAAAGTGTCTACGTAAAGATCATACTTCCATTCTGGCTCTCGTCGCCGAGCAGCCATCTGAGGAGAAGAAGACCGAAGACATACCAATCGTTCGTGATTATCTGAAAGTATTTTCCAAAGACCTGCCTGGTCTTCCACCACATTGTCAAGTCGAATTGCAAATTGATCTAGCACCCGGAGCAGCGCATATTGCTCGGGCAGTCTACAAACTTGCACCCAGTGAATTGCAAGAGCTATCCACACAACTGTAAGAGTTGTTGGATAAAGGTTTCATTCGACCTAGCTCATCGCCATGGGGAGCTCTAGTCCTGTTTTTCAAGAAGAAGGACGGAACTTTCCGCATGTGCATCGACTATCTTGAGCTAAATAAAGTGACGATCAAGAACCATTATCCTCTACCTCGCATTGACTATCTATTTGATCAACTTCAAGGATCAAGTTTCTATTCTAAAATTGATCTTAGGTCAGGTTATCACTAGTTGAGAGTCCAAGAGGAGGGCATTTCAAAAACTGCATTCAGGATAAGGTACAGCCATTACGAGTTTATGGTCATGCCTTTCGGTCTAACAAACGCACCTGTGGTATTCATGGACCTCATGAACCGTGTGTGTAAACCCTACCTCGATCAGTTCTTCATTGTGTTTATTGACGACATCCTCATCTATTCAAAGAATGAAGAAGAACATGAGGAGCATCTTCGTTTGATTCTAGAATTCTAAGGAAAGAACAACTATATGCCAAACTCTCTAAGTGCGAATTTTGGATTCATGAAGTACAATTTCTAGGACATGTAGTCAATGAGCAGGGAATACATGTCGACCCTTCCAAGATAGAAGCCATCAAGAATTGGGAGGCACCGACAACTCCGACAGAGGTGCGACAATTTTGGGATTGACCGGTTATTAACGTCGCTTCATTGAGGGATTCTCCAAGATTGGTCCACCACTCCCTTCCCTAACTCAGAAAGGTAAACCCTACGACTAGGGTGACACTCAGGAGACAGCATTCTAACTGCTCAAACAAAAGCTATGCAGTGTACCTATCCTATCTCTGCCAGAGGGAACAGATGACTTTGTGGTATACTGCGATGCATCCATTCGAAGTCTTGGTTGTGTTTTAATGCAACGTGAGAAGGTCATTGCCTATGCTTCTCGTCAATTGAAAATGCATGAGAAAAACTACACAACTCATGATTTAGAGTTAGGGGTCGTAGTATTTTCACTAAAGATATGGAGACATTACTTGTACGGTACCAAATGCACTATCTTCACCGATCACAATAGTTTTCAGCATATCTTTGAACAGAAATAGTTGAACATGCGACAACGTCGTTGGGTTGAACTCTTGAACGACTATGACTATGCAATTAGATACCATCCGGGGAAGGCTAATGTGGTAGCTGATGCCCTAAGCCGTAAAAACACCAAAACTAAATGAGTTCAAGCATTAGAACTTACTATTCACACTGGATTGCCTGACAAGATTCGAAGTGCTCAACTCGAAGCCCTTAAAGAGGAGAACCTACCGCTGGAAGCCACCCGCAGTATGGAAGAACAACTGGAGGTTAAATCAGATGGCATTTGCTACCTTGCAGAGCGAATATGGGTTCCAGTGTATGGGAACTTAAGAGAACTGGTTATGGATAAAGCTCACAAATCTCGATACCCTATTCATCCAGGTTCTGACAAGATGGAGAAACTTACTCGTATTTACTTGAAAGAAGTAATCTCTCAGCACAGAGTGCCAATTTCTATCATTTTGGATCGAGACTCTCGATTCACATCGCATTCCTGGCAATCGCTACAAAAAGCTTTAGGTACGCGTCTAGATATGAGTACGGCGTACCATCCTCAAAATGATGGTCAAACAGAACGTACCATTCAAACATTAGAGGATATGCTACGAGCTTGTGTGATTGATTTCGGTAACACTTGGGAGTCTCACATGTCTCTGGTGGAGTTCTCCTACAATAATAGTTATCACACTAGCATCAAGGCGGCACCATTCGAGGCATTGTATGAACGTCAATGCCGATCTCTTATGTGTTGGGCTGAAGTTGGGGATAGCCAACCTACAGGTCCTGAACTTGTATTTGAAACCTCTAAAAAGATCGTTCAAATTAGAAACTGTATGGCGGTAGCTCATGATCGTCAAAATAGATATGCCGACAAGCGTCATAAACAGTTAGAATTTCAAGTAGGTGACATGGTTCTACTCAAAGTCTCACCTTGGAAAGGTGTAATTCACTACGGGAAACGAGGCAAACTAAATCCTCGTTATGTTGGATCATTCAAAATAGTGAAGAGAATTGGCCAGTAACGTATCAACTGGACCTACCTGAAGGACTTAGTGGTGTACACGACGTCTTTCACGTCTCAAACTTGAAGAAATGTCTAGCAGACGAGACACTCACGGTTCCTCTTGAGGAGCTGCACATCGATGAGCAATTGCGGTTCGTTGAAGAACCGGTAGAAATCATAGATAGGGAAGTCAAAACGATCAAACACAGTAAGATCCCTATCGTTAGAGTTCGTTGGAACTCGAAACGCGGACCGAAATTCAAATGGGAGCGCGAGGATCAGATAATGCGCGAGGATCCTCATCTGTTCAAGCAATCCACGTCAAACTCTTTAGGTACTATTCTAATTTTCGGGACGATAATTATTTCAACTAGGGGATGCTGTGACACCTAGAAATTTTTTTTATTTATTATTCTAATTTTCGGGACGAAAATTCTTTCAATTAGGGAATGATGTGACAAGCCGGACTTTTTAGACTAACTCCGTTAGATTAACCCAGTTAAATTGTAACCTACTCAACCCTATCTCAAATACCAGGGACTATTTCTGCCTTTATACAAACCTCAGGGACAAACTCTGTCATTTTCCAAACATAAATTCACCCAAACTACAAGGACTAAGGCTGTAATTACCCTAAACCTATTCTGTTGACTTTCTAAGTCAAAATTTAAGAGTTTATGTTATGTTTGACTTTTAAAAGTCAAACCTGTGTGTTCTTGACTCAAAAATGGAACACCATAACTAAAATTCGTGGAGGTTGTAACCGAAATACACGATCCTTTTCATAAAAGCACATCATTAGAGCCATTACACTATCATTGATTCGAATTAACACCAATTATGAGCAATAATGGCATAACCGCGACACAATGGCAACATATCAACAGAATTCGACCAAATCGTTTGTTAATCTCTCAATTGAGCACTTGCACACACTAGACGAATCCCCTAGAACAATTGCACAAATCAAACTCGTCGGAATCGCAGCGGAGGTCAGCAGAGACCAAGCTAGCCACCGTCGGCTGCTGTTTTAGTCGATCTCACTCATTTCGGATCCAAACCTGGTAAGTTCTCACACCCTTAGCTTCGTTCAAGTCCATTAATTGAAAGCCCTATGCCAATTTGGGCTTATAACATCAATCCGATCGAAATCCAAATTCTAGGATTCATATATTTTCAGTTTGATCGAACCATACCTTACAATCTATTTTAATCCAACTAAATCATACCATTTGATTCGCAATTTACTGTATATCGAAAACCCTATCATAATTTAACCGCATAACATCGAATCGAACATAAACCCGTATCTAGGGTTTGTTCATACGATGAATTGGGGGTTTTGATTCTAGATCCAGCCTCAATCTAATTAATGTACATGTTTAGATTCACAATGTCTTGTTCTTTAAAAGCCCCATGAATACAACTATTTCTATTATCATAATTACTCAATTTGATTTCAAAAGCAAACCTAGGGTTTCGGCTTTTTGAAACAAGAATTAATCGATCCGAAACTCAACGATTTTGAAATTAAACTCACCCACATAACCAAAATCAATCACTTAACAAAACCCTTATGCCTTGCCTTCGAACCATGATCGAATCCTGTGGATTTGGGACTGGACTTGCATTCGTTCTTATGGGAGGGGGATACACTAGAATTTTGTGTTAAAAGCACTTGGAACCGGGATATGTCGCGATTGCCCTAGCGGGTGGGATGGTTAAAGCTTGGTGTTGGTGTGGAGGAGACCCGGGTTCGAGTCCCTCCAACCCCATTTCATTTAAAGACTAGTTTTTATTAATATTTTTATTATTAAACCTACCCCTATATTATTATAATAATATATTAATGTGTTTTAGCTCGGGAAAACCACCCGTGGGCTCGGTTTGAATTTATAACTCATATTTATGATATTTTCACTTTCAAAATAATATATATTTATATTATTTTTAAACCACGACTTCGTATAAAATAATATGTTTATATTATTTTCAACCCGTGACTCAATTATAAAATATATATTTATATATTATTTCGCCTTGTTTATAAACCTCGTGTAAAGTTTCAAACTAATTAGTAATATAATTATTTATATTATTTACTCACGTTTATATCGTCTAATAAATATAATATATTTATTATTTTTGCCATTTAAGCGATTATCGTATATTTTCTACGATTTCAAAAATAATATATTAGTTATATTATTTTCTTAGGCCATTGTTAAATGGTACAAACGCATGAATTTATTTAATAATTAATATTATTCGTATTAGATATGTTCGACACGTAACATATTCATCTTAATAATTATATTAAGAAACCCTTACTCCCGTGGACACGTTCGTCTACTCGTTGATCCTAAGTATGTTTTAGGACGTTCAAATCTTCCGTGTCGTCGTCACAAAACCCTATTGTATCCCTAACTATTATGCTTATAATTTTAGGGCATACGTTAGCAGTTCACAGACAAACTCTTGTGTTTCCTACTTGCATCCTTGTGTGGTGCTATCTTATACTCGTACACAACTCAGGTGAGTTTTCACGGGCCCTTTTTACTTGTTTTCCTATTGGGGGAGAAACATGCATACAAACATCATTTTACTTGTTTTCCCATTGGGGAGAAACATGCATACAAACGAGCATTCATTTTTACTTGTTTTCCCGTTGGGGAGAAACATGCGTACAAACAGACATCCGTTTACTTGTCTTCCTGCCGGGGAGAGACATACACACAAATGGACATGGATCACATAGTATTTCATTACCACTTGTTTACCTAAGTGCAAACATAACATGCAAAGTCCTTACACACTCGGACCGTTAATATATGGAGTATAGCGAGGAAAATTGAGTAGTACTACTGGGTTTGACAAGCCCCACACGGGCTAGTCGCGCTAGCACAATTGGAGGTCGAACGGGTGTGAATTGTCCTAAACACTTGCCATTTGTTGATGTTAGCAATGGTGAAAGGTACCCAAACACAAACAGTCAGCTTCGGTTGTGAACGCTTAGAGTAACTTGTACATTGTCTAGCTAGCAATAGGTGTGACTTACGTATGTGGATCCATCAACACTCAAACAGTTTATTTACATACAAACCTGTGAACTCACCATCTTCGTGTTGACACTTTTTCTTACATGTTTCTTTGGTCGCTTTAGCACAGGTTGCACACTTAGGACATGCATGGAGTCCTTCTGTCATATCATTTATTTCAAACACTTTAAACAGTTTTACTTATTTACGTTAGTTGACGCTTGTTGCGTGTAATTACTTTTGATTTCATTCTAACGTTTACGCTTCCGCATTTAACTCTGAACATTTATGTTATGACTTTATAAGTCTCATATAGTATCGTTTGATGTAACTAATGACTGAGATCCTGGTTTGTCACGCTCCTAATGGTAGAACTCCGTTAGTGAATTTTGGGGTGTGACACAATATTTATCCAAACTTTAGTTAGTCGCTTTACATGGTTGTATGTAGGGGTGTTCAAAAAAATCTGAATCCGAAACCGAACCCGAATTATCCGAATCCGAATTATCCGAAAATTTGGATATACGAAATTTTGGATATCCGAATTTTCGGATTCAGATTCGGATAGTGATTTTCAGATTTTTTGGATAATTCGGATATCCGAATATCCGAAATATTATATTTATATATACTTTTTAATTGTTTTTATAATTCAAAAATAAGAAAAATTGAATCAAAACCCGAAATATTATATTTATATATGTATATTTTTAATCATTTTTTAAGATTTTTAATTGTTGTTATAATTTAAAAATATTATATTTATATACATTTTTTTTTTTTCGGATATCTGTTTCACTATCCGAATTCGAATACGAAATTTTGGATTTGGATTCGGATAGTGAAATCCACTATCTGAAAATTTCGGATATCCGAATTTTCGGGATGCAAATTTTGAACACCCCAAGTTGTATGAGGCTAAAAAAAGCCTCTGATTTATTGAGGTGTATAGTTTCTGAATCAAAATCCTTCGTAACAAAACCACGGTGTCCTATGTTTGCAACAACAATCGCACAACGCACATGGAGGCACGACCATCCCGTAAGCGACCGCTCTCTGACAAGGGCAACGCTGGATACCCCGACGAATTCAACAAGAAACCTCCGTAATCACTCCACCTTTCTCTTTTTATTGTTAGATATAGGTTTATTCTTGTTATTGTTATTGTTTGTTCATCTGAACTTGATCTTCTGTTTAAGTTAATTAAGTTGTTCGAGCGTTCTTAGCTTATTTTATTTTATTGAGCATAAAATGTATGGAATATTGTTGAAGCACTTTCCTGTGACAAACACTCTGGATAGAGTCATAGTTTGTATTCTCATGTTTGTAATTTTCTTTGTATTTAAGAGTCTTTATATATTAGTTTATCGAGTTGTATTTACTTTTACATATTGAATGTTGCATTTTTCTCTAAGTGTTTTGCGCACTTGTATGTGCGCGGGAGAAAGCTCCTGCGTACTTAGCAAGTACGCAAGAATACATTTGCGTACTTGTTAAGTACGCAAGAGCATTTTGCCCTACGCACTTGCTAAGGGCGCAGGCATCAGGTCTTGTATAAATAGGATAAGTTGATAGAAGTTAAGTACGCAGACATAGGCAGTCACAGTAGCAAATACGCAAATTGTAATCTCAGTACTTCTCTCTGTAACCTTCAAGTGTTTATAATAGAAAGAACGTTTAAAGTGATTCTCTTGTTGGTTTACTTTGTGTTGTTTGACTCTCCACCTAGTCACGGGTATTCCGCACCCGGTCCGACTAGTAGACCCACTTTCATGTGAAGATCCGCCACACCCGAGGGACCTACAAGTGGTATCAGAGCTTTGCTCCTGATTTCGAGTGTTATGAGTGAGTTTGGAGAGTTTCTATCGAGTTTTTACAAGTAAAAAGAGGTATTTTTGTTGATTTTTTTGATAAAATAGGGGTAGCTCTTGAGCACTATTTTAGAAGCAAATATCACTCAAAAACTGATTTTTGTTGTGTATTTGAGTGTTTTGAGCATCAAAGGTTGGTTACAAACAAGTTTCTGACCCTTTGGCTCATTTGCATTGTTCATCAGCCCAATTTTTACCATCTCCGGCGATTTTCCAGTGACCGGAATAGTTTGGTGAGAGTTGCTGAAAAGGTGTTGTGCGTACTTACCATTTCTGGCAAAAAGTACAGATTTGTGCTTACTTACTAAATACGCAAGACTAATCTCCTGCGTACTTACAAGTGCGCAAGACTGATCTTCTGCGAACTTAAGTTTTATCCTGCGTACTTATCATTTACTCCTGCGTACCTATCAAGTACGCAAGAGCAAATCTAAATACGCAAGACCATTTCTCAAGTGCGCAAGGCCAAAATCAAGTGCGCAACTGTGTCTGATTTTTCTGAAATTTGACTAAGTGTTCACTATGTCGAATCTTCAGAATCCTGGAAACCTGTTAAACTATGATAATGAGATCGGTACACCACAGAAACCACCAAAGTTGCTGAACGTAAACGATTATTCTAATTGGAAAGCACGTTTTGAGCACTACATTTCTTATACCGACTCATATCTATGGATACCAATCCTTGAGGGATATAAGCATCTCACACACATCTATCTTGATGAAGCCATGCCCAAACATATCTCTAAACTTTCCAACGAAGAAAAGAAAGCTTATGATCGAGAAAAGAAGGCACTTGGTTCAATCACTATGGCATTAACTCGGGAATTGTTCCACAGTTTCCGAGGTTATGACAATTCTAAGTGTAATGTCCCGGATTTTTCGATGTACCTTTTTCCTAAACGCTTATCGTATTATTTTAAACTTTAATTCTTATTTCCTTAAATAGTAATTTTTTTATTTATTTAATATGGATTTAAGGAAAACATTCATATATGTATATATATATATTTATTATTTTTTTTATCTTTATTAAACAAGATATTATCAAAATTCTTAAAACATATGAGTTTATAATTATATAAATAATTTATAAACTTATTTCAAAATACTTAAACTTATGAATCACAAATCCTAGAAATTATTTTATAAATATATAAAATAATAAAACTTATAAAACTAATGTAGTTCTTTTATAAAATAACATAAGTTTTTTATAAAATAACATAAGTATTTTATAAAAAGCCCGGGGACCAAAACTGCCATTTTCTGAAACTGGTTTTAAACTAAAACTTAACCTTTAAACGTAAAACGATATAACTACAAACTTCAGGGACTTGTTTTGTAATAAACCCAAACTTCTGAGTCTGAATCCAGTCGCGAGTTCGAGTCCCGCATCACCTGTTTTTCCACTCCCATTATCCGAAATCGCAAATCCGACTACATTCAACGAACCTCGAGTTACACCTCGAGCGTGCGTCCGTAACCCGAGGTGTCTCGGTAACCAATTTTGATTTTAATGACCGCGTGAGGCTCGAATGAGAAGCCATCGGCTCAACCCCCATCTCCCCAACCAACTGAGCATTAATGGCGAAATCACCTATAAATACCGACCTCCGAAGCTCATCAACATCACCCTTCAACTTCCTTCACTCTCAAATTCCCCGATGAACACCTGCGTTGGACGATTTGAAGCTGCGACAGTCAACCGGAATACCCACCTCGTTCTCCTTCGTCCCGACTTCAAATCAGGTAATTCGAAATACCAATCCACTCGCTTTTACTCTGAGATCATTAGCCCCTTATCAATTTGTATGATCAGGGGGCTAATCGATGTGTATTTGATATATTTTGATTCTAGGGTTCATATGGGTATTGGGGATGAATCTGGCTTGTGTTTAAGTATTTGATTTCCTGATTTATACTCAGCGTGACCCGTAGCTGGGATGGTTAAATGCGTGTGTGTATACTTGACCCGGTCCCAGACCCGAGTTCGAATCCAGGGGACCGGTTTTGCCCATTTCGTTTGTTTCAGCCTTTTAAAAATAGTTTTTAAACTTTTAATAACTTTTATAAATTATGTTAAACTTATATAAACCTAAAAACGATTTTTATCTACACTTTTACATTCTGGAACATTTTTAATTAAGTAAAACTTAGTTAAACCTATAATTAATTAAAACTTTAATTTTGGTTTTAAATTTATAAAAATTTTTGTAAAAACTTTTATAAAATTTATAATCTCACAAAAACTATTTATTTAAAATAAACTTAATTTATTATTTGTATCTTAAATTAAAAGAGTTCTTTTATTCTAATCTTTAATATAAACTTGTAAACTTTTAAACTTATATAATTTTTGTAAGCTTAGAAAAGTTATAGAATTTATTTAAAAAGCATAAACTTATAAATTTATAAATTTATACACTTTATAAAATGTATATAAACAAAAATCTATTTGTTTATATAAAACATTAGAAATAACTATACTTTATTTACTTCCTAAATAATTATAAACTTATGAAACTAAATGAAAACTTTAAACATTATGAACTTGTAAACTTTAATACCTTAAGAAACTTTATTTAAAATATGTATAAAGTCATATACAATTTGAATACTTATAAACTTATTATTTTAAACGCAAACTTTATTTAAAGCCTTATAAACTTATGGTTTTCCTTTTTGACTTTAAAAATAGTTATAAACTTATAACTAAGGTATAACCATTATAGGAAATTCTATTTAATATCTTATAAACTTATAAGTATTATTATTTATTTAAACTTACTTATATTACAAGTAATTTGTATTATAAATACTTAGAAAACTTTAATAGATTATTACATATGTGGTGTAATTGTAAGACCTTTATTCCAAACAAATAAATTTGTTACACTTTGATGTCTTTCATTTAAAATCTCTATTTAAACTTGATTAAAACTTTATAAACTTAATCATTCTCATCTCCCATTTGGAACCCTAGTCCGAATCTCAAAATCCTAGATCTTTTGCCTTAGACTTGTAGAAGCAAACTTAAATCTTTAGACTTGTATTGTTAGGCTTATTGTGAGAGTATTCTTCCTCAAAATCTTGCAAATACTTATCCGTGTCGGATACTTTTCATCAATCCAAGTGAGTATACTTAGCCCATTTTTCCTTTCTATAATTTTGGGGTGAAACATGTTCAAAAACATTAAACTTATACAATTCTTGTACAACTATGACTAGACGCTTATTCTTATGTTAAACTTGAGACTTGTATGCTTAGATTAAACTTAAAACTAGCATATTTATTAAATTTGATCAAGCCTATGGTAACAATGATAGATCTATTGCATTTGACCAATCCGCCTTGATTGATTGACCCTTCGGGGGGAGCCCTTGGTGATTGTTACTGAATTAAACTTTTAAACTTGAGACTTATAAGGGTAACCTGCAGGTTATGCCTAAACTTGGTTGGAGTGTTGATATGCACAATGTCTAACATGCTTGTTTCTCATACTTACATTATAGAATGCATATATCATAGTGAATTGTAATTCTTTTCGAATACTTGTTAAACTGTGTCAAAACCTTTGTATCTCACCAACTATTTTATAGTTGACAGATTCTTTCACATGTTTCAGGTTCTACATCATGAGACTTATTTGTGATCACATAGGACGCTTCGGACCTAGACTACTTACTAAATAAATGTTGTATACTTGTTATTTCCTTTGTATTAAACCTTTGAATCTATTATTAATGAAATATTGAAACTTAAATAGTCAACCTTGTGCTATTGAACAACCGCGTCCGCCCCGACGTATAATCCGCCGTCAGTTGGGGTGTGACAGATTGGTATCAGAGCCTTGGTTATAGGGAATTAGGTTATTAGACACATGACCTAGACTATAAGTTAGGAGACCCAAACATGAGTTATCTCATGTCCTTTACTAGGAATTTCCTCCTCATTCTATTCTAAATTCTTATACGTGTACGCTTGGAAACTCTATACTTCTATCTACCTACGTATTACAAGAGTCTACTACATCGAGGAGATATTCTTAGGCTTTAAGTCTAATCCTCCAACAAACTCTCGTCAATAGTATTTAAGTTCTAAACAATGTATGAGAACTTGTGTGGACCGGAAGGGTGGATACGTGTATTCTGGGAAATTCTGTCAAGGAAAGCATTTCGTACAAATCCAAATCAACCGTTGGACCCGTATGCTTTCCTGGGAATTCTTGGGAGGAGTATCCACTTATAGGAATGCATTACTTCTCTAAACATTAGGGAACTTAAATTCCTCTTGATATGTCAAAATACTTATTTAGTGATGTGCACTAAATGAGTACCATCTAAAATGCTTCATACTTCATAATTCCTTGATTCTAAACTTTCGTACGCAACAATTACTCTATAACTCTTACTTTCGTACATTTCAAGAGTTGCTACGTAACTACATACTTACCCGTCATAACCCAAAGGCGTTGCCTTCAATGAGATTCTTATGACATCATACTTAAAGACTACATACATAAACATATATTTATATAGACTTCATCCAATAACCTTCATGATCTTTGTAAAACAACCCTTAAAACTACGTATTACCCTACAAACTTCCCTACAAACTCTATTATTTTACAAACATAACATCTAATGGGAAACTCTTGTGTTTTTACCTTACCTCCTTAGCACTTAACCAAGTTTCATTTGATAGCTAACTCAAACTTTTGTTACACTTTTATACATCTCAAAGTTTTCATACATCCTTAAACTTCATGATCCTTGAACTAACCGCCCATTAAAACTATGTATTGCCCTACATGCCCTTTTACAAACTTCATTATTTTATAAACTTGGCACATAAGGGGAAACCCTTGTGTCTCATTTCATTTTTCGTCACTCAAGCAAACTTCATTTTATGACTAACTCAAAACTTTGTTACACTTTTAATCTCAAAACCTTCATACGTCCTTAAAACTTACACATCACCGTTTCTTGTAAACAAAACTTAACGTCTTTTAAACCTAAAGTACATTAACAAAGGGATTAGTAACCTGATCGTTTTCCCGCAAGGGAAGAAGCCTACTATAGAATAAACAAGCTCCACGTTTAAGACTCTAAACCCATAATGAACCTCGACATAGTACCATAAACCCAAACATCGGTGACAACAACTGAGAGAAGTTGTAGGCCCATGAGGAAGTTCTGGCTAGGGAAATAGGGTACTTAAGTGAGTCCTTGTGACCACCCCTTTTTTCGGGAATCCTCCTCGTTAGCCCATCAACCTCCAATCAAAACTATTTTTGAAAGTATTACAGTGATAACTCGGTATTATGAATAAAAACCTTTTGAACATATTAAATCAACTTACTTACACACTTTAATTTTCCGTTTAAAATGTATTATGTAAGGGCTAGAAGTCCCAATTTTGAAACATTTAACGAAAGTTATTTTGAAATTTATCTTGTTATCACTTACTAGCTTGACTTTCCTTCTAGCACAACAAACTTAACACTTCTACCAAACACTTTCGTCAAAAGCAGCTCGCGTTAGTATCTGAGATGACTAGCAATGTGGCATTAAACTATAAAAATCCTAAGTGACACGTAAACTTGAGGAATAAACCTTGAACAAACCTTCTAAAATTCGTAAGCACCCTTTTAAAACAACACGACTTACGAACCATTGCCGTGATCAACTATGATCCTTATCCCTTATATAGACTTAACACTTCAAAACTTGACCAACTTTTCGTTTAACAATCATACACACCTTTTTATAAGTCCTACTTATACTACTTATCGTTGGCTAACTCGTCATTTTGAACATCTTAATTACACATTATATAAAAGAAAACTATACTTTCTGTTATGAATCAAGATAAACCATTTGTAAACACACTATCATAAACCTTATCGAAACTTTTCCCATTACACTATGCTAGGAGACTTTCCTCATCCAACTCTTGTCACGTGAAAGTTTTGCTATAGATCACAACGAGAACTAAATACACGTTGCTAAAAAATCAAACTTCGTATACACAACTATAAGGTCAGAGACTTTTGAGCCATGTAAAAACTTATACAAACATTCAAAGCCGTATCATTGAAAACCAAACACCTTCTAAACCAAAGTAAGCACGTACAACAAAACATCATGTAAAACTTGGTTTCAATATTGAAACTTGAAACCAACTGACCTACCCTATCTTCAAACTCATACTCGGATTCTTAGTCTTGAAAACTTTTTGTGTTCGTCCTAACTAACCCTTATAAAACTTGATAAACGTTCATTTCAGATACACGAGAAAATTTCACTCTTGATACTAGAAACTAGAACGAAGAAGGACATTGCTCTCTTAGCAGAGTACCTCCCCTGCCTTATTCACAAAACCAACACAATCGGGATCCACCTAACCTTCTGGACAACTCGAATCTTCTGGGAAAGAGCGTATAACGGTTAATCCTGTTCCAAACGCTGTCCCACACCGCTCTTAATACTAGAGTATTTAGATAACTGCTTTATACTCAAAGCATAATAATACACTTCTACACACTGAAGCTAAACTAAAAGACTTTAAACTACTCTATGTTTGACGTATTCTTGTTCAAACATGATGAACGTATAAGACTTTAAACTACTCCATGTTTGACGTATTCTTGTTCAAACATGATGAACGTATAAGACTTTAAACTACTCTATGTTTGACGTATTCTTGTTCAAACATGATGAACGTATAAGACTTTAAACCATTCTATGTTTGACGTATTCTTGTTCAAACACAATTTAAACTATTCTATGTTTGACGTATTCTTGTTCAAACATGAGGAACGTATAAGACTTTTAAACTACTCAAGGTTTGACATATTCTTGATCAAACACGAGGGAAGTGTAAAGACTTTAAACTACTCGATGTTTGATGTATTCTTATTCGAACACGAGGAAACTTTGAAACTCTAAATCTTGTCACATTCTTTTCTCTTTAATTATCGAATGACGTTTCTCTCTAAGGAACTCGTTAATCAACGATCGCTCTTACGAGGAAACCTTAGTCGTGTGTTAAGCAAATTCTTGTACTCTTTCTTGATCCACACACAAACAGAAGGACCTATGCGGACTATGCGACGATTTAAATGCTTACGGGTGCACACGTAAGTATGAAAATCAGCGTATGGGAAGACATAGTAAACTCTGTCATGTGCTATGATCCAAGACTTATCGTAAAAGGTAGCCACGGAACTTAGGTACCGTAGTAATCCTTAGACGTAATAGTCTACAAACTCAAATCGTTAAACTATCTTCGAACCCATTCTGAGTGATGCATCTCACTTTAAATCTTGAATGGGAGTTCATCAGTTATCCTCTCAAATACATTTCTGAAAACAAATATTCATATATTTCAATGAAACTATATGCTTCTTAGGGAAACTCTTGACAATCATATGCTTTGAAAACTTAGAAACTCAAGCGAAATCTTATTCCTGTAGATACCTTCCCTTTAGAAATCTAAACGTAACTCAGATTTTACTTGGGAACGTAAGGTATCTTTCTCATTATCCCTGTGCGTATCATGAACTTAACTCTGGGAAAAACAGAAACTTTCTACTTAAATTTCGGGACGAAATTTCCTAAAGTAGGGGAGACTGTAATGTCCCGGATTTTTCGATGTACCTTTTTCCTAAACGCTTATCGTATTATTTTAAACTTTAATTCTTATTTCCTTAAATAGTAATTTTTTTGTTTATTTAATATGTATTTAAGGAAAACATTCATATATGTATATATATATATATATATATATTTATTATTTTTTTATCTTTATTAAACAAGATATTATCAAAATTCTTAAAACATATGAGTTTATAATTATATAAATAATTTATAAACTTATTTCAAAATACTTAAACTTATGGATCACAAATCCTATAAATTATTTTATAAATATATAAAATAATAAAACTTATAAAACTAATGTAGTTCTTTTATAAAATAACATAAGTATTTTATAAAAAGCCCGGGGACCAAAACTGCCATTTTCTGAAACTGGTTTTAAACTAAAACTTAACCTTTAAACGTAAAACGATATAACTACAAACTTCAGGGACTTGTTTTGTAATAAACCCAAACTTCCAAGACTGAATCCAGTCGCGAGTTCGAGTCCCGCATCACCCGTTTTTCCACTCCCATTATCCGAAATCGCAAATCCGACTACATTCAACGAACCTCGAGTTACACCTCGAGCGTGCGTCCGTAACCCGAGGTGTCTCGGCAACCAATTTCGATTTTAATGACCGCGTGAGGCTCGAATGCGAAGCCATCGGCTCAACCCCCATCTCCCCATCCAACTGAGCATTAATGGCGAAATCACCTATAAATACCGACCTCCGAAGCTCATCAACATCACCCTTTAACTTCCTTCACTCTCAAATTCCCCGATTAACACCTGCGTTGGACGATTTGAAGCCGCGACAGTCAACCGGAATACCCACCTCGTTCTCCTTCGTCCCGACTTCAAATCAGGTAATTCGAAATACCAATCCACTCGCTTTTACTCTGAGATCATTAGCCCCTTATCAATTTGTATGATCAGGGGGGCTAATCGATGTGTATTTGATAGATTTTGATTCTAGTGTTCATATGGGTATTGGGGATGAATCTGGCTTGTGTTTAAGTATTTGATTTCCTGAGTTATACTCAGCGAGACCCGTAGCCGGGATGGTTAAATGCGTGTGTGTATACTTGACCCGGTCCCAGACCCGAGTTCGAATCCAGGGGGACCGGTTTTGCCCATTTCGTTTGTTTCAGCCTTTTAAAAACAGTTTTTAAACTTTTAATAATTTTTATAAATTATGTTAAACTTATATAAACCTAAAAACGATTTTTATCTACACTTTTACATTCTGGAACATTTTTAATTAAGTAAAATTTAGTTAAACCTATAATTAATTAAAACTTTAATTTTGGTTTTAAATTCATAAAAATACTTTTAAAAACTTTTATAAAATTTATAATCTCACTAAAACTATTTATTTAAAATAAACTTAATTTATTATTTGTATCTTAAATTTAAAGAGTTCTTTTATTCTAATCTTTAATATAAACTTGTAAACTTTTAAACTTATATAAGTTTTGTAAGCTTAGAAAAGTTATAGAATTTATTTAAAAAGCAGAAACTTATAAATTTATACACTTTATAAAATATATATAAATAAAAATCTATTTGTTTATATAAAACATTAGAAATAACTATACTTTATTTACTTCCTAAATAATTATAAACTTATGAAACTAAATGAAAACTTTAAACATTATGAACTTGTAAACTTTAATACCTTAAGAAACTTTATTTAAAATATGTATAAAGTCATATACAATTTGAATACTTATAAACTTATTATTTTAAACGCAAACTTTATTTAAAGCCTTATAAACTTATGGTTTTCCTTTTTGACTTTAAAAATAGTTATAAACTTATAACTAAGGTATAACCATTATAGGAAATTCTATTTAATATCTTATAAACTTATAAGTATTATTATTTATTTAAACTTACTTATATTACAAGTAATTTGTATTATAAATACTTAGAAAACTTTAATAGATTATTACCTATGTGGTGTAATTGTAAGACCTTTATTCCAAACAAATAAATTTGTTACACTTTGATGTCTTTCATTCAAAATCTCTATTTAAACTTGATTAAAACTTTATAAACTTAATCATTCTCATCTCCCATTTGGAACCCTAGTCCGAATCTCAAAATCCTAGATCTTTTGCCTTAGACTTGTAGAAGCAAACTTAAATCTTTAGACTTGTATTGTTAGGCTTATTGTGAGAGTATTCTTCCTCAAAATCTTGCAAATACTTATTCGTGTCGGATACTCTTCATCAATCCAAGTGAGTATACTTAACCCCTTTTTCCTTTCTATACTTTTGGGGTGAAACATGTTCAAAAACATTAAACTTATACAATTTTGTACAACTATGACTAGATGCTTATTCTTATGTTAAACTTGAGACTTGTATGCTTAGATTAAACTTAAAACTAGCATATTCATTAACTTTGATCAAGCCTATGGTAACAATGATAGATCTATTGCATTTGACCAATCCACCTTGATTGATTGACCCTTCGGGGGGAGCCCTTGGTGATTGTTACTAAATTAAACTTTTAAACTTGAGACTTATAAGGGTAACCTGCAGGTTATGCCTAAACTTGGTTGGAGGGTTGATATGCACAATGTCTAACATGCTTGTTGCTCATACTTACATTATAGAATTCATATATCATAGTGAATTGTAATTCTTTTCAAATACTTGTTAAACTGTGTCAAAATCTTTGTATCTCACCAACTATTTTGTAGTTGACAGATTCTTTCACATGTTTCAGGTTCTACATCATGAGACTTATTTATGATCACATAGGACGCTTCGGACCTAGACTACTTACTAAATAAATGTTGTATACTCGTTATTTCCTTTGTATTAAACCTTTGAATCTATTATTAATGAAATATTGAAACTTTAATAGTCAACCTTGTGCTATTGAACAACCGCGTCCGCCCCGACGTATAATCCGCCGTCGGTTGGGGTGTGACACTAAGGATCTTTGGAAAGCTTTACAGAAAAGATTCGAAGGAAATAGTGATATCAAGAAGAATAGAGGGATCTACTCCGGAAGCAGTATGAATGCTTCAGATTTTTAGAGAACGAATCTTTAGATGACCTTATCTCTAGATTCTATCATCTACAGACTGAGTTGAAGACTTTTGAACTCAGGTATCCAGATGAAGAGATGGTGGAAAAGTTTTTGGATGCTTTGCCACTCAAATTTGAGATGTACACGACCCTGATGAGGGAAAATCCAAAATTCTATGAGTTGACAGTAGAGGAGGCAATAGGAAAGGTTCAAGCTCATGATATGAACCTAAAAAGAAAGGAGAGCTCAGGAAGACCTCAGATACAAGACCCTTCAATGTATCATGGGATGACTTCTACATCCAAGTCATCGGGCTCTGGAATTGCCCTTTTTACTAGAAACTCTACTGAGGAAGACCACTCAAATGGTTGTGGTGTTCATGCATGCTATGCATCTGGATTAGGGTTGGGGTCTCATCATCAACATACCTCAAGAAATCCTCCTGCTGCATCTTCAGCTAACCAATCAGCTATAGCCTGAATAGCTGAAGAATCTGTAGCACTATTCTCATCTTGTATGCTTGCGTATGAGAATTTCATAGGTGGCAAGCTTACAGATACCGAGACGATTGAAGAAGATTTTAATCAAGTGGATCCTGATGACATGGAGGACATGGATATTCAATGGAATATGGCCATGCTATTGAGGAGAGCCAAGCGTTTCCTAAACAGAACAGGAAGAAAGTTTATTAGCGGGCATTAGGGTTTGACAAATCTAAGGCCAAATGCTATAAGTGTCTAAATTTTGGACACTTTGCTCATGAGAGTCAAAAAGACAGAGCACCGGCCTCTGGTTTTACCAGACCTGGCCAAGGAAACAGCCATGGTCACAACAACCCAAACCACCACAATCAAAGCCAAGGTGGAACGTCCAATGCACTGGTAGCTCAATAGGACGAAAGCTTTGATTGGATGTTCATCTGGAGGACGCCATCATTGCTAAAACTCAGGTTGGTCTCATGGCTGAGATCATGGAGACGATGGAAGCTGAGAAAAGGGAAGCTTCTATGGCTAACCTAGAAGAGTCTACTACTGCTGCTACAGAGGAGATGAAGGAAGCTGAAGAAAAGGAAGCTTCTGTAGCTGATAGAGAGGAATCGACTACTGCTGTTGCTCTCATGGCCATTGGAGAAGCAACAAGTTCATCGTCTGAGGTAGACTCTAATCCTTTTTCTGTTATTTCATGTTCCAAATGTCTAGGGCTAAAACTTGAAAATTCTAGGCTTCAAGACAAAGTCGAACCCCTAAGTATGGCAACTCTAAACTATAAAGAAAACGAAAAATGTTTTAAAGATTCTATTGAAACGTTGAAAAAAGAAAAAATGTGAATATTCTCTAAAAATAAGCGATCAACAGCTTCATTTAGATGTTGCATAAAGGGGTTGGAAAAACGGAACAATGAAATCAACAAACTGCAAAATGAGATCTTGTAGTTAAAATGTTCTAATGAGAAGTTGAAAAACTCTCGTTTTGTGGTGGAACACTACGAATCTGTAGTGAGACAAATGAATGGGTTAGGGCTGGGAACTAATGCCATTCCTCCACCAGTAAGCGGGAAGTTTGTCAATAGCTTAATAGACATTGATCTCACTTGTCTAGATGAGTCCTCTGATAAGGATGATTCCCCTAAAAAGGATGAATCCTCAATTAAGGCTAACTCCACATCTAGTGAGGAGTTCTTTACTACTTCTGATGATGGGTAGGTTAACACTTGCCCTAAAGGAGTAGTATCTGAGGAGTTGTTAACTGAACAGAAAGTAAAGAAAAACATTATCACTAATGGTGATAATTGCATTTTAACTGAACCCGATATCATTGAAACAAATGATAAACTAAAGGTAATGCTTTATGGGGGTTATAAAAGTCTTAACCATGTAAAGAAAGAGGCTTTTTCAGCTCACTATGGGCTTGGTTACAAAGAAAATTTACAAAAGTACTATACTCCCAAAAACCAAATTGCAAAGGTTCAGACTCCTGTTCATAAACCAACTCCTCCTGCTCATAATGCTGAGTTATCTAAGGCCAGATCTAATGAGCCTTACAGGAGAACTTATGTAGACAAGAGGAATTGTTTTCACTGTGGCTTGGTTGGACACATTCTTGTGAACTGTCCTTCAAAGAACCAAGGGAAACGGTCTGTTGTTTCACAACCAACTGTTATCCCTAAGTCGCCATCAGTGACCCCTCCCAAATGTCCAAAGCAAAATGTGGTGAAACCACCGGTCAAACCGATGGTAAAGCCTAAGATCAAATCTGAAGCTAAACCATTTGTTTCAAGAAAGGTAACGCAACCTGCTGTACCTTGTGTATCTACCTCTGGTAGTACACGTACTGGTGAGAAACCTGTGGCGAGACTCTCTAAACCACAGAGAAGAAGAAGGAACAAGAGGTTGAGAAAGCTAGAACAGCTGACTTCAGTTCAATCAGGTGAAGCTTCCACAAGTTCACCTGCTGTAGTTGAATCAAAGTCTCCTGTTCCGGTTAAGAAACAGAAGAGATCCTGGACTGCCAAATCCAAAAATTCTCAATCTCCTAGTTCTAATTCTTTTAAAGATTCATCAATTTTTAACAGTCATCACAACTGTGAGTTAAAGGAAGTAGTTTATTTTGAAAAGGATGGACGACCCAAGACCACAATGGCTTGGGTCTCCAAATCTAACTAATTCTTTTATGACTCGTGCAGGGATGTCCGGAGGGTACTATCTCTAACCGCTGGTATGCAGATAGTGGATGCTCCCGGCACATGACAGGAAACATGGCCTTGCTTCAAGACATGAAACCATTCAGAGGTGGCTATGTGGCTATGTCAGCTTTGACAATGTCAACTTTTGCGAGCAGCTGAAGCATAACCTGTTGAGTGTCTCCCAAATGTGTGACAAGGAGTACTCGGTGATGTTTGACAAGTCAGAATGCCTGATTCTCAAACCTGGTTTTGAAGTTCCCGAAGATTAGATCCTGATGAGAGCGCCAAGGACAAACGACACCTATCAGATTGATATGAGCGTGGCAACAACCGCCTCATCAGTTGCTACTTGCTTGCTTACCAAAGCGACAGAGCTTGACTCTATCTTGTGGCATAGGAAACTCGGACATATTTCTTATCGTAAAATGTACCATCTTGTCCGAAACGGTTTGGTAACCGGGGTTCCTAAGCTAAGATTTACCGTTGCAGATGACTGTATGCCTTGTAAAAAGGGCAAACAGCAACAGAAGTCTCACAAGCCCGAGCTCCAAAACTCTATTGATACCCCTTTGGAGCTATTACACATGGATCTGTTTGGCCCCATAAGTATCAGGAGTATTGGAGGTAAGTAATTCTGTCTGGTTGTAACTGATGATTTCTCACGTTTTTCTTGGGTGCATTTTTTAGGTACTAAAGACGAGACTGCTAATATTCTTCAATACTTGATCCTGAGCTTGGAATCTCTTTGCAAACTGAAAGTTAGAAGAATAAGGAGTGACAACGGAACTGAGTTCAAGAATAATTTAATGGAGCTTTTCTGTCTCAAGAAAGGGATCTGTCACGAATTCAGCGCGCCGTACACGCCTCAGCAGAATGGAGTTGCTGAACGGAAGAACAGAACACTGATTGAGACTGCAAGGACTATGTTGTTGGATGCAAAGCTTCCTGTCGCTTTCTGGACAGAAGCAGTTAATACAGCTTGTCACGTCTTAAACAGAGTTCTGGTTGTGAAGAGGCACAACAAGACTTGTTACGAGTTGATCAACAATCGACTTCCCAATCTTGATTACCTAGTTCCTTTTGGTAGTCCTTGTTCCTTGTTGCTACAGTACAAAGACCGCCAGTTTAAGTTTCATGCAAAAGCGGTGGAAGGCATCTTCTTAGGATACGTTGCCAACTAGCCTTGCAAGAGAGTGTACAACATAGGAACTCGTACTGTCGAGGAATGGTTCGAAGTGGATTGTAGTAAACACAGTATTCCACCAGAACCAACAGGTCCAGCTTGGGGTTTTGATTATGATGCGCTATTCAAGTCATTCAATCATCCTGATCTATCTGCAGTTGGCGCCGCAAATGTTTATGAATTATTGGGTGGCGGCGATGACTCTAGTTTCTCTACTCGTGCTACTGTACCAATTATAACTCTTGATTCCAATGCTTTAGCTGCATCTGGAACTCATGACAGTGATAACAGTGAAGATGTTCATGTTGATGGAGATGACGCTCAAGCTAATCCTAACACAACTGTAGGAAATGAAGCTCCAGCTGATCCAATTACCATTGAATCCTCTTCCTCTGGAACACAGGAAATGGGGGAGTAAAGCACGAATCTCGATTCATAAATTCAGGAACCGATTGTACCGGAGACGATAGTGCATAGGAATAATCCAATCGACAACATTATTGGTGATCCTTATGCCGGTGTTCAGACTCGTCATCGAACCATCACTGAGAACACCAGTCTTTACACAGAGATACTTGACACTGGTGTCATGAAAACATGTCTGCATGCTGCATTCGTGTCCCAGTTAGAGCCGAAGAATGTGAAGGAGGCTCTCACTGACAACTGCTGGATTGAGGCGATGCAAGATGAATTGTCTCAATTCCAAAAGTTGCACGTATGGGATTTGGTTGACTTGCCAAAAGGCTTTCAGCCAATTTGAACCAGATGGGTTTTCAAATGTAAGACGGATGATAGCCATGTTGTTGTGAAGAAAAAAGCAAGATTGGTTGTTCATGGTTTTTATCAACAAGAGGGCTTGGATTACACGGAAGTATATGCCCCAGTTGCTAGAATTGAGGCCATTCGACTGTTCTTGGCTTATGCCACATATGTCGGCTTCAAGGTCTATCAACTTGATGTGAAGAGTGCTTTCCTTTATGGTAAAGTTCATGAAGAGGTCTATGTCACTCAACCTCCCGGATTTGAAGATCCGCATAATATCAATAAAGTGTATAAGCTCGACAAAGCACTTTATGGTCTTCATCAAGCACCGCGGGCATGGTATGAGACATTATCTAAGCATTTACTGTCTAATGGTTTCGACCGTGGACAGATTGACTCGACTCTCTTCATTAGGAAAGCAGGAGGTGACATTCTTCTTGTACAAGTATACGTCGATGACATTATTTTTGGATCTACCAATGAAGGGATGTGTAGGGAATTCGAAAAGGTGATGAATTCCAAGTTCGAAATGAGTAACATGGGTGAATTGTCATTCTTCCTTAGTCTGCAAGTCAGTCAAAGAGAGGATGGGATTTATCTACATCAAACAAAGTATGTGTAGGACATCTTGTCAAAATACAAGATAAATGATAGCAGTACTTATGGCACACCTATCCCAGTCAATCATGGTCTGCATCCTGACAAAGATGGAAAGGATATAGATAGCAGATTGTACCGTGGGATTATCGGATCACTTATGTATCTCACAGCTACAAGACTCGATATAATGTTTGATGTGTGCTTGCGCTCAAGGTTTCAGTCTCAACCGAAGGAGTCACATATGATAGCCGTGAAGAGAATTTTCAGATACTTGAAAGGGAAACCCCGATTAGGTCTTTGGTACTCTAAGCAGCAGTCATTCGACTTCAAAGCCTACACTGATTCAAATTATGGCGGTTGTAACCTTGACAGAAAGTCAACTTCTGGTGGATGTCAATTCTTAGGGGACAGACTAGTCTCCTGGCAGTGCAAGAAGCAATCAATGGTTTCTGTCTCAACTTGTGAAGCAGAATACATTGCTGCGGCGAGCGGTTGTTCTCAGATATTGTGGATTCAGCAGCAATTGAGAGACTACGGCTTAAACTTCACTGGAACTCCTTTATTCATTGACAACAATGCTACCATGTCCATCACAAATAACCCGGTGAAACATTCCAAAACTAAACATATAGAGATTCGCCATCATTCCATCTGTGATTGTGCTGAAAAGCATTTAATTGAACTTGTAAAAGTTCACACGGATGACAATCTTGCTGACCTTTTCACAAAGGCATTTGATCGATCCCGTTTTGAGCATCTTGTCAACTTGATAGGAATGTTCAATCCCGAGTGAAAATTAATTTTTCTTAAATCAATTCAATTCATGGAAGTTAAATTTTATTTCTTTTAAATTTTCTGTATAGTTCTTTTTAGTTTTTAAATTATTTTACAAAATCAAAAACAAAATAGAAAATGGAGAAAATTTCAAAGTTAACTTGAGAAATGAGGAAATGATAGTACATCAGAAATGATCTAAACATCACAGACTGCTCATATGGGAAATGATTACGTCATGCTTACTTGATTGTTTAAATTATTATGTTTTTAATCTGCTTGTTTACAAGTAATTTGAATTGTTAGTAGGCTGTATGCGTCTTTGAATCACTAGTAGTGTGGAAACTAAATCTAAATTACAACTGTGATTTGAACCCATGTTTGCAAGAGTGTGTGCGTAAAAGAATAGAAAAGATCATTATCAGATAGAGGATGTTAGATTTTGGCAATAATTTTCTTTTGAGATCAGTTTCGGGTTATGTCGTTAGCACAATTAATGCAGTTCATCTCACTGCCCATACTCACAAGTATGTAATGAGAGATTGAATCAAGACATGTCTCTACATTAACCGTTGAGCATGTATTCACCCTTGAATCACTCCTGATTCATTGAAATCAAATCCAGATAAAAGTTGGATCCCCTTACCTTATTCAAACACCATATATATTATCCTGAATCATCATACCGATATTCAATGTAGAAAATCAAATGAATCCAAGACACATGAATCACTCGATTCTGAATCTTATGATTCCTGATAATCCTTATGGATTCTGCTTGATTTTTCCTGTGCTAATAGATGTAACTTCATTCTAAAAATTCAGAAAATGATTGGGAAAATCTTAGATGCCTTGAGATAGTGCAATTTACATTATTGTAGCATATCAATGGGGTACACGTTGTATATCTTATAATTAATACATTAATACACAAGAACGTGATACAAAGATGCTTATGGTTTCAAATCTTATAATATTGTCAACTTGAATTACTTGTTTATGTGCTTATTACGTATGAATAAAGAGTAATCCATGACATGATCCCATATTCTTTGATGTTTATATTGTATCATTTTTGCGAAAAGATAGCCTGATATGATCCTCTGCTCGTGTCTTTGATCAAAAATAGTTTGTGTGAATACTTGTATATTTCTATGAGAAAAGATCAAAAAACATTTAAGTTTATGCATAGTTCAATTTCATTCAGAAAAGCTAAAAATATTTATGTTTAACCTTCCTGAATTGTATTTGAATCCTCCTGATTGAATATTCTTATCTTGTTCGTTATTTGACTTAAAAAACTTCATAAATTTGAGTTGAAAGTTTGCGCACTTAAGGGTTCATGCGTACTTGTAAGTGTGCATGAAGTAAGCCCTACGTACTTAACAAGTACGCAAGAGTTAAGTCTTGCGCACTTGTAAATACGCAAGAGTTAAGTCTTGCGCACTTGTAAGTACGCAAGAGTTAAAGGGTGCGCACTTAGCTAGTACGCACGACTGTTTAGTGTTGGTTATAAATAGGGGACTTAGAAAATTTCTGAGTTTTCATCACATTCAAATCAAAGAATTTTCCCTCTGCAAACTTTTACTCAAAATCCAAGTGTTCCTAAACCGTCTTCTCGTCCCATTACAAGTTTCATCATCTCATAACATCGATTTGGTGAGAATCTAGGCTCAATCCATCCGCAAAAACTCGTGATTTTGGACCGATTATCTTAGGTTTTTGTTCAAGATTTTTAGACAATTTTTGGGTTGTTTGGGTAAAACCTAATAATTAAAACTTGTTAAGAATCATTAATCGATCACCTATGAGACCTTAATCGTCCAATTTCGTCTGTAATTCTGACCCTGTGCTTGAATTCGAACCGCCAGTGGTTCGGTTTACCGTTTAGGTCAAAATTGGTCATGTATAGGGTAGAATCTTCGATTCCGACCTAGTGGCGACCCAATACACACCGATTTTTGAACATCAGTTGAATTTCAAATTTCTGGAATTTTTCACCAAGTGTAGTTCTTGCGCACTTAGCAAGTACGCAAGAAGCAATTCATGCGTACTTGTTAAGTACGCAAGTGGAAAATCCGGACCAACACTTGGCAAAAATTCCTTAGTCTGAAATTCAGTTCAAAGAGTAACTTCTATACTGAGTCATGTTTATCCATTTCCAATGATACATGTTGTTCTGATTATGTTTTCTGTGTGTTTTTGCAGAACATGGCTCAGGCGTTTACTAACGAATTCAACCTGTTAGCTAATACTGAACCAGAATGGAAGGGTGCAGCACTGCAGTATATATAGTTGATTTCTTGAACCGTTCAAGAATCAGCTACTCATTTGTTCTAACCCGATCGTGTCAAGACCCTATCTCGAGCAGTTTTGGGAGACTGTGGAGCACGATTGCACGGTAACCCCCAACGTTATAAGGGCTACCGTTGCTGGTCATGCTATCGCTTTCTCTGAAGATACTATTAGAAGGGTCCTTCAATTCAGAGATCTCTCGACCGACCCGACAGCCTATCCAGACTACTTTGTGGACGGCTGTTGGAGGCAAAGAATGGGTTATGTCGGTGCGAGAGACTATGCTTCATACAAGAAGATGTGGGTGTTAGACCAATGGCGATACTTCGCCCACGTCATGATCATGTGCATCTCATCAAGGAAAGCTGGAAAATATGCCATGGGTCATGACCTTGCAGCAGCCATGGTCGGCCTTTCTCTCAATAAGGGCTACAACTTCTCCCGCTACATTTTCAAAGCCATCAATTACCAGATCAACACAGTGGAGAGGTTTAGGTTCTTATTATACCCTAGGTTTGTGCAACTATTGATTAATGACGTGTTGCCAAACCTACCTGCTATAGGGGAGAGACTGCAAGTAAAGAGGGTGGACAAAAGAGTATTCGCACAATTCCTAAAGCCAGACAGTGTAGATCCTACCCCTGTGCATACAGAACTCTTTGGCCACCTCATAAATGAAGCATACGTGGCACCAGGTGACTAGAGATGGTATAGTCACGATTCGGAGCCCGAATTGAGTGAACACTCCGATGAATAACAGCAACAACAACAGGAGGACGTGGACATTGATGATGGTTCGTCTGATGGTGGAGACGCAGAAGGGGGAAATGATGGTGCTGAGGGATCCGACTCAGAAGAGACTGAGTCAGATTCTTCTAACTCCGATGATGCACCATTGCAGGTACACCCAAGGAGAACGGCAAAGGTAACCCTACCTGCGTCGTCCTCCAAGAGAAAGCGACAGTCTTCTAGCAGCGAATACGAGCCAGACTCTGACTCTGACGCTGCTATACAAAGACAACGACGAGAAAGCATTCACAAGAACCGGGGCGATAGGCAACAGCCTTCTATCCCCAGTGAGGTGGTGGCTCGGCAGCAAGTACAAGTTTCAGCTGCTAGTTCTGATTCAACCTCCACCCCACCCTCACAGCAACTATACCGTAGGAAGAGAAGGCCACAGGTGCAACTGGACGTGGCCGTCACTTCAATCACAGAGGTGATTCCTGTGATAGTGACCCTCCCTACCACAACTTCTCAGGTGGCGGTGACTACTCAAATTCTCACGGAGTCAGTCACCATCACCCCTACCATAACTCCTACAACCCTCATCACATCCTCAATCCCAACCACCACCATTGAGCCTTTAAGTCAACCCTTCAATTATGGAGATTTCACACAAGGGTTTGACTTCGATACCATATTCTCCTACCCTATTCATAATGCCGAGGAATTATCATCCAGACATCCTGATCCGAATGATGCAAGGATAGATGTTCTGGAAACCTAAATTGCTGGATTACTGGAGACTATTCGGAAATCGAAGGAGGAGTCAGACGCTCAATAAGCACATATTAATTCTTTGGTAGAGGAAGTTAGAATCCTTCGTAGCCAGAGAATGGGGACTGATGAAAGCCTAAAGAACGTCATGGCCCGAAATGAGCTCCTTATCAAGACAAATGAAATGATTCTAGGTCACGGGTCGTCCTTGGAGCTGAGGTTTGATACTCAAAGAAAAGAGCATGAGCTGATGGTCAAACTGATTGCTAATCTGACCAAGAAGCTTGATGCTCAGGGGGAGAAAAAAAGGAGAAAGAGACAGATAAGGAGAAAGAGAAAGAAAAGAGGACTACTGGTGATGCGGCTTGTCAATCTGTCAACTTGACTAAGGATGACGACAAAGACAAGGATCCCGAAGCCGGTCCTAGTGGAGGTGAGCACCAAGCTTTAGAAATCGTGCCTATCTCTACTGTTCCAATGGCTTAGGGGGAGTCTACTCATCAAGAGGGTGGTGATACCTCTGGTGGTGGTGGTGGTAACAAAGGAAAGTCAGTGGCTGAAGTGCTTAAGGACTTATCTGATGATGAGATCCTATATCTAGAGCCTGACTATTCCAAGGAAGCACAGATGGATGCTCTCTTTAATCTAGAAGAAGGAGAGATCGACTCTGGTGACGATTGGGATGATGATGATGAGGATGTTGTAATAGAAATTCCCAAGGGTGATGGGGGAGGAGAGTACGAGTTAGAAGATGGAGAGATCTTTGAATTTCCATCCTTCGAAGCTCCGCTCGACACAGGTTCAGTCGAGCATGCTTGTAATGTGGAAGCCTCGACTGAAGCCTCCCTAGTGGACCCAGAGGCACCGAAATAAACAGATATGCCTTCTACTTCATCAAAGGGTCCAGCTCATGTGTGGCAAAAGACGTCTATAATAGACAAACAAGGAGTAACAGGGATGATCTTGGCTGTAAGGTTCGAGGAGGATAAGCAGCTGTTCGCAATAAAAAGATCTTGCGGGGTTCAATACTTGAAACCCACCAGTGAAGCGTTCAGCTCCTTACCCAAATACGACCTTATGAACCTAGCAAACCGAGAGCTGCTGGGTCATTCCAATCATGCAGTGGCGATGGGTTTGTGGGTGGTTCTGCAGTGGGAAGCAAGATCTGGGAAATTCGAGATGTTCAAGCCTCAAGTGCCCAAGAGATTCAAGGATAAGCACGCTAGACATCCTGTGACTAAGAAGCACTTAAAGAAATTGGTATACAAGCCAGTGCGATGTGAAACTAAGATTCCCCTGAGCAAGTTATCTCAGGATATTCTTGGTGACATGTGGTACTGGTACGTAGATCCAAAGACGGGTGAGGCTGTGATCATGGGGAAGGTACGTTCAGAGAGTGGGAACATAGTGCCAAAGGAACTGATCAGAATATTTGATGAAGTCTGCTTCATCAACTTTTCTGTGAAAGATCTGGAGGTACTAGCAGAACGGTATTGTGTGTACACTGATGAATGGACAAAGCTCCTTGCTTCTAAATATGACAAGATGATTAAGTTCTGCCTTGAATACAAGAAGAAGATGGAAGCTAAAGATCAAGTGCTGTGAAGACTGAAGAATGAAGACCGAAGACGATGATAATCCAGAGCTGTTGTCAAGGGGGAGTTTGTTGAAGCACTTTCCTGTGACAAACACTCTGGATAGAGTCTTAGTTTGTATTCTCATGTTTGTAATTGTCTTTGTATGTAAGAGTCTTTATGTATTAGTTTATCTAGTTGTATTTACTTTTACATATTGAAGGTTGCATTTTTCTCTAAGTTTTTTGCGCACTTGTATGTGCGCAGGAGAAAGCTCCTGCGTACTTAGCAAGTACGCAAGAATACATTTGCGTACTTGTTAAGTACGCAAAAGCATTTTGCCCTGCGCACTTGCAGCATTAGGTCTTGTATAAATAGGATAGGTTGACAGAAGTTAAGTACGCAGACATAGGTAGTCACAGTAGCAAATACACAAATTGTAATCTCAGTACTTCTCTCTGTAACCTTCAAGTGTTTATAATAGAAAGAATGTTTAAAGTGATTCTCTTGTTGGTTTACTTTGTGTTGTTTGACTCTCCACCTAGTTACGGGTATTCCGCACCCGGCCTAACTAGTAGACCCACTTACATGTGACGATCCGCCACACCCGAGGGACCTACAAATATAATTAGACTAAAGCGTTTTTCACTGCAAATTGCAAAGGAAAACACGTATGATTTGAGACAACGGTATAATAAAATGAAAAATTAGGTTTTCATTGGTTGTTTTTAAAATACAGTGAACTAGATAGAACCCGTGAATTTTAATCCAGCCGTGAACTGCTCTCTAGCTATGAACCACTCTTTCAACTGTGAACTGGATTCAAACTTCCCGTGAACCATCAATAAGCCGTGAACTTATACCAGACCCGTGATTTAGATAAATGGGTTAAATGGGTCAGGTTCGGGTTGACCCGAATTTAAGGGTATCTAAGTTAGGGTTGAAATTTTTGACACAAATAAAAATATGGGTCGTGTTCGTATTGTATTTACACCCTTATCCCAATATTTATCCAAACTTTAGTTAGCCGCTATACATGGTTGTATGGGGCTAAAAACCCCTACTTCATTGAGGTGTAAAGTTTCTGAATCAAAATCCTTCGTAACAAAACCACGGTGTCCTGTGTTTAAAACAACAATCGCACAAACGCACACGGAGGCGCAACCATCTCGGAAGTGACCGCCCTCTGACAACGGTGACGGTGAAGACCCCGACGAATTCAACAAGAAACCTCCATAATCACTCCACCTTTCTCTTTGTATTGTTAGATATAGGTTTATTCTTGTTATTTTTAATGTTTGTTTATCTGAATTTGATCTTCTGTTTAAGTTAATCCAATTGTTTGAGCGTTCTCAGCTTATTTTATTTTATTGAGCATAAAACATATGGAATGGAATTAGACTAAAGCGTTTTTCACTACAAATTGCAAAGCAAAACACGTATGATTTGAGACAATGGCATAATAAAACGAAAAATTAGGTTTTCATTGGCTTTTTTTAAATGCCATGAACTAGATAGAACTCGTGAATTTTAACTCAGCCGTGAACCTTTAACACAGCCGTGAACTACTCTCCGGCCATGAACCACTCTTTGAACCGTGAACTGGATTCAAACTTCGCGTGAATTGTCAGCAAGACGTGAACTTACACCAAACCCGTGATTTAGATAAATGGGTTTAATAGGACAGGTTCAGGTTGACTCGAATTTAAGTGTATACAGGTTAGGGTTGAAACTTTTGACACGAATAAAAATATGGGTCGTGTTTGGGTTGCATTTACACCCTTATCCCAATATTTATCCAAACTTTAGTTAGCCGCTTTACATGGTTGTACGGGGCTAATAAAAGCCTCTTCTTCATTATGGTGTATAGTTTCTGAATCAAAATCCTTCGTAACAAAACCATGGTGTCCTGTGTTTGAAACAACAGTCGCGCAATGCACATGGAGGCGCAATCATCCCATAAGCGACCGCTCTCTAACAACGGCGACCGTGGTGACCCCGACGAATTCAACAAAAAACCTCCGTAATCACTCCACCTTTCTCTTTCTATTGTTAGATATAGGTTTATTCTTGTTATTGTTATTGTTTGTTCATCTGAATTTGATCTTCTTTTTATGTTAATCCAGTTGTTCGAGTATTTTTAGCTTATTTTATTTTATTGAGCATAAAATTTATGGAATGGAATTAAATTAAAGCGTTTTTCATTGCAAATTGCAAAGGAAAACACGTATGATTTGAGAGAATGGTATAATAAAACAAAAAATTAGGTTTTCATTGGCTTTTTTCTTAAATGTCGTGAACTAGATAGAACCTGTGAATTTTAACTCAGACGTGAACCTTTAACACAGCCGTGAACCTTTAACACAGCCGTGAACCCAGTCGTGTACTACTCTCCATCCGTGAACCACTCTTTGAACCGTGAATTGGATTCAAACTTCCCGTGAACTGTCAACAAGGCGTGAACTTACACCAAACCCGTGATTTAGATAAATGGTTAAATGGGTCAGGTTTGGGCTGACCAGAATTTAGGTGTATCTAGGTTAGGGTCGAAGTTTTTGACACAAATAAAAATATGGGTCGTGTTCGGGTTGCATTTACACCCTTATCCCAATACTTATCCAAACTTTAGTTAGCGCTTTACATGGTTGTACATGGCTAAAAAAAGCCTCTACTTCATTGAGATGTATAGTTTTTAATCAAAATCCTTCATAACAAAACCACGGTGTCCTGTGTTAGAAACAACCTTCGCACAACGCACATGGAGGCGCAACCATCTCGTAAGTGACCGCTCTCTGACAATGGTGATGGTGGAGACCCCGACGAATTCAACAATAAACCTCCGTAATCACTCCACCTTTATCTTTCTATTGTTAGATATAGGTTTATTATTGTTATTGTTATTGTTATTGTTTGTTTGTCAAAATTTGATCTTTGTTTAAGTTAATCTAGTTGTTCGAGCGTTCTCAGCTTATTTTATTTTATTGAGCATAAAATGGATGGAATGGAATTAGACTAAAGCGTTTTTCACTACAAATTGCAAAAAAAAAAAATTGCAACCGGAACGGGATTGATAAAACAGTCCTAGAAACAGAATTCTACCATTTAGGCTTACTCTGCCGGTCGGATCAAGAGCCTCCATTCGCTGAAAGGAAAACACGTATGATTTGAGACAACGGTATAATAAAACGAAAAATTAGGTTTTCATTGGCTTTTTTTTAAATGCCGTGAACTATATAGAACCCCTGAATTTTAACTCAGCCGTAAACCTTTAACACAGCCGTGAACTAATCTCCAGCCGTGAACCACTCTTTGAACCATGAACTAGATTCAAACTTCCCATGAACTGTCAACAAGTAGTGAACTTACACCTGACCCGTGATTTAGATAAATAGGTTAAATGGGTTAGATTCGGTTGACCCGAATTTAAGTGTATCCAGGTTAGGGTTGAAATTTTTGACACGAATAAAAATATGGGTCATGTTCGGGTTACATTTACACCCTTATCCCAATATTTATCCAAACTTTAGTTAGCCGCTTTACATGGTTGTACGGGACTAAAAAAATCCTCTGCTTCATTGAGGTGTACAGTTTCTGAATCAAAATCCTTCGTAACAAAACCACGGTGTACTGTGTTTGAAACAACAATCGCACAACACACATGGAGGCGCAACCATCTCGTAAGAGACCGCTATCTAACAACGGCGACGGTGGAGACGCCGAGGAATTCAACAAGAAACCTCCGTAATCACTCCACCTTTCTCTTTCTGTTGTTAGATATAGGTTTATTCTTGTTATTGTTATTGTTTATTCATCTGAATTCGATCTTCTGTTTAAGTTAATCCAGTTATTCGAGCATTCTTAGCTTTTTTTTATTTTATTGAGCATAAAATGTATGGAATGGAATTAGACTAAAGCGTTTTTTACTTCAAATTGCAAAGGAAAACACGTACGATTTGAGATAACAGTGTAAGGTTCGGATTCCTGAGGATCTTCAATCAACAGATTCGTCGACGTGTTGAACCCTGCGGAAACAGACTCGACACGAGACTTGTAGGTACAAACAATAATGACGAGACACAATTGATTGTCAAACGATTCGTATATTGATGAACCACTGAAAAAAATACATATATCGCTCAACAACTCGTCTAACAGAATACATAATACACAATAACTATTTATACTATTCGGTTGGACTAGGCCGGGGCCGCATACTTCAAGTATGTGGTATGCGGTTGGGCAGCGCATTCTTCAAGTATGCGTCTAGGCCATGAAGTATGCGGCCGCATACTTCCAAAAAGTCTTCTTCTGAACATCTCCATGATCTCTTGATGCGTTAGCCTATTAGGTTTGGTCCTTAAAATCACCCCTAGGCTAATGCATTCAAGATAATTATAGTATTTCAACATCACCTAAGTGATCACCACCTCCCTCATAGAGGCCTTTGACTATTGCAGTTGCTAATACTTTCAAAAAAGGCTTGGTGTCTCTTTCACATTCTTCAGGCACATAGATGCTGCTTGGACAATCTGATCATATCTTCCTTCCCGAACTTCAAAAGATCCATAGGATCAGCAATGGTTAATTCTCTATCTACACACTGGATGTAAATATAACATGTGTCATAGAGCTGTAATACCAGTATTCAAGTTGACTCAGTGTGTTGTTAGGTAGAGAATGATGGACCGAAACACACTCCACCGTCTTGGGAGAAGGATAGATTTCCATTACAAGAGGCTTCTTGGTGATTATGTGAATCATGTACTTTGATTTTACCCTCTTGCATTTAACAGGTTGCAGTATCTTGAATCCACTATAACATTATTTCCCAAGAAACGAAACAAAGTTTCTTGCTGCTCCAACATTCCCTGGATTGTAAAAAGGAGCCTTGTTTAGTGCTTGAAGATCAAATCTGGGCAGTGCCACAAAGTTATGTGATCGTGCAAAATACTCTATTCGCCCATTCTTTCTTTTGATCAGATAAAGATTCTTCTCGTTGTCAAACATCCAGCTTAAAATAGGAGAACGATCGTTCTTCTTTGAAAGCTCATTGGAGGATGTGGCATAATGGATTTCACGTGGAGGAATAATTCTAAACATACTTTTCTTTTCTACTGGAACAGCTGAAGATGATGTTGCTTCTTCAACATGTTCAACAGATTATTCCACGTGGGGAGGTGAATTACCTACGGCGAATAAATCGTTGTCAATACCGGTAATTACCTTTCCTTGAGCACTGATGTATGTAGGAGAGTTGGGCATATTTGTATCAAAGAAGTCCTCAGCCTCAAACAGTTCCTCTCCTGTAAAAACATCATCCAATACAGTTAAATGATTCTCAAATGAGAACATTGAGTCTAACTTAAGCAAATCATCAAGATCATGTTCAAAATCAAATGATAAATCATTGTCTGACTGTTGTGCTTCCTTGTCTTTTGTCACAGGGACATAAATGACCATGGCTCTAGATAAATCTTCATGAGAGCTGGTTCCTTCATGTTGATCTCCCTGATCGTTGTTCTTATCTTTATCATCACTTTTGCCGTCTTTATTATCACCATCACCATCATTGTCATCACCTTTACCATCACCATTTCCACTACAACCATCTTTTCTTTTCCTTTTCTTTTTATCTTTATTTTCTTTTAGCCTTTTTAGCTCTTTCAGTATAAACACCATGTTGTCTTTCAGGCTGTCGATCTGACCACTTTGTAAGTTTATAGTCTTCCTGAGAGCATCATTTTCTGCATGAAGTTTTTCTATCTTTGAGTCCTTGGCAACAGAATCCTGTTCCAGAATGAATACTCTTTGCTGTAGGACTTGAACATCTACTGGCGCAGGTTGATCAACTACCTTTGCCTTGCCCTTATCTTGTTGTTTAGTGACGGTTGGTTTAATGATTGGTGTGGACTTATGCGGGAGTTGTTCAGAAAACTTTTCTTTCTTCCTTGGACTTAGATCAGCTTCAAAATCGTAGTCTTCATTGGAAGTATCACTCTGCGGTTTAGAAGGGTTGATGAGAGGAGGTTTCCCTGCAGCCTTTCTTTTAATCAATAAGCTTTTGTGATATTTATCGGTACTTCTTCCTTGTCACTTTCCGTTTCAGATTTGTCAAACTCTTCACCTTCTGAGTCTCCTTCAGACTCACTCTCTTTCTCTTCAACATTCTTTCCACTAGAGCTTTAATCTTCAGTGTCAGAGAATTTCAAATCATCTAGATCTATATCAGCCATATCTTCAAAATTTTCCACATTTTCTTCATTTTTGACGTACACTGTCCCTTCAATGTTGTAGTGAATTCATCTTCATGTTCCCCGGCCAGCTGTATATTTGAAATTACAGGCTCATTAAAAATTGGTACTTCAGCCTGATTTTGAACTTGACGAGGTGCACGTCTAGGTCTACGACGGGGTTGAGGTGGTGGTGGTGGTTGTTGAGGTTGTGGTTGTGCACCTTCTAACTCAGGAAAGGCTCCAAATTTTTTTAAGGGAGTCAGATTCAGAAAATTCCCTTTCTTGTTCATACTCATGTAGGACAAAATGCTCTTGTCTATAACCTTCACATACAGTCTCCTTTGGGTCATGACCAAATCTGAATGATTTCTATTTATGATCATTTGTAAGAATCTTGGGTACATCAAGAAAATTGACTTCTTCTTCCCAGCCAGGTTGCTCTTCATCTCATCAAACATAACTCTTGAGAAATTGAAATTTTCCCTAGTCACAAGAGCGTATACAGATGCAGTCATGTTTGCACTTAGTTCATCATATTCACCCTTTTCTTCCTGAGATACATTGGTTCACCACATGTGCCAAATATTTCCAATAAGGTGGCAAACATTTCTTTTCCAGGGACGGCAAACCTCCTTCATAACTCATTCTTTCAAAAGTGTCGTTCATTTGTTCAACAGAAAAACTTGTAGGATATTCGGCCTTATCACCAAAGTTCAGACATTCCCTAATAACAGCTTCAGTAACGACGATGCGCTTCCCTGCCACAGTACCGACTATCCTTTAACTTCATTTTCTGTGACAAAATTAGCAGTGCTCCAGAAATCCCGAATAAAATCTTCACATATATCAGGATGTTGTGAAATAGCATGAAATATTCTGGATGCTCGCAGACTCACTATCATTGATCTAAAAATACTGTGATGTTGTGGTGGGTCTTCCAAAAATGCTGATTCATTATGATCCTTTACAAATTTTAAGTATGCCATAACTGCAACTAATAGGGAAAGTTAAATTCCAAAAACGACAGACTCAAAGTTTTCGGTCAAAGGATTAAACCACAAACTTTTATAAAACACCGCAAACTTTTGAAAACACCGCAAACTTGAAGAAACCGCAAACTTTAGAAAACCGTAAACTTGAAGAAACAAAAATTCTTAAATTTTAATGAGTTTTTAGTTTGGATTTCAGGTGCAATAGGGTCGCCTAGTGTCTGCGACCTAAACTAATGGATCAATTTCGGTTTTTGCACAACATTTGACGGTCGATTTGATCAAACAGTCCATTTTAAGTTTCAGTTTAAAAATACAAAACACTCCACACCCTTGATTATTATAAATCAATGAACAAACCACATACCTTTGATGTCGCCTATACACTTTGAACACAAATAGGGCAACAAAAACACACAAGTGTCAAGTAAACGGTCTCTTAAAACTGAAAACGAAGTATACGGCTGAGAGAATAACGAAGTATGCGGCTTGTGTAACACATGGGCCGCAAACTTCAAAGCTTTTATAGACACAACCAAGTATGGGGTACCGCAAACTTAAAGTATGCGGCCGCATACTTCTGAAATACCGTGAACTTTTCTGAAACACTTTCATTCGGATTTTCGGGTCAAGCAGGGAAGGTCATTTTGATAATTATGAAGTATAAACAAAATACAAAAAAAATAAAATAACTTAAACTAAGTTAAAAACACAAAAATATTTTTGTTCTTTTCATAATATTTGACTGTATTGAAACAATAAAACACATTATTTTTTAGAGAAACTCTGTTATGGGATCATATCATTTTAGTGCAGAGCAAGGCATATTTATCAGCCGTTCATTTTCTTAGATAGGTCTCGATGATTGTCAATATATAGTATCCTTCTAAACTCAAGGCTTTATACCTTAGTTGACAAGCGAGTAGTGAATGAATTTATCATGTTTTTATATGTAAGAATTATTCATGACATAGTGGGTCCCACACTCACATCTCAGAAACCTGTATTTATTTTATTATGAATTAGATGAGTTTTTTATGAGCTGAATGGACCCCACAAGTTATCGGATAAAACTTCCCTTCCTCATGATTTTTTGAGCACCTAAGTAATAACTAAAAGAGCATAACTAGCACGGGTCAATGAACTGTTCAGGAGATCTCGGACAAATGTAATAAAAAACATAGCACGATGGACTTACATGTTCAGAATAAGAGATTCCTTCCCAATCATATATTACCAAGGAGAAAAATATTTACAAATATACTTAATATGTACGTATTTAGACATATCTTTTTGAAATTTTCCTATAGCACGAAATTAACATTGTGTGTCTTTTTGCTCAAAATTATGCTTTGCAGAGTAGCTTTGCACTATTATTGAGTGTCTTTTCACCTATTACAGGTTAACGCATGTCTTATATATATATATATATATATATATATATATATATATAAGACATGCTACAGACTTGTATTAAGTCAGCTCGCAACCCCTTTGTGAAGGGTCTCGGTTTGTGCAATCCATATATATTATGTTCATCCACAGTTCACCAATCTTTATGTTTAAGTGCTCTATTATTAACAGGAAAGAATTATTCTACCAATTTATGAGATGTTCCCCACTATGACAATGACCTTTATGTGTAAGTGAAACACTATCATGCTGTCTTTCTAGTTTTAGCAAAGCCTATCAACATATCACCCTAAGATCATGATCTTTTCAACTACAGGCCTTACATATGATGATCCGACTTCTAAAATGATGTACTATCATTTCCCATTAAACAAAGTTCTCAGATTTTCTCAATAATATCTTTTTCAAAGAAGTTACTAAAAACTTAAACCCAAAATCTTTTTGGTGTTTTTAGGAAATTTCTCCCCCTAAACGTTTGCATTTATGAAATAAATCAAAATTTAAACAATAAATAAAAAAAATCTTTGGCGACCAAACCAGCGACCTACTAATCAAGGGAGATCATTTTCAGACATTCAACCAAAAAGTTGAATCTTGTCAAATCAAAGGCTTTTGTAAATATATCAGGAACATTATCATCAGTAGAAACTTGTTCAAGATACATAAGCTTTCTTTCAAAACAATCACGAATGTGATGCACCTTTATGTCTATGTGCTTAGTTTTATAATGTTGGACCGGGTTCTTAACAAACTATAAAGCAGCTTCATTATCACAGAAAATATGGGAGTTAAAGAAATTCAAACCGTAATCCAGCAATTGGTGTTGCATCCAGATAACCTGAGAAAAACATGTGGATGCGGTGACATATTCAGCTTCAGTAGTAGAAGTCGAAACGGTGGACTGTTTCTTGCATTGTCATGACACAAGTCTCTCCCCTAGAAACTGGCATCCACCCGTTGTGGATTTCCTATCAAGATTGCAACCTCCATGATCACTGTTAGTAAAAGTAAACAAGTTAAATTTTGAATCATTTGGATACCAAAGGCCGAGCCGAGGCTTGCCCTTCAAGTATTTAAAGATTCGTTTGACGGCATTAAGGTGAGAAAGCTTAGGATTAACCTGATATCGAGCACACTAACAAACCGCAAACATAATATCTGGACGGCCGGCAGTCAGGTACATTAACGAGCCAATCATTGACCTGTAGAGATGTTGGTCAAATCCCGGTTCACCTAGATCTGGAGTAAGAACTAGTCGAGTTGCCATAGGAGTAGAAGCCGGTTTGGAGCTAGCAAAGTTGAACTTAATTAGGATGTCATTGACATATTTAGCCTGATGAATCAGGATTCCATAATCACTTTGCTTCACCTGTAACCCCAGAAAGAAGGTCATTTCTCCCATTGAACTCATTTCAAACTTTTTCTTCATGACTTCTTCAAACTCTTTGCACAGTGCAGCATTCGTTGATCCAAATATGATGTCATCAACGTAGATCTGAACAAGAATAAGATCATCTCCCAGCCTTTTAAGAAACAATGTCTGATCTATGGCTCCCCGAGTGTAGCTATTTGCAAGCAGATGCTCTATCAGAGTGGCATACCAGACACGTGGTGCTTGATGTAGGCCATACAGAGTTTTATCTAATTTATAAACATGGTTTGGGTGATTAGTGTCTTCAAATCCCGGTGGCTGACACACATAGATCTCTTATTAAACCTTTCCATACAGGAACGATGTCTTCACATCCATTTGAAATACTTTGAAATTCATATAAGAGGCGTAGGCCAAAAAGATTCTGATGTCCTCAAGTCTTGCAACAGGTGCAAACACCTCTTCATAATCTATGCCCTCTTGATGATAGAACCCTTGCACAACAAGTCTTGCTTTATTTCTGATAATAAGTCCGTTGTCATCCTTATTGTTTCTGAAAACCCAGCGAGTTTCGATGGGTAGTTTGCCCTGTGGTACCGGTACGAGCTCCCAAACTTTCAGTTTCTCAAACTGCATCAGCTCCTCCCACATTGCTTCTACTCAGCTTGCCTCACTTAAAGCCATCTTGATGTTCTTAGGCTCTATTTGAGAAATAAAGGCAGAAATTAAGCAGATGTTAATTACTCCAGATTGACTCCTTGTTTTCACCCCGTCAGAGAGAGGACCAATGATATCCTCTATGAGATGATCTTTATGAATCCGTAATGTTGGTATTTCCTCTTCCTGCAATGTTTCAGGTAAGTTGGTGATGTGCTGATCTGCTTCTTCAGTTAAGGGAACCGACCCCTCAATAACATTCGGGTCAGGAATCGTATCCTGTGAAGCATGATCACTGCCAGATGCAGCAGTCTCATTATTGACGCGATCAACATTTTGTTGAGCACTTTCTTGAGAAGAGGATTCTGGAGTTCTGGAAGTCGATGAAGATGCTTGATCTGGGTCATCATCAATTCTGTAATCGACTGTAGTGTACTTATAAAAACCATCACCTGAAACATCGGAATAAACATTAAACAGCTTAAATATAGAATCATAATCAAATAACCAATTTGGACCAGAATCCGCATCAGTTTTGTTTAGCTCCTGCTAGTCAATGTAGTAGGATTCTACTATCTGCTTAGTTCTCTTGTTGTAAACCCTGTATGCTGTCTTGAAGGATGAGTATCCAACGAAATAATATTCATCGGCCTGTGCATCGAATTTGGATCCAATGGTGTCATTATGCAACAGAGTGCGTAGGCATCCAAATTGTGACAACTACGAAATTTCATAATCTAAAACCTAGTTGTTGGGCTAAACCGTCTCGCACAACTAGGCCCAATAAGGAATCAAGCCCATTAGAGGCCCAATGTTCGTAATTCAAATATCAAACTAGTTACTTGATTTCGTTTAATAGCTCGTTACGTGATTATAAGAATTTATACGCGGTTCAGTATTTTATTTTTTTAAACGTTTAACGCGTCAGTTGACGGTTATCACTAGATATTCAGTATGACAGTCGTTTAAGACAATAGAGCATTTTTATTAATTGTTAATAATCATTTGGAAAGTCCGTCAAGACAAATATACTCGAAGTATGTTTACGAAAACGTTAAACCGCGTTAGATGCGCAAACGATTAGTCTTAATAGTATAAATACTATCAACCAGTAAATTGGTACGGAAAGTATTATAATATATTTATTATTATAATATTAGAAAAATAATATTAATAATCGATATGCAAAACGTGAGATTTGATAGATAAATTCAAACACGCGCTGTTCACCCGTACTAACTCAGATATTCTCCGGTAATGAATTATAATGAAATAAATATTTGAAGGGGTATTGATTTTGGGTATGTTTATTCATTTTAACAAGAAATAATTAGTTGATGGCGGGATTACGTGACTACAAACTGGTATTTCCCGAACTACACCTGATGTCCACCTAAATATTCAACCATCTTAAAACCTTAGATATAAATACAAAAGTTACTCATATTCAATTAAACTCCACCTAACCAAACACACCCTCGTTCACGAGAGAGAGAGAGAGAGAGATACTCCCTCTACATTCGATTTCCGGCGACGCCTCCGGTGTGTCTCCGGCCGGCAACGACAACGACAGATTCTCATGATTCCCACATCTTTTTCTCACCATTTGTAATCTTCTCCAGCCCGAACTCGTCGATGGCGGCGCTAAACGGTGGCAGACGACGTCAGACAACGATGGTGGCGGCAGCGTAGCCTGCTACCGAGCCGCGTTCTACCCCTACCCCCTTCCTTCTCCGTTTGGTAGCTGCTGGCTGTGGCGGCAGCCGTGAGTGATTCTCGGCGACGGGGGAGCTCGGGTTCAGATATAGAAGCAACGACGTTTCAAACCAAAAGAAAAACGCGTTTCCGGCGAACTATGGCTTTCCGGCGAAGTTGGCTAGGGTTCCGGTGTGCCCAAATCCACTGATCTAACCTTGTGGGACTATTCCGGCCAGGATCCGTGATTTCCGGCCAGCTTCTTAAAGATCTGACCGTTCGTTTCGGTTATCCGGCGATCACGTTTATTTCGGCGAGTTTCAAACGACCCGATTCTTTTTGCATAATACTCTTTCATCCCGATCTATGACTTTCAAGGTTAGTGTTGATGTTTAAGAGTAATTTTCGATAAATGGTCATTTTCCGGCTAGATTAAGCGTGTATAGTGGCTGGGTTTTCATTCACAAGTATTAAATGGTGAGTTTTTGACAGATTATAGTGACGGTTATGGAAAAACGAAGGTTTTTTGGGATATTACAGGCCTCGGTTAAACCCGGTCAAAGAAGGTCAACTGTGGCCAACGGGAGTCATAGGATACGAACGGATTCACGTACACGAACTAAACGACCAGGAAGGTAAAAACGCACGCTAAACAGAATTACATTTAAGTATATGAAAGTTAAACTCGTATATACGGTTAAATGCGCTGAGCCCTAGATGATTCGTTAACGGAAAATAAATATTATTATGACATTAAATAATAACGAACCTTATAACGTATTGGTGTCCGTAAGAGTTCCGAACAAACTAAATACACAATTATTAGACACAGACAATTAATGTGGACGTGTACTCGGATAACCGATGACTTTAATATGATTAACGATAGGTATTTATATTCGAATAATTATTATTACTTTTGGAAGTATAAATATTTGCAAAACATTTATAATATATAAAAACAATTGATGATTATGATTTAGGACAAATTGGACAACAAGTATATTTGGTATAAATTCATATTTTGGATGTGCCGTTTAAATATTTTTGGACCTGTACGAATAAAACTATAGCGTTACCGACTAAGTAAGGATGTGACAAATAACAAAGGTTGATACCAATATACGTTTCATAAATGTTTGCGTACCATATAGATATATATATATACTCTTATATATGCGCATGCATACCTATGTATATAAGTATTTATATTTTATATAAAATCAAACCATAGATATTATATAATATGATGTTTAGCTACAAACCCACACATATATGTATATTTATATTAATATTGACATATATATACACACACTTTACATAAACCTGAACGCTTTTGCGAAATACAATACGGTACAAGCATATTATAGGGTTTTGAAATTACATAAACGTATATATAAATAATCATACAAATATACTATGAGTCCTGAAATGGTTTTATTAAAACATAGAGTTGAACGCATTCTGTTAAAAGTCGCATGAACCAGAATTATATTTACTAATTATAAGCGCATATAATGCACATTTGGGTGTGTGACAAACTAATACTTTTGAACATAACTATGGAAACATGTGTGAGTTGAGAATCCTGACTCCATCTAAATACCTAATATTATCCATCATCGTATGCACATTTGGCAATGCCTTCAAGAAACCATCAGAGCTCAACCGCACACGTAATAACTTAACACGAGTTTAGATTTACTTTATAACATTAGGGTTAGTTCATAAAGCTCTTAAAGCACCTTCAGGTATCGTAGGACTCAAGTGGGACGTAAACCCGTGACCATCATGTGAACATTGGTTTCTGTTATATCAGAAGGACATTAGTGTTCCTAACAAGTCACCAGGAGAGTTTCACAACCCCTTTTTACTTTTAAAGGTTTTAGAAACATCGGGGGAGAAACATACTTGCTTTACACGTTTAAAAACATGAAACACATTTACTTGATACGTTTGATTCATGAAACATACTCGTACTCGTTTTTATATGATAACAAGAAAACAAGACCCAACATTTATGTTTGCATGAGTTATCATTGAGAGCTCGTAAAATCCCCTACGTAAACATTTTAATAACCATTAACTAAGGACTTAGCCTGGGATTCTACGGATAGTACTATTTGGGATTGACACCCCCGGTCATGGTTCGATCGGTTTTGGTCGAATGACCGCATAGTGTTCAAACGTGTGCTCAGGAGGTACGAGCTGGGACAAAATACCTGTGTCATGGTTTGGTTATGCCTCATGATTGAACATATTATTTGTATTATTAGCTAGTCTACAAATAGGTCAACATTACTTGTTTTGTTTATCATATACACATGAAACCGCTACTTGTTTTGGTTAACGTTCCTGTCTTTAATAATTTCTCTAAAGAGGGCTTGACGTGGGCATAAATGCATTAACATGTTTTTGTAGGGAAAACTACTCATTACATGACTATAAAGTCATCACATGTTTTCATTGGGAAAACTACTCATTTTAAGACTATGAAATCGTCACATGTTTTCGAGGAAAACGCTTTTATATTATACCCATGTACATCATATCAATGTTTTTAAGGAAAATGACTTTACATTGAGACAACTAAACTTGTGAACTCATCAACCTTTGTGTTGACATTCTTAAGTATGGTTTTCAGGTAACATATAGCTATGACACGGTTAGAATAGGTTAACCATTCGGATTAAAACACTAGAAGCTGAAGAAGCATGATTGTCAAACCTCGAGTCTATTTTGACCTACCTAGTTCTAAGTCAATGTACTAGCTCATTTTAGTATATGTAAAGGTGTTTAACACTTTAGAAGTCTTCAATTTTCTTCCGCTATTGTGTAATTTTTCAATCGTTGCAACCCTAATTTATTTAAATTTGGGGGTGTGACAGTTTAGTATCAGATCCTATGGTTTTAGCGAATTAGGTTTCCTTAGTGACACCTAGGCTCTAACCAAACTCATCTAGGGACCAAGATTTCTAATACTTACATCACACTAAGAACCCCCCAAGACTCGAGCATAGAAATTCCAATCGTTGCTAAACAACTTGAGTAGACCATTAGTGTATGTAGTTACATTAGGGTATCATTAGCTACACTAATGTTTAATACAATTATATGGCACACGTAACGAACACTTAACACGTACAACAATGTAGAAATAATATACATCTACAACATTACTCAACGGAGTATCATTATTCGGATTACGAATCAAGGGTGACGGACACTCAGCACACTACAGCCCTAGAAGATCGAGTTACGAGCTGAGCTTGGGCGACGACGGTAGCAATGCTAGTTACCGATCTTGGTATCACAATAGGCTGAACCCGTACCTGAATCTGTACATGTACCTACACCACACCTACAACTACATCAGTTGTGGTGTCAGTTTTCTTCTTTAACATATGTAGTCTTCATTCGGTGTGGTATGCATACTCTCTTCCATGAATTGCTGGATTGGATGACATAAATATTCGCCATAAGATATGACAGGCGAAACTACCATATCAGAAGGGAACCCGAGGTGGATAATCAGGACTAAACGGGGGAGAACTCCACGGGTCAGGTGACCCATATACTCATCGGGATCATGTTGATCCGCACGTACATACAAACCTGGAGCATGATTTGCTAGACACAAATTTGAGGATCTCTGCTCGAACATGGTACCTGACTTCCACCGCACAAGTCCTGTTATTAGAAGACACCGATTGTGTCTCTCTACCATTAACTCCCTTTAGTAACATCCCTAGTCAGTAGATGCATGAGTATTGGTACACATGACGAAGAGTCATCCGATGGAACATGCACACTTTTACGCGAGAGTGCAACATAATGGCACGATCTAATGAACATTTCAGATCTCTTTCAACTGAGAGCTTTGGATAGGAGAAACACTATAGGTACCATGCAAAGTAAATTATCATTACGGGTGTACACGTAATCATAATTTGCAGTGCATGAGAACTCTAGTGAGTCTCATTGTCAAAGCTAATGTTCATGATTAATTTGTATCCCTAATCCAAATTCTCAGTCACTCCATTAATGATCGGACCTTGACAATTCAGACTCCTTAATTAAATATTCACGTAATATTCTCGCAGTTATGGAGGAACAAGAGAAATTCAAATTGGATCTAACCAACTCTCAATGGATCTTGAGTAACGAAGATCTCCGTCATCCATTTATGCTTTCTAAATCATACCCTCTTGAAACACGTAAACTCCATATTGATCCTTGTAACAATCAACACTTGTAGTAACTTCACAACTATTATTGGAGATCACGGCGTAATCTCAGGGTCTATCTTACCACTCATTATCACATTTACTTGAAGTTTACATCGAAAGTGTTATGCACAAATTCCTGTAATAGGATGAGAATTTATTCTGATCCTCTTACGCCTAACACCTATAGGGTACTGGGGAAACCCGACTTGAGAACAAGTGAATAATCTTACATCCTATTGTACTTAAGTTCCCTTAAGGATCATTTTGTTGGTTGAATCTTTGATTTCACCCTACAGGATAGGCACATTCACATATCTTACTCGCAGCCCTCTATAGTTAAAGAGCTCTAGAGCACCTACTGTTAGAAATAACTTCTTAACGTATGCTCAGGGAAAATACAATATTTCGACATTTAACACTCATTACCTCACTTTTATGACTTAAAATCCTTGTGCCAAGAACTTTAAGGGTATACCGATGTGAGTTAAACACGCAATGGTAAGTCACGATAATATCATTCGAATGCCAAGGAAGTTGCAGACATACTGTATTATCAGTTGTTGACAAATTCTGAAAACTCCATGACCCATTCCGACCAACTTTGATGAGAAATCAAGGTCCTAAGTTGAAACCCTAGGACTTAATTCTATGTTCTACGATTAACAACCATCTAAAGTTATATGATACCAGGAAGATGAACAAAGGACGAATCAATTTCGAAAGTTTTACTTGATTGTCGTTTATTTCTGACATCCGCTTAATGAGAAGTCAAGGCTTTGATTAAACTGACCATGATATCACATTACAGCTTACCCATTTAATGGGCTAGCACGTTCTGAATCAGTTAAACGGAAACACAGTTCGTATGAGACTATTTTCGTGGTCCCGCTGTTTATTTCCCCATCTAGACGAATCGTGACTTTTCCAAACGAACATAAAACTTCTTAAGGTTTACATACCTGATGTGTCCTAAATTATATATGTTTTGTATGCATAATAATCCTCATATTATGGTACTAACTGATTAATAACCTTGCAATTGATACTTAAAACGTTAATATTTTACAAATGCAGGTTATACGGTATCCCAAAGATGAATAGAGTAAAAATAAGCTTAAATCATGAAGAAATCAAGCTTTTGTAGGACCAAACCCGAGCATTGACCCCCAAGAAGTCAAACCAAGTCAAACTAGCAGCTAAAAGACAAAACTGGGCAGCAGAAAGGGGATGCACGGCCGTGCATCCCAATGCACGAGCGTGCATTGCCCTGTCTTGCTCCCTAAGGTCTAGTACACTGTCCTGTGTACCCTGTTTTATTCCCGAGGTGTTTGCACGCCCGTGCATTGCTCATTTTGAGGTCTATAAATAGATGGTTTGGGTTCTTCATTCTACACACCTCATATATCCCTTACACACCCCATGAACACACCAGAGAAAGCTTATTCCGTAGTTAGAGTGTAGTAGTAGTGAGTAGAGAGGCTTTTCCTCCTTGTTTCGCAATAGGGGAGCCTACGAAACTCAGCGTTATGCTAGTTAGTATGGCCATTCGTGGCTAAACTCTTTGTATTGCTAGGGTGAATATGAAGTTTGGTGCATTTTAATGTTTAACGTATTAATCCAAGTGATGTGTTTATTTCTTTAACTATTCGTCCTTAAAACCACCATTTTGGTGAGCTTTTATTATTGTCTAAATCCGTATTTATATTTGTGAGTGTTCTTGATTTTTAAAGTGTAAAACATTTTTAATCAAACTTCTCTTGAAGCTTGTACGTCTTTATACAAGTAGAGATTGATAAGCCAATGCTTAGTTAACACTATTAAGATTGTACGTCTTTATACGAACTTATTATGCGACCAAGAATTGCTGAACTCATGTTGGGAACGGTACGTCTTTATATTTGGTCCCATTGTTACACCGCCTCCTAGTGAGCAAAATATAATCACCTATTTAACTTTAATACAAAGCATTTTACGTTCGATGTCTTAAACCAACCCGGAGATGACCATTCGAAGAGTTGAGGGTAATTGTTGTCCTTAACGGGAGGCACTACCACTTGTTAAGGCTTTTAAATTTGCAAATCAAATGTCGTGAGGATGAGGCTCTAGCGGTTACCCGGGTCACACATTTGTAGTAGTCATATCACTGGATTAGTCAACTTAACATTATCACGTACCAAGCGGATTCGAAACCCAAAGCAATACTATTCGTAACTTGATCATTTCCGACCTATTTACTTTCATGTTATTTACTATTCTGTTGTTACATTTCTATTACACATTTCACACACGTTTTTACTTTTCTGCTATTTACTTTACCGCCATTTACTTTTCTGTTATTTACTTTCTTGTTCCACAGGCACACAAAACTCACTCACAAAATAAATCGGCTAAACGTTAACGAAAGTCGAGTATTAGAATTCGACCGTGTCCATTGATTTGATATTTGGTTCTTACCTAAACTATATTACGCTGTGATAGGTACACTTGCCTATTGTGTGTGTTTTTAAGTTAAAGTAATTATCATTTTATAAATTTAAAACCTGATCTCGTAACACCATTATAAAAATATATTTATTATATTTTTATATATTAAAACATTATGCACCAAGTTTTTGGCGCCGTTTCCGGGGACACGGTGATTTCAAGAAAAATTCAAGTTAACGGATTAACCTATCAACTTCCATTTGTTTTTCTGTTACATTTGTTGTAGGTAGTGTATGATCCATAGCTCCAATACTGGTTCATATCAACCTTTAGAAGAGCCCGAAAGATTCCTTCACCACCGAATACCAGAAAACCGTACTAGAAGAATGCCGTTGAAAACTGCACTATTTTCGATTTCGCAAGACCGTCACTAGAGGCTTTAGGATCTAGTATCACAAGGCCAAAAGTTGACGCTAACAACTTTGATATCAAATCTCATGTGATCCACATGATCCAGTTATCATGCACTTTCCATGGATTACCCGATGAAGATCTACATGCCTACATTGCAAATTTCCTTGAAATTTGTGACACTTTCAAACTGAACGGAGTGTCGAATGACGCAATTCGCTTCCGAATGTTTCCCTTTTCCTTAAGGGAACGAGTTAAGGCATGGCTAAACTCTTTTCCTACCGGGTCAATCACTACATGGGATGATGTAGCTCAGAAATTCCGGTCAAAATACTTCCCGCCATCTAAAACTGCTAAGCTAAGAAATGATATCACCACTTTGACTCAGGATGATGGTGAATCATTATATGAGGCATGAGAACACTTTAAGGACATGTTAAGGAAATGTCCTCACCATGGGCTAGAAGTTTGGTTTCAAGTGTCCTCATTCTACAATGAGTTGCATAATCAAGCTCGTCAGACACTAGACGCTACTGCAGGTGGTATTTTTGGAAACAAGAGACCACAAGAAGCTTACAACCTAATTGAGGAAATAGCTATGAACAACTATCAATGGTACAGTCCAAGGAACACCAGGGGAGCCAGGCAAGAAGTTCATTCGGTCGATACTGTCACATCACTTTCTGCTCAAGTAGATGCCCTCACCACTCGACTCAATCAACTTAGTAAGGGTAATACCACCACTGAGGCTACTGAAGAAGTAAAGAGTATCACCACTAATACCGAGCAGGTTGACTTTATCGGAACAAATCGCCTACAAAACAACCCCTATAGTAACACCTATAATCCTGGTTGGAGGAACCATCCAAACTTCAGCCGGAAGGATAACAACAATCAGGGACAATCCAGTTTCGGACAACAACAGCAACAGTTTCAACAAAGACCAACTCAAAACTATCTGCATCGTCAACAATTTCAAGTAACTAGTAAACCAAGAAATGGGTTAAGCTTGGAGGACGCGGTAACTAAGTTGATCTCTACAACTGAAAGTCAAGCCCTTCTAGCGGATTCCCGTCACAAACAATATGAGGAACGGTTTGGTCTTCATGAAGCTGAGTTCAAGACACAGAAAGCAACTCTACAGTCCATTGAAACGTAATTAGGGCAAATTGCAAAACTTCTATCCGAAAGACAACCAGGATGTCTTCCGAGTAATACTGAAACCAATCCAAAAGCAAATGAAAGTGCTATCACTCTGAGGAATAGCAAGGTTTTCCAGAGCCACCAATGACAGACGAAGATGTTCAATCAACAAGGAAAGAGATATTCACCGGGGTACCGCTTCGTCCACATATCATAGAAACAACTACCTAAGAACCACAATCAAAGATAACTCCACCTCCTGCTTAAGTAGATAGTCCTCCAAAAGTTCCAATAAAGAGAACGTTCCATTCCCACATACCTTACCCAGGAAGGCTAGTAAAGTAGAAGACTGACGAACAATATGAGAAATTCATCAAACTATTAAGCCGGATCCATGTCAATCTTCCCTTCCTGGATATCATACAACAAATGCCTATGTATGGACGTTTCTTGAAAGATTTCCTTACAAACAAAAGAAACATGGAGGAAGCAGTAAAAAAGACTAATCATTGTGTCGCTCTCATTGAAAGATGTATTCCAAAGAAACTCTCGGATCCTGGAAAGTTCTTTCTACCTTGTTCTATCAGACCATTACCAATAACCTTTGCGCTCGCTGAGCTAGGAGCAAGTGTGAATATAATGCCTTATGTCATGTTTAAAAGATTAAATATTGGGAATCCATGACCTGTCAATGCAACTATCGAACTCACAGATGGATCAGTCAAATCACCCATAGGAGTCATTGAGAACTTACTAGTAAAAGTCGGCAAGTTTGTCTTCCCTGTCGATTTCATGGTTTTAGAAATGGGACCCGACTATTCCGTACCTCTGATTTTAGGTCGTCCATTTTTAGCCACTGCTTGAGCCGTTATTGATATGAACGAAGGAATCTTGACACTTCGTGTCAGAAAACAATCAGTGACCTACAACATAGGGGGAAATGAATGCCTATCTAATGATCCATTTGAAATTGCCCAATTCATCGATACTAATCTGGACTATCAACTGAAGAAAGCTAAGGAATTTAACAAAGGAAAGAAACTGAATCTTGGAAAGTTTTTGAAAACACTGACCGGATCGATGAGTACTTTGACAAGCTAACAAAACTAAAGGACTTGAATGAAGGAACATGAGATACGGTGGAAGTCGATGGCTCCCACCCAAAGAAAGACTGATGAAACACGTATGGGTCGGGCTAAAGACCCTTAAATAAACGTAGCGCTTCCGAGAGGCAACCCGATGATTATGAATAAATTGAGAGGTTGGTGCATACGGCAGAATCATGGATCTCAGGTTTGATCTTTGAAATTTAAGTTTCTCATACTTCAGCTCAAGGTATGCCTTCTCGATACTAGGACCTTAGTAGCTTAACTACTACATTTTATTTTCCTTGTCTGATTTTATGTTTTCCCTTATGTGTCAGGTAGAATAGCATCCCTAGATAGTCTCTCTACGTCTTTGAAGAATCACATTCTATCTCTACAACCTAAGGAATCGGAAACCACATCAAATTTCTTTGAAATTCGATAAAGTCTTTGAAGCAAGGTGTTGACAGCACCAATAAGTTTTGGCCTTAGGTTATACACCGAATTTACTGGGGGAGTACCAACTTCTTTTTCCTTAAAACTCCATGCATTTAAATTCCTGCATAACATTTTATTACATGCATTTGTACATCGAGGGCAATGCACAGTTTTAAGTGTGGGGTGGGAAATTAAGAGATTCAGGACTACTTGTAGCCTCAAAGAAGTAAAAATTTTAACTTGTGATTTTCTACCCATTTGACTAAAACATTACAAAAACCTACCTTTTGCAAAACCCGGAAAATTTTCAAAATTTTAAACTTTAAAACCTCTTTGAGTTCGCGCCTAATAAAGTAAAATGAATACATGGCAAGTATAAACAAATGAATATTATGCATAGCGATTCACTAAACCCTATTCCATCCGTTTTCATGTGAGGAAAATCAAGCCTATTACACAACATCAAATTTTTGGCGCAGTATATAATTATTCGCATGCTCTTTCGTTTGGCATTAGTGAGTGTTTTTCGATTGAATTTTATGCATAACTAGAACTTGTGTGATTTATACATATCAAGACCATGAACTAGTAGAAGTTTGAAAGTGATTGAGGCACCTAGGTTTTTATTACCCTTATCCTTAAATCCAAAAATCCTAAAAATATAATCCGCTTAGATAGCCCTTTGAGCCCTAGCCTTTTCTCTTCTACTACCCACAATTATCACCCAACCACCTTTTCGTAAACACCGGTTATTGGCTAACTGTCTTCAAAATGGAAAAATTATCCTATGTCGTTATTTCAAGTTTATTACCGTTGAGGCAACTTCAGAAAGAATCTGCTTTACTCAAAAGAATTGGAATATACAAGAAGATGTATGTATTAGGAAGAAACAGCCGAACTATCTGCAAGGAATTTATGAAAATATTATTTAAAAGAAATTGAGGAAAAAGAATTATTGAAGGAATTGTCTTGATGTAAAAAAAAAGTTGGTCTTTTACCGGTTAGACCTTAAAGAGCTGGATATGCATTCTTTTGATTTCAATTTGCTTTTCTGCCTTCATTTCGCAAAGCTTGAATTACCGCCCGAACTCCGAGAGAAAGTTTTCAAAGCAACTAATGATGTAAGAAAACGGTGGCGCAAGCAAGAACAACCACCACCATTCTGCAGCCTGTCAAAAAGTGCCGCCAAAAGAAGAGTAAAAAGATACGAAAAATGTGTGAAGTGTGGCAACTGGAGCCACGATGGAAAATGTAGCAAGAATCAAACTCATTTCCAAAGTGAGTATATGCATCTGATCAAAGTTGGAGCTGTTAGGCTACAAACCGAAAGTTCCATACGGAGAAGCAGCAATGTGTACTACACAGTAAGGAAAGAGTTGGCACTAATGAGAGATCTTGGTCTTAGCAATCTGACCATAAACGAGCCCTTAGATTAGTTATACCATCATGATCCGAGTACTATAAACGGACCTGTTAGTATTTTTCATTTTAAGCCATGAAGCCGTAGCTGTGTGTTTCACGATAGTTGTAGCCCTTCATACCTTTTAAATCCCTAAAAACCCAAAAAGATTTTCATCTTCACCCCCTTTATTTTTATTTTTAGCCAGATTACAACCCTTTTAAAGTCCTCTTGATTCATGCATACTACTTAGTTAATTGGTGAAGACTTGATTTGCATACAAGCTTATGATACTCTTTTAAAGTCCTCCATACTACTTAGTTAATTGGTGGAGGCTTGATTTGCATACAAGCTTATGATCATTGCATAATTCGATTCGAACTTGAGTGTTCCACTTAACTTACACTATCCATACATATATAACCTTAGAGCTGAGTGAATATTGTGAGTAGTGAAAGTTTATGCATAATTGAAGTTCTAGTAGGCTTGTCATGGATTCCATCATAGAAAAATTTAAAAATAGAATAAGCAACTCAAGAGTTATCCAGGAATTTTCAACTACTTGGAGTTCCATTTCCCTTGTAAAGTTTTTAGTTATGGGTATGATCATGCGTGAGTTCGCTTGAGGACAAACAAAGTTTAAGTGTGGGGTATTATGATATGTCCTAAATTATACATGTTTTGCATGCATAATAATCCCCATATTATGGTACTAATTGATTAATAACCTTGAAATTGATACTTAAAACGTTAATAATTCACAAATGCAGGTTATTCGGTGTCCCAAAGATGAATAGAGCAAAAATCAGCTTAAAACATGAAGAAATCAAGCTTTTGGAGGACCAAACCCGAGCATTGACCCCCAAGAAGTCAAACCAGGTCAACACAAGTCAAACCAGCAGGTAAAAGACAAAACTGGGTCGAAGGAAGGGGATGCACGACCATGCACGGGCGTCCATTGCCCTGTCTTGCTCCCCAAGTTCTAGGTGTACCCTGTTTGATTCCCGAGGTGTTTGCACGCCCGTGCAATCCAATGCACGGCCGTGCATTGCAATGCACGGCCATGTATTGCTCATTTTGAGGCCTATAAATAGATGGCTTGGGTTCTTCATTCTGCACACCTCATATATCCCTTACACACCCAAGGACACACCAGAGGAAACTTATTCCGTAGTTAGAGTGTAGTAGTAGTAGTGAGTAGAGAGGCTCTTCCTCCTTGTTCCGCAATAGGGGAGCCTACGAAACTCAGCGTTAGGCTAGTTAGTATGGCCATTCGTGGCTAAACTCTTTATATTGCTAGGGTGAAGATGAAGTTTGTTGTATGTTAATGTTTAATGTATTAATTCAAGTGATGTGTTTATGTCTTTAACTATTCGTCCTTAAAACCACCATTTTGGTGGTCTTTTATTATTGTCTAAATCCGTATTTATATTTGTAAGTGTTCTTGATTTTTAAAGTGTAAAACCTTTTTAATCAAACTTCTCTTGAAGCTTGTACGTTTTTATACAAGTAGAGATTGATAAGCCAAGGCGTGGTTAACACTATAAAGATGGTACGTCTTTATACGAACTTATTATATGACCAAGAATTGGTGAACTCATTTTGGGAGCGGTACGTCTTTATACTTGGTACCATTGTTACACCGCCTACCGGTGAGCAAAATATAATCACCTATTTAACTTTAAATCAAAGCATTTTACGTTCTATTTCTTAAACTAACCCGGAGAAGACCATTCGAAGGGTTGAGGGTAATTGTTGTCCTTAACGGGAGGCATTACCACTTGTTAAAGCTTTTAGTTTTGCAAATCAAATGTCGTGAGAACGAGGCTCTAGCGGTGACCCGGGTCACACATTTGTAGTAGTCATATCACTTGATTAGTCAACTTAACATTATCACGTACCAAGCGGATTCAAAACCCAAAGCAATACTATTCGTAACCTGATCATTTCCGACCTATTTACTTTCCTGTTATTTACTATTTTGTTCGTTACATTTCTGTTACACACTTCACGCACGTTTTTACTTTTCTGCAATTTACTTTACCGCAATTTACTTTTCTGTCATTTATTTTCCTGTTCCACAGGCACACAAAACTCACTCACAAATTAAACCGGCTAAACGTTAACGAAAGTCGAGTATTGGAATTCGACCGTGTCCATTGGTTCGATACTTGATTCTTTCCTAAACTATATTACGCTGCGATAGGTACACTTGGCTATTGTGTGTGTTTTTAAGTTAAAGTAATTATAATTTTATAAATTTAAAACATGATCTCGTAAGACCATTCTAAAAATATATTTATTATATTTTTATATATTAAAACATTACGCATCAATACCTCATGGACATTATAGTCAAGTCATTAATTCACAAACAATTATATCACAACCTAAATGCTAGACTGCAGTAGAGGTACGGTGCAAATGGTGGGTAATTGTCACACCCCAACCGACGACGGAATACGTCGGGGCGGGACATGTAGACTGTTTAAAAGCTCATGATCAACTAAATTACAAAATTTTATTAAAATTGCTTAAATGTAGAATACATATTGATCAAACAATCAAAAGCTAACAAATTCTAGTTTATTTGTCACTAGGTCCATATGCTCCTAAGTGATGACCTTGTACTTCAAATAATTCAACCAGAAACATGTTTAAAATGAGAGGGTCAACTACAAATAGTTGGTGAGCAAACATAAGGTTAGATATCTCATGTAGTTTTCAAAGGATTTGTACAATTTTTATGACATATGGTAAGTAAGGCATTTTATGGAGAATCTATAGTCGAAACTAAGTGTACAATCAAACCTTGTGAATGAGGCATAACACGCAGGTTACCCTAAAGTAATTGTCGGTAACAAACACCCTATCCGGGTGGGTTTGTCAGACTCAATAGATCTATCAATGTTAACCGTTGGCTTGTACTGAGTTAATGATTGTACGAGTATGTCATGTATATGTAGTTCAACTCATAGCATTCAAGTACAAAAGCACAAATTACACAAATAGTCATAATGTAGAATTGTATATTGTAATTGCAAATAGTTTTTAATGAACAACATGTTTCACCCCAAAATGTACAAAAATGATAAAAAGGGGCTATGTAAACTCACCTTGCAAGTTTAGAGGGTTGAACTTGAACTTGTAGTAACTTGGATTCAATGTCTTAAGGATTGCCTATGTTAAGTTTGTTACGTTATAAACACGTTATGGATAGTCAAGAGGTTGACAGTGTAATTAGCTGGAAGTGGTTGTTGAACACTAGAGTGGTTATCCATCCAGAGTAGTACCTCCAACAGAAAAGTTCCCAGGAAAGAGTTGGCCGGATCAGAACCCCGTCTTTTCCTAGCCAGAACTTTAATGTTTGTCAAATAACTACATACTGGTTTGAAAGTTACTCTATTTGCATACTTAACCAAGTTTAGGGTGAGTTTGGTAAGCTTGGAAAGTATAAAGGCTAAAGTGAAAATATGAGTTTAGTAAAGATATAAATAAATTTAATTGAATATTAAAGGTTTTTAAAAATAAGGAGTTTTGGTAAAAACATGATTTTTTTGAAATTGAAAGGAATAATAAAGATCAAAACCAAGTTTTTAAATAAAGTTTGAACAAGTTTAATTAAAATAGGGCTTTTAATCTTGGATAGATCTATGATTATAACATAAACATGTTAGGGATCATAGATCTAGCCAGTTATGATGAACTTTTAAAAAGAAAAGTATGAACAAGTAAGAACATAAGAAGAACTTACTTAGAATGGAAAGATTTAAACTAGAATCTTCTAAAAGATGAGAAGAACAACCTTTAGTTGCTAGAGAGCTCTAGAAGATTGTTGAGGTGTGAAAATAAATGAGGTTTAAGGCTCTATTTATAGGTGAGACTAAGGGACTTATTCGCAAAAATCAATTTGTTGATAAGGACTAGGATTGCAAAAGGTGAAGAATAGTATTTAATGCTCATTAATGTTATGTTTGACTCCATAATTCATATTTAAAATTGTTTTATAAAGTTTGTAAAATCTTTAATATGTTACTTGTTTAATTACAAATGTTTGTAAAAAAATGTCTTTCATTTTTATAAAGACTACAATTTGTGTAAATGGTTTACTAAAATAGATATATGTTTACATATTTATTTAAAATTAAATACATACATTTAGAAAATGTAAACTCTTGATTAATGCTCATAAATTTTAAAACTTACAATTTCTATAGATGATTAATTTAATAGCATCAAATACATATTTATAATTAGATTCCTATATCTATATAGAACAATATGTAAAAACGTGATTAAAGATGTATAAGTCTTATATCAAAAGTTGTATAATTGATTTATTTGATATAATCATATATAAATATATATATGTATGTATATGAATGTATATACATATGTTATATATATAATAGGAGGTTAATATTTAAATGTAAGGTCAAAAATCTAAATTGATAGATGTTAAAATAATAATTAAAGTGACATATTGTTTTGAACAAGTACGGGGTTCATTAGGAGTGTCGTTACTGTATAAAGTAAAATAATGTACTGTTAGAAAAATCTTGGATGTTACAGTATCCCCAAGTTGATGGAATTTCGTCCCGAAATTCAATTGTTTGGAGACTACTGAATCAGAAAGGAGGTGAGCTTGGATTGTCGGTTTGAGGAGTATAGCTGATGTCAAGGTTCAAGTCTAGTCATCGTGTCAGGCATAGATGGTGGTAGTGGGTTTAGTTTGAATGTAATTAAGGGGAAAACTGTTGAAGAATATTTTGGACTTCAAAAATGAAATGAATCACTCGAAATGAGAATGATGAGAATTGATGATCAAAACTTGTTTTTAATATGTAATCTAATATGTTCCAGATACAATACTGGACAAGAGTTTTCACAAACATTGGTCAAGGTCAGAATAACATAAAATTTCTCGTGATACGAACAACGCTACTTCTGGCAATATGACAGGAACACTTATATATAGGAAGTACCAGCGGCGTATCCACCATGCCATTGTCATATCACATTAGTTTCCTTATTATATATCACGATATGTTTCATGTCATAACACACGACAAAATTTACTATGTTTTTCATGCGCTGATTTTTATAATTACGTGTTCACCCGTAATTACTCAAATCGTCGCATGGTCCGTATAGATACTTCTGTTGTGTGCGGGTCAAAAGAAGACACAAAGTTACTTAGGTTATATCTATTGTTTTCACGTATGAGTTGATAATAACTAATTATGCTCCTAGATAGTAAGGTAAGTTAAAAAAAAAACTAAAAAGTAATAATGTGGCATAACTTAGAGTTCCATAGTTTTCTCGTCTTTGAACAAGAATACGTCAAACCCCGAGTAGTTTTAAAGTTTTGCAGCTTCCTCGTTTTTGAACAAGAATATGTCAAACCCCGAGTAGCTTTCATGGATACAGTGAATAATCATGTCTTATGTATGATGTACTTAATCAATTGTCACAATGTAAATAATTTAGTTCTATGTATAATGTAAGCACTCAAGTTCATGTATGATCTACTGTCATGTACATTGTAAACAAATGGGCTTTATGTATACTGTAAGCAATTTAGTATAAAGTATATTGTAACCAAATAAGTTTAATGTATAATGTGAGCAATGTAGTATCATGTGTTTAGTATCATGTATAAATGTAGTATCATATATATCGTAAATAAATAAGTTTCATGTATATTGCGAACAATTTTAGTATTATGTGTTTAGTATCATGTATAAATGTAGTATCATATATATCGTAAATAAATAAGTTTCATATATAATGCGAACAATTTTAGTATCATGTATTTTGTAAATAAATATGTATAATGTAAACAATTTAGTATAACGTATTTTGTAAATAAATAAGTTTTCATGTATAATGTAAACCATTTAGTATAATGTATTTTGTAAATAAATAAGTTTTCATGTATAATGTAAACAATTTAGTATCAATAAGTTAAATGTATAATGTAAACAATTTAGTATAACGTATTTGGTAAATAAATAAGTTTTCATGTATAATGTAAACCATTTAATATAATGTATTTTGTAAATAAATAAGTTTTCATGTATAATGTAAACAATTTAGTATCAATAAGTTTTCATGTATAATGTAAACAATTTAATATAATGTATTTTGTAAACAAATAAGTTTTCAGGTATGATGCAAACAATTTAGTATTATATATTTTATAAATAAACATATATAATGTAAACAATTTAGTATAATGTATTTTGTAAATAAATAAGTTTTCATGTATAATGTAAACAATTTAGTATAACGTATTTTGTAAATAAATAAGTTTTCATGTATAATGTAAACAATTTAGTATGAATAAGTTTTTATTTATAATGTAAACCATTTAGTATAATGTATTTTGTAAATAAATAAGTTTTCATGTATAATGTAAACAATTTAGTATCAATAAGTTTTCATGTATAATGTAAACAATTTAGTATAATGTATTTTGTAAACAAATAAGTTTTCAGGTATGATGCAAACAATTTAGTATTATATATTTTGTAAATAAACATATATAATGTAAACAATTTAGTATAATGTATTTTGTAAATAAATAAGTTTTCATGTATAATGTAAACATTTTAGTACAATGTATTTTGTAAGTAAGTTTCATGTGATTAATCTACTATTATGTACATTGCAAACAAACAAGTTTCATGTATCATGGGATCAATCAAGTATCATGTATATTGTGAATGTTCATATGTAAGTTATTGAATCTCTTGTGTAACGTAAACTATCAAATTTTGTAGGTGTTCGAGTGTTGCGGACAAGCGTGTTGCTTGACGTTTATGTATAATGCGGGTAGTTGGGTTATAATTTTTTTTTTCAATCTTATTGAGGTTTATATGGTTGGTTAACGCCTACGCGAAATGATTCATCTCCTTGTAGTGCCTAGTGTACATTTTCGAAGGTGTAAGATAACGAGAAGGTTGTGTAGATATTTAGAGTAGTGTGCTTATGAATAACTAATTTGTGCTCTTTGTTTGTAAATAAACAAGTAATTGCAATTTGTTCTTTTTTGTAAATTAACAAAATAGTGAAAATAATAAGTTGAATAACTAGATAGATGGATAAATAAATAGAAACTTTTTATTAAATTTTTAATCATCGTAAAGAGAATGTTTCAAAGGAAAATAATGGCTAAATTATCTAATAATTAAGCAACAGTTTAATAAAAGTTAATTTAACGAAATAAAAGTCATAAATAATTATTAATTAAGATAATGTTTTTTTTGTTTTTTTTATAAAAGAAGTTGTATTAAGTATTTTTTTCAAGATGAAAAGGTTTATAAAAAAATTGATACTCGAGATAATATTTATACACTAATTTGTTTGAATGGAATATCGATGTTGTTTAAATACGATAGTAAAATGATTAATTTACAAAGAAGGCTTATGTACATGTACTAAACTGTAATAAACAAAATGATGATGTTTAGAATGTACTCATTTGGTATCATAATAAAATGAGTACTTTGACAAATCAAAGTGATTTAAATTCTTATACTTTCAAGAAGACATGTTTTAGCCTATAGGTGAACACTCACTTCAGGAATTCCTAGTAAAGCATACGGATCATTCGGTTAATTTGGATTTATATGAAATGCTTTCCTAGACAGAAGACCCAAAGTACACGCATTCACCCTTCAGGATTGCACATGTTCTTTACTAATTTTTAGAACTCTAGACTTTGACGGGATTTTTTTCTTTAAATTCAATAGGCTTTAGGCCTAAGAGTTTAAATTCTTCAGAAGTTTTGATGATGATATAATTCTCAGTGTATAAGAGTGAGGGTGTATAAAGACTTAGATATGAATAAGTGCATGATATGATAATACTTAGGATAACATCTAGTGTAATCAGGTAGGTAATGTGTAGATTAATTAAATAATGTAGCAAATAAGGTATCACATAAGTAGCAATTAGTGTAAACACACTAGATATCAAATAACATGGCACATAATATAATAAGTGTTTGTAGCATGCAATGTAACACATAAGATGACATGTATGATAATCACACAAGGGGGTATCATAAGGTTATAGACTAGGTCATTGGTTTCTAATAACCTAATTCCCTATAACCAAAGCTCTATTACCAATCTGTCACACCCCAACCGACGGCGGAATACGTAGGGGCGGGACATGTAGACTGTTCAAAAGCTCATGATCAACTAAATTACAAAATTTTAGTAAAATTGTTTAAATGTACAATACATATTGATCAAACAATCAAAAGCTAACAAATTCTAGTTTATTTGTCACTAGGTCCATATGCTCCAAAGTGATGACCATGTACTTCAAATAATTGAACCAGAAACATGTTTAAAATGAGAGGGTCAACTACAAATAGTTGGTGAGCAAACATAGGGTTAGATATCTCATGTAGTTTTCAAAGGATTTGTACAATTCTTATGATATATGGTAAGTAAGACATTTTATGGAGAATCAATAGTCAAAACTAGGTGTACAATCAAACCTTGTGACTGAGGCATAACACGTAGGTTACCCTAAAGTAATTGTCGGTAACAAACACCCTACCCGGGTGGGTTTGTCAGACTCAATAGATCGATCAATGTTAACCGTTAGCTTGTACTGAGTTAATGATTGTACGAGTATGTCATGTATATGTAGTTCAACTCATAGCATTCAAGCACAAAAACACAAATTACACAAATAGTCATAATGTAGAATTGTATATTGTAATTGCAAATAGTTTTTAATGCACAACATGTTTCACCCCAAAATGTACAAAAATGATAAAAAGGGGCTATGTAAACTCACCTTGCAAGTTTAGAGGGTTGAACTTGAACTTGCAGTAACTTGGATTCAATGCCTTAAGGATTGCCTAAGTTAAGTTTGTTACGTTAGAAACACGTTATGGATAGTCAAGGGGTTGACAGTGTAATTAGTTGAAAGTGGTTGTTGTACACTAGAGTGGTTATTATTCCAGAGTAGTACCTCCAACAGAAAAGTTCCCAGGAAAGAGTTGGCCGGATCAGAACCCCGTCTTTTCCTAGCCAGAACTTTAATGTTTGTCAGATAACTACATACTGGTTTGAAAGTTACTCTATTTGCATACTTAACCAAGTTTAGGGTGAGTTTGGTAAGCTTGGAAAGTATAAGGGCTAAAGTGAAAATAAGAGTTTAGTAAAGATATAAATAAATTTAATTGAATATTAAAGGGTTTTAAAAATAAGGAGTTTTGGTAAAAACATGATTTTTTTGAAATTGAAAGGAATAATAAAGATCAAAACCAAGTTTTTAAATAAAGTTTGAACAAGTTTAATTAAAATAGGGCTTTTAATCTTGGATAGATCTATGATTATAACATAAACATGTTAGGGATCATAGATTTAGCCAGTTATGATGAACGTTTAAAAAGAAAAGTACGAACAAGTAAGAACATAAGAAGAACTTACTTAGAATGGAAAGATTTAAACTAGAATCTTCTAAAAGATGAGAAGAACAACATTTAGTTGCTAGAGAGCCCTAGATGATTGTTGAGGTGTGAAAATAAATGAGGTTTAAGGCTCTATTTATAGATGAGACTAAGTGACTTATTCGCAAAAATCAATTTGTTGATAAGGACTAGGATTGCAAAAGGTGAAGAATAGTATTTAATGCTCATTAATGTTATGTTTGACTCCATAATTCATATTTAAAATTGTTTTTATAAAGTTTATAAAATCTTAAATATGTTACTTGTTTAATTACAAATGTTTATAAAAAAATGTCTTTCATTTTTATAAAGACTACAATTTGTGTAAATGGTTTACTAAAATAGATATATGCTTACATATTTATTTAAAATTAAATACATACATTTAGAAAATGTAAACTCTTGATTAATGCTCATAAATTTTAAAACTTACAATTTGTATAGATGATTAATTAAATAACATCAAATACATATTTATAATTAGATTCCTATATCTATATAGAACAATATGTAAAAACGTGATTAAAGATGTATAAGTCCTATATCAAAAGTTGTATAATTGATTTATTTGATATAATCATATATAAATATATATATGTATGTATATGAATGTACATACATATGTTATATATATTATAGGAGGTTAATATTTAAATGTAAGGTCAAAAATCTAAATTGATAGATGTTAAAATAATAATTAAAGTGACATATTGTTTTGAACAAGTACGGGGTTCATTAGGAGTGTCGTTACTGTATAAAGTAAAATAATGTACTGTTAGAAAAATCTTGGATGTTACAGTAATGAGGTATTAAACTAAATCTTCGCTAGTGAAAGCATACGAGAAATCTTGAAATTCTTTCATCCACTGCAACCAATATTAATGAAAAAAAAAATTCATATGGCACAAAACCTAATTTGAGAGTAGAATTTTTAATGTTCCCTGAAAATGCCTTCAAGAAGTATAAAGGATCAACCAAAACCTTTCATTTCCGTATTTTGTCGTTGCTATCCGATTACAAGAAGGTGATAGTTATGTAGTTAGAAAACAAATATAAGGGAAACTGTGTTACTAACTCTTAGTAGATGGTTTGAGTGCTATTCTCACTTTTCTTTGAACCCAATGGAGATTCATTTATCTCTGATATTCGTTGAGCCAAAAATCAACTATAATATTCCCAAATACTTTGACATTCTCTTTCTTCTTCATTAAGATTCAACTCAATCTTTAGATGAACCACATGAAATATTGACGTTTCAATGACACTATGAGATTTCATTGTCTCGAGGTTTATCGTTTGACATCTATTTCATTAAGAGATCAATCTAAACTAAGTTACGAATAACATTCGTGATAGAATTACACGTAAGGAGGTTTGACAAAACCAAGGTTAATCTCAGGAAATCATATCTCCATAAAATTTTATTCCATATCATATCTGTCTAATTCGTTACCTAGAAAACTACTAACGGTTCCCCTGAACCATTCCGGCTTATTTAAGAGAAATAGCATACGAGGATGTTATTTCCTTGAAATCAATTTAACCTATATACCTATTTGACAGATGAAATGCCGGTTAGGATCTTTTGCTCTAGAAAGATTGAATGCATTAAGGCAATTGACCGGTTGCAAGAAACAGTCAAGTACTTGATTTTGAACTAAGACCTGAGCATTTGATCAAATCATTTGACACATCTTCACTGAACTTTTGATAAGTTTCCTTTAGTTTCCATAATGATTTTGTGACACCCATCATTTCAGGTCAATATCCATATTACATAATTGCACGTTCATAAATTATATTTCCTGGTTTATTATTTTGACATAGTTTTGTCAAGGGCCTAGCAAAGGAACACACTATATATACTTTAGTAATTTTTAGAATTACTAGGAAGTAAACAGTTATAACCCGCAAGGTACGTTGTTGGTGATTAACAAGATTTTATTCCGGAGAAGTCTAGTAATAAAAACATAAATATTGGTGACAAAACTATTAAAAGCGGACAAAAAAAAATGTTATTTCATGGTGATAAGTTATTTTTGTATGTATACTTGTATATTATAGTTAAAATGTTAACTATGACGGGTTAAATTAGTGGACTATTAAAATATAGTCAAGATACGAATTATATAGAGCATTAATCATAAAAGTTCATACATCGGACTTCTAGATCACGAGAGCACCTACCGGGTATACACTACCTAAAAACCCTATCAATTAAGTATTAGACTTAACTTACAATATGGAACAAAACCCAAACCCCCCCAGCCCCCTCTCGGCCGAACCCACCAAACCACCTCCCACCCTTTTATTAAACCAACTTCTCACCTCAACTCATGTCAGAAGAGCCATGTTCTTTCAACCAAGAAGCCAAGTAAAGATCACACCCATCTAGTCCTTGTAGTCTTGCAATGATGATGGTGTGTTGAACACTTAAATCCCTCCATCTCTCTATATATATACGACATACACACATATAAACACACATTTGCTCATTCAAAGTCAAGAGTAACAGGCTAGAGAGTTTTTTGATCAAAGGAAGGTTTGGAGCTAGGAGTCGGGTCTTGAGAGGCAAAACGAGCATCCATCACCATCTACTAGTGAAATCTCGCTTGACTAGTGGTGAGAAACCGACTTAAACCTTCTTGTAATCTTCACCTTCTTGATTTAAAACACGTTGTTCATCCTAATAATTAAAGAGATTCAAAGAGTTAGTGAATTTTTATAAAAACATAACTTTATTAAGTATAAAAATTAGGGTTTTTGTATAAAATTGTATATGGGGGGCCGAAAATGATGAAGATATAGGTATGATTTGTTGATTTGATCATGTTTGTGGTAAGATGTTACATAATAATATGATGTCAAGAAAATAAAATAAAGAAAAACAAAAATGGATACATATATATATATATATATACATATATATATATATACATATATATATATATATACATATATATATATATAGGTCGAAACTATGCATACATATGTGTATATATGTTTGATTTGATTAAGAATCTAGAAATGTATAAGTGTATGCATGCATATATAAAAATAGAAACTTGTATATATATATATATATCTATGTGTACATGTTCTTGTTGGAACACTTGATGATAAAATAGAAAGATTAATGTGAAAAGGGTGATTAATGATTTGGTTAATGTTTTTAGAAATGGTCAAATAAATGAATGCATGTATAAGGATTTTAATCTAGGATGAAATATTGATGATCATGTTAATAAATCATGGATTAGTAAAAGTCTAACTTAATACTTGATGAAAAAGTAGAATATATGTGAATGTATATATGTGAAATCGTATGGAACATACATAAATATATATGTGTTTAAGTTTAGTAACTTGAAATATTATTATGTGAGAAATTATATGATCATATAAAGAGGTTAAACGTATATATGGGTGTATGATCATCAGTTGTAGAACTTGGAAAATAGTTAAACATAGGTATTTAAGTATATATAGAAGTCATGATATATATATATATATATAAATAACGGGAAAATTGTTAACTCAGAACGAGTCACGAAACGACTAAATGAATGAAAACATATATGTTTAGAACTTGTTGATAACCGGAACATAGACACGAGTAATGAAATCTAAAGACGTTCGGTTTAAGAATAAATGATCGTATGTTATCATGAAACGTGTTTAAATATATGTTGAATTATTGATCTATAATTATATTTGTGTGCATAGATTAGTATGAATAAATGCATGTTAAACGTAAACAAGTTAATAAATGTCGTTCGGAACAAGTAATTGCATGTGGACGTGTTAACATGGTTTATGTGCATGTAGGATAATTGACATGCTTAGAACATACTTGAACGATATTTGTGATTTTTTATAATTATTGATAACGAATAATTATATGGTGATACGTGGACTATGATATAAATATATTATAAGATGTTGCAAAAATAATATTTATTTTTGACAAATGTAACAAGTCACAAATATGAAAATATATTATTTTCTCAGAAAATAAGTAAAACGTCTAGACTGGAATAATAATCACCAACGAGTCGTCGCACTAAAACACAACTTTATTAAACAAAGACGTGCTTAACGAAGTTCGTTAAGCCGGGTGAACAACTTGTGTTTAAGACGGTTAGTCTTAACATGTAAGGTATTCTTAGGGTACGGATAAACGGGGTTTACGGTTATTCAAGTAACTGCTAGCATTCATATTGTCGAGGTGAGTTTCACTGTCCCCCTTTTTCTAAGTTTTTGAAATGTTTTGCGGAGGAAACATACTTGTAACAATTTTTCGTATATAAATGAATGAACAATGATCAGACCGTATGTGTGCATTGAGCGAACAATATAGCGCTTAATGTCCCCGGATTAACACACTTTGTAACCATTAGCTATGGACTTAGCCTAGGATTCTATGAATAATACTATTGGGGGTGACGCCCCCTGTCATGGTTAGTCGCGCTAGCTAAGGGTCCAAATGGCCGAATGACCGCATATTGTCTTATTCTCATGGTTTAGCGAGGGAGGGGCATTCAATTGTCATGGGTTGGTTACGGTCTCGTGCATTACATATTATTTGTATTCCTTGCAAGATTACAAATGGGGTCAATTGGTTTGGAAATGTTCAAAATTCATTGGTTATATATATATATATATATACTATTGATCGGAAAAACTTATACATATGAACGTCTGTGAACGTTGGAACTACATGAACTTTTGATCAAAACCTGTGAACTCACCAACCTCGTGTTGACACTTTTTAAGTATGTTTTTCAGGAAATTGAACGTAGGCTCAGGTGAGCAATGTAGGATTACATGCATGCATGGGCGGATACGACTTTTGGGAGATTTCTCTTGTATAACTCATTGCATATGGGTCATATTTGCAAAATCTTAATCTTTTGTAAACTCAAACTCATATTTTGGAATGTAAAACTTTAAACTTGCTTGTGTATCCAATCATTATGTATGTGTTTGCGGTAATCATATGCTTTGGAAACCAGTGGATGTTACGCCTCGCGTTTCCGCCTAGGCGGGGTGTGACAGATTGGTATCAGAGCCATTGATTATAACGAACTAGGAGTCTAAAACTGAACCTAGTCTATAATTTAAATGACTCACAAAAAAATTTTCATTGCATAACCATTCATCTTGTCATATGGATATTGTAGTCACAAGCATGTCGTCACACTCTGACCCCGTCTCTGCCTCTGAATCCAACGAGGAACTTCCCGCCGCACGCCCCAGAGGTCGAGTGCAAGACCGCAGCTCCACACCACCCAATGTCGCCCTGGGAGAACCGCCTATCGTCTACCGAAAGAAAAGTGGAGGAACAATTATGGTAAAGAGTGCTAGGAAGAAGGTTCGATTGCCACGCAAGAGGACTCCGGCAGCCCGTGACCCAGAAGACTTGGAGACTGATGAGGAACCACCTAGGCAACGACCCTACTACCACCCTACTGTGGGGACTATCAGCTGGATGCCCCGTACACTGGCACGATGGAGGGAGATGGAGAGCATCCCCTATACCTTTGAGCTCGGGGAGTCCTCCAACTCCCCAACACCTTTACCCCACATTAGGGAAGCCATGGAACTCACATTGCCTACATTGGTAGCACGCGTTCATACGCACGAGGAGCGTCTTGCTGACCTCCTAGATGATATCCGGTCACATGGGGTGTAAGGCCCCAAACCCGGGAGGCCTCACTTGTTGGATTTACTCATTCACAAACAGTTCTTAAACATGAATATCAAATAACGCAGCGAAAAATTTCATTCAAACATAACGTCATCATTTTTCATACATGCGGAAGCGTAACACTGTTTAATACCTAATTACATCATAACTAAACATAACGGGATGCCAGTCTTCATAGTCAGTCGGGTAACTCCTCTCGCTAGCCAAGCATCATCGTCTATCCTCATAACCTGCCTTAACCTGAATGTGCACACTAAAAAGTCAGCTACGCTGGTGAGTTCTAGTTTTAACATAAAACTTTAACTTCAAATAATTTTCCAAAAACATAACTTCATACTTCATTTAATAAAAAGCGTACGTAAAATAATGCAATAACAAAACATAACACTTCTAAAACATAAGTCAATGAACATATCGAATCTGCGCCTTCTCGTAACCGTCAAATCCCTACGTTACATACTGGTTGAATAAACTAAGGATCACCACCACTAGGCCCATCATCACCGTACTGTCCTTCGGGTGAGGAACTCCTAGGGCCCGATACTTAGGTCATCCAACCCTTCAAGCACGGCGTACCAAAGGATAGCGCGTACCAAACTTCAAGCACTGCACCCCGTAGGGCGCAAGTACCAAACTTCAAGCACGACTACCCCGTAAGGTAAATCGTACCAAACTTCAAGGATCACGATAATCCCCTTGACGACCGTCATCGCCGCAGTTGTACAACAGTTGGCCAGCCACAGAGGCCCCTAAAAGGTAAAGGCCCATAACATACTTCCCATCCCTTAACCTTCATTCCCTAAGGAATATTGGCAGATTCGTTCGTTTGTGACTTTCATAAACCTTCGCTTCTTTTACTTCAAAAACTTCAGTTAAAGCATTCGTACGTTTTATTAAAAACATTCATTCATTCATTAACACACTTCATAAACTTCTTTTGGCAAAATATTTCATAAACACTTCCTTCATAACCTTTCCTTCTAAAACATCACTCATAAACATCATTTTATAAAACGTTACATACAACCTTCATAAACATCGTTTAATAAAATCGTTACATCGTTACGTATGCACACCAGCCCAAAAACATTATTAAAACATTTAAAAGAGGGCTTCTAGAACTCACCTGATAAGTAGTTTCTGAAATACTCTTAACTGGCTATTGCGCGTCACTAATGTCACTCACGATCTGTTATAATAAAGCCATACTTGTAAGGTAGTGCTCCTAGATGACACTAGACACTCCTATGCTTAAACCTAGTAGTTTCGATGGATTTGCTTATATCGAAAGTTGATAGTTTCAATAGGTTGTTTATGTCAAAACTTGGTAGTTTCGATAAGTAACTTAGGTGTAATCTTAACTTCGGATCGTGGGCTCATATCGAAATTATGGTAGTTTCGATGGGTATGCATATATCGAAACTAAGTAGTTTCGATGGGTCTGCACATATCGAAACTAGGTAGTTTCGATGGGTCTGCTCATATCGAAACTAGGTAGTTTCGATGGGGTCTGCACAAATCGTCTTCCCAAAAATCTGAAGTTTTTTTGCATGCGAGTCTGATCGAGTCAGTATCTCAATTTTTTCTTAGATCAAAACGTTCGGTTTTCATTGTAGATGCTATACCTAAGCTCATTTCCAAGTTCCATCCGCAAAATCGTTACCTTTTTAGCCAAAACCCGAAAATCCCAAAAACGAACAAAAACTCAGATTTAGGCAAGATCATTACATGTATCGAGATTCTGATCCAGAGGTTCTTCTCACGAACTTAGCAGTAACGTGCTCCCTCAATTCCGGGATGATCCGTCAACTTTCTCTCTCTAGACCCGAGCTCTCCTTTCTGTCTCTAGAAGTTACGTGAGTGGGGAATGAGCAGAGAAGAGGGCTGCCCTGCCTCTTATATAGCTGGGCTTCCCTCGGCCCATTGAAGCCGAAGCCGAGCCCAAGCCCGCTCCCTTTTGTTTAAATATTCTGACTAAATCACCGGTCTCGCTATATGTATTCGTTTTATTATTTTTGGGATGTTACAAGTCTACCCCCTTACAATAGGTTTCGTCCCTGAAACCTATCATAAGTCAAATAGTTGAGGGTACGACTCCCTCATTTCTGTCTCCGTTTCCCAAGTGGCTTCCGATCCCTTTCGATGTTTCCATTGGACTTTAACCAATTGGATAACTTTATTACGTAAACGTCTCTCCTTTCGATCTAGGATGGCCACGGGTTCTTCGATGTAGTTAAGGCTATTGTCTACCTCGATGTCAGTAAGTGGTATGTGAGCCGATTCATCCGCCAAACACTTTCGCAAGTGTGATACATGGAAGGTAGGATGAATTCCCTTTAACTCATCAGGCAACTCTAACCGATAAGCGACTTCACCAACCCGTGCCATTATCCTGAACGGCCCGACAAACCTCGGACTTAACTTTCCTCTCTTCCTGAATCGTATGATTCCCTTCCAGGGTGACACTTTCAACATTACTCTGTCCCCAACATCAAACTCAATAGGCCTTCGCCGTTTATCCGCGGAGGATTTTTGACGATCTTGTGCGGCCTTCATTCGTGCTTTGACTTGATCAAACCTTTCCGACGTTTCCCTTATTACTTCCAGACTCCCTAATTCCTTCTGTCCAATCTCGCCCCAACAAACCGGGGTTCTGCATCTTCTACCATACAACATTTCGTAAGGCGACATGCCTATCGTCGTGTGATAACTATTGTTGTAGGAGAATTCGGCTAATGGCAGATGACTGTCCCAACTACCGCCAAAATCGATAATACAAGCACGAAGCATATCCTCCAATGTCTGAATGGTCCTTTCGGACTGACCATCCGTTTGCGGGTGGTATGCCGTACTGATATTAAGTCTCGTGCCCATCGCCTCGTGAAATATTTTCCAGAACCTCGATGTGAATCATGTGTCCCGGTCGGATACTATCTTCAAAGGCATCCCATGCCGTGCTACTACTTCGTTAATAAATACTTCCGCTAACCTTTCCGACGAGAACGTCTCGCGAATAGGTAGGAAATGAGCACTCTTCGTCAAACGGTCCACAATTACCCAAATGGTGTCATGACCTTTAGCTGTGCGAGGTAGCTTGGTTATGAAGTCCATGGTAATGTGTTCCCACTTCCATTCTGGTATATCAAGTGGTTGAATCTTTCCATACGGTTTCTGGTGCTCGGCCTTTACTTGTGAGCAAGTCAAGCACTTGCTTACATACTTTGTCACTTCATGTTTCATTCCCGGCCACCAGTATTACTTCCTCAGATCTTGGTACATTTTATTGGTACCGGGATGGATAGAGTAACGAGACTTATGAGCCTCATCGAAGATTTTGGTTCTAAGTTCGCCACCCATAGGTATCCATACCCATCCACAACGTGTCCTAACACCAAGGGTGTTATATTCCAACTTGTCCCGTTGGCCAAGCATCCTTTCATTCTTTATGTTTTCTTCTTTAAGTGCCTCATCTTGAGCCTTTTCAATTTCCCTCATCACATCCGATGTTACCACTAACTGGAAAGCTTTCACTCTAATAGGAGTAGGCACATCCTTTCGGCTTAGAGCGTCAGCCACCACGTTTGCCTTTCCAGGATGGTATATTATGTCACAGTCATAGTCTTTCAATAGTTCCAACCATCGCCTCTGCCTCATATTAAGTTCCTTCTGTTCGAAGAAGTACTTCAAACTTTTGTGGTCGGAGTAAATAGTGAACTTCACCCCGTAAAGGTAGCGCCTCCAGATTTTCAATGCGAATACGACAGCAGCAAGTTCCAAATCGTGAGTCGGATAATTAGCTTCGTGAATCTTCAACTGCCTCGACGCATACGGGATCACTCTCCCGCGTTGCATCAACACGCATCCCAATCCCTGACCCGAAGCGTCAGAGTATACCCTAGGTCTTCATTGCCCTCAGGAAGGGCCAAGAATGGGGCTTGGGTTAGCTTCTCCTTCAATTCCTTAAACGCCGCATCTTGGGTCGAACCCCATTCATACTTTACCTCCTTCCGAGTCAACTTTGTCAACGGCGAAGCTATTTTTGAGAAGTCCTGGACGAATCTCCGATAGTAGCCTGCCAATCCCAAGAAACTGCAAATTTTAGTTGGCATCTTAGGAACATTCCATTCCCTTACCGTCATTATCTTTGCTGGGTCAACCATAATGCCGTTCGGGTTGATGACGTGACCTAGGAATTGGACTTCCCTAAGCCAGAACGCGTATTTGGAGAACTTAGCATACAACTTTTCCTCCTTCAGAGCTTCCAATACCTCCTTCAAGTGACACGCGTGATCACCCTCATTCTTGGAGTAAATGAGGATATCATCGATGAACACGATTACCGATCGATCCAGCATTGGTCGACAAACTCTATTCATCAAATCCATGAACGCTGCGGGGGCGTTCGTCAATCCAAAAGACATCATGCGGAACTCGAAATGTCCATAACGTGTGCGAAATGCAGTTTTCGGTATGTCTTCTTCCCTCACCTTCAACTGATGATACCTGGACCGAAGGTCGATTTTCGAGAACCAACTTGCGCCTTGCAATTGATCGAATAGGTCGTCGATCCTTGGTAACGGGTACTTTTTCTTCACGGTACGTTTGTTCAACTCGCGATAATCAATACACATTCTCATCGAACCATCTTTCTTCTTCACAAACAACACCGGAGCACCCCAAGGCGAGATGCTCGGTCATATAAATCCTTTCTCAAGTAACTCGTCTCGTTGCGTCATTAGTTCCTTCATCTCTACTGGTGCTAGTCGATATGGAGCCTTAGCCACGGGCTGGGCATCTGGTACTAATTCGATTCGAAATTCGATCTCTCTGTCGGGTGGTATCCTAGGCAAATCCTCTGGAAACACCTCCGGGTACTCGCGTACCACGGGTACATCGTCTAGTTCCTTCACTTCCTTACACATGTCAATCACGTACACCAGATAGGCCTCGCATCCGCGCCTCAAATAATCTGTTGCCTTAATCATCGAGATGACGTTTGGCATAGGGGCGTCCCGATCTCCAAGAACCTCGACTTTGCTACCATCCGGAGCCTTGAGTCGGATTATCTTTCGCTTGCATATAATTTGCGCTTCATTGGCAGTTAGCTAATCCATACCTAACACGACATCGAACCCTCCCAAAACCATAACAAACAATCTAACAGGGAACTCATGACCTTCTATTTTTATCGTGGATTTGTCAACTACATCGGTTACTCTCGCAATCCTACTCTTAGCGGTTTCTACGCTGAAGGCCCTTTTTAACTTACTAACAGTGCACTTCACTCGTTTACAAAAAGTTGCAGATATAAAACTCTTACTGGCACCCAAATCAAATAGCACAGAAACAAAAGTGTTGTCAAGGATGAACGTACCTGACGCCACGTCGGGGTCTGCCCTAGCTTGGTCTTGCGTCAGCGCGTACACACGAGTCTTTGCCCGGGGCCTCTCTTCTTTCCTCTCCGGGCCTTTCCCTTTCCCGGCTTCACCCATCCTCGGCTTGGTGCATTCCCGACTCATATGACCATTTTCCCCACAATTGTAGCATTTGTAGCCTTGCGGGCATTCACGGGAGTAATGTCCGGTCTTGCCGCATTTAAAGCATAGATTCGATCCTAACCGGCATTCACCCGCATGTCTTACCCCACACCTCCCACAGACTGTCGTCTCGCCTACCCTGGCCTGCTTGTCCCGAGCCCCAAACAACTTCCCACCCTATCGTTTAGCGGGAAAACTCAACTTTTTCTTAGGCTCTTCAATGGCAATGACATTCAGCGCCAGATCATCAAATACCACGCCGCTCAGTTCTACTACCGAATCATTGGTAGTAGGGGCGTTTGCCTTAACAAAGGTGCAGACTTGGTCCGGCAGCCCTTGAATGTAGCATGCAATCTTTCTTTCTTCAGTCGTAACAAGATGTGGCACCAGACGTGCCTGTTCATTGAATCGGGTTGTGTACTGTCGGTGCGTCATGCTCCCGGCCTTCAAACCCAGAAATTCCCTCTCTACCTTCTCAATCTCGTTCTTTGGGCAGAAATTCTTGATCACCAAAGTTTTCAAGTCAGCCCACATCATCGCAACCACAACCTCGCTCCCTTTTGCTTGACGTACACCTTCCCACCAATGGGATGCTTTCTCCCTCAAGGAGTTAGCAGCAAATTTCACAACTTGATCCGTTCGACATTCGCTCAGATGAATGGAAGCCTCCATACGAATTACCCAATCAAACGTAGCCACCGCGTCCTTCTTCACAGTCAAGACCGGTGGGTCACATGCCTTAAACGACTTATAGTCGCAACCACGGTTAAGCGATGCGTCAATTGCCTCAGTGTTCGGGGTACCAACTGCCGTGTTGGACCCACCCGTCTCGTTAACCTTCTTCATCGCTTCAGCTAACAGACCTGGCAGAGAAGCCTTCATCAACTCGGAGAACTCTCGAGCTATAGCTGCCCTCACTTCTGGTTCAAAAGTGAAAGGTTGTTCTTCAACCTGTGTCTGCTCAGCTTCATGCACACTAACCGTCGGTTCAGTGTGAACAATTCCTTCTTCACTATACTCTCGGCGAGCAGGGGTCCTGCCATGCCCACCATTTCGGCCACCGGTACGACTACCGGTACGGCCACCACGCCTTCCGTTTCCTCTCCTTTCCATTTCGTTCTATAAGACAAGAAATCCAATGTCATCACGCTAGTTAACAAATATAATTCAATAAGTACTGTAAGATGTTAATATACACTGGCCATATGCAATTAACCATTACACTACCTTTCGATTTCGATTTCACCACCTTTGTGATTTCATCAGAACACAAGTCCTTACCTATCCCTTTCTATGGTATACTACATACACATACTCTACTTTTCATACCTGATGCTGTGGCTTGAGTTACCCGTACTGGCATCCACTTTCGGTCCCATTCAAAGTTTAAGTTCAGACATGGGGAGTGCCCGAATCTCTCAAACTATTGCTCTGATACCAACTTGTAAGGCCCCAAACCCGGGAGGCCTCACTTGTTGGATTTACTCATTCACAAACAGTTCTTAAACATGAATATCAAATAACGCAGCAAAAAATTTCATTCAAACATAATGTCATCATTGTTCATACATGCGGAAGCGTAACATTGTTTAATACCTAATTACATCATAACTAAACATAACGGGATGCCAGTCTTCATAGTCAGTCGGGTAACTCCTCTCGCTAGCCAAGCATCACCGTCTATCCTGATAACCTGCCTTAACCTGAATGTGCACACTAAAAAGTCAGCAACGCTGGTGAGTTCTAGTTTTAACATAAAACTTTAACTTCAAATAATTTTCCAAAAACATAACTTCATACTTCATTTAATAAAAAGCGTACGTAAAATAATGCAATAACAAAACATAACACTTCTAAAACATAAGTCAACGAACATATCGAATCTGCGCCTTCTCGTAACCGTCAAATCCCTACGTTACATACTGGTTGAATAAACTAAGGATCACCACCACTAGGCCCATCATCACCGTACTGTCCTTCGGGTGAGGAACTCCTAGGGCCCGATACTTAGGTCATCCAACCCTTCAAGCACGGAGTACCAAAGGATAGCGCGTACCAAACTTCAAGCACTGCACCCCGTAGGGCACAAGTACCAAACTTAGGTGTAATCTTAACTTCGGATCGTGGGCTCATATCGAAACTATGGTAGTTTCGATGGGTATGCATATATCGAAACTAAGTAGTTTCGATGGGTCTGCACATATCGAAACTAGGTAGTTTCGATGGGTCTGCTCATATCGAAACTAGGTAGTTTCGATGGGGTCTGCAAATATCGAAACTAGGTAGTTTCGATGGGGTCTGCACATATCGAAACTAGGTAGTTTCGATGGGTCTGCACAGATCGTCTTCCCAAAAATCTGAAGTTTTTTTGCATGCGAGTCTGATCGAGTCAGTATCTCAATTTTTTTCTTAGATCAAAATGTTCGGTTTTAATTCTAGATGCTATACCTAAGCTCATTTCCATGTTCCATCCGCAAAATCGTTACCTTTTTTGCCAAAACCCGAAAATCCCAAAAAGGAACAAAAACTCAGATTTAGGCAAGATCATTACCTGTATCGAGATTCTGATCCGGAGGTTCTTCTCACGAGCTTAGCAGTAACGTGCTCCCTTAATTCCGGGATGATCCGTCAACTTTCTCTCTCTAGACCCGAGATCTCCTTTCTCTCTAGAAGTTTCGTGAGTGGGGAATGAGCAGAGAAGAGGGCTGCCCTGCCTCTTATATAGCTGGGCTTCCCTCGGCCCATTGAAACCGAGCCCAAGCCCGCTCCCTTTTGTTTAAATATTTTGACTAAATCACCGGTCTTGCTATATTTATTCGTTTTATTATTTTTGGGATGTTACATGGGGATGCAGCCACACGACTACGTCAAGGGCTCGGATCTCGAGTGCAGACTCTGGAGGACAGCACCCGAGGCATACAGGGTGCCACTGACTACCTAAAGATGAGAGCTGATATGGACTGGCAGTTGACTATCACGGTCCGAGACAGGATGGAGGCGCTAGAATATAGGACTTTGGCTGCAGAGTTTGTGGCTAAGGCTAGCTTTGTCATGACGGGAATTGCCATGATGATTGGGTTGTACTCCCACTTCTTCTTTTAGACCTATTATAGGCTGGTTGTGCCCGTTGCACATTATGTAGTTTGGAACTTTGGTACTGATGTGGTCATGTGAACACATCTCTTTTGTATCCTTGTCTTTTGGGAACAATGTACTGTGTATGTTTTTAACTATTTATGTGATGATTTATGTTGTGATGATGGTTGTTTACGTTTGATGTTGTTGTATCCTTAAATGTGGAACAACTCATATGGTTGTTTATGTGATGACACTACTGCTGACAACAAAGAGACGATTTCCCCAAACGTGGAGCAACTCATATCACAACGGGTAGCTGCCGCCATGGAACAGTACGAAGTCAATCGAAATAGTGGTGGAGGGAACGACAGCGGTACCAGCGGAGGAGGTGCAGGAGGTAGCGGCACAGCCGGAGGTTCGGGAGGTAATAGAATAAATAATCACAGCCGTAACGCATAGTCATGATCCAAATTAATGACGTTAAAATAAGTGAATTGTGATCCTACAGATGCTTCGAACAGGAAGTGCACCTATAAGGCCTTCCTATCCTGCAACCCTCGCAACTTCAATGGCACTGAGGGTGTAGTAGGCCTGATGAGGTGGACAAAAAAGATGGAATCGGTGATTGATATCAGTGAGTGCACTGGTGATTGATATCAGTGCGTGCACCACTGATTGCATGGTGAAGTATTCTACTTGCACGCTCATCGATAAAGCTTTAACCTGGTGGAATTCACAAGTAAAGACTTTGGGAAGGCAGGCAGCATATGAGTTATCATGGGAATATTTGAAAGTCATGATGATCGAGGAATACTGCCCTCGAAACGAGTCACAAAAGATCGAGACAAAGATGTGGAATCTACAGATGATCGGAGATGATGTGGCGGGGTACACCGATCGTTTTAATGAATTGGAAATTCTGGTACCCCACATGGTCACGCCAGAACATAAGCATGTGGAAAGGTATTTGTTGGGCCTTGCGCCTCAAATCCGCAGCATGGTAACTTCATATAACCCAATGGATGCCAAGAGTGCTATAACTTTAGTATTCAAGTTAAGAGATGATGTTGTGCGTAATGGACTGTTTGGAAAGAAGGAGAATGAGGAAAGTAAAGCTGGGGAGAAAAGGAAGTGGATGGGAAATTCGTGTAACAAGTCTGAGAAACAAGGGTTTAGGAAACAAGAAACTGTGAAAGCCTTTGCGGCCAACCCCGTGGAAAGGAAGGAGAATGAAAAGGGGCTACCGAGGTGTAAAAAGTGTGGATATCATCATGCTGGTGGGTGCATCAAGTGTGGAAAGTGTGACAAATTTGGTCACACCACATAGAGTTGTCGAACCAACAACAACCGCACGGGTAGAGCCAAACCAGGATGTTTTAAGTGTGGTGGCCTAACGCACTTCAGGAAAGATTGCCCCAAGTGAAGGAACCAGAACAACGCTCAGGCACCAGGAAGGGCTTTTGTGATGGGTGTAGGGACGCACGCCAGGATCCGAATATTGTTACTGGTACGTTCCCAATCAGTAATCACTATGCCTCAGTACTTTTTGATTCGGGTGCTGATATGAGCTTTGTGTCAAATGATTTTAAATCATTACTCGGTGTTAAGGCCAGTAAGATAGAACAAAGTTATACAATTGAATTAGCAAATGAGAAATTAATTAAAACCGAAGAGGTCGTTAAGGGTTGTACTTTATGTTTAGAAAACCATGCATCTAGTATAGGCCTTCTTACAGTTGATCTGGGAAGTTTTGACATTTTTATTGGCATGGTTTGGTTGTCGAAAAATCATGCCGAGATCGTGTGTTTCAAAAACATTGTACGTATCCCACTACCAAGCGGAGAAATTCTTTTAATTCAAGGCGAAAGGTGTAGAACGATGTTGAAGATGATAAATTGCATGAAGGCTCATAAGTATCTACGCAAGGGTTATTGCGCATTTCTGGCTCACATCGTCGAGAAGAAACTCGAGGAACGCCGACTTGAGAACATACCGATCTTTAGGGATTACCCCGAGGTATTTCCCGAAGACTTACCTGGTTCACCGCCGCCAAGACAAGTCGAGTTTCGGATCGACCAAGTACCAGGAGCCGCACCAGTTGCACGATCGCCGTATCGTCTAGTACCTTCCGAGATGCAGGAACTGTCGAGCCAACTACAAGAGTTACATGAAAAAAGTTTCCTAAGACCAAGTTTCTCACCCTAGGGAGCTCCGGTCCTGTTTGTAAAGAAAAATGATGGAACCTTTAGAATGTGTATTGACTACCGAGAGTTGAACAAACTGACAATTAAGAACCGGTATCCTGTTCCTCGAATAGACGATCTATTCGACTAACTTCAAGGTTCCAGTTTCTATTCTGAGATTGATCTACGGTCAGGGTACCATCAACTGAGAATTAAGGAAGAAGATATACCATGTAGAAATAAAGACTGATGGCTACAAAATTCTCTAAGTACAAATGCTGCTGATCTCAGAGTTTGCTGCTGACCAACAAACTGCTGCGGACAAGCTTATCTGCAGCGGATACTTGTTCTTCTGCTGAAGAACAAATCTGCTGTGGATAGCCTTATCTACTGAAGACCAAAGTTGCTGCGGATAGGCTTCTTAGCAGCATCAACACTTGATGCTGCTGATAGGCAAATCATCAGCAGCTTTGGATGGTCACATCTTGCTGCTGATCATCATCTTTGCTGCTGGCCGCCTTGTGCCTTGAAGACAAATCGTTGCAGCTGACTATCCATGCCAAGTGTCACTGACAACTTTCTGTAAAAGCAACTGACACACTCAAAGCAGAAGGAACCTCAATGGCACAACCAATGACAGACAACAATGCTCTTCTCCAAGCATGCAAGCAATAATGCATAAAGAAGACGCTTCAATAAAGTTAACTAGTTTTAAACTAAACGTGTAATAGTTAGCTATATACAATAGATCAAAGGTCTGTGTTAGATCTGATCCTTAGAATCAAGGGTCTGTCTTGATTCTAAGTGAGTATAAATACAGTGTAAACACTTCATTGTATCAGTGCTTTTTTATTGAGTTTTTCATTTGTAATCGTTTATTTGCAAAAGCTTAATACAACAGTGTTCTTATAAGTATTCTTTTTGTTTACTCGATTATACTTGTGTAGTTGTTATTGTTTCCGCCAATTTCAACTAAGAACAGAACCATCTTGTACTTTCCCGATCCTACAAGTGGTATCAGAGCTTTGTCTCAGATTAAACAAACTCACACTTGTTTAATCACTTCTGGTTCTATTCTAAACTCTCTCTTTCATCAAGTCACCCAAAAACACAAAAACAAAGATGGCACAGAGCAATGGATTTGAAGACATCGGCAACATCAACCGACCACCAAGATTGGTATCTAGGGAAGACTACGACATGTGGAAGAGTCGCATGGAAAGCTTTTTCTGTTATCAGGAGTACGAAATGTGGAAATCCATCAGGGATGGACCCTACACTCCCATGGTGGCCTCTGCTGACTCTGGAGGACCACTAGTTCCAAAGGAGCCCTTCAAGTACTCAGAAGATGACATAAAGAAGATAGAGGTGGACTTCAAGGCACTAGAAGCTATCCAAATGAAGTTTTTCATAACTTCAGAAGTTACAAAACTGCTAAAGAGCTCTGGGAGCTCTTGAGAAGATGTTTGCTGGCTCAGAGGAAGTCAAAGAAAACAGAAGGGACGTCCTGAAACAGCAATACGAAAACTTCGTATGAAAGGAAGGTGAGTCACTAACCGTTTTGTATAACAGGTACACTTACCTGGTAGGAGAACTGCAGTGCTCCAAAGTAAAGCTAGAGAATGAAGATATTCTCAAGAAGTTTATCAGATCTCTCCCAAGCTGCTGGACACTATATACAGTGTCTATAAGAAGAACGGAGAACTTAAAAACTCTCCAGATGACAGAGCTATTTGGCATGCTAAAATCATATGAATTAGAAATGATTCAAGCCAAGGAAAGGAGCTCCAATCATCAACCAATCTCTTCTTCCTCCACCATCTCATCAGCACTTCACTCTGACCACTCAGTTCCTAGTTCTAGCAACTACTATCCTCCCATTGTCACACATCCACAAACTCCTACCTCTCAAACAAACACCTCACCATTTCTCCTAGAAGCTCCTCCTCAAACATCAACCTCTGCTGCTTTTGTTTATGAAAACTCAAGCAACATGTCCTTTATCAAGGAGGATCTGGAATGCTTTCATCCAGATGATTTAGAAGAAATGGACATACAACACCCGTATGCCATGCTCTCTATAAGAGCAAAAAGGTTCTACTCTAGATCCGGAAGACCCATTCCAAGTAACAATTCCAACACCAGAGTTGGCTTGGATAATAGCAAACTAAGATGTTACAACTGTAACCTACTGGGTCACTTTGCTAGAGAATGCAAAGCACCAAGAGCAAATCCAGCTACTCCTCAGTCAAGACAAGCTCACCAAGCCCAACCCAGACAACAACAACAAGCTACTACTCCAGTTCAAACTGCAGCCTGTGCAACTGTTGGAACTTCTGACTTCGACTGGAGCTTCCAGTATGAAGAGTTGCCTGTCAACAATCAAGCTCTTATGGCAGACACTACAGAGATACCACCTCAGGTATTTGAACATCTTTGCTCTCAAGCCTGTATTGATAAAGTTTTGGGTTATAGAAAGCACAACCAAAACCTTATAGATCAAAATGAAGAGTTTCATCAGATGAAATCTGAGTTCAAAAAGGTTGAAAATACTTATAAAGAAAAGATTAACTGCCTTAAGAAAGAGATTTCATCGTTAAAACACGAACAAACTAATCTTGAAACTCAGATTGATGATCTACTGGTCAAACTAAAAGTTACCAGAGCTGAACTGGCAGCAAAGAAAGTTCATGTTGAAAAATATGAATTTTCCTCCAAAAAGTTACAAAGACTTTTAGATATTCAAGTCCATGAGAAGGTAAAGACTGGACTTGGGTATAACAATGATCAGTACAAATCTGTTCCTCCTCCTGCTGACTATATTGCCATTCATGAACCAAGCTTCAATGTTGCAAATCTTGACACTGCAAACCGAAACCTTGATCCTTCAACGGATGAACCTTTTGTCGAAGACTGCACTACATCATCGGAATCTGAGTCAACCTACTCAGACCATGATAAAACCAGTGCAGCCCCATCTGAAGCTGTTCTGAATAGAGTTGAAGTCCTTGCTGTTATTCCAGCTGTTCCAGCCCCTGTACCATTCAAACAGATCAAGATCAGCTATCCTCCAGATGGAAGAAAGCTAAACATTGAAATGGGACAAACATCAGGACCCACAAACCCCAAGCCTCAGTCAAAGCCGATCTCAAAGAGCAAGGTATTTGATATATGTCATAAGCCTGAAGAAAAAGTTCCATATGTTCAAAAGACTCTAGAAGAAGCCACTTTTGAACATAACAAAGCTCATCCATGGAACTTCAAGGATCTGTTCCAAAGAAAGGACTATGTCTACCTTTCAAGAGACAAACTGGCAAGATCATGCTTTGTGTGTGGCATATATAACCACACTGCCAGCACCTGCTTTCATTACCTGGAATACCAAAGAAATTCAAAGCAGCATGCCTTTGAAAAGACTAACAAAAACAAGAAGGTAAGAAAGCTACGAGGTCAAAGCAACTATGTTTAGGGAGTCTCTATCTCCCCCAAGAGTAAAGCTGCCTAAATCTCAACAAACTTGCATCATTTGTGGTGAATCAGACCACTTTGCTGCAAATTGTAAGTTTAACCCCTTCAACCAGATCCTTCATCAAGCCCCTCAAAGACAAAAGGTAAAGAAGGATCAGCATACATTGGTTGTTAGTCAAGTGAAGCCCAAGAAAACAAAGCAAAAGCTTTCAGTAGCAACCAAGTCTGCTGCTGATAAGCTAAAATCCTCCGCAGCAAAATCTGCTGCTGATAAGGTAAAGCCATCAGCAGCAAGAATGCCCACTGCTGATAAGGCAAAATCCAAGGCAAAGCCTTCAGCAGCAAAGAATGCTGCCACTTCAACAAAGCTATCAGCAGCAGGATCTACTGTTGACAAGCCAGAAACATCAGTAGCAAAATCCGCTGCTGACCATGTGAGGAAAACTAGAAAATCACCAACAAAGCAATGGAAAGCCAAACCATCTCCAAGCATTATCATTGGTTCCATTGACTGCAAACATACTGAAAAGGATAAACTAACAACCATCTTTTTCAAGTCTACAGACTCTTGGGTTCCTCCTACTAATTAGAAATCTATCATGTGCAGGGACAGCCAGGTCACAAGAATAACACCTAGGTGGTAGACAGTGGTTGTTCCAGGCACATGACAGGCAATCGATCCATCCTCTCCAACTTCAGACATTTCAATGGAGGATATGTTGCCTTTGGATGTGACTCAAGGGGAGGATCCATTACTGGACAAGGAAATGTGTCCAATGAAAGAATGAGCATTGATAAGGTCAACTATGTCAAAGAATTGGACTTCAATCTCATGAGTGTTTCCCAGGTCTGTGACCAAAAGCATTGGATGCTCTTCACAGACAAAGAATGCTTTGTACTATCTCCAGGCTTATCCACACCTCCTCCAGAAAGCATTTTATTAACTGCTTAGAGAAAAGAAAATCTCTATGTAATGGATATGAATGAAGTCACTCCATCTGGGAGTGTTTCCTGCTTTTTATCAAAAGCCTCAGTTGATGAATCAGCTCTCTGGCACAGGAGATTAAGCCATGTTAATATCAAAACCATTAACAAACTGGTGAAGAATAATCTTGTCAGAGGGCTTCCTGACAAAGAATTTCAGCTAGAAGACCACTGCATTGCGTGCCTAAAGGGGAAGCAACACAAGAGTTCTCACAAGCCCAAGACCTTGAATACAAATGACACTCCACTGCAACTGCTGCATATGGATCTTTTCGGTCCTACAAATGTCATGTCAATGGGAAAAAAGTCATACTGTCTGTGATAACATATGACTACAGCAGATTCTCTTGGGTATACTTCTTGAGAACTAAAGATGAAACTGTTGAAATTCTCAAATCCTACATTCTGAGGGTAGAAAATAAAAGCAATCAAAAGGTGAAAATAATAAGGTGTGATTAGGGAACAGAGTTCAAAAACCTCACTTTAAACTGTTTATGTGAAAGCAAGGGGATAGAGAAATCAATACAGTGCTCCAAGAACTCCTCAACAAAATGGAGTTGCTGAAAGAAGAAACAGAACTCTTATTGAGTCAGCAAGATCTATGTTGGCTGACTCAAAACTGCCACTCACATTCCGAGCAGAAGCAGTCAGCACAGCCTGTTATGTGCAAAATAGAGTTCTAATTGTCAAACCCCTCAACAAGACACCCTATGAACTTTGGTTTCAAAGAGTTCCATACATTGGGTTTCTAAAACCTTTTGGGTGTCCATGCACAATTCTCATCACAAATGGGGTTCTTCCTAAGTTTGGTGCCAAATCTGATGAAGGATATTTTGTGGGCTATTCCTCTCAATCAAAGGCCTATAGAGTATTCAATTCAAGAACAAGAATTGTGGAAGAATCAGCAAATGTGGAATGTAGAGAATACATAGTTTGTGAGCAGGGAAAAGGTCCAAACTGGCTCTTTGACATAGACTCCTTCTCCCAAATATTTAAGCCTCTCACCTTCTCAAATATGGAGTCTACGTCTACACAAACACCTACCTCCACTTCATCCACTGACTACAGACTGGATTTTCCCAAATCTTCTATCAGTCTGAGAAGACCATCAATTGATCCTCCATCAGTTGTGGAAGCAATTGAAGCAGGAACAAGACTGTCTAATGTAACCAGCAGCAACCTGTCTGAAACTGAAAATCTAAAGGAAGACTCCTCAGTAAATGCTGTAGATACTGATGATGCTATTGCTGAAAATATTAATGTGGCTAATGATGTTGAAGACTCTTCCAACATGAATGAAGAGACCCCTGATCAAAATCAAAGCAATCTAGAGCAAGGGATACAGCTGGAGGTGGTACCAGCACAGAGGATTCACAAAGAATATCCTCATGAAAATATTATTAGCCAAGTCCACCAAGGAGTTCTCACAAGAAGCAAATCTCACGAGGCCAATGTATGCTTGTTTTCATGTTTCCTATCTAAGGTGGATTCCAAGAAGATAGATGAAGCACTCAAACACAACAGCTGGATTGAGGCAATGCAGGAAGAATTGCTGCAATTCAAGAGGCAGGATGTCTGGAAACTTGCTGATCTTCCACCAGGTAAATATGCTATTGGCACACGATGGGTTTTCAGAAACAAGCAAGACGAGAGAGGCATTGTAGTCGCAAACAAAGCCAGACTTGTAGCTCAAGGTTACACTCAAGAAGAAGGAATTGACTATGATGAAGTCTTTGCTCCTGTTGCCAGGCTGGAGGCCATCAGAATCTTCCTAGCATATGCTGCATCCAAGAATTTCACTGTCTATCAAATGGACGTCAAGACTACCTTTCTGTATGGAAAGATTGGTGAGGAAGTATACGTCAAACAACCTCCAGGCTTTATAGATCCTACACATCCTACTCAAGTGTTCAAACTAGATAAAGCTCTGTATGGCCTACATCAGGCACCAAGAGTCTGGTATGAAACCTTGTTAGGATATCTACTAAGCAACAACTTCAGAAGAGGTGCCATTGACCAAACCTTGTTTATCAAAGATGAAGGTGGAGAAATCTTACTAGTTCAAATTTATGTTGATGATATCATCTTGGGATCAACAAGGAAACAGCTGTGCAAAGACTTTGAGATTCTAATGCACTCAAAGTTTGAAATGAGTTCAATGGGTGAACTAAATTTCTTCTTGGGCCTACAAGTCAAACAAGTCCCAAATGGAATCTTCATCCGCCAATCCAAATATGTAAAGAGCATTTTAGAAAAATTCAAAATGGCTGACTGCTCTGCTGCAAGAACTCCTATGCAAGTGCATCATCAGCTGACTCCAGACAAAGATGGCCAAGACACTGATCAACATCAGTATCGTGCAATGATATGATCTCTCATGTATCTCACTGGCTCAAGGCCATATATCATGTTTGCAGTATGTCTCTGTGCAAGATTTCAAGCAGCTCCAAAAGTTTCACATCTTTAAGCCGTCAAGAGAATTTTTAGATACCTAAAGGGAGCTTCAAGACTTGGACTATGGTACTCTAAAAATGACATGTTTAATTTGTATGCATACACTGACAGTGACTATGGGGGATGCAACTTGGACAAAAAGTCCACTGCAGGGGGATGTCAATTTCTAGGAGGGAGACTGATTTCATGGCAGTGCAAGAAGCAAACATATGTTTCAACTTCTACAGCTGAAGCAGAATACGTTGCAGCTTCTAGTTGCTGTGCACAAGTCATCAAGATACAAAATCAAATGCTGGATTACGGGATGACTTTCATAGCAACTCCAATTCACATTGACAACATGAGTGCTATATCAATCACAAACAATCCGGTGCAGCACTCCAAGACAAAGCACATTGACATCAGGTATCATTTCATAAGAGATCAAGCTGAGAAAAAGAGAATTATTTTAACCAAAGTTCATATGAATGAGAAATATGCTGATTTGTTTACAAAACCTTTTAATGAAGCTAGATTTAAATATTTAGTTGAATCCATTGGTATGATGAACTTTGATTAAAATCTATCTCTAAAAATTCTATTTCTAAAATGTGTTTTGTCTTATGTTGTAAATAAAAGTTGTAAGTCAGCAGCATTTTTGTCCTTCAGCTGCTGACAAGTTTAATCTTCAGCAGCAAAAGATTTGCAGCTGACTGCTTTAAGTTATCAGCAGGAACAGGTTTCCTGCGGATTTCTTTAAGACTGTCAGTAGCAACATCCTTGCTGCGGATTATTAAATCCATCAGCAGCAGATGAGTTTGCTGCTGACAGACTTAACCTTCCGCAGCAACCAAGTTTGCAGCGGACATGCTTATTCATCCACAGCAACCAAGTTTGCTGCTGATGGGTAAATTTAAGTTCAAATTAACTTTTACCAACTGTAAAAATTAACGTCAGTCTTTACCATGACTGCCTCGGAGTATTACAGCTGTAACAGTAAAAGGTGAATAAGGTTGTACTATACAAGTCATTTTGCTTTTTCCCTCCTCTGCCGTTATAAGAACAAATCAAATTTCCTTACCACCTCTTCACCTTCAATTTCACCTTAAACCCACATCACTTTCTCTCAAGTGCCCACCACATTCAAGGCCCTTCATCTTTAAAACATTCAAAGCCTCCCATATTCTAACCATCCCTCCAAATCATACAACAATGGCAGACATCAATAACCCTGACGATAAGTTCTCCCCATACCATAACCTTACAGCATACCTAACAAAGGGAAAGAAATCCGAAGGATTCAATGATATGATCGACTTCTTATGTCGATCAAAGATCCACTTTGCCCACACAACCAACCCTACCATATATATTCCTCATATGGAGGATTTCTGGAGTACCGCCGTCTACTCAACCGAACAGGGGATTCCCCAAATTAAAGCCAAAGTAGACGGCAAGGATATCACAATCACGGAAGCTACCCTCCGAAAACACCTTAAGCTTTAGGATGAGGGAGCTGCCATCTCATACTCGAAGGACGAATACATGAGGACCTTTGTATCCATTGGATACACTGGAAATCAGACCGAGTATACGATCGAGAAGGCGCTGATGGGCCCTCCATGGAAGTATCTCTGCCACACTCTTCTCCAATGCATATCCCAGAAGAGGAGTGGATGGCATCAGGTGAGCTCCGCACTTGCCTCCGCCTTCCATGGTATGGTCACTAACCTAGGCTTCAACTTTGCACACCTCATCTTTGAGGGTTTGAGATATAACCTTCAAGAGGGTGCAAAGAAACAATTCTTTATATACCCAAGATTCTTGTAGGAGGTTTTCAATCAAGAACTAAAGGAACTTTCAAAACTTGCAAGAATCTACATCATGTTGGGATATAAAAATAATATTTTTCACAGCATGAGAACTGTTTCCAAAAAGTTCTTAGGGTCAATGTTCCATTGTTATCTACAATGCTGAACATACAAAGTACCCCGGGTGACAGTTCAGCAATCCCGGCTGATACTGATCCCACACCCTCCACCTCACATCCTGAACAAGTATCTGCTTCTACCATTCAAACCCCTGTGCATACTACTGAGGATGCACATGTACAAAGAGTACTTACACATCTTTTGTATGTTATCGTTCAACCTGAACACAGGGCCCCGGTTGCAACGACATATACCAGGAAAAGGGGCAAGAGAACTCCTTCCTCTCTTGCCTCCAAGGCCCAAACCCAACCTAACAGCCCTCACTCAGAATCACAACATTCTGGTGAGAATATCATAAGGGACAGCCACATTATTAGGGAGACTCCTTCGGATGTCTCTCTATTAGGATCAGGATCACTTCCCGGATCCATAGAACAGCCCCTGAGCCATTCCTCTCTCTTCTGAACTTAAGTGTTGAGGAACCTGATCAAGATGATGTACCTTCTCCAATTACCATTGTCTCGTAGGTACTGATTGATCTTGCTTCCAACACACCCAACCCAAGTTCTTCTACCCTGAAGGTCCACTCCAGGAGTTATGAAAGAGTGGATGTGGAAGAGGCTGTCACTACTGCTGGTCCATCAAATGACCAGGAGGACAGTGACAACATAGCTAAGACCTCAACCATGGCAACTCACAGTGAGGATGCTTCCTTGGAAACTCCCCTCACTGAGAGGAATCCCAGGCGCCAAGAAACCATGGGTGATGGGGATGCAGAGGCTAGGCCTAAGGCCCCATCTGGATCTAAAGATTCCACAACTGTGGATGAGGACAGACTGAAACTTCATAACATGGAATTGACGGCCAGGGTGGCTATACTAGAGGCTGAACTGTCCAAACTAAGACACCAGGTCTCTATGCATGAAGCCCATCAATGCCCAACTGTACCTACTCCATCTCTTGTATCAGTGGGCACCCAAACTGATGCTTATTTGTCCACTGATGCAACCAAAAAGGGGGAGATGGTCCCAATGGAGGAAGACTCAGACAGTCTTGACGACTGGATTCAAGAGCAGACTGGATTCAAGAGCAGGCTGTATTTCAAACCACATTATTCAAGCCAACTTTTGTACAGGTTCATGACTTGCCAGCTTCAGATAACGAAGAAGAAGAGACATCTGAAGACTGGAAGTTAGTCTTCAGGGCTGTTGATGAGATGCTGAATGATGCTAAAGACACAGAACAAACATATACATCTTTCAGCATCATCCCAAAAACAGCAGCCATCATAAGTCAATCCACTGCCCCCCAATTTCCACTGACTTCAACACAGCTAGAGTTTGATACAATACTAGCTTGGGGGTATGATGGAAAGTCTGAGAGGTTCTGGATTGGATGGGAGTTTGGCGGAGTAGAAGAGCTAAACTGGGACTTTCTCAACAGCATCCAAGTCCTTCACCTATACCATCTACAATGCATCAACAACTCAACGGACCTCTCAGCAGAACTTGCTATTGGTAGGTTCTATGACTTGATGGAAGATAATCTACCCAACTTTGAAAGACAAATACAAGCAGCAAAAAGGGTAGCCTATCCTGAATCTTCAACAATAGTAGAAAGAAGACTGACTCCTAAAAGACTAGAAATAATAAGGAGCAGTCTTCTCACTGAAGAAGAAGTTCTGTGCTTAAGAAGATTTCTGTACAACTCCATTGTCAAGGACTTAGATGTGCTAGGATGGGTAAGCACTAAGTCTCTTGACCACACCTTTCTGCTAAGCAACGGCTCCTCTCTCACCATCAACACCAGGAGCATCCTTCTACTGCCTACAGACTTTATTTACAAGATCTTTCAACTCAGAGCAAATATCTGCAACGTCAACTCCCTCGAAAGCTAGGCAATGATAGCTACTGTCAGAGCCCATCTTGAACAAGAAGGAAGGATTGCTGAGGCAGTAGATGTGTCAAATTCTGACACTGATTCTGACTCAGCTTCCCCTCGAGTAGACATCTTTGTTGCTGCATATGAATCAAGATCCACTGTCAAAGAAATGCTGATAGAATTTACAAGTCCTGAGTGCAAATCAGATGAAGCTAATGACCTTCCCTTATAAACCTCTCAAATTGCCAATGAAGCTGAGACTGAGATTCCAACAGCAGCACAATCATCTGCTGTTGTGATCAGTGAAGCCGAAGCAGAGGCATCCAACAAAGATAAGGGAAAGGGAATTATAACCAAAGAAGATGAAGAGAGGTTGCTAAGAGAGAAGAAGAGAAGGAAGAAAGAAGAAAAAGAAGAGAAAAAGAGGAGATGGCTAAAACAATGAAAGCTCAAGATAGACTCACATCCATTCTCCTCACAGAACAACAAATCCAGCTGTATACAAAACAGCTGGATGAGGAAGAAAGATTAGAGAAGAAAGGCTCCAAGAAAAGGGTAATTATTCAAGAAGAAGAACGGAAATCAAAGAAACCCAAGCCTTCTCTCTCACCCAACAGTTCCTCAATCCAACAACCCTCCACTCTCCTTCCTAGACCTCCCTCCTCTCCTCCCTCAAAGTCCAAATCCTCACACCCAGCTCCTACTCATCAACAACCTCCCTAAAAGAAAAACAAACCCACTTCTAAACCAGAAGACTTAAGAGAAATAATCAGATGGTCATACAACCCTCAAGACCAATGGTTTGAAGTGTTCAGGGGGAGGACAGAAGTTAAAAGATTAATTTATACATCGGTTGATGAGATACTACAGCTTCCAGACTCTGATCTAAGAAGAATGATGGAGCTGGGTGAAGCCTCTGAGCCTGAGAGTGAAGGTGGGAGACATCTATTGCTGGTAATCAAACATTACTTCAACCCCAGCAAAGATGAAATCATTGATGTCAAACCTCTCCAATCCCACTCTCCATTCATCAGCTGGTCCTACAATGCTGAGAAGAATGAATTCACTCTAACAGATGTTAAAGGACAGAAGATGAGGTGTTCAAGCAAGGCTATCTTCAAAATGGCAAGCAAAGACATCAAGACTCTATCTGAGCTTCCTCTTAACAATCCCAACATGGACCAGAGAGGATATGAGGTTGAAAGGATAGTCAGCAACATGCAAAAGCTTCAGCAATAAAAGCAGTAAGAGAGTTTTGGTAGCATCAGTCTAGGGGGAGTTTGTAGAAATAAAGACTGATGGCTACAAAATTCTCTAAGTACAAATGTTGCTGATCTCAGAGTTTGCTGCTGACCAACAAACTGCTGCGGACAAGCTTATCTACAGCGGATACTTGTTCTTCTGCTGAAGAACAAATCTGCTGCGGATAGCCTTATCTACTGAAGACCAAAGTTGCTGCGGATAGGCTTCTCAGCAGCATCAACACTTGATGCTGCTGATAGGCAAAACATCAGCAGCTTTGGATGGTCACATCTTGTTGCTGATCATCATCTTTGTTGCTGACCGCCTTGTGCCTTGAAGACAAATCATTGAAGCTGACTATCCATGCCAAGCGTCACTGACAACTTTCTGCAAAAGCAACTGACACACTCAAAGCAGAAGGAACCTCAATGGCACAACCAATGACAGGCAACAATGCTCTTCTCCAAGCATGCAAGAAATAATGCATAAAGAAGACGCTTCAATAAAGTTAACTAGTTTTAAACTAAACGTGTAATAGTTAGCTATACACAACAGATCAACGGTCTGTGTTAGATCTGATCCTTAGAACCAAGGGTCTGTCTTGATTATAAGTGAGTATAAATACAGTGTAAACACTTCATTGTATCAGTGCTTTTTGATTGAGTTTTTCATTTGTAATCGTTTATTTGCAAAAGCTTAATACAACAGTGTTCTTATAAGTATTCTTTCTGTTTACTCCATTATACTTGTGTAGTAGTTATTGTTTCCGCCAATTTCAACTAAGAACAGAACCATCTTGTACTTTCACGATCCTACATACCAAAAAGCGGCTTTTAGGATTTGTTACAGTTACTACGAGTTCCTGGTTATGCCGTTTGGCTTAACTAATGCGTTGACAGTTTTCATGGATCTCATGAATCGAGTGTGCAAGCCATACTTGGATAAATTCATGATTTTGTTTATCGATGACGTATTAATATATTCACGAACCAAGGAGGAACATGAACATCATTTAAAATTAATCTTGGAACTGCTCAGGAATAAGAAGCTTTATGCCAAATTCTATAAGTGTGAGTTCTGGATCCGAGAGGTTCATTTTCTCGGACATGTCATCAATAAGAAGGGTATCCATGTAGATTCGTCCAAGATTGAAGCTATCAAAAACTAGGAAGCACCAAGAACTCCGACTGAGGTGCGTCAATTTTTGGGTTTGGCAGGCTATTATAGGCGATTCATCGAGAATTTATCAAAGATAGCCCTGCCTTTGACCATGTTAACTCAAAAGGACAAAAAGTTTGATTGGACTGATAAACAAGAATCAACTTTTCAACTGCTAAAGAAGAAGCTTTGCAGTGCACCAATCTTATCCCTTCACGAAGGAAACGACAATTTCATCGTGTACTGCGACGCATCACACCAAGGTCTGGGATGTGTGTTGATGCAGAGAGAAAAAGTCATAGCGTATGCATCCAGACAGCTGAAAGTCCATGAGAAAAATTATATGACTCACGATCTAGAATTGGGTGCTGTCGTGTTTGCACTCAAGATTTGAAGACATTACTTATACGGTACAAAATGTACTATCTTTACAGACCACCAGAGTCTCCGGCACATCTTTAATCAGAAAGAACTCAACAATTCATACGAGTGCGAGATCAAGTATCACCCTGGTAAGGCAAATGTCGTAGAGGATGCCTTGAGTCGTAAAGAAAGAGTTAAAACTCTTCGTGTTCGTGCCCTAGGATTAACAATTCATACGAGTCTCACGACTCAAATCTGGATGGCACAACAAGAGGCAATCAAAGAAGAGAACATTGAGAGTGAAGCACTACGAGGAATGGTCAAGCAACTAGAACCTAAGTCAGACGATACTTTATACTTCATGAATAGGATTTGAGTGCCATGTTTTGGTAACTTACGGGAGTTGGTTATGGATGAAGCCCACAAGTCCAGGTACTCCATTCACCTAGGTTCGGATAAAATGTATAAGGATCTGAAAGAACTCTACCGGTGGCTGAACATGAAAGGAGGAATTGCTATCTATGTTGGCAAGTGTCTGACATGTTCGAAGGTAAAGGCAGAACACCAGAAACCATCTGGATTACTACAACAACCCGAGATACCCCAATGGAAATGGGAACAGATTTCCATGGATTTCATTACAAAGTTACCCAAGAACTCGAGCGGGTATGATGCTATATGGGTAATCGTCGATAGTTTAACGAAATCAGCTCATTTTATGCCCATCAAAGAGAGGGATAAAACCGAGAAACTTGCAAGGCTTTATACCAAGGAAATTGTGGCTAGACATGGAGTGCCAATTTCTATTATCTCTGATAGAGACAATAGGTTGGCGTCTAGAATATGGCAATCATTACAAGAAGCCATGGGCACACGTCTTGACATGAGCACGACATATCACCCAGAAACAGACGGTCAAAGTGAAAGGACCATTCAAACTTTAGACGATATGCTCCGTGCGTGTGCAATTGATTTCGAAGGAAATTGGGATACTCATTTACCGCAGGCTGATTTTTCATACAATAACAGTTACCACACCAGCATAAAAGCCGCTCCGTTTGAGGCTTTGTACGATCGAAAATGTCGTTCACCTCTATGTTGGGCGGAGGTTGGCGACAAGCATTTAACCGGTCCTGAGGTTATTCAGGAGACTACTGACAAGATCTTCAAGATCACGGATCGTCTGAAGGCTGCCCGTGACAGGCAAAAGAGTTAGGCAGATAACAGACGAAGACCATTAGAATTCCAAGTTGGGGACCGTGTCATGTTGAAGGTCTCACCTTGGAAAGGAGTTGCAAGATTTGGCAACCGTGGCAAGCTTAACCCTAGGTACGTTGTACCATTTGAAATATTGGCTAGGGTTGGCCCAGTAGCATACAAACTAAAGCAGCCATGGGAACTAAGCAAGGTACATGATACGTTTCATGTATCAAACCTTAAGAAGTGTTTATCAGACGAGACGTTAATTATACCGCCTGATGAGATTCACTTAGACGACAAACTTCACTTCGTTGAGGAACCCATTGAAGTCACATATTGGAAAGTTCAGAAAACAAGGCATAGCCGTGTTAAATTGGTTAAGGTACGTTAGAATTCAAAGCATGGCCCTGAGTATATGTGGGAACGAGAAGATCAAATGAAAGCCAAGTATCCATCCTTGTTCACGAACACTCAAAGTCAAGATAACAACAACTGAATTTTGGGATGATATTCTCTTTAACATGGGGAGAATGTGACACCCAACACTTCAGGTCAATATCCATATTACATAATTGTACGTTCATAAATTATATTTCCCGGTTAATATTTAGACATAGTTTTGTCAAGAGGCTAGCAAAGGAACACACTATATATACTTTAGTAATTTTTAGAATTACTAGGAAGTACACAGTTATAACCCACAAGGTACATTATTGGTGATTAACAAGATTTTATTCTGGAGAAGTCTAGTAATACGCTTTGATATAAAAACATAAATATTGGTGACAAAACTATTAAAAGTGGTCACAAAAAAAAATGTTATTTCATGGTGATAAGTTATTTTTGTGTGTATACTTGTATATTATAGTTAAAATGTTAACTATGACATGTTAAATTAGTGGACTACTAAAATATAGTCAAGATACGAAATATATAGAGCATTAATCATAAAAGTTCATACATCGAACTTCTAGATCACGGGAGCACCTACCGGGTATACATTACCTAAAAACCCAATCAATTAAGTATTAGACTTAACTTACAAGATGGAATAAAACCCAAACACCCCCTAGCCCCCTCTCAGCCGAACCCACCAAACCACCACCCACCCTCTTACCAAACCAACTACTCACCTCAACTCATGTCATAAGAGCCATGTTCTTTCAACCAAGAAGCCATGTAAAGATCACATCCATCTAGTCCTTGTAGTCTTGCAATGATGATGGTGAGTTGAACACTCAAATCCATCCATCTCTATATATATATACGACATACACACATATAAACACACATTTGCAAATTCAAAGTCAAGAGTAAAAGGCTAGAGAGTTTGAGTAGAGTTTAGAGATCCAAGGAAGGTTTGGAGCTAGGAGTCGGGTCTTGAGAAGCAAAACGAGCATCCATCACCATCTACTAGTGAAATCTTCACCTTGCTTGACTAGTGGTGAGAAACCGACTTAAACCTTCTTGTAATCTTCACCTTCTTGATTTAAAACACGTTGTTTATCCTAATAATCAAAGAGATTTAAAGAGTTAGTGTATTTTTATAAAAACATAACTTTATTAAGTATACAAATTAGGGTTTTTGTATAAAATTGTATATGGGGGGCCGAAAATGATAAAGATATAGGTATGATTTGTTGATTTGATCATGTTCGTGGAAAGATGTTACATAGTAATATGATGTCAAGAAATAAAATAAAGAAAAACAAAAATGGATATATATATATATATATATATAGGCCGAAACTATGCATGCATATGTGTATATATGTTTGATTTGATTAAGAATCTAGAAATGTATAAGTGTATGCATGCATGTATAAAAATAGAAACTTGTATATATATATATATATATATATATATCTATGTGTACATGTTTTTGTTGGAACACTTGATGATAAAAGAGAAAGATTAATGTGAAAGGGTGATTAATGATTTGGTTAATGTTTTTAGAAATGGTCAAATAAATGAATGCATGTATAAGGATTTTAATCTAGGATGAAATATTGATGATCATGTTAATAAATCATGGGTTAGTAAAAGTATAACTTAATATTTATGGAACATACATAAATATATATGTGTTTAAGTTTAGTAACTTGAAATATTATTAAGTGAGAAATTATATGATCATATAAAGAGGTTAAACGTATATGTGGGTGTATGATCATAAGTTGTAGAACTTGAAAAATGGTTAAAAATAGGTATGTAATTATATATAGAAGTCATGATATATGTATATATATATAAATAAAATGAAAATTGTTAACTCAGAACGAGTCATGAAACGACTAAATGAATGAAAACATATATGTTTAGAACTTGTTGATAACATGGAACGTAGACACGAGTAATGAAATCTAAAGACGTTCGGTTTAAGAATAAGTGATCGTATGTTATCATGAAACGTGTTTAAATATATGTTGAATTGTTGAACTATAATTATATTTGTGTGCATAGATTAGTATGAATAAATGCATGTTAAATGTAAACAAGTTAATAAATGTCATTCGGAACAAGTAATTGCATGTGGACGTGTTAACATGGTTTATGTGCACGTAGGATAATTGACATGCTTAGAACATACTTGAACGATATTTGTGATTTTATATAATTATTGATAAGGAATAATTATATGGTGAAATGTGGACTATGATATAAATATATTATAAGATGTTGCAAAAATAATATTTATTTTTGATAAACGTAACAAGTCACCAATATGGAAATATATTATTTTCTCGGAAAATAAGTAAAACGTCTAGACTTGAATAATAATCACCAACGATTCGTCACACTAAAACACAACTTTATTAAACAAAGACGTGCTTAACGGAGTTCGTTAAGCCGGGTGAACAACTTGTGTTTAAGACGGTTAGTCTTAACATGTAAGGTATCCTTGTGTAATTAGGGTACGGATAAGCGGGGTTTACGGTTATTCAAGTAATTGCTAGCATTCATACTGTCGAGGTGAGTTTCATTGTCCCCCTTTTTCTAAGTTTTTGAAATGTTTTGGGGAGGAAACATACTTGTAACAATTTTCCGTATATAAATGAATGAACAATGATCAGACCGTATGTGTGCATTGAGAGAACAATATAGCGCTTAAAGTCCCCGGATTAACACACTTTGTAACCATTAGCTATGGACTTAGCCTAGGATTCTATGAATAGTACTATTAGGGGTGACGCCCCCGGTCATGGTTAGTCGCGCTAGCTAGTGGTCCAAATGGCCGAATGACCGCATGTTGTCTTATTCTCGTGGATTAGCGAGGGAGGGGCATTCAATTGTCATGGGTTGGTTACGGTCTCATGCATTACATATTATTTGTATTCCTTGCAAGCTTACAAATGGGGTCAATTGATCAGGAAATGTTCAAAATTAATTGGTTATATATATATATATATACTATGTTTAAAGTTATTGTTAACTCTGAATTTTGTATAAGACTTCCGCAGTTAGATAATGTTTGATTCAAGGTTTAAGAACTATGTTTATGCTATGTTTGCCAACTATAAGAGGTACCCAGTTTGGGTCCTTTCATATTGTTTGTTCATCTGAATTTGATCTTCTGTTTAAGTGAATCCAGTTGTTCAAGCATTCTTAGCTATTTTTTTATTTTATTGAGCATAACATGTATGGAATGGAATTAGACTAAAGCGTTTTTCACTTCAAATTGCAAAGGAAAACACGTTTGATTTGAGATAACGGTATAATAAAATGAAAAATTAGGTTTTCATTGGATTTTTTTAAATGTCGTGAACTAGATGTTAGGACATTGTTTGTAATGACAAAAGCTTTGTAATAGTTTAAATCTAATGTCTTTATGTTTTTGTATGTAATGTTCTAAGTGTTTTATACAAGTTATGCTAGAGGCGAATTTGTCAAGTTCGCCTAGTCTAACAGAGGCGAACTTGTTAAGTTCGCTTAGTCTATCTGAGGCGAACTTGATAAGTTCGCTTAGTCTGTTAGAGGCGAACTTGTTAAGTTCGCCTAATACAGATCAGATGTCTATATATAGAGGTTACAGATTCAGCAGTAGTAACTAGAACAGAGCGTTGAACAGAAGCTAACGAAATGTCTAATTGAGTCTTAAACTCTATGATTGTTGGAATACAAGCTTGAATGTTATTTACGTGATTGTTTCTATTGTCTTTTGTGTATACAATTGTTGATTCGGTTGGATTCCGCACTCCGCGTTAACAATACGTCTTATCACGAGAACGATCCGTAGAAGAGCCATGTGGACCTACACTAGATAGAACCCGTGAATTTTAACTCAGCCGTGAACCTTTAACACAACCGTGAACCCAGCTGTGAACTACTCTCCAGCCGTGAACCACTCTTTAAACCATGAACTGGATTCAAATTTACCTTGAACTGTCAAATAGCCATGAACTTACACCAGACCCGTGATTTAGATAAATGGGTTAAATGGGTGAGGTTCAAGTTGACCCGAATTTAAGTGTATCCAGGTTAGGGTTGAAATTATTAACACGAATAAAAATATGGGTCGTGTTTGGGTTGCATTTACACCCTTATCCCAAAATTTATCTATAGTTAGCCGCTTTACATGGTTATACATGGCTAAAAAAAGCCTCTACTTCATTGACGTGTACAGTTTCTGAATCAAAATTCTTCGTAATAAAACCATGGTGTCCTGTGTTTGAAACAACAATCGCACAACGCACATGGAGGCGCAACCATCCCATAAGTGAACGCTCTCTAATAACGGAGACGGTGGATGTAACATTTCTGATTTTTCCGGTAGTCATTTATTTCAATAAACGATATTTCAAATTCCATTTCTAGTTCAAAGTACAATTATTTGATAATTACAATTCCTTCTTGCATATTATTATAAAGAGTTGAAATTTCGCTATTGATTCGCTCCATTATATATATTGTGTATAAATTAGGCAAACAATACAATCATATATAGATATATATATATATATATATACGTATATATAAGGTTCTAAACTAAAGTCAAGGATTTTATATATATATATATATATATATATATATATATATATATATATAAATATAGGTATATATATGTATATATGCTTACATACAAACATATATATGGTTACTATTAATTGGTCTTGAATCCTTAAACATTTGAACCAAAACTACACGAACCCGCAAACCGAGCCCTGTGAATATGGACCAATAATTCAATATTAGACAAGTTTGACTTTAAAAAGTCAAACAGCCTGGAATTCTAGCCCAGAATCAGTCAATTCAACGGTTATGGGTTCCCATTGATGCATAATCAGTGTTAGCCCACATATGGAGACATATAACACCTCTATCTGTCAAAGTCTCATGGCCAAAATCACAATCCTAAACAGATTTGACTTCCAAATGTCAAGCAGCCCAAATCTCCTCAATACAAGACTGAAATTCGATTGGATCCGATTGATACGGGCTACTCATGTTTACAAACTCAATATCCGACCATATCCCGATCCAATTAACAGCCCAATACGATTAAATGCGCGGATGAAATTCAACTCTTAGACAGTTTGACCTCCCAGGGTCAAACCGCGTACAATTCTTACCAAATCAAAAAAAATTAAATGCAATTAAAACCCGTAGAACATCCCATGATCAACCTTGAATGAACCCAGACCTGTTGCGTGACCCAATTCATCCTCGATTGATCTAATTAACACCGAAATTCCCTCCAACAGCTGTCGCCCTCAAACTCTAACCGGATCGTATGAGTGGGATGGAATTAAACCAATTCAACCCACCACGCACCCTCGCACGACCTCATACAAACTTCCTAAACCTTCAATTCGCCCGCACATTGCTTCTGGAACTCGGCCGATCACCAAGAACATCGCCTCTGTTCATCTAGCCGTCGGCATTCGATACCCAATCATAGCAAGTAAGTTTTACATCTTTCGATTCGTAGTAACATACTTAGCAGAAGCCCCATATCAATCGATGAGAACAGGATCGACTGGACTAAGATTGAGCCTAGGGTTCATATTCGTTCCTTTACCACTGATTCAATTTGGGGCTTTGATCCATCTAGCGTACTAATAAAATTGGAATTCTCCTATAACCAGCGAAACCCCTTGGCTCGGCTGGTAAGTCACTGCGCCACGAGCCAAGGGGCGTGGGTTCGAAACCCACAGGCCAAAACCCGGTTCCTCTTTTTGCGCGTATCCCACTGACCAGACCCGGCTCCCTTTCTCGTTTATGTTAAAACCATGCGGACCGGTTTGTTATCAGTATCAGCCCCCTGGTCCGGCGGTAGAGCACGACCCACACACAGAACCCACCCGGGTTCGAACCGGGTGGAGTTCTTTTTATAAACAAATCATTTTTAAACAGTTTTATAAACAAAAAAAAAATTCTATAAAAATATTTTTATAAACCCCCACATAAATTAAGTCAGTTTAAATCAGAAATTCGCAATTTTTAACTTAAAACAATAATTCTAATAAATTCAAATTGTTTAAAAAAAATTCCATCTTTTAATTATCAAAAGGAAATATACTATTTAATTAAATTCCTAAATTATAAAAATTATGACAAGATTTTTGTAAATCGCTTTATTGTAAAACGAACTTTTATAAACCATTCGTGTTATTAAATCAAATATAATAGTGTAGAAACCATATTCAAACGAATAAAACTTATTTCAAAACATATAAACTAATAAATAACTATTTTATATTTTGAGACATTTTCATAAATAAATAAATAAACAAAAAATTTTATTTATTTATATTATATTTAAATAAATATATATACCACACTATTTCTTTAAAAGCAATATTCTAAATAAATAAATTATTTAATTTATTTATTCATTATTCTTACAAACCCTAAACTTATTTTATATAACCACCAACGAATCCATTTTTTTGCAAAGAATGACACAAACCATCAGCACAAGTCCTTACACTTATAAACCCACAAAAACCTTAGACTTTAGATCTTTGTACATAACAATAATACATGTTTATACATTTATTCATTAGGTCGCACCTAGTGACCTACAACTCACCGCTACTATCTATTTGATTGTGCATTCTACGTTCTTTATACAAGTGAGTTACATAGCCCCTCTTTTACTCTATTTTACAAACTTTTGGGGTGGAACATGCGTTCTATTTACTATGTTTGCAAATACACACAATATACAATTCCACCCTACATTCATGTGTTACAATTTTGTGCTTTGTGCTTGAGTACTAGGTGTGTAGACCAACTATATGCTATTCACGTACAATCATTAACTATTTAGCCGACGGTAAACAGTGATAGATCTATTGAGTCTGACAAACCCACCCAGGTAGGGTGAGTGTTACTGCCAACACGCTTTTGTTTTGCATGCTAGTTACAAAGGTTTGATTGTATACTTAGGTCACACGATGGTATCTTTCCATAAATGCCTTAATTTCCATGTTTGTATGAATTGTATGCACACAACACTATATTCTATTACATGACACGAAAACCTATGTATTCTCACCAACTTTCTAGTTGACTTTGTTTTAACCATGTTTCAGGTACTAATGTTTGAGGTGCTTCAAGTCTTGCTACACTTAGGATTTGGCCTAGTATTAATTTGAACAATTTATCTTTTGTAATCTACTTTGTTGAGTTATTGGATTGAATGTTGGTGTTACTTGAATTGAAATGAAATGTGATTGATAATTATTCAAACGTTAGTAAACCATGAGCTGTGAACAATCTACGTGTCCCGCCCCGACGTATTCCGCCGTCGGTTGGGGTGTGACAGATTGGTATCAGAGCCTTGGTTATAGGGATTTAGGTTATTAGACACCATTGACCTAGACTATAACTTTAGGAAACCCAACAATGCCATGCTACATGTTTTATGTGATACATGCTATTTGCTATATGTCACATGTTTAATATTTTTTTTTATGTGTTAGTTTATTTGATACTTAACTTATTAAACTTTATGACTTATTAGGTAAACTCAAATAATAAATTAAATAACCCATACCCTAAACCACACATCCTTCTTGCCTGCTCCATATCATCATCATCATAGCTTGTGGAATCGTATTCCTAGACTTTAGTCTATTAAAATAATTTTTTTTTCTCTCCATTAAGGCTTTTAGGCTTTGTTAATTATTAAAGGATATGTGCAATCTGGAAGGGTGACACCTGTATTCCGAGTTTTCTGTCTAGGAAAGCATTTCATATAAATCCCAATCAACCGAGGGATCCGTATGCTTTCCTGGGAATTCCCGGGATGAGTGTTTACTTATAGGCTAAAGCACGTCTCCTTGGTAATTATATGAGTCTAATTAACCTTAATATGTCATAGTATTCGAGTGATTATGTCACTATTTGAGTACAATCCGAACTGTGAAATACTTATGTTTTTATCACCCTTCTATGTAATTCAAGAATTCTTACAACTCTCATTGTGTTATTTAAATCTGTAGAATGCCTCCACGTCGTGTCAACAACAACAATAGCAACAACAATAGCAATGATCTTGCTGCTCTGCTCACCCAGCTTGTGACTCAACTTACCCAAGCCAATAACAACAACAATAATGGGCACACCAGTGGTAGTGCAAATGGTGGAGGTGGTGGTGGTGCCAACCCGCCACAATGTACCTTCAAACACTTCAACTCCTGCAATCCCCTCAAATTTTATGGCATCGAAGGAGCCACGGGACTCCTTCAATGGTTCGAGAGTATTGAGGGCACCTTCCTCAATAGTGACTGTCCGGACAATATGCGTGTCCGCCATGCCACCAGTGTCTTCCAGAAACGGGCACTAACCTGGTGGAATGGGGAGAAGAAAACCAGGGGAGTGGATGTAGCAATGGCTCTGCCATGGGATGAGCTAAAGAGGATCATGACCGATGAATTCTGTCCTCGGAACGAAATGAAAAAGTTGGAAGCAGAATTTTGGGATCTTACCCAAGATAGTGGTGAGAGCTTAGCATACACCAACCGTTTCCACGAACTGAGCATGCTGGTACCGCACATGGTCACACCCTTGTCTAGGTGTATTAAGAAGTACATTGGTGGATTGCCTAGACAAATCCAAGACACTGTTTTGGGGAGAAATCCCGCTAATCTGGAGGATGCGATTCGCCTAGCTGCTACTTTGACCGACAACCATGTTAAAGCGGGTACTCTTACCCGAAAAGGTGCCAAGAAAGTCCAAGACACCACAACCCCTCCTGCTCATGTCAAAGAAGTCCAAACCGAACCTTACCGAAACACTAGAAAGAGAAAGGTGAAGAATTATGCGGTGGTCACTCCGGCCACTCCGGTTAATCAAGTTGCACCTATGGCTCAACACCCAGCCAAGAAACCTTATGGGGGCACCTACCCACTCTGCAACAACTGCAACTATCATCACCCCCAAACTATCCCATGTCGCCTTTGCAACCATTGTGGGAAACTTGGCCATACGGCCAATATTTGCCGATCTAGGGCACTTGGTACCCAAGCCAACCCAGCTAATCAACCAAGAGCTAATCAAGTGATTCCAGTCAACGCAAATGGACGGGCTTGCTTCGAATGTGGCGACCCGACTCACTTCCGGAACCAATGTCCGAAACTTGTGAATGCTAATCAAGCCGGAGCTCGTGGGCGTGCTTTCAACATCAACGCCAATGAAGCTCAAGCCAGCGATCATGTGGTTAACGGTACGTTCCTTGTAAATAAGCAATTTGCATCCATACTATTTGATACCGGAGCCGATAAGAGTTTTGTGTCACTTAACTTTGAACCCTTACTTGCAAAAACATGATCCAAACTAGAAAGAACCTTCACCGTGGAAGTAGCGGATGGAAATTCCATCACTATTGACTCCATTATTCTTGACTGCTCCCTAGAACTCAATGGTCACACATTCCCAGTCAACCTTACACCAATGCCACTAGGAAGTTTTGACGTCATCATCGGCATGGATTGGTTGTCTAAAAACCATGCCGAAGTCATGTGCTTTGAAAAATACATCCGAGTACCTCTTCCATCGGGAGACATATTGAAAATCTTTGGCGAGAAACCTTGCAAGGGACTCAAACTGATGTCATGCATAACTGCCCAGAAATACATTCGAAAGAAGTGCATGGTTTTCCTAGCCCATGTGATTCAAAATGAAGACAAGAAGAAAAGTGTACAAGATATTCCCATCATTCGGGAGTTTCCCGAAGTCTTTCCCGATGACTTGCCCGGTCTTCCACCTGTTCGGCAAGTAAAGTTTCGCATCGATCTTGTACCCGGAGCAAACCCAGTGGCTAAAACTCCATACACACTTGCACCTTCCGAGATGCAAGAACTTGCAAGTCAACTTCTAGAACTCGCCGACAAAGGATTCATACGCCCAAGTCATTCACCGTGGGGTGCACCAGTTCTATTTGTTAAAAAGAAGGACGGTTCATTCCGCATGTGTATTGACTACCGAGAACTCAACAAGCTTACAATCAAAAACCGCTACCCTTTACCTAGGATTGATGATCTCTTCGATCAGCTCCAAGGTTCTACTTGTTTCTCGAAGATTGATCTTCGATCTGGCTATCACCAACTACGGGTACGAGAGGAAGATATTCCCAAGACCGCCTTCCGAACAAGATATGGTCACTACGAGTTCATGGTTATGCCTTTTGGGTTAACCAATGCACCTGCTGTTTTTATGGATCTCATGAACAGCGTATGCAAACCATACCTTGACAAGTTCGTGATTGTTTTCATCGACGACATCCTGATCTATTCCAAGATTGAGGAAGAGCATGAGCAACACCTTAGACTGATCTTGGACCTCCTGAAGACGGAACAATTATACGCCAAGTTCTCAAAATGTGAATTTTGGCTAAAGGAGGTTCAATTTTTGGTTCACGTTGTTAATAAAAAGGGAATTCATGTTGACCCCGCCAAAATCGAAGCTGTTAAGAATTGGAGTGCTCCTAAAACCCCTACCGAGGTTCGTTCGTTTCTTGGTTTAGCGGGTTATTACCGAAGATTCATTTCTAATTTCTCCAAGATTGCTGTTCCCCTCACCGCCTTGACGCATAAAGGTAAACCTTATGTATGGGGGTCAAAACAAGAAGAAGCCTTCCAAACTCTTAAGCAGAAGTTGTGCAATGCTCCCATCTTGACTCTTCCTGAAGGAAATGATGATCTAGTCGTCTACTGTGATGCCTCTAACCTAGGTCTTGGTTGTGTTCTCATGCAACGAGGCAAGGTAATCGCTTATGCATCGAGACAACTTAAGATCCACGAGAAGAACTATACGACGCACGATCTGGAGTTGGGTGCGGTCATATTTGCTTTGAAGATTTGGAGACATTATCTCTATGGCACAAAATGTGTGGTATTCACCGACCACAAAAGCCTCCAACACATCTTCAACCAAAAAGATCTCAACATGAGACAACGACGTTGGGTTGAACTCCTTAGTGATTATGATTGCGAGATTCGTTATCATCCCGGCAAGGCAAACATTGTAGCCGATGCACTGAGCCGTAAAGAACATGTCATGTTTCAAAGTGTCAAGATTCACTCCGATATCCAAACCCGTATTCTAGCAGCTCAGCACATCTCGGTTACCGAGGGCAATATGTATGAGGAAATGTCTTGTGGTGCTGAATTCCAATTGGAGACTAAAAACAATGGCTTACTTTATTTCTTGGATCGTATCTGGGTTCCCAATCGCAATGATCTTCGGACATTCCTCATGACTGAGGCACACAAGTCTCGGTATTTTGTTCATCCCGGTGCGGATAAAATGTATCACAATCTTCGACCACAATATTGGTGACCTGGTATGAAGAAAGACATTGCACTCTATGTTGCAAAATGTCTAACATGCTCTAAAGTCAAAGCCGAACATCAACGTCCTTCCGGTTTACTTGAACAGCCGGACATCCCCGTGTGGAAATGGGAGAATCTAGCCATGGATTTCATTACTAAACTTCCCCGCACTTCAAGCGGCTATGATAGCATTTGGGTAATCATTGACCGTCTCACTAAATCCGCACACTTCTTGCCCATTCGTGAAGACTATCGGGTTGAGAAATTGGCCCGAATCTACATTGACGAGATTGTGAGCCGTCACGGTGTTCATTTGAACATAATATCCGATAGAGATGCTCGTTTCACTTTCAGGTTTTGGCAATCTCTACAAAAGGCACTTGGCACACGATTGGATTTAAGCACGGCCTACCATCCACAAACTGATGGTCAGACCGAGCGAACAATTCAAACCCTTGAAGACATGCTGAGAGCCTGTGTCATACACTTTGGTGGCAATTGGGATTCACATTTGACACTTATTGAATTCTCCTATAATAACAGCTACCACACCAGCATCAACATGGCCCCATTTGAAGCTCTTTATGGTCGCAAATGTCATTCTCCTATCTGTTGGAACGAGATTGGTGAAGCACAAATCACCGGTCCCGAGTTAATTCAAGAAACAACCGACAAAATTCTTCAAATCCGTGACAATATCCGAGTAGCGAGAAGTCGACAAAAGAGCTATGCCGACAAGAGACGAAAACCCTTGGAATTCCAAGTGGGTGACCTTGTGCTTCTAAAGGTATCCCCTTGGAAGGGTGTGATTCGCTTTGGGAAGAAAGGAAAACTAGCACCTCGTTATGTAGGCCCGTTCGAAATCCTTGAAAGAATTGGGAAAGTGGCTTACAAACTCGACCTACCTCCGGAACTCAACAATGTCCATCCAACTTTCCATGTGTCCAACTTGAAGAAATGCCTTGCTGACGAGAATCTTCACATACCCCTCGACGATGTGCGCGTTGATGAAACGATGCACTTCGTTGAGAAACCGGTAGAGATCATGGACCGTGAGATCAAACAACTCAAGCGAAGCCGAATTCCTATAGTCAAAGTCCGTTGGGATTCTAAACGTGGTCCTGAGTTCACTTGGGAACGTGAGGACCAAATGAAGCTCAAGTATCCTCACCTTTTCACCAATTCAGCAGCCTCAACTAGTTGAATTTCGGGACGAAATCCCCTCAACATGGGGAGACTGTAACATTTCTGATTTTTCCGGTAGTCATTTATTTCAATAAATGATATTTCAAATTCCATTTCTAGTTCAAAGTACAATTCTTTGATTATTACAATTCCTTCTTGCATATTATTATAAAGAGTTGAAATTTCGCTATTGATTCGCTCCATTATATATATTGTGTATAAATTAGGCAAACAATACAATCATATATAGATATATATATATATATATACGTATATATAAGGTTCTAAACTAAAGTCAAGGATTTTATATATATATATATATATATGTATATATGCTTACATACAAACATATATATGGTTACTATTAATTGGTCTTGAACCCTTAAACATTTGAACCAAAACTACTCGAACCCGCAAACCGAGCCCTGTGAATATGGACCAATAATTCAATATTAGACAGGTTTGACTTTAAAAAGTCAAACAGCCTAGAATTCTAGCCCAGAATCAGTCAATTCAACGGTTATGGGTTCCCATTGATGCATAATCAGTGTTAGCCCACATATGGAGACATATAACACCTCTATCTGTCAAAGTCTCATGGCCAAAATCACAATCCTAAACAGATTTGACTTCCAAAAGTCAAGCAGCCCAAATCTCCTCAATACAAGACTGAAATTCGATTGGATCCGATTGATACGGGCTACTCATGTTTACAAACTCAATATCCGACCATATCCCGATCCAATTAACAGCCCAATACGATTAAATGCGCGGATGAAATTCAACTCTTAGACAGTTTGACCTCCCAGGGTCAAACCGCGTACAATTCTTACCAAATCAAAAAAAATTAAATGCAATTAAAACCCGTAGAACATCCCATGATCAACCTTGAATGAACCCAGACCTGTTGCGTGACCCAATTCATCCTCGATTGATCTAATTAACACCGAAATTCCCTCCAAAAGCTGTCGCCCTCAAACTCTAACTGGATCGTATGAGTGGGATGGAATTAAACCAATTCAACCCACCACGCACCCTCGCACGACCTCATACAAACTTCCTAAACCTTCAATTCGCCCGCACATTGCTTCTGGAACTCGGCCGATCACCAAGAACATCGCCTCTGTTCATCTAGCCATCGGCATTCGATACCCAATCATAGCAAGTAAGTTTTACATCTTTCGATTCGTAGTAACATACTTAGCAGAAGCCCCATATCAATCGATGAGAACAGGATCGACTGGACTAAGATTGAGCCTAGGGTTCATATTCGTTCCTTTACCACTGATTCAATTTGGGGCTTTGATCCATCTAGCGTACTAATAAAATTGGAATTCTCCTATAACCAGCGAAACCCCTTGGCTCGGCTGGTAAGTCACTGCGCCACGAGCCAAGGGGCGTGGGTTCGAAACCCACAGGCCAAAACCCGGTTCCTCTTTTTGCGCGTGTCCCACTGACCAGACCCCGCTCCCCTTCTCGTTTATGTTAAAACCATGCGGACCGGTTTGTTATCAGTATCAGCCCCCTGGTCCGGCGGTAGAGCACGACCCACACACAGAACCCACCCGGGTTCGAACCGGGTGGAGTTCTTTTTATAAAAAAATCATTTGTAAACAGTTTTATAAACAAAAAAAAAATTCTATAAAAATATTTTTATAAACCCCCACATAAATTAAGTCAGTTTAAATCAGAAATTCGCAATTTTTAACTTAAAACAATAATTCTAATAAATTCAAATTGTTTAAAAAAAATTCCATCTTTTAATTATAAAAAGGAAATATACTATTTAATTAAATTCCTAAATTATAAAAATTATGACAAGATTTTTGTAAATCGCTTTATTGTAAAACAAACTTTTATAAACCATTCGTGTTATTAAATCAATTATAATAGTGTAGAAACCATATTCAAACGAATAAAACTTATTTCGAAACATATAAACTAATAAATAACTATTTTATATTTTGAGACATTTTCATAAATAAATAAATAAACAAAAAATTTTATTTATTTATATTATATTTAAATAAATATATATACCACACTATTTCTTTAAAAGCAATATTCTAAATAAATAAATTATTTAATTTATTTATTCATTATTCTTACAAACCCTAAACTTATTTTATATAACCACCAACGAATCCATTTTTTGACAAAGAATGACACAAACCATCAGCACAAGTCCTTACACTTATAAACCCACAAAAAACTTAGACTTTAGATCTTTGTACATAACAATAATACATGTTTATACATTTATTCATTAGGTTGCACCTAGTGACCTACAACTCACCTCTACTATCTATTTGATTGTGCAATCTACGTTCTTTATACAAGTGAGTTACATAGCCCCTCTTTTACTCTATTTTACAAACTTTTGGGGTGGAACATGCGTTCTATTTACTATGTTTGCAAATACACACAATATACAATTCCACCCTACATTCATGTGTTACAATTTTGTGCTTTGTGCTTGAGTACTAGGTGTGTAGACCAACTATATGCTATTCACGTACAATCATTAACTATTTAGCCGACGGTAAACAGTGATAGATCTATTGAGTCTGACAAACCCACCCAGGTAGGGTGACTGTTACTGCCAACACGCTTTTGTTTTGCATGCTAGTTACAAAGGTTTGATTGTATACTTAGGTCACACGATGGTATCTCTCCATAAATGCCTTAATTGCCATGTTTGTATGAATTGTATGCACACAACACTATATTCTATTACATGACACGGAAACCTATGTATTCTCACCAACTTTCTAGTTGACTTTGTTTTAACCATGTTTCAGGTACTAATGTTTGAGGTGCTTCAAGTCTTGCTACACTTAGGATTTGGCCTAGTATTAATTTGAACAATTTATCTTTTGTAATCTACTTTGTTGAGTTATTGGATTGAATGTTGGTGTTACTTGAATTGAAATGAAATGTGATTGATAATTATTCAAACGTTAGTAAACCATGAGCTGTGAACAATCTACGTGTCCCGCCCCGACGTATTCCGCCCCGACGTATTCCGCCGTCGGTTGGGGTGTGACAGATTGGTATCAGAGCCTTGGTTATAGGGATTTAGGTTATTAGACACCATTGACCTAGACTATAACTTTAGGACACCCAACAATGCCATGCTACATGTTTTATGTGATACATGCTATTTGCTATATGTCACATGTTTAATATTTTTTTTTATGTGTTAGTTTATTTGATACTTAACTTATTAAACTTTATGACTTATTAGGTAAACTCAAATAATAAATTAAATAACCCATACCCTAAACCACACATCCTTCTTGCCTGCTCCATATCATCATCATCATAGCTTGTGGAATCGTATTCCTAGACTTTAGTCTATTAAAATAATTTTTTTTTCTCTCCATTAAGGCTTTTAGGCTTTGTTAATTATTAAAGGATATGTGCAATCTGGAAGGGTGACACCTGTATTCCGGGTTTTCTGTCTAGGAAAGCATTTCATATAAATCCCAATCAACCGAGGGATCCGTATGCTTTCCTGGGAATTCCCGGGATGAGTGTTTACTTATAGGCTAAAGCACGTCTCCTTGGTAATTATATGAGTCTAATTAACCTTAATATGTCATAGTATTCGAGTGATTATGTCACTATTTGAGTACAATCCGAACTGTGAAATACTTATGTTTTTATCACCCTTCTATGTAATTCAAGAATTCTTACAACTCTCATTGTGTTATTTAAATCTGTAGAATGCCGCCACGTCGTGTCAACAACAACAATAGCAACAACAATAGCAATGATCTTGCTGCTCTGCTCACCCAGCTTGTGACTCAACTTACCCAAGCCAATAACAACAACAATAATGGGCACACCAGTGGTAGTGCAAATGGTGGAGGTGGTGGTGGTGCCAACCCGCCACAATGTACCTTCAAACACTTCAACTCCTGCAATCCCCTCAAATTTTATGGCATCGAAGGAGCCACGGGACTCCTTCAATGGTTCGAGAGTATTGAGGGCACCTTCCTCAATAGTGACTGTCCGGACAATATGCGTGTCCGCCATGCCACCAGTGTCTTCCAGAAACGGGCACTAACCTGGTGGAATGGGGAGAAGAGAACCAGGGTTGCATTTACTCCTTATCCCAATATTTAAGTGTATCTAGGTTAGGGTTGAAATTTTTGACACGAATAAAAATATGGGTCGTGTTCGGGTTGCATTTACTCCTTATCCCAATATTTATCCAAACTTTAGTTTGTCGCTTTACATGGTTCTACGGGGCTAAAAAAAGCCTCTGCTTCATTGAGGTGCACAGTTTTTGAATCAAAATCCTTCGTAACAAAACCACGGTGTCCTGTGTTTGAACCAACAATCGCACAATGCACATGGAGGCACAACTATCCCGTAAGCGAGCGCTCTCTCACAACAGCGACAGTTTGAATTCAACAAGAAACCTCGGTAATCACTCCACCTTTATCTTTCTATTGTTAGATATTAGTTTATTCTTGTTATTGTTATTGTTTGTTCCTCTGAATTTGATCATCTGTTTAAGTAAATCTAGTTGTTCGAGCATTCTTAGCTTATTTTATTTTTGTCACACCCCCAAATTCCACTATCGGAGTTTTACCTTTTGGCGTGTGCCAAACCAGGATCTCAGACATTAGTTATATCAAATGACACTACATGGGAGATAAATAAAATATCATAAAAGTTCAGAGTTAAATGCGGAAGCCTTAAACAAAGAATTAAATGTGCAAACCAAATGCGCCAAAGTTTAGTTTAATAAAAGCAAGTGAATTGTGTCAAATGTTTGCATATGAATGAAATGACAGTAGGACTCAGACATTACCTTGCTAAGATCCATATTAACGGTCCGATGTGTGAGTGAGGACTTTCAATGATAGTGTGTTACGCTTAAGTACACAAGTGGTAGTGAAATACTATGTGATCCATGTCCGTTTGTGTGTATGTCTCTCCCCGGCGGGAAGACAAGTAACGGATGTCTGTTCGTGTGCATGTTTCTCCCCAACGGGAAAACAAGTAAAAATGATGTTTGTTTGTACGCATGTTTCTCCCCAATGGGAAAACAAGTAAAATGATATTCGTTTATATGCATGTTTTTCCCAAATGGGAAAACAAGTAAAATGATGCTCGTTTGTATGCATGTTTCTCCCTAACGGGAAAACAAGTAAAATGATGCACGTTTGTATGCATGTTTCTCGCAATTTAAAACGGTAAAAGGGGCCGTGAAAACTCACCTGAGTTGTGTACGAATAGATAGCACCACACAAGGATGCAATTGGGACCACAAATGTTTGCCTACGAACGGCTTACGTATGCCCTAGAATTATAAGCATAATAGTTAGGGATACATTGGGATTTTTGTGACAACGACACTAAAGATTTGAACGTCCTAGAACATACTTAGGATCAACGAGTAAACGAACTTGTTCACAGGAATAAGGATTTCTTAATATAATAAATAAGATAAAAGCGTTTCGTGTCGAACGTTTCTAATTACGAATAATAACATATAATAAATATATTCGTGCGTTTGTACCATTTAAAAATGGCCTAGGAAATTAATATAATTTATTATGTTATTTTTAAACTTAGCAAAATAACACGATAATTAATTGCGTGACAAAAATAATAAATCTATTATTTTTATTCGAGAATATAAACGTGGGTAATAATATAAATAATTATATTATTCATAAGTTTGAAATGTTACAAAATTTATAAACGTGGCGAAAATAATATATAAGTATATATTATCTTTAATTGGAGTCACAGGTTGAAAATAATATAAATATATTATTTTACTCGGAGTCGTGGTTTGAAAAATAATATAATTATATTATTTTAAAAGTGGGTATTTTTAATAAATATGGTTTACAAATCAAGCCCGAGCTTACGGTTGTTTTACGGGCTCAAAAAATAATAATATATTAATATAATATTATAGGAATTATTTTTATAAAAATAATATAGTGAAAAAGCCCCTAAAAATAAAAGTTTAGGAGACCGGACTCGAACTCGGGTCTCCTGCATATGAGTCATGTGAGTTAACCACGTCTGCCCGCTAGGGTATCGCACACATACCCGGTTTCATTTGTTTAAAATATACAAGTCAAGTGGGTTTCTCTCCTCTAACCACCCACGATCGAACCCGTCCCAAATCACCGAATCTGATCGCGAATAAGACCTTGATTCATAGGAGTTTTGTTAATCGGCTTATTGCAAAATTTTGATGTGAGTTTAATTTGAAACACATCAAGTCTAAGGTCGTTTAATTTAGAGATTGAAAAGTCAAAAACCCTAGATATGAAATAAAAATCGATTTGGCTAAATTCGATGATAAAATCAGTTGGATTTACAGGGCTTTCATTGTTTAGGCTACTGCGAATCTGTTTATGTAGTTTAATTAGATTAATATTGATTTTAAGATCAAAACCCCCAATTCATCATATGAGCAAACCCTAGATACGAGATTATGAACAATTCAATGTTATTAGTTTAAATTAGCTTAGGGTTTTCAAAGGATGGGTGTTTGCGAATCTGACTATGTGAATTAAATGAATTTAGACCGAGTCTAGGGTGGATTTCGATAAAAACCTAATGTTCATGAACCCTAGAATTGGTGCATGGTTAGTTCGGTGTTGTAAGCCGAAATAGAGATAAGGCTTTTGATCTAGACTCTGAAACGAAGGTAATGGTGTAAGTAATTACCAGAATGTGATTCAGATTGATGGTGCTCGATCAAAAGGAGCTCTGACTACTAACAGCTACGTCTCTGGTGTCTCTGACCGCGTCTCCGGCGAATTTGATGTGTGCAAAAGCTTCAGTAGGGTTCGTACAATGTGCGCAGAGGTTAGATTTCAGGTATGAAGATCAAATTGACACAGATTGGTGAGTAATAGAGATGAAGTAGATGGTTATGGTTTTGATTACCCATTATTGGGTTTAATTCGAATCTGTGTCGGTGTTTAATGACCCAATGATGGTCGTTAATGGTTTAATTGTGCGTGGCAGTTACGAACTGCAAAGAATTTCAAGTGTAGGATCGGATTTTCTTAAGAACTCCACTGTTTGACTTTCTAAAGTCAACAAAATCAAAAATGAATTAATTACAGGTTTAGTCCCTGTAGGTTCATGCATTAGAGTTTGAGAATTGACAACATTAGTCCCTAGAGTTTGAATTAGGTTAAGAATAAGTTGGTTTGACTTCCAAAAGTCAACAGGAACAAGAATATTTGAATTTTGACTTTCAAAGTCAATTAGAATTGAGTTTTGTCTAATTACACAATTAGTCCTTGTAGTTTGAGGTTAATAATTAACAGATTTGGTCCATGGAGTTAGAGATAGGGTTAACTAGGTTAGGATTTAACCGGATTTTGTTAACGGGGTTAACCCTAAATAGCCGGGTGTCACACTTTTATTGCGCATAAAATGTATTGAATCGAATTAGACTAAAACAGTTTTCACTGCAAATTTCAAAGGAAAACACGTATGATTTGAGACAACGATATAATAAAACGAAAAATTAGGTTTTAGTTGGATTTATTTAAAATGCCGTGAACTAGATAGAACCCATGAATTTTAACTCAGCCGTGAACCTTTAACACAGCCGTGAACCCAGCCGTGAACTACTCTCAGGCCATGAAGCACTGTTTGAACCGTGAACTAGATTCAAACTTCGCGTGAATTGGATTCAAACTTCTCATGAACTGGATTCAAACTTCCCGTGAACTTACACCAGACCCGTGATTTAGATAAATGGGTTAAATGAGTCAGGTTCTGGTTGACTCGAATTTAAGTGTATCCAGGTTAGGATTGAAATTTTTGACACGAATAAAAATATGGGTCGTGTTCGAGTTGCATTTACACCCTTATCCCGATATTTATCCAAACTATAGTTAGCCGTTTTACATGGTTGTACGGGGCTAAAAAAAGACTCTGCTTCATTAAGGTGTACAGTTTCTGAATCAAAATCCTTCGTAACAAAACCATGGTGTCCTGTGTTTGAAACAACAGTCGCCCAATGCACATGGAGGCGCAATCATCCCATAAGCGAATGCTCTCTAACAACGGCGACCGTGGTGACCCCGACGAATTCAACAAAAAACCTCCGTAATCACTCCACCTTTCTCTTTTTATTGTTAGAAATATGTTTATTATTGTTACTTTTATTGTTTGTTCATCTGAATTTGATCTTTTATTTAAGTTAATCCAGTTGTTCGAGCGTTCAAAGCTTTTTTTATTTTATTGAGCATAAAATGTATGGAATGGAATTAGACTAAAGAGTTTTTGACTTCAAATTGCAAAGGAAAACACGTATGATTTGTGACAACGGTATAATAAAAGAAAAACTTAGGTTTTCATTAAATGCCGTGAACTAGATAGAACCCGTGAATTTTAACTCGGTCGTGAACCTTTAACACAGCCGTGAACTACTCTCAAGCCGTGAACCAATCTTTGAAGCGTGAACTGGATTCAAACTTCTCGTGAACTGTCAACAAACCGTGAACTTGCACCAGTCCCGTGATTTAGATAAATGTGTTAAATGGCTCAGGTTCGGGTTGACCCGAATTTAAGTGTATCCATGTTAGGGTTGAAATTTTTGACACGAATAAAAATATGGGTCATGTTCGAGTTGCAATTACACCCTTATCCCAATATTTATCCAAACATTAGTTAGCCGCTTTACATGGTTGCACGGGGCTAAGATAGGCCTCTGCTTCAATGAGGTGTACAGTTTCTGAACCAAAATCCTTCATAACTAAACAACGGTGTCCTGTGTTTGAAACAAAAATCGCACAATGCACATGGAGGCGCAACCATCCCGTAGGCGACCGCTCTCTAACAACAGCGACGATGGAGACTCCGATGAATTCAACAAGAAACCTCCGTAATCACTCCACCTTTTTCTTTCTATTGTTAGAAATAGGTTTATTCTTGTTATTGTTATTGTTTGTTCATGTAAATTTTATCTTATGTTTAAGTTAATCTAGTTTTTTGAGCGTTCTTAGCTTATTTTATTTATTGAGCATAAAATGTATGGAATGGAATTAAACTAAAGCGTTTTTCACTACAAATTGAAAATGAAAACACATATGATTTGTAGAGTCTTATTTTTTATATAAGTTGTTGTCATCAATTTAATTTTTTTGAACATTGTTTAGTTAGTTTATTTTCTTGTAATTTCATATAATGTAATTTCATGTTTTATGTCTAAGTCTGGGCCATCGAAACTACTTAGTTTCGATTGAGGTTTGTTCAATCGAAACTAGTAGTTTCGATAGATAGTTTAGTTTCGACAGGCTTATCACTTGTAAATGCTTCACCAAAACTAGTAGTTTCGGTAAGCATAGTTTCGATGCCTGTCAACTTACTATAAATAGCCTAGTTTGAGAATATCTAGAGTGTGGATAGCAGCTGTAACCCTGAAATTCTCTCTTTCATAGTTTTCCTGAATCAATACACATTTGGAGTTATTTTATCTGTTGTTCTTACAATTCCATGTCTTATTTGTATTTATTCCTATGTGGTTTGCATGTTTATCTTCACCGGTTCTGTTTCTACCCTCTGTTTCACTACCATACACACAAATTCCGCCTATGTGTGTAATCAATGTTTTAAGTGATTTCTGATTGAAATCTGGACCTACAATTGGTATCAGAGCTTTATGCACTTGATTTCTGAGTATATTCAGGTTATTTCGATCGATTTTAGGTGTTTTGTGGCTATTTTTGAAGTTTCATCGTTTTTGGCATTATTTCTTCGAGTTTCTCAGATATGAAGATTGATTTGTGTTCAGAAGATTATTTGGAAGCTTTTCGCTCGATTGGATTGTTGTTTTTAGTTATTGATTATTGAAGCTTTTCATCAATGGAGTCTGCTGAAGCTTGAAGAAGTGTAGGTCCACATGGCTCTTCTACGGATCGTTCTTGTGATAAGACGTATTGTTAACACGGAGTGCGGAATCCAACCGAATCAACAATTGTATACACAAAAGACAATAGAAACATTCACGTAAATAACATTCAAGCTTGTATTCCAACAATCATAGAGTTTACAGACTCAATCAGACAATTCGATCACTTCTGTTCTATTTCTCTGATTCTCTAATCTAACTGACTCTGTAACCTCTATATATAGACATCTGATCTGTATTAGGCGAACTTAACAAGTTCGCCTCTAACAGACTAAGCGAACTTAACAAGTTTGCCTCAGATAGACTAAGCAAACTTGTTAAGTTCGCCTCTGTTAGACTAGTATAAAACACTTAGAACATTACATACAAAAACATAAAGACATTAGATCTAAACTATTACAAAGCTTTTGTCATTACAAACTATGTCCTAACAGACTCCCCCTTGACAATAGCTTGATCTTCAGTCTTCAATCTTTATGAAGAGCTTTTCAATTATCCGGTAATCTGCTGCCTGCATGCACTCCATATCTTCTACATATCTCCAACACTCTCTTGTACTGCAATCCTTGTTCTTTCCATTCATCAATGAACATGATTTCATTCTTTCTCAAAGTTCTCTGATCTTTCTTTGAAAAATTGATAAGATTCATTGCATCATAGAAACATACAATGACCTTATTATCTTTGTCTTCAATCCTTGCTTCACCAGTATTAACATCAACATACCACCATTTCATATTCCCAAGAAAATCTTGAGGAATCTTCTTCAACGGTATCTTGTGCACGTACTGGTTTGAACTTGTACTTTCAGGTCACTTTCCCAGTCTTTTGATCTATTATCCTCACTCTCTTTCCTTTCTGAGGCTTTAGCTTTTTATACTTTCCCGAACCACCTTCTCTCTTGATCAGATTAGCAATTACATCCGCTAAACCAAACTTAGATCTATTAATAAGTGGTTTTGAAGCTAGACCATTCATTTCACACCTTGGGAATGTATTGAAATATTTGATCCTCGGCTTTAAGTACTGAACACCATCAGATCTTTTAATAGCAAACAATTTTGTGTCATTATCATAAAACCAACTTATGATTCTTCCAACACACCTCTCTTTATTCACATATTTTTCTTTCTGAGCAGGTTGTGCTTGACACTTGGGTAGCACCTTCATCCAGCTATTTACAACTTCTCTCCACTGTTCTTTAGTCATCCCTGTATTTCTGTACATCACAGGTTCTTCATTCACCTTAGGAGACACAGTGTGAGTAATATCAGCTTCAGCATCTATATTGGATTGATCATTGTCATCGTCAGTATCCATCTTGGATTCAGCAGTATCTTCAGGCACAGTAATATCTTCAATAAAGTCCATAGAATCTGTTACTCCTTCATAAGTAAACTCAGGAATAACATCATCTTGGATGAAGTTATAAGGAACATTAAGACCATCACTGCCTTCATAAGTAACATTATCTTTATTTTTCTCTATCTCTATCTCCATTATCTCTCCTTCTTCCATGTCATTATCAGACACATCATCTTCAATGTCTTTGAATAATTCATCAATGTCATCCAGACATTCTATCTTCTCAGCTTCTTCCTCTTCAGAATCCGCAAAGAATTCCAATAGCAGAACTTCTTCATTAACTCCAGAAGCATCCTTGTTTTCTTCAATTGTTTGAGATTTCGACTCCCCCTGAACTGTAGATATAGGATTAACGTCAGCGTATTGACGATCACCCTCAGCATTTCCAGTAGGATCATTGTCTTCATCATCCTTTCTTTGAATGGACTCAGTGTGACATGTATCATGGATCCTTAACTCCCCTTGAGCATCAAGACCCTCAACAAGTTTGGATACTAATGCTTGCATGTCAGCAATCTGCTTGGATTGAGTCTGAATCACCAGCTGCCTTTGAGAATCAGTAGATACAAGAGTATCCACCTGAGTTTGTAAAGTAAGCACTTGAGATTCAAGGAAAGTAATCCTCTCAGAATCAGAAGGCTTTGAAGGACCAGCCAAAGATTGAGGAACCGTTGGACTTGGAGTAATCACTAGAGGAACATGAGTTATAACAGGAGATGAATCTTTAGACCTTGGAGGTGTAACAATCAAGGAAGCAACAAAGGTAGTATCCTCTACACCCTATGAAGAATGAGCAACAGCAATTGGAGCAGACATAAGCTTCTGAGCTTTAGGATCCGGATAGAAATCACTATCACATAAGCTTCTGAGCTTTAGGATCCGGATAGAAATCACTATCACTATCAGAACTCTCATCCACCAAAGTTCTTTTTCCAAGTACTGATCCGAAAGGAGGATCCCGAACAGACTTCTGTCTTGGTCTTCTGGCTTGAGATTTAATACGTTTGCCAGCATTTGCCAATTGTATTTCAGCTAACCTCTCATAATGATCTGAGCAAAAATCTCTAGACACATCAGAGTCAGTTTCTTCAGACACAGGCAAAATTGTTTCACTTAAGCTGGAACTAGAATCATTCTCTTTCACCACATTCCCTTCAGCTTCATGAATGGGTGAGTTCACAGCATCATCAACAAAATCATCCATATTCATTCCTAGATCATGTTCATGTTCTTGAACGACCTCTTCTTGAACAGGTTCATTAACATGTATATTAACCTGAGCTTGTTGAATAGGAACTTGTTCTGGAATAGGAATTGGTTGTTGTACTGGAATTTGTTGTTGTTGAGGTTGTTGTTGAGGTTGTTGTGGTTGTTGTACATTCTGACCATGTCCTTGAGCCAACTCTTCAGGATGAAACCAGTTATCATTTGGTGGTTCAACATAATCAGGATTGATTAGGTGACCAAATAATGGAGTTTGAACAGGAATAAACGCTGCATTCTGTTGTTTTACCTTAGTGCAGTATGTAAAAATTCTCTTGAATAGGATGCTGTGGGAGATCAGGAAAAAGATTATTCAGAATCAGTTGAATGAACCGAGGATACATAAGAAATCCTTGACCTTCAGCAGGAGTTATTTGCATAACCAATTCCCGATAAATGTAAAGAGCAAAATTGAACCGTTTGTTCAAGGTCAAAGCCACCATTGCAGCTTGTAGAGCAATCTTTAATCCATCTGTACCAGCTTTACGAGGAGATAGGCATTGGATAATCACATGCATGAAATACATCCATTCACCAACCAAACCTCCCTTACGAGCTTGTGTATCATTAGGTATTCCACGGTAACCCATCCTCTGAAAACATCCCATAATCAATGTGCCAGGATATGACATAGGATCATCAGCAACACCACCTAGAGTAAGAGCAGCACGAATAGTCTCTGACGATATGGCAATCTCCGTATTGTTCACAGTAGCACGAAGAACATGAGGTTCTATGTCTGTATCTTGATGCACTGTGTCCCAAAATTGCTGAATATACACCAAGCTGATGTATGGATCTGCAGATAATGCTACACGGAGACGTGAACGATTTAAGAACCCAATAATTCCTTGAAAATTAACGGCCTCCGACATATTAGGATCTAACAGTGCCACCTGATTATGTTTGTATTTTACACGACGAGCCATCTGAAAAATATTTGGACAACAAACACATTAGACAAATAATAAACACATAAAAAAAATTTTAAAAAAAAAAAATTTCAAATCCAAAATCCCTCAGATCCCCTAGGCGAACTTACTAAGTTCGCTTAGTGTTACAAGAGGCGAACTTAATAAGTTCGCTTAGACAGGTTCGGTTGAACAAGTTCGCCTGAACCTGTCTGCCGTTTCAAATTCCAAACATAAATCAAATTTTGTTTAATCGATGTTGTAACCAAGAATTAACCATAGAATTGACTTCGACTTGTATTCACGAACCAAATACAAGACTCAATTTCTAGATTTAATATAGATATAGCATCAATTAGGTCAAAAATGCCTGACGTTAAAAGTTTTACGAAAACCGTAAAGAAAAGTCCTAATATCTCACGATTCAACGGATGAAAAACTATAAAACTACCTTAGGAATGATCACAATTCAAATCCGAACAAGAAGGTACCAGTTAAACAATCCAACAACACACTGATTTTGAAATTTTTTTTAAATTCGCTCAACACGGATAAGTTCGCCTAACGTTTCTGAGAAGACAAAGTGACTAAGTTCGCCTGGACAAAAATCCTTATACACATTAAGTTCGCTTAATTAGGCGAACTTGTTAAGTCCGCTTAACAAGCCCCAGGCGAACATATTAAGTTCGCTTCACCTCAACCAAGCGAACTTATTAAGTTCTCCTCAACTTTTTACCTTGAAAAATTTTCCAACTTTCAACAAGTCATTTCTTTCACTTCCATCAGCAGCAGGTATCCGATCCAATCCCAAACATTTTAATAAAAACTTAGAATTTTCATGGAAAATAAAAAACAAAATCTTTTTGAATTTTATCTATACAAACGGAATCACATATTTTTGGATTTTTATCTGAATAAGCTGAAATCACATATTTTTGAATGAACATCATGAGTAAGAAGATCATATCAGTATCCGAGTAGTTCATCACACATATTAGCAATAACCAAGGGTAACCTATGATATGAAACAATCCAACTCATTATTGTGCACTATGCACCTTTTTCATTTTTACATACTCTTTTCAGTATTTATAAATCAATCAATTTGAATAATATTTGAAATGATACGCGATAAATTTCAAAGTAAATAAGATCAGGTTATGAAATGCTCAATTATTCATACCGAATTTGTAATATAAAGCATGAATTCTTAAATTTTTCAATTTTATATTATTTGAAACTATAAGCGTTTATTCTCCAAATTCACGTGATTTAGTACTATTTTGTTGAAAAACATCATGTACCCCACATATATGCCAAAAAGAAATATAAATTGCACTATTTTCAAGACATATATAGTTTATTTTAAGATTAGATCAATTTCCAAGATGAAATTATCTCTTTTAGCACAAGTATAGAAAAGCAGATCCCAAAGGATATAAGAATCATGATGATTCAGAATCAGAAGATTCTAATGAATTGGCTGTATAATGAGAATCAACAGATTCAGGTAAGAGGATCCAACTATTATCTGGATAAGTTTCAATGGAGTCAGACTAGATGATGTATCTAACTGATCCAAGGGCGAATATATGTTTCAACAGATGTTGTTTGAAAGCATATCTTAGTTCAACAACACATTGCATGTTTTTCGGGGCATGGGCAGTGAAGTGAACTGAAATTGATTTGTGCTAAAGATATAATTCGATATTGGTCTCATGAAATTCTTTAAAACCATATATTCTTTATCTGAAAATGATCTTTTACAAACACACCCAGGCATATAATGGATTCAAATCACAGATGTAATCATATCATATTTAATTTTCACACTACTATTAGTTTCAAAACGCTTCTAGTCTATTGACAATTCAAGTTTCAAAACTCATACACAAATTTAAAAACATATTATCAAGATTAGAGCATTCAAAACACTATCATTTCTCATTTATGCATACATTGAAATTTAGATCAAATCAAATTACTTTAAACAATCATATATCAAGGTCTACTAGGGTCATGTGAAATGAACTAATCACTGATGTACTATCATTTCTTCTCTAACTTCAAATGATGTCAAATTTTATATTTTTCACTTTGTTTTGACTTTTTATAAATTAAGAACTTTTTGACTGAAAATTTAAAATGCAGAAATGTAATAAAGCAATAAAAGAAATTAAAAACAAAATTTTCCATGAAAATCTGATTTTGCAAAACTTTTATTCGGTATTGATCATACCTATCATTTTGATTAGAAATTCAAACCTGGTACGATCAAATGCCTTGGTAAACAAATCAGCAAAATTATCACCAGTGTGAACCTTTACCAGCTCAATCAACCTTTTCTCTGCACAATCACGAATAAAATGATATCTAATCTCAATGTGCTTTATTTTACTGTGCTTAACAGGATTATTAGTTATAGACATTGTAGCATTATTATCAATAAACATAGGGTTCCTGTAAAATTCAAACCGTAATCTCTGAATTGCTGTTGTATCCACAAAATCTGTGAACAACAACTTGCAGCAGCGATGTATTCTGCTATGCATGTAGAAATGGAGACTGTGGTTTGCTTTTTGCATTGCTAGGAAACAAGTCGATTACCCAAGAACTGGCAACCACCAAAATCAGAATCAGTATAAGCATTGAAATCAAATTTACAACCATGTGGACACCATAGTCCCAAACTTTGTTTTCCTTTCAAATAACGAAAGATTCTTTTTACAGCTATCAAGTGAGATTCTTTGGGTTTTGCCTGGAATCTGGAACAAATACACACAACGAACATTATATCTGGCCTTGAAGCGGTTAAGTACATGAGAGATCCAATCATTGCCCTGTAAAGTCGACAATCAACATCTTTTCCATCCGGGTCAGAATTCAACTTATGATTGACCGGAATCGGAGTATCATATGGGGTACAGTCCTCCATCTTGAACCGGATCAAGATGTCTTTGACATACTTGGACTGATGAATAAAGAAACCATCTTCCTTTTGATTTACTTGTAAACCTAGAAAAAATGATAACTCTCCCATCGCTGACATTTCAAACTTCGACTTCATAACACTCTCAAAATCTTTGCACAACCCTTCATTAACCAAAAATAATATCGTCCACATATATCTGTACCAGTAGGTAATCTCCCCCTGATTTCTTTATGAATAAGGTCGAGTCAATCTTGCCACGAACAAAATCATTTGCCAAAAGATGTGTAGACAACGTTTCATACCACGCACGAGGAGCCTGATGAAGACCATAAAGAGCCTTATCAAGCTTGAAAACCATATTCGGATTAAGTGGATCTTCAAACCCCTGTGACTGACAAACATAAACTTCCTCCTTGACCTTCCCATATAAAAACGCACTTTTCACGTCCAATTGAAACACCTTAAAACCTTTATAAGAAGCAAAAGCCAGAAATAGCCTTATAGCTTCAAGCCTCGCAACAGGAGCATAAACCTCGTTGTAATCAATTCCCTCTTGTTGATTGAAACCCTGGACAACTAATCTTGCCTTATTTCTTACCACGACACCTCGATCGTCTTTCTTACATTTAAACACCCATTTTGTACCAATTGGATACATACCCTTCGGAAGATCAACAAGATTCCAAACTTTGAGTTTGTCAAATTGATCAACTTCTTCCTGCATGGCCTCTATCCAATTGTTATCATTTAAAGCCATTTCAACATTCTTTGGTTCGACTTGAGAAATAAAACATGAATGTGAGCAATCATCAAAAACACCATAATCTTTAATACATGTATACAAACAAGTATTATCAACAATAGAACGTGTTTTCACTCCATCATGCAAATTTCCTATTATATTCGTCACTAGATGATCTTTGAGTTCCTTGATTGATGCGACCTCAGGAACTGGCAACACTTCAACTTGAGTTGTATTAGATTGATAAGAAAAATCTTGATTAATTGGAATTTCCGAGTCTAAATTTGTAGGAATCTCCCCTTGAGACTGTGTCGAAGGTAATGGATCATCACCCAACAAAGGATCAGTAGAAGAATCTTGAAAGATAGCATTGTCTTCCTCATTCTCAGAATCTTTTGGTCCTAAACAAGAAGCAACATTAGGATCTGGAGCAGAAGTAGATGGAACCGATGAATTTTGAACTGCATTTGGTAGAAAACCATTGTGCTGTGCATCGTGACAAGAATCATAAAGAACAGCATCATCTTCAGCAGAAATATCAGAAGGTAAATGAAAGGACTTGAATAAATTTTCATAATCAAATGCCCAATCTGGTGGGGACGCCATTTGAGGTAAAGACCGATTTGAACAGTCAATATGGAACCATTCTTCAACTTGGCGTGTCTCTTTGTTATAAACCCTCTTGGTAGTAGAATTTGCAACATACCCCAGAAAAATCTCTTCAATAGCCTTAGCACTGAACTTGGTTGGGACATCTCTAACCTTCAATAGGGTGCAAGGATTACCAAAAGGTAGTAAATATTCCAGATTTGGCTTTCGATTATTCAGCAACTCGTAGCATGTCTTGTTGTGTCGCTTGACGGTCAAGACCCTGTTCAAAACGTGACACGCAATATTTACAGCCTCAGCCCAAAAAGTAACTGGAAGCTTAGAATCTGCAAGCATCATGCGTGCCGTTTCAACCAATGTCCTGTTCTTTCGTTCAGCAACACCATTTTGTTGAGGAACATATGGCGCATTGAATTCATGATGAATTCCCTTTTGTAGATAGAATAAGACCATATTGCTATTCTTAAACCCGCTGCCATTGTCACTCCTAATTCTTTTGACCTTCAGATTGAACAGATTCTCCAAACCCATGATTAAGTATTGCACCAACTCAGTGGTTTCAGCTTTAGAAGAAAGAAACTTAACCCATGAAAATCTAGAGAAATCATCCGTTACCACCAAATAGTACGATTTTCCACCAATGCTCCTGATACTAATCGGACCGAACAAACCCATATGCAGCAGCTCCAAAGGAGTTACGATAGAATTCTTCGATTTAGATTTGTGTGATTTCTTTCGTTGTTTCCCCTTCTTGCAAGGAATACAATCATCAGGAACAGAGAATTTCATCTTCGAAATACCAAGAACCAGATCATTCTTAACAATATAGTTCATCTTCCGATAGTTGATGTGAGCTAGCTTCCTGTGCCACAAAATAGAATCTGATTCCGACGCCTTGGAGAGTAAACAAGTAGGAATTGAATCTGTTGTAGTAGCGACACTCATGTCAAGAACATACGTGTCATTTCTCCTCGGAGCCTTCATGAGAATCCATTCGTCAGGAATAACGAAGCCCGGTTTCAAGATATAACACTCAGCATCATTGAAATGGAACGAAAACTTCTTGTCACAAACTTGTGATACACTCAAAAGATTGTGTTCAAGCTGCTCCACATAATTCACCTTCTCAAATTTGACTTTGATTCTTTAAAGTACCTTGACCAGTTATGTACCCGCCTTTATTACCCGCAAAAGCGACATAACCTCCATCAATATTTTTGACATCTTCAAGCAACCGAATATTCCCTGTCATATGTCGAGAGCAACCACTATCCACATACCATGTATTGTTGATAGTCCTCCTTGGTTGTCCCTACATAAACAAAGAAAATTAGTTAGAAATTGGAACCCATGCCATTGTGGTCTTGGGTCGTCCAGATTGATCAAAATAAACAACTTCAAGCAATTCACAATCAATGTTATCATTAACCTTTGGAACAGAAGTTTCACACTTAGACTTTTTCAAAGAAGAGACATTATGTTTAATTGGAAAAACATTGTTTGATATATTATTACCATGTTCAGAAGTTTCCAAAAGTTTCTTCAATTTTCTATTTCGTCTTCTCCTTTGTGGTCTAGACAGTTTAACTTCAGGTGGAGAATCTTTTGAATTCCATCATGTGGAATCTCAAATTTCTCTTGACAAACAAATGATTTAGAATTCAATTTATCCTGCTGTTTAAATCCAGAAGATTTAACAAAAGATCGACCAGGCATATTGTTCTCCACATTAGAAGTCAACTTTCCCTCATCTATCCTTTTCCGAATTTGCATCACTTTTGATTGTGAAGGAGCAATCTTCAATTTGCCCTGGTTCTTATAAGGACAATTTATCAGAATATGACCAGGTTCATATCAGTGAAAACAAGCTCTTCTCTCTTGATGAGTTCTAAAATAAGGGGTTTTTCTTGAATTTGAGGAACTACCAGATGAGTAAGCTTCAGAAGATTGTACAGAACACTTTACTTGCTTCTTTGGAACATAAACCTGTGTAGGTACTTTTGATGAAAGCATCTTTTGATGACCGGCAACAACAAATCCACTTGACTGCAAAATTGGGGAAAGCTTAGGTGTAATAACTTTCACCTCGTCAGGTTCAGTCAGAATGCATCTATCACAAGTAACAGTTTTTACAACTGTTGGTTCATCAAGTTTCACCTCTTTTGGAATACCTTCAACCTTCTTCTCATCAAATACCTCATCCTCAGAATCAGACTCATAAACCATATCCTCACAAGTTACCGGATTCACTTTTAATACTGTTTTGGATTAATTTCCTCTTTATGTATGATTTCAGGTTCAACCACATAATTTGCATTAAATGGTGGAGGAACAAATCCAATCCCAGCAACTCTCTTAGTAGGATCAGCATTAGCATTAAAATAATCCAATACTACAGAAGAATTTTCAAAATTTTCCAACTTTCTATGAAGTTTGATCACCTCAGACTCTTTGTCAGAAATTTCTTTATTCTTTTGAGCAACAACTTCATTTCGTTTTTCTATCTCAGCATAAGCAATATCCAGATGATAAGCTTGTTCTTTATATTTCAACCCCAGAGAATTTAAGTCTCTTTTCAAAGACTCAATTCTATCGATGCACAATTTATCATTATCTTTTAGTTTCTGATTAACTGAATGCATCGATTTCATATCACAAATCAAGTTTGTGTTATCATCCATGACCTTTTGCAATTTATCTTTTACAGTAATGCAGTTAGAACAGTATATATGACAAACAGAGTCTTTTACCTTTGATGGATCAGACATGTCTGCCATGAAAACTTTGGCAATCGGAATACTCTCTGAATCAGCACCATCTGAAGCATTTTGTGTTAGAAAAATATCATCTTCAGCAACACCTAATGCAATATCAGAATCAATATTCTGCACTTGTTCTATCTCTTCATCAACGCTCGGCACACTTTCACCATCACTCGAACTATCATCATTAGTCGACTCTTCGGATTTTTCAGAATGAATCTCTGCTACAAATGCTTGACTTACCGTACCCACCAAATCTTCCAGATGAATACCCCAGTCATAGTTATCATCGTTCTGAGCAACCAAAGACGATTATGCAGATGTATGATTAGAATTACCCGATGCACCATGTGACTGATTACGATTATGCTGAAAGTTATTTGGCTTCTTCTGAGAATCAAACTTTTGGTTTCACACATTCTTTAGCAAAGTGACCATACTCTTTATAGTTATAACAACGCACTTTGGTTTTATCAAATCCCATGCGTGATCGACTATTAGAGCCAATATACTTTCTGCCAGTCTTTTTCAAGAAATCCTTTGCTTGACGCATCAACATAGCCATATTCCATTGGATGTTCATTTCTTCCAGATCAACAGGATCAATCTGTCTGAAATCTTCTTCAATAACCTCAGGGTCATGAATTTTCCCTCCAATAAAATTTTCATACGACGCCATGAATGAGGAAAACATAGCCAAATAATCATCAGTAACCTTTTGATTCATATTGTGAGTTCCAGACGATGAAGACGCTGTAGTTGCAGAGAAACCAGAATGACTAGAATGACCAAAATGAAGAGGAACTCCAGAACACTGATCATTAGAAATATCTTGAGTATCATCAGAAAAGAATGAAACTCCTGTACCAGTTTTACCAGAAGTCTTGGCAAAATACATTGAAGGATCTTGTATGTGTTCCATGTTTGTCTCCTTCTTCTTCATATTCAGGTCATGCGATTGAATTTTCCCAAGAACCTCTTCCAAAGACATTGATTTATACTTGACATTCTCTTTTATTAAAACTGTATACACATCAAACTTAGATGGTAATGCCTCCAAGAACTTATCGTTAATCTCTTCAGTCTCATACACCACAGAAGCACTCGACAATTCACACAGCAGATGATAGAATCTTGTAGCAAGATCATCCAAGGACTCATTTTGAAAGTGCTTGAAAACCAAGAATTGCTTCTTTAGTAGCTCTTTTCTACTCTTCTTTACATCCAAACTACCTTCACAACTTTTCTGTAATGCTTTCCACAGTTGTTGAGAAGACTTGAATTGTTTAAAACTGTGATATATTTCCTTCGGAAGAGACATCGAAATACTTGCCATCGCTTTCTTTTCCCGATCAAACAACAACTTTTCTTCTGTTGTCAACGCAGACACCGGCTTTGGAACATCATCCTTTCCCATCCATGAGTAAGTCGGATGCGTATAACCTTCTAAGATTGGAATCCATAGACTGGTATCGGTAAAGGATACGAACTGATCAAACCGATCTTTCTAATTAGAATAATCAGCAAGATTTAATAACTTCGGCGGTTTCTGAGATGTACCAATCTCATTATCATAATTGAACTATTAGTTACTTGAACCATATTTGCCATTTTCCAAAAAAAATTTCCAAGTGTTGAACACACACTACCCTTAGGCGAAGATAGTAAGTTCGTTCCAGATATACCCAAGTGAACTTGATATGAAGCGAACTTAATAAGTTCGCTTAAACCAGAATCCAGAAATTTGATTAAGTTCGCCTAAAAATTAAGTTCGCCTAATTTGAGAGAAGCGAACTTGACAAGTTCGCCTGCTAAGTTCGCCTGCACACAGATTCAGCAAGTTCGCTTGCTTCAGCAGAATCAAAAATCAAGAACAGCTTCATCCCAAAAACACGAACCCAATTTCACCAAAAATCTTCATAATTCATTGATTTGAAGGAATTAGACAAAATTGAACCGTAGGATTGTGTATTTCTCAATTAGAACCTTTCTATCGGATCAATTTCTTCAAAATCCATTTCAAAAACACCAAATCAGAAGCAAAATAAGCTTGAAAACTCCATGGAAATGAAAATTTCAAAGATGATGAATTTCTTGTCAATTTGCATACAAAACCGTCTAAAATCACCAAGAATCACGAGCATGAGCTCTGATACCACTTGTAGGTCCACATGGCTCTTCTACGGATCGTTCTCGTGATAAGACGTATTGTTAACGCGGAGTGTGGAATCCAACCGAATAAACAATTGTATACACAAAAGACAATAGAAACAATCACGTAAATAACATTCAAGCTTGTATTCCAACAATCATAGAGTTTACAGACTCAATCAGACAATTTGATCACTTCTGTTCTATTTCTCTGATTCTCTAATCTAACTGACTCTGTAACCTCTATATATAGACATCTGATCTGTAGTTCGCCTCTAACAGACTAAGCGAACTTAACAAGTTCGCCTCATATAGACTAAGCGAACTTGTTAAGTTCGCCTCTGTTAGACTAGTATAAAACACTTAGAACTTTACATACAAAAACATAAAGACATTAGATCTAAACTATTACAAAGCTTTTGTCATTACAAACTATGTCCTAACAAGAAGGAGGTATCGAAACTACTGGGAGACAATTTCTGCTTTTAGTTGGTCATCGAAACTTCTTGTCTGTACTTTTTTTCTGGAGAAGGTATCATCGAAACTAGCTTTTTGTCTTGTTCTATCGAAACTAACCTTTGCAGATTGATCAACCGAAACTACTGGAATATCGAAACTAGTTTCAATCAAAACTTGTAGTTTCTACTGAGTTTGCGGGATTTTCTGCTAGCTCTTCTTCATGGAAACTAGTTGTTTCTAGTTTCTGTTTTCACTATCGAAACTAGAAGTTTCGTGAAGTTTTGTTCTATCGTAACTAGGAGTTTCGGTCAGCTTTTTCTCTATCGAAACTAGTTGTTTCGACTAGCCCTTTTCACCCGAAACTAGCTACTGTTTGAATTTCTTTTTCTAAGATTATGACAACTTCAAGCTCTAATGAGTATGCTGGAGGAAACAAACCACCTGTCTTGGTGTCCACTAGAGATTTTGATGACTAGACCAAGAAAATGAAGACTTTCTTTCAATTCCATGACCACACTCTTTTGTAGTCAATCACTGATGGTCCACACAAGCCAGTTACTACCACTATAGATGTTCAACGTCCCAAGCTTGTGTCTGAATATGATGATAAGGATATTGCCTTATTTTCCAGAGATAACAAGGCTTATGGATCTATTGCTATGGCTCTTCCTATGGATGTGTTTAACATATTTGCTGAGTATACCACTGTCAAAGATCTTTGGGTTGCTTTATGTACAAGGTATGAGGGAAGTGATGAGGTTAGAGAAAGCAAGAGGGATTTAATCAAGAAGCAATATGAAATGTTTAGCAGTGTCCCTAGTGAACCCATGTCTGAGTTGATCAACCGTTTCTCAAGCATTGTCTCTAAGTTGAAAGTTTTGGGAACTGAATATCCCACTGTTGAGTTAAACAAGAAGTTGCTTGATTCACCGCCCAAGGAATGGAATATGTACCGGATTATGATCAAGAAAACTGAAAAGCTAAGCGACCTGTCACAGCAAGAACTTTTCAGCATTTTGGAGTCTTATGAGTTGGAGATAAAGAAGGGTGCAGTCACTCCAACTAATCAGTCTAGAAACACAGCTCTTATTACAGGTCAAAGTTCCTCCACTTCATCCAACAAAACAATAATGGCTTATTTTCAAACTGATGTTCCACCTTCGATTTCTAGAGTTCAGCCTACTATTTCATGCAACTCTCAGAAGCCAACCACTATGATTCCCGATGAGTATCTGCCAATCATGACTGCTTTCATGTCATGCTATGATGCCCTAATTTCTGGAAACTTGACATTTTCAGCTTTCAACCTGATGACTTACAGCAGATCAACCCGAATGATTTGGAAAAGATGGATATTGATTGGTGCATGGCTATGCTGACTCTAAGGGCTAAAAGATTCATCAAGAGGACTAGGATGGATAGATTCAAGCAAGGAAAGACTTTGGGGTTTGAAATCAAGAAGGTGAGATGCTACAACTGTGACCTGTTGGGTCATTTTGCTAGGAACTGCAAGGAGTCATCATCAAAGGAGCAGCATGAAAAGAAGAACTCCTCTGGAAAGCAAGCTGCCATTTCTCCTAAATCCACTACAACTTCCAGCTCAACAGCTCTGGTCTGTCAAGCTGATGGACACTATCATTGGGGAGATCATGAAGGAAAAGTAGCTGACAAGGCACTGATAGCAAACATTGAAGAGAAGGATAAATGTGTCATGATTGAACCAGCTAAGGATCTCACCATCGTACCAGCTGAGATAATTTTTAGACTTTGCAGTGCTAAATCCTGTTTAAATGAGATTCAAGAATATAGATTCATCAACCAGGCTTTGGTCGATGAACGAGTTCATATAAATGTGATGTATGATTCTGTGGCAAAAAAGGAGAAACTTTACTTAAAGAAAATTCATGATATTTCTGGAGAAAACCGATCTTTGATTGTACAACTTACTACACAAAAGAATAATAATCAAAATTTAACTGAAAGACTACAATAGGCTGATAAAGCAAAATTTTAAGTTGAACACATGGGTATGGATCAGAAAATTCTTTTTGGAATCATTGACAACCAAATTCATAAAAAGGTCACAGAAGGCATCGGGTATATAACTCTCACCCACCTCCATATTCCAAGTCTGGTAGATTTGCTGATATGCTAGTACCTCATGTTCCCACACCTTTTGTTTGTATTTTATCTTTTGATGAGTATATCCAAACTTCAGATTCTGACAATTTTGCTTCCTGTGTAGAGTCAGATTGTGTAGGTTCCGAAGATGATTGTGATGAGAGTTCTAGTAAGGGAAATGTTTTAAATGAACTTGAGTCGGATAAATGTAATAATATGTCCATGTCAAAACCAGATATTTGTGAACACATTGAAAATTTGTATTTTGGTTCTGTGCCTTCTGAGCATGACAGTTTGAGAAATATTATTTCTAAGTTTAAGAATGCTTTGACTTTTGTTCCTAAATCTGTAAATGCTATGAGTTGTATTGAAAATTTTAAAAGTGCAGGAGTTGTTGTGACTGACATTCCACAAGAAACAATGAGCAATCTGAAATTTTTCATATTAAAGGAAGAGCAAAGTCTTCAAGAAAGAAATATTGAAGAAAGAGTTTCCTTTAGTTATAATGTCTCAACATCACAATCATCTTCATCATCCTGTGATGACAATTATCAGGCTAAGCCAACATGTGATAAAGTTTGTTTTAGTTGTGGGGAATCCAATCATGTTTTCAAGACATGTAAATTTTCTACATATCATTTCAAAGAAGTAAACGTACCAACTGTCATTCAAAATCCAGTTGATTGTGTTTCAAATGTTTTCTCTAAATCACAACATAGTAGAACTTTGCGACGTAAAAGGATTAAAAATGCTAAAAATTGGTCGAAAGGGATTTGAAAAATTAAGAGTAATGATCTTTTTGATAATACTTTAAAGGAGGATTCTGACTATGAATTCCGAAATGCATCTTGTAAAATTACGAAGTTCCAAGTTAGCAATGGCGTGGGTACAAATGTCTAAACAATTCACTTTGTGTAGGGACAATTGAGGAGGACTGGAGAAAATATCTGGCATGTCGACAGTGGTTGCTCAGGACATATGACTGGTCATTTTTCTTTATTTCAAGATTATCATCCGATATACGGAGATTTTGTCGCCTTTGCAGGCAATCCAAGAGGAGGAAAGATTGAAGGTCAAGGAACAGTGTCTAACGGTGTAAATAGCTTGGAGAATGTCAATTTCGTCCCACCGCTGAAGTATAATCTGATGAGTGTGTCTTAGATTTGTGATAAAGACTTTTGTGCTCTCTTCAACTCTAAGGAATGTTTGATTCTGAAGCCTGGTGTGGTTATTCCTGAAGACCTAATCCTCATGTGTGCTCCTCGAAGATTCAATACTTACAGTCTGGATATGAATAATCCATCAGGAATTGAATCATGTTTTCTTTCAAAAGCTTCAGAGGATGAGTCCTTTCTTTGGCACAAGAGATTAGGACATGTGAATTTTAAGACAATGAACCACCTTGTTCTAGGAAACCATGTCACCGGTTTGCCTTTGAAAGATTTCCCACCCATGGAACATTGTCTCTCTTGTTCCAAGGGCAAGCAACACAAATCTACTCACAAACCCAAAACCACTAATTCCATTGACTCTCCCCTTCAATTGCTTCACATGGATATTTTCGGTCCTGTGAGTGTCATGAGTCATGGAAGGAAATCTTATTGTTTGGTAGTGACCGATGACTTCTCTTGGTTTACTTGGGTATTCTTCTTGGCAAAGAAAGATGAGACGCTAGAGATTCTGCAAATCGAGAACTTGTTCAATCTAAGTGTGAAGACAATTCGCAGTGATCAGGGCATAGAGTTTAAGAATGACACTCTAGATTCTTTCTATGAAAGTAAGGGTATCTCTCGGCAATTCAGTGCACCTCGTACTCCTCAACAAAATGGTGTAGTTGAACGAAGAAATCGTACGTTGATAGAAGCAGCAAGAACTATGATCATTGATTCAAAGCTTCCCGTCACATTCTAGGCCGAGCCAGTTAATACAACATGTTTTGTGTAGAATCGTGTTCTCATCACCAAAAGCTGCAACAAGACTCCTTATGAAATTATGTAAAAGCGCAAGCCTGTTATTGATTTCTTAAGGAAATTTGGGTGTGTTTGCACAATGCTGAATACTTCTGATCAGCTGAACAAGTTTGAAGCCAAAGCGGATGAGTGCTATTTCATGGGCTATTCCTCTAACCAAAGAGCTTTTCATGTTTACAATAAGAGACGAAGGATTGTGCTGGAGTCCATTGACATCAACTGGCATGAAAGCAATCATACGGACGCTGGGGACAGTCCTGATTGGCTTTTTGATGTCGATTCTCTGTTTAAATCATTTAATCTTTCTGATTTCACTAACATATCTGTCTCAGCTAATCCCCTTATGTCTGTGAATATCCTAGGTACCTCTTCTGATTCAGCCTCAAGCTCCTCTTCATCACCAACTCCGAGTTCTGCAGACTCTGTAGCAACAAGTGAAACTGTTGAGGAAGAAACTCCTCCAATAGTGGATGTTGCTCCACAATCATCTGCTGAAGATCCTATTGGTGATGAATTTGCCATTTCTGACAATAACATTACCAATCTGGATGAACAGTTGGAAGAGGATGAGATTCCACAGTTGAGAATTCACAACGATCATCCTACAGACAACATCATTAGTCCACTCAATGTGGGAGTCCAAACTCGTAGTGCCACCGAAGCAATGAATGTTGGTCTCTTCTCTTGCTTCATATCTCAAGTCGAGCCTAAGAATATCAAAGTTGCATTGCTTGAGAACAGTTGGGTGGAGGCTATGCAAGACGAATTGCAACAGTTCAACAAGTTACATGTGTGGAATCTGGTGGACCTTCCAAAGAACAAAGCCCCAATCGGCAGTCGTTGGGTATTTCATAACAAAAAGGATGAAGGTGGAATCGTGATTCGAAATAAAGCCCGCTTGGTGGTTCAGGGGTTTTATCAAGAAGAAGGAATTGATTTTGAGGATGTCTTTGCACCAGTGGCTTTCTTGGAAGCCATCAGAATGTTTCTCGCATACGCAGCCTATATGGACTGCACAGTTCATCAGATGGATGTCAAAAGCGCATTTCTTTATGGAAAAGTTCAAGAGGGAGTTTATGTCAAGCAGCCACCGGGTTTTATTAATCCAAGCTATCCTGACAGAGTTTACAAACTTGACATGGCATTGTACGGTCTTCATCAAGCACCTCGTGCATAGTATGAGACGTTATCTACACATCTGCTTGATAATGGTTTCAAACGAGGGGCAATTGACCATACTTTGTTCAAACAAAAGGATGGTACGGATACCATTTTGGTGCAAATCTACGTTGATGATATCATTTTCGGATCAACAAATCCTCGGTTGTGTAAAGAGTTCGAGAAAGTGATGCGGTCTAAGTTTTAAATGAGCTCTATGGGAGTAATGAAGTTCTTTCTTGGTTTGCAAGTAGATCAGTCTGAGTCGGGAATTCTTATTCATCAAGATAAGTATGTCAAAGAAATCCTCGTGAAGTTCCAAATGACTGAGTCTCATACTTACAAGACCCCTGTGGAAGTTCGACACTGTCTGTCTCCTGATTTGGATGGTGAAAGCGTTGATCAACACATGTATCGCTCGATGATATGATCTCTTCTGTATCTCACTGCAAACAGACCAGACATCATGTTCGTAGTGTGCTTGTGTGCACGCTTTCAGGCTAATCCTAAACTCTCTCATTTAATTGCTGTCAAACGTATTTTAAGATAATTGAAGTACAAGCCAAAACTTGGGCATTGGTATCCCAAAAATAACTTGTTTGATCTTTTAGCATATTCAGATTCAGACTACGGGTGATGCAACTTAGACCGAAAGTCCACTTCTGGAGGTTGTCAGTTCCTTGGAAACCGCCTCATCTCCTGGCAATGTAAGAAGCAAACCACCGTTTCCCAATCCACAGCCGAAGCCGAATACATTGCCGTAGCCCTTTGTTGTTCCCAAGTAAGATGTATCCATCATCAAATGCTTGATTATGGGATCACCTACCATGAAACTCCCATACTGTGTGACAACACCGCCGTTCCACATATCACCAAAAATCCCGTTCAGCATTCAAAAACCAAACACATTGAGATCAAACACCACTTCATCCATGATTATGTGGAAAAGAAACATATCAAAATCGTTGAAGTCAAAACCGACAAGCAAACCACTGACATCTTTACAAAAGCATTTGATTCTGCCAAATTTGAGAAATTGGTGGAGATGCTCGGCATGATCAACTTTCAGTAACCCCAGTGCATATTGTCATTTCTATTTAAACTTGTTAATCGGGAAGTTTCCAAAAAGATTTTACTTTTTCTTATAGTTGTTTTCTTTATTTTCCTTTGAAAGCAAAACTTTTGGGGGAGAAATTAGAATTTGTAGTAAGAAAGAAAAAGATTTGCTTTGTATAGTTAAAAAGAAAAGAAAATATTTGATTTGTTTATTGTTTGCCTAAGAAACACTCACTGTAAGTATCATGTTTTCCGTTTCAGGAAAATCGGATCCGACCTTGTGAGAAATGATAGAGTCTGATCAGACTTCTTGAACATGGAATGTACCATAAGCGATGGTGATTATCGAGGAATAGCCGGTAGGCCCGACATATGGTTATAACTCTTTAGTAGTGTGAAAACCTAATTCTCTATCGTACACGTGTGTTTGAACCCATTTTTGAAACATCTAACCCATTTTAAAGCTAAGAAAACCGATTCAATCAAATATAGGCTTACGTGTTGGATTCTGATTCATGCGCCAGGTGACCGTCAAAGTAACGAGAGTTACCGTCGATGACCCCGTCTGTTTTGCTTAGGCAAAGATCTCGGGAGCTCATCTTTTTCCCATACACTTGGATGATTTGACCCCGTCTGTTTTGCTTGCGCAAGGATCTCGGGTGTTCAAACTTTTCCTATCCGCTTGGATAATTTTATGACTTCTTCTGTTTTGCTTACGCAAAGATCTAGAATGTCCGTACCATTTAATATCCACTTGGATATTTTTCATTTTACACCTTAAATCCGGTTGGATTTTATTTTACTTTTGGCGGTGACTTTGACTTACCAAGATGGTACCCTGTTTAACCTGTAAGTGATGATAAGATAAATGCGGGTATTTCTTGAGGATTGATAGGCTTTCAAAACCATTTTATTTCAAAAGGTGGGGTACGCCGTGTTTCGTCCTCAAATGGTACCTCTTAATCACATGAAAACATTGTACAAGCAAATGCTCGGGTTTACCTTGCACAAATATCAGTTATCTTCAGGGATTCACAGTAGCTGAGTGCGAAATGAAGTGTTTCAAGGGTTTGATCAGACATGATCTCACATTGGATCTTTTCCAAGGCTAAGAGTTTATACCTTTTATTGTTTTTACTTTTATTTTTATTTTTATTTTTCTATATATAAATTTCTTAATCTTCCTTATTAGCATGTTTAAATTGTGTACATATGAGTGTTTTTCTTTTGTTACTGTTCAAGTGTCTCCTGGTCACCCGAAACTACCTCCCACCCGAAACTACTTTGCTCTATCGAAACTAATAGTTTCGACAGGGGCATTTTAGTCTTTTATCAAAGCTCAAATTGAATGTCTTCATAATCAGGTTATTCTTCATGCTTCGTTCATTCCCACTCACCCGAAACCCTTTTCACCTTCATTTTCACACACAAAAGCGCGATTCTCCGGTCTAAGTTTGCGAAATCAGTTTCCCTTATCTGATTCCTCCGTTGTCGTCTTCATCAGGTTTGATTACTCGATATTGCTTGCTACTGTTTTATATGGCGATGACTAGGGTTACAGTTTCTACCCTTGTTACGAATGAAATCGCGTGTTTTGGGTCGTTTCTTGCTTAGATCTTGTTTTTAAACTCCTCATTGCTAATATCTCACCCTTCTATTGTTTATTTTTGTAGATTTTCTAAAAAATTTTGGTAAGATGGAGTTTCGACACCTCAGACGACCTTTTCGTTTCCCTTTATTTTCTGTTCACATTTTGTTTTTCTATATATAGTTTTCTTTTGTTTAGTTTGTCTCTGCTTTTGAATACTTGTGTTTCTGATCAGATTTCGGTAATCGAAACTAGTTGTTTCGATTAAAGGGTGTTTTGTCTTTAAAAAGGTTTTCAGAATTTGAACAGGTTTTCCATCGAAACTAGTTGTTTCGATACCCTTTTATGCCAGAAACTAAGTAGTTTCGATTAGAGTTTCTTGCCCGAAACTAGTAGTTTCGATCAGGCTTTTCTGAAATTTTTCTAAGTGTTGGACTGATGTATGAAAAATTCTCTTGTGTTGTTTCTGTGCAGATATGGATCTCCTATTTGTCAAAAGGCACAATGTGTGTGCTGTGTTACATACTACTGATCCCAAGAATGCAGACTTTCTACCTGTGCTTGATTTCCTGGCCAACTCCAATATCAGTTTTGCTATAAGTCATAATCTACCGGTGTTTGAAAATACTATAAAGCAATTCTGGAGTACTGCAACTACAACTGTTATAAACATTGTGGAGCATATCAGGGCCACAGTTCATAATCAAGAAGTTCTTGTTTCTGAAGCAACTATCGAAGAGGTTCTACACTTTAATGATAACCATGAAGCACTAGTGGATTTTCCAAGTTATTATGTTAAAGAATGTTTCAGAAGATTGGGGCATCCAGATGAATTTAAGGGTGACAGATTATCAAGAATGCCCTTCCACCTCTATGGAGATATATTGCGCATGTCTTCATTCACTGCCTGTCTATCAGAAAAGGTGGATTTGATTCAGCCAATGCCATGGTGGCATCAGCAATACCAGGATTGATTAAAGGGAGAGATTACAATTTTTCTGGGTTAGTATTTGGGCATTTAAAAGAAAACCTAACTAGAGGAGTGAAGGAGAAGTTCTTGGTCTACCCTAGGTTCCTTCAAATTATAATTAATCATTTCCATCCTAACTTGCAACAAGATGGCAATATATTTGTATTTGATCACATGACTGCCAATACCTTAAGCTACATGAAGAGTTCAAGCAAAAGCACCAACATAGTGATTGCTGACATTCCTCTGTTTGGTCATATCTTGGGTGAAGAAGTGATTATTCCTGATACTGATCCACAATTACAAGTTGATTCATCATCTGAAGAAGAAGAGGCAGAACAAGATCAAGGGAACCAAGAGCCAGATGTTGATGCTGACCAACAAATAGAGCAAGATGCTGAACCGCCTATCTTAGAGGCTCCTTTCATGGATCAATTGATAGAAAATCTTGAGCCTACTATTGAAGAGCAACATGTGGAAAACATAAAAGCTGAAGAAAATATAACGATGAAGTTCAGGAAAGTGTTGAAGCTGAAGATGAGTCTAGTGACACCTTGTATGAAGGTATTTATGGCACTAAATATAATCATTCTGACTATGAGTCAGAAGATGAAGAGCAGAATGAACCTCCTGCATCCTCCTCCAAGAGATGAGCTGATTCCAAGTCTGATTATGAACAAGAAGAACCTCTTGCAAAGAAAATCAAGACAGGACTGGAGTCCTTAACATCTACTGATGAATCATTGTTTGATATTCCCGAACACCTCACCCCCACTCACTCACCTACTCATATTCCACCACCTTCACATACACCTGTTACTACACCACCTACATCTCCTGTCCCTGATCCATCACCATATGTCCCAAGAGTTAAAACCTTAAGCCTAGAAGTGAAAAAGCTACAGGACAAAGTTACAAAAAGAGATGAAGTAATAGAGAGGTTGAAGACAGGACTGAGTAAGTGCAAAGAAGAAGTGAAGGATCTTAAGATGGAAGTTGGTAGCCTACATACACAACTTGATGTTCAGCAAACCCAACTGGAAACCCAACATAAACTAATCTCTCAACAACAACAACAGTTCAAGACCTTATCTGATGCTGTTGAACAAATCAAGGCATCTTTGATTAAATCTTCTCAACAGGAAACACCTTCCACAGCTCAGGGGGAGACCACTTCTGCTGGTGGACCCTCTTCCCCTGCCCTTGTGTCAAATCCTCTGTCTGCACTAACAATCTTCACTGGCCAAGCTGCCAAGAAAAAGGACGCTGTGAAAGTCAAGCTAGAAGAAACCAGTTATGATCTTCCATCAGTTAGTGAACGAAGAGCTGCTAGAGAAAGAGGAAAAGTAAAATAATCTAGTACTGAAGTGGTCATTCTGAATGAAGAAGAGATTAGGTCAGATCACGAGCTGAATGCTCTTTTGGAAGAGATTGACAATTATGGATTTAATGAAGATTATGCAGAAATTTTGGCTACAGAAGATCTACACGAAGAGATCCAGGCACTCTCTGACGATGATAAAGATGAAGCCAATGTTAAAGTTGATTTGGTACACACTGAACCAACCTCCACTGAACCAAATCAAACAACTCACAGTGAATCCACCCGTACTGAACCTATTCAACCTCCTAAACCAAATCCAGACTATCCCGACCCAAAAAGGCCTTGAATGAGGAAATTACCTATTGAGGAGCCTCCAAAGTATTATGAATGGTTTGTAGAGTACCAAGAGCTGAAGAGACCCCCCGTGGGATGGAAATATGACGATGAAAGGAAATTATACATTGTCAGGAGGTACAAGGGAGGAGTAGAAAACTTCAAAACTCCTCATGAGTTCATGTCACTTCCTAGATATGATCTTAGGGCTCTTGCCAAACTACCCCTACAAAATCCTGGAAAAGTCAACGAGGCACGTAACTTTGAACAGTTTCTTAAGCAACAAGCCCTCCATGACTTCAGGTTAATGAAGACCACTCTTCCAAAGAGGATCATATCCAAAACCAGGATAGATCCTAGAACTCAAAAGCCCTGGGTAAGCCTTCGGTACAAGCCTGCTGAAACTGTCAAATCCATAGTTCTACCACGATCAGTACCTGTTCAGGTACAAAATTTCAGAAAATGGTTTTACAACTCAACCATCGAAAGTGCTGTCATCGAGTGTGAAGGCAAGGAAGATATTGTGATCTTTGAGCCGATGGAGCTTCTAAAGTTTCAACCTGAAGATCTTGAAGTTTTGTTCAAAAACCCCCATCAAGCTCTTTCATGGAGATGATGAAGCTGATGCTAAGGCATATCAAAGAGTGGTGTCATTGAACGTCAAGCATTTCTTTCAAAAACCAAATCAAGGGCCAACTGCTTAGAAAAGAGTTGAAGACATTGTTGCAGCAGCTTAGGGGGAGATTGTAGAGTCTTATTTTTTGTATAAGCTGTTGTCATCAATGTATTTCTTTTGAACATTGTCTAGTTAGTTTACTTTCTTGTAATTTCATTTTAATATAATTTCCTGTTTCATGTCTAAGTCTAGGCCATCGAAACTACTTAGTTTCGATTGACGTTTGTTCAATCAAAACTAGTAGTTTTGATAGATAGTTTAGTTTCGACAGGCTTATCACTTGTAAATGCTTCGTCGAAACTAGTAGTTTCGGTTAGCATAGTTTCGATGCATGTTAACTTACTATAAATAGCCTAGTTTGAGAATTTCTATGGTGTGGATAGCGGTTGTAACCCTGAAATTCTCTCATTCACAGTTTTCCTGAATCAATAAATATTTGGAGTTATTTCATATGTTGTTCTTACAATTTCATATCTTATTTGTATTGATTCATGTGTGGTTTGCCTGTTTATCTTCACCAATTTTGTTTCTACCCTCTGTTTTACCACCATACACACAGATTCCACCTGTGTGTGTGTCTAATCGATCTTTTGAGTGATTTCTGATTGAAATCTGGACCTACATGATTTGAGAATACGGTATAATAAAATGAAAAATTAGGTTTTCATTGGTTTTTTTTAAATGACGTGAACTATATAGAACGTGCGAATTTTATCTCAGCCGTGAACCTTTAACACAACCGTGAACCCAGCCGTGAACTACTCTCCAGCCATGAACCACTCTTTGAACTAGATTCAAACTTCCCATGAACTATCAACAAGCCGTGAACTTACACCTGTCCTGTGATTTAGATAAATGGGTTTAATGGGTCAGGATTGGGTTGACTCGAATTTAAGTGTATCCACGTTAGGGTTGAAATTTTTGACACGAACAAAAATATGGGCCGCGCTCGGGTTGCATTTACAACCTTATCCCAATATTTATTCGAACTTTAGTTAGCCACTTTACATGGTTGTACGGGGTTAAGAAAAGCCTCTGCTTCATTGAGGTGTACAGTTTCTGAATCAAAATCCTTCGTAACAAAAGCACGGTGTCGTGTGTTTTAAAAAACTATCGCACAATGCACATGGAGGCAGAACCATCTCGTAAGCGACCGCTCTCTAACAACGGCCACGGTGGAGACCCTGACGATTCAACAAGAGACCTCCGTAATCACTCCACCTTTCTCTTTCTATTGTTAGATATCGGCTTATTCTTGTTATTGTTATTGTTTGTTCATCTGAATTTGATCTTCTGTTTAAGTTAATCCAGTTGTGTGAGCGTTCTTAGCATATTTTATTTTACTGAGCATAAAATGTATGGAATGAAATTAGACGAAAGCGTTTTTCACTACAAATTGCAAAGGAAAACACGTATGATTTGAGATAACGGTATAATAAAACAAAAAATTAGGTTTTCATTGGTTTTTTTAATGCTGTGAACCAGATAGAACCCGTGAATTTTAACTCAGCCGTGAACTTTTAACACAGCTGTGAACCCAACCGTGAACTACTCTTTGAATCGTGAACTGGATTCAAACTTCCAGTGAACTATTAACTAGCCGTGAACTTACACCAGTCCCGTGATTTAGATAAATGGGTTAAATGGGTCAGGTTGGGGTTGGCCCGAATTTAAGTGTATCCAGGTTAGGGTTGAAATTTTTGACACAAGTAAAAATATGGGTCGTGTTCGGGTCGCATTTACACCCTTATCCCAATATTTACTCAAACTTTAGTTAGCCACTTTACATGGTTGTACGGGGCTAAAAAAAATCTCTGTTTCATTGACGTGTATAGTTTCTGAATCAAAATCATTCATAAAAAAACCACGGGGTCCTGTGTTTGAAACAATACTCGCACAACGCACATGGAGGCGCAACCATCCCGTAAGCGACCGCTCTCTGACAACGGCGATGGTGTAGACCCCGACGAATTCAACAACAGACCTCCGTAATCACTCCACCTTTCTCTTTCTATTGTTAGATATTGGTTTATTCTTGTTATTGTTATTGTTTGTTCATCTGAATTTGATCTTCTATTTAAGTTAATCTAGTTGTTCGAGCATTCTTGGCTTATTTTATTTTATTGAGCATAAAATGTATGGAATGGAATTATACAAAAGCGTTTTTCACTGCAAATTGCAAAGGTAAACACGTTTGATTTGAGACTATGGTATAACAAAACGAAAAATCAGGATTTCATTGGCTTTTTTTTTAAATGCCGTGAACATATATTACCCATGAATTTTAATTCAGCCGTGACCTACTCTTGAGCCGTGAACCACTCTTTGAACCGTGAACTGGATTCAAACATCTCGCGAACTCTCAACAAGCCATGAACCAGTACCGGGATTTAGATAAATGGGTTAAATGGGTCAGGTTCGGGTTGACACGAATTTAAGTGTATCTAGGTTAGGGTTGAAATTTTTGACGCGAAAAAAAATATGGGTCGCGTTCGGGTTGCATTTACACCCTTATCCCAATATATATTCAAACTTTAGTTAGCCGCTTTACATGGTTGTACGGGGCTAAAAAACCTCTGCTTCATTGACGTGTATAGTATCTGAATCAAAATTCTTCGTAAAAAAACCATGGTGTCTTATGTTTGAAACAACACTCGCACAACGCACAAGAAGGCGCAACCATCCCGTAAGCGACCACTCTCAGACAACGGCGACGGTGGAGACCCCTACGAATTCAACAAGAGACCTCCGTAATTACTCCACCTTTCTCTTTCTATTGTTAGATATAGGTTTATTCTTGTTATTGTTATTGTTTGTTCATCTGAATTTGATCTTCTATCTAAGTTAATCTAGTTGTTCGAGCATAAAATGTATGGAATGGAATTAGATTAAAGCGTTTTCCACTTCAAATTGCAAGGGTAAACACGTTTGATTTGAGACTACGGTATAACAAAATGAAAAATTAGGTTTTCATTAGCTTTTTTTTAAATGCCGTGAAGTAGATAGAACCCATGAATTTTAATTCAGCTGTGAAACTTTAACACGGCCATGAACCCAGACGTGAACTACACTCCAGCCGTGAACCATTGTTTGAACCGTTAACAAGATTCAAACTTCCCGTGAACTGTCAACAAGCCATGAACTTGCACCCGACCCATGATTTAGATAAATGTGTTAAATGGCTCAGGTTCGGGTTGACCCGAAATTAAGTGTATCCAGGTTAGGGTTGAAATTTTTGAGACGAATAAAAATATGGATCGTGTTCGGTTTGAATTTACACCCTTATCCCAATATTTATCCAAAATTTAGTTAGCCGCTTTACATGGTTATACAGGGCTAATAAAAGCTTCTTCTTCATTGAGGTGTACACTTTGTGAATCAAAATCCTTCGTAACAAAACCACGGTGTCCTGTTGTAACACCCTAGGCGAATCCCACATCGGCCGTGCACAAGAGTGATCATTGGTTCATAAGGAATGCCCTGCCTCTTAAATCAACAACGCGTTTTGGGGCTTAATGTAGTGGATGAGAGGAGAACTCCACAGTTAAGCGTGCTCGGGTGGGAGTAATCCAGGGATGGGTGACCCCCTGGGAAGTTTTCAACCGGACAACCCAAAACAAATCCGTGAGCTCTTAGTGGGCAAAGCGGACAATATTGTTGGTACGAGAGGCCGGATGTTACAAATGGTATCAGAGCCACTCTTGTGTCGTTCGGGATGGTGGGGCAAACCTCAGCGATCACGGTTGAGTCCCCGCGGGTGTTCAGAAGGACACCTTAGGCGAATCCCACATCCCTGAATTGGATGGTGGGGCAAACCTCATCGAGGACGATGAGTCCAAAAAGGGGGGGTGATTGTAACACCCTAGGCGAATCCCACATCGGCCGTACACAAGAGAGATCCTTGGTTCATAAGGAATGCGCTGCCTCTTAAATCAACAACGCGTTTTGGGGCTTAATGTAGTGGATGAGAGGAGAACTCCATAGTTAAGCGTGCTCGGGTGGGAGTAATCCAGGGATGGGTGACCCCCTGGGAAGTTTTCACCCGGACAACCAAAAACAAATCCGTGAGCTCTTAGTGGGCAAAGCGGACAATATTGTTGGTACGAGAAGCCGGATGTTACACATGTGTTTGAAACAACTGTCTAACAATGCACATGGAGGCGCAACTATCTCGTAAGCGACCACTCTCTAACAACGGCGACGATGGAGACCCTGACGAATTCAACAAGAGACCTTCATAATCACTCTACCTTTCTCTTTCTATTGTTAGATATCAGTTTATTCTTGTTATGGTTATTGTTTGTTCATCTGAATTTGATCTTCTATTTATGTTACTCTAGTTGTTTGATCGTTCTTAGATTATTTTATTTTATTAAGCATAAAATGTATGGAATGGAATTAGACTAAAGCGTTTTCACTTCAAATTGCAAAGGAAAACACGTTTGATTTGAGACAACGGTATAATAAAACGAAAAATTAGGTTTTTATTGGCTTTTTTTTTAAATGCCGTGAACTAGATAGAACCCATGAATTTTAACTCAGCTGTGAACCTTTAACACGTCCGTGAACCCAGCCATGAACCACTATTTGAACCGTGAACTGGATTCAAACTTCCCGTGAACTACAAGCCATGAACTTGCACCAGACGAGTGATTTAGATAAATGTGTTAAATGGCTGAGGTTCGGGTTGACCCGAATTTAAGTGTATCCAGGATCGGGTTGAAATTTTTGACACAAATAAAAATATGGATCGTGTTTGGGTTGCATTTACACCGTATCCCAATATTTATTCAAACTTTAGTTAGCCGCTTTACATGGTTGTACGGGGCTAATAAAAGCCTCTTCTTCATTGAGATGTAAGGTTTCTGAATCAAAATCCTTTGTAACAAAACCACGGTGTCCTGTGTTTGAAACAACAGTCGCACAATGGACATGGAGGCGTAACCATCCCGTAAGCGACCGCTCTCTGACAACGGCGACGGTGGTCATCCTGACGAATTCAACAAGAAACATCTGTAATCACTCCACCTTTCTCTTTCTATTGTGAGATGTAAGTTTATTCTAGTTATTGTTATTGTTTTTCATCTGAATTTGATCTTCTGTTTAAGTTAATCCAGTTATGTTAGCGTTCTTAGCTTATTTTATTTTATTGAGCATAAAATGTATGGAATGGAATTAGACGAAAGTGTTTTTCACTGCAAATTACAAAGGAAAACACGTATGATTTGAGATAATGGTATAATAAAACAAAAAACTAGGTTTTGATTGGTTTTTTTTAAATGCCGTGAACCGGATTTTACCCGTGAACCTTTAACACAGCCGTGAACCCAACCGTGAATTACTCTCGAGCCATGAACCACTCTTTGAACCGTGAATTGGATTCAAATTTCCCGTGAACTATCAACAAGCCATGAACTTACACTAGTCCCGTGATTTAGATAAATGGGTTAAATGGGTCAGGTTTGGGTTGACCCGAATTTATGTGTTTCCAGGTTAGGGTTGAAATTTTTGACACGAATAAAAATATGAGTCGCGTTCGGGTTGCATTTACACCCTTATCCCAATATTTATTTAAACTTTAGTTAGCCGCTTTATATGGCTGTACGGGGCTAAAAAAACCTCTGCTTCATTGACGTGTATAGTTTCTGAATCAAAATCCTTCGTAAAAAACCAACGGTGTCCTGTGTTTGAAACAACACTCGCACAACGCACATGGAGGCGCAACCATGCCGTAAGCGACTGCTCTCTGACAACGGCGACGATGGAGACCTCGACAAATTCAACAAGAGACCTCCGTAATCACTCCACCTTTCTCTTTCTTTTGTTAGATATAGGTTTATTCTTATTATTGTTATTGTTTGTTCATCTGAATTTGAACTTCTATTTATGTTAATCCAGTTGTGTGAGCGTTCTTAGCTTATTTTATTTTATTGAGCATAAAATGTATGGAATAGAATTAGATGAAAGCGTTTTTCACTGCAAATTGCAAAGGAAGCCACATATGATTTGAGATAACGGTATAATAAAACGAAAAATTAGGTTTTCATTGGTTTTTTTTAAATGCCGTGAACCAGATATTACCCGTGAATTTTAACTCAGCTGTGAACTACTCTCGAGCCATGGACCACTCTTTGAACCGTGAACTGGATTCAAACTTCCCGTGAACTATCAACAAGCCATGAACTTACACTAGTCCCGTGATTTAGATAAATGGGTTAAATGGGTCAGGTTCAGGTTGACTCGAATTTAAGTGTTTCCAGGTTGGGGTTGAAATATTTGACATGAATAAAAATGTGGGTCGTGTTCGGGTTGCATTTACACCCTTATCCCAATATCTATTCAAACTTTAGTTAGCCACATTACATGGTTGTATGGGGCTAAAAAAACCTCTGCTTCATTGACATGTATAGTTTCTGAATCAAAATCCTTTGTAAAAAAACCACGGTGTCCTATGTTTGAAACAACACTCGCACAACACACATGTAGGCGCAACCATCCCGTAAGCGACCGCTCTCGGACAATGGCGACGGTGGAGACCCCGGCGAATTCAACAAGAGACCTCCGTAATCACTCCACCTTTCTCTTTCTATTGTTTGATATTGGTTTATTCTTGTTATTGTTATTGTTATTGTTTGTTCATCTGAATTTGATCTTCTATTTAAGTTAATCTAGTTGTTCAAGCATTCTTAGCTTATTTGATTTTATTGAGCATAAAATGTATGGAATGGAATTAGACTAAAACGTTTTTTACTGCAAATTGCTAGGGTAAACACGTTTGATTTGAGACTACGGTATAACAAAACAAAAAAATTAAGTTTTCATTGGCTATTTTTTAAATGCCGTGAACTAGATAGAACCCATGAATTTTAACTCAGCTGTGAAACTTTAACACGGCCGTGAACCCAAACGTGAACTACTCTCCGGCCGTGAACCACTGTTTGAACGTGAACAGTATTCAAACTTACCGTGAACTATCAACAAGCGATGAACTTGCACTAGACCAGTGATTTAGATAAATGTGTTAAATGGCTCAGGTTCGGGTTGACCCGAAATTAAGTGTATCCTGGTTAGGGTTGAAATTTTTGACACGAATAAAAATATGGATCGCGTTCGGGTTGCATTTACACCCTTATTCCAATATTTATCCAAACTTTAGTTATCCGCTTTACATGGTTACACGGGATAATAAAAGCCACTTCTTCATTGAGGTGTACAGTTTCTGAATCAAAATCCTTCGTAACAAAACCACGGTGTCCTGTGTTTGAAACAACAGTCGCACAACACACATGGAGGCCCAACCATCCGGTAAGCGACCGCTCTCTGACAACGGCGACGGCGGTGACCCCGACGAATTCAACAATAGACCTCCGAATTCACTCCACCTTTCTCTTTCAATTGTTAGATATAGGTTTATTATTATTATTATTGTTATTGTTTGTTCCTCTGAATTTGATCTTCTGTTTAAGTTAATCCAGTTGTGTGAGCGTTCTTAGCTTATTTTATCTTTTTGAGCATAAAATGTATGGAATGGAATTAGATGAAAGCGTTTTTCACTGCAAATTGCAAAGGAAACCACGTATGATTTGAGATAACGGTATAATAAAACAAAAAATTAGGTTTTCATTGGGTTTTTTAAAATGCAGTGAACCAGATATTACCCGTGAATTTTAACTCAGCCGTGAACTACTCTCGAGCCGTGAACCACTCTTTGAACCGTGAACTGGATTCAAACTTCCCGTGAACTATCAACAAGCCATGAACTTGCACTAGTCCTGTGATTTAGATAAATGGGTTAAATGGGTCAGGTTCGGGTTGACCCGAATTTAAGTGTTTCCAGGTTGGGGTTGAAATTTTTTACACGAATAAAAATATGGGTCGTGTTCGGGTTGCATTTACACCCTTATCCCAATATCTATTCAAACTTTAGTTAGCCACATTACATGGTTGTATGGGGCTAAAAAAACCTCTGCTTCATTGACATGTATAGTTTCTGAATCAAAATCCTTTGTAAAAAAACCACGGTGTCCTATGTTTGAAACAACACTCGCACAACACACATGTAGGCGCAACCATCCCGTAAGCGACCGCTCTCGGACAACGGCGACGGTGGAGACCCCGGCGAATTCAACAAGAGACCTCCGTAATCACTCCACCTTTCTCTTTCTATTGTTTGATATTGGTTTATTCTTGTTATTGTTATTGTTTGTTCATCTGAATTTGATCTTCTATTTAAGTTAATCTAGTTGTTCAAGCATTCTTAGCTTATTTGATTTTATTGAGCATAAAATGTATGGAATGGAATTAGACTAAAACGTTTTTCACTGCAAATTGCAAGGGTAAACACGTTTGATTTGAGACTACGGTATAACAAAACGAAAAATTAGGTTTTCATTGGCTCTTTTTTAAATGCCGTGAACTAGATAGAACCCATGAATTTTAACTCAACTGTGAAACTTTAACACGGCCGTGAACCCAGACGTGAACTACTCTCCTGCCGTGAACCACTGTTTTAACCGTGAACAGGATTCGAACTTACCCTGAACTAAGCGATGAACTTGCACCAGACCAATGATTTAGATAAATGTGTTAAATGGCTCAGGTTCGTGTTGACCCGAAATTAAGTGTATCCACGTTAGGGTTGAAATTTTTTACACGAATAAAAATATGGATCGTGTTCGGGTTGCATTTACACCCTTATCCCAACATTTATCCAAACTTTAGTTAGCCGCTTTACATGGTTATACGTGGCTAATAAAAGCCACTTCTTCATTGAGGTGTACAGTTTCTGAATCAAAATCCTTCGTAACAATACCACGGTGTCTTGTGTTTGAAACAACAGTCGCACAACGCACATGGAGTCCCAACCATCCGGTAAGCGACCGCTCTCTGACAATGGCGACGGTGGTGACCCCGACGAATTCAACAAGAGACCTCCGAAATCATTCCACCTTTCTCTTTCTATTGTTAGATATAGGTTTATTCTTGTTATTGTTATTGTTTGTTCATCTGAATTTGATCTTCTATTTAAGTTAATCTAGTTGTTCGAGCGTTATTAGCTTATTTTATTTTATTGAGCATAAAGTGTATGGAATGGAATTAGACTAAAGCGTTTTTCACTGCGAATTGCAAAGGAAAACTCGTTTGATTTGAGACAACGGCATAATAAAACGAAAAATTTGGTTTTCATTGGCTTTTTTTTTAAATGCCGTGAACTAGATAGAACCCATGATTTTTAACTCAGTTGTGAACCTTTAACAATGCCGTGAACCCAGCCGTGAACTACTCTCCAGCCGTGAACCACTCATTGAACCGTGAATGTAAGGCCCCAAAACTGGGCACTACAGTTGATTCTCATAACGGGTTATTCCCTTGAAAATACTCGTTTTAGATATATTAAACTACAACAGAAGTCCTTCTAAAAACATTAATTGCTATTTAATGTCATTAAGATAACTCATGAATGCGTGCGCACCAATCCGAGTAGCACCGCTCCCAAGCCAAGATATGTCAACGCAACGCTACCTGCAAAACAATCTATCGCACACACAATGTCAGCTACGCTGAGTGAGTTCTAATAGTTTAGTTTAATTAAAAGCCAACTCATCTCAAAAGTTATTTAAACTTTACTCAGGACCCACGGTCCTTATAAATTAGATCCACAATTCATTAACCATTAATTAACACCTATTATCACCCGATATCCCATTATAACTCATTTCCCATGAATCCTCCCAAAATGATAATAATCCCGTAATCTCATCGACATAGGTCGAACATACTACAGTAATAACTCATGCTCATGTACACATATTAACTCTACACTTGGTTAACACAACAAATCCCTAAACATCAACTTACTTAGCCTTAACCAAGGCTCTTACAAGTCAACTGACATAACAGTCATAAACACTACATCACAATCCTGAAGCATCGGTCAATCTAACTCTACTCATCACCTTAATACTATCTCATGAACAATAAACATAACTTAATGCTTGTATGCAATTTAACACAAATATATAAGCACATAAACACATACCTCATTACTGCACCCTCGTCAGGGTTACCCTCGTCAGGGCGTTCGACACACCCCGAGCTCATCACTGTCCTGCTGGACATCGTCACCTTTGGTGACCTCCCGAAGGACAGAGTCCTCCACAATCCAGTTTGCCGTGTCATAATGACAACAATTCAAACACAATACCCGTCACGTCACAAGGATAATGACACAATACACACAACACATGTATAATCACATAATAATATATTCTACATACATGAATCATTAACTGCACCTACACTTCACACATGGCACTAGGATAATATATCCTACACGAATTCATTAGCGTTTAGCTTATATCCCGACTCACCCCAACTAACTCGTAACACAATACATTGCTAATATTGCAACACACATACAAATACTATATCTCATTATTTAAGCATATACCACGTACATGCATACCCTGTGACACATCCTAGTCGTACACGTATGACCCGTTTACTACAATCCCGTCTCAGCCCTGTTAGGTCACTATATGACACGTGACCCTATCCCCACTTGTAACCCACACGTCCTATGGACACACACAATCTCTTAGCCCCGCTTTTAACTATTTAACTTTATAACTCATCGGGTTAAAACCCCCAAAGCTAGGTATACATTTAATGTATTATAAGATTTCTTGAAAGTATGTACGATAGCCCCAAAACGTTTAAAAAACATTTAAAAGAGGTCTCTAGCAACTCACAGTTACGGAGATCCAACTCTCAAACTGCAATGGTCTCCTCGTACGAACCTGAACCTATCAAGGTATGATCACATGGTCAGAGTACGTCCCAACATGTGTCAACTACGTATAACGATAGGTGTTCCCGATACTTGTCTCATCCACATAATCCTTGCATTCATGTAACAACCTTAATCCGCTCGTCTGCTCGAACCGGTTTACCCTAGACCTGTTTAGGATCCGCATGCTAGCATGTTCACGTACCATGCAAAGCCTTCTTCTCACGGATGACGCGTACGTGAGCTGAGACCCCCATGCATGTCCATACCACACCATGCAAACCCTAAACTTGTCGAAACCCTTATCGGGTGTAATCCCGACTCCATCCATCTCCCCATTCATTATCGTGAGCCACCATCACCGTGTTTCACCATCGGGTTTCGTCACTTCGCGGTCCACCGTCTTGGAGTGCCACCACCATCACCCGTCATCTCTCTCTCAATCTGCCATCGGCTTCCTCGTTGCTCTGCCAAGATCATCGTGGCGCCACCATAGCTCGTTCCCGTTTACCATCGCTGTTCCGGCTACACCCGAAACAACTACCACGCCACCCGTGTCCCTCGAGTACCACCTAGAACCGCCACCACATCTCTTGCATTCCTCTCCATCCGATGTCAGCGTGGGCCTCCACTACCACCGAAGTCGGCCACCACCTTGCCTTCGTACTCGCTGTCGACCACAACCGAGGACACCCCTAACCCTCGATCGATTATTCCTACCAAAATGTAAATAAAGACATACAAAGATCAAGTGAGGATTTACCTTGACTAGTAGTGGAGTTCTTTGCTTGAGTGGTCATGAAACCTCCTCCCCTGTTGTCCTCTTCCTTCTCGCTTGGCTCTTGCCGTCGCGCATCTCCCCCTACGCCGATTATGGCCTAGGGTTTCCACCAAACTTTCTTTTAAACGTTTATTGTTACACTCGGGTCCCTACATTCCCCTTTTTACTTGTTTTAATCTATACTGTTCCATCTAAGGCTAGCCGAGTCCCTCGTTTTTCCATAATTCCAGTTATTACCTGAAAACCTTGCTAGTCAGGTCTCTTTTTCTCTACGAATAGAGTTTACGTGAAACCCTCGCCAACTTTCTCGTTTACCAGAGATACGGGTCGCCCTTTGGCCCGAATCATAAATTTATAGATTTTCAGGATGTTACAAGTCTACCCTCCTTAAAAGAGGATTCGTCCTCGAATCCTGCGTCGGTACAACCAACCTGACATGACCTTTCGTTCTCATGCGTTCACCAAATCCATTTGGTGACTTACACTAACTTATGCACTTACAAAACCGTTTCCTTGTTTAGCAAATCGACCACCCTTCTTGGGGTTCAAAGAAGTCTTCTCCGTTGATCGATTTCAACTTTGTGAGCTGTAGGTTTCACCTACCTATTCCTTCGCCTCTCGTCTCTCCAGCCATCAGCCAAATGACATAATTGCCTTTGTCCCTCGTATAACCCTAAAGGCCTCATCGTTCCGACAATCATCCTCTCCAAGTAGGTCATTGTCTTTCACCTACCGGAGTAATAGTTGCTTTACTAACATGTGTCTGTCATGCTCCTCTTATTTCTACAATTGCCATCTTGTGATGTTTCCTCAAATTCACACCCATTGCCCTACCCATAAGGTCATCCCGAATGTCGTTCTCCGATGATATTCAGGAGCTTGTGCAAAGCTACCCTAGTCTCCACTAAATTTCTTCATCGTAGTATCTCTTTACTTCATTATCACACATTTAATACATCCCGTAAGTACGTACACACCCAACGCTAGGGCCATCTTCATTAGCTCTCGATGTTTCTCAAGGCTCATATGCCTTTGTCGTGTCCGTTTCGATCATCTAAACGCTTGCTTTCCTTACATGCTCCACAGGAGCTCGTATTAAGTTGGTCTTGGATTTACCAGTGTAAGCATATCCTGCTTGGTCTCTTACATGCAATATTGCATGTGCCCCTCCTGAGTTTCACCTTTCTCTAGGTTCCTCTACCATTACTATGCGATTCCCGACCGCATCTCATTTATCATGTACGAACATGAAGTCCGCCTGCTCACAAGCCTCAACTATTCATCGTCTCGTTAACTTCGTGCTGATACCTTCAACGTCATCACCTTGATCTCATCACAATCATTCCCGGTCAAGCGTCCACATAAACTCCTTCATCATCTACTCTCACAGCTCCGCCCATTGGCTTCGTGCTTCGAATTCTCGAGATATAAGAAAAGGCATCTCCTAAGAGCACCTCACTTGTCACCAAGAAAGACGTCAAAACCCCTTGCCTCACCTCGACGTATTAGCGTCGAGAGATTCGTCAAGATAGAAATACCATAATTGAGCACACTAACATCCGTCCTATGCACGACTAAGCTTGTACTACAAGGACACACACTGACACACATAACTACATAACACACATTATTCTACACATGTACTAATAACTCAACCTTCTAACTCGCACAAAGTGCACATACACAACTAGCTAGATCTAGGTAAATCTACTAACATACACTATAACCTTATCATTTATATACACACAAGTATATCATGTTGTTTGGCCCAAAGACACTAGCAACACGATCTCCCGCCTGACTATCGTCAGACACAATAACCTGTTGACAAAAGTCAACACCATATCAAGCTTAAACTTCATCTCCCACCTGACTAATGCCAGACACAATATCAAGCTTACGCTTGATCTCCCGCCATGATTATTTAGCACATGACACAACTAACTCATACTCATACGCAACTCAATTAACGTCATACAAGTTTATTCACCAAACTCTGTCTTGCCCTTAAGCACCAAAACATTTACCTCGTGAAGATTTATGCTTTAAGATATAAAGACATTTAATATCATAGTAAGGCCAAACACACCCCTTACACTTCACACATCACCTATGCATAACACATAGGTGACACTATCATAAGACCGTAGACACACACAACTAATCAAACTCGGGTCTACACTTGTCTATTCATATAGTCTAATCAACCAAGTCATAGCATCACATCAACGATTACGTTTTGTATGGACTCACGTTGTTCAAAAGGTAATTACATAATCACACCTAATTAACACTAAACCACAAATAGCAAGATATCACGCATGCAACTACCATTTGTCATGCCCAAATCGTCTCGCGGTATAACTCGCACTCAATGTCAAAATCAAATAATCAATATTTGAAATAATCATCACACCACGTAAACGTCTAATCACTCAAAATGTTAAATCACCCCACAATCTCTCGTGACAACCGTCACGTCCAATTGTCATCTAGAAGTCCAACGTCTCAAACAATGCTCGCAAGATTACTAAGGGACCACATTAGGTGTATATGTTGTGTCCTCCTCTGGTTCCTCCTCATCGGACCCCGTGTCAATCACCGGGTCCTCTAGAATAAAAGCTCTATTAGTTGTCGCACGTGGTCGATTTTTCAGCCATACGGGTCCACAACCTAGAAGGAAATCGGGTACTACCGACAAGGCCCTCCTTTTCCATCATGTCACTCTGGTCTCAGCACCACGCGGGATGCTGCCCTCCTCAACTCTAGTCACACTTGACGTGGGAAGCGCCAACACCACTTCTATGTCACTGTCCGTCTTGTCTACAGCAGCCGCCTGTTTGTCCTGACGACCTGCTCCTCCCCAGCCAGAGCTCCCCGTCTGACAGATCTGGTACGCTTTGTCTTAGTCATTAGTACCTGCACAAGATAGAACATTGGAGTGATTACTATGGGTGTCAAATTCATAATATGAGAGTAATCATAGGCTGCCAAACTACGGTGATCAAATGCAATTTGGTGGTCCACATTACTACTCGAATTCTAAACCTTCCCCATCATATTCACACTAGTTTTCTATCTTTCCCACACCCCGGATGCACATGCACCCCACACAACTAATATAGCACCACACAATGATCTAAAAAGTCATCATATTTATCACAATTTCACACCATCCAAGGTTACACACAAAATTACTAAATCATATCGACACACCAAACTATTTCACATAGTTGCAATTAATGCTACTTCACATTACACAACTCACTCTATAGTCTCATTCAATCTCACCACACAGCTTCAAGTTGTTCTACATAATACTACCACGCATATCACACTACATTATCCCACACGAAACCATAAATCATTTACTCACATCGATTACTTTACCTAGTGTAACACTACACAAATGATAAATAATAATTATTGCTCAACTCGAAAGACGTACCTCTTGGCTCACGGTTACTCGTGGTGGCATTCGTTTCACCCTCATCCCATTTTCAGTTTAAGTTAAGGCATTTTATTTTAGTAAAAACATCGATTTTCTCTTAAACCACGGCTCTGATACCAACTTGTAGGGCCCCAAAACTGAGCACCCTACAGTTGGTTCTCATAACGGGTTATTCCCTTGAAAATACTCATTTTAAAAATATTAAACTACAGCGGAAGTCCTTCAAAAAACATTAATTGCTATTTAATGTCATTAAGATACCTCACGAATGCTTGCACACCAATCTGAGTAGCACCACTCCCATGCCAAGATATGTCAACGCAACGCCTACCTGCAAATCAATCTATCGCACGCACAAAGTCAGCAATGCTGAGTGAGCTCTAATAGTTTAGTTTAATTAAAAGCCAACTCGTCTCAAAAGTTATTTAAACTTTACTCAGGACCCAAGGTCCTTATAAATTAGATCCATAATTCATTAACCATTAGTTAACCCCTGTTATCACCCGATATCCCTATATAACTCATTTCCCATGAATCCTCTCGAAATGATAATAATCCCGCAATATCATCGACATAGGTCGAACCTACTACACTAATAAATCATGCTCATGTACACGTATTAACTCGACACTTGGTTAACACAACAAATCCCTAAACATCGACTTACTCAGCCTTAATCAAGGCTCTTACAAATCAACTGACATAACAGTCATAAACACTACATCACAATCCTGACGCAACGGTCAATCTAACTCTACTCACCACCTTAATACTATCTCATGCACAATAAACATAACTCAATGGCCGTATGCAATTTAACACAAATATATAAGCACACAAACACATACCTCATTACTGCACCCTCGTCAGGGCATTCGACACACCCCGAGCTCATCACTGTCCTGTTGGACATTGTCGCCTTTGGTGACCTCCCGAAGGACATAGTCCTCCACAATCCCGTTTTTCTTGTCATAATGACAACAATGCAAACACAATACCCGCCGTGTCACAAGGACAACGACACAATACACATAACATATGTATAATCACATAATAATATATTCTACATACATGATTCATTAACTGCACCTGCACTTCACACATGACACTAGGATAAGATATCCTACACGTATTCATAAGCGTTTAGCTTATATCCCGACTCACCCCAACTAACTCGTAACATAATACACTGCTAATATAGCAACACACACAAATACTATATCTCATTATTTAAACATATACCACGTACATGCACACCCTGTGACACTTCCTAGTCGTACACGTACGACCCGTTTACTACAATCCCGACTCACCCATGTTAGGTCACTATACGACACGTGAGCCTATCCCCACCTGTAACCCGCACGTCACAATCCCTTAGCCCCACATTTAACTATTTAACTTTATAACTCATCGGGTTCAACCCTAAAGGTCGGTATACATTTAATGTATTAGAATATATCTCGAAAGTATGTACGATAGCCCCAAAACGTTTAAAAAACATTTAAAAGAAGGTTCTAGAAACTCACCGTTACGGAGATCCAACTCTCGAACTTCAATGGTCTCCTCGTACGAACCTGAACCTGTCAACGTATAATCACATGGTCAGATTACGTCCCAACATGTGTCAACTATGTATAAAGATAGGTGTTCCCGATACTTGTCTCATCCACATAATCTCTACATTCATTCAACAACCCTAATTCGCCCGTCTGCTTGAACCGGTTTACCCTAGACATGTTTAGGATCCGTATGCTAGCATGTTCACGTACCATGCAAAACCTTTGTCTCACGGATCACGCGTACGTGAGCTGAGACCCTCACACATGTCCATACCACACCATGCAAACCCTAAACTTGTCGAAACCCTTATCATGTGTAATCTCGACTCCATCCGTCTCCCCGTTCATTACCGTGACCCACCACCACCGTGTGTCACCATAGGGTTTCATCACTTCGCCGTCCACCGCCTTGGAGCACCACCACCATCACCCGTCATCTTTCTCTCTCAGCCATCGGCTTCCTCGTTGCTCCGCCAAGATCATCGTGCTGCCACCATAGCTCGTTCCCATCTATAATTGTTGCTCCGGCTACTCCGGAAACAACTACCACGCCACCCGTCTCCCTCGAGTACCACCTAGAACCGCCACCACCTCTCTTGCATTTCTCTCCATCTGATGTCAGCGTGGGCCACCACTACCACCGTAGTCGGCCACCCACTTGCATCTGTACTCGCCGTCGGCTACAGCCGAGGACAACCCCAACCCTCGATCGATTCTTCCTACTAAACATGTAATTACAGATATACAAAGATCAAACGAAGATTTACCTTGACTAGTAGTGGAGTTCTTTGCTTGAGTGGTCGTGAAACCTCCTCCCTGATCGTCCTCTTCCTTCTCGCTTGGCTCATGCCATCGCGCGTCTCCCCTAGGCCGATTATGGCCTTGGGTTTCCACCAAAATTTCTTCTAAATGAATACTATTACACTCGGGTCCCTACATTCCCCTTTTTACTCGTTTTAATCTCTACTGTTCCATCAAAGGCTAGCCGAGTCCCTCGTTTTTTCATAATTCCAGTTATTAGCTGAAAACCTTGCTAGTCGGGTCCCTTTTTCTCTACGAATAGAGTTTTACGTGAAACCCTCTCCAACTTTCTCGTTTACCAGAGATACGGGTCGCCCTTTGGCCCAAATCATAATTTTTTAGATTTTCGGGATTTAAAGTGAACATGATTCAAATTTCCCGTAAACTGTCGACAAGCCATGAACTTACACCAGACCCATTATTTAGATAAATGTGTTAAATGGCTCAGGTTCGGGTTATCCTAAATTTAAGTGTATCCAGGTTAGGGTTAAAATTTTTGGCACGAATAAAAATATGGGTCGTGTTCGGGTTGCATTTACACCCTCATCCCAATATTTATCCAAACTTTAGTTAGCCGCTTTATATGGTTGTACGGGGCTAATAAAAGCCTCTTCTTAATTGAGGTGTACAGTTTCTAAACCAAAATCCTTCGTAACAAAACCACGGTGTCCTGCGTTTGTAACAACAGTCTCACAATGCACATGGAGGCGCAACCATCTCGTAAGCAACCGCTCTCTGACAACGGCGACGGTGGTGACCCCGACGAATTCAACAAGAAACCTCCGTAGTCAATCCACCTTTCTCTTTCTATTGTTAGATATAGGTTTATTCTTGTTATTTTTATTGTTTGTTCATCTTAATTTGATCTTTTGTTTAAGTTAATCCAGTTGTTCGAGCGTTCTTAGCTTATTTTATTTTATTGAGCTTAAAATGTATGGAATGGAATTAGACTAAAGCGTTTTTCACTGCAAATTGTAAAGGAAAACAAGTATGATTTGAGATAACGGTATAATAAAACAAAAAATTAAGTTTTCATTGGTTTCTTTTTTAAAATGCCGTGAACTAGATAGAACCCATGAATTTTAACTCAGCCATGAACCTTTAACACGGCCGTGAACCCAGCCATGAACTACTCTCCAGCTGTAATCCCCAGGAATTTTCGGCATTTATTTTAACTATTCCGACACTTGTAATTTCATTATTATATGATTTGCATCTATCCATTTCATTGCAACCATTTCATTTCATGAGTATACCTAAATACATACATTGGGCACAATTGTTTCATCTCAAAGATAACAAATATTTATATACGGGGTTTATATGAATAATTGTTGTAGTTCAAAGAAATAAATACATATAAATATTAAGTTATTGCTAAGTCTATATATATGTACAAACTTATAAAGAACCAAAATTGTAAATTCAATAAATGAACTTAGGGTTTATAAAAGTTTATATTATTTATTTTCAAAGAAAATCATTTTTAATAGAAATAAAACAACGTCTTTGTTAAAAATTATGTTGTTATGTTTATAACATTTAAATATAATATAAAGAATTTCTAGATTTTATAAAATGTGTAAAACTTAATAAATCTTTGTTCTATAAAATTCTAGGGTTGATAATGTAATTTCTAAAACTTTAACTTCATTTAAAACCAAGTTTATACATAAAATAATAAAGCTTTAGAACTACAGGGGCCTGTTTTGCCAAATATGGAATTTCTTTCCCTTCCAAAATTGATCACGGGTTCGAGTCTCGCAGGAGCCGGCTTAGAACCAATATTAATAGAACTCGGCACTGAGATATTTTTGAGTGAATTGGTTAACGACTTTACGTTTAGGGCATCCAAACGATTCATCTGATGTGTTTAATCGCATTTTTATGATCATATTGATGCTTAACTCATAACCGAAACCCCCACTAACAATCATTTAAATGATCGACTCAATACGGTACAATTGAGTATAGATATAGACACAGTCGTTAGCGAAACCGATTGCACGCTTCCCATACCTTTAATCGCGTCTGATTTAACCTATGAGTAACCCAAATCCATCGAAGAACACGCCCCTGTTTTGCTCAGTCGTTCTCAGCCTACACGCAGCCATTTCAGGTAATTTTGATGTCTTTGTACACGTTTCAGTCTCACGATCAAACGCCATATGGTTTGAGTTCCAATCGTCTGAGAAATTGAGCCAATTTGGGACCTAGGGTTTTCGAGTTTCAATTGGGGAAGATGATGGTTTGGGCTTACTAGTTAAATCTAAATCACATCAGTCTAAGACCAAGGCATAAGCCCTAGTCTGATAGTTAGTGTGCGTGTGCATGTGTGTGTGTGTGACCCGGAACTGGCGCGGGTTCAAGGCCGGTTAGGGTCAGTTTTCAGAATTTAATTCCTTTTAACCTTTTTACTACATTATTAAATGTTTAAAATTCCAAATTTATTTTTATAAATTTCATAAATATATTCTATAAACTTTATAAAAACATAAAATATAAATTAGTGTTTTATCTATTTTATTTTATTAAAAACATATTATAAAACCCTATAAACTTTTAAATAAACAATATAAATGAATTGTTTAGACAAATTTAACGATGTTAAGTTATTTATCAGATTGTAATGTTATTAAATTATAATTTAATGTTTAAGCACTCTTAAATTCATTTAAATACATAAATAAATATTTTACAAAAATAATTTTTTAAACATTTTTAGTCTATAAAATGTTTAAATATTTATTTTAAATAAATAATTTTAATTTATTTGCATTTAAAACCTAAATTATTCAATAACTCTTTTATAAATTCATATAAATAAAAGAGATTAATTTAGTAGTTTAATTAATATTTTATTTGCATAAAATAAAATATTTAAAACCTTATTCCAACCCTTGGTTTATTTATTAATACTTATATAAATATATCCAAGATGTTTATTTAAACGTTTTCCATTCTATAATTTCTTTATTAATTATTTTTAGAATGATTATGTAAATAAATCTAAATGTAATTTAAACCTTTTTCCCATTTCCATTTATTTAACAATTATATAAATAAATTCAAACCTTGTTATTATATAATTAGAAACCTTAATTGATTCTAAGTGATTTTATAAACTATTATTTCAATACAAGTCTTGAACTTATATTTTGCTACAAAATATATGTACACAAGTCCATATTCAAAGCCAAACCCTATGAAACTCTGAAATCTTAGAACTTCTTTTTTTTCATTCAACATACATTGATTTAGAGTACAATTACCCATGTAGGTTTATTGTGAGAAATCCTCATGAGGTCTATCCATCTTTATCAATTCACACCATTACTAACTTCATTACAAGTGAGTTTACATAACCCCTTTTTTCCTTTTTATACTTCTGGGGTGAAACATGTTTACAACTATATTTCATACACAATTCAATACATTTGTTCTTATACTAAGGTCTTTATGTTTTATGTCTTAAACTGAGTGGTGACCATTACGTGTGTTCATGTTAGTACAATCATTAACTTGTGTGGCAAGCCTAAGATATTACCTAACATGATTATCTATACGGGAATCCAATTCATTACTTAACACGAACTTTGGCTTGTTAGTGTATACATTTGGAACTTCACGTAATCCGGGGGATTGTGCATACATATAAACATGGCTTGATTGTACGCTTCCGAACCTTGTATGTTTTCACATCTATGCTTTAGACATGATTTGAACATACTGAATTGTAAAATTTAATTAACTTTGTTTGGCGCCAAAACCTATGTTTCTCACCAACTACTTGTAGTTGACATTTGCTTACATGTTTCAGGTGCACCTGTTTGAGGATATTGCATGATCACATAGGACCATGGACCTAGCTTTAATAAGTATTAATTTCAATTATGTTATGAACACTTTGTCTTCTATTTCTTTTTGTAACGGATGCTTTTAATTTTATGAATAAATATTATAATACATTTAATAGATGATCATGTGCTTATGAACAAACACGTCAGCCCCAGCGTATAATCCGTCGCCGGCCAGGGTGTGACACCAGCCGTGAACCACTTTTTGAACCGTGAACTGGATTCAAACTTCCCGTGAACTGTCAACAAGCTGTGAACTTACACCAGACCCATGATTTAGATAAATGGGTTAAATGGGTAAGGTTCGGATTGACCCGAATTTAAGTGTATCCAGGTTAGGGTTGAAATTTTTGACACGAATAAAATTATGGGTCGTGTTGGGGTAGCATTTACACCCTTTTCCCAATATTTATCCAAACTCTAATTAGCCGCTTTACATGGTTGTACGGGGCTAAAAAAAGCCTCTTATTCATTGAGGTGTATACTTTTTGAATCAAAATCCTACGTAACAAAACCACAATCGCACAACACATAAGGAGGCGCAACCATCCCGTAAGCGACCACTCTCTGACAACGGTGTCGATGGAGACCCCGACGAATTCAATAAGAAACCTCCATAATCACTCCACCTTTCTCTTTCTATTCTTAGATATAGGTTTATTCTTGTTATTGTTATTGTTTGTTCATCTGATTTTGATCCTCTATTTAAGTTAATCTAGTTGTTCGAGCGTTCTTAGCTTATTTTATTTTATTGAGCCTAAAATGTATGGAATGGAATTAGACTAAAGCGTTTTTCACTACAAATTGCAAAGGAAAACATGTTTTATTTGAGACAACGGTATAATAAAATGAAAATTTACGTTTTCATTGGCTTTTTTTAATGCCGTGAACTAGATAAAACCCATGAATTTTAACTCAGCCGTGAACCTTTAACACGGCCATGAACCCAGCCGTGAACTACTCTCCAACCGTGAACCACTCTTTGAACCGTGAACTGGATTCAAACTTTTCGTGAACTGTCAACAAGCTGTGAACTTACACCAGACCCGTGATTTAGATAAATGGGTTAAATGGGTCAGGTTCGGGTTGACCCGAATTTAAGTGTATCCAGTTTATGGTTGAAATTTTTGATACGAATAAAAATATGGGTCGTGTTTAGGTTGCATTTACACCGTTATCCGAATATTTATCCAAACTTTAGTTAGCCGCTTTACATGGTTGTACGGGGCTAAAAAAAGCTTCTGCTTAATTGAGGTTTACACTTTCTAAATCAAAATCCTACGTAACAAAACCACAGTGTCCTGTGTTTGAAACAACAATCGCACAACGCAAATGGAGGCGCAACCATCCTGTATGAGACCTCTCTCTCGCAACGGCGATATTGGAGACCCCGACGAATTCAACAAGAAACCTCCGTAATCACTCCACCTTTCTCTTTCTATTGTTAGATATAGGTTTATTCTTGTTATTGTTATTGTTTGTTCATCTAAATTTGATCTTCTGCTTATGTTAATCTAGTTGTTCGAGCGTTCTTAGCTTAGCTTATTTTATTGAGCATAAAATATATGGAATGGAATTAGAATAAAGCGTTTTTCACTACCAATTGCAAAGGAAAACGCGTTTGATTTGAGACAACGCTATAATAAAACAAAAAAATAGGTTTTCATTGGCTTTTATTTAAATGTCGTGAACTAGATAGAGCCCGAGAATTTTAACTCAGCCGTGAACCTTTAATACAGCCGTTCTTTCGTTCAGCAACAACATTTTGTTGAGGTACATATGACGCACTGAATTCATGATGAATTCCCTTTTGAAGACAAAATAAATCCATCTTGCTATTTTTAAACTCGCTGCCATTGTCACTCCTTATTCTTCTAACTTTCTGTTTGAACAAATTCTCTAAACCCAGGATTAAGAATTGTACCAACTCTGTGGTTTCGGCTTTAGAATCAAGGAACTCAACCCATGAAAATCTAGAGAAATCATCTGTTACTACCAGACAGTAAGATTTACCGCCAATGCTCCTCATACTAATCGGTCCGAGCAAATCCATATGCAGTAGCTCCAAAGGAGTCACAATTGAATTCTTTGACTTAGATTTGTGGGACTTCTTATGCTGTTTCCCCTTCTTGCAAGGAATACAGTGATCAGGAACTGAAAATTTCATATTCGGAACACCAAAAACCAGATCATTCTCTAGCGGCAGTTTTCATGGATCTCATGAACTGCGTGTGCAAGCCATACTTGGGTAAATTCGTGATGATGTTTATCGATGATAGATTGATATATTCATGAACCAAGGAGGAACATGAACATAATTTGAAATTAATCTTGGAACTACTCAGAAATAAGAAGCTATATGCCAAATTCTCTAAGTGTGAGTTTTGGATCCGAGAGGTTCAATTTCTTGGACATGTCATCAATAAAAAGGGTATCCACGTGGATTCATCCAAGATTGAAGCTATCAAAAATTGGGAAGCACCAAGGACTCTGACTGAGGTGCGTCAATTTTTGGGATTGGTAGGCTACTACAGGTGATTCATTGAGAATTTTTTAAAAATAGCCCTGCCTTTGACCACGTTTACCCAGAAGGATAAAAAGTTTGATTGGACTGATAAGCAAGAATCAGCTTTTCAATTGCTGAAGCAGAAACTTTGCAGTGCACCAATTCTATCCCATCCTTAGGGAACCAACAATTTTGTCGTCGTACTGTGACACATCATATCAAGGTCTGGGATGTGTACAAATGCAGAGAGAAAAAGTCATAGCATATGTATCCAGACAGCCGAAAGTCCATGAGAAAAATTATACGACTCACGACCTGGAATTGGATGCTATAGTGTTTGCACTCAAGATTTGGAGACATTACTTATATGGTACAAAATGTACTATCTTTACAGATCATAAGAGTCTCCAACACATCTTTAATCAGAAAGACCTCAACATGAGACAACGTCATTGGGTAGAACTACTAAATGATTACGACTGCGATATCAAGTACCACCCTGGAAAGGAGAATGTCTTGGCAGATGCCTTGAGTCGTAAAGAGCGAGTTAAAACTCTTCGTGTCCGTTGAAACATTTCTGATTTTTAGTAGCCATATTTCGATTCAATGTAATGCATTTCAAACTCAATACTCGTGCACTGTCTTATTATATTTTTCGCCATAAATTAAATACAATGATACAATACAAATCCGCAAGTTTTACTGGGTTATATACACTTAAACACTATACAAGTAGCTATCTTATTCAAACTTGTCAAACCTGAAAGGTCAAGGACTAAAGTTGAAAAATAACAAGAAACCCTAGCTAAGCACGGTCGCGCTTGTCCCGGCACGGTCGCGCCGAAGTGCTCTGGCACGATCGCGCGACTAGCCTTGGAACGATCGCGCCCGGTGCCTTGGCACGGTCGCGCCTCTATTGGGCACGGTCGCGCCTGCGTAACTGTCAAAACGTAAATACACTTTTAATCACCGATCGTCGAGAATCCGTAACCGTCCACCGTTTCTTTTCCATTTATGTGAGTAATACAACTTTCGAATTCACAAACGCTCCAACTTAATCCTATCAATCTCGAAAAACCTCTCAAAACATTTCAAGAAAATTCGGAATACGCCTTTCAACCCGAATTCCCTCAATCCAGCAACAGAGTCACGATACTCAATCATCCCTGAAGCTCCCGGACTGTCTGGATTGGTCGGAGTTGCAGTAAAGGTCGCCGGAACTCAAGCCGTCGACGCCGGAACTTCCTTCTACCGATCTCTATCAATTCTCTACTGTTTTGGGTAATTGAAACATTCCTCTCATTCATTTCAGTCCATATATCAAAAGCCCCATATTAATTTGGGTTTTCATTATAGAAATCATCCAGAACCAGAATCCTTTTCTTATTAAAAATGGTTTAATCAAATCCGGTTTTAATCATGTTCTTCATACAATTAAAATATCCCAGAATACTCATAAAAACTCAATAAACAAAAGCTCTAACAATTCCAGCATTTACAATACGAGAATTTGTCAATTCGTGTCTGATTTGGAAGAGACACGGTCGCGCTAATCATCTAGCGCGGCCGTGCCTCATGAAACGCGGTCATGCCGAGTAGCAGTGCGGTCGTGTCCTCCTGTCCAGACCAAGTCATGCCTTTGGGCTAATCTCTGTTGTGTCTAAGAATCTTGGACACGACCGTGCCAGGCCAAGGCACGGTCGTGCCTGTTGACTTGTCTAGTTTGTGCCCTCTGTTGATCAACCCGGTCGCGTCTCGACTAGCGCGGTCGCGCCCGTGGCTTGAGCATGATCGTGCCCTTCCGAGGCACGGTCGTGTGTGACTCAGAAATTTTAACAGAATTATAATTTTATATTTTTCAATCAATAAATGTTTCAAATTTTATAAAAATATGTTTTCTGTATTTGAAGAGATTTAAAGTTTAATCTGGCGATAAATATTGTTTATTTAAAAGTTTATTTAAAAATTTATAAAAATTAAATTTATATTTATCTTACACTTAAATGATGTTTTAAATTATTAAGTTACAAAGTTTATAAATAAATAAGATAATAATTATTTATTTAATATTTAAACAAAAATCATTTATATATTTATACTTAATTACAATCAATATTTACATTATTTCATAAACTATAATCATTTATTTATTTATTAATTTACATTTAACACATGCATTATTTTCAAAATCAACAATTTTATAAATATTCTATTTTATTATTTAAATTCCAATCTTTAATCAAATGTTCCAAAAAATGGTTACTACAACTTTATATATTTCATTTAATACTTTTTATACACAAATTCAACCTTCAATGTTAGACTTAAACTTTGTATACCGATTTGATTCAATATACATTACTATCTAGGTTAACCCGTGCGTATCAAGAACACTTATTTTATCTATACTATTTGTTAGCTACATCTCCATACCAAATGAGTATTCACAACCCCTTTTTACTCTTTTACACTTTTGGGTGGAACATGAACTTCATACACATTACACATTTACATTTACACAAACAACACAAGTGCAAAATATTATTTACATACATGTGTGCAAAATTTGAGCTTTGTGCCCGAGTGCTAGTTGTGCTAATCTTTGTGAAAACTTATGTGCAATCATTAACTATACAAGCCGACGGTTTTCAATGATAGATCAATTGAGTCTGACAAACCCACCCAGGTGCGCGGTGATTGAAACCGACAACACAATTTTTGCATGCTAGTTACAAATGTTTGATTGTACTTGGTTACACAATAGCTGCTCCCCATAAATGCCTTATTTATCATGATATGTAAAGGATTTGTTTTCAACTATATGCTATCTATATACAACTGTGTTATACTCACCAACTTTTTAGTTGACTTTATTTTATTCATGTTTCAGGCCCTAATATGTGAGAATGATTCAAGACGTCCTCAATATAGGATTTGGACTTAGCAATTTAAATCAAGAATTCTATGAGTTGATTTATGTTTCTTGTTTGAATTTGGTTTGTACTTGGATTATTTTTAATGGAAATTTGACTTTAATATATTTCAATCTAGTCAACCATGTGCTATGAACAGTCTTACATGTCCCGCCCCGATGATTCCGCCATCGGTCGGGGTGTGACAGATTGGTATCAGAGCCAGGTTATAGGGAATTAGGTTATTAGACACCTTGACCTAGACTATAACTTTAGGACAACCACTTATGCTATGCTTCATGATTATGTGCTATGTGCTACATGTTATATGTTACATGCTTAGTATGTTTTCTTATTATTTCATTTTGATGACTTATGTGTTTTAAATCCATGACTTATTAGGATATTCATAATAATTTAATAAATAATATGCTTTCATATATCCTAAAACCTCATAATATTTCTATCCTCTTTTCTATCTTTATCCTTCTAAGCATGTGAAAAATTCTTGAAGCAAAAATCTTTAAAAAAAAAATTTATTTCTTCGTTAAGGTTTTTAAACTTATTAAATTATTTGAGGACACGTGCAATCTGGAAGGGTGACACCTGTATTTTGGGTTTTCTGTCTAGGAAAGCATTTCGCATAAATCCCAATCAACCGAGGGACCCGTATGCTTTCCTGGGAATTCCCGAGATGAGTGTTTACTTATAGGCTAAAGCATGTCTCCTTGAAAAATTATATAAGTTTAATTAACCTTAATGTGCCATAGTATTCAAGTGATTTTATCACTTTTGAGTACAATCCAAACTATGATTATCTATTTTATTTTTTCATTTTATCCTAATGAATTCTAGCAATTCTCATAAAGTTCTTACAATCTCTCTTGTCTTGTGAAAATCTATAGAATGCCTCCTCGTCGTGCTCCCGCAACCAACGCCAACGCCGACATTGCTGCTATTCTTACCCAATTGGTGACACAACTCACCCAAGCCAATGGTGCCACCAATGGCAACAATGGTGGAAATGGAAGCAATAGTGGTAATAATGGTGGAAATGGTGGAAATGGTGGTAATAATCCATCTCAATGCACCTTCAAGCACTTCAACTCGTGCAATCCCCTAAAGTTCTATGGTACCGAAGGAGCTACTGGACTCCTTCAATGGTTCGAAAGCATTGAGAATACCTTTCTCAATAGTGACTGTCCCGACAACCTCCGTGTTCGTCACGCTACAAGTGTCCTACAAAAACGGGCACTTACATGGTGGAATGGGGAGAAAAGGAATAGGGGTGTTGATGTAGCTATGGCCTTACCTTGGGATGAGGTCAAAAGGCTTATGACCGAGGAGTTCTGTCCTCGAAATGAAGTGAAAAAGTTAGAAGCTGAATTTTGGGATCTTGCCCAAGATAGTGGGGAAAGCTTAGCATATACAACTCGGTTCCATGAGTTGAGTCTTCTCGTGCCCCACATGGTCACTCCTTTGTCCCGTTGTATCGAAAAGTATATTGGTGGGCTACCAAGACAAATCCAAGACACTGTCTTAGGTAGAAATCCTGCTACTCTGGAGGATGCTATTCGTCTATCCGCTACCTTAACTGATAATCATGTGAAAGCTGGAACTCTTACCAAAAAGGGTTCTAAGAAAGTTTCTGAAACCGTAACCCCTCCTACTCACAACAAAGAAGCCACAACCGAGCCCTCTCGCAAAAATAGAAAGAGGAAAGTTAGAAATTTTGCTGTGGTTACTCCTGTTGTTCCCGTCAACCAAGCTGCACCTATGGTTCAAGCGCCGGCTAAAAAGCCATATGTTGGGATCTACCCTCTTTGTGCCACCTACAATTATCATCATCCTCAAACTATCCCATGTCGCCTTTGTACTCATTGTGGGAGATATGGTCATACTATCAATGTTTGTAGGGCCAAAGCTCTTGCGGGCCAAGTCAACCCTCCAAACCGAACTGTACCTCAAGTGGCTAATCAAGGTGCTCCCGCCATTGCTAATGGGCGTGCTTGCTATTTGTGTGGTGACCCGAACCATTTTCGTGATCAATGTCCAAGACTTGCAAATGCTATACAAGGTGGAGCTCGTGGGCGTGCGTTCAACATAAACGCCAACGAAACTCAAGCCAACAACGACGTGGTTAATGGTACGTTCGTTGTTAATAGTCAATATGCCTCCATTTTGTTCGATACCGGTGCCGATAAAAGTTTTGTGTCACTTAATTTTGAGCCTTTACTTGCAAAGACACGATCCCAATTAGAGAAAACCTTCACCGTTGAAATAGCAAATGGTGACTCCCTTACAATTGACTCCATTATTTATGATTGCTCCTTAGAACTAAATGACCATTCATTCCCAATCAACCTTGTTCCAATGCCACTAGGAAGCTTTGATATTATCATAGGTATGGATTGGCTATCAAATCATCATGCCGAAGTCATTTGCTTTGAAAAGTGTATCCGAATTCCGCTACCATCGGGAGAAACCTTAAGGGTTTTTGGTGAAAAGCCTTGCAAGACTTAAGTTGATGTCATGTACTACCGCTCAAAAGTACTTACGAAAGAAGTACATTGCTTTCTTAGCTCATATTGTTCAAAAGGATGTCAAGAAGAAGAATATCCAAGACATTCCCATTATTCGAGATTTTCCCGAAGTTTTTCCTAAGGATTTATCCGGTCTTCCTCCCGTTCGTCAAGTAGAGTTCCGTATTGATCTTATACCTGGAGCTAACCCCATCGCTAGAGCTCCTTATCGTCTTGCACCTTCCGAAATGCAAGAGCTTGCAAGTCAACTTCATGAGCTCTCCGACAAAGGTTTCATTCGCCCAAGTCATTCACCGTGGGGTGCACCCGTCTTATTTGTTAAGAAGAAGGATGGATCATTTCGCATGTGTATTGACTACCGCGAACTCAATAAGCTTACTATCAAGAACCGTTATCCTTTGACTAGAATCGATGATCTCTTTGATCAACTTCAAGGTTCTACTTATTTCTCGAAGATTGATCTTCGATCCGGTTATCATCAGCTTCGTGTTCAAGAAGATGACATTCCTAAGACTGCTTTTCAAACAAGGTATGGTCATTACGAGTTCATGGTTATGCCTTTCGGGTTAACCAATGCACCCACAGTTTTCATGGATCTCATGAATCGTGTGTGCAAACCGTACCTTGATAAATTCGTGATCGTCTTCATTGACGATATCTTAATCTATTCCAAGACTAAAGCCGATCATGAACAACACCTTAGATTGGTTTTGGACCTCTTGAGAAAAGAACAACTATATGCCAAATTCTCCAAATGTGAATGCTGGCTAAAGGAAGTTCAATTTCTTGGTCACATCGTCAACGACAAGGGTATTCATGTTGATCCTGCTAAGATTGAAACGATTAAGAATTGGAATGCCCCGAAGACTCCTACCGAAGTTCGTTCATTTCTTGGTCTTGCGGGTTATTATCGTCGTTTCATCTCAAACTTCTCAAAGATTGCTGTCCCTCTTACCGCTTTGACCCACAAGGGTAAGACTTATGAATGGGGACCGAAACAAGAAGAAGCTTTCAAACCCTCAAGCAAAAGCTGTGCAATGCTCCCATATTGACTCTCCCCGATGGAAATGATGATTTAGTTGTCTATTGTGATGCTTCTAACCAAGGTCTTGGTTGTGTTCTCATGCAACGAGGCAAAGTAATCGCTTATGCATCAAGGCAACTCAAAGTTCATGAGAAGAATTATACGACGCACGATCTCGAGTTGGGTGCGGTGGTATTCACGTTAAAGATTTGGAGACATTACCTATATGGCACAAAATGTGTGGTATTCACCGACCACAAAAGTCTTCAACATATCTTCAACCAAAAAGAACTCAATATGAGGCAACGACGTTGGGTCGTACTCCTTAACGACTATGACTGCGAGATTCGTTACCATCCCGGCAAAGCGAATGTTGTAGCCGATGCTTTGAGTCGAAAGGACCATGTTATGCTTCACTGTGCCCGTATTCAAACCGATATTCAAACCCGTATCTTATAAGCTCAACACGTCTTGGTAACTGAGGGTAACATGTATGAAGAAATGTCGTGTGGTGTTGAACTTCTTCTTGAATCAAAACCCAATGGCTTACTATATTACTTGAACCGTATTTGGGTTCCCGATCGCGATGATCTCCATACATTTCTCATGAACGAGGCTCACAAGACTCGTTATTCTATTCATCCTGGTGCGGATAAAATGTACCAAGATCTTCGCCAATAATATTGGTGGCCCGGTATGAAAAAGGACATTGCTCTGTATGTTGCCAAATGTTTAACCTGCTCCAAAGTCAAAGCCGAACATCAACGTCCTTCTGGTTTGCTTGAACAACCGAAAATCCCCGTGTAGAAATGGGAGAACTTAGCCATGGATTTTATTACCAAACTCCCTCACACCTCGAGTGGTTATGATAGTATTTGGGTGATCATTGATCATCTCACCAAATCTGCTCATTTCTTGCCTATCCGTGAAGACTATCGGGTTGAGAAACTAGCCCGAATTTACATTGATGAAATTGTGAGCCGTCATGGTATTCCTTTGAACATAATATCTGATCGAGACGCCCGGTTCACTTCTCGATTTTGGCAATCTCTCCAAACGGCTCTTGGCACACGATTGGATTTGAGCACGGCTTACCATCCCTAAACTGATGGTCAAACCAAGCGAACAATCTAAACTCTTGAAGACATGCTTAGAGCTTGCGTAATCGATTTTGGTGGCAATTGGGATTCACATTTATCCCTCATTGAGTTCTCTTACAATAATAGCTACCACACAAGTATCAACATGGCTCCATTCGAAGCTCTTTATGGTCGCAAGTGCCGTTCTCCTATCTGTTGGAACGAGATTGGTGAAGCACAAATCATCGGTCCCGAACTAATTCAAGAAACATCCGACAAGATTGTTCAAATCCGTGATAACATCCGAACAGCGAGAAGTCGGCAAAAGAGTTATGCCGATAAACGACGAAAACCCTTGGAATTCCAAGTCGGTGACCTTGTTCTTCTTAAGGTGTCCCCGTGGAAGGGTGTGGTCCGTTTTGGAAAGAAAGGTAAGTTAGCCCCTCGTTATGTTGGTCCATTCAAAATCCTTGAAAGGATTGGGAAAGTGGCTTACAAGCTCGAGTTACCTCCATCTCTTGAAATGTGCATCCTACATTTCATGTATCAAATCTGAAGAAGTGTCTCGCTGATGAAAATCTCCATATACCGCTTGACGATGTGCGCATTGATGAAACGATGCACTTCGTTGAGAAGCTGGTAGATATTATGGATCGTGAAGTCAAACAACTCAAACGAAGTCGTATTCCTATTGTCAAAATTCGTTGGGAATCTAAGCGTGGTCCTGAGTTCACTTGAGAACGAGAAGACCAAATGAAGCTCAAGTACCCTCATCTTTTTACCGATACTATCGTTTCCTCTAGCTAAATTTCGGGACGAAATTCTCTCAACATGGGGAGACTGTAACATTTCTGATTTTTAGTAGCCATATTTCGATTCAATGTAATGCATTTCAAACTCAATACTCGTGCACTGTCTTATTATATTTTTCGCCATAAATTAAATACAATGATACAATACAAATCCGCAAGTTTTACTGGGTTATATACACTTAAACACTATACAAGTAGCTATCTTATTCAAACTTGTCAAACCTGAAAGGTCAAGGACTAAAGTTAAAAAATAACAAGAAACACTAGCTAAGCACGGTCGCGCTTGTCCCGACACGGTCGCGCCGAAGTGCTCTGGCACGATCGCGCGACTAGCCTTGGAACGATCGCGCCCGGTGCCTTGGCACGGTCGCGCCTCTATTGGGCACGGTCGCGCCTGCGTAACTGTCAAAACGTAAATACACTTTTAATCACCGATCGTCGAGAATCCGTAACCGTCCACCGTTTCTTTTCCATTTATGTGAGTAATACAACTTTCGAATTCATAAACGCTCCAACTTAATCCTATCAATCTCGAAAAACCTCTCAAAACATTTCAAGAAAATTCGGAATACGCCTTTCAACCCGAATTCCCTCAATCCAGCAACAGAGTCACGATAATCAATCATCCCTGAAGCTCCCGGACTATCTGGATTAGCCGGAGTTGCAGTAAAGGTCGCCGGAACTCAAGCCGTCGACGCCGGAACTTCCTTCTACCGATCTCAATCAATTCTCTACTGTTTTGGGTAATTGAAACATTCCTCTCATTCATTTCAGTCCATATATCAAAAGCCCCATATTAATTTGGGTTTTCATTATAGAAATCATCCAGAACCAGAATCATTTTCTTATTAAAAATGGTTTAATCAAATCCGGTTTTAATCATGTTCTTCATACAATTAAAATATCCCAGAATACTCATAAAAACTCAATAAACAAAAGCTCTAACAATTCCAGCATTTACAATACGAGAATTTGTCAATTCGTGTCTGATTTGGAAGAGACACGGTCACGCTAATCATCTAGCGCGGCCGTGCATCATGAAACGCGGTCGTGCCGAGTAGTAGCGCGGTCGTGTCCTCCTGTCCAGACCAAGTCATGCCTTTGGGCTAATCTCTGTTGTGTCTAAGAATCTTGGACACGACCGTGCCAGGCCAAGGCACGGTCGTGCCTGTTGACTTGTCTAGTTTGTGCCCTCTGTTCATCAACCCGGTCGCGTCCCGACTATCGCGGTCGCGCCCGTGGCTTGAGCACGATCGTGCCATTCCGAGGCACGGTCGTGTGTGACTCAGAAATTTTAACAGAATTATAATTTTATATTTTTCAATCAATAAATGTTTCAAATTTTATAAAAATATGTTTTCTGTATTTGAAGAGATTTAAAGTTTAATCTGGAGATAAATATTATTTATTTAAAAGTTTATTTAAAAATTTATAAAAATTATATTTATATTTATCTTACACTTAAATGATGTTTTAAATGATTAAGTTACAAAGTTTATAAATAAATAGGATAATAATTATTTATTTAATATTTAAACAAAAATCATTTATTTATTTATGCTTAATTACAATCAATATTTACATTATTTCATAAACTATAATCATTTATTTATTTATTAATTTACATTTAACACATGCATTATTTTCATAATCAACAATTTTATAAAAATTCTATTTTATTATTTAAATTTCAAACTTTAGTCAAATGTTCCAAAAAATGGTTACTACAACTTTATATATTTCATTTAATACTTTTTATACACAAATTCAACCTTCAATGTTAGACTTAAACTTTGTACACCGATTTGATTCAATATACATTACTATCTAGGTTAACCCGTGCGTATCAAGAACCCTTATTTTATCTATACTCTTTGTTAGCTACATCTCCATATCAAGTGAGTATTCACAACCCCTTTTTACTCTTTTACACTTTTGGGGTGGAACATGAACTTTATACACATTACACATTTACATTTACACAAACAACACAAGTGCAAAATCCTATTACATACATGTGTGCAAAATTTGAGCTTTGTGCCCGAGTGCTAGTTGTGCTAATCTTTGTGAAAACTTATGTGCAATCATTAACTATACAAGCCGACGGTTTTCAATGATAGATCTATTGAGTCTGACAAACCCACCCAGGTGCGCGGTGATTGAAACCGACAACACAATTTTTGCATGCTAGTTACAAAGGTTTGATTGTACTTGGTTACACAATAGCTGCTCCCTATAAATGCCTTATTTATCATGATATGTAAAGGATTTGTTTTCAACTATATGCTATCTATATACAACTGTGTTATACTCACCAACTTTTTAGTTGACTTTATTTTATTCATGTTTCAGGCCCTAATATGTGAGAATGATTCAAGACGTGCTCAATATAGGATTTGGACTTAGCAATTTAAATCAAGAATTCTATGAGTTGATTTATGTTTCTTGTTTGAATTTGGTTTGTACTTGGATTATTTGTAATGGAAATTTTACTTTAATATATTTCAATCTAGTCAACCATGTGCTATGAACAGTCTTACATGTCCCGCCCCGATGATTCCGCCATCGGTCGGGGTGTGACATCCGTGCTCTAGGATTGACAATTCATACGAGTCTCACGACTCAAATCCGAATGGAACAGCAATAGGCTCTTAAAGAAGAGAACATTCAGAATGAAGCTTTACGAGGAATGATCAGACAGATGGAGCCAAAATCATATGATACTTTATACTTCATGAATAGAATTTGGGTGCCATATTTTGTAAACTTACGGGAGTTGGTTATGGACGAAGTCCACAAGTCCATGTACTCCATTCACCCAGGTTCGGATAAAATGTATAATGATCTGAAAGAACTCGATTGGTGGCCAAACATGAAAGGAGAAATTGCTATCTATGTTGGCAAGTGTCTGACATGTTCAAAAGTAAAGGCAGAACATCCGAAATCGTCGGGATTGTTACAACAATCCGAGATAACCCAATGGAAATGGGAACAAATTTCCATGGATTTCATTACAAAGTTACCCAGGACATCGAGTGGGTATGATACTATATGGGTAATCGTCGATCGTTTAACGAAATCAGCTCATTTTCTACCCATCAAAGAAAAGGATAAAACCGAGAAACTTGCAAGGCTTTATATCAAGGAAATTGTGGCTCGACATGGAGTGCCAATTTCAATTATCTCTGATAAAGACAGCAGGTTTGTGTCTAGAATCTAGGAATCATTACAAGAAGCCTTGGGCACACGTCTTGACATGAGTACGGCATATGACTCACAAATAGATGGTCAAAGTGAAAGGACCATTCAAACTTTAGAGGATATGCTCAGTGCGTGTGCAATTGATTTCGGAGGAAATTGGGATACTCATTTGCCGTTGGCTAAATTTTTGTACAATAACAGTTACCACACCAGCATCAAAGTCGCTCCGTTTGAGGCTTTATATGGTCGAAAGTGTCGTTCACCGCTATGTTGGGCTGAGGTTGGCGACAAGCATTTAACTGGCTCTGAGGTTATTCAGGAGACCACATACAAGATTTTCAAAATCAAGGATCGTCTGAAGGCCGCCCGTGACAGGCAAAAGAGTTACGCGGATAACAGACGTAGACCATTGGAGTTCCAAGTTGGGGACCGAGTCATGTTGAAGGTCTCACCTTGGAAGGGAGTTGCAAGGTTTGGCAACCGTGGCAAGCTTAACCCTAGGTAGATTAGACCATTTGAAATATTGGCTAGGGTTTGCCCTGTAGCATATAAGCTCAAATTACCACAAGAACTAAGCAATGTACATGATACGTTTCATGTGTCGAATCTCAAGAAGTGTTTATCAGACGAGACATTAATTATACCGCCTGATGAGATCCACATAGACGACAAATTGCACTTTGTTGAGGAACCCATTGAAGTCACATATTGGAAGGTTCAGAAAATAAGGCGTAGCCGTGTTAAATTGGTTAAGGTACATTGGAATTCAAAGTGTGGCCCCGAGTATACATGGGAACGAGATGATCAAATGAAAGCCAAGTACCCGTCCTTGTTGGCGAACACTCCAAGTCAAGATGACATCAACTGAATTTCAGGACCAAATTCTATTTAACATGGGGAGAATGTGACACCCAGCATTACAGGTCAATATCCATATCCATAATTGCACGTTCATATTTTATATTTCCTGGTTTACTATTTTGACATAGTCTTGTCAAAGGGCTAGCAAAAGAACACACATATTGTGTTAGTAATTTTAAGAATTACGATGAAATAAACAAAGATAACCCGCAAGATATGTTCGTTGGTGATTAACAAGATTTTTATTCCAGTAAAGTCTAGCAATACGTCTTGATATAAAAACATAAATATTGGTGACAAAACTTTTAAAAGTGGTCACAAAAATATTTATTTTATGGTGACAAGTTATTTTTGTGTATATACATATATATTATAGTTAAAATATTAACTATGACGGGTTTAATTAGTGGACTATTAAACATAGTCGAGATACAAAATATATACAAAGTTTTTAATCCTAAAAAGATATACATTGGGTACATGATCACGGGATTACACCACCTAAGTACCATGTATCTAGACAGTATAATGATTACTTGATATGACAACACCCTACCCTACCCTATAATCATTACTTGATGTGACAACACCCTACCCTATAATGATTACTTGATGTGACAACACCATACCCTACCCTGAAATGATTACTATTGACATGACAAGACACTACCCTACCCTACCCCTACCCCTACTTTCGGCCGCCACCTTCAAGTGGGAGGGCCCCACCCGTCCAAATCCTATCCACATCTAACGATAAGTGTAACTAGTACTTAATCGAACTTATCTCTTTCCCCTATATATATATATCGATCCATATGCATACATATTCACATTTACATCTTTGACATTCAAGAACAAACTCTCCTTAGAAGTGCTAGCTAGGAGCTTGCAGAATTCAAGGAATCTTGGAGGTTTAGGAGTCGTTTTACTAGCAAATCAAGTCATTATCACCTTCTACACGTTGTTTCTTCACCTAGCTTGACTAGTGGTGAGAACTCAACATAAATCATTTCTTTTCATCTTTATATTCTTGATTAAGACATGTTGTTCACCATAAAAATCAAGGAGATCTAAAGAATTAATAAATTTTATAAAACCTAACTTCATAAAGTTTAAAAATTAGGGTTTTATATAAATATATGTATATGGGTTGAAAATAATGAGATCTTATGCATAATTAGTCGCTTTGATCATTTATGTCTAGTTGTTGATTTGTATGATGATGAGATTCAAGACATGAATAACTAAGATATGCATGCATATATATATATATATATATATATATATACACACATATATATATATATATACACATTTGACTTGATTAATGATTTGGAAATAGCTAAGTATATAAATACATGTATGAAAAATAGTAACTTAGATATATATACATGTGTGTATTCTTAGTTGATTTACATGGAAAATTCCAAAATGTAGATATATATATACTTCTACATAAATGTTACATTGACAAATGAAATGTGTGGACATATACATAATGAAATTGTGATTTGTATATGTGTGTTAAAGTTTAATAACTTGGAAAAAAAGGCTAAACATAAGAATATATATATATATATATATATCCATACGTATGCCACAAATTGTTAACTTATATAAATGATTTGGAGTATGTGTGCGTATTTAGAAATCAGACTATATATATATATATATATATATATATATATATATATATATATACACGGGTGTATAATCCTAAGTTGTAGAACTTGGAAGATGATTAAAAATATACATAAATATATATATATATATATATATATATATATATAGGAGTCATGATATATATATATGAATGATGGAAAACTTGTTAACTCGGAATGAGTTATGAGACGACTAAATAGTTTAAATCGTATGTATGTTATAACTAATTTTAGTTGATAACAAAGAACGTGGACATGAGTACATGAAATCTAAAGACGTTCGGTTTAAAATAAATGATCGTATGTTATCATGAAACATTTTTAAGTGCATGTTGAATAAAAACAAGTTAAGAAATGTCGTTCGGAACAAGTATTTGCATGCGAACGTGTTAACATGGTTTATGTGCACGTAGGAAAATAGACATGTGTAGAACATACTTGAACGATAATTGTGATTTTATATAATTATTGGTAAGAAATAATTATATGTTTATACGAGATCATAATATAAATATATTATGAGTTATCGCAAAAATAATATTTATTTTTGGTATACCTAACAATTCACCAATATAGAAACCTAATATTTTCTCGGAAAATATATAAGTGTCTAGACTAGAATAATAATCACCAACGAGTCGTCACATGAAAACATTGTTTTAATAAACAAAAGCACACTTAACGGCATTCATTAAGTCGGGAGAACAACTTGCATTTAAGACGGGTAATATTAACACATTAGTACCCTTGAGTGATTAGGGTACGAATAGACATGAAATTCTAGCACACTGTTATTTGCTAGGATTTCATCGGACACAAGGTGAGTTCACGGCCCCCTTTTCGATTTTTTATGTTTTGTAAACTGCGGGGGAGAAACATACTTACATATCATGTATTACATTATTGGTTAATACACTTGGGAACACTGTTTTTTTATACAACTGAGAAAACATTGCAAACATTTTTATATGATAACAAGGAAACAAGACACTAACATTATGTTGAACATGAGGAATAATATAGCGCTTAAAGTCCCCTGAAACAAACACATTTTGTAACCATTAGCTATAGACTTAGCCTGAGATTCTATGGATAGTACTATTGGGGGTGACGCCCCCGGTCATGGTTAGTCGCACTATCCAGGGGTCCACATGGCCGAATGACCGCATATTGTCTTAACATATTCTCGTGGTTTAACGGGGGAAGGGCATACACTATTGTCATGGTTAAGTTACGGTTTCATGTACGAACATAGGTATTTGTAAGCCTAGCTAGCTTATGAATGGATCAATAACATTTGTTTCGTTTATCATATGCGTTTACAATTATTTGTACTTATTTATGACGGTTAAGTCATGGATATGTTATCGAGTAAAATTACCTATTTTATGACGGTTAAGTCATGGATACGTTTTCGGGTGAAAACTACTTATATTATGACGGTTAAGTCATGGATATGTTTTCGGGTAAAATTACCTATTTTATGACAGTTAAGTCATGGATACGTTTTCGGGTGAAAACTACTTATATTATGACGGTTAAGTTATGGATATGTTTTCGGGTAAAAATACCTATTTTATGACGGTTAAGTCATTGATACGTTTTCTGGTGAAAACTACTCATTTTATGAAGGTTAAGTCATGGATACGTTTTTGGGTAAAATTACCTATTTTATGACGGTTAAGTCATGGATTCGTTTTTAGGTAAAATTACCTATTTTATGACGGTTAAGTCATGGATACATATTCGGGTAAAATTACCTATTTTATTACGGTTAAGTCATGGATACATTTTTAGGTAAAATTACCTATTTTATGACGGTTAAGTCATGGATACGTTTTCGGGTGAAAACTACTCATTTTATGACTGTTAAGTCATGGATACGTTTTCGGGTGAAATCTATTTAGTTTTATGATGGTAAAGTCATGTACATGATTTCGGGAAGAACTACTTGAACTGATATAACTAACTCTACGAACTCACCAACCTTTATGTTGACACTTTCAAGTATGTTTCTCAGGTAACCCTTAGCCATGGCGCGGTTGGAATAGGCTAGCTATGTTGGATCAGTTCCTAGTAGATGGAAGGACATAGAATATCAATTCTCAAGTCTATCGTTGATCTAGAAGAACTTAGATAATTGTATTACGTAGTTTTAGTAATAGTACATGTAATCAAGTCTTAGAAATCACTATTATAGCTTCCGTTATCGTGTAATGAACCAATCGTTGCAACATGTATTTATTTATTAAGTAAATAAATTTGGGGATAGTGTGAATGAGGAAGTGTTGACTAAAGATAAAGCAACTGAAGTGAAAGTGACAGAGAAAGAAACATAATCATTTGTTGAAGCCAGAGTGTTATTGGCCGACACAAAACAAGTAGATAAGATTATTTTTCCTTTGTGTACTAAATGTGTTGATTCTGATCTTAAAATCATGAGATTGTGTGATGATAACACAAACCTCATATGTGATATGAAGGCAATTCATACAGCAAATCAAACTTTAAAAGAAAATGAAAAGATTTTAAATGATAGAATTGAATCATTAAAGGATGATATCAAGGTTTTACAAATAAAAGTTAATCAACAAGCTTTTCATATTGATGTTGCTTATCCTGAATATGAGAAAAAGATTAATGAACTTGCCTAGTCACAAAGTGAAGTTACTGAATTGATGAGAAAGCTTAAAGGTTATAAGAATTCTAGTTTTCTTCTAGAATATTATAATAACAAAGCTATGGGTGATAAGGTTGTTCGAGGTGTTAGTTTTTGTCCTCCATTCAATCGGAATTATACACCTTGTAGTATTGATAAAGTGAGTGAGGAAGATTTAGGGCCTAAAACCGTTCTCAAGGTTAATCCTGTAACCGGTGAGGATATGGTTTATGAGGATGACATTGACGATGAATGTTTTTGATGAAGCCAAAATTGAGGGTATTCCTAAATAATTAAAGATTGAAGAGGAAAAAGTGGTGAAGCAAGTTACACATGATCGATGCATTTTGACAGAACCTGATGAAACTGAGCATGGGTCAACATGCTTTTATCAAATTTGGTGATATCAATACTGAAATTCCAAAAATTTAAAACAAGACCACAGTGGAGTTTATAAAAGATAAAGTGAATTTGGTGAAATCTAAAACTTCTCATACTCAAACTCCTAGAGGTTCTTTTTATCAAAAGAATACATGTTTTCATGTTGATAGTCCGACTAGTCCAAGGAAAGCTTCTTATGTTCGACAATATAAAGAGAGACGTGCTTGTTTCCATTGCAATAAGATTGGTCATATTAAGATAAATTATCCTTATAAGAATGAAGGCTAGAAGCATGTTGTCCCAGAGAAGATTCAGCCTGTGGTTAAGCCTGTTATTAAATCAGTGGTGAATTTTCAACCACAGAGTTCTAAATTTCCATATGTTAAGGAGTTCAAGGAAAGGTGTGCATGCTTTCATTATAATAAAGTGGGTCATATTCTGATTAATTCTCCTTACAAGAATAAGGGGAAGCGGCATGAAATTCCTGAAAAGATGAAGCCTGAAATAAAACATTTTGTAAAACCTACTAAGGTTAAACCAAATATGGTTAAACCGAGTGTTGTATCAAAGGGTAATTCACAAACTGATGTTAGGCTCTCTAGACCTCAGCGACGGAGGAAAAATAGAAGATTAAGAAAACTTTTAGAACAGCAGGAGGTTTCACAATCTAATCATGTTTCAAATGAACCAGAATGTTCAAACACTTTTTATTTTAAGAAGAAAGAACTTAATGAACGGAACAGTGTTTGGAAATCAAAAGTTTCTGTTTCGGATTCATCGAAGCAATATCTAAAAAATGATGAGAGATTCGACTATGAATTACATGAAGTCATTTATTTTGATACAGATGGACGACCCAGGACTACCATGGCTTGGGTCTCACTTTCAAATTAATGCTTCTTGTTTGAATGTGCAGGATTAACCAATAGGGACTATTAATACCATTTGGTTAGTTAATAATGGTTGTTCATAGCACGTGACAGGAAATGGCATCTGCAGGAGCAAAGAGTTGTTTGAAAATTGGTAAATCTTTTTGATTCAACGACTTGATGATCAGGGGGAGATAATGTCCCACGCAATGTTGTTTTGGAAAGAGTTTGACTAAGTCCAAAAGACAACCTGAAACTTTGGGTGACAATGGTGACGATGGTGAGCATAAAGTCGTTGATGCTACTAGTTCACTAGCTGAGGGGGAGTCTATAACACAGGGGGAGTACAGTATTGTGTTGGTGATAAGGGCAAAGGCGTTCGATTGTACTCGTATGAGTTTTTGATTGATTGAATTGCTATATCCCAAGTATCCAAGAAAAATGTTTTTCATAAAATGTTTTCATGGAAGTTTTATTTTCTTTCAAAAAGATTTTGAAAATTCCAAACAAATGGAAAAAGTTAAAATTGACATCATTTGAGATCTGAGAAGAAATTATCGTACACCAGTAGATAATCATTCACACATGACCTTAATTGGACATGCGGGTAGTTTATGTTTATTCAATATATCTGAATTATATGTTTTGATCTAAACTTTAGAGTTTTCACAAATAGGAAATGATAGTGTTGTGTATGCATATAATTTGAATTGTCAATAGGCTAAAAGCGTTTTTGAACCATTAGTAGTGTGAAAACATAATTGCATATATTACAACTGTGATTTGAGCCCATTTTATGTCTGGGTGTCTGTGTTGCAGTTATATTATCAGTTAAATAATATTATCTTTTAATACGGATTGTCCTATGAGACCAGTTTCGGGTTATGTTCTTAGCACAATTCATTCAGTTTGCTTCATTGCCCATGTCCCGAAAAGCATGCAATTTGAAGTTAAACTAAGATATGTACTTGAAAACATCTGTCAAACATATATTACCCTTGGATCATATTGATACTCTATATATACTGATTCCATTGAATTCATAATCCAGATAACAGTTGGATCCACTTACCTGAATCTTATGTTTCCACATATATAAGCCAAGACATTGAATCATATGATTCTGAATCTCATTGATTCCTATATAATCCAATTTGGATTCTGCTATTCACGTGCTAAGTGATGTCTCCTCATTCTGGAAATTAGGATAATCTTTAGTAAAATCTTGTATGTCTTGAGATAGTTGTAGTTTATTTTTTATTTGGCATACTAGTGGGGTACACGTTGTATTTCATACTTAAATGGTACATTAACTCACAAGAAAGTGGGAATGAGATGCTTTTAGTTCCAAATCTTATAATATTGACAATTTTAATTTGTGTGTCATAGCCTGATCTTGTTTTCTTTGAATGTTTATCGTGTATCATTACATGAAATATGATAATCTTGAAAGAATATTAGCATAATTGATCAAGGTTCGAATGAATGACATAGGATAACAAATTGCTTTGTTATACGGATTTTTATCCAAGATGTGCAATTGATATATCATATACTGATCTGATCTTCTTGCTCATGATATTCAAGAAAAATATGTGCTTTACAGTTTTATATTTCATTTCATTTCAGTTTATATAGATAAAAGCCAAAAAGATTTTATTTTCTTTTATGTTTCAAAAGACCAAAAATATTTTATGTCATTCTTTGTTTGAAAAATAAAAAATATTTTATTTTTCCAGCTTCCATGGAAAATTTACTTGATGGTTACGGTTATTTTTGCCAAAACTGAAAATTACAGACAAACGTTGACAAGGGGTCCTTCTCCTGAGTTTCTTCTAGAAAGAGAGAGTGTGTAGATGAACAAGACGAAGACTACAATTTGTTTGATGATTTTGAAGACTGATGACAATCTTCTGAAGCTGTTGTCAAGGGGGAGTCTGTTGGAGCATATTCTGGTGATAACAAGCTTGAAGATTTTGTGTCTTAGTTTTAGAGTCTTTGGCTTGTAATTTGATAGAATAGTTAGCAACAATTAAGAGGGAGTCTGTTAGGACATGTTTTGTAACTGTCTCTAAAATTCTTTTTTGTAAGTTAGCGAACCTGTCAAGTTCGCCTAAGGGAATGTTTACGGGAACTTGAGGAGAGAATTTGAGAGGCGAACTTGTCAAGTTCTCCTAAGCATCTTGTGGCACGAACTTGTTAAGTTCGCCTGGTCTTTGTGGTTTCCCTATAAATAGGTGTTTACATTTTTGAGTTAGGAGAAGAGAGTGCAAGAACTAATGAACTTGTAAACAGTGTTTGTGTGGAGAAATACAAACGAGATTATTTACATGTTGTGTTGATTGCTTTACACGTTGCGCGTTGATCATGGATTTTACACGTCACCATCGTGTCGTACCGCGAGTGTAGAGATCCGTCACACCCCCATGGGACCAACAAAACAAGGCTTGGAAGGCACGGAAAAAATTGGTTGCAAGAATTACCAAGCTTCTTGTGGGCTATCTGAACAACGGAGAAAACAAGCCACGACCATACCCCGTACCGTCTAGTCTTCGACTTAGAAGTAGTAATTCCAGCCGAGATAGGGGTAGCCACACACCGAGTCAATAATCAAGATAAGCATCAAGATAATTCATAAATCATGCAGAACCTTGACCTCCTGGAAGAAGCTAGAGATCATGCCAGGATCAGGGAGGCCAGATACAAGCAGAAGATTGAATCCTATTACAACAAGAGGGTTAAACATGAAAGCTTCAAAGTTGGAGATCTGGTACTCCAAAACAACGAAACAAGCAGGCAGGAGGATATAGGAAAACTAGGCCCTAAATGGGAAGGCCCTTACCAGATTGTAAAAGCACACAGAGGAGGTTCTTACAAACTCGAAGACATAGAAGGAAAGAGGCTTCCATGACACTAGAATGCCAAACACCTATGAAGCTTCTTCATATAAGCTATGATCAATGTAGCCCAAAGGGCATTTTATGTCAAAACTTTTGTATAAAGCAAGATGAATGAAACTAGTATTTCGAAGTATACTTGATATCATGTTGTCCTATCGAGGGTGAGTTCATATAACAAATATAGCTCAATGGGGTCCGGGTAAAACCTCTCCATGTAAAGGGATGAGCTCTGATGTCGCCCAGACGGTCTATATAAAACTCTACTAAACCTAACCTAGACTCCTAAGTAATAAAAGGAGTACCTTCAACTAAACCGCACTAACATGCAAGTGTACCTATCGAGTGTAGCACAGCTTAACGGTAAACCAGAATATCAAACCCTAGAGACACTACGATAACAAAACTAGACTCTGACTCGGACTAAAGATTGATTTGGTTTGGGGGTTGACAACACTACTATTTAAACTAATGAATGCATAAAACAAAGATCGACTCAATTATCAAGGTAACGAGTAAGGTGGAATCAAGAATGGGAAGAATATCACCTAGGTCGGAATCCTACTTGCAAAGCACAACTTCTACCGGTTATGGAGACTATAATGGATCTGGGTTTCTAATGAAACAACTCTAGACAGCCTAGTGGATCCCTAATCACTCTTAGGGTGTCACCGACTAAGTAACCTAAAGATGTAATAACTCACCAGATTGTTAGATCACCTCTCAGGTATTTCCATCTATGATAAAGTACCCTAATAGACAGATTACCTCTCAGTCTCTTCATACACCAATACACTCAAAGAATGCACGGGGTAATCTCAAGATAACAACTATGACACGAATAGCAACAATCACTAGACACCTAATACCGGCTTCCTCTCAGACAGCTGACACTCGGATTCCTAATGAAGAAGACTAAACGACTAATTCTCACCTCTCGGGTATTGAACTAAGATACACACTCAACTCTAATCAATATTCAACGACAACTCCTATGGCTACTACGTCTAGCAAACCACCCTAATAAAAAACCCTAAGATCTATGACAAAGATACGCTGTTTGAACTGGCAGACAACCACAATCAACGCACGGAATTGAAATCAAACACAAGATCAGATCTAAACATACAATAACATCACAATAATTAACTCAAGATTCTTTACAAAATCATAAACCCATTAATTGAATCCAAAACCGAATAAAAACTAAAACTTTTACAATTATTCATCATGTGACCTAGGCAATATATAAGTTTTAGCCTAGAATCATTCTCAAAACATTAAAACAGAAGTAATAAGAACAAAACATGGTTTCAAACACAGAATTTGAACACAAAGATCGAATCTTGGAAATCGAATAAGCTAGAATAAACCAACCCGGATCCAAAGCTTGAACCTTTAGCTTCAAAGCTGCTTCCTACACCCAAAATGTCACACCCCGGCCGATGTTGGATTATACGCCGGGGCTGACGCGGTTGTTCATAAGCACACGATCATCTATTAAATGTAATAGTATTTATTCATCAAAATTAAATTCATCTATTACAAGTAGAAATGGAAAACAAAGTGTTCAAACATCACATAAGTTGAATTTAATTTATAATAAAGCTAGGTCCGAAGTACTATGTGATCATGTAGTGTCCTCAAACTAGTGCACCTGAAACATGTGAGTAAATGTAACTACAAGTAGTTGGTGAGTAACATATGTTTTGACACCAACCAAAGTTAAGTAAGTTTACAATTCAATATGTTCAAAGCATGTCTAAAGCATAAATGTGAAAACACACAAGGTCTCAAGCGTACAATCAAGCCGTGTATATGGAACACTAGTTACGCAATCCCACTGATTTCCATTTTGAAAAAGTAGTAAGATGTATACCCAAAAACCCACCAAGGTTCTGTGTTATGTATGAATCGGATTCCCCTGTAAATAATCATGTTAGGTACTACCTTTGGCATGGGTAGCAGGTTAATGATTGCACTGACATGAATACATGTAATGGTCACCAAGTAGTTTAAGACATAAATCATAAAGACCATAGCATAAGAACAAATGTATTGAATTGTGTAAGTAAAGTATTTGTAGACATGTTTCACCCCAAAAGTAAAAAAAAAGAGTAAAAAGAGGCTATGTAAACTCACCTGAAATGAAGCTAATAAGTTGTATGAATTGCAAAGGAAAGATAGGCACCGTGAGGATTACTCACAAACGACCTACACAGTTAATTCGTATTCTATGCTCAACGTACGACTAATTGAAGTAAGGAATTTCTAAAGTTTCAAGAGATTTTTGGAATATGGGATGGGGTATAGGGTTTGTACAAGTTTGCAGGGAAATATATGTGTGTTAACACAGTTATCTAAACAATAATGACTAAGTAAAATTTAGTAGAGCTAGTTAGGGTTTCAAATTAATTATTTAGTATTTAATATAATGCTACGTTTGAATTTATTTAGATAATTATTCTAGATAAATTCTGAAAAGGAAAACTCTTAGTTAATTGTTCTGTTTAAAATTAAATTATCCAAATATCTCCTTTTACTTAATTGGTAAATAAAAGGAATATTAGATAAATATAAGCTTTATATGAAATTAAATGTTTTTGTATGATTATTTATCTAAGATAATTATTTAGATAATTCTATAAGTTTCTAAATGTTTTTAAAGGATTCTCCTTTGCCAAAATAAGTAAAATTAAGCTAATAATGTTCAAATAATAAACCATAATTTGTTTAACAAACATTTCTATTTTGTAAACGAGACAACATGATTAGATTTGATTAATTAAATCGTTTATATTGTTTATTTAAGAACTTGTAATGCTTTATAACATTTATTTTAAATAATAAAACATCATTTCAGTTCTCCTATATTTTATAAAAGTTGTTTGAACGTTTTCATAAGGCTTATAAGATTCATATAAGAATTAAAATATCAATTTATGAACTAAAATAGTCAAAAATACTTTAAACGGAAATAAAAAGGAAAGGGTGCCACCGGGTTCGAACCCGGGTTGTTCCCGTATTAGCCAGACGCGCAACCACTGAACTAGGCACATGCCTTGTTCAGTTTCTCATATCTATTGGGTTTTAACACAAAGGTCTCATGACCTCTCTTCCCCAAGCCAATCCCATGCAAACCCTATGTCTCAAATCGAATCAGTATGGATTCCAATCGATCACGAAACAAGAGGGCTTTTATTTTAGTAACAAAAACCAGTTAATCGACACTAGCTTTACCAGGAATGGTTGTGTGATGAAAGAGAACTAGTTGAGTCATCGGGGTCGGGTTCTTCGGATCTAACGGAGTTGCAGAGATGATTTGGGATGTGATTGAGAACCCAGGAAACTTGCAAAGGATGTCGCAAAGGAGAGGGGTTCGTTTTTATGGTTTGATTTCACTAGGGACGTTCCATTTGATTTGTCATTGCTTGAAACGGTTACGGGAGTTCGACTAGGGGTTAATACCTTTAATTCCCATTAAATTGATTTGTTTAAATCGTCATAAACAGACTCAGTAACGCTTATGCATGATGGATTGGAGTTATGGCACGCGAATTTGATGAATCGATGATCATTTTGCTGCATGTTGACTTTTCTAAGTCAAAGTTGAAAGGGTTAAGTTCTAATCATGAAGAAGGTTCAATTTGGAAGTTGAGGGGGGGGGGGGTCCAAGATGGGGGTTTAAAGGCATTTAAATAGGTTCAAGGCTTATTTAGATGATCTAAATTGAGTTCTTTCCTTGTTTATAAAAATGCCTCTTTTTATTTACATACATTTTATAAAAAGATAGATTCCAATTATTATTTGTTTGATTATGAATATATATATAAAGGAATAAATGCATTATTAATGCTCATAAGTTTTATTTTTGATTTAATTATTATGATATATATATATATACCTATATAAATATACATTCATATATTTGATAGATGATAATATATAAAGGTAAAGTTGAAAACTTGAATTTCTACAAAAAGAAATAGTTGTTAATGTGTCATCTTTAGTTTGAACTAGTATGAGATTGAAATGGGATGTCACTGTTGTTTAAAATAAAATAATGAAGAAAAAAAAGTAAGGTCAGAAAAATCATGGATGTTACAGTATCCCCACGTTGAGGGAATTTCGTCCCGAAATTCAACTGTTGGAGGCTACCAAATCAGGAAAAGATGTGTATTTGGATTCTCGACGAGTTTTGATTATTGATTTTAGGGGTATAGTTGATGACAAGGTTTAGGTCAGGTCATCGCGTAAGGTATGGTTGGTGGTAGTGGATTTTGTTTGAGTGGAGATAAGGGGAAGATTACCCTAGAAAAATTTTCGGGCTACAAAGATGATATACATCACTTTGCAATAAGAGCGATGAGAATTTGATGATCAAAATTGGCTTAAGATATAGTCTAATATGTTCAAAGGACATCACTGGTGAATATCTTACCGACATTGGTCAAGGTCAATATAATAGAAAACCCTATGTGATACGAACAACGTTACTTCGGACAAAATGACAGGAACACTTTATATATAGAGTGTAGCAGTGGCGTATCCACCATGCCCCTGTCATATCACATTAGTTTCGTTATATATCACTATAGGTTTTATGTCATCCCATACGACAGAACTCACTATGCTTTTCATGCGCTGACTTTTATAATTACGTGTTCACCCGTAATTACTCAAATCGTCGTATGGTCCGTATAGATCATTTGTGTGTGGGTACAGATAGGGGGGAACACCAAAAAATTTAGTTCTTAACTGTTTCTTTCACGTATAAGTTGTTAATAATTGACTGTGTTTCTAGATGGTAAAGTCAGTCAGGAAGTAAAGACTAACAAGGTGGCACAACCCTATACATGGGTGTCCTGAGTAAATGGCATATCCCTCCAGATTACCCATAAAATTGATAGCTCTCTCGTGTCTGAAAAAGAATACGTCAAACCCCGAGTAACTCAAAGTTTATAGCTCCCTCATGTTTAACAAGAATACGCCAAACCGCGAGTAGTTCAAAGTTTATAGCTATCAATTTCACGGATAAAGTGAATGGTCATGCCTCATGTATACAGTGAACAATCAACTGTGAACAATGTAAACGATCTAGTTTCGTGTGTAATGTAAGCACTCAAGTTTCATGTGTAGTCTATGTAGTCTTGCATATTGTAAATAACCAAGTATTATGTATCGTGTGAACAATCTAGTATCATACATATTGCTAGTAATTAAGTTCCGTCTATAATGTGATTAATCTGGTATCATGTATATTGCAAGTAATCAAGTTTCATGTATAATGTAAATAATCATGTATGTCGTATACAACCTAGTTTCATGTATAACGTGAACAATCAAGTTACGTGTATAATGTAAATGTTGGTCCTCATGGCACTTCTACGGATCGTTCTCGTGATAAGACGTGTCGTTAACTCGAAGTGCGGAATCCAACGAATCAACGATTGCATACACAAAAGACAATAGAGACAATCAAGTAAATAACATTCACACTTGTATTCCAATTCTCAATAGAGTTTACAGACTCAATCGTTCAACTCTGTTCATTTTCTGATTCTCTGCTCAAACTGACTCTGTAAACACTATTTATAGACATCTGACCTGCATTAGGCGAACTTAACAAGTTCGCCTCTAACAGACTAAGCGAACTTAATAAGTTCGCCTCAGATAAACTGAAGCGAACTTAACAAGTTCGCCTCTGTTAGACTAGGCGAACTTAACAAGTTCGCCTCTAGCATAACTTGCATAAACACTTAGAACATTTACATTACAAAAACATAAAGACATTAGATCTAAACTATTACAAAGCTTTGTCATTACAAACTATGTCCTAACAGACTCCCCCTTGATAATAGCTTGATCTTCAGTCTTCTGTCTTTATGATGAGGTCTTCCAATTATCCGGTAATCTGCTGCCTGCATGCATGCACTCCATATCTTCTACATATCTTCAACACTCTCTTGTACTACAATCCTTGTTCTTTCCATTAATCAGTGTACATGGTCTCATTATTTCTCAATGTCCTCTGATCTTTCTTTGAAAAATTAATAAGATTCATTGCGTCATAGAAACACACAATGACCATATTGTCTTTATCTTCAATCCTTGCTTCACCAGTATTAACATCGACATACCACCATTTCATATTCCCAAGGAAATCTTGAGGAATCTTGTTCAATGGTATTTTGTGTACAGCACGTACTGGTTTGAATTTGTACTTCCAATTTACTTTCCTAGTCTTTTGATCTATGTTCTTCACTCTCTTTCCTTTTTGAGGCTTTAGCCTTTCATACTTCCCCGAACCACCTTCTCTCTTGATCAGATTTGCAATCACATCAGCTAAACCAATCTTGGATCTATTAATAAGTGGCTTTGAAGCTAGACCATTCATTTCACACCTTGGTAAGGTATTGAAATACTTGATCCTCGGCTTTAAGTACTGAACACCATCAGATCTTTTAATAGCAAATAATTTTGTGTCATTATCATAAACCAACTTATGATTCTTCCTACACACCTCTCTTTATTCACATATTTTTCTTTTTGAGCAGGTTGTGCTTGAGACTTGGGTAGCACCTTCATCCAGCTATTTACAACTTCTCTCCACTGTTCTCTAGTCATACCTGTATTTCTGTACATCACAGGTTCTTCATTCACCTTTGGAGACTCAGTGTGAGTAGTATCAGCTTCAGCATATTTATTGGATTGAATGTTTTCATCATCAGTATCAATCTTAGAATCAGTAGTATCTTCAGGCAGTGTGATGTCTTCAAAAGAGTCCATAGAATCTGTTACTCCTTCATAAGTGAACTCAGGAATAAGATCATCTTGGATGAAGTTATAAGGGACAATAAGACCATCAAAGCCTTCATAAGTCACTTTATATTGACCTTTCTCTATCTCTCCTTATTCTATTTCATTATCCGACATATCATCTTCTATGTCATTGAATAATTCATCAATGTCATCAAGACATGCTATCTTTTCAGCTTCTTCCTCCTCAGACTCTGCAAAGAACTCCAATAATAAGATTTCTTCTTCATTAACTCCAGAAGTATCTTTGTTTCCTTCAATGGATTGTGATGTCGACTCCCCCTGAACTTTAGATATAGGATTAACGTCAGCGTATTGACGACCACCCTCAATATTACCAGAAGGATCATTGTCTTCATCATCATGTCTTTGAATAGACTCAGTGTGACATGTATCACGTATCCTTAACTCCCCCTGAGCGTCAAGACGCTCAACAAGTTTAGACACTAATGCCTGCATGGCAGCAATCTGTGTAGCTTGAGTCTGAATCACCAGCTGTCTTTGAGTTTCAGTAGATACAAGAGTATCCACCTGAGTTTGTAAAGCAAGCACTTGAGATTCAAGGAAAGTAATCCTATCAGAATCAGAAGGCTTGGAAGGACCAGCCGAAGATTGAGGAACCGAAGGACTAGGAGTAGGAATAATCACAGGAGGAATAGGAGTTAGAACAGGAGATTGATCTTTAGAACTTGGAGGTGTAACAATTAAGGAAACAACAAAAGTAACATCCTCTACACCCTGTGAAGATTGAGCAGCAGCAATTGAAGCAGACATAAGTTTTTGAGTTTTAGGATACGGATTAAAATCACTATCAGAACTCTCATCCACCAATGTTCTTTTGCCAAGTACTGATCCGGAAGGAGGATCCCGAACAGACTTACGTCTTTGTCTTCTGGCTATAGATTTAAGACGTTTACCAGCATTAGCCAATGGTATATGAGCCAATCTTTCATAATGATCTGAGGAAAAATCTCTAGATTCATCAGATTTGGTTTCTTCAGAAATAGGTAAAATCGTATCACTTGAGCTTGAACTAGACTCATTATCTGTCACCACATTCACTTCAGTTTCATGAACGGGTGAGTTCACATCGTCATCAACGAAATCATCCATATTCATCCCTAGATCTTGTTCATGTTCATCAACGACCTCTTCTAGAACAGGTTCATTAGCATGTATATCAACCTGAGCTTGTTGAATTGGAACTTATTCTTGAATGGGAATTTGTTGTTGTACGGGAACTTGTTGTTGTTGAACTAATACTGGTTGTTGAATAGGTTGTTGAATAGGTTGTTGTTATTGAACATTCGGACCTTGCACTTGAGCAATCTCATCAGGATGAAACCAGTTGTCATTCGGTGGTTCAACATAATCAGGATTGATTAAGTGACCAAACAATGGAGAATTAACAGGAATCAACACGGCATTCTGTTGTTTCACCTTAGTGCAATCAGTAAAGATACGCTTGGACACCGGAGTCAAAGTTAATCGAATCGGATGCTATGGGAGATCAGGAAGAAGATGATTCAGAATCATCGGGATAAACCGGATACATTAAAAATCCTTGACCTTCAGCAGGTGTAATTTGCATAACCATCTCCCGATAAACATAACATGCAAAATTGAACCGCTTATTCAAAGTCAAAGCTACCATAGCAGCTTGAAGAGCAGTCTTTAACCCATCTGTACCAGCTTTATGAGGAGATAGGCACTGTATAATCACATGCATGAAATATCTCCATTCACCCACCAAACCACCTTTACGAGCTTGTGTATCATTAGGTTTTCCACGGTAACCCATCCTCTGAAAGCATCCCATAATCAATGTATTAGGATATGATATAGGATCATCAGCAGCACCACCTAAAGCAAGAGCAGCACGAATAGTTTCTTCCGATATTGCAATCTCCGTATTGTTTACAGTGGCATGAAGAACATGAGGTTCTACGTCAGTATCTTGATGAACGGTGTCCCAAAATTGCTGAATATACACCAGACTAATGTATGGATCTGCAGATAATGTGACACGAAGTCGTGAACGATTCAGAAATCCAATAATTCCTTGAAAGTTTATGGCCTCTGACATGTTAGGATCTAACAATGCCACCTGGTTATGTTTGTATTCGACACGACGAGCCATCTGAAAAATATTTGGACAAAAAACACATTAGACAAATAACAAACACAAACAACACGAAAAATTTGAAACAAAAACAAACAAAAAAAAATTTTAACAAAAAAATTTCAAACAAAAAAAATTTTTACAAGTCCAAAAACCCTTCTGACCCTTAGGCGAACTTAATAAGTTCGCTTAGTGTTGCAAGAGGCGAACTTGACAAGTTCGCTTGAACAAGTTCGCCTGAACTGTCTGACGTTTCAAATTCCAAACCAGAAATCAAATTTCGTTTAATCGATGTTTTAACCAAGAATTAATCATAGAAATGACAGCGACTAGTACTCTTGAAACAAATACAACAATCAATTTTAAGCTTTAAGTCCGAATAACCATCAAATTAGGGCAAAAAAAGTCCCGATGAAAAATCGACTGAAAAACGTAATTTTCTCACTATTGAACGGATGAAAATCGATGGAAATACCTTAGTCACGTTCGCAATTCAAATTTGAACCAGAAGATACCGGTAAACAACCCAACAACCACTAATTTTGAAAATTTCAAAAAATTTTGACAAACAGACAAGTTCGCTTCAACTTTGAAGAAGATGAGTGATTAAGTTCGCCTGGACAAAACCTTATACAGATTAAGTTCGCTTATTTAGGCGAACTTGTTAAGTTCGCTTAACAAGCCCTAGGCGAACATAATAAGTTCGTTTCACCAACATTAGGCGAACATATTAAGTTCGCTTCACCAGAGTTAGGCGAACATAATGTCTTCAACATTTCCCTTAATCAAATTTTTACCAACTTTCAACCCGTCACTTCTTGAACTTCCGTCAGCAACATGTATTTGATCCAATCACGAACAATTTAATAAAAGCTTAGAATTTTCATGGAAAATAAAATAAAAAAAACGAAATCATTTTGAATTTTATCTATACAAACGGAATCACATATTTTTGGATTTTTAGCTATACAAACGGAATCACATATTTTTTACTTTTTATCTGTATAAACTGAAATCACATATTTTTGAATTAACGTCATGGGTAAGAAGATCATATCAGTATCCGAGTAGTTCATCACACATTTTAGCAATAACCAAGGGTAACCTATGATATGAAACAATTCAAATCATTATTGTGTGCTTGACACCTTTTTCATTTTTTTATACATTCTTTTCAGTATTTGAACAATATTTGAAATGATACGCGATAAATTTCCAAATAAATGAGATCAGGTTATGAAATACTCAATTATTCATACCGAATTTGTAATATAAAGCATGAATTCTTAAATTTGTCAATATTATATGATTTAAAACTATAAGCGTTTATTCTCCAAATTCATGTGATTTAGTACCATTTAGATGAAAAACATCGTGTACCCCACATATATGCCAAACAGAAATAAAAAATTGTACTATCTTCAAGACATATACAGTTTATTTTAAGATTAGATCAATTTCCAAGATGAAATTATCTCATTTAGCACAAGAATAGAAGCAGATCCCAAAGGATATAAGATTCATGATGATTCAGAATCAGAAGATTCTAATCAATTGGCTGTATAATGAGAATCAACAAATTCAGGTATGAGGATCCAACTATTATCTGGATAAGATTCAATGGAGTCAGACTAGATGATGTATCTAACTGATCCAAGGGCTAATATATGTTTCAACGGATTTTGAAAGCATATCTTAGTTCAACAATACATTGCATGTTTTTCGGGGCATGGGCAGTAATGTGAACTGAAATAGATTTGTGCTAAAGATATAATTCGATATTGGCCTCATGAAATTCGTTAAAACCATATATTCTTTATCTGATAATGATCTTTTATACACACACCCAGGCATTTAAAGGATTCAAATCACAGATGTAATCATATCATATTTAATTTTCACACTACTATTAGTTACAAAACGCTTCTAGACTATTGACAATTTAAGTTTCAAAACTCATACACAAATTTAAAAAAAATTATCAAGATTAGAGTATTCACAACATTATCATTTCTCATTTATGCAGACTTTGAAATTTAGATCAAATCAAATTGCTTTAAACAATCATATATCAAAGGTCTACTAAGGTCGTGTGAAATGAACTAATCACTGATGTACTATCATTTCTTCTCTAACTTCAAATGATGTCAAATTTTATATTTTTCACTTTGTTTTGACTTTTTATAAATTAAGAACTTTTTGACTGAAAATTTAAAATGCAGAAATGTAATAAAGCAATAAAAGAAATTAAAAAACAAAATTTTACATGAAAAACTGAATTTTGAAAAACTTTTATTCGGGATTGATCACACCTATCATTTTGATTAGAAATTCAAACCTGGTACGATCAAATGCCTTGGTAAACAAATCAGCAAAGTTATCATCAGTATGAACCTTTACCAGCTCAATCAACCTTTTCTCTGCACAATCACGAATAAAATGATATCTAATCTCAATGTGTTTTGTTTTACTGTGCTTAACAGGATTATTAGTTATAGACATTGTAGCATTATTATCAATAAGCATAGGGATTCATGTGAAATTCAAACCGTAATCTCTTAATTGCTGTTGTATCCACAAGATTTATGAACAACAACTTGCAGCAGCGATGTATTCTGCTTCGCATGTAGAAATGGAGACTGTGGTTTGCTTTTTGCATTGCCAGGAAACAAGTCGATTACCCATGAACTGGCAACCACCTGTTGTAGATTTCCTGTCCAAACAACAACCACCAAAATCAGAATCAGTATAAGCATTGAAATCAAAGTTAGAACCATGTGGATACCATAGTCCCAATCTTTGTTTTCCTTTCAAATAACGAAAGATTATTTTTACAGCTATTAAGTGAGATTCTTTTGGTTTTGCCTAGAATCTAGAACAGATGCACACATTGAACATTATATCTGGCCTTGAAGCGGTTAAGTACATGAGAGATCCAATCATTGCTCTGTAAAGTCGACAATCCATATCTTTTCTATCCGGGTCAGAATTCAACTTATGATTGACCGGAATTGGAATATCATATGGGGTACAGTCCTCCATCTTGAACCGGCTCAAGATGTCTTTGACATACTTGGACTGATGAATAAAGAAACCATCTTCCTTTTGATTTACTTGTAAACCTAAGAAAAATGATAACTCTCCCATAGCTGACATTTCTATCACACCCCAACCGACGGCGGAATACGTCGGGGCGGGACATGTTTACTGTTCAAAAGCTCAAGGTTTACTAAAGTTGAAATATTTAAACAACCAATTTCATTAAAACATCAAATTCCACAATACAAGAATAGAAAATACATAAATAGTTTCTTTAAATTTCATTATAGGTCCTCGGTTCTAAGTGAAGCAACTTGTACTTATTCTCAAACATTGGTACCTGAAACATGATGAAAATAAGGTCAACTAAAAAGTTGGTGAGCATACATAGGTTATGACACAAAACAAGTTTAAGATGTTTTATACAATTCATACGATACATGTGTATAAGGCATTTATGGAGAATCTATAGTTAAACTATGTGTGTACAATCAAACCTTGGACTGAGGCATAACACGCAGGTTACCCTTATGTAAAGTCGATAACATACACCCAAACCGGGTGGGTTTGTCAGACACAATAGATCCATCAATGTTAACCGTTGGCTTGTACGTAGTTAATGATTGTACTAAAGTCATGTATATGTAGTCTTAACTCATAGCATTCAAGCATAAAGCACGTAACACATAATATCATATTATTGAATTGTATTTAAGTTTATGTAAAAAGCTGTAAATAATAGATCAGGTTTCACCCCAAAATATGTAAAAATGTAAAAGAGGGACTATGAAAACTCACTTGTATAAGTTGTGAGGATAACGCGAGCAAGTACGAAGCACGAGTGATTCTCAATCACAAATTAAACTAGTGTGAAGCATGATTTTAAATTAGTGATATGCATCGGGTCTTGTTAGGTGTGAATTTGTATAAGGGTTGTGTCATTTTATGTAGAAGAATAAGTTATCAAAAGTTTGATTTAAACTCGTAAATTCAAGGGGTTACATGAAAACATTTGTCGTTAGGGTTCATAGTTTAATAAATAAAAATCTTTATATTCATTTAATTAGAGTAATAAGTCTTTTAAAAGAAATGCGATTTTACATATATCTATTTATTTATTTATGACAATGTGTCAAAGTATATTAATGTCGGTTAAAGAAATCCCTAGGTGAATTTACTAGGGTACAATGCAATAGATTTTATTTATCTATTGTTCAAATAAATAAATAAGGAATAAAAGTATTTATGTATATATATAAAAGAAAAGGTTTTTATTTATAAACACGAAAATATATTTATATGTATATATAGGAAAAAAATGTATTTCTATAAAATACCTTGTCAAAATATGTATAAACTAGGAATTTGATTATTTTTAAAATATACCTTTAAATAATAATATGTGGTTTTAAACAACTTAATTTGTAGAAAAAAAAAATAGGCCTCTTATGTCAAACATCACAATCTTAGTTGTAACAATCTTATGTCAAACATCACAATCTGATTTGGATTGTTGTTTTGTAAAGCGATTTGGGGCTTTCGATAAGTAATTAAAAACGAAACAAATGCGATAAACCGTACCTGATTTGGTTGCGTAACGAAGGTCGTCGGCTAGCCGGACATGGGCGGAGTTCAGAGTGCTAGATCGACGAACCGAGATGGAATGAGACTCAAATGAGGGTTGGGGAAGATTATGTAGAGTCGTGCAAAGGTTCGTGGTGATATAATTTGATTGATTTCACCTTTAAAGCCGAATTCGATCGCAAGGATCACGAATGACAGCCGTAGCTTCAATTACGTGTTAATCCGGTTGGAATCGAATGAATTTGGTCGCGTAATAGGTTCGGATACATGCACGATCAGCTTATGCGTGATTTCTGGGATTGAAACGCGTTTTATTAATCAAATTGAATCGGATCGATTCAACTTTGACTCCAAGAGGTCAAACCATTCAAAATTGAATTCGCCCGCGTAATTGAATGAATTGAGTTGATATTTGGGTCTGGATTGGGCTGATTTTGTTGCTTGTACACCAGACAGGACCATGACAACCGGCCTTAATCGATTTCACATGGTGAATTTCATAGATTTGGGCCTGTTTGACTTTTAAAGTCAAAGTTGACGAATGAGGGTCAAAATTGAGCCATATGGGGTCCAATCTAGATCAAAGGTTCAATTGAGAGTGTGGGGGTTCATGTTTAGGGTTCAAGGACTTTGGGAAGGGAAGTTCAAGATCAACTTGTTCGAAAACGTATGTATAAATGTACATGTGAACATAAGTATATATATATATATAGATAATTGGATTTGTTTCAAAGCTTCATAAGTAATTATCAAGCCTTATGATCATGCATGTCATATGATTTGTTCAACTTGGGAAATTAATATAAAGTATATGTCCATGAAATCCTAGAAATGTATCAAATGAAATCAAAGTTTGCATTATAATTGAATTGTCGTTTATTGTATCAAACAAAAATCAAAGATGTTACAGTATCCCCACGTTGAGGGAATTTCGTCCCGAAATTTCAACTAGTTGAGGCTACTGAATAAGAAAAGAGGTGTGGATACTTAAGCTTCATTAGATCTTCTCGTTCCCAAGTGAACTCAGGACCGCGCTTAGAATCCTAACGAACTTTGATAATAGGAATACGGCTTCGCTTGATCTCACGATCCATGATCTCTACGGGTTTCTCAACGAAGTGCATCGTGTCATTAATGCGCACATCGTCAAGAGGTATATGGAGGTTCTCGTCAGCAATACATTTCTTTAGGTTGGACACATGAAAATTGGGATGTACATTAGCAAGTGATGGAGGTAACTCGAGTTTGTAAGCCACTTTCCCAATCCTTTCGAGGATTTTGAATGGACCCACATAGCGAGGTGCTAGTTTACCCTTCTTCCCGAAACGGATCACCCCCTTCTGAGTAGACACCTTTAGAAGTACAAGATCACCTACTTGAAATTCCAAGGGTTTACGTCTTTTGTCGGCATAGCTCTTTTGCCGACTCCTCGCTACTTGAATGTTGCTAAGGATTTGAATGATCTTGTCAGAAGTTTCTTGGATTAGTTCAGGACCAGTGATTTATGCTTCACCAATCTCGTTCCAACAGATAGAAGAACGACACTTCCGACCATAGAGAGCTTCAAACGGAGCTATGTTGATGCTGGTGTGGTAGCTGTTGTTGTAGGAGAACTCAAGGAGGGATAGATGTGAATCCCAATTGCCACCAAAATCGATTACACAAGCTCTAAGCATGTCCTCAAGAGTTTGGATTGTTCGCTCGGTCTGACCATCAGTTTGGGGATGGTAAGCCGTGCTTAAATCCAAACGTGTACCAAGGGCAGTTTGAAGAGATTGCCAGAAGCGGGAGGTAAACGAGCATCCCTATCAGAGATTATGTTAAGAGGGACACCATGATGACTCACAATTTCGTCAATGTAAATTCGGGCCAATTTCTCAACCCGATAGTCTTCACGGATGGGTAGAAAGTGAGCAGACTTGGAGAGACGGTCAATGATTACCCAAATGCTATCATAACCGCTAGAAGTACGGGGAAGTTTAGTAATGAAATCCATGGCTAGGTTCTCCCATTTCCACACTGGAATTCCCGGTTATTCAAGCAATCCAGAAGGACGTTGATGTTCAGCTTTGACCTTGGAACAAGTTAGAAATTTTGCAACAAAAAGTGCAATGTCTTTCTTCATGTCGGGCCACCAATATTGTTGGTGAAGACCCTTGTACATTGTATCCGCCCCGGGATGGATGGAGTAACGAGTTTTGTGTGCCTCGTTCATAAGTACTGCGCGGAGGTCATCACGGTCGGGGACCCAGATACGATTCAAGTAGTAGAGGAGGCCATTGGGTTTGGTTTCTAATAGAAGTTCAACACCACATGACATTTCATTATACAGGTTACCCTTGGTGACCGAGACGTGTTGAGCTTCTAGGATGCGATTTTGGATATCGGTTTGAATTCTAACACAATGAAGCATGACGTGGTCCTTACGACTCAAGGCATCGGCCACAACATTCGCCTTACCGGGATGGTACCGAATCTCGCAGTCGTAGTCGTTAAGGAGCTCGACCCAACGTCGTTGCCTCATGTTGAGTTCCTTTTGATTGAAGATGTGTTGGAGGCTTTTGTGGTCAGTGAACACCACACATTTTGTACCATAGAGGTAATGCCTCCAAATTTTTAATGCGAAGACGACCGCACCCAACTCAAGATCGTGCGTCGAGTAATTGTTTTCATGAATTTTGAGTTGCCTTGATGCATAAGCGATCACCTTACCCCCTTGCATGAGAACACAACCTAGGCCTTGGTTTGATGCATCACAATAGACAACCAGATCATCGTTACCATCAGGTAGAGTAAGAATAGGAGCATTGTACAACTTTTGTTTGAGGAGTTGGAAGGCTTCCTCTTGCTTTGGTCCCCACTCATAGTGTTTACCTTTGTGGGTCAAGGCCGTGAGAGGGACAGCAATCTTGGAAAAGTTTGAGATAAAACGACGGTAATAACCAGCAAGACCAAGAAACGAACAAACTTCGGTAGGGGTCTTAGGGGTACTCCAATTCTTAACGGTTTCGATCTTTGCGGGATCAACATGAATTCCCTTTTCGTTGACAATATGACCCAAAAATTGAACTTCCTTTAGCCAAAATTCACACTTGGAGAACTTAGCATATAGTTGTTCTTTTCTTAAAAGGTCTAAAACCAACTTAAGGTGTTGTCCATGATCCGATTTGGTCTTGGAGTAGATCAAAATGTCGTCAATGAAAACGATCACGAATTTATCTAGGTATGGTTTGCATACGCGATTCATGAGATCCATGAAAGCCGCGGGGGCATTGGTTAGCCCAAAAGGCATAACCATAAATTCGTAGTGACCATATCTTGTACGAAAGGCAGTCTTTGGAATATCCTCCTCTTGCACACGAAGTTGGTGATATCCGGATCGAAGATCAATCTTCGAGAAGTAGGTGGAACCTTGGAGTTGATCAAAGAGATCATCAATCCTAGGCAGAGGATAACGGTTCTTGATGGTAAGTTTGTTGAGTTCACGGTAGTCGATACACATTCGGAATGAGCCATCTTTCTTCTTCACGAATAGGACGGGTGCACCCCATGGTGAATGACTGGGACTGTTGGATCGGGATCTACCTTGATCCAATGATTCAACACATTAACCGAACCAAATCGTGCGGAATCCGATTTGATTGGCAATCCAATCTATGACACGGATCGGGTCTTAAGAAACGAGCGGATTAGATGTCGAAACGAAGGTTTCTATCGACCCTTTGGTGTAGAGAAGTTGGATACAAGACCTGGAAACTCTCAACGGACAGAGATTCGACAATACAGGTGAAAAGAGTTTGTGTTCTGTTGGTTCTGCTCTGGTCAGTCTCTCTATGTGTATATGTGTTGTATTTTCTGTTGTTTGTGCTCATGAAGTGAAAGTTCTATATATAGTGATGAGGCCATTCGTACGAATGAGCCATGTGAATGGACTCATTCGTGCGAATGAATCAGTAGAATGGTTCATTCGTAAGAATGAATCATTAGAATGGTTCATTCGTACGAATGAATCATTCTCATGACTTATTCTAGCGAATGAATCATTCTCATGATCTATTCGCGCGAATGGATCATTCTCATGATCCATTCGTGCGAATGGGCCTTTCAATAGCACGATTGATCAACGTTATCGATATTTATCAGATCATTTAATACACAGTCGTTATATATGAGTAAACATTAAGGATAAACATGTAATTTCATTAATACATCAAATAATTACATTAAACATAGATGAAATACATATTACAAGGGATTAGGGACATATTATGCATCTACATACTCCCCCTTGGACCTAGATCCCTTCAAAATGACCTAACTAACATTAGTTGGTCTTCAACATCTCTTTTGTATGAGTTTTCCAGTTGACCCCGGCGTGTATGTCAAAAGCAAAGCATATACGTATCACTTTCACATACTGCAACGCCTGGTCTATATCTGCAACTTCAAAAAACGGTTGACACTTGTATAGAGTTGTAACATCTTGTTCAGACAAGTTGGTCAGCCACAAGGGATCAAAGACCCTGATGGTCTCCCATGACCCTTCTTTACAAAGCACTATAACAGCTTCACCAGTACGCCCATCATAGTACCACCATTTGAACTGATCTGAGAAGTCCTGGATCATTTTCCTTAAAGCAATCTTCTTCATGATCGTTGGAGGCTTCCACTTTAAGACAATTAGGGGCTTCTTGGTGACTGGATGAACCTTTTCCTTATGAATGTAACGTGTAGGCATTTGTGGCTTGAAGTTCACCCACTTCTTCCGGTATTCGTATTGTAATTGACGTTCAAACCATTCGGATAGACCGGAAGATTCGCTGTATAGAAGCTTTAGACGCGCCAATTGATTTACTTCAAACGCGGGCAGCGTCTTGAAATCATGAGGGTACCTGAAATATTGTATGCCCTTCTCTCTTTTTATAGCATAGCAGCTTAAGTCGTTGAAGTATGCCCAACTGATTATACGACCATCAGACTTGTGTCCTTTGAGTCGATAAACTTTAGTGTACTTGTTTGGAGGAGAGGGCTTTGAGTTCTTCTTTAATTCGGCCATGTATTCCATCCACTGACTTTTACGTTCATTCAGCTCGTCAATGTCAATAGTGGAGGGACCGGCTTCATCCTGTTTGTTGTCGATAATGCGGTTGACCTCCTCGTCGGACTGCTGAGTGAATAAGTCCACGAAGGATGGAAGATCATCACCATCTACTGATGTGTACTTTGGATATTCTTGATCAGTGATGTCTTCGACTTCAACCTCATCAACGTCTTCTAGTTCGTCAGAAGAGGGATAATCAGTTGTTGGAACAGATGCCTCTTCAGTAATGACTTCGTCGGGATTCATTTGAAATAGCTCGGCAATCTGTTCTTTTGACAAGCAATGTACGATTTCCCCTTCCTCTTTGTCATAAATAACTGAATGTTGGATGATCCCTTGCATGTCAAGCACATAAGTTAACTTTGAAGGTTGTTGCTTGAGAGGCATCACATCCAAAACTATTTTCATAAACAAACAAAGAATAAACATGTGAGAATTTGAAGTTTCATTGATTTAATCAAAATAAAACTGAAATTATTTACATAATAATCTAATATTTACAATAAGACAACTTAAAACACTTAAAACAAAAACTATCAACCTTCAGTGCCCTTTTGTGTATCTGATGATGGGCCTTCTGATTTGTCTGATTTTTGCTTTGTGCGTGCCTCTGCTTCTGCTGTCTTTGAAGCACTTGATGAAGCACCAGCATTGGCACCATCGTCCTTATCTTTGTCATCATCATCATCACTATCATCATCATCATCATCGTCATCATCGTCATCATCATCATCATCATCACCATCATCACCATCATCACCATCATTGCAAGCACCCTCATTTCTGGGTGTCGGGTCTCTTCTGCTTTCTAAGTCTTCCAACAGTCTCTTATTATCCTCCTCAAGCCTTTGTATCCTCTGAGCATGTGCATCAACAGTTGTAGACAACTGTTGATTCTGGTTTGTAGCAGTGAGAAGGAGGGCTTGTTGATCATTGCATCTAGTGGAAAGACTTGTGATGGCTTGGGCTTGTTCAGTATTTTGCAGAGTCAACTGACTGATCTGCGAGCCCTGTTGGTCAATACGTTTTGATTGCTCTTCATTCTGAGCCAGTAAACGAAGTACCAAACTGTTTAAAGTACTGATCTGGTCGTGTAGAGAAACAGTCGGCAGTGACATTGAAGATTCAGCTCGAATAGTTTATGGCTGTGATGTAGAAGTAGTCGTGTAGATGGGAGGAGGCACAGTTTGTGTCTGAGGCATAGATGTTGACATTGGAGCCTCAGACCTGGTGGCAGTTGCTGTAGTAGCAGAGGTGCTCTCCTTCCTTCTAACAAGTTTAAACTTTTGGCGTTTGGCCATTCTCTTTACTCTTCCTTTCTTGACTGGGGTAGATTGGGAAGAAGGAGCAGCAGATACTTGTGGACAGTCAGGGACAAAGTCAGCATCCCTGACGTCATCATCAACCCTTGAGTTTCCTTGATCTGCTCCCCTTTTTCGTTTTGTTGCGACCAATCTTGCCCCTTGTTGACTGATTACAAATTCGTCTTCAGTGTCCTCAGAATCAGTAAACAGGACGGTGTCCAGGTTAACGTCTTCTGGGTTAGTTGGAAGGGAAGAATCTATAGCAGCAACAGTGTGGGTGGTGGCAGCGGTAGATGGAACATTAGGAGCATTGCCACCATCTCCCTGACCATCTTGGTCATCATCATCTTGGTCGTCAGCTGGAGGTACAACAATATCCTCCCTGTCAGAATCACTGTTATCATGACGCCATTTTCTGTTTGTTGGTGCCACATAATCTGGATTTTCCAGATGTCCAATAAGTCTTTTGTGAGGTGGCTTTGTTGGTCTTCCCCTGTAGGTCTGTACCCTGTTGAGAGTGACATCCGTCATGTGTTCTAGCTTGATCATGTCGATGTCTGACCTTGGCAGAAGAGGAAGTTGGTCATCTATTATCATCTGTAAGAATCTGGGGTACATAAGATACGCATTGTCCCCTTTTAGATAGATGTTTTCCTTAAGATGTGTGAACACCATCTCAGAAAAGTTGAATGGAATGTTCAACACCAATGCAACGAATGCGCTCTGAATTTATCCAGTGTCACTGGATCTTCAGGATGATCACCGAATTGACACAATCGGCGAATGTGAGCTGCCGATACAACCACATCTTGACCTGCGATCTTCCCGCGTATGACCGGTGGAGATACCTCGCAGTCAATCTCGGCAGAGGCCCAGAAGTCCCTTTGGTGCGACATATATGGAGTGCAGTGATAGGATATAGCATGAGCAATCCTTGATCTAGACAGAAATTCGATCATGCCGACAAACGGTCATGCATTCTTTGATGTAGGAATCATGTACGCACATATGTTGCTTTTAATGGAAGCCTTAAGAACAACTGGAGCTCTGTTCGCCATAACGATCAGTCTGCAAACACAAAAACATGAAACACATCAGATCAGTACATGCAAGATTTTGGAAATATGAACTTTTGGACCATCTTCCCTTTGTACGAATGAACCCTAAAGGTTGGTTCATTCGTGCGAATGGATCATTCTGCCTATTCATTCGTGCGAATGAGTTTCATTCATATGAATGAGTGTTCATTCATGTGAATGAGTGCTCATTCGTGTGAATGAGTTCTCATTCGTACGAATAAACATGAAGAGTGTGTCCATTCGTACGACAGACGGGTCGCGATCCAAATTGTCCAAAAATCAACCAAGACACGAAAAGATTTGCCGAAAAAGACACCAAAACACTCGATTATGGTTTTCAACCAGTATTTAGCATTTTAATCGGTTTATTAAGTCACTTTTTACGTTTTTTAGGTTTTGTTTTCGGTTTTGAGCCCTAAATCTAGTCGAACGTCCACAAATCGGTATACACTTGATGAATACTTGTGGGGTTATACCTGTAAAATGAAATCGAAAGATTAGATCGGTGATTTGACGGAGTTTTGTTCAAAATCAGAATTGGATGAAACATACGTGCGAATGCGATTTCTGTTTTGTGCGAATGAGACTGAGAATGCGAATGAATGGCCTTTTTATAGGATGGCCTGGTTCATTCGTACGAATGGACCATTCTGGTCAGTCCATTCGTGCGAATGAGCTAGACTTGATTCATTCTGTCATTCATTCGTACGAGTGGACCATTCTGGTCAGTCCATTCGTGTGAATGAGCTAAACTTGATTCATTCTTCCACTCATTCGTACGAGTGGACCATTCTGGTCAGTCCATTCGTGTGAATGAGCTATTCTCCTCATCCATTCGTACGAGTGAGCCATTTTGCTCATCCATTCGTACGAATGGGACAATCCCCTTATGCAAATTAAACTTTTCAAGTTAAATGGGGGTATCCGACCACATCGGTCTTGACAACAATTTGATTATGAAGTAATTTACATTTAATTATGAAGTGAGGGATCAATTATGAAGTTTTGGAATAGTTTATGAAGTAAAGGAACGATTTGATCAATCAGGAAGTCAAGCGGTTTTCAAATTTTGATTTTCAGACAGTCGTTCGAGTCTTATCAGATAATCTAAAATTCAGGAAAAGTAAAATCTTTTTGGATTTTTGAATATGTAATGCTGAAAATAATATCAACAAGATATATACACGCATGTCTTAGTAAGAATGATCCTTATGAGAAATCATACAGACTTAGTGACTAATGATCTGAGACATTTTGAATTTTGCAGATACAACTATACAATGGTATTTACACATCTTTTTGTGAGAAAGATCCGAACATAGGATCAGTACTAAACTCATAGCAATCAGCAACATTGCAAATTATCTGAGCTTTAAGTACACTTAGTCAAAATGCGATCATTGATATGTTTGTTCATCTTAAACTTATGCAGACCTTTCCTCAACACTTACAAGATGATCTTGAAGGATTAAGTCCATTATCTGTGTGTCCCACACTAGTTAAGAATTGACTTGAATTACTTTTCAAAACATGTTAATGTTTCAAATCAGCACAACTTACTTAACCAGTCATCATAAGTTCATGAGATCTCAGTTATTCCCTGTTACTTCTTTACTACACCATTTTTTTTTTTTTTTTTTTTTTTTTAAGTATTCACAGTGACAGCTATCAGCTCATGGACGGCTTCAGCCAGGTATTTACAAGGCAATATGGCACGTATGCAGCTAACGGTGTTTGTGTTCATCCTATCCCATGGATGGCTTCAACCAGGCTGCAACCCGGTAATATGGCACATATACGAATTCGGATTCATACTTTTATTTTATTCTTAATCGCATGGACGGCTTCAGCCAGGTATTTACAAGGCAATATGGCACGTATACGACTTCGTAATCTAATTTTTAATTTTATAACTACTTTCTGATATCTCATTAAACCGATGATAACTGGTGTGCACAGAATGAGAAACACCTTCAGTTTCTATTGTTGATTTTCGTCAATCCTTTCACCATTATGTGACTCACAAGACAATATCTAATATGGTATAGATTGATCATCAATGGTCGAGATTCAGTAAGATAAGCCTATCAATGCATCACATGTCGACTTAGTGTGACTATTCACTATGACATTAAATGCAATGTGCTTCATACATATGGTTAGTGTGCCATCACTTCCCAAAGGTTGGATACGATTTCTCATTTTTGAGTTTTTCAGATGTTTTTGGGTTTTAGACTGTACAAAAATGGAAAATCTTTTTTTTAATAACAAACTGTACACAATTTAGGAAATCTTTTTGGAGTCTCAGATAACTAGCGTCTGTGTACTATCATTTTTCTCAGCGAGAGATCATTTTCTTACTGACATTTTCTCCCCCTAAAATTTCAAAATGAATTTTTTTTTTTTTTTTTTTTAGTTTTTTTTTTTTTTTTTTTTTGAGATTTTTAATAAACGCAAGAAAGAAAATATATACAGGAACGTAATTGATAAAAATGATTATTGACTCGACTCTTGGTCCGGAACAACGTCATCCTTCTTTTTCATGCCGTTTACCTCTAACAAGAATAAAAATCTTGGTTTGTCAAAGGCTTTTGTATAGAGGTCGGCCTTTTGGAAATCAGTGTTAATTTGAACCACATCAATCAGTTTCTTTTCAAAACAATCACGAATGAAGTGATATTTTATGCCGATGTGTTTGGTTTTTGAATGCTGAACCGGATTCTTAGTGATAGCTATGGCAGCAGAATTATCTACATAAATAGGAGTGTTAGAGAATTGCAAACCGTAGTCCCGAAGTTGCTGTTGAATCCAGATAATCTGAGAACAGCAACTGGCAGCAGCGATGTATTCAGCTTCACATGTAGATGTAGCCACTGAAGTCTGCTTTTTGCATTGCCATGTCACAAGACGGTTTCCAAAGAACTGACACCCTGCAGATGTAGACTTGAAGTCTGTTTTGCAACCACCATAATCAGAATCACTATATGCAGTAAGCTCAAAGTTATCATCATTAGAGTACCATAATCCAAGATCAGGAGTACCCTTCAGATAACGAAAAATCCTTTTGACAGTAATTAAGTGGGAGACTTTTGGTTTTGACTGATATCGGGCACAGAGACACGTGGCGAACATGATGTCTGGTCAAGATGCCGTGAGATACATGAGAGATCCGATCATGGCTCGATAGAGAGTAGCATCAATATACTCCCCCTTGTCATCAGGCGAAAGCCCGTGATTGATCGCCAATGGAGTACCAGCAGGTTTGGCATCAGTCATACTGAATCGGCTCAGTATGTCTCCAACATAGTTTGTTTGATTAAGGAAAATCCCTGTCTCAGATTGATCTACTTGTAGGCCTAGAAAGAACTTCATCTCTCCCATGGAACTCATCTCGAACTTGTCCTGCATAACTCTTTCAAATTCTTTGCACAGAACATCATTCGTCGATCCGAAAATAATGTCATCCACGTATACCTGTACCATTAAAAGTTCTCCATCCTTTTCTCGAATAAACAACGTGCAGTCGATGACACCTCTTCTAAATCCATTGTTCAGAAGATGAGTGGAAAGTGTCTCGTACCACGCTCGCGGAGCTTGGTGCAATCCGTACAGTGCCTTGTCCAATTTGTAGACACGATCACGATGCATAGGATCTTCAAACCCGGGAGGTTGATTGACATATACGACTTCACTGATTTCTCCATGAAGGAAAGCACTCTTTACATCCATTTGATAGACTTTGAACCTTTTATAGGATGCATAAGCAAGAAAAATTCGAATTGCTTCCAGACGAGCAACCGGTGCAAACACTTCATTGTAATCTATACCTTCAATTTGCCTAAATCCCTGAACTACCAAACGAGCCTTATTTCTTATGACTATTCCTTGATCATCCCTTTTGCAACGAAGAACCCATCGAGTACCAATCTTCTTAGCTCCTTTTGGTAAATCAACTAACTTCCAAACTCCGAGCTTCTGAAATTGGAGTAGTTCTTCCTGCATTGCATTTACCCAAGATTCTTCTCTTAAAGCATCTGTTATAGACCGTGGTTCGATTTGCGAGACAAAACATGAATGCGCACAATCGTTGACCACACCAGATTCCATGATTTCTGAGTAGACTCCAGAATTGATCTGACCCCTAGTTTTAACACCAGATGTGGGATCACCAATAATGTTCTGTTGAGGATGAATTCTATCAATCCTACCCACAGGATGAGCAGGAACCTCAACAGTTTGATCAAGGTTTGTGATACTCTGTTCAATTGCCACAGAATGTGAAACATCATCACTCAATTATACAACATCATGGGAAGGATCTTCAATTTCCTGGTCTATTTCTTGTCGAGAACCTTCATACTCTGAAGAAGAAGAAGAGTCATCATCCTGTGTGACTTGTGTGTTATTGGAGGACTCAGGAATGTCAGATGATGAGGGAGTAGGTTGCACATGTTCATCAGGTGCGTTTTGAGCATCATACATCATTTGAACAGCAACCTCCTCATCTGAACATTCTGGAGGAAGATTAAACGAGGCAAAAAGTTCTTCATAATCAAACATCCAAGGAAGACCTTTTCCAGCAGCAGGAGAGGTATACTTTTGAACATCAACATGGTACCATTCTTCTACATTCCCAGAGGCTTTGTTGTAAACTCTTTTATTGGGAGTGCTGTACCCTAAGAAGTAACCTTCCTCTACTTTCTCGTTAAACTTGCCATGAGCATCCTTTTTCAACATGGTACACGGAGCGCCGAACGGTTCAAGATACTGTAAGTTCGGTTTCCGTCGATGCAACAATTCAAAGCAAGTTTTATCGTGACGCTTGATAACTAGAACCCGGTTGAGCGTGTAACACGCATTAGCAATAGCTTCATTCCAGAACTGCACGGGTAAGTGTGAGTCAGCGAGCATAGTCCTTGCCGCTTCTATCAAGGTCTGATTCTTCCTCTCAGCAACACCGTTCATTTGTGGAACATTTGGCGCACTGAATTCATGGTGAATACCAAGTTTTTGACAGAAAGTTTCCATAAGATGATTTTTAAATTCAGTACCATTGTCCGAACGGATCCTCCTAACCTTTAACTTATACAAAGACTCCAATTTGGTAATCAGAATCTCCACATATTCAAAAGTTTCAGATTTTTCTTTTAAGAACATCACCCAAGAATATCTTGAATACTCATCCGTCACAACCAAACAATATAAGTCTCCAGCAATACTCTTCCGGTTGATAGGACCAAACAAGTCCATGTGTAAGAGCTCTAGTGGTATAGTGATGGAATGTTGAGATTTGGGTTTATGAGATTTCTTGGTTTGTTTGCCTTTCTTGCAAGAAACACACACGTCAGGAAGATGAAAACTTTTCACAGTGACTCCTTCAACAAGATTTTTGTGCACCAAATGATTCATTTTTCTGAGACTGAGATGTCCCATTCTTTTGTGCCATAAAATAGAATCCTTCTCAGTGGCTTTTGAAACAAAACATGATGCTGTGGACACTGAGGATGATGCCTGTGACATGTCAAGAATATAAAGGTCATTCACTCTTGGAGCAGACATAACCACCATGTCTTCTGGAATCATAAACTCCTTTTTCAAGATATAACAATGCTTGTCATCAAAAAGAACCTTGAACTCCTTATCACAGATTTGAGAAACAGAAAGTAAGTTGTTATCCAACTGTTTGACAAAGTTGACCTTCTCAAAACTGACAGCTCCATTCGACAGTGTTCCCTGAGCTGAGATAAAACCACCTTTATCGCCTGCAAATGAAACATAGCCCCCTTTGATATTTCTGACGTCGAAAAGGAGAGCTAAGTTCCCAGTCATGTGCCTGGATGCCCCACTATCAACAATCCAATTATTGCTAATAGGATTATAAAGGACAACCTGCACAAGAAAGAAAGTAATTAGTTTAGGTTAGGAACCCAAGCCTTTACGGGCTTGGGTTTCCCAGACTCATCTACAACAGTACAATCCATCCACTGTCCTTGTGGACTTTTGGAACAACCATTTGACTTCGAAGTACAGTCGTCAGAAGCATCATCTGATTTTGCTTTCCACACATGTTGTTTGTGCAACGACTGTTTGTGGTAAACAGTGGATTGCTTAACGATTTGTACAGGTGTGGAACTCGAATCAGTGACCAACAAGTCATGCATCTTTTGTTTAACTTTCTTTTGATGCACTTGTTGTTGAGTAAAAGAGTTAGATTTTGACTTTAAAAACTTTTGTTTATTTTCTGGAAAATGATTAACTCTTTTACTTGGCTTCTGAAGATAAGGACAGTTGACAACAACGTGTCCTTTTGTACCGCACTCAAAACAGTATCTCCGCTCAACCAACCTTGGAGATCTGTGTTGATTTTCACTTTGGTGAGTTTTTGAACTACAAACCTTAGCTTCTTTTTGTACAGCTGAAGAGAGTGACTTGTTTGATTGAACAGACTCTCCAGCTTTAACAAAATTAACCTTTTTGATTGAGGCTTTGGTTACTTGACTCTTCTGATCAGAAGTAGTGGGATAAGATGGACTGCAATTGGTTGGTTTAATTTTAAAAACATTTTTAGAAGCAGATTTTGAAATACCAATGCTGTCATTCTGTGGAGCAGACGAGTTTTTGTGTCCCAAACCACGAGTAGGACACTCGTCGTCGTCTTCATCCCACTCTTCTACCATTCCATCAACACACTGGGACTCCGAGGTCGAAGCACCATTATCGTTAACCTTTGGTTGAGAAATTTTGTTTTCGGTTGGATCAACGACAAGTGGCGTTTTGACCTTAAAGTCAATGATTGGGTTTTCATCCGGTGTGTTTACCATAGTATTCAACACCGGTGGAGGACAATTGTTATATCCCATCCCAGCATTTTTCTTTCCTGGACGCCGTGAAATCATGTAATCATGAATGTAAGCAGAATTTGAATAACTTTTCATTATTTGATTTAAAGTTTCATAATCACACTCGACAAGCGCCAGCTTTTTCTTTGTTTCATCAATCGTGTTTAAATAAAAAGTGATGGCATTTTGTTTGTTGATAACACCGATTTCTAATTCATGAACTTGCCAGTTTAAAAGATCAATTTTGTTTTTAAAGGCAAGTTCGTTTCCCTTTAAAACACGGTTTGCTTCAAGATAATTAGTTAAATCAGCAATTAAGTCTGTGTTGTGACTTTTAAGTGTCTCAACTTTCTTCTCAAGTTCATCACAAATTAAACACGGTTGAGATTCAGACTCACTTTCAAAACTGTCAGAATTTACCTGAATGCCTGTGGATGTTTTTACCATAAAAGCACAGCTACAGGTAGATTCAGAAGAGGAATTGTTATCATCCACATCAGCTGTCGATTGACTTGAAGAGACAACAGATGATTTATCTTCATTCTCAGCTGTGAATCCAGAACTGTTTGAAGATGTGTCGTCTACAGCTGATAAACTTTCTGAAGTAATCTCTCTCTCAGCATCAGAATCTGATTCTTCATTGACTTCTACAGCCTTTGCCATGTAAGCTCTATCCCCTGAACTACCATCAGCTCCAAATTTAAAAGACCAATCAACAGTCTCATCTGTTTGAACAACCATAGCTTTTGTTCCACTTGAAGTGCCCTTATCTTGTGCAAGAGTAACTGGAACAAGGTTTGTTTCTGTATTTTGAGTTTGTTGCTTCGGTTGGCTTTGACGGTTGTTGAAAGGGTTGCGGTTTCCAGTCTGTTTAGGCTTTTCACATTGCCTAGCAAAATGCCCTTTCTCACCACAGTTAAAACAAACAACAGCAGACAGATCAAAACCATAAGTAGTGTCTTTGTTTCCTTCGAGAGTTTTTCCTGTCCTTTTTACATAATCTCTCGCTCTTCTGACTGCACTTGCAAGAGCCCACATTATATCAATTCGATCCATTTCATCCTTATCAATCTGAGCATAGTCTTCTGCTGTCAGATGACTGTTTCCAACCTGTCCAGCAACAAGACTATCATATGAATTGACAACGGTAGACAACAGTGCCATGTGTTCCTTGGCCACTTCGATAGTAACCTTGTCGAAGTTGTCTGTTTGCAATTTAATGGGGCTAGGTGTAGGAGTACTAGCAGTATTTCCCTGCTGTGGAACCGAGCTTGATGAAACTGAAGCATGAGCTGTTGAAGACTGGCTGGCTGAAACATTTGACATGTTTGATACAAACGCAGTCTGCAAAGGAGCATTTTGTTGAGTTGATGTGGAATAGTACAATGAAGGATCCTGAGCTTGTACACCTCTCTTTAACTTCCACTTATTCATCACCTCTTGTTCTCTCAATTTCTGAAGAAATTCATTGATTGGTTTCAAGAGTCTTGTTCTGTTTGAGAACCATCAAGAATGAATCCCATTTTGGTGGTAGCGCATCTGCCATGCATTGAACCTTTTCTTCTTTCGTTGTTTTGATCTCATGGGCATGCAATTCACTTATCAAGTGATAGAATCTCTCAAATAGATCATCTAAGGACTCATTCCCAATATACATGAAATTATCAAATTCCTTCTTAATGGCCTTAGCATTGATAGCTTTCAACGAAGCATTTCCTTCGTGACGTTGTTCTAAGGCAACCCACAAAGATTTTGAAGATGTAAACTGCCTGAATTGATGAAATATTTCTCTTGATATGGCCTGAGATAAGATAGCATATGCCTTCTTTTCTAAGTCATAATCTTTTCTTTGTTGTTCGCTTAAAAGTGAAGCCAAAACAGGAGTTCCATCCTCACTCAACACTTTTTGATATCCATTCTCTATCATCATCCATAAGTTTGTATCAACTCCATTAATGTGTATCTCAAACCTGTTTTTCCAGTGATGATATTCATCCATTGTCATGAGTTTTGGAGCTTTGTTAGCATTTCCAGCTTCATTATCGATTAATAACAAGTTTTGGATTTTACTGTTCTGACTGGCAACAAAAGCTAAGTCCGACATGGTAAAAATCGAAGTTTTTCGACAAAAAAAAAATTTAGAAGAGATTTATGCGAATGGGTCTATTCGTGCGAATGGAATGTTCTATTCGTGCAAATGGAATTTTCTATTCGTGCGAATGTAATTTTCTATTCGTGCGAATGGAATGTTCTATTCGTGCGATTGGAAGTTTGAACAAATGAGCGGGAGACTGGATCTATTCGTGCGAATGGTAGGAGCCATTCGTGCGTATGAAGTTCATCATAGTAGCCATTCGTACGACAGAGAGCTGTTTGACTTTTTTGCACCAAAAAGCACCAATGATTGATCCTTTTATCAGATCTGAAAACTGAGACGATCAGATCACTCAGAAGCAATAATCACAAGTTTTGAACGTGGCTAAACAACGATCAAGTGATCTTTATAACATTCAAGAAGCTAGAAAAAGCAAGATTAAAAGCAAGATTAGATTTTCTATGTTGAATCTAGAGCACAATCAGTCTCTGAAACCACTTTGTTGGATCGGGATCTACCTTGATCCAATGATTCAACACATTAACCGAACCAAATCGTGCGGAATCCGATTTGATTGGCAATCCAATCTATGACACGGATCGGGTCTTAAGAAACGAGCGGATTAGATGTCGAAACGAAGGTTTCTATCGACCCTTTGGTGTAGAGAAGTTGGATACAAGACCTGGAAACTCTCAACGGACAGAGATTCGACAATACAGGTGAAAAGAGTTTGTGTTCTGTTGGTTCTGCTCTGGTCAGTCTCTCTATGTGTATATGTGTTGTATTTTCTGTTGTTTGTGCTCATGAAGTGAAAGTTCTATATATAGTGCTGAGGCCATTCGTACGAATGAGCCATGTGAATGGACTCATTCGTGCGAATGAATCAGTAGAATGGTTCATTCGAAAGAATGAATCATTAGAATGGTTCATTCGTATGAATGAATCATTCTCATGACTTATTCTAGCGAATGAATCATTCTCATGATCTATTCGCGCGAATGGATCATTCTCATGATCCATTCGTGCGAATGGGCCTTTCAATAGCACGATTGATCAACGTTATCGATATTTATCAGATCATTTAATACACAGTCGTTATATATGAGTAAACATTAAGGATAAACATGTAATTTCATTAATACATCAAATAATTACATTAAACATAGATGAAATACATATTACAAGGGATTAGGGACATATTATGCATCTACAGGGACGAATGAAACCTTTATCGGAAAGCTCTTGGAGCTGACTTGCATGTTCTTGCATCTCAGAAGGAGCTAGACGGTATGGAGCTTTAGCCACAGGATTAGCTCCAGGTACAAGGTCGATACGAAACTCTACTTGACGAACGGGTGGAAGACCGAATAGATCTTCAGGAAATACTTCGGGAAAGTCACGAATGATGGGGATGTCTTGAATACTCTTCTCTTGGCCCTTCTTTTGAACGATATGGGCTAGAAAGGCCACATACTTCTTCCGTAAGTACTTTCGGGCCGTAGTGCACGACATGATCTTAAGCCCACTACATGGTTTCTCACCAAATACTTTTAATGTATCACCCGAGGGGAGAGGGATTCGGATGCACTTCTCGAAACAAACGACCTCGGCATGATGACTAGATAGCCAATCCATGCCTATGATGATGTCAAAGCTTCCCAGTTGCATAGGTATAAGGTTGAAGGAAAGGAATGTTCATTAAGTTCGATGAAACAATCGTGGATAATGGAGTCAATGACGACGGGGTTTCCATCCGCTACTTCAACGGCAAACATTTTCTCTAATTAGTTCGGGTTTAAGCAAGCAAAGGTTCAAAATTAAGTGAAACAAAACTCTTATCGGCACCAGTATCAAATAGTATGGAAGCATATTGGTTATAAACGAGGAACGTACCGTTGACCACATCATTGTTGGCCTGGGCTTCATTAGCATTTATGTTGAAAGCACGCCCTCTAGCTCCACCTTGATTAGGGTTGATAAGTTTTTGGCATCGGTTTCGAAAGTGGTTTGGATTACCACATTCAAAGCAAGCATTCCAATTAGTGATAGTCGGAACCCCTTTGTTTCCCTGGTTGGCTGTATTGCCGGGTGGTTTGACCCTGCAGGTGTGGGCTAAATGCCCATATCTTCCACAGCTGGCACATATCTGACGCGGTATATTTGGGAAATGATGGTAATTGCACGTGTTGCACAAAGGGTTGCTTCCCACATAATGTTTCTTGGCTAGATTCTGAGTCATAGGAGCAACGTGATTGACTGGGGCAGCCGGGGTAACAACAGCAAAATTCCTAGTCTTTCGTTTCTTGTTGTTGGAGAAAGGTTCGAGTTTGACCCCTTTGGAGGGCTCAGAAGGTGTTGCCGTGTCTGGGACTTTCTTAGCAACCTTCCTTGTAGGCGTACCCGCCTTTACATGGTTATCGGTTAATGTGGCGGATAGGCGGATGGCATCTTCAAGGGTAGCTGGGTTTCTCCCTAAGATAGTGTCTTGAATTTTCATTGGCAGACCACCGATGTACTTTTCAATACCTCGAGCCAAAGGTGTGACCATATGAGGTACTAGAAGGCTTAGCTCGTGAAAACGGGTGGTGTAGGCTAAATTTTCACCACTATCTTGGGCAAGATCCCAAAATTCGGCTTCTAACTTCTTCATTTAGTTGCGAGGACAGAACTCTTCAGTCATGAGCCGTTTGACCTCATCCCATGGCAAAGCCATTGCCACATCTATGCCCCTATTTCTCTTTTCGCCATTCCACCAAGTGAGCGCCCGTTTTTGGAAGACGCTGGTGGCATAGCGGACCCGAAGGTTGTCAGGACAATCGCTGTTGAGAAAGGTGTTTTCAATGCTCTCGAACCATTGCAAAAGACCCATGGCTCCTTCAGTGCCATAAAACTTGGTAGGATTGCATGAGTTAAAGTGGTTGAAAGTACATGGGGGTGGGTTGGCACCACCACCGTTTGCACTGCCACTAGAGCCCCCATTAGCTTCGGTGAGTTGGTTCACCAATTGAGTGAGAAGAGCAGCAAGGTCGTTGTTGGTCTCGTTGGCACGACGGGGAGGCATGCTATAGAACAAAACAGGGAGAGAAGCATAAGTATTCAAAATCTGGATTGTACTCAAATGATGGTAATACCATTTGAATACTATGACGTATTAAGGTTAATAAACTCATATAACTTTCAAGGAGACATGCTTTATCCTATCAGTAAACACTCATCCCGGGAATTCCCAGGAAAGCATACGGGTCCCTCGGCTGATTGGGATTTATACGAAATGCTTTACTAGACAGAAAACCCAGAATACAGGTGTCACCCTTCCAGATTACACGTGTCCTCTTTTAATTAATAACGTTTAAAACCTTAACGAGGAAATTAAAGAAATTTTATAGCTTTAGATCTATGAAGTTTCCACATGCTATGATGATGACAGAGAAGCAGGTAAGGAGGTTATGAGGCTTAGGGTATGGGTAGGGATATTGTTTATTTAATTTATTATTTAAGCATGGTCTAATAATTCATGAATTTTAACAACTAAGTATCAAAATATAATAAGCAAGTAACACATAGCATGTAGCATATCATATAATCATAGAGCATGGTAATCAATGGGTGTCCTAAGGTTATAGTCTAGGTCGAAGGTGTCTAATAACCTAATTCCATATAACCAAGGCTCTGATACCAATCTGTCACACCCCAACCGACGGCGGAATACGTCGGGGCGGGACATGTAGACTGTTCAAAAGCTCAAGGTTTACTAAAGTTGAAATATTTAAACAACCAATTTTATTAAAACATCAAATTCCACAATACAAGAATAGAAAATACATAAATAGTTTCTTTAAATTTCATTCTAGGTCCTCGGTCCAAAGTGAAGCAACTTGTACTTATTCTCAAGCATTGGTACCTGAAACATGATGAAAATAAGGTCAACTAAAAAGTTGGTGAGCATACATAGGTTTTGACACACAACAAGTTTAAGATGTTTTATACAATTCATACGATACATGTGTATAAGGCATTTATGGAGAATCTATAGTTAAACTATGTGTGTACAATCAAACCTTGGACTGAGGCATAACACGCAGGTTACCCTTATGTAAAGTCGGTAACAAACACCCTAACCGGGTGGGTTTGTCAGACACAATAGATCCATCAATGTTAACCGTTGGCTTGTACTTAGTTAATGATTGTACTAAAGTCATGTATATGTAGTCTTAACTCATAGCATTCAAGCATAAAGCACGTAACACATAATATCATATTATTGAATTGTATTTAAGTTTATGTAAAAAGCTGTAAAGAATAGATCATGTTTCACCCCAAAATATGTAAAAATGTAAAAGAGGGGCTATGTAAACTCACTTGTATAAGTTGTGAGGATAACGCGAGCAAGTACGAAGCACGAGTGATTCTCAATCACAAATTAACCTAGTGTGAAGCATGATTTTAAATTAGTGATATGCGTCGGGTCTTGTTAGGTGTGAATTTGTATAAGGGTTGTGTCATTTTATGTAGAAGAATAAGTTGTCAAAAGTTTGATTTAAACTCGTAAGTTCAAGGACATGAAAACATTTGTCGTTAGGGTTCATAATTTAATAAATAAAAATCTTTAAATTCATTTAATTAGAGTAATAAGTCTTTTAAAAGAAATGCGGTTTTACATATATCTATTTATTTATTTATGACAATGTGTCAAAGTATATTAATGTCGGTTAAAGAAAACCCTAGGTGAATTTACTAGGGTACAATGCAATAGCTTTTATTTATCTATTGTTAAAATAAATAAATAAATAAGGAATAAAAGTATTTATGTATATATATAAAAGAAAAGGTTTTTATTTATAAACACGAAAATATATTTATAAGTACATATAGAAAAAAAATGTATTTCTATAAAATACCTTGTCAAAATATGTATAAACTAGGAATTTGATTATTTTTAAAATATACCTTTAAATAATAATATGTGGTTTTAAACAACTTAATTTGTAGAAAAAAAAAATAGGCCTCTTATGTCAAACATCACAATCTTAGTTGTAACAATCTTATGTCAAACATCACAATCTGATTTGGATTGTTGTTTTGTAAAGCGATATGGGGCTTTCGATAAGTAGTTAAAAACGAAACAAATGCGATAAACCGTACCTGATTTGGTTGCGTAACGAAGGTCGTCGGCTAGCCGGACAGGGGCGGAGTTCAGAGTGCTAGATCGACGAACCGAGATGGAATGAGACTCAAATGAGGGTTGGGGAAGATTATGTAGAGTCGTGCGAAGGTTCGTGGTGAATTAATTTGATTGATTTCACCTTTAAAGCCGAATTCGATCGCAAGGATCACGGATGACAGCCGTAGCTTCAATTACGCGTTAATCCAGTTGGAATCGAATGAATTTGGTCGCGTAATAGGTTCGGATACATGCACGATCAGCTTATGCGTGATTTCTGGGATTGAAACGCGTTTTATTAATCAAATTGAATCGGATTGATTCAACTTCGACTCCAAGAGGTCAAACCATTCAAAATTGAATTCGCCCGCGTAATTGAATGAATTGAGTTGATATTTGGGTCTGGATTGGGCTGATTTTGTTGCTTGTACACAAGACAGGACCATGACAACCGGCCTTAATCGATTTCACATGGTGAATTTCATAGATTTGGGCCTGTTTGACTTTTAAAGTCAAAGTTGACGAATGAGGGTCAAAATTGAGCCATATGGGGTCCAATCTAGATCAAAGGTTCAAGTGAGAGTGTGGGGGTTCATGTTTAGGGTTCAAGGACTTTGGGAAGGGAAGTTCAAGATCAACTTGTTCGAAAACGTATGTATAAATGTACATGTGAACATAAGTATATATATATATATAGATAATTGGATTTGTTTGAAACCTTCATAAGTAATTATCAAGCTTTATGATCATGCATGTCATCTGATTTGTTCAACTTGGGAAATTAATATAAAGTAATGTCCATGTAATCCTAGAAATGTATCAAATGAAATCAAAGTTTGCATTATAATTGAATTGTCGTTTATTGTACCAAACAAAAATCAGAGATGTTACAGTATTCCCACGTTGAGGGAATTTCATCCCGAAATTTCAACTAGTTGAGGCTACTGAATCAGAAAAGAGGTGTGGATACTTAAGCTTCATTTGATCTTCTCGTTCCCAAGTGAACTCAGGAACGCGCTTAGAATCCCAACGAACTTTGACAATAGGAATACGGCTTCGCTTGAGTCGCTTGATCTCACGATCCATGATCTCCACGGGTTTCTCAACGAAGTGCATCGTGTCATCAATGCGCACATCGTCAAGAGGTATATGGAGGTTCTCATCAGCAATACATTTCTTTAGGTTGGACACATAAAAATTGGGATGTACATTAGCAAGTGATGGAGGTAACTCGAGTTTGTAAGCCACTTTCCCAATCCTTTTGAGGATTTTGAATGGACCCACATAGCGAGGTGCTAGTTTACCCTTCTTCCCGAAATGGATCACCCCCTTCCAAGGAGACACCTTTAGAAGTACAAGATCACCTACTTGAAATTCCAAGGGTTTATGTCTTTTGTCAGCATAGCTCTTTTGCCGACTCCTCACTACTTGAATGTTGCTACGGATTTGAATGATCTTGTCGGAAGTTTCTTGGATTAGTTCAGGACCGGTGATTTGTGCTTCACCAATCTCATTCCAACAGATAGGAGAACGACACTTTCGACCATAGAGAGCTTCAAACGGAGCCATGTTGATGCTGGTGTGGTAGCTGTTGTTGTAGGAGAACTCAAGGAGGGATAGATGTGAATCCCAATTGCCACCAAAATCGATTACACAAGCTCTAAGCATGTCCTCAAGAGTTTGGATTGTTCGCTCGGTCTGACCATCAGTTTGGGGATGGTAAGCCGTGCTTAAATCCAAACATGTACCAAGGGCAGTTTGAAGAGATTGCCAGAAGTGGGAGGTAAAACGAGCATCCCTATCAGAGATTATGTTAAAAGGGACACCATGACGACTCACAATCTCGTCAATGTAAATTCGGGCCAATTTCTCAACCCGATAGTCTTCACGAATGGGTAGAAAGTGAGCAGACTTTGTGAGACGGTCAATGATTACCCAAATGCTATCATCACCGCTAGAAGTACGGGGAAGTTTAGTAATGAAATCCATTGCTAGGTTCTCCCATTTCCACACTGGAATTTCTGGTTGTTCAAGCAATCTAGAAGGACGTTGATGTTCAGCTTTGACCTTGGAACAAGTTAGACATTTTGCAACATAAAGTGCAACGTCTTTCTTCATGTCAGGCCACCAATATTGTTGGTGAAGACCCTTGTACATTGTATCCGCCCCGGGATGGATAGAGTAACGAGTTTTGTGTGCCTCGTTCATAAGTACTACGCGGAGGTCATCACGGTCGGGGACCCAGATACGATTCAAGTAATAGAGGAGGCCATTGGGTTTGGTTTCTAATAGAAGTTCAACACCACATGACATTTCATTATACAGGTTACCCTTGGTGACCGAGACGTGTTGAGCTTCTAGGATGCGATTTTGGATATCGGTTTTAATTCTAACACAATGAAGCATGACGTGGTCCTTACGACTCAAGGCATCGGCCACAACATTCGCCTTACCGGGATGGTACCGAATCTCGCAGTCGTAGTCTTTAAGGAGCTCGACCCAACGTCGTTGCCTCATGTTGAGTTTCTTTTGATTGAAGATGTGTTGGAGGCTTTTGTGGTCAGTGAACACCACACATTTTGTACCATAGAGGTAATGCCTCCAAATTTTTAATGCGAAGACGACCGTACCCAACTCAAGATCATGCGTCGTGTAATTCTTTTCATGCATTTTGAGTTGCCTTGATGCATAAGCGATCACCTTGCCCCGTTGCATGAGAACACAACCTACGCCTTGGTTTGATGCATCACAATAGACAACCAGATCATCGTTACCATCAGGTAGAGTAAGAATAGGAGCATTGCATAACTTTTATTTGTGGAGTTGGAAGGCTTCCTCTTGCTTTTGTCCCCACTCATAGTGTTTACCTTTGTGGGTCAAGGCCGTGAGAGGGACAACAATCTTGGAAAAGTTTGAGATAAAACGACGGTAATAACCTGCAAGACCAAGAAACGAACGAACTTCGGTAGGGGTCTTAGGGGTACTCCAATTCTTAACGGCTTCAATCTTTGCAGGATCAACATGAATTCCCTTTTCGTTGACAATATGACCCAAAAATTGAACTTCCTTTAGCCAAAATTCACACTTGGAGAACTTAGCATATAGTTGTTCTTTTCTTAAAAGGTCTAAAACCAACTTAAGGTGTTGTCCATGATAAGATTTGGTCTTGGAGTAGATCAAGATGTCGTCAATGAAAACGATCACGAATTTATCTAGGTATGGTTTGCATACGTGATTCATGAGATCCATGAAAACCGCGGGGGCATTGGTTAGCCCAAAAGGCATAACCATAAATTCGTAGTGACCGTATCTTGTACGAAAGGCAGTCTTTGGAATATCCTCCTCTTGCACACGAAGTTGGTGATATCCGGATCTAAGATCAATCTTCGAGAAGTAGGTGGAACCTTGGAGTTGATCAAAGAGATCATCAATCCTAGGCAGAGGATAACGGTTCTTGATGGTAAGTTTGTTGAGTTCGCGGTAGTCGATACACATCGGGAATGAGCCATCTTTCTTCTTCATGAATAGAACGTGTGCACCCCATGGTGAATGACTGGGACGAATGAAACCTTTATCGAAAAGCTCTTGGAGCTGATTTGCAAGTTCTTGCATCTCAGAAGGTGCTAGACGGTATGGAGCTTTAGCTACAGGATTAGCTCCAGGTACAAGGTCGATATGAAACTCTACTTGACGAACGAGTGGAAGACCGAATAGATGTTCAGGAAATACTTTGGGAAAGTCACGAATGATGGGGATGTCTTGAATACTCTTCTCTTGGCCCTTCTTTTGAACGATATGGGCTAGAAAGGCCACATACTTCTTCCGTAAGTACTTTTGGGCCGTAGTGCACGACATGAGCTTAAGCCCACTACATGGTTTCTCACCAAAGACTTTTAATGTATCACCCGAGGGGAGAGGGATTCGGATGCACTTCCCGAAACAAACGACCTCAGCATGATGACTAGATAGCCAATCCATGCCTATGATGATGTCAAAGCTTCCCAGTTGCATAGGTATAAGGTTGAAGGGAAAGGAATGTTCATTAAGTTCGATGAAACAATCGCGGATAATGGAGTCAATGACGATGGGGTTTCCATCCGCTACTTCAACGGTAAACATTTACTCTAATTAGTTCGGGTTTTAGCAAGAAAAGGGTCAAAATTAAGTGAAACAAAACTCTTGTCGGCACCAGTATCAAATAGTATGGAAGCATATTGGTTATTAACGAGGAACGTACCGTTGACCACATCATTGTTGGTCTGGGCTTCATTAGCATTTATGTTGAAAGCACGCCCTCTAGCTCCACCTTGATTAGGGTTGATAAGTTTTGGGCATCGGTTTTGAAAGTGGTTTGGGTTTCAAACAGGTTCAAGGATTTACAGAAGTTGAATCTGATATGGATTGTTGTTTTGTAAAGCGATATGGGGCTTTCGATAAGTAGTTAAAAACGAAACAAATGCGATAAACCGTACCTGATTTGGTTGCGTAACGAAGGTCTTCGGCTAGCCCGACAGGGGCGGAGTTCAGAGTGCTAGATCGACGAACTGAGATGGAATGAGACTCAAATGAGGGTTGGGGAAGATTATGTAGAGTCGTACGAATGTTCGTGGTGAATTAATTTGATTTATTTCACCTTTAAAGCCGAATTCGATCGCAAGGATCACGTATGACAGTTGTAGCCTCAATTACGCGTTAATCCGGTTGGAATCGAATGAATTTGGTCGCGTAATAGGTTCGGATACATGCACGATCAGCTTATGCATGATTTCCGGGATTGAAACGTGTTTTATTAATCAAATTGAATCGGATTGATTCAACTTTGACTCCAAGAGGTCAAACCATTCAAAATTGAATTCGCCCGCGTAATTGAACGAATTGAGTTGATATTTGGGTCTGGATTGGGCCGATTTTGTTGCTTGTACACGAGACAGGACCATGACAACCGGCCTTAATCGATTTCACATGGTGAATTTCATAGATTTGGTCTTGTTTGACTTTTAAAGTCAAAGTTGACGAATGAGGGTCAAAATTGAGCCATATGGGGTCCAATCTAGATCAAAGGCTCAATTGAGAGTGTGGGGGTTCATGTTTAGGGTTCAAGGACTTTGGGAAGGGAAGTTCAAGATCAACTTGTTCGAAAACGTATGTATAAATGTACATGTGAACATAAGTATATATATATATATATATAGATAATTGGATTTGTTTGAAAGTTTCATAAGTAATTATCAAGCTTTATGATCATGCATGTCATATGATTTGTTCAACTTGGGAAATTAATATAAAGTATATGTTCATGTAATCCTAGAAATGTATCAAATGAAATCAAAGTTTGCATTATAATTGAATTGTCGTTTATTGTACCAAACAAAAATCAGAGATGTTATAATTTCAAACTTCGACTTCATAACACTCTCAAAAATCTTTGCATAACCCTTCATTTATTGATCCAAAAATAATATCATCCACATATATCTGCACCAGTAGGTAATCTCCCCCTGATTTCTTTATGAATAAGGTAGAGTCAATCTTGCCACGAACAAAATCATTTGCCAAAAGATGTGTGGACAATGTTTCATACCACGCTCGAGGAGCCTGATGAAGACCATAGAGGGCCTTATCAAGCTTGAAAACCATATTCGAATTAAGTGGATCTTCAAACCCCGGTGGCTGACAAACATAAACCTCCTCCTTGACCTTTCCATATAAAAATGCACTTTTCACATCCAATTGAAACACCTTAAAACCTTTATAAGAAGCAAAAGCCAGAAACAACCGTATAGCTTCAAGCCTCGGAACAGGTGCATAAACCTCGGTGTAATCAATTCCCTATTGTTGATTGAAACCCTGGACAACTAATCTTGCCTTGTTTCTTACCACGGCACCTCGATCGTCTTTTTTACATTTAAACACCCATTTAGTACCAATCGGACACACACCCTTCGGAAGATCTACAAGATTCCAAACCTTAAGTTTGTCAAACTGAGCAAGTTCTTTCTACATGGCCTCTATCCAATTGTTATCATTTAAAGCCATTTCAACATTTTTGGGTTCGACCTGAGAAATAAAACATGAATGTGAGCAATCATCAAGAACACCAGAATCTTTAATACATGTATACAAACAAGTATTGTCAACAATAGAACGTGTTTTCACTCCATCCTGCAAATTCCCGATTATATTTGTCACCGGATGATCTTTGAGTTCCTTGATGGAAGCAACCTCAGGAACCGGCAACACTTCAACATGAGTTGTATCAGATTGATAAGACAAATCATGATTAATTGGAATTTCCGAGTCTAAATTTGTAGGAATCTCCCCCAAATCCTGTGTCGAAGGTAATGGATCATCACCCAACAAAGGATCAACAGAAGAATCTTGAAAAATAGTATTGTCTTCCTCACTATCTGAATCTTGCGATCCCGAACAAGAAGCAACATTAGGATCGGGAGCAGAAGTAGATGGAACCAATGAATGTGGAACTGCATTTGGTAGAAAGCCATTGTGCTGTGCATCTTGATATGAATCGTAGAGAACAACAGCTTCATCAGGAGAAATATCAGAAGGTAAATGAAAAAAACTTGAATAAGTTTTCATAATCAAATTCCCAATCTGGTCCAATCGCCATTTGAGGTAAAGACCGATTTGAACAGTCAATATGGAACCATTCTTCAACTTGGCGCGTCTCTTTGTTATAAACCCTCTTGGTAGTAGAATTTGCAACATACCCTAGAAAAATCCCTTCAATAGCCTTAGCACTGAACTTGGTTGGGACATCTCTAACTTTCAACAAGGTGCAAGGATTACCAAAAGGTAGTAAATAATCCAGATTCGGCTTTCGATTATTCAGCAATTCGTAGCAATTCGTAGCAAGTCTTGTTGTGTCGCTTGACGGTCAAGACCATGTTCAAAACGTGACACGCAGTATTCACAGCTTCAGCCCAAAAAGTAACTGGAAGCTTAGAATCTGCAAGCATCGTGTGTGCCGTTTCAACCAACGTCATGTTCTTTCGTTTAGCAACACCGTTTTGTTGAGGAACATATGGCACACTGAATTCATGATGAATTCCCTTTTGTAGACAGAATAAGCTCATCTTGCTATTCTTAAACTCGCTGCCATTGTCTCTCCTAATTCTTTTGACTTTCAGATTGAACAAATTCTCCAAACCCAGGATTAAGTATTATACCAACTCAGTGGTTTTAGCTTTAGAAGAAAGAAACTTAACCCATGAAAATCTAGAGAAATCATCCGTTACTACCAAACAGTACGATTTTCCACCAATGCTCCTGATACTAATCGGACCGAACAAATCCATATGCAGCAACTCCAAAGGAGTTACGATAGAATTCTTTGATTTAGATTTGTGTGATTTCTTTCGTTATTTCCCCTTCTTGCAAGGAATACAATCATCAGGAACTGAGAATTTCATCTTCGGAATACCAAGAACCAGATCATTCTTAACAATATAGTTCATCTTCCGATAGTTGATGTGAGCTAGCTTCCTGTGCCACAAAATAGAATCTGATTCCGACGCCTTGGAGAGTAAACATGTAGGAATTGAATCCGTTGTAGTAGCGACACTCATGTCAAGGAAATACATGTCATTTCTCCTCGGAGCCTTCATGCGAATCCATTCGTCAGGAATAACGAAACCAGGTTTCAAGATATAACACTCAGCATCATTGAAATGGAACGAAAACTTCTTGTCACAAACTTGTGATACACTCAAAAGATTGTGTTCAAGCTGCTCCACATAATTCACCTTCTCAAATTTGACTTTATCATTCTTTAAAGTACCATGTCCAGTTATGTACCCGCCTTTATTACCCGCAAAAGCGACATAACCTCCATCAGTATTTTTAACATCTTCAAGCAATCTAGTATTCCCTGTCATATGTTGAGAGCAACCACTATCCACATACCATGTATTGTTGATAGTCCTCTTTCGTTGTCCCTACATAAACAAAGAAAATCAGTTAGAAATAGGAACCCAAGCCATTGTGGTCTTGGGTCGTCCAGATTGATCAAAATAAACAACTTCTAGCAATTCACAATCAATGTTATCATTAACCTTTGGAATAGAAGTTTTACCAATAGACTTTTTCAAAGAAGACACATTTTGATTATTTTGAAAAACATTATTTGATATATTAATATCAGATTCAGATGTTTCCAAAATTTTCTTCAATTTTCTGTTTCGTCTTCTCCTTTGTGGTCTAGACAGTTTAATTTCAGAATGAGAATCTTTTGAAATTCTAACATGAGGAATCTCAAGTTTCTCTTGACAAACAAATGATTTAGAATTCAATTTATCCTGCTGTTTAAATCCAGAGGATTTAACAAAAGATCGACAGGACATATTTTTCTCCAAAGTAAATGATGACTTTCCCTCATCTGTTCTTTTTAGAATCTTCACCACTTTTGGTTATGAAGGAACAATCTTTAATTTGCCCTGGTTCTTATATGGACAATTGACCAGAATTTGACCAGTTTCGTTGCAATGAAAACAAATTCTTCTCTTTTTATATGTTCTGAGATAAGAAGTGTTCTTTGAGTTTGAGGAACCATCAGAGGAATAAACTTCAGAAGATTTTCCAGAATAGTTTACTGCCTTCTTTGGAACATAAACCTGTGTAAGCACCTTTGATGAATGCACCTTTTGATGACCAGCAGCGACAAAACCACTTGACTGTAAAATTGTGCAAAGCTTAGGTGTAATAACTTTCACCTCATCAGGTTCAGTCAGAATGCATCTATCACGGGTAACAGTTTTTATAACTGTTGGTTCATCAAATTTCACCTCTTTTGGAATACCTTCAACCTTCTTTCCATCAAACACCTCATCCTCAGAATCAAATCACAAACCATATCTTTACTAGTTAACGGATTCACTTTCAACACTGTTTTTGCATCTATTTCCTCTTCATGTATGATTTCAGGTTCAACCACATAATTTGCATTAAATGGTGGAGGAACAAATCCAATACCAGCAACCCGCTTAGTAGGATCAGCATTAGCATTAAAATAATCCAAAACAACTAATGAATTTTCAAACTTTTCCATTTTTCTATAAAGTTTGATCACTTCAGACTCTTTGTCAGAAATTTCTTTATTCTTTTGTGCAACAACTTCATTTCGTTTTTCTATCTCAGCATAAGCCATATCCAGATGATAAGCTTGTTCTTTATATTTTAACCCCAGAGAATTGAAGTCTCTTTTCAAAGACTCAATTCTATCGATGCATAATTTATCATTATCTTTCAGTTTCTGATTAACTAAATGCATCGATTTCATATCACAAATCAAGTTTGTGTTATCATCCATGACTTTTTGCAATTTATCTTTTACAGTAATGCAGTTAGAAAAGTAAATATGACAAACAGAGTCTTTTACCTTTGACATATCAGACATGTCTGCCATGAAAACTTTGGCAATGGGAATATTTTCTGAATCAGCACCATTTGAAGCATTTTGTGTTAGAACAATATCATCTTCAGCAACACCTAATGCAACCTCAGAATCAATATTCCGCACTTGTTCTATTTCTTCATCAACAATCTGCACACTTTCACCATCACTCGAACCATCACTTGAACCATCACTCGAACTATCACTCAAACTGTCATCATCAATCACCTCTTCTGATTTTTCAGAATGAATTTCTGCTATAAAGGCTTGACTTACAGCACCCACTAAGTCTTCCAGAAGAATACCCCAGTCATAGTTTTCATCGTTCTGTGCAACCAATGCCGATGATGCAGATGCATGATTTGAATTTCCAGATGAACCATGTGATTGATTACGATTATTCTGAAAATTATTCTGCTTCTTCTGAGAATCAAACTCAACCTTTTGCTTCAGACACTCTTTAGCAAAGTGACCATACTCTTGACAGTTATAACAACGCACTTTGGTTTTATCAAATCCCATGCGTGATCGACTATTAGACCCAATATACTTTCTGCCAGTTTTCTTCTAGAAATCCTTTGCTTGACGCATTAACATGGCCATGTTCCATTGGATGTTCATTTCTTCCAGATCAACAGGGTCGATCTGTCTGAAATCTTCTTCAATAACCTCAGGATCATGAATTTTCCCTCCAATAAAATTCTCATACGAAGCCATGAATGAGGAAAACATAGCTAGATAATCATCAGCAACCTTTTGATTTATATGAGATCCAGAAGATGTAGAAGCTATAGTCGCAGAAAATCCAGAATGACTAGAATGACCAGAATGAATAGGAACTCCAGAACACTGATCATTAGAAGAATCTTGAGCATCACCAGAAAAGAATGCAACTCCTGTACCAGTTTTTCCAGAAGTCTTGGCAAAATACATTGAAGGATCCTGGATATGCTCCATGTTAGTCTCCTTCTTCTTCATATTCAGGTCATGCGATTGAATCTTCCCAAGAACTTCTTCAAGAGACATGGTTTTGTACTTGATATTTTCTTTTATCGAAACCGTATACACATCAAATTTTGATGGTAATGCCTCCAAGAACTTATCATTAATTTCTTCAGTCTCATACACCACAGAAGCACTCGACAGTTCACTAAGCAGATGATAGAATCTGGTAGCATGATCATCCAAGGATTCATTTTGAAAATGTTTGAAGACCAAGAATTGCTTCTTCAGTGGCTCTTTTCAACTCTTCTTTACATCCAAACTACCTTCACATCTTTTCTATAATGCTTCCCATAGTTGTTGAGAAGATTTGAATTGTTTGAAACTGTGATATATTTCCTTCGGAAGATACGTCGAAATACTTGCCATTGCTTTCTTTTCCCTATCAAATAGCAACTTTTCTTCAGTAGTTAACGCTGACACCGGCTTTGGAACATCATCCTTTCCCATCCACGAATAAGTCGGATGCGTATAACCTTCTAAAATAGGAATCCATAGACTGATATCGGTAAAAGATACGAACTGATCAAACCTATCTTTCCAGTTAGAATAATCAGCAAGATTCAACAACTTCGGCGGTTTTTGAGATGTACCAATCTCATTATCATAATTGAACATATTCGTTACTTGTACCACATTTGCCATTTTTCTGAGAATTTTCCAAGTGTTGAACACCTACTACCCTTAGGCGAAGATAATAAGTTCGCTTCTGTGATACCCAAGCGAACTTAATAAGTTCGCTTAACCAGAATCCAGAAAATCTGATTAAGTTCGCCTAAAAATAAGTTCGCCTAATTTGTGAGAAGCGAACTTGACAAGTTCATGGCACTTCTACGGATCGTTCTCATGATAAGACGTGTCGTTAATTCGAAGTACGGAATCCAACGAATCAATGATTGCATACACAAAAGACAATAGAGACAATCAAGTAAATAACATTCACACTTGTATTCCAATTCTCAATAGAGTCTACACACTCAATCGTTCAACTCTGTTCATTTTCTGATTCTCTGCTCAAACTGACTCTGTAAACACTATTTATAGACATCTGACCTGCATTAGGCGAACTTAACAAATTCGCCTCTAACAGACTAAGCGAACTTAATAAGTTCGCCTCAGATAGACTTAAGCGAACTTAACAAGTTCGCCTCTGTTAGACGTTAAGTTCGCCTCTAGCATAACTTGCATAAACACTTAGAATATTTACATTATAAAAACATAAAGACATTAGATCTAAACTATTACAAAGCTTTTGTCATTACAAACTATGTCCTAACACTAAACAATTTAGTCTCAGGTGTATTATGAACATTCATATGTAAACAATTGAGCCACATGAGTGACGTAGACTATCGAATCTTGTTGGTGATCGAGTGCTACTGACAAGCGTGTTGTATAATGTAGGTAGTTCGGTTTCAAGTTTTCAATCTTGTTGATGGGTGGTTAACGCCTGTGCAAGATGATTCATCTTTTCAAAGTGGATAGTAAGTTCATACATTTTCGAAGGTGCAAGGTGATGAGAAAGTTTTAAAGGTATTTAGAATAATACACACTCGAATGATTGATTTAAATTTTTTTTTTGCCGATGACAACGAATTGAAATTTATCCTTGTTTGTAAATTAGTAAGTGAAAGTAATAGATTGAATAACTAGGTAAATGAGGTAAATAAAAACCTTTTTTTTATTTAGTTATTATAAAGAGAATGTTTCAAAAGAAGATAATGACCAAATTATTTCGTAATTAGGCCAAGAATTTAAAAGTAACGAGTTAAGAAGCCGTAATGAAATAGTTAATCGAGTGTTCATTAATTATTGACTAAGATAATGAGATAAATATTTTTTTTTTATAAAACGATTTGCATTAAGTTCCCTCACAAGGTAAAGGGGTTTGTAAATAATTTATAATCTAGATAAAATTTATAAACCAAGGGTTTGATAAAGATTTTACTTGAACAAAATAACTACATCAGTCAAGTCAGGAAATAACAAGATAAATAGTTTATAAAGAAGGTTTAGGTGTCAATCATTAAGGAGAGTAAAAAAAATAATAACATTTATATTTGGGTACAGAATATGGGTTTCAATTAAAGTTTTAAGAAAGCGCGAAATAGAATATCCAGCTAACATCTCAGATTGTTTTCCACTAGGAAGCAGATGAGTACCAAGACTAACATCGTTGTGGTTATTTGTATTGCAAACCGGGCTTCAGCCCTAGTTATTTCCGTATGTGCATCAAGTATTCCCTGGTCTCCATTTATTGTCTCTGAAATTCTGCGGTCCTTACATATAGGTAAGCGGTGTCATATGGAACTCCTAATGCACTGGTAAGTCCCATGATTTGTCTTGCTCTTGGTTCTGGATGGTATAGGTTGGGTGCTAGATAAGGGTCTCTCGGTGGGGGGGGGTACATCTGCTCGAAGTCTCATGCCTGCTCCTAAGCCAATCTACTCTGCGGTCAACCATGGATCTGGCAGCTAGTTATGCTGGTGACTGGTTGTCTGGTCATAGGGACCCAAGGTCTTCCTCTTGTGTTGACTCTGCTTCGGGGTGATTCTCAGGGGAGTGAGGAGGGTAAGGGACCATGTCTAGCACGAAAAGGTCGTAAGTGTAATGGTAAGTTGTTTAGTACAAAGGTATTCATGAGTTTAAAATTTGACTAATCATAACACCGAGTTCTTATAATAATATACCAGGAGTAACACTTGACCTAATAAGTAGTGTATCCACGAAAAGGATTCCCAGGAAAAAGAGGTAGGTTACAAGGGACACACTTAAGTACTTAGTCTTTCCTTAGTCATAATCTTTCATGGACTTACACTCACTCTTCCAGCCATCATGTACCATGAACATGATTATTTGAACTCATGGTTATGATGAGAATCATTAAGGATTGTGTCTTGTAGCTCAAAGGTGTGCTTCATCTATTCAAGCAGCTTCCTTTCCTTGATGGTAAGGTCTAAGGGTTTAGATTTCTTACAAGTGATGACAAGGATGATAAAATTTTCAAGGCATAAGGATGAAGGGGTATAGTTGACTTAAATATGATTAAGTGTAGGATCAAATAGGAGGTTTAGACTTGTGTACCGAATTATAATAATTAAGCGAATGATGTTTAGATTGCATTCATCTGGCATATAACCAAATGGATGCTGTGATAAATCAAAGTGATTCAAGTTCTTATACTTTCAAGAAGACATGCTTTGGCCTATAGGTGAACACTCACTTCAGGAATTCCCAAGAAAGCATACGGATCCTTCGGTTGATTTGGATTTATATGAAATGCTTTCCTAGACAGAAGACCCAAAGTACAGGCACTCACCCTTCCGGATTGCACATGTTCTCTACTAATTTTCAGAACCCAAAACTTTGATAGGATTTTAAAATTTTTAATAGGCATTGGGCCTAGGAGTTTGTAACATCCTAAAAAATAAAACGACAGTTATAATGATGGAATAAATGAACGAGGCATGACGGGCCGGGCCGGATGGGCCGTCGGGCTAGAAGGGGCAAACATAGGGGAGCTTCCCCTATAAATAGCCCAAGTCACCACATTTCTCTCATTTGTAAATTCTAGAGTGAGAAACTGTAGAGAGAGAAAGTCGGCGGATCGACCCAAGATTTGAGAAGTGTGTTGCTCCATAGCTCGTGAAAGGAGCCTCCGAATCAGAAGCTCGATACAGGTAACGATTCAACATAGATCTGAGTTTTTTGTTTGTTTTTGGGTTTTTCCGGTTTTGGACGAAAATGTGACCTTTTTACGGATGAAACTGGAAGAAAAACATAGTTTTGAGTTCCTCAATGAAAAGCAAACGTTTTGAATGTAAACAAGTTCGGGATCTTGACATGATCAGACCCGAAGGCGAAAGTTAGGGTTTTTGCAAGGAAGCAGATCCTGCGTACTTATCAAGTACGCAGGAAGAGGGTCCTGCGTATTTATCAAGTACGCAGGAAGAGGATCATGCGTACTTATAAAGTACGCATGAAGCGAGGTTTGCGCACTTATTAAGTACGCAAGAGCAAGGCCCTACGCACTTGCTAAGTGCACAGGCATCCGGCTGTTTAGGTAAAGTCGGTATGTTTAGAAGGTTAAACCGTTAGAGTCGGGAGTTGGTCTGATGTGTATTTAACTAATCAATTCAGATCGGAAGTGACGTTGTGGGACCTTTGTTTAGGACAACCCAGATTAGCTTATCAGGTGAGTTCTAGAAGCCCTCTTTTAAATGTTTTGAATAATGTTTTTGGGCTGGTGTGCATACGTAACGATGTGACTATTTTATAAAACGATGTTTATGAATGTTGTATGTGACGTTTTATAAAATGATGTTTATGAACGATGTTTTGGAAGGAAGGGTTATGAAAGAAGTGTTTATGAAATATTTTGCCAAAAGAAGTTTATGAAGTGTTTATAAATGAAGGAATGATTTTTAATAAAACGTACGAATGCTTTAACTGAAGTTTTGAAGTAAAAGAAGTGAATGTTTACGAAAGTCACAAACGAACGAATCTGCCAATATTCCTTAGGGAATGAAGGTTATGGGTATGGGAAGTATGTTATGGGCCTTTACCTTTTAGGGGCCTTTGTGGCTGGCCAACTGTTGTACAACTGGGGTGATGACGGTCACCAAGGGGATTATCGTGATCCTTGAAGTTGGTACGATTTACCTTACGGGGTAGTCGTGCTTGAAGTTTGGTACTTGTGCCTTACGGGGTGTAGTGCTTGAAGTTTGGTACGTGTCATCCTTGTGATGCCGTGATTGAAGTTTGGTGTTGAATAACCTAAGTATAGGGCCCTAGGAGTTCTTCACCCGAAAGACATTACGGTGTTGATGGGCCTTGTGGTGGTGATCTTTAGGTTATTCCACTAGTATGTGACATTTGGATTTGACGGTTATGAGAAGGCGCAGATTCGATATGTTCGTTGACTTATGTTTATGATGTGTTATGTTTTTGTTATTGCATTATTTACGTACGCTTTTATTAATGAAGTTTAAGGATATGTTTTGGCAAATATTTGAAGTTAATGTTTTATGTCAAAGATAGAACTCACCAGCGTAGCTGACTTTTTAGTATGCACATTCAGGTTAAGGCAGATTATGATGATGGACGGTGATGCTGGGCGGCTTGACGAGTTACCCAGATAATATGAAGACTGGCATCCCGTTAGGATTAGCTTATGTTTTTTTATGTAATAGACTTTGTTACGCTTCCGCATGTATGAACGAGTTTTAATTATGATGAATGAAACTTTCCGCTGCGTTGTTTTGATATTCAAGTATAAGAACTGTCTGTGAATGAGTAAATCCAACAAGTGAGGCCTCCCGGGTTTGGGACCTTACAAGTTGGTATCAGAGCAATAGTTTGAGAGATTCGGACACTCCTAGTGTCTGAACTTAAACTATGAATGGGACCGAAATCGGATGCCGGTACGGGTAACTCGAGCCACAGCATCAGGTATGAAGGTAGTATATATTTACATATATAGTATGCTTTAGAAAGGGTTAGGTAAGGACTTGTGTTCTGATGGAATCACAAAGGTGGTCAAATAGATATCGAAAGGTAGTGTAATGGTTAATTGCAGATGTCCAATGTATATTAACATCTTACAGTGCTTATTGAATTTTATTTGTTAACTAGCGTGATGACATTGGATTCATTGTCTTATAGAACGAAATGGCAGGACGAAAGAGCGGAAGGCATGGTGGGGGCCGTACCGGTGGTCGTAACGGTGGGCGCGGCAGAACCCCTCCACGCCAAGAGTACAGTGAAGAAGGAAGTGTTCACACTGAGCCAGAAAATAGTGTGCAAGGGACTGATCCGACTCTTGTCGGAGAACAACAATCACTTTTGAACCGGAAGTGAGAGCGGCTCTGGCACGCGAGTTCACTGAGTTGATGAAGGTTTCTCTGCCAGGACTGTTGGCAGAAGCGTTAAAGAAGGCTAGTGAGACGGGTGGGTCTAACACGGCGATTGGTACCCCGAACACTGTGGCAATCAACGCACCGCTTAACCGTGGTTGCGACTATAAGTCCTTTAAGGCATGTGACCCACCGGTCCTGACTGGAAGCCGCCATCCGTCTGAACGAGGGTCGAGCAAATCAAGTTGTGAAATTTGCTGCTAACTCCTTGAGAGAGGAAGCATCCCATTGGTGGGAAGGTGTACGTCAATCCAAAGGGGACGAGGCTGTGGATGCGATGGTACAGAATGATTTGAAAACTTTAGTGATCAAGAATTTCTGTCCAAGGAATGAGATCGAAAAGGTAGAAAGGGAATTTCTGGGGATTAAGGCCGGGAGCATGACGCACTGGCAGTACATCACACGGTTCAATGAACTGGCACGTCTGGTGCCACACCTTGTCACGACTGAGGAAAGAAAGATTTCCTGTTACATTCAACTGGGGTTATGACGGTCACCAAGGGGATTATTGTGATACTTGAAGTTGGTATGATTTACCTTACGGGGTAGTCGTGCTTGAAGTTTGGTACTTGTGCCTTACGGGGTGCAATGCTTGAAGTTTGGTACGTGTCATCCTTGTGATGCCGTGCTTGAAGTTTGGTGTTGAATAACCTAAGTATCGGGCCCTAGGAGTTCTTCACCGGAAGGACAGTACGGTGTTGATGGGCCTAGTGGTGGTGATCTTTAGGTTATTCCACTAGTATGTGACGTTTGGATTTGACGGTTACGAGAAGGCGCAAATTCTATATGTTCGTTTACTTATGTTTATGATGTGTTATGTTTTTGTTATTGCATTATTTACGTACGCTTTTATTAATGAAGTTTAAGGATATGTTTTGGCAAATATCTGAAGTTAATGTTTTATGTAAAAGCTAGAACTCACCAGCGTAGCTGTCTTTTTAGTATGCACATCCAGGTTAAGGCAGATTATGATGATGGACGGTGATGTTGGGCGGCTTGACGAGTTACCCGGATGATATGAAGACTGGCATCCTGTTATGATTAGCTTATGTTTTGTTTATGTAATAGACTATGTTACGCTTCCGCATGTATGAACGAGTTTTAATTTTGATGAATGAAATTTTCCGCTGCGTTGTTTTGATATTCAAGTATAAGAACTGTTTGTGAATGAGTAAATCCAACAAGTGAGGCCTCTCAAGTTTGGGACCTTACAAAGTTTGAATCTTTCCATGAGTGATAAAAGTGTATAAAGTCTTCGATATGAATAAGTGTATGACAAAACTTAGGATAACATTTAGTGATATTAAATAGGTATTGTGCAGACAATTCAAATAGTGTAGCAAATAAGATATCACAGGAGTAGTAGTTTTGTAAACAAGTAAGCTCTCAAGTAACATAGCATATAAGATAATATTGTATCATGAAATGTAATACACTAGATAATATGTAGGATAATTACACCAAGGTATCCTAAGGTTATAGACCATAGACTAACGATATGTTTCAAGTAATCCATGTAGTTTCAAATAGTTTCATGTAGTCTCTTTAATGCTGCAGTTCATGTATTTGTACTACGTAGATAGAAATAGATAGATGTAGATAGGTAAGTGGATGTAAGTATGTGTATAATGAGTATAGAGTGGAGTTCCTAGTAAAATACATGAGTTAAACTCATGTTTGGGACTCCTAGGTTATAGTCTAGGTCATATGTGTCTAATAACCTAATTCTCTATAACCATGACTCCGATACCAATCTGTCACACCCCGGTCGGCGACGGATTATACGTCGGGGCTGACGCGGTTGTTCATAAGCATACGATCATCTATTAAATGTAATATTAATTATTCATCAAAATTAAATGCATCCGTTACAAGTAGAAATGGAAAACAAAGCATTCAAACATCACATAAGTTGAATTTAATTTATATTAAAGCTAGGTCCGAAGTCCTATGTGATCATGTAGTGCACCTGAAACATGTGAGTAAATGTCAACTACTAGTAGTTGGTGAGTAACATAGGTTTTGACACCAACCAAATTTAAGTAAGTTTACAATTCAATATGTTCAAAGCATGTCTAAAGCATAAATGTGAAAACACACAAGGTCCCAAGCGTACAATCAAGCCGTGTAAATGGAAAACTAGTTACGCAATCTCACTAATTGCCATTTTGAAAAAGTAGTAAGATGTATACACAAAATCTCGCCAAGGTTCTGTGTTATGTATTAATCGGATTCCCCTATAAATGATCATGTTATGTACTACCTTAGGCCTAGGTAGCAGGTTAATGATTGCACTGAAATGTACACATGTAATGGTCACCAAGTAGTTTAATACATAAAGCATAAAGACCATAGCATAAGAACAAAGGTATTTGTAGGTCCAGATTTCACTTGAAATCACTAATTTGATCGATTACGCACACACATAGGCGGAAACTGTGTGTATGGTGGTGAAGCAGATGATAGAAACAGTGTTAGTGAAGATAACAGGCTAACCACACTATGAATCAACACGCAAATGGTATGAAAATGTAAGAACACAGTGAATAAACAACTGCAAATTGTATTGATTCAAGGAAAATGTGAAAGAGAAGGTTCAGGGTTACAGCCGCTACTCACACCCTAAACATTCTCAAACTAGGCTATTTATAGTAGTGACAGGTATCGAAACTATGTTCAATCGAAACTACTAGTTTCGATTGACCATTTACAAGTGATACACAGACTGTCGAAACTACCATCTATCGAAACTACTAGTTTCGATTGAACAAACTCAATCGAAACTAAGTAGTTTCGATGGCCCAGACTTGGAAATAAAAACAGTAAATTACAGAAAACTGAAAATACATTTAATGAAATGACAGAAAGTAAACTAGCCTAAAACTGTTTAAACAAACAATAAATGACAACAACTTATACATAAGATATGACTCTACAATCTCCCCCTAAGCTGTTGCATTACCGTCTTCAGCTCTTCATCAAGCAGCTGGTCCTTCAGTTGTCCTCGGTATAAAGGTTTAACATGGAGAGATACAACCCGTTGGTAGGCCTTAACATTAGCTTCATCTTCATCACTGTATGCCTGAATGTGATTCTGAAAAAGGATTTCCAGATCTTCAGGCTGAAATTTCAACAGCTCCATGGGCTCAAAGATGGTGATGTCTTCCTTGCCCTCACACTCTATTACTGCACTGCCAATGATTGGGTCATAATACCACTTTCTGAAAGTTTGTAGCTGGACAGGTACAGATTTTGGAATGGTGATGGTTTTGTGAGTTTGGGTAGGCTTGTACCTTAAGAACACATATGGCTTGTTAGTCTTAGGATGAAACCTAGTCTTTGAGATTTTCTTTTGAGTTTTCCTAGGCTTCATTCCCTTAAAATCATTATTGACTTGAGAATGCAAAAATTTCTCGAAGTCATAAGCCATCATGACCTTCCCAGGGTTTTGAAGGGGAAGTTTGGCTAAATCCCTGAGGTCATAGAAAGGAAGGGTTTGGAAGTCATTCATATTTTTAAAGTGCTGAACTCCCCCTCTATATCTTCTTATAATAAAGAGCTTCCTTTCAGCATCATACTTCCAGCCAATTGGAGGCCTTTTTAGTTCTTGATGCTCTGCTATCCATTCATATGTCTTAGGAGTTTCCTCCTGAATTATTTTCTTAAACCAAGACTTTCTTGAAATTGGAGGTTCAGGAGCAACAGATGGTGGATCTTGTGCTGGACTGGATTCGAAGACTGTAGTGGTTGGTTCAGGAGTGACTGTTTTGATAAGATTAATCTGACCATCTTCTTCACCCTTTTCTTCGTCAGATAAGGTTTGAATTTCATCTCCGTCTTCCGTAAAGTATCTAGTTCTCTCAGTCTCTTTTTCTTCAGTGGTCAGGATTTCTGGATAAAGATCATTATACCCATAGTTTTCAATGTCATCTAAAAGGGCATTCAGCTCATCATCAGATGGAATGTCTTCTTCATCAAGAATAACGGTCTCTATTTCAGTGGAAGTCCCTTTCCCTCTCTTCCTTGCATCTCTTCTCTCACTAGCTGAGGGAAGGTTTAGTTCTGTACCTTCAACTTTGACTTCAACCGCCTCTTTCGTCTTTTCAATATGGCCAGCAAATATAGTTAGTGCAGATTCTGGATTAGTCACAAGGTCAGGAGATGAGGGTTCAACTACAGATGTGGTCTCCCCCTGAGCTGTTGAAGTAGTTGGTTGTTTTTGCACATGTTTAACCATTGAGGCTTTGAGCTGCTCCACTGCTTCAGCTAAGGCCTTGAATTCTTCTTTTTGCTTTGAGATTAGTTTCTGTTGTGTTTCAAGTTGAGTTTGTTGAATCTCAATCTGAGTATGTAAACCCCCAACTTCCAGCTTCAAGTCTTTAACCTCTTCCTAGACATCATGCAAATTAGTTTTTAATCCTTCAATTTCTTCATCTTTCTCTTGAATCTTATCCTGCATTTTCTTTAGTTCAAGGCTTAAAGTTTTAACTCTTGGTACAGGAGAGGTTGAATCATGAGTTGGTGATGTGGGAGTAGTATGGATGGGTGACTGTTGTGGAGATGGTTGTGGAGTGGGTTGTGGAGTAGCTTGTGGAGATGGTTGTGGAGTAGCTAATAGAGAATCCGATGAGGATGACAAGTCTTCAAATCCAGTTTTGATTTTCTTTGCCTTAAGCTCTTCTTCCTCAAAATCAGAACCTGACTCAACTTGTTGTTTGGAAGAAGATGCAAGATGCTTTGTTCTATCATCCGAGTCAGACTTGTAGTAGTCAGATCCATAAATTCCTGTATCCAGAGTTCCACTTGATTCTGCAACTTCCACCTCAACTTCATGCATGCCAGCTTCAACAGTAACTGCTGGCTCTTGAATTATTTGTATTTGTTCAACAAAAGGAGCCTCTATCACAGGCTCAATTATGGGTTGTTCTTCTTCTTGAATAATAGGAATGTTTATCTCAATCTCAGCTTCATCAACAGGTGGATTACCTTTATCTTGCTCAACTTCCATTTCTTCTTCTTCAAATGATGAGTTCTCTTCTTCAAGATCAGGGTCAATATCAGGGATAAATTCTTCTTCTTCACCAATAATATGACCAAACAGGGGAACGTCAGCTATAGCCCTGTTGGTTCTCTTGTTAGTACTTCTCATATAGCTGAGAGTCTTGGCAATCATATGGTCGAACACAAAGGTGTTCCCACCTTGTTGCAGCTCAGGATGAAGATGATTAATGATAATTTGTAAAAATCTAGGATATGCCAGGAATTTCTCCTTCATGGCTCCTGTTAGATTGTCTTTTAACTGTCTCAATATGAAGCCAGAAAAGTTGTAATCTCTTCCCTTGATTATCCCCAAAATAGCTGAGCCAGAGTGCTGTTTGCTGAATTAAACCCTCCTTTTCTGATTGATAGGCAGTGAATAAACACGTGCACTATGTATCTCCAGTGGCTTGGTAAGGAGTTCTTGATTATCTGGCCACTTTTGAATTCATCTGGATGACCCAATCTTCTGAAGCATTCTTTAACATAGATTGGGAATTCAATGGGTGCATCTGGATTATCATTAAACTAAAGCACCTCTCTAACTGTAGCTTCAGAAAATAAGACTTCTTGGCCAAGCACAGTTGCTCTAATGTGCTCCACATTTTCAACTGTGATGATTTCTACAGTCTCCCAAAATTCTCTTATAAATGTCTCAAAAACCGGCAGATTGTTGCTGATGGCAAAGCTAATGTTGGAGTTTGCCAGGAAGTTTAAGACAGGAATGAACTCTGCAGCTTTTGGATCATTGGCATTGAGGAATGCACAGACATTGTGTCTTTTTACAAATAAGAGATCCATACCTGTAAAATTCATCAATTTTGCACAATAAGTAAGATTTCTGAAAATACTTAATCGAAACAAGGTATATCAACACTTAGAAAAAATTTGAAGTCCTAACTGTCGAAACAACTAGTTTCGATTGAGATCAACACTGTCGAAACAACTAGTTTCGATGGAGATCAACACTGTCGAAACAACTAGTTTCGATGGAGATCAACACTGTCGAAACAACTAGTTTCGATGGAGATGAACTTATCGAAACTATCTAGTTTCGATCAGAGATACTAGGGCAAGTTTGGGTGTCGAAACTAGTAGTTTCGATTGAAAACTTTTTAAGATAATTTTGAAAGTGTTGAACCCCTTTATCAAAACTACTTGGTTTTGAAACCCAAACCCCTCTGATTCGTTATACTCAGACTAATATAAACAATTTAAAAGAAATGTTTAGAGTGGCCTGTAAGTGACGGAACTTTATCTTACCAAATGTGAGACGTTATCTGCAAGAATACACAATAATCGTGAGTTCAAAGATGATTGAAATGTATGCAAACATAGAGAAGCACACAAACGACTGTTATTATGAAGATTTAGTCAAACAAATTTTAAATTTTGAAACCCGGGGTCTGCTATATTGCAAAAATCATCAAAAAAAGTAGTGAGACGTTACCTGATGATGGAGACGATAGAGACAACGGGGAAAATCAGCTGATATCTTGCAACTCAGACTGATGGTTTGAGAGATTTTGTGTGTCACACCCCGCCAAGGCGGAAACGCGAGGTGTCACACATTTAGTTCATAGCACAAGGTATAAAGACATTTACTAAGGCATCACAAACTTTATTAATTTCATAATTGATTGTTCAACACTTGTTAAAATAAATAAACAAAATCCCAAACAAAAACATTGCAAAAATTTCTTTAACTAGGTCCATAAGCAATCCTACATGATCCACATGATCCTTTCTCTCTTAGTTATTATTTCCTGAAACATGTAAGAAAATGGGTCAACATAAAGTTTGTGAGAGACATAGGTTTTATAAGTTATAAAGATAAATTGTCATAAAAGATATAAACAAATTCAAACCAAGTTTAAACAAATGTGCAAGCATATTAACACAAACGTTTTGCAATCAACCCTAAATGTTATATGTTATAAGCGTCCACAATCCACGATTGTGCCGTAAAAATGTTATATGCATCCACAATCCCAAAGATTGTGCCGTTGTTATATCGGTTTCCCCCATATGATCATACTAGTACTTCCTTAGGCTTGAAAACAAGTTAATGATCGCAATAATGTTATAGTGTTCAAATATCAAGCACATAATTGAAATTACTTGTTTGAGAATTTGTTTGGAAAGGTTTAAGTTATCAAGCCATAAAAATATACATGTTTCACCCCAAAAGTTAAAAAGAAAAAGGGGCTATGTTCTCACCTTGCAGCAGGTGGGTAGATCTTGATTACTGAAGTAACTTGCTTTAGGAGATGCTTTAAGAATTTCCTAAGTAAGTTTGAGTTTAAGTTAGTTTATAGAATTGTGAAAAGATGAGGGGTTGTTTTGTAAATAGAGGAAAGTAGTTGTCGTATACTAGAGTGGTTATCGTACTAGAGTAGTACCTCCAACAGCAAAGTTCCCAGGAAAGAGTTGGCCGGATCAGAACCCCGTCTTTCCTAGCCAGAACCTTACTGTTTGTCAGATAACTACATACCAGTTTGAATGTTACTCTATTCGTATACTTTAACCGAGTTTAGGACGTGTCTGGTAAGTTTGGGAACGTATAAGGACTAAAGTGCAAATGTGCATTTAATAAAGATTGAAATAGATAGGTTAAATACTAGAGGGTTTTAATAGAAAATCAACATTTATAATAAAAATATAATTCTAAAAATGAAAAGAAATTAAGAAATATATAGATTGTAAATAAAAGGTTTGAACAAGTTTTAAAGGGTTTATAAAATATATTTTATAATTATTGCGTTTTAAAGAAATCGAAATCTTTTAAAACAATACTTAATAATATATATATTTTCCCATTTAAATAACGTTATTAGTTTTAAATAAAACATAACTTTAAAATATTTTATAAAAATGTTACATAATTCCCTTATGTTATTTAAAGGAAAAATACATTATTTATTTATGTTATTTTAAAATAAAAATAAAAAAGATGTTTTACACTTCTTACGTTTTAGAATAGTTTTAAAAAAAAATACAATGATTTATTAAAAGTTAATTAATAATGATTATAATACTAAATATGTAAGTGTATATGTATTCGTGTGTGTGTGAATGCAAAAGAATCAAAACAGAAAAAGAAATGGCTGGAGGTGGGTTAGAACCCGTGACCACGTTGTTGAAGTTTACAAGCTTTAACCATTTAGTCTAGATAGCCATGTTGGTTTAAAACATAAACAAATTAATTTAAGAATTTGTTCTTAGTTGTCTTCCTCCAAAAGAACACACAGACATGAAACCAAAACCCATCCCCAAAACCTAAAATCGAATTTGAATGGAAACCAGAAACAGATCAGAGGATGAGGCGATTAACAGGAAAATGATTACCTGGATTTGAAACCACACGGATTAGATCTCAAGTCGTCGACGAGCTAAGACCCGTTAAGCTTCCTTGCGTCGATCGAACTGGGGGAAAGAAAAAGGACGGATTTTTGTGGTAGTTTCGTTTTAGGAACCGACGTGGGTATTTATAGGGGTTTTAGCTCCATTGTAGATGCGAATTCAGTTGGATTTAGAACGAGAATTAAGGAACTTTGAAGCTTGAATTATCATAAACGGGTTTTCAAATTTGGATTCTCAAATGTTTGAAATTGATAACGTTTTTACACGAATTACTTGTTCCACTCGATGGATAATGATTAGAAACGAGTAAGGAAGGATTTAAACTTTCGGATTCTAAGGATTGAGATAGATTTGAGACGGGTTTGACTTTTTGAGGTCAAAATTGTTCTTGTTGTTCAAAAATGAGAAAAAAGGGAAGGGGTTCAAAAAGGTTCAAGGGATTTAGAGAGGGTTCAACATCAAAATGAGGGTTCATAGTCTATTTAATGAAATTCTTTTTGATAAAAGAAAATAATACAAAAAAAGGACATTTAAATTCATTTAACGTATAAAATTTTGTAACTTTTAAACTTTTATAAATATAACTAATCACTTTAATAATTTCCATCTTTGTTTAAAAATATTAATGTAATTACTTATTAAGAATTGAAATTAATTTGACATATTAAATAAAATGAGGCAAAACGAGACTCGTACATTACATCGAAATAAGATTACACGAAACAAGAATCATACAATTTTTAGAAATGTCACAGTCTCCCCTAGTTAAGCGAATTTCGTCCTGAAATTCCACTAGTAGAGTCTGTGCTAGCATGAAAAAAGTGGGGGTACTTGAGTTTCATCTGGTCTTCACGTTCCCAAGTGAACTCAGGGCCACGTTTAGAGTTCCAACGAACTTTCACGATAGGTATACGACTACGCTTGAGTTGCTTAATGTTACAGTCCATGATCTCAACGGGTTGTTCAATGAAGTTTAACTTGTCATCAATACGGACTTCGTCTAACTGAATATGGAGAGTGTCGTCAGCGAGACACTTCTTGAGGTTTGACACATGAAAAGTGTCATGCACACCATTGAGTTCGGCCGGCAGCTTGAGCTTGTAGGCTACGGGGCCGATCCTTTCAAGGATTTCGAAAGGACCCACATATCTAGGTGCCAATTTCCCCTTCTTCCCGAAACGGACCACGCCCTTCCAAGGGGAACCTTTGAGTAAGACCTTATCACCGACTTGGAATTCGAGGGGTTTCCTTCGATTATCGGCATAGCTCTTTTGGCGAGCACGGGTAGCTTTAAGTCTTTCTTGAATCTTGAAGATCTTATCGAAAGTCTCTTGAATAAGCTCGGGACCGGTTATTTGAGCGTCACCGATCTCGGTCCAACATACCGGGGAGCGACATTTTCTACCATATAAGGCTTCGAAAGGGGCACATTTAATGCTAGCATGGTAGCTGTTGTTGTAAGAGAATTCCACGAGAGGCAAATGGTTATCCCAACTTCCACCGAAATCGATCACACAAGTGCGAAGCAAATCCTCCAGGGTTTGGATAGTCCTTTCGCTTTGGCCATCGGTTTGAGGATGATAAGCCGTGCTAAGGTCCAAACGAGTCCCTAAGGATCTTTGTAAGGATCGCCAGAAGTTGGAAGTAAAACGGCAGTCACGATCGGAGATAATGGACAAGGGCACACCATGACGAGTCATGATTTCACTGACATAGAGACTTGACAGCTTTTCCATCTTGAAATCTTCACGAATAGGGATAAAATGAGCGGACTTGGTCAAGCGATCAACTATGACCCAAATCGAATCGTGCCCACGAGGTGTTCTTGGGAGTTTGGTGATAAAATCCATAGAGATTTGCTCCCATTTCCAAAGAGGGATCTCGGGTTGTTGGAGAAGACCCGAGGGTTTTTGATGTTCGGCTTTAACCTTTAGGCACGTAAGGCACTTACTCACAAATAAAGCTATATCCTTCTTCATTCCGGGCCACCAATAAAATTCCTTAAGATCGTGATACATTTTATCGGCACCGGGATGAATAGAATACCGGGTTTTGTGTGCCTCATTGAGGATAAGCTTGCGGAGGGGTTGAGAGTCAGGAATCCACATACGTCCCATGAAATAAAGAATTTCGTCGGACTTGGGCTCTAAATGTTTTTCGGCACCGCAATCTAACTGTTGCTTTATCTCACCCTGGCAAGAACCGCTTTTTGAGCTTGAAGAACCATGGCTTTGAGGCTAGTTTGGACGATCATTCCCATGGCCCGAATGCAAGAGGGTTTGATCTGATCTTTTCGGCTAAGGGCGTCAGCAACCACATTGGCTTTTCCCGGGTGATAGCGAATTTCACAATCGTAATCGCTCAAAAGTTCAACCCAACGCCGTTGCCTCATGTTGAGGTCCTTTTGATCAAGGATATGTTGAAGGCTTTTATGATCAGTGAAGATGACACACTTTGTACCATAGAGGTAGTGTCTCCAGATTTTTAAAGCAAAGACCACTGCACCTAACTCGAGGTCATGTGTAGTGTAGTTTCTTTCGTGAATCTTGAGTTGTCTTGATGCGTAGGCGATGACTTTGCCTCATTGCATTAATACGCAACCGAGACCTTGATTGGAGGCGTCGCAATAAACGACGAAGTCATCGTTGCCATCGGGAAGACTTAGGATAGGAGAGTCGCACAATTTATGCTTAAGGAGTTGGAAAGCATCTTCTTGTTTCTGCTCCCAAATGAAGGGTTTATCCTTTTGGGTTAGAGTTGTGAGTGGTAGGGCGACCTTTGAAAAGTTCGAGATGAACCTTCGATAGTAGCCGGCTAAACCCAGAAAGGAACGGATTTCTGAGGGAGTCTTGGGCGTACTCCAGTTCTTGATAGCTTCGATTTTGTATGGGTTAACATGAATACCTTTCTTGTTGATAACATGACCCAAGAAATGGACTTCTTTTAGCCAAAACTCGCATTTGGAGAATTTCGCATAAAGATTTTCCTTCTTCAAAAGCTCCAAGATTAGCCTTAGGTGATTCTCATGTTCTTTGGCGGTTCGAGAGTAGATCAATATGTCGTCAATGAAGACAATGACAAATTGATCCAAGTAGGGTCTACAAACCCGGTTCATAAGATCCATGAACACCGCGGGTGCATTGGTTAACCCGAAAGGCATAACCACAAACTCATAGTGTCCATATCGAGTTCTAAAATCGGTCTTTGGGATGTCATCGTCATGGACTCGCAATTGGTGATAACCAGATCGAAGATCAATCTTTGAGAAACAAGTTGCTCCTTGCAATTGATCGAATAAGTCATCAATTCTCGAAAGAGGATATCGGTTCTTGGTAGTCAGCTTATTGAGCTCACGATAATCAATGCACATCCTAAAGGTTCCATCTTTCTTCTTGACAAAAAGGATCGGGGCTCCCCAAGGTGAGAAGCTCGGTCTAATGAAACCTTTGTCTAGTAGCTCTTGCAATTGACTAGACAATTCTTGCAATTCGGATGGTGCGAGACGGTAAGGAGATTTAGCAATAGGGTTTGCTCTAGGAACAAGATCAATACGGAATTCAACTTGTCGAACAGGTGGGAGTCCGGGCAGATCGTCAGGGAATACTTCGAGAAATTCTCGAATAACGGGTATGTCTTGAATGGTTCTATTCTCGGGTTTCTTTTCAACAATGTGAGCCAAGAAAGCATAGCATTGCTTCCTCAAGTAGCTACGAGCCTTCATGCAAGAAATAATCTTTAGGCCACGACAAGGCTTGTCTCCAAGGATTTCCAAGATTTCACCGGAAGGTAGGGGAATACGGATAAGTTTCTCCGAGCATACGATTTCGGCATGGTTGCCAGATAGCCAGTCCATACCTACAACTATGTCAAAGCTTCCAAGAGTCATAGGAATAAGGTCGATGATGAACGAGTGATCGTTGAGGGTCAAGGTACAACCGCGAATAACCGTACGAACATAGGTTAGTTTGCCATCGGCTATTTCAACCGTGTAAGGAGGTTCTAGCACACTAGAGCATTTACTAAGCAAAGGTTCAAATTTGGTGGAAACAAAACTCTTGTCGGCACCAGTGTCAAATAAAATTGATGAATAGACATTATTGACAAGAAAAGTACCTGTAACGACGGCAGGTTCCTCAAGTGCTTCAGTGGTACCAATAACAAAAGCCCGACCACGTGCCCCTTGTGTGTTAGCCAATTTGGGGCAACGGTTCCTGAGATGGTCGGTAACACCACACTGGTAGCAAGCTCTACCATTTGCAATTGTGAGGACCATAGTAGGAGTAGCATTAATGACACGGCAAGTAGCTGCCAAGTGACCTCCTTTACCACACTTAATGCATATGCGGCAAGGGTAGGTAGCATCATGATGATATTGGCACTTAGTACACCAAGGGTAAGACCCGCCATAAGATTTCTTTGTGGAAGCTTGTGCTTGGGTTGGTGCCACTTGGGTAATTGGAGCAGCAGGGGTTACCATGGCGAAGTTCTTTGCCACCTTCTGCTTCTTGAAGTGGCGTTCAGGCTTCTTGGTTTCTTCAACCTGAACTTTCTTTCCACCCTTTCGGGTTAGAATACCTTCTTTCACGAGATCGTCCGTGAGGGACGCAGCTAGACGGATGGCAGCCTCAAGAGTAGCAGGGTTGCTGCCCATGACGGTACCCCTAACTTGATGAGGTAGGTCGCCAATGTAACGGTCAATTTGGCTACTCAACGGGGTGACCATGTGTGGGACCAATGTGCTCAGTTCATGAAAACGGTTGTTGTATGCTTCATTTTCACCGCTATCTTGAACCAGATCCCACATTTCCACCTCAAGCTTTTTCATTTCATTCTTTGGGCAAAATTCCTCAACCATGAGTTCCTTAAGTTGATCCCATGTCAAGGCCAAGGCTGCGTTTAATCCTCGAGTTCGTTTCTCGCCGTTCCACCAAGTAAGCGCCCTCTTTTGGAAGGCACTTGAAGCATACTTCACTTTCAGGTCATCGGGGCATTCACTCATTACCAGGGTTAACTCCATGCTTTCAAACCACTGAAGAAAGCCAGTGGCACCCTCAGATCCATTGTACTTTAGAGGGTTGCACGAGTTGAAGTGCTTGTATGTGCAGGTGGTTCCTCCGGTATCCCTCATAGTGTTTGTGAGTCGAGTAACCATATCAGGTAACACAGCAGCAAGTTGCTGAGTTAAGAGTGTGGCGATGGCAGTGGTATCCATAGTCGGAGCAGTCGAGGTGGTATCACTGGTTCTAGGATTAGTGGCGCCGGTGGTTTCACGTCGAGGAGGCATTCTACGAAGACAAGATTATTAACCAAGTTAGAGATAGACATATAAATAATAGAAGTGTTATTATTCATAAAATAGGAATTCACTTGCATTAATGTCATACAAAGGTAGAATTGAAATAAATAAACACTAGCTTATATAACGCTTAGTGTTAAGTACAAATGAATTTAAATTTTGACTAATCATAACACCGAGTTCTCACAATAGCGTGTTAGAAGTATACTTGACCTATAAGTAGTGCAGCCACAAAAGGATTCCCAGGAAAGAGAGGTGGGTCACAAGGGACACACTTAAGTACCAAGTCTTTCCTTGGCCAGAACCTTTTATGGGCCTACACCCACCCTTCCAGCCATCATATTCTACTAACACCTATCATTTGAGCCCATGGTTATGATGAGAATCATGATTTGGGCTTTGAGGCCCAAGAGTGAGATCCATCTTCTCGAGCACACTTTCTTTTCTTGAATGGTAACCAAGCTACATTGCTGGGCTTCGGTTTGTTCTCTTGGTCATTAGATTCTGAATCACTAGATATATTGATTACTTCGAGCTTTGGTGCGGAGCGGCTTGTTGCATCAGAGATCAGCTCGGTCTTGGGATTACGCTTTGAGGTTAGCAGGCTTCCAAAATAAGATGTTGGTGGTGAGATTAACCTACTCCAACTAATTAGACTTTGGGACCCATCATCGGAAGTTAGGCTTGAGTTGCTAGAGATATCAGCAGAGTACGAAGACATACTAAGGATAAGAGAGTTAGTGTGTTAGAATCACATAAAGTTCCTATGAAAGCGTAAAGGAGTCTTAGGTTATAGTCTAGGTCTTTCTAAGCCTAATTCTCTATAACCAAGGCTCTGATACCAATCTGTCACACCCCGCCAAGGCGGAAAAGCGAGGTGTCACACATTTAGTTCATAGCACAAGGTATAAAGACATTTACTAAGGCATCACAAACTTTATTAATTTCATAATTGATTATTCAACACTTGTTAAAATAAATAAACAAAATCCCAAACAAAAACATTGCAAAAATTTCTTTAACTAGGTCCATAAGCAATCCTACATGATCCACATGATCGTTTCTCTCTTAGTTATTATTTCCTGAAACATGTAAGAAAATGGGTCAACATAAAGTTGGTGAGAGACATAGGTTTTATAAGTTATAAAGATAAATTTTCATAAAAGATATAAACAAATTCAAACCAAGTTTAAACAAATGTGCAAGCATATTAACACAAACGTTTTGCAATCAACCCTAAATGTTATATGTCATAAGCATCCACAATCCACGATTGTGCCGTAAAAATGTTATATGCATCCACAATCCCAAAGATTGTGCCGTTGTTATATCGGTTTCCCCCATATGATCATACTAGTACTTCCTTAGGCTTGAAAACAAGTTAATGATCGCAATAATGTTATAGTGTTCAAATATCAAGCACATAATTGAAATTACTTGTTTGAGAATTTGTTTGGAAAGGTTTAAGTTATCAAGCCATAAAAATATACATGTTTCACCCCAAAAGTTAAAAAGAAAAAGGGGCTATGTTCTCACCTTGCAGCAGGTGGGTAGATCTTGATTACTGAAGTAACTTGCTTTAGGAGATGCTTTAAGAATTTCCTAAGTAAGTTTGAGTTTAAGTTAGTTTATAGAATTGTGAAAAGATGAGGGGTTGTTTTGTAAATAGAGGAAAGTAGTTGTCGTATACTAGAGTGGTTATCGTACTAGAGTAGTACCTCCAACAGCAAAGTTCCCAGGAAAGAGTTGGCCGGATCAGAACCCCGTCTTTCCTAGCCAGAACCTTACTGTTTGTCAGATAACTACATACCAGTTTGAATGTTACTCTATTCGTATACTTTAACCAAGTTTAGGACGTGTCTGGTAAGTTTGGGAACATATAAGGACTAAAGTGCAAATGTGCATTTAATAAAGATTGAAATAGATAGGTTAAATACTAGAGGGTTTTAATAGAAAATCAACATTTATAATAAAAATATAATTCTAAAAATGAAAAGAAATTAAGAAATATATAGATTGTAAATAAAAGGTTTGAACAAGTTTTAAAGGGTTTATAAAATATATTTTATAATTATTGCGTTTTAAAGAAATCGAAATCTTTTAAAACAATACTTAATAATATATATATTTTCCCATTTAAATAACGTTATTAGTTTTAAATAAAACATAACTTTAAAATATTTTATAAAAATATTACATAATTCCCTTATGTTATTTAAAGGAAAAATACATTATTTATTTATGTTATTTTAAAAAAAAAAAAAGATGTTTTACACTTCTTACGTTTTAGAATAGTTTAAAAAAAAATACAATGATTTATTAAAAGTTAATTAATAATGATTATAATACTAAATATGTAAGTGTATATGTATTCGTGTGTGTGTGAATGCAAAAGAATCAAAATAGAAAAAGAAATGGCTGGAGGTGGGTTAGAACCCGTGACCACGTTGTTGAAGTTTACAAGCTTTAACCATTTAGTCTAGATAGCCATGTTGGTTTAAAACATAAACAAATTAATTTAAGAATTTGTTCTTAGTTGTCTTCCTCCAAAAGAACACACAGACATGAAACCAAAACCCATCCCCAAAACCTAAAATCGAATTTGAATGGAAACCAGAAACAGATCAGAGGATGAGGCGATTAACAGGAAAATGATTACCTGGAGTTGAAACCACACAGATTAGATCTCAAGTCGTCGACGAGCTAAGACCCGTTAAGCTTCCTTGCGTCGATCGAACTGGGGGAAAGAAAAAGGACGGATTTTTGTGGTAGTTTCGTTTTAGGAACCGACGTGGGTATTTATAGGGGTTTTAGCTCCATTGTAGACGCGAATTCAGTTGGATTTAGAACGAGAATTAAGGAACTTTGAAGCTTGAATTATCATAAACGGGTTTTCAAATTTGGATTCTCAAATGTTTGAAATTGATAACGTTTTTACACGAATTACTTGTTCCACTCGATGGATAATGATTAGAAACGAGTAAGGAAGGATTTAAACTTCCGGATTCTAAGGATTGAGATGGATTTGAGACGGGTTTGGCTTTTTGAGGTCAAAATTGTTCTTGTTGTTCAAAAATGAGAAAAAGGGAAGGGGTTCAAAAAGGTTCAATGGATTTAGAGAGGGTTCAACATCAAAATGAGGGTTCATGGTCTATTTAATGAAATTATTTTTGATAAAAGAAAATAATACAAAAAAAGGACATTTAAATTCATTTAACGTATAAAATTTTATAACTTTTATAAATATAACTAATCACTTTAATAATTTCCATCTTTGTTTAAAAATATTAATGTAATTACTTATTAAGAATTGAAATTAATTTGACATATTAAATAAAATGAGGCAAAAGGAGACTCGTACATTACATCGAAATAAGATTACACGAAACAAGAATCATACAATTTTTAGAGATGTCACATTGTGAATGACGGAGAAGGCGAAGAGGTTTTGAAAAATACGAGTAAGAATCAGTATGACGGGAGGGATTGCTTATGAAGGCTTTTAATTCTCGTGAGACAAAAGACAAAATTGCCCCTGTCGAAACAACTAGTTTCGATAGGACAAACTAGTTTCGATATGTACAAATTAGTTTCGATATGTCAAAGTAGTTTCGATATGCACAAAGTAGTTTCGATAGTTCAAATTAGTTTCGATATGTACAACTAGTTTCGATAGATCAAAGTAGTTTTGATATGTACAACTAGTTTCGATATTTAATAAATAAAATTATACACAAGATATTTACACTTTTCTTCTTGAAAAAGATCCAACATGAGATCAGTGTCTCTTGAAACACTTCCTTTTGCAATTCACTACTGTGAGTCCCTGAAGATAGCTGGTATTTGTGCAAAGTAAACCCGAAAATTTGTTTGTACAAAGATTTCATGTGATTAGAAGGTACCATTTAAACAATATACAAGGTGTACCCCACATATTAAAATAAAATGATTTTGAAAACATATCAATCCTCAAGAAGTACCCATCTTCATCCTATCATCTCTTTCTGATTAACCAAGGTACCGTCTTAGTAATGTCAAAGTACCACCAAAATAAAATAAGATATCCAAGTGGATTTAGAAAATTAAAATAAAATATATCCAAGTAGATATTAAAAAGGTACGAGCATTCTAGATCTTTGCATAAGCAAAACAGAAGAAGTCGTAAAATTATCCAAGTGGATAGAAAAATGTTGAACACCCGAGATCTTTACGTAAGCAAAACAGACAGGGTCAAATCATCCAAGTGGATGGGAAAAGGATGAGCACCCGAGATCTTTGCGTAAGCAAAACATACGGGGTTATCGGTGGTAAATATCGTTATATTGACGGTCACTTGGCGTATGAATAGGAATCCAATATGTAAGCCTGTATCTGATTGAATCGGTTTTCTTAGATATAAAAATGGGTTAGATGTTTCAATAATGGATTCAAACACACAAGTATGAGATATATATTAGGTTTTCACACTACTTACAAGTTTTAACCATATGTCGGGCCTACCAGCTATACCTCAGTAAACACCATCGCTTTTGGTCTATTCCATGTCCAAGAGATGAGATCAGACACTATCATTTCTCAAAGGTCAGATTCAATTTTTCCTGCAACTTGTAAGATTATACACACATCAATTCTTTTCAATATTAAAATATTATATTTCTCCCCCAAAAGATTTGCGTGGATACTGTACATAAAAATAAAATCTTTTTGGAATTTTCTTTGACAATTTATACAGAATAAAAAAATTATTTACACAACTTACTGAAAGTTGATCATTCCAAGCATCTCCACTAGTTGAGCAAATCTGGTAGAGTCAAAAGCCTTTGTGAAGATGTCTGCGGTTTGTTTATTAGTTTTGACTTCAACAATTCGAATATGCTTCTTTTCAACATAGTCACGAATAAAATGATGTTTAATTTCAATGTGTTTGTTTTGGAATGCTGAATGGGGTTTTTGGTGATATGGGGAACGGCAGTGTTGTCACACAGAATGGGTGTCTCATGGAATGTGATCCCATAGTCAAGCATCTTATGGTGTATCCATCTGACTTGGGAACAACAGAGGGCTGCGGCAATGTATTCGGCTTCGGTGGTGGATTGGGAAACGGTGGATTGTTTCTTACATTGCCATGAGACAAGGCGGTTGCCAAGGAATTGACAATCTCCAGAAGTGGATTTTCGGTCTAAGTTGCAACCCCCGTAGTCTGAATCTGAATAAGCCACAAGATCAAACAAGTCAGTTTTAGGATACCACAGACCCAATTTTGGCTTATACCTTAAGTATCTTAAAATACGTTTGACAGCAGATAAATAAGAGAGTTTAGGATTAGCCTGAAAACGAGCACACAAGCACACTGCAAACATGATGTCGGGTCTGCTGGCCGTGAGATACATGAGAGATCCTATCATAGAGCGATAGAGATGCTGATCAACGCTTTCACCATCCACATCAGGAGTCAAGCAATGTCGAACTTCCACAGGAGTTTTTACTGGATGGGAATCAGCCATTTTGAACTTGGTCAAGATTTCTTTTACGTATTTTTATTGATGGATAAGGATTCCTGACTCAGACTGATCAAGTTGTAGTCCCAAAAAGAACTTCATTTCCCCCATGGAGCTCATCTCAAACTTAGATCGCATCACTTCTTCAAATTCTTTGCAGAGACAGGGATTTGTAGATCCAAAAAGATATTATCCACATAAATTTGCACCATGATTGTATCCTTTTCCTCCTTCCATTTGAACAAAGTTTGATCAATTGCTCCTCGTGTGAAACCATTCTCAAGAAGATGCTTTGATAATGTTTCATACCACGCACGAGGTGCTTGGTGAAGACCGTACAATGCTTTGTCTAACTTGTAAACACTGTCTGGAAAATTAGGATCAATGAAACCTGGTAGCTGCTTGACATATACTTCTTCTTGAACTTTGCCATACAAAAATGCGCTTTTAACATCCATTTGATGGACGGTGAAATCCATGTAGGCTGCATAGGCGAGAAACATTCGAATGGTTTCCAAACGAGCCACTGGTGCAAAGACTTCCTCATAGTCAATCCCTTCTTCTTGATAGAAACCTTGAACCACCAGACGAGCTTTATTTCGAATCACAGTGCCGCCTTCATCCTTTTTGTTGCGAAAAAACCAACGAGTGCCGATTGGAACTTTGTTCTTGGGAAGATCTACCAAATTCCACACATGCAGCTTTGAGAATTGTTGTAGCTCTTCCTGCATTGCTTCCACCCAGCTGTTTTCTAGTAGAGCTGCTTTGACGTTCTTTGGTTTAGCTTGAGAAATGAAGCAAAAAAACATGTTGTTTTCAAATGCTTCACAGGCACTTCGGGTACTAACACCCACATTGAGTGGTCCAATGATGTTAGTTGTGGGATGAATCTTGTGAATTCGCAGTTGAGGAATTGCATCTTCTTCCACGACTTCTTCCAAGTTGGTAAGATTTTCAGCAGGAGGATCGGCAATATCATTAATAGGATCTTCAGCAGGTGATTGTGGTGCAACATTTACTATTGGAATGGAGTTGTCTTCAACAGTTTCACTTGTTGCACCAGAACCAGAAGACTCCATATTAGATTCAGCATTAGCAACCACAGGAAATTCAACCTGAGCAGATGAGGAAGAGCCTTGATCATTTATGTTCCCTAGATTGTTCACATAGAAGTAAGGATTAGCATGAGTTGATTCAATAGAGAAATCAGGAAGATTAAATGATTTAAAAACTGAATCGACGTCAAAGAGCCAATTGGGACCGTCTCCTGCGTCCGTATGATTGTTTTCATGCCAATTGATATCAATGGACTCCATCACTATCCTTTTCTTCTTATGGTAGACACGAAAAGCACGTTGATTGGATGAGTAACCAACAAAATAGCGTTCATCAGCTTTGGCTTCAAACTTGTTGAGCTGATCTGAAGTGTTCAGCATTGTGCATACACACCCAAATTTTCTGAAGAAATCAATAACTGGCTTGCGCTTGTACATGATCTCATAAGGTGTCTTGTTGCAACTTTTAGTGATAAGAACCCGATTTTGCACAAAACATGCAATGTTGACCGCCTCAGCCCAGAAAGTCACAGGAAGCTTAGAGTCAACAATCATAGTTCGTGCAGCTTCAATTAAAGTGCAGTTTCTTCTTTCAGCTACACCGTTTTGTTGAGGAGTACCAGGTGCACTAAATTGTTGAGAAATTCCTTTGCTTTCACAGAAGGAATCAAGAGTTGCATTTTTTAATTATGTTCCATGATCGCTGCGGATAGTCTTCACACTTAGATTGAAGAGGTTCTCAATTTGAAGCATATAGGTTTTTAAAATCTCTGGCGTCTCATCTTTCTTGGCTAGGAAAAACACCCAAGTGAATCCAGAAAAATCATCTGTTACCACCAGACAGTATGACTTTCGTCCAAGACTCATGACAGTCACCGGACCAAAAAGATCCATGTGAAGCAATTGGAGAGGAGAGTCAATGGAATTGGTGGTTTTAGGCTTATGTGAAGATTTGTGCTGTTTTCCTTTGGAACATGAGATACAGTGTTCCATAGGAGTGAAGTCTTTGAGAGGTAATCTAGTGACTAGGTTGCCTCAAACCAGTCAGTTCATTGTTTTGAAATTGACATGTCCCAACCTCTTATGCCACAGGAAAGATTCATTTTCGGAAGCTTTTGAGAGAAAACACGATTCAATGCCCGATGGGTTGTTCATGTCCAAGCTATATGTGTTGTATCTTCTGGGAGCACGCATGAGAATAAGTTCTTCCGGAGTCACCACTCCTGGCTTCAGGATAAGACATTCTTTTGAATTGAATAAGGCACAAAAGTCCTTGTCACAAGTCTGTGAGACACTCATCAGATTGTATTTCAACTGAGGAACAAAGTTGACAAATTCCAGACTATTTACTCCATTTGATACTGTTCCTTGTCCTTCAATCTTTCCTCCTCTTGGGTTTCTAGCAAAAGCAACATACTCTCCATCAATTTGATGATAATCTTGCAGCAAGTTAAAGTGCCCAGTCATATGTCTTGAACATCCAGTATCTACATGCCAGATGTTATCGCCGGTTCTTCTTGATTGTCCCTATACACAACGAACCATTTATACATTTTGACCAAAATTATTTCAATCAAGAGATCTTAGTGTCAGGATATGACATCTCATTGGAATCAGAATTACAACCATCCTTTGAAGAAGCACGGTCATCGAATAGAACATTATTTTTAATTTTCCACGTTCGTTTTAAATAATTTTTAGCATTTTTAATTCTTTTACGCCTAGATTTTCTACTGTGAGAGGACTTAGGCAACACGTATGAATTTAATGAACTTTTGGAAGGTGATTCTTCATTAGAATTTGTGGTTGTCAATTTACAGCTTTTTGAAACATGATTTGAGGCACCACAACTAAAACAAACATTTTCACAAGATATCTTAGCCTGATAATAGTCATCACAAGATGAAGATGATTGTGATGTTGAGGAATCTGAACATGAGACAGTTCTCTCATCAATAACTTTGTCTTGAAGACGATGTGCTTCCTTTAATCTGAAAAATTCCATGTTGCTCATGGTTTCACGTGGTACATCATTCACAATAATTCCTGCACTTTTAAATTTGGTAACACATGGCATAACATTCAAAGATTTAGGAACAAAAGACAAAGCATTTTTAAATTTAGAAACATCACATCCCAAACCCGTATGCTCAGCAGGCATCGAATCAAAATACAAGTTTTTAACGTGTTCACACATATTTGGTTTTGACACGGACATATTATTACATTCATCCGACTCAAGTTCTTTTAAAATAGTTCTATCATTAGCACTCTTATCACAATCATCTTCGGAATTTACACAATTTGATTCTGCACAAGAAGCAAAACTGTCAGAATCGGAGGACGTAATATAATCATCAGGAGATAATGTACAAACAAAAGGTGTGGAAACATGTGGAGTTGGCATATCAGCAAATCTCCCTGATTTAGAGTAAGGAGGTGGATGAGAGTTATACCCAAGACCTTCTGTGCCTTTTCTATTAAATTGTTTATCAATTATTCTAAACAGAATTTTCTGATCCATATCCATGTGGTCAACCTGTAATTTGGCCTTTTCTGCCTTTTGGACTATTTCAGTTAAAATTGTATTATTAATGGTTTGAGTATTGAGTTGCACAATTAAAGAGCGATTTTCACCAGAAATATCACGAATTTTCTTTAAGTAAAGTTTCTCATTTTTGGCCACAGAGTCATACATCACCTTAATGTGATTTCGTTCATCAATCAAGCCTTGATTGATGAATCTGTATTTTTGAATTTCATTCAAGCAAGATCTAGAATTACACAGTTTAGAAATAACCTTAGCAGGCACAGTAGTGAGATCCTCAGCAGGTTCAATCATGACACACTTGCCCATGTCCTCCACATCAGCCATCAAGGCTTTATCAGCAGCTTCCTCAGCTTGGTCTCCCCAATGATAATGTCCATCAGCTTGACACACAAGAGCTGTGGAACTTGAAGATGTGTTTGTCTTTGGAGAATTGGCAGCTTTTTTTCCAGAGGAAATCTTCTTTTCTTGCTGATCCTTGGAGGACGGCTCCTTGCAGTTTCTGGCAAAGTGACCCAGCTGATCACAATTATAGCATCTCACCTTCTTGATATCAAACCCAAGTGTCTTTCCTTGCTTGAATCTGTCTATGCCAGATCTTTTGATGAATCTTTTGGCTCTTAAGGTCAACATAGCCATGCACCAATCAATGTCCATTTTCTCCAAATCATCAGGATTAATCTGCTCCAAGTCATCAGGTTGAAAGCTAACCGGTGTTAGAATTCCATAAATCAATGCATCATAGCATGACATGAAAGCAGTCATGATTGGGACATATTCATCAGGAATCATGGTGACAGTCTTTTGAGGAGCAGAGGAGCTGGTAGAATTGATTGCAGTACCTGAAGGAGGGACATCAGTCTGAAAGTATGGGCTACCGGATGAGCTTGATCCAGCAATAAGAGCTGTGTTTCCAAACTGATTTGACGGGGTGACTGCTCCCTTCTTAATCTCAATTTCATAAGATTGAAGAATGCTATAGACTTCCTGTTGAGACAAAGCACTATGATTCTCAGTCTTTTTTATCATGATTCGATACATATTCCATTCCTCAGGAAGAGAATCTAGGAGTTTCTTGTTTAGATCAAGAGTAGGGTACTCAACTCCCATTACCTTCAACCTTGATACAATGCTTGAGAAACTGTTGATCAGATCAGATATTGATTCTCCCCTTACATTGCTGAACATCGCATATTGTTTCTTGATCAGATCTCTTTTGCTTTCCCTGACATTCTCACTTCCCTCATATCTTGTGCACAATGCAGCCCATAAGTCTTTGGTAGTTGTGTACTCGGCAAAGATGTTGAAAATATCCATAGGAAGAGCCATGGCAATAGTCCCGTAGGCCTTGTTGTCTTGGGCAATCAAGGCAAGATCTTTCTCATCATACTCAGATACTAACTTAGGACGTTGAACATCAGCAGTGGTAGTTACGGGCTTGTGGGGACCATCGGTGATAGAACTCAACAGTGTATAATCGTGAAATTGAAAGAAAAGCTTCATCTTTTTAGTCCAGTCATCAAATTCTCTTAAGGACACAAGAGCAAGTGGTCTATTTCCCCCAGAATGTTCTGTTGAACTTGAAGTGGCCATGATATTCGGAATCGAAACTAGAACAGTAACTATTTCGATAGAACAACTTCTATCGAAACAACTAGTTTCGATAGAACAACTTTTATCGAAACAACTAGTTTCGATAGGACAACGTTTATCGAAACAACTAGTTTCGATAGGACAACTTTTATCGAAACAACTAGTTTCGATACTGAAAATTTTCAAGGCAAGTTTCGATAACCACAGTTTCGATAGAGATAAGACAAAAATCTAGTTTCGATAGTACCTTCTCCCGACAAAATGTAGACAAGAAGTTTCGATGATCAACAGAAATCAGAAACTGTCCCCAGTAGTTTCGATGCCTTCTTCTCCAAGCTCAGAAATACTCCATTGATGACAAGCTCCAGAAATCGATAGTTCAGAAATGACAAACCAATCCAGCGAAAACCTTCGGCTAATACTCCTGATCACTAATCCAACCTCTGATTCTTGAATTCACGAACAAAAATCCTTGAAACCGATGAAACAGTACGTCTGAGATGTTATGTGCAGATTTCAACAAAAACCTCAAAATACCTCACAAATCACCTAGAATCGATCACAAAACCTGATAACACTCAAAAACACTAGAGCATAAAGCTCTGATACCAATTGTTACAACCCAAATGATAGAACTCATCCCAAAAGACTAGTCTTATGGGTGAGGGATCCATTTGGGTTATAAACCCCACATTGGTTGCCCATACAACCGATGTGGGACAAGTCCCATACCTTGCAATGGTTTTAGTCCATAACATGCGACCCTCCTTAAGGTCCAACGTCCTCGTTGGTCACGGCCACGTTGGTCACAGCTGGCTTCCTCCAGGCCACCACTCCGAGTTTGGCTCTGATACCAATTGTAGGTCCAGAATTCACTTGAAATCACTAATTTGATCGATTACTCACACACACAGGCGGAAACTGTGTGTATGGTGGTGAAGCAGATGATAGAAACGGTGTTGGTGAAGATAACAGGCTAACCACACTATGAATCAACACGCAAATGGTATGAAAATGTAAGAACACAGTGAATAAACAACTGCAAATTGTATTGAATCAAGAAAAATGTGAAAGAGAAGGTTCAGGGTTACAACTGCTACTCACACCCTAAACATTCTCAAACTAGACTATTTATAGTAGTGACAGGTATCGAAACTATGTTCAATCGAAACTACTAGTTTCGATTGACCATTTACAAGTGATACACAGACTGTCGAAACTACCATCTATCGAAACTACTAGTTTCGATTGAACAAACTCAATCGAAACTAAGTAGTTTCGATGGCCCAGACTTGGAAATAAAAACAGTAAATTACAGAAAACTGAAATTACATTTAATGAAATGACAGAAAGTAAACTAGCCTAAAATTGTTTAAACAAACAATAAATGACAACAGCTTATACATAAGATATAAGCTAATAAGTTGTTTGAATTGTGTAAGTAAAGTATTTGTAAACATGTTTCACCCCAAACGTAAAAAGAGTAAAAAGGAGCTATGTAAACTCACCTGAAATGAAGCTAATAAGTTGTTTGAATTGCAAAGGAAAGATAGGCCCCGTGAGAATTCTTCACAAACGACTTACACAGTTAATTCGTATTCTATGCTCAATGTACGACTAATTGAAGTAAAGAATTTCTAAAGTTTCTAGATATTTTTGAAATTTGGCATGGGGTAAAGGGTTTATACAAGTTTGTAGGGAAATATATGTGTTTATCACAGTTATTTAAACAATAATGACAAAGTAAAATTTAGTAGAGCTAGTTAGGGTTTCAAATTAATTATTTAGTATTTAATATAATGCTACGTTTGAATTTATTTAGATAATTATTCTAGATAAATTTTGAAAAGGAAAAGGCTTAGTTAATTGTTCTATTTAAAATTAAATTATCCAAATAACTCCTTTTACTTAATTGGTAAATAAAAGGAATATTAGATAAATATAAGCTTTATATAAAATTAAATGATTTTGTATGATTATTTGTCTAAGATAATTATTTAGGTAATTCTATAAGTTTCTAAATGTTTTTAAAGGATTCTCCTTTGCCAAAATTAGTATTTACGTGTTTAAAATTAATCTAATAATGTTCAAATAATAAACCATAATTTGTTTAACAAATATTTTTATTTTGTAAACGAGACAACATGATTAGATTTGATTAATTAAATCGTTTATATTGCTTATTTAAAAATTTATAATGCTTTATAACATTTTTTTTAAATAATAAAACATCATTTCAGTTCTCCTATATTTTATAAACTTTGTTGAACATTTTCATAAGGTTTATAAGATTCATATTAAAATTAAAATATCAATTTATGAACTAAAATAGTCAAAAATACTTTAAACAGAAATAGAAAGGAAAGGGTGCCACCGGGTTTGAACCCGGGTTGTTCCCGTATTAGACCAGACGCGCAACCACAGAACTGGGCACATGCCTCGTTTAGTTACTCGTATGTATTGGGTTTTAACACGAAGGTCTGATGACCTCCCTTCCCCAACCCAATCCCACGCAAACCCTAAGTCTCAAATCGAATCAGTATGGATTCCAATCGATCACGAAACAAGAGGGCTTTTATTCTAGTTACAAAAATGAGTTAATCGACACTAGCTTTACCTGGAATGGTTGTGTGATGAAGGAGAACATGTTGAGCCGTCGGGGTCGGGTTCTTCGGATACAACGGAGCTGCAGAGATGATTTGGGATATGATTGAGAACCCCGGAAACTTGCAAAGGATGTCGCAAAGGAGAGGGATTGGTTTTTATGGTTTAATTTCACTAGGGTCGTTCCATTTGATTTGCCATTGCGTGAAACGGTTACGGGAGTTCGACTAGGGGTTAATACCTTTAATTCACATTAAATTGATTTGTTTAAATCATCATAAACAGACTCAGTAACGCTTATGCATGATGGATTGAAGTTATGGCACGTGAATTCGACGAATCGACGATCATTTTGCTGCATGTTGACTTTTTTAAGTCAAAGTTGAAAGGGTTAGGTTCTAATCATGAAGAAGGTTCAATTTGGAAGTTGAGGGGGGTCCAAGATGGGGGTTCAAAGGCATTTAAATATGTTCAAGGCTTATTTACATGATCTAAATTCATTTCTTTCCTTGTTTATAAAAATGCCTCTTTTTATTTACATACATTTTATAAAAAGATATCTTCCAATTATTATTTGTTTTATTAGGAATATATATATAAATGAATAAATGCATTATTAAAGCTCATAAGTTTTATTTATGATTTAATTACTATGATATATATATATATACCTATATAAATATACATTCATATATTTGATAGATGATAATATATAAAGGTAAAGTTGAAAACATGAATTTCTACAAAAAGAAATAGTTGTTAATGTGGCATCTTGAGTTTGAACTATTATGAGATTGAAATAGGATGTCACTGTTGTTTAAAATAAAATAATGAAGAAAAAAAAAAGTATGGTCGGAAAAACCATGGATGTTATACAAAATCGCCCTCAAACTCCTCTCTAGACGGCCAAAAGTCGAACTCCTCAAAGAATGGGAATCAAAATCTATTTAAATCGAATTTTAGGGTTTTCTCGGATGTGACAATCCGACTTTTTAAGCTAACCCCGTTAACTATTCTGTTAAGTTCCTTATTAAAAACTTAACCCCGTTAATCAAATCTAACCTCAAGGACTAATTCAGCCACTATATCAACTCAAAACTGCAAGGACTAATTGTGTAATTATACTAAACTGAATAAATTGACTCCTAAAAGTCAAAATTGATCAAATTGCCTTCAGTTGACTTTTAGAAGTCAAAGTTCGATCCTTGATTTTCCAATTCGTGGATTTTAACTGGAATTCGTTGAAACTATTAATTACTACGGGCATTACTAACATTCTCGGCCATCATTGAGCCTTAATCACCTGCATTACATCCGAATTAATCGAAAATGACCGTTCGTTTCATAACCGTCGACACCCTCATCAATTACTACCAAATTCGCATCGTTTGTATGTTATCCTCGCAAACCAAACCCCTGCGCACAACAGACGAGTCACACAGAAGCTATCCCACACGCCAATTCGATCGGAGTAGGAGAGGAAGTCGCCGGAGATCAAGTTGTTCGCTGTCGGACCTGCATTTGTTCAATTTCTATCAATCCATCAACTATTCTGGTAATTTATCTCATCTATAGTTTCGTTTCAATCTCTAGAACAATAGCCCTATCATAATTAAGGCTTGAAGTAACGAATTTAACATGAACCCGAATCTAGGGTTCATGCGTTTACAGTTTAATCGATCACTGTCCCGGAATCGATTATAGTCCAATCAACGTATGTGGTTAGATTCGAAACTGACCACTCATCGAAAGCCCTATTAATCCAACCGTTTCTAATATCGAATTCAACTCAGTTCATAATCTAGGGTTCTTCATAAAAACGATTTGGGGATTTCGGTCATAAACTTAATCTCAATCTAATTAAATACCATGGCCAGATTCGAAATCCTTTATTCTCTAAAAGCCCTATGTTTTCAAAGAATTCTAACATCAGAATTGTTCAAATCGATTTCATGACCTTGTTCTAGGGTTTCGGTGCTCATTCCGAAATTAAACACCCTTTTACTAATCGATTTTTCAATTAAACCTAACCAACAGTTTCGCAATAACCTAATCAACAAAACCCACATGTTTCTTGGTTCGATCGATATCCAAATCAAAGGAATCGGGACTGGTTTTGGCTCGATTACGATGGGGGAAAAGAACACGCTGGAATTGTATGTTAAAACGATTTAATCTGGGTATCTAACGCGATAGCCTAGTGGCCGGACTGGTTAAGGCAGTGTGCGTGTGTGGGAGAGACCCGGGTTCGAGTCCGAGCTCCCACAATCATTTTTAAACATTTTTCTGTTAATATTTAATTAATAAAAATCAAACCCTATAATATTATAAGGTTATACAATTGTGTTTTTACCCGAAAAACAACCCGTAGGCTCGGGTTTGAATTATTAACATATTTTTATATATTAAACCCACTTTTATAATTAATATATTGTTATTATTATCAAGTAAAAATAATGTGTTTATATTATTTTTAAACCATAAATTCATATAAAAATAATATGTTTATATTATTTTCAAACCGTGACCCGTATTATTAAATAATATATATTTATAATATTTCAAATCATTTTGTAACATCGTGTGTCGATTGAGACTAAATAATAATATAGTTGGTTATACTATTTACTCGTATACATATATTATTATTTTATTAATTTTTGTGAATGACAAAACACCCGGTTATAATTATTATTATTCGTGTCATTCGTCGTGTAAAGTAATTTTTAACTCCGTGGACACTTTCGTCCACTCTTGAATATTGGAGCGTTTCTTTAGGACATTTCTCAATCCGTGTCATTGTCACATTTCCCATTTCTCTTTTATCCCTAATTTATGTGTTTATAATGTTAGGGCATTCGTAAGTCTTTTGAGACTTACACACGTGGCTCCAACTTTTCCCTTGTGTGATTCAAATCCTTACTCAAGCTCAGGTGAGTTTCACGGCCCCTTTTTACTGCTTTTAACTTGTGGGAGAAAACATGCTTAAACTGATTTTAGATTTTGTGTTTCATATGCTATCAATGTTAAAGCTAAGTGTAACATGCTATCACAGAAAGTCCTCATCTTATTTCGAACCGTTAATATGGATCTTAGCGAGGTAATGTTTAGTAGTACTACTGGGTTTGACAAACCTCACCCGCGTTAGTCGCGCTAACTCGATCGGATATCGAACGGGTGAAATGTTAGCCTATTCACATGGCCAGTATTGATAGAACCTGGCAGGAGGCAATAAACAAACAGTTAGTTTCGGTTGCGAGCACTTGAGCTAAAACATGAACATAGGTTAGCTACCTATAGATACATATTGAAAGATCATAAATCTAGTAACGTTTACTTATTTATTTGAAACCTGTGAACTCACCAACTTCGTGTTGACACTTTTTCTTACATGTTTTCTCAGGACGCTAAGCTAAGACACAGGTGCACGTTAGGGCATGCATGAGATTCAACTGCTTTGCTTTGTGTCTATTTATGTTGATTGAATTATTTTAATGTACTTTGTTTGGTTGAACGTTTGGACTTTTGGACTTTGGTTTTGGGCGCGTGTATTTTGCGCATTTACTTTCTTTACGCTTCCGCATTGATACTCTGATTTAAAAGGATATTTTCATTTGAGTCCTATGTAGAGTCGTTCAACGTAACTAATGTCTGAGATCCTGGTTTGTCACTTCCCAAACGGTAATACTCCGTTAGTGGAATTTGGGGGTGTGACAGATTGGTATCAGAGCCATTGGTTATAGCGAACTAGGATTGCATACTAGACTATAGCCTCACACATTAGTTACATGTCATTTGGATGTTGGCACTTATACAAATTGTTGCAGGATCATGTCGTTAACACCACCTCCATCACCTAACACATCAGGGCATAAGGCACCTGTACCCTCATCCCCGGAGCCCAAAAGGCGCCGGACTACCTCAATTGAGCAAGGCGAACCGAGCAACGCACGGGCATTGGAGTATGCTCTCAATTGGGATATGTACCCCCATATGATCCAAAGGTGGATCGAAATGGGAGATGTTCCATCACCATACTTTGCATCCACATCTTCATCGCCTACACTTCCTAGCTTACCATGTACCATGGAACAAGCCTTCGCAGCATTTGTGTCCTATATGTTAAAGGAATTAAGTTTTGTACAAGATGCCACCGAGGAGATACCTAAACTCCTGGAGAATGGAAAACAAGTGGAAGAGAATAGGGTAGGAATAAAAGATTTGACTACCGAACTAGCTGCAACGGATCATGTCCACAACCTTTTAGTGAATCGTGTAGCACACCTGGAGACGAGGGATGACATTATGGATGATGATATGCAAGGAGTTCTGGAGAGATTAGCTGCTATGGAAGCTCAGCTACATGTGGCTAACCACACTGCTGAAGGCCATCAAGAGAGGGTTACTCATTTGGAAGCCCAACTGCAAGCGGCCCTACACCCGGAAGACATCCCAGTATCTGACGATGAGGAGGAACCCTTTGAGGAAGAGCTCTTTGAGGAGGAGTCCTTCGAGGAGGAACCCTTAGAGGGGGAACCAGCTGAGGAAGAGCCAGTGGAGATTGATGATGCACAGTCATATGTCTCTTCTGATGACGAGGATATTTGAGGATCTTCCTATTCTATCTTCCTTTTCATGTTTGTTTTTGCTTATGTTATTTCCCTTTTCAAACCTATATGGGTAAGGTTGTTCCCATCCAATAAAAGCATGAGAAGTTTAATATTTGAGTTATTTATTTTGTAGCCTTACAATTTATTTAATTTTCAAAATATTAGATGTTGTATTTCCTTACCCGTACCTGAATAATGTTTAATATTCGATATATTTCTTATTGTTTTCATTTGTGATTGTGAAGAAATATGTCTGGGAGAGGACGAGGAGGCCGTACCGGTGGTCATGGTACCATCAACATGACGGCAGCAGAACTAGCAGCTTTGATAAACAATAGTGTGGCAGAGGCCCTAGCAGCACAGAATGTTGCAGGTAAATGCTTTCAACTATTGACTAGTAGGGTCAATCCCTTTTCCTAAGAATATCTTTCTAAACCCTATAATTCCAATTCAATTCGTATTTCTAAATCCAGGCCAGCAAAATCAACAAAATCAACAGCCAGCCTGCACTTTTAAGGCATTCATGGACTGCAAGCCCCACACCTTTAGTGGAGCTGAAGGAGCAGTTGGATTACTTCGCTGGTTTGAGAAGGTTGAATCAGTAATAGCCATGTGCAACTGCCCCGTAGCTAACCAAGTGAAATTTGCTGCTGGAACTTTAGAAGGCCCGGCCCTAACATGGTGGAATGCCCAAGTTCAAATGTTGGGACTAGCAATGGCAAATGGACTCCAATGGGAGGAATTTAAGTCAATGATGAAAGAAGAATACTGCCCACGAGATGAAATTCAAAAGCTAGAAGGAGAGTTCTGGAACCTTAAGATGGAGGGTTCAGAAATTGAACTCTACACCACCCGTTCGCACGAACTTGCCACCATGTGCCCACATATGGTGACTCCAGATTACAAACGGATTGAACTATACATTGGGGGTTTGGTACCTCAGATTCAAAGCATGGTGACCTCATCCAACCCTACCACCATCCAACAGACCATCAGACTTGCTCACAAATTGACCGATCAGGCAGTGACACAGGGAACTTTACCTCCAAGAGGTTCAATTGCTAAACCCACCGACAGCCACAAACGCAAGTTCGATCACCATTCCAACACCCACAACCACTCTAACTCCCACTCCAAAGGACCCCAACCCAACCAGCAACAGTTTAACCAACAGCAACAACAACAACAACGTAGATTCGAGCCTACCAAGAACTTCAATCAGTCGACCTCTTCTGGCCAAAACCAGGGTGGTTATGCGGGGAAGTCCCCGAAGTGTAACAAGTGTAACTTACACCACTTTGGGTTCTGCAATCGTTGCCAGAGGTGCGGTAAAATAGGCCATGCTGCCAAGGACTGCAGGGGTGAATTACAAACTAAACAACCCTTTCAACAACCAGGGTCTACTAGGGCTTGCTTTGAGTGTGGAAAGGAAGGGCATATTCAGAAGAACTGTCGTCAGTTGAAGAAAGGGGGTAATGGGAATCACAACCCTAACCACAATAACAATGGGAATGGTGGTAATAATGGCAATGGGGGAGGAAATGGTGCGAAGGGACGAGCCTTCGTACTAGGATCTGGAGAAGCCCGTTATGACCATAATGTGGTTACCGGTAAGTTTCTCGTAAATAATTTCTTTGCTTCTGTCCTTTTTGACACCGGTGCTGATAGAAGTTTTATATCTAAGAAATTTAGTAATATGATAAAAGGAACTTCATCTCTATTAGAAGATAAGTATACAATAGAGATAGCCGACGGTCAAATAATTGAGGCAACTCACATACTTAAGGGATGTAAACTTGAGCTAGCTACACATACATTTGATATCGACCTTATGCCGGTCACACTTGGTAGTTTTGATGTAATCGTTGGCATGGATTGGTTGTCTAGAAACCAAGCGGAAATCATTTGTCATGAGAAAATCGTTCGCATACCCCTCCCGAGTGGAGAAATTCTTTCAGTTCAGGGCGAAAGAGTTGGTACTGTCATGGGCATTATATCCTTCATGAAAGCACAAAAATGTCTTCGAAAGGGGCATACGGCTATTTTGGCACTTGTTGCTGAACAACCGTCAGAAGAGAAGAAGATCGAAGATATTCCCGTTGTGCATGAATTTTTGGAAGTATTTCCCGAGGATCTGCCCGGTCTGCCACCACACCGTCAGGTTGAATTCCAAATTGACCTAGCACCCGGAGCAGCACCGATTGCTCGGGCACCTTATCGATTAGCACCCAGTGAATTGCAGGAACTGTCCACTCAGTTGCAAGACTTATTGGATAAAGGTTTCATCCGACCTAGTTCATCACCGTGGGGAGCTCCGGTATTATTTTTCAAGAAGAAGGACGGTACGTTCCGTATGTGTATTGATTACCGGGAGCTGAACAAAGTTACAATCAAGAACCGCTACCCTTTACCTCGTATTGATGACCTTTTTGATCAACTCCAAGGATCAAGTTTCTATTCCAAAATAGACCTTAGGTCCGGCTATCATCAGTTAAGAGTCCGAGAAGAAGATATCTCTAAAACTGCATTCAGGACAAGGTACGGCCATTACGAATTTATGGTCATGCCTTTCGGTCTAACCAACGCACCTGCGGTATTCATGGATCTCATGAACCGTGTGTGTAAGCCTTACCTTGACCAGTTTGTTATCGTTTTCATCGATGACATCCTTATTTATTCCAAGAATGAGGAAGAACATGAGGAACATCTGCGTCTAATTTTGGAACTACTTAAACAAGAGCAACTTTATGCTAAGTTTTCCAAATGTGAATTTTGGATTCGAGAGGTTCAGTTTCTAGGTCATGTGGTAAATGAAAAAGGGATACATGTCGACCCGTCCAAAATAGAAGCCATTAAGAAATGGGCAGCACCGACGACTCCGACTGAGGTGCGACAATTTCTGGGATTGGCTGGATATTACCGTCGTTTTATCGAAGGATTTTCAAAGATTGCGCAACCTCTCACCGCCCTAACTCAAAAAGGAAAAGCTTATAATTGAGGCGATAATCAAGAATCAGCTTTCCAGCATCTCAAAGAGAAACTTTGCAGTGCACCTATTTTAGCTCTTCCAGAAGGAACCGATGACTTTGTGGTGTATTGTGATGCATCTATTCAAGGTCTGGGTTGTGTCTTAATGCAACGCGAAAAAGTAATCGCATACGCTTCACGTCAGTTAAAGGTTCACGAGAAAAACTACACCACTCATGACCTAGAGTTGGGAGCAGTAGTTTTTGCACTTAAGATATGGAGACATTACTTGTACGGTACCAAATGCACCATCTACACCGATCACAGGAGCCTCCAACATATCTTCGAGCAGAAGGAGTTGAACATGCGACAACGTCGTTGGGTTGAACTTTTAAATGATTACGACTGTGCGATCCGGTATCATCCGGGTAAAGCTAACGTCGTGGCTGATGCACTAAGCCGAAAAGAAACGAAACCCAAACGAGTTCGAGCGTTACAACTCACTATTCACCCTGGATTGCCTGACAGAATCCGTAGTGCTCAACTTGAAGCCTTGAAAGAAGATAACCTACCGTTAGAAGGTACACGTGGCATGGAAGCACAACTTGAAGTAAAATATGACGGAATTCGTTACTTTGTCGAACGAATATGGGTTCCAGTGTTCGGAAATTTAAGGGAACTAATCATGGATGAAGCTCATAAATCTCGTTACTCCATTCATCCGGGTTCCGATAAAATGTACCATGATCTAAAAGTACTATATTGGTGGCCGAAGATGAAGGCCGATATAGCCACTTATGTTAGTAAGTGTCTGACCTGCGCGAAGGTCAAAGTTGAATACCAAAAACCGTCCGGTCTACTGCAACAACCTGAAATTCCCATGTGGAAATGGGAACAAATATCCATGGACTTCATTACCAAATTACCCCGAACCCCTACCGGATGTGATACTATATGGGTAATTGTGGATCGCCTGACAAAATCTGCTCACTTTCTAGCAATTAAAGAAACCGACAAAATGGATAAACTCACTCGAATATACTTGAAAGAAGTAGTCTCTCGGCACGGAGTGCCAATCTCTATTATTTCGGATCGTGATGCACGATTCACTTCCCGTTTCTGGCAATCATTGCATAAAGCATTAGGCACGCGTCTAGATATGAGCACAGCATACCATCCTCAAACTGATGGCCAAACTGAACGTACTATCCAAACTCTGGAGGACATGCTACGAGCTTGTGTGATCGATTTCGGTAACACTTGGGAGTCTCACCTACCATTGGTGGAGTTCTCCTACAACAACAGTTATCACACTAGCATCAAGGCAGCTCCATTTGAAGCACTTTATGGGCGGAAATGTCGTTCTCCCATTTGTTGGACCGAGGTTGGGGATAGCCAACTCACAGGTCCTGAACTTGTATTTGAAACTTCCGAAAAGATCGTTCAAATTAGAAATCGTATGGCGGCAGCTCGTGATCGTCAAAAGAGCTATGCCGACAAGCGTCATAAACCTTTGGAATTTCAAATAGGTGACATGGTTTTACTCAAAGTCTCACCTTGGAAAGGTGTCATTCGTTTCGGGAAACGAGGAAAACTGAATCCTCGTTATGTTGGACCTTTCAAAATATTAAAGAGAATCGGACCAGTCGCGTACCAGCTGGACCTACCTGAAAGACTTAGTGGTGTGCACAACGTCTTTCACGTCTCGAATTTAAAGAAATGCTTGGCAGACGAATCACTCGCAGTTCCTCTGGAGGAACTACATGTTGATGAATAGTTACGTTTCATCGAAGAACCTGTGGAAATTATGGATAGGGAAGTTAAAACGTTAAAGCACAGTAAGATCCCTATTGTTCGAGTCCGTTGGAACTCGAAACGCGGACCAGAATTTACTTGGGAGTGCGAGGATCAGATGATGCGCAAATATCCTAATCTGTTCTAGCACTCTGCGTCAAATCCCTAAGGTACTATCTAATTTTCGGGACGAAAATTCTTTCAACTAGGGAATGATGTGAAACCCCCCAGAAAATTTTTTTTTATTTATTTTTGTTATTTTAAATTTTCGGGACGAAAATTCTTTCAACTAGGGAATGATGTGACAATCCGACTTTTTAAGCTAACCCTGTTAACTATTCTGTTAAGTTCCTTATTAAAAACTTAACCCCGTTAATCAAATCTAACCTCAAGGACTAATTCAGCCACTATATCAACTCAAAACTGCAAGGACTAATTGTGTAATTATACTAAATTGAATAAATTGACTCCTAAAAGTCAAAATTGATCAAATTGCCTTCAGTTGACTTTTAGAAGTCAAAGTTCGATCCTTGATTTTCCAATTCGTGGATTTTAACTGGAATTCGTTGAAACTATTAATTACTACGGGCATTACTAACATTCTCGGCCATCATTGAGCCTTAATCACCTGCATTACATCCGAATTAATCGAAAATGACCGTTCGTTTCATAACCGTCGACACCCTCATCAATTACTACCAAATTCGCATCGTTTGTATGTTATCCTCGCAAACCAAACCCCTGCGCACAACAGACGAGTCACACAGAAGCTATCCCACACGCCAATTCGATCGGAGTAGGAGAGGAAGTCGCCGGAGATCAAGTTGTTCGCTGTCGGACCATCATTTGTTCGATTTCTATCAATCCATCAACTATTCTGGTAATTTATCTCATCTATAGTTTCGTTTCAATCTCTAGAACAATAGCCCTATCATAATTAAGGCTTGAAGTAACGAATTTAACATGAACCCGAATCTAGGGTTCATGCGTTTACAGTTTAATCGATCACTGTCCCGGAATCGATTATAGTCCAATCAACGTATGTGGTTAGATTCGAAACTGACCACTCATCGAAAGCCCTATTAATCCAACCGTTTCTAATATCGAATTCAACTCAGTTCATAATCTAGGGATCTTCATAAAAACGATTTGGGGATTTCGGTCATAAACTTAATCTCAATCTAATTAAACACCATGGCCAGATTCGAAATCCTTTATTCTCTAAAAGTCCTATGTTTTCAAAGAATTCTAACATCAGAATTGTTCAAATCAATTTCATGACCTTGTTCTAGGGTTTCGGTGCTCATTCCGAAATTAAACACCCTTTTACTAATCGATTTTTCTATTAAACCAAACCAACAGTTTCGCAATAACCTAATCAACAAAACCCACATGTTTCTTGGTTCGATCGATATCCAAATCAAAGGAATCGGGACTGGTTTTGGCTCGATTACGATGGGGGAAAAGAACACGCTGGAATTGTATGTTAAAACGATTTAATCTGGGTATCTAACGCGATAGCCTAGCGGCCGGACTGGTTAAGGAAGTGTGCGTGTGTGAGAGAGACCCGGGTTCGAGTCCGGGCTCCCACAATCATTTTTAAACATTTTTCTGTTAATATTTAATTAATAAAAATCAAACCCTATAATATTATAAGGTTATACAATTGTGTTTTTACCCGAAAAACAACCCGTAGGCTCGGGTTTGAATTATTAACATATTTTTATATATTAAACCCACTTTTATAATTAATATATTGTTATTATTATCAAGTAAAAATAATGTGTTTATATTATTTTTAAACCATAAATTCATATAAAAATAATATGTTTATATTATTTTCAAACCGTGACCCGTATTATTAAATAATATATATTTATATTATTTCAAATCATTTTGTAACATCGTGTGTCGATTGAGACTAAATAATAATATAGTTGGTTATACTATTTACTCGTATACATATATTATTATTTTATTAATTTTTGGGAATGACAAAACACCCGGTTATAATTATTATTATTCGTGTCATTCGTCGTGTAAAGTAATTTTTAACTCCGTGGACACCTTCGTCCACTCTTGAATATTGGAGCGTTTCTTTAGGACATTTCTCAATCCGTGTCATTGTCACATTTCCCATTTCTCTTTTATCCCTAATTTATGTGTTTATAATGTTAGGGCATTCGTAAGTCTTTTGAGACTTACACACGTGGCTCCAACTTTTCCCTTGTGTGATTCAAATCCTTACTCAAGCTCAGGTGAGTTTCACGGCCCCTTTTTACTGCTTTTAACTTGGGGGAGAAAACATGCTTAAACTGATTTTAGATTTTGTGTTTCATATGCTATCAATGTTAAAGCTAAGTGTAACTTGCTATCACAGAAAGTCCTCATCTTATTTCGAACCGTTAATATGGATCTTAGCGAGGTAATGTTTAGTAGTACTACTGGGTTTGACAAACCTCACCCGCGTTAGTCGCGCTAACTCGATCGGATATCGAACGGGTGAAATGTTAGCCTATTCACATGGCCAGTATTGATAGAACCTGGCAGGAGGTAATAAACAAACAGTCAGTTTCGGTTGCGAGCACTTGAGCTAAAACATGAACATAGGTTAGCTACCTATAGATACATATTGAAAGATCATAAATCTGGTAACGTTTACTTATTTATTTGAAACCTGTGAACTCACCAACTTCGTGTTGACACTTTTTCTTACATGTTTTCTCAGGACGCTAAGCTAAGACACAGGTGCACGTTAGGGCATGCATGGGATTCAACTGCTTTGCTTTGTGTCTATTTATGTTGATTGAATTATTTTAATGTACTTTGTTTGGTTGAACGATTGGACTTTTGGACTTTGGTTTTAGGCGCGTGTATTTTGCGCATTTACTTTCTTTACGCTTCCGCATTGATACTCTGATTTAAAAGGATATTTTCATTTGAGTCCCATGTAGAGTCGTTCAATGTAACTAATGTCTGAGATCCTGGTTTGTCACTTCCCAAACGATAATACTCCGTTAGTGGAATTTGGGGGTGTGACATCGGATTTTCTTTCCCTCACGTACCGCGAAAGAAATGGATAGGTTCCTCGCGTACCGCGAGGAACAAAATAGTCGTGGCTGATTCTGAAGTTCCTTGCGTACCGCGAAAGAATTCTCTGGAGTTCTCGCGTACCGCGAGAAACTGAAATTCAACATTTTTCATTTTGAACCCTGGACTTTCTTCCGGCTTCGTTCTCTTGCTCGGTTTCTTCACGTATTCCCTTGTAATTCGTACGAGCACCTACAAACAAGACATAGACTCAATGAATATACAAAAATGACTCAAAACAAAGATAAAACTAACTAAAAACGCACTAAACACTAGGAATAAAGATGTGTGCTTTCCACTACATGAAGCTCCTTGGCCAAAACGCTCAACGGGTTCGAGCCTTGACCAAGCCGTATACAGATTAAGTTCCTAAAACAATACAACTCCTTAGGTACCAAATCTTGTTCACCTATGAAACGTGTGAGCTCCCATCAATAATGCTCCATAAGCAACACATTAAGCTTATGATCATGCCCTAGTAAAATCTCAAATATAAAAGGTTTCCAGCAAGATAGGATAACGTTTAGTGTTAGTAATAACTTGGATTTACCTAGTATAATGTCTGCAGCATTATGCCTTGACAAAACTGCTCAGTTGCATGAGATCGATATCGAGTTTGTGACCAGATAGTCCTAACTTACATCCCTTGCGGATGTGGGTTGACTCGATTATCTTAACGTCTGATATTTCTACGGTAAATATGTGTTCTAATATGGTTGGGGTCGTTTCTAACTGTTTACTAAAGCTTTTAGATATAAAACTTCTATCAGCGCCAGTATCAAAAAGTACAGAAGCAAAATGATCATTTAAAGGAAACATACCGTTAATAACGTTTTGATCATTCCTAGCTTCCCCTAAGCCAATCACGAAGGCTCGAGCCTTCGCACCATTACCGTTGTTACTACCATTTCCACCCTAGTTGTGTTGACCGTTGCCATTCCCATTACCATTCTTCCTCAGTTGCAGATAGTTTTTCCTAAAGTGTCCTTCCTTTCTACACTCAAAGCAGCCTTTGGGTGCTTCACCAAGTGGTGTCTGTTTGTTCTGCAGCTCTATCCACACCGCTGGCAGCGGTATCTGTGACATGCTCCGTTATGGTGGAAATTGCATTTGTGGCATTTTGGGTACTTACAAGCATATGTATCCTGGTTTTGCTGAGTGGGGGTAGACTGCGTGGGGTTGTTGGAAGGTTTAAACTTACGTTGCTGTTGCTGTTGCTGTTGTTGCTGAGGGGGTGGGTTTGACTGGACAGCTTTGGAGTGCATACTGTAAAACTTTCACTTGTTTTCGGTCACCTTTTAAATTCTACCCCTATATGGTAGGGTGTGTAACATTTCTGATTTTAGTATTCCTATTTCAATTCAATGTAATGCAATTTCAAGTTCTATACTCGTGCAATGTCTTATTATTTTCTTGCCGTAAACTAAATGCAATGATTCTATACAACTTCGCAAGTTTTACTCGATTATATACATTTAAACGCTAAACAAGAAACTATTTTATTCAAACTTATCAAATCTGAAAAGTCAAGGACTAAAATTGAAAAATGTCAACAAACCCTAGTCTAGCACGGTCGTGCTTCGCCCTAACACGGTCGCGCCAGGTGCTTTGGCACGGTCGCGCGACCTGCTTTGGAACGATCGCGCCCGGTGCCTAGGCACGGTCGCGCCTATATTGGCACGGTCGCGCCTGCGTAATAGTCGAAACGTAAATGTGATTTCAAAACGCTCAATCATTCGAAATTCAAATCCGATTACGTTTCTTCTTCCATTAACGTGAGTTATACCATTCTCAATTATTCAACGCCTCAGTTTCATACCATCAATCTCGAATTCTCTCTCAAACAATTCAAGCAAAACTCGAATCCTATTCTGAGACGCAAATTTCCACGATCAAGAAAGGATTACGCATCTCCCGGATCTCTCCAAGACTCTAGACTCTCTGGCCTAGCCGGAGTTGCAGCCGAAGTCGCCAGAAGCCGTTTTCTCCGTCGCTGGAACTCCCTTCTACCGATCGTTACCAATTCCTTCCTGTTTTAGGTAAGTATATTCTCCATCTCATTCGTTTCAGTATCATCATCAAAAGCCCCCTATTAATCTGGGCTTTCATTACAGAAATCGTTCGAATCAAAATTGTTATTTTAAATAAAAAGGATTTAATCGATTCCACTCTTAAACACGATGTTCATGCAATTAATTTATATGATTAGACTCGTAATATCTCTTTAATCGAAAGCCCTATCAATTCCATCGTTATAAATACAAGAAATTGTCAATTCGTGTCTGACTTGGAATAGACACGGTCGCGCTAATCATCTAGCGCGGCCGTGCCTCGTGTAGCGCGATTGTGTCCTCCTGTCCAGACCTTGTCATGCCCTCTGGGCTAGTCTCTGTTGTGTCTAAAGATCATAGACACGATCGTGCCTGGTCAAGGCACGGTCGTGCCTGTTGTCTGGTCTAGATTGTGCTTCTGTTGGTCAACCCGGTCGCGCCCGTGGCTTGAGCACGATCGTGTCCTTCCGAGGCACGGTCGTGTGAGACTCAGATTATTTTAGCAGAATTATAATTTTTATATTTAATCAGGAAATGTTTCAGATTTTATAAAAATATGTGTTCTGTATTTAAAAATGGATTAAAAGTTTAATCTTGGCATAAATATAATTTATGGAAAAGTGTATAAAAATTAAATTTATATTTATTTAAATGATGTTTTAAATAATTAAGTTACAAAATTTATAAATAATGATTAGTTATTTAATTTACATTTTAAATCAAAATCATTTATTTATTTATACTTAATTTCAATTAATATTTACATTTTTTCATAAACTACAATTATATATTTATTTATTCAATTCAAACATAATCAAATGGTTACAAACATATTTTAATTCAAACTTTATATATTTTATTTAATACTTTTAAATACAAATCAATAGTTTTATATACAAATTCAACTTTCACTTTAGACCTAAACTTTGTACAACTATTTAATTCTATACACTTTACTCTTAGGTTAAAGTGTGCATTCCAAGGATCATTTTTGCTATCTATATTTTCCTTGTTAGCTTCACTTCCATACCAAGTGAGTATTCACAACCCCTTTTTACTCTTTTACACTTTTGGGGTGGAACATGAACTTTATACACATTACACATTTCACAACTACATTTACTCAAATAACACAAGTACAAAATCCTACATACATACATTTGTGCAAAATTTGAGCTTTGTGCCCGAGTGCTAGTTGTGCTAGTCTTTGTGAAAACTATGTGCAATCATTAACTATACAAGCCGACGGTTTTCAATGATAGATCTATTGAGTCTGACAAACCCACCCAAGTGGAGGTGATTGATACCGACAACACAATTTGCATACTAGTTACTAAGGTTTGATTGTACTTGATTACACAATAGTAGCTCCTCATAAATGCCTTATTTTTCATGTCTTGTAAAGGATTTGTTTTCAACTATATGCTATCTATATACAACTGTGTTATACTCACCAACTTTTTAGTTGACTTTATTTTATTCATGTTTCAGGCCCCAATATGTGAGATTGATTCAAGACGTGTTCAACATAAGATTTGGACTTAGCAAAATAAATCAAGAATTTTATGAGTTGTTATGTTTCTTGTTTGAATTTGATCTTGTACTTGGATTTCTTGTAATGCAAATTTGACTTTAATATATTTCAATTTAGTCAACCATGTGCTATGAACAGTCTTACATGTCCCGCCCCGATGATTCCGCCATCGGTCGGGGTGTGACAGATTGGTATCAGAGCCTTGGTTATAGGGAATTAGGTTATTAGACACCTTGACCTAGACTATAACTTTAGGACACCCATTTATGCTATATTTCATGATTTTGTGCTATGTGTTACATGCTATGTGCTACATGCTTACCATGATAAATTATTATTATATTTGATGCCTTACTTGTTAAAAATTCATGACTTAGTAGGATCTTCTTAAATAATAATTTAATATCCTTTCCTATATTCTAAAACCTCATAATATTTCTATCTTCTTTTCTATCTTTATTCTTTCTAAGCATGTGGAAAATTCTTGAAGCAAAGATCTTTAAATTTTTATTTTCTTCGTTAAGGTTTTTTAAACTTGTTAAATTATTTGAGGACACGTGCATTCTGGAAGGGTGACACCTGTATTTTGGGTTTTCTGTCTAGGAAAGCATTTCGCATAAATCCCAATCAACCGAGGGACCCGTATGCTTTCATGGGAATTCCCGAGATGAGTGTTTACTTATAGGCTAAAGCATGTCTCCTTGAAAAATTATATAAGTTTAAATTAACCTTGATGTGCCTTAGTATTCAAGTGATTTTATCACTTTTGAGTACAATCCAAACTATGAATATCTATCTTTTTATTTGATTATCTCATTCTATTAAATCCTAGCAATTCTCATAAGTTCTTACAATCTTTTTCTTGTTTTGTGAAAATCTGTAGAATGCCTCCTCGTCGTGCTCCCGTCGCCAACGCCAACTCCGAAATTGCTGCTATTCTTACCCAATTGGTGACACAACTCACCCAAGCCAATGGTGCCACTAATGGCAATGGTGGAAATGGAAGCAATAGTGGTAATAATGGTGGAAATGGTGGAAATGGTGGAAATAATCCATCTCAATGCACCTTCAAGCACTTTAATTCGTGCAATCCCCTAAAGTTTTATGGAACCGAAGGAGCTACTGGACTCCTTCAATGGTTTGAAAGTATTGAGAATACCTTTCTCAATAGTGACTGTCCCGACAACCTCCGCGTTCGTCATGCCACAAGTGTCCTCCAAAAGCGGGCACTTACTTGGTGGAATGGGGAGAAAAGGAATGGGGTGTTGATGTAGCTATGGCCTTACCTTGGGATGAGGTCAAAAGGCTTATGACCGAGGAATTCTATCCTCGAAATGAAGTGAAGAAGTTAGAGGCCGAATTTTGGGATCTTGCCCAAGATAGTGGGGAAAACTTGGCTTACACAACTCGGTTCCATGAGTTGAGTCTTCTTGTGCCCCACATGGTCACTCCGTTATCTCGTTGTATCGAAAAGTATATTGGTGGGCTACCAAGACAAATTCAAGATACTGTCTTGGGTAGAAATCCTGCTACTTTGGAAGATGCTATCCGCCTGTCTGCTACCCTAACGGATAATCATGTCAAAGCAGGGACTCTTACCAAAAAGGGTTCTAAGAAAGTTGCTGAAAACGTAACCCCTCCTACCCACAACAAAGAAGCTGCAACTGAACCCTCTCGCAATAACAAAAAGAGGAAAGTTAGAAACTTTGCTGTGGTTACTCCTGTTGTGCCCGTTAATAAAGTTGCACCCGTAGTTCAAGCGCCGGCTAAAAAGCCATATGTTGGGATTTATCCTCTTTGTGCCACCTGCAATTTTCATCATCCTCAAAATATCCCATGTCGCCTTTGCACTCATTGTGGGTTATATGGTCACACTATCAATGTTTGTAGGGCCAAAGCTCTTGCTGGCCAAGTCAACCCTCCGAACCAACCCAACCCGCGAGTGGCTAATCAAGGTGCTCCCGCCATTGCTAATAGGCGTGCTTGCTATGAGTGTGGTGACCCGAACCATTTTCGTAATCTATGTCCAAGACTTGCAAATGCTACACAAGGTGGAGCTCGTAGGCGTGCTTTCAACATTAACGCCAACGAAGCTCAAGCCAACAACGACGTGGTTAATGGTACGTTCCTTGTAAATAGTCATTATGCCTCCATTTTGTCCGATACCGGTGCCGATAAAAGTTTTGTGTCACTTAATTTTGAGCCCTTACTTGCAAAGACACGATCCCAATTAGAGAAAACCTTCACCGTTAAAATAGCAAATGGTGACTCGCTTACAATTGAGTCTATTATCTATGACTGCTCCTTAGAACTTAATGATCATGCATTCCCAATCAACCTTGTTCCAATGCCACTAGGAAGCTTTGATATTATTATAGGTATTGATTGGCTATCAAATCATCATGCCGAAGTCATTTGCTTTGAAAAGTGTATTCGAATTCCGCTACCATCGGGAGAAACCTTAAGGGTTTTTGGTGAAAAGCCTTGCAAGGGTCTTAAATTAATGTCTTGTACTACCGCTCAAAAGTACTTACGAAAGAAGTACATCGCCTTCCTAGCTCATATTGTTCAAAAGGATGTCAAGGAGAAGAGTATCCAAGACATTCCTATCATTAGAGATTTTCCCGAAGTGTTTCCTAAAGATTTATCCGGTCTTCCTCCTGTTCATCAAGTCGAGTTCCGTATTGATCTTATGCCCGGAGCTAACCCCGTTGCTAGAGCTCCTTATCGTCTTGCACCTTCGAAAATGCAAGAACTCGCAAGTCAACTTCAAGAACTCTCCGATAAAGGTTTCATTCGCCCAAGTCATTCACCGTGGGGTGCACCCGTCTTATTTGTTAAGAAGAAAGATGGATCGTTTCGCATGTGTATTGACTACCGCGAACTCAACAAGCTTACCATCAAGAACCGTTACCCTTTTCCTAGAATCGATGATCTCTTCGATCAACTTCAAGGTTCTACTTGTTTCTCGAAGATTGATCTTCGATCCGGTTATCATCAGCTCCGTGTTCAAGAAGACGACATTCCTAAGACTGCCTTTCGAACAAGGTATGGTCATTACGAGTTCATGGTTATGCCTTTCGGGTTAACCAATGCACCCGCAGTTTTCATGGATCTCATGAACCGTGTGTGCAAACCGTACCTTGATAAATTCGTGATCGTTTTCATTGACGATATCTTAATCTATTCCAAGACTAAAGCCGACCATGAAGAACATCTTAGATTGGTTTTGGACCTTTTAAAGAAAGAGCAATTATATGCCAAGTTCTCCAAATGTGAATTTTGGTTAAAAGAAATTAAATTTCTTGGTCACATCGTCAACGACAAGGGTATTCATGTTGATCCTGCTAAGATTGAAACGGTTAAGAATTGGAATGCCCCGAAGACTCCTACCGAAGTTCGTTCATTTCTTGGTCTTGCGGGTTATTATCGTCGTTTCATCTCAAACTTCTCAAAGATTGCTGTCCCTCTTACCGCTTTGACCCATAAGGGTAAAGCTTATGAACGGGGACCGAAACAAGAAGAAGCTTTCCAAACTCTTAAGCATAAGTTGTGCAATGCTCCTATTTTAACTCTTCCCGATGGAAATGATGATTTAGTTGTCTATTGTGATGCTTCTAACCAAGGTCTTGGTTGTGTCCTCATGCAACGAGGAAAAGTAATCGCTTATGCATCAAGACAACTCAAAATTCATGAAAAGAATTACACGACGCACGATCTCGAGTTGGGTGTGGTCGTATTCGCGTTAAAGATTTGGAGACATTACCTATATGGCACGAAATGTGTGGTATTCCCCGACCACAAAAGTCTTCAACATATCTTCAACCAAAAAGAACTCAATATGAGGCAACGACGTTGGGTCGAACTCCTTAACGACTATGACTGCGAAATTCGTTACCATCCCGGCAAAGCGAATGTCGTAGCCGATGCTTTGAGTCGAAAGGACCATGTTATGCTTCATTGTGCCCTTATTCAAACCGATATTCAAACCCGTATCTTAGAAGCTCAACACGGCTCGGTAACCGAGGGTAACATGTATGAAGAAATGTCGTGTGGTGTTGAACTTCTTCTTGAATCAAAACCCAATGGCTTACTATATTACTTGAACCGTATTTGGGTTCCCGATCGCGATGATCTCCGTGCATTTCTCATGAACGAGGCTCATAAGACTCGTTATTCTATTCATCCTGGTGCGGATAAAATGTACCAAGATCTTCGCCAACTTTATTGGTGGCCCGGTATGAAGAAAGACATTGCTCTTTATGTGGCCAAATGCTTAACTTTCTCCAAAGTCAAAGCCGAACATCAACGTCCTTCTGGTTTACTCGAACAACCAGAAATTCCCGTGTGGAAATGGGAGAATTTAGCTATGGATTTCATTACCAAGCTCCCTCACACCTCGAGTGGTTATGATAGTATTTGGGTGATCATTGATCGACTCACCAAATCTGCCCACTTCTTGCCTATTCGTGAAGACTTTAAGGTGGAGAAATTAGCCCGAATTTACATTGATGAAATTGTGAGCCGTCATGGTGTTCCCTTGAACATAATATCCGATAGAGACGCTCGGTTCACTTCTCGATTTTGGCAATCTCTCCAATCTGCTCTTGGTACTCGATTGGATTTGAGCACGGCTTACCATCCGCAAACTGATGGTCAAACCGAGCGAACAATCCAAACTCTTGAAGACATGCTTAGAGCTTGTATAATCGATTTTGGTGGCAATTGGGATTCACATTTATCCCTTATTGAGTTTTCTTACAACAATAGCTACCACACAAGTATCAACATGGCTCCATTCGAAGCTCTCTATGGTCGCAAGTGTCGTTCTCCGATCTGTTGGAACGAGATTGGTGAAGCACAAATCATCGGTCCCGAGTTAATTCAAGAAACATCCGACAAGATTATTCAAATCCGTGACAATATTCGAGTAGCGAGGAGTCGGCAAAAGAGTTACGCCGACAAACGTCGAAAACCCTTGGAATTCCAAGTCGGTGATCTTGTTCTTCTTAAGGTGTCTCCTTGGAAGGGTGTGGTCCGTTTTGGAAAGAAAGGCAAGTTAGCACCTCGTTATGTTGGTCCATTCAAGATCCTTGAAAGGATTGGGAAAGTGGCTTACAAGCTCGAGTTACCTCCATCCCTTGGCAATGTGCATCCTACATTTCATATATCTAATCTAAAGAAGTGTCTCGCCGATGAAAATCTCCATATACCGCTCGACGACGTGCGCATTGATGAAACGATGCACTTCGTTGAGAAGCCGGTAGAAATTATGGATCGTGAAGTCAAGCAGCTCAAGCGAAGTCGCATTCCTATCGTTAAAGTTCGTTGGGAATCTAAGCGTAGTCCTGAGTTCACTTGGGAACGAGAAGACCAAATGAAGCTCAAGTACCCTCATCTTTTTACTAATAATGTTGTTTCCTCTAGCTAAATTTCGGGACGAAATTCTCTCAACATGGGGAGAATGTAACATTTCTGATTTTAGTATTCCTATTTCAATTCAATGTAATGCAATTTCAAGTTCTATACTCGTGCAATGTCTTATTATTTTCTTGCCGTAAACTAAATGCAATGATTCTATACAAATTCGCAAGTTTTACTCGATTATATACATTTAAACGCTAAACAAGAAACTATTTTATTCAAACTTATCAAATCTGAAAAGTCAAGGACTAAAATTGAAAAATGTCAACAAACCCTAGTCTAGCACGGTCGCGCTTCGTCCTAACACGGTCGCGCCAGGTGCTTTGGCACGGTCGCGCGACCTGCTTTGGAACGATCACGCCCGGTGCCTAGGCACGGTCGCGCCTATATTGGCACGGTCACGCCTGCGTAACAGTCGAAACGTAAATGTGATTTCAAAACGCTCAATCATTCGAAATTCAAATCCGATTACGTTTCTTCTTCCATTAACGTGAGTTATACCATTCTCAATTATTCAACGCCTCAGTTTCATACCATCAATCTCGAATTCTCTCTCAAACAATTCAAGTAAAACTCGAATCCTATTCTGAGACGCAAATTTCCACGATCAAGAAAGGATTACGCATCTCCCGGATCTCTCCAAGACTCTGGACTCTCTGGCCTAGCCGGAGTTGCAGCCGAAGTCGCCGGAAGCCGTTTTCTCCGTCGCTGGAACTCCTTTCTACCGATCGTTACCAATTCCTTCCTGTTTTAGGTAAGTATACTCTCCATCTCATTCGTTTCAGTATCATCATCAAAAGCCCCCTATTAATCTGGGCTTTCATTACAGAAATCGTTCGAATCAAAATTGTTATTTTAAATAAAAAGGATTTAATCGATTCCACTCTTAAACACGATGTTCATGCAATTAATTTATATGATTAGACTCGTAATATCTCTTTAATCGAAAGCCCTATCAATTCCATCGTTATAAATACAAGAAATTGTCAATTCGTGTCTGACTTGGAATAGACACGGTCGCGCTAATCATCTGCCGTGCCTCGTGTAGCGCGGTCGTGTCCTCCTGTCCCGACCTTGTCATGCCCTCTGGGCTAGTCTCTGTTGTGTCTAAAGATCATAGACACGATCGTGCCTGGTCAAGGCACGGTCGTGCCTGTTGTCTGGTCTAGATTGTGCTTCTGTTGGTCAACCCGGTCGAGCCCCGATTAGCGCGGTCGCGCCCGTGGCTTGAGCACGATCGTGTCCTTCCGAGGCACGGTCGTGTGAGACTCAGATTATTTTAGCAGAATTATAATTTTTATATTTAATCAGGAAATGTTTCAGATTTTATAAAAATATGTGTTCTGTATTTAAAAATGGATTAAAAGTTTAATCTTGGCATAAATATAATTTATAGAAAAGTGTATAAAAATTAAATTTTTATTTATTTAAATGATGTTTTAAATAATTAAGTTACAAAATTTATAAATAATGATTAGTTATTTAATTTACATTTTAAATCAAAATCATTTATTTATTTATACTTAATTTCAATTAATATTTACATTATTTCATAAACTACAATTATATATTTATTTATTCAATTCAAACATAATCAAATGGTTACAAACATATTTCAATTCAAACTTTATATATTTTATTCAATACTTTTAAATACAAATCAATAGTTTTATATACAAATTCAACTTTCACTTTAGACCTAAACTTTGTACAACTATTTAATTCTATACACTTTACTCTTAGGTTAAAGTGTGCATTCCAAGGATCATTTTTGCTATCTATATTTTCCTTGTTAGCTTCACTTCCATACCAAGTGAGTATTCACAACCCCTTTTTACTCTTTTACACTTTTGGGGTGGAACATGAACTTTATACACATTACACATTTCACAACTACATTTACTCAAACAACACAAGTACAAAATCCTACATATATACATGTGTGCAAAATTTGAGCTTTGTGCCCGAGTGCTAGTTGTGCTAGTCTTTGTGAAAACTATGTGCAATCATTAACTATACAAGCCGACGGTTTTCAATGATAGATCTATTGAGTCTGACAAACCCACCCAAGTGGAGGTGATTGATACCGACAACACAATTTGCATACTAGTTACTAAGGTTTGATTGTACTTGATTACACAATAGCAGCTCCCCATAAATGCCTTATTTTTCATGTCTTGTAAAGGATTTGTTTTCAACTATATGCTATCTATATACAACTGTGTTATACTCACCAACTTTTTAGTTGACTTTATTTTATTCATGTTTCAGGCCCCAATATGTGAGATTGATTCAAGACGTGTTCAACATAGGATTTGGACTTAGCAAAATAAATCAAGAATTTTATGAGTTGTTATGTTTCTTGTTTGAATTTGATCTTGTACTTGGATTTCTTGTAATGCAAATTTGACTTTAATATATTTCAATTTAGTCAACCATGTGCTATGAACAGTCCTACATGTCCCGCCCCGATGATTCCGCCATCGGTCGGGGTGTGACAGGGTGCCCTGAGGTACTGTAGGTCCCGGGATCCTCGTCGCGCAGCGGATATACATGGACCTGTTCTGTGATTTGTGTGGGAACAAAGAAAACGAAGCAGAGAAACACAAACATAGACAAAAGATAATGAAACGACACGTAATCCATAACATAGAAGTCATCCCGTATTACATACTACATACCGAAGGAGCACACATCTCTCATCTAAGCTCACGGTCCAGGGGTCGGGAGAGCTCGTCCCGACCCGGACACCTCTCAAACTTATTTCCAGAGTTCCGCCTACAAATGAAGACAAGTCTTCTATTTAAAAGGGAAGGAACATTACCTGCGTACTTGACAAGTACGCAAGGCAAAAGCCTTGCGTAGTTACTAAGTATGCAGGACCAAACTGCTGTGCAGGCTAAGTACTAAGAAACACCCTCCTGCGTACTAGCCACGTACACCGATACATAGAATTTAATCTATAGTTACAAAACATGCTTCTACAAACTCCCTCTTAACTATAGAATCAAATTCTATCTATCTCTAACACTGATATACATCAGTTTACAAAGAATGTCCTAACAGACTCACTCTAAACTAATGACATCACGTGTCTTCTGGCGAGACTTGATCTTCTAGCATTCCACTTGAGATCTTCAAATCTTCAAACTTCAGTCTTCAGTTGCCTAGTGATGACAAACCCGACTCCCTCTAACTATAGCTTTCATTGTAGACCAAACCAAGTGCTTCAATAGAAACCAACTAACCCAACACAACTCACTGTAGTTCATCCTCTCAGCAGTAGCAACCTCCACCCTGACTTAGAATTCTGAGTCTCACAATGTCTTCCTCAACAGGTAACAATAGTAGACTAAGACAACTCCAAATCAGCTGCCATATGATAAAGAGTTTGAGTTTCCAATAACCTGCATCAAACTAATCAGCTCCCATAGGAATTCCAGTAAGATAAACTTAAGTCTTCAACCAGATGTGTCCAACTCTATCCTGTATCTTCACGAGTCAACCAAATTCCCGAAGATGTTCATTTCCAATATCCCCTTTCAGTTTAAGCTCCATCTGACTAGACCAGAAACAAAGGTATGTTTCCTATCCTATCGGCCAATGATAAAAGGTTCCATCTTCAACTAATAATCCAACGGATATCCAGCTTCATCCTGAAAACACTTGATAGAATCAAACACAAAATCATGCTCAGCAGTGATCACCTTAAATCCAAAGTCCAACATTCTTCAATTAGATCTCGTAGCCTACATATTCAGGTTTGAATACCTAAACAAGATGATTCTCTTTCCAAAAGATCCAAAGCAGCCACATCTTCACAAATAGAACGAGACCTTTAGCCGATGATGACCCAATTGCTCCCATTAGTTCAGCATTCATACCCTATTAAAGAAGTATCCCGGATACTCGTAGCCTACATTTTCAGGTATGGACCCTTAAACAATGTATGACAAGTGGTATCATCCAACAAAAATCTCGTCCGTGTTTCGCCAAGCCACATCATATATAAATTCTGGTCCGGAAAAACCAAAATTACTATCTTCTCAAAAATGGGCCGAAACACGCGTACAAATGATCCCTAAAAATTTTGGCCAAGAAAAGTTTTCCCGCCAAAAAATTTTAGCCTACATTTTTTTTTAATCCTAGATGCTAGTCCATGCGTACTTAGTAAATACGCACATAAAGGGTGCTCATGCGTATTTAGTAAATACGTAAAGCCAAGTGCTCATGCGTATTTGATAAGTTCGCAAAGCCAAAATGCCCATGTGTACATGCTAAGTATACAGAGTCAAATACTCATGCGTACTTGTTAAGTACGCAGGACAACTTCTCTTGCGTACTTAGTAAGTACGCAGGACAAAACCCATGCGTACTTAGTAAGTACGCAGAAAAGCTGAATTTGCATACTTATCAAAAAGTAACAGCGTTCTTGACGGATCTTGAGGCGAATGCTCGAAAAGTGATGGATCTGAGAAATTGATGATTCCAAAAGCTTAGAAATCATCATCTAACAAACCCTTAGCTTTCCAAACACCAAATGAAGTGATAAGAAACTCGATTTTAAGGATTTTAGGTCAAAAAGTACAAACTGCTCGAAACCCTAAAAAATAGAAACTGGAACACAAATCAACGAACCCCGAGGCTCCGATACCACTTTTAGGTCCCGGGAGCCTCGTCACGCAGCGGATATACACGGACTTGTTCTGTGATTTGTGTGGGAACAAAGAAAACAAAGAAGAGAAACACAAACATAGACAAAAGACAATGAAACGACACGTAATCCATAACATAGAAGTCATCCCGTATTACAGACTACATACCGAAGGAGCACACATCTCTCATCTAAGCTCATGGTCCAGGGGTCGGGAGAGCTCGTCCCGACCCAGACACCTCTCAAACTTGTCCCAAAGTTCCGCCTACAAATGAAGACAAGTCTTCTATTTATAGGGGAAGGAACATTATCTGCGTACTTGACAAGTACGTAAGGCAAAAGCCTTGCGTACTTACTAAGTACGCATGGTTTGGTCATGCGTACTTGACAAGTACGCAAGGCAAAAGCCTTGCGTACTTACTAAGTACGTAGGACCAAACTGGTGTGTAAGCTAAATACTCAGAAACACCTTCCTGCGTACTAGCCACGTACACCGATACATAGAATTTAATCTATAGTTACAAAACATGCTTCTACAGCTACTGCCTGATCGGTTAACTTGTGAGCCAACCTGATAGTTTGCCGGATTGTAGTAGGATTTGAGGATGTCACCATGTTCTGAATTTGAGGGACTAGACCCTCGATGTATTTCTCGATCCTCTTGTAGGCGTGTGTCACCATTTGAGGACACAAGGTTGCCAGCTCATGTGAGCGAGTGGTGTAGGCTTCGATTTCAGATCCTTCCTTCTTGAGGTTCCAGAATTCTCCCTCAAGTTTTTGCACCTCATCGCAGGGACAGTACTCCTCCCACAACATAGACTTAAACTCGTCCCATGGCAATGCATTTTCCATCTCTAGAGTTAGAATCTGTACCTGGGAGTTCCACCAGGTAAGGGCCGGACCCTCAAGTGTGCCAGGTGCGAATTTCACCTGGTTGTTCTACGAACAGTTGCACATCGTCATACAAGTATAAGCAAACTAAAGCAACATAAACCACAACATCTAATATTTCCATAACAATCCTTGTAAATGTAAAACAATATTTATAAATGAAAAATATACCTTAGTCATTTAATAACAAGGTTTTGATAACTAGGACCGTTATAAATTGTAAAGCTACAAAATAATTTCAACCAAAACATCAAGATTCAGAAATATCTGCCGGATGAGAACAACCCTGCCCATCTAGGTTTAAAGAAAAAGAAATACCAAAATAAAGATAAACTGTCAAATTCCACTGCCAGTTGAAGTCACATCTGAATCGACATCATCGTCCTCAGTTGGTCCCCCCTTGGGCTCAGCATCCGGTGCATCTCCTACTGTGTTGGCAGCCTCAAGCTACGCCTCCAGCTTATCGATCCGATTTTTAGCTGCCCCAAGGTTAAACTCTAGTACATTCACTCGGGTCTGTAGCTCCTAAAACGTTGTCACCAGGTTTTCGTGCACTGCATCGATCTCGCCTAGATCCTCAGACAGCTTCTCCAGCCTCTGATCTGCTTGACTCCCTCTCTGCAGCAATCCGGTAATCTCTCCTGCAGCATCACGCATGTTCCGGATCTTTCGGTCCATCTTTGCTACAAATGCAGCAAAGCCCTGCTTCATAGGGTACTGCATGGGGGGTAAAGTCCGTATAGAAGAAGTAGTTGCAGCAAAGTATGGAGGTAGGACCTGCTCCTGTCGGACCCAGCTCCTGATCATGCCAGGATACCAATCCCAGTTCTGCGTGTTATCTCTGACACGCACATGAAATGATTCTTCGTACACCACGGTGTTGTCAACAGGGTTCAGCCGACGCCTATTAGACTCTGGTGGAGGTACAGCATTCCTGAGCGACTGGGAATGTAGGTGACTTAGGTGATGTAGACATTTCCTGTAACGTAATGCGTAAGTGTCATGTATAAGTGTAACTGTTGTGTAACTAATGCATGTGTGTGGTTATAGTCTAGTATGCAAATCCTAGTTTTCTAAAACCTGGCTCTGAAACCAATCTGTCACATCCTCAAAATCCACTTGCGGGGTTTTACCGCGAGGCGCGTGGAAAACCAGGATCTTAGTAATTAGTTACATTGAATGACTCTATATGAGTTTAATAAAAGCCATTAAATGTTTAGAGTAAATGCGGAATGCGGAAGCGAAAAGGTTTAACAAAATCTATGCGCAAAACAAAGGCGCCCAAAAACCAGGCAATTCAAATAGATAAAGTAAGTTCAGTGTTTGAAAACGGATGAGACTCCAATGCATGTCCTAACCTCGTGCTCGTACCTTAGCGACCTGAGAAAACATGCTAAAATGTGTCAACACTAGGTTGGCGAGTTCACAGGTTTCAAATGTAAGTAAAGATACCAAATAAAACAAATGCAATTATATCAATAGGTAGCTGGCCTATAAACATGTTACTAAAGCGTTTCGACACCGAATCTAACTGTTTGTGTTACCTTCCACCATGTTTATCATGAAACAATGGTGAGACGTTTAGGTCAATTTTACACCCGTTCGACCTCCAGTCGGGTTAACGCGACTAACGCGGGTGGGGCTTGTCATGCCCAGTAGTACTACTCAAGATTACCTCGCTATTCTCTTATATTAAACGGTTTGATATGTAAGGACTTGCATGATATGTTGCACTTAATACAACAAGTGATATAAAAGAAATGTAAGATCTAACTGTTTGTGGTCATGTTTTCTCATCACAACGCATCACAACAATACATACAACCTAAGTAGCATGATTACAATCATAAACATCATCCATTACTTCTAACATGCAATTCTACAACTTCACATAATCAAAAAGGTTCTTCTTTGGGCAATTTATGGATCATACGCAACTAAGGTTTGATCATTAACAATATATTCGTCAAATACATACAATAACATCAAATAAATAACAAGTCACCAACTTTATTACAAATTTTCATGTTTGGATGAACTAGGGTTTCATTATAAGATTTGAAACCATAAAAGTAAAGAAATTGTGGGAGTGTTAGCAATGCCTAGGATAGACCGAATACTAGTTCAATTTCAAGATTCAAGATCAAATGGATGGTGTTTGGGATGCTTTTTGGTCTCGGCTCCAATGGAGGGGGTGGGGCTTGGGTTGCGACGATTTGGAGGAAAAAAAAGGAATTAGGGTTATAATTTTTATGAACTTCCTTATATGCATGCATGTATGGGTTTAAATGTGGATCATGGGTAATCCATGGGCTATCTAGGTGATCCATGGGTAATTTAAAAGCAAGTTACACTAATAACAATTAAATCCCTTAACTATATTTTTTATAAAAATCAACCTTTATAAAAATAACAAACACAATTAATTTTCGATAAATATACGCGATTTCACTAAAGTTCATATAATTCACGTAAAAGTCACCTAGCATGTAAATTCACATAATTTACATTAATATAATTGTTCGCGATTATTTTTACTAGTTCACCAACGTTTCGGGTCAGACTCGTGTGTGATTCGATAATTCTCCGAATTACCGCTACGTGAGTGTTTGTGCAAAAACTGACACATTAATTAATCCTAATTAAACGTAATGTATGCATGACTAATTAAACCCTTGTTTCACTTTCGTTTAGATGAATTTTAGATACATTTGACAGCATTTATGGATTATTGGCAAGATTTATGTTAATGTGATGACAATGGCATGATTATTCTTCAATGAAATTGTGTATTTGAGAGTTTGATATTGTTTACAAGACTTGTATTTGTGTAGGCTATGTAATGTTGGAAAACTCATGGTTTATGCTTATATTCATATGATTAGTGAATGTATGTACGCTAGTTTATGGCTTTTGACAAGGAATGGTGATTGAAGTCTTGTTTACGATGGAAAACTCTTGAATGTGCATCCTTATGCTTGTGTTTGGAAAGACAAAGTGTTTGTTATGGTGTTTCATGCTTAGTATTATGTTTATCTAGGATTTGTTGACAAAATCCCCTAATTTATGTAATATTGGAATGAACATTGTATGTTGAAGAAGTGCATTTTGTTGACTACTTAAATCAACTTGAGGTGGTTAGTGTGTTTTTCATGTTATCTTTCCAACTAGTTGTTGGATTAGTCACCTTTGATAGGAAACTAGTTCAGTCTTTATAAACATTGACATGTTCATAACACGTGAGCTTCATTGTATGATTTTAGATGGTTAGTTTGTATAATTGTCACACCCCGCCAAGGCGGAAACGCGAGGCGCAACGTTCACTTGTTTCCAAAGCATATGATTATCACAAACACATACATGTAATTGGATACATAATCGAGTTTAAAAATATTTACATCACAAAATGTCATCTTGAGTTTACAAAAGTTTAAGATTTCGCAAATATGACTCAAGGCCATTAGTTATACAAGAGAAATCCTCTCAAAAGCCGTATCCACATACATGCATGAATCCTACATTGCTAACCTGATGGCCACGTTCAATTTCCTTAAAACTGTCAACACGAGGTTGGTGAGTTCACAAGTTATTATAAAGAGTTATCATAAATCCAATGTTTAAATCTGATCATTTTCCGATCAAACTCCTTGTTAAACCTGATCACTTTATCCTGATCAAAACTCTTTTACTTTAAAACCTGATCAGAACTTTTTTGTGTAAAACCTGATCACTTTAACCTGATCAGAACTCTTTTGTGTAAAACCTGATCACTTTAACCTGATCAGAACTCTTTTGTGTAAAACCTGATCACTTTAACCTGATCAGAACTCTTTTGTTTAAAACCTGATCACTTTAGCCTGATCAGAACTCTTTTGTATGTATTACCAAAGAATATGATTACTAATCCGATCTATTGACCCCATTTGTAAGCTTGCAAGGAATACAAAATAGTATGTAATGTACGAGACCGTAACCAAACCCCAACTTTCTGTGCCTCCCCTCGCCTTTCTGCGAGTAAGATTATATGCGGTCATTCGGTCATTTGGACCCCTGGTTAGCGCGACTAACCATGACCGGGAGCGTCACCCCCAATAGTACTATTCATAAAATCCCGGGCTAAATCCATAGCTAATGGTTACTAATTTATTACGAGGACTTTAAGCGCTTTATTGTTCCCTCAATACATACATACATACGGTCAGATCATTAGTTCCATTCATTTATACACAAAAGTCTTTTACAAGTATGTTTCCACCCCAAATCATTTCAAAACTTAGAAAAAAAGGGGGATTACTGAAACTCACCTCGACAGTATGAATGCTAGCAAATATCTGAATAACAGCAGACTTGCCTATCCGTATCCTAATTACACAAGGATAACATACACGTTAAGACTACCCGTCTTAAACGCAAGTTGTTCACTCGACTTAGCAGATCTGATTACTTTTGTTTAAATATCTTTTTAGTTTTCAACACTTGTTTCGTTATAATATAGTTCTAAGTTACTGTTCCATGGGGCTGATGAACAGGTATCGAAACTTTCTTAGTTTCGATTGAACAGAACAGATGTCGAAACTTCCTAGTTTCGACTGAGCAGAACAGGTATCGAAACTATCTAGTTTTGATTGGCATGAATAGTATCGAAACTACCTAGTTTCGATTGGGCAATCGGTATCGAAACTACTTAGTTTCGATTGTAAACAGGTATCGAAACTCCTAGTTTCGATTGACAGGTATCGAAACTCCTAGTTTCGATTGAATAACAGGTATCGAAACTATAGTTTCGATTACTGCACTTTGATTGACAGAATTCGTCCTGTATATTTTTATGTTCAAATATTGAATTTGACACACTTTTATTGTTATCTTACTTGCGTTTGAACGATTTGCATGTTTAGCTACGGTTTTTAAAGAAAATGAAATGGATAATATTGAGTTTTTACCTCAAACAGAGAATGGTGATTTCTAGAGAAACAGAGAATGATCTTGAGCTCCTTAGCTCGATTCTTGAGAACACACTGGGAACTCTTCTTATAGCACCGAAATCTGGTGAATTTTGCCTTGAACTGGACTTCGATTTGAAGGAGATATTGAGAATTTGTCGTAAGAAAATGAGAAGGTTTGAAAGGGATTGAGAGATTTGGTACTGAGGAGGTATGGTTTTTATTGGAAATTTGAGTGAATTTGCAAGTGGGGGAATGGCTCCCCTGACTCTCGGCCGAGAAAGTCAAGAAAATAGTTTGGGGTTAATGATAACCAATTTTAAGTATTAATTTATTAATGGTATTAGTATCAATTAGAGTTCCAAATGGCAATTTAATTCGGTTTCGATTCTTCACGATATTAAAATTTTTAACCATTTTATGGCTCGTTGAAGAAATTTTTAACATCTTGGTTCAACGTAAATTTTGTGTAATATATATATATATATATATATATATATATATATATATATATATATATATATATTTTCTGGTTATTTAGTTTAACCATTAACGTTCGTATTAAGTCGGGTTATTCTGCTTACTTTTTCTAGTAATTCTTTAAGATTTACTAGACTTGGAATAAACTTCTTTGCTAGACTTCTTGACTTTACTTAGTCAAAATAAAATATCAGGAAATAATAATTATGAACGTGCGTTTATGAAATGTGGATATTGACCTGAAACGCTGGGTGTCACATTCTCCCCATGTTACAGAGAATTTCGTCCCGAAATTCAGTTCTTGTCACTCTGACTTGGAGTGTTTGTAAACAAGGACGGGTACTTGGATTTCATTTTATCTTCCCGCTCCCACGTATACTCGGGGCCGCGCTTTGAATTCCAACGTACCTTGACCAGCTTAACACGGCTGCGCCTTGTTCTCTGAACCTTCCAATCTGTGACTTCCATAGGTTCCTCAATGAAGTGCAACTTGTCGTCTATGTGAATCTCATCAGGCGGTATAATTAGTGTGTCGTCTGATAAGCACTTCTTGAGATTTGACACATGAAACGTATCATGTATATTGCTTAGTTCTTGTGGCAACTTGAGCTTGTAAGCTACAGGGCCAACCCTAGTCGAAATTTCAAATGGTCCAACGTATCTAGGGTTAAGCTTGCCACGGTTGCCAAATCTTGCAACTCCTTTCCAAGGTGAGACCTTTAACATGACTTTGTCTCCCACTTGGAATTCTAAAGGTCTTCGTCTGTTATCCGCGTAACTCTTTTGTCTGTCACGGGCGGCCTTCAGACGATCTTTGATTTTAAAAATCTTGTCCGTGGTCTCTTGAATAACTTCAGGACCGGTTAAATGCTTGTCACCAACTTCTGCCCAACAAAGAGGTGAACGACATTTTCGACCATACAAAGCCTCAAACGGAGCGGCTTTGATGCTGGTGTGGTAACTATTATTGTATGAAAACTCATCTAGTGGTAAATGAGTATCCCAATTTCCACCGAAGTCAATTGCACACGCACGGAGCATATCCTCTAAGGTTTGAATGGTTCTTTCACTTTGACCATCTGTTTGTGGGTGATATGCCGTGCTCATGTCAAGACGTGTGCCCATGGCTTCTTGTAATGATTTCCAGATTCTAGACACGAATCTGCTGTCTCTATCAGAGATAATAGAAATTGGTACTCCATGCCTAGCCACAATTTCCTCAATATAAAGTCTTGCAAGTTTCTCGGTTTTATCCGTCTCTTTGATGGGTAGAAAATGAGCTGATTTCGTCAAACGATCGACAATTACCCATATAGTGTCATACCCGCTCGACGTCTTGGGTAGCTTTGTAATGAAATCCATGGAAATCTGTTCCCATTTCCATTGAGGTATCTCGGGTTGTTGTAACAATCCCGACGGTTTCTGATGTTCTGCTTTTACTTTTGAACATGTCAGGCATTTACCGACATAAATAGCAATTTCTCCTTTCATGTTCGGCCACCAGTAGAATTCTTTCAGATCCTTATACATTTTATCCGAACCTGGGTGAATGGAGTACCTGGACTTGTGGGCTTCATCCATAACCAACTCCCGTAAGTTACCAAAACATGGCACCCAAATTCTATTCATGAAGTATAAAGTGTCATCTGACTTTGGTTCCAACTGCTTTATCATTCCTCGTAAAGCTTCATTCTGACTGTTTTCTTCTTTGATTGCTTCTTGTTGTGCCATCCGAATTTGAGTCGTGAGACTCGTATGAATTGTCAATTCTAGGGCACGAACACGGAGTGTTTTAACTCGTTCTTTACGACTCAAGGCATCTGCTACGACGTTTGCCTTACCAGGGTGATACTTGATATCACAGTCGTAATCATTCAGCAGTTCTACCCAACGACGTTGCCTCATGTTGAGTTCTTTCTGATTAAAGATGTGCTGGAGACTCTTATGGTCTGTAAAGATAGTACATTTTGTATCGTATAAGTAATGTCTCCAAATCTTGAGTGCAAACACGACAGCACCCAATTCCAGATCGTGAGTCGTATAATTTTTCTCATGGACTTTCAGCTGTCTGGATGCATATGCTATGACTTTTTCTTTCTGCATCAACACACATCCCAGACCTTGGTGTGATGCGTCACAGTACACAATGAAATTGTCAGTCCCTTCGGGAAGGGATAGGATTGGTGCACTGCAAAGTTTCTGCTTTAGCAATTGAAAAGCTGATTCTTGTTTATCAGTCTAATCAAACTTTTTGTCCTTCTAAGTTAACATGGTCATAGGCAAAGCTATCTTTGAAAAATTCCCGATAAATCGCCTGTAATATCTCGCCAAACCCAGAAATTGACGCACCTCAGTCGGAGTTCTTGGTGCTTCCCAGTTTTTGATAGCTTCAATCTTAGATGGATACACAGGGATACCCTTCTTATTGATGACATGTCCGAGAAAATGAACCTCTCGGATCCAAAACTCACACTTAGAGAATTTGGCATAAAGCTTCTCATTCCTGAGTAGTTCCAAGATTAATTTCAAATGATGTTCATGTTCCTCCTTGGTTCGTGAATATATCAATATGTCATCGATAAATACAATCACGAATTTATCCAAGTACGGCTTGCACACGCGGTTCATGAGATCCATGAAAACAGCTGGTGCATTAGTCAAGCCAAATGGCATAACTAGGAACTCGTAGTGACCGTAACGAGTCCTAAAAGCCGTTTTTGGTATATCTTCTTCCTGAATTTTCAGTTGATGATACCATGATCGTAGATCAATTTTAGAATAGAAACTGGAACCTTGAAGTTGATCAAATAAATCGTCTATTCGAGGAAGAGGATACCGATTTTTGATTGTCAGCTTGTTCAATTCCCGGTAATCAATGCACATTCTAAAGGTTCCATCCTTTTTCTTTACAAATAGGACCGGGGCTCCCCATGGTGAGAAACTCGGTCTTATGAAACCTTTGTCAAGTAATTCTTGTAGTTGGCTCGACAGTTCCTGCATCTCGGAAGGGGCTAGACGATACGGCGATCGTGCAACTGGTGCGGCTCCCGGTACTAGGTCGATCCGGAACTCGACTTGCCTTGATGGTGGTAACCCTGGTAAGTCCTCGGGAAATATTTCAGGGTAATTCCTAACGATTGGTATATCATCGAGTCGACGTTCCTCGGTTTTCTTCTCGACGATGTGAGCCAGGAATGCACAATAACCCTTGCGTAGATACTTATGAGCTTTCATGCAGTTTATCGTTTTTAACATCGTTCTACTCCTTTCGCCTTGAATTGAAAGAATTTCTCCGCTTGGTAGTGGGATACGCACAATCTTCTCGAAGCATACGATCTCGGCACGATTCCTTGTTAACCAATCCATGCCAATAACAATATCAAAACTTCCTAGTTCGACGGGTAGAAGGTCTATACTGAATGTATGGTTTTCTAAACATAAAGTACAACCCCTAATGACCTCTTCGGTTCCTATTAATTTCCCATTTGCTAATTCAATTGTATAACTTTGATCTAGTTTGTTGGCCTTAATACCGAGTAAGGATTTAAAATCATTCGACACAAAGCTCATATCCGCACCCGAATCAAAAAGTACAGAGGCGTAATGATTATTTATCGGGAACGTACCAGTGACAATGTTCGGGTCCTGGCGTGCGTCCCTTGCACCCATCACAAATGCCCTCCCTGGTGCCTTAGCGTTGTTCTGATTCTTTCACTTGGGACAATCCTTCTTGAAGTGTTTTAGGTCACCACATACGAAACATCCCGGTTTAATTCTCCACATTCGGTTGTTAGTTCGACAAGCTTGAGTGGTGTGACCAAACTTGTCGCATTTTCCACACCTGATGCAAACACCGGCATGATGATTTCCACACCTCTTACATCTCGGTAGGCCCCTATCATACTCCTTTCTTTCCACTGTGTTGGCTGCAAAAGCCTTCACAGTTCCTTGTTTCTTAAACTCTTGTTTTCCAGATTTGTTACTTTAATTTCCCATCCATTTCCTTTTCTCCTCAGATCTACCTTCCTCATTCTCCTTCCTCACAAACAATTCATTACGTACTGCATCATCCTTTAGGTTGAATGCTAAAGTTATAGCACTCTTGGCATCTATTGGATTAGATGATGTTACCATGCTACGAATTTGAGGCGCGAGGCCCCACAGATACCTCTCAACACGCTTATGTTCTGGTGTAACCATATGCGGTACCAGAAGTGCCAATTCATTGAAGCGGTCGGTGTATCCCGCTACATCATCTCCTATCATCTGTAGGTTCCACATCTCAGTTTCAATCTTTTGCAATTCGTTCCGAGGACAGTATTCCTCAATCATCATGTTTTTCAAATCTTCCCAAGATAATTGGTATGCCGTCTCTCTCCCCAAAGTCTTCATTTGAGTATTCCACCAAGTTAAAGCTTTATCAGTGAGCGTACATGTAGAATATTTCACCATGCAGTCAGTTGTGCATTCACTTATATCAATCACTGATTCCATCTGTTCTATCCATCTCATTAGTCCTACTGCACCCTCTGTGCCATTAAAATTGCGGGGTTTTCTGGATAGGAAGGCCTTGTAGGTGCACTTCCTATTTGGAGCATCTGCAGGATCACAAGTCATAACATCATTAATTCGGATCATGACTATGTGTTATGGCTTAATTATTTTTATTACCTCCGGAACCTCCTGCTGTACCGCTCCCCCCTGCTGTACCGCTACCTCCTGCACCTCCTGCACCGGTACCGCTGCCGTTTCCTCCTCCACTATTTCGATTTGCTTCATACTGCTCCATGGCGGCAGCTACTCGTTGTGCTATGAGTTGTTCTATGTTTGGGGAAATTGTCTCGTTGTTGCCACTAGTAGTGTTACGGGGCGTCCTTCGTTTAGGTGCCATGACGTTCTTTCTAACATATCAATTAAAAAGAAATAACATTATATAATAATAATGATAGATCATGACATAAGGATACAACAACATCAAACGTGAACAACCATCATTACAACGTAAACCATCACATACATAGTTAAAACATATATAGTACATTGTTCCAAAAGACAAGGATACAAAAGGGATGGGTTCTTATGACCACATCAGTACTAAAGTTTTAAACTACATAATGTGCTATGGGCACAACCCGCCCATAATAGGTTTAAAAGAAGAAGTGGGAGTACAATCCAAACATCATGGCAAGTCCCGCCATGACAAAGATAGCCCTAGCCACAAACTCTGCAGCTAAAGTCCTTTCTTCCAGCGCCTCCACCGTGTCTCGGACTGTGAGAGTGAACTGCCAGTCCATGTCAGCTCTCAGCTCGAGGTAGTCAGTGGCACTCTGTATGTCTCGAGTGCTATCCTCCAGAGTCTGTACTCGAGATCCGAGCCCTTGACGTAAGCGCATTGCTGCAACCCCATGTGCCCGAATATCATCTCGGAGATCATCAAGACGCTCTTCGTGCGTATGAACGCGTGCTACCAATGTAGGCACTATGAGCTCCATGGCTTCCCCGGTGTGGGGTAGGGGTGTTGGAGAGTTGGAAGACTCTCCGAGCTCAAAGGTAGATGGGATGCTCTCCATCTCCCTCCATTGTGCCAGGGTACGGGGCATCCAACGGATAGTCCGCACGGTAGGGTGGTAACAGGGTCGTTGCTTAGGTGGTTCTTCACCGGTCTCCAAGTTTTCCGGGTCACGGGCTGCTAGAGTCCTTTTGCGTGGAAGTCGAACCTTCTTCCTAGCACTTTGCACCTTAACTGGTCCTCCGTTTTTCTTTCGGTAGACTATAGGCGGTTCTCCCAGGGCGACATTAGGTGGTGTGGAGCTGCGTACTTGCACTCGATTTTTGGGGCGTGTGGCGGAAAGTTCCTCGTTGGATTCAGGGTCAGAGACTGGGTCAGTGTGTGAATGTGACGACATGCTTGTGATTACAATATCCACATGACATGATGACTGGTTATGCAATGCTTATGCAATGAAAACGTTTTAGTGAGTCATTCAAATTATAGACTAGGTTCCGTTTTAGACACCTAGTTCGCTATAATCAATGGCTCTGATACCAAGTTCTGTCACACCCCGCCAAGGCGGAAACGCGAGGCGCAACGTTCACTTGTTTCCAAAGCATATGATTATCGCAAACACATACATGTAATTGGATACATAATCGAGTTTAAAAATTTTTACATCACAAAATGTCATCTTGAGTTTACAAAAGTTTAAGATTTCGCAAATATGACTCAAGGCCATGAGTTATACAAGAGAAATCCTCTCAAAAGCCGTATCCACGTACATGCATGAATCCTACATTGCTAACCTGATGGCCACGTTCAATTTCCTGAAAACATACTTAAAACTGTCAACACGAGGTTGGTGAGTTCACAAGTTATTATAAAGAGTTATCATAAATCCAATGTTTAAATCTGATCATTTTCCGATCAAACTCCTTGTTAAACCTGATCACTTTATCCTGATCAGAACTCTTTTACTTTAAAACCTGATCAGAACTTTTTTGTGTAAAACCTGATCACTTTAACCTGATCAGAACTCTTTTGTGTAAAACCTGATCACTTTAACCTGATCAGAACTCTTTTGTGTAAAACCTGATCACTTTAACCTGATCAGAACTCTTTTGTTTAAAACCTGATCACTTTAGCCTGATCAGAACTCTTTTGTATGTATTACCAATGAATATGATTACTAATCCGATCTATTGACCCCATTTGTAAGCTTGCAAGGAATACAAAATAGTATGTAATGTACGAGACCGTAACCAAACCCCAACTTTCTGTGCCTCCCCTCGCCTTTCTGCGAGTAAGATTATATGCGGTCATTCGGTCATTTGGACCCCTGGTTAGCGCGACTAACCATGACCGGGAGCGTCACCCCCAATAGTACTATTCATAAAATCCCGGGCTAAATCCATAGCTAATGGTTACTAATTTATTACGAGGACTTTAAGCGCTTTATTGTTCCCTCAATACATACATACGGTCAGATCATTAGTTCCATTCATTTATACACAAAAGTCTTTTACAAGTATGTTTCCACCCCAAATCATTTCAAAACTTAGAAAAAAAGGGGGATTAGTGAAACTCACCTCGACAGTATGAATGCTAGCAAATATCTGAATAACAGCAGACTTGCCTATCCGTATCCTAATTACACAAGGAAAACATACACGTTAAGACTACCCGTCTTAAACGCAAGTTGTTCACTCGACTTAGCAGATCTGATTACTTTTGTTTAAATATCTTTTTAGTTTTCAACACTTGTTTCGTTATAATATAGTTCTAAGTTACTGTTCCATGGGGCTGATGAACAGGTATCGAAACTTTCTTAGTTTCGATTGAACAGAACAGATGTCGAAACTTCCTAGTTTCGACTGAGCAGAACAGCTATCGAAACTACCTAGTTTCGATTGGCATGAATAGTATCGAAACTACCTAGTTTCGATTGGGCAATCGGTATCGAAACTACTTAGTTTCGATTGTAAACAGGTATCGAAACTCCTAGTTTCGATTGAATAACAGGTATCGAAACTATAGTTTCAATTACTGCACTTTGATTGACAGAATTCGTCCTGTATATTTTTATGTTCAAATATTGAATTTGACACACTTTTATTGTTATCTTACTTGCGTTTGAACGATTTGCATGTTTAGCTACGGTTTTTAAAGAAAATGAAATGGATAATATTGAGTTTTTACCTCAAACAGAGAATGGTGATTTCTAGAGAAACAGAGAATGATCTTGAGCTCCTTAGCTCGATTCTTGAGAACACACTGGGAACTCTTCTTATAGCACCGAAATCTGGTGAATTTTGCCTTGAACTGGACTTCGATTTGAAGGAGATATTGAGAATTTGCCGTAAGAAAATGAGAAGGTTTGAAAGGGATTGAGAGATTTGGTACTGAGGAGGTATGGTTTTTGTTGGAAATTTGAGTGAATTTGCAAGTGGGGGAATGGCTCCCCTGACTCTCGGCCGAGAATGTCAAGAAAATAGTTTGGGGTTAATGATAACCAATTTTAAGTATTAGTTTATTAATGGTATTATTATCAATTAGAGTTCCAAATGGCAATTTAATTCGGTTTCGATTCTTCACGGTATTAAAATTTTTAACCATTTTATGGCTCGTTGAAGAAATTATTAACATCTTGGTTCAACGTAAATTTTGTGTAATATATATATATATATATATATATATATATATATATATATTTCTGGTTATTTAGTTTAACCATTAACGTTCATATTAAGTCGGGTTATTCTGCTTACTTTTTCTAGTAATTCTTTAAGATTTACTAGACTTGGAATAAACTTCTTTGCTAGACTTCTTGACTTTACTTAGTCAAAATAAAATATCAGGAAATAATAATTATGAACGTGCGTTTATGAAATGTGGATATTGACCTGAAACGCTGTGTGTCACAATAATTCATGCTATCTTTCCGAAGAGTCATTTCATTAAATGTCTTTGACGACAATTTAGTCAATATATGCTTCGTGTACTTGCCATGTATCTCTAGTTGTTGTTGGATGTTTTCTAGATGGATTCGAGATCAAAGAGATTTACCTTCCTTGATTGTTTCTTGTGTGATCTTCGTTAATTTTATATATTCTTGCATGATAGTTTAGTTAAAAAAAATCCATTCAAGTATATTTTACCCTTACTTGATTGAAGAGTGATTCCTGTCTATTATTACATTCCATCGTATCCATGGATTTATATCTGGTTCTTACCTTTGCTATATTGATATCCAATAGGTACACTTGCACGTTGTGTGTGTAGTTAGTCTTTGGTGGAAACCCTTTTTAAAATTATAATTGTGTAAAAATCTTTATAAAAATATATATAGTTTGCACGCATCAATATCAAGCAATTGAAACCCCTTAGTCATATGTCATAATTGTCACTCCTAAACAAATGCTAGACTAGGTTCAAATCAAAGTGGGTGTAAATCATATAAGTTATAATATTCAGGGTTCTTTTAGATGAAAAGTTCATTATAATCACTAAACAAAAGGGTTTTGTGAAACATTCCTGAAAAATCACACTCCTCTAAAAGGTTTCATGACTATGGATATGATCCAATAAATCAAATGTGATCATACCAAATAAGGACCAGTTAAACAACAAGATGTTGCTGACTCTAATACTAAGAGTATTTAGAGACAAGTCCTTATGCACATGTATATGGGATTCAAGTAGAACTTGGTAATGGTCTAAAAGATGCAAGTCTTTTATGATTATAGATACCAAATAAGATTTGAGAAATCAGTAAATCTACTAGCATTAAATAACAAAGAGTCTGTATTTGAACTCATAAACAATTAGATGCACCCATTTAAGCTGAGTCAGTCCAGGATTTAGACTCATTAAGATAAATTGATCTTATTTACCTCATCATGGATAAAAAATCACATACTTTACAGAACTTGCCATTCGACATCAAACGGTGATTTAAGAATGCAAATCACTATCAGTTAGGATACTGAAACAAGAACTGAAATGTCGAAACAAAGCGAGATAGTTGGAATAATTACAGGTTTTGACAAAATTCTTGTAACCAAAGTATGTAAACGTAGTACACTTTTGAAACTAAGTATGTAACTAAAGGTATCCTAACGCCATTATTGATTAGATCAAAGTAAGACAAGACGTACCAGTATATGCGAAGGCTAGTGGGAGCATAAAATCTTATGGAGATTTCAAAATATGCAAGGCATATGACATGATCTGAAAGGATATGCACAACTTGGTAATTTTGAAATACCAAGACCTAATATGCAAGTATAAGCCATCAATTTGTACAGATCCAGTGGAATAAGATTGAAATTGCCATATTCAAAATTATGTTTGACAAAGATTTTGAATGCCATTATCCGAATGGATAAAGGAGGGAAGAACGTGAAAACTGTTTCATGAGCTTCAACTGAGTGATTTAATATTGTATAAGGAAAAATATACAAAAGGCCGTAAGACTTGTACAACAAGCAGATATCAGCACTTCATCAAATGAAAATTAATTTGTTTTATAAATGTCTCCTTATTATAATTTTAGTATATGTTTTATAAAAAGTAATTGATCGTGATCGGTTATTACAATTAGTACATAACTTTCTAATAAATCTTTATTGTAACATCCAGGAGAAGGTTTCGTATCATGATGGTTATGTATAAAACAGATGGATTTAAATTAGTCATGTTGAATTAATGTGTTTAAATATAATCATATAGTTATACTATTAAAATGAATTATTATTTTTCTTGAAAAGATTAGAAGATTATAAAATTTAAATGAAAGGAAATGAAGGGGAAATAAGAAAATCATTTATTGTGTCCTTTACTCCTTTGTTAGCTTTCATTCTACCACTCCTAAACTTTTTTTTTAAGGAGTAACACATAAATCATCTAAGATAGAATAGGTAATACCTAGATAATCTAGTATCTGTCACCTCCAAGACTCGAACCTATAATCTTTGGTTGAGTTGAGATCATCACTCTAACTACTACGTATTTACCACTACACCGAATTACAAAAGAATGTTGACACCAACAAGATTTAGCTTCTTGGATACTTGATGGGTTGCAATGATTCCATATTTGATATTTTGTAACACCCAAAATTTACATCTGATTTTAACTTTCAAAATCATTCGTATAATAGGTCCCATTTGACACTCTTGATTTAACAACACATGTTAAGTACAATAATACGATAACAACATAGATTTGTTTTAAAACAATCGACCGACATCTCAAAATATAACAACAAGTTTCAACACTTGAAAGACAACCCAAAGCGAGTTCAGTGACCTCCCTATAAGGAGTTCCAACCCAAACATTAACCACCACCAAAGGCAACCGAGAATTCAATCCGACACGAAGCGTGACCCGATACATCAAACCGGAGCTTTCCTTACAATCAAAACACCCCAAAAAAACATTAGTAATGATACAACAAGTCCCAAGACCCCCCAAAGTGTCCAAGGAAAAAAACTAAAAAATTTAGCCAATAGACGTCCCACTTGGGCGCTGGCAGAACCCATCAGGTGTCCTAGGCGTCCCACTTTGGTCGTTCCACAAACGACTATGTGAAGTTCATGACCTCAATTAACTTCCGTGTGAGGTTCTTAGACTTCAATTACCACAAAACGACTTGTGAAGTTCATGACCTCAAATGAGTACTGTGTGAGGTTCTTAGACTTCAAACTCCTCTATAAGATATCATTTTAACTCCCCAGTAAGGTTCACGTCAAATCACTACGACCATAGTGAAGTTCAAGACTTCAAGCAACAACAACCCAAATTAAGTTCATGACCTCAATTACCACGTGTGAGGTTCTTTTAGACTTCAATTACCAACCTTAAACATACAAAAAAAATGTACACACAAATACCAAACCATCTTTATAACCTATCCATTATTTAACGACACGTGGGGTTCAAATATCTAAAATCCACCATTTATATTTGTGAAGTTCAAAAACTTCAATTACACCAAAATCACCACAAACCCTTACAATCAACATAGACATACAATTAGCACCATTAAAATCTTAAGTAATTCAATGACTACAATTACCATACAACATTGTGAGGTTCATAGACCTCAAGCTCCTTAAGTACCCACCCTTAGCATACTTTCGCCATATGCAAATTAACCAAAATAACTTACACACAAATGTATATATGATAATCGACAAAATCAACAAGTATATCAAATATGTGCCTTCACTACCACCTATCATTACTAAGTTAATGCAAATCACTTACCTTTAGCTAGAGATTATTCCACTTGTTCTTCCAAGCTAGCTTCTTTAACGCCTTGATCACCAAGAAATCAACATGCATTTAGAAATCTTATGATCTTAACCCACACACCAAATTGATATTCAAGACACACCTATGATCTAAAGATCAACACCCCAACTTAATTTGGTTAACACGACCTAAACCAAACCACCAACACCCAATTTAATCTTTCAACCCATATTGACATGTTTCACCCATAAAAGTCAAACTCCCAAATTCACCAATTTCACCATTCATCAATTGAGGTCTAACACCCACCCTAGATCTTACGGATTACACCCATTCTAAACTTGATTAATTACACCTTAAACAATTTTCAAACATCCATAAACAACATTCACCCATTATGACCCATTTAGGTTTTCATCCAAGTTACACCAAAACTATTTTTTACAATTCACCATACAAATTGGGGCTTTATGGTTAGTTGTGTGACTTTTAACTCCCTAGACACTTACCCAACCTCAATTAAACATTCAAACATCCCCAAATCAAAAATCGTCAATTTTCTCCTCCGGAACCCTAACTTTCAAATCATGAAATTGTATGTTTAGATGTTGTTATCTACCTCCCATTACCTTCAATCAAGCTAGGTTATTACTTTTAACAAGTATTTAACCAATTAATTCAATCATTTCAGCCCCTACACATATTTCTCCCTAAGAACACCATAAATGGTGGATTTAAAGATGAAGATGAACTTACGTGATGTTAAGAATGGATTGAGCAAGCCAACACCTTTAATCTTCACATACACTTGATCAAATTTTTGGTTCAGCTCCTCTCCCCCTTTCTCTCAAGCAAAAATGAGTGTGTGCGCCCTCCACCCTTGCTAAAATCTCAGTTTTTAGATTTTTCACTTCAGGCCCCTCTAATTTCAGCTTTTGGCCTTTTAACACCAAACTAGTCAAAACTCCACTTAATTTGCAACAAACCCCCAACTTTCCTTTATATTAATTTACACCCTTATAATATGTTTAACATATTATATTATAAACCTGAAATTGGGTTCATTACAAATCATCCCCCCCTAACTTTGGGTTTCATCCCCGAAAGCGCCACCACATACTCAACTTAGGGTAGCAATTCAACATTCATCCTCTCTACTTTCTCAAAGTCAAATTCACCTTCATTGTGCTTTCAAAGATTATTACATGGTAAATCCCCCATTGCACAAGTAATTCGCCCCACCTATCTAAGATAGTCACCGGTTCTACCACAAGATTCAAAGCAACAACCTCATATACACCATGAGAAGCAACAACAACTTCTCCCGTCAAACATTTTCGTGAATGGGCCACGCGAAATATAACATGGAGTTTATTCGACCCTCCGGTAACTCCAAAGGGTAAACCACTTACCAAGATAGTATCAAGTTTGATCGGTTCCAACAAAACGGGGACTTAGTCTCCCACGTTTTTCGAACCTATTTCACTCCCTTTCAAGAGAAAACTTTTTTTTAGTGCCAAGTTTCCCACTTGATTATTATCACACCTCCTCCCTATATTCAACTAGGGTTTACTGTCACATCTTGAGCGTATTTACAATCGCGTTCTCTTACAAGATCTTATACACTAAGTCTTGAATCACACCTTGATTTTAAACTCCTGACAATCAATTCTACAAAAGTTAATCGGTGTTCGACACCGTCCACCATCTTAGCAATTCGAACAATGGCATGTCGATACTCCAACTATAGCTAATTTGACACCATGATAGCTTAAAATACCGACTTCCCTCAATTGGTAAAACCGACATTTCAATCTAACTCAAAAGTTACGGTCACGCCATGTCGTATCACACCCTCCACTAAATCGACATTTTTCGATCATTCATAAAAGTAGGCTTTCTCAAAGAATAGGATATGCATACTCTCCGGTCAAAAGACCTGCCACTATCCAAAATGATACATGTTTCCACCGTTTCCATATACACTTGTAGTCAAACTACTACAGGTTTCTCCTTCCACACATAGGTATATGAAGATGCTGAGGCTTCCCACACGACCTTCCTTTAGCGTTTGGCCTTAGCCCACAAGACAACGAGATATTTGTCAACATCTTCGACTATGTCTCCTTTCACCTCTAGCCACCAAAGTTATGCTCCATAATCAAGCATTAAAGTCAGCCCATGTAAATAGATTATTTGAACTTATGAATCACCTCATAACATTTGTCAATACGTTTGATAACTAAACAATTCAAGTTTCTATCACACCATGTCTCCCACCTCATAATTGGAAGTTTCATAACTTCCACACCAATACACCCACTGAGATTTAAGGTCTCAAATGTTTCATACTGTCGGGATTCAAGAATCCAATCACCTGCATACAATACACCTTAGAAGCTCGAGACTTCAATTCAATCACTTAATATTCACCCGCGTATACAGTCACTCGTTCCCTCCTCAAGTTATATCCTTTAGTTGCTACAATCAGGCCCACAACCGTCTAGGATAATACATGATAATCCTTCCTCACTGCATAAGGACATAACCGAGTCTAAATACATGAGGCACTAAAATAAATGACAAAGCATATGGTTTCGCTAAGTAAGGACACAATGACCGCCTTACTCAAATCCTCTTTCATAATTCTGAGAGGCAAATCCCTAACTGTGACCCAAACACCAATTTATCTCTAACGACATAATCATAAGTAATCCTTTGAGATTAAATGATCTCAGTTACACAACCCTTCTTTGAAGTTCGAAGACTTCATTTTCAAGCTCCATTTTGCAAAGTTCTAAGACTTCAAACACCAACTGTGAAGTTCGGAGACTTCAAACATCATTTGTGAAGTTCAAAGACTTCAAACACCAATTGTGAAGTTCGGAGACTTCAACCACCATTTGTGAAGTTTGAGACTTCAAGCAACAATTGTGAAGTTCGGAGACTTCAATCACCATTTACCCCTCGACTATTTCAATCTTAGACAGATCAACAGGGATGCCTTCAGAATCCACCATATTATCTAAAACTGGATTTCACCGAAGCCAAGATGGCACACCCAACCACTTCAATGAAGTACCTCTCCTTCTAAGAAATTTCAATAATCTCATAACAATATTGAGCGTCAACAACCTTGTTTCGGAGATAGAAATGACTATCAACGATTATACGACCACCCGTGAAGTTAACGCTCTATCCACCTGATATGTCCAAAATTATACATATTTTATATGTATAATAATCCCCCTATTATGGAACTTATTGAATAAAAACCTTGCAAATACTACTTAATTCACATATATTTTATTTTTTACAGGTTAAACGGCTTCCCGAACAAAAAGAAGCGAAAAAGACCAAGAAATTGAACAAAATGTGAAAGTCAGAAACTAGGCCATGCATTATACCCGTGTGCACCATAAAAGCAGGAGATTCTTCTGTAACATCCCAAAAATAAAACGATAATTTTAATAACGGGTTAAACATGAGACGAACGGAATAAACGAGCGAGGCATGATGGGATGGGTCGGGCCGGTATGGGCCTGGTGAACAAGGGGGAGGAGCCTCCCCATAAATAGCCAAACCCTCCATCGCTCTCTCATTTCCCAAGCCGTAGAGAGAGAAAGTGCCGGAATCGCATCAAATCTCCAGTGCTCGTGAGTAGATCCTCCGACTCAGAAGCTCGAAAGAGGTAACAACCCGCTCTAGATCTGAGTTTCTAGTTGTTTTGGGGTTTTTGAGTTTTGATTAAAAAGTTGACACTTTTACGTATGAAACCTCAAAATAAACATAGATATAGCTTCTAGAGTGTTAAACAAACGTTTTGAATGTAAAAGGCTCGAATCTTGATGAGGTCAGATCTGCATGCAAGAAACTTAGGGTTTTGTGGAAGATGACAGCCCCGTAGGCGAACTTGGGGCAAAGAATGAGCGAACTTAAGCTGGGCGAACTTGCTATGTTCGCTGGCAACATGTGGGTAGCGAACCTGTTAAGTTCGCTGGGGAATGACTTAGGCGAATTTGGCCTAAGTTCGCCTGTAAGTTCGCTGGATTGATAAAGGGCGAACTTATCCATAAGTTTGCCTAAAACAGAATGTGTAAACCGTTATAGTCGGGATTTGGTCTGATGTGTATGTAATTAAGCAATTCAGATCGTGTGTGAGACTCGTTGGATCTTTGTGAGGACAAACGAGACTAGCGTATCAGGTGAGTTCTAGAGCCCTTCTTTTAAATGTTTTAATGATGTTTTGGGATGGTGTGCATACATACGAAACAAGGTTTATGAAATGATGTTTCCGAAAGGGGAAAATGAAATGTCTTAATGAAATTTCTTGCCAAAATGAAGTTTATGAAAGATTTACAAACGAGATGTTATTTAATAAAATGTACAAATGCCTTAACTAAAATGAGGTAAAGGTTTATATGAAAGTCATGAAATGAACGAATATGTCACGTGTTCCTACGAGAGCTAAGGTATGTATGTGTGTATGGGCCTTACCCTTATAGGGGGGGCCTCTGTGGTTGGCTAACCGTTGTACAACTGGTTGAGTAAAGAGTGACGACAATCCCATGTGGGATTTACGGGGATCCCTAAGGTGGGTTCTACTCCTTGGGAGGGAACAGTACTCTAAGTAGAAGTGTGTGCTATCCTTGTGGTGTCATGCCTAAGGTGCTGGTGTCGAATGGCCTTTGAGGTGACGGGCCCTAGGTTTCTCCGCCTACAGGTAATGCACGGTGTTGAAAGGCCTAGTGATGGCGCGCCTCGAGGTTCCCCCACCGGTATGCAATGTATGGAATTGACGGTTACGAAAAGGTGCATATTCGATATGATTGTTCACTTATGGGTTATCTTATGTTAATGCATGATTTATATACGTTGTTGTTAAATAAATGAATATATGTTTTTGGCAAATGTTTACGATTAATGTTTTACGAAAAGCTAGAACTCACCAACGTAGCTGACTATTAGTATGCACATTCAGGTTAAGGATAGGTACGGATGGTCGGTGATGCTTGGCAAGCGCTGAAGAGTTACCCGGTCGATCTACCAAGCTTGGCATCCCATTATGATTTAATTATGTTATGTTTATGTTTTAGACAATGTTTACGCTTCCGCATGTTGAACAATGTTTATGTTATGTTTGAATGAAAATTTCCGCTACGTTATTTGATATTCAAGTTTAAGAACTATTTGTGAATGAGTAAATCCAACACGTGAGGCCTCCCGGGTTTGGGGCCTTACATCTTCCATTGTATGTGTGTACTTGTGTCCCCTAAAAGTAGAACATTCCCTTACAAGAGTACTAGTGTACCAGTGGACCAAATGCACAACCATGCATTTGAATGCATGCCCATGCAAACCCCAAATCTTTGCCTATAAATAGCAAGCTCAAGTCTCCCATTTAGGTGTTCAAGATCGGGTTAGTGGAAGCCCTAGTGCTCTTCTAGGGCCAAAACTCTCTCGGTTTTGTTCCATTTTTAGATTTTTCTTTTTTTATTTTCTTTTTCTATTCTTGTAATATGGAATGATTCTTCTCATTCGAGTAAACAAGAGGCAACCTCTACCCACTCTCCCTTGGAGTTGGAACTCTTCCACACATTGTCTAAGGGTTAGTGGAGTCACTTGTATGGTCATTCGTGGCTAGTCCTCTTGTGTTACTTAGGTTGGTTGAACTTTATCTAATTAATGAAGTATTTTAGAATGTTATGTTCTTAAATCTTTCTTTTATTTTATCTTAAAAAGACAAGAATAAGTAATCTTTAAACCAACTTAATAATCTTAAATGTGACAATCCGGACTTTTCCAGTTAACTCAGTTAGAAATTCCAGTTAAAGTTAACCTATTTAACCCTATTTCAAACCACAAGGGTTAATTATGCCAATTTCCAAACTCAGAAACACAGAAAACAGAGGGACCAATTATGTAATCAACTCAAATCCGATTTCTGTTTGACTTTCTAAAGTCAAACTCACGATTTCATCCAAATTCGAATCCTGTGATCGTTTCCTGTTGGAGTTGTAACTAAAACTAAACAATTATGATCATTAACGGCCATTACTAACTCAATAAACCCAACAATTATTTGAATTAATCCTCTTTATGCCTAATTAAGTCGTAACCGTCGACACCATCCTCGACTATAATCAAATTAAGCTCGAATTCGTCTGTCATTCCACAATTGATCACCTGCTCTCATTGAACGAGACCCTGCGAAGCTATTAGACGCGTCAATTCCACCGGAGTCCCAACAGAAATCACCAGGAACCAAACCAGCCGCCGTCGGCATCAGTTTTAGTCGACCACACTCAATTCGTCATCTATTTTGGTAAATACTTGCCTCTATAGCTTTGTTTTTATCCATTGAATGAAAGCCCTATGCTAATTGGGGCTCATAACATCAATTCAATGGAAACCTAGATTCTAGGGTTCATGGATATTCGGTTTGATCGAACTCTACCTTACAATCTATTTAAATCCAATTAACTTATACCATTAGACCTGTAACCATCTGTATAATGAAAGCCCCATGTTTATTGAATCAAACAACATCGAATTTTTCATGATCCGTAAACTAGGGTTTGTTCATAAGCGGATTTGGGAGTTTTAATCTTAGACTTAACCTCAATCCAATTAAACTATTCCAACAGTATCGCAACACTCTAATACATAAAAGCCCTATGATTTCAACTGATTCTATTAACGAAATCGATCCAATTAAGCCTGTGTTTATAGCTAGGGTTTCGGTCCGTTTTTCTATAATCTAACGATCTTAAACTCGTTAATCTTGCAATTAAAACTAACTACAGACTCGCCAAGACTCGATTTATAAAACCCCTATGTTATTTTGTTCGATCTTAACCGAAATCGACAGGATTGGACTGGGATTCGATCGCAGGTGTTATGGGAGGGATGAACACTGGAACTGTGTGTTAAAACCAATTCGTTCCGGGTTTAGTTGCGACACCCTAGCGGGAGGACTTGCTTAAGAAACTTGACTTCTAGGCAGGAGACCCGGGTTCGAGTCCGGTCTCCTGCATTCTTTTTTTGAGGACTTTTTAATTATATTTAATTATTAAAATCAAACCTTATATTATTATATTATTATATTAAAGAGTTTTAACCCGAAAAACAACCCGTAGGCTCGGGTTTGGTTTCATAACCTATTTTTATTATTATTCCCACTTTTAAAAATAATATGTTTACATTATGTTCAAACCACGAATTCGATTAAAATAATATTTTTATATTATTTTCAACCCGTAACTCCCACTATTAAATAATATATATTTTTATATTATTTCAACTCGTTTAATTACTTTGTGTGACGTTTAAACTAAAAATAATATAATCGTTTATATTATTTACTCACGTTTATATACTCGATTAAAAATAATATATTTATTATTTTTCCACACAAATGATTATTTAGATAGTACTACGAACCTAAAAATAATATATTAAATTATATTATTTTCTTAACTTTTGTAAACGACTTTAACGTACGAACGTATTTATTTATTTATTATTCGTTATTAACGTACGACACGTAACGCTTTTCCCTTAATGATTATATTAAGAAATTTATATAACTCCGTAGCCACGTTCGTCTACTCTTAAATCCTTAGAAAGCGTTAAGATGTTCTAACTTTCGTGTCGTCGTCATAAATCCCAACTTGTCCCTAATTTATGTGTTTATAATTTTAGGGCATACGTAAGTCGTCTGAGACTTACACTCGTGGTTCCAACTTATCTCTTGTGTGATCCAATCCACTACTTAACCCAAGTGAGTTTTCACGGCCCCTTTTACTGATTTTAAACTGGGGTAGAAAACATGACGCAAACACTTTTTGATTTTTGTACTTCATTATGTATCACTTGTTATGACTATGCGTAAACTCTATAATGAAAGTCATCACATCGAACCGTTTAAATATGAGTATAGCGAGGTATGTTGGGTAGTACTACTGGGTTTGACAAACCTCACACGCGTTAGTCGCGCTAACTCAATTGGATATCGAACGGGTGCAATATTGACCTAATCGTGCGCCATGGTTGATAGACATGGTGGGAGGCATTCAAACAGTCAGTTTACGGTTGCGAGCGTAATAGCAAACATGAACATGGGTTAGCTACCTGCTGATATATATATTGATTATACAATAAATCTGGTAAACGTTTATTTAAATATTGAAACCTGTGAACTCACCAACCTCGTGTTGACATCTTTTTACATGTTTTCTCAGGTCGCTTAAGATAAGCCACAAGTGTACGCATAGGCCATGCATGGAGTCTTATGATTTATTTATAAAATAATATTGTTGAATTGCTTGTACTTTATTTTTGGACTTTGTTTGGACTGAACACTTTGAGACTTTTCTTGGGCGCATTTGTTTAGCTCATTTACTTTCGTTTTACGCTTCCGCACTTACTTTGATCATTTATGATATATTTTCGTTTTAGTACCATATATAGTCGTTCAATGTAACTAATGACTGAGATCCTGGTTTGTCACTTCTCAAACGGTAAAACTCCGTTAGTTGAAATTGGGGGTGTGATATTAAATCTTGTGAGTTCCTTAAGTAAGACTTCTTGTTTGAGAAGCTTATTCGAGCTTGTACGGTCTATATACAAATCTTGGTGCCAGCAACGGCCGAGTTAGTATAGATTTAACATTATGGGTTGATTAGAGGTTTGGGTATTCAACGAGTCATTCGAGTCTTAACTGGACCTTGTGGTTCATGTCGGTATTTCTTTACTTCTCTCGTGTTCGCTTGCCGGGGACTTCTAGCGGGAGCCATGAGGTTTGACCTTGATAAGGAAAGTTAAATTTATTTAAAATATTATTATTAGTAAAGACAACTATTTTAAGAATATGAAATTGTTAGGTTCGAGCGTTCATAAAGTACCTTTATGGGAAGTTGCGCATTCCGACTTTTCAAAAAAAGTTACACGACTTGGCGTACGCCAGTCAACTGGTTAGTCTTAGTCCGAATAATAAATCACGGGACAGCCGACGGACTTGAGACCCCGTTAGGATCCCGAGAATTATTAGGAACAGTTGGCCGACCGTATCCATTGTTCCGTTACGAACTACTAACTCCCCCATCGAAAGGGTTAGTACTAGTAACTATGACCAACCTTCATAAAATACAACGTTAATTCACAAGTGATAACAACCGGAGTAACACCATAAATGAGATAATATTCCTAATTAATTTTCTTTTCCTTTTACCTTTCATTTAAACAAAACCCCCTTTTCAACTTATTATCCTAGGCAATCAATAGCGAGGGTTGAGTAAGGAATCCGTGTCCATGGTTCGATACTTGGTTTTTACCCAGACTATATTACATTGTGATAGGTACACTTGCTTATTTGTGTGTGTTTTAAGTTGAAGTAGTTATCATTTTAATTTATAAATTTAAAAACTAATTTCGTGTAACTCTAAACAGAACATTATTAAAGATATATATTATGTCTCTCGTATTTGGCATCAAGTTTTGGGTGTCATTACCAGGGACGTATTTATATATATTTTTATGCAACCACTACATAAAACACGCTATCAAGTTTTTGGCACCACTGCTGGGGACACGGTAATTCTGCAAAAGATCTAAGCCGTTGGACTAACTATTTCTGTTTTTTCTTTGTTTTCTTTTTGCTTTATTTTTCCTTTTTCTTTTTATTTTCATATTTATTTTCTCTTTGTTTTATTTCAACTTTATTTTCCCTTTTTATTTTCATTTTTATTCTTCTCCCTTTTATTCTCTTTTACTTTGGGGCTTGTGTTCGTTTTGTTTGTTCTTTGTAGTAGCTTTCATGGAGCGCACCTACGAGAGTTATTGTGGAGGATATTAGGACGATTATAAGTACCACCCTTGCCCTACACTAACTTATATGGGGTCGACTCTGGTCTAAGACTCGTTAAATAAACGTGACACTTCCGGGAGGCAACCCGATAATTATGAATAAATTACTTATTTGTGTGTGTTTTAAGTTGAAGTAGTTATCAATTTGATTTATAAATTTAAAACCTGATTTTGTGTAACTCTAAACAGAACATTATTAAAGATATATATTATGCCTCTCGTATTTGGCATTAAGTTTTTGGTGTTATTACTAGGGATGTATTTATATATATTTTTATATAACCACTACATAAAACACGCTATCAACACCCAACCTAAAAAGTCCACTAACCGCTGGACATTAGGTCACTTGTTCTACCTCTGAAAATCAGTGCACACACGCACTCCTCTATCCTCCCTTCCCCCAAAAGGTTGGTTTACTTCTAGACGAGCACTCGGGCATAATAGCCCTTAATGAACACCTTCACAACTGGAACACTAAGTATTCCATTGTACCCCTGGTTGATGTCAATGGCATAAGCCATGCATACACCATATCGTATGTCTCATGCTTCACTGTCTTTAGATGAGAACAAATAAACATGTTTCTCCTTGGCCACACACGACATTTATATGGTCACTAAGTAACCCCACAAGTTCCGTTGCAATCGTAGGACTCCATTCCATGGGATTGTTTCACCCGCAACCTACACATATCAAATTATACACTCGTCAACATTTAATCCTCCAATGTTGATCTCCTCCAAACCCACTGATCTACATAGCTTCTCACCCGATAATAAGACCAAAGTACTTTAGTCTCGTCCTTGGTAATTAGAAATGTCCGACTCGAAGGCCTCGGAATCTCCGTTTTCTCCACTTCACCACCTTGTGTGCTTTAGCTCGAGACATCCACTCTATATCGTCAACCGAGAGTATCGAGAAGCCGATCTATCTCCATTCCTTCCGATACTCCAAGATTTAGGCAAGAATATGCTTAGTCATACATCATGCCCTTAATCTTAATCAATTCACCGGTCTGCCATACATGAAGAAATTCTCCAGATACACGGTCCACTACAGCTTATGGATAGAAACATTTCAAGAACGCCCCTTGAATTCACCCGACGCATTGCCTTCACGCCTTTAAGCTTTTCTCCTTATGGAGAAAACCCAACCAGTTCTCTTCCATGTCCCGGAGTCGACTCACCACGAATCGTACTCTATCCGCCAATCACAATGGATTGCTTCCGAAGCCAATACCATTATAGTGATGCATCGTTGACTAACCAACGAATAAACTACCACCAATTAACTCCTTTGGTTCGCACGCCACGAACCCCTTGTGGAAACAAGGATATCTTCCTTCTTAATTCGCCAAAGTTGTTCCTCCCGCTCCTTAGGCTTCATACGTTTCTTGCAAAGGCTAGCCTCGAAGAGCCCTATCTTCCTTGAATGAAGTTTCACACGACAAGATAGAAAGCTCTAGCCATCCTCCACTAGCATGATGCTCTCCAATTCTCCCAACTAACTTCGATATCCTCACCATCCCCAAGGTGATACACGTTTAGACTCTTTCGTACATGAGTCTTTAAGACAACTCCTATCTATAATTCCACCTACTAACATATATCTCCGTCAGTCATTCCCCGACTGTGTTAATACGATCGACTCGTCATGCGTGTATAAGCATAATATAGGAATCTATCTTAAGTTATACTCCTATATGTATACAAGTATTTCTACATCTATAAACATATAAATACATATATAATCACCTTCACTTATTCCTTGGTGATGGTTATTATTACATGGCCACCATGATCACACGTAGATATGTTACATTACTAATCATCCTAACCAGACATGATTAGTAATATACTATGCCTATGTATATTCATTGCCCCCATGTGATAACTCGCAAGACAAGTTTTAGCACACATAAACACCTTGGACACCAATTAACTAACGACAATTATCATTGCTAACCTCCACCTTAGCTTCGTGTCTCGGTCATGTCGTTGGATTCTCATTACACCCACCCATATCAAGAGCAAAAAGTTTGAGTTCAGTGTCTTGCACACTAGAATCCCTCAAACCACTGCTCTCATACCAAGTTGTAACACCCAAAATTTACACTTGATTTTAACTTTCAAAATCATGCCGAAAATAGGTCCCATTTACACTATTGATTTAACAACACATGTTACGTATAATAATACGACAACAACATAGATTTGTTTTAAAACAACCAACCGACATATCAAAATATAACAACAAGTTTCAACACTTGAACGACAACCCAAAGCGAGTTTAGTGACCTCCCTATAAGGAATTCCAACCCAAACATTAACCACCATCAAAGGCAACCGAGAATCCAATCCGACACGAAGTGTGACCCGATACATCAAACCGGAGCTTTCCCTAAAATCAAAACACCCCAAAAAAAACCATTAGTAATGATACAACAAGTCCCAAGACCCCACAAAGTGTCCTAGGAAGAAAACTTAAAAATTCAGCCAATGGGCGTCCCACTTGGGCGCTGGCAGAACCCATCAGGCGTCCCACTTTGGGTGTCCCATTAGGCATCCCAGACTCCAGCCAACCCCAATTTGAATTTTTTGTCATTTTTGACCCTCCCGACTTGACCCCCAATCGTTTTAAACCTCCAACAACATTTTAGGATTTTTTAAATACCTAACAACCCTACCATACTTCATTGTGAGGTTCTAAAGCCCCCAAAGCACCACAAACGACTATGTGAAGTTTATGACCTCAATTAACTTCCGTGTGAGGTTCTAAAACTTCATTTACCACAAAACGACTTGTGAAGTTCTTGACCTCAAGTGACTACCGTGTGAGGTTCTTAGACTTCAAACTCCTCTATATGATATCATTTTAACTCCCCAGTGAGGTTTAAAGACCTCAAATCACTACGACCATGGTGAAGTTCAAGACTTCATGCAACAACAACACAAATTAAGTTCATGACCTCAATTACCACGTGTGAGGTTCTTTTAGACTTCAATTACCAACCTTAAACATACAAAAAAATGTACACACAAATACCAAACCATCTTTATAACCCATCCATTATTTAATGACACGTGGGATTCAAAGATCTAAAATCCACCATTTATATTTGTGAAGTTCAAAAACTTCAATTACACCAAAATCACCACAAACCCTTACAATCAACATAGACATACAATTAGCACCATTAAACTCTAAAGTAATTCAATGACTACAATTACCATACAACATTGTGAGGTTCATAGACCTCAAGCTCCTTAAGTACCCACCCTTTGTCACACCCCCCAAATTTATTTACTTAATAAATAAATACAAGTTGCAACGATTGGTTCATTACACGATAGCGGAAGCTGTAATAGTGATTTCTAAGACTTGACTACATATACAATTACTAAAACTAAGTAATAGAATGATCTAAGTTCTTCTAGATCAACGATAGACTTGAGACTTGATACTCTATGCCCTTCCAGTTACAAGGAATTAATCCAGCATAGCTAGCCTATTCCAACCGCGCCATGACTAAAGGTTACCTGAGAAACATACTTGAAAGTGTCAACACAAAGGTTAGTGAGTTCACAGAGTTAGTTATTACAGTGTCGGTAGTTTACCCGAAAACATGTACATGACCTAACAGTCATAAAATAAGTAGTTTTATCCGTAAACATGCACATGACATTACCGTCATAAATAAGTAGTTTTACTCGAAAACATGCACATGACATTACCGTCATAGATACGTAGTTTTACTCGAAAACATGCACATGGCATTACCGTCATAAATACGTAGTTTTACCCGAAAACATATACATGACTTAACCGTCATAAAAATAAGTAGTTTTCCCCCAAAAACATATACATGACTTTACCGTCATAAAATAAGTAGTTTTTCCCTGAAAACATGCACATGAAGTCCTTGTAATTCCAACGTTCTCAAAACGTTCAAATGTGTTTATAAATCCCACGTTTCGCAAAACGTTTAAATGAGTAACCAATGCATTGAAAAATGAGTACTTAACCGACCCATTACACCTTTTATAAATACCCAATGTATTGTATAAATGAATGAACAACCAATGCATTAAATCTTTAGTAAATAACCAATGCATTAAACCTTTAGTAAATAACCAATGCATTGAACCATGAATGAACGACCAACAGACCTCATTTGTAAACTAGCTAGGAATACAAATAATAATATGTTAATACATGAAACCGTAACCAAACCTTGACAAATGAATGCCCCTCCCTCGCTATACCACGAGAATAAGACGATATGCGGTCATTTGGCCATATGGACCCCTGGTTAGCATGACTAACCATGACCGGGGGCGTCACCCCCAATAGTACTATCCACATAATCCTAGGCTAAGACCATAGCTAATGGTTACAAAAAGATATTAATGTTGTTCCGGGGACTTTAAGCGCTATATTGTTTCTCATGTAAACATACGGTCTGGTCTTTGTTCTTTCATTATATGAAAACCGTTACAAATATGTTTTCCTCCCCAAAACATTTCAAAACCAGAAAAGGGGACAGTGAAACTTACAAAGAGTTATACCAGAATGTTCATGTTGTCAAACGTGTAAGCAATTGTATTTCATGTTTTCAAAACATAACAAGTATGTTTCTCCCCCGAAGTTTACAAAACATTAAAAAGCGAAAAGGGGCCCGAGAACTCAACTTGTGTCCGATGAAATCCTAGAAAATAACAATGTGCTAACAGTTCCTGCCTATCCGTACCCTAATCACACAAGGGTACTAAGTTATTAAGACTACCCGTCTTAAATGCAAGTTGTTCACCCGACTTAACGAATCTTGTGAAGTACGTCTTTTGTTTTAGTAAAACAATGTTTTCATGAGACGACTCGTTGGTGATTATTATTCCAGTCTAAACGTTTATCTATTTTTTGAGAAAATACTATGTTTCCATATTGGTGACTTGCTATGTGTATCAAAAATAAATATTATTTTTGCAATAACTTATAATATATTCATATTATAGTCACGTATAAACATATAATTATTTCTTAAAAATAATTATATAAAATCCCCAATAACGTTCAAATAAATTATATGCACGTTAACTATTCCACATACGAACAAATCACGATGTTACGTCCACATGCAAATACTTATGTTTCGAACGATATTTATTAACTTGTTTATGTTCCACATGCATTTATATTTACCAACACATACATACAAGTATTTCAACAATTAAATATATGCTTAAGTACGTTTCACGATAACATGTGATCATTTATTTTTAACCGAACGTCGTTAGATTTCCAAGTCCATGTTTGTTTATTTATTTTTCGATCTTATGTACTCATATAAACGCTCCATGTTATCCACTTATGAACAAGTTATAAATATACATATATGATTTCAACTTTTTAGCCATTTCATAACTCACTCCAAGTTAACAATTTACCATCACTTATATATATATTATGATTTCTATATATATATATATATATATATATATATATATATATATATATATATATATTTACATGCATATTCTTAATAACTTCCAAAGTTCAACAAATTATGATCATACTCATATATATATATATATATATATATATATATATATATATATATATATATATATATATATATATATATATATATATATATATATATATATATATATATATATATATGTTTCGGTTTCTAAACATGCATACATACCCTTAATCATTTTCCCATTTAGCAACTATAATCATGCATATTTATACCTATTTTTGATCTCTTCATATGAACACATAATCTTATACTTAACAATTTTCCAAGTTACCAAAATTTAAACACACACACACACACACACACATATATATATATATATATATATTCATACAAAATCACGATCCATGTGTATATATATATCTATTCAACAATCTTCCAACGTAACACCACCATTATCGTATACATACACATCATGAACTTATACACACATTCATGTTCAAATATTATTTCCTATTAAAGATAAACTGTGCTTTTAGATCTACTCTACACTTATTATTATGTAACAAGATCAAAACACCCAAACATATATACACATTATGTAGATTTTCGGCCATGTATATATTTATTCCTACAAAACTTGAACTTTTAACCTATTATAGTTAAACATTATAAAATCATAAGTCTTTTAGAGATGGTTTCGTTTTTAGGGTGAACATCGAGCTTAAACAAAAATAATAAACGAAAACTTGGGATTGGTGTCGGTTTCATACCGCTAAATAAAGCTAGGTGAAGAATCCCGAGTAGAAAGTGATAAAGGAATGACTTGTTAGCAAAACCGACTCCTAAACCTCCAAGACTCCTTGAATCTCCAATCTCCTAGCTAAAACCTCTAGAGAACTTGGTTCTTGGATTTGAAATATGTAAAGTGTGAAAGTGTGTGTATATGCATCGATATATATAGATAGAAAAGGAGGTGGAGTGTTGAACTATCCATAATTATTGCAATCATGGTGGTGTAAGATGGGCATGACACTTTCTTAAACTCTTGGTTGATTGAGAATGGTTAGTATAACACAAGTATGGAACAAAGTGTGTTGGGTGATCAATGTGGGTGGTCCCCACATTCTCGGCCGAGAAGGGTAGTTAGGGGGGTTGGGTCTTGTTCCAATCTTCTAGTCATATTTTAAGTATTAGTTAGGTAGTTTTTAGGTGGTGCAAACCCGGTAGGTGATCCTGTGATATAATACCCGGTGTAGGAACTTCTAGCAATTTAAACTTTATATCTATATACCTAGATATTTATATATATATATATATATATATATATATATATATATATATATTCATATATGTATATATATATATATATATTCATATATGTATATATATATATATATAATTATTAGATGAAATAGGGTTGAGTGTAGATCTCAACAACTTATCATCATTACGATTTGATGTTGGAGTGGAGTACAAGTAAAGATATAATGATGGTGATATGATCTTTAAGTTGCTTACACTCTTGGTCATAATCATGATGATTATGACGCTTGAGTGTTGTGTAAGCAAAGCAATCATGATGATGATGTGATTGATTTAGATGCGGTATATTACCCGAAATTAATACCCACTTTAATATCTTTAATTATTAAGACGTCCTACATTTTGTGTAGTTTGACTAGCTTTAATAATCTGCTAGTGAATTCCCGACATAGTTATTACTTTAACTATATTATACATGCATACACATAAAATAACTCAAGGTCATGCAACCAACATTTTTATGTCCATGTTTTAAGGTTTAGTCACCAATATATACGTTTTTATATTAAAACGTGTCCCTAGACTTTTACTGGAATAAAATCTCGTTAATCACCAACGAACGTTCAATGCGGGTTATTATCATTTATTTCCTAGTAATTCTTAAAAATTACTAAATATGACGCCTGTCCCTTTGCTAGAGTCCTGACAATACCATGTGAAAGATAATATTCCAAGAAATATAAAATAGGAACGTGCAAATATGACTATGGGTATTGACCTGGACTACTGTGTGTCACACCCTTAGCATACTTTCGCCATACGCAAATTCACCAAAACAACTTACACACAAACGCACATATGATAATCGACAAAATCAACAAGTATATCAAATATGTTCCTTCACTACCACCTATCATTACTAAGTAAGTGCAAATCACTTTCCTTTAGATAGAGACGATTCCACTTGGTCTTCCAAGCTAGCTCCTTTAATGCCTTGATCACCTAGCAATCAACTTGCATTTAGAAATCTTATGATCTTAACCCACACACCAAATTGAGATTCAAGACACACCTATGATCTAAATATCAACACCCCAACTTAATTTGGATAACACGACCTTAACCAAACCTCCAACACCCAATTTAATCTTTCAACCCATATTGACCCGTTTGACCCATAAAAGTCAAACTCCCAAATTTACCAATTTCACCATTCATCAATTGAGGTCTAACACCCACCCTAGACCTTATGGATTACACCCATTCTAAACTTGATTAATTACACCTTAAACAAATTTTAAACCTCCCTAAACAACATTCACCCATTATGACCCATTTAGGTTTTCACCTAAGTTACACCAAAACTCCTTTTTACAATTCGCCATAAAAATTAGGGCTTTATGGTTAGTTGTGTGTGTATTAACTCCCTAGACACTTACCCAACCTCAATTCAACATTCAAACATCCCACAAATAAAAATCTCTAAGTTTGATCCTCAAGAACCCTAACTTTCAAATCATGAAATTGGATGTTTAGATGTTGTTATCTACCTCCCATTACCTTCAATCAAGCTAGGTTATTACTTTTAACAAGTATTTAACCAATTAATTCAATCAATTCATCCCCCACACCTGTTTCTCCCCAATAACACCATAAATGGTGGATTTAAAGATGAAGAGGAACTTACTTGATGTTTAGACTAGATTGAGCAAGCCAACACCTTTAATCTTCACATGCACTTAATCATATATTTGGTTCAGCTCCTCTCCCCCTTTCCCTCTAGCAAAAATTGCAACACACACACACACACACTCAAGCCCTCCACCCTTGCTAAAATCTGAGTTTTCAGATTTTTCACTTCAGGCAGTTTTTGGCCTTTTAACACCAAACTAGTCAAATCTCCACTTAATTTGCAACAAACCCCCAACTTTTCTTTATATTTATTTACACCCTTATAATATGTTTAACATATTATATTATAAACCCGAAATTAGGTTCGTTACATATTTCAATTCTTACAAATCCATAGGGTCCCTCTGCACTTGTGGGAGAGTAATACTTTTAACCGTATCGACCAATCGATCGGAAAGGTGGTGGTCTTCTCAGATGCTAAGTATAAATCGGGGAATGGGAACTTGTCTTTAGAGGAAGTTGGTATTCTAGTGCGCAGTCCTCTCCGGCAATCCAGACAAGTTTTCATCGATTGGAAAGGGAAAAGGTACCCATTTTGGTTGCAAGAAACTACCCGATGTTGGGCCCCTGACTTCTTTGATAAGCCGTCGATTCCTCCGACTTAGGTGGCATCTTCGTCACATGAAAGCGTTGTTCCCACGGTTGACGCAGCATCCTCTCCGGTGGTCGTTGCCTCCTCTCCGATGGGGGCGGGTGATGAAGGGTCATCCTCGAGGATCGGGGAGACCAATGAAATGTCTATGCATGGCACTTCATTGGTTGGTCAAAGCATTAATATCCCTGACACCATGGGGAGTAGAGAAGATAATACGGAAAATTTTGGCAGATACGAGGTGAAGGTTCCATCAGTTGGCAGGCATGTTGACAATCATGGGTTTTACGATGGTATGGGCTTGGAACATTTTGGGATGGATAACTTGATTTTTAAATTCAGGCCCACACAAGTAACAAACGGAAAGCCCAGCTCAGATCCCCTCAATCTGCTTCCAAATCCCATTCCCATCAGATAAATTCAAGAAAAAGAATCAAACGGAAAATTAACACCTCTCTGGGCAATAAGCATACGTCAAGTGATACTCCTAGGGGTGTTCTCGAATATGATGAAAGGAATGGCGCGCTAGGCGAAGGGTACGAACATAACATCAAAAATTTCAATGGAATTAGGTTGAGGAATTATCATCGTCGATGTGCCAGGAGGGGGCGGGGGTTCCTTCTGAAGGTGGGGGTAATGAACAATGGGGGAAAATCCGACAGGCAAGGGGGTGGATTTAACAGGAGAAGATGAAGGGCGACGCAACAACAGTAACCCGATGGATCTCAATAAATCTCATATCGCTAGCTGCAGTGGGTTCGAAGGAGACGGTGTGGCTAACCTAAAAATCACTGACCTCGAAGCGGAGATTCAAGACACGGTTGAGGTTGGCCGGTGTCTTGGCATTGATGTTTCCCAATTTACATCGCAGGTACGGGATAGCATATTGGGGGTAAGGGGTAGCCATCAGCTGTAATGGATTTTATGTCCATTAACACACAGGGGCTTGCGGATCCGGGTAAAAGGAAATGGATCAAGGATTTTAAAAATAAACATAAAATTTCTTTCCTCTGCATTCAAGAATCTTTGATCGATGATCATCAAAAACTTAATCCAAATAATATATGGGGCAAAAAGGACTTGGGCTTTGAGTGGATTGAAGCTGTTGGGAGGTCCTGTGGCATTATCAGTCTATGAGATCCTGGTATTTTTATCAAAACCAATGTTATAAAGCATAGACATGCATTAATAGTTCAGGGGATAATCAAGGGGACGTGTATGCAGATGAACATCGCTAATGTGTATGCTCCTCAAGATCAATCTGCCAAACTTGCCTTATGGGAATTTTTGAAAGAATCTAAAAATAATTGTCCGGGCCTTTGGATAATTCTGGGGGATTTCAACGAGTTCAGATCCCCTCATGAACGTCTTAATTCTGATTATAATGCTGCAGGTGCTAGATACTTTAATGAATTCATTCACGACTCCAATTTATTTGAATACAACATGGGGGTACAAATACACATACATGAGTGATAACGGGCTTAAAGCGAGCAAAATCGTTTGGATCCTCGTGTGTAGTGACTTCTTGAATAAATGGCCGTTGGCCATCCTTACTACTTAGTTGAAAGAAATCTCAGACCACTGTCCCATTTCCTTAATATGCTCTAATGTGGACTTTGGGCCAAAGCCTTTCAGATTTTTTAATTTTTGGCTTGGTAAGGAAAGGATGGATGAGGTGGTGAGCAGGGCCTTTTTGATTCCTGTTACTTTCGCTAGGCCGGATGCCATGCTTGCATCCAAACTCAAAAACATTAAAGGGGCCGTTAAGAATTGGAATAAGGACCTATTAGAAAAGGAAGATGAGGATGTCAAGTCTTTATGGGTCAAATTAAATGCTTTGGACACCTTGGCCAAACTTATAGGGTTAACGGAGGAGGAAGGTAAGGAAAGGATGGAACATAAACATAAACTGTTGTAATTTGAGAACAACAAAGTACAAGACCTGAGGCAAGAAGCTAGAACTAGATGGGCGATTGATGGGGATGAGAACACCTCTTTCTTTCATGGTATGTACAACTCTATAATGGTCACAAATCGGATTAGCGGGATTTTTATCAATGGAAATTGGTCTTCTTGTCCAAATGCTATCAAAACTGAAGCTTGTAGTTTTTTCGGGGGCAGATTCTAGGAAACTCTTCCTATTCGGCCAAAATTGGAGTGCATAGGGCTTAAAGGGCTATCGGCTCTAGAGGATGCCTTTTTAGTTCTACCTTTTTTAGGGGATGAGATTAAAGCAGCCGTTTGGGATTGTGGGGGTGATAAGGCTCTGGGTCCAGAATGTTTTAACTTTGCATTTATCAAACACTACTGGGATATCTTAAAGTCGGACTTTTGTAACATCCTGAATTCATTTTATGGGGATGGTGTTATTAGCGGGGTATGTAGCTCCTCCTTTATTTCCCTGATTCCTAAAACCAAGGATATATCCTCATTCAACGATCACAGACCAATTTCTCTCATCAGGTGCATTAGCAAAGTCATCTCCAAGATTATCGCCAATCGTATCAAGACTGTTATAGGGTCTGTTATTTCGGATTCCCAGACTGCTTTTCTAGCTAAACGGAGCATTCTTGATGTGCCTTTAGTGGTAAATGAAGTTCTATCCTGGCAAAAGAAATCTAAATTCCCAGGTTTTATTTTTAAAGTGGATTTCAACAAAGCCTTTGATTCAATTTCCTGGAGTTTTCTTGACTCGATTCAGCAACAAATGGGCTTTCCAAACAGGTGGAGGATGTGGGTTAAAGGGGTCCTCGGGTCGACCAAAGCGTCTGTATTAGTTAATAGGTCGCCTTCAAAAGAATTCTATTGCTCGCGTGGGTTCGCCAAGGGGATCCACTGTCCCCCTTCCTCTTTATCATCGGCATGGAAGCGTTTAATTGGATGCTTAATAGGGCAGCCTCTATTGGGGTTTTTCGGGGTATGGGTTTTTCGGGGTATTCCTTTACCAGGTAATGGTCCTATTATTTCGCATTTTCTTTTTGCTGATGATGTCATTATAATGGGGGAATGGTCTTAAACAAATTTTAAAAATCTTATTTGGATCTTGAGATGTTTTTTTCGTGCATCTGGACTGGAGGTAAACATTAGCAAATGTAGTATCATGGGGTTAAACGTGCCTGAAGAAGATATCCAAGACATAGCACACATAGCCCGGTGTCGAGTTGGATCTATTCCTTTTTCTTATATTGGCTTGGTGGTGGGGGCAAATATGAATCTTGTCAAAAATTGGAAACCGGTAATTGACTCCTTTGGGGCGCGACTGTCAGTCTGGAAAGCAAAAAATCTATCAATTGGGGGTAGGGTGGTGATGCTTCGGTCAGTTTTAGATTGCTTTCCGGTCTACTTTTTTTTCACTTTTTAAAGCCCTTGATTAAGTTATTAACATCTTGGATAAAATTAGGAGGAACTTCCTTTGGGGTGGCTGCGGGGAATCTAGGAAAATAAATTGGGTCCATTGGGATTTGGTATGTGCATCAAAATTTGTCGGGGTCTGGGTATTGGTTCCCTGAAACTTCTAAACATTAGTCTCCTCACTAAATGGTGGTGGAGGTTCAAAATGGAAGCAAATGTAATATGGAAAACAGTCGTGCAGTGTATTCATGGTCCTCCTTGCGGGTCTGGGCTCATCCTGGGCGGCGGGACCTTGTTGGGGGTGTGGGGCAACATCAAAAAGATTGAAATTGCCTTCAACAAATACAATCTGAACATTAGGGATGTGATAGTTGAAGTGGGTGGGACGTGGACCTGGATGGGGGACCCGCAAGGATTGTTCTCTGTTAGCTCTATGCGGCATCTCATGGGTTCGAGTCCTAATCAGTCGGACATGTTTATTCTCAGTTGGTATAGAGGGTCCCTCTAAAAGTTAACATCTTGGCTTGGCGGGCAGAACTTGATCGCATTCCAACCCGGCAGGCTCTTCTCCGAAGGAAAATACCTCTTGACTCGGGAGTATGTCCATTATGTTTGCAGCTGCCGGAATCAACCGAACATCTCTTTACTTCTTGCTATTTTGCTTCCATGCTTTGGGAGTACATTAGTAATTGGTGCTCGGTCCCGCCTATATTCATGTTCTCGGTTCGGGATATTCTGGAACTGCCATCTGCTTCTTCATTGGGTGCTAATAGGAGTCATGCATTCCATGTAATCATTCTCTCGGCCGTTTGGTGTATTTGGAAAATGAGAAACGGGGTGATTTTTTTGGGGGAAGAAGGCGTCCATCCATTGGCTTTTCGAAGAAATTAAAAGTGTTAGTTTCATTTAGGCCAAGAACAGGGCCGGTCTCAAATCTATTGATTGAAACAACTTGTGCAAGTTTAACATTTAAGCTTGTTGTTTTCTTTGTGGTTCTCTCTGGTTCTTGTAATTGTCAGCTAGATTTCGCTGGCTTGTCTTCTGTTAATATATCTCTGTCATTAAAAAAAAAATATTTATAAATTAATTATTTTACTAAAAAAACAAGATTACTATTTTAATAATATACTTTTCTAATCAATAATAATGACACATTTTACGAAGAAAATAATTATGTTATTCAACAGCCACAACCAATGACGACCTCCTGCTGCTCTTTCCCGCCTCTCGCTATGCAGTCTAGAAACGTTCCCTACTTTTCCATTTTTGGGTTTAAATTTTAACTTTTACTTTTGACCTCTACATTTGTAAATGGTCTTGACCATGACACAAATATAATGCATTGAACCAAGTGTGCAATAGACATATTCTATTTTGTGGCGAATACAAAAATTTTCCATCAACTTAAAATATGGGTCCGGTCAAAATAGGTCGGGTCAAAGAAAACAACAAAAAAACCATAATTGATTTAATATAACTCGAAAACATAGCTCATTAAATATAATAGTTCAACTATTTGATTGTAGTGATAATCTAAAATTTTTATCTTATCAGCGGAATCCGAAGAAAAGATTTTTTTATCCATATCAATGAATTTAGGCATAAAAGCAGTAGACATATATGGGAACATTATTAGATGGACTTTAGGTGCAATATACATTCTAGCGTATGTCTGCATTATTTTTTAGATATTTTATGCGTGACTATAACGTTAAAATTCAACGATGGGGCGAGTGTTTCTAGATTAAATATTGATATCTAGAAACATATATCATGACTAAGAAAAAGTGAAGTTACATCCAAAAAAATAAATAAAAAAAAACGAATCAAAAGACAATTGAGTAAAAAGATAAGGGAGTTAAATTTGACAAAATGTAGTAGAAGACTCCGACAAGAAAATAAAATGGGGGAGGGTAATAAATTCAAAGAGATATAATGTGGTGTGACCTTTCACTTTCTGATATTAACAAATAGGCCCCTCACCATTCAAAGTACTCTCTACATTTTGCTCTTTACTCTTTATATGGACCCATACACGGTTTTGTTTTGTTTTGTTTGTATATATCAAAATTAATAAGTCAACTCCAATCACAACATCAACTTAGAAAATTATTTTCATTTTTTTTAAAGGCAAATCTATCATACTTACTTCTAAATTATATTAAATAATTTATCTCATACATAGGTTTGAACCCAAGACATTTCATCTTAAAGAATGCGATATACTTTAGTGAGTGAGGGTTTAGTGAAGGGAAAAGTGGTTGCCACGTAGCGCCACGTTATATCCATCAACTCTCACACGCACCTCACTTTTTTTTAAAGTCAAATTTCTTTATTCATGAGGGAGTGGGACTTGAAGCCATGACCTTCTTAAACCTTGGTGTTTCTAGAGGATTTTCCTCTATCAATGGGTCACCAACCTCACTTGGCAAGAGAAATAATCAAGTGAGTGACGATGGTGTGAGCATTAAATGCATTTTCTATTTTATTAATAAAATTATATATAAATAAAATTACATTAAATAAAATATCAATAAATAAAATTACATAAATTCAAAAAAACATAAAAAAACTTATATTAAATTAAAATACATGATCTTGAGAACGTTCGTAAATATGCTCAATCAAGTCCGACTTTAGTGTCTCATGAATATCCCTGTGTTGTATTTCTTGACGGTTTTTTCGCTTTTGATCTTCATCAATTTCTTCGTATGTGGGTTACTCTTCATTTGGGTTATATTGACAAATATCCACTTCTTGGTCCTCCAAAATCATATTATGCAAAATTATACAAACATACATTATGTTCCTAATTATCGTTTGAAACCAAGATCGAGCCGGTCGTTCGATAATATGCCACTTATTTTTCAAGAGACCAAACGCTCGTTCGATATCTTTCCTTGCCGCATCATGATTTTTTTTGTAAGTTTGTACGTTTAATACATTCGGGACACGTAAGAAACTTGACAATTGTAGCATATTCGGGATATATTCCATCAGCAAGATAATACCCACGTTGGTAAAGTGTCCCTCTAAGTTCAAAAGACGAGTCAGGTGCGGTTCCGTTTATCATATCGTCAAATATAGGCGACTGATTAAGAACGTTATGTCATTGTTGGAACCCGCAACGGCAAAGAACGCATGCCAAATCCATAAGTCATACAAAGACACAGCTTCAAGCATAATACTAGGACGAGGATGATCCCTGCGTGAAAACTGACATCGCCACGCATTGGGATAGTTTTTCCACTTCCAATGCGTACAATCGATGCTACCGAGCATCCCGACAAAGCCGTGTTTTGCTTCATGGGCCGCATATAATTGTTGAATGTCGCTAGCCGACGGTTTACGTAAATATCTCCTATGGTACAATTTAATTATAGATTTAGAAAATTTGTAAATACAAGACCTGATAGTTCGTGGGAACATCTTCAAGTAATCGTCGAACGAATCACTAGCGATGTCATACGCCATTTGACGAACCGCGGCGGTACACTTTTGCACGGACGTAAAACCAATCTGACCCCTTGCATCAACCCGTTGGCGGAACCAAGGCATCTCTCACTCGATATCATTTTTAATTCTTAAAAGTAAATTCCGGCTCATTCGAAATTGGGTACTAAAGTGCACCTCGTCGTAAGTACACCATTCGTCAAAGTAGTAGTTTGTGTAGAAGTGTGCTAGCAGCCGTCCGATCACGATTAAGACGAGCCCTTCGTTTTAAAGGTTATGAGAATCCAGCTTCTTCCCACCACTGAAGCGTCGCTCTTGAGAAAGTACGGAACATCATATTCCGGGCTTCGTCGCTTGAACATGAAAACATTTTTTTAAATGTATAAAGTTGTATGAGAGTGGTGTGATTATTTATGAAATGTATTAGGTAAATGGAGTATATTTATAGTGGTTTAATTAATAAATAAAAAATTGATTTATTTTTATTTTGCTGTTGTACAACGGCTTTATTTTACAAAAAATAGCCGTTAGAAATGGATACTCACCCTATCCTTCCCGTGAGAAATCTCACGCCACCTCCTCACCACCCCCATCCCAACGAAAACGAGGGGGTGGTGTTGCCTCCTCCTTCACGCCGTGAAGGTGCTCACGGATGGCCTCACGCCATGTATACCACTTGCTCTAAGAGGTAAGAGCCTCTACTTAGAAAATTATTTTCATACAACTTTATTTAAGTAGGGTGGATCGAGGCTGAGCTCTATCAAATCAGTAGACTTTTAAGTCGAGCCTATATATTATTATATTAAAATACTAGTTAAAACTCGTGTATTACACATGGTACTGAATAAACGATACAATATGAATTGAAAAACAGTATGTTGAATATAATTCATAAATATGTAAATATTTCTTTGTTTACAACGTTGGATGTTTGATTTGTAATTTTTTTCATCCCCATCTAAGATTAAAACTTTTTACTCTGGAAAGTGTCACATACAGTTGCTCATGTGTGAAAACCGGATAACTCAAGAACAAACCAACCCTTATTAGTGACTGACCCTAACTCTTATTTATTATCAACATGTAATCTCAAGCCATTTTATCTTCTATTCTTTTGTATTTTTACCTTTTGCTGTGTATACATACATAATCACCACCAAATCAAGTCATCTAATGAAAGTATCAAGTGGATTAATCATACCCCTAATAAATCTATAATCTATAATCTATAAATTATAATAAATAATGATTTTAATGTGTCACGTGTCATCTTTTTAAAACATCTATATCTTTGTTTCCTCGCCTAAACATTTTCTAATTATCTATTTTAATTTATTTTTTTTAACTCCTAAATTGATTAAATATCATTTAAATATTTCTATATTGCCTATGATTTTAAAATTTAAATATTAAATGTAGGATAACTTTTTGTTGATCGGTAACTTATTTTTTCTAAATACATTATTTCTTATAATTCAAGATCATAATAAATATATATTCCACCAGTATTTAATATTTGATTAATATCAACGTAATAAAACAAAATATTTCTTGTAATTTTTTTAAAATCAGTAATAAACATAGGATTTAGATTGAAATTTTATTTCACAAAATCTTATTAAATTAAGTCATCTGCTAGCCGTTGCGCTCTAAGATCTAATAATAATTTATCAACATATAAGATATTTATTTATTGTATTCTTTTTATGATTCAACCCATGTAATGCATAAGAATCTAGCTTAGTAATGTTATAAATTTATCATATAGATAATTGATTCGAGTCATTGTGCTTGTAGGTGTTCCCATAGTCCGGACATGTAGACCCACCAATGGTTCGGGCATCAAGACTTAACGCCTGGATATGTGTAAGATTTCGGAAATCAAATGTACTATTTTTTGGGTGAGGGTTTTGGCTCTAGTGGTAAGATAAGAGTCTCACAACCAAGAGGTTGTGAGTTTAATCCTTACTCAAGACAAAAATAAAAATAAAAATTTGTTATTAAAAAAATGTACTATTTTCATTATTGTATTTAAATGAATAAAAAAGTTGAATTATTTGAAAATTTATTTTTATGTGTATGTAATTTAGGCTGAGGGGTATACTCACAACTCCACATCCATCCACACTGTCGCATCAGATCCTAAAGATTTTCCACACTTCTTTATATTTGAGGGAAATGATTCCACAATTCCACACTATCACGTCATTTTTATATTTAAATACAAATAATACTTTTTATATTTTAATAGTCTGTAAATACTAAATTAAAAAAATATATATTAGTTACCTATACAAGTACGTGCTAAAACCGTATACGAGACCAAAAAATACTACATTTTGAAATCGACTCAGTTTTTAATGAAATTTTACCGGAATGTTTATAAAAAAAAATACTGTGTATTTAGTTTTTTTAAAAAGATTAACGAGGATAAGTTATTAATAAAAAACCATTTGAGGTGCTTAATTAAGTATTAAATAAAAATATGTACGAAAATTGTTGCAAATTGACTTCACGCGCCGGGGATTCTCCATGGGATTTAACCACGGTCGTGGTCCACACGCAGGGGACGCGGTGTTCCACGGCCCACCCCACTCCACCTCATTCCCACGAGGTCCTTCAACGAAGTATACCCCTAAGGGTGGTAGGAGTGGTACCCTTCCACTCAAAACTACCCTCTCAAACCCACTAATAAGAATATGCCATCTCATTTAGATAAACTACCCTCCCAAACTACCCTACATGGTAGGAGTGGTACCCTCCAAGTATCCTGTAACCCAACTCATTTTTTTTATTTTTTTTAAATTAAAACAAATTAATAACCAAATTTAAAAACTAAAAATTTAATTAATTAATTAAAAATACATAACAATAAATAAAAAAACCATAAAAAGTAATTAATTAAAAAAAATTTAATGATGTTCAACGGCTAGTTTTTGATCCAACGTTCGAATTTCACCCACATACCCACTGCGGGTTTCCATAGCCGCTCACACTACCGTGAACACATACCCACGGGTACCCGCATTGTGTTCGGCGTTGTACCCGCATACCCGCACACTACCCGAGCTCCACTCCCACCACCCTAAGCCTTAAAAGCTACACTTGAAGGGTTAAATTGGTAAATACTGTATATTTGTACATTCCAAAATAAATGAAACCTGGGGAATTAATGCTTAAATAAAGGAAAAATTGAGAGTTAAGTGGGCCAATGGATATTTAATCGAACTTAAATATCTGCAAATAATAAAAGGGAAACTAACTAAAATAGAAAGAGTAAAGAAAGAGAGGAGAGTGATATCTATTAAATGGCCGTGGATGACCGGGGTGTGATTCATATGGCCTGTGTATGGGCGTGAATATCATTCCGGGGACGTGAGGGGAGAGGGGACATGATTCAAATCACAGGCGCAGAAGAAGATGAACGTTGGGGGAGCGTTGGGGTTTTAAAAAATAATAATAATTTTTTTTTCCTATAAATACTTAATACAAATCACTCAAATACCACAACAATTTCTCATTTATAATCTTTCAACAAATCTCCTTCTCTAATCTCTCAAATACTCCAACCATGAATTTTTTGAACCCAAACAACCCGTTTTGCCTTAACCTTCCCCAAAACAACCCATAAAATGACCCGAATATGAAACCTTGAAACTCAAACAACTCGTTTTGGGATAACCGTCAGTCCATCAACAACCAACAACCCGACCCGAACATGAGTGTTTGGAACCCAAACACCCGATTTTATGCCAACACATAAAACGACCCGATCAACCTTTTTAATCCTCGTTATTTTCCCAATGTTTATATACCTCAATTGCCTCCCGATCAAAATAACCCAAACCCAACCCCTAACACACCAAAAACCGTCCCCTAAACACAACAAACACAAGCGACTAAAACCAAACGATCAAACCCCGTCCAAACATAACGTGCTTGTGAAAGGTAGACCAGTGAGGAGGAAGTGGCTTTGACACAAGCTTGGATCGACGTATCCTAGAACCCAAAAATTGGTAAAAGAAATTGTTTTATTTACTTGTTTAAAAATATTATTTTATTTACTTGTAATATTATTTTATTTATTTATTTAAAAACATTATTTTATTTACAGGGAATAGTCAAACGGCACAAGATTTTTGGATTCGCGTTCGTGGGAGATTTCACAACGCAATGGGTTGGGGAGAATATCGTAACCCCGACAAGATATCATCCAAATGGATGGACCTTCGTCGCAAGGTTGGAAAGTTTAACTCTTTCTACAACTGACACGCCAACAATCGTTGTAATGGTGCAAGAGACCACGATGTTTATGTACAAGCATGTGACAAGTATAAAGCGGAGATGGGTGCGGGGTTTGCTTTCAAAAAAAATGTTTAATATTGTGAGGAAATGCTCAAAGTGGACGCAAGTCCCGTTGATGGGACAATCATCTGAACGTTCAAAGACATCATCGTCTGGTGATTGCACTTCGAGTCAATCGATCATCGTTTAGATGTTCCCGAATTAACCTTAGCGATACCGATGACGAGCTTGATACACCGGATGAAACGGTTGCACCACATGTATCGTCATAACTATATTTCATGGCAATTATGTATTTGATCAGGTAGAAATACATCCATGACAAACCACATATATCTTAGCATCAAAATTCCTTAAAAATTATCATCTTACCATAGAGATAAGTTTTTGTTATTAATATCAACCTTCACCGTGAAGGGGTCCTCGAGGTGGTGTTGTTTTACAATTTTTTGTGACTGCACTGGAGTGACCTTACACCGCCTTCTCTTCCAACAACAGCACGACATCCTTCAAATCGCAACTACAGACACCCCACAATATTCTCTCTTTTATCAATATGTTACCTCATCATATTTTTGCATTATTTGCAACCAAAAGAGAAAATATGGGAACAATTATGTGTATATCATCGCATCAACCTACATGTATCACTTGCACATCATCAAATGTGACAACCCAGATATTAGGGTCATTTTCCCTTGATAGCTAATTCACCATATATGGGCTCGGCCCAGTTATAGGCCTAATAGGGATTGAAGCCCATTAAAGGCCCAGCTATAGGCCCAATAGGTGAACCACACTTCTAACTTTACTTGAGGGGATCATGGTACGATTCGAGATAACATATCATTAATATGTAGAGTTTACACAATCTCGCGGCTTACGATTAAGTATTTTAACGCGTTCGCAGTTAGTAACCGACTCACGACGTGATATTTAATTACTAATATTAAATATTAATAATAACTATTCGTATTTATTCGGACGATTAAACTAAGAACAATTACGTGTGAGTTATACGACGTGGGACGCACAGTTACGATAATACCAACGTAAACGTAACTCGGTTATTTATTATCCGGTACGATTAAATAATATAATGAACATTAAAATTTTCATCATTATTATTATTCACGATTATTTTTATTATGGAAAATAATAATTTTATCCGGAGCACGAAACGCATTAAACGCACGTTTGTTAGTAATGACGTCTCGGGAAGTAACTCTAATGAAAGTATGGTAATAACCATTTTACTAGAATTAATTCTAAGCCGACATGTAAAATTGAATAATGCGGGTTGAATTAGCGCGACAACAAGATTGAGACGATTTCGTTACGCGGGTTAAACTCGTTAAGACCCACCCATATATACAAACTTACCATCCTAAAACCCTCATTCTATCAAAACACAAACACACACATATGGTGTAAATGAGAGAAAGAAGGAAGAGAACACAAGATCCGGCGAAGTCACGATGGCGCACGACGGCAACGGCGGCGGCTGATGGTAGCGAGCCCTTAGGCGGCAATGGCGGTGGTGTCATCTTTAAGATATAGGGAGAGAGAGAGAAAGGGAGCAGATAGAGAGGGAAGACAGAAGGAGGGAGCCGGCCACCTCCAGGCGGCCCCTCCGGCTACACAATGACGACGACGGTGGTGGTGGTCTGTGACCACGGAGACGACGACTCTGAGACGAGATTCAAACGGCTGCGGGTGGCGGCGGCGTTCTGACTAGGGTTCCGCTGTAGCCGACGGGGTGACGGCGGCAGGTGAAACAAGATGGCGGCGGCGGGTGGCTGAGACGAGCGAAAGCTAAAGACGAAGTCGGTGCCGCCTAGGGTTTTAAAACCTGATTTTTTCCGACTGATAGTGAACTGCGGTGGCGGCACTACTAGGGTTCCGACAGATCTGGCCGATTTCCAGCGAAGTGCCGGTGAGTCCCGGTGAGTCCACATCTCGTTTTTCTGATTGTTCAAGTCTAGATCTACACACTCTTAACGTTAATTTCCCATTTGAAATGATTTCGGTGAATAGATGCGTCTTTCCGACGACACCCGGTTTTCCGGTGAGTCTCCGACGGACCTCAAACGACCAGATCTGTGTCGTTTGTTGTTCTATCGACCCGATCTACGAGTTTCAAGGTTAGTCTCGAAGTGTAAGGATAATTTTTAAGGATTGTCATTTTTCTGTCTAGATCTGTGAATATACGTTATAGATCTAGAAGTTTTGGTTGTCGGGTTTCCTTCCCGGGTATTAAATACGTGGTTTTTGGACAGATTTGAGCATTCCGAGTTGTGGTCAAACCCGGTCAATGCTGGTCAATGAAAGTCAAACTCAGTCAATACATGAACCGTAAGGGTTAGGACGTGTCGGTTCATAAACGAGGCGTACGAAAGGTATAATCGCATGCTAACGTGATTATATTTATTTATGAGAATATTAAATGGGTGTGCAGTTGAATTACGTTGAGCTTAAACGATTCGTTAACGGTAAAAATAAACGTTTACTTGACAATTAATATTAACGGACCGTAAGCATGTATAATTAATCAAGAGAGTTCGTACCGACTAAATATATATCTATATATTCATAAATGGTAATCTATTAAACGAGAATCTCAAATACGGTTGACAAACAATACGTGTCAATATTAGATATTATTTGAACGACGAAAGCGACTATGTTATGTCACTTGTATAAAACGGGAAAATTTGTCACATCCCCAAATTTCACTAACGGAGTTTTACCGCTTGGCGTGTGACAAAGCAGGATCTCAGTCATTAGTTACATCAAACGACACTATATGGGACTTAAAATGTCACAACATAAAAGTTCAGAGTTAAATACGGAAGCGTAAACGTTTGAATGAAATCAAAAGTAATTACACGCAACAAGTGTCGATTAACGTAAATAAGTAAAACTGTTTAAAGTGTTTGAAATGAATGATATGACAGAAGGACTCCATACATATCCTAATTGTGCAACCTGTGCCAAAGCGACTTGAGAAACATGTAAGAAAAAGTGTCAACACGAGGTTGGTGAGTTCACAGGTTTGTATGTAAATAAACTGTTTGAGTGTTGCTGGATCCACATACGTAAGTCACACCTATTGCTAGCTAGACAATGTACAAGTTACTCTAAGCGCTCGCAACCGTGGACTGACAGTTTATGTTTGAATGCCTCCCACCAGGTCTATCAACCATGGTGCATGTTTTAGGTCAATATTACACCCGTTCGACCTCCAATCGAGTTAGCGCGACTAACGTGGGTGGGGTTTGTCAAACCCAGTAGTACTACTCAACATACCTTGCTATTCTTCATATTTAAACGGTTCGATGTGAGAACTTTCATGATAGAGTTTACGCTTAAGTACACAAGTGGTAGTGAAATACTATGTGATCCATGTCCGTTTGTGTGTGTCTCTCCCTGGCTAGAAGACAAGTAAAAGATTTCTGTTCGTACGCATGTTTCTTCCCAACTGGAAAACAAGTAAAATGATATTCATTTGAATGTATGTTTCTCCCCAACGGGAAAACAAGTAAAATACCGTTTGTGTGTATGCATGTTTCTCCCCAACGGGAAAACAAGTAAAATAATGTTTGTGAGTATGCATGTTTCTCCTCATCAGGAAAACAAGTAAAATGATATTTGTGTGTAAGCATGTTTCACGCCCAATAGGAAAACAAGTAAAAAGGGGCCGTGAAACTCACCTGCGTTGCGTAGAAGGTAGTATCACACAAGTATGAGATTTAGAACCTCAAGTGTTACCCTGCACGGCTTACGTATGCCCTAGAATCATAAACATATAAGTTAGGGAAACATTGAGATTTGTGACGTCGAAACGAAAAATTAGAACGTCTTAAAACATTCTAAGGATTAACGAATAGGCAAACGTGTCCACGGTAATAAGGATTTCTTAATTAATTAATTATTAAGATAAATACGTTTCGTGTCGAACGTTTCTAATAACGAATAATAATAAATAATTATATTCGTACGTTTGTGCCATTTAAAATGGTTAGGAAAATAATATAACTATATATATTATTTTTAAGTTCGTATGATTAACAAAATAATCATTTGTGTGGAAAAATAATAAATATATTATTTTTAATCGAGGATAAAACCGAGGGTAAATAATATAAATAATTATATTATTTATAAGTTTGAAACGTTTCATAGAGTTTATAAACGTGGTGAAAATAATATATAAATATATATTATTTTTAATTGGAGTCACGGGTTGAAAATAAAATAAATGTATTATTTATTTGGAGTCGTGGTTTGAAAACAATATAAATATATACTATTTTAAAAGGTTGGAAAAATAATATGAAAATGGGTTATAAAATCAAACCCGAGCCTACGGATGTTTTACGGGTTCAAAACACTATAATATATTATTATAATAATATAGGAATTAGTTTTTATAAAAAAATCCATTAAAAAGTCCCCAAAAAATAATTGCAGGAGACCAGTTTCGAAACCGGGTCTCCTGCGTATAAGCAATCTGACTTAACCAAACCTGCCTGCTAGGGAATCGCAACAAAGATGGGTTTGAAATGATTTATCAAACAGCAGTCCCGTGTTCATCCCCCCCTATCGAGCCGAACAAGAACCAGTCCCACTTCCCTCGAAATCGATTGCGATTCACCAAGAGATCATGGGGGTTTTGTTAATCGGTACTAAACGAATCTGTTGACAAATTTAATTGCAAAAACGTCGAGTTTATAGTCGTTAATTTCTTTTTGAAAACACCGAAACCCTAGGTTTAGAATGTGGGCTCGATTTGAATGACCCTGATAATAGCATTGATTGAATTAATAGGGCTTTTAAAGGGTGTAGGATTGCGAACCTGATCATACTATTTAATTTGATTTAGACAAGGTCTAGGGTAGAGATCGATCAAACCGGTTTCACATGAACCCTAGAATATGGTTCATGTTAATTCCGATAATGTAAACCCCAATTGATATAGGGCTTTTGTTCTACAAGTGAAAATGAATCTGAAGAGGGGTTTGGTTACCAGAATTGAGTTCTACTTGGTGGTTCCCGACTAAAACACAGACGCGGTACAGTGGGTTGGGCTCCGGCGCCTCCTGCTGCGTCTCCGGTGGACTTGGCGTGTGCAGAAGCTCTAGAGAGGTTCGTCTATTGTGTGTAGGCATTCAATTGATGGAATAACAGACGAATTCAAGCTAAATTGGTAGTGGTCGATGAAGGCGTCGACGGTTATGGGTCTAATGCCCATAATTGGGTTTAATTTGACATTGATGACGATTAATTCAGTAGTTATGAATGTTAAAGTCATAATTCGTGTAATTTCAGTTACTATTTCAACATAAATCGGTTAAGGCTTGCGAATTGGATCAATGTGGTTGCGGGATTGACTCAGAAAAGTCAACATAAGTAGGATTCATTGATTTTGACTTTGAGAAGTCAACTGATTGGGTTTTGGAACTTGACAGCTTCAGTCCCTTAGTTTTATGTGAATTGGAGTTTCAGAGTTTGTCAAAATTAGTCCCTAGGGTTTGAATTGGGTTTAGAACTTGTTAGTTTGACCTCAAAAGTCCACAAGAAAACAACTATAGATAAAATACAAGTTTAGTCCTTCTAATTTTCTATATACAAGTTTGAATAGACATGATTAGTCCCTGGGGTTTGAGATTTGGTTAATTAGGATTTAACTGGACTGGCTAACTGAAAAAGTCCGGATTGTCACATCATCCCATAGTTGAAAGAATTTTCGTCCCGAAAATTAAAAATAAGTTTTTTTTTCTAGGGTGTCACAACATCCCGTAGTTGAAATAATTTTCGTCCCGAAAATTAGAATAGTACCTTAAGTTTTTGACGTGGATTGCTTGAATAGATGAGGATACTTACGCATCATCTGATCCTCGCGTTCCCAAGTGAATTCCGGTCAGCGTTTCGAGTTCCAACGAATTCTGACAATAGGGATTTTGCTGTGTTTAAGCGTTTTGACTTCCCTATCCATGATTTCGACCGGTTCTTCAATGAAATGTAGTTGTTCATCGATTTGTAGTTCCTCAAGAGGAACGACGAGTGTCTCGTCTGCTAGACATTTCTTCAAGTTCTAGACATGAAAGACATCATGCACACCACTCAGTCCTTCAGGTAGGTCCAGTTGGTACATTACTGGGCCAATTCTCTTCACTATCTTGAATGGTACAACATAACGAGGATTTAGTTTGCCTTGTTTCCTGAAGCGGATTACACCTTTCCAAGGTGAGACTTTCAATAGGACTATATCACCTACTTGAAACTCTAAGGGTTTACGACACTTGTCGGTATAACTCTTTTGAAGATCACGAGCTGCCGCCATACGATTTTGAATTTGAACTATCTTTTCAGAAGTTTCGAATACCAGTTCAGGACCCGTAAGTGGGCTATCCCCAACTTTAGCCCAACAGATAGGAGATCGGCATTTACGTCCGTACAATGCCTTGAATGGTGCTGCCTTGATACTGGTGTGATAACTGTTATTGTAGGAGAACTCCACTCAGGGAAAGTGAGTTTCCCAGTTGTTACCGAAATCTATCATACAAGCTCGTAACATGTCCTCTAGGGTTTGGATGGTATGTTTCGTTTGACCATCGGTTTGTGGATGTTATGCTGTACTCATGTCTAGACGTGTGCCGAGGGCTTTTTGTAGTGATTGCCAAAACCGAGAGGTGAATCGAGCGTCTCAATCCGAAATGATAGAAATTGGCACACCATGCCTAGTGACTACTTCCTTTAAGTAAATACGAGTGAGTTTTTCCATCTTGTCGGTTTTTTTGATTGCAAGAAAGTGTGCAGATTTTGCCAAGCGATCTACGATCACCTAGATGGTGTCTCATCCGCTAGGGGTTCTGGGTAGTTTAGTTATGAAGTCCATAGAGATTTGTTCCCATTTCTACATAGGTATCTCCGGCTACTACATTAAGCCAGAAGGCTTTTGGTATTCCACTTTGACCTTTGCGCAAGTTAGGCACTTGCTCACATAGGTGGCTATGTCCGCCTTCATCTTTGGCCACCAATATAGCACCTTTAGGTCGTGGTACACCTTGTAAGAACCTGGATGAATAGAGTATCGAGATTTGTGAGCTTCATCCATAACCATTTCTCTTAAGTTCCCATATGCTGGAACCCATATTCGCTCTGCTAGGTAGCGAATGCCATCTGATTTGACCTCCAGTTGTTCTTCCATACCATGTGTGGCTTCCAGCGGTAGGTTTTCCTCTTTAAGGGCTTGAGCTGAGCACTGCGGATTTTTTCAGGTAATCCGGTGTGAATAGTAAGCCTTAATGCTCGTTTGAGTTTGGTGTCCTTACGGCTTAGGGCATCGGCGACCACATTAGCCTTCCCTGGATGATATCTAATTGCACAGTCATAGTCGTTTAAGAGTTCAACCCAATGACGCTGTCGCATGTTCAACTCTTTCTGTTCGAAGATATGCTGAAGACTCCTGTGATCGGTATAGATGGTGCATTTGGTACCGTACAAGTAATGTCTCCATCTCTTTAGCGCAAATACTATGGCTCCCAACTCTAAGTCATGAGTTGTGTAGTTTTTCTCATGTATTTTCAGTTGACGAGAAGCGTAAGCGATGACCTTCTCATGTTGCATCAACACACAACCGAGACCTTGAATAGATGCATCACAGTACACCACAAAATCATGTGTTCCCTTTGGAAGAGACAGGATGGGTGCACTGTAGAGTTTTTGCTTCAGAAGTTGAAATGCACTGTAGGGTATCACCCCAGTTATAAGGTTTACTCTCCTAAGTTAAAGCATTGAGGGGTTGTGTAATCTTGGAGAATCTTTCAATGAAGCGACAGTAATAGCCAGCCAATCCCAGAAATTGTCGCACCTCAATTGGCGTTGTCGGTGCTACCCAATTCTTGATTGCTTCTATTTTAGATGGGTCGACATGTATCCCTGTCTCGTTGACTACATGTCCTAAGAATTGCACTTCACGAATCCAGAATTCACACTTGGAAAGTTTTGCATATAGTTGTTCTTGTTTCAGCAATTCCAGAATTAAACGAAAATGTTCCTCATGTCCATCCCTATCCTTGGAATAGATGAGAATGTCATCAATGAAAACAATGACGAACTGATCTATCTTTGAGATGTCCTCCTATTGGACTCTCGATTGATGGTAACTGGATCTAAGATCAATCTTAGAATAGAAAGTTGATCCTTGGAGTTGGTCAAATAGATCGTCAATGCGGGGTAGAGGGTAACGGTTCTTGATCGTCACTTTGTTCAGTTCATGGTAATCGATGCACATGCGGGAAGTCCCGTCCTTCTTCGTGACAAATAGGACTGGAGCTCCCCATGGAGATGAGCTAGGTCGAATGAAACCTTTATCTAACAATTCCTGCAGCTGTGTAGATAACACTTGCAGCTCACTAGGTGCAAGTCTATACGGTGCCCGAGCAATAGGCGCTGCTCCGGGTGTTAAATCAATTTGGAATTCCACTTGACGATGAGGCGGAAGACCAGTCAAGTCTTCGGGGAAATACTTTCGGATAATCACGACTGATCGGAATGCCGTCCATCTTCTTCTCCTCAGACGGCTGCTTGGTGACGAGAGCCAAAATGGCAAGATGGCTTTTACGTAAGCACTTTCTAATAGAATTTGTCGGAGTATGACCGCACCAACATAGAATTTGTGACGTCATGCTGAAACTTCTAGTGAGACCCGTGCTTATAAGGTAAGCGTCGGTCAATGCTAAGGACAAGGGAAGAGGTTCACATGTAGGAAAAGAAATATAATGAAATACAGATTTCAGTAACATAAGGGATAGGATGTCTGTTTAAGTAGTCGCGTTCAACCGATGGTTGGTTAGATTAAAAACCCGTTTCTAATGTCATTAGAACAACTGGATCATTTGTGAAGAGATAAGCCCGTTTACAGAGTTAGATATCCTGTGGTATAAATCAAATTAAACTGAAGATTGGTCACAGGATGAGATAACAAAGTCAAATGGAATCTATTGTTGGAGTGTAAGGAATAACGTCTTAGTTTAGTAAGAATTCCTAATTTCCGCTTACATAGTTGGAGTCGGTGGGTTTACCATGAGGTTCTATTAGGGTTTCAACTGAGATGGTTTCATTAATCAAGTCTGGATTAGAGTCTTAAGTTCACTAAGCCTCTTACACGAGTGAAATCAAATGATGGATCCTATGGATGATAGTTCAGTGTGTTCGTAAATACCTTCAACATGGTAGTCGCGTCAATCAAATGTTAAACAAGTTTAACGATACCAACTAGTCGTTGAGTGGGTTACGAGAATTTCTACGGACAATGGAAACTTAAGTCTGTAAATCACTGATTAGGACTATTTATCCACACACTAGGTTTCACCAGGACTTACATGCACCTCAAATTATTATTACATGTGCACTAGTAATGATAATTTGCTTTGCATGCTCACCCTAGTTCTCCCTGTCCTGTGTCAAAATGTCCTTTAGTTTGTATTGCTGAGTACAGAGTGTTGTCAGATATGATAAGTCATTGAGAAGCTTAGTCATCAACCATAAATTGATCAATTAGAACTCATATCAGGATGAGTAATCGGGAATCGTTTGATCCGAGTATTCACTCGAGTTGGAACATAATACAAGAGTCCAATCCAGTGGATTGTAGATGGGAACATGCACATGAAACAAATATGTACATGAAATGTGGCTTCGATGAGAGGAACTAGTTCATAAATGTGTTACTGGAAGAGGCAAAGTAGACGTCCTTCCAACTGAGTCAGGATAGGGTTTGGGTATGCAATGAGCAATGCGTTCCCAACCTTGTGGTCAATCTTTCTTCAATAGAATGTCGACCAAAGCGCGAGCTCACGGCTTAGGAAAGTGATGACATCTATGTGTCAATGTATTCTACAATGATGCGTGCAACAGTCTATCTTCACACGGCGTATTGTTGCTAGTGGGGACTCGCCTCCGACGATCCCAACTCACAAAGAGATATGCTAGTTATGTGTGTCGTCCCCAACACGAACTTGAGAAGACCCACTATTCCCTGATTGTGTCCTCGATAGGCTCAAGCCGGTGTCTTCTTCGGCTCTGATGGTGTAACAAAGGTGCAAATGATGGTGGTGTGAGTGACTCTATAGTTCCACATGACTCATCTACAGATCGATCTCGTGACAGGACGTCTCGATAACATGGAGTGCGGAATCCTTCATGTTAACGTATGTATATGAATTGACAATAGAAACAGCATGTAAATAAACTTTCTCTTTCTATTCCATAAAACACAGAGTTTACAGAATACACTTGTTCGATTTCTCTCTCTTTCGCTTCGCTATAGAACAGAATCTGTAAACTCCTATTTATAGACACAAACTCTGCAGTTAAAGTTCGCCTCACATGAGACTAGGCGAACTTAACAAGTTCGCCTCTAATAGGCTAGGCGAACATAACAAGTTCGCCTCTAGCAGAACTTGTTCTAACACTTAGACAAAATCTATACAATCACATAAAAACATAAAGACAATAAGACCTAAACCATTACAAAGCTTTTTTCATACATTCTATGTCCTAACAGACTCCCCCTTGACAATAGCTTGATCTTCTGTCTTCAGTCTTTATGACGAGCTCTTCCAGTTATCTGGTAATCTGCTTCCTGCGTGCACTCCATATCTCTGACAGATCTCCAACACTCTTTTATACTGCAATCCTTGTTCTCTCCATTCATCAGTAAACATAATCTCATTCTTTCTTAACGTCCTCTGATCTTTCTTTGAGAAGTTAATAAGATTCATTGCATCATAGAAACTAACAATGACCTTATTATCTTTATCATCAATCCTAGCTTCACCAGTATTCACATCTACGTACCACCATTTCATATTCCTTAGAAAATCTTGTGGTATTTTCTTCAATGGTATCTTCTGTACAGCACGTACTGGCTTGAACTTATACTTCCAGGTCACAATCTCAGTCTTTTGATCTACACTCTTCACTCTTTTTCCTTTCTGTGGCTTTAATCTTTCATACTTCCCTGATCCACCTTATCTTTTTATCAAGTTGGCAATTACATCGGCTAATCCACACTTTGATCTATTAATCAGTGGTTTCATAGCTAGACCATTCATTTCACACCTTGGCAGTGTATTGAAATACTTGATCCTAGGATTTAAGTATTGAACACCATAAGATCTCTTAAGAGCAAACAACTTTGTGTCATCATCATAAAACCAACTGATGATTCTTCCAATACACCTCTTTTTATTCACATATCTTTCTTTTTAAGCAGGCTGTATAGGTGACTTTGGTAGTACTTTCATCCAACTGTTAACTACTTCTCTCCACTGTTCTCTAGTCATTCCTGTATTTCTGTCACAGGTTCTTCATTCAGCTTAGCAGACACAGGATGAGTAGTATCAACATCAAAATCTATCTTGGATTGAGCAGTATCATCAGGTGTAGTGATATCTTCAACAGAGTCCATAGAATCTGTTACTCCATCATAATAAAACTCAGGAATAACATCATCTTGGATGAAGTTATACGGTACATTCAGACCATCACTGCCTTCATATGTAACTTTATCTTTACTCTTTTCTATCTCAATCTCTACAATATCTCCTTCTTCAACTTCATTATCCAACACATCCTCTTCAATATCATCAAATAATTCATCAATATCATCCGGACATTCTAACTTCTCAGCTTCTTCTTCTTCAAAATCAGCAAAGAATTCCAATAAAAAATATCTTCATTCACTCCAGAATCATTCTTGGTTCCTACAATAGTATGTGATGTCGACTCCCCCTGAGCTCTTGATATTGGATTCACGTCAGCAGCGTATTGACGATCACCCTCAACATTACCACTAGGATCATTGTCATCATCATCCTTTCGTTGAATTGACTCATCATGACAAGTATCATGTATCCTTAACTCCCCCTGAGCATCAAGACGCTCAACAAGTTTGGACACCAATAACTGCATGTCAGCAATCTATGTAGCTTGAGCCTGAAGGACCAACTGCCTCTGAGTATCAGTAGTCACAAGAGTATCTACCTATGTCTGTAATGCAAGCACCCGTGATTCAAGGAAGGTAAGCCTTTCAGAATCAGAAGGCTTTGAAGTACTAGAAGAAGACTTAGAAACTGTAGGAACAAGAGTAATCACAGGATATGGATGTGTAGATGAAGGAGGTGTAACCAGTAAGGAAGCAACAAAAGTAGCATCCTCAACACCTTAAGATGAATGTGCAGCAACAATAGAAGCAGACATAAGCTTCTGAGCTTTTGGAACCGGATGTGCATCACTATCAGAATCCGAGTTCTCATCAATTAATATTCTCTTTCCAAGTACTGATCTAGAAGGAGGATTCCGAACAGACTTACGCCTCGGTTTTCTGGCTTTAGATTTAATGCGTTTCCCAGCATTTGCCAATGGCAAAGCAGCCAATCTCTCATAATGACCCAAGCTAAAATATCTAGACGAATCAGAGTCAGTAGCCTCAGAATCAGGTAAAATAGTATCACCGGAACTCGTATCCACCACATTTCCTTCAGCTTCATGAATGGGTGAGTTCACAGCGTCATTTTCAAAATCTTCCATATTCATACCCAAATCTTGTTCATTTTCTTGAGCAACGTCTTCCTGATCTGGTTCATTAACAGGAATATGAATCTGTTCTTGTGGAATAGGAACTTGTTGTTGTGGAATAGGAACTTGTTTTTGTGGAATAGGAACTTGTTGTTGTGCTTATACCTGAGCTTGAACTTGTTGCAGTTGTTATGGTTGTTGTACTTGATTCTAGACTTGTCCTTGAACTAACTCCTCAGGATGAAACCAATTATCATTAGGAGGCTCAATATAATCAGGATTGATTAAATGACCAAACAAAGGAGTCGGAACATGAATCAAAGCAACATTTTGTTGTTTAACCTTGGTACAATCAGTAAAGATTCTTTTAGACATAGGAGTCAAAGTCAAACGTATTGGATGCTGTGGTAAATCTGGAATTAAAAGATTCAGAATCATTTGCAAGAACCTAGGGTATATAAGAAACCATTGACCTTCTGGAGGATTGATTTGCATGACCAACTCACGGTATATATATAAAGCAAAGTTAAATCGTTTGTTTAGGGTCAATGCAACCTTTGCAGCTTGTAACACACTCTTCAAACCATTAGTACCAGCCTTTCTTGGAGACAAACATTGGATGATTACGTGCATAAAATACCTCCATTCTCCAACTAAACCACCTTTTCGTGCTTGAGTATCATTTGGTCTGCCTCTCTAACCCATCCTCTGAAAACACCCCATAATCAGTGTTCCAGGATAAGACATAGGATCTTCATTAGCACCTCCCAATGCCAAAGCAGCACGAATAGTTTCCACTGAAATAGCTACCTCTGTATTATTTATCGTTGCACGAAGTACGTGAGGTTCAACATCTGTGTCTTGATGTACTGTATCCCAGAATTGTTGGATATACGGTAAGCTGATGTACGGATCTACGGATAAGGCCACATGTAAACGTGAACGATTCAAGAAATTGATAATTCCTTAGAAATTAACAGCCTCAGACATATTTGGATCTAACAACGCCACTTGATTATGTTTGTACTCAACACGATGAGCCATCTGTAAATGTATTGGACATAGAACATACATTAGTCATATAACAAACAAAAGAAAAAAATCATAAAAACAATTTCACACATAAAAAAAAAATTACAAATCCAAACACTGCTTAGCCCTTAAGCAAACTTAATAAGTTCGCTTAGTGTTGCAAGAGGCGAACATAATAAGTTCGCCTAAACAAGTTCGCTTGAACAAGTTCACCTGAACCAGTTTGTCGATACAAATTCAACAACAGAATCCAAAATGTTCAAATCAAACACAGCATAAACATCGATTCACAACAACTAAACAATATTAAGCTTCAATTTCAAGATTTAAACCCAGATAAACTTGATTTACTCAGAAAAGCGTAAGATATAGAAAACAACAAACACAGAGTTAAAAAAAAATTTCCCATCGATTTAACAGATAAAAATCCATGAAAGTACCTTAGATAGACTCGCAATTCAAATCCGATCCAGAAACAAACACGAAAATTTCAAATCGAAAAACCCTAGTTCAAAATTTCACAAGTTCGCTAAAAACACAGCAAGTTCGCTCAAAGAAGTTCGCTCCCACAGTAAAACAAATAATAAGGATAAGTTCTCCTGAACAAAATATTTATATACACAATTAAGTTCGCTTCATTAGGTGAACTTGTTAAGTTCTCTTAACAAGCCCCAGGCGAAAATATTAAGTTCGCTTAATTAGAAACAGGCGAACATATTAAGTTCGCTTCAAACCTTTGCCTTGAACAATTTCTTCACTTTCAACACTTCACATTCTTGTAAACATCCATCTGTAGCATGTATCCGATCCAATCCCGAATCATTTTAATAAAAATAAAATTCTCATGGAAGATAGAAACAAAATATTTTTGGATTTTATCTGTACAAACGGAATCACATATTTTTGGTTTTTTAATTTAGCAAACTGAAACACATATTTTTGGATGAACATCATGAGCAAGAAGATCATATCAGTATATGAGCAATTCATCACACAGTCTATTATCAACTATGGGTAACCTATGATATACACAAAAAAAAATGATATGAAACAATCAAACTCATTCTTCTGTAACTCGAATCTTTTTCATTTTATGTAATTTTTGCAATCAATTTGAATAATACTTGAAATGATACGCGATAAATTTCATAGTAAATAAGATCAGGTCATGAAATGCTCAATTTTTCATTTCGAATTTGTAATACAAAGCATGAATTCTTAAGTTGTTAATATTATATAATTTGAAACTATAAACACTTTTCTTCCAAGAACTGGCAACCACCTGTAGTAGATTTCCTGTCCAAACAACAACCACCCAAATCAGAATCAGTGTATGCATTGAATTCAAAGTTAGAACCATGTGGAAACCATAGTCCCAATCATTGTTTTCCTTTTAGATAATGAAAGATTCTCTTTACTGCAATCAAATGAGACTCTTTTGTTTTTGCTTAGAATCTGGAACAAATACACACAGCAAACATTATGTCTGGCCTTGAAGCGGTTAAGTACATGAGAGATTCAATCATTGCACGGTAGAGTCGTCAATCAACTTCTTTTCCATTCGGGTAAGAATTCAATTTATGATTCATCGGAATCGGAGTATCATATTGGGTACAGTCCTCCATCTTAAACCGGTTCAAGATGTCCTTTACATACTTGGACTGATGAATAAAGAAACCATCTTCCTTCTGATTAACCTGAAGACCTAGGAAAAATGATAACTCTCCCATAGCGGACATCTCAAACTTCGATTTCATAACACTCTCAAACTCTTCGCACAACCCTTCATTTATAGAGCCAAAAATAAAATCATCTACATATATCTGTACCAGTAGATATTCTCCCCCTACTTTCTTAATGAATAAATTCGAGTCAATTTGGCCACGAACAAAATCATTATCCATAAGATGTGTAGACAACGTTTCATACCACGCTCGAGGAGCTTGATGAAGACCATAGAGAGCCTTATCAAGCTTGAAAACTTTAGACGGATTAATTGGATCTTAAAAACCCGACGGCTGACACACATAAACCTCCTCCTTGACTTTACCATACAAGAAAGCACTTTTTACATCTAATTGAAACACCTTAAACCCTTTGTATTAATCAAAAGCAAGAAACAACCGTATAGCTTCAAGCCTAGCAACAGGAGCATAAACCTCGGTGTAATCAATTCCCTCTTGTTGTATGAAACCTTGTACAACTAATCATGCCTTATTTCTCACGACAACACCTCGATCGTCTGTCTTGCATTTAAAAACCCACTTTGTACCAATAGGATACACACCTCGTGGAAGAACTACAAGATTCCAAACATTGAGTTTGTCAAACTGAGCAGGTTCTTCCTGTATGGCCTCTATCCAATTATTATCACGTAACGCCATTTCGACATTCTTTGGTTCGACCTGAGAAATAAAACAGAAATGTGAGCATACATCAAGAACACTAGTATCCTTAATACCTGTATACAAGTATGTGTTTTCAATAATAGAACGCGTTTGCACTCTATCACGCAAATTCCTAATGATATTTGTAATCGGATGAGCTTTGAGTTCCTTGATTGATACAACCTCAGGAACCGACAACACATCAACTTGAGTTGTATCAGATTGATAAGACATATCCTGATTAACTGGTATATCCGAGTCCAGATTTGTAGGAATCTCACCTTGAGCCTGTGTCAAATTAGATGGTTCATCAACTAACAAAGGATCAGCAGAAGAATCTTGGAAAATAACATTGTCGTCCTCACTATCAGACTCTTTTGTTCCCGAACAAGAAGCAACATTAGAATCTGGAGCAGATGTAGAAGGAACAGATGATTGTGAAACTGCAATCGGTAGAAAACCACTATTCTGTGCATCCTGATATGAATCATATAATACATCAGCTTCCTCAGGAGAAATATCAGAAGGTAATTGAAAAGACTTGAATAAATTGTTATAATTAAAAGCCCAGTCTGGTCCAATCGCCATTTGAGGTAAAGACCGATTAGAACAGTCAATATGAAACCATTCTTCAACCTAACGAGTCTTTTTGTTATAAACCCTCTTGGTAGTAGAATTTGCAACATACCCCAGAAAGATCCCTTCAATAGCCTTAGCACTGAATTTGGTTGGGACATCTCTAACTTTCAATAGGGTGCATGGATTACCAAAAGGTGGTAAATATTCCAGATTCGGCTTCCGATTATTAAGCAACTCATAGCATGTCTTGTTGTGTCTCTTAACGGTCAAAACTCTATTTAAAATGTAGCACGCAGTATTCACAGCCTCAGCCTAAAAAGTAACTGGAAGCTTAGAATCTGCAAGCATCGTACGTGCCGTTTCAACCAAAGTCCGGTTCTTTCGCTCAGCAACTCCATTTTGTTGAGGTACATATGGCGCACTGAATTCATGATGAATTCCCTTTTGAATACAAAATAACCCATCTTGCTATTTTTAAACTCGCTGCCATTGTCACTCCTAATTCTTCTGACTTTCTGTTTGCACAAATTCTCTAAACCCAGGATTAAGAATTGCACCAACTCTGTGGTTTCGGCTTTAGAAGCAAGAAACTTAACCCATGAAAATCTATAGAAATCATTTGTTACTACCAGACAGTAAGATTTACCGCCAATGCTCCTTATACTAATCGGTCCGAAAAAATCCATATGCAGTAGCTCCAAAGAAGTCACAACTGAATTCTTTGTCTTAGATTTGTGGGACTTCTTGTGTTGTTTCCCCTTCTTGCAGGGAATACAGTCATGAAGAATAGAAAATTTCATTTTTGAAACACCAATAACCAGATCATTTTTCATGAGATAATTCATTTTCCGATAATTGATGTGAGCAAGTTTCCTGTACCACAAAATAGAATCCGACTTAGACGCCTTGGAGAGTAAACATGTAGGAATTGAATCCGTTGTAGTAGCAACACTCATGTCAAGGACATATGTGTCATTTCTCCTCGGAGCCTTCATTAGAATCCATTCTTCAGGAATAGCAAAGCCCGGTTTCAAGATATAACACTCAGAATCATTGAAATGAAAACTTCTTGTCACACACTTGAGATACACTCAAAAGATTGTGTTCAAGTTGCTCCACATAGTTCACTTTATCAAATTTGACTTTATCGTTCTTCAAAGTACCCTGACCAGTTATGTACCCGCCTTTATTGCCAGCAAAAACGACATAACCACCATCAATATGAATAACATATTCCAGTAAACGAATATTCCCTGTCATATGTCGAGAACAACCACTATCTACATACCACATATTGTTGATAGTTCTCCTTGGTTGCCCCTACATAAACAAAGAAAATCAGTTAGAAATAGAAACCCAAGCCATTGTGGTCTTGGGTCGTCCAAATGGATCAAAATAAACAACTTCAAGCAATTCACAATCAACATTGTCATCAACCTTTGGAACATAAGATTCACAATTAGACATTCTCAATGAAGACACATTATTATTAATTAGAAAAACATTATTAGCTTTATGATTATCAGATTCAGATATTTCCAAAAATTTCTTTAATTTTTTGTTACGTCTTCTTCGTTGTGGTCTAGAAAGTTTGACCTCAGGTTGAGAATCTTTTGGAATTCCAACATGTGGAATCTCAAACTTATTTTGAAAAACAACTGGTTTAGAAATATGCTTATCATGTTGCTTAAATCCCAAAGATTTAGCAAATGATTGACAAGGCACATTCTTTACAACACTAGACGTAGGCTTTCCCACATTTGGTCTTTTCAAAATTGTCACCACTCGTTGTTGTGAGGAAACACTCTTTAATTTTCCTTGATTCTTATAAGGACAGTGAATCAGAATATGACCAGCCTCATTACAGTGAAAGCAAACTCTTCTATCTTGATGATTTCTGATATAAGGAGTTTTTCTTGAATTTGATGACCCTTCCGATGAACAAGCTTCAGAAGATTTTACTGAACAGTTGTCTGGCTTCTTTTGAACCAAAACTTGTTTAGTCACCGTTGATGAATTCTTCTTCTGATGACCAGCAGTACCAAAACCACTTGATTGTATTTTAGAAAGGTTAGGTTGATCAACTTTCACTTCATCAGGTTCTGTTAAAATGCATCTATCACGAGTAACATTTCCACTACATTTGGTTCATCAAGTTGCACTTCCTTAGGAATGCCTTCAACCTTTTTATCATCAAAAACTTCATCCTCATAATCAGAATCATAGATCATATCTTCACCAGTTACTGGATTTACTTTCAACACCGTCTTTGGATCAATTTCCACTTCATGAATAATTTCTGGTTCAACCACATAATTTGCATTGAATGGTGGAGGAACAAATCCAATTCTAGCAACCCTCTTTGTAGGATCAGCATTAGCATTAAAGTAATCCAATACCACAGATGAATTTTCAAAATTTTCCAGCTTTCTATGTAATTTGATCACTTCAGATTCTTTATCAGAAATTTCTTTGTTCTTCTGAGCGACAATTTCATTTCGCTTCTTAATCTCAGCATAAGCCATATCCAGATGATATGCTTGTTCCTTATATTTCAATCCCAAAGAGTTCAAATCTATTTTCATAGACTTAATTCTATCTATACACAATTTATCATTATCTTTCAATTTTTGATTAACTGAATGCATCGATTTCATATCACAAATTAAATTTTTATTATCATCTATTACTTTTTGCAGTTTATCTTTTATACTGATGCAATTAGAGCAATAAATGTGACAGACGGAATCTTTTACCTTTGAAGGATCTAACATATCTGCCATGAAGACTTTTGCAATCGGAATATTTTCAGAATCAGCACCATCAGATGAATTTTGAGTTATTACTATATCATCTTCAGATACACCAGATGCAACATCAGACTCAACATTTTGTACTTGATCATGCTCTTCATCAGCACTTGGCACCATCACTTGAGCTATCATCCTCGGTTGACTCTTCAGATTTTGCAGAATGAATCTCAGCTACAAAAGCTTGACTTACTGTACCAACCAAATCTTCAAGATGAATACCCCAGTCATAATTTTCATCATTTTGAGCAACCAAAGCAGATGATGCAGATGCATGATTAGAATTTCCAGAGCCAGAGGAGCCATGTGACTGATTACGATTGTTCTGAAAGTTATTAGGCTTTTTCTAAGAATCAAATTCAACTTTTGGCTTCACACATTCTTTGGCAAAATGACCATACTCCTGAAAATTATAGCAACGAACATTGGTTTTGTCAAATCCCATACGTGAACGACTGTTAGAACCGATATATTTCCTTCCGGTCTTCTTCAAAAAATCCTTTGCTTGTCGCATCAGCATAGCCATGTTCCATTGAATGTTCATCTCTTCCAGATCAACAAGATCAATTTGTTTGAAATCCTATTCAATAACATCTGGATCATGAATCTTTCCTCCAATAAAATTTTCATAAGAAGCCATAAAGGAAGAAAACATCGCTAAATAATCATCAGCAACTCTGTGATTCATATTATGTGTTCCAGATGATGAATAAGCTGTATTTGCAGAGAAACCATAATGACTTGGAACCCCAGAACAATGATTATTAGAAACATCTTGAGTATCATCAGAAAAGAACGCAACCCCTGTACCAGTTTTACCAGAAGTCTTAGCAAAATACATTGAAGGATGTTGAATATGCTCCATATTGGTTTCCTTCTTCTTCATATTCAAATCATGTGATTGAATCTTTCCAAGAACCTCTTCAAGAGACATAGTTTTATACTTGACATTCTCTTTTATCAAACTGAATACACATCAAATTTAGATGGTAATGCCTCCAAAAACTTATCATTTATCTATTCAGTCTCATAAACCACTGAAGCACTTGACAATTCACTCAGCAAATGATAGAATCTCGTTGCAAGATCATCTAAAGATTCATTTTGAAAGTGCTTGAATACTAAGAACTGCTTCTTCAGTAATTCTTTTATGCTTTTCTTAACATCCAAACTACCTTCACACCGCTTTTGTAACGCTTCCCACAATTGTTGAGAAGTCCTGAATTGTTTAAAACTATGATAAATTTCTTTAGGAAGAGACATTGAGATACTAGCCATAGCCTTCTTTTCCCTATCAAACAATAATTTTTCTTCTGTGGCTAACGCAGATACTGATTTAGGAACATCATCCTTTCCCATCCAAGTATATGCCGGATGTGTATAACCTTCCAAGATTGGAATCCATAAACTTGTATCAGTAAAAGACACGAACTGATCAAACCGATCTTTCCAGTTAGAATAATCTGCAAAACTTAACAATTTGGGTGGTTTCTGAGAATTACCAATCTCGTTATCGTAATTTAACATGTTAGTCACTTGCATCATATTTTCCATTTTTAGAAAAATTTCCAAGTATTGAACAAGTACTCCCGTCAGGCGAAGATAATAAGTTCGCTTCAAATCCAAACAAGCGAATTTGATATCAAACGAACTTGATAAGTTCGCTTAAAACAAGAAAATCTGGTAAGTTCGCCTACTGAATAAGTTCACTTAAACTGAGAGAAGCGAACTTGCTAAGTTCGCTTGCAACAAATCTCAGCAAGTTTGCCTGCTTCAACTGTAACAAACTCAGCAAGAACTTCAACCCAAACACGAACAAACATCACCTAAAATCATCATTTCTCACAGATTAGAAGGAATTTGAAGAAATTGGACCGTAGGATTTGGTATTTTATGAATTAGAACACTTCTATCGGATTAATTTCACCAAAATCCACTTCAAATCCACGAATTCAGCAGTAAAATCAGCTTCAAGAACTTGAAAACTCCATGGATACAAAAACTTGTAAAAATGATAAATTTCTTATCAAATTGTACACAAAAACGTATCTAATCACCAAGAATCAAACACAAATCACGAGCAAAAGCTATGATACCACTTGTAGGTCCACATGACTCATATACAGATCGATCTCATGACAGGACGTCTCGATAACACGGAGTGCGGAATCCTTCATGTTAATGTATGTATACGAATTGACAATAGAAACATCATGTAAATAAACTTTCTCTTTGTATTCCACAAAACACAGAGATTACAGAATACACTTGTTCGATTTCTCTCTCTTTCGCTTCGCTACAGAACAAAATCTGTAAACTCCTATTTATAGACACAAACTCTACAAGAGGCGAACTTAAGGCGAACTTAACAAGTTCGCCTCTAATATGCTAGGCGAACATAACAAGTTCTGTTGAAGCACTTTTCGTGTGACAAACACTCTGGATAGAGTCTTATTTTTGTACATTCATTGTATGTATTTGTTTTTGTTTGTAAGTGTCTATATGTATTAGTTATCGAGTTATATTTACTAATGCATGTTGATAGTTGCTGAAATCTCTAAGTCTTTTGCGCACTTGTATGTGTGCAGGAATTAGTTCCTGCGTACTTAGCAAGTACGCAAGAATACATTGCATACTTGCTAAGTACGCATGAGCAATTTGCCCTGCGCACTTGCTAAGTGCGCAGAGATCAGGTCGTTTATAAATAGGATAGGTTGACAGTAGACAAGTACGCAGGCATATACTCAGACTTTATATACTCAGTATTTCTCACTGTAACCTTCAAGTGTTTATAATAGACGAAAGTTTAAAGTGATTCTATTGTTGGTTTACTTTGTGTTGTAAGACTCTCCACCTAGTCACGGGCATTCCGCACCCGGTCCGACTCAGGAACACACTTGCATGTGATGATCCGCCACACCCGAGGGACCTACAAGTGGTATCAGAGCATTGCTCTTGATTTCGAGTGTTGTGAGTGTGTTTGGAGTGTTTTCTATAGAGATTTTACAAGCAAAAGTGGGTATTTTTGTTGATTTTTGTGATAAAATAGGGGTAGATATTGAGCACTATTTTAGAAGCAAAAATCACTCAAAAACTGACTTTTGTTGTGTATTTGAGTGTTTTGAGCAGCAAAGGTTGGTTAGAAAATTGTTTCTTCATTTTGTTTGTTCATTTGTCCGATTTTTGCCATCTCCGGCGAGATTCCAGTAACCGGAATAGGTTGGTGAGAGTTGGTGAAAAGGTGTTCTGCGTACTTAACATATCTGGTAAAAAGTTTAGTCTTGCTGCGTACTTACCAAGTACGCAAGACTAATCTTGTGCGTACTTAAGTTATCTCCTGCGTACTTATCATTTATTCCTGCGTACTTACTAAGTACGCAAGAGCAAATCCTAACTACGCAAGAACATTTCTCTAAGTGCGCAAGGCCAATATCAAGTGCGCATGTGTCTCTGACTTTTCTGAAATTTGACTAAAGGTTCACAATGTCAAATCTTCAGAATCTCAGTAATCTTCTGAACTATGACAACGAGATCGGAACCCCTCAGAAACTGCCAAAGTTGCTAAATGTAAATGATTATTCTAACAGGAAAGCACGCTTTGAGCATTACATTTCTTATACCGATTCTTTGTTATGGATACCAATTCTAGAGGGATATAAGCATCCCACACACCTTTACCTTGATGAAGTAATGCACAAGCCTATCTCTAAACTCGATGAAGAAGAAAAGAAAGTTTATGATCGATAGAAGAAGGCTCATGGTTCTATCACTATGGCCTTGACTAGGGAGTTATTCCACAGTTTCAGAGGATATGATAACTCCAAGGATCTTTGGAAGGCGTTACAGAAAAGATTCGAGGGCAATAGTGACATCAAGAAAAGTAAAAGGGATCTCCTCAGGAAGTAGTATGAGTGCTTCAGATTTCTAGAGAACGAATCTATAGACGAGCTCATCTCTAGATTCTATCATCTGCAGACTGAGTTGAAAGCTTTTGAGCTAAAGTATCCTGATGAAGAATTAGTTGAAAAGTTTCTGGATACTTTTCCACCCAAGTTTGAGATGTGTACAACCTTGATGAGAGAGAATTCTAAATTCTATGAGATGACAATTGATGAGGCAATTGGAAAGGTTCAAGCTCATGACATGAACCTAAAAAGGAAGGAGAGCTCAGGAAGACCTTAGATACAAGACCCTTCAATGTATCATGGGACGTCTTTTACAACCAAGTCATCGGGCTTTGGAATTGCCCTTTTCTCTAGAAACTCTCACGAGGAAGAAACTGTGAAGACTTGTGGTGGTCATGCATGCTATGCAGCATCCGGATCAGGTTCTGGATCTCATCAACAACATCCCTCAAGAAATCCTCCCGCTACATCTTCAGCTAACCAATTAGCGATAGCCAAGATAACTGAAGATCATGTGGCTTTATTCTCTTCTTGCATGCTTGCCTATGAGAACTTCATTGGCGGCAAGCTAACGGATCCTGAAACAATAGAAGAAGACTTCAATCAGGTGGATCTGGATGATATGGAGGACATGGATATTCAGTGGAATATGGCCATGATATTGAGGAGAGCCAAGCGTTTCCTGAACAGAACTGGCCGAAAGTTCGTTGGTGGCCATTCTAATGCCAAGGTTGGTTTTGACAAATCCAAGGCCAAGTGCTACAAGTGTCTGAACTTTGGACACTTTGCTCGTGAATGTCAAAAGGACAGAGCATCGGCTTCAGGTTTCACCAGACCTAGCCAAGGAAACAACCAAGGCTACAACAACTCAAACAACCACAATCAAAGCCAAGGTGGAACGTCCAATGCATTGGTAGCTCAACAGGACGATAGCTTTGATTGGGGCGTTCATCTGGATGATGCTTTTATTGCACAAACTCAGGTTGGTCTCATGGCTGAGGTTATGGAGATGATGGAAGCTGAGGAAAGGGAAGCTTCTGTGGCTGATCCAGAAGAGTCTACACCTGCTGTTGCCCTCATGGTTATCGGAGAGGCATCACATTCATCAAATGAGGTAGATTCTAATCCTTTTACTGTCATTTCTTGTTCCAAATGTCTAGGCTTAAAAATTGAAAAGTCTAAGCTTCAAGAAAAGGTCGAACCCCTTCGTATTGCAGCTTTAAGCTACAAAGAAAATGAAAAACGATTTAAAGATTCAATTGAAACGTTGAAGAAAGAAAAACGTGATTATTCACTTAAAATGAGCGATCAACAGCTTCACTTGGATATTGCATACATGGGGTTAGAGAAAAGGAACAATGAGATCAACAATCTGCAAAATGAGATCTTGCAGTTGAAATGTACTAATGAGAAGTTGAAAAATTCACGTTTTGTGGTGGAACACTACAAATCTGTAGTGAGACAAATGAATGGCTTAGGGCTGGGTACTAATGCCATTCCTCCACCAGTTAGCGGGAAATTTGTTGATGGCTTAGTAGACATTGATCTTACTTGCCTTAATGAGTCCTCAGGTAAGGATGATTCCTCTAACAAGGATGATTCCTCAAGTAAGGCCAACTCTGCATCTAATGAGGGGTTCTTTACTGCTTCTGATAATGGGTCAGTTAACACCTGCCCTGCAGGAGTAGTATCTGAAGAGTTGTTATCTGAACAGAAACTCAGGAAAAACATTATCACTAATAGTGACAATTAAAGGTAATGCTTTATGGGGGGTATAAAAATCTTAATCAAGTTAAGAAAGAAGCTTTTTCAGCTCACTATGGGCTCGGTTATAAAGAAAATTTGCAAAAATACTATACTCCCAAAAAACAATCTATATCGGGTCAAACTCCTGTTCACAAACCAACTCCTCCTGCTCATCATGCTGAGTTATCTAATGCCAGATCTAATGAGCCTTATAGTAGGACTTACACAGACAAGAGGACTTGCTTTTACTGTGGTACGGTTGGTCACATTTTTATGAACTGTCCTTCTAAGAACCAAAGGAAACGGCCTATTGTTTCACAACCGGCTGTCATCCCTAAGTCACCACCAGTGAACCATCCCAAAAGTGCAAAAGAAAATGTGGTGAAACCACCAGTAAAACCGATGGTAAAGCCAAAGATAACCTCTGAGGCTAAACCATCTGTTTCAAGAAAGGGAAGGCAACCTGCGATACCTTGTGTATGTACCTCTGGTAGTACACCTACTGGTGAGAAATCTGTGGTGAAACTCTCTAAGCCACAAAGGAGGAGAAGGAATAAGAGGTTGAGAAAGCTAGAACAGCTGACTAGAGTTTAATCAGGTGAAGCTTCCATTAGTTCACTGGCTGTTGTTGAACCTAAGTCTACTGTTCTAGTTAAGAAACAGAAGAGGTCCTGGACTATCAAATCTAAAAATTCTCAATCTCCTAGTCCTAATTCTTTTAAAGATTCATCCATTTTGAACAGTCACGGCTGTGAGTTAAACGAGGTTGTTTATTTTGAAAAAGACGGACGACCCAAGGCCACTATGGCTTGGGTCTCCAAATCTAACTAATTCTTTTTGTGACTCGTGCAGGGACACCTGAAGGGTACTATCTCTAACCGTTGGTATGTAGATAGTGGATGCTCCCGGCACATGACAGGAAACATGGCCTTGCTTCAAGACGTGAAACCATTCAGAGGCGGCTATGTGGTCTTTGCTGGAGAGAAAGGCGGTAGTATCACGTGTCAAGGCGTCGTATCAAATGGTTGTGTCAGTTTGGACAATGTCAACTTTCGCGAGCAGTTGAAGCATAACCTGTTGAGTGCCTCCCAAATGTGCGACAAGGAGTACTTGGTGATGTTTGACAAGAATGAATGCTTGATACTCAAACCTGGTTTTGAAGTTCCTGAAGATTGGATTCTGATGAGAGCACCAAGGACAAACGACACCTATCAGATTGATATGAGCATGGTAACAACCACCTCATCAGTTGCTACTTGTTTGCTTACCAAAGCGACATAACTTGACTCTATCTTGTGGCATAGGAAACTCAGACATATTTCTTATCGTAAAATGAATCATTTGGTCTGAAACGGTTTGGTAACCGGTGTTCCTAAGCTGAGATTTACCGTTGTAGATAACTGTATGCCTTGTAAAAAGGGAAAACAGCAACGGAAGTCTCACAAGCCCAAGCTCCAAAACTCCATCGATACCCCTTTGGAGCTTTACATATGGATCTGTTTGGCCCCATAAGTATCAGGAGTATTGGAGGTAAGTCATTCTGTCTGGTTGTAACTGATGATTTCTCAAGTTTTTCTTGGGTGCATTTTTTAGGTACGAAGGACGAAATTGCTGACATTCTTCAATACCTGATCCTGAGCTTGGAATCTCTTTGCAAGTTGAAGGTTAGAAGAATAAGGAGTGACAATGGAACTGAATTCAAGAATAACTTGACAGAACTGTTCTGTCTCAAGAAGGGGATCCGTCACGAATTCAGCGCCGCGTACACGCCTCAGTAGAATGGAGTCGCAAAACATAATAACAGAACATTGATCGAGACTACAAGGACAATGCTGTTAGATGCAAAGCTTCCTGTCACTTTCTGGGCATAAGTAGTTAACACAGCTTGTCACGTCTTGAACAGAGTTCTGGTTGTGAAGAGGCACAACAAGACTTGTTACGAGTTGATCAACAATCGAACTCGCAATCTTGATTACCTAGTTCCTTTTGGTAGTCCATGTTCCTTGTTGCTACAGTACAAAGAACGCAAGTCTAAGTTTCGTGCAAAAGCGGTGGAAGGCATCTTCTTAGGATACGTTGCCAACTCGCCTTGCAAGAGAGTGTACAACATAGGAACTCGTACTGTCGAGGAGTGGTTTGAAGTGGATTGTAGTAAACACAGCATTCAACCAGAACTAACTGGTCCAGCTTGGGGTTTTGATTATGATGCGCTATTCAAGTCATTCAATCTTCCTGATTTGTCTGCAGTTGATGTGGCAAATGTATATGAATTATTTGGTGGCGGTGATGACTCCAGTTTCTCAACTCGTGCTACTATACCGATTATAACTCCTGATTCCAATGCTGCATCTGCATTTGGAACTCTTAATAGTGATAACAATGAAGATGTTCATGTTGATGGAGATGACGCTCAAGCTTATCCTAACGCTAGTGTAGGAAATGAAGCTCCAGCTGATCCAATTAACATTGAATCTTCTTCTTCTGGAACACAGGATATGGGGGAGTTAAGCACGAACCTTGATTCAGAAATTCAGGAACCGAATGTACCAAAGGCGAGAGTGCATAAGAATCATCCAATTGACAACATTATTGGTGATCCTCATGCCGGTGTTCAAACTCGTTATCAAATCATTACTGAGAACACTAGTCTGTACTCGGAGATACTTGACACTGGTGTCATGGAAACATGTCTGCATGCTGCATTCATGTCCCAGTTAGAGCCGAAGAATGTGAAGGAGGCTCTCGCTGACAACTGCTGGATTGAGGAGATGCAAGATGAGTTGTCTCAATTCCAAAAGTTGCACGTGTGGGATTTGGTTGACTTGCCAAAGGGTGTACAACCAATTGGCACCAGATGGGTGTTCAAATGCAAGACAAATGATCATCATGTTGTGGTGAAGAACAAAGCAAGATTGATTGTTCAGGGTTTTTATCAACAAGAGGGCTTGGATTACACGGAAGTATATGCCCCAGTTGCTAGACTTGAAGCCATTCGACTGTTTCTGGATTATGCCTCATATGTTGGCTTCAAGGTCTATCAACTTGATGTGAAGAGTGCTTTCCTGTATGGAAAAGTACATGAAGAGGTCTATGTCACTCAACCTCCCGGCTTTGAAGATCCGCATAATATCAATAAAGTGTATAAGCTCGACAAAGCACTTTATGGTCTTCTTCAAGCACCGCGGGCATGGTATGAGACATTATCTAAGCATCTACTTTCTAATGGTTTCGACCGTGGACAGATCGACTCGACCCTCTTCATATGGAAAGCAGGAGGTGACATTCTTCTTGTACAAGTGTATGTCGACGACATTATTTTTGGATCTACAAATGAAGGGATGTGTAGGGAATTCAAACAGGTGATGAAGTCCAAGTTTGAAATGAGTAACATGGGTGAATTGTCGTTCTTCCTAGGTCTGCAAGTCAGTCAAAGAGAGGATGGCATTTATCTACATCAAACAAAGTATGTGCAGGATATCTTGTCAAAATACAAGATGAATGATAGCAGTACTTATGGCACACCTATCCCAGTCAATCATGGTCTGCATCCTGACAAAGATGGGAAGGATGTGGATTACAGATTGTACCATGGGATGATCAGATCTCTTATGTATCTCACAGCTTCAAGACCCGATATAATGTTTGCTGTGTGCTTGTGCTCAAGGTTTCAGTCACAACCGAAGGAGTCCCACATGATAGCTGTGAAGAGAATTTTCAGATACTTGAAAGGGAAACTCCGATTGGGTCTTTGGTACTCTAAGCAGCAGTCATTTAACTTCAAAGCCTACACTGATTCAGACTATGGCGGTTGTAACCTTCACAGAAAGTCAACTTTTGGTGGATGTCAATTCTTAGGAGACAGACTGGTTTCCTGGCAGTGTAAGAAGCAGTCAACGGTTTCTATCTCAACTTGTGAAGCAGAATACATTGCTGCGGCGAGCGGTTGTTCTCAAATATTGTGGATACAACAGTAATTGAGAGACTACGGCGTAAACTTCACTGGAACTCCTCTGTTCATTGACAACAATGCCACAATGTCCATCACAAATAACCTGGTGAAACATTCCAAAACTAAACATATAGAAATTCGCCATCATTTCATCCGTGATTGTGCTGAAAAGCATTTAGTTGAACTTGTAAAGGTTCACACGGATGACAATCTTGCTGACCTTTTCACTAAGGCATTTGATCGATCCCGTTTTGAGCATCTTGTCAATTTGATAGGAATGTTCAATCCTGAGTGAAAACTTGTTTTTCTTAAATCAATTCAATTCATGAAAGTTAAATTTTATTGTTTTAAATTTTCTATATAGTTCTTTTAGTCTTCTAAATATTTTACAAAATCAAAAAAAAAAAAAAAAATGGAGAAAATTTCAATGTTAACTTGAGAAAAGACGAAATGATAGTACATCAGAAATGATCTAAACGTCATAGACTGCTCATATGGGAAATGATTTCATCATGCTTACTTAATTATTTAAATTATTATGTTTTTAATCTGTTTATTTACAAGTAATTTGAATTGTCAGTAGGCTGTATGCGTCTTTGAATCACTAGTATTGTGGAAACTAAATCTAAATTACAACTGTGATTTGAACCCATGTTTGCTAGTGTGTGTGCGTAAACGAATGCAAAAGATCATTATCAGATATAGGATGTTAGATTTTGGCAATAATTTTCTACTGAGATCAGTTTCGGGTTATGTCTTTAGCACAATTAATGCGGTTCATCTCACTGCCCATACCCACAAGTATGCAAGGAGAGATTGAATCAAGACATGTCTCTACATTAACCGTGGAGCGTGTATTCACCCTTGAATCACTCCTGATTCATTGAAATCAAATCCAGATAAAAGTTGGATTCCCTTACCTTAAAAATCAAACACCATATTCATTATCCTGAATCATCATACCGATATTCAATGAAGAAATCAAATGAAACCAAGACAAATGAATCACTCGATTCTGAATCTTGTGATTCTTGATAATCCTTATGGATTCTGCTTGATTTTTCCTGTGCTAACTGATGTAACTTTATTCTAAAAATTTAGAAAATCATTGGGAAAATCTTAGATGCCTTGAGATAGTGCATCTTACATTACTGTAGCATATCAGTGGGGTACACGTTGTATATCTTATAATTAATACCTTAACACACAAGAACGTGATACAAAGATGCTTATAGTTTCAAATCTTATAATATTGTCAACTTGAATTACTTGTTTATGTTCTTATTACGTTTGAATAAATAGTAATACATGACATGATCCCATAGTCTTTGATGTTTATATTGTATCGTTTTTGCTATAAGTTAGCCTGATATGATCATTTGCTCGTGTTTTTGATCAAAAATAGTTTGTGTGAATACGTGTATATTTCTATCTAGAAAAGATCAAAAAGATTTTAAGTTTGTGTATAGTTCAGTCTTAATCAGAAAAGCCAAAAATATTTGTGTTTAACCTTCCGGGATTGATTTTGAATCCTCTTGATTGAATGTTGTTTATCTTGTTCGTTATTTGACTTGAAATCTTCATAATTTGAGTTGAAAGTTTGCGCACTTAAGGGTTTCTGCGTACTTCACAAGTGCGCATGAAGTAAGCCCCGCGTACTTAACAAGTACGCAAGAGTTAAGTCTTGCGCACTTAGTAAGTACGCAGGAGTTAAAGGAGGAACCTGACGCTCAACAGGCACAGATTAATTCATTGGTGGATGAAGTTAGAATTCTAAGAAGCCAGAGAACGGGGACAGACGAGAGACTCAAGAATGTAATGGCCCAGAACGAGCTTCTAATTAAGACAAATAATATGATTCTGGGACACAGGTCGTCTCTTGAGATGAGGTTTGATATGCAGCAGAAAGAGCATGAACTGATGGTCAAACTAATTGCTGATCTGACCAAGAAGCTTGATGCTCAGGGGGAGTAAGAGAAAGAGAAAGAGAAGACATCAACACCTACTGGTGATGAGCCTTGTCATTCTGTTGATTTGACTAAGGATGATGACGAAGAAAAGGATCCCGAAGTCGGTCCTAGTGGAAGTGAGCACCAAGCTTTAGCAATCGTGCCTATTTATGCTATTCTAATGGCTGAGGGGGAGTCTACTCATCAGGAAGGTGGTGATACCTCTGGTAGTGACAAAGGAAAGTCAGCGGCTGATGTTCTAAAGGATCTATCTGACTAGGAGATCTTATACTTAGAGCCTGACTATTCCAAGGAAGCACAGATCGATGCTTTCAACAATCTTGAAGGAGGAGAGATCGACTCTGGTGATGATTGGGATGAAGATGATGAGGATGTAGTTATTGAAGTTCCTAAGGGCGATGGGGAAGGAGAGTATGAGTTCAAAGATGGTGAGATCTTTGAAGTGCCATCCTTTGAATCTCAGCTCGACACAGGTTCAGTCGACACTGCTAGTAACGTTGAAGCATCGACTAAAGCCTCCCCAGTTGACCCTACACCTGTGGATCCGGAGGCACCAAAAGATAAAGATATGCCTGCTAGTTCATCATAGACAAACAAGGAGCAACAGGGATGATCTTAGCTGTAAGGTTCGAGGAAGATAAGCAGTTGTTCGCAATCAAACGATCTGGGGGGGTTCAATACTTGAAACCAACTAGTGAAGCGTTCAACTCCTTACCTAAATACGACCTCATGAACCTAGCAAACCGAGAGCTATTAGGTCACTCAAATCACGTAGTAGCGATGGGTTTGTGGAAGGTTCTTCAGCGGGAAGCAAGATCTGGGAAGTTTGAAGTGTTCAAGCCTCAATCAAGGAAAAGAATGCTAGACATCCTATGACTAAGAAATGCTTAAAGAAACTGGTATACAAGCCATTGCTATGTGAAACCAAGATTCCCCTGAGCAAGTTATCTCAGGATATTCTCGGTGACATGTGGTACTGGTACGTAGATCCTAAAATGGGAGAGGTTGTGGTGATAGGAAAGGTACAGTCAGAAAATGGGTGCTTAGCACCGAGGGAACTAATCAGAGTATTTGATGAAGTACGCTTCATTAAATTCTCTGTGAAAGATCTGGAGGCACTAGCAGACAGGTATTGCATGCATACGGACGAATGGACGAAATTCCTTGCTTCTATATATGACAAGGTGATCAAATTTTGCCTTGACTACAAGAAGAAGATGGAAGCTAAAGACGCAGGGCTGTGAAGACCAAAGACCGAAGACGATCCAGAGCTGTTGTCAAGGGGGAGTTTGTTGAAGCACTTTTCGTGTGACAAACACTCTGGATATAGTCTTAGTTTTGTACTTTCATTGTATGTATTTTTCTTTGTTTGTAAGTGTCTATATGTATTAGTTATCGAGTTGTATTTACTAATGCATGTTGATAGTTGCTGAAATCTCTAAGTGTTTTGCGCACTTATATGTGCACAGGAATTAGTTCCTGCGTACTTAGCAAGTACGCAAGAATACCTTGCGTACTTGCTAAGTACGCATGAGCAATTTACCCTGCGCACTTGCTAAGTGCGCAGAGATCAGGTCGTGTATAAATAGGGTAGGTTGACAGTAGACAAGTACGCAGGCAGATACTCAGACTTTGTATAATCAGTATTTCTCTCTGTAACCTTCAAGTGTTTATAATAGACAAAAGTTTAAAGTGATTCTATTGTTGGTTTACTTTGTGTTGTAAGACTCTCCACCTAGTCACGGGCATTCCGCACCCGGTCCGACTCAGGAACACACTTGCATGTGACGATCCGCCACACCCGAGGGACCTACAAGTTTGCCTCTAGCAGAACTTGTTCTAACACTTAGACAAAATCTATACAATTACATAAAAACATAAAGACAATAAGACCTAAACTATTACAAAGCTTTTGTCATACATTCTATGTCCTAACTGTAACATCCCGAGTTTTAGAGCACGAGAGAATTCACGAGAAATTAAAACTTAAATAAAAAGAAAGGAAGCGGGCTTGGGCCGGGGTGTATGGGCCGAAAGGGGCAAGTTTGGGCCCTTATAAACCTCAAGACCTGCCCAAAAGCCCCATTTCCATCCATATTTTCGGATTCTAGAGAGAGAATGTGAGAGAGAGTCTAGAGAGAGAAAGTCCCGGTTTTTGGATTAGAACCTCAAGGATCGTTAGCAAGAGTCTCGTGGGTGTTTAGCAACGAAAAGAAAGTGATTACACATAACCGATTCTCCTAGATCTGAGTTTTAGTTCGTTTTTGGGTTTTTCGGGTTTTGGGTGAAAAGGTTATGTTTGAATGGATGAAACTGAAAGATAAGCCCAGATTTGAGTTCCTTAATGGAAAACGAACGTTTTGAATGCAAAGAGGTTCGGGATCTCGACGTGATCAGACCTGAATGCGAAAGTTAGGGTTTTTCGCGAAGAACAGGTCGTGCGCACTTGCTAAGTGCGCACAGAGCGGTCCTGCGCACTTGCTAAGTGCGCAGGAAGAGGAGCCTGCGCACTTGCTAAGTGCGCAGGAAGAGGAACCTGCGCACTTGCTAAGTGCGCAAGAAGCAGTGTCTGCGCACTTGCTATGTGCGCAGGCATCAGGACTGATTAAGTAAAGTCAATATGTTAGAGTGGTTAAACCGTTTAGCGTCGAGTTAAGTCTGATAAGTGTCAAATTGTTATGATTGTTCAGATTGTGTGAGATCCAGTAGACCGTTGCAGCTTAGATACCAGGTGAGTTCTAATCCCCTTTTTGCCTTCTTTAGGGGTGGTGTGCATACTTAGTGTAAAGCGTTTATTATATTTTATATATTATAAACTGAAGTGAAAAGCTATGTTTAGTGTAAAGTTTAAAAGAGGCAAAAGTACATTTTAGTAAAGTATGATTATATTATTGGCAAGCGTTTATTATATTTTTCATATACATAAACAAAGGCATAATATAAGTGCTAGTATGTTTTCAGTAAAGTAAGATATATCATTTGGCAAGCGTTTACTATATTTTCATATACAAAAACAAAGGCATGATATATGTGCTAGTATGTTTTCAGTAAAGTAAGATATATCATTTGGCAAGCGTTTACTATATTTTCATATACATAAACAAAGGCATGATATATATGACAAGCTATGTTTCAGAAAGTAAGATGTATTTTATGATAAGCTATGTTTCAGTAAAAGCAAAGATATATCATTTGGCAAGTGTTTACTATATTTTTATATACATAAACAAAGGCATGATATATGTTAAGTTATGAACAAGATTTACAGAAAGATTTATGAACAGTAAAGTGAACAGTTTTCCTTCGAGAATATGTACCAGCTATAAAGGTCCTTGGGACAGATGTTACTTGTACAAGATGTCAGATATGGGTTTTACCCATTAGTAAGAACCTTAGGGTTCGTTAACAGTTGTACAATTGGGATGAGTGACGGCGGTCGCTCGGGAGGTCCACGCAACCTCCCCTTAGTGTTAAGCAGTATTGTCGGTTCATGGATGTAAGCCATGGGGGCATTGACCAGCGTATTGTCGGTTCATGGTCGTTGATCATGGGGGCATTGACCAGGTACTCGTCGGTTCATGGATGAAAGCCATGGGGGTGGTACAATAGTGACAAGGAATTGACGGATAAGCGGTATTGTCGGTTCATGGTCGTTGATCATGGGGGCATTGACCAGGTACTTGTCGGTTCATGGATGTAAGCCATGAGGGCAGTACAGTAAAGAGTAATTGACGGTTTATTATACGTTTTAAACTGTTCGAAAAGTAAAGTGTGTTAAGTTTAGCCTTAATGGCAGTATATATGTTTTAAAAGTAAAGTGTGTTAAGTTTAGCCTTATTGGCAGTATATATGTTTTAGTAAATCTTTTGTATAATTGATTTAAAGTAAACGTTAGAACTCACTCAGCGTTGCTGATTTTTAGTATGCACATCAGTTAAGTGTAGGTGGCAGTAGATGGAAGTGGATGCTTGGCTTGGCGAGAAGAGTTACCCGAAGATCAGCATCTGGCATCCTGTTTATGTTTTCTTTTGATTATGTTGATTAAGACAAGTTTCAGTTGTATTTGACAAGTTATGTTTAGACATGTTATATTTCCGCTGCGTATGTAGAGATTTAAATCATTTCCGCTGTGTTATTGAATGTCTTATGTTTAAAGTGCTATGTGTTGATGAGTAAATCCAATAAGTGAGGCCTCCCGGGTTTGGGGCCTTACACTAACAGACTTCTCCGAAGGCTCCGTCTTGCTGCCCTCGAACGGGAGTGGATGTTGTTCTGATGACTCCCCGAGTGTTGCCACCGGGAATGATGATACAATGAGAATGACGTGTTCCTCGTCAGAAGAGGGTGATATGTATGTTGTCATCATGCCTGCAATGCAATGTATGTTTGGATACCATGTGTATCATGTATGAGTGTCTGTGTGTAACTAATGTGTGCGGGTTATAGTCTAGTATGCAGTCCTAGTTCTCTATAACCAATGGCTCTGATACCAATCTGTCACAACCCAAATTCCACAAACGGAGTTTTACCGCTTGGCGTGTGACAAACCAGTATCTCAGTCATTAGTTACATCAAACGACACTATATGGGACTTAAAATGTCATAACATAAAAGTGCAGAGTTAAATGCGGAAGCATAAACGCTAGAATGAAATCAAAAGTAATTACACGCAACAAGCTTCAATTAATGTAAATAAGTAACATTGTTTAAAATGTTTGAAATGAATGATATGATAGTAGGACTCCATGCATGTCCTAAGTGTGCAATTTGTGCCAAAGCGACCTGAGAAACATGTAAGAAAAAGTGTCAACACGAGGTTGGGGAGTTCACAGGTTTGTATGTAAAAAAAATGTTTGAGTGTTGATGGATCCACATACGTAAGTCACACCTATTGCTAGCTAGACAATGTACAAGTTACTCTAAGCACTCGTAACCGTAGACTGACAGTTTATGTTTGAATGCCTCACACCCGGTCTATCAACCATAGTGCATGTTTTAGGTCAATATTACACCCGTTCTACCTCCAATCGAGTTAGCACGACTAACGCGGGTGGGGTTTGTCAAACCCAGTAGTACTACTCAACATACCTCGCTATTGTTCATATTTAAACGGTTCGATGTGAGGACTTTCATGATAGAGTTTACGCTTAAGTACACAAGTGGTAGTGAAATACTATGTGATCCATGTCCATTTGTGTGTGTCTCTCCCTGGCTGGAAGACAAGTAAAGGATGCCTGTTCGTACGCATGTTTCTCCCCAACGGGAAATCAAGTAAAATGATATTCGTTTGTATGTATGTTTCTCCCCAACGGGAAAACAAGTAAAATACCGTTTGTGTGTATGCATGTTTATCTCCAACGGGAAAACAAGTAAAATAATGTTTGTGAGTATGCATGTTTCTCCTCAACAGGAAAACAAGTAAAATGATCTTTGTGTGTAAGCATGTTTCTCCCCCAATAGGAAAACAAGTAAAAAGAGGCCGTGAAACTCACCTGCGTTGCGTAGTAGGTAGTATCACACAAGTATGAGATTTAGAACCTCAAGTGTTAGCCTGCACGGCTTACGTATGCCCTAGAATCTTAAACACATAAGTTAGGGACACATTGGGATTTGAAATGATGACACGGAAGATTAGAACGTCTTAAAACATTCTAAGGATCAACGAATAGGCGAACGTGTCCCAGGTAATAAGGATTTCTTAATTAATTAAATATTAAGATAAATACGTTTCGTGTCGAACGTTTCTAATACCGAATAATAATAAATAATTATATTCGTACGTCTGTGCCATTTAAAATGGTTAGAAAAATAATATAACTATATATATTATTTTTAAGTTCGTATGATTAACAAAATAATCATTTGTGTGGAAAAATAATAAATATATTATTTTTAATCGAGAATAAAATCGAGGGTAAATGATGTAAATAATTATATTATTTATAAGTTTGAAACGTTTCATAGAGTTTATAAACGTGGTGAAAATAATATATAAATATATATTATTTTTAATTGGAGTCACGGGTTGAAAATAATATAAATGTATTACTTATTTGGAGTCGTGGTTTGAAAACAATATAAAAATATATTATTTTAAAAGGTGGGGAAAATAATATGAAAATGGGTTATAAAATCAAACCCGAGCCTAAGGATGTTTTACGGGTTCAAAACACTTTAATATATTATTATAATAATATAGGAATTAGTTTTTATAAAAAAATCCATTAAAAAGTCCCCAAAAAATAATTGCAGGAGCCCGGTTTCGAACCCGAGCTGCGTATAAGCAATCCGACTTAACCAAACCTGCCCCGCTAGGGAATCGCAACAAATATGGGTTTGAAATGATTTTATCAAACAACAGTCCCGTGTTCATCCCCCCCCCTAGCGAGCTGAACAAGAACCAGTCCCACTTCCCTCGAAATCGATTGCGATTCACGAAGAGATCATGGGGGTTTTGTTAATCGGTACTAAACGAATCTGTTGAAAAATTTAATTGCAAAAACGTCGAGTTTATAGTCTTTAATTTCTTTTTGAAAACACCGAAACCCTAGGTGTAGAATGTGGGCTCGATTTGAATGATCCTGATAATAACATTGATTGAATTCATAGGGCTTTTAAAGGGTGTAGGATTGCGAACCTGATCATACAATTTAATTTGATTTAGACAAGGTCTAGGGTAGAGATCGATCAAACCGGTTTCACATGAACCCTAGAATATGGTTCATGTTAATTCCGATAATGTAAGCCCCAATTGATATAGGGCTTTTGTTCTATAAGTGAAAACGAATCTGAAGAGGGGTTTGGTTACCAGAATTGAGTTCTACTTGGTGGTTCCCGACTAAAACACAGACGCGGTATAGTGGGTTGGGCTCCGACGCCTCCTGATGCGTATCCGGTGGACTTGGTGTGTGTAGAAGCTCTAGAGAGGTTCGTCTAATGTGTGTAGGCGTTCAATTGATGGAATAACAGACGAATTCAAGCTAAAATTGGTAGTGGTTGATGAAGGCGTCGACGGTTATGGGTCTAATGCCCATAATTAGGTTTAATTTGACAATGATGACGATTAGTTCAGTAGTTATGACCGTTAAAGTCATAATTCGTGTAATTTCAGTTACTATTTCAATAGAAATCGGTTAAGGCTTGCGAATTGGATCAATGTGGTTGCGGGTTTGACTCAGAAAAGTCAACATACGCAGGATTCATTGATTTGACTTTGAGAAGTCAACTGATTGGGTTTTGGAACTTGACAGCTTCAGTCCCTGTAGTTTTATGTGAATTGGAGTTTCAGAGTTTGTCAAAATTAGTCCCTAATGTTTGAATTGGGTTTAGAACTTGTTAGTTTGACCTCAAAAGTCCACAAGAAAACAACTATAGATAAAATACAAGTTTAGTCCCTCTAATTTCCTATATACAAGTTTGAATAGATAGGATTAGTCCCTGGGGTTTGAGATTTGGTTAATTAGGATTTAACTGGACTGGCTAACTGTAAAAGTCAGGATTGTCACAAAACAATTGGAAACCTAAACGATTATGTTTCGAATAAATACCAAAACTTAAATCTCTATAAACTTGTACAAATATTATATTACATATACATATAATCGTATTCATATATGAATGTATAGTTGGGTATGTAAAGGTATTTAAAAAAGCAAATACTTTGTTAGTTTTTGAAAAGACACATAGATACATACATATGTATATATATATATACATTCGTATGTGTTCGAATACATTTAATACCATTGTTTGGAGTATAACGTATCTATGTATAAACTTGTGATGTGTCGTTTTTAGTATATAAAAATATAATAAATATATTTTTAGGATGGTTTTACGAGATCAGTTTTTAAATTTATAAAATGATAATGACTTTAACTTAAAAACACACACAATAGGCAAGTGTACTTATCGCAGCGTAATATAGTTTAGGTAAGAACCAAGTATCGAACCAATGGACACGGTCGAATTCCAATACTCAACTTTTGTTAACGTTTAGCCGGTTTAACTAGTGAGTGAGTTTTGTGTGCTTGTGGAACAGGAAATTAAATGATAGAAAAGTAAATGGCGGTAAAGTAAATAGCAGAAAAGTAAAAACGTGCGTGAAGTGTGTAACAGAAATGTAACGAACAGAATAGTTGTTAGGACATAGATTGTATGACAAAAGTTTTGTAATAGTTTAGATCTAAATGTCTTTATGTTTTTGTATTAAATGTTTTCTACGTGTTTATACAAGTTATGGTAGAGGCGAACTTAAGTTCGCCTCGTCTATCAGAAGCGAACTTGTTAATTTCTCTTAGTCTGTTAGAGGCGAACTTACAGAACGTGTGTCTATAAATAGAGTTTACAGAGTCTGTTATGAGAAGGAGCGAAAGAATGAGCGAATAGATTGATCAAGTCTGTAAACTCTGTGATTGTTGGAATACAAAGTGAATGTTATTTACCTAATTGTTTCTATTGTCTATTTCGTATACAATCGTTGATTCGGCAGGATTCCGCACTCCGCGTTAAAGATACGTCTTATCACGAGACCGATCTGTAGAAGAGCCATGTGGACCTATAAGTGGTATCAGAGCTTATGCTCATGAGTCTTGGTGATTTGAGACGGTTTTGTATGCAAATTGACAAGAAATTGATCATCTTTAAAATTTTTCATTTCTATGGAGTTTTCAAGTTCTTGAAGATTATTTTGTTGTTGATTTGGTGATTTTGAAGTGGATTTTGAGGAAATTCATCTGATAGAAATGTTCTAATTGATAAAATACATAATCCTATGGTCCAATTTTGTCTAATTCCTTCAAATCTGTGAGATATGAAGATTTTTGGTGAATTTTTGTTCGTGTTTTTGGGTTGAGTTCTTCCTGAGTTTGATTCTGCTGAAGCAAGCGAACTTGCTGAAATTGTGTGCAGGCGAACTTGTCAAGTTTGCTTCTCTCAAATTAGGCGAACTTGTTAATTCTTTAGGCGAACTTACTGGATTTTCTAAATTTTTTGATTTAAGCGAACTTATTAAGTTCACTTCATATCAAATTCGCTTGGTTGTTTTTGAAGCGAACATATTATCTTCGCCTAAGGTCGGTGTTTGCTCAATACATGGAAATTTTTCTGAAAAATGGCAAATATGGTGCAAGTGACTAACATGTTCAATTATGATAATGAGATTGATACATCTCAGAAACCACCAAAGTTGTTAAGTCTTGCAGATTATTCGAACCGGAAGGATTGGTTTGATCAGTTCATATCTTTTACTGATACAAGTTTATGGATTCCAATCTTGGAAGGTTATACACATCCGACATACACTTGGATGGGAAGGGATGATGTTTCGAAACCGGTGTCTGCGTTAACCACATAAGAAAAGTTATTGTTTGATAGGGAAAAGAAAGCGATGGCAAGTATCTCGATGTCTCTTCCTAAGGAAATTTATCACAGTTTTAAACAATTCAAGTCTTCTCAACAATTGTGGGAAGCATTACAAAAGAGATGTGAAGGTAGTTTGGATGTAAAAAAGAGCAGAAAAGAGTTACTGAAGAAGCAATTCTTAGTATTCAAGCACTTTCAAAATGAATCTTTGGATGATCTTTCTACGATATTCTATCATCTGCTGAGTGAATTATCGAGTGCTTCAGTGGTGTATGAGACTAAAGAGATAAATGATAAGTTCTTGGAGGCATTACCATCTGAATTTGATGTATGTACAGTTTTGATAAAAGAGATTGTCAAGTATAAAACTATGTCTCTTGAAGAGGTTCTTGGGAAGAGTCAATCACATGACTTGAATATGAAGAAGAAGGAGACTAATATGGAACATATACAAGATCCTTCAATGTATTTTTCCAAGACTTCTGGTAAAACTGGTGCAAGGGTTGCATTCTTTTCTCGTGATGCTCAAGATACTTCTAATAATCATTGTTCTGGAGTTCCTATTCATTCTAGTCATTCTGGTTTCTCTGCAACTACAGTTTCTACATCGTCTGGATCTCATAATATGAATCCAAAGGTTGCTGATGATTATTTGGCTATGTTTTCCTCATTCATGGCTTCGTATGAAAATTTTATTAGAGGAAAGATTCATGATCCAGAGGTTATTGAAGAAGATTCTAGACAAATTGATCCTGTTGATCTTGAAGAAATGAACATTCAATGGAATATGGCTATGCTGATGCGACAAGCAAAAGATTTTTTGAAGAAGACTGGAAGAAAGTATATTGGATCTAAAAGTCGTTCACGCATGGGATTTAATAAAACCAAAGTGCGTTGCTATAATTGTCAAGAGTATGACCACTTTTCCAAAGATTGTGTGAAGCCAAAAGTTGAGTTTGATTCTCAGAAGAAGCCGAACAACTTTCAAAATAATCGTAATCAGTCACATGGTTCATCTGGAAATTCTATTCATGCATCTGCATCATCTGCTTTGGTTGCTCAAAACGATGAAAATTATGACTGGGGTATTCATCTGGAAGATTTGGTGGGTACGGTAAGTCAAGCCTTTGTAGCAGAGATTCATTCTGAAAATTCCGAAGAGTCAACTGTTGATGATAGTTCGAGTGATGGTGAAAGTGTACCGAGTTCTGATGAAGAGATTGAACAAGTACAGAATGTTGATTCTGATATTGCATCAGGTGATTCTGAAGATGACATTGTTTTAACTAAAAATGCTTCAGATGGTGCTGATTCAGAAAATATTCCCATTGCCAAAGTTTTCATGGCAGACATGTCTGATCCGTCAAAGGTAAAAGATTCTGTTTGTCACATTTACTATTCTAATTGCATTAGTGTAAAAGATAAACTGCAAAAGGTCATGGATGATAACACAAATTTGATTTGTGATATGAAATCAATGCATTCAGTTAATCAAAAACTGAAAGATAATGATAAATTGTGTATCGATAGAATTGAATCTTTGAAAAGAGATTTAAATTCTTTGGGGTTGAAAAATAAGGAACAAGCATATCATCTGGATATGGCTTATGCTGAGATTGAGAAGCGAAATGAAATTATCGCTCAAAAGAACAAAGAAAATTCTGATAAAGAATTTGAAGTGATCAAACTACATAGAAAGCTTGAAACTTTTGAAAATTCATCTGTGGTATTGAATTACTTTAATACTAATGCTGATCCTACTAAGAGGGTTGCTGTAATTGGATTTGTTCCTCCACCATTCAATGCAAATTATGTGGTTGAACCTAAAATTATTCATGAAGAGGAAATAGATCCAAAGACAGTGTTGAAAGTGAATCCAGTAACTGGTGAGGATATGATATATGATTCTGATTCTGAGGATGAGGTTTTTGATGATAAGAAGGTTGAAGGCATTCCAAAGGAAGTACAACTTGATGATCCAAAGATAGTGAAAAATGTTACTCGTGATAAATGCATTTTGACAGAACCTAATGAGGTGAAAGTTGATCGACCTAAGCTGTCAAAAATGTTACAATCTAGTGGTTTTGTTGCTGCTGGTTATCAAAAGCCTCTTTCATCAAAGGTGCCTACACAAATTTATGTTCAAAAGAAGCCGGTTAATTGTTCAGTAAATTATTCTGAAGCTTGTTCATCGGCAGATTCATCAAATTCAAGAAAAACTCCTTATGTCAGAACTCATCATGATAGAAGAGTTTGTTTTCATTGTAATGAGGCTGGTCACATTCTGATTCATTGTCCTTATAAGAACCAAGGCAAATTAAAGATCGCTCCCTCACAAAAAAAAGTGGTGTCGATTTTGAAAAGACCAAATGACGGAAAGCCTACTTGTAGTGTGCAACGAATGTGCCTTGTCAATCATATGATAAATCTTCAGGATTTAAGCAGCAAGACAAACATAGTTCTAAACCAGTTGTTTTTCAACAGAAGTTTGAGATTCCACATGTTGGAATTTCAAAGGAGTCTCAACCTGAGGTCAAACTTTCTAGACCACAACGAAGAAGACGTAATAGGAAATTAAAGAAAATTTTGAAAACAACTGAATCTGATAATAATAAATCTAAAACTGTTTTTCCAATAAATCAAAATATGTCTTCTTTGAGAAAGTCAAATAATAAATCTTATGTTCCAAAGGTTGATGACAATGTTAATTGTGAATTACTTGAAGTTGTTTTTTTTGATCCATCTGGACGACCCAAGACCACAATGGCTTGGGTTCCTATTTCTAACTGATTTTCTTTGTTTATGTAGGGGCAACCAAGGAGGACTATCAACAATACGTGGTATGTGGATAGTGGTTGTTCTCGACATATGACAAGGAATATTCGGTTGCTTGAAGATGTCCAAAATATTGATGGTGGTTATGTCGCTTTTGCGGGAAATAAAGGCGGGTACATAACTGGTCAGGGTACTTTAAAGAATGACAAAGTCAAATTTGAGAAAGTGAATTATGTGTAACAACTTGAACACAATCTTTTGAGTGTATCTCAAGTGTGTGACAAGAAGTTTTCATTTCACTTCAATGATTCTGAGTGTTATATCTTGAAACCGGGCTTTGTGATTCCTGACGAATGGATTCTAATGAAGGCTCCAAGGAGAAATGACACATATGTCCTTGACATGAGTGTTGCTACTACAACGGATTCAAATCCTACATGTTTACTCTCCAAAGCGTTAGAATCAGATTCTATTTTGTGGCACATGAAGCTTGCTCACATCAACTAACGGAAGATGAACTATCTTGTTAAAAATGATCTGGTTCTTTGTATTCCGAAGATGAAATTCTCTGTTCCTGATGATTGTATTCCTTTCAAGAAGGGGAAACAACGCAAGAAAATCCACAAATCTAAATCAAAGAATTCCATTGTAACTCCTTTGGAGCTGCTGCATATGGATTTGTTTGGTCCGATTAGTATCAGGAGCATTGGTGGTAAATCTTACTGTTTGGTAGTAACAGGTGATTTCTCTAGATTTTCATGGGTTAAGTTTCTTGCTTCTAAAGCTGAAACCATTGAGTTGGTACAATTCTTAATTCTGGGTTTAGAGAATTTGTTCAATCTGAAAGTCAGAAGAATTCGGAGTGACAATGGTAGCGAGTTTAAGAATAATAAGATGGGTTTATTCTGTTTACAAAAGGGAATTCATCATGAATTCAGTGCGCCATATGTTCCTCAACAAAATGGTGTTGCTGAACGAAAGAACATGACGTTGGTTGAAACGGCCCACACGATGCTTACAGATTCTAAGCTTCCAGTAACTTAGAAGGGATTTTTGGTAATCCATGCACCTGTTGAAAGTTAGAGATGTCCCAACCAAGTTCAGTGCTAAGGCTATTGAAGGGATTTTTCTGGGGTATGTTGCAAATTCTACTACCAAGAGGGTTTATAACAAGGAGACTCGCCAAGTTGAAGAATGGTTCCATATTGACTGTTCTAATCGGTCTTTACCTCAAATGGCAATTGGACCAGACTGGGCTTTTGATTATGACAATTTATTCAAGTCTTTTCTTTTACCTTCTGATATTTCTCCTGAGGAAGCTGCTGTTTTATATGATTCATGTCAGGATGCACATCATAGTGGTTTTCTACCAAATGCAGTTCCACATTCATCGGTTCCATCTACTTCTGCTCCCGATCCTAATGTTGCTTCTTGTTCGGGACCACAAGAGTCTGAGAGTGAGGAAGACAATGTTATTTTTCAAGATTCTTCTGCAGATCCTTTGTTGGTTGATGAACCTTCTAATTCGACACAGGCTCAGGGGGAGATTCCTACAAATGTGGACTCGGAAATACCAATTAATAAGGATTTATCTTATCAATCTGATACAACTCAAGTTGATGTGTTGCCGGTTCCTGAGGTTGCATCAATCAAGGAACTCAGTTTTGTTTCTCTAGTCGAACTAAAGAATGTCAAAATGGCATTAAATGATAACAATTGGATAGAGGCCATGCCGGAAGAACTTGCTCTGTTTGAAAAACTCAGAGTTTGGAATCTTGTAGATCTTCCGAAGGGTATGTATCCAATTGGTACAAAGTGGGTGTTTAAATGCAAGAAAGACGATCGAGGTGTTGTGGTAAGAAATAAGGCAAGATTAGTTGTCCAAGGCTTCAATCAATTAGAGGGAATTGATTTCACCGAGGTTTATGCTCTTGTTGCGAGGCTTGAAGCTATATGGCTGTTTCTGGCTTTTGCTTCTTATAAAGGGTTTAAGGTATTTCAATTGGACGTGAAAAGTGCTTTCTTATATGGTAAAGTCAAGAAGGAAGTTTATGTGTGTCAGCCGCCAGGGTTTGAAGATCCACTTAATCCGAATAATGTTTTTAAGCTTGATAAGGCTCTCTATGGTCTTCATCAGGCTCCTCGAGCTTGGTATGAAACGTTGTCTACACATCTTATGGCTAATGATTTTGTTCGTGGCAAGATTGACTCGACCTTATTCATTAAGAAAGCAGGGGGAGAATACCTACTGGTGCAGATATATGTAGATGATATTATTTTTAGCTCTACAAATGAAGGGTTGTGCAAAGATTTTGAGAGTGTTATGAAGTCGAAGTTTGAAATGTCAGCTATGGGAGAGTTATCATTTTTCCTAGGTTTACAAGTAAATCAAAAGGAAGATGGTTTCTTTATTCATCAGTCCAAGTATGTCAAAGACATCTTAAGCCGGTTCAAGATGGAGAACTGTACCCCATATGATACCCCGATTCAGGTCAATCATAGATTGAATTCTGACCCGGATGGAAAAGATGTTGATTACCGACTTTACCGGGCAATGATTGGATCTCTCATGTACATAACCGCTTCAAGGCCAGATATAATGTTCGCAGTGTGTATTTGTTCCAGATTCCAGGCAAAACCAAAAGAATCTCATTTGATTGTAGTAAAAAGAATCTTTCGTTATTTGAAAGAAAAACAAAGATTGGGACTATGGTTTTCACATGGTTCTAACTTTGATTTCAATGCATATACTGATTCTGATTTTGGTGGTTGTTGTTTGGACAGGAAATCTACTACAGGTGGTTGCCAGTTCTTGGGTAATTGTCTAGTTTCCTGGCAATGCAAAAAGCAAACTATGGTCTCAATTTCAACATGGGAAGCAGAATACATTGCTGCTGCAAGTTGTTGTTCACATATCTTATGGATCCAACAACAATTAAGGGACTACGGTTTGAATTTCACAGGAACCCCCATGTTTATTGATAATAATGCTACAATGTCTATTACAAACAATCCTGTTAAGCATAGTAAAACAAAGCACATTGAGATTAGATATCATTTTATTCGTGATTGTGCAGATACAAAGTTGATTGAGCTGGTAAAGGTTCATACATATGATAATTTTGCTGATCTTTTTACCAAGGCATTTGATCATACCAGGTTTGAATTTCTGATCAAAATGATAGGTATGATCAATCCCTAATAAAAGTTTTTCAAAATCAGATTTTCATGGAAAATTTTGTTTTTAATTTCTTTTATTGCTTTATTACATTTCTGCATTTTAAATTTCAGTCAAAAAGTTTTTATTTATAAAAATTCAAAACAAAATGAAAAATATAAAATTTGACATCATTTGAAGTTAGAGAAGAGATGATAGTACATCAGTGATTTGTTCATTACACACGACCTTAGTAGACCTTTGATATATGATTGTTTAAAGTAATTTGATTTGATCTAAATTTCAAAGTCTGCATAAATGAGAAATGATAGTGTTTTGAATGCTCTAATCTTGATAATATGTTTTAAATTTGTGTATGAGTTTTGAAACTTGAATTGTCAATAGACTAGAAGCGTTTATAAACCAATAGTAGTGTGAAAATTAAATATGATATGATTACATCTGTGATTTGAATCCATTCCATGCCTGGGTGTGTGTGTAAAAGATCATTATCAGATAAAGAATATATGGTTTTAAAGAATTTCATGAGACCAATATTGAATTATATCTTTAGCACAAACTTTTTCAGTTCACTTCACTACCCATGCCCTGAAAAACATGCAATGTGTTGCTGAACTAAGATATGTTTTTCTAACAACATCTGTTGGAACATATATTCACCCTTGAATCAGTTAGATACATCATCTAGTATGACTCCATTGAAATTTATCCAGATAATAGTTGGATCCTCATACCTGAATCTGTTTGATTCTTATTATGCAGCCAATTCATTAGAATCTTCTGATTCTGAATCATCATGATTCTTATATCCTTTGAGATCTGCTTTTCTATACTTGTGCTAAAAGAGATAATTTCATCTTGGAAATTGATCTAATCTTAAAATAAACTATATATGTCTTGAAGATAGTGCAATTTATATATCTGTTTGGCATATATGTGGGGTACACGATGTTTTTCATCTAAATGGTACTAACTTACATGAAATTGGAAGATAAACGTTTATAGTTTCAAATCATATAATATTTACAAATTTAAGAATTCATGCTTTATATTACAAATTTGGTATGAATAATTGAGCATTTCATAACTTGATCTTGTTTACTTTGAAATTTATCGCGTATCATTTCAAACATTATTCATAATACTGCAAAGAGTATATAAAAATGAAAACGATGCGAGTTGCATAAGAATGATTTGGATTGTTTCATTTTATAGGTTACCCATGGTTGTTGATAAAATGTGTGATGAATTACTCATTTACTGATATGATATTCTTATTCATGATGTTCATAAAAAAAATATGTAATTTCAGTTTGTTTAGATAAAAACCAAAAATATGTGATTTCAGTTTGTACAGATAAAATTCAAAAAGATTTTGTTTTTTATTTTTTTATTATTTTCCATGAAAATTCTAATCTTTTATTAAAATGATTCAGGATTGGATCGGATACAGGATGCTGACGGAAGCTCACAAGAAATGACGTTTTGAAAGTTGGTAAGAATTGTTCAAGGCAAATAAGTTGAAGAGAACTTGTTATGTTCGCTTGGTTCTGGTGAAGCGAACATAATAAGTTCGCCTGAGGCTTGTTAAGCGAACTTAACAAGTTCGCCTAATGAAGCGAACTTAATGTGTATAAGGTTTCTTTTTATCAGGCGAACTTAGTCTATCTTCTTCCTCAGACTGTTAAGCGAACTTACCATTTTTTAGTGTTTTCGAAATATTTCAAAAAAAAAAAATCTGAGTGTGTTGTTGGTTGTTAATCGTTCATCTTCTGATCGGTTTTTGTTTGCGATCATTTCTGAGGTAATTTTGTTGGATTTCATCCGTTAAATCGAGAGAAATTAGGTTTTTTTTTCCGGTTTTCGTCGAAGGTTTTACCCGAGAGGAATTTTGACCTAATTGGTGTTAAATCTGGCTTAAATCGATAAATTAACTCTTGATATTGCTTTTTGGTTGTTCGTCGATGTCATTCCGATGTTTAATTCATGTTTACAATATCATTTTGACAGATTTTGAATTTCTGTGAAGAATTTGTATCGACAGACAAGTTCAGGCGAACTTGTTCAAGCGAACTTATTTAGGCGAACTTATTATGTTCACTTCTTGCAACACTAAGTGAACTTAGTAAGTTCGCCTAGGGGCTCAGAGGGTTTTTGGACTTGTAAAAATTTGTAATTTTTTTGTGTTTTGAAAATTTTTTTTAACATTTTTTTTGTGTGTGTGAAATTTTTTTAATGTGTGTTTCATATATGTGTTTAGTACATTTTTAATATGTGTTCTTTGTCCAAATTCTTTTCAGATGGCCCGTCGTGTTGAATACAAACATAACCAAGTAGCACTATTAGATCCTAACTTGTCGGAAGCTGTACATTTTCAAGGGATTATTGGATTCTTGAACCGTTCACGTTTGTGTGTGGCCTTATCTGCAGATCCGTATATCAGCTTGTTGTATATTCAACAATTTTGGGATACAGTACATCAAGTTATAGATGTAGAACCTCATGTTCTTCGTGCTACAGTAAACAATACTGAGATTGCTATTTCTGTGGAAACGATTCGTGCTGCTCTAGCTGTTGGAGGTGCTAATGAAGATCCTATGTCATATCCTGGAACACTGATTATGGGGTGTTTTCAGAGGATGGGCTACCGTGGAAGGCCAAATGATACTCAAGCTCGTAAGGGTGGTTTAGTTGGAGAATGGAGGTACTTTATGCACGTTATTATTCAATGTCTATCTCCTAGAAAAGCTGGTACTGATGGGTTGAAAAGTGCTCTACAAGCTGCAATGGTAGCTTTGATTTTGAACAAACGGTTCAACTTTGCTTTTTATATATACCTGGAGTTGGCTATGCAGATTAATCCTCTAGAAGGTCAAGGATTTCTAATGTATAATCGGCTCATCCAAATGATTCTGAATCATCTTATTCCTGGTCTCCCACAACATCCAATTCGTTTAACTTTGACTCCTATGTCAAAAAGAATCTTTACTGATTGCACAAAGGTGAAACAACATAATGCTGCTTTGATTCCTGTTCAAACTCCTTTATTTGGTCACTTAATCAATCTTGATTATGTTGAGCTCCCTAATGATAATTGGTTTCATCCTGAGGAGTTGGCTCAAGGGCAAGGTCAGAATCTACAACAACAACAACAACCTCAACCTCAACAACAACAAATTCTTGTTCAACAAAAAGTTCCTCAACAACAACAAATTCCTGTTCAACAACAAGTTCCTCAACAACAACAAATTCCTGTTCAACAACAAGTTCCTCAACAACAACAAATTCCTATTCAACAACAACAAATTCCTGTTCAACAACAAGTTCCTCAACAACAACAAATTCCTGTTCAACAAGTTCCTATTCCACAAGTGCCCGTGAATGAACCTGTTCAACAAGTTCCTATTCCACAAGTTCCTCAACAACAACAAGTTCCTGTTCAAGAAGTTGTTCAAGAAGAAGATCAAGACTTAGGTTTAAATATGGAAGATTTTCATGATGAAGCTGTGAACTCACCTGTTCATGAAGCTGAAGGGAATGTGGTGGATGAAAATGATTCTAGTTCCAGCTCAAGTGAAACAATTTTACCTGATTCTAAGGGTACTGACTCTGATGCATCTAGAGATTTTTGCTCAGATCATTATGAGAGATTGGCTAATGTGCCATTGGCAAATGCTGGCAAGAATATTAAACCCAAAGCCAGAAGACCGAGACGTAAGTCTGTTCGGGATACTCCTTCCGGATCAGTACTTGGTAAGAGAACATTAGTTGATGAGAGTTCTGATTCAGATAGTGATTTTAATCCAGATCCAAAAGCTCATAAGCTTATGTCTACTTCTATTGCTGCTGCTCATTCTTCACAAGGTGTTGAGGATGCTAACTTTGTTGCTTCCTTATTGCTTATACCTCCGAGATCTAAGAATCCATCTCCTGTGATTACTCTTGTTCCTCCTATGATTACTCCTATTCCGTATGTTCCTCAATCTTCGGCTGGTCCTTCAAAGCCTTTTGATTCTGATAGGATTACTTTCCTTGAATCACAAGTGCTTGCTTTACAGAATCAGGTGGATACTCTTGTGTCTACTGATGCTCAGAGATAGCGGGTTATTCAGACTCAAGCTACACAGATTGCCGACATGCAATTATTGGTGTCCAAACTTGTTGAACGTCTTGACGCTCAGGGGGAGTTAAGGATACATGATACATGTCATACTAAGTCTATTCAATGAAAGGATGATGAAGAAAATGATCCTACTGGTAATGTTGAGGGTGATCGTCAATACGCTGCTGACGTTAATCCTATATCAAGAGTTCAGGGGGAGTCGACATCACAAACGATTGAAGGAAACAAGAATGATTCTGGAGTTAATGAAGAGATTTTATTATTGGAATTCTTTGCAGACTCTGAAGAGGAAGAAGCTGAGAAGATAGAATGTCTGGATGATATTGATGAATTATTCAATGACATTGAAGATAACTTGTTTGATAATGAAGTTGAAGAACGAGAGATAGTGGAGATAGAAATAGAGAAAAGTAAAGATAAAGTTACTTATGAAGGCTGTGATGGTCTGAATGTCCCTTATAACTTCATCCAAGATGATGTTATTCCTGAATTCTCTTATGAAGGAGTAACAAATTCTATGGACTCTATTGAAGATATCACTATGCCTGAGGATACTCCTCAATCCAAGATTGATACTGATGATGAAAATGTTCAATCCAATATAGATGCTGATGCTAATGCTACTTACACTGTGTCTCCTAAGCTGAATGAAGAACCTGTGATGTATAGAAATACAGGAATGACTAGAGAACAGTGGAGAGAAGTTGTGAAAAGCTGGATGAAGGTGCTACCCAAGTCACAAGTACAACCTGCTCAGAAAGAAAGATATGTGAATAAGGAGAGGTGTATCGGAAAGATCATAAGTTGGTTCTATGATAATGATATAAAGTTGTTTGCACTTAAAAGATCTGATGGTGTTCAGTACCTAAAGCCTAGGATTAAGTATTTCAATACCTTGCCAAGGTGTGAAATGAATGGTCTAGCTTCAAATCATCTTATTAATAGATCAAACTTTGGATTAGCTGATGTGATTGCTAACTTGATCAAAAGAGAAGGTGGATCGGGGAAGTATGAAAGGCTAAAGCCTCAGAAAGGAAAAAGAGTGAAGATCATAGATCAAAAGATTGGGATAGTGACCTGGAAGTACAAGTTTAAACTAGTACATGCTGTATAGAAGATACCATTGAAGAAGATTCCACAAGATTTTCTTAGGAATATGAAATGGTGGTATGTAGATGTTAATACTGGTGAAGCAAGGATTGATGATAAAGATAATAAGGTCATTGTGAGTTTCTATGATGCAATGAATCTTATTAACTTTTCAAAGAAAGATCAGAGGACGTTGAGAAAAATGAGATCATGTTCACTAATGAATGGAGAGAACAAGGATTGCAGTATAAGAGAGTTTTGGAGATTTGTAGAAGATATGGAGTGCATGCAGGCAACAGATTACCAGATAACTGGAAGAGGTCATCATAAAGACCAAAGACTGAAGATCAATCAATTGTCAAGGGGGAGTCTGTTAGGACATAGATTGTATGACAAAAGCTTTGTAATAGTTTAGATCTAAATGTCTATATGTTTTTGTATTAAATGTATTCTAAGTGTTTATACAAGTTATGCTAAGTTCGCCTGGTCTATCAGAAGCGAACTTGTTAAGTTCGCTTAGTCTGTTAGAGGCGAACTTGTTAAGTTCGCCTAATACAGAACGTGTGTCTATAAATAGAGTTTATAGAGTTTGTTATGAGAAGGAGCGAAAGAATGAGCGAATAGATTGATCAAGTCTGTAAACTCTGTGATTGTTGGAATACAAAGTGAATGTTATTTACTTGATTCTTTCTATTGTCTATTTCGTAGACAATCGTTGATTCGGTAGGATTCCGCATTCCGCATTAACGATACGTCTTATCACGAGAATGATCTGTAGAAGAGCCATGTGGACCTACAATAGTAAATGACAGGAAAGTAAATATGTCGAAAATGATCATGTTACGAATAGTATTGCTTTGGGTTTTGAATACACTTGGTACGTGATAATGCTAAGTTGACTAATCCAGTGATATGACTACTACAAATGTGTGACCCGGGTCACCTCTAGAGCCTCGTCCTCACGACATTTGATTTGCAAATTTAAAAGCTTTAACAAGTGGTAGTGCCTCCCGTTAAGGACAACAATTACCCTCAACCCATCGAATGGTCATCTCCGGGTTGGTTTAAGACATCGAACGTAAAATGCTTTATATTAGAGTTAAATAGGTGATTATATTTTACTCACCGGGAGGCGGTGTAACAATGGGACCAAGTATAAAGACGTACCATTCCCAACATGAGACGTACGATCTTAATAGTATTAACCAAGCCTTGGCTTATCAATCTCTACTTCTATAAAGACGTACAAGCTTCAAGAGAAGTTTGATTAAAAAGGTTTTACACTTTAAAAATCAAGAACACTCACAAATATAAAGACGGATTTAAACAATAATAAAAGCCCACGAAAATGGTGGTTTTAAGGACGAATAATTAAAGACATAAACACATCACTTGGATTAATACGTTAAACATTAACATGCACCAAACTTCATCTTCACCCTAGCAATACAAAGAGTCTAGGCACGAATGGCCATACTAACTACCATAACGCTGAGTTTCGTAGGCTCCCCTATGCGGAACAAGGAGGAAGAGCCCCTCCGCTCACTACTTTCTACTCTAACTACGAAATAAGCTTTCTCTGGTGTGTTCTTAGGGTGTGTAAGGGTTATATGAGGTGTGTAGAATGAAGAACTCAACCCCTCTATGTATAGGCCTCAAAATGAGCAATGCACAGTCGTGCAAACACCTCAGGAATCAAACATGGTGCAAGTGACAGTGTACTAGAGCCTTGGGGAGCAAGTTGGCCATTGCACGGCCGTGCAATGGGATGCACGGCCGTGCATTGCCTCCTTGCTTCCCAGTTTTGTCTTTTAGCTGCTGGTTTGACTTCTGTTTTCACTTGGTTTGACTTATTGGGGGTCAATGCTCGGGTTTGGTCCTCCAAAAGCTTGATTTCTTCATGTTTTAAGCTGGTTTTTGCTTTGTTTATCTTGGAGCACCGAATAACCTGCAATTGTGAAATATTAACGTTTTAAGTATCAATTGCAAGGCTTTTGTTTGATTAATACCATAATATAGGGATTATTATGCATGCAAAACATGTATAATTTAGGACATATCAACTTGCAATACCTAATTTTATACAAGAAACTATTTCCATTATATGTATCAAATACACAAGGATAAACTAATACTCCCCAAGTTATAACTACAACTCAAGGATGGCTAACACATAGTCATTACACTTTAACGAATCAGTCAAGCTCAACTACACGCATGATAACTCAATACGAGTTTAAAATAACTTTATAATATTAGGGTTAGTCCATGAAGCTCTTTAAGTACCTACAGGTATCGTAGTATTCGAGTAGGACATAAACCCGTGACTACCATATTATGTGGGCATTTGTTTCCATAACTATCAGGAAAACATCATCGTTCCCAACATATTACCAGGTGAGTTCACTGCCCCCTTTTTACTTTTAAATGTTTTAGAAATATCGGGGGAGAAGCATACTTGCATAACCCATTTGAAAACATGAAATATCATCGTTTGATACATTTGGGAACAACATTACTTGATACATTTGAGAAAACATGAATCATATTTGCTTAGGCAACGAGCAAGTAAAACTGATACCATGATTCCCAACAGTGGTATCAGAGCCACCTTTATGCGCGTTTAGACATTTTTTTATCGATCTATTATTTTATTTGTCAAAACTACTGTTTGACTAAAGATCGAGCCTTTTTCGTTTGTTGTGATTTTGTTGAATGAATCGAGCACTAGTGACATGTGGTTGTATTGTTTGTTGATTGATTGTTTCTCTTTGTATTTTTATGGGTTATTTGTAACCCTGGTGTAATAGTTAGGTTTATTTTTATTTATTTATTTTTAGTGTATTGTACATAAATATTATAATCCTAAAGAGACGAAGACTAGAAGACCAAGACGGACAGTGACAGGACTAAAGATGAATATCTTGGACTAAGTGGAATATAACAGATTTGTTATTTTGTTATCCCTTAGACCAGTCCGGTTATTCATTTGATGGCTCGAACGAAACCGGACAATTATTCCTAGTTGCTCGGTTCCATGTTTTATTTTTATTTTTGTGGTTGTGACAAAATTATTTAGGATAATAATTAAACCGCAAAATTTTTATAAAACTTTTGACACAATTTAAAAACGATGAGATAATTAAATTGTTTATTTTTCTCGGAAAAGTAATTAAATAAAAAGGTGTTTTATTTAAAAGTAAAAACAAGTTTTAATTTTAACAGTTTTATTTAAAACAATTTTAAATCAATTAAAAGAGTTGATTAGTTTAAAATCGGTTCGCGACGAATGACCAATTTAGATTAAATAAGGTATTTGAAATTGGATCGTGTCGAGTGTTGAAAGTTGTTTCACGAACTAAAACTAGTAAAATCAGTTTACTAAAATTGCGCAACTTGTATCATGCTACTCGTCGAGCAAAATGTTTTTGACCTAAAACGGTAATATTTAAAAACATTAAAGAAATCCTAAAATATAAAATTGATATTTTGTGCAACCCTAAATTATAAACACTTCAACTAATCTATCTGAACCCCCGGTGTTAGTGAATTACCCTGTATTTGGCCCTACGGTTTTGGTTGAAGGTAGAACCGTGATTCCTGAGTTACTTGGGCCGGGTCTACAGTTATAATCGAAGGACCTATATCGCTTAAGTCGTTTAAGTGGGCGCAGGTGAGGGAAACGTATCCTAGGCTTGACATTACTGGTCATGCCCCTCAAACCGAGAATTATATAGTCGATACAATTGGTAATCGTTACCTACCTGTCTAGCTATGCCAGTGAAGAGTGCTCAGCAATTCACTGAGTCATGGGGAACCGGGATATCATTCCTAATTATATTATTTTGCAATTGGGTCATAAAATTTTAATTAGGAAATTATGAATGAAAATACTAAAACATTTATTTTGAATTTTGTAGATGTCTTTCGAAATCAATTCTGACTCCGTTTTTGCTCTAAGGTATATGCTTTATCGGAACATGCTCAAAGGAGGAAACTTCTCTGAGTGGTACCGTACGTTGAGAACTATTCTCATGGAAGAAAAGAGATCCTATGTTCTGGAAATTTCAATTCCCCCTGTTTCTCCCAATGACGGCTCCAAAATGCTTTGGAGATGACACATAGAAGATTCTAATGAAGCATCATTTTTGATGTTATCTATGATGTATGATGAATTCCGTCGTGAGCTGGAATATTACTCTGCATGTGATATGGCTTGGAAGTTGAAGAAAAGGTTTCATAAAAACCGTAGCGAGCATTTTAATGTGCTTAAGTCTTTATCAAGCAACATGGAGAGAGGAACATGAATGAGCTCATATTTCTCTAAAATGGTGAAACTCATTGATAGCCTAAAAGATCTTGGTTCAACTATCAACCAGGATATAGCAATAGATTTCATACTGATGTGTTTGTCGGTTGAATACGAAGAGTTCGTTGATTACAACAAAAAGTATGTAGTAGGAGAAACCTTCTCTGATGTGCGAGGGTCGCTAATGGATTTTGAAATGAATTTGGGACAAATGGACACTCTAATCACTAAACCTAGAAAATGTGGCAAGAAGAGAGTTGTTTTCAAGAGTAATGACACCTGTCATTACTGTGGAGAAATAGGACATCGGAAGAGTACATGTCCTTCATACATTGATAAGAAGACCAAAGCTTCCGAAGCAGGCTCTACAGGTATGTTCGTTATTGAGATCTTCTCTCTGTCTAGAAAATCTTGGGTTTTTGACACTGGATGTGGTTATCACATTTGTAATGATTTGTAGGGATTAAGAAGGTTAGGAGGCTGAAGCAATGCGACCTGGAGCTCCATGTGGGAAAGGACAAAAGGTTGTTGTGAAGGCTATAGGAGAATACACTCTTTTACTTCCTTCTGGTTTAGAACTTGTTTTAAACAATGTTTGTTTCATTCCTAAGTTGACTAGTAATATTGTTTCAGTATCCGCATTACGGGAACAAGGATTTAATTATGCTTTAGACAATGATTTCATTTCTGCATATTTAAATGGTTTTTTTATTTTTCTACAAAGCCACATAATGGAATCTATGAGATAAAAGTCCATGATAATAATGTTCTATTCAATATCTCCTCCAAACGTATGAAATATGATTTCAATGATACGTATCTATGGCATTCTATGACACATAAAGAAGAATCGCATGACGAAACTCCAGACTGTCGGAATTCTGAATTCTACTAGTCAAGAGTCATTTGATGATTGCGAATCATGTTTAAGTGGAAAGCTAACCAAGGCTTCTTTTTTCGGTATCGGTCAAAGGGCTAAGGATCTGTTAGGACTTGTACATACTGATGTATATGGTCCATTTAGAAAAATGTCTAGAAGTGGAGAGAGATACTTCGTAACATTTACTGATGATTTCAGTAGATATGGATATGTTTATCTTATGAAGCATAAACATGAAACGTTTGAAATGTTCAAACAGTACGAGAACGAAGTACGAAATCAGCTTGGTAAGACGATTAAGATGCTTCGATCTGATCGAGGTGGTGAATATTATAGTCAAGAGTTTGACGAACTTCTAAAGAAATGTGGATCATTTCTCAGCTTACTCCACCAGGAACACCTCGGCTTAACGGTGCGTCCGAAAGGAGAAATTGAACTCTATTAGATATGGTTCGATCTATGATGTGTCGTACAAATCTGCCACACTACTTTTGGAGTTTTGCTCTCGAGACTGCCACAAGAATCATAAATCTAACTTCTACAAAGAAGGTGGACAAGACGCCTTATGAGATATGGCATGGGGAAAAACCCAAAGTGTCATACGTTAGAGTTTGGGGATGTAACGCATATGTTACAAGTGAATCTACAGATAAGCTAAATCCCCGTGGCGATTAAGTTGTTTTCGTCGGATACCCTAAAACAATCGGTTACTACTTCTACAATCCTGCTGAAAATCGAGTTTTCATTAAACGCACAGATACTTTCTAGGATAAAGAACTTCATACGAGAGGGATTGGAGATAACCGTGTGGATATGGATGAGATCCAAGAACCACAAACTGAACCTGCTGTTCAACATGAGACTAGTGAAACTAAATCTAGAAATGTTCAAGATTCAACTGTGGCACAAGCTGTTCGCAGAATTGCTAGGGATCGTCATGAACCCGACTGGTATATCGAGATTCACCAGATTGACGACATCCTGATAGTAGATCAGGCTGAGCCCACTAGTTACAAATCTGCAATCTTAGATTCTAAATCTAAGAAATGGCTTGAAGCCATGGATGCTGAAATCTAATCCATGTACGACAACCATGTATGGGACTTGGTTGACCTTCCTCCCGATAGTCGGACCGTAGGAAGCAAGTGGATTTTTAAGAAGAAAATCGACATGGTTGGGAATGTGCAAACATTCAAAGTAAGGCGGGTAGTGAAAGGTTTTACTTAGACTCAAGGAATTGATGATGATGAAACCTTCTCGCCAATGGCCATGCTTAAGTCCATTAGGATTTTGATTGCCATTGCTGCATATTATGACTAAGAGATATAGCAAATGGATGTCAAAAACCGCATTCCTAAATGGGATCTTACTGAAGATGTCTATATGGTTCAACCGGAAGGTTTTGAAGATCCAAAGAATCCTAATAAGGTATGCAAGTTAAACAAATCCATTTATGGATTAAAATAGGCATCCAGAAGCTGGAATCTTCGCTTTGACCAGAAAATCAAAGAGTTTGGTTTTGTCAAGAACGAAGATGAACCGTGTGTCTACAAGAAGGCAAGTGGGAGCAATGTGACTTTTCTGATTCTGTATGTACATGACATATTGCTAATTGGAAACTATATCCCTATGATAAAAGACGTAAAGTCTTGGTTAGGTAAATGTGTAGGTCCCCATGGCGCGTCTACGGATCGATCTCGTGATAAGACGTGACGTTTACTCGGAGTGCGGAATCCAACGAGTTAACGTTTATACGCATAAAAGACAAAGCAAACAATCAAGTAAATAAACTTCTCAATTTGTATTCCAATCACAATGATGTTTACAGACTCAATCTGATCTCTCTGGTTCGTTCTAGTTCACTCTTTTCTATCTCACACCCTGATAACAAACTCTGTAACTGTATATATAAGCACCAGTTCTGCAGTAGGCGAACTTAATAAGTTCGCCTCAAAGATGCTTAGGCGAACTTATTAAGTTCGCCTCTAATAGTCTAAGCGAACTTAATAAGTTCGCCTCTGATATACTAGGTGAACTTAATAAGTTCGCCTCTGATAGGCTAGGCGAACTTGTTAAGTTCGCCTCTAGCAGAACTTACACAAAATTTTATCAACAGTTACAAAACATGTCCTAACAGACTCCCCTTTAACTGTTGCTAACAATTCTATCAATTACAAGTCAAAGACTCTAAGACTAAGACATAATATCTTCAAGCTCGTTGTCACCAGAATATGCTCCAACAGACTCCCCGTTGACAACAGCTTCAGAAGATTGTCATCCGTCTTCAAATATCATCAAACACACTGTAGTCTCCGTCTTGTTCATCTGCACACTCACGTATAAAATGATATCGAATTTCGATGTGCTTAGTTTTACTATGTTTAACAGGATTATTAGTTATGGACAGCAGCTTGCAGCAGCGATGTATTCTGCTTCGCATGTTGAAATTGAGACTGTGGTTTGCTTTTTGCATTGCCAGGAAACAAGTCGATTTCCTAAGAACTGGCAACCACCTGTTGTAGATTTCCTGTCCAGACAACAACCACCAAAATCAGAATCAGTATAAGCATTGAAATCAAAGTTAGAACCATGAGGATACCATAGCCCTAAACGTTGTTTTCCTTTTAAATACCGAAAGATTCTTTTCACAGCAATTAAGTGAGATTCTTTTGGCTTTGCCTGAAATCTGGAACAGATACACACGGCGAACATTATATCCGGGTTAGAATTCAATCATAGCTCTGTAAAGTCGACAATCCACATCTTTTCCATCTGGGTTAGAATTCAACTTATGATTGACTGGAATTGGAGTATCGTATGGGGTACAGTCCTCCATCTTGAACCGGCTCAAGATGTCTTTGACATACTTGGACTGATGAATAAAGAAACCATCTTCCTTTTGATTTACTTGTAAACCTAAGAAAAACGATAACTCTCCCATAACAGACATTTCAAATTTCGACTTCATAACACCCTCAAAGTCTTTGCATAACCCTTCATTTGTCGAGCCAAAAATAATATCATCCACATAAATCTGTACCAGTAGGTAATCTCCCCCTGATTTCTTTATGAATAAGGTCGAGTCTATCTTTCCACGAACAAAGTCATTTGCCAGAAGATGTGTGGATAAAGTCTCATACCACGCACGAGGAGCCTGATAAAGACCATAGAGAGCCTTATCAAGCTTGAAGACCATATTTGGATTCAGTAGATCTTCAAACCCCGGCGGCTGACACACATAGACTTCCTCCTTGACCTTTCCATATAAAAACGCACTCTTGACGTCTAATTGAAACACCTTAAAACCTTTAAAAGAAGTAAAAGCTAGAAACAGCCTTATAGCTTCGAGCCGCGCAACTGGCGCATAAACCTCGGTGTAATCAATTCCTTCTTGTTGATTGAAGCCCTGGACAACTAATCTTGCCTTGTTGCGTACCACGACACCTCGATCGTCTTTCTTACATTTAAACACCCATTTTGTTCCTATCGGATATGCACCTTTCGGAAGATCAACAGGATTCCAAACCTTAAGTTTGTCAAATTGAGTAAGTTCTTCCTGCATAGCTTCTATCCAGTTATTGTCATTTAAAGCCATCTCAACATTCTTGGGTTCAACCTGCGAAATAAAGCAAGAATTTGAGCAATCATCAAGAACACCAGAATCTTTAATGCAAGTATACAAACAAGTATTGTCAACAAGAGAACGTGTTTTCACTCCATCCTGTAAATTTACAATTATATTTGTCACCGGATGATCTTTGAGTTCCTTGATGGATGCGACCTCAGGAACCGGCAACACGTCAACTTGAGTAGATTCAGAATGATAAGAATAATCTTGAGTAATTGGAATTTCCGAGTCTAAATTTGTTGGAATCTCCCCCTGATCCTGTGTCGAAGGTAATGGATCATCACCCAACAACGGATCAGCAGAAGAATCTTGAAAAATAGCATTATCCTCCTCACTCTCTGAATCTTGTGGACCTGAACAAGAAGCTACATTAGGATCAGGAGCAAAAGTAGATGGAATCGATGAATTTGGAACTACATTTGGTAGAAATCCATTGTGCTGTGCATCCTGACAAGAATCATAAAGAACAGCAGCATCTTCATCAGAAATGTCAGAAGGTAAATGAAAACACTTGAATAAGTTTTCATAATCAAATGCCCAATCCGGACCAATCGCCATTTGTAGTAAAGACCAATTTGAACAGTCAATATGGAACCATTCTTCAACTTGGCGCGTCTCTTTATTATAAACCCTCTTGGTTGTCGAATTAGCCACATACCCTAGAAAAATCCCTTCAAAGCCTTTGCACTGAATTTTGTTGGGACATCTCGAACTTTCAGTAGGGTGCACGGATTACCAAAAGGTAGTAAATAATCCAGATTCGGCTTTCGATTATTCAGCAACTCGTAGCAAGTCTTGTTGTGTCGCTTGACGGTCAAGACCCTGTTCAAAACATGACACGCAGTATTCACAGCTTCAGCCCAAAAGGTGACTGGAAGCTTAGAATCTGCAAGCATCGTGCGAGCCGTTTTGACCAACGTCCTGTTCTTTCGTTCAGCGACACCGTTTTGTTGAGGAACATATGGCGCACTAAATTCATGATGAATTCCTCTTTTGTAGACAGAATAAGCCCATTTTGCTATTCTTAAATTCGCTGCCATTGTCACTCCCGAGTCTTCTGACTTTCAGATTGAATAAATTCTCCAAACACAGGATTAAGTATTGCACCAACTCAGTGGTTTCAGCTTTAGAAGAAAGAAACTTATCCCATGAAAATCTGGAGTAATCATCAGTTACTACCAAGCAATACGATTTCCCACCGATGCTCCTGATACTGATAGGACCGAACAAATCCATATGCAGCAACTCCAAAGGAGTTACGATAGAATTCGTCGATTTAGATTTGTGAGATTTCCTTCTTTGCTTCCCCTTCTTGCACGGAATACAATCATCAGGAACTGAGAATTTCATTTTCGGAATACCAAGAACAAAATCATTCCTAACAATGTAGTTCATCTTCCTAAAGTTAATGTGAGCTAGCTTCCTGTGCCACAATATTGAATCAGATTCCGACGCCTTGGAGAGTAAACATGTTGGAATTGAATCCATTGTAGTGGCGACACTCATGTCAAGAACATACGTGTCATTTCTCCTCGGAGCCTTCATGAGAATCCATTCATTAGGAATCACAAAACCCGGTTTCAGAATATAGCATTCAGCATCGTTGAAATGGAACGAAAACTTTTTGTCGTAGACTTGTGATACACTTTAAAGATTGTGTTCCAGCTGCTCAACATAATTCACCTTTTCAAATTTGACTTTGTCATTCTTTAACGTTCCCTGGCCAGTTATGTACCCGCCTTTATTGCCCGCAAAACCGACATAACCACCATCAATTTGTTTTACATCCTCAAGCAATCTAACATTCCCTGTCATATGTCGAGAGCAACCACTATCCACATACCATGTATTGTTGATAGTCCTCCTTGGTTGTCCCTACATAAACAACGAGAATCAGTTAGAAAGTGGAACCCAAGCCATCGTGGTCTTGGGTTGTCCGGATAGATCAAAATAAACAACTTCTTGTAATTTACAATCAATTTTATCATTCACTTTTGGAACAGAAGTTTGACAATCAGACTTTTTCAAAGAAGAACCATTTTTATTATTTTGAAAAACATTATTTGATATATTATTGTCAGATTCAGATGTTTCCAAAATTTTCTTTAATTTTCTGTTTCTTCTTCTTCTTTGAGGTCTAGACAATTTAACCTCCTGAAAAGAATCTTTTGAAATCCCAACTTTTGGAATCTCAAGTTTCTCTTTGCATACAAAAGATTTCGCATGCAATGTATTCTGTTGTTTAAATCCAGGGGATTTAACAAAAGATCGACCAGGCATATTTTTCTCCAAACTAGGAGACGACTTTCCCTCATCTTTTCTTTTCAGAATCTTCACTGCTTTTGGTTGTGAAGGAACAGTCTTCATTTTACCCTTGTTCTTGTATGGACAATTAATCAAAATATGACCAGCCTCATTGCAATGAAAACACACTCTTCTTTCTTGATAACTTCTGAAATAAGATGTTTTCTTTGAATTTGAAGAACCGTCAGAAGAATAAGCTTCGGAGGAATGCCCAGAACAATTTATTGGCTTCTTTGGAACATAAGTCTGTTTTGGCACCTTTGAAGAATTCACTTTTTGATAACCTGCCGCAACAAACCCACTTGACTGTAAGATTGGAGAAAGTTTAGTTGGAACCACTTTCACCTCTTCAGGTTCAGTCATAATGCATCTATCCCGGGTAACATTTTTAACAACAGTTGGGTCATCAATTTTCACTTCTTTTGGAATGCCCTCGACCTTCTTTTCATCAAACATCTCATCTTTAGAATCTGACTCATATACCAAATCCTCTCCAGTTGCCGGATTCACCTTTAACACAGTTTTTGGATCTATCTCCTCTTCATTTATGATCTCAGGTTCCACCACATAATTTGCATTAAACGGTGGAGGAATAAATCCAATACCAGCAACACGCTTAGTAGGATCAGCATTTGAGTTAAAATAATCCAAAAAAACTGAAGAACTTTCAAATTGTTCCATCTTTCGATGAAGTTTGATCACCTCAGACTCTTTGTCAGATATTTCTTTATTCTTTTGGGCAACAATTTCATTACGTTTTTCTATGTCAGCATAAGCCATATCTAGATGATAACCCTGTTCTTTACATTTTAGCCCAAGAGAATTTAAGTCTCTTTTCAAAGACTCAATTCTATCAGTGCACAACTTATCATTATCTTTCAGTTTCTGATTAACTGAATGCATTGTTTTCATGTCACAAATCAAGTTTGTGTTATCATCCATGACCATTTGCAGTTTAACTTTAACAGAAATGCAGTTAGAACAGTATATATGACAAACAGAGTCTTTTACCTTAGACGGATCAGACATGTTTGCCATGAATACTTTGGCAATTGGAATATTCTCTGAATCATCACCAATTGAAGCGTTTTCTGTAAGAACAATTTCCTCCTCAGCAACCCCTGATGCAGCATTAGAATCAATATTCTGCCCTTGTTCTACCTCATCATCAACGCTTAGAACACTGTCACCATCACAAGAATCATCACTAGAACTTTCATCATCAGTAGACTCCTCTGGTTTAGCTGAATGAATTTCTGCAACAAAAGTCTGACTCACAGCACCCACCAAATCTTCCAGATGAATGCCCCAGTCATAGTTTTTGTCGTTTTGAGCAACCAAAGCTGATGATGCAGATGCATAATTTGTATTACCAGAAGGACCATGATTTTGATTATCAGATGAACCATGTGACTGATTCCTATTATGCTGAAAGTTATACTACTTCTTTTGAGAATCAAATTCTACCTTCGGCTTCACACACTCCTTAGCAAAGTGACCATACTCTTGGCAATTGTAACAACGAACTTTGCTCTTATCAAAACCCATACGAGATCGACTATTTGAACCAATATATTTTCTACCTGTTTTCTTCAAGAAATCTTTAGCTTGGCGCATCAACATGGCCATATTCCATTGGATATACATTTCTTCCAGATCAACAGGGTCAATCTGTCTGAAATCTTCTTCTATAACCTCAGGATCATGTATTTTACCTCCAATGAAATTTTCATATGATGCCATGAATGAAGAAAACATAGCAAGATAATCATCAGCAACTTTCTGATTCAAATGAGATCCAGATGATGTTGAAACTGTAGTCGCAGAAAATCCAGAATGGCTTGAATGACCAGAATAAATTGGAACTCCAGAACACTGATCATTTGAAGACTCTTGAGCATCACCAGAAAAGAATGTCACTCCAGTACCAGATTTACCAGTAGATTTGGCAAAATACATTGAGTGATCCTGGATATGCTCCATATTATTCTCTTTCTTTTTCATATTCATGTCATGCGACTGAATCTTACCTAGAACTTCTTCAAGAGACATGGTTTTGTACTTAATATTTTCTTTGATTAAAACCGTATACACATCAAATTTTGATGGTAAAGCCTCCAAGAATTTATCATTGATTTCTTCAGTCTCATACACCACAGACGCACTATCCAGTTCACTAAGAAGATGATAGAATCTTGTAGTAAGATCATCCAAGGATTCGTTTTGAAAATGTTTAAAGACTAGGAACTGCTTCTTTAGTAACTCTTTTCTACTCTTCTTTACATCCAAACTCCCTTCACACCTTTTCTGTAATGCTTCTAACAATTGTTGAGAAGACTTGAACTGTTTAAAATTGTGATCAATTTCCTTTGGAAGAGACATCGAAACGCTAGCCATTGCTTTCTTTTCTCGATCAAATAACAACTTCTCTTCAGTAGATAACGCTGACACCGGCTTTGGAACATTGTCCTGTGACAATCCGACTTTTTAAGTTAACCCCGTTAACTATTCCGTTAAGTTTCTTATTAAAAACTTAACCCCGTTAATCAAATCTAACCTTAAGGACTAATTCAGCCACAATATCAACTCAAAACTGCAAGGACTAATTGTGTAATTATACTAAACTGAATAAATTGACTCCTAAAAGTCAAAATTGACCAATTTGTCTTCAGTTGACTTTTAGAAGTCAAATTTCGATCCTTGATTTTCCAATTCGCGGATTTTAACAGAAATTCGTTGAAACTCTTAATTACTACGGGCATTATTAACATTCTCGGCCATCAATGAGCCTTAATCACCTGCATTACATGCGAATTAATCAAAAATGGCCGTTCGTTTCATAACCGTCGACACCCTCATCAATTACTACCAAATTCGCATCGTTTATATGTTATTCTCGCAAACCAAACCCCTGCGCACACCAGACGAGTCACACAGAAGCTATCCCACATGCTAATTCAATCGGAGTAGCAGAGGAAGTCGCCGGAGATCAAGCTGTTCACTGTCGGACCTGCATTTGTTCGATTTCTATCAATCCAACAACTATTCTGGTAATTGATCTCATCTATAGCTTCGTTTCAATCTCTAGGACAATAGCCCTATCATAATTAAGGCTTGCAGTAACGATTTTAACATGAACCTGAATTTAGGGTTCATGCGTTTACAGTTTAATCGATCACCATCCCGGAACCGAGTATAATCCAATCAACGTATGTGGTTAGATTCGAAACTGGCCACTCATCGAAAGCCCTATGAATCCAACCGTTTTTAATATCGAATTCAACTCAGTTCATAATCTAGGGTTCATAAAAACGATTTGGGGATTTCGGTCATAAACTTAATCTCAATCTAATTAAACATCATGACCAGGTTCGAAATCCTTTATTCTCTAAAAGCCCTATGTTTTCAATGAATTCTAACATCAGAATTGTTCAAATCGATTTCATGACCTTGTTCTAGGGTTTCGGTGCTCATTCCGAAATTAAACACCCTTTTACTAATCGATTTTACAATTAAACCTAACCAACAGTTTCGCAATAACCTAATCAGCAAAACCCACATGTTTCTTGGTTCGATCGATATCCAAATCAAAGGAATCGGGACTGGTTTTGGCTCGATTACGATGGGGGAGAAGAACACGCTGGAGTTGTATGTTAAAACGATTTAATCTGGGTATCTAACGCGATACCCTAGCGGGCTGGACTGGTTAGTGACTTGTGCGTGTGTGGGAGAGACCCGGGTTCGAGTCCGGGCTCCCACAATCATTTTTAAACATTTTTCTGTTAATATTTAATTAATAAAAATCAAACCCTATAATATTATAATATTATACAATTGTGTTTTTACCCGGAAAACAACCCGTAGGCTCGGGTTTGAATTATTAATATATTTTTATATATTATACCCACTTTTATAAATAATTTATTGTTATTATCCCAAGTAAAAATAATATGATTTATTATTTTAAGCCACAAATTTGTATAAAATAATACGTTTAGTTTCAAACCGTGACTCGTGTTATTTAATAATGTATATACATATATTACTTCGTATCGTTTTACAACCTCGTGTAACATCTGAAACTAAATAATAATATAAATAGTTATATTATTTACTCGCATTGCTAAGTTCATAAAAATAATATATTTATTATTTTGTACCGCAAACGAGTAATTAGAATGTTCTTTCGAATATAAAAATAATATATTAAATTATATTATTTTCCTAATTTTTGTGAATGACAAAACACTCGATTTTATTTATTATTATTTTTGTCATTTCGTCGCGTAACGTGTGTATATATATATCATAATAATAAGTTAAGGAATTTATATCCCCGTGGACCCGTTCGTTTACTCTTGAATATTAGAACGCTTCTTAGGACGTTCCTCTTTCCGTGTCGCTGTCACAATTCCCAAGCTTTATCCCTAATTTATGTGTTTATAATTTTAGGGCATTCGTAAGTCATTTGAGACTTACACTCGTGGTTCCAATTTACTTCTAGTGTGAAACTACCTTCAACGCCAAGCAGGTGAGTTTCACTGCCCCTTTTTACTACTTTTAACTTGGGGGAGAAAACATGCTTAAACTGATTTTAGATTTTGTATTTCATATGCTATCAATGTTAAAGCTAAGTGTAACATGCTATCACAGAAAGTCCTCATCTTATTTCGAACCGTTAATATGGATCTTAGCGAGGTAATGTTTAGTAGTATTACTGGGTTTGACAAATCCCACCCGCGTTAGTCGCGCTAACTCGATCGGATATCGAACAGGTGAAATGTTAGCCTATTCACATTGCCAGTATTGATAGAACCTGGCAGGAGGCAATAAACAAACAGTCAGTTTCGGTTGCGAGCACTTGAGCTAAAACACGAACATAGGTTAGCTACCTATAGATACATATTGAAAGATCATAAATCTGGTAACATTTACTTATTTATTTGAAACCTGTGAACTCACCAACCTCGTGTTGACACTTTTTCTTACATGTTTTTCTCAGGACGCTAAGCTAAGACACAGGTGCACGTTAGGGCATGCATGAGATTCAACTGCTTTGCTTTGTGTCTATTTATGTTGATTGAATTATTTTAATGTACTTTGTTTGGTTGGACGTTTGGACTTTTGGACTTTGGTTTTGGGCGCGTGTATTTTGCGCATTTACTTTCTTTACGCTTCCGCATTGATACTCTGATTTAAAAGATATTTTCATTTTGAGTCCCATGTAGAGCCGTTCAATGTAACTAGTGTCTGAGATCCTGGTTTGTCACTTCCCAAAACGGTAATACTCCGTTAGTTGAAATTGGGGGTGTGACAGATTGGTATCAGAGCCAGGTTTTAGACAACTAGGATTGCATACTAGACTATAGCCTCACACATTTGTTACATGCCATTTGGATGTTTGGTACTTATACAAAATGTTGCAGGATCATGTCGTCAACACCACCTCCATCACCTAACGCATCAGGGCATAAGGCACCTGTACCCTCATCCCCGGAGCCCAAAAGGCGTTGGACTACCTCAATTGAGCAAGGCGAACCGAGCAACGCACGGGCATTGTATTATGCTCTCAATTGGGATATGTACCCACATATGATCCAAAGGTGGATCGAAATGGGAGATGTTCCATCACCGTACTTTGGATCCACATCTTCATCGTCTACACTACCTAGCTTACCATGTACCATAGAAGAAGCCTTCGCAGCATTTGTATCTTATATGATGAAGGAGTTAAGTTTTGTACAAGATGCCACCGAAGAAATACCTAAACTTATGGAGAATGGACCTCAAGTAGAGAAGAATAGGGTAGGAATAGAAAATTTGACTACCGAACTAGCTGCAACGGACCATGTCCACAACCTTTTAATGGATCGTGTGGCACACCTAGAGACGAGGGTTGACATTATGGATGATGATATGCAAGGAGTTCTGGAGAGATTAGCTGCTATGGAAGCTCAGCTACATGTGGCTAACCACACTGCTGAAGGCCTTCAAGAAAGGGTGGCTCACTTGGAAGCCCAGCTGCAAGCGGCCCTACACCCGGAAGACATTCCAGTGTCTAACGATGAGGAGGAACCCTTTGAGGAAGAGCTCTTTGAGGAGGAGCCCTTCGAGGAGGAACCCTTAGAGGGGGAACCAGCTGAGGAAGAGCCAGTGGAGATTGATGATGCACAGTCATATGTCTCTTCTGATGACGAGGATATTTGAGGATCTTCCTAATCTACCTTCTTTTCATGTTTGTTTTTGCTTATGTTATTTCCCTTTTCAAACCTAGATGGGTAAGGTTGTTCCCATCCAATAAAAGCATGAGAAGTTTAATATTTGAGTTATTTATTTTGTAGCCTTACAATTTATTTAATTTTCAAAATATTAGATGTTGTATTTCCTTACCCATACCTGAATAATGTTTAATATGCGATATATTTCTCATTGTTTTCATTTGTGATTGTGAAGAAATATGTCTGGGAGAGGACGAGGAGGCCGTACCGGTGGTCGTGGTACCATCAACATGACGGCAGCAGAACTAGCAGCTTTGATAAATAGTAGTGTGGCAGAGGCCCTAGCAGCACAGAATGCTGCAGGTAAATGCTTTAACTATTGACTAGTAGTGTCAATTCCTTCTCCTAAGAACATCTTTCTAAACTCTATAATTCCAATTCAATTCGTATTTCTAAATCCAGGCCAGCAAAATCAGCAAAATCAACAGCCAGCCTGCACTTTCAAGGCATTCATGGACTGCAAGCCCCACACCTTTAGTGGAGCGAAAGGAGCCGTTGGATTACTTCGCTGGTTTGAGAAGGTTGAATCAGTAATAGCCATGTGCAACTGCCCCGTGGCTAACCAAGTGTAATTTGCTGCTGGAACTTTGGAAGGCCCGGCCCTAACATGGTGGAATGCCCAAGTTCAAATGTTGGGACTAGCAATGGCAAATGGACTCCCGTGGGAGGAATTTAAAACAATGATGAAAGAAGAATACTGCCCACGAGATGAAATTCAAAAGCTAGAGGGAGAGTTTTGGAACCTTAAGATGGAGGGTTCGGAAATTGAACTCTACACCACCCGTTCGCACGAACTTGCCACCATGTGCCCACACATGGTGACTCCGGTTTACAAACGGATTGAACTATACATTGGAGGTTTGGTACCTCAGATTCAAAGCATGGTGACCTCATCCAACCCTACCACCATCCAACAGACCATCAGACTTGCTCACAAATTGACCGATCAGGCAGTGACACAGGGAACTTTACCTCCAAAAGGTTCAATTGCTAAACCCATCGACAGCCACAAACGCAAGTTCGATCACCATTCCAACACCCACAACCACTCTAACTCCCACTCCAAAGGACCCCAACCCAACCAGCAACAGTCTAACCAACAGCAACAACAACAACGTAGGTTCGAGCCTACCAAGAACTTCAATCAGTCGACCCCTTCTGGCCAAAACCAGGGTGGTTATGCGGGAAAGCCCCCGAAGTGTAACAAGTGTAACTTACACCACTTTGGGTTCTGCAATCGTTGCCAGAGGTGTGGTAAAATAGGCCATGCTGCTAAGGACTGCAGAGGTGAATTACAAACTAAGCAACCCTTTCAACAACCGGGGTCTACTAGGGCTTGCTTTGAGTGTGGAAAGGAAGGGCATATTCGGAAGAACTGTCCTCAGTTGAAGAAATGGGGTAATGAAAATCACAACCCTAACCACAATAACAATGGGAATGGTGGTAATAATGGCAATGGGGGAGGAAATGGTGCGAAGGGACGAGCCTTCGTACTAGTATCTGGAGAAGCCCGTTACGACCATAATGTGGTTACCGGTAAGTTCCTCGTAAATAATTTCTTTGCTTCTGTCCCTTTTGACACCGGTGTTGATAGAAGTTTTATATCTAAGAAATTTAGTAATATGATAAAAGGAACTTCATCTCTATTAGAAGATAAGTATACAATAGAGATAGCTGACGGTCAAATAATTGAGGCAACTCACATACTTAAAGGATGTAAACTTGAGCTAGCTACACATACATTTGATATCGACCTTATGCCGGTCATACTTGGTAGTTTTGATATAATTGTTGGTATGGATTGGCTATCTAAAAACCAAGCCGATATTATCTGTCGTGAGAAGATTGTACGTGTACCTCTCTCAAATGGAGAAACCCTTTCCATCCAAGGCGAAAGAGTTGGTGCAGTCATGGGCATTATATCCTTCAAGAAAGCACAAAAATGTCTTCGAAAGGGACATACGGCTATTTTGGCCCTTGTTGCTGAACAGCCGTCAGAAGAGAAGAAGATCGAAGATATTCCCGTTGTGCGTGAATTTTTGGAAGTATTTCCCGAGGATCTGCCCGGTTTGCCACCGCACCGTCAAGTAGAATTTCAAATCGATTTAGCACCTGGAGCAGCGCCGATCGCTCGGGCACCTTATCGATTAGCACCCAGTGAATTGCAGGAACTGTCCACTCAATTGCAAGACTTATTGGATAAAGGTTTCATCCGACCTAGTTCATCACCATGGGGAGCTCCGGTATTATTTGTCAAGAAGAAGGACGGTATGTTCCGTATGTGTATTGATTACCGGGAGCTGAATAAAGTTACAATCAAGAACCGCTACCCTTTACCTCGTATTGATGACCTTTTTTATCAACTCCAAGGATCAAGTTTCTATTCCAAAATAGATCTTAGGTCCGGCTATCAACAGTTAAGAGACCGAGAAGAAGATATCTCTAAAACTGCATTCAGGACAAGGTACGGCCATTACGAATTTATGGTCATGCCTTTCGGTTTAACCAACACACCTGCGGTATTCATGGATCTCATGAACCGTGTGTGTAAGCCTTACCTTGACCAGTTTGTTATCGTTTTCATCGATGATATCCTTATTTATTCCAAGAACAAGGAAGAACATGAAGAACATCTGCGTCTAATTTTGGAACTACTTAAGCAAGAGCAACTTTATGCTAAGTTTTTCCAAATGTGAATTTTGGATTCGAGAGGTTCAATTTCTAGGGCATGTGGTAAATGAAAAAGGGATACATGTCGACCCATCCAAAATAGAAGCCATCAAGAATTGGGCAGCACCGACGACTCCGACTGAGGTGCGACAATTTCTGGGATTGGCCGGATATTACCGTCGTTTTATTGAAGGATTTTCAAAGATTGCGCAACCTCTCACCGCCCTAACTCAAAAAAGAAAAGCCTATAATTGGGGCGATAACCAAGAGTCAGCTTTCCAACATCTCAAACAGAAACTTTGCAGTGCACCTATTTTAGCTCTTCCGGAAGGAACCGATGATTTTGTGGTGTATTGTGATGCATCTGTTCAAGGTCTGGGTTGTGTCTTAATGCAACGCGAAAAGGTAATCGCATACGCTTCACGTCAGTTAAAGGTTCACGAGAAAAACTACACCACTCATGACCTAGAGTTGGGAGCAGTAGTTTTTGCACTTAAGATATGGAGACATTACTTGTACGGTACCAAATGCACAATTTACACCGACCACAAGAGCCTCCAGCATATCTTCGAGCAGAAGGAGTTGAACATGCGACAACATCGTTGGGTTGAACTTTTAAATGATTACGACTGTGCGATCCAGTATCATCCGGGTAAAGCTAACGTTGTGGCTGATGCACTAAGCCAAAAGGAAACGAAACCCAAACGAGTTCGAGCGTTACAACTCACTATTCACCCTGGATTGCCTGACAGAATCCGTAGTGCTCAACTTGAAGCCTTGAAAGAAGATAACCTACTGTTAGAAGGTACTCGCGGCATGGAAGCACAACTTGAAGTAAAATCTGACGGAATTCGTTACTTTGTCGAACGAATATGGATTCCAGTGTTCGGAAATTTAAGGGAACTAATCATGGATGAAGCTCATAAATCTCGTTACTCCATTCATCCGGGTTCCGATAAAATGTACCATGATCTAAAAGTACTATATTGGTGGCCGAAGATGAAGGCCGATATAGCCACTTATGTTAGTAAGTGTCTGACCTGCGCGAAGGTCAAAGTTGAATACCAAAAACCGTCCGGTCTCCTGCAGCAACCTGAAATTCCCATGTGGAAATGGGAACAAATATCCATAGACTTCATTACCAAATTACCCCGAACCCCTACCGGATGTGATACTATATGGGTAATTATGGATCGCCTAATAAAATCTGCTCACTTTCTAGCAATCAAAGAAACCGACAAAATGGATAAACTCACTCGAATATACTTGAAAGAAGTAGTCTCTCGGCACGGAGTGCCAATCTCTATTATTTCGGATCGTGATGCACGATTCACTTCCCGTTTCTGGCAGTCATTGCATAAAGCATTAGGCACGCGTCTAGATATGAGCACAGCTTACCATCCTCAAACCGATGGTCAAACAGAACGTACTATCCAAACTCTGGAGGACATGCTACGAGCTTGTGTGATCGATTTCGGTAACACTTGGGAATCGTACCTACCGTTGGTGGAGTTCTCCTACAACAACAGTTAACACACTAGCATCAAGGCAGCTCCATTTGAAGCACTTTATAGACGGAAATGCCGTTCTCCCATTTGTTGGACCGAGGTTGGGGATAGCCAACTCACAGGTCCTTAACTTGTATTTGAAACTTCCGAAAAGATCGTTCAAATTAGAAACCGTATGGCGGCAGCTCGGGATCGTCAAAAGAGCTACGCCGACAAACGCCGTAAACCTTTGGAATTTCAAATAGGTGACATGGTTTTGCTCAAAGTCTCACCTTGGAAAGGTGTCATTCATTTCAGGAAACGAGGAAAACTGAATCCTCGTTACGTTGGACCTTTCAAAATACTAAAGAGAATCGGACCAGTCGTGTATCAACTGGACTTACCTGAAAGACTTAGTGGTGTGCACAATGTTTTTCACGTCTCAAATTTAAAGAAATGCCTAGCAGATGAATCACTCGCAGTTCCGCTGTAGGAACTACATGTTGATGAACAGTTACGTTTCATCGAAGAACCTGTGGAAATTATGGATAGGGAAGTCAAATCGTTAAAGCGCAGTAAAATCCCTATTGTTCGAGTCCGTTGGAACTCGAAACGCGGACCAGAATTTACTTGGGAGCGCGAGGATCAGATTATGCGCAAATATCCTAATCTGCTCAAGCACTCCGCGTCAAATCCCTAAGGTACTATCTAATTTTCGGGACGAAAATTCTTTCAACTAGGGAATGATGTGAAACCCCAGAATTTTTTTTTTAGTTATTTTAATTTTCGGGACGAAAATTCTTCCAACTAGAGAATGATGTGACAATCCGACTTTTTAAGTTAACCCCGCTAACTATTCCGTTAAGTTTCTTATTAAAAACTTAACCCCGTTAATCAAATCTAACCTCAAGGACTAATTCAGCCACAATATCAACTCAAAACTGCAAGGACTAATTGTGTAATTATACTAAACTGGATAAATTGACTCCTAAAAGTCAAAATTGACCAATTTGTCTTCAGTTGACTTTTAGAAGTCAAAGTTCGATCCTTAAGTTTCCAATTCGCGGATTTTAACTGAAATTCGTTGAAACTCTTAATTACTACGGGCATTATTAACATTCTCGGCCATCATTGAGCCTTAATCACCTGCATTACATGCGAATTAATCGAAAATGGCCGTTCGTTTCATAACCGTCGACACCCTCATCAATTACTACCAAATTCGCATCGTTTGTATGTTATTCTCGCAAACCAAACCCCTGCGCACACCAAACGAGTCACACAGAAGCTATCCCACACGCCAATTCGATCGGAGTAGCAGAGGAAGTCGCCGGAGATCAAGATGTTCACTGTCGGACCTGCATTTGCTCGATTTTTATCAATCCATCAACTATTCTGGTAATTGATCTCATCTATAGCTTCGTTTCAATCTCTAGAACAATAGCCCTATCATAATTAAGGCTTGCAGTAACGATTTTAACATGAACCCGAATTTAGGGTTCATGCGTTTACAGTTTAATCTATCACCATCCCGGAACCGATTATAATCCAATCAACGTATGTGGTTAGATTCGAAACTGGCCACTCATCGAAAGCCCTATGAATCCAACCGTTTTTAATATCGAATTCAACTCAGTTCATAATCTAGGGTTCTTCATAAAAACGATTTGGGGATTTCGGTCATAAACTTAATCTCAATCTAATTAAACATCATGGCCAGGTTCGAAATCCTTTATTCTCTAAAAGCCATATGTTTTCAATGAATTATAACATCAGAATTGTTCAAATCGATTTCATGACCTTGTTTTAGGGTTTCGGTGCTCATTCTGAAATTAAACACCCTTTTACTAATCGATTTTACAATTAAACCTAACCAACATTTTCGCAATAACCTAATCAGCAAAACCCACATGTTTCTTGGTTCGATCGATATCCAAATCAAAGGAATCGGGACTGGTTTTGGCTCGATTACGATGGGGGAGAAGAACACGCTGGAGTTGTATGTTAAAACGATTTAATCTGGGTATCTAACGCGATACCCTAGCGGGCGGGACTGGTTAGTGACTTGTGCGTGTGTGGGAGAGACCCGGGTTCGAGTCCGGGCTCCCATAATCATTTTTAAACATTTTTCTGTTAATATTTAATTAATAAAAATCATATTATACAATTGTGTTTTTACCCAGAAAACAACCCGTAGGCTCGGGTTTGAATTATTAACATATTTTTATATATTATACCCACTTTTATAAATAATTTATTGTTATTATCCCCAAGTAAAAATAATATGATATATTATTTTAAGCCACAAATTTGTATAAAATAATACGTTTAGTTTCAAACCGTGACTCGTGTTATTTAATAATGTATATACATATATTACTTCGTATCGTTTTACAACCTCGTGTAACATCTGAAACTAAATAATAATATAAATAGTTATATTATTTACTCGCATTGCTACGTTCATAAAAATAATATATTTATTATTTTGTACCCCAAACGAGTAATTAGAATATTCTTTCGAATATAAAAATAATATATTAAATTATATTATTTTTCTAATTTTTGTGAATGACAAAACACTCGATTTTATTTATTATTATTTTTGTCATTTCGTCGCGTAACGTGTATATATATATCATAATAATAAGTTAAGGAATTTATATCATCGTGGACCCGTTCGTTTAGTCTTGAGTATTAGAACGCTTCTTAGGACGTTCCTCTTTCCGTGTCGCTGTCACAATTCCCAAGCTTTATCCCTAATTTATGTGTTTATAATTTTAGGGCATTCGTAAGTCGTTTGAGACTTACACTCGTGGTTCCAATTTACTTCTAGTGTGAAACTACCTTCAACGCCAAGCAGGTGAGTTTCACGGCCCCTTTTTACTACTTTTAACTTGGGGGAGAAAACATGCTTAAACTGATTTTAGATTTTGTATTTCATATGCTATCAATGTTAAAGCTAAGTGTAACATGCTATCACATAAACTCCTCATCTTATTTCAAACCGTTAATATGGATCTTAGCGAGGTAATGTTTAGTAGTACTACTGGGTTTGACAAATCCCACCCGCGTTAGTCGCGCTAACTCGATCGGATATCGAATGGGTGAAATGTTAGCCTATTCACATGGCCAGTATTGATAGAACCTGGCAGGAGGCAATAAACAAACAGTCAGTTTTGGTTGCGAGCACTTGAGCTAAAACACGAACATAGGTTAGCTACCTATAGATACATATTGAAAGATCATAAATCTGGTAACATTTACTTATTTATTTGAAACCTGTGAACTCACCAACCTCGTGTTGACACTTTTTCTTACATGTTTTTCTCATGACGCTAAGCTAAGACACAGGTGCACGTTAGGGCATGCATGGGATTCAACTGCTTTGCTTTGTGTCTATTTATGTTGATTGAATTATTTTAATGTACTTTGTTTGGTTGGACGTTTGGACTTTTGGACTTTGGTTTGGGGCGCGTGTATTTTGCGCATTTACTTTCTTTACGCTTCCGCATTGATACTATGATTTAAAAGATATTTTCATTTTGAGTCCCATGTAGAGTCGTTCAATGTAACTAGTGTCTGAGATCCTGGTTTGTCACTTCCCAAACGGTTATACTCCGTTAGTTGAAATTGGGGGTGTGACATGTCCTGTCCCATCCAAGAATAAGTCGGACGCGTATATCCTTCCAAAATCGGAATCCACAAACTAGTATCGGTAAAAGATACAAACTGGTCAAACCGATCTTTCCAATTAGAATAATCAGCTAGATTCAACAACTTCGGAGGTTTTTGAGACGTACCGATCTCATTATCATAATTAAACCAGTTTATGACTTGAACCATATTTGCCATTTTTAAAAAATTTTCTGAAAAATTTTCCAAGTGTTGAACTTCCTTTACCCTCAGGCGAAGATAATAAGTTCGCCTGCTAAGTCACTCAAGCGAACTTAATGAGAAGCGAACTTAATAAGTTCACTTAAATCAGAAATCAACAATCTGATTAGGTTCGCCTAAAATAAGTTCGCTTAAACCTGTGAGAAGCGAACTTGACAAGTTCGCCTGCTGCTAAGTTCGCCTGCACAGAATTCAGCAAGTTCGCTTGCCGTAACATAATCTTAATCAAGAACTTCTTCAGACCACAGCCGCGAACCAAGAACTTTCAAAAATCATCATTAAACACTGAATTGAAGGAATTAAACAAAATTGGACCGTAGGATTGTGTAATTTGTCAATTAGAAGCTTTCTATCGGATCAATTTCATCATAATCCTCTTCAAAAACTCCAAATCAGATCGAAATCAGTCTTGAAAACTCCATTGAAATGAAAAACTCAAAAATGATGAATTTGATGTCAATTTGCATATAAAATTGTCTAGAATCAACAAGAATCACGAGCAATAGCTCTGATACCACTTGTAGGTCCCCATGGCGCGTCTACGGATCGATCTCGTGATAAGACGTGACGTTTACTCGGAGTGCGGAATCCAACGAGTTAACGTTTATACGCATAAAAGACAAAGCAAACAACCAAGTAAATAAATTTCTCAATTTGTATTCCAATCACAATGATGTTTACAGAATCAATCTGATCTCTCTGGTTCGTTCTAGTTCACTCTCTTTATTTCTAGAAGAAAACTTGGGAGCAGGACCCCTTGTCAACTTCTGTCTGCAATATTCAGTTTTTGCAAAGGAGAACAACCACGAATAACCAACAATTAAGATTTCCATGGAAGCTGGAAAAATAAAATCTTTTTGATTTTTCAAACATAAGAAACACAAAATCTTTTTGGTTTTTCTTTGTATAAACTGAAATGTAAAATACAAAATCACATCTTTTTGTTCGAACATCACGAGTAAGAAGATCATATCAGTATATATGAGATATCAATCACACATCTTGGATATAAATCCATATAATATCAAATGGTATCCTATGTCATTCTTTCAAGCCTTGACCAATCAAAACAATATCTTTCAAGATTTTCACACTCTATCTTTTCAAGACTTTCTTATTGCATGTTATGATACGCGATAAACATTCAAAGAAAATATGATCAGGCTATGACACACAAATTCCAATTGTCAATATTATAAGATTTGAAACTAAAGCATCTCATTCCCACTTTCTTGTGAGTTAAGGTACCATTTAAGTATGAAATACAACGTGTACCCCACTAGTATGCCAACAGAATGTAAATGCACTATCTTCAAGACATATGAGATTTTACTAAAGATTATCCTAATTTCCAGAATGAGAAGACATCACTTAGCACACGAATAGCAGAATCCAAATTGGATTGTATAGGAATCAATGAGATTCAGAATCGAATGATTCAATGTTTTGGCTTATATATGTGGAATCATAAGATTCAGGTACGTGGATCCAACTGTTATCTGGATTATGAATTCAATGGAATCAATAAAGATGAATTATCAATATGATCCAAGGGCTAGTATATGTTTGACAGATGATGTCAAGTACATATCTTGATTATACTTCAAATTGCATGCTTTTCGGGACATGGGCACTGAAGCAAATCGAATGAATAGTGCTAAGGACATAACCCAAAACTGATCTCATAGGAAAATCTTTATTAAAAGCTAATATTCTTTATCTGATAGTGATCTTTTAACGCACACACCCAGGCATAAAATGGGTTCAAATCACAGTTGTAACATATGAAATTATGTTTTCACACTACTAATGGTTTAGTGACGCTTTTAGTCTACTGACAATTCAAATTATATGCATACACAACACTATCATTTCCTATTTGTGTAGTCTCTGAAGTTTAGATCAAAAGATATAATTCAGATATATTAACATAAAGCACCAACCAGTCAATCTAAGGTCACGTGTGAAAGAACATCTACTGATGTACTATCATCTCTTCTTTAACTTCAAGTAATGTCGATTTTATCTTTTTCAATTTGTTTGGCTTTTTCAAAATCTTTTTCAAAGAAAGTAAAACAAAAGAAAATAAAATCTTCCATGAAAACATTTTAAGAAAAACATTTTACTTGGTTACTCAGGATTAAGCAAGTCAATCAATTTAAAAACTCAAACCAATGTAATGTAATTGAATGTCTTTGCCTTTGTCACCAACACAGTTCTGTACTCCCCCTGTCCTGTAGACTCCCCCTCAACTAGTCAAATGGTTGCATCAACGACTTTATGCTCACCATTGTCATCCTAAGTTTCAGGTTATCATTTGGACTTTGTAAAACTCTTTCCAAAACATTGTGTGTGACATATTCTCCCCCTTGAGCATCAAGTCGTTGAATCAAATAGATTCTCAGTTATCAACAACTCTTTACTCATGCAGATGTCATTCCCTGTCATGTGCTTAGAACCACCACTATCAACAACCAAAATGGTATGAATAGTCCCTCTTGGTAAATCCTACACATCTAACAAGAAACACTAATTTGAAATTGGGACCCAAGCCATGGTAGTCATGGGTCTTCCATCTGTATCAAAATAATAAACCTCACTCCATTCACAATCGAATCTTTCATCTATTTTCGGAGATTGTTCTGACGAGTCAGAAACAGAAACTTTAGATTTCCAAACATACTTCGGTTCATTAAGTTCTTTTTGAGTAAAATGTGTTTGAACGTTTTCTTTCATTTGAAAATTGATTTGATTGTGAAAACTCTTGTTGTTCTAAAAGTTTTCTCAATCTTCTGTTTCTCCTCCGTCTTTGAGGTCTAGAAAGCCTAACCTCAGATTTTGAATTACCCTTTGGTGTATCACGAGGTTTAACCACATTTGGGTTAACATAAGGCTTACAATGACTTCTTACCTTTTCTGGAGTAACATGTCAGTTACCTTTGACGTTGTGAGGACAAGCAATCCTAAGGTGACCCACAAGACCACAGTAAAAGCAAGATCTCATTTCACGATATTCTCTCATATAAGGAATCTTCACATGATAAGATGCACTTGAAGAAGATTCTCCTACATGAACTTCTTTTTGCTTTATTTTCTCTGGAACTCCAGATTTTTTAACAGGTTTTGATTCATGCTTCATCTTCTCAGGAACTACATGCTTCTTCCCTTTATTTTTGTAAGGACAGTTCACCACAATGTGTCATATCTCACTACAATGAAAACATGTACGCCTGTCTTTATAATATCTCACATATGGAACCCTCCTTGAATTTGAAGAACTTCTAAATGTATTTTTACCAGATGAATTAGAGTCAACCTTTGAGTCTTCTTTCTTAATCTCTTTCGGTATCCCCTCTACCTTAGCTTCATCAAAATATTCATCATCACTTTCATCAGAATACACCATATCTTCACCTGTGACTGGATTCACTTTCAACACAGTCTTAGGATCTAAATCCTCATCGTTTATAATCTCAGGTGTAACAGAATAATTTCCGTTGAATGGTGGAGGAACATAACCAATACCATTAGTTCCCTTCCCCTCTTCAGTATTATCATGATAATATCCTAATAAGAATGATGAATTTGCAAAGCTTTCTAACTTTCTATGTAATCTGATTACCTCTGCTTTAGATTCAGCTAGTTCCGTATCTTTCTAAACAAGATCATTATTTCGTTTCTCAATTTCTGCAAAGGACATATCCAGGTGATATGCCTGCTCTTTGATCTTCAAATTCAGAGAATTTATATCCCTCTTCAGTGATTCTATCCTTTCAATACACACATTCTCATTATCTTTTAATTTCTGATTTACCGTGTGCATGGATTTCATATCACAAATGAGGTTTACGTTGTCATCCATAACCCTCATCATTTTATCCTTAACTGAAATACAGTTAGAATAAAACGTTTCAGAGTTAGAAAGTACCTCAGGTTTTTACTTCTGAAGAAGATGCACCAGGAGCCATGAATACGCCATCATCAGCTTCACTCTTTTGTTCAACAATGACAGGCTCTGCCTCAGTTTCTAATTCACTCAGATCATCTTCAACTGTCTAAAAACTTTCTTTACTCATCACATCAGTCTCAGTAGATTGAGTACTTTCACCAGAACGAATACTCTCACTATCACTTAACTCGGTAGAAGAATCACTTTTAGAAACACTCTGCTTTATTACTTCTTCTTTGATCAAGACCACAAACGCTTGAGTAGTAGCTTCAACCTTTTTCGTCAAAGCTTCCCATAGTTCTCCTGAAGTTGGACATTTCCCGAGACTATGAATGATTTCTTTTGGTAAAGACAACGTTAAAGTTTCACGCGTCTTCATCTCTCGATCAAACTTCTGCTTTTCTACTTTAATAAGAGCTGTCACTGGTTTAGGAACATCATAATATCCCATATAGTCATAAGTAGGATGAACATATCCTTCAAATATGGATGTCCAAAAGTTTTCATCAGTTTTTGATACGAACTGTTCGAACCGGACTTTCCAGCTACGAAAATCTGATATGCACAAAAGTCTCGGTGGCACAGTTTCAATCTCATTATCATCACATGAAATTGACATTTTGAAATTTTTGCGAAAATATCCGGAAAAAATTTCTCGCCAAAATACTCTTTTTAAAAAATTTTGAAAATTCAAAATTTCAAAAATGATTCAAAACGACCATATAAGCTTTCCCTTAAAAAAATTTTGAATTTTTTTTAAGAACACTAGCAAACTGATAAGTTCGCCTGATACTGTACAAGCGAACTTAATAAGTTCGCCTGACTGAGCCACCCAAGCGAACTTAATAAGTTCGCTTAAATCAGAATTCAAAAATCTGATCAAGTTCGCCAAAAATAAGTTAGCTTAATCCTGTGAGAAGCGAACTTGACAAGTTCGCCTGTTGCTAAGTTCGCCTTCACACAGATTCAGCAAGTTCGCTTGCTTCAGTAGATTCAAGTTCAAGAACTCTTCAAACCAAACTCGCGAACCAGAAACATACGGAAATCATCATCAATCACTGATTTGAAGGAATTAATCAAAATTGGATCGTAGGATTGTGTAATTTGTCAATTAGAAGCTTTCTATCGGATCAATTTCATCAAAATCCTCTTCAAAAACACAAAATCATATCTGAATCAGTCTTGAAAACTCCATGGAAATGAAAAAGTCAAAAATGATGAATTTGATGTTGATTGGACACGAAAACACCACGAATCTTCTGCTAATTAAGAGCAATAGCTCTGATACAACTTGTAGGTCCCTAATTCGGTGCGTGACGGATCTCTAGACTCGCGGTACGACACGGTGATAACGTGCGGAATCCATGATCAACGTGCTCGTGTAACTCAATCAACAACAACGGTGTAAATAAACGCTTTGTATTCCACCAAGATTTCAGTTTACAAGATTACAGAATTTCCCTCAGTCTCTCTGATATCCTCTCTTCTGTCTCACACCCTGATAACAGACTCTGTAACTGTATATATAAGCACCAGTTCTGCAGTAGGCGAACTTAATAAGTTCACCTCAAAGATGCTTAGGCGAACTTATTAAGTTCACCTCTAATAGGCTAAGCGAATTTAATAAGTTCGCCTCTGATATACTAGGCGAACTTAATAAGTTCGCCTCTGATAGGCTAAGTTCGCCTCTAGCAGAACTTACACAGAATTTTATCAACAATTACAAAACATGTCCTAACAAAATGTTTCGCAATGAACGATCTTGGTGAAGCTACTTATATTCTGGGAATAAAGATCTATATAGATAGATCAAAGCAGCTTATATGTTTTAGTCAAAGTACATACATTGATAAGGTCATTCGACGCTTTTTCATGCAAGACTCTAAGAGAGGGTCTTTGCCTATGGCACATGGAACCATACGGAATAATAAATAGTGCCCTCAGTCTGATGAGTACAAGAAGAAAATGGAAAAGGTTCCATATTCTTCAACAATTGGTTCAATCATGTATGCCATGCTATGTACTAGACCTATCGTATCGTACGCTTTAAGCATGACAAGCAGATATCAACAGAATCCTGGTGAGAGTCATTTGATAGCTATGAAGAACATCCTAAAGTACTTGAGAAGAACTAAGGACATGTTCTTGATATATGGAGGACTAGAAGAAAAACTAGCTGTTAAATGTTACAGTGATGATAGCTTCCAGACTAATCGAGATGATTCTCGATCTCAAAAGGGATTTGTATTTGTTCTGAATGGTGGTACGATCACTTGGAAGAGTATTAAGAAAAGTGTTGTTGCGCAATCCACCACTGAGTCAGAGTACATTTCGGAAGCTGCAAAGGAGGCTGCTTGGATGAAGAAGTTCATTGCTGATCTCGGAGTAATGCCTAGCATTCAAAAACCGATCGAGATACTGTGAGACAATACTGGTGCCATTTCTCAAGCTAAGGAACCAAGGTCACACCACAGCACGAAGCACATACTCAGAAGATTTCATTATATCCGGGATATATTAAAACGGGGAGACATCGTGTCAAACAAAGTTCACATGGATCAGAATCTAGCCGACCCGTTCACTAAGCCTATGCCTCATTCTAAATATGAGGAGCATGCTGACAAGATAGGCCTTAGATTTGCTAGATAGTGGGTTTGATCTGTATTTTAGTATTTGGTGTTTTCGAACAATACAGTTACATTAATTTTTATATTTGATTTAATGGTTAAATGCATTATAAATAGATGTTATTGTTTTCAATAGTTTATGCGTTTTAGAAATCCTTGAATATATTATTCTAAAAGTCCGTAGTCGATCAGATTCATGGGAATCAATCCGAACATAACACTTCTGTGAATCGGATGGTTGGTTTATTATGAATGTGTTAGGACATAGATTTGTAATGACAAAAGCTTATAATAGTTAGATTTTATGTCTTTGTGTTTTTGATATGTAATTGTATAAAGTTGCTAAGTGTTTTTACAAGTGTGCCTAGAGGCGAACTTGTTAAGTTCACCTAGTCTATCAGAGGCGAACTTAATAAGTTCACTTAGGTCTAACTGAGGCGAACTTGTTAAGTTCGCTTAGTCTGTTTCAGGCGAACTTAATAAGTTCGCTTACAGCAGTTTAGTTTCTATATATATGTGTTTACAGAGTCATTAGAAGAGAACAGAACAGAGAGAACCGAGAGAGAGATTTGTCTGACCGAGTCTGTAAACCATTGTGAATCTGAATATATTTGAGAAGTTTATTTACGCGTGTTGTTTTAATTGTCGGTTAGTATACAAATGTTAACACGAAGGATTCCGCACTTCGTGTTATAGCAACGTCATATCACGAGTTCGATCAGTAGTTGAGTTACCTGGACCTACAAGTGGTATTAGAGCTTATGCTCGTGAATTAAGTACGATTCTCGGTGATTAGTGACGGTTTTTGTGTACAATTCGACAAGAAATTCAACATTTTTGAATTTTCTGCAACAATGGAGTTTTTCAAGTTCTTGAAGATCGTTTCTCTGCTGAATTCGTGTTTTTGGAAGTGATTTTGAAGAAATTAGTCCGATAGAACTGTTCTATTTGATAAAATTCATAATCCTACGGTTCAATTTCCTTAAATTCCATCAATTCGCTGAGAAATCATGATTTTTGAGGTTTTCGGTTCATGTTTGGGTGAAGATTCTTTTGAATCTGTTACAGCAGATTAAGCGAACTTGCTGAGTTCCTGTGCAGGCGAACTTAGCAAGCGAAATTATTAAGTTCGCTTCTCACAAGCGAACTTAGCTGTTAAGCGAACTTACCAGATTTCCTCCTTAAGCGAACTTGTCTTGTTCGACTGATATCAAGTTCGCTTAGTACTCACTAAAGCGAACTTATTAAGTTCGCCTGAGGGTAAAACTGCTCAATACTTAGAAATTTTTCAGAAATTTTTTTTTAACATGGCAAATATGGTTCAAGTCACAAACATGTTCAATTATGACAATGAGATTGGTACATCTCAAAAACCTCCGAAGTTGCTGAATCTAGCTGATTATTCAAATTGGAAAGATCGGTTTGACCAGTTTGTATCTTTTACCGATACTAGTTTATGGATTCCAATTTTGGAAGGATATACACATCCTACTTATTCATGGATGGGAAAGGATGACGTTCCGAAACCAGTGTCAGCTTTAACTACTGAAGAGAAGCTGTTATTTGATCGAGAAAAGAAAGCAATGGCTAGTATTTCGATGTCTCTACCAAAGGAAATTTATCACAGTTTTAAACAGTTCAAGTCTTCTCAACAACTGTGGGAAGCATTACAGAAAAGGTGTGAAGGGAGTTTGGATGTGAAAAAGAGTAGAAAGGAATTACTAAAGAAGCAGTTCCTAGTCTTTAAACATTTTCAAAATGAATCTTTGGATGATCTTGCTACAAGATTCTATCATCTTCTTAGTGAACTGGCTGGTGCATCTGTGGTATATGAGACTGAGGAAATCAATGATATATTCTTGGAGGCTTTACCATCAAACTTTGATGTGTATACGGTTTTGATCAAAGAAAATGTTAAGTATAAAACCATGTCTCTTGAAGAAGTCCTAGGGAAGATTCAGTCACATGACATGAATATGAAGAAGAAAGAGACTAATATGGAGCATATCCAGGATCCCTCGATGTATTTTGCCAAATCTGTTGGTAAATCTGGTACTGGAGTGGCATTCTTTTCTGGTGATGCTCAAGAGTCTTCAAATGATCAGTGTTCTGGAGTTCCAATTTATTCTGGTCATACAAGCCATTCTGGATTTTCTGCTACTACTGCTTCAACATCATCTAAATCTCATGTGAATCAGAAAGTTGCTGATGATTATCTTGCTATGTTTTCTTCATTCATGGCATCATATGAAAATTTCATTGGAGGAAAAATACATGATCCTGAGGTAATAGAAGAAGATTTCAGACAGATTGACCCTGTTGATCTAGAAGAAATGAATATCCAATGGAATATGGCCATGTTAATGCGACAAGCTAAAGATTTCTTGAAGAGAACTGGCAGAAAATATATTGGTTCAAATAGTCGATCGCGTATGGGTTTTGATAAGAGCAAAGTTAGGTGTTATAACTGCCAAGAGTATGGTCACTTTGCTAAGGAGTGTGTGAAGCCAAAGGTAGAATTTGATTCTCAAAAGAAGCAATCTAACTTTCAGCATAATAGGAATCAGTCACATGGTTCATCTGGTAATCAAAATCATGGTCCTTCTGGTAATACAAATCATGCATCTGCATCATCAGCTTTAGTTTCTCAAAACGACGAAAACTATGATTGGGGCATTCATCTGGAAGATTTGGTGGGTGCTGTGAGTCAGGCTTTTGTTGCAGAAATTCATTCAGAAAAACCAGAAGAGTCTACTGATGAAGAAAGTTCTAGTGATGATTCCTGTGATGGTGATAGTGTTCCAAGTGTTGATGATGAGGAAGAAAGAGGGCAAAGTATTGATTCTGATGCTGTGTCAGGGGTTGCTGAGGAAGAAATTGTTCTTATAGAAAATGCTTCAGTTGGTGAAGATTCAGAGAATATTCCAATTGCCAAAGTATTCATGGCAGACATGTCTGATCCGACTAAGGTAAAAGACTCTGTTTGTCATATTTACTGTTCTAATTGCATTTCTGTTAAAGATAAACTGCAAAAATTCATGGATGATAACACAAATTTGATTTGTGACATGAAATCAATGCATTCAGTTAATCAGAAATTGAAAGATAATGATAAACTGTGCATTGACAGAATTGAGTCTTTGAAAAGAGACTTAAATTCTCTTGGGTTAAAATACCAAGAGCAGGGTTAACATCTAGATATGGCTTATGCTGAAATCGAAAAACGAAATGAAGTAGTTGCTCAAAAGAACAAGGAGATTTCTGAAAAAGAATCTGAGGTGATAAAGTTACATAGAAAGCTGGAACAGTTTGAGAATTCATCTGTAGTTTTGGATTATTTTAATGCTAATGCGGATCCCACAAAAAGGGTTGCTAGTATTGGGTTTGTTCCTCCTCCGTTTAATGCAAATTATGTGGTTGAGCCTGAAATCATTAATGAAGAGGAGATTGATCCCAAGACAGTATTAAAAGTGAATCCAGTGACGGGTGAAGACATGGTGTATGATTCTGATACAGAGGATGAAGTGTTTGATGATTCAAAGGTTGAAGGCATTCCGAGAGAAGTGAAAATTGAGGAACCAAAGGTTGTGAAGAATGTTACTAGGGATAGATGCATTTTGACTGAACCTGAAGAGGTGAAGTTGATTCCAACTAAACTTTCTCCAATATTACAGTCAAGTGGGTTTGTTGCGGCTGGTTTTCAAAAGGTGAATTCTTCAAAGGTGCCAAAACAGACTTATGTTCCTAAGAAGCCGATAAATTGTTTTGGGCATTCCTCCGAAGCTTATTCTTCTGATGGTTCTTCAAATTCAAAGAAAACATCTTATTTCAGAAGTTATTAAGAAAGAAGAGTGTGTTTTCATTACAATGAGGCTGGTCATATTTTGATTAATTGTCCATACAAGAACCAGGGTAAAATGAAGACTGTTCCTTCACAACCGAAAGTGGTGAAGATTCTTAAAAGAAAAGATGAGGGAAAATCGTCTTCTAGTTTAGAGAAAAATATGACTGGTCATTCTTTTGTTAAATCCCATGGATTTAAACAACAGAATTTATTGAATGTTAAATCTTTTGTTTGCAAAGAGAAACTTGAGATTCCAAAAGTTGGAATTTCAAAAGATTCTTTTCAGGAGGTTAAATTATCTAGACCTCAAAGAAGAAGAAGAAACAGAAAATTAAAGAAAATTTTAGAAACATCTGAATCTGACAATAATATATCAAATAATGTTTTTCAAAATAATAAAAATGGTTCTTCTTTGAAAAGGTCTGATTGTCAAACTTCAGTTCCAAAAGTAAATAATAAATTTGATTGTAAATTACAAGAAGTTGTTTATTTTGATCAATCCGGACGACCCAAGACCACGATGGCTTGGGTTCCGCTTTCTAACTGATTCTCGTTGTTTATGTAGGGACAACCAAGGAGGACTATCAACAATACATGGTATGTGGATAGTGGTTGCTCTCGACATATGACATGGAATGTTAGATTACTTGAGGATGTGATTAAAATTGATGGTGGTTATGTCGCTTTTGCGGGTAATAAAGGCGGGTACATAACAGGCCAGGGAACGTTAAAGAATGACAAAGTCAAATTTGAAAAGGTGAATTATGTTGAGCAGCTGGAACACAATCTTTTAAGCGTATCACAAGTCTGTGACAAGAAGTTTTCATTCCATTTCAACGATCATGAATGTTATATTCTGAAACCGGGTTTTGTGATTCCTAATGAATGGATTCTCATGAAGGCTCTAAGGAGAAATGACACGTATGTCATTGACATGAGTGTCGCCACTACAACGGATTCAATTCCAACATGTTTACTCTCCAAGGCGTCGGAATCTGATTCAATATTGTGGCACAGGAAGCTAGCTCACATAAACTACAGGAAGATGAACTACATTGTTAGGAATGATCTTGTGCTTGGTATTCCGAAAATGAAATTCTCAGTTCCTGATGATTGTATACCGTGCAAGAAGGGGAAGCAAAGAAAGAAATCTCACAAATCGAAGTCGACGAATTCTATTGTAACTCCTTTGGAGTTGCTGCATATGGATTTGTTCGGTCCTATCAGTATTAGGAGCATTGGTGAGAAATCGTATTGCTTGGTCATAACTGATGATTACTCCAGATTTTCATGGGTTAAGTTTTTTTCTTCTAAAGCTGAAACCACTGAGTTGGTACAATACTTAATCCTGGGTTTGGAGAATTTATTCAATCTGAAAGTCAGAAGAATCAGGAGTGACAATGGCAGCGAATTTAAGAATAGCAAAATGGGCTTATTCTGTCTACAAAAAGGAATTCATCATGAATTCAGTGCGCCATATGTTCCTCAACAAAACGGTGTCGCTGAACGAAAGAACAGGACGTTGGTCGAAACAGCTCGCACGATGCTTGCAGATTCTAAGCTTCCAGTCACCTTTTGGGCTGAAGCTATGAATACTGCGTGTCATGTTTTGAACAGGGTCTTGACCGTAAAGCGACATAACAAGACTTGCTATGAATTGCTAAATAATCGAAAGCAGAATCTGGAATATTTACTACCTTTTGGTAATCCGTGTACCCTACTGAAGGTTAGAGATGTCCCAACAAAATTTAGTGCGAAGGCTATTGAAGGGATTTTTCTGGGGTATGTGGCTAATTCGACAACCAAGAGGGTTTATAACAAAGAGACACACCAAGTTGAAGAATGGTTCCATATTGACTGTTCAAATCGGTCTTTACCACTAATGGCGATTGGTCCGGATTGGGCATTTGATTATGAAAACTTATTCAAGTCTTTTCATTTACCTTCTGACATTTCTGATGAAGATGCTGTTGTTCTCTATGATTCTTGTCAAGATGCTCAGCACAATGGATTTCTACCAAATGCAATAACTGGATCACTGGCCTAGATCCAAATGGATTCTTGTCAAGAATACTTCTGCTCCAGATCCAAATGTTTCTTCTTGTTCAGGTCCACAAGATTCAGAGAGTGAGGAGGATAATGCTATTTTTCAAGATTCTTCTGCTGATCCGTTGTTGGGTGATGATCCATTACCTTCGACACAGGCTCAGGGGGAGATTCCAACAAATTTAGACTCGGAAATTCCAATTCCTCAAGATTATTCTTATCAATCTGACTCTACTCAAGTTGATGTGTTGCCGGTTCCTGCAGTCGCATCCATCAAGGAACACAAAGATCATCCAGTAACAAATATAATTGGAAATTTACAGGATGGAGTGAAAACTCGTTCTCTTGTTGACAATACTTGTTTGTATACTTGCATTAAAGATTCTGGTGTTCTTGATGATTGCAAGCACAATGGATTCTTGTCAAGAATACTTCTGCTCCAGATCCAAATGTTTCTTCTTGTTCAGGTCCACAAGATTCAGAGAGTGAGGAGGATAATGTTATTTTTCAAGATTCTTCTGCTGATCCGTTGTTGGGTGATGATCCATTACCTTCGACACAGGCTCAGGGGGAGATTCCAACAAATTTAGACTCGAAAATTCCAATTCCTCAAGATTATTCTTATCAATCTGACTCTACTCAAGTTGATGTGTTGCCGGTTCCTGCGGTCGCATCCATCAAGGAACACAAAGATCATCCAGTGACAAATATAATTGGAAATTTATAGGATGGAGTGAAAACTCGTTCTCTTGTTGACAATACTTGTTTGTATACTTGCATTAAAGATTCTGGTGTTCTTGATGATTGCTCACATTCTTGCTTTATTTCGCAAGTTGAACCCAAGAATGTAGAGATGGCTTTAAATGACAATAACTGGATAGAAGCTATGCAGGAAGAACTTGCTCAATTTGACAAACTTAAGGTTTGGAATCTGGTTGATCTTCCGAAAGGTGAGTATCCGATAGGAACAAAATGGGTGTTTAAATGTAAGAAAGACGATCGAGGTGTCGTGGTACGCAACAAGGCAAGATTAGTTGTCCAGGGCTTTAATCAACAAGAAGGAATTGATTACACCGAAGTTTATGCGCCGGTTGCGCGGCTTGAAGCTATAAGGCTGTTTCTAGGTTTTGCTTCCTTTAAAGGTTTTAATGTGTTTCAATTAGACATCAAGAGTGCATTTTTATATGGAAAGTTCAAGGAGGAAGTCTATGTGTGTCAGCCGCCGGGGTTTGAAGATCCAATGCATCCAAATATGGTTTTCAAGCTTGATAAGGCTCTCTATGGTCTTCATCAGGCTCCTCGTGCGTGGTATGATACCTTATCCACACATCTTTTGGCGAATGACTTTGTTCATGGAAAGATAGACTCGACCTTATTCATAAAGAAATCATGGGGAGATTACCTACTGGTACAAATTTATGTGGATGATATTATTTTTGGCTCGACGAATGAAGGGTTGTGCAAAGACTTTGAGGGTGTTATGAAGTCGAAATTTGAAATGTCTGCTATGGGAGAGTTATCGTTTTTCTTAGGTTTACAAGTAAATCAAAAGGAAGATGGTTTCTTTATTCATCAGTCCAAGTATGTCAAAGACATCTTGAGCCGGTTCAAGATGGAGGACTGTACCTCATACGATACTCCAATTCCGGTCAATCATAAGTTAAATTCTGACCCGGAAGGAAAAGATGTGGATTGTCGACTTTACAGAGCTATGATTGGATACCTCATGTACTTAACCGCTTCAAGGCCGGATATAATATTCGCCGTGTGTATCTGTTCCAGATTTCAGGCAAAGCCAAAAGAATCTCACTTAATTGCTGTGAAAAGAATCTTTCGGTATTTAAAAGGAAAACAACGTTTAGGGCTATGGTATCCTCATGGTTCTAACTTTGATTTCAATGCTTATACTGATTCTGATTTTGGTGGTTGTTGTCTGGACAGGAAATCTACAACAGGTGGTTGCCAGTTCTTAGGAATCAACTTGCATCTTGGCAATGCAAAAAGCAAACCACAGTCTCGATTTCAACATGCGAAGCAGAATACATCGCTGCTGCAAGTTGCTGTTCACAGATTCTGTGGATACAACAACAATTGAGAGATTACGGTTTGAATTTCACAGGAACCCCCATGCTTATTGATAACAATGCTACTATGTCCATAACGAATCATAGTAAAACTAAGCACATCGAAATTCGATATCATTTTATACGTGATTGTGCAGAGAAAAGGTTGATTGAGCTGGTCAAGGTACACACTGAAGATAATTTTGCTGACTTGTTTACCAAAGCATTTGATCGTACCAGGTTTGAATTCCTAATTAAAATGATTGGTATGATCAATCCCGAATAAAAGATTTTCAAAATCAGAGTTTCATGGAAAATTTTCTTTTAAGTTCTTTTATTGCTTTATTACATTTCTGCATTTACATTTTCAGTCAAAAAGCTTAAGCTATAAAAAGTCAAAACAAATTGAAAAATATAAAATTTTGACATCATTTGAGGTTTTGAGAAGAAATGATAGTACATCAGTGATTAGTTCATTTCACACGACCTTAGTAGACCTTGATATATGAATGATTAAAATAAGTTGATCTGATCTAAATTTCAAAGTCTGCATAAATAAGAAATGATAGTGTTGTGAATGCTCTATTCTTGATAATTTGTTTTATAATTTGTGTATAAAATTTGAAACTTGAATTGTCAATAGGCTAAAAGCGTTTTGAAACTAATAGTAGTGTGAAAATTAAATATAATATGATTACATCTGTGATTTAAATCCATTATATGCCTGGGTGTGTGTGTAAAAGATCATTATCAGATACAGAATATTAGCTTTTAATAAAGATTTTCCTATGAGATCAGTTTCGGGTTATGTCATTAGCACTATTCATTCGATTTGCTTCAGTGCCCATGTCCCGAAAATCATGGAATTTGAAGTATAATCAAGATATGTACTTGACAACATATGTCAAACATATACTAGCCCTTGGATCATATTGATATATCATCTTTACTGATTCCATTGAATTCATAATCCAGATAACAGTTGGATCCACATACCTGAATCTTATGATTCCACAAATATAAACCAAAACATTGAATCATTTGATTCTGAATCTCATTGATTCCTATACAATCCAATTTGGATTCTGCTATTCATGTGCTAAGTGATGTCTCCTCATTCTGAATATTCGGATAATCTTTAGTAAAATCTTATATATGTCTTGAAGATAGTGCATTTATTTTCTATTTGGCATATATGTGGGGTACACGATGTTTATCATCTAAATGGTACTAAATCACATGAATTTGGAGAATAAACGCTTATAGTTTCAAATAATATAATATTGACAATTTTAAGAATTCAGGCTTTATATTTCAAATTCGGTATAAATAAAAGAGCATTTTATAACCTGATCTTATTTACTTTGAAATTTATCGCGTATCATTTCAAATATTATTCAAATTGAATGAGTTTCAAAATGAAAAGCACAAAATTGAGTTGAATGGTCTCTTACTATAGGTTACCCTTTGTTATTGATAATATGTGTGATGAATTAATTGAATACTGATATGATCTTATTGCTCATGATGTTCAAACCAAAAATATGTGATTTCAGTTTATTCAGATAAAAATAAAAAATATGTGATTCTGTTTGTATAGATAAAATCCAAAAATATGTGATTTCAGTTTGTACAGAGAAAAACCAAATATATGTATTTCCGTCTGTATAGATAAAACTCAAAAAGATTTTGATTTTTATTTTCCATGAAAATTCTAAACTTTTATTAAAATTGTTCGGGATTGGATCAAATATGTGTTGCTGATGGAAGTTCAAGATTTGAAAGGTTGAAGTTGGTAAAATTTGTGTTCAAGGCAAAAAGGTTGAAAAGTAATTAAGTTCGCCTGTGTACAGTGAAGCGAACTTAATAAGTTCGCTTAAATAAGTGAAGCGAACTTAATCTACAGTCTGGGGTGAAGCGAACTTATCTTGTTCGCCGAAGGCTTGTTAAGCGAACTTAACAAGTTCGCTTAATCAAGCGAACTTAATCTGAATAAGGGTTGAATCAGGCGAACTTGTCATTCTCTTCGTCTTCCTCAGAACTTAAGCGAACTTGCCCAAAATTCTCAAAACTTTGAATCTGTGTTGTGAGTGTTATTTTCTGGTTGAATCTTGATCAAAATTGAATTGTGAATCTAACAAAGGTATTTTCGTCGATTTTCATCCGGTCAATTGTGTGTATTTGGGGTTTTTAGTCTCGGTTTTTTGTCGAATGTTTCCAAGGATGATTTTGACCTAATTTTTGACCGAAATATAAATATGATCATCATTTTTGGATACAATTTGATATTCGATTGATTGTATATGCTTATTTCTTGATTCTCTATCGATTTGCCAAAGTTTTTGAAAATCTGTGTTTGAATTTGAAACGTCTCAGGTTCAGGCGAACTTGTTCCAAGCGAACTTGTTCGAAGCGAACTTGTTCGAAGCGAACTTGTCAGGTGAACTTAATAAGTTCGCCTCTTGCACTACTAAGCGAACTTATTAAGTTCGCCTAGGGGTCAGAAGTGAAATGGGCTTGAAAATTTTTTTGTTGAAATTTTTTTTTGTTTGAAATTTTTTTAATTTTTTTTTGTTTTGTTTGTGTGTATTATTAAATGTGTGTTTCATATATGTGTAAGTGTACTAATGTTTGTTGTGTTGTCTGATATTTTCACAGATGGCTCGTCGTGTCGAATATAAGCATAATCAAGTGGCGTTGTTAGATCCTAATATGCCAGAAGCAGTTCATTTTCAAGGCATCATAAATTTTCTGAATCGATCAAGACTGCATGTTGCATTATCTGCGGATCCCTTTATTAGCTTGGTGTATATACAACAATTCTGGGATACGGTACATCAAGATATCGACGTGGAACCACATGTACTTCGTGCAACAGTAAAACAATACCAAGATTGCAATTTCTGAAGAGACGATTCATGCTGCTCTTGATTTGGGTGGAAATGCTGAAGATCCAATATCTTATCCTAACACTATTATTATGGGTTGTTTTCAAAGGATGGGATATCGTGGGAAACAAAATGATACCCAAGCTCGGAAGGGTGGATTAGTGGGTGAATGGAGGTATTTTATGCATGTGATTATACAATGCATCTCTCCGCGAAAAGCTGGTACCAATGGCTTGAAGATGGCTCTTCAAACAGCTATGGTGGCCTTAACATTGAATAAACGATTCAATTTTCCTCTTTATTTTTATCGGGAGATGGTAATGCAGATCAATCCAGCTGAAGGTCAAGGTTTCTTGATTTATCCTCGGTTTATTCAAATGATACTCAATCATCTTATTACGGATCTTCCACGACATGCTATAAGATTGACTTTGACTCCGATGTCAAAACGTATCTTTACCGACTGTACAAAGGTGAAACAGCAGAATGCTGCTTAGATTCCAGTCAATACTCCACTGTTTGGACACTTAATCAATCCTGATTATGTTGCACCACCTAATGACAACTGGTTTCATCCTAATGAACTTGCTCAAGCTCAAGGAGTTAATGTTCAACCACAACAACAACAGCAACAACTACAACAACCTACACAACAACAACAGATACCAGTCCCATAAATACAAATTCCTGTACAACCACAAATTCCTATTCCTGAACAAGTTCCTATTCCACAAGCTGCAGTTGATATTCCGATTCAGGAACCAGTTCAAGAAGAGGTAGTTCATGACCCTAATCAAGATCTAGGAATGAACATGGATGATTTTGTTGATGATGCTGTGAACTCGCCCATTCATGAACAAGAAGGGAATGTGGTGACAGAAGCTGAGTCTAGTTCCGGTTCAAGTGATACAATATCATCTGATGATGACAGCACTGATTCTGATGAATCTAAGGATTTTTCCCCAGGTCATTATGAACGGTTGGCTGCTATTCCACTGGCTAATGCTGGAAAACGCATTAAATCTCAAGCCAGACGACCACGACGCAAGTCTGTTCAGGATCCTCCTTCCGGATCAGTACTTGGAAAAAGATCTTTGGTCGATGAGAGTTCTGACACTGACAGTGACTTTAATCCAGATCCTACACGTCCAAAGTTAATGTCTGCATCGATTGCTGCTGCAAAATCTTCTCAAGGAGTTGAGGATGCAAATTTTGTTGCTTCTCTGATCATTACTCCTCCACGATCTAAGGATCCATCTCCAGTTCATACTCCTGTTCCTCCAGTCATTCCTACTACTTCAAGTCCTTCTATTCCACAATCAACAGTTGGTCCGTCAAAGCCTTCTGATTCTGACAGGATTACTTTCCTTGAATCTCAAGTGCTGTCTCTACAAACACAAGTTAACTCTCTTGTGTCTATTGATTCACAACGGCAGCTGGTGATTCAGACTCAAGCTCAACAGATTGCTGATATGCAAGCATTAGTGTCCAAACTCGTTCAGCGTCTTGACGCTCAGGGGGAGTTGAGGATACATGATACTTGTCACACAGAGTCAATTCAAAGACGTGATGATGAAGACAATGATCCTGCTGGAAATATTGAGGGTGATCGTCAATACACTGACGCTAATCCTATATCTAGAGTTTAGGGGGAGTCGACATCACAATCTCTTGAAAGAAACAAAGACAAAGATACTATTGGTACTAATGACGAAGAAATTCTGTTATTAGAATTCTTTCAAGATTCAAAAGAAGAGGAAACTGAAAAGATTGAATGTCTTGATGACATTGACGATTTATTCAATGACATGGACGAGGATATGTCAGATACTGAGATAGAAGAAGGAAAAATAGTAGAGATTGAAATAGAGAAAGATAAAGACAGTGTTATCTATGAAGGTTGTGACGGTCTTAAGGTGCCGTATAACTTCATCCAAGAGGATGTTGTTCCTGAGTTCTCTTATGACAGAATAACTGACTCTATGGACTCTATTGAAGACGTCACACTGCTTGATGATACAGCCGAGTCAAAGATGGATACTGATGATGAGAATCTTCAATTCAATAAGGGTGCTGAAACTGAAACTACTCACACTGAGTCTTCGAAGATTAATGAAGAACCTGTGATGTACAGAGATACAGGGATGACACAAGAACAGTGGAGAGAAGTTGTAAACAGTTGGATGAAGGTGCTACCCAAGTCTCCAGCACAACCTGCTCAGAAAGAGAAATATGTGAATAAAGAGCAGTGTGTAGGAAGGATCATAAGTTGGTTCTATGATGTTGAATCAAAAATATTTACAATCAAACGATCTGACGGTGTTCAATACTTAAAGCCAAGGATCGAATATTTCAATACCTTGCCGAGGTGTGAAATAAATGGTCTAGCTTCAAAGCCACTCATAAATAGATCGAAGAATGGTTTGGCTGATGTGATAGCAAATCTGATAAAGAAAGAAGGTAATTCGGGTAAGTATGAACGACTGAAACCACAGAAGGGAAAGAGAGTGAAGAACACAGATCCTAAGACTGGGAAAGTAACCAGGAGATACAAGTGTAGACCAGTGCGTGCTATTCACAAGATACCATTAAAGAATATTGCTCAAGACTTTCTTGGGAATATGAAATGGTGGTATGTTGATGTTAATACTAGTGAAGCAAGGGTTGAAGATAAAGATAATAAGGTCATTGTGTGTTTCTATGACGCAATGAATCTTATTAATTTTTCAAAGAAAGATCAGAGGACTCTGCGAAAGAATGAGATCATGTTTACTGATGAATGGAGAGAACAAGGTCTACAGTATAAAAGAGTTTTGGAGATATGCAGAAGATACGGTGTGCATGCTGGCAGCAGACTACCAGATAACTAGAAGAGTTCAAGATAAAGACTGAAGACAGAAGATCAAGCTATTGTCAAGGGGGAGTGTGTTAGGACATAGATTTGTAATGACAAAAGCTTGTAATAGTTAGATTTTATGTCTTTGTGTTTTTGATATGTAATTGTATAAAGTTGCTAAGTGTTTTTACAAGTGTACCTAGAGGCGAACTTGTTAAGTTCGCCTGGTCTATCAGAGGCGAACTTAATAAGTTCGCTTAGGTCTAACTGAGGCGAACTTGTTAAGTTCGCTTAGTCTGTTTCAGGCGAACTTAATAAGTTCGCTTACAGCAGTTTAGTTTCTATATATATATATGTGTTTACAGAGTCATTAGAAGAGAACAGAACAGAGAGAACCGAGAGAGAGAGATTTGTCTGACTGAGTCTGTAACCATTGTGAATCTGAATATATTTGAGAAGTTTATTTACGCGTGTTGTTTTAATTGTCAGTTAGTATACAAATGTTAACATGAAGGATTCCACACTTCGTGTTATAGCAACGTCATATCACGAGTTCGATCAGTAGTTGAGTTACCTGGACCTACAGAATGAAACACCAGGAAGTTGGAAACCATGTTCGCAAATAATTATTAGAGAATAATTATTGGACATAAGTCGTTTCAAATCTATCTTCATGGATAAATATCTTGAGATGTTTTGAATAAATTAAGATATGTTGATCCTCGACCTAAGGCACTTACTAGAACTAACTCTGACTAAAGGTTGTACTTTGATCTTATATAACGATGTACCTTAACAGGCAGTAATAAGGGTATAGCCAAGAGTAATATGAAGTTTAGTGAGAGTTGTACGTGGCCAAAGGAATTCTGTTCTTCTTTAATTAGGAGTTGGACATTCTGTCGCCCTCGTTAATTCAAGCTGGTGTGAAACGCATGGCCATGCTCAAACTAAAGAGTAGTTTGTTTAGACCAGTTTGAATTGGAGAACGAGAACAAGAGTAGTTGAACATTATATGAGAATTGAATTGTATCTATGTCTCATGTTCAATGGATGCCCTAAACAGAAAGGACGCATGTACTTACTAGGATTGTTAGACTTGGTAAAGTAAAAGTTACTTATACGAAAGGAAATACTTTGATGATTGTAAATACGTCATACCATGCTAGGGGCAGTGAGATGCAGCTAGGCGTCCACCAGTATCTACGTTGAAACGATTAATTGATGAATCGTCCAAGTGGGAGATTGTTGGATATATGATGTCCGATCATAAATTAAGTCAACGTTACTAACAAGGTACGATCCAAAGAGTTACACCTTAGGCAACGAGCAAGTAATAGTATTTAATTTTTAAATATTATAAATCACGAAAGACGGATATAATAAAAGGTGAATAAATATTTAGAGAAATATTTATCGAAAATTGAGATAATTAATTATCTGATTAATTAATTATTTACGGGGAAAAATGTTTAATCTGTTAAACATTTAAAGAATACATTTAATTAGTTATTAATGATTAGTAAAATACAGGGTTAATAATTAAACAGTTAATTATTAATTGGATATTAACTGTTAATATCTCAGGGGCCAGTTTGTAAGTTATAGGTTTATAAATATAACCTTAACTTAAACCCTAAAACCTAATTGATACTCTTAGCCACCTCAAGGGTTTTCGAAACCCTCCCTTCCCCTCTCTCCCAATTCCGGCCGACGCCACCAAGGGCCGCCGTCGTCGCAGCCCAGCTGGACCACCTCCGCCACCGTCGCACCGCCGCCGTCGTGATCGACTTCTCCCCCTTGCGCAACCGTGTGATGTTTTGTTGCAGGTTTCGTGTTCATGTCATCTAATGTGACGTTCGTTGTACTAAGGTGTTCTGATCTGGTTATCGTCAAAGGTATAATCCTAGAACACCCTATGGTTGGTTTATATTATATATTTTATACGCGTGTAATCGGATCACTGAAAGGAATCCAGATCTGATCTATTTGTTGTACCATTAAATCGCTTCCGCTAAAATATATCTGATTTATTTAAACGGTTTAAATAATTATTGTTTTAAAAGTTAAAACTGCTACTTTGATTCCCAACAGTGGTATCAGAGCCACCTTAACGCGCGTTTAGACATATTTTTTTTATCGATCTATTGTTTTGTTTGTCAAAACTATTGTTTGACAAAAGATCAAGCCTTTTTCGTTTGTTGTAATTGTGTTGAATGAATCGAGCACTGGTAACATGTGGTTGTATTGTTTGTTGATTCATTGTTTCTCATTGTATTTTTATGGTTTATTTGGAACCTTGGTGTAATAGTTAGGTTTATTTTTATTTATTTATTTTTAGTTTATCTGTATATAAATATTGTAATCCTAAAGAGACTAAGACTAGAAGACCAAGGCGAACAATGACAGGAATAAAGATGAAGATCTTGGAGAAGTGGGAGATAGCAGATTTGTTAATTTTGTTATCCCTTAGACTAGTCCGGTTATTCGTTTGATGGCTCGAACGAAACTGGACAATTATTCCTAGTTCCTCGTTTCCATGTTTTATTTTTAATTTTGTGGTTGTGATAAAATTATTTAGGATAATAATTAAACCACAAAATTTTTATAAAACTTTTGACACAATTTAAAAACGACGAGATAATTAAATTGTTTATTTTTCTCGAAAAGGTAATTAAATAAAAAGGTGTTTTATTTAAAAGTAAAAACAAGTTTTAAATTTAACAGTTTTATTTAAAACAATTTTAAATTAATTAAAAGAGTTGATTAGTTTAAAATCGGTTCGCGACGAATGACTAATTTAGATTAAATAAGGTATTTGAAATTGGATCGTGTCGAGTGTTGAAAGTTGTTTCACGAACAAAAACTAGTAAAATCGGTTTACTAAAGTTGCGCGACTTGTATCATGTTACTCGTCGACAAAATGTTTTTGACCCAAAACGGTAATAATTAAATACATTAAAGAAATCCCAAAATATAAAATTGATATTTTGTGCCACCCTAAATTATAACACTTCAACTAATCTATCCGAACCCCTGGTGTTAGTGAATTACCCTGCATCCGGCCCTACGGTTGTGGTTGAAGGTAAAACCGCGATTCCTGAGTTACTTGGGCCGGGTCTACAGTTATAATTGAAGGACCTATATGGCTTAAGCCGTTTAAGTGGGCGCAGTTGAGGAAAACATATCCAAAGCTTGACATTACTCGTCATGCCCCTCAAACCGAGAATTTTATAGTCGATACAATTGGTAATCATTACCTACCTATCTAGCTATGCCAGTGAAGAGTGCTCAGCCATTCACTGAGTCAGGGGGACCCGGGATCTCATTCCTAATTATATAATTTTACAATTGGGTCATAAAATTTTAATTAGGAAATTATGCATGAAAATACTAAAACCTTTATTTTGAATTTTGTAGACGTCTAACGAATCTAATACAAATTCCTCGTTCTCCCTAAAATCTATCCTTGAGAAGGATAAGTTTGACAACTCCAACTTCATGGTATGGTACCGGAACTTGAAGATAGTCATCAAGGCTGAGAACAAACTGTATGTTTTTGAGGAACCAATCACAGAAGAACCAACTTCTGTTACAGGCCAAGCCCGTAAGACCTGGGATAAGCATGTTGATGACTCTATCAAGGTCTCTTGCTTGATGCCAGCATACAACATGATTAGGCAACCGCAAGAAATGTTTCTACAGCAGGCCCGTCGTGAACGCTTTGAGGTGATAAGATCACTAATAAGTTGTCGTATGCAAGAAGGTTCTTCCGTCAGTACTCATGTCTTGAAAATGAAGGGATACATTGATCATCTAGCACGTCTTAAATCCCCTTTAAGCAATTAATTGGCCAGGGATATTGTCCTCAACTCACTGCCAAAATAATATGACCAGTTCACTTTGAATTACAATATGAATGCTTGGGACAAGACCATCCCAAAGTTGCACATGATGATTAAGACTGCCGACATGAACATACCGACTCCTGCTAAGTCTGGTCCAGTTCTTATGATCAAAGAAGGTCGAGTCAAGAAATCTAAAGACAAGGGAAAAGGCAAGAAAAGCTTCAAGGGCAAAGGCAAAGCTGTTGCCAAGAAGCCTCTAAAGGATGTCAAGTGTTTTTATTGTGATGAAGTCAGACACTGGAGGAGGAACTGCCCAAAGTATCTAGTTGAGTTAAACCAGAAAAAGTCTGCTGGAGGACAGTCGGTATATTCGTTATTGAGATCTTCACTTTGCCTATCGAAATCTGGGGTGTTTGACACTCGATGTGGTTATCACATTTGTAATGATTTGCAGGGAATAAAGAAGGTTAGGAGGCTGAAGCAAGGCGACCTGGAGCTCCATGTGGGAAATGGACAAAAGGTTACTGTGAAGGCTGTAGGAGAATACACTCTTTTACTTCCTTCTGGTTTAAAACTTGTTTTGAACAATGTTTATTTCATTCCTAATTTGACTAGGAATATTGTTTCAGTATCCGCTTTGCGGGAACAAGGATTTAATTATTGTTTGTGATTTTGCGCCGGTAGTCATGACCTTGATCGTCTGTGACTAACAGGCTGGAAAATCTAGGGTGCTTGATCATGAGAGAGTCGGAGATGACGGTTCGGAGAGTGTCGAATTCAAGCAGACGTTCAAGGCCGAGAAAGCCGTTTATGATTTGATGAGTTGCAGGCTGTACGAACAAGCGGCCGGCCGACGATAGCGGTTCGTCATACTCGATTACCATTTCTGAGAGCCACAGGGAGATCGATTGGCGTGCAGCGTGCTGGCTGCTGAATACGGTTTAGTGCTTTTAAACTCGATATTCCATTAATAAATAAACAAAATATTATATATTTTTTCTTAAAAATAAAAGAAATTATCAGTTACGGATACGGACCAAACAGCGAAATAACCGTTTTTGTGGTCCACTAATCGGAATAGTGAAACCGGATTTAAAAAACCGGATGAAATCATAAATAGTATAAAAAATAAACTATATACATATATACTTAAAATATATAATTACTTATGTTCAGATTATGAATCTGAAATTTTAAAGATATATATAAAGAATTAAATAAATAAAATATAAAATTTGTAATACTAAACCAATTAGAAAATGAGATTTAAAGAAAAATAAAATAGTGTATTTGGAGGAATTGAAATGGTTTCAGGTGTTTGCATTAGATAGTTTTGGAAATAAGGTTGTGAGACAGCGGATTCTAAAAAAAGGACATTTGAGTCCGCTCGTGAAGATAGCGGAGTCAAGCATAATTTTTTGTAAGTTCTGTTTTTTTCACTTAAATCTTCCCTCCGGTTGCCACCTCATCGAAAAGTCCCTTGACTCCGCTATGTCCACGAGCGGACTCTGTATCTGCTATCTGCACGAGCAGACTCAAATGTCCTTTTTTTAGAATCCGCTATCTCAAATAGCGGACTCCCTTATTTCCAAAATGGAAAGGGTTCCATATTGTTGGAACCTAAGAAACCGTTGTATTCCTGATAATCTATAGGGGCTAGAGTGTAACTTTTGTAATAGTTAGGCTTTTGGTCAAGAGTCGCAAGCGACTCTTGAGAGTCGCTAAGTCGGGCAATCTTCGCAGCGACTCTTGTTATATTCTCTATAAACAGCAACCCAAAAACCTAGCTAATTAGCTCTTGATTCACACGTTATTATAGTCATTTAGAGAGCCGTTAGGAGGTTGTGTTTGATTATTCTTGTAATCCAGGTGCTAATTGCAATCGTTTCATTTTGGATCTAATAGAATTAATGGTTTATGTTCTTGTTTGAGTTTCTCTTCATCTTGTGTTTGCTATTTTCTTCAACAATCAGCTTTTCTACAACTGATTTGTTGATTGTTTCCTAACTAAAATCATTCTAGCACAGGGACCCTATCTTCAAGACCTATAATTTGGTATCATAGACTTATGTGCTCTTGATTTTAGTGTAAAACTTAGGGTTTTTATGGTTTTTGAAAAGTTCTGAATTTCTTCATTTCTGGATTAGATCTGTATCAAGTTCAGAAATTGGTGTTGAAATTCATTCAGAAACTTGCTTTTGAGAAGCTTGGTTGATCTGGTTTACATTTTGGTTTAGATCTGAGCGTTTTGGGTTTGATTTTATGAGTTTTTTGAGAAAAAAAGGATGAGTTTGTTCTTGAGCCGACTCTCTTGCTTGGGCCGACTGTTGCTTGTGTTGGCTAATTTTCCGGGTCGACTCTCTGTTTGATCAGCCGACTGTTGCTTGTTATGGCCGCCTGTCCGGGTCGACTCTCTGTTTATGCTTCCGATTCTCTAGTAAACATAAGTTTACGACTCACTTGAACTTAAGTTCATAGTCAATGAGTTTGTCTAGCCAACTCTCTCAGCCGACTATCTTAAGTGAGGGTCGACTCTCTCGGGTCGACTCTCTGTGTGAGTTTTCCTTGCATTTCCAAGGGGAGGTCCCGATTCTCATTTTTGTTCAGTCGACTCTCTCAAGCCGATTCTCTCTTTGGTGTAGTCGACTCTTAGAGCCGATTCTCAGCTTTTCTCTGAAACACTGTACAAATACCCAAAAAAAAGTATTTTCAAAAAAAATTCTTGGATGAATTTTTTTGTGGGTAATGCAAAGAACAGGATGTCTATTGTCCAAAAAGTTGGAAACAACTCTTTGGAATTTTTGTGTTTTCGGCAATATCGGATCGGGAGCTGATTAGAGTATTCAAAGAACGGATTTTATCGTCTTTTGAATAGTTGAAGATCGCGTTGCCATATGGGGGAGCTTATCCATGTTTAAAATGATCGGTATCATGTGATTTAACATTAGTCAATTTGGTTTGAATTCTCATCTTAGTCCTAAATGGAAGGGTTTCACAATGAACGAGAACCGAATTGAAAATTGTTGGATTATGTGCTGATCATAATGAGCTAGGTCTGACTGTGTCAAAGATATTTGTGATGAAGCCAATTATTTGGAGTTGATTATTGAAGATTGAACCTTTATCTTAGCCTATTACATTGTATCGTTGATGAAGAGATACAGAGCTTTGAGAGAAGAATATATAGGGGAGTTACATTTCCGGGGGAGAACGACAATGAAAGACTTTGTGATATCGGCGGATTCATGAAGTTACGAGACAATGTCAGTTATAGACCCCCCGAAACCATAAAAAAATTTCGAGAGAGGGAAGGTGAAAGGAGAAAGAAAGGAAAAGGCAACGGATTATCTACTACTAAGAAGACGTTTGACGATCTTTGTATATAATTGATAACGTCATTCTCAGGGGGAAGTTGTTGGGTCTAGTTTGAGAATGATGATAATCAATTGAAGCGATCATGAGATGTTTTGGTTCACCTAGCAAAATGGGTCTGAGAGTTGCTAGTGACACTCTGAGAGTCGCTTGGCTGGTTTCAGCCGACTCTCTGAGAGTCACTAGGTTATCTTCAGCCGACTCTCTGAGAGTCGCTAGGTTGGTTACGGCCGACTCTCAGCGAGAGTCGGCAATCTGCTGGTCAACTCTCTTAGGTTTCCTATATATACATGACCATTTTCATAGCAATTGGACCTTCTTCTCCACCAGAATTTCTTTGTAATTTATGTATTTCCATTGTTTAGCTTGTTAGAGAGGTTATTAGTTTGTGGTTGTTCCACCCCGGGGGAGCTCACCCGGGGTGGATGGTGGTAGATCGTTGTAATCATTCCAGGAGCTTATTTGTATTCATCTTAGTGGAATCATGATCAGATTTTGTGGGTTTTTGTTTTCCTTTTGCTTCACCATCAGGTTCATTGTATGATTCTGTGGATGTGTCTACAGATCTGTCCGAATCGGATGCACTTTCTTCACTATCTCTTGTAGACAAACAGTCTGAGTCACTTTGACTTGTTAACACTGGGTGAAGACTGGAATTTCTTCTGCCATAAACCTTTCAAACTGGTTTCTTGACACAGTATCAACCGAATCATTAAAACAAACATCATTCATAATTGTGTTCATTACAATCAGAGTTAGAGTTAATTATCCTAGAACAAGATTTACTACTACTATCAACAGAGCCCGAATTATATAGCTCTGGATTCTTGGAATTTAAATTAGAAAAAGAAGATAAAACAGATTCTCGATTGCATTCTTTGTGGCAATCCTTTTGCTGCTCAAACTCCCATCTCTGCCGATCCAGAAGGAAAACCTGTTGACATGCATCATTATCGTTTAATGATAGGTTCTTTGATATATCTCACTGCCAGCCGTCCAAACATCATGTTCGTCGTTTGCTATTGCGGCCGTTACCAGACAAATCCCAAAGAATCCCATGAAATTGCAATTAAAAGAATCTCCCGCTACTTAAAAGGCTCGCCCAAGTTAGGGATTTGGTATCCAAAAGCCAATAGCTTTGATTTGGTGGCTTTCTCTGATAGTGATCATGGTGGATGTCAGCTTAACAGAAAATCCATGTCAGGAGGATGTCAATACTTGGGGCACTGTCTTGTGTATTGGCAATGCAAGAAACAAACATCAGTCTCCATTTCTTCTGCAGAAGCTGAGTATATCGCTTCTTCCAGTTGCTGCTCTCAAATCCTCCGGATACAACATCAAATAATGGATTATGGTATCAACTTGAAGCAGACTCCGATGTTCATCGACAATGAAGCTTGTGTGAAAATCGTGAAGAACCCAATCTATCACTCAAAGACAAAGCACATCGACGTGCGGGTTCATGCCATTCGGGATGCTTATGAGAAAGAGTATATACAAGTCCTTCCAGTGAACACCAATGATCAGAAAACCGATATTTTCATGAAGGAATTTGATAAATCCAAGTTTCTTGATCTCATGCAGAAATTGGGTTTGTTGAATTTAAGGTAGCATTTTCTATCCATCATGCATAATGTACATATTTGTTCATTTTCTTTCAAAAAATCCAAAAATATTTTCTTGACCAAACTAATTTGATGATTGAGCTAACAAAAGTTTCCATCTTTTGTTTAGAAAATTCCATTTCTAGAGTTTGTCTATAAATAAAATTTTCGGGGGAAAGTGTATGTGAATAGAAAAAGGAAACTGTCTGAAAAAGATGTGTTTCATTGCTGCTTTTGCATAACTGTTATTGTGGAAAATGAAAGTTAAACTAACATACTTGATCACTGTTTAAATAGGATCAAAGGGGGAAGCGGTTATACTGAAGGACATGTTGGTAGGCTCAGCATTCAAACAAATAAACGGCAATTCAGTGACAAAAAATAACGACTGATGAAAAGTGTATACATAACCATAGTCCCGTCACAAAGGGGTTGTGAGTCCTTACTATATATATATATATATTCAAAGGAGAAGCAAAAGAACAAAAAGACACGCAATGATATGCATTAGGTAATAAAAGACATGCAATGACGTGCACATCCAAGCAAAAGGCACCAATGATGTGCTCTCTAGTACCAAATTCGTCAATCTTGAGCAAAAGACACGCAATGTCAATGTCGTGCATTAGGAACAAAAATACAAAAAGATACATAATGTTAGTGTGTACATATATATAGTATATATTTTTCTTTTTGGGTTCTTGTGACTGTGAAGGGATTTTCTTGATAAAAACATGGCTTGTAAGTCCGACGTGCAAGTAAGTCCAACTTTATTTCAATAAATCAGAACATGTAAGCCCGTCGTGCTTTGTCTCTGAACCAAAATTTTAAAAGATGCCCTGAGCTTGTCACAGACCTATGCTAGTTAATGCGCTATTAGCTATCTTAGGATTATCGTTGATCAACTTCTCTAATTATGCGTTGGCATAGACCAGAAGCTCTCATCATCGCACTCAATAGACCATGAGGATGGGTAGGTTATACTTGACAAGTGTGGGGAACACTAACTTCATCTTAAATCTACCAAAACATGATAAACGTTCGCTAGTTGTGTGTTGAAAGAATGGTGTATGGGCTTCAGAGGACAAATATACCAACAGTCGTTCGTAGGCCGTGGACGTCCAAATGGAATAAGAAAAGGTTGAGTGACAAGTTTTGTTAGTATGATTCCACATGATCAGGTTTGCATGTTCTATGTTTTATTTTGGAAAGTTTTGCCTCGTTTTCATCTCTCAGTTTGCTCAAAAAGCACTTTGGGTTCATATCTATCCTTGTATATAGTTATTTGGGTTTTTAAATAAAAAATCTAGCTCGAAAATCAATTTGTTTTGGTCAAAAGTTCAATTTTTCTTAGTTTTGCCCTTGCCGACTCGCAAATTTTTCTTGTATATATATGTGTGTCTGAAAAGGGGGAACACTATTCTCTTTCAAAAACCCTAGTTGGTCCCTCTTCTCAGGCGATACACTCTCCTTTCCATCTAAACTCCATATTTTCCGATCTTTGCTTTAAGCTATGGTTCTTTCATCTTTTTAAGGTAACTTTTTGACTCTCTACAAGTTTCTTAACATTATTTGTGTGATTTGTACATATATATTGCAGCAAGATAGGTTCTTTGATTCATATTATTGTCTCCAACAACTTTGTCTGTTCATATTCCCTTAAGCCAACGGTCTAGATGTAGAAGATAGCAAGAGTCGGCTCAAGGGAGTCGACTCTCTGTTTTGGTATACCTCTTCTCTGAACGCAAGTTCAAAATTGTGCCCAACTCTCAATAGTCTCCAGGGGGCCGATTATTCGGTTTATCTATTTGAGGATCTGCCAACTGTCTTACTTTTGGAGCCGACTGTTACTGAGTCATCGGACTACTCTTACCTTATCAGGGCAGAATCTTGCTCTTGACCAGCTGATTCTCTGTTTAAATTGACCGACTATCGCCTGAATCTATGATGACATTCTTTGGATCGACTGTTGCATTACTTGAGTGATTCTTCTTTTATGACTGATTAGCCGATTCTCATCGGGAAGGCAACATTGTCCAGGCGACTCTCGAGCCGACTCTTGGCCATTTTTGGCCGACTCTCTTGTTTTTCAATACTTTGTTTGTGTTTCTATAAATGCTTAATCTTTAATTAATTTACTAAAGTCTGTGTTCATTATGCTACAGTACATGGCTGATGATCATCTTGCAAGCGATAATCGTCACAACATAGCTATCATATTTCTTGATCCTATACCTGAAGACTTCACTACTATAATCAACTAGTTACTACAAAGCAAGATATCCTATGCAATCTCATGGAACGAAACAGTCTGCACGGATCTCGTTATTAAATTCTGGGAAAATGCAGAAGCATCATTACACTCAATTACCAGCGATCCTCTTATCATATCTACTGTTACTGGACAAAAGGTTGTTGTCTTTGAAAGCACTGTCAGAGAAGCTTTAAAGTTACAAGATAGCTCTCTTGAACCTTACACTATTGACAAGAAATATGTTGAAAGACGTTTCATTGAGGAACTTGGATATGAAGGGCCATTCAGAAAGAGTGAATTTATGAAGAGAGGATTATCAATGGACTTGAAAGCAATCATGTATGTTTTCATTCACTTAATGTCACACAAAAAGGGAGGATATGATGCCCTTGGATTGAAATGGGGAGGAATTATGCTTAAAGTCTACAACAATGAATCCTGCAACATCTCTCGTCACATATTTGACTACATGTGCAGCAATGTTACAAAGAAAAAATGGCTTTTATACCCATGCTTTGTCCAAATGATTCTGAATACTCTCAAGAAACTGTCTCCGAAAGGAATCTCCATGACATTTTCCAAGCTTGATTCCCATCTTTATACCGATCTTCTGAGAAATCATCATAGTTTTTCTAGAAAGGTGACTCCTCTATTCAAGAAAATGCGTGAGAAGGAAGTCATTCCTGAAATTCAAAGCTCGTCTGAGGAAAGCTACAACACCATGAAAAGAAGGATCGAGGGAAAAGGTGCACCAATAAAGAAAAGGAATCCAAGAAAGAAGCGAAAAAAAAAAGAAAAGCCAAGGGAAAGGCTATTGATACTTCTGATGGAAAGAAGAAGAAGATGGCTTTAGCACCTAGCAATGGAGATGGACTGATGAGGTCAGCAAGATTGGCCTATCAAAGAGAACAAGAAAGAATCCAACAAAATAACTCCATCACCCCGTTCCTTTCTGAAGAAGTTATTGAAGCAGATTTTATAGCCGGTATGACTCTAGCTGCATTAAGGCATCCTCCGCCTATGAAAATAGAAGGAACTTCCGGAGCACACCACTCTCCAACAAAGAAACAAGTTCTCCCTCCTCCAGGTAACACAAAGAAATCAAGCGCTGTCATCAGCAAAAGCAATGTGAAGCCAAGAAAAGATGCTCCTCCTCATCAAAAGAAGCCAACTGTCCTAGAGGGTCTGAACAATGAAATTCAAGCTTTAAGAAAATCTCATGAGAATCAAAGAAAGGATATTTTAGGAATGAAAATTCGTTGTAACAAACAGAATAGATGGAATGAGATCCAAAGCAAGAATATGATAGGTGTTGCCAAAGCAATGACAGTGATTATGAAGGGAGATGACAACATTTTGAAGGAACTGAATCGTTTGAGGGCAAGAAACAATGAGGAACCATTGACATTCCATAAAGTCTTTGATATTATCAGTGTCGAAGGAAAGGATGAATCTGAGGATGATGTAGAAGATGAAAGTGACTCAGACGAATTCTGAGGAGGAGAGGCCCACAGAAGAATAATAGAATTAGGAGTGCAACGGTTTCGGGGGAAATTCTTGGAACCTGAGAAACCGTTGTATTCCTGAAAATCTATAGGGGCTAGAGTGTAACTTTTGTAATAGTTAGGTTTTTGGTCAAGAGTCGCTAGCGACTCTTCGGAGTCGCTAGCGACTCTTGGGATTCGCTAAGTCGGTTGTCGGTCGACTGTTGATAGTCGGCAATCTTCACAGCGACTCTTGCTATATTCTCTATAAATAGCAACCCAAAAACCTAGCTAATTACCTCTTGATTCACACGTTCTTATTATAATCATTTAGAGAGCCGTTAGGAGGTTGTGTTTGATTATTCTTGTAATCCAGGTGCTAATTATAATTGTTTCATTATGGATCTAATAGAATCAGTGGTTTATGTTCTTGTTTGTGTTGCTCTTCATCTTATGTTTGCTATTTTCTTCAACAATCAGCTTCTCTGTAGCTGATTTGTTGATTGTTTCATGACTAGAATCATTCTAGCACAGGGACCCTATCTTCAGGACCTACACATATGCTTCTACAATTGGTTCAATCATGTATGCCATGCTATGTACTAGACCTGACGTATCGTACGCTTTAAGCGTGACAAGCAGATATCAACATAATCCTGGTGAGAGTCACTGGATAGCTGTGAAGAACATCCTAAAGTACTTGAGAAGAACTAAGGACGTGTTCTTGATATATGGAGGACTGGAAGAAGAACTAGCTGTTAAACGTTAGACTGGTACTAGCTTCCAGACTGATTGAGATGATTCTAAATCTCAAACGAGATTTGTATTTGTTCTGAATGGTGGTGCGATCACTTGGAAGAGTATTAAGCAAAGTGTGTTTGCTTAATCCACCACCAAGTCAGAATACATTGCCGCTTCAGAAGCTGCAAAGGAGGGTGCTTGGATGAAGAAGTTCATTGTTGATCTCGGAGTAATGCCTAACATTCAGAAACCGATCGATATACTGTGTGACAATACTGGTGCCATTGCTCAAGCTAAGGAACCAAGGTCACACCATAGCACGAAGCACATACTCAGAAGATTTCATTATATCCGTGATATATTAGAATGGGTAGACATCATGTGAAACAAAGTTCACATGGATCAGAATCTAATCGACCCATTCACTAAGCGTTATGAATGGTTCGCGGAGTACCAAGAGCTGAAGAGACCCCCCGTGGGATGGAAATATGACAATGAAAGGAGATTACACATTGTCAAGAGGTACAAGGGAGGAGTAGAACACTTCAAAACTTCTCATGAGTTCAGCTCACTCCCTAGATATGATCTTAGGGCACTTGCCAACTTTGAACAGTTTCTTAAACAACAAGCCCTCCATGACTTTAGGCCAATGAAGACCACTCTTCCAAAGAGAATTATATCAAAAACCAGGATTCATCCAAGAACACAAAAGCCCTGGTTAAGCCTTCGGTACAAGCCTGCTGAAACTGTAAAATCTATAGTTCTGCCACGATCAGTACTTGTCCAGCTACAAAATTTCAGAAAATGGTTTTACAACTAAACCATCGGAAGTGCTGTGATCGAGTGTGAAGGCAAGGAAGATATTGTGATCTTTGAGCCAATGGAGCTTCTAAAGTTTCAACCTAAAAATCATGAAGTTTTGTTCAAAAACCCCATCAAGCTCTTTCATGGAGATGATGAAGCTGATGCTAAGGCATATCAGAGAGTGGTGTCGTTGAATGTCAAGCCATTTTTCTATAAATCAAATCAAGGGCCAACTGCTTAGAGAAGATATGAAGACATTGATGCAGCAACTTAGGGGGAGATTGTAAAGTCTTATTATTGTATAAGCTGTTGTCATCAATGTATTTCTTTTGAACATTGTTGAGTTTGTTTATTTACTTGTATTTGCATTTTAATGTAATTTCCTGTTTTATTTCTAAATCTGGGCCATCGAAACTACTTAGTTTCGATTGAGGTTTGTTCAATCGAAACTAGTAGTTTCGATAGATAGTTTAGTTTCGACGGGCTTATCTCTCTTGTAAATGCTTCACCGAAAATAGTTGTTTCGGTAAGCATAGTTTCGATGCCTGTCAACTTGCTATAAATAACATAGTTTGAGAATTTCTATGGTGTGGATAGTGGCTGTAACCCTGAAATTCTCTCTTTCACAGTTTTCTGAATCAATACACATTTGGAGTTATTTCATCTGTTGTTCTTACAATTTCATATCTTATTTTTGTTGATTCCTGTGTGGTTTGTTATCTTCACCAATTCTTTTCTACCCGTTGTTTCACCACCATACACACATATTCCGCCTGTGTGTGTAATCGATCTATTAAGTGATTTCCGATTGAAATCTGGACCTACAGAAACTATATCCATGATTCCACCGCCAAATTCAGTAAAAGGGATCAGAAGCTTCCTCGGTCATGCGGGGTTCTATAGGAGATTCATAAAAGACTTTTCATCAATCGCTAGACCCTTGACACAACTGTTGGAGAAAGATCGACCCTTTCTGTTCTCTGACGATTGCTTAGTAGCATTTGAAACTCTCAAGAAGAAACTCATCAATGCACCTATCATGACGGCACCTGACTGGACTAAACTTTTCGAACTCATGTGCGATGCTAGTGACTACGCAATAGGAGCAGTTTTAGGTCAACGAAGCGAAAAGCCTTTTCACCCAATTCACTATGCAAGTAAAACCTTTAATGACGCTCAAGAAAATTACACCACTACTGAGAAGGAATTACTAGCTGTAGTTTTCGCCTTTGATAAATTCCGTTCATACCTAGTATTATCAAAAACTATAGTCTACACCGACCATGCCGCATTAAGATATCTCTTTAACAAGCAAGACGCTAAACCAAGGTTAATCAGGTGGATCCTCCTACTACAAGAATTTGACATCGAGATAAAAGATAAAAAGGGAGCAGAGAATTTGGCAGCAGATCATCTATCTCGACTTGAAACCACTCAAGAAAATCAAAGTCTGCCATAAATGATATTTTCCCTCATGAATACATACTGCACGTACAAGACATCAATGAATACCCATGGTTTGCATACATCGCAAATTTTTTAGCAAGCGGAGAACTAGTGAAAGGATTAACATTTCATGAAAGAAAGAAATTCTTCGCAGATATCAAGCACTATTTCTAGGAAGATCCATATCTATTTCGTGTTTGTACAGATCAAATAGTGCGACGATGTGTGCATGGGAAGAAGGCACACGATATATTGCGACAATGTCACGAAGGACCAACAGGAGGGTATCATGGAGCCAATTATACTACAAGAAAAGTTTTTGAGGTCAGATTTTTCTGGCCAACTATTTTCAAGGACGCACATAAGCTTATAAGCAAATGCGACTCATGTCAAAGGTCAGGAAGAATTTCAAGGCGTGACGAAATGCCCCAGACAACCATCCAAGTTTGTGAAATATTCGACGTCTGGGGTTGACTTTGTTGGACCATTCCCTCCATCTTGCGGAAATCAATACATCCTAGTAGCAGTTGACTACGTATCAAAATGGGTCGAAGCACAAGAATTACCAACTAATGACGCAAGAGTGGTCATCCAATTTCTCAAAAGATTATTCACACGGTTCGGTACACTAAAAGCTCTAATCAGTGATAGATGAACACAATTCTGCAATTCATAATTGGAAAAGACACTTAAACGATATGGTTGTACCCATAAGCTATCCACACCTTATCATCCCCAAGCAAATGGACAAGTGGAAGTTACAAACAGAGCAATCAAGCGTATCTTGGAAAAAGTAGTAAGTCCAAATAGGAAAAACTGGTCTGATAAAATGGAAGATGCATTATGGGCCTTACGTACGGCTTACAAAACACCTATTGGAACCACTCCTTACCGAATGGTTTATGGAAAGGCATGTCACCTGCCAATAGAGATTGAGCATAAAGCACACTGGGCGCTTAAAGCAGTGCAGGAGAACACCGCCTTCTACAAGTTCATGAATTGGAAGAACTGAGAAATCAGGCATATAGGAACTCAACAATATACAAGGATAGGGCAAAGAGACTTCATGATAAAAGACTAACGAAAGGGGAATTTCAAAAAGGAGAAAAAGTCTTACTTTACAATTCAAGATTACAACTATTTCCATGAAAATTGAGATCTAAGTGGACGGGACCATACATAATTCGAAAAGCATTCCCTTATTGAACTAGAACAAACAGACGGGACAACTTTCAAAGTTAACGGCCACAGAGTCAAGCGTTACCTTGAAGGACCAATTGATCAAGTTGTGGACGAGGTTCCACTAGAGGGGTAAGACTAATGAAACACGTACAGGTCGGGCTAAAGACCCTTAAATAAACGTAGCGCTTCCGGGAGGTAACCCGATGATCATGAATAAATTGATAGGTTGGTGCATAAGGCAGAATCATGGATCTCAGGATTGACTTTTCAAATTTAAGTTCTCATACTTCAGCCCCAGGTATGCCCTCTCGATATCAGGACCTTAGAAGCTTAACTACTTCCTTTTATTTTTCTTGTCTGCTTTTATGTTTTCCCTTATGTGTCAGGTAGAATAGCATCACCAGATAGTCTCTCTACTTCTTTGAGGAATCACACTCCATCTTTACAACCTGAGGAATCGGAAACCACATCAAATTTCTGTGAAATTCGATGAAGTCTTTGAAGCAAAGTGTTGACAGCACCAATAAGTTTTGGCCTTAGGTTGTACACCGAATTGACCGGGGGAGTACCAGTTTCTTTTCCCTTAAAACTTCATGCATTTAAATTCCTACATAACATTTAATTACATGCATTTGTACATTGAAGGCAATGCACAGTTTTAAGTGTGAGGTGGGGAATTAAGAGATTCAGGACTACTTGTAACCTCAAAGCAGTAAAATTTCAACTTGTGATTTTCTACCTAGTTGACTAAAACATAACAAAAAACCTACCTTTTGTAAAGCCCAAAAAATTTTCAAAATTTTATACCCTAATATTTAAAACCTCTTTGAGTTCGCACCTAATAAAGTAAAATGAATACATGTCAAGTAGAAACAAATTAATATTATGCATAACGATTCGCTAAACCCTATTCCATCCGTTTTCATGTGAGGTAAATCAAGTCTATTACACAAAATCAAATTAATGGCGCAGTATATAATTATTCACATGCTCTTTCGTTTGGCATTACTGAGTGTTTTTTAATTGAATTTTTTGCATAATTAGAACTTGTGTGACTTATACATATCAAGACCATGAACTAGTAGAAGTTTGAAAGTGATTGAGGCACCTATGACTTTATTACCCTTATCCTTAAATCCAAAAATCTCAAAAATATATTCCGCTTAGATAGCCATTTGAGCCTTAGCCTTTTCTTTTCTACTACCCACAATTATTACCCAACCAGCTTTTCGTAAACACCGGTTATTGGCTAACTGTCTTCAAAATGGAAAAATTATCGTATGTCGTTATTTCAAGTTTATTACCATTAAGGCAACTTCGGAAAGAATCTGCTTTACTGAAAAGAGTTGGACTATACAGAATGGTGGATGTATTAGGAAGAAACAGCCGAACTATCTGCAAGGAATTTATGGGAATATTATTTCAAAGAAATTGAGGAAAAAGAATTATTGAATGAATTGTATTGATACAAAAAAAGGAGGAGAAGTTGGTCTTTTACCGGTTAGACCTTAAAGAGCTGGATATGCATTATTTTGATTTCAAATTGCTTTTCTGCCTTCATTTCGCAAAGCCTGAATTACCGCCCGAACTCCGAGAGAAAGTTTTCACAGCAACTAGTGATGTAAGAAAACGTGGGCGCAAACAAGAACAAATGCCACCATTCTGCGGCCTGTCAAAAAGTGAAAAGAATAGCCAAAAGATATGAAAAATATGTGAAGTATGCAACTGGAGCCACGATGGAAAATGTAGCAAGAATCAAACTCATTCCCAAAGTGAGTATACACATCTGATCAAAGTTGGAGCTATTAGGCTACAAGCCGAAAGTTCCATACGGAGAGGCAACAATGTGTACTATGAAGTAAGGAAGGAATTTGCACTAATGAGAGATCTTGGTCTTAGCAATCTGACCATAAACGAGCCCTCGGATTAGTTATACCCTCATGATCCGAGTACTGTAAAGGGACCTGTTAGTATTTTCTATTTTAAGCCATGAAGTCGTAGTTGTCTGTTTCACGATAGCGGCAGCCCTTCAAACCTTTTAAATCCATAAAAACCCAAAAAGATTTTAATCTTCACCTCTTTATTTTTATCCAAATTACAACCCTTTTAAAGTCCTCTTGATTCATGCATACTACTTAGTTAATTGGTGGAGACTTGATTTGCATACAAGCTTATGATCATTGCATAATTCGATTCGAACTTGAGTGTTCCACTTAACTTACACTATCCATACATATATAACCCTAGGGTTGAGTGAACATTGTGAGGAGTGAAAGTTTATGCATAATTGAAGTTCTAGTAGGCTTGTCATGGATTCCATCATAGAAAAATTCAAAAATAGAATAAGCAACTCAAGAGTTATCCCGAAATTTTCAACTACTTGGAGTTCCATTTCCCTTGTATAGTTTTTAGTTATGGGTATGATCATACATGAGTTTGCTTGAGGATAAGCAAAGTTTAAGTGTGGGGTATTATGATATGTCCTAAATTATACATGTTTTGCATGCATAATAATCCCCATATTATGGTACTAATTGATTAATAACCTTGCAATTGGTTCTTAAAACGTTAATATTTCACAAATACAGGTTATTCGGTATCCCAAAATGAATAGAGCAAAAATCAGCTTAAAACATGAAGAAATCAAGCTTTTGGAGGACCAAACCCGAGCATTGACCCCTAAGAAGTCAAAATTGGACCACAAGAAGTCAACCAGCAGCTAAAAGACAAAACTGGGCAGCAGGAAGGGGATGCATGACCGTGCATCCCAATGCATGGGCATGCATTGCCTTGTCTTGCTCCCCAAGGTCCAGTACACTATCCTGTGTACCCTGTTTGATTCCCGAGGTGTTTACACGGCCATGCAATGCAATGCACGGTCGTGCATTGCTCATTCTGAGGCCTATAAATAGATGGATTGAGTTCTTCATTCCACACACCAATTCAGAGAAAAGAATATCCATCCATACCTCATTTTAGAGTGCATTTCGTAGTTAGAGTAGAGAGTAGTGAGCGGAGGGGCTCTTCCTCCTTGTTCCGCAATAGGGATCCTACGAAACTCAGTGTTATGCTAGTTAGTATGGCCATTCGTGGCTAAACTCTTTGTATTGCTAAGGGTGAAGATGAAGTTTGGTGCATGTTAATGTTTAACGTATTAATCCAAGTGATGTGTTTATGTCTTTAACTATTCGTCCTTAAAACCACCATTTTGGTGGGCTTTTATTATTGTCTAAATCCGTCTTAATATTTGTGAGTGTTCTTGATTTTTAAAGTGTAAAACCTTTTTAATCAAACTTCTCTTGAAGCTTGTACGTCTTTATACAAGTAGAGATTGATAAGCCAAGGCTTGGTTAACACTATTAAGATCGTAAGTCTTTATACGAACTTATTATACGACCAAGAATTGGTGAACTCATGTTGGGAACGGTACATCTTTATACTTGATCCCAATGTTACACCGCCTCCCGGTAAGCAAAATATAATCACCTATTTAACTTTAATACAAAGCATTTTACGTTCGATATCTTAAACCAACCCGGAGATGACCATTCAAAGGGTTGAGGGTAATTGTAACGGGAGGCACTACTACTTGTTAAAGTTTTTAAATTTGCAAATCAAATGTCGTGAGGACGAGCCTCTAGCGGTGACCCGGGTCACACATTTGTAGTAGTCAACTTAATATTATCACGTACCAAGCGGATTCAAAACCCAAAGCAATACTATTCGTAACCTGATCATTTCCGACCTATTTACTTTCCTGTTATTTACTATTCTGTTCGTTACATTTCTGTTACACACTTCACGCACGTTTTTACTTTTCTGCTATTTATTTTACCGTCATTTACTTTTCTGTCATTTACTTTCCTGTTCTACAAGCACACAAAACTCACTCACTAATTAAACCGGCTAAACGTTAACAAAAGTTGAGTATTGGAATTCGACCGTGTCCATTGCTTCGATACTTGGTTCTTACCTAAACTATATTACGCTGTGATAGGTACACTTGCCTATTGTGTGTGTTTTTATGTTAAAGTAATTATCATTTTATAAATTTAAAACCTGATCTCGTAAGACCATCCTAAAAATATATTTATTATATTTATATATACTAAAACGACACATCAACTGGAGCTTGGGTTAATCGGGTCTTCAGTTCTTCAAATGCATTGTTTTGGGTTGGGCCCCATTCATACTTTACTTCTTTACGCGTTAGATTTGTCAGTGGCGAGGCTATCCTTGAGAAATCCTTAATGAATCTTCGATAGTAGCCTGCCAATCCTAGAAAACTTTGTATCTTTGTTGGTGTTTTCAGGACGTTCCATTCTCTTACTGTTTCGATCTTTGTAGGATCTACCATAATGCAGTTTGGGTTTATAACATGACCTAGGAATTGGACTTCCCTAAGCCAAAACACGCATTTGGAGAATTTTGTATACAACTTTTCCTGCTTCAGAACTTCTAATACCTCACTTAGATGACAGTGGTGATCTCCCTCTTTCCTTGAGTAGATGAGAATGTCATATATGAAAACTATTACTGACGATCCAACATTGGTCGGCATACTCTATTCATTAAATCCATAAACGATGATGGTGCGTTAGTTAGTCCGAAGGACATCACGAGAAATTCATAATGTCCATAACGCGTAAGAAACGCGCTTTTCAGTATAATTTCCTCCCTTACTTTCAATTGATGGTACCCCGACCTAATATCGATCTTTGAGAACCAACTCGCGCCTTTCTTATTTACAAATAATACCGGAGCGCCCCATGGTGAGATGCTCGATCTGATGAATCCTTTGTAGAGATAAAGACTGATGGCTACAAAATTCTCTAAGTATATCTGCTGCGGACTCAACAATTTTGACAACTGATGAAGTTGTTGCGGATAAGGTCTATGATGCAGATAGTTAAGTTCTGCTGCTGATGAACAACAATGATGCGGATAGCTTTATCTGCTAAAGTCCATAGTTGTTGTTGATAGGCTTCTCAGCAGCATCAGACATTGATGTTGCTGATAGGCAAATCATCAGCATCTTTGACTTTACTACTGACACCTTCTGCTGCAACAATGACACACCTATCAGCAGAAGGAATGTTATTGGTGCAGATGATAAAAGACAAGTCTACTACTTCTGAAGTCTCCTGCAAGGATTCCTACAAAGATTTTGTTCTGCAGATGTCTGTTTGCTGAAATTTGTCTTTTTATTGCCTACCAATTGTAGTGTAACTTATAACTGTCAAAGATCAACGGCTTGTGTTTGATCTGATCCTTAGAATCAAAGGTCTATCTTGATTCTAAGTTCCTTTATATGTATTGTTTATCTTCATTGTACGGCTGTGCTTTCTATGAGTTTTCTCTATAACTTGTAAACTTTGAAGATCAATACAATTTGCATTTATCAGTATTTTCATTGTTCCTTGTTACATTGCACAATTGTGATTGTTTTCGCCAATCTCAACTGAACAAAACCATCTTGTAAAACATCGATCCTACAAGTGGTATCAGAGCTTTGGCTCTCATATTAAACAAACTCACACTTGTTTAATCACTATCTGGTTATGTTACCATTATCTCTTTGCTGCTCAAACATCCATCCAAAGTATGGCACAAAATACTGGATTTGATGATATTGGAAGCCTTCACAGACCACCAAGACTGGTGTTTGGGAAGATTATGACATGTGGAAAACCAGAATGGAAAGCTTCATTTGCTATCAAGAATATGGAATGTGGAGATTCATAATCGATTGTCCTTATGTGCCTATGGTGGCCTCTACTGATTCCGGAGGTTCATCTGTCCCTAAAGAAGCTTCAAAATATTCCGAGGAAGATATTAAGAAGATGGAGGTAGACTTCAAAGCGCTAGGAGCTATACAAATGTGCTTGCCAAATGAAGTTTTTCACAACTTCAGAGAATACAAGACTGCCAAAGAGCTATGGGAAGCTCTTGAAAAGATGTTTGCTGGATCTGAAGAGGTGAAGGAAAACAGAAGAGACATTCTAAAGCAACAATATGAAAATTTTGTCTACAAAGATGGCGAGTCTCTTACTACTCAGTATAACAGGTACAACTATCTTGTGGGTAAGCTACAGTGCTCTAAGGTCAAGCTAGAGAATGAAGATATTCTCAAAAAGTTCATTAGATCTCTTCCAAGTTGCTGGACACTCTACACAGTGTCAATCAGAAGAACTGAAAACTTGAAGACTCTCACAATGACTGAGCTGTTTGGTATGTTGAAGACAAATGAGCTGGAGATGATTCAAGCTACAGAAAGAAGATCAGGTCATTCATCTTCACCCTCATCATCCACCACTTCTTCTACATTACACTCTGACCATTCACTTCCATGTTCAAGCAACTACTATCCTCATATTGTCACACATCCTCAAACACCCACCTCACAAGTAAACAACTCACCATTCCTTCTTGAAGCCCATCCTTAAAATCTTAACTCTGCTGCCTTTGTCTCTAATACACCAAGTAATATGTCCTTTATCAAAGAAGATCTGTAGTACTTCCATCCAGATGACCTAGAAGAAATGGACATACAACACTCTTATGTTATGTTGTCTCTCATAGAAAAAAGATTCTACTCCAGAACTGGAAGACCTGTTCCAAGCAACAATTCTAACACCAGAGTTGGCTTGGACAAGAGCAAGTTAAGGTGTTATAACTGCAACCAACTCGGTCACTTTGCCAGAGAATGTAAAGCACCAAAGGCAAACCCAGCTGTTGCGCAACCAAGACAACCACATCAAGGTCAAGTAGGTCCAAACAACCAACCTGCTCAAACTGCAGCCTGTGCAGCTCAACAAGTTGGAACAGCAGACTTTGATTGGAGCTTTCAATTTGAAGAACTATTTGCAAACAACCAAGCCCTTATGGAAGACACTAAGGAGATACCACCTCAGGTATATGAATATCTCTGCTCTCAAGCTTGCATTGACAAAGTTTTAGGATATTGAAAGCATAACTAAAATTTAATAGATCAGAATGAAGAGTTTTATCAAATGAAGTCTGAATTCAAAAAGGTTGAAAATAGTTATAAAGAAAAAATTAACTGTCTAAAGAAAGAGATTTCATTACTAAAACATGAACAAACAAATCTCGAAACTCAGATTGATGATCTATTGGTTAAGCTAAAAGCTACAAGAGTTAAGCTGGCAGAACAAAAGGTCCATGTTTATAAATATGAATTTGCATCCGAAAAGCTGTAAAGACTTTTGGATGCTCAAATTCATGAAAAGGTGACTGATGGTATCGGGTACCAAGCTGAGCAATACAAATCTGTTCTACCACCTCCTGACTATGTAGCCATACATGAACCCAACTTCAGCCTCACAAATCTGGATCATGTAAACCGAAATCTTGATCCTTCCAAGGAAGAAATTGATGTGCAAGAATGCAGTACCTCCACTGAGTCTGAGTCCACATGCTCAGATTCAACTGAAAGCTCTGAAGCCCCTTTACTTCCCACCAATGAAGTAATTCTTAAAACCACCAAATCTGGGAAAGTGATTCAAACCAACTTTCCAAGCCCTTTTATTCCATCCATACCAGTAACTCAACCCACCAAACAGATCAAAATCAGCTATCCTCCTCAAGGAAGAAAGCTGATCATTGAAAAAGGACAATCCTCAACATCCACAAACCTCAAACCCAACCCTACAAGAAAAGTGTTTGACATCTGTCATGCACCTGGAGAGAGAGTTCCATATGATCAGAAAACATTGGAGGAAGACACCTTTGAACACAACAAAACCCATCCCTAGAACTTCAAAGATTTGTTTAAGAGAAAGGACTATGTGTATTTTCAGAGGGATAAGATTGCTAAATCATGTTTTGTAAATACAACCATACAGCAAGCACCTGCTTCTATTACCTTCAGCAGCAAAGAAACCTCAAGCAACAAGCTTTTGAGAAAACAAACAAGAACAAAAAGGTAAGGAGTTATGAAGCAAGTTCAATCCATTTTTGTTGGAGCATATTCTGGTGACAACGAGCTTGAAGATATTATGTCTTAGTCTTAGAGTCTTTAACTTGTATTTGATAGAATTGTTAGCAACAGTTAAAGGGGAGTCTGTTAGGACATGTTTTATAACTGTTGATAAAATTCTGTGTAAGTTCTGCTAGAGGCGAACTTAACAAGTTCGCCTAGCCTATCAGAGGCGAACTTGTTAAGTTCGCCTAGTATATCAGAGGCGAACTTATTAAGTTCGCTTAGCCTATTAGAGGCGAACTTAATAAGTTCGCCTAAGCATCTTTTAGGCGAACTTAACAACTTGTTAAGTTCGCCTGGTGCAGAACAGTAGTTTATAAATAGGCAGAACAGAGTCAATTTGAGATAACACAACAGAGAGAGTTTTAGACAGGAGACGATATCAGAGTAGACTTGATTAGAGACAGAATATTGTAGCCGGATATTGTGGTGGAAATACAAAGAGTTTATTTACACCGTTGTTGTTGATTGAGTCACACGAGCACGTTGATCATGGATTCCGCACATTATCACCGTGTCGTACCGCAAGTCTAGAGATCCGTCACACACCGAATTAGGGACCTACAAGTGGTATCAGAGCTTTTGCTCTTGATTAGCAGAAGATTCGTGGTGTTTTCGTGTCCAATCAATATCAAATTTAAGAGATTTTGAAGATTTTTCATCTTTTTTGTGGTCTAGATAAAAATGGAGAATTTTTGATCATTTTGGTTTGATTTTGGATTCATTTGATGAAATTGATCCGATAGAAGTGTTCCTAATCAGTTCCTACACATTCCTACGGATCAATTTAATCAAATTCCATCAATTCAGCAAGATATGAAGATTTTCACAATTTTTGGTTCGTGTTTGGGTTGAACAGCTGAACCAGGCGAACTTAAAATTTTGTTGCAGGCGAACTCAATATTAGGCGAACTTAATAAGTTCGCTTGGTGAAGATCAGGCGAAGTTAACAAGTTCGCTTGGGTCAAGTTCGCTTCTCAATGAAGTTCAGGCGAACTTATTAAGTTCGCTTGTACAGTATCAGGCGAACTTATCTGTTAGCTAGTGTGTTAAAAAAAAGAGTATTTTCGAAAGCTTATATGGTCGTTTTGAATTATTTTTGAAATTTTGAATTTTTGAAATTTTTTAAAAAGAGTATTTTGGCGGGAAATTTTTTTTCCGGGTATTTTCGTAAAAATTTCAAAATGTCAATTTCGTGTGATGATAATGACATTGGAACTATGCCACCGAGACTTTTGTGCATATCAGATTTTCGTAACTGGAAAGTTCGGTTCGAACAGTTCGTATCAGAAACTGATGAAAACTTTTGGACATCCATATTTGAAGGATATGTGCATCCTACTTATGACTATATGAGATATTATGATGTTCCTAAACCAGTGACAGCTCTTACTAAAGTAGAAAAGCAGAAGTTTGATCGAGAGATGAAGACGCGTGAAACTTTAACGTTGTCTTTACCAAAAGAAATCATTCATAGTCTCGGGAAGTGTCCAACTTCAAGAGATCTATGGGAAGCATTGAAGAAAAAGGGTGAAGCAACTTCTCAAGCATTTGTGGTCTTGATCAAAGAAGTATTGGAGAAGTCGAGTTATTCTCAAATTGATTCTTCTACAGATTTAACTGATAGTGAGAGTATTCATTCTGGTGAAAGTACTCAATCTACTGAGACTGATGTGATGAGTGAATAAAGTTTTCAGACAGTTGAAGATGATCTGAGTGAATTAGAAACTGATGCAGAGCCTTTCATTGTTGAACAAAAGAGTGAAGCTGATGATGACGTATTCATGGATCCTGGTGCATCTTCTTCATAAGTAAAACTTGAGGTATTTTCTAACTCTGAAACGTTTTGTTCTAACTGTATTTCAGTAAAGGATAAAATGATGAGGGTTATTAATGACAACGTAAACATCATTTGTGATATGAAATCCAAGCACACGGTAAACCAGAAATTAAAGGATAATGAGAATGTGTGTCTTGAGAGAATAGAATCACTGAAGAGGGATATAAATTCTCTGACTTTGAAGATCAAAGAGCAGGCATATCACCTGGATATGTCCTTTGCAGAAATTGAGAAAAGAAATAATGATCTTGTTGAGAAAGATAAGGAACTAGCTGAATCTAAAGCAGAGGTGATCAGATTGCATAGAAAGTTAGAAAGCTTTGGAAATTCATCATTCTTATTAGGATATTATCATGAAAATACTGAAGAAGGGAAGGGAACTAGTGGTATTGGTTATGTTCCTCCACCATTCAACGGGAATTATTCTGTTACACCTGAGATTATAAACGATGAGGATTTAGATCCTAAGACTGTGTTGAAAGTGAATCCAGTCACAGGTGAAGATATGGTGTATTCTGATGAGAGTGATGATGAATATTTTGAAGAAGCTAAGGTAGAGGGGATACTGAAAGAGATTAAGAAAGAAGACTCAAAGGTTGATTCTAATTCATCTGGTAAAAATACATTTGGAAGTTCTTCAAATTCAAGGAGAGTTCCATATGTCAGAGATTATAAAGACAGGCGTACATGTTTTCATTGTAATGAGATAGGACACATTGTGGTGAACTGTCCTTATAAAAATAAAGGAAAGAAGCATGTATTTCCTGAGAAGATGAAGCCTGAATCAAAACCTGTTGAAAAAAAGTTTGTTCCGTCTCAAACTCCAAAAGAAGTTCATGTAGGAGAATCTTCTTCAAGTGCATCTAATCGTGTGAAGATTCCTTATATGAGAGAATATCGTGAGACGAGATCTTGCTTTTACTGTGGTCTGTGGGTCACATTCGGATCGATTGTACTCACAAAGACAAAGGTAACCGACATGTTACTCCAGCAAAGGTAAGAACTCATGGTAAGCCTTATGTTAACCGAAATGTGGTTAAACCTCATGATACACCAAAGGGTAATTCAAAATATGAGGTTAGGCTTTCTAGACCTCAAAGACGAAGTGGCAACAGAAGATTGAGAAAACTTTTAGAACATCAAGAGTTTTCACAATCAAATCAATTTTCAAATGAAAGAAAATGTTCAAACACTTCACATTTTAAGCAAAAAGAACTTAATGAACAGAAGTATGTTTGGAAATCTAAAGTTTCTGTTTCTGACTCGTCGGAACAATCTCCGAAAATCGATGAGAGATTCCATTTTGGTTGTTGATAGTGTGGTTCTAAGCACATGATAGGGAATGACATCTGCATGAGTAAAGAGTTGTTGATAACTGAGATTCTATTTGATTCAACGACTTGATGCTCAAGGGGGAGAATATGCCACACACAATGTTTTGAAAACAGTTTTACAAAGTCCAAATGATAACCTAAAACTTAGGATGACGATGGTGAGCATAAAGTCATTGATGCAACCATTTGACTAGTTGAGGGGGAGTCTACAGGACAGGGGGAGTACAGAACTGTGTTGGTGACAGAGGCAATGACATTCAATTACAGGATTACATCGGTTTGAGTTTTTAATTGATTGACTTGCTTAATCCTGAGTAACCAAGTAAAATGTTTTTCATAAAATGTTTTCATGGAAGAGTTTATTTTCGTTTGTTTTACTTTCTTTGAAAAATATTTTTGAAAAAGCCAAACAAATTGAAAAAGATAAAATCAACATTACTTGAAGTTAAAGAAGAGATGATAGTACATCAGTAGATGTTCTTTCACACATGACCTTAGATTGTCTCGTTGGTGCTTTATGTTAATATATCTGAATTATATGTTTTGATCTAAAATTCAGAGACTGCACAAATAGGAAATGATAGTGTTGTGTATGCATATAATTTGAATTGTCACTAGACTAAAAGCGTCACTGAACCATTAGTAGTGTGAAAACATAATTTCATATGTTACAACTGTGATTTGAACCCATTTTATGCCTGGGTGTGTGTGTTAAAAGATCACTATCAGATAAAGAATATTAGCTTTTAATGAAGATTTTCCTATGAGATCAGTTTCGGGTTATGTCCTTAGCACTATTCATTCGATTTGCTTCAGTGCCCATGTCCCGAAAAGCATGCAATTTGAAGTATAATCAAGATATGTACTTGACAACATCTGTCAAACATATACTAGCCCTTGGATCATATTGATAAATCATCTTTACTGATTCCATTGAATTCATAATCCAGATAACAGTTGGATCCACGTACCTGAATCTTATGATTCAACATATATAAGCCAAAACATTGAATCATTTGATTCTGAATCTCATTGATTCCTATACAATCCAATTTGGATTCTGCTATTCAAGTGCTAAGTGATGTCTCCTCATTCTGGAAATTCGGATAATCTTTAGTAAAATCTTATATGTCATGAAGATAATGCATTTACTTTCTGTTGGCATACTAGTGGGGTACACGTTGTATTTCATACTTAAATGTACCTTAACTCACAAGAAAGCGGGAATGAGATGCTTTAGTTTCAAATATTATAATATTGACAATTTGAATTTGTGTGTCATAGTCTGATCTTATTTTCTTTGAATGTTTATTGCATATCATTACATGCAATATGAAAGTCTTGAAAAGATAGAGTGTGATAATCTTGAAAGATATTGGCTTGATTGGTCAAGGATTGAAAGAATGACATAGGATACCATTTGATATTAAATGGATTTTATATCCAAGATGTGTGATTGATATCTCATATATACTGATATGATCTTCTTACTCGTGATGTTCGACCAAAAAGATGTGATTTTGTATTTTACATTTCAGTTTATATAGAGAAAAACCAAAAAGATTTTGTGTTTCTTATGTTTGAAAAACTAAAAAGATTTTATTTTTCCAGCTTCCATGGAAATCTTAATTGTTGGTTATTCTTGGTTGTTCTCCTTTGCAAAAATTGAATATTGCAGACAGAAGGTGACAAGGGGTCCTTCTCCCAAGTTTTCTTCTAGAAATAAAGAGAGAAAGTGTGCAGATGAACAAGACGAAGACTACATAATGTTTGATGATATATGAAGACGGATGACAATCTTCTGAAGCTGTTGTCAAGGGGGAGTCTGTTGGAGCATATTCTGGTGACAACGAGCTTGAAGATATTATGTCTTAGTCTTAGAGTCTTTGACTTGTATTTGATAGAATTGTTAACAACAGTTAAAGGGGAGTCTGTTAGGACATGTTTTGTAACTGTTGATAAAATTTTGTGTAAGTTCTGCTAGAGGCGAACTTAACAAGTTCGCCTAGCCTATCAGAGGCGAACTTGTTAAGTTCGCCTAGTATATCAGAGGCGAACTTATTAAGTTCGCTTAAGTTCGCCTCAGCATCTTTTCGCCTGGTGCAGAACAGTAGTTTATAAATAGACAGAACAGAGTCAGTTTGAGATAACACAACAGAGAGAGTTTTAGACAGGAGACGATATCAGAGTAGACTTGATTAGAGACAGAATATTGTAACATGATATTGTGGTGGAAATACAAAGAGTTTATTTACACCGTTGTTGTTGATTGAGTCACACGAGCACGTTGATCATGGATTCCGCACGTTATCACCGTGTCGTATCGCGAGTCTAGAGATCCGTCACACACCGAATTAGGGACCTACAATTTTAGAAAATCCATCTCTCTACCAAGACAACCTGCTACTAAACAAAACCCAAAAGCTCAACAATCTTGCATCATCTGTGGTGAATCATACCACTTTGCTGCATATTGTAAATTCAATCCATTCAACCACCTTTGTCAATCATCAGCAACAACAATCACGATCCTCCCTGATAGACAGAAACCAGTCTATAGAAGAACTCCTACAGAAAAAACCCACTTTCAACAGGAATGTAAAGAAGGAGAAGCAAGAAATTGTTGAACCATCTGCAGCAACCAAGAATGTTGCTGATCATTTGAAATCTAAAAGAATGAAGAACAAATCCAAGTCCTCAGTAGCAACCAAATCTGCTGCTGACAAGTTAAAGCCATCAGCAGCAACCAAGTTTGCTGCTAATCAGTTAGAAGCATCCGCAGCAACCAAGTTTGCTGCTGACCAGTCTAAGCACATCAATCTCAAGAATCAAGAAAAACTTTCAGCAGCTAAAGCTACATCTGCTGCTGATAGTATTAAAAGAATTGTAAAGGCGGCTCAACAATGGCAAGCAAAGCCTAAATCCTCATCAACTCAGAGTATCATTATTGGAACCATTGAATGCCAGCATGCTGAGGATTTTGGTCTTAAAACACACACACCACCCAAGTATGCAAGGCCTTGGGTTCCTCTTTCTAACTAGAACTCTCTCATGTGTAGGAACAACCAGGTAACAAGGACAACACCGGGTTATAGACAGTGGTTGTTCCACGCAAATGACTGGAAATAGGTCCATCCTCTCAGACTTCAGAAAATTTTTTGGTGGATATGTTGCCTTTGGGAGTAAAGGGAGGATCTATCACTGGACAATGAAAGAATGAGCATTGAAAGGGTGAATTATGTGAAAGAATTAAAATTTAATATCATGAATGTATCACAAATCTGTTATCAGAAGCATCAGATGCTTTTCACAGATGAAGAATGTTTTGTGCTTTCCCCTGGTCTAAGCAAACCTCCTCGAGAGAAGATTTTGTTGACTGCTCAAAAAAAAGAAAATCTCTATGTGCTTGATATGAACAAAGTCACTCCATCTGGCAGTGTATCTTGTTTTATATCCAAGGCATCAGTTGATGAATCTGCTCTATGGCATAGGAGATTGAGCCATGTTAATGTCAAAAGCATCAACAAGTTGGTTAAAGGAAATCTAGTCAGAAGACTACCTGATAAAGAATTCCAACTTGAAGATCACTGCATAGCATGTCTGGAGTGGAAGCAACACAAGAGTTCTCACAAGCTCAAGACACTGATTTCTAATGACACTCCACTACAGCTGCTGCATATAGATCTTTTTGGTCCTACAAATGTCATGTCCATGGGCAAGAAGTCATACTGTCTGGTGATAACTGGTGACTACACCAGATTCTCATGGGTATACTTCTTGAGAACAAAAGATGAAACTTCTGAGATTCTTAAATTCTTCATTCTTAGGGTTGAGAATCAAAGCAATCAGAAAGTCAAGACCATAAGGTGTGATCAAGGTACATAGGTCAAAAATCAAATCTTGAATTGTTTCTATGAGAGCAAAGGCATTCAGAGATAATACAGTGCTCCAAGAACTCCTCAACAAAATGGGGTTGCTGAAAGGAGAAACAGAACTCTAATTGAGTCTGCCAGATCCATGTTGGCTGACTCAAAACTACCGCTCACATTATGGGCTGAGGCAGTTAGTACAGCTTGCTACGTACAAAATAGAGTTCTCATTGTCAAGCCTATTAATAAAACACCTTATGAGTTATGGTTTAATAGAGTTCCCTACATTGGATTCCTAAAACCTTTTGGATGTCCATGTACTATTCTAATTACCAACGGTATTCTTCTAAAATTTGGTGCAAAATCTGATGAGGGATACTTTGTAGGTACTCCTCTCAATCCAATGCCTATAGAGTATTCAACTCTAGAACAAGAATAGTTGAAGAATCAGCAAATGTAGAATGTAGGGAACACATTGTATGTGAAAAGGGTAAAGGACCAGACTGGATGTTTGATACAGACTCCTTCTTCCAAATATTTATGCCTCTCATCTTCTCAAATATGGAGTCTTTATCTTCCAAAGAACAAGCTACTGCATCAAATGATGACTACAAATTGGGTTTCAATGGTACATCTATAATAATCAAAAGACCATCCATTGACCCTCCATCTGTTGTTGACGCTATTGAAGCCAGTGCAGACATAACAAGTAGCTCAAATGTGACCAGCCGTAATCTCTCTAAACATGACTGTCACACCCCGACCGATGGCGGAATCATCGAGGCGGACAATGTGATGATTGTTCATAAGCACATGATCTACTAAGGTTGCATAATTCATTAATGAGATTTAAATACCAAATATCCAAATACAATTCAAGTTACAACACCCTATTCTAGAATATTACACATAATTATTTTACTAGGTCCAAAAGCCTTATGTGTAGCACCTTCAACACATAGTCACAAAATCACATATCTTCACCTGAAACGTAATCCAAAACAAGTGTCAACTACGAGAGTTGGTGAGTTTACATATGTTTAAATAAGATAAAAGTTTAGTTAAAAACGTTTATACAATTCATAGTTTGACATGGTATGATATGGCATAATGTGGAGAATTCACTATATGTATACCAATTGTAAGCATGTAATTTTGTATATAAGCATAAGGTTTAACGTGATAGGCATAGCATACCGCTACCCTAAAAGTGATAGGCATGGAATCAAGACTATGTGGGTTACACATAATTTAAACCATCCTAAAAGTATTCATAGCATAACAAGTGATCAAGCACAAAAGCACAATAATCTACGCATGTAAACACGAGTTGAATTGTATGTAAGTAAGCACAGATTACGTTTCACCCCAAAATGTATAAAAATGTAAATAGGGGATATGTAACTCACCTTGCAAGCGGGTATTTTTCCACGCGCGTAGGTGTTAAGTATGTTGAAGTCTAAGCACAATGAAACCCTATGTAGATAAATGGGTATTATTGTATGTTTATATGTATGTGCGTATTCGTATTTAAATGAGTATAGGTTTTATAATAATATCCTCAATATTTATTTGTATAAAATATGGTAGGAATATGATAATGGTTTTATAACACTTTAACTTTAAATATATATGTATATATATATATATATATATATATATTGTTTAAATATTACATTTTTAAATAATTAATCATTATGTTTAATGTATTTAAACAATAATAATAAATAAAAAGATAAGTCTTTATTTGACTAATTATGTTGATATTTTGTATATTAAAATTTATTTTAACAAGTTTAATAAAAAAAACATTGTTAGAGTTTATATAAAGAAAATGAGACATTTTATATATTAGATGTATTTTATTAAGTTTATAAAAATGTTACAAGAGTTATAAAAATATAGGACATTTTATATATAAATATGTATTTAAATAAGTTTATAAAAGTATTACAAGATTTATAGAAATATAAGATATTTTATGTATAAAAATGTATTTAAATAATATTACAAGATTTATAAAAATATAAGATATTTTATATATAAAATGTATTTAAATAATATTACAAGGTTTATAAAAATATAAGATATTTTATATATATAAATGTATTTAAATAATATTACAAGATTTATAAAAATGGAATAGTTTATGGATTAAAAAGATTGTTTAATCGGTTTCAAAATAAACGAACGATCAAACCGACTCGTTTTAGTCTTTAGTGTATAAAAATGATATTAAAATAAATTAAGAAAATTAAATAAAATAAAAAAATCACAACAGGAGCAAAATGGGGTTGGGCCGTAGGCCACCCAGATCGAACCCGCGACCTGTGATACAAACACACACATGCATAACCAGCCGGGCTACTGCCCATCGCTGGTTATGTGGGTGTCGTTTAATTGATATACACACAAGCAAAACTGGTAGCTGGTCCTCGGCAACCGGCAAACCGTGTCCGAGGACATTGGTTTGCCCGGCAATCGATGGATTTAAGCCGCGATTTGGATTAGGGTAGTTTGCCAAAGGGTAACAGAAGGCAATTGAATGGATTTGAGGTACCTCTTTGGTCGCGAAGGGTCTGGTCGGCAAGCTTTTTGGTCCGAAATACCAAGATAGTGATCTCGAGTTCCAGAGGGAGTTAGGCCGTCAGCAGGGGCGGTATAGCTTCGCACAGAAGAGACGAAGATGGTGGTTTCAATTTGAAGTGAGAGCAGGTGGAGGAGGGTGGACGAGCTCGTGCAGGTCTGTAGATGGTCATTTAAAGCCGAGCTCGATCCTTATATTAAAACACGAAATTGAGTATGTCCAGAGACTCGTATGGACGAGACGAATCTGTCGAGACCTTTTTCAGGCGTGGAGGTTGACTGTCGGGACTGTATTAGAGGCGTGGACTTTCGGCCATAGACACAATCAGGCTTTCCGTATGATTAATCGACAAATTGGTCGAGGGCTCTTGTTCGCGTGGGAGAGACGAAGCCAAAAAGACCACTTTCGGTTGTCGAGGTGCAGGGAACAGCCCTGTCGGGGTGTTCGCCGAAGAAATCCTTTGACCGCCGGACTATTGTTGGGGGTAACCGGAAATACGAATCGAGGTTTGGCAAAAATGGTCCCTGGAGTTTGTCTTTATATTAAATTAACCCTTAAAATAAATACGGATGGGTCCCTGAAGTTTAAATTGTCCAGAAACAGACCCTACAGTTATTTTCTGTTAAAACCTTTGAGTTCGATTTATTACAATACAACCCCTGAACTTTTAAATGAATAAATTAATTTAAATTTCTTTTTAAATCAAATTAATTTAAAAATGTTTTTATAAACTTATTTTATTATTATTTTATAAATAATAATCTTTATAAAAGTTATAAATCTTATTAAAATATGTTGTTTTATTAAATATGCAACTTTTTAAATGTAGAATTTTTTGTATAGAATTTTATATTAGTTTTTAAAACTTATAAAATTCTAATTAAATTAATTTCATAACATAAAATACTTATTAGTATAAAAACCAAATAAAACTTAAGCATATAAAATTTCATAAAACTTATGTTTTTATTTAAGATCAATCTCATTGAATGGTAAATAAAATTGAAAACCATTGATTTATATAAATTATTTAATTTAATAACATAATTTATATAGTTTATAACCTTCAAATATTTTTAAAATTAAAAGTACATAAATTGAAATTTGCCAATACACCCATTTGTAATAATTTGATTAAATATAAAATGTTAATATTTACACGATAAATTCCGCAACGAAAATTTTTGAAATGTCACAGTCTCCCCATGTTGAAGGAATTTCGTCCTGAAATTCGATTAGCGAAGGTTATAGAAGCGAGAAAGAGATGTTAAAAGACTTAGGATGGAATTATTTCACAAGAGAAAGATTCAGCGGGGAAATATCGTATGATAACGGATGATGATGCTAATTCGAGTCGAGTTGATAATTAGTTGATCTAATGGTGTAGTGAGACTTATGCATACAATTGTTCATACACGCATGGATGTAAACTACATGAAACCATTCTTAACAATATTGGTGCCAATCACCTCGTGACATGGCATTTTCCTTTAAAACTCCACCCCACGGGCGTTCATATTTTTAAAATTTACAAAAACATTTTCAAAAACCGGTCCTCTTCTTAGTACTTATGCACGGTTTATACTAGTCATAACAAGTGGGTTTATGTATAGGGTGTACCAGCGGCTAACCCACCACCCCTTTGATATACCGGGGATTTCCCGTGCATAATTACTAGGATTTAGATCATTTTAATTAAATCACCTTTCTCAATTGAAAATTGTACAATGAAATGCATATAATTTGTAAATGTTATCACGTCTATGAGTGGTTTTATAGCACAAATATGTCTAACAATTTAAGAACCGATCCTCTTCCTAGTACTTATGCATGGTTTATACTCGTTATATCAAGTGGGTTTATGTATAGGGTGTACCAGCGGCTAACCCACCACCCCTTTGATATACCGGGGATTCCCCGTGCATAATTACTAGGATTTGGAACTTCAACAATTTAAGTAAACTTTAACAGAGCTAGCAAGTTGTATGACCGAGTTTAAACATAATAGGTTTGTTTCACAAAAGTATAGGGATGAGATGAATGGTGATAGCATAGCTGTTATATGCAATCCCGGGTTATAGAACTCATAGCAATGGATTTCCCATCCGCTATTTCCATGATATACGAGTTATCAAAATTGGTTGGTTGTTTAGCAAATAGTTGGTTAAAAACAAGAGACACAATTTTGAATATTGAATAAAACGGATGTATAAAGATAGTGAACAAAGGAACGTACCGTTGACAGTGTCGTCATTGGCCGGAACCTCGTTAGCATTTATATTAAATGCTCGTCCACGAGGACCACCTTGATTTTGAAGTTTTGGACATTGGTTTCGAAAGTGGTTTGGGTCTCCACATTCGTAACAGGCCCGTCCATAGGTGACAGTGAGAAGCACTGGATGTTTGCCTTGAGTAGCTTGATTAACGATAGTGCGAGCACGGCAAGTAGTAACAACGTGTCCATAGCGTCCATATTTTGAGCATAGACGGCATGCAGCATGCGGGGCATGGTGATACTTGCAAGTAGGGCATTGGGGAAATGAACCTACATAATTTCTCAGAATTTGACCCGCAGGAGTAACTTCGGTCACAGGTACGGCAGGAATGACGGCCGCAAAGTTTTGGGCCTTACGCTTCCTATCATGATGGGAAGATTTGGGTTCTTCATCTTTGTCGGACACAGAAGTAGCAGCTTTGTCGACCACTTTCTTGGTACCCTTCCTGGATAAGGTACCCGCTTTTGACGTGATTGTCAGTCAACACAGCAGACAAACGGATAGCTTCTTCAAGAGTGGAGGGATTACTTCCCAATACGGTGTCTTGGAGCGGCATAGGCAGTCCACCTATGTATTTCTCAATTCCCCGCGCTAAGGGAGTAACCATGTGGGACACGAGCAGACTTAGTTCTTGAAAACGAGTGGTGTAAGCCAAATTCTCTCCGCTATCTTGGGTGAGATCCCAAAATTCAGCTTCGAGCTTCCTCATTTCGTTGCGAGGACAGAACTCGTCAGTCATAAGTCGTTTCATTTCGTCCCAAGACAAGGACATAGCGGATTCGTTGCCTCGAGTACGTTTCTCACCGTTCCACCAGGTGAGTGCTCGTTTTTGGAAGACGCTGGAAGCATAACGGACTTTGAGGTTGTCGGGACAATCGCTGTTTAGGAAAGTACTCTCCATACTTTCAAACCATTGAAGAAGGCCAGTAGCACCTTCTGTCCCGAAGAATTTGGTGGGGTTGCAAGAATTGAAATACTTGAATGTGCAGTATGGTGGGTTTGCACCATTCCCTTGCGTATTAGACCCATCACTGTTGTTGTTAGCTTGGATCATTTGGCCTACTAGTTGAGTAAGTAGTGCAGCAAGGTCAGTGTTGGGATTGCTGGAGTTAGCATTAGCTGCGCGACGGGGAGGCATTCTATAAAATACCACGAGAAAAGACAAAATTTTATGAGACTTCGGACAAAATAGGCATGCATGAGCCACAGTTGGTAGACTGTTCACAATAATGTAAGCAGGAACGCGAGATGACACTCATCATGTCGCATGATAATGTATGTAAGTTCTGACTAAAACTGATCACATAATTCATTCAAAATTTATAACACTAAAGAATAGGGGAAATAAGCCATGAAATCTATTCCTGGGAGGATATGACAACATGGATCATTATTCGCGCGATAGGAATGGCCGGGATTCGCATGCACTACAAATCGTTATTACGTGTGCACCCGTAATAATGATTTGTTTTGCATGTTCGTCTAGTTCTTCCTACCTTGCTATAATGTCCCCAAATTTTGAGTTTAAGTTCGGATTGTATCCTTGCGAATACGTTGACTTATCAACGTTAAATAATTCCTCAAAACTTTCAAGGAGACATGCTTTAGCCTATAGGTAAACACTCACTTCAGGAATTCCCAGGAAAGCATACGGGTCCATTTACTTGGAGTTATACGAAATGCTTTCCTAGACAGAAAACCCAATGTACAGGTGTCACCCTTCCAGATTGCATGTGTCCTTTACTGGTTTCAAGAAATTAAGTCGTTGACGAGATTTTCAAGATTTTAATAGTCTTGAGAGTCTATGAGTATAAAAATGTGTAGAAACGTTGCAATTAATATGGAGTAGGAAAGAGTATGGATAAGGATAGGTAGTGTATTTGTTTGTATAAGTTTGTTTATCAAATGTGTATGTAAAGGATGTATCATGTGTTTAAAGCCTTGTATGTATGTGTATAAGTCTCATGTACCCAACTTGGGAAAATTCAAATAATACCTAACTACAAATAATTCATATAGCAAATAATCATTTAGCACGTAACACATAAAAGGGAGTCCTAGGGTTATAGTCTAGGTCATCGTGTCTAATAACCTAATTTTCTATAACCATGGCTCTGATACCAATCTGTCACACCCCGACCGATGGCGGAATCATCGAGGCGGACAATGTGATGATTGTTCATAAGCACATGATCTACTAAGGTTGCATAATTCATTAATGAGATTTAAATACCAAATATCCAAATACAATTCAAGTTACAACACCCTATTCTAGAATATTACACATAATTATTTTACTAGGTCCAAAAGCCTTATGTGTAGCACCTTCAACACATAGTCACAAAATCACATATCTTCACCTGAAACGTAATCCAAAACAAGTGTCAACTACGAGAGTTGGTGAGTTTACATATGTTTAAATAAGATAAAAGTTTAGTTAAAAACGTTTATACAATTCATAGTTTGACATGGTATGATATGGCATAATGTGGAGAATTCACTATATGTATACCAATTGTAAGCATGTAATTTTGTATATAAGCATAAGGTTTAACGTGATAGGCATAGCATACCGCTACCCTAAAAGTGATAGGCATGGAATCAAGACTATGTGGGTTACACATAATTTAAACCATCCTAAAAGTATTCATAGCATAACAAGTGATCAAGCACAAAAGCACAATAATCTACGCATGTAAACACGAGTTGAATTGTATGTAAGTAAGCACAGATTACGTTTCACCCCAAATTGTATAAAAATGTAAATAGGGGATATGTAACTCACCTTGCAAGCGGGTATTTTTCCACGCGCGTAGGTGTTAAGTATGTTGAAGTCTAAGCACAATGAAACCCTATGTAGATAAATGGGTATTATTGTATGTTTATATGTATGTGCGTATTCGTATTTAAATGAGTATAGGTTTTATAATAATATCCTCAATATTTATTTGTATAAAATATGGTAGGAATATGATAATGGTTTTATAACACTTTAACTTTAAATATATATGTATATATATATATATATATATATATTGTTTAAATATTACATTTTTAAATAATTAATCATTATGTTTAATGTATTTAAACAATAATAATAAATAAAAAGATAAGTCTTTATTTGACTAATTATGTTGATATTTTGTATATTAAAATTTATTTTAACAAGTTTAATAAAAAAAACATTGTTAGAGTTTATATAAAGAAAATGAGACATTTTATATATTAGATGTATTTTATTAAGTTTATAAAAATGTTACAAGAGTTATAAAAATATAGGACATTTTATATATAAATATGTATTTAAATAAGTTTATAAAAGTATTACAAGATTTATAGAAATATAAGATATTTTATGTATAAAAATGTATTTAAATAATATTACAAGATTTATAAAAATATAAGATATTTTATATATAAAATGTATTTAAATAATATTACAAGGTTTATAAAAATATAAGATATTTTATATATATAAATGTATTTAAATAATATTACAAGATTTATAAAAATGGAATAGTTTATGGATTAAAAAGATTGTTTAATCGGTTTCAAAATAAACGAACGATCAAACCGACTCGTTTTAGTCTTTAGTGTATAAAAATGATATTAAAATAAATTAAGAAAATTAAATAAAATAAAAAAATCACAACAGGAGCAAAATGGGGTTGGGCCGTAGGCCACCCAGATCGAACCCGCGACCTGTGATACAAACACACACACGCATAACCAGTCGGGCTACTGCCCATCGCTGGTTATGTGGGTGTCGTTTAATTGATATACACACAAGCAAAACTGGTAGCTGGTCCTCGGCAACCGGCAAACCGTGTCCGAGGACATTGGTTTGCCCGGCAATCGATGGATTTAAGCCGCGATTTGGATTAGGGTAGTTTGCCAAAGGGTAACAGAAGGCAATTGAATGGATTTGAGGTACCTCTTTGGTCGCGAAGGGTCTGGTCGGCAAGCTTTTTGGTCCGAAATACCAAGATAGTGATCTCGAGTTCCAGAGGGAGTTAGGCCGTCAGCAGGGGCGGTATAGCTTCGCACAGAAGAGACGAAGATGGTGGTTTCAATTTGAAGTGAGAGCAGGTGGAGGAGGGTGGACGAGCTCGTGCAGGTCTGTAGATGGTCATTTAAAGCCGAGCTCGATCCTTATATTAAAACACGAAATTGAGTATGTCCAGACACTCGTATGGACGAGACGAATCTGTCGAGACCTTTTTCAGGCGTGGAGGTTGACTGTCAGGACTGTATTAGAGGCGTGGACTTTCGGCCATAGACACAATCAGGCTTTCCGTATGATTAATCGACAAATTGGTCGAGGGCTCTTGTTCGCGTGGGAGAGACGAAGCCAGAGAAACCACTTTCGGCTGTCGAGGTGCAGGGAACAGCCCTGTCGGGGTGTTCGCCGGAGAAAGCCTTTGACCGCCGGACTATTGTTAGGGGTAACCGGAAATACGAATCGAGGTTTGGCAAAAATGGTCCCTGGAGTTTGTCTTTATATTAAATTAACCCTTAAAATAAATACGGATGGGTCCCTGAAGTTTAAATTGTCCAGAAACAGACCCTATAGTTATTTTCTGTTAAAACCTTTGAGTTCGATTTATTACAATACAACCCCTGAACTTTTAAATGAATAAATTAATTTAAATTTCTTTTTAAATCAAATTAATTTAAAAATGTTTTAATAAACTTATTTTATTATTATTTTATAAATAATAATCTTTATAAAAGTTTTAAATCTTATTAAAATATGTTGTTTTATTAAATATGCAACTTTTTAAATGTAGAATTTTTTGTATAGAATTTTATACTAGTTTTTAAAACTTATAAAATTCTAATTAAATTAATTTCATAACATAAAATACTTATTTGTATAAAAACCAAATAAAACTTAAGCATATAAAATTTCATAAAACTTATGTTTTTATTTAAGATCAATCTCATTGAATGGTAAATAAAATTGAAAACCATTGATTTATATAAATTATTTAATTTAATAACATAATTTATATAGTTTATAACCTTCAAATATTTTTAAAATTAAAAGTACATAAATTGAAATTTGCCAATACACCCATTTGTAATAATTTGATTAAATATAAAATGTTAATATTTACACGATAAATTCCGCAACGAAAATTTTTGAAATGTCACACTGACCATCAAGATGAGTACATTGACCGCTTTGCAACTGACATAGAGGAACCTGCTGCTGATGAGGTAACTGTACCTGATAATGCTGATACCTTACTAAAAGATGTTATTGCGGTTGAAGACTCCTCTGAAATAAACTCTCTTGAAGATGTTCCTGACCAAAACCAAAGCAATCTTGATCAAGAAGTCAGGCTGGAGGTGGTTCCAGCCCAAAGAATCAACAAAGAACATCCTCTAGAAAATGTCATTGGTCCTGTTCAACAGACAATAGGAGAGTCGCATGAAGCCAATATATGTTTGTACTCCTGCTTTCTGTCTCAAGTTGAACCAAAGAAGATAGATGAAGCCCTGCAACACAGCAGTTGGATTGAAGCAATGCAAGAAGAGCTGCTGTAATTCAAGACACAATAAGTGTGGACCCTAGTTGATATGCCACCTGGCCAAACTGCTATAGGCACAAGGTGGGTCTTCAGAAACAAACAAGATAAGAAGGGGATTGTAATCAAGAACAAAGCCAGACTTGTAGCTCAAGGCTACACTCAGGAAGAGGGAATTGATTATGATGAGGTATTTGCTCCTGTTGCCAGACTAGAGGCACCGAATCTTCCTAGCATATGTTGCATCCAAAAGCTTTATTGTTTATCAGATGGATGTCAAGAGTGGTTTTCTATATGGAAAATTGGTGAGGAAGTATATGTCAGACAACCTCCAGGCTTTGTAGAACCTTCACATCCTAACAAAGTATTAAAATTAGACAAGGCTCTATATGGGCTACATCAAGTCCTAAAAGCCTGGTATAAGACCTTGTCAGGATATCTACTCAGCAACAACTTCAGAAGAGGTGCCATTGATCAGACTTTGTTTATAAAAGATGAAGGGGGACAGATTCTACTAGTGCATATCTATGTAGATGACATCATATTTGGATCAACAAAGAAGAAGTTATGCAAAGACTTTGAGATCCTAATGCACTCAAAGTTTGAAATGAGTTCAATGGGTGAACTAAAATTCTTTTTGTGTCTCCAAGTCAAACAAGTTCCAAATGGAATCTTCATTAGCCAATCCAAATATGTCAAAAGTATTTTGGAAAGATTCAAATTGGCTGATTGCTCTGCTGTAAGAACTCCAATCCAAGTGCACCATCAATTGTCCCTAGACAAAAATGGTCAAGACACTGATCAACATCAGTACAAGGTAATGACTGGATCACTCATGAATCTGACTGCTTCAAGACCAGATATCATGTTTGCAGTATGCTTGTGTGCAATATTTCAAGCAGCTCCAAAGACTTCACATCTTCAAGCTGTCAAGAGAATTTTTAGATACCTTACGGGAGCTTTAGGACTAGGGCTATGGTACTCTAAAAATGATAAATTCAATCTGTATGCATACACTGACAGTGACTATGGTGGATGTAACTTGGATAAAAAATCCACTTCAGGAGGATGCCAATTTCTAGGAGAAAGACTGATTTCCTAGCAATACAAGAAGCAAACATGTGTGTCAACATCCACAGCAGAAGCAGAATACATTGCATCTTCCAGTTGTTGTGCTCAAGTCATCTGGATATAAAATCAAATGTTGGACTATGAGGTGACATTCATGGAAACTCCCATTCACATTGACAACAAGAGTGCCATATCAATTACCAATAATCCTGTGCAGCACTCCAAAACAAAACACATTGACATCAGGTATCATTTTATTAGAGATCAAGCTGAGAAAAGGATAATCATTTAACCAAAGTTCATACCAGTGTGCAATATGCAGACTTATTCATAAAAGCCTTTGATGAAACTGGATTTAGATATCTAGTTGAGTCCATTGGCATGATGAACTTTGATTAAAATATTTCTCCAAAAACTTCAATAATAAATGTGGTTGTGTTTCTTTTGTTGTAAATAAAATCCTTCTCAAAATTTCCAAAACACTTTAGTTAATCTTGATGATTTCATCTATTAGTAGCAAACAATTTTGTTGCTGATAGGTTTAGTTATCTGCAGCAAAAGATTTTGTTGCTGATTACTTTAGGCCATCAACAGGAACATGTTTGCTGCATATAGCTTTAAGGTAATCAGCAGTAACACCTTTGCTACACACCATCATATCCATCAGCAGTGTAACATCCATGTTTTTTCCTAATATTTCATGCTGTGCAATGAATGACAATTTCAATTTCATTTTCACATTCAAAGCGTGGTGTCACAACATTTATTATTTTCATGTGCAATAACTATGGAGTATTATCATAATGATATAAGTACATACACACCTTTTACCTTGCAATAACAACTGAAACAAACCTCCATTATCTCACAAACCTCGAGGACCAAAATTGACAAAACTCAAAACAACATCAAGACTACAAAACTACAGGGACTATTCTTGTATTTAACCAAAAACTCAAAGACAAGGTCGCGCCGTTTCTTGAACACGGTCGCGCTAAGCCCACAGACATGGTCGTGCCTAATTCCATGCACGGTCACGCCTCGTGCAGTAAAGACGCAAATCATTTCTGTAGAGTCCCAAACCGATCGGATTCTTAACGGAAATGTACCAATATCGATTTTAAATCATCACTAAACCGTTTTATTACGTTTTAATGACTTTGATTGCGAATTAAGAGTATCAAATTTGTAACCGTCAAAACCATTCTTAGAATTCATCAAACCGATTATTTGGTCATTCTAATTCGAAACCAATCACCCTACACACACTAGTTGAACCTCTCAGAAGCTGTTACACATGCTAATTTGGCCGGAGATGAAGCTGGAGTCGTTAGAGATCGAGTTAGAACTCCGTTTGGTCAACCCCACCAATTCGAGATCATTTAACGTAACAAATCACACCTACGCTTTCGTTTTCATCTGTAGATGGAAAGCCCTAACCCAATTGGGGCATGCAACATCGGATTTAACGTGAATCAATCCTAGGGTTCAGGACATATACATTTTAATCGAACTACATCCTAGACACGACCTCAATTCAATTAAATTACATGGTTACATTCGCAAACATTCATTCTTTGAAAGCCCCATGAATCCAACCATTTTTAATGCAAGATCTAGTCAATTTATTTTCTGGGGAAAACCAGACACGATCGTGCTCATTCCTTAGCACGGTCGTGCCTTTACTCCAAGCATGGTTGTGCCTCCTGACGAGACGCGGTCGCGTCCCGAGCCTAAGCACGGTCGTGCCCTGCTTTGGCACGGTCGTGTGTCCCTTGATCAGTTTCTTTTTTTTAAAATCATTTTAATATAAATTCTGTTTAGACCCAAATTCCTTTAAAAAAATTATTTTATAAAACCCCAAGGCCCCAGAATTGTTTCATAAACCAAATTATCAACTTGGAAAGTTTATACCAATTATTTAATCTTTCCTATTGGATTAAAAAGTAATAAATTTTAAATAAAAAGTTTATATATAATTGTTTTATTCAAAACCTACACAAACTATTTATATACTAATATATATTTACAATATTTCTTGACACATTTTCATAAACAAATAAATAAAATAAATTTATTTATTTAAACTATGTTTGAATAAATATAATTCCACACTACTTCTTTTAGTTAAATAAATAAAAAGAATTTAATTATTATTTTAGTTAATTATTCAAATTAAACCATAAGTATTTTATTATTAAATTTGAACTTACATTTTTCATTTAAATGCAAACACAAATGTATACACCAACCTTTTGTACAAGTCCCTACACTCACTCCCGTTGAAGCTTTAGAATTACCTAAGACGTTGTGTATATTATTAATCCAAATTTATATTATTTCACTCTAGGTCAAACCTATTGATTAGAAAATCACTTGTGTTATCCAAAGCTCGTGTTAGATACTACAATTTGATACAAGTGAGTTACATAGCCCCTCTTTTTACTTTTTACATATTTTAGGGTGATTAATGATCCATTTGAAAACTATTTACAATACACTATACAATTCTACATTTATGAACATATGTGCAATTTGTGATTTATGCTTGAATTTTATGAGTTGAACTACATATACATGGCATACATGTGCAATCATTAACTCTGTACAAGCCAACGGTAACATTGATAGATCTATTGAGTCTGACAAACCCACCCAGGTAGGGTGATTGTTACCGACAACACATTTTGGTTTTTGCATGTTAGTTACAATGGTTTGATTGTACAATTTGTTTTCACAATAGTATCTCTCCATATTTGCCTTATTAACCATGATTTGTATGGATTGTATGCACACAACGCAATGCTACCATTTAGAGTCAAAACCTATGTATACTCACCAACTTTTTAGTTGACATTGTTTTAACCATGTTTCAGGTACGAATGTTTGAGATTGATCAAAAGCATGCTTCATATAATATGTGGACCTAGTTTAATTTTAAATAAAATAACTTGTTTTGTATTCCTATTTCATGTACTCGTTGAATCTTGTTTGGTTTGAATTATAAATTTAAATATGATGTTTATTCTATTACAACATTAGAAAACCATGTGCTCATGAACAGTCTCCATGTCCCGCCCCGACGTTTTCACCGTCAGTTGGGGTGTGATAAGCAGCAACCAAGTTTGTTGCTGATAGACTTAACCATCAGCAGCAACCAAGTTTGCTGTGGATGGGTAAAAATGGTTCAAATTAACTTCTAACCGCTGTAAAAAGTCACTGTCAGTCTTTACCATGACTGCTACAGTGTGATACAGCTGTAAAACAGTAAAAAGTGAAGCGCTACTGTAGATGTCATATTTAAGCTTCTTTTTCTTGTACGGTACAAGTGACTTTTGCCCAATCCCCTCAACCCTTGCCGTTATAACAAAATCAAATTCCCTCCTTCACCTCTTCACATTAAATTCTGACCTAACTCTCCATCTTTTCTCTCCCGCATTCAAGCATTCAAAGCTCCCTACACCCATAACCAACTTTCAAAAGCTTCATCTTTCCCTCCAAACTTCATCATCATGGCAAACGTTGACATCAACAACCCTAATGATAGTTTTTCAACATACCACAATCTCACAGCATATCTGGTAAAAGGGAAGAAGTCTGAGGGTTTTGATCAAATGGTCGACTTCCTGTGTCCATCATAAATACACTTTGCTTTAACCGTCAACCCAACAATCTACATCTCTCACATGGAAGATTTCTGGAACTCTGCCTCCTACTCCACTGAACAGGGGATTCCCCAAATCAAACCCAAGGTAGACGGCAAAGACATTATCGTCTCTGAAGCAACTCTCAGAAAATATCTCAAGCTTTAAGATGAAGGTGCTCCCAACTCCTACATAAAGATGAATAAATGAGGACCTTTGTATCCATAGGGTACACTAGAAATCAAGAAGAATACACTGTTGAAAAAGCTCTGTTGGGTCGTCCCTAGAAGTACCTGTGCCACACTCTTCTTCAATGTATATCTCAAAAGAGGAGTGGATGGCATCAACTCAACTCTAGACTGGCATCTGCAGTTCATGGTATGATCAATACCCAAGGATTTAATTTTTCTCACTTGATTTTTGAAGGTTTGAGATACAACCTTCAGGAAGGGGTAAAACAAGCTTTTTATATGTACCCCAGATTCTTGCAGGAAATTTTTAACTGTGAACTAAAAGATTTATCAAAATCTGCAAGCATCTACATAGTTGGGGCACACAAAAATAATATTTTTAAAAGTATGAGAACAGTTTCAGAAAAGTTCTCAGTGGTCAATGTTCCATTGTTAGCTACAATGTTGAACATATAAAGTACCCAGGGTGACAGTTCAGCAGTCCCAGCTGATATTGATCCCGCACCCTCCACTTCACAGCCTGAACATACAACTGTTTCCCTTGATCGAATCATTGTGCAACCTACTGAGGGTGCACATGTACAACAAATACTCACCCCCATCCTTCAAGCCCAACTGGAACAAAGGGCGGTATACTAGAAAAAAGGAAGAAGAGCAAGAAGAATCCTTCTATTCTTGTCTCAGAGGCCCAATCCCAACCTGAAAGCTCTCATCCAGAATAACATCATTCTGGTGATAATATCAAAAGGGATACCCACATCACAAGGGAAACTTCCTTGGAAGGATCCCTATTAGGATCAAGACTACATCCCGGGTCTGTAGAAATCCCCACTGAGCCTATACTCTTTTCTTCTTTGTACTTAAGTGCAGAGGCACCTAGTCAAGATGATGTACCATCTCCAAATGCCACTATAAAGGAGGTACTGATTGACTTGGCTGCCAACGTACCCAACCCAAGTTCATCACCCAAAAAGGTTCACTTTGGGAGTATTGATAGAGTGAATGTGGAAGGGGCTATCACTACTTCTGGTCCATCAATTGACTAGGAGGACAGTGATAACATCATTAAGACCCCAACCATGGCAACTCACAGTGAGAATATTTCGTTTGAAACATTCTTCACTGAGAGGAATCCTAGGAGCCAAGAAAACCAGGGTGATGCGGATGCAGAGGCTAGGCCTAAGGCCCCATCCACTTCCAAGGATTCCATATCTGTGGATGAGGACAGTCTGAAACTGCAAAACTTGGAATTGATGGCTAGGCTTGCTCTGCTGGTGGCTGAAGTGTCTAAATTAAAGCACCAAGCTTCTATACATGAGTCCCACAAATGTACCAGTTCTGCTTCTACCTCCCTTATATCAGTAGGCACTCAAACTGATTCAACTTTGCTTACTGATGCAACTAAAAAGGGGGAGGAAAGCTTTCAAGATGGTGATGATAGCTTGGAAGAATGGTTCAAAGAACAAAAGGAATTTCAACGTACAATCTTCAAGCCCTATTTTATTTAAGTTCAGGAGATTGAATGGGAAGACTCCAAAGATGAAGAGGAAGAGGTCTCGAAAGAATGGAGAATAGTTACCAGGAATGTAGAGGAAGTATTTCCCGTGGAGAGGGAGATAGAAAGAGAAGAAGAAGAAGCATTCCTAAAAGTCCAAATACTTGAATCTGCTGCTAACATCTCCAGGAGAGTCATAGCCCCTGAGTTCCCTTTAACAACAAACAATCTGGAGTTTGACACAATCCTAGCATGGGGATATGATGGTCTATCTGAAAGATTTTGTATTGGACGGGAGTTTGCTGGAGTTCAAGAACACAAATGGGACAATTTAAGCCTATTTGACATCTGGGCCATGCACCTGACTGAATGCATCAATACCTCCAAGAATCTCTGTGACAGGCTTGCCAATGAACGCTTTCATGATATATGTGAAGACAATATGCCTAGATTTAAGAGGTTCCTTGAAGAAACTAAGAAGGTGGCTTATCCAGCCTTGAGGATGAAGAAGCAGAGTCCTCAAGAGCAGCACAAGAAAGAAGAAGTCAAAGACCGGGATTGATTAGAAGCAGGGTCCTGACTGAAGATCAAGTTTTGTGCTTAAGGAGACATCCGTACAATGAGGCAGTCAGAGGTCTTGAAATCTATGGATGGTCCAACACTGATCCATCTGGAATAAAATTCTTCTTATGTAATAGATCATCCTTTGAAATCAACAACATCTAAGAGATATTAATGCTAAATCCGGACTTCCTTATTAAAGGCTGGGAGCTAAGATCACAGATTTTTTCCTTTGATTTAACCAGAAGTCAAAAAATGGTAGAAATTGTTGAATCTTTCCTTAAGAATGGTGGATGGATTGCAGTAGAGTAACCATCTGAATCATCTCGGTCACCTTCATCCCCTTAAAGGTTGTGCGTAATACTGAAACATTATCTGCAAAGACCATTGAACTGAATATCATGAAGGAATGGAAGTCCATGAGTGATGATGAAGAAGAAGAAGTAGAAGAAAATGTTCCTCCTGTGTCTACTCCATAAACTGCCAATGAAGCTTATGATGAGACTCCAACAGCAATCTCCTCATCTACTATTGTGGTCTATGAAGCAGAAGCAGAGGCATCCAACAAAGAAAAAGGAAAGGGCATTATGACTGATGAAGAAGAGAAAAGATTGAAGAAGAAAAGAGAGAGATGGAAAGAAGAACAAGGGAGAAAGAAGAAGAAGAGATGGCTCAGCTAAAGAAGGATCAAGAAAGAAAAGCTGCCATGCTCTTAAGAGAACAACAAATCCAAATGCATGCAAGATCTCTAGATGCAAAGAAAGTTTAGGTTTCTGCAGCTTCTCAAATAGAAGAAGATGAAGCTCAAATAGAAGAAGATGAAGCTCTAGCTCTCCAGCTGCAAGAACAACTAAATAAAGAAGATGAAGAGAGAGAGACAGAAGGCTGAAGAAGCTAAGTTTAGAATTACTGACACTGAACATGGAAATGAGATGAGGGAGGAGTGGATAGCAGTTCTCATTTCTCAAGGTGAGGATGCAGACTACCTTGAGAAACTATTAAATAAAGAAATTTACAAGGCCTTTATGGGTAAACCAGGAGAACTGGAAAAGAAGAAAAGAGCTAAAGAAGAAGAAAAGGCAAGACAGAAATATAGGAGAGCCATTGCCTTTAATAAAAGAACCCATGAAGAAAGGAAGGTAATGATTGACTTCCTAAAGGCAAGAGGTGAGAGTGGGAAGAGACTAGGTCCTATGAAGTTCATAAATCTACAAGCTCTCTATAGATAGGTAAAAAAGGACGAAGAGGAGAGATTGAAGAAGACTAATCCACTAAAAAGGGTAGATACCTCTATAGAAGAAAGAACATGAAAGAAGCCCATAACTATTCCCTTAGTCTCTCCTCCTTCTGTCCAACAATTTCCTACTCTCCCTCCTAGACTTCTCTCTTCCACTCCCAAAGAGTCCAAATCCTCCCACCCAGCTCCCTCTCATCAACAGCCTCCCAAAAATAAAATCAAACCTCCTACCATATATGAAGATTCAAGTATGATTGTGAAATGGTTTTACAATGATCTAGATCAATGGTTTGAAGTGTTCAGAGGAGAGGTAGAAAAGAAGAGATCAGTCTACAAGTCTGTTGATGAAGTGATGCAGCTTCCAGATTATGATCTAAAGAAAATTTTGGAGCTGGGTGAATCTCATGAGCCTAACAATGAAAGTGGGAGGCATCTTCTGCTAGTGATCAAACATCACTTCAATCCAATAAGAGATGTTGTTATTGATGCAAAACCACTTCAATCCCATTTTCCTCTTATCAAATGGTCCTACAATGCTGACAAAGATGAATACACACTGGTTGATGTAAAAGGAAACAAGATGGGATGTTCCAGCAAAGCCATCTTCAGCATGCCAAGAAGAGACATCAAATCTTTGTCTGAAATCCCCTTTGACAATCCCAACAAGGATCCAAGAGTCTATGAGACTGCAAGGATTGTCCTGCACATGCAACAACTTCAGGAACAAAGGCAATAAGAGAGTTTCAGTAGCATCAGTGTAGGGGGAGTTTGTAGAGATAAAGACTGATGGATACAAAATTCTCTAAGTATATCTACTGCGGACTCAACAATTTTGATAACTGATGAAGTTGCTGCGGATAAGGTCTCTAAGTATATCTGTTGCAGACTCAACAATCCTATCATCTTTCGTTTACATATGATTTGAGCTTCGTTGGCAGCTAACCAATCCATGCCCAATAATATATCGAATCATCCTAAGGTCAGAAGGAATAATCTAGAAGAAAACTTACCGCCTTCTATTTCTATCATGCAATCTTCAGTTACCTGAAACACTGTCGAGTTTCTACCAACGGTGATTTCTACGCTAAAGGCCTTTATTATGGTGTCGATTGCGTAGTCTAGTTTACGACTAAAATTATTCGATATAAAGCTTTTGCTAGCACCAGAATCAAATAAAATAGAAGCATGTTCAACATTAACTAGGAACGTACCTGACACGATATCAGGGTTTCCTCTTGCTTCCTGCTCAGTTAGGGCATAAGCCCGAGTTCTAGCCTTCAGCTGTTCCTTTTCATCTTCTTTTTCCTTTCCCGAACTAGATTGTCCGGTCTTCCTGCAATCCTTAGTGGCGTGCCCAAACTAACCATAGTTCTGGCACTTGATGGTGCTATTACTGTCCTTTGAGTAGTGTACAGGCTTCCCACATTTAAAACACATGGTTGAGCCAGCCCGACACTCACTGCGGTGTAGCTTCCCACATTTTGAGCACACTTCATACTCATCCGTTCTTGGCTTCTTAACCTCAGCCGTAACGTTTCCCTTTCTAGCCCCCTTAGACGGGTTCTCCCATTTCCTCTTCTATGTCTCAGGTGCCGAGTCCTCATTTGCATAATCATCATAGACGATTCCACTCAAATTCCCTACCGACTCGAAAGTCGAGGGTAGGTTAGCTTTTACGTGAACTCGGACCCTCTATGACAGGCCCTTGACATAGTACTTGATTAATCATTCTTCAGTCTCTACTATGTGAGGTACCAGTTGAGCCAGCTCGTTGAATTGGGAAGTATACTAGTGATGAGTCTTGCTGCCAGGCTTGAAGTTTAGGAACTCGTTCTCCACCTGATCAATCTCCTTCTAGGGGTAGAACTTTTGGATTATTAGCTTTTTCAGGTCCTCACAGGTCATTCATCTGAAAGCGTTCGGCGACTTGGTCCTATGTATGTTCCTCCACCAAAACAGTTCTTCGTTGGTGAAAGAGTGAGCAACATACTTAACATCTTGATCGGGTCGACATTCTCTTATGTTAATTATGTCGTTCATCCTTTCAATCCATTCAAATATAGCTACCGAATCCTTATTCCCATCAAACTTGGGCGGGTCACCGTCCTTAAATCCCTTGCATGTACATCAACGAGTGGCTAGTCCCATATTCACCTTACCCCCATCACTATCATATACCTTCTCCTCAGGGTTCTCTGCTTCAGTGCCTCGGATAACAGATCAGACAGTATGTTTTTTAGAGTTATTATGACCTCACGGGTGATAGCATCCCTAAATTCGGGTTCCAGTCATAGTGATCCTTCGTTTTCATCCCCAAATGGGGTCGTATTAGTTTCATGCACAATCTTTGTGCGTTCCTCGGGCACGCCCTCCTCACGTTCCATATACATACTTTATTCATCATTAAGTCTTCGGTTCAAGGGTGGTCTGCCGACTCGACCAGTACGACCGCCTCGGCATCCAGTTCCTCCTCTACCAGCCATAGTATTATAGATTTCCTGATAAGTAAAGGGAATACATCAATGTAATTCCTTCAGATCATAGTTTAGAACAATACGAGCAAGGTAAATTCTTAATTACAGTGACCGGTTTGTGATTAATAATTTGCTTTGCTTTTTGGGTTCAAAACTCTTCACAACAGTGGTGACATTGACATCTATGTTTTCTAAGTTAAGGCATCTATTCCTAACTACAGACATCAAATTTACTACTTACTTACTGTGATGGCGTTGGCTACCGAAGACTGACATCCGTGTTATGGCCCCATTATCAGCTTGAGTCCAGACATTTTGGGATATCTGAATCTCTCAAACTATTGCTCTGATACCAACTTGTAAGACCCCTTTCCCATGTGACCTCACTTGTTGGATTTACTCATAAACATAGTCTTCAATACTGAACTTTGAATTAAAAGCATTCAACATAGCGGAAGCGTATCATTCAAATACAAACATAGCAGCGAAGTCTTAACATAAAAAGTAAACATTGTTTTAACACATAAGCTAATAAACAGGATGTTAGTCTTGGACCAAGATAGCCATCATGCCTTCGCACGTCCTTTCTTCTTCTTACCTGAAGTGCATACTAAAAGTCAGCTAACGCTGGTGAATTCTAGTATAAAGCAATTAAGTATAAACATTGTTTCATTATAAGTATATGTATATATATGTGTATATAAATAAATACACATTATCATTCGACTGGCCTTTATTTATCATTCAAAATAAATACATATAAATATATATATATATATATATATGCACCCTTACTTGCGTTGGACATTCATCGGTCATATACATAAGGGTGATCAACCCGTCATTTGGTTATGTAAGTCACAAAGACAAACGTTCTCGAGCTACCGTCGTAGCCCATTTCATACCGTTTCTACCGAAGTAGTCTGTCCTTCATTACCATCCAACAAACTTTTGGCCGTCCGTCATACCATACTACCGTCGTAGTCCGTCTTTTCGCCCGTCTGGCCGAAGGCATCCGTTTCCCACCCGATCAATATTATGCAGCCGTGCTTCAATTAAGGGCCTCCGTCTACCGTATGTAGTCTACCTTTCTTGAATTTTATTTCTGGCTGCATAATAAATGAGTAGTCGTCCGTCTACCGAATTAAAAATTATCATCGTACCGTTCATAACGTTTACATACATTCTTAACATGCAATATATATATACGGAAAGATTTCATTCATTACGTTATGTCATTCATTCTTTTCATTCTTTGTATACATACCTTTCATACTGTCACACCCCAACCGACGGCGGAAAACGTCGGGGCGTGAAGCTGTGCAGACTGTTCGTAGCTCATGGTTGCTAAGTTTGAATAATTAAGCATTCAATTTCATTACACGAAGCAAGTTCATACAATACAGAAATACATGTAGCGAATACAAAAGACAACAGGTTTAGATTAATTGCTAGGTCCAAATCCTATGTGTAGCAAGCTTGTAATTCTTCAAACATTATCACCTGAAACATGGTTAAAAACAATGTCAACTAAAAAGTTGGTGAGAATACATAGGTTTTTGTGTCAAGTAAGAGAATATAGTGTTGTGTGCATACAATTCATACAAACATGGCAATTAAGGCATTTATGGAGAGTTACCATCATGTGACCAGATAGTACAATCAAACCTTTGTAACTAGTATCCAAAAAGCGTGTTGGCAGTAACAGTCACCCTACCTGGGTGGGTTTGTCAGACTCAATAGATCTATCACTGTTTACTGTAGGCTATAAAATAGTTAATGATTGCACGTGAATGGCTAACTGCGTGTTGGTCTACACACCTAGTACTCAAGTACAAAGCTCAAAATTGTAACACATGATTTGTAGGGTGAAATTGTATTGTGTAGTTTGTAAATATTTAGATCAAACTCATGTTCCACCCCAAAAGTTTGTAAATAGTAAAAGAGGGGCTATGAAACTCACTTGTGTTGGATAGTGTTGTTTGCACAAAAATCAACCAAAAATGCCAAGCGTGTTGTAGGTCGCTACGTTTGACCTATTGAATAAATGTAATACGCGTGTTATTGTTTGTGTTGTTTTTTTGTCAGAAATGGATTTGTACGTTTAGGGTTTGTTTGAAATAACAGATAAATAAATAATTTTTTATTTATTTATTTAGAATATTTGAAATAGTATTGATATATATATATATTTATTTAAATACAAATTTAAATAAATGATTTATACATATTTATTTAAATATAAATTTAAATAAATCATATTTGGTTTGAAATATGTATTTGCGTAAATAGTTTATAACAATAACCATATAAACTTTTAATTAGAAATTCATCGGTTTTGAAACTATCGGGAATTAATCAGTTTAAATTTCTAAATCAACGATTCGGTTTATAAATGATTCCCGGGTCTTGGGATTTTTATAACCTAATTTTTTTATAAATAAATAAATTTTGAGATTTTTAATAAAACATATTAAATCAATTTTGAAAATAATAAAATCTAAAGTTTCTGGTCAAGGAGCACGACCGTGCTCGCGAGAGGCACGACCGCGCTCGTTGCCGGGCGTGACCGTGGTGGTCTGGAGCACGCCCGTGGTCAAGTCAGAAGGTGCTACTTAGTTTTTGGACATAGAGCACGACCGTGCTCGTATCTGGCACGACCGCGTCTAGTGTTTGTTTTTGGTCAAGACTTGTTTCCTCGGTAAGCACGATCGGGCCACACCTGGGGCACGATTGTGCTTGGTCAGGCACGACCGCGCTCAATGACGAGCGCGACCGTGTCGAGTCTTTTTCAGACTCAATTCGATCGATTCTTATATTAAAAGCTTCTGGATTCTTAGGGCTTTCACTTAGTGGATGATTTCGAATGTTTATACATGGTTTAATTGTATTTATATCGTGTCTAAAGTGTAGTTCGAGTAAAAGTTATGTTTCGGCTTTTATGTTCAAAATCGAACCGATTTGAGTGTTTCTACTACGAATTGGCATAGGGCTTTCGTAGTAGAGGTAGATGCGAATCTAAACGCGTAATACTTACTTGTTATAATAGGGCAATTAATGCAGTCGGCTACGGGTTGTGTGGTCGCGTTTCTCGGTGATCGATCAGACTCCAGGGACGATGTGAATGTCGAGCGAGCGTTCTAAGTGGTTGAGTGGGTACAAATGAGGGTGTAGAAAGCATGGAAGTTGCTTTATATCGACGAATTCAGGAGATATGGATAGAGGTAGGTATGGGATTAAACAAATGGCAAATTGGATGACGATGGAAGCGTGTTTCAGTGTGGAATCAGTGGCGTATGGTCGAACGCGTGAAAACCGGCTTTATCCATTTTTAAATTCTGCGAATTCGTCAAGTGTTGATGTGATTTGGCTCTGCAGAGGCAAGTTGCTTCTGCAGGCGCGACCGTGCCTGGTATTAGGCGCGACCGTGCTTAGATCTGCAGGCGCGGTCGTGTTGGTTCCAAGGCGCGACCGTGCTTGCCTAGTTTTGTAGTTTTTGAGTTTTGTCAATTTTGGTCCTCGAGGCTTGTGAGATAATGGTGTTTTGTTTAATTTGTTATTGTAATAGAATAGTTTGTCTACGTACTTGCATCATAGTTGTTTATACACGAATTGAGCTAAAATACTCGTTTATTGCGTTCAGAACGATTTCACGGTAAAAACCAGAAATGTTACAGTCTCCCCGTGTTGAGGGAATTTCGTCCCGAAATTTGACTAGTTGAGGCTACTTAAATAGCAAGGAAGACGTGGGTTTGGATTCTTCACCGAGTTTGGCTGTTACTTTGAGGAGCATTTATGATGACATGGTTTAGGTCTGTTATCCGAGGTCATGTATGAATAGTATTAATGAGTTAGGTCAAGAGGATTTAGGAGAAACTGTTGGAAGGATACGTTGGCGCCAAAGGCGAAATACATTACTTGGAATAGTGTTGATGGGAATTTGATGATTAGAATTTGTTCAAGATGTAGCCTACTATGCTTAAGTATTCTCAGTGGTTAAGTGGTTTCACAAACATTGGCCCGTTAAACAACATGAAACTTTACGTGACACGAATAACGCTACTGCTGATAATACGATAGGAACACTTATATATAGGAAGTACCAGCGGCGTATCCACCATGCCCTTGTTGTATTTCATCAGTTTCGTTATTTGTATATCATGCTAAGTTTCATGTCATAACACACTATAGAATTTGCTATGCTTTCCATGCGCTGATTTGTATAATTCCGTGTGCACCCGTAATTATCCAAATCGTCGCATGGTCCGTATAGTCCATCCCATTATGTGTGTGGGACGGGGGGGGGGGGGGTAACACAAAAATTCACATAATTTGTAACTACTGTTTTCACGTATGTGTTGCAAATAATTGTATACCTAGATAGTAAGGTAAATTGCAACAATTGTAAGCAATTTAGTTCCGTGTAATATGTAAGCACTCACTACATCCATGTATGATCTAGTGTTATGTACATTGTAAGCATGTATAGTGTGAATAGTTTAGTACCATGTATGTAGTAACAAATGAGTTTCATGTATAATGGAAACAAATAGTTTTTCATGTATAATGTAAACACATTGAGTATCGTGAGCAACCAAGCTTTATGTATTATGTAATTGATCTTGTATCGTGTATGTTGTAGATAGCTTAAGGTTCATGTAGCATGTACTCAATCGCGTATATGGCAAACTACTACGTTGCATGTATGTTTGTGAATAACTGAGTTTCATTTGATTTTGTGGATGTTTGTGTGTAAGCTATTGAATCTCATGAGTGACGTACATTAACGAATTCGTTTGTATAGGTGGTCGAGTGTTGAGGACAATCGTGTTGTTTGATATTCATGTAAAATGCGGGTAGTTGGGTTTTAGCTTTTTAGATCTTGCTGTGGTTTGTAGGAAGGGTTAACGTCTACGCGAAACGCTCAATCTCGTTGAAGTGGGAAGTATACTCGTAGGTTTCTGAAGGTGTAAGGTAGCGAGAGGGTGTTGCGGGTAATTAGGGTGATTTGTTTGCGAGTAAATGATTTGAGCTTGTTTGTAAGCGGGTAAGAAATTGTAATTTATCCTTGGTTGTGATTTGATTAAATAAGCAGAAATAGTAATTTGAATAACCAAGTGAGCGAAATGAATAATTTAGAATCTTTTACTTTAATCAATGAGAGAAAGTCCCAGAGAAGGACAAAAATAGTGACTAATTAAGCCAAAGGTTTAAAAATCAAAATTATAATTTATTTAGAAAAGGTTTTATAAAACAAGTCGTATATAAAAATATTTTACAAGGTAAAAAGGTTCGTTGGAAATCTATATTCTAAGTAATATTTATAAATCCAGAGTTTGATAGATGCTTTTGCTTGAGTACAAAAACGATGTTGTTTTAAATGAATAGAATGATTAGTTTTGCAAAGGAGGCTTGGGTACGTGTACTAATTCGCAATGAATGAGAAGATGGTGTTTGTGTGATCTTGATGAAAATATGGTGGTAATATTGAGTCAACGAGTAATGGTATTAAAGTTGTAAAATAAAACTTAACATAAATGATAAAGTGTCAAAAACTTCATCCCAACATAGGATGATAGTTTCAAACAGAAATTTAAAGACAAAGTAAAACAACCCAGCTAGCGTCTCAGGTAGCTTTAACAAGGAAGCAGATGAGTACTAGAAAGAACATGGTTACGGTCACTCGGATAGCAAAACGGGTCTCAATTCTAGCTCCCTCGGACTTTAGCTCGTAAGTTCAACTTGGTCTTAGTAATAGTGACAAACTGTGGTAGGCGTAAGTAGTTCGGATAACGACAAATGACATAAATGATTACAAGGCGAAATTTTTATTCTAAATTAGATCTTCATTTGCCTCCATCTTGCACTAGCTTCAATTGGTCTTATTCACTGGCTCGGTGCTGACTTGATCTTTGTTGGTGTTTATGTTGAGGGTGCGTCCACGAGCATCACCCTGGGTAACATTGACAATCCTGGGACATCGATGACGGAAATGGTTTGGGTCGCCACATTCAAAGCAAACTCGTCCGTTGGTAATAGCCGGGACCACTGGGTTTATCACTTGCTGCTTGGTCCTATTCCCCCGGTTGGCTCGAGTAATGGGTGGTCCAGATCGGCAATCGTTGGCAGTATGGCCATATTTCCCACAGTTAGCACATAGACGGCATGGCATTTTTAGGAAGTGATGATAATTGCATGTGTTGACAAAGGGTTGTTGCCCCTATATGGTCTCTTATTCTGGGCTTGGGCTAGTGGTGCAACTTGGTTGATCGGTATAGCAGCGATAACGACAGCAAAGTTGCGTTTCTTATTGTATTGAGGAGGTCTGGGTTTGTTTTCCTTAGAGGGCTCGGAAGAGGCTGCTGGGTCAGTTGCTTTCATTGTACTTTTGGCGTTGTTATTAGCTTGGGTAAATTGGGTTACTAGCTGAGTGAGGAGAGCAGCAAGGTTGGTATTATTGTTGTTGTTGGCATTGCTAGTATTGGTGTTGTTGCGATTGCTGTTACGACGAGGAGACATTCTATACAAAAGAGAATGATATAAAAGAGTTGTGAGAATTTATAAAAATCCGTTGAAATTTAGGATAGGAGGAAAAATAACACATTTATTTCATAGTTCGGATTGTTTTCAAGTAATCACATTTCTACTTGAACACAATGACATATTAAGGTTAATTAGACTTATATAATTTTCAAGGAGACGTGCTTTAGCCTATAGGTAAACACTCATCCCGGGAATTCCCAGGAAAGCATACGGATCCCTCGGTTGATTGGGATTTATATGAAATGCTTTCCTAGACAGAAAACCCAGAATACAGGTGTCACCCTTCTAGATTGCACGTGTCCTCTAATAATTAACAGAGTCTAAAACCTTAACGGGTATGAAAAATATTTTTGATAGGCATAGGTCCACGAGTATGAGTTTTTCCACAAGTTATGGCGATGATGACATAGAAGCAGTTAAGGAGGATATGCGGCTTAGGATACGGGTATGGATACGATTTATTTTATTATTTACGTATGCTTATTAAGTCTTGTAGTCTAAACAATTTAAGTATCAAATAACTAACACATAAGGCATGTGACATATAGCAAATAGCACGTATCACATAAAACATGTAGCATGGCATTGTTGGGTGTCCTAAAGTTATAGTCTAGGTCAATGGTGTCTAATAACCTAATTCCCTATAACCAAGGCTCTGATACCAATCTGTCACACCCCAACCGACGGCGGAAAACGTCGGGGCGTGAAGCTGTGCAGACTGTTCGTAGCTCATGGTTGCTAAGTTTGAATAATTAAGCATTCAATTTCATTACACGAAGCAAGTTCATACAATACAGAAATACATGTAGCGAATACAAAAGACAACAGGTTTAGATTAATTGCTAGGTCCAAATCCTATGTGTAGCAAGCTTGTAATTCTTCAAACATTATCACCTGAAACATGGTTAAAAACAATGTCAACTAAAAAGTTGGTGAGAATACATAGGTTTTTGTGTCAAGTAAGAGAATATAGTGTTGTGTGCATACAATTCATACAAACATGGCAATTAAGGCATTTATGGAGAGTTACCATCATGCGACCAGATAGTACAATCAAACCTTTGTAACTAGTATCCAAAAAGCGTGTTGGCAGTAACAGTCACCCTACCTGGGTGGGTTTGTCAGACTCAATAGATCTATCACTGTTTACTGTAGGCTATAAAATAGTTAATGATTGCACGTGAATGGCTAACTGCGCGTTGGTCTACACACCTAGTACTCAAGCACAAAGCTCAAAATTGTAACACATGATTTGTAGGGTGGAATTGTATTGTGTAGTTTGTAAACATTTAGATCGAACTCATGTTCCACCCCAAAAGTTTGTAAATAGTAAAAGAGGGGCTATGAAACTCACTTGTGTTGGATAGTGTTGTTTGCACAAAAATCAACCAAAAATGCCAAGCGTGTTGTAGGTCGCTACGTTTGACCTATTGGATAAATGTAATACGCGTGTTATTGTTTGTGTTGTTTTTTTGTCAGAAATGGATTTGTACGTTTAGGGTTTGTTTGAAATAACAGATAAATAAATAATTTTTTATTTATTTATTTAGAATATTTGAAATAGTATTGATATATATATATATTTATTTAAATACAAATTTAAATAAATGATTTATACATATTTATTTAAATATAAATTTAAATAAATCATATTTGGTTTGAAATATGTATTTGCGTAAATAGTTTATAACAATAACCATATAAACTTTTAATTAGAAATTCATCGGTTTTGAAACTATCGGGAATTAATCAGTTTAAATTTCTAAATAAACGATTCGGTTTATAAATGATTCCCGGGTCTTGGGATTTTTATAACCTAATTTTTTTATAAATAAATAAATTTTGAGATTTTTAATAAAACATATTAAATCAATTTTGAAAATAATAAAATCTAAAGTTTCTGGTCAAGGAGCACGACCGTGCTCGCGAGAGGCACGACCGCGCTCGTTGCCGGGCGTGACCGTGGTGGTCTGGAGCACGCCCGTGGTCAAGTCAGAAGGTGCTACTTAGTTTTTGGACATAGAGCACGACCGTGCTCGTATCTGGCACGACCGCGTCTAGTGTTTGTTTTTGGTCAAGACTTGTTTCCTCGGTAAGCACGATCGGGCCACACCTGGGGCACGATTGTGCTTGGTCAGGCACGACCGCGCTCAATGACGAGCGCGACCGTGTCGAGTCTTTTTCAGACTCAATTCGATCGATTCTTATATTAAAAGCTTCTGGATTCTTAGGGCTTTCACTTAGTGGATGATTTCGAATGTTTATACATGGTTTAATTGTATTTATATCGTGTCTAAAGTGTAGTTCGAGTAAAAGTTATGTTTCGGCTTTTATGTTCAAAATCGAACCGATTTGAGTGTTTCTACTACGAATTGGCATAGGGCTTTCGTAGTAGAGGTAGATGCGAATCTAAACGCGTAATACTTACTTGTTATAATAGGGAAATTAATGCAGTCGGCTACGGGTTGTGTGGTCGCGTTTCTCGGTGATCGATCGGACTCCAGGGACGATGTGAATGTCGAGCGAGCGTTCTAAGTGGTTGAGTGGGTACAAATGAGGGTGTAGAAAGCATGGAAGTTGCTTTATATCGACGAATTCAGGAGATATGGATAGAGGTAGGTATGGGATTAAACAAATGGCAAATTGGATGACGATGGAAGCGTGTTTCAGTGTGGAATCAGTCGCGTATGGTCGAACGCGTGAAAACCGGCTTTATCCATTTTTAAATTCTGCGAATTCGTCAAGTGTTGATGTGATTTGGCTCTGTAGAGGCAAGTTGCTTCTGCAGGCGCGACCGTGCCTGGTATTAGGCGCGACCGTGCTTAGATCTGCAGGCGCGGTCGTGCTGGTTCCAAGGCGCGACCGTGCTTGCCTAGTTTTGTAGTTTTTGAGTTTTGTCAATTTTGGTCCTCGAGGCTTGTGAGATAATGGTGTTTTGTTTAATTTGTTATTGTAATAGAATAGTTTGTCTACGTACTTGCATCATAGTTGTTTATACACGAATTGAGCTAAAATACTCGTTTATTGCGTTCAGAACGATTTCACGGTAAAAACCATAAATGTTACACATACTTTGTTCATCATTCATTTTCATATATCACGTATGTTCACATTAGCATTCATAACATTCTTTCATTTAATGTATACACTTCATCCCTAAAATATTTAAAATAATTTTCATGTTACATATAGGGGGCACATATAACTCATCTGATTGAGCAGTTCCTGGAGTATACTTAGCTTGTTAAAGGGCGTCACTAAGGTCACACACAATCTGTATAATCAAGTCATATAGGATAAGATAATGCACCTAAACGACACTTATGCGTTTCTATTATTAGAACTATGCGAACGTAGGTAAGTTCGCCAATTTGGACATAGTCGAACTTGGTAAGTTCGCTACCATTGGTCTCAGGCAAACGTGAGTAAGTTTGCTACTTTTATACTTTAGGCGAACCTGTACCAGCGAACATATTAAGTTCGCCATTTTGGATCCAGGCGAACTTGTTAAGTTTGCCTGCGCGGCCTTCTTCCCCAATTAGAACCCTACATCTGGTCAGTTGATTTCAAGGTATTCAAACCCTTAACTTTTTACGTCAAAACGTTCTATTTTCATCCATAAGCTTAAATATGTGTTTTGTTTTGTATTCCATACGTAAAAACCGTGTCTTTATGTGATTTTTAACTCAAAACCCAAAACTACTAAAAACTCAGATTTTAGAGGTGATGCATACCTTTTGGAGTCCGGTTTCTGTTGTTATACGTTGCTGAGATGATGAGAGACGATTCCCGAGCTTCTTCTCTCTAACCCGTGCTCTCCTCTCTCTCTCTCTAAGTTTACGCAATGAGGTAATAGGGGAAAGGGTTTGTGGCTGCTGATTAGAAGGGAACTTCAAGTTTTTGGCCCCAAGGGCCGGCCCTTGGCCAAGCCCGCCCCTTTTTCCTTCCTTGCTTTCCTTTATTTGTCTTAGTATTAATCACATCGATCTTGTTTATTTGTTACATAACAACAAACAAATGAGAAGCCTTTTTAAACCTTTTACTAGCGTTTTTCTTTAAATTCACTTTTTTTTTCTCTTATCAATATGGGACGGAATATTTTTTTTATAATTCTTTATAGTTACATTTTTATTTTCTCTTATCCATCGCAAACAAACTTTTTTCTATCGTAAACTATACCGAATCGTAGTGCATTCACGAACTGATAACTAACGAACAACATTGGTATTATTGGAACCCACGTTGCTATTTGTTTTTATTGTTTTCGATCGATGTAAAACACATGTCGTTTTTTAATTTTAGTTTTTTATCTATCTTCATCTTTTTAACTTTTTTTGACAGGTTTTTATTTTTATGGTTTTTTATTCGCAACGGTTTCACACAGTTTTATCTTTTCGTTAAACGATTTTTTTTTCGTTTTCCTTTTCTTTTTTATTTATATGTTACATTTTCATGATTTCTAAAAATATCGTCGCTAGATGCTTTTTTGTCCCGCCACAGCACGCACTAGTATAAACTAATATACAGGTGAACTATAAATTATTAAGTTTATTATATTCCTTGATAAATTATTTAGTTTACTATTACCACCGACCATAATTGCATAATTCGTGGCTGTTGTACAAATCGCATAACTCAAACAAATCGAACAGTAAACATCTCAACGAAACCGCATCTAAATCATTGAATTATTGAATAAAATATAAAATTAGATTTGAATTAGCGAATAAACAAACCTGGCAAACGATTGTACCACTCTTACTATCTTAAAAGGCAATGTCGGTGGTCTGTGAGGAGCCACCGACAAAGCCAGCCTTTCTTCTTTTTGATTTTATTTTCATTGTTTAAATAAAATATTTTGCTGGTGAGTTGGTTAAACTTGAGTTGGTGTGTGCTCCTGGTTTGATCCTCACTTCAAACATTTTTTTTCTTTTTTTTTATCAAGTTTTTATCCAACAAAAATAAACTATTATTATTTATCTTTTTATTTATCAAATTTCTTTTCTTTTTTCTTTAATTTTTTTATATTCGTTTGTAAAAATTATTTGTTTTTTTGTTTTGTTTTTACTTTATTACTAACTTATTTTACGAATTTGTCGTTTCAATGTTAACTCCTATTCGCGTCGTGATGTGTTGCAAAACACATACGTTTATCCTATTTTTTTTGTTCGTTTTAGTTAGTTAATTAGTTGTTTTTGTTTCGTACTAAGTTCTTGATAGTTCGTGATGTGTTTACAGGTGTTCGTGTGCAAAAGAAGCAAAAAATCAAAGTTTGATACCGTAGAAATCGAGCACACAAAGAGGAGCATTGAAAAGAAATAAAAAAGTATGGAATTCTAGTTGTTCGTGCCACGCGAAGAAAGAGGATCAGGTCTTGGCGACATGCCAAGACCCAGAATTCAGGAAAAGGGCGCCCGACTAATTTGTCTCTCGCGCCACACCAAGAAGATCATCCAAGTCTTCGCGACACGCGAAGAACCCAATTTACGGCAAAACCCTAAAAACTGAATATTTAAAGATTTTTATGCCATTCTATCAGTGGTTGGACTTTCAGCCGTCACAAAGGAGTTCTTGGGTGGTTTTAGGAGCAGAGAGTTTGTTGGGAGCAAGGGATTGAAGCTTGTGAGCACGTATTGGTTGGATTGCAATCATTCGGTTTATGTTCTTCATCTTTTCTTGTTTGGTCAGTTTAATTGACTCAATGTTTTTTAATATTATGATTATTTTGCTTTTATGAACATGATTGTTGGCTAAACATTAGATACTACCTAAGTTTGATGATAATTTGTTGAATCTTTGGATTTTTATCGGTTTTTGGTTATGATTGATGGTTTTAATATTCAGTTTCACTGTTAGTTCTTCTAATTGAGACATTAATTCTTTCATTTCTAATGGAGCCAATCGGTAGTGTGCTTTGGCAACGGGCTCCGCTCCTGGAAATAAGTCAGTCTGAAATTTTATTTCATGATCGGGCGACAAGCCAGGTAGGTCCTCTGGGAACACTTCTTGAAAGTTGAACACCATGGGCACATCTTTGAGTTCTTTCATTTTCATTCTATCATCAATAACATACGCCAGATAAGCTTCACAACCGCGCCTCATGTAACTTTCGGCCTTGATCATCGAGATGACATTCGGCATTGTACAATTCCAATCCCATTAAATCGTAATCGGACTGCCGTCAGTAGCTTTGAGATGTATCATCTTTCGTTTACATATGATTTGAGCTTCGTTGGCAGCTAACCAATCCATGCCCAACAATAAATCGAAACCTCTTAAGGTCAGAAGGAATAATCTAGAAGAAAACTTATCGCCTTCTATTTCTATCATGCAATCTTCAGTTACCTGAAACACTGTCGAGTTTCTACCAACGGCGATTTCTACGCTAAAGGCCTTTACTATGGTGTCGATTGTGCAGTCTAGTTTATGACTAAAATTATTCGATATAAAGTTTTTGCTAGCATCAGAATCAAATAAAATAGCAGCATGTTCATCAATAACTAAGAACGTACCTGACACGACATCAGGGTTTCCTCTTGCTTCCTCCTCAGTTAGGGCACAAGCCCGAGTTCTAGCCTTTAGCTGTTCCTTTTCATCTTCTTTTTCCTTTCCCGAACTAGATTGTCCGGTCTTCCTGCAATCCTTAGTTGCAAGCCCAAACCAACCATAGTTCTGGCACTTGATGGTGCTCTTACAGTCCTTTGAGTAGTGTACAGGCTTCCCACATTTAAAACACATGGTTGAGCCAGCCCGACACTCACCGCGGTGTAGCTTCCCGCATTTTGAGCACACTTCGTACTTATCCGTTCTTGGCTTCTTAACCTCAGTCGTAACATTTCCCTTTCCAGACCCCTTTGACGGGTTCTCCCATTTCCTCTTCTATGTCTCAGGTGTCGAGTCCTCATTTGCATAACTGTCATAGACGATTCCACTCAAGTTCCCTACCGACTCGAAAGTCGAGGGTAGGTTAGCTTTTACATGAACTCAGACCCTCTATGGCAGGCCCTTGACATAGTACTTGATTAATCATTCTTCAGTCTCTACTATGTGAGGTAGCGGTTGAGCCAGCTCGTTGAATAGGGAAGTATACTGGCGTTGAGTCTTGTTGCCAGCCTTGAAGTTTAGGAACTCGTTCTCCACCTGATCAATGTCGGCGACTTGGTCCTCTGTATGTTCCTCCACCAACTCAGTGATTCGTTGGTGAAAGAGTGAGCAACATACTTAACAGCTTGTTCAGGTTGAAATTCGCTTATGTTAATTACGCCGTTCATCCTTTCAATCCATTCAAATATAGCTACTGAATCCTTGTTCCCATCAAACTTGGGCGGGTCACCGTCCTTAAATCCCTTGCAGTGTAACATCCCGAGTTTTAGAGCACGAGAGAATTCATGAGGAATTAAAACTTAAATAAAAAGAAAGGAATCGGGCTTGGGCCGGGGTGTATGGGCCGAAAGGGGCAAGGGTTTGGGCCCTTATAAGTCTCAAGACCAGCCCCAAACCCTCATTTACAACACCATTTTCGGAATTCTAGAGAGAGAAAGCGAGGGAGAGCCTAGAGAGAGAAAGTCCCGGTTTTCGGATTAGAGCTTCAAGGATCGTTAGCAAGAGTCTCGCGAGTGTTTAGCAACGAAAAGGAAGTGATTACAGGTAACCGATTCTCCTAGATCTGAGTTTTAGTTCATTTTTGGGTTTTTCGGGTTTTGGGTGAAACGGGAACGTTTTTACAGATGAAACTGAAAGAAAAGCATAGATTTGAGTTCTTAAACGAAAAACAAACGTTTTGAATGTAAAAAGTCCAGATCTTGACCAGGTCGGACCTGCATTGCGAAAGTTAGGGTTTTTCACGGGGAAGATAGCTGAGTTCTGCAGGTATCGAAACTAGAAGTTTCGAGCGGCCTGCAGGTATCGAAACTAGAAGTTTCGAGCGGCCTGCAGGTATCGAAACTAGAAGTTTCGAGCGGCCTGCAGGTATCGAAACTAGAAGTTTCGATGGGCCTGCACCTGTCGAAACTAAGTAGTTTCGATAGGTCTGCATCAGTAAGTGAAGTCAGTGTATTCACCTGTAACAGAACGAGTAAACCGTTAGAGTCGGGATTAGGTCTGATATGTGTCAACTGTTATGATTGTTCAGATTGAGTGAGATCCAGTAGACCATTCCAGCTAAGATAAGAGGTGAGTTCTAATCCCCTTTTTGCCTTCTTTAGGGGTGGTATGCATACTTAGTGTAAAGTGTTTATTATATTTTATATATTATAAACTGAAGAGAAAAGCTATGTTTTAGTGAAAGGTTTAAAAGAGGCAAAAGTATGTTTTCAGTAAAGTAAGATATATCATTTGGCAAGCGTTTACTATATTTTTATATACATAAACAAAGGCATGATATATGTGCTAGTATGTTTTTAGTAAAGTAAGATATATCATTTGGCAAGCGTTTACTATATTTTCATATACATAAACAAAGGCATGATATATGTGCTAGTATGTTTTCAGTAAAGTAAGATATATCATTTGGCAAGCGTTTACTATATTTTTATATACATAAACAAAGGCATGATATATGTGCTAGTATGTTTTCAGTAAAGTAAGATATATCATTTGGCAAGCGTTTACTATATTTTCATATACATAAACAAAGGCATGATATATATGATAAGCTATGTTTCAGAAAGTAAGATGTATTTTATGATAAGCTATGTTTCAGTAAAAGCAAAGATATATCATTTGGCAAGCGTTTACTATATTTTTATATACATAAACAAAGGCATGATATATGTTAAGTTATGAGCAAGATTTACAGAAATATTTATGAACAGTAAAGTGAACAGTTTTCCTTCGGGAATATGTACCAGCTATACAGGTCCTTGGGACAGATGTTACTTGTACAAGATGTCAGATATGGGTTCTACCCATTAGTAAGAACCTTTGGGTTCGTTAACGGTTGTACAACTGGGATGAGTGACGGCGGTTGCTCGGGAGGTCCACGCAACCTCCCCTTAGCGTTAAGCGGTATTGTCGGTTCATGGATGTAAGCCATGGGGGCATTGACCAGGGTATTGTCGGTTCATGGTCGTTGATCATGGGGGCATTGACCAGGTACTCGTCGGTTCATGGATGAAAGCCATGGGGGCGGTACAGTAGTGACAAGGAATTGACGGATAAGCGGTATTGTCGGTTCATGGTCGTTGATCATGGGGGCATTGACCAGGTACTTGTCGGTTCATGGATGTAAGCCATGAGGGCAGTACAGTAAAGAGGAATTGACGGTTTATTATACGTTTTAAACTGTTTGAAAAGTAAAGTGTGTTAAGTTTAGCCTTAATGGCAGTATATATGTTTGAAAAGTAAAGTGTGTTAAGTTTAGCCTTAATGGCAGTATATATGTTTGAAAAGTAAAGTGTGTTAAGTTTAGCCTTATTGGCAGTATATGTGTTTTAGTAAATCTTTTGTAAAATTGATTTAAAGTAAACGTTAGAACTCACTCAGCGTTGCTGATTTTTAGTATGCATATCAGTTAAGTGCAGGTTTAGATGATGGATGTGGATGCTTGGGCTTAGAGAGAAGAGTTACCCGAAGATCAGTGTCTGGCATCCCGATTATGTTTATGTTATGTTTTAGCTTGACGTTGTTAAAGACAATTTGTATTAGACATGTTTATGTTTCCGCTGCGTATGTAAAGAAGATTAAATCGTTTCCGCTGTATTAATGAATGCCTTACGTTTAAAGTGCTATGTGTTGATGAGTAAATCCAATAAGTGAGGTCTCCCGGGATCGGGGCCTCACAAGTTGGTATCAGAGCCATAGTTTGAGAGATTTGGACATCCCCGATGTCCAGACTTAAACTGAGAATGGGACAATTAGCGGATGCCAGTACGGGTAACTCAAGCCAAAGCATCAGAAGCGTATAGTAAGTAAAGTTTACCTTTAGAGTGTCAAGATAAGAATAGAGGCTTTAGTGGAACCATGAAAGCGAATAAATAGAAAACAAGATGTGATGTAATGGTTAATTACAGATGGCCAGTGTATATTAACATCTTACCTTACTTATTGTGTTCTACATATTCCCTAGCATGGTGAAATTAAATCTTTTGTTCTCTATCTTTCAGTTAGAAATGGCTAGACGTGGAGGAACTAGAGGGGGTGGAGGAGGAAGACGTGGTGGGCGTACAGGCCGCCACGGTGGAGCTAGCACAAACCAAGTGATTGAAGGGAGTGTTCACACTACCCATACTGATACGGTAGTCAGTCAGCACAATGTTGAACATGCGGCAGAAGATGATCAGACATTCGTGTTCGAGCCGGCCGTGCAAGCAGCTATTGGCCGTGAGTTTACCCGACTGTTGAAGGAAACCTTACCGGCCATACTAGACGAAGCCTTGAGGAAGGCCAAGGAGAGCCCTAACACAACTGAAGAGCCTGTGGTGCTTCCAGCAATGGGAGGACCAAACCTAGTAGAAAATGTTGCACCGCCTGCTCGCGGCTGTGACTATAAGGCATTTCGGGGTTGTGATCCACCCGTGCTTACTGGGGAAAAGGAAGCATCAGATACCTTAGATTGGATTAACGGCATGGAGTCGACCATTCGTCTTAGTGAATGTCGACCGGAACAAGCAGTCATGTTCGCTGCAAAGTCATTGAAAGGGGAAGCCGCACACTGGTGGGAAACTGTGAAACAGGCTAAGGGTGACCAAGCGGTCGGATTGATGAGGTGGAGTGACCTGAAAGCGTTGGTAACTGAAAAGTTTTGTCCTAAGAATGAGGTCCACAAGGTGGAAAGGGAATTCTTGACTCTGCAAGCCGGACTCATGACTCACCGGCAATATACTTCAAAGTACAATGAGTTGGCGCGTCTGGTGCCTCATCTTGTAACGTCAGAGGAGAGGAGGATTCATTATTATGTTCAGGGGTTGCCTCCAAAGATACGTACCTTTGTAAAGGCCAACACACCGAGTACCTTTGAGTCGGTGGTTGTTCTGAGCGGAGTTGTCTATGATGACATTGCCTCTGAAGTCATTGCTGAAGCACCCAAGAAACAAGCAGCTAAGCGCACTGCTGAGGAACTCCAGGGTCCTAACGATAGGAGGGCGAGGGTAGAAGCAGAGGGTCTATGCGGTAAATGTGGGAGGAGACATGGAGGTGAATGTAAGGCGGGTCAGGTGGGATGTTTCAGGTGTGGCAAGTTTGGACACCAATCACGGGACTGCCCGGAAAGGCCAAGATGCCACAATTGTGGGGGACAGGGACACGTGAGCCGAGATTGTAGGAAGCGCAAAGAGCCGGAAGCGGGAGGATCCGGAAAGGGTAAGGGTGCAGAGAAAGAACCTTACATCAACAAGGCCACAGCAAGGGTTTACCAGATGACTCAGTAAGGTACGTTGCAAACTCTTATTTGTGATATGCCAAGTTTATGATTTTATTTCCTTGAATGATTAGTTAGCCCCATCAGCTTAGGAGCCTTAGAACTAGATATTACCCGGATTAGATCCTCAGCGGTAGTTAATCACAATGGCCTTCATGACCAAGCTGCCTTGCATAGCTACGGTTTATGCCACCCATTCTGTGATTTGCTATCGGTATAGCTTATGGCAGGTTTCGAGGACGAAACCTATTGTAAGGAGGGTAGACTTGTAACATCCCGAGTTTTAGAGCACGAGAGAATTCACGAGGAATTAAAACTTAAATAAAAAGAAAGGAATCGGGCTTGGGCCGGGGTGTATGGGCCGAAAGGGGCAAGGGTTTGGGCCCTTATAAGTCTCAAGACCAGCCCCAAACCCTCATTTACAACACCATTTTCGGAATTCTAGAGAGAGAAAGCGAGGGAGAGCCTAGAGAGAGAAAGTCCCGGTTTTCGGATTAGAGCTTCAAGGATCGTTAGCAAGAGTCTCGCGAGTGTTTAGCAACGAAAAGGAAGTGATTACAGGTAACCGATTCTCCTAGATCTGAGTTTTAGTTCATTTTTGGGTTTTTCGGGTTTTGGGTGAAACGGGAACGTTTTTACAGATGAAACTGAAAGAAAAGCATAGATTTGAGTTCTTAAACGAAAAACAAACGTTTTGAATGTAAAAAGTCCAGATCTTGACCAGGTCGGACCTGCATTGCGAAAGTTAGGGTTTTTCACGGGGAAGATAGCTGAGTTCTGCAGGTATCGAAACTAGAAGTTTCGAGCGGCCTGCAGGTATCGAAACTAGAAGTTTCGAGCGGCCTGCAGGTATCGAAACTAGAAGTTTCGAGCGGCCTGCAGGTATCGAAACTAGAAGTTTCGATGGGCCTGCACCTGTCGAAACTAAGTAGTTTCGATAGGTCTGCATCAGTAAGTGAAGTCAGTGTATTCACCTGTAACAGAACGAGTAAACCGTTAGAGTCGGGATTAGGTCTGATATGTGTCAACTGTTATGATTGTTCAGATTGAGTGAGATCCAGTAGACCATTCCAGCTAAGATAAGAGGTGAGTTCTAATCCCCTTTTTGCCTTCTTTAGGGGTGGTATGCATACTTAGTGTAAAGTGTTTATTATATTTTATATATTATAAACTGAAGAGAAAAGCTATGTTTTAGTGAAAGGTTTAAAAGAGGCAAAAGTATGTTTTCAGTAAAGTAAGATATATCATTTGGCAAGCGTTTACTATATTTTTATATACATAAACAAAGGCATGATATATGTGCTAGTATGTTTTTAGTAAAGTAAGATATATCATTTGGCAAGCGTTTACTATATTTTCATATACATAAACAAAGGCATGATATATGTGCTAGTATGTTTTCAGTAAAGTAAGATATATCATTTGGCAAGCGTTTACTATATTTTTATATACATAAACAAAGGCATGATATATGTGCTAGTATGTTTTCAGTAAAGTAAGATATATCATTTGGCAAGCGTTTACTATATTTTCATATACATAAACAAAGGCATGATATATATGATAAGCTATGTTTCAGAAAGTAAGATGTATTTTATGATAAGCTATGTTTCAGTAAAAGCAAAGATATATCATTTGGCAAGCGTTTACTATATTTTTATATACATAAACAAAGGCATGATATATGTTAAGTTATGAGCAAGATTTACAGAAATATTTATGAACAGTAAAGTGAACAGTTTTCCTTCGGGAATATGTACCAGCTATACAGGTCCTTGGGACAGATGTTACTTGTACAAGATGTCAGATATGGGTTCTACCCATTAGTAAGAACCTTTGGGTTCGTTAACGGTTGTACAACTGGGATGAGTGACGGCGGTTGCTCGGGAGGTCCACGCAACCTCCCCTTAGCGTTAAGCGGTATTGTCGGTTCATGGATGTAAGCCATGGGGGCATTGACCAGGGTATTGTCGGTTCATGGTCGTTGATCATGGGGGCATTGACCAGGTACTCGTCGGTTCATGGATGAAAGCCATGGGGGCGGTACAGTAGTGACAAGGAATTGACGGATAAGCGGTATTGTCGGTTCATGGTCGTTGATCATGGGGGCATTGACCAGGTACTTGTCGGTTCATGGATGTAAGCCATGAGGGCAGTACAGTAAAGAGGAATTGACGGTTTATTATACGTTTTAAACTGTTTGAAAAGTAAAGTGTGTTAAGTTTAGCCTTAATGGCAGTATATATGTTTAAAAAGTAAAGTGTGTTAAGTTTAGCCTTATTGGCAGTATATGTGTTTTAGTAAATCTTTTGTAAAATTGATTTAAAGTAAACGTTAGAACTCACTCAGCGTTGCTGATTTTTAGTATGCATATCAGTTAAGTGCAGGTTTAGATGATGGATGTGGATGCTTGGGCTTAGAGAGAAGAGTTACCCGAAGATCAGTGTCTGGCATCCCGATTATGTTTATGTTATGTTTTAGCTTGACGTTGTTAAAGACAATTTGTATTAGACATGTTTATGTTTCCGCTGCGTATGTAAAGAAGATTAAATCGTTTCCGCTGTATTAATGAATGCCTTACGTTTAAAGTGCTATGTGTTGATGAGTAAATCCAATAAGTGAGGTCTCCCGGGATCGGGGCCTCACATGCAGGTACATCAACGAGTGGTTAGTCCCATATTAACCTCATCCCCATCAGTATCATACACCTTCTCCTCAGGGTTCTCTGCCTCAGTGCCTCGATAACAGGTCAGACAATATGTTTTTTAGAGTTAGTAAGACCTCACGGGCGATAGCATCCCTAAGTTCGGGTTCCAGTCGTAGTGATCCTTCGTTGCCATCCCCCAATGGGGTCACATTAGTTGCATGCACACTCTCTGTACGTTCCTCGGGCACGCTCTCCTCACGTTCCACATGCGTACTTTCTTCATCATTACGTCTTCGGTTCAAGGGTGGTCTACCGACTCGGCCAGTACGACCGCCTCGGCGTCCAGTTCCTCCTCTACCAGCCATATTATTATAGATTTCCTAATAAGTAAAGGGAATACATCAATGTAATTCCTTCATATCATAGTTTAGAACAATACGAGCAAGGTAAATTCTTAATTACAGTGACCGGTTTGTGATTAATAATTTGCTTTGGTTTTCGGGTTCAAAACTCTTCACATCAGTGGTGACATTGACATATATGTTTTCTAAGTTAAGGCATTTTTTCCTAACTACAGACATCAAATTTACTACTTACTAACTGTGCTGGCGTTGGCTACCCAAGACTGACATCCGTGTGTTGGCCCCATTATCAGCTTGAGTCCAGACATTTTGGGTTGTCTGAATCTCTCAAACTATTGCTCTGATACCAACTTGTAAGACCACTTTCCCATGTGACCTCACTTGTTGGATTTACTCATAAACATAGTTTTCAATACTGAACTTTTAATTAAAAACATTCAACATAGCGGAAGCGTATCATTCAAATACAAACATAGCAGCGAAAGTCTTAACATAAAAAGTAAACTTTGTTTTAACACATAAGCTAATAAACGGGATGTTAGTCTTGGACCAAGATAGCCATCAAGCCTTCGCACGACCTTTTTTCTTCTTACCTGAAGTGCATACTAAAAGTCAGCTAATGCTGGTTATAAGTATAAACATTGTTTCATTATAAGTATATGTATATATGTATATATATAAATACACCTTATCATTCTACTGGCCTTTATTTATCATTCATAATAAATACGTATAAATATATATATATATATATATATATATATATATATGCACCCTTACTTTCATGGGACATTCATTGGTCATAAACATAAGGGTGATCAACCCGTCATTTGGTTATGTAAGTCACAAAGACAAACGTCCTCGAGCTACCGTCGTAGCCCATTTCATACCGTTTCTTCCGAAGTAGTCCATCCTTCATTACCATCCGACAAAATTTTGGCCGTCCGTCATACTGTACTACCATCGTAGTCAGTCCTTTCGCCCGGCTTGCCGAAGGCATCCATTTCCCACCCGATCTATATTATGCAGCCGTGTTTCGATTAAGGGCCTCCGTCTACCGTATGTAGTCTACCTTTCTTGACTTTTATTCCTGGCTGCATATCAAATGAGTAGTCGTCCGTCTACCGAAGTAGCCATTATCATCGTACCGTTCATAACGTTTACATACATTCTTAACATGCAATATATATATAAGGAAAGATTTCATTCATTACGTTATGTCATTCATTCTTTTCATTCTTTGTATACATACCTTTCATACTTTGTTCATCATTCATTTTCATATATCACGTATGTTCACATTAGCATTCATAACATTCTTTCATTTAATGTATACACTTCATCCCTAAAATATTTAAAATGATTTTCATGTTACATATAGGGGGCACATATAACTCACCTGATTGAGCGGTTCCTGGAGTATACTTAGCTTGTTAAAGTGCGTCACTAAGGTCACATACAATCTGTATAATCAAGTCATACAGGATAAGATAATGCACCTAAACGACACTTATGTGTTTCTATTCTAAGAACTATGCGAACGTAGGTAAGTTCACCAATTTGAACATAGGCGAACTTGGTAAGTTCACTACCATTGGTCTCAGGCGAACGTGAGTAAGTTTTGCTACTTTTGTACTTTAGGCGAACCTGTACCAGCGAACATATTAAGTTCGCCATTTTGGATCCATGCGAACTTGTTAAGTTTGCCTGCGCGACCTTCTTCCCCAATTAGAACCCTAGATCTGGTCGGCGGATTTCAAGGTATTCAAACCCTTAACTTTTTACGTCCAAAACGTTCTATTTTCATCCACAAGCTTAAATATGTGGTTTGTTTTGTATTCCATACGTAAAAACCGTGTCTTTATGTGATTTTTAACTCAAAACCCAAAACTATTAAAAAATCATATTTTAGAGGTGATGCTTACCTTTTGAAGTCCGGTTTCTGTTGTTATACGTTGCTGAGATGATGAGAGATGATTCCCGAGCTTCTTCTCTCTAACCCGTGCTCTCCTCTCTCTTTCTAAGTTTACGCAATGAGGTAATAGGGGAAAGGGTTTGGGCTGCTGATTAGAAGGGAAACCCTTCAAGTTTTCGGCCCCATGGGCCGGCCCTTGGCCAAGCCCGCCCCTTTTTCCTTCCTTGACTTCCTTTATTTGTCTTCGTATTAATCGCATTGATCTTGTTTATTTGTTACATAACAACAAACAAATGAGAAGCCTTTTTAAACCTTTTACTATCGTTTTTCTTTAAATTCACTTTTTTCTCTCTTATCAATATGGGACGGAATATTTATTTTATAATTCTTTATAGTTACATTTTTATTTTCTCTTATCCATCGCAAACAAACTTTTTTCTATCGTAAACTATACCGAATCATAGTGCATTCACGAACCGAATTGATAACTAACGAACAACATTGGTATTATTGGAACCCATGTTGCTATTTGTTTTTTATTGTTTTCGATCGATGTAAAAACATGTCGTTTTTTAATTTTAGTTTTTTATCTATCTTCATCTTTATAACTTTTTTGACAGGTTTTTATTTTTATGGTTTTTTATTCGCAACGGTTTCACACGGTTTTATCTTTTCGTTAAACGACTTTTTTCCGTTTTCGTTTTCATTTTCTTTTTGATTTATATGATACTTTTTCATGATTTCTAAAAATATCGTCGCTAGATGCATTTTTGTCCCGCCACAGCACGCACTAGTATAAACTAATATACAGGTGAACTATAAATTATTAAGTTTATTATATTCCAAGATAAATTATTTAGTTTAGTATTACCACCGACCATAATTGCATAATTCGTGGCTGTTGTAAAAATCGCATAACTCAAACAAATCAAACAATAAACATCTCAACGAAACCGTATCTAAATCACTGAATTATTGAATAAAATATAAAATTTGATTTGAATTAGCGAATGAACAAACCTGGCAAACGATTGTACCATTCTTACTACCTTAAAAGGCAATGTCAGTGGCCAGTGAGGAGCCACCGACAAAGCCAGCGTTTCTTCTTTTTTATTTTTTTTCATTGTTTTAATAAAATATGTTGCTGGTGAGTTGGTTACACTTGATTTGGTGTGTACTCCTGGTTTGATCCTCACTTCAAACATTTTTTTTCTTTTTTTTATCAAGTTTTAATCCAACAAAAATAAACTATCATTATTTATCTTTTTATTTATCAAATTTCGTTTCTTTTTTCTTTAATTTTTTTATATTCGTTTGTAAAATTTTTTTTTTTTTTATTTTTGTTTTGTTTTTACTTTATTACTAACTTATTTTACGAATTTGTCGTTTCAATGTTAACTCCTATTCGCGTCGTGATGTGTTGCAAAACACATACGTTTATCCTATTTTTTTTGTTCGTTTTAGTTAGTTAATTAGTCGTTTTTGTTTCGTACTTAGTTCGTGATAGTTCGTGATGTGTTTACAAGTGTTCGTGTGCAAAAGAAGCAAAAAAATCAAAGTTTGATACTGGAGAAATCGAGCACACAAAGAGGAGCATTGAAAAGAAATAAAAAAAGTAAGGAATTCTAGTTGTTCGTGCCACACGAAGAGAGAGGATCAGGTCTTGGCGACACGCCAAGACACAGAATTCAGGGAAAAGGGCGCCCGACTGATTTGTCTCTCGCGCCACACCAAGAAGATCATCCAAGTCTTCGCGACACGCGAAGAACCCAATTTACGGCAAAACCCTAAAAACTGAATATTTAAAGATTTTTATGCCATTCTATCAGTGGTTGGACTTTCAGCCGTCACAAAGGAGTTCTTGGGCGATTTTAGGAGCAGAGAGTTCGTTGGGAGCAAGGGAATGAAGCTTGTGAGCACGTATTGGTTGGATTGCAATCATTCGGTTTATGTTCTTCATCTTTTCTTGTTTGGTCAGTTTAATTGACTCCATGATTTTGAATATTATGACTATTTTGCTTTTTTTGAACATGATTGTTGGCTAAACATTAGATACTACCTAGGTTTGATGATGATTTGTTGAATCTTTGGATTTTTACCGGTTTTTGGTTATGATTGATGGTTTTAATATTCAGTTTCTTTGTTAGTTCTTCTAATTGAGATATTAATTCTTTCATTTCTGATGGAGCCAATCGGTAGGGTGCTTTGGCAATGGGCTGAGCTCCTGGCAATAAGTCAATCTGAAATTTTATTTCATGATCGGGCAACAAGCCAGGTAGGTCCTCTGGGAACACTTCTGGAAAGTTACACACCACAGGCACATCTTTGAGTTCTTTCATTTTCATTCTATCATTAATAACATACGCCAGATAAGCTTCACAACCGCGGCTCATGTAACTTTCGGCCTTGATCATCGAGATGACATTCGGTATTGTGCAATTCCAATCCCCATTAATCGAAATCGGACTGCCGTCAGTAGCTTTGAGATGTATCATCTTTCATTTACATATGATTTGAGCTTCGTTGGTAGCTAACCAATTCATGCCCAACAATATATCGAATCCTCCTAAGGTCAGAAGGAATAATCTAGAAGAAAACTTATCGCCTTCTATTTCTATCATGCAATCTTTAGTTACCTGAAACACTGTCGAGTTTCTACCAACGGCGATTTCTACGCTAAAGGCCTTTACTATGGTGTCGATTGTGCAGTATAGTTTATGACTAAAATTATTCGATATAAAGTTTTTGCTAGCACCAGAATCAATAAAATAGCAGCATGTTCATCAATAACTAGGAACGTACTTGACACAACATCAGGGTTTCCTCTTGCTTCCTCCTCATTTAGATTGTCCGGTCTTCCTGCAATCCTTAGTTGCGTGCCCAAACCAACCATAGTTCTGGCACTTGATGGTGCTCTTACAGTCCTTTGAGTAGTGTCCAGGCTTCCCACATTTAAAACACATGGTTGAGCCAGCCCGACACTCACCGCGGTGTAGCTTCCCGCATTTTTAGCACACTTCGTACTCATCCATTCTTGCCGTCTTAACCTCAGTCGTAACGTTTCCCTTTCTGGACCCCTTAGACGGGTTCTCCCATTTCCTCTTCTATGTCTCAGGTGTCGAGTCCTCATTTGCATAATCATCATAGACGATTCCACTCAAGTTCCCTACCGACTCGAAAGTCATCAGTAGGCTAGCTTTTACGTGAACTCGGACCCTCTATGGCAGGCCCTTGACATAATACTTGATTAATCATTCTTCAGTCTCTACTATGTGAGGTACCAGTTTACCCAGCTCGTTGAATCGGGAAGTATACTAGCGATGAGTCTTGTTGCCAGTCTTGAAGTTTAGGAACTCGTTCTCCACCTGATCAATCTCGTTCTAGGGACAGAACTTTTGGATTATTAGCTTTTTCAGGTCTTCCCAGGTCATTATTCTGAAAGCGTTCGGCGACTTGGTCCTCTGTATGTTCCTCCACCAACTCAGTGCTTTGTTGGTGAAAGAGTGAGCAACATACTTAACAGCTTGATCGGGTCGACATTTGTTTATGTTAATTACGCCGTTCATCCTTTCAATCCATTCAAATATAGCTACCGAATCATTGTTCCCATCAAAATTGGGCGGGTCACCGTCCTTAAATCCCTTGCAGGTACATCAACAAGTGGTTAGTCCCATATTCACCTCATCCCCATCAGTATCATATACCTTCTCCTCAGGGTTCTCTGCTTCAGTGCCTCAGATAACAGATCAGGCAGTATGTTTTTTAGAGTTAGTATAACCTCACGGGCGATAGCATCCCTAACTTCGTGTTCCAGTCGTAGTGATCCTCCGTTGCCATCCCCCAATGGGATCACATTAGTTTCATGCACACTCTCTGTGCGTTCCTCGGGCACGCTCTCCTCACATTCCACATGCACACTTTCTTCATCATTACGTCTTCGGTTCAAGGGTGGTCTGCCGACTCGGCTAGTACGACCGCCTCGCCGTCCAGTTCCTCCTCTACCAGCCATAGTATTATAGATTTCCTGATAAGTAAAGGGAATACATCAATGTCATTCCTTCAGATCGTAGTTTAGAATAGTACGAGCAAGGTAAATTCTTAATTACAGTGACCGGTTTGTGATTAATAATTAGCTTTGCTTTTCGGGTTCAAAACTCTTCACATCAGTGGTGACATTGACATCTATGTTTTCTAAGTTAAGGCATCTATTCCTAACTACATACATCAAATTTCTACTTACTTACTGTGTTAACGTTGGCTTCCCAAGACTGACATCCGTGTGTTGGCCCATTATCAGCTTGAGTCCAGACATTTTGGAATGTCTGAATCTCTCAAACTATTGCTCTGATACCAACTTGTAAGACCCCTTTCCCGTGTGACCTCACTTGTTGGATTTACTTATAAACATAGTCTTCAATACTAACTTTTAATTAAAAACATTCAACATAGCGGAAGCGTATCTTTCAAATACAAACATAGCAGCGAAAGTCTTAACATAAAAAGTAAACATGTTTTAACACATAAGCTAATAAACGGGATGTTAGTCTTGTACAAAGATAGCCATCATGCCTTCGCACGTCATTTCTTCTTCTTACCTAAAGTGCATACTAAAAGTCAGCTAACGCTGGTGAATTCTAGTTTAAAGCAATTAAGTATAAACATTGTTTCATTATAAGTATATGTATATATATAAATACACATTATCATTCGACTTGCCTTTATTTATCATTCATAATAAATACATATAAATATATATATATATATATGCACCCTTACTTTCATTGGACATTCATTGGTCATAAACATAAGGGTGATCAACCCGTCATTTGGTTATGTAAGTCACAAAGACAAACGACCTCGAGCTACCGTCGTAGCCCATTTCATACCAAAGTAGTCCATCCTTCATTACCGTCCGACAAACTTTTGGCCGTCCGTCATACCGTACTACCGTCGTAGTCCGTCCTTTCGCCCGTCTAGCCGAAGGTATCTGTTTCCCACCCGATCTATATTATGCAGTTGTGCTTCGATTAAGGTCCTCCGTCTACTGTAGTAGTCCGTATGTAGTCTACCTTTATAGACTTTTATTTCTGGCAGCATAATAAATGAGTAGTCGTCCGTCTACCGAAGTAGCCATTATCATCGTACCGTTCATAACGTTTACATACATTCTTAACATGCAATATATATATATATATATAAGGATAGATTTCATTCATTACGTTATGTCATTCATTCTTTTCATTCTTTGTATACATACGTTTCATACTTTGTTCATCATTCATTTTCATATATCACATGTGTTCACATTAGCATTCATAACATTATTCATTTAATTTATACACTTCAGCCCCAAAATATTTAAAATGATTTTAACGTTACATATAGGGGGCACATATAACTCACCTGATGGAGCGGTTCCTGGAGTATACTTAGCTTGTTAAAGGGCGTCACTAAGGTCACACACAATCTGTATAATCAAGTCATACAGGATAAGATAATGCACCTAAGCGACACTTATGCGTTTCTATTCTTAGAACTATGCGAACTTAGGTAAGTTCGCCAATTTGGACATAGGCGAACTTGGTTAGTTCGCTACCATTGGTCTCAGGAGAACATGAGTAAGTTTGCTACTTTTGTACTTTAGGCGAACCAGTACCAGCGAACATATTAAGTTTGCCATTTTGGATCCAGGTGAACTTGTTAAGTTTGCATGTGCGGCCTTTTTCCCCAATTAGAACCCTAGATCTGGTCGGCTGATTTCAAGGTATTCAAACCCTTAACTTTTTACGTCCAACACGTTCTATTTTTATCTATAAGCTTAAATATGTGGTTTGTTTTGTATTCCATATGTAAAAACCGTGTCTTTATGTGATTTTTAACTCAAAACCCAAAACTATTAAAAACTCAGATTTTAGAGGTGATGCTTACCTTTTGGAGTCTGGTTTCTGTTGTTATACGTTGCTGAGATGATGAGAGACGATTCCCGAGCTTCTTCTCTCTAACCCGTGCTCTCCTCTCTCTCTCTCTAAGTTTACGCAATAAGGAAATAGGGGAAAGGGTTTGTGGCTGCTGATTAGAAGGGAAACCCTTCAAGTTTTCGGCCACATGGGTCGGCCCTTGGCCAAGCCCGCTCCTTTTTCCTTCCTTGCTTTCCTTTATTTGTCTTCGTGTTAATCGCATCGATCTTGTTTATTTGTTTCTATTTATTTGGGATGTTACATAACAACAAACAAATGAGAAGCCTTTTTAAACCTTTTATTAGCGTTTTTCTTTAAATTCACTTTTTTTTCTCTTATCAATATGGGACGGAATATTTATTTTATAATTCTTTATAGTTACATTTTTATTTTCTCTTATCCAACGCAAACAAACTTTTTTTATCGTAAACTATACTGAATCGTAGTGCCTTCACGAACCGAACTAATAACTAACGAACAACATTGGTATTATTGGAACCCACATTGCTATTTGTTTTTATTGTTTTCGATCGATGTAAAATACATGCCGTTTTTTAATTTTAGTTTTTTATCTATCTTCATCTTTATAACTTTTTTTGACAGGTTTTTATTTTTATGGTTTTTTATTCGCAACGGTTTCACACGGTTTTATCTTTTCATTAAATGACTTTTTCCGTTTTCGTTTTCTTTTTTTTTTTATATGTGTCTTTTTCGTGATTTCTAAAATTATCGTCGCTAGATGCTTTTTTTGTCCCGCCATAGCACGCACTAGTATAAACTAATATACAGGTGAACTATAAATTATTAAGTTTATTATATTCCTAGATAAATTATTTAGTTTACGATTACCACCGACCATAATTGCATAATTCGTGGCCGTTGTACAAATCGCATAACTCAAACAAATCGAACAGTAAACATCTCAACGAAACCGCATCTAAATCATTGAATTATTGAATAAAATATAAAATTTTATTTGAATTAGCGAATGAACAAACCTGGCAAACAATTGTACCATTCTTACTACCTTAAAAGGCAATGTCGGTGGCCATTGAGGAGCCACCGACAAAGCCAGCCATTCTTCTTTTTTTATTTTTTATTCATTGTTTTAACAAAATATGTTTCTTGTGAGTTGGTTACACTTGAGTTGGTGTGTACTCCTGGTTTGATCCTCACTTCAAACATTTTTTTTTCTTTTTTTTATTAAGTTTTTATACAACAAAAATAAACTATCATTATTTATCTTTTTATTTATCAAATTTCTTTTCTTTTTTCTTTAATTTTTTATATTAATTTATAAAAATTATTTTTTTTTTATTTTTTTTTGTTTTTACTTTATTACTAACTTATTTTACGAATTTGTCGTTTCAATGTTAACACCTATTCGCGTCGTGATGTGTTGCAAAACACATACGTTTATCCTATTGTTTTTGTTCGTTTTAGTTAGTTAATTAGTCGTTTTATTTGTTTTTGTTTCATACTTAGTTCGTGATAGTTCGTGATGTGTTTACAGGTGTTCGTGTGCAAAAGAAGCAAAAAATCAAAGTTTGATACCAGAGAAATCGAGCACACAAAGAGGAGCATTGAAAAGAAATAAAAAAGTATGGAATTCTAGTTGTTCGTGCCACGCGAAGAGAGAGGATCAGGTCTTGGAGACACGCCAAGACCCAGAATTCAGGGAAAAGGGCGCCCGACTAATTTGTCTCTCGCGCCACACCAAGAAGATCATCCAAGTCTTCGCGACACGCGAAGAACCCAATTTACGGCAAAACCCTAAAAACTGAATATTTAAATATTTTTATGCCATTCTATCAGTGGTTGGACTTTCGGCCGTAAAGGAGTTCTTGGGCGATTTTAGGAGCAGAGAGTTTGTTGGGAGTAAGGGATTGAAACTTGTGAGCACGTATTGGTTGGATTGCAATCATTCGGTTTATGTTCTTCATCTTTTATTGTTTGGTCAGTTTAATTGACTCCATGTTTCTGAATATTATGACTATTTTGCTTTTTGTGAACATGATTATTGGCTAAACATTAGATACTACCTAGGTTTGATGATGATTTGTTGAATCTTTCGATTTTTATCTGTTTTTGGTTATGATTGATGGTTTAACATTAATGTAAAGAATCTTTTTACAATTGATCTGATGTGTATGCGTATTTAGTTCTAATTTGTGATTGATCATTGTTTTGTATGCTTCTTGTTGAAAGACTTTTAGTTATAGTTACATGTTTAGGTCACTTAGTGTGTGTTTATGATTAGTTTATGGTTTTGTTAGAGCTAAGTAATCCATAGTAGTGTTGATTGAGAGTTTGTTAGAGCTAAGTATTCTACCTATCTCGACAGCGGAGAGGTGAAAGATAGTCGGGTTGTCTTTGGTATTAGGTATTTAGGTGTAAAGGCTCTGAGAGGAGGTTTCCCTAGGGTTCTTGGTATCTTTGCTATTCCGTGTCTTACAAATTGTTCTTAGATTACCCCTTGTAGAGACCCCCCAATATAAATCATTTAGTTAGTTGAGTCAGAGTCTAGTTAAGTATCGCTAGTGTCTCATGGGTTCGATATCCGGATTTCCATTAGGCTTTACTGCACTCGATAGGTACACTTGCCAGTCATTGTGGTCTAGTATTTAGGGGAGTCTAGAGTTTAACTAGAGTGTCTAGGTTAGGTTAAATTAGGTAAATTTTATAGACCATACCGAGCACATCACGTCGCAACTTATCTATTTTTTGGGCTCCATGACCAAGTCATGGTAACTTCATACGTTTCTTTTATATACTTAATCACGTTATTGTTGTCGCTGCAATGTGCGTAACAAGGTTCACAAACCCGCCGCATCGCGTCTGAGGATTCGCTTCCCATTGTTACTATCCGTAAACGTTCCTGTCTGATCCTTATGCTTTTCCTCCCTGGAAGAAAACTGATTTGAGAGCCCGTCTGAGGAGCGGTTCTAAGCAGGCTCAAGTACATTTCAAGGACCATGTTTCCTCTGTCGTTGTTGATCGTCCAGCCCAGCGTGTTCTTGTTTCTTCTCAGGGTAAGATTTCGACTGAGTCGAGCCTTCAGTTTGATGCTCTTTCTTATTTGTCTTTCGATTTTCCTTTGGTGGCCCCCATTTCCTCCATTTCTTCCTTATGTGCTACTATTGTTCCTTGTATGCCGATAATATCTTCGACACCACCTTTGGTTGCAACTCATCCTATGGTTGGGCCAAGTTCTAGCATCAATCTTTTGCCTCGTCATCCCGGGGTTGTTTCGCCGAGTTTCTCAGATGTGGAGAAGGGGGCCCTGTTTTGCCCCTTATGGGAATTTACCAAAGGTTCAATGATTAATACTCCTCATCTTGCCCATGAATTCTTGGAGCATGTTACTCCTGACTTCCACCATTCTTTTGTACAAGGTTTGGACACTCCTTCCTTTTCAGATCAGTATTGTACGGATCACGTGAATGGCTTTCTCAAATATATCGGAGCGTATCTTCGTATAATATGTTCAGAGGTTGCATATGCTGAATCCCAGCCCTACATTGCTCTTCTTCGTGATGAGCTTACAGAGGAGAAGCAAAGTAAGCTTGTCCTTATGAACTCAGGTTGTGATGCTGTGGGGGAGGTGGACAGACTCAATCGTGAGCTCCATCAGCTGGACGAGAAATTTTTTCATTGGAAAACATAGCTTCTACTGAGGATGAGCTTCTAAAATATTAGGCTGAGCTTATTCATTCGCAGGTTGAGGTGAGCTCGTGGAAATCCTTTGCTGATGATCGTGAGGTATCTATGTCTCCTTTTCTCTCGTTGCATTGTCTTCATTTTGTTTATGTATGCATTTTTTTATGGGCGTGCTTTTTCCTTCTCCTTCTTATTTTCAGGACGACATCCGAGATTTGAAAGATAAGCTTGCTGATTAGGAGCGTGATTGGTCGGAGGTGAAGGAGATTTTGGAGCACGACCTTTTTCAAGCTTGTTCTAAGATTGCCAGGATTGCTGATGAGCGCCGGGTCTTGCAAGATGAATTTGGTCATGTTCTTGAGAGTAGGGATTGGCTCTGGGATGAGCGTGAGTTGCTTGTTACTCAGGGCTTCAAGCGGGTGTACGAGCGTATTAGGAATAGCAATGAGTATGTCAACCTTTTAGGGTAATTCGGCCAGGCTTGCATGGCTATGGGTTATCAGAATGGTTTGAGCGCCGGTTATTATTATTCAGCTGATGGGATTCCTATGGAGGAGACTCCTCATTACTCCCCCCATGTGGATCAATACATGCACGACACTGTGTTGTGTTTACCACTTCGAACCATTTGCTGATCACCCATTTGAACAACTCTCCCTGAATCTCCATTGCTGAGATAGACTCCTTGGTGTATGTTATTGATCCTGATCATGTCACCCCAGTCCCTTGAACATCTGGTTGTTCTCTCTGATCCTTTTTGGTGTTTGCTTCTTTTAAACAATTGGCTTATTATGGTGCCCCTGCGTGGGTTTCTTATCGTTGTATTCGTGGACCATTGGGTAGTTTATCATGATTTTCCTTGTTTTGCTTATGGCATGTTAGGTTGCTTGCTGTGAATGTTTCTTCTTTTGTTGTTTTTTTGTGCTTAACTTGGCTGGTTTTATCATCTTCTTGGATGAAGGTAACATCATCTGATTCTACCACTCGCTAGGATGGGGCTAATAATTGTTGACTCTGTTTCCTCTTGCAATGAGGATGATGATTCTACCATACTTTGGGGTAGAAGTGTAAACAAATAATTCAACCCTATTTTAGGATAGGGGTAGCATAAGAGATTTTTCCCTTCTTCAGGATGGAAGTGCAGACAGATTGCTACACCATCTTTTAGGATGACAGTATAAACGAATGACTCCGCCATCTCTTAGGATGGGAGTATAAAAAATTGACTCCACCATCTCTTAGGATGTGAGTACAAACAATTTACTCCACCGTCTCTTAGGATGGGAGTAATACAAAGGACTTAACCATCCTTTAGGATGGAAGCATAAACAGATGACTCCACCATCTCCTAGGGTGGGACTATAAACAATTGACTCCTCCATCTCTTAGGATGGAAGTATAAACAAATGACACCATGAACTCTTAGGATGGGAGTATAAACACTTAACTCCACCATCTCTTAGGATGGGAGATGTGTAAAGGGCTATACCATCCTTTAGGATGGAAGCATAAACAAATGACTCCACCATATTTTAGGATGGGAGTAGGATGATGGGCTAATTTTTACCCAAGAAAGTTGCTTTTTATTTCATTCCTTGGTACAAAAGGGGTGTGCCTCACCTTATAGGTGGTTCAAGATACATCTTTTTGAAATTACATGTGATACTTCTTCAGCTGTATTGCATTCCACATTCATGGTACTTATGTGTCGTCTGGCTTGCTTAGTTTGTAGGTGCCTTTTCCATTTGCCCAAGTTACTCGGTAAGGTCCCTCCCACCTCGGATCTAATTTCCCTTTGCTCTCTTGCCCACCTGCTTCGTAAGGCCCAGTCTCCTATCTTCAAATCTGTCTTTTTTTACTCTAGCATTATAGTACCTTTCCATTTACTTTTTGTAGGCGACCTCCTTTACCATGGCTATTTCTCTCCTTTCTTCCAAAAAGTTAATGTGCAAGCGGAGTTCTTCTTCGTTGTCCGCTGATGTTATCCTGGTTCCTCTGGTAGGGGAACCTATTTCCACTGGTATCATGGCTTCAGTTTCGTAAGCCAGGCTAAACGGGGGTTCTCCATTGCTTGTCCAGGGAGTGGTTCTACAGGCCCATAGAACATGTTGGAGTGCTTCCACCCATCTGTTATTTTCTCTTCCAAGTCGGGCTTTTATTCCTTTGACGATTCTCCAATTGGCCCTCTCTACTTGCCCGTTGGCATGTGGGTGTGCAACTGTTGCAAAGATTTGGACTACGTGTAGTTTCTTGCACCAATATTGGAAAGTTTCCCCTACGAATTGTGTTCCATTATCGCTTACGATTGACTGTGGGATCTCGTACATGCAACAATATTGTTCCATACAAAGCTTACCATTTGCTTGCCAGTTGTTGTTACTAGCGGCTTTGTTCTATCAACTTTGTGAAGTAATCTATTGCCACAACTAGGAATTTCACCGTTCCTGCTCCTTCAGGGAATGGACCCATTAAATAGATGCCCCATTTCTGAAATGACCACGCTGAACTTACTGGTCCCAGGTCGTGCTTTAGTTGTTTGGTGACCAGTGCATGTATTTGGAAATGGTCACATGTTCGTAACGTTTCGACAACACTCTTATGCATTCCTGGCCAGTGGTAACCTGCTTTCATAGCCTTAGCAACAACCGTTTTTGGGCCTACATGGATGCCACATATTCCTTCGTGAATTTCTCTGATGAGGTAGTCTACCTCTTCCATGTCTACGCATTTCAGTGCAAGACCTAGGCATGACTTTCTTTAGAGATGTTCGTCTAACATCTCGTATTGCAGTGACTTCAACTATATCTTCCTTGTTTCCCCTTTTTCTGACGGTAGCTCCCCTGTCTTCAAATAGTGTTCCAGGGGTGTCATCCATATGCCTCCCGTATGTGCCTAGATGTCGATACTTCCCTTACCGTTATGGAGAGAGCAACTAGTATCTCTATTTTAACTTCTTTTACCAAATGTCGGAAGACCACTGTTGCCAACTTGCTAAGGGTGTCTTCCTTTTTGTTCTGCCCTCTAAGGATGTGAATTACCTTGCTTGTTTTGAATCCCTTTCTTATATCTTGTATCTTCTGCAAGTATTCCACCATTGTTCCTTCTTTGGCTTCGTAAGTTCCGTTGGCTTGGTTTGCTACTAACAGTGAGTCGACGTGCACCTCGAGGTGCTATACCTTCATTTGTCTAGCCATATTTAACCTCCCAATAAGGCTTCGTACTCTGCCTCGTTGTTAGTAGCTTGGAAATCTAACCTGAGGGCGTAAGTCAGCTCGACCCCTTCTGGACTTATTAATATCAACCCCGTTCCACAACCTTCCTTGTTAGATGCCCCGTCTGTGAATAATTTCCATGTTTTCTTTTCATCGTGTTTCTCTTATCCTCCCATACTATTTCCTTCCTCTTCCTTTTCTTTTATCGTTCTCTGTTCGATATCCTTAATTTCCTCGTGTACTTTGGTTACAAAGTCGGCCAATACTTGTCCTTTTATTCGTTGTTCTCGGTTTGTACTCTATTGTGTGATCACCCAGCTCAATTGCCCACCTTGCTAGTCTCCCAGATATTTTTGGCTTCCTTAGAATTTTTTGAATTGTTTTTTTGGTGATCACTTGCATTGGGTGAGCTTGGAAATACCTTCTTAACCTCTTTGATGAGTATACCAGCTCTAATGCTAGTTTTTCATGGGAGCATACCATTATTCTGGGCCTTTGAGGGTCCAACTGAGGAAGGAAATAGGTACTTGTTGTTGATGTCGGTCAACCATTAACACTGAGCTTACCGTCGTCTCGGATGCTGACAGGTATATTGTTAGCACCTCTCCCGGTGCCGGAGTGGCAAAACTAGGGAGAGTGCACAAATTTGTTTTTCTTGATGGCATTTTTAAACGTATCCATGAATGGGAGGGTTTTATCAGCTAACCGGGACAGGAACCTGTTCAATGCTACCAGTCTCCCATTTAATCATTGCACGTCCTTCACTGTTCCTAGGGATTTCATTCTGGATATTATCGTTATTTTATCGGGGTTGGCCTGAATTCCTTCTTTAGTCACCACTCACCACAACTCCTTGAAACCTCCCTTCTTCCACTCCAAAGGAGCATTTTCCCTGATTCAGTTTTAGGCTAGCGCATCTCAACCTTTTGAACATTGCTTCGTATCTTGAAGCATAATCCCCTCATTTTTTTCTTTTGATGACAAGATCATCGACATACACTTCGAGGATTTTTCCTATCTGCTCCTTGAAGATTGCATCCATGAACCGTTGAAGTGTAACAGAAGATTCCTTCGCCTGTGTAGAAAGTTGTTTTCTCTTCGTCTTCTCTAGCCATTAGTATTTGGCGGTATCCCTTGTAGGTGTAAGGCCCCAAACCCGAGAGGCCTCACGTGTTGGATTTACTCATTCACAATCAGTTCTTAAACTTTAAATATCATAAGTAGCGGAATAAACGTCATTACATTGTTTGCCAAATAGAAACAAATTAAAACATTGTCTTAAGCATTCAATCATTCAACATTCAATCAAACTTAAGGGATGACAGCCTCATAAATAGTCGGGTAAATCCTCGAGTAGCCAAGAAGCATCCATTCATCGTTCCTCTAACCTTAACCTCAACATGCATACTAAAAGTCAGCTGACGCTGGTGAGTTCAAGTTTTCATTCAATTATAAAGAAAATGGTTTACCGTTCGTTCATTCATTAAGGTTTAATCAATTCATCATTTAAAACAGGGCTTAACATTCACATTCCATTCATACATACGTAAAAACATTTACCATTCCATTCAAGTCATACAATAAATATCTAAATATGTTTTACCGTTCATTTCGTCATTTAGTTTTGTATCTCCCCTAAGGCTATCATGCGTGAAGACCGACAATACATTACATTCCATCCATATCATATTAAGGCTATCATGCATGAAGACCGACAGTACAATATCATTCCATTCCATTCATTATCACTCTTAAAACCCGCAAGCCCTAGAGTGATTCCATTCATGGGTCACGTTAACCCTGAGTGACCGCTGTCACTCCAGTCCAGATTGTACAACCAAATAACTATTGATACGCCACAAAGACACTATCCATGTTGTTCTTATGGCAATTATGACTTGCTGTCCATAATCTACCATAAGGCTGGGAATTACATTCCCAGACTTCATTCGTCAATCCCATTCATTCAACGTATTAGATTTGTAATGACTTCTTTAAAACACTTGCCCGTTTTCTTTTTGTAAAACATTTCATTCCTTTATAAAACCGTTTTCATTCATTTCAAAACATCTCTTTATAAACATTCCCTTTCATAAACGTTCATTACATAAGCATTCGTTTCTTGTTTCAAAACATCATTCCTTTCACAAACCGTTCGTTTCATAAATGATGTGTTGCAAAACACATACTTTATCGTAGTGTTTTTGTGCATTTTAGCTAGTTTTGTATTTGTTTTTATTCGTTTTTGGTTCGTACTTAGTCTGGGTCATGTTTGCAGGTGTTCGTGTGCAAAAGAAGTAGAAACCAAGGGTTAAATCCTGGAGAAATCGAGCACACGAGGAGAGGTGAAGAATAGAAAAAGAAAAATAAAAAATTCTGGAAAAACAAGTCTTCGCGCCATGCGAAGAGGAAGAGTCAGGTCTTGGCGACACGCCAAGACAATGAAAACCGGGCCCAACTAATTTGGCCTTCGCGCCACGCGAAAAATCCTATTCACGTGTTCGCGACGCGCGAACTTCCTAAATTACGACAAAACCCTAAAATCTAATATTTAAAGAATTCTCATGTCATTATATCAGGTGGTCGATTTCCAGCCATCAAGATAGAAGCTTTTGGACGAATTTAGAGTGGAGAAGCCTTAGAGGATCAAGAATTGAAGCTATGTGTAATATCCCACATCGGTTGAGGGGGAGAACGAAGCCTTCCTTATAAGGGGGTGGATACCTTCTCTATCAAGACGCGTTTTTCCTGAGTGAGCAACTCGTTGGGTGAAAACAAAACCGTGAGTTCCTGGATGGGCAAACCATCGAGGGGCTAAGCGGATAATATCTTGGTATGGTTTGCTTGGGCTGTTACAGATGGTATCAGAGCCAAGGGCCGGACTGGTGTGCCAGCGAGGACGCTGGGCTCCATAAGGGGGTGTATTGTAATATCCCACATCGGTTGAGGGGGAGAACAAAGCCTTCCTTATAAGGGGGTGGATACCTTCTCTATCAAGATGCGTTTTTCCTAGGCGAGCAACTCGTCTGGTGAAAACAAAACCGTGAGTTCCTGGATGGGTAACCCATCGGGGGAAAAGCAGATAATATCTTGGTACGGTTTGCTTGGGCTGTTACACTATTGGAGTGTGGATCGATTGGATATCATCTATTCGATTTATGTTCTCCATATTTTATCCTTTGACCAGTTTATCTTACATCATGGTTATGACTTTTGAGACTTGTTTACTGTTTTTAAGCATGATTGTTGGCTAAACATATTTAGCTACTTAGGTTTGATGAATATTTGTTGATTGATTGGATTTTGTTGGGTTTTAGGGATTATTAATGATGGATGAATGCTTTAGTAAAGAATCTTTTGATAATCGATTGATGTTTGTGCATGCTTGGATCAGATTTGTATTTGGTTTTGAATTCCATATGTTACCGTTTGAATGTCTTTCAGTTAGGGTTTCATATTAGATCATTGACTTCGTGTAATGATTATTATATGGTTTGTTGAATTCGCAATCCATAGGAATAGGAATCTTTTATCTGATTGATCCTAGTGTTCTGCTTATCTAGATTGTTGAATGGTGATAGATAGTCGGTTAGTCTTTGGTGTTAGGTGTCTAGGTGTAAAGGCTCTGAAAGGAGGTTTCCCTAGGGTTCTTAGGGTCTTTGCTATTCATTGTCTTACCGATTGTTCTGAGATTACCCCTTGCATTCTTTGAATGTATTGAGATAGTGAGACTGAAAGGTAATCTATCTTTTGGGTACTTTAGTGTCGTTGGAGAGACTGAAAGGTAATCCAACTAACTGGTGAGTGATGTTTGATATAGTAAATATTATATAATAATATATAGATATTTTGGTTTCACGAGATCAGGTTTTGAATTTATAAAATAAAATGATAGTTACTTTAAACATAAAACACACACAATAGGCAAGTGTACCTATTGTAGTGTAATATAGTTTAGGTAAGAACCAAGTATCGTACCAATGGACATGATCGAGTTCTAATACTCAACTTTTGTTATCGTTTAGCCGGTTTAATTAGTGAGTGGGTTTTGTGTGCTTGTGAAGCAGAAAAGTAAATGACAGAAAAGTAAATGAGGGTAAAGTAAATAACAGAAAAGTAAAAATGTGTGTGATGTGTGTAACAGGAATGTAAATAACAGAATAGTAAATAGCAGGAAAGTAAATATCTCAAAAATGATCAGGTAAGGAAGAGTTTTGATTTGGTCTTCGAATCCTCTTGGTATATGATAGTGTTAAGTTGACTAATCCAGTGGTATGACTAATACAGATGTGTGACCCGGGTCACTGCTACAGCCTCGTCCTCACGACATTTGGTTCACGAATTATAATCTTTAATGATAAAACGGTAGGACTCCCAGCTAGGTACATCATTACCCTCAACTCTTTGGTGTTATCTCCGAGTTGGTTTAGGACATCAAACTTAAGTGCTTAGTTATTATTATTAAAAGAGTTATTAGACTTTGTTCACCGGAGGCGGTGTAACAATGGGACCATGTATAACGACGTGCCGTTCCCAACATGAGTTCACCAAATCTTGGTCTCATAACAAGTTCGTAAAAAGACTTACGACCTTATTAATATTAACCAAACCTTGGCTTATCAAGATCCACTTGTATAAAGACGTACAAGCATCAGAGAAGTTTGATTAAAAAGGTTTTACGGTCTTACGCTTTAAAATCAAGAACACTCACAAGTGTAATGACAAGTTTAGATAATAATAAAAAGCCCACCTAGAAGGTGGTTTTAAGAGCGAATAATTAAAGACATAAACACACAACTAGATTAATACATCAAACATTGACATACACCAAACTTCATCATCACCCTAGCAATACAAAGAGTTTAGCCACAAATGGTCATACTAACTAGCGTAACGCTGAGTTTCATAGGCTCCCCTATTGCGGAACGAAGAGGAGGAGCCTCTCTACTATCTACTCTCTACTCTAACTATGAGAATACTCTCTCTAGATAGTGTTTCTTTGCTTCGTGAGGTGTGTGGAATGAAGAACCCAAGCCTCATATTTATAGGCCTTAGAATGAGTAATGCACGGCCGTGCAATAGATTGTATGGGCGCGCAAACACCTAGGGAATCATAGGGTACGAGTGGTAGTGTACTGGGAGCCGTGAGGAGCATTATAGGGCGATGCACGGCCGTGCATCCCCACCCCCTTACTGCCCACTTTTATCTTTTAGCTGCTGGTTGACTCTTGTTGACCTATTTTGACTTCTTGGGGGTCAAAGCTCGGGAATGATCCTTCTAGAAGCTTGGTTTCTTGGTGTTTTTGATAGATTTCATCTTGATTTATATTTAGAACACCGAATAACCTGCAAAATATAAATGTTTTAAGTATCAATTGCACGGTTATTGTTCAATTAGTACCATCATATGGGGATTATTATGCATGCAAAACATGTATAAATGATGGCACATCACAACACCCCACACTTAAACTTTGCTTGTCCTCAAGCAAACTCATGCATGATCAGACCCATAACTAAAAGCTTTACAAGAGTAATGGAGCTCCAAGTAGTTGGAAACTCCGGGATAACTCATGAGTCGCTTATTCTATTTTTAGGTTTTTCTACTTTAGGGTGGTGGAATCCATGACAAGCCTACTAGAACTTCAATTATGCATAATCCCTCACTCCCCATAATGTTCACTCAACTCTAGGGTTATATATAAATGGATAATGTAAGTCAAGTGGAACACTCAAGTTTGAATCGAATTATGCAATGGTCATAAGCTTGTATGCAAATCAAGCCTCCACCAAGTAACTAAGTAGTATGCATGAATGAAGAGGACTTTAAAAGGGTTGTAATGTGGCGAAAAGGAAAATAAAGGGTGAAAGTGAAAATATTTTTGGGTTTTTTGGGATTAAAAGGGTTTAAAAAAGGCTGCAGCTAACGTGAAACACACAGCTACGGCTTCATGGCTTAAGATGGAGAATACTAGCGGGTCCCTCTATAGAACTCAGATCATGAGGGTATAACTAATATGAGGGCTCGTTTATGGTCAGATTGCCAAGACCGATACTTCTTATCATGTTCAACTCTTCCCTCACTACGTAGTACACATTAATGCCTTTTCGTATGGACCCCTCGGCTTTTAACCTAATAGCAACCACTTTGATTAGATGCGTATACTCGTGTTGGGAATAAGTTTGTTTCTTGCTGCATTTTCCATCATGGCTCCAGTTGCCACACTTCACACATTTTCCATATATTTTGGCTCTTCTTTTGGCGTCACTTTTTGACAAGTCGCGGAATGGTGGTAGTTGTTCTTGCTTGTGCCACCATTTTCTTACATCACTTGCTGCTTTAAAAACTTTCTCTCGGAGTTCGGGTGGTAATTCAGGCTTGGGTTCTTCATTCCACACACCACAAGAAGCAAAGAAACACTATCCAGAGAGAGTATTCCCATAGTTAGAGTAGAGAGTAGAGAGGCTCCTCCTCTTCGTTCCGTAATAGGGGAGCCTACGAAACTCGGCGTTACGCTAGTTAGTATGACCATTCGTGGCTAAACTCTTTGTATTGCTAGGGTGAAGATGACGTTTGGTGTATGTTAATGTTTGACGTATTAATCTAGTGGTGTGTTTATGTCTTTAATTATTCGCTCTTAAAACCACCTTCTAGGTGGGCTTTTTATTATTATCTAAACTTGTCCTTACACTTGTGAGTGTTCTTGATTTTAAAGCGTAAGACCGTAAAAATTTTTTAATCAAACTTCTCTTGTTTCTTGTACGTCTTTATACAAGTGGATCTTAATAAGCCAAGGCTTGGTTAATATTAATAAGGTCGTACGTCTTTATACGAACTTGTTATGAGACCAAGAATTGCTGAACTCATGTTGGGAACGGTACGCCTTTATACATGGTCCCATTGTTACACCGCCTCCCGGTGAACAAAGTCTAATCACTCTTTTAATAATAATAACTAAGCACGTAAGTTTGATGTCCTAACCCAACTCGGAGATAACACCAAAGAGTTGAGGGTAATGATGTCCCTAGCTGGGAGTCCTACCATTTTATCATTAAAGATTATAATTCTTGAACCAAATGTCGTGAGGACGAGGCTCTAGCGGTGACCCGGGTTACACATATGTATTAGTCATACCACTGGTTTAGTTAACTTAACATTATCATATACCAAGCGGATTCGAAGCCCAAAGCAATACTATTGGTGACCTTATCATTTCCGAGATATTTACTTTCCTGCTATTTACTATTATGTTATTTACATTCCTGTTACACACATCACGCATGTTTTTACTTTTCTACTTCACAAGCACACAAAACCCACTCACTAATTAAACCGGCTAGACGATAACAAAAGTGAGTATTGGAACTCGACCGTGTCCATTGGTTCGATACTTGGTTCTTACCTAAACTATATTACGTTGTGATAGGTACACTTGCCTATTCTGTGTGTTTTAAGTTTAAAGTAACTATTATTTTATTTTATAAATTTAAAACCGGATCTCGTATAACCAAAATTTCTAAATATTATTATATAATATTTACTATATCAAACATCACACATCAAGTTTTTTCCACCGTTGCCGAGGACATGGTGATTTCTAGAAAAATTCGAGTTAACGGATTAGCCTTTTTAAACTTAACATTTATTTTTATGGTTTGTTTTGATAGTTCTTTAAAGCAAATTTCATGGATTAAAACTACGAGAGTTGTTATGGAGGATACCAAGACGACTATGAGTACCACTATTCGAAGGTTTGGTGTGAGGTCTATGGGGAAGCCCACTACACTCAAGATTGTTATCACTATCAAGGGTATTCCATAGATTTTCACCAACCCTACCGGCAACCTTATGAGAAAACCACACCGCCCCAAGAAATTCAACACTCAGCTCTAGATTCCGATTCATGGACCCCAGGAAATTTGTTTGGTCATTTGGAAGAAATTAATGTTCAACTCATAAAGAGCTATCCAACTGAACAAAAAGTGTTTCGTCATTTGGAAGAAATTAAGGTTCAACTCCTAAAGAGTTATCCAACTGAACAACAAGATGATCCCTTCAAAGTCCAAGAATCAGAAGTTATAGCTCCAACATCTCTAGTAGGGCCAAGTGACTCTAAGGAGCAAGAACATTCCAGCTTCACAAGCATGGATCAGTCGAAAGTGAGACCGGATGATTCAGAAGAAATGGTTACTGCAACTTTTCAATCACTTCTTGACTTCTCTAAGAGGTTGGTAGCTAAACCACAAAAGGAGTTAGAAGAACGAATCTCTAAAGAAGCATTGGTGGGAATCCTCAATATGGAAGCACAAAAAGGATTTATGGAACAATCTGGACTTCCTATCACTTCAAAGAACATCATATGAAGAACCAGATTGTAAGATCAACATCGAGGAGGAGATTATGCAGGAGGAAGCATTTAGCAACTAACAGATGACAATGGTGGGACCTCTTCCTTGCAACAGTGAAAGTTGGCCTGTGACCAAGCATATCAGTGAATCATTCCATGAATCACATAAGCTACAGGATAAATCTCTGATAGTAGCCCGCCAATCCCAAGAAACTGTGAATATACGTTGGCGTCTTAGGGATATCCCAGTTTCTTATTATCATGATCTTTGTTGGGTCGACCATAATGTCGTTCGGGTTAATGACATGACATAGGAATTGGACTTCCCTAAGCCAGAACAAGCATTTGGAGAACTTAGCATATAACTTTTCCTTCTTCAGAGCTTCCAACACCTCTTTCAAGTGACATGTGTGATCGCCCTCATTCTTGGAATAGATGAGGATATCATCGATGAACACTATTATCGATCGGTCCAGCATCGGTCGACACACCCTATTCATAAAATCCATAAACGTCGCGGGGGCGTTTGTCAATCCGAAGGACATTACGCGGAACTCGAAATGTCCATAACGTTTGCGAAACGCGGTTTTTGGTATGTCTTCTTCTCTCACCTTCAATTGATGGTACCTGGATCGAATGTCAATTTTTTAGAAGTAACTTGCGCCCTGTAATTGATCAAACATGTCGTCGATCCTTGGTAAATGGTACTTGTTATTCACCGTACGTTTGTTTAACTCCCTGTAGTCAATACACATTCTCATAAAGCCGTCTTTCTTTTTCACAAACAGCACCGGAGCACCCCAAGGTGAAATGCTCGGTCAGATAAATCCCTTCTCAAGTAACTCGTCTAGTTGTGTCATAAGTTCTTTCATCTCCACTGGTGCTAGTGGATACGGAGCCTTGGCCACTGGCTGAGCATCTGGTACTAACTTGATTTGGAACTCAATTTCTCTGTCGGGTGGTATCCCAAGCAAATCCTCTGGAAACACCTCTGGATACTCGCACACTACGGGTACATCGTCTAGTTCTTTCACTTCCTTATATTTGTCAATCACATACACCAGATAGGCCTCGCATCCGCGCCTCAAGTAGTCTGTTGCCTTAATCATCGAGATGACGTTAGGCATCGGGGCATCGCGATCCCCTAAAACCTCAACTTCGTTACCGTCCGGAGCCTTGAGTCGGATTATCTTTCGTTTGCATATAATTTGTGCTTCGTTGGCACTTAACCAATCCATAACCAATAAGACATCAAACCCTCCCAAAACCATAACAAACAACCGGACAGGGAATCTATGGCCTTCTGTCTTTATTGTGGAATCATCAACTACATCAGTTACTCTCGCAGTTCTCCCTTCTGCGGTTTCTACACTAAAGGCTCTTTCTAATTTGCTAACTGAGTATTTTACCCGTTTACAAAAAGTAGCAGATATAAAACTCTTACTGGAACCCGAATCAAATAGCACAGAAACAAAAGTGTTGTCTAGGATGAACGTAATTGACACGACGTTCGGGTTCCCTCTAGCCTCCACTTGGGTTAGGGCATACGCCCTTGTTCGTGCCCTTGGCCTTTCAGTCTTCTTTCCCTTTTCCAGCACCCTTTGGTTTCTGACAATCCTTGCTCACATGGCCCGTTCCACCACAACTGAAGCATTTCGGAATTCCTTCATAGTCGCGGGCAAAGTGTCCAAACTTTCCACATTTGAAACATAGGTTGGATCCCAACCTACACTCACCGGGTGTTCTTTCCCACATTTCCCACAAACGGTCGGTTCACCCACCCTAGCTTTCTTGTCCCGAGCCCCAAATAACTTCCCACCCGATCCTTTGGCAAGAAAACTCAACTTCTTCTTGGGCTCATCAATAGTAATGACATTCAGTGCCAGGTCATCAAATACCACGCCACTCAGTTCTACTACTGCATCATAGGTAGTAGGGGTGTTTGCCTTAACATAGGTGTGAACCTTGTCCGGAAGTCCCTGAATGTAGCAGGCAATCTTCCTCTCTTCGGTTGTGACAAGGTGTGGCACCAGACATGCCAGTTCATTGAACCGACTGGTGTACTGCCGATGCGTCTTGCTTCCAGCTTTCAACCCCAGAAATTCCCTCTCTACCTTCTCAATCTCATTCCTCAGACAGAAATTCTTGATCACTAAAGCCTTCAAATCATTCCACATGATTGCGTCAACAGCCTCGTCCCCTTTAGCCTGACGCACGCCTTCCCACCAAAGAGATGCCTCCTCCCTCAATGAGTTAGCAGCAAATTTCACAATCTAATCCGTTTGGCATTCGCTCAGACGGATGGCGGTTTCCATTCGAATCACCCAGTTAAAAGTAGCAATCGCGTCTTTCTTCCCAGTCAGAACGGGCGGGTCACATGCTTTGAAGGACTTATAGTCGCAACCGTGAACAAGCGACGCATTAGCTGCCTCAATGATCTGGCAAAGAAGTCATCATCAACTCAGTAAATTCATGTGCCAGGGCAGCTTTCACTTTCGGTTCGAAAGTAAAATGTTGTTCATCCACGGGAGTCCGTTCAGTTCCATGCACATTGTTTTCCGGTTCCGTATGAACACTTCCCTCTTCACTGTACTCCTGATGAGCAGGAGTCCCACCACGGCCATCGGTACGGCCCCCACCACGCCTACCGTTTCCTCTTCTCGCCATTTCGTTCTATAGACAAGGAATCTAATGTCATCACGCTAGTTAACAAATAGAATTCAACAAGTATTGTAAAATGTTAATATACACTGCCATCTGCAATTAACCATTACACTACTTTTTGACTTCTATTTGACAACATTTATGATTCTATCAGAACACAAGTCCCTACATAATACTTTCTAAGGCATACTAGTTGATATGTCATAAATTATACATATTTTACATGCATAACTATCCCCATATTCATCACAATTGTAGACAAAATGATTAGAATTGATACTTAATCTATTCAATTGCGTTACAACAGGATAATCGACCTTGGTTTGCAAAAACATGAATAAATCACCCAAAATCAGCATCCAGAAGTCAATTGAACGAACCTGAATGAAGGAAGTCAAAGCAGGATATCAAAATTCAACAGGGAGCAGAAGTGGGCCCATGCAAGGGCGTGCATCCCAATGCACGGCCATGCAAAGTGTCCCTGTACTCCCCAAATCTGCTAGATTCCTTCACGTGCAAGAAAAAGGATACTTTGCACGCCTTTACAATCCAATGCATGGTCGTATATTGCCAAAATATTAGCCTATAAATAGCAAGCTCATTCTAGTGTTTTAGGTGTCCAATACCAAGGATTGAGAAGGCCCTAATGCTCTGCTAGAGCCGGAACTCTCTCGGTTTTGGTTCGTTTTAGATTTTTTTGTTTATTTTATGTTTTTAGTATTGTAATTTGGAATGATTCTTATTATTCGAGTAAACAAGAGGCAACCTATACCCACTCTCCCTTGGTGTCGGAGCACTTCCACACATTGTCTAAGGGTTAGTGGAGTCACTTGTATAGTCATTCGTGGCTAGTTTTCTTGCGTTGCTCGGGTTGGTTGAACTCTAATTAATTAATGAAGTATTTTTAGTATGTTATGTTCTTAAAGTCTTTCCTTTAATCTATCTTAAAAAGACCAGAATGAGTAATCTTTAAACCAACTTAATAATTTTAAATCTTGTAAGTTTCTTTAACAAGGCTTCTTGATTTGGAAGCTTATTCGAGTTTGTACAGTCTATATACAAATCTTGGTGCTAGCAATGGCCGAGTTAGTATAGGTTTAATCTTATGGGTTGATTGGAGGTTTGGGTATTCAACCAGTCGTTCGAGTCCTAGCTTGACCTTGTGGTTCGTGTCGGTATTTCTTTACTTCTCTTGTGTTAGCTTGCAGAGGACTTCTAGCGGGAGCCATGAGCCTTGATCTTGAGAATAAAAGTTATATTTATTTAAAATATTATTATAAGTAAAGACAACTATTTTAAGAATATAAATTGTTATGCCCCAGTGTTAATAAAGTAGCTCTAGAGGGAGTTGCGCATTCCGACTTTCTAAAAGAAGTTGCATGACTTGACGTACGTCAGTCGACAGGATAATCTTAGTCCGAATAATAATTCATGGGACAGCTGACGGACTTGAGACCCCGTTAGGATCCCGGGAATTATTAGGAGCAGTTGGCCGACCGTATCCACTGTTCCGTTACGAAATACTGAATACCCTATCGAAAGAGTTAGTACTAGTAACTTTGACCAATCTTACAAAACTATAATATTAATTAATAAGTGATAAAAATCAAAGTAATACCTTAAACGAGATAACATTCCTAATTACTTTCGTTTTCCTTTTTCTTCTTTTAAAACAAAACCCTTTTTCCAACTTATAATCCTAGTCAGACAATAGCGAGAATTGAGTAAGGAATCCGTGTCCATGGGTCGATACTTGGTTCTTACCCAGAGTATATTACGCTGTGATAGATACACTTGCCTATTGTGTGTGTTTTAAGTTGAGGTAATTATCATTTTAATTTATAAATTAAAAACTTGATTTTGTGTAACTCTAAACCGAACATTATTAAAGATATATATTATGTCTCTCGTATTTGGCATCAAGTTTTTGGAGTCATTACCAGGAACACGTATTTATATATATTTTTATATAACCACTACATAAAACACGCTATCAAGTTTTTGGCGTTGTTGCCGGGTACACGGTAATTCTGCGAAAAATCTAAATCGTCGTACTGACTATTTATTTCTATTTTCCTTTGTTTTCTTTCTGCTTTATTTTCCCTTTTATTTTTATTTTCATCTTTATTTTAATTTTGTTCTATTTCTACTTTATTTTTCCTTTTTTTATTTTTATTCTTATAACTTTTATTTTTATTTTCGTACTTGTGTTAGTTGATCTGTCTTTGTAGAAACATTCAAGGATCGCGACCGCGAAATTATTACTAAGGGAAATGAATGAATATAAGTGCCGTCATTCGAAAGCAATTTTTTTAATAGGCGTAACACTTTCGAACAGTTTTACGTGTTTAATTTTTACATTCTGTTTTATTTTTTATAAAGACAAGCTCAATAATTTGAAATTAGATTCCAACGCATGAGTTACGTCTTCTAACATGAAATTAGGATTTATTTTGGTGACATTCGCCTTTGACCATTTTATTTTAATACTTTTTATAATAAAATAATACTTTAATAAAATCTAATCTATTTTTTATCATATTTTAATTAAATATATATATATATAAATATATATATATATATATATATATATATATATATATATTAGTATTATTTTCAAGTAGAAAAAAAAATTCAAAATGGTTAAAATGAGGGGATGCACGTCCGTGCATCAGTGCACGCGCAGTCTGGGCATAAAGTGGCAGAAACCATCAGTTTAAACCCCCAAACCAATATACGCTCGGTCCTCGCCGAAATCACCCAAAAACGCTCGATTTTCACCCGTTTCTTCCGATTTTGGCTTCCAATCTCTTCACAAAGGCATATAAGCTTGTCCATTATCATTTTTAGGTTGATTTCTGCTTCGAATATGACTGATTTTGTTCAAATAGGGCTAGGGTTTCATCTTGTATCTTGGTTTGAATATGCATGAATCATAACTCAATGCTTAAACTAAATGCATGTTTGACTATGTAGGATCATAATGTAACACTTTTTGCCTTGTTTGAACAGATTTGTTTGACTCGTATGAATAGGTTTTTTGTATTTTGACTTAGAACTCTTGGACTTGGACATACGAATTGAAGCATGAATCTTGTTTACATGTGTTTAAGTTTTAGCATAGTTGGTGAAAAAATGTTGATTAATTGAAATAGGTCAAGAATTTTAACGGGTTTGACTTTTCAAAACTAAACATGTTGTCCGTAGTCGGATTACATCGTTTGAGTTTGCGCCTGGTTTGATTAATTATGATAGACCATATTTGGACTCGAAAAACATAATTGTGCCGTAATCATGCACGAATTTTGTGGTTCTTTTGTGTGGTCCTAAAATAAAATTTATATATAATTTATACCAAGTTTTTGTTTATATCACTATCAAGTTTTTGGCACCGTTTCTATATGTGTTTAATGAAGCAATCTTATTTCTTGACACTAACTTTTTTAACTGGTAATTGTGTAGGACATGGCGGAATCCTCTAGGCAAGCGGGCAGGAAAAGGAGAAACACCCGCTCAGATTCTAGAATGAGTTCGTCTTCCTCTATACCACTAGAGGATGCACCACCTACTCCACCATCACCACCTCCACCCTACAATCCAACACCAATGCCAGAAAACACGCCTGACATGCATCCTTGGTTGATTTTTGATCCCGAAAATGCCATTGAGATGCATGCATGGCCTTATACAACAGGACTTTGGAACTCACAAGACAATCTGCTATGCTACTCTTCAAGGTATTGTTCTGTTAGACGAAGCATTGCCACTAATTACAAGACCGTGGATCAAATTCTTCGAGATCCAATAGCTAACCTACTATGAGATGACTCTGGGGTTCTTGGCATCTTTCCAATTTGATAGACCCGTGCTTAGTAAATCAAAGCACGATTGTGTACGATTTAGGAGCTCAGCAGTGGCACGAAATGACTTTGGCTGAATTTGGGATTCGGAAGAGATTGTATAGACACAGAGAGCTGCATCTCCCTGTGTTCACTAAGAGCATATATGATTTTGTGGAAGGTGAAGCACAACACGTTTGGGCAAGTATTGGATCAGGGCCATATGATCCTCATAGACAAAAGAGCACCAAAATCCACCACACTCAACATCGATACCTTCACCGAGTGATCGTCCACACCATTGGTGGGCGTAAGGATAGTACGAGGGTTGTAACAGTCAGAGACTTGTTCCACCTACATTGCCTCAATGATTAGTTTCCCTGTAATTTGGCCTACAGTCTTGCCAAATTCTTCACTTGTGCTTACGGATACTCTTCCAGCAGCCATATCTTTGGAGGTCCCTACATTACTCACTTAGCAGCATACTTGGGGGGTCCTAACTCCTGTAAACCTTGGTATGCTTACCAATCTGGACCTGCCAATGGAAGAGGTAAACAGGCAGATGTTGATCAACATACAGGGGGTGTATAGACCAGTACCACAGCTGCAAAATCACGCGGAGGAGCCAGGTATGTACCATACTACTGCTGATCCCACCATGTTGGACTTGATGATCCGCATGCGTCAACTGGGTAGACGATGGACGGCATACGACAGGACTTCTACGATCACACATATGATCCGTATGCCCACAAGCAGTATCAGCAGTAGCCCCTAGGTCCGCATCAGCAGTGGCCCTGTCCACCATTCTAGTAGCAGCTCTTTCTCCCTTTATCTCTGATTATTGTGGTTATTTTCTGATCAAGTTTGTGGTTCTTAACTCTTGACAATGGTTTGTTTATTTTGTTTGATTGGACACAGTATCATTTTACTGGTTACATGGGTAACCGTTGACATGGTGGCACCGCCACCAATCCTATTCAGCCACCATTTCTTGGCGAATATTAGTTTTAACTCTTTTTATTTTCAGTACTTGTTTTATATTTTGAGCATTGCATAGCATAACAGGTATTACAAGTTTTGGTTCTTGCTTGGAAATATGTTTTTGGCAATTATGGAATTCGACCATATGCACGATGATGACGTATCATCAGGGGAGTATTAGTTTCCTTTCACCCCTATTTTACCCATGACATTTACTACATATCATATTTTCGTACAATGAGGACATTGTCAAATTTTAAGTGTGGGGTGGAAGCTTACCAATACATTGACTACCTAATTGTGTCCTAAGTATTACAAGTGCATGATTAACAACTAACCAATCTATTGAATTAAAATACATATAGAAGTAATAAAAAAAATTTCAAAAAAAACCTGTAAGCATGACAGCTTCTTAAATAGTCTAAAAGCAAGTCTTAAAAATCATTTGGCATAATCGGCATACTAATAAAAACAGCAATTTGAAATACCATTGAAGTGAATCAAGGAAACAAATAGGGAAGATTAGTAAGCACAACAAAAAGAAAGAAATAAGTTTATGCACATTTTTACTTTATTACCCTTTACCTTTCGTTTCATGTGAGAATTTAAGCCTATCCTAGCATTATCACACAAACATATCAAGTTTTTGACACCGTTGATTATTACATATTTCACATGCTCATTTCATTTGATAGAGTGTTTGCTAATTATTGTTTTGCATGTTAGAACTTGTGTAAAATATACATTTCAAAATCATGGACTAAAAGAATGCATAAAAGTGATTGAGGCATTAGGATCAACCCATTTTTCTTAGCCTTTTCTTTGTCTATTACCTACCCTAAACATTACCCCCAAGTTAGCCCCTTTGAGCCTAAACTTTTTTCATTTCTAAACCCACATTTCAAATCCATAAAACCGAAAAATTAGTCTTTTTACCCTTTTCGTTGAAAATCGACTTGGCTATGATTTAAGGAATAATTATCCGCCACTAGTTGACAGATTCATTTTATGTTCGAAGAATGAAACTCGTTCGGTTTCATAAAAAAAGAGGAGTTATCATGAAAAGAAGAGGGGGCAACAACAAGAAATTCATAACCGCCCAAAATATTAAAGAAATCTCATCAAAAAAAAAAGAATCAAACTTACTCGAAAAATTGGAGTGTGCAAAGCTGATCAAAGTGGATGTATTAGGAGGAAACAGTCGAACAATCCATAAGGAATTGATAGTAATGAGTATTTCAAAGACAAGAATAAGTGACATTCTTAAAGAAGGGATTTGGTCTTGACGATCTGACCTTAAAAGAGTCCTTTGATTAGTCACAATGTTTAATCTAAGTTTAATAAGAGATTGATTACCTTTTAGTCATTAAACCAAGTCAGATTTTCAACATTTAGCCACTCTTCCCAAATACTTCCTACCCTATACCCTAAGCCAATCGTTACAACCTTTTACAAAGCCCTCTTGATTTATGCACATATTTTATGTCAATTGGTGAAGATTTGATTTCTATACAAGCCTATGATTATGCAAGCATTAATTATAGCATTGAGTGTTTTTCTTGACAAACCTAATTCGTATATTTAACCAGAGTGTTGAGTGAACATTTGTGAGATTGTAATTTTGTGCATAATCATAGTTCCATCTAGTATATTGGAATTGCTACCTTCTTGTGGAGAAACACTCGAAAGGTATAACCACCAAATAATTGTTTTTAAGAAGGCTATTTAGCCATTTGGGACGAAAGCTTTGGGTTATCATTTAATCAATACTTTACTTCTATGGGTATATTCATGTATGCGTTTGCTTGAGGATAAGCAAAGTTTAAGTGTGGGGTGTTATGATACGTCATAAATTATACATATTTTACATGCATAACTATCCCCATATTCATCACAATTGTAGACAAAATGATTAGAATTGATACTTAATCTATTCAATTGTGTTACAACATGATAATTGACCTTGGTTTGCAAAAACATGAAGAAATCACCCAAAATCAAGGGAAAATCAGCATCCGGAAGTCAATTGAACGAACCTGGACCAAGGAAGTCAAAGCATGAGATCAAAAATCAACAGGGAGCAGAAGTAGGCCCATGCATGGGCGTGCATCCCAATGCACGGCCGTACAAAGGCCAAATCTGTCCCTATACTCCCCAAATCTGCAAGATTCCTTCACGTGCCAGAAAAGGGTATTTTGCACGCTCGTGCATTACCAAAATATTAGCCTATAAATAGAAAGCTCATTCTAGTGTTTTAGGCGTCCAAGACCAAGGTTTGTGAAGGCCCTAGTGCTCTGCTAGAGCCGGAACTCTCTCGGTTTTAGTCCGTTTTAGCTTTTCTTTGTTTATTCTATGTTTTTAGTATAGTAATTTGGAATGATTCTTCTCATTCGAGTAAACAAGAGGCAACCTATATCCACTCTCCCTTGCTGTTGGAACACTTCCACACATTCACAATCAGTTCGTAAACTATAAATATCATAAGCAGCGGAATAAACGTCATTACATTGTGATGTGACATCATTTATACATGTTTTGCATACATAATAATCCTCATATTATGGTACTAATTGAATAATAACCTTGCAATTGATACTTAAAACGTTTATATTTTATAATTGCAGGTTATTCGGTGTTTTGAAGATAAACAAAGATAAAACCTATCAAAAGCACCAAGAAACCAAGCTTCCAGAAGCATCATTCCCGAGCTTTAACCACAAGAAGTCAACAAAGGTCAACAAAAGTCAACCAGCAGCTAAAAGACAAAAGTTGTAACACCTCAAAAATTCCCTAGAAATTTAAGGGGTTAAATTTTTCAAATTTCAAAGTTAAAGGATGGAAAAGTGAATAATCAAAGTTCAAGGACTAAAACGGTAAAATTCTGAAAAACATAGGATAACGGACCGCTATCCAAGGAATAATGGTCCGCTATGTGCTGAGGAAGGAATAAACCAGGTAATGACACATGGCCCATGACTCATCGGATGCGTGGCTCGATAGCGGACATAACGGTCCGTTATGTAGGCCCGAAGGCAATGAGGCGGCTAAGAGCCATAGCGGACCGACATTCCCTTAGATAACGGTCCGCTATGGGTGCCCGTTTACCCCTATAAATAGATGATCGATCTACACACACAAAAACACCTTCCTACACACACACATACTCTGTAACTCTGATCCCGAGCCCCGGGTCGCGTGCGAGAGTCGGGTTTCTAGCGTTTCGACTCCAAATTTACATACATAGTGCTGAGGTAAGGTTCCAACCTCCCATTAATCTTTGATTATACATTATTAAGCTAGAATTATGTACTTAAACAATGCCAATACATATCTAGGAGCTCTGACCGAGGTGTTTGCCACATTACTGATTAATAAGCCGAAATACTGCCGAGGTGAGTTCTTAAACTGTGATGCATGAACCATTTCATGACCTTGTTTAGCATAACTGATTTATGATACATTTTGAGTATCTTGAAATGATTGTACCGATTGTTTATATATAATGTATTCTAAGCGCTTATTGTATTTCACTTCCCCGTGGAATGGCATGTTGGACAGGACCCGTGGAACGGTCTTTGGTTATATATATATATTGATGGTTGTTCATAGTTATCTATGAATTTGGGCGTGGAAACCCATGGATGTGTTCAATATACTTTGGCGGGTCATTTTAATAAACTATTTTAGTTTATGAATTCACCAGCTTTATGCTGACCCATGTTTTATCAAATGTTTTAACGCATCACAAGTAGTTATTAGACAAGGCATTTCCAGGACAAGGATGAAAAGATGAACGATCCAGATGATGGGCATGCCAGGAACTATAAGTCCCGAATGATATGTTCCTTGTTAGGAAATAATAATGTAACTTTTGTTAAACATGATGTAAACAATGTTTAATATTATTAGAAGTTATGATTTAAATCTTCCGTTGTGTGTTTTTGATATCAACGTCACAGTAACTAGAAGGCGACCTTCTGACCAGTATGTAGTTATCTGACAAATGGAATGTTCTGTCTAGGAAAGGACGGTGTATAAATCTCTCCTAGACCCGTCGTTATTTCTTGGGAACATCTCAGTTGGAGGTACTACTCTGGTTAGATAAATGTCCTGTGTGACGGGCGTGACAAGTTGGTATCAGAGCCTCAGTTTAAGGGATTTAGATACTACAGAAATAGTTTCTAGACTTAAACTAGGACTCTGAGATTAGTCCAAAATGCCTCATGACAAGTTAGGTGTATACATTCAGTACGACCTATAACTGGAAGTACCTAGAAATCAGATAATTAAGTGCATTTTTGGCCAAGTCTTATTAATTTTTAAATTTCTGCATAATGACTGGTTATACGAATTCGGATGTTATACATCTGTATGTAGGTACAAATGGGAGGACGTGGTAGAAGACAAGGCAGGGGTAGGATGCCCGACACTAGGTCCCATACCTGTAACATTTCTGATTTTAGTATTCCTATTTCAATTCAATGTAATGCAATTTCAAGTTCTATACTCGTGCAATGTCTCATTATTTTCTCGTCGTAAATTTAATGCAATAATTCTATACAAATTCGCAAGTATTACTCGGTTATATACATTTAAACGCTATACAAGAAACTATTTTATACAAACTTATCAAATCTGAAAAGTCAAGGACTAAAGTTGAAAAATGTCAAGAAACCCTAATTAGACACGGTCGTGCTTCGTATAAGCACGGTCGCGCCAAGTGCTTTGGCACGGTCGCGCGACCTGCTTTGGAACGATCGCGCCCGGTGCTTAGGCACGGTCGCGCCTATCTTGGCACGGTCGCGCCTGCGTAACAGTCAAATCGTAATTGTGAATTTAATCATCCGATTGTTCGAATTCGTAACTTCAACACGCTTTAATCACATTAACAAACTCAATAAACCATTCACATTACTCGAATTCACTTCGGTTTTGTCCTACCAAATTCCAAACGATTAAGCATTTCAAGAAGAACCCAAATTCTCTCAATATTCTCAAAGCAATCCAATCAAGCATTTCCAGATCATCACTGAATCAATCCGAAGCCATTGAAGCAGTCGGAATCGCAGTCGAAGTCACCGGAAATCTTTATCTCCGTCGCCGAAACTCCTCGCTGCCTTTCTCTATCGATCCGCTCCTATTCCGGGTAATTGAATCCTCTATTTCATTCCTCTCTGTATCATTATCGAAAGCCCCTATTCAATTTGGGCTTCCATTATAGAAATCGATCCGAATCAGAAATCTTGCTTTAAATAAAACGATTTAATCGAATCCATACTTAATCGCGATGTTCATGCAATTAAACTATATGAAAAGACTCGTAATAACCCATTAATCAAAAGCCCTAACAATTCCATCGTTATAAATACAAGAAATTGTCAATTCGTGTCTGACTTGGAATAGACACGGTCGCGCTATTCATCTAGCGCGCCCGTGCCTCGTGTAGCGCGGTCGTGCCGACTATCAGCGCGGTCGTGTCCTCCTGTCCAGACCTTGTCATGCCCTCTGGGCTAGTCTCTGTTGTGTCTAAAGATCATAGACACGATCGTGCCTGGTCAAGGCACGGTCGTGCCTGTTGTCTGCTCTAGATTGTGCTTCTGTTGGTCAACCCGGTCGTGCCCCGACTAGCGCGGTCACGCCCGTGGCTTGAGCACGATCGTGCCCTTCCGAGGCACGGTCGTGTGTGACTCAGAAATTGTAACAGAATTATAATTTTATATTTTTCGATCAATAAATGTTTCGATTTTATAAAAATATGTTTTCTGTATTTAAAAAAAATGGATTAAAAGTTTAATCTTGGCATAAATATAATTTATTTAAAAGTTTATGAAAAATTAAATTTATATTTATTATCTTACACTTAAATGATATTTTAAATAATTAAGTTACAAAATTTATAAATAATGATTAGTTATTTAATTTACATTTTAAATCAAAATCATTTATTTATTTATACTTAATTTCAATTAATATTTACATTATTTCATAAACTATAATTATATATTTATTTATTCAATTCAAACCTAATCAAATGGTTACAAACATATTTTACTTCAAACTTTATATATTTTATTCAATACTTTTTAAATACAAATCAATAGTTTTATATACAAATTCAACTTCCACTTTAGACTTAAACTTTGTACATCTATTTGATTCTATACACTTTACTCTTAGGTTAAAGTGTGCATTCCAAGGATCATATTTGCTATCTATATTTCCTTGTTAGCTTCACTTCCATACCAAGTGAGTATTCACAACCCCTTTTTACTCTTTTACACTTTTGGGGGTGGAACATGAACTTTATACACATTACACATTTCACAACTACATTTACTCAAACAACACAAGTATAAAATCCTACATACATACATGTGTGTAAAAATTTGAGCTTTGTGCCCGAGTGCTAGTTGTGCTAGTCTTTGTGAAAACTATGTGCAATCATTAACTATACAAGCCGACGGTTTTCAATGATAGATCTATTGAGTCTGACAAACCCACCCAAGTGGAGGTGATTGATACCGACAACACAATTTGCATACTAGTTACTAAGGTTTGATTGTACTTGATTACACAATAGCAGCTCCCCATAAATGACTTATTTTTCATGTCTTGTAAAGGATTTGTTTACAACTATATGCTATCTATATACAACTGTGTTATACTCACCAACTTTTTAGTTGACTTTATTTTATTCATGTTTCAAGCCCTAATATGTGAGAATGATTCAAGACGTGCTCAACATAGGATTTGGACTTAGTAATATTAAATCAAGAAGTTTATGAATTGTTTATTGTTCTTTGTTTGGATTTTGGTTTGTACTTGGATTATGTGAAATGGAAATTTGGCTTTAATATATTTCAATTTAGTCAACCTTGTGCTATGAACAGTCTTACATGTCCCGCCCCGATGATTCCGCCATCGGTCGGGGTGTGACAGTACCCGCGACACGATAAACACGAACACTAATCCGAATGAGAACGTAAATACGAATGCTAAACCCGAGCAACCGGTGGAAGAAGTTATTATGACTGAAGCTCAATTCCAAGGAGCGGTGGCATCTGAGGTCAACCCCTGTGCTTCAAACAACTCTACCTGGAATTCTGGATGATGCTCTTAGGAGAAGAGAAAATCATAACAGTTTAGGTAACCGAAATGAAGGTATAAGTGGTGTTGTTCCTCGAACAGAAGATGCCCTTCATACCACTCCGGTAAGAAACAACGTAGGCACCACCCGAACCCATGAAACTGTTGGAATGACAAACTAGAATACCGGAATACATGGTCAAGGATGCAACTACAAGAATTTTAGTGATTGTCACCCTAAACCCTTTAATGGAAAGAAAGATGCCATTGCAACCTTGCAGTGGATCACTTCTATGGAAGCTGTCATAAAGATGAGCGAGTGCAGAGCAGAAGTTAATGATTGTACTAAACATAAACACATGTATCACCAGGTAGTTTAAGACATAAAGCACAAAGACTATTACATAAGAATATACGTAATTGAATTGTGTATGTAAAGCATATAGACATGTTCCACCCCGAGTATTTGTAAACAAAAGTATGTAAAAAGGGCTATGAAACTCACCTGTAATGAAGCTAGTAGATTGAATGAATTCCAAATGAAAGATAGGCTTCGTGAGGGTTTCTCACAATTAACCTACACAGGTGATTGTATTCTAGACTTTGTGTATATCAAATGGGAATGAAATTCCCGATTTTATTGGAGGTTCTAGGGTTTCTTAGGATTTAGGGCTGGATATGAGATTTATACAAGTTTTCAAGATTATGTTTGTTTATCACAAGTATTGAATAAAAATGATAGAGTAGTTTATATAATAAATTAGGATTTCTAATTAATTATATAAGTATATGATTTATAATAATAGTACGATTGAATTTAATTAAATAATTATCCTAAGAATAATTAATAAATAAATTGTGGATTAGAAAAGTTTAAATAATTGTTTTATTTAGATAACAAAATTATTTAAGTTACTTAAAGGATTTCTTTTACTTAAATACTAAATAAAAGAAATATTGAATAAGTATTAATATAAGAAATCTTGAAATTTAATAAATTTGTATAATTATTTAACTAAATTACTTATTTAAGTATTTCTATAAATTATAAATGTTTTAAATAATTATTCTTTATCAAATAATTATTTATATGTTTTGAGAAATGGATTAATGATATTTAAATAAATATTTGAAGTTTGTTTTATAACCATTCAAATTATATAAATATATAAACGTAACTAGATTTACTAAAATAAATCTTTTCTATATGGTTTATTTAAGAATTATAATATCTAAAATGTGTTTTTAATAAATTAAAATGAATAGGGCATCATTTTACATTTCCTGTTTTTATAAAAGTTGTTAATTATATTTATTAGATTTAAAAAAATAAATTCTGGATCTAAAAAATTAGTTAGTGTGTTGAAATAATAAAAAACAAGAAAATAAGGGGGCGCAAGATTCGAACCCGGGTCTTTCCTAGGGAACCCATGCGCACAAACCGTTGGACCAAGGGCTTCATATTGGTCTAAGGGTGGTTTCAACAGGGGTTAAGCACAACAAGGCAGGGACTGGTTCAGGGTACAGGACTCACAAAAGAAAAAGGTGCGGGGCTAGGTTTCGAACCCGCGACCTCTCATCTATGAGTCAAATGCTTAACCGGTGGATCTCGGCACATTGCCTTGCTAGAAACAGGTCCGCCTAGTTTTTAACATTCAAACCCAAACTACCTTCTTCCCCACTCCATCTGCTCAAACCCTAGCCCTCTAATTGCCCGGTATAAGAAATCGATCGACCCTGGAGGCATAGGGATTTTGATCCTCAGATCAAGACAAGTCCATTGGTGAAAGAATTACCTTGAATGGTTGCGTGAGGAGGATGAATGGCTGGAACCTCTGGTTCGGTGTTCTACGAGTTTGATCGCGTTCTCGGAGTGTTGAGAAATGTGTTTGAGGGCTCAGGAAGATTGAAAAGGGTGTCGCGATTATATATGATCAGGTCACATGGTCCAATTCCATTCGAATAGCACTAATTCGTAGTGGGTTTAAGGATGCCGGTTACGGGATTGCTTAAGAGTCAATAAGCTTAAATTCGTTTAAATTGGTTCATCATTGGAATTTAGTGTTGACTGCATAACGTCTATGCACGAGTTTTGTACATTAACAGCTTCGAATTTCAAGTGTTTGGATCGAATTTGATGGCGGTTTGATGTAGGTCCCCGGGTGTCTCGGATCGTTACGTGTGGGTGCGTGACTAGTAGGACCGGGTGCGGAATACCCGTGACTAGGTGGAGAATCAAACAACACAAAGTAAACCGACAAAGAAATCACTTTAAAGTTCCTTCTATTATAAACTCGAACGGTTACAGAGAGAAAATACTGAGTGCAAATGTATGCGTACTTACATTCTGTCAACCTATTCTATTTATACAAAACATGATCTCTGCGCATTTAGCAAGTGCGCATAGCAAATTACTCATGCGTACTTAGCAAGTACGCAGAGTATTCTTGCGCATTTGCTAAGTATGCAGGAACTAATTCCTGCGCACTTACTAAGTGCGCAAAACACTTAGAGAATTAAGAAACAATCAACATGCATTAGTAAATACAACTCGATAACTAATACATACAAACGCTTACAAACAAAGACAAATACATACAAAGAAAGTACATAACCTAAGACTCTATCCAGAGTGTTTGTCACACAAAAGTGCTTCAACAAACTCCCCCTTGACAACAGCTCTGGATCGTCTTCGGTCTTCACAGCTCTGCATCTTTAGCTTCCATCTTCTTCTTGTAGTCAAGGCAAAACTTGATCACCCTGTCGTATTTAGAAGCAAGGAACTTTGTCCATTCATCCGTATGCATGGAGTACCTGTCAGCTAGTGCCTCCAGATCTTTCACAGAGAAGTTTGTGAAGCAGACTTCATCAAATACTCTGATCAGTTCCCTTGGCACTAAGATTCCACTATCGGACCACACCTTTCCTATCACCACTGCCTCGCCCGTTTTAGGATCTACGTACCAGTACCATATGTTACCGAGGATATCCTGAGATAACTTGCTCAGATGAATCTTGGTTTCACACAGCACTGGCTTGTATACCAGTTTCTTTAAGCTTTTCTTACTCACAGGATGTCTAGCGTTCTTGTCCTTGACTCGCTTGGGCACTTGAGGCTTAAACATTTCAAATTTCCTGGATCTTACTTCACGTTGTAGAACCTTCCATAAACCCATCGCTACTGCGTTATTTGAGTGACCCAGCAGCTCTCGGTTTACTAGGTTCACGAGGTCATATTTCGGCAAGGATTTGAAAGCTTCGCTGGTTGGTTTCAAGTATTGAACCCCCCAGCTCGCTTGATTGCAAACAACTTCTTCTCCTCGTCGAACCTCACAGCTAAGATCATCCCTGTCGCTCCATGTTTTTCTATGATTGAAGTCTTTTACCAGACAGGAGCCGGATCCTTTGATGAACTAGCAGGCATATCTTTGTTTTTCTGTGCCTCTGGATCCACAGGTGTAGGGTCGGCAGGGGAGGCTTCAGTCGATGCTTCAACATTACTAGCAGTCTCGACTGAACCTGTGTCGACCTGAGATTCAAAGGATGGAACTTCGAAGATCTCTCCATCTTCAAACTCATACTCTCCTTCCCCGTCTCCCTTAGGAACTTCGATAACTACATTATCATCATCTTCATCCCAATCATCACCAGAGTCGATCTCTCCTTCTTCCAGATTGTAGAGAGCCTCGATCTGTGCTTCTTTGGAATAGTCAGGCTCTAAGAATAGGATCACATCGTCAGATAGATCTTTCAGAACATCAGCCACTGACTTTCCTTTATCACCACCGGAAGTATGACCACCTTCCTGATGAGTCGACTCCCCTTCAGCCATTGGAACAGCAAAAATGGGCACTATCGCTAAAGCTTGTTGCTCACTTCAACTAGGACCAACTTTAGGATCCTTGTCTTTGTCAGATCAACCGGATGACAAGGCTCATCATCGGTAGGTTTAGATGCCTTCTCCTTATCTTTTTCTTTCTCTTTTTCTTTCTCTTTTTCTTTCTCCCCCTGAGCAGCAAGCTTCTTGGTTAGGTCAGTTACTAACTTGACCATCATTTCATGTTTTTTCCACTGCATGTCAAACCAAACCTCTAGAGATGACCTGTGTCCCAGAATCATATTGTTTGTTTTGATCAGTAGTTCGTTCTCGGCCATCACATTTGCTAGTCTCTCTTCCGTCCCAGTTCTCTGGCTTCTTAAAATAGTAACTTCGTCCACCAATGAATTTATCTGAGCCTGTTGAGCCTCAGATTCTTCCCTTGATTTCCGAATAGTTTCTAGTAGCCTAGCCACTTGGGTTTCCAAAGTAGCTATCCTTCCATCATTTGGATCATGATTCCTGGACGTAGAGGCTTCAGCATTATGGAGGGGAGAGGAGAAGAGCATATCAAAGTCAAAACCCTGAGAAAAGTCTCCAAAGTTATAGGATTGACTGATATGTTCAATGGTGGTAGTAGGGATTGTGGATGGGATGGTGGTTGTCGGAGTGGTGGAAGGAGTAATGGTGACTGACTAGGTAAGAATCGGAGTAGTCATCACCATTTGGATGGATGGTACAGGGAGGGACACTATCACAGGAACCGCCTCTGTGATAGCAGTGACAGCCACATCAGGTGTAACCTGTGGTCACCTCCGCTGTCGCCGGTACAGCTGTTGTGAAGGTGGGGTAGAAGCTGAATCAGTACTCGCAGCCGATACTTGTACTTGCCTCTGAGCACTATCCTCTACCTCATGAGGAATAGCTTGTTGCTGCCTATCCACCCCGTTGTTTGTTGATACTTTCACGTCTTCGTCTTTGTATAGCAGCGTCCGAGTCAGAATCGGGCTCGTACTCACTACTCGTCGATTGTCGCTTTCTCTTAGAAGATGACTCAGGAAGGGTCACCTTTGTCAATCTTCTCGGGTGTGCCTGTGATGGTGCATCATCAGAATCAGATGAATCAGACTATGTATCTTCGGAATCAGATCCTTCAGCATCATCATTACCCGCTTCGTCGTCTCCTCCTTCAGACAACTCATCCTCACTATCAACGTCCTTATTTTCTTGTTGCTCATCAGAATGTTCACTGAGTTCTGGCTCAGAATCATGACTAAACCATCTCCAATCAGCTGGTGCCACATACGCTTCATTAATCAGGTGGCCAAAGAGTGCGTTGTGCTGAGGGGTAGGTTCTACACTGCCTGGCTTTAGGAATTGGGCAAACACTCTCTTGTCCACCCATTTTACTTGCAGTCTCTCCCCAATAGCAAGCAGATTTTGTAACGCATCATTGATTAGTAGATGCACAAATCTTGGGTATAACAGGAATCTAAACCTCTCAACTGTATTGATCTGATCATTTAAGGCCTTGAAGATGTATCGTGAGAAGTTATAACCCCTGTTGAGAGACAGGCCAACCATTGCTGCTGCAAGATCATGTCCCATAGCATCCTTCCCCGCCTTCCTGGAAGAAATGCACATGATCATCACGTGGGCAAAGTATCTCCACTGATCGAGCACCCACATCTTCTTGTAGGAAGAGTAATCTCGTACACCGACATATCCCATACGCTGCCTCCAACACCCATCCACAAAGTAATCAGGATAGGCAGTTGGGTCGGTGGCGAGATACCGAAACTGTAAGACCCGTCGAATTGTGTCCTCAGAAAAAGCAACGTCATGACCCGCCACAGTAGCCCGAATGACATTAGGGGTTACCGTGCATTCATGATCCGCTGTATCCCATAACTGCTCCAGGTACGGTCTTGAGACTATTGGATCTGCTGATATAGCATAGCTGATCTTTGAACGATTCAAGAAATCAACTATCTCTCAGTATTGTAGTGCAGCACCCTTCCATTCCGGTTCTGTATGTGCAAGGAGATTGAACTCACTGGTAAAGGCACGAGCCATCACTGCAAAAACAAACAATAAACATAATAAGAGCAAGAAGATTCATTGGAATTGAATACACATGACCAAGTATAGCAGTTACACACTGAACTGAATTTAAGACTTAGAAAAATTTCACAAGTGTTATTCATGCGTTCTTAGCAAGTACGTAGGGATTTGTTCTTGCGTACTTGTTAAGTGCGCAAGAATTGCACTTAGCCAAATTTTTCAAAAATCTGATATTCAACAGATGTAAGACATTGACGTGGAATAGGGTTACCACAAGGTCGAAAACCATTATAAGGACCTATGGAACCTCTATCCACATCAATGACCAGCTAACTTAGTCAAATTTTGACCTAAAAAACGACCCATATGAACCGACGGTCAAATAATAAGTCAAGCACAAAATCAAAGATCATTAGGGGCGATTAAGTAATGAATAAGGTTCGATTGATGATTCTAAGAGAGTTTTGATCATAATGTGTTACCAAAACGACCAAGAAATGTCCAAAATCAAGATTTAAACCCTAAATTTTTTAAAATCCTAAATCGGTCCGTAAGTCAAGATTTCATGGATGAAAAGCTCAAGGATTCTCACCAAATGATGTTTATCCGATGTTGAGAATAGAATCGGGACGAAAAATCGGTTAGGGACACTCAAAATTTTTTGAGTAAAACTGAGCAGAGGATATTTAACAGTAGTTTGAATTTTGAATGAGATAAACAAAAAAAATTCGAAGTCCTGTATACATACCCAACACATATTGGTCTTGTGTACTTGCTAAGTGCGCAAGACTTAACTCCTGCGTACTTACTAAGTACGCATGACTTAAGTCTTGTGTAATTGTTAAGTACGCAGGGTTTACCTTATGCGCACTTGTCAAGTACGCAGAGACCCTTGTGTGCTCAAACTTTCAACTCAAATTATGAAGATTTCAAGTCAAATAACGAACAAGATAAAAGCATTCAATCAAGAGGATTCAAAGTCAATCCAAGAAGGTTAAACAAAAATATTTTTGGCTTTTCTGATTAAAATTGAACTATACACAAACTTAGAATCTTTTTGATCTTTTCAAGATAGAAATATACAAGTATATACACACACTATTTTTGCTCAAAGACACGAGTAGAGGATCATATCAGGCTAAACTTTAGCAAAAACGATACAAAATAAACGTCAAAGAATATGGGATCAAGTCATGAATTACAAGTTATTCATATGTAATAAGCACATAAACAAGTAATTCAAGTTGGCAATATTATGATATTTGAAACCATAAGCATCTTTGTATCACGTTCTTGTGTGTTAAGGTATTAATTGTAAGATGTACAACGTGTACCCCACTAATATGCTACAGTAATGTAAATTGCACTATCTCAAGGCATCTAAGATTTTCCCAAAGATTTTCCAAATCTCTAGAATGAAGTTACATCGTTTAGCACAGAAAAAATCAAGTAGAATCCATAAGGATTATCAGGAATCACAAGATTCAGAATCAAGTGATTCATTTGTCTTGGTTTCATTTGATTTCTTCATTGAATATCAGTATGATGATTCAGGACAATGAATATGGTGTTTGAGGATTCAGGTATGGTGATCCAACTTTTATTTAGATTTGATTTAAATGAATCAGGTATGATTCAAGGGTGAATACATGCTCAACGGTTGTTGTAAAGACATGTCTTGATTCAATCTCTCATTACATACTTGTGAGTATGAGCAGTGAGATGAACCGCAGTAATTGTGCTAAAGACATAACCCAAAACTGGTCTCTTAAGAAAATATTTGCTAAAATCTTACATCCTTTATCTGATAATGATATTTTTGTATTATTTTACACACGCACACATGCATACATGGGTTCAAATCACAGTTGTAGTCTAGATTTAGTTTCCACACTACTAGTGATTCAAAGACGCCTATAGCCTACTGACAATTCAAATTACTTGTAAATAAGCAGATTAAAAACATAGCATTTTAAACAGTCAAGTAAGCATGATGCAATCATTTCCCATATGAGCAGTCTATGACGTTTAGATTATTTCTGATGTATAATCATTTCCTCTTTTCTCAAGATTACTTTGAAATTTTCTCCATTTTCTATTTTGTTTGAATTTTTGTAAAATATTTGAAAATTAAAAGAACTATACATAAATCTTAAAATAAATAAAATTTAACTTTCATGAATTGAATTGATTTAAGAAAACAATTTTTCACTCTGGATTGAACATTCCTATCAAGTTGACAAGATGCTCAAAACGGGATCGATCAAATGCCTTAGTGAAAAGGTCAGCAAAGTTGTCATCCGTGTGAACCTGTACAAGTTCAATGAGATGCTTTTCAGCACAATCACGGAAGAAATGATGGAGAATTTCAATATGTTTAGTTTTGGAATGTTTCACCGGGTTGTTTGTGATGGACATGGTGGCATTGTTGTCAATGAACAGAGGAGTTCCAGTGAAGTTCAAGCCGTAGTCACTCAATTGCTGCTGAATCCACAATATCTGAGAACAACCGCTCACTGCAGCAATGTATTCTGCTTCACATGTTGAGACAGAAACCGTTGACTGCTTCTTACACTGCCAGGAAACCAGTCTGTCTCCCAAGAATTGACATCCACCAGAAGTTGACTTTTTATCAAGGTTACAACCGCCATAGTCTGAATCAGTGTAGGCTTTGAAGTCAAATGACTGCTGCTTAGAGTACCAAAGACCCAATCGGGGTTTCCTTTTCAAGTATATGAAAATCCTCTTTACAGCTATCATATGAGACTCCTTTGGTTGTGACTGAAACCTTGAGCACAAACATACAGCAAACATTATATCTGGCCTTGAAGCTGTGAGATACATAAGATATCCGATCATCCCATGGTACAATTTGTAATCCACATCCTTTCCATCTTAGTCAGGATGCAGACCATGATTGATGGGGATAGGTGTGCCATAAGTACTGCTACCATTCATCTTGTATTTCGACAAGATGTCATGCACATACCTTGTTTGATGCAGATAAATGCCATCCTCTCTTTGACTGACTTGCAGACCCAGGAAGAACGACAGTTCACCCATCTTACTCATTTCAATCTTGGACTTCATCACCTGTTCGAATTCCCTACACATCTCTTCATTTGTAGACCCAAAGATAATGTCATCGACATACACTTGTACAAGAAGAATATCACCTCGTGCTTTCCGTATGAAGAGGGTCGAGTCGATCTGTCCGTGGTCAAAACCATTAGACAGTAGATGCTTAGATAAAGTCTCATACCATGCCTGTGGTGCTTGATGAAGTGCATTGTCGAGCTTATACACTTTATTGATATTATGCGGATCTTCAAAGCTGGGAGGTTGAGTGACATAGACCTCTTCATGAACTTTTCCATACAGGAAAGCACTCTTCACATCAAGTTGATAGACCTTGAAGCCAACATACGAGGCATAAGCCAGAAACAGTCGAATGGCCTCAAGTCTAGCAACTGGGGCATATACTTCTGGGTAGTCCAAGCCCTCTTGTTGATAAAAACCCTGAACAACCAACCTTGCTTTGTTCTTCACTACAACATGACGATCATCTGTCTTGCATTTGAACACCCATCTGGTGCCAATTGGTTGTACGCCCCTTCGCAAGTCAACCAAGTCCCACACATACAACTTTTGGAATTGAGACAGTTCTTCTTGCATTGCCTCAATCCAGCAGTTGTCAGCGAGAGCCTCTTTCACATTCTTCGGCTCTAACTGGGACACGAATACAGCCTGCAGACATGTTTCCATGACACCAGTGTCAAGTATCTCAGAGTAGAGACTCGTGTTCTCAGTAATGGTTCGATGACGAGTTTGAACACTGGCATGAGGATCACCAATAATATTGTCAATTGGATGATTCTTATGCACTCTCGTCTCTGGTACATTCGGTTCCTGAATTTCTGAATCGAGTTCGTGCTTAACTCCCCCATATCCTGTGTTCCAGAAGAAGAAGATTCAATGTTGATTGGATCAGCTGGAGCTTCATTTCCTACACGAGTGTTAGGATTAGCTTGAGCGTCATTTCCGTCAACATGAACATTTTCACTGTTATCACTGTCAAGAGTTCCAAATGCAGATGTAGCATAGGAATCAAGAGTTACAATCGGTACAGTAGCACGTGTTGAGAAACTGGAGTCATCACCGCCACCAAATAATTCATATACATTTGCGGCATCATTTGCAGACAAATCAGGAAGATTGAAAGATTTGAATAGCGCATCATAATCAAAACCCCAAGCTGGACCAGTTGGTTCTGGTGGAATGTTGTGTTTACTACATTCCACTTCAAACCATTCCTCGACAGTACGAGTTCCTATATTATACACTCTCTTGCAAGGCGAGTTGGCAACATATCCTAAGAAGATGCCTTCCACCGCTTTTGCATGAAACTTAGACTTTCGGTCTTTGTATTGTAGCAATAAGGAACAGGGACTACCAAAAGGAACTAGATAATCAAGATTGGGAGGTCGATTATTGATCAACTCATAACAAGTCTTGTTGTGCCTCTTCACAACCAGAACTCTGTTCAAGACGTGACAAGCTGTATTAACTGCTTCTGCCCAGAAAGTGACAGGAAGCTTTGCATCTGACAGCATTGTCCTTGAAGTCTCAATCAAGGTTCTGTTCTTCCGTTCTGCGACTCCATTCTGCCGAGGTGTGTACGGGGCATTAAATTCGTGACGGATCCCCTTCTTGAGACAGAAAAGTTCCATCAAATTATTCTTGAATTCAGTTCCGTTGTCACTCCTTATTCTTCTAACCTTCAACTTGCAAAGAGATTCCAAGCTCAGGATCAGGTATTGAAGAATATTAGCAGTTTCGTCCTTCGTACCTAAAAAATGCACCCAAGAAAAACGTGAGAAATCATCAGTTACAAACAGACAGAATGACTTACCTCCAATACTCCTGATACTTATGGGGCCAACCAGATCTATATGTAATAGCTCCAAAGGGGTATCGATGGAGTTTTGGAGCTTGGGCTTGTGAGACTTCCGTTGCCGTTTGCCATTTTACAAGGCATACAGTCATCTGCAATGGTAAATCTCAGCTTAGGAACACCGGTTACCAAACCGTTTTGTAACATCCCAAAAATAGTAAATAAGTAATTAATAATACCATAGAGATTTAAACGTCAAGAAACGAAAGAAAAATGGATGGGCTTGGGTTCGGCTCGAACGGGCCAAAGGAAGCCCAGGTATATAAAGGACAAGGGCTGCCACAATTCATTTCTTTTCACCACTTGCAATTCTAGAGAGAGAAAGGGGAGCTCGATTCTAGAGAGAGAAAGTGACAGATCGACTCGGGAATTCAGGAGAACGTTGCTACTGTGCTCGTGATCATCTTCTCTGAATCATAACTCCAATCCAGGTAAGCGTTCGATCATAATCTGAGTTTTTATGATTATTTTAGAATTTTCGGTTTTAGCTAAATAGGTGAAGTTTTTATGGATGAAACTTGAAAATGAACAAAGATCTAGCGTCTAGAATAAAAACCGAACGTTCTGATCAAAGAACATTTAGATATTGACATGATCAGACCCGCATGCAAAAAGTTAGGGTTCTTACGCCTGAATCAGATCCTGCGTACTTATCAAGTACGCAGGAAGAAGGGTTCTGTGTACCTATCAAGTACGCATGAAGTAAAGTCTGCGTACTTACCAAGTGCGCATGAAGTAAAGTCTGCGTACTTGTCAAGTACGCATGACCAAGGCCCTGCGCACTTGCTAAGTGCGCAGGCATCAGAATGGTTAAGTAAAGTCAGTATGTTTAGAATGATTAAACCGTTAGAGTCGAGATTAGGTCTGATGTGTATTTAACTACTCAATTCAGATCAGAAGTGACGTTGTTGGACTTTGTTTAGGACAACCCAGACTAGCTCATCAGGTGAGTTCTATGTGCCCCTTTCTATGTTATGTGCAAATCAGTTTAAATGTTTTGGGGTTGAAGTATATACATTAAATGAATAAATGTTATGAATGACAACGTGATCATACATGACATACAAATATATATATTTATGTATATATATATATGAAAATGAATTATGAACAAAGAATGAAACGTATGTTTACAAAGTATGAATGAAAGAATGACAAAATATGAATGAACGAAATCTTGCTTTATATAATATGTACTGCATGTTATGAATATACGTGAATGTTATGGATGCTTCGATGCTAACGGCTACTATGGTAGACGAACGACCACGTGACTATCTTGCAACCGGGACTAAAATATTCCTACATCAGCTAGGAAATAAAAAGGGGCATTAATGGACGGTCGAAGCAAATGCCAAATCATACGTAGAACGGTTGCAAACATGGTAGCACGTGGGAAACGGATACCTTCGGGTAGACGGGCGAAAAGGACGGACTACGACGGTAGGACGGTTTACGACGGACGGCCGAAGGTTGGCCGGACGGTTTTAAGGCGGACGGTTTCTAGGACCGGACGAGTCAAAGGGCTACGACGGTAGCTTCATGGCATATGTCTTTGTGACATACGTAGTAAAAGACGGGTTGATCACCCTTATGTGTATGACCAAATGAATGTTAAGGAAAAATAAAGGTGAATGCATATCAATGTAGTCACTCAAGAATGATGAAAGAAAAGTAAAAGTTAAGAATACGTATTTATGTTCTTTATATATAAACTTATGTATACTTTTGAAGAAATAATGTTTATATCTAATCTTTTTAAACTAGAACTCACCAGCGTTAGCTGACTTTTAGTATACATTTCAGGTAACAAAGAAAAGGGTCGTGCGAAGGCGTGAAGGCTGCCCGGCTAGAGACTGACATTCCGATTTATGTTTTCTTTTGTTAAACAATGATGTATGTTTTAAATGCTGAGACTTCCGCTGTAATGTACTCAAACGTGAATGTTTTTGTTGTTAATTGAACGTGTTAAATTTAAAGTTCGGTATTAATGACTTTGTTTATGAGTAAATCCAACAAGTGAGGTTACCCGGGATAAGGGGCCTTACACGTTTCGGACAAGATGATTCATTTTTCGACAAGAAATGTGTCCGAGTTTCCTTTGCCACAAGATAGAGTCAAGTTCTGTCACTTTGGTAAGCAAACAAGTAGCAACTGATGAGATGGTTGTTGCACGCTCATATCAATCTGATAGGTGTCGTTTGTCCTTGGCTCTCTCATCAGAATCCAGTCTTCAGGAACCTCAAAACCAGGTTTGAGTATCAAACATTCAGTCTTGTCAAACATCACTGAGTACTCCTTGTCGCACATTTGGGAGACACTCAATAAGTTATGCTTCAGCTGCTCGCAGTAGTTAACATTGTCAAAGATGACACAACCATTTGAAACCACGCCTTGACACGTGATACTACCGCCTTTCTCTCCAGCAAAGGCCACATAGCCGCCTCTGAATGGTTTCACATCTTGAAGCAAGGCCATGTTACCTGTCATGTGTCGGGAGCATCCACTATCTACATACCAACGATTAGAGATAGTACCCTTCGGATGTCCCTACACAAGTCACGTAAAGAATTAATTAGATTTGGAGACCCAAGCCATAGTGGTCTTGGGTCGTCCGTCTTTCTCAAAATAAACACCCTCAATTAACTCACAGTCGTGACTGTCAAAAATGGATGAATTTTTAGAAGATTTAGGATCAGGAGATTGAGAACATTTGGAATTGTTATTCCAGGATCTCTTCTTTTTCTTAACTGGAAAGGTAGACTTAGATTCAACTGCAGCAGGTGAACTAGTGGAAGTTTCACCTGATTGAATTTTAGTCAGCTGCTCTAGCTTTCTCATTTTCTTGTTCCTTCTTCTCCTATGTGGCTTAGAGAGTTTCACCACGGTATTCACACCAGTTTGTGCACTACCAGAGGTAGATGCACTAGGTTTAGCTGGTAGCTTTCCCCTTTTTGAAACAAATGGTTTAGCCTCAGAAGTGATCTTTGGCTTTACCATGGGTTTTACTGGTGGTTTCACCACATTTGTTTTTGGACTTTTGGAATGCTTCACTAGTGGTGACTTAGGGATAACAGCCGGTAGTGAAACAATTGGCCTTTTCCCTTGGTTCTTAGCAGGACAGTTCATAAGAATGTGACCAACCATACCACAGTGAAAGCAAGTTCTCTTTTCTCTATAAGTCCTCCTGTAAGGCTCATTTGATCTGGCATTAGATGACTCAGCATGATGAGCAGGAGAAGTTGTTTAGTGAACAATGGTTTAACCCGATGATGATTGGCTTTTGGGAGTATAAAATTTTTGCAAATTTTCTTAATAACCAAGCCCAAAATGAGCTGAAAAAGCTTCTTTCTTAACTTGATTAATGTTTTTATATCCTCCATAAAGCATCACTTTCAATTTCTCATTAGATTCAATGATATAGGGTTCAGTCAAGATACAATTATCACTATTAGTGATGATGTTTTTCTTAACTTTCTGTTCACTTAACAACTCCTTAGAGACTACTCCTTCAGGGCAGGTGTTCTCAGACCCATCATCAGAAGCAGTGAAGAACTCTTCATTAGATGCAGAGTCAGCCTTACTTGAGGAATCATCCTTGTTAGAGGAATCATCCTGGCTTGAGGACTCATCAAGGCAAGATAAATCAATGTCAATTAAGCCGTTGACAAATTTCCCGCTAACTAGTGGAGGAATGGCATTAGTACCTAACCCTAAGCCATTCACTTGCCTCACTACAGACTCGTAGTGTTCCACCACAAAACGAGAATTTTTCAACTTCTCAATATTGCCTTTCAACTGCAAGATCTCATTTTGCAGCTTGTTGATCTCATTGTTCCTTTTCTCCAACCCCTTGTACGCAACATCCAAATGAAACTGTTGATCGCTGATTTTAAGTGAATAATCACGTTTTTATTTCTTCAACGTTTCAATTGAATCTTTGTAACGTTTTTCGTTTTCTTTGTAGCTTAACGCTTCAATACGAAGGGGTTCGACTTTGTCTTGAAGCTTAGAGTTTTCAACCTTAAAGCTTAGACATTTGGAACAAAAATGACAGCAAAAGGATTAGAATCTACCTCATTTGATGAACATGATGCCTCTCCAATAGCCATGAGGGCAACAGCAGTTGTAGACTCTTCTTGATCAGCCACAGAAGCTTCCCTTTCCTCAGCTTCCATCATTTTCATAATCTCAGCCATGAGACCAACCTGTGGTTGTGCAATAAGGGCATCCTCTAAATGAACACCCCAATCAAAGCTATCGTCATGTTGAGCCACCAATGCATTGGACATTCCAATTTGACTTTGATTGCGGTTGTTAGAGTTGTACCCTTGGTTGTTTCCTTGATTGCTTCCCTGGCTTGGTCTTGTGAATCCAGGGGCAGGTGCTTTGTCCTTCTGACATTCACGAGCAAAGTGTCTAAAGTTCAGACACTTGTAGCACTTGGCCTTGGATTGTCAAAACCAACCTTGGCATTAGAATGGTTGTAACATTTATGATTTTCTCGTCTTTATTTTCAGTTCAATAAAACATATTTAAATCCAAATTCGAGTGCAATGTTTTTAATTCATTCATGCAAGCATTTAAGACCCAGGGTTTCATTCCCACTTACAAGTTTTACACTTGGACACATTAGTAAAACCCTATGTATATATACAAGCATGTGTATACATATACCATACAACTTTAAACCCACATTTATACAACCTTGTACACGATGATTTTGAACCCTAAACAATTGAACCTTCAAGCATTGAACCACTTTGATCTTGGACCCTTAATTACAAATGCTTGACTCCTAAAAGTCAAAGAGATCAAAAGAATTAAACACAATTTCAAAAAAAATCGATATGTTTGACTTTTAAAAGTCAAACAGTGCCAAATTGCAAAGATCTAAGTCGGCCATCCACCGAATCCTGGTTGGTTTGGACTCCTAGTGATTTCAAAAACAACAATCGACCCAAACCTGGCCCAATCATCAAACCGATTCAACCATTCACGCGGACAATTCAAAATTTGAACGAATTTGACTTAGGATAAGTCAAACCCGTATCAATTACCATTCAATGCATGAAATTAATGCATCCCAATCCCGCAAGTCACTCGTAAATCAATCACGTGTGTACCTAGACCCTTATCAGGACCCAATCCATTCCCGAATCCATGAATTAACGCGAAATCAGTTGATCGCGGCTATTACGGTCAAGTTGAAATCGAATTGGCTTATACGAATGAAATTAATCGAATCAAATCCCTCACCGACTCTCGTATATGTACTCACAAACTCTCCCAACCTCTGTTTAATCCGCATTCCACCTCTTGACGCATATCGATCATTAAGAACAGCTGTATCAAAATTGTAGCCGTCTGCATTCGTGCCCAAACCAATCGAGTAAGTTTTTACATCATCCGGTTCGCCTTTCAGTGCACATCATTAGCCCCTTACCAATTCGGGTTAACAGAACTCATCGGGACCAATTTGAATCCTAGGGTTCTTGTCACTAACCCGATTTGGGGTTTTGTTTGAGCTAGTATTTTAATTTCCGTTTTACTAGCAAGACCAGCGAACCACCTAGCTCAGCCAGTTAAAACACTCGGACCCGAACTAGGCGGTGTGGGTTCGAAACCCACGGCCTGCGCGACCGGCCTGACCTTTTTGCGCCACCTTTAAAACCAAACAAGGCTCCCTTAAATCGTGGGTTTAGACTCACTTAGAACCAATCCAATAACGGAACCCGCCTCCTAGTCCAGTGGTTTGTTCATTCAGTCCATACCACGCAGACCCGGGTTCGAGTCCCTGCGGGCTGTTTAATTTTTTTAAACTGTTTTAAAAGCCCCGAAAATTTTATAAAAATTATTTTTATAATCCCTACATTATTTTGAACAGAATGAGACAAAATTTTATAGTTTTTAACCTAAACTCATTTTATTACGAATTTAGTTACAAAAACCCATTCTTAATAGATTTTAAAATAATTAAACAAAGATATTAAATTTTATAAAAATTGTGGAAAGCTTTTATACTTTTCTGGAAATAAAGTATAAGAATTTATAAAATTTTTAATCTATATTTAAATCAAATGAAACCTTATTTAAATATAAATGTGCATTTTTATCATACTATTTTAAATGATAAATAAATAAGTAAATTTATTTGTTATTTATATAAACTACTTTTTCTAATACATTTAGAGTTTAAATTGTAGTTAAAGTAATCTTATAATTAAATATTATTTTTCACATCTTTCTAAATAAATAGATAGAGAAAATTTATTTATTTAATTTATATTTAAGATAATTCACATATTACTTTTATAACTAAATAACTAAATAACAATTATTTAATTTATTTAGTTATTCAAACCAAACCTAAGATTATCTATTTTTCAGCCTTTCAATTTATAAAACACTCATCCCATTTAACCTACACATACCTGTAGATGCATAATATGTCCGTAATCCCTTGTAATATGTATTTCATCTATGTTTAATGTAATTATTTGATGTATTAATGAAATTACATGTTTATCCTTAATGTTTACTCATATATAACGACTGTGTATTAAACGATCTGATAAATATCGATAACGTTGATCAATCGTGCTATTGAAAGGCCCATTCGCACGAATGGATCATGAGAATGATCCATTCGCGCGAATAGATCATGAGAATGATTCATTCGCTAGAATAAGTCATGAGAATGATTCATTCGTACGAATGAACCATTCTAATGATTCATTCTTACGAATGAACCATTCTGCTGATTCATTCGCACGAATGAGTCCATTCACATGGCTCATTCGTACGAATGGCCTCAGCACTATATATAGAACTTTCACTTCATGAGCACATAGACAACACATATACACATAGAAGAGACTAACCAGAGCAGAACCAGACTAAGCAATAGAACACACAAACTCTTTGCACCTGTATTGTCGAATCTCTGTCCGTTGAGAGTTTCCAGGTCTTGTATCCAACTTCTCTACACCAAAGGGTCGATAGAAACCTTCGTTTCGACATCTAATCCGCTCGTTTCTTACGACCCGATCCGTGTCATAGATTGGATTGCCAATCAAATCGGATTCCGCACGATTTGGTTCGGTTAATGTGTTGAATCATTGGATCAAGATAGATCCCGATCCAACAAAGTGGTATCAGAGCCATTGTGCTCTAGATTCAACATAGAAAATCTAATCTTGCTTTTTCTAGCTACTTGAATGTTATAAAGATCACTTGATCGTTGTTTAGCCACGTTCAAAACTTGTGATTATTGCTTCTGAGTGATCTGATCGTTTCAGTTTCCAGATCTGATAATAGGCTCAATCATTGGTGCTTTTTGGTGCAAAAAAGTCAAACAGCCCTCTATCGTACGAATGGCTACCATGATGAACTTCATTCGCACGAATGGCTCCTTCCATTCGCACGAATAGATCAAGTCTCCCGCTCATTTGTTCAAACTTCCATTCGCACGAATAGAAAATTCCATTCGCACGAATAGAAAATTCCATTCGCACGAATAGACCCATTCGCATAAATCTCTTCTGAATTTTTTCTTGTGTCGAAAAACTTCGTTTTTTACCATGTCGGACTTAGCCTTTGTTGCCAGTCAGAACAGTAAAATCCAAAACTTGTTATTAATCGATAATGAAGCTGGAAATGCTAACAAGGCTCCAAAACTCATGACAATGGACGAATATCATCACTGGAAAAACAGGTTTGAGATACACATTAATGGAGTTGATTCAAACTTATGGATGATGATAGAGAATGGATATCAAAAAGTGTTGAGAGAGGATGGAACTCCTGTTTTGGCTTCCCTTTTAAGCGAACAACAAAGAAAAGATTATGACTTAGAAAAGAAGGCATATGCTATCTTATCTCAGGCCATATCAAGAGAAATATTTCATCAATTCAGGCAGTTTACATCTTCAAAATCTCTGTGGGTTGCCTTAGAACAACGTCACAAAGGAAATGCTTCGTTGAAAGCTATCAATGCTAAGGCCATTAAGAAGGAATTTGATAATTTCATGTATATTGGGAATGAGTCCTTAGATGATCTATTTGAGAGATTCTATCACTTGATGAGTGAATTGCATGCCCATGAGATCAAAACAACGAAAGAAGAAAAGGTTCAATGCATGGCAGATGTGCTACCACCAAAATGGGATTCATTCTTGATGGTTCTCAAACAGAACAATACTCTTGAAACCATTGATATCAATGAATTTCTTCAGAAATTGAGAGAACAAGAGGTGATGAATAAGTGGAAGTTAAAGAGAGGCGTACAAGCTCAGGATCCTTCATTGTACTATTCCACATCAACTCAACAAAATGCTCCTTTGCAGACTGCATTTGTATCAAACATGTCAAATGTTTCAGCCAGCCAGTCTTCAACAGCTCATGCTTCAGTTTCATCAAGCTCGGTTCCACAGCAGGGAAATACTGCTAGTACTCCTCCACCAAGCCCCATTAAATTGCAAACAGACAACTTCGACAAGGTTACTATCGAAGTGGCCAAGGAACACATGGCACTGTTGTTTACCGTTGTCAATTCATATGACAGTCAGGTTGGAAACAGTCATCTGATAGCAGAAGACAATGCTCAGATTGATAAGGATGAAATGGATCGAATTGATATAATGTGGGCTCTTGCAAGTGCAGTCAGAAGAGCGAGAGATTATGTAAAAAGGACAGGAAAAACTCTCGAAGGGAACAAAGACACTACTTATGATTTTGATCTGTCTGCTGTTGTTTGTTTTAACTGTGGTGAGAAAGGGCATTTTGCTAGGCAATGTGAAAAGCCTAAACAGACTGGAAACCGCAACCCTTTCAACAACCGTCAAAGCCAACCGAAGCCACAAAATCAAAATATAGAAACAAACCTTGTTCCAGTTACTCTTGCACAAGATAAGGACACTTCAAGTGGAACAAAAGCTATGGTTGTTCAAACAGATGAGACTGTTGATTGGTCTTTTAAATTTGGAGCTGATGGCAGTTCAGGGGATAGAGCTTACATGGCAAAGGCTGTAGAAATCAATGAAGAATCAGATTCTGATGCTGAGAGAAAGATTGCTTCAGAAAGTTCATCAGCTGAAGACGACACATCTTCAAACAGTTCTGGCTTCACAGCTGAGAATGAAGAAAAATCATCTGTCTTCTCTTCAAGTCAATCGACAGCTGATGTGGATGATAACAATTCCTCTTCTGAATCTACCTGTAGCTGTGCTTTTATGGTAAAAACATCCACAGGCATTCAGGTAAATTCTGACAGTTTTGAAAGTGAGTCTGAATCTCAACCGTGTTTAATTTGTGATGAACTTGGGAAGAAAGTTGAGACACTTAAAAGTCACAACACATACTTAATTGCTGATTTAACTAATTGTCTTGAAGCAAACCGTGTTTTAAAGGGAAACGAACTTGCCTTCAAAAACAAAATTGATCTTTTAAACAGGCAAGTTCATGAATTAGAAATCTGTGTTATCAACAAACAAAATGCCATCACTTTTTATTTAAACACGATTGATGAAACAAAGAAAAAGCTGGCGCTTGTCGAATGTGATTATGAAACTTTAAATCAAAAGCTGAAAAGTTATTCAAATTCTTCTTACCTTCTTGGTTACATGATTTCACGGCGTACAGGAAAGAAAAATGTTGGGTTTGGGTATAAAAATTGTCCTCCACCGGTGTTGAATACAATGGTAAACACACCGGATGATAACCCAATCATTGACTTTAAGGTCAAAACGCCACTTGTCGTTGATCCAACCGAAGACAAAATTTCTCAACCAAAGGTTAACGATAATGGTGCTTCGACCTCGGAGTCCCAGTGTGTTGATGGAATGGTAGAAGAGTGGGATGAAGACGACGATGAGTGTCCTACTCGTGGTTTGGGACACAAAAACTCGTCTGCTCCACAGAATGACAGCATTGGTATTTCAAAATCTGCTTCTAAAAATGTTTTTAAAATTAAACAAACCAATTGCCGTCCATCTTATCCCACTACTTCTGATCAGAAGAGTCAAGTAACCAAAGCCTCAATCAAAAAGATTAATTTTGTTAAAGCTGGAGAGTCTGTTCAATCAAACAAGTCACTCTCTTCAGCTGAACTAAAAGAAGCTAAGGTTGGTGGTTCAAAAACTCACCAAAGTGAAAATTAATACAGATCTCCGAGGATGGTTGAGCGGAGATACTGTTTTGAGTGCGGTACACAAGGACATGTTTTTGTCAAATGTCCTTATCTTCAGAAGCCAAGTAAAAGAGTTAACCATTTTCCAGAAAATAAACAAAAGTTTTTAAAGTCAAAATCTAACTCTTTTACCCAACAACAAGTGCATCAAAAGAAAGTTAAACAAAAGATGCATGACTTGTTGGTCTCTGATTCGAGTTTCACACCTGTACAAATCGTTAAGCAATCCACTGTTTACCACAAACAGTCGTTGCACAAACAACATGTGTGGAAAGCAAAATCAGATGATGCTTCTGACGACTGTACTTCAAAGTCAAATGGTTGTTCCAAAAATCCACATGGACAGTGGATGGATTGTACTGTTGTAGATGAGACTGGGAAACCCAAGACCGTAAAGGCTTGGGTTCCTAACCTAAACTAATTACTTTCCTTCTTGTGCAGGTTGTCCTTTATAATCCTATTAGCAATAATTGGATTATTGATAGTGGGGCATCCCTCCTTTTCGACGTCAGAAATATCAAAGGGGGCTATGTTTCATTTGCAGGCGATAAAGGTGGTTTTATCTCAGCTTAGGGAACACTGTCTAATGGAGCTGTCAGCTTTGAGAAGGTCAACTTTGTCAAACAGTTGGATAACAACTTACTTTCTGTTTCTCAAATCTGTGATAAGGAGTTCAAAGTTCTTTTTGATGACAAGCATTGTTATATCTTGAAAAAGGAGTTTATGATTCCAGAAGACATGGTGGTGATGTTTCACATTCTGTGGTAATTGAACAGAGTATCACAAACCTTGATCAAACTGTTGGGGTTCCTGCTCATCCTGTGGGTAGGATTGATAGAATTCATCCTCAACAGAACATTATTGGTGATCCCACATCTGGAGTCAAAACTAGGGGTCAGATCAACTCTGGAGTCTACTCAGAAATCATGGAATCTGGTGTAGTCAACGATTGTACGCATTCATGTTTCGTCTCGCAAATCGAACCACGGTCTATAACAGATGCTTTAAAAGAAGAATCTTGGGTAAATGCAATACAGGAAGAACTACTCCAATTTCAGAAGCTCGGAGTTTGGAAGTTAGTTGATTTACCAAAAGGAGCTAAGAAGATTGGTACTCGATGGGTTCTTCGTTGCAAAAGGGATGATCAAGGAATAGTCATAAGAAATAAGGCTCGTTTGGTCGTTCAGGGATTTAGGCAAATTGAAGGTATAGATTACAATGAAGTGTTTGCACCGGTTGCTCGTCTGGAAGCAATTCGAATTTTTCTTGCTTATGCATCCTACAAAAGGTTCAAAGTCTATCAAATGGATGTAAAGAGTGCTTTCCTTCATGGAGAAATCAGTGAAGTCGTATACGTCAGTCAACCTCCCGGGTTTGAAGATCCTATGCATCATGACCGTGTCTACAAATTGGACAAGGCACTGTACGGATTGCACCAAGCTCCGCGAGCGTGGTACGAGACACTTTCCACTCATCTTCTAAACAATGGTTTTAGAAGAGGTGTCATCGACTGCACGTTGTTCATTAGAGAAAAGGGTGGAGAACTTTTAATGGTACAGGTATACGTGGATGACATTATTTTCGGATCGACGAATGATGTTCTGTGCAAAGAATTTGAAAGAGTTATGCAGGACAAGTTCGAGATGAGTTCTGTCCATGGGAGAGATGAAGTTGTTTCTAGGGCTACAAGTAGATCAATCTGAGACAGGGATTTTCCTTCATCAAACAAATTATGTTGGAGACATACTGAGCCGATTCAGTATGACTGATGCCAAACCTGCTGGTACTCCATTGGCGATCAATCACGGGATTTCGCCTGATGACAAGGGGGAGTATATTGATGCTACTCTCTATCGAGCCATGATCGGATCTCTCATGTATCTCACGGCATCTCGACCAGACATCATGTTCGCCACATGTCTCTGTGCCCGATATCAGTCAAAACCAAAAGTCTCCCACTTAATTACTGTCAAAAGGATTTTTCGTTATCTGAAGGGTACTCCTGATCTTGGATTATGGTACTCTAATGATGATAACTTTGAGCTTACTGCATATAGTGATTCTGATTATGGTGGTTGCAAAACAGACTTCAAGTCTACATCTGCAGGGTGTCAGTTCTTTGGAAACCGTCTTGTGACATGGCAATGCAAAAAGCAGACTTCAGTGGCTACATCTACATGTGAAGCTGAATACATCGCTGCTGCCAGTTGCTGTTCTCAGATTATCTGGATTCAACAGCAACTTCGGGACTATGGTTTGCAATTCTCTAACACTCCTATTTATGTAGATAATTCTGCTGCCATAGCTATCACTAAGAATCCGGTTCAGCATTCAAAAACCAAACACATCGGCATAAAATATCACTTCATTCGTGATTGTTTTGAAAAGAAACTGATTGATGTGGTTCAAATTAACACTGATTTCCAAAAGGCCGACCTCTATACAAAAGCCTTTGACAAACCAAGATTTTTATTCTTGTTAGAGGTAAACGGCATGAAAAAGAAGGATGACGTTGTTCCGGACCAAGAGTCGAGTCAATAATCATTTTTATCAATTACGTTCCTGTATATATTTTCTTTCTTGCGTTTATTAAAAATCTCAAAAACTCAAAAAGATTTTTCATTTTAAAATTTTAGGGGGAGAAAATGTCAGTAAGAAAATGATCTCTCGCTGAGAAAAATGATAGTACACAGACGCTAGTTATCTGAGACTCCAAAAAGATTTTCTTAATTGTGTACAGTTAATTGTGTACAGTTATTTGTGTACAGTTAATTGTGTACAGTTATTTGTGTACAGTTTGTTAAAAAAAATTTTCCATTTTTGTACAGTCTAAAACCCAAAAACATCTGAAAAACTCAAAAATGAGAAATCGTATCCAACCTTTGGAAAGTGATGGCACACTAACCATATGTATGAAGCACATTGCATTTAATGTCATAGTGAATAGTCACACTAAGTCGACATGTGATGCATTGATAGGCTTATCTTACTGAATCTCGACCATTGATGATCAATCTATACCATATTAGATATTGTCTTGTGAGTCACATAATGGTGAAAGGATTGACGAAAATCAACAATAGAAACTGAAGGTGTTTCTCATTCTGTGCACACCAGTTATCATCGGTTTAATGAGATATCAGAAAGTAGTTATAAAATTAAAAAATTAGATTCTGAAGTCGTATACGTGCCATATTGCCTTGTAAATACCTGGCTGAAGCCGTCCATGCGATTAAGAATAAAATAAAAGTATGAATCCGAATCCGTATATGTGCCATATTACCGGGTTGCAGCCTGGTTGAAGCCATCCATGGGATAGGATGAACACAAACACCGTTAGCTGCATACGTGCCATATTGCCTTGTAAATACCTGGCTGAAGCCGTCCATGAGCTGATGGCTGTCACTGTGAATACTAAAAAAAAAAAAAAAAAAATTGGTGTAGTAAAGAAGTAACATGGAATAACTGAGATCTCATGAACTTATGATGGCTGGTTAAGTAAGTTGTGCTGATTTGAAACATTAACATGTTTTGAAAAGTAATTCAAGTCAATTCTTAACCAGTGTGGGACACACAAACAATGGACTCAATCCTTCAAGATCATCTTGTAAGTGTTGAGAAGAGGTCTGCATAGGTTTAAGATGGACAAACATATCAATGATCGCATTTTGACTAAGTGTACTTAAAGCTCAGATAATTTGCAATGTTGCTGATTGCTATGAGTTTAGTACTGATCCCATGTTCGGATCTTTCTCACAAAAAGATGTGTAAATATCATTGTATAGTTGTATCTACAAAATTCAAAATGTCTCAGATCGTTGGTCACTAAGTCTGTATAATTTCTCATAAGGATCATTCTTACTAAGACATGCGTGTATATATCTTGTTGATATTATTTTCAGCATTACATATTCAAAAATCCAAAAAGATTTTACTTTTCCTGAATTTTAGATTATCTGATAAGACTCGAACGACTGTCAGAAAATCAAAATTTGAAAACCGCTTGACTTCCTGATTGATCAAATCGTTCCTTTACTTCATAAACTATTCCAAAACTTCATAATTGATCCCTTACTTCATAATTAAATTTTTGTTAAAACCAATGTGGTCGGATACCCCATTTAACCTGAAAAGTTTAATTTACTAAAAGAGGTTATCCATTTGTACGAATGGATGAGCAGAATGGCTCACTCGTACGCATGGATGATGAGAATAGGTCATTCACACGAATGGACTGACCAGAATGGTCCACTCGTACGAATGAGTGGCAGAATGAATCAAGTCTGGGTCACTCGCACGAATGAAAGTCCATTCGTACGAATGAACCAGGCCATCCTATAAATAGGCCATTCATTCGCATGTGCAGAATCATTCGCACAAATCAGAAATCATTCGCACGTTTGTTTCATCATAATCTGAAAGTTACCCAAAACTCCGTCAAATCTATAATCTAATCATTCGTTTTCATTTTACAGGTATAACCCCACAAGTATTCATCGATTGTATACCGATTTGCAGATGTTCGATTAGATTTAGGATTCAAAACCGAAAAAACAAACTAAAAACGTAAAAAGTGACTTAATAAACCAATTAAAATGCTAAATATTGGTTGAAAACCATAGTCGAGTGTGTTGGTGTCTTTTTCGGCAAATCTTTTCAAGTGTTGGTTGATTTTTGGACAAATTGGATCGCGACCCGTCTGTCATACGAATGGACACACTCTTCATGTTCATTCGTACGAATGAACGCTCATTCACACGAATGAACGCTCATTCACACGAATGAGAACTCATTCACACGAATGAGAACTCATTCACATGAATGAATACTCATTCATATGAATGAAACTCATTCGAACGAATGAATAGGCAGAATGATCCATTCGCACGAATGAACCAACTCTTAGGGTTCATTCGTACAAAGGGAAAATGGTCCAAAAGTTCATATTTCCAAAATCTTGCATGTACTGATCTGATGTGCTTCATGTTTTTGTGTTTGCAGACTGATCGTTATGGTGCACAGAGCTCCAGTTGTTCTTAAGGCTTCAATAAAAAGCAACATATGTGCGTACATGATTCCTACATCAAAGAATGCACGTCCGTTTGTCGGCTTGATCGAGTTTTTATCAAGATCAAGGATTGCTCATGCTATATCCCATCACCGGACTCCAAATACGTCGCATCAAAGGGAGTTCTGGGCCTCTGCCGAGATTGACTGCGAGGTATCTCCACCGGTCATACGAGGGAAGATCGCAGGTCAAGATGTGGTTGTATCGGCAGCTCACATTCGCCGATTGTGTCAATTCGGTGATCATCCTGTAGATCCAGTGACACTGGATAAATATCTGGTCCGCGGATGCTTCATGAGAATAAAGTACGACGGGAATGTAGCCGAGGGAGTTTTAAACAAAGCGAACCTCTGTCCGCAGTACAAGTATCTAGGACATGTTCTTCTGCATTGCCTCGGTTCCCGTCGTGGCGGTTTCGACGACATGCGCGAAACAATACAAAGCGCATTCGTTGCACTGGTGTTGAACATTCCGTTCAACTTTTCCGAGATGGTGTTCACGCACCTTAAGGAAAACATCTATCTTAAAGGGGACAATGCGTATCTTATGTACCCCAAGATTCTTACAAATGATAATAGATGACCAACTTCCTCTTCTACCAAGGTCAGACGTCGACATAATCAAGTTAGAACACATGACGGACGTCACTCTAAACAGGGTACAGACCTACAGGGGAAGACCAACAAAGCCACCTCACAAACGACTTATTGGACATCTGGCAAATCCAGATTATGTGGCACCAGCAAACAGAAAATGGCGTCACGATAACAGTGATTCTGACAGGGAGGATATTGTTGTACCTCCAGCTGACGACCAAGATGATGACGACCAAGATGGTCAGGGAGATGGTGGCAATGCTTCTAATGTTCCATCAACCGTTGCCACCACCCCCACTGTCACTACTATCGATTCTTCCATTCCAACTAACCCAGAAGACGTTAACCTGGACACCGTCCTGTTTACTGATTCTGAGGACACTGAAGATGATTTTGAAATCAGTCAACAAGGGGCAAGATTGGTCGTAACAAAACGAAAAAGGGGAGCAGATCAAGGAAGCTCAAGGGTTGATGATGACGTCAGGGATGCTGACTTTGTCCCTGACTGTCCACAAGTATCTGCTGCTCCTTCTTCCCAATCTACCTCAGTCAAGAGAGGAAGAGGAAAGAGAATGGCCAAACGCCAAAAGTTTAAGCTTGTTAGGAGGACGGAGAGCACCTCTGCCACTACAGCAACTGCCACCAGGTCTGAGGCTCCAATGTCAACATCTATGCCTCAAACATAAACTGTGCCTCCTCCCATCTACACGACTGCTCCTACATCACAGCCATCAACTATTCGAGATGAATCTTCAATGTCACTGCCGACTGTCTCTCTACACGACCAGATCAGTACTTTAAACAGTTTGGTACTTCGTTTACTGGCTCAGAATGAAGAGCAATCAAAGCGTATTGACCAACAGGGCTCGCAGATCAGTCAGTTGACTCTGTAAAATACTGAACAAGCCTAAGCCATCACAAGTCTTTCCACTAGGTGTAATGATCAACAAGCCCTCCTTCTCACTGCTACAAACCATAATCAACAGTTTTCTAAAACTGTTGATGCACATGCTCAGAGGATACAAAGGCTTGAGGAGGATAATAAGAGACTGTTGGAAGACTTAGAAAGCAGAAGAGACCCGACACCCAGAATTGAGGGTGCTCGCAATGATGGTGATGATGGTGATGATGATGATGATGATGATGACGATGAGGATGATGATGATGATGATAGTGATGATGATGATGACAATAATGACAAAGATAAGGATGATGGTGCCAATGCTGGTGCTGCATCAAGTGCTTCAAAGACAGCAGAAGCAGAGGCACGCACAAAGCAAAAATCAGACAAATCAGAAGGCCCATCATCAGATACACAAAAGGGCACTGAAGGTTGATAGTTTTGGTTTTAAGTGTTTTAAGTTGTCTTATTGTAAATATTAGATTATTATGTAAATAATTTCAGTTTTATTTTGATTAAATCAATGAAATTTCTTATTCTCACATGTTTATTTTATGATTATTTATGTAAATAGTTTTGGATGTGATGCCTCTCAAGCAACAACCTTCAAAGTTAACTTATGTGCTTGACGTGCAAGGGATCATCCAACATTCAGTTATTTATGACAAAGAGGAAGGGGAAATCGTACACTGCTTGTCAAAAGAACAGATTACCGAGCTATTTCAAATGAATCCCGACGAAGTCATCACTGAAGAGGCATCTGTTCCTACAACTGATTATCCCTCCTCTGACGAACTAGAAGACGTTGATGAGGTTGAAGTCGAAGACATCACTAATCAAGAATATCCAAAGTACACATCAGTAGATGGTGATGATCTTCCCTCCTTCGCAGACTTATTCACTCAGCAGTCCGACGATTATCGACAACAAAGGAGATGAAGCCGGTCCCTCCACTATTGACATTGACGAGCTGAATGAACGTAAAAGTCAGTGGATGGAATACATGGCCGAGTTAAAGAAGAACTCAAAGCCCTCTCCTCCAACCAAGTACACTAAAGTTTATCGACTCAAAGGACACAAGTTTGATGGTCGTATAATCAGTTGGGCATACTTCAACGACTTAAGCTGCTATGCTATAAAAAGAGAGAAGGGCATACAATATTTCAGGTACCCTCATGACTTCAAGACGATGCCCGCATTTGAAGTAAATCAATTGGCACGTCTAAAGCTTCTATACAGCGAATCTTCCGGTCTATCCGAATGGTTTGAACGTCAATTACAATACGAATACCGGAAGAAGTGGGTGAACTTCAAGCCACAAATGCCTACATGTTACATTCATAAGGAAAAGGTTCATCCAATCACCAAGAAGCCCCTAATTGTCTTAAAGTGGAAACCTCCAACGATCATGAAGAAGATTCCTTTAAGGAAAATGATCCAGGACTTCTCAGATCAGTTCAAATGGTGGTACTATGATGGGCGTACTGGTGAAGCTGTTATAGTGCTTTGTAAAGAAGGGTCATGGGAGACCATCAGGGTCTTTGATCCCTTGTGGCTGACCAACTTGTCTGAACAAGATGTTACAACTTTATACAAGTGTCAACCGTTTTTTGAAGTTGCAGATATAGACCAGGCGTTGCAGTATGTGAAAATGATACGTATATGCTTTGCTTTTGACATACACGCCGGAGTTAACTGGAAAACTCGTACAAAAGAGATGTTGAAGACCAACTAATGTTAGTTAGGTCATTTTGAAGGGATCTAGGTCCAAGGGGGAGTATGTAGATGCATAATATGTCCCTAATCCCTTGTAATATGTATTTCATCTATGTTTAATGTAATTATTTGATGTATTAATGAAATTACATGTTTATCCTTAATGTTTACTCATATATAACGACTGTGTATTAAATGATCTGATAAATATCGATAACGTTGATCAATCGTGCTATTGAAAGGCCCATTCGCACAAATGGATCATGAGAATGATCCATTCGCGCGAATAGATCATGAGAATGATTCATTCGCTAGAATAAGTCATGAGAATGATTCATTCGTACGAATGAACCATTCTAATGATTCATTCTTACGAATGAACCATTCTGCTGATTCATTCGCACGAATGAGTCCATTCACATGGCTCATTCGTATGAATGGCCTCAGCACTATATATAGAACTTTCACTTCATGAGCACATAGACAACACATATACACATAGAAGAGACTAACCAGAGCAGAACCAGACTAAGCAACAGAACACACAAACTCTTTGCACCTGTATTGTCGAATCTCTGTCCGTTGAGAGTTTCCAGGTCTTGTATCCAACTTCTCTACACCAAAGGGTCGATAGAAACCTTCGTTTCGACATCTAATCCGCTCGTTTCTTACGACCCGATCCGTGTCATAGATTGGATTGCCAATCAAATCGGATTCCGCACGATTTGGTTCGGTTAATGTGTTGAATCATTGGATCAAGATAGATCCCGATCCAACAATACCTTTTCAGACTACAACTCCAACTCTTTGTACAAGCATCCAATTAAACCCTAGACTTAGACATAGACTATTATGCACATTATTAATTAAGATCCATATACTTTACACCCTAGGTTAACCTTGTGAGTTTTCAAGGATCACTTTGCTATCTAGCCTCGTGTGTTAGCTACACCTTTGAATCATGTGAGTATTACATAGCCCCTTTTTACTCTTTTACACTTTTTGGGGTGAAACATGAAATCTATACACACAATTGCTTACATTTACACAAACTACACAAACACAAATCCTCTTCACATTCATGTATGAAAATTTGAGCTTTATGTTTGAGTACTAGGTGTGTTAACTGTTTGTGTGCAATTTATGTGAAATCATTAACTATTCAAGCTGACGGTAAACAATGATAGATCTATTGAGTCTGACAAACCCACCCAGATTGGGGTGATTGTTACCGACAACATTATTTGCATGCTAGTTACAAAGGTTTGATTGTACTTTAGTTACACAATAGTTGCTCCCCATAAATGCCTTATTTTATCATGTTATGTAAGGATTTGACTATTTACATCTATACACTATTTATGATTAAACCTGTGTATGCTCACCAACTTTTTAGTTGACCTTATTTTATTCATGTTTCAGGTGCTAATGTGTGATTTTGATCAAGACTTGCTACACATAAGTTTTGGACCTAGATAATTTTAATAAAGGATTATGTATTTCATTTTATGTACATGGTTTGATTTTGTTTTGTCTTGAATATTTGCAATGAATTTAAATGATTAATATATTTCAATTTAGTCAACCTTGTGCTCATGAACAGTCTACATGTCCCGCCCTGACGTTTTCGCCGTCGGTTGGGGTGTGACAATGGCCACCAATGAACTTTCGGCCAGTTCTGTTTAGGAAACGCTTCGCCCTCCTCAAGATCATGGCCATATTCCATTGAATATCCATATCCTCCATATCATCCGGATCCACCTGATTAAAGTCTTCTTCAATGGTTTCAGGATCCGTTAGCTTACCGCCAATGAAGTTCTCATAGGCAAGCAAGCATGATGAGAATAAAGCCATGATCTTCAGCTATCTTGACTATTGCTGATTAGTTAGCTGAAGATGTGGGAGAAGTATTTCTTGAGGAGTTCTGGTGATGAGATCCGGAACCAGATGCTTCATAGCACGCATGACCACCACAAGCCTTTGAAGTTTCTTCCTCATGAGAGTTTCCTGAGAAAAGGGCAATTCCAGAGCCCGATGACTTGGTTGTAGAAGACGTCCCATAGTACATAGAAGGGTCTTGTATTTGAGGTCTTCATGAGCTCTCCTTCCTTTTTAGGTTCATTTCATGTGCTTGAACCTTTCCAATTGCCTCATCAATTGTCATCTCATAAAACTTAGAATTCTCTTTCATCAGGGTAGTATACATCTCAAATTTGGGTGGCAAAGCATCCAGAAATTTTTCAACTAATTCCTCATTTGGATAGATGAGGTCAAAAGCTTTCAACTTAGTCTGCAAATGATAGAATCTAGAGATAAGCTCATCTATGGATTCGTTCTCCATATATTTGAAGCACTCATACTACTTCCTGAGAAGATCCCGTTTACACTTCTTGATGTCACTGTTACCCTCGAATCTTTTCTATAACGCCTTCCAGAGATCCTTGGAGTTATCGTATCCTCTGAAGATGTGGAATAACTCCCTGGTCAAGGCCATAGTGATAGATCTGTGTGCCTTCTTCTCTCTATCATAAACTTTCTTTTCTTCTTCATCAAGTTTAGAGATAGGCTTGGGAACTTCCTCATCAAGTTAAGTGTATGTGGGATGCTTATAACCCTCTAGAATGGGTATCCATAACGAAGAATCGATATAAGAAATATAATGTTCAAAGTGTGCTTTCCAGTTTGAATAATCATTTACATTAAGCAGCTTTGGGGGTTTCTATGGGGTTATGATCTCGTTGTCATAGTTCAGAAGGTTACCGAGGTTCTGAAGATTTGACATGGTGAACACTTAGTCAAATTTCAGAAAATTCAAAGAAACTTGCGCACTTGTCTCTAGTCTTGCGCACTTAACAAACCTAGTCTTGCGTATTTAGGATTTTATCCCTATTTTATCATAAAAATCTCTGTAACAAACCTAGTCTTGTGTCAAAGAAACAAGAGCTACCCCTATTTTATCACAAAAATCAACAAAAACACCCACTTTTGCTTGTAAAAACTCTGTAGGATGTGTAGAATATACTCCTAACACACTCACAACACTCGAAATCAAGAGCTAAGCTCTGATGCCACTTGTAGGTCCCTGGGTGTCTCGGATCGTTACGTGTGGGTGCGTGACTAGTCGGACCGGGTGAGAAATACCCGTGACTAGGTGGAGAATCAAACAACACAAAGTAAACCGACAAAGAAATCACTTTAAAGTTCCTTCTATTATAAACTCAAACGGTTACAGAGAGAAAATATTGAGTGCAAATGTCTACGTACTTACATTCTGTCAACCTATTCTATTTATACAAAACCTGATCTCTACGCACTTAGCAAGTGCGCAGGGCAAATTACTCATGCATACTTAGCAAGTACGCAGAGTATTCTTATGCACTTGCTAAGTACGCAGGAACTAATTCATGCGCACATAATAAGTGCGCAAAACACTTAGAGAATTAAGCAACAATCAACATGCATTAGTAAATACAACTCGATAACTAATACATACAAACGCTTACAAACAAAGACAAATACATACAAAGAAATTACATAACCTAAGACTCGATCCAGAGTGTTTGTCACACAAAAGTGCTTCAACATTTGACATGGGAAAGTCAACAGTCGCGTAAGGGAGAGAGATTGAGTTAAATTTGCAATTTATCCATTGAAGTGATGCAACTTCCTCGTGAAATTGATTCTATAACTCAAATGCACAATTCCATGGATTAATACGTGTGAATTAGATAATCTTGTAACCGATTGGGAGTTTGTTGACATTGGAAAGTCAAAGTGACGAGGGGGTTCATAAGAGTTCAAGAGGGGGTTCAAACTAGAAATGGGGGTTCCAATGTAATAGGTGGGGTTTAAACCACTTTAATTTATTAAAAAATCATCTTTAAATATAACTAACTTTTATTTTTATAAAATTTACAAAATTATATTATAGATTTAGAATGATTTATTTGATAATGTCAAATGCATAATTGTTTAAGACTTTCAATTATTTTTATGTGATTTCTTTAATATTTTTAAATATGTTTGCATACATGCCTTTATAAATGATTACATATATATATACATAATCATGCATAAAAGTGTGGAAAAAACACGATTAAAGGATTTTGAAATAATTGGTTTAATAAAATATATATATGTATGATAACAATTCACCTGTTTCATTCTAATATATATACTTAATATAGCAAAATGTTTACTTATATATATATATATATGTATATATATATACATAATTATGCTTACATGTGTTTTAGAGAAAATCATGTGTAATGCAAGGTTTGAAAAGAGTTGAATTGATATATGTTTAAAATAATAATTAATGTTACATGATGTGTTTGAACAGTATGAGATCTAAATGTTGTGTTATTATTGTATAAAATAAAATGAACATCTCTTCCCTCTTACAGATCATATCCACATATCCCCTTGCTCCGTCTTATTCTATTTTGTCTTTCCCCTTTGCCTCCGTCCTTGATGGTCCTTCTTGCTTGATATCTTGGATGAGATGGGATAATTTTCAAGATTTAACGGCTATTTCAATTTCTTTTTTAAGATAGATGCAATCATCTGTCTTGTGGCCCCTAGTCCTGTGATACTCGCAGAAGTCATTTGGATGCAGATTACTACCCTTGTTATGTGGAAGTGGTTTTTCGAAAGGTAGCTTTTCCCTCTCCGTGGCTAGGACTTCGCTCGGAGTTTTTGTTAAGGACATGAATCGTTCTAAAGGGTATGGGTAATAATGTGGATTGGGTATGGGAGTACTGGGGTATCTTGCCCTCTGTGGTCTGTCCGGTGATATTCCTTTTTCCGCCATTTTTCTGTCTCCCATGTGTTCATTGTTGAACGTCTTCTTCTGAGCTTCGGTTGGGTAAGAGTTCTTCGAGCTTTGGTTAGACCCAAGGTCCCACGGATGGCGCCAATGTAGCAGTCAGTCTCCATACAACAAGGTAATGGACAGAAGATGCTCTTTTCTACTGTTGCTGGAAAAGTTCCTACAAAACATATCACCGTTAGTCTTGTCGCAGGGAACCACTAAGGGTATATCTGCGACCAACCTCGGGCGTGAGGATAAGAATCGGTTTGTGAGGTGGATGGTTCACCTCGAAAGCTCAAGCCCTCAGAGGAACAAAAATAAAAAGAAAGCTTTGTAAGATGGTATCTTTTTTAGAGAGATAAAGAACATGCCTTCTTATCTTTGGCCCTAGATGAAATAGCTAACCTCTCCGACCTTTGGCGGTAACTCCTCCATCATGCATTAAATGTTGTTCGGCTGACTTGATGGAGGGTTTCCCTTTAACGACTTTTATCCGCTGAACAAGAGGATCTGTCAGATTGTTCCCTGGTCATGCTTCCCCTGATTTGACCTTTCTTACCTTCATTAAATGTCTTTTGTCTTATGCCATTTAATGTTGATTTCTCCTTCAGTTGTGTCCATCCTTTCTCCATGTATGGGTTCCCCCTACATTACTTAAACATGTTAGTATCATCGTACGGTCCCGTTGCAACACGCGGGTCATATTTTCTAGTTGGAACTAAGCTTGAGATCAACATTGAAATGAGTTTTTAGTATTGTTGCTACAACGAATAGGCTAAGTATACCCGTTGCTACAACAAATACAAGTCAGAGTGAGGGTCTTGACATTCTCGATTGTATCAGCTGCTTCAGGTACCTGCTAAGATCAAAGCATTGTTAGTCTCACCGCACGAGGGGGTCTCCTGCAATCAAGCTCCGGCGTGAGAATAAGATAACTATTCTTTGAAGGTGAAAAGGTAATTAGGAACGAGAAATGTGTATGGTGTTATGAGAATGTATGAGTAAAAATGGAGATCGGACTTGGTCCCTAAGTCTAAAGTCCTCCCTCTTTTATACCTGAGTTTGGATGGGTGTGTAGTTGTTCTGTCGCCAGCTTCTTACCACATGCGGGGGTATCCCCTCCTCTCCCTGCAGTGAGACCCTTTCCTTTTTAGTGTAAAGGGTCATAGTCTCCTAAAGAGACAAATATCCCTTTCATCAAGGCCATTAAACCTTGTTGTCTTATAGCCTTGACTTCCTGGAGATTCCAAATAAGCCCCTTTCATTTATGCCACGTCACATCGTCGTTTGGGAGATATGGTTTTGTGGTTTTGCTTGGTTCGCATGCTTCTTGTACGAAGCTATGCTCCATGAACGTACCCACATCATCAGCCCCCCAGTCAGGAGTGCTTATTGCGTAGTAGTGAGGGCTTATGACTTACCTTGAATTAAATTATCCTGTCTCATTTCATCTTGCTCTATTTTAATTTGTTTCATTTAGTCCAGTTAGGTTTGAACCTGTGGTTAGGTGACTCAGCGCGAGCTTTTCGAGGCGATGTGACTCTATGACGGTTGCATCAGTTATCACACTCTTTCTCTCTCTTATTTCAAATTTTGAAGTTTAAAATCCCTTTTTCTTCAACCACTCCTCCTCATTTTACCCTTTCAACTTCTCAATCAGTTTCTTCTTCTAAGGAAGTTTCTCTTCTTCGTTATTGCGTCTTTTCTACTGATCGTCGCTTTTCGAGGTTAGTATATCTTTTTGCTTGCCTTTGTCTGTCGTAGCAATGTCTAAACATGATTTGAGCATCCAAACTTCAAAGATGACCCAAATCGTTGTGGATGAGTTTTGCAAACAATGGGGTTTGGATGCAAATTTCAATCCGACTGCTATGATTATGGGCAAAATCGTTGATCAGCGCCCGAAGGGTATGCTTGCCATGTATAGTCGTCATTTTGAATTTTCGAATCTCTGATTTCCGTTTTCCTTGTTTTTCTTGCATTTTCTTGAGTATTTCCGACTTAATTTTGGGAAATTGTCACCCGTCAAGGTTAGTAAGGTCATCCATTTTGAAGTGCTATGTAGATCCTTGGGTCATGAGCCTGACCTCACTATATTCCGTCGCTTTTTCCATCTTACTAAGAATGGTGATTGGTACACTGTTGAGAAGACGAAATGTGCGGAAGGGCTTGTGTCGGTTACCATCTCGCCTCTTCATTCTTGGAAAGATCATTTTTTGGATCTCTAAAGATATTCTTCCTTTCACCGTAAACCCTAGGAAACCATCCGACCAACTAACCCTCAGGAGCCTGAGGTTTTGTCTTTAGATGCTGGCTTGTATAACAAGCATAAATCTTTTTCTTCTCCATTTCGTGTTTACCCGTAGCAGTTGCTTGTGAAGCTCGGGTTAAATGTACTATGCGATCCAGCTTTTTTTCATCTGTTAACTTTGGATGGGAAGGGTATTTGGATGGGAAGGGTATGGTTTCGCTTTCTTTTACTCACATGTTTACTTGCCTATTTTTCTTATTATTGTATTCATCTTTTGTAGAAATGAGTGCTTTAGATTTTCTTCTTTTGGAGGATACTTCTGATGTTGAGGAGGGAAGGAGAGAGTTAAAAAAGGGGGAGACCAATGACTTGGCCCTCAATAAGTCTGTGCGTTACGAGAGTGGACCTTATGTCGATGTTTCTGAGGCTGCTAGCACGAAGCGTGCCAAAGGCAAAGGTAAGAAGCTTGTTTCTCGTTCGAAGGTCAAGAAATGTAAGACTCTTGTTCGTTCCGGTAAGAGGCTTGCTACGTCCGGTGCTCGTGCATCTACTTCCCAATCTCCTGAGCCTATTGATGTGTCTGATAATGATGATGACTTTATTGCTGGTTGTACCGGGTCTGTCCCCTCTTCTGTGAAGTTGAAACCTCTGGATGATGAGAGTGACAGTGGTGGTTCAGATGCTGGTGGGGGACGTAAGCCTGAGCTTGTGCCAGAGGAGGCTAGTGATATGTATTTTCCATCTTGGGCTGTGAAGAATAGTGACTCTGTAAAGAGTCATGCTATTTGTCAACAGATGGTGTACCATTTTTCCACCCCTGCTGATCGCGACGCGCTGCATGATGATTGTGATGAGGCGCTCATTCGCCGAATCATTGTGAACGTTGCTAGACTGCTTACCTCTATACCCGAGGGTGTTGATCGTCTTTGTGCTTATGTGAAGAAAGTTGAGCGTGTGAACCAAAAGAATGCTGCCTTGAAGGCCCAGTTATCTGATGCTCAGGGCCAGGTTTCTACTTTAGTTGACCATGTGAATGAGCTTGTTGAGGAGCTTGATTCTGCTCGCAAGCAGTATGAGGTGGATAGTGAAAAACTTTCTTCGTTGAAACAGAGTTTGGTAGAGGAGAAGGCGAAGATGGATGTTAAGAAGGTTGCGCTCGATTCTGAAAGGCTAAAGGTTCAGGCTGAGAAGGAAGGGTTGGATGCTGCCATTGGAGAGTGGAGGTCCTGAGCTGAAACACTTGCTGAAGAGAAGAGGTGGCTCATTGAGCATGGTTTTCAACAGGTTGTGACTTACCTTCTTCACAGCAATGAGTTTAACGCTCCTCTGAGTGATGTTTACAAGAATCTTCTTAAGCGGGGATACCATGTAGGACTGGTTTCTGGCTACAAGAATCAACATTTGAAGCCAATCTCCGAATGCATCAATTATCATCCTCAGGCAGAGTAAGAGTCTGTTGAGGCTATTCAGCAGATGGAGCGACTAACCTATCCTTATGTTAATGAACTGTCCAAATATTTTGATAGGCCGTTGTCATAGTTGTAGGAGTTGGAGCCACAAGGCTTGAAAAAAGAAGCTGTTGAATCTGTCTTGAAGTTGTTAGGGAGTAAACGTTCACGCGATGATGTTGATGGCTCCAAGTATGTTGCTTCGGTTTCCCTGGGAGGGAAGGTGAGGCAAAGCAAGAAGAGCCGAATTGAGTCTGCTTCTGAGGCGAAGACCCAAGCTTCTGTTGGACTTCAAGCTGTTGATACTCCGGACAAAAATGTTGCTGCTTCAGCCGAAAAGAGTGTTGGTACAGGGCCAAAGCCCGATGCCGTTGAAGCTGAGAAGGTGGTGATCCTTTTATTTAGCTTAACCTTTCTCCTTAATGTTGTTGTCTTCTGAACAATTGTTATGTTATGCTTTCCTTCTTTAAACTTGTTATTTTGGACCCTGTGTGGTCGTGACTTTTGTAAGCCTATGTAGGCAAAAAACAGTTTTTGTTTGGTTTGGTTCAACTTGGTTATGCCCTTATTGGCTTTGATTTGCTGATATTGAATGGACTTCTTAGGTTATCATCATGTATTTGGCTTGTTATTTGACCCTATTAGGTCATATGCTTGGTTGTTTTGCTTGTGGTGCCAAGCTGTTTTAAACCAAGAAGTGACCTTGTTAGTTTGTTTTTTCATTTCCTCTTGGAGGCATGAGGTTTTGCCTTTGCTATAACGTTTTGTATATCACTACTTGTGTTTTCATAATTTAAGGTTTTGTCAAGGCATAATGCTACAGACATTATACTAGATAAATCTAAGTTATTACATAACACGAAAAGTTATCCTATCTTGCTGGAAACCCTTTATGTTTAAAATTTTTCTTAGGCATGATCATAAGTTTAATGTGTTGCTTATGGAGCATTATTGATAGGAGTTCACCCACTTCATAGGTAAACAAGACTCGATACCTAAGGAGTTGTATTGTTTTAGGAACTCAACATGTATACAGGTTAGTCAAGGTTTGAACCCGTTGAGCGTTTCGGCCTACGAGCTCATCTCTTTACATGGAGAGGTTTTACCCGGACCCCATGGAACTATATTTGTTATAGGAGCTCACCCTCGATAAGACAACATGATATCAAGTATACTTCAAAATACTAGTTTCATTCATTGATCTTGTTCCATACAAAAGATTTGTCATAAAATGCCCTTTGGGCTACATTGATCATAGCTTATATGAAGAAGCATCGTAAGTGCTTGGCATTCCAGTGTCGTGGAAGCCTCTTTCCTTCCATACCGTCGAGCTTGTAAGAACCTCCTCTGTGTGCTTCTGCAGTCTAGTAAGGGCCTTCCCATTTAAGGCCCAGTTATCCTGGATTCTCGTGCCTGCTTAATTAGTTGTTTCAGAGCACCAGATCTCCAACTTTGAAGCTTTCATGTTTAACCCTCTTGTTGTAATAGGATTCTATTTTCTGCTTGTATCTGGATTCCCTGATCCTGGCATAATCTCTAGCTTCTTCCAGGAGGTCGAGGTTCTGCATGATTTCTGAATTGTCTTGCTTCTTATCTTGCTGTTGATTCGGTGTATGGCTACCCCTATCTTGGCCGGAATTACTGCTTATGAGCCGAAGACTAGACTGTACGGAGTACGGTCGTGGCTTGTTTTCTCCGTTGTTCTGATAGCCCACAAGACGCTTGGTAACTCTTCCGGTGAATCTTTTCCAAGCCTTGTTTTTATTCTGGATACGATGCTCCGGTTCAATTGTTCAACCTGGTCGTTGGACTGAGGGTAAGCGACGGAACTAAATATCTGCTTGATGTGCAGCTCCGTGCACCAAGCGCTGAACGGTTTATCAGCGAATTGCTTGCCATTGTCGGTCACAATTTGTTCGGGAAGACCAAAGCGGCATATGATTTGTTCCCACATGATGTTTATCACCTGTTTGACAATGTTGGTTATTTGTTGGTCTATGCGACCGAATTTGTAAATGAGTTGATTTTTTATCAAGGCGATTACCTGTTTGCCCGTGATCGAAGCAAGGGGAAACGGGTCGTTTTGATTCTGTTGAATGAAGAAAGTCTAGCAAGATTAAAGCAAGTATAATCAAGAACAAAGTAGCAGCAAGTGTGTAGCAAGTTTACCAAAAAAGCAAGTAGCAAAGCAAGTCAGCAAGAACAGCAAAAGAGTAAGAAAAATAAGCACGCGATTAAGAAAGATAAGAAGCAAGCAAGTAAGAAAGTAAGTAAGAAGCAAGAGCAAGATAGTAAGCAAGAAAATACAAGAAGAAGACAACAAATTAGCAAGTAAAAGCATCAACAAGAGACAAAATGAAAGCAAGTCTAACAACAAGTTTTGCAAGTTTAAAGGCAAGATCAAATAGAGCAAGTTTAAGGAGACTTGAGACTAGTGTTGTTTGTGAAGGATGAATGAAAAAACAAAGCTTAGGCAGTGATTGTTGGACCTATTTCTTTGTTAGTTCACATGTGAAAATAAAAATTGCGTCTAGAATGGGTCATGGGTCAATCCGAATACGTCAAAGTTTTAATTGAGTCAGTTTAGTATTTTAGTTAAGTATTTTATTTGGCATGGTTGTTTATTTGGTATGATTTTTGGTATATGGTATGGTCTAATATTTTGTACGTTTATTTTAAGACGTTATTTAGCTTATAGGTTAAGTTAGGGTTGAGACTTGGGCCTCTTAATATGGGTCACACGTCGCAATGTATGGGCCTATTTGGTTAACTGGAATTCAGTGGATTTGGAATTTAACTTCCATTCATTTGTGTTTGGTTGTCTAAGAGAAGAAATTAGAATTGAAATTAATCCAACCAAATTCTTCAATTGATAAAATTCAAAATCTTTCAACATTTCAAAGTAAACCTCAAAAATATTTATAATTTTCATAATAACTCTAGCTATTTTTTTGTTTTTTTTTTAAGATTTGAGTTTGAATCTTTGTTTTATATTTTGTTAATTTTAAGGAGTAATTTTATCATTTTAGGTATTTTTACATTCCAATTCCATTAACAAATATATCAACCAAACACATTATGAATTTTCAAAGGAATACTCTAAATTCCAATTCAAATTCCAAAACATTCCGCAAACCAAAACGACCCCTAAGAGTTGGATTAGAATAGAATTTATTACATAATAAAAAGTGTCGATCTTGTTGTTTTGATCAACTACCGTGGTTTTTCTTCATCTTTTTTTCTGTTTGTAGTTTGTTTTTAATCGATATTGAGGGAACTGCGCTACGGCGAGTGACGTTAAGTTACTGTATTTCAAATAGTGACAATGGTAAAAAGAATTATAGTTTACCAATTGTGGAACTTTATGATTTGCTTGGCATTTTTTTTCTTTATTTCAAACTTCAAACGTGACCAAGATTATAGAATTAGGGCAAACCTAATGCACGAAGCTCCCGCATGCACAAGTCCGGGGGTGTCGGGCCAACTTTGGCCTGATGTACGTATCCTTACCTGCATTTCCGCAAGAGTTGTGAACTGATAACCCTAATGAACTTGCCTGCAAATTACATATAAAAGGCAAAGTGGCATTTTTTTATCATAAAATCAAGAACAGGGGATACAACTACAATTATTTTAAAAAGTTAACCCAATAATCTCCGAAGAGACGATTGCATTCAAGATAAATAGCCTTTGTTTTTCAAACTCTCAACACCATCCCTAATAATCTGCTCCAGAGGAGTGAACTCAAGACCCAAATCCACGAGCTTCTTAGCCCCGTTCTTCGATCTCATTAATCCTGGTTGGGTGTCTTTCGATAACCTACAGAAAAAGTTATAATGACTGTATAAAAGTGTTTCGATGTACATTCTGAATTGAATACACGATATCAAAGATGATCAACCGTAACAAAATCGGTGTTTGGACATCCCATTGTTTTAAGTTATTTTTTATTTGCCAGGGAACCAATAGGTAAAATGATGAAAAAGTACCTTCTTATATTGTGGTGAAGTAACAAAATTTTTAAATTACGATTTAACTCTTATGATTGAGGTGAATTACATTTTTCTTCTTTCTACGTGTTGATCAAATTTACGAATATCATCTCTAGGCTTTATTTATTACAAAATGGTCGTTAAATGACTAGATGCGAGTCTCAAGTTATGGTATTGTTAGATAGTAAATGTTGGGTTAATCGGGTTAGTTCACGGGTCACGGGTCCAGCATACGGGTCAATGGGTTAAGGGTCATTGGTTGAATGGGTCATCTGGGTTTGTTTGTTTCTGCACGTGTTGCAGCAAATAATGAATTTGTTGGAGTTTGACCGAGTAAAGTGGTGAAGTCGTGGGAATATGCATGCAAAAGACTTTCTTTATTTGTAATTTTCTTTTATGTATTTTTCAAATAGCATAGCAGTAAGTCTATATATAGACCATTTCTAATATTGAATAGAGTAGCCTTTCGATCAGTCCTTTTCTTCTCTGGAACTATTTTCATTTTTAAGCCAAGTGTGTGTTTCTTGTGGAGTGGGGCCTGAACCAACAGTAAATAGTGTATGGGCCAACAATTTGGTTTTAAAAAGCGAGAAGCGCACCGAGGCAACAAGGTCTAAAACAAAGGCGCAAAGCGCAAAAGCGCACAGCTTTTCGTACGCGAGGTGCAAGGTGCTTATATAATCTCATAGTTTTTAGCATCCCCTACCAAAAATCTAGCTATAAATAAGCTTTATATATGATTTAATATACATATGTACAACCTAAAAAGCTTGTTGTACAACAAGTTGATGCATAAAAAGTCTCCTTGTACATGAGGCGTGCGCCTCACCTGCACCTTAAGCCATTTTTTTGTGCGTTTTTTGCGCCTCAACCGTGCCTTATGTACACAAAGCGAATGGCCTTGCGCCTAGGCGCGCTTTTTAAAACCAAGATATTGTCCGGTGGGTCATAGAGTTTTGTTAGCCTTAGATTCCCTCTCCTATACATAACCATGTATATTCTTTAGTTTATGTACCAATAACAAATCCATTCAATCTCTATACCAATATGGAACAACCACCTCGGTTTGTTGCTCATGAGGAGTTTGGGAAAGTATGCACGTTTTAAACAATCTCCTCGTGCTTGGTTTGAGAAATCACAACAATGTTGGAGAAGGACATCCACATGTATGCTCACTCTAACATCCTCTCGCATGCGAAGGTGGAAGCAACGTAAAGCTTGGAGTGAAGATATAGGCAAGCTCATGTAACACAAACATAATCTAGTGTATCTAAGCAACAGTATGGTCAGCCTCCGCTCCCAATCAAACAACAATATGTTGTTTCTTGGAAGGTTAGATCTAAGAAAAATAGTACAATCAATAGTAGATCGGCGATCATAAAGGCATCCACCCTTGTCATCATCTACATAGACATGTAAGCTAGTGGTAGTTAAGAATCTAACAGTAAAGCCATGATGAGAACTTGTACCCATAAGGTGCCAAAGTATATGCTTATCTATAATCCAATGTGTGACTCAAGAAACTAGGAAATCTTACTTATGACATAAGCACCAATACTATAGTATTGTAATATAAAAACGGATGATCCATAAGAACTCCAAAATGTTGAGAAAGTTGTTGGCAAGGAGAAGAGACTAGTGTAGATAAGGGTTTGTACCTACCTAAACCAGTGATATACCGCTAGTATGACAAATACGGTAGTATGATGTCCAAATCCTTGAGAGCAAACTTATAGAGAATGAAGGTGACATCAAATCAACCAAAAATGTTGAAGTTCATATAATAATATCAACATAGACGAATAAAGGTTTTTTATATATACTTTGTAAATTCAAAAGAATCAAAAAGCTAAAAATGTAAATGAAAACTTGGAGAGCAAAGTTTGGAGTGCTTTCTAAAGACCATAAAGAACCTTCTTGAGCAAGGAGACATGATGTGGTTGGGCAGAGTCAAACACCATCTATGTGAAAATCACCATGTGAACCTATAGAATATCCCATCCATAAGCAGGGTTGCAAAAATCGGGATTAATCGCCGATTAATCGCGAATCGGAGAATCACCTTGGAATTTTCATGTAATAGGTCCACTAATTGCTAGTCGGTCCTAGGCGGTCCAAATCGAAGCAAATCGGCCCAGCTTTTTTTTTTTCATTTATCGCTTATTTTTTAATAAATTACAAGTTTCATCATCAAAATTATAGTTTTAACAAAGCTGACCAAGATTTTTACGTTTTTCTTTTCATTTATCACTTATTCTATGATAAAATTACAAGTTCATCCTCAAAATATAGTTTTAACAAAATTGACCAAGACTTTTACATGTGTGTGCATCAATATATTGTACATATAGGTTTTTAGGTTGTACATATATATTTTTTATATATTAAAACATATATAAAGCTTGTTTATAGCTTAATTTTTGATAAATAATTTTAAAAACATATAAAAATTCTAATCCGATTAATCGCTAGTCGGTACCCCCACCGCCCGACTAGCGCCTAGCGATTTTTACAACAATGTCCGCAAGAAAAGGCAACCACCATAACCAAACGATAGTTATTGGTTTATATATTAAAGTCTATGTTTTTTATATGAAAGCCCTAGGCAAGAAGTCGGGATATATAGTGACTAATATTGTGTCGTCTGACTATATACACCCAACAATGTTAGCCATCACAAACACTAATATCCCAATTCAAGTGAAGTTCAAAATTTAATTCTGCAATGCATCCCACCATACCAGCCATTTTTGTGCTTAAGAAAAGATAGGGTTCAATGTCACAAGAAGAATAAACATAGAAAAGCATATAATTATATGAAAGGATTTTGCCTTATGTGTTTGGTATCATGATTGTGTAACCATAGGACGAGGAGAAGTGGATGAGAAGTGGATGAAGTATAGGAGACAGATGAATAACTAGTAACAAGTGTGTATATCGAAATGGAAGAAATAGAAGTATCTAAAGAAGTAGGATGTGAAGGAACAAAGGTAATAAAGGGAAAGAGCCTAAAATAACTATAGAAGTAGATGACACGAAAGAAAGAGAATTACCATGTCGTGGTCCCATGGAAGAAAGAGAATTATCATGACATGAAAGCAAGAAGATACGTCCCACGATTCACTAACCATAATAGAACACACAACTAAAATAACTACCACATGGCAAGGTATAATAGGCTGGGAAAGGAGCACAAGGATCCATCCAAGGTTGCAAGCAAAGAGCATATTGTGGGATGCTGGAGAGGAAAGCACAACAAAGTTGGAGAAGAACGTTCAAATCTATGCTCACTCTAGTAATGGACTTTGAGTTTTGTGTGTGGGCTCTAAAAAGAAAGAACCCAAGCAAAGTAGTGCAGTAATATAAAGTAGTATGTAATTGTGATTTGGGCAAGGTAATGTGTGTAAACAAGTATGGATTTGGGCTAGGTGACTCAATGTGACTAGCTTGGTATGAGTCTTGTAGGAATGACGAGTCTTTTATCAACCCCTATACAAGTTTGCAATTAAAAAAAGCCCAAATCAATGATTTATATTTGTATTGCTTTCCCAAAAAATGTAGAATGTAACATATAGGGTGTTTGATTATCAAAGTTCCTACCAAGAAGATGGCGGTGCAAGAAAAGATGAAGGAACTGAAGAAGATGACAGAAGGTGAGAGATGAGTGGAGTGTGGTGTGTGTGGGGGGGAGGGGTGGTGTGTGTATAGTAGTATGGTGTGTGGGGTGTTTAGTTATTAGGTTTTATGTTTTAGTTTTCTATTTTGTTGAAGTAATAATACTATAATAATTATTAAGTTACTATTTTATTTTATTCTGTAAACATTTCATGTGAAAAAAGAGTACATACTTTCATGTGAGTGGCATTTAAAGCGTAAAAAGTAACGCCATCAAAGGAACATTTATTAACTTTTACATACAAAATGGACCATTTTTTGTAATAAATGAATTGTAGGGAGTAGGGACGATATCCATAATTTTGACCAAAGCACGGGAACTAAAAATGTAATTGGCTAATATTTTTATTGATTCTTTATTAATAAGTCTTCCAAAAGAAGTTATCACATACAATATCAACTGTTAATCAAATAGAATTATAAACAGTCAGAATGTGAGTGAAAAGTCTTTAGAATAGGGTAAAAAATTAATGGCAGTATGGCACCATGTAAAATAGCTAAGCCGTTATAATCAGGTTCATTACACACATACAAACAGTCATCAAGTATGAAATCAATGGCAGTATGGCACCATGTAAAATAGCTAATTTTCACCTTTTTTTATCTAGATCCTACAATGTATTCTATTTTTGTTTCAAGTTCATTGAAGACAAATTTCAGGTAATAAACTATTCGGACCACCTTGTTAGAAGCTATATTAAAAGAAAATGAAGTTCCAGATGCAGATTTGTTATTCTAATGATGATTCCATAAAGTGAAGAACTAAAAACTCATATAACAGTTCAATATGCAAGCTGCGGATATTGATATAAAGTTATAAATTACCTGGGGATGATATACTCGGGGTATAATTCTGCAACCTTGGCTGCAAAATCACCATAATGAGAGATGGATTCAACACACATATGTCTATACCCGAGGGTGTTGATCGTCTTTGTGCTTATGCGAAGAAAGTTGAGCGTGTGAACCAAAAGAATGCTGCCTTGAAGGCCCAGTTATCTGATGCTCAGGGCCAGGTGACTCAATGTGACTAGCTTGGTATGAGTCTTGTAGGAATGACGAGTCTTTTATCAACCCCTATACAAGTTTGCAATTAAAAAAAGCCCAAATCAATGATTTATATTTGTATTGCTTTCCCAAAAAATGTAGAATGTAACATATAGGGTGTTTGATTATCAAAGTTCCTACCAAGAAGATGGCGGTGCAAGAAAAGATGAAGGAACTGAAGAAGATGACAGAAGGTGAGAGATGAGTGGAGTGTGGTGTGTGTGGGGGGGAGGGGTGGTGTGTGTATAGTAGTATGGTGTGTGGGGTGTTTAGTTATTAGGTTTTATGTTTTAGTTTTCTATTTTGTTGAAGTAATAATAATATAATAATTATTAAGTTACTATTTTATTTTATTCTGTAAACATTTCATGTGAAAAAAGAGTACATACTTTCATGTGAGTGGCATTTAAAGCGTAAAAAGTAACGCCATCAAAGGAACATTTATTAACTTTTACATACAAAATGGACCATTTTTTGTAATAAATGAATTGTAGGGAGTAGGGAACTAAAAATGTAATTGGCTAATATTTTTATTGATTCTTTATTAATAAGTCTTCCAAAAGAAGTTGTCACATACAATATCAACTGTTAATCAAATAGAATTATAAACAGTCAGAATGTGAGTGAAAAGTCTTTAGAATAGGGTAAAAAATTAATAGCAGTATGGCACCATGTAAAATAGCTAAGCCGTTATAATCAGGTTCATTACACACATACAAACAGTCATCAAGTATGAAATCAATGGCAGTATGGCACCATGTAAAATAGCTAATTTTCACCTTTTTTTATCTAGATCCTACAATGTATTCTATTTTTGTTTCAAGTTCATTGAAGACAAATTTCAGGTAATAAACTATTCGGACCACCTTGTTAGAAGCTATATTAAAAGAAAATGAAGTTCCAGATGCAGATTTGTTATTCTAATGATGATTCCATAAAGTGAAGAACTAAAAACTCATATAACAGTTCAATATGCAAGCTGCGGATATTGATATAAAGTTATAAATTACCTGGGGATGATATACTCGGGGTATAATTCTGCAACCTTGGCTGCAAAATCACCATAATGAGAGATGGATTCAACACACATATGTCTTCCAGTTGCTGATGTATTTTCATACACCAATATATGAGCTAACGCCACATCTTTAACATGAATAGAACCCATGAAGAAATTCTCATATGTATCTGTACATCCTGCTCCAACACATAATGAATATGCACTGAATTTATACAAAGCTACAAACATAAGAAGATTAATCGCTTTGCTGAAACTCAACTCATATATGTGCATCAATTACCTTGGATAAGAAGAAGAATCATCTGCATGCTTGCATTAATTGTTGGAGGAAGCATGGGGCCCATCACTGTTCCAGGGTTCACCACAACTATATCTAAACCTTTCTCCTTAGAAAAATCTCATGCGGCTTTCTCAGCTAGTGTTTTCGAGAGTGGATACCATAACTGACATCACAAAATCACTTAGCTTTTATCCAAAATATCAAGAAGTTCTAAGGTTAAAGAAACAAAATGATCATGTCACTTTCATGGTTTAAAAACTGCATTGTGCTTAGTCAAACACATGGTTTAAAAAAACGATCGAGGCGAGGCGGTATGTTTTGTACGTACGCCTCTAAAGGGCTGAGGCGGTCGAGGCGGGCTGAGGCGGTAGAAATGAAAAAAAATTGACTTTTGACTGGACTTTTGACCCATTTGAGCCGTGTATTTCGTTCGAGCCGTGTATTTCGTTCTATAACGAAATACACGGCTCAAATGGGTCAAAAGTCCATAATTCGCATCTAGTTCTCCTTAATTTGACCTATTTTCTCGTTCTTCTCCTTAATTTGACCTAATTTCTCATTCTTCTCCCACACATCACACCTGGGAAAGGTTTGGAAGGGGCTGATGTAGTCAACAAACAAGATACAAACATTGTTTGATGTTTAGTATTTTTTTTTTTGTAAGATATATAATTTTTATATTTATTTTTTAATTCCGCCTCGGGCTTACGCCTCGGTTCGCCTCGAGGCTTACGCCTCGTGAGGCGAAGGGAAAACGCCTCGAGGCGCGATTCCGTTCTTTTAAACTTTGGTCAAACATAGAGCATAAACATGTAAGATGGGTCAACTTGGCATCTATCTGAGATGCCCAAGTAGTAAGATTAAAAATCTTAAATAATTGGGATATTGGTCAACAATCAATCATCACCCAATTTGTTCTCAACTGTTTACAACCTTCTTAATCGCTTTACTAACAAACAAGGGGATCATACTTTAGTTATAGTTATTATAAACAAAGTTAATATATTAGTTATTTTATTAAAATAAAAAAATAGAAAATATGTTGAAGGGTCTGGATCAGGGTCAAGTCAGGTCACCCAACCTGTCTTATTTCACCCTTTTGTCTCCATAAAACTTTTACCAACCCATCTTAATGCAAACAGTTTGACATCTCTAAGAATGCTAGCCACATGATAATTTTCTCTAGCAACTTCTCAAAATTGGTAAATTCGGTATAAGCATGGTCAAGTCTACATGTAGGCTTTTTGTTCATTATCAGATCTTAAGGTAACTCACAACATACTTGACAAGGCATGATCACCAAAACATTTATCTTGAAAATAAGTGCAAAAGAAAGAGCCCCTGACCTCCTTTTGCTTGCAATATTCTTCATCAGTCCAGCAATCCTCGCTCTTTGGGACATCCGACGGCCAGGAAGGACTAGGTACGATTGCTGAAACAGATGAAGTAACAACCACACGCTTAACTCCCAGCTCTTTTGCTGCTGTGAGAACATTGATTGTACCCTTGATTGCAGGTGCCAATAGCTCATTCTATCAATCATAAACCATATGTAAATCTACAGCTATATCATATTATCACATCATATCATTATCAACCAATAGATCTGTCTAAACTTTCAATAGTGATCTACTTACTGCTCATATCAATTTTGGCATGAGTCGTTCAATTTGTTGTTGCAATTAGAAGGTTACTTTTGCAAAAATGCAGTGTTTTCATAACCGGACCGGAGTATGCCTATTTGTACCGTTTTCGTTTGAACCGGGTGATTACCGACCGGACCGGTGAACCACGTGTCGGACCGGATTTCCATTTTTTTATTATTTTTCTTTCAAAATCTCATCCTTTTTATTAATTTAGTATTCCAAGTTACATATTTTATTTATTTAAGCTTTTATATGTTATTAAAATTACAAACTGACATCAAAACATAAAGAACTTTCATATTTTATGTCTATTATACACAGTTTTAATATTTATATAAATTTATGAAGTAATCCGGTCCGGCTGCTGGACCTCTAGGGCGGCCGATTCGTTGTCCGGTCCGGTTCCGAAAAACATTGCAAAAATGCAAAAGGGGAACACATCTTTTCAATTTGTTGTTACAAAAACAATACCTAATTATTCTTACTTTTTAACATAAATCAGTTAAATTGATGCGTTTAGTTCTTGAATTCCTAAAATAATACCTCAGGATCGTGAACTTTACTAACTGTGCAAGGAGAAGCCAGGTGAAAGACACCGGATGCGCCGGTGACGGCGGCGACAATGGAGTCGTAATTGAGGAGATCGATTTGGAATAGACGGAGACGTGATTCTGCACCTTCGAACGCTTCTAGATGCTTCGTTTCCTTTTCATCATCTACAATCGCATACATAAAATTATCAGTGAAACAGAAGCTAATAATAGACGAAATTTAAGGTGCTTTGGTGCAAGCGATAAGGTAACTGAGGTCTTTGACGGTGGCGTTAACGGTGTAGCCGCGATCGAGAAGAAGGCGGACGAGCCACAAGCCGATGTAGCCGCTTCCGCCGGTGACGCACACGACCTTCGCTGTTGCTGCCGCCATATTTTCGGTTCTCGGTCTCGTTTCGACCTTTCTTCAACAACCAAACCTCATCTCAAGTATTTGGTTTGTGATACGGGCCCCATACCCGAAAGCCCAATCCCAAGCAATTCAACAAAGAAGCGGGAGGATCCATGGAGCAAATTCAGATTGTATTTGGGTCCCGCCTAAACCCCTTGGCTAAGGAGAATTCGCTGGAAGTGCAGTAGTGGGAAGTTGGAAGCAGTTTACTATTTCAGTATTTCTTTTGTTAATGCATTTGAGTTTGCTTTTTTGTCAAGTTATTATTTCTCTTTCTCTGTAATCGTATTTGGAGAGTTGCCCCTCTTGAATTGGGCTTGTTAGTTTGAATCCCATCGTCCTGCTTCAGCTATCTCAGATCGTAACAGTTTGCAAATGTAGTTACTAATATTGTCGGTAGAATTTTTGAATTTCCAAAAATTCGATTTCAGATACAGATTTACCACCAGGGGATCTGAAAGTGATATGAACCCGATTGGTAAATTTGAAACTAAAAACATTCTAGAGAGTTTTAGTTTATATGTAGCAAGTAGATTAGGGCTATTGATGTTGTTTATTTGTTATTGTATGATGAACACTTGGTTATTTTTCCACTAATCTTATGCTGTTGCTTCTTCTTATGTGTTCATTATAATTTTAATGGTAGTTTCATTGTTTTCATACATAATTGCAATGATGATTGGAATCTGATGTAACCATGTTTAAAAACTGAAAACTTTAATATGGAATAAATATTGTGGCAGAAATGTAAATAGTTAACATTTGTGTCACTCATTCAATAACTTGACTTGTACATATATTTGTACATGTACAAGAGCGTTAGTTGTTTGTTACATTTATAATTGTATAAGCTATGGTTTTGTGATTGATGTCTTTGGGATGAATAGTAATATACTCAACCCATTGGGAATAAATGTTGTGGCAGAAATGTAAATAGTTAACATTTGTGTCACTCATTCAATAACTTGACTTGTACATATATTTGTACATGTACAAGAGAGTTAGTTGTTTGTTACATTTATAATTGTATATGTACAAGCTATGGTTTTGTGTTTGATGTCTTTGGGATGAATAGTTCATGCAGTAGTAAGATTTGATAAAGACATATATAATAACAACATCCTGCACAAAATGTAGAGTAAGACTGCATACATCAGATCGCGAAGCGATCCGAGCCCTTCCCAGCCTCTGCGCAAATGTGGGAGCTAAGTCAAACACATTGTACGCCTTTTTTTTTACGTAGGGTTTTTAATGTTTAAACTCTATGAACACTTGAGAGGGTAAATCTTTATAAAAATGTCACATAGCAATTAGACTTGTGAGAAAATGACTTTCTAAAACTTTTGTATGAGCTTTCAAATTTTCAAGGAAGTAGTTTAAGGAAGAATTATCACACCTCATATATAGTCATGTAGATGTTAAGGAATTTAACTTACTTTTAATATGTGATCATCACTCGATATTCTTTATTCACTTAAGGAGATCACTGTTATAATGTCACACTAATTGGATAATGATTAGTTATTAGTGATAATGATTAATTAATGCTATTTCACTAAGTTGGTAGTATTCTCCGGTTACGCATGATGATAAAAGGAATTTTTTAATAGGGGTGTTCAATATTTGGTTTCAAATCGACTAAACTGAAAAATAAACCGAATCCAAAACTGTTTAAAACCGAACTAAGTTATATATTTTGTTTCTGGTTTGGTTTTAAGCCGAAACCAAATTATGTATTTGGTTCAAATCGAATGAGCCAGGTTACATACACTAAGCAAAAAAACTAGAGTTAATAAATCAGAAAAACATATGGTGCACGGACATAAGAGCGAAAACTCGGAAGAAGATGAATTTAATGATTATTGGATATTCAAAGATTATCTACTTGATAGCCCCTCTAACGACCCATTCGAGGATGACCCAACAGAGGAGGATGCCCGTTGGAGTCCATAATATTTTTTTTATGTAATTTTAAATATATTATCCAGATGTTATTTTAAACAAATATGGTGTTTAATTAAATTAAAGTTACTTATTATTCAACAAAATTATATGATGCTCTAGTGAAAACAATATTATGAACATTTGATTATGTGATTACATTCTAATAACTGTTATAATCTAATTATATAGTGAACATAAAAAAATTGTAGGTTAAGTTTAACATAGAATAGCTTAAATCAGACATAAACACAATTTAATGTCATTTTTTCATACTACAATGCAACAATAGTAATATTGTATACCAATATAAACTATGCTTATTCTTAGTCCGATTACATAACAATAATAATAATGAAGACCATTATATCTCATTAATACATTCTGGCAATAATTAATTGTGGTAAGTAATCACTAGTAATACACATATACTATGATAGTCAATCTTATTCTAATCTATACTCTTTGATGTAATATGGAATTCTAAACAGAAATTATATTGTTGGGTTCAAGTGCAACAAGTTATTCTAAAAATGAAAGTGGGTATACCAAAAAACTGATAGGTAATTCTCTATTTTAAATTTGCATAATTTGATTAGTTGCAAATTACATACTAACTGTCTCTATATGACTAATATAAGCTGAGGAAGTATTAGCCAAAAAACATGAGGAAATGCAAAAAAAAAAAAAACAAACCTTGAAGATCAGAATACAGAAAGTGGATCAAAAAATGAAATGGTTTATGACAGGAAATGGAAAAAGAATACAATATCAGGTAATTTTTATTTTAGTCATTAAATTCATTAATGCAATTGTATTATTGAAAAGGAAAATTAATATCATTAATTCATTTCCATCAATCAAATGTAATAGAAAGATATGAGTTTGCATTACAAACACAACCAAAAAATGTGCATTCACGGTATGAGTTTGCATTACAAACACAACCAAAAAATGACATAGAAAGATATGAGTTTCCATTGACATTATTAACGGTACATTATTCATTGTGTTTATTTTATATCTATATATATATATGCAATATCTTACAATTTGTTTATTACATTTGGGTAATTAATATAAATTTTTGAATAGTTGATATATCTGGATGGGACCAAATGCGCAAGCATGAAAAAAGAGTCATCGACCTCGCCAATTAAGAATACATTATTAACGGTACATTATTCATTGTGTTTATTTTTATATCTATATATATATATATGCAACGATACAAATTGTTTATTACATTTGGGTAATTAATATAAATTTTTGAATAGTTGATATATCTGGATGGGACCAAATGCTCAAGCATGAAAAAAGAGTCATTGACCTCGCCAATTAAGATATGGAATATGGCATCTATGAGGGTACGAGAGGAAGCGGAATTGCAATCCGGAGGGTTTGGTCAAGGGGAGTTGGTTAGTAAGTATGAAGAAAAAGCATCAACTGAAGAAGTAATAACATAATTGATTATTTTTTTTTTGTAGATTAACATATAAAATTGAATATATAAGAATAAATATATATCTAATGCATTTCGAAATAATAATATTGCAGGAATACAACATAAGGTTACAAACAACATTTGAGAAATTGATATACTACATGGATAGTTTTGGAACATTGATCAACAAAACAAGAAGTGTTTATCCAGATTCAGCATTATTATCAGAGCACGACCAAAAATTCAGAAGACTCTTCACTCTTGTAAGAGATTCAAATGAGGACATATCAAGTTTAAGTGAATCTTCTAAAGAAGAACATACTGATGATTGTATGTATCAACATCAGTCACCAACAAAACAAACAGAAAGTGCAGAAATGATTAAGGAAGCATCAGTAAAAGATATAAAGGATACAGAGAGGTCACCTATAAGTGATTTCTGGAATGATGCTACAATAATGGACAAACTGGATGAACAAGTAGAATTAATCATCAGTAGAAGAAAAGAGGAGAAGAATGTAGTGAAACCAACACCACCAAGTTTCAGTTTAGGCGTCTCACAAGATTATGGTAGCCAAACCTTGAAACGTAATCTTAATGTTGAATTGTGTGCTGCAACTGATGAGGATATGGATGTTCTAGATCATATGACACTTAGTCAGCGCTTACAAGTTCAAATATCAAAAACACCAACAGTGAAGATAAAGCGCACCAAAGCACCAACAAATATCATGCGATCACCGTACGTGAACAGGATTGTTGATATTTCTCGTGGAACTTCAGCGGATGAAAAAAAGATATGGAGTTTTCTGTTTCGAGCAATGCGAAATGAAGAGTAAGTAAACTCATCTACATTAGTATTAAAAAAGTTTAAACATTAAAACTTCAAATATATCTTGTAAAGGAACTAATTATTAATGTTTTTAAAAAATAGAAAAAATCAACCAGTGCACATATGCATTATTTAATCATAGATACATATGTTTGATTATATACCTGTTCATAATTTTTTACATGCTAGTAAGACTAATACTTTATTAATTTCATCAATATCCAATTGCAGGGGATTAATTTTCTCAACAGAATATGGTTATGCCACGGGAAGAGAGGCATTTGAGACATTCCAGCCAGACTGTTGGGTTTTGGTAAGTATCATTGATTGTTGGTCCCTTTTACTTAACCATGAAGAGAAGACGAGAAGCAAAGACTCACCCCATAGGTTGTTCCTCACAACATCGGTAATTGTAAGCAAATCTAATTAATCTTTATTTACAACTACTGCAATGCATTATACTAGAGGATTTTACTAACATATTAATAATTATTTCATGTGACAGTCAGAGGGAATGCTTGAAAATAAAAATATGAATGATGAAACCATAATAGAGATATTCAGAGAGAACCTGTTTCACATCATAGGATGTCAGTCTGATTTGTTACCGTTAGCTACATTCGACTTAGTGTTCTTCCCGGTGATTGACAATGGGCACTATTATCTAATATGCTTTGATATAAAGACTCCATCTATAGTGGTAATAGACAACATAAACCATCAAAAACCAACAACGGAGATTGAAGGAGGAGTTGGACCAATGGAGGAGAGAAGAACAGACATCCCTACTAGATATGTAAGTTCATATTATGATAAAATAGTCCTAATATATTCACTTTCTAAATACGTTTATTGTACATGAAATATTATTATAGAATACTAATTGTAACGCCTAAATATATTTCATTTTAGAGAGACATATTTGGCAAATATCTGGAAATTGTTGGCAACCCAAAAAGCTCCAAAATACAATCGGCTGAGCCGTTGCGACTTTCTTTCAAATGGAGCACAAGTGAAAACAGCAATGATTGTGGGATTTTCCTAATGCGACACATGGAATGCTACAAGGGAATATCTAAACAATGGGACTGCGGTTTCGAGCCGGAAGGTAAGAAGCAAGCAACTCAGATTCTGTGATTAAGATGTAAGTATGCTGCTAAGATACTGCTATCAGAACTTAACATACATAGGGCGGCAGTGTTGAGTGATGCATCAAGAATATGTGATGAACTACAAAATCTGAAAACACTGAAAAAAACGAAAACCAGCAGATGCAGTCGTACCAAAAAATCTGAGAAGTAAAAGCCTTTTGGGTGAAGATTATCTTTGTTAAGTTAAAGACATGTTAGATGTGTTAGTCGTTGACAATTTTCGTGTTTAAAAACTTATGTTTTCCATGTTTTTAGTTTTACCAGCTTCTTCTATATTCCTTTGTAAGAAATAACTGGAGTTCAGCTGATCCATTTTTGTGTATCATGTTTTGTTATGAATGAACTAAAGTTAGTATTTGTTATTATTACAGAGGCTTGAAAAAAATTATCTAATGTTGCAAATTATGCATTTGAGCATCTAATTATAAAATTGCATAACTGCATCAGTGACTAATGCAAAAATGCAATTATAAAATTGCATAACTGCATCTTAAATAATCATCAATTTACATATCACAATTCATGTAACTATTATATTGGAGAGTATATATCAATAAGTTTTTTTTCAAATACATAATACAATCTTATTTATAATATTATATTTTGACAAATTATGAAACTAGTTATTTGTGTTTCATTAAGTTCATTACTGCATGTTTTGACAGACTGCATTCCTACATCCGGGATTTATGCATGAATGAATATATAATTAAAATTGAAAATGATTCCAAAATAAGATATCTATAAAATTAATTTGCATATCCGCATAAAATTAATTTGCATAACTACATATCCGCATACACATGATTATGACTGCATTAATACAAATCTACATATCTGCATAAACAATTATAGGTAGATTACAGAATGTGCACTTAAAAATATATAATAACATACCAACAATAAAAAAGGTAGAATATGATTACTTCTACCGAACAACACACAAATTAAACAAGCTTAAATTTAACATAACCAACATAAAGTAAAAGTGTATGATCAAACATCCAAAATAAAAAACATAACATAAACAAAGTTTCATAATTCAACAACAACTCCCAAATGCTAATCACGCAATTTTTTCATCCACTTCCGGCCAGTTGTTTGAATTTCAAGGATTCCATCTGCTTCTTCAATTTTGCAAATTTCTTTTTATTTTTGGGATTTAACCGACATGTCCTCTTATCATGATGAACATATTCCTTACATAACTTGCATAACCTCTTTTTCTTTTTCTTCAACTTTGCAACAACTTTCTCACCTGGTCCAATCATTCTCTTGTTGGTTCCACACCCTTTGTTTCGAATACCACGAGGAGCAAAAACAGAAATTTGACTTGGAGTTTCAACACCTAGAAGAGCCTTAAAAACTTCTTCCTTGCTATTTGCACTAGGTTCCTCAGGAATATCATTAAATATTTCATGTTTCATTTGTTTGAGACTATCCAAAAAAGATGCCATCTTATCCACATCTCCACGCAATCTTGATGCACAAGACTCGACAATGCTAACAGCCTCCGAAAACATGTCATCTGTCTTGTCACCCACCGACCCATTACTCATTGGCAATTTCAAAATATCCTGAGGTAATACGTCTCTTCTCCATCTATTAAGGACATAAATAACCGGAATTTCGTCGATGCCCAAATCCTTTAGCACAAAAAAAATATGACGACACAAGTACCCAATGCGCCCGAGTTTTAAACAGCTACATTCCATCTTTAATTCATCCAAATATATAACAACCTGCAAAAATAAATAAATGTAATTAACAATGTATTTGAGTACAATAAAATTATATATAAAACCATAATTCAATTTAACATAAACAAACATATTCACTTCACCTTAAACTCATAAACAGCTTGCTTCATCTTGTCCTTGTCAATAACAAACCGTACATGAAACCCATCCTCATTGACAACACTTTTAGTAGAGCAAGAGTACAACCCTTTACAAATTTCATGTTGAACTTTTAGAAAAACTTCATGAGTGTAAACCTTTGCTGCATACCGTTCAATTGGAAGTTGTGTCAAGAATGCGTGGTTGTCTTAGTGGAATGATCAAGATTCCGTCTAGTATATCGCTGAGCATCCATAGCGGTTTCAAAACACATCATAAATTGAACTAGAGAGTTATCCAACCTAGAATATATTCTAAAAACAGCATTTGAACTCTCTGCTCTTGATGTTGTTTTCATCAAGCAACACATAGGCAAGTCCTTAAAGTAGCCTGGAATCCAACGGTGCCTAATCTGATACATATCATGTAACCAATTGTTATCATGTAAACTAAATTCTTCAATGATCTTGCACCAACGCTCCTCAAACTCATACGGTAGTAGATTTGTATTCCAAACTATCTTATTAATACGTTTCCTCAAATCAGTGTTAGCCAAAAAATCCGCTGATATCTAAATACAATAATTTAAATTTGGTTAACAAAATATGGCTGATAATAAAAGTTGAATAAGTTGTAACATTTCTTTGACAGATACATTCTATGACGACAGATACTAAATAAATACATACCTTGATAGGCAATTTGTTCATTATGTGCCACATACATAGCCTGTGAGAAGATAGCGAAAAGACAGATTCAACTGCAGCTTTCGTTGCCCCGTCCTGATCGGTTAGAACGAGATTTGGTTGTTTGACATGTGCTATCAGAAAGGACTGTAGCAGCCACTTGAAAGATTCAATATTTTCATACTTCAACAACCCTCCACCAAAAGTAACTGATTTATTATGATGGTCTACCCCAGTAAAAGGAACGAACACCATTCTATACCTGAAAGCTTAACACAATATTAGCAAATTCATAATAAGTAATGTAATAATAAAATTTAATAACATCTAAATTCTACATATTACCTGTTGGTTCGATATGTAGCATCAAAAGCATACATCACCAAACGCCTCATAATTTATTTTAGAAATCTCATCCGCCCAAAACAACCCAACCAACTCATTATCAATACACTTGCATTCAAAAGAAAAATTCGAAACATGAAGCCTCCTTTTTGTCATCTTATCAACCAACATTTGTGCATCCCTATCACCAATAAAAAGATCCATGTCTCTCCTAAAATTTCTAAATTCAGTAGCTATACCACGTACACATGTATGACCCCCACTGCACAGAACTCGTAACCTATAAGCAATACTAGGTCCAATATTTGACATTGACAACCTATGAATGAATTGTTGCTCACCGTATTGCAGCTTACGTCTAGCCTTGCACAGATCTTTATTTTCAACTTCAACTAACTCATGATTATGTGCTTCAATAAAGTCATACATCATATAACTTGAAGTGCCATCAATAACTTTAAACATTACACAAGCTGAACAATTAGAGACCTTATACCTACTACTTTGTTTGCCAATTCGTTCTACACCATCTTCCAAAGTATCAAAAGCCTTTTTCTTGGACTTACCGGCTTTGTTACATACAATATAACGATGCGTTACCTCACCTTTCTTTCGTTTGGTGGTGGATAATCTAGTCGAAAAACCTGCCTTCTCAGCATAACATTCATACATTTTCCTAGCCTCCTCAAACGAGGTATATACGATGCCCTCCGCAGGCTTCTCATCAACGGGTACATCAGGTATCCAATACATTGTATCGTTTGGAGAATCAATCATATTACTGCACTATTATTCGGATCATGCTGAGATGCTACTGCATCTACATTATATCAGAAAAAAAATCGATTAAAATAGGAATAAAAATTCAAACAACTATTATACGTTTTACATAAAAAATATCATATTTTTTATTTGAACAAACATTTCCGGTACCGACACAAAAAAAGAACTGTAATCAACAAATTGATTTAAAGGAGATGCTCTGTCCAATCTGTTATCACCACAATCCGAATGAAACTCGCATATAGGATCGCCGAATTCTTCAAAATAAACTAGAGCAGACTTACTAGATGAACCTATTTCAACGGAACGAATTTGTGTTGATATGGGAATTGGAGTGCTGTTCGGATTTTGAAAATTTACGGATTCACGTGGGTTGATTTGGGAATTGTACTGTTGTTCAAATTTTGAATATTTGCGAAAATCTGGGAATTAACATGATCAGACTCAATGAAATCACATACACCTTGATTGGGTATGCGATTGGGTAAAGAGAATTCATCAGATTCCATACTGAAAATTGGAAAGAATTTCAAACGATTTTGAATTAATACGCCATTAATATGAAATTATGTATCTCAGACCAGTTTAGAACGGTTATTCTATAACCACGTACATTCAAAAAATAAACTTCTATACTAGTGAATTACATTAATACCCCTCTTTATTGCATTTATTATTAATTACTGGTTAATTAAAATTTGTGGACATTAATGGTTCTTATGGTTCTTGATTAAAACTTGGTTCTTATATGAATAGCCCTTTATTTAACTTTGAAAACTTTGTTATAGCCATTGATCATTAAACTTTTTATGGTTGAGATGACTTTATTGGTTTAATCATCTCTTTTGCAATTTTTAATGACATTAAAGTACAAAAGGGTAAATATGTCTTTTACTATTGTATTGCTTTTTGAGTTCCCCATGCTAACATCAAATCATCAATATGTCTTTTCAACTTACAAACCTACGAAAATTTTGAAATAATCTTCATATCTATATGTTTTCATTTCTCTTTCATCATTTCATCTTCCCCATGTCCATCTTTCAACCAAGAACAAGAAGGTCTACAGGTTTGCGATTTCTTTGATCCTCTGAACCTAGAAGAAGAAATTATCTTTCTAACTGAAAATTATCTCCACCGTCATTTAAGGTTTGGGCAATCTTGGTCGATGCATGTAGGGTTTCTGGAATCTCGAAAAATCTTCTGAGATGACGAATAGAAGTGGTATGTAATACAATTTCCTGTATTTTTATACTTATTTCGTTATTTTCAAAAAAAGTCATGATCAAATTCATTGCCTCCATTGCTTAATCGTGGTAATACATTAGATATTTTGAAAGTATTTGCATCTAACTAATATTACAACTTTTTGTTGTATGTAGTTCGGAAAAGTAAAAGAATCGCGAAAAAAATCATTAAGGAGGTTTAAGAACACTCATTCAGATCCAATAATTTTAGAATCAGATGAAAAGATGAAACCTATTTTGAAGTAGAAATCGAAACAAAATCCAGGTAATTCTTGATTTTTTTATTAAATGTAAATAGATAAAATGTCTAAAATTTCGTCTAAACACAGATGTTGAGGCAATCGACTTAATTATACTACAACAGTCTATAAAAAAAAGGAAGTGAAATCAGTTGATTTTTGTTGTTATAATGATTTATATAATATATTGTTAGTTAGAGAATTACAAAATAGTGTTTGAAAAAATTTAAATAAATTACAGGTATAGAGGAAATTGATTTAGACACTACAATTATGTCAATCGTCTCAGACAAGAAGAAGAAAAAGAAAAAGAATGCAAGAACAAGTATTTTGTTTAAATATATTTTGAATTGTTAGTATCATAGGGGTAATTTTGAGAAAGGTATTAAAAAAAGAGTTATGTTACATATTTAATTATATCATTTAGTAGTGAAATATATGTTACATTAAAAAAGTGTTATGTTACTTATGTAAAAAGCTTTGATTTTCTTTGTGAAACAGAAGAAAAGGGATTGAATATTGAGAGAGTGGATAAAAAAAGAAAAAGAAATGACAAAGAAAGAGAAAGTTATTTAGATATTTTAGTTATTTCCACCGTATCAGACAAGAAAAAGAAAGAAAGAACAGTTATTTTATCAATAAAAAGATTTATATGTTACATAATTAGAGATTGTCATTATAAAACCGTTACATATGTAAAGTTATGATTAAAGTTTTGTATATTTTGAAAAACGGAAGAAAAGGGAGTGAAAGTTCTGAAAGGGGAAAAAAATGAAAAGAAATGAAGGGCAAGATACAGAAAACTCAAAATCATTAAAGAAAGAAAAGGGTGAAAAGAGGGAGGAAGTGTTGCTAATGGAAAAAAAAAAGGGTAAAAATAAAATTAAGGATTGGTTTCCCTTAACAAATAGGTCTTCCCCTTTATAACTTTATAAGTGCATTACAATTTTGAAATAAAACCAGAGACAAACAGTAAGGAAAATGGGATTTGGGCACCTGTTAACATTCATGGTTGAAGGAATACTTGCAAAACTAGGACACTATGGGGTAGATAGGTTTAAGCCTTAAAAGATGATAATTAAAGTGCCTAGTGGGAAAATTAAAGTGACTAAGCGATCAATACATAAGTTGTTGGGTATACCTTGTGGTGGAAGACATTTAGATAATGTTACACCATTAGACGTTTGTGATAACAGTGTAAGGAGGTGGAGGGAAAGCTATCCAGGGAGATTTATTGCACCAACAGAAATCGTTTTAAATATAGGGAATGCTGCTGATGTAGACAATTTTAACTTCAGGCTAGACTCCCTCATGTTGTTCCTTACTATAACGGTGGAATGTTACAAGCAAGGGAGACGTAAAGAAACAATCTTGAGCTATTTAACTGAAGAAACAGACTTGAGTGACATAGATTGGTGTGCATATATCATTGAATCAATCAGAGATTGTAAAGTTGGTTGGAAAAGATGTGATCCCGGTTCTCCTTTTGCTGGTCCCCTAACTATTCTAGCTGTAAGATTAAATAAATATATTTAAATTTGTTATAAAATTAATAGATTTCATAAAATAATGATATTTATACTTGTTATTAACAAGATCATGCGGTAATAATTGCAGCTTTTGTATGTAGAAAGCATTGAGTGCAAAGGGAGAAAGGAGATGGAACATATAAAGCTTTAAGATTTTGGAACAAGAATAATCTAAAAATTAGAGAAAGGTTAGAAATTAAAGGTGGTGGATTTGGAAGAGGCAAATTGAAACGATTGACATATCAGTATTGCATAACAAAGTTCATGACAAAGATATAGATATTGAAAGACCACACGTTGAGGTAATAAGTATTTATGTTTAATGATATATTATAAAGGATTTTTTATACAAGTATATGCATATTATTTTTTATAGGATGAGATATTACAAGCAGAAAAAATGTTTTCATTAGTATTGGAGAATAAGAAAATTTTGGAAACAAAAAATGAAGAATTATATAAAAAGAAGCCCGAGGATGAGGAAGTTTTGAGTTTAGTTGCAAGATATAATTCAAGCTTGAAAAGAATATGTACGGGTGAGATAATGGAGGTTGATTATAAGATTATGAGTGTTTTAGAAGGTTTAAATGTTAATGAGAAAGATTGCAGTGGTGATGGAAAGAATGAAGGTAATTAAAAAGTGTATAATATACTATTTTAAATAAATTTCAGAATCTGTTTAACTAATTTGGTTTTGTTTATATTTTAGTAATATGTGAAATAAGTGTGAATGAGAATGATTGTGAAGGTAACTAAATGATCCTTAAACTTGTATCCTTATGGTTGTACACATGTAACTAACCAGTTACACATGTATCCTTACTGTATTACACATGTAACTAACCAATTTAAATATGTACGAGATAAATTCTTGTATGAATTAATTTATTGTATTTTATATTTATTAACTTAGCAGGTAAAGATAGCAGTGACGCGGGGGAAGATATTGAGGATGGTGGTTTGGTAAGGACAGTTAAAGATAGAAGTGACATAGTACATAATGAAGGTAAAGTAAATGTGTTATTTATTAAACATAATCCTTAAACTTGTATCCTTGTGGTTGTACACATGTAACTAACCAGTTACACATGTATCCTTACTGTCTTACACATGTAACTAACCAGTTTAAATATGTCCCATATAAATTCTTGTGGAAATTAATTTATTGTATTTTATATTTATTAACTTAGCAGGTAAAGATAGCAGTGACGCACGGGAAGATATTGAGGATGGTGGTTTGGTGAGGATAGTTAAAGATAGCAGTGACAAAGCACATAATGAAGGTAAAGTAAATGTGTTACATCAAGGATAAAAATGGTTTTGAATATTAATATATTGAAGTAAATAATCAGGTCCGGATGAACAAGAAAATCAAACAGAGGAAGAAACGAGAGGGAATATAGATGCAGGTAATAAAACCATATATAATAGTTTTACAAATGTAACTAAACAATTTAAAACATGTAGAATCTATTTTAAAGATAGTTAAAACAACCTATAAATTGTTGACATAATTTTATATAAGTATTGATGTAACCTATAAATTGTTGACACAATTTTATATAAGTATTGTATTGTAATATTTAACAGGCTGGATGAACAAGAAAAACAAGCAGAGGAAGAAAAGGGAGGGAGTAGAGATGTAGGTAAGAAAACCATATATAACAATTTTATATAAGTATTTAATTGTAGAGGAATATTTATAATTCTTATACATTGATAGTTGTGTTTTTAGGGGTGAAGAATAAAGATCAACAAAAGTTAGTAAATACAAGTTTGGTTGAACCGCCATCTTTTAGTTTAGGTTTCACACAAGAAGGAATAAACATACATGAAAATGGTAAGACATATTAGAATAAATTGAAAATTAGTTACATATGTATTTTTAGTATGTTAATATATTGAAAAATTAATTATAGGGGTGGAGTATAAAAATCAAAAGAAAGATGATAAAGTCAATGCAGGAGATTTTGAAGGTCCTTCTTTTAGCTTTGGATTTACACAAGATGGGATAAACATTCATGAAAACGAAAATTGTAAGACACTTCATGTGTTACATTTTTCTGTCTATATGTTACAGTTTTAACAAAAAAGAAGTTTAAATACAGTGAATGATGGATTAGTTGGATTAGGGAATGATAAACCCAATGATGAAGATAAAGTTGAAAAAGGAACAAGTAAGTTTATGTAACATCCCGTTTTCGTAAAAATAATAATAAAACACGTAAATAAGAATGAATGGTTATATTATTGTAAAGTTCTGGGTAGAAAACGTAAAATGAAGGACAAAACTTGGAGGGGAAGCTAGGGTTACATTATAAGACTTTAAATAGGTGCAACCCACTTCATTCTCCTCAAATTTTCGGCCAAAAGAAAAGAGAGAAAAGAAAAAGAGAAATCCTGTTTTTGTGGTACCCATCATTAAAAATCGGACGATCACCGGAGATCTAGCTGTTGGATCATTCTCAAATTTCTGATTTGGAGGCCTGGAGGTCGAGTTTTGATGTCCCGAACAAAACAGTGATTTTGGAAGGATTCAGGCGACTATTTCAGCTTTCCGGAGACGGCGGAGATGGTTTACGGTGGCGGCTAAGTAGGGATCTGGTAGATCTCGGTGAGACGGTTCCGTGGACACCTGAATCGCCTCAATCGGACACCGTTTGATATGGATTCGAGCTACTCGTATGCGGATTTTGAGATTTTCAATATTTGGCTCGAAAATGTAACGACTTTACTTAAAGTTTACATTTTTAGGAACGGGTTGCGTAAGATTTATGGATATATGATGATTTTAAGAGATCTTGGATATAAAAGTTGTGATTTTTGAATAAAAACGAAGAATTTGGCCAATATCGGTTGAATCGTCCGAAATCTGGACGAATGGTCCGAAAACTCTGGCCGTCCGAAAAGTATTCGGACAAAGATAGTTTTTGGACATAATACCCTCAAACGAAATAGTTTTCGGTCGAAAAAGATTTCGACCAAAATAGTTTTCGGACAATAAGTTTTCGAACAAAAAGATTATGGGAAGAAAGACTTTTCGAATGATTAGATTTCGACCGAAATAGATTTCGGACAGAATGATTTGATATTAACGTGTCTAGTTCGCCTAACCCTAAAGATAGAAACGAAGTGTCAGGTTAGGTCAGTTATCTTAACTTATATGAATGACTTACACAGATTATGTGTGACACCTAGAGACGCATATTGACCAGTGGTAGTATCTCAAGACCCGTCTATCAGGTGAATTCTATGCGCCCCTATATGTTATGTGCAAATGTTTTCAAATGTTTTGGGGCTGAAGTGTATACCTTAAATGAATAAATATTATGAATGTCAATGTGATCATACGTGATATATGGGAATGAATAACGTATAAAGAATGAAACGTATGTTTACAAAGAATGAATTTACGAATGACATAACGTAAATGAATGAAATCTTGCTTTATATTATATATATTGCATGTTATGAATATATGTGAATGTTATGGACGCTTCGATGCTAACGGCTACTACGGTAGACGGACGACCATGTGACTATTTTGCAACCGGGACATATACGTTCCTTCATCAGCTAGGACGTATGAAAGGAATCAATAGACGGTCGAAGCAAACGCCTTGCCAATGATAAGTAGAACGGTTGCATGAATAATAGTTCGCATGGGAAACGGATGCCTTCGGGTAGACAGGTGAAAGGACGGACTACGACGGTAGACACGGTAAACGGACGACCAAAGGTTGTCAGACGGTAATGAAGGACGGAGTACTTTGGTAGACACGGTATGAATTACGGCCTACGATGGTATGACGGAGCATCTGTCTTTGTGACTTACGCAATCAATGACGGGTTGATCACCCTTATGTGTATGAGCAATGAATGTTCAATGAAACCAAAGATGTGTATATATATTTATATGTACTTTCAATGAATGATAAATGAAAGCAATTCAAGTGTCAAAGATGTGTATATATATGTATATATATTTATACTTATAAAGAAATAATGTTTATGCCTACTTGCTTTAAACTATAACTCACCGGTGTTAGCTGACTTTTAGTATGCACTTTAGGTAAAAAGAAGAAAGGACGTGCGAAGGCGTGAAGGCTACCCCGATACAAGACTGACATCCTGTTTAATTGCTTATGTGTTAGAACAATGTTTCTTTTTATATGTTAAGACTTCCGCTGCAATGTTATGTAATTGAATGCTTCCGTGTTTATGAGTAAATCCAACAAGTGAGGTCTCCCAGGAAAGGGGCTCAAAATGTTTTTAATTACAAGTTGGTATGAGAGAATAGTTTGAGAGATTCAGACATCCCTAGATGTCTGGACTCAAACTGATAATGGGACCAACGCAAGGATGTCAGTACGGGTAGCCAACGCCAAAACAAGTAAGTAAGTAGCAAGGTTAATACTTGTAGTTCAGGGTAGATGCCTTAACATAGAGCACATGCCTTAGATATCAATGTCACTACTAATATGAATAGTTACACATAGCACATACGATGGTAGACGATTTGAACACATAAGTACAGTAAATGTTTAATAACACGTAGCTACTGTTATTAAGCTTTTGTTGTATAAGTGTGCCTCGATTTGTCATCCGCCGCATGTATTAGTCACAGAGAATGAAAGAGGTGTTAGCATAGTACTACGAAAGGCTCATGAATTATACGGACGGTGCGATCCATGTGAAGTGAATCACAAACAACGAGCAGAAGTTCGATAGACCACAACGAAAGAAAGACGACGAATTATCAACGGTCCAAGTAGACTAGTAACGAACAGTCGTGAGCGACTCCTGTCAACTAGGAGTTCGAAAAGGGAAGAAGGATACATGGACTAGGCACTATTCATAGAAGACATTCACTTTATGAAGCATGATAAGAAGAGTCAAGAATTCACGAGTAAGGTAAGTTGGCGATTACGTCAGGATCCACATAATTGTGAATTTACAGGTGCTCGTGCATACTGATGAACCTTATCGTGTGGATTAATACACATGTCACCGAAAAAAATTAAACCACTCCAACTATGACTATGAGATTAGTCACTTAAGTAATGATAATTGTAACGAATTAGCAAGACGAATGAAGGCGACAGCTGCATACAAAAGATAGAACGAGGAGTGAGACTTTAAATGAAGTTTGCTAAAGTTGAGAAACACTTGTCACACCCCAACCGACGGCGGAAACGTCGGGGCGGGACATGTAGACTGTTCATGAGCACAAGGTTGACTAAATTGTAATATATTAAATATCAATTTCATTTCAAATAATCCAAACACAACCAAATCCAAGAAATAACATAATTGAAATACATAGAATTCTTTATTCAAATTAACTAAGTCCCAAGGCCTATGTGTAGCATATCTTGATCAAATCACACATTAGTACCTGAAACATGAATAAAATAAGGTCAACTAAAAAGTTGGTGAGCATACATAGGTTTGTACATAGATAGTGTAAAAACATGAATAAACAAATCCTTACAAGTCATGATAAATAAGGCATTTATGGGGAGCAGCTATTGTGTAACTAAAGTACAATCAAACCTTTGTAACTAGCATGCAAATTGTGTTGTCGGTAACAATCACCCCAATCTGGGTGGGTTTGTCAGACTCAATAGATCTATCATTGTTAACCGTCGACTTGTGTAGTTAATGATTGCACATGTAAATTGCATACAAATTGTAGTTTGCACACCTAGTACTCAAGCATATGGCTCAAATTGCACACATGAGTGTAGGGTGGAATTGTATTGTGTAGTTTGTAAACATTGTATAATTGTACTCATGTTCCACCCCAAAAATGTAAATAGTGTAAAAAGGGGCTATGTAAACTCACTTGTAAGTTGTGTGCAGATAGTACGGGCAATAGATAGCACAAGTGATTTCCAAATCACAAGCTTAACCTAGAGTTGAATTATATGGACTTGTGTCACAACCCCAAATCTATTTACTTAATAAATAAATACAGGTTGCAACGATTGGTTCATTACACGATAGCGGAAGCGGTAATTGTGATTTCTAAGACTTGATTACATATACAATTTCTAAACTAAGTAATACTATGATCTAAGTTCTTCTAGATCAAGGATAGACTTGAGACTTGATATTCTACGTCCTTCCAGCTACTAGGAAATTGATCCAACATAGCTAGCCTATTCCAACCGCGCCATAGCTAAAGGTTACCTGAGAAACATACTTGAAAGTGTCAACACAAAGGTTGGTGAGTTCACAGAGTTAGTTATATCAGTGCTTATAGTTCTTCTCGAAAACACGTACATGACTTTACCGTCATAAAACTAAGTAGTTTTCCCCGAAAAACTATACATGACTTAACCGTCATAATAATGAGTAGTTTTAATTTGAAAACGTGTCCATGACTTTACCATCATAAAATATGTAGTTTTTCCTTTGAAAACATTACCATGACTTAACCGTCATGAATCCAATGTTTAAACATGACCATTTTCTGATCAAAAACTCTTTTATTTAAAACCTGATCAATTTAACCTGATCAGAACTCTTTTGTTTAAAACCTGATCACTTTAACCTGATCAGAACTCTTTTGTTTAAAACCTGATCACTTTAACCTGATCAGAACTCTTTTGCTTAAAACCTGATCACTTTAACCTGATCAGAACTCTTTTGTTTTAAAACCTGATCACTTTAACCTGATCAGAACTCTTTTGCTTAAAACCTGATCACTTTAACCTGATCAGAACTCTTTTGTTTAAAACCTGATCACTTTAACCTGATCAGAACTCTTTTGCTTAAAACCTAATCACTTTAACCTGATCAGAACTCTTTTGCTTAAAACCTGATCACTTTAACCTGATCAGAACCCTTTTGCATGTATTACCAATGAATTTGAATACTAATCCGATCTATTAACCCCATTTGTAAGCTTGTAAGGAATACAAAATAGTATGTAATGTACGAGACCGTAACCAAACCCTGACCTTTTGTGCCTCCCCCTCGCCTTTTTGCGAGTAAGACAATATGCGGTCATTCGGCCCTTTTGACCCCTGGTTAGCACGACTAACCATGACCGGAGGCGTCACCCCCAATAGTACTATCCATATAATCCCGGGCTAAAATAGCTAATGGTTACTAACTTATTCAGAGGACTTTAAGCGCTTTACTTATCCCTCAATACATACATACGGTCAGATCATTAGTTCAATTCATTTACACACCAAAGTCTTTTACAATTATGTTTCCACCCCAAATCATTTCAAAAACTTAGAAAAAGGGGAATTAGTGAAACTCACAAGGAGTTAGACCTGAATGTTCATGATGTCAAACTTGTAAGCAAATGTAATTCATGTTTTCAAACATAACAAGTAAGTATGTTTCTCCCCCCGATGTTTACAAAACATTAAACAGTTAAAAGGGGGCCGTGAACTCACCTTGTGTTTGATGAAATCCTAGCAAACAAACTTGTGCTAGTTCTTGTCTATCCGTACCCTAATCACACAAGGGTACTAATGTGTTAAAACTACCCGTCTTATATCCGACTTAACAAATCCCGTTAAGTACGCCTTTGTTTAGTAAAAATAGTGTTTTTATTTACGACTCGTTGGTGATTATTATTCCAGTCTAGACGCTTACATATTTTCCGAGAAAATAATATGTTTCCCTATTGGTGACTTATTAAGTGTACCAAAAATAAATATTATTTTTGTAACTTAAAATATATTCACTTATGTTCCACGATGTCACGTGATTATTTATTTTTAACCGAATCTCTTCATATGTTCCATGTACATATATCCAATGTTCATATTAGGATACTAATATTTAATTCTTAGAACATTTCCATGATTTAACCAAAACCGTACATCAACACATATATATCATAATTTTATCCATAAACCTATACTTTTAGTAACACCTTTCACGTTCATATGTTGATGATAATCGTTCGTATGTCTTCTTGAATCATAGGACACTACCTTGGGTCTTGCCAGGTAAGTCACACATGATCATATAACTTCACGAACATGTATCCTTCAACATAACACATGAATGGAATGAAGGGTTTGTGAGGAACACCATCATCCAAGTGTTTATTTTATGTGATAGTATATATATGTAGTTTGTATTTGATGTGTCCTTGTCTTGTACATGGTCCTTGTAGTTTGGTATTTTATGTATGAACATGTATGTGTATTAAATATATGTACTCAAACATGACTTATGAAGAAATAACGCCAAAACTCATCAAGACTTTTATGTTTTATTTCGTCCTTGAAAACTCAGATTTTTAGGCGTACTTCGAATAGACTTTTAGATGGTTTTAGAAGACCAAATGACTTGGGGTTTTCTTCTAAAATCAAGTTTATTGAAACCAGAGGAGATGTGAAAAAGAATTACTACATTTGGAGTTGTGTAGGTACCTCAAAACAAGAAAATGGAAAGAAGTGTTCAGATTCGACCTGCACAGAGCGGCCTTTTCGCGCCGGCTGTTTGGAGGTCGAATACTCCATGGATTCGAGTGATTCCACTTGGGTTCTTCCTTCTTAACATGGAGCTTCATTCTAGAAGAAGAATGGACCGATTTGGCCAAGTAACGAAGGAGATATGGTCTTGCAAAGTTGGCCAAAAATCTGCCAGAAATTGAGTGACGGGATTTTTGGGTATTCTTTTGGTTTTTGCTCTTGGATTTGAAAGATGTAAAGTGGTTGTGTGTGTGCATGTGTAGATATATATAGGGTGAAAGGGGGATGGAGCTTGAGTGTTAAACTTGCTCTAATAATTATAATCATGACTTGGATATGATGGATTTGACCTTTGCTTGCTCATTTGGTTGATGAAGCATGGCCTTATGACATTCATAATGATGGAGTAGTTGGTTTGGTAAATGGGTGGGGCCCCTTGGGTGGTTCTCGGCCGAAGGGTGCACAAGGGGGGTGAGTTTGGGTCTTGTTCCATCATTTAACTAAGTCTTTGTATTAGTCAAGCTATTTTTAGGTAGTATATACCCGGTAGATGTTCCCGTGATCTAATACTTGGTGTAAAACCTTTAAACGATTCATTACTTATAAGTTTTTGGATGGTTTTGACTAGTTTCCATAAACTACTAGTTAACCCGTTATAGTTACCACTTTAACTATATAACACATAAAAATAACATAAAGACACGTAACACTTATTTATGTGTCAACTTTTTATAAAAGTTAGTCACCAATATTTGTTTCTTTATTTTAAGGTGTGTCTCTAGACTTTACTGGAATAAAATCCTTTTTAATCACCAACGATCGTATCTTGCGGGTTATAACTGTTTACTATTCTAGTAACTCTTGAAAATTACTAAAATATGGCACGTGTTCCTTTCCTAGACTTCTGACAATATCATGTCAAAGATAATACTCCTAACAAATATAAAATACGAACGTGCCATTATGAATATGGATAATGACCTGAAATACTGGGTGTTACAACTTGAGTCAGTGATAAGTATAAAGTCTAAAGCAAAATCTAGGGTTCAACGGGGTTTGAGTGTAGGGATTTGTACAAAGGGTTTGTGTTATAACTATGTAAAGGATGTGTGTACGTTTGTAATTGTATAAAGGCTTAACATGAAATGTAAGTTTCAAAGTGTACATAAGATTTTCAAGGAGAAAAATTAATTGTCTTAGAGTTTAATAACTGAATAAAGTAAATAAATAAATTCTTTAATTTATTTATTTAGAGAAAAGAAATAGTGTAGGATTATTTTATAAAATAAATAAATTTAATCTATTTATTTATTTAGGAGAATGTGTCAATTTTATAGGGTAAATATATTGACACATAAGAAATTATACAAATTTTGATTTTTAAACCCTAAATAAGTCATTAGGGAGAATAAATTTGTTTTGTTTATTTAAAATGATGTGTTCTTAATAGCTAAATATATATATATATATATAGTGTAGATATAGGCATATATGTATGTTAATACCTATTTAGAAAAAGTTTTTATTCGTTTAAGTGGGAGTTAGGCCATAATATGTAATTTAATAGATACTATTTCTATAAAATAAGCAATATAAATTTTGAAATGAATTTCTTTTATTCTAAAATCATTTAAATCATGAAAATATTAGTTTTAATTTAAAACTTGATTATTTTTGCAAAACTTAGTTCAAAAGGGCATTAGATTTTGTAAAATAATTTTTATAATTAAAAACAAGTATTAAAAACCGTTTTAAAAAAAATGTTTGGGGTTGCTCGGGTCGAACCCGGGTCTACCCGCTGAAAGAACAACGTTCCAACCGCTGGACCAGGGCGCCACCCATGCAAAAGTCCCGAGTTGTTTAAGTATTAACACGAACAGAAACAGGGAGACCGGGTCTGGTTCAGTTACACACAAAAGGAAGGCAGGATACGTGGACTGTGGGTTTCGAACCCACGCCACTTGGTCCGTGGTGCAGTGGTTTACCATCCGGACCAAGTGGTTTCTCTGGTTCTTTAAGATTCCGTATAAATTAAAAATAGTAGATATGGATTAAACCCCCAAATTCGATTTCTTGCGAGCTAGTCAAGAACCCTAAACCCGTTTCAACCCGAATGAATCTGTTCTTTTAAATTGATAAGGGGCTTTCACAGGGCATGTAAGAACGAATCGAGGGACATAGGTATTACTGATATGGTTGAGTAATGAATGCAGACGGCTAGGACGACAGGTTCGGTGTTCTTGGTGCTCGTCAGGGATCCAGAGATGAAATGGAGGTCGATGTCGGGTGTAAGGAGTTTGGACAAGGTCGTGCGAAGGTGTACGAATGATTTAAGCAGATCAATTACATTTAAATTATTCAATTCGGTCCGGCTTAGCCGGGTACAACTGTCAACGCGGAAAAACACCTTAATTCGGTCGGGTGTAAATGTATTTGGTCGTGTATACGGTTGGGATTCATAAGAGGATCGTCCGCGCGTGATTTTTGGGTTCTCAAACGCGTTTGATTTCCTGTTTTGGCAATGATTTAGGCTCGTTTTGACTTATGGATAGTCAAACTAATTCAAATTGATTTGAATTCCGATCCTGGCCGCGAAATTTGTTAAATTGGATCGTTAGTGAGGTTTAGGAATGACCGATGACCGATTATGTAAGCATGGAAGATTTTTAACACTCGGATTCGAGCGAGTTTCAGTTTTGAAGTTTGAAGGAATTGGGGTTGTTGACTATTTAGGAGTCAAAATTGATTAAATGTGGTGAATGAGATCGAAGTTCAGATTAAAGAGATCTAGTTTCATGGGTTCAAATGTTTAGATGGTTCAAACTCGTTTATAACTTTTAAATTCTTTTTAATTTATATAAAGCTTATTTTATAAAAAATTAAACAATAATTGTTTGATTATGATTACTTTATAAAGGGATAAATCCTATTTTTATAAAATCACTATTTGTGTAGATTGTTTATTTCGCAACATCATATAAAGGTGTAATCTATTTATCTTTATTTTCTACAATATAACAAGGTACGTATATATATATATATATATATATATATATATATATATGTCTACATAATTATACATACCTAGGTTGAATATATATTAGAAGAAAATATGTTATGTTGGTTATATGTTACATTATTGTTTAATGTGACTTCTTGTGTTGAACAAGTACGGGATTGTCATTAAAAATAAACGAATATATAATTAGGTAACATGAAATAGTATCGGAAAATCATGGATGTTACAGTATCCCCCTGTTGAGGGAATTTCGTCCCGAAATTTAACTACTGGATACTACTGAATCAGGAAAAATGAGGGTTTGGATTCTCAGTGTGCGTTGATGGTCGGTTTTGAGGAGTGTGATGGATAACAAGATTCGGGTCTGACACTCAAGTTAGGTTCAAATGATATTAATGGATTTAGTTTCAAGAGAATTAAGGGGGAATCTTTCGAAGAATCTAAATGTGAAATGCGTCACTTGGAATGGATTTGATGGAAATTTGATGATTAGGGTTTGTTTAAGATGTAGTCTAATATGCTCAAGAATTGTCAGTGGATAAGAGATTTCACAAACATTGGTCAAGGTCAAAACTTCACATGACACGAACAACGCTACTTCTGATAATATGATAGAGCACTTATATATAGGAAGTACCATCGGCGTATCCACCATGGCCTTGTCATATCTCATCAGTTTCGTTGTTACATATCATGATAAGTTTTAGGTCACAACACATGACAAAATTCACTATGTTTTCCATGCGCAGATTTTTATAATTCCGTGTGCACCCGTAATTACTCAAATCATTGCATGGTCCGTATAGATCATTCCGTTGTGTGCGGGTCAAGAGGGGCACAATTTCACTCCGTTCATGTCTATTGTTTTCACTTAAAAGTTGTTAAAAAGTAACTATGTCCCTAATAGGCAGGTCAGTTAGCAACTAAGGAGAAATAAGGTAGTACAACTTAAAGTTCCATAGTTTACTCGTGTTTGAACAAGAATACGTCAAACACCGAGTTGTTTTAAAGTGTTACAGCTTCCTCGTGTTTGAACAAGAATACGTCAAACCCCGAGTATCTTTAATGTGTTATGGTTTTCAACTTTGGTGAACAAAAGTGTATGACCATTCTTTGTGTATGATGTGATCAATCAATTACAACGATTGTAAGCAACTTAGTTTCATGTATAGTGTAAACACAAAAGTTTCATGTATGATCTAGTGTCATGTAGCTTGTAATCAAATAGGTTTCATGTGTAATGTGAACAATTTTAACATCATGTATAGGTATGAGATGAATTTAATGTATGACGTTAACAACTTAGTACCATGTAGTTTGTAAACAAATAAACTTTCATGTGTAATATAAACAATTTAGTATTATGTATATTGTATAATGTGCACAATTTAGTATCATGTACTTTGTAACCAAATGAGTTTCATGTTTAATGTGGTTAATCTATTGTTAGGTATCAAACAAACAATTGTTATGTATCATGTATATTGAAAACAACTAATTTTCATGTATTATGGGTTCAATCCAGTAGCATGTGTATTGCAAATAAACAGGTTTCATGTGTTATGTGATCAATCTAGTAAATTGTGATTTGCAAATCGACTAGTTTCATGTATCATGTGATCGTGTTGTGTATCTTGTGAACATGCATACAAAAGTTTTTGATTTTCGTGTGTGACGTATACTAATGAGTTTTGTATGTGATCGAGTGTTGCGGACAAGCGTGTTGTTTGGAGTTCATGTATAATGTGGGTAGTTAGGTTGTAGCTTTTTAAATCTCGTTGGGGTTTGTAGGGAGGGTTAACGTCTACGCGAAATGGGTCATCTTTTGAAGTGGTAAGTATACTCATACATTACTGAAAGTTCAAGATAACGAGAAGGTTCTGAAAACACTCAGGGAAATGTGTTTACAAATACTGATCTTTGTTTGAAAATAGAAAGTGGTAAATCGTTCTTGGTTGTAGATATATAAAGTAGTGAAACCATTGAGTTACATAATTTAAATAAATAGACAGTTTAAAGGAAAAACTTTTTAAATTTTCAATTATTATAAGGAGAATATTTTTAAGAGAAATTATTGGCCAATCAAGTAGCTGTACATCAATTTAGCCAGGTTTTAGAAACAATTACATTAATGAGGAAAATCATACTTATTTATCAATTTGAAATAATATTTTTATAAAATAGGTTGTATTAAGTTCCCTTATAAAGTGAAAATGTTTATGGAAGAATTTATATTTCTGATACTCTCTAAAAGTTTGATAAACATTTGGTTTGAAAATAACGAGGCTGATTAAATCTAATAGGATGATTTGTTTATGAGGGAGATTGTCGGTAGTGTACCAAATCGTGCTGAATGAGGAGGGTGATACTTGGAAAATTTTGATGAGAATATGATGGGTGTAATCCACACTTACTTGTCAAATCAATGAGTAATAACCGTAGAGCTGGAATATATAAATTTATTAAATGCTGAAGTGTTAAACATTATTCAAAACATAGGGAAATGGTTCTCAAACTGAAAATTTAAAGACGATAAATAATGGAAAAATAATTTTTGTTAACGTATCTTGTAGCTTTCCACTAGAAGGAGAATAATTCCCAAGACGAGTACCGCTATGGTCACTCGGGTAGCCGATCTGGCTTCAGCTTTAGCTGTCTCCGTGCGATGCTCCAGTATTTCCCTTTCGAGGATGGAGATTAACTCCTTTTGGTACCCTAATTGGTTTGCTAGGCTATCCATTCTTTGACCTTGTAAGTCGTGCATTACCCCTGCTCCATCCTTTGCCTCTCAAATTCTGAGGTCCTTACATATTGATGAATATCATTGGTTGGGATTCCCATAACACTAGTGGGTGCCGTGGTATGCCTTACCCAAGGGTTAGGATGGTACGGGTCAGGCATTAGATATGGGTCTCTTAGTGGGGGTGGTAACTGATTGTGGAGATGGGGTGTCTGATACGGGTTCCTGGGTGCGGGTGATCCAGATGTTCGAAGTCTTGGGCCGGTGTTCCTAATCCAATCTGCCCTTACACCAAACCTTGGTCTAGCAGCTGGGGGTGTTGGTGACCGATGCACGGGGGTCCCGATGTCTTCTTCCCAATCAGACTCTTCTCCGGGACGATATACCGGAGAAGAAGGAGAGTAGAAGTCCATGTCTAGTAGGAAACAATGAAAAGGTTGTAAGTGATAATAAAATATTGTGTGTTAAACATAGGAGTTCTCATAGGTTTAGAGTTTGACTAGTCATAACACCGAGCCTTCACAACAGTATTTTAGAAATACAATTGACCTATAAGCAAAGTATCCCTGAGGAGGGTTCCCAGGAAAGAGGGGTGGGTCACTAGGACACACTTAAGTACCCTATCTTTCCTTAGCCAGAATCCCTCATGGGTCTACACACTCTTCCATCCATCATGTATTAATAACACTATTGTTGGGCTCATGGTCATGATGAGATTTGTTGTGGACAGGGCTTTGAGGCCCTAAAGTGAGGCTTATATGTTGTAGTAGGCTCCTTCTTCTTGGAGGGTAAGTGGACTTCTAGTTTATTATTAATGGGCATTAGTCCCAATAGTTTAGGTTTAGATCACAAGAGGTGGTGACATTATATGTGTGAGTTTAAGGGTGCATGAAAAGCTAAGTGTGTATAAGTGTGTGTTAAAACATAGGATAGCACTTAAATGAATCAAATAGATAGCATGAATGTAGCACAACAATGATCAGGCAGTGTGACACATAAATTATTAAATGTTGTATCAGGTAGCATATTTACTTATGATAGTATGTAGGAATATTCACACAAGGAGAAATCGTGTAGCATGTAGTAGCATGACATTGTATGTGTGTCCTAAGGTTATAGTCTAGGTCAAGAGTGTCTAATAACCTAATTCCATATAACCAAGCCTCCGATACCAATCTGTCACACCCCAACCGACGGCGGAAACGTCGGGGCGGGACATGTAGACTGTTCATGAGCACAAGGTTGACTAAATTGTAATATATTAAATATCAATTTCATTTCAAATAATCTAAACACAACCAAATCCAAGAAAAAACATAATTGAAATACATAGAATTATTTATTCAAATTAACTAAGTCCCAAGGCCTATGTGTAGCATATCTTGATCAAATCACACATTAGTACCTGAAACATGAATAAAATAAGGTCAACTAAAAAGTTGGTGAGCATACATAGGTTTGTACATAGATAGGGTATAAACATGAATAAACAAATCCTTACAAGTCATGATAAATAAGGCATTTATGGGGAGCAGCTATTGTGTAACTAAAGTACAATCAAACCTCTGTAACTAGCATGCAAATTATGTTGTCGGTAACAATCACCCCAATTTGGGTGGGTTTGTCAGACTCAATAGATCTATCATTGTTAACCGTCGACTTGTGTAGTTAATGATTGCACATGTAAATTGCACACAAATTGTAGTTTGCACACCTAGTACTCAAGCATATGGCTCAAATTGCACACATGAATGTAGGGTGGAATTGTATTGCGTAGTTTGTAAACATTGTATAATTGTACTCATGTTCCACCCCAAAAATGTAAATAGTGTAAAAAGGGGCTATGTAAACTCACTTGTAAGTTGTGTGCAGATAGTACGGGCAATAGATAGCACAAGTGATTTCCAAATCACAAGCTTAACCTAGAGTTGAATTATATGGACTTGAGTCAGTGATAAGTATAAAGTCTAAAGCAAAATCCAGGGTTCAACGGGGTTTGAGTGTAGGGATTTGTACAAAGGGTTTGTGTTATAACTATGTAAAGGATGTGTGTACGTTTGTGATTGTATAAAGGCTTAACATGAAATGTAAGTTTCAAAGTGTACATAAGATTTTCAAGGAGAAAAATTAATTGTCTTAGAGTTTAATAACTGAATAAAGTAAATAAATAAATTCTTTAATTTATTTATTTAGAGAAAAGAAATAGTGTAGGATTATTTTATAAAATAAATAATTTAATCTATTTATTTATTTAGGAGAATGTGTCAATTTTATAGGGTAAATATATTGGCACATAAGAAATTATACAAATTTTGATTTTTAAACCCTAAATAAGTCATTAGGGAGAATAAATATGTTTTGTTTATTTAAAATGATGTGTTCTTAATAGCTAAAATATATATATATATATATATATATATATATATAGTGTAGATATAGGCATATATGTATGTTAATACCTATTTAGAAAAAAAATTTATTCATTTAAGTGGGAGTTATGCCATAATATGTAATTTAATAGATACTATTTCTATAAAATAAGCAATATAAATTTTGAAATGAATTTCTTTTATTCTAAAATCATTTAAATCATGAAAATATTAGTTTTAATTTAAAACTTGATTATTTTTGCAAAACTTAGTTCAAAAGGGCATTAGATTTTGTAAAATAAATTTTATAATTAAAAACAAGTATTAAAAACCGTTTTAAAAAAAATGTTTGGGGTTGCCCGGGTCGAACCCGGGTCTACCTGCTGAAAGCACAACGTTCCAACCGCTGGACCAGGGCGCCACCCACGCAAAAGTCCCGAGTTGTTTAAGTATTAACACGAACAGAAATAGGGAGACCGGGTCTGGTTCAGTTACACGCGCAAAAAGGAAGGCCGGATACGTGGACTGTGGGTTTCGAACCCACGCCACTTGGTCCGTGGTGCAGTGGTTTACCATCCGGACCAAGTGGTTTCGCTGGTTCTTTAAGATTCCGTATAAATTAAAAATAGTAGATATGGATTAAACCCCCAAATTCGATTTCTTGCGAGCTAGTCAAGAACCCTAAACCCGTTTCAACCCGAATGAATCTGTTCTTTTAAATTGATAAGGGGCTTTCACAGGGCACGTAAGAACGAATCGAGGGACATAGGTATTACCTGATATGGTTGAGTAATGAATGCAGACGGCTAGCACGACAGGTTCGGTGTTCTTGGTGCTCGTCAGGGATCCAGAGATGAAATGGAGGTCGATGTCGGGTGTAAGGAGTTTGGACAGGGTCGTGCGAAGGTGTACGAATGATTTAAGCAGATCAATTACATTTAATTTGTTCAATTCGGTCCGGCTTAGCCGGGTACAACTGTCAACGCGGAAAAACACCTTAATTCGGTCGGGTGTAAATGTATTTGGTCGTGTATACGGTTGGGATTCATAAGAGGATCGTCCGCGCGTGATTTTTGGGTTCTCAAACGCGTTTGATTTCCTGTTTTGGCAATGATTTAGGCTCGGTTTGACTTATGGATAGTGAAACTAATTCAAATTGATTTGAATTCCGATCCTGGCCGCGAAATTTGTTAAATTGGATCGTTAGTGAGGTTTAGGAATGACCGATGACCGATTATGTAAGCATGGAAGATTTTTAACACTCGGATTCGAGCGAGTTTCAGTTTTGAAGTTTGAAGGAATTGGGGTTGTTGACTATTTAGGAGTCAAAATTGATTAAATGTGGTGAATGAGGTCAAAGTTCAGATTAAAGAGATCTAGTTTCATGGGTTCAAATGTTTAGATGGTTCAAACTCGTTTATAACTTTTAAATTCTTTTTAATTTATATAAAGCTTATTTTATAAAAAATTAAACAATAATTGTTTGATTATGATTACTTTATAAAGGGATAAATCCAATTTTTATAAAATCATCATTTGTGTAGATTGTTTATTTCGCAACATCATATAAAGGTGTAATCTATTTATCTTTATTTTCTACAATATAACAAGGTACATATATATATATATATATGTCTACATAATTATACATACCTAGGTTGAATATATATTAGAAGAAAATATGTTATGTTGGTTATATGTTACAATATTGTTTAATGTGACTTCTTGTGTTGAACAAGTACGGGATTGTCATTAAAAATAAATGAATATATAATTAGATAACTTGAAATAGTATCGGAAAATCATGGATGTTACAGTATCCCCCTGTTGAGGGAATTTCGTCCCGAAATTTAAATAGTGGATACTACTGAATCAGGAAAAATGAGGGTTTGGATTCTCAGTGTGCGTTGATGGTCGGTTTTGAGGAGTGTGATGGATAACAAGATTCGGGTCTGACACTCAAGTTAGGTTCAAATGATATTAATGGATTTAGTTTCAAGAGAATTAAGGGGGAATCTTTCGAAGAATCTAAATGTGAAATGCGTCACTTGGAATGGATTTGATGGAAATTTGATGATTAGGGTTTGTTTAAGATGTAGTCTAATATGCTCAAGAATTTTCAGTGGATAAGAGATTTCACAAACATTGGTCTAGGTCAAAACTTCACATGACACGAACAACGCTACTTCTGATAATATGATAGAGCACTTATATATAGGAAGTACCATCGGCGTATCCATCATGGCCTTGTCATATCTCACCAGTTTCGTTGTTACATATCATGATAAGTTTTAGGTCACAACACATGACAAAATTCACTATGTTTTCCATGCGCAGATTTTTATAATTCCGTGTGCACCCGTAATTACTCAAATCATCGCATGGTCCGTATAGATCATTCCGTTGTGTGCGGGTCAAGGGGGGCACAATTTCACTATGTTCATGTCTATTGTTTTCACTTAAAAGTTGTTAAAAAGTAACTATGTCCCTAATAGGCAGGTCAGTTAGCAACGAAGGAGAAATAAGGTAGTACAACTTAAAGTTCCATAGTTTACTCGTGTTTGAACAAGAATACGTCAAACACCGAGTTGTTTTAAAGTGTTACAGCTTCCTCGTGTTTGAACAAGAATACGTCAAACCCCGAGTAGCTTTAATGTGTTATGGTTTTCAACTTTGGTGAACAAAAGTGTATGACCATTCTTTGTGTATGATGTGATCAATCAATTACAACGATTGTAAGCAACTTAGTTTCGTGTATAGTGTAAACACACAAGTTTCATGTATGATCTAGTGTCATGTAGCTTGTAATCAAATAGGTTTCATGTGTAACGTGAACAATTTTAACATCATGTATAGGTAAGAGATGAATTTAATGTATGACGTTAACAACTTAGTACCATGTAGTTTGTAAACAAATAAACTTTCATGTGTAATATAAACAATTTAGTATTATGTATATTGTATAATGTGCACAATTTAGTATCATGTACTTTGTAACCAAATGAGTTTCATGTTTAATGTGGTTAATCTATTATTATGTATCAAACAAACAATTGTTATGTATCATGTATATTGCAAACAACCAATTTTCATGTATTATGGGTTCAATCCAGTAGCATGTGTATTGCAAATAAACATGTTTCATGTGTTATGTGATCAATCTAGTAAATTGTGATTTGCAAATCGACTAGTTTTATGTATCATGTGATCGTGTTGTGTATCTTGTGAACAAGCATACATAAGTTATTGATTTTCCTGTGTGACTTATACTAATGAGTTTTGTATGTGATCGAGTGTTGCGGACAAGCGTGTTGTTTGGAGTTCATGTATAATGTGGGTAGTTAGGTTGTAGCTTTTTAAATCTCGTTGGGGTTTGTAGGGAGGGTTAACGTCTACGCAAAATGGGTCATCTCTTGAAGTGGTAAGTATACTCATACATTACTGAAAGTTCAAGATAACGAGAAGGTTCTGAAAGTTCAAACTCGTTTATAACTTTTAAATTCTTTTTAATTTATATAAAGCTTATTTTATAAAAACTTAAACAATAATTGTTTAATTATGATTACTTTATAAAGGGATAAATCCTATTTTTATAAAATCACCATTTGTGTAGATTGTTTATTTCGCAACATCATATAAAGGTTTTATCTATTTATCTTTATTTTCTACAATATAACAAGGTACATATATATATATATATGTCTACATAATTATACATACCTAGGTTGAATATATATTAGAAGAAAATATGTTATGTTGGTTATATGTTACAATATTGTTTAATGTGACTTCTTATGTTGAACAAGTACGGGATTGTCATTAAAAATAAACGAATATATAATTAGATAACTTGAAATAGTATCGGAAAATCATGGATGTTACAACACTAAAGAACAAGTTTTGAAAGATTGACGAAACCTGGTCCGTAACCTGATACAATAATGATGAGAATATTATTGCAAGCAAGGACAAAGAAAAGGAAAGATTGCACTAGAAGGGAGTTAGTATGAGGATGATGAGAGAGCTTATCAAGCCCTAGTGAAAAAATTGCTTCGCATGGCTACCCGTGAACGGCAAAACCGATTAAGTAGAATTTGAGGAACTCAACACTTGTTTGATTTTGAATTGAGAAAGTAGCTACCAAGGATTACACGTTAGCACGAGATGTGAGTACTACATAACTCAGACGAACATACGTTTAGGGAACTACTTTTGACTTTTTTAAAAAGCCGATATTCAAAAAAATTAACACTTTTTTTTAAAAAGCCTATAAATCAATAAGTCATTCTCAAAAGCTAAGAAATCCTGGTTTTTGGAAATGACTTATTGACTTTTCAAAAAACCAATAAATTAATAAGTCATTTCCAAAATCAGATTCAAACACCCCCTAAGAATGGAACGAAGCGGGGAGGATGTGATTCACAATTAGGATTTCAAACAGAACCGGGTATGGATGAAAGAAAAAGATCCGCGTGTTTATTTGGCTCAGCAATACCTTAGGTGGGAAAACAAATTTCTAGATGTGGTGAATGAATGACACGTGTCCTAATGTATTTTTATTTATTAGATGTAATAGATATATATTGAAACCATTACACACCTTATTGATTGCCCTTCTGCTGACGTGGCAGTGACATGACATGGCGTTTATCAGTTTTTAGTGAAACCATTACACATATCCTGCTGACGTAGCGATGACATGACATGACGTTATTCAATTTTCAATGAACACAATTACACACAACCCTAACGAAGTTTGGGTTAATTTTGAAACATTGATATAGTATATGGTTTGAATGTTTGATATTTTTGTAAGGCTGTGGGGAGTATCTTCGTGGAATCTAGTGTGACACTTGCAAAATTTCAGAATCCAAAACCCAGTTGTTGGGCTAAAACACAACTAGGCCCAATAAGGCCCAATAGGAAGTCAAGTCCATTTGAGGCCCGGTAAGGATCCAAGCCCGTTAGAAATCCAAATTTACACAATCCGAATATCATATTAGTCACACGATTTCATTTAATGACTCGTTACGCGATTCTGAGAATTTAAGAAAAGATATAAGAACGTGCGCGGTTCAGAAATTCTAAACGTTAAACGTGTTAAACAACGGTTTTTACCGGGTATTCGACAGAACGATTAAATGAATTAATGAATTATTAATATTAAGTATTAATATTCATTTGAAAAGACTATTCGGATAAATACACGTGTAGTACGTGTATACGAATATTAAACCACTTTATATCCTCGTAAAACTAACGATAGCGGTACGGTTATTACCGATACGACAAATACTATAAATATTTGTTTATAATAAAAATGTTATTAATAACCGGAGAGTGAAACGATAAATCCGACGAACAGACTCACACACGCGTTGTCAGCTCATACCGACTCGAATATTCTCCGGTAATAAGCTAACAAAATAAATTATTTGAATATTTATTTTAGTATTAATATTTATATTAGGAACGACAAATATTAATCGGGAACTAAATACATGACGATATTTTGGGTTTGACACGCGTTACTGGTAGGTAGCCTACCCACTTAAAACTCTAGATATATATATATATAATCTTCTTATCTTTTTCTTCATTTGCACAACAATCACACACACTTGTGTGTGTTTCTAGAGAGAGAACCGAGAGGAAGAAGGGGAATGGAGGGGCCGGCCACCCTTCCAGCGGACGAAGACGACAACACAGCGGCGAGCATGACGGAGGCGGAGTCCGGCCGAGCAGCCGGCGGCGCGCAGCGGCGGATCACAGCGGACCGGAGAGTGGCGGCAAGTGCACCACCTCATCTGATAGATCTCGACGTCCTGAGTCCGATGGTGGTGGTGGTTTGCACTAGATCGCGACGGTGGTGGAGATTCTGGCCAAAAACAGTTTTCCGGCGACCTCGACAAATGGGGCTTTTGCTAGAAAAGGGTTCCTAAAGGTCCGATCTACGCATACGAAGAAGTTTGGGTCGAAAAAGTGAAGTTTTCCGGCCAAAACAACCAAATCCGGCCACTGTCCGGTTTTCCGGCGAAGGCGGCGGCGGCGACCGGCGGCGCTGGTGGGGCTTGGCGAGACGAGTTCATGGCCGCTTGAATCACCTCAATCGGAGTTCGTATGACCAAGTTATGAGCGAAACAAGTTTCTTCTCGCGTCGTGCTCAGCTTTTCGTACAAAACCGCTTAGAACGGCTTGTAGGCTAAGGTATGACCCGAAACACTTATATATCTATTGTCGGGTAGTAGCACGGGACCTATAAATTTTGTCGGGGACGTCTTTTGAGAACGTTTTTCGGGCACGTTAAATTGTATTATAATGATATAGTTTTTATATATTTATCAAATAATTGTCGAATTGAAGTATGACTTTAGTATTAGGATCTAAAGTGCGGTTTATTGGATTATTGGTGTAAGTTGGTGTTGTAATTGGACAATTGGATATTGTCGGGTTTAGCCAAAAACAAACGGGACTCTGCCCAATTTTCGTTAATAATAAAGAATTTGGTTTCTACAACTTAGATGTCCTCAACATGGGTTGGGTTCAGATTTGAAACCATAATGTTAGGGCACGATCCTAGTTATATTGTTGTTGATATTGACAACACTTGTTTGAACAATTGGAACCGTTTAGGATCGTTGCGCTCACTTGTTGTCAGTTGAGCTTGTGATCGCATTTGCTGGACTTGAGGTGAGTTCACTGTCCCCTTTTAACTTTTAATGTTTTAGAAACATCGGGGGAGAAACATACTTCCATAACACGTTTGAAAACACGAAACATCATTACTTGATACATCTTAGAAAACATGGAACACATACTTATAAACATTTTCATATGATAACAAGAAAACAAGACCCGACCTTTATGTTTGCATGAGTGAACACGTTTGGAGCTCGTAAAGCCCCCTGACCATCATATTTTATAACCATTAGCTAAGGATAGCCTGGGATTCTATGGATAGTACTATTGGGATTGACACCCCCGGTCATGGTTAGTCGCGCTAACCATGGGTCCCTCTGGCCAAATGACCGCATAGTGTTCAAACATTGCTCGTGAGGTATGAGCGAGGGGCAAAATACCTGTGTCATGGTTTGGTTATGCCTCATGTATGTACATATTATTTGTATTCCTAGCTAGTCTACAAATGGGTCAACATTACTTGTTTTGTTTATCATATTCATTGAAACGTTTTCGTGCAGATGGATCTGCCAATCACTTATACACCAATGGTTTTGCCATTCGTTTACGTGGAAATGTTTTTATCAATGTTTTCAAGGAAAACAGTTTCATATTATGGCCATGTACACATTATCAATGTTTTAAGGAAAAACGACTTATTTTATGACTATGACGTCATCACATGTTTTCGTTGGGAAAACTACTCGTTTTATGACTATGAAGTCATCACAGGTTTTCATTGGGAAAACTACTCGTTTTATGACTATGAAGTCATCACATGTTTTCATTGGGAAAACTACTCGTTTTATGACTATGAAGTCATCACATGTTTTCATTGGGAAAACTACTCGTTTTATGACTATGAAGTCATCACATGTTTTCATTGGGAAAACTACTCGTTTTATGACTATGAAGTCATCACAGGTTTTCATTGGGAAAACTACTCGTTTTATGACTATGAAGTCATCACATGTTTTCATTGGGAAAACTACTCGTTTTATGACTATGAACTCATCACTTGTTTTCATTGGGAAAACTACTCGTTTTATGACTATGAAGTCATCACATGTTTTCATTGGGAAAACTACTCGTTTTATGACTATGAAGTCATCACATGTTTTCATTGGGAAAACTACTCGTTTTATGACTATGAAGTCATCACATGTTTTCATTGGGAAAACTACTCGTTTTATGACTATGAAGTCATCACATGTTTTCGAGGAAAACAACCTTACATTAAATCCGTGTACATATTTTAAATGTTTTCAAGGAAAACAGTTTCGTATCATGGCCATGTACACAATATCAATGTTTTCAAGGAAAATCACTTTACATTGCAACAATCAAACCTGTGAACTCACCAACCTTTGTGTTGACATTTTAAGTATGTTTTTCAGGTAATTCATAGTAATGGCATGGTTGGAATAGGTTAGCCTTTTGGATTAAACCCTAGAAGCCGAAGGAGTATGATCGTCAAACCTCAAGATGGCTTTCACCTATACATGGTTCTAGGACAATGTACAAGTTTATTATAGTATTTGTAATGGTGTTCAATATTCAAAAGTCTTTACTTTAACTTCCGCTGTTGTGTAATGTTACCAATCGTTGCAACCTTAATTTATTTATTTATTCAGTAAGTAAATAAATTTGGGGGTGTGACAGATTGGTATCAGAGCCAATGGTTTTAGCGAATTAGGTTTCCTTAGTGATACCTAGGCTCTAACCGGACTCATTTAGGGACCAAGATTTCTAAGACTTGCATCACACTAAGAACACCCAAGACTTGAGTAAAGAAATTCCAACCGTTGCCGAACGATTTGTGTAGACTATTAGTGTTTGAAGTTACACTAGGGTATCATTAGCTATACTAATACAATTACATGGCACATGTAATGAACACTTAAACATATATAACAATATGGAAATAATAAACACCTACGACATGTTACTGTTCGGATTATGAGTCAAGAATAACGGGTACTCAGCATACTTCAACCTTAGAAGATCGAGTTACGAGCTGAGCTTGGACAACGACGGCATCGATCGTCAGTTACCGATCTTGGTATCACAACAGGTTGAACCCGTGCCAGAATCTGTACCTATACCTGCACCACAACTACTCCAGCTATGGAAGCAAATATCTTTTTAACGTATTTAGGGTATAAATACTCTCCTTCATAAGTTGTCGGATCGGATGCCTAGACTCTCGCCATGAGATATGGCAGACAGGATTGCCCAGACAGAAGGGAATTCAAGGTGGATAAGCAGGACTAAGTGGGAGAGAACTCCAAGGGTCAGGAGACCCAGACATACATCAGGATCATGTGGATCCATGCATATATACAGACTTAGAGCACGAGTTGCTCGACACTCATTTGAGGATCTCTGCCCAACACATAGTGCCTGAATTTCACCATACACATTTTATTTTAAGAGACACTGGTGGTGCCTCTCTACCATTAGCCTCATCCGACAACAGACAAATTCGACAGATTCAGGAGTATTGGTACACATAATGAAGAGTAATCCGATAAAACAACACACACCCCTGTGCAAATGTGCAAACACAATCTAACGATTATTTCAAATCCCTTTTGATTAGAAGCTGGGGATAGGAGAAACACTATAGGGATCAGGCAAGGCAAATTATTATTACGGGTGCACACGTAATCATAATTTGCAGTGCATGGAAACTGTAGTAAGTCTTGCTGTCCAAGCTAATGATCAATCCATGTTCTCAGTCAACTGATTTTAACAAATCAGACTTCTCAATTAGGTGCTCACAAAGCATTTTCCTAGTTTTGGAGGAACGAGAGAAATTCAAATTGAATTTAACCAATCCTTAGTAAATCCTGAACGATGAAGGAATTCGCACATTCATTCTTTGAGATTCTACTTGTCAGGAATGCTTCAAATTGAGCGTTACCACAACTAACACTTACAATAATTGCACAATTATTGGGAGATTATAGCGTAATCTCAGGATCCATCATACAGTTCAATCTCACAATTGCTTGAAAGTTACGCCAAGAGTGTTATGCACTAACTTCAGTAATGGGGCAGAATATTATTCTGACCCGCATACACATGGCACCTATGGATATGGTGGAAGCTTGACATGAGACAAATAGGTAATCGGACATTTCAGAATATCGGTCTCACAGGATTGCTCTCGCAGCCATTGACATTCAATATACCTTTAAGTCTGACTATTCTCTCAGTAATGGATAAGCCGGGGTTGATGCTCAAGTGAATGACAAAGAAACCTAAGTGTGGACTAATGACTATTGTCGCACTACCAGGAAAATGACATGTAAAACTCTTAAAGGAGTCCCAAATGCGGAATTTCATGCTAATCTCATTAAGTTCATGATATGCATAGGGGACGTAAGCTCGAGCTATTCACTACAGGCCACTGTCCACAAAGAGTTGAGAAGAATAATTCATTACTCTTTTGTACTCGCACCTCCCCAAAGTTCATCTTGTTGGATGGATCCCAGATTTTAACCTAGAAGAGAGGTGTGACCGCATCTTTCACTCCTAGTTTTCTATAATTGGGAAGCTATAGAGCATCTATTGTTAAGAAATGATCTCTTGAAATAGACTCAGTTAAAATACAAAGCTTTGACATTTAACACTCATTACCTCAATTTTATAGCTTAAACCCTTGGACTAGGGACTTAAAGGCTATAACCGATATGAGTGAAATACGTACTGGTAAGTCGTGACAATACCATTCGAATGCCAGGGAAGTTGCAGACAAACTGTAGTATCAGTTGTTAGCAAATTCTGAAACTCCGTGATCCATTCCGACCAACTTGACAGGAAATAAAGAACCTAAGTCGAAATCCGAGGATTTAATTCTGTGTACGCTACCAGGAAGATGAACAAAGGACGAATCAATTCCGGAAGTTTTACTTGACTGTCGTCTATTTCCTGACATCCGCTTAATGAGAAGTCAAGCCTTTGATTAGACAAACCATGATTTCACATCGCAGTCTACCAATTTAGTGGGTTAGCAAGCGCTGAATCAGTTTCGGGGAAACACCATTCTTATGAGGCTACTTCCACGATGCGACTGTTTACCTTCTCATTTAGACGAACCGTGACTTTTCCAAGCAAACATAGAACTTCTTAAAACTTATCTATTTCGTGGACATGATAGTCAGGTCATGAGTTCACAAATCAAGATATTACAGCCTAAATACCAGACTACAGTAGAAGTGCAGTGCAAACGATAGTAATGAGGTATTAAACTAAAACTTCGCCAGTGAAACCATACTAGAAATCTTGAAACCTTTAATCCGTTGTGACCAATGTTGATGGAAAAATCTCATATGGCACAGAACCTAATATGAGAGTATAACTTTAAGTCCCAGAAAATGCCTTCGTGGAGTATAAGGGAACAATCATAACGTTTCGTTTATGAATTCTGTCACTACTATCCGAGTACAAGAAGGTGATGGATATGCAGTTAGAAAACGAATAAGTGAAACTATGTCACTAACACTTAGCAACTGTTTGAGAGCCATTCTCACTTTTCCTTGAACCCCATGAAGATTATTAATCTTTAGTATCTGTTGAGCCTAGCCAACTAAAATATTCTCAAATACTTTGTTATTCTCTTTCTTCTTCATCTAGATTCACCTTCATCTTTAGATGAACCTTAAAAAAAAAATCTAGATGATTCAATGAGACTACGAGAATTTATTGTGGCGAGTTTGTTAATCGATATCTGTTTCGTTTAGATTTCAATCTAAATCAAATTACGGATAACATACGTGATGATGTTATCAGTAATGGAATTTGATAAAAACTAGGATCAATCTCAGGAGATCATGTCTCCGTAAAATTTTATCCCATATCATAGTTGTTTAATTCGTTAACTAGACAACTACTGACGTTCCATTAAACCATTCCAGCTCCTTTGTGAGAAATTGTATACACTGACATTATTGTCTTGAACTCAATTGAATCAGTTTAACCTACATACTGATTAGACAGACAAAATGTCAAAATTAAAATCTTTCATTCTAGAAGATTGAATGCACCAAGATGTTGACCCGTCGCGATGAACGGTCGATTACCTGATTTGGACTAACACATGGACATCTCATTAAAGAATCTGACCTATCTTTACCAAACGCGTGATAATTTTCTTTTAGATCCTAGCACGGTTTGGTTTTCTGGAGAGAAAACCCGAATATGAATAATGAAGTATGTACCTATATATACTTTCGGAAATACGTGTGCATGAACGCACTTTTGTCTTTCATTATGAATGATAATGATCATACAGTTCCACTCTGATGAGAATGATCACATAATGAAATGCTTCGTCATCTGATCCTTGATTGTTTATTTTGGTGTGTGAGTTGTTCACTTGGTTAGTGAAAACTCATTATTATAATTCACATCGACCAGGCAATTCTCTTGATGACTTACTCATTACATGAAAGTGACCCCACTGATTGTAATCCCTTTGTTCATGGGACTCTAGTAATGAGTTTATCACTTCAGGGTATAGCCAACGCCGTTCCCTTGACAATATATTCAAAGAAAATTCCTAAATCTACTCATTCGATTTAAGGTATACTCAACAGTAACGTTATACTGTTACATTATAAGAGAATATCTCAAATCCGTACACATCCAATATCGTTAATTGGTGAGATATCCACCTTATCTTTGTATACCAACTGCTATTTGGAATGAGTCGACATTCTTCGTAAGAATCCAAAAATGGAAAAGGATACGAAATCCTAATCCATGTGTTAATATCAAATTTCGAGGACGAAATTTCTTTAAGGATGAGAGAATGTGACACCTGCAAAATTTCAGAATCCAAAACCCAGTTGTTGGGCTAAAACCCAACTAGGCCCAATAGGAAGTCAAGTCCATTTGAAGCCCGGTAAGGATCCAAGCCCGTTAGAAATCCAAATTTACACAATCCGAATATCATATTAGTCACACGATTTCATTTAATGACTCGTTACGCGATTCTGAGAATTTAAGAAAAGATATAAGAACGTGCGCGGTTCAGAAATTCTAAACGTTAAACGTGTTAAACAACGGTTTTTACCGGGTATTCGACAGAACGATTAAATGAATTAATGAATTATTAATATTAAGTATTAATATTCATTTGAAAAGACTATTCGGATAAATACACGTGTAGTACGTGTATACGAATATTAAACCACTTTAGATCCTCGTAAAACTAACGATAGCGGTACGGTTATTACCGATACGACAAATATTATAAATATTTGTTTATAATAAAAATGTTATTAATAACCGGAGAGTGAAACGATAAATCCGACGAACAGACTCACACACGCGTTGTCAGCTCATACCGACTCGAATATTTTCCGGTAATAAGCTAACAAAATAAATTATTTGAATATTTATTTTAGTATTAATATTTATATTAGGAACGACAAATATTAATCGGGAACTAAATACATGACGATATTTTGGGTTTGACACGCGTTACTGGTAGATAGCCTACCCACTTAAAACTCTAGATATATATATATAATCTTCTTATCTTTTTCTTCATTTGCACAACAATCACACACACTTGTGTGTGTTTCTAGAGAGAGAACCGAGAGGAAGAAGGGGAATGGAGGGGCCGGCCACCCTTCCGGCGGCCTCCTCCGGCGGACGAAGACGACAACACAGCGGCAAGCATGACGGAGGCGGAGTCCGGCCGAGCAGCCGGCGGCGCGCAGCGGCGGATCACAGCGGACCGGAGAGTGGCGGCAAATGCACCACCTCATCTGATAGATCTCGACGTCCTGAGTCCGATGGTGGTGGTGGTTTGCACTAGATCGCGACGGTGGTGGAGATTCCGGCCAAAAACACTTTTCCGGCGACCTCGACAAATGGGGCTTTTGCTAGAAAAGGGTTCCTAAAGGTCCGATCTACGCATACGAAGAAGTTTGGGTCGAAAAAGTGAAGTTTTCCGGCCAAAACCACCAAATCCGGCCACTGTCCGGTTTTCCGACGAAGTCGGCGGCGGCGGCCGGCGGCGCTGGTGGGGCTTGGCGAGACGAGTTCATGGCCGCTTGAATCACCTCAATCGGAGTTCGTATGACCAAGTTATGAGCGAAACAAGTTTCTTCTCGCGTCGTGCTCAGCTTTTCGTACAAAACCGCTTAGAACGGCTTGTAGGCTAAGGTATGACCCGAAACACTTATATATCTATTGTCGGGTAGTAGCACGGGACCTATAAATTTTGTCGGGGACGTCTTTTGAGAACGTTTTTCGGGCACGTTAAATTGTATTATAATGATATAGTTTTTATATATTTATCAAATAATTGTCGAATTGAAGTATGACTTTAGTGTTAGGATCTAAAGTGCGGTTTATTGGATTATTGGTGTAAGTTGGTGTTGTAATTGGACAATTGGATATTGTCGGGTTTAGCCAAAAACAAACGGGACTCTGCCCAATTTTCGTTAAAAATAAAGAATTTGGTTTCTACAACTTAGATGTCCTCAACATGGGTTGGGTTCAGATTTGAAACCATAATGTTAGGGCACGATCCTAGTTATATTGTTGTTGATATTGACAACACTTGTTTGAACAATTGGAACCGTTTAGGATCGTTGCGCTCACTTGTTGTCAGTTGAGCTTGTGATCGCATTTGCTGGACTTGAGGTGAGTTCACTGTCCCCTTTTAACTTTTAATGTTTTAGAAACATCGGGGGAGAAACATACTTCCATAACACGTTTGAAAACACGAAACATCATTACTTGATACATCTTAGAAAACATGGAACACATACTTATAAACATTTTCATATGGTAACAAGAAAACAAGACCCGACCTTTATGTTTGCATGAGTGAACACGTTTGGAGCTCGTAAAGCCCCCTGACCATCATATTTTATAACCATTAGCTAAGGATAGCCTGGGATTCTATGGATAGTACTATTGGGATTGACACCCCCGGTCATGGTTAGTCGCGCTAACCATGGGTCCCTCTGGCCAAATGACCGCATAGTGTTCAAACATTGCTCGTGAGGTATGAGCGAGGGGCAAAATACCTGTGTCATGGTTTGGTTATGCCTCATGTATGTACATATTATTTGTATTCCTAGCTAGTCTACAAATGGGTCAACATTACTTGTTTTGTTTATCATATTCATTGAAACGTTTTCGTGCAGATGGATCTGCCAATCACTTATACACCAATGGTTTTGCCATTCGTTTACGTGGAAATGTTTTTATCAATGTTTTCAAGGAAAACAGTTTCATATTATGGCCATGTACACATTATCAATGTTTTAAGGAAAAACGACTTATTTTATGACTATGACGTCATCACATGTTTTCGTTGGGAAAACTACTCGTTTTATGACTATGAAGTCATCACAGGTTTTCATTGGGAAAACTACTCGTTTTATGACTATGAAGTCATCACATGTTTTCATTGGGAAAACTACTCGTTTTATGACTATGAAGTCATCACATGTTTTCATTGGGAAAACTACTCGTTTTATGACTATGAAGTCATCACATGTTTTCATTGGGAAAACTACTCGTTTTATGACTTTGAAGTCATCACAGGTTTTCATTGGGAAAACTACTCGTTTTATGACTATGAAGTCATCACATGTTTTCATTGGGGAAACTACTAGTTTTATGACTATGAAGTCATCACATGTTTTCATTGAGAAAACTACTCGTTTTATGACTATGAAGTCATCACATGTTTTCATTGAGAAAACTACTCGTTTTATGACTATGAAGTCATTACATGTTTTCATTGGGAAAACTACTCGTTTTATGACTATGAAGTCATCACATGTTTTCATTGGGAAAACTACTCGTTTTATGACTATGAAGTCATCACATGTTTTCATTGGGAAAACTACTCGTTTTATGACTATGAAGTCATCATAGGTTTTCATTGGGAAAACTACTCGTTTTATGACTATGAAGTCATCACATGTTTTCGAGGAAAACAACCTTACATTAAATCAGTGTACATATTTTAAATGTTTTCAAGGAAAACAGTTTCGTATCATGGCCATGTACACAATATCAATGTTTTCAAGGAAAATCACTTTACATTGCAACAATCAAACCTGTGAACTCACCAACCTTTGTGTTGACATTTTAAGTATGTTTTTCAGGTAATTCATAGTCATGGCATGGTTGGAATAGGTTAGCCTTTTGGATTAAACCCTAGAAGCCGAAGGAGTATGATCGTCAAACCTCAAGATGGCTTTCACCTATACATGGTTCTAGGACAATGTACAAGTTTATTATAGTATTTGTAATGGTGTTCAATATTCAGAAGTCTTTACTTTAACTTCCGCTGTTGTGTAATGTTACCAATCGTTGCAACCTTAATTTATTTATTTATTTAGTAAGTAAATAAATTTGGGGGTGTGACATCTAGCGTGGAGCTGAGGTTGCCACCGTGATAGCGTGAAACACCAAGCCCCCTTGACGTGGTCCACGCTCGTGGACATGGGGTGTGGAGATTTCCACTCTCATGGACATGGGCTGCATTGGAATTCCTCGCATTTGAAGCGGTTATCCATTTGAAAGAATGAAAGGAGTTGATGCCTAGATGAGTTAATTAATTGTTGTCTTATTTTTCAGTTTGATTTGGTGTGCATTTTGTATACCATATGCTTTATATCATATTTATTTTTAGTTTTAAATCATTTTAAAGTTATTAATTAGGTAAAATAAAAAATATGTAAATTTTTAATTTTAAAAACATTTGGTGTGCATTTTGTATTCTCTGTTTTTTTTTTGTATGCCACACTTAAATTTATATAAATTATTTTACTTACAAAGTATACGTTTATTATAATAAGTTAATTAAATGTTATGTTTTTTATTTTTATTTAAATTGTTATATAAAATTAATTAAATTAGAAAAAGAAAATGACGTGACGGTGTGGAGATGTGGAACCATTTCCTTCAAATGTGGAGGGTGTGGAAAAGCTGTAAAATTTGATGTGACGTTGATGTGAAGTGGTGTGAAGGTGTGGAAACTTGTGGGTACTCGTAGGGGTGTGCAAAAAAAACCGAATCCGAATCGTATCCGTAAAAATCCGAACCGAATTGTGAATTCGGTTTTCGGTTCGGTTATTAACCGTATCCGAATTGTAAATTCGGTTTTCGGTTCGGTTAACGGATATACCTTTTTTGTTAATTCGGTTTGTTTGGTTAGACATATTTCAAATACGGTTCGGTTTATTCGATTTATTCGGTTAAATTCGATTTATTTGGTTTATTCGGATATACTTTTCTTTTGATACCGGTTTATTCAATTGAATTCGGTTCGGTTAGAAAAATTTCCAATTCGGTTCGGTTAGGTTAACGGATAAGGGTTAGAAAAAATCAAAACCGAATCGAATAAATCAAACAAACCATTAACCGAACCGATGAACACCCCTAGGTACTCGGTCTAATGATCACCAAATGCTTTTGTATCATATAATTGATGATGCGTGATAGGTTTTACAACTTTTAAGTTATAACGAATCGAATTAATTACACGGATGATTCTTGTGGTTTGACCAAATTATGGTTTTCGTCCCTAGGATTGAAAAATTACAGATTTAGTCCAACATAGTTTGATTTTGTTACACTGACGGTCCCTAAAGTGGATGGAGGTTAACTTTTTAGTTAATTTTTTTTAAATGATGAAAATACCCTTATTTTAAAAATACAAAAAAATAAATGAAACTCAATTTATATATTAATATGTTGTGGGACCCACAAACCATCACCATGGCATCAGCTCCCCTCCTCCACCACCACCACCACCACCACCTTCTCCGACGATACCTGCAACTTCCGACAAAAAAAAAACTAAATATAAATATAACCCATGGTCAACCCTTTATCTCATCCCTTCCCGAAACCAGATATGGCCAAGCATACTTTCCGGCAACCTGCAGCTTCCGACGAACACAAAAATTACAAGATCTGTCCTCAATCACACCTAATAAAAAAACGAAAGAAAAATTGCAAGCCCTTATTTTGCACGAATTAGTTGAATCAGTTCAGCCTCGCAAACCGAAACCATAAATGGATTTGCGCTAGAGAATCATACAAAGAACACCAATTCTGATCACATGAAATCCACCGGAAATCCGTCGTCCACCGGTGTTGCAAGACAATACAGCCCCTAAACCACAAATTGTTGAATAAATTAGTTGAATCAGTCCCTAAACCGTCAATGGATTTATCAATGCAGCAAGAGGGTTTAAAGATTTGAATTTAAACCTGTTGTTGTTCCAATTGGAGAAATGGGATTTAAACCTGTTGTCCCTACTACCATTTGAAGCCACTAGGAACAACGAAACAGTTAGCATCAAACGACTTAGATCAATATGTAGTTTCCAATCAAAACCCAATTCAAACTCAAGTTACCCACCTACCCCTCTGTAAATTGGTTTTAAGGAATTTGAGAGATGAGTGATTGAAAAAAGAATGGGATTTAAACCCAAATCACACATTAGAGAGAAATAGAGAAGATGGTGGAGCTGGCGGATTCCGGCGATCTCCGACTCCAACTCCCGCCGTCACCATGTCCAGCTCCTGCCATGGCTCCGACAAAGGCATTCATCTCAGATATGTATGGTTGAGTGGGTCCAAAAATGGTGGAGGGTTACAGTGGTGGAGGGTTACGGTACAGGAGGGTCACCATGTCTAGCTCCTGCCTCTTGACTCCAACCATAGCTCCGAAAATGGTGGAGGAGGGTTACGGTGGTGGTGGTGAAGATGAAGTAGTTGCCGACGATGGTGTACTGATTGGTCGACCATGGTGAAGATAAAGGGGATATATATATAACATAGTGGGATCCATGGGTGTCATTTAGTTTTTATTTTATTTTTATATATTTAATAATAAGGGGTATTTTGGAAATTTCATAGTCACTTAACAGAAAAAATTAACCTCCATCTATTTTAGGGACCGTCAGTGTAACAAAATCAAACTATGTTGGACTAAATCTTTAATTTTTCAATCCAATGGACGAAAACCGTAATTTGGTCAAACCACAGGGACCATGCGTGTAATTAATTCTAACGAATCGGCCTATCACGCAGTGTATAAATAGACTTTAAATCCCCCCTCTCATTTCACACACTTAAAAAAACCAAGAAGAAACCCTAACAAGGATGTCTGGCTACGGTCACGAAGGAGATGGATCTGCTGGCGGTGGTGGTGGAGGATATGGAAGTAGTGGTGGCGTTTACGGAGGCAGTGGTGGCGGAGGAGGATCTTACGGCGGAAACCGTGGTGGAGGCGGAGGTTATGGTAGTCGAGGTGGAACTGGCGGTCGAGAAGGAAGTGGCGGTGGAGGATATGGTGGTAATACACAAAATCGAGGTTAATACATCACTCCAAAATTTGTCTGTAATGTTCTTCTTGGAACATTTAATTGAATTTGTGCTTTCGTTTTCTTTAATTCCAGGTGGAGGTGGATATCAAGGAGGAGATCGTGGGCGCGGCGGCGGTAGAGGTAGCAGAGAAGGGGACTGGCCTTGCCCTAATCCGGGGTAATTTATTTAATTTATTCATCTGCTAATGTTGAGTACGAATTTGTTTAAACCTTGCAGTTCATGTGATGACATTCTTGCAATTGCACCGTTGTTGTGTTAATCAAATGTGTTAATCTTTCTTTTAGAGGTAGACCGGTTTACAGAGGAACGTGTATAACTTGTTTTCATTCGATACATTTAATTGCAATTACATTATCTTTTCTTTTTGTCATTGGGTGAGCAAGAAAATCGAATAACCGAACCTCCGAATTAACCGAACCGATCTCAAGACCGATGGTTTGGTTAACCATTTTCTAAAAGGTGTTTATTGTGGTTCGGTTTTGGTTATGGGGTGTGTCATAGCCAAATTAACCGGACCGAACTGAATGTAGTTTGATAAATAACATATACATTCAAAAGCATACATCAGAAGAGGCATATATGCTTCTGCCGCTCTGATAGAAACCAGAATTTAGAATGTAAAACAGAGGGGGATTTCACTAGTCAGTTCGCTTCGAGAGGGGCAATTCTCATGTACACTAGGTACTTTAGGTAATTTAAATAAACAAAGACAGCAAAATATGCAAAAAAACAAACGTAAATAGGCTAAACAAAAGCAATTAAGCTGCAGTTACCCCCTAAACATTAGTTGACCCAGTCACACACTAACCCCACTTGGCAGTTTCTATCTGGATCCATCTGGTTTGACCCACAGACCCCCGAATAGGATCTGGGTTCGTATCAATGCATCTGACCCGGACAAACGACTTGTCCTCAAGTCGGCTAATGGTCCATTGACCCGACCCTCCTGTTGATTCTGCCTCGAATGGCTCGATTGTGAGGTGATGAAATGCTGCAGAATTTTGATTCCCATGTGCCACTCCCTGCATTTTATAGTCTTGGCCTGCTATAATAAACTTCAAGAACATTTGGTTCCAATTGGCCTGAACCGTATTCAGTGTAGCCAGCCATTGTATACCAAGAACCACATCCGCACCCCCTAGCGAGAATGGGTAGAAGTCTTGGGTTATTTGGAGAATGGCTATATGCAGTGAAACATCCTTGCAAATCTGGTTGCAACAGAAGATGTCTCCATTTCCAATTCGCACCACAAATGTGGGGTTAATCTTGATGCGTTTAATAGTCAGGTCATTGGATATGGGTCGAAGCTGTGGATCGGTATCAACGGGTCAGAATAATGGGTTAGAACGGGTCAACATGAAGTTTAGTATTTAATCGCATGTTTTACTATTTTAATGGGTCATGGGTTAGTTTTGTTTCTTGAGTAAAGTGGTGGGGTAGTGGACTTAGTTGGTAGTTTATTTTTAGTCTCTATTTAATGTTTTGTATGCGATGAATGAAAGTGGGTTCTTTGAAGCAGTAAATTCTTTGTTCGTTAGTGTGTTTATTTGTGTGTTTGAAGCTTGAACCCCAACAATTGGTATCAGAGCTCTAGGCTCATACCGTGGGATTAGCAGAAAGGAGAAACGAGGGAGTTTTGAGAGTCGTTTCGGAAGAAAGGGGAGCAGCCCCCCTTTGTTGCCACAGGGCTAAAAAAATAGAGAAGAACCGTGATATGTGTGATCAAGGCGTGATCGGGTCTGTGTGCTCCAGATCAAAATCGATCTGTGTAATCAAATGAAGAACATGGCAGTGAAGACGACAGGAAATCGAAGCCATAAAACAGTTCTAGGTGAACCGAGAAAAAGAAACGATCTGTGTGATCAAGGGTACAAGTCTGTGTGGCAGTTTCGGGTGTTTTTCTGAAGAGGGCTCGAACCGAACGTGGTTCTGTGTGAGCCGATGGAGACAAGGGAGAAGGCGAATCTGTGTGATTCGAAGAAAATCAAGAGGAAATCGAAGATCTGTGTGATCAAGCTACGGTCAGACCTAATTGTTCGAGAGGTGAAAGCCTGTGTGGCTGAATCAAGTATTTTCTGTTGAAGACGAAGACCGGTGTGGTTCAGAATTTGAAGGCGAGTGAAGCGGATCAAGGAAGAATAGGTCATAGAAAGAAAGTAGGTGACGATAAAAAGAGGACGATCATATGATCTTACTGATGCTGTTGATATTTTTGGAGCAAGTATAAAAAAAAATTTATTTTAGTCTAACTTTGCGGCATGATGGAGGGTTGCGTGGGGTGGAATACGTGGGGGAAACATACCCACGTGGATCAGCCCATTAATTTCACGAATGTTATCATCAAAGGAAGCACACAAGCAGGTGAAAGAAACTTGTGGTTGTGGTTGAGATCGAAAGAAAAAAGATGAAGATGGGGCTACCAATGCCGGAGGTGGAGGATTTTAGATGGCAATTGGCGGTACGAATGGCAACTAACGACGGCTTGTGAAGTGGTGATAGGAAGCATCGTACCGGTGGGATTTGATAGCTGAATGCGAGGCTGTTACGGGGTTGAATCGGTGACGAAACAGTAGCGAGTACGTGGTAGTGGTATAGTGCTGCCAAAATGGGTGAGAAAGAAAATAACCGAAAGAGAAGAAAGAGTATGAGATTCTATTGTGAATCTATGCAAAGAAAGCAAGCAAGAAGATCAAGAATCTGCGTGGTTCGTTCAAGAAAATTAGCAAGATAAGCAAGAAAGAAATGGGTCAAAGTCAAGATTAAGGGGGTGAGTGTGGGGTTAATCTTGATGCGTTTAATAGTCAGGTCATTGGAAATGGGTCGAAGCTGTGGATCGGTATCAACGGGTCAGAATAATGGGTTAGAACGGGTCATCAGGAAGTTTAGTATTTAATCACATGTTTTACTATTTTAATGGGTCATGGGTTAGTTTTGTTTCTTGAGTAAAGTAGTGGGGTAGTGGACTTAGTTGGTAGTTTATTTTTAGTCTCTATTTAATGTTTTCTATGCGATGAATGGAAGTGGGTTCTTTGAAGCAGTAAATTCTTTGTTCGTTAGTGTGTTTGAAGCTTGTACCCCAACACCGAAGGAATCGACAACTTGTCTTTGTAGGCCAGTCTTTGTAACCAATGTGTCAGTAATAAAATTGTGGGTTGAACCACAGTCGATCAAAATCGATACCTTAGTAGAATTAATAGACCCGTGAACTATCAAGGCTGGGTGGGGTGACTTGCCCATAATGGCATGTAGGCTGATCTCAGCCATTTCTCCCTGGAGAGTCTCTTCTTCATCCCCTTTCTGAGAGTCTTTAGGCTCATTTCCACCTAAATTAAAGGAGCCGGTCTTGCACCTATGTCCTGGGCCATATTTTTCCGTACACCGGAAGCACTCTCCTTTAATGTACCGGGCCTGTTTCTCTGTCTCAGAGATATGAAAAGGTGGAACCGGGTTGGGGTGACGGATGGAGTGATGGCAGATGGAGGCTGTTTGGTGGTTGATGTTGGTTTTGAACGGTTGTGGTCTGCTGTTTTGGACTCAAATTCTAATGCTAAACTCATAGCATTGTACACAGTCCTAGGCTTATGAATCATGACATCAACCTTTATCTATTCTTTAAGCCCATTCAGGAACACACCCCAGTAAGCAGTGATCAGGCCGGTTAGATACCTGAGCAGACCTCTTGGCGAATTCCTTCCTGTAATCCTGGACCGTACCGGTTTGTTTGATGTTGCACAGATATTCATCCGGATTTTGAAACTCGGCTGGGCTAAACTTTTTCTGTAGTGCTTGGACCAATTCTTCCCAGAAACTTATAGGATGATCAAGCGACAGCCAGGAAAAGAGGTCTAGTGCATCTCCTTCCAGGTGCATCGATGCCACATCGACCTTCTCATCGTTTGGAATCTGATAATAACAGAAATATTTCTCGGCCTTCAAAATCCACCCACGTGGATCGCCTCCACTGAATGTAGCAAACTCAATTTTGTTGTAGGGGCGGTAGTGGCGGCTGTTGTTCCATGAGGAATCGCCTTCTTCAAACCTGCTGGACCTGCTGGACTTCCCTTTGGAATTGGCTCGAGACTTGAGTTCAACAACATCTTTCTGCAGACTGCAGTGCCACCATGGCCTCCAACTTAGCAGCAATAGCCGCTAACTGGGCAGCAACCGGGTCAGGTGGGCTTCCCCCTTGGTTTTAAAAAGCGAGAAGCGTACCGAAGCGACGAGGTCTAAATCCGAGGCGCAAAGCGCAGGGCTTTTCGTACGCAAGGCGCACATACTATTAAAAAACATGTAAATTATGTATATACACATTAATCTTAGCGATAATAATATTTATATTATTATCTTGTATTTTGTAATAGCTGTAATAGCTGTAACAACTGTAATATTCTGTAGTTATCCTTTCCTTTATTATAGGTAGTCTAGTTTAGCAACTTTCTGATTGTTCCTCTATTTATTTCGATTGTTAAGGGAATGCAAATCACTTTGATTCTTCACCAATTTACATGGTATCAGAGCTACGGCTCTGTACCTGTGTTAACCCTAGCCGCCGGCTAGTTCAAGATGCTCCGATCTTCTTCCTTCTCTTTATTTTATTTCCGATATGGGTGATAAACCAGAGTCGGACTCCTCCTCAAACCAGAATATGAGATCTTTGCATCCTGTTTACACTGTTACCGACATTCAGTGCGTGGTGGGGGCCGTACCGGTGGTCGTACCGGCGGTCGAAATGGTGGGCGTGGCAGGATCCCTGCGCGCCAAAAGAATAGTGAAGAAGGAAGTGTTGTTCACACTGAACCGACGGTTAGTGTGCATGGAACTGAACAGACATTGGTTGAAGAACAACCTTTCACTTTTGAACCAGAAGTAAGAGCAGCTATAGCTCGGGAGTTCACAGAATTGATGAAGACTTCTCTGCCAGGTCTGTTGGCAGATGCATTGAAGCAGGTTAATGGGGTGGGTGGATCTAGTGCGGCAATTGGTGCTCAGAAAAATGAGACCGACAATGCACCGCCTGCTCGTGGATGCGACTACAAGTCATTTAAAGCATGTGACACACCAGTCCTGACTGGAAAGAAAGACGCGGTAGCTACGTTTGACTGGATAATCCGTATGGAGGCTTCCATCTGCCTCAGCGAATGCCGGGCGGATCAAGTGGTGAAATTTGCTGCCAACTCCTTGAGAGAAGAAGCATCCCATTGGTGGGAAGGTGTACGTCAGGCAAAAGGGAGCGAGGTTGTGGATGCGATGATGTGGGCTGACTTGAAAACCTTGGTGATCAAGAATTTCTGTCCAAGGAACGAGATTGAGAAGGTAGAGAGAGAATTTCTGGGTTTGAAGGCCGGGAACATGACGCACCGGCAATACACAACCCGATTCAATGAACTGGCACGCCTGGTGCCACATCTGATCACCACTGAGGAGAGAAAGATTGTCTGCTACATTCAGGGGTTGCCGGACCAGGTCCGCACCTATGTTAAGGCAAACGCCCCTACTACCTACGATTCGGCAGTAGAGCTAAGTGGCGTGGTATTTGACGATCTGGCACTGAATGTTGTTGTCGTTGAAGAGCAAAAGAAAAGACCGAGCTTCTCAAACAAACGATCTAGGGGGAAGATGTTTGGGACTCATGATAAGAGGGCTCGGGTGGATGAGCCGACCGTTTGTAAGAAATGTGGGGTAAGACATGTAGGTGAATGTAGACTGGGTTCTAACTTGTGTTTCAAATGTGGCAAGACCGGGCACTACGCCATGAGTGCACACAACACTACAAGTGCTACAACTGTGGGGATTTCGGTCATCTGAGTAGGGACTGCCCGAAGCCCAGGATGGGGGAAACCGGGAAGGGAAAGGGCCCAGAAAAGATGGGAGAGGGATCTCGTACGAAGACGCGGGCGTACGCACTGACGCAGGATCAGGCTAGGAAGGACCCTGATGTGGCGTCAGGTACGTTCATCCTTGACAACACTTTTGTTTCTGTGTTATTTGTTTCGGGTGCCAGTAAGAGTTTTATATCTGCGACTTTCTGTAAACGAGTGAGGTACACTGTTAGTAAATTAGGAAGGGCCTTTAGCGTAGAAACCGCTGAGGGTAGGACTGCGAGAGTGACCGATGTAGTTGACAACTCCACAATAAAAATAGAAGGTCATAGGTTCCCTGTCAGATTGTTTGTTATGGTTTTGGGAGGGTTTGATGTCGTGTTAGGTATGGATTGGCTAACTGCCAATGAAGCACAAATTATATGCAAACGAAAGATAATCCGACTCAAGGCTCCGGAAGGTAGCAAAGTCGAGATTCATGGAGATCGTGACGCCCCGATGCCAAACGTCATCTCGATGATTAAGGCAGCAGATTACTTAAGGCGCGGATGCGAGGCTTATCTGGTGTACGTAATTGACGAGTGTAAGGAAGTGAAGGAGCTAAATGATGTACCCGTGGTACGCGAGTACCCGGAGGTGTTTCCAGAGGACTTGCCTGGGATACCACCCGACAGAGAGATCGAATTTCGAATCGACTTAGTACCAGATGCCCAGCCTGTGGCTAAGGCTCCATATCGACTAGCACCAGGGAAGAAGACATACCGAAAACCGCATTTAGCACGCGTTACGGACATTACGAGTTTCGCGTGATGTCTTTTGGATTGACGAATGCCCCCGCAGCGTTCATGGATTTAATGAATAGGGTGTGTCGACCGATGTTGGACCGATCGGTAATCGTGTTCATCGATGATATCCTCATCTACTCCAAGAATGAGGGTGATCACGCGTGTCACTTGAAGGAAGTATTGGAAGCTCTGAAGAAGGAAAAGTTGTATGCTAAGTTCTCCAAATGCGCGTTCTGGCTTAGGGAAGTCCAATTCCTAGGTCATGTCATTAACCCGAACGGCATTATGGTTGACTAAGCAAAGATAACGACGGTGAAGGAACGGAATATTCCTAAGACGCCAACCGAAATCCGTAGCTTCTTGGGATTGGCAGGCTGCTATCGGAGATTCATCCAGGATTTCTCGAAAATAGCTTCGCCGTTGACAAAGTTGACTCGGAAGGAGGTAAAGTACGAATGGGGTTCGACCCAGGATGAGGCGTTTAAGGAATTGAAGAAGAGGCTAACCCAAGCTCCAGTCTTGGCCCTTCCCGAGGGCAATGAAGACTTAGTGCTATACTCTGACGCTTCGGGTCAGGGATTGGGATGCGTGTTGATGCAACGCGGAAGAGTGATCGCGTATGCGTCACGACAGTTGAAGATTCACGAAGCTAATTATCCAACCCACGATTTGGAACTTGCTGCTGTCGTATTCGCATTAAAAATCTGGAGGCACTACCTTTACGGGGTGAAGTTTACTATTTACTTCGACCACAAAAGTTTGAAATACTTCTTCGAACAGAAGGAACTTAATATGAGGCAGAGGCGATGGTTGGAACTGTTGAAAGACTATGACTGTGAAATAATATACCATCCTGGAAAGGCAAACGTGGTGGCTGACGCTCTAAGCCGAAAGGATGTGCCTACTCCTATTAGAGTGAAAGCTTGCCAGTTAGTGGTAACAACGGATGTGATGAGGGAAATTGAAAGAGCTCAAGATGAAGCACTTAAGGAAGAAAACATAAAGAAGGAAAGAATGGTTGGCCAACAGGACAAGTTGGAATATAACACCCTTGGTGTTAGGACACGTTTTGGACGGGTATGGATACCTATGGGTGGCGAACTTAGAACCAAAATCTTGGATGAGGCTCATAAGTCTTGGTACTCTATCCATCCCGGTACCAACAAAATGTACCAAGATCTGAGGAAGGAATACTGGTGGCCTGGAATGAAATATGATGTGACGAAGTATGTAAGCAAGTGCTTGACTTGCTCACAAGTAAAGGCTGAACACCAGAAACCGTATGGAAAGATTCAACCACTTGATATACCGGAATGGAAGTGGGAACACATTACCATGGACTTCATAACCAAGCTACCTCGCACAGCTAAAGGTCATGACACCATTTGGGTAATTGTGGACCGTTTAACGAAGAGCGCTCATTTCCTACCTATTCGCGAGACGTACTCGTCGGAAAGGTTAGCAGAAGTGTTTATTAACGAAGTAGTAGCACGGCATGGAATGCCTTTGACGATCGTATCTGACCGGGACACACGATTCACATCGAGGTTCTGGAAAAGATTTCACGAGGCGATGGGCACGAGGCTTAATATCAGCACGGCGTACCACCCACAAATGGATGGTCAGTCCGAAAGGACCATTCAGACATTGGAGGATATGCTTCGTGCTTGTATTATCGATTTCGGCGGGAGTTGGGACAGTCATCTGCCGTTAGCCGAATTTTCATACAACAATAGTCATCACACGACTATAGGCATGCCGCCTTACGAAATGTTGTATGGGAGGAGATGCAGGACCCCGATTTGTTGGGGTGAGATTGGACAGAAGGAATTAGGGAGTCTTGAAGTCGTAAAAGAAACGTCGGAAAGGTTTGATCAAATCAAAGCACGAATGAAGGCCGCACAAGATCGTCAGAAATCCTATGCGGACAAACGACGAAGGCCTATTGAGTTTGATGTTGGGGACATGGTAATGTTGAAAGTGTCACCCTGGAAGGGAATCATACGATTCAGGAAGAGAGGAAAGTTAAGTCCGAGGTTTGTCGGACCATTCAGGATAATGGCACGGGTTGGTAGTCGCTTATCGATTAGAATTGCCTGATGAGTTGAGTGGGATTCATCCTACCTTCCATGTATCACACTTGCGAAAGTGTTTGGCAGATGAATAAGCTCACGTACCACTTACTGACATCGAGGTCGACAACAGCCTTAATTACATCGAAGAACCCGTGGCCATCTTAGACAAGAAGGAGAAGCGTTTGCGTAATAAGGTTATCCAATTGGTTAAAGTCCAATAGAAACATCGAAAGGGATCGGAAGCCACTTTGGAAACGGAGAAGGAAATGAGGGAGTCGTACCCTCATCTATTTGACTTATGATAGGTTTCGGGGATGAAACCTATTGTAAGGGGGGTAGACTTGTAACATCCCAAAAATAAAACGACAGTTAAAATGACGAAATAAACGAATGAGGCATGTCGGGTCGGGTCGGATGGGCCGGCGGGCTGGAAGGGGAGCCTCCCTTATAAATAGCCAAGGCCACCACCCTTTTCTCTCATTTGCACCTTCTAGAGAGAGAAACCGTAGAGAGAGAAAGTTGGTGGATCGACCCGAGATTTCAGCAAAGTGTTACTCCATAACTAGTGAGAAGAACCTCCGGATAAGAAGCTCGATTCAGGTAACGATCCGACCTAAATCTGAGTTTTAGTTCGTTTTTGGGTTTTTCGGGTTTGGGTAAAAAGGCAACGTTTTTACGGATGAAACTGAGAGATAAACATAGATTTGAGTTCCTTAATAGAAAATGAACGTTTTGGATGCAAACAGGTTCGAGATCTTGACGTGATCAGACCTGAATGCGAAAGTTAGGGTTTTGCGAAGAAACAGGTCGTGCGCACTTACCAAGTGCGCACGGAGCAGGTCAAGTGCGCACGGAGCAGGTCCTGCGTACTTGCTAAGTGCGCAGGAAGAGGGGTCTGCGCACTTGCTAAGTGCGCAGGAAGAGGGGTCTGCGCACTTGCTAAGTGCGCAGGCAGCAGGGTCTGCGCACTTGCTAAGTGCGCAGGTAACAAGGTCTGCGCACTTGCTAAGTGCGCAGGCATCAGGCTGATTAGGTAAAGTCGGTATGTTTAGAAGGTTAAACCGTTAGATCGGGATTTGGTCTGATGTGTATTTAACTAATCAATTCAGATCGGAAGTGACGTAGTGGGACCTTTGTTTAGGGCAACCCGGATTAGCTTATCAGGTGAGTTCTAGAAGCCCTCTTTTAAATGTTTTATATAATGTTTTCGGGCTGGTGTGCATACCTATGAAATGATGTTTTATGAAATGATATTTTATGGAACTATGATTATGAAACGAAATGATTTGGAATGAACGGTTTATGGAAAGAAAGCTTTATGCATGGAACGTTTACGAATGAATGTTTAATAAGAAAATGGTTTAAAGTAAAGGTAAAGGGCTTTGAAAACGAGTGAAAGGTTTTATGTAAAGTAAAGAAAAAGGGCAAAGGTTTTAAAGAAGTCATTACAAATCTAATATGTCGAATGAATGGAATTGACGAATGAAGTCTGGGAATGAGATTCCCAGCCTTGTGGTAGATTATGGACAGCGAGCCATAGTTACCATAAGAACAACGGGGGCAGTGTCTTAGTGGCCTGCCAATGGTTTGATGTTGTACAACTGGTATGGAGTAACGACGGTTACTCAGGGGTTAACGTGACCCCACGTGAGGTTAAATTATGATCCGACAGTGTTATGGCTGAGAGCCATAGCCGTCGATGGAAGTTGTCGGTTTATGGCTGAGAGTCATAGCCTTCAATGGAGGTTGCCGGTCTATGGCTGAGAGTCATAGGGGGGCAACTGAATGGGTATTGTCGGTCCTCGTACAGTTAGCCTTGGGGGCAATACCAAAAAGGGAATTGACGGAATGTTGTGGCAACGACGGTGATACGTAACGGTTGACCATGACATGCAGGGTTTCTTCGGGGACACAGAGACGCGTAACGATACAGATTTTAGATAGTAATGTATGACTTAAATGAATGTTAAATGTTTTAAACAAATGATCCGTTCAATGTGTTTAAATGTGTGAAGGTTTATGAATGAAAGGCCCTGTTTTCTTATACGTGATGTTAAACGTTATTGAATGTTTTGAATGATGAACCATTTCTTAAATCGAACGAAAACTAGAACTCACCAGCATAGCTGACTTTTTTAGTGTGCACATTCAGGTTAAGGCAGGTTATGAGGATGGACGGTGATGCTTGGCTAGAGATGAAGAGTTACCCGACTGCTTTTGAAGACTGGCATCCCGTTATGTTTAGTTATGATGTATTTATGTATTAAACAATGTTTATGCTTCCGCATGTATGAATAATGATGACGTTATGTTTGAATGAAATTTTCCGCTGCGTTATTTGATATTCATGTTTAAGAACTGTTTGTGAATGAGTAAATCCAACAAGTGAGGCCTCCCGGGTTTGGGGCCTTACAACCTTCCATTCCATTTATAAAGGCCGTTTCCCTTTATAAAGGCCATTCCCCCGTTACATTTCCCGTAGGAAAATAACGGTCCGCGTTCCATTCCATAAGTTGCAAGATATTATGTGGGATTTGACAAAACATTTTCCTTACAGACCAATATGGTCAAAACATCCCATGTCAATGCAATCACTAACAATGACATTCTTTCATCATCACTTATCTTGGTAAACCAAGACAAGTCTTAAAACATTTAACATTCATTCCTTTCAAAACAAGGTGGTTATCTTTCCAGAGCAGTACCTCCAACAGATATGTTCCCAGTAAAGAATGACGGGTCCAGGAGGGATTTATACACCATCATTTCCATAGATAGAGCATTCCGTTTGTCAGATAACTACATACCGATCGAAAGGTTACCTTTCATTTTACAACATAAAATATTCCTTGCAACATCATGGATATTGGCTCAAAGATTTAAATCCATGGCATACAGTATCTAAAACATTTATATCACGTGCATCATGCCCAAAACATTTAAAAACGTTAAAAAAGGGCATCATAGAACTCACCGCTAACTTCCTGCTCGTTTAAATAATCTTTACGTACTAATGTAGCTAGCACAACAACTTGGTCAAGTCCTAAGTCATTATAACATTTGCTTAATCATAAGTTCCTACCTTAATGGAATTGACCAAGTCTTTAGGAACTAGTCGGAACCTTACCTCAGCACTATCTCTTCCGTATTTGGGATCGAAAAGTTGGAAACCGGACTTCCCTACGTGAACCGGGGCTTTTTGGCACACTTACCGAGGCTAAGTGTGTGTTTTGGGAAGTGTGTTTGATGTGTGTGATGTCTAAAAATGTTCATAAGGTCCAACTATTTATAAGCTGCTTGTCGGGTCCATAGCGGACCGTTATCTATATTCATGTTGGTCCGCTATCCAAGTGTGGCGGTGTAATTTGCTTAGCGGGCACATAACGGACCGTTATACTTCTCATGTTGGTCCGCTATGAATGAATTGCGGCTAGCGGACCGCAACAGATCCCATATCGGTCCGTTATTGGTCCTCCATGTGTCAGTTCTCAGCGATTAGTCACCCGACACGTGTCACCTCATGAGTGATCCCTTGTCCCCTACATAAAGGACCGTTATCCTTTAGATGTCGGTCCAACATCCATCCACTTTTCCAAATTTTCACTTTTAGTCCTGAACTTTGATCCAATTATAATTTATCCCCTATACTTTAACTTAATGTCACTTTAACCCCTATAATTTAATATAATGTTACTTTATCCCCTTAGGGTTTCATCAAATGACACTTTAGCCCTTATATTTGTATTTTCTTGAAAATTGGGGTGTTAAAAATCTACCCCCCTTATAAAGGTTTCGTCCTCGAAACCGGAAACTTACTCGAATAAGTAGGGATAAGATTGCCTCATCTCTTCATCTGTTTTCCATGTGGATTCATATCCGTTTCGATGCTGCCACTGAACTTTCACTTGCCTGATTACTTTATTTCGCAATCTCTTTTCTTTCCAGTCGAGTATAGCTACTGGCTTTTCGATATAATTCAATCTTTCGTCTATTTCTATGTCATTCAGTGGTACATGAGAGGTTTCGTCTGCCAGACACTTTCGCAAGTGTGATACATGGAATGTTGAGTGAATTCTACTCAACTCTTCTCGCAATTCCAATCTATATGCAACCTTCCCCACTCGAGCCATAATCTTAAATGGTCCGATAAATCTTGGACTTAACTTTCCTCTTTTTCTGAATCTAATGATTCCTTTCCATGGAGATACTTTCAACATAACGTAATCTCCAACTTGAAATTCTATCGGCCTTCGTATTTTATCTGTATAAGACTTTTGTCTATCTTGAGCAGCTTTTAGACGAGTTCTAATTTGATCTACTTTACACCTGTTGCTTGGACAATTTCTTTACTTCCAAGTTCTTTCTGTCCAACCTCTCCCCAACAAATGGGAGTTCTACATTTTCTTGCGTATAACATCTCGTATGGTGGCATGCCAATACTTGCATGATAACTATTGTTATACGAGAATTCTACCATGGGTAGATGACTATCCCAACTTCCACCAAAGTCACTAATGCAAGCACGCAACATATCTTCAAGTGTTTGAATCGTTCTCTCACGTTGACCATTCGTTTGGGGATGATATGTTGTGCTAATCAATAATTTAGTTCCCATTTCTTCATTGAACTTCTTCCAGAAACGCGACGTGAAACGTGTGTCTCTGTCAGATACTATTGAAACTGGCACTCCATGCCTTGAAACAATTTCTTTAATAAATGCTTCAGCTAACTTTTCTGAAGAGTAAGTCTCACGTATTGGTAAGAAGTGAGCACTCTTAGTTAGCCTATCCACTATCACCCATATGGTATCATAACCTTTAGCTGTTTTTGGTAGCTTTGTTATAAAGTCCATAGTGATATGTTTCCATTTCCATTCTAGAATGTCTAATGGCTGTAATCTGCCATAAGGCTTTTGATGCTCTGCTTTAACTTGAGAACAAGTTAAACATTTAGCCACATATTTCATAACATCGAATTTTATACCGGGCCACCAATAATCTTGGCGTAGATCTTGGTACATTTTTGTAGTACCTGGATGAATCGAATATCGTGACTTATGAGCTTCATCCAGAATTTTAACACTGAATTCACCCATATGTGGTATCCACATACGACCGAATCGAATCTTAACCCCATACTTGTTCTCTTCCAAGTATTTTTCTTGTCCAGCCATTCTCTCCTTCTTAACATTTTCTGCTTTCAATGCGTCTATCTGGACATTCTTGAGTCATAAAGTCTGGAGTTACAACTAACTTATATGATTTTAGCCTGATAGGAGGATGCTCTTCCTTTCGGCTTAGAGCATCTGCCACTACATTGGCTTTTCCTGGGTGATATAAGATTTCACAATCATAATCCTTTATCAGCTCTAACCATCTTCGCTGCCTCATGTTAAGATCTTTTTGCTCAAAGAAATACTTTAAGCTTTTATGGTCTGTGTAGATTGTGCACTTAACTCCATACAGATAATGTCTCCATATTTTAAGTGCAAATACTACTGCAGCTAATTCTAAATCATGAGTCGGGTAGTTAGCTTCCTGGGGTTTGAGTTTTCGTGAAGCATAAGCTATAACCTTGCCTCTCTGCATTAATACACACCCCAGTCCGTGATATGAAGCATCAGAGTAAACTACCAGATCCTCTGTTCTTTCCGGTAAAGACAACTCCGGAGCCTGAGTCAATTTCTCTTTTAGCTTTTGAAAAGCATTTTCTTGCTCTGTACCCCATATAAACTTTGTCTCTTTCTTTGTGAGTTTTTTCAATGGGGTAGCAATCTTGGAGAACTTGTGAATAAATCTTATATAGTAACCAGCCAAACCTAAGAAACTGCGTATTTCTGTAGGTGTCTTCGGCGGGTTCCATTTCATCACTATTTCTATCTTTGAAGGATCTACTAGAATTCCTTCGGGGTTTATCACATGACCTAAGAACTAAACTTCTCGGAGCCAAAATGCACATTTAGAAAATTTTGAATACAGCTTCTCCTTTCTAAGTGTTTCTAAGACTTCTTTGAGATGACATGCGTGATCTCCTTCATTCTTTGAGTAGATTAGAATATCATCGATGAACACGATCACAGATCGGTCCAACATTGGTCGACAAACCCTATTCATGAGGTCCATAAATGCAGTAGGGGTATTAGTCAAACCAAATGACATAACTAAAAACTCATAATGTCCATATCTTGTACGGAAAGCCGTTTTTAGGATATCTTCATCTCTTACTTTTAATTGATGATAACCTGACCTTAGATCGATTTTCAAGAACCAACTTGCTCCTTGCAATTGATTGAACAAGTCATCGATCCTAGGTAAAGGATATTTATTCTTGATTGTAAGCTTATTCAGCTCCCGATAGTCTATCCACATACGCATACTACCGTCTTTCTTCTTTACGAAAAGAACTGGAGCACCCCAAGGCGAGATACTCGGTCTTATGAAACCTCTGTCTAACAACTCTTGCAGTTGTGACATCAGTTCCTTGATTTTCGATGGAGCTAAACGATATGGTGCTTTGGCTATAGGCTTAGCACCAGGCACTAAGTCGATTCGAAACTCCACTTCTCTTTCTGGAGGTATTCCTGGTAATTCTTCAGGGAATACGTTAGGAAAATCACAGACTACTGGCACATCTTTTAATTCCTTAGTTTTTACTTTGGAATAAATAACATATGCCAGATAGGCCTCATTTCCTCGAGTCATAAACTTCACAGCCTTCATTATGGAAATGATTCTAACGGCTGATCTTATCTTATCACCGTGGATTGTAATCCGTTTGCCGTCTAGAGTCTGTATCTGAACTGCTTTCTGGTTGCAAATGATCTGGGCATCGTTTGCTGCCAACCAGTCCATTCCCAAGACTATATTAAATCCTTCTAGGATCATCGGATATAGTTTAATGGGAAATTTATGTCCTTCAAGATCGATGAAACAATCTTGAATGACTTCTGCTACTTTCATTGTCTTCCCGATAGCCGTTTCAACTTCAAAGGTTTCGTCTAATCTTAACGTAGGTCTAGCTAGGGATGGATAGAAATCTAAAGATATGAAATTTCTACTAGCACCATAATCAAATAGCACAGTAGCAGGTACGTGGTTAACGAGAAACGTACTGGATACTACGTCTGGCAATGCTTTAGCTTCTTCAGTTGTCAGAGTATAAGCCCTACTCTTGGCTTTAGAGGATTCTCCTTCCTTTACTTTCAAAGGCTCTAGATTGTTAATCTTAAGTGATGGGCATTCCAACATTCTATGCCCACTTTCTCCACACTTAAAACACTTAGGCTTGATAGGGCAGTTGTTTGCCAAGTGCCCTGTCTTGCCACATTTGAAACAAACGTCGGATTTCAATCTACATTCTCCGGCATGATTCTTACCACATGTGGTACACGTTGTGATACCACTTGTAGTTATCCTCTTCCTCCATCCACCGTCGTTCTGCTTCTTCTGGTCTTGAGAACTTTCAGGCCACTTTCTTTTTGATTCCACTTGGCGGGAACCATATACTTCACCGTACATAGTCGAAGCAAGTTGTACGATGGATCTAAATCTTTTTAATTCCGAAGTTTTCACTAACCTTAGGATTTCAAATGGTAATCCTTGTACGTATCTCTTAATTCGTACAGCCTCAGGGGTCACCAAGTGGGGTACCAAACATGCCATCCTATTAAACTTCGTAGTATACTCCCGATGAGTCACCAAGAGGAATGCCGATCACTTGTCGGAGTTACTTATGAACATATAGAAATCATAGAGACATACACAGCGGAAGACCTTAAAACATCTTTTTATTTATAAACTTGTCTTGGTACATTCTAAGAAAAGTATAACATAATACTAATGCCAGTCTCTAGAGTTGGATTCCAGATAGCCTGTTCATGATGCCTCATTTCCTTTACTGCTTGAAAACATACTCTTACCTGACACACATGCTTAAACACGGGTCAGCTTACGCTGGTGAGTTCTAAGTTTTAATCAAAATATTTTCAGCATAATACTTTTCCTTTTTCACATTCGCCCTTGCCCAACATAACATTAACCTTGAAAAACTTATCTCTTATCGAGGTTCGTAAACCTCTTAAGGGGTCGTCACCACCTTCCATTCCCTTTATAAAAGTCGTTCCCTTTATAAAGGCCATTCCCCCATTACATTTCCCGTAGGAAAATAACAGTCTGCGTTCCATTCCATAAGTTGCAAGATATTATGTGGGATTTGACAAAACATTTTCCTTACAGACCAATATGGTCAAAACAGTCCATGTCAATGCAATCACTACCAATGACATTCTTTCATCATCACTTATCTTGGTAAACCAAGACAAGTCTTAAAACATTTAACATTCATTCCTTTCAAAACAAGGTGGTTATCTTTCCAGAGCAGTACCTCCAACAGATATGTTCCCAGGAAAGAATGACGGGTCCAGGAGGGATTTATACACCATCATTTCCTTAGACAGAACATTCCGTTTGTCAGATAACTACATACCGGTCAGAAGGTTACCTTTCATTTTACAACATAAAATATTCCTTGCAACATCATGGATATTGGGTCAAAGATTTAAATCCATGACATATAGTATCTAAAACATTTATAACACGTTCATCATGCCCAAAACATTTAAAAACGTTTAAAAAGGGCATCATAGAACTCACCTCTAACTTCCTACTCGTTTAAATAATCTTTACGTGCTAATGTAGCTAGCACAACAAATTGGATCAGGTCCTAAGTCATTATAATATTTGCTTAATCATAAGTTCCTAGCTTAATGGATTTGACCAAGTCATTAGGAACTAGTCGGAACCTTACCTTAGCACTATCTCTTCCGTATTTGGGATCGAAAAGCTGGAAACCGGACTTCTCGACGTGAACCAGGGCTTTTTGGCACGCTTACCGAGGCTAAGTGTGTGTTTTAGGAAGTGTGTTTGATGTGTGGGATGTCTAAAAATGTTCATAAGGTCCAACTATTTATAAGCTGCTCGTCGGGTCCATAGCGGACCGTTATCTATATTCATGTTGGTCCGCTATCCAAGTGTGGCGGTGTAATTTGCTTAGCGGGCACATAACGGACCGTTATACTTCTCATGTTGGTCCGCTATGAATGAATTGCGGCTAGCGGACCGCAACAGATCCCATATCGGTCCGTTATTGGTCCTCCATGTGTCAGTTCTCAGCGATTAGTCACCCGACACGTGTCACCTCATGAGTGATCCCTTGTCCCCTACATAAAGGACCGTTATCCTTTAGATGTCGGTCCAACATCCGTCCACTTTTCCAAATTTTCACTTTTAGTCCTGAACTTTGATCCAATTATAATTTATCCCCTATACTTTAACTTAATGTCACTTTAACCCCTATAATTTAATATAATGTTACTTTATCCCTTTAGGGTTTCATCAAATGACACTTTAGCCCTTATATTTGTATTTTCTTGAAAATTGGGGTGTTAAAAATCTACCCCCCTTATAAAGGTTTCGTCCTCGAAACCGGAAACTTACTCGAATAAGTAGGGATAAGATTGCCTCATCTCTTCATCTGTTTTCCATGTGGATTCATATCCGTTTCGATGCTGCCACTGAACTTTCACTTGCCTGATTACTTTATTTCGCAATCTCTTTTCTTTCCAGTCGAGTATAGCTACTGGCTTTTCGATATAATTCAATCTTTCGTCTATTTCTATGTCATTCAGTGGTACATGAGAGGTTTCGTCTGCCAGACACTTTCGCAAGTGTGATACATGGAATGTTGAGTGAATTCTACTCAACTCTTCTCGCAATTCCAATCTATATGCAACCTTCCCCACTCGAGCCATAATCTTAAATGGTCCGATAAATCTTGGACTTAACTTTCCTCTTTTTCTGAATCTAATGATTCCTTTCCATGGAGATACTTTCAACATAACGTAATCTCCAACTTGAAATTCTATCGGCCTTCGTATTTTATCTGTATAAGACTTTTGTCTATCTTGAGCAGCTTTTAGACGAGTTCTAATTTGATCTACTTTACACCTGTTGCTTGGACAATTTCTTTACTTCCAAGTTCTTTCTGTCCAACCTCTCCCCAACAAATGGGAGTTCTACATTTTCTTGCGTATAACATCTCGTATGGTGGCATGCCAATACTTGCATGATAACTATTGTTATACGAGAATTCTACCATGGGTAGATGACTATCCCAACTTCCACCAAAGTCACTAATGCAAGCACGCAACATATCTTCAAGTGTTTGAATCGTTCTCTCACGTTGACCATTCGTTTGGGGATGATATGTTGTGCTAATCAATAATTTAGTTCCCATTTCTTCATTGAACTTCTTCCAGAAACGCGACGTGAAACGTGTGTCTCTGTCAGATACTATTGAAACTGGCACTCCATGCCTTGAAACAATTTCTTTAATAAATGCTTCAGCTAACTTTTCTGAAGAGTAAGTCTCACGTATTGGTAAGAAGTGAGCACTCTTAGTTAGCCTATCCACTATCACCCATATGGTATCATAACCTTTAGCTGTTTTTGGTAGCTTTGTTATAAAGTCCATAGTGATATGTTTCCATTTCCATTCTAGAATGTCTAATGGCTGTAATCTGCCATAAGGCTTTTGATGCTCTGCTTTAACTTGAGAACAAGTTAAACATTTAGCCACATATTTCATAACATCGAATTTTATACCGGGCCACCAATAATCTTGGCGTAGATCTTGGTACATTTTTGTAGTACCTGGATGAATCGAATATCGTGACTTATGAGCTTCATCCAGAATTTTAACACTGAATTCACCCATATGTGGTATCCACATACGACCGAATCGAATCTTAACCCCATACTTGTTCTCTTCCAAGTATTTTTCTTGTCCAGCCATTCTCTCCTTCTTAACATTTTCTGCTTTCAATGCGTCTATCTGGACATTCTTGAGTCATAAAGTCTGGAGTTACAACTAACTTATATGATTTTAGCCTGATAGGAGGATGCTCTTCCTTTCGGCTTAGAGCATCTGCCACTACATTGGCTTTTCCTGGGTGATATAAGATTTCACAATCATAATCCTTTATCAGCTCTAACCATCTTCGCTGCCTCATGTTAAGATCTTTTTGCTCAAAGAAATACTTTAAGCTTTTATGGTCTGTGTAGATTGTGCACTTAACTCCATACAGATAATGTCTCCATATTTTAAGTGCAAATACTACTGCAGCTAATTCTAAATCATGAGTCGGGTAGTTAGCTTCCTGGGGTTTGAGTTTTCGTGAAGCATAAGCTATAACCTTGCCTCTCTGCATTAATACACACCCCAGTCCGTGATATGAAGCATCAGAGTAAACTACCAGATCCTCTGTTCTTTCCGGTAAAGACAACTCCGGAGCCTGAGTCAATTTCTCTTTTAGCTTTTGAAAAGCATTTTCTTGCTCTGTACCCCATATAAACTTTGTCTCTTTCTTTGTGAGTTTTTTCAATGGGGTAGCAATCTTGGAGAACTTGTGAATAAATCTTATATAGTAACCAGCCAAACCTAAGAAACTGCGTATTTCTGTAGGTGTCTTCGGCGGGTTCCATTTCATCACTATTTCTATCTTTGAAGGATCTACTAGAATTCCTTCGGGGTTTATCACATGACCTAAGAACTAAACTTCTCGGAGCCAAAATGCACATTTAGAAAATTTTGAATACAGCTTCTCCTTTCTAAGTGTTTCTAAGACTTCTTTGAGATGACATGCGTGATCTCCTTCATTCTTTGAGTAGATTAGAATATCATCGATGAACACGATCACAGATCGGTCCAACATTGGTCGACAAACCCTATTCATGAGGTCCATAAATGCAGTAGGGGTATTAGTTAAACCAAATGACATTACTAAAAACTCATAATGTCCATATCTTGTACGGAAAGCCGTTTTTAGGATATCTTCATCTCTTACTTTTAATTGATGATAACCTGACCTTAGATCGATTTTCAAGAACCAACTTGCTCCTTGCAATTGATTGAACAAGTCATCGATCCTAGGTAAAGGATATTTATTCTTGATTGTAAGCTTATTCAGCTCCCGATAGTCTATCCACATACGCATACTACCGTCTTTCTTCTTTACGAAAAGAACTGGAGCACCCCAAGGCGAGATACTCGGTCTTATGAAACCTCTGTCTAACAACTCTTGCAGTTGTGACATCAGTTCCTTGATTTTCGATGGAGCTAAACGATATGGTGCTTTGGCTATAGGCTTAGCACCAGGCACTAAGTCGATTCGAAACTCCACTTCTCTTTCTGGAGGTATTCCTGGTAATTCTTCAGGGAATACGTTAGGAAAATCACAGACTACTGGCACATCTTTTAATTCCTTAGTTTTTACTTTGGAATAAATAACATATGCCAGATAGGCCTCATTTCCTCGAGTCATAAACTTCACAGCCTTCATTATGGAAATGATTCTAACGGCTGATCTTTTCTTATCACCGTGGATTGTAATCCGTTTGCCGTCTAGAGTCTGTATCTGAACTGCTTTCTGGTTGCAAATGATCTGGGCATCGTTTGCTGCCAACCAGTCCATTCCCAAGACTATATTAAATCCTTCTAGGATCATCGGATATAGTTTAATGGGAAATTTATGTCCTTCAAGATCGATGAAACAATCTTGAATGACTTCTGCTACTTTCATTGTCTTCCCGATAGCCGTTTCAACTTCAAAGGTTTCGTCTAATCTTAACGTAGGTCTAGCTAGGGATGGATAGAAATCTAAAGATATGAAATTTCTACTAGCACCATAATCAAATAGCACAGTAGCAGGTACGTGGTTAACGAGAAACGTACTGGATACTACGTCTGGCAATGCTTTAGCTTCTTCAGTTGTCAGAGTATAAGCCCTACTCTTGGCTTTAGAGGATTCTCCTTCCTTTACTTTCAAAGGCTCTAGATTGTTAATCTTAAGTGATGGGCATTCCAACATTCTATGCCCACTTTCTCCACACTTAAAACACTTAGGCTTGATAGGGCAGTTGTTTGCCAAGTGCCCTGTCTTGCCACATTTGAAACAAACGTCGGATTTCAATCTACATTCTCCGGCATGATTCTTACCACATGTGGTACACGTTGTGATACCACTTGTAGTTATCCTCTTCCTCCATCCACCGTCGTTCTGCTTCTTCTGGTCTTGAGAACTTTCAGGCCACTTTCTTTTTGATTCCACTTGGCGGGAACCATATACTTCACCGTACATAGTCGAAGCAAGTTGTACGATGGATCTAAATCTTTTTAATTCCGAAGTTTTCACTAACCTTAGGATTTCAAATGGTAATCCTTGTACGTATCTCTTAATTCGTACAGCCTCAGGGGTCACCAAGTGGGGTACCAAACATGCCATCCTATTAAACTTCGTAGTATACTCCCGATGAGTCACCAAGAGGAATGCCGATCACTTGTCGGAGTTACTTATGAACATATAGAAATCATAGAGACATACACAGCGGAAGACCTTAAAACATCTTTTTATTTATAAACTTGTCTTGGTACATTCTAAGAAAAGTACAACATAATACTAATGCCAGTCTCTAGAGTTGGATTCCAGATAGCCTGTTCATGATGCCTCATTTCCTTTACTGCTTGAAAACATACTCTTACCTGACACACATGCTTAAACACGGGTCAGCTTACGCTGGTGAGTTCTAAGTTTTAATCAAAATATTTTCAGCATAATACTTTTCCTTTTTCACATTCGCCCTTGCCCAACATAACATTAACCTTGAAAAACTTATCTCTTATCGAGGTTCGTAAACCTCTTAAGGGGTCGTCACCACCTTCCATTCCCTTTATAAAAGTCGTTCCCTTTATAAAGGCCATTCCCCCATTACATTTCCCGTAGGAAAATAACAGTCTGCGTTCCATTCCATAAGTTGCAAGATATTATGTGGGATTTGACAAAACATTTTCCTTACAGACCAATATGGTCAAAACAGTCCATGTCAATGCAATCACTACCAATGACATTCTTTCATCATCACTTATCTTGGTAAACCAAGACAAGTCTTAAAACATTTAACATTCATTCCTTTCAAAACAAGGTGGTTATCTTTCCAGAGCAGTACCTCCAACAGATATGTTCCCAGGAAAGAATGACGGGTCCAGGAGGGATTTATACACCATCATTTCCTTAGACAGAACATTCCGTTTGTCAGATAACTACATACCGGTCAGAAGGTTACCTTTCATTTTACAACATAAAATATTCCTTGCAACATCATGGATATTGGGTCAAAGATTTAAATCCATGACATATAGTATCTAAAACATTTATAACACGTTCATCATGCCCAAAACATTTAAAAACGTTTAAAAAGGGCATCATAGAACTCACCTCTAACTTCCTACTCGTTTAAATAATCTTTACGTGCTAATGTAGCTAGCACAACAAATTGGATCAGGTCCTAAGTCAATATAACATTTGCTTAATCATAAGTTCCTAGCTTAATGGATTTGACCAAGTCATTAGGAACTAGTCGGAACCTTACCTCAGCACTATCTCTTCCGTATTTGGGATCGAAAAGCTGGAAACCGGACTTCTCGACGTGAACCAGGGCTTTTTGGCACGCTTACCGAGGCTAAGTGTGTGTTTTAGGAAGTGTGTTTGATGTGTGGGATGTCTAAAAATGTTCATAAGGTCCAACTATTTATAAGCTGCTCGTCGGGTCCATAGCGGACCGTTATCTATATTCATGTCGGTCCGCTATCCAAGTGTGGCGGTGTAATTTGCTTAGCGGGCACATAACGGACCGTTATACTTCTCATGTCGGTCCGCTATGAATGAATTGCGGCTAGCGGACCGCAACAGATCCCATATCGGTCCGTTATTGGTCCTCCACGTGTCAGTTCTCAGCGATTATTCACCCGACACGTGTCACCTCATGAGTGATCCCTTGTCCCCTACATAGCAGACCGTTATCCTTTAGATGTCGGTCCGACATCTTTCCACTTTTCCAAATTGTCACTTTTAGTCCTTGAACTTTGATCCAATTATAATTTATCCCCCTATACTTTAACTTAATGTCACTTTAACCCATATACTTTAATATAATGTTTCTTTACCCCCTAGGGTTTCATCAAATGACACTTTAGCCCTATATTTGTATTTCCTTGAAAATTGGGGTGTTACAACACCATTGGTTCTAAGTTCTCGGTAATTAACTCCATCCCAACTAATAAGTGTCAACACCGTCCACCATCTAATAATTCAAACAACAAAAAGTCACTCGACTACGTTCAAGTCGATTAACAAAACCGACATTTCAATCCAACTCAATAGGTATGGTTACACCCTGCCGTACTACAGCCTTTTCTAATTCAACATCCCTCGATTACCTGAATGAGTATGTTTCCTTTTTGAATAGGAAATACGTACTCCCCGGTCAAAAGACTCGCTACTACCAAATCATAACATGTTCCCATCGTTTTCATATAATCTTGTAGTCAAACTACTACAAGCTCCTCCTACCTCGCATATGAGTATCAAACTGTTGAGGCTTTCCTAAAAATTACCCTTTGGTACTTGGCCTTAACTCAAAGGCAAACGAGACACTTATCAACATTGTTGACTAAGTCTCCCTTCTATCCTTGGCCACTAAAAGTTATATCCCTAAATTCGAGCATTAATGTCACCCAGAGTGTATAGAATACTTGGATTTATAATCAAACTCACCATATTGATCTTGATCAAACTCACCACGCTTGGTTCTCTCTTCCCAATCTTCCTTTGAAAGCAACAACTTGCTTTGATCGTTATCTTCCTCATCAAAAATTTTGATCCTGTCTTCATAAGCCTTCAACCTACCCACAACCTTCTCAAATGACATATTTTCAATCTCCGAATATTGCTCAATGGAAGCTACAATATGCAAAAATTCCATTGGAACCGAATTTAATAATTTTCTTACCACAATCTCATCTTCCAAGCTAGACCCGAGAATTTTGAACCTTGTAGCAATCCCACTAAGTTTGCCTGAAAACTCATTGATCGTTTCACGCTCTTTCATCTTCAACATCTCTAGCTTAGTTCTAAGAGTTAGAAGTCTTGCCTTTTGCACTCTATCGGCTCCCAATACCGCACTCGAAGCGCCTCCCACACATCCTTTTCATTTTCATGCTTTGCCACTTGAAGCAACACATCTTCGGGTAGAGTTTGGAACACGAATGCTCTCGCCATTAAATTCTTTCTAGCGTCGATCGCTCTTCCCGCTACTTGGCTAATAGCTTCCCACAAACCGTATGCTTGTAGAATTCATTCCACCATTATTGACCAACTCGTGTAGTTAGTAGTGGATAAATTCGAGGATTGCAACGGGATGTTGTTTTGATTGCTTGCTTGTACAATTTCACCACCACCATCTTTCTTTCCTGTCATCTTATTCTTCACTCAAAGCTTCGACTTATGGCCAAGTCCACGTAGGACTTAAATCACTCTACCAGTTTTGTGGTTAACCATCTCATAACTTTTTTTTCTCGTTCAGTACCAAGCCGCACACCACCAATTGAGTGATTTTTTTTTTATTTTGACTTTTCAACCGTACATGTGCACCCCCTCAAACACACTTCCCTTTTTTTCTTAGATTTGCCAACCACAACAGCATCCACCACCTCCGTTTTCTACTTTTCTCTTGTTCTTCACCATTTAAGTTTCTTTCTTAATCACACAGATTTGCACACAATAAAAAACTTAGGGTGAGTTTGGTTTGATGGAATTGGAATTGAGATTCCATTCTTTATTGTGTTTGGTTTGCATAATTTGTTAGAATTGTAATCTAAATTCATTTTCAACATGTTTGGTTACAACAAAAATTGGAATTTGAATTAATTCCAACAAATTCCTTCAAACAAATGATTTCAAATTCCTTACAAATTGTGAAGAAATTCATAAAAAAAAAATAGAATCTTCTACCACTCACCGTTGTCACATCCGTACCCTCTAACCCTAACCCCGCGGCCGCTGTCGCCTCCCCCGGCCGTCACCACCGACCGCCACCGACCCCCGCCCCGACCCCTGACCCTCGCTCCGACCGCCGCTGCCGCCCTCAACCCCCAACCCCGATCGCCGCCGCCGCCACCCCCCAACCGCCGCCGTTGCCGCCCCCGAACCCTGAGCCACCGCTGCCAACCCCGTCACCAACCGCAGCCCCGACCCCCGACCACCGCCCCAGCCCGTCGCCGTCCCGACTCTTGACCGCCGCCGCGCCGACCCCTGACTGTCGCTGCCCCAGACCCCCGACCTCCACCGCCCCGACCCCTGACTGCCGCCGCTCCCGACCCCTAACCGCCGCTCCCCGACCCCTGACCGCCGCCCCGACCCCCGACCACCGCCGTTGCCGCTGCCGCCCCCGATCGCTGTCGACCCCCGACCGTCGCCACCGAACCCTGACTGCCGCCGTTGCCGCTCCCGAACCCTGACCCCCGATCGCCGCCACCGGCCGACCGCCGCCATCGACGACCCCGCCCCCAACCCCCACTCCCGACCACCGCTGCTTCTAACCGCCGCCGCCGCCCCCGACCGCCTCACCCCAACCCCCGCCGTAGGGGTCAGGGTCGGGGCGGCGGCGGTCGGTGGTGGTTGGCGGGGCCGACTACATTAGGTATGTGGTGGTCATTGTGATAGATTCCAATTTCTTTATGATTGTTTTGTCACTCAAATGGATTAGGGATTCAAATTCATTTTATAGAATCCAATTTCTTTAAATTCCAAATCTTTTAGACAATTATAATTCCAAATCAAATTCCTTAAAATTACAATTTAATTTGTGACGAATTTCGCAAACCAAACGCACCCTTAAGCGTTCATCGCACTATAAATTTGCTTCGGATCACACCCGGTGCACTACATAGATTCTCCTTAGAGTCACACAGCTCTTGATTGAAACAACCGCACCACACAGGTCCGTTTCACACAGAATTCGTACACAACCCTTTTTTTCCAACACACTCAGATCGTTTTCGATCTCGATCACATATGTAGGATCGAGATATTACTAGATGGTTCTGTTAAGTTGATATTGGCGAAAACAATAACAACTATGCAATGCAACAAGTAACAAAGATAATACTGATAAATGCAAATTGTATTACCCTTCAATGTTTACAAGTTACAGAGAAAACTCTAAGGAAGCACGCTTACAAATGAAGAGAAACAATACATAAATATGAACTTAGAATCAAGACAGACCTTTGATTCTAAGGATCAGATCAAACATAAGCCGTTGATCTTGTAAAGATGAAAGGCTACACTACAATTGGTTTACAACAAAAAGACAACTGCAGCAAAAAGACAACTGCAAAACAAAAAGTCTTCTTAGGAATCTTTGCAGGTGAGTTCAGATGAGAGCAATGTCTTTTGCCTTCTGCACCAATAACATTCCTTTTGCTGATAGTGGTGTCAGTGTTACAGCAGAAAATGTCAGTAGTAAAGTCAAAGCTGCTGATGATTTGCCTATCAGCATCATAAGTGTTATATGCTGCTGATAAGCCTATCAACAGCAACTTTGGACTTCAGCAGATAAGCCTATCCGCAGCCAAGCTGTTGGTCAGCAGAAATTGCACTGTCCGCAGCATCAAATTTGTAGTGTCGCAGTATTTATACTTAGAGTATTTTGTAGCCATCAGTCTTTATATCTTCAACATAGATCGGGTTTCGCTCGGTTTCACACAGAAACTTTGCCAGTCTCGGTCTTCTTTACATGCCTCTACTATGATCCCATGGTATGAGCCTAGAGCTTTGATACCAAATGTTAGTGTAACTCATTGTTTGTATGGATTAAAAGCAGAAAGAAAAAAAGAAACGTAATTTTGTTACTTCAAAATGTATTTCTTTCATTCAACCTACTACTCTTTAAATAGCCTGCATGCACATTCACACATAAAGGAAAGAAAAGAAAAAAATCAACTACCTAATTCCCCTAAAACTTGCGACTTAACAGGAAGACATGGACTAAATTAAAGGTAAATAAAACACATGCCAAAATGACTTATTCATCTGTTGACTCGGTACTGTGACCCGTTTTAACCCATCTAAACGGATAGATTTAGCTCCACGAACCCACTTAATATCATGTATTCAGTATTGTCCACCTAATATTTTTCCAACATTTAGTCACATTTTCCATACCATAATAAATCATGCTTGGGAAGGATGGGCTATAAATAGATGTTGAGTTGATGAATGACTTCAAGCATCCCAAAGCAAAACATATAACCTCATATATACACTGATGGCTACTAATGTGTTCGGCATACCTGTGACGGAGGGAAACGTGACAGAGAGGGCACTCGAGGCTTTAAACAACCCAAACGCAAATAACAATCAAGTCAAGCGCTAGCATATGTGAGGCAATTGAAACAAAACGGAGTTTCCAGACTAGGTATCTTTTATAATGCTACCGGTGAAACCTTGATTTTTACCCAAGAACACTCTTCCTACGGGCGGATTAAGGGTTCATATCCGACTATAGTTCAGAATGGCCAATGGGGTGCGGATAAATCAAGGTTTTAAAGAACACGTGGCGGCCTGTGGTCCAATCTCAACTTTATTTTCCCGCCTAACTCATGAATCATTATTCGGTAAAAAGCACGGATCCAAAACCACCCATCCACAATCGCAGCCTACCCTTTTCAGCCCTAATTTGTATTCCTAAATCCTTTCTTCTTCCCCAATACTCCAAACCGCCTTCAGCATCATTGATTCTTCCACGGCTGGTTCCCATTATCACGCTTTTAGGACCCCTATGGTTTTTGCTATTTGAACGCATTCGTTCATTCATCACTGCCTCTGTAACCTCCGTACCCCTTCCCCCTGCCACTGCAGCTCATCGAGGATTCTCGATGGTAATGCTTTAAACATCCTTATCTTCTGCTTATTAATCGATGTTGTTTGTTGAATCTATGAAGATGTATTGATGATAAATCGTAGGGTTGTTTTGTGTTAATCTGTTTGCATCAGTGTTTCGTTAGTTAGATTCGTTTCGTGTTATCAGTCTTGCATTTTAGAATCCAGGTTGAGTGTATATCGCCCATTCTGTTGTCTGCGTGCTTACTCTTATTTATATGAAGTATATTTCTGTAAGATTCCATATCCATTTTAATTTTCATTCGTGTTTTTGTTATTTTTCTTTCGATTCACTGGATATTTTCTGTTGTCTGCGTGTTTACTCTTATTTATATGAAGTATGTCACTGGATATATTCTCATTCCAATTGTGTTGTGTATTACATTAATTTTGAAAATTAGGGTACTAATGACATCAAGTTTGGATTATAGCAACAAGAAGATATGAAGCCACTGTTTGGATGAGAAAAATGATTGGAGTTGTGGGAACAAAAGAATTACCTGCAGACGGCTAAGAAGGTATTCCAAACCTTTCTTTTTGTGGGTATTTTGGTATCAAATTAAAGATGAAGGGTTTGATTTGGGAGTGTTAATTTGTTGATTCGTCTTATAGATTGTATTATGGAGTCCATATGTCTGTGATTGAAAGCAGCTCTCTTTTTGTCTGTCTAATATTAAACAAAGTGCCTTGAGGCTGCCATAAAGTGATCCCAATCATGTGTATACATCATATTCGTCTATATTGAGGATTTTGTTAGTCATGTTTTAAATAATACACTAAAAAAAATTTGTTCAGAAAGTGAGAGATGCAGATATGAAAAATGTTGCTACTTCTGATGTTAAAGCTAGCAGATTTTATAGGGAGTTGAATGCACAGACGGTTAAACATTTGGTATGTTCTGGTTTGATCTCTTTTTGCTGTTATTTGGGTAATTTAATATCATTATCAATGTTACTTTACTAGCTTTAATATATGTAAGTGATTAGGTTTCTAGAATTTTGTTCATACTTTTGGAATTGTTTGACTGCTTTCAAAGGCTGTGAAAACAGGTCCTTTTGCACCTTAAGTTTAGCAAAAAAAAATTATTATTTTCTTTAGCTATTTAGGTTGGTAGAAAAACATATGAACTTCAATCAATGGTTATCGCATAAAAACATATTTATTAATTAGAACTTCATATTTATTTTTATGATCTAACACATTCTGCAAATCTTTTGAAAATATTGTAAGTGTGTACAATACCATTTATTTGTTTTATAAATTTTACCTCTTTAATTATGCATATCTCCATAGCTTATTGTTTATTCCTTACGAATATGAAATTTACATATTTATAAATTTAAACTATAAAGTTGGAATTGAATATAACAGTTATATTTTTACTTTCGAACTAAGAATATTTTGTATTTTCTTTTGATTCTTTCGTTTTGACAAATGATAGTTGCTAATTTAGTTTATTTGTTTAATTATGAGGTAATAAACTGCATTACATGAAGCTGGTTGGTCAAATCTTGATGGTTAAGGTTAGTGGTCATAGGAAGAACAATTACATGGTTATCGAACAAAAATGGAAGATAGCAACCTATATTTTGTAGGTGACGTGTTCTGAATTCTGGCCCCATTTTGTTGTAACAAGTCAAGTTGCAATCCGGGCTTTGATAGTCAAAAGATATTAATTAGAGTTTCGTGTAACGAGTCAAAATGGCTTTAAACCCTAAACCTTAACATCAATGATAGATAGTTAAAATAATAATAAGAGTTCATTATCTTAATGAATTTTACATTTCATTTCAACATGAGACTATAAGTATAGCTGCAAACGATAAGAGTTCATTATCTTCATGAATGTTTAATGGACCAATTCAAGATTATTTTGTTTTTATGCCTAATTATGATGTGGGATTTGTTAACATTAATAAGTTAATTGTACTGTATTGCTTTGAAATTTAGTACTTTTCAGGTGTTACTTAATTCATGGAATCTTGAATTGTTCTTTGTTATGTTGTTTTTTTTTTCCACTGACTATTGATGTTTTGACATAATTTGATTTAATTTTTTTAAAAATTGAGTTATGATTGTATCCTAGGTTTGAAATGCTTATCATTATCACATTGCAAATGTTGTGTGTTAATGATCTTTTGTTTCCGAATCAATTCTTTTTTTAGTGGTTTAGACAATAGTGCGGTTTAAGGAAAACAGGGGGAGGTGACAATTCATGAAAATTTGGATGTACTTAGCACGAATTTGGCTGATTATATCGCATAATTATCTGAGGCATAGGTTAAAGGGCGTGGCTTTTTTGCCATTGCTTTTTCTGGTGGTTCCATCATTAGTTTGATGAGGTACAAAAATATGTTTGATCATTTGTTTATATGTCAAAATTTTCATGTTGAGTTTTATAATTTGAGTTGAAAACATGAATCTGTGTGGAACTCCTTATAACAAGACTGATTATTGGGTGAAATGGTACATACTTTTGGGTGGATAAACGTGTGGTTGCCAAGAATCATGTCGATAGCAACTATAAGCTTGCTAAAGATAATCTTTTGTCTAAGGTAATTTATCTTTTATCCATTTTAGTCTATGTTATTATATATACTTTGGCTAGATCTTGTTATTCAACATCCTACAAAAGATTAGTATTTGTACATTCTTTTTTAAGTTATTTGTTTCTTGAACTGTGTTTAACATCACTATTAAGTGACATGATACGCCAATGAGCTAGTGGTGGAGTGGTAAGGGAGAGACCTGATATACCTAGTGACCCAGGTTCAATCCCTGCTCTCTACATTAGTTTCCGCGACATACAAATGAGGCCTAGCTTAGGCTGATGCACCTGGGTTTTACCCATGCCGATCCAGGTTCGAGCCTCGGCTCTCCCTCAAGCCCGAAAGGGGCCGTATTGGGTGAGATTTTTCCTTGAATGCTCTTCAACTCTGACGCCAAGTGGGCCCGGTTAAGACAACATATTGGCCGGAGTTAGACGAGGCTCTCCCATGTGACGGGGGTGTGACGTCACAACATTCAATGTTCGTCGTTCAAAAAAAAAGTGACATGATACGTTTTGTCCTATTTTTGTTGTGGGTTATACATACATGGGAGGGCATGAGTGAACTCTCATTGACTGATAGAGATACTGTAATTAAAAAAAAATTTGTCACCTGAGTATGGTGAAAGCATGGGCTTTTTCCCTGGATATCATGTCACCTTGAAGAGATACTGAAGTAAAGAAAATTCGTATGATACTAAAATTTCTTGGTGAGTTGTGAAAGCATGGTGAAAGTAAAAATTGATATCATGTCACCTGAGTATGGTGAAAGTATGGTGAAAGCATGGGCTTTTTCTGTCGTGATTGCTTTTAGGTGGTAGCATACTTGCAAGAAAACAATTTTTTTTTGTTGATTATAGTGAGGTTAAATTTTAGTGAATTTTTATGTTAATTTTTTTATCAGATTGTAGAATTATGTTAATTCGTACTATACATATTACTGTAAATATCTTTTACACATTATTTAAATTTTAGTTTTCTATTATGCAACATCGTGTAATACACGGGTCTATAACCTATAATTATAAACACATACATTTTGAAATGGGGTTAACAGTGATTTATATGTGTTAATGCAGAGTGTACAAATTAGTTTTGCTTTCAACGTGGCATGTTTTCATTTCTTTCATTATATACATATATGTATATGTTGTGTGCATAAATTTAGCTTGCGTGCTTATGATTTTTATTATGGGGCAATTATATATATTATTTTAAAAACTTCATTAATTACATATATACGCAACTCAAAATTTTATTTACGTATATACCCGTCATAATTACAAAATGATGGAATCGATCAGAAGTGACGTTGGATGTTAGAATCGATCGGAAGCGGGAATCAGAAGGTTATGGTTGGGATCAATGGAGTAAGAATAGTCGTATTTCTTGTAAGGTTAACAAGTTAATTTTATAAAAGAGGGGGATATATGTAATTTAAATTTGAAGTTAGATATATATGTAATTAGAATTAAAATAGGAGGATATCCGTAATTCTTCCTTTTAGATTTATCTTTTGATAAGATACTCAATTATGTTGTCACGATTTCTATATTTGAATAAAAAAAATTGTATCTTTGATTTCTTTTTGTATTGATAATTGGTTTCCTAGCCTTGATATAACAGAATAATAATAGTCACTGGTGAAAAAAAAAAAAAAACCTTTTAACACATTTATTAGCATCATAGGCTCTGTAAAAAGATAAGATATCTTTAACGGTTGTTCTAAAACTGCTATAAAAAGAAGAATTAAAATTAACCCGTCAGAATTAACCTTTTTACAGCGGTCCTAAACCATTGTAAATTGTTTTTGCCACCGAAATTTCGTGATCACGTAACACGATGCATTATTTCCTTTATTAATGAAGTCGATAATGTATTAATTGTAATCTTTAGTTTTACGACCATTTACTCTTGTGTAAATGAAAATTTTTAAATTAAATTATTATTTTAGTATAAATGAAATAAATAAAAACATTATAAGTTGAAAAAATAAATATAATACCCGTCTAAACATGGTGTCATAAAATATTGACTATTTGTATGAAACTCCAAGACACTTTGAATGTATGAATGTGAGGCTTGACAAACTCACTATTGCTTTTGAAAAAATCAAGTTCGATATACTAGGGATTAAAATATTTCGTTTTACCATCATCTCCCCCAACAATATATAGATACCTAAAATCAAACAATAAATATGATAAGGTTAATAACACTAAGTTATATTTAAAAAAAAAATGTTACCGTAAAATATTTAAACAAAAAATAATCAAACTTACATCATGAACCATGACAAAACTCCGACATCCGCCTATTCATTGACACATAATTGTATCAATGACTCTATATCAACACTCTCGATAAAACCATCCATATCCCGTTCTACGAAACACACTCTATTGATCAAGGGACTGGTCTTAAATACATTCACCAATTTTTTCGCTAATATGTATGCTATGAATCTGATGGACCTAATTGGACGGCCCAATCCAAGAAGCCCAACAAGTGAACAAGTCCATGGGAATTAGAGGAAAAACATAGTTTTCATGAAAATTGTTAGAAATTGACGATTCTCATTATAATCGTTCTATTGAATCAACATTGGTGCTTTCATTGATCTCCTTTTCTAGAATCTGTCTCCCCTTCTATGTTATTGTTTTGATTTCTCATTATAATCTTTCTATTGAATCAATCTAATCACAGTACTTCTTCCTAATTGATTATCGCTTAGTTGTGAGTACACAACACTGTACATACTTTGAGGCTTTTTTTTATTTCCTTTGCCTTTTTTCAAAATGCTAGCTATTCTTTGTTCTTCCTTACTAAACAATCTCAGTAGCGTTAGCATTAAGATCAAAAGAAGGAACATGCTCGGTACGATTAGGATCAACATGAGTCAATTGTGATGGATATGACTAATTAAGCTACATTAATAACGTTATTAAACTAATTATTATACCAATTTATTATATATATATATATATATGTGTGTGTGTGTGCGTGCGTGTGTGTGTGTGTATATATAACACGATATTATCGGGTTTGGGTTTAGTATAAACGGATTCAAGTCAGTTTGAGGTTGAATATGCCAACCCGTATAGCTAAATGGGTCGTGTTCATTTGATGTCGTCCAGATGGTCTATAAAAATATATACAAAACCTAAACTAGACTCCTAAGTAATATAAGGAATACCTATGAACTAAACCACACTGACAAGCAAGTGAACCTATCGAGTGTAGCACAACTTAATGGTAAACCGAGTTATCGAACCCTAGAGACACTATGCAACAAAACTAAACTCTGACTCGGACTAAAGATTGATTTGGTTTGGGGGGTTTACTACACTACTGATTAAACTAATGAATGCAGAAAACTCGAACGACTCAACTATCAAGAACAAGAACTAAGATGAAATCAAGAGATGAGAAGAATACTACCTAGGTCGGAATCCTACTTGCAAAGCACAACTTCTACCGGTTCTGAAAACTATTATGGATCTGGGTTTCTAAAGATGACAACTCTCAGGGTGTCACCAACTAAGCTACCTAAAGATGTACTGAACTCACCAGATGGTTGGATCACCTCTTGGGTATTTCCAACAATGACAATGTACCCGAATAGATAGATTACCTCTCAGTCTCACTGTCCACGATACATCAAAGATGCACGGGGTAATCTTAGGATAACAACTATGACATGAACTAACAACAATCACTAGATACCTAATACTAACGCACTCTCAGACTGTTAACACTTGGATTCCTAATGACGAAGACTAGACAACTAATTCTCTCCTCTCGATTGAACTAGGACACACATTCAATTCTAATCAGCAATCAAACACAATTCCTTTGGTTACTACGTCTAGCAAACCACTCAACAATCACAAACCCTAAGATCTATGACATAGACACGCAGATCAAACTGGCAGACAACCACAATCAACGCAGGGATTTATAATCAATCACACAATCAGACATGAGCATGCATATTCATCACAATTATCACACAAAGATCCTTTACATAATTAATAAACCCATCATACGAATCCAAAACCGAATAAAAACTGAAACTTTAACAAGTATTCATCATGTGACCTAGGCAATATCAATGGTTTTAGCCTACAATCATGCTCAAAACAACTAGAATAACAGAATCAAACACAACCATGGTTTCAAACGTAAGAAACAAAGATAAAGGTTCAATCTTTGGAACCGAAAACGCTAAAACTAACACATCCGGGATCAAAGACTCGATCTTTTCGCTTCAATCCTCTTCTCCAGCATCAAAATCACCCTAGAACTCTCCTCCGACGGCAAAGATACGAACTCCTCAAAGAATGGGATTGCAAAACATTAAATATCGAATTTTAGGGTTTTCTTGGAATTTCATTCCCTCGCATATCGCGAGAGAAACAGGCCAGGCCTTTGCGTATCGCGAAGACCAAAATAGTCGCGCGGGTTTCTGGATTTCCTCGCGTACCACGAAGGTTTTCTTCTGGGCTTCTCGCGTACCGCGAGGACCCTATTTCACTTCATTTTTCACTTTTTATCCTCCGGATTCATTCTCGTGCTCGGTTTCTTCACGATATAGCTTCCTATTCCACACGAGCTCCTGTAAATATACAATAGACTCAGTACATAACATAAATGACTCAAAACAAAGACAAAACTATCTAAAGACGCACTAAAACAATGAAATAAAGATGTGTGCTTTGCACTACAGCAAATATCCCCACACTTAACCTTTTTTCGTCCTCGAAAAAGCTGCAAATGGAATCATAACTCAGATCTAACTTAACAAACATCAATTACCAATTAGAAAAATATACTCACGCGTTAAAAAGCAACAATCAGTATTTCTGTCCGATTAAACCCAAGCACCAACTTTCAAGCCCCCGTTATGTGTTCTAATGTTACATTACCAGGCATATCAATCAATCTATGTGACTCACACTCAAAAGTTACAGCTCTACCTAATCCCGTCTCACGATTATATCTAGGCATGGATCAAACCAAATAGATTTACCCTACCACGTTAAACTAAAATTTACAGGTTTCAGAAATCAGATGAAATATGAATGAATGGATGGAAATGAGCATAATTAAGCAAAAGAACTTTCGTATAGAGGCGTTTCAACCAAGTCACTATCCCGGAAGGTAACACATAGACTAAGTCATAACAATGAAGCACATAAGAATCAACCCAGTGGTGTTTCACTCAGGCTGGAACCCAACGTGTGACACGTAGGTGAAACTTAGATTTCAATCAATAAGCTCAAGAATTATGGATTTATGGATGCGGGTGCCACCGAAACTCGGATTTATTCTCATAAAAAGAGAGTGGTGTGCCAAGAAATTTCAAAAACCTCTAAATTTTAACTTAACGTGGTACCTATCACCCCATGTTGACTGTTTCAGTATTACCGTTACCCTAAGATGAGTACCCACAAGATTTCATGATTTTAATAATTCAATTAATTCCTAAGTAACACAAACAGTCTGTTTAAGCTTTACTAGTTGGCTGGGTCTACCAAAACATCACTAATTAGACACATTTTCAATTATTTAAATCATTTAAACCCAAACAAGATCCAGTTGTACTATCATTTTCCATTTATATGCAGTTATCTCCAAGGACATTTTTCAAAATTTTTCAATTTTTTTTGTATTTTTGAATTTTTATAAACAAGACAATCTAGCTAAACTAGACACTCACATCCCCACACTTGAAAGACACATTTTCCTCAATGTGATGCAAGACACAATGTGAAGCAAGACACAACAAAAAATAAAAATGCAAAAATAAAAGGAATCGACTTAGCTGGTAATGTAGCATGAATGGTCCAACATTACTCTTCCACGTGTGCACCGTATAGCATTTCGGTCGCGGTTGCACAAACGACTGTCGGGTTGCCTTTACAAGATAGATAAGATGAGAATCAATCCCGCCCGAATGGAGATTGAGTACGAACGGAGCGATCAAAACCTACACAATAAAACTCAAACAAAGCTGCAGCATTAAACTGACACAAGTTACAGACTCAAAGTAAAAATTAAAGACTCGACTGACTCACTAAGACTCACTAAGAACTTAAAGACTCAAGATAGATAGAACGCAGAGAAATATACTCAATGTGTGGCAAACACATAGACATGAAAGCCACAGCAAGGTCGGTCATTGGTCACGAACGGTTTCAAGTTCTCCCATGGTCATGGTGTGAATGGATGTTGAAGGTGAATGGTAGTGATATGGTAGATGGTGGATAGAGGATAGAGTGATGATGGTGGTGGTCGATACGAGTGAACGGTGAACGAAACCATGGGAAAATAAGGAAGAAGGGTGAAAACAGCATGTCCCCGCGTACCGCGAGAGAACCAGCAACACTCCTCGCGTACCGTGAGGAGGCAAAAATTAAGCCGGCCGATTGGTTTGTCCTTCACGTTCCGGGAGAGGACTCCCCAAATGCTTCGCGTACCACAGGGACTTGTTGGTAACAGAAAGTTTTGAGATTTTTCCAACTTTTACACTTAGAAAATTTTTGATCATTAAATTTTTTTTTTCTTCCCAAATTCTTTAAAAACCTATTCCAAGCATAAAAACATATGTAAAAATACATGGAACTTCATTCTCGACGATTTTCCTCACCGAAACAAACACGAATCCCTGCAAAACATGACACAAACAAAACACACACCGAAAAACACAAAAATGACACGGACTCAAACCAAGTAGCGCACACAAACTCTACATCCCGAGCACTTTCCCGAGACTCAAACAAGCCTATCAGGAGTCTTCTCCTTGATCCTAACCAGTACCGCCTTCATCCTACGCGGTCTACCGGTCCTCCCTAGCATCCGACTACAAACTAACCTCAACCTTCTACTCACACTCTCTCTCAAATCGGTCCACCAGCACTTAAACCTACCAGGACCGAATATAACCTGCATCATGTATCCCAACAAGCTATCACCCTTACACGTCCCCACACTAGGGGTTTGCATTATCTCTAACTCACATATATCTCTCAACACATGGAGTTTCTTGCGGGGTGGCCTAGACTTAGGGGTTTTAAAACTCGGGGTCGGCTCAGCAGTTATCTCCTCAGAACAAAGAATACGTGAAGGTTCAGGAATGAGATTTTCCATGGGTGTAACCTCTAAACCTCCACCAGGATTTCCGGGATCCTCTATACTCTCCTCAATCATCCCCGCACTTGGGGATTTGCCTATGATCTCATCAAATTCTGCCATCATCTCTAGCAGATCATCAGGCACCTCATCGCCGTCTTCATCCGACTCATCTAACTACTTCTCTAATTCTACATCCCAATCAGATGGTTCTTCTAAATTCAGGGCGGGTTCACCAACTTCTATCATCGGATCAGAGTCCTGCTGATAGTCCATGAAGGAATCAAGCATGCACACAGAGTGGCTATGCTCGCCAACATCCTTCACAGACTGTGTGACATCAAATATAACCGCCTCATCCCCCACACGAAGTGTGAGTTTCCCATCAAAGACATCAATCAATTCCTTGGCGGTGCGTAATAATGGGCGCCCGAGGATGAGTGGGACTCTGTCATCCACCTCCATGTATAGAATAACGAAGTCCACGGGGAAGACAAATTTTCTTACTTTTACTAGAAGATTTTCCACAATTCTCTGTGGATACTTGACTGAACGGTCAGCCAAAGATATGCTCATGCGCGTCGGCTGTGATTCACCATGGTTTACCTGCTTGTACAAAGAATAGGGCATCAAATTGATGATAGCACCTAGGTCGGCCAACGCGTGGTGCATGGGTATACTGCCTAAGAGACATGGAATCGTGAAACGCCCTGAATCTCCCAATTTCTCGGGCAGCTTGTTCTGTACCACCACAGAGCATTGCTCACTAAGTGAGACTTTAGAGACCTCCTCGAGCTTCTTCTTGTTAGAAAGAAGATCTTTTAGAAACTTGCCATACTTTGGCATGCGCTGGAGGGTCTCTATCAGCGGAAGATTGACCTTGAGTTTGTAGGTCCCGGGAGCCTCGTCGCGCAACGGATATAACACGGACCTGTTCTGTGATTTATGTGGGAACCAAGAAACGAGACAGAGAAACACGAACATAGACAAACGATAATGAAACGATACGTAATCCATAACATAGAAGTCATCCCGTATTACAGACTACATACCGAAGGAGCACACATCTCTCATCTAAGCTCACGGTCCAGACCGTGGGAAGGCTCGTCCCGACCCGGATACCTCTCAACCTAGTTCCTGAAGTTCCACCAACAAATGAAGACAAGTCTTCTATTTATAGAGGAAGGAACACTACCTGCGTACTTATCTAAGTACGCAGGGTTTGGTCATGCGTACTTGACAAGTACGCAAGGCAAAAGCCTTGTGTAGGTCCCAGGGTGTCTCGGATCGTTACGTGTGGGTGTGTGACTAGTCGGACCGGGTGCGGAATGCCCGTGACTAGGTGGAGAATCAAACAACACAAAGTAAACCGACAAAGAAATCACTTTAAAGTTCCTTCTATTATAAACTCGAACGGTTACAGAGAGAAAAACTGAGTGCAAATGTATGCATACTTATCTTCTGTCAACCTATTCTATTTATACAAGACCTGATCTCTGCGCACTTAACAAGGGCAAATTGTTCGTGCGTACTTAGCAAGTACGCAGAGTATTCTTGCGTACTTACTAAGTACGCAGGAACTAATTCCTGCGCACATGCTAAGTGCGCAAAACACTTAGAGAAATATTACAACAATAACATGCATTAGAAATTACAACTCGATAACTAATACATACAGACATTACAATATAAAGACAAAACATACAAGACAAGTATAATAAACTAAGAAACTATCCAGAGTGTTTGTCACACAAAAGTGCTTCAACAAACTCCCCTTGACAACAGCTCTGGATTGTCTTCGGTCTTCACTTTGTAGTCAAGGCAGAACTTGATCACCTTGTCGTATTTAGAAGCAAGTAACTTTGTCCACTCGTCCGTGTACATGCAGTACTTGTCAGCTAGTGCCTCCAGATCTTTCACAGAGAAGTTTATGAAGCAGACTTCATCAAACACTCTGATCAGTTCCCTTGGCACTAAGCTTCCACTATCGGACCACACCTTTCCAATCACCACTGCCTCGCCCGTTTTAGGATCTACATACCAGTACCATATGTTACCGAGGATATCCTGTGATAACTTGCTCAGGGGAATCTTAGTTTCACATAGCACCGACTTGTATACCAGTTTCTTTAAGCTTTTCTTAGTCACAGGATGTCTAGCGTTCTTGTCCTTGACTCGCTTGGGCACTTGAGGCTTAAACGTTTCGAATTTCCCTTTCAAGTATATGAAGATTCTCTTTACAGCTATCATATGAGACACCTTCGGTTGTGACTGAAACCTTGAGCACAAGCATACAACAAACATTATGTCGGGCCTTGAAGCTGTGAGATACATAAGAGATTCGATCATCCCACGGTACAATTTGCAATCCACATCCTTTCCATCTTTGTCAGGATGCAGACCATGATTGACGGGGATAGGTGTGCCATAAGTACTGCTATCATTCATCTTGTATTTTAACAAGATGTCCTGCACATACTTGGTTTGATGCAGATAAATTCCATCCTCTCTTTGACTGACTTGTAGACCCAGGAAGAACGACAATTCACCGATGTTACTCATCTCAAAATTGGACTTCATCACCTGTTCAAATTCCCTACACATCTCTTCATTTGTAGACCCAAAGATAATGTCACCGACATACACTTGTACAAGAAGAATATCACCTCCTGCTTTCCGTATGAAGATGATCGAGTCAATCTGTCCACGGTCGAAACCATTAGACAGTAGATGTTTAGATAATGTCTCATACCATGCCCGAGGTGCTTGATGAAAACCATAAAGTGCTTTGTCGAGCTTATACACTTTATTGATATTATGCGGATCTTCAAAGCTGGGAGGTTGAGTGACATAGACCTCTTCATGAACTTTTCCATACAGGAAAGCACTCTTCACATCAAGTTGATAGACCTTGAAGCCGAAATAGGAGGCATAAGCCAGAAACAGTCGAATGGCCTCAAGTCTAGCAACTAGGGTATATACTTATGTGTAATCCAAGCCCTCTTGTAGATAAAAACCCTGAACAACCAACCTTGCTTTGTTCTTCACCACAACATGACGATCATCTGTCTTGCATTTGAACACCCATCTGGTTCCAATTGGTTGTACGCCTCTTGGCAAGTCAACCAAATCCCACACATGCAACTTTTGGAATTGAGACAGTTCTTCTCGCATTGCCTCAATCCAGCAGTTGTCAGCGAGAGCCTCTTTCACATTCTTCGGCTCTAACTGGGACACGAATGCAGCATGCAGACATGTTTCCATGACACCAGTGTCAAGTATCTCAAAGTAAAGACTAGTGTTCTCAGCAATGGTTCGATGACAAGTTTGAACACCGGCATGAGGATCACCAATAATGTTGTCAATTGGATGATTCTTATGCACTCTCATCTCTGGTACATTTGGTTCCTGAATTTCTGAATCGAGATTCGTGCTTAACTCCCCCATATCATGTGTTCTAGAAGAAGAAGATTCAATGTTGATTGGATCAGCTGGAGCTTCATTTCCTACACGAGTGTTAGGATTAGCTTGAGCGTCATTTCCGTCAACATGAACATCTTCACTGTTATCACCGTCATGAGTTCCAGATGCAGATGCAACATAGGAATCAGGAGTTACAATTGGTACAGTAGCACGAGTTGAGAAACTGGAGTCATCACTGCCACCAAACAATTCATATACATTTGCGACATCATTTGCATACAAATCAAGAAGATTGAAAGATTTGAATAGCACATCATAATCAAAACCCCAAGCTGGACCAGTTGGTTCTGGTGGAATGCTGTGTTTACTACAATCCACTTCAAACCATTCCTCGACAGTACGAGTTCCTATATTGTACACTCTCTTGCAAGGCGAGTTGGCAACATATCCTAAGAAGATGCCTTCCACCGCTTTTGCATGAAACTTAGACTTTCGGTCTTTGTATTATAGCAATAAGGAACAGGGACTACCAAAAGGAACTAGGTAGTCAAGATTGGGAGGTCGATTGCTGATCAACTCATAACAAGTCTTGTTGTGCCTCTTCACAACCAGAACTCTGTTCAAGACATGACAAGCTGTATTAACTGCTTCTGCCAAGAAAGTGACAGGAAGATTTGCATCTGACAGCATTGTCCTTGCAGTCTCAATCAAGGTTCTGTTCTTCCGTTCTGCGACTCCATTCTGCTGAGGTGTGTACGGGGCACTAAATTCGTGACGGATCCCCTTCTTGAGACAGAAAAGTTCCATCAAATTATTCTTGAATTCAGTTCCGTTGTCACTCCTTATTCTTTTAACCTTCAACTTGCACAGAGATTCCAAGCTTAGGATGTGACATTTCGGGTTTTATTCACGCTCTTATAATATGTATCCTGTAAACATTTTCTATTCTATGGAATGCAAGTGTTTTTATTTAAATTTTTGTACAAAGTATATATATATATATATATATTTAATTTATGGATTTAAAATAAATAAATTTTTATAAGTTTTAAACTTATATAAAATTTTATATAAAAATCTAAATTAAAAGGTTCATTTATAAATAAGATAACCTATTTAAATAAAATAATTAACTTTTATAAAAATAATTATGTAGGTCCAGATTTAATCGAAATCACTGATATGATCGATTTAACACATACACAGGCGGAAACTGTGTATATGTAGGTGAAACTGATAAACGAAACAGTGATGGTGAAGATAACCAGCTAACCACACTATGAATCAACAATCAAAGGGTATGAAAATATAAGAACACAGTGAATAAACAACTGCAGATTGTATTGATTCAAGCAAAATGTGAAAGAGAAAGTTCAGGGTTACAGCCGCTACTCACACCCTAAACATTCTCAAACTAGGCTATTTATAGTAGTAACAGGTATCGAAACTATGGTCAATCGAAACTACTAGTTTTGATTGACCATTTACAAATGATACTTAGACCTGTCGAAACTACCATCTATCGAAACTACTAGTTTCGATTGAACAGACTCAATCGAAACTAAGTAGTTTCGATGGCCCAGACTTGGCTAATAAAACAAGTAAATTACAGAAAACTGAAATTACATGAAATGAAATGACATAAAGTAAACTAGTCTAAAATGTTTAAACATACAATAAATGACAACAACTTATACATGACTCTACAATCTCCCCCTAAGCTGTTGCATTACTGTCTTCAGCTCTTCTTCAAGCAGCTGGTCCTTCAGTTGTCCTAGGGATGAAAGGTTTTACATGTAGAGACACAACCCTTTGGTAAGCCTTGGCATCAGCTTCATCTTCATCACTGTAAGCCTGAATGTGATTCTGGAAAAGTATCTCCAGATCTTCAGGCTGAAATTTTAACAGCTCCATGGGTTCAAAGATGGTGATGTCTTCTTTGCCTTCACACTCTATTACTACACTGCCTATGATTGGGTCATAATACCACTTTCTGAAAGTTTGTAGTTGGACAGGTACAGATTTTGGAATTGTGATAGTCTTGTGAGTTTCAGCAGGCTTATACCTCAGGAACACATATGGCTTTTTAGTCTTAGGGTGAAACCTAGTCTTTGAGATTTTCTTTTGAGTTTTCCTAGGCTTCATCCCCTTGAAATCATTATCAACTTGAGAATGCAGAAACTTCTCGAAGTCATAAGCCATCATTACCTTCCCGGGGTTTTGAAGGGGAAGTTTGGCTAGATCCCTGAGGTCGTAGAAAGGAAGTGTCTGGAAGTCAGTCATATTCTTGAAGTGCTGAACTCCCCCTTTGTACCTTCTGATAATAAACAACTTCCTTTCTGCATCATATTTCCATCCAATTGGAGGCCTTTTTAGCTCATGATGCTCAGCAATCCATTCATAAGTCTGAGGAGTCTCTTCAGGAATGATTTTCTTGAACCAAGACTTCCTTGAAATTGGAGGCTCAGGTGTGATGGAAGGTTGATCTGGAGCTGGATTTGATTCAGAGACTGTCGTGGTTTGTTCAGGAGTGACAGTCTTGATGAGATTAACCTGAACATCTTCTTCGTCCTTTTCTTCATCTGATAAGGTTTGGATTTCCTCTCCTTCTTCAGTGAAGTATCTGGTTTTCTCAGTTTCCTTTTCTTCTGTGGTCAGAATTTCTGGATGAAGATCATTGTACCCATAGTGGTCAATCTCATCTAGAAGAGCATTCAGCTCATCGTCAGATGGTATGCCTTCTTCATCCAGAATCACAGTGTCAACATCAGCCATTGTTCCCTTCCCTCTCTTCCTTGCTTCTCTTCTTTCACTTGCTGAGGGAAGGTCTAGTTCTGGTTCTTCAACCTTAACTTCAACTGCCTCCTTTGTCTTTTCAGCATGCCCGGTAAAGATGGTCATTGCAGACTCTGGATTAGTGATGATGGCAGGAGACAAGGGTTCAACCACAGATGTGGTCTCCCCCTGAGCCGTTGAAGTGGTTGCTTGTTGTTGCACAGGCTTATCAATGGAGGCTTTAAGCTGTTTCACTGCTTCAGCTAAAGCCTTGAAATCTTCATTTTGTTTTGAGATAAGTTTCTGTTGTGTTTCAAGTTGGGTTTGTTGAATGTCAATCTGTGTATGTAGACCCCCAACTTCCAGCTTTAAGTCTTTTACTTCTTCCTGGACATCATGCAGGTAAGATTTAAGACCTTCAATTTCTTCATCTTTCTTTTGAAGCTGATCCTGCATCTTCTTTAGTTCAAGGCTTAATGTTTTAACTCTGGGAACAGGGGAGGTTGAATCATGAGATGGTGATGTGGGAGAAGTATGGATGGGTGATTGTTGTGGAGATGGTTGTGGAGATGGTTGTGGAGTTGGTTGTGGAGATGGTTGTGGAGATGGTTGTGGAGTTGTGAAAAGAGAATCTGATGAAGATGACAAGTCTTCTAATCCAGTTTTGATCTTCTTTGCCCTAGGCTCCTCTTCTTCAAAGTCAGAACCTGACTCAACTTGCCTCTTGGAGGATGATGCTAGATGCTCTGCCTTTTCATCTGAATCAGACTTGTAGTAGTCAGATCCATAGATTCCAGCATCAAGAGTCCCACTTGATTCTGCAACTTCCTCCTCAGCTTCAATTATACCAGCTTCAACATTAACTGCTGGTTCTAGAACAACTTGTATTTGCTCAACAAATGGAGCCTCAATCACAGGATCAACTATGGGTTGAACATCTTCTTGAACAATAGGAATGTTCATCTCAATCACAGCTTCATCAACATGTTGATTACCTTGACCCTGTTCAGCTTCCATTTCCTCTTCATCAGATGATACATCAACCTCTTCTTCTAGATCTGGGTCAATATCCGAAATGAATTCTTCTTCTTCTCCAAGGATATGACCAAACAAGGGAACATCAGCTATAGCCCTGTTGGTTCTTTTGTTTGTACTTCTCATATATCTGAGAGTCTTGGCTATCATGTGGTCGAACACGAAGGTGCTTCCTCCTTGTTGAAGCTCAGGATGTAAATGATTTATGATGATCTGTAGGAATCTTGGATAGGCTAGAAATTTCTCCTTCACTGCTCCGGTCAGATTATCCTTTAGTTGTCTGAAGATGAACCCAGAGAAATTGTAGTCTCTTCCCTTGACTAGCCCCAAGATTGCTGAGCCCAGTGTACTGTTTGCTGAGTCAAACCCTCCTTTTCTTATTGATAGGCAGTGAATAAACACGTGCACTATGTATCTCCAGTGGCTTGGTAAGGAATTCTTGATTATCTGACCATTCTTGAATTCTTCTGGATGACCTAATCTTCTGAAGCATTCTTTAACGTAGAAGATAGGAAATTCAATTGGTGCATTTGGATTGTCATTGAACTGCAGCACCTCTCTAATGGTAGCTTCTGAAAACAAGACTTCTTGGCCCAGCACAGTTGCTCTGATGTGCTCCACATTGTCAATTGTGATTAGCTCAACAGTCTCCCAAAATTCTCTTATAGAGGTCTAAAACACTGGCAGGTTGTTGCTGATGGCAAAGCTGATGTTGGAGTTTGCCAGGAAGTTTAAGACTTGAGTGAACTCTGCAGCCTTTGGATCATTTGCATTAAGGAATGCACAGACATTGTGTCTCTTTACGAATAAAAGATCCATACCTGTAAAATCCATCAATTTAGCACAAGAAGTAAGATTTCTGATTATACTTGATCGAAACTTTGACATCCCAACACTTGAAAAAAAATTGGATAAACACTGTCGAAACTACTTAGTTTCGATTGAGAACAACTTTATCGAAACTAGTAGTTTCGATTGAACAACTAGTTTCGATCAACACTTGGACATTCAAGATGGACCTATCGAAACAGTAGTTTCGATATAACAGACAAGTTTCGATCAACACTTGGACATTTGAGATAAACTTATCGAAACAAGTAGTTTCGATAGAAGTATCTAGGGCAAGTTTTGGTATCGAAACTAGTAGTTTCGAATGAGAAACCTGTTGAAAATTTGGAAGTATTAACCTTTTTATCGAAACTACTTGGTTTCGATAACCTAAACCCCTTTGATTCAAAATACTCAGATTACAACACATGAATGAAAGAAGGGTTTAGAAAGGCCTGTAAATGACGAAACTTCATCTTACCGATTGTGATTACTGTTATCTGCAAGATTACACAATAGACATGAGTTCAAAGATGACAAGTGTTTGCAAACATATATAAGCACATAAACGTCTGCTATTATGAAGGTTTAGTCGACACAATTCAAATTTTGAAACCCTAGGTCTGTGGATTTGCGGAAATCCTCTAAATGAAGTAGAGAAATGTTACCTGATGATGAAGACGACGGTGACAACGGGGAGAATCAGGCGATTAACACTGATAGTTTGCAACTCAGACCGATGGCTTGAAGGTGAAGAGGGTTCGGGGAGAATGACGAGTGAAACTTAGCATGAATGAGAGAATTTGATTATGAAGGCATTCAATTTGCTTATGACAAAAGACAAAAATGCCCCTGTCGAAACAACTAGTTTCGATAGACCAAAGTAGTTTCGATGTCAAGGTAGTTTCGATATATACAGGGTAGTTTCGATATCAAAGTAGTTTCTATATATACAAGGTAGTTTCTATATATACAAGGTAGTTTCGATATCAAAGTAGTTTCGATATATACAGTGTAGTTTCTGCAAGTCAAGGTAGTTTCTATATATACAAGTAGTTTCGATAGGGCAAACTAGTTTCGATATTTACAGAGTAACAGAAATAAGACTAACATATATACACAAGATATTTACACTTTTTCTTCTTGAAAAAGATCCAACATGAGATCAGATCTGGTCAGTCTCTTGAAACACTTCCTTTTGCAATTAACTACTGTGAGTCCCTGAAGATAGCTGATATTTGTGCAAAGTAAACCCGAACATTTGTTTGTATTTTGATTTCATGTGATTAAAAGGTACCATTTAAGCACTATACAAGGTGTACCCCACATATTAAAATAAAATGATTTTGAAAACCTATCAATCCTCAAGAAGTACCCATCTTCATCCTATCATCTCTTTCTGATTAACCAAGGTACCGTCTTAGTAATGTCAAAGTACCACCAAGATAAAATAAGAAATCCAAGTGGATTAGAGAATTTAAAATGAAAAATATCCAAGTAGATATTAAAAGGTACGATCATTCTAGATCTTTGCGTAAGCAAAACAGAAGAAGTCGTAAAATTATCCAAGCGGATAGAAAAAGATTGAACACCCGAGATCTTTGCGTAAGCAAAACAGACGGGGTCAAATCATCCAAGTGGATGGGAAAAGGATGAACACCCGAGATCTTTGCGTAAGCAAAACATACGGGGTCATCGGCGGTAAATGTCGTTACTTTGACGGTCACTTGGCGTATGTATAGGAATTCAATACGTAAGACTGTATCTGATTGAATCGGTTTTCTTGGATATAAAAATGGGTTAGATGTTTCAATAATGGGTTCAAACACACAAGTTTGAGATATATTTTAGGTTTTCACACTACTTACAAGTTTTAACCATATGCCGGGCCTAACAGCTATACCTCAGTAAACACCATCGCTTTTGGTCCATTCCATGTCCAAGAGATGAGATCAGACACTATCATTTCTCAAAGGTCAGATTCAATTTTTTCTGTAACAAAAACCACTTGAAGTTATATACACAGCAATTCTTTTATCAAATGTTACTTTTCTCCCCCAAAAGAGTTGCGTAGAAACTGTACAGAAAAATAAAACTTTTTTTTTTTTTTTTTTGGTATTCACACTATTTACTGAAAGTTTATCATTCCAAGCATCTCCACCAGTTGGGCAAATCTGGTAGAGTCAAAGGCCTTTGTGAAGATGTCTGCGGTTTGTTTATTAGTTTTGACTTCAACGATCTTAATATACCTCTTTTCCACACAGTCACGGATAAAGTGATGTTTAATTTCAATGTGTTTGGTTTTCGAATGCTGAACGGGGTTTTTGGTGATATGGGGAACGGCAGTATTGTCACACAGAATGGGTGTCTCATGGAATGTGATCCCATAGTCAAGCATCTGATGGTGTATCCATCTGACTTGGGAACAACAAAGGGCGACGGCAATGTATTCGGCTTCGGCGGTGGATTGGGAAACGGTGGATTGTTTCTTACATTGCCATGAGACAAGGCGGTTGCCAAGGAATTGACAACCTCCAGATGTGGATTTTTGGTCTAAGTTGCAACCCCCGTAGTCTGAATCTGAGTAAGCCACAAGATCAAACAAGTCAGTTTTAGGATACCACATACCCAATTTTGGTTTATACTTTAAATATCTTAAAATACGTTTAACAGCAGAGAAATGAGAGAGTTTAGGATTAGCCTGAAAACGTGCACATAAGCACACTGCAAACATGATGTCGGGTCTGCTGGCCGTGAGATACATGAGGGATCCTATCATAGAGCGATAGAGATGCTGATCAACGCTTTCACCATCCACATCAGGAGTCAAACAATGTCGAACTTCCACAGGAGTTTTCACTGGGTGGGAATCAGCCATTTTGAACTTGGTCAAGATTTCTTTCACGTATTTTTCTTGATGGATAAGGATTCCTGATTCGGACTGATCAACTTGTAGTCCCAAAAAGAACTTCATTTCTCCCATGGAGCTTATTTCAAACTTGGATCTCATCACTTCCTCAAATTCTTTGCAAAGACGGGAATTTGTAGACCCGAAAATGATATCATCCACATAAATTTGCACCATGATTGTATCCTTTTCCTCCTTTCGTTTGAACAAAGTTAGGTCAATTGCTCCTCGTGTGAAACCATTCTCAAGCAGATGCTTTGATAAAGTTTCATACCACGCACGAGGTGCTTGGTGAAGACCGTACAATGCTTTGTCTAACTTGTAAACACGGTCTGGAAAATTAGGATCAATGAAACCCGGCGGCTGCTTGACATATACTTCTTCTTGAACTTTGCCATACAAAAATGCGCATTTGACATCCATTTGATGGACGGTGAAGTCCATGTAGGCTGCATAGGCGAGAAACATTCTGATGGCTTCCAAACGAGCCACTGGTGCAAAGACTTCCTCATAATTAATCCTTTCTTCTTGATAAAAACCTTGAACCACCAGACGGGCTTTATTTCTAATCACAATACCCCCTTCATCCTTTTTGTTGCGAAAAACCCAACGAGTGCCGATAGGTACTTTGTTCTTGGGAAGATCTACCAGATTCCACACGTGTAACTTTGAAAATTGCTGTAGCTCTTCTTGTATTGCTTCCACCCAGCTGTTTTCTAGTAGTGCTGCTTTAATGTTCTTTGGTTCAATTTGAGAGATGAAGCAGGAAAACATGTTGTTTTCAAATGCTTCACAGGCACTTCGGGTACTAACACCCACATTGAGAGGTCCAATGATGTTATTGGTGGGATGAATCTTGTGAATTCGCAGTTGAGGAATTTCATCTTCCTCCACGACTTCTTCCAAATTTGTAAGATTTTCAGCAGGAGGATCGGCAACATCATTAATAGGATCTTCAGCAGGTGATTGTGGTGCAACATCTACTATTGGAATGGAGTTGTCTTCAATAGTTTCACTTGTTGCACCAGAACCGGAAGACTCCATATCAGATTCAGCATTTGCAACCACAGGAATATCAATCTGAGCAGATGAGGAAGAACTTTGATCATTTAAGTTCCCTAAATTGTTCACAGAAAAATAAGGATTAGCATGAGTTGAGTCAATTGAGAGATCAGGAAGATTAAATGATTTAAAAACTGAATCGACGTCAAATAGCCAATTAGGACCGTCTCCTGCGTCCGTGTGATTATTTTCATGCCAATTGATATCAATGGACTCCAGCACTATTCTTTTCTGTTTATGATAGACACGAAAAGCACGTTGATTGGAGGAATAACCAACAAAATAACATTCATCAGCTTTGGCTTCAAACTTGTTGAGCTGATCTGAAGTGTTCAGCATCGTGCACACACATCCAAATTTTCTGAAGAAATCAATAACTGGCTTGCGCTTGTACATGATCTCATATGGTGTCTTGTTGCAACTTTTAGTGATAAGGACCCGATTTTGCACGAAACATGCAGTGTTGACCGCCTCAGCCCAGAAAGTCACGGGAAGCTTAGAGTCAACAATCATAGTTCGTGCAGCTTCAATTAAGGTGCGGTTTCTCGTTTCAGCTACACCGTTTTGTTGAGGAGTACGAGGTGCACTAAATTGACGAGAAATTCCTTTGCTTTCACAGAAGAAATCAAGAGTTGCATTCTTAAATTCTGTACCATGATCGCTGCGGATAGTCTTCACACTTAAACTGAAGAGGTTTTCAATTTGAAGCAGATAGGTCTTTAAAATCTCTGGTGTCTCATCCTTCTTAGCTAAGAAAAACACCCAAGTGAATCGAGAAAAATCATCTGTTACCACCAGATAGTATGACTTTCGTCCAAGACTCATGACACTCACTGGACCAAAGAGATCCATGTGAAGCAATTGGAGAGGAGAGTCAATGGAATTGGTGGTTTTAGGCTTATGTGAAGATTTGTGCTGTTTTCCCTTGGAACATGAGATACAGTGTTCCATAGGAGTGAAATCTTTGAGAGGTAATCCAGTGACGAGGTTGCCTCGAACCAGTCGGTTCATCGTTTTGAAATTTACATGTCCCAACCTCCTGTGCCACAAGAAAGATTCATCTTCAGAAGCCTTTGAGAGAAAACATGATTCAATGCCAGAGGGGTTGTTCATATCCAAGCTATATGTGTTGTATCTTCTAGGAGCACGCATGAGAATAAGTTCTTCTGGGATCACCACTCCAGGCTTCAAGATAAGACATTCTTTTGAATTGAAAAGTGCACAAAAGTCCTTGTCACAAATCTGAGAAACACTCATCAGATTGTATTTTAATTGAGGAACGAAATTGACATGCTCTAGACTGTTCACTCCATTTGATACTGTTCCTTGGCCTTCAATCTTTCCTCCTCTTGGGTTTCCAGCAAAAGCAACATACTCTCCATCAATTTGATGATAATCTTGTAGTAAGTTAAAGTGCCCAGTCATATGCCTTGAACATCCACTATCTACATGCCAGATGTTATCGCCGGTTCTTCTTGATTGACCCTATACACAACGAACCATTTATACGTTTTGACCAAAAATGTTTCAATCAAGAGATTTTAGTGTCAGGATATGACATCTCATTGGAATCAGAAGTACAACCATCCTTTGATGAAGCACGGTCATCAAATAGAACATTATTTTTAATTTTCCAAGTTCGTTTTAAATAATTTTTAGCATTTTTAATTCTTTTACGCCTAGATTTCCTTCTGTGAGAAGAATTAGGCAATACATATGAATTTAATGAACATTGGGAAGGTGATTCTTCATTAAAATTTGCGGTTGTCAATTTACAACTCTTTGAAACATGATTTGAGGCACCACAACTAAAACAAACGTTTTTACAAGATATCTTAGCCTGATAATAATCATCACAAGATGAAGATGATTGTGATGTTGAAGAATCTGAACATGAGGCGGTTCTCTCATCAATAACTTTGTCTTGAAGACGATGTGCTTCCTTTAATCTGAAAAATTCCATGTTGCTCATGGTTTCACGTGGTACATCATTCACAATAATTCCTGCACTTTTAAATTTTGTAACACATGGCATAACATTCAAAGATTTAGGAACAAAAGGCAAAGCATTTTTAAATTTAGAAACATCACATCCCAAACCCATATGCTCAGCAGGCATAGAGTCAAAAATACAAATTTTCAACGTGTTCACAAATATTTGAGTTTGACACGGACAGATTATTACATTCATCCGACTCAAGTTCTTTTAAAATAGTTCTATCCAAGGAATTCTCATCACAATCATCTTCTGATTTTAAACTATTTGATTCTGCACAAGAAGCAAAACTGTCAGAATCAGAAGATGTAATATAATCATTAGGAGATAAGGTGCAAACAAAAGGTGTGGAAACATGTGGAGTAGGCATATCAGCAAATCTACCAGATTTAGAGTAAGGAGGAGGATGAGAGTTATATCCAAGACCCTCTGTGCCTTTTCTATTAAATTGTTTATCAATTATTCCAAACATAATTTTCTGATCCATATCCATGTGGTCAACTTGTAATTTAGCCTTTTCTGCTTTTTGAACTCTTTCACTTAAAATCAGAGAAGAATTCATGTCTAGAAGGTGGAGGAATTTTGCAGGAGTGGGAGTGCGGCTACAACAAATTGATGCTGATGAAAGAAGGGGATTGCAACTACTCAGTTATGAAAATGAAAACCTTGGAACAACTCCTTACAGGAACACTGTCATCAATTATCAACCATTCAGTCCGTATTATTAATGGTTTGAGTATTTAGTTGCACAATTAAAGAACGATTTTCACCAGAAATATCATGAATTTTCTTTAAGTATAGTTTCTCATTTTTGGCAACAGAGTCATACATCACCTTAATGTGATCTCGTTCATCAATCAAGGCTTGATTGATGAATCTGTATTTTTGGATTTCATTTAGGCAAGATCTAGAATTACAGAGTTTAGAAATAACCTCAGCAGGTATAGCAGTGAGATCCTCAGTAGCTTCAATCATAACACACTTGCCCTTATCCTCTATGTCAGCCATCAATGCTTTATCAACAGCCTCCTCAGCCTGTTCTCCCCAGTGATAGTGTCCATCAGCCTAACACACAAGAGCTGTGGAACTTGAAGTTGTGTTTGTCTTTGGAGGATTGGCAGCTTGTTTACCAGAGGAGATCTTCTTATCTTGCTGATCTTTGGAGGACGGCTCCTTGCAGTTTCTGGCAAAGTGACCCAGCTGATCACAATTGTAGCATCTCACCTTTTTGATGTCAAACCCAAGCGTCTTTCCTTGCTTGAACCTTTCTATACCAGTCCTTTTGATGAATCTCTTGGCTCTTAGGGTTAACATGGCCATGCACCAATCAATATCCATTTTCTCCAAATCATCAGGATTGATCTGCTCCAAGTCATCAGGTTGAAAGCTAACCGGTGTTAGATTTCCAGAAATCAGTGCATCATAGCATGACATGAAAGCAGTCATGATTGGGACATAATCATCAGGGATCATGGTGACAGTCTTTTGAGAAGCAGAGGAGCTGGTAGAGTTGATTGCAGCAGCTGAAGGAGGAACATCAGTCTGAAAGTATGGGCTACCGGATGAGCTTGATCCAGCAATGAGAGCTGTGTTTCCAGACTGATTAGATGAGGTGACTGCTCCCTTCTTAATCTCAATCTCATAAGATTCAAGAATGCTATAGACTTCCTGTTGAGACAGAGCACTCAGATTCTCAGTCTTTTTGATCATGATTCGATACATATTCCATTCCTCAGGAAGAGAATCTAGGAGTTTCTTGTTTAGATCAAGAGTAAGATACTCAACTCCCATTACCTTCAACCTTGATACAATGCTTGAGAAACGGTTGATCAAATCAGATATTGATTCTCCCCTTACACTGCTGAACATTGCATATTGTTTCTTGATCAGATCTCTTTTGCTTTCCCTAACATCCTCACTTCCCTCATATCTTGTGCACAGTGCAGCCCATAAGTCTTTGGCAGTTGTGTACTCAGCAAAGATGTTGAAAATATCCATAGGAAGAGCCATGGCAATAGTCCCGTAGGCCTTGTTGTCTCGGGCAATCAAGGCAAGATCTTTCTCATCATACTCAGACACTAACTTAGGACGTTGAACATCAGCAGTGGTAGTTACGGGCTTGTGGGGACCATCGGTGATAGAACTCAATAGTGTATAATCGTGAAATTGAAAGAAAAGCTTCATTTTTTTAGTCCAGTCATCAAAATCTCTTGTGGACACAAGAGCAGGTGGTCTATTTCCCCCAGAATGTTCTGTTGAACTTGAAGTGGCCATAATGTTTTGAATCGAAACTAAAACAGTAACTAGTTTCGATAGGTCAACTTCTATCGAAACAACTAGTTTCGATAAGACAACTTTTATCGAAACAACTAGTTTCGATAGGATTAGTTTCGATAGACCAACTATTATCGAAACAACTAGTTTCGATAGGACTAGTTTCGATAGAACAACTTTTATCGAAACAACTAGTTTCGATACTGACAATTTCACAGACTAGTTTCGATAACCACAGTTTCTATAAGAGACAAAATCTAGTTTCGACAGTACCTTCTCCCGACAAAACGTAGACAAGAAGTTTCGATGATCAACAGAAATCAGAAATTGTTCCCCGTAGTTTCGATGCCTTCTTCTCCAAAGCAGAAATACTCCATTGATGAAAAGCTCCAGAAATCAAAGGTGCAGAAATAACAAACCAAACCAGCGAAAACCTTCGTCTAACTGTCCTGATCACGAATCCAACCTCCGATTCCGAAAATACGAGCAAAAACCCTTAAAAAATGATGAAACAGTACCTCGAGAATAAATGTGCAAAAACCCGAAATAAGCAATGAAAACCCTCGGTAATCACCTAGAATCGATCAATAACCTGATAACACTCAAAAACACTAGAGCATATAGCTCTGATACCAATTGTAGGTCCAGATTTAATCGAAATCACTGATATGATCGATTTAACACATACACAGGCGGAAACTGTGTATATGTAGGTGAAACTGATAAACGAAACAGTGATGGTGAAGATAACCAGCTAACCACACTATGAATCAACAATCAAAGGGTATGAAAATGTAAGAACACAGTGAATAAACAACTGCAGATTGTATTGATTCAAGCAAAATGTGAAAGAGAAAGTTCAGGGTTACAGCCGCTACTCACACCCTAAACATTCTCAAACTAGGCTATTTATAGTAGTAACAGGTATCGAAACTATGGTCAATCGAAACTACTAGTTTCGATTGACCATTTACAAATGATACTTAGACCTGTCGAAACTACCATCTATCGAAACTACTAGTTTCGATTGAACAGACTCAATCGAAACTAAGTAGTTTCGATGGCCCAGACTTGGCTAATAAAACAAGTAAATTACAGAAAACTGAAATTACATGAAATGAAATGACATAAAGTAAACTAGTCTAAAATGTTTAAACATACAATAAATGACAACAGCTTATACATGACTCTACAAATTATAATAATAATAATATAAGTTTATAAAATATAATTGAAATTAAAAAGAAACTTAATTAATTATTTTTATATAAGTTAAGGGGCTGTTTTGAAATATCTCAAACTAAAAGGTTTTAAAGTAAAAGGACCAAAATTGCCAACTTCGAATTCGCGTTTCCGGTTGTCTCCTCCATTGTCCGGCGGTCCAAGCCATTTTTCGGCGACCCCCTCGACACGCCTGTCCCCTGCACCTCGACAGCCGAAAATGGTCTCCCTGACCTCGTCGTCCCCACGCGAGCAAAAGCACCCGACCAATTTGTCTGCCCAACATTCGAAACGTCTGATCGTGTTTGTGGACGAAAGTCCACGCAACGAATTCAGCCTCGACAGTAGACCTCCACGCATGCTAGATGGCTTGTTAGCTTTGTCTTGTCCAGACGAGTGTCTGGACATACTCAATTGCATGTTTTATTATAGGGATCGAGCTCGGCTATAAATAGCCATTTACGGACCTGCTCGAGCTCGCCACCCCTCCTCCACCCACTCTCACTCAAAATTGAAGCCGGCATTGTGTTCGTCGTCTCTGTGAGAAGCTGTGATCAGAATTTCAGAGCCCAATTCCATCCCGAAGCTTGAATTCCCGATCTTGGTATTTTCAGATTAAAAGCCATGTCGTCCAGCCCCTTCACGACCTAGTAGGTACCTCGAATTCGTTCCTTTGCCTTCTGTTATCCTCTGGCAATCTGTACCAATCGAAATCGCGACTTCAAACCATCGATTACCGGGCAAACCAGTGTTCTCGGACACGGTTTGCCGGTTGCCGAGGACCAGCGACCAGTTTCGCGTATGCGTTTATTAATTAAATGATACACACATAACCAGCGATGGGCAGTAGCCCGGCTGGTTATGCGTGTGTGTGTTTGAGCCTTAGGTCGCCGGTTCGATTCTGGTTGCCTCCGGCCTAACCCAATTTTTTCTGTTTTAATGATATAATTTATTTTATTTATTTATTTTATCATATTTTAATATTATATCTATATAGTAAAAACTATTACGGGTTGGGTGACTCGTTCGTTTATTTTCGAAACCATTAAATAACTTTTTACACATATTTAACCCATTGAATTTTTATAAAATAATAAACCCTATGTTTTATAAACTCGTTTAAATAATTTTAACTCACAAAAGAAAATATATAATAATAATAATATAAATAAACAAAATAGAGATTTTTATATAATATATCTACTTATTTAAAAATATAATATTTTAACAAGATTAAAAATTATATTTTTTTGATGTTAAGTTTTACAAAATCATTATCATCTTTCTACAATATTTTATACAAATAAATTTTAAGAAATATTATTATAAACCTATACACGTTTAAATACGAATACACATATACAAAACCTACAATAATACCTATTTATCCACATAGGGTTCCAACGTGCTTAGGTTTCAACATCCTTATCACCTACACTCGTGGATTAAAATACCCGCTAGCCAGGTGAGTTACATAGCCCCTATTTTACATTTTTACATACTTTGGGGTGAAACATTATACATGCTACTCATCAAATTGTTTATACGTGTTATACATGTGAATTATATGCTTGTTCATCGTGAATTATCTTGGGTGTACACTTATTTATTTTAAACACAAGAAAACCAACAGTAATATTAATAGATCTATTGTGCCTGACCAGCCCACCCATATAGGGTGTTTATTACTGCATACTCGGATATAGCCGCGTGTTATATTCAAACATATCGGATATAGTGGGTAATTATATTCAAACATACCGGGCCTAGCTGTTGTGCTATGCTCAAGCGCGTCAATCAAGGTTTGAATTGTGCTTAGATAAACATGAATGATACAACTATATATGCTATGTTTAACAAGATAAAGTTGCAAAATGTTTTTATCTACTATTTATCGGGTCCACAAAACCTATGTACTCACCAACTTCATAGTTGACACTTGATTTAAATAATGTTTCAGGTTTGGATATGTGATTGCTTGCTGAAGATTCCTCCACTTAAGAACTTATGGACCTAGTTAATTAAATCAATGTTTTGGAATAGACTAGGTTATTTGATATGTATTGTACTTGGATATTTGTTGTCTTTAAATTAAATTAATAAATTATGCAATATTTTAGCTATCATGTGCTTTTGAACAATCATCCATTGTCCGCCTCGATGATTCCGCCATCGGTCGGGGTGTGACACAGGATCAGGTATTGAAGAATGTCAGCAATTTCGTCCTTCGTACCTAAAAAATGCACACAAGAAAAACGTGAGAAATCATCAGTTACGACCAGACAGAATGACTTACCTCCAATACTCCTGATACTTATGGGCCAAACAAATCCATATGTAATAGCTCCAAAGGGGTATCGATGGAGTTTTGGAGCTTGGGCTAGTGAGACCTCCATTGCTGTTTGCCCTTTTTACAAGGCATACAATCATCTGCAACGGTAAATCTCAGCTTAGGAACCCTGGTTACCAAACCGTTTCGGATAAGATGATTCATTTTTCGATAAGAAATGTGTCCGAGTTTCCTATGCCACAAGATAGAGTCAAGCTCTTTCGCTTTGGTAAGCAAACAAGTAGCAACTGATGAGGTGGTTGTTGCCATGCTCATATCAATCTGATAGGTGTCGTTTATCCTTGGCGCTCTCATCAGAATCCAGTCTTTAGGAACCTCAAAACCAGGTTTGAGAATCAAGCATTCAGTCTTGTCAAACATCACCGAGTACTCCTTGTCGCACATCTGGGAAACACTCAATATGTTATGCTTCAGCTGCTCGCAATAGTTGACGTTGTCGAAGCTGACACAACCATTTGAAACCACGCCTTGACACGTGATACTACCGCCTTTCTCTCCAGCAAAGGCCACATAGCCGCCTCTGAATGGTTTCACATCTTGAAGCAGGGCCATGTTACCTGTCATGTGCCGGGAGCATCCACTATCTACATACCAACGATTAGAGATAGTACCCTTCGGATGTCCCTGCACGAGTCACAAAAAGAATTAATTAGATTTGGAAACCCAAGCCATAGTGGTCTTGGGTCGTCCATCTTTCTCAGAATAAACAACCTCAATTAACTCACAGTCGTGGCTGTCAAAAATGGTTGAATCTTTAGAAGATTTGGGATCAGGAGATTGAGAACATTTGGATTTGTTATTCCAGGACCTCTTCTTTTTCTTAACTGGAACAGTAGACTTAGATTCAACAGCAGCAGGTGAACTAGTGGAAGCTTCACCTGATTGAATTTCACCCAGCGGTTCTAGCTTTCTCAATCGCTTGTTCCTTCTCCTCCTCTGTGTCTTAGAGAGTTTCACCACAGGTTTCACACTAGTTTGTACACTACCAGAGGTAGATGCACTAGGTTTAGCCGGTAGCTTTCCCTTTTTTGAAATAGATGGTTTAGCCTCAGATGTGATCTTTGGCTTTACCATAGGTTTTACCGGTGGTTTCACCACATTTGCTTTTGGACTTTTGGAATGCTTCACTAGTGGTGACTTAGGGATAACAGCCGGTTGTGAAACAATTGGCCGTTTCCCTTGGTTCTTAGCATGATAGTTTACAAGAATGTGACCAACCATACCACAGTGAAAGCAAGTTCTCTTTTCTTTATAAGTCATCCTATAAGGCTCATTTGATCTGGCATTAGATGACTCAGCATGATGAGCAGGAGAAGTTGTTTGGTGAACAGTAGTTTGACCCGATGATGATTGGCTTTTGGGAGTATAAAATTTTTGCAAATTTTCTTGATAACCAAGCCCAAAATGAGCTGAAAAAGCTACTTTCTTAACTTGATTAATGTTTTTATATCCTCCATAAAGCATCACTTTCAATTTCTCATTAGATTCAATGATATCGGGTTCAGTCAAAATACAATTATCACTGTTAGTGATAATGTTTTTCTTAACTTTCTGTTCACCTAGCAACTCCTCAGAGACTACTCCTTCAGGGCAGGTGTTCTCAGACCCATCATCAGAAGCAGTAAAGAACTCTTCATTAGATACAGAGTCAGCCTTACTTGAGGAATCATCCTTGTTAGAGGAATCATCCTGACTTGAGGACTCATTAAGGCAAGACAAATCAATGTCAATTAAGCCGTTGACAAATTTCCCGCTAACTGGTGGAGGAATGGCATTAGTACCCAGCCCTAAGCCATTCACTTGCCTCACTACAGACTCGTAGTGTTCCACCACAAAACGAGAATTTTTCAACTTCTCAATATTACTTTTCAACTGCAAGATCTCATTTTGCAGCTTGTTGATCTCATTGTTCTTTTTCTCTAACCCCTTGTACGCAACATCTAAATGAAACTGTTGATCGCTGATTTTAAGTGAATAATCACGTTTTTCTTTCTTCAAAGTTTCAATTGAATCTTTATAACGTTTTTCATTTCTCTTGTAGCTTAGCGCTGCAATACGAAGGGGGTTCGACTTTATCTTAATTTTCAACCTTTAAGCTTAGATATTTGGAACAAGAAATGACAGAAAAAGGATTAGAATCTACCTCATTCGATGAACATGATGCCTCTCCAATAGCCATGAGGGCAACTGCAGTTGTGGACTCTATTTGATCAGCCATAGAAGCTTCCCTTTCCTCAACTTCCATCATCTCCATAATCTCAGCCATGAGACCAACCTGTGTTTGTACAATAAGGGAATCCTCCAAATGAACACCCCAATCAAAGCTTTCGTCCTGTTTAGCCACCAATGCATTGAACGTTCCACCTTGACTTTGATTGCGGTTGTTAGATTTGTACCCTTGGTTGTTTCCTTGATTGATTCCCTGGCTTGGTCTTGTGAATCCAGAGGCAGGTGCTTTGTCCTTCTGACATTCACGACCAAAGTGTCCAAAGTTCAGACACTTGTAGCACTTGGTCTTGGATTTTTCAAAACCAACCTTGGCATTAGAATGGCCACCAATGAACTTTCGGCCAGTTCTGTTCAGGAAACGCTTCGCCCTCCTCAAGATCTTGGCCATATTCCATTGAATATCCATGTCCTCCATATCATCCAGATCCACCTGATTGAAGTCCTCTTCTACGTTTTCAGGATCCGTGAGCTTACCGCTAATGAAGTTCTCATAGGCAAGCATGCATGATGAGAATAAAGCCACATGATCTTCAGCTATCTTGGCTATTGCTGATTGGTTAGCTGAAGATGTGGAGAAGGATTTCTTGAGGAGTTCTGGTGATGAGATCCAGATGCTGCATAGCATGCATGACCACCACAAACCTTTGAAGTTTCTTCCTCATGAGAGTTTCCTGGGAAAAGGGTAATTCCAGAGCCCGATGACTTGGTTGTAGAAGACGTCCCATAATACATAGAAGAGTCTTGTATTTGAGGTCTTCCTGAGCTCTCCTTTCTTTTTAGGTTCATGTCATGTGCTTGAACCTTTCCAATTGCCTCATCAATTGTCATCTTATAAAACTTAGAATTCTCTCTCATCAGGGTAGTATACATCTCAAATTTGGGTGGCAAAGCATCCAGAAAATTTTCAACTAATTCCTCATTTGGATAGATGAGGTCAAAAGCTTTCAACTCAGTCTGCAGATGATAGAATCTAGAGATGAGCTCATCTATGGATTCGTTCTCCAGATATCTGAAGCACTCATACTGCTTCCTGAGAAGATCCCTAATCTCTTCTGTAACGCCTTCCAGAGATCCTTAGAGTTATCGTATCCTCTGAAGCTGTGGAATAACTCCCTGGTCAAGGCCATAGTGATAGATCCGTGTGCCTTCTTCTCTCTGTCATAAACTTTCATTTCTTCTTCATTAAGTTTAGAGATAGGTTTGGGAACTTCCTCATCAAGGTAAGTGTATGTGGGATGCTTATAGCCCTCTAGAACGGGTATCCATAACGAAGAATCGGTATAAGAAATATAATGTTCAAAGCGTGCTTTCCAGTTTGAATAATCATTTACATTAAGCAGCTTTAGGGGTTTCTGTGGGGTTCCGATCTCATTGTCATAGTTCAGAAGGTTACTGAGGTTCTGAAGATTTGACATGGTGAACACTTAGTCAAATTTCAGAAAAGTCAAAGAAACTTGCGCACTTGTCTCTGGCCTTGCGCACTTAAAAAACCTAGTCTTGCGTATTTAGAATTTGCTCTTGCGTACTTGATAAGTACGCAGGAGTAAATGATAAGTATGCAGGAGATCAATTAAGTACGCAGCAAGTATGGTCTTGCGTACTTGGTAAGTACGCAGCAAGACTGTACTTGTTGCCAAATAAGGTAAGTACGCAGGTCACTTTTTCACCAACTCTCACCAACTTTTTCCGGTCACTGGAATCTCACCGGAGATGGCAGAAATCGAAAATGTGACCAAACAAAATGAGCCAAAGGGTCAGAAACTCGTTTCTAACCAACCTTTGATGCTCAAAACACTCAAATACACAACAAAAGTCAGTTTTTGAGTATTTTTGCTTCTAAAATAGTGCTCAAGAGCTACCCCTATTTTATCACAAAAATCAACAAAACACCCACTTTTGCTTACAAAAACTCTGTAGGATGTGTAGAAGATGCTCCTAACACACTCACAACACTCGAAATCAAGAGCTATGCTCTGATACCACTTGTAGGTCCCCGGGTGTCTCGGATCGTTACGTGTTGGTGTGTGACTAGTCGGACCAGGTGCGGAATGCCCGTGACTAGGTGGAGAATCAAATAACGCAAAGTAAACCGACAAAGAAATCACTTTAAAGTTCCTTCTATTATAAACTCGAACTGTTACAGAGAGAAAATACTGAGTGCAAATGTCTGCGTACTTATCTTTCAACCTATTCTATTTATACAAGACCTGATCTCTGCGCACTTAACAAGTGCGCAGGGCAAATTGTTCATGCGTACTTAGCAAGTACGCTGAGTATTCTTGCGTTCTTGCTAAGTACGCAGGAACTAATTCCTGCACACATGCTAAGTGCGCAAAACACTTAGAGAATCATTACAACAATAACATTCATTAGAAATTACAACTCGATAACTAATACATATAGACATTACAATACAAAGAAAAAACATACAAGACAAGTATAATAAACTAAGACACTATCCAGAGTGTTTGTCACACAAAAGTGCTTCAACACCTTGCGTACTTACTAAGTACGCTTGACCAAACTGGTATGCATGCTAAGTACTCAGGAACACCCTCCTGCGTACTAGCCACGTACACCGATACATAGAATTTTATCTATAGTTACAAAAACATGCTTCTACAAAGTCCCTCTTAACTATAGCATCAAATTCTATATATCACTAACACTGATAATCATCAGTTTACAAACAATGTCCTAACAGACTCCCTCCAAACTAATGACATCACGTGTCTTCTGGCGAGACTTGATCTTCTGGCATTCCACTTGAGATCTTCAAATCTTCAAACTTCAGTCTTCAGTTGCCGAGTGATGACAAACCCGACTCCCTCTTAACTGTAGCTTTCATTGTAAACTAAACCAAGTGCTTCAATAAGAACCAACTAACCCAACGCAACTCATTGTAGTTCATCCTCTCAGCAATAGCTTCCTCCAACTTGACTTAGGAATCTAAGTCTGACCGCATCTTCCTCGCAAGGTAACATCAGTAGACTAAGACATCTCCAAATCAACTGGCATATGATAGAGAGTTTGAATTTCCAATAACCTGCATCAAACTAATCAGCTCTCATAGGAATTCCAGTAAGATAAACTTTATTCTTCACACCAGATGTGTCCAACTCTATCCTGTATCTTCACGAGTCAACCAAATTCCCGAAGATGTTCATTTCTAATTTCCCCTTTCAATGTAAGCTTCTCCTGACTAGACCAGAAACAAGGGAACGTTTCCTATCCCGTCGGCAAATGATAAAAGGTTCCATATTCAACTAATAATCCAACAAAAATCCAGCTTTATCTTGAAAACACACGATAGAATCAAACACAAAATCATGCTCAGCAGTGATAATCCTGAATCTAAAGTCCAACAATATTCAATTAGATCTTCATTCCTGATTTACACCTCCTAATCTGTATACGTTCACCGTGGTGAAGTTCCATAACTAGGTTGTCTATCTGGCATTCCGCCCAGATCCCAATTGAGAAATCCCATCATAATTGAATCACATAAAATCTTGAACACAGGCTTGACCAATGAGCACGAAAATATAGTTTACACGAGAAATCACGGTTGATGATACATCCCCCCCATTTCTCTGTAAACTATGACCAACTTCATCATCACTTCACTCAAATCCTCAAAAAGCACAACTAGCCAACTCCAGGATTTTATTCTTTTATTCATTTGCAAAGATCCAAAACAGCAAATCCTTGGATTTAAGTTGTTCCAGTATTCATCCCCTATTAAAGAAGTATCTCGAATACTCGTAGCCTACATATTCATGTTTGTATACCTAAACAAGATGATTCTCTTTCCAAAAGACCCAAAGCAGCCACATCTTCACAAATAGAACGCAATCTTTAGCCGTTGACGACCCAATTGCTCCCATTAGTTCAACATTCATACACTATTAAATAAGTATCCCAGATACTCGTAGCCCACATTTTCAGGCATGGACACTTAAACAATGTATGACAAGTGGTATCATCCAACAAAAATCTCGTCCGTGTTTCGCCAAGCCACATTGTATACAAATTTTGGTCCGGAAAAATCAAAATTACTATCTTCTCCAAAATGGATCGAAACAAGCTTACAAATGATTCCTAAAAAAATTGGCCATTTTTTTTTGTTTTGAATCCCAGATGCTAGTTCATGCGTACTTAGTAAATACGCACATAAAGGGTGTTCATGCGTATTTGGTAAATACGCAAAGCCAAGTACCCATGCGCACTTGTTAAGTGAGCAGATAAATGCTCTTGCATACTTAGCTAAGTACGCATGTCACTTCTCATGCGTACTTACTAAGTACGCAAGGCTAACCCATGCGTACTTAGCAAATACGCAGAAAAGGTGATTCTGCGTACTTGTTCAGTACAACAGTGTTCTTGACGGATCTTGAGGAGAATGCTCGAAAAGTGATGGATCTGAGAAATTAATGCTTCCAAAAGCTTAGAAAACATCATCTAACAAACCCTTAGCCTTCCAAACACCAAATGAAGTGACAACAAACTCGATTTTAAGGATTTTAGGTCTGAAAAAGTACGAACTCGTATGAACACAGATCTGCTCAAAACCCTAAAAAATAAAAACTGGAACACAAATCAACGAACACCGAGGCTCTGATACCACTTGTAGGTCCCGGGAGCCTCGTCGCGCAGCGGAGATATCACGGACCTGTTCTGTGATTTGTGTGGGAACCAAGAAACGAGACAGAGAAACACGAACATAGACAAAAGATAATGAAACGATACATAATCCATAATATAGAAGTCATCCCGTATTACAGACTACATACCGAAGGAGCACACATCTCTCATCTAAGCTCACGGTCCATGGGTCAGGTCCCGACCCGGACACCTCTCAACCTAGTTCCTGAAGTTCCACCTACAAATGAAGACAAGTCTTCTATTTATAGGGGAAGGAACACTACCTGCGTACTTGTCTAAGTACCCAGGGTTTGGTCATGCGTACTTGACAAGTACACAAGGCAAAAGCTTTGCGTACTTACTAAGTACGCATGACCAAACTGGTGTGCTGGCTAAGTACTCAGGAACACCCTCCTGTGTACTAGCCACATACACCCATACATAGAATTTTATCTATAGTTAGAAAAACATGCTTCTACAGAGTTGTTTGAACATGTCAAGGAAGTGACCGTGTTCCCTGGCTGGCTTGAATGGCAGCAAACGTGCTGGGTAGGGGGACACGAGTCAGGTCAATCTCGGGGGCTTGCATCTCAGCCCCCTTCTTCTTCTTCTTCTCCTCTGCCCTCTCGACAGGCATCTCAACTACTTCACACTCGTCCATCGGCTCTTCCTCTCCTACCAGCTTATCTAGTATCTCCTCCATCTCCTGATCTTCACTCATCTTAGCATCGATCGTAGCAAATCGAGCTCTCCAATCTACCTTCTTCACTTCCTCTACCGAAGGTATGCCATACTCACTAGAGTGGGAGTCATCCTCTACAACCTCTTTCCTCTCCACACTCCTAACTGAAACGGCCATCACTGAAGTATTTGGCCCCGAAGATGGACCTCCTTGTCTACCCTTCAGGCTCTGAGCGATGTCTCCTACCATGCGTTGCAAATCCTGGAATGGCGACTGCTGATTCTTCAATAGAGTGTCGTGGCTATCCAGTCTTTGCCTCATATCCTTGTCTTGCTAGACTAAGTGGGCAAGCAGTTGTGTCTGATTCTCGAGCATCTCTTCGATCTTCCTTGTATTGACACTGCTTCCCGAGCTCGCTCCAATTTCTGCTCCTCCATACTGCTGCTGGCGACCATTAAACCCAGGTGGGTTATTTCCAGATCTCCATCCCGAGCCAAATGAATTATTGTAGTTATTATACCCTCAGTTCTGGTACTGGTTTCTAGCGTAGCTGACCAGCTCCTGATTATTAATGTGGCAATCTCGGTTGTCGTGGCTTCCCTTCACACCTCACCTAAGAGCACTGAGCTTCAGCTCCTTTATCTCGTTAGCCATTGCTGCGATTGCATCAGCCACGCTAGTATCAGGAGTGACCTGATGCACACCTCTAGGAGAAGAGGCAGGTGCTCTAGCAGTAGGAATGGAATTGCTAACAGAACGTGGATGCTACTGTTCGGCTTGAGCAAAGCTCTCGAACATTTCCTCGCACTCGTCGGGCTCGAGTCTATCCATGATATGGCCTCCCGCACCTATATTGAACATTTGCTGCTTCTTGAAGGTGACACCATTGTAGAATTTCTCCACTATCGCCCAGTCTGACAGACCATGCTAGGGACATCGGCTCAACAGCGCGTTGAACCGCTCCCAGGCCATGTGATAGGGCTCGTCGGGATCCATCCGGAAGGAGTGGATTTGGTCCCTAAGGCAAGCAGCCCTTGGAAGGTGGATAATACTTCTTTAAGAACTTGGCTTCCAGATCATCCCATGTGGTGATCGAGTTATCCGCGAGAGTGTTGAGCCACGTAGAAGCACGCCCAGAGAGGGAGACTGGGAAGAGATGCAAGTAGATTGCATCCTTAGACACACCCGTGATGTTAAAGGTATCACATATCCATGCAAAGCGGGACACATGTCCGGGTGCATCATCCTCGAGGCAATGGAATTGGGTGGCATGAGTGATCGTACTCATGACATGTGATGGGATCTGCCAAGAATTTGTGTTCGGTATAGTGGGGCGTGTGATCGAAGATCTCACACCCATGACCCCATCACTGGCCCTCTGGTGTACCGTACGTCTCGCTGGTGGGTCAGCGTCGCCCATGGTAGGAAATGGAATTGGGCTGGGAGAACGTACTTGGTTGCTGCAGAATGCTTTCAAACGCTCCCAAAAGTCATGGGTGCGCTCGTGTAGCTCTCGTTCGGGCTATTGAAAAGCTGAATATGGTGGTGATCCCTGAGAACGAGTATTGTGCATAAACTGACACAAGAGCAAAGGAAAACAAATAAAGACTCAAAAACAGAAGGACTCGATCCTATTTTAGATACTCAGATAGCACGTAGGACAAGCACAGAAGACACACAAGACTCAAAAGAAAAAGAAAATCAAATAAACCAAAAATCAAACAAAGAACTAGTCAAAGTCAATATTGCTATTGCCAAGTGTCCTTGGCAACGGCGCCAAAAACTTGATGTCGTCCAGACGGTCCATAAAAATATATACAAAACCTAAACTAGACTCCTAAGTAATAAAAGAAATACCTATGAACTAAACCACACTGACATGCAATTGAACCTATCGAGTGTAGCACAGCTTAATGGTAAACCGAGTTATCGAACCCTAGAGACACTATGTAACAAAACTAAACTCCGACTCGGAAAAAAAGATTGATTTGGTTTGGGGGGTTTACTACACTACTGATTAAACTAATGAATGCAGAAAACTCGAACGACTCAACTATCAAGAACAAGAACTAAGATGAAATCAAGAGATGAGAAGAATACTACCTAGGTCGGAATCCTACTTGCAAAGCACAACTTCTACCGGTTCTGGAAACTATGATGGATCTAGGTTTCTAAAGATGACAACTAAAGACTACCTAGTGGATCCCTAATCACTCTCAGGGTGTCACCAACTAAGCTACCTAAAGATGTACTGAACTCACCAGATGGTTATATCACCTCTCGGGTATTTCCAACAATTACAATGTACCCGAATAGACAGATTACCTCTCAGTCTCACTGTCCACGATACATCGAAGATGCACGGGGTAATCTTAGGATAACAACTATGACATGAACTAGCAACAATCACTAGACACCTAATACTAACGCCCTCTCAGACTGTTAACACTCGGATTCCTAATGACGAAGACTAGACAACTAATTCTCACCTCTCGATTGAACTCGGACACACATTCAATTCTAATCAGCAATCAAACACAACTTCTATGGTTACTACGTCTAGCAAACCATGTAGAGTCTTATTATAGTATAAGCTTGTAGGTCCTCGGGTGTCTCGGATCTTTACGTGTGGGTGCGTGACTAGTCGGACCGGGTGCGGAATACCCGTGACTAGGTGGAGAATCAAACAACACAAAGTAAACCGAACAACAAAATCACTTTAAAGCTCCTTCTATTATAAACTCGAACGGTTACAGAGAGAAAATACTGAGTGCAAAATGTCTGCGTACTTACATTCTGTCAACCTATTCTATTTAGACAAACCATGATCTCTGCGCACTTAGCAAGTGCGCAGGGAAAATTACTCATGCGTACTTAGCAAGTACGCAAAGTATTCTTGCATACTTGCTAAGTACGCAGGAACTAATTCATGCGCACATACTAAGTGCGCAAAACACTTAGAGAATTAAGCAACAATCAACATGCATTAGTAAATACAACTCGATAACTAATACATACAAACGCTTACAAACAAAGACAAATACATAAAAAGAAATTACATAACCTAAGACTCTATCCAGAGTATTTGTCACACAAAAGTGCTTCAACAAACTCCCCCTTGACAACAGCTTTGGATCGTCTTCGGTCTTCACAGCTCTGCATCCTTAGCTTCCATCTTCTTCTTGTAGTCAAGGCAAAACTTGATCACCCTGTCGTATTTAGAAGCAAGGAACTTTGTCCATTCGTCCGTATGCATGTAGTACATGTCAGCTAATGCCTCCAGATCTTTCACAGAGAAGTTTATGAAGCAGACTTCATCAAATACTCTGATCAGTTCCCTTGGCACTAAGCTTCCAGACCACACCTTTCCTATCACCACTGCCTCGCCCGTTTTAGGATCTACGTACCAGTACCATATGTTACCGAGGATATCCTGAGATAACTTGCTCAGGGGAATCTTGGTTTCACACAGCACTGGCTTGTATACTAGTTTCTTTATGCTTCTTTTAGTCAAAGGATGTCTTGCGTTCTTATCCTTGACTCGCTTGTGCACTTGAGGCTTAAACATATCAAATTTTCTAGATCTTACTTCACGTTGTAGAACCTGCCACAAACCCATCGCTACTGCGTGATTTGAGTGACCCAGCAGCTCTCAATTTGCTAGGTTCACGAGGTAGTATCTAGGTAAATAGTTGAAAGCTTCGCTGGTTGGTTTCAAGTATTGAACTCCCACAGCTCGCTTGATTGCAAACAACTGCTTATCCTCCTCGAACCTCATAGCTAAGATCATTCCTGTTGCTCCGTGTTTGTCTATGATAGAAGTCTTTTGCTAGACAGTAGCAGGATCCTTTGATGAACTAGCAGGCATATCTTTGTTTTTCTATGCCTCTGGATCCACAGGTGTAGGGTCGGCAAGGGAGGCTTCAGTCGATGCTTCAACATTACTAGCAGTCTCGACTGAACCTGTGTCGAGCTGAGATTCAAAGGATGGAACTTCGAAGATCTCTGCATCTTCACACTCATACTCTCCTTCCCCGTCGCCCTTGGGAACTTCGATAACTACATTATCATCATCTTCATCCCAATCATCACCAGAGTCGATCTCTCCTTCTTCAAGATTGTAGAGAGCCTCGATCTGTGCTTCTTTGGAATAGTTAGGCTCTAAGAATAAGATCACATCGTCAGATAGATCTTTCAGAACATCAGCCACTGACTTTCCTTTATCACCACCGGAAGTATCACCACCTTCCTGATGAGTCGACTCCCCCTCAGCCATTGGAACAACAGAAATGGGCACTATCGCCAAAGCTTGTTGCTCACTTCCACTAGGAGTGACTTCAGGATCCTTGTCTTTGTCATCATCCTTTGTCAGATCAACCGGGTGACAAGGCTCATCACCGGTAGGTTTAGATGCCTTCTCCTTATCTTTTTCTTTCTCTTTTTCTTTCTCCCCCTGAGCAGCAAGCTTCTTGGTCAGGTCATTTACTAACTTGACCGTCATTTCATGTTCTTTCCATTGCATGTCAAACCGAACCTCTAGAGATGACCTGTGTCCCTGAATTATATTGTTTGTTTTGATCAGTAGTTCGTTCTAGGCCATCACATTTGCTAGTCTCTCTTCCATCCCAGTTCTATGCCTTCTTAAAATAGTAACTTCGTCCACCAATGAATTTATCTGAGCCTGTTGAGCCTCAGATTCTTCCCTTGATTTCCGAACAGTTTCTAGTAGCCCAGCCACTTGGGTTTCCAAAGTAGCTATCCTTGCATCATTTGGATCAGGATTCCTGGACGTAGAGGCTTCAGCATTATGGAGGGGAGAGGAGAAGAGCATATCAAAGTCAAAACCCTGAGAAAAGTCTCCAAAGTTGTAGGGTTGACTGATATGTTCAATGGTGGTAGTAGGGATTGTAGATGGGATGGTGGTTGTAGGAGTGATGGAGGGAGTGATGGTGACTGACTCGATAAGAATCAGAGTAGTCATCACCATTTGGAGAGATGGTACAGGGAGGGAAACTATCACAGGAACCTCCTCTGTGACAGCAGTGACAGCCACATCAGGTGTAACCTGTGGCCTCCTCCACTGTCGCCGGTACAACTACTGTGAAGGTGGGGTAGAAGCTGAATCAGTACTCGCAGCCGAAACTTGTACTTGCCTCTAAGCACTATCCTCTACCTCACGAGGAATAGCTTGTTGCTGCCTATACCCCCGTTGTTTATTGATACTTTCATGTCTTTGTCTTTGTGTAGCAGCGTCCGAGTCAGAATCTGGCTCGTATTCACTGCTCGTCGATTGTCGCTTTCTCTTAGAAGATGACTCAGGATGGGTCACCTTTGTCAATCTTCTCGAGTGTGCCTGTGATGGTGCATCATCAGAATCAGATGAATCAGACTCTGTATCTTCGGAGTCGGATCCTTCAGCACCATCATTACCCGCTTCGTCGTCTCTTCCTTCAAACAATTTATCCTCACTCTCAACGTCCTCATCTTCTTGTTGCTCATCAGAATGTTCACTGAGTTCCGGCTCAGAATCATGACTAAACCATCTCCAATCAGCTGGTGCCATATCCACTTCATTAATCAGGTGGCCAAAGAGTGCGATGTGCTCAGGGCTAGGTTCTACACTGTCTGGCTTTAGGAATTGGGCAAACACTCTCTTGTCCACCTGTTTTACTTGCAGTCTCTCCCCAATAGCAGGCAGATTTGGCAACGCATCATTGATCAGTAGTTGCACAAATCTTGGGTATAACAGGAATCTAAACCTCTCAGCTGTATTGACTTGATCATTTAAGGCCTTGAAGATGTATCGTGAGAAGTTATAACCCCTGTTGAGAGATAGGCCAACCATGGCTGCTGCAAGATCATGTCCTATAGCATCCTTCCCCGCCTTCCTGGAAGAAATGGACATGATCATCACGTGGGCAAAGTATCTCCACTGATCGAGCACCCACATCTTCTTGTAGGAAGAGTAATCTCGTACACCGATGTATCCCATACGCTGCCTCCAACACCCATCCACAAAGTAATCAGGATAGGCAGTTGGGTCGGTGGCGAGATCCCGAAACTGCAAGACCCGTCGAATTGTGTCCTCAGAAAAAGCAACGTCATGACCCGCCACAGTAGTCCGAATGACATTAGGGGTTACCGTGCAGTCATGATCCGCTGTATCCCAGAACTGCTGTAGGTACGGTCTTGAGACTATTGGATCTGCTGATATAGCATAGCTGATCTTTGAACGATTCAAGAAATCAACTATCTCCCGGTATTGTAGTGCAGCACTCTTCCATTCCGGTTCTGTATGTGCAAGGAGATTGAACTCACTGGTAAAGGCACGAGCCATCACTGCAAAAACACACAGTAAACATAATAAGAACAAGAAGATTCATTGGAATTGAATACACATGACCAAGTATAGCAGTTACACACTGAACTGAATTTCAGACTTAGAAAAATTTCACAAGTGTTATTCCTGCGTACTTAGCAAGTACGCAGGGATTTTTTCTTGCGTACTTAACAAGTACATATGAATTACTTCTTGCGTACTTGTTAAGTGTGCAAGAATTGCACTTAGACAAATTTTCAAAAATCTAATATTCAACATATGTAAGATATTGACATGGAATAGGGTTATCACAAGGTCGAAAACCACGGTAAGGACCTATGGAACCTCTATCCACATCAATGACCCGCTAACCTAGTCAAATTTTGACCTAAATAACAACCCATATGAACCGACGGTCAAATATTAAGTCAAGCACAAAATCAAAGATCATTATGGGCGATTAAGTAATGAATAAGGTTCGACTGGTGATTCTAAGAGAGTTTTGATCATAACGTGTTACCAAAACGACCAAGAAATGTCCAAAATCAAGATTTAAACCCTAAAATTTTAAAATCCTTAATCGGTCCGTAAGTCTGGATTTCACAGATGAAAAGCCCTAGGATTCTCACCAAATGATGTTTATCCGATGTTGAGAATAGAATCGGGATGAAAAACCGGTTAGGAACACTCGAAGATTTTGAGGAAAAAATGGGCAGAGGGTAATCGACAGACGTTTGAATTTTGAATGAGATAAACGCAAAGAAAATTCTAAGTCCTGTATATATACCCGACACATATTGGTCTTACGTACTTGCTAAGTGTAGGTCCTCATTACGCATCTCAGATCGATCTCGTGACAGGACGTCTTGTTAACGCGGAGTGCGGAATCCTACCGTATTAACGAATGTATACTAATTGACATGAAAACACAGCAAGTAAATAAACTTTCTCTTTGTATTCCACAAACACAGAGTTTACAGATTCTCAGAATTACACTTGTTCAAAGTCCCTCTGCTGCTCTCTTTTTTTTTTACACTGAAACTGTAAACTCCTATATATAGACAGAAACTTGCTATAGGCGAACATAACAAGTTCGCCTCAAAGATGCTTAGGCGAACTTATTAAGTTCGCCTCTAATAGGCTAGGCAAGTTCGCTCCTAAAGATGCTTAGGCGAACTTGTTAAGTTCGCCTCTCTATGAACTTACACAGAATTTTATCAATAGTTACAAAACATGTCATAACAGACTCCCCTTTAACTGTTGCTAAAAATTCTATCAATTACAAGTCAAAGACTCTAAGACTAAGACATAATAATTCACTCGACAATTACAACTATTGATGTCTCATACACCACTGAAGCACTCGACAATTCATTGAGCAGATGATAGAATCTCGTAGCAAGATCATCCAAAGATTCATTTTGAAAGTGCTTGAATACTAAGAATTGCTTCTTCAGTAACTCTTTTCTGCTCCTTTTTACATTCAAACTACCTTCACATCTCTTTTGTAATGCTTCCCACAATTGTTGAGAAGACTTGAATTGTTTTAAACTGTGATAAATTTCCTTAGGAAGAGACATCGAGATACTTGCCATCGCATTCTTTTCCCTATCAAACAATAACTTTTCTTCTGTGGTTAACACAGACACCGGTTTCGAAACATCGTCCCTTCCCATCCAAGTGTACGTCGGATGCGTATAACCTTCCAAGATTGGAATCTATAAACTTGTATCAGTAAAAGATACCCAGTTCGAATAATCTGCAAGACTTAACAACTTTGGTGGTTTATGAGATGTACCGATCTCATTATCATAATTGAACATGTTAGTCACCTGCACCATATTTGCCATTTTTCCAGAAAAAAATTTCCAAGTGTTGAGAAAGCTTACCCTTAGGCGAAGATAATATGTTCGCTTCAAATACACCCAAGCGAATTTGATATCAAGCGAACTTAATAAGTTCGCTTAAATAAAAAAATCCAAAAAATCCAGTAAGTTCGCCTAGAAAATTAAGTTCGCCTGAATTGGGAGAAGCGAACTTGACAAGTTCGCCTACACACAATTTCAGCAAGTTCGCTTGCTTCAGCAGAATCAAACTCAGGAAGAACTCAACCCAAAAACATGAACAAAAATTCACCAAAAATCTTCATATCTCACAGATTTGAAGGAATCAGACAAAATTGGACCCTAGGATTACATATTTTATCAATTAGAACATTTCTATCGGATGAATTTCATCAAAATCCACTTCAAAATCACCAAATCAGCAGCAAAATAATCTTCAAGAACTTGAAAACTCCATGGAAATGAAATTTTTTAAAGATGATCAATTTCTTGTCAATTTGCATACAAAACCGTCTCAAATCACCAAGAATCAAACGCAAATTGAAAAATGATACCTCACAACAAAGAGTGGTGACGATCTTGAAACGACAAAATGTCGAAAAGCCTACATCTAGTGCTGTTAAGAATGTGCCGTGTCAATCGTTTGCTAAATCTTTGGGATTTAAGCAATATGATAAGCATATTTCTAAACCTGTTGTTTTTCAAAAGAAGTTTGAGATTCCATCTGTTGGAATTCAAAAAGAGTCTCAACCTGAGGTCAAACTTTCTAGACCACAAAGACGAAGACGTAACAGAAAATTAAAGAAATTTTTGGAAATACCTGAATCTGATAATCATAAATCTAATACAGTTTTTCCAAATAATCATAATTTGTCATCTTTGCAAAGGTCTAATCATAATTCTTATGTTCCAAAGGTTGATGACAAGGTTGATTGTGAATTGCTTGAAGTTGTTTATTTTGATCCATCTGGACGACCCAAGACCACAATGGCTTGGGTTCCTATTTCTAACTGATTTTCTTTGTTTATGTAGGGGCAACCAAGGAGGACTATCAACAATACATGGTATGTGGATAGTGGTTGTTCTCGACATATGACAGGGAATATTCGGTTGCTTGAAGATGTCAAAAATATTGATGGTGGTTATGTCGCTTTTGCGGGAAATAAAGGCGGGTACATAACTGGTCAGGGTACTTTAAAGAATGACAAAGTCAAATTTGAGAAAGTGAATTATGTGGAACAACTTGAACACAATCTTTTGAGTGTATCTCAAGTGTGTGACAAGAAGTTTTCATTTCACTTCAATGATTCTGAGTGTTATATCTTGAAACCGGGCTTCGTGATTCCTACGAATGGATTCTAATGAAGGCTCCGAGGAGAAATGACACATATGTCCTTGACATGAGTGTTGCTACTACAACGGATTCAATTCCTACATGTTTACTCTCCAATGCGTCAGAATCAGATTCTATTTTGTGGCACAAGAAGCTTGCTCACATCAACTATCGGAAGATGAACTATCTTGTTAAAAATGATCTGGTTCTTGGTATTCCGAAGATGAAATTCTCTGTTCCTGATGATTGTATTCCTTGCAAGAAGGGGAAACAACGCAAGAAATATGACAAATCTAAATCAAAGAATTCCATTGTAACTCCTTTGGAGCTGCTGCATATGGATTTGTTCGGTCCGATTAGTATCAGGAACATTGGTGGTAAATCTTACTATTTGGTAGTAATAGATGATTTCTCTAGATTTTCATGGGTTAAGTTTCTTGCTTCTAAAGCTGAAACCACTGAGTTGGTACAATTCTTAATTCTGGGTTTGTAGAATTTGTTCAATCTGAAAGTCAGAAGAATTCGGAGTGACAATGGCAGCGAGTTTAAGAATAGTAAGATGGGTTTATTCTGTCTACAAAAGGGAATTCATCATGAATTCAGTGCGCCATATGTTCCTCAACAAAATGGTGTCGCTGAACGAAAGAACAGGACGTTGGTTGAAACGGCATGCACAATGCTTACAGATTCTAAGCTTCCAGTAACTTTTTGGGCTGAGGCTGTAAATACTGCGTGTCACATTTTGAATAGAGTCTTGACCGTTAAGCGACACAACAAGACATGCTATGAGTTGCTGAATACTCGAAAGCCGAATCTGGAATATTTACTACCTTTTGGTAATCCATGCACCCTGTTGAAAGTTAGAGATGTCCCAACCAAGTTCAATGCTAAGGCTATTGAAGGGATTTTTCTGGGGTATGTTGAAAATTCTACTACCAACAGGGTTTATAACAAGGAGACTCGCCAAGTTGAAGAATGGTTCTATATTGACTGTTCTAATCGATCTTTACCTCAAATGGCGATTGGACCAGACTGGGCTTTTGATTATGACAATTTATTCAAGTCCTTTCTTTTACCTTCTGATATTTCTCCTGAGGAAGCTACTGTTTTATATGACTCATGTCAGGATGCGCATCGTAGTGGTTTTCTACCAAATGCAGTTCCACATTCATCGGTTCCATCTATTTTTGCTCCCGATCCTAATGTTGCTTCTTGTTCGGGACCACAAGAGTCTGAGAGTGAGGAAGACAATGCTATTTTTCAAAATTCTTCTGCTGATCCTTTGTTGGTTGATGAACCTTCTAATTCGACACAAGCTCAGGGGGAGATTCCTACAAATCTGGACTCGGAAATACCAATTAATCAGGATTTATCTTATCAATCTGATACAACTCAAGTTGATGTGTTGCCGGTTCCTGAGGTTGCATCAATCAACAACAAGATCATCCGGTGAAAAATATAATTGGGAATTTATGAGATGGAGTGAAAACGCGTTCTATTATTGATAATACTTGTTTGTATACATGTATTAAAGATTTTGGTGTTCTTGATGTGTGCTCACATTCCTGTTTTATTTCTCAGGTCGAACCAAAGAATGTCGAAGTGGCATTAAATGATAACAATTGGATAGAGGCCATGCTGGAAGAACTTGCCCAGTTTGACCAACTCAAGGTTTGGAATCTTGTTGATCTTCCGAAGGGTATGTATCCAATTGGTACAAAGTGGGTGTTTGAATGTAAGAAAGACGATCGAGGTGTCGTGGTAAGAAATAAGGCAAGATTAGTTGTCCAAGGTTTCAATCAACAAGAGGGAATTGATTACACCGAGGTTTATGCTCCTGTTGCGAGGCTTGAAGCTATACGGTTGTTTCTGGATTTTGCTTCTTATAAAGGGTTTAAGGTGTTTCAATTGGATGTGAAAAGTGCTTTTTTATATGGTAAGGTCAAGGAGGAGGTTTATGTGTGTCAGCCGCCGGGGTTTGAAGATCCACTTAATCCAACTAAATTTTTCAAGCTTGATAAGGCCCTCTATGGTCTTCATCAGGCTCCTCGTGCGTGGTATGAAACGTTGTCCACACATCTTATGGTCAATGCTTTTGTTCGTGGCAAGATTGACTCGACCTTATTCATAAAGAAATCAAGGGGAGATTTCCTACTGGTGTAGATATATGTAGATGATATTATTTTTGGCTCTACAAATGAAGGGTTGTGCAAAGATTTTGAGAGTGTTATGAAGTCGAAGTTTGAGATGTCCGCTATGTGAGAGTAATCATTTTTCCTCGGTTTACAAGTAAATCAAAAGGAAGATGGTTTCTTTATTCATCAGTCCAAGTATGTCAAAGACATCTTGAGCCGGTTCAAGATGGAGGACTGTACCCCATATGATACTCCGATTCCGGTCAATCATAGATTGAATTCTGACCCGGATGGAAAAGATGTTGATTGCCGACTTTACCGCGCAATGATTGGATCTCTCATGTACTTAACCGCTTCAAGGCCAGATATAATGTTTATTGTGTGTATTTGTTCCAGATTCCAGGCAAAACCAAAAGAATCTCATTTGATTGCAGTAAAAAAAATCTTTTGTTATTTGAAAGGAAAACAAAGATTGGGACTATGGTTTCCACATGGTTCTAATTTTGATTTCAATGCATATACTGATTCTGATTTTGGTGGTTGTTGTTTGGACAGAAAATCTACTACAGGTGGTTGCCAGTTCTTGGGTAATCGTCTAGTTTCCTGGCAATGCAAAAAGCAAACTACGGTCTCCACTTCAACATGCGAAGCATAATACATTGCTGCTGCAAGTTGTTGTTCACAGATCTTGTGGATCCAACAACAATTAAGAGATTACGGTTTGAATTTTACAGGAACCCCCATGTTTATTGATAATAATGCTACAATGTCTATCACAAATAATCCTGTTAAACACAGTAAAACAAAGCACATTGAGATTAGATATCATTTTATTCGTGATTGTGCAGATAAAAATTGATTGAGCTGATAAAGGTTCATACAGATGATAATTTTGCTGATCTTTTTACCAAGACATTTGATCGTACCAGGTTTGAATTTCTGATCAAAATGATAGGTATGATCAATCCCGGATAAAAGTTTTTCAAAATCAGATTTTCATAGAAAATTTTGTTTTTAATTTCTTTTATTGCTTTATTACATTTCTGCATTTTAAATTTCAGTCAAAAAGTTTTTATTAAAAAAAAAATTAAAACAAAATGAAAAATATAAAACTTGACATCATTTGAAGTTAGAGAAGAGATGATAGTATATCAGTGATTAGTTCATTACACACGACCTTAGTAGACCTTTGATATATGATTGTTTAAAGTAATTTGATTTGATCTAAATTTCAAAGTCTGCATAAATGAGAAATGATAGTGTTTTGAATGCTCTAATCTTGATAATCTGTTTTAAATTTGGGTATGAGTTTTGAAACTTGAATTGTCAATAGACTAGAAGCATTTATAAACCAATAGTAGTGTGAAAATTAAATATGATATGATTACATCTGTGATTTGAATCCATTCTATGCCTGGGTGTGTGTGTAAAAGATCATTATCAGATAAAAAATATATGGTATTAAAGAATTTCATGAGACCAATATTGAATTATATCTTTAGCACAAACTTTTTCAGTTCACTTCACTGCCCATGCCCCGAAAAACATGCAATGTGTTGCTGAACTAAAATATGTTTTCTAACAACATCAGTTGGAACATATATTCACCCTTGGATCAGTTAGATACATCATCTAGTGTGACTCCATTGAAATTTATCCAGATAATAGTTGGATCCTCATACCTGAATCTGTTTGATTCTCATTATACAGCCAATTCATTAGAATCTTCTGATTCTGAATCATCATGATTCTTATATCCTTTGGGATTTGCTTTTCTATACTTGTGCTAAAAGAGATAATTTCATCTTGGAAATTGATCTAATCTTAAAATAAACTATATATGTGTTGAAGCACTTTCCTGTGACAAACACTCTGGATAGATAGAGTCTTTGTTTTGTACTTTCACGTATGTATTTGTCTTTGTTTGTAAGTGTCTGTATGTATTAGTAATCGAGTTGTATTTACTTTTACATATTGCTTGTTGCAAATTTCTCTAAGTGTTTTGCGCACTTGTATGTGCGCAGGAATTAGTTCCTGCGTACTTAGCATGTACGCAAGAATACCTTTGCGTACTTGCTAAGTACGCATGAGTAAATTGCCCTGCGCACTTGCTAAGTGCGCATGCATCAGGTCATGTATAAATAGGAATGGTTGACAGTAGATAAGTACGCATTCATAGTAGCAAATACGCAGAATTTGTAATCTCAGTATTTCTCTATGTAACCTTCAAGTGTTTATAATAGACGAACGTTTAAAGTGATCATCTTGTCGGTTTACCTTGTGTTGTAAGACTCTCCACCTAGTCACGGGTATTCCGCACCCGGTCCGACTAGTAGACCCACTTGCATGTGACGATCCGCCACACCCGAGGGACCTACAAGTGGTATCAGAGCATTTGCTCTTGATTTCGAGTGTTGTGACTGAGTTTGGAGAGTTTTCTAAAGATTTTTACAAGCAAAAGGAGGTGTTTTTGTTGATTTTTGTGATAAAATAGGGGTAGCTCTTGAGCACTATTTTAGAAGCAAAAGTCATTCAAAAACCGACTTTTGTTGTGTATTTTTAGTGTTTTGAGCATCAAAGGTTTGTTAGAAACAAGTTTCTGACCCTTTGGCTCATTTTGATTGTTCATCCGTCCGATTTTTGCCATCTCCGGTGTGTTTTCAGTGACCGGAATAGTTTGGTGAGAGTTGGTGAAAAGGTGTTCTGCGTACTTACCATATCTGGAAAAAAGTACAGTCTTGTTGCGTACTTACTAAATACACAAGACTAATCTCTTGCGTACTTACTAAATACGCAAGACTAATCTTGTGCGTACTTAAGTTATATCTTACGTACTTATCATTTACTCCTGTGTACTTATCAAGTATGCAAGAGCAAATCTTAAATACGCAAGACCATTCCTCTAAGTGCGCAAGACCAATATCAAGTGCGCAAGTGTCTCTGATTTTTCTGAAATTTGACTAAGTGTTCACCATGTCGAATCTTCAGAACCTTGGAAACCTTTTAAACTATGACTATGAGATCGGTACTCCTCAGAAACCGCCAAAGCTGCTAAATGTAAATGATTATTCTAACTGGAAAGCACGCTTTGAGCATTACATTTCTTACACCGATTCTTCGTTATGGATACCAATTCTAGAGGGCTATAAGCATCCCACACACATTTATCTTGATGATGAAATGCCTAAGCCTATCTCTAAACTCGATGAAGAAGAAAAGAAAGCTTATGATCGAGAGAAGAAGGCTCACGGTTCTATCACTATGGCATTGACTCGGGAATTGTTCCACAGTTTCAGAGGATATGATAACTCCAAGGATCTTTGGAAGGCGCTACAGAAAAGATTCGGGGGGAATATTGATATCAAGAAGAGTAAACGGGATCTACTCAGGAAGCAATATGAATGCTTCAGATTTTTGGAGAATGCGTATTTAGATGACCTCATCTTTAGATTCTATCATCTGCAGACAGAATTGAAAGCTTTTGAACTCAAGTATCCCGATGAAGAATTGGTGGAAAAGTTTCTGGATGTTTTGCCACCCAGGTTTGAAATGTACACAACCCTGATGAGAGAGAATCCAAAATTTTATGAAATGATAGTGGAGGAGGCAATTGGAAAGGTTCAAGCTCATAACATGAACCTTAGAAAGAAGGAGAGCTCAGTAAGACCTCAGATACAAGACCCTTCTATGTATCATGGGACGTCTTCTACAACCAAATCTTCGGGCTCTGGAATTGCCCTTTTCTCTGGAAACTCTACTGAAGAAGACCACTCAAATGGTTGTGGTGGTCATGCATGCAATGCATCTGGATCAGGTTCTGGATCTCATCAACAACATACCTCAAGAAATCCTCCCGCTACAACTTCAGCTAACCAATCAGCTATGGCCAAAATAGCTGAAGATCATGTAGCACTATTTTCATCTTTTATGCTGGCCCACGAGAAATTCATAAGTGGCAAGCTTACAGATCCCGAGACAATTGAAGAAGATTTTAATCAAGTGGATCCTGATGACATGGAGGACATGGATATTCAATGGAATATGGCCAAGATACTGAGGAGAGCCAAGCATTTCCTGAACAGAACATGAAGAAAGTTCATTGGCGGGCATTCTAATGCCAAGGTTGGTTTTGACAAATCCAAGGCCAAATGCTATAAGTGTCTAAACTTTAGACACTTTGCTCGTGAATGTCAGAAAGACAGAGCACCGGCTTCGGGTTTCACCAGACCTAGCCAAGGAAACAGCCATGGCTACAACAACACAAACAACCACAATCAAAGCCACGGTGGTTCGTCCAATGAACTGGTAGCTCAACAGGACGACAACTTTGATTGGGGTGTTCATCTGGAAGATGCCATCATTGCACAAACTCAGGTTGGTCTCATGGCTGAGATCATGGAGTTGATGGAAGCTGAGAAAAAGGAAGCTGAGGAGAAGGAAGCTGAAGAAAAGGAAGCTTCTGTAGCTGATCAAGAGGAATCTACTACTGCTGTTGCTCTCATGGCTATTGGAGAGGCAACAAGTTCATCAACTGAGGTTGATTCTAATCCTTTTTCTAGTTATTTCTTGTTCTAAATGTCTAGGCTTAAAACTTGAAAATTCTAAGCTTCAAGACAAGGTCGAACCCCTTCACATTGCAGCTCTATGTTATAAAGAAAACGAAAAACGTTTTAAAGATTCAATTGAAATGTTGAAAAAGGAAAAAAAACGTGAGTATTCACTAAAAATGAGCGATCAACAACTTCACTTGGATATTGCATACAGGGGGTTGGAGAAAAGGAACAATGAAATTAACAAGCTGCAAAATGAAATCTTGCAGTTGAAATGTTATAATGAGAAGTTGAAAAACTCTCGTTTTGTAGTGGAACACTATGAATCTGTAGTGAGGCAAATGAATGGCTTAGGGCTGGGTACTAATGCCATTCGTCCACCAGTTAGCGGGAAGTTTGTCAACATCTTAGTAGACATTGATCTAACTTGTCTTGATGAGTCCTCAGGAAAGGATGATTCCTCTAAAAAGGATGATTCCTCAAGTAAGGCTAACTCCACATCTAATGAGGAGTTCTTTACTGCTTCTGATGATGGATCGGTTAGCACTTGCCCTGAAGGAGTAGTATCTGAAGAGTTGTTATCTGAACAGAAAGTCAAGAAAAACATTATCACAAATAGTGATAACTGTATTTTAACTGAACCCGATATCATGAATCTAATGATAAATTAAAGGTAATGCTTTATGGGGGGTATAAAAATCTTAATCAAGTAAAGAAAGAGGATTTTTCAGCTCACTATGGGCTTGGTTACAAAGAAAATTTGCAAAAATACAATACTCCCAAGAACCAATCTGTATCGGGTCAGACTCCTGTTCACAAACCAACTCCTCCTGCTCATAATGTTGAGTTATCTAAGGCCAGATCTAATGAGCCTTACAAAAGGACTTATACAGACAAGAGGACTTGCTTTTACTGTGGTTTGGTTGGTCACATTTTTGTGAACTGTCCTTTAAAGAACCAAGGGAAACAACCTATTGTTTCACAACCGGCTGTCATCCCTAAGTCGTCATCAGTGAAACCTCCCAAATGTCCAAAACAAAATGTGGTGAAACCACCAGTTAAACCGATGGCAAAGCCAAAGATCAAATCTGAGGCCAAACCATCTGTTTCAAGAAAGGTAAAGCAACCCGCTGTACCTTGTGTATCTACCTCTGGTAGTACACGTACTGGTGAGAAACCTGTGGTGAAACTCTCAAAGCCACAGAGAAGGAGAAGGAATAAGAGGTTGAGAAAGTTAGAGCAGCTGACTTCAATTCAATCAGGAGAAGCTTCCACAAGTTTACCTGCTGTTGTTGAACCAAAGTCTACTGTTCCGGTTAAGAAAAAGAAGAGGTCCTGGATTGCCAAATTTAAAAATTCTGAATCTCTTAGTCCTAATTCTTTTAAAGATTCATCCATTTTGAACAGTCATCACGACTGTGAGTTAAAAGAGGTAGTTTATTTTGAAAAGGATGGACGACCCAAGACCACTATGGCTTGGGTCTCCAAAACTAAGTAATTCCTTTTGTGACTCGTGCAGGGACGTCTGAAGGGTACTATCTCTAACCGCTGGTATGTAGATAGTGGATGCTCCCGACACATGATAGGAAACATGGCCTTTCTTCAAGATGTGAAACCATTCAGAGGCGGCTATGTGGCCTTTGCTGGAGAGAAAGGAGGCAGTATCACGTGTCAAGGTGTGGTATCAAATGGTTGTGTCAGTTTTGACAATGTCAACTTTTGCGAGCAGCTGGAGCATAACCTGCTGAGTGTCTCCCAAATGTGTGACAAGGAGTACTCGATGATGTTTGATAAGAATGAATGCTTGATTCTCAAGCCTGGTTTTGAAGTTCCTGAAGACTGGATTCTAATGAGAGTGCCAAGGATAAACGACACCTATCAGATTGATATGAGCGTGGCAACAACCACCTCATCAGTTGCTACTTGTTTGCTTACCAAAACGACAGAGCTTGACTTTATCTTGTGGCATAGTAAACTCGGACATATTTCTTATCGTAAAATGAACCATCTTGTCCGAAACGGTTTGGTAACCGGTGTTCCTAAGCTGAGATTTATCGTTGGAGATGACTGTATGCCTTGTAAAAAGGGCAAACAGCAGCGGAAGTCTCACAAGCCCAAGCTCCATGTAGGTCCAGATAACTCAACTACTGATCGAACTCGTGATATGACTTTTCTATAACACGAAGTGCGGAATCCTTCGTGTTAACGTTTGTATACTAACCGACAATTCAAACAACACGCGTAAATAAACTTCTCAAATATATTCAGATTCACAATGGTTTACAGCAGACAAATCGTTCTCTCTGTTATGTTCTAATCTGTCTCGTCTAATGACCCTGTAAACACATATATATAGAAACTAACCTGCTGTAAGCGAACTTATTAAGTTCGCCTGAAACAGACTAAGCGAACTTAACAAGTTTGCCTCAGTTAGACCTAAGCGAACTTATTAAGTTCGCCTCTGATAGACCAGGCGAACTTAACAAGTTCGCCTCTAGGCACACTTGTAAAAACACTTAGCAACTTTAAACAATTACATATCAAAAACACAAAGACATAAAATCTAACTATTACAAGCTTTTGTCATTACAAATCTATGTCCTAACAGACTCCCCCTTAACAATAGCTTGATCTTCTGTCTTCAGTCTTTAACTTGAACTCTTCCAGTTGTCTGGTAGTCTGCTTCCAGCATGCACTCCATATCTTCTGCATATCTCCAAAACTCTTTTGTACTGTAGACCTTGTTCTCTCAATTCCTCAGTATACATGATCTCATTCTTTCGCAGAGTCCTCTGATCTTTCTTTGAAAAATTAATAAGATTCATTGCGTCATAGAAACACACAATGACCTTATTATCTTTATCTTCAACCCTTGCTTCACCAGTATTAACATCAACATACCACCATTTCATATTCCCAAGAAAGTCTTGAGGAATATTCTTTAATGGTATCATGTGAATAGCACGCACTGGTCTATACTTGTATCTCCAGGTTACTTTCCCAGTCTTAGGATCTGTGTTCTTCACTCTCTTTCCCTTCTATGGTTTCAGCCGTTCATACTTACCCGAACTACCTTCTTTCTTTATTAGGTTTGCTATTACATCAGCCAAACCATTCTTCGATCTATTTATGAGTGGCTTTGAAGCTAGACCATTTATTTCACACCTCGGCAAGGTGTTGAAATATTTGATCCTTGGCTTTAAGTATTGAACACCGTCAGATCGTTTGATTGCAAATATTTTTGATTCACCATCATAGAACCAACTTATGATCCTTCCTACACACTGCTCTTTATTCACATATTTCTCTTTCTGAGCAGGTTGTGCTGGAGACTTGGGTAGCACCTTCATCCAACTGTTTACAACTTCTCTCCACTGTTCTCGTGTCATCCCTGTATCTTTGTACATCACATGTTCTTCATTAATCTTTGGAGACTCAGTGTGAGTAGTTTCACTTTCAGCACCCTTATTGAATTGAAGATTCTCATCATCAGTATCCATCTTTGACTCGGCTGTATCATCAGGCAGTGTGACTTCTTCAATAGAATCCATAGAGTCAGTTATTCCGTCATAAGAGAACTCAGGAACAACATCCTCTTGGATGAAATTATACGGCACCTTAAGACCGTCACACCCTTCATAGGTAACACTGTTTTTATCTTTCTCTATTTCAATCTCTACTATTTCTCCTTCTTCTATCTCAGTATCTGACATATCTTCGTCCATGTCATTGAATAAATCGTCAATGTCATCAAGACATTCAATCTTTTCAGCTTCCTCTTCTTCTGAGTCTTGAAAGAATTCTAATAACAGAATTTCTTCGTCATTAGTACCAGAGGTATCTTTGTCTTTGTTTCCTTCAAGAGATTGTGATGTCGACTCCCCCTGAACTCTAAATATAGGATTAGCATCAGTGTATTTAAGATCACCCTCAATATTTCCAGCAGGATCATTGTCTTCATCATCACGTCTTTGAATTGACTATGTATGACAAGTATCAGGTATCCTTAACTCCCCCTGAGCGTCAAGACCCTGAATGAGTTTGGACACTAATGCTTGCATATCAGCAATCTGTTGAGCTTGAGTATGAATCACCGGCTGCCGTTGTGAATCAATAGACACAAGAGAGTTTACTTGTGTTTGTAGAGAAAGAACTTGAGATTCAAGAAACGTAATCCTGTCAGAATTAGAAGGCTTTGACGGACTAGATGTTGATTGTGGAATAGAAGGACGTGAAGTAGTAGGAATGACTGGAGGAACAGGAGTATGAACTGGAGATGGATCCTTAGATCGTGGAGGAGTAATAATCAGAGAAGCAACAAAATTTTCATCCTCAACTCCTTGAGAAGATTTTGCAGCAGCAATCGATGCAGAAATTAACTTTGGATGTGTAGGGTCCGGATTAAAGTCACTGTCAGTGTCAGAACTCTCATCGACCAAAGATCTTTTTCCAAGTACTGATCCGGAAGGAGGATCCCGAACAGACTTGCGTCGTGGTCGTCTGGCTTGAGATTTAATGCGTTTTCCAGCATTAGCCAGTGGAATAGCAGCCAACCGTTCATAATGACTTGGAGAAAAATCCCTAGATTCATCAGAATCAGTGCTGTCATCATCAGATGATATTGTATCACTTGAACTGGAACTAGACTCAGCTTCTGTCAGCACATTCCCTTCTTGTTCATGAATGGGCGAGTTCACAGCATCATCAACAAAATCATCTATGTTCATTCCTAGATCTTGATTAGGGTCATGAACGACCTCTTCTTGAACTGGTTCCTGAATCGGAATATCAACTGCAGCTTGTGGAATAGGAACTTGTTCAGGAATAGGAACTTGTTCAGGAATAGGAATTTGAGGTTGTACAGGAACTTGTATTTGTGGAACTGGTATATGTTGTTGTTGTGCAGGTTGTTATGGTCGTTGCTGTTGTTGTTGTGCTGGAACATTAACGCCTTGAGCTTGAGCAAGTTCATTAGGATGAAACCAGTTGTCTTTAGGTGGTGCAACATAATCAGGAAATATTAAGTGCCCAAACAATGGAGTATTGACTGGAATCAAAGCAACATTCTGCTGTTTCACCTTTGTACAGTCGGTAAAGATACGTTTTGACATCGGAGTCAAAGTCAATCTTATAGCATGATGTGGAAGATCCGAAATAAGATGATTGAGTATCATTTGAATAAATCGAGGATACATCAAGAAACCTTGACCTTCAGCTGGATTGATCTGCATTACCATCTCCCGATAGAAATAAAGAGGAAAATTGAATCCTTTTTTCAATGTTAAGGCCACCATTGCTGTTTGAAGAGCCATCTTCAATCCATCAGTACCAGCTTTTCGCGGAGAGATGCATTGTATAATCACATGCATAAAATACCTCCATTCACCCACTAAACCACCTTTCCGAGCTTGTGTATCATTTTGTCGTCCACGATAACCCATCCTTTGAAAACAACCCATAATAAGAGTGTTAGGATAAGATATTGGATATTCAGCATTTCCACCCAAATCAAGAGCAGCACGAATAGTCTCTTCTGAAATTGCAATCTCGGTATTATTTACTGTTGCACGAAGGACATGTGGTTCCACATCGATATCTTGATGTACTGTATCCCAGAATTGTTGTATATACACCAAGCTAATATATGGATCCGCAGATAATGCAACATGCAGTCTTGATCGATTCAGAAAATTGATGATGCCTTGAAAATGAACTGCTTCTGGCATATTAGGATCTAACAACGCCACTTGATTATGCTTATATTCAATACGTCGAGCCATCTGTGAAAATATCGGACATAACAACAAACATTAGTATACTTACACATATATGAAACAAAAAAAATTTCAAAAAAAATTTCAAACAAAAAAATTTCAAAAACAAATTAAAAAAAAAACACAAGTCCTTTTCACTTCTGACCCCTAGGCGAACTTAATAAGTTCGCTTAGTAGTGCAAGAGGCGAACTTATTAAGTTCTCCTGACAAGTTCGCTTCGAACAAGTTCGTTTCGAACAAGTTCGCTTGGAACAAGTTCACCTGAACCTGAGACGTTTCAAATTCAAACACAGATTTTCCAAACTTCGGCAAATCGATAGAAATTGTGAAATAAGCATATACAATCAATCGAATATCACATTATAACCAAAAATGATGATCAATTTTATATTTAGGTCAAAACTTAGGTCAAAAACGTCCTTGAAACAGTCCGACGAAAACCGAGACTAAAAACCATCGAATACACTCAATTTAGCGGATGAAAATCGACGAAAATACCTTTGTTAGATTCGCAATTCAATTTTGATCAAGTTTCAACCAGAAAATAACACTCACAACACAGATTCAAAGTTTTGAGAATTTTTGGGTAAGTTCGCTTAAGTTCTGAGAAGACGAAGAGAATGACAAGTTCGCCTGATTCAACCCTTATTCAGATTAAGTTCGCTTGATTAAGCGAACTTGTTAAGTTCGCTTAACAAGCCTTCGGCAAACAAGATAAGTTCGCTTCACCCTTAAGTTCGCTTCACCCCAGACTGTAGATTAAGTTCTCTTCACTGATTTAAGCGAACTTATTAAGTTCGCTTCACTATACACATGCGAACTTAATTACTTTTCAACCTTTTTGCCTTGAACACAAATTTTACCAACTTCAACCTTTCAAATCTTGAACTTCCGTCAGCAACACATAGTTGATCCAATCCCGAACAATTTTAATAAAAGTTTAGAATTTTCATGGACAGTAAAAATCAAAATCTTTTTGAATTTTATCTATACAGACGGAAACACATATTTTTGATTTTTCTCTGTACAAACTGAAATCACATATTTTTGGTTTTTCTCTATACAAACAGAATCACATATTTTTTATTTTTATCTGAATAAACTGAAATCACAAATTTTTGATTTGAACATCATGAGCAAGAAGATCATATCAGTATTCAATTAATTCATCACACATATTATCAATAACAAAGGGTAACCTATAGTAAGAGACCATTCAACTCAATTTTGTGCATTTTGCATCTTTTTCATTTTGAAACTCATTTAATTTGAATAATATTTGAAATGATACGCGATAAATTTCAAAGTAAATAAGATCAGGTTATAAAATGCTCTTTTATTTATACCGAATTTGAAATATAAAGCCTGAATTCTTAAAATTGTCAATATTATATTATTTGAAACTATAAGCGTTTATTCTCCAAATTCATGTGATTTAGTACCATTAAGATGATAAACATCGTGTACCCCACATATATGCCAAATAGAAAATAAATGCACTATCTTCAAGACATATATAAGATTTTACTAAAGATTATCCAAATATTCAGAATGAGGAGACATCACTTAGCACATGAATAGCAGAATCCAAATTGGATTGTAAAGGAATCAATGAGATTATATTTGTGGAATCATAAGATTCAGGTAAGTGGATCCAACTGTTATCTGGATTATGAATTCAATGGAATCAGTAAAGATGATTTATCAATATGATCCAAGGGCTAGTATATGTTTGACAGATGTTGTCAAGTACATATCTTGATTATACTTCAAATTGCATGCTTTTCGGGACATGGGCACTGAAGCAAATCGAATGAATAGTGCTAAGGACATAACCCGAAACTGATCTCATAGGAAAATTCTTATTAAAAGCTAACATTCTTTATCTGATAGTGATCTTTTAACTCATACACCCAGGCATATAATGGATTTAAATCACAGATGTAATCATATTATATTTAAATTTCACACTACTATTAGTTTCAAAACGCTTTTAGACTATTGACAATTCAAGTTTCAAATTTTATACACAAATTATCAAGAATAGAGCATTCACAACACTATCATTTCTTATTTATGCAGACTTTGAAATTTAGATCAGATCAACTTATTCATATATCAAGGTCTACTAAGGTCGTGTGAAATGAACTAATCACTGATGTACTATCATTTCTTCTCCAACCTCAAATGATGTCAAATTTTATATTTTTCAATTTGTTTTGACTTTTTATAATTTAGACTTTTTGACTGAAAATGTAAATGCAAAAATGTAATAAAGGAATAAAAGAACCTAAAAGAAAATTTTCCATAAATTCTGATTTTGAAAAACTTTTATTCGGGATTGATCATACCAATCATTTTTATCAGGAATTCAAACCTGGTACGATCAAATGCCTTAGTAAACAAATCAGCAAAATTATCTTCAGTGTGTACCTTGATCAGCTCAATCAACCTTTTCTCTGCACAATCACGTATAAAATGGTATTGAATTTCGATGTGCTTAGTTTTACTATGTTTAACAGGATTAATCGTTATGGACATAGTAGCATTATTATCAATAAACATGGGGGTTTCTGTGAAATTCAAACCGTAATCTCTCAATTGTTGTTGTATCCACAGGATTTGTGAACAGCAACTTGCAGCAGCAATGTATTCTGCTTCGCATGTTGAAATCGAGACTGTGGTTTGCTTTTTGCATTGCCAAGATACAAGTCGATTTCCTAAGAACTGGCAACCACCTGTTGTAGATTTCCTGTCCAGACAACAACCACCAAAATCAGAATCAGTATAAGCATTGAAATCAAAGTTAGAACCATGAGGATACCATAGCCCTAGACGTTGTTTTCCTTTTAAATACCGAAAGATTCTTTTCACAGCAATTAAATGAGATTCTTTTGGCTTTGCCTGAAAATCTAGAACAGATACACACGGCGAACATTATATCTGGCCTTGAAGCGGTTAAGTACATGAGGGATCCAATCATAGCTCTGTAAAGTCGACAATCCACATCTTTTCCTTCCGGGTCAGAATTTAACTTATGATTGACCGGAATTGGAGTATCGTATGAAGTACAGTCCTCCATCTTGAACCGGCTCAAGATGTCTTTGACATACTTGGACTGATGAATAAAGAAACCATCTTCCTTTTGATTTACTTGTAAACCTAAGAAAAACGATAACTCTCCCATAGCAGACATTTCAAATTTCGACTTCATAACACCCTCAAACTCTTTGCACAACCCTTCATTTGTCGAGCCAAAAATAATATCATCCCCATAAATCTGTACCAGTAGGTAATCTCCCCCTGGTTTCTTTATGAATAAGGTCGAGTCTATCTTTCCACGAACAAAGTCATTCGCCAAAAGATGTGAAGATAAAGTCTCATACCACGCACGAGGAGCCTGATGAAGACCATAGAGGGCCTTATCTAGCTTGAAAACCATGTTCGGATGCAGTGGATCTTCAAACCCCGGCGGTTGACACACATAGACTTCCTCCTTGACCTTTCCATATAAAAATGCACTCTTGACGTCTAATTGAAACACCTTAAAACCTTTAAAAGACGCAAAAGCTAGAAATAGCCTTATAGCTTCAAGCCGCGTAACTGGCGCATAAACTTCGGTGTAATCAATTCCTTCTTATTGATTGAAGCCCTGGACAACTAATCTTGCCTTATTGCGTACCACGACACCTCGATCGTCTTTTTTCATTTAAACACCCATTTTGTTCCTATCGGATATGCACCTTTCGGAAGATCAATCAGATTCCAAACCTTAAGTTTGTTAAATTGAGCAAGTTCTTCCTGCATAGCTTCTATCCAGTTATTGTCATTTAAAGCCATCTCAACATTCTTGGGTTCAACCTGCGAAATAAAGCAAGCATGTGAGCAATCATCAAGAACACCAGAATCTTTAATGCAAGTATACAAACAAGTATTGTTAACAAGAGAACGAGTTTTCACTCCATCTTGTAAATTTCCAATTATATTTGTCACTGGATGATCTTTGTGTTCCTTGATGGATGCGACCTCAGGAACCGACAACACATCAACTTGAGTAGAATCAGATTGATAAGAATAATCTTGAGGAATTGGAATTTCCGAGTCTAAATTTGTTGGAATCTCCCCCTGAGCCTGTGTCGAAGGTAATAGATCATCACTCAACAGCGGATCAGCAGAAGAATATTGGAAAATAGCATTATCCTCCTCACTCTCTGAATCTTGTGGACCTGAACAAGAAGCAACATTTGGATCTGGAGCAGAAGTAGATAGAATCGATGAATTGGGAACTGCATTTGGTAGAAATCCATTATGCTGAGCATCTTGATAAGAATCATAGATAACAGCAGCATCTTCATCAGAAATGTCAGAAGGTAAATGAAAAGACTTGAATAAGTTTTCATAATCAAATGCCCAATCCGGACCAATCGCTATTTGTGGTAAAGACCGATTTGAACAGTCAATATGGAACCATTCTTCAACTTGGCGTGTCTCTTTATTATAAACCCTCTTGGTTGTTGAATTAGCCACATACCCCAGAAAAATCCCTTCAATAGCCTTTGCACTGAATTTTGTTGGGACATCTCGAACCTTCAGTAGGGTACACGGATTACCAAAAGGTAATAAGTATTCCGGATTCGGCTTTCGATTATTTAGCAATTCATAGCAAGTCTTGTTATGTCGCTTTACGGTCAAGACCCTGTTCAAAACATGACACGCAGTATTCACAGCTTCAGCCCAAAAGGTGACTGGAAGCATAGAATCTGCGAGAATCGTACGAGCTGTTTCAACCAACGTCCTGTTCTTTCGTTCAGCGACACCGTTTTGTTGAGGAACATATGGCGCACTGAATTCATGATGAATTCCTTTTTGTAGACAGAATAAGCCCATTTTGCTATTCTTAAATTCGCTGCCATTGTCACTCCTGATTCTTCTGACTTTCAGATTGAATAAATTTTCCAAACCCAGGATTAAGTATTGTACTAACTCAGTGGTTTCAGCTTTAGAAGAAAGAAACTTAACCCATGAAAATCTGGAGTAATCATCAGTTACAACCAAGCAATACGATTTCCCACCAATGCTCCTAATACTGATAGGACTGAACAAATCCATATGCAGCAACTCCAAAGGAGTTACGATAGAATTTGTCGGCTTCGATTTGTGAGATTTCTTTCTTTGCTTCCCCTTCTTGCACGGTATACAATCATCAGGAACTGAGAATTTCATTTTCGGAATACCAAGCACAAGATCATTCCTAACAATGTAGTTCATCTTCCTGTAGTTTATGTGAGCTAGCTTCTTGTGCCACAATATTGAATCAGATTCCGACGCCTTGGAGAGTAAACATGTTGGAATTGAATCCGTTGTAGTGGCGACACTCATGTCAAGGACATACGTGTCATTTCTCCTTGGAGCCTTCATGAGAATCCATTCATCAGGAATCACAAAACCCGGTTTCAGAATATAGCATTCATGATCGTTGAAATGGAACGAAAACTTCTTGTCACAGACTTGTGATACGCTTAAAAGATTGTGTTCCAGCTGCTCAACATAATTCACCTTTTCAAATTTTACTTTGTCATTCTTTAACGTTCCCTGGCCTGTTATGTACCCGCCTTTATTACCCGCAAAAGCGACATAACCACCATCAATTTTAATCACATCCTCAAGCAATCTAACATTCCCTGTCATATGTCGAGAGCAACCACTATCCACATACCATGTATTGTTGATAGTCCTCCTTGGTTGTCCCTACATAAACAACGAGAATCAGTTAGAAAGTGGAACCCAAGCCATCGTGGTCTTGGGTCGTCCGGATTGATCAAAATAAACAACTTCCTGTAATTTACAATCAATTTTATCATTAACTTTTGGAACAGAAGTTTGACAATCAGACCTTTTCAAAGAAGAACCATTTTTATTATTTTGAGAAACATTATGTGATATATTATTGTCAGATTCAGATGTTTCTAAAATTTTCTTTAATTTTCTGTTTCTTCTTCTTCTTTGAGATCTAGACAATTTAACCTCCTGAACATAATCTTTTGAAATTCCAACTTTTGGAATCTCAAGTTTCTCTTTGCAAACAAAGGATTTAACATTCAATGTATTCTGTTGTTTAAATCCATGGGATTTAACAAAAGAATGACCAGTCATATTTTTCTCCAAACTAGAAGACGATTTTCCCACATCGTTTCTTTTAAGAATCTTCACCACTTTAGGTTGTGAAGGAACAGTCTTCATTTTACCCTGGTTCTTGTATGGACAATTAATCAAAATATGACCAGCCTCATTGCAATGAAAACACACTCTTCTTTCTTGATAACTTTTGAAATAAGATGTTTTCTTTGATTTTGAAGAACCATCAGAAGAATAAGCTTCGAATGAATGCCCAGAACTATTTATCGGCTTCTTAGGAACATAAGTCTGTTTTGGCACCTTTGAAGAATTCACCTTTTGAAAACCAGCCACAACAAACCCACTTGACTGTAAGATTGGAGAAAGTTTAGTTGAAACCACTTTCACCTCTTCAGGTTCTGTCAAGATGCACCTATCCCAAGTAACATTCTTCACAACCTTTGGTTCCTCATTTTTCACTTCTCTTGGAATTCCTTCAACCTTTGAATCATCAAACACTTCATCCTCTGTATCCGAATCATACACCATGTCTTCACCCGTCACTGGATTCACTTTTAATACTGTCTTGGGATCAATCTCCTCTTCATGAATGATTTCAGGCTCAACCACATAATTTGCATTGAACGGAGGAGGAACAAACCCAATACCAGCAACCCTTTTTGTGGGATCAGCATTAGCATTGAAATAATCCAAAACTACAGATGGATTCTCAAATTGTTCCAGCTTTCTATGTAACTTTATCACCTCAGATTCTTTTTCAGAAATCTCCTTGTTCTTTTGGGCAACTACTTCATTTCGTTTTTCGATTTCAGCATAAGCCATATCTAGATGATAACCCTGCTCTTTGTATTTTAACCCAAGAGAATTTAAGTCTCTTTTCAAAGACTCAATTCTATCAATGCACAGCTTATCATTATCTTTCAGTTTCTGATTAACTGAATGCATTGATTTCATGTCACAAATCAAATTTGTGTTATCATCCATGACTTTTTGTAGTTTATCTTTAACAGAAATGCAATTAGAACAAAATATATGACAAACAGAGTCTTTTACCTTAGTCGGGTCAGACATGTCTGCCATGAATACTTTGGCAATCGGAATATTCTCTGAATCTTCACCAACTGAAGCATTTTCTGTAAGAACAATTTCTTCCTCAGCAACCCCTGACACAGCATCAGAATCAATACTTTACTCTCTTTCTTCCTCATCATCAACACTTGGAACACTATCACCATCACATGAATCATCACTAGAACTTTCATCATCAGTAGACTCTTCTGGTTTTTCTGAATGAATTTCTACAACAAAAGCCTGACTCACAGCGCCCACCAAATCTTCCAGATGAATACCCCAATCATAATTTTCATCGTTTTGAGCAACTAGAGCTGATGATGCAGATGCATGATTTGTATTACTAGAAGTACCATGACTTTGATTACCAGATGAACCATGTGACTAATTCCTATTATGCTGAAAGTTAGACTGCATCTTTTGAGAATCAAATTCTACCTTTGGTTTCAAACACTCCTTAGCAAAATGACCATACTTTTGGCAGTTGTAACACCTAACTTTGTTCTTATCAAAACCCATACGCGATCGACTATTTGAACCAATATATTTTCTGCCAGTTCTCTTCAAGAAATCTTTAGCTTGTCGCATTAACATGGCCATATTCCATTGGATATTCATTTCTTTCAGATCAACAGGGTCAATCTGTCTGAAATCTTCTTCTATTACCTCAGGATCATGTATTTTACCTCCAATGAAATTTTTATATGATGCCATGAATGAAGAAAACATAGCAAGATAATCATCAGCAACTTTCTGAGTCACATGAGATCCAGATGATGTAGAAGCAGTAGTAGCAGAAAATCCAGAATGGCTTGTATGACCAGAATAAATTGGAACTCCAGAAAACTGATCATTTGAGGACTCTTGAGCATCACCAGAAAAGAATGCCACTCCAGTACCAGATTTACCAACAGATTTGGCAAAATACATCGAGGGATCCTGGATATGCTCCATATTAGTCTCTTTCTTCTTCATATTCATGTCATGTGACTGAATCTTCCCTAGGACTTCTTCAAGAGACATAGTTTTGTACTTAACATTTTCTTTGATCAAAACCGTATACACATCAAACTTTGATGGTAAAGCCTCCAAGAATTTATCATTGATTTCCTCAGTCTCATATACCACAGATGCACTAGCCAGTTCACTAAGAAGATGATAGAATCTTGTAGCAAGATCATCCAAAGATTCATTTTGAAAATGTTTAAAGACTAGGAACTGCTTCTTTAGTAACTCTTTTCTACTTTTCTTCACATCTAAACTCCCTTCACACCTTTTCTGTAATGCTTCCCACAGTTGTTGAGAAGACTTGAACTGTTTAAAACTGTGATAAATTTCCTTTGGTAGAGACATCGAAATGCTAGCCATTGCTTTCTTTTCTTGATCAAATAACAGTTTCTCTTCAGTAGTTAAAGCTGACACTGGTTTCGGAATATCATCCTTTCCCATCCATGAATAAGTAGGATGCGTATATCCTTCCAAAATTGGAATCCACAAACTAGTATCGGTAAAAGATACGAATTGGTCAAACCGATCTTTCCAATTTGAATAATCAGCTAGATTCAGCAACTTCGGAGGTTTTTGAGATGTACCAATCTCATTGTCATAATTGAACATGTTTGTGACTTGAACCATATTTGCCATGTTAAAAAAAAATTTCTGAAAAATTTCTAAGTATTGAGCTATTTTACCCTCAGGCGAACTTAATAAGTTCGCTTTAGTGAGTACTAAGCGAACTTGAGATCAGACGAACAAGACAAGTTCGCTTAAGGAGGAAATCAGGTAAGTTCGCTTAACAGCTAAGTTCGCTTAAAATGTGAGAAGCGAACTTAATAAGTTAAGTTCGCCTGCACAGGAACTCAGCAAGTTCTCTTAAACTGCTGTAACAGATTCAAAAGAATCTTCACCCACACACGAACAGAAAACTTCAAAAATCATGATTTCTCAGCGAATTGATGGAATTTAAGGAAATTGAACCGTAGGATTATGAATTTTATCAAATAGAACAGTTCTATCGGACTAATTTCGTCAAAAACACTTCCAAAAACACAAATTCAGCAGAGAAACGATCTTCAAGAACTTGAAAAACTCCATTGTTGCAGAAAATTCAAAAATGTTGAATTTATTGTCAAATTGTAGACAAAATCCGTCACTAATCACCGGGAATCGTACTTAATTCACGAGCATAAGCTCTGATACCACTTGTAGGTCCAGGTAACTCAACTACTGATCGAACTCGTGATATGACTTTTCTATAACACGAAGTGCGGAATCCTTCGTGTTAACATTTGTATACTAACCGACAATTCAAACAACACGCGTAAATAAACTTCTCAAATATATTCAGATTCACAATGGTTTACAGTAGACAAATCGTTCTCTCTGTTCTGTTATAATCTGTCTCGTCTAATGACCCTGTAAATACATATATATAGAAACTAACCTGCTGTAAGCGAACTTATTAAGTTCGCCTGAAACAGACTAAGCGAACTTAACAAGTTCGCCTCAGTTAGACCTAAGCGAACTTATTAAGTTCGCCTCTGATAGACCAGGCGAACTTAACAAGTTCGCCTCTAGGCACACTTGTAAAAACACTTAGCAACTTTAAACAATTACATATAAAAAACACAAAGACATAAAATCTAACTATTACAAGCTTTTGTCATTACAAATCTATGTCCTAACACTCCAAAACTCCATTGATACCCCTTTGGAGCTATTACACATGGATCTGTTTGGCCCCATAAGTATCAGGAGTATTAGAGGTAAGTCGTTCTGTCTGGTTGTAACTGATGATTTCTCACGTTTTTCTTGGGTGCATTTTTTAGGTACAAAGGACGAGACTGCTGATATTCTTCAATACCTGATCCTGAGCTTGGAATCTCTTTGCAAACTGAAGGTTAGAAGAATAAGGAGTGATAACAGAACTGAGTTCAAGAATAATTTGATGGAACTTTTCTGTCTTAAGAAGGGGATCCGTCACGAATTCAGCGCCCCGTACACACCTCAGCAGAATGGAGTTGCAGAATGGAAGAACAGAACATTGATTGAGACTGCAAGGACTATGCTATCGGATGCAAAGCTTCCTGTCACTTTCTGGGCAGAAGCCGTCAATACAGCTTGTCACATCTTAAACAGAGTTCTGGTTGTGAAGAGGCACAACAAGACTTGTTACGAGTTGATCAACAATCGACTTCCCAATCCTGATTACCTAGTTCCTTTTGGTAGTCCCTGTTCCTTATTGCTACAATACAAAGACCGCCATTCTAAGTTTCATGCAAAAGCGGTGGAAGGCATCTTCTTAGGATACGTTGCCAACTCGCCTTGCAAGAGAGTGCACAATATAGGAACTCGTACTGTCGAGGAATGGTTTGAAGTGGATTGCAGTAAACACAGCATTCCACCAGAACCAACAGATCTAGCTTAGGGTTTTGATTATGATGCGCTATTCAAGTCATTCAATCTTCCTGATCTATCTATAGTTGACGCCGCAAATGTTTATGAATTATTGGGTGGCGGCGATGACTCCAGTTTCTCTACTCGTGCTACTGTACCGATTGTAACTCCTGATTCCAACGCTGCATCTGCATATGGAACTCATGACAGTGATAACAGTGAAGATGTTCATGTTGATGGAGATGACGCTCAAGCTAATCCTAACACAACTGTAGGAAATGAAGCTCCAGCTGATCCAATTAACATTTAATCTTATTCTTCTGGAACACAGGAAATGGGGGAGTTAAGCACAAATCTCAATTCAGAAATTCAGGAACCGAATGTACCAAAGACGAGAGTGCATAAGAATCATCCAATCGACAACATTATTGGTGATCCTCATGCCGGTGTTCAGACTCTTCATCGAAGCATTACAGAGAAAACAAGTCTTTACTCGGAGATACTTGACACTGGTGTCATGGAAACATGTCTGCATGCTACATTCGTGTCCCAGTTAGAGCGGAAGAATGTGAAGGAGGCTCTCGTGGAAAACTGATGGATTGAGGCGATGCAAGATGAATTGTCTCAATTCCAAAAGTTGCACGTGTGGGATTTGGTTAACTTACCAAAAGGCTTTCAGCCAATTAGAACCAGATGGGTGTTCAAATGCAAGACGGATGATCGTCATGTGGTTGTGAAGAACAAAGAAAGATTGATTGTTCAGGGTTTTTATCAACAAGAGGACTTGGATTACACGGAAGTATATGCCCCAATTGCTAGAATTGAGGCCATTCGACTGTTCTTGGCTTATGCCACATATGTCGGCTTTAAGGTCTATCAACTTGATGTGAAGAGTGCTTTCCTATATGGAAAAGTACATGAAGTGGTCTATGTCACTCAACCTCCCGGCTTTGAAGATCCGCATAATATCAATAAAGTGTATAAGCTCGACAAAGCACTTTATGGTCTTCATCAAGCACCGCGGGCATGGTATGAGACATTATCTAAACATCTACTGTCAAATGGTTTCGACCGTGGACAGATTGACTCGACCCTCTTCATTAGGAAAGCAGGAGGTGACATTCTTCTTGTACAAGTATATGTCGAAGACATTATTTTTGGATCTATAAATGAAGGGATGTGTAGGGAATTCGAGCAGGTGATGAAGTCCAAGTTTGAAATGAGTAACATGGGTGAATTGTCGTTCTTCCTGGGTCTGCAAGTCAGTCAAAGAGAGGATGGCATTTATCTACATCAAACTAAGTATGTGCAAGACATCTTGTCAAAATACAAGATGAATGATAGCAGTACTTATGGCACACCTATCCCAGTCAATCATGGTCTGCATCCTGACAAATATGGAAAGGATGTGGATTGCAGATTGTACCGTGGGATGATCGGATCTCTTATGTATCTCACAGCTTCAAGACCCGATATAATGTTTGCTGTGTGCTTGTGCTCAAGGTTTCAGTCACAACCGAAGGAGTCACATATGATAGCCGTGAAGAGAATTTTCAGATACTTGAAAGGGAAACCCCGATTGGGTCTTTGGTACTCTAAGCAGCAGTCATTCGACTTCAAAGCCTACACTGATTCTGACTATGGTGGTTGTAACCTTGAGAGAAATTCAACTTCTGGTGGATGTCATTTCTTAGGAAACAGACTGGTTTACTGGCAGTGTAAGAAGCAGTCAACGGTTTCTGTCTCAACTTGTGAAGCAGAATACATTGCTGTGGCGAGCGGTTGTTCTCAGATATTGTGGATTCAGCAGCAATTGAGAGACTACGACTTAAACTTCACTGGAACTCCTTTATTCATTGACAACAATGCCACCATGTCCATCACAAATAACCCGGTGAAACATTCCAAAACTAAACATATAGAAATTCGCCATCATTTCATCCGTGATTGTGCTGAAAAGCATTTAATTGAACTTGTTAAAGTTCACACGGATGACAATCTTGCTGACCTTTTCACAAAGGCATTTGATCGATCCCGTTTTGAGCATCTTGTCAACTTGATAGGAATGTTCAATCCTAAGTGAAAACTTGTTTTTCTTAAATCAATTCAATTCATGAAAGTTAAATTTTATTTTCTTTTAAGTTTTCTGTATAGTTCTTTGAACTTTCAAAAAACATTTTACAAAATCAAAAACAAAATAGAAAATGGAGAACATTTCAAAGTTAACTTGAGAAAAGAGGAAATGATAGTACATTAGAAATGATCTAAACGTCACAAACTGCTCATATGGGAAATGATTGCGTCATGCTTACTTAATTGTGTAAATTATTATGGTTTTAATCTTCTTATTTACAAGTAATTTGAATTGTCAGTAGGTTGTATGCCTCTTTGAATCACTAGTAGTGTGGAAACTTAATCTAAAATTACAACTGTGATTTGAACCCATGTTTGCTAGTGTGTGCGCGTAAAAGAATAGAAAAGATCATTATCAGATAAAGGATGCTAGATTTTGGCAATAAATTTCTTTTGAGATCAGTTTCGGGTTATGTCGTTAGCACAATTAATGCGGTTCATCTCACTGCCCACACTCACAAGTATGCAAGGAGAGATTGAATCAAGACATGTCTCAACATCAACCGTGGAGCATGTATTCACCCTTGAATCACTCCTGATTCATTGAAATCAAATCCAGATAAAAGTTGGATTCCCTTACCTTATTCAAACACCATATTCATTATCCTGAATCATCATACCGATATTTAATGAAGAAATCAAATGAAACCAAGACAAATGAATCACTCGATTCTGAATCTTATGATTCCTGATAATCCTTATGGATTCTGCTTGATTTTTCCTGTGCTAATTGATGTAGCTTCATTCTGAAAATTTAGAAAATAATTGGGAAAATCTTAGATGTCTTGAGATAGTGCAACTTACATTACTGTAGCATATCAGTGGAGTACACGTTGTATATCTTATAATCAATACCTTAACACACAAGAACGTGATACAAATATGCTTATAGTTTCAAATCTTATAATATTGTCAACTTGAATTATTTGTTTATGTGCTTATTACGTATGAATAAATAGTAATCGATGACATGATCCCATATTCTTTCATGTTTATATTGTATCGTTTTTGCTATAAATTAGCCTGATATGATTCTCTGCTCGTGTCTTTGATAAAAAATAGTCTGTGTGAATACGTGTATATTTCTATATAGAAAAGATCAAAAAGATTTTAAGTTTGTGTATAGTTCAATCCTAATCAGAAAAACCAAAAATATTTGTGTTTAACCTTTTAGAATTGATTTTGAATCCTCTTGATTGAATGTTTTTTATCTTGTTCGTTTTTTAACTTGAAATCTTCATAATTTGAGTTGAAAGTTTGTGCACTTAAGGGTCTCTGCGTACTTGACAAGTGCGCATGAGGTAAACCCTGCATACTTAACAAGTACGCAAGAGTTAAGTCTTGTGCACTTGTAAGTACGCAGGAGTTAAAGCTTGCGCACTTAGCAAGTGCGCAAGACCATTATGTGTTGGGTATATATACAGGAGTTAGAGAATTTTTCAGATTCTTATCACATTCAAACTCAAACGCCTGTTCAATTCCCTACGCAAATTTTCCTCAAAAGTCCGAGTGTTCCAAACCATTTTTTCGTCCCATCTCTAGTATCATCATCTTCTTACAATCATTTGGTGAGGATCTAGATCCAATCCATCCACAAAAACACATTTTATGGACCGATTGAGACATTAAAAATTTTAGGGTTTAATCCGTTGATTTTAGACAAATTTTAGGGCATATTAGTAACAATTTATGACTAAAACTTGTTAAGAATCATCAGTCGATCCCTTAATCACTCGATTTCGTCCTTGATCATGCCCTTTGACCCTCGATTGACCGTAGGTTCATCTGGGTGGTCTATTAGGTCAAAATTGAACTAGTGTAGCAGGTATTTGATGTGAATGTTGGTCCCATAGGCTAGAATCATGCATTCCAACCTAGTGGTGACCTAATACAAATCAAATCTTGAACATCTGTTGATTTCTTAGATTTCTGGAATTTTGAACAAGTGCATTTCCTGCGTACTTAACAAGTACGCAAGAAGCAATTCATGCGTACTTGTTAAGTACGTAATAGGAAATTCCTGCGTACTTGCTAAGTACGCAGGACCAACACTTGGGAAAAATTTCTAAGTTTGGAAATTCAGTTCAAAGAGTAACTGCTATACTGAGTCATGCTTATTCAATTCCAATGAAACTTGTTGTTCTGATTATGTTCTTTGTGTGTTTTTGCAGATTATGGCTCGTGCGTTTGCGAATGAGTTCAATCTTCTAGCTCATACTCAACCTGAATGGAAGGGTGCAGCTTTGCAGTACCGAGAGATAGTTGATTTCTTGAACCGTTCAAGAATCAGCTATGCTATTTCAGCTGACCCTATAGCTTCAAGACCTTATCTTGAGCAATTTTGGGAGACCGCGGAGCATGATTGCACGGTAACCCCCAATGTTATAAGGGCTACCGTTGCGGGTCATGATATCGCCTTTTCTGAAGACACTATTAGACGTGTCTTGCAATTCAGAGATCTTTCCACCGTCCCGACAGCCTATCCTGACTACTTTGTGGATGGATGTTGGAGGCAACGAATGGGGTATGTCGGTGCGAGAGACTACGCTTCTTATAAGAAAATGTGGGTGCTTGATCAATGGAGATATTTTGCCCACATCATGATCATGTGTATCTCCTCAAGAAAAGCTAGAAAGGATGCAATGGGTCTTGACCTTGCTGCTGCCATTGTTGGCTTATCTCGCAATAAGGGCTACAAATTCTCACGATACATATTCAAAGCCATCAATGATCAGATTAACACGGTTGAGAGGTTCAGGTTCTTATTATACCCAAGGTTTGTGCAACTTCTGATTGACGATGCGTTGCCAAACCTACCTGCAACTGGGGAGAGATTGCAAGTTAAAAGGGTGGACAAAAGAGTGTTTGCACAGTTTTTAAAGCCAGGCAGTGTAGAACCTACCCTTGAGCATACAACACTTTTTGGCCACCTAATAAACGAAGCATATGTGGCACCAGCTGACTGGAGATGGTATAGTCACGATTCGGAGCCAGAGTTGAGTGAACATTCAGATGAACAACAACAAAAACAAGAGGAGGAAGTTGAAAGTGTAGATGGATCGTCGGGAAATGGAGACGAAGAAGAAGGTCATGATGGTGCTGAGGGATCTGACTTGGAAGAGACAGAGTCTGATTCTTCTTATTCCGATGATGCACCATCGCAGGCTCACCCGAGGAGAACGACGAAGGTAACCCTACATGAGTCGTCCTCAAAGAGAAAGCGATAAGCTTCAAGCAGCGAATATGAGCCAGATTCTGACTCTGACGCTGCTATACAGAAACATGGGCGTGAAAGTGTTAACAAGAACAGAAGGGATAGGCAGCAACTTGCTATTCCTAGTGAGGTGGAGGTTACTACTCTGCAGCAAGTACAAGTTCCAGCTGCAAGTACTGATTCAGCCTCTACCCCACCTTCACAGCAATTATACCGGAGACAGAGGAGGAAGCCACAGGTACAACCTGAGGTGGCAGTCACTTCAATCACAGAGGAGGTTCCTATGATAGTGACCCTCCCTATCACATCTGTCTAGGTGGCGGTGATTACTCCAATTCTCAAAAAATCAGTCATCATCACCCCTTCCATAACACCTACAACCGTCATAACATCCTCAATCCCAACAACCACCATTGAACCGATAAGTCAACCCTTCAACTATGGAGAATTTACTCAAGGGTTTAACTTCGATACTATCTTCTCCTCCCCAATTCATAATGCTGAAGCATCTACCTCCAGACATCCTGATCCTAATGAAGAAAGGATAGTAATTCTGGAAACCCAAGTTGCTGGTCTGTTGGAAATTATTCAGAAGTCAAAGGAGGAATCTGATGCTCAACAAGCACAAATTAATTCGTTGGTGGACGAAGTTAGAATTCTACGAAGCCAAAGAACGGGGACATACGAGAGACTGAAGAACATAATGGCCCAGAATGAGCTTCTATTCAAGACAAACAACATGATTCTGGGGCACAGGTCGTCTCTCGAGCTGAGGTTTGATATGCAGAAGAAAGAGCATGAGCTGATGGTCAAACTAATTGCTGATCTGACCAAGAAGCTTGATGCTCAGGGGGAGAAAGATAAGGAGAAGGAGAAAGAAAAGACAACTACTGGTGATGAGGCTTGTCATCATGTGGATTTGACAAAGGATGATGACAAAGACAAGGATCCTGAAGTCGGTCCTAGTGGGAGTGAGCACCAAGCTTTGGCAATCGTGCCCATTTCTGCTATTCCAATGGCTGAGGGGGAATCTACTCATCAAGAGGGTGGAAATACTTCTGGTGGTGGTGACAAAGGAAAGTCAGCGGCTGATGTGCTTAAGGATCTATCTGACGATGAGATCTTATACTTAGAGCCTGACTATTCCAAGGAAGCACAAATCGATGCTCTCTACAACCTAGAAGAAGGAGAGATCGACTCTGGTGATGATTGGGATGAAGATGATGAGGATGTAGTGATAGAAGTTCCCAAGGGCGACGGGGAAAGAGAGTATGAGTTAGAAGATGGAGAGCTCTTTGAAGTTCCATCCTTCGAAGCTCAGCTCGACACAGGCTCAGTCGAGCATGCTAGTAATGTTGAAGCCTCGACTGAAGCCTCCCCAGTTGACCCTACACCTGTGGATCCGGAGGCACCGAAAGAAAAAGATATGCCTTCTACTTCATCTAAGGGTCCAACTCCTGTTTGGCAGAAGACGTCTATCATAGACAAACAAGGGGCAACAGGGATGATCTTGGCTGTAAGGTTCGAGGAGGATAAGCAGTTGTTCGCAATCAAAAGATATGGGGGGGAGTTTCAATACTTGAAACCAACCAGTGAAGCGTTCAACTCCTTACCCAAATACAACCTTGTGAACCTAGCAAACCGAGAGCTGCTCGGTCATTCTAATCACGCAGTGGCGACGGGTTTGTGGCAGGTTCTATAGTGGGAAGCAAGATCTGGGAAGTTCGAAGTGTTCAAGCCTCAAGTGCCCAAAAGAGTCAAGGATAAGAAAGCTAGACATCCTGTGACCAAGAAGTACTTAAAGAAACTGGTATACAAGCCAGTGCTATGTGAAACTAAGATTCCCCTGAGCAAGTTATCTCAGGATATTCTTGGTGACATGTGGTACTGGTACGTAGATCCAAAAATGGGCGAGGCTGTGTTGATAGGAAAGGTACGGTCAGAAAGTGGATGCTTAGTGCCGAGGGAACTAATCATAGTATTTGATGAAGTCTGCTTCATTAACTTCTCTGTGAAGATCTGGAGGCACTGGCAGACAGGTATTGCATGCATACGGACGAATGGACGAAATTCCTTGCTTCTAAATATAACAAGGTGATCAAGTTCTACCTTGACTATAAGAAGAAGATGGAAGCTAAAGATGCATAGCTGTGAAGACTGAAGACCAAAGACTGAAGACTAAAGATCGAAGATGATCCAGAGCTGTTGTCAAGGGGGAGTTTGTTGAAGCACTTTCCTATGACAAACACTCTGGATAGATAGAGTCTTAGTTTTGTACTTTCATGTATGTATTTGTCTTTGTTTGTAAGTGTCTGTATGTATTAGTAATCAAGTTGTATTTACTTTTACATATTGCTTGTTGCAAATTTCTCTAAGTGTTTTGCGCACTTGTATGTGCGCAGGAATTAGTTCCTGTGTACTTAGCAAGTACGCAAGAATACCTTTGCGTACTTGCTAAGTACGCATGAGCAAATTGCCCTGCGCACTTGCTAAGTGCGCAGGCATCAGGTCGTGTATAAATAGGAATGGTTGACAGTAGATAAGTACGCATTCATAGTAGCAAATACGCAGAATTTGTAATCTCAGTATTTCTCTCTGTAACCTTCAAGTATTTATAATAGACGAACATTTAAAGTGATCATCTTGTCGGTTTACCTTGTGTTGTAAGACTCTCCACCTAGTCATGGGTATTCCGCACCCAATCCGACTAGTAGACCCACTTGCATGTGACGATCCGCCACACCCGAGGGACCTACAATATGTCTTGAAGATAGTGCAATTTATATTTCTGTTTTGCATATATGTGGGGTACACGATGTTTCTCATCTAAATGGTACTGACTCACATGAAATTGGAAGATAAATGCTTGTAGAGTCATATCCTATGTATAAGTTGTTGTCATTTATTGTATGTTTAAACAGTTTTAGACTAGTTTACTTTATGTCATTTCATTAGATGTAATTTCAGTTTTCTGTAATTTACTGCTTTATTAGCTAAGTCTGGGCCATCGAAACTACTTAGTTTCGATTGAGTTTGTTCAATCGAAACTAGTAGTTTTGATAGATGGTAGTTTCGACAGTCTGTGTATCACTTGTAAATGGTCAATCGAAACTAGTAGTTTTGATTGAACATAGTTTCGATACCTGTCACTACTGTAAATAGCCTAGTTTGAGAATGTTTAGGGTGTGAGTAGCGGCTGTAACCCTGAGCCTTCTCTTTCAAATTGTTCTTGAATCAATACAATTTGCAGTTGTTTATGCACTGTGTTCTTACATTTTCATACCATTTACGTGTTGATTCATAGTGTGGTTAGCTGGTTATCTTCACCAACACTGTTTCTATCATCTGTTTCACCAACATACACACAGTTTCCGCCTGTGTGTGTGTAATCAATCAAATCAGTGATTTCAAGTGAAATCTGGACCTACAATTGGTATCAGAGCTATATGCTCTAGTGTTTTTTTGAGTGTTATCAGGTTTTGTGATCGATTCTAGGTGATTTGTGAGCTATTTTAAGGTTTTTGTTGGAATCTACACATAACATCCAAGACGTACTGTTTCATCGTGATTTCAAGAATCGGAGGTTGGATTAGTGATCAGGAGTGTTAGACGAAGGTTTTCGCTGGATTGATTTGTCATTTCTGCACTTTTGATTTCTGGAGCTTATCATCAATGGAGTATTTCTGAGCTTGGAGAAGAAGGCATCGAAACTACTGGGGACAGTTTCTAATTTTTTGTTGATCATCGAAACTTCTGGTCTACGTTTTGTCGGGAGAAGGTACTATCGAAACTAGATTTTTGTCTTATCTCTATAGAAACTATGGTTATCGAAACTTGCCTGTGAAATTTTCAGTATCGAAACTAGTTGTTTCGATAAAAGTTGTCCTATCGAAACTAGTTGTTTCGATAAAAGTTGTCCTATCGAAACTAGTTGTTTCGATAGAAGTTGTCTAAATCGAAACTAGTTGTTTCGATAAAAGTTGTTCAATCGAAACTAGTTACTGTTTTAGTTTCGATTCCGAATATTATGGCCACTTCAAGTTCAACAGAACATTCTGGGGGAAATAGACCACCTGCTCTTGTGTCTACAAGAGAATTTGATGACTGGACTAAAAAGATGAAGCTTTTCATTCAATTTCACGATTATACGTTGTTGAGTTCTATAACCGATGGTCCCCACAAGCCCGTAACTACCACTGCTGATGTTCAACGTCCTAAGTTAGTATCTGAGTATGATGAGAAAGATCTTGCCTTGATTGCCCGAGACAACAAGGCCTCGGGACTATTGCCATGGCTCTTCCAATGGATATTTTCAACATCTTTGCTGAGTACACAACTGCCAAAGACTTATAGGCTGCATTGTGCACAAGATATGAGGGAAGTGAGGATGTCAGGGAATGCAAAAGAGATCTGATCAAGAAACAATATGCGATGTTCAGCAGTGTAAGGGGAGAATCAATATCTGATTTGATCAACCGTTTCTCAAGCATTGTATCAAGGTTGAAAGTAATGGGAGTTGAGTACCCCACTCTTGATCTAAACAAGAAACTCTTAGATTCTCTTCCTGAGGAATGGAATATGTATCGAATCATGATAAAAAAGACTGAGAATCTGAGTGCTCTGTCTCAACAGGAAGTCTATAGCATTCTTGAATCTTATGAAATTGAGATTAAGAAGGGAGCAGTCACCCCGTCAAATCAGTCTGGAAACACAGCTCTTATTGCTGGATCAGGCTCATCCGGTAGTCCATACTTTCATACTGATGTCCCTCCTTCAGCTGCTGTAATTAATTCTACCAGCTCCTCTGCTCCTCAAAAGACTGTCACCATGATTCCTGATGATTATGTCCCAATCATGACTGCTTTCATGTCGTGCTATGATGCACTGATTTCTGGAAATCTAACACCGGTTAGCTTTCAACCTGATGACTTGGAGCAGATTAATCCTGATGATTTGGAGAAAATGGACATTGATTGGTGCATGGCCATGTTGACCTTAAGAGCTAAAAGATTCATCAAAAGGACTGGCATAGACAGATTCAAGCAAGGAAAGACCCTTGGGTTTGATATCAAGAAGTTGAGATGCTACAATTGTGATCAGCTGGGTCACTTTGCCAGAAACTACAAGGAGCCGTCCTCCAAGGATCAGCAAGAAAAGAAAATCTCCTCTGGAAAACAAGCTGCCAATCCTCCAAAGACAAACACATCTTCAAGTTCCACAGCTCTTGTGTGTCAAGCTGATGGACACTATCATTGGGGAGAACAAGCCGAGAAAGCTGCTGATAAAGCCTTGATGGCTGATGTGGAGGACACGGGCAAGTGTGTCATGATTGAACCTGCTAAGGATCTCACTGCTGCGCATGCTGAGGTTATTTCTAAACTGTGTAATTCTAGATCTTGCTTGAATGAAATTCAAAAATACAGATTCATTAATCAAGCCTTGATTGATGAACGAAATCACATTAAGGTGATGTATGACTCTGTTGCCAAAAATGAGAAACTTTACTTAAAGAAAATTCGTGACATATCTGGTGAAAATCGTTCTTTAATTGTGCAACTCAATACTCAAACAATTAACAATACGATTTTAACTAAAAGAGTCCAAAAATGGATCAGAAAATTCTGTTTGGAATAATTGATAAACAATTTAATAGAAAAGGCACAGAAGGTCTTGGGTATAACTCTTATCCACCTCCTTATTCTAAATCAGGGAGAATTGCTGATATGCCAAATCCACATGTTTCCACACCTTTTGTTTGCACATTATCTCCTGATGATTATATTACGTCCTCTGATTCTGACAGTTTTGCTTCTTGTGCAGAATTAAATTGTGTAAATTTCGAAGATGATTGTGATGAGAGTACCAATTACAGAACTATTTTAAAAGAACTTGAGTCGGATGAATGTAATAATATGTCCGTGTCTAAACTAAATATTTGTGAACACGTTGAAAACTTGTATTTTGATTCTATGCCTGCTGAGCATACGGGTTTGGGATGTGATGTTTCTAAATTTAAAAATGCTTTGCCTTTTGTTCCTAAATCTTTGAATGTTATGCCATGTGTTACCAAGTTTAAAAGTGTAGGAATTATTGTGAATGATGTACCACGTGAAACCATGAACAACATGGACTTTTTCAGATTAAAGGAAGCACATCGTCTTCAAGACAAAGTTATTGATGAGAGAACCGTCTCATGTTCAGATTCCTCAACATCACAATCATCTTCATCTTGTAATGACTATTATCAGGCTAAGATATCTTGTGAAAACGTCTGTTTTAGTTGTGGTGCCTCAAATCATGTTTCAAAAAGTTGTAAATTAACAACCGCAAATTCTAATGAAGAATCGCCTTCCAAAAGTTCATTAAATTCATATGTGTTGCCTAAGTCTTCTCACAGTAGGAAATCTAGGCGTAAAAGAATTAAAAATGCTAAAAATTATTTAAAACGAACTTGGAAAATTAAAAATAATGTTCTATTTGATGACCATGCTTCATCAAAGGATGGTTGTAATTCTGATTCCAATGAGAGGTCATATCCTGACACTAATATCTCTTGATTGAAACAATTTTGGTCAAATCGTATAAATGGTTCGTTGTGTATAGGGTCAATCAAGAAGAACCGGCGATAACATATGGCATGTAGATAGTGGATGTTCAAGACATATGACTGGGCACTTTAACTTGCTGCAAGATTATCATCAAATTGATGGAGAGTATGTTGCTTTTGCTGGAAACCCAAGAGGAGGAAAGATTGAAGGACAAGGAACAATATCTAATGGAGTAAATAGTCTGGAATTTGTCAACTTTGTTCCTCAGTTGAAATACAATCTGATGAGTGTTTCACAGATTTGTGACAAGGACATTTGTGCTTTATTCAATTCAAAAGAATGTATTATCTTGAAGCCGGGAGTGGTGATTCCGGAAGAACTTATTCTCATGTGTGCTCCCAGAAGATACAACACATATAGCTTGGATATGAACAACCCATCGGGCATTGAATCGTGTTTTCTCTCAAAGGCTTCCAAAGATGAATCTTTCATGTGGCATAAAAGGTTGGGACATGTCAATTTCAAAACAATGAACCGACTGGTTCGAGGCAACCTAGTCACTGGATTACCTCTAAAAGATTTCACTCCTATGGAACACTGTATCTCTTGTTCCAAGGGAAAATAGCATAAATCTTCACATAAACCTAAAACCCCCAATTCCATTGACTCTCCTCTCCAATTGCTTCACATGGATCTTTTTGGTCCGGTGAGTGTCATGAGTCTTGGACGAAAGTCATACTGTCTGGTGGTAACAGATGTTTTTTCTCAATTCACTTGGGTGTTTTTCCTAGCTAAGAAAGATGAGACGCCAGAGATTCTAAAAGCCTATCTGCTTCAAATTGAGAACCTCTTCAATCTAAGTGTGAAGACTATCCGCAGCGATCATGGAACAGAATTAAAAAATGAAACTCTTGATTCCTTCTGTGAAAGCAAAGGAATTTCTTGACAATTTAGTGCACCTCGTACTCCTCAACAAAATGTTGTAGCTGAAAGAAGAAACCACACTTTAATTGAAGCTGCACGAACTATGATTGTTGACTCTAAGCTTCCCGTAACTTTCTGGGCTGAGGCGGTCAACACTGCATGTTTTGTGCAAAATCATGTTCTTATCACTAAAAGTTGCAACAAGACACCTTATGAGATCATGTACAAGCGCAAGCCAATTATTGATTTCTTCAGAAAATTTGGGTGTGTGTGCACAATGCTGAACACTTCAGATCAGCTCAACAAGTTTGAAGCCAAAGCTGATGAATGTTATTTTGTTGGTTACTCATCCAATCAACGTGCTTTTCGTGTCTACCATAAGAAGAAAAGGATAGTGATGGAGTCCATTGATATCAATTGGCATGAAAACAATCATACGGACGCAGGAGACAGTCCCAATTGGCTCTTTGACGTCGATTCAGTTTTTAAATCATTTAATCTTCCTGATTTCTCTATTGTATCAACTCATGCTAATCCTTACTTCTCTGTGAACAATCTAGGGAACATTAATGATCAAGGCTCTTCCTCATCTGCTCAGGTTGAAATTCCTGTGGTTGATAATGCTGAATCTGATATGGAGTCTTCCGGTTCTGGTGCAACAAGTGAAACTGTTTAAGACAACTCCATTCCAATAGTAGATGTTGCACCACAATCACCTGCTGAAGATCCTCTTAATGATATTGCCAATCCTCCTGATGAGAATCTTACCAATTTGGAAGAAGTCGTGGATGAAGATGAAATTCCTCAACTGCGAATTCACAAGATTCATCCCACCAATAACATCATTGGACCACTCAATGTGGGTGTTAGTACCCGAAGTGCCTGTGAAGCATTTGAAAACAACATGTTTTCTTGCTTCATTTCTCAAGCTGAACCAAAGAACATCAAAGCAGCTGTAACACCCTAGGCAAATCCCACATCGGCCGTGGACAGGAGAGATTCTTGGTTCATAAGTAATGTCCTGCCTCAAATACAACAACGCGTTTTGGGGCTTAATGTAGTGGATGAGAGGAGAACTCCAGAGTTAAGCGTGCTCGGGTGGGAGTAATCTAGGGATGGGTGACCCCCTGGGAAGTTTTCACCCGGGCAACCAAAAACAAATCCGTGAGCTCTTAGTGGGCAAAGTGGACAATATTGTTTGTATGAGGAGCCGGATGTTACAAATGGTATCAGAGCCACTCTTGTGCCGTTCGAGATGGTGGGGCAAACCTCATCGAGTATGGTGAGTCTCCGGGGGTGTTCAGAGGGACACCTTAGGCAAATCCCACATCTCTGATTGGGATGGTGGGGCAAACCTCATCGAGGACGATGAGTCCAAAAGGGGGGTGTTTGTAACACCCTATGCAAATCCCACATCGGCCGTGGACAGAAGAGATTCTTGGTTCATAAGTAATGCACTGCCTCAAATACCACAACGCGTTTTGGGGCTTAATGTAGTGGATGAGAAGAGAACTCCACAGTTAAGCGTACTCGGGTGAGAGTAATCCAGGGATGGGTGACCCCTTGTGAAGTTTTCACCCGGGCAACCAAAAACAAATCCGTGAGCTCTTAGTGGGCAAAGCGGACAATATTGTTGGTATGAGGGGCCGGATGTTACAAATGGTATCAGAGCGACTCTTGTGCCGTTCGGGATGGTGGGGCAAACCTCATCGAGTATGGTGAGTCTCCGGGGGTGTTCAGAGGGACACCTTAGGCAAATCCCACATCTCTGATTGGGATGGTGGGGCAAACCTCATCGAGGATGATGAGTCCAAAAGGGGGGGTGTTTGTAACACCCTAGGCAAATCCCACATCGGCCGTGGACAGGAGAGATTCTTGGTTCATAAGTAATGCCCTGCCTCAAATACCACAACGCATTTTAGGGCTTAATGTAGTGGATGAGAGGAGAACTCCACAGTTAAGCGTGCTCGGGTGGGAGTAATCCAGGGATGGGTGACCCCCTAGGAAGTTTTCACCCGGGCAACCAAAAACAAATTCGGGAGCTCTTAGTGGGCAAAGCGGACAATATTGTTGGTATGAGGGGCCGGATGTTACAAAAACCTGAACAACCAACCTTGCTTTGTTCTTCACTACAACATGACGACCATCCGTCTTGCACTTGAACACCCATCTGGTGCCAATTGGTTGTACGCCTCTTGGCAAGTCAACCAAATCCCACACATACAACTTTTGGAATTGAGACAGTTCTTCTTGCATTGCCTCAATCCAACAGTTGTCAGCGAGAGCCTCTTTCACATTCTTCGGCTCTAACTGGGACACGAATGCAGCATGCAGACATGTTTCCATGACACCAGTGTCAATTATCTCAGAGTAAAGACTAGTGTTCTCAGCAATGGTTCGATGACGAGTTTGAACACCGGCATGAGGATCACCAATAATATTGTCAATTGGATGATTCTTATGCACTCTCATCTCTGGTACATTCGGTTCCTAAATTTCTGAATCGAGGTTCGTGCTTAACTCCCCCATATCCTGTGTTCCAGAAGAAGAAGATTCAATGTTGATTGGATCAGCTGGAGCTTCATTTCCTACACGAGTGTTAGGATTAGCTTGAGCATCATTTCCGTCAACATGAACATCTTCACTGTTATCACTGTCATGAGTTCCAGATGCAGATGCAGCATAGGAATCAGGAGTTACAATCGGTACAGTAGCACGTGTTGAAAAACTTGAGTCATCACCGCCACCAAATAATTCATATACGTTTCCGGAATCATCTGCAGACAAATCAGGAAGATTTAAAGATTTGAATAGCGCATCATAATCAAAACCCCATGCTGAACCAGTTGGTTCTGGTGGAATGCTGTGTTTACTACAATCCACTTCAAACCATTCCTCGACAGTACGAGTTCCTATATTGTACACTCTCTTGCAAGGCGAGTTGGCAACGTATCCTAAGAAGATGCCTTCCACCGCTTTTGCATGAAACTTACACTTTCGGTCTTTGTATTGTAACAATAAGGAACAGGGACTACCAAAAGGAACTAGATAGTCTAGATTGGGAGGTCGATTGTTAATCAACTCATAACAAGTCTTGTTGTGCCTCTTCACAACCAGAACTCTATTCAAGACGTGACAAGCTGTATTAACTGCTTCTGCCCAGAAAGTGATAGGAAGCTTTGCATCTGACAGCATTGTCCTTGCAGTCTAAATCAAGGTTTTGTTCTTCCGTTCTGCGACTCCATTCTGCTGTGGTGTGTACGGGGCACTAAATTCGTGACGGATCCCCTTCTTGAGACAGAAAAGTTTCATCAAATTATTTTTGAATTCAGTTCCGTTGTCACTTCTTATTCTTCTAACCTTCAACTTGCAAAGAGATTCCAAGCTCAGGATCAGGTATTGAAGAACGTCAGCAGTTTCGTCCTTTGTACCTAAAAAATGCACCCAAGATAAAAACGTGAGAAAACATCAGTTACGACCAGATAGAATGACTTACCTCCAATACTCCTGATCCTTATGGGGCCAAACAGATCCATATGTAATAGCTCCGAAGGGCATCGATGGAGTTTTGGAGCTTGGGCTTGTGAGACTTTCGTTGTTGTTTGCCCTTTTTACAAGGCATACAGTCATCTGCAACATTAAATCTCAGCTTAGGAACACCGGTTACCAAACCGTTTCGGACAAGATGATTCATTTTTCGATAAGAAATGTGTCCGAGTTTCCTATGCCACAAGAAAGAGTCAAGCTCTGTAGCTTTGGTATGCAAACAAGTAGCTTTGGTAAGCAAACAAGTAGCAACTGATGAGATGGTTTTTGCCACGTTCATATCAATCTGATAAGTGTCGTTTGTCCTTGGTGCTCTCATCAGAATCCAGTCTTCAGGAACCTCAAAACCAGGTTTGAGAATCAAGCATTCAGTCTTGTCAAACATCACCGAGTACTCCTTGTCGCACATCTAGGAGACACTCAACAGGTTATGCTTCATCTGCTCGCAGTAGTTGACGTTGTCGAAGCTGACACAACCATTTGAAACCACGCCTTGACACGTGATACTACCGACTTTCTCTCCAGCAAAGGCCACATAGCCGCCTTTGAATGGTTTCACATCTTGAAGCAAGGCCATGTTACCTGTCATGTGCCGGGAGTATCCACTATCTACATACCAACGATTAGAGATAGTACCTTTCGGATGTCCCTGCACGAATCACAAAATGAATTAATTAGATTTGGAGACCCAAGCCATAGTGGTCTCGAGTCATCCGTCTTTCTTAAAATAAACACCCTCAATTAACTCACAGTCGTGACTGTCAAAAATGGATGAATCTTTAGAAGAAATGGGACCAGGAGATTGAGAACATTTGGATTTGTTATTCCAGGACCGCTTCTTTTTCTTAACTGGAACAGTAGACTTAGATTCAACCGTAGCAGGTGAACTAGTGGAAGCTCCATCTGATTGAATTTCAGCCAGCTGTTCTAGCTTTCTCAATCTCTTATTCCTTCTTCTCCTCTATGACTTAGAGAGTTTCACCACAGGTTTCTCACCAGTTGGTGCACTACCAGAGGTAGATGCACTAGGTTTAGCAGGTAGCTTTCCCTTTTTTGAAACAGATGGTTTAGCCTCAGATGTGATCTTTGGCTTTACCATAGGTTTACTGGTGGTTTCACCATATTTGCTTTTGGACTTTTGGAATGCTTCACTAGTGGTGACTTGGGGATAACAGCCGGTTGTGAGACAATTGGCCGTTTCCCTTGGTTCTTAACAGGACAGTTCAAAAGAATGTGACCAACCATACCAAAGTGAAAGAAAGTTCTCTTTTCTTGTAAGTCCTCCTGTAAGGCTCATTTGATTTGGCATTAGATGACTCAGCATGATGAGCAGGAGGAGTTGTTTGGTGAACAATAGTTTGACCCGCTGATGATTGGTTTTTGGGAGTATAAAATTTTTGCAAATTTTCTTTATAACCAAGCCCAAAATGAGTTGAAAAAGCTTCTTTATTAACTTGATTAATTTTTTTATATCCCCCATAAAGCATCACTTTCAATTTCTCATTTGATTCAATGATATCGGGTTCAGTCAAAATACAATTATCACTATTAGTGATAATGTTTTTCTTAACTTTCTGTTCACCTAGCAACTCCTTAGAGACTACTCCTTCAGGGCAGGTGTTCTCAGACCCATCATCAGAAGCAGTAAAGAACTCTTCATTAGATGCAGAGTCAACCTTACTTGAGGAATCATCCTGACTTGAGGACTCATCAAGGCAAAACAAATCAATGTCAATTAAGCTGTTGAAAAATTTTCCCGGTAACTGGTAGAGGAATGGCATTAGTACCCAGCCCTAATCCATTCACTTGCCTCACTACAGACTCGTAGTGTTACACCACAAAACGAGAGCTTTTCAACTTCTCAATATTACCTTACAACTGCAAGATCTCATTTTGTAGCTTGTTGATCTCATTTTTCTTTTTTCTAACCCTTTGTACGCAACATCCAAATGAAACTGTTGATTGCTGATTTTAAGTGAATAATCACGTTTTTCTTTCTTTAAAGTTTCAATTGAATCTTTGTAACGTTTTTCATTTTCCTTGTAGCTTAACGCTGCAATACGAAGGGGTTCGACTTAGTCTTGAAGCTTAGAGTTTTCAACCTTTAAGCTTAGACATTTGGAACAAGAAATGACAGCAAAAGGATTATAATCTACCTCATTCGATGAACAAGATGCCTCTCCAATAGCCATGAGGGCAACTGTAGTTGTAGACTCTACTTGATCAGCCACAGAACCTTCCCGTTCCTCTTCTTCCATCATCTCCATAATCTCAGCCATGAGACCAACCTGTGTTTGTGCAATAAGGGCATCCTCCAAATGAACACCCCAATCAAAGCTTTCGTCATGTTGAGCCACCAATGCATTGGACGTTCCACCTTGACTTTGATTGGGTTATTAGAGTTGTACCCTTTGTTGTTTCCTTGGTTGCTTCCCTGGCTTGGTCTTATGAATCCAGAGGCAGGTGCTTTGTCCTTCTGACATTCATGAGCAAAGTGTCCAAAGTTCAGACACATGTAGCACTTGGCCTTGGATTTGTCAAAACCAACCTTGGCATTTGAATGCCCGCAAATGAACTTTCTTCATGTTCTGTTCAGGAAACGCTTGGCTCTCCTCAAGATCATGGCCATATTCCATTGAATATCCATATCATCCATATCATCCGGATCCACCTGATTGAAGTCTTCTTCGATGGTTTCAGGATCCGTTAGCTTGCCGCCAATGAAGTTCTCAAACGCAAGCATGCATGATGAGAATAAAGCCACATGATCTTCAGCTATCTTGGCTATTGCTGATTGGTTAGCTGAAGATGTGGGAGAAGGATTTCTTGAGGAGTTCTGGTGAATGAGATCCAGAACCAGATCCAGATGATGCATAGCACGCATGACCACCACAAGCCTTTAAAGTTTCTTCCTCATGAGAGTTTCTTGAGAAAAGGGCAATTCCAGAGCTCGATGACTTGGTTGTAGAAGACGTCCCATAATACATAGAAGGGTCTTGTATTTGAGGTCTTCCTAAACTCTCCTTTCTTTTTAGGTTCATGTCATGTGCTTGAACCTTTCCAATTGCCTCATCAATTGTCATCTCATAAAACTTAGAATTCTCTCTCATCAGGGTAGTATACATCTCAAATTTGGGTGGCAAAGCATCCAGAAAATTTTCAACTAATTCCTCATTTGGATAGATGAGGTCAAAAGCACCAAATTTGGGTGGCAAAGATTCATCATTCTGACTTTCTACTTCACTCTCTGAACTTTCACTATCACTGGAACTTTCATCTTCAGATGAGTCATCAGTATGAATTTCAGCCACAAACGCTTGACTCACAGCACCAACTAGATCTTCTAAATGAATTTCCCAGTCATAGTTATCATCTCCTTGAGTAACCAAAGCAGATGATATTGAAACATTTGCTGAATTTCCAGAACCACTTGAACTTTGTTAATTTATGTTACTTTGATAATTGTTGTTCTTCTTTTGACAATCAAACTCAACTTTTGGCTTATTACATTCTTTAGCAAAGTGACCATATTCTTGACAGTTGTAACATCGAACTTTAGTCTTGTCAAACCCCATTCTTGTTCTGCTGTTTGATCCAATGTACTTCCGTCCAGTCTTCTTAAGAAAATCCTTTGCTTGTCTCATTAACATTGCCATATTCCACTGAATATGCATTTCTTCTAGATCAACTGGATCAATTTGATGATAATCTTTTTCAATTGCTTCTGGATCATGAATCTTTCCTCCAATAAAATTTTCATATGAAGCAATAAAAGATGAAAACATTGCCATATAATCTTCAGCTACCCTTTCAGTCACATGATGTGAATTCACTGGTTGTGATCTAGGAGAATTTGATATAGTTACAGAGAAACCAGATTGATAAGAACATCCAGAACCATTTTCATTTGAGTTATCTTGACCATCTCCTGAAAACAAAGCAACTCCTGGTCCAGATTTTCCAGATGTTTTGGCAAAATACATTGACGGATCTTGCATGTGTTCCATATTGGTTTCCTTTTTCTTTAAGTTCAGATCATGAGATTGAATTTTTCCAAGAACATCTTAAAGTGACATTGTCTTATATTTTCATTTTCTTTGATGAGAACAGTATACACATCAAATTTTGATGGTAAAGCTTCCAGAAACTTGTCATTTATCTCTTCAGGTTAATAAACTACCTTTGCACTTGCTAATTCAGTTAGCAAATGATAAAATCTTGTAGCCAGATCATCCAAATTCTCATTTTGAAAGTGTTTGAATACTAAAAACTGTTTCTTCAGTAATGCTTTATGACTTTTCTTTACATCCAAACTACATTCACATCTCTTCTATAAAGCTTCCCATAATTTTTTGGAAGAATTAAACTGCTTGAAACTGTGATAAATTTCTTTTGGTAGTGACATTGAAATACTCGCCATTGCCTTCTTTTCACGATCAAATAACAGCTTTTCTTCAGTTGTTAAAGCAGAAACAAACTTTAGAACATTATCACTATCCATCCATGAATAAGTCGGATGAGTATATCCTTCTAGAATAGGAATCCATAAACTGGTATCAGTGAATGAAATAAATTGATCAAAACGATCATTCCAGTTAGGATAATCAGCAAGACTTAGCAACTTTGGCGGTTTTTGAGAAGTACCAATTTCATTGTCATAGTTAAACATGTTTGTAACCTGCACCATGTTAGCCATAATAACAAATATATGCAAAATATCACAAGAAAACAAAATTTGAAACAAATTTACCCACAAGCGAACTTGATAAGTTCGCCTAACTCTTTCCTTAAGCGAACTTGTGCCAAACGAACTTGATAAGTTCGCCTGAAAAAAAACTTAGACTAAGTTCTCCTCTTAAGTTCGCCTGTAACAGAATTTTGAGATAAGTTCGCCTGTTTCAGCTCAAAACTCTCAGGAAGATTAATTCTTCAACCAAAACACGAACTTGAAACCTCAAAAATCATCATAACTTGCTGAAATGATTGAATTTGATGAAATTAAACCACATGATTGAATATAATATGAATTAGAACACTTTGAACGGATCAATTTCTTCAAAAACCACTCCAAATTGATGAAATCGGCCTCAAAATCTTCTCAAGAACATGAAAACTCCATGGAAATGAAAGTTTCTCGAAAATTCAGTCTTTTTGATGTCAAATGATACACAAACCGTCACAAATCAATCACAAATCACGAGCACGATGCTCTGATACCACATGTAGGTCCACACGGGTCTTCTATGGATTTAACTCGAGACGTGACGTATATCACACATACGGAGTGCGGAATCCAACGTACGCGTAACTGTGTAAACAAGACATTCACAAAGACTACAATCAACAAAAGATGTAAATAATATCCTCTTTGATTTCCACCAAACTTTGAGTCTACAGATCTTGAACACAAATTGCAAAGCTCTCTAAAACTAACATGTAAACTCCTATTTATAGACTCACACTGCCATGCAGGCGAACTTAACAAGTTCGCCTAAACTAGGCCTGGGTGAACTTGTTAAGTTTGCCTATAACAAAACTTAAACAAACATTACAAAACCATAAAGACATAGAAGATCTAAACTATTACAAGGCCAATTGTCACACAACTATGTCCTAACACAAAGATAAAAATCAAAGCCTGACAATCGAATACGCTATTACTAACGAACCCGGATTCGAAAGCTCCAATCTTGCACTTCAATGGACTTCTCTAGCCCTAAAATAGCCCCTTTTCTCCCTCTAGACAGCAATAAGATCGAACTTTTGATATTATGGCATTACAATTCAATTAAAATTCGAAATTAGGGTTTTTCACGATTTTCCTGTCTCTCGCATACCGCGAGACAATTGGATGGGTTCCTCGCGTACCGTGAGGAACAAATTAGTCGGGGCGCGTTCTGGATTTCCTCGAGTACCGCGAGGCTCTTTTCTTACTCTCTCGCATACCGCGAGGTTTCTATTTTCACAAATTTCTTCTTTTTATCTTCCGGCTTCATTCTCTTGCTCGGTTTCTTCATGTATTGACTTGTATTCTTGTCACACCCCTAAATTTATTTACTTAATAAATAAATAAAGGTTGCAACGATTGGTTCATTACATGATAGCGGATGCTGTAATAGTGATTTCTAAGACTTGATTACATATACAATTACTAAAACTAAGTAATACAATGATCTTAGTTCTTCTAGATCAATAATAGACTTGAGACTTGATATTTATGTCCTTCTAGCTACTAGGAACTAATCCAACATAGCTAGCCTATTCCAACCACGTCATGGCTAAGGGTTACCTGAGAAACATACTTGAAAGTGTCAACACAAAGGTTGGTGAGTTCACAGAGTTAGTTATATCAGTGCTAGTAGTTTTTCCCGAAATCATGTTGATGACTTTACCATCATAAAACTAAATAGTTTTCACCCGGAAACGTATTCATGACTTAACAGTCATAAAATGAGTAGTTTTCACCCGGAAACGTATCCATGACTTAACCGTCATAAAATAGGTAATTTTACCAGAAAACGTATCCATGACTTAACCGTCATAATATATGTAGTTTTCACCCCGAAAACGTATCCATGGCTTAACTGTCATAATATATGTAGTTTTCATCTGAAAACGTATCCATGACTTAACCGTCATAAAATAGGTAATTTTACACGAAAACGTATCCATGACTTAACCGTCATAATATATGTAGTTTTCACCCTAAAACGTATCCATGACTTAACTGTCATAAAATAGGTAATTTTACCTGAAAACTTTGTCCATGACATTACCGTCATAAATAAGTACGACTAATTGTAAACGCATATGATAAATGAAACAAGTGTTATTGATCCATTCGTAAGCTAGCTAGGCTTACAAATACCTATGTACGTACATGAAACTGTAACCAAACCATGACAACAATGTATGCCCCTCCCTCGTTAAACCACGAGAATATGTTAAGATAATATGCGGTCATTCGGACATGTGGACCGCTGGCTACCTTGACTAACCATGACCGGGAGCGTCACCCCCAATAGTACTATCCATAGAATCCCAGGCTAAGACCATAGCTAATGGTTACAAAGTGTGTTTGTTCCAAGGGACTTTACGAGCTCTATAATTGTTCCCTCAATGCACACATAATGGTCTGGTCTTTGTTCATTCATTTATATGTAAAAATAGTTACAAGTATGTTTCCTCCCCAAAACATTTCAAAACTTAGAAAAAGGGGACAATGAAACTAACCTTATGTCCGATGAAATCCTAGCAAATAACAGTGTGCTAGAAGTTCTTGTCTATCCGTACCCTAATCACATAAGGATACCTTACGTGTTAAGACTTAACCGTCTTATACGCAAGTTGTTCACCCGACTTAACGAATCTCGTTAAGTACGTCTTTGTTTAATAAAATAGTGTTTTCATGTGACGACTCGTTGGTGATTATTATTCTAGTCTAGACACTTATATATTTTTCAAAAAAATATTAGGTTTTCATATTGGTGACTTGTTAAGTGTACAAAAAATAAATATTATTTTTTCGATAACTCATAATATATTTATATTATGATCACGTATGAACATATAATTATTTCTTACCAATAATTATATATTATCACAAATATCGTTCAAGTATGTTCCATGCATGTCTATTTTCCTACGTGCACATAAACCATGTTAACACGTCCGCACCCAAATACTTGTTCCGAACGACATTTATTAATTTGTTTTTATTCAACATGCAATTAAATATGTTTCATGATAACATACGATCATTTATTTTAAACCGAACGTCTTTAGATTTCATGTACTCATTCTGCGTTCTATGTTATCAACTATAAACAGTTATAACATATATACAATTTAAACTATTTAGTCGTCTCATAAGTCATTCCGAGTTAACAAGTTTTCCATCATTCACATATATATATATATATATATATATATATATATCATGACTTATATATATATATATATATATATATATTTACATGCATATGTTTAACCATTTTCCAAGTTCTACAACTTATGATCATACACCACATATACGTTAACCTCTTTATATGAACGTATAATTTCACACTTAACAATATTCCAAGATAGCAAACTTAAACACACACATACAAATCACAATTTCATTATGTATATGTCCACACATTTCATTTGTCAAAATAATCATTTATGTAGAAGTATATATATATATATATAGCTACATTTAGGAATTTTCCATGTAAATCAACTAAGAATACACACATGTATATATATCTAAGTTACTATTTTTATACATGTATTTACATACTTAGTTATTTCTAAATCATTAATCAAATCAAATATGCATATATATATATATATATATATATATATATATATATATATATATATATATATATATATATATATATATATATATATACATGCATATATCGGTTATTCATGTCTTGAATCTCATCATCATACAAATCAACAACAACTTGCCATAATGATCAAAACAACTAATAAGTAGATAATCTCATTATTTCGACCCATATATGTATATTTATATAAAACATAATTTTTAAACTTAATAAAGTTAAGTTTTTGTAAAAACTTATTAACTCTTTAGATCTCTTTGAAATCCTTTGTTTTCCTTAGTGAACAACATGTTTTCAACAAGATTATGAAGATGAAAAGACAGGTTCATGACGGATTCATACCACTAGTCAAAGCTAGGTGAAGATTTACTAGTAGAAGATGATGGTAGCTTGACTCTCTAGCAAAACCGACCCTTGGTTCTTCAAGAACTCCTTGGATCTCTCAAGTTCTAGCTAATCTTTCTAGAGAACTTTGTTCTTGAATTTTTGAAAGGTTAAGTGTTTGTGTGTGCATATGGATCGTATATATGGATGTATATATAGAGAAAAAGATAAAGATGGTGTGTTGTTCTATCGTCATCATTACCAGGAAATGATGAAAGCATGTGATGTGACGTTTGCATGAAAAAGAATCGATTAGACATGACACTTACAACGTCATCATGAGGGATGGTGGATTAGACAAAACTCTTACAACATCATCATGTCGATTTGATTAGACATGACACTTACAACATCATCATGACGATTTGACTAGACTATTGCTTGTAATCATTTTGGAAGGTATGGTGATATGTGGGTGGCCCCCACATTATGCCCAAAATTAAGGGGGGTAGGGTAGGGTGTTGTCACATCAAGTAATCATTATAGGGTAGGGTGTTGTCACATCATGTAATCATTATAGGGTAGGGTAGGATGTTGTCTCATGAAGTAATCATTGTAGGGCAGGGTGTTGTCACATCAAGTAATCATTATATGGTAGGGTAGGGTGTTATCATATCAATGGTAATCATTCCAGCGACTAAATACATTGTACTTAGGTGGTGCAAGCCTGATAGGTAATCCTGTGATCATATACCCATTGTATAACTTTTTAGGATTAAAAATTATATCTTTTGTATCTTGACTAGGTTTAATAGTCTACTAATTAAACCCGTCATAGTTAATATCTTAACTATAATATATAAGTATACACACAAAAATAACTTGTCACCAATATTTATGTTTTTATATCAAAACATATTGCTAGACGTTACTGGAATAAAAATCTTGTTAATCACCAATGAACGTATCTTGCGGGTTAGAATTACTTATTTCATAGTAAATCTCAAAAATTACTTAGATATATTGTGTGTTTCTTTGCTAGACCTTTGACAATACTATGTCAAAATAATAAACCAGGAAATATAATTCATGAACGTGAAATTATATGATATGGATATTGACCTGAAATACAGGGTGTCACAATTCTTCACGAGCACCTGTAAATAAGACAAAGACTCAATAGTATACAAAAATGACTTAAAACATAGATAAAACCACTAAAAAAGCATGAATACAATAGGAATAAAGATGTGTGCTTTGCACTACATCAAACATCCCTACACAACCTTTTTTCGTCCTTGAAAAAGCTGCAGTGGAATCATAACTCAGATCTACTTAACAAACATCAATTACCAATTAGCAAAACATACTCACGCATTAAAAAGCAACAATAAGTATTTCTATTCGATTAAACCCAAACACCAACTTTCAAGCCCCCGTTAAGTGTTCTAATATTATATTACCAAGCATACCAATCAATCCATGTGACTCATACTTAACAGTTACAGCTCTACCTAATCCGGTCTCACAGTCATGTTTAGGCACAGATCAAACCATATGGATTTACCCTACCACGTTTAACTAAAATTTACAGGTTTCAGAAATCAGATGGAATATGAATGAATGGACGATAATGAGCATTAATAAGCAAATTAAACTTCATCTAGAGGCGTTTCAACCAAGTCACTATCCCGGAAGGTAACACATAGATTAAGTCATATCAATAAAGCACATAAGTATCACTTAGTGGTGTTTCAATCAGGCTGGAACCCGACGTGTGACACGTAGGCGAAACTTAGATTTCAATCAAATAAGCTCAGGTATATGGAATATGGATGCGGGCGCCACCGAAACTCGGATTTGTTATCATAAAAAGAGAATGTTGTGCCAAGAAATTTCAAAAACCTCTAAATTTTAACATAACGTGGTACCTATCACCCTGTGTTGACAGTTTCAGTATTACCAATTACCCTAAGACGAGTACCCACAAGATATCATGATTTTAATTCAGTTAATTCTTAATCAACACAAACAGGATATTTAAGATTTACTAGCTAGCTAAGTCTATCAAAAATCACTAATTAAACATGTTTTCTATTATTTAAATCATTTAAATTCACAAGCAGATCCAGTTGTACTATCATTTTCCAAGTATAAGCAGTTATTTTCAAGCACATTTTTCAAATTTTTTCAAATTTTTTTTTCTATTTTTTTTTCAACTTTTATAAACAAGACAAACTAGACACTCACCATCCCCACACTTGAAAGACACGTTGTCCTCAATGTGAAGCAAGACACAACTGAAAATAAAAATAGTAAAAATAAATCAGGAAGCGACTTAGTTGCTAATGTATCATTGAATTTATAAAACAAATACATCTTATTTCATCCTTGTGTGCACCACATAGCATTTCGGTCGCAGTTGCACAGACTACCGGGTTGCCTTTACAAACTTCATATAAGTGATGATCAACCCCGCCCGAATGGAGATTGAGTACGGGCGGAATGATAAAACCTGCAGAATAAACCTCACAACAAACCTGCAACATTAAACTGACTCAAATTAAAATAACGACTCAACAGGCTCAAACAGACTCACTAAGACTCAAGTTAGATAACATGTAGAGAAATGTACCCAATGGGTGGCTAACACATAGACATGAAAGCCACAGCAAAGTATGTCATTGGTCACGAAACCGTTTCCCATGGTAATGGTAGTTGGATCGGTGATATGTAGGTGTGATGATATAGGTTGGTATGTAATGAATGATGATAGACGGATTATGAATGATATGATGGTGTCCATGGTAGTGGTGATGGATGATGGTGGTAGTGGTGGGTGGTGAACGGCGGTGTTAGGTGAGGGATACCATGGAAAAATAAGGAAGAAATGTGAAACCAGCAAGGCCCCGCGTGCCGCGATGGAAAGGGCAGCAGTCATCGCGTACCGCTAGGAGGCAACTTTTAAGCCGGCCATTAAGTTTGTCATTCGCGTACCGCGAGAGGACTCCCCAAAGGCTTGGCGTACCGTGAGAACTGGCTGGTGACAGAAAGTTAAGGGGGTTTTATACTTAGAAAATTTTTCATCCCTTAAACTTTTTTCACCCAAATTCAATAAAAACATATTCCAAGCATAAAAACATATGTAAAAAATACCCGAAACTTCATTCTTGACGATTTTCCTCACCGAATCAAGTGTGAATTCCTACAAAATATGACACAAACATAACACATACCGAAAAACACAGAAAATAACAAAGACTCAAACCAAGGAATGTATACAAACTCTACATCTCGAGCACTTGCCCAAGACTCAAACAAGCCTATCAGAAGGCTTTTCCTTAATCCTAACCGGTACCCGCCTTCATCCTACGCGGTCTACCAGTCCTCCACATCCTCAGCAAACTCCTACTCCTATCAAGCTTTGAATCTCTATTATCTTCATCCATCCGGTCCTTCCACCACAACTTAAACCTACCATGTCTGAAAACATCCTGGTTCAAGTACCTCAATAGCGTATCTCCCCTAGACGTCCCCACACTTGGGGTTTTCATTCTCCCTAATTCAGATGACTCTATCAAAGCACGGGTTCTCTTACAGGGTGGCCTAAACCTATGGGCACTAGCACTAGGACCCAACTTTAGAACTATCCCCTCAACATGGATAATAGTAAAGGTCAAAGGCTCAATGTGTGATATCATTAAGGGTGTGGCCTCTAACCTCTCGGCCGGATCTTCATGATCCTCTAAACTCTCCACCAACTTCCCCACACTTGGGGTTTTGCCTTTGATCTTATCAAATTCTGCCATCATCTCCAGCAGATCATCAGGCACCTCAACACCGCAGTATTCATCCGACTCATCTAACAGCTTCTCCAACTCCAACGCCCATTCAGATATCTCTCCTAAGTTAGAAGAGGGTTCATCAACTTTTATCTTTGGATCAGAATCCCGATAGTTCACCTATGAAGGCATCAAGCATGCACACGGAGTGGCTATGCTCGCCAACATCCTTCACGGGTTTCATAGCATTGAAAGTAATAGACTCATCCCCCACACGAAGTGTGAGTTTCCCGTCGAAGACATCGATCAATGCCTTGGCGGTACGTAGGAACGAGCGTCCTAGTATGAGCGGGACTCTATCATCCACCTCCATATCTAGAATGATGAAATCCATGGGGAATACAAAATTACCGACTTTCACTAACAGATTCTCCACAATTTCCTGCTGATACTTGACTGAGCGGTCAGCCAAGGAAATGCGCATGCGCGTCGGCTGCGGTTCACCTAGGTCTAGCTTCTTATAGATAGAATAAGGTATCAAATTGACGCTAGCACCCAGGTCAGCCAACGCATGGTTTAGAGGCAAACCGCCAAGCAGACACGGGATCGTCAAACGAACCGAATCCGTCATTTTCTTCGACAGTTTGTTCTGAACCACCGCATAACATTGCTCACTAAGTGAGACTTTAGAGACCTCCTCTAGCTTCTTCTTGTTGGAAATAAGATCTTTGAGGAACTTGCCATATTTTGGCATGTGTTGGAGGACCTATATGAAGGGGAGATTGACCTTGAGTTGTTTGAACATATCAAGGAAGTGTCCGTATTCCCTAGAACTCTTATATGGCAGCAAGCGAGCTGGATAGTGAACATGACTAAAGTCGATCTCGGGGGGACTTCATCTCCACCCCATTTTTGTTCTCCTCTGTCTTCTCGGAAGGCTTCTCCATCTCTATCTCCTCATCCACCGGCTCTTCTTCTTATACTACCGGTGGGCTCTCCTTCTCTTCTGCCCTTATACTCCTCATCGATACAGCATTCAACTTGGGCTCCTCTAGCATCCTAGAATCGATCTCAGCAAATCGAGCTCTCCAATCTACCTTTTTCACCTCTTCTACCGAAGGAATGCCTGTAGGATCGTGAAATTACCAGATGGTTCTGTTCTTAGTTGAAATTGGCGTAAACAATAACAACTACACAAATGTAATCGAGCAAGCAGAAAGAATACTTTTAAGAACACTGTTGTATTAAGCTTTTGCAGATAAACGATTACAATTGAAACTCAATCAGAAAGCACAAAAAGCACACTTACAATGAAGTGTTTACAGATTATTTATACTCACTTAGAATCAAGACAGCCCGTTGATTCTAAGGATCAGATCTAACACAGACCGTTGATCTGTTGTATGTAGCTAACTATTACACGTTTTGTCTATATCTAGTTAACTTTATTGAAGCGTCTTCATTATGCATCATTACTTGCATGCTTGGAGAAGAGCATTGTTTTCCGTCATTGGTTGTGCCATTGAGGTTCCTTCTGCTTTGAGTGTGTCAGTTGCTTTTGCAGAAAGTTGTCAGTGACGCTTGGTATGGATAGTCAGCTGCAACGATTTGTCTTCAAGGCACAAGGCTGTCAGCAACAAAGATGTTGATCAGCAGCATGATGTTGATCAGTAGCATGATGCTACTGAGAAGCCTATCCACAGCAACTTTGGTCTTCAGCAGATAAGGCTATCCGCAGCAGATTTGTTCTTCAGCAGGAGAACAAGTATCTGCAGCAGATAAGCTTGTCCGCAGCAGTTTGTTGGTCAGCAGCAAACTCTGAGATCAGCAGCATTTGTACTTAGAGAATTTTGTAGCCATCAGTCTTTGGTTCTAAAAACTCCCCCTAGACTGATGCTACCAAAATTCTCTTACTGCTTTTGTTGCTGAAGCTTTTGCACATTTCTGACTATCCTTTCAACCAAAAGAAAAAGCTTCAATAACAGCCATCTTGTATTTTGAAATACAGCCTGCAGTCGTCAAAACTTTCTGAGTCTTCCTCCATTGGGACCATCTCCCCCTTTTTGGTTGCATCAGTGGACAAATGTGCATCAGTTTGGGTGCCCACTGATACAAAGGAGGGAGTAAGAAAAGTTGGGCATTGATGTGCCTCTATCATATTCACCCTGACCGTCAATTCCAAGATATGAAGTTGCAGTCTGTCATCATACACATTTATGGAATCCTTGGATCCAGACGGGGCGTTAGGCCTAGCCTCTACATCCCCATTACCCATGGTTTCTTGGCACCTGGGATTCCTTTCAGTGAGGGGAGTTTTCAAGGAAGCATCCTCACTGTGAGTTGCCGTGGTTGAGGTCTTAGCAATGTTGTCACTGTCCTCCTGGTTATTTGATGGACCAGCAGTAGTGACAGCCTCTTCCACATCCATTATGTCATAACTCCTAGAGTGGACCTTCAGGGTAGAAGAACTTGGGATGGGTGTGTTGGAAGCAAGATCAATCAGTACCTCCGAGATGGTGGTAGTTGGAGAAGGTACATCATCTTGATCAGGTTCCTCAACACTTAAGTTCAGAAGGGAAAGGAAAGGCTCAAGGGGCTATTCTATAGATCCGGGAAGTGATCCTGATCCTAATAGAGAGACATCCAAAGGAGTCTCCCTAATAATGTGGCTTTCCCTTATGATATTCTCACAAGAATGTTGTGATTCTGAGTGAGGGCTGTTAGGTTGGGTTTAGGCCTTGGAGGCAAGAGAAGAAGGAGTTCTCTTGCCCCTTTTCCTAGTATATGTCGTTGCAACAGGGGCCCTGTGTTCCGGTTAAACGATAACATCCAAAACAGGTGTAAGTAATTTTTATGCCTGTGCATCCTTAGTAGTATGCACCGGGGTTCGAATGGTAGAAGCAGACTGTTGTTTAAGATGTGAGGTGGAGGGTGTGGGATCAGTATCAGCTGGGATTACTGAACTGTCACCTGGGGTACTCTGTATATTCAGCATTGTAGATAATACTGGAACATTGACCCCTGAGAACCTTTTTGGAAACAATTCTCATTTTATCACTTCAGATCGACGAAAATGCAGATCTTCGTGAAAACCCTAACGGGTAACACGATCACGTTTGAGGTCGAATCCTTCGACATAATCGACAACGTGAAGGCAAAGATCCAAGACAAGGAAGGTATTCCGCCAGACCAGCAGCGTCTAATCTTCGCCGGAAAACAGCTCGAGGACGGCGGAACCCTAGCCGATTACAACATCCAGAAGGAGTCAAATCTTCGCCTCGTCCTTCTTCTCCGCGGTGGCGTGAAGAAGCGCAAGAAGAAGACATGGAAGACGGAGGTAAGTGCGGAGTTTACCTGATGACATCCGCTTCTTTTCTGAGATATGCATTGGAGAAGAGTGTGGCTTCCGAGATGGTGATATCCTTGCCGTCTACCTTGGCTTTGATTTAGGGAATCCCTTGTTCGGTAGAGTAGACGGCGGTACTCCAGAGATCCTCCATATGAGGGATATGTGTGGCATGGTTGGTTGTGAGGGCAAATTGGATCTTTGATCAACATAAGAAGTCGATCATATCATTGAATCCTTCGGATATCTTTCACTTGGTTGGGTATGACAGTGAGGGATGAAGGGCTTTGAACATGATGAGGACTTGAGAGAAAGTACCAACTGTGGATGAGAACTTGAGAGAAAGTGATGTTGATTTAGGGAGAAGTGGAAGGTGAAGAGGTGGAAGGAAATTTGATTTGTTTTTATAATGGCAGAAAAGGGAAAAAGCAAAATGACTTGTATAGTACAACCCAATTTACCTTTTATTGTTACAGCTGTAATACACCGAGGCAGTCATGGTAAAGACTGACGGGAATTTTAACAGCGGGTAAAAGTTAATTTGGACTTAAATTTACCGATCAGCAGCAAACTTGATTGCTGTGGATGCGGAAGGTTAAGTCTGTCAGCAGTAGACTTATCTGCTACTGATGGATTTAATAATCCGCAGCAAGGATGTTGCTGCTGACAGCCTTAAAGAAATCCGCAGGAAACCTGTTCCTACTGATAACTTAAAGCAGTCAGCTGCAAATCTTTTGCTGCTGAAGATTAAACCTGTCAGAAGTTGAAGGACAAAAAAATGCTGCTGACTTATAACTTTTATTCACAACATTAAGACAAAACACAAAAACTAATTTTAGAGATAGATTTTAATCAAAGTTCATCATGCCAATGGATTCAACTAAATATTTAAATCTGGCTTCATCAAAAGGTTTTGTAAACAAATCAGCATATTGCTCATTCGTATGAACTTTGGTTAAAATAATCCTTCTTTTCTCAGCTTGATGTCTTATGAAATGATACCTGATGTCAATGTGCTTTGTCTTGGATTGCTGCACCGGATTGTTTGTGATTGAGATAGCACTCATGTTGTCAATGTGAATTGGGGTTGCCATGAAAGTCATCCCATAATCCAACATTTGATTTTGTATCCAGATGACTTGTGCACAGCAACTTGAAGCTGCAATGTATTCTGCTTCAGCTGTAGAAGTCGAAACACATGTTTGCCTCTTGCACTGCCATGAAATCAATCTCCCTCCCAGAAACTGACATCCCCCTGAAGTGGACTTTTTGTCCAAGTTGCATCCCCCATAGTCACTGTCAGTGTATGCATATAGATTAAACATGTCATTTTTAGAGTACCATAGCCCAAGTCTTGGGGCACCCTTTAGGTATCTAAAGATTCTCTTGACAGCCTGAAGATGTGAAACTTTTGGAGCTGCTTGAAATCTTGCACAGAGGCATACTGCAAACATGATATCTAGCCTTGAGGCAGTGAGATACATGAGAGACCCTATCATTACACGATACTGATGTTGATCAGTGTCTTGGCCCTCTTTGTCTGGAGTCAGTTGATGATGCACTTGCATAGGGGTTCTTGCAGCAGAGTAGTCGGCCATTTTGAATCTTTCCAAAATGTTCTTTACATATTTGGATTGGCTGATGAAGATTCCATTTGGGACCTGTTTGACTTGTAGACCAAAGAAGAAATTTAGTTCACCCATTGAACTCATTTCAAACTTTGAGTGCATCAGAGTCTCAAAGTCTTTGCACAACTGTTTCCTTGTTGATCCAAAGATGATATCATCAACATAAATTTGAACTAGTAAGATTTCTCCCCCTTCATCTTTGATAAACAAGGTCTGGTCTATGGCACCTCTTCTGAAGTTGTTGCTTAGTAGATATCCTGACAAGGTTTCATACGAGGCTCTTGGTGCCTGATGTAGGTCATACATAGCTTTGTCTAGTTTAAACACTTGAGTAGGATGTGCAGGATCTATAAAGCCTGGAGGCTGTTTGACGTATACTTCCTCACCAATCTTCCCATACAGAAAGGAACTTTTTACATCCATTTGATAGACAGTGAAATTCTTGGATGCAGCATATGCCAGGAAGATTCTGATGGCCTCCAGTCTGGCAACATGAGCAAAGACTTCATCATAGTCAATTCCTTCTTCCTGAGTGTAGCCTTGAGCTACATGTCTGGCTTTGTTCTTGACTACTATACCTCTCTCGTCTTTCTTGTTTCTGAAAACCCACCGTGTGCCAATAGCATATTTGCCTGGTGGAAGATCAACAAGTTTCCAGACATCCTACCTCTTGAATTGCAGCAATTCTTCCTGCATTGCTTCAATCTAGCTGCTGTGTTTGAGTGCTTCATCTATCTTCTTGGGTTCCACCTGAGATAGGAAACATGAAAACAAGCATATATTTGCCTCGTGAGATTTGATTCTTGTGAGAACTCCTTGGTGTATTTGGCCAATAATATTCTCTTGAGGATGTTCTTTGTGGATCCGCTGTGCTGGTACCACCTGCAGCTGTATCCCTTGCTCCAGATTGCTTTGATTTTGATCAGGGGTCTTTTCATTCATGGTGGAAGAAGAGTCTTCAACAGCATTATCCACATCAATATTTTCAGCAAGAGCATCAGCAGCATCTACAACATTTACCGAAGAGTCTTCATTTAGATTTTTAGTTTCAGTCAGACTGCTGCTTGTTATATTAGACAGTCTTGTTCCTGCTTCAATTGCTTCCACAACTGATGGAGGATCAATTGATGGTCTTCTCAGACTGATAGAAGATTTGGGAAAATCCAGTCTGTAGTCAGTGGATGAAGTGGAGGCAGGTGTTTGTGTAGACGTAGACTCCATATTTGAGAAGGTGAGAGGCTCAAATATTTAGGAGAAGGAGTCTATGTCAAAGAGCCAGTTTGGTCCTTTTCCCTGCTCACAGACAATGTGTTCTCTGCATTCCACATTTGCTGATTATTCAACAATTCTTGTTCTTGAATTGAATACTCGATAGGCCTTTGATTGAGAGGAATAGCCTACGAAATATCCTTCATCAGATTTGGCACCAAACTTAGGAAGAACCCCATGTGTGATGAGAATGGTGCATGGACACCCAAAAGGTTTTAGGAACCTAATATAGGGGATTCTTTGAAACCAAAGTTCATAGGGTGTTTTGTTGAGGGGTTTTACAATTAGAACTTGGTTTTGCACATAACAGGCTGTGCTAACTGCTTCTGCCCAGAATGTGAGTGGCAGTTTTGAGTCAGCCAACATAGATCTTGCTGACTCAATAAGAGTTCTGTTTCTTCTTTCAGCAACTCCATTTTGTTGAGGAGTTCTTAGAGCACTGTATTGTCTTTCTATCCCTTTGCTTTCACAAAAATAGTTCAAGGTGTGGTTCTTGAACTCTGTGCCTTGATCACACCTTATGATCTTCACCTTTTGATTGCTTTGATTCTCTACCCTGAGAATGTAGGATTTTAGAATTTCAGCAGTTTCATCTTTAGTTCTCAAGAAGTATACCCATGAGAATCTGGTGTAGTCATCAGTTATCACCAGACAGTATGAATTCTTGCCCATTGACATGAGATTTGTAGGACCAAAGAGATCCATATGCAGCGGTTGCAGTGGAGTGTCATTTGTATTCAAGGTCTTGGGCTTGTGAGAGCTTTTGTGTTGCTTCCCCTTTAAGCATGCAATGCAGTGGTCTTCCAGCTAAAATTCTTTGTCAAGAATCCCTCTGACAAGATTATTCTTCACCAATTTGTTGATAGTTTTGATATTAACGTGGCTTAATCTCCTATGCCAGAGAGTTGATTCATCAACTTATGCCTTTGATAAAAAACAGGAAACACTCCCAGATAGAGTGACTTCATTCATGTCCAGTACATAGAGATTTTCTTTTCTCTGAGCAGTTAATAAAATGCTTTCTAGAGGAGGTGTGGATAAGCCTGGAGTCAGTACAAAACATTCTTTATCTGTGAAGAGCATCCAATGCTTTTTGTCACAGACCTGGGAAACACTCATGAGATTGAAGTCCAATTCTTTAACATAGTTGACCTTATCAATGCTCATTCTTTCGTTGGACACAGTTCCTTGTCCAGTAATGGATCCTCCATTTGAGTCACTTCCAAAGGCAACATATACTCCACTGAAATGTCTGAAGTTGGAGAGGATGGATCTGTTTCCTGTCATGTGCCTGGAACACCCACTGTCTACCACCCAGGTGTTATTCTTGTGACCTGGCTGTCCTTGCACATGATATATTTCTAATTAGTAGAAGGAACCCAAGAGTCTGCAGACTTGAAAAAGATGGTTGTTAGTTTATCCTTTTCAGTATGTTTGCAGTCAATGGTACCAATGACAGTGCTTGAAGATGGTTTGGCTTTCCATTGCCTTTTTGGTGATTTTCTAGTTTTCCTCACATTGTCAGCAGCAGATTTTGCTACTGATGTTTCTGGCTTGTTGACAGTAGATCCTGCTGCTGATGGATTTATTGAAGTGGCAGCATTCTTTGCTGCTGAAGGCTTTGCCTGGGATTTTGCTTATCAGCAATGAACACTCTTGCTGCTGATGGCTTTGCCTTATCAGTAGCAGATTTTGCTGCGGAGGATGTTAGCTTATCAGCAGCAGACTTGGTTGCTGCTGATTGCTTCTGCTTTGTTTTCTTGGGCTTAACTTGACTAACAACCGATGTATGCTGATCCTTCTTCACCCTTTGTCTTTAAGGTGCTTGATGAAGGATTTGGTTGAAGGGGTTAAACTTACAGTTTGCAGCAAAGTGGTCTGATTCACCACAAATGATGCAAGTTTGTTGAGATTTAGGCATCTTCACTTTTGGGGGAGATAGAGACTCCCTGAACTTAGTTGCTTTGACTTCGTAGCTTCTTACCTTATTATTTTTGTTAGTCCTTTCAAAGGCATGTTGCTTTGAATTTCTTTGGTATTCCAGGTAATGAAAGCAGGTGCTGGTAGTGTGGTTATATCTGCCACACACAAAGCATGATTTTGCAGTTTGTCTCTTGAAAGGTAGACATAGTCCTTTCTTTGGAACAGATCCTTGAAGTTCCATGGATGAGTATGTTCAAAGGTGGCTTCTTCTAGGGTCCTTTGAACATATGGACCCTTTTCTTCAGGCTTACGACATATATCAAATACCTTCCTCTTTATGATTGGCTTTGACTGAGGCTTGGGGTTTGTGGGTCCTGATGTCTGTCCCTTTTCAATGTTTAGCTTTCTTCCATCTAGAGGATAGCTGATCTTGATCTGTTTGAATGGTACAGGGGCTGGAACAACTGGAAGAACAGTAGGAACTGCAACTCTATTTAGAACAGCTTCAGATGGGACTGCACTGGTTTCATCGTGGTCTGAGTGGGTTGACTCAGATTCCGATGAGGTAGTGCAGTCTTCGACGAAAGGTTCATCCGTTGAAGGATCAAGGTTTCGGTTTGCAGTGTCAAGATTTTCAACATTGAAGCTTGGTTCGTATATGGCAATATAGTCAGCAGGAGGAGGAACAACATTGTACTGATCATTGTTATACCCAAGTCCAGTTTTTACCTTCTCATGGACTTGAATATCTAAAAGTCTTTGTAACTTTTTGGAGGAAAATTCATATTTTTCAACATGAACTTTCTGTTCTGCCAGTTCAGCTCTGGTAGCTTTTAGTTTGACCAGTAGATCATCAATCTGAGTTTCAAGATTAGTTTGTTCGTGTTTTAGCGATGAAATCTCTTTCTTAAGGCAGTTAATCTTTTCTTTATAAGTATTTTCAACCTTTTTGAACTCAGATTTCATCTGATGAAACTCTTCATTTTGATCTATAAGGTTTTGGTTGTGCTTTCTATAACCCAAAACTTTATCAATACAGGCTTGAGAGCAAAGATGTTCAAATACATGAGGTGGTATCTCTGTAGTGTCTGCCATCAGAGCTTGATTGTTGACAGGCAGTTCTTCATATTGAAAGCTCCAGTCGAACTCAGAAGTTCCAACAGTTGCACAGGCTGCAGTTTGAACTGGAGGAGTAGCTTGTTGTTGTTGTCTGGGTTGGGCTTGGTGAGCTTGTCTTGACTGAGAAGTAGCTGGATTTGCTCTTGGTGCCTTGCATTCTCTAGCAAAGTGACCCAGTAGGTTACAGTTGTAACATCTTAGTTTGCTTTTATCCAAGCCAACTCTGGTGTTGGAGTTGTTACTTGGAATGGGTCTTCCGATTCTAGAGTAGAACCTTTTTGCTCTTATAGAGAGAATGGCATATGAGTGTTGTATGTCCATTTCTTCTAAATCATCTGGATGAAAGCATTCCAAATCCTCCTTGATAAAGGACATGTTGCTTGAGTTTTCAGAAACAAAAGCAGCAGAGGTTGATGTTTGAGGAGGAGCTTCTAGGAGAAATGGTGAGCTGTTTGTTTGAGATATTGGAGTTTGAGGATGAGTGATGATGGGAGGATAGTAGTTACTTGAACTAGGACCCGAGTGCTTAGAATGGAGGGCAGAGGAGGTGGTGGTGGATGTTGAGGCTGTTTGGTAGCTTGAGCTTCTTTCTTTTACCTGAATCATCTCTAGCTCATAGGTTTTTAGCATTCCAAAGAGCTCAGTCATCTGGAGAGCCTTCAGATTCTTAGTTCTTCTGATTGACACTGTGTAAAGTGTCCAGCAGCTTGGTAGAGACCTGATGAACTTCTTGAGGATATCTTCATTCTCTAGCTTCACCTTTGAGCACTGCAGCTCTCCTACAAGATAGGTAAATCTGTTGTATAGAACAGTTAGAGACTCACCTTCCTTCCAGACGAAGTTTTCATACTACTGCTTCAGAATGTCTCTTCTGTTCTCTTTGACTTCCTCAGAGCTAGCAAACATTTTCTCAAGAGCTTCCCAGAGCTCTTTGGCAGTTTTGTAACTTCTGAAATTATGAAAAACTTCATTTAGAAGGCACGTTTGGATAGCTCCTAGTGCCTTGAAGTCCACCTCCATCCTTTTTATATCCTCTTCTGAGTACTTGGAGGGCTCCTTTGGAACTGATGGTCCTCCAGAGTCAGCAGATGCCACCATGGGAATGTAGGGTCCATCCCTGATGGATTTCCACATTCCGTACTCCTGATAGCAAAAAAAACTTTCCATGCGGTTTTTCCACATGTCGTAGTCTTCACCAGACACCAATCTTGGTGGTCGGTTGATGCTGCCGATGTCTTCAAATCCGTTGCTTTGTGCCATCTTTGTTCTTGGTGACTTGATGAAAGAGAGAGAGTTTAGAATAGAACCAGAAGTGATAAACAAGTGTGAGTTTGTTTAATCTGAGCCAAAGCTCTGATACCACTTGTAGGATCGTGAAATTACAAGATGGTTCTGTTCTTAGTTGAAATTGGCAGAAATAATAACAACTACACAAATGTAATCGAGCAAGCAGAAAGAATACTTTTAAGAACACTGTTGTATTAAGCTTTTGCAGATAAACGATTACAATTGAAACTCAATCAGAAAGCAAAAAAAGCACACTTACAATGAAGTGTTTACAGATTATTTATACTCACTTAGAATCAAGGCAGCCCCTTGATTCTAAGGATCAGATCTAACACAGACCGTTGATCTGTTGTATGTAGCTAACTATTACACATTTTGTCTATATCTAGTTAACTTTATTGAAGCGTCTTCTTTATGCATCATTACTTGCATGCTTGGAGAAGAGCATTGTTGTCCGTCATTGAGGTTCCTTCTGCTTTGAGTGTGTCAGTTGCTTTTGCAGAAAGTTGTCAGTGACGCTTGATATGGATAGTCAGCTGCAATGATTTGTCTTCAAGGCACAAGGCTGTCAGCAACAAAGATGTTGATCAGCAGCAAGATGTAACCATCCAAAGCTGCTGATGATTTGCCTGTCAGCAGCATCAAGTGTTGATGCTGCTGAGAAGCCTATCCGCAGCAACTTTGGTCTTCAGCAGATAAGGCTATCCGCAGCAGATTTGTTCTTCAGCAGGAGAACAAGTATCCGCAGCAGATAAGCTTGTCCGCAGCAGTTTGTTGGTCAGCAGCAAACTCTGAGATCAGCAGCATTTGTATTTAGAGAATTTTGTAGCCATCAGTCTTTGGTTCTACAATGCCATAGTCAGCACCGTAGGAGGCTTCCTCTTCTACTCTCTCCTCCTCACTATTGCTCAAGATCGACACGGCCATCACTGAAGCGTTATAACTCTTATAGGCTGCAGATGCTTCACTCTGCTACTCCTTCAAGCTCCTCGTGATGTCTCCTACCGTGCGCTGCAAGTCCTGAAATGCCGATTGTTGATTCTTTAGTAAAGTGTCGTGGCCATCCGGTCATTGCTTAGCGTCCCTATCCTGCTGAACTAAGTGGGCAAGCATTTGGTCTGATTCTCTATCATCTCCTCTATCTACCTTGTGCTGACACTACTTCCCGAACTTGCTCCTGCTTTAGCTCCTCCATACTGATTCTGGCGACCAATAAACCCAGGCAGTTATTTCAAGATCTCCATCCCGAGCCATAAGTATTGTTGTAATTGTTGTACCCTCGGTTCTGGTTCTGGTTTCCAGCAAATCTCACCTGCTCCTGATGATTTACGGGGCAATCTCTGGTGTCGTGGCCTCCCCTGCACACCTCACACCTTTGAGCACTAAGCTTCAGCTACTTGATCTCGTTCGCTATAGCTGCAAGTGCAGCAGCCACGCTAGTATCAGGCGTAACCTGATGCATACCTCTAGTATCAGCAAAGCTCTCGAACATCTACTCACACTCATCAGGCTCGAGCTTATCCATGATATGGCCTCCCGCAGCTGTGTTGAACATTTGTTGCTTCTTGAAGGTGAGACCATTGTAGAAATTCTCCACTATTGCCCAGTCGGAAAGACCATGTTGGGGACATCGGCTCAACAGCGTATTGAACCGCTCCCAAGAAATGTGATAAGGCTCGTCAGGATCCATCTGGAACGAATGGATTTGATCCCGAAGGTGAGCGGCCCTGGAAGGTGGATATTACTTCTTGAAGAACTTGGCTAGAAGATCCTCCCATGTGGTGATAGAGTTGTCTGGAAGGGTGTCAATCCAAGTAGATGCACGCCCAGAGAGCGAGAATGGGAAGAGGCGCAAGTAGATTGCGTCCTTAGACACACCCGTGATATTGAAGGTATCACATATCCGAGCGAAGCGGGACATATATCCCGGTGCATCCACATCCTCAAGGCCATGAAATTGAGTGGCATGGGTGATCGTGCTCATGATATGTGACGGGATCTGCCATGTATTGGTGTTTGGAATGGCGAGGCGTGTGATCGAAGATCTCGCCCCGGTGACCCTGTCACTTGCCCTTTGGTGCACGGTACGTCTCGCTGGTGGGTCAGTGTCGCCCATGATAGGAAATGGAATTGGGCTAGTAGAACGTACTTGGGATTTTCACAACTCCTTTAAACGCTCCCAGAAGTCGCGGGTGCGCTCGTGTAGCTCTCGTTCGGGCTCTTCAAAAGCTGAATAAGGTGGTGATCCCTACAAACGATTGTGGTGCATAAACTGACACAAGAACAAAAAGAAAATAAAAAAAGACTCAAAATAGAAAGACTCGATCCTATCTTAGACACTCAGATAGGACACACAAACAGCAGATAGGACAAAGACACACAATTAAGACTCAAAAACAAAAACAAACCAAAAATCACAAAAAGAACTAGTCAAAGCTAATATTGCTATTGCCAAGTTTCCCCGGCAACGGTGCCAAAAACTTGATGTCGCCCAGACGGTCTATAAAACTAATGAATAAAAACCTAACTAGAGTCCTAAGTAATAAAATGAGTACTTTCAACTAAACCGCACTGACATGCAAGTGTACCTATCGAGTGTAGCACAACTGAATGGTAAACCGAGTTATCGAACCCTAGAGACACTGAATACTAATACAAGACTCTGACTCGGACTAAAGAATGATGATTGGGGGGTGACTACAATAAAGATTAACTAAGAATGCAGCAAAATAAGTCGACTCACACTATTAGGATGAAGACTAAGGAAGAAATCATAGATGGGAAGAATACTACCTAGGTCGGAATCCTACTTACAGAGCACAACTTCCATCGGTTCTGGAACTAAGCTGGATCTGGGTTTCTAAGGAAACAACTCTAGACTACCTAGTGGATCCCTAATCACTCTCAGGGTGTCACCAACTAAGGAACCTAAAGAAGTAATAACTCACCAGATAGTGGATTACCTTTCAGTCTCTCCAACAATGATAAAGTACCCGAAAGACAGATCACCTTTCAGTCTCACTGTCCACAATACATTCGAAGAATGCACGGGGTAATCTCAAGATAAGAACTATGACCCAGAATAGCAACAATCACTAGACACCTAATACCAACTTCCTCTCAGACATCTGGCACTCGGATTCCTAATGACGAAGACTAGGCGACTATCTCTTACTTCTCGGGTATTGAGACCGGATACACACTCAGTTCTAATGAATACTAAATCACAACTCCTATGGATCACTATCTCTAGCAAACTACACAAACAATCACAAATCCTAAGATCTATGACCTAGATACGCTAATCAAGCTGGAAGACATCCACAATCAACGTACGGAATCAATACTTAAACACAAATCAGAACTAATGTTTTCGTGTAAAAAGCCAAAAAAACAGTAAAAAATCGTAACTTTACGCAGTAATCATCATAAACCTAGGCAGTATCAATGATCTAGCCAAGAATCATACTCAAACTATCCATAACAGAAGTAAAAGACACAAACCTGGTATCAAACATAGCAATCAAAGATAAAAATTAAAGCATGACAATCGAATACGCTATTACTAATGAACCCGGATTCGAAAGCTCCAAACTTGCACTACAATGGACTTATCTAGCCCCAAAATCGCCCCTTTTCTCCCTCTTGACGGCAATAAGATCGAACTTTTGATATTATGGCATTACAATTCTATTAAAATTCGAAATTAGGGTTTTTCACGATTTGGATGGGTTCCTCACGTACCGCGCGGAACAAATTAGTCGGGGCGCGTCCTGGATTTCCTCGCGTACCGCGAGGCTCTTTTCTTACTCTCTCGCGTACCACGAGGATTCTATTTTCACAAATTTCTTCTTTTTATCTTCCGGCTTCATTCTTTTGCTCGGTTTCTTCATGTATTGACTTGTATTCTTCACGAGCACCTGTAAATAAGACAAAGACTCAATAGTATACAAAAACGACTTAAAACAAAGATAAAACCACTCAAAATCGCATGAATACAATATAAATAAAGATGTGTGCTTCGCACTACATCACTATTCATTTCATAAGCATTTTCAATAAGAAGGAGAATATGTTCAAACTATTTCTCATCTGTCTACCTATTCATGCATTTTCTCTGGTTGAACAACTAACCAGGTGCAGATAATAAATATAATATCTCGACAAGAAAATCAATCATGTTCTGATCATGTGCACATGGTTATTGAAGTCCATTTAAAAAAAAACTGCTCGACGTTTTTGTATTTTTTTGACGAAAATTTTATAAAAGTCGCTTAAATGATTTCCAATTTTTAAAAAAAAAAACATGTAAAAACACGTTTGTTGGGAGAGTTTTCAATGTTTTCTCAATTCATGTGGGTTTTCAAAATATCAATCCCCTATATATATATATATATATATATATATATATATATATATATATATATATATATATATATATATATATATATAGGGTTAGGTTCATAAGATAACTCATTTTAATAAAATAACTAGATAACTCCTCATTAAAGAAAAAAAAATTATAAAAAAATCATAACTTAAAATATAAATCAAAAACTAAAAAACCTAAACCCACCCACTCCTACCCTCAAAATATAAATAAAAAACTAAACCCCCCACCCACCCTCACCCAAAACCCTAAACCCACCCACCCCTACCCTCAAAAACCTTACCCTAAAAGCTAAACCTAAAAACCTAACCTTAAAAGCTAAACCCAAAAACCTAACCCTAAAAGCTAAACTAAACCCTAAAGCTAAACCGAGCATTTTTGCTTTTTTTTTAACGAGGACGACGTGGGAAACATGGTCTCGAAACCACTTTTTTAGTTTTTTATTTATATTTTGAGTTATGATTTTATTTTTGTCTTTAATGAAGAGTTCTCTCCCTAAAGGTTTGGTTTCTTACGAATTTCACCCTATATATATATATATATAGGGATGGATCAAATCAAAACCATGTTTTCGTGTAAAAAGCCAAAAAAACCCGTAAAAATCGATTCAATCTTCATTTAATTTTTTTAATAACATTATTACACGAATTTAACGTCGTGTTCTTTTTTACATTTTTTGTAAATTCGCAAGTGTAAGTGAGTTTACACCAGTGTACGTTTTTACAAAAAAATATATTATTTAGAACTTACGCCGGTGTAAGCTCCAACCCTTACACCGGTGTAAACTCCCGTACACTTGCGAATTCAACAAAATGCAAAAACGAACACGACGTTAAATTTGTGTAATAATATTATTAAAAAAAATTAAATGAAGATTGAATCGATTTTTGCAGGGTTTTATTGGGTTTTTACACGAAAACAGGGTTTTGATTGGATCCTTACCCTATATATATATATATAACTTAATTGTGAGGGAGTATGCGTTATTATGTCTAGGATTAGGTCTTATGTTTAGATTGAGTTATCACCATTACTCATAACATGTCTTCATAGACACAGAAGAAAAGGCTTTACTAATAATAAAATATTAGTTTTTGTTAAAAACGTTGGTTAGCTATTTGAAAAGACCCGTAACTCAAATTCAAGTACCTTTTTCTTTCTTCTCCTTCACCATACACCAAAAAACCAATTTGTTTTACAGAAAACTAGGTAAGAGGAGGTCGTCGGAAAAATTCCACCGTTCAATCTCGTCCAAATATTAGTCGTCGGTCCCTGCCCCCTCCCCCAATATATTGGGCCCTGAGTGGTCCCCCACTACTCCCTCAATTTTCTCTATTGTCCAGTTTCAACCCTTTAAGACCTCAACACTTGTTAATCTTGGAAAACAAGCTTTCCAAGTTAAACAAAAACTATACACAATATATGTTTGCTAATAGAATTGTTATCTTTCAACACTCATAAGCATTTTCAATAAGAAGGAGAATATGTTCAAACTATTTCACATCTGCCTACCTATTCATGCATTTTCACAGGTTGAACAACTAACCACTTACAGATAATAAATATAATATCTCGATAAGAAAATCAATCATGTTCAGATCATGTGCACATGGTCATTCAATGTTTTCTCAACTCATGTGAGTTTTTAAAATATCCATCCAATATATATATATATATAGGGGAGGGTTATTCTACAAAGTCTAAAAACTGTAAAAAGTGTAAAAAGTTTTTTAAAAACCCCACCACCACCCCCTAAAAGACTAAAATCCCCACCCCACCCCCCCCCCCCAAAACCTAACCCGCACCCCATCCCACCCCCGAAAAACCTAAAACCCCCCACCCCCACCCCCAAAAACCTAAATCCTAACAAAAAAACCTTAAAAAGCCAAAAAAGTCGTTTAAAAACACCACCACCACCACCAAAAGCCAAAACCTCAAACCTAACCACCCCCCCCAAAACCTAAAACCCCCACCCCCTAAAGCCTAAATACTAAAAGTTAAACCCTAAGGCTAAACTCCTAAGGCTAAATCCTAAGGCAAAAACTAAAACCTAAAATCTAAACCCTATAAGAAAACATCGTAGAGTTCGACGAGACGGTTCCAACGCCGCCGAAATGAGTAAAATCGGAGTTCGTATGAGCCGGTTATGAGCGTTTTAAATGACTTTTTACACGGGTTTTTACAAGGGTTTTTTTAAAAAGATTTTATATATAGTTTCAAAACTTAAAAAAAATCAAAAAAATGCCGAACAAATGTTTTTATAATTTAAAAAAAAAAATTATGTTTAGTTGTTTTAAATATTAAACATGTTGTTTTTACATATGTAACATGTTGTGTTACTTAAGTAACACGATTTTTTCACACAAAAAACGAGGATTTTTGTTCGTTTTTTTTTGAAAAAAAACCGCTCGACGTTTTTTTAGTTTTTTTTGATGAAAATCTTATAAAAGTTGCTTAAATGATTTCCAATTTAAAAAAAAATGTAAAAACACGTTTTTTGTAGAGTTTTCAACGTTTTCACAACTTAGATAGATTTTCAAAATATTCATCCCCTAATATATATATATATATATATATATATATATATATATATATATATATACATACATATATATAGTGCGAGGTTTCGCTACAAAGTTAAAAAAGTGTAAAAAGTCGTTTAAAACGCTCATAACCGGCTCATATGAACTCCGATTTTACTCATTTCGGTGGCGTTGGAACCGTCTCGTCAAACTCTACGATCTTAGCGTGTAGTGTTTAGTTTTTGTCTTAGGGTTTAGCTTTTAAGATTTTGGCTTTTAGGGGTGGGGGTTTTAGGTTTTTGGGGGGTGGGGTGGGGGTTAGGTTTATTTTTTAAGGGGGGGGTTGGGATGGGGGTTTAGGCTTTTAGGGGATGGTAGTGATGTTTTTATACGACTTTTTCACCTTTTTAAGGTTTTTTGTTAGGATTTAAGTTTTTGGGGGGATGGGGGTTTTAGGTTTTTCAGCGTAGGGTGGGGTGGGAGTTTTAGGCTTTTGGGGGGGTGATGGTGAGGTTTTTAAATGATTTTTTACATTTTTTAGACATTGTAAAATAACCCTCCACTATATATATACCCTATATATATAAGTATGTATATATATATGTATGTATGTATATATATATATATATATGTGTATATATATATATGTATATGTATATATGTATATAAGGTTGAGTTCATAAGAAAACTCATTTTCATGAGAAAACAAAAAAACTCCTCATTAAAGGTACTGTATATGTGTAGTACAGCCCAAAAACCTACCCCACCCCCTCACCCACCCCCAAAAACCTAAACCCCCACCCCTCAAAACCCTAACCTAAAAGCTAAACTAAATCCAAAAGCTAACTCCACTATTTTTTCAAGTTTTTTTTTGAACGAGTACGACGTGGTTAACATGGTCTCCAAACTATTTTTTTAGTTTTTGATTTATATTTTGAGTTATGATTTTTTTATTATTTTTTTACCTTTATTAATTAGTTTTTTGGTTTTCTTATGAACAATGAGTTTTCTTATGATACTTCCCCTATGTATATATGTATATATATATATATATATGTATATATATGTATATATATATATATGTATATATATATGTATATATATATATATAAACATAGTGTGAGGTTTCGCTACAAATTCAAAAAAGTATAAAAAGTGGTTTTAAACGCTCATAACAGTCTCATACAAACTCCGATTTCACTCATTTTGGCGGTGCTGGAACCGTCTCGTCGAAATCTATGATCTTAGCTTATAGGGTTTAGTTTTTTCCTTAGGGTTTAGCTTTTAGTGTTTAGGCTTTTGAGGGGGGGGGAGGGGGGGGGGTCTTAGGTTTTTGGGGGTGGGGGTTAGGTTTTTAGGGCGGTTGGGTTCGAGGTTTAGGCTTTTGGGGGGTGGTGGTGGTGTTTTATGACGACTATTTTGGCTTTTTAAGGTTTTTTTTATTAGGATTTAGGTTTTTGGTGGTGGGGGTGGGGTGTGGTGGGGGTTAGGTTTTGGGGGGGGTGGGGGGTTTTAGGCTTTTGGAGGGGTGGTGGTGGGGTTTTTAAACGGCTTTTTACACTATTTTGATTTTTTAGAATAACCCTCCCCTATATATATATATATATATATATATATATATATATATATATATATATATATACTGTAAGGTTTCGCTACAATGTCAAAAAAGTGTAAAAAGTGGTTTAAAACGCTAATAACCGGCTCATACGAACTCTGATTTCACTCATTTTGGTCGCGTTGGAACTGTCTCGTCGAACTCTATGATCTTAGCTTTTAGGGTTTAATTTTAGGATTTAGCTTTTAGTGTTTAGGATTTCAGGGGGGGGGTGGGTGGGGGGTTTTAGGTTTTTCGGGGTAGGGGTTAGGTTTTTGGGGCGGTTGGGTTAGAGGTTTAAGCTTTTGGGGGGCGGTGGTGGTGTTTTTAGATGACTATTTCGGCTTTAAGGATTTTTTGTTAGGATTTAGGTTTTTGGTGGTGGGGGTGGGGGGTTATAGGTTTTTCGGGGTAGGGTGTGGTGGGGTTTAGGTTGGGGGGGGGGTTAGGCTTTTCGGGGGGGGGGGGGGGTTAGGCTTTTCGGGGTGGGGTGGGGTGGGGGTTAGGGTTTGGGGGGGGAGGGAGGTGGGGGTTTTAGGCTTTTGGGGAGGTGGTGGTGGGGTTTTTAAATGACTTTTTACACTATTTTGACTTTGTAGAATAATCCTCCCCTATATATATATATACTGTGAGGTTTGGCTACAATGTAAAAAAAGTGGTTTAAAACGCTAATAACCGGCTCATACGAACTCCGATTTCACTCATTTTGGCGGTATTGGAATCGTCTCGTCGAACTCTATGATCTTAGCTTGTAGGGTTTAGCTTTTAGGGTTTAGTTTTTGTCTTAGGGTTTAGCCTTAAGGGTTTAGTCTTAGGTTTAGCTTCTAATATTTAGGCTTTTGGGGGGGGGGGTGGGGTGGGGGTTAGGTTTTTAGGGGGGATGGGTTGGAGGTTTAGGCTTTTGGAGGGGTGGTGGTGGTGGTGGTGTTTTTAGACGACTTTTTCGGCTTTTTAAGGTTTTTTTTTGTTAGGATTTAGGTTTTTGGAGGTGGGGGTGGGGGGTTTTAGGTTTTTCGAGGTGGGGTGGGGTGGGGGTTAGGTTTTGGAGGGGGGGTAGGGGTTTTAGGCTTTTGGGGGGTGGTGATGGGGTTTTTAAACGACTTTTTACACTTTTTTGACTTTGTAAAATAACCTTCTCATATATATATATATATATATATATATATATATATATATATATGGAAAAGGTAGAAAAGAAACCCCTTTGAGTTGATAAAACTCACGAAACCCTTCGAAAAAATTAGATTTTTTTTAAATTGGGATTGATTATTTATATGTAAAAACCTCGGTCGTAAAAAAAATTTAAAAAAATCCGATTAATAATAAAAATAAAAATCATGTAAAAAATAACAAAAATCAGCGTTTATTTTTCTTACGTATGCAATACGTCAGCATTAACATATGTTAAAAACTACATTTTTATATGTAACAAACGTCAGATTTAAAAAAAAAAATTTTAAAAGCCGCTCGGCGTGTTTTTTTCACCAAAAGTGATAAAATCGAATATAGAATCCATCCGAAAAATAATAATTTTTTTTGAACATATGTAAAACAGGGTTTCGTGGGTTTTCTTAACTCAAGGGGGTTTTCTTTATACCCATCCCCTATATATATATATATATAGAGAGAGAGGAAAGTGTAAAATGAAAACCCACTTGAGTTGAGAAAACCCACGAAACCCCGTTTTACGTCACTTTTTAAAAAATGATAGGTTTACTACATATTTTCGTTTCTTTTTATAAAAAAACAAAAAAAACGCTGAGTAGTTTAAAAAAAAATATGTAAAAAATAAAAAATTACCGTTTTTGAAAATGTTACATATGTAACATTTTTGTAAATTTTTTTTTTTTAAAATCTGGTCGACGCGTTTTTAATTTTTTTTTATAAAAAGTGATGAAAGTATGTAACAAATCTAGCCCAAAAAATAAAAAAAATTACACATGTTTTAATCTGTTACATATGTGTTATAGGATTTTCATTATATCCATCCCCTAGGGGAAGGATCATAAGAAAACTAATTGTTTATTATAAAACCAAAAATCTACTTATTAAAGAAAAAAAAATAAAAAAAAATCATAACTCAAAATATAAATCAAAAACTAAAAAACTGGTTCAGAGACTATGTTTCCCACGTCGTACTCGTTCAAAAAAAAACTCAAAAAAATAGTAGGTTAGCTTTTGGGTTTAGTTTAGTTTTTATGGTTTTCTTATGAAAATGAGTTTTCTCATAAACTCAACCCTATATATATATATATATATATATATATATATATATATACTAGCTTAGAACCCGTGTATTACACACGGATATCAATACATAAAAATCTTAAATCTTTATGTATTTAATTTACAAGTGTAAAAATTTATTACATATATTAGTGATAGAAAACAAAATTCAAAATATGTAAAAATAAATATATAATTGGGTTTCGATTAATGTAATTTGACTTTCATTTACTATTTGATTGAAAATAAAAGTTACATAATTAGATTTCAAAAATTCTTATAGTAAAGGATTACTTAAAATAATTTTGTTTTATTAGTATAAATTAATATTTTTTTTTAAAACATATTATTATTAAAAGATGGTAGTGTATTTAATAAGAGAGAGACGAGAAAATAATGAAGAGAATAAATATGGAGGCGACACGTGGAATGTAAATACTTTTATTTATTATATAGTATATATATATATATATATATATATGATTAGGTTTATTAGAGAACTCATTTTAATGAGAGAACTACAGAACCACAAAAAAGAGAAGGGATGGAATTTTAAATATATATATATATATATATATAGGATTAGGTTCATTAGAGAACCCACCCCACTTACCCCACCCACCCTACCCTCAAAAACTTAAACCTAAAACCCAAAAATCCTACCCCTAAAGATAAACTAACCCAAAAACTAAACCTTAAAGTTAAACCGGACATTTTTTACGTTTTTTTTAACGAGGACGACGTGAGAAACATGGTCTCCGAATCATTTTTTTAGTGTTTGATTTATATTTTAAGTTATGAATTTTTTGAATTTTTTTTACCTTTAATGAGTAGTTCTCTAGTTTTCTCACTAAGGAAGAATTTTCTCATGAACTTCTCCCTATATATATATATATCTAGTTCTCTTATTAAAATGAGTTCTCTCATGAACCTAACCTTATATATATATATATATATATATATATATATATATAAGGTTAGGTTCATGAGAGAACTCATTTTAATAAGAGAACTCTTCATTAAAGACAAAAAAAAATTAATAAAAAGATCATAACTCAAAATATAAATAAAAAACTTAAAAAGTGGTTTGGAGACCATGTTTCCTACGTCGTCCTAGTTAAAAAAAACGCAATACTGCATATGTGTAGTACCACCCTAAAAACGTAAGTCCCCCACCCACCCCACCACCACCAAAAAACCTAAACCCTCACACTCACCCCTAAAAACCTAAACGGCCCACTCACCCCACCCAAAAACCTATACCTACCCACCCCACCCACCGCTACCTTCAAACTAAACCGGGTATTATTGCATTTTTTAATGAGGACGACGTGGGAAAAATGGTCTCCGAACCACTTTTTTATTTTTTGATTTATATTTTGAGTTATGATTGTTTTATTATTTTTTTTCGCCTTTAATGAGGAGTTCTCTAGTTTTTTTCCTAAATGTTAGTTTTCTTATGAATTTCACCATATATATATATATATAGTTGGGTTAAAATAAGAAGGAGATTTTTTCTAAAAAGTCTAAAAAGTACATGTTTAGACATGGTGTTCATTCATTTTAGGCATGATGTTTTTTAACTTTTAAATATGTTCATAAAAATAAAACATAAACACCATGCCTAAACATGTACTTTTTAGACAAAATCTCCTTTTAGTATAACCCACCCCCATATATATATATATATATATGGTTAGCTTCATGAGAGAACTCATTTTAATGAGAGAACTAAAAAACTTCTCATTAAAGAAAAAAAATAATAAAAAAATCATAACTCAAAATATAAATCAAAAATTAAAAAATTGTTCGGAGACCATGTTTCCCACGTCATCCTCGTTCAAAAACAAAAAAACGCCATATTGCATATGTGTAGTACCACCCCAAAAATCTAAACCCCCAACCCCCACCCAAAAACCTAACCTACCCTCACCCCACCCACCCCCTCCCTACCCTCTAAACACGAGTCATGAATGCAAGTTTAGGCGACACTAAAAGTGTTACTACCGATACTCCGGGCCGACACTCTAGTGTCGCTAGTGATAGTATCGGCCGAAACTCAAGTGTTTCGGGCGATACTCCCGACCGACACTCTAGTGTTGCTGGCGATGGTCTCGGCTGACACTTTAGTGTCGCTAGTGAAAGTCTTGGCCGACTCTCGTACAAAATGATAGAATCCGCGTCTTGACTTATATGCAGATCGGTTTACGCGTTAACGATAGATAAGACGTCAGATACGAGTTGAATACCAATAGCCAGGTGAGTTCTTATTACCCTTTTTCCCTAACAGTTTTGGGCTAGCATGCATACTAGTAAAAAGATTGAAAAGCAAAGTATAGTATTTTATAAAAATGTTATTTTTATAAAATGAAAGAGAAAGATATAGCTTTTTATAAAAATATCATTTTTATAAAAAAAACTTAAAGAGTTAAAGAGAACAGTACTATCTTTGAAATGTAATTTCAAGAAAGTAAAGCAAAGTAAAGAATGGTAAAGAGGCTGCACTTCGGCGTAGCTTGACAGTGACAACGACAAATGCCGTATTATATGCTTATGTGTTAATATGTGTTATTTGTCTATGTGTTATGTGTTTCAATGGCATTATTGTTGGAGCATATTCTGGTGACAACAAGCTTGAAGATATTATGTCTTAGTCTTAGAGTCTTTGACTTATAATTGATAGAATTGTTAGCAACAGTTAAAGGGGAGTCTGTTAGGACATGTTTTGTAACTGTTGATAAAATTCTATGTAAGTTCGTAGAGAGGCGAACTTAATAAGTTCGCCTGGTTTATCAGAGGCGAACTTGTTAAGTTCGCTTAGTCTATCTGAGGCGAACTTGTTAAGTTCGCTTAGCCTATTAGAGGCGAACTTAATAAGTTCGCCTAAGCATCTTTGAGGCAAACTTATTAAGTTCGCCTACTGCAGAACTGATGTTTATAAATAGAGGAACTGAGACAGAACATAATTAGAGATCAGAATAGACGATATCAGGAGGAACTGATTAGAGACAAAATTATTGTAAACTGATATTGTAGTGGAAATATAAAGCGTTTATTTACACCGTTGCTGTTGATTGAGTTACACGAGCACGTTGATCATGGATTCTGCACGTTATCACCGTGTCGTACCGCGAGTCTAGAGATCCGTCACGCACCGAATTTGGGACCTACAAGTGGTATCAGAGCCTTTGCTCTTGATTAGCAGAATATTCGTGGTGTTTTCGTGTCCAATCAACATCAAATTTCAGAGATTTTGAAGATTTTTCATCTTTTTTTGTGTTCTTGATAAAAATGGAGAATTTTTGATCATTTTGGATTGATTTTGGATTCTTTTGATGAAATTGATCTGATAGAAGTATTCCTAATCAGTTCCTACACATTCCTACGGTTCAGTTTAATCAAATTCCATCAATTCAGCAAGATATGATGATTTTCAGAATTTTTGGTTCGTGTTTGGTTGAACAACCGATGCAGGCGAACTTAGCAATTCTGTTGCAGGCGAACTTAGAGAGACAAACTTAATAAGTTCGGTTGGTGCATATTAGGCGAACTTAATCAGACGAACTTAATAAGTTCGCTTGGAGTTAAGTTCGCTTGGGGTCAAGTTCGCTTAGTCAGGCGAACTTATTATGTTCGCTTAGGCAGTATCGAGCGAACTTACCTAGTGTTCTTTAAAAAAAAAAAAAAAAAGTTTACATGCTTAGGCAGTATCGGGCGAACTTAGCTAGTATTTTGGCGGGAAATTTTATCTTGTCCAATTTTTTTAGGGAAAGTTTACATGCTTTTTTGAATCATTTTTGAAATTTTGAATTTTCGAAATAAAAAAAAAGAGTATTTTGGCGGGAAACTTTTTTCCTGATATTTTCGCAAGAATTTCAAAATGTCAATTTCATGTGATGATAATGAGATTGGAACTATGCCATCGAGGCTTTTGTGCATATCAGATTTTCGTAGCTGGAAAGTCCGGTTCGAACAGTTCGTATCAGAAACTGATGAAAACTTTTGGAAATCCATATTTGAAGGATATGTGCATCCTACTTATGACTATATGAGATATTATGATGTTCCTAAACCAATGACAGCTCTTAGTAAACTAGAAAAGCAGAAGTTTGATCGAGAGATGAAGACGCGTGAAACTTTAACGTTGTCTTTACCAAAAGAAATCATTCATAGTCTCGGAAAGTGTCCTACTTCAAGAGATCTATGGGAAGCATTGAAGAAAAAGGGTGAAGCAACTTCTCAAGCGTTCGTGGTCTTAATCAAAGAAGTATTGGAGAAGCCGAGTTATTCTCAAAGTGATTCTTCTGCAGATTTAACTGATAGTGAGAGTATTCGTTCTGGTGAAAGTACTCAATCTACTGAGACTGATGTGATGAGTAAAGAAAGTTTTCAGACAGTTGAAGACGATCTGAGTGAATTAGAAACTGATGCAGAGCCTGTCATTGTTGATCAAAAGAGTGAAGCTGATGATGACGTATTCATGGCTCCTGGTGCATCTTCTTCAGAAGTAAAACCTGAGGTATTTTCTAACTCTGAAACGTTTTGTTCTAACTGTATTTCAGTGAAGGATAAAATGATGAGGGTTATGGATGACAATGTAAACCTCATTTGTGATATGAAATCGATGCACACGGTAAATCAGAAATTAAAAGATAATGAGAATGTGTGTATTGAGAGAATAGAATCATTGAAGAGGGATATAAGTTCTCTGACTTTGAAGATCAAAGAGCAGGTATATCACCTGGTTATGTCCTTTCCAGAAATTGAGAAAAGAAATAATGATCTTGCTGAGAAAGATAATGAATTAGCTGAATCTAAAGCAGAGGTTATCAGATTGCATAGAAAGTTAGAAAGCTTTGGAAATTCATCATTCTTATTAGGATATTATCATGATAATACCGAAGAGGGGAAGGGAACTAGTGGTATTGGCTATGTTCCTCCACCATTCAACGGAAATTATTCTGTTACACCTGAGATTATAAAAGATGAGGATTTAGATCCTAAGACTGTGTTGAAGGTGAATCCAGTCACAGGTGAAGATATGGTGTATTCTGACGAGAGTGATGATGAATATTTTGATAAAGCTAAGGTTGAGAGGATACAGAAAGAGATTAAGAAAGAAGACTCAAATGTTGATTCTAATTCATCAAGAAATTATACATTTGGAAGTTCTTCAAATTCAAGGAGAGTTCCATATGTCAGAGATTATAAAGACAAGCGTACATGTTTTCATTGTAATGAGATGGGACACATTGTGGTGAACTGTCCTTACAAAAATAAAGGAAAGAAGCATGTAGTTCCTGAGAAGATGAAGCCTGAATCAAAACCTGTTGAGAAAAAGTTTATTCATTCTCAAACTCCAAAAGAAGTTCATGTAGGAGAATCTTCTTCAAATGCATCTAATCATGTGAAGATTCCTTATATGAGAGAATATCGTGAGACGAGATCTTGCTTTACTGTGGTCTTGTGGGTCACATTCGGATCGATTGTCCTCACAAAGACAAAGGTAACCGACATGTTACTCCAAAAAAGGTAAGAACTCATGGTAAGCCTTATGTTAACCCAAATGTGGTTAAACCTCATGATACACCAAAGGGTAACTCAAAATCTGAGGTTAGTCTTTCTAGACCTCAAAGACGGAGGAGAAACAGAAGATTGAGAAAACTTTTAGAACAACAAGAGTTTTCACAATCAAATCAATTTTCAAATGAAAGAAAATGTTCAAACACTTCACATTTTAAGCAAAAAAACTTAATGAACAGAAGTATGTTTGGAACTCTAAAGTTTCTGTTTCTGACTCGTCGGAACAATCACCGAAAATTGATGAGAGATTCAATTGTGAATGGAGTGAGGTTTATTATTTTGATACAGATGGACGACCCATGACTACCATGGCTTGGGT